>OZ018366.1:8249699-13507199 GCA_963969515.1 Yponomeuta evonymella | reverse complement strand
CGTGGGTTCGAGCCCCACGTTGGGCGGAGTTTTTTTTTGCTTTTTGTTTCTTTTCCTTTACGATTTTGTCTCATTTTCAGGGTGGTTTCAGCTTACGTATCTTGGACGAGCTTGAACGACCCGTGTTAGACTTGACACCAAGAGCGGGAGGTAGTGAGTTCGTGAGAGATGACGTCACGTAAGTGTGGTCTTTTATTCCTATGCCGTGACGGGTGATTAACGTTAGCAAGAAAGGTGGTTATTTCCCGCATATTTTTACCGGTAGTATTTTTGGCAACGAAAAGGAGGGTAAAAATATGTAATAAATAACCGACTTTTAGTTTATCACGAGTATGTAAATTTAAAAACATTTCACTCCTCACTTTGATAAAAAAAAGTGGTCGAATGAAACAAAGGTCGTATTGACAACGCGACGCGCATATACTATGACAATTCGAAGTAATTGCATAACCGATTAGTCTATTAGATAGATTAACAAAAGCAGGATGTCTCGGCAACGCTATGTACAGTGGACAGAAGGTCAACCTTTACATTTGTATTACAAATAAGCTCTTAACGTGACTGATTAGATTGCACTTAAGTAAAGGTTAATGTGCTGTCGACTGTACATAGAATTATCATAATAACCCATAGATAGTAGTTCTATGAAACAGGGCCCCGCCAGAAAAGCAATGCAAGGTCCTGCTTGCTGATATGTGTTCTGTAGAGAGATGTTTTAGCAGTCGGCTTTGGTTTTTATTATGCCCATCGATTCTGCTGAGTGGGTTGACTTTATCAGATCAAGTAGTACTTATCAGAAAAAAAAACATTTGGTTCAAACGTGGTTCAAATTAAGGAGAATTATTCTCCTTGGTTAAAACACAGTTGTGCCAAAAAACTAACTGTCTTCCTTCTATTCCCCAGAGCTCAGAAGTACGAGGTGCGTTTACCCAGCGACTTCACTTGCGAGAACTGCACGCTGCAGCTGCAGCGGGAGGCGGGCGAATGGGGCTCCAACTACCGCTTCTGGTCCTGCGCCGACATCGACATCGTCCAGCGTGAGTATTAGGGGTCTCCATGAGATTATCTAGCGCCACCCCAGTGAAAAAAAAAAAAAGCGACGATATTTTTTTCATGCAGCATACTAAATGTGTGAAAGTATAATAGGGGACGCCCTACTTCAACAAAAATTTGCGCTGTAAAGCTTAACATTTCGCAAACGGATCCCTAAATCGAAAAATGGTTTTGCTGCACTGAAAATATTTTTAAATGACCAATCCAACGATACCCCGCACTATGGTGTAAGCGAGAAAACTAAAATTAATGATTATTCTACCGTTTTGTCGGCGTGATTAATATTATGTATGTCTATGCCAAATTTCAGCTTTCTAGTACTAATCGTCTCTGAGCTAGGCCGCGGACAGACAGACAGACGGACGGACATGGCGAAACTATAAGTGCCTTGTCGACTGCTCAAAATACTTTTATTGCTGACAAAGAAGACTTTATAGATAGACTTTGTAAATATGATAAAATAGATTACACAATCTGCTAGATATATATTTTTAATAATAACAGAAAAAAAACGGCCAAGTGCGAGTCGGACTCACGCACGATGGGTTCCGTTTCATTATCTATACAACATTAGAAAAAAATCACGTTTGTTGTATGGGAACCCCCTGAAATATTTATTTTATTTTAATTAATTTATATTTTTTAAACGACTTTAGAACTAGATATTCTGTGAATATTTCAAGTGTTTACCTGTTGCCGTTATTAATATCGAGCAAAAAACGGCAAAAAAATTACGTTTGTTGTATGGGTGCCCCCCTTAAATATTCATTTTATTCTGTTTTTAGTTTTTGTTGTTATTGCGGCAACATAGATACATCATCTGTGAAAATTTCAACTGCCTAGCTATCACGGTTCATGAGATAAAGCTTGGCGACAGATAGCCAGACAGACAGACTTACAGTGAAGTATTAGTATAGGGTACCGTTTGGCCCCCTTTGGGTACGGAACCCTAAAAACTATTTGTAAGCTATCATGTGGTAAATAATAACGTGGTATAACTATACATTATTGTAATAAAGACACACTACAGCTATATAAATAAAAAAATAAAAAAAATTAAAAATAAAAATCGACTTCAAAACACTACAGCACAAAAAAGGTAGAAATAATTTAAAAGAATACCTTTAAATTAGAAGTATATATAGTAGTAGTATTGAAGTAGGTATTGGAGAAGCACAATTTGACCTCGGTGCCCAAAATATATGTGCTGGTCATGAAACTGGGCACCGATTACCTACAAATTATACTTCTACAATACCAATTTTGAGTTATTGTACTTTATTAAATTTTTGTCGGCAATAAAGACAATTTCGCTTTCACTTCATTGCACACCCAGGCAATAGCTGACTTAGCTCCGGTTTCTTGAACGCTAACAGTCAGTTGCGTCTACTGTGAACAAATGTCAGTTGTCTTTTTTTGTATGCACTTTTGACAACTGACAGCTGTTAACAGTAGATTAAACGATTGTTAGCGTTCAAGAAATCAGAGGTTAGAGTCACGCACCTACCTCCACTCACAGGTAAAGACTACCACGAGACCTGCTCCGGGCACGGCTTCCACATCCTGGGCCGCTGCAAGTGCAACAAGATGCACTCGGGCCCGCGCTGCCAGTTCAGCGAGGAGTGCGTCGAGGACACGGACTGCGGCCTGAGGGGGCGCTGCGTCAACATCAACAGCACGGAGTCGCCGCACTCGGCCTGCTACTGCCCGCACGGGTTCTACGGGAAGGGTTGCAATAAGAGTGAGTATTGACATTGGAAATGTCTGGTCGTTCGCTCCAGTGTAGGCTCCGATTTCACGAAAAAGTGCGATCCCCTTATGTCTCGGAGAGTTGTGAAAATATGATGTTAGAAAAAGGCTCAAAAGACGCGTGTTTACGAGAGCTGTGAGGTGCGAAAAGAATTATTCGTGAAAGTCTCAAACGAAATAAGTCATGGCCAAAATAGTGAAAAAAAAAAATCATTTTATTTCCGAATTTTTGATTTTGGCGCTCGATATTTTGGAAACGAAGAATGGTACTAAAAATTTGAGTAAAACTCCTCTGGACAATTTGGTCAGCTTCAATTTAGTCAGCTACAGCTACAAAACAAAGACGATCGGATTACAGGTTTGCCCTGTAGCCTAGAAGTGCGTGGAGTACATAAGTTGAGCGGACACTGCATCAATATCAACAGCACGGAATCGCTGTCCAAAAATCGTGAAAGTCGCGTCATCATCATCATCATCATCATCAGCCTATGCTTGTCCACTGCTGGACATAGGCCTCTCCTATAGCACGCCATTGAGCACGGTCCTCGGCTACTCTCATCCAGCTCTTGCCAGCCGCCTTGCGGAGATCATCGCTCCACCGAGTCTGAGGACGTCCCACACTACGTCAGACACACACACTACGAAAGTCGCGTGATGTCTCAATTTATCCTAAAATTATTAATCACTAGCTTTTACCCGCAACTTCGTCCGAATGAGTAATTTCCGGGATGAAAAGTATCCTATGTCCTTACCTGGGACTCAAACTATCTCCATACCAAATTTCATTTAAATCCGTTCAGCCGTTATTGCGTGATTGAGTCACAAACATCCAAACATCTTCACAAACTTTAACATCCTACTAATATTATAAATGTGAAAGTTTGTGAAAATGTTTGGATGTTTGTTACTCCATCACGCAATAACAGCTAGACAAAGACCTGAATTGAGACATAGCATACTTAATATCCCGGTAATGCGTTCCCGTGGGATAATATTTATTTTAAGTTTAAAATAGACGGCGTTGTGCGAGCGAACGTTGTCTTAAAAATAGATGGCGTTGTGCAAGAATCGTATATAAACGGATTCTGTGGCGGTTATGGAATCCTATTAGTAGGATTTATGCAAGGCCGTTTTTCCTAAAATCATGAAATTACTCCTCACTCCTTTGGCTTAGCGACCCGAAGTGGGTCTCGGCCTCCGATACAAGAAGTCGCTATTTGTCTCTGTCCTGTGCGGTCTACTGCATGCTATTTTGAAAATAGAGTACTTGGACTCTATGCGTCGTAGTACAGCAAATTTAAACAAGTAACATTGTACAACACTTGTGTCCCGCAGAGTCACCGTGGAAGGACAAGAGCATCAACCTGGCGCTGCACAACGTGCGCGCACTGTCTGACGACTTCCGGCTCTACTGGCGCGTGCTCAAGGACGAGGCCGAGCTCGAGTTCGTCCTGCAGCTCAACGGGACCTCCTATGCCGGTGAGTTCACGTTCGTTCCAATAGGATATAGCTAGAGAGGTTTAAGGCCACGTGCGAATCTCTATGGCACAGTATAGTGAACACTAGTAGGCAATGTTGGCCGTCCGCTGGATTTAACTACCTACGCTCGCTCGATCGGAGTAGGCCCGACAGGGTTGGCACGCTCGTGTTTCGAATTCAATACTGCCACATTTAAATATTGTCGTCTCATTTGCCACTTTCGAGAGTTGTAAGTAGTTATTTATATTATGTGCTTGTTTAGTGTGAAGTCTAATAAGTTGATACGAAATAATATGTCTAGTTTCTACTCACAATGTAACAGAAAGACGAAGTTTGTAATACATTCTCATGGAAAAAAGAGCAGGAAATTTAAAAAAAGTTAACTCTGGTCGAGACCAGTATCGAGATACTGTCGAGTTTAGACATCCGTACACCGAGCAATATAGTCGACGTGATTTCGACATTTTCGTCTAGCTAGCCGATCCGACGCGTCGCCGGTCTGCATTCAGCGCGGTGAACACCGGACTGCGGTGGGAGTTGGGACCGAAGCTCACCGAGATCTCGCGTTTCGTAGTTATGTATATTGTATAGGCGCGTTTCGGACGTTAGTAGGGAGATCGGTATAACTGATTCTTGTTTAAACTGTGTCTATGGTCATATAGAGAATAATATGAATAATTTAAAGCAACTATGTATACCGCACAAATAAATACCTAATAATAATAATATCTTCGCATTAATTACTTTATGGGCGTACGAATATAGGTTTTAGGTAGAAGAGGTTTAGGTTCGCCGTCTTCAGACGCCAACCGCCAACAAACTGCATCCAGTTTGGAGACATTTTCTTTTATGTTGCCTATATACGTAACGTAATGACTCAAAGTCATTGATACATGCCGGGATTCGAACCCACAACCTCTCGAATGAGAAGCCGGTGTTCTATCGCTCTGCTACCACCGCATTTACCAGAAATTTGTAAAAAAGATAACAAAAACGACAGCTAAGTGTGACTGGAATTGAATTCTTCGTTTCCTGAAATTGTAGTTCCATTTTGTCTGTAATCTTTCTATTTAATTTTATTACAATTTGTTCCTTCTTTCGATAATTTTTTAACTCTAGACTGGAGGTCAATTAGGAATTCAATCTCAATTTTAAAATAATAAAATATTGTCATGTTTACTTTTTCTTAATATTAGCGTAGCCGATTATTTTGTCGCGTAACATCAATGGCACTTGCTGTCTTAGGGACTCGGTTGTCGGTCTCGGCTTTCAAACGGGGCCCGGCCTCGGCTTTCAAATAGGGCCCGGCCTTCGGCCTTACCGAGGTATAATAGTAGATTGAATTTGGAATTGAGGAATTAAAAATAACAATAAATATGTTTATATTCTTTTTGTTGCACTAACCCGTGCTGAGGACAATTTTAAAAACCTATTTAGAGGCTAAAAATTCCACCCATGCCGGGACTTGAACCTGCGACCGGGGCTGCAATCGGCCAGATGTCGTTGCCTGTACGTAAAACAGAGAAGTTTGTAAAAAGACTCGAAATTTCGCCGATGCCTGCACTTCCCCCTTAGCACATTTGGGAGAGCGCTGGCACCGTTAGTCAGAGGTCATGGGTTTATTAATTCGTATCCGGATAGCTTTGTTTATTCGAATTCTTATTACATGTATATCATTATGACCAACTAGGTATTAAGCTTGATATAGGACCTAAAAAAAGACAATATGACTACCGATGAAGGTTAGACGAAGATGTGTTGTTTCAGCTCTTGGCTGGAGACCGCGTGAGCTGACGGCGATGTGCAGAAACTTCCCGGTTCTTGGCCCGAGTCTTGACCAGAAACGTAAGTTAAATTAAGAAATGAACTGTGGAAATTGCTTTTTAATAAAAATGCCGCCAAGTGTTTATGTTGTTTCCTGGTGTATAATAAAAAAATAACATACAGCGTGGTTTACTGACACGATTGTTAAACTTTTTGTACCGTTATGGTATACTTACATTACGTAAAGTGAATTTTTTATTAGTAATCTTTTATTTGTGAAAACATTGGATTTTTGTGTGATTATGTTAATCTATGCACCGATCCTTAAAGTACAGGTAAACTCTTTACAACGTACCAAATATTGTACAATAAATAAATAGTAAAGTTCTACTTTTACTGACTTTACAGAGAGCACACCGAAACCAGAACCGCTACCAGAACCAGAACCCAAAGCAGAACCGGAACCCTCTCCGGAACCCAAATCAGAACCCGAACCGACTGCAGAACGGAAGTCAGAACCGGGGCCCACCGCAGAACCGAAATCTGAACCCGAACCTACGTCAGAACCGAATTCTGAACCCGAACCGACATCAGAACCGAAGTCGGAACCTGAACCTGCGTCAGAACCGAAATCAGAACCTACGTCAGAACCGAAATCAGAACCTACGTCAGAACCGAAATCTGAGCCAGAACCGAGTTCAGAACCAAATTCTGAACCGGAACCTACTAATAATCCCAATTCGGAACCCGAGCCTACTCCAGAACCGAAATCCGAGCCAGAACCGTCCCCAGAACCCAAGTCGGAACCCGAACCAACGACAACACATAGCAGTAAAGTAGAGAACGACAATAGAAACAAGAGGGTCGCCATGCACTCCCTCGACGGTATCGATTTCAAGACCCTTGGTGATGACGTGACGGTCAAAACGAGTGTTTCTTACCAGGTATCGAAAGGTATGTATCATAACAAAACATGTTTCAGAGAAAATATTGTTTACAACAAGTCAATAACTGCCGATAAACTGCTGCGCAGTTTGGCAAATCTGTCAACCTATTTGTTATTTTCTTCTTTAATAAAATCTTTAAATACAAATACGGCAATCATCTTTGCTGGTAAAACCTGGGATAGTGTCCGCAGATCATCTGAGAGTGGACTCCTAAAAGTAGCGGCCTGGCTAGAATCAAACCTTTTGACTTTAAATGCACTAAAAACAAATTACGTTTGCTTTACGAAGTATGATCGCACTCAGCCACCAAATGAGTTTCGCATTAAAATCCATAAATGTGGAAACCCACCGAAAATGAACTGTTCGTGCGTCACTATAAACAGAGTTAATTATGTAAAATACTTGGGTGTCATTGTTGACCAACGACTCTCCTGGCATGACCACACCGAACTTACCATGAATAGAATTCGTAAGTTAATATGGACATTTAAAACCCTGCGACATATAGCTACAAAAGACCTCCTTAAGAACATTTACGTCTCGCTGGCGCAATCGGTTATCTCATATTGCCTTCCTATATGGGGTGGGGCCACAAAAACAAAATTTATTGAATTAGAAAGGGCTCAGAGATCTCTTCTAAAAGTAATGTTTTTTAAACCCTACAGATTTCCGACAGAGAGTCTTTACACATCAAGTGATCTACTTACTATTAGAAAACTATACCTACTAAACTTAATCTTAAAGAAACATAAGTCTCTTCCCTATGATTCAAATATAAAGACCAAAAGAAGGAACTATAAAGTGGCCATTGAAGCGCAAGCTAAATCAACTTTTGCTAAGAGGCAGTATGAAATACAATCAGGTCGTCTATATAATCTCATAAATAAGGAACTCCAAATTTATCCCCTAACATACTGTCACTGCAAAAAGACACTGACTATTTGGCTTAAGACAAAAACTTACGACGAAATTGAATCAATGGTGCAAACAATAAGATGAATGTACAGACACACACACACACACACACACACACACACACACACACACACACACACACACACACACACACACACACACACACACACACACACACACACACACACACACACACACACACACACACACACACACACACACACACACACACACACACACACACACACACACACACACACACACACACACACACACACACACACACACACACACACACACACACACACACACACACACACACACACACACACACACACACACACACACACACACACACACACACACACACACACACACACACACACACACTCACACACACACACACAAACACGTACTTAAATTTGTTTAATTTTATTTTTAATTTTTCCTATAAAATAAAATGTTATTTTTAAGTGTAACTTCTAGAAAATAGTTTATACTGGCTATGGAAGAGCGGAGTGTCCTAACACAGGCATCTATTTGCTTAAATGGAAGCTCCACACACTGTTAAGACAAATGTACCTTAAGTTGATGAAATAAACATTTTATTATTTATTATTATTATTATTATTAAATACAATACAAATCCATTTTTTGAAATGTTTTTGTTAAATAAATAAACAAAACCAACATAATCACGTGTCCGAGTCCCACACTTGAATTACCTGTGATAAAGAAACCAAACAAAGACATCACGAATATGTAAAAACAATCCGACTTGTGATTTAACACTGTTTATTACGTAGACTAGGGGTATGAGCTTCGCGAGTCGTTAGAAAATACAATATATGGTATAGTAAATTCTGCCAACCCGCCTGCCAAGCGTGGCGATTATGGCAAAACCCCTCATGGTTACGAAATCTACGAAGGAGGCCTATGTCCTGCAGTGGGCGTCAAATGGCTGATGATGATAGTAAATTCTGAAGAGGAGTGTCCAGGGGGTTTGATTTCAATGCATTAAATGAATAATGGTGTGAATTAAAAATCTTATAATCCTGTTCTTTTTCCAGGACGCGGCAAAAGGGCAACCCAAGAGAAACCGAGTAAGTTCCCAGTCTGATTTCATGACTGAACAATTACACAAACTGACACAGAGCACGTTAACACAGCAAAACATAAGTTTAAGCCACGTCACATGAACATACTGAAACAACGCCACAAAACACCAGCGCTATTTAGTGCTAAACTAACTGCAATTTGCAAAAAGCACTAATGTATAAAAAGATTTTTACTACCGTATTGCGAGCGTTTGGGAGAATTGAACGAATACTCTATCGATGTAAAAATAAGTACAGTGAAAAATAACTTTTACTAAACAATCAAGTCTTTATCTGAAATTTCAAATCATCGATTGTTCAATTGATGACTTAAATATTTTCAAGTAAAAACTAGATAGTTTTTAAATCAATTATATTTAGGATACAACGAGAATTCGTTCGCTGGCTACCACACATAATTGAAATTAAGATTGCTTTACTTAGCAAAGCTCACGTTAATATTAAAAGAAAAAACTTTAAAAACAGCATAAAGCACAAAACGCATAATAAACTGCACTGTAAATTTTAGCTGCATGGTGAACATTGTATTTTCCAGATCCAGCTACTAATTTTAGAAAATACAAAACCACAACCACCACTTCCAAACCAACCCCCGAACCTATCCCAGAACCCAAATCAGAACCTGAACCTACTCCAGAACCTAAATTTGAGCCTGAACCTACGGCTGAACCTAAATCCGAGCCTGAACCTAGTTCTGAGCCGAAATCTGAGCCAGAACCTAGTTCTGAGCCAAAATCTGAGCCAGAACCCACTTCAGAACCCAAATCTGAGCCAGAGCCTACATCAGAACCTAAATCTGAGCCAGAACCAAGTTCTAAACCGAAACCAGAGCCCAAGTCAGAACCTGAGCCTACTTCTGAGCCTAAATCTGAGCCTACTTCTGAGCCTACTTCTGAGCCTAAATCTGAGCCTGAACCTTCGTCTGAATCTAAATCTGAGCCTAAACAAAGTTCAGAACCCAGATCAGAACCAGAACCGCATCCTGAGCCTAAATCAGAACCTGAGCCCCATCCAGAACCCAAGTCCGAGCCCGAGCCATCCCCAGGATCCAAGTCCTCCCCGGAACCGTCCCCAGAACCCAAGTCTTCCCCGGAACCGTTCCCAGAGCCCAAGTCATCCCCAAAACCGTCCCCAGAACCTAAATCAGAACCGGAACCGGATCCAGCCGACTTGCGTGTCAAAGGACTGACAGAAGAAGCAGGTAACGCACCGCTTCGCACGTAAATACATCCACAGATAAAATCATACGTAAGATAGAAGTATTTTAACCAACGAGAAAAATGGGTCATAGATTCATTATTGGCCGTTAAAATTTGGCGGTTCTTCCAACCTTTTGACTGCCTCATTGTTCTACCCGTTAAGGCGGTTAGTTACCAAAACAGAGGTCGTGGGTTCGATTCCCACTGGGGGCCACCGTACATTTGTACAAATGGCATCAGTTTGGGTGTATTTTCATGTTGGGTATCCTAGTTTGGGACCAGGTCAAATGATCGTATTGTATGGATGTTAATCAGTTGGAAAAAACGTCAGTGCCAAGCTAGCCGGACCCAGATTCTGATAGAGCAGTTTACTTCTGGTATCGCTATGGCACGTACATTCACATATTTTTAATTGCTGTAAAAGAATGAGTATACTTTGACAAAATGTGGTCTGACGGTGGCACTAAAAAATAAAATTGCGAACATTTTATATTATATCCGAATATAATCTGTGATCTTTCTGTGAATTTTATAAAATCAAAATCAAAATAATTTTTTTTTTATTCAAAGTAGCACAGAAACTGCGACTTAATGAACGTTACAAGTTAAAATAGGTGTCCATTTCAAAATCTAGATCATTTTGGAGAAAAAATGGACAAAAAAACTCCAAACTTAGTCTTTTCAAGTCCTTAATTTACAGGATTTATATAAATGTTCTAAAACTCCTGCATTGAACTGGCTTTAATTCCAGACATCATTGTCATCTAAATAATCTTTAATGTTATAGTAGCTTTTTTGGCACAAAGTGTGCTTCACACATTTTTTGAACCGCGTTTCTGGCAAGCTTATTATATCCTCAGGGATCTTATTGTAGAAACGTATACAATGCCCCATAAAGGATGTATTAACCTTTGCCAGCCTAAATTTTGGGAACGAAAGTTTATGTCTATTTCTAGTATTTACATTGTGTTGGCTACCTACAGTTTTGAAGTCACTGATATTTTTCCTAACGTACATAATATTTTCATAGATATACTGACTATATTAGTAACTACATTATTAACTTAATTCCGGATTACCGGATGCTGAGGACAATTTTAAAAACCTATTTAAAGGCTTGCCCATTAGCTCAGTTGGGAGAGCGCTGGTACGGTAAGCCAGAGGTCGCGGGTTCAAGTCCCAGCATGGGTGGAATATTTTGCCTTTAAATAGGTTTTTAAAATTTAATTTAGTTTCAAGTTCAGAGTTACTTTATATATTGTTAAGTTTTGTTCAGCTCAATAAACATTTTTCATTTCATATTTCTTCTTAATAAAACAAGTAAAACCACAATTTCATCAGTTTGCGAAACTGCTAATGATTCAGTTTAACGGTTTATCGTTTAGTTTAGTCTCAGTTCGAAAACATTTTAAGCGCTTAGTTTTTGATAGAAAAACATGGCGGAAAAAGTTTGTGATTTTTATTGCCAATTATTAAAGATTTTTGTATATGGCCGTCCCAGGCGGACATACTTCGACCCAATAGGGGATGTATTAGCAAAGGGCAAGAAAATAAGTTCCCGAAACCGGCGTGCATGCAACGACTAATGAATGTTGATGAATGAAGCGAAAGTGATCTGTCAGGATCGTGGCAAGTGGCAGCGTCTGGTATCTGCCTACCCCTCTGGGATACAGGCGTGAGTTTATGTTTATGTTTATTTTATGTGGCCCCCATGACAAGGGTGTCCCAGTGAAGGCCAAAGGGCTCCCGCCTTTCAGACCATGACTTTCAGTCATTTGCCACCCCCGAACTTGTCGAGATCATCCCGCCATCGACTTATTAAGAAAATTGAGAAGAAAAATGTGGTTCTTCTACATGTGATTCTATTAAAAACTAAGTCAATGAAAATTAAAATAGGAATGTCCAAAATGTACGTAATTTTAGTGCCGGCACTCACCATATTTGTCAAAACTATACGTACTTATTATACAATCATAAAAAAATATGCAGCACGGGCAGACCCCCAGGCTTACGCGAGTGCCGAGCATCCGGACGGCGAGCCAGAATATAACTTTTTAGTCACGAGCAAGTTCAAAAAACGCTGCTTAAATCATCTGTAATAAATATCAAGGCCAGATGATGATGGCTTTCTCAGAAAAATCATAGAATGTGCAGGCGGAAGGGATGCGACAAGTAAAATCAGCCTTAAAGAAAATATTTCATTCAGAGATAATTTCTCTTGATCTTATCTGTGGATGTATGTCTACAAAATTGTATAGCAAAGCTGCACTTATTATTTCCTGCGGTGCCATGCGCCCCAGTAGCTTTGTAGATGGCGTGCTAACTCTTAACACTACACTATTTTAGTATTTTGGTGTCTTGATGATTTCTAAATAATTAATTATTTTTCTTAATAATTTCAACTATATTTTAAATTAAAATTTTACCCTCTTCTCTATTTCTATGTCTGGTCCTTATCTAATAAAACTAAACTTTGTCCTTAGTGTTTGAATCCATCGGAGCTTGTATTTTTTTCTTTTCTCCTTCTGACTTGTCATTCCTGGAATTATCCTTTTCAAACTTGACTATTTTCTTAATTTCTACTACCTTGTCTTTCTTTGTTTTATCCTTTAACCCAGCAGTTCCCAAACTTTTTCACTTCACGTCGCACTTTAGTACTGTTTAGTACTTTGTTACGACGCTTTAGTTGAAATATTTGTACAATAACATTAGGCGGCACAGAAAAATTAGGTTTATTTTTCGGAGGACAGAAAATAGGAGCGCCTCGTAGCGGCCTTATTTACTCTGCGCGGCGCACAATCTGCGAACCCTTGCTTTGGCCAATCATCATCATCAGTCTATGCTTGTCCACTGCAGGACATAGGCCTCTCCTATAGCACGCCACTGAGCACGGTCCTCGGCTACTCTCATCCAGCTCTTTCCAGCCGCCCTGAGAAGATCATCGCTCCACCAATAGTTAATTATAATGTTAATAAGTATTTAGGCATAACCAGGGTATAACACCTATAAAAAAAACCGTAAGTGTAGAATTCAAGGAATCCCATTCGAATGTATTGACCCATTAAGTCAAAAAAATGTTGAGTATATATCTGATCAAAGAAACTGCCTTCCAGGGTACTTCCCCGCTCACGAGTACAGCCCCAAATTCGACTTCCACGCGATGGACTGCACCGACATCGTGATCGGTTCCGCTAGAGGGAACTACCATCGCGTCATGGACTACTACACTAGAGACCGGTGAGATGGCGCGCTGCAAAAAAATAAATATAATAAAAGCAAGATAAAGGGTTTTAATTTTTATTTATATTTATTTATATAGAGGTACTAGCTAACGTTGTTTTGGCACCTTGTTCTTCGTACATAAATGAGTTACATTACTAGCAATGTATAAAGAAGCAAGATTCTTCGTACAAAACTGGGTAATTTACCAAGAAACCTACCTTCTTTGCACATTACCAGTTACAATGCCAGTTATGTACATGGAGGTAAATATTCTTCCTACATAACCCGGTTCTGTACAAAGAAATAGCTGTTCCTTGTTCAAAACCAAGGAGGTTCTCTTTGACTTCAACAATAGCCATATATATCGATATTATTTCCCTTTTCATGTGATATACGAGTATGTCACATGAATATTACCCAGTTTTGTAAGAAGAATATTTTTTCTTTCTACATTGCTAGTAATGTAACCCAGTTATGTTCGAAGGACAAGGGGTTTTGGCATATTAATGAGCCTGCGACCTATTCTCAGACCTACTAAATAAGTACACAAAAAATGTTACACAAATTGGTGAAGCCCTTTCGGAGGAGTTCGATGACAAACAGATTAACACGAGATTTTTATGAAGAGTAGGTATAAGTGGTACAGGTAACCAAATATGTTTTATTTATGTGGAGGTAAACTGGTGCCTCCTGTTACTAAGACGTTTTTATTTGAATACTGTAAAATCTTAAGAGAGCTAGTCTGTCAACAAACTAAAAATATTACTCTAAACTGTGTCCATATTTTTATAAAATAAACAAAACACAAACTGTTTAATCTAATATATAAAAATATCGTGTCAAATTGTCGAATTTCCCCGACAGGGCCTCACCGATTTTTATCAATTTTTTTGATATTTTGTATATTTGGTAGGTCTGAGAATAGATCGTTAGCCTACGACATGGCCAAAGAATGTTTGTCGAGTCAGCTAGTTAATATATATCAGCGCCTGCAGATAGGCGATTTCAAGCGCTGAAGCTGGCATGGCACACGTAAGAATTATCTCTCTAAGAGAAGTCCTGAGCCGCTGCAGTGGGACTTACTTACGCTGCTTATGAATGAACAACCCGGCTTTCCAGGTCGACCCCGCGTCTGGACACATTCTGGGGCGGACACGACGACATCACGGCCGCGTCCGGGTTCGAGGAGAACGGAGTCACCACCATCATGTTCCGGAAGAAGATTAAGGTGAGAGGAACTCCATACAGCAGGGGGCGGCTCTGTGAAATGCCTAGTTCGCTCATCAGGAACAACGACGACGGAATTATACGTTTTGAAAGATGCGCCCAAGTACCAACCAGCCCGTACTCGTCCCCTGCTAGACATAGGCCTCCCCCGCGGCACGCCACTTCTGTCTGTTCTCGGCCATCCTCACCCAGCCGTTGCCAGCAATCTGCCTCAGACCGTCGGTCCAGCGAGCTGGTGGGCGTCCGCAGCTGCGTCCATTTCCAAATAAAGTACAATATAGCAATGTACAATATACTCTCTCCCTGAGAGAAGGCTTGTGCCCTACAGTGGGATATATATAGACTGCTTATGGATAGCAATTTTGTATATCCGTGTGGCGCCGTATTAAGAATATTAAGAATGGCAGCAGCGTCTTCCTGAGATTCCAACCACATACTGCGATCGCCAACCCGCCTGCCAAGCGTGGCGATTATGGCAAAATCCCTCATGGTTATGAAAACCATGAGGGAGGCCTGTGTCCTGCAGTGGGCGTCAAGGGGCTGATGATGATGATGATGATGCATAGCAATGTCCAATATAGGTAGTCCATTTCAAAATAAAGATAATTTTGTACTTTTTGCCTTCTCCTTCGTCAACCCATCCTCTATTTGGTAGAATGGTCTCATTTGATTCAAATGTCTCACTTCTTCACCGATCCTCTCCACCCCTGAAGGCCAAAGAACCGACGGACCACTCCTTGGTGGACGACGCCATGCACGTGATCTGGGCGCGGGGCCAGGAGCCGCGCCAGTACCGGCACAGCCCGCCCTCCGGCCTCGAGAAGGGAAAGGCCGCCGTGCCGGACTTCTACAGGCCTGACGAGCTCAAGTACCACGGTCACGGAGGCCAAAGGGGGGTCGCCAGCATCAATTTCTTTGGTAAGTGCCTCTAGACTCGAAATTTTCCGACTCCTATAGGCCGAATGGGCTGGAGTACCACGGTCACGGGGGTCAGAGGGAGGTCGCTAGTATTTTAAAAACCTATTTACGTAATACAGAGAAGTTTGTAAAGAGGCTCGAAATTTTGCCGATCTCTGCACTTGTCCATTAGCCAGGGGTCGCGGGTTCAAGTCCCGGCATGGGTGGAATTTTTAGCCTCTAAATAGGTTTATGAAAATATTATTTTCCTTATAGTATGAAATGTGTTAGACATAGAGACAAATCTTAATCACGATTATTTATCGTTTAACATGGCCTCTCCAATGTGATCGAGATATTTTTTGCAACTCTACTTACCCTTCACACAATCCACAGAAGAAACCTCAAGAACGGTATCGGGGGGCCTACTCCCGCTCGCCGCCGGCAAATGCGGCGCGCAGTGGCGGTACCCGGCCGACTGCGACCCCGTCAACAACACTTGCGAGTACGCCGCCAGCTGGGAATACCTCGGGAAGAAGCGAGGCAACGACGGAGTCAGGTTCACAGTCAAGACCAGGAACTCGAAGCAGTGGACCGGGATCGGGTTCTCGAATGATAAGAGGATGGTGAGTTTTTTATGTAGCCTATATTCGTCGCACTGCAGGGCACAGTGAACACCTCAGACACTCAGGTTTCCTCGCGATTGTTTCCTTCACGGTTTGCGAGTAAAATTTCACAAATGTACGTAACTTAGAAAACAAAGTCGTTGGTACATGCCGGGTTCGAACTCATGACCTCCCGAATGAGAAGCCGGCGTTCTACCGTTCCGCTACCACTGCTTTAGGTATAGATAGTGAGTTACTTTTCATATAAAAAAACTGTGTATTTGTATTAATTTCATTCTTACACTCATTACACTTGTTCACATAGATTGTGTTAATGAACTTGATCAGTCGATAGCTGATCCACATTTACATTTGTGTTGGAAAGTAGTCTGTAACACCCGATTTAACGTCGACGGACTATCGACTCTATACACGAGCTAATAAATGGACCAAAACCCCAAATTACTTATTTTAAATTTCATTCTTACATTTATTACAATTAAAGACAAACTGGAATGTACAGTATTTAGTTTTCTTTCTGTTGTTGTGCATATTATGTTACTTTTGTGCTTATGTTGTTTCTGTGATGTATCTTGTTGGTATAATAAATGTCTTTCTTCTTCTTCTTAATTTTTTACTTATTTTCATATTTACACTCATTACATTCCCACCCTCACCAGTCCAATCTCTTCCCAGTCCCAAACAGACGCCGTGATAGGCTGGGTGGAGCCTCGCAGTGGGCGAGCCTTCCTCATGGACACCTACGTGTCAGGCTACGCTGCGCCGCGGACGGATGACCGCCAGGATTTGACCAAGGAGTCTGGTAGCTTGGTGGATGGTTATGCGACCTTGAGCTTCGTGAGAAAGCGGGATACTGGTGACAAAAAGGTGAGAACTTGTGGAATACCACCTTCTTCTTTTTCTTTATTGGCCTCATGACAGCTATATAGGACCTGACCAAAAAGTGTAATCGCTTAGTGGATGGACATACGAATTTCATTTTGCTGACTTATAAGGCTATAAAAAATATAAAATCAATATAACTATATTGATTTCCTTGACCATCAATTTTATTTTAATAAAATTAATAAAGGAAGATATTACGACTTATTTTAGAAAAAACGCATTAACCTAAAGGTAACTCGATGTGAAAAAAAAAGTAAGAAACTTAAATTTTGTCGATTAATTATGTTTGTCAATACCTAAATGGTTGTTACTGGAATCAACGGGCACAAAACAATGAGTCACGTAACTGTATCTTACAATTTTCCATGTTTCATTCAGAATTTTTTTTTAACTTTAACGAATTTGTGCAAAGAACCAAAGGAGGCGAAAATTCTTGTAAAGCTTTATGGGGCTCCTACGCTGCGTTCTCCAGTTCGTGGTCTCCACTCGAGAACCTTAATTAATTCACATTTCTCACTTTCCAGGACTTCGCGTTCACGGACGCTGCGTGTCTGTACATGATGTTCATAGTGCAGGGGGGCGGGTTCGACCCCGTCAACAAGCGCACCAGCAAACACCTTCAAGTGCCCATCGTCACCGAGGAGCGCGTCTGCATCAGGCCTTGTGGACCCGGTGAGGATCTTTACACCTATCTTTCGCAGAAATATAATAAATAATGTGGGATTTGAAGGGAGATTAGGAGGAAAAGAAGATGAATAGGTAGAATATTATTTAATTTTCACAGATATTGTAAAAAAGTTTTTTTTTGTTTCTCATTCAAGGGACCATTTTAAAATGTAAATAATGAGTTTTGGACATGAACATGGACAAAACGAAGGTCGTGTCGAACGCCCCACCCCAATAACATTGGGGAACTCGACCCTCGAAGTTGTAGACGAATACGTCTACTTAGGACAAACATTCCAACTAGGCCGGTCTAACTTCGTGAAAGAGGTCAACCGTCGAATCCAACTCGGCTGGGCAGCATTCGGGAAACTTTGAAAAGTCTTTTCGTCAGTCCCTTGAATCTGTGAATAAATAAAACTTATAAGTTTTAGAAAGTTACCGCCGTTTTGCCTTAAAAAAACGTATATTTCCACAATCAAGGGAATCAAAATTTATAGGGTACTTTCCGTTGACCTAGAACTATGAAATTTGGCAAGTATTATCGTCTTATACTACAAGTAAAGGAAAAATCTAAAAACTGTACATTTGTAATTAAATCATTAAAAATATTGTCCTTGAAGTTCGGGAAAAGCTCGGTACTTTGGCTCACCGTTTTTCACATACTTGTTTTTCTTAGACTCGTGTAGACTCGCACTTGTCCGGCTTTTTATGACACGCGGCCTTCGTCTCCCCCTTTCCAGAGCCAACGGACGAGGAGTTAGCCACGGAGGCTCCCGTCCCCGGCCTCGCTACCTACTCCATGCTCATCCGCATCACAAACCTGGGCGACAGCTTCAAGCCTCCCGCAGCCGGCAGCAAGGACTTCGAGGACCTCAGCAAGATGGTCGCCGATGACATCGCTAAGGAGCTGCGGAACAAGGCGGGGTATTACGACCTGAAGGTGGACGGATTCATGCAGTGAGTACTGGTCGAATTCAATTCCAAGACCTGTTGTCGGTCAATGTAGAAAGATAGAGAGGAAAACGGAGGACAGAGGGAGAGAGTAAGGGATAGTGAAAACGGGAGAAAAAAAGAGAAGACAGAGATGAAGAAAGCGAGGGAGATAGACACAGCGACGGGAAGACAGCGAGTGAAAGAGAGTGTTTAGATTAGAGAGAGATGCATTATACAGTAAACTGTAACTGTTAAAACACGGAGTTAGAGGACTTCAGCAAGATGGTGGCCGGTGCTATTGCTAAGGACTTCAGGAGGAAGTCAAGATCGGTCTGTAGTGAAGTGGTGCGAAGCGGGGGGTGTTTACAGTGAGTTTTTTAGTAAAGGAAGCGGAAATTGCGTTGCTTATTTCAAGGTTCAATTCTTAAGGTGGCGACTACGATGGTATTTGGCTTATTTGGTCTACGAAACAGATTACAACTATGTATTACATTATGACAAAGAAGGCTACAACATAAAGAACTAAATTGTGGTTCGAAGCGTGCATACGCAACATCACTACGTGTATAGTTGAGTATCTTACAAAATAATAAATTTTAGAGGTAAATTAGATCATTTTACCACAAAGCGAATTTTTTAATCTGTTCAGAATTTTGCATGAGCAACATACAGCAAAATGCGCTAATCTATACTAATAATAAATCTGTAAGGGTCGGTCATGGAGTAAGTTAGTTTGTTTTCAGAGATATTGTGTTTATAGGCTCAATATATGATACTGAAACTAATTTCACGATTTTTAGAATTTTTTTCTGTATGTGTGTATGTATGTATGTTCCTCCATAACTCTTAAACCAATTATCCGAATTTGATGAAATTTGGTATAAAAACATATAGACATCTGGGACACAGGATAGGCTATTTAAATTCTAGCTCCAGTTATGATAAGACGTGGCCCCCAAATGCTTCGTAAAAATCGAAATGTACGCGAACGGAGTCGCGGGCACAGCTAGTAATTATAATAATAAATAATACCTAATACCTTCCACACAACACAACCACTTGACCTGGCCCCAAACAAGGATACCCTGTGCTATGGTAACCAGGCAAGGACGTCACAAACTACACCCAGACTGAAGCCATTTGTACGGCGGCCCCCAGTGGAAATCGAACGCACGACCTCTTAACGGCTAGACCAACGAGGCAATCGCTGACTAAGTTTTCCTCCCACAGAAACGAGACCAAAGCGATAATCGCCGAGCTGACCCTGAAGGCCATCGACCGCAACACCATCCAGGGGTCAAGCGCGCGGTCGCTCGACCGCCCGGACGTGACGTCACGCCAGGCCGCCGGCGACAGTGACAGTGACAGTGACAGTGATAGTGATAGTGATAGTGACAGTGACAAGAAGCGGTGGGAGCGCGCCGTCAGGGACACGCTGGCCGACGGGAGAGTGGGGAACCTTAATGTGGATCCGGAGTTCTTGGTGTTCGAGCCGCAGGGCTGTGAGTACAATTAATGAGAATATTGGGCCTATATGATAATTTATGATAGTTCTGTACCTTCACACTATGCAGTGTGTGACAAAATCCCCATATACGTTCGAAAATCGGGGATTAATTATCAATATGAAAAACTTTTACTACGGAGATAACTTCAATCGCGAAATCATCAGCTGTTCCATATATTTTAATGTAGAAGATGGTGCGTAGCCTTGGTATCGAAGCGCTGACATTATTGTCGCGATTTTCTCCAAATTTTCCAAAGGATTTTCGTATTAACGAGTGAACTCGTATCTACACGCGGAAATCTGGGTGGTTTGAATGCCGCGGTTATGTAATTAGTTATTAAAAATGCCATCTATTTAGACTATTAATTTTAAGTATAAATGTAAAATTAAAAAAAAATGTGTAGCTATCTTGTTTCAAGTTGAGAATTCTTGTTTCAATAATTTGCGAACAATTACTACCGCCTCGCCGTCTATAACAACAACGACCCGCGGACCGGCACGCACGCGCCGCTCTGGCTGACTACTAAGGTTTCTGACAGATTCGAGTTAGTGTCGAGTTATTTTTGGAAGGTCCCTTTTTTTTAAAAAAAAAAATAGTATATTCGATAGCTATTGTTGAGGCACGTCCGTTTTGCTATGGCTTTCAAACCACCCAAAGTTCATGGTGTATAATGATGATTTTGTTACTCCTGTATATTTGTGTTTTAAACGCTTTTATTTAACATGGGAAGGCGTAAAGTCACGCCACCTCTGTCCTTCCCCCAGTGCTATCATCCCGTCCCATCGACGCCCCCGCTGACGGCAACGCGCGCGTTTTCTTCGGGATGGCGGAGACCAAGCTCTACATCGTGGTCGGCTGTGTCGCCGCGCTGGTGCTGGTGGCTCTCATACAGGCCGGCTGCACCGTGTACCGGGGACGGAGTAGGGAGCAACTGACTAAGGTGACCTTTCTGCATCGCGCCAGCAACATTTTTTGGAATTGGTATAAAAAGATTTCGGTTTTGAAATCATATAGGGTCGGGAATTTATTGTTTGGTTTGGGTGCATACATACAACTCCCAAGATTGGTGTTTGAAGCTACATCGTGGTCGACTGTGTGACCGCCTCGGTATTGGTGGCTCTGATTAGGCGTGAGTCGTTAAGTGATTTTCGCGAAGCGTAAAGAAACTGGTTTCTCGTTATTTTATTTTATGTTCACAAAAGTTACTGGTTTGAAAAAACACTAGATTGTCGTGTGACTTGAAACTGTGACATAACCAGTTATCGTAAATAGCTACGTGAAATAACGACCACGCCTAGCTCTGATATAGGCTGTCTGTACCGCGTACCGGCAAGCAAAGATTTCTTGGAATTGGGATAAAAATATTTTGGTCTTAAAATTGTTGTGTTGGAAAATAAGTTTTTGGTATAGATTCATACATAAAAAAATCGTATTTTAATCTGTGGACCGCCTCCGCAGGACCAGCTGATCCCGGCGGCGGCGTGGAAGGACTACTCGCCCGCGAACACGAACTACGCGTTCGAGCCGTTCGAGGGCGAGGACAAGTTCCGCACGGCGTCCACCGCCCGCGCCGCCCCCGCCCCCGCCCCCGCCCCCGCCGCCGCCCGCCCCGCCGCCGCGCCCCGCCCCGCCGCGCCGCCGCCGCGCCCGCCCGCTAATGGCGGAGGTACGTTTTTGATACGCCTGTCCAACCATTCATTACGCTATCCATCCAACCGTCCGCCCGTCCATCCGTCCGTCTATACATCCATTCATTCTTCTATTCATCCATCCATTCATTCATCCATCTATCCGTCCACCCATCCGTTGGTTCTTCCACTCATCCGTCCCTCCGTCTGTCCGTCCATGCGTCTGTGCGTCTGTCTCATCTATCTGTCCATTCATTCGTATATTCATCCATTCATCCTTCCATTTATACATTCATCCGACCTTCCATCTATTCATCCATTCATTCATCCATCTGTATGCACCTTTTACAGAATAAACAATTATTTTTTTATTTTTTTTTATTCATCCATCTATTCATCCATCTATTCATCCACCTATTCATCCATCTATTCATCCATCTATTCATCCATCTATTCATCCATCTATTCATCCATCTATTCATGCATCTATTCATCCATCTATTCATGCATCTATTCATCCATCTATTCATCCATCTATTCATGCATTTATTCATGCATCTATTCATCCATCTATTCATTCATCTATTCATCCATTCATTCATCCATCCATCCATCCATCTATCCGTCCATCCATCCGTTGGTTCATCCACTCTGTGTTGCCTGTTCTCAGACCTACCAAAGATGCATAAAAAATTTCATAAAAAGCGGTGAAGCCTTTACGGAGGACTTCGATAACAAACACTGTGACACGAGATTTTTAGACATTTGATCTCCGAAAAGGCTTCACAGATACTGTGTAATTTCTGTTTTTGAGTACAATAAAGTGTTCTCTATATATCGGTTCAATCATCCTTCTTTCTACTCAATGTCCATAAACGTTATACGAAAACCAATAAACGTTTTTTTTATTTTATTCAAATAAACCATCCATTTATTAATTTGTCCATTAATTGATTCATCCACCCATTAATGAAAGAACACTAAACGTAAAAACAGTTTTTCTGTTTCGATAAATTAAACAACTTCGAAGAACAAAGGTTTTTTTATTTTTTTTCAAAGCAAATTGAGCGAATTGTATGAAAATTTTATTTTTTTTCTTTGAACATGTTGAACTAAATCTCTTTGATTTCATCTTTCTGTTCACATGTTTGACAAATAAAACTTGTTCAGTATTATTTATAAAAAGTCGACTTTACTAAAACACTGTTAATACGGAGTTAGGCTTTATGATACGAATTACTGTTATAAACCGGTTTTAACCCCACTCCACCTTCAGAGTGTCTTAGTGGAATCGATTTTGTATAAATAAGTCCGTTTATCTATTATTTAAGTGGTTTAACTATCGATTCCGAAGAAACGATTTTTACATTTTGCGTCGTTTCAGTAATCGTTCTTTTCCATCCAAAATCGTTGTACAAATGATCCTTCTCTCTCCAGAAGCCAACGGGTCGAGCGGCAAGGCGCACGGCGGCGCGGCCCGTCGCAGCCCGGCGCGGCCCGTGTCGGCCCGGCCCGTGTCAACGCGGCCCGGCTCGGGCCCGCCGCAGTACCACGACACGCGCTCGCTGCAGCGCCCGCGCGGCCCGTCGGCCCAGCCGCCGCACTACGGGTAAGGGTCATTGTATGTACGAGCAGATGAATCCATGCCCTCGCTCTGTCCAACAGCAAAAGTTGTATTGGACGATGGCGAAGAAGAATAATATGTAGTTTATCTTTTCATAGTAGTTGATATTAACTGAGTTGTTAATACACCATGAATTTTGGGTAATCTGAAAGCGATAGCAAAATGAACGTGCCTAACAATAGCTATCGAATATACACTAGTTTTTTTTAAAAGGCGCTCCAATAATATTTCGACACAATAATCTCGAATCTGTGATAACGATTAGTAGCCAGCCAGTGCGGTGCGTACCCGCCGCGGGTCCGCGGGTTATTGTTCTGATAGAACAGAGAGGCTATACGCGAATTTTACGAAACAAGATTTTTTAACTCGAAACAAAATTTCTCAACTCAATTTTTGACATTGGAAATGTCTTTTCGTTCGCTCCAGTGTAGGCTCTGATTTCACGAAAAAGTCTGATCCCCTATATCTCGAAGAGTGGTGAATATATGATATTCAAAGACGCGTATTCACGACAGCTGTAAGGTAATTAAGATAACGAATAAAAGAATTATTCGAGAAAGGGTTTGCCCTGAAGCCTAACTTTTTTGGAAAAAGTCAAAAAGTCAGAACATTTTTCACATGACATTTATGACTCGATTCATCGATTCATTTCCAATGTGTGAGGCACGAAATCTGTGATATTTTTTATGACTGTACTTAAAAGTAATAGTCATTTAATTAGTAATTACTAATTACATAGCCGCCACAATATCACCACACGCAGCGATGCACGGTGCTTGGTGCGTACAATGGTGTGAACCGATTACAATTTTTACAATTACACAAAAGAACGTTAGGTAAATTAGATTTTATTAAAATATCGAAATGATTTATAAAAAGTAATGCAAACGATTTGATAAAACTACAACTGCGGAATTAAATATAAAAATCATCAGGTGCCAAAACAAAACGACGACATAATCCAACAAGCCTGCTCTACCTGAAAATACCAATATCGTCGGTACAGGCACAGGTTTCAAGAATATAAATTGAATTGAATTAGCATTAAGGTTTCATCTTAAAAAACAATGTGAATTTTCTCTTGGTTACCGCGATTATCTTAGCAACACTACAAATAACACACCAAAATTTTATCGGTTCGTTTTTGAAATAACCATTATAATCGGTATAAAAAAAATCGGTATAAAAAAACATTAAATGCAACGAGTCAGAAATAACGATTATTGTATGTTCTTATGCAAAATATGAGTTCTAGTTTTTTCAGTTTTCCCAATTATTTATAAACTTTACTACTCCGACTTGGTCCTGTCAACAATTGTATTTTTGATGCAAAGTCGCCCGTAACGTAACTGAGCAGAGCGCACGCGTGTAAAGGTTGATGTGCTGTCGACTGTATCTATAATTAGTACCTAGTACAAGCAATTTTAAGCCATATTTCATTGAGATTCCAACCCACAAGTCTTGTGAACCAAACAAAGGACAGAATCTTGACATCTTGAATGAAACAAACTAAATAACACTTGTTACTTTGTGCATCAAAATGTACTTTGGTTAATCACTCTTCATAATATTTTAACCCCTATATGATTCACCCTCAAACAATAGGGAAGCTAAATTTCGCTTGCTTATACAAGGACCGTGTGGCCTAATGGATAAGGCGTCGGACTTCGGATCCGAAGATTGCAGGTTCGAGTCCTGTCACGGTCGGACGTGTAGTATCTTTTTGTTTTGTGCGTGCATTGTTTAGAACGGACTGATACATTTTTGTTTTTTTTTTATTTAAAAAGTACATACTTAAATACTTTTGTTTTTGAAATTGGTGTATATTTTTGTCATTAATACAGGACGTCCCTAATTAAACTGTTCTCATCGATAGAATAGGCTTTTTTTGTTTCATTTTATTTAATACTTCAATGTCAAGCCGGAAGTGAATGATAGGCGGGTTGGCAGTGATCAGAAAAAATAAATGAAAGAAATAAAGTGATGTAACTTACGAATTATTGGGCAAAATAAAATAATCCATATTTTTTAATCCCAATAATTTCTGAATTATACAAAACTTATGTTATTATGACCTACCACCAGGCCTATCACCCGTTTTCGGCTTGGTGTTAAATTTTTGAAATAAAAGCCTTATACATTTGGTAATAAATATTTTTTTACTTTTACTTTACTTTTTTTACATATTTCCGATAGTGGGGGAGTTCTACTCGTCAATACGAACCATTACTTTGTGGACTCATCGAACACGCGATAAAATTTTCAGCTGTCCTGTATTTACTAACATTCGATGTTCTTCATTTATTTTCATGGGTGGCATTAGCGGAAATCTGTTAACACACAGCAACACACAAAAGGGCATGATACGGAGTAGGATAGATAAATACCGAAGGTTTTTATGAAAGAAAAAAAAAAAACATAGACCAGGGCCCTGTTTCATACAATTCGTAGTTTACTATGACAATCCGATGTACATTACAAAGTCGATTAACTCGCAGATTAACAAGTAGACTCTGTTACGCAATGTTGTTACAAACGCAATACGAATTGTACATTTATGAAACTCGGCCCCGAGCGTGATGCAGGGCTTTAGAGCTAGCGCTCTGAGTTTGTAGGAAATAATAACCGCAGAACGGAGCAGGATGCGTCGAGGTCAATGCGTAATTGCCTAGCCACGGAGCCGAACGCATCGAACGAAACGAATTTTCGAATTCTTTGCTAAGAATCCTAGAAATCTCGCTTAAGGCGAAACAGACGATTCACACGAAACAATGTTCACTTCAGTTACATTGTAGGTCATTAATTTTGTCTTTCATTACTCGATCGCGTGATCGAGCCGGTCGCAATTAACGTTAATTTTTATTACACGGTCAAGTAAAAAATTTAAAATAACTTAAAATCGTGTCGCCCGCACGTCGTAACGTGGATAGACCTTTGGTTAACCACTAACCTAATTATTCATTAATTCATTATAAGCTGGCCGAATTGGTTGCCAACCTTTATCTTTCTAACTAAATATTTTATGTTTGTTTTTTTCGGTATACATATATAATATTCTTGTCTTATGCTAACCTCTATGTTTGCCTGCAGCTACACCGCACGCGAGCGGTCGGCGCACAGCCTGCCGCGCGGCGCGCGCGCACACGCGCTGTCTGCGCAGCCGGACTTCTACTTCATGCCGTCACAGCGCAAGTACGAAGGTGAAGTTGTGCGCGTTTACGTCGACTACCGGGACCGGGAGTAGGGAGGGAAGGGATTTGGGACTGTCAGGATTTCAGGACTGTCTTGAGTTGAGACTGTAGGGAATTTAGGAAGAAGCTGTGGATTTTTTAGCCTTGGGTTAGTTATTCTTGGGAGTCGCACTGCAGAGAGAGTATTGAAGAGGTGGCTGTATACTTCATGCCGTCATGGCGCGTTCGCATCGAATATCGGGATAGGGAGTGAAACTGTAGGGGGTTGGGAATGTAAGGACTTTAGAGAGTACTTTCTTGAGTTAATATCTGTTGGGAGTAGCATTTTAGTGGCTCAAAGCAGTCATTGCAGTCTGTAGTGTGTGTGTGTGAGAGAGGTGGAATTGTGCGCGTGTATAGCATAGACAATTAAAGAAGGGGACTGAATAACTACTTGCCTCTCGCTCATGCAATATGGCCGGCTGTCGGCTCTTTCTCCACTTGTCAGTGTTGGAACTTTCGTAGGTAGTAATGTAAGTAATAGATTGGGGCTGTAGGGACTGTAGTTTTTAATGAGTGAAACTGTAACTGTGGCCTGGGACCGTAATGGCATGTTGGAACTGTACTCAGAGTTGTCGGAAGTTGGGATTTTAGTGTATACGGATGTACTTAGTTGGCCTGTATGAAGTGGGACTGCATGGTATAGGGACTGCAGGAAATAGACAACCAAGATAAAGTGAGACAGTTTACCTTGGAATAGAAAAAACACTAGGTCTTCCTGAGGGTCCAAGTTTGGGTACCTAAGAGAGAATATTATCAAAAGTAGATTAGGAAGAAGAAGAATAAGAAGAAGAAAGACATTTATTATACCAACAAGATACATCACAGAAACAAAATAAGCACATAAGTAACATATCAAAAATAGATTTATAAGTCAAAAGGCAAGTAGGTAAAAGCTTTAATACTTGAAAAGCGCAAGAAAAAAAAATGCAAGTGCCAGTAATCTGATGATTTTAAAGTTTTGGGGAGGATTTAATCTATGCCTGTTTTTTTAATTAAGTATGCAAATAAGATTAGAATACTCTGCGGTTGTGTTTACTTAGTAGAAGTATACCTTTTAGATTTCTTACCACAGACTTACAACTTTTATAAATTTTACAAAGTTAACTAAAGATACTATAATTATGGTGTGGCATATGAAAAAAGGTATACTTTCACCTGTATTTTTGTCTAAGAACCTTTTGTAAGGGACGCTCAAAGATGCTTGCAACAAAATGCTTTTAAAATACGCTAATTTATAATATTCTATCTGTCTATCAAATTTCTACATGTGGTCGCACTCGCTTCGTAACTGGGCCGTACAGCATGTTCGTAGTTTGATTATTGAGGTCTTTATTTTTGGGTGTAATCGAGGTAGACGCTTAATAATTAAATGTAGAACTTGCACTAAACAAATTTAAAAACCTATTTACAGTCTAAAAATTCCACCCATGCCGGGACTTGAACCCGCGACCTCTGGCTCACCGTGCCAGCGCTCTCCCAACTGAGCTAATGGGCAAGTGCAAGGGCGAAATTTCGAACTTCTCTGTATTACTAAAAATGTTTTAATGTAATAGGAGACGCCATGTTAAAAGATAAATAAACGTGGTAAAACTTCTTCTCTACGACTTAATACTTTTCATAATATAACCTGTCGAGAAGTCAATATAGTCACGTGATACAAAAACGCTTCATACAGATCGGGCTGAAGCTATGACGTCACAACTTGCACGTAACGCGTTATAATTTATGAAGCGTTTATTGATATTTTAGGGCGTAGGATGGCCAGCCACAAGATGGACAGGCAGCAAGACAGAAAGCGTGGCAGGAAGACAAACCGCTTCCAACCGGTCTTTTTTGGAAATCCATGGATATCTCGTTTGAGTTATCTCGTAAAATTATGTTTTTATGCATCTACACTACACCCTTATAGGAAAATGTTTAGAATTCAATGAAAAAACTAAATTTAATAAGTTTTTTTTATTATTAGACGAATTTAATTTATCGCAATTTTTGTGATTCCGAAAAAATATTTTTATGGTTTTATTTTGTAATTTTTCCTAAGTTTTTATATGTCTTCTATAGTATAAAAGACAAAATTATAAAACCAGTGTGTGTTACCAGTGATAACTTATGGCACTGAAACGTGGTCTCTCACTATATTTATATATTTTATTGACACAGCCAACAGGTATTAAGCACAAAAATACAGAGTTCTTATACTAATGTGGTTCTTGTCTAACCTAATACCCAATAACAGGGCGCGCAACAGCATTCAATACATTTTTGAATCATAACGTATAGTAAATATTTGACAGATCAGACTATTAGACAGATTATATTAAAATTAATTACATTAAAGCAAACAGTAACAATTATTATTTTACTTATATTCGTATGGGCCTCATAAGAAAGCTCAAGGTCACGCAACGAGCTGTGGAAAGGGCTATACTCGGAATTTCTCTACGAGATCGAATCAGAAATGATGAGATCCGTAGACGAACGAAAGTCGTCGACATAACCCAGCGGATTAGTAAGTTGAAGTGGCAGTGGGCGGGGCACATAGCACGCAGAACTGATGGCCGATGGGGCTGAAAAGTTCTCGAATAGAGACCACATATCGGCAAGCGCAGCGTAGGACGACCAGCCACAAGATGGACAGATGACAGAAAGTGACAGAAAGACGCTGGATGCAGGCCGCTTCCAACCGATCTTTTTGGAAATCCATGGAGGAGGCCTATGTTCAGCAGTGGACTTCTTGTGGCTGAATGATGATGGTATAAAAGATATGTCGCACCATCTGAGTCAGACGCAAGTTTCCCATTACAATTACTATTTTATGCTTTGCTTTTGTAGCCTTTTTCGGGCCAAAAGTAAAATATAAAGTCAATAAAGCCAACAAGGGCAATAAAGTCAAAATAAAGAAAATGAAACAAAATAAACGTCCGCCAAGATTATCTACTAATCTCTAGCCTGTGAAATCAATGACAATCACACTCGTGATTAATGTGATAACAGTGTCAGGCAACATTTCGATTTGAGAAATCTCACTCCATAACGTGTTATTAAAACCGTTTCTTCAGTACCTATGATAAACCACCTGACCGCGCCAAGTTTAAAGATTTTACGAAAATAAAAGAAAAATACTAAACCTTATTATTATTGTAGGCGGTTGAGTTATCGATATTTGAAAATAGTTTTTAGGTTATTTCAATAACATTTTATGTACAGGGTGTACTAAATTCCTACTATCTTCCCGAAGGGATTATACTTAACAATACAGAAAACTTACCGCTGGTGCAAATTTTAAATCTTGATAAAGCTATCCTTAACGTTCTATATTAAATGTATAAGTTAACGTTCCATTCTAAAGTTCAATACCAATGGGACCAAAATGTATAGAAAACTTGATATTTTTTTCGCGATTTTAGATAAAATAAGAATATTTTTATATAATACCGGAAAAAAACAAACAAAATGTTTACGAAGGTACATAGTCTACACGCAGAGGGCCTACAGCGCCCTGCGCGTGCAATATAATAATGCCCTCAGGATGCTGTTGGGGTTGCCTCGCTGGTGTAGTGCATCAAAAATGTTCGCAGAGGTACACGTGGATATGATTTTTTTGCAATGCGCAGAAGCAGGTCCAGCGACAACAGCATCTTGAGAACCCTATCTGAAAAATTTGATAGCCCAATTCTGCAGCACTGGATGGGAAAATTAATTATTTCTCATCCAGTGCGGTGGAAAATTAGATTTTCTTTGTTTCTTTATTGTTAGTTTTTAAGATGAGTTCTATATGTGGGCCATGTAGCCAAGTGATTAAAAGTTAAATAAATAAATAGTACAACAGCGGCCTTATCGCTAAAAGCGATTTTTTTTTATTTTCGGGATTTTTTTGGTATTTGCGTAGAAAGGAAAAACTAGCAAATTTTCATACAGACTAATATTTTTGTGGTAATCACTCGTCCTTCTCGATTGCTTCCCAGAACACCTTGCTTGCTTTTGAACGTCCTAACTTGCTTGTAACTTTACTTTTAGTAGTCATTAACACTTAATTAGGTATACAGGGTTTAACAAAATCCTTATGTATATAATTCCCAAAATGGAGCCGTAAATACGAACAATTTTCACTATGGGGAAAACTTCGAAATCGCGCAAAAAATATAATCTGTTTCATACTAAAGTCACATCTACGGCACATTTGTGGAACAGTTGGACTGTGTTACGCCGAAACATTCCAACCAACAACCTACACCAAGTAAGTTTCAAGTACCTAATACGCTTTTCTATGTACAACACCTTTTTTTTATTTAGTTTTTGTTCAGTCAGAAGTACGTATTTAATTTTGTATTTATTACAAATATAAAACGTTTTACCAAAAATATGAAACAATATGAAGCGATTTCTCGAAAATCATCGGCAATCAATCGTCATTAAGTCCGCCGCATTGTACGATTTTTTTTAAGTGCAATAAAAATTTTTTTTTTTTTTTATTTTATTTATTTCATGAAACTCTCAACTATCATTACAGGTAACCCTATTGCGATAGTGCAGTACAGATTTTACACAATAACAAAATGTACATTAAATTCTAATAAAAAAATATAAAATAAATTCCATTCAATAATAAAAAATATATACATATCAAATTTAAAAACATGTCATTAATTAAATCAGTCATAAAAATTGGATTTACGTAATTTCGAATTATAACATAGAACAAAAAGCGCATTCTTTGTGAATTCATTCAGAGAGCAACAGAAAAGGTCAGTACTTTCTGAAATACAGTTCAGAGTGCGTATAGCTCGCGTCAGAGGCGCGTCCCGCAGCAAGTTGGTGCGCGCGCTCGGCACCGCCAACAGATCAACGCCCCGTCTGCGCCACACATATCGATCTGGCACTGATAGGCTTACCATCTGTAGCACCCCTGGGTTGCAATGCATACCTCGTAATAATTTCAATATATAGGTGGCTAAGGCTAACTCCCTTCTTACCTCCAGCTGGTTATAACCGACCATGCCTAAGATGAACAAAGTAGGATACATTAAAGGATAAAAAGGATAGACTCCGTACAATTTTAAGTAAATGAACCTAATAAATTTGTTTTGAATGCGTTCCAGCATGAGCCTATATTTTTTCTCATGTGGACTCCAGATGACTGAATTACACTCGAGGTGGCTTTTTACAATAGCCTCGTAAAGAGCGCGAATGGCGGATATGTTCGTAAACCCTTGCGATTGGCGCATCACGAATCCTAGGTTTCTGAATGACTTCTTACAGACGTTAACAATATGTTCACGAAACGTTAAATCTGCAGTAAGTCTAATACCCAGGTCCCTTACTTCTGCTACACGCTGTAAAGGAGTGCCGTCCACTCGGTATTGATGCAGAAGCGGCAATCGTTTGCGACTAAAAGAGATGATCTGACATTTAGCCACGTTGAAGAAAAGCCGGTTCACATTGCTCCAGGCTACTACCCTGTCTATATCGGCCTGCAATGCAAGACAGTCAGACTCATCCTCTATCTCTCTCACTAACTTGAGATCATCCGCGAAAAGCAAGCAGGCAGAATGCGTCACCGCTTCAGGAAGATCATTTACCATTAGGATAAACTCCAAGGGTCCTAAATTACTTCCTTGGCTGACGCCAGACCTGGTGTAGTACGGTTCCGACCTATATCCGGCGCAGTCAACATACTGTCGCCTGCCCCGTAAATAGTCCGCAAAGAAGCCGAGCGTAGGGGGGGTGCAACCCGCGCGTGCCAACTTCGTCAATAAGATGTCGTTATCGACGGTATCGAAGGCCTTTTTAAAATCGAAGTACGCAACATCAACTTGCCCTCCGGCATCTACTGCTGGAACAACGCGAGTCATGAGATGAAGCAAGTTGCCTGTGGTGCTGCGTGCGGGTCGGAAGCCGTATTGTGCCTCAGACAGCTGCGGACTTACCTGTAGATGTAAGGAGCGATGTATAGCAGCTTCGAACACCTTGGCGGGGGTGGACAAAACTGCCACTGGCCTATAATCGCTCGTCTTCGTACCCCCACGACCCTTCGGTACTGGCACTACGCGAGTTAGTTTCCACCGCTCGGGAAAAGTCCCCGACCTAAGGCACATATTAAAAACATGTAATAACGGGTCAGCAAGTACCTTCCGGCAATCTTTAAAAATAAACGGTGGAATTCCATCCGGCCCTGCTGATGTTTTTGGTCCCAGCCGCGCCAGCGCATAGCTAACTTCGGCTGACTCGAGACTAACGATATGCACACGCGCTCCGTTCGCCCCACCTGCCACACTCGCCGCCTCGGGATCCAACCGCGCGGGTTCAAGATTGTACACCGAATGAAAATAACTTGCGAATTCCACTGCACATTCCCGGTTAGTTAATGTTATTCCCTCTTTAACAAGCTTTTGCCCACACGTATTCCGTTTTTTAGATTTAATGTACGACCAGAACGACTTTGGGTCGTTTGCAAGGTGATTCTGCACTCGATCACGATACAAGTCATGCGCCAGACCAGTCGCCGCTTTCACCCTAGCCCTACAACATCTGAATGCTTCATAATCCGTAGTCGATTTACTCGCCTTATACTGCTTGTGAAGCCTGTATTTCAGTTTTATGTCGCGAATGATATTTGCCGTGTACCACTCAGGGTAAGAGTACCGAGAGTTTGCAGGCTTTCGCTTTTTACTGGGAACACAGTTATCTATATGCGAATTAATGGTTGCATAAAAAAAATTTAAAACCTCTTCAGGCTCGGTAATAGAATACATTTCGGTCCAATCTGTATTTGCAATCGAATAATACAGAGCATTAAAATCGGCCTTTCTAAAGTTCCATGCTCTATTACACGGTGATGGAACCTCTTCCTCTGAGCGGCTGCTTTCTAAGCGGGCATCGCGACTCGCGGCGAGATTCACACTGACGGCTAGCGGTGGGTGGTACGCATCCACCGGCTGCAGTCCTTCGTCGGCCGCGCGCACGCCCACCGCGCCGCGCACTCCCGCGCCCACTAACACCAAATCAAGCTGACGGCCATGACAGTTGTCTATATCGTTGCTCTGAATGAATTCACAATAATTATTGAAATTGAAATCACAGTATCAATAAGTAAAATAAATAAATAAATAAAATCACTTTGTGGGTTGGAATGTCTCTCGGTAACATTTGTGGCTTGGAATGTCTATAGGTAACATGGCCCAGTTGATATACAATTTTTCGCGTTTTCAAACTTATTCGTACTGACGAGAAGAACACTTAATTTCCAGATTTATGTGGGAATCTTGTTCCTCCATGTATTTTTTACTTTTGGGCCAAATTGACATCTTTGGTATCTGAAACGGTATGGTTAATTTTTATTTTGATTTAAAAAATTAAATTACTTTTTTATTTTTACTTAAAATTACTCAAGGAAAGTTGTTAGTATACAAGAACAAATATGGAAAACAAAGCTTTCAATTTAACTAAAGATTACGGTATATTCTAGTAATTTAGTCAAATGTAGATACGAATAAAATGTACAAAATACTTATTAATGAATTATATGATGACGTATTATATTTTACTTAAAAATCATGTTGTTATTTTCATGTCCAAGAGAAATGTTACGTTTGGATATAGAAAGGTAAAAACCTATGTTTTTGTTCAATTTGGGAAGCAATGGTTGTGGATTTAATTAGGTTGCTTTCTTACTTACATTCTATTTTGGGTTTGGCCTGAACATGCAGCTAAAACTTTTCATTTATAATTTGCTCATTTGTACGCTATATACAGGGTGGTCCAAAATCTGTCCCAAATTCAGTATATTATTATACAGGGTTATTTCTATAATGCGCAATTCCTGAGACACCCAATTACTTTGTGTTTTGTTCTGAGTTTTTCTCAGATTTTTATTTTGATATATGGGAGCTTATAGAATTTTATTAAATTCGCGCTTTACGTGTTTTGCCACTAAATCATTGTGCTACATGTAAGATGTCTATTTAAAACATACGTTTTTAAGCATTATTTCTCACTCAAACAACAAAGCGATAAACCGCGAAGTCATATTTAACAAAAAAATAATTTAACGAAAAAAATTCAAGCGTCGTAGTACAAGAAAGTTTATGTAAAAGACTTACTCTAACCGACATGTTTTAGGAATAGCTAATTTTTTTAATAACGCTGTCATTGTTGAACTAATTTATCCTCCGTTTCATCTTGACTTACGAACCAAATATCTTCACTATCAGATTGCTGTTTTTCCTAAGCCTAGATATTTATTAGTATTTGCTATGGCATTATAGAACGTTTTACTTGAAGTTATAGCTTTTTTGTATTATCTTATTCATTTTTAAATTATTTTTTATTTGGCTCGCAGATTCCCTAGTTAGTTGGTGTTGGTGTAGATTCTTTGTATGGTTTTAGCGGACCTTTTTAAACAATAATGTTTAAAATATATAGTAATTTTTAAATAATAATGTATAAAATAGGTATTGTGATAATTTTGTTTTTTTTTTCTGATGTTTTGTTAAATAATTGTGTTGTGTGAAAGTTATTATATATATTTTTTTTCTTTTACAGATTTCTAGATGATGACTATGAGGAGCAATATTTTTGACCTGGTTACCATAGACTGTTAAGTCGAACACAAATTACTTTTAGTTTTACACTTATCACAATTTATTATTATTTTTCGTTTAACTTCCAAACATTATCTAGTCTTTTGTCACAGTTTTAAAACTAAGTTATTATTGTTTTTTTTTCACCATTTTATACAGGGTGTGCAGTTGACAGATTACGGGGTTTGTTTTGTATATTGGAAAATAATTAGATTGTTGAAATCCACCCTGTGTATTCTTAGACAGATGTAAATATGACTATATAATGTTAATTATAAAATAATAGTAATAAAATAATGTAAATAGAAATGAATTGCAGTAAGAATTAATAATTTACGTAGTTAATTTGTTATTTGTATATTTTGATTTAAATTCGTTTAACCTACGATTTAAAATTGGGTATTTTTAAATTTTATTTAGTAATTTAAAATAATATCGATAAGGTTTATAATTTTTTTAATAACTTTAACTAATGAAAATCTTAAACGTTTTTCCGTGCGATCTTAATTTTTATTATTGTATATATTTCAGTATTTGAACTATTGTCATTTTGCAGATTTTCCTACTTCTGTTTAATTAAATCGAACCAAATGAGTTCTCATTGTTGCCTACGGCAGCCCTTATAGCGCGAGACACAAGAGCGATTATCGAACAAAAACAAAAGGTGTAGTGACAGTGAGTTTTTCCAAATTCAAACATTTTATAAAAAACAAGTTTCACTGGACCTGTACTACCTGCCTGGTAGGATTTCTACGGATGTAAATGAACCGTTGATGAAAATCGTTAGAACAAAAATACCATTGTCTATCTACAAGGTGACATCGAACTCGTTAGCTATTTTTTTTACAGGACAACCATGATCTGAATAATTTTTCACCTTACGATAGTTCCTACTGATTTAATTTGCAATTCACACTTTTAAATTAAACGTTGGATATTTACGAAATTTTGACATTTTAGATCATGTATGTATGTATCATAATGAGTGTCTCTCATTCCCATAAAATCCCATAAAATATTGCTAAAGATTTCAAATTCACGGTGTAGATAATTTGCTGTTGGGGCCGGTGTCATAAATTTATTTCGATTCAGGATCGATATTTCTTAAATCATTTAAATAATAATAATTCAAAAAATATCGATCCTTATTTTAAATATTTTGATATCCTATCAGGATTTCAAAATAATAGTTTACCAGCAGGGAAAGTATCTAGGTAGGAAGTATTTAAAACACTTTTTGTAGCTATACCTAAGAGACAAAAAATAAAAGATAATTATTAAGAACATTAATTCCTTTATTTCCAAATCCCACTTAACTCTAATATCACAAGTTGTACCTACTTAATTAAATGAAGCATAAATTTATACATATTTAATCTATGCACGAGATATTATAAAATGTAAATAGGTACCAGAGTGTCGCTTGTAAGCGCTTGAAATCCCCAATGCGCGGTGGGCCAGTTTACGACGCGTGCCCATCGCTGACTGGGCTTAAGCCTATACTATCTCTCTGAGAGCATGTGCCCTGCAGTGGGACGTGTTTAGGCTACATAAAAAAAATAGACTCGCTATACACGAAGGAAAACATGGGCACGCATGGTGATTAAACCCATACTCCCTCTCTGAGAGAAGCCCTGCAGTGAGACGTATACAGATTACAAATGTTTGTATTTTTTACAACTGTTGTTTTAGGAGTTTTCTCAGATTGGTATTTTTCGAAATTTATTAACTTCTAATGTCATAGTTTACGGTAAGTAATTATTGTACACAGAAGAACGTCGGTTCTATTTAACACTCATGATTTTAAGCGTTATTAGACTAACAAACAGCACCACCACACAGCTTTTGATGTATCCAGGTAACCACATTTTTTATGAAATGGGAAAGTGAACAAATTGCCATAAGAAATGACAAACTCTCAGCTATCGGTGAGAAAAAAACTGTTCTCTATCTATCTAATTGATATGTTTTAAATTGCGTATTTTAAAGGCAACCCTGTATAGATTCCTTTTCGTTATGCTAGAAGATAAAAAATATGCTTAAATACTATCTTTATAGAATAAAACATAATTTAATTTGTAATGTTATTAATTTGTTTTTTTTTTATATATGTTTATTATTCTTTTAATAGGTACCTACCCTGTATAGATGGTATTTGACTTAGTCCAAACAACTGCAAATAAGGCTCAAAGTGATGTGGTAACTATGGTGGGTACAATGGTTACAGGTTGCATCGTGTACCCTTGACTTGCTTGCTTCTGTACTGCCAAATCCTCTGGGGACAAAAGAACGGTAATATTACTACTTAATCATCATCATCATCATTATCATCAGTCCACCTCTGCCCACTGTTGGGTGCCCACAGGTCTTTCCCCCATCACGCTATATTTCGCCAATTAGTATTAAAAAAAATAAAAAATTGTGAGAATTTAATTACACAGCCTAATTTGATGCGCTTTAAAGCTTAATATTTCGCAAGCGGAACCCTAAACCTAAAAATGATCTTTCTACACCCACAATATTTTTAACCAATCCAACGATACCCCACACTATGGTGAGGCGAGAAAAAAATTGCATCCCTAATTTAGGGGTACCATAACTTTTTTTAAAGATATTATTATATCCTTTTGTCGGTGTGATTATTATCCTCATCATCAGCCATTTGACGCCCACTGCAGGACATAGGCCTCCCTCTTGGTTATCCAAGCTTCCCGGTTTTGTGCCGCCCGCATCCAGCGACGCCCGTGATTAATACATGTTTATGCCAAATGTCAGCTTTCTCGTACCAATCGTCGCTGAGCTAGGCCGCTGACAGACGACAGACGGACGGAGAGACGTTCAGACAGATAGACGGACGGACATGGCGAGACTATAAGGGTTCCTTGTCGACTACGGAACCATAAAAACTAATTATGTTACCGAAAATTCACTAAACGCTCCCTAGCTCGATGGACCCAGCTTTTGTCTACTTGTAAAAGAGTCGGTAATGTTGAAGTTCCGCAGACTAGAAAGAGACGCAAGAATTTAAACGTAGACAAATGCAGAGTCTGCGACTGCCTTGTCAGCCTTACAGAATCTACTGGTTAGGTCGACTCTCCCCTGTCTCCCAGTCGGTCCCCTGATAATCCAAGTCCAAACCTTTAAGGGGTGTTCCAGAGTAGTATCCTTGGTCTATCCCTCTTCATATTTTACTTGAATAACATCGACCACTAGATTCGCTTAATAAATAGGTAAACTCGCTTGATGTGTTGCGATTCTCGTCCATATTAATAAAAAAAATGTAACCAGATTTAAGCTTTTATCATTATGCAAACACGCTATTATATCATCACATAAACTCACGCCTGTATCCCGGAGGGGTAGGATTTGCACTTGCCACGATTATCACAAACCTCTTTCGCCTCATGCACATTCATTGGTCGTTGCATGCACGCACGCCAGTTTCGGGTACTGTTAGCATGTGTGATGCAATATGTGAATAAAATTACAATATTTGTGCAACACGAAGGCGCAGCACTTATCCTCAATTATTAAAGGATTATCGCAGCATGGAATGATGTTCTCGAAAAGACGAGTATCGATGTAGTTAAGACGGGAGCGTGGCTTAAACATTTTTTCTTTAAATGCTGATAAGACTAGTCTTCCAACACTAGGTAATATAGTATAGAGTTAGAGCGCAGAACAGAATAAACAGAAAAAAAACAAATTGACATCCTAAATAAAACTTCCAAAATGTCAAATCGAATTCTGATTTAAAGATTTTAGTGAAATGTCACATTTAAGAAATTGGTGCAAGCCAAGTTGAAGCCAAGCCTTAGTTTCTATTTGTTTTCACAAAACCAAAGCGTCAGGACTTAAGTCAGTCGATTTTTGAAGTTAAATAGCTGTTTCTAGCGATACAGGTTTCATCGCTCTTATAAAATTTTGTAAATACGCCTAAGATATAGGATACATCATCATCATCAGACATTTAACGCCCACTGCAGGACATAGGCCTCTTTCGTGCTTTTTATAACCACGAGGGGTTTTGCCACAATCGCCACGCTCGGCAGGCGGGTTGGCGATCGCAGTATGCGGTTAGAATCTCAGGAAGACGCTGCTGCCCGTCTCCTGGTAATTGATTTCCTTAGTCGCCTTCTACGACATCCACGGAAGGAAATGGAGTGACGATATTTTTAATCCGGCGCCACACGGATACAGGATACAATTTGATACAATAAAGTAACCTAGTTTAGGCAACACTTTTTATATTCTAGCCTAATTTATTTTAAACGATCTGCAAAATATTTTAAGTTCTATGAGTGAAAATGAACAAAGTATTTTCTAAGGTTAACACGAGCACGAGACAAAGTAAAAACTGAATTTACACGGGTCACCTCAGTCTACCGAGACCGCGGCACTTGCAAAGGTACCGAAACGTCGGTAAATTGTAAAAAAAAAAAACGAGTAAATATCCGTGCAAATTCAGTTTTTATAATGAAATTAAACAATTTATCATTTATAACGTTCCATAATAATTGTTGTTGTCCGTTTTGGCCAGCAGAATCCTATCTAAGACAAACAGAAGATCCGATTGGTCTCACCTGATAGGCCAAGTTGATGGTCTCACCTGGTAGTCCAGGTGCATGGTCTCACCTGCTCCTATATTCCATGAATAAGCCCGTACTCGTCCCCTGCTGGGCATAGGCCTCCCCCGAGGCACGCTACTTCTGTCTGTCCTCGGCAATCCTCACCCAGCCGTTGCCAGCAATCTGCCTCAGACCGTCGGTCCAGCGAGCTGGTGGGCGTCCGCGGCTGCGTTTTCCACATCGGCTCTTCGGCATATGTTACCAGCCCAGTGCCACTTTCTTATATGTTATGTATGTCACCTTAAAGTAGTTCTTTGGCGGATTGTCTCATCTCTGATGTGATCCATCAAAGAGACTCCGAGCAAAGCCCGTTCGATAGCATAATCAGCCTATATGCGTGCCACTGTAGGGCACAGGCCTTCTCTCAAGGAGAGAGTATGGGCTTAATCACCACGCGTGCCCACCGCGGATTGGCGATTTCAAGCGCTGAGGTATATCAAGCGCTGAGGTAACCTGAGTGGTTTCCTCACGATGTTTTCCTTCACCGTTAGCGTATGGTATTGCTAATATAACTTTACAATGTACATAACTTAGAAAACCAAGTCATAGGTACATGCCCGCACTTGGGATCGAACCTGGGTCTCTCGCTTCCGAGTCCGATGTTCTACCTACTAGGCTCCCAACGCATAGCATGCTGCTACTGTATTACGCGCCCAAAATTCAGAACGATTCCAATCATCTGTCAAATTCCATACTCATTGCCGTCGCGAACGTCAGGATTCGAACCGGATTTGATGCGCATAATTAGCCGTCTGACGGTCCAAGTCGATGGTCTCACCTGGTAGTCCAGGTCGATGCCTCTCCTCCGGGAGACCTCTTCGATCTCGCTGGCGACAACCTCCTGGTTGGTGCCGCGCACGTCAATGTAGTGACAGTCGCTGGCTGCGTAGTGGCAGGATATCGCCTTGCGGTAGTTCTGCCGAGTTCGGGAGAGCATTTAAATAGAATGAAATGTAATTTACAGCCGAAAACAACAATCAGATAAACATTATAGACAATATGTAGGTAGGTATGGCGTGAACAACAATTATGTCGACGAAAATGCAGGTATTTCAGCTATGCGCTGTTCAGGATGTGTTTAGACAGGGCTGGTTTTCAGCTTCCACCATTTACTCTTCAATGTTTTTGTTTTAAAGTGAAGATTTACGGTCTAAAAAAAGATCCCTCTGAACCACTACTCAGAGCCAGTTTAAATAATCTGTGGTTACGTTTTTCCCTTTACCACATACTTTTTATACTGACTCTGAGCAGTTTTATAAACAAGACTGTTGGTCCGCAGTCAATCATTTTCTCCCATCCTAGCCTCACGATCGTCTGACCAAACGAATATGACTTAAAGTTCTAAGTTTATTGAAGTTGAAGCCTATCCAAGTAAATATAATACCTGATTTAAATGCGCTACATTTTCAATTTATATGACAGCATTTAGTATAGTAACATTAATTTGAATTGGCCACTTTATTTTTATTAGGCTGTATAAAATTATAACCAACACTTTTTAACGTAGGAGAAAAGTTCTTTTGTTCTTTTTACTAGGCCTAAGTGACTCACCTTAGACACGTTAGGACCCGACCCGTGCACCAGCAGCGGATGGAACACGGCAGTGTCGCCGGGCGACATGCACAGCGGCACGCGGCGCGCGGCGGGCGCCGCCGCCTGCTCCAACACGATGCCGTGGTACAACTTGTTGATTACACCCTCCTGACGAGTTTTGCAGTGAAATTGAAGATAATCAAATCAAAGATAAGATAAGAATATTTTTTATTGTACCAGGAAAGACGCAGACATAAAATATTTACAAAAATACAGTACAATATCAGTGTTTTTATTCAAAATGACACAGAAACTGCGACTAAATGAACGTTAACGTAGGTGTCCATTTCAAAATCTAGGTCTAAGAAAAAAATTACAAAATAACTCCAAACTTAAGGCTTTTCAAATTTGGTTCTTAATTAACAGTTTCTGTGTTATTTGGAACTAAAACAATTTTATTTTGCAACCATACCTCACAAACCACACAAACTGGATATAAATTACATAATCGAAAACATGTCGAACACACAAATCCTGCTTGTTGCCACTGGCTAGGCAAACGATATAAGTTAGAGATGATTTATTTATTAAGAAGACAGAAATACAGCACTAGCGGTGTCTATATAAATGCCAGTTCTTTTAATGTATCCTAGTCTACCTAATATTCGACTTTGAAGTTCTATTATTAAAATATATTAATTTATCAAGCTGGAAATACCATACTTCATCAGTATCAAGATCTTTAGATCTGATGTAAACATCCTAGGAGTGCCACAATGCTCCATACTAGGACCATTCTTATTTATGATTTCTTTAAAAAACGAAATAATAACCATAAAAGGACTACGTCTAATATCTCCAGATTTCTACTTACCACAGGAGGCGGATATCCGTGCTCATACAGCTTCTCAGCCTTGTGCGAGCCCGGCACCACGTAGAGGCAGCCGTTCTCCTCGCTGACGTGGTCTATGGCGGTCCACGCCGCTATGATGCGGTCGGCCGGCCGGAAAGGGAAATAGTAGAGGTCCTGCCGGACAGAGGTCCGTAGTTGTGTATTTATATTGCGGAAGGAAGGATTGCTGTAAGAAATCTCTCACAGAGATAAGCTCGCCTTTGCACATGTATTTTCTTATGTCAGGTTTCTTGTATTGTGTTTTCGTGTAAAAATTATAGGGTACTTTCCGTTGACCTAGAACTATAAAATTTAGCAAGTAATATCGACAAGCACAGGGAAAAATCCTGAAACTATACATTTGTAATTAAATCACACTAATCTTTGAAGTTCAGGAAAAGCTCGGTACCAGTTCAGTACAACGTTATAATGCTTAAAGAACTTGTTATCGAGCATTGACAATCAAAAGAACTTGTTATCGAGCATTGACAATCAAATCTAGTTAAGACACAAATTCGTGAGGCACGCAACTTCAGCCCATATAACACAATGAAACGTTTCCTCAGAAGGACGTCGACCGCTCTATCAAGAGGATACTGACGGAGAAGAAGAACTAAAACCTGATGCGGTGGATGACGGCCAGTCCCCGGCGGCTTGTTGATCAGCATGCTGTGCATCGCCGTGATGTTGTCTCCGATGATCTGGGATAGTACGTTCAGTAGACTCGGGTTCTCGGTGTACGTCGAGAGCACGTCGTCGTAGAGGATGTCTTGGATCTGGGAGACGAATGGGGTGGTACGTTAAATTTGGTAGCACGATACAAATACGCTGGATGCGGGCGGCACAATACCGGGAAGCTTGGAAAACCATGAGGGAGGCCTATGTCCTGGAGTGGGCGTGAAATAGCTAATGATGTTGATGATGACGATGATGATACAAATACAATACAAATATCTTCATTGAGAAATGCAATTTGCCACAGTGAATTTTGAAGGCCTTGCTCTCTAGCTAGGATAACCGGTGCTGTGCGTGAGCAGTAAGTGTCTTCCCCTGAGTAAGTGTTACAATTAAATGCAAGTTAGTGCTAACCAGTGTACTAGGCAAAAAACTAAGTAGATAAATAAGTATTAAAGAAAACAAAAACAGAAAATCTTGTGCGTTACGCCATACGGTGTTGTTATTCAAGGTTTAAAACTTACCTTATTGATAAGGTCCTCTCCAGCTTTTCCCGTGTTCATGAGGCTCAATTCCTTCATGACAGTGATATTACCTTTGGGGATAATGCCCTTGGCAATCTGTATGAAACGTTGCCTGTGAAGAATTCCACTTTAACTTTAAACAGATACAAATGTGGCGTTTGCAAAGGGGGGCGTTATGTTCAGTATCGTAAAAAATGACAGCTCAAAAATCGCAAAACGTGGTTATAACAGTAACAACTTCCACACAGTACAATCACCTGTACTGGTCCCAAACTAGGATACCCTGTGCTATGGTAACCAGGCAAGGACATCACAAACACGGAAATACACCCAGACTGAGGCCATTTGTGCAAATCAAATGCGGCGGCCTCCAGCAGGATTCGAGCATAAAGCTCTGGTTTGATTGTCAAGCGTGTCAATCGCTTGAGCAACGAGACAGTCAATCTAAAAACTCTGTTAATTAAGTTAAAACGTGTTTCGAAAAGAATAAATGTGGAGTTTCTTTGTTAGCTTCTTCTCCACATAATCTATTAATTGTGAAACTAACAACTTTGACGTTCATTAAGTAAACATTCTGTTTTTATAATGACTAAAAATATTTGAATTGAATTGAATTATCTATTTATAAATATTTATATCTCAGCCCATGAATAGAGCCTACTGCTGCTGCTCCCCATCGGTCTCCCTACCTCGGCCACAACTCAGTGACCGCAAAAATTACGAGCCGAGAAACACATACACATGATTACAAGATACCACAGGCTACATCTATGGTCCTGTTTTATTTATTCGTTTTGTCTGTTGTGTATTTAGTTTTCTTTCTGTTGTTGTGCATATTATGTTACTTATGTGCTTATTTTGTTTATGTGATGTATCTTGTTGGTATAATAAAGATAGATAGATAGATAGATAGAATATTCTTTATTGTATGTACACCAGGAATTACATATGAGTATTTAACAATAATATAGTACAGTACAATTGGCGGCCTTATTACTAAAAGTAATTTCTTCCAGACAACCATTAATTAATTTATTAATAAATGTCTTTCTTCTTCTTCTTCTTCATTACACATGCTACTAAAACTTTAGCAAACTTGTTTTACTTTTTGTATTACTTTCATTAAGAATACGTTAGACATTAATGTAACATTTAACTGAGGATGAGCACTGCTTACTCTAAGCTGCGGGTCTCATCCCTCTTTTAGGAAGCAGAGGCTCTGCATCTTATCGTATACCAGAACCATACTCTTGAGTAGGCTTCACCTACATTCTTGTGTTTCAAGGTTGATTAGAATTTGTGTTTGTATTTGTTCTTGCTAAATCAATTTACTTGCATCAATTCTAAACATTTAATGAATTAGTTGATCAATCCAAAATAAACCAAACTAATGAGAACGGTATTATTTCTACTAAATTAAAGTTAAATAGATCGTAGTTATTGTATCATCTTTATGAATAAAATTACTTATTAAGTATGCCAACTGTGTGGTCGCACTCAGCATTGAATTTTCCAAGGCAGTGAGATACATTGAATTTGCAAGCAATGTTTAGTTACAGCGTTCTTTATTGGAACACGATTCTTTAAAACACTATGGTCCTGTGATCTGACCAGTTCAATAGTCCTCAAATTTTGAAGTGCTTGTGACCAGAATAACATTTGTGAAGTTGTAGTAGCAATACCACTCACTAACTGTGAAGGAAAAGATCGTGAGGAAATCTGAGTGTCTGACGTGTTTACATAGATGAGAGTTTTGACACTGAGAAGGCCTGTGCCCTGCAGTGGGGCGTAGATAGGCTGCATAAAAAAAAGAACAACACTGTTAGGTTTTTAGACAACACTGTAAGCTTAACAAAGAAGCTGGAAGGCAGTTAACATAATGCTGTCATTTTTCATCTACTAATTAAGAACAACGTCGGTTTTCCTCCATTTCTCGGACAATGCAAACCACTTCTGTATAAAGTACATAGTTCAGCTCAAATTATCTAACTACGTTGTTGTCAGTAGTTACTGAGAGTAGGTAATTAATATCCGATCTTCAAGCGAATCTGGATAGACAGCACGAAAAGTGCTACTTCTTCAGCACCGGTAATTATTGGGTTCATAAAAAATATTTTTTTAAAGAAAATAATTTTTGAAAGAAAGAAAGAAAAACATTTAGTATACCAACAAGACACATCACAGAAACAAAATAAACAGATAAGTAACATAATATGCACAAAAACAGAAAGAATACTAAATACACAACAGACAAATGAAATCAAATGTAATGAAAAATCTGGGTTCATGACAAATGGCATTTTTCTGGCTGACTATATAAGTTTTTTGGGGATTCCAATTGTTCCAAAGGTATTAACTGCAAAGGATTAGATAGTTCCCTTTGTTCCAGCTCATATTTAAAGACATTTATTTATAACCCGTACGTAACACAAAAAATACACATCAATCAGACACATTTAAATGACCATATATTAAGACTGGTCTTTTTTACTCACGCTTCATGAGATACAGCCTGGTGACAGACGGACAGACAGACGAAAAGACAGACAGACAGACGAACAGTGAAGGCTTAGTAATAGGGTCCCGTTTGGCACCCTTCGGGTACGGAACCCAAAAACAAACATAAAATATTTACAATAATACAGTAACATTGGCAGCCCTTTTAGGGCTCTGTAGTTAATCAGCAACCCTTATAGTTTCGTCATGTCCGTCTGTCTGTCTGTCTATCCCTCTATCTGTCCGCGGCTTAGCACATAGACGACAAGTACTAGAAGTTTGATATAGATAATAATATAGGTACATATTAATCACGCTGACAAAACAGCAGGATCGAACAACTAAAAAAATTTTTTATGGTACTTATTTAAAAAATGTAGGGGCATTGAAATTAGGGATGCAATTTGTTTCCCGCCTACACCATAGTGTGGGGTATTGTTGGATTGGTCGTTTGAAAATATTGCGTGTAGGTAAACTATTTTTCGTTTTAGGGATCCGTTTGCGAAATATTAAGGTTTAAAGCTCAAGTTTTTGTTAAGAGTAGGGCGGTTTTTGCACCTCTTGTTACGATTAAAGTGATCAGTCGTCTAAGCCTAGCGCCATATTAATAAAGTACTCATATTGCTGAGACTCCTTTCGAAATAACGCGAGTTGAAAGATATGAGTGCTGGAACGAAACTTGAATGCATGAGTTAGTGAATAACAATTGATTCATTCAACTGTTATTCGAATGGACGAAACGTGAACTATGAACTACTAAGAGGAAATACTTTTTTGAAGGAGTTGAAGGAGAAGGATTAGTTAATTTCCTTCAATTACTTAATTTTCTTAGGAAATTAGTTCATCACTCTTGTTTTGCAATAAAGCGTTTGGCGAACTTCTAGTTGAGGAGAATCATGTGGAGATACTCACTTGCAACTATAAAGCGTGCCAAAGTCGACTAATTCCTTTATGACCAAGTATCCATTGTCCCAGTAAAACTTTTTCTGTTCCGGTGATAACGTATAAGCTGTGGGCAGCTCTGCAAGTATACTGGAAAGAAAAACAAAGATTGTAAGTTGAATATTATATTAATATTAAGTTAAAGTTACCGCTGTTAATTAAGTATTTTTTTTAAACAAATAAATGTGTATAATATTCTTAGGTCAGGTATGTATAAATTCAGAAACTAACAACTTTGACGTTCATTAAGTAAAAATTATCAGTCTTATTTACAAAAAGTCGATTCCACTAAAATCCTAAAAAAATCATCTGATAAACCGGCTTTAAGTCTGTCTTAAGAGTGTTTAAGTGGGATTGAATTTTTATAAATAAGACTGTTAGTTTTTTATAATGCATAACATTTTTATGAAAATTAAAATAGAAAAGCATCTATTACCGTAAACCAAACATTTTAATTTTTCAATAGCGTTTGCCCGCAGATAAAAATATGCCTATGTGCTATTCCTGACTGTATAATCTATCTATATCTGTTCCGAATTTCATCCAGATCCGTTCAGCCGTTGTAGTGTGATTAAGTAACAAACATCCATCCGTCCAAACTTTAAATGAAGAAGTAAGATCTTAGAAAACTAATTAGAATGTATTCAAATTACCGGGACCAATCAAACAAGTAAAGCGCCGTGCGTTAAAACGTTAAGAGTTATGCATCCATTGTGAGCTAAAATTTTCAACATATTAAAGCCGATTTATGTTTTCCTGGCCAAATATTATGGTTAGAATAGTTTCTTTTGGTGTCCAGAATGTAGAGCTTCATTCAACACTCTGTATGAAATACACACCCTTAAAACTTTTTCTTCAGTATCAATAATAAAATCACTTCCAATAAACATAGGTTTACAATTCTCAATTTTTAGGGTTCCGTACCGCAAAAGGAAAAAACGGAACCCTTATAGGGTCACTTTGTTTGACGGACCGTTCGTTCGTCCGTTCGTCCGTCCGTCCGTCTGTCTGTCTGTCTGTCAATACACTTTATTTCGGGAACGCGTAAAGGTATTGAGTTGAAATTAAAACCATATATTCAAGTCTACCAACCTACAAATTTCTACGGAACCCTTTGGTGGGCGAGTCCGACTCGCGGTTTATTATTTTTCATATCATACTTCTTTGTTTCGCACAAATTTACACACAATTTTCACGTTTTGTGTTATTTTAATAATGTTCTTTCAGATTTACTAACTAATGGTGTTATTTATAAAAACACGATTCCTCTAAAACACTCCTCAGAGGCAGTTCAAATAATGTGTGGTTACATCTGTCCTTTTGCCACAGACTATGCTAAGCTGACTCTGAGAAGTGTTTTAGAGGTATTGACGATTTCTTGTTTTAAAAATAAGACTGTATAATTACTGCCTTTCTAGTTTTCGCAGCCAGAATCTACCTGAATCTCCTCTTCATAAAAGCACTCTGTACCAACTTAAGCAACATGTTTACTCAGCAATGTAATATTTATCTCTGACAAGTGTTTTATATTTGTGCTCTCAATGGAATAAAACCACATTAATAAGAGTTTTCATAATAATAAGTGATAGTAATTTATGTTGTTCGGGAGGCAATTAATGCTATCACTCTTGATTGATACGTTTGGCACAGTAGTCGGAAAAACAATAAGAACAAGAATGTAGATTACAAAGGTCAATAACATTTGTAGTAAAGTTTGTTCATTGTATGTAGGTAGGTACAATAAGGGCGACTTGCTGCAAATCACTGGATAAGTAAGTAAATAGATAAACATGTATCCAGGGATAAACATGTACTTCTAGTTCGACTGGAGTTTTCCGCACTTAGCCTCATAGTTGGGCCAATGTACGTAGCAAGTGTTGAGGTATATAAATACCTCAGATACTAGGGTTTCCTGTGATATTTTGGTTTACCGTTAGCAAGTGGTATTGCTACTATAACTTCACAAATGTACGTAATTTAGAAAACAAAGTCATTGGTACGTGCCGGGATTCGAACCCACAAAATCCCACATGAAAAGCGGACCTACTGGGAGGTAAAATCTGTCCCAGATGCAATTTCCCTAAAAGTAAACAACTTTTCTGGGTAAGTTCTCGTCTTAGCCGCTTCTAAAACTGGGACCGGAGCAGTTTTAGAAGCGGCTGAGATGACAACAAATTTTTTTTGGTCTGAAAGTGGTTGTAAAGGCAGCCTGTATACATCCCACTGCCGAGCACAGGCATTCCCTCAGAGAGTAGTTAAAATTATTATTGTTGTCTTATTGTTACTGCAATAAATAAAGAGCCCTTAAATTTTACAAACTTACTTGGAAGCTATAGTATTCCCATATAATCCAACTGAAGAGATAAGTTTGTAAGCAGGTTCTAAGTGAAAAAATACAAATTAACAGTTTGCATTTTTCCACTTCATTTGATACCCTGTGCTATGTAGCCAGGCAAGGACATCACAAACATGGAAATACACCCAGACTGAGACCACCAATGGTTAGGCAAGTAGGTATGTATATATATTTTAATTTGATTGCATTTTACTCAGAAGCTAGTTTTTTACTCCTCCATGTAATAAAAGTACTCCTATTTGTGTGAAGAAATTAATGAATTTCAATGAAGCGAAAGTGGTTTGGCAGGGTCGTGGCACGTAGCAAACTGTCTGCCTACCCCTCCAGCGCCGGTGGGTTTTAGTATTTGATATTAATTTCAACTTAACAGCTTCACCCAAACTTTTCACTACCCATACTGAGGAAGACGGCGAGAAAAAATATAATTACACCAAATTGTTTGCACTTACGTTTTTGGCATAACTTTTAGGATCTTCTTATCTGCTGCCATTTTTTTTCTTTTTGTTTCTGTCTTAATTGAGCTGATCGGAAGTTCTTAGTTGAAAAGTTAGGAAGAAACTGGTTTATTTGTCTAACACTTGTTTTAGGGCACAATCTGACGCTTCTAACTCAGAAATGGTTGTGCAAGTAAAAACAGACTCCGTCAGGGCTATCTTCACATAGAACACGAACAGATAAGTGGAAGGATGTAGCGTTATTAGTGGTGACGAAGTATCAACAATGTGTGAAAAAAACTAAGACAAGAATTACGCTCTCACGGTGAGTGAAATTTGGTGCGCACCATATAATTAAATTTAATTCTGTTTTAAAGGACTGTACTGCACTGTGCCAATACACAACAATATCAATTCAATTCTTAATCATGGCTACCCTTTAACGATAAATAAATGAACAACAATGTCAACAATAATAAACTCCCATTGACGTGATGACGTTTTTTTTTTTTTTTTTTTTTTTTTTTTTTTTTATGGCCTGGTTGCACGACCTTTGAGCCATATCTTTATTTAATAGTTTTTCGTATTTAACTTTCACTGATTTCACTATATACTGTTTATGGTGTTTTTTACATATTTATACAGTGACTTGAAGGCACTTTTGTCTTTTAGTAATTGTTTAAGCGTTGGCGGGCGGGAGGATTCACTAGTTTTTATCACTTCACTTATTTCACTTGCAAGCACTAGTCTGTCGATTAGGAAACTTTGACATTCAAATACCATGTGATCAACGGTACCTTCATTGGTTTCACAGAATTTACAAACATTGGAATGTATTATTCCAAGCCTGGCTAGGTGTGATGGCGCTCTATTATGACCGAATCTCAGTCGGTTAATAGTGGTAATATAGTCACGGCTGGCTTCTTTCAGATCATCGTACCACGGTTTTACTGGTAAGGTTTCTTGTATACTTCCATACCATTGCCCTTTCGTTTCTTGGTCCTTCTTCCAGAATTCTTCCCATAACTTATTTATTCTTAAACTTATAGGATACAAGTAGTCACTCATAGGAACATTCATGGCATGACTAACATCGAGGCTATTTATCCCTTTAAAGGCTACTTTGTCTGCGACTTCATTTCCTGTGATACCTTTATGTGATGGCACCCACATGAAAGATATGTCTTTACCATTGAGATAATGGTCAAAAATAATTTTTTTTAGTATATACAGGATAAAGTTACTTCTAAAACTAATGTTTATATGTACAAGACCCTGGATTAGACTTAAAGAATCCGTCACAATTAGAAAGTTTCTACAGTTATTTACATTACTTATTCTAATCAAAGCCTGATAGACAGCATAAGCCTCAGCAGTAAATATTGTACAGACATCTTGTAAGATAAAACTCTGTGCAAACTTAATTTGAGGGTCATATATAGCAGAGCGCACAAATGCCTCACCTTTACTGCCATCTGTATAGATTGTGTAAAAACTATGCTCTGAGAGAAATTCTAACATTTCTATGTTGTTTGTTACTGTATCTAAAACATTAATTGGGTGAATTATACATTCATAAGGAAATGAATAGCAGGGCCATGGACACTGCTTTTTGATAAAAGAACAATTATTTTTTACTTCCAGAACAATGTCACGCAATGCCGGAGATCTGCCAGTCAAGAGGCACTCCCCAGATGCCAAAGGACCAGTGGAGGCATAGTCGTCAGGTAGAATTTTGTTAATTATTTTAAAGTTATTTGCATAAAACAGTTTGAGGCAAAACCTCTCAGCCAATAGAATTCTTCTTAGGATTAAAGGCATTATCTTGGTCTCAACTTCCATGGCCCTTATGGGAGTTGAACACATTGCGCCTGAAATTGTTCTCAAAGCCCTATTCTGTAAAACATCTAACTTGCTAATATGTTTACTATTTAAGTATGCTATGGAGCTGTAATCAAAATGACTTCTTACAATAGCTTTGTACAAAATTGATAAGGTTTTGGGGTCCGATCCCCAGGAGACACCAGCAAGGCATCTGAGTATGTTCAGTGCTTTCAATGCATTTTTTGAAATATACTTGATATGCTCTTCAAAGGATAGTTTTTGATCTATTATAACGCCTAAAAACTTTTTGGATTTAACTCTATTTATAACTTCCCCACCATATACAACATCATTAGTTGGAGTGTCTTTTCCAAAGATCATTACACTACTTTTTGATGCATTGATATTCAAGTGTAGGATATCATTATAATAATGGCTTAAGTGACATAGAGTCGCATTGATGTTGTCCATTGCATTCTGTACATTTCTATTGCTACTGTAAAGTACAATGTCATCTGCAAATTGCAAGATATTAACATTTCCCATATCTACATATTTACAAATTTCACTTGTATACAAATTATACAATAATGGTGACAATGTGGCACCTTGCATTGTGCCCTTTGATGCAGTTCTTGGGCCATGTAAAATATTATTGTGTTTTACATAAAGTGTTCTATTATTCAGAAAATCATATATCCATTTACAGAGTCGTCCAGGTATGCCTAGACTAGACATAATCCTGACAAGAATACCAGGATCTACACTATCAAATGCACCTTGAACATCCAGAAAGACACATACAGTGTGTAACTTTGATTTGTTTGCATTTTTCAGGTCGGATATCAGAGAGATGAAACTGTCAGCGCAACTACGTCCACGACGAAAGCCAAATTGCATATCGGGGATGATACCATTTGCTTCAACATACCAGTCAAGTCTGTTTTTAATCATATTTTCAAATAATTTGCCTAGGCATGAAGATAAAGATATGGGTCTGTAAGAATTAGCTAACTCTGGTGGTTTATCTTGTTTAAGTACTGGAACAACACACTGTGTTTTCCATGATTCTGGTATTGTGTTGCTAAGCCATAAGGCATTAAGAATATCAAGAAACAATTTCTGTACAGATTTAGGGAGGTGTCCGATCAAACTGTAGGGTAGATTATCCAAACCAGGAGTTGTGTTACGTCTAGACTGTAAACTCATCAAAAATTCATTCCATGTAAATGATTTGAGCAAAAAATTCGAATCTCCATTGTCGTTATTCGTATCAAAATATCTGTTCAGGTTACTAGTATCTGCCAAATTACTATTATCTGAAAGCTTATCTAGAAAAGGGGAAATGAACTCGTCTCTATATGATTTGTTACTTCTCTTGACACCTTTAAACATCTTAATCATGTTCCAAATTTTACTAATTGGAGTAGTTCTGTTAAATGTATTACATAAGTTATTCCATCCAGACTTCTTCTGTTCCAGAATTGTTCTCTTTTTTAGAGCATCTAGTTTTTTATAATTGATGTAATTTTCTATGGTAGGATCACTTCTATATAATTTCAATGCATCATACGAAGCAATAACACTTTTCTTACATAATTGATTCCACCAAGGTGTAGGGGTCCTACTAATAAATTTACTTGTTTTAGATAGTTTCGGAATTGTTATTTCCTTGAGATGGTTTAAGCGAGAGCAAAAATCTGAATATGACTCCAGTGGGTTTTCAACATTTACCGTAAAGTTATCAAATATGTTTTCAGACAACTCGTGATACCTATTCCAATCAGCTTTACTGAATAAAAACTTTTCAATGGGAGGGTTAATCTGATATTTGTCAATAGCTAAAGTTATTTCTGTAATTGTGGGATAGTGATAACTTCCCATAGGATCTTCGTGTACAGACCATTGACAAAATGGTGTCAGACTTGCACTAGCAAAGGTAACATCAATAGCAGAAGGATTTTGTGTGGGGCGGTTCACAGTTGTATAATTTCCGTCATTCAAAATGCATAGATCATTTTCGTCAATTACGTTATATAAGTCCTGACCTCGACCTTTAGTCGACAAACATCCAAATGCAACATGGTGCGCATTAAAGTCACCGCTTATAAGAATAGGTTTAGGGAGATCTTTTATAATATTAGTCAATCTATTTATTCTGATATGACCACCTCTAGGTGGGCAGTACACACATAAAATAGTCATCGTACCTATTTCTGTAGACAATGAAATAGCGATAGTCTGTATATCCTCATAAAAAGCTGTATCTAAAACAGTGTATTTTAAGTAAGGTTTTACTAGAATGGCTACTCCATTGTGTTTATTAACCGCATTTTTACTGTAGATATTATAACCAGGGATTCTAAAATTGTTGTTATCTTTTAACCAGGTTTCATTAAGCAAACAAATGTCTATGTTTTCTTTTTGTAAGAAATTAATTAATAGTGGTTTTTTACTGTTAACACTTTGTATATTATATTGCGCTATGCGTAACTGTGGAATTGTTATATTTGTATGAGCCATTATATATTAAGATTTTTTAATAGCATGTCTTTTATTGATGCCGTGGTAATGGGCACGTCGTCAGACTTATTGCCCAGCTGCACTAATGTGTTGACAAGGGCCATCAACACATCATTATTTTCTAGAATTTGTGTTCTAATGTTTGTGGGCGAAACATTGGTTGTATTGTGAGCTGTAGTGACATTTACATCATTATATTTGTCAATCGGTTTGTCATTAACAGCAGACTGAGACTCCGTCTGGGGCTTAACAGTTTTGTTATGTTTTGTTGGGTTCCTTACAATTTGAGCGTCCAAACGAGGAAAATCTACTCCTATTTTTGAAGCCGCAACACTGGCGTATGTTATATTATTCTTTTTTTCCATAATTTTCCTCATTTTTACAGGGCATGTCCTAGAAATCGCCAAATGGTTGCCACCGCAGTTAACGCAACATAGCTCATTGGGTCTGTCGCAATCTTTGTAAGAGTGCTCACCAGAGCAGCAGCTACACCGTTGTTTGCCGTTACAAATTTTAGCAGAGTGGTTGAATTTAAAACAGCGGTAGCACTGCTGTAATGGTGGCACATAATCAAACACCCGGTATGCGAATAGATCGTACTGGACACAATCGGGCAGCGAGTTAGACAAGAAGGTAATGCTAACTGTCTGCAGGGCGACACGAGTCTGCCCAACTTTCTTCGTGAAGCGTCGGATGGCGACGATTTCGTATATCGATGACAGTTTCGAGTACAGTTCCTTGTTCGATATGTTGGTGGGAACAAACCGAATTATTCCGATTCGCTCAATTTGGGCAGCCGGTATGTAAGCCTTTAATTTGTACTTTTCAAGAAAAGTCGTGTTGCTGATGAAGTTGTTGGCCGTGTTGTATTGTTTAAATACCACTACAATTTTATTGCCATTGACACGACGAATTGCCACCACACCTTTTACTTCAGCAGAAAAAATGTGGTTGAGGTATATAGGGCTTTTATTCCCTAATCGTTCATTGTCCTGACTTTCAACAAACACTTTATACTCGGTATTAACAGAGTTTTCGGGATATAGTCTCTTATAGTTTGGTTTAAAGTAGGGTTTAAAGTCAATTTCCTCACCGCCTACGCCATCATCGCAATCAGTCTTTTGTCGCTTGCGAACCTTGGGGTTCGGGGGATTATCCCCCTCACCCTCGTTACCGTCCATTACTTAAGCCAATTATAACTATCCAAGAATTATTTACAGTTACTATTCACAATAAAAATTAATTAAAACTTAGGACAGAAATTTTTTTTTTTTTTTTTTTTTTTCTTGTTGAAATGGCAACCAGCCGATGCCGACAAATTCTGCCAAAGTCACGTCTTGACACGAAATGGGCAATTTTTTTATTTATTTAAATTTTGATTTCTTTGTGAAGACTTTAAGCTAGTGTGGACTAAATGGAGTTTCTATCTACAGCAATTCTGAAACAATATACAAACAATGATAATCAAGTAACAGTACGTAAGCTGAGATAATACATATTTTTATAATTAAGAAGGTACTTGATACTACTATACAATACACAAAACTGTAGCTATCTATAACTTAATATCATTTTCCCCGATGAACTTGATAAATAATACATAAAGTTCCATGGACGATGATAAATGTGTCAGCAAACATGTGAAGTTAATAGGTAGTGGAATATCTATAGATGGAATACAATTATACAAATTTATTGATCTATTATTTTTAGGGCAGTTGAAGAATATGTGGTCGAGATCACCCTCCTCAAGACCACACTCACAAATCGAGTTATCACGCACTCTGATTTTATTTAAGAAGACAGGCGTACAGCAGTGACCAATCCGGAGACGTGTAATTACCGACACAACTCTTTTACCAACCTTTTTGAATTTGCAAAACCATGGTTTGAGTCTGATAGTTGGTTGAATGGCGAAAAAGCGAGAACCCTTGAAGCGACTGCTCTCTTCCCACAGGCTCGACCAGGAGTCGTTTAGTCGTTTTTTTGACAACGCCAGTAAGTCATAGGGATAGTGAGAGTAGTGCTTCCGGTCCACTTCGTGAGTACAGGCATGTTTAGCAATAGCATCCGCATTCTCATTGCCCGCTATACCTGAGTGGCCAGGTATCCAGACCAGGTTGACCTCGAGGTTATTCTTAGCGCAATTTAGTAAAGACTTTTTAATATCCAGAATGATTTTACAATTTAATTTTGATTTAAACTGATTGTGATCCAGAGCTTGAAGGCAACTTAACGAGTCAGTAAAAATAACCGCATTATTAATGTTGTGCGATTCAACAAAAAGGGAGGCCTCCAGTATTCCAATACACTCGCCAGTAAATACAGAGGACTCCGGAGGACATTTAAATTGAATAGCCAATTTAGAGTTTTCCAAAAATATCGAAACCCCTACCGGGGAGGACGATGATAATTTCGACGCGTCAGTGTAAAATCTTTGCCAACCATTCCATCGTTCACTTACAGCAGCATTAAAGTTGGTGTTAGCTGAAGGATCATCTTTACCTATACCGATGTTCAGAATAGTTTTAGGCTTATACTGTAACACTTCATAGCTGTAATCAAAGATCGGCACTTTACTGGTTGTAACCATAGAGTTCCCGAAATTCCCAAGCCATCCGAAACTCTTAACAATTTGGGGAATTTCTTTGCTATTCCAGTAGGAGCTTGTACGGGTGAGGGAATACAGATCTTGTAATTTCGGAGGGAGAATATGAGACGTACGGGAGCAGACTTTGGTTATAAAACGGTCCGAAAGAAACTGGCGTCGAAGTTGAAGAGGAGGATCAACCGCTTCAACTTGAAGAGCATTAGTCGGTGTCGATTTCATACAGCCTAAAACCAGTCGTAAACATTTGTATTGAATGCGGTCTAACTTAACTAGGGAGGTTTTATTCATTGGCTCCAAGGCGAAACAGCCGTAATCGATAACGCTTCTAATCAGAGCGTTATATACTATTTTAAGGCTAAAGGGGTGGGCACCCCACCAAACCCCAGCAAGAACACGCAGAATGGTGTAAACACGCTCACATTTTTTAACTAGGTGCTCAATATGATGGACGCCGCTTAATCTAGGATCAAGATAGACCCCTAAAAACTTCACCTTCGACTTCAGAGGGATTGGAATATTTTCAAGGCTTACTTCGATATCGGGTATACGACGTTTTCTAGAAAATACCATTAAAGAACTCTTTTGCGCTGCCACGGAAAGGCCATGAGCAAAGAGCCAGTGGCTAAGGGAATCAAGAGATAAGCTCAAAGAATCTGCTGCGTCTTCAATGGAACTGTCAGAGACATACAGAGCCACATCATCAGCATACTGTAGGACTTCACAGTTATAATTAAGACTAGAATTCATATCGTAGGTATACAGATTAAAAAGTATTGGGCTTAACACCGAACCTTGAGGAAGCCCTTTCCATAGTGTTCTGGGACCAGGGTTAAAGTCTGGCAACCGGAGCGTAACAGACCGCGCCATTAACAATAGGTGAATGCAGCGAACAATCTTTGGAGGGATCTTTAGCTGAAGCAATTTATTTCTGAGAATTGAAAGAATGACACTATCGTAAGCTGAGGAGATATCTAAGAAGGCAGCCACCGTAGACATATTCTTACTAAGAGCTATCCTGATATCAGTAGTAAGGACTGCGATACTATCCATAGTTCCCAACCCTTTTCTGAATCCGAACTGCGTTCTAGGTAAAATGTCCCTGTTTTCTACAAGCCACTCCAGTCGATTTTTAATTAGATGCTCTAGAATCTTTGATAATGCAGATGAAAGAGCTATAGGACGGAAACCATTTGGGTCATCGGAACTTTTCTGAGGCTTGAGGATGGGCATGACTAATTGTTTTTTCCAAGAATCTGGAACAAAACCTGTTTGGAAACACATGTTGGCAATTTTTAGAAAATAAGCAAATGTGTTGGGTCCTGATTTTGATAGGAATGAATATGGGAAGCCATCCTCTCCTGGAGCAGAGTTCTTTACATGGGACAAAACAGATTTTAATTCGTCTGCAGAAAAGGGTTTGTCAAAAGGGTCCTGGGAACTATTTGCAGAAATGTCCGGAATCCATAATTCCTCTTCAGTAGGTACATAGGGAGGAGCTAGTTTGACAAAGAATGCTTCAGCAACTTCATCCGAGATATAAGAGGACTGTCTAGGGGAAAAACTATTTCTAAAACGATTGATTTGCCTCCATACTAAAGATGGTGGAGTAGATGGGGAAAGGGAAGAACAAAAGGCTAGCCAACTTGCTCTTTTTTTCCTACGTAAAAATCTTCTAGATTTGGCCAGAAGTTTACGATACTCGATTAGGTTATTAATGGAGCAAAATTCATTACAGATTTTTTCCGCCTCAATACGTTCTTTAATAATACGTGTACATTCCTCATCCCACCAGGGAGGGGAAGGGATTTTTCCAGAGTGCGGTTTTTTAGTTGGAAAAGCATTCTCAGCAGAAAATTTAATGGCATTGGTGAAAGCACTATAGGTAGAAGCTAGGTCGGAATTTTCAACAATAGGTAGGGACTGAATCTCTCGCTCTAAAATGTCAGAATAAGTGTCCCAGCCACTTTTAGTAAGTCGATATTTGAGTAAAGGACTAACTGATTTTTCTGGGACAGATTTATGGGGTAAACAAACAAGTATTGGAAAGTGATCACTTTCATAAGTGTAGTTTAAGCGATCCCAAATACAGCGAGAACCTAGATCTAGTGAGCAGATGGTTAAGTCAACACAACTTTTCCTACCTCCTATATAACCCCTGCGGGTAGGTCTGCCATCATTTAAGACACATAGATCTGCATCATCAATGACCTCAATAAATTCCTGGCCAAAGGTGTCACAATGGTCCGAGCCCCATCTATAGTGATGTCCATTAAAATCACCCATAATAATAAAAGGTGACTGTAACTGTGATATTAGTAAACGAAGCGGAGGAATTAGTGTGATAGAAGGGTTTGAAATATAGATAGAGACAATAGTGATGCCTAAAGATTTTACTCCAACTAAATTAACATCATTGCCCAAAGAGGGAAGAGAAACTGGTGAAAAGGGGATTTTGTTACTAACAAGAATGGCACAGCCACCATAGTTGTCAGCCCTATCATCGCGAACACAATTAAAGCTATTTACATTGAAATTGGTACTTGGCCGCAGCCAAGTTTCACTCAGGCAGCAAATTGCTGGTTTGTATTTGTTTAAGATATGAATTAGTTCATGTTTTTTGTTATTAATGCTTCTAACATTCCATTGAAGAAGGTGGAAGGCCATTATGGAGAACAGATAAAATATCACTAAGCTTTTGGGCAACGTGGTCTGGTAGGGATTTGGCTGTAATAAGTTTAGTGAGAAGGGAAACAAGCTGCTCGATGGGATCCTCATTAGCAGGATTGGCTGAATGCCAACTTTGGCCCAAAGCACAGCCATTACGGGATGGTGAAAAGGAATAATCCCTTGTCAATTCTTGATGCGCGAGCCTATCATACCCTGGAGAAAGGGGAGAATGAGTCCTGGGTTTTAAAAAGACAGTTTTTTTGAATGCTCTAGAAGATTGCTGCCTTTGGGGAGGACTTGTCAGTGATTGGGAAAATAAGGGAGGCGATGATGGAGGAGATGACTTTACTGCATTTGCATAGCTTTTGGAAATAGCAGGAATCCTTTTATTTGCCTCAAAATATGAAATTGACTGCTCTGCCATCAGAACTTTAATTGCACGCTGTCTACCATACTCCGGACAATCCTTGCTGGTGGCAGGGTGGTCACCATCACATAATAAGCACACGGCCTCACAGTCCTTAATTTCGCAACCATCACCAGGATGGTCCCTACCGCACTTATAGCATCTAGGTTTTGACCGACATTGAGTTCGTGTATGTCCAAACCGGCAGCAATTAAAGCATTGCACTGTTGGATAAGTATATTGCTCAACTTCCAAAGCAGAGTAGCAACAGAACACTCTTTTAGGGAGAACCTGCCCATCAAATGTGAGGACCACTGTTTGCCTTGGGACCCATACTGAGTGACCTTCATTATCCACTGTTTTTTTGTTCATTCTGCGAACCTTAATAACATTACCACAGCCTGTTGGAACCTTTAACAAATTTCTTACCTCATCTTCTGACCATTCAGTAGGAACCCCCCTCACAAGGCCCATTCGAGTGACATTATATTGGGGGACTACTGCTTGGAATTGGTTCTGTTCTAGGATCGGGTTGACAGCGAAAGCATTTGCGTCTTCTGGCGATTTGAACTCGACAGAAACTCGGTTACGTCCTATCCGTTTTATACCATCATTCAAGACATTGCCAATGTTGTGCTTTAGGAGGAATAACCCAAACTTAACCTGGTGCAAGCTTGAACCAGAGTTCTCTTCTGGCTGGACTTTAGAAACATGTACAATAAATGGGCCTTTGTCGAGTGCAGAGTACTTTTGCCTAAGTTCAAGAGTAGCCCTGGGAAATTTAGATGGTAAATCCGGTGGTGGCTTGGACACTGCTGCTCGCTTTCTACTGGAGCTATCAGACGCATCCATCTGCTGGCATTTTGGCGATTCTTGAGCTAAGGTGATCGTACAAACCGGCTCATATTCAAAAGGCACCGGGTCCGGGGGTTTAGGGGGGATCTTTTTGTCACCCATTCCGAAGAAAACTTATATTAATACTCACCGAAAACTGTTGATCTAACTAAATTCAGTAACTAACTACAATATGAATGATGAAAAGCCAACAAAAAGAATTTAATGGAAAATTCCGGAAAAAAAACAATTGAAGCGCATGTACCAGCCAAGAGCCTCCTTTTCAATAGTTTTTTCGACAGAAATTAAAATTGAAATTGACCGCCTTTTTTCAAGTTCCCGCCAAGAATCCACGTGATGACGTGACGTCTGTCTGTGGTGAGCAGGGTTGCCAGATATCAGCTAACTCAATTCGCCTAATTTTGCCTACAGAGTAGCCTAAATCGCCTAACATATGTTTTTGGTCAAGTAGCCTAATTCGCCTTACATTTTTAGGTAAGTAGCCCATTTTTTTTTGTATTTGGCCAAAAAAAAGAAGAAAAGTAATAAAATACTATTTAAACATTTGATATTTTATTTATTTAATAAATTTGGGACAGCAGTGGGACTACGAAAAAAAAATGAATTATCAATAAATTCTTTAATGAAACTTCTACGGGAAGTATCTATATTGTTATTTTTGATTAAGCTACGATTTCCTCCGAAAGTGGCACCGATTTCTGTACATGGTAAAAATGCGCCAAAATGAAGGCGCATTTACGATGGACGGAAGTCTGCTCGTTTTGGAGAAAACTATAGCTTAATCCTCTAATAAAATGAATACTTCCCGCAGAAGTTCATCAGCAGTGGAATCCTCGTTCCCACTGGACGTAGATGCGCTCCCCCCATACAACACTTTTGAATTGTGCATTTTGATCATTTCGTCCGTAGGGCGAAATGTACTGCAGCATACCTTTCGACTAACTCTTGTCACTTCTCTTTAGCATATTTACCGTGTTTACCCATTAGAACTTTGAATCGAGCCAAACAACACAAAACCTTTACACAATAAACAATAGGTAGCAAACTTTGCTTTTGATGATAACTACAGGAAATAAACAAAACAAGAAATGAAAAAAATCGCGCGCGAGCTTGCGACTTGTGTTTATGATATGTGGTTGTGTGTAGCATCGGGGCCCTGCCCCTTTATTACGCGCACCAAAACCTGAGCGATTCCAATCGTCTAACTGTCAAATTAGTATGGAATTTGACAGTAAGACGATAGGAATCGTTCAGGATTTGGTGCGCATAATTAGGCCGCTGTTGACGTGATTATAACGTTTCGTTACAAGCAAACATACAATCAATAATTATTATGAAGGAACTATTCATTTGGGGTATCCTGAAATAGCCTAAATCACCCGTAATTTTTTCCTAGGTAGCCTAAATGGCTACTGGTAGCCGATCCACATTTTTGGTCGCCATTTGACCCTCTAAGGTAGCCTAATTGGCGATAATTCGCCTAATCTGGCACCGCTGGTGGTGAGTGAGACTGAGCTGAGAATGACAGTAACATGTAACAGGGTTGCCAACTATAATTTTGAAAATCCGTCAAAATTCGGTTAAAGGTGGAGAACACTTTATAAGTTTTCTGTTGATACAGCCGGACGGCTTTTATTTTTTTGCTACTGTCATCTTGCTGATCTTTCAGAACATAACCGGCCAAGTGCGTGTCGGGCTACGCGCAGTGCAGGGTTCCGTAGAACGTAGAGAGTCTCTCCCTACCCCTCTGGGACACAGACGTGAGTTTATGTATGTATGGAGGTACCAAACAAAATTTTTATGATATGTATTTTTACGCTAAATTTCAGGTCTGTGCTAAGCCGCGGACAGACAGACGGACAGACACACAGACAGACAGAAAGATGGACATGGTGAAACTATAAGGGTTCCTTGTTGACTATGGAACCGTAAAAACCGTGTAAACCCATAAATTAAACTACGTAAGAGCTAAATTGCTTCTAACCTTACCTAAGGTCAACCTTTACATTTTGGTAGCAAAGTCATCCTTAAGGGGCTCCATGCAGAAATAGTAGTTTCACGAGTGGAAAAGAATCATAACCTCTTTACATAATAATTATGTACTGATATGTAAAAGAGTCAAACCACTTTCTCAATCATGTTATTAGCGATTTTTAGGACCCCTGGCTGACATATTCCTGAAGTCCTAGAAAGCTGAAATTTGGTATGTAAGCTAAGGCTTGGAACTTTTACCTCCCAACCCCTAGAAGATAGAAGTTTGTATGAGACTTCCGCAAATTTTGAGAGGTACTAGAGGTCTGAAAATTGATATAGCGTTTCCATGTTATAAATAATAATTAAACATAAATTTCAGGAATTTTAGTAAATCATCCCGCATCCACTTGGATGAGGTCATCTGGAAGACGCTGGATGCAAGCCGCTTCCAACCGGTCTTTTTGGAAAACCATGGAGGAGGCCTATGTTCAGCAGTAGACTTCTTGTGGCTGAATGATGATGATGATTATGATCCCGCATCCTTTAAATTGCGAAAAAGAAAAAATAAACAAAATGAAAAATATTGTCATAATCAACTTCGGCAAACGTAACGTAGGACGTCCTGTGACCAGGTGGAGCGACGACATTCGCAAAGCGGTAGGCAGTGACTGGAAAAGAAGAGCCGAAGATCGGGCTCAGTGGCGTGTCTTGGGAGAGGCCTATGTCCAGCAGTGGACTAACACCGGCTGATTATGATGATAATCAACTTACAAAAAGGAGTGAAATGCCACCAAAAACATTTTCATGAAAAATGATGCCAAGACGAGACCATATCTACCTTACATTACCTCGCACTGTCAAAAAGTTATCAGAATTTATGTAGACCCAAGCTTTAACTCTACACGCCCCAACTCTGCAAGCTTTAAATGCCCAAATTCTACACCTTAGTCAAAATATGTGGCTTCGCCGATTTGCTACCGTCGAATGGACGTAAATTTATTCATATATTATATGTATAATAATATATTGCTGTTTATTACTTTTCTGTTATACAATAGTAAGTTCTTCTAGTAACATGAAAATGTTTTTGGTGGGATAAAGTCTACAGGCTACAACACGTATGAAGTTTCAAATCCGTATTAGGACATAGCACGCAGCGATCCACCGATCACACCGGCTCACAGCGTGGATCATCTGATACATTTTATAGGTAACCACTATCTAGTCACCTAGTTTAACCAATACCAAAATTTTGCCCCGTTGGAAACCTAGATTGAAAATGGGAAAAAAAATTAAAAAAAATGCTAAGTAAAAAATATGCAAGAAATAACTAAGCGATGTTTTTAAGATTGAAATTTTCAGTAAACCAAGTCGTAAGTCAGCTGTCGTAAGTTTATAGTAGTAAGTACGTACTTAATGTTCAGTACCTACTGTAAGAATGTATAAAGGCAAAATAACAATAACAATGGTATCTATTACGATAAAAATAATTGATTTAATTAACAATAATTGATTGTATTAATACTTACCATTTTTTTAAAAACAAATGTATCTCTTTATGACTAGTATCACGGTTTTACAGCCTCATGTGTGTGTTACATACATATTATTACTAAAGTACAAGCCAGGTTTTGGAAGAATAATTAAATGACATTTGTTATGTCGCCACATATAAAATAATTTTATGCCTCATTTAGTGGACACACAGTAGAAGCTACTAGCGACCATTTTAAAATTGGTTACCCTAACTACAATTATTTCACGATGCGCTTTCGAGCTCAAGATAAAAATCGACCTCCATACTTTTCTCTATTGACTTTCTTATCTACTTACCTAATTATTATACTGTATCCGACTTATTTTGGCACCTGGAATTCAAGGCTTTCTTAAGAATAAACAAAGTAATTGACTACATTACAGATTATTATCAATATTGTACTAGGTATCTACTTAATTTAATAACAACTTATGCAGGTACCTAGCTTAGGTCTAGCTAGAAGTATGATATGGGTACGTGCAGTGAACCTCATTACCTCACGACCTCTAGTACTCAATACTCGCACTAATAAGCTTGTAATAAGAGTTAGGTACACCGTGGGCAACAAGCAGTCTGATCAACATTTAATTATTCATTGACCATCATATTATTATCGTGAGTTAATAATAATAATGATAATTTCCACACATCATTAGTTATTTGTTATACAAGAGTGCAAAGTTGCTTTTTAACCGCGTGCTCAATTTTCATGACTGAGCAAGCGAAGGATTCTAAAAATTAGAATCCTGAGCGTTAGCGAGGGAATCAAAAGAGCACGAGGTGAAAAATCTTTGCACTCGAGTGCAACACATAACTTTTCATCCCACCTCAGCGAGGAAATGACTAAATGCAAAAAAACACAAAGGAGGTTCCGAGTCTGAGTTTATAACAATATAAAAAAGTAGTATAATAAATTCGGCACCATGGAGGTTTAATGATGTTTTGAATTTTCAAACTTGGTGCACTCGATATTCTAAATTCAATTTACTTTATCCTCTAGCGGATAAAAACGACTTTTGCACTCATATATCGAAGAGCAAAAATACTCTTTCCGAGATGGGGGGATGAAAAATCAGTTATCCTATCCTCCAATTACCTGTTATGCATTGAGTCATTCATTATGTATGTATTTGACAGTTCGGAGAAGGTTAAATCGGACGGTTCCATACAGTGGAGTAGTGAAATTGAAAGTGAACTACATTAGTTACGTAGTGGCGTCCCTGGTCTCAAACTAGGGTATCCTGTGCTATGGTAACCGGGCAAGGACATGACAAACATGTAACGCTCAAACATGTCAAACATGTGATGAGGTTAACGCTCTCGTAATTTGGGTACATTTCGTTTTTCAAAAACTGGCAACACTGAAATGGGCTTCCGCAAATCATCGTCGTCTGTCGTCATCCACCGCCGCGTACTTCCACAGAGTTCTCCCAAGCGCCCCTTACCAGCCGTCATTGGAACGCAAACAGCATGATGATTAACGGCACCGTGACAGCGCAGGCTAGGTAGATGGAGGTGCGGGGCTCACACTCCGAAATCACGACGAATTGTTCGTTCCAGAGAGAGTCGTTGTTTCGCAGCGGGAGCTCTAGGACCACCTGGGATACAAGGAATTTATTCTATTATTATACTTTATTGCACACGGAGCGGTGGTAGCCCAGTGAACTTATAAAAGTTCGTTGTATGTGCTATTACCTTGATTTTTGTCACGTTTCTACAATCAACCGTTTAGTCAGGAGAGAGAGGGAGGGAGGGGATGACCTACTCGGACAAAAACTTACGCTTTTAAGCTTAATATTTCGCAAACGGATCCCTTAATCAATTTTTAACGGACCAATTCAAAGATAGCCCTACACATTGAATCCCTACACTATGGTGCAGGCGAGAAAAAAAATTACATCCGTAATTTAGGTGTAGGGAACCCAATTTTTTTTTAACATTTTGTCTACCGTTTTCTCGACTTGATTAATATTGTACGTCTAAGCCAAATTTCAGCTTTCTCGTACTAATTGTCTCTGAGCTAGGCCGCGGACAGACAGATACACGGACAGACAGACAGACGGACAGACGGATAGACTGGCAGACCGACAGACCGACGGACATGGCGAATCCATAAGGGTTCCTTGTCGACTACGGAACCGTAAAAATGCCTACGTTCCCCCCAACTATTCGCTCGCGCAGCGCATTAAGTCCCATACAAATTCGTGCGCTCGGACAACACGGCCTTAACTGACGGTTGGTCTGATGGCCTAGTAGATCTGTGTGTAGTTGGATGGTTAGATGTATCCGGTCGGTTTTATTAGTCCATTAGTTAGTTGCTAGTCAGTTTGAGTTTCCGTCACCTTCTGGTTGCTGAACAAATCCAGAGATAGCGCACATTTCTCCGTGGAGTTCCGGCACTCTCTGAGCGCGGTCCTGGCGACGTCGTAGCGTGTCTTCTGCAGGGAGAACAGCACGCTGATGTGGTTCTCCTGGACCTCGTTCTCCGAGTTGAACACGAAAAAGTAGTAGCCGTTTGCTGGCACCCTGCAGAGGATTGATAAATACGAGTAGGTATCTTATTTATTTGAGTAGCAGAGTACAGCGAATAGGAAAAACACAAAAAAGAGATAAACATAACAAATTAAACATATGAAGAAGAAGAAGAAAAAAGAAAGACATTTATTATACCAACAAGACACATCATAGAAACAGAATAAAGAGATAGGTAACTTAACACGCGATCGAGAGCATGATAATGTTCAATAAAATAGACCATAATATGTAGGGGGTGGCCAAGAATACGATGGCGGGACGATCTCAACAAGTTCTTGCGGAAGTAGTCAGCAGTAGCAAATGATCGAAAATCTTAAATGGGGGGAGGCCTTTGCCCTATACAGGGACATCCATGTTAGAGCGTTTATACACGGGCGGCACGTGTGCCAACCGCAGCCGTCGACGCGCCGACGCAGTCATTCAACGCTGACATGTCGGCGACTGCCGTCGAAGTGTGTCGACGGCTGCAGTTGGCACTGTCGTTCGCAACGTCAACGCCCTTCTGTGTGGGTGGTACGATGGCACGAGTCACGTGTTTTGTGGCGCTAAAATGTCAGAATTAGAAGAAGAAGAAGGAGAAGAAACACATTTATTATACCAACAAGATAGATAAGTAACAATTAATTAATTTATTTGACAATTAATGTACTGGAAAGTCGCGACTTTTGAAATTTGAAATGCGCGACTAGCATCGTCGTAGTACCCAGCACGAAGGAAACATAAAAATATATGTAGAAAATAAGGTACCTATAAGTCAATGCATTCCGCTGCGCTGCCTTCAGCCTCTCCGCATTATTGAACCTGGCCTCACACTTCATATGCGGCGTCAGCGGGAGGTTTAGTATCAGGCCATCACATTCTAAGAGCGCCTCTTCACTGCTGGAGAACGAGGACCAGAACTCTGAGTTGCTCATGTCGAGGGGCGAAGTCTCGTTGAGGACGATGTGGTGCTCCGCGTATCCATCCGGCACCAGCCCCTGTGGAGCCCTGGGGTTGTTAATCTGGGTCTGTTAATCTGGTTTTCTAGGACCATTTGCCACAAATCCTTGTGAATCCTCAAATGTTTGATCAACTAGTGGAGCCCTAGGGAAGATAATCTGGGTCTGTTTATTTCTAAGACCCCCGGCCACAAATCATTGACTAGTTGACGAAGCAGTTGCGGATAACGGAACGGTCGAAGTTGGAACTAGTCCAAGCCAACCAAACAGACGAGAATTCAACTATACAACAAGTTAAAATTTTGTAATCGTCAGTCTCGTATTCCATTAAGAATGGTCTGCCCATCCCACCATTCATCAGCATTTCGGGGAAGCTTCCGTTACTGCGCCACGAAATGCTGGAACAATATCCCTCCCCCTATTAGACAGTCCCCTTCAATAGGCAGTTTTAAATTAAAATATAAGAAATATCTACTTATTAAGCAAAAAGGCCTACAGTAAAGTTGTTCCATACCCATTATTAACTGTTTGTTCTAAATTATCTGTTATAATGTTACATAAGCTGTTGTGGTTTTAATTATATTTTTCTGCGCATGTAATGCTAAGATCTGGTTGTAATAAATCCTACTTACATAAATACTGAGACTGAGCTTCAGCCTAATGTGATAGTGATGCATCATAATAATTTAATATCTGCACTGTTTTCGTCTGGTTTCAATGCGTTTAATATTTAAGTGTAAGTCATCCACTGAAAATAAGCGCCGTGGCCCAACCATGGCATAAGGCTAAGTGGAGACCTTTTTGGTGCATAATACGTGGGACTGTAATAATTTTAAGTTTAATTTATTCTATTGTATTTTTATGTACCAAATAAAGATTATTCTATTCTGTTCTGTTCTGTTCTGTTCTGTTCTGTTCTGTTCTGTTCTGTTCTGTTCTGTTCTGTTCTGTTCTGTTCTGTTCTGTTCTGTTCTGTTCTGTTCTGTTCTGTTCTGTTCTGTTCTGTTCTGTTCTGTTCTGTTCTGTTCTGTTCTGTTCTGTTCTGTTCTGTTCTGTTCTGTTCTGTTCTGTTCTGTTCTGTTCTGTTCTGTTCTGTTCTGTTCTGTTCTGTTCTGTTCTGTTCTGTTCTGTTCTGTTCTGTTCTGTTCTGTTCTGTTCTGTTCTGTTCTGTTCTGTTCTGTTCTGTTCTGTTCTGTTCTGTTCTGTTCTGTTCTGTTCTGTTCTGTTCTGTTCTGTTCTGTTCTGTTCTGTTCTGTTCTGTTCTGTTCTGTTCTGTTCTGTTCTGTTCTGTTCTGTTCTGTTCTGTTCTGTTCTGTTCTGTTCTGTTCTGTTCTGTTCTGTTCTGTTCTGTTCTGTTCTGTTCTGTTCTGTTCTGTTCTGTTCTGTTCTGTTCTGTTCTGTTCTGTTCTGTTCTGTTCTGTTCTGTTCTGTTCTGTTCTGTTCTGTTCTGTTCTGTTCTGTTCTGTTCTGTTCTGTTCTGTTCTGTTCTGTTCTGTTCTGTTCTGTTCTGTTCTGTTCTGTTCTGTTCTGTTCTGTTCTGTTCTGTTCTGTTCTGTTCTGTTCTGTTCTGTTCTGTTCTATTTGGTTAACAAGTCCTCTAGCTATACCAATTGCCGCTATCAAATGAAACTCGGCTTTTGATCTGTCAGTTTAGCTACACGAAGTTTGAGCTTCGGCCTTATAAACCTTACCATGACTTAGCGCTTGAAGTCTTAGGCCCGCTCTAAGTCTTGCTCTTCGCGACGTGGATTCGTATAGTAGCATATTGTATTCTTCTTAAGCGGGTGGCAGTTACTGTGAGGAAATCTGGATATCAGAGGTGTTCACGTATTTCACGTTTCTCAGCGCTTGAAGTCGCCCTAATGATGGGTCTGGCGCCTTGTCAGAGAGAAGTTTTGTGCTCTGAATCGGGATTAATTTTAATAGCCGTTTATGTTATAAGGTACCATCTTCTAATGTTAGTCGGCTAGCATTGTGGCCACTTTGCCTCCTGTTGATACAGCACGGAACGAGTCCATGGTGCTTAACAGGCACCATTCAGCCATTACGGCACGCAAACTCGTGAGCATTGGCATATCTAGGGTTAGTTTCCAGGAGGTCCTGGCACCTGATAAGCGTGGCTAATTAAGTACTCGTATATATTAACTACAATATTAAGTACCTTATATCTCTGTAAATTACTGGTGTGCAATAAAGTCTTTTCTATATATCTATTACACCAAATTCGAATACAGGTATGCAGTAACCCAACATCCAGGGGTGATTTAGGCAATTTAGGTGTGGGCACACCTAAATTGCCTAAATCACCCAGTGTGGGCTCCTGAGTGTCTGAGGTACAACCAGTTGAGAACGCCCTTACGCAGTAGATACGCGTAATGTCCTGCAGTGGGACGTTTGAAGGCTACTTAGAGGATCTAATGAGAATAAAGTAGGATTTAGTGAATGGGCAACCTCGGGTATCCGGAAAAGTAGAGACACACTTTATGAACTGTATGACAAAAAGACTTATACCTACATATGACACCAAATTCATACAGCACGTCAAAAAATATTCCAAATTATTTAAGGCCGTCTGCCATATGGCTAAATGCGATCATATAAAGAATAAAATCTTACAGTCACCGAATAAAATTAAAACAATTTGGACAATAATAAATAGAGAAACGGGTAAAACAAAATTAGGAGACCGAGATATTTCGCTTAAGATTGATGACAAAATAATAACGACAAATGAAGATATCGCTGCAGCATTTGAACAGTTCTTCACTAATGTTCCAATAGTGACTAACGAAGACTCGTTAGACTCGTCACCTGATAGTGCAGCAACATTACTAAAAGACCATGTCTCCTCGTGCGAACACGATTTCTCATTTAAGTACATTGAGCCCCATAACGTTCTGAAAAAATTTAAATTATTGAATTTAAAAAAAACCGAGGACTTGTGGGGTATGTCAGTAAAAATTGTTAGTTCAGTGATCCATGTCCAAGCTTTACCGTTAGGAAAAATTTTCAATAAATGTGTAGATGAGGGAGTATTTCCAGACCTCATGAAATATAGTAGACTAGTACCCTTATTTAAAAGCGGTGATAAACACGATCCAACCAATTTTAGGCCCGTCTCAGTACTACCAGTATTAAGTACAATATTTGAGAAGATCATCTTAGATCAATTACTTACGCATTTCAATAATTACCAACTCTTTCATAGCCAGCAATTTGGTTTTACTAAAGGGCGGAATACAACAGATAGTGTAACATACGAGTAGTTGAGAACAACATAGTAATTGGACATGAAAAACTAGAATTTGTAGATGATACTGTATTTCTGGGCATCACAATCGATGCAAAACTACAATGGGGTCCACATATTGTGAAATTAGCACACAGACTTAGCTCTGCAGCATTAAGCTAAATAAATGGCAGTCGTTAAGCCAAGTCAGAGGCCTTAGGGCGGCTTGACAACTTCTGACAGTAGACGAGCCACTAGTCTACAAGCCTCCACCAATCCGGACTTGGCCCCCGTGGTGGAGTATGGCCTATACCTTCCTCAGGGAAGAGACCCGTGCCCCTCGGTGGGGACATAATGGGTTGATGATGACATGATGTCCTACGGTATACTACTATGGGGCCGGGCAGCAGACATTGAGACTATCTTCATCTTGCAGAAGAGAGCCATCCGATTTATTTACAAGTTAGGTAGTAGGGATTCGCTAAGAGATTTCTTCAAAGAAACCAACATCTTAACAGTTGCATGTCAATACATTTATGAAAATATTATGTACGTTAGAAAAAATATCAAAGACTTCGAAAATGTTGGTGGCCACCATAATGTTAATACTAGAAATAAACATAAATTGTCATTTCCACTATTTAGACTTGCAAAAAATAACACATCCTTTATGGGGCACTATATAAGGTTCTACAACAAAATTTCTCAAGATATATTAGAGTTACCTCCAACGCGATTTAAAAAATGTGTTAAGCACATTCTGTGCAAAAAGGCTTACTATAACATCAAGGATTATTTAGAAGACAAAGATATTTGGCATTAAACAGTAGATTAATATTATTTAAAGGATGATTGTGACTAGTGTTCAACACATTGATGACTAATATTTTAAGTTGAAAACTCTGTTAATTAAGTTAAAACGTATTTTGAAAAGAATAAATGTGGAGTTTCTTTGTTAGCTTCTTCTCCACATAATCCATTTATGTGAAACTAACAACTTTGACGTTCATTAAGTAAACATTCTGTTTTTAAAATGAATAAAAATATTTGAATTGAATTGAATTGAATCATACCTCTTCAGCAGCATAGTCTCTGGCCTCGTCATCTTCGTTTAGCATCTTCTCCAGGCTCGGCTTGCCCAGCACCAGCTGCCTCTTCGGCCTCGATTGCTCCTTCACAGATTGGGGCTGTTCTGTGGAGCAGGAATGAGAAACGAGAATTTGTAATTGGTCGAACAATGCTCAAATGTTAAAAGGCCTGATTTTTGGAGCGTTTTATCTGACGTGAGATTTAGGTGTTTTAAAACGCTGCTAGTATTTAGTCAATTAAAGAACAAAATACATCAAACAAAATGTATTGTTCATGTTTGAAGACTCGCGGACTTAGGCATGTCATATTATTTTTTAAGTCAAAACGTCAAACCAACCTTTATCTAGTAAAGTCGCATTGTTATCATGTAAAATTGATGACCATGATTAACTCTATGCATATTTTGTAAATCTGTCTTCGTGGTTGGTATTCTCCGTCTAAATTATAATCCAAAGTGATAACTCACGTTTTTTCACGGAGCTGGCTCTCTCTTCATCAATCGCCTCGACCAGCACTCTCCTCAGCTGGTCTAGTTCCTCACTGCTACCTCTCACGTTATTCATTATCTCTTGTTCGATTGAGTTTTGGTTCTGAAACCGTATAGGGAATTATTTTTATTATGGCAAATTTTTTCGCCGTGTGGCTCCGGCCTAGAATGAGCCACCCCATTACTTCCCGTGGGTGTCGTAAGAGGTGATTAAAAAACGGAAACCAGGGAACGGGCAGCAGCGTTGACCTGTGATACCAGACCACCAAACACTGCGATCTCCAATCCGCCTGTCAAGTGTGGAGATTACGGCAAAACCTCCCATACAGGGACAGACCCATGTCCTGCAGTGGACTGCTATGGGTTGATGATGATGATGGCAAATTTATTCATGCTTCCAGATCAGAGTTCATAAGTCATCTAAATCATTTCCAATCTATGATTTATTCTTTGGGATCTTCCAATTTTCTATGTTACAACCTATTTAGATATTACACTCAAGGAGCGAGTAAGTTCAATGTATTTTCCTACTGTTCCATCCATTTGACGGGTTGATTTTCGCACGGAACAATTAAAGTATCCTAACCATGTTATTGTATGTAACATGTAACGTAGTTAGGTTGATTGACTTGATATGATTCTGATTATTCATCATCGTCAAGGGCTATTACATCTATTGCATCACTGATATTAAACTAGTCTTATAATGCTTAATTGCCTAAATATTAAAAATCATAACCTCTACGTCTGTATTCACCCCCACACTCTGTTGCAGTTTCTTCAACACCCTCTTCCCTCTGTCTCCCAAGGCTTGAAGCCTTTTGAGCACATCTTCGAAGATCTCCTTCGAGTCTTTTTCCATTTCTGCTGACAGCTGGTCATTATGTGGTTTCTGTAAGGTTAAATTTACCATCATCATCTTCAACTAATTATGAGAGGTAAATCTCGAGGCGGATTTTCATATTTAGTAAAGTAAATAAATCTTCCCATTTTCATCCTTTGTAGGACATAGGTTTTTTTCCATAGTTTGCTTGGATATGCTCATTTATGCTCAAATGCCGTCTGCATTATTATTAGACTGATGATCCTGATGATCCCTAAGTGGTGCTCCGCACTGATTTTTTATTTCTAAACGCAAACTGTTATTAGTTATTTCTACGATAAACATATCGGGAACGAGTTGTGGAAAACTACATCAACGTCTTATCTAAAACCTGAACAGTCAGTTCCACATTCTTAGGCTTTCCACATTCTTTATCACATTTTATTACATAATGAACAGTTGTAAAACGACATTGTTGCAAAAACTATTTGAACTGCATTTATCTTAATCGCATTTGAGTATAAAGTATCTTTTTGATGTTTAAATAACGCTGTTACCAGTCATCGGAACAGGTAGTGTGTACCTTTAATTTGCGAGTCAAGTATATAATTATTTTTTAAAAATAATACTAAAATATTTTGTAATCCGATATATTTTGTTGCAATCTTCACAGTAGGTACGTGACAAAGGTCTTCGCACGCCACATCGCCACAAGCTGCTTTTACAACAACGTAGGACCACATTAATGAGAAAAGGTGTTTTATTTATGGCTCCAATGATATATACAAAGGTTTTATATATTGATTTAACGGTTTCACGTACTTTTATTAGCGTCGGGAAAGCCGACTAGTTGACCTCGTCCGGAAGTCTTAATGGAGGAGAGTCGATGCGTTCGACTCCCGATGCTAATAAAAGTAAGTGAAACCGTTTAATCAATATATTTATTAACAAGTTGCCAAACGATATTAAGGACATGCATTTGAATTTATTCAAAAGCAGTTTATTTATGTTACTGGTTGACAAATGTTACTACAGAAATATTGACGTTTTAGAGGATAACACAATTTAATGTGTAACTTAATTTTAATTTTGACATTTAATTTAAAAAAAAAAATAATTTTAATTTGACATTCAAATACATAATTATTGTATGCTTGCATGAATTTTCATACACCCAGACGGGCAGCACATGGAATGCACTGAAACTCTGTATATAAAGATCTATTTTATTTACCCATGCACATGAATAAACCACACTTTACTATTAACGTGGAGTTGTTAAGCCCACCAAAAGTAGGTCCAAATATCCATTTCGAGATTTTTTTGTCAAAAGTCAAAGTCAAAAATTTTTATTCACTATAAAAACAAAATGTTTACTTAATGAACGTCAAAGCTGTTAGTTTTACAATTAATTGATTATGCGGAGAAGAAGCTAACAAAGAAACTCCACATTTATTCTTTTCAAAACAGGTTTGCTTAATTAACAGAGTTTTCAACTTAAAGTTACACCTTGTTTACCCTTCTGTGACCTTTCCATCATATAACGGCTTCACCGATTTTTATAATTTTTTGCATCGCGAGTCATTAAAAATACCGATCATCATAATATATAAATCTTTTCATTATAATCAGCCTATATGCGTCCCACTGTAGGGCACAGGCCTTTTCTCAGGGAGAGAGTATGTCTTAATCACCACCGCGGATTGGCAATTTCAAGCGCAGAGGTATGTGAATAATAATAATAATAATAATAAACATTTATTTCGGATAAAACAGAGATCCATAGTGTTGTTAGTAGCCTTAAATACTAAAACTAAACTAGAAGTACAAACTATGTTAGTAGGTTTAAAAAATTATTTACATTTTTTTTTTTAGAAGATGTAAGTTATCCAAATGTCTCCACATTGGACAGTCCGGCCTGTCCGCCAATACCTGCAGGAGGCTGCTGGCGCTGCCTCGAACGCGGCCTTGCAGGGAAGCCGCACGCTTGCGCATTATGGCATGAAAGCCGTCCGTGCGGGCCTCCGCGAACATGCCCGAGGCACTGCAGTACCGAGGCAGCCCCAACAGCATCCTAAACACATTGTTATACTGTATGCGGAGAGCGCTGAGCGCCCTCTGAGTACAGCCGGCCCACAGGCTGCACGTGTAAAAAGATTGACAGTATGCCTTAAAAAGCGTTATCTTTACTTCTCTAGTAAAGTAAAGTAAAGTAAAAATATATTTATTTAAAATTACACAGTTATGAAAGAGAACTTTTTAAGATGCGTGGATATAAAAGAAATTTACTTAAAATCTAGAATTCAACGACAGCCCCCAAACTCGGCCGAGCCTGTATCTTGGGGACTCTTTTTCAGTTTTAAAATATTAATTACTTTAATAAACGACTGTCTAAAGCACACAAAAAAAAAAATTCGTTATAGACATTTAAAACTGAACATGCATTATAATTAAGGCTAATAGCTCCATTACAAATAAGAATTAATACATAAAAAAACATTTTTAGGTATTTTTACAAAAAAGGTTTTCGGTATCTTCGTAATTTAAGGTTTTCAAATATTTAGTAAGAACTGTTTTTGCCGCGAAATGAGTTAAATCTGTGATGTTACAGAACGGCAAAAGTTTATTATATAGAAATGGGAAAATGAACGAGGGAAAGCGTTGGGCAAATGAAGTTTTACACATGGACACCTGTATTTTGGGTTTACGCCTTGAAAATATAGAGTTTGGAATGTATGTTTTGTGAGCTGTGAGTACAGCCTTCCGAATGTATAGTTGGCGCACACGCAATAGACCACTCTCATTGTAAAGTTTGTCAGTAGAGAATCGGTAGGGCTTTTTTAACATGACCTTTAGTACTGATCTTTGGGCCCTTTCTATTTTAATAAAATGAGTTTTTGCAGCACTACCCCATACCGATATGCAGTAGGTGAGCAAGGATTCGCATAAAACTTGGTATATATTAATGAGTAGTTTTCTGGGTACTGAGCTCCGGAGCATTCTCATGACGTACACAAGTTTGCGCACCCGACTGCACAGAGCAGTTATGTGAGGCAAGAATGACAAGTTCTCATCCAATAAAACCCCTAGATATTTGAGTTTTGGAACTCTTTGCAGGCTTTTGCAACTGCACACGAAGGGAATGGTCAACCCAGGACAGTTGCTCGTATGAACTTTTAGAGTCATTTCACATTTTGGTTCTGAGGCCTTACTTATGTGAAAGACTAGGTATCTCGTCTTTTCTGCATTAAGCGTGAGCAGGTTTCTGTCCAACCAGTACGCAACCTCCGCCATGCCATAATTGGCTGAGGAGAATACCCTTTCCCATGAACCCCCATGGAATAATAAGGCTGTGTCGTCAGCATAGCAAATGACCTCGGCGTCTATAAGGGGCAGCGTCAGAAGATCATTTAAGTAGATCGTAAATAATGTTGGCCCTAAGATACTGCCCTGTGGGACGCCAAAATGTACGGAAGAAAGCTCACTGGTATACTGGTCAACCTTTACGAACTGTCTCCGTTCAGTTAGGTAACTACCAAACCAGTCTAGTGCAATCCCGCGAATTCCAATGGCGTTTAGTTTATTCATAAGTATTGGAACGGAGACAGTGTCGAAAGCCTTTGCTAAGTCGAGAAATACGCCTATACATCGGTGCCCATGATCAATTTTACTCGAAACATGGTCCACAAGAAGCTTAGCAGCATCTTCAGTTGACAAGTTTTGGCGAAATCCAAACTGTTTATCTGATATCAGCCTATTTTGTTGTAAGTACTTTATAAGCCTATTGCTGACCAGTCTTTCCAAGAGCTTTGAAAATACGTTGAGTAAAGCAATTGGTCGGTAATTATCCGGTAGAGTTTTAAGTCCTGCTTTGTGTATTGGAGAAACAGATGATATTTTCCAGGGGGCGGGGAAGACGCCACTGGTAAAGCTCAGGTTAAAAATGTGGGTGAGAGGCTCAGCCAACAGACATGCGATATGTTTGATTAGAGTGTTCGTAAACCCGTCAGGTCCCGGCGCGCAATCATTCCTCAACGACCGGATAGCCTTTATTACTTCGTTTTCATCGGCTGGGTGTAAGAAAAAGGAGTTAACAACATCCGATTTCTTGATAGCGTTTGCCAGTTCCTGCTCCGACATTCTAAGCTTTTCTATTATTTTTGAAGCCAATTCTTTCCCAACGGTTGTAAAATATGTATTCGTTTTATTAAGAGATTCAGTTGGACTTGTAGAAGAGTGAAGAAGTTCTTCGGCGGTTTAGTACAACGCGCGAACCTGCGAACCAGCATGTTCCCCCGAACAGCCAGCGCCCTCCGCTCCCTCTCAATGTCGAGGTCATCAGATAGGTCCTCGGAGACCCAATGGCCGAGGTATTTGAAATGCTGAACCCTTTTCAGTATGGTCCCATTTAGTGATACAGGAGGCACTATGGCCACCTTATATTTACGTGGTTGGAAAACCAGCATTTCACTCTTTTTAGAGTTGTACCTCAGCCCATGTGACTCTGCATACTCCTCACACAGTTTCAAGAGCCTTCTAAGGCCACTGATTGAAGGGCTCAGCAGCACCATATCATCTGCGTAGCTGATGTTATTAATCATTTTCCCATCAATAGAGCAGCCAGCTACAGTGCCGCTGAGCCCCTCAATCAGCTTGTTCACATATATATTAAAAAGGCGAGGAGAGGTTACACCTCCCTGCCTCACACCGCAACTCAGCCTATATTCATCAGAGTCCACCCCAGACCATCTCACCACATTGACTTGGTTGTTGTACCAATAATCAAGAACTCGTACGAGCTCCTCCGGGAGGTCAGTTTCCGTCCTCAGCTTCTTCCACAGCAACCCATACGACACCAAATCAAAAGCCTTAGATAAGTCCAAGAAACATGCATAGACTGGCGTCTTCCTATCGGTATAGTATCGGACCGTCTGCTTAAGACACAGAATCGCCGTCTCTGTGGACAGGCCAGCTCTAAAACCGAACTGTGCATCGTTTAGCTTGCACTGTTTAGAAAGATGTTGATCAAGCAGACAGTCCAACACCCTGGCCACAGTAGTCGCCAGTGAGATTGGTCTGTAATTGGACTTATCAGACTGGTCACCTGTCTTGTTCTTGATAACTGGTACCACAACAGTACGTAAGCAATCCTTAGGTATGTAACAGTGCCTTACACAAAAAGTATAGAACATTGCCAACACCCTTGGCAAGTGCCCACCAGCATGTTTAAGATGTTCCACGCTAATACTGTCAAATCCAGGTGATTTCCCCTTATTCATTTTACCTATTACACATGCCACCTCCTTAGCAGTGAAACCCAGCGGGGCGGCACCACTCGGGTGGTCAGTCGACGCTGGTAACTGTGATGTAGGCGTAGGCGTAGGCAACAAGGGTGGGTCAATTCTGAAATTCTCCTTAAACAAGTTGGCTATTTCAGACTTACAAGTTTTGCCCTCGACATTTAGAGGAGAACAGGGTCTAGGACTAAGCCTAGATGTTTGTTTCCAAAAATTTTTGAAATTATTTGTTGCATGATTCTCCGCTATGATATCTAATTTAATTTTTTCAGCATTCTGCTGGCACCATCTAAGCCTAGCCCTGAAGATGCGTCTCGACTCGTTCATAGCATTATACAGAGGCCCTACTGCGGGCTTACCGTGCGACATCCATATTTGAAAATGGAGCCTTGCCTCCTTATGAAAAGTCTGAACATGCTTGTTCCATCCCACAATGTGCCTCTTTCTACTAGAGGACTTTCTCTCGCAGCTTCTAATTGCCGCTACACTCAGTATGGTAACAATCTTACTGTACATTTGATCGATAACATGCCTATGATCAATATCACTACACTGCCTATCGCAACACAAAGAGAGTTCCGAGGGAAAGTCCACCTCTCTAAGTTCTTCATTGCATAAATAGCGAAACAAATCAATTTGTGTGTTATCCCTTACTCCCCACAGCACCTTATCACATACTGTCTCTTGAGAAACACATTGTGGGACAAGTACGCTTAGATCACAACATATTTGTAGCGCTAAATGGTCAGACCACGCGACATCGTGTAACACATGCACATCAACCACCGATCTCTTCGCATCTTCCGTCACAAGGCAGTGGTCCAACCATCGGGTACACCCGTGCGCGTCGCTGATAAATGTAAAAGCATTGTTCAATCTCTCCATGTCCACACAAGTCCACTGGTTCTCACTACAAAATTCTGAAAGCTCTTTACAAAAAAGTTCACCCGGGTGGGCGTTATAGTCCCCTAACATGTACACTGAACTTACTTCAGAGGTTTGCACTATCGCGTACATTTCTCCTAGGCACTCTGTAAACTCCACTAGATTTTCAATGTTATCAGTAGGCATATATACTGAAAATACCACGAAGGACCGGTCGCTCAACGTCACTTTAATGCCTGCAAGTCGTTTGCTATTGCACTCAATCACAGTCACTGATTCAAACGCACATTTCCGCCATAGCAGAGCAACACCACCATAGGGCCTACCACGGATAATACCAGCCGACGTATCCATGGCAGACTTGCCAGTGTACCCAAAATCCGGATTAATAACTCCCAGAACGGCTATGTCATGCGGAAAAAGCCACGTCTCTTGTAGAGCAATAATGTCGGCCTTACTGCACAGCGTTCTTATGTAATCCGTCGAGCGGGCAACTGACTTACAGTTATAACTGATGAAATTACTCCTCCCTCCCATCGCGATTGTTTTTATAATTTTGGTTTCTTATTAAGGGGTCTGCAATTTCTGCAGGTTTTGTGGTTCGTGTTCTCGGGCTAAAGTTGATAAAACGCCGAAAAGATATTCCCTCCGGCCAGATAGAACTATCCATAAATAGGTGCATTTTGTGTCGTGGTACTAAAATCTTGTAGGCATTGTAGTCTTTTTGTCGCTTCATATCGATTTTTTCTAACATCACCACCACCTGCGTTTTCTCTTTTATGTGTTCAATAATATCCACCAATATCCACGAATAGCTCAGACACTCAGGTTTCCTCACGATGTTTTCCTTCACAGTTAGCGAATGGCATTGCTACTATAGCTTCACAAACGTACATAATTTAGAAAACAAAGTCATAGGTACATGGCCGCACTGAGAATCGAACCTGGGTATCCCGCTTTTGAGTCTAACGTTCTAACCACTAGGCTACCACCGCTCTTCAATATATAAATCTATTTACTTGAGGGATATTAAATTTACCAACCTTTGCTTGCATTTTTGCTTCCTCTTCTAATCCGACCAAAACAGTATCAGGTTTCTTGTCCAATTTGATTTCAGTTTCATTCTTTACTTGTAGATAACTTTCTTTAAAACTAGTTTTTAAAAGTTCAGTAGTCGTCGTTACATCCCATGCTGTCGTAATATTTTTTTCCGTAGTTGTCGTGAACTTCTCTTCAGTTTTAATAGTTCTGTTTATTGTGTTATAAGTATCGTTGTTTTTATTAAGATCTGTAAGAACATTCAGTTTTAATATTAAGACTTTTGTGATTGTCAACAATAAAAAGAAGTGTAATTAGGTTCATGCAATGTATATTTGTTACTTTCTTTATTCCACAAAACTGACATCCTGACAAACATGACACTTGTCATCCTGAGTAGTCGTGTTTTTTTTTGCAATGACGTATTATTTTTATCATCATCAGTATTTTTTTAAAAGCTTTCGATACCAAGCGCGAACACAGCAAGAATTGACACAAACCTAATACAAACCTTCGTAAGCGTACCTTTAAAACTGAGATATCTCTGTTCATCCCGGTCCACATTGGTGTCTCTGAACCGGTGCAATGCAGCTAATGAGACCAGATGAGCAGGAAGCTTGAAATCCTTTGCAGCCTTGTCTTTGATGGCTTGCCTAACTGCGTGGAAGCGCTCTAGTATCTCAAGTAGTTCCTGAAATATAAATCAAATTCTTCAAGTTATAATGATGGGCTAAATTGAATGGAAAAGCCGCGCCGGCGGCAGAACTTTCGAAAAAGGACTGGAATGACCACCATCGAAGATCTAGTTTACTTGGAAAGGAGTGAGGAATATGTAGGCCTGAAGACCAACCTTCAACAGCGGTGGGGCACAGAAAGAAGAAGTATGACAGTTAGGCTGATCTGTTTTCTGCCTACTATCTCCAAATTTAACTGACACATGGTGGATACTTAGTTTTCATTGCATTGCCAGGGTCGGCGGACTAAATAACATAAGTCAAACTGGCATTACATTATTGTTCTATACAACATAATAAATTAAAATAGCAGTAAGCGTAATTTTTGTAAAAAAAATATTTATGTTCAATTCATTGATTCATGACAGCTCCCCGTCAATGAAATTAAGGTAATAAACATATTATAGAGTAATTATATAGCAGGTCTTTTTACAGCCTCAAAAATTTGTATTTTGGACTTATGTGCTTTAGTAGGCCGACCCTATTATGGACCTCGATTGGCTGATGTTCGAGTGTCTCACCTCTATGTGTTGCTTAGATTTTGCCTTCTGCTAAGCAGCGTATTGCAGAAAGGTTTAGTGAAACTTAAAGAGATTATTCTACTTATCAATACAAACAACTTTACTATGAGACAAATTCTGAAATCGCGACAAAAAATCAGCTGTTGCATACATTCACTAGGTCAGACCAGCTGATATTTTTTGTGAATTTCAGGGTGGGTCTCTTAAAGAGTTCGATAACCTACTTAAGTTTTGCCGGACCTGTGCTGTGTGCAAAACGCTGAGGAATTACGCGATCGATTGCTGTGACTTCTTTCTACAAAAAGTGACAGGCCACCAGAATCGCAATAGCATAGGAATAGAAAAGCTGGACCTATGTTCGTATTCAACCTACTGAGTTCTGGAGCACTAACCGTAGAATCGTGGTCAGTGACGTCACCATAAGACTCGGGGTCTGATGACGTCACGTTCTCCGATAGACTCGGGTCACGGAAACTGACGCCTGCCTTGTGTCTCTTCATTGTACCTGGGAATAGAAACAAGATAAACGTTCTGATTATCTTGACTTCATGATTATCTTGACTCAGAGAGTCGAATCGGCCTGAAAGTGAGACGATTTGCGAATTTGCTTAACCTTTTTGCCCAAGTTTGATGTTGCAAAGTGAAAAAAATGAGATGCCAGAGTTCACTGCAGTATACATTGAGAAAATGTTCGCTGTTGATAGTCCATTGCATGAATGCAAACAAAATAACACTTGACTGCGAGCCGAAGCGGAGCGAGAAATCATGAGGTTAATGTAGATGTCCTGCAAGCCCTGCTCGCCGCCTTATGGGTACTGATGGAAAACCAGCGCTGGAGTATCACTCTCCTCCAGCTTATACTGAGTCAGAGCCCTTTTGCATTTGCCACACCCATAGTACTCACACTGGATAATGTGCATTGCTGACGGATCACTTTTGCTTCCTCAACATTCATTATTGTTGATTTGTTTATTTGCGTCATGCATGAGGTACATTGTATGGTCTTACATATTAAATTCCAGTTCACAAACATGAGCCCTGTAAAGGCATTGCAACATGCATGGGTAAATGACTATAATTTTATTTCATTTATTTATTTGGAGAAAATACAGGCACAGATAATAAATATTTTATGTTTTACAATATCTGCCCTTATCTGCCCTATGGAACTAAGTACCTACTATGAATGCGTCTTAAACTAAGTACTATCTTATAACTTAAGTGTAATTAATTCAAAGGAGAATGATCAAAAACAGTCTATGTTGCGCTTTAAGTATCTATACCTCAAAATGTTTCTTTTGAAAAATGATTTCATAGTTTGTTTGATAACTTAAAAGAATCAGGGGTTTAAAAGTAATAATTAAAAAACATCTGTATTGATTGTATAACTAAAAAACTTCAGTCAGTCAATACAGATTACAAACACAGATTAGATTACATTATTGCAAAAATCGCAAATCGTGTACATACATAAAATGCGAAAGTGCAAACTGCATACGGGGAGTTTTTGACGGGAATTCAAACGAGTGGTTTTATTACGCTTTTATTTTTGCAAATTGATTCCAGTGGATTTTATACTGTTTAATTACTGTAGTTTATTGTTAAAATGACCATGTGTATAAACAATCCAACCGGCTCTTCTGGAAATCGTTGGGAAATCGTCCAGCAGTGGACGTCCAATGGCTGAAATAATGATAATGATAATGTATGAACAATATGTGGAATAAATAACTAAAATATACCGCCATTGTGGGCTTAGGATAGTCTTGTCTCAATTGTGCGCAGGACCTAAGACTGTTTGTGCTTATTTATCAGAAATTATCTCTTTGTCGCCCATTAGGCTCCTTAAACACTGCGACTTTTTGCAGCGATATAGTCATATATATTTTGTATTTTATACAGAATTATTACTTAGCACTAACTAATCATACCTACCTAATAATGACCTATGTTTATAATTCAAACTGACTAGGTGTCAATGCCAACCCAAAATAACACCAAACCACCAAAGTTGTCATAACCTCAAAACATGGGCTCAAAATTAAGATTTCTTGAAACTCCCATCTAATATTTTCATAATATTTTTCCTGCATAATCCAGAGCTAATTTCTTATAGTTTACCGTTGGTTTCATCAATGCGCAAGAAGACGCAAAAATAGGCTAACTCCTATAGTAAATTGATCATTCTCCTTTGCATTAGGCTTAGGTAACACTTTTGTTATTATGTTTTTATCGTCCATTTATATTCCTTTAGGCTTTTTCTGTTAATATTGATTTAAAATTTTCGGTGAAAATCTGATGTTTACTATCAGTTTTAAAGGAGTCGGGTAGTTTATTATAGATTGTTATACGTATATCTGTAGTTAGGACTCTTTTGTGTGATCAGGCGCATGCACGCACGCCGGTTTATGGGTTTAATTTATCTATCTATGTATCTATCTATCATGCCTCTGTTCCATTGTAATCCACCAACGCTGCATATTTCATTTTGTAGTCTTCACTTGAGGATATTTATATCAGGTGCCAACCTATCTTACTAGTTATAAAATATGAGAGTGGTTTGTGGACTTATTGATTTATTGACCTATACTGGACTTTTGTCTCTATCATGTTCAACTGGGGCCTGTTTCATAGAACTGCAGTCCATGGTTTACTTATGATAAATCGATGTAAAGTCATCATCATCATCATCGTCAGCCATTTGACGCCCACTGCAGGACCTAGGCCTCCCTCATGGTTTTCCTAGCTTCCAGGTGTTGTGCCACCCCCGCCACCGTAAACAGGTCGTCGAACCATCTGGTGGGGGGCCTGCCCATGCCAGGTCAGTTTTTTTTAAGTAAAGTAAAACATGTTTATTCAGGTGAAAGTACACATAACTACAAATTTGCGAGGCTCATAGGACTTAGAATTAAGGCACAGGTAGAATGGCACAAAATATGACTTTGTAAAGTAACCGTGTCCCCACACTAGGCACGGCCAAACATACATTGCACAAATGTACATTGCAGTCGATTAATCCACAGATCAACAAGTAGGGTGACTCCGCTACGCACTCGAATTGTCATAATAAACTACGAATTGTAGTTATATGGGAGGTTCACTACTAACCTCGGATGCTCCGAGGGCAATGTTGAATCTTGTTGCCTGGTGACAACGACGATTATGAATTAAAGAGTTATCATTTTATCAATGGCTGATTGTGTGTTAACGTGCTTATTGATAACCATAAGTTCGTCGGGATCGTTAAAGATAAGCCCAAAGCATGTGTGCTGTCGTAAAAGAACGAGTTTTGACGATAGTGTTACGTTCTAGGGGTGGGTTCGTGATTGAAAAAGCACTTCACAAACCGATGAATAAGAGTAGGATTTATTCTTCATTCGATGTATTTCGTTTCGATTCCGCATCCAAAATAAAAGTGCCTGGCGGCACGTGTCGTCCCCGCTTATATATAAATACCGTTTGAGATGTTCTCGAAAACGCCATCAAGTCGTGGAAGGTTCTACAATACTGCTGTCTCGCTCGATGGTGTGATCTTTCCGGAATGTTCGGACTATAGCTATCTCTCTCTAATAGTGCTATTTATCACTCCTTTCTGGGATGTTCTGTCAAATATCTCTTTCACTCCTATTGAACATTTCGTCATATACTGAAATGTACCTACTTCAAGGGCCCATAAGGGGTCCTAAAATGCCTGAAAACGGGTTTTCAGGTAATGGCGTCATCTGATAGAGGGTGGCCTAAATCGGCATGAAAACAACGGTAACTTGGGTGAAATTTTGATAAACTAGTATGTGACAGAGCACTCTCTGAAACAACCCGAAACGGTATTTCGGCCTGCTGAAAACGCCTCCAAGGCACTTAAAAACGCGTTCAAAGTTTTATATCCTATCCACCGTCGTAACAATAGCATGGTAATGCCTCGTTGGACTAGCCGTTAAGGCGCTTAACTACCAATACAGAGGTCGTGGGTTCGATTCCCACTGGGGCCCGCAGTACATTTGTACAAATGGCCTCAGTCTGGGTGTTTTTCCATGTTTGTGATGTCCTTGCCTGCTTACCATAGCACAGGGTATCCTAGTTTAAGACCAGGAACCCCAAACGAAATAAAAAATCTACGTTTAACTAAAGTTAATAAAGTCTAGAAAATTGTGCTGCAATTTTTTTTTTTAATAAATATAAAAACCGACTTCGAAGCACTACAGCACTAAAAGTTTAGAAATAATTTAAATAATTACAAGTATGTATGCATGTAGGTATTGTAGAAGTATAATTTGGAGTCCGTGCCCATAATATATGTATATGGGCATGAAACTGGGCACCGACTACAAATTATACTTCTATAATACCTACAGGTATACATACCAATTATTTAAATGATTTCTAACTTTTTAGTGATGTAGTGTTTCGAAGTCGGTTTTTACTTTTTATTTAATTTTTTTTATTTTTCAATTTTCAGTGGGGGAGCGGGAGAAAAATAAACAAGTCCCATAATTTTAATTTATATTATTTATATATTCGTTGCTTTAAAATTTGATGTTCTCAATTTCCATCTCCGAAAGTCTTCACTAGAACATCACCAAATTAACTTGGGACTACTTTTACGCTATTTTATGAAACATACGGATATTACTATGGGCCCCTTTAGGCCTTATTTACGGCCCATCTGAAAGACTGAAGAGTTCTGTTCTTCATCTTTGAAAGTATTCATCAGATCGTCACCGGATTAAAATGGGACCAATGGGACGTTATATGTATTCGAACAAAAAAAGAATTGTCGAGGTCGGTTAAGATTTGACGGAGTTATGCGAAAACATAGCAAAAAAAATATGCGCGTCGAATTGATAACATCCTCCTTTTTTGAAGTTGTTCTGAAGCCTCCAACTTACACTGGTATTCTGTTTAGCGTAATCTTGAAACAAACTCGTTACCTACTGACCAATATAGATAAAATAAAAGGATAGAGCACAAACTCACCTGGTTTGTTAGCTTTTCCTTCGTCTTTCTTGATGACAGCCAGTTTCTTCATCAGAGTCTCGTGATCGAGCAGGCCGAGCTTCTCCGCCTCTATGAGTTCGTCCATCTCCTCTGAGGAATTGTCTCCAATGTAGGCGCACTCATGGAGGTGTTTGTAGCCGTGGATCATTATAAGCGAGGCTCCGGGCCATCTGGTGGGGAGAAGAGAAGTAATCTAATCAATTACTTACATGGTCGGCTGGCTCAGCGATCCGAACTTGGTCTAGGCCTCTGATACAAGGAGTCACCACTTGTCTGTCCTGCACAGTCTCTTACCAGTCGCTTATTGAATTTTTGGCCACATCTATTCAATTGCATTCTTGAAATTGAATGCGTCTTGTTCTATATTTAGTTCTAAGCGATAAACGGCATTTCAGACAGTTATCTGTAACCCACATATTCCGAGCGATACGTAAATAACAGATAATGAGGTGTCATCTACGATTCTACGAATATGAATTGAAATTCACATGTACAATAAGCTCTTGTTGGATTTTCATTGCGAATTTCCAATGATCTGACCTGACACTGACCTGACACAAGCCTCCACCGTGACCTCGGAGCCTTGTAGCAGGTAGAAGCCCCAGTACTCCTTCATGTCAGCCTGCAGCGTCATCTGCCGCGTCATCCTGACAGGCACCAACTCGGACGAGAGAGTCGGCGCCCCAGGGACCACAAACGCATCGAATGTGCTGTTGGAGCGGACGACTTGGCGCTGGAGGAAATGTCGGTGTAAGATGGGAAGGGTGTTATTGTGCAAAATAGGCTCATTTGCAGTCGAGTTGCGGAAACCCAAACCGTCACCAATGCCAATACCAAGATGTCTTGGTCATGATTTTAACCACTTCAATCCTGACCTTGAAAATAAAAATGATTTTAAATTGTTATTTTCAAGGTCACGTCTGAGGAGGTTAAATCTTTTTAAATTACTTTAATTTTTTTTATTAAAATCTTTTGATTTCAGATTTCAGACATTCAATTGTAAGATTTTGATGTTTATTAAGAAATGCGCATTTTAGAGATTACGATGTGTTCTCAGCGTTATAAATTAATGGTTAAAAACCGGCCAAGTGCGAGTTGGACTCGCGCACCGAGGGTTCCGTACAAATTTGTAGGTAGGTAGGTACTTATATATATATTAGTTCAGGAATAGAGTTTTTTTCGAGCTTTTCCCGAACTTCAAAGAATTTTTTTAATGATCTAATTTGTAATGTATAATTTAATGTTCTAATTTGTAATTTGTAATGTAATAGTGTAATACATTTGTAAATGTATAGTTTTCAGACCATATTATTTGCCAAATTTCACAGTTCTAGGCCGTATAAATGTTGATTCCCTTGAGTGTCAAAATTTACGTTTCTTTGCGAAATAAACAGCCGTATCTTTTTCACGTTAACTTCGATATTAGATTTTTTCACAGCTTTAAGAAACTGTAGACCTTAGTATATGGTTTTAATTTCAACTTAATACCTTTACGCGTTCCAGAGATAAAGGGTCTTGACAGACAGACGGACAGACGGACGGTCGGACAACAAAGTGATCCTATAAGGGTTTCGTTTTTCCTTTTAATGTACGGAACCCTAAAAAACGACTCAGACGCTGAGATAGATGGCGATGAGCTACGTCATTGACGGACTTATTGTCAATCGCATGATCAATCATCAATAAATAGTTTAATTTGTAAATTATAACTTATTGTGTTCAATTTTCTTTTTCCAATAATTTTTTGCACCAAAAATTATATGCCTTATGGGCAAAACATAGAGATTTGATTTTCAAACTAGATTCTCCGATAACACTTTTAGGTAGGCCATAGTTAGTTTGTATAAGACAGAGTCTGAGTAGAATCAATCAGTCTAGTTGCATCGTTCTTTCGACTTGTCGGTTCTAAAAAATAATCAAACTTATTCAAGCGGAAGCGGTTCATGTGTCAGGCCGCAAGTATTAATGGTTTCCTATTGTAAGAAAATTATCTAATAAATCTTAAAATTTGCATTTTAAGTTGTTGAAGGCACTCACGGAATCTTAAATGTAGGTATCAATTTAAGCAATAGTGTAGCTATTGCATGTGACTGCGTGGACTTTAGTTGGTAAGAGAGTGGTTCTAAATAAGTTACGAGGAGATACTCTTAGCGCATGTGAAATAAATAAAACAAAGTTGAGTGTTAATACATCTTTATTTTGGCTAGCTTTCGTTGAGTTTTAACTTTTTCTAGGGACCTAAATTGAGACCACAGAATATTTACTTCTGATATGTTTACTCGAAGACGTACCTTCATATGGGTTGAACTTTAAAAACTATGAAATATTTTGAAATTGAAGTGGAAAAACAAATGAAATCTTAATCTAAATACGTGTTTCATGCATTTTATTGAAGTGCATTTGTTTCAAGAAAATCCGACCACAATATTTTAACTTCCCATACAAATTTTAAAATCCCTTTTCACCCTCTTTAGGATTGAATTTAAAAAACTGCGAAAAACGTACTTGATATATTTTATGTGGTACATTTAATTTTGTATTAAGTTCCAAGTAGATAGGACCACAAATATTTTACTCCCCGTTCAAACTTTTACACTCCTTTTCACCTTCTTAGGGATTGGACTTTGAAAAACCGTGAAATTTACATGCAGACGTACATTTGTCTAAAGTTTTGTATAAATCTGACCGCATGCAAATTGTGACACCCCCTTTCACTTCTTTAGGGGTTGAATTTTTTAAAATCCTTTCTTATCTCTGGTATCCATTATTAAAGGACTCTGTGTGCAAAATTTCAGCTTTCTAAGTCCAACGGTTTGGGCTGGGCGCTGATGAGTGAGTGTGTCGGATGCTCGCCTTTTATATATTAGAAAGTTTGATTTGCATTGCATTACAATCTATATCAACTTCCATTACAAACTCGATCAGAAGGCAACTTGTATTGTATATGGACATCAGACAAACTACTTTTCTTAATTGTAATGTAGCGTTGCGACATACGCTTCCGCGCATCGGCCAAGTAATTAGGCCACACGTGTAAATTTGGAATAACGCTTAGTCAGTAAGTTAGAACATAGCAACTTTTGTAATAGTTTTTACTTTATTCAATACACGACCATGGTCCAAGAAACATGTGTTCTGATTGACTTCACCCCCGAATGACCCCTTAAACCAGAGCGCCTACTCCGCTCTCTACATGGCGACCCATACCAGGCAAAACCAAACCGAACACTGAGAAGAATTGAAGAAACGAAGCAAAAAACATAACATGAAGATTAAAAATTCGAGCGAGGAAAATAAAGAATCAAAATCAAGAAAGAAGAACCAATAAAAAAAAAAAAGAAGAACCCATTTTTAAGAAGAAAGAAGACAAAAATTCGAAGATAAATTTCAAAACAAAAGAAGAAAACACCTTAGAAGAGAAAAAATATCAAGAAAAATCCGCCTAACCACCAAAACTCAAGAAGAAAATCAATACGATGTGTCAGGAGAAAGAAGAAAAGTTCGAGCTGTGTCCAGGGTATAGCCCGGCCAACGGAGTCCAGGGTATAGCCCGGCCCACGGAGGAGTCCAGGGTATAGCCCGGCCCACCCAGCGCAGACGACGAAATGAGCTCCAGCCTCCGCGTCCCGCCCCGCCGCCGCCCCCAGCAAGCTGTCGCCGCCGCCGCCCGGTCCTGTCTTTGCCAACATTAAGTACACTCTACATCAAGTAAGCCGCTTATTATATTAGTCATTTAAAGATATTTTGATTGTCCACACTGTCAATTGATATGTAGTTTTTGTTTATATTGCATAACCTGTCTGTAATGTCTGAAATAACCGAACTAGAAATAATTTTTGAAAAATTAGTAGAGATCAAAAACTATCTAATTAAAGTAGGTCCAACTAGAAGGCAATATTCCGAGGCAGCCCAGCAAAAATTCAATGAGAATTTGCAATTGTACAGTCGTTTGGAGTCTATTTCGTCTTCAGTAAGAGCTAAAATCGAAGAAGGGTTTTTTCAAGACGAAGATATTCGTACAGTAAATCAGTTAATTGGCGATATTCAACAAATTTATCGCTATATCTTGAGCTTGTGTGTAACCGCAACCGAAGAGGTAGGTCATCCTAAAAGTGTACATAAGCAGACAGAAACTTCAAAAATGGCGTCAGAAAATTTTGACATAAAAACGGCAATCGCCCTTTTACCCGTTATGACAGGCCAGGAGCAGGTCACTAACCAGTTGATAGATAGCATCCAGTTATACAGCTCTATGCTTAATGATGCTGCTAGGAAACCACTCATAGAGTTTGTTTTAAAAACGCGTCTATCTGCAAATGCGAAACTCAGACTCAGGACGAGTTATGAGTCAGTAGAGTCAATGTTAAGAGATATGCGCACACTATTAATTCAAAAGAAATCAGCTGTCGCGCTCCAGTCTCAGATTTTTGCCGCCACGCAAGGTCGTAGGTCGATAGACAAGTACGGCTCCGAGTTAGAGCAATTGTTAGTCAATTTGACCCTAGCTCAGTCAGACGGAGATGACCAAAAATATGACGTCCTCCGTCCACTGAATGAAAAAATAGCTATCAAACGCTTCGCCGACGGTTTGAATAACTCCCGTCTAAGCACAATAATTGCTTCACGCCAATTTAGTTCGCTTCCGGAAGCCATCCAAGCCGCAGTTGACGAAAATTCGTTAACTCTAAGCGAAGAACCTACTATGCACTTCAACAACAACCACAGGACAACACGAGGTGCTCACAGTGGAAGGAGCTCTGCCCCTAGTAGGTACAATCGCGTCAATAGCAGATATGCCAATCCAGGGAATTATCAGCAAGGTAATCAGTCGCGAACATTCCATAATAGCAACTCCGGCCAATACCGAGGTCGTGGCCGTGGGTGGTCCACGATGAGACGACCCTCACGTGGACGAGGTTTTCACCAGTCACACCACTCGCGTCACGTAGCACAAGTGCAGCATTCGCAAGGTAGCGACAATTTCGAACGCACTCAGAATGCACCGAATAGCACCGAGTTTTTTCGTGCCCATGATTAGTGAGCATTGCATTTCTAATTATGATACGACTAGTTTAGTGATAATGAATGTAGGAAACATAGGTGTAGGTAGTACAAACAGCAGTATAAGGTTACTGGTAGACAGCGGTGCAAGTATATCAGTCTTGAAATATGAGTGGCTACGCGAGCATCAAGAATTAATAAAGCAATTGCGACACGATAAAATAACAATCAGAGGTGTTAGCGGAAAACTGCATTCTTTAGGCTATGTCACATTAGATTTAACGTATGATAACGTAGTTTTTAGGGAAACCTTTTATGTGTTTGAGAACCTCTCTTGTTCAGGTTCTGCTTGTGGAATTTTAGGCGAAAAATTTTTCAAAAGATTTAAAGCCGTAATTAACTACGAGACAAGAACAATTAATCTGTCAAGAGACGAGATATCCATATGTATGCCCATCGGTAACATTAATTCCGATAGATACAAGCAGGTACACGTGATACCGCCTCGCTGTGAAGCTATCCAACACATTCCTTGCGCGACAAGTGATGACAGCGTAGTTTTAGCCCAGGAAATTTCTAAAGGAGTTTTTATTGCCGGAACCATTGCAAAACCTTATCAAGGCCGTATTCCGATTAGAATATTGAATACAAGAGACACAGAAGTCGCAGTAGACTTGTCTCAATTGCGAATTCATTCAATTAATAATTTTAACGTGTGTTGTTTTACCGAAGAAAACAGGTCAGTAGATAGAATCAATACACTATTCGAGATACTTGATTTAGGCTATCTAAACAAGGAAGAGCGTTTAGGTATCGAGCAAATTTGCGCCAAATATGCAGACGTGTTCCACTTGCCAGGGGACCATTTGTCAGTAACGAATTTAATGGAACACAACATTGTATTAAAAGACAATGTGGCACCTGTGTATATGAAACCTTACAGAGTGCCTCAAGCTTTAAAAAGTGAAATAGAAAGACAAGTTCAGGACATGCTAAAAAATGACATCATCGAAGAAACTGTATCAGAATGGTCTAGTCCTGTTTTATTAGTGCCCAAGAAAGCTGATAAATCAAACGAGAAAAAATGGAGACTAGTCATCGACTATAGGCAATTGAACAACAAAATCCAAGACGACAAATTTCCCTTGCCCAATATCACTGAAATCCTAGATTCCTTATCTGGTAGCATTTATTTCTCAAAATTAGACCTTTCACAAAGTTACTACCAGTTGTCTCTTAATCCAAAATCGCGTAAGTATACATCTTTCAGTTTAAATAAAATGTACCAGCTTTCTCTAGACAAAAATTCACGAAAATACACCGCATTTACAACAGGAAAACAGTACCAAATGAAACGCTGTCCCATGGGACTCAAAACGAGTGCCAGCGTTTTTTCCCGCCTTATGACTATAGCAATGTCAGGCCTTAACTTTAACAAGTGCTTTATTTATTTAGATGATTGTGTCGTCATAGGAAAGTCCATGGAGCACCACAATAAAAATCTCATAAGCGTATTAAACCGATTACGGGAAGTCAATCTTAAATTAAACCCCATGAAATGCGAGTTTTTACGTCAGGAAATTATTTATTTAGGCCATCAAATAACATCAGAAGGCATATTCCCAGATCCAGATAAAATTAAAACAATGAAAAATTACCCTAAGCCAAATAACGCTGACGAGGTAAAACGTTTTGTAGCATTCGCCAACTACTACCGTCGCTTCATACCACGTTTTGCTGACATAGTATTTCCGTTGCATTTATTGTGTAAAAAAGGTGCTAAGTTCGAATGGAATGACGATTGCGAAAATGCATTTCAGAAACTAAAAATAGCTTTATGCAGCCCACCAGTTTTGGACTACCCTGATTTTTCGGAATCCAATACCTTTCGTGTCCAAACGGATGCCTCAAAATTAGGACTAGGAGCAGTTCTTTCAAACAGCAACGGCAAAGTTATAGCTTATGCCAGTAGAAGTCTAAAACCAGCCGAGACTAGATACCCAATAATAGAACTTGAGCTTTTGGCTATCGTATGGGCAGTACGGTACTTTAGACCATATTTATACGGTAGAAAGTTTAAAATATTCACCGACCATAGGCCCCTTGTTTATTTATTCGGCCTTACCGATCCGTCCAGTCGATTGACAAAATTTAGGTTGTACTTAGAAGAGTATGACTTTGAAGTCGAATACGTTCCCGGTCGAAATAACGCTGCTGCAGACGCGTTAAGTCGACTCCCGGTGACATCAAAAGACTTGAAGGACATGCACGACAAGGTAGTTTATGTACTGACTAGAGCAAAAACGAGAGAACTAGAGATGCAGGAAACTGACCGTGCCGAGGACCAACAGACCGAGCCTTCTGCATCACGTGGGTCTGATCAACCAACTGCTGTCGAAGTGCTCAAACGACCAACCGAAATAACTGAATTAATTTTTTCAAATAATATAAAAGAAAAATACCAGAAAAGTTCAGATCACATAACGAGTGATGCTAAGTATTGTACATACGTACCATCGCAATCCGCGATCATTCTTGATACCCGATCGTTATCGACCGAGAAGGAGTTAGCGAGGGATCTTGAAAAAATGTGCCAAAAATTAAAAATAACTCAGCTACTCATCATTAAAAATAGGAGTAATGCTAGAATGATTAAAGAAATACTGCGCAGTATCAAACATTGTAATATTACGTCACCAAAATTCCTTATCACACGAGATGTAGTTCGCCTTTCAGATAGAGACGAAATTACGACAATTTTAAATGATTTTCACCTCTTGCCCACAAGTGGACACGCGGGCATAAACAGAATGTTAAATAATATAAAAACATATTATTTCTGGCCAGGCATGACGAATGACGTCATTAATTACGTAAAACGTTGCAGGAGTTGTCAAATACAAAAACACTCCAACAGGCATGTCAAAGAACCAATGACCATTACCTCCACTGCTAGCTCAGCATTCGAGAGGATTAGCTTAGATATTATGGGCCCACTAGATATAGATAACCATAACTATAGGTACATTCTAACAATTCAGTGCGATCTTAGTAAATACGTAGAGGCATATCCTCTAGAGCGCAAAGATACTGAAACCGTTGCGAAAACATTCGTAAGCAACTTCATACTGCGCTACGGTATCCCTAAACAGATCCTCACCGATAGGGGTACAGAATTCACGTCATCACTGATGACCGAGGTGTGTAGGTTACTAAAAATCGAGAAACTCCTCTCTACCGCGTATCATCACGAGACCTTAGGAGGCATAGAAAATACACACAAGCATCTAGGCGCCTACCTTAGGATTCAGTGTGAGAATAATCGAAGCGATTGGAGCGATTGGGTTCCGTTTTGGTGTTTTTCCTTTAACACAAGTGTACATTCCGAGACAAAATACACTCCATACGAACTCGTATTCGGTAAAGTATGTAACCTTCCATCCAACTTATGTAAGGGAGTCGATACTTTGTATAACCATGACGACTACCCACTAGAATTAAAGTACAGACTACAAAAAGCATTGTTAGAAGCTAAACAAAATTTGCTAGAAAATAAGAATTTAAGAAAATTTAGTTTTGATAAGAACTGTAACAGCGTGATATATAAACCAGGCGATTTAGTTTTAGTTAAAAATCAAGTAGGTAATAAATTAAACTGTATTTATGAAGGTCCTTTCGTAGTATTAGAAGATTTATCCCCAAATGTTAAGATTTATAAGGTTGATAAAGAATATTTGATACACAAAAATAATACAAAAATGTTTTATAAGTAACTGTTTAATTAATTAACATGTTATAATTAAGTTTCTAGAAAAAAAAGTTTACTTTAAGAATTCCTCTTATGTAATAAATGCAAACATTTTTTTTTTATTTTCGTTAAGGGGGTGTGTAACCCTGTTCTTTTCAGGGGAGATGTAGCGTTGCGACATACGCTTCCGCGCATCGGCCAAGTAATTAGGCCACACGTGTAAATTTGGAATAACGCTTAGTCAGTAAGTTAGAACATAGCAACTTTTGTAATAGTTTTTACTTTATTCAATACACGACCATGGTCCAAGAAACATGTGTTCTGATTGACTTCACCCCCGAATGACCCCTTAAACCAGAGCGCCTACTCCGCTCTCTACAGTAACATCTCAACTCTGTTGTGTTTCATTGATGTTTCTCAAGTATTATCTTTATCTCTTTAATTGTCATAATACTTTGTAAAGGCTAGCAAGATTAGGATTCTAGTAAATGCGTAGATTTTATATTACGTTACAAAGTTATACAATAAAAATTTTAATGTTTACAAAAAGTACCAATAAACGCTTTGAATGTATGCATGAAATGAAATGAAATTTCATTTCTTTTTTCTGGTTTGCACCATAAAGAGGTCTAATCTAATCTAAATGCAAAACAAGCAATACTTTATGCATTTATCTGCTTCTTAGCTAAATAGCTCAAGTCTTCCCTCTTAAACTCTCGGAAAGAAAGAGAGAAAGAGTCAAAATTATAAAAGTAAATGTAGATACAATGCAAAGTTACAGACCTACCTGGCACCAGGTGGGCGATATCTTGCTGTCTATGAGCCGCATGTCCGTCATCCCCATCGGGTACATCTGGCTGGAGTACACGCGATATCTGGCAACCAAAAGGCCACAGTATCACGTACAGCAGGTCAACCTTTACATTTTGTTGCTAAGGTGCTCGAAAGTAACGAAACAAAGTGAGGTCAACGTAGAGGTGGTATCGTCTATACTTAGTCTTTTACATCTTTAACACTTTCAAAATTCGTAAAGGCTGATCCAATCCATTAGCGCGAATTCGTCCACTGCCAGACGTGGTTTCTTTCCGTCGTCGGTTATTCTAGTCTGCCTCAGATCGTCGTTCCAGGCACCCACGAAAAAGCGATCCTCATTTTGAAGGGGTTCAATGAAACATAATAATCTTTTTAAATTGAATCTGAATAGAAAATGAGGATTCTTCTTCTTGTTCATGTAAATATATCCATGTTAGATTCCTTTCACTGAGAAATGATTGACCTAGAGAGGCGTGGAAAACCCAAAATTGGTCCCAGACTTTGTGAGAATAGGAAAATTGGTACACACAATTTCTTGTGCTGGTTCCGATCGAGGATACTGTGCGTTGAGGTAACGAGGACATCAAAAACATAGAAAAGTGCCCAGACTAAGGGCCAGTTTCTGAATTGAGAATTTCACTAATTGAATACTCAAGTAACGTTCTGTCACGCTCTTTTCTGAGAAATTCACAGACAGTAACGTTACTGTTAACTATTTACTTAGCGAAATTCCCAATTAAGAAACTGGCCATAAGGCTGTTTGCATAAATCAGATTACGGCAGTCCGTAGCGGGAATCGAACCCACGACCTCTGTGTTGATAAATAAACGTGTTACTGGCAGTCGAAGAAAAAAAGGAAGAAAGAGACAATCTGCTCTGCTAAGCGCAAAGTTCGTATCTGAGCCGGATCATGAGCATAGCAGATAGGACTTTTCCTAATAGGTTGGCTTGCGCCGACGCTATCTTAGAGCACTATCTGTTTATCCAAGGGTAACCTCTATCGCGTGAATAAGTCCAAAAAGTCTTGCACCAGGACATTTCTGTTTTGTAGTTGTGAGTGTGTATGATGTTTTGTGTACCTGTTCCTGTGACAAATGTTTTTTCTTCTTCTTCTCCAGAGCTATCCATGGATACATTCTATGACTGATAACTCTGCCAATCAGGTATTTTTCGTTTATCCCTAAATACACCTTTTTATTTACGTCTAAATGCCAGTCGCCTTAAGCAGGGCAGCTTTATTGGTATTTTACCTCATATAAAGCGGCACCATAATCAACAGAGTGGGCAGCAGGATGAGAAGCACCAGAAGGCGGCAGACCCTCAGGGGAGCTTGGTGGCACCGCGGGTTCAGCCTGGAAGTCTGGCGCAGGGGCGGGAACCGACGCTGATGGCGGTGAACTTGGACGGGCAGGTGGCCAGCTTGGGTAAAAAGCAAATTTGATTCGGTTTACTTCAGATTCAAGTTCTTCGGTACTTTAACGCTTAGGGGAGCATAGGGTCTTAAGTACAGATTTCCACTTCTGACGGTAGTTCGCAGCAGCTTCCAATTCAGGCCAGCTAGTGCCGATTGACTTGGCCTTTTGGATCTGGATCTGACACGGATCTTTTCAAGGTGATAAAGTTTTGTTGCATTGAGTTTGTTCAACCCACCTCATCGACCCCTCAGGCGACCGAAGAGCTGGTAACCATCTTGGCCAGCGCATCAGCCTGGCCATTCAAAGGGCGTTGCCAGTATCTTGGGAATTCTCCCCAGAGCCAGCGGTCTGGATTATACGGTTTGTTCTATCTTTAGATTTCGATATTCATATTCATGTATTGCAGTCATGGTATCATTACATTATTTGGATCACACATGATGCCCTCTAGGGTGTGGCAATATAAGGTGCATTCTTATAAATCTAATATTAATTTTAATTCCATTATAAGGCTTATCGAGTTAAATTATATTGGTTGTTAAATATGAAATAGCATAAAGATTATTAACTAATTTGTCAGATGAAAATTTATTAACAATAATAACTTAATAATAATACTAATATACAAGTAAGTGTGCATACAAGTAAGTGTGTTGTAAACATTACCTAAATAACTCACCATCCAAAGGCTCCAACTCATGTTGATCCATTTTTTTTCACCACTAACTTAAAGTTCGCTTCAAACTTGGTCCAAAGATGGTCTACAATTTGGTCCACCAAACACAAGGTATCTTGTGTAGCTGTGCACAACACTTATAATAACATTCTCAAAAAGACCACACAACACAATCATTTCATAATAATTATTACATAATGTCAAGTCAAACACACAAACAGCGATTCTCGTTAGGTTTTAGTCGATGTACCACAACCTAACTCCGTATTTCATTCTGTATTAAATAAATCAACTTTAAAAAGTATGGAAAGATAACAATATTTTATTTTAAACTATTTCGCTAGCATTAAAAATGAATGTTACTTCAAAGTACCTACTCTAGAATGAATTCACAATACAATGTTTTAAGGGCTTCTAATACAGAACATATTGTGCCAACATAAACAATCGTGTTATTTATCGGAAATAGTTTTAAGAACATTATGTAGATAGATAGATAGAGAACACATTACTGTACATAAAAAAGGAAATTTAAAGGAAATGCGAGTCTATTATTTATAAATAAATAATTATGCTATTTTATTCAACTTTATTTAGTCTTAAAGTTATCAGGGGCTAACCAGTCAAGGACAACATAAAGATATAAATCACTATCCACGTGTTTATTTCTCTTTTGTGGCAGAGTTTATTCAAAATGATTTCAATATATTCATCGCACGTTTCTCGTTGTCTTGGTTTGTTTCCTTTGTGGAACTGGTCACACAAGAATGTGTCATTAGTTATTTAATTATACGAGAGTTCTGGTGACTTCATTTGTTTTAGAGTAGAATCTAATAGAAGGCTAATTATTATCTAATGAGATTGTTAAATGGTTGTATTTACGACGCCGAAACGTGGACACTCACGGTGGGGCTGGTCCACAAATTTAAAGTCACTCAGCGTGCTATGGAAAGGGCTATGCTCGGGGTTTCTCTGAAAGATCGAATTCGAAACGAAGTGATCCGATAGAGAACCAAACTCACCGACATAGCCCACCGAATTAGCATGCTGAAGTGGCAGTGGGCCGGCTATATCATCCGAAGAACTGATAACCGATGGGGTAGACGAGTTCTTGACTGGAGACCGCGGATCGGTAAACGTAGTGTAGGACGTCCTCAGACGCGGTGGAGCGATGATCTCCGCAGAGCGGCTGGCCAGAGCTGGATGAGAGTAGCCGAAGACCGTGCTCAGTGGCGTGCAATAGGAGAGGCTATGTCCAGCAGTGGACAAGCATAGGCTAATGATGATGATCCACTCGTCTGCCGCGACACAGATCTGTGCCCAACTTAGTATGGGCCACCTATATATTCCATTCCGCGAGGGCAGTTCAGGGGAATATTAATTGATGTGCCGGTTCTACAAGATCATTAAGAGCTATTATTGTACAGTTGGTCCGGAATTAGAATCTTATAGCTAACTCCACACTACACTGTTTAGTAACATGTGGAATTTTTATTGTGATAGCGTAACGTAGTAAGTATACTGGATGCTGGCCAAAGAAATTAAATAAACTATAGCGTTAAAAAATACACGGTCCAACTTCGCGAAACAGGTCAATCGTCGAATCCAACTAGACTGGCAGCATTGGGGAAACTTAGAAAAGTCTTTTCGTCTAATATACCTCAATCGCTCAAGACAAAATTATACAACCAGTGTGTGTTACCAGTGATGACTTATGGCACTGAAACGTGGACTCTCACTTGGGCCTCATAAGAAAGCTCAAGGTCACGCAACGAGCTATGGAAAGGGCTATGCTCGTAATTTGTCTATGAGATCGAATCATAAATGATGACATCCGTAGACGAATGAAAGTCGTCGACAGAATTGATGGGCGATGGGGCCAAAAAGTTCTCAAATGGACACCACATATCGGCAATTGCAGCGTAGGACGACCAGCCACAAGATGGACAGATGACCTCATCCAAGTGGCAGGAAGACTCTGGATGCAAGTCTTTTTGGAAATCCTTGGAGGAGGCCTATGTGCAGCAGTGGACTTCTTGTGGCTGAATGTAGTTATAGTTGTAGTTCTGTTATTCTGTTGTCTTGTTATATAGGACGCTCCTAACTTACAATGAGAGCTGCAGTCATTTAGATTAAAGATAAACAACATTGATTTATTTCATTAGAGCTCTCAGATCTTTAAATCTAAAAAAAAAAACCGTCCAAATGCGAGTCGGACTCGCGCACGAAGTGTTCCGTACCATTATTTACGTTTGTTATATATTATTAAATATTTATTTTATTCGGTTTTTAGTATTTGTTGTTATAGCGGTAACCTAAATAAAACATCTGTGAAAATTTCAACTGCCTAGCTATCACGGTTCATGAGATATAGCCTGGTGACAGACGGACAGATAGACAGACGTAAAGACAGACAGATGGACAGTGAAGTCTTAGTGATAGGGTCCCGTTTGGCACCCTTTGGGTATGGAACCCTAAAAACGACAACGACGACTGGAGCCGAGGATATCCGATTCAGCGTTACCGACCGATTGGAGCTGAGTATATCCGATTCAGCTTTACCGACCGATTGGAGCCGAATATATCCGATTCAGCGTTACCGACCGATTGGAGCTGAGTATATCCGAGTCAGCGTCACCGGCCAAGTGCACCTAAAGAAGTTTCCACTTCAAAAACAAACAAGTCCCTCGTGTGTCCGACCGAAATTCGCTCTTGTACCGTAACGCGACGAACAACACACGTCCAAGCTTCGTGTAGTATACGCGGTGACTAACCTCCGATGCAGTACAAAGGCAATACACTTAACTAATTAGATATCTGAATTTATACAAGCATTGTTTGCCTCGTTACAATTTGTGGTAGGTACTGGTGAGAACAATTCTGTATTCGCGTAGCGAAAAGGCGGGGCGCTTCTCTTCTCTTAGAAAGAGAGAAAGAGAGAGACAGAGGAAAAGAGACAGTACTAACAGCTGATTGATGATTTCTAGTGTTGCGGTATGTGAACATCTAACCCCCTGTTTCTCATACACTTACAATTAACAGCTGCCAGTGGGCCAAACTGCATACAGGAAAAACAACTGTCAACTGTTAACAGTACATTAAAAAGCTTGTTCGTGTAGGAGAAACCGGGGATACTCAGGTTTCAGGTTTCTTCACGGTGTTTTCCTATCGCTTGCACGAATCCACAAATATTCTTTCGCAACTCAGAAAAAAAAGTCACTGGTAGGTACATGCCGGAATTCGAATCTGCATGTCTGAATCTGAATGTATTATATAGATTCGATCCAAAATAGTTCAGCAGAAACTCGTGAAGAAATAATGGTTATAAAGAAGAATAAGTACCTAAGTGTGGTTTAAAGGCTGGTTGAAAAAGGTTGTGAAGAAACAAATGTGTTTCATGTTTACAACCAACTTGAGTGCCAGAGGTGTTCACAAACGAGTGATCTAACGGTACAGGCCTTCTCTCAGAGATAGGGAGTATGGCTTAGTTCATCATGCGTGCCCACCGGGGATTGGTGCTTTGCTGGATGTGAACATCTCAGAGACATCACTCGCAATATTTTTCTAACCTATAAAGGTCATAATGATCACCTTTAACTCTCCAAATCTAAAAAGGGTGCAGACTCTACAAACTCAGAAATTTAAGTGAGTTTTGACCTCGTCTGTACAGCTGGAAAGACCGTTTCGCTATCGTTTGTCTGTCACTCGTAACGCAGGCATGTTTATGATAAGCGACATCTTAGAGCAAGACTGCTGCAATTTGAGCGGTTATAACTTTCCAGTAAATAATTTCTATCTCTATTTCCTCTATCTCTCTCTTTCTCGCCCATTTCTTCAGGAACATTCCATTACATTACATAAAGCCACGTCTGTGTACCGTAGGCATGCCAGAGACCACTTGCCATGGTCCTGCAAACCTCTTTCGCTTTAATAGTTGCACGCACAAAAGCCGGTTTCTAGTACTTTTTATCTTGCCCTTCGTTAATATATCATCATCATCAACCCATAATGTCCCCACCGAGGGGCACGGGTCTCTTCCCTGAGGAAGGTATAAGCCATACTCCACCACGGGGGCCAAGTCCGGATTGGTGGAGGCTTGTAGACTAGTGGCTCGAATCGTCTACTGTCAGAAGTTGTCAAGCCGCCCTAAGGCCTCTGACTTGGCTTAACGACTGCCATCTATCGACGGCAGCCGGCACCAACAGCTTAACGTGCCTTGCGAAGCACGGAACCGCTCGGAAAAATGCCACTAGCGTTAGGCATAGACGGCGACCCATCCATGCACTGAACGCGCCCTGTGTTGCTTAACCTTCGTGATCGTTTTTAAGATCACTCAGGCAGCCGGGGCTACGAGCGATTCGTTAATATACATACCCTGTTTTAGTAATTCACTCGATATATTTCTTTCTTCAATCTTTCTTCTTTTTTTGCTGCTGACCATGTTTCATTTGCTTGCTTACCATGTGTTTTCAATCGCTTGTTTATTTATTTACAACATAACAACATAAACGCGCCCCTGTATCCCGGAGGGGTAGACACAGACCAGGGTCTGCCATTTGCCACACTTTATTTTACTGACTAAAGTAATTGGTTTTCCGATCGAACGACTTTTGCCGCTTATCAGATGTTTAATTTGCTGGTCTTCTAATTAGTTCACGTTATCTAAATAATACGAAAAGCCCTAAGAAGGGAATTTGAGATTTTTATTACAATTGCTTATTCATTCGGGGGCGTAAATTACGCCCTTTTATGCTAATGCATCTTGCATTGGAAAAGACTTACGTAGAGGTTTGTTGCAAAAACCGAATGATTATATTTTTTCTTGCTCTTTCCGAATCTGTGTCTAACACAAACGGAAGTTACGACCTTTCTTCTTAAGAGGGCAGTAATATACCTCTATCTACATAGAGTACCACTCGCTAACGTTGAAGTAAGACATCGTGAAGAAAGCGTGTGTCTCACAAACCTTGAAATTGCCTATACACCATGCGCGGTGACTAAGCCCACTAAGGTGACTACTCTCTCTCTCTCTGAGAGAAGGCATGTGCTCTACAGTGAGACGCATATGAACCGCATTTTTATTATAAGCTGCAGAACTTTGCAGTCCGCCTTTGCACATTTTTTTTTATCACAAGCCTGATATTTAAGTTTTACTTTTGTTAATGTTTATTATCGTGCAATAAAGTGGAGACCCAGGTTCGATCCCAGTGCGGGCATGTACCTATGGCTTTGTTTTCTAAGTAATGTACATTTGTAAAGTTATAGTAGCAATACCACTCGCTAACGGTGAAGGAAAACATCGTGAGGAAACCTGGGTGTCTGAGCTATTCGGTGTGCACGTGTTTAAGCCCATACTGTCTCTCTGAGAGAAGGCCTGTGCCCTACAGTGGGACGTATATAGGCTGCTTATGATGATGATGAATAAAGTGTAACAGACAAACTTCATCAGGCGACTAGATTATTAAAACCTAGAGACGTCACAGCTACTACGATTCTTATATCACCAACTATGATAACATTTTGTCTCAGAACTTGTATGGAAGCAAATATTTTGTTATTGGCTCAGTCTCATAGTAATCGGAAACGTTCAATATGCCAACATCTACAACATGTAGTTCATGAAGTCTCAAATGAAGTTTCAGTCTCGTGAGTGCCCCGACTTGACTGTTGCCGTTATCGTCACGACACCCACCTGTCTGAATGACAAATATTAGCTATTACGTCATATTCATAATTTTTATCATTATGGATTCCTTAGGCTTTACGGTTCGTAAAAAAATATTGTCCCGGAGGCGTAGACAGAGATCAGGATTTGCCTTAAATTAAATAAATAAAAAAAATCTTTATTGTAACAACTGAGCTCAAGCTCCTAGTTTTCATCAAAATACTAAAATAAATAGGTCTTACTTATAAAAACTCGATTCCTTAAAACACTACAGAAACGCCGATTAAAATAGTCTCCGGTGGAGATTTTACAAGGAAAAGAGGTACCCGCAGATTAAATAAACAGAGTTTTAGATTGGTTTAGAGGAATCGTATTTTTTTTATAAATAACGCCCTTAGTAAGTTTTTCTACGCAAACCCTTGTTTTTTTCTTGATTCTCTTTACGTTCTTTCCTTACGTCACTTTACGAAAACGAACCGATTCTCTTTTCAAATGTTTCGAGGGTTAACGGATGGTTTTATGAAATGTTTTATATCCATTATCATCCAGCCACTACCAGCAAACAATAAAAAAAATGTAAACATCGTAATTGCGGACAAAGCGCATATGCGCGGATCCACTAAATATTTAAATTAAACTACGCCTCTCTACTACCTAGGTTTAGTTACTAATATTGACTAAGTTCTTCTGTTACTAATACTATATATACTAATATTATATGGATTTATTTTGAAAGAAATGTATTAATTATTTGGCTGGGTTCTCCAACATTACCCCTAAATCAGGTAAAATAATAAATTTTACTTTTTAACGGTTAGTGTTTAAAATCTGAAATAAATATATATATTTGTATGTCCTATCTAGGGCCGTCGGTTATTATTTTTACGATTTTTTTACTTTTATGGCATCACAAAAATCGCGAACGTGAGTCTAAATTATCTCTAGAGCTGAAGGTTTGGATAATAAAATAAAAAATGTACCAAAATGACTATCACTGATTCACTGAATGAGTAATGTCGGTCGTCAAAAATACCTACTTTTCCTCCGACTATGCGCTCGCGCAGCGCAATAAGTCCCATACAAATCGGTGCGCTCGGAGAACACGGCATTAAAACGGAATATAATAATTATTCGTTTATCGAACGCATGCAACGTGAGACTCACAAAAGTTCAATTACTGATAGGATATTATCAGTACACAAGGAGCTAGCACAAATAGTGATATGACCGGTTGTCTGTCTGTCTAGTTATAACAATAATAATACATAATATTAGTAATGGATATAACGATAAAAAAGTACCTTCAGGAAATTATCTAGCAATGTATGGATACAGGGAATTGACAAATAAGGTGGTAAAGCTGATTACCAATTTGGGTTACGGGTGTAAGGGTTTGTGATATTCTGTTAAGTAACAATAATTAAGAAGTTATAAAAATAAAACAGTCTTATTTATAAAAACACGATTCGTCTTAACTCTCCTCAGATGCAGTTTAATTAATCTGTGGTTAAGTCTTTCCCTCTACCACAGCCTAGTTAAACTGCATCTGGATTCGAAGGAATCGTGTTTTATAAATAAGAATGATTACTAGTTTTTTAGATGTAGAGCGCCATGTTGTACTCCATGGGTGCTACATGGGAGTTCGAAATTATCTTAGTCTTGTCCATATTCATTTTAAGACTCAGTCTGTTAGAAGATCTGTTCAGGTCATTGAGCATTGAATTCAAATCTTCCAGGGTCTCAGCTATAATCAATAAATATTGCTATCAATAAATATTGCTATTAGCAATAAGGCCGCCAATTGTATCTTTTCTTTTGTCATTGCTGTTTCTGTAACATTTTTTCCGGTATACAATAAAGAATATTCTTATCTTATCTTATCTTATAATCACTATGTCATCGGCGAATCGAAGATGAGTGATGTACTCGCCATTTATGTTGATGCCAGATCCTTCCCAGTCCAGAAGTTTGAATACGTCTTCAAGTGCAGCTGTAAACAGTTTCGGAGATATTACATCTCCTTGTCTCACTCCGTGCTGCAAATTTCTGATACTGTAGTCGGACTGACATTGTGGCGTTTTGGTACAAACACTTGAGCACTTCGATGTAGCGATAGTGGATTAGACACCGCTGAAGAGATTCAAGTACCGCCCATATCTCGATCGAATCGAAGGCTTTTTCGTAGTCCACAAACGCAAAGCATAGTGGTAGATGATACTCCTTGGTCTTCTGTATAATCTGCCGTAGCGTATGTGTACGGTCCAACGTACTAAAGCCTTTTCGGAAACCGGCCCCCCGAGGGCTGGAAGTCATCGAGCTTGCGAGACGATTCGTAATGACTCTTGAGAACAGCTTATAGACATTACTCAGAAGTAAGATGGGTCTATAATTCTTTAATAGGGTTTTATTACCAAAAAATTATACTCACTAGGTATAACAACAAAATGTTTACTTAATGAACGTGAACGCGGTTAGTTTCACAATTAATTGACTATGCGGAGAAGAAGCTGACAAAGAAACACCACATTTATTCTTTTCAAAACAGGTTTGCTTACTTTAACAGAGTTTTCAACTTAAAGTTACACTACACTAGATACAATCGTCCCCGTTAACATCATTTGAATACCAGACATCTTTGTCTTCCAAATAATCCTTAATAGGATTTTTTGCGCAGAGTATGCTTAACACATTTTTTAAACCGCGTCGTCGGTAACTTTAATATATCTTGAGGAATCTTATTGTAGAACCGTATACAGTGCCCCGTAAAGGATGTATTAACTGTTGTAAGTCTAAAACGTGGAAATGACAATTTATGTTTACTAATACAAATATTATGATGGCGAGGAAAAAAAAACACTAAAAATAAAAAAAATAAAAGCCGGCCAAATGCGAGTCGGACTCGCACACGAAGGGTTCCGTACCATTATGTATACAAAATTTGAATATTTCAAGCGTCTACCCGTTGTCGTTATTAATATCGAGCAAAAAACGGCAAAAAATCTGGTGGGATAAAGACTCCCATTTTCTAATGGGAGGAAAACCAATATTTGTATACCACCCTGCACAAAACCAACTCAGCACAGTCACCTTTGCACTTGCAACTTTGAATCTTTTCACGCACGAAATAGAGTTCTTAAAATTTACTTTGGACGGCAAACATGCTCGTGTGTATATTTTGTATTGTAAATGTTATAAATATACAACAATACACGCGCTCAGCGTGTGTAGAGGGTGATTAAAGACTGAAGTGTTATTTTGATCATTTGTGTGTCGATAGATGTGTTTGAGACTCTATCGTATAGTGATAAGATTCATTTCCGTATTGGACGCTTCTGTGCGAACACGCGTGCTACGGACTAAAATATTTTTATTATCTCTCATGTCGCAGGCAACGCGGATAAACGGTCTGGTCGGGGAATGACGGAGCTTGTGACAGATAACACATAATGCATGTTTGTCAGGAGGAAATTACTTACGGCCGCCAATTGTACTGTACTTTATTATTTTTTAAGTTTTAAATGGAATTCCTGGTGTACAGTAAAGATTATTCTATATGCTAATGTATATTCATTTTTTCTCAAAAATAATTTTAAAACAACATACTTCATAATAATAATTTTTATTTATTTGTACGGAATATATAGTTCCATTAAATTATTCATAAAATTAAAAATACAACAACTCTACAAAACAACCTTAAAAAAATCTACCATGCAACAAATAATTATACTTCATTAATTTAATTTAATTAATTGTGACAACATTCTACGGACTGAAGTTCATATGAATTTCAATATTGACTTGCAAAACTCTTGGATTTAGAAATCAACACGGAGTTCAGTCCAATGTTTGAAAAAAGGACTACTTATCAGGCCTATCTCTCAGCACGGTCAGGATGCTGTTGGTACCTGACGATCAATATCTTCATCGTCCGCAATACGCTCATTCACTACATGTCCCAGGTATTTAGAATAGTCGCAGTAATGGAGGAAACATAGGTAGGTAGATATTTTTGCAAATATATAATTTGACTCGTGAATGTCGATAACGCGAAATAGGTATGTCAGAAAAATAAAGCAAGCTCTTGCATGATACTTATTACCATTCCAGAAAGCAGTATTTTGTCTAATGACGATATTTATATGATAAATTAGTCTGTCTTACTCTTACTAGATTTTCTAGCCCTATTACTTGGATGACTGTTATCGAAGTAGCATATTATAGTGGTAATCGAATAAGATAAGATAAGAATATAATTTTAATAAAAACATGGCTCAGACGCTTCTTGGACTATTGCGCTTATAACATTTTTTATTTATTTATTTCGTAACAGATCCCGCCCTTACAGGTTATCCACCTAATACAGCAGGTTGAATAAAAATAACATCACAGAAAAAAGAGGAAAATCGAGCACATTAACATACGAGTAGGTAATTAACATATTTCTTAATTACAATAAAAAGTTAAATCACATTAAAAATACGTTTCATTAAGCATATAAATTTAATAAACAATTCATAAATTTTCATCAAATATTAAAACAAAAAAAAATAAAATAAATAAATAATTGCCTCATAAAGAAAAGACAAGATCATGTCAATTTCATTAAATATAAAATATGCATCAATAAAATATTAATTATTAAAATATTATCTACTCAATAACAATGTCACCTCAGCATTTAGGGCATCTTCTCTCCGGTACGCTAAGAATACACTCTCAACGTAAGTATGCACTCTCAACTCCACCCTATTGCATCCTCCCTATTTTCGCATTGGCTTATCAAATGCCCTCCCTATTGCAACCAAATACAACTTTGGTGATCTACCCCGCGAACAAACTAAAACGAAACTGCAGTTCTCCAGTGCGTCCATATTTTTTGCTGGTACCAAGGGAAATCCTACCTTAACACATCAGAACACAAGTGTTATTCGTAAATGTCTTCATGCGGGGATCCCAAGCCACGCCCCTGAGAGGATTCCAAATTCAAAATGATGACACTTCCCAGTTTCCAGCCAGTTCGTATTCATCCTCGGTCCTGAAAGGAGGTCCGGATAAAAAAGTTTGTGCAAAAAGTTTGGTTTGGATTTTTGCTTTTGTGGTCAAAAGGCTGTTTTATGCCCACCGTGACTTATAGAAGTGGAAATAACGGTAGGCTGAGTACATATATTTTCAGGTGTATAAAACCATTATTAAAAGGTGCTGTATAAACAGCCGATTAATTCGTGCCACGCCCTGAATATTTTACTGTTCCAAACTGACGTTTCCTTACAAACCTCTGTAACTTGATTTTCCCTGATGAAGCCTCCTAATAAAGTTGAAAGAATAGAAAACTTCAGTGAAAATAGATGAACATACTTAGCAAACTTTAAACCAATTTAAAATTTTGTTACATTTATTTCTGTTTCTGTATTCAGAATATAACTAAATTTCTGTATCTAATCGTATACTGGAGGTTCCGTCAATGCTAGCAATGGGAATGGTCCTAAATAATATTAACAATAGTTACAAATGGTACTTCATTTTAAAGGTATAAGGTCAGTAAATATAAAGCTACAATTATAAATTAACAATATTTACTGATTTCTCGTATTTTTGTAAATCAGTGTGTGACTCATTCAACCTTCTAACGTTCGTTTCACATGTGAATGGAATGGTTTAGAAATTGACGTCCCAGTATTCCGTAAAAACCCCAAAATATAATATATTTTTTACATTAGCACAGATTACGAATCTTTTTTGTTTTTGTTTATTTAAAGAGTTCTTGTAACGAGTCATGGTATCAAACTGACAGCTCCACTTCCTACTTCCAGTTTCCTAGACTGGTTATTTTTTTTCGCCTTAAGAATTATTCAAATAGAAGTATTCAGCTAAATTCGGTATTTGACACGATCAACAATAAATTATTTCATATGCTCGATTAAATCAAAAATTACAAAATATCTCGGAAAATGTATCTCTTTTAAAAAGAGTGCTCTGAAATGTGACGTCATAAGCCAGTGTGTTCCGTTTTAAAAGTAACTCATTTGATACTTTGTCAAACACCCAATTATCTATTTTGTCAAAAAAAAAGTATTGTCTTTAGGACAATCGATTGTTACTATGGGATAAAATTCGAAGTCGTGAAAAAATATCAGCATTCCTACACATTTTATTGCTGTAGGCGGTACAGCATTAAATTGAGTTCCGAAACAAAAACAGGTATTTAAAAACCTATTTAGAGGCTAAAAATTCCACCCATGCCGGGACTTGAACCCGCGACCTCTGGCTAACCGTGCCAGCGCTCTCCCAACTGAGCTAACAAAAAAAAGAATATAATAAAAAATATTTAATTTAGTTCAACTTAAATGTTTACAATAGCTGATATATTTTGGACATGAAAATACACTCAGGCTGAGGCCATTTGTACGATTTGAAGAACGGCGGCCTTCAGCGTGAATAGAACTCACGACCTATATTTTGGTAGTCCGACAGCCGCTAGACCTACCAGATAGAATTAGCATTATCGGTTTTTACAAAATCTCAAAATCAGGCTGTAGGGGTGGCTTTAAATATGCGGCGGTGGATTTAAATTATTTTTTATAAGTATTAGATTTTTTATTCATGAATGAAATTATTGAATATCTCGCATTATAATTAAAACTTAGTTAAATTAAAATTAAATTAAATTCAATTTCAATTTAAACTTTTTTTACCTACAAATTGACATAAACGTTATTTATATTTCTATTTTTCTATGTATATATTTTTTTTTAACGGTAAGCCCTACCTGCATGACACGTTTTCTTCATTTGGCGTGGAGGTGCTATTTGAAAACCAGCGCTGTTTCAAATAGAAACAGCAAACGCTGAAATAGTATCATTGTCACACGCACACTCCTTTATTTTTCTATTATTGTATGTAAGCATGTTTGTTTGTGGCAATAAATCATTCATTCATTCATTCATTCATTCAAAATCCCCATATCCATCTGAAAAACCTAACAAACAACTTTAAAGACGGCCGCAACTTCGATAATAGCAAAATAACTCTGCTGCTCCATACTAAAGTTAGGTTTACATTATGTTTACATTACATTAGGCTTAGGTTTACATAACAGCCGTCGGCGGTATGGCGTGGCCTGTCCTTTGCCCAGCAGTGGGACACAAAAAAAAAAACATATATATCGGACTCACCAAGAGCAACGTGTATCCATCAGCCATCTTTCTGCTGTTACCAGGGTCGTCTTTAACCTATTGGAGGCCCTGGGCACATTATAAGATAATGGGGTCCCTCCAGCCTTGACAGACCACCATTTTGTTAGATTAGACCAAGAAAGTAGATGAGCAATGTAACGTAAAATATATTTTGTATGTACTTTCTCAATGTCGGTTATCGTTCGGTGATCTGGCAGGCTGAAGGGGGCCGCTATCGATTGCGGGGCCCTGGGCACGTGCCCAAAGTGCCCAGTGGGAAAAACGGGCCTGGCTGTTATTAAAAATTCTTTATTTTACTGACCTACCGACATACTCGATTTTTATTTAACAGCTTGTACAAATACGTATGCCAATAAAAAGTTATGAGTTATCAATGGATCGCCAACCCGCCTGACAAGCGTGGCGATTATGGCAAAACCATTCATGGTTATGAAAACCACGAAGGAGGCCTATGTCCTGCAGTGGGCGTCAAATGGCTGAAGATGATGAAGATATCAATGGATAAAAATTACCACTTAAGGTCCTTGTAACGTAGAGTCGAAAATAGTCTCGTTTCTTTGCCTCTCGCAAGGCAGCATAGTTCTGCAGCACTTGCGACTTTGGTCAACTCCCGTAGGTTTCTAAGACACGATTTCCTTCTTCGATCTGCGCGTCTCTTACTAGTGTCCGTTTCTACTGTGATGAAATGTGTGAGTATATTGAGCGCCTGAACACACGCCTCAAAGACGCGACCTTTCGGATGCTTAAGCTCGGGTTACTTGTTGAGGACGTCGTAAAACCTCCTTCTCCTCATCATCATCATCAGCCTACCACTGCCCTGCCCACGCCTGGGAATAGGCCGATTCTCTCAAATGTCATCGCCTATGTACATTATGTTTTTTTATTGTGCAGTAAAGGATTTTCAATCAATCATCTCTCAGAGTCCCTTGCTATCCGAATCCACAGACCTTACGCTGACTCCGACTATATCGTCCGGCCAAAGAGCTGCTGGTCTGCCCATCAGCCTCCTCAAATAAAAACCTCCTCAAACCTCCTCTTTGCTTGCCTTTTGAGTGCATCCATCCCCAGCACTAAGGTACATATTTGAGTAATTCTTTACATACCTTGAGGCTTCACGTGTCTGAGCTGTTCACATAACTCAGCGCTTGAAATCGCCAATTCGCGGTGGGCACGCGTGGTGATTAAGCCCATACTCTCTCCTTGAGAGAAGGCCTGAGCCCTACAGTGGGACGTATATAGGCTGCTTATGCCTGAGGCTTCTGTAAATTGTCTTAGTCGACGGTATTTAAGTAGTTAAATAAAATTCGTAGAGACCGTAACTCATTATTTGCGATCATTGTGAATATCCAACAAAATAGCGTAACTATAAACCATAGCAGAGCTAATTATAGTAACACCGATAGCGACTTCCTGCCAATACAAACACGCTCCTTATTTAGTAGGCGCCATTTGTAAGTTCATGAGTAATTTCAATGAGGTACCTACTTTTAATAAATGAATTACTTCACAGAACACTATCACTTGCCCGGGTTCGAAATTAGGATACCCTGTGCAACTTTGCAAGGACTTCACAAGTATGGTAAAACACCCAGATCGAGGCTATTTGTCTAAATCAGAGTATTGCCGGTCTACACCCACGACCTCTTTGATGGATTCCGATGCATTACTACTTAATCAACGAGGCAGTATGTACTGTTTAGAATATCTTATTTTATTTTTAACCGACTACAAAAAAGGAGGAGGTGGTCAATTCGACGCGTATGTTCTTTTTTTTAATTTTTCGGTTAATACTCCACCAAATCTTAACCGATATCAACAATTATTTTTTTGTTTGAATAGATAAAACCATTCATAACAGGTATTCTTTTAAATTATTTCTAACTTTTTAGTCCTGTGTTTTGAAGTTGGTTTTTATTTTTTATATAATTTTTTTTTACCTTAAGTCTACAAAAAACAAATTAAAGGTAAAAGGATTTGACCATTGTCGTGCAATAGCTCACACCTATATTCCAGAGGGGTAGGCAGAGATCGAGGTTTGCCACTTGCAGCGATCTCAACAAACCTTTGGCTTCATTAACTAACATTAATTAATCACTCCACGCACCCACGCCAGCTACGGGTACTTTTTATCTCTTTGATCATTGTCTTGACCTCATGCTCCCGTTGCTAAAGTCGTCCCCAATAAGGTTTCCTCAAGACGGTTTTCCCCGCAGTACTGGCCATGGCGTCGTCCCAAGACTCGTCGGACGAGGAACCGGACAGCGAGATGCTGAGCGACGGCCCCTGTCTGCCCGACAGCGACGACGAACGTCCTCCACAGCATCATCAGGTATGCCGAAGCATGCATATGCAGGAATTATTATGCTGGTATTGAAAACATACTTAAGATACTGGCATATTTACGAATCGATAAGCATACCAGGCTCTAACGAGGTGCCAGCATTCACAGGTTTGCTAGAACGGAGGTGTGCAAGAGAATTGCTCACATCTACAAGTATGTCGGAGGGTGGCCATCATTACGAATGCCAAAGATAGATAATAAATGAGCCAGACTCCACACTTATCGTATTATTCATAGGTTTGCTAGACAAACACACTTGAGCGTGAGCTGTAAGATTTCCCAGCACTGTAGGTACCAAAAGCCTCTTTCCATTTATTCCGTGGATATTGACATACGTTTATACTATGTGACTTTGATTGATCCAGAATGTGGAACCTCTACTGCAATCCCTCTGGGGAGGCCTATGTCTAACAGTAGAGCAAAATTGACTGATATTCATAGCATCCATAAGATACTGGCATGTCTACGATTCCAAAAGCATGCCAGGTTCTAATGAGGGAGCCCTACGATAAACTAAATCCGTTCATCTTCTCCACAGCCTCTAGCAGAAGACCAATCCATGCTTCTTCGGCCACCTCGCAAGCTGTTCTCCAACTGCCGAGAACGCTGGCGCCAGCAAAACGTCTCCGGAGCCTTCGCTGAGCTAAGGCGGCTTGTCCCCACGCATCCGCCGGACAAAAAGCTCTCCAAGAGCGAGATCTTGAGGGTCGCCATCAGGTAAACTTACTTTTTGCAGTAAAATGCATAGAGAAATTGAAGATTTGAGTGAATTTGAGGTAGCAATACATATAAACTTATTATATGTTTTTTCTTTTTTTGTGATGTGTTAATTTGTTACAATAAATGTATTTATTTATTTTATTCAATACCACTCACTGAAGGTGAAGGAAAACATAACGAAGAAAGCAGATTGTCCGAGGTGTTCACGTGGCCTAGGGCTTGAATCGCCAATCTGCAGTGGACACGGATTAAAATTAACCCCGTCCTCTCTCGCTAAGACAAGGCCTATGCCCTGCAGCGGGACGCGTATAGCTCGATTATGTGTGTATGATAACATTCCTTCTTTCCCCGCAGATACATTGGTCTCCTCTGCGAGGTCCTCGAGTGGCAGAAGGCACATGGCCTGACCAACAAGGAAAACTCCCTTGCCATCAAGTGCGAGGCGCCTCTCAGTCCAACCCAGACTTTACGGCGTAGGTACAAGAGGCCATATTTCAGCGCCGACGAAGACTGCCCAAAAGCCAAGATCTTTCTCGAAAGTTCCTGTGATCTTCCTAAGTTGGGCAATGAGGAGAACGAAGAGACAATGTCTATCAGGAGGAGTTACCAAAGCCATTTGATTCAGAGCAAAATGGACCAAGTCCGGTTCTTGAGGAACCAGTACTTCTTCCCACCGCGGTGGCGTCATCCATTGCCGTTGAGGAGCTTGGTAGCGGATAGGAATGGCAACAATTTGCTGATGATTGCTCCAGGGAATAGCGGGAAGGGAGATGGGCCGAAAAAGTGCATAGATAATGATAAGGACGGAAAGGATGGGCATTGTAAGTAAAGTGGTTTTCTGTGCTGATCTAGGCCTAGACTCGGAGTCTATTAAACGCATAGTTTTTCAATAGCATGATACTGACACGGCACTGAAAGTAGGACGAGTGCACAGATTTAACGTCGCTCATCGTACTATAGAACGGGTTAAGTCCGAACGGAGTATCTTTGATGGATCACATCAGAAGTGAGACATTTTCCTGAAGAACTAAGGTGATTAACACAGCCTAAAATATTAGCACTATGAAGTGATCAGCGCAGGTCACGTCTACCGAATAATTTATAGTCGATGGGACGTTTCTACAATAAGATCCCTGAGGATATAATAGGCTTGCCAGAAACGTAGTTCAAAAAATGTGTAAAGAACGCTTTGTGCCAAAAAGGCTACTATAACATTAAAGATTATTTAGGTGACAATGATGTCTGGAATTAAACCCAGTTGAATGCATGAGTTCCAGGTTTTAGAATATTTATATAATCTCCGTTAATTAAGGACTTGAAAAGACTAAGTTTGGAGTTTTTTTTTACATTTATCTAGACTCATTATCTAGATTTTGAAATGGACACCCAGTTTAACCTTTAACGTTCATTAAGTCGCATTTTCTGTGCTACTTTGAATAAAAAAAAACTTGATTTTGATTTTTGATTTTGGATACAATGGTTCCCGAGTGGTGACCACGGCAATCGCAGCTTAGGACGAACACCAGCTCGCTGGACTGACGATTTGAGGCAAATTGCAGGCAGGGGCTGGATGAGGATGGCTGAGGACAGAAAGAAGTGGCGTGCCTTGGGGAAGGCCTTTGTCTAGCAGTGGACCAATGCGGGCTGATTGCTTGATTGATTATCGATCAACGCAATCGTTATTATTCGTCACTTATGATGTAGTCTTCCAAACTGTAGCGTTGCAATGTCTTTGAAATGGTAAAGCCTGAGCGAATTAATTCAGACCTGACCAGGGAGCTTTATGCGGGATATTTTGAAGTGCGATTGGTTAGTAAACTACAGAATACAGTGTCAATATAACTGTCACTGCCACGCACTCTGCAAACATTCTGTTGAACAACTATGCATTTAGTTCCCCCGAACTGGCCAATCAAGCCTGCATAAATTAAATGTAGGTATGCATTTATTTACCGTGTGGCGCTGGATTAAGAATAGCGTCTCTCCATTTCCTCCCGTGGATGTCGTAGAAGGCGACTAAGGAAATACATTACCAGGAGATGGGCAGCAGCGTCTTCCTGAGATTCCAACCGCATACTGGGATCACCAACCCGCCTGCCAAGCGTGGCGATTATGGCAAACCCCTCATGGTTATGAAAACCACGAAGGAGGCCTATTTCCTGCAGTGGGCGTCAAATGGCTGATGATGATGATGATGTATTTATGTACACTTAGGTTAAGTACAATGTCTTAACAAAATACCGCGAAACCTGGAAACCGTTTCTACGGTATCGATAAATTAATTATAACCGAGAGTCAGTGGTTTAACCACAACACGAGTATTAATTTTATTATTCTAGTTTGCGTACTAATTGATTGCGTCGAGTATCGAGATTGCTTAAAAAATAAAAATTGGGAAATATAATGGTATAATTATCGATAGGTACTCAAGAACCTGCTTTCAGGTGATGCGTTATCTCAATAATATATGTTCATGCAATATAGAAGACCAAATCCAGAACGATTCAAATCCTCTCACTGTTAAATTCCATACTAATTGTTATCACAAAAGTCAGGTTTCTGACAGGATTTGGTGCGGTTTTTATACGATATTTGGGCCTTTGTTAGTGATAATAATTTTGGTAATTGACATGTTACACTAATGATCTCTTGATGATACCAAAAATGTATGCTTTAAGAATTATCATGTACCTACTGTATGAGTGCAAAGTTAGCTATTTAAGATTCTTTTGTTAATTTATTAGTGGGTAGAACATTGGAATCGGAAGCAAGAGACCCAGGTTCGATTCGGAGTGCGGGCATGTAGGTACCTATGACTTTATTTTATAAGAAAACAACATTGTACTCGGAAAAGAAAAACTAGAATTTGTAGAAGATACCGTTTTTCTAGGCATCACAATCGATTCAAAATTGCAATGGGGTCCTCATATTGTAAAACTAGCACACAGGCTTAGTTCTGCCGCATATGCAGTCAAAAGAATTAGAGAGCTCACTGACGTTGCAACTGCTAGGCTTGTTTATTTTAGTTACTTCCATAGTATTATGTCCTACGGCATACTACTGTGGGGTCGAGCAGCAGACATTGACACGATCTTCATCTTACAGAAGAGAGCGATTCGATTTATTTATAAGCTAGGTAGTAGGGACTCGTTAAGGGATTTCTTTAAAGAAACTAACATCTTAACAGTTGCAAGTCATGATACTAGGAATAAACATAAATTGTCATTTCCACGTTTTAGACTCGCAAAAGTTAATACTTTATGGGACACTGTGTACGGTTCTACGATAAGATTCCTCAAGATATATTAGAGTTACCACCGACGCGGTATAAAAAATGTATTAAGCATACTATGTGCAAAAAAGCCTATTATACTATTAAGGATTATTTGGAAGACAAGGATGTCTGGTATTTAAATAATGTTAACAGGAACGATTGTATCTAGTGTAGTGTAACTTCAAGTTGAAAACTCTGTTAATTAAGCAAACCTGTTTTGAAAAGAATAAATGTGGAGTTTCTTTGTTAGCTTCTTCTCCGCATAATCTATTAATTGTCAAACTAACAGCTTTGACGTTCATTAAGTAAACATTTTGTTTTTATAGTGAATAAAAATTTTTGACTTTGACTTTGACTAAGTTATGTACCTACATTTGTGAAGTTATAGTAGCAATACCACTCTCTAACTGTAGAGGAAAATATCGTGAGGAAACCTGAGTGTCTGAGCTATTCACATACCTCAGCGCTTGAAATCGCCAATCCGCGGTAGGCACGCGTGGTGATCTATTCAATTCAATTCAATTCAATTCAAATATTTTTATTCATTGTAAAAACAGAATGTTTACTTAATGAACGTCAAAGTTGTTAGTTTCACAATTAATGGATTATGTGGAGAAGAAGCTAACAAAGAAACTCCACATTTATTCTTTTCAAAACACGTTTTAACTTAATTAACAGAGTTTTCAACTTAAAATATTAGTCATGAATGTGTTGAACACTAGTCACAATCGTCCTTTAAATAATAATAATATCTACTCTTTAATGCCAAACATCTTTGTCTTCTAAATAATCCTTGATGTTATAGTAAGCCTTTTTGCACAAAATGTGCTTAACACATTTTTTAAATCGCGTTGGAGGTAACTCTAATATATCTTGAGGAATTTTGTTGTAGAACCTTATACAGTGCCCCATAAAGGATGTGTTAACTTTTGCAAGTCTAAATAGTGGAAATGACAATTTATGTTTATTTCTAGTATTAACATTATGGTGGCCACCAACATTTTCGAAGTCTGATATTTTTTCTAACGTACATAATATTTTCATAAATGTATTGACATGCAACTGTTAAGATGTTGGTTTCTTTGAAGAAATCTCTTAGCGAATCCCTACTACCTAACTTGTAAATAAATCGGATGGCTCTCTTCTACAAGATGAAGATAGTCTCAATGTCTGCTGCCCGGCCCCATAGTAGTATACCGTAGGGCATAATACTATGGAAGTAACTAAAATAAACAAGCCTAGCAGTTGCAACGTCAGTGAGTTCCCTAATTCTTTTCACTGCATATGCTGCAGAGCTAAGTCTGTGTGCTAATTTTACAATATGTGGACCCCATTGTAGTTTTGCATCGATTGTGATGCCCAGAAATATAGTATCATCTACAAATTCTAGTTTTACATGTCCAATTACTATGTTGTTCTCAACTACTCGTACGTTAGGTAAGGAAAACTTTATACATTTTGTCTTTTTAGAATTTAGCAGCAGATTATTTGCTGTGAACCAATCTAGTACTTGCGAGAGAGCATCATTTGCATCGTCAAGATTATTTTCTTGTCTCCTTATTTTAAAAATAAGTGACGTGTCATCAGCAAATAACACTATCTCAGACATTTTTTGTACCATAAACGGTAAATCATTTATATAAACTTGGAGAAGGAGCGGCCCCAAGATAGATCTCTGCGGGACTCCTATTTTTACAAGTGAACCCGAGAATTTAATACGATTTACGTCTGCTTTTTGGATCCTTCCTTCTAAATACAATCTTAAAAGATCTAAACCTGCACCCTTTATTCCGTAGTGTTTTAACCTTCTGAGGTTTTAACTTTAGGAGTAGCGTTTCGTGGTCTACACAATCAAATGCTTTTGATAAATCACCTAAATATGCCTACTGCATCCTTGCGATCCTCCCACGCGCTGAAAATATGTTTAAGTAACATAACTCCGGCGTCTGTTGTATTCCGCCCTTTAGTAAAACCAAATTGCTGGCTATGAAATAGTTGGTAATTATTGAAATGCGTAAGTAATTGATCTAAGATGATCTTATCAAATATTTTACTTAATACTGGTAGTACTGAGACGGGACTAAAATTGGTTGGATCGTGTTTATCACCGCTTTTAAATAAGGGTACTAGTCTACTATATTTCATGAGGTCCGGAAATACTCCCTCATCTACACATTTATTGAAAATTTTTGCTAACGGTAAAGCTAGGACATGGATCACTGATTTACAATTTTTCTGACATACCCCACAAGTCCTCGGTTTTTTTAAGATTCAATAATTTAAATTTTTTAAGAACGTTATGGGGCTCAATGTAATTAAATGAGAAATCGTGTTCGCACGAGGAGACATGGTCTTTTAGTAATGTTGTTGCACGATCAGGTGACGAGTCTAACGGAGCTGTAGTCACGATTGGAACATTAGTGAAGAACTGTTCAAATGCTGCAGCGATATCTTCATTTGTCGTTATTATTTTGTCATCAATCTTAAGCGAAATATCTCGGTCTCCTAATTTTGTTTTACCCGTTTCTCTATTTATTATTGTCCAAATTGTTTTAATTTTATTCGGTGACTGTAAGATTTTATTCTTTATATGATCGCATTTAGCCTTATGGCAGACGGCCTTAAATAATTTGGAATATTTTTTGACGTGATGTATGAATTTGGTGTCATATGTATAAGTCTTTTTGTTATACAGTTCATAAAGTGTGTCTCTACTTTTCCGGATACCCGAGGTTGCCCATTCACTAAATCCTACTTTATTCTCATTATTTGTTAGCTGCCGCAATTTAAAAAAAATTTCAAAACTATCCGACACGACTTTGAAAAAGTCTACATAATGAGCATTAGCATTTTGGTAATTTTCTTGAGTTTTTATGCTACTTTCGGGACGGGCCGGCAGAGGATAACCTGTTCTGCGTTTCTTCTATCTATTCCAAAATGAACAATTTGACCACTGTGGTCTGACTTCAAACAATTCAATTCAAACAATCAAGCCTATACTCTCTCCCTGAGAGAAGGCTTGTGCCCTACAGTGGGACGTATATATGCTGCTTATGTATGTATAATGATTTTGAACTTGTTAATTCTGTATCTCTCGAATTAATTTCATTAAACAAAATGAAAAATAATTTTCTGTGTACTATGTAAAGTTTTGTTTTATTTTTAAGGCTTAATATTTACCTATTTCGACTTTTCACGCGTGCCTATGATCTACAAATTTCAGGCATTTACAAACAACAGCCTGTACAGTACGCTCAAGTGACACCGGAAAAACATGGCCATATCTATCCATAGTAACGGAAACTTCTTGATTAATCGGAGGAGTAATAACTCATCCGAGTAGTCAAGAAGCATTATGTATATGTATCTACGAACATGCTCCCCGGCTATCAGAAGATACCGCTAGACCTAATCCAATAAAGCATTCAACGAGGCTAATTCCGCAACATCGCAGTATTAATTACACCCTTTATTTTCTCTCAACGGTATGCAGTATATTGGCATCCAAAAGGGGCGGAGCTTCTAAAGCCACACCTCTTTCCCCCTCGAGGTATTGATTTTCTCGTCTACTCTGGTGGTGGTCCGAATATGGAAATGGTATTCGATGCGCTGTCGTCGTGTTACGAAAACTCTACGTTCCGGCATTTTTGACGTGATTTTCAGTATCCACGACCGCGAACCTAGGGTCGCGGACCTGGGACTAGATAGAATTTATGCCAAAAACAGCGGTTTTTGTGTTGTGGCCGTGGGTCTTAAAAATCACTATTAACATGATTGAGAGATTGTACTGACACTTTTCGCAAGAGCATCTGTAAACGAAGATATAGTTTTTTTCCCATTGTTACTGCACGGATACTCTTAAATGGTATTTTTACTCTTTTACCCCTTTTGCGCGCCAACCCTTTCTTCCACCTGCGGTCAACTGATCAAAAACGATTCTAAATGCAATATAAGTATTAATTACGATTTATAGGGATACGCTTAACGCTTAACGCTCTGTATTATGAAGCGCTTAAAGCTTTATATGAAGCAGTTTGTAAACCCAATCTATATTTCTCAGGAAGTACTATTGATACTTTTGGTTGTGTAGACAAATAGCATTAGCAGTTTTGCAAAATAGTGTATTCAATTGTGGTTCTTCATGTTTTCTTATGAATACAATATAAGTATATAGACCCCACCCTGTGCACCCCAGGGCTGTGCGGAAAAACCGATAATATTTTTGGACGGAACGTCCTTGGAGGTGTCGAGCAATCTCTCATTGGATGTAGAGATCGACACCCGCATCGGCCGGGCGGCCACAATGCTCGGTAAGCTCTAGACAAGAGTGTGTACTGGACGCCGAAACGGGTTAGGTTAAGTTAGGTTTGCAGTTAGCTGTAGGCTGAACGAGGGCATTTAAATATTGTGTGACATGTGTAAATATTGCGTAAGCCCAGTGGAAAATTCCATAAAGATCTGTGATTGGTTGGACGGCTGGCCCAAATTGTATACAAGCCGGAACATTCCCTGTATTAGCTTGAGCTTTCAGTTAGCTACCATACCACCCTGAACCTGGAAGAAAGAAACAGCTATCAAGAATCACTGGAAGTTTACATCACCACCTATATAGTCTACAGTGTGGGATAATAAAAATCTTACCACGAAGACCAAGATGATCGTATTTGAGACATGCATATTGAGCATACTCTTGTACGGAGCAGAGACTTGGACGACGTATGCAAAACAAGAGCGTCGGCTGAACACTTTCCACATGCGTTGTCTTCGCAATATATTAGGCATTACATGGGAGGATAGGGTCACAAACGAGAGAGTCCTAGAGCTATCACAACTGTCCAGTCTCGCAGCCTTACTCAAGGAGCGTCGCTTGCGTTGACTGGGGCAAGTGGAGCGCTTGGACTCTACTCGTCTGCCGAGAGCTGTCGTGCTTGGTGAGGGCGCCGTCTAGCGCACGGCAAGAGGCGTGTCGGCAGATCACTACTAAGACTGCGTCAAGCGTGACATGGCGGCTTTTGGGATCGATCACGATAGTTGGGATAAATTTGCTGTGGACAGAGACGCCTGGAGACAGGAAGTTCGGGAGGGCCGCAAAACCTGCGACGAAGTATGGTGCTCAGCACTGGCGGACAAGAGAGCCAGGAGGCACCAAATCCGTACCTACCCGACTACTGACGTTTCTTTTATATGCCCTGCATGCAGTAGGTCTTGCCGCTCTCGAATCGGGCTTTTTAGTCATTCGAAAAGCTGTCAAACTCTTAGCCACTGCTTAAATCGTCCGTAACCGACGCAAAGGCCTGTAGTGATGGTGATATAGACCCGTTTTTACCGCTGGTCTGACTCTCCAAGGTTTGTTGGAAGACAAATAAATCCTAAATAAGTTTCACCTTCGACGTACGTAGGTACTGACATACTAAATAGGCCTTCCCCCCATGGGTCATAAAAGGCGCTCATCCATGAATGGAAATTGAACGAGAAAACGATAAAATCACCACTCACTGAAATAAACCGCCCTTTAATACTGCCGGCGCCATATCTCGCACGTTAGGCGACCGGCTTTAGCAAAATAATAGTGCCCTAATCTACCCCTCACGCCCTCGCAGGCGACCGAACCAGAGGAGTCAACTCCTCAAGATTAAAGCGCACAAGAACAAATCTATTTAATTAGCTTAGGGGCTCCATGCAGTAAAACCAGCGCCAACATTAGAAAAAACATCATAATATTTTTTAGGGTTCCGTACCCGAAGGGTGCCAAACGGGACTCTATAACTAAGACTTCACTGTCCGTCTGTCTGTCTGTCCGTCTGTCTGTCTGTCCGTCTGTCTGTCTGTCGCCGGGCTGTATCTCATGAACCGTGATAGCTAGGCAGTTGAAATTTTCACAGATGATGTATTTCTGTTGTCGCTATAACAACGCTATATTCGTTACATAATTAAAACTTAGCTAGATGTCTAAGTAGCACTAAAAAATTACCCCACGTTCAATTGTTGGATGGCGGGCGGGGCTTGTCATTTGTGTTACCAATCGGAGCGAGTTCAGTATTACCCGGCAAAATGGATTGATTGATTGATTGATTGATTGATTGATTGATTGATTGATTGATTGATTGACTGACTGACTGATTGATTGATTGATTCATTGATTCATTGATTCATTGATTCATTGATTGATTGATTGATTGATTGATTGATTGATTGATTGACTGATTGATACATCAATGAATGTTTGACGTTTTTGTGTAAAACTAATCATCAGTTACACTGTCACGCATGGCGCACAGAATGAACCAATCACGGAGTGATTTACTCTTGCGCTTATTTCTGATAAGACACTGGTGAAGACAAATCGATAGTACTGGGGCCGTTTTTATTGAGTATGAATTTTGTAGGAAGAAATACTTCTATGGTTTTTTTATTCATTATGAGACGAGATAGCATTTATGCACACACAAACTGAAATAAAAAATAACGAATAACCTGACTGCTGAGCAGTAACTACTAAGCAGGCGGGACCTAAATTCACCAATGTAACTCATTATGAAGTATCTAGGTTGGTCCAAAATTAGTCTTATCAATGTCGATCCTAAATTAACCGTTTAAATTATTTTTCTAAAACCTAGAACTTATGCACTGAACCAGTTTTAATTACAGACATAGTTGACAGAAAATTTCCGTTTAAGAATGACACAGACTGGAAATGGTTCTCATCTCAATTAAACGTTTTATCTGTGACTGCAGTAGTAAAAAAAAACCTGTAACCCGCCCCCTAAGATTTATTGAAGGGGCTGCCCGGAGTTAAGTATCGCCACCAAAGAAAAACAATCATGCATGGATAGTACGATGGCTCGAGTCACGCGTTTTGTGGCGCTAAAATGTCAGAATTTGACAATTTATGTACTGGACCGTCACGAATTGTGACGTTAAAATGCGTCACGCACGTCATCATGCTACTTATGCTGGTATCTTCTTTTATAAAATGTCTTTGCAAAACATGAATATCACAAATTTCAATAATAAATTGTGGTAGCCAGTTTCAGAACCATTGATAAGTAAAATTACTAATCAGAATCTGGGAAATCTGGGCCGTAACAATTTTTTTGGAATTAATAGAAATAATCTGTAGCAAAAATTACAAATCTCTGCAAACTGCCACCCCAAAAACAGCTACACCGACTTGTTTGTTTTAATCCCCAAATTGAAAGTCAAGCTCCCTATTAGAGGACGGCTAATCCGCCATCTTGATTCGTGACGTCATCCGGTCACGTGACCGAGCGACGTCCGGCGGTGGTGATGAGAAATGAATTGGACCGTTTTATGATTTAAGGGCTAGGGTTTGACACCCAGCTGCGGCCTGTAGTTAAGTTTGTCGGATATGTGCAATATTTTCTTTTACAATAAATATTCTCCCACATACCTTAATCGCTTGTCCTGATCTCAGACTAAGATATCCTGTGATATGGTACTCAGGCAAGGACATCACAAACATGGTAATACACCCAGACTTTGGATGACGCCATTTGTACAAATCAAGTAATAATAATAAAATAATAAGAAGAAGAAAGACATTTTCACCTCACTAGCTCGTAAAAGCTCTGTTTATCATTCGAAATCTGCGTGGAAAATCGCACTTTATCCGCTAGCGTGGAAAGTGTTTTTAAAATTAGAATATTTTTATTCAATAAAGGTTTGCTTTCGTAATAGTTTATATTCTCTGCAGCCAGTCCATTGATGATTGAAATGCAAATACTTATTTCATGTCATGCGCCAGCCTCATTTAAAGAATCGCACTGGCCGGCAAGAAAATTTGATTTAAAAAAAAAACTTAAAAATTTTCTTCTCTTTATTGAATTCACTTTACTTCCATTATTTTGGTTTGATTTTTGATAAAATCGAAAGAAATAAAATATGAGCGAAGCTAGCAGCGACGAAGATATAAATTAACAGTAATTTAATATTTATTAAAACTGTTTTTCTTGCACCTAATATTTTCCTCGCTTTAGTGAGGTGAAAAGTTGTGTGTTGCGCTCGGCAGCAAAGTTATTTAGCGTCTCGTACCTTTGAAACCCTCGCTACGCTCAGGATTCTATATTTGAACCACTCGCTTCGCTCGTGGCTCAATCCTAGAAACCTTCGCTTGCTCAGGTTTCAATACAAAGTACTCGCGCCAAAAATTAACTTTGCAGCCTTGCATAACAAATAACTATTATTATACCAACAAGATACATCACAGAAACAAAATAAGCACATAAGTAACATAATATGCACAACAACAGAAAGAAAACTAAATACACAACAGACAAAACGAATAAATAAAACAGGACCATAGATGTAGCCTGTGGTGTATCTACATTGCCACAAAAGGCAGCTGACTCAGCGTTGTGCTGAGGAAGTGATCCCTCAGCGCTGATTTTCAGTCAGTGCCTACGGTAACCCAACACAATCGCTTGACTTGAAGTATGGCGGCCTCCAGGCAGTGGAAATTAAACTCTGTTTTGGTCGTACAGAGTTCTAGGCAAAATTTATGCTTTTATGCAGAGTGCAGTGGTAGTTTGAAAACATAGATGCTAGCGCTAAAAAGTGACCCCACGTTCAATTGTAGGATGGCGAGTGGGGCTTGTCAATTGTGTTACCAATCGGAGCAAGTTAAGTATTACCCGGCAAAATATCTATGCACCTGCCACCGTCAGACCTTGGGAGGTACCTAGATATTTCGACATCATTAAGTCAATGGTTTGACGTTTTTGTATAAGACCAATCATAAGTTAAGCTGTCATCGCCGACCTCGTGGCGCAGCGGTAGTGCATGTGCATACCATGCGAGAGGTCCCGGGTTCGAATCCCGGCTGGGGACAAAAAAAAAAAAAAACCCCCAGGTCTTGGATGTTTACATGTTTGTGATGTCGTTGTTTCTGGTTCCCACTACACAGGGTATCCTAGTGTGGGGTCAGAAGCTATTTATGTGCCTGTATGTAAATGTTTAATGTTTATGTTTATGCTATAATTATGCTATAATTTACCTGTGCATTTAATATCGCCCAGTCAACGTTCACTTCGTCACGCGTGGCGCACAGAATGAAACAATCACAGAGTGATTTACTCTACAGTACATCTGGCGCTCATTTCGTTGTTGGTATAGACTAATCGAGAGGACAGGGGCCGTTTTTGAGTATGACTTATGTAGGAAGAAATACCTATATGGTTTTTTTATTCGTAGGCATAATGTAACAAAATCTATTCATGTCTAATCGACGGCATAATCATTCTTCTAGTCGTTACGAACAATTTTTAGGAAAGACTTCGTGAAAATTGAAGAAAATCGCAAAAATATGCGATAGCACGATAAAGAGATTTATTTGTGAAACATGTGTAGGTACAGAAAGATGGATATATCATATTATTTAGTTCAGCATGTTTTGCCATAATTGGCGTACATAATATCACATTTTATTATCGAGAATTAAAAATGTCAGAATATACAAAATAAAAACAAATATATTTTTTTTAAATTAAATCACTTAAGCATATAGATAAACAGTATCAGGACGAAAAGTTCTAAGAATCGTAAAAAAAAAACTATGGGTCGAGCGTCGTATGGTCGGCGCCAGCCAACTTAATTGTTCTGTTAATGGTTTACGCGTATGGGAGGATAGACTTTAATATATTTAACATATTAGAAAACATTTTTCAACTTCATGGCACTTCCTACCACTTTGAGTTTGGATTCACAGTTTCGGGCAAAACGTCGGAAATCACGAATATTAACAAATATTTTACACCATTACTAATAAATAATTCATAATACTGTTTTTCATAATGAAAACAACATTCTCTCAAAATACAGCTAACGATTTCAAAATCACCCTGTGTATGTAGCCACCGAAAATAAACATTATGTTACTGAAATTGTGAATCTATTAATACATCAGATTTCTCTAATCTACTAATTTATGATAATTATATAACATTAACCGATGAGAAAGGTATGTACGAGATTAAATTATAAAAAAGACGGATTAACGGTTTAACAGGCACCAGCATAAAAGTTTTTTACATTGACGATTAGGCCAGGTGCCCTATTTTCGAATGGATAGGTATGAATAGATTTAAAAATTGTTACAATCTGTATGAAAATAAACTTAAACAATGAAAAACTTACCCACGAGGCGCAGCTGATTATTTATAGAACCCAAGCTCTGAAATCACAAAATCATTAATTGCATAATTCTGTATAAATTCACCGCTACGTTTAATCATGCTCGTTTAACCGTATGGGCGGTTAAACGACCGGTTAAGACCGTAGTAAATGTTTCATACTTAATGGTATGAAACATTTGTGTGAAAATGTATGTACCTACTAGATGTCTTGTCGTTGCATCCTTTACGTCACATCCCTTGCATCCTTTAGGGGCATTGTTACGGTTCTATAATGAGATCCCTGAAGATACGATAAACGACCTTATTTATAAAGTCACGATTCCTCTAAAGCACTCCTAAGAGGCAGTTTATTTAATCTTAATTACCTTGTAATTATAATATTCGCCCATTTTGACTTCTGGAATATTTCGAATAGTGCTTAACCTAATTATTCGAATATTCAAATAAATTAAATTTTTCGAATATCTCCTATTTTATGAAGAAAAGATTATAATTTTGTAGTTCTTGGAAGGCCTCAATAAACATAGTGGTAGACTTTTACTTCATTAAAATAAAAAAATAAAATCAACTGTCGCCTTTTAATTTTCGCACACTATGGTGGCCAGCAGTAGGTATCTGTGTACTAAGAAAAATCCTTCCACTCCGATAAAACCTAGGCTATATCAAATATTTCACTTGAATTTGACCAAAAGGGTCAGAAAATAAGTAATGGACAAGAATGTTGGCAGTACTCTTTAATTTTCTCCATACCTCTGGCGATATCATTGAAAATAGTTCGAAAACACATACTTATTCAATATTCGAAAAATTCGAAAAGTCCAAATAATTCGAATAGTGAAACAGACGAATATAGGAATAAAACGAATATTCGAAGTACAAGCCCTATTATAATTATGGGTACCTTAATTTTGTTTACGTTGGTATATTCAAATGCCGGCCGGCCTCTGATAAGTAGGTGACATTCATTATCTTCAACGCAATATCGACCTTATAAACAAATTCTTAGAGTCTATGGAGACTGAAACATAGGCATTCAATTTGGTCGTGGGGTTCAAATACCGAAGATACTAAATGTTTTTAAAGTTTTTTTTATAATAAATGAAGTAGGGCATCTTTCAAAGGCTCTTTAAGTAAAACGCTTTATGATTTATAAAAAGTTCTAGCTAAAACGCTGGTGCATTCAGTGATTTATTAATTATCTGTAAATATGTCACAAAAAGCTGTTGTTGCTGCAACTTATTCTTCCATATTTTTTTGTTCAAATTAATATTATTTCTCGACAAGGCTGTTCTTACCTGGAGCGAAACAGCATCGCTCGCAAATTAACACAATTTAAGATTTTTTATTATTGTGATAAAATGAGTAAACTTTTGATAAATGTGGTCTGAGGGTTTGATGCATAATTAAATTAAGGACTTTTTAAATGTATTTTTGTATTCCTATCATCATCATCTTCATTCAGCCACAAGAAGTCCACTGCTGGACATAGGCCTCCTCTATGGATTTCCAAAAAGACCGGTTGGAAGCGGCTTGTACCCAGCGTCTTCTGATGAGGTCTTCTGTCCATCTTGTGGCTGGTTTCCTATACGTAGTTATAAAGAAAAGTTGTTTCCAAAATTTATGATGCTGGAATCAAATTTTCTCAATCAGAATCTTAGTACAGGATGAGAAAAATATGCCTTGAATATCCGCACTTTCGTGGGGTGCCGGCTTTAGAATAGTACCCCCCCATCTCTTCCCGCGGGTGCCGTAAAAACCGGATAAGGGACATTACCAGAAGGTGGGCAGCAGCGCCTTCTGCGAAAATACGATATACTGCGCTCGCCAACCCGCATGCCAAGCGTGGCGAGTAAGGCAAATACCCTCATGGCAATACACCAAAAAACCAGGCCCCCAGTCCCCGGCGGCTCCGCTATTCCTGGCTACGGTAGCGGCCACGGTAACGGCGGAGCAAGGGGTGCTAAGAATCTCCGGCAGAGATCTGGCTACCACCCCCAAAAACGAAAACGACTGGCCCTGGTAACACACAACATTCGCACATTGAGGACAGACGAAAAGCTAATTGAGCTGGAAGAGGAAATGGGTAGGTTACACTGGGATATCCTAGGGTTATCTGAAGTCCGTCGAGAGGGCGAGGACACGATAACCCTGAAATCCGGTAACCTGCTCTACTACCGGGAGGGCGAGCAACAGTCCCAGGGTGGTGTCGGGTTTCTCGTCCACAAGTCCCTCGTAAATAACATTTTGGCCATCAACAGTGTGTCGAGCAGGGTGGTGTACCTAATACTCAGAATATCTAAGAGATATTCGCTGAAGGTCATTCAGGTATACGCACCGACCTCGTCACACTCCGATGAGGAGGTAGAGGCGATGTATGAGGACATTAGTAGGGCCATACATACCTCGGAGACCTATTTTAATGTGGTTATGGGGGACTTCAATGCGAAGCTGGGCACAAGAAGCGAGGGTGAGATGAGAGTGGGGCAATTTGGTTATGGGCAACGGAACCCGAGAGGACAAAGGTTGGCAGACTTCCTGGAGAAAGAGGGACTCTTTATGATGAACTCTTTCTTTCAGAAGCCACCTCACAGGAAATGGACCTGGTTGAGTCCCGATGGTTCCACGAGAAACGAGATAGACTTCATCCTGACCTCCAAGAGACAAATATTCAATGACGTCTCTGTGATCAACATGGTGAAAACCGGAAGCGATCACCGAATAGTAAGAGGCACATTGAATATCAATGTCAAAGTTGAGAGGTCTCGTCTCATGAAGTCCACGCTCCGACCTACTCGTGCCCATATCCAGAACCCCGAGAACTTTCAACTCGAATTGTCAAATCGCTTTGAGTGCCTGGAGAGCGCCGCATCGGTGGACGAGATCAATAACAGGTTTGTAGAAACTGTCCGTACAGTGGGCTCGAGGTTCTATAGACCCAACCGTACGAGTAGACCACAAAAGCTCTCAAACTATACTCTCGACCTCATGGCTAAACGTCGCGCGTTGCAACTGCAGTCCTCCGAGGATGCTAAGTCATATAGGCAGCTCAATAGACATATCTCAAAGTCTATGCGGCACGATATTCGGTCCTTTAATACCGAACGTATTAAAGAGACTATAGAGCGGAACAAGGGCTCCAAAGTGTTCGCAAAAGACTTGTCTATTGGGCAAAGCCAGCTGACGAAGCTGAAGAGAGAGGACGGCAGTATAGCGTCGACCAAATCAGAGGTGCTGAGGGAGATTGAGAGTTTCTACGGACAGCTATACACCTCAGTCGCAAAACCTGTTAGCAGTTTGAACAAAGATCCGAGAGCCAAACTGACCCGACATTATACCGAAGACATCCCGGACATCAGCCTGTACGAGATTAGGATGGCCCTGAAACAGCTCAAGAATAACAAGGCACCAGGAGAGGACGGAATCACATCAGAGCTCCTGAAAGCGGGTGGAACACCAGTACTTAAAGTCCTTCAGAAGCTCTTCAATTCCGTCGTGCTCGAAGGAAAAACGCCAGAAGCATGGAACAGAAGCGTGGTGACGCTGTTCTTCAAGAAAGGTGATAACTCTCTATTGAAGAACTACCGACCCATCTCGCTTCTGAGCCATGTTTATAAGCTGTTTTCGAGGGTCCTCACGAATCGTCTCGAACGCAGGTTTGATGACTTCCAGCCTCCCGAACAAGCCGGTTTCCGAAAGGGCTTTAGTACCATAGACCACATCCACACGCTGCGGCAAATTATACAGAAGACTGAGGAGTATAATTTGCCATTCTGCTTAGCGTTTGTGGACTATGAGAAAGCCTTCGATTCGATCGAGACATGGGCAGTGCTCGAGTCTCTCCAGCGTTGCCGTATTGACTATCGGTATATCGAGGTGCTGAAGTGCTTGTACAACAGCGCCACCATGTCGGTCCGAGTACAGGAGCAGAATTCGGAGGCAATTCCATTGAGAAGAGGCGTGAGACAGGGAGACGTTATCTCTCCGAAACTGTTCACGAACGCACTGGAAGATGCCTTCAAGCTTCTGGAATGGCAGGGACGCGGCATCAATATCAATGGCGAGTACATCACGCACCTTCGATTTGCCGACGATATAGTAGTCATGGCAGAAACGATGGAAGACCTCGGCATAATGCTCGACGACCTCAGTCGAGTTTCCCAACGTGTGGGCCTTAAAATGAACATGGACAAAACGAAGGTCATGTCGAACGCTCGTGTTGTGCCCACCCCAATAACATTGGGGAACACGACTCTCGAAGTTGTAGACGAATACGTCTACTTAGGACAAACAATCCAACTAGGCCGGTCCAACTTCGTGAAAGAGGTCAATCGTCGAATCCAACTCGGCTGGGCAGCTTTCGGGAAACTTAGAAAAGTCTTTTCGTCTAATATACCTCAATCGCTCAAGACAAAATTATACAACCAGTGTGTGTTACCAGTGATGACTTATGGCACTGAAACGTGGTCTCTCACTATGGGCCTCATAAGAAGGCTCAAGGTCACGCAACGAGCTATGGAAAGGGCTATGCTCGGAATTTCTCTACGAGATCGAATCAGAAATGATGAGATCCGTAGACGAACGAAAGTCGTCGACATAGCCCAGCGGATTAGTAAGTTGAAGTGGCAGTGGGCGGGGCACATAGCACGCAGAACTGATGGCCGATGGGGCCGAAAAGTTCTCGAATGGACACCACATATCGGCAAGCGCAGCGTGGGACGACCAGCCACAAGATGGACAGATGACGTCATTCAAGTGGCAGGAAGACGCTGGATGCAGGCCGCTTCCAACCGGTCTTTTTGGAAATCCATGGAGGAGGCCTATGTCCAGCAGTGGACTTCTTGTGGCTGAATGATGATGATGATCCGCACTTTAATTATCCATCAAACCCTCAGACCACATTCATAAAAGGAATGATCATTTTATTACAATCACAAAAAATATTAAATTGTGCGAGCAAGACAGCATGCTCCACGTAAGAACAGCCATAATACTTTGCTTTTGTAATAATCACGGAGGCTTGACTCTTGCGGACGTCTTGCCAATATGTGGAAACTGATGGCTGCAAGCCGAGTAGAGCTTGCGGCAGTCCACACTACCCTGCAGTGTGGCAGTCCACACTACCTTGCAGTGTGGCAGTCCACAGTACCTCGCAGTGCGGCAGTCCACAGTACCTCGCAGTGCGGCAGTCCACACTACCTTGCAGTGCGGCAGTCCACACTACCTTGCAGTGCGGCAGTACACAGTACCTCACAGTGCGGCAGTCCACAGTACCTCGCAGTGCGGCAATCCACACTACCTTGCAGTGTGGCAGTCCACAGTACCTCGCAGTGCGGCAGTCCACAGTACCTCGCAGTGCGGCAGTCCACACTACCTTGCAGTGCGGCAGTCCACAGTACCTCGCAGTGCGCCAGTCCACCGTAACTCGCAGTGCGGCAGTCCACACTACCTTGCAGTGCGGCAGTCCACAGTACCTCGCAGTGCGGCAGTCCACAGTACCTCGCAGTGCGGCAGTCCACACTACCTTGCAGTGCGGCAGTCCACAGTACCTCGCAGTGCGGCAGTCCACAGTACCTTGCAGTGCGGCAGTCCACAGTACCTTGCAGTATGGTAGTCCACAGTACCCTGCAGTGCAGGGGTCCCCTGGACGCTATTGCGAAGGACTAAAATATAATTCATGGTTTTTTATGACAATTGCTTGTACATTGCAAAGTCTTAAGATTAACAAGTAAGAAGACTCGGCTACTATGTATACATTGGGTTGTCATAATAAACTATGAATTTAAGTTTAATGAAACGTGGCCCTGAAAACTCTAATGGATAGATAGCCGTTTTGGAAGCCTCATATAAAGGTGCATGTAAAATAGTTTCGCTTGTTCACCAATTCGCTCTATTCTAACCGCTAATTTGTATCACCATCATCATCAGCCATTTGACGCCCACTGCAGGGCAGAGGGTTATTAAAACCATGAGGGGTTTTGCCATAATCGCCACGCTTGGCAGGCGGGTTGGCGATCGCAGTATGAGGTTGGATTCTCAGAAAGACGCTGTTGCCCGTCTCCTGCTAATTTGTATAATTAGGTACCTAATGCTAATTTAAAGTCAACTCAACTTTGTTTGAATTCGACCGAATTCGAGAATAACCACTGAATTGTCAAATCAGTGGTTACCTACCGATATAATCTTCATAATTTATCGGCTTTTTTTGCGAACTGGCATGTTTCATAGCATCAACACGAATAGTGTGCAAAGTCGTGTCGTTGTGATAGGTCGTGTATATTTAACACTGTTTAGGAATTGTAAGTGGTTTTAAAAGGCAAGTGTAACATCTCCATTGATATTTTAATGGTAAATTTTGGTTTTACAAATTAACAAAAATTTAAGGTGCTATTTATAAAACACGACTTCTTAAAACACTACGTAAAAATTGTATAAACAGTCTTTACAAGAGAGTGTCCTTAACACATCCTATTTATACTGCGTTTATGGAGTTTATTTTTAGAATCGTATTTTTATAAGCAACACCTTAAATTTTAGGATTTTATTAAAGTGACTAAGGGAAATCCAGGAGGTGGGCAGCAGAACCTCTTCTGTCCTCTAAAGCGATCACCAACCAGCCTAACCAGCGTAGATATTACGGGCAAACCCCTCCATGGTTATCATGTCCTTGTAGCATGCCCTGGGAAACCCTATACCCAGCAGTGGCAACACATTGGCTGATGACTGAGTGCTTTACAGATGGCGAAGAAGATCTTGCTACTCCTCCTTCTAGTAGTAAGCGGAGCAGTGGTGTGGAAGCTATGGTGCCATAAGTGCCATCCCCCTAAACCTCCACACCTAGACCTGGAGGAGTGGTGGGGACCAAAGCAGCTGGTGGGCAGGACGGACCAGACTATCCGGCCATTCAAAGTGCAGTTCAGTGAACAGGTAAGGACTGTTTTAATTCCTGCCTGGGTAGTATGGTAGCACGAGTCACGCGTTTTGTGGGGCTAAAATGACAGAATTTGACAATTAATGTACTGGCAATGATTGCGTTGTAATGGCACTATCGTGAGAAAAAGTAAGATATTTAAAGTTAACTATGCATAAGGTCATAACTAGGTCATTTTCGTAACGTATGACGAAAAGTTTTGAATGGCCAGCCCATGGCCTAAGATCTCTTGCATGTAACCAACCCATTTCAGGAGATAAGAACACCAGAATTTGGTTCAATAATGATGACACCCTGTCTTCTTCCCAGATGATCCAAGACCTCCGCGCTCGCCTGACCAACCGTCGCAAATTGACTCCACCCCTGGAGGGCATTTCCCTGGAGTACGGGATGAACACGGACCAACTGCAGAAAGTTTTGGACTATTGGGCCAAGGATTATCCCTTCGCGAAGCGAGAGGCTTTTATCAACCAGTTCCCGCAGTTCAAGACTAACATTCAGGGTCTGGATTTGCATTTTATTAGAGTTAAGCCTCAGGTGAGTAAATTTTTAGTTACTCCGATTACACAATATTTCGATTAGGGTTTTTGGAAATATTTGGGGGCGTCTGATGAGGCGGTAAGCGGATTGGAGACCAATGGAGACATTCTATCAAATGGTCGCAATAGATGGTGAAGTAAAGTTGGGTATTCTAGCGAAGACGTCTGCCCTATATTACTCGCAGCAAATCCTGAGCGATTCCAATCGTCTAAATGTCAAATTAGTATGGGATGTGACAGTTAGACGATTGGAATCGCTCAGGATTTGGTGCCCATAATTAGGCCCCTCGCCAATTAAAGTTATCGCACACATATCAGCTCAGCACCACCTTAATTCGTTGCCACTATGCTATGTGTGTGCTCCAGACATGATAAGTATCGATCACAAGTCCCCAAGATACAGGCCTAGCCTAGTTTGGGGACTGCCGGTAAACGCAAATACATTTTATGTAATACCCTTCAATGACTATATTTATAAGCGACCTTAATTTGTATAACCAGGCAAATATATTTTCACATCACATCTTCACATCATCACAAATTTACGTAACGGTCGTAGAGATGGGCCGATGAGAGTATTTTCCGACCGAGAATTTTCTCAAATTGAGATAAGCAGATAAAAACAATAATTGACAGTCACTGTGGTGTTTTAGCTGGAGTAATGCCTGCGCCTGAGGTGATGAGGCGAGGCCATGACAATCCGGTGCCAAGCTGATACGTGTGCGATAACCTTTAACATCAACTTACAAATAACAGAACTCGATATTGTCATAGTAAGGCCTAATCAAATTGTGTTTATTCTCTGATAAATCTATCGCAACTTTAAGTTGTTAATCTTGAATGCGAATTAGTTGAATTCAACTAAATTTAACATTGACAAATGGCGCTTATTTTGTTTTATCTTTGAGTCGTCTTTTGTTAAATAATTTATTTCATTCGATTATCACAGCTTACGTAATTCGACATTGTACTATAAAAATGGATCAGTGGCTTGCAATCTAGAATAGTAAAGAAGAGAGTAGCTTGTTCTTAGAAAAAAAAACCGTATATTCTTACATAGACTTTTTTTCCAAATCGCTTACAAATGTGATTTTTAAAATCCAACGACCAAAAACTTAAAGCCAAAATATAGGACTAGATAGCATTTCGGCTATTTGTTCTGTGGCTAAGACAGCCGTTTTTGGCATAAATACTATCTAGTCCCAGGTTCTTGATTCTAGGTCCTCGGTCGTGGGTGCTAAAAACCACAATTTACATTATTGAGAGATTTGTACCTGAGCCACTTTTGCAAAAAGGATCTGTAAAATAAGTTTTTATTTATTGATGGCGCTTTAAAACAGCGATTCTTAAAGTAGGTTCCACGGAACCCAAGGGTTCTGTGTAAAGTCACTAGGGGTCCGCGTATCCAATATGCCACTAAATTATATTGATTGTTAAATAGTTCCTCAACTACAAATATTTGGATTGATGTAATGGGACAGTGGCGATATCTTCAGAAGCTTTAAGTAAAGTCAAATATTGCACATGAAATTTGACATATGGGGTTCCCTAAAATTAAACACGCTTGTTAGTGTTCAATAGCTTCTAAAGATTAGGAACCGCTGCGTAATCAACCTTATAGAGTCCCTTAATAGTCTGCGACAGTCCAGACTAGGCTTGATTGACCACAAACTTCCCAATGTTCATTCCCAGGCTAAGCCAGGTGTGACGGTGATCCCACTCCTCTTGCTCCACGGCTGGCCAGGTTCCGTGCTGGAGTTCTACGAGGCGATCCCACTTCTGACAACGCCCAGAGCCGGCCACGACTTCGTGTTTGAGGTTATTGTGCCCAGCCTGCCGGGCTATGGGTTCTCTGATGTAAGTATCTTCAAATACCAGCGCTGGTTTTCGTAAATGGCGTCCGACTGAGGGAGGATTTTTTCTTTTTTCTCATGAATATGCCCTGTTCAATTTGTTCCAAAATTACCGCGACCTCGTAGGGCTCACCAAGCGCGCGCGGCGGCCGCCGACCGAGAAACCTGCAAGTAGCAAGATGTGCAATATAAATAAATGTTTTTTTAAAATAAGGGCCGTTTTCGGGGGACAAATTAGGAAATAAAAAAAGTTTTGCACAAATAAATGATTTATATGTCTATTAATTATATATCAAGGGATCGTTATGAAGATCTCCAATATATTTTTGTTGTTATTGTAAAATAAATAGTTTTGATTTTATTCATGAAGAAGACGGCCCATTTTTGACAACTTTGTGTGTCTAAGTTTCATGTAGGTACTTACAGGTATTTTGCCAAACGTGTTCTATGGTTTACGTAAGTACATAACCTATTGTTTGTAATTCTTTGTAAGGATATTAACTTGATTATGTACCTACTGTATGTAATTCTTTGTAATGTTGTCAAATAAAGTTTATTCTTATTCCCAAAATTGAGAATCCCCCCCTGATCTCCGAAAATACTGAGCCTAAAATTTTAAAAAAAATAGCAAATATAGTTAACTGCTTGCAGATTACAGGAAAACCTATAAGACTTCTATCAATTGAAAATAAAGTGGTAAACTCAATACGGCAAATAGTTCACTAAAACACCACTAGATAGTAGTTAACTCACGTCTTGAATAAAAAACAATTACTTTGGCATTGTAGGGAACCCTCTCCTCGTGAGTTCAACTCGCACGTGGCCGGTTGTTTATATACAAGGTGTGACATAATAGTGTGACAGCGAGTCCGCACCCAAAGACCACAATTTCTCTCTCTTTAGGCTTTTGTTTTCCGTATTTATTTTCTCTTTCTCCAATTCGTGGTAAGCGTTGCTGGTTGTACAATTACTTAAAATATTGTTTTTTTACCCAAATAAAATAAAATAAAAATTTCATTAGTTTGCCAAATTGCTAATGCAGTTTATCGGCCATTTGGAGTACCACCTAAAATATGTCTCAGGCCCTAGCCACTTAGCCATTGGAAGTTGTAGTATAGTATAAGCCATCCAAAGATGTAAAACGCCTTAGATTCTGCGTAACACGGCCTAATTCGGCCAGTTTCCACTTTGGCCATATCAAGGAAATTTCATTCACTCGGGGATTGCGCACGACGTTTTCTTGACGGTTATATTTAATAATTCAATCCTCTTCCCAGCCCGCAGTCAGGCCAGGCCTCGGGGTGGCCCAGATAGGAGTCGTGATGCGGAACCTGATGCGGCGGCTCGGACACAAGCAGTTCTACCTCCAGGGCGGGGACTGGGGCTCGTTTATCGGGTCAGCTATGTCCACGCTATTCCCGGAGGCAATTCTGGGCTACCATAACAACTTCCCGTTTCTTATGGTAAGCGTAGAGCGCGATAATATAAAACAGAGAAAGGTTTACCGCTATCACTGACAGAATACAATAAGGGGCTCTATATAACTTGAAAAGGTCACACTACAATCAGTAACGAGCATCCTCGTTTCCAGAACACCTGCGGCCTGACCAAGTACTTCCTTGGCTCCCTGATGCCGTCACTTTTGGTGGAAGAACACCTGGTCAGCCGGCTATATCCGGTCTCCTCTTTCTTCTCCCATGTTGTGGAGGAGTTCGGTTACTTCCATCTGCAGGCCACCAAGCCTGACACTGTTGGTACGTGAATCTACAGTCATATAGCTTAGTATGAGATCCCTACAGATCTGAATCTGAGGGATGTCTAAGGAGTATACGTTTCTAAACTACTCATGGGCATTTTTTTTAACAAACTGATGGTCAAGGTTTCTAGCAGCAAATATTTTACAGTTTATCCATCTGTGCGTGCCTTCAGCACCTAGTGCATGTTGATAAAGCGAAAGAGGTTTGTCAGGTTAGTGGCAAGTGGGAAATACTGGTCTCTCCCTACCCCTCCCGGTTACTAGCATGAGTTTATGTTTCTATGTGTATTTTATCCAAACAGCTCATGATTAAAATCTGCTAGGTAGGTTTATCTAGAGACGGATGTATGAGAGATGAATGTATCTTTGTAGCAGTTTTTCCTTCATATTTTATCCTATACAATTTATAAATTTATAACACATTCTAGTGGCTACTGCCTTGTACTAGAAGCCATTCAGTTAGCTGCAGATTTCACTGTCCAACATTTTTGTCCTAATGCACAGTTTAAACGCGGAGTCAACTAATAAATTGATTTCCTAATTATGTTATTGGTACCGTTTTCGATTGAGAAGTAGTTTATCTTCCTCTATAATGAATAAATTATATTTCTTTTATCATTTATTCATCCATAGCACCATTTTTAATTTCTTTTCCCCAAATCCAGGCGTTGCCCTCACCGACTCCCCATCCGGCCTGGCTGCCTACATCCTGGAGAAGTTTGCAGTCTGGACGCAGCGCGGCGCCAAGGCTTTGCCAACTCACCTGAACAAGGATGCCCTGATAGACAACCTGATGGTCTACTGGATTTCCAACAGCGCTACGACTTCCATGAGACTGTACGCCGAAGCGTTCAGCAACAAGAATCGTGAGCTGAATCTGGATAAGTGAGTATGCACCGAGATTGTGAAACTAGTATAGTATAGAATCTGCGCTATAGTAACCAAGCAAGGACATCAGAAATATGGAATTGAGGAGTGGCTTCTAATTTGACTACGAGTCACGACTACCTGGTATTTGTACCGGGAGAAGCATCAACTAATATTGAATCTTCACCATTTCCCCATTTCAGCATACCAACTCCGGTTCCTGTGTGGGGTCTTCAATCGAAGGACGAGCTTGTCTACCAGCCGGCTGCCGTCTTGAAAACGAAGTTCGTTAACCTCATCCACTTGACGGTTCTGGACCGTGGCGGTCATTTCCTGGCCTTTGAGTTGCCTGAGGTGAGATGTTTAGTTTGATAATTATAATAATCATTACCGAGGCTACAGAGCCCTATGCCCGACAGTTAATTAATTCATACTTTATTCAATTATTTAACAGTGGGCATCGTTCATGGGCTGTATAGTTAGATATAGAGGGCCGGTTTCTGAATTGAGAATTTCGCTAAGTAAATACTTAAGTAACGTTCTGTCACGCTCTTTTCTGCGAAATTCGAGGAGACAGCACTACAGTTAACCATTTACTTAGCGAAATTATCAATTTAGAAACTGGCCAAGACTCTATGATGAGTATCTACTCATCCTCGTCGTCATCATTATAAGCTCACCTGTGCCCACTGCTGAGTATTTATTAGTCGCCTTCTACGACATCCACCATATCCTAGTACCAATAAAGTAAACCATGAGACTTTGCTATGAGTAAGATATGCTATTCTTCTCTTCTAGGTGTTCACTGGCGACGTGTTCAAGGCTGTCGGGGAGTTCAGAAAGTGGCACGAAGAGAACAGGAAACAGAAGTCTGAACTGTGAATATGTACTTGTTAAAGTGAAATGAAAAAGCATTTTTTAACATCAGGGCCACGATTCTCTTAGTGTATTGTAGTACAATGACAGATACATGGTCGGGTCATGTGACGTGTTTTTCATACCATTGACGCCTAGAAGGTTTGACACGTGTGCGCGCATAGGCCTGAAGCGGCAGCGAAATGAGATCGGCTCGTTCATGCAGCTGTGATTGTACCATAATGCATTAGCAGAATCTAGGCCCAGTAGGTAGATTATGCTTACAGTCTAAGGAACTACGTTACATAAGGTAGAGTTCATGGTTGTTCGTTTGGTGCGATTTCAGTTAAATTAGGATGAATTGACCAGGGGCCCCTACACTGGGCACAGCCTGTATCGAAGGTGCCGATGAAAAGCACTTTATTGTTACAAGATAACTGAAAAAATAACTGGTAATTCAATTCAATTCAATTCAATTCAAATATTCATTGTAAAAACAGAATGTTTACTCAATGAACGTCAAAGTTGTTAGTTTCACAATTAATGGATTATGTGGAGAAGAAGCTAACAAAGAAACTCCACATTTATTCTTTTCAAAACACGTTTTAACTTAATTAACAGAGTTTTCAACTTAAAATATTAGTCATGAATGTGTAGAACACTAGTCACAATCGTCCTTTAAATAACATTAATCTACTGTTTAATGCCAAACATCTTTGTCTTCTAAATAATCCTTGATGTTATAATAAGCCTTTTTGCACAGAATGTGCTTAACACATTTTTTAAATCGCGTTGGAGGTAACTCTAATATATCTTGAGGAATTTTGTTGTAGAACCTTATACAGTGCCCCATAAAGGATGTGTTAACTTTTGCAAGTCTAAATAGTGGAAATGACAATTTATGTTTATTTCTAGTATTAACATTATGGTGGCCACCAACATTTTCGAAGTCTGATATTTTTTCTAACGTACATAATATTTTCATAAATGTATTGACATGCAACTGTTAAGATGTTGGTTTCTTTGAAGAAACCTCTTAGCGAATCCCTACTACCTAACTTGTAAATAAATCGGATGGCTCTCTTCTGTAAGATGAAGATCGTCTCAATGTCTGCTGCCCGACCCCACAGTAGTATGCCGTAGGACATAATACTATGGAAGTAACTAAAATAAACAAGCCTAGCAGTTGCAACGTCAGTGAGCTCTCTAATTCTTTTGACTGCATATGCTGCAGAACTAAGCCTGTGTGCTAGTTTTACAATATGAGGACCCCATTGCAATTTTGAATCGATTGTGATGCCTAGAAAAACGGTATCTTCTACAAATTCTAGTTTTTCTTTTCCGAGTACAATATTGTTTTCAACTAATCTTACGTTTGGTTTGGTAAGGTAGTGTAGGATTAAGATGGTTTATTTACAATGGTTGTTAAATTTTTTTTTTAATTTATGTGATCTCTACTGGAACGAAATGGAATAAAAACATTTTATAGTCTGTTTTTAAGTTGTGTCCAAGAAAGACCTTTTCACAGGAGAACTCTCCGAGTAACCAATCTATAAGCAATGCTTTTACAAGTTAAATAAAAACCTATTTAGAGGCTAAAAATTCCACCCATGCCGGGACTTGAACCCGCGACCTCTGGCTAACCGTGCCAGCGCTCTTCCAACTGAGCTAATGGGCAAGTGCAGGCATCGATGAAATTTCGAGCCTCTTTACAAACTTCTCTGTATTACGTACAGGCAGCGACATCTGGCCAAAGTGATTTACATCACTTGCAGCCCCGAGTAACCCATTTTGCAGTTAGGTTTTTACATCGGAATGATATCGCTGTACCTACATGATTATATTCTTTTTGTTGCACTAACTCGTGCTTAGGACAATTTTAAAAACCAATTTTAGCCTCTAAATAGGTTTTTAAAATTGTCCTCAGTACGGGTAAGTCCAACAAAAAGAATATAATTAAGTTAAATAAAATTCAGCGAGCAGGGCCGCTTCTTATCCTCTTAGAACTTGAAAATAACAATTGAAAATATTGTTAATTTCAAGCTCAGGACTGAGGAGGTTAAAGAACTACAATTCATGATTTACTATGTGTGCAGGTAGGTACGTGCGTCTTGGATTTCACGTACTTTCTTCGATTTATTGATTTTATGTCTTCACCAAGTTTTCTTTATGCGCAAACGTCGAATTTTTTTTAAGGAAATGAGTTCATGAATGAGTTGCTGAATTAAGGAAATTCTTGAATGAGTGGGTCTTGAATGTCATTCGGTCAATTCTGTTGTTAGTTGTCATAGATAGATGTTGCCACCAGTAGATTCGAATATTCGCGCGCGAACACTATGACATTTCGATGTACATTGCAAAGCGATTAACCCACAGATTAAGCCATTTATTCAAGCAGGCTACGCAATGTACAATTTGATGTACATTGCGTAGTCGAGTGTTCCTACTTGTTAAGCTTTGCGTAATAAACAAAGGATTGCAGTTCTATGAAATAGGACCCTAGACCAGGGGTGGCGAACCTTTGTGAGATTACGTGGGAATTTTTATTAAAAAAATACATATGATGTGCCAACTTGTTTTGAAGCAGCCAGCATTTTTATTCAGACACATATTATGTGAATGGAATTAAATTCCACGTTTCCATTATTTAGGTACTGGCACTATTTTATCTGCCTCGATGGTCTAGCGGTCAACACGCTTGACTACCGAACTGAGGTCGTGGGTTTGATTACCATTGGAGGTCACCGTACTTGATTTGTACAAATGGCCTCAGTCTGGGTGTGTTTCTATATTTGTGATGTCCTTGCCTGGTTACCATAGCACAGGGTATCCTAGTTTGGGACGAGGACAAGTGTATTGTGTGGAAGTTATTATTATTATCTTTAGTTTTTCTATTTCCTTTCCATATTTCGATAAATTTTTGATATTTGACCAGTTTACGTAAGTTCCGTAATTATTAGCGTGAATTCTTATGTTCCGTGCCATCATTGGTTCGCCATCAACTGTTATGAGAATTTGAATTTGCAGTCAGGTTTGTTTTAATTGGGTAGAACGCTTGCATTACAACTGTAAGGGTCACGATTCGATTCCGGCGTGTTTGCATCAATGGCCTCATTTCCTGAGTTACGTATATTTGTGTATTTAATAGAGCAAGACCTCTCACTGACGGCGAACGACCATACAAATATTAGGGGTTAAAGTATGAAATTGCCGTTTTATTGCAATAGGTTCTTTGAATTGACATAGAATCTTCATGGTTTGAGGTTTTCGAATGAAACTTTTTTCAAATGGTTTCTATGATGTTCTTTTTTAAAAAATGTGAAACATTTGAATATCGAGTATTGAACATCAACAAGGCAACACAAGTTTCAACACGCGTTTCTTTCTGCAGATCAGTCAAATCATGAGGCACCCATTTTTCGTATTTTTTTATTTTATTGATTTGACGCAAGTGAGTCAATATTGTGGGTAAGGTAACGCTAAACCATGCCGCTAATTCCTGGGTAGTTTGACTAGGGTCGGCTTCCACTATCTCTCTTAATTCATCGTTATTCACCTGTGTGGGCGGTCTTCCTCGTGGCTCGTTCTTTAAGCCGAAATTTCCATCACGAAAGCGTTTAAACCAAAATCGCACGGTGCGTTCATTAGTAGACCCGTCTCCAAACGCAGCATTGATATTGCGGGCTGTTTCTGCCGCGTTAGTTCCGCGACGGAACTCGTATTCAAAAATAACTCGAATTTTCGCAGTATCCATCTTTCTTGTCTAAATTGAATAACAAAAACAATTGAAAGTCGATATTCAAATGTTTCACATTTTTTAAAAAAAGAACATCATAGAAACCATTTGAAAAAAGTTTCATTCGAAAACCTCAAACCATGAAGATTATATGTCAATTCAAAGAACCTATTGCAATAAAACGGCAATTTCATACTTTAACCCCTATTATTTAGTTTTAAGCTCACAGCGTCATAAACATAACATAAACATTTACATACAGGCGCATTCATTGCTTCTGGCCCCCCACTAGGATACCCTGATACCTGGGGTTTTTTATCTATCTCCAGCCTGGAATCGAACCCGGGACCTCCCGCATGGTAGGTAGATGCGCTACCGCTGCGCCGCAGAGGTCGTCGACAGAATCTTTCTTCTTCATTTGTGAAAAATCACTAAGAAAATACAATTTCCAGCCACACTGTAAGAAAGGACAGTATCAATACGTGACGTGCCGAGCCAACTGAAGTGCGGGCTTCCTCACGATGTTTTCCCTTAGTTTCTTTTAGTCAAAAAGGCTACATGGTTACCATGGCTATACAAGTTACGACAGAACTTTGAACAGAGCATCAGTTCCTTGTTTGTATTGGCAGCCTCGAAAAGCAAGATAGCGTAATAGGTTGCCAACCCAAAGAAGAAGAAGTCCAAAAAGGCGACGCACAAAACTTGTAATCAGCTGTTAAGTACATTGTAATGGCATCTTGAGTATGGAACAGCTGTAATTTTTTTGATATTTTGAACTTGCTCGAGAGGACGAGTTGACCCCCCATTTTGAGACAGGTATGAGGTTTTGTTCCTGGGCCCTTATTATGAAGCTGCGACATTATCGGAAGGGTCGTCAACGTCGCACTTGAGTCCGACAATTCACTCGAATCTAGCGATAAATACGGTTCTTTTTTTAATAGTTTCCATAGTTGAATAGTTTAGTTGAATAGTAATAGCTATTCAAAAAAAAGAACCAAATTTTTTGCTACATTCGCGTGAGTTGTCGGGCTCAAGACCCTTCCGATAATGTCGCCGATAACCAAACCAATGTTAAGGAAGCGAAAGTGATCTGTCAGGATCGTGGCAAGGGGCAGTCCCTGGTCTCTTCCTACCCCTCTGAGATACAGGCGTGAGTTTATGTACGTATGTATATCATAATAACCTCCTCAGTCTTGATCATGAAAATAACAATTGAAAACCATTGTTATTTTCAAGGCTAGGACTGAGGAGGATAAGGGTCCTGTATTATAAATCCACCTTATTGGCTACCAAAGACCATAATGTTGTTATTGAAATTCTGTCAGATACTGTTACACCTACATTTATTGTATTACGACACTATATTTTGTTTACGTATATTCAAATGCCGGTCGGCTCCGATAAGTACAGTAGTAAACAAAACTAATTATTCATTTCCCTCAACGCAATATCAACTTTGTAGACATGTTCATAGAGTCTATGGACACTGATATGTAGGTAATCAGTTGGTCCCGGGAGCCCGTACCCGAAATAACACTTTTCGAAGTCCTTGTATCCTAAACGCCAATTTGTACGGGAATGTAGAGTGAAATGAACAGATTGATTCGACTAGATTCCAGAATAACTACCGACCTGTTATTTGTATACCTATCTGTGCCTATCGGTATAATCTTCGTAACTTGTCGGCAAAGACATGCAATTCAGTTTTGATAAGGCGAAATGAGTCTTAAGGCTTGAGGTTAAAGGTTTTCAGGACTGTTTAGGCTGTTTTGTAAGTGTTTGATGGCATGGCATGCTTCATAGCAACGAACGACTCGAATAGTGTGTAAAGTCCAGTCGTGGGGACAGGTCGTGTATATGTAACGCTATTTTAATAAATTCAAGGAATTGTGACTAGGTGGTTCCAAAACGTAAGTAACGTCTCGACTAATATTATAAATGCGACATGTGTTTGTTTTCTTGTTTTTCTTTCTTTCACGCGGCAAAGAAGTAAAAGATTGACGTGATTTTTTGCACAGATATGGGACGGAAGTCACTAACTGCTGGTGTATAAGTTTGTTCGAGTTGTTCAATAGTATGATATTAGCACGACTGTGGCTGTTGTTTGCCTCTATTTCGTAGTCTACTAAGCAACAACAGTACAACGCCATTCTTATAGTATAACCAGATAATAATAGGCATATCTCATGAAGAAAATCGAATCGCGCGAAGCGCCGAGTTAAGATGCACGGGTTATACTATTGAAATGCGATTGGTTACGAGACTACCAATAAAGTGACTACTTGCATATACATATACAGGACCTAATTAATTATTTTAATTTGTATTTCTAGAGTTGGTATTCTGCAATTAATTTTGCAGGATTATTTAGATAACGCAATTTGCTGAAAAATTTATTAATTTTAGTGTGTGTTTGCAGTGTTTTGGTAAACGCTACTCGGTGACAATTTATTTAGAATGAGGTTTTTGCGGGTACAATGAGTACATTTCTGCTAGGCATTAACTATACAGGTTTAAATACAAGCCAAAAATTTAAACATACAAATTACATACATTATTTGCATAAAGTAACGCCTGTATCTCGGAAGGGTAGGTAGAGACGTTTTGACACCTGCCACAACCCCGACATATCTCTCTCGTTCTCTAAACGTATATTTTTTATCTCAAGCTTGTTTGTCGCTCGTATGTACAAAGGTGAAAAAGATTAACTAAAGACAATATTTTATTGGTAATTATGTACATAATTATCTACCATTTTAACCGACCATAAAAAAAGGAGGCGGTTATTAATTCGACGCGTATATATATATATATATATATATATATTTTTGGCTATGTTCCTCCATAACTCCGTCAAATCTTAACCGATTTCGACAATTCTTTTTTTGTTCGAAAAGATATACGTCCCATTGGTCCCATTTTAGTTTGGTGGTGAAGGCCTGATGAAGACTTTCAGAGGTGGAGAAAGGAACTCTTCAATGGACAGCAGTAAATGAGGCCTAATGGGGCACATCCTTTAGTAATATCCGTTTATATTCTTTTTGTTGCACTAACCCGTAGGTTTTAAATAGGATTTTAAAATAATATCCGTTTGTTTCATAAAATAGCGTAAAAGTAGTCCCAAGGTAATTTGGTGATGTTCTGCTGAAGACTTTGGAGATGGAAATTGAGAACGTCAAATTTTAAAGCAACGAATTAAGTAGGGTAAATTACGGTTATAAGGGTCTTCTTTATTTTTCTCCCGCTCCCCCTAAAAATTAAAAAATAAAAGCAGAGTTCGAAAGTTTCATGACCAGCACATATATTTTGGGCACCGACTCCAAATTATACTTCTAGAATACCTACATGTATACATACTTCTAATTATTTAAATTATTTCTAACTATTAATGCTGTAGTGTTTCGAACTCGGTTTTTATTTTTTATTTAAAAATTTTATCGTAAAACTACGTGCCCTTTTCGACTAAGCGACTTAGCGTGATAAGAAATAAGAAACAAAAAACAAACAAGACGTCACACGCTTCATACATAGTCTGGTAAGTCAGAACTACACTAGATAATAGGTACAGTGGCCGTTGAATTTGTAGAGTACAATAGTTTTTATTGCATAACAGGAAAATATAGTAGATACTGTTCGAGTATGCCATTGTTTGAAACCAGTATTGGGTTAACCAGCGTTATAGCCACACGCTGTTAGTGTAGGCTCTTCTGATGCACGCTGTGCGCTTCGGTTTTGGACTTACTCTTTTTTGTCAACATTGATCCAAGAAAATAGTCAACCTCTTCTGATTCTTCTTCTTCAATCCATAGCCAACCAATGCGGAGTGTAGGGCTCTTCCAATAAACGCCATTCACCTCTGTCTTGACATTTGCGCATGCAGCCTTTTTCTGCCACTTTGACCAGTTCGTCAGTCTATTTTGTTGGTTGCCTGTTTCACTTCTGCGCCCATGTCTATAGGTCTCCGGACTAGCATCTTTACACCTTATCTTTTGGCTTTTATATGGCATATTGGATTGCTCATTTCCATGCCAATTTTGGTTATTTCTGTTCCAAGAGAACTACAGATGAAAAAAGTGATATATCGGCAAGTGCAGAGATCGAAGCTCGAATCTCGAGTCTGCAGTGGCATTGGGCAGGGCACCTGGTGAGGCGGGAAGACGGCAGGTGGCAGCCAAAAACCAGACGGCGGTCAGTGGGTACAGCCCCGTCAGCACCGACAGCCCGATGGTCGGACGGTTCGATCAAGTTGAATGGCGAGAGACCGCGAAAGATGGCGTAATGGGGAAAATGGCTATACCCAGCAGTGGGCAGAGGGGAGCTAATGACGATGAGGATGATGAGTGCAGACAAGACGTCTGTCATGTTAGGCCAGCTGGTTATCAGTTCATCTGGTTGATTGTCTGCACGCCCACATGTTTACGCCGGTTTCACTCATACAACGTTCGCACAACGGCCTTATAGTAAATGTATGAAACTCCATCAGTCTGATGATGTCGTATCGTTACGGTGATCGTCCAATGTGAAACCGGCCTATGTCTAGAATTCCAGACAAATGCGTTTATCCACCATGCCCAGTCTTGTCTGTGGCATTTTATTGTTTGCCCATTACCACTTCTTTCGGCCAATCACTACACTTGCTTATAAATTTTTATTGTACGCCTACGACAGTCATTCCTTCTCCTTTACCTCCTGCAGATTGGCTAGTGAAGACACTCGCCCTTTTTTTGTCCACTTTTGTTTGAAACCGCCTTTGTTTGACCACTTCTTGACCACCGTCCATTAAAATCCACTCTTTGTTGATTTTCCTTTCTATCTTTTTATCACTCCGTGTGGCGCCGGATTAAGAATAGTGTCACTCTATTTCCTCCCGTGGATGTCGTAGAAGGTGACTAGGTGAAAATTACCAGGAGACGGGCAGCAGCGTCTTCCTGAGATTCCAACCGCGTATACTGCGATCGCCAACCCGCCAGCCAATCGTGGCGATTATGGCAAAACCCGTCATGGTCATGAAAACCATGAGGGAGGCCTGTGTCCTGCGGTGGGCGTCAGGGTGCTGATGGTCATGATGATCTATCTATCTATACAGCCCATGAAAGACGCCCGCTGTTGGGGGTTAGGCCTCTTCACCGTCACGACAACCTCGCCGGTCCACTACGAGTGGAGGCCCAGAACTGGTCGTCGTTCGGTGCGTAGGCCCGATGGGTTGATGACATTAATAAGGCGGCAGATTGACTGCCTCGTTGGTCCAGCCGTTAAGGCGCTTAGCTACTAAAACAGAGGCCGTGGGTTCCATTCCCACTGGGGGCCGCCGTAATGTAGAAATGACCTTTTTAATGTCCTTGCCTGGTTACCATAGCACAGGGTATCCTAGTTTGGGACCGGGGCAAGTGATTGTATTGTGTGGAAGTTATTATTATTATTAGATAGGGCGGCAAAAATAACAATCATCTTGGCTATGTCGGTCAGTTTCGTTCTTCTTCATATTTCTTGTCCAATCACGGAAGATATTCAAACTTTCACGCACAAAACTTACGGAAACCTTTATGCTGGCGCTGCACCGGGCTATTCGTATTCGAGAATTTATAGAGACAGTATGGGGATGGACCTTAATCACCACGCGAGCCCACCGCGGATTGGCAATTTCAAGCGCTGAAGTATGTTAACACCCCAGACACAGCTTTCCTCTCTATGTGAGCAAACCTTATGGTCTACAAATTCACATACGTACGTAACTTGGAAAAAAAAGTCACTGGCACAAGACCGGGGTTCGAACCCACGACCTCCTAATGTGAGCAAGTGTTCTACCGACCGCTTTACCAGCGCTTATATTTGCCGAAGATTAATACATTGCAGGTTTTTTTTTTTTATTTTTTTTTATTTATTTATTTGGTTTATCAACAGTTGCGACATCCTTACATGCTAAATGAGAAATGATATTGTATTAAACTAGATGTACAACTAATTACAGATAAACACCGCATGCATAGAAAATAAACAAGTACTTATATAGCTAGTATTACTTTACTTGCTTAACGAATGTATACTGGCTGATCATCCCTTGTCTTAATAATAATAATATAGAGTTACTATAACGAAAATTACAGATTGTTTGACATAAGATGTGCAGTAATTTTTTTCTGGTAACAATGTCGAGAATCAGAGTGCACGTCTAAAGTGCTACTGAATTTATTGTAGAGGTTGTACAGACGTGGAATCGGTGAGTTTCGTCCCATCACAGTTCTTCGGTACGGAGCTGATAGTGGATTAGGAATTACTTTACGGGGGTATGTGCAAGGAACTTTGAGCATAAATTTATTGAGAAGTTGTGGGCAGTCAAAATGATTTCTTAAAACATTGTACAAAAACATTAAATCTAGACTATCTCTGCGTTTTTCTAAACTTATCATTTTAAACCTAGTGAGTCTGTCTTTGTAGCTTCGCAGTTTTTTAGCTTCACCTTTGGCAAACGCCATGTGCCACATGAATCGTTTTTGTATTCTTTCGATTCTCAGAATAATATGTGTAGCGTAATGAGGTCGCCAAAGAAAATACAAAGAAAACCCGGCAACGGATGGTTAATATTGGCCGAACGAATACACATATAACTACGTTAGTAAGTAATGTAACTGAGTAGAATTCATGTATGTAAAGGTCAATGTATTGTTCACTGTGCCGTGCAATAAACAACTACAGTGATTGCACTTCATCATCATCATCATTCAGCCACAAGAAGTCCACTGCTGGACATAGGCCTCCTCCATGGATTTCCAAAAAGACCGGTTGGAAGCGGCCTGCATCCAGCGCCTTCCTGCCACTTGGACGAGGTCATCTGTCCATCTTGCTAACACTACTCAACTGCAGTTTAAACAGTCTGTGGCCACAGACTATTTAAACTGTATTTGAGAAGTGTTTTAAGGAATCGTGTTTTTATAAGAACACCGTTCATTCTTCTTACAAACATTGTTATTAAATTGAGTAAATAAGTACTACCTGAACAAGCTGCTCGTTATTTGCAAATCATTGTGGTCGTTAAAATAACAATCTGCGAGACCACATTATGTACTCGCATATTAAGTAACTACTTATCAAATACAAGATACAAGATAGAAGATAAGTTTTGATGAAAAACAAAGTAAACCGGCGAAGCCAGCATGAGAAGTGGAAATGTTATCAACATGGGCATTCTATTATATTTTATTAAGTAGGTAACTACTTATCAAATACAAGATAGTCAACTATTTTATCTTTAAATAAACTTACGTAACATCATATTATGATAAGTTTTGATAAAAAACTAAGTAAACCGGCGAAGCCAGCATGAGAAGTGGAAATGTTATCAACATGGGCATTCGATTATATTTTATTAAGTAGGTAACTACTTATCAAATACAAGATAGTCAACTATTTTATCTTTAAATAAACTTACGTAACATCATATTACGATAAGTTTTGATAAAAAACTAAGTAAACCGGCGAAGCCAGCATGAGAAGTGGAAATGTTATCAACATGGGCATTCTATTATATTTTATTAATATAAATATATACTTTACGGCTGTAACGCAAATATTAACAGGACTACAGGGTGACTTCCAATTTGATTGACAAATTGTAACTGGATATCATCATCATCGGCTTCTTGACGCCCACTGCAGGACATACTCCTCATGGTTTTCATAACCATGAGGGGGTTTGCCATAATCGCCACGCTTGGCAGGCGGTATACTATATATACTATAAGGTAATAATATGGTTTGGCGATATCCTGGATATCCTAACCATTATTCAGAAACATATGGCGTTAGTTTTGAAAAAATGGGGCGTCATAAAAAAATATTTTACGGTATCCAAAATTACTTCATTTAAGTATAGACAAACCAAAATTTTAAGTAATTAATATTACTGTTTTTCCACAATATTTTGTTATTGTAGCGCTTGAAAATTAACATAAAATTGTTTGTTTTAAATGTTACTTTACGGAAATCCATAATAGCATTAAAATGTGAAAATTACTTTGCTAAATTCCGCCAAAAATTTATGCAAAATTTAATGCGGAATTTAGCAAAGTAATTTTCACATTTTAATGCTATTCAAATAATATGAAGAAATGTGTAGTTTTTATGTTTTGTGTTTACGCCTAAACGTACGTGTGCGTATGTTTTGGGGGGCAGTTAAGCTCAGAACCATAACCTTGTAATTTAATATTTTTTTCTGATTGTCACCTGTTATACTCACTTGGTAAATAAAGTAAAATAAATGAAAATTATATTCTCTCAAAATATAGCTAATGATTTCAAAATCAGGCTGTAGAATTCAGCAATGAATGCCGCATACATACGAGTAGACTATTATATGTTATTTTTAATTATTTTCCATACTCGTACACACTTAACCTTCACCTAGAAGACAGGCTAGGAAAACACAGTAAAAGACACAAAAAATGAGAAAACTAGAGCCAGTGAGAAACATACGAACATACCATGTTTAAAAGCACACGATAAAGTATAACCGTTAACAAAACCAGAGATAAACAATACTAAATGCTCTACAGATGGCGAAGAAGATCCTGTTACTCTTCCTTCTAGTGGTAGCCGGAGTAGTGGTCTGGAAGCTATGGTGCCACAAGTGCCATCCCCCTAAACCTCCCCACCTAGACCTGGAGGAATGGTGGGGACCCAAGCAGCTGGTGGGCAGGACGGACCAGACCATCCGACCATTCAAAGTGCAGTTTAGTGAACAGGTTGGTTGGATTTCGGGAGCTTACCTTGGAAAACTGTGTTAACTTCAAAAGTTTGGAGTAAAATGGGCAGGGTATGAATTTGTAATTCTGATCTCTGGTTTGAGATATTCAAACTGAGCTAAGCAGAAGGTGATCTGCAATACAGTTCTTTATTGTCTTTTGATTTAATCCTGTTTTTGATGTAATATTTCAACTTTTACTGAACAAAAAGAAATAAGAAGATCAGAAGAAAAATAAAAACACAAGACCGGTTCGAACGAAATAAGAACATAAGATTGAAACAGCTTTATGTACACTAACATATGAAAGAGTTTCAGGATTTATTCATTTTTGGCCAAAGACCTCCCAGCTTTAGTTTTAGGACAAATGTCTTCCAACCAATTCAACTGCGGTGAGAAGCATACCGTTGATCCGAAAAAAACGAGACCCTCTCTGCCCCTCAGATGATTCAAGACCTCCGCGCTCGCCTGACCAATCGTCGCCAATTGACTCCACCCCTGGAAGGCATCTCTCTGGAGTACGGGATGAACACGGACCAGCTTCAAGGAGTACTGGAGTATTGGGCCAAGGATTATCCCTTCGCGAAGCGCGAGGCTTTCTTCAACAAGTTCCCGCAGTTCAAGACTAACATTCAAGGCTTGGAAATCCACTTTATTCGGGTTAAGCCCGAGGTGAGGTTCTTAATTTACTCTGTTTCGACTGTCTATAAAAGCCCTGTGAAAGAAAACATCGTGATAAAACTTTAGTGTCAGAGGTATTTATGTATCTATTTTGGAGTATTTCTGAGATTGTAAATTGATCTTCAAGACAGCAATGGTGTGGCAAAAACCGCTACCCCTACGCTAAACTATGTTTTTAGAGTTCCTGGTCACGTTGACATACTGATGTGGATGTGAAGATGTAAGCACTGCAAGACGGTTGACATAAAGTTGACAAAATTACAAATAAACACACTGGCTTCAATATAGTCTCGGACACTTGTCCCAGAAACTCGGATGCGTTGAAGAGCTGGATACTAGATCCATTAAATACTAAATATCATTAGGTATAATAGATGCTGCCCTTATCAACAGACTATCACAGCTGAGCTATCGTCAACTTGATTCCTTTCAACGACAACTTCTTTTTTATCTTACTATGTTGGTGGGCAAATGCATCTCATTCTGCATTACGCTGTCCATAGTCTACGTACAATAGCCCAAATATGCGGCTATATAAGTGCGGAAACCACATGTGAAACTAACTATGCTGTCCATAGCGTCCATGTTCGGATTTCGTCCAGGTCCCCGATGCCAATTTCCGTCCCCAGGCCAAACCAGGCGTGACGGTTGTCCCTCTTCTCATGCTCCACGGCTGGCCAGGTTCCGTGCGGGAGTTCTACGAGGCGATCCCGCTTCTGACAAGTCCTAAAGCCGGACACGACTTCGTGTTCGAGGTCATCGCGCCAAGCCTGCCTGGGTACGGCTTCTCTGATGTAAGTATTTTCAAATAGAAGGAGAGAGAAAAGATATTCGCCTATTGTAACAATACGACATATAATAAGTAAAACTAATAAAATATACAAAAAAAAAAACAGTAAACTTGATGCTTATAGCATTAAGTCCGCCACATTGCCATTGTATTTTTTACTTATGTGCAATAAACCTATTAATAATAATAATAAACGGTTGCTGATACTAAGACAAATTTCAGGATTTTCGACTCTTGAGGGTTGATGCTTTCGGTGGTTATAGGCCAAAAAAGAAAGCGAGGGTAGAAGGAGTAACAAGAGACAGAGAGAGAAAAGCCGGTAGAGAAGAAACTTTAGTCCTGTATATTAGCCAGCTTGTATTGTATGGACTACACCACGCCATTTGTGATTCTGGAATTGCTCACGAAGTTTTTCTTAATGCTCATAAAATACTTCTATCCCCAGCCCGCGGTCAGGCCAGGTCTTGGGGTGGCACAGATGAGTGTCGTGATGCGGAACCTGATGCGGCGGCTCGGACACAAGCAGTTCTACGTCCAGGGCGGAGACTGGGGCGCGGCTATTGGCTCAGCAATGTCAACACTCTTCCCGGAGACAGTTCTGGGATTCCATACCAACTTCCCGTTCATTCAGGTAAGCGTGTTTGAGAGGACAATCGGCTTGAACCAGTATTGATAATTTTTCGTCAAACTGTATGCTCGTCACTGTTAGAAGAATAAGTATAGTTAGAAACAAATGCAATGTCGGACAAATATCTTGATCGAATGAATTTAACTTCGCATAGGCTTATTTAGGATCTCTATGGCGGAGGATGCGGGATGTGACTTAGTTTTCTTCAGTCTTTAGTTTATGTAAATTAACAGATAATAATTTTGAAAAAAGTAACTCATTTATTTATCACACTAATACTAATTTATTGAAAAAAACGTGAAGAGAACAAAGGGGTAAAAACTCCGAATTGTTCAGAAATGTTGATATTTATTATTATGACCAAGATTTAAAATCTGGTTAAAGGCACCTATTCAGACATCGCGTTCTACCTAATTTAATCAAAGATTGTAAGAGAGGAGTTAATACGCTGATTTCTACTCTATTACAGGCTCGACCCGAAGGCAGGTTACGTTGCTTAGTGACATTAATCAAGTGTAAACGTAAACTCTTTATGTTTATTCACTGTTCAAGGTCGATTGAATAAGAGTCATGAAAGGTTAAGGCGCGAAGGCACTATACAGACGCGATCTGTAGACACGACATACACGTCAATTTACATGAGTGGATCAAATGCGGACTAAACCGTGTACAATGCCAGTTCAACGGCTCTCCAAGACCGACTTGGCTGCTAAGGACGTCCCTTAGCGGCCCATCCACCCACATTTGCTCGATATATTTGTTGTGTAAATCTTTCTTCCTTCATCCTCTCCTACATTTATAATGCCACTACATTTATATGTATATCTGAATTCCATTATCATCAGCGCGTATACACACACATACGTAACTCATATGGCTAGGTAAAGGCCTTTTTATGATCGCCACCAATAACCTCTATCCTCATTTTTAGAGCACCTGCGGCATGACCAAGTACTTGCTTGGCTCCCTGATGCCGTCACTCCTGGTGGAAGAACACCTAGTCAGCCGGCTGTACCCAGTCTCCGCCTTCTTTTCTCACCTCGTGCAGGAGTTCGGCTACTTTCATCTGCAGGCTACTAAGCCTGATACTGTTGGTACGTTACTATAGGAATTTGACATTCCGACAGAATTAATTTAACACTCACTTTTCTTGTTAAAGGCAAAAACTTGTTTTGCTAGGAATAGAATTTTGAGAGGAAAAATCTTCGATACCTACATACAAACCTAATGGTTACCCAATGGCAACTACCTCATATGACCTGCCAATCAGTGAGAAGATAGAAACAGAATTGCAGATTCAGATTATCTTCCTTATCCACATTTCGGAGTCAATTAATGTGTAGGTTTCTTCACGGTGTTTTTTTGCGCCCTTATCAAGTGGTACTACTGCAGGCTAAGAATGTAATCTAATTCAGATTTAAAACTAACCGGAGACCGATCTAATGACTTCTCTAAAGAGAAGTTGTTTATCTTTTGTTAAAATAATTTTTTTACTAAAAAAGTTGCTGATTTTTGAAATATGTAATCTATCTCTCCAAAGCGATTGTTTACCTTTCTTTCACCAGTTCACAGCCATTTATACTTACTTTTTCCCAAATCCAGGCGTTGCCCTCTCCGACTCTCCTTCGGGCCTGGCTGCCTACATCCTGGAGAAGTTTGCCACTTGGACGCAACGCGACACCAAGGCTTTGCCGGCTCACCTGAAGAAGGAATCCCTCGTGGACAACCTGATGGTCTACTGGACCTCCAACAGCGCCACGACGTCTATGAGACTGTATGCCGAAGCCTCCTCTAGCAAGCATGGAGCGCTGAAGTTAGATGAGTGAGTATTCACCGAGGTTACATTTACCGGAACACGTAATTTTGTTCTTTGGTCAAGTCCTTTTTCACGAACGCTTCCAAACTGAACACACACATGCACGAAACAAAAAAAAATTGTTGGTCTAGCGGTTAACATGCTTGACTACCAAGTCAGAGGTCGTGGGTTCGATTCCCACTGGAAGCCGCCGTACTTGATTTGTACAAAATATGTTCTTGTATTTCCTTGTTTGTGGTGCCCTTGCCAGGTTACCATAGCACTGAGTGTCCTTATTTGGGACCGGGACAAGTGATTGTGTAGTGCGTGTAGAAGGAAGCTATCAACGAAATTAATTGAACAATAAACAACCATTTTCCTTAGAGGAAAAATAGACTATTTTGCTTCTTACGCACGCACATAACACTAGCAACTATGTTATGAGAGCGAGAATCACATATGTAATTGTATTCTAATTTTAATATTCTCATTTCAGCATACCAACTCCGGTTCCTGTGTGGGGTCTCCAAGCGAAGAACGAGATCGCCTACCAGCCGGCCGCCATCTTGAAAACGAAGTTCGTCAACCTCATCGATTTAACGGTCCTGGACAATGGCGGCCATTTTCTGGCCTTCGAGTTGCCTGAGGTGAGAATTGTTTAATTTGACCGTTTTTCGGGACATTTGGTTAGGGGGGAAGACGGCCGGGGAACTAAAGTAGGCACTGAGTGGTGGCCAAGAACAGGTGAGATATCGTTGGGCAGACGATATTGCGAAAGCGGCTGAGAAACATTGGACATGACTAGCAACGGATCGGACGGGTTGGCGTGAAAGAAAAAAACGCCGATGACTAAAAGTGGGCTCTGTTTGTGGGCTGATTAGATGGATGGATGGATGGATGGACAGTTTATTTTGAGATGTTGAGGCAGCAAGGGGAAAAAACCTGAACTTTTGTTGCTATTCATTACTAATGAACAAACTGCATTCACAGTTCATAACAAAATTATTTCCCTTTCTTTCTAGGTGTTGACTGGCGACGTGTTTAAGGCTGTTAAGGAGTTCAGAAAGTGGCACGATGAAAAGAGTAAAGAGAAGACTGAACTGTAAAAGCTTAATTCCTCAATTCCAAAACGATAAAATCACGATTCCTTTGACACGCTGCTCAAATGCACTTTGAATAGTCTGTGGTCCCTACCACAACCCCTTTTCCCTTTGCCAAGCCTATTCAAAATTAACTTGGCAGGAGTGTTTTAAAGAGTAGTGTTTTTATAAATAATACTGTTAATATTTGCTTGTGATATGATAAAATTTATCGCGTCTAGTAGCAACTCTCAGGCGCTATGGTGCACGGGGTACAGTCATTGCTCAGACCTACACTGTTTTCTCAGATGCGTCTGTGTAGTCCACAAAAAAACCTTTGGCCTTTGCATCTACGTAATGAGAGGATTTATGCAGCGTCCAGTAGCATCTTCACTCACACTAGATGGGTGAGGGGACCACTCGGACGCTGCAGTGCCTGGGACATTGTTTTTTTTTAGATGGCGTAGGCTTGCCCAGCACCTATACCATCCTGACAGCCTAGACCGCCTAGACCACAGGAAAGACAAGACTTGCCTTTCCGGTAGTCCACATTATCCGCAGTAAATCCGATTTAAAATAATGTAATTTTGTAACGGTCCGTAGTGCCTTTTGAGCTTTTGCCCCAATATTACGTGTGCCCAATCCTACACGATTCCAATCTAACTGTCAAATTACACACCAATTGCTACCGCAAATGTCAGGTTTCGGATGGGATTTGGTGCGCATAATAAGGCCTCTATTACAGGCAAATAAAAAATCAATCAGTGAATAGAAATCGTGGTAGGTAGGACTGAAGGTGTTTTTTTTATAATTGTTGTTAAGAAATGTTTTTAAATCTGCCTACTAACCGGAACAAATCTGAATAAATGCGTTTTATAGTTTGTCTCTGTGTCTTAATCCAGAAAATAACCCTTCACATGAGTACCCAATCTCGTTTTGTATGGATCCTCCTTAGTCCTGACCTTGAAAATAACAGTTGAAAACCATTGTTATTTTCAAGGTCAAGGAGGTTAATAGAGCGCTCTCACTTCTGTGATCGCTCTAGAGTGCGCCGTCAAGTTGTTATTTTGTTTCAAATAGCCTCTTGAAACTTCTCAAGAGCGATCTCAGATGTAAGAGCGCAGTTCAACAAGTGAAGGACCGCGAGCCTATATTTTATTTATACGTTTTTTTATATTACCAGTAAAATATTACCCTATTATCTAATATTAATATATTATTATATAAAATATAGCCGAACCCGGCGGCGTGCGTGCATGCAACGACTAATGAATGTTGATGAAGCGAAAGTGATCTGTCAGGATCATGGCAAGTGGCAGTCCCTGGTCTCTGTCTACCTATCCGGGATACAGGCGTTAGTTTATGTATGTAAGATATTTTTGAACTGAAACTTTCGGAAGCACTGCACTACACATAAGTGATTCCGGAATAGTCGGCAGATAATTCTACATTATGCAGCAAGGCAATAATACTTAGCAGCGGAAAATTCCAAATTGATCAGCAGAAAATTTTATCAAACAATCTTTTACCCAATAATTTTCATCTTATCAAAAACACTAGATTACGGAAAAAAACAGAAGAAGCTATATACGAGCTAAGAATAAAAAAAACCATAGAAGTGCTTTTCCCTACAAAATTCACACTCAAAAACGGCCCCTGTCCTCAGAGTACGTCACTATGTGATTGGTTCATTTTGTGCGCCATGCGTGACGCGAATGTTGATCGTACATAAGTGTGCAGAGTGTGCTTATGTTTGCTTAAGGCCGGTACTGGACACCATGTATAAAACTGGACAACATAAAAAGCTGAGAGGTCTGTAGTTATTTATTTTCACGATCAGTTCAAGCATGATTGCATAGCACCATTCTCATAGCACCATTCATGTGTCACCCGTCGAAATATCTAGGTACTTCGCAAGATGGCGGTCTGATAGATATGTAATAATGAACCGCTCTGATTGGTTACACAATTGACAAGCCACGCCCGCTTTTACACAATTAAACGTGGTGTCATTTTTTAGCGCTGATTAGACATCTATGTTTTTAATTATGACTGAGTACGAGTACTTCTATTTCAATTCAGCCATTGAAGTAAATACAAGGATCAAGGATCCAAACAACAAATCTTCAAAGAACCATCGTATTTTGGTCTTAGGCATTAATATTTTCTCCCACTTACTCACGTTACTTAACTACACTGCGCAGTTTTTTGCAATCATAAAAATCCCATTACTTGTATCACTTTGCCACAATTGACAAATAAGCCCCACTCAGTGGCGCGGAATCACCCGATTGATATCAAATGGTGCGCTGATGGCGCTCGGTCACGTGACCGGTTGACGTCGTAAATAAATATGGCGGATTGGAAGCTTATCGCGGGTGAAAACGTGCAGATTTTTTAAATTAGACTCGCTGGGTTCTTTTTTATCAGGGGTGGCCTCTATTTTTCTTGGGATGAAACATAATATTTGCTTAATCGATATTTTTATTAGGTAAATTAGGAGTGTGTGCCACGTCAAACGGACGGATAGACGGACGGGCGGCCAGATAGTTAGATTTTAAATTTATGTTGTGTTTTTCCTGGTACAATAAAGAATATTCTTATATTATCTTATCTTATCTTAGATGGACGGGCAGACAACAATGTGATCCTATCATAGACATACCACGCAAAGATAGTGAGGCGAAACGCACACGTTAACGTAACATGTGTCTGCCTAAGGGTGTTCTTATGTAAAGCATACTGTCTCGGTCGCACAATTTAACATATTTAATTACTTTAATAAAATGAGTAAATAAAAAAATTTGGAATCAAATTTTCTCAATCAAATCTTAGTACAGGATAAGAACTGATGGCCGATGGGCCCGAAAAGTTCTCGAATGGAGACCACATATCGGCAAGCGCAGCGTAGGACCACCAGCCACAAGATGGACAGATGACCTCATCCAAGTGGCAGGAAGGCGCTGGATGCAGGCCGCTTCCAACCGGTCTTTTTGGAAATCCATGGAGGAGGCCTATGTCCAGCAGTGGACTTCTTGTGGCTGAATGATGATGACGATGATGACAGGATAAGAAAAATATGCCTTTAATATCCGCAATTTAACTATCAATAAAACCCTCGGACCATATTCATCAAAAGTATACTCATGTTATTACAATCACAAAAAAATTTAAATTGTGCGAACGAGACAGCATGCTCTACGTAAGAGCAGCTTTAATCGGATTGTAGTATAAGTGAAATTTGCAGATACGCACACATTCGCATTAATAGTGTCAAATTTGGCCACCAAGGAAGGTCGCCATGTGGTTCTGCCTTATAATAATTCTATGGATCCTACACTTAAGGTTTTCATTTCCCTTTTTAAGCTACGGAACTCTATAAAGTGACGGTTGTAGCATAAAACATAATTGAGGAGAGAAATTAATAAAAAAACCTGCCTAATCGAAGCAGCAACACAGTAAAATAATCTTGTTTTTAATTAAGCGCTTGTTCCAATCCTCGTTGATAGGCGTTTAATTTTTAAAGGAACTTTGACAATGAAATAACTTTGAAGAGATAAAAACTCACTGGAGCTTTAGGCCGGCATGGTCCGTCAAGGAATATCAAAGACGATTAAAAGGTTTCTAGTTTAAGACTTTTAAATCTTTTCATTTAAAATTAAAGTAAAAATACATTTATTTAAATTATAATTATTCATTACTTATTACAAATTAAATTTGAACAAATTTTATTGTGATTGAGATCGGATTTGGATGTAGGGTAGATACTTATTAAAGCCAACAGATCACTTGTGGGTGTCCCTCTCATCCCAGAATTGACACCTTTTCTCTTATCACATCAACACACGCCTACTCCCCTATGTTATTGCAGAGAATAGAGAACTTGGAAAAATAATATTTTGGTCTCATTGGAGGGGCCATGCTAATAGATAATAATTTAAATTCTCTCTACAAGTAATACTTTCCAAAATATTTTAATATTCGAAAATACAAATCGGGCGTAAACTGAGACATCACAAGGATACCTGATGCCTTAATGTCGCGTGCATCAGTAGGTGTTTGACTTGTGTCATAAAAGAATGTTTTTACATGTCCACACTCTTATTATAAAACTAGGGGGTGAACCCCCTGCGCGCTTACGCGCGCCAACCCCCAGCCGCTCCGAGCTTCGCTCTCCGCGGCGCTCGGCCTAGGGCCTCGCTAGACACTTGACGTTGGGATTGTTTGAGTGGGAACATGTATGGTCTCGGCCTTCGGCCTCGGCCTGGACGGAGCTCGGCCTTCGGCCTCGCCGCGGCGGGGTTCCTCGTGCCCGCTTCGCGGAGCTCGGCCTCCGGCCTCGCAAGTTTGTCCCATCTGGCTTTTGCGTTGTTGCTCGTTCGCCGAAAATGTATAGTCTCGGCCTTCGCCCTCGGCCTGAACGGAGCTCGGCCTTCGGCCTCCCCGCGGCGGGGTTCCTGGGGCCCGCTTCGCGGAGCTCGGCCTTCGGCCTCGCAATTTTGTCCCATCTGGCTTTTGCGTTGTTCCTTGTTCGCCGGAAAATGTATGGTCTCGGCCTTCGGCCTCGGCCTGGACGGAGCTTGGCCTTCGGCCTCGCCGCGACGAGGTTCCTCGTCCCTGCTTCGGCCTCAAAAAATTGTTTATTTGAAAAATTGTTCATTTTTGTTTAAAATTTTGTACTAAAAGTCGATTTTCAGTACAAATTCTCCATACAACATTTTCTCATTTTCAATCTTCGATATCTCGGCCGCCATCTTGAAAATCCAAAATGTCCGATTTCTCTTATATACCTGGGTCCTTTGACGACCCGATGCCGTTTAGGGCACGTCTCCAGCATGTGCCCAGTTGGCTGCCGACTTTTTTGCGCAGAGGTCGATTTTTTGGGCGGCCATATTCTCGCCCCTATTTTGAATTTCGAACGTTCAAAATTTTTTTTCAATATTAGATCACGTAACAAGCACCCGTTCCAAATTTCATCCAAATCGGCCGGTAAACAAAAAAGTAAGCCGATTTGTATAGGAGAAGGCGTTCGAAATTCAAAAATCGGCTTCATAGGATGGCTGTATATCATACATTTCCTACAACTTTCTGATACAAAATTTTCACGTAACTCTTACCGTTTCCGAGGAAACCTATAGATGATCAGTCAGTCAGTCAGTGAGTATACCGGATTGTAGCTATATATATTAGTAAAATGTTTACAGTGTTATTTACAAAAAGTGGATTCCCCTTAAAACACTCTTTGTTTACAATACTAATAAGTTTTTACTTTTGATAAGGTTTTACTGTTTTGTTTTGCTTAGTTTCCAATAAATCTTTCAATCACAGTGCACACGTTGAGTAAGAGTCAGAAATGTTTTATTTAACACAACACCCTGATATGACAAACATTCATTCGTTGCTTTCATTTTCAGTTTTTTATTCGTTTTATACCATCGAATCCCTTTTTCTTCACTGTCAAGATACCTAAATAAATAAATTAAATAAAATAACTTCCACGTAACACAATCAGTTGACCTGGCGCCAAACTAGGCTAGGCTACCCTGTGTTATGGTAACGTCGGAGTCGGTTTATTGCAGGAGTTTCTCTTACAAATCGGCTTTAATTCCGTCTTAAGAGTGTGGAATCGACTTTAAAAAAAAAGGACTATTAGAATTGAATGGAAACTTGATTATTTACACTTTTGTGACCCGCAAAGTTCCCAAGAAGCATGAAAAGCAATGGTTTCATTTTTTAGTATGTCTATTGTGGTTTACTTAAATACGACATTACTTCAATCAAATATTTAGACATTTTCCCCATTAAATAATAGGTTGAATCGAGGAACGCGACCTCGGAAATGGGTAAAACTGTGCCGCCATCTAGTTATAATTTTAGATAGACTTTAAATTGGACAGTGTGCTCGAGCTATACAAAACAAGGGTGAACCGAAAAGCGAGAATAAAGTTTCCTTCTGGATTGACGATTTAGTTCTATGAGTAGCTTTATAGATGGCACTTGAATCGAAGCAAAAGTAGTAAATATAAGTAATACAATAGTTCTAACTTTAATATTATTGAGAAAATTATAAATATTTTAATGTATCGAAAAATGTTAGGTAATATTAGGTATAGGCGTGCTAAGTACTAAACATTTTATTGATAGATCTGCGGATAGACAGAATAACATAACATAATATAACATAAACTCACGCCTGTATCCCAGAGGGGTAGGCAGAGACCAGGGACTGCCACTTGCTACGATCCTGACAGATCACTTTTGCTTCCTCAACATTCATTAGTCGTTGCATGCACGCACGCCGGTTTCGGGTACTTTTTATCTTGCATCCTCTATTTGGTCGAAGTATGACCGTCTGGGTCGTCCCTTACCGGCCCTTCCATCCACATTCGCTCGATATATTTGTTTTGTCAATCTTTCTTCCTTCATCCTCTCCACATGTCCAAACCAACGCAACATTCCTTTCTCAATTCTTGTCACTACATCCTCTTTCAGTCCACAACGTTCTCTAATCACACTATTGCGTATCCTGTCATTCAAAGTAACGCCAGACATACTTCTCAAGGACCTCATTTCTACTGCATTAATTCTACTTTCTTGCTTCTTTTGCCATACCCAAGTCTCGCTAGCATACATAAGTGTTGGGACCAGCACTCCATTATGGATAGCCAATCTAGCTCTTTTGGAGATGTTTTGGCCACTCACAAAGGAGTGCAATGCACCGTTTACACAATTTCACACTTGCCATCCCTGGTAAAGAGGCTCCCCAAATAGACAAATTCTTTCACTTGTTCCACCCTTTCACCTCTAATTCTTATCTTGCACTCAGTAATTTCATCATCTTTTTTAAACACCATTACTTTTGTCTTACTCACATTAATGTTCATTCCTTTCCTTTTAAACGCCTCATCCATTACTGCTACTTGTGTCTGCAGGTCTTCAACCGACGATGCGAACAAAACCTGATCGTCGGCGTATAACAAGCATTTGACCAGTAGCTCACCCATCCTTATCCCAAAGTCATTCTCTTTCAAATCAGTCAGGCAACTGTCCATGAATAAGTTGAAAAACCATGGGGAGGCGACACATCCTTGTCTTACACCCCTGCGAATGCTAAACCAGTCAGTATACCCCCCATTAATTCTAACGCAAGCACTGGAGTCTTCATAGAGAGACTTCAGAGCTCGCAGTAAGACGCTGTCCACCCCATACACGGACAGTACCGACCACAGGTCATTCCTCACCACTCTATCATAAGCCTTCTCCAAGTTTCAGAAGTTTGTTTACCATCCGCCTTAAGGAGAAGATTTGGTCCACACATCCCAATCCCTTTCTAAAACCCGCTTGCACATCCCATATCTTTTCTTCAGTCACATCTAGTACTCTTTCAATCAAAACCTTTGCAGTTTTATTGTTTTATTAAACCAGTTTTATTGTTTTTTTCAATAAAACTCAATAATATATTATAAACGATTCTAAGGTTTATTTAAAGGTACTTCAGGCATTTTTGCAGCATCAGGTAGATAAATACAATGAACTAAGTTTACAGTAGCTACATACAATTTCACACTGTGTTGAAATGACGGCGTTTGGGTGACACAATTTGTTGACCAAATTGGTTAAGAGATTTAGTAAATAAACTTAATCGATCTACTAGAATCCAGTTGTGTTTTTTAAAAACAATTAATTATAGAAAGCAGGTAATTTATAAGAAGGTAACTTATCATACTCAATATCGATTTAATGCACACATTTTAAAAACCATAGGTTCCATCATAGTGTAGTTTTGAATATTCTAATATGGTGCAATAAGGTTTAGGTATTTTAATAAGTTACATACCTATTTTATTGTTACCTAAGCAATTTAATTTCGTCCAATTTGTTCATCGATCCACTGTGCGTTTCATAATTCTCTAAGCTTTAGTTACTTAATTATTCTTAGTAATTTAGTAAATAAAGAAAGACATATTTATTGTCAATAGTTATTTTTGTTATTGTCACCTTAAAATAGTTCGGAAGTAGTTGTTTAAGGAGCGACCCGGTGTTAACTAAAAACACAATTGAAAAAAAAAAATCCTTTTTTGGTAAAAATTATTTAGAGTCCAAGGTTCTTGGCCCTAGGCTCTAGACTGTATAGATTTTAAAAGTAGCTATCAGCATTATAGACATTTTTAATATTCCCTTTTTGCAAAAAACGTATTATAAAAATGATTAAAGGGCATTAAGTCCCCTGTACCATTTATTTTAATGGTTTTAAAGTATTAATAAATGATTTTTTTTTATATTGGTTGCGCTATAAAGCTCCGAGTCGCCACTTAAAACAAGAAATGGAATAAAAAATTGTGTCGATATTTACTTAGATAGAGATGTTTTATGACAAGGCTATGTAGAGAGAAGATTTTTTGTACAATCTAAAGTCTTTACGAGAACTCTAAACTAGTTAAAGCCTTTGCTATCTTATTTAAACTAAATAAGTATTTTGTTAGGAAAAAAAACTTGTTTTTATTCTATATTTATTTTTAAATTTTTCACAGAATACTCTGCACTCTTTATTTCAAATGAATGAGAAATTAAAATGAAATTTAATCATTGAAATAAAAATATTACAATTTTATCAATTTTGATAACTGATATGAAATGTAAACAAATCGTAACTACTTCATATCGAAAGTTACATGTTTGTATGAACAATACAATTATAATATAATACGAACTATTTTAAAATTATACTTGAAATTGTCTGTAAGTACGCAGAGTGCAGAACTTTCTATCGAGAATAGTGTATGTACTCGTAGGTCTTTGACTAAGGTCTAAAAAAATATCTAAAAACTAAGTCACTAGAACAGGCACACTTTGCTAGCACAACATCGCGAGAGCTAATAAGCTAGATATACATACACACCACAAAAACACGTTTTTTTATTTAATTTAATATTTTTTTTTTTTTTTTTTTTATATTAATGGAATTTAATATTTGTCGGCTACGCAGAGCAACAGAGATTTTAATGTCAAGTTTTTGACATTTTAATGAACTGTCAAACTTGACGGAGTTGTCCAATTAAAAATATTATATTTCGCTGTTAAAAATTTCAGATCAATATGCCAATTTGGCGTTTTCGTTTAGAATAACTTTACTGGCCTTTTCGGTTATTTGATTGTAAAATAATGTTTAGTGCTTTTGTGAGCAAAATGTATTTATTTGTTGGATTTTCCTTAAAAATTAACACTACAATGGATACATACATCACACTGTAACTAGTCCCTAAGTCATTTAAAAATTGTAATTAGGTAATATTGTAATATTTTTTTTTGCAAGCACACTGATTTTAAATAATAAAACCTTATGCTATGAAAAGCAATATTTTTTATTACATTTCTAATATTTATATTATAAAAATCTAGAAAATTTATAAATTCACAACCTATTATATTCATCTATAGGTATTTTTTACTGACGTAACAAATAATAGGTAAATTTATTTTTTCGAGCAAGTTAAATCAATTTGATTTATAATTGTTACAAAAGTTATATTGCAAAATAAAAAATACAATATAACATTGCAGGGGTTTAGGCCTTCAAACATTACTAATTTTTGTATATTTATAAAAAGGCAACTGAAAAGCGATTTGTAATTAAATATCAATGGTAAACTACTATTTTAGGCTTTACTGGCAGGCATCAGCTACGCAAGGCAATCGTCTAAGTTTGGACATACCTACATTTATATAACTTATCCATCCTGAAATTGCGTACATAACTGTTATTGTCGAAAAGACAAAATAAACGATTTCAAATGCCAAACAACCAGAAGAACTTAATAAGTTCCAAATTAACATTTTAATCCTTACAGCCTTATTTGTAAATTTTCAAAAACACGATTCCTTAAAACACTCCTCAGATGTAGTTTAAATTCATGGTCTGTTGTATATGGAAAGACTTAATCACAGATTATTTAAACTGCCTTTGAGGAATGTTTTACAAGAATCGTGTTTTTATTAATAAGACCGCTAATATTTTTGGTATGTCAGTATGCATACGTTCTTTTGACTTTTTTATACAATCTGTCTAAAAAGTGCGGAAAGTTTACAATTAGAGTAAAATCATGAATCGCAAATAGTCTGCTTACTACCATGCAAATTTAAAATAATAATTTATTGTTTCATACGCTTATTTCACTATGCAAGAATACTGGCTCACATAAACAAACAAAATATTCTCGGAATACTTTTTTTTCTACAGCTTACAAAAAACATGATATAAGAAAAGAATATTTCATATATTTTTTATTTATATTTGATTAGAAATTACTTATTGTCTTTTTATTGTCATTGTTAAAACAATTTGAAGCTAATTATACATTTTTAAGATCAATATTAATAAAGTACCTTAAATAACAGGATAGTCTTAAAGAATTTAGGTTCAACTGGGTCACTTTAAAATACTTTGTCAATTAAATTGAATAACACAGTGTTACTAAATTGATTTACAATATTTGTTCTCGATATCTGTATTACCTTCACACATTAACATTTTATTTTAAAATATCCCAATTTCTCTAACAAAAATAATTTGTTCCTACCTAAATTTCATAGACTTTTGAAATAATCTAGTAATAACCATTATTCAATAATTTTCATCTAAGACGATACTTTTAATTATAAGGAGGTAAAGGATGGACCACAATTTGGAATTTTTAATAAATTCAAAATAGTTTTAGAGTACGTATGTATTCAAACTAGTATGAAATATATTTCGGGATATGAGATGGATATGCGAATACGATAGAATTTACATCGTGGATATTGAAAGGTAAGTGACATTATTCGTAAATTCGATTTGATATGCCCAAATATAGATGTAAAATTTGGTTCTCTGCCTTTTTGCAGAAACATTTTTGGCCGATTTTCATTTGGCAACTAACGTTTCGAAGAATATTATTTTGCGGAATAATCATTTGCCAACTTTTCTTATTATTTTTTTTTATTTCCCAACCTCGCAGTTGCCAACTGTTTGTTTGGTTTGCTTTTTATAATGACATTTTTTCAAAATGCCAACTTTTAAGTAGCGTATGTTTTACTTAGCGTAATATTCATTCATTTGTTTATTGTATACCAAATGTTGCATTAAGTTTCGTTAAGTAACTTATGTGGGTAAGCGCCACATAACCTAAAGGTTAGGAAAACCTAGTAAAATGGATAGAATTTTCTTAGCACTCGCCGGCCGCTGCCGCGGCACGCTCGCTTCGCTCGCTCGGCTCGTGCGTGTGTTGGTCACAGTTCTAACCTAACCTAACCTATAGGTTTGCAAAAAAAAAAATTTACCTAAAGGTTAGGAAAACCTAGTAAAATGGATAGAATTTTCCTAGCACTCGCCGGCCGCTGCCGCGGCACGCTCGCTTCGCTCGCTCGGCTCGTGCGTGTGTTGGTCACAGTTCTAACCTAACCTAACCTATAGGTTTGCAAAAAAAAAAAAATTAACCTAAAGGTTAGGAAAACCTAAGGGAACTGTTTCACAGACGAAAGTTATTCATCTAATAGTTGTTTGGCCTAGTAAAAGATTTGAAAAATAATAAATACCCAAAACGTTTTGTTTCATTATAATAATCAGCTTAACAACAATCCTACCAAATGAAACGTTGCCATACAAAAATTTGTAAATCGTTTGTTGTCAAAGTGAAAAATAGGTGAAATGTTGGTTGGCAAGTGATAATCAGCGTAACAATTTTCTGCGAAAAGGCAGGATCCCGTAAAATTTGAAGGATAATAAATTAATAACGAAGGAATATAATCCTGGGTACTAATTTCAAAGTTTGTTCTGCAAAATATTGTTTTTAGTTTGATTTAAATAGCCCCCAGTTCATTACTGGAAAACTGGAATATTCACGAGAACAATACATTATTTCAATTTTGATTATTTCAATAGAAAATTTGTTTGGTAAACTATTTTAAACAAGACCACCATGGAGAGGCTTATTTGTTTACTTTATATTATTGTCTTTTTTTTATTTATTTTATTTATAAAATAATAAGCACAGCCAAAGTTTAGCGGTGGACTCGATATATTTTTCACTACGTAGGGTTTATATAAGTGTCTACAACTCGATACTTTCTTCCTGGCCAATTGACTTGAAATTCTATTATCAAATCTGCTTGTGTGTCTTCCACCCGTTTCTTTAAGATATTATATATTAGCAAATACCCCCTCCCTTCATTCCATATTGATTTCATTTACCTTTGCAGTTGTCCCTAATCACAGATGTTAGCCAACAATTGACTCTATAATCGTACTAAACCTACTATCTTTAACACGCCAAATCTACCGTCTACTCCTAAAATTTCAAGTAAACACGACCACTCCCACCGATCTACCTCTTCGGCAACAAACTCTGCACGTAATTCGGATCCATTTCATCTAAGTCCTTCCCTTTGGTCTCTGGCACGCAACAAACGACAAAGCATAATCCCCCGACACTTACGGAAGCGTACAACCAAAATGCTCCATGAAGACCCAAAGTCTGCTGGAAATCGACAAAAGTTTTTACGCCCACGAACGCACATAAATAACTAAAGGCTGTCGCCATTGAGCTACCAAACGCCCTGTACTCCAAAGGAAATAATTCACCAATCAGAAGCCAAGATATAGGGCTCATGCCTAGAGAAAACGCTATAGTGAACACAAGTACGCAGAGAAGGGGGATCCAGTCGTTTTGTCCTAAGGCTTGATGGAACATCACGTTTTGAATTCTTTGATTCCGATGGACCTCTTCATAGTAAGCGTAACTTCCGAAACCTGCTAACGCCATTGACATGAGGACAGAACTAACGATCAGCAATGGCAGCCTCCCAACAGTATCAATCAACAACCCTGATAAACACGAAGCAAGCAATTGAACAAAACTGACAGCAATCGCAGCTCCGTGTGGATTCATACCACCGAACGTCTTCCTGAAAATCGGTACAGCGTAGAAAGAAAACGCGTGAGCGCCCGAGAACCTTTGGAACATCATAAGACCACACGTCACTAGAATAGGCCCTAGCAAACGATTCATAGTTCTAGCATCCAGAGAACTCATCAAGTGACCGCCAGATAGATTCTGCCGCTGACTAAAATTCTTACTTGCCAAAACGTTCGTCCTTATTGTAGCTAGCTCTTGCGTTACGTCAGAGTCTGGTCCTCTGAGCCAGAGTAGGCTTTGATAGGCCTCCTCGTCTCTACCATTCAGAACCAAGTAGCTAGGCGTTTCAGGGATGTAAAGTACAGTGCAAAACAACAGTAAAGGAGCGGCGGAGATACACAAGGCCAGTTGTTGCCAGTCTAAGTAAGCGCCGATGGTGAAGCTGAAGAGGACTCCAAGATGGCCGACGATTTTCAAGATGGCGCTCAGGCAACCCCGGATGTCAGGCACGGATATCTCGCTGATGTACACCTGGAAGTAGGAGAAGTATCTTTTGTTATTTCACTCATGTAACTATGATGATCCGTTCAGATAATGTTTTAAGAAAATGTTCGTGTTATTTTTAAATGTCACTAAATGAAACCATCCAACCAGACATCGCTCAAAATTTGGTACGGAAGTTAACGGCTGACTTAGTTTACGTCAACAGTACTGATGTACGCTGTAATCACGTAAGTTATGGCATGTCATAACATTATTTTGGGGTTTTAACACTGACCTCCGTGGCAGGTTAGCTACCAACCTAAGGTAGTAGCACTTTTATAGATGTATGGGTTTAAGCAAAAAATATGTTACTTAAAAAAGTGCCTTTACGAACGAAATGGCGGTACCATTTATCGTACTATCGAAGAGGCAGTACTCAATTTATTATTTATATGGCTTGAACATAACCTATATCTGTGAATATAACTATATTATCATCAGCCATTTGACGCCCACTGCAGGACATAGGCCTCCTTCATGCTTTTTATGACCATGAGGGGTTTTGCCATAATCGCCACGCTTGGCAGGCGGTATACTATATACTATAAGGTAATAATATACTCGTCAGTTAAAAGCTTTCGATTTAGCTCTTATAGCCGAGTCAAAATAACAAATTCTAATGTAAGAAGAAACTTCCACCCAAAAAAGCAGCTGCAAACGATAATCTACACGAAACTAATTTAAAGTCTGAAAACTAATAAATAATAATTTGGCTCAAGTTGAGGAAAGTTTCTCTGTAGCGCTGGAATTTTCACCGGCTCCATTTTGGACTCCAAGTGGCCCCATGTGGAGGGTGATTCAGAGTCATTCGCTACTGGTCCCCCAGTATCCGATTTGAGAATCTCTCAAAAATCTGGTTTAAATTAGCAAAACGGCCAATTATTTAAAAATCACAAAAGGCAGGTGATTTTTGAGTTATGTAGGTACAGAAGACAGCACATCAACCTTCACATTTCGGGGGCAAAGTCACCGGTAACGTAACTGAGTAGAGTACCTGCATGTAAAGGTTTATGTGCTGTCGACTGTACGATTAAGTAATATGAGATATTTTCACCCGACTGTGGAGACCAAATGAGGATACAAAATACCTGGTCGGGCTAGTCCGACAAAAATACGAGTAAGTGACTAAAAAATCGCAATATTTTCACTGGCTGGGTGCCGTGCAATGACCAGCAGCGACGAGGCGGAGATGATGTGATGACTGGACCAAATATTTGCCTAGGTAGCAAGAATTGCCCAAGCATAAGGAGAAGTGGAAGTCTAAAGGGGAGGCCTTTGCTCAGCAATGGGACACAATCATAGCTACGTATAACAAAAAGTTACTTGTGATTAGTCCGACCACGTTTTTACCTATTCTCAATTGTCTTCACAGTGACTTAATAATTGTAATTTTGTCGGAATAGTCCAACCTGTTTGAGTCGGTGAAAGCTTGTTGGTAATGTAAGTTTTTATGTATGTTTTTATGTAAGCTAAGCCTCTGATGTAATCTTTCTGTGCCCAATAAATTTCTTTCTATTCTATTCTATTCTATTCTATGTTAATATTTGCATATATTTTGTATTTATAAACTTATTAGCACTTCATTAGACATGTGTAAATCAAGAAAAAAACCTCTAAAAGTACTATAAAAATATAGATCCACAAACGTTTCGTCCAAAGTAATAAGAATAAAATAACCATAAGAAGCAAAGAAAAAATAAGTACTTTTTAGGGTTCCGTACCCGAAGGTTGCCAAACGGGACCCTATTACGTCCGTCCATCCGTCCGTCCGTCCGTCCGTCCATCCGTCCGTCCGTCCATCCGTCCGTCCGTCCGTCCGTCCGTCCGTCCGTCCGTCCGTCCGACCGTCCGTCCATCCGTCCGTCCGTCCGTCCGTCGGTCCGTCCGTCCGTCTGTCTGTCTGTCTGTCTGTCTGTCTGTCTGTATATATCACCGGGCTGTATCTGATGAACCGTGATAGCTTTCGATGCCGCTATAACAAAAAATACTAAAAACAGTCTAAAATAAATATTTAAGGGGGGCTCCCATACAACAAAGGTATTTTTTTTGCCGTTTTTTGCTCGATATTAATAACGGCAACAGGTAGACGCTTCACAGAATATTTAGTTCTATATTCGCTTCACAAATAAATAATTAAAATAAAATAAATATTTAATATTTCATATAACAAACGTGATTTTTTTGCGGTTTTTCACGATATTTGTGTCTAAAGTTGTATAAATAATGAAACGGAACCCTTCGTGCGCGAGTCTGACTCGCACTTAGCCGGTTTTTAAAATTCTCTCTTGTAATATTCAAATTTTTTCTACTTTATCGGTAACTCATGTGTTAGAATAGGGGCCTGTTTACAAGCGAAAGTCGGATACTTGTTTGGAGGTTAGGACTTTATCAATAAAGCTGGGGTACCCACAGCGGGCCCTAAAAACGATATTTAGCATTTTACTAGGTTAAGATTTTTCAACAGATAAAAATTAACAATGTTGCTCCTAGACCCACATTTTTATTTAGGGCAAGAAGCTAAGAATGGAAATAATAAAGTTCCACGTCCGTGCTAAAATTGTGGTCACCGCAGTCAAAGGAGAAAGAAAAAAAGTTACCGAAACGCTACTCCTTGTAATAAATAGCTTTTTGTTTAAATGGTACCCTTAGCAAATAAAACGGTGGTTAAAAAATTAGAAAAACGCTCTTTGGGGAAAAGTGAGCAAAATTATATTTTGATTTAGAATAGAATAGAAAAAGGACTTAACCAATGTCAAAAACAGATTGTACTAGTGTTAAAACTGAAAAAGAGTCCCCATGATACTCAACCGAGTTTGAGGGCTGGCGTTGCATTCTGGACTTTGTAAAACCAATTTTTTTATGTTCAAGCATCTTAATATTTCCTTTTCATGTTTCCTTTGACCACAGAACTGTCCTACTAACATTAAAATTTAAGGTATATAGGAAACTGAATAATGATAAAATAACTAAAATAAAATGAACAGAGAGGAGTGGAGAGCTAAGGGGGAGGCCGTTGCCCAACAGTGGGACAAAGTTGGGCTACGAAAAAAAACCAAAAACTAAAATAAACAGGACCTTGAACGTGATTTGTGCTGCATCGACTTTAGCCCCGGTAACTCAACAACAGACGTAAATATCTCTTTGGAATACTTTGTGAATTCCGTGCAACAAGCCACCGTAAGTAATGCAAGGACAGCGACTCTAAGTAAGAAAAATAGAAACATTAAGCCTTGAATTTATGTTTTGGAGCCTGAGCTATCCCTAAAGTTATTGAGATAATAATAAATATTAGGCTGATGAAATTTCTCCACGAAAACTCCATTGTCTCAAACAGGCAATTTGGTGTCAGACTTAACTGCTCAACTGAGGATGCTGTCCATCAGCTAAACTGATTACCTTACGAGGAAATTGGATAAGCGAAAACAAACTGTTGGAGTCTTCTTAGATCTGGCCAAAGCAATTGATACTGTGTCCATTCCGATCATCTTGAAAAAACTCGAATTCATAGACATTGGAGGCATTCAACCAAAATTATTTGGTGATTACCTAAATGAATGTATCCAACAAGTAAAGATAGATAATGTCGTAAGTACTGAGCAAAAAATACTCGTTTCTGTGTTTCCCAAAGCATATTAGGTTCAACCCTTTTTTGATTCACATAAACGATATCTGTGACCTTGAAATAAATGCCGGAACAATTTTATCTGATGCTGATGATACTGCGCTACTTTTCTCAGTGGACACTAAGCAAGAGGTTTTGGATTTGGCACAGTTAAGCTTCAATCACGTAAACAGCTGGCTACATAAAAAATGTTTGGCACTAAATGCGGACAAAACAAAGTTCATAAATTTTTCCATGCGTAATACTTACTGTATCGCTACCCCACCTCTGAAAGCACATTTGTTACAAAACTGTGATATCAAACTCTGTGCGCTTCCTGTCATTTTGTGTACAGACAGCCTGAAATATTTGGGAATCACATAATTGACCAGAATCTTTCTTTTACACTAACAAAAAAATCCGTAAGCTGATATTTGTGTGTGGCAGACACAATATTAATTAAACTGGTATATTATGCCTTGTGCTATTCCGTACTAACGTTATAAATACTGTATAACATCATGGAGTGGAGTCTTTCAAACACTTTTTCTCCTACTAGAATGCGCTCAAAGAGATAGATAGATAGATAAAATATTATTTATTGTATGTACACCAGGAATTACATATGTCCTCAAAATTGCGACTTTCCGACCCTTTCTCTTTCCTACCCATCTCTTATACCAATCATGCGAATTCCGAACTGTTCGGCCGTTATTTATTAATAGCACTGTACTTAAACAAATAGTGCACTTCATTACAGCGGTGATTCCACTAAAAAAGGCGGAAGGATTTAGTTTATACAAACAACATTCAATACATCATCAGCCCCTTGACGTCCACTGCAGGACACGGGCCTCCCTCATGGTTTTCATAACCATGAGGGGTCTTGCTATAACCGCCACGCTTGGCAGGCGGGTTGGCGATCGCAGTATGGTGTTGGAATCTCAGGAAGACGCTGCTGCCCGTCTCCTGGTAATGTATTTCCTTAGTCGCCTTCTACGACATCCACGGTAGGAAATGGAGTGACGCTATTCTTAATCTGGCGCCACACGGATAATAGTAAGATAATAGTAGATGTATCCACATTATCCAGCTCACCGGTGCCTACTGCTGGTTAATATGCCTTTTCCGCCAAATGTCACCACTCACGGTCCCTTGCCATCCGCATCTACTGACCTTCCGACGACTCAACTATATCGTCCGGGCTGCTTGACTGCCCACTGACCGCATTTAGAGATGGGAAAGATAAAATTACTATATGCTTCTAAAAGCGAGACATCGGCGCAATCACAAAAATACAAACTAAAGTACTGCAAAAGTAATCTGTAATTTTCTTCGCTGGGGAGCTTTGTGACGGCTTCCTCGGAAAATCTTGTTTTGATTGGACCATCATTGTCGACTTTGGGACAAGTTTAATTTTGTTTGCGAAATGAGGGTACTTTCAGTTCACGCGACAAACTTTTAAATTAATTATTGGCCATCTAAATTCAATGCGATTTTTCCTATTATACGTAAGCTGAGCATGAACAATTTTTGTTGGAAAGCCAACATGATATGGTAGTGTTATGTCGACTGGGTATTAGGTACAATGCTCGGCAGATAAGTTTTGCGATAGATACGTAACACAAACTATATTTATAGTCCATACAAACTATATTTATAGACGGATTTATGTATGAGAAACAGCAATGAGTGAAGCAGAGTATGATTTATAGATATTTATTGAGTAAGTCGTTGTTTCAGTGAGTCAGTAAATCAGTTTTAAGTCACTGAAAATGAGTCACTTTTTCAGTGACTCAATGATTTAACGAGCCATTCAGTCAACGATCTAGTGTTCGGTATTCTATTCGGTCAGTGATTCGTATGTAAAGTGATTATGACTTGAGAAAAGATTTGGAGTGAGTGAAGTTTTTTTTCCCGCTGCCTTTTTCTCCACTACAAAAACGGCCCAAATTCTTTACGTTGAAATAAGTTTTGAATTTCTTCTTCTTGATTAAACGAGTCTTTCAGAGGTTCAGTGAGGCAATGAGTCAGTAATTCAGTTATTCGGTTATGCAGTATTTTTTCCAATGATTTGGTGAGTCAGTAATTTAGTAGGTCAATGATTCAGTGATTCTGTGCATTATTCAGGGATCATTGCGTGATTGACTCAGTAAATTTATGTTCTTCTTATTCTAAATCAATGAGTGTGTGATCCATCAGGTAAGTCAGTGAGACATGTCATGACCCACGATATATACATTTCTAATTCTAATTTATTTATTTAGTTTTAGGAAGGCCATTGACATTATATAACTTAATACTATTTAAAAATATGAGAACAGAAAGTCATTAACAGGCTTCCACTGATAGCAACAAAATATTAAAACTAGTAGTTAAGAAGAACTAACAATTAAGTCACCGCAAAAACGGGTGGATAGTGGATGTTCAATACAAACCTCTCAGTTATACTCGAAAGTAAGGAAAGTGTCATTGTGTAAGTAAGCTCTACCTGCGACAGGACAGTGAGCACGCTGGTGCAGGCACCACCCAAGAAGGAAGCCAGACACAGGACCCTCACAGACGCCGCTAGCACGCTCAGCAGCCAAGACACGCTGAACGGAACGGCGGCGAGTGCCAGCACGCGCCGCCGACCGTGCCGCATCGCCGCGCCGCCCGCCACACCGCCGAACAGCGCACCTGGAAAGATGGGAATATTCTGGTTAGTTTAGGGGCAGTATGTAACCCTCAGATGTAACCGCACACTATTTTTTTCCTGTTTCGCGAAGAATTTTATCAAAAATACTACCAAACTATGAAAAAACCAAATCAAAATCATCATCATTATTAGCCTCTCTGTACCTATGGCTATCTGCATTTACCCAACATTTGCTCTATCACGCCACTCGCATATTTAAGGCTTGATAACTGAATGCATACCCGCCCGGCTGGTGGTCATAGTTAACGAAATTCTGCCTGAACTCGAAGGAATAACTCTGTACTTACAGTACATGTCCCACTGCAGGGCACAGGCCTTCTCTCAGAGAGAAAGAAGTACTCGATTAGTCATATCTATAAACCACTATTTCAAAATTGTTAGCAAATATTGTCCCTGCACATTATGGTGACTGTGAGTGGTGTAACAATTTTTTTGGTAAAGAGTTTTAGTAGCTGACTATAATTCTTGTAACTCTAAAATTATTTATGTACTTAGGTAATGACGAAACCTTCGCATCAAAAATGAATAACGTTAGTAAAAGATTTTATATCCTGACGAAAACCTAATGTCTTCATGTCAAAGCACAATAAATAACGTCACACACTAATAATTACCCAACGCGGTAGTAACAGCTTGCTCGAACATAATAGAGCTTGCCACTGTTGGTACCTAATGGACGTAGACTTTGAATTAAAGTAGCCTGGCAGACAGCCTTCCTATGGAAAGGACATGTCCTTGTGAAAGGGCAAAAAAAAACTTCAATGATATTTACGAGGGCGTCTCTACCTACTAGGCACCTTCCAACATAAAAGCTTTCTCAAAGGTGGAGACTTTTTTCGTGAATTTGAAAATTTTGTTTTTGCTGTTAGTGGGAATTTTCAATTGAGCATCAACATAAATTCATATAACTTAAATCGAGGATTTAAGAAGAAATATGTTTTTTATGCAGTTGGACCAAGGTATTTAGTTTCGTGATGTTTAAAAAAAGTAACGATAATCATAAGGGACAACTTTAAGGCGTTTACTCCACTGATATCCCTCTAATGATCCCACGATTCACTCCAATAACTTTTACACGGAACATTTGGGTTCCGCGGAAACCATTTTGGCAATGCTCAGCGATTCCTGCAGTAGCTTCGTAGTAGTTTAAAAGCACTCGTCAGAGGCAGTTTAAATAATCTGTGGTTACATTCTTTCCTTCACCACAGACTATTTAAACTGCCTCTGAGGAGTGTTTTGAAGAAAGAAAGAAAGACATTTATTGGGACAAATTAACACATCACAAGAAAGAAAAGGCAAATTAGAGGAATCGTGTTTTTATAAATAAGTTGGTATTATTTAAATGCCGGATCTAATCAAACTCCTACTATGGCACGTGAATACCAAACAGGAGCTTTGCCGTATAGGTAGGTACGGCTCAACGAATTACAACGCTTCTGAAAGCATTTGCTAATTGATGTCGATGAGTATAAATTGGGGATGTACAGAGGAACCTACCAGGAGCGTGACATGGCGGATTTTGGGATCGACCACGACAGCTGAGAGAAGCTTTCCTTGGCCAGAGACGCCTATAGAGAAGAAGGTCGGAAGGGCTGCAAGACCTGCGACGAAGTATAATAGACCTAGTTCCCATCTGACTGAACGAGTGGCATTAATTTGACGCTGAGATGCGTCATAAAGTGACTTTGTGGCAATGAGGAGTCAACATTTTGTTCAGATTCTAGCATAACATAACATAAAGTCACGCCTGTATCCCAGAGGAGTAGGCAGAGACCAGGGACTGCCACTTGCTACGATCCTGACAGATCATTTTCGCTTCCTCAACATTCATTCAGATTCTAGCTGTTCTCCAATTCGGTTTGTATTTTAATCTGCTTTGTAAATGCAATGCTATACTTGAACATCATATTTTAAATATCATACTGAACATTGTTATTAATGAAAATAGAGTTATTGTGTTTATGAGCTTCAGCCCGCATTCGATCGCTGTAAGCACATTAGAAAATATTCTGCAAAAGTATTTCCGGTGACGTGGCTTAAAATAGCTTAGACGTTGGAGACACAGAAAGGACGTGGGGTGAGGGCGCAGAAAAGACGCGTCGTCTTTTCAATTCACTTTCATACAAAATGTACTGAAGGGAGACGAAGCCCACACAGAAGTCACGGGGAGCGAGAGCGCAAACTCTATAGGACGCGTCGCATCTTTTCCCCGCCCTCGCCCTATGTCCTTCCTGTGTGTCTCACGCCTTAAACAATTCACGATTTTCTAACAGGAGCCCACCAAAGCGTTGGTGAAATTAACCCTTACGTCGGGTCCGAGTATGACCAGAGTAATTATCTGTTCAAAAAAGAGGGTAATATTGAAGAAAACTCCGGCTTCCAATGGCTAGATGTCCTGAGGGTACATTTTGGTAAGTTTTTAGGGTTGCGTAGTCTGACAAGGAACCCTTATAGTTTCGCCATGTCCGTCTGTCTATCTGTCTGTCTGTCCGTCCGCCGCCTAGGGCAAAGACCGATGGTACTTGAAAGCTGTAATTTGGAATGTATATACATATTTATCACGCCGACAAAGTTAAATAGAATGATGAAAAAAAAACATTTTTTACTGTACCTCCCCTAACATGAAAAATAGGGATGATTTTTTTCTCGTCTACCCCATCATGTGAGGCATTGTTGGATTGTTCGTTGAAAAATATTGTGGGTGTAGGAAGACCATATTCTATTTAGGGTTCCGTTTGCGAAATATTAACCATTAAAGCGCAAATTTTTGTCCTAAAATAGTTAGGTTCTTGCTAAGGTAAGTTAATGGATGCAGATAATCCACGAAAATTATCCGGAGTAAAGAATAGTCAGGTTCTTGCTAAGGTAAGTTAATGGATGCAGATAATCCATGAAAATAATCCGGAGTTAAGAATAGTCAGGTTCTTGCTAGGGTAAGTTAATGGCTGCAGATAATCCACGAAAATAATCCGGAGTTAAGAATAGTCAGGTTCTTGCTAGGGTAAGTTAATGGATGCAGATAATCCACGAAAATAATCCGGAGTTAAAAATAGTCAGGTTTTTGCTAAGGTAAGTTTATGGATGCAGATAATCCACGAAAATAATCCGGAGTTAAGAATAGTCAGGTTCTTGCTAGGGTAAGTTAATGGCTGCAGATAATCCACGAAAATAATCCGGAGTTAAGAATAGTTTGGATTTGTTATTCAAACTAATCATTTGAGAAGTTTGAAGTCTTTCGGAGTCTTTGAGCTCAAAGTAAACTTTACTCCTAACCTAACCTTACACCTCTGATCATGATCTAAAATGTCTCTTGTTATATTTGGTATTTACCTTGAGACCATGACCTTGATCAGAAACCGCAATCGTTTCAGGCGAAAAGACAGCGAAACCGCATAAAGGCGCGATCAAAGACTTGATCTTCGCGCGGCGAAGAAAGTATAATAAGTAAGGATCATAGACTTTTGTGGTCGTAATGAAGTCATTTGGCAAGGCAGCTGTATAAAGTTATTATTACTATTACTGTATTTAAGAACTGGAATAAAGAAGAACTAAGAACTTTGTAAAGCATATGAAAGACACAATGGAGGTTTGTCGAATCATTGCACAACAATAAAACTAAGAGTCCAACTCCAAGTAGTCTAGTCTAGGATCTAAACAAAACGATAAACTTCATATTGAAGGTTGGATTATCATTATTAAATAAATTGGCAGCAATTGATTATTCCCAACCCACTCTAGCCAGAAGTAACTTACCAAGAAAGGAGAGGCTGGCCAGCCAGGAGGCCTGCTGGTCGGATAGCTGGAAGTCGCGGCGCGTGCCGTTGCCGCCGGCCTGCAGCGAGGCGATGGCCGGCGAGCTGTAGCCCTTGCCCAGGCCCGCCGAGAACGGGGCGAGCGAGACGGCGAGCGCGGCCAGTACCTGAGGGGGAAAGAGAGAAGAAGTATAAGCATAAGTAGCTCGAAATGTCTCTTTGTTGCGGTCTAGTGCGGTCAGTGGACGGTCTCATACTAGACGATAACTGAAACTGTTGCATACATTTACTATCGTCTTGACCGGCCGTTGTATAAAAAATATCGTGCAGTTACCGTTATCCTCCAGTGTGAAACAGTCCAATGTTGTCACATAGAGCTCGGACGAGAGTGGACGTTCGAAAACCATCTGTCACTAATCGGCGACAGATGGCTTTCGGACGTTCTCGTATTTTTTATTTTAGGTGTTAACAACCTCCAAATCTAACCGAAAATGGAGGTTTGTGCTCACCAATACGAAGAACGTCTATGGGAAAAACTTCGAAATTACGAAAATTTTATGCTCTAAGTGTAAATTTTAGTATGGAAGTTAGCTGGATTTTAGCTTAAAGTCTATCGCATTTTGCTCTTCCTGTCGCAATCGAAAATCGTTGCCTTACGTACGTGCCAGACGTAGATTTCGGTCATTCTATCAATCAATCAGTCCTTACTGGACATAGGCCTCCCTCAAGCATAGCACTTCTTTCTGTCCTCGGTCATCCTCACCCAGCAGCTGCCGGCAATTTGCATCAGATCGTTAGTCCAGCGAGCTGGTGTTAGTCTTACGCTGCGTTTGCAGCTTCGTGGTCTCCACTCGACTAACTTTGTACTCCATTGACTATCGGTTCTTCGGCAGATGTGACCAGCTCACTGCCACTTCAACTTGCTAATCCTACTTAATATTATAAAATGTGAAAGTTTGTGAACATGTTTTTATGTTTGGATGTTTAGATGTTTGTTACTTGATCACGCAATATTGGCTGAACGGATTTACTTGAAACTTGGCGTACAGATAGACAAACACTTGAATTGAGACATAGCATACTTGATATCCCGGTAATTCTTTTCCGTGGGATAATATTTATTTCAAGTTTAAAATAGATGGCATTGTGCGAGCGAACGTCGTGTTTTAAAAGTAAAAGTAAAAGTAAAAAATATTTATTTCCAAAAAGATATACAAATTAAGGTCACTTATAAATATAGTCATTGAAGGGTATTACATAACATGGTTTTGCGTTTACCGGCAGTCCCCAAACTAGGCTAGGTTCTTGGGGACTTTATTAGTGTGTACAGTTTCTGTTTTATTTAGTCGTTGACCAATTCTTAAACGCAACAGCCTATTTAAACTATTTTACCGTGTACATAATTTGTATATAGTAGATTAATATTAGTTACAAGTACATGCATAACAAGCACTTAACCAACAAATTAAATATAGATGGCGTTGTGCAAGAATTGTATAAACGGATTCCGTGGCGGTACGAAGTTCGCCGGGACAGCTAGTCTCATATGGGCTATGTAACTCACCTTATTTCTTTGGCAAATTGTCATATTTCCGATGTGATCAATCAAAGAGACTCCGAACAATTATGTTCACTAGTAATTCAACCTAATAGTAGCATTCCTGTCTTTTTTCTCAAAGAAAAAAACATTTCCCTGCACTGGGCCAATTAGATCGGTCAAATATAGACCAACAATTATATTCGAATGCTCGCCAACAAAAGAATCCATTTTGGTATATGAGTAATTCCGGTAATGGCTACAAAAACGGCTGCCTTTTGTCCGTAGGAAATAATGGATTGACCCGCAAAATGTAGCATGGTACAAAAAGTAATATCAAATAGCGTCCACATAGTTGTTTGCGTGTGTACGTAACATAATATACAATGAAATGAAATTTATTTGGCAGAAGGAAACTACATAAGTATTATAATGTTGTTTAGGTTTCAGAAGTAAGCTTACAGCTGGTGTCTAAGCTACACTGGGTCTGGAATACCTATAGATATCAGCTTCCATCAATATTGTGGTCTGAGGCTACATACAGTAGAATTAAAGAGAACCGAAGGGCACATTAATTGATTTGCTTTCTTTTATTAATGTAAGTATGAATTTAATTTTTTAATGTAAGTACTTTGTAAATATTTTGTGTTTGTTCTTTTTTTCCGGAGTAGAATAAAGAATATTCTTATCTTAGTTATCGCTAAGTTTAAGTAAAATTAAAAATAAATCATGCCAAGGTAATTTACATGGCCATGCCACTGTGTGCGTGTGCGTGTGCGTGGGCGTGGGCGTGGGCGTGGGCGTGGGCGTGGGCGTGGGTGTGGGCGTGTATATGGGCCGCCGTACACTTGCACAAATGGCCTCAGTTTGCAACGTCCTTGCCTGGTTACCATAGCTCAGGGTATCCTAGTTTGGGACTAGGTCAAGTGATTGTATTATGTGGAAGTTACTATTTATTTCTTTGTAATTAAATTAGTTTAAATTGTCGATCCCGGACACAGATGTTTTTTGAACGTCTTGACCTTCTGTTTGTTACTTCCAAGCCTCAGTCCACAAGAAAATCAAGAAAAATAATAACACATTGTATCCAAGCAAGTTATTTCAGCCACGCGTAGCCTTTACAATACTGAAAGGACTACGCGTGGCTGAAATAAAATGCTCTAACTGGATAGGAGAAAATCATACAATTGGGCGGATGGAAAAGGATTTGGAAAACAAAATTGCCCTTTCCACTTAACAATATCAGGAGGCTTATTCTGTTGGGGCAAAATAAATGCTAGTTTGGGTCCAGGATGGAGACATGGAAAAAGCATCCAGACTGAGGCCATTTTTACAGATCAAGCACAGCGGCCTCCGGTGGGAATCGAACCTACGACCTCTGTTTTGGTAGTAAAGCGTGTTAACCGCAAAACCAACAAGGCAAAAGTTTTCAGCACCTGTAGAAACCAATGACTTCGTCAGAAGTTTTTAATACATTAAAGCCACAAATACTTGTGCGTTTGTGCAAGCGATCTTGAAGCGGAAATGTAATAGGAAAAACGGTCAAAGATAGTGCCTTGACAATGGTTTCCTGCACTTTTGCACTAAAAGAATCAAGGGCCTGATCATGAGTGAATCAGCATTAGTGTATTTAGTGCATTCAATTCGCAATGTAAAGTTTTTTCTTTGTAGGGCTGAATTAACAACCAATGCAGCCAATATAGTTCAAATAACAGTAATGCCCTTGTTAAAGCTAGGAAATATTATCAATATTGGCATTTTGAATAAAAAAAATCACGATATATTTGCCTTTCACTGTGACCGACTGTGACGTCATTTGCAAGATAGTATATTTGGCAGCCAGATCAACATAGAAATCAGTGTGAACCTTATTCCATCGCGCTATAACCGGTCAACACAAAAATTTTCGGGCCGACTGTCGATCTGTTCACCCACAGATTACCCAAACAAACAGTTCAACCAAAACAACCAAAACGAACGTCAGTATGACAGGTATTCTTATCCGATGCATTATTTTCAACTCAATCTCTTGCGCCTACTACAAAAAATTAAGAAACAAAATCATGCATCAGTTGGGAAAAGCCCTCGCAAATGACGTCACGAGGAGTGAAGTTTATTTTTAATTTTTTAAGGTGCTTAACAATAACTTAGAACAACAAAAATTAAATTAGTCCTAACAAATTATGTCTACTTTCGTAAAAAATAAAAAAATATGACCCTTAACCAAACTTTACATTGCGAATTCTGTTAGTTTGTTGCAATGTCTTCCTAGCGCTCTCCCAACTGAGCTAATGGGCGAAATTTCGAATCCCTTTGCAAACTTCTCTGTATTACGCACATGCAATTAATTTAATTAGGGTGTTTGAAATTAATAACACTGTAGAAGTTATTTGTATAGCTACCCCCTTTGCACCCCTTTTTCACGAAATTGCTGTTATGTCTGGTTAACCGTTAGGCCCCTTCAGAGCCTATAAAGGCTTTGGCGAAGTAACTGGGCTAGAACACAGCTTCACTTTAGCTTGGCAAAGTCAACAACAAACCATTTTCTCTTAATTAGCAAACAGATTTAGCTTAGCGGCAAACACGCGACGCTAAATTAAACCTTTAAACGCGCTTATTCACTGAACGTTTAACGAACATTTGTTTTTTGTTAGTCAATAAAAAATGGCTTTCACACAGTTTTCGCAGCAGTGGTAGCGCGGTTGGTGGAACGCTTGCCTCACATTCGAGAGGTCGCGGGTTCGAATCGCGTCATGTACCTTTAATTTTGATTTTTTTTAAGACATTTGCGAATTTATAGTAGCAATACCACTCGCTGAATGTGGACGAAAATATCGTGAGGAATCATGAGTGACTGAGGTATTCACATACCTCAGCGCCTGAAATTGCCAATCGGCGGGGGCACGCGTGGTGATTAAACCTTTACTTTCTTTCTGCAACAAGACCTGCAGTGGGACGGATATCTAGGCTACATAAACACAAAGGTCGTGGGTTCGATTTCCTCTGGGGGCGTCCGTACTTGATTTGTACAAATGGCCTCAGTCTGGGTTTATGTCCACGTTTGTCGGGTTCTTGACTTTGCCTGGTTACCATAGCACAGGTTATCCTAGTTTGGGACCAGGACAAGTGATTGTGTTGTGTGGAAGTTATTATTAGATTGACTCGCTTGCGGTGAATATCCAGCCTTACATTTAACCACCCGTTACGTCTACTAATATATCATAAGCTTTTGTTTGTCATAGCTAATACCTAAGGACAGTGGTCAAACAGAGTACCTAACAGTGCCCAGTGCCAAAGGATGAGAGCATACAAATAATTGGAGCCATGCCATACTAGCTCAAACTATGACCTCACACGGAAGCGTTTATTAATATTTGAGTTTCGTAAAATAATGTTTTTATGTGCCTACATTATTATAATTATAAGATATTTTTTTGTAATAAATATTAAAACCGACTTCAAAACACTACCACACTAAAAACCTGTGCTAAAACATACATTTTGGGTCATAAGCAGCCTATATACGTCCCACTGTAGGGCACAGGCCTTCTCTCAGAGAGAGAGTTTACATTTTGGGTACCAACTCAAAAATATATTTCCACAATACCTTAATTGTGTTTTCCGAAAGAAAATGCACGAGTCACTATAAAAAAAACCCAAATCGCTTCAAGTGTGCATTTAAGATTTTAAGAGTTCCCTCGATTTCTCCAGGATTCCATCATCAGATCCTGACTTGGTGACTATGGGACCACATGTGAAGTCTTCCCTTTCAAACAAACAAAGATTTTTCCAAAGCGGTCCACGCGTCTTCGAGTAATCGGAGAACTACATAAAAAAAAGATCACGACTAATTGAGAACCTCCTCCTTTTTTTGAAGTCGGTTAAAATCATTCAGAATGAAAAGGCAAAACTAAATCCGTCTGTCTGTCTGTCTGTCCATCTGTCTGTCTATTTGACTGTCTGTCTGTCTGTCTGTTAAGAGGCGTTATCTCATGAACCTAAAAACAGAAGGGGGCTCCCATACAACAAACGTTGTCTAAAGACAGCGCTCGCCATCTAGTGGCCATCTATCTAACCTTCACAGCGCCGGTGTCATGTCGTTAAATGTCAATGTTAAATGCTTCTTGTTGGTTTCTATAGATGGAGCTGTTCTCAAATTAGATCTTTGTCTATTGTTGTATAGAGTCCGACTCGCACTTGGCCGGTTTTTAATTTTTAGTGCGTTTTTTAAGCCCTCTATGGTATAGATACTCGTACAATAACACTCCAATATAATTTTGAGGCAAGTTCCCCATAAAAGCAGCTGGGGTCTAAGAAGCGATTTTACAGGGCAAGTAAAGAAAGATATCATCGGGAGATATCATCCGGTACAGTCGACAGCTCACCAACTTTTACACCCGTGCACTCTACTCAGTTGCGTTACGGGCTACATTGCAACTAATTTGTAAAGATCGGTGATGGCGACTCTACCTCTTGTAGGAAAATTCACGCGGGGGCAAACAACGGTATGCTTTGAAGAGCCTTCTTTCGCCCTCCACCGAGCACGTACTCTCCGTGACGGGGAATACCCAACGTCTGTTTATTTATTGATCATTCCCTCTATTGGAACGAAAGAATATCACTGCCTAAATATGACTGCCTAGCTGGCTTAGCTGCTGCTGACACACTTAAGGCGGCCGTCCTCTCAAGGAGCAATTCCCAAACAAACGTAGTTTGGTCCCAGTGCCTGGGACATTGTTTTAAATGGAGTAGGCTTGCCCAGCATCTATAGATACCATCCTGACAGCTTAGACAGCCTAGCCCACAGGCAAGATAAGGCAATACGAGCGGAGCCATGCAAGCCACGGGTTTCCTCACGATGTGACGATATGACAGAATATCGACTGCCTAGCTGGTATACCTGTTAACACGCGTGACTACCAAAATTCCATTGACTTCGATTCCCCCTGGAGGCGCCGTACTTATTTTGTACAAATGGGCTCAGTCTGGGTGTATTTCCATGTTTGTGATGTCCTTGTCGGGTTCCACAAGCACAGGAAATACTAGTTTCGGACCAGGAAAAGTGATTGTGGAACATGGAAGTCATTTAGATAAATAAATATTTAAACTTCGTTTCTCAGAGAGTATGGGCTTAATTGCCCTGCGTGCAATTTCAAGCGCTGAAGTATGTGAACACCTCAGACACTCAGGTTTCCTCACGATGTTTTTTTCACGGTTTGCGAGTGGTATTACTACTATAACTCCACAAAGACATTCTCCTCACATTCGGGAGGTCATGTATGACTTTGTCTTCTAAGTTACGTGCATTTGTAATTTTGACAATGACAATAAAGAAGAATTTTATCTTATCTTTTGTTTTATTTTTACCTTCTAGACTTGCAGCGGACATCATTATCTACTCTTGACAAATCCTTTGGTCGAACAGGCACACGCTAATAGGGTACCTCAATCAGGAATCCTTTGGGACTTGCCCGAACGGCCAGCCACGGCAGTTCCAACCTTAATGACTGGGTGAAATGGCTCAGTTTCCATGTAGGTCATTGTAGGTGATCGATGTAAGAGCCGGGGATAAAGAGATCATCCGAAAGCGATTGCTATGCCAATTTGAGCCGTAATACTTTGGCAAAATGGCCGATGGAAATGGTCGATGTAAAGTGCTAGGAATGGATGGATGGCAGAATGTAGCGATTCACTTATTGGATTAGAATTTCGGAACGAACCAAGCTACGGTCTTGAAATGTTCTATTAGAGGTTTCTGATTGATTTATGTGGAACATGTTGAGGTACAGTTGGGGCATAGCACTAACTCTTTTGATATCCCTTGAGGTTATAAAAAGGCTACCAAAAATCGTAATTCTCACCAATTTTTAGGGTTCCATACCTCAAAAGGAAAAACGGAACCCTGATAGGATCACTTTGTTGTCTGTCCGTCGACCCTTTATCTCGGGAACGCGAGAAAGTATCGAGTTGAAAATAAAAACCATATACTCAAGTCTACAGTCCCTTGAAACTGTGAAAAAATCAAGCTTCTAAATTAACGTAAAGAAAAGATACGGCCGTTTATGCCGCAAAAAAAAGTATATTTCGACACTTAAGGGATCAAAATTTATGATAATAATATTTTCCGTTGACCTAAAACTATTAAATTTGGCAAGTAATGTTGTCTTATACTACAAATACACGAAACAATCTGAAACTATACATTTACAATAAAATAATAGTCTCTGAAGTTCGGGAAAAGCTAGGTACTTAAAAAATTTGTACGGAACCCTTGGTGAGCGAGTCCGACTCGCACTTGTGCGGTTTTATTGTGTGGTTTTTAAATAAATACTTTTTTACTCTACTTTGATTTGACTTGACTTTACTTAAGGCTGCTGTTACATCTGTCTTGCTGTCTCGCTCGCACAATCTAATATTCTTAGTGATTGTCAAAAAAATTGCATATTTTTGATAAATGTGGTCTGAGGGTTTGATATATAATAAAATTACGGACATTTTAAATACATCTTTGTATTCCTATACTTAGGTTTTAAAAAAGCGTAGTTGATTCCAGATTTATTAATTTTCGTTTCAAATTTTCTCAATCAAAAACTAGGTATGGCATAAAAAAAACGTCTTGACCGTCCGTAATTTTTCTTTTATTTAATTTTATCTATTAAACCCTCCGACCACATTTATCAAATGTATACAAATTTTTTTACGACCATTAATATGTTACAATGTGCAAGCGAGACAGCATGTCAGGTGTGACAGCACGTCAGGTGTGACAGCATGTCAGGTGTGACAGCACGTCAGGTGTGACAGCATGTCAGGTGTGACAGCATGTCAGGTGTGACAGCATGTCAGGTGTGACAGCACGTCAGGTGTGACAGCACGTCAGGTGTGACAGCACGTCAGGTGTGACAGCACGTCAGGTGTGACAGCATGTCAGGTGTGACAGCACGTCAGGTGTGACAGCATGTCAGGTGTGACAGCACGTCAGGTGTGACAGCATGTCAGGTGTGACGGCACGTCAGGTGTGACAGCATGTCAGGTGTGACGGCACGTCAGGTGTGACAGCATGTCAGGTGTGACGGCACGTCAGGTGTGACAGCATGTCAGGTGTGACGGCACGTCAGGTGTGACAGCATGTCAGGTGTGACAGCATGTCAGGTGTGACAGCACGTCAGGTGTGACAGCATGTCAGGTGTGACAGCATGTCAGGTGTGACAGCATGTCAGGTGTGACAGCAACCTTAATGCTTATGCTTAGCATTTTCAATGGCTCTAAAAGTATTTACTTAGTGCAGAACAGAAACTGGGTGAAAAACTTCTTGTGTGGATGGTCCCTTGGGCGTTTCGGCCCGTATCAGCCATTTACGGCCGAAACATAATATCCCGGAAAGCTTGCTACGCTAAGTGCCTTTTTATTTCTAGTCTAAGATCCCATATAGGCGAGAGTAGGATACATTGAGTAACTCCAGAGGCCTGTTTCGTAGAACTACTCGTACCTCGAATTGTCATTATAAACTGCGAATTGTAGTTTTATAATAATAATAATAACTTCCACGCAATACAATGACTTGACCTGGTCCCAAACTAGGATACCCTGAGCTATGGTAACCAGGCAAGGACGTCACAAACATGGAAATACACCCAGACAGAGGCCATTTTTTTGTACAAATTTACGGCGGCCCTCAGTGGGAATCGAAGCCACGACCTTTGTTTTGGTACCTAAGCGTCTTAACGGCGAGACCAACGAGGCAGTTTATGAAACTCGACCCAGAAGATACACACATCAGAAAGCTTATGAAGTGGCGGATGTATAAATGTTCCTATTTTATTTGAGTTCTCCTACACCCACGAGATCACAAGCTCGAGTGTTAATCTATTAGAACACTTTCGTTCTTATTTATTAAAACACGATTCTTGTACGAAATACGTGAACGAAGTCACGGGCACATATTTTTATTTATTTATATATAAAAAACTTAAAGCTAACATTACAGGGAATCCCTATTGCGTTAACAAGTTTTAGAATTAATAATTCTAATTAACTTAAAGTAACCTAATCCATTTATAAACTAGCCTTAATAGACACACAAAATACTACTTACTATAACACAACCAGATTTTTAGAAAAGCTGTCATTTAATAACTCAATAACATCCGATATTAGCTACTCCGGATCTTGGCCTATTGCGCAAAGACGGTTAAAAGCATTAAAAATCTGCGTCCCATTCCGCACAAATGTCGGAATGATGTTTCAGTCAAGGCGGGCTCATCAGAACCCCCGACCTATTCGCCCCACAGCAATGTGTAATTAGCCGTTTTAACGACTTGACTAGCGAAGCAAGTGAGCTTTCGAAAACTCAATTATTTCCATGTTTGTGATGTTCTTGCTTGGCTACCACTTTACAGGGCATCCTAGTTTGGGACCGGGACAGGTGGCTGTGCTCTGTGGAAGTTCTTTAATTATTTATTATACAAGGCTATTGCGCCACCATCATCAGCCATTTGACGTCCACTGCAGGACATATGCCTCCCTCATGGTTTTCCAAGATTCCCGGTCTTGTGCCGCCCGCATCCAGCGACTCCCTACCACCGTAACCAGGTCTGGTGGGGGGCCTGCCCAGGTCGCGTCGTCCGGTCCGCGGTCGCCAGGACAGAACTCGTTAAAATGCGCTATTGCTGAAATACGTGTGTCGAATATTACCTGAAATATGTCAATATTACAAACTTTACATATTTTGTTCAACGACCGTTGAAAATTTACAAATTGTATTACATAAAGTCGCGTTTGTATCCTGAAGGCATAGATCATGGTTTGCCACCTGCTATGATGATGATGATGATGATTTCCTCTTATCCCTTATCAGGGACATAGGGCTTGCCATAGCCACTTGCTATGATACTGACAAACCTGTATCGCTTCATCAACATTCATTAGACGATGCATGCGCGCAATGGGATCCCAATTATCTATTTTTAAAAACATACATACGTAAAATCAAGCCTTGTTTCCCAAAGCGGTAGGCAGAGACCAGGGACTGCCACCTGCCACGATCCTGACAGATCACTTTCGCTTCCTCAACATTCTCTAGTCGTTGCATTGCATGCACGCACGCCGGTTTCGGGTACTTTTTATCTTTTTATCTCATTTTTTAAATAGTAATGAATTTACGCGGTTATTGTTTTTCATAGGGGCTATGTTTGATGAATATTTTATGCTTAAATATTTTAATATTGGATATTCTTCACTGTTGATTGTTGGCTATTCTGAAGGTTGCGACAATCGTAGAGCGCTTCTAGCGCGAATTTATAAAAAATATGTGAACGCTGATATAGCGGCTTAATTCCGGATTCACTCAATTGATTTTTTGTCGGAAGAGTCCGACCAGGTTTCGCTCTGAATTGCAACGGCATTAAGCAAATATTAGTGCTTACGAAAGTTTTAGTTAAAAAAACACTAATATTTTTTGGAAAATATAAAATTGTTATAAAATACAATCTCTAATCCTGTTTCAGGAATTGCACTGTATATTTGAAAGAGGTCTGCTCTTGGACGTATTACTACTTGGATTTTTTTTAATTTCATTCAAATAACTTTTAAAAGTGATATCATAGCAAAAACGATAACCGAACATCTTGGTCAAAAAGGGGGCCTTTGCTCTGCAGTGGGACACCCTGGTTATGGAGGCTACGTAAAGAAATCAAAGAAGACACAGTTTCCACCAACTCCACACTTTTCCCAGTCTACCCACGCGTGTATCTCGGATAATCCCGGCCGAGTGGGGGGGTCGTTAAGCCCCACGTAATGAGGATCCGAACAACAGGGCAACAGGACCTGGAGGGTAAAAGGGCGACTTTTTCAGAGCTTCGGAAAAAGTCCGGTTCTTTGTTGACGGGGGAGTGTATGGAAATTTGATTGAGGGATCGGATCGTGTAATGTAGACGCAGAAATGTAGATTGAGTGATGATTTTAAGAGCATCTAAATAAGACCCATATTATTATTCCGAAATTCTTCTCTCCGGGCGTCTCTGTCCACAGCATGCTTATCCCAGCTCTCGTGGTCGATCCCAAAAGCCCCCAAGATCTTGCGACGAAGTATGGTGCTCGACACTGCCCGACAAAAGGGGCCAAAAAGCACCAAAGCCGTACCGAACCGGCTCCAGAGTCTTCATCTGTGTGTCCTGTGAGCGGTAGAGCCTGCCGCTCTCGAATTGGACTTCTTCATCATCATCATCATCAGCCATTTGAAGCCTCCTTCATGGTTTTCCAAGTTTCCGAGTCTTGTGCTGCCCACCAACAAGGTAACCAGGTCGTCGCCATCTGGTGGGGGGCCTACCCACGCTGCGGACGTCTAAGTCATTCGAAAAAGTGTTGGGCACTGATCATCGGTAACGAATGAAAAGGCCCATGGTCATGATGATGATAAAGTAAGTAAGTAATTTTACTCATAAAGATGATATAATAACACAAGGATCTACTTAGCAGAAATAATATACGATAAGATGTAGGGCCTCTGCTTCCTAAAAGAGGGATGAGACCCTTAGCATAGGGCAAGCAGTGCTCATCAAGGGTGTAAAATACTGAACCCGACCCATGGTTGCACACACTGGGCACTAAAACAAACTATAGGTACTTATCCATACAATTTGATGGGATATCAAATGGTATTTGGGTTCAATCAATCAGTTCGCACTTGTCCACCGCTAGGCACTTGTCCACCACTAGGCACTTGTCCACCGCTAGGCACTTGTCCACCGCTAGGCACTTGTCCACCGCTAGGCACTTGTCCACCGCTAGGCACTTGTCCACCGCTAGGCACTTGTCCACCGCTAGGCACTTGTCCACCGCTAGGCACTTGTCCACCGCTAGGCACTTTTCTCAAGGCATGCCACTTCTTTCTGTTTTCAGCCACCCTCATCCAGCTGCTGCCAGCCATTTTCTTGCCGTTTTTTCCCGATGTTTGTGTCTAAAATGATACGGAACCCTTTGTGCGCGAGTCCGACTCGCACTTGGCCGGTTTTTGAAGCTATGACTGCCTCGTTGGCCTAGCGCTTAATAAGTTTGTCTACCAAAAACGGAGGTTTAATTTCCAATGTACTTGAATTATACAGATGGCCTCAGTCTGAGGTATTTCCATGTTTGTGACGTCCTGGCCTGGTTACCACAACACAGGGTGCCCTAGTTTTGATCAGGACAAATGATTTAATTAATTAGTTATCAATCATTATCAACAGCCATTTGACGCCCACTGCAGGACATAGGCCCCCTTCGTGGTTTTCATAACCACGAGGGGTTTTGCGAGAACCGCCACGCTTGGCAGGCGGGTTGGCTAATAAATTTATTAATAAGTTGGTTAATTAATTTAATTAATATATTTATTTCAGAATAAATCCATTATTTATTAGTAAGAGAAGGACTTAGTCTGTATTAGTCACTAAACCTAGGTAATAGAGAGGCGTAGTTTATCTTAACTGCACATACGAGCAGATCCAGTGCCTGAAAATATGGCAGTTAACTTTGTCTCCACTACGGTATTTGACACGATCAATAATAAATTATTTCATATGCTCGATTAAAACAAAAATTACAAAATATCTCGGAAAATGTATCTCTTTTAGTCAATTACTAGTTATTACAAATTTTAAATAGATTAAACATAAAAAGAGTGCTCTGAAATGTGACGTCATAAGCCAGTATTTTCATACAAAATTCTGTTTTTAAAGTAACTCATTTGATATTTTGTCAAATACCCAATTACACTCAGGACGCTGTTAGGGCTCCCCTGCACTCTGCGCAGCATTGAAGCAGTTCCCTTTCTAATAATCGAGAAGAAATCGTCCACCGGCTTCAGCGAACATACCGCTGCAGTACCGGGGAAGACCCATCAGCGTCCTGAATGCGTTGTTTTACTGCACGCGGAGGGCGTTGTAGGTCCTCTGCGTATACTGGGCCCACAGGCCGATTTGGTTGTATGGAAATCGTTGCTATTACTGTTATGTTTTTTCATCATATTCGACATAATCAACAGGAAATTCAAGACCGGGCTGTGTCCGAACCCACCAACTAGAACAAAACAACACTGGAACAGAGCGTATCAGCTCAACGCATCAGCTGTTCGCAGAGGTTAATTACTTCATAGATTAATGAATCTGAACGGAGTTATTAATATCTGTTATCGACACTCGCTACAAATGAAATAGAAACAGATATCTAAAACGTACTCAGTATAAAAATCGAGTGATGAGCCGTATGCTCGATGGACAATATTGCTTCCATGCCGCCCATTGGTTGGCTAGAATAAAGTACTAATAGTATTAAGCCCGCCTATTGTACAAAATTTACTTATTTACAAATAATTTTAATAATAATAAATATATTATAATTAAAATTCTGTCGGACTCTTCCGACAAAAAAACCATGATAGTGAATCCGGAATTAACTTAATAATTAATATATCGTCGTTCGAAATCATTATTGGAACATTTCAAAATATAGGTACTGTTTTAAATAATTTACTATATTTTTTTAGTTGCAGTAACCCGTGCTGAGAACCATTTTAAAAACCTATTTAGGGCTAAAAATTCCACCCATGTCGGGACTTGAACCCGTGACCTCTGGCTAACCGTGCCAGCGCTCTCCCAACTGAGCTAATGGGCAAGTGCAGGCATCGATGTCGAGCCTCTTTACAAACTTCTCTGTATTACGTACAGGCAGCGACATCAGTAACGAATGAAAAGGCCCATGATGATGATGATGATGATAAAATAAGTAAGTAATTTTACTCATAAAGATAATATAGTAACACTAGGATCTATTTAGCTTTAATTTAGTAGAAGTAATATACGATAAGATGGAGGACCTCTGCTTCCTAAAAGAGGGATAAGATACTGGGCCCACAGGCCGATTTCGAAATATAGGTACGAAGCAATTTACATCACTTGCAGCCCCGAGTAACCCACTTTGCAGCTCAAATTTTACTTTATACTTTTTTTATTAGGTTTTGGTTGCAATACCACTGGTTAACGGCGAAGCTAAGACATCGTGATAAAACCTGAGTGTATGAGGTGTTCAGCACCTCAGCGCTTGAAATCACGAGCACTCTCTTTTAAAATGGAGACCTGGGACATATATAGGCTACATAAAAAATATATTTAAATACTCTATTGCACCACTCAACAATGTGAATGTAAGGGCGTGCTTCATCCATGAAGCATTCTCCTCCAGCAAACCTTTGGTTAGTCAGATTACAAGGTTAGTCTATGAAAAGATCAGTTAAAAATATAATACTTGAGCATAAATATGGTAAAATACTTGTTTTTCAGCCAGTGACATAGACTCGTGTCTACTGTCGAAATAAGACTTTATTTTATGATCTGTACACACGGGCTTCTGTTGGATCCACAGCACGCTTCGCTTAGGATTAATTGGAGCCGTAAACAATAATGGCTTTAGAACAAACGACCCAGTTTGTGCGTCTGACTGTTGAATACGGCGTGTACAAAATATCCACATCAATATAAAAAACCGGCCTAGTGCGAGTCGGATTCGCACACGAAAGGTTCCGTACCTTGATATATTAGGTACATTGAGAACAGCGCCATCTATAGAAACCAACAAGAAGCGTTAAACAATGACATTTACCGACATGACGTCGGCGCTGTGAAGGTTACATACATATAATATGGCCGCTAGATGACGAGCACTGTCTTTAGACAACGTTTGTTATATGGAAGCCCCCCTTAAATATCTATTTTATTCTGTTTTTAGTATTTGTTGTAATAGTAGCGGCAACAGAAATACATCATCTGTGAAAATGTCAACTGCCTAGCTAACACGGTTCATGAGATACAGCCTGGTGACAGACAAAGAGACAGACGGACAGTAGAATCTTAGTAATAGGATCCCTTACCCCTTTGGGTACGTAAACCTAAAAACGAAAATAACTAAATATTTGTGAAAAACCGCTAATATTTTCGTGTTAAATTTTACCGGATAAATAATTGCGGTTAGACCAGTTTAATGTATAATTAAGTACATATAATTTCCACGCAATAATTTTCGTTAACGAAAAGCATACCTAGGTAAGCAGTCTATGTACGTCCTACTATAGAGCACAGTCAGTGATGGTTGAAAACCATGTTAAAAACATAGTTGTTTAACTAGCGCTAAAAAACTACCTCACGTTCAATGTCAATTGTGTTACCAACCGGGGCGAGTTCAATTCTACCCGGCAAAATACCTATGCACCTGCCACCGTCAGACCACCATCTCGCGAGGTACCTATTTCGATGGGTTATACATCAATGAAGTCAATAGTTTGACGTTTTGGTTCAGAAACCAATCATCAGTTACGCTGTCACTTACTTTCGCCCAATTTCACGTTCACGTCTTCACGCATGGCGCACAGAAGGAACTAATCATAGAGTGATTTATTTTACAGCACATCTTGCGCAGCGTAGGACGACCAGCCACAAGATGGACAAATGACCTCATCCAAGTGGCCGGAAGATGCTGGATGCAAGCCGCTTCCAACCGGTCTTTTTGGAAATCCATGGAGGAGGCCTATGTCCAGCAGTGGACTTCTTGTGGCTGAATGATGATGATGATGACATCTTGCGCTCATTTCGCTGGTAAAGACTAATCGAAAATAATGATAACTAATGTTTACCAATTAAATGAGCCGAAGATGTGGATTTTGTAGGGAGGCCGTTTTTGAACGTGAATTTGGTGGGAATACTTCTATGGCTTTTTTATTCGTAGGGCACGGGCCATCTCACAGAGACATAGAGATAGAGAGTATTAATATGAATGCGGTTACATTTTAGCTAATTACATGGATATGGCTGTAAAAATTGTGTCATTGCGTCGGCCGGGAATCGAACCCGGATCAACTGCTTGGAAGGCAACTATGCTGACCTTTACACCACCAACGCCTGTGATAGAGCCATCGAATTTCCCAAATTCATAAACGTCTACCAGTTATGTAAACACCTGTGTAAATAAAGATAAACATGTCGTTCTGTTCTAAAAGAAAACCGGCCAAGTGCTAGTCGGACTAGCGCACGAAGGGTTCCGTAACATTAACTACAAAAATTTGAATATTACAAGCGTCTACCTGTTGCCGTTATTAAATTCGAGGAAAAAACGGCAAAAAATACGTTTTTTGTAAGGGTTTTTTGAAGGGGGGCTCTTCGATATGTATTTTATTCTGTTTTTAGTATTTGTTATATAGCGGCAACAAAAATACAACATCTGTGAAAATTTCAACTGTCTAACTATCGCGGTTCATGAAATACGGCCTGGTGACAGACGGGCGGACGGACGGACAGCGGAGTCTTAGTAATAGGGTCCCTTGCCCTTTGGGTACGGAACCCTAAAAAGAGGTTTTCCGCTGTGTTTACCACAAGCATCATCTTTTGTTACTGTTCATGTGTACTTAATTCTTTATTCCGTTTTCTTCTTATTTGCGCAGTTGTTGCTATCACTATGTAGGTAACCTGAATCCCTTGTCGCTGCTCGCCTCCTGTTGACGAAGCGTGATGAAACCTGGCAAATGTAACTCGGTGAACTCTAAAGTTTACTCAGCTGAAGCGATCGTGGAAACTGGTTCAGTAGTCTTAGTAGGTTTCTATGCTGTGTTTTTAAATGTATAAAGATTTATTTTACAAAGTCCACAGCACAAAGTTACAACAGACAGGTAATTAATGTAGACCAAACATAGGCCAATTACGGACTAATATTTTTTAAACTAATCTTACCTAATTTTAATCTGTTTTTCCTGGTACAATATAGAATATTCTTCTTCTACAGTCTTAGAAATTGTACAGCCAGTATTATGTTATGTTATAAATAATAATAAATAAATAAAAATAACAAATAACGTTTTAGGAGAGCTCTATCCGTAAACAATATTTTGAAAAGAGAAAACGCGACCTCTTTTTGTTTCCCAACGTTCGTTTTTACAAACTGCCAGCACCGTTTGATTTGAAAATATCGATGCAGTTTTCCATTCGAAAAAAAAAGGATTTGAAAAAGCAATGAGAAATATCTTTTCACTATTTTCAGTGTTCTTTTTTCATCCCGTCTCGCGTCCGTACAAAGTAGTTGACATGAATAGGGCGTATCGACCCGGTATCGCCCTTTCTAGGTCTTTTAGCTAACTTTAGCTCTGCATCTATGTAGATAGACTAGAAGTAGGTTAATATTTCCACGCTCTACATAAGTCTAACGTTATGTACTTAATTTCAAGCTTAATATATGTATTGGGCTGCCAATGGGGAACTTGCGTCTAACTTAGAATGGTGTGACATTGCTTTTATACCATAGAAGACATATAAAAGCTTAGGAAAAGAAAAAAAAAACCTTAAAGAGAATTTTTGAGGATTTTTTGGGATCACAAAAAATACGAAAAAGAAAGTTAAATAAAAATAAAATAAATAAATAATTGTTTATTCTGTAAAAGGTGCATACATTTTTAAATAGTCTCATTTCCGCCAAACTAAATAACAGTTTGTTGGCAGATTTACTCTCAATTTAGTTACTTAAAATAGGTACCTAACAAATGACTTAAATTAAGTTTACATAGAAAAGTAAAGAAGATACTTAACTTAAATTAGGATAAATTTATGTTAATCTGTCTATACATATAAAACTCTGAATCGGCTGGGCCGATTTGGCTAATTTTTCTTTTTTTATATTTGTGGAAGTACAGGAAAGGTTTAAACGGTGAGAAGAAAAAAAAAGATTGATGTGGGTAATACGAAGTTCACGGGGTCATTTAGTATCCAATAAGTTTTGTCACTTAATTAGAAACGTTTTCTTATAAGGGCGCAGATGCATAAAAATATTAGTTTACGAGATAACTCAAATATTGATAAACGCTTCATATATTATAAGGCATTACGGGCAAGTTGGGACGTCATACTTTGAGCTCGATTTGTATGGCGCATTTTTGTACTACGTGGCTATATTGACTTTTTGACAGGTTATATTATGAAAAGTATTAATCGTAGAGAAAAACATACCTCGATTATATTAAGATATTTTTGGGCATGTTTTCTGTCATCTGCACTTAATTTTTTTTCAAGTTCAATTATAAGAGCGGTGGTAGCGAGCGGTAAAACGCCGGATTCAAATTCGGGAGGTCGTGGGTTCGAATCCCGGCATGTACCAATGACTTTGTTTACTAAGTTATGTACATTGGTGAAGTTATAGTAGCAATACCACTCGCTAACGGTAAAGGAAAGCAGTGTGAGGAAACTTGAGTGTCTGAGGTGTTCACATACCTCGGGCTTGAAATTGCCAATCCGCGGTGGGCACGCGTGGTGATTAAGCCCACGCTCTCTCTCTGAGAAAAGGCCTGAGCCCTACAGTGGGACGTTTATATAGGCTAAATACAATTAGAAGTAATTTTTAGTGTACAATAGAAAGAAAGAAAGAAAGAAAGAGGATATTTATTTAAATTGTCATAGAAACACGAAGTAAAAAAACAAACAAAAGACACGAACGTCAACAAAACAGAGATAAAACAAAACAATCGTGAAGAGAACATGTGAGGCATATAGAGTCAAAGGCAGCCGGGTACCATACAGTAATGTATGGCACCCAGCCACCTCGGACCCCAAACGCCTCAGGTGCCTGCGTGACAACAAAAAAGGGGCTCCAACTCAGCATACTTTACCGGTGTGTGCTATAGTTAGCATAACACCAGCAAAACTGAATAAAGAATCTTGCTACCTACTTTTATAAAAATGCAAATTTCTGCTGGATTTTTGTTGTTCAATCACGCCAGAATGACTGAACGGATCTGAGTGAAATTTGGCACGGTCGTTGGGGTAAATCTCACGATTATTAATCTTCTAGCATGGCCTCTCTAATGAGTTTTCTTTTTTGCAAGATCTCCATTGCATCATTGCTTGTAGTTGTAGCTGAGTGTGCCCGCACTCCAGCGGGCGTGTATGTGGCCAATAACTCACGGCGAGAGCAAACGCGGCAGCCATGTTGCTTCACAGGATGTTCTAGAGCGAGCTGTGCATTGTTTTTTAAAAGAGCTTATTGAAATGATAATAAAACAATGAAAAAGAATGTGGATCTTAGTTGACACCGAAATGCGCAATTCCTGAAACTAGAATAATTAGAGTTCATGGTTTACAACAACTTTGGTCCTATGAGTTTTTTCTCGATTTATATTTTTTGAAACAGCTTATGTAATTTACTAAATTCGCGCCCTACCACTCTGCATTCATTAGACCATTACACAACATAGAAGAATGTACATTCTATTGAACAATATCTATCAAACAACGCCACCACATGGCAGATTTTTTTCAAATGGAATATTAAAAAATAAAATCGGCCAAGTGCGAGTTGGACTCCCGCACGAAGGGTACCGCACCATTATCTACACAACATTAGAATATTTAAAGCATCTACCTATTGCCGTTATTAATATCGAGCAAAAAAAGGCAAAAAAATCACGTTTGTTGTATGGGAGCTCCCGTTAAATATTTATTTTATTGTTTTTAGTATTTTTTGTTACAGCGGCAACAGAAATACATCATCTGTGTAATTTTCAACTGTCTAGCTAGCACGGTTCATGAGATACATCATGGTGATAGACAGACAGACAGACAGACAGACGGACAGTGAAGTCTTAGTAATAGGGACCCGTTTGGCACCCTTCGGGCACGGCACCCTAAAGACGTACGTGATTCCCCCTTTAACAAAAAGCCGTCGTCGTTACCAGCACCCTGTGTGTGCAAATTAATGTTTAGCGAGTGTACAGAGATATGCGACGAGATACGGCCGCTTAATGACTGTCGGGCCTCGGCTGTTCATTACGGGCTGCGTCTAGGGGCACCCTTAAGAGGCAGGTTCCGGTGCGAAAGTGAGGGAGCGATCATATAACCTTATATTATGTTCATAAGCAGCCTATATACGTCCCACTGTAGGGCACAGGCCTTTTCTCAGAGAGAGAGTATGGGCTTAATCACGACGCGTGCCCACCGCGGATTGGCGATTTCAAGCGCTCAGACACTCAGGTTTCCTCACGATATTTTTCTCACAGTTAGCGAGTGGTATTGTTACTATAACTTCACAAATGTACATAATTTAGAAAACAAAGTCATAGGTACATGCCCGCTCCGGGAATCGAACCTGGGTCTCCCGCTTCCGAGTCCAATGTTCTACCCACTAGGCTACCACCGCCTAGCGGCTACCATGGATTACCCTCGGATTACATTAACATGATAATCTCTGCCCTAAGATAAAGAAACTCTGTAAGTTATTACGTGGAAATCTGTAATTGGCCATGTTATTAATCTTAAAATTAATTTCGCTGTAGATTTCCCTATCAATAAATAAATATTATGTTCATGAACATTATATGTAGCACAGAACATTATAATATGAACATTACGTTATGTTCTGTAAGTGCGATCGCGATAGCGCGGAATGCACCCTGGCTTGCGTTTCATTTATGAAACAATTTTATTACAATTCATAGTTTGCAGTTTTTAATTTTTTTTTTTTACGTAGCCTCGTTTGTGTCCCACTGCTGGGCAAAGGCCTCCCCCAACTCAGACCAGATGTTTCTGTCTTGTGCCACCTCAGGCCACTCCGGCATGTGTCGGTCGAGGTCGTCTCGCCAACGTCTTCTTGGCCTGCCTCTCCTGCGACGACCGCCTTGTGGCACCCACTCGGTGGCAAGTCTCGCCCACCTATCTAGATTCCTGATAGTTTTTAATATTCATCGAAAAAAACACCTAGTAAATATGTTTCTTTTTATGTTTTTAGTGTTCCGTACTTCAAAGGAACCCTTATACTCACCCTCACTTTGTTGTTCGTCCGTCCGTCCGTCCGTCTGTCAAGACCCTTTATCTCGGAAACGCATTGAGGCATCAAGTTGAACTTAAAACCATATTCTGAAGTCTACACTGAAGTCTCTTGAAGTTGTGAAAAAATCAAACTTCTAAGTTAACGTAGAAAAAAGTTTCGGCCGTTAAAGCTGCAAAAAACGTATATTTCGACACTCTCAAGGGAATAAAAATTTATAGGGTATTTTCCGTTGACCTCGAACTATGAAATTCGGCAAATAATATCGTCTTATACTACAAATACAGGAAAAAACTGAAAAGTATACCTTTGTAATTAAATCATAAAAAAATAAACTTTGAAGTTCGCGAAAAGCCCTGAAAAACTGCGAGAGCTCGAATCCAGAATTATTTATGACTGGCTCTTGCCTGCGACTTCGTTCGCGTGGTAATTTTGATGTGTATTTTTCCGGGATAAAAAATAGCCTATGTGCTAATCCAGACCTGTTTTATCTCTGTGCAGAATTTCATCCGGATCCGTTCATCAGTTTTTGCGCGAAAGAGTAACAAACATCCATCCATACATAGAAACTTTCGCGTTTATAATATTAGTAAGGATAAGGATATGTATGTATGTATGTATCACTTTATTTCGGATAAAACAATCCATAGGTTGTTAGTACGAGTAAAATTACATTAAATAATAGAGGTAAATATGGCAGGGAGATCAAAATTTCTAAAATTAAAAGCAGCCACACATCTGGCTCAAAATCGGTCTGAACGGAGAGCGTTGGTGGCGGAAACTGCCCCATAGTCACGTCCCTCAGTCATAATGACCACCAGAAAGAAGAAGCCTACATGCGTCTCACTGCATGGCAGAGGCCTTCTCTCAGAGAGAGAGAGAAAGAGATTGGTAATTTCAAGCGCTCAGGTATGTGAACACCTAACACTCAGGTTTCCTCGCAATGTTTTCCTTCACCGTTAGCGTGTGGTGTTGCTACTATACCTTCACAAATGTACATAACTTACAAAACTAAGTCATAACTAAGTACATGCCGGGATTCGAACCCAATTATTAAATTAGCGAATGAATGGATGAAGTATTTATTCAGAAAAAAGGTAGGGACTGCAATCACTTCACGAGATACTCCCTAAAGTAGTACGAAGTAGAATGTGGTACATCGACATAATAAGTCCTAATTTGGAATTTTTTGTAAAGTAAAAAGTAAAAAAAGTAAAAAGTTCTTTATTAATAAAAAAGGTTACATATACAAACAGTTTACTGTGGTCGCCACGCTAGGTCTAGCCTGTGTTGTGGAAACCTTCGTATATGTTAACATAAAGAAGATTGGCGCATGTGTATGAAACATAATAGACAAAAGGGAATAGGGTATTGAAAAAATATTACAGAATCGCTTTGTTTTGCTCGTAGATATATGGATTACACTTTACAGCACGCTTATAGTGTTTTAAAATCAAAATAAAAAATATTAATATACATTCTGTTTGTAGAATGTATATCAATATTTTTGGGAAAAACTCAGTGGGAAAAAACTCCTTAACGTACACTTTCTTAGAAACAGGTGATTATTTGTAGACAAACAATAGGCGTTCTTATCGCTTAGAGCGATCTCTTTCAAGACAACTTTTATATGGAGAGTATTATTGGAAAAATATATGCATTTACTTTTTTAAACTTAATTAAGAAGCTGGTTGAGAGTGTGTAGCTTGTTTGTGCATTTTTCTCCACAACGATCTAGATCTTGAAGTGGATAGATAGATAGATAGAATATTCTTTATTGTACACAGAGATTACATTAACAGAAATTCAATAAATCGCAGTACAATTGGCGTCCTTATTACTACAAGCAATTTCTTCCAGGCAACCATAGACGGAGATAGAAAAAAGTTAGAGACGGGTAGTCGGTGCAATTAAGAAATATGTGGATGTTTAATTTGTAAGGTATATTTGTGAATTAACGTTACAAATTGAACATCGTACTCTCGATCTCCCACACTCAGGGAAGGATAGTATAATCAAAATATCTCACCTGAGGTAAATGCTGCGATCTCCTAGACACTTGTTTCGCTTGAATCTTCTCTGTGACGCATTTTCCATTGGGCACTGTTCCGCCAGTATTGGCTCCAGCGTTGTCGACAATCTTCTCCAAAGGCCTCGTTATCGGAATGTTATGCTTTTCAAAGTACCCGTTCTGAATCATCTGGTCTAGCGATACTTCAAGCTCCCTCACTGGCACTACCTTCCGTCCACAAACAGGGTCATCTACGATGGTCTTCCTATTGCAACCGGAGACCTCTGAAAATTTCACATTTTTCTTCGGCTCGGAGTCCAGTTTTTTGCGCCTAGGGCTCCCGTTCGGTGGGTCAGTGGTCCAGTACTGGGCTGGCTTCTCTGTCAGACGTATTGGCTTGCATACGGCTACGTTTTTCCGCTCAGTTTTCGCGCCGCTTGGCTCTGATCTGCGTCGTGGCTCAATGGATTGCCTCTTGTAAGGCTCATAAGAATACCTTTCACCTCTCAGTTTCCTTCTCTCGTTATCGATTCGAAAGTCATAGTAGTCTTTTCTGTACCTCTGTTTGTACCTCTCATCGTGCGCATAGTAGTTTCTCGGCAGCGAGTTGTACTTAGTTTCGTAGGAGGAGGGAAGATTTAGGTACTCCGGTCTTATTGGCCGAAAGAGGGACAGTCGGCCTTGGTTCTCGTCGAAGTCTGAGTAGAGGTCTTCGGTTATGTAGCCGTTTTTCCGGCGCGGTCGGTAGGCCTCGGTTGCGGGGTTGTATCGTTGCGTGTTTTGCCGCTGGAGCGTACGATCGTGGCGTATCGAGTCGTATCGTCTCGTGTCGTAAGTGTCGTAGGAGCGGTCGTGTCGTTGGGTGTAAAGGAGCCTCTCTCTGGAGCCTTCCATTTCTGTTCGCCGCTCTGGAAAGAAAGCAAAGTTTTTTTATTGATGGATTGAGAGACGGGATTGTAATGGATTAGGTTGTTAGGTTTCTGGGATCTGTGCTAGTTTTGCAGTATTTTTCAGTGGCTTTTATTCAGAGCAGTTACATAAGCAGCCTGTATTCGCCCTACTGCACGGCACCGGCCTTGTCTCAGAGAGAGAGTATGGGTTTAATCACCACGCGTGGCCACCGTGGATTGCGACACTCAGGTTTCGTAGGTATTTAGTGCCATAAAACTAAAGTGGGATAGAAAGAAAGGACGGCTAATTAAAGTTTAACGTTGACTTAAAAGTGTATGATGCGTCGGCCGGGAATCGAACCCGGATCAACTGCTTGGAAGGCAACTATGCTGACCTTTACACCACCAACGCTTATGGTAAACACTGTCAAAAATCTCTTTTCTTTTAAACACAATGACATGTTCGTCTTTATTTACATAAGTGTTTGAATAACTGGTAGACTGAAACGAATTTTAAAAATTTGATGCCTATATCGCAAGCGTGATTAAAGAGATTTTTGACAGTGTTTACCATAAGCGTTGGTGGTGTAAAGGTCAGCATAGTTGCCTTCCAAGCAGTTGATCCGGGTTCGATTCCCGGCCGACGCAATGACACAATTTTGGTGCCCCTATTTGTTTAATTAGCCACAATGTGTGTTTCGTATATGTCCAATGACAATGTATGACCTTTCGTCGTGGAGCATTTCGCAGGGCATTTGGTCAGAGCCTTAATCATGCGCACCAAAGCCTGTCAGAGTCCCAACGTTTTGGTATGGAATTTGACAGTAGACAAATAGGAATCGTTGAGGATGTGGTGCGCATAATATGAGATGGTCATAGGTCTAAGGCACAATCAGGCATCAGGTCGGCGGCAGAACGGATGGTGGAACAATGTGCTGGCGTAAGTTGGGTAAACGATCCAGAGGTAGCCTAATGGTTAATAGGTGGGTCGCTGATATTACTAAGGTCGTCGGAAAGCAATGGGCGAGATTAGCCTCCAGGGATCTTCTCGACAGTAAGAACTACTTTTACTACTGTACCAGCGGCATTACTTATATCTCTTGTTTCTTCTGTGGAATAAAGAATATTCTTATCTTATCTTAACATTTATGGGACAGCTGATATTTTTTTCATGACATCAAAATAACAGAAACTCCAACTACCGGATGTAGTTTGTTACACCCTGTATAATATAAATATCTTGTTGTACTTGATGGCAGTTTTTCTTTATTTACACAAGTGTTTATGAGAACACTTGTGTAAATAAAGAAGAGCGGTGGTAGCCTAGTGGGTAGAACCTCGGACTCGGAAGTGGGAGACCCAGGTTCGATTCCCGGTGCGGGCATGTACCTATGACTTGGTTTTCTAAGTTATGTAAGTACATTTGTGAAGTTATAGTAGCAATACCACTCGCTAACGGTGAAGGAAAACATCGTGAGGAAACCTGAGTGTCTGAGCTATTCACATACCTCAGCGCTTGAAATCGCCAATCCGCGGTGGGCACGCGTGGTGGTTAAGCCCATACTCTCTCCCTGAGAGAAGGCCTGTTCCCTACAGTGGGACGTATATAGGCTGCTTATGTTATGAGACTTGGAAACTTGAATGGGCTTGATAGATTCGATGCCTGTGTAACAAGCGTTGGTGGTGTAAAGGTCAGCATAGTTGCCTTCTAAGCAGTTGATCCGGGTTCGATTCCCGGCCGACGCAAGACACAATTTTGAGTCATATTCGAACTTTAATTAGCTGCTTTAACATGAGTAAAATTAGTTAGTAACGTAATTACACCCCGGACCAGAATTAAGAAGGGAATACAACGCTTCACATGGAGACGATGCAGGAATAAAGAGTGACGACAAATATACAGGGTTATTTCATAATTCCGCTAAGTTATGCTGGCTCACGCCAACGCTATCTTACATCACTATCTATCTATCTATCATTTAACCATGGGTAAGCACTATATAGTGAATAAGTCAAAAAACGTCTAGATATTTTCATACCTATCCATCGATAAATTGTATGACCGATAAACCTTTCAATTTATGGTTTCTGTAATACTGTATATTTTTATCATTTATATATTAATGAAGTCTCTTATTTTATGTTTGATATAATTAAAAGATGCATATTATACTGAACCGATAATAAATAAATTTTCATTCAAATTTCAAATTTAATCCTGCATGAGTATTTTGATCTATCGACTTATTCAATATTTTGGCGTAAGTTGCCCTTAGAGTTTATGCACTCCGTGGCCCCACCAGACAAATTATCCCAGTAGCTTCCAAACAACCTAAAAATCGTTGCCAAAACCTGGAAGTTACTGTCGATTTCACAGTCGCTTGGTTCGGCGCTTAGCGCGCGCAGTATAATTTATTTTATATCGATGGGCCGTTTCTCGGCACTACCGCACTGCGTTAAACAATCTGCTCTAGTGATGGGGTGCAGTGAATGTCGAGATTATCGATAAATACTGTGCTCTAGTAATTAAATGTAAACATATGATTTCCATTGTCAGTACTTCCACACAACACAATCACTTGATCACTTCAAAATGAAAACGGTTTTTTATTTTTGAAACGTGGTATAGTTTTTTCTCCGAATGCCACGCCATTAAAGTACTGACGAAATCCTCGGGCCTCAATGCATAAATCAGCTTTACAAAAAGTATATTTCATGCGTCGGCCGGGAATCGAACCCGGATCAACTGCTTGGAAGGCTGAACTTTACACCACTAACGCATCTGATGGGCGCCATAAGTCTATTTGGATTTATGTGTAAACCTTTACATAAGAACCGAGTACATAAGAACTTGTTATTACTTACTAAATTATTTATAAATATTGACCGAGACGTTTTTTTCTTATTTGGATTAAAATTAAAAATATAAACAACAAATATAAGATTTCTTGCTTTATAACCTGGTGAATAATAAATCTAGAATAAAAAAAACCTAGTAAAACTAGTAAAAAATCTCAAAATATAACTTATCGCGTGTTGCATAAGGGAAAGTCAAACGAATTTTATTTCGGTACTAAACACCCAAATATGCCTGTTTTTGCAGCATCAATTTACTAGAATTTTGCTGCCTCTTTGATCTAGCGGTTAATCGCTTAACTACCAAAACAGAGTACATTTGTACAAATGGCTTCAGTCTGGCTGTATTTCCATGATTGTGATGTCCTTGCTTGGTTACCATAGGACAGGGTACCCCAGTTCGGAACCAGGTCAAGTGATTGTATTGTGTGGAATTTTTTATTATTAAAAATATTAATTGTATATCAATATAATATGCTCAAGAAAAGAAAATAAAAAACTTCGTGTTTATATTCAATGCGTCATGGTCAACCTAATGAATTAATCCATGCTTTATTTTCTTCGGTACAACACAAACATTGAATATAAAATTTATATTAGCATCCAGCACCCATTAAACTTAGCGCACACCATAATAAAATATGCTAAAGTTTTATCAAAAATACTAATTGCTTAGCAAACTCTGCGCAAAAGTTATAATAAGTTAATTTGAGAAATTGAGTATTTGGAGCTAAGAAAACAAATAACTGCTGGTTTCGATGTACGTTTTTACTAAGAATCCACTGTCCGTCTGTTTGTCTGTCTGTCCGTCTGTCTGTCACCAGGCTGTATCTCATGAACCGTGATGGCCAGTTGATTTTTTTACAGATGATGTGTTTCTGTTGCCGCTATAAAAACAATACTAAAAACAGAATAAAATAAATATTTAAGGGGGGCTTCCATACAACAAACGTTGTCTAAAGACAGCGGTCGCCATCTAGCGGCCATCTATGTACCCTTCACAGCGCTGATATCATTAAACGCTTCTTATTGGTTTTTATAGATGGCGCTGTTCTCAAATTCAATCTTTGTCTAATGTTGTATAGAAAATGGTTCGGAACCCTTCATGCGCGAGTCCGACTCGCACTTGGTTTTTAATTTCGTTGCTGAACAGTCGACAGCTGCAGGTCAAACTTTACATTTTCGCCCCTAAGGGAACTGAATGCATGTGTGTAGGTAGATGTGCTGTTGCATGTACTTTGATTTATTTATTTATATACTACCAATTCATTGGAACAGTCGAAGAGGTTAACGTTAACTGGGCGCCTAAATAAACCCCTGTTTAATTTCTCGTAACAGTATGTTTCCGCTTCCGCTTTCCTTTGCATTTAATTAATTTTATGATAATTTATGCGAGCGAACGGTTTTCATTCGAATCGGATTCGTTGGACGATTAGTCCGGAGATTTCGACGTTAGATTAGATGCGAAGAGAATCTCGAGTAGTTCCAAGACTTTATTCTCATCCTTTGTCCTGTTTTAAAACAGCTTGTTGGTTATTGTATATTCCAACTCATTGTTAAAAATCCTTACTCCTAAAAAGTCTTCAAGTGGCCCCATAAAGTTGACTAGCGCCACAAAATAAAAAATAAGAAAATGTTAAAAAAAAAATCTAAAACTAGATTTTAACAAACATATTTTACAAGGTAAAAAAAACTATCTTTCTCAATCATCATTTTGAATTACTTCAAAATGATATCGTTTTTGCAAAAATTGTCTTTCTGTACTCTCATCATTAAATAGAGATTGTTACGTCATATAAATAGAATGTTATTCAATGTGCGACAGAGAGAGGCGATGATGCGAACACCCTGTACACTGAGGTTTCTCACGATGTTGTCACAGTTGTTTTCCCTACACACTTGGTTAGTACCTAATATTGCATATTTACAAAAGTACGAAAAATAGTTATATGTACCATAATAGTTATATGTACATTGTACATTTAACGGGTCTAATCGCGATTACTAATTAGGTAAAGTTAATTGTCTAATAAGTAATCGCAATTACACTCATTACATATATATATATATATAACTATGTATGAGCATCATCATCAACCCATTATGTTCCCACCGAGGGGCACGGGTCTCTTCCCTGAGGAAGGTATAGGCCATTCTCCACCACGGGGGCCAAGTCCGGATTGGTGGAGGCTTGTAGACTAGTGGCTCGTCTACTGTCAGAAGTTGTCAAGCCGCCCTAAGGCCTCTGACTTGGCTTAACGACTGCCATCTATCGACGGCAGCCGGCACCAACAGTTTAACGTGCCTTGCGATGCACGGAACCGCTCGGAAAAATGCCACTAGCGTTAGGCATAGACGGCGACCCATCCATGCACTGGACGCGCCCTGTGTTGCTTAACCTTCGTGATCGTTTAAGATCACTCAGGCAGCCGGGGCTACGAGCGAGTGAGCATAGCGAGTCATTAAAAAAGACTATTGTATTAATAATGTTAATGTTCTTAAGAGAATGGCCCATGCCAGCCTCAGAATATAAGAAATGTGCTATAATTCGCCAACAAACTGGCACGCAGTTTGGCGAATGATTTTTTTTTGAAACATTTATTGGCTCTTTGTAAATAAATAAATAAAAAAAAGAAAATGACTTCAGAGAGAGACTTAATCAATAGTAGATATATCTCGGTTTTGAAAAAAAATGTCCCTTACTGTGTTTATTTTTGGGACAGCCGAGTATTAAACTGTCTACTGGATTTATACTTTCCTACATCAAGACATGAAACAACAATTTAGCTTTGTTTACAAATGAAATTAACGGAAAGAGACAATTTCCACATACCGCAGGGCTCCAAAACGTCCAATTCACACGCTTTCACCCAAAATACATTTCTGTTTGTGTGTCTCGCTTATTAAACGGCACTCAGTTGTCTGCCAGTGACAGCTGTCAATGCTAGCAGAGACAGAATACGCACAGAAGCATCGTTGAATCCAGGAGAGGCAGATAGTTAAAAACATAGATGTCTAACTAGCGCAGAATAATGACCCCACGTTAAGGTGTAGTATGGCGAACGGGGCTTGTCAATGTGTTACCAATCGGAGCAAGTTCAGTATTACCCTGCAAAATATCTATGCACCTGCCACCGTCAGACCGCCGTCTTGTGAGGTACTTAGATATTTCGACGGGTTAGACATCAATGAATTCGCTGGTTTGACGTTTTTGTAAAATTCTGCTCAGTTATGCACTGTAATCTACGTATACTGACCTGTAAACGATTTTGTGTGCCAAGTTAATAAAATTACAATAAAAATAAGTACGTATATAAAAAGATCTCAGTTTATTTATTCATTTTATCTCAAAAATCTTTCAATTTGTATGAAAACTAGGAAAATATTTAACTTTTGCCCCACTTTCGCAAGTTTTAAGGCATCATATTTTAATTACAGATTAAAAAATAAAAATAAAAACCCAGGTCTTGGATGTTTACATGTTTGTGATGTCGTTGTTTCTGGTTCCCACGACACAGGGTATCCTAGTGTGGGGCCAGAAGCAATGTATGTGCCTGTATGTAAATGTTTATGTTTATGTTAATATACCGGTTGGGAACTTGAATCAAATAATTTTCTTGTATATGGTTGTGCTTACTAACACGGTTTCCGTACAGAGCTTGCAGAGCCATTATTTTCACACCTCATGTATTACGCACGTAATTCATGTGATTATATTGTCTCAACATGGGTATTGAAGAAGAAAAAGAAGAAATACATTTGTTATATCAACAAGATACATCACAGAAACAAAACAAGCAGATGAGTAACATAATATGCACAACAACAGAAAGAAAACTAAATACACAACAGACAAAACGAATAAATAAAACAGGACCATAGATGTAGCCTGTGGTGTATCTAAGTTGCCACAAAAGGCAGCTGACTCAGCGTTGTGCTGAGAAAGTGATCCCTCAGCGCTGATTTTCAGTCAGTGCCTACGGTAACCCATAATTATACTACGGAGTACGTGCCGTGGTGCAGTTAAAAGAATTAAATCAAATCCAATAACATACATACAATAAAGAAAAAAAATATCGTCATAAAATACTTACATATATTATTAGTTTTAAATTAATATGTGTGAAATATAGAGGAACAGCAGTTGGCAGTACATTATTGGCTGCGTTTAATATGAATGCGAATTCTGGCTGTGCATTGTGGCCCACCGAAATTCATTCATAGTTCGAACTCACTTCGACAAGGCTCCATGCCTTTCTAACTTAAACCTTTACCTTCTGTATCTATCCTATTTTGTGTCAAAGGGCAACTGACAGCGTTTCACAGTTACCGGTTAATGAAATGCGTTTAGCGCAATATAACTGATGGAATACAAAGTTTTTTGTTTCAAATTATGTAATTTAGGTATCTAGAGTGTGAATTTTAAATCGTTATCAGTATTTTAAGGGAATTAAATTATTAATATTAAAAAAAATTATTGCACTTGTAAAAATAAACCTTCGTAGGCGAACTCCATGCCAGCTAACAGCAGCATTATTAATGTTATTTTCGTCTCGATAGACAATTAATCTACATATATCTATCACGCCCATGAATAGGGCCCACTACTGAGCCCACGCCAGCTTCTCGGTCCCCTGCCAATCTCCTCCATTGCTGTCCGACAGCAATATCATCGACTCATCTGGTCGCCGGTCTGCCTACCGATTTTTTACCCAACCTCGGCCACCACTCTGTGACCGCCTTAGCGCACCGACCGTCTTGCCACCTCACCGCATGCACTGTCCATCTCCACAATAACTCCTAATGTCTGAAATTGAAAATAACAACTGGAAAACGTTATTATTTTCAATGTAAGGAATTAGGAGGTTAACTTGGTAGTTCGCATGTCAACTTCTTCAGATTTGCTCAACGGCGCACACGATCGATGAGTAAAATTCCTAGCATGGCCCTCTCCGCAACTTTGTTATTCTCCATATTGGCTTTGGTAAGAGACCTGTTTAAGGGGGTCCAGCGCACTAGCGCCACCGAGGAAAAAAAAATCATATCTTTTTTACAGATCATATTTGCGAAAAGAGTCTAATCTCGTATAATCTCTCAATCATGTAAACAGTGATTTTTAGAACCCACGACAAAGAATCTAGGATCACGAACCTGGGACTAGATAGCATTTATGCCAAAAACGGCCGTTTCTGGAGTTAATGCTATCTAGTCTTAGGTTTTTTGCCTTAGATTCAGGGCCATGGGTCCTAAAAACCACTATTAACATGATTGAGAGATTGTACTGACACTTTTTTTCAAATTCGATCTGTAGAAAAAGCAATGTTGCAAACTCCAAACTGCAAGAAAACAGGAGATGGTAAATGAAAAAACCAGGAGACAGTAATAAAAATTAGGATGGAAAATTAAGTACCTTTTTTCCCGAAATAAGCAAAAAAAAGTTTTTTCAGCACCGGCCGTTTTGTTTATTTATGTACCAAAAACCGCCCAAAAGCAAAAGCACCACACCATCCAAAAAAAAAGGCCAAACCAAAACTTGATTGTTCCGACCACAGTTCCGACACACACACAACACCTAGCACTTACTTTATGTTATTACAAACAATGTTTCAAATTACCGCTACTATTTATTAATTTCAATTCGTACTCGCAACTCAACTCCAATCCAACTCGACAGATTAGACACAGCAGACACTATCCCACAGCACAGATACGAAAAAAGTATTATGAATAATCGTACTCACCTCACTTGACAAGAAAACGTTCCGTTCGATGCGATGTGATTAAAATAATAGTTGCCAACATAACACAACCCCAAATTCCTAAAAATCAGTAGATTATCTCTATTTACGAAAAAAAACCAGTAGACCAGGAGACAAGGCCTAAAATCATGTAATCTCCTGATAAATCAGGAGACTTTGCAACACTGAGAAAAAGATATGATTTTTTTCCTTGATGGCGCTGGTAAACCGGATGGAACCCCTTAAAGCCCATATGTGAGAATGGTCAGTATGCACTGGTTGAAAAGTTTCCGGAAAACAGTTGCCCCTATATTATGTGCCGCAAATCCTGAGCGATTCCAATCGTCTAACCGTGAAATTGCATACAAGTTGCTCTCGCAAACATCAGGATTCCGCCAGGAATTGGTGTCGCCAGAACTCCAACAATCTTTGCAATCTTTTTCTCTTGAGAAAAAAAAAATACTATAGCCTCTCCATACATACATACATAAACTCACACCTGTATCCCAAAGTGGTAGACAGAGACCAGGGACTACCACTTGCCACGATCATGACAGATCACTTTCGCCTCTCCAATAGGACCAAAATATTTTTTTTCGCAAGTAGGTACTCAATTGCAACGCAAGTTGGCCAAATTAGTGTCGAGAGTGTCAACCAACCAACGTATGTACAATGAACATAATGACGTCACGACCAATGGGAGCCCGCATTTGGAACAGTAACGCGAACTTCACTAATAAAAAGTCCGAAATAATTTCGGTACATTCAGTTCGCAGGAGCTAGGAGAGCAAATTACAGAAGATCCACGTTCAATGGTGAACTGGGGCCAAATTAAGCGTACCAAATCCTGCCGGAATCCTGACGTTTGCGATGGTGTTTGACAGTTAGAAGAATGGAATCGCTCAGGATCTGATGCGCATAATATAAGAGCAGGTTTCTGCTAATTGCGACGTAACAGAAAGTAGCTTAACATACTTTTAGGCCCCCGTAATCTGTATGCAAAAGATTATGGTTTGTTTTGTTGTTGGAAAAAAACGAGCTGTTTTTATTTGTTCGAACATCACGCAAGAGCTAGAGAACTGTTTTTGGTGAGAAAATTGATTTTGAAGTGTTATATTTAGAAATCTCATGCTTTACGGGGCATGACGCCCATCTTTCCATTGTATACTTGATTTATTATTTATTACAGTGCAAGAACGCAAGGATATGCAACTGATCGCGCATGCTTTGGAATGCACCTCAATACCGACACTTCTAAAACGCAACTATGGTGTGCAATAAGAAAAGTTCAATCAATCTAATGGTGTATGTTTTGGAATGGTCGATAAAAATTTGTTAAATTTAAAGGCATTGCACTTCCCACAACGCATTGCGGACTAATGGTGTATGTATCGGAATAAACGAGGAAGTGCACTCGATTCCAAAACAACTGCCATTTGTTGCACTTCTGTATTTCGTTTTAATGCTACTCGTATCTCGTCAAACTCACAAGACCCGTGTGCAAAGAACAATCAAACCAATGGCTTCTAACATTAAACTACGACAGCACAGAAAAGCTAATAACAAGCGGCACCTTACCAATAACGTAACACACACACACACACACACACACACACACACACACACACACACGAACACACTCCTCATCTACATACCCTCTGCTCAGTGGCTGAAACCCGAACCCAAGACCAACGGTCGTAGGGCTGAGCAGAACACACACACACATGCACTTATGCTCTCCAAAACACAAATACACACATACGTAGGTACTCACAAACACAAGCATGATTATTAGTGACCTAAATGATTTTATATCATAACTATGCGTAAACATTATTCTCTATAGTTTTATTCTTATGAGACTGATAAGAATTAACTTATTAATACCTACTACAAGTTCCTATTCTATTATTGTCATCCATTAAGCGGAGGGGACTAGTTTCCACAACACAGGGAATCCTAGTGTGGAAGTTAGGGCTTCATCCTTTTTTATGTAATTGTTTTTGGAACAAATAAACATTTTTTTTATTTTCTTTATATTGGACGTAGTTCATATACCTATTCTTCTCTTAACAGGAAGCCTTCATCTTCATTAAATTTAAAGGCATTGCATAAAAATTCTTTAAGAACCGTAGTCACAGACCAACAAAATCAAACCTTTGTAATGAATTATTTAAAATGTGACTTTCGCGCAAATTTCGTTTCGACCCAACTAGAAAGTAAAGTAAAGAACTACAGGAGAGCAGCGAACGCAAGTGGCAGGCTCCAATGTATGAGGATATGAACATCTAAGACAATGGGATTTCTTGACAATGTACACGAAGAAGAAGAAGAAGAAAGACATTTATTATACCAACAAGATACATCACAGAAACAAAATAAGCACATAAGTAACATAATATGCACAACAACAGAAAGAAAACTAAATGATGATGATGATGATGATGATGTAAACAGATAGTTGACATAATATTAACGACAATAGAAAGAAAACTAAATATACAACATATAAAATAAAGTAAACGAAAACATAGACGTAGCCTGTCGTGTGTCCTAAGTTGCCACAAAAAGCAGCTAATATAGTATACGCAGGCCTCTGATCTAACAGTAACTAGGGATAACGCAAAAGGGCCTTTGTCTACGGTTTTTCTCCACTTCTATTTTAACCAAGTGGTCCTTCTATGTCAACCGTCACCCAGTTCCAGCTTAAGGCCGAATGCGGAGCGGAAATTAAAAAAAAAACACCGAGTCTTTTTTTCAGTCTTCTCGTAGCTACAACTGAATAAAAGTTGTTATCTGCGACGGGCTATAGAAACTACCGTATTTTTATCCGACTACGGGGACAAAGGAGGTTTTGTTTTTTATGAGTATGTTTTTATGTAATGTGTATATAGTCGGAAAGTCGCGACACCCTACTAAGTTACGGTTGCATTGCAACTAAAATAACCCATTTACTAACCGTATGTGGACATTTGGTATGGAAGTTATGCAGTGCTATATTACGCTATGGCATAGTCTAGCGTGCTATGTGGTACTATGATCCACTTTAGATAGACCGAGATAACTCTCTTTGGCACACCAGTAATTCACAGTAATTACATTCGCCTGCTGAGGCTTTAAATAGCCACTACATTTGATTGATTGAACTTTTCTTATTGCACTAGAAAATAATTTATACAAAGGCGACTAAAGAATATTTTTTCCAACTAACCTTAGGTAAAGGTAAGTAAAGTAAAAAATATTCATTTGCTAGCACAGTTCCTTCATGTTCTAGTGGTGTAAAAATATTATTATCCTAACCTGATAACGTGATTTACAAACAAAATTAATATTTTAAACTGTAGTAATAATAGAACTGATGGCCGATGGGGCCGAAAAGTTCTCGAATGGAGACCACATATCGGCAAGCGCAGCGTAGGAAGACCAGCTACAAGATGGACAGATGACCTCATCCAAGTGGCAGGAAGACGCTGGATGCAAGCCGCTTCCAACCGGTCTTTTTGGAAATCCATGGAGGAGGCCTATGTCCAGCAGTGGACTTTTTGTGGCTGAATGATGTATCATCATCAACCTATTATGTCCCCACCGAGGGGCACGGGTTTCTTCCCTGAGGAAGGTATAGGCTGAAAGATGTATAATATGTAAAAATATAGTATATTACAATATTCGTGATAAGATAGGGGGAGTTAAAGGCAAAATAGCGTTTCGTAAGTTTTATTGCGGAATTACTGAGAGTTATTACAAATTATAGTTATAAATTTTATTACTTAAGATTTAATATATTGCTCTTGGTAATTCCTTTTTAGTTTTCGGGTTTTCTGAGTTTTTTAATTTATTTATTTTATTACTGCGAGTGGAAAGTTGCCGGGTTTATTTGGCGCGTCCTATTTTGAGGCGAGATAAGTAATTTGATACAATGGGGGATTATATTTTATAACTGACTTAGTAAGTTGGAAGAAAATAAAAGGTGTTTTGCTAAAATGAAAGACATTGGCTACCTTGCTGTCACAGATTATACGACTGAGCGAAGGTACTTTTTTTGGATTTATGAATTTGGTCCCATGGAGATTTTTGATTCTTAGAAGCAGGGGTAAAGAATTAAACGCGAAGTAAACAGGCGAAGGAAAACATCGTGAGATAACCTGAGTATCTGAGGTTTTAACTTACCTCAGCGCTTGAAATTGTCAATCCAGGGTGGGGACGCGTGGTAATTAAGCCCATATTCTCTCTGTGCCCTGTAGTGGCACGTAGGTATATAGGGTACATAAAAAAGAGGCATGAGTATCGATTGACATAGTAAAAATTAGGGTCAGTAAGCATGCATGTACCAAATGTGAACGTAAATGTGCTATGCTTTTTAGCGCACTAAAAAATTTTTTTTTGTCATATTCATGATCGTACTTTTTGATAAAAAAACATAAATAAAACAAAATGGCAGCCTCCAAAAGAGGGCGGAGGATTTTACAGAAATATACTTTTAGAATAGAATAATCATGAGTACATTTGAAATTCATACAGCTAACATATACATAATAAACTGTTACGAGATAATCAAAGTGAACATATTGAAAATAGATGACAATGAGCGTTTTTCCTTTAATATAAAATTAAATTGTTCGTATATAAAATCCAAGTCCGGATTGGTGGAGGCTTGTAGACTAGTGGCTCGTCTACTGTCAGAAGTTGTCAAGCCGCCCTAAGGCCTCTGACTTGGCTTAACGTGCCTTGCTAAGCACGGAACCGCTCGGAAAAATGCCACTAGCGTTAGGCATAGTCGGCGACCCATCCATGCACTGAACGCGCCCTGTGTTGCTTAACCTTCGTGATCGTTTAAGATCACTCAGGCAGCCGGGGCTACGAACGATTCTCTATAGAACTGATCACCAAACGACAACAGCAATTGTTTTTTAGGTAAACAACCATCACAAATTCCACAGAACCATAGTTTTCTTTTTTGCCTTGAAGATTATTACTAAGGTACGGCAGCGCCACCTAGGGAATCTTACAAAACTAAATTTGACATAAGGAAAAACGCTCATTTTTCAAAAAAAATGTAGTGAAAATAGCGCCTTAAAAACGAAAATACAAATCACGATCAAAAGTATGCTTTATTTTAGAACACTTCAATTTAGCGCGCTTAAATCGACTGCTAAAATAAAGAAAATGTTAACAAGAGCGCTATTTCATAGAAGTACAATTAGCATTAAAATGTGAAAATTACTTTGCTAAATTCCGCCAAAATCCCACGAGCACCATGCGGTTAGTTAACGCACCGCCCTCCCGTGCACTGTTTCAAGCAGAAGCAAGAAACAAACACACCACCACCGGCACCAAATACTTGTGTGAAAAAATGCGTTGCGACGCGTTTCGCCTCTAACACGAGGCATCCTCAGGCTCCACATTTTAACGCTATTATGGATTTCCGCAAAGTAACGCCTGATTCCATACAAGAAGTACAATTAATGATACAGTGTGAAAATTCGATGTACAATTCATCGTAGGGCTTTGCGTCCGTTACGTACGATTTAAGCAGTGCCTAAGAGTTTGACACTTGAATCTCGAATGACTAAAAAGTCCGGAGTTGGATCGGGCGGCGCGGGTTTGGTGCCTCCCGGGTCTCTAGTCACAGGTATTGCGGCCCTTCCCAATTTCAATGTACAATTAATTATAACTAATTATATTATGGCCTATACCTTCCTCAGGGAAGAGACCCGTGCCCCTCGGTGGGGACATAATGGGTTGATGATGATATTCTTTATGTTGCACTGACCCGTGTTGAAGACAATTCTAAAAACCTAATTAGAGGCTAAAAATTCCACTCATGCCGGAACTTGAACCCGCGACTTCTGGCTAACCGTGCCAGCGCTCTCCCAACGGAGCTAATGGGCATGTGCAATCAGCGAAGTTTCGAGCCTCTTTACAAACTTCTCTGTATTACGTACAGGCAGCGACATCTGGCCGAAGCAATTTACATCACTTCATCAATTTCAATTTACATAAATTTTTAGCCTTTAGTCATGGCAATTGACAATTACCTAAGAGTCTTTCTACTTTTATGAAGTAGAAAGACTCTTAGGCAATTGTCATTGCCATGACACATGGAAATTTTAACTTTGATTTAGAAACCTATGGCAAACCTATGGAAAAAATTGCGCTTAAAAAAAAAATTTCTTTTCTTAAACATAAACAATAGTATCAGGACGAAAAGTAATAATAATCGTAAAATATGATTCGAGAGTCTTATGGCCGGCGCCGGCCATATTGTTTGCAATTATTGTTCTTTCACTTATTTATGCATATCGGACGATAGTCTCTTAAAGATTTAACATAATTAAAAATATATATGACGCTACAGAACTTCCTACCGGCCGGCGCCGGCCATATTGTTTGCAATTATTGTTCTTTCACTTATTTATGCATATCGGACGATAGTCTCTTAAAGATTTAACATAATTAAAAATATATATGACGCTACAGAACTTCCTACGTCTTGAATTTTTATTTACAGTTTCGAACCAAGTGGGTTCACCCCGTCACGAATATTTACAAATATGTTGTACCATTACTGTTAAATCGTTAATAATACTGTTTATAATAATGAAACGAATATTCCCTGATAATATTGCTAACGGGATTCAAACCTGCGACATCCTGAATATGGCGGGTATCAGCTTTTATAAGTTTGTAAGATTATCTAAATAAATAAATTATCAAAAATAAAAAAAAAACCTTATTATACAGCCATTTAAAGCATCTACAAAACTGAAACGGAATGAATGGGTGCTACGCTTCAAATAGCTATCTACCTACTAAGTTTTAGCCTAGATCTTTGTCATCATCATCATCATCAGCCATTTGACGCTCACTGCAGGATACAGGCCTCCCTCATGGTTTTCGTAACCATGAAGGGATAACACATCCATGTGGCGCCAGATTAAGAATAGCGTCACTCCATTTTCTTCCGTGGATGTCGTAGAAGGCGACTAAGGAAATCAATTACCAGGAGACGGGTAGCAGCGTCTTCCTGAGATTCCGCCTGCCAAGCGTGATGATTATAGCAAAACCCCTCATGGTTATGAAAACCACGAAAGAGGCCTATGTCCTGCAGTGGGCGTGGAATGGCTGATGTTGATGATGATGATGAAGGGATAGATCGTAGCCTAGATCTTGCATATTACATTTTAGCCATCGTTTTTTTCTATTAGTAGGTACCTAAGTTTGTTCAAAGAGAACTTATGTATTTGGCTCGAATCCTCAGTCCAGGTAAGCTGATTCACTTGGCAACTCTATGACCCAATTCCATCGTTCAAATTAATCCCGGATTGTCATGGAAAGTAGTTAAACGCAAACTATTCCCAAATGCCCGTGTCTTATACAAACATCGTTGACAGCACGTGGAATGCACTGAAACTCTGTATATAAAGATCCCACCCATGTACATGAATAAACGATACTTTACTTTACAAAAAAGTTTACATACTACAATGACATCATCATCATCATCAGCCTATGCTTGTCCACTGCCTCTCCTATTGCACGATCCTCGGCTACTCTCATCCACTGACAATGACATAATGATACAATGAAATATTTTATATTTATTACGTAAAATTTATGTCAAATACGAGCCCATGACTTTTGTCACGTAGGATTTGGACAAAAGGTGGTGTTTGTTACTATACTGCTCTAAAAATTAGAGGAATAAGATTTGAAAGTGAAATAAAAAATGTTTTTTTTTTATTATACTTTGTTTTTTAATTATAACTGCTTACCAAATATTAAACTGACATTGTTCATGAAAAGAGACATTTGTGAAGTTGTCAGTAGACTTATCCACCCGCAGATCAGCCTTGTACTCTAGATGGAGCATATGGTAGTAGTTCTCACATGAGTAATATTAACATTTTTTCAAATCTGGTTTTCGCTAAGCTACGTTCAGTTCCGCCGGTGAAGTTGGCACATGCCCGGCCTTCGTCCCTCTTGGCAGAGGCTCCGTGTATAGCGCATTGCGTCAAGCCAACATTTGTTGTTGTATTGTTGTTAGGTGAGTAATTCATTAGTTGCTTAATCGAACCTTGGAGGCTTCCAGCTCTAGTCGAAGTCAATGTAAATTGTCATGAAGCGAAATTCGATTTACTACCAACGAATTTGGCCGAATCATACAAAACCGTCATATTATACGTATATTATACCACAATTAGTATAGTATTAAGTAGTTAGCAAATCTTCTACAAGAAAAATCGTTGGGAGAGTCCCGGTTGGCACCCTTCGAGTACGGAACCCTAAAAAAAGTTAATGCGTCGGCCGGGAATCGAACCCGGATCAACTGCTTGGAAGGCAACTATGCTGACCTTTACACCACCAACGCTTGTGGTAGAGATATTAAAATTTACAATATTTTTTTAAACACTCTTTGCAGTCGGTTACATACACTTGAGTAAATAAATATAATTGAATTAACGCATCCGGTCGTTGGTTCGAATCTCGGCATGTACCAATGACTCTGTTTTCTAAGTTACGTACATTTGTGAAGTTATAGTAGAAATTCCTGTCGCTAACTGTGAAGGAAAACAGCGTGAGGAAACCTGAGTGTCCGAGGTGTCCACATGCCTCAGCGCTTGAAATTGCCAATCTGCGGTGGGCACGCGTGTTGATTAAGCCCATACTCTCTCTCTCTGAGAGAAGGCCTGTGCCCTGCAGTGCGACGAATATAGGCTAATAATAAAAACCTATAAGAGTTAAAGAAGAAATAATCCAGTGTTTTCAGCTGAATCACTTGAGTAATTATGTTACCTTAATGGAGTCACAATTTTCACATCTCTACTACAAGCGTTGGTGGTGTAAAGGTCAGCATAGTTGCCTTCCAAGCAGTTGATCCGGGTTCGATTCCCGGCCGACGCAATGTCACACTTTTGAAATCCCCTTATGCTTAATTAGCTAAAATTTGTCAAACAAATAATATTAGAAATCCGAAATTTATTTCAACGTAAAGAATTTACGTTCTGTTTGTTGAATGTCAATGTATGAATGTTAGCCGCTGTCGTGGGGCCGAATTGTGGAGAAAAAGGCAGCGGAAAAAAAACTCCACTCCACTCCAATCTTTTCTCCAATCATCTTAAATCTAATACATAAGTTGGTTCGAGCACCTAACCCAACAAGATCCCATGAGTACAATCAATAACTTGCCATTATTTTAGTTACTATTCTTACAAAAGTGGGAAAACACTTATGCTGCGGCCAGACATACGGACAACACCCGTTCACGAGCATTAAGTCCGCCGTATTGTACATTAGGCTAAGTGCAATAAAAGTATTAAATAATAATAATAACGCTGGGGTCAGCCATCGCCAGTCTCAAGCATATAAGAGGGAGATAGGCGACCCGGCCACCATTCGCATGGCCTTTGGCAAACTTGTGTGATCAAGTTGTTGTAATAGAGACATAGAGACTCTCTCAGAGATAGAGGACCTACCGCTTGGCTATTTCAAGCGTTACCCTCAGGCACTGGGGTCTAAGTCATATAACTGATAGATAATTGGAATAAATTCACAGACGAAGATTCCGAACGAACGAAGTCGCTGGCACAGTTAGACTTAAATCAGTCACCATTGTTTGGTTTAATGTTATTATGCAGAAGCAGCCGCCGCGTTAATCCCCATAATAATCAAATGAAATGGACCGAAACGAAAGCTCGTAACGCAATAACGTAATAAATATCACATGCAAACCGGATAGAACTGGCGCGGACCGGCGCGATCTCGCCAAATCCGGTTAAAACCGGCGCTGATACGGGTAGGAAAATGGCCGTTGACGGATTTGAATAAATTAAATTCGATGTTTTGTTCTTTCCACGAATACAAGACAGATTAATGGAAATTCTCTTTGAAATACGTACCTATTTTATGAAAGTTTCGTGGTTGTAAGTTACATCCACATAACCTACAGTTCCACGTATATAAGTAACAAATGTAGTTACAACTTGTAACTACTTAGATATTGTAGACAACACAGACATGGAAGTATTTTAGAAAGTGCTCTAATTGTCAGGTAAACACGAAAACGTCTTTAATACCTCTAACTTTAAATAAGTCTACCGAGACCACGGAACTTGCAAAAGTACCGAACCGTCGGATATTTGTAAAATGAAAAAATAAACGAGTAAATATCCGTGCAAATTCAGTTTTCATTATGGCTAGTGTTCGTGTTAAATTTAGAAAATAAGTATAGTACTGCACCTAAATATTAAACGTTTAGGTTTCTAAAATTCATAGTTATAATTTTGCAATTCACCATCATCAGCATTCAGCCACAAGAAATCCACTGCTGGACATAGGCCTCCTCCATGAATTTATAAAAAGACTGGTTAAAAGCGGCTTGCATCTAGCGTCTTCCTGCCACTTGGATGAAGTGATCTGTCCATCTTGTGGCTGGTCGTCCTACGATCATGATGATGATGATACAAAGTGATGTCGTTACAATTATAGTACAGTCGAAAGCTTACATCCGTGCACTCTGCTCCTTTTTTGCAACACAAAACGTGAAGGTAGACGTGCTGTCGACTGTACGACAATCGCTGGAGGCTTTGGCTCGATTTATTTACACAGGTGCTGTGTATTGAAAATCGATATTTCCGCCGACTGGCAATGGCGCTCTGGAGGTACTGTAATTAATACATTCTGTGGCTGTAGGTACCTGAGCTCTTAGTACAGTTGACAGAACACCTAACTTTGCATACATGTACTGTAGTGAAATCCGGTAAGAACGACTTTGCAACAAAATGTTGAGGTTGATCTTCTGTCGACTTTACCATAGACATATCACGCAAAGACGGAGCGAAAGAAAATTCCGCTCAAAAGCGAGGCCACGTGTGTGTGCCTAAGCGAATTGTAGTAAGTGACGTTCGCAGACACACACAGTCGCATTAATAGTGCAACACTGACAAACGGCTACGCTAAGCATGCCAATTTTGCTACTTTGCTTTTATTGCCTCACTTTGGAAGATCGTACTGAATTTCTATACCTCATAAAAATTCTGTGGCACTGCCGTTGTCTTACAAACTTAAGTGGAAAACTATTACTAGGAACTCAGAGCATTGATTCGCAATGACTATGAGCTATGACAGCGCATTGTGAGTAGAACAGCATATTACGTTTTGGGGACTGGAGAAGTGATTATTGTTATACTCTGTAAAATATATGATTTTATTTTTTAACCAACTTCAAAAAAGGAGGTCATCAATTCGACGAGTACATTTTTTAAAATTTTTATTTAGCTATGTTTTCGCATTACTCCGTCAAATCTTAACCGACTTCGACAATTCTTTTTTTGTTCGCATAGATATAACGTCCCATTGATCCCATTTTAATTTGTTGAAGATCTGATGAAGACTTTCAGAGATGGAGAACGGAACTCTTCAATGGATAGCAGTAACTAAGGCCTAATGGGGCCCATCTTTTAGTAAGTAATATCCGTATGTTTAATAAAATAGCGTAAAAGTAGTCCCAAGTTAATTTGGTGAGGTTCTGGTGAAGACTTTCGGAGATGGAAACTTTTCTAACTTTTTAGTGCTGTAGTGTTACGAAGTCGGTTTTTGTTTTTTATTTAATTTTTTTATTGATGTGGCGCTATTAAGCCTTCGTTAGCGCCTTGACAAAGTCGTCATACTCCTTCTGGCTATTTACCCAAGTGCTGTATTGAATGCACTGAAATTGATATATTTTTTACTATTCTCATAGCAAGCGTTGGTGGTGTAAAGGTCAGCATAGTTGCCTTCCAAGCAGTTGATCCGGGTTCGATTCCCGGCCGACGCAGTGACACAATTTTGATAGCCATCTGAATTTAATTAGCCAACGGCTTACGCACACAACACACACACACACACACACACACACACACACACACACACATTACACATGGGATACTACTCTGGGGTCGGGCAGCAGACATTGAGACCATCTTTTTTGCAGCAGAGAGCGATCAGATTCGTTTATAAGAGGCAGCGGGGATTTAAACCCGGGGAAAAGGAACATCCTGGGTTTAAATAATTTGGTTAAATTCGCCCTTCATGCTCTCTGCCAATGCAGCCGTCAGGAAAACATTGTCCAAGATAGAATAATAATAATACAATAATAATGCAGTCTATTTTCGTCCCGCGGATCGGAGGACGCAGTGTGGGAAGGCCCCTACCAGATGGTCTGACGACCTGGTCACGGTGGCGGGGGGCCGCTGGATGCGGGCGGCACAAGACCGGGAAGCTTGGAAAGCCATGAGGGAGGCCTAGGTCCTGCCGTGAGCGTAAAATGGCTGATGATGATGATGATAATTTTCGTCCCACTGTAGGGCACAGGCCTGCTCTCAGAGAGACAGTGCGGGCATAATTACAGGCAGGCGTGCCCACCCCGTTGGCAATTTTTTGTCAATTTCTAGCGCTGCGGTATGTAAACACCTCGAGCACTCAGTTTTCTTCAGGATGTTTTCCTTTACAGTTGGCGAGAATAATATCCATTCTATTTAACACAAATGTTTTAAGCCTTATTCATCAGACAGTGGCACCCCAAAGCAGAAATATATTAAAAAAAAAAATTTTTAATTTTTAGAAAAAATGGAAAATTAAACAACAAAAAACGAATGTCGTCGGAAAAGCGTTGTAAATGAAAAACTCTCATGTTTTAGAAATTGCGCATTTTAAAAATAACCCTGTGCTTGCTGCTTGTGTTATTTTACATTACAGTCATAAACTCACGCCTGTATCCCGGAGGGGTAGGCAGAGATAAGGGGCAGCCACTTGCCACGATCTTAACAGATCTCTTTCGCTTCATCAACATTCATTAATATTATGCTTCACCAACATTAATTTCGTTGGTATTTTACATAGTAACATTATGAGATATCTTTTATTTACTCAAGTGGTCGAAGATCTGGGAAAATTCAAGAAAGTGTAACGAATTTGTGAAATCTTTACTACAGCGTTGGTGGTGTAAAGGTCAGCATAGTTGCCTTCCAAGCAGTTGATCCGGGTTCGATTCCCGGCCGACGCAATAACATAATTTTGAGATCACTGTTTGGATAATTAGCCAAATTGTAATTTACTGTGAAGGAAAACGGCGTGCAGAAACCCGAGAGATTGAGGTACGTTAAAGCTGCGATGGCTACGTGTCTCTTTCCGTCTCTGTTTCTCTTTAATAGTACCAACTTTAGACACCCAGGTTTACTCACTATATTTTTCTTTGTGAGTGGTGTTAATAATTGCTCAAAAGTACGTAACTAAGAAAAACGAACTCTAAGCCGGGTTGTATGCTCATGTTTTTAAAGAAATATTACACAAATCAAAACCTTTTCTGTCCGCAAAGCATTATTTTTATTTCACTTCTTAGGAGAAGCTAGAGCAACGAAAATGTTTTGCGCATGAAAAATTTTTTTTTGTGTACCGGTAATCTCGTGTACCGGTACCATTTTTTACGTGTTTTTGCGCGTGCGCGTGTGTGTGTGATGTGTGTGTGTGTGGGTATGTGCACCTGTGTGTATGGATGTGTATGTGTGTCCGTGTGTGAATGTAAGTTAGTAAATATTTTAGATATCTATCTATCAATTTAATTATGGTATTCTTAGCCATCATCACGAAAGCATTACACTTCATGACACTATTTGTACTTTAAATCCAGGCATCGATTCATCATGATCATCAGCCATTTGACGCCCACTGCAGGAATCACGTTGCCATAATCGCCACGCTTGGCAGGCGGGTTGGCGATCGCAGTATGCGGTTGGAATCTCAGGAAGACGCTGTTGCCCGTCTCCTGGTAATTGATTTCCTTGGTCGCCTTCTACGACATCCACGGAAGGAAATGGGGTGACGCTATTCTTAATCCGGCGCCACACGGATCGATTAGATCGATCTAGATATTAAAAATAATTTTCTATAATTAAATACGCCACTAATAATTTTGGGAATATTCCCGAAATTCCGGGGAACCCATCCATCTATCCGTCCGTTAAATCGTCCATCGGTCCATGCATCCTTCCATCTATATATCTATCACTCTCTCAGAGAGAAGGAGGTAGTTTAGTCTCTCTATACATTATAAAAAATCCTCACAATTTTAATCGCACCATAAACGTCACACTGTAGAGCTGTAAAATGGGGAATTCCCGTCAAAATTTCAACTCGCAAACGTAAACTCACAAGAAGGGATGGACGGAAGGTCGCAGGGGCGGGCTGAACTTGTCCGAATCACTGATTTGGTTCTGGCTATTTAAGCTTTCAAGCACAATTTAAGAAGCACCAATGATTTGCAGTTAATAGCACCGCGGACGAATTACGGCCAAACCAGTATCATGTTTGAGGGAGCACAACTGTTTAACAATCACCACAATCCTTACTAGTATTATAAACGCAAAAGTTTGTATATATGGGTGGATGTTTGTTACTCTTTCACGCAAAAACGGCTGAGCGGATCCGGGTGAAATTTTGCACAGAGATAGATTATAGTCTGGATTAGCACATAGGCTATGTTTTATCTCGGAAAAATATACATCAAAATTACCACGTGAACGAAGTCGCGGGCAACAGCTAGTGTATATTAAAAGCACAGTCACTGAAATATTTTAAATTACAACTAAAAAAACATATATTGTCAAGTAATATCAACTTAGTGTAAATAAATGTACATACATAAACTCACGCCTGTATTCCAGAGGGGTAGGCTGAGACCAGGGACAGCCACTTGCCACGATCCTGACAGATCAGTTTCGTTTCCTCAACATTCATTAGTCGTTGCATGCACGCACGCCGGTTTCAGGTACTTTTTATCTTTAAAGTTACCTTCGTAATAATCCTACTAATAATTTTTATTTACATTTATTGTTATGTGTTTTGTCTATAAGTGAACTAATGAGAAGAGTTAAGAATTTTATTTCTTTTGCCATTTCCAATATTTTTGAATAAAATCTAAATCACAAAAAAAATTGTATATACCACACAATCCCTGTATCACCACAAAGTCCCTGATCTCTGCCTACCCCTCTGGTATACAGGCGTAAGTTTGTGCATTTATGTATGTGTACAATATGAACACAACAAGGAAATAATTCAGGAGGTCTTTTGGTCGCCCTTTTAATAAAGGGGTCTCTATCTATTTCCCAAATCGGATCACTTAGGAGTAAACCGAATTCGGGGGGCACGGCAGGGTACCACGGGGGGAAAGAGGGCACTGGGGGTTGTCATGAAAAATTACGGTCCCCTTTTCAGGAGCGACGAAAATGTCGACCCACCTAGATACCTAGTGAACGGCCGAATGAATGACCTATGATGACCCACTGCTAGGCCTCGTCTTCTCGTCCACAGGCTCGTCTTGGTCATTTTGTGCAAAGACAGAGAGGGAGAGAATAGTTGATTGCACGCAACAGTGGAATCTCACCAAAACATTCTGTAAAAAACTGTGTGTGACTGTTGTGTGACTTGGCCGTTGAACATTCTTTATACTTTAATGGGTACAAGTCAATTTTGTTTTCACGTAATGTTATATATCTGTTATAACTACCTGTTTGTTAAGCGAGATCATAGCCCATACTGGTATTGGTAATTGGATGCTATGTCTCATTTTAGGCTGTTGTTGATTGTGCAACACATGCATTCAGCATTGACAATGCTGACTTCTGCTCACTTCTTTTTGGAGCGTCAAATCGACCACCGATCTAACATAAAATACACGCACAGAGGGATTAGAAGTCCGTCTGTACTGAAAATAATTTTTTATACTGTTTGTTTCAGGCTCGCATATACATAAGTATTTTTTAAATACGCAGCTTTATCAAGCCTACAATTGATTGGTTATTGAATCAACGTTTTCCAAGTGGCAATTTTCCATCGTCAATGGGTAGCAGTTCTGGCGACAGATTGGTGCAATGGTGTCGTGGAGCACCTAGTTTTGTACCCTTCAACGGCCTATTCACACAACATTAACTATAATAATAAAGAAATTGCAGTAAGGAACCTTAGACTTGGTACGACTTTGTCTAGATTTCATTACTTTTTAGAGATAAACAAGCAGCTCCATCGAGACTTGGCTAGTTTTTTACAGAATGTTTTTGGTGGGATTTCACTTGTTTTTGTAGAAACGTGGGCATATTGATTTATTTTATTAGATTTTCTTATCTGACACGGTTTTTTTCTTTTTAGGAGTAGTTTTTTAATTATTACAAATCTTTTCTTTTTTCCGGTTCTGATTCTTGTAGTACAGTAGCAACAGTTAGCATTGGGTAACTCAGGAGCCAGATATGAGAGGACACACATCTCCCTTGCCGTCAACTGTGTCCCAGTTATATCCCAGAGATGTCAACTATATCTGGCTCCCTCACTATACTCTCAACTCAGTACGGTAGACATCTAGCTCCTGCTACTTTATCCAGCTCACACACAGTGCGCGAGAGCGAGACCGAGATCGGCTGAAATTGGATGCGTTCGGCCGCATTTCTCGTCGCAGTAATAAACGAGAGACGAGAAAGGGGTCACCAAACTCCTACAAATGTATCGACTTGGTGATCTTTTTGATCGCTATTAGTACGGATGGCTTGTTCGCAGTACTCGTACTAAAAAGATGAACGGTAAAGACGATAATCATATATGCTTGTCACGCTTTAATTGGGTTCAAAGATATTTATTTCTCATAAAGAACTTACAGTTCACTTAATTAATGAGAAAACCTATATAGTGTCAAAAGTTAATTAATAGATCTATCTGTATTTTGATTCTGGTTTGAACTCCTCTTATTGGAATAGACTGATAGTATAAAAAAGAGCGCGTCAGCTGGATAAGGTAGGAAACAGATAGACTAGACTCACTCACCACTTGTGTCTTACAGTTCTTGTATCCAAACACACTCACTCGATTGTATGTCGTATGAGCTAGGATACAAGTGGTGAGCCAGATATGATACAGATATAGTGTGTCCCGGTGAGCAAAGATATGGGATATAACAACTCCCTCTAAGGACACACTTTGCGCAAGTCTAGCAACAGTTTTTCGTATTCCCCATTCGCGAAGCGAAATCAACGAAATGCAAATAATCCCTCCTAATCCCTAGCAAACGTTTTCAAGCGCAGTAGAGGAATGTCATTTCGCCATATATAAGGTTATCGGAAAAACAAACGTAAGCGCGTTCTAAAATACAGTCAGCGCCATCTAGCAACGTGTGTGGGTATCACCGCCACTCTTAGCCCAATGCATTATATTTTGACCGAATTTTGAGCGAAATTAATACTTTAGTGTAATTTAGTGATCGACTATTTCTGTAAACAAAACATGTAAGTATAACTATAAAAGCCAGTCTAGTCTTATCCAGAGTTTTCCTTTAACTTTATTTATATGCGTATTAAAAGCAGAAGGGGAGGCATTCGCCCAGTAGTGGGACGCTAGATTAAATTATAGGATGTGTCCCACTACGCTGGATTTTTGCAATGACAGTCGATTTTTTTATGTACCAATAGTAAAAGGGGGCATTACCATATCTCTAATACAGCTGAGACCAGCTGAGGGTTCTTCATCAGATACTTCAGACCTTTGATTTTTGACATCAAATGAAGCGGCCCACCAAGTTGAATATTTTTTGTAAAGGCGGTATGTCGATCACTAATAGTTTGGTTGGGCTCTTGTGTTTTCTAATCAGGGTCACCAGGTACTCCAGATCTTCGATTATCCTAGTTTTTATAGTTTTCCCTTTATGTGACCATTAAACCCTAACTCGGTACCAAATTTCAGCTCTCTGAGTTTATGGGAAGTACTAGTTCTATTCTGATGATCATGAGTGAGGGAGTGAGTGAGTGTCATAAATGCTAAACTTTGCTTTCGCTTAACTTCGGAACTAAATGACCTACAGACTTGAAATTTTGGATTTTAAGGATGTAATTATAGCTTACTGAGTGACGAAAATTTCTGCGTTCTGGTCTTATCCAGAGGTTCTCCAATAGGGGCCTGAAAATGCGGCAAAATGGTTCCAGTAAAGGATGGTACGGCAGTTTTGCTGCGCGCTCAACTTGGCGGAGGCACTGCCGAGCCCCCCGATAGACAAGGAGTATGAAAATCCTCCGCGTGATCTCTTAAGAGGGTTATAGAGGTTAATAAGAACAACTTAACTATACAAGGTGACTTTGAATTCGTTCACCGTATTTCGTTTCGTGATTTCCGACCTTTGAATCCAAACTGTGAATCCAAATTCGAAGTGGTAAAAATAAAAAAAAAACAATTAAGTTGGCCGGTGCCGACCATAAGACGCTCAAAACATAGTTTTTTTTGGATTTTTATTACTTTTCGTTCTGATATTGTTTTTTTGTGCTTAAGTGAAGGAATTTTTGGTAACTAATTTTTTTTTGTGGCTTAATTTTTTTCAAAAGTAGCAAAAATATAGTATTTTTCAAAACTGTATGTTTCTAAATTATGATTAGAACGTAGGGGACGTTAACGAATACGGTGAACGAATTCAGTCACGCTGTAGTTATAAATATTATATAAAAAATATAGCAAACTGCATTTATAACTGAACCCTCAATTTCGTTAATATTTCTTTTGTGTACGCTGTTGGTTATCTAATAAAATAAAAGAAATAAATAATAATAATAATAATAATAATAATAATAATAATAATAATAATAATAATAATAATAATAATAATAATAATAATAATAATAATAATAATAATAATAATAATAATAATAATAATAATAATAATAATAATAATAATAATAATAATAATAATAATAATAATAATTTATTTTATTAGTACAGTCTACATTTTTTTATCTTAGGGTAGTTACACTAGTTGATTGTACACATCGTCGCTATACAATTCGAACTTCTGACCCCTAAACTAGGTAAAGACCTGTGTCTTAGGGATCGTTGGTTCTCCAACTGAGTATTGTCTACAGCTATATTTAAAGAGTTACGTAACAGCGAGTAGGACAGAATCAAATAAATAAAATACTTGGTACAAAATTAAATTGAAAAGAGATTGGGAATTTAAACTAGGATTATACAGTAGTTATCAACAATTTTTCAGTACAATTGTAATCGAGTTCATGTAACCATTTTGTTAATTTATTTTTAACTTCATAATGAACAAGTCTGTAAATAGGTAAGACTTTATTAATCTTATTATATATAACTGAGCTAAGAGCCAGGAACTGGCGACTGGCAAACGCAGTGCGGCAGCCGGTCCCGTCACATACTGGCATGCCTGTTCGTTTTAAAAGCATTTTGGGGTCAAGAGGCATAATTAAGTGTCTTCGCAAAACAGCTTTAAGTATATAGAGCTGTCTTACGGTGAGTACACCCGACTAGCGGAGTAAAGCCTGGCAGTCGGGAAGTCTCTGCGCTTGAACTGCATCACTTTAAGAACAGCTCTTTTGGCTCGTTCAAGTCGGATCAGGACAGTTTTGCAGGCTCCACCCCAAGCCGGAATCCAGTAAATTAAGATGGACTCAGACAATCTGCGGTATACAAGGAACAAAGTTTCCCGATCCGCAGAATGCCTAAACTCTTTAAAAATGTAGATAAGCCGCCTCAAACGACCACACATTGTATCGATATGTGCCTTCCAATCCAGTTTTTCGTCAATGTACACACCAAGGTATTTAACTTTGGAAGCCAAACAAAGGTCCAGGCAAGTACAGTGAGTTGAATCGGATACGCACATATGAGCTTTAATTTGACCAGTTTCAGCCGGTGGGTATGGCGTATTAGGTAAGGTAAAGCGTATAATACTTGTTTTATCAATATTGAGAGTGAGCACATTAGTTGACAGCCACTCCATCACCGAGCGGAGACACAGTTCAGCACGTTGTTTTGCCTCTTCCCAGTTTCTATCGTAAATCAGTAGTGCGGTATCATCGGCGTAAGTAAATATGTTACAATTTTCTATATGGAGACGACACAGATCGTGTATATAAACTAGGAAAAGGGTGGGCCCTAGTATGCTGCGCTGAGGAACCCCAAAGCTGATCTCCTCCTCGTCACTAGTAAGAGAGTCAATCTTAACGTATTGAGTTCGGTCAGATAGATAATCAGTGAACATTTTAAGTGCGAGACCACGAACTCTAATGCTTTCCAGTTTTGTGATAAGTATGGGGATAGAGACAGTGTCAAAGGCTTTAGAAAGATCAAGAAAGATTCCATAACATTTGAATTTACTATCCATTTTATTTGTCAGCGTATTAGTGAAGGAGATTACAGCATCCTCTGCCGAAATGCCTGGCCTAAAGCCAAATTTAAATAAACAAACGTCGTCATCATCATCATCAGCCATTTGACGCCCACTGCAGATCATAGGCCTCCCTCATGGTTTACCAAGCTTTCCGGTCTTGTGCCGCCCGCATCCAGCGACTCCCCGCCACCGCAACCAGATCGTCAGACCATCTGGTGGGAGGCCTTCCCAAACAAACGTTTTACTAATAAATGGATGGTTGGTTAAAATACACATAACATCATTACAACCGCTGGCTGCACGCTGCTGGGTATAGGCCTTTTCCCCCATATGCCATCTCTTACGGTCCCTTGCCATCCGCATCCACGGACCTTCAGCCGACACATCGACATCGTCCGACCATAGGGATGTTAATACACAAAACATATATTACTATTGTCAATTTCTACAGGGACTTATATACTTCTTATTTCTCCACAACTTTATACCCTTATGCCCCAGTTAAATCAGCTAATACGGCGAGTTAGTTAAAGCCAAAGGGTCGGACCGGTCGGACATTCTTTTGACAGCGGGGGGGATTATGCGGGCGGTCTGCAGAGCTGCTTTCAAAGGATCCAGATAGTTGATTGTGTTATTGTAAACGTTGGTATTCTAACTGCCCCGTTTGTCTAGTGGTAACACGCTTGACTGCCAAAGTAGAGATAGTGGGTCGTGGGTTCTCATACGCCAGTTGACTAAAATCGACATTGTTTAAATAACATCCTCTTAATCGACGATGTTTATTGATTAAAAATATGTTTAAATAAACATCGTTTTGATAAATGTTAAATTAACGTTTAGGTTATATTGTCTTAATGAACCTAAATATTTTGATCTGAATACATAAATATAAAAAAATCCTGTAGAATTTCAATTGAAAAATATCTTTTTAAATGTTTGTTCTGAAACACCGATAACGCTGTTTACCATGGTCGTGACGTCATTATGTTAGTAAAAAGTGGATTCGCTATGGTTACGCCCCAGCCTTACCTTTTTTTAGAATAATTATTATTTAAGAAAAGGTATTATTGCAATAAAACAATCAAAGGTTCGGTCTAAAAAAAGGTTAGGAACCACTGGTCTATAACTATTTAATTTTCCAACCAAAATGAGAAAGGTGAAAACACAAAAAGGATATCTTAATAACTTTCTTCTTTGTCGAAAAGCCAGCGGGATCCGCTGATCACAGCCACCCAAACATTACCTAACTGGCAGACGAAAATACCCCTAACCACATTACGATAGGGTTCAGTGAAGCTGAAAATAAGATCAAGGTGAAGCTGCCTTCGTGCTGATAAATTTAGTCATCTAAGCTAAAACTGAATGTTCGGGACCAGAGGTCACCAGTGCTTTCACTACGGCAGAAGACAAAGGAGACTTACCACAGAAAATCGTCCATTAATCAAAATGCCCAGATCAATCTATTTACTCTCTTATTCGCTATAGGACACAATTAGGGTGATAAGGGAGGTAAAATGGCAAGCGAAGCGCTGCATAGAATTAGGATCGTTGGTTTTGAGTCGGACCAATTCTGGTACCCCTCAATAGACATAGACATCATTTATTGATAATATTCATTACAATTCAAGGTGCAATTACAGTAAGTAATAAAATTTCTTGATAGTAAAATTGTAATAATAATACAATAAAAAATGAAAATCAAATTCTTCTGTAGATGCCAAATATTGCATGTCAATTTCATAATAAATGTCAATTACTTATTTAGTATAAGAATAAGAAAAATATTTAAATAATAATAATAATATTTGCCATAATCGCCACGCTTGGCAGGCGGGTTGGCGATCGCAGTATACGGTTGGAATCTCAGGAAGACGCTGCTGCCCGTCTCCTGGTGATTTATTTCCTTTGTCGCCTTCTACGACATCCACGGAAGGAAATGGAGTGACGCTATTCTTAATCCGGCGCCACACGGCAAAACCCCTCATGTTTATGAAAACCACGAGTGAGGCCTGTGCCCTGCAGTGGGCGTCAAGTGGCTGATGATGATGATGATGACGAATAATATTTTATAGAAAGTAATGTTCAAAATTCTATTAAAAATGTTTTAGTCAATAGCTTACGCTTTGTTGTCAATTTAATTACCGAGGAATTCGTCCTATGTATAAAAACACTTCTCGATAAGCCATTTTCTTGTCCAAACCAACATATTATGCCATATGTCGAAGCCAGCGCAACAATGCTTTTTCTCTTATATAGTCATTACATCCTCTTTCAGTCCACAACGTTCTCTAATCACACTACTGCGTATCCTGTGATTCCAAGCAACACCCACAAACTTCTCAAAGACCTCATTTCTACTGGATTAATCCTACTGTGGCGCCGGATTAAGAATAGCGTCACTCCATTTCCTTTCCTTTCGTAGAAGGTGACTAAGGAAATCAATTACCAGGAGACGGGCAGCAGCGTCTTCCTGAGATTCCAACCGTATTCTGCGATCGCCAACCCGCCTGCCAAGCGTGGCGGTTATGGCAAAACCCTTCATGATTAAAAACCATGAGGGAGGCCTATGTCCTGCAGTGGGCGTCAAATGGCTGATGATGATGATGATGAATCCTACTTTCCTGATTCTTCAGCCATAATCAAGTTTCGCTACCATACATGAGTGTTGGTGCCAGCACTACATTATGGATAGCCAATCTAGTTCTTTTGAAGATGTTTTAGCTACTCACGAGAGACTGTCTACGTTTACATTACACAATTTCTCTCTTTTACTCTTCTTTTTATATCACCTCCAGACATTCCATCACTCATAAACAGGCTCTTCAAATAGAAAAATTCTTTTACTTGTTCCATCCTTTCATCTCTAATCGTTATCTTCAGTCAGTTCATCGGAAAACATTACTTGCGTCTTTTCGCTTTCAAAGTCAATAAAATTATTAAGTTAATATTTTAGGGTGTCCTTTAAAATAGTGAGTTATGATTCATTTTGCTGAAAACCATACATACATACATACATAAACTCACGCCTGTATCTCAGAAGGGTAGAAAGAGACCAGGGACTGCCACTTCCCACGATCCTGACAGATCACTTTCGCTTCCTCAACATTCATTAGTCGTTGCATGCTCGCACGCTGGTTTCGGGTACTTTTTATCTTGCACTATGCTTAGACATCCCCTATTTGGTCGAGGTATGTCCGCCTGGGACGTCCCTTACCGGTCCTTCCACCCCACATTGGCTCGATATATTATTTGTTTCGTCAATGTTTGCTGAAAAACAACAACGAAGAAAAGAAGGTCTCGGCGCACCATAATTACATCTAGGTATCTATCGAATAATATACCCATCACCGGATGTTGACAAATGTCAATAGTTGCCAAGTTTCGAAACATCGAATCTAGACGAAAAGTTGAGTACCTACAGCGAAAACTGAAAATCTGCACGACTCACTTTGGTCACCGACTCCAAAATACATGCATGTATAGGTAGGTCTGTACTTCAAGGTCAAAATATTTTTATCCAAAGTACCTACCTAGCGCAAAAATGCTGCAAGTTAAACATTGTTAAACATTCTAGATCGCCTTCGAATGTAAAGGTCATGATTATTTAAATTATTTATGTGTTTTAGTGCTTTGATGTCGTTTTTAGGGTTCCGTACCCGAAGGGTAAGGGACCCTATTACTAAGACTCCGCTGTCTATCCGTCCGTCTATCACCTGGCTGTATCTCATGAAACGTGATAGTTCGTTAACATTTTCACAGATAACGTATTTCTGTAGCCGCTATAACAACTAGTTCTAAAAACAGAATAAATTTGTTGCATGAAATCAAGCGTTACTTTGCGGAAATCCATAACAGCATTAAAATGTGAAAATTACTTTGCTTAATTCCGCCAAAATCCCACAAGCACCACGCGGTTAGGTAATGGACCGCCCTCAATATAATATAATATTTAAGGGGGGCTCCCATACAACGAACGTGTTTTTTTGCCGTTTTTTGTTCGATATTAATAACGGGAACAGGTAGCCGCTTGAAATATTCAAATGTTGTATAGATGATGGTATGAAAACTTTCGTGCGGGAGTCCGACTTGCACTTGGCCAGTTCTTTTTTTCATATTTCCATCTAATTTTACTAAACTTTGTTATTAACTATTTTAAAATTATTTAAAATGACGCATCTCTACGATGGGTTCATTTTAATTGGTAAAAACTTACGCAATAATGCAATAATATAGCTTGTCATAAGACTGCAGTAATTTTTATATGAGTATCGTTAAAGTCCTACATACAAAGGTTAATGGTGTCTACTTTAATTCAATACTTATTATAATTCAAAATGTTAGATTGTCAAAAATATTATAGTAAAATTACAGGAAAAAAGTTTGTTGCGTCGGCCGGGAATCGAACCCGGATCAACTGCTTGGAAGGCAACTATGCTGACCTTTACACCACCAACGCTTGTGACTGTCGTTGAGAAAGAATGCATAATTTGATTAGAGATTTTCATGATGTTTGCTTAGGTGGCTGAATTCTGAATTTGTAAGGTTTCTCGTAGAGTTCTCTTTCACCGTTAATAGCGTAAGCTACCGTGTTGTTTTCCGAAAGTATCAGCTAATTACGTATTACAGTAGTCGAAAAAGTGTGCACTGCGTCGGCCGGGAATCGAACCCGGATCAACTGCTTGGAAGGCAACTATGCTGACCTTTACACCACCAACGCTTATTTCAATTGTATGAAAATGGGTTGTTTAATTAAATTAGTTTTATTTACTCAAGTGTATCCGACTCTGAAACTAGTACTAAAACGTAAAATAATATTGTGAATTTTGATGTCTCTACCGCAAGCGTTGGTGGTGTAAAGGTCAGCATAGTTGCCTTCCAAGCAGTTGATCCGGGTTCGATTCCCGGCCGACGCAAGCCAGGTTTTTAAAATCCCAGTCAAATAAATTAGCTATAGATAAAATCGGCGTTCAAAGTTATACTCAGAATAATTGACGATGTGGGTAGGTCGGCAGGTGGTCCGTGGATGCGAATTGCCTTCCAAGCAGTTGATCCGGGTTCGATTCCCGGCCGACGCATAATAAAAAGTTTTAAGCAGTTTGAACGACATGATTAGCCTGTCTAGGCAGGTGCTACCAGGCTGCTCCTGCTGTCCAATAAAAAGCAAATTGTTCATTAAGACTGGATCTTTCGATAGTCAGATAAAACTTAATTGGAGAATAAAACTGATGTTGTCACTGTCTTGTCGTATGATTTAGCCAGTGATAGCATACAGTTTATTCTCCAGTTAAGTTTAAGTTTAAACATGGGCCCTTAGAAAATAATACAGTCCGGCAAATGCTGTTAACAGTTATCAGAAAACAAAACTAACCGCCTTCAAAGGAGTTCAATATTCAATATTGAGCGTTATTTTGAAATCTTTAGCAATATTCAGCCCACCTCTGCCCACAGCTGGGTATAGGCATTTTCTCCATCACGCTGTCTTTCGCGGTCTCTCGCCATTCGTATATCCACGAAATATACATATTTGTCTGGTTTGATATTTCATCTGCTAATATGAAACTATTATCCAGCGTTATTAACATTCTAAATTAGACTCTGTGCCTTTAACATATTCCAAACTATACAATGCAAACTTTTTTCGGCCGTCAACAGTACCATGCAACGGAATAAAGATTTCTTAAGATAGCCTCGATGTTGCCAAAGCAGAATTGTATATCAAACGTAGGCCAAGAAAGGCCACAAAGACAAAATCGATATACGTTGCCAACATTCGGTCCCAATCTACTACAAGCTACAATAAAGCAATACGAACCAACTTACGTTCAGTTCCTCTTATTCATAAACCAAGGCATCTCAAATTGACAGGAATTCCAAGCCACTTAAAAAAAAACACCATGTGACGTTCCCTTTTCAAGTCCTTTAAAAAATAAAATCCACAGATTAATAATGCGGGCCGGAATAAAACACAACATTAAAGAAAATGACAGCTTAAAAAAAACAACTAAGTATCAGGGAAGGAACCGTTTACGGACGAGAAAAGAGATTTTTCCCTCCCAGAACACATACAAAAGGCATTTGGTATTATAACTCTGGCCGCATTACGTTATTACAAGCCTGACCGCGAAAAAAAAAAACAAAAGAACACAAAAAATGCAACGAAAACGCCGTAACGCAAAAACATAACCTCAACAACCAAAGAAATAGGCGTAAATAAGTCAAAATAATTGCCTGGGGATGGATGTTTTAATATTTCAGGCGCCGAAACGCCCCCGACGACCGACCGCGGCAAACCGCCGCGCTGACTGAAGCCTCCCTCCCAACCCCTGCAGCCTTAAGGGTATGTATAGATACACTAGAATCACAGGAACCGCTTCTTAAGCTGTGAACCTGGGAGGGAGGCTCAAAATATGAGTGCGGTAGGGAGCGGTAGTAGCCTAGTGGGTAGAACATTGGACTCGGAAGCGGGAGACCCAGGTTCGATTCCCAGTGCGGGCATATGCATGCAGGTACATATATAAGTACCTATGACTTTGTTTTCTAAGTTATGTACATTTGTGAAGTTATAGTAGCAATACCACTCGCTAACTGTGAAGGAAAACATCGTGAGGAAACCTGAGTGTCTGAGCTATTTAGGTACATACCTCAGCGCTTGAAATCACCAATCCGCGGTGGGCACGCGTGGTGATTAAGCCCATACTCTCTCTCTGAGAGAAGGCCTGTGCCCTACAGTGGGACGTATATAGGCTGCTTATGAATTAGTGCGGTAATGACTGTTTCATTGTCACTATTGGTAGTCTACACTACAGGGTGATTTTGAATTCGTTCACCGTATTTTGAGGCAATGTTCTTCTAATTGCAATAAGCAGTATTATTAATTTATCTATTAGTTATGGTATAACATATTTGATTTGATTTGTGATTTCCGACCAAATTCGAAGTGGTAGGAAGTACCGCAACGTCGAAAAATGTTTTATAATTTGTCAAATGCTAAGAGTCTGATCGCCAACCCGCCTGCCAAGCGTGGCGATTATGGCAAAACCCTTCATGGTTAGGAAAACCACGAAGGAGGCCTGTGTCCTGCAATGGGCGTCAAATAGCTGATGAAAAAAAAAAAAACAAAGAAGTTGGCCGGCGCCGACCATGAGACGCTCAAAACATAGTTTTTTTTTAGATTTTTGTTACTTTTTGTCCTAACATTGTTTATTTATGCTTAAGGGAAGTAATTTTGGGCAACAAAAAAAAAATTTTGAAGCGTAACTTTTTTCAAAACTAGCTTCTACAGGGTTGGAATGTCCCCTTAAACTATGGTGAACGAATTCAAAGCCACCCTGTAGAGTCACAGGGACTAATAAATTCTAAAGCTGTGAAGCTGGGAGGTGAGTCTCTAAAATGCATTTATGTCAGGTCAGCGATGCTTTATCATCATCATCATCATCAGCCATTTGACGCCCACTGCAGGACATAGGCACAAATAAAGAGTACAAATAAACATAGGCCCCCCTCATGGTTTTGCAAGCTTCCCGGTGCTGTGCCGCCCGTATCCAGCGAATCCCCGCCACCGTAACCAGCTCGTCACCATCTGGTGGGGGGCCTGCCCACGCTGCGTCGTCCGGTCCGCGGTCGCCAGTTCAGAAATTTATGGCCCCAACGGCCATCAGCGACGCTTTATAACTTTAATAATACTTACTTATTGACTTTATTGTGTTCTTAACTACATAACGGTATTAAATTTTACTAATTTACTAGTACTGAAATTTACTTGGCCGCACCTACCTTCATGTGATAACGTCACTTTAAAAAAGAAAGAGAGGCGCCATTTTGGCTTGTCGTTTTTGGTGGGAAGGACGTGGTTCTACAAGACTCAAAAATATAGAGTAAATTACTCGAGTAATAACTTTGGGATATTCTGCGTATTATTCTCTGTATAAAGATAGAGATAAGATAAAGATAAAAAAGTATTTAGGTATTGCCTCATCAAAAAAATAAACTTAAAACAAAGTAAGGCTACTAAATGATGTAAACTAATTGACAATGTGAGAAGTTTGAATATAAATGTGAGTATGCCTACAATACGGTATCTGACACAATCAACAATAAATTATTTCATATGCTCGATTAAAGCAAAAATTACAAAATATCTCGGAAAATGTATCTCTTTTAGTCAATTACTAGTTGTTACAATTTTTAAATAGATTAAACATAAAAAGAGTGCTCTGAAATGTGACGTCATAAGCAAGTATTTTTATACAAAATTCCGTTTTAAAAGTAACTCATTTGATATTGTCAAATACCCTATTATTTTATTTCAAATAGGGACCTCTGCTATTTCCATAGTCATAGTCATTAAACCATTGAAATGTAATTGTCAAGGCAAGTAATAAGAACTATGATCATGCTTATCATTCCATTGAAAATCTACGTGTGTATTAGACTCTCGATCCTGGACCTCAATTCTGTTAGTGCATTCACATTTCACGGCCTTTCAATTTACTTAAGGGCCCGCCTAGGTTCACAGATTAAGCAGTCGGTTCACGTGTTTACAGGGAGGGCTGCGGGCAAGAGAGATCGGCTCGATTTAACTCAGGGCGTTAATTCTGTCCAGGGCCGCTTTTCATAAAACTACAATTAGATGTAAATTAGGTAGCGGAGTATTCCTACTAGTTAATCTGTGGGGTAATTTTTTGTGTGTATTGTAACGATTCCTCTTTATAGAAGCTGGCTGGCAGAGCCTTCTCGTCTTATTTTAAATATTTTGAAGGGAATCGTTACGTTTTGTTTTAGATGTCAGTCGATCCCCAGCTAAGCTAGGGAATCGATGAAAAATACTATAATAAAAAATATATTGCCCGTAATCCGAGTATTAATAAAATAGCGTATTACATATTGGTGGAGGCGCCTAACCTACCAGCGAAAAATTTAGTTCGCGCCCGAAGTGTGCACGAGTTGGTACATCGCGATCGCGAAGGGAAGAAGATACCCGAGATTTCTTGCAGCCAGGCGAGTCGACCGAAGAGGAGCTACCCAAAGGAAAATCGAAGTGCGTGGAGCACCATCACGATAGTGCTCACCCAGTGTTAGAGCACTAAGGCGTAATTTTGTACGCGCAAAAGGCAAAAGTTTGCGTTGACCACGCCATCTGTGACGTTGACAAGTGAAAAGTCAATGCAATGTGTCATAGTAAAATGAAGGCGGAGGAATGGTCAACTTTTACGACCTTTGTGGAACAAGAGGATAAGTTTCACCCCATAGAGGTTGAGCAAGAAAAAGGTGGAGTTAGAGAGTGTACTACAATGTAACCCATACAAAAAAAATCTTTAATAGGATATTAGTATACTTATGACTGTAAAAATTGTAAATATCATGATCTAATGCTGTATTTGTTTTTCATGTTGTACGAGAGAACGAGCTTAAAGCTGTGAGGAGCTATAGAGATGGCAAAGCAGCTGCAGAGAGAGGCAGCGAGGCCAGGCCATTTGTGTAAACGTTCCAGAACCCAATGGTTCCAAGACCGAAAAGAAGAAAGAAAGAAGAAAGAGCAGTCAGGGTTGTTGATTCCAGGGTGCAAGTCTATAAGTTGACTCTCCCTTCACATAACAAGCATAGCTTGGTGAGGAAGCTTTGTTGGCTTTTGGCGAGTTCAACATGGGCTTGGATCATTGTTCAACAGGAAGTAGACAGGTTTTGATATTCGATTATTTGTCGACTGCTGGTAGTCCAGAATATAGAAGAGAGTGTTGCATTGTGTCTTTGATTAGAGATATTGGTCTTGCTTATTTGATGCGGGTTCTTGAAAAGGAAGTCCGGACCACAGAAGCTTTGCCATTTCACTATTTCAAAGGTGGAATCCTCACAACTTTAACAGGAGTAGGCAGGTAGAGTGTCGTTCGGTTAAAGTGAAGTGCGATAGTTTATTTAAGTTTTTAAGATTGTAGAATGTCTAGCTAGTTTATTTAAGTTCATGGGGTAGGTAGGACTTATAATTGTGAAACTTGAAGCGGCGTTCGATGGTGTCTTCTCGGTTTTTTGTTGGCTTTTGCCGAGAGGGGGTCTGTCCGTTCAGTCATAGACCAATTTTCTTTTGCGTTTTAATTGTAAACAACTTGGAGTTTTTATGGATGTTGACTAGATTGTCTTGAAGGTCTTTGAATTGTTCTGGCACACTGACCGAATTAGTAACGGAGCGTCATGCGTTCGCAGGGATTGTACAATTTCTCCGACACTGTAGGACAGATGACTGACGTTAGGTTACCGAAGTGTGTTAGCTAGGGTAAATTTTAATAATTGTAATTAAAATTTTATGATAACCGGGGGGGGAAATGTAACGATTCCTCTTTATAGAAGCTGGCTGGCAGAGCCTTCTCGTCTTATTTTAAATATTTCGAAGGGAATCGTTACGTTTTGTTTTAGATGTCAGTCGATCCCCAGCTAGGCTAGGGAATCGATGAAAAATACTAGAATAAAATAATATTGCTCCTTAAATCTGTGTATTAATAAAGTAGCGTGTTACAATACCAACAAGATACATCACAGAAACAAAATAAGCAGATAAGTAACATAATATGCACAATAACAGAATGAAAACTAAATACACAATAGACAAAACGAATAAATACTTTGCAATGTAGGTACACCGATAGTAAACCATGAATGGAAGTTCTATGAAATAGCCCCCAGGAGGCCGTCAACACTGACAGTTAGTAGTCAGTATTGTTGTTGACTGCGCCCATTATGTCCTGGTATAAAAGATAGCTGTATTGCACGCAAAATAATGCAGTGCATTGTGAAGTACTCATATTTCAGTTCTCGTGTTAAGGCACAATAAACCTGTACCTAGTTACCTAAATAATTATGTGAAAATATCAACTGGATATCTCATGCTGCTTAGGAGACTGTTATTATTTATTTATTTAAATTTATAAATACTAAGTGAAGGATGCGAAAGCCCGAGCCCACTGATCTGGCGGCTGGCGGGGACGTGGAGCGAACCTGGCACGAACATGGCACAGGCAGGCATGACGATGGGAAGGCGTGGAGCGAAGCGAATTTTCTTAATTCCTTCCCCAGAAGACATACTGCTGACTGCGAATTAACCTTGATCTGACTGCAATGGGGCGCGTGCGCCTAAATGGCCTGCTATAGCACGTCCGACGAAAGGCCGCTGAGTGTGTTCAAATAATGAACTAATTACAGTGTGTTTGGTACTGTATTTGAATGAAATGTAATGATGTCCGCGCCATGTCCCCGCTAGCCGCCGGGTCAGTGATGGGCTCCGCGCCCAAGACCGAAAGGAATGACGTGCATTAGAGGAGACCTACACTCAGCATAGGGTGGCTATAGATTGAAGAAGAAGAAGTAAATTATTTGAAGTAATTCGTTAACTAAACTAATAGATGACTTAAAGAAAATTCAACAATTAATTAGATACAAACAAGACCAATAAATAAAATCATTTCATAATTAGGACGCGCTTTCCTTCATCACGTTCACAATATTTTAAACATTCCTCTGCTGCACTTCAGCCTGTCAGCAAACAGATTACAATCCGGTCATCATCAGCCATTTGACGCCCACTGCAGGACATAGGCCTCCTTCGTGGTTTTCATAACCATGAGGGGTTTCGCCATAATCGCCACGCTTGGCAGGCGGGTTGGCGATCGCAATATGCGGTCGGAATCTCAGGAAGACGCTGCTGCCCGTCTCCTGGTAATTGATTTCCTTAGTCGCCTTCTACGACATCCACGGAAGGAAATGGAGTGACGCTATTCTTAATCCGGCGCCACGCGGAACGCTAGCACAATCCGGTGCTAGCTTCAACTAAATCAGATAAATTTTGTCTAATATATAAAGATCTCGTGTCCCAGTGTTTGTTATCGCCAATTTTTATGAAATTATTTGTGTGTATTTGGTAGGTCTGAGATTAGGTCGTAGGCTAATTAATATGGCAAAACAACGTTTGCCGAATCAGCTAAATAATCTTTTTATAGGTCAGACAGACAGACGTCGTAGGTAGGTAACCTTCGGGTATGGGTGGAAACCTAAAAAAGTCTACTTGATACTAGTACTGGGCTAACCCCCGGTTTCTCGTACACAAGCAATATTTTGATCTACTGTTAACAGTTGTCAGTTGGCCAAATTGCAAACAAAACCAACCAAACTGTGGTTAACAGCAGATTAACAGACTGGAAAGAAGGGTGGAAGGGCCGGTAAGGGACGTTCCAGGCGGACATACTTCAGCCAAATATCATCCTTTAGTATTATCTGTTATTTTTAGGATTACTCTGTAACTTAATTAGTAAAAAGCAAATAAATGAATAAAGTATTATCAATTATACAGAAGATATATCAGCAAAGGGCAAGATGCGAAGTACCCGAAACCGGTGTGAGTGCACGCAACGACTAATGAATGTTGATAAAGCGAACGAGGTTGGTCAGGGTCGTGGTGAGTGGCCAACCCTGGTCTCTGCTTACCCCTACGGGATACAGGCGTGAGTTTACGTAATGTAATGTATGTAACAGACCGTTAGCGCACGAGAAAGCGGGGTTAGCATTTCATATGCCGTAGTATGGGATGACGGGCGAAATATTTCTGCCGACTCAGCGCAGCTGTTATGTAGGAGACAACCGCAGTGCGTTTTTTCTTGCCGGCGGGTCTAGGAAAAATACGTAACTGCCTCAATGGCTGGCTTAGCAGTTAAAGCACAGAACAATTTTCTCTGTTCTGTGAGTTAAAATTTCCAAAAAGGGGTTGTTGCTCAGGCAAGTCGCTGCTAATCCGATACGATTTTGTGAAATAATTTATCTATACATATTTATATCTTTTTATTTCTCAATTTTTCTCAAGTACAGTTCACATCACACAAACGTTGCACATATTCATTATGTTTCTTGTCTTTTTAATCTACGTGAATCCAGCTAACCGCAACGTGGTCTCGACAGAATACCAGAGTTGTAGGTAGGTAACACTCCCGCAACGCATGCTGAGTCGAGTCCACTTTAGGGACTCAATACTGAAAACCAATGGCTGCACTTATGCAAATGTTTGTATTGATTTGTTTTAATTTTTTTTTTATTTTGACGCATGTTGTTTTTAATCCGTTCTCCTTTTTTATTTGTATACATGTTTTTAGTATTGTGTTCGTAAATAAACATATTATCTATCTATCTTAAAGTCTGCATAGGTCGTATACGTAACTACCTCTGCCGTGTCATGACAAAACACTGTTATTTGAAAACAGGCATTTTCCAGAAAACGCAAAAAACATTTTGTTACGAAAATTGCGCATAATAAATACGTCAAATATAAACAGATTACTTTGAAGTTTTACACAATACACATAATTATGCCCTAACAAGAAATAAAAAAAAGTATATTATTTATTGAATTTACAGCACAAAACTTGTTATGTTATGACGTAAGGCCCAGCTAAGCAGAATAATTGATTTCACAAAACACTGCAACTACATATGTAGTGTTTTGTGCAGAGTTGGTAAATAAAGAGGCAGGCTGCACGTTGTGAGATTGTTATCACAAAACACTGCATCTACAATTACCTGACAAAAAAAAACACTGAGCTTGTTATGGCAAAACACTGTATCTATAGAAGCAGTATTTTGTCAAAACCGGTCTCTGTAAAATTGGGAATACAGTCTTAATTAAAATGGCTAATTTCCGTATTATTAAGACTTTTTCAATATTTTTTGATGGCATACTATGTACCGAAAGGCGAAGAATCGAATTATTCATGTTACCGTAAAACACTGTATCTATAGATACAGTTTTTTGTCATACCACGGCAGACCTAGACTGCTAAGCCTGCTTAACATTCATCAATCATCATCATCATCAGCGCGTACGCATCCACTGCTGTCCTCGGCCATACCCAAAATTTGGATTGTCAAAATTTAATTTAACCTCTTAGATTAAAGACTGTAAAAAGAACAATGAGCCGTTTTCAGCACAAATTCACAAAGCACTTCATAGATGGCGCTTATAGGCGTGCACATACAAGAACAGGGACACGTCTGTCAAATTTTGCTTAGCGCAGATTAATTTTGACAGCCGTATTCCGGTTCTTCTATGGCCACGCTTGTAAGCGCCATCTATGAATTGCTTTGTGAATTTGTACTGAAAACGGCTCATTAATAGTAGATTGTGTCTCAAGGGAGCAAAATGATATATTTACGGCGAGGGCGGTATACTCGCTACGCTCGGGATTCTATTGTAGAATCTTTCGCTTCACTCAGGATTCAAGTGTTTACGCCCAAGACGGAAATAATTTTGCTACCGAGTGACACATACTGCTTTTCACACCTGCTATAAGGAAAATTTAAATCAAACACAATTAAGATATTGAAAGAAGTTTATGATCGATTGCAACAAAATAAAAATCGAATTGGAATTACATTTTGTGAAAATCTGCACACGGATCATGCTGAGGGCAATAAAAAAAAACTAGAATATCAGGGAAGAAAAGTACAGCTTTGATCCCTCATTTGAGGGAATCAAGGGATCTTTTCTGTATAGCAGGTGTGAAAAAACCATTGTTTTCGTGGCCCGGTCGGGTCCTTTAGAATTCCACAGGACCCGATCGGGCCACCATAACAAATTAAATTGTTTAATCATCATCATTATCATCAGCCATTTCATGGCCACTGCAAGATATGTCCTGCCTCCGTCATGGTTTTCCAAGCTTCCCGGAAAACCATGAGAAAACCATAAAAAATCTCTAATGCATCTGATATAATAAAAATCTCGTGTCACAGTGTTAGTTATCGAACTCCTTCAAAACGAAATTACCGATTTTTATGATTTTTTTTGTGTACATTTGGTCGTAAGCTAAATTATATGGCAAAATAACCTTTGCCGAGTCAGCTAGTAGTTATACATTAAACGGGTCTAATCGCGATTATTTATTAGGTAAAATTAGTAATCGCCATTAGACCCGTTTAATATGTAACTATGTACGAGCATCGCGAGTCATTAAAAAAAGGGGACAATTGCGCGTCGGACACCCCCAACTAGGGTTCCGTACAAATTTGTTGGTACTTACACATTATAAATAGTTCAGGAATCGAGGCTCGCAGTTTTTTCTGAGCTTTTCCCGAACTTGAAAGACACCTTTTTTATGATTTAATTAGATATTGACGTAAAATAAATGCATTGGCCTACAACAATGTTATTATAGAAGATAAATGTACAATGTACAATGACATTTATAAAAAACACGATTCTTTTAAAACTCTAATCAAAATGCATTTTCAGTAGTGTGACCTTTCCTTTACCGCAGACTTTGAACTGCATTTGGGGAGAATTTTAAGGAATAAGATGAAAATAGAGACGAGAATAATGACCTTAGAACATGTAAAGACACAATGTACAATTGACGGCCTTCATCATCATCATCATCAGCCTATGCTTGTCCACTGCTGGACATAGGCCTCTCCTATTGCACGCCATTGAGCACGGTCCTCGGCTATTCTCATCCAGCTCTTGCCAGCGGCCTTAATATTTCTAAAATCAATTTTTTCCAGACAATCCGATGATGGAAAGTTGCCGAAGGAAAAGAGGGGTAGTCGGATAGGAATCGAGTTTTTCTAAATAATACTAATAGTTTTTGTGAATATTTTAAGATAATGTTATGTTGCAATGACAATGCAAGGTGTAATTTCATCATCATCAGCCCACCTCTGCCCATTGCTGGCTGGCTGGTATAGGCCTTTTCCCCATCACGTCATCTTCCGCGGTCCCTCGCCATTCGCATCCACGGACCAACCACCTGCCGACCTACCCACATCGTCAATTATTTTGAGTATAACTCTGAACGTCGATTTTATCTATAGCTAATTAATTTGACTGGGATTTTAAAAACGTGACTTGCGTCGGCCGGGAATCGAACCCGGATCAACTGCTTGGAAGGCAACTATGCTGACCTTTACACCACCAACGCTTGCGGTAGAGACATCAAAATTCACAATATTATTTTACGTTTTAGTACTAGTCTCAGAGTCGGATACACTTGAGTAAATAAAACTAATTTAATTAACTAACCCATTTTCATACAATTGAAATAAGCGTTGGTGGTGTAAAGGTCAGCATAGTTGCCTTCCAAGCAGTTGATCCGGGTTCGATTCCCGGCCGACGCAGTGCACACTTTTTCCACTACTGTAATACGTAATTAGCTTAGACTTTCGGAAAACAACACGTTAGCTTACGCTATTAACTGTGAAGGAGAACATCGTTCGTGGTCTCCACTCGAGAACCTGTGCACCTTATCGAACATCGGTTTTTCGGTATAATGTGGCTGTAGACATACATACATAAACTCATGCCTGTATCCCAGAGGGGTAGGCGGAGACCATGGACTGCCACTTGCCACGATCCTGACAGATCACTTTCGCTTCCTTAACATTCATTAGTCGTTGCATGCACGCACGTTGGTTTCAGGTACTGTAGACAAACGGTCTTATATTACAAAAACTAGATTCCACTCGCTGTATAGAGTTCGCGCCCTCGCCACGTCTTTTCTGTGTGGGCTTCATCCCGCCCCTTCAGTACATTTTGTATAAAAGTAAATTGGAAAGACGACGCGTCTTTTCCGCGCCCTCAGCCAGGCCAGGGCCATAGAGCATTAAGCCACAGAATATTATTTTAGGGAACTCACATTACACTTTTAAGACGGAGTTAAAGCCGGTTTATAACAAGAACTTCTCTTATAAACCGCCTTTAACTCCGCCTTTAACTCCGGCTTTAACTCCCTTTTAAGAGTGTTTTAGTCGTATAGACTTTTTATAAATAAGACCATTAAACTCTAATTTCGTAAGAATTTAAATCACCCGCATGTCGGCGGCCCGTCTAAATGTCGATAAAGTTGAAGAAGTATGTCGGATCTCACTAAGTGGTAAGTATCTTGTCCACTTGAAATCTAATCTGGGTTTCAGTGTTGAGTAGCTCATCTATTCAATTAATCTCGAAGATAAAGATTATTGGCATTAATCGTTCGAGATATTTTGCTAATTATGTTGAAAGTTTGGTTTCAGTCCCGGCATGGGTGGAATTTTTAGCCTCTAAACAGGTTTTTAGAAACGTATTCAATGAATAATGAAAGAAAATAACATCATACACCTATCAAATTTAATTCAATCTGGCTGTGGCATCACAAAAAAGAGTTTGTACCTAGTGTGTCGCCGGTCGCAGTGGTTCATCATCATCAGCCATTTGACGACAACTGCAGGACATAGGGCTCCTTCGTGGTTTTCACAACCATGAGAGGTTTTGCCATAATCGCCACGCTTGGCAGGAGGGTTGGCGATCGCAGTATGCGGTTGGAATCTCAGGAAGACGCTGCTGCCCGTCTCCTGGTAATTAATTTCCTTAGTCGCCCTCTACGACATCCACGGAAGGAAACGGAGTGACGCTATTTTTAATCCGGCACCACACGGAATAGTGGTTAAATATATATTTTTCCTTCTTTAACTACCTATCATAAAAGTAATAAAAAAACAGTTATCCCCTATTTCTTTTACACTTAAGGCCGGTTTCTGAATTGAGAATTTCACTAAGTAAATACTAAATAACGTTTGTCAAGCTCTTTTCTGAGAAATTCCAAGTTAACCATTTACTTAGCGAAATTCTCAATTCAGAAACTGGCCATTAGCCGTAATACTTATTAATCTACTGCTAAGAGCTGTCAGTTGGCCAAAATGCATACAAAAGTAATATATTAAACGGGTCTCATAAGCAGCCTATATACGTCCCACTGTAGGGCAAGGCCTTCTCTCAGAGAGAGAGTATGGGCTTAATCACCACGCGTGCCCACCGCGGATTGGCGATTTCAAGCGCTGAAGTATGTGAATAGCTCAGACACCCAGGTTTCCTCACGATGTTTTCACCGTTTTGCAACGTTGCTGAAACGTCGGGAATCTAAGGTAATTAAAATTTACATAATAAATAATCGCGGTTAGACCCGACTACTATGTACTTTCGCGAGTCATTAAAAAATACGATGCATACAAAAGACAGCAACTCCCAGCTATAACCAGTAGATTAACTGATATTTAGCGTTGGTACGAGAAACCAGTTGTTAATAAACATAAACATTTACACACAGGCACATACATTGCTTCTGGCCCCACACTAGGATACCCTGTGTCGTGGGAACCAGAAACAACGACATCACAAACATGTAAACATCCAAGACCTGGGTTTTTTTTTCCCCAGCTGGGATTCGAACCCGGGACCTCTCGCATGGTATGCAGATGCACTACCGCTGCGCCACGAGGTCGACGAATGCTTCAGTTGTTAATATTTTGCAGCGCAAAATGTCAGGAATTCGTTAATAGCGCCTGCTGGAAAATTACATCAATACTTCTATGCGATATTGCTATTAAATTTCCACAGGCGCATATAAATTTTCCTTTTGTTGCATTTTTCACATTGAGTTAGGTAGATGTGAGATAATTTGTGTAAAAGAGAATCTTGACATAAAGGTAGGTGTGTGTGAAACGAACAATTATGAACGTACGATCATCTAATCTAGTTCTATTGTATTTAAATGAAAAACCCGGAAGCGGTATCGGGTTACAATAGTTATTTTGCAGTTGTACCTTCCATTGTGAACTTCGGGCCCCTACTGAAAAAGTAGGTACTTAATATTTTTATAGAAAAAGTAGCTTTTCAATACTATCAAGAATATTTTTCTTAATTCGCTAATAAACGTGTTTCCATAGCGAAGAATCACAAAACACACAATACGAGGGGTGTTCAATAAGAAGCGAGAATGAGGTGTAAACTTCTTGGATAGAGAAAAAGAAAATACTGGCACACATAGTTAATGATAGCCCACTTATTTGTCGATATAATAAAATAAAAAAAGTTTGGTGCTCTTGTTTTTTCAATCACAGAAGGCACAGATTAAAAAGAAAAAAATTACAAGTCTTATAGAAGGTTCTTACTTGTGTTCCGTCGCAACGAGTAATCGAAAATGGAGAAACATGTACGCGCGGTAATTAAATCTTACGACTGCACTAACTGCAGAAATGATAAAAAATGTTAAAAAAATTGTTTTGGCTGATCGTCGTCCTACTGTTCGTTTTATAGCTGAGTAACTAAAGATTTCAATTGAGAGTGTTCATAATTGTATAGGAACATGTACTCAAACGACGAAGACGATTATTTAGGTATTTCCACCACCTTATAAACACAATCCAATAATTGTGAAACTAACAACATTTAGTAAACATTCTGTTTTTATAATAAATAAAATTATTTGAATTGAATTGAATTTATTTTCAAATTTGGGCAGAGCTTCTATTATTTGAATAATGACAATATAGATGCATTTCCTCCGTGTGGCGCCGGATTAGGAATAGCGTCCTCCGTGTGGCTCCATTTCCTTCCGTGGATGTCGTAGAAGGCGACTAAGGAAATACATTACCAGGAGACAGGCAGCAGCGTCTTCCTGAGATTCCAAGAGCATACTGCGATCGCCAACCCGCCTGCCAAGCGTGGCGATTATGGCAAAACCCCTCATTGTTGTGAAAACCATGAGGAGGCCTATGTCCTGCAGTGGGCGTGAAATGGCTGATGAGGATGAGATGCATTTCTCTCATTGCTACGAGTTTATAATACAGGCGTTCCCCACTCTAGCAACCGGCCGCCGGCCGGCGCGAAAATAAAAATCCATTTAGGGATGAAAAAAGTCTCAGCGCGTTAGGTGCCTAGAATGCTAACGGTCGAATAAAAATGAACCGGGCAGAATTTCACAAAGCTATTTGAAACTGTTCTCAGAAACTGATCCTCACCGGTTTTTGGCTCAATTTCTAACTATGGACAAAACATGGCTTCACCATAACGACCCTGAAACAAAAAACAATCCATGACTCGGAAGAGACCATCATCACCGACCCCTACAAAAATCAAGGCCGTTCCATCCGCCTGCAAGATCGTGGGTTCTATTTTTTGGGTCAGTCAAGGGGTGGTGATGATTGAATACCTCAGTCACGGAGCCACTATTACGGGAACATGGGAATATTACGGGAAGAATTCAAAAAGGTGCGTGACGAAATAAGCAAAAAACGGCGTGGCAAACTCGCTAAATAAGTTTTGTTTCATAAAGAGAACGCCCCAGCGCATAAGTCCAAAGTTGCGATGGCTACCATCAATGTTGCTGGCTTCGAATAGGTACAACATCCTCCATATTCTCCAGACCTTGCTCCCAGTGACTTTTATCTAATTCCGTGACTGAAATAATATCTAAGAGGCCAGAAATTTGACGATGATGACGCAGTGATCGCCGCAGTGCGAGGTTTTTTTTTTAGAGAATCGAGATGAATATTTTTCTAAGAAAGGAATTTTAGGTTTAGAAAAATGATAAAAGTTAATGGTATCTTATTCATTCTCACTACTTATTGAACCCCGCCTAGTATAATCATCATCAGCCACTCGACGCCCACTGCAGGACACAAGACTGGTTAGGAAAACCATGAAGGGTTTTGCCATAATCGCCACGCTTGGCAGACGGGTTGGCGATCGCAGTATGCTATTGAAATCTCAGGAAGACGCTGCTGCCCGTCTCCTGGTAATGTATTTCCTTAGTCGCCTTCTACGACATCCACGGAAGGAAATGGAGTGACGCAATTCTTAATCCGGCGCCACACGGAAACTATAATACCTGATAAATAACCAATTACTTTAATTTCGCACGGATATATTTCGGGCTGCATTAGCGGAAGACGCGGGAAGTAACTTAGAATTCATAACATGATAATAACTTCCACACAACACAATTACTTCTCTTGGTCCCTAACTAGGGCACCCTGTGCTATGGTAACCGGGCAAGGACGTCACAAACATAGAAATACACCCAGACTATGCCCATTTGTACAAATAAACGTGGCGCGGCCTGAAAACCTTAAAACCAAGTAGACGCCGAGTAGCTTGTAATACATAGTTCACGGCAAATTAAAGCACCGTCAGACGTTGTAAAACTGTCTACGGCCGCATTACTATATATGGCTGACATAATGCAATGACGTATGGGCGCGCATGCCAAATTTTAAATAATACTGGGTTGAAATAATAATAGGCTATTTGTCTAAAATTTGCCAAATTCAATGAAAATGCTGCAGCTTTCTATTTCGCCAAAGGCAATAGTATAAGTACTGGAGTAATCTGCATTATTTGAGATAATCGAAGCCTGCCTACGATTACTAAAAAAATGTCAATAAATAAATCATAAATCATATGAATAGTGATTTTTGGGGCCCTCAAAGTCTAAAGGCTCTTTTACGCCATTGTGGCAGGGATGTCAAAATGCCACGGCCCCCCAACCTGAGGGGGGCCCCCGAGCTATGAGGCCGCGAGCTCAGAAGTAACTTAACATTTTTAACAAAAAAATTGTAACAATTGTAACGTTTATATATGAATACTTCAAATCAATTAAACTTGTGCCATATGTACTGCAACTAAAGACCATTATATATATTTTATTTTTACTGGGAGGGCCCCATCCAATGAATTTGCCACTGTCCTCAGGTAGTATAGTTACGCCACTGGCCAGAGCAACATCGTGCTGCAGTGCGGCATGCTACAAGTTGTGGCATCCAGCTCCCTGTTGCATGCGACAATCGCCAACATCATGCAGCCGATGTAGCATGCGGCAGTCTATTTTACGCCGAGGGAACAGCGTGCTCGGATGCAAGCTGCGACAGCCCGCCACATTAAGGTGCGATTAAACGACGCGGGCTAGCCCGATCCTACGCGAGCCGAGCCGTCCGTGGAGATGCGGCTCGGCTAAATACGGACGCAAGCCTGCTCGTTTAAACGACGCGGGCTAGCCCGATCCCACGCGAGCCGAGCCGTCCGTGGAGATGCGGCTCAAAATAGGTCTTCCTTCGTCGCGCGCTCTGTGACATCTGTTTAGACGGCGCGTATTAACACAAGCCGAGCCGCAGATGGCGCGCGCGCCTTTGATCTGTGTCGAAAAAACCGACAAGTGATGGATCGTGCGAACTTTGCCGAGCCGCGCCGAGCGCAGTTGTTTACACAGCGCGTGGCGCGGCGAACCACGAGCGGAGCCAGGCTCGGCTTGCGTGTTTGCGCGCCGTTTAAACGCCGCTTTACGCAAGGTGTTGCTACTCGTATGCCGCACGATTCTTGCCACAATGTGCGACATTTTTAACTATTGTAGCATGCGGCATTGTGGCATGCCGCAATGCCGCACAGTGTTGCCCCAGCGTAAATAGGCCTTCAGAGGCCACCACCGACATGAGGGGTTTTATTCTAAGTCAAGTTTTGTGTCCAAGTACCACCTGGCGCCGATCAGTTACGTTAGAGGCGAATACTTGCACATAAGTAAATGTTTTGTGTGCAGAAAAATTGAGACATAACTTCAAGCGCTTAGATAAATTGCACAACTCGTGCAGTGAGGCCCTAGTGTACTATAGTTATTTTCTTTCAGTATTGGAGAGTAGTATACAAATTTTCTCTAGAATTTGTGGGAGGTAGGGATTAAAAGAGGTTAGTTTGTTATTTAAACTTTGATGTTTTATTAAAACACCTAAAATCGAACATTTAAGTACAAATAACATACATTAAATTATTTCTCAACATACAACATGTATGGCAAAGTTTTTTGTATTAACACCTCGACTTTATTAAATTTTTGCCACAATAGCGAATGGCAACTCTGCCACTGTGACAACAAGGCCACAATTTACATTTAGAGGCTCAGCATGACCATTATATCGACTTAGTTAAGCTGGATAAAAGATCATGCTTAGTCCTCCTGGGCTAGCAATTACTTACAAACAAAATTTACAGTACATACATTATACATTTTTATTTTCATAAAAAAAAATACAAAATGCAAATCTAAGGCACCTTATAGCACCAAAAGTAACACACAATTACAATATTCGTGACGGTTGTACAAAGTCCAATTACGCATTACTTGTAGATAAAACACACAAATTATTTACACTTTATAAATATAGAAAACTGTACGTTTACAGTAGTTCGATTTTCCTACAAATATTTTAAGGCAAATATCATTGGAAGAGCAATCAAATTCTAATATTTATTTTTATGAGTTACGTAAATAGGCTACTTTGTAAACAATAGACTTAATCTTTTGCAACAGCATATTTACATTTGTCTAGGTATATAATACAACTTGTATTTGTGTCAGATTCAGATCTTCTCAGATACCTATTTGTTTAATGGAAGCGCTAGGATTTTACGTAATACTTTAATTCACTACTTAGCACCTCTACAAACAACTGTCGTAAAGTTATTTACAACATTTAACTAAACATAAGACATTTAAGGCTGTTTGGTAAAAAAATACATAAGCATAATCAGCCTATATGTGTCCCACTGTAGGGCATAGGCCTTCTCTCAAGGAGAGAGTATGGGCTTAATCACCACGCGTGCCCACCGCGGATTGGCGATTTCAAGCGCTGAGGTATGTGAATAGCTCAGACACTCAGGTTTCCTCACGATGTTTTCCTTCACCGTTAGCGTGTGGTATTGCTACTATAACTTTACAATGTACATAACTTAGAAAACCAAGTCATAGGTACATGCCCGCACTTGGGATCGAACCTGGGTCTCTCGCTTCCGAGTCCGACGTTCTACCCACTGGGCTACCAATGCTCCAAAAAATACATATGTAGTACATAATGTACATACTTACAAACGCATGAAAAAAATAACAATCATCATCATTGTTTTGAGTTATCTTGTGTAAAATGTGGTATGGATATTATACGTCATTCATTACTCATCTACAGAAAGCAGATAATAGATAATTCCGCATAATAATAATACTTTCCGCTGTAGGACACAGGCCATCAGAAAGAGAGAGTATGGGGTTAATCTCCACTCGTGCCATCGTGGATTGGCAATTTCAAGCGCTGATTTATGTGAACACCTCGCGCATTCGGGTTTCCTCACGATGTTGTCCTTCACGGTTAGTGAGTGGTATTCCTACTACAAATTCACAAATGTGCGAAACACAGAAAATGAAGTTATTGGTACATGCCGGGATTCAAACCCACGAGCTCTCGATTATGAGACAAGCACTCTACCGAGCGCTACCACCACTTTAGAATGATACAGAACGGGTCGTTATGTCCAATGATTACTTTTTAGGTTCCGTACCCAAAGGGTACGGAACCCTATTACGAAGACTCCACTGTCCGTCTGTCACAAGGCTGTATCTCATGAACCGTGATATCTAGACAGTTGAAAATTTCACAGATTATGTATTTCTGTTGCCCCTATAACAAAAAATACCAAAAACAGAATAAAATAAATATTTAAGGGGGGCTCCCATTCAAACGTGTTTTTTGCCGTTTTTTGCTCTATATTAATAACGGCAACAGTTAGACGCTTGAAATATTCAAATGTTGTATAGATAATGGTACGGAACCCTTCGTGTGCGAGTCCGACTCCCACTTGGCCAGTTTTGTACATACATTGCGTCAAAGTATATATTTGTGGACACACAAAGGAACATAAAACACAAAGGATCGGACTAAACCTACTTTTTACATCAAATATAAATACTTTTACTTTGTACAACGCATTTCTGACTCGATACATTAAATCGATCTATAAATAAGTATTGTTAATCACTACACTAAAAATTAGTCTTGTGATGATAAAAATGTATAGAAAATATACAGGAACTTGTTTTCTAAGGGCACTTATTTAGGGGAATACTAGTCAGTTGATAAATTGACAGCCACAAAACGGTCAGGCATTATCATTTTGACGCACTATTCGTACTAACAATCTGAAATCAAATGATATGATTTCCCCGAAAAGTCACAGAAGAGCAGAACAGCAGTTCTACGAACTCTATCATTATAATACTGGATAAAAATACTATTATCACTAAGGAAATCTACATCCCAATCACACTATAATGTACCGCCACCGGCCTCGATAACGACTATCGATTAATGCACAACGACTCGACGTACTTCGGGTCCATTTCGTCAATCTCTCTGCCCTTCGTTTCGGGAACGAAGAGGATCACAAACAGTAAGCAAAGTACAGAAATGCCCGCGTACATCCAAAACAGTCCATACAGGCCAATGTGCTCTTGGAAATCCGCTGCTGTTTTCAGGTTCACAAAACCGCACAGATGACTAAAGCTGGTTGCTAGCGCACTGCCTGTACTCCTGTATTCCAACGGGAACAGTTCACTTATCAAAAGCGATGATATCGGACTGATGCCCAAGGAAAACGCCGTCGTGAACGTCAGTACACAGAGCAAAGGTATCCAGTCGTAGCTACCAGGCTCCGCTTGCATTATATCAGTGCATTTCCTGAACACTTCTTCATAGTACGCGAAAGATCCGAACCCAGCTAAAGCTATGGACATCATAACTCCACTGGTCATTAACAGGGGCAGTCGACCCACGTTATCGATCAGCATACCGGATAGACATGACGCTATTAACTGAACAACACTGGAAGCGATAGCACCACCGTGCGGGTTCATATTTCTGAAGGTTTTCTTGAACATCGGCACCGCGTAGAAGTTGAACACGTGAGCGCCAGAGAAGCGCTGAAAGAACATCAGACCGCAGGTGATGAGGACCGGCCGCGTCAACCTTTTCGAGAAGAGTATCTTGAGACGACCCGTCTCTCCGTTGTTGTACTGCTTACTGGCTAATATGTTGGTCCTGATCGTGGCTAACTCCTGGCAGATGTTTGCATCGGGGCCTCGTAGCCATTGAAGAGCTTTCGCCGCCTCTTCATCCTTCCCTCGTAGCAGCAAAGAGGACGGCGTTTCTGGTATAAAAAGTAGTGCAAAAAACAGCATTACTGGTGCGATAGCCACGACTAAGGCTAGCTGGTGCCAGTTTAAATATGCCCCTAGGGAGAAAGAAATAAGCATCCCGATCTGGCCCAGGATCTTCTGCACGGAGCTCAGGTTACCTCGGATTTGCGGGACGGATATCTCTGTGACGTAGACCTGGGAACAAAGAAATGTAAATCTTAGTGCACCGTCATTAAAACGAACAACTTTATCTATGGGGAAAATTTTGAAATCGCCAAAAAAATATTAGACGTTTCAAAAATTTTAAAAGGTACGCACAGGTGGTAATTTCAGTATGGAACAGTTGAACTTTTTTACGATTCCAAAGCGTATATTTAAAAACATCTTTTGAAGATATATAAACCAGTTAAAAAAAAAAAAAACTTCCACGTAACACAATCACTTTTCTGGTCTCAACTAGGATACCCTGTGCTATGGTAACCAACCAAGGACGTCTCAAGTGTATAATTATAATAATAATAATAATAACTTTCACACAACACAATCATTTGAACTGGTCCCAAACTAGGATATCCTGTGCTATGGTAACCAGGCCAGGACATCACAAACATGGAAATATATCCAGACTTAGGCCTTTTGTACAAATCAATTACGGCGGCCACCAAAAGTAGCTCCCTTAACTTTTATGTGAGTTAGACAACAACTAAAACCATTGTTGCTGTCGTAATTGCACTTCAAGTTATTCATAAAAAGGTTTAATTTCAGTCGGAAATGACCGTCAAAATCTCAAGCATTTCATCTTTAAGTCTGAGTGCGATTTTCATGTTAATTCTTTTTCACGACCGTGAAAAAGGATAAGAATAGGTAATGTTAAAAAGCGTGCAAGGAGACGTAATTAGTGATGTGAAATCATGTTTTCACAGAATATGAAAAGTTTGTGACGAAGATTCTGTCTAGAACTCGCCTAAAGTTTGGTCAAAATGGCATAATATGAAATTATGGGTTTAATCGTAATACTGCGATTGTTTACTAGGTTAACGTATTAAAACTTTTGTTAAAAGTATTTAATTCCCATTAACGGGTATCTGGGGAACGCGTGGGAGGTATCGAACTCACAGATCACCCATCGAACTGCAATTTAAACAGTCCCTTGAAGCTGTAAAAAATCAAACTTCAAAGTTAACGTAAAAAAAGATACGGCCGTCAATGTCGCAAAAAATAGTATATTTCGACACTTAAGGGAATCAAAATTTATAAGGTACTTTCCGTTGATCTAGAACTATGAAATTTGGCAAATAATATCGTCTTATACTACAAAAATGAAAAATAAGATAACGATATATTTTAAAAACCTATTTAGAGGCTAAAAAGGAGGATGAAGGAAGAAAGATTGACAAAACAAATATATCGAGCGAATGTGGATGGAAGGGCCGGTAAGGGACGACCCAGACGGACATACTTCGACCAAATAGAGGATGTATTAACAAAGGGAAAGATAAAAAGTACCCGAAACCGGCGTGCGTGCATGCAACGACTAATGAATGTTGAGGAAGCGAAAGTGATCTGTCAGGATCGTAGCAAGTGGCACTCCCTGGTCTCTGCCTACCCCTCTGGGATACAGGCGTGAGTTTATGTTATGTTTGTTATGTAAAAATTCCACCCATGCAGAGACTTGAACCCGCGACCTCTGGCTCACCGTGCCAGCGCTCTCCCAACTGAGCTACATAATACTAAAAACAAAATAAAATAATTATTTAAGGGGGGCTCCCATACAACAAACGTGATTTTTTTGCTGTTTTTTTTATCTTTGTGTCTAATGTTGTATAGATAATGGTACGGAACCCTTCGTGCGCGAGTCCGACTTGCACTTGGCCGGTCTTTATATATTAGAAGATTCTTCCAGTACCATACCTACATTAGTCTCATGAGCCAAATTAATCCACAATAAGAACAATGCTGGCCTTTTCCTCACTATGTTTTCGCTTGCGGATATCGTGCGGTATTTACAAGAATCCTTGGGTATTTATATAACAACTAAAGTTATGGAATCGGTCCACGGCAATAAATTAATTTAATTTGGTAAGAATTTAGATTCTATCGACACTGCTATTTACAATTTTGGTACATAGGCTCTTAAAAACAAGCCGTTTAAATCAATTCGTTGCATATGATTTCTTTGACGTATTTCAGCGCCGGACCCGGCCGAGCATTACCAATCGGAAGCACTGGAGTTGTTTTTAATGCCAACGAAAACTTATAGAGATTTTTAGATTTTAATCGTTATCATCAATCGGCTCGTATTCGTCTACTGCTCAGCTGGACATAGGCCTCCCTCCAGGCACGCCATTTTTTTCTTTTCTCGACCATCCTTATATAGCCGCTGCCAGAAATCTACCTCGGAGTGACGGTCCAGCGAGCTGGTGGGCGTCCTGCGCTATGTTTGCGTTGCCAGCTCGTAGTTTCCACTCGAGAACCTTTGCACCCCATCGACGATCGGTGCTTCGGCATATGGATAGCGATTTAGGCAGCAACTGATGTATGGGGTTTAAGATGATTTGAGAAAAGATGGTCAGAGTGGAGATTTTTTCCCGCTGCCTTTTTCGCGGCTAACATTGTACATTGAAATTTAGCAAACAGAATCTTTACGTTGAAATAAGACCAGCCACAAGATGGACAGACGACTTCATCCAAGTGGCAGGAAGGCGCTGGATGCAGGCCGCTTCCAATCGGTCTTTTTGGAAATGCATGGAGGAGGCCTATGTCCAGCAGTGGACTTCTTGTGGCTGAATTATGATGATGATGATGATGACATTTTTGATTTCTGATTTCAATTCAGCTCAATCCATCAGCCCGTATTCTTCACTGCTGGCTATAGGCCTCCCCCAAGGCACGCCACTTCTTTTTGTCTTCCACCATACTCATCCACCTGCTAACAGTAATCTGTGTTGGATCATCAGCTCAGGGAGCTGGTGGGCGTGCTACTTACCGAATTTCAATATATTTATTTATTTTAATTCTTTATTGCACTAATTACATTGTAAGTGTACAAGGGCGTGCTTAATGCAAGAAGCATTCTCTTCCAGCATTAGTACAGCATATAGTACAGCATTGTCGTCGGTCTATGCCAGCGGTGAAGGAGTATGTAGAAAATCTGGATCTGATGAGGATCTCCGATGGACTCGAAAATCGGTAAAACAATAGCTAATAGAATCTTCAGAGGCTTTTATTACAATTAGAGAGAATTTTAATTTAAGGATCAGGCACCATTTGTATACCTCAATAAAGTTTTTTGTATTGTGAGTTGTACGATATTGTATTGTGAGTAATACGATTTTGAATGACACAACTGTTTGAAAAATAGCATAGTAGGTACTTATTGCGAATGTTACAAATTCGAGGTATTAATACAGATTAAAGTTGACAAGACGTAGAATTTGGTTAATTTCAAATTCATATTCTAAAAGAAAGCTTCATTCCGATAAGATTTCTTGGGAATGAAATAAATAGTATACGGAACTTAACGATGCCCAAGGTGAATTATTATTATTATTTTGTTAATTAATTTATATTTATGTTGTAATTGAATTACAGTAAACAAATACAGTTCCTATTTGAACACAATAAAGCGGACTAAACTCCCGAGCGGTTGAATTTCCAAGCATCGTTTCTTTGCTGCACATGATACCTACTTCGGTTTCAGGAAGGGCTTTAAGTATATTAGCTTCCGATATGCGGAAACCTCTTTACCCATGTAATGGGAGAATGCCAATATGGGCACTGCATCCATCATCCACAAATACAATAGATGCATGTAAGTTGTGCCTGTAAAACTCATTAATAAACCTTCTTGGAACGAAACCCATGTGACTCCAGTGTTTTTCTTCCCTGGGCATTGAATATTGCATTCGAATTAGCATAATGCATTGTGCCTTTACCGTAGAGACAGTTTTTACGACAATTCGTCGCGTTAGACTCGAAGAATTAACTGTTCAACACAGTCACAAGGAAATAACGTTTTGGCTTGTGAAAATGCCATATGGCCATTTGTAATTTTCTAGCTTTTGCTAGGAAATTTCATCACTAAAATGCAATACTGTTTTACTGCGACATTCTAAATTCGTATTTTTAGCTCATGATATCTAACGATTATAAAATTGCGATTCTCGTATGGGTAATTTTGATACTGTTCATTTTATTTGGTGTGCGATCGGCTATAATAAAATTATATTCTTTAAAAATTTCAGCCCTCTATTATTTAGACAAAGACAGTCAGACAGGATTTGCAGGCCCAGTACTGACCTCTGCGTTATCCTCAAGAACGGGATAAGCCTTTTGTACGTGTTATTTCTTATATAATGTCCTGATAAATGTCTTGTGTGCAATAACGTATAATTGTTGGTGGCACTCATGGAATCTTATTATGTAGGTAATATGATTTGAGAAAAGATGGTTAAAGTAGAGCCTTTTCGTTGCTTCTTCTCCATAACAAAATCGACCCGAATGCAGTTCACATTACATTGTATATTGACAACAGACTGTCAATTCAACAAATAGTTTCAATGTAGCATAATCAGCCTATATACGTCTCACTGTAGGGCACAGGCCTCCTCTCAAGGAGAGAGTATGGGCTTAATCACCACGCGTGCCCACCGCGGATTGGCGATTTCAAGCGCTGAGGTATGTGAATAGCTCAGACACTCAGGTTTCCTCACGATGTTTTCCTTCACAGTTAGCGTGTGGTATTGCTACTATAACTTCACAATGTACATAACTTAGAAAACCAAGTCATAGGTACATGCCCGCACTTGGGATCGAACCTGGGTCTCTCGCTTCCGAGTCCGATGTTCTACTTACTAGGCTACCAACGCTTCAATGTAATCGTAAGTAAATTCATTACGTCGAAATAAATTTCCGGCTTCTGAATTCTGAGTAATGGGCCCAGTTTTCATATTTCGAAGTGCCCCGTTGTTGTCACGCTTTGGGTCCAGAAGTTTAAAAAAGGTACCAAATGCCATCAACCAACTCGCAATTTCTAAACGCTTGTCAAGTGCGATCAACGGTTTTTTCCTCTCGTTTGGAAAGTGATTGATTGAATAATGGGGGACATGTGCTGTACTGCATAGTTTTTCCCATCTTGTGACATGATTGTATTATGTTTGTATTCATGAGATCTCTTTAGATCTCTTAATGTTTCTATTGTTTATTGTCTCTTCTCTATGATGTGATCGTACATTGGTAGGGAAAAACCCTGTGTAAATAATTCACCATCAATTAGGAGGAAAATTCTTCAGTACTCTGTCAGTTTTCTCCACAAAACTGATTGATTGTATTCTCTCACCTGAGTGATCATAGTGATGCAGCAAGCCAGGGCGCCTCCACAGAATGATGTCACCGCTAACATGTCTACACTAGTGGACAGTGCCGTCGCCAGCCAAGCCAAAGTGTACGGTAACGCTGCGGCAATGAGGACCGTTCTCCGGCCAGCCCGCATCGCCAGGCCCCCGACCATACCGCCTATTAAGGCACCTGGGGATAAAAGAGTTTAGGGTTAGAAATGTAGATGGTGTTGTTTTTTTAACATTTTTTACTTTTTTGGTTTATTATCAATATAATAAAGGAGATCAGTACCCGGTATGTGGAAAAAAGGTCTTGGCGGGATATAAAATAAAAAAAAACGAATAAAAAGTTTGGCACGAGAAATAAAGATTTTCAACCGCACAATGGCAGGTTGCACAAAGGGAAAGAAGAAAAAAAATATTGCAAAAGTAGGTTAGGTCAAGTCACGTTTCACCCGAGTGTCTGAGGTGTTCATATAACTCAGCGATTGAAATTTCCAATCCGCGGTGGGCACGCGTGGTCAGTGAGCCCATACTCTCTCTCTCTGAGAGAAGGTTTGTGCCCTACAGTGGGGCATACATTAGGCTGTATAAAAAAAAGTTACAAGTACCTGTTAATCTCTGTATATACCCCAAATGGTAACAACGGACACTACTCACAAATCTTACCATTTTAACTGAACTCTGTTCAAAGGCAAACATGGCTCGAATCTCCTCGTACATAATATTATGCGAACCAAGGTCAGCGATAAACTTGAGTTCATATTCAATGGTACAAACAGGCAGTTAGGAGTGGTCGGCTGAAACGCACTCAAAGCCAGAACCATATCAATTCAAACCTGCGTATTTAAGTCAAGTATCCACTCGAAGTTGAGTACGAACAAAAATAAACCTTAACATACAGACAGATGGACAGATTCATCACAAAATATATCTCTAGTCACAGAAGGTCTACTCAATGTATAAAACACAACTTGGTAATTTTTAAAAGTGCCAGTTTTTAGGTAAAAGTTTTCCAGGGCCGAGTTTCATGAAATTACAATTGGTAGTTTATTATGACAATTCGAGCTACATTGCGTAGTCATCCTACTTCGGTAGGTACTTCCTACTTCGGTACTACGTGGGTTGATCAACTTTGCGATGTACGTGCTCTTGGCAAAAGTGCATACAAAAAATTTTTTGAATTAACAGACTGTTACCATACGAGAATACGGAGATTAGTCGCCCATGTTTATCAGACAAATTGTATCTAGTGTAGTATAACTTTAAGTTGAAAACACTGTTAATTATGCAAACTTGTTTGGAAAGTATGAATGTAAAGTTTCTTTGTTAGCTTTTTCTCCGCATAATCTATTAATTGTGAAACTAACAGCTTTGACGTTCATTAAGTAAACATTTTGTTTTAATAGTTAATAAAAATTTGACTTTGACTTTGACAAAATCCATGTCAAAAATCGAAAATCTTGACAGGATCAGAATGCGTTATAGACCAATCTGTATTGGAGGGACATTGCTTTTATTATAACTTAGGAAAAATGAAAAAATAAAACCAAAAAAATATATTTTCAGGGTTTTTTTGTCTCGAAAAATGGGACAAACAAAGTTAGGTTAGAGGTTATTCAGTTAGAGGCTGACGTGATGTTTTTCAACTGTTCCATAAATATTCGATCTCTAGAATTATACACATCCCACTGTGATGCACTGTGCGCAACTGACAATTTGTAACTGATAACGCAATATACGGAATGCATTCAAAAAGACGAATTGGACCGGTCATAGTTACCTCATTAGAGTAAGTCAGGTAATAAAAACAGGTTTCGGGTACTTTTTATCCTAAGTAATTATTTATTATATCTTGTTAAATCCGGACACCAAACTTGTAAGGCCCCCACAAAGTAACATTTGTTTTAGTTTTGGCATGTTTTGGTCACTTCCCTATTATGCGCGTGTCGTGTCAAGACGTGACCCTGGCGGAAATAGTCGATATCGGCTAGTTGTCATTGCTCCGAAAATTTATTGAAAATCCATGTCAGTCTTCTGTGCTTCGAACGCGGCTTGCGTCGGTCTTCGTGCGTCCAGGGAATGCGATCTATCAGCCGAGGCGATGCCTGAAATAAACCGCGGCGTTGCTATTTTGTTTTTGTCCGTCTGTCTGTCTACAGCAGTAACTATTAGTGTCCCAACAATTAAAGTCTCGGGCCTTTTCGGAAGTAATAACATCGTATTATTGATTTGTAAATACTACCCTATGGTGATTATAGTTGACAGCTGAAACGCTGCTTCGTCTACGGGTGCTTACTATTTCGTCGCTTCGTGGGTTACTCATAAATGCTGGACGAGAAGTTATTAAATTATTATAAACTACTGAGTAGCAACAAAAAACAACAACAAAGTAATTCGATTAGCCAACAATTATTTTGGTCAGCAGAGTAAATAAATGAGCAGCAACATGAGGTCAGCAAATAACAGGGTCAGCAATTTTATTAAATCAATTTAAAAGCCGATAAGTACATTTTTAATCAAACGTAAAAGTGAATTTTAATACAACAATTTGGAAGCAGACAAATTTGGAAGCTTCTGCTGATGAAATGGATTTTCTTCAATTTTCGGCTTTTCAATTTGATTATTAGTGCTACTATACTTTTTTTTTAGAAAATGAACAAGTTCAGAAATTTTATGTTCCATCAAGTTCATACTAATTATAGAGAATTAATTCAACAAGACTTAGACGTGGCTCCGTTTTTTGAACTCTGAAGTTTAATGGTATTTTTTATGAAAACATGATAGCATCAAACCCTCTAAAATACTTTCGCTTTACCACAGACTATTTATTTAAGGAATCCCGTTTTTGTATGAGCACTGTATGACGTCAGTTACTCCAGTCTCGTTCATTATTTACAGGCTGCCTTTTTCAAGTGTGAAAAATTTCAGCGAATAACTCATTCGATTGGCGCTGCAGTGCGCAAAATGCACTCGTTTGCAAATATCTGGACGGGTTCCTTTTAAAACACGATCCATCAGACGTCACGCGGGAAGAAAACGAACAGAACTCCAGCTCGGCTCTAATTTAAGGTGTTGTTGATACGACGCAAACATTCAGCACAGGCCGATTGATTGAATTGTACCACTCACAATAACTAAACTACTCACAAGAATATAAATAAAAAACCGGCCAAGTGCGAGTCGGACTCACGCACGAAAGGTTCCGTACCATTATCTATACAACTTTAGACACAAAGATAAAAAAACAGCAAAAAAAATCACGTTTGTTGTAAATAATTATTTTATTTTGTTTTTAGTATTTGTTTATTAAAAAAAATGACCAGGGACTGCCACTTGCCACGATCCTGCCACGATCCTTACAAATCAGTTTCGCTTCCTCAACATTCATTAGTCGCTGCATGCACGCACGCCAGTTTCGGGTACTTTTTATCTCAAAAAAATATTATGCTTAAATAAAAAAAAGAGAAGCAAGGAAAATTGTCACGGATTCCTACTAAAAAGCTTGCTTTGCTTTAAACGTCACTAAAATATCATATTGTTACTGCTTTTTATTATTGTTTATGCTTCATTTTGTATTTAACTATTACGTTAAATCTTAAGCAAAGCTAAACTTTATTTGGCGGTTAAATAAAAAAAAATGAAGTAGATTTTTTTTATTTCACTTTTGATAGTTACCATAAAACGTTGAAACTAAAGCTGGCGTTTTACAACGATCTTTTACAATTGAAAAACCATTGTTTCTCCTCACTGAAGGAATTTTTACGTAAATATATTCGAGCTGAAGTAGATTGATGGCATTCCTTGAATTGAGAGCGCAGTTTTTCAGTTCGGTTTTGCTTCAAAGTTTAATTTAATTTAGGTACATTGTTTACTTACACGCTGCAATGTCTGAGTTAAAATATTTACTCGGGAATGGAGGTTGCGACCTCATTTGCTGTAGCCTGGCCAGAGATAAACTAATAATATTCCCGGAAGCCGTATTATGAATAACTTGAACACGGAAGGGGGTTCAGACCGAGCCTCCTTCGCTTGTGATTGGCTATAACATTGTCTAAAACGTGACATTGGCGAAATTGTACTGGGTAAACCGGGCCCTTATTATGAAGCAGCGATATGTTTGGAAGGGTCGTCAACGTCGCGCTTGAGCCCGACAATTCACTCGAATCTAGTGACAAGTGACGGTTTTTTTTTAATAGTTTCATATTTAATACACTGACAAGCTACCATCTCGCTACTTCCGATAATGTCGCATTTTCCATAATAAGGGCCCAATGCAGTGGCTTCGCAAAGCAGAATTGAATTGAAGGGGGTTGAAATAATTAGGTTTCACTTCGGTGGATTAACTAAACGCGGTGGAATTGAAAAGGATTCTGAATGCAGTCACCATAGTAGTTAAAGGTGACATTTTAATTTCGTGGCTCATGCTGGAGTCGTTGGGGCAACATGACAATTTGGTGGTATGGTGTGATGTCACAAAACACATTATTAATGGTATGTCACTGAGGGCTTACCTAAATTCAATTAAATCAAGAGTTATTTCAAGAATCAAGAATTATGTAGCGGTAGTAGCCTAGTGGGTAGAACATTGGACTCGGACGCGGGAGACCCAGGTTCGATTCCCAGTGCGGGCATGTACCTATGACTTTTTTTTCTAAGTTGTGTACATTTGTGAAGTTATAGTAGCGATACCACTCGCTAACGGTGAAGGAAAACATCGTGAGTAAACGTGGGTGCCTGAGCTATAGCTATAGCTCAGCGCTTTAAAATCGCCAATCCGCGGTGGGCACGCGTGGTGATTAAGCCCATACTCTCTCTCTGAGAGAAGGCCTGTGCCCTACAGTGGGACGTATATAGGCTGCTTATGATGGTGAAGAATTATTTCAAGTTTCATTTATTTGATTGTTGAATATCAATGTAAAATGTACCTGAGTTTTCATTTATTTCTTCTACAAGAACGTCCATTGAGTATCTCAAAAGCGAAAGCATTTGCAGTAAATAAACTTGCAGCGATATTTTTTCGCAAAAGTTTTCCCCATAGTAAAAGTTTTTCGTGTTGACGAGTCCTTCCATTTTTTTATGTAATTAATTCAGTTCAATTCAAAAAACATAATTCATTACATAAGCAGCCTATATACGTCCCACTGTAGGGGATAGGCCTTCTCTCAGGGAGAGAGCATGGGCTTAAACACCACGCGTGCCCAACGCGGATTGGCGATTTCAAGCGCTGAGGTATGTGAATAGCTCAGACACTCAGGTTTCCTCACGATGTTTTCCTTCACATTTAGCTACTAAAACTGCTCAGACGTACATAACTTAGAAAACAAAGTCATAGGTACATGCCCGCACTGGGAATCGAACCAGGGTCTCTCGCTTCCGAGTCCAATGTTCTACTCACTAGGCTACCACCGCTCTTATAAACACCGCTCTATAATTCATTATAAAAACAAAAAAATTACTCAATGACCTTTAAAGCTGTTAGTTTGAGAATTAATAGATTATGTGGAGAAGAAGTTAACAAAGAAACTCCACACTTATTCTGTATAAATGGGATTTCATTACACTCTGTATAATTCTCGGCCTATGCATAATCTGTTTGGTATAATACTTAAAAAATAAGCCTTTGCACCCATCATCCCGTAGAAAGTAGTATTTTTCCAAGAAAACAGGTTTCACACTAAGACGCTGTGAGATTTTATGACGCTTTTGATGCAATTTTATAGTCAATTTAGCATAATATCATAAGTGGCCGACTATACGGCCCTTTAGGGCTTTTAACAGAGCGCACTTTATAGTCTGACCAAAGATGGTTTGGTAAAGAAACTAGTTCAGAAATCGGAAGTGAAACCTAAGTAATATTTTTCTTGAAATTCAGTTCGCTTACTACCAAAAAACAGACCTATAAAAGAGTATGTATGTAGCTGAGGTATGTGAATAGCTCAGACACCCAGGTTTCTTCACGATGTTTTCCTTCACCGTTAGCGAGTGGTATTGCTACTATAACTTCACAAATGTACATAACTTAGAAAGAAAAGTCATAGGTACATGCCCGCACTGGGAATCAAACCTGGGTCTCCCGCTTCCGAGTCCAATGTTGTACCCACTAGGCTACCACCGCTTTTAATTTATACTTTTTATAAAATATTGTGTCCGTGTGGCGCCGGATTAAGAATAGCGTCACTCCATTTCCTCCCGTGGATGTCGTAGAAGGCGACTGAGGAAATAAATTACCAGGAGATGGGGAGCAGCGTCTTCCTGAGATTCCAACCACATACTGCATCCGCCAACTCGCCTGCCAAACGTGGCGATTATGGCAAAACCCCTCAAGGTTATGAAAACCACGCGGGAGGCCTATATCCTGCGGTGGGCGTCGAGTGGCTGATGATGATGATGATAAAATATTAAATTGTAAACCTACAAATTGATAATGTTAGATACAATCGTATAGATTAATTATACCGGATTTAACGATTTGTTTAAGTTTGTGCTATGTCAATCAGCAACAGCCTACTCTATGAGTAGTTTCAAATACGCTTTACAGATAAACTTGCATTTTTGCACTTTTTTAAATCGGTACCTATTTCTGGCGCCCCCTACGAAACGTAATATTCGTTGGTCAGAGTATAAAAAAATATTGATAAATCTTGAATTTTTTTAATAAACGCCGTAATTTATCAATTAAGGGCAATTTGGAGAGTTTCATGTTCATTTAGGATATAATAGGTTTCTGAATATGCATATTTTACTTTACCCAACACGTTTGTCAAACGAAATACTGCTACACTCGGATGATGACCAACAGCTATGTTAAAGACTTGATCGTTTCGAATACCCGAAAATGTTACTGCATTTGCGAGAAAGTATTTTCTGTTATATTATGGCATGTTCATTAGCTTTTATTGGTATAACTGGAAGAGCTTCTTACATAGCCAAGAAGAAGACTATTGGTTATGGAGTTAAGCATGCCATATCAAATGTTTTTATTTAGATAACAAAGAATTAATTATGGAATTAAAGTGCATAATTTCTAGGTTCTTAGAATAATACTTTAAACCTAAATTTAAACCCAACGCGATAAAAAATAGGTAAGTCAATCAATCAGCTCGTGTTCGCCCACTGCTCGACGTAAGCTTTTCCCAAAGCACGCCACTTCTTGCTCGCTGGACCGACGATCTGAGACAGGTTAATGGCAACGGCTGGATGGGAATGGCCGAGGACAGAAAGTAAATTTCTGACAAATATTGTCGGATTATCACTTTTACGCAACGCGGTCTTTGCGATATTACGTTTCGCTCAAACATGAGTAAAGCAATCATTGGAAGACAAATTCACTCGGTCTACACGGGCCGTGCAAAACAATTACTTAGGTACAAGTACAGACCAATAAAATGGTGCTCCAACGAAGCCGCAAGACAGCTTTGCGGTCACGAAGAGATGAATTTGCGCTGGACGCAGCGACATTTTAATATCATATTGTTTCGAGTTTAATGGAAAACGAAAGACGAAATATTTTCCGGCAAACCTTGGATATTCGCAACGCAGTCAAGGCGCACTCGCCAGGACAAGTTCTCGGCCAGCCCGTACTGCGCATATTTTACTGAAAAAATATTTAACATCTTCTAAAAACTCGCCAAGTTTGCTCTGTAAATCTAAAAGTCACACAATTTTCCCTTGTGTATAAAAATACTGCTAATTCCGCGAGGACAAAGTAATTGCTAAGTTCTTATATACCAATCATGTATTTTTCTGAGACGAGAAGTTGGCCAGTTTTCTTAACATTTATGTTTTGGCGGGGTGAATGTGTTATTTCTTTCTTTAATTATTGCGATAGCATTGTATTTTCAGCCAATGCTGTCAATGACATTCACTGTTTGTGGTAGCGTCATCACCGTAAACATTATTACCCGCAGGGTCTAAAAGCTCCCGCCGATTGAGAACGATCAAAATAATCCACAAAAGTGTCTAAAACAAAGTTGCTATTCAAGTATAAGAAGAAAAGACAGAGGGTTCTTAGCAAGCACACAAGAATGGTTTTCATATAACTATCGTAATCGTCTCGGACCGATTACATCCAAGCTAGATGATTTATAGTGGCAAATACTGGTAGTATTAGTATACATCTACTAGCTGCCTCGGTAAACTTTGTTTTGCCATATTAACTAGCCTACGACATATTCTCAGACTTACCAAACATACACAAAAGAATTTATAAGAATTCGTGAAGCCGTTTTAGAAGAGTTCGATAACAGGCACACGAGATTTTTATGTATTAGATTTACCGTCACAGGAGTAATAAAAAAAACCGACCAAGTGCGTGTCGGGCTCACGCATGAAGGGTTCCGTACCATTATCTATGCAACATTTGAATCTTTCAAGCTTCTACCTGTTGCCGTTATTAATATCGAGCAAAAAACGGTAAAAAAATCACGTTTGGTGTATGGCAGCCCCCTTAAATATTTATTTTATTTTGTTTTTAGTATTTGCAGGTTTGTGGCTCACGGTTTCCAATTGAAAACCTTATCGGTTATCGGTACTTTGGCAGATACGTCCAGTCTCTCTGATTCGCGACCTGCCTGCGAATCTTATTACCATGTCAATCAAACTGAGTTCGTTAGTGAAAACTGCGTTTTCAAAGCTTTTACCTCAGCGTAGAGCTGTATACGAAATGCGTTGGTTTGATGTTTGTTGTTTTAAAAGTGTTTTAATATCTTTTTACCGTACCCGTACCCAAAGGGCAAGGGATCCTATTACTAAGACTTCGCTGTCCGTCCGTCCGTCCGTCCGCCTGTCCGTCCGTCCGTCCGTCTGTCTGTCACCAGGCTGTATCTCATGAACCGTGACAGTTAGATACTTGAAATTTTCACAGATGATGTATTTCTGTTGCCGCTAAACTAACAAATACTAAAAACAGAATAAAATAAGTATTTAAGGAGGCTCCCATACAATAAACGTGATTTTTTTGCCGTTTCTTGCTCAATATTAATAACGGCCACAGGTAGACGCTTGAAATATTCAAATGTTGTATAGATAATGGTAGGGAACCCTTCGTGCGCGAGTCCGACTGGCACTTGGCCGGTTTTTTATTTTCTGCCAAACAGATTCATCAACAGCGATCGGTGAACCATCTGTATGACAATGGAAGCTTCCATCGGAACGGTGTTCAACAAACGATCCGCGTTGCAAATGTGTCTGAAAGCTGGCGCCCGGCCGATGAAATGTTGGACCGTTGTTGTTGCTTTGAACGTTGATCGATGAGTCAAATTAAATGTACCAGAGGGTGAATGTATTTCTGCTCCACAGGAAGTGAACATGACTATGCTGTAACTGTACGTAAAGGTTGATATGCTGTCCACTGTGCCTATTGATACGAACAACTCCCTGTTAAATCAATAAAAAATCGCAAAAAACGCTGTTCTATGCATTTTGATGCAGAAGATATTGATTTTTTGGATTACACATTCTCGTAAGTTAGCAATCAGCTTAAAAAGTGGTTAACGGTACCAATCCAATCCATCAGTAATTATTTGTCCACTGCTGGATATAACGTCCAGCAAAACCCGCCACTTCTTTCTGTCCTGAGCCATCCTCATCCAGCGCTGCCAGCAATCTGCTTCAGATCGTCGGTCTAGTGAGCTGGTGGGCGTTCTCCTTATTAGGAACATGTTATAATGGTTGAACGGCCCAACAAATATCTTTAAAACCATGAATTATTCTTCTCGAAGGGAGGTGTAGGTGTGTCCGCTCCCTTATGGGCAGCGGCGGCCACTGGTTTCCGTCGTGACAAATAATAATTGTAGGCCGAGACAGAACGAGAATTTGCAATTATGATGTTTGTTCCTTCTGGCCGGTACAGTCAGCTACGAAAGTGTTTTAAGGCTCTTGAACTTCATCTCTCTCGCTCTCTTTGAGAAAACCGTGAGAAACCGAAACATTACATAACGTACATCAGTAGGATTTTCTATTCGTCTGTACGAACTTTTCCTGTTAGGATAACTGCGAAAAAATCTGCTGATACAAGCCCTAGTTTACTTTATTAAGAATTAGCAGATTTTTTATATTTGTTAATGTTGCCACAGTAAAAGTTGTTTATTGGTGAATAGAATCAACCCTTGTCGTGAGAAAATCTACACATGGATGATTTAATCTTGCTTTTAAAATGAATTAATACTGACACTTTTCGTTATTTAACCAGGCCAGGATTAACTTTAGCTTTGCTGCTCCTATTTTGTATTTTAGTAGACAGATTTGTCGAAAATTTAAAAATATTTAATTAAAAATGTTTTAATTGAATCTAAAAATTAATACAATTAATGCATTTAATTACGCAATAGTTTTAACTGTAATGTAATTATTTTTCTTGCAATAATAAATAAATAAAAAAAGGAAAATAAAATTACTTCCCCTTTTAGAAGTAAGGGCGACAATATTTTTGTGATTTTATGTTAACCCGTTAATGGCCCTTTGAGTTTTTTTTACATACAAAGAGAGACCCAACCTTAAGTCTTTCATTAGTAAAATTCTCATCAGAATCAGTTTACCCTTTCAGATGATAGCGTGAGGATATGTTTATTGTGCAACTAACTTGCGTGGGAAGGCCCCCCGCCAGATGGTCTGACGACCTGGTTACGGTGGTGGGAAGTCGCTGGATGCGGGCGACACAAGACCGGGAAGCTTGGAAAACCATGAGGGAGGCATCTACAGTGTGTGTCAAATGGCTGATGATCATGATGATGATGACTTTTCGCCTCGACTGTACTCAAGTTAGCATTTCGCTTCGCCGACAAATATATGGCGTTGACAGTATAATTGCCAGAGCAATACGTTATTAAGCATCCAATTATTTGTTTACAATCAGCATCACTAAGGTTAATTCACATGATGCGAGTTTAGTTCCTGTGCTTTTATAGATTGAGATTTCTTTCATTTCTTTTACTGGGGACTGTCTAATTAGTCAACAAGTTCAAGTTCTTGAAAGAAATGAAGCTCTATTCCTGTTTATGAAGAGAGCTTCTTTATGGTATTAAAACCATACAAATATCTAACTCAAGTCTACAGCACATCAACCTTTACATCCGTGCATCTACTCAGTTACACTACGAGCTACTTGTGTGTGACAATAACGTTACGTAAGCTGTCTTTGGCTCGATTTTGTAATGGAGAAAAAGGCACATTAAAATTAAAATTACTTCACTCTGACCATCTTTTCTCAAATCATATTATATTTTTCTGTAAATGTTGTGTTTTATGTGTGCATAGCATAGCATAGCATAAGCAGCAGGCATATACGTCCCACTGTAGGGTACAGGCCTTCTCTCAGAGAGAGGAGGCCTGTGCCCTACAGTGGGCCTTTATGTGTGCAATAAAGTATAAACATAATTAATATAAATATAACTTCCACACAACACAATCACTTGTCCTGGTCCCAGACTAGGATACCCTGTGCTACGGTAACCAGACAAGGACGCCACAGATACGGAAATACAGTCAGATTGAGGTGAAGGGGTGATGTACGACTGTACAGTCGACAGCACATCAACCTTGACATTCATGCATTCTACTCCGTCACGTTACGGGCAAATTCGCAACAAAAATTTAGAAGTCGAACTTCTGTCGACTCGGCGACGGGCAACTTTTTTCGCAAATTGCATGCGACATACTCGCCGTGTCCGAATGGCGCTCGACTCGTTCGCGTGTGCACCACCACTGCGATTAAAGAGGGTTTGGCGGGCAGGCGAGGTATGAAATGTCTGGTCAAGTTTTGCTGTTCAGAAAGACATAAACCACCTTGAAATTCCATTGGATGTTCACAAGGCGTTGAAGAAAAATATCGTTAGGAAACTCATGGATCCTGTCTATAGATTGTATAGGATAATTTAATTTGTATGGTTTCTAAGAAAATATAGAATTTTTTAAATTTATGGGCCGGCAAGGGACGTCCCTGGTGGACATACCTCGACCAAATAGGGGATGCATTGGAAAAGGGTAAGATAAAAAGTACTCGAAACCGGCGGGCGTGCATGCAACGACTAATGAATGGTGAGGAAGCGAAAGTCAGGATCGTAGCAAGTGGCAGGCCCTGGTCTCTGCCTACGTGAGAAGTGAGTGTATGTGTGTATGTATGAAATCGGATAACGAAGTAAGGTGGCTGAGCATGAGCATACATAAAATATAGTTATATTCTTTTTATTGCACTAACCCGTGATGAAGGCAATTTTTAAAAACCTATTTAGAGTTTAAAAACTCCACCCATGCCGGGACTTGAACCCGCGACCTCTTGCTAACCGTGCCAGCGCTCTCCAAACTGAGCTAATGGGCAAGTGCAGGCATCGGCGAAATTTCGAGCCTCTTTACAACCTCCTCTGTATTACGTGCAGGCAGCGACATCTGGCTGAAGCAATTTACTTCACTCGCAGCCCCGATTTTAGCCTCTAAATAGGTTTTTACAGATAATAATTATTTTGTTTAAAGGATAAAACACACCATCGTGGTGGAGGTGGCGGTCCATAAAAAATGCTACTGCCGTAAGTTATGTATGTATGGACCGCCACCACGATGGACCTCATAAGAAGGCTCGCAACAAGCTATGGAGAGGGCTATGCTCTTTACGAGATCGAATAAGAAATAATGAGATCCGTAGACGAACGAAAGTCGTCGACATAGCCCAGCGGATTAGTAAGTTGAAGTGGCAGTGGGCGGGGCACATAGCACGCAGAACTGATGGCCGATGGGGCCGAAAAGTTCTCGAATGGAGACTACATATCGGCAAGCGCAGGGTAGGACGACTAGCCACAAGATGGACAGATGACCTCATCCAAGTGGCAGGAAGGTGCTGGATGCTAGCCGCTTCCAACCGGTCTTTTTAGAAATCCATGGAGGAGGCCTATGTCCAGCGGTGGACTTCTTGTGGCTGAATGATGATGATGGACCGTCACCGCCACCGCTACCGCCACGTTGGTGTGTCCTCCTCAATTTTTTGAAGTCTCCCCTTAAAGGGCTCTATGCAATAACACTCAATAAAATTCATGTCTTTTTTTAACAGAACGTTTTTGCAAAAAGTTTCAACTCAATCTCTCAATCATGTTCATAGTGATTCTTTGGAACATGGCCGTGAACCTGAGACATATTACCCATGACTATAAGATACCATTGACGCCAACACAGGCGTTTTTGGTACAAATCCTATCTAGCTCCAGGTCCTTTATCCCAGGTTGTCGGTCGTGGGTTCTCAAAATTTCTATTAACATGTTCGAGAGTTTGGCCGGACACACATTGCAAAGACGATCTGTCAAACAAACTGAAATAAAAACTAACCAACAACTCGACTGCCGAGCATTAACTACTAAGCAGGCGGGACCAACTTAGGTGCCGCGCAATTAGTTACATTGTTAAATTTGGGTCCCGAGCGCTTATTAGTTAATGCTCAGCGGTCGGTTTTCTTGGTTATTTTTATTTCAGTTATTTATTTTGTCTTTTTAGTTTTTTTTTTTTGTTGGATTTATGATGAATTCATATAGCCTATAACACTCGCGCACATACGACGATTCCATTGAGATATTATTTGTGAAAATCTGCATATTGGTTAAGTAGTTATGAAGAAACATAGAATCGGGCATATTTACAAACATACATACGAGCCATACACATTACCCTCCTTTTGAGCTTCGCCGAAGTCGGGTAAAAAGGTGTATTGGTGGCGCTAGTGTTACTGCGTGCCCCTTAAGTTTCACTGGATCTTCTATCGCACCATATATAGATAAAACAGCTTTGAAATGAGTAATGCACTTCCAACTGATTAGACTAAACAGTACCCTAATAGTCAAAGCGATAACAATTAAACAAATTATATTATTATCAGTGGAAATTGCGTCAAGCTTCCGTATTTCGTCCCACATACATGCAAGGGACGTGAGGTGCTGCGTGTAGCCATAGGAAGGAACAGAAGAATCACTCATTAGCATTTCTCAAAAACCTAAATGTTTTTATTAAAAGTACCAGAGAAACTGCGACTTCATTTTCACACGTAACCCTAAAAATGAGCCACCCACTATGGCGCTGGTGTGGTCACTTTTCTTATCTCATGAATGAAGGAAGGAGGGAAATACAAATGTCAAATGTTAATCAGTTGCTATTTTTTCGTACCTCTGACCTTAGAGGCAAACAACTGGATTTTGAGGGGAAAGCCGTAGGGAGACGTAGGGCGTTGTAAGATACCGTGACTTGGAATACCGCTCTAGGGCGTATTTGATGCAGAGAATCTCCCTTGTTGGGCAAAGCGGTAATGCTGCCAGCTATTGGAAACCTGTGGATGGGATGTCTCGGAGCGGCTTAGAGCGGTTTCTTTTCTTTTGTAGCTTTTCTCACTGCTTACTATTTCAATGATAAAATATTTGGCACTGCATTTGAAGAAGACGAAGAAACAAGACTTTTATTGGGACAAATTGACACATCACAAGAAAAAAAAAGGCAACACAAGTAACATAAACAAGTGCAAAGGAAAAACAAGTCACATAAATACAAGTCAGAGCGTCAGAGTGCATCCTGTGGTGTGTCAAAGTTGCCACAAAGGGCATCTGACCCAGCATTGTGCTGAGGGTGTGAGCTCTCAGCGCTGGTTGTCAGTCAGTGCCTGCGGTAATTGACGCGTATATATTTGTCAATGTTATATTAGGTGCGCATTTGTGCGTGTATGGAGCGACTCATGGCGGTTAATGAAGCGAAAAAGGTTTGTCAGGATGTATCGTGGCAAATGGCAAACCTATGTAATTGCCTACTCCTTCAAGATACAGGCGTGGGCTTATATATGCACCTATCTTATATTAGGAGTTAAAGTATGAAATTGCCGTTTTATTGCAATAGGTTCTTTGAATTGACATAGAATCTTCATGGTTTGAGGTTTTCGAATGAAACTTTTTTCAAATGGTTTCTATGATGTTCTTTTTTTAAAAAATGTGAAACATTTGAATATCGAATATTGAATATCAACAAGGCAACACAAGTTTCAACACGCGTTTCTTTCTGCAGATCAGTCAAATCATGAGGCACCCATTTTTCGTATTTTTTTATTTTATTGATTTGACGCAGTGAGTCAATATTGTGGGTAAGGTAACGTTAAACCATGCCGCTAATTCCTGGGTAGTTTGACTAGGGTCGGCTTCCACTATCTCTCTTAATTCATCGTTATTCACCTGTGTGGGCGGTCTTCCTCGTGGCTCGTTCTTTAAGTCGAAATTTCTATCACGAAAGCGTTTAAACCAAAATCGCACGGTGCGTTCATTAGTAGACCCCTCTCCAAACGCAGCATTGATATTGCGGGCTGTTTCTGCCGCGTTAGTTCCGCGTCGGAACTCGTATTCAAAAATCACTCGAATTTTCGCAGTATCCATCTTTCTTGTCTAAATTGAATAACAAAAACAATTGAAAGTCGATATTCAAATGTTTCACATTTTTTAAAAAAAGAACATCATAGAAACCATTTCAAAAAAGTTTCATTCGAAAACCTCAAACCATGAAGATTCTATGTCAATTCAAAGAACCTATTGCAATAAAACGGCAATTTCATACTTTAACCCCTATTATTATCTGACCTTTTGTAAAATGTCACATTATGAAATAAATACGTTTTCTAAAAGGAACAAGACGACGTTTAAATCCTTTAGCCGCAGACCGTCCAATACGCAATCGACCTACGTTAAAAAAACGCATTTCATCTAAACTAGTATAAGTTATGTACAATGCCGTGCATAGAATAAGATTTATTTGTTTTAATTTTAACATTTGCCAATGGTTTCCGAAGTAAATGTCAAGTTTAAGCTTCGTATTGACTCTTCGTATTTTCCGTACAGATACTCATGTCTGGTTGTCAAACTATGGACAACCAGACAACAAAACAGTTGGTAAATGAGAGCAGAGGTTCTTCGGTGTATTTTTACTTCAAGTCAGTATCCACACAATGTTAATGATGATTAGGCGTGCTTGAGTAATTACACAATATAATTAAACAAAGCATTAGTCGCCAGTCAAAAAATTGAGTAAGGCTTTTCAAGAGAAAAAACACGTTAAGAAAAAGTTTAATTGAAAACGTAAGATCAGATAAAAATATTCATCACTAGTTACGCCTTATTTTGTTTTAAGTTTTTTTTTTTTTGGTGAGGCATTAAATACTTTTGTATCTTATCTTTATCTAAAAATATTCTTATTCTTATAACCGGCATACTTTCAGAAAAAATGTCAGCACTGTGATAAGTAGATTTACGAGTAGTCTTGCTTAATGTCCAACCAGAGACGGGAAAGCTATTTTTTTGCGCTTTTCCTTATTCCCAATCACTTTCTGGAAAGGATAACAGCGACATACATAGCCTGAATATGCATATCCATTATCTGACATGTCGTCATAGTGACGTATTGTTTTTTGACATTAACAAGTTTGTTAAAAATTACTTCATGACGAGAGATACTGTGTACCTCTCTAAAAACAGTCGACGTAAGTTAGCCAGTCTATTGGCTTATAATATTTTTGACTCAGTTGTTATAGGAATTATAACACAAACCAATGAAAACGACAACCGTGTTACTAGTATTAGTAATAATTTAGGAGCGGGCTCAAACACAGAATCGATGGATTTAAACGGCCATCGCAGACAAAGGAAAACCCTAAGTTAGGTCTAAATTTAGTTGCACAAAACATACAGGGTTTTTCCGGCAAAGACAATTTAATTGAACTATTTTTAAAGGATTTTAATGTAGATATTTTGTGTTTAACAGAGCACTGGCTGAAACAACCTGAAATGTCTTTCACTTTAAAAGACTATTTAGCAGTAAGTACTTTTAACCGACAGCACGCAATAAGAGGAGGTTCAATGATATTTGTAAAAAGTAGTTTAAAAATGAAAGAAAGAAAAGACATTGTCAGTCTATCTGTTGAACGCTTAATTGAGATCTCGTGTGTGGAATTGGATAGGTACATAGTTATGTGTGTTTATAGGCCGCCACAATCGAATTATAATGAATTTGAATTAGTTATGGAAGACGCCTTAAAACGCCTATTTACTAGCAATAAGAGCATAGTAGTATGTGGTGACTTCAATATAGATTTGTTAGTTGATAGTTCACTGAGAACTAAACTCACTAGTCTGTTCAGGTCATTTAATTTACATTATTTATTTACTGAACCCACTAGGACAACAGCTACTAGCGCCACTTGCATAGATAACGTTTTTTGTAATTGTCAATTTATAGAAAAAAAGGTCATACATAATTTACAGTCCGATCATAGCGGGTTATGGGCAGTTCTACCGTCAGTACTAGAAGAACCTTGTAATGAAGTAATTTGTAGACCAATAACAGAAAAAAAAAATTGAATTATTTAAAAGAAAATTAGGCACACAGTTAGATTCATTAAATTTTGATAGCACTGATCCGAATACATTATATGAAGTGCTGTTTTCGACCATATCAAAACAATTTGAACAGATATTTAACGTAAAAAAAATTACAGGGTTAAATCGCGGTTTTTCAGAATGGGCAACGCCAGGTTTACATAGAAGTAGGAAAAGGCTTTATGAATTGTATGAAGAGAAACAATTTAATCACGATCCGACGTTCAGAGAGTATGTTAAAAAATATTCAAAAACGTTTAGGCAAACTTGTTTAGCAGCCAAATCCATTAGCATAAGTAAACAAATTATGGCGTCAACTAATAAAATCAAAACAGTCTGGCAAGTAATTAGCAAAGAGACAGGCAAAACGAGACCTAGGGACCAGATATTTGCTTTAAAGGTAGAAGGGAATTTAGTCAATTCAAGGGAAGACATAGCAGAAATATTTGAAAATTTCTTTAAAAACATACCCCTTAAAATAACGGCTAGCTTAAATTCTTCCCCTCAATCAGCCGAAACTTTACTTCTGGAAAGTATAAATACATGCAAAGCTGACTTCCAATTCACCCATATAAGTCCCTTTGCTATTGTTAAAATATTTAAAGAGTTAAACTTAAAAAAAACCGAAGATTTGTGGGGATTATCGGTTAAACTTATATTCACGGTTATCCATATTCTAGCACCTTACCTTGCTACAATTTTCAATAAATGCATTGACCAGGGAACCTTTCCTAATCTATTAAAGTTAAGTAAAATAGTACCCTTATTTAAATCTGGCGATAGTGAAGATCCCAATAATTTCAGACCAATAGCAATATTGCCAGTCCTAAGTAAAGTTTTTGAGAAAGTAATTTTGCATCAATTGCAGACTCATTTTAGTATGAATCAGCTATTTCATAAGAAACAGTTTGGATTTACGAAGGGCCGCTCAACGACGGACGCAGGCATAGCATTAATAAAGCACATCTTTGATGCGTGGGAGGAGGCGCAGGATGCCATCGGGGTGTTTTGTGACCTGTCCAAGGCGTTCGATTGCGTCGACCACGAAACGCTCCTTATAAAATTACACCGATATGGTTTAAGTAATAAATCGCTAGCTCTTCTTCGATCTTACTTAACAGACAGAACCCTAAAAGTAGATATCAATAGAGTTAAATCCTCAGGATCTAATGTAAAAGTAGGAGTTCCTCAAGGTTCTATACTAGGACCGTTCCTTTTTTTGGTTTACGTAAATGATTTGCCCTACCTAGTAGAAAAACTATCGCAGATAGTACTGTTTGCTGATGATACTTCCTTAATTTTTAAAGTAAAGAGAGGTTTAGGTAATGTTGACGATGTAAACAATGCTCTATCTACAGTTCTAAACTGGTTCACGGTGAACAATTTGATGTTAAATGCGAAAATGACAAAATGTGTCAAGTTCTCCTTGCCCAATGTTAAAAATGTTGACACGTGTCTAAAAATATCTGGTGAGAAATTAGAGCTGGTAGAGTCCACACTATTTTTAGGCATAACAATAGACGCAAAACTGCAATGGGGTCCGCATATTGAAAAACTATCGGGTAGGTTGAGTTCAGCTGCATTTGCAGTTAGAAAAATTAGGCAACTTACAGATATATCGACTGCGAGGCTGGTCTATTTTAGTTATTTTCACAGTATTATGTCATATGGGCTGTTATTATGGGGACGGGCAGCAGATATAGAAACAATATTTATTTTGCAAAAAAGAGCAGTAAGAGCAATTTACAACTTAAGCAGTAGGGAATCGCTAAGGGAGCGTTTCAAAGAAATAGGAATTCTTACACTGGCTTGCCAATATATATTCGATAATATAATGTATGTTCGTAAAAATATAACCATGTTCAAATTAAATAGGGACGTCCATAACGTAAACACTAGAAATAGAAATAAGCTTGCTTATTCTAAATTTCGTTTAGCCAAGGTAAATACATCGTTCGTAGGCTATTGCGTTCGTTTTTACAACAGAATTCCAGAACATGTTCTATCCTTGTCTGAAAATAAATTTAAAACATTCATTAAAAAATCGCTATGTAAAAAAGCCTATTATAGAATAGACGAGTATATGAACGATATAAGCCCTTGGTAGTAAGCAAATTCCACTGCGATTTCATTGTTATTTAATTATTAATATTATAATTTATTTAATTTTAAAAACGTGTACTGACGACGTGATTGCACATTAATAACTATAGTACACATTTTATAGCTGACAAGAACTCAATCTGCAGGTTTGCTAAAGGTCATTCGAATGGTGGCGTGGTGGCTGGGTCACCTATCTCCCTCTAAAATGGTTGAGACTGGTGATGGCTGACCCCTGCGTTATGCTCGTGAACGGGTGCTGTTCGTGTGTCTGGCCGCAGCATTACTGTTTTTCCTACTTTTGTAAGAAGTGTTATTTTGGCTTTTAAAGTTATTAGTGGCTATCACGGAATCATATCATATAGGCTTTGATGTATAAGTTTAAGATGATTTGAGAAAAGATGGTCAGAGTGGAGTTTTTTTTTTCCGCTGCCTTTTTCTCCACTACAAATACGGCCCGAAGGCAGCGGCTAACATAGTAACATAGTACATTGACATTCAGCAAACAGAATGTAAATTCTTTACGTTGAAATAAATTATTGATTTCTGATTTCTGATTTCTAATGAATTTAACAAAATAGTTTTCTAATGCTGACCCTTATGTTAACTACGCATCTTTTAGGCTTAGAGTAAGTCCAGAAAGGACATCAGTTATCCTTTTTAGACTTCCCTTAAGCTTAGAATAGAAATAGTTGAAAATTATTAAGAATTACATTTATATGTATCCTTACATTATCCTTTGTATCCGGCGCGCGTGCATGCAACGACTAATAAATGTTGATGACGCGTAAAAGATCTGTCAGGATCGTGGCAAGTGGGAAACCCTGCTCTCTGGCTACCCCTCCGGGCCATACGCGTATATAAGTCTATGTTGTGTTATGTAAATAAATATTTTCTATTTCAACCCCATCCAAATTTTTAGGGTTCCGTACCCAAAGGGTAAGGGACTATACTACTAAGAATCCTTTGTCCGTCCGTCCGTCCATCCATCCGTCCGTCTATCACCAGGCTGTATCTTATGACCTGTGATAGTTAGACAGGTGAAATTTTCACAGATGATGTATTTCTATTGCCGATATAACAACAAATACTAAAAGCAGAATAAAATAACTATTTAACGGGTAGCTCCCATACAACAAACGTGATTATTTGCGGTTTTGTGCTCGATATTAATAACAGCAATAGGTAGACGCTTGAAATATTGAAATGTTGTATAGATCATCATCATCATCATCATTCAGCCACAAGAAGTCCACTGCTGAACATAGGCCTCCTCCATGGATTTCCAAAAAGACCGGTTGGAAGCGGCTTGCATCCAGCGTCTTCCTGCCACTTGGTTGAGGTCATCTGTCCATCTTGTGGCTGGATTGTGCTTGTGGCTTGTGGTTGTATAGATAATGGTACAGAACCCTTCGCGCGTGAGTTCGACTCACACTTGGCCGGTTTTTTTTGTTATGGCACAGCTACGGTACAAACTAAACTGAAGTGTGTCTCGTTCCTACCTCCATGCCCCAAACACTTGTCTTATCCGAGACATTCCTCATGTGCACAATGCCTACTGTAATCGCTCGTAATGAATCTGCCACTCGACTTAAACGAACGCTTTGCACACGAAAAGATTACCCATTCGTACAGTCAAGATCTGCGTTTCGAACTCATTATTTTATTTTATTACTTTATTGCATCATCCTACAATATAGATGAACAAGAGCGTTCTTAATACAAGAAGCATTAGAGTCAGTTCTTGTGTAGGGAATGTAGATGGATCCTCTAATTATAGATTTTAATTATGTATTGACAAAATGAATGCTTTTGTTGCACTAACCCGTGCTGAGGACAATTTAAAAACCTATTTAGAGGCTAAAAATTCCACCCATGCCACTCAAGTCCCGGCATGGGTGGAATTTTTAGCCTCGAAATAGGTTTTTGAAATGAATGCTTTTAGTAAAATCTAGACAACTTTAAAGCACTCTCTCAGAACTTTCTTATTTGTATATCTACTATAGCAAAGCATGCAGGAGCGGGACCAAATATATTCTACAATGAACCATCTTTTTACCTACCGATCTCCCGATCTACAACCTCCCGATGTGAGGCCTGCGTTCTACCTCTGCGCTACCACCGCTCTACCACCACCAAGAACTAAGTAGAACAATTAGATCGCTTCTTTTTATTTTTATATAAGTTTATATTATGCTGCTCTTCCGATAAACCAGTAAAGAACATAATTAGAGTTCTAAACTGGTTCTAGAGTGGAGACCGCGAATCGGCAAACTTAGCTTAGGACGTCCTGTGACCAGGTGGAGCGATGACATTCGCAAAGCGGTGGGCAGTGACTGGAAAAGAAGAGCCGAAGATCGGGCTCAGTGGCGTGTCTTGGGAGAGGCCTGTGTCCAGCAGTGGACTGACACCGGCTGATTATGACGAGAGTTCTAAAAGAATCTTGTAACTCACCCAATAAACTGAGGCTGGCGATCCAGGATGCCTGCTGGTTGGTGACGGTGAACACTGTGGTGTGATTCTTTTCCTGTAGCGAGGCGATCGCGGGAGACATGTAACCCTTCGATAGACCTGCAGCGAAGGGCCCCAGCGAGACGGCCAGCGCTGCCCAGATCTGCGGAGAAGACAGATCTGTCATTCAAATATAATAAACTAGTTTTTGCCCGCGACGTAGTACGCATGAAATGAGTAATTTCGGGAATGAAAAGTATGCTATGTCCTTCCCTGGGACTCAAAATATCTCCATACCAAATTTCATCTAGAAGAAGAAGAAGAAGAATAAGAAGAAGAACATTTATTTCAACAACAGAAACACACACATACATTAACAAGTTACAACATAAAATATTAAATTACAATATAAAAGGTAGAAAAAGAAAGAAAACAATAAAACACTTTATATTAACGTAAGTTGCAGTGTGTCCCTGTTGCTAGAAAAGGCAGCTGGCTCAGCATTGTGCTGAGGGTATTCACCCAAAGCGCTGATTTTCAGCCAGTGCCTGTCCGTCTCACAAATATGCTAGGGTGCGGTGCAGTGCATAACAATAATAACATAATTAAATAAATGAATGAAAAGATGATTAAATAAATAAGTAAATGAATAAACTTACATAAATACAAATAAAGTTAATGACTTACAAGGTTAATCAAAGATTATGATGCGATCACATTATCAGTCACTTGCGGCGAGAAGTTGGGACAGGATGGGAAAGTCTCTGCTGCTCAAGCAAATATGCCCTGAGCTTGCGCCCAAAGGCAAATCCACTAGGCGCTTCACGGACTGGAGGAGGAATATCATTCCAACACTTGGACGCCGCATACCTAAAGCTACCACGGAATGCCATAGTTCGGTGCGCGGGGACACAGATTTTATTTTTATGCACGGATCTCTGTCGGGACGACCACTCGAGCTTTTTATAAAGATAGTCCGGTGTCCATCTAAATCCGTTCAGACGTTATTGCGTATTTTTCCGTATTTCTCCCAGACATAGGCCTACCCCAAGCACGCCACTTGTTTCTGTCCTCGGCCATTCTTATCCAGCCGCTACCAGCCATCTGCTTCAGATCGTCGGTCTAGCGAGGTGATGGGCGTCCTACACTGTTTACCTGTTCGTAGGTAGTAGAGACTCTCAAGTGGAACCGATAGCACGGATAGCTATCGAGCCTATCAGACCCATTGGCTGTCGGTTTTTTGGTAGATGTGACGACCAACCCACTGCTTAGCACAGACACAAACATTAATCACACCGAAAGAACAGTACATTAAAATGTTGAAAAAAAAAAAACAATTTTACACATAGATTACATATAGATTACATATAGCCATAGTGTTGAATATCTTTGGATTGGTCGTATAAAAATGTTGTAGGTGTAGGAAGATATTTTTTTTATTTAGGGTTTCGTTTGCGAAATATTGAGCTTTAAAGCGCAAATTTTTGTCCAAGCAGGGCGCCAACTCCTGGCTAAACGGTTGATTGTAAGAACATGAAAATTTTCAGGGTAGTATAAAGAACTTAAAAGGGAAACTATCACGGCTTATTAGGCTTTACAAGTTAACGAGTAATAGGCGACCAACTTATAAACGGAAAACTACGTACAAAATCCATCGAAAATTACGTCGATTTGCGTGGCCCGACACGCACTTGGCCGGTTTTTTTGATCTTACGGAGCTGGTCTCATAACAAAAGCTGTTTATATTGACGAGTAGAATTAACCAAGATGGCCACACCGGACCTTTCTTATACGCCCTTTATAATAATAATAATATAATAATATATCATTTATTTCAGACAATTAGGTCCATATAAAAACAAACAAAAACAAAAACAAACAAAAGGGTGTTAGTAACAATTATAAACTTAACTATGTTAGTACTTAGCATTACTATTTACATGGATCAGAGTCCAATGCGCCAAGAATCGACCGTCAGATCGATCCGCTATTCCGCGCAGGATGCCGTTGGTGCTGGCGCGCAGCCTGTCGAGCGTACCGGCGCAGCGCGCGCGCAGCGTGGCATGAAACCCGTCGGCGCGCGCACGCGCGAACATATCCGACGCACTGCACCAGCGCGGCAGCCGCAACAGCACCCTCAGAGCGTTGTTGTACTGGACACGAAGGGCGCTAAGCGACTTTTGCGTGTAATTAGTGTAATTATTTTTTATAGCTTTTAAAGAAAACAACACACATGTGTCACCTTCAATATGCTTTATTCGCCTTTTTACCGTCGTTATTAACACAACCCAGCCATTAACAAATGCTCTCCTCGGTGGGACTTTCTAAGCACAGGCTATAAACCACTTAGTACACGGCGTAGAGTGAAGCAAGTATAAGTAATGGTACGCAGCCTTGTTCTGTAGTTAATGCAGGTACTAGCGAGATATATTACGGGGTTCGGGTGCTGATTAGTGCTAAGTGATAAGTAGGACGCGACGGGTGGCTATGTTTGTGAGGGAATCTGGATCTTTGAAAGTGTACAAAACATATCTGGGGGCACGGTAGTACCCTAAAGTGCGCTAAATCGAGCAGAAAAGCGGCACGGCCGTACCATCCTTTTCCCCAAGCCGTTCAGACCATTTTCGACCCCTATAACTTCTTTGAAGTGAGAGTTACATAGACGGCCGCTAGATGGCGAGCGCTGTCTTTAGACAACGTTTGTTATATGGGAGCCACCCTTAAATATTTATTTTATCCCGTTTTTAGTATTTTTTGTTACAGGGGCAACAGTAATACATCATCTGTGAAAATTTCAAGTACATACCTAGCTATCACGGTTCCTGAGATACAGGTGACAGGCAGAAAGACAGACAGACAGACAGACGGACAGTGAAGTCTTAGTAATAGGGTCCCGTTTAGCACCGTTCGGGTACGGAACCCTAAAAACGGTCTTGAGTTTAAAACATAAAGGTTGTTCAGCAGTCGTCTATACCATAACTTTTACTTGAACCCGCTAGTAGCTCAAGGCTTGTCCCTCAACATGTAACCGAGCACCCTGTTCATTATTATACACTACGGGAATCGATCAGCTGCGAAAGGAATGGAACATACTGTAGCTGTGTGAATGTGCCCTAGGTTAGGGATGCCATCATTTTTTGTCGATAAATCGAAAAACGTTCAATCCATATTCGTTCAATGCTGCTTGACATAGATAAGACATCCTTCAAGACACGCCAGTTCATTATGTATTAACTACTGGCAGCCACTGCCTCGATTGCGAAATCCTTCTTGAGTGGAAACTATAAACTTAACAATTCTTAATGCATAAAACCTGAAAAATGAACGATGCAAAAAACTGACTGGCAATGATAGAGAAGCACTTAACCTCCTAAGCCCCGGCGCCAGTATACCTATAACTTTCTTAATTCACACCCAAATGTACTTATAGTAGGAAATCCCAAAACCGTGCTGTTAACCCAATATTTTATTCATACATTTTTAGGACAATCTGTTCTTTTTAAATATTTGCGTAATTTTGGAGTAATAATCGTTTCCACGAAACAAAATCACTTGTTCTGGTTCAAAACCAGGATACCCTGTACTATGGTAATCAGGCAAGGGCATCACGTAATGATAATGTTGATAATAAACTGCGGATCACAGGATGTATCGACCAATGAGCGTGACATCGATATCGACACTCCAGCTTCCGCTTCCCTCCCTAGTACATTATCCGGACGCGTCCGATAGATTGTTCCGAGCATTTCGGGGGTCACCGACCGACACACTGCCTCACATTTTCATCGGGAATACCGAGTGAACTATTGCAGCCTTATCATTGGAATTTTAGCTTTGTTGCGTGGACATAAGGATCGAAGGGTCGGAAGAGTTAAATTGGTTTTTGAAGTGAGCTACATGTTTGTACGGCATAATAGGAACATACAAAAGGTTTGTAAAAGGTCGAGTTCATCTGTTTGAATTTAGTGCCTTTAAGCCAATGGTTCCTCATATTTTCAATCGTGTTATGTACCCTATGTTTTAATAGGGTTAGTAATTCATGTTCTCATGTTCTCTTCACGACTATTTTGTTTTTATTTTTGTTTTTTTGACGTTCGTGTATTTTGTTTGTGTACCTTCGTGTTTACTTTGTGTTTCTGTGACAATTTAAATAAATGTCTTCTTTGTCTTTCTTTATAATTCTACCCGTCCCCTAGTGAACTATTAGAAAAACTTACATTACATTCCCCACCTATTCAACGTATGTCCACGCCCTAGAGTAGACTCTAAGAATTATATGAGCGTGATAATATTAATACAAGAGTACCAATCGTGTCAATAATACGACCATCACCGTACTAATATGACTCTATTGAACAATTATGCATTTTAGAGACTTGCCTCCCTGGTCAACGTACATACACATAATTTTTAGGGTTCCGTACCCAAAGGGTAAGGGGTAATGATTATTACTAATACTCCACTGTCCGTCTGTCTATCTACCACGAGGCTGTACCTCATGAACCGTGATAGCTAAACAGTTTAAAACTTTCTAAACAGTTGAAACTTTCACAGATGATGTATTTTTGTTGCCGCTATAACAACAAATACTTAAAACAGAATCAAATAAATATTTGAAGGGGGCTCCGATACAATGAACGTGATTTTTTTTTTGCTTTTTCGATACTAATTGAAATATTCACAGAATATTTAGTTGTATCATCATCATAATCAGCCATTTGACTTCCACTGCAGGAGATACGCCTCCTTCGTGGTTTTCATAACCATGAGGGGTTTTGCCATAATCGCCACGCTTGGCAGGCGGGTTGGCAATCGCAGTATGCGGTTGGAATCTCAGGAAGACGCTGCTGTCCGTCTCCTGGTAATTAATTTCCTTGGTCGCCTTCTAGGACATCCACGAAAGAAAATAGAGTGACGCTATTCTTAATCCGGCACCATACGGAACGTGTGGTTGGTGGTGTTTAATTGTATATTTGCTTTAAAAATAAATAATTAAATTAGAACAAAATTAATATTTAAGGGGGGCTCCCATACAACAAACGTGTTTTTTTGCCGTTTTTCACTCGATATTAATAACGGCAAATATTGTTGTATAGATTATGGTATGCAACTCTTCGTGTGCGAGTCGGACTCGCACTTGGCCGATTTTTTTATGTTGAGTATTGCATTGTTGTCCCTAAAACGATATCCCTGTACAAATATGCCCAACAAGTAAAGTTGAAAAGATATCTAAAGATATAGAGAGTATCAAAAAAACTGAAGACTGATTGATTGATGGATTGACAACGTAGACTAAAAACGGAAATGGATACTATGAGTCGGACGTTCTGTTTGTGTCTACTCAAACTCCGTAACGTCGGTAACCGGTCTTATATCACTGGGAAATGACAGATCGGTATGAGCTTTCAGTGTGTTTGGTTATTTGATTATGACAGTCTAATGAATGGGTCCTTGTTCGATTTTCTACATGACATAGTGTAAAATATAACATAAACTCACGCCTTTAGCCCAGAGTGGTAGGCAAAGACTAAGATATGCCACTAGCCACAATCCTGACAGATCGCTTTCGCTTCATCAATATTCATTAGTCGTTCCATGCACGGACGCCGATTTCGGGTTCTTTTTATCTTGCCCTTGCACATTTCTTATTTGATCGATGTACGTCCGCCTGGGACGTCCCTAGATAGTTAATCATCATCATCATCATTCAGCCACAAGAAGTCCACTACTAGTCATAGGCCTCCTCCATGGATTTCCAAAAAGACCGGTTGGAAGCGGCTTGCATCCAGCGTCTTCCTGCCACTTGGATGAGGTCTTCTATCCATCTTGTGGCTGGTCGTCCTACGCTGCGCTTGCCGATATGTGGTCTCCATTCGAGAACTTTTCGGCCCCATCGGCCATCAGTTCTGCGTGCTATGTGCCCCGCCCACTGCCACCTCAACTTGCTAATCCGCTGAGCTATGTCGACGACTTTCGTTCGATAGTTGGTTATTAGTAACTCTCTACATAGTTGCTGGCATTTGACACCTTTTGTGATGTCACTCCGTGATCAGAACAGAGATATGGAAATCTGAAGAAGAACGATTATATATTTGTACGCCGCAAGGTGAAATACGGAGCATCTGTTACTTTTTTTCTACACCTTTACGCCTACGCATCGTTTGGCGCCGGATTTTCCGTGTGGCGCCGGATTAAGAATAGCGTCACTCCATTTCCTTCCGTGGATGTCGTAGAAGGCGACTAAGGAAATAAATTACCAGGAGACGGGCAGCAGCGTCTTCCTGAGATTCCAACCGCATACTGCGATCGCCAACCCGCCTGCCAAGCGTGGCGATTATGGCAAAACCGCTCATGGTCATGAAAACCACGAAGGAGGCCTGTGTCCTGCAGTGGGCGTCGAATGGCTGATGATGAAGATGATGATGATGAAGACGCATTGTTATGTTATTACCTACCCATATTTCGTAAATAAAGTATTTGTATTTGAACGAAGTTTACCGATGCATAACCTAGGTTATTGCAAGAATGCGAAATGGGCACCAACACAGAACATAGTTCTGTAGGCACCATAGATGAAAAATTCATTCCAAATTGATCAAATTCGTTTTATATATACTTACTTTTACTTTTTACAAATAAGTCTCTTACGTCGAATTAGATACAGACCCGTTGTTTCCTGCTTCTATTCTTTGAGGTTCGCTAGAAGAATTCTCTTACAAAGACAAGCTCGCCTTTGTACATGTTATTTCTTATGCAATGCCCTGACATCGATATGACAAAACAAATATATCGAGCGAATGTGGATGGAAGGGCCGGTAAGGGACGACCCAGACGGACATACTTCGACCAAATAGGGGATGCGTTAGCAAAGGGCAAGATAAAAAGTACCCGAAACCGGCGTGCGTGCATGCAACGACTAATGAATGTTGAGGAAGCGAAAGTGATCTGTCAGGATCGTAGGAAGTGGCAGCCCCTGGTCTCTGCCTACCCCTCTGGGATACAGGCGTGAGTTTATGTTATTTTATGCCCTGTTATATGTTTTATGTTACTCCACTGCACTGCACACAAAAAACCTATTTAGAGGCTAAAAATGCCGGGACTTGAACTCGCGACCTCTGGCTAACCGTGCCAGCGCTCTCCCAACTGAGCTTATGGGCAAGTGCAGGCATCGGCGAAATTTCGAACCTCTTTACAAACTTCTCTGTATTACGTGCAGGCAGCGACATCTGGCCGAAGTAATTTACATCACTTGCAGCCCCGAGTACCCAATTTTTATGCACTTAGGTTTTACGTCAGAATAATATCGCTGTGATTATATTATTTGATTATGATTATATAATTTTTGTCGCACTAATCCGTGCTTAGGACAGTTTTGAAAGCCTATTTAGAGGTTAAAAATTCCACCCATGCCGGGACTTGAACCTGCGACCTCTGGCTAACTGTGCCTATAATAATAGTTCTAATAATACACTCACCTGTCGTCTGTTTGTACTCCTGCCATAATCTGGCCTCATTATCATTATCCTCGATTCCGGTATCAGGTTTGACATCTTTTCACTAAAAGCCACTTTCTCACACATGTTTAGTCACTATTGTTGTTACTTTGGCACTTTGCTGACACTGTTCACTTTCTTGATACTGTTAAAACACTTTGATAACACTTTTCTACGTGAGGTTGCTCGGAGATTTCATTTTGATGGATGTCAGGGTGTCTGGGGACAAAAGAGAGAAGAAAATCTGTAAGAAATAATAATCACGGTGTATATGTTACAATTAAAGATGGGTGGGAACATAAAGTTAAGTTTAGCCGGCAAATGTTAAGATTGTTTTCGAGCCTTTTGTTATAAACGATGTCATCTTCGACCAACTACACTGCGCGCCGAAACGCATCAGCTTATGTGCACTTTAGCCGATAGCTACTTGAATCTCTCGTGAAGTACTGAAGTGAAGTGTACTCGTCAATTATTACTAAAAACACAAATAAATACGACACTAAGTGGTATGAATTTGTCTCGATTTGACAATTTTACAGGCTTATTTATACAAACGCGGCTCCTTAAAACACTCATTAAATCTATTTTAAATAGTCTGTGTAAATAACACCGGAAGAGTTCTGAATCAAAACCGGGTTTGGAACTAACTACATGAACAGCAAATGTGTGCCTGAAGAAAAACGATTAGAAGGAAAACTATTACCAGCACAATATGTCCACTAACACACTGCATCCCCCGCTCGCCGCTCGCAACAAATGAAATGAGATCTTTTCTCACGCGCACACCCACACACTGACTAAAGCTGTGTTCAGACGGTCACGATGGGTGCGTGAACTGAGCGAGCGATGAGTGCTCCAGATATGAGCAAATTCAGTGGGATGACACATTTGCGTGCTAAACGTATTGAACGTCACAATTTTGTTATGATGACTAATTAAAACGATCCAGAATTCGGAATCGCGTCGATGGAAAGTGACAATATGTCTTCCCTCGCGCTCACACTCATTCTGACTGGAGCTGTGTTCAGACGGTCAAAATGGGTGCCTGAACCGAGCGAGCCATGCTGGTGCACTAGATAAGAGCACATGGCCCATTTTTAGCGTTAGGTAGTCGACAAGGAACACTTATATTTTCGCCATGTCCGTCACAGAGACGACAAGTACTAGAAAGCTGAAATTTGGCGTAGATATACATATTAATCACGCCGACAATACCGTAAAAAATGTAAAAAAAAATTTACGGTCCCCTACACTGAAATTAGAGATTCAATTGTTTTTACACCATAGTGTGGATGGTTCGTTTAAAAATATTATTAGTGTAGAAAAACCATTTTTCGAATTAGGGATCCGTTTCCGAAATATTAAGCTTTAAAGCGCAAATTTTTGTTTGAGTAGGGCGTCCCCGCATTTTTTGGTATCCTGGAGAGTAGATGATTGTAATCGAATTTGAATTTAATTAATAAATTGGTGGACAGACAGATCGGAATTTACACAATATCACTGAGTAGAGCAAGCGCATGTAAATGTAAAGGTCAATATGGTGGCAACTATTACTATTTACCATTATTTTATTAGCTATAACCTTATCGGCTCAGCCCGTGTGGACCCAGTTTTAACACTACATAAACATACTTGCAACATACCTACATCATGCACATTGATTATCCATCAAAACAATCAACTGTGGCGCTAGACAATGACCTATAAAAGTCAAATACAACTGAAATAGTGTGGTTGGGATAAAATTGTGATGAATTACGAATGCAATCATGGAAACGCATTTGGAAGATCTCTTTGAATAGAGTCTGAGGCGTGTGGCACACAGAAAGGACTCGCTGCATTGCATAGAGTAACAGCCTCACAGGCCACAGACCTCGCTCTGTGTTCGCTAATAATTTAAACTAAACATAGGCCAGTTACGGACTAATATTTTTGAACCTAATCTTGTTTAAGCACAGTTTTAGAAATTCTACAACCTGGAACAATGGAATGACATGGCTTTGGTAGTTTAAAAACATGTAAAATAAAATAAAACTAACCGAAATGAAGCAAAAACCCGGCGTGTGAATCGTGTATTTATATTTGTGTTTGTATGTGAGTGTGTGAGTATTAGATTTTATCTCAGTGAACATCTCAATTTGGAGACTGGTGAACCGTTCTGTATCCTTCTTTTTTGTGAAATCTGAAGACAGTCTGAAACTAAAGTACTTACTTAGTGACATTATCGATTCATAAATGATTTTTTTTTATTATATTGTGAAATCAGCAGAAGCCATGTAAAACGAAGGCCTCAAGTTCATTCACATGTAAGAGAATCACGTCATAGTATGGTGTTGAATGACGAATTGCTTTACTTATTGATCCTTCTTGTAGGGTATTGCCAATTAGTTTCGCGCTGCCACCTTCCGGTCCCGTGAAGGCGAGAATACCAAGAGATATAATGGAGAGCATGCGCTAAAAATGTTTTAATATGATAGAAGAGGACACGTTAAATGATAAATAAACGTGGTTTATCAATATTTGAGTTACCTCATAAGACAATGTAAGAAATTCAACGAAATATTATAAGAAAACGTTCAGAATTCAATGACTTACGTCATTATTAATAAGTTTTATGTTATTAGAGTAACTTTATTTTACGCGTATTTTGTACCCCGAAAACCACGAAAAAATATTTTTATTGTTCTATTTTAAAAATTTTCCTAGGTTTTTATATGATTTCTATGATATGAAAGCATGTCACTCCAATTTAAGTCGTTTAAGTTTCTCATTCTAAAGTGTCACCAATTTTGGTCCTAGCCTCATGACTGAGGGACGTGACTATGAGACAGCTTTAGCCACCAACGGTCACCATTCGGCGCTATGCGCTTAAAATTAACAATCCGCGGTGGGCACACGTGGTAATCAAGCCCATACTCTCTCTCTGAGAGAAGGGCTGTGCCCTGCAGTGAGACGTATATAGACCACATAAAATGCTCCGCAGTTAAGTGGCCACTTAAATTTAATTTTCATGGAGAATTTTAATTAAATGCTAGCTTATTAAATAACTTTAAAAAACCGGCCAAGTGCGAGTCGGACTCGCGCACAATGGGTTCCGTACCATTATCTATACAACATTAGACACAAAGATCGTGAAAAAACGGCAAAAATTCACGTTTTTTTGTATGTTTATTATTTATATATTTATTTATTTTATTTTAATTTAATTATTTATTTTTAAAGCGAATATAGTTAATATTTCAAAGGTCTACTAAAAAAATACGTTTGCTGTATGGGAGCCTCCTTAAATATTTGTTTTATTCGGTTTTTAGTATTTGTTGTTATAGCGGCAACAGAAATACATCATCTGTGAAAATTTCAACTGCCTAGCCATCACGGTTCATGAGATACAGCCTAGTGACAGACAGACAGACAGACAGATAGTGAAGTCTTAGTAATAGGGTCCCGTTTGGCACCCTTCGGGTACGGAACCCTAAAAAGTGGTCAAGTCGGCCTTTGTTTAATTCAATTAAAATATCGTTCGGGTGGTCAGGGCCGTATTCCATACAAACCACAACTCATGGTTCACTATGACAATTCGATGTACATATCAAAGTCGATTGACCCACCGATTAACGAATATGAAGACTCGGCTGCGCAATGTACATTGAACTGTCGTAATTAACTATTAATTGTAAGTTTTATGAAAGGCGACCCTGTACCCGTTCAATGCGTGGGTAAATTGTTAGCACCCCGAATCATTAAAATTTAAATCTATTTTTGTGCTCCGACGCAATGAAATTTAGTCACATGCTTAAATGTCGCCCTAAATGTTTCCAGGTCTAGACACAATTGTGACTGACGAGGTGTCTGTGACAACTTGACATGCCTTTGTAGTATTCTTGTGCGTAACATACTTTGGTCAGCTTGTAAGCGAGGTACAACACAACCCTTCTATCTCTCTTTGAGAGAGAGGGTGTGGGGGGCACATTGGGGTCGGGCAGCAGACATTGAGACCATCTTCGTCCTGGAGAAGAGAGCGATCAGATTCATATATAAGCTAGGCAATAGAGATTCGTTAAGAGATTTCTTTAAAGAAACTAACATCCTAACAGTTGCTAGTCAGTATATCTATAAAAATATTATGTACGTTAGGAAAAATATCAGTGACTTTAAAACTGTAGGTAGCCAACACAATGTAAATACTAGAAATAGACATAAACTTTCGTTCCCAAAATTTAGGCTGGCAAAGGTTAATACATCCTTTATGGGGCATTGTATACGTTTCTACAATAAGATCCCTGAGGATATAATAAGCTTGCCAGAAACGCGGTTCAAAAAATGTGTGAAGCACACTTTGTGCCAAAAAAGCTACTATAACATTAAAGATTATTTAGATGACAATGATGTCTGGAATTAAAGCCAGTTCAATGCATGAGTTTTAGAACATTTATATAAATCCTGTAAATTAAGGACTTGAAAAGACTAAATTTGTAGTTTTTTGTCCATTTTTTCTCCAAAATTATCTAGATCTTGAAATTTTTTATTTTTTTTATTTATTTATTTAATTATTTACATTTTTTTACAAGTTTCGCCAAACTGCGGTGGACACCTAGTTTAACTTGTAACGTTCATTAAGTCGCAGTTTCTGTGCTACTTTGAATAAAAAATTTTGATTTTGATTTTCATTCAAAGTAACACCCCGCATAGTTCTCAAGGTCCTCATTTCTATTGCATTAATCTTACTTTCTTATTCTTCTGACACATAAGTCAATTCAGTAAGATTTTTTTTATGTATGCGCAATAAAAGTATCAATAAATAAATAAGTGGCGGGACGAGCACTGCATTATTTATAATCCAGTATTGATATTGACAGAGCGGTGGTAGCCTAGTGGGTAGAACATCGGACTCGGAAGCGAGAGACCCAGGTTTGATTCCCAGTGCGGGCATCTACCTATGACTTTGTTTTCTAAGTGATGTACATTTGTGAAGTTATAGTAGCAATACTACTCGCTAACTGTGAAGGAAAACTTCGTGAGGAAACCTGAGTGTCTGAGCTATAGCGCTTGAAATCGCCAATCCGCGGTGGGCACGCGTAGCCCGTATTCTCTCCCTGAGAGAAGGCCTGTGCCCTACAGTGGGACGTTTATAGGCTGCCTATGTATTGATATTTTGGATACTTACTATTAGAGTATACCTGTTTAGAGTGCAAGGCACCGTTTGCCGTTCCCACGGGAACTCTTCTTTCAGTATCACCTTCACACTTTTCATCCCACTTAAACCGAAGAAAAGCTTTTCCAATTTGGCCCTATCTCAAAAACACGTTGTAACAATTATCTTCCTAATCATGGCTAAATTAAGTCGACGAGCAGGGGCGGCGATGAACCACCAATGTTTACATAACCGATGGAAGGAAACGAGAACAAAGGTATTCCGGGAATGACCGGTTCTGTTAGCGTGCACCTTTCCAGAGTTTCGGCCTTTTTCCGAGAACAAAAACATCGTTAGTGGCCGAAAATACGTCCGGCTTCACGTCCGCGGAATGTGGGTGTCTTTGGGTTTTACTAAACCTTATAACAATAGTAAGAGAGTCACTTCTTCTGCCCCTATATTCATCATCATCAGCCTATACTTGTCCACTGCTGGACATAGGCCTCTCCTATTGCACGCCACTGAGCACGGTCCTCGGCTATTCTCATCCAGCTCTTGCCAGCCGCCCTGCGAACATCATCGCTATATTACGCGTACCAAATGCTGAACGATTCCAATCGTCCAACTGGCAAATTCCATACAAAATGCTATCGCAAACGTCAGGATTCCGACAGTATTAAAGGGCATAATTAAGCCTCATTGATAACCAGTGTAGTGTGTGAGTGTGTGTGTGTGTGTGTGTGTGTGTGTGTGTGTGTGTGTGTGTGTGTGTGTGTGTGTGTGTGTGTGTGTGTGTGTGTGTGTAGATTGCCTCTTGACATCCGACAGGCCCATCGCTTGAAATATTCTAAACAAAAGTTTATCGTCACTACCTAAAACTCCAGCATTTATTATTATAAGTATATCACGATATCTTCCCTAAATCTGTAGGTTTATGTATTTATTTATTGTGTCAAGTATTTTTTTATTATTATGTTGTATTTGTATAATATTTCTCCCCTATTATATTTTATATATCTAGGTCTAAATAAGTAATTAGTAAGTACTTATATTTAATATTTTACGAGTAAGTTGCAATACCTGTCAATGTTTTCTTAATAACTAAGATTAGCTGGTAGATAATGCTAAGTAGCATTAAGCTCGCGTATGTGTAAAACTGTATTAAATGCAATAAAGGATATAATAATAATAATAACCAGGCAAGGACATTGCAAAGATGTAAAAACACCTAGACTGAGGTAATTTGTACAAATTAAAGTACGGTGGCCTCCAGTGGGAATCGAACGGACGACCTCTGTTATAGTAGTCAAGCGATTAACCGCTAGATCAAAGAGGCAGTTTAAAGTAATACCGTTTTTGGCAACAATGCTCCTAGGGCCGTAAGTGACGGATAAACATCGATGAAACTAAAATTACTATCAAATAGCCCTTAAAACGGGTTAAGCAGGGGCCTGTTTCATAGAACTACAACTTATGTTTTACTATGATAATCCGATGGCTGATCGATAGCTATGCAATGTGCTATAGCCGATTAAACTACAGGCCAGGCTTAAAAATTGGTGAAATCGGGCATTAGACACTTAATTTGTTCTCCATGAGTGTATTTGCCGCTCAAATAAACAATCAACGCATTCCGTCCTACCTATTTGCTCCTATTGGCTCAGTAGAATAAGGTCAATGGCATCTTTCAACTGAAATTATTTCAAGTATCGTTTGCTGTCCAAGGCTGTCATTCATGGACTTGGATCCCATGTGGATTCCTCCGGGGACGTGCGGGTGTCTCAACCAACTTTGAGTTTAAAATCCAATGCGTGTAGGTATTCCTACACAGTATACATTTAATTTATTCTACAAAAAGAAGGCAGAATCAAACCTCTATAAGCATAGCGCGTATACTGTTGAATGTTTGTGGTACGATCTACCCTCTTGAATATTTTTCACAAAAAGGTACTAATGGTAGAGTTTATACTGGCGGCTTCCAGAGCAAAGCTGCTTTATTAAATTCCTCAGTGGCTGCAGCGTAGACAAAACTAAATCTAACATATAAAAATATCGTGTCACAGTGTTTGTTATTGAACTCCTCCGAAACGGCTTCACCGACTTTAATGATTTTTTTTGGGTATATTTGATAGATCTGAGAATAGGTCGCTGGCTAATTAATATGGCAAAACAACATTTGCCGGTGCAACTAGCAATGTATAAAAGTGAGGTTTGTGAAAAATTATCCAATCATGCATGTACATCCTTCTATGAAACAAAAACAAAATAAGACTGAAAATAATCACAAAAACATAAACGCCGTATAAATAGTCTGGCCATAGCCAAGTCAATCTATTAATTTAAAACATAAAAGATTTGTAATATTTATTAGATTAGCTAATTACGTAATAACTTAAGACAGAAGGACCCTTAAGTTCCTAAAACTGAATAAATTAACCGACTTGGTATTACATGGTTCTCACAACTTTTTACGGTAGAAGAACTGAGTGGCGGGATTTTTTGATTTTTTTTACAAATTATGTTTTTGATGGCTACTATTCAGTGTTACTATTTCTAAAAGGGACGTTTAAATAACGTACCTACTTAAAATATAAAAACAAAAAAAAATTTAAAACATACACATTAAAAGCATTCAAACGAAAGTTTGCGCTAATAGGTAATATTTGCTGAGTTACTCGATAGGTTCCAACCTTCGGCTTCGCAGTATCTTAGACTTAGACAGCGATCTAATTATAAAGCGCTTTTGGCAGTCACCGGGCATGTTTCCTGAAATGTCTAGCTGGGGACTGCTAATTTAGAATTGATATTCAGGTTTTTCCGGCCGTTGTGTATTTGAAAATAGACGTCTGAGTTGACGCAAGTTCGTAAGTTTACTGTTGTTATTATTTTGTAAGTGTCTGCTGTTCTATTTGATGTTTTATGAATCAGTACATTTTATGTACTTTATTTTCAACGTATTATATACTTAGGTAAAGATATTTCGCATTTTAATCTTCGTTCTAAGAATGGCGGACATTTCAATATGCATGTTTCGTGATTTGGATATTATTAACGCTGTCATGCAAAAGGGCTGAATATATAAAATTTATATATCCAGCCCGTAGGTTATTAATTCAATTAGTAAGCTACATTATAAGAAAATAGATCATGTCGTTTATTTTTCATACAAATCGCGTTAGCTGATAGGATAGTCTATATAGTTTAAGCTTAAATAATCTATAGAGTTCAAATTCTATTTAGAATACATCACAAAACATAAACTCACGCCTGTATTCCGGAGGGGTAGGCAGAGACCAGGGTTTTCCAGCGTGCAATGACTCATTAATGTTGATGAAGCGGAAGAGGCTTGTCAGGATCGTGCCAAGTGGCAAACCCATTTGGAATAAGAACAACTTTCATATAATAAAAAAAAAATCTTTCAAAGTAACACAGAAACTGTGACTTATTGAACGTTACAGGTAAAACTAGGTGTCCGTTTCAAAATCTAGATCATTTGGAGAAAAAACGGACAAAAAAAGTCTCTATATGAAACGTATAAGTTTTTTTTATTATCAATAGAATAGAGTTTAGCACACGCACGCACGCGAACGTGGAGGAAAACATCGTGAGGAATCCCGCGGCTGGGTTAGCTCCGCACGTATTGACTTGTCTTTCCTGTGGGCTAGGCTAACTAAGCTGTCAGGATGGCATAGGTGCTGGGCAAGCCTAACCCATCTAAAAACGATATCCCAGGCACTGCAGCGTCCGAGTGGTCCCTCTGTCACTGGACGCTGCATAAATCATCTCATTACGTAGATGCAAAGGCCGAAGTTTTATAACGCAAATGACTTTGCGTCGTTCATACTGCAAAAATGTCACATGTCAAAAAAAAGGTTTTTTTTTTCCTCGAAATTCTATAAAACAGTGATTCTGTCACACGTGCAAGACATAGTAATCCTCGGTCTGATTAGGTGTGTAAACTATTACTATTTCGATGAAAAAACAAAAATCGTATTTTGTTGACATGTCCTCTAATTGTAATTGTTATTATTTAATTCTTATTATATCAAACATTTAACATGGTCTAACACAATATCTATGCTAAGCAAACCCCTTTTTATCGATATCCGTACATAAGTTTCGAATTATTTATATTGTTATGTTTTTTTTTTAATGTAATTTGATGTGATAAATACTTTACTAATTTTCAATTTCAATTTTGCAATATGAACGACGATTGTCATCTTCCATCTTAAAATTATCATCTTATTTTGAAAGTCTTTTTTCAACTATCAGCGAGCCATATGCTCTATAAAAAGGAAAAATATGCTCTTAATTTGTCATTATTTTAAGATGAAAAGATATCGATGAAATAAATGTACGTACACGCCAAAAAATTTTATTTTGATGCGCCCAATTTGGTGTTAACGGCCGTTGTGAAAATAAAACCCGTTTTAGAGATAATTTTAGAACTTTACTGTTTCGTAACGCCAGAGTTACCATTGTGCGATTTACGGTATACTAGATACCAAAGAAGCCAATATTCTCTGGAAGAGATCGCTCTAAGCGATAACATATTCAACTATGCACCGGCTACCCGTCTTTCTCATTTCATTTAGCAAATTTCTATCGCAGGGTTGTCTGGAAGAAATTGCTTTTACAAATAAGGCCGCTAATTTGTACTTTGTATCTTTGTACAATGAAGAATATTGCCAATTGTCTACCATTACCTAGATATAAGAAAACATTTGTAATTATTTCTTCTTGTTTTGCAATAAAACTTTCTCTATCTATCTAGATCTTAGAAAACCATGAGGGAAGCCTATGTCCTGCAGTGGGCGTCAAATGGCTGATAATGATGATGATCTAAAGACTTCCTCCATAGCGGTATCACGTCTGATTGCCATGCCGGATGGTGTGGGTTCGATTCAGTCTGGGAGTATTGCCATGTTTCTGATTTAGTTATACATTCAATCGTGTCTATTCGTGATTATTTTCTAATTAAACCTAATTACCTTATTCATTTGTTCTTAATTCATTTTTAGGGTTCCGTACTCAAAGGGTAAGGGACCCTATTACTAAGACTCCACTATCCGTCTGTCTGTCAATAGGCTGTATCTCATGAACCGTGACAGCTAGACAGTTTTCACAAATGATGTTTTTCTGTTGCCGCTATAAAATCATATACTAAAAACAGAATAAAATAAATATTTAAGGGGGGCTTCCATACAACAAACGTGATTACTTTGCCTTTTTTTGATCGATATTAATAACGGCAACAGGTAGACGCTTGCAATATTCAAATGTTGTATAGATAATGGTACGAAACCCTTCGTGCGGGAGTCTGACTCGCACTTGGCCGTTTTTTGTTCATATAGACGAGTTAAGCCCCCCAATTTCGGGTATATATCTAGATACGAAGATTTTGTGTTGGTCTGTATATGCCAAGTATATCTTTGCAGAATTAAATACGATAGATAGAGAAGTTAGATAAGCTCGCCTTTGTATATGTAATTTCGTATTGTTATATTCCCTGTACTGTTTTTCATGTGCAATAAAGTATTATAATTTTTTTGTCATTATTTTCGATACGTATCATCACGCTCTTACGCAGAAAGGTCGATCAGAAAACAAAACTACCCGACACCACCTGCATGAAAATTCCTACAAGTAATAGCGCAATCGTGGTTTTCTGACTCTAGTTCTTATTTAGTAAAGCATAACGTTGAGAATCGGATAAAAGTGCATAATAGATGTACTTGATGATTTAAGATACCTTTATTAACCTCCTAGCTTGTCCGTAAGAGCTTGTAATCTTTAATTCTGCATTAAAGGAACATATTTTAGGGTTCCTTAACTAATGATTAAAGTAGGTGTAAATTTCAAGAGCCATTTCTCATTTAATCTATTTTGAGACACTCACAAAATAGCTAATCGAGCAAGATACATAACATTTTTCTTAGCAAAATCCGAGTATTCGTTCTGAAAACATATTTGCCTCAAGGTATATGTTATACCTAATATTCGAAATAACTGGATAAAAAAAAACTCCTAAATCTTACGACAACATTAAGGAAAAACCTTGAATCCGTCTAAAATGTCCCTAATTTTATTTTCTAGAACTCAGTTTGCCCACATTTTTCAAAAGCGCTAACAATTTTTTTTGCAATCATTAAAACAAAAAATTAAGCAAAACCCCTCATGGTTATGTTCGAAGCTTGGAAAACCAAGAGGGAGGCCTATGTCCTGCAGTGGGCGTCAAATGGCTGATGATGATGTTGGATTGCGCAAGCGAAGGGCTAGCCATTGTGAGGAGAAGCCTTACACCTACAACTCCAACTTTTTATACTTTAGCCACGCGGATTAGCACCACGACGGAACCTTCCCTTCAATACCCAACTTGCGCTTTTCCCTACACTCAAACGCGTTTTTTTAATACCAGCTCCGGGTTATGGCCATTACAGACAGATCGGTGGCAAATTACTGAAGTAATCGACCCGCTACATCTTATAGAGGGAGTTTTACACCTTACGACACGGTCACTTTTCACACAACCGCCTGTCCCATGTGCCGTTCTAGAATTTCAAGACAATTCCCCATATTATCTCCAAAAACCTAGTGCCGTATTTACTTATACCGAATGATATTTAAATATGTAGATGATGATAAGTGCTCGTATTTGGAGCAAAATTAATATCATGACCATTTTATACATTCATGAGGTGACTAATTATTAATGTTGATACAGCGATTGTTAGGGTAGGATTGTGGCAAGTAGCAAACCCTGATCTCTACCTAACTCTTCGGAATCCAGGCGTGAGTTTCTGTATGTTGGGAATATTCCCAGCGAAACATCAGTAGTCCTGCGTCCGACGCATTTATTTTTCCGTCTCAATCTTAGACACCAAAACCATTTAAAAAAATCGCATGACAGTAATAGCTTTATTTGTCAATCGCTTTTTTATGGATTTTGAGGTAGTTTTATCCCACTTCTTTTGGCCTGGGTGGTGAAATCGGCAGAGATAATATATGTATAATGTAATGCAGAATTTGCATAATTTTTTTTGTCAAATCTCGTTTAAGTGAGCCGTAATAAACATAGCTTTGGACTAGAAAATTACTATTTCTGTTCAATATTTTGTGATTTTGAATGTGTGTTTTGCACTCCTGAAAAGTTGCAAAATAAACATCCGATGGATCTGATTTATTATTCGTTACGTAACCATTACAAAAAGACGTCAGTTGTAAAAACCATTAATTTTATTAATCGATTCAGGTGTTCACTTTAACCACACGATGATTGACGGCAATCTCATCATATCAGTTCTTTTTACCTCGCGTAATGGACCTTAAGCTTCCGGGAATAAAGGCGAAATTCAGAGTTAAGATAAAGTGTCTATTAAGATACGTGCTTATTATGTCAAACACTTCACTTGATCAATAAAAGTGTACCGACTTGTTAATTTTTCATGGAAAATGCTATCTTAATTTGGTAAAAATAAGTGCTATAGTCGTTGATTGATTGGATGATGAATTATTTTGTTCTTGAAAGATGTTTTGTGTCGTACTTGTTATCGTACTTATGTCCGTGGTATAGTTTCCGCGCAACACACGATTTCACGTGTCAACTGACCAAGTGTGATATATACATAATCTAATACATACATAAAAATCTCGTGTCACAGTGTTTGTTATCGAACTCCTCCGACACGGCCTCACCGATTTTTATAAACCTTATGCGTATATTTCGTCGGCTTATTGCAAGAACTCATTAACCGCAATATTCACTATTGGAAGAAAAACGACTTTTTAATTCGTGTTAGTTAATGATTGTATTTCCTCTTCCTTATTCCCTATAACATCGTTAAAATAATCCCTGATATTAAAACACCACTATTGTATCATTGTTCAACTGTCCATATCTTTAAAAAAAGCGGTTAGTGAGTTTTTGCAATAAATGACTTCTTGCAGTAAGCCGACGATTTGGTAGATCTGAGAGTAGGTTGCAGGCTAATTAATATAGCAAAACAATGTTTGCCGAGACAGCTAGTGATGATATGATATGACACATCCTAACTAATATTATAAACGCGAAAGTTTCTAGGTATGGATGGATGTTTTTTACTCTTTCATGCAAAAACGGCTGAATGGATCCAGATGAAATTTTGCACAGAGATAGATTATAGTCTGGATTAGTATATAAGCTATTTTTTATCCCGGAAAAATACACATCAAAACTACCACGCGGATGAAGTCCCGGGTAACCGCTAGTTTCATATATATTGGTTTTCTGGTTTTAGTGCTTACGAAAGTTTAAGTCGATATGACACACACATATCAGGCAACCACAATGGTGTCTGTGTTATTATTGTTACCAATTCTTTATTGCACAAAAGATAGTGGACAAAAGGGAACTTAATGCTAGTGGCATTTTCTACCAGACAACCCGTAGGAGGCAAAGATCGAGGTAGGCGTGCAAAGAGAAAGGGATAATAGTTATTTGTTATGCAAGGCTGCAAAGTTAATTTTTGGCGTAAGTACCTTGTATTGAAACCTGAGCAAGCGAAGGATTCTAGGATTGAGCCACGAGCGAAGCGAGTGGTTCAAATATAGAATCCTGAGCGTAGCGAGGGCTTCAAAGGTACGAGACGCTAAATAACTTTGCTGCCGAGCGCAACACACAACTTTTCACCTCACTAAAGCGAGGAAAATGTTAGGTGCAAGAAAAACAGTTTTAATAAATATTAAATTACTGTTAATTTATATCTTCGTCGCTGCTAGCTTCGCTCACATTTTATGATTTCTTTCGATTTTATCAAAAACAAACCAAAATAATGGAAGTAAAGTGAATTCAATAAAGAGAAGAAAATTTTTAAGTTTTTTTTTTTAAATCAAATTTTCTTGCCGGCCAGTGCGATTCTATAAATGAGGCTGGCGCATGACATGAAATAAGTATTTGCATTTCAATCATCAATGGACTGGCTGCAGAGAATATAAACTATTACGAAACCAATGAGGTTCTATATATATGTAATTTATTGTACAAAACCATTATTGAATAAAAATATTCGAATTTTAAAAACACTTTCCACGCTAGCGGATAAAGTGCGATTTTCCACGCAGATTTCGAATGATAAACAGAGCTTTTACGAGCTAGTGAGGTGAAAAATATCTTAGTACCTAAATATGTTACGTATAAGGACGGGAGCACATATAAAACTGAATATCTCGGCAATAATACAATGCAATATGGTGTTACCTAGTTCGGGAGGCAGAGGAGCTACACTTTAGCTGTAAAATCTATGTGTGACAAATAATTAAATTTCAATCATTTCATTTATTCAATATGTGTTATATCCAAAATCAATCACATCAACATATTCAAAATAATACAGAAACATTGACTTAGTGAACGTTACAGGTTAAAATAGGTGTCCGTTTCAATATCTAAATCATTTTGAAAAAAAAAACTTCCGGTCTTATTTATAAATACTCGATTCGACACTTCAAAAACGCCGATTAAAATAGTCTGTGGTGGAGACTTTTCAAGGAAAAGATGTAGCCACAGATTAGACATATAAACAGAGTTTTAGATTGGTATTAGAAGAATCATATTTTTATAAATAAGGCCGTTAGTCTTTTCAGAGTATTTTGATACTCAATTAACAGAGTTTACATAATATTATTCTGAAACCTAGTACTGCATTGAACTGGCTATAATTCCAGACTTTTCGTCATTTAAATCATCTTAAACGTTATAGTAGCCCTTTTAGCACAAAGTGTGTTTTTTTTGCTTTAAAAAACCAGCTTGCGTGCATGCAACGACTTATGAATGTTGAGGAAGCGAAAGTGATCTGTCAGGATCATCGCAGTCCCTAGTCTCTGCCTACCCCTCTGGGATACAAGCGTGAGTTTATGTATGTATGCATGCATGTATGTGCTTTATACATCCCCGAGACATTAACCCAATCTTTCTTTCTTACACACTCTGTACGGAACTCCCTATGAATGAACGGGACGCGCGGCGCTGAATCGCGGCTTTGCAGAAGCGGTCTCGTAGTTAATTTGGCCAGCATAGGAAGCATTCGGTCAACTCTTTCGACTCACGAACTCAAAGAGCCGTATGAGCTGGATATAATGCAGCCTATATCCCTACGTCTCATTTAGGCACAGGCCTTCTCTCAGGGAGAGAGTAAGGGCTTAATTACCACGTGTACCCACCGCGGATTGGCAATTTCAAGCGCTGGGATGTGTGAACACTTAGGTTTCCTCACGATGTTTTCCTTCACAATTAGCTAGTGGTATTGCTTCAACTTCACAAATGTACGTAACTTAGAAAATAAGGTCATTGGTACATGCCGGGATTCGAACCTACGACCTCCTGAATGTGAGGCCATCGTTCTACCGCTGCACCAACACCGCAGACGGAAACAAGTGACTTGCGCCAAATTACGGGATAAGTAACTAAATATTTAAAGACTTATCTACAGATAAAAGAATAAATAGCTGACTGGCAGGGTTGAGAGTCATACAATTTATACAGTGCAAGATAATTTTGGACTTATTCACTGGATAGAGCTTACCCATGGATAAACACATAGAAAGTTCTGTCATATAGAGTTGGCGCAATCCGGCATTGGAGATCAAGATATAGTAGGTACGTCTCAGATAGAAAAGAAATGAGATACGATTACTACAGATGTCTTTAGTACAGGTCCAACCACTATTATGTAAACATTATGTAAACAAACTTTTCGCAATAAATTATCTTATCTTATCTATTCAAAGACACTTTGTGTGACTCTAGAGTGTGTGTCTTGGCTCTCGCAGTGCTCACGTGTTAAATCACCGGCAATCGACTCAAGTACTGTTTACTATCTGCGATTGCAGGTGGGGGACTTGGCCAAGGTTGGAACCAAGGTTGGAGTGTTGGCGGCGAAAGTTTTCTTTGAATAGTCTGGCAGTTGCTAGTCAGTATATTTATGAGAATATTATGTACGTCGGGAAAATATCAGTAACTTTAAAACTGTAGGTAATAATGACCTAGAAATGAACACAAACTTTCGTTCCCAAGGCTGGCACAGGTTAATAGGTACATAATTTGTGGGCATATGATTCTACAATAAGAACCTTGCATGATGGGTAGGGAGAGGCCTACCCCTCCATGATACAGACGTGAGACACCTTTTGACCCACGGGTTTAACCATGGAACTAATGTCGGCTGAACTATCGCTTGGTAGTTCTATTGGTGCCAATGTCTGAGGCAATTTTCTCCGAGCGATTTTCTTTAAACGTGATCATACCACGTGCATGTTTTGAGTTTACTTTATAGCGGCCGCTAAAATGTTAACTAAAGCCACATGGACTCCCTCCCTCGTTTGTATGCGGTTTATTTGATAGCGGTTTCACGTCTGATTGCCATGCCGGGGGCCGTAGGTTCGATTCCCACTGGGGCCGCCGTACATTTGTACAAATGGCCTCAGTCTGGGTGGATATCCATATCTGTGATGTCCTTGCCTGGTTACCATAGCAGTGGGTATCCTATTTAGGGACCAAGACAAGTGATTGGGTTGTGTTCTGTGGAAATTATTATTATTAAAATTCTACAGTTGTAACGGAAAACTTCGTGAGGAAACCGAGCCTCAGGAAGCTGCATTGAACTCTAGGTAACGTCTTGATTTTGCTCAGGCAGTTTATTTCAATGACAAACTTGTTGTTTATTTTTACGTCGACTGCCTCGTTGGTCTAACAGAGGTCGTGGGTTTGATTCGAGGCCGACAATAACAGTGTCGGAATCCTGATGTTTTCGATAGCTATTGGTATGGAATTTGACAGTTAGACGATGGGAATCGTTCAGGAAACACAGGAGCATGACTAGGAATAAAAAAACCATAGAAGTATTTCTTCCTACAAAATTCACTCTCCAAAACGGCCCCTGTCCTCTCGATCAGTCTGTACCAATGAAATGAGCGCAAGATGTGATGTGGAGTAAAGCACTCCGTGATTGGTTCATTATGTGCGCCATGCGTGACGACGTGAACGTTTGTTGGAGGATAGTAAATCACAGCGTAACTTATGATTGGTTTTATATAAAAACGTCAAACCACTGACTTCATGATGATTGTATAACCCGTCGAAATATCCAGGTACCTCGCAAGATCTCAGAGTGGCAGGTGCATAGATATTTTCAAGGGCAATATTGAACTCGCTCCGATAGGTAACGCAATTGACAAGCCCGGCCCACCTTCCCACAATTGAAAGTGGGTTCATTTAAAGCGCTAGTTAGACATACATACATACAACTCAAGCCTGTATCCCAGAGGGGTAGGCAGAGACCAGGGACGGCCACTTGCCACGATCCTGACAGATTACTTTCGCTTCCTCAACATTCATTAGTCCTTGCATGCACGCACGCCGGTTTCGGGTACTTTTTATCTTGCCCTTCTCTAATACATCCCCTATTTGGTCGAAGAGTTTGACATCTATGTTTTTAACTATCGACGACGGTGGAAGTTTTGATTATTATCTCTTGCCAAGCGAAACTGTTCTTTAACATTGGCTACATCTCATTCTCTGGTGTTTCTAGTCTTCTAGTTTCTAGTCTCGACACACAACTAACACGCCTCCAAATGGCCATAAGGTTATTGAAAGACAAAACAAACTACAGAAACTTGGTCCAATGTCACTTGTCATCGGGAGTTTGGATAGTAAATATGACATCATGCAGAAGCTCAGCCTTGCGCTATGTGTGTCATCATAATGTCATAACGGCAGTTGAATGGACAATACGTTCACCAAGGGCGATGGTGTCTATTACTTTGTCGAATTTTAATGAAAATTGTATCTGTAATTTTATTTAGTTTAATCTCGCTGGTAGCTATTCCTGCAACTTGGTTCGTCTGGGATTCAATATAACTTTCGTGAAACAATTTAATCTCAAAAATGTGCGATTCCTGAAAATATGTCAATTAGGGTTTCTGATTAACAAAAAGTTTTGTACAACGACTCTTAAGGCCTTTCATCGACATCATCATCAGCCACTCGACGCCCACTACAGGACATAGGCCTCCTTCGTGGTTTTCATAACCATGAGGGCTTTTGCCATAACCACGCTTGGCAGGCGGGTTGGCGATCGCAGTATGCGGTTGGAATCTCAGGAAGACGCTGCTGCCCGTCTCCTGGCAATTGATTTCCTTAGTCGCCTTCTACGACATTCACGGAAGGAAATTAAGGCCTTTATATCTACGTAATGAGATTATTTATACAGCGTCCAGTGGCACCTTCACTCACACTAGATGAGTCAAGGGACCACTCGGACGCTGCAGTGCCTGGGACATTGTATTTTAGATGGAGTAGGCTTGCCCAGCACCTATACCATTCTGACAGCTTAGTCGGCCTAGCCCATAGGAAAGATAAGACTACGTTATTAAAACGACTCTTAACAACGAAATTATTTTTTTCAATTTTCTACTTCTTACGGTTTTTAGGGTTCCGTACCAGAAGAGTGCTAAAGGGGACCCTATTACTCTGCCTCCGCTGTCTGTCTGTCCGTCCGTCTGTCAGTCCTCCGTGCGACATTTAAAGGGCTCTATCTTTGGAAGCGTAATAGGTAGCCAGTTGAAATTTTCACAGAATTTGTGTTATTACGGCGCATTACCTAATAAATAATACAATTATAAAAATAATAAAAAAATAAGGGTGTTCTCCATACAACAAACTTTGACGTTGTTTTATGCTCTATCGTAAAAACGGTAATACATACAGGCATTAAACTTGGCGTAATTGTGGGACTTATTATATATTCTAACGAAAAAAAAAAAAACGGCCAAGCGCAAGCATGGAACCCTCAGTGCGCTAGTCCGATTTGCACTTGGCCAGTTTCTTTTTTTGCTTTGCTTTGGCGCTGTGTGATATATAAAGAATAATGCTTAAAACCACAATGTGTTACGGCTTTTTATATAGCCTATGTACGTCCCACTGCATGGCATAGGTCTTCTCTCAGAGAGAGAGAGAGAGAGAGAGAGAGAGTATGGGCTTAATTACTACGCGTGCCCACCGTGAATGGTAATTTAAGCGCTGAGCTGTGTGAACACCTCAGGCACTCAGGTTTCCTCACGATGTTTTCCTTCACAGTCAGCGAGTGGTATTGATACTAGATTTTCACAAATGTACGTAATTAAAACTACGTTTTACATAGAATAGACATGCATTTCTATGGAGAACAATGCTTTACCAGAGGCTGTTAGAGAACAAAAAGAGCTAATTGAAAAATGTTCATTGCCGTATAACTTTTTTTTAGCTTTTTTATAGCTTTTTTAATAGAAAAAAAGCATTTTAATAGAACAAAGGTCAAGTTTCCCGTATGCATAAACCAACCAGTGTTGTCACGTGCCAGACCGCAAGATATACGTAGAGAAACACCCCAAACCACAACATGGAACTTTCATAGCCAACTCTCGTATTAAAATTCACGGGTTTCTCTTCCAGAGTAACACGGTCGATTAACCAATAGATTGTTCCCTTTCTGGGCTGACTGAACTTAGGTCAACGCTTGGCTAACATTCGAGATTCGAGAGGTCATGGAAATAACATACATAAGCAGCCTATATACGTCCCACTGTAGGGCACAGGCCTTCTCTCAGGGAGATGAATTACATACATACAAATGATAAATGTTACTTACAGCCCAATAATATAACATTGGCTTATCATCAGTGGCTTATTCCAGAAATATTTTGCAACTGTATGTTGATAAAGCGAAACAGTTTTGTCAGGATCGTGGCAAGTGGCAAGCCCTAGTCTGCCTACCCCCCGGAATACAGGCGAGTGTATGTGTTGCGTATTTTCCAAATTTTGAACTGGTGCTACAATTATAATATATACTTTATAAGTGTGAAGAGAATACCCTGTATTTCGTCCAACCAAAACCAGAAGTGCCAACGATACACGCAAAATGCCTCGCGCCCATCCCTGCGGTTGCCATTCCGTTGCGGAGCTAAGCCCGAGCCCGTCGGAGGTATCGGCTTACAGTTACAGAATACGCCTGTTTGACTCACGCTTTTCTTTACACGACGAGAAATAGCACTAAAAGATTTATGTATAATTTTCTTCATCATCATCATCATTCAGCCACAAGAAGTCCACTGCTGGACACAGGCCTCCTCCATGGATTTCCAAAAAGACCGGTTGGAAGCGGCCTGCATCCAGCGTCTTCCTGCCACTTGAATGACGTCATCTGTCCATCTTGTGGCTGGTCGTCCCACGCTATGGAAAGGGCTATGCTCGGAATTTCTCTACGAGATCGAATCAGAAATGATGAGATCCGTAGACGAACGAAAGTCGTCGACATAGCCCAGCGGATTAGTAAGTTGAAGTGGCAGTGGGCGGGGCACATAGCACGCAGAACTGATGGCCGATGGGGCCGAAAAGTTCTCGAATGGAGACCACATATCGGCAAGCGCAGCGTGGGACGACCAGCCACAAGATAATTTTCTTAATTAAATTTAATTTATAAGTTTATTATATTATCGTAAAAAATTATGTGTCTAATAAAAGTTTATGCTAGGAAAGCAAACCACTAATAAATAGATATTGTAGTTAATTAATTTGTTGTTTTTAGTTGTTTTAACACATTTAAAGCCTATTTGTAGCGCCCTAGCAGGGTTCTTGTTTGATACTTATATATTGGTTATAAAATAAATCTTATCTTATCTTCAAAATATTCTGGCTTTCGATATTTTCATAAGAATCTGGCTGGTTGGCAACGGAAAGCTTAAAAAAAGTATTGAAAGAATGTTGCTTTGGTTTAGACATTATGGAGAGTGTGTAGGAAGAAAAATTTCCGGAAGAAATAGATTGGGCGAATGTGGGTGAAAGGGCCGGTTAGGGGCGTCCCAGGATTCCTAGGACCTGTCCCGGGAGAAGAGGTCTAAAAGGAACTCAGGAACGGGGCAAACCCTAGACTCTGTCTACCCCCCCGAGATATAGACGTGCGTTTATGCAATATAATGTAAGTTGAATTTGAGTCTGATTTATTTATTGTGATATTTATTTCGTTTGGGAACATTTTAGTAGGTGTATTAATTCGGCCGAAAAATAATTACCATTAATAGCTTTTAAATGCCATTGCATTTTAAACGTACCCGAAATCGGCGTGCGTGCATGCAACGACTTATGAATGTTGAAGAAGCGAAAGTGAACTGTCAGGATCGTGGCAAGGGGCAGTCCCTGGTCTCTGCCTACCCCTCTGGAATACAGGCGTGAGTTTATGTATGTATATATGTAAATACCATATCGAAATAGTGGAAAGTGTGTATGATACGGAGTAATATCTATGTAACATGTAAAAAAACAGCGGTGCCACGTACTTGGCTAATAATTTACGAAATAGAAAGCTATAAAGTTGAAATTGATCCAGTATGGCATAAAAAAGTGATTTATTGGGGAAGCCGAATTACTTTGCAAAGTAGCTTGGTACAAAAGCTCGGTCTTTGTTCCCACAGACTCTGTGAACGAGAAGATCATTCATACATATATATTAATATACCTTATCTTATTATATGGTATATATCACCGCAATTATTAGTATGCATAATTATAATTAATAGCAAGTATTAGTGTGTATTGTATTACATCATTACTAAAATAGTTATTTTTGTAGGTGCCTCCCTCCTTATAACACATTAGGTACCTTTATCACTTTCTTTTTGCACGCCTACCTCAATTTTTGCCTCTCCTGTACCTCCTGCAGGTTGACTGGTAGAAAATGCCTATAGCATTAAGTCCACCTTTTGTACACTGTCTTTGTGCAATAAAGAATTAATAATAAATAATAATAATCAGTCTTCTTAAGTTGTTTAACTCCTAGGGGAGCATAGGGCTTCGAACACAGGTTTTTACATCTGACGGTGGATCGCGGCAGCTTCCAGTTCATGCCAGCTAGTGCCGGTCGACTTGTCCTCTTGGGCTACAGATCTTTTCCATGTGATTCTTGGCCGCCTTCTCTTTCGGTTGCCCAAGGGGGTGTACGTGAGGGCTTCTCTGGTCAGGCATCTCTTGTTCCGGCGTAGTGCCTGGCCTATCCAGCGCCATTTTCTATCCAGGATTTCTAGATGGACAGGTATCTGATTGGTACACTTCCAGTGGTCCTCATTCTGAATTGTCTGTGGACAGGATATCCTCAGTACCTGTCTGAGACTTGGAGCCTGGGTGAGATATCTGAACGCACGAACCAGGTCTCGCAGCCGTACAAAAGGACCGATTTATTTTAAATTTTGAACTGTGTCTATGTAAAACAATGATTTAACTTTGGCTCTGACATTGCCATTGTACAAAATATAAGCGTGAAAATTATTTAAGGCCTGATATTTCCTTATATTACATCCATTCATCTGAGAAAAAAACTAAAGAACAAAATTGTTGTAAAACCTAATTGGTGATGTACCGTTCCCAGGAATCTTCGGTATATCTCCAACGTTCCTAAAATTCCCAGTGCCGTATTTAAAACCTAGCTGACGATCGGTGTTCGGAGTTAAAGCCTAATTAGTGTTTTGAAAGTATTTTTACATTCATGACGGCTAGAAATACCATGTATACATTTTAGTGAGTTGGTAATATTCGCATTCGTGTGAGTTGGGATTAAAAGTATTCTTAGAGGCACATCGATAACTCCCATTGGCGTGTTGCAGAAATTGTACATCTGACAAATAACCCTATTTTGAATCTAAAATTAGGCTAATGCTTTTGTTGTCATTTATTATTATTAATACGTTTATTGAACATAAGTAAAAAATACAATGGCAGTGTGGCGGACTTAATGCTATAAGCATTTTCTACCAGTCAACCACAGATGGTGCAAGAAATTAACTGGTAGACATACGAAATAGACGGATAAAACGATTTACTTCAACTAAAATTACATAAGCAGACGAATACTCAACAATAAATAAGTGAATACCATTTAACATTGTTTACTACATCTGGTGTTATGGTTCATAAATAAAACATTCCTTACTCTTAGGCCGACTTGCGCCACTTCTTAAATATCACGTAAGTCGCCATTTAAATCGACTTTTGTATGAAGCATTTTCGTTAAGCCACATTTAAGAAAGTGGTGCGAGTAGGCCGTACTGTTACTCTATACTAAATCAACCTTCTGAGTACTTATTTTGTTCTTGAATGCGTGGAATTATTCTTTTTATTGTTCTTTACCTGGTTGTTTTATTGTTCCAAACACCTGGAGACTTTATGTTTGATGGAGACGTATAAAATGTGCGTAAAATACGAAATCGTGGCTTTAAATATAATTGGTTGAGATTTGATATTGGTTTTATGTATATGACGCTATTGCACGTGAAATAACGCAAATATCGTTGAGAAGCAAAAAAATATTTACCTTGCATTACATAACATAAAGTCTCGTCTGTATGCCCCTGAAGGGTAGGCAGAGACCAGGATGTTCCACTTGCCGAGATTAACGCGAAACTGCCTAGTGTAAATAACATTGTAAATATCTAAAAACCTATTTAGAGGCTAAAAACTCCACCCATATCGGGATTGGACTAAATATCATCAGAGCCCATCTTTTAGATTATAATTTTCATTTTAGTTTTAGATCATTTAAAAATAGATTCGTTTTCACAACATCCATAGACCCACATCGACATTACTCAAGACTTCAATTTTAAATTCTAATTTTACAATTAACTTTCGACTAAATTTTTTTCGTCATTTTTTTGTAACCTTTATATAAAAAATTATTTTTTTTTAAAATTATTACATACCTATATTTTTTTTTTCCTAGACGCCCCCGGGTAATGTGACTGTGTACACCTCTTTACACCATTTTTGTATTCCCATCATTCTATCTACCATCGTAAGCTCAAAATTTAAAACTACGTCACCCATTTTATATTTCTTTCGGGTATTCATTAGGTCACCTTTTGACGGACAACTATCGACTTGTGATTATCTTTTGGTTCCTGCTTTTTTATTTTGTTTTATTTTGTACTGTCATGTATTTATAACAGTTTCGCTACATTCTTTCGCTTCATCAACATTCATCTTTCCTAACTTTCTAAAGCTAATACTCAGATTTCCACACAATACTTTCCTTGAAAAAGTTTGATAAGAATATTTGTATCTCTGTACATTTCAAAACAGGGAAAACAATTCCATATTTTAACTTGGAAAATATAGCATGCTAACAGTTTTTGCAGTTACTTCAAATTATGCCGTAGACTATCTTTGGCCTTTTTAATAAGGACCACATAAATAATGATAATAAAACAACAGTGTCGGATTAAAATAAAGGTTACTGCGTCGGCCGGGAATCGAACCCGGATCAACTGCTTGGAAGGCAACTATGCTGACCTTTACACCACCAACGCTTGAGAGTGTTATCAGAAAATACTAAATGGATTCATAAATCTGTTCAACTGTTATTTAAACATTTGTTTTCGCAGGTACACAATAGTAAAATGCATTTTTAGATACTAAAGGTGTAAACAGTTTTCTTAATTGTGGTAATGTCGCTGTAAATATGAAATGAATGACATTGCTACTACAAACTTAAAAAACAACGTTGTACCACTCGCTTTGAATTTAATTTTACACAATATTACGTCCTGAATATCTCATAAATGTCATGTGAAAAATGTCGTTCTGACTTTTTGACTTTTGTCAAAAATGTTTGGCTACAGGGCAAATCCTTAATCTGATCGTCTTTGTTTTTTAGGCACAAATTGCAGCTGACTAAATTGTCCAGAGGAGTTTTTCTTAAATTTTTGATATCATTCTTCGTTTTCAAAATATCGAGCGCCAAAATGAAAAATCCGGGAAAGATTGAATTTTTTTCACTACTTCGGCCATAACTTTTTTAATTTTTTATTTTCTCGAATAATTCTTTTTGAATCTTATAGCCCTTGTAAAGACCCGTCTTTTAAGCCGTTTTTTAATATCATATCGCACCTTTTTGTGAAATCGGATCCTACACTGGAGCGAACGAAAAGACATTTCCAATGTCAAAACTAAACTTGCTTTCGAATCTCGGTTTACTTTTCATAGTTAGATGGGAAGGGTGGCGACTAATTAATGTTTATGAAATAAAAGAGGTTTATCGTGATCGTAGCAATCGTTGGTCTCTGCTTACCCCATCGGTAGAAGGGCGTGAGCTTATGTTTGTTCTTCTGCCATGTGAGTAAACCTTACTTTACAAGGAAACTACATTCGCTACACAAAGGGCAACAAAAAATCGCTATTCTGTAAGCAGGAAAATTCTAACAAACTATTACGTTTCGTAAGTAAACGTTAAACTGTTCCTCGAACGTGATCTCTTTGAACTGTTTCTTTGCGTTTCAAGGTTCTGGCAGTGGAATAAGAAAACCCTTGCAATAAAGTCAGACCTGAACGTCAGTATGACTTTGTAAAAAAAAATGTTAAGTTAGGCGCTATTTATTACTTAATGAAGTTCATTCTTCTGGTATTATAAAATATTATTTCTATTTCTTATATACATTCCGTGTGGCGCCGGATTAAGAATAGCGTCAGTCCATTTCCTTCCGTGGATGTCGTAGAAGGCGACTAAGGAAGTACATTACCAGGAGACGGGCAGCAGCGTCTTCCTGAGATTCCAACCGCATACTGCGATCGCCAACCCGCCAGCCAAGCGTGGCGATTATAGCAAAACCCTTTACGGTTAGGAAAACCATGAGGGAGGCCTATGTCCTGCAGTGGGCCTCAAATGGCTGATGATGATGATGATATTCAACCCCATAAAAGGAATAATAATCTTTCTTATATACAAATTTTGTACAGTCGACAGCAGGTCTACCTTTACATTTTATTTGTAAAGCCGCCCGTAATATAACTGACTAGAGTGCACGCGTGTAAACGTTGATACAATCGAAAGCGATTGTACTATAAATATGAAAGTAACCTTTCCCCCAAATCGCCGTGCGTAATAAATAAACACAACCTTATAGTTATTAATAATTTAGGAAACTCTTAGTTTTTTTTTATTCAGCGTCACAAAACTTTAAAAAAATACATTGTCGACACGGTCTTGGCCTGTATTTTATAAGCTATGTGGAGTTTTGGACTTTTCCTTTTACGAACAACTCGAAGAACTAATTGGACTGTTTTTGCAAACTTTCATTGCTCATGTGGATTTTTAATTGCAGCAATTATGTCTGCAATTATGTTTCTACATGATTTCCCTCGAATATAGAACTAGTTGCCATACAATACCGTCGAATATTGTTTACTGTTATTGTTTACAGTTTACCAGATTATTGTCGACCGTGCCCAGCAGTGAATTACGAAGGCCGTCGCCGGAGGATCCAAAAAAAACCAAAATGATTTTCTTAAAAGTATAATTAAAAATTAATATTACAATTTAATTATAACCTAAGCGACGTCTAGTTAGCACGATGCTAAATTAGTAAGTCCCTTCTTAAAACTAAGTAAAACTGCCGTGAGGTACACGAGGCGCCGACTCAGCGTTTCTGTGGGAAAGCGGTGGCGCAATCGTGGTATCGCGGCCAACCCGACGTCAGCGGTTCGCTTGAGGGTGACGTACGTAATTCCTCCCTCCTCAGATCAGCAACTATTTCTGAGTCTTGAGATGATGAAATATTGCTGAGGGTAGTTTCTGGTTTCCAGATGTTCCAGGTGTCGCATATGTAGGTACGTCATCCTTGGCAGTAGTTATCTCCGCTCCGCGTCGTTGCTTGTAGCGTTGTACAGCCCATATCGTAGCCAGTGCGAGTGCACCTGATAACACAGCATAGAACGGGATCGTCGTGTGGTATAAGTATCGAGATGACGCTGGTTCTATGCTAATTTTTGGCTGTAGCATTACTCGTTGCTGGATATCGTGTAGTCCTCTCAAGTTGATAGAGTTCAGCTTCAGGTGGGGTGTTTCAGCATCTTGATTTTCAGAATTGAAGGCGACTTCAGTTATCTTAAGCGGTCGTCCCATCACTTGATCGTTAGTGTTAGTGATGGTGAACTCCGGCGTGTGCAGGAAACAGTTGACAGGTAGGGTCACCAGATAGCTGCCTTGCAGTACATTGTAGTCTTCACGGCCGCATACGGTATGTACTCTAGTTACATTGGGGAAAGCTAAGACATAATGTTTCTCGTCCAGTTCCTCCATTGACACTTTGGCTAGTGTCACTGATGTCAACTTGCAGGTTTTTTCGAGGGATTGGTTCAGGATGAGATTCTGGATGCAGTCTGGTTGACGTCGCAGGTGATGATCAGCTTTCTCTCCGCACAGGTACCAGTCTTTGAGCTTCGGGCATTCTGCCTCTATGTACACATAACCTTTCCTATTGGTTGCTATCAAAGGATAAGGAGGGATAAGGGCCTGCATGAATTTATTAGGAGCTATGGATAACTTATAGAGGTCAAAGCTATCTACGTCAAAAATAGGGAATTTAAAGACTATCACTATTTGATTGCCAGAGCAGTAGTAACCTGGTTTTATTAGGTCATAGTACTCTCTAAGCTCTAAATCTAACACTTGATTTCTACTATAGATTTTAATTAACCTATTTAACATATTACCTAGCACTTTAAAATTAATCATTGAATGGTGTGTGCTTGAGGCACGTATAAAAGCTAGCATATTTTCTAATCTAATTAACTCAGCAAATACGTCATCGACGTTTTCGGTTATAATAGTCAGAAATTGGGCAAATTTAACATACTTTATAAGGTTAGCGTCTTTGAAAATATCTGAATCTAAGATTAATTGCAAGGTGTTATTAATTTTGACTTGATTTTCCACTAATTTACGAATTATACTAGTATGCTGGTCCATCCAATCTTTACTGATGGAGATGTGATTATTGAACTCATTTATGATCTTATTTTCATCACTCTTTAGGGTCCTCAGGGCATCATCATATCTAGTGGCGTCTGAGTAATCGAGGTTACCAGTTATGCTTTTAATCAAAGAGCCTAGACCGTTGATGAAACCTCTCCTTACGCGATTGGGCCGTAATGTTTCTAAGTGTTCCAGTACTTTTGCTAACTTAGCGGAAAGGTAATCTACTTGAAGCTCGTACATTAGGTAGGTGTCATTACTCAACCTATTCCTATAATCTAACAATTGACCTTGTACCGATGTTATTTGTTCGCTAATGTCGCTAAGTTGTATGTGTTGTATAAATGAGTGATAATGTAATATGAGACGTGTAGCGCCAAGTCGAAAGGGTAGCAATCCAGGGCCGTTATCAAGACTCTCAAGTCTTATCTCCGGATTGGTCTGCTGGGCCGCTATCGAATGAGCAATCAGGACCAGTAGCACCCTGTAACAATTGGGCACTCTTAGGGACACGTTTTAGCCTACTCTTTGCTACGGGTCCACGTTTCCTAGATGTATAGATGTGGATGGGTAAGTCTGCAAGAACCTTGTCTTGAGAGTAACGTGGGGCTAATTTTTGACGATTAGCTAGGGGGTTATTAACGAATACGCGTTGTCCCGGCTGATATTCAGCTTCCGGTTCGCGGGTCTTATTCCGGTGCTCTATGATATTCGTGCGAATTGCAAGAGAAGACTCGTTAATAGTGTCGTACACGATTTTCATTTGTTCACGGTGGTTCACTATGTATTGCTGTAGTAGTTGCTTAGTAAGGTCCAGATCGAAAGGGTCCCTTGGGTCAAAGTGACCGGTGATGACGTCATAGGGTCTACATTTTGTGAAACTATGTATTGAACTATTGTAGGCTAGAATTGCATAAGGCACTAGGTTGATTACATCGTCCTTGTGACGTAGTTTCAAGAGACGGAGATGTTCCAATAGGGTTGAGTGGAACCTTTCTACTATACCGTTTTCGTTTGGAGTATGAGGTAACGTTCTGTGGTGAATAATTTTATGGAGGGTTGTAAATTCGCTAAACAGCTGGTTTGTGAATTCGGTACCATTGTCCGTGACAATAGTAAGGGGTAAACCATGGTGAGTACAAAAGCTCATTAGGGCTTGTAATACACTGATAGCAGTGCCGTCACGAAGGTGATAAGCTTGCGCGTATTTCGAGAATACGTCCACTATGGTGAGGTACTTTTCATTCTGCACAGTAAGCAAGTCCATGTGTACGATTTCGAATGGCTTGGTTGCTGGGGGAACGATATTGAACTGCTGCTTGATGGGATTACGGTCGTATTTCGCCTGACCGCAGGTGGTACAGCTGTTAATAAATTTAGTTATTTCTTCTCGCATTTTAGGCCAATAATAACGACGAGAGAGAGCAAGATAGCACTCGTTGATGCCGCGATGGTTCGTTTTTCCATCGTGGTAGTGCCTGATAATTTCCTGCTGTCTAAGGTATTCCTTGACATTTTCCACTTCGGTTTTAGCTAAAACTAGGTTCATAGCGGAAGACTTAAATTGTTCCTGAATAATGGGGATAATTTTGTACATGGCCAAAGGGGGGTTAATTAGTAAAGCTGTTTTAACTTTAGGGTTGACAAATTCTTTTATGACTTGGACCACGTCATGCTCTAAGTTAGATTCTGACACTTGCACTACTGTCCTAGTGTGGGTGTCAAAGGGCTTCGTTACGGTGGGACGTTTCTTTATGTCACCGACTAACGTAATACAGATTTGCCTATGAAACTTGTTCAGGGGCTCTTCTACGATGGGCACCTCTAATATAGGGTTCTCTCTGCTTGTGTGAGCGGATGCTGTGGAAGAGTTGTGAACAGATGGGGGTGTCTCAGAGGGGTTAGCTAACAACGAGCTGAGCTCTTCTATGATGGACTCGAGTTCCTCGTTGTGAATCTCTACTCTGGAAAGGGCATCGGCATTGGTGTTACTAGAGCCTTTTTTATAGATGACAGAGAAGTCAAACTCACTCAGCTTCAACTTCCATCTGGTAAGCCTTGAGTTTGGCTCCTTTAGACTCATAACCCATTGAAGTGGTTTATGGTCCGTTAGGATTTTAAACTTTCGACCATACAAGTAAGGTCTAAAGTACTTTGTTGCCCATACAATAGCGAGTAATTCTTTTTCGATCGTACTATAGTTCTGCTCGCTATCGTTTAGTGTGCGGGATGCATAACAGACTGGCTTATCGGAACCTATAGGGCCTTGAGATAATATAGCGCCTATAGCTACATTCGATGCGTCAGTTGTTAGTAAGAAGTCCTTTGAGAAATCGGGGTACTGTAAGATCGGATCGTTGGTTAAGAGGGTCTTACATTTTTCAAAACACTCGGTGTACTCGGCGTTAAGGACTACTTTCCTACCTTTTTTCAGGCACTGTGTTAAGGGCTTAGTTAAGCGTGCAAAGTCGGGGATGAATTTTCTATAGTACCCTATAAGGCCTAAAAATTGTTTAATTTCTTTCGGGGTTCTCGGAATGGGGTATTTTTCTATGGCGGAAATTTTGTCGGGGTTTGGTTTAATGCCTTCCCTAGTGATGACATGTCCTAGGTACGCAGTTTCTAATTTCAGAAATTCGGACTTGTCCATCTGAATCTTGAAATTAGACTCTCGTAGTCTCTTAAACACTTTTTCCAGGTTAATAATGTGTTCCTGAAGGGATGTACTGAACACTATTATATCGTCAAGGTAGACCAGACAGATGACATTCTGTAGGCCTTGGAGAACGTTGTCCATGACGCGTTGGAAGGTGGACGGGGAGTTCTTTAAACCCATGGGCATACGTAAAAATTCGTAATGCCCGTTCTCTACATTAAAAGCTGTCTTTGGAGTGTCAGCGGGGTCCATTTCTACTTGGTAGAACCCGCTGGCAAGGTCCAAGGTGGTAAAGTACTGACAATTGCCAAGCTTGTCTAGGACGTCACTTATGTTTGGAATTGGGTACTTGTCATCATAAGTTTTTTCGTTGAGCTTCCGGAAATCTACGACTAAGCGCCATTTAGTTTTTCCAGAAGCATCAGCTTTTTTCGGCACCACCCAGATTGGTGAGCTCCAAGCCGACTCGGATGGCTGTATTATACCCTGGTCTAACATCTTCCCAATTTGATCTTTAACTTCGTCTCTATGGACGTAGGGGTAGCGGTAGCTCTTTGTATGTACTGGCAATTCGTCTGTAGTTCGAATGCGATGTTTTATTCGATTCGTGAATGTCAAGTTCTCGCCCTCGATGTAAAAAACATCGGCGTATTTTTGGCATAAGGCCTCTAAGTTAGCCTTTTCCTCCGCGTTTAGGTGGTCTGTGCGCAAGCGAGATAGCACTTCCTTAGCGCGCGCGGACGTTTGCTCGGGACGCGTGCACTCGATAGTGTACGTTTCCGCTTGGACGGCACGGTCCATTGAGAATATTAGGTCATTTGAGGTGGGGTTCGAAATCTCTACTAGGCTACGGCTGTTAGTGACAGTTGTGAGACATTCGTTGATGACGCAATTTGACATAATCTGCTTGCTAATAAAGGCTTCGCCATCATGTACGTTAACGGGAATTCTAACCAATTTAGAAGAATTGGCGGGAATTACGTCCTCGTAAAGGTTGACATTACGCGAGTTGTACATCTGGATAGGATTGGTGGAAAATTGCGTTATCAGCTGCTTCTCCTTGAGATCGATTTTGGCCTCCCACTTTTCTAAAAGGTCGAGTCCTATTAGGCCATCGAAGTACTCATGAAACTTGTATATAAAGAGCTTTATAGTTTCAGAGTCTCCTAATTCGTTAAAGCACGGCACGGTTATTGAATAGTTATTACGTGACGTTGCATGGACGTTTGTAACCTCGAAGGGGTCAAAATTTAGGGGTAAATGAGCGTAAAATCTGTTTACAGCCTCCGGACTGATAAAAGATTGGTTTGCACCTGTATCTATCAGTAATCTTAAGGGTGGATTAGAGATCTGTATGAAAGGGAGTTGTCTTTGGGTCTGTAGGTTTAGCTCTATTTTAATTTGTCTGATTTTGTACGCTTCGGAAAATCCTGCTGTTCTTCAGCGGTGCTGGTGGTCGGAGTGGGGTCTTCATAAGGAAGAATCGTACACTCGCCAGAAGATTCATATGCTTCGCTATCTACGTAATAGGGTGTATCGATAGTGTCTGTATAGTAATAACCGTCAGAGTCAACGTAATACGGATAGTACTCGGGGCAGTAAGAATAATTGCCGTACTCAGCACATTCGTTCATGTTCATTTCTCGCGTCTTAAAATAGTTGGAAGGTGGCGGGTTACCATGGACGCGCCAATCACGACCGGTAGGTGGCAAAGGCCTAGCTTGAAAATTGCTAACGCCGCTCATAGGCTTCGGGCCTTGAAATGAATTCCTCGGTTGAATACGGAAATTATTTTGATGGGGGTTGTAATTAGGTGGGGGCGCACGGAAGATCTGTTGTGTGCGCGTGGGCATGTTCATTGGTCTTAGAGATTGATTATGCTGGAAGTTAGATCGAGGGGGTTGCCAGATGGGCACAGGTGCTGGCATTTGCGCAGATGAGTTGAATTGTTTTATGAAGGGCATGGCAGGAGCCATGGGAGTGACCTTTGGTAAAAGAGGTCTTTTATCTGTGACTGACTCATTGCGATTTTGCAGATAAATCACATTCAACTCCTCTTGGACAAATTCGAGCGCCTTTTCAATATTTTCGGGTCGCATGCAGCGTACGCGTGAACCTAAGGGCTCTTTTAGCCCGCGGACATACGCTTGCATTGTAAGTTTTTTGTATAGTGTGCGTTTGGCCTCGATGGTGGTTTGGACAGTTTCGTGTAGTGTTACATAGGTCATTATTGTACTGAATAGATTTACACAGCGATCATAAAATTCTTGCGGGGTGTCTTGGCCTTGTGTGGCTAGCATGAGGTCATTGTAAAGAGCGGTCTCATCTCTTTGGTCTGAAAAGTTGTTAACTAGCGCACTTCTTATATCAACCCAATTTTCAGGAATGCCATTAGAATTTATGATCCGTGCGGCTTGCCCAGTGATCTTATTGAGAATGCCATTTACTAGGCAAAGCTGGCTTAATAAATTTTCAGTGGCATATTCAGATACAATTTGGTTACAAAGGTTAATGAACCTTGGCAAGATGTGAGGATTGCCGTCAAATTCGGGCACCAGGCGTAAGGCCTTGAAAATGGTATCTACGTCTGCCATTTTTGGGGGGTCGGGGCTCTTAAAGGTATCGAAACCTTCAAGGCTTTCAACAGTACTATCTAAATCTACAGCTATGTCTCTATTACTATCTAAATCTAATCTACGGGCTAGTCTAGAATGAGCAGGCCCCGTAGGGGTAGAATTCTTAGGGTAGAAAATTTTGGAAAACAGGGAAAACTAGGATAAGTTGAAAGCAACACAGGAATGATTCAAGTGCACTTACATATATTTCATCTTGGTCCTTCTGGGGTCGATTTCTTGATTTTCCTCCGGGCCAGGTCTCCAGGTTCGATGATTCTCAGGATACTCGGTGTCCGAAGATGTGCAGGCGATCGCTCGCGACGACGATAGCGATTACCGACGGGTGTTCGATATTAGAATCCCTAGCTATCCTCGAAACGCCTCGAGTATCCTACCGGCTGCGCCAATTACGAAGGCCGTCGCCGGAGGATCCAAAAAAAACCAAAATGATTTTCTTAAAAGTATAATTAAAAATTAATATTACAATTTAATTATAACCTAAGCGACGTCTAGTTAGCACGATGCTAAATTAGTAAGTCCCTTCTTAAAACTAAGTAAAACTGCCGTGAGGTACACGAGGCGCCGACTCAGCGTTTCTGTGGGAAAGCGGTGGCGCAATCGTGGTATCGCGGCCAACCCGACGTCAGCGGTTCGCTTGAGGGTGACGTACGTAATTAGTGGGACACAAACCCAGCTAAGTATATATATATATATAATATATATCTGTCTGATATCCTGTGCTGTGCTAACTGAAAACATATACCTACCTCAGCGTTAGAAATCTGCGGTGGGCACGTCTCAGGGATGGCTTGTTTCTTATAGTGGGACTCGGATACGGATACTGCATTATAGGATAGATATATCTCTAATATTATAAATGCAAAAGTGCGTTTGTAAGTTCAGAATGACACGATTTTTATCCAAATCCCACGTGAATGATGTCGCGGGCACAGCTAACCAAATTATATATGTTATTGAAAAAGCGCAAAACGTGTAAAATATTTTTTCCGTATCGATAAACTATCTTTTAATTATTGAACGTGGTTTAATTATAATTAAGCCATTTTAATAAAAATATGTTTTTTGTTTTGTTTTCATACAATCTCGAAACTTGATGAGGTCAGGTTGTATGAAAACATAAAAATTAATTGAAATTTCGAACTTTTACTTGATAAAATGTTACAAATAATTTAAAAATAATAATTTAAATGTAATAATTTTATTTAAATCCCTACTGTGGGATTTTGCTTAATTTTATAAACATATTGTATAATGTACAGTAGGTACAATCACTGAATTATGTGATTTATATGGTTTCTGTATTCATATTTTCTTAACAATGGATCAATTAAGTAAACTGTTTACACATGTAGTGTGTGAAAATGCATTATTATTATTGTGTACCTGCGAAAACAACTGTTTAAACAACAGTTAAATAGATTTATGAATTCCTTTAGTATTTTCTGATAACACTCTCAAGCGTTGGTGGTGTAAAGGTTAGCATAGTTGCCTTCCAAGCAGTTGATCCGGGTTCGATTCCCGGCCGACGCAGTAACCAAATTTTTATTTTTTTGTAACGAATCTAGGACAATGTTGGTAATACTTTGACAAAATGTTATTTCTTCTGTCAACTAGATACTTGAAAAACGAACGTCACCTAAACATCATTCCATTGTCAGGGTAAAATCCTTGGCTTATCGTGCGTCGATAGATAAACACTCCTTTAAAAACGTCAGCGGTTTGACGAGTTTATCTGCCAGTTATCAAATATTCCTAACATAGCATTATGCCTGGCGCCGCCGACTACAGCAGAGACGCGTCGAATCGAAGCTAGTCGAATTTATTCGTAGTTCGTCCATCTTTGAAGAATCGAATCGAATTGTTCATTCATCGCAACTCTTCATCAAATTAGGTCGTTTTTGCGCGATGTTTTTATTTCAAATACTTTTTGATGAAGAAGAGGAGAATATAACAAAAAGGATACATGACACACACACGACATAAATATTTTCATTTATACGTAGATTTTTAAAACGATAAAAAATGCGTTGACGCGCATCCGCTTCTCCGCGTCGACTGAGGCGCGCCGAGTTGAATCGAATCGCATCGGTGAAGAAATTCACCTGTCGAGCAATTCGCGTTGTCGATTCAATTCGGCGCGCCGCGGCTCGTCGCTAATGGACGTAGTTTCATAGTAAATATAAAGTAGGCGACTTTCTGAAGGGTTTCGTACCACTATCTATACAAAATTTTAATATTTCAAGCGTCTACCTGTTGCCGTTATTAATAGCGAGCAAAAACGGCAAAAAAAATCACGTTTCTTGTATGGTAGCCCCCTTAAATATTTATTTTATTCTGTTTTTAGTATTTGTTGTTATAGCGGCAAAAGAAATACATCATCTGTAATAAATTCAACCGTCTAACTATCACGGTTCCTGAGACTGAAAGAGTCAGCCTAGTGACAGCGGAGTCTTAGTAATACCCTTACCCTTTGAGTACGGAACCCTAAAAAAACAAAATACTTACATGTTACGTTAGTATTGTGTGTCACCTCGCTTTTGAACGTAATTTTGTTCGACATACAGTGTTTGCGTGGGCATAGATAGAATCCGAGCACCGAGGTCCACAGTCCGAGCTTATGAAGTAAGGCAAGCTTGGCATGCTTAGCGTGAGCCGATTGCCAGTGTTGCACTATTAATGCGAATGTGTGCGTCTGTGCGAGCGTCACTTACTACAATCCGCGTAGGCACACACGTGTTACGTAAATGTGTGCGCGTCGCCTCGCTTTTGAGCGGAATTTGGTTCACACTCCGTCTTTGCATGGTATGTCTATGATTCGTAAGATGTACGTGTACGGCGTTTATCTATCGAGCGAGTGCTTTTTTTTTTGTAGAGTTGAAAAAAGCGTTGCCTTTTAAGTTTCTCGATAAGGTGTCAAGGCTAGTAGCATTAAAATCAATCTGAAAAGCGAGATAAGTTCCCTTTGACTTGGGGGATGTGACAAAAAAGCATCTCAAATTTGACATTTCAATTTCGTGTGAAATTAAGTGTTAGCTATTCTACTCCACTTTAGGCACATATATCCATTGCGGATTTTACTCAACCAGTAGGTACCAATATAGTACTGTAAAACCCGCAATAGACATCGCGTATGATCCTATATCTAGTCTGGCGTAATAAGGGCCTTGCAGAGGAAAATACGCTGTAGATGAGTTATTACTTATTTAAAGCTTTGATAAACGCTGAAGGAAAACATCGTGAGTGGGACTACAGTGGGACCTATAAAGACAACATAAAAAATACAATAATTTCCAAGCAACCATTTTTGAGCCGATAAGGAAGAAAGTTACTTGTTCGTTTCTCAAACTATTTATTACCCCCCAGTTTACATACCTCGCATGTGTTCTAAACCTTTTTGATGTTTTGAGAAGGTAAAACAAAAAGCACAATATTTATTGCTTAAACCTTTCTCTAGGCCGTAAAAGCACATTGTAGTTTGTTTTAACCGGGATTTTATAGCGTTTTAAATATACCGGGCTTCTTTGTCAAGATACGTTATTTGTTACTTGAGGCAAAGTAAGTGGTAGAAAGTTCCTATAGGTTTTTTGTGAGCATCTTTTTATGATGTACCACATTTTCTGTTTGTCAACTTGACAATGAGGAACTTTGTCTAACATTACTTTTATACCGTTAAAAACAAAAACCTTAGGAAACATTACAAAATAGAAACAAAAAAAATTTTTTCCGTGTTTTCGGGATCACTAAAATAGCGAAAAATAAAGTTGCTCGAATAATTAGATTTCGTTTTTTTTTTATTGAGTTCTGAACGTTTTCTTATCACGGTGTAGAGGCATAAAAACATTTTTTCTAGGGATAACTCAAATATATCAAAAATTATTCATACTCAAATATAATAATATAAGCGTTTACACTTCATACATTATAACTATTATAAGGCATAACGTGCAAGTTGTGACGTCATAGATTGAGCCCGATTTGTATGGCGCGTTTTTGTACCACCACTTGACTATATTGACTTTTCGTAGAGAAGTAGAGAAAAAAATATACCACGTTTATTTATCTTTCACCATCGCCTCTCCTGTTCTATTAAATCTTTTTTTTAAATTCTTATGTTGAATTTTGTTCTGTTGGGTGTCATCACCATCACGTTATTGTGGCTACTTCGTCCCGTAACGTTGCGGCTCGGATGAAGTCCCGTGATGTTTAAGTGGATCCAGTGGGCTAAATATTACGTTAAAAAATATTACGTTGAAAAATATTACGTTTAAAATTACGTTAAAACATATTTTTTTTATTTTGATCTGGTTTTCATTTTGATTAAGTAAGAGTCAAGTTAAAGTTAAACCACTACTTGACCACTAAGTTGACCATTACTGAGGCCTTTAGAGTCATCGCCTATGACGACTTTATAAGCGCTTCTGTATCGCGTGTTGTGACATTACGCACTGGAGCATAGCATAATTATTATGTTTTGCTATCGCTTTTGCTAACGCTTTACGGTGGTAGCCTAGTGGGTAGAACCTTGGACTCGGAAGCGGGAGACCTAGGTTCGATTCCCAGTAAGGGCATGTGCCTATGACTTTGTTTTCTAAGTTATGTACATTTGTGAAGTTATAGTAGCAAAACCACTCGCTAACGGTGAAGGAAAACATCGTGAGGAAACCTGGGTGTCTGAGCTTTTCACATACCTCAGCGCTTGTTATCACCAATCCGCGGTGGGCACGCGTGGTGATTAAGCCCATACTCTCTCTCTGAGAGAAGGCCTGTGGCCTACAGTGGGACGTATATAGGCTGCTTATGATGATCGCTTTTACGGAAGCGGTGCTTACGCGTTCGTAAGCACCGCCGCTGCCGTGAATCGCATTCGAATCGCGTTTGAGGGTCGCCGGGGGTGAAACGGCAAAAAGTCACGTTTGTTGTATGGGAGCTACCCTTAAATATTTATTTTATTCTGTTTTTAGTATTTGTTGTTATAGCGGCAATAGAAATACATGATCTGTGAAAATTTCAGCTGTCTAGCTATCACGGTTCACACTTGGTGACAGACGGACGGACAGCGGAGTCTTAATAATAGGGTCCCTTACCCTTTGGGTACGGAACCCTAAAAAATATCAGCATCATTATTATATTTGAGTTAGACTGTAGTGGGTGGAGCGTCATCCATGAAATAATGTTATTTCAGTGATGTGACGTTTTTAGTCTAAATAATCAATATCACCAAATCCTATCTTGCTTAAGTAACAAACTTTTAAGTTAATTTGACTTTCGATAATCACATATGATATCTGAGAAAATGTATATTAAAATAGGTACTACGAGCATTATTATGAAGAAGTGATCTCTAACTAATTCATACTTTACCCACTTACTGTGCTAGCCTTGAGCATTCAATCCCATAGACCTATTTGCTACCAATAAAATTGTTATTATTTAAACATACAACCGAGTCATTTTCCACTTTCCCAATGGCAAATAGCACATTTTATATACCATTTGGAGCCAATTTGGGTGTAAATTAATACATTCGTTCGTAGGCTGAATGCAATATTCGAGGGCCTATCACGAAATATAGGGTCGTTATCGATACGTAGATAAAGTTAATTCTTTAATGTAATACAGTTGGTACTTGAGATTCGAGATGTTTGACGGTTATGTCAAAGAAAGGGTAAAAGTTATCATCGATCGATAAAGGAAGCCGTGAAGTGTTTCGGAACTTGATCTTTTTTTATGTAGCCTATATACGTCCCACTGCAGGGCACGGGCCTTCTCTCAGAGAGGGTATGGGCTTAATTACCACGCGTGCCCACCGCGGATTGGCAATTTCAAGCGCTGAGGTATGTGAACACCTCAGACACTCAGGTTTACTCATGATGTTTTCCTTCAAAGTTAACGAGTGGTACTGCTACTTACTACAACTTCACAAATGTACGTAATATAGAAAACAAAGTAATTGGTTCATGCCGGGATTCAAACCCACGCCCTCCCGAATGTGTACTACTAGCTAATATATAAAAATCACCGTGGAAATATTAAAAAGAAAACGGGCAAGTGCCAGTCGGACATACTCATCGAAAGTTTCGTACTACTATGCAGTTATAAATTTAATACTAAATAGTTACTTCGCCAAACGTGTTTGCTTCCCTTAGCGATAGTCAGACTCACAACTGGCAGGGTTTTATTATTCATTATACTATAGGACTGCACATAATCATACTAAATTTTTTCCATTAAATTCAAAACGTTTACTAATAATGATGTAGGAAACAATTACCAAACAAGACACATTTTAAGGCACATTGTGACCACGTGGCTTGATTTATTTTTCGACAGATCATATTATGAAAAGCATAAGCGTAACCATAATATCTGTATCATCATTATTCGGAAGCTTTACGGTGAGTAGCCATAAAGTAAAGCTTCCGATAGGCCCTCAGTTGGAGGCTCTAAATTGACGCAAATTGGCATCTGCGCCACACTTCTCTCTACTTCATAAAACAACGCCGGCGGACAGTCAGTGGGAAAAGCCGCGTCGAAATCAGTTCAGCAAGCCTGCTCCAAGAAAACACTGAATAACAACGGAAAACATTGAAATAGACCCATCTAAAAAACAATGTCCCAGGCACTGCAACGTCCGAGTGGTCCCTTCACCCATCTAGTGTAAGTGAAGGTGCCACTGAACGCTGTATAAATCATCTCATTATACGTGGATGCAAAGGCCAAAGTAAAAGTAAATGTAAATGTTAATCTCTGTCATAGATAAAAATAAATTGTGATAGAAGCAAAGTTTAGAAACACCGATATGACATTTCACTACGCTGACGTTCCAGGATATGAAGCTCAATCATCGGCCATATTGATTTCATTGTCCGCTTGTACATCGGAGGCATAATAACCAGTTTTCCCACGTATCTCTATGGTGGAGCACTTTCTACATGTTCATACACAATATCGGCTGTTCTATCGGTCTGTGTGTCGTTTGTATTATTAGTCCAAGACCTCCCACTCTAGAGTACAACCTTATCTTCGAGGGAGAGTATGGGCTTGACTAATGGCTTAATTATTAACTATCTTTTGTATTATTAGTAGTTACAAGATTCTACGTCTTCTCAGAGAGAAAAGTATCACCAACCGCGGATTGGCGATTAAAAGCGCTGCGGTACGTGAACATCTCAGACACTTACGCTAATAAACAAGGTATTGTTTAGTATAGAGGGTGATCGTGTTCCCACTATAAGGGAAAATTTCCCACCAGGCAGGTCGTAAGCCTGGGGACGGCCGGCCGGTCCGACGTCAGACGCTTGTCACACGTTATATTTATCGTATGTCATGTGAAACACTTTGCTTGCGCAATGCAGGAATTGGAGTATGTAGTGCGCGCGCAGAGCTGTTGACATGTGCTCGCTACATTTAGTACTAAGCGCCACATCAATTAAATGCTCTTACCCGAAGATCGCTCTTGAGTGCGCTGACAAGGTGTTTGCAAAGCTCTGCGCTTGAATTTGCCATTTCGCGGTGGGCACGCTTAGTGATTAAGCCCTCTCGGGCACTCTCTCTCTCTGTCTTTCTCTTCTGCGTTTGGTATTATGGTTTTAATAAAAGTGTTGTACAATCATTTATGTAATAGAAGTCATGTGATCTTGCCGGTGCTGTATTTTCAATATTTGTTTTTCTAGTTAAAACGTACAAATCTATAGGGTTAATGCGTGATAATAAAACGTTTCTTTCAATAAAATTCGTGCTAATAGCCTATTTTACTTTAGTGTCACTTAAAACATTCGATTTATCGATGAAAAAATATTACTTACGTGTCTACGAGCAATTAATTTGTAATCTTAATTGTCGACCAATAAAATTAGCGGCATATTTAGCCCAATTTCACTAATGCGATTGATCGCGATTAGCGACTAAGCTATGAACGAAGTCGAAAAGGACCGTTTCGCTGGGTTTGCCCTCTATTAACTCCAGTCAGCGACAAACGTATAGTTAGTACGGTGGAATTGTTCGATAATATTCTCTGAAGAACAAGCGAGATAAAGCAAATATTCGTTTAAAAAACTGTCAGATTACCTACACGTTTTTAAACGTATTTATAGTATGTCGAAGATTAAGGTTATTTTACTCATCAGTACAAACAACCTTGCGAATGTATAAAAGAGCTGATATTTTTCGCTGACTTTCAGAATTGGACCGTGTTACGCAGAAACGTATCCAACTCACAATACGTCACTTGCGAGAAAATATTGTGCATTGGCATGTATCTGCGTCACACGGTCCAATTATCCCATAGTAAGAGTGGTCTATACCAAATTACCGAGGACACCGGGAGACGTACTTGTGTCCAGTCTTTCTGACTGGACACAAGTACGGCGGAGTCCCCGAAAAAAATTGAACTAACGTGACTAGGCGCAGCAACGCACACAACGAACTTTATGGCTGGTTTACATTTGCTATTTTTTTATACTTTTTTAGCACGCTTTTTTAGACCATACTAAAAAAGCATGCATTTAGCAAATGTAAATACGCTTTCCTTTTTAGCAGGCAAAAAAATCTGACTGATGGTCAGATTTATATCCATGATCTGTGCTTTAAAAAAAAGCAACAGAAATGGCGTCGCAAGTAAAATGGACACGCGATTTAACAATTAAACTAATAAACGAATATGAAAAACATGAGTGCCTGTGGGATTCCTACAGTGAAAGCTACAAAAACAAAATTCTAAGAGACAATGCGTATGCAGAAATTGAAAAAACTTTAATCTTTTAAGTATCCTGTTTTTCAGGCGTTCAGCCAATAACTGTGATATTATTTCAACAGCTTGCAAAATTATTAGAGATTCCATATTTTCGTCTTACAATGCGAGTGCTTTCTTCGCATTTTCTATCTTTTATGATGAAAAAAGAATAGCAAATGTAAATCGGCGTCTTTTTTTAGCACTCTTTTATTTAGCATGCTTAAAAATAAATGCTTAAATAGCACGGAAATTTAGCAAATGTAAACCAGCCTTTAGTCTGCATTGAGCGCTCGATACTCGACGTACGTATCCGGGCAACAAATGACCTCACACCGTATGCGTTGAGTCCGTGACAAGTACTCGGTGGACATTTTAGATAGATAAGATAGATAATTGTTTATTTGAACACAAATAGTTAAATTTGTTTACAATATTAACGATTTTCATAAACTTATATATTTTTTTGACACCTGACATTCCAATTTTCTCGGTTTTATTGTAATATTAACCCATAATAATTAAGTAACGGCGCTCTCTCCTACCAAAAATTTGTATGTCTACAATGACAAAACATGCAGAACAAATATTTATTATTGTACCATCTATGCATACTCATGTTTCACAAATAAATATCTTTATCTTTATCTTTAATATCATTGTGCCCTGACTCCTGAACTAGGCGGGGACCTGTATCTCAGGAGCCAGTGCTGTCCCGAAAGGTATGATACAATGCTATTCTGTGAAGAATGACACATAAAAACAATCAATCAATAAGGCAATTATAATATATCTTATGTATACTTTCTTCGGAAGAAAGTTACAAATTAACATCAAATTAAAGTAGGTTACTATTAATTACATAAAAATTATCAAAAATAATAAAATTATATGCAAAATTTTCACACGATTCAGAGATTTTTATCCCATGGGGATAAAAGTCCACCGTCTGCGCAGGCCGGTGTAGTGGCACTTGATCCAACAATAGCATGCAACGACTACCGACATCGAAAGTGATGATCTAGTTGACGATGACGTCACATCAACAGCGAGTCTATTTTCAGAGTCTAAACAAACTCTCGGTGATCGTCTGCATCGATGATTATTGTCATTAGCGCGCGTTCTTGACGGTTTTTCACTCAATTATCATTATATCCACGAGCAAATATTGATTGTTTACTGATCACTCTCAGTTGGCTGGAATACGATGATGACTGTTATTATGACAACAATGGCTGGTTGAAAATTATAACACACTTTTCATAACAATACAGGATAGAATAGGTGTTTTTTCGAGACTTAGTCAGCGTTTGAATCGGCGCCTGAGCAGGCTATGTACGTCCCACTGCAGGGCACAGCCTTCTCTCAGAGAGAGAGAGAGAGTATGATTTGCTATATCAAACGCTAAGGCATGCGAACACCTCAGACTCTCGGGTTTCCTCACGATGTTTTCCTTCAGGAAGACACAAATGTACGTAAAGTAGAAAACAAAGTTATTTGCCGTGTCCCGGAATTAGAACCCACGACCTTTCGAATTTGAGGCTGCGGCGTAGGAAGACCCAATTACGCAATCTACATCGAATTGTCATAATAAACTATGAATAGTAGGTTTATGAAACGCGGCCCTGGTGGCCCTGCTGATGATCGTACGTGTATAAAGCATCCTCATCGCGATTGGAGAACACTTGCACTTTCACAATATTTGCAGCTAGAAATGAGGAAGGCAGTGCTAAATTACGTAACACGTCTCTACGAGTACCTAGTCGGGCCATGACCCTCGTCACAAATAATAACGGAAAATTATTTCCGATTATTTAACCCGGTAACTTTTACCCGACCCGGTGCACTAAAACCGGCTGTTTTCATCCGAGCGTATTAAGATCACCGGTACAGACGACACGAGGAGCATGTTAGTAGCTAAGACAGTTCACTCGGTCCGAGTGTACTAAGTTTATATATCCGGCTTAGCAGTACAATACAAATACATTTATTGTACTTATTGTACAAATTATGAATGATGAATGAATGGATGATTTATTGCCACAAACAAACATGCTTACATAGGTACAATAATTAAAAAATAAAAGAGTGTGCGTGTGACAATGATCATCATCATCATCATCAGCCATTTGACGCCCACTGCAGGACATAGGCCTCCCTCATGGTTTTCCCTAACCACGAAGGGTCTTGCCATGATCGCCACGCTCGGCAGGCGGGTTGGCGATCGCAGTATGCGGTCGGAATCTCAGAAAGACGCTGCTGCCCGTCTCCTGGTAATTTATTTCCTTAGTCGCCTTCTACGACATCCACGGAATGAAATGGAGTGACGCTATTCTTAATTCGGCACCACACAGATAAGTGACAATGATAATCTGATATTAATATGAATTTACCCAACATGGGTCACAGAAGTATGGCAAAGCTATGGTTACTGGAAAAAACAGTCATATTGGATTACAATATGGTGTACGGCTTAACACTCAGTAGAGTTTTCATCTAAGAAGATGACATATGAGCTGAGTCTATGTTTGGGTCGCAATGGTTTATTGGATTGAAAGTAAAGTACTATTATGTATGAAATAATTAACACAGCCGTAGATTTTCAAGGCGATGTGGCTTACAGCAGCCTTTGCTCGCTGTATACCTAGAAAGCAGCGTGTCTAAGTCGCGTTATGCCTAAATGTCATTTCAACAGACCTAGTTGCAGCCCTGTCGGCCATCCTCATATAATTAACCGCTACCAGGACCCCATTTCGTAGAACTACAATTCATCGTTTGCTATTACAATTCGATGTGGATCGCATAGAGCGTCTGAAGCAAACTGAGGCCCAATTAGGCACTGAATCCCGTCGAAATCTTGACGATAGTTTGACTAGAGAACGTTGTAGACTGAAAGAGGACGTAGTGACTAGAATTGAGAAAGCAATGTTGCGTTGGTCTGGACATGTGGAGAGGATGAAGGAAGGAAGATTGACGTAACAAATATATCAAGCGAATGTGGGTGGAAGGGCCGGTAAGGGACGTCACAGGCGGACATACTCCGACCAAATAGGGGATCTATTAGCAAAGGGCAAGATAAAAAGTACCCGAAACCGGCGTGCGGGCATGCAATGACTAATGAATGTACTAATAATGAATGTGAAGCGAAAGTGATGTGTCAGGATCGTGGCAAGTGGCTGTCCCTGGTCTCTGCCTATCCCTCAGGGATACAGGCGTGCGTTTATGTCTGTATGTATGTGTGTGGAATCCTGACGTTTGCGTTAGCAATTAGTATGAAAATTGACCGACGCTTGGAACGGTTGAGAATTTGGTGCGCATATTATAATGAATAGGAGCTGGTAGACGTTTTACCATCTCAAGAGGCGGTATATTTCTGTACGTCCTATTATTTACTTACACAACCGGCACTCGAGCCTCCACCACTCAAAATTTGACTGCTAAAGCTTTCAAGGGTCCATTGAGAAGGTATACATCAATATTAACAAGCTTCGGTTTGCCATTCAGTTGGCCTCTAAAGCAAGGTGGCTAAATATCGTATTGGCTCGCCCAACGACGTTTTGTGTGTTGTGAAGGGATGTATAGGAGGAAGAAAGCAACGCTTGTTACTGATACTTGATAGCCGGTGCGTTTCCATTGCACTTTAAAGGTCTATTCACGTAACAACAAGCCGGCGACGTGCGGGCGGCCCGATTTCAATCTAAAGTAACCCTTAAATACTTTCAAAGTTAGAGACTAGAAAACAAGAGCACAAACAAGCCCGTCCCCGTGTCTTGCTCGTTGGCCGCCTATATTCAGTAATTTATTCATTATTAAAAAGGTATCCAATTATATTCCTTACACTTTACATAGTATTGACACTTATAGTGCATATGTACATTTAAGGAAAACGATGGGATCTGAACTAGTGATAAACACTGTATCTCTGATGTCGACGCCTACTACGCTAGGTTTCAAATATACACTGTAATGCAATTATTAAATTAATATACCAATATTTGGAAATAAAATATATCCGTGTATTTTTTGTGTACAAAAAGCGTTCTCTATATTCTACCTAAATTTAATTTTATTCAAGTTTGGTCTACTTGTAAGAAATACGCAGATAGAAATCGTTAAAATACTGAAAGCAATCATGCTTGTGATTGCTCATTAATTGATCTTATTAATTTAGAAAATATTATGATAATATCTTGACTTGACAATGTATGAAAAAATTTTTCACACTGGGTCACACCATATAGTGTGAATGTGAAGAAAAATATTATTCTGTGTCACACTGGTGTGACAAAATAGTGTGACAGTGAGCCCGCACCTCAATAGACGCTTTTAATTTTAATTTCAAAACTGATTGAAACGAAATACGTTATTATTGTCACCGTGGAAACGCGTAACATCTTGAACTACCGACTATGTGAAGTCTGAGTGCGATGGTGATCCGATTGTCGGTTACCAGTTTTGTAGCGTAAGTGTAACCGCTATACAACGTGTTACTGAAATAAAGCGAAACCTGACGACCGTCTCTTCAGTATCGAAACTTACACGAGTTCCAAAAACCAAAAGCGTAAAATTTTTTGAAAGTTACATATTATTTTTTACTGGCCATTTTTTGGTTTCCGTATCCGAAGGGTAAGGGTAAGGTGTTATTTAGGTTTCCGTATCCGAAGGGTAAGGGTAAGGTGTTATTTAGGTTTCCGTATCCGAAGGGTAAGGGTAAGGTGTTATTTAGGTTTCCGTATCCGAAGGGTAAGGGTAAGGTCTTATTTTATTGGAAATGTTGCAATGAATGTTTTTTCTTTCTTGCACATTACAGTGAAATGAGAAATTCACGGTCGAGACACGTGAAATGATTCTCCATGGAAGCGTACAAGTTTGATATGTCTGAGCGCGTAGACTTGAAGTGGCAATGATATTAAGTCGCGGCATTCAAGCACTTGTCATTGTACTACAGAATCTAGGCCCCGGGGGTGAGTCTCTAAAATGCATAATTGTTCAATAGAGTCACAATAGTACGGTGTTGGTTGTTTTATTAACACTATTGGTCGTCTACTAACCGATCGCATTCCAATGGTATAACCCGTGCAACTTAACTCGGCACCTCGCGCGATTCGATTTTCTTTGCAGGAGTTTATTGCAATGACATTCTACTGCTATTGCTTAATAGACTACCAAATAGAGACAAATAACAGCTATTGTCGTTCTTATATTAGTAGTTAATTAGTCTTAATTAACTCATAGTTTAATAATTTTAATCAATTTCTGCGATCGCCAACCCGCCTGCCAAGCGTGGCGAATATGGCAAAACCCCTCATGGTTAGGAAAACCATTGTAACTCAATCACGCAATAACAGCTGAACGGATTTACATGAAACTGGGCGTACAGATAGACAAAGACCTGAATTGAGACATAGCATACTTGATATCCCGGTAATGCGTTCCCACGGGATAATAATTATTTTGAGTTTCAAATCTAGATGGCGTTGTGCGAGCGAACGTTGTGTTTTAAAATAGATGGCGTTGTGCAAGAATCGTATAAATGGATTCTGTGGCGCTCGGCGGTGCGAAGTTCGCCGGGACCGCTAGTTGTAATATAATTGTATCAACTATGTACCCCATAATTGAAATACTTGCATACAATTGGGTATTTGACAAAATATCAAATTAGTTTCTTTTAAAAACGGAATTCATTTCAAGGAAACTCTATGAAGCTAGAGACCATTCGACGGGCCTTTACGATAACTGAGCTTAACCCAGAGAAGCATAAATATTTTTTCTAACTATTTACCGTTTAATTGAAATATGATCCTTATTACGGAGAGGAAGACGTCATATTTGAATGCAGCTGTAACTTGTAAGCACAAAGTCAGATAAGCAATGTAGCTATTGACAAATTCCTAGAAAGGTAGCCACTATGACTAAGGATGGTACCTGTCTTTTGTAAGGTCAGCTAGACAGAAGTAATTATAAAAACACAACCTGCGCACCTGACTTCGTGTGCATTGAATTCAAATAAACGTAGTCTGTCTTTAAAATTCAAACAGTCTGCCTTAGTACTGAATTTCAACAAAATCCAATCTCAGATTTCGGAAACTTTAACAATTTAGTGAGAAATATAATATTCTACGCCATTTTCTCACTACCTACTAGGTGCCTTTATTACAATTTTGCTTAATTCTCAATTAATTGTTAGCTATTACAACGTAATTCGGCAACCCATTCGGTCCCATGCTAGTCTCGTTCAATGTTACCCAGCCTCTATACTGCCTCGTTGGTCTAGCTAAGGCGCTTAGCTACCAAAACCGAGGTCGTGTATTTTCGTGTTTGTGACGTCCTTGCCTGGTTACCGTAGCACAGGTATCCTAGTTTGGGACCGGGTCAAGTGATTGTATTGTGTGGAAATTATTGTTGTTAGGTATACTTACTAGGCAATAACTGGATTTAATACAATTCAACGATATGGTTTGACAACGTCTCACAAATATGATTTTTTGTGTTCAGTTAACGCAAACCCATTGAATAGAAATTCTAGGCGACTTAGGATATTAAGTCAGTTTTGTTTCGAAACCGAGCTATTAGTGGATTGGTACTAATTGGAAGTAGGATAAATGAGATGCGTTATTGAACTTTGGAGTGAGTCGATTACTCATTATTTAAGATTTTTCCTTATCATCATGCTGCTATGAACATTGGGAATAGTGTAGGTATTTCGTTGTGCAAACGTTCATATGTGGAACGGTCTACCCAAGTCTATCAGGGAGAATCCATCTGTTGCTGTCTTCAAGGCTAAACTGAAAGAGCACTTCCTTTTTTCACTATCGCAATAGGTTTATTTAGTTTATTTATTTTAGTTAATTTATTTACTTAGGTATTTATTTATTTATTTACGTATTCTAGTTATTTATCATCTTATAAGTAAGCTTATAGCCATATGTATATATGGGTTATCATATAGAATCTACGTAATAATTATTGTACACTTTCCTCCCTTGTTTATAATGTTCGTATCACCACATCAAGGGTTGGCTGGAAGAGATTTCTGCTGAAATAAGCTCGCCATGTAGGTACACTTTTTTATTCTGTAAATGTTTTGTTTTATTCATGTAATTTTATGAATGCAATAAAGTATAAAGTTCATTTCGCAAATTCAACGAAAGTCTATTTGCTTACACCGCGTTTCACGATCTTACTTCACTCTCGGACAGAGTGATTAATCTTACTAACTAATTAGTAACTAAAAACTGTAGTCTCCGTTATTAAAAACTGTAGTCCACTCGGTTGGTGCTGCACACACATCTTAGTGAATTCAAATTTTTGTTTCAATTTATAGGCGTGTTGTTGCAAACGGTGTCGCTGCTCGTGCCAAAAATTACGATAAAAGTATAAGACGTCCAATCCAATCCGTCGGTTCCTCAATGCTGAGGATCGTGGCCGCTGTGACGAGGATGGGTGTAGAGTGCTCTCCATCTGGACCTGTCGTTAGCTGTGTGGACTGTCTGGTGAAACTTGAGTTTTGTATAAGACGTCATCATCATCATCAGCCATTTGACGCCCACTGCAGGACATGAGGGGTTTTGCCATAATCGCCACGCTTGGCAGGCGGGTTGGCGATCGCAGTATGCGGTTGGAATCTCAGAAAGACGCTGCTGCCCGTCTCCTGGTAATTGATTTCCTTAGTCGCCTTATACGACATCCACGGAAGGAAGTGGACTGACGCTATTCTTAATCCGGCACCACACGGAGTCTGGACTTTGTATAAGACGTACTTAAACAATAAAAGTATAAGAAGAAACGAGAAAGAGTAGGTAGTTTGGTCACGGAAATGGAAGGGAATGACACTTCACAACACTTCCACAGCTTCATAAAACTCCACAAACATCAAAATTTTTCTGCCACTTCACCTTTTTATGGGAGATGTAGGAGTTCTACTGTTGGCGCCATTTCATTTTTTAAGATTTCATCTAAGTCAGCTAACCGAGTAGAACATGGTCCGAGTGCACTAAAATCAGCCATTTTCATCAGAGTTCACTAAGATCACCGGTTTACACGATACGAGTAGCATCTTAGTAAGTAAAATAGGTCACTCGGTCCGGGTGTTCTAAGAAAACTAGGGGCCTATATCATGGAACTGCAACTCATGGCTTACTATGACAATATTCGATGTACATTGCAAAGTCGATTAACCCACAGATTAACAAGTAGGGAGACTCGGCTACCCAATGTACATCGAATTGTCATAATGAATTAAGAATTGTATTACGCTTGTCCATTGCTGAACATAGGCCTCTCCTATAGCACGCCGTGTTTTCACGCCACTGAGCACACTCCTCGGCTACTCTCATCCAGCTCTTGCCAGCCGCCCTGCGGAGATCATCGCTCCACCGAGTCTGAGGACGTCCTACACTACGTTTACCGATAGATTGATTGATTGATATGAAATCTTTAATCTGCGATGGGCACGCGTTGTGACTAAGCCGATACTATCTCTGATAGAAGGCAAGTGTTCGTCCTGCTGTCTAGATTTCGAAAACACATTTAAATGTTCACAAAATTATTACGACCAACCAACCGACCCCTACGCTCATTAATTTAACATTAAGTCCTATCAATTCATGTCATTAGTGCTTAACCGTTCTTGTAAATAAATAATTTGACTTGATTTCGATTTAAAAAGTACCCGAAACCGGCGTGCGTGCAAGCAACGACCAGCAACGACTAATGAATGTTGAGGAAGCGAAAGTGATGTGTCGGGATCGTGACAAGTGGCAGTTCCTGATCTCCGCCTACCCGTCTGGGATACAGGCGTTAGTTTGTGTATGTGTTTGTATGTATTAACAAACTACTTAAGCGAAAATCCGTTAAAATTAAGTAACAGCTTTCTCACGTTTCTGCGTAGCCGCCTAACAGTGAGACAACTACATATTTCGCTATTTTACGATTTCCTAATAGAGTTAAGTCTAAATTGGCTTTAGTTATAGCTTACTTTAAGTAATTAACTTGTCAGTTTGTCATTCTGTATGTGAAGATATGTTTTCTCCACCAAGAATACACCAGTAAAAGTGATCCAGCTCGCGCTTCCCACCTTCCCAACTAATCGATGCACCCCGCCATACTTGGTCGCAGTGATGCCAACCTAACGACCGATCACTTTTGAACAGTGACAACGACACTAACTTCCGATTTTAAAGGTATCATGACACTATTTTATTTAATACTTTTAATATCGTGATATTAAATATTGACCCGTAAAGCAAGTGGGAAACAATACCAATGCAAACTAATGCCAGAATGATCAAATGTAACTGTGTTTTCACTAAAATTTGTTCAAAATCATGACATGTAGGTACTTACTATAAACATCGTAAGCGAAAATTATAGTTATTGGTGTAACATAATGCCCTGCACTGTACAAGGTGTAACATACATGGAGCTACAGGACCGCTTTATTTTTCCGAAACAAGGGCTTAAGGGGGTGTAAAAGATATGATTAGATATATCGTTTACACCCCCTTAAGCATGCAGTGCAGTAAAAATCAATAGCCAAATCCAAACTAAATATTTATTGAATTGGTGCGAGATTCTGATTCTGATCCTGGAAAGTCAGAAACACAATTAACCAAATTTTGCGGTTAATTGGCGGGATTTTCTTGCTAATTGACCACGTTACTTTTTGTAGTTGCATGAAAAAGAAAATTTATAATTTCAAACTTTTGCTGATTAGAAGTGGTTTCATATCGATACTGACAAAATGACAATGATGTCTGGAATTAAAGCCAGTTCAAGGCCTCATGCCTCATTCCAGGTTTTTGAGTATTTATATAAACTCTGTTAATTAAGGACTCGAAAAGACTCAGTTTGGAGTTATTTTGTCCACTTTTTCTCCAAAATGATCAACTAAGATTTTGAAATGGACACCTTGTTTAACTTGTCACGTTCATTAAGTCGCAGTTCCTGTGCTACTTTGAATAGCACATTTTTTATTTGATTTGGTTTTCAGGTTCCGCAATACTACTATAACACGTCAAATAGGCTGTCTGCTAGGTAATGTTCTTCTATTTTAACTAAATCCCACTGGATGTTGCAAATAAATACGCCACAGACACGAAGAGTGGTGGTAGCCTAGCGGTTAGAACATTGGACTCGGAAGCGAGAGACCCAGTTTCGATTCCCCGTGCGGACACGTACCTATGACTTTGTTTTCTAAGTTATGTACATTTGCGAAGTTGCGAAGTTATGTGTTTAGGATGCTGTTGGGGCTGCCTCGGTACTGCAGTGCCTCGGGCATGTTCGCGGAGGCCCGCACGGACGGCTTTCATGCCATAATGCGTAAGCGTGCTGCTTCCCTGCAAGGCCGCGTTCGAGGCAGTGCCAGCAGCCTCCTGCAGGTATTGGCGGACAGGCCGGACTGTCCAATGTGGACACATTTGGATAACTTACATCTTCTAAAAAAAAAATGTAAATAAGTTTTTAAACCTACTAACATAATTTGTACTTCTAGTTTAGTTTTAGTATTTAAGGCTACTAACAACACTATGGATCTCTGTTCTATCCGAAATAAATGTTTATTATTATTATTATTATTATTACTATTATTATTATTATTATTATAGTAGCAATACCACTCGCTAACTCTGAAGGAAAACATCGCGAGGAAACATGAGTGTCTGAGCTATGAAATGGTCAATCCGCTGTGATTAAGCTCTCCCTCTGAGAGAGGCCTGTGCCCTACAGTGGGACGTATATAGGCTGCTTATGATGAATGAACGAGACACGAAAGCTCTTTCACAAGTAAAAGTAATAAAATCAGGTGTAAATACAAAATCCACACACATGGTATCCCATATCGATCAACCTCGTTTCTCTTTGGGATATTGTAGCTGAAATAGCGTTTACTACCTTTCTATTAAGGTTTATTAGTTACAGAGGTTGTGAATTCATACCTTCCCTATTACGTAATTTGGTTTGTTAAGGCGAAGTTGTCTTCTTTTGTTCCTCCTTATTACTAACCACGACCGCCTCCGAAGATAGATCGCATAGATGGAGTGCATAGACCTGGACATTTTTAGAAAAACGTGGTCAGGTCAAACTTTTCTAATGGTAACTTTACACTTTTGTAATGGCACTGAGTGTTATAGTAGAGTTTCTAACGTTGGATGTTTACAATTGAAACGACGAGTGAAAGGAATAATATTCTCTGTATAGAAATTAATTAACTCATGTCTACGAGACAGATTTGTCACACTTTTGTTAGTTAAAATGAATCACAAATTCACAACTATCAATTTGTCGAAGTTATGAACGATTCCAATCGTCTAACTGCCAAATTCCATGCAAATTCCTATCGCAAGCGAGAAGATTCCGACAGGATTTGGTAATTAGGCAACTGAACTTTCTCACGAAAAGAATCCCTGCCTCCCTTTCTAGCGCAGCCAACTTTGAACAAGCCACTCAACCTCACGGTGTGACTAAGATAGTTCAAACTGCATAGTTTTCAAATAGCTGTTAAATCGGCTCCCCCTTAACATCGCTCCGGTCCGTCTGGCATTATACTGCAGATGTCTATTCCCGGACCAATGCGAGTTAATTGTGGCACACAGACACACATACACATCGCCGGTCGCTCACACGGCTCCGACGAAAGATCGCGTCGAAACATCACTGCACAGAACAGAATAGAACAGAAATGGCTTAGCGGAACCAGCAATAATATAACATATTCTGGCCTAGCCTCAAACGCAAAATTGCGGAGAATGAATCAGAGGCCCATTTGACTCTATATGCCTCACGATCTTCTCTTCACGATTGTTTTGTTTTATCTTTGTTTTGTTGACGTTCGTGTCTTTTGTTTGTGTACCTTTATGTTTACTTTGTGTTTCTGTGACAATTTAAATAAATATCCTCTTTGTTTCTCTTTCTTTCATTGATGCAGAAATCCTTGCCAGAAAGTGGCGATGGCTCGGGCACACGCTCTTAGGTCAGACCATTACCCAACCAGACCGAGCCTCTCGTGGCGACCTCCGGGAAAGAAAAAGAGGGGGCGTCCTACCTTTCGCCGATCAGTGATGTTGGAGGCGAAAACACTAGGGCTGGGATGGGCAGACCTCGAAGTCGCCGCTCAAGAGCGCAATAAGTGGAGATCTTTTATAAAGGCCTCCTGGGGGGGGGGGGCGGAGGTAAGGAGGTAGATAATAAGCAATGACATTGTACTTACGGTTGCTTCAACTGCACGGTGAAAGCTTTAATTGGTTTGAGCGGCCAGTACCTTTGGAAGAAATAAAGAAAAATATTAACAATTTGTTTATAAGAAAGGGGTGTGTACCACGAAACAGAGATCGTGGGTTCGGTTAGCGACGCTTTTCACTTCTCTAACAATAATAATTAACTTGGCCACACAACCACTTGGCCCGATCCTAAACTAAGATACTTTGCTATGGTAACCAGGCAATGACGTCACCAACACGGAAACATACCCAGACTGAACCCATTTGTACAAATAAAGCACGGCGGCCTGCAATGGGAATCCGTGATCTCTATTTTGGTTGAGAAGCGTTTTACCCGCTACACCAACGAGGCAGTCAAATACGTAAGCTGGTAGGCTTTGGCCACACAAAAGGGACGTGGGGCGAGGGCGCGGAAAAGACGCGACGCGTTTTATAGAGTTCGCGCCCTCGCCGCGCCCTCTGTGTGGGCTTCCTCGTGTCCCTTCAGCACATTACGTAATATTTGTTAAGACTTTCCTTCAAAGTTAATCATCTGTTGACCGCATACATTTATTTATGTTTTCGAGGAAACAAGCCAAAACGAATCGTTTCAGATTAGTTTTCCTTATTGAGACGTCGAATGATTTTATTGCATTAAAGTTTTGGAAGTCTCGGTCCGTGATGAGATGTTTTGCAACCGAAATACCCAGACGTTTTTGGTCCGACACGGGAATAGATAATTAGCCTAGAAATGGGATGAAACGAGACCGTATTTATTTCACGGCGGGAGAGAGTGAGAGGGTATTTATTGTGTCAGTTATTATTTCTGTTGATTAAAGAGCTCAAAGTGGAATGGGTACCCTGTAGGACGCTCGAGACATAATAGTTCCAAACTCCATTTTGATCCAATGTTTGAATGCTTTTTCGCTCCATAGTATTTCGCTGTCATCTAGAACCTTTAACAGGGGTACGAGGAGCCATAATTTTGAGAAATCCTGCCTTAGATAGACACTCAGGCTCCTAACGATGCCCTCGTGACAGGTTCCATCACGCCCCACGAAGTTTGTGCCTTATTTATAAAACCACAATCACTCTACAGCACTCTTCTAAGGTAGTTTATTTAATCTGTGGTAACGTTTTCCTTGTACAATCTCCACCACAGACTATTTTTAACCTGTTGAAAAGAAAAATTAAAAAGCATTGCTAAGATGGCGATCGGCTCATTTAGAATTCTACATATTAATCGTCGTTTATCGATTGTTTTAAGGAATTGTGTTTTTATAAATAAGACCGTCAGGTTCCACGACTTTTTCCTTCACCGTTAGCGAGTGGTGTAGACACTACAGCTTCACAAATGTATTGATACTTTTATTGCACTAAAAAAAATCGTGCAATGCGGCGGACTTCATGACATAAGCATTGTCCGCAGTGCCGTAATCACGCCTACCTGTGATCAGGGCAGATGCAACGTTGCCGAAACGGCGGGAATTAAGGTAATTAAATTTTACCTAATAAATAATCGCGATCAGACCCGTTTAATATATAATTAGGCTACGTAATTAGCTCAAAGACTCCAGCTGCCAGTTAAACACACGTCGCCTAGACTCAGTCTAAAGATATCATTACCAGTCGCGCACCTGTTTACTTTCGTTTCCATGGCCGAGTCTTACTAGCTTTCTACGTAAGTGAGCCCTTTCGTTGCGGACCGAAACGAGGTTAGTTCCTTCACCGACCTACAAAAGCTCGTCTTCTTTCTGTGCTGACTATCCCAATTTTGTCTGAAACAGATCGCAGTTGGCGAGAAGACTGCCAGTCCGATCGGACTGGGCGCGGTTCGGTCGTCGTCGATTTGTAGTGAACAAGTAAGTTGGTCGCTGTTCGGCCCTTTTTAAAAATGTAATAAAAATGCAATTTCCGGATGGTCGGATTTTGGACACTCCAAACACGCAAATATTGAAATATAAATTATATAATTTCTTTGGATCACAACACTCGCGGTTCGGCCTAAAAAAATATTTTACAGTGAATCCATGGATTAACTTTTCTATTAGACTTTTCTATTAGGACAGAAGGGTCCTACCCTTCCGTCCGTCCGTCCGTCCGTTCGTCTGTCTATTAAGACCCTTTATCTCGGGAACGCGTGGAGGTATCGAGTTTCAATTCAAACCATACACTCAGGTCTACAGTCAAAAAGTTACAGCCATTAATGCCGCAAAAAACGTATATTATTTCGACACTCTCAAGGGAATCAAAATTTATAGGCTACTTTCTGATGACCTAGAACTGTGTAACTAGGCGAGTAAGATCGTCTCATACTACAAGTACAGGGAAAAATCTGAAAATTATACATTTGTAATTAAATCATAAAAAAATGTCTTTGGAGTTCGGGACAAGCTACATTGTAAGGAACCTTCGCTTCGGTCGGTGAGTCCGACTCGCACTTGTCCGGTTTTTTTTACATTTTCGAATTTTAATTCAATTCAATTCAAATATTTTTATTCATTGTAAAAACAGAATGTTTACTTAATGAACGTCAAAGTTGTTAGTTTCACAATTAATGGATTATGTGGAGAAGAAGCTAACAAAGAAACTCCACATTTATTCTTTTCAAAACACGTTTTAACTTAATTAACAGAGTTTTTAACTTAAAATATTAGTCATGAATGTGTTTCAGTGTTGTTAATCCATTCTCTTTCTTTAAACTTTTTTTTTGTATGTATGTTTATAAGATAAGATAAGAATATTATGCTTTATTTTATACCGAAAAAATGGTACAAAAACAGCAATGACAAAAGAAAAGATACAATTGAGCAATTTCTTCCAGGCAACCTCACATTGGAGAATTTGCCGAAGGAGAAATAGATACGGATAGTCGGTGCAAACACGATTATTATAAATATAAATATACATAATAATAATAAACTTACATATGTATATCATACTTGAATACTTACATAAATATTGTAATACTGAGTTTATATATTTTCTTTCTTTCTTTCCATGTTTGTCACGTCCTTGTCTACACCTACTTTGGAATACTACCCACCCACAACAATACATTGTGTTTTGTGGATGAAACTATTGTTGAATTACAAGTGGAAGTGTCACTCAGTTTATTACAAGCCGGGAGTGAGTCACTGCGTTTTTCAAGTCCAGTTGTAGTGAGATTATAGGGTTACCAAACGAGGTTGTACATCGTAAAACAAGGCAGGTTAATCGCGGGTAGTATGTAAAACTGTGAACCGATGAGAAGACAAGCAAGGCCTGCCTCGGTGGACTAGCCGTTAAGGCGCTTAACTACCAAGACAGAGGTCGTGGGTTCGATTCCCACAGGGGGCCGCCGTACATTTGTACAAATGGCCTCAGTCTGGGTGTATTTCCATGTTTGTGATGTCCTTGCCTGGTTGCCATAGCACAGGGTATCCTAGTTTGGGACCAGGTCAAGTGATAGTGTGGTGTGGAAGTTATTATTATTACTAGTGTTATTATAAGGAAAAGCTATAAATACATACCTATAGTCCGCACAATTTTTTTGGCGGTAACGTGAACATAGTCACAGACAGTTTGGACATTGCTTACTGTCTTTTCAGTGTAAACATAAACATAAACATTAACATACAGGCACATAGATTGGCCCCACACTGAGTAATTGTGTGTGATGCGTAGTAAATTACTATTAGTCAATTAATAAAGTGGTCATTTACTCACACATACACTGTAAAGACAGTAAGCGATGTGCAAACGATCTGTGACTATGTTCACGTTACCGCCAAAAAGATTTGTGCGGACTATACACTAGCTGACGGCAAACGTTGTTTTGCCATATTAATTAGCCTGCGACCTATTCTCAGACCTACCAAATATACACAAAAAAATCCTAAAAATCGGTGAAGCCGTTTCGGAGGAGTTCGATGACAAACACTCTGACACGAGATTTTTATATACTTACTAGCTGCCTCGGCAAACGTTGTTTTGTCATATTAATGTGACCTACCAAATATACACAAAGAAAATTGGTGAAGCCGTTTCGGTGGAGTTCGATAACAAACACTGTGACACGAGATTTTTATATATTAGAGCACTTATTACGAAGTCTTACGGTGTTCTTTATACGAACACGATTCCTTAAAACGCTCCATAACCGACGTATAAATAGTTAATGGCGGAGACTTTACACGAGAAAGACTTTACCACAGACTACTAATACTGCGTTTATGGAGTGTTTTAAGCGAATCTTGTTCTATAAATGGCACCGTAAAATATCTAAGATCTAGATGAGTCTGTGACATTTTAATCTCATCACCTAGACGGGAACTTTATTTCCATTAAGCTCAGTTATTTTGGTCCCACGCTCATAATAATCACAAAAGTTTTTTTTTCATATGAATATACATATATGTATACAGTTATGTAGATTTTGTGTTTCTTTTTTTTAAGTTATTTTTATTTGGTACTTCTTACTGACATTTTGCCGACAATATGACATAGAAGGTCATTAGTGTATTGAAGTCTGTTGACCTTGAAAATGTAAAATGTTTTTCGGAGGAGCACTGCTTATCCTAAACCACAGGTTTTAACCTTTTTTAGGGAGCAGGGTACCACTGCCTTAGTGATAAGGTCACTGTAAAATGTTCCTTGAATAAATTATCTTTTATCTTTTTTTTTATCATTTCTAAAACGCGTAATTCTTGAGAACCCCTAATTAGATTGTATCATTGGCAACCACTTTTGCTCTATGAGTTTGTTTTCTGAATTGTATTTTTAGAGATACAGGGGTTTGTCTAATTTTATTAAATTCAAGCGTTATCAATGTCGCCTTCTTTAAATCATTGCCCTACATAGAATAATATAATGTTATTCAACACATAATGGTTTTAAGTATTATAATCCGGTCTAATACGTTTCTATAATAATTTATTGTGCAGCGCCACTCGAAGGCAGAAAAACCGTTAAAAAACTCGACCCTTGAAATTTCCAATCCGTGGTGGACGGTGGTAAATTAAGCCCATACTCTCTCTCTAAGAGAAGGCCTGTGCCCTGCAGTGGGACGTATATAGGCTATGTAACTTGGATATTTAAGATGTTTCATGTACTTTTATCCATCGCCAACCCGCCTGCCAAGCGTGGCGATTATGGCAAAACCCTTCATAGTTATGAAAACCATGAGGGAGGCCTATGTCCGGCGGTGGGCGTCAAATGGCTGATGATGATGTACTTTTATAACGTACGGTATGCAACAAAGAGTTTTAATCTAATCTAGTTTAAATAAATACATATCAATTGGTGGTTTTAACCGCTAAATAATAGGTCTCCTCGCCATGAAGGCATTTATATTATGCCTATTCCAACAACTTATATTGTAATCCTTGTAGCTCCACTCTTTCGAGACAAACACCCACGATTTTTATCCTTTACTTTTCTGTCATTTGAGACTCAAAACGTCTCTATTAAACTATCCACAGGTCAATCAAAAACCTTTTGCGGAATAAAAAAAAAATCTTCCAAAAGACCACACACGTCCTGAGAAACAACTTGGCCTTTTACGACCAAAACTGCTTTACCCTGCTAATGACATCTGTTGCTGAAGACTTATGGGCTAAATTCCATTCTACGGCGGTTCAATTATAAGTTGGCCAGTAAATTTTAAGCAGTCACAACTCGCAGACCCTTTTTGACCGAAATGACTGGACATTCTTCAGGACTATTAGGTTAAATTATACTATACAACCCCGAAAAAGTTAGTTAAACATCATCATCAGCCATTTGACGCCCACTGCAGGACATATGCCTCCTTCGTGGTTTTCATAACCATAAGGGGTTTGCCATAATCGCCACGCTTGACAGGCGGGTTGGCGATCGCAGTATGCGGTTGGAATCTCAGGAAGACGCTGCTGCCCGTCTCCTGGTAATTGACTTCCTTAGTCGCCTTCTACGACATCCACGGTAGAATGGAGTGACGCTATTCTTAATCCGGCGCCACACGGAATAATAAATAGTTAAACATGTACAGTCTTATTCATAAAATGTCGATTTCCACTTAAAGCTGCTCTTACGTGGAGCGTGCTGTCTTGCTCGCAAAATTTTAAATTTTTAATAATTGTAATAAAATGAGTTAACTTTTGATAAATGTGGTCTTAGGGTTTGATGCATAATTCAATTACGCACATTTTAATTACATTTTATTTTTTCTGTAAGTACGTAGTGTTTAACAAAGAAAAGTTGTTCCTAAAATTATTGACGTTTGAATCAAATTAGTCGATTCGATCTGTGATGAACTTTTTTCTTTATACCTCTCCTGCTCGTGTTTTTCATGAAATATATCACAAAACAATAACTTCGTAACGTTTTCTTTTCTTGTCTATATCATAAAGCCTCTGATAAATTCTAGGGTCGGCAGACTATGGCCAGTTTCTGAATTGAGACTTTCGCTCAGTAAATGGTTAATTGTAGTGCTGTCTCTTCGAATTTCTTAGAAAAGAGCGTGACAGAACGTTACTTAAGTATTTACTTAGTGAAATTCTCAATTCAGAAACCGGCCCTAAAACACTTAGGCCAAATTGTCATTAAATTATGGTTCTTTACAACAACAAACGGACGAAGCTTTTAGTGAATGTATTTAATTTTAATATTTCGATTTTTTATGTTTGATTCTTTTTTCAAAATATGACACTAATTAAAATTATATGTAAAATGTCAAGATATACTTTTCTTTACAAGAGAAATAATTAAAATAGAGTCGTGCTTAATTTTTGTAAAAAGACATACAATGTATGTTCAATTCATTGTTTCATGCCAGCTCTCCGTCAATGAAGTAAACATAATTAAAACGTTATAGAATAATTTTATAAAAGGTTTTTATCATTGCCTCAAAAAATTGTGTTTTGGACTTATGTGCTTAGTCCGTCGAACCTAGAACTGCTCTAGGTGATTTAGAACAAGATCATCTGTGAGAACGGTTGGATTAGATTAGATTATATTAGATAAGAACACTTTATTGTCGATGTCATTGGGCCGACCCAAGGTCCGTGTGGGATGGCAAGGGACCGCGAGAGATGGCATTTGGGGGAAAAGGCCTATACCCAGCAGTGGGCAGCGCTGGGCTGATGATAATAATAATAACATCCACACGGCACAATCACTTATCCAGGTCCCAAACTAGGATACCCTGTGATTATGGTAATCATATGGTAATGATAATAGACTGAGGCTGTTTGAACGGCGGACCCAAGGGAAATCTAACCCACGACCTCCGGCATAAATAAGAATCTAAAAATACTATAAGTAATTAATGAAACCCAACGTTATTATAAAGCTGTTTCACATTTCTCTGAAAGCTAATTTTGATGTTCCAAACATAAATATTTCTACTCGGGTGGTCTCCGGTGGACTTAGAAAAAATCACCATCGGAATTATCTTATGAGTTTGGTTCATTAGACACCATAAGGCAGCGGTTCCTATACTTTTTTTGCTATGGAATAGTAACACACCTCTTTTATGTTACGGACCACCATATCAAAATAGTAGATACGAAAAATATATCCGTTTGGTGCCGGATTAAGAATAGCGTCACTCCATTTTCTTCCGTGGATGTCTTATTAGGCGACTAAGATAATACATTATCAGAAGACGGGCAGCAGCGTCTTCCTGAGATTCCAACCGCGAACTGCGATCGCCAACCCGCCTGCCGAGCGTGGCGATTATGGCAAAACCCTTCATGGTCAGGAAACCCATGAGGGAGGCCAATGTTCTGCAGTGGTCGTCAAATGGCTGAGGATGATGATATTTAATACTTATTTTACTATTCTTTGTATGTACTATGGACATTGTTAAATTATAAATATATAAATGTCGCAATTTGTGCCGAAACAGAGGAGTGATTGTGATACAAATCTCTGCGATCGGATCGATAATTATTGATAACAGACTTTTTATCAATTTGTGATTCAATTAAAAACATCAATAATTTCCGCTGCGGTAAATTTTAATGAGCTTGATAAGGCAGCATAATGGCTGCAGTCATCTAACATAACATCAAAAGGTTACTAATCAGTCATCAAATCCGTATTGAAGAAGTCATTTGTATGACAAGTTTTTGTCGAGAGCGGGGCTTTTGACTTGTAGTCGAAATTTTCAGGAATATTCTTCTCTGTTTATAGGGAGAATATATTCCGGACTTTTAGGGCGTTTTGTATGGCCCGTCCTTCGGCCCGTGGGTCCAGTCCGTCCGTCCGTCCGCCAGTTCGTCCATCCATCTGTCCGTCTGTCGGTCTGTGTGTCTGTACGTATGGCTTTTGCTTATGAACCGTAATGAACAGCTTTGCCAGTGGAAATTATGTGACACTAGCTTTTGCCCGCGACTCCGTCCGCATGGAACGAGCAATTTCCGGGATGAAAAGTGCTATGTTCTTACCCAGGACTCAAACTATCTCTATACCAAATTTCATCTAAATCCGTTCAGCCGTTATTGCGTGATTGAGTAATAAACATTCAAACATTTGCTTAACTTTCAAATTTAAAATATTAGTAGGACGGATTGTGTCAAATTATTCAACAAATAGTAAAACTTACAAAAAGTTAAAAATAAGGAAGATCTATACAAGTGACGTGAATTTTTAACGTTTTTTTTTTTTTATTTTTGTAAAACGGTAAATACATACACGAGCCTTGTAATGATTTTGATGAAGTCACTATAGTATTAAACAAAAAATAATATAAACCGGCTAAGTGTGAGTCGGACTCGCCCACATCGGACCAGTCCAGCCGTCTACTATCTGTCTTAAGGCTGTACTTACGTGGAGCACGCTGTCTCGCTCGCACAATCTAACATATTTAGTGATTGCAATAAAATGAGTAATCTTTTGATTAGTGATCCGAAGATTTGATGGATAATTAAAGGAACAATTTTCTTATCCTGTACTAAGTTTCTGATTGAGAAAATTTCATTCCAAATGTAATATTTTTGGAAACCGCTTTTCTTTATTAAAAACTACGTATAAAAAAACAAAAATATATTTAAAGTGTCCGTAATTTAATTACGCATCAAAGCCTCAGACCACATTCATTAAAATATTACTACTTTTATTACAATAATGAAAAATGTTAGTTTGTGCGAGCGATACGGCATGGTCGACGCGTAGGAGCCTTAAGGGGCTCCAACTCCAGGGAGGATATAACTCTAGCGCCCCACTGAGGAAAAAAACATATCTTTTTTACACATCGAATTTGCAAAAAGTGTCGGTACAATGTCTCCATCATGTTAATAGTGATTTTTAGGACCCATGGCCGTGAACCTAGGGCAAAAAACCTAGGATTAGATAGCCAAAAACGGCCAGTCTCCGGTTCGTGATCCTAGGTTCTTTGTCGCGGGTCCTAAAAATCACTGTTGACATGATTGAGAGATTGTACAGACACGTTTTGCAAATACGATCTGTAAAAGAACATATGATTTTTTTTTCGTTGGTGCGCTAGTTAGCCCACTGTATGCCCTTAAGGCACTACAGCGTCAGAGCGCCCGTTCACATATCTAACGTAGCAGGTTACAAACCGCGCTGTAAAATCATCTACCGCAGAGGAAAGAGGCGACATAGTCAGTAAACACTTTATCTGCCTTGCAACCTCCAGCTGATACTAACATGTAACCAGAACGCGACATTACTGTCGATTAAGAAGCCATTCAGTCAGTTAAGACCCGCGATTCCCTAAGATAAGACTTAAAGTCAGTTTACACTCCTACTCAGGGTCGTATTTATTCATTACTAACTGTCCCGGCGAACTTCGTACCGCCACAGATTCCGTGTATACGATTCTTGTTACCATGGCAACGCAATAAATAAATATCTTAGAGTTTGGCTTGAAAAAAAGGATGCGGTAACCGGTAACATTAAAATATTATCACACGGGACCGCATTACCGGGATATCAAGTATCTTATGTCTCATTCAGATCTTTGTCTATCTGTAGGCCAAGTTTCATGTAACTCCGTTCAGCCGTTATTGCGTGATTAAGTAACAAACATCCAAACATCTTCACGACCCTTCACATTTATAATATTATAAGTAGGGTCTTCACAATAATACCTTTTGCTTGAATACTCAGTTTAAAATAATGCTGTGTTATTGTGGTTAAAATAAACGTTTTGTATTTTTTTTTATTGTGTGTATTTTATTAGTTTTCTGCGACTTCGTTCACCTGAAAATTTTTAAGTGTATTTTTTCGGGATGAAAAGTAGCCTAAAATAGATTAGAGGCTCGAATAGCATATAAATGCTATTCGAGCCTCTAATCTATTTTTACCTCCGTGTATTTCTATATTAGCTTTCATCCACATCCGCTTAGCCGTTCTGGCGTAATTGAGTAACAAAGATTAACCCAAAGATTAAGAGTAAGGAGTTTTATGTGTGTCTTCAAATATAATATCTGTGCATTTATATCTGTATAAGTATTTACTTTTTTTGTTTTTTTCCTTTATGTAGTATGTATGCTATAATATTTTTTATTTCCTTCTCGAGTACATTTTATTGTAAGTTATTTATGTATGTTTATCTTTTCTGTGTATATATATATATATATATATGTCAGATATGTTAGAAGAAATTCCAAAGATTTCGAAAATGTTGGTGGCCATCATAATGTTAATACTAGAAATAAACATAAATTGTCATTTCCACGATTTAGACCTGCAAAAGTTAACACATCCTTGGGCACTGTATAAAATAAAATTCAACAAAATTCCTCAAGATATATTAGAGTTACCTCCAACGCGGTTTAAAAAATGTGTTAAGCACATTCTGTGCAAAAAGGCTTACTATAACATCAAGGATTATTTAGAAGACAGAGATGTTTGGCATTAAACAGTAGATTAATATTAATTACAGGACGATTGTGACTAGTGTTTAACACATTCATGACTAATATTTTAAGTTGAAAACTATGGTAATTAAGTTAAAACGTGTTTTGAAAAGTATAAATGTGGAGTTTCTTTGTGAGCTTCTTCTCCACATAATCCATTAATTGTAAAACTAACAACTTTGACGTTCATTAAGTAAACATTCTGTTTTTATAGTGAATAAAAATATTTGAATTGAATTGAATTAAATTATTGTTATTTATGTAAGTATGAATATTAATTTTCATATTTAATAATAATAATAAGTAATTTATTGCCTATAAGTTACAGAGACATATCACATTTTAAAAGTTACATATTAAGTTACACACTGTAAGTCCCTGACTCCTAAACTAGGGCAACCTGTATCTTAGGAGTCAGTTCCTTCCTTTTTAGATTCAGCCCTTTTTATTTTAAGTCGTTTTACTTTATCTCTCTTTACTATATTTGCACCGAATGTCTGTCTCATTTTTCCTTCAGCAACTTTCCGTCATAGGGTTTTCTGGAAGAAATTGCTTTTAGCAATAAGGCCACCAATTGTAGTCGGCCTAAAACGTGTACTAAATCGTTATTTCCGACTCACTGCATTTAATTGTGACGCAATTTGAAAACAGTAACGTCGAGAGTAGAGGGGCTGACTCTGGATCTTTTTGTAACTGACAACAGTTAGTAATCAACCAATTTCATTCAATAAACTAACCCAATTTTAGGAAATAAAAAGAACAAACAATTGTTACAGTTTTAGTTCACTGTCTTGGTTGACTCACTCTAACACTGGTATTGACTCAGCGCTATCGTTTGTTGGGGCTCATATAAGGCGCTTCACACACGGCAGCTATATTGTCCGCCTCGTTGGTGTTAAGGCGTTAAGGCGCTTAGCTACCAAAACAGAGGCCATGGGTTCGATTCCTACTGGGAGCCGCCGTACATTTGTACAAACGGCCTGAGTCTGGGTTTATTTTAATTTTTGTGGCGTCCTTGTCTGGTTGCTATAGCGCGGGGTGTCCTGGTTTGGGACCGGGTCAAGTGTTTGTATTGTGTGGAAGTTATTATTACTATAATGAATATTAATGTACATTACATCCCGGGATGTACGGCTTCCATTTCCTCCATTTCCTTCCGTGGATGTCGTAGAAGGCGACTACGGAAATCAATTACCAGGAGACGGCCAGCAGCGTCTTCCTGAGATTCCAACCGCATACTGGGATCGCCAACTCGCCTGCCGAGCGTGGCGATTATGGAAAAATCCCTCATTGTTATGAAAACCAAGAGGGAGGCCTATGTACTGCAGTGGACGTCGAATGGCTGACGATGATGGTGATGATGTATGGCTTTAAATTATGTTACAGTGTCACACACACACAACAGAACAGGTAATGTAATGTATCTTTTTCTTCATTCCATTGATATAGGTACGTCTCACTTTCCAGTTGCTAAGGTTTAAATGTATATTTTCGTTTCTCTTTGTATCTTAAGATGCGAAGATGTAAAAATATACATTATAGGTGGGTGGTCGCCTGGCGATTTCTATGGAAAGATGTAATGCATGAGATGTATCGTGCTATAATATACATCTTTACATTATATCTGCCGTGTGTGAAGCCCTTAATTATAGGGAGTCAGGATTAGGGCAAGCATCCGGTTCCTTGATTGTATTGAGGAACTCTCTGGTAGCCGGGTATTCCCCCTCTTTATCATTATTATGCAATACTCAGGAATCATTGAATAAGGAGTCTTTAAGGAAATGTCCGAGCAAATATTGTTAGCTTTATACATATGCATAAACTCACGCCTCCATTCCGAGGGGTAGGCAAAGCCCAGGGCCACGATTCACGCTATGTGGACGAACGCAAAGTACTTCAGATATCAGACTCGCACTAAAATCACTTACAACTTTTTGCACTACGAACCCAAAACGGAAAAAGTTCAATTGTGTTTGATCCTCAAACAGAATTTCGAACTCAAACTTTCGTAAGCACTGCACATTATTAACTAAAATAACAACCCTGACAAATGGCAAAATATACGTAAGAATTCACAAGAGTTTCGTCCACAATGTCAAAGTAAATATAAAAAATAAAATAAGAAGTATAAAGGAAACTAAAAAAAAACCACACACCATACAGTACGTAGTCAATTAAATAAACCGCCCCGAGACAATGGCAGCAAACAGAATTGACCTTGTCGAACTGACAATAATTGTTCAACAAACCATGGAAGCGGTGGTAGCCTAGTGGGTAGAACATTGGACTCGAAAGCGGGAGACCCAGGTTCGATTCCCAGTGCGGGCATGTACCTATGACTTTTCTTTCTAAGTTATGTACATTTGTGAAGTTGCAGTAGCAATACCACTCGCTAACGGTGAAGGAAAACATCGTGAGGAAACCTGGGTGTCTGAGCTATTCGCATACCTCAGCGCTTGAAATCGCCAATCCGCTGTGGGCACGCGTGGTGATTAAGCCCATACTCTCTCTCTCTCTCTCTCTCTCTCTCTGAGAGAAGGCCTGTGCCCTACAGTGGGACGTATATAGGCTGCCTATGAAACTACGGAAAGATATAAAAGATTCGAATTCACTTCCGAAATTGAAGTTCCGATTAATTAAAGAACAATGTAAAATTTAAGCGTTGTTATAATTGCATCTGATAAGTAAAATTGGTATGGGGCGTTGTATATTTTCTTAGATTATAGCCCTGTTTTTGTCATTTTAAGTGAATGAAATGTATTTCAGTAAGTAGTTGGCTTGCCATTTGTTCAAATTGATCTGATTAATTGTTTTTTACTACAAGGTTTTTGTGCACATTTTTAGGTTTTTTTGTTTATTTGTAGTATGTACTTATAAATCAAGTTTCTATCTATCTATCGATCTTCTATCGTTCTTATGAAAAAAAAAACGCGTCGAATTGATAACCTCCTCCTTTTTTGAAGTCGGTTAATAAATAAATATCTACTTACAATCTAAAACCTTAGATTAATAGATTGTTAGAGTACGAAAAACGGGGTGTAAATGACGTGTTTCCAGATGGCGTTTTAAAAATAACCCTCTATTTGCTTGTCATCTACCAATGCTGATTGTTCTTTGAAGGGAAACAAGTTAATTTGTTTGTACCGCTCAGTTTTACCATCGTTCTCGGTAAATCAATTGACGCATTTCGTGGGCAAATGTTTATTGGACACCACCGACTGAGAAGGGCGTACACAGTCCATATTTCTATGTGTTTTACAACTTTAAGTACTGGAAAGTCATCGTCCTAACTTGCGGGAAGCATGAGACGCCTTCAAATCCAAGCACCATTCGAATACTTATTAATCAAAATGAAATCAACGAGGGCCGGTTTCTGAATTGAGAATTTCACTAACTAAATACTTATGTAACGTTCTGTCACGCTCTTTTCTGAGAAATTCCAAGAGACAGCACTACAGTTAATCATTTACTTAGGGAAAATCTCAATTCAGAAACTGGCCATAAGCCTTCGGTCTTAAGAAATCGGTGAAGCCGTTTCAGATCTGTTCGATAACAAACACTGTGACACGAGATTTTTATATATTAGATCCTACTAATATTATAAATGTGAAAGTTTGTGAAAATGTTTGGATGTCTGCAGGTTTTGATGTCTGGATGTTTGTTACTCAATCGCGTAATAACGGCTGAACGGCTTTACATGAAACTTGGCGTACAGATAGAGAAAGACCTGAATTGAGATATACCATACTTGATATCTCGGTAATGCGGTTCCGTGGTATAATAATATTTATTTTATGTTTAAAATAGATGGCGTTGTGCGAGCAAACGTTGTGTTTTAAAAATAGATGGCATTGTGCAAGAATCTTATAAACGGATTCTGGGGCGGTACGAAGTTCGCCAGGACAGCTAGTAAGACTAAAAAAACCTATTTAGAGGCTAAAAAGTCGTAAAATTCTCTGTACGTAATACAGAGAAGTTTTCACTGATGCCTGCACTTGTCCATTAGCTCAGCTGGGAGAGCGCTGGCACGGTTAGCCAGAGGTCGCGGGTGCCACTCCCGGCATGGGTGGAAGTTTTAGCCTCTAAATAGGTTTTTAAAATTGTCCTCAGCACGGGTTAGTGCAACAAAAAGAATATAATAGCTAGACATAAGACCGTTTGGTGGCTTGGTACCGTTTAGTACCCCTTCACATTACTCTCCAGATGTCCAGCTGGTAGCCACTTACGGAAATGTCAATGACCACCCCGTATTAAGTACCTAGTTGGCGAGTGATCAAAGAAATGCCGTCGAAAATTATCATACGGCAGTCGAGGAACTAAGAGTTGGCAGACTACCAGTTTTGCCCTTTACTAGAATGAATGAGCGAAAGTGAAAACTGTTCTAGAATTGTTTTATCTACTACTAACTAGAAATAGCGGTGGTACTGGCGGTAGAACGCCGGCTTCTCATTCGAGAGGTCATGGGTTCGAATCCCGACGAATGTACTGTTATGACGTAGACTTATATAGCTGTTTTGCTGATCTAAGCAACCTACTTAATTATCTTATTTTAACTTTTTATAAATGCAACCTTGCATCTGCTTGCACTCAATGTTGCATCAGCCGAGGCTTCATTAAAAATTATCGCTTTACAAAAAGTAGTTCCATTACAACTTTGATCGGTTTAACATCGAAATCCGCGCGGAGTCAGAGTCCAAATTCGGGAGTTGTGTTTAAAGTGAAATAAAGTGTTGTGTAGATAAATTTGTGTTTTTTTTAAAGACTCCACTACGAGACACCCTAACAGTACGAATGACTTTGTATTGTAAGTCACGTACATTTGTGAAGTTATAGTAGCAATACCACTCGCTAACTGTGAACGAAAACATCGTGAGGAAACCCGAGTGTCTGAGTTGTTCGCATACCTCAGCGCTTGAAATTTGCAATCCGCGTTGGGCATGGATGGTAATTAAGCCCACATTCTCTCTCTGGGAGAAGGCCTGTGCCCTGCAGTGGGAGGTTTAAAGGCGGCACAAAACTAAAAATAAACGTTGGGGTTTCTACCGACTGCGAAAGTGAAGAGACGGTTATGTTTTTCACACGTTTGTATATACGAGTACGAGAATGTCGCTTGACCATGACTACCTAGAGCCCAAATGGCTTGAACGATTTTCACAAATAAGGCGTCAAATGACAGGAAGTAATTAAGCAAGTTTACTAGCCTGATTTCTTCTCCATAACGATGTAGATCTCGCTCGAAATAGACGCCCATGTTTGATTTGTTGCGTTCAATAAGTCACGCTTTCTGCGATTCATTGAATAAAATATGTTGACCTTGACTTTGAGTCGTCACGAAAAAACTAACATGGTCTCTATTATTTTGAGTAAAAATGTACAATACCACCAAAAAACTGAAGAAAGAGTCAAGTTATCACCAGTGTAAGTTTAACATGATTACGCAGAGGTCAAACGACTTTGTCATGTTTTACAAAATAAGAGATGTAATTTGACGCCACCATTATGATGGGCAGGAAAGTTAAGGTCGGGTAGAAGAAGGATGTCATGGTTGTGCAACATCAAGGAATGGACCGGTGTTTGAAACCGCGGTATAGTTGTTCAGAGTTACACTGAACAGAGAGCTTTGTAGAGAGCCAGTCAGCCTCCATTGATGGAGACACTTTAAAAAGAAGAAGAAACGGCTCGTCGACGTTTTTTAACCAGAAGGGTTTTTTATTTCAAATCTTATTTTTACACTAGATACAATCGTTCCTGTTAACATGTTTTTTTTCCAAATAATCCTTAATGTTATAATAGGCTTTTTTGCACAGAGTATGCTTAACACATTTATGAAACCGCGTTGGTGGTAACTCTAGTATACTCGTATCTTGAGGAATTTTATTGTAGAACCGTATACAGTGCCACATTAAGATGTCCTTTTAAAAATACCAGGGAGGCGAGTCTCTAAAATGCATAATTGTTCAATAGTCATAATAGTACGGCAATGGTTGTTTTATTGATTGAAAATCTAATAAATTTATAAATCTTAACAATTTTGCAGATCCACTACCTTATTTCTTAATATCTTAGACTGAAAGGCAATTAGTATCAAAATTCCTACAAGTAAACATAGTTTACTAAACGCCATTGAAAGTGCTAATGAACTCTTTAATTTGTTTACATTACGTTCTAATTTTCTAAACACGTTAATTGGAGGGGTGTTTGTTTCTCATAATATTTGTGTAGGGCCCTTTTGTTACGTTATTTTAAGTATAATTAGGTAGTAATTAAGCTGTAGTCGCGCTATTTTCGTCGCGTTAGTAAGCGTTATTTTATATACTTAAAATAGGTAATAGTTAAGACGAAAGTCGTCGACGTAGCCCAGCGGATTAGTAAGTTGAAGTGGCAGTGGGCGGGGCACATAGCACGCAGAACTGATGGCCGATGGGGCCGAAAAGTTCTCGAATAGAGACCACGTATCGGCAAGCGCACCGTAGGACGACCAGCCACAAGATGGACAGATGACCTCATCCAAGTGGCAGGAAGACGCTGGATGCAAGCCGCTTCCAACCGGTCTTTTTGGAAATCCATGGAGGAGGCCTATGTTCAGTAGTGGACTTCTTGTGGCTGAATGATGATGATGATGATGATGATAACCAATAAAAAGCTCGATCGCATCATTAAACTACTAAAATGTTTTTTCTATACTCCATTCCATGAAATGAGCTCAAAGCTTCGAGCTGGGAGCCTAAAGAAAATAGTCCACGTGCGCCTATTGGTTAATGTGCGTGACGTACAATAGCCACTAGCCAATCAAGGCATACATTAGGAGCATAAATACGTCCGACTGAAGGGCACACGCCTTCTCTCAGGGAGAGAGTATGGGCTTAATCACCAAGCGTGCCCACCGCAGATTGTCGATTTTAAGCGCTGAGGTATATGAATAGCTCTGACACTCAGGTTTCCTCACGATGTTTTCCATTACGGTTAGCGAGTGGTATTGCTACTATAAGTTCACAAATAGGTACATGCTCGCACTGGGAATCGGGCCTGGGTCTCTCGCTTCCGAGTCCAACGTTCTACCCACTAGGCAACCACCACTGCAATTTTTTTTCAGGGCATCATGAAGCTTAATTGTTTGACTGAGCCGTTCGGATCTTAGATTCGCTTTCATATGTTTTCACATTGTTTACATATTTATTTTATAAATGAATTCAATTAAACTCTATCTTTTGGTAGAGAGAAGATTGAGTTTTTCATATTGCAGATAAACTAAGAAAGCTCCTATATTGTAATATATGGTAAGGGTGGACGTAGTCTGTGTGCATGTGTGTGTTGTATACAAATCAAGACGGAAACTAAATACTAACTGTAGTCGCAAAAACACAAAATTGCAGTGTTTTAGAGTATTTCTTCACCAATTTTTCTCCAAAACTATTTAATTCTTGGTTGATATGCACATAGGTATATTTTTTTCATTTGTAACGTTCACTAAATAAATAAAAAAAAATATAACATTTACACAACAATATCGATGGCCAAGTCGCAGCTTCTGCGCTTTATTTAAATGAATTGATTTGACGTTTTTAAAACAAAATGTAATAATGAGTTAAAGAAATGTGTCCAATGGGGACTAAGCCCATACGGTAAACATGGACAGCTCCGCTATAAATAGAGAAGAAATATTTGCGCGAATCATAAAAATGTATTGACAGTGGATTGTTTTACCCGCAGAGTGGTTGTGTTCATTCAGAACCTGAATTTGTTCAAACATCAACCGACGTAGGTACCGAGTACATACTATACCTAAATTGCAACACAATTATTGACACTATGGGCCAGTTTCTGAATTGAGACTTTGAAGTAAATAGTTAACTGTAGTGCCGTCTCTTCGAATTTCTCAGAGAAGAGCGTGACAGAACGTTACTTAAGTATTTACTTTGTTAAATTCTCAATTCAGAAACCGGGCCTAAACGTTGAGTGTAAAAGATTTTTTTACAATTTTAACTTTGACCTTTGCATCTTCGTTATGGGATGATTTATACAGCGTCCAATGGCACCTTCACTCGCACTAGAGGGGTGAAGGGACCACTCAGACGCTGCAGTGCCTGGGATATATTTTTTTAGATGGAGTTAGATTATTCTACACCTATTGTAAACCTTTTGTAAACCCTATGCAAAATTATCATTTTTAGGTTCCTGGCTGTTTCAAACTGGTTACCATAGCACACGGTATCCTAGTTTGGAACTAGGTCTTGTGATTGTATTGTGTGGAAGTTAATATAATTATAAACTGACTTAAGCATGTGTAATTGGATGTTTGTTACTTAATCACGCAATAACGGCTGAACGGAATTACATTAAACTTGGCATTATGAATAGAGACATAGGATACTTGATATACCGGTAATGGGTTAATGGGACAGGTAGTAATAATATATACGGATATACTGTACTAGGTAAGCGTGTACATATATATACACTCGTACCTAGTACAGTATATCCGTGTGGAGCCGGATTAAGTATAGCGCCACTCCATTTCCTTCCGTGGATGTCTTAGAAGGCGACTAAGGAAATAAATTACCAGGAGACGGGCGACATCCTGAGATTCCAACCGCATACTGCGATCGCCAACCCGCCTGCCAAGCGTGGCGATTATGGCAAAACCCTTTATGGTTAGAGAAAACCATGAGGGAGTCCTATGTCCTGGAGTGGGCGTAAAAATGGCTGATGATGATGATAGAATATAAACCTAGTAGATTTGCTTTGAATACCCCACTTCTCATTTATATGCGACTTCGCCACGATAAGGAGACTTATCAATTATCATCTATCGTCTTATCTACCACCCGGTATCTATTTGAGCACCGACAACTATTCCAAAGTCACCGAGAGTCATGGTCGCTGATAATTAATCAGTCACAGCTTCGAAGTTCCACTATTTGGGTGGCAGGCAGGAAATTTGTGACTGACGAAGTCAGAAGGAGGTGTTAAGGGGAGGTGTTTGTTTTATTCATAATTCATAATTCATAATTCATTTATTGATTCGTGAGACACAAGTACATCAGGTGTTCTAGTTAAAAATACAGTTTCTTTTGTGCTCTACCTAAATAGGCATACAAATCTTAATTCGGAAGTATTAAAACATTTAAATAATCTAAGGAAACTATTTTATTATGTAAGTTCTGAGGTCAAGCAACTCTATGAGGTAGCCGATTGGTATTTTCACAGAATATGTGTTATAAGTTCTCGCTAACTGTGACGGAAAACGTCGTGAGGAAGCCTGAGTTGATAGGGTGTTCACGTACCTCGGCGATTGAAATTGCCAATCCGCGGTGGGTACGAGTGGTAATTAGTCCAAAGAAAAGTTTAACAAGATCGTGTTTCATCTAAGGGGACACCTCTTGTTTTCATTTATGATTTTTAGGGTTCCGTACCCGAAGGGTGTCAAACGGGACCTCACTACCGAGTCTTTATTGTCCGCCTGTCCGTCTGTCTGTCACCAGGCTGGTGGGGGCTCCCGTACAACAAATGTATATTTTTTGCCGTTTTTTGCTCGATATTAATAACGACAACAGGTAGACGCTTGAAATATTCACATAATCAAATTAAAATAAATAATTAAATTAAAATATGTAAGTGGGGCTCCCATACAACAAACGTGATTTTATACCGTTTCTCGATCTTTGTGTCTAATTATGCTGTATAGATAGTACGGAACCCTTCGTGCACGAGTCCGACTCGCACTTGGCCAGTTTTTTTGTTATCTTTTAGGCAATCCTCCATTTTTTTAATGTAGCCTATCCCACTGCAGGGCACAGGCCTTCGCTCAGTGAGAGAGACTAGAGAGTATGGGCTTAATTACCACGCGCGCCCACGGCGGATGTGCAATTTCATGAGCTGGGATATCTGAACACCTTGGACACTCAGGTTTCCTCACGATGTTTTCCTTCAACGTTAGCAAGTGATATTGCTACTACAAATTCACAAATGTACGTAACTTAGAAAGTGAAGACTCGATCCCCGTGCATATACCAATGACTTTGTTTTCTAAGCACAACAAAAACAAGGTAACGGATAAAGTTATCTGGCCCTTAAGAACTTTATCTGAGGGCTTCACGCCTTTTACCTACGAAGATTGAACCAAACGTTCTCGACCGACGACGACGCGTTGAACTTTAACGAGGAGGTTTTAAAATGACAGTTGACAACAAAATGTACTGATTATAGTGTCATTTATAACAGAACTACTTTTATAATAACAAAAAAACCTGACTTCAACACAATCACCCAGGAGAAGAAAAAAAGAATTCGATAACTTTCTCCTAAATTTCACCAATAAATCTTGACTAATTTTTACGGGATTACCAGTACCGCGCGGAGTCGCGCGCGCTTCGCTACGTTACGTTTTGCATAAATCACGTAACACCCGTGTGTGTGGTGTAACAATTTGATTTTTTAATAATTCTAACTAGGATATATTTATTTTATAACATAAACATTTACGTTCAACGAGCGTCATCAAAATAAAGTACTGTTTACATGTCGTTTGGATTTTTACATTTGCTAAACTTGCTAAAGGCTAAACTATACAACGATGCAAGAACGGTGTAACGCCATCTAGTGAAAACCCTAAAGAGCTAGCAGTGCCAGTGGCGTCAATCTGATAGATCTCACAGTAGCTACCCAAGTATTACAGTCCGAGAGGTATGTAAAGCTCTTCGTATGTCAGACAGGCAGAAATTGTAGGCGTACTTATAGAGTTCCGTTACCAGCCTTCAGGTACAGAACCCTAAAAATAAGGTTGATTGTCGACTCTGAGTAAGGAATGCAATCCCGGGATACCGGGATCCCGCATACATTTTGCGGAATTAATCTCGGTCGATAATTTTGGGGGATGCCGCTGGACTGGCGGGATTACAAAGAAGCATTGATCCTAGCGTAGATCATACGTGTTATTCTACTCTTGGCGGCGTGTGCTTTTCAATTTGAAAATTGTGATATTTAAGTGACTCTGGCAATTTATGTTTCTGATGCTTAAATTACGTGATTATGTTAACTGTCAACTTAGGTTTTTAATGTTTATGTTGTTGTGTAAATTTAGGCCTTAATCTTTATGTCTAAAAGTATTAATTTGTAACGTACCAAAAAGCTTATTTAATTTTGGTAAAATTTGAAACACTGAAAACTGGGTCTTATAGTTCTTTATTACAATTGATTTCAGAGGAATAAGTCCACCTTGCCAGATCCCGCACAAACCTAGACCAGCGCGACTAAGATGGTTCAGTCCCGCAAATACCTGAATTGAAATTATGTTGCGGGATTGCATTCCACAGTAAAACAGAAAATACATAAAACGTGCACTATAAAGTGTTGTAAAATTCCTGGACGGCCTTTAAAAAAGCCTTTATTTAGAGGTAAGAGAGTACTTATTACGCCTGGCATATGTTTGAAAAAATATTACTGGGTGCACTTGTGATAAAATGTTTTTTTAATACGTAATTTTTGGTCGAGAAAACATGCTACTAAAATTAATAAATTTACAAGAAACTTTCCTTCATCAAAACTCAGTTTTAGAAACCAAAACCATGTTTAAGTTGTCCGTAATTTTATTATCTAGCAAAGCCTCAGATCACATTTTCCAAAAGCATATTTTTTTACAATCGTTAAAATGATAAAATGTGCGAGGAGTGTGAGACGTAACAGCAGCTTAGGCCTGAGACACAGAGTAAGGACATGGGGAGGAGACGCGTAAAAGACGCGTCGTCTTTCATATTCACTTTCATACAAAATGTACTGAAGCCCACACAGAAGGGGCGGGGCGAGTGCGCGAATTCTATACAACACGTCGCGTCTTTCCCTGGTGGCCAAGGCCTTGTGAATGAACGGGTTATCTCTCCAACAGAGAACTATCATAAAAACTTAAATTTAAAATTTTAAAACCCCCAACACAAAAAAACTAACTCTTAAAAAATAAAACGGCCATTTTTTCCGCCATTCTGTTTTTTTTTTATCGCACTTAAATTTGGCCAGGGTCTACGTTGTTTTAGTCAAACCATCATCCTTATATCTCTTACCGTTTTGTCAGGCTCTTACCGCAAATTGTATGCTTTTTAAGAAAATTGTTGAAAGCAATTGCTGGTGTGAAACAAAGAGTGTTCTATATCTATTTAGGTATACAGGGTTATATGTACAATTTCTGAAACAAGTCAATGAAATATTTTACGTGCCTTTAAAACGTTTGTTATTTCCTTTTAACACACAATATAGTTTATGGGGTGTAAAGGTATGTTATTTCTCAAGAGAACAAATAACATTAGTTCACTTACAGAAAAAACAAATAACTTACTAATATACCTATGTAAATACAAATATTTGTAGGAACACTACGTTCGTGCCAGTAACAGTTTGGTAACAAAACTCGAATTCCAAAAAGCATTTTAATGTGATTTCATCGTTGCAGGTGGTGACATAGTATGGAACAGTTGATACTATGCACATTTGTAAATATTAGGGGTTAAAGTATGAAATTGCCGTTTTATTGCAATAGGTTCTTTGAATTGACATAGAATCTTCACGGTTTAGAGGTTTTCGAATGAAACTTTTTTCAAATGGTTTCTATGATGTTCTTTTTTTAAAAAATGTGAAACAATTGAATATCGACTTTCAATTGTTTTTGTTATTCAATTTAGACAAGAAAGATGGATACTGCGAAAATTCGAGTGATTATGAGGCACCCATTTTTCGTATTTTTTATTTTATTGATTTGACGCAAGTGGGTCAATATTGTGGGTAAGGTAACGTTAAACCATGCCGCTAATTCCTGGGTAGTTTGACTAGGGTCGGCTTCCACTATCTCTCTTAATTCATCGTTATTCACCTGTGTGGGCGGTCTTCCTCGTGGCTCGTTCTTTAAGTCGAAATTTCCATCACGAAAGCGTTTAAACCAAAATCGCACGGTGCGTTCATTAGTAGACCCCTCTCCAAACGCAGCATTGATATTGCGGGCTGTTTCTGCCGCGTTAGTTCCGCGTCGGAACTCGTATTCAAAAATCACTCGAATTTTCACAGTATCCATCTTTCTTGTCTAAATTGAATAACAAAAACAATTGAAAGTCGATATTCAAATGTTTCACATTTTTTAAAAAAAGAACATCATAGAAACCATTTGAAAAAAGTTTCATTCGAAAACCTCAAACCATGAAGATTCTATGTCAATTCAAAGAACCTATTGCAATAAAACGGCAATTTCATACTTTAACCCCTATTATTTTGTGTTTTTAGTTTTTTCCGGTGTACAATAAAGAATATTCGTATCTTATCTTATACTATTTGCGATTTCGGAGTTTCAATCATAAACAAAAAACTTTACACTTTATTGCACAGATAAAGGGCCTACATAATACACAAAATTAAAAGTAATAACCTGTATAAATGTATATGTGGAATGCGTAGAATGTCAATGTTACAAATGACTTTGACGTATAGCAACGTAACGACACGCCTCGAACGAACCGGTATTTTTGTTATAACTGTACTTTGTGTTTACTTAGTTTAAGTTAAACTTGAACCTTTTTGACGGGACACACTGAGTAAATATTTAATGAACTGCCTTTTTTGGTTTAACGAAAAATCATGCGATAAAGAAGACAGGAAGGCAGGAAGACGCTGGATGCAAGCCGCTTCCAACCGGTCTTTTTGGATATGGACTTCTTGTGGCTGAATGATAATGATGTGATAAATTAATAAGTACAGTCGGCAGTGGGGTCAACCTTTACACTTTTGTTGCAAAGTAATGTCTCACGATGTTTACCTTCACCGTTAGCGAGTGGTATTGCTACTACAACTTCACAAATGTACGTAACTTGGAAAACAAAGTCATTGGTACATTCCGAGATTCGAACCTACGACCTCCCGGAATGTGAAGCCGGCGTTCTACCGCTGCGCTACCACCGCACGTTTGTAGTCCGTTATATTCTATTATATATAGCACTTATTTATAGCTGCAAAAGAGTTGCGATTAAGTGCCAAGTATTGCCCACGTACCGTCCAATAATAGGGGGTATTAGGTCACAGTAGTAAGTAGGGTCACTTTTTCTTTTACCGAGAATCTCTTTGTATTTTGTTCAGTAAGATAACAAAAGACAATGGAAATATTTTTGAAGAAATATTCTGTTTCTTTTGTAGTGTACTTATCTAGCGACAATAGAAGTGGATTGAGAAAGGAATGTTACGTTGGTTTGGACACGTGGAGAGGATGAAGGAAGAAAGATTGATGAAACAAATATTTGGAGCAAATGTGGGTGGAAGGGCCGGTAAGAGACTTCCCAGGCGGACATACTTCGACCAAATAGGGGATGTATTAGCAAAGGGCAAGATAAAAAGTTCCCGAAACCGGCGTGCGTGCATGTAACGACTAATTAATGTTAAGGAAGAGAAAGTGATCTGTCAGGATCGGGGCAAGTGGCAGTCCCTGGTCTCTGCCTACCCCTCTGGCATCACGCCTGTATCTTTAATAGATGTGCTATACTGGAATAGAACGGAGTACAAACGTGCGGTGGTAGCGCAGCGGTAGAACGCCGGCTTCTTATTCGGGAGGTAGTGGGTTCGAATCCCGGCATGTACCAATAACTTAGTTTTAGTTACGTACATTTGTGAAGTTATAGTAGCAATACCACTCGCTAACTGTGAAGAAAAATATCGTGAGGAAACCTGAGTGTTTGAGGTGTTCACATACTTCAGGGCTTGAAACTGCCAATCCGCGGTGGGCACGCGTGCTGATTAAGCCCGTACTCTCTCCGAGAGAAGGCCTGTGCCTTGTAGACGGACGTATATAGGCTAAATAAAAAATAGTCTTCAAAGTGGACATAATTTTTTTTATATGTTCAATTATTTCAAACATAAAATAAGAGACTTAATTAATATATAATGATAAAAATATACAAATAATAATAAAAGTCTTCATAATAATAATAAGAATATTCCCTCAAAAAATTGGTAACGATTTCAAAATCAGCAATTTAGAATTTATTACATCGTTGGTTCATTTCACGTATCAAAAGACTGATGTCTGGTTCTGCCACGTTCTTACGCTATCGTTTTATCAATATTTCATTCAGGGTCGCGCATCTCTACCTTACGTTTCGCGTAACACGTAACATCCCAACTAGCGATGGGTTTTTGCCCGGACATTTACGGACGTATTGAATAAACGCCCAATAACCGTCCATTTATGCCCAATAAACGCCCGATCACAGGGCATTTACTTTATTTGCTAATTACCACAAATTATTACTTAATGCTTCGATCAAATTATTTTTTAGTGTTTGTTTAATGTAAAGTAAAACTATAACTCGCACTATAAATAGGTACTTAGTTTTTAAAACAACCATTTGTTATCAATCGATCCTAAAATCGATTCATCATCCGACATCCATCCCTATTTACGATAGTTTATGTTATGATCGTATGTCGTACGTGTCTATTGTCGATGGTCGGGAATTTTCCTAACTAATCGGAGCACAGAAACAAAGTACTCTGAGCACTACACCCGAGCTGCATGCACACACTCATTTCTACGTGCATTTAATTGTGGAAGTGTTTAGTAATCGTCGTCCGCCTGACGAAACTGTTGCGGTGAGTACCTATATACCTACATACCTACCTATTCATTGTATTTTCTTTTCATAATTTAAAGAACTTGTAAATAAGTCGAATTTAATCAACTTCTAATCAAATCGATATTTGAAACTTTTAAAAAGTACCTAAACCGATCAGGGCTGCCAGATGTGAAAAAGGCGCGTTCGTACGGCCAGCTTCAAAAAGTCGTATTTTGCAGGAAAATCGAAATAAAAAAATCTTACATCTTTGTAATAATTATTTATTTAAGATTTACTCAGAATTAACCCGGTTTTTATTGTACGATGAAGTCTACTGCAAAGGCGCTTACTTGTTTGTCTCCTTGTGTGTGTGTGTGTGTGTGTGTGTGTGTGTGTGTGTGTGTGTGTGTGTGTGTGTGTGTGTGTGTGTGTGTGTGTGTTGTGTATGTGTGTGTGTGTGTGTGTTTAGGGGAAACTTATCTCGCTACGTACTTGGCTCAAAGTATTGTTATTTGTTGTAGCTTCATCATGGGAAGACCAAGAAACCAGAAGATATGGCGATATTTTCAGGAAATTAATGATAAAACCATCAAGTGCCGTTTTTGTGAGAGAGTGTATCAACAGAAACATGTCCTCAAAATGAGTAGACACTTGTTGGTATGCACCAATGCTCCACTCTCAGTAAAACAACAAGTGAAAGATACAAATGACAGTAATGAACAATCTTGTAGTCCAACCTGTAAAAGTACCAATGAGGTCCCTGAAGATAATAACAAATCATCATTAACAGAGCTATTTGCAAAGGCCTTGTTAATTTCTGGAGCACCGATGTCTATGGTGCAACATCCACTGTGGATACAGTTTTACAAAAAACTGAATTTTAAATTACCTTCCAGAAAGATGCTAGCTACGAAGTACTTAGATAAACTGTACAATGAAATGGCCAAAGAATTGTTCGAGGATTTGGAAGAAGCGGCCTTCTTCCACTTGCAATGCGACGGGTGGAGTAATATCCGCAATGAGGGTGTTATCAATTTTTTAATATCCAAGCCGGAAATTGTACTCGTCAAAAGCCTTAATACCGAAGACCAACGCCATACTAGCGAATATTTGTCCAGCGAAATAGAGAAGGTTATGAAATCTCACGGAGAAAAAAAATTTGTAGTACTTATTGGAGACAATGCAAGAAATCTGCAAAAGGCTTTCGATATCTTGCACATCAAATACCCTTCGGTTGTTCCGTTGAGTTGCGCTGCGCATACTCTTAATTTGTTGTGTGCAGATGCAATGAAACTGTCTGTGATTAAAATTTGCATCGATCTTGCGACAGATGTTGTAAAATGTGTAAAAAAAAGTCAAGTGCTCAGTGCGATGCTTACTAAAATCAGAAATAACAAGAACATTAACGGTGAAAGTTTAAAATTACCCTGCAAAACTAGATGGGGGAGCCATGTTTCGGCACTGAGAAGTGTCCAAGTAAACAAAGCTGCACTTCAAGCTTTGGCAGTTAACGAGCAAGTACAACCATCAAATGAGGTGAAGTCAACAATACTTGATGACAATTTTTGGTTCATGTTGGATCAATGTGTAAAAGTATTGAAGCCAATAACAGATGCCATATTTCAACTGGAAGGCAATGACCACAACATTAGTAAAGTCTTCATGGTGTTGAAGGACATTAAATCAAAAGTGCAATTCACTTTAGCAACTATATCAATCTTGGAAAGTACAGATAAAGAAATAGTAATGACTGCCATAGAAAAGAGAACCAAACAGGTTATTAAGCCGATACATTATGCTGCATATCTTCTGGATCCTACATCTGTAGGAGTTGAACTCCACCAGACTCAAGAGACTGAAGCGATGGAGTTCATTTACAATCTTGCGGAGAGTCTAAATATTGATTGCCTAGCTGAGATGGCTCAATATAAGGGACGAGGTGGTTTATGGAGTAAGCAATTTGTCTGGAAGGCTGCCGAAACTGTTGACCCCGTGATGTGGTGGAAGGGGATATGTGGATCCACATCTCTCAGTAAAATTGCACTCCGCATACTAACTGCGCCATGTACATCAGCGGCCACAGAAAGGTCATTCAGCATGCAAAGCTTCATTCACAGTGCAAAAAGAAATCGCCTAACTACCGAAAGAGCAGCCAAGATTTCATTTCTGGCATACAACTGGAATTTGCTAAATAAAAGAGTGGAAAATAGCAATATACTGGATGATGATGTCGCTACGGATGATGACCTGGAAGATATATCAGATATCGAATCTGATGTTGACACGCATGAAACATCCTCAAACGAACCCCAACCATCTACATCTAGAGCATTTGACTTTGTTCCAGTTCAATCACTCGATATACTTAGTGACAGTGATTAGTTAATCGAAATCATTAGTTTTTCCTCACGCACTCAGGGTAAATCCGGTTTATAAATGGTTTGTTTGCTCGTCTTGATTGAAAATTAGGTACCGAACGTGATTTTAATTGATAAATAACTCAAAATTCTGCAGTTACAGTACTACAGATTTTTTTAATAATTGTACGAAATTGCTTAGTTATAGTTAATTATGTATGAATGACGCACATAATAAATAAAGAATCAGTGATATTTTCGATTATAGATAACTTGTTTTATTTAATAAAATCGTACAAATAAAAAAAAATTGGCAATCACCTTATTCCTAAATATTATATTTTGGTATAAATCTTATCACTATTTAACGATTACGTATTGATAATTGAAAAAAATGAGAAATTATGGTTTCTGCCCTGTAACTGGACATTTATTTCGGCATAAATTCGTTTTTGCCCTATTTGTCCAGTTTATGCCCTTTCCGTCCAGTTGGGTTTAAACCCTCTGCCCATCTCTAATCCCAACTAATCCCATGACGTACATCAGAAAATTTATTTTCGTCGGCTTATTGCAAGAACTCATTAACCGACATATTCACTATTGGGAGAAAAACGACTTATTAGTTCGTGTTAGTTAATTAACGGTTGTATTTCCTTCCTTATTTCCTATAACATCGTTAAAATAATGTCTGATATTAAAACACCACTATTGTATCATTGTTCAATACATCTATATGTCCATACCTTTAAAACGAGCGGTTAGTTAGTTAGTTTTTTCAGTAAATGACTTCTTGCAGTAAACCGACGTTATGTTCAATGACGAGCGTCATCAAAGAAACATGATGTTAGCCCGTTTTCAAAAATAACCGTAACCAGGTATAGTTGTTAAAGCTGCAAGTCTGTTTAATTTATACATTTGCTAAAGACAAAACTATACCACGATGCAAGAATGGTGTAGCGCCATCTAGTGAAAACTCGAAAGATCTGACTGTGCCCGTGACTCCGCTCACTTATCTCGTCAAATTATAACAATAAATACCTATATAAAATTTTTGAATTTTAATGAACGTCAAAGTTGTTAGTTTCAACATTAATAGTTTATGTGGAGAAGAAACTAACAAAGACACTCTATCATTTTTTTATAATAAAAACTGAATTTGCTCGGATATTTATGCGTTTATTTTTTACTTAGAATTTTTTATTTTACAATTTTCCGCCGGTTCGGTACTTTTGCAAGTCCCGTGGTCTCGGTAGACTGAGGTGACAGGCCTGTCGGAAAAATGTAAAATGAAAAATAAACGAGTACATAATTATCTGTGCAAATTCAGTTTTTATTATGTCTAGTAGAATAGAATAGAATAGAATAGAATAGAATAGAATAATCTTTATTTGGCACATAAAAATACAATGGAATAAATTAAACTTAAGATTATTACAGTCCTATGTACGAGTATTATGCACCACAAAGGTCTCCACTCAGCCTTATGCCATGGTTGGGCCACGGCGCTGATTTTCAGTGGATGCCTTACACTTAAATATTAAACGTATTGGAACCAGATGAAAACAGTGCAGATATTAAATTATTATGATGCATCACTCTCACATTAGGCTGAAGCTCAGTCTCAGTATTTATGTAATTATGTAAGTAGGATTCATTACAACTGGATCTTAGCATTACATGCGCAGAAAAAATATAATTAAAACCACAACAGCTTATGTAACATTATAACAGATAATTTAGAACAAACAGTTAATAATGGGTATGGAACAACTTTACTGTAGGCCTTTTTGCGTAATAAGTAGATATTTCTTATATTTTAATTTAAAACTTGTGCTTGTGTTAACCTTAGAAAATACCACTCCTCCCACACGCAGGAAGAAAAAAGATCCCTCACCGACCAGGGATACGGCCATAGGCAATGGATCGCGCGTCCTAACCATTCATGAAGCTCAGGGTTTAACTTGGGAGTCGGTGATAATCGTCCGAACGCAGACCGCATCGCTTAAACTCTTCGACAGCGTCCCGCACGCGGAAGTGGCAGTGTCGCGGCACACCACCGTCAGCTGCGTATACTACTCCGATGCAGGCACGGACGCTATCAGCAGTTTCGCAAAGCAAGCGATGGACGCCGCCTCAAAGAGGATGACGGACCACAACCTGAGAATGGCAATAAAATCCCGCGACGTCAAGATCATACAACGACTGACGGCAAAGGCGACCGACGAATCCGCGGCTGACCAAACCGGCTGAAAAGTAGACGGCAAAGCCAGACAGATCAAAATATATGTCATTGTAATTAAATAATCAACAACTGTGTAAATAAATGGAAAGAAAAAAAAACAAAAAGAAAACCCACATTGTGAATAACTGTACATAGTAATATAGAACAAAAAAAAAACAATAATAATAATATTAGCATTAACTTAGTGTAATTGAGCGTGTAGTACATCAACATCTGTATCAAACTACCAACTAGGGTAAATGTAGTATAAGTTTTGTGTGAATGTGGAGTAGAGGAGCACAAAAAGGAAAAAGAATTAAAAATTTTGGAAAAAAAAATGGCACGGACCCCCCCGCGTCTGTGAAAAGATGATGTATTTAAAAAAAAACCTTAGAAAATACTATTTTCTTTTTTTTTTCAAACCACGTTAACTAAGTTTCCAACTTAAAGTTATTTATTAACTCATGAATGTGTTGAACCCTAGACACAATCGTCCCCGTTAACATTATTTTAATGCCAGACATCTTTGCCTTCTAAATTTTAGTAATCCTCAACATTATATGTTTTTTGCACAGAGCGTGCTTAGTAAATTTTTTAAACCACGTCGGAGGTAATGCATACATCACTCAATAAATTTTACTTACTTGAAAATAGGTTACATAGATTTTACAATACAATTTTAGACCACCTATGCTCTACCCAGAAACTATTTATCACCAGAAACCCTAGAAAGCATACAGAGGAAGCATCAGCAATGTAAAAAAATACTAAAATCTATGTATTTAGGAATAAAAATGTATGTTACCTAACCGAGCGATAACAGTGGCAACATAAACCTTTTGTGTTTTCGCCCGCTGGTAGAATAAGATATTAAAGTTTACCTTAAAGTGTGAAAAAAAAATTCTAATAAAAAAAATAATCGATCAGTTGCTTTTTTCATAGTTTTAGGGCATAATTTGGAACATTCGTAAAATGGAACGTAACATTGTTAACGGCTTTAAGTTACTTTGCTAAGGAAACGCTCTTCTTTGAGAAATTGGAAGAGACAGTTAAACATTTACTTAGCCAAATTCTCAATTCAGAAACTGGCCATTAATCAGACAACTCATTACAGTGGAGGACCTACGTGGTCGCACCTCTGAAGTGGTATATAAAGATAATAACAGATGACTCAAATAGTGCACCTGAGAAAGTTAATACTGCTGAAGAAAATTTGTGTGATTGTCTAACAGAGGCCAAGGTGAAGTAAACAAAACACCAGTAACCAGTCTTTTTACTATTGTTATAATTTAAATGTACAATTCAATAGAGGTTTTTGATTTTTTGATTTAATACGGCTACCTCATGAACAAGGAAATGTCAAGATTTGTAGCTTTTTAAATTAGATATAGATGGATATATTTCTCTTTTGGTCTCAGTCTTTGTGACTTTCTACGTTCTTAATGCCTTTGTCAGGCAATCAAGGGTATCCTAGTTAGAACAAGAGGTATTGTTCTATGTGACAGTGTTTGTTATCATAATGGTGATTGAATCATGATAATTGCAAGTTCAACAGACTCCCATCCTTATTATTATTTATTTTATTTATTTAAACGTTCATTATATATACAGCATGATGTGTTATCACAATATAAATAATAATAATAATAATATGCTTTTATTTCAGAATACACAGTTCCAGATTATAAATAAATAACTTACAATACAATAGAGAAATACACAAGTCATTTTCGATTATTGTCGCGCTGAACGGAATGCCAATGTTGGTACAAGCTAACAAAGAAACTCCACATTTATTCTTTTCAAAACACGGTATACGGAAGGCGTTATTATATTGCACTCTCAGAGTACTGTACGCGCTTCTCATGTAATTAAACCACACATAATAAAAAACTAAGAATTTAAAAAGAAAATAACTAATAGTTCAAATAGAAAATCGAAGCCAAATCGCTGCCGTCGGCCGGTAAGGTCCCTAGAAGGCTGGCAACGTTACCTCGCTGAACAGCGAGACTCAGCCGCTGCGTGAAATAGGCACTAGCCCTCGGGTCACCTGACGCATCGACCAGGCGCGACGACATCTCACATTATTTAAAATAACACGTAGTAAATTAGGCCAGTCGAATCTTACAAAAAGTCACCTACAATCGCAAAACGCGATGTAAAGCTGCTTTTTGGTATTTATTTATTGTTAAATAAATAAAATAAAATAAAAGTATGTTATTTGGACCCCTTAGTGTGAAACTATGTTTTGCAAGCAAAAAAAAGTTGTGCTACCTGCGTAATACGTGGAAAAGTGCAAAATTTTCAGACTTCTCAGTTTTTGCAGGTCAATTCAAAAACTATGTTTTTTTTGCCATTAGTTGTTATTATGCGGCAACAGAAATACATCATCTGTGAAAATTTCAACTGTCTAACTATCACGGTTCATGAGATACAGCCTGGCGACTAGTGGCGACAGACGGACGGGCGGATGGACAACGGAGTCTTAGTAATAGGGTCCTTTACTCTTTGGGTACGGAACCCTAAAAAGGGATCTCAATATTTCATGCACCACGGAGAAACATTTTGTTTCAAAATTTGAAACTAATATTTAATATTAGTGAAAGGTTCTCGAGGTGAGACCATGAAAACGCAGCGTAGGACCACCAGCGCTGCCTTTCATAATACTGCAATTCGTAGCTTACCATTACAATTCGACGCAATGTACATCGAAATGTCGTTATGAGCTACGATGCATGGTGGTTTTGTGAAACTCGTCCCAACCCGCTGGATCGACGAACTAAGGCGCAGTGCTGGTAGCGGTTGGACGAAGATGGCCGAGGAGAGAAAGAAGTGGCGTGCTTTGGAGGAGGCTTGTATCCAGCAGTGGACGAATATGGGCTGGTTGATTGATTGATTAGTGAAAGGAATCTTTACACACCAACAACATATTTTTAGCAAGTAAAAAACGATGGAGCAAAAGTTGTTTTTTTTTTTGCAGTAGTGAGGTTAGGTAATCGATTTCAAATGCAGTGCCACCCAGGGAGTGAAAACACATAAAATCACTTTGATGTCGACAATAAACTGGCAAGCGCGAAACCTATTTGTTTTTCTATTCTATTTGCCATCGTTACAAAACACACCGTGTCTAGACTCTAGCACTCTTGCGACTAAAACGTATTGGTTACGTATGGACACAATATTGAATCCACAACGGGTTTATTTATTATTCTTTATGATCCCTGCAGTTTTTAATTTCTAAAACTACCAGGTTGAAAAATTAGTTAGGTTAATAAGAATGGTGTAAGAGCGCCTACGAGTCACGTTATGATCAGGTATTATGGCTCTTACGGTTGGTTACGAGATTAGCTATTGTCTTGTAACCGGTTAGCTAAATGGGGTAGCTAGCTGGGGTGCTATCTGCTAGAAATGAAAGCTCTCGATTGCTGATAAACTATCACTATGTTAAAGTGCTACTTAATAACGATAGAAATGATTTGATGAAAATGCTAATGAGTACCTACGCGCGGCGCGGCTGATTGGCAGTTGCGAACTATATCTGTTTCCGCGCTGATTAGGTGAATTGATGGAAATGCTGACTGTGCAAAGGATGTGCGGTTGCACCGTACAAATGGATTATGATTCTGATTCAATAGATCCTGCAATCAAATTATGAAATCTTACCTAAACTTATTCCTGTCTATTCATATCTCAAAGTGGTAGGCAGAGAAAAGGTTGGCCACTTACCACAAGTCTGCGCATAATATAAAAATAATAACTTGATATACTTCTTAAAACTTTTAATACGCGGTTGTACGTAGACATAAGATAAGAGAGAAGATAAGAATATTATTTATTCTAGGTACAACAGAGCACATAACATAAAGATAACATAACTGTAAAAGAAATGGATCTCAAATGATTAAATAATAATCATGATAAGAATCCTATTCCTTACATAAATATGTCTGAAACAGAATGGTGACTATAATTCTTTCAATTGAGGAGATTGGCAGATGACCGAGAGGGTTGATGGGATAGCAAAGAGTTCAATGCCCACTAGTGGGCTCTAATACATAGGCTGAATAGCCAGAAAAATAGATATTTCCTATAGATATTCCTTTCTCTTTATGACCGGCAATAGTGGCGGTACTACTTAACTTCCCTTCGATGTAACCGACTCCAAACTGTCAAATACAAGATATTTTGACACTTCAGAAACGTCAAAATGGATGATCCAATACAGTGGACAGCAGGCCGAGAGACCTTGAAATGTTGACCAAGCGTTATTATACTTTATTGCATGCACAAGAATAGAGTACAGGAAAGGTGACAAAAGAAAGTACATGTACAAAGGCGAGCTTATCTCTGTAAGAGATTTCTTCCAGCAAACCTTGGGGAGTCGGAGCGGAGGTGTGAAACGGGTCTACGCACGTGCACATGATATACTTACTACATACGTGTTTACAGCGTTATTATCTATCCAGACAGACGTTCATCGCTAACTTCTAAATATGACGTTTTCTCAGTCACGTCAACCCTAAAGATCTACTGCAAATTCACCCTCCATTTCAACCAGCGATCTTATTTATAAAACCCCGATTCTTCTAAGACACTCCTTAAGGCCTGTTTGAATAATCTGTGGCTTTGTTTTTCCTTTTAACACAGACTATTTAAACTGCCTCTGAGGAGTGTTTAAAGGAATCATGTTTTTATAAATAAGACATATTTAAATAATCTGTGGCTTCTTCTTTCCCTTTAACACAGACTATTTAAACTGCATCTGAGGAGTGTTTTAAGGAATCATGTTTTTATTACCTAATAAGACATATTTAAATAATCTGTGGCTTCGTCTTTTCCTTTAACACAGACTTTTTAATCTGCTTCTGAGGAGTTTTTTAAGGAATAATGTTTTTATCAATAAGGTCGTTAGTGTTATCTAACTTTCTAAAGTTTGTGTGTGACACATCATACCGGTTTTTCGATTTTGTTTACCTATCCAATCTCTACAAGCGTCTTTGTTAATTAACAATGTTTTTGTTAATTCACAATGATTTTGTTTACCTATCCAATCTCTACAAGCGTCTTTGTTAATTAACAATGTTTTCGGCTATTTGTAGGTATTTTCCTGCCTGTGTAATAGATATTTTTATACTACATTCTATATTCAGAGCGTCCATTGATGTTATCGTTGAATTCAATAATCTAACACAAACTTCCGAATGGTAAAGATAAGCATATTTACGCTAGAACGTAAACAAAAATTACCGAGGCCATGTTTGAAGTTCAGATTTATAATGTACGTAGGTAATTTTGTACACGTATTTTAATAAGTAATACGATTATCGTTGGTGTTGTTATTATCGTACTCCTTATTTTAATAAGCAATACGTATTACTTATTAAAATAAGTTTTGCACCATATGAACACAATATTTTTTATCTTTTGCCTGGTTTTTAAATAAATACTTTTTTAATTTAATTGTACTTATTTAAGTAATACGGTTATCAATCTGTCATTTTACCTCATATGATAACAAGTACAATACTTAATATAAAAATATTAGCTGACCCGGCAAACGTTGATTTGCCAACGACCTATTCTCAAACCTAGCAAATATACACAAAAAAATTCATACAAATCGGTGAAGCCGCTTCGAAGGAGTTCGACAACAAACACTGTGACACGAGATTTTTATATATTAGACAGTAGGTAACTTATGTAAACAAATGTTGTAAACAAAGCGAACCTTGTTGCTGTTAGGTACAGAAAGTTAAAAACATACCTGACCTTATGAATTAAAGTTCACGTAAAATTTAGTAACAGTAGCCTAGCCGTAACCAAAATGATTATTTAACTATTTTGTTTAGATATTCATGCCAAAATTATGGCTTCAAAGCAACAATATAACATTTATTTCAAGTGAGCAATTTATCTTGGCTTAATCACTTCCAATAAAAATAAAAATCAAAACTCTGAATGAAATTGCTGACTTAATGAAAAACCTAATGCAATCTCACGAATTTTATGTCCAATTATTCAATTAAAATTCCTTTTCCTCGGAGAGAATGAGCCAAACCGAAACCCACACGCATTCTGTGCATTACTATTGTGAAAATGTACAAAAAAAACATCGACTCCCGTTCCCTAAACAATGGGCACCATTCAAAACGCATCGTGTGCTTGCACATTACAAATTCACTCACCCAAGCACTTAGCTTCCTCGGCTGGACCACGATCGATGTGAAAAATCACGCACGAACCACCACAGTGAAAGAAATATAAAAAATAACAATTTTCCCGAAATATAAGAACAGCACAAGCCCAAAGTTTCGTCTTGGGGAACTCTCGAAAGTGATCTCCTAACTCCGATTTTCGTTTCTCGCGCGCACCGTTGAATACGCCGCGCGTGCGTCGCGATCGATGAACTGTAGTCAACTGTTGAATCGAATCGAATGCTGCTGCTGCGCCTCTGCGCTCGCGCCGCGCTCAAGCGCTGTTTACTATAGCCCCATGTGCAAACCCTCCTTTCAATTTCAACCGTATCTTCGAGAGGTACGATCTTTTTTCGATTACTGTTGTTATTACTTTGTAGCAATGCGGTTGTGTTTGTTTGTATGAATGGGTTTTTTTGAGCCGCGCGTGTACATGGTGCTTTCTGTCGGCACGGCGTCGCAGTGTGTGCGTACCCTTAATTAATGCTTTAGACCACTTGATGGAATGGCTGTGCGCGTGTCTATCTGTGGGGTTATACTTGGACTTGAACTGTTGTGTACTCAAGTATTGTACCCAATGTAGGTAAACTAAACTTTTTTGCTATAACCAGTTTTTTGTTATCATCGCTACGCAGAGAATGTTGTATGAAATGGGACCAATATTTTATTAAAAACTAACAGACTAACTAAATAACTGTAAGTTAATAAATCAGTAACCAAAATGTAATCCAATCAGTCGGTCACTCAATGCTGAGGATCGTGGCCGCTGTGACGAGGATGGGTGTAGAGTGCTCTCCATCTGGACCTTTCGTTAGCTGTGTGGACTGCCTGGTGAAACTCGAGTCATCAACAACATAATAACAATAATAATTATTAATATTAAAATATTCTTATTATAATACCTTACCTGAATAACCGATTATTATAATACCTTACCTGAATCAGCGCTGAAGGCTTGACCCTCAGCATACTGCTGAGTCAGTTGCCATGTATAGCAGCAGTGACACGCCGTGACCGTTCGTTTTCCTTTCTTTTTTATAACATTTCGATTGAAATATTTTCTTTGTTGTTTTGTTATTGTGGCGTGTGCACTGTTTTTATAATAAATGATTTTTCTTCTTCTTCTTCTTCTTCTTCAGCCTTGCTCGGTATTTTTTGTTAATCGTGTTTTTTTGAAATTATCTTTAGATGCGATGAAAAAATGGGGAAAAAAATAATCGGACACTGAACTCGACCCGGGGTCTTCTGATTTCGGGACCGGCCTACTTTCCACCTGAGCTATTACAAATTTGTAGATCGTGGCGAAATTTACCTTCGTTTTCTAATGATGCCAATTGTGGCAGTTTTTCATTGCCTGAAAACACGGATAAAACAAAGTTTTCTAAAAATAGATAGAAAGATAGATGTTATTATCAGAAGATAATCCCCGGCGGGCACGCGTACTCTCTCTCTCTAAGAGAAGGCCTGTACCCTGCAGTGGGACTTATACAGTCTGAGTATAAGTTTTACAGAATCTATGTTAATAAAAAATATTTAGAGTATGAAAGAAACGAAAGATTCATTGAAAAATACTTAAAAGGATCCTTTATTCATTGCTCACTAGTCAGTGGTAGCAATCAAATAGTTGATGCTCAGCAAGGGGAAGGATACATAAACCCCATTCCACAAAACGAGCTCCCTAAGAAAACCGTCCATATATGCGCCCATTGGTTAATCGCGTCACTTTTAATTGCCACCAACCCTATGAAGCGAACCGTCTTCGCTTATTGTTTCGCTTACCTCTAGCCGCGCTCATTAACCAATGAGAGCTTCGCCAAAAAACTGCTTTGCAGTTTGGCGAAATTGTGTAATAATATTGAGGTTTTTTATTTTGAATAAAGAAACCCTAGGAATTCGACTCGTAGAACGGAGTATAGTAGTTTAATAAAATAAAACGCATTTCGCCCTTCGCAAACTTGAAAGGCCTTTTTAATATAGGATTTTTTTATTTTTTGCCAATTTAACATTTTTTGAACTAACACCACACATTATTAACTTAATTCCGGATTCACTTCCTTGGTTTTTTGTCGGAGGAGTCCGACCAGGTTTCGCCAAACTCTCTTCCGACAAAAAACCAATTAAAGGAATCCGAAATTAAGTTAATAATGATAATAAGTTAACATTCTTGATGTCGTAGAAGGCGACTACGGAAATCAATTACCAGGAGACGGGCAGCAGCGTCTTCCTGAGATTCCAACCGCATACTGCGATCGCCAACCCGCCTGCCAAGTGTGGTGATTATGGCAAAACCCCTCAGGGTTATGAAAACCATGAGGGAGGCCTGTGGCAGTGGGCGTCAAATGGCTGATGATGATGATGATTCTTCATTGTTGAGATAAGAATAAAGGATTCCGTCAGTGAGCCTTATCCATTGCTATCGAGAGTATATTTTTAAATAACTTCAAGAAGGGGCAAAAGGTTTGGTCCTAATGAAGACGAATCTTCAATTTATATCACATTACGCGTATGATTCATTGTCATTCTTACGATAATGTCATGTAATATTTTGGGATGTTCCGAGAACTACAAGTTGGGATTTCACGTCCATCAGTCTAGGAACAATTTTAGATAATAAAACTACAGACTCATGGAAAGCCTCTCACCCTGATTTGTTCACAAATGTTTGAGTCTCAGAAAGAGTTAATTAGTGGAACGGGAAAGACAAGTCAAAACGCGCGGAACCAACCAAGCCGCGGGTTTCCTCACGATGTTTAGATATCAAAATGGTAGATACTGGGCAAGCCTACTCCATCTAAGACAATGTCTCAGACACTGCAGCGTCCGAGTGGTCCCTTCACCCATCTAGTGTGAGTGAAGGTGCCACTGGACGCTGCATAAATCATCTCATTACGTAGATTCGAAGGCCAAAGTTAATAAGTTATTACTTGTATAATCGAGGTTGTTTTCTTGTCTTTTGATTTAAAAAGTAAGTTATGTGTCATCTACAAATAATACTATCTCTGACATGTTCTGCACCATGAACTATAAATCATTTAAATCATTCGTGTATATGAGGAAAAGGAACCTAGAGCAAATTAACAATTCATTTATATCTCTCACATAGGTCACTCCCACGAGGAGGATCTCAGCTGTTAACGTGTAACCATCTCTCACGTGTAACCATTTTTTCTTTTCCCATTTTACATTTATCTACATGATACATACCTATGTTATATGTATCATATTTATGTTACGTAGGTATTACGTTAGCAATAAGGCCGCCCATTGTACTTTTTCATTGTAACTTTAATATTTTATGTCTTGCTTCTTGTGTGCAATGAAGAATAATCTTATCTTTTCTTACGTATTATATTATATCCGCATTTGTTATTTAATTTAGTTATTTAATTAATTTATCTTCTATCACCGTATCCCCATCATTTATTTTCATGCACCTCCTGCGGTTGACTGGTAGAAAGTGCTTGTAACATTCGATTGTCGATTGTACAAGGGCATTGGAGCGGATTTATTATTTAAGCTATTTTCGCAAAGGATTTTGTACTAGTCAACCGCAAAGTTTACATAAATGAATACATTTTTGTTAAATTTGTGACATATTATGAAGTTACGTTTTCTGTATTATTTTTAACCGACTTCAAAAGGAAGATGTGTATGTTCAGCGATAATTCTTTACTACGTTGTCTGTCTAGGATGGTACCATATTTGGATTTTGTTTCTTGACCAAATTTATATAATTAACAGATCTTGACCATATTTATAAATTTATATAATCAACAGATCTTGACCAAATTTATCAATTTATAAATCTAATTCTTTTTAGTTTGTGTTGTTCTAAATATTTCTTTTTGAGGCAAATATAGAACTAAATATGCTGTGAATATTTCCAGCGTCTACCTGTTGCCGTTATTAATATCGAGCAACGGCAAAAAAATTACGTTTATTGTATGGGGGCCCCTCTTAAATATTTATTTTATTCTATTTTTAGTATTTGCTGTTATAGCGGCAACAGAAATACATCATCATCTGTGAACATTTCAACTGCCTAGCTATCACGGTTCATGAGGTACAGCCTGGTGACAGACAGACAGACTAACAGACAGACAGACTAACAGACAGACAGACTAAGAGACAGACAGACAGACAGACAGACAGACAAACAGACAGACGGACAGTGAAGTCTTAGTAATAGGGTTCCGTTTGGCACCCTTCGGGTACGGAACCCTATAATATTGCTCTATGGTCCAAGAGGATCCTCACGTCTTAGGTTGATACTTTCAACTCTCAGTACAGGAATAAAGAACTTCTAGTACAAAACCTGACTTGTTAATCCGGGGCTGTCTGTATACCGGGTGGCATTTTAGTCAACTACTAAACTTTAAGGAGGCTCTTTACTCATAAATATAAACAACTTTTACTATTGGGCCAAACAAATCAGAGCAAAAAATAAATGAGCTGTTCCATACATAAGATAAAGCAGTACTGCACCAAATGTATGAAACAGCTGATTTAATTTTTGCTCTGATTTGTTTGGCCCCATAGTAAAAGTTGTTTTTATTGACGAGTAGAAAGATCCCTCAAAGTTTGTCAGGTAACTAAAATGCCGCCCGGTATAAGTATTCTCAGAAGCTCAAACAGAGGCTATAAAATCTAAAAATGGGTGGTTGATCATATGAAAAGTGGGAATTCCCGCTTTACAATCCACAGGGGTATGATTCAAATCTAGGATGCTCTAGATACGGTTCACAGAATATCGCGTTATTAAGTTAGCTTAGAACGAACACTGTGTGTGTACTTTAGCATGACATACCCTAGTGATGCAGTGTGAACTGTACAGGGTTACATTATAAAAATAATAATAAATATGATAATTTTATTAATAATGTAAGCACTTCATATTTAAATTCTTCTTTGTTTTTTTATATATATTTTCTCTACATATTTTTTTTATGTAGCCTATATACGTCCCACTTCAGGGCACAGTCCTTCTCTCTTAGAGAGAGAATGGGCTTCATTACCTCGCGTGCCCTCCGTGGATTGGCAATTTCAAGCGCTGAGGTAACTTTTGTTGAGGTGATTTTTATATTTGTGCACCAAAAATAAACCATTTACCCACACACCTAACGTATAGGGCATAGTGCCGGCCAGTGAGGTAGTTTAAAAAAATTGTGGGTTTTCTATGATCGTTTCGGCGATACTGCGCGTGAGTTCCATTCCAAATTATGCAAGTTTTTCGATAACAATTAATGTAAATTTGACAAACAACTGAAATCGTTTAAAATTTGGCGTGCGTAAAATGTAGATCACACACACACAACCGAAGCGGCGGTAACCTAGTGGGTAGAACATTGGACTCGGAAGCGAGAGACCCAGGTTCGATCCCAGTGCGGGCGTGTACCTATGACTTGGTTTTCTAAGTTATTATGTACATTTTGTAAAGTTATAGTAGCGATACCACTCGCTAACTGTGAAGGAAAACGTCGTGAGGAAACCTGGGTGTCTGAGCTATTCGTACACCTCAGCGCTTGAAATCGCCAATCTGCGGTGGGCACGCGTGGTGATTAAGCCCATGCTCTCTCTCTCTGAGAGAAGGCCTGTGCCCTACAGTGGGACGTATATAGGCTGCTTATGATGACACACACGCACAACTTTCATTAGCCGTTGCGTGCCCGCACGCCAGTTTCGGGTACTTTTTATCTTGTTCTTCGCTATTACGTTTGGTAGAAGTCGTCCCTTACAGCATAATCTATCAAAAAGTGTCGCTACAACAAACAAAACTGGCAAAGATCTTAAAAAAACGTAAGTACTCAAAACATATTGGAATAACCTATATATTAGAGCTTCGCGACTGAAACACACGGAAGAGTAGAAAGAAATAAAGTCAGGAACATAAATACTTATTTCGTCTGCTTCTATTTCAAGATCTAGCAAGTCTCCCTGAGAGATAAAGTTCGCAGTATTTCTGACTAATTGCTTGAGATAAACGAAACTTCCCAAGTATCGTAATATATGATGTCATCTTCAGCCGTGTAGGAAATCCCGAAGGCAAATCTAAAATGATTACTTCAATGAAAGTAGTGATGGCTTGCAATTGGCATACGTGGTGATCAAGCCCATAATACTCTCTCTCTGATAGAAGGCATACCAGACTTTTCTGCAATAGCTTGTATAAGACACCTAGCTTACAGAAAGTTCCGGGGTGCCGGGTGTAGGAATTTTTTTGTGCTTAAACAATACTCATTTCGAAAATCGAAATTTCGCCGATGCCTGCACTTGCCCATTAGCTCAGTAGGGAGAGAGCTGACACGGTTAGCCAGAGGTTGCGGGTTCAAGTCCCGGCATGGGTGGTATTTTTAGCCTCTAAATAGGTTTTTATAATACTCATTTCTTTAATACTAAGTTGACGCAATTTGGATAATTTTACAACGGTTTTCGATGTTTCTAAGTAAATTTAACATTTTACACTTTATAATTAATAAATTTGCCAGTAAAGAGATATTAAAGTTGACATAATGTAAAGTTGCAGTAAGTATGGTAATATTGATTAGTAGATAATGTAAATACGATTGAATAATAATTTTCTCAACAGAAATTAATTCCAAAGTGGGGCCTTATGTTTCACTTAACCAATACTAACTCCTAGGTAGGTACTGCATTCTCTCACGCTCAAAGACCAAAAGAAAAACCTTCTAAAATATAGTAAATTGAACAAAAGGACCAGATGGCGCAGCGTGGGCAGGCCGCCCACCAGATGGTCTGACGAGCTAATTACGGTGGCGGGGAGTTGCTGGATGCGGGCGGCCGGCACAAGACCCGGGAAGCTTGGAAAACCATGATGGAGGCGTATGTCCTGCAGTGGGCGTCAAAAGGCTGATGATGAACAAAAGGAATTAACGACTTCTTTTCTACAACAAATTTTGAATAGAATAGAATAGATTATTTTTTTAATAATTTGCATTACAATTACAGAAAGGTAGATGAGGTACGTTGCAAAGATCAAAAATCAAAAAGTTGTCGTAAATGACAAACTTTAACCGATATACTTCAGGAATTTATAAAATAACCCTGATTACGCTTATTCCATAGGGAACACTTTACCCGAAAAAGATAATTACAAAATATAATTCCTTATATTTACGTAATATTATCTTATCTTATCTTAATATTGTACAATTGGCGATCTTATTTTATTTTTGTCTTGTTGACTTTCGTGTATATTTTTGTCCGTCTACATGTTTACTTTGTGTTTCTGTGACAATTTGAATAAATGTCTTCTTTCTTTCTTTCCTCTTTCTTATCTTATCGCTTAGAGCGATCTTTTTCAGACAACCTTTAGATGGAGTGGAAACAATGTAGTCTGTAGGTGACAAAGTTATGAGACTTATGATAATATGGTGGTCAGTCAACACGGAAGTGAATTGGCCATTACAATCCCAATTCTTCCGTCCTGTTAAACGTCTTGGAAAGCCGGTAACGCTCTGACAGTTTGGGAGTTCTTTGACCTGCTGGTCAAGTGCGGGCGACAATGGAGTGTTCCGCCCTGCGACCGATCGCGACGGACTGGGACATGGGTTTAGTCCCATTTTTTTTTAGTGATTAGTTATTTAGGCGAACTGTGACCCATTCTGAACCGACATACTCGGGTCGGTGACGTGACGTTGAATCAGATACACTCGGCTCTAGCCGGTCGGTAACGCTGTATTGGATACACGAGGGTCTAGTCGGTCGACGACGCTGAATCGTCTAAACTCGGCGCCAGTTGTCATCTCAGAAAGAATTTTCTTTTCTATCTTTTCTATCAAGCACACACGCTCTTCATAGGGTTCCGTACCCGAAGGGTGCCAAACGGGACCCAATTACTAAGACTTCACTGTCCGTCTGTCTGTCACGCCAACAAACGTAATTTTTTAATTATTTTTTTTCCCGATTTTTGCTCAATATTAATAACGGCAACAGGTAGATGCTTGAAATATTCACAGAATATTTAGTTTTAATTCGCTTTAAAAAATAAATAATTAATTTAAAATAAAATAAATATTTCATGTTTCAAGGTTTGTAAGCTGGTATTGCTGGTATTGTTTCTTGTAGTCGTTACTTACGTTACGGTATAAGAACGTTTAGATATTAGATGCTATTAGTAACTATTGTAAAACACGTATTATTATATATTTTGGAAGTAGCCTGGCTACCCATAGCACAGGGAATCCTAGTTTGAGAGCCACCCTTTTCTAAATAAAGTTTTTTTTATTTTCATTTAAGGGGGGGCTGACATACAACAAATGTTATTTTATTGCCGTTTTTCTCGATCTTTGTGTCTAATGTTGTATAGATAATGGTACGAAACCCTTCGTGCGCGAGTCCGCCTTGCACTTGGTCGGTTTTTTTTAACTGTCGAAAACTTGAAATGCTCTTTTGAAAAACAGCCCCTCCACTCTCACAAGAATAAATATTTCGTCGTAACTCACTTGTGTTGGCAAGTGAAAGGCTACATACAGCGTGTTGCAGGATGGAAAACATCGTGAAGAAACCTGCTAGAGCTTTCTCTCTCTATGAGAGAAGGCCTGTGCCCTGCAGTGGGACGTACGAAGGTACATGTTATACATGTATAAACCGGGTCTAAGCCTAAGTACAAATGGGGATCAAGTCCGAGTGCATTGATTGATTGTTGACACGCTTCTTCTCGGCCAATTTAATAAGGATTTAATAAAAATGTGTCACCCTGCTTAAGTTGTACGGTGACTGGTCCCCTCACCCCAAGAGGTCCGGGAGTCAAGAGGGCCTTTATAAGGAACTGACCCTAAGTCTAGGGTCTTGGAGATACACTCAGACCGAGGCCATGTGTGCGGTGGCTCCCAGTGGGAATCGAACCCGCGACCTCCAGCATGGTAATCAGTTACCTGATTTCACTGGTTTTTCAGTCTTAATTCGGGGAGTCGTCATTTGCGTCTGAGCTTCTGCGTGTCTGAAACTACAATTCATAGTATATAATGACGATTCGATGTATATTGCGTAGACAATTAAGTATTATCACGAGCGGTGGGTAGAACATTGGACTCGTAAGGAAGAGACCCAGGTTCGATTCCCAGTGCGGGCATGTACCTATGACTTGGTTTTCTAAGTTATGTACATTTGTGAAGTTATAGTAGCAATACCACTCGCTAACTGTGAAGGAAAACACCGTGAGGAAACCTGAGTATCTGAGCTACTCGCATATCTCAGCGCTTGAAATCGCCAATCCGCGGTGGGCTGGGTAAGCCTACTCGATCTAAGACAATGTCCCAGGCACTGCAGCGTTCGAGTGGTCCCTTCACCCATCAAGTGTGAGTGAAGGTGCCACTGGACGCTGTATAAATCATCTCATTAGGTAGATGCAAAGGCCAAAAATGTCCTTGTCTGGTAACCAAAGCACACGGTATCCTAGTTTGAAATCAGGACAAGAGTGTTTGTATTGCGTGGATGTTTGTATGTTATTTATTTATTTCGAACCCAATAAGTTAAGGGCTAGACGATTCTACTAAAACCTACTTAACTTTAGTTTAACCATTAAGTGCCATGTTTAGGTACTAACTAACTTAACTTAACTCAGTTCATCGTTAAACTTGCGCCGAATGTTCACATTATTCCATATTAAAAGGATCCGATTAAAATTACGCCTGAATACAGTTTTCTCATTTTTTTCTGCTCTGAGATTCGGGGATAAGGCATTATTATTATATACCATAAAACTATTATATACAGAGACAGCGGTTCATCATCATCATCATCATCATCAGCCTATACTTGTCACTGCTGGACATAGGCCTCTCCCATTGCACGCCACTGAGCACGCTCCTCGGCTACTCTCATCCAGCTCTGGCCAGCCGCCCTGACAGCGGTTACCAAGATAAAAGTTGCATTTCTTCCAGGAAACTTGAAATTGGAAGTAAAAAGATAAAGTAACAGCATTTATCCGTTTCCGTAGCGTTACTGGATGGAGCCCCTTGAAACCTGTAAGCCAAGTATACAGCTAAACCTCATTTAGTACAATTATTGTAATTGGCCCTAAGTGAAATAGCGAGTCTTTTATGAAGAGTTATAAAGAAGCTATAAAATGAAAATGTTAATGAAAATCCATGACATTACGTGCGTAATAAGCCTCCTCCGGAGTTACCTTTTTTCTATTTAAAACTAGCTCTTAGGACAAACGGAATAAGAACTAACATAGGTTTGACTCTTTAACTGTGTAAAGGCACAATGTCAAGTAAATATTTGAACCAGGACCAGTTTTATTAACTTGTTCTCTAAACCCAGATCAAGGTTCGCCATAAACCTCGTACCTATTAAAATAGCGTTGAAGTGCCTAGAAATTGTGTAGAAACCGACGATGTTATTTAGAAAAAACACGATTCCTTAAAAAACTCTTTATACATAACCATAAGCAGCCTATATACGTCCCACCCACTGTAGGGGACAGGCCTTCTATCATGGAGAGAGTATGGGCTTAATTAACACGCGTGCCCACCGCAGATTGGCAATTTCAAGCACGGTGTTGTGCGAACACCTCAGACAATCAGGTTTCCTCGCGATGTTTTCCTTCACCGTTAGCGAGTGGTGTCCGTCTGTCAGTCTGGCTGTCTGACCACAGGCTCTATCTCATGAACCGTGATAGCTAGACAGTTGAAATTTTCACAGATGTAAAAAATTCACACTGTACAAAATTTTGGTCAGGGTGTCATATATTTTGTAAACATCTCCTGTGTGAATGCAATATATCGATAGTGAGCGAGTTCCTGCTCAGACTCGTACTGGATTTTTGGGTGCCTGTGACCACAACCTTTTTTGAGGGCTGGATCCGCGCCTGCACTGAGAGCTCTGTCAATCCAGTTCTTTATTTTTTATCCCTGGAGACGTATTTATCTATATACTTAATTATCCAGTGAGTTGGCGCAAGTTCCGTTACTCATCTGGAAGTAATCAAGGTTGTTTTTCCTAAAGGTATTGTCAAAAAATATGCAAACACAAAGATCGATCCTTTTTAACTGTTTCTGATGAAAGAAACTTACAGCCCTCTTTAATTAGTTTATTTGTGCGAATGTTAAATTCCCTTGTTGTTGCCAAGGTTTATTTGGGTTTGCCATAATAACATTTTATTTCACCTTCAAAAGTGCAGAGCCGCGTTTCATAATAATAATAATAATAACTTCCACACAATACAATCACTTGAGCTGGTCCCAAACTAGGGTACCCTGTGCTATGGTAACCAGGCAATGACGTCACAAACATAAAAATACACCCAGACTGAGGCCATTTGTACAAATGTACGGCGGCCCCCAGTGGGAGTCGAACCCACGACCCCTGTTTTGGTAGCTAAGCACCTTGACGGCTAGACCAACGGGCAGTCATACAACTACAATTCATAGTTTACTATGACAATTTTTTTTTTATAACATTTACATACAGGCACATACATTGCTTCTGGCCCCACACTAGGATACCCTGTGTCGTGGGAACCAGAAACGACATCACAAACATGTAAACATCCAAGACCTGGTTTTTTTTTTGTCCCCAGCCGGGATTCGAACCCGGGACCTCTCGCATGGTATGCAGACGCACTACCGCTGCGCCACGAGGTCGTCAATATACATGCGTCTTCACACTACTTGATCTGTGGGTTAACACAGCCATGTGTTATGCACATCGATGTGTCATAGTAGACCATGAATTGTAGTAATATGAAATAGGCCCCTGGAGGTATTAACTCGAGCTTTATGGTCTAGTTGTTGTTATAGTCCAGTTTAATTTCGTTTCCTCATAGTTGGGCTATTCTACGCAGCAAGCGCTAAGGTATGTAAAAAATCATCATCAGCCATTTGACCCCCACTGCAGGACATAGGCCTCCCTCATGGTTCTCCAAGCTTCCCGGTGTTGTGCCGCCCGCGACTCCCCGCCACCGATACCTCAAACACTAGAGATTCCTCACGATGTTTTCCTTCGCCGTTAGCAAGTTCTATTATGCTACTATGACTTCAAAAATGTACGTGACTTATTAAACAAAGTAATTGGTACACGCCGGAATTTGAACCGGCGACCTCCCGAATGAGAAGCTACCGCTCCGCTATCGCCACTCTATGGACTGACGACCAAATGTGTTAAAATACATCGAGTTACCTACACAGACATACAAAGAGAACTGACCTTTGAATAGCAAAAGTTATTTAGTAGTTTGTCAACCTTTGGTGTACCTAACAGGAAAAATATTTTATTTTAAATAAAAAATAACTAACTACTGCAATACACTACAGCAGTAACAACACAGAGAATACCCTTAAATTCTCGATTGAAACAAAAATTACAAAATATCTCGGAAAATCTTTTAGTCAATTACTAGTTATTACAATATTTAAATAGATTAAACATAAAAAGAGTGCTCTGAAATGTGACGTCATAAGCCAGTATTTTCATAAAAAATTCCGTTTTAAAAGTAACTCATTTGATATTTTCTCAAATACCCAAAAGAAGTGTTACGAAGTCGCTTTTTATTTTTTATTTTAAAAAAAATCCTGTCAAAATTCATATTTGCACCGACTAACCGTCTCACTTTTCCTTCACTACCTCTCCATCGTCGGCTGTCTGAAATAAATCGCTATAAGCAATAAGGCCGCCAATTTTACTGTCACCTTTGTAAATATTTTATGTTTGTGTTTCTCCCGGTGCGCAATAAAGAATATACTTACCTTAACTTATTTTATCTTACATGTCAGTCGCTTGTCGCTTAGACAGCAGTCGCTTGTTGCGGCACATACTGTAATTGTACGAGAAATCGGGGATAAGTCAATTAGAAATTCTCCTCGCATCTATCGCTGTATCGTAACATCGAAAATGTACCGACTAGATAGGATTACCTACACCATAAACAGTTTAACTGCAGTATTATCTTACAATTTTATATCCACGGAGGATTAAACAATTAAATTCGATATGTTATTACAAGAGGAAGGCGTGTGGGCCTAGCTAAATTACAGTGAATATTATAATGAACATTTTCGTATCGCAAATATTATAATAAAGAAAATGGTAATTGGAAACAGCCACCCTAAGTACTAGTGTCTGAGTGGTCACTTCGCATATCTAGGAGATAAGAGTCACTGGACAATGTCGCATTGGTAGAACTCTGGCGCTCACATACCAAGGTCCTGGGTTCGATACCTGTATGTACCAATGACTTTGTTTTCTAATCTACGTACATTTGTAAATCGGTAGTAGGCAGCAATAACGACATCGTGAGGAAACCTGAGTGTATGAGGTGTTCACACACCCCAGCGCTTGAAATAATCACTCCACGATGGGCACGCGTGGTGATTAAGCCCGTACTCTCTCTCTTCACAACTTCACAAATGTACGTGACTTTGAAAACAAAGCCCACCACTCGAGAACATTATTCAAACAGCAATTTTCCCGAACCCGAGCGAATTCGACAAAAAATTCGTCGTAGTTCGGCCTAACCCTTTTTGGCCCGAAATGAACGAAATTGGAAATCGGAATGCGAGCAGCTATCAGATTTCATAGTTTTCTAGCTTAGAGATCGTAAAAGGGGCCTACGCTATTATTCGCTGCCAGTAAAATGTTACGTACCTGCCCCTGTCTGGTAACCAGCTGCCCCTAGTCCCTGAGACGGCATTCGGTGGTGTTGGATTCGCATAAAAAAGCCTCTACTACCTCTTAGAGATAGACAGAGCATACTTTATTGCACAATCAGAAAAAAAGAATTGCAAGATGCGATTTTTACGTTATCTAAGTAATGTTATACAATTGGCGGTCTTATAGGTCTTAGGCGCTTAGAGCGATCTCTTCCAGTTAACCTTTGGATGGAGTGGATTGCAGGAAGAATGTAGTCGGGTGGATGTTCACAAATAGGAAAACCAAAAATGTATTGTTGTGTCAATAACAAGTAGCGACAGTTTGCAAGAATACAGAGATTTGTACTGGTGTTATAACATAATTAATCTTTAATGCAAATAATTTTCATAATAGCAAACAAATTACAAACTCAGTCTACTGAGGCCACGGCACTTGCAAAGGTACCGAAACGTCGGTAAATTGTAAAATAGAGAAGTAGACGAGTAAATATCCGTTCAGTTTTATTATGTCCAGTGCTCGTGTTAACCTCAGAAAATACTAAAATAATTATTTTAATAAACTAATAGACATTAAACACAATTCCGGTATTGAAAACCTTCCGATATCGCATGCCCTTGATCCCTCGAATGTCATCATGTTTATAGTGGTTGTAAAACTAAATACAAGCCATTTCAATACGCAGCAAAGTGTTATTACGTTTTAAAGTTCTACGCCATAATCTAACCAAGGCTTTATATTTGCTCGAATCTTAGTTAAGGACTATCTACTGGCAAACGCAGCTGCCCACTAGCTCGCTGGACCAAATTGCTGCCGGCGGCTGGATGAAGATGGTCGAGGATAGAAGGAAGTGGCGTGCCGCGGGGAGGCCTGTGTCCAGCTGTGGACAGTACGCGCCGATTGATTAAAGGTCTATCCACTTTACAACGGGTCGGCGACCGTGCGGCCGGCACAATTTCAATCTAAGTTATCCTTGAATAACCTACATACGAAGTCAGTGATACAACTGCAAAAAACGCCGTTCTCGTGTGGTGCCCGTCGGCCGCACGTGGCCGGGCTTGTTTGTGCTAGCAGTATTGTAGTACACTCATACTCATGCATTCACATACACACCCGCTCGCTCAAGGAAATTAGGTACCTACTTAGTAGCCAATGTGGAACTGAACAGAAATCAGAATGTACTCAGCTAAGGGTATATATGACTGTACAGAATGTACACAGTTAAATGGTTTGAAGTTTGAATATATTTTTATTTCTGTAAAAATGTCACCTTTTTCGTTCATGGTTCGATTTGAAAACCAGCGCCAAAGCCCTGCTTTGGCATCATGCTGAGACTGGCCCATTTTGACAACCTTGTATTGCTTTCCAGGTACAGTCAACAGCAGATTAACCTTAACAATTTTGTTGCAAAGTCGCCGTTAACGTAACTGATTAGAGTGCACGTATGTAAAGAAGGTTGATGTTCTGTCGACTGCACTTACAGGTATTGGCTAGTGTATTCTGTTGTTTATAAATTGATTATGTACTAACTTTTGAAATTTGGTCGAATTAAGTTTATTCTTTATTACTTGTAGCCTCTTGTTACATCTATTTAAGGTTTATTTTAGTTTTAGTTTAGTTTGTATTACGGCCGCACGGCGCAGCCTCGTTGTACTGAGCATTCCTTATGTCAAGGAAGAAAGACTGCATCATTGGTCAACCTGTTCCCCCTCTTACCTCAGAGGACGTTTCGAGTTCCTCCTCAGTGAGGGTCGCCTTCTGCGACCTTCCCGAGCATTGCATCTCCTTACCCCCGAGCATAATACGGCTGGTTATTCAGGCTCCTTTACTGTGACAGCAATTCGCCTTTGGAATAGCTTGCCTCTAGACATCCGACAGGCCCCATCGCTTGAAATATTCAAAACCAAAGTCTATCGCCACTACCTAAATCTCCAGCATTTGTCTTAATTTATTATATTATAAGTATTTCACAATATCTTTCCTAAATCTGTAGGTTTATGTATTTATTTATTTTATCTAGTATTTATTTATTATTATGTTGTATTTGTGTAATGTTTCCCCCCCTATTATATTTTATATATCTAGGTCTGAATAATAATTAGTAAGTATATTTAATATTAAGTAAGTTGCAATACCTGATAATGCTCTCATCAAAACTTAGGTTAGCTGGTAGATAATGCTAAGTAGCATTAAGCTCGCCTATGTGCAAAACTTTCTGTTGTATATGCAATAAAGGATTTAATAATAATAATAACTAGATTACCATCACATAGGTCTTAGGTACGATATCCGCGTGTCTCAATTTCTAAATAATGATAGGTACATAGTAACGTTTCGTCTTAGTCAGTTAAAGATATAATTAGTTTATTGTTATATGAACAGAAGATGCGTAACGAAAGTTATAAAAAATAATACCTTACCAAGTACAGATTATACATAAAATTCAGTTTTCTATCTCTTTTAAACAAAATATAGACTGTTGGATTATCTAACCTACCTAGTCATCAAGTCGATAGTTTTCCACACTCAACAGTTTTCGCATGAATTGTTTACGAAACGAAATTTCATGCCAAGGTAAATGTTTACCTATCTATAACAATAAGAAATGGAATAGGCAGAGTAAAAATGCCTACAGTTGTCGAGGAGACGTGACACAGAGTTGCTAAAGGGCTGCCGAGTGCTAACAAGCGCCACCAATTAAAAAAAAACAGATATGTTTTCATAATAGGTTTTGGCCAAAAGTGAATCATAAATCTCAATAACTGTGATAGCTACTTTTTTACAGCCTATATCGCATTCTTCTAAATTTATAAAAAGTACCGAATAGGTACACTTTCTAGGCGCTGATGTCGGATTACACCCCAATCACTGGTTGAAATGTCAAATGAAACGTTTTGGGAAGAGTCATATTTTTATTCGTACAGCTTACAGATGTTATTTGTTTGTCCATCGACATGCTAAGAAGAAGATAGATTTCTAGATCTTATAGATTCTAGATCTTATTAATAATAAAATCCCTGGATACCGGAAAAGAAATATCATTTACGTAATGTCCATGGTCAATAACCTAACGTTGCTCCACTTATTCCGATAACCAATTCGGGACTCGATAAGTATAAATGGATATACCTACCAATTTTGTTATTTCAACAGCTTCATGTCATAATTCCGCTCCAACAGCAGGCATTTTTACTTAGCCTATTCCAATGATTGCTAATAAGGTAAGTAGATAAGATAATAATGACAATAAAATGGACAGAACACTCATACAGTATTGGAGTACGAAACTGCTGCTTACGGCGCGTGGTAGGTACAGTCGACCTCTACAAACGTACACTCTAATCAGAGTGACTAAACATAAATTTTGACCCATCTGTCGTAATTCATAATTGAACTAAAACATCCTTAAAATGCAGTTGAAATGGTCTTTCCCTTCGCCAAAGATGTAATTCTTTTTCTGGTTGTGCAGTAAATAATTGTTCTCTATTTATCAACGAGTTTTAACCCCGGTTTCTCGTACACTGAGTCTATTAATCTACTGTTAATAGCTGTCAGTTGGCAAAAGTCCATACACAAAAAAGCCACAACAAAAAAACCAGAGGTGAGATTAATGTACTGCATTTCAAAAGTGTTTTATAAGAGTCATATTTATATAAATGTTACTCTGTTAACCCCTCTCTCCGAGACCTAATAATAACCACCCTCTCTCAAACTTCCCTCACAGACACCCCTTATTTCCTTCAAGATAATTTCTTACTTCCGGCGCTTCGCGGAGAACCCTAATTCCCACGTAAATAACTCGTGTGGAACCGTGCGTCTGGTCTTGAGACAACCCCAAGGTGTCCTTCAAAAGGATTAGGGTGGAAGGTCTTTGTTTCTAAAGGGAGTTTTTAATTTTTTGACTTGTTGTCTACAGCAGTGTTCCGCAAAGTGTATGCCGCGGCACACTAGTAACGTGTACGGTGGTCATTACTTGGTGGTGTACCTGCTTCGGAAAAAATACAAACGTATGCCACAATTGTCAGCTTTTTGTTGAAATGCAATCCTGAACCTAAGTATTAGCACTAGGTTTTAGAGCCAAGAATCTAGCTATTCAAATTAATAAGATTTCTGGGTGACACGCATTGTCGCATTATAATAGAAGATACGTTTTTTCTCCTGATAGCCCCTTAAATGCCTTTTGAATATTATACAATAATTAAAAAATGTATTATGCATTTGTGGTGTACCTCTGAAAGTTCCTGATTTCGTAGGTGTACATTGAACGCAAAAACTTTGCGAAACACTGGTCTAGTGTACCACTACACTATTAGCAAACAAAAGCAGTGTTTAGCAAACTTTTACTTTTTCCTATCCTTGTAAAGCTATATTACACTTATACGCTTCGTTTATTTTGTGGAACCCTATAAATCAAATTCAAGATCTGATTTCACCTACAGCTTCCGAACGTTCTGTTCCATTACATTTTTCCTAAACAATATTTGTAGCTTAGGAATTGTTTATCAGTCAAAATAGTTCAACGATTTAGTGACAAATGTGTTTCACGAAACCCCAGTATATTTTCCACGGAACCCCTGCGTCCCGCGGAACCGACACTTTGGGAATCGCTGGTCTAAAGACTTCAAATTATGTCGTATCCAAGTATAAGCAGCCTATATTAGTACCACTGCTGGGCACAGGCCCTCCCCCAAGGAGAGAGCGAGAGTAAGGATTGGCGATGTCAAGCGCTGAAATATGTGAATACCACAGATACCTACTTAGGTTTCCTCACGATGTCTTATTTCATTGCTGCTACTTCGAAATTCCTACGTGACTTAGAAAACAAACTCAATTGTCAAGGAGAAAGAGTTTGAAATTATTTATCAGTTCGTTACAATTTAAAATACACTCTTTTATTCACTGTACAGTCAACAGGGCATCAAGTTGTACATCCGTGCACTTTACTCCGTTACGATACGGTTGACTTGGCGACAAACAAGCTGAGAACCGGATGGGTTGGCATGAGAGAGAAGAGGCCTACAGTGGTCTCTGTTTATGGGCAGATTAGATAGGTCTCATCTCATCTGATCTCATGTTGCCTATTGTAGATTTATTTTATAGATTGAAAATTAAATCTACAGTAGGTAATCAAAGCATGCTTACGTAATTTAATTATATCAAAATGAACACTAACAAAAAGTCACAGCCGCAAATGACGTCATCTATTATCGTCGAGCTGATATAACGGTAGTTGGAATGGTATTGATTATTTCGCAAGTTCTAGTACATGCGTTGGTGGTGTAATGGTCAGCATAGTTGCCTTCCAAGCAGTTGATCCGGGTTCGATTCCCGGCCTACGCATATAACTTTTTGCTTTTTTTTTTCAACGAAATTATTGTCTTTTCTTTTGTATGCTTTGTCCTTTAAGTGAAGTAACTGAGCACTTCGTTGTCCGTCTGTCAAAACCTTTTTCTGTGGAATGCATAAGCAGCCTATATACGTCCCACTGTGTAGGGCACAGGCCTTCTCTCAGAGAGAGAAAATGGGCATAATCACCACGCGTGCCCACCGCGGATTGGTGATTTCAAGCCCTGAGGTATGTGAATAGCTCAGACACCCAGGTTTCCTCACGATGTTTTCCTTCACGGATAGCGAGTGATATTGCTACTATAACTTCACAAATGTAAATAACTTAGAAAGAAAAGTCATAGGTACATGCCCGGACTGGGAATCGAACCTGGGTCTCCGAGGAATAAATGTGGAATAAAGCGATCCAATTCAAATTACCTTTGCAGCTAGATTGTACGGAACTGCATACTTTTCCGCTGCAAAGTTAAGTTTGTAATTGAACAATTCGTAGTTTATTATTTATTAAAATTAAATTAACAATTAGAGCCGATTAGGTACCTACTTGTTAATCTGTGGGTTAATGCAATCTAGATCGAATTGTCACAGTAAACCTTGAATTGTAGTTATATGGTCCCATAGACGCGGCCCTGCTGTCCAATGTCCAATGCGCATAACATGCTTATTGTAAGAGACGGCCATTACTTCAATAAAACCTTGAAAAATTATTCTTGCAAAACTATACTTAATTCGGGATTCACTCAAATTACAATTAAATGTGGAGGTAAGCTAATAATGTGTAGTAATGCTTATGAAAGTTTTAGTTCGTTGAAAAATTTATATTTTTTGTCGATAGTTTGTTCTATCTCGTGGCAGTCCCTGGTCTCTGCCTGCCCCTCTGGGACACAGGCGTGAGTTTATTTATATGTATGTATGGCCTATCTCGTACGAAGTCTCGTTACGAGCAGTAATTAAATCTATATGTACTGCAAGAGTCCTTATCTGAGAGTTTTTATTAAAATAAACCTCTCCTAGTGATAACAAAGATTAAAACCGTGTTATGTTGAGCGATGCTGCTCTGGTGACTCTTAATCTCATACAGTTTATAGGACCAGAGGGGCTATAGAATATTGGACGTTATTGTTCTTGTGAGTTTCTTGTACAAATGGCCTGGAATGCAGGTAGATTAGAAAAATAAAGATAAACGGCCTTATTTATAAAAACACGATTCCTCTAAAGCACTCCTAAGAGGCAGTTTATTTAATCTGTGGTTACTACTTTTCCTTGTAGGTAAAATCTCCACCACAGACTATATTAATCAGCGTTTTAAGGAATCGTGTTTTTTACGAGTAAGACGGTTAATGTGTGGTTAAGCAACCTGTTTTAATTTTATCGAGGATTTTGAGCCTTGCGGTGACGTGCGCCAAGTTCCAGAGACTTGGATTAGTAAGCAAATAGATAAAAATATGTAACCAGGCAGGATTAAGGGATATACTATGTCAGTCACCTTAGTGATCCGGCGAATTGTCACATTTCTACACTCCATTCCTCAAAACGAGCTCCCGAAGAAAATCGTCCATGAACGTCCATTGGTTAATGCGCTTGACCTTCAATAGCGTACCGTCTTCGATTATTGTTTCGCTTATCTCTAGCCGCGCGCATTGACCAACGAGGTGCGAGTAGATGCGGTTCCCTAGGAGGTAGACTCGTGAAAAGATTCCGAGCCAAGCCAGTTCCATAACAAGACATCTTTTTCTTTCATGGTTGGGTCTGAAAACCAGCGCCAAAGCCCTGCTTTGGCACCATGCTGAGACTGGCCCATTCTTGACAACTTTTCATGTAGGTACTTACAGGTATTTCGCTAAAATGGTTTCTGTGGTTTACTAACTTAGGTAATTATGTAACTATTGTTTGTAATTCTTTGTAAGGTTATTAATTTCATTATGTACCTACTGTATGTAATTCTTTGTAATGTTTTCAAATAAAGTTTATTCGTACTCCATAGCACACTGAGCGACTTTCAATCGGTGGACTAGTCTTACCATCAGTGTCCACGTCTCGGCTCCGTAGGTCATCACTTGCAGGCGTGTGCATACATAATCAGCCTATATACGTCCCACTGCAGGGCACAGGCCTTCTCTCAGGGTGAGAGTATGGGCTTAATTACCGGCGATTTCAAGCGCTGACACTCAGGTTTCCTCACGATGTTTTTTTTCTTCACGGTTAGCGAGTAACTTCACAAATGCACATAACTTAGAAAACAAAGTAATGCCCGCACTGGGAATCGGACTTTGGTCCCTCGCTCACGAGTCCAACGTTCTACCCACTAGGCTACCACCATTATTGCATTGTGCTATGGCGTGTGTGCATATTACACAACTATTTGCCCCACATCGCATAGTTTATTCCATGCGCACCGCGTCCATTGTCCACGTTATCGTCGACAGCGATTACTGGAAGCGATCGCGGGGGACGCTATCAAACAGACCATCTGTCTGGATTTACAGTCTGTCAGTTTTACAAATAAGCGTGGCCTAAAATTACATCGAGTTTAACGGGCTAACAGGGGTTAGCTCGCGTAAACCAATGAAGAACAATCCGTATGCTTTTGTAACAACTATCATAACTTAAACTCACGCCCTGTATCCCAGAGGTGTAGGTAGAGACCGCCCCCGGATGTCGGGTGTAACAGGAATCGAAAAAAAAAAACTATGATTTGAGCGTTTCATGGTCGTCGCCATTGTTCTTTCACTTATTTACGCACATCGGACGATATACTTTTAAACCTTTAACATAATAGAAAAAAAAATGGCGTTGCGGAACATCCTACAACTTTGAATTTGGATTTACAGTTTCATGTACTGTTAGATCATCAATAATCATAACGAAAAGTACATTCCCTCAAAATATTGCTAACGATTTCAAAATCACGCTGGAGATACGCCAATGACAATGCCGATGACAATTTTAATAGACGGAGAGGCAGTACTAATTGAATCGTGTGATTTTAAAACAACACAAGTCACATGTGTTTTTAAAATAACACTTGCCCATTTTTTTTTATTAAATTATTTACACCTACCTATTGATTTACATTACAAAAAAAAATTGTAGTTTATTCATACAGAAATCAATATAATATGCTAAAATATTGCTGTTGTAGATATTAGTATTTTAATAAAACAGTTTTTTCTATTTCCTGCAAAGTTGTAATGAAAGGACATGTGTCGTTTTAAAATCACACGATTCAATTGTTCGCGCATTTTTTTAAACAAGATTTCTTAATGGGTTGATGATGATGATACTTAAAAGTAGTCGTCCAAATAGATGCCATTTTTAATTACTAATTAATTACACAACCGCGGTGTTCAAACCACACATATTTTAGCGTCTATAAAATCGGACACAACATTATTCATAAGCTGAGTTCATTAGGTTCACACGACTCTACCGTTTTTCCACAGTTTTACTTGATGGAGACCACACATTTGGCGATCGCGTGTCAAATCAGAGCCCGCTTGACGGACACCTTTCACCGAAAATTACACCCTGTTAGAGATGGGCAAGGATGGAGAATGTATCGATAGGTATCGTGTCGTGTCGGCATTGATGAAATTCAATGGTGTCGGTAAACTCTGGGTAGCGTAGTGGAATACAAGTTTATTTAACTTATTAAGTTCTGTTAATTTTTAGTAACATTTTACTAAGTTCTTATTAAAAAATTATTCCTACAAAATGGGTCACAATTTTCAGTAAAGAATCGGAAGTAGCTAGTCGTATTTTATAATAGTAACTAAATAAAACAAAAGTTCTCAAGAACTTTGTTTTGCTTTAAACTTGATTAGTCTCTTTTTAGTTTTAATTACATAGTATGACTCAATTTGTATTATTTTATTTAGAAGTTACAGAAAGTTAAACGCTTATCCATCCAGTATTATTTATGCAACGCGTGAAAATCCATACTGAGTTGCGATCAAACAGAAAATGTCGAAATTGTTAGGTTTATTGGTACTCCAAAAATTAAATCTACTTTTGAAATAATTACCGCGATTAGAAATATTGAAGGTAAATATACTTTAAGAACCTATATTAATCAACCATAGATTACTTTACGAAAAAATATCGATTTTTTCCCAAGCCTACATGCCACGCCCCATCCTGTAGTGTAAACCCGTAATTTGAATAAATAATGGGTTTTCTTCGCAATATTATAACCATTAAGTCTTAATAATTTCTGGCCACACAGGGTTGGTAATGTCTTCTTTGAAGGGCCGCCTGCCACTTCCCGCACCTCTTTCGTTCATGACATTGCACTCAGACTTAATAAACAGGGTGTTATGGGCCGGTAAGGAACATCCTAGACGGAATAGTTCGACCAAATAGGCACCTTTATTTACTTCGCACATCTGTGTTTGGGTCATAGGATTACACCATCCTACCAAATTTCACCACATTTGGTCCAGTAGATTCAGAGCAAATAGGCTGTGGCGGACGGACGGACAGACAGACGCACGAGTGAGGAAGGGTTCCGCTTTTTTGTACGGTGTATGGAACTCTAAAAATATTAATTTAAACAAGCTTTTGGGCAGCGATTTCATTTGTGGATACTGAAGAAATTCTGTTTTAGCCTTTGCGTTATTTCGTGGAGGATTCTACTCGTCACTAACATCTACGTATACTCCGCTCGACGAGTCGCACTCCTAGGGAACCAAATACTGTCATCTCATTGGTCAATGCGCGCGGCTAGAGAATAAGCGAAGACGGCCCGCTATTAAAGTGGCTATTGACGGTCACGCGCATTAACCAATGGGCATACATGGAGGATTTTCTTTGGGAGCTCGTTTCGTGGAATGGAGTTACACAACTTTTACCAAGTATCGAAATCACTACAAAATCGCAAAAAAATATCAGCTGTTTTATTCTATATTATTACTAGCTGACAGGGCAATATACACAAAGAATTTCATGAAAATCAATGAAGCCGTTTCGGAGGAGCTGTAACGCGAGATTTCTATATATTAGTAACTATATTAGGTATTTAACTATATTATTTATTTCGTTTTTTTAATGACTTGCGATATTCATACAAAATAATCGCGAATTGACCCTCAAAATGTATAACTGTGTATAAACTATAGTTGGCTCAGCTTCTCATGTAAGAAATAGGACCTCTAAAATACGATGAAAATAAAATTATCATTATTATTATTATTTATTAATGCTCTCTTGCACCCCGACTAAAATCCATTCAACTTTAAGTTAAACAGAATTTTAAGAGTTTCGACATACACTATCTGACAAAATTCTATTCAACTTAAAGTTAAATGGATTTTAGTCGGTGGTGCAAGCCGGCCTAAATCATCTTGAGTAGGAGTGTTTCAGTAGAGTGGGCCTATCCGGCAACACACTACCCTTATTTAAATTATTTTTTATTTTATTTTATTTAGAACACAAAACAGCTTACAGACACATTTACCAAATTTTACATCCATTACAGATCAGACCTAGTCTATGACCCTAAACTTGTGTACCTAGCATGCATTTAGACTACCTACTTGTAATTTTAACCTTAACTTAATTACCCTTAAACACTTTTTTTTCTTAACCTATAAAATACTTATTATTAATATATTATTATGACCTAATTTTATTGTAACACCATGTACCATGCTCCTTTCAATGCTCACAGCTTTAATTAAGTTAACTTCGTCTGATTGACGGTTAACTTTCACGGAGGAATTGATCACATTCACAAGTCGCGATTAGTGACATTAATATTAACCAAGCTATGGATTAATGCCATGTTTATATTATATTTATGCTTATGCTGAACTTACATCAGAGAAAAAACACAAACTCAAACCAACTGCATATACCTGAGTACAATCGACAGCAGGTCAACCTACATTTTTGTTAGAAAGTCGCCCGTAATGCAAGTGAGTAGAGCGCACGACGCGACGCCTGTAATAGTTTATGTGTTGTCAACTGTTCATTCAGTTGACCTTCTTTTTAACCAAATACTAGGGCTACTGCCAATTCGAACATACATAACATAAATAGCCTAAATACGTCCCACTGTAGGGCACAGGCCTTCTCTCAGGAAGAGAGTATGGGCTTAATCACCACGCGTGCCCAGCGCGGATTGGTGATTTCAAGCGCTGAGGAATAGCTCAGACACTCAGGTTTTCTCACGATGTTTCACTTCACAGTTAGCGAGTGGTATTGCTACTATAACTTCAAAAATGTACATAACTTAGAAAACAAAGTCATAGGTACATGCCCGCACTGGGAATCGAACCTGGGTCTCGTGCTTCCGAGTCCAATGTTCCACCCACTAGGCTACCACCGCTACTCCAATGTTCTTATTTTCTCTGTTCTGTGGTTCCACCCACAGAACATGTAGGCCTCCTCCATGGATTTCCAAAAAGACCGGTTGGAAGCGGCTTACATCCAGCGTCTTCCTGCCACTTGGATGAGGTCATCTGTCCGTCTTGTGGCTCATCGTCCTACGCTGCGCTTGCCGATATGTGGTCTCCATTCGAGAACATTTCGGCCCCATCGGCCATCAGTTCTGCGTGCTATGTGCCTCGCCCACTGCCACTTCAACTTACTAATCCGCTGGGCTATGTCGACGACTTTCGTTCGTCTACGGGTCTCATCATTTCTGATTCGATCTCGTAGAGAAATTCCGAGCATAGCCCTTTCCATAGCTTTTGCTTTTGCATAGCTTGACCTTGAGCCTTCTTATGAGGCCCATAGTGAGAGATCACGTTTCAGTGCCATAAGTCATCACTGGTAACACACACTGGTTGTATAATTTTGTCTTGAGCGATTGAGGTATATTAGACGAAAAGACTTTTATAATTTTCCCGAATGCTGCCCATAAATTGCCCATTATTACCACGTAAATTGAGCATACTAGCTAAGCTCTTATGTTACCTCTTCTTATGGACAGTAAACTTTTTTTGTCGATGCGAAGTGTATGCAAATTTCTTGCACAGTTTTACGTTTTACTGAGAAACGGGGATTTTCCCAGGCAGCGTTTGCTGCCCAATAAACTGAACTTCTCGGAATATTTGGCGGCCTAGCTAAACAATGGGTCACGTACGTCATGCACTCGTAAACGCCACATGCTTGATTAGTTTTGATGGTATGATTGTTTTTCGATTGAATGGCATGCGTGAATCATTTTAACATTAAGTAGGTATGTGAATGAGGAAAACCCCAGTGAAAGTAAGAAAAAGATTTTCTGCTAGTTAAATACCTAACTGATTTTGGAAACAAGTGAAAAATTCAAATTTTGTCATACACTTATTCATTCCGATTTAGTTGCTTTCAATTTTAACGGATAAGTCCACCAAGGTTCCCTTTTCGAATTTGGCTTTGATCAAACTGATCCGACAAAATTACATTATACATGTAGTGGCTTTTTTTAACTGAACATAGACCTGTTTTAAGGGACCCAGCGGGCTACCACCACCACCAATGAAAAAAAAATCATATCTTCATTTACAGATCGTATTCGCAAAAAGTGTCTGTACAATCTCCCAATCATGTTAACAGTGATTATTTGAGGACCAAACGAGAAAGAACCTAGGATCACGAACCCAGGACTAGATAGCATTTATGCCAAAAACGGCCGGTTTTAATGCTATCTAGTCCTAGGTTTTTTGCCTTAGTTTTACGGTCATGGGTCCTAAAAATCACTATTGACATGATTGAGAGATTAGCAAAAAAGAAAGCAAACGTGTTTTGAAAAGAATAAATGTAGAGTTTCTTTGTTAGCTTCTTCTCCGCATAATCTATTAATTGTGAAACTAACAGCTTTGACGTTAATTAAGTAAACATTTAGTTTTTATAGTGAATAAAATTTTTGACTTTGACTTTGAATTTGAGTTTTTTGTCCCTCGGTGGCACACAAACACACCGATTCCGTTTCAGATTTCGGTTCCGACTCCAATTCGGGTTCTGGCAAACCAAATATAAAAACTCCGATTCCGAATTCGGTTCCGATAAAACCACCTCCGTAAAGAAGAAGAAGAAGAAAGACATTTATTATACCAACAAGATACATCACATAAGCAAAATAAGCAGATAAGTAACATAGTAACATCCCTACTGCACATATTCGCCGTTATTTAGTCATAAGCAGCCTATATGCGTCGCTCAGCGCTTGAAATCGCCAATCCGCGGTGGGCACGCGTGGTGATTAAGCCCATACTCTCTCCCTGATAGAAGGCCTGTGCCCTACAGTGGGACGTATATAGGCTGCTTATGAATGCGTCGCACAGGCCTTCTCTCAGAGAGAGAGTATGGGCTTAATCACCACCCGTGCCCACCGCGGATTGGCGATTTCAAGCGCTGAGGCTTCACGTTATTTAGTACCACCACTAAATAAAACTTTTTCTGCTGGGCCTATAATATCCCTGAATACTGATGTTGCAAAAGATACAAGGTATATAAAAAACATAATATTATAAATACAAAAAAACCTTTGTTTTCTAAGTTATGTATATTTGTGAAGTTATAGTAGCAATACCACTCGCTAACGGTGAAGGAAAACATCGTGAGGAAACCTGAGTGTCTGAGCTATACACATACCTCAGCGCTTAAAATCGCCAATCCGTGGTGGGCACGCGTGGTGATTAAGCCCATACTCTCTCCCTGAGAGAAGGCCTGTTCCCTACAGTGGGACGTATATAGGCTGCTTATGTAGGCTAGGTTAACTAACCGCATGGTGCTTGTGGGATTTTGGCGCAATTTAGCAGAGTAATTTTCACATTTTAATGCTATTATGGATTTCCGCAAAGTAACGCCTGATTCCATGCAATTCCTACCATTTCATATACTTTAACCTCTCAAATTCAGTCACGATTCGCGCCGCACATACACACGCTCGAACAACATACCCTCTCTGCTTTCGGACTCTGGGTAAAACATACTTTTTCCGCTCTCCTCTAGTTAGTATTCTGTACGTGACACGTTACGTGTTCTGCCTCTTGCCTCGCCTAATATTGGAATAGTCCATTCATAGGAATGGAGGAGCTTTGGCAGGAATGCGATGCTATAAGTAGGTAAATATACCGAACACACACGTGCTTTGAGTCTTTGACAGATCGATTCTTTGGGGCCTATTTCATTATTATTATACAGGCTGTAAGAAACGAAACAGGGCTAGTCTCTAAAATGCAAAGTGGTTCTAATAGAATTTATTTTTTTAATGACATGCGTCTAGTCGCGATTTGGGTTCAACAGAGTGATATTAGTACGGTAAGTTAGTTTCATTGACACCATTGGTAGTCTAGTAACTATAAATTGCATTCCAATGGTATAACCCGTAAAAGTTTACTGGGCGCCTCGCGCGATACGATCTCCTTCGCAAAAGATGCCTATTTAATTTGAGTAGAACAGAATACAATAGAAAAAGTTCATTTCTAAGACAAAGCAATCATAAAACAAAAACAAGAGAACAATTATGGTGCTTACAAGAAAATAACAACAATATTCCCTGGATTAGATTAAACATTATTACGTACTTAAAACTAGAAAAATAATTTGCGCGGATAACCGGCAATGGCTGATTAGTAAGTTGAAGTGGCAGTGGGCGGGTACATAGCACGCAGAACTGATGGCCGATGGGGCCGAAAAGTTCTCCAATGGAGACCACATATCGGCAAGCGCAGCGTAGGATGACCAGCCACAAGATGGACAGATGACCTCATCCAAGTGGCAGGAAGACGCCGGATGCAAGCCGCTTCCAACCGGTCTTCTGGAAATCCATGGAGGAGGCCTATGTCCAGCAGTGGAATTCTTGTGGCTGAATGATGATGATGACGATATTGGAATGGCCTGGAGCGGCCGCAAACAGTGGCCATTGTCGTGCTAATATCATTCTAATCGACAACTACATCTTTATTAGATTTTAGGCCCCGGACGGAGTTCAGTGGGTAGACCAACAGTCCGATGGTCGGACGATGTGGTCAAATCGGCAGACGGTGGATGCGGTGGATTTACAGTAAGATCCCTGATGATATAATAAGCTTGCCTGAAGTGCGGTTCAAAAAATGTGTAAAGCGCACTTTATGCCAAAAGGGCTACTACAGCATTAAGGATTATTTACATGACAAAGATGCGTGGAATTAAAGCCAGTTCAATGCATCCTAGTACTAGATTTTTAGAAGATATGACATGTAAACTCTGTTAATTAAGGAATATGTTTGAAAAGACTAAGTTTGGAGGTTTTTTGTCGGTTTTTCTCCAAATGATCTAGATTTTGAAACGGACACCTAGTTTTTCTTGTAACGTTCAATAAGTCACAGTTTCTGTGTTACTTTGAATAATTTTTTTTTTTACTTTTACTTCTATGGCGGGACACCTTGAAAGATGGCGTAATAGGGAAAATACCTATACTAGATACCCTACATTATTTATTGGCAATTACCGGCCGATAGCATTATTACCGACTCTTTCAAAGATCTTTGAAAAATTCTTTTCAAACCGCTTAACAAAGTTCTTAATAAAATACAAAATATTGTCAAACAATCAATTTGGTTTTCAAAAGGGAAGATCGACGGTAGATGCCGTGTTCGATATGATGGACTTTGTGGCAGACTCTCTAAATAAGAAATCGAACATCGTGACTGTTTTGTTGGATTTGTCCAAAGCGTTCGATTGCGTAAATCACCAAGTTTTGACAGTTATTCTAGACAGGTATGGTGTCAGAGGAAATTGTTTAACATGGCTAACGTCGTATCTGACTCAACGCAGACAAAGTGTTCTGCTTCCTAATGTTGACATTAAGACAAAAATACTGTCACACACGGAATCTTTAAGCACCGAGACAACGCGCGGTGTACCCCAAGGCAGCGTATTGGGTCCCTTGTTGTTCATACTTTACATCAACCATTTACCTGAACTCATTAAAAACAAAATAACAATGTTTGCAGACGATGTCTCAGTGTTTTTTAAATTTGAAAGAAAAGATACCACGCCATTATCTGTTGAAATATCGCAAACCATAAATACTGTTGTTAAGTGGTTACGGGATGTAGGCTTAAAAACAAATGCTAGTAAAACTAAACTTGTACACTTTCGTAACTATAATACTCCTCAATTAGAATTAGATATTACTGTAGATAACACTCAAATTGCTTTTGTGGACCACGCTGGGTTCTTAGGTATTTTTGCAGATGAATTCATGAATTGGAAGAAACATATTGAAACACTAGAGGGAAAACTAAGTAGTTTTTGCTATGCATTGAGATGCTTGTCAAAAGTAACAACAAGTCATGCATCGATACAGGCATATTACGCTTTTTTTCATTCAAGAGTTCTGTACGGCTTGGCACTCTGGGGTGCTAGTGTCGATGTAAATAAAATATTTATTTTGCAAAAGAGATGCATTCGTATTTTGTGTGGAATTAAATCAAATCGAGTCTCTTGTCGCGAGTTATTTTCTAAATTAAAGATCCACACGGTCACTGCCTTATATATTATTGAATTGTGCAAATTGGTCAGACGATATCCTGATAAATTCCCTCTTAGTGCTGAACGAAAAAGTGTTAGGTTAAGAGAATTTTATAAGCTTAACCTTGCATTAAAGCCTTGTAGGACTACGTCCTACAGTAAAAGCACTAGCTATATGGCTGTTACTGTTTACAACAAACTCCCAATTAAAATCAAGGCTCTTGCAGGTGATCAGTTCCTGAAGGCTTTAAAGCAATTTCTAATAAAAATATCCCCATATCATTTAAATGAATTTTATGAAAATTGTGATAATAATATTTTTTGTGAGTGAGATAATATTTATATAGAAATGGAAATATTTTGTCAAATGCTATTGACTCTAAATGATTCTGAATTGACATAAGTATTTTATTTTTAATAAAAATATTATTATGATATTGCCATGCCGTGCCCGGTAAAATTACACTTGTACTTGTATGAATAATACCTACTTAAGACCTATTTACTGTAATTTTTCGCAATAAATTGAATTGAATTGAATTGAATTGAATTATTTATTTTATTATAATAGGAAAACTTACAGCTATGAAAAAGATACATTACAAATGAAATAAACACAGAGAGCCAATCTCAAGTTTTCACTGGTAGAAATATTATAGTAGAAAATGCCTAAGTACACACAGGAGACAATATTTCACTCACTTCAATACAAATAGATAAATAGACACTCAATACACATTCATGGTCTCAAATATAATTCGTAGTGTACAATAGAGAACAAAGAATATATTAAGTAACGGTCAGTCAATTGATTGCTCAACATTCTTTAGTCGTTGCGTGCGTTCACGCCGGTTTCGGGTACTTTTTATCTTGCCTTTTGCTAAAACATCCCCTATTTGGTGGAAGTATGTCCGCCTTGGTCGTCCCTTACCGGCCCTTCCAACCACATTCGCTCGATATATTTGTTTCGTCAATCTTTCTTCTTTCATCCTCTCCACAACGCAACATTCCTTTCTCAATTCTAGTCACTACAACCTCATTCAGTCCACAACGTTCTCTAATCAAACTATTGCGTATCCTGTCATTCAAAGTAACACCGGACATACCTACTTCTCAAGAACCTCATTTCATTATCATTTCTACTTCATTAATCCTACTTTTTTGCTTCTTTTGCCATACCCAAGATTTTGTTACACAAAGTTTAAGTATTAAAATACAAAATACTTTTTTTGGCCTATTGTATTGGGCGTATCTTAGAGTATCCTTTGTTTTTAAAGTAAAAAGAACTTTCCACCAAAAAAAACCTTACTCTCATTTGTTTCGTAGAATAAAAACTAAATAAGCATCCAGAAACCTATAAACCCAAAACCCTCATTCATCCTGATCGCAAATCGCATGGCAATAAACTTCACACACGTGTTGCTAACCAGAACCGACCAACAAAGATCCATCTTACAGCACTAATAACTTAAGACCGGAGGTCATCAGTTCACCAGCATAAATTTAACCCTCTTCCGGTACCAAACGAAGAAAACCACGAGTCACTGACAAGTGCCTGAGTCATAGCATCAGCAGACCTTCCGTCGCCACCCAGTCTGCTAAACATAAGCATAAAATCGATTTAGACTGCGTAAAGGTCCTCTTATAATAGACAGCCTTGAGTTTTCTGCCTTATAATGTAAACTACTTCAAGGCGTGCCGTTAAAATAAATGTTAGCTATTATAAACGTGTGCCAAATTTTATGCATAATTGAAAAGTTGATTCATTTCCTTCAAACTAGTTCATTTAATGGTAGTGGTGGCTTAGTGAATAGAACATTGGACTCGGAAGCGAGAAACCTAGGTTCGATTCCCAGTGCGGGCATGTACCTATGACTTTGTTTTCTAAGTTATGTACATTTGTGACGTTATAGTAGCAATACCACTCGCTAACTGTGAAGGAAAACATCGTGAGGAAACCTGAGTTATTTGCATACCTCAGGGCTTGAAATCGCCAATCCGCGGTGGGCACGCGTGGTGGTTAAGCCCATACTCTCTCCCTGAGAGAAGGCCTGTGCCCTACAGTGGGAGGTATAAAGGCTGCTTATGTAAAGTAGTTCATAGTTCCAGTTGTCGTATCTTTCGACTTGCATTAATTCGCGAATGACAACGAATGAATGAGTTGTTAAATTAATGTTTTTAGTCTTTCATTTATACTATCCTTAAAATAATGTACATTTCTGAATAAATGATCTGCAATAGACCAGTGGAGCGACGACATTCGCAAAGCGGTGGGCAGTGACTGGAAAAGAAGAGCCGAAGATCGGGCACAGTGGCGTGCCTCGGGAGAGGGTGCTTGTACCTATTATACATTTATTCAGGACTTTCGCATATGTACTTCGTATAATTTATTAGATTATTCTCCTTATTTTCTGAGCATAAATGATACTTAAGGTACAACTTTCTTTTCTATTACAACGTCGTTTTAGACCCTTTGTTTACTTTTTATTTTTTATTGGTTTCTTAAGAATTTTCTCTTTTATTTCTGGAAAACAAAGGTTTTGTCAAACAAACGTCCGAAAACTGTGAAATGGAAACGTAAACGAGTAAACATCCGTTAAAATTCAGTTTTATTATGTCTAGTGCTCGTGTTAACCTCAGAAAATACTGTGGTTTGACATTGACAGTGGGTGTAAAATCTTTGGGAATTCTACAAAAACAAAATACTCAAAGGGGGCTGTGGGCGAAATAAGTTTGAGAACCCGTGAGCTTGTTAGAAGACGAACAACGTGTGTGCAAATGGGGCAGTCGGTTTACTGCGTATTAAGAAGCAAGGCTTTGTTAGAGCTACGGGCATCGCCTATCTCTTCCTTGGTTTAACGAATCGAGATGGGTCAGAAAGTTCGGGCAGACAGAGATTAAATATTCAGATGAGATAACTTTATACAGGGACCTTAAAAAGGGCTTCCATGACTATACCATAAGCATATTTACGTGCTACTGTAGATAAAGGCTTTTCTTATGGGCATGCTTTGTTTCTCTCTGTTTTTTAGGTTACATTTATTTATCGGACTGGTTAATTAGGAACAATTATCTAGATCGGTAAATGTTGAAATTTAACAGTCTTATTTATAAGAAGTTGATTCCACTAAAACACTCTGACGGAGTTAAGCTCGGTTTATAAAAGGAGCCCAGCGTGAGCCCAGCAAAAGGCCGACCCGAAATTTTTGTTACATACTCGTAGGTCGGTTACACTATTAGCGTTAACGTGTAGATTTAGTTTAATAATCGAATAATATTATCGCAACAACCACATATCTTTTTCATTTCATTATCCGAACATTTGAGAACAAAATGACGTAGTCTGTGAGCCCACTGTGATGTACACTGCTGGCCACCACATGTGGTACTAGGAAGGGACTCCGGAAACAGCAGACTCTACTGTGCATTCTATTTCAAACAAAATATAACAGTCTCAGGTCCCGTACAGATAGAATCGGGGGGGCGTCACGTAACTAAATGTGACAGATACGGATCTTTAATAGTATACATACTTGTTTGAATAATTTGTGTTCTTCGAACTGTTGAGTGACAGTATTAAAAACCTATTTAGAGGCTAAAAATTCCACCCATGTCGGGACTTGAACCCGTGACCTCTGGCTAACCGTGCCAGCGCACTCCCAACTGAGCTAATGGGCAAGTGCAGGCATCGGAGAAATTTCGAGCCTCTTTAGTGACAGTATGTAGTATAGACGCATCACACTGTTAAACTAAATCCTTACCCATGTTTGCCAAAATTTAGTATGGTTCAAAGTAAGTGTATATTAACTATGCCTTCATCATCATCATCATCATCAGTCATTTGACGCCCACTGCAGGACATAGGCCTCCTTCGTAGTTTTCATAACCATGAAGGGTTTTGCCGTAATCGCCACGCTTGGCAGGAGGGTTGGCGATCGCAGTACCTATGTGGTTTGAATCTCAGGAAGACGCTGCTGCCCGTCTCGTGTTAATTAATTTCCTTAGTCGCCTTCTACGACATCCACGGAAGGAAATGGAGTGACGCTATTCTTAATTCGGTACCACACGGACACTATGCCTTTGTGAGCGTTAAATTTTTAGTGTAAAAAATTGAGACCGTTTATGTTATTTATAAGTTACTAGCCACGGCTGTGACTTCGTTTTCAAGTGATTCACAGCCCCAAAAAACATTCACTTTAACAAATATGTAAGTTTATACGAACCTAACTATAAGCAAAACTAAAAGTTTATCAAACTATACTTACATAAAATTTATATAGGAAAAGTTTAAAATTATCAATATTATTCTTTTATTTTTCATACCAACTGAGCGCGTCTAATTTGAAGATTGTATTCCAAGAAAAAAAAATTGAGAATTTTAAGCTTTGCATGCTTTAAGGTTTTTAAGTTTTGCGTTATTTCAATAGCACGTTGTATTCAGCACAGATTACATCTTAAATGAATTAAATGAGCTCCTGTTTTTTGAGTTACTAACTGTTCCCTCCATTCATCCTCCCAGGATCTTAGGCTACAAGACACAGTGTGACATCATTGACTTGTTTTGCACACATGGCTCCGCAGTCATTGTCTCTTGACTATAATTTATAGAAGTTTAACTATTATTATTATTATTGTACTTTATTGCACACGAGACATTGAACAGGACATTACGTAACAAATAGCATGACGGACAAAGGCGAGCTAATCTCTGTCAGAGATTTCAGGCCTGGGTGTCAGGCTTACTCCCCCAGGGCCCTTATTATGAAGCAGTGGCAGCGATATGTTCGGAAGAGTCGCAACGTCGCGCTTGAGCCTGAAAAATCACTCGAATCTAGTGACAAATACAGTTCCTTGTAGGGTTCCGTACCCGAAGGGTGCCAAACGGGACTGTATTACTAAGACTTCACTGTCCGTCTGCCTGACTGTCTGTCTATCCGTCTGTCTGTCCGAGGGAGGGAGTGGGAGCCTCCCACATAAACGTGATTTTTTTGCTGTTAAATATTTATTTTATTCTTTTTTTAGTATTTGTTGTTATAGCGGCAACTCTGCAACATCTGTGCAAAGTTCAACTATCTAACTATCACGGTTCATGACAGACGGACGGGCGCCCGGGCGGACGGACGAGCAGCGGAGTCTTAGTAATAGGGTCCCTTTGGGTACGGAACCCTAACAATGCACGACTTTTATTTTGGATAAAAAAATCATTAATTATATAACTACTTCTAAGGAACTTCTGAGAATAAAAATGTAAATTCATCATCATCATCAGCCATTTGACGCCCACTGCAGCACATAGGCCTCCCTCATGGTTTTTAACCATGAGGGGGTTTTGCCATAATCGCCACGCTTGGCAAGCGGGTTGGCGATCGCAGTAGGAAGACGCTGCTGCCCGTCTCCTGGTAATTTATTTCCTTAGTCGCCTTCTACGACATCCACGGGAGCAAATCCAGTAACGCTATTCTTAATCCGGCGCCACACAGATTGTAATATAAATTATCAAGTTATATTTGTGATCTCACAGGGTGTCCAAGTTTGCGTCAAGGACCAGTGATTGTGTTGCACTTCAATCACGTGCCCTGGTCACAAACTAGTACACCCTGTGCTATGGTAACCAGGCAAGAACATCACAAACATGGAAATACACTCGAATACACAATTTTTTGAAAATTATCTGAGAACACTCGTATTTACTGCGTGGTTGGTCTAGCGGGATCATGTCTGATTACCATGCCGGAGGTCGTGGGTTCGATTCACACTGGGGGCCACCGAACATTTATACAAATGGGCTCAGTCTGGGTGTACTTCCATGTTTGTGATGTTCTTGCCTGGTTACCGTAGCACAGAGTGTTCTAGTTTGAGACCAGGACAAGTGATTGTATTGTGTGGAAATTATTTATTCACGCCCCGAATTTGTCCTCAAAGCTCTTCTAACTCCTACCACATGACTGTGTGTTGACATCATAGTATTTTTTTGCCCCGAGTTTGATATGAGACCCACCCGGAATGTTTGTTTGGGCCACAGTAACTCGTGTGACAGATTGCCCCTATTCGTATTCAGCATTTGGTTTTTACGTTCCGAAGAAATTGTGGCTCTTGTGTGTCTTTCTACTATTTCCATTTGTGTGTGGAACAAAACAGCCTGTTCGAATTGGGTGTGTGACTAGTGTACTATGAGAGCGCTGGCAGCGGAGCAGTAGAACGCCGGCTTCTCATTCAGGAGGTCGTGGGTTCAAATCCCGGCATGTACCAATGACTTTGTTTTCTAAGTTACGCACATTTGTGTAGTTACAGTAGCAATACCACTCGGTAACTGTGAAGGAAAACATCGTAAGGAAACCCAAATGTCAGAGGTATTTACATACCTCAGCGTTTGCTACGTATAATGGCCCAACTATGAGGCTAAGTGCGGAAATCTCAGGTTTAACTGACTAACTACCTAGTATACTATTTCCGAACATTTTCAGCTTTACAATATTTCACATCAGCACATCTTCGAAAGCCTTACAAAAGAAGTGGCTGTAAATTACAATCGCCAATTAGCGTGTTTCACGAATCGCGCATGTTAAAATTAGGTAACCCTGTAATGTAAATGTGAGGAACCGATGATGTTCTATTGCACCGTGTATCAGGAATAACCTAAAAACCAAGCAATGCCGATCCCACGCCTCTTTTGCGCACAACAAATGCATGATGCACCGAAATTCCTCGCCCAGCAATTCAATAAACAATTTATAGGTTACCTCACTATCTTCATACCCCAAAATCGACCCAAACCACCGACTCACAAGGCTCAAAACCTACTGGCCGTCTACCGAAGGGGAGTATTCAGGTCTTGTCGAACGATTTTGGGACCTGAATTCGCCATCCGCTCGTATTGGGGACACCGGTTAATGTTCAGTTAATACGATTTTCAGCAATGGATGTAGGTGTTAGCTGCGAGGGGCTTTAGTCTGGGGACAGGTCCCGAGATAAACGAACGTTTACTTACACAATAATAAATATTATTTAAGAGACAACAGCACAACGAATCAGAAATCTTAAAACTAAATAAAAATAATGGAAATAATGAGAAGCGGTGGTAGCCTAGTGGGTAGAACATTGGACTTGGAAGTGAGAGACCCAGGTTCTATTACCAGTGCGGGCATGTACCTATGACTTTGTTCTCTAAGTTATGTACATTTGTGAAGTTATAGTAGCAATACCACTCGCTAACGGTGATGGAAAACATCGTGAGGAAACCTGTGTGTCTGTGCTATTCACATACCTCAGCGCTTGAAATCACCAATCCGCGGTGGGCACGGTTGGTGATTAAGCCCATGCTCTCTCTCTGAGAGACGGCCTGTGCCCTACAGTGGGACGTATATAGGCTGCTTATGAAATGTGAAACTCCTACAACACGTCTATTAGAGGTTGTCATTTGCAACAACTTTTGTGGTAAGACTTAATTTTTTTCACGCTATGCAAACCCTGCGCCCCAACGACAACAGGTTCTTCGGCATTATGTTGCCAGCTCGCTGGACCGACGACGGTCTGAGCCAGAATGCTGGCAGCGATTAGATGAGGATAAAGTATAACTTCCACACACCACAATCACTTGTCCTGGTCCCAAACTAGGTTACCCTGTGCTATGGTAACCAGACAAGATTATTACAAACGTGGAAATACACCCAGACTGAGGCCGTTTGTACAAGTGTACGCGGCGGCCCCCAGTGGGAATCGAACCCGCAACCTCCGGCATGGTAATCAGACGTGATACCGCTACACAAACAAGGCTGTCATTGACATTACAAACCTCTCTCTCTCGCCAGGAGATCAGACAGAACCTCAGATCCCTATCACCTTGTGAACAACTGTCACGAGTATCGAGGTCGCTCCGATATGGGTCAAGTTACGCCGGACGGTGCCTTCCGCCAGTTCCGGCCCGGCTGGCTCTGAGCGCCGCGCTAGACAGTGGAATAACTGCCTAGACACCCACAAACCTCGGTTAGCCACGCCACCAATTCTGCCAACGTCACATTGTGCGACGTTCTTAATATGTTTTTGACGTGAAACATCTTTCAGTTTGGTAGTAGGGGGTCACTTGCTAAAACCGCATGCAACGAAAACATGTCGCCTCGGCGAGGGCTCTAACTATGTAACTACGTGTCGTATGCAATTCATTATAATCGTTGAGTAGAACAAATAGCCATGACTCAGATCCTCTTGACTCGTGCCGCTAGATTACCGCGTAAAACTCCGTACGCAACACTGCGAATCGGCGCGATGCGAATTCGCTGCGCAGAAAACCACGAAACGAATTGCTGCGATGCGATTTCGTGCTGCAAGGCATCCCTTCCACGTTTCTGGTGACCATTTCTTAGACGATCGTCAACCTTACCGAACGTATTTTGTACACTAGGTCGTGACATGGATCGTCAAAAGCTCACTTCTGTTATTGCTAAGAAGATAGAGGAAGTAAAAACAGTGAAGATTTTGATTTCATCAATTTATTACTATTATAAACGCCGATGCGAATCAATTCGCATTCGTTTTGTGTACGGGCCCTAACACATTTTGTTAGTTTGAGCTAAAAATTAACGCTTACTTATAGACGTTTTACGTCAACCAACGGCCGTGTAACCCGGCACAGCCCCGCCTTTCGACGCCGTTAATTTCCATAAAACATTATTGGTAAATTGAGAATTATTATCTTTTACTATTGGAGATAGTTTAAATATAAATACTGAATAAATTGCTGTCACTTTACTTAATAAATAATCGCAACGAGACACGTAAAAATATATGAATATCGCGAGTCATTAAAAAATACTAAAACTGTTGTCGTCAGGTTTTGCGTTACATAAAACGCATACTTACTAGCATAATAAAAGTTACGTAATATCTTCTCAACATCGATTTCTTAAAATGACATGTTAAGTTACTCAAAAGGTCGCTGGACTACCACCAGCCTGACAGACCGAAAGTAGTTTGAAAACAGTGTACAAGACTAACAAAGAACCGGACCAGATAGCCTGAAAGAGAAGAAATAGAAGCTTATGCCCAAAACTGGGCTCTAGTATTGGCTGGTTAAATGACACCCCACTAGTCCACGAAGTACATTTTTATGGTTCCGTAGTCGACAGGGAACCCTTATAGTTTCGCCTTGTCCGTCTGTCTGTCTGTCTGTTGGTCTGTCTGTCTATGCGCGACCTAGCTCAGATTAGTACGAGAAAGCTGAAATTTGGCACAGATATATATATTAATCACAATGAGAAAACGATATAATTAAATCACAAAAAAAATTTACACCTAAATTAAGATGCAATTTTTTTTTCTTCCCTACGCCATAGGGTTGGGTATCGTTGGACTAGTCGTTTTTAAAATATTGTAAGTATAAGAAGTAAATTTTTTGGGTTCGGTATTAGACAAGGAACCCTTATACGTAGTTATAGAACCGTTTGCAAAATATTGAGCCTTCGGGGGAACATTTTGTCCGAGTAGGGCGCCCCTCTCCTGGCTAAACGGTTGATTGTAGAAACGTGAAAAAATTCAGGATAGTAGCACATAATATAATGAATTTAAAATTAAAACTATCACGGCTAAGTAGGCTTTATAAGTTAATGAGGAATAGGCGACCAACTTAAAGGAAACCTTCGTACAAAATCCATTGAAAATTACGTTGAAAATTACAAAATCCATTGAAAATTACGTTCTACGGAACCCTACACTGCGCGTGGTCCGACACGCAGGTGGTCGGTTTTTACTTACCCGCTTTTGTTATCAAAACATGACATTGGTCTTCTGTCTATTTCAGTTTTCTGTGGTTTCATACTGCCAGGCGCTGCTACTTTGATGACAAGTTGACGTCGATGACGCTGATTGCATTTCGTACATAAACTGTCGACACACTTATTGTAGGTACACAAAAATTTATTAATCGTACCCAAACATAAACTCACGCCTGTATCCTGGAGAGGTAGGCGGAGAAAGACCAGGGTTTGCCACCTGCCACGATCAACTTCATCAACATTCATTACTCTTTGCATGCGCGCACGCCGCATAAATACAATAAATAAATTTAGTATAATAGGTATACTCTTCAGTTGACTATTGTAAATAATACCAATCCAAAATGCTAAACGACGATTTATGTGAAATGATTTCTATTTTTAGGGTTCCGTACCTCAAAAGGAAAAACGAAAAAAACCCTTATAGGATCACTTTGTTGTCCGTCCGTCCGCCCGTCTGTCTGTCAAGATCCTTTATCCCGGGAACACGTGTAGTTATCATGTTTAAATTAAAAACATATACTCAAGTCTATAGTCCCTTGAAGCGGTGATTAAAATCAAACTACTAAGTTAACGTAAAAAAGGTACAGCCGTGTATGCCGCAACAATCATCATCATCATCATTCAGCCACAAGAAGTCCACTGCTGGACATAGGCCTCCTCCATGGATTTCCAAAAAGACCGGTTGGAAGCGGCCTGCATCCAGCGTCTTCCTGCCACTTGAATGACGTCATCTGTCCATCTTGTGGCTGGTCGTCCCACGCTGCGCTTGCCGATATGTGGTCTCCATTCGAGAACTTTTCGGCCCCATCGGCCATCAGTTCTGCGTGCTATGTGCCCCGCCCACTGCCACTTCAACTTACTAATCCGCTGGGCTATGTCGACGACTTTCGTTCGTCTACGGATCTCATCATTTCTGATTCGATCTCGTAGAGAAATTCCGAGCATAGCCCTTTCCATAGCTCGTTGCGTGACCTTGAGCCTTCTTATGAGGCCCATAGTGAGAGACCACGTTTCAGTGCCATAAGTCATCACTGGTAACACACACTGGTTGTATAATTTTGTCTTGAGCGATTGAGGTATATTAGACGAAAAGACTTTTCTAAGTTTCCCGAAAGCTGCCCAGCCGAGTTGGATTCGACGATTGACCTCTTTCACGAAGTTGGACCGGCCTAGTTGGATTGTTTGTCCTAAGTAGACGTATTCGTCTACAACTTCGAGAGTCGTGTTCCCCAATGTTATTGGGGTGGGCACAACACGAGCGTTCGACATGACCTTCGTTTTGTCCATGTTCATTTTAAGGCCCACACGTTGGGAAACTCGACTGAGGTCGTCGAGCATTATGCCGAGGTCTTCCATCGTTTCTGCCATGACTACTATATCGTCGGCAAATCGAAGGTGCGTGATGTACTCGCCATTGATATTGATGCCGCGTCCCTGCCATTCCAGAAGCTTGAAGGCATCTTCCAGTGCGTTCGTGAACAGTTTCGGAGAGATAACGTCTCCCTGTCTCACGCCTCTTCTCAATGGAATTGCCTCCGAATTCTGCTCCTGTACTCGGACCGACATGGTGGCGCTGTTGTACAAGCACTTCAGCACCTCGATATACCGATAGTCAATACGGCAACGCTGGAGAGACTCGAGCACTGCCCATGTCTCGATCGAATCGAAGGCTTTCTCATAGTCCACAAACGCTAAGCAGAATGGCAAATTATACTCCTCAGTCTTCTGTATAATTTGCCGCAGCGTGTGGATGTGGTCTATGGTACTAAAGCCCTTTCGGAAACCGGCTTGTTCGGGAGGCTGGAAGTCATCAAACCTGCGTTCGAGACGATTCGTGAGGACCCTCGAAAACAGCTTATAAACATGGCTCAGAAGCGAGATAGGTCGGTAGTTCTTCAATAGAGAGTTATCCCCTTTCTTGAAGAACAGCGTCACCACGCTTCTGTTCCATGCTTCTGGCGTTTTTCCTTCGAGCACGACGGAATTGAAGAGCTTCTGAAGGACTTTAAGTACTGGTGTTCCACCCGCTTTCAGTAGCTCTGATGTGATTCCGTCCTCTCCTGGTGCCTTGTTATTCTTGAGCTGTTTCAGGGCCATCCTAATCTCGTACAGGCTGATGTCCGGGATGTCTTCGGTATAATGTCGGGTCAGTTTGGCTCTCGGATCTTTGTTCAAACTGCTAACAGGTTTTGCGACTGAGGTGTATAGCTGTCCGTAGAAACTCTCAATCTCCCTCAGCACCTCTGATTTGGTCGACGCTATACTGCCGTCCTCTCTCTTCAGCTTCGTCAGCTGGCTTTGCCCAATAGACAAGTCTTTTGCGAACACTTTGGAGCCCTTGTTCCGCTCTATAGTCTCTTTAATACGTTCGGTATTAAAGGACCGAATATCGTGCCGCATAGACTTTGAGATATGTCTATTGAGCTGCCTATATGACTTAGCATCCTCGGAGGACTGCAGTTGCAACGCGCGACGTTTAGCCATGAGGTCGAGAGTATAGTTTGAGAGCTTTTGTGGTCTACTCGTACGGTTGGGTCTATAGAACCTCGAGCCCACTGTACGGACAGTTTCTACAAACCTGTTATTGATCTCGTCCACCGATGCGGCGCTCTCCAGGCACTCAAAGCGATTTGACAATTCGAGTTGAAAGTTCTCGGGGTTCTGGATATGGGCACGAGTAGGTCGGAGCGTGGACTTCATGAGACGAGACCTCTCAAGTTTGACATTGATATTCAATGTGCCTCTTACTATTCGGTGATCGCTTCCGGTTTTCACCATGTTGATCACAGAGACGTCATTGAATATTTGTCTCTTGGAGGTCAGGATGAAGTCTATCTCGTTTCTCGTGGAACCATCGGGACTCAACCAGGTCCATTTCCTGTGAGGTGGCTTCTGAAAGAAAGAGTTCATCATAAAGAGTCCCTCTTTCTCCAGGAAGTCTGCCAACCTTTGTCCTCTCGGGTTCCGTTGCCCATAACCAAATTGCCCCACTCTCATCTCACCCTCGCTTCTTGTGCCCAGCTTCGCATTGAAGTCCCCCATAACCACATTAAAATAGGTCTCCGAGGTATGTATGGCCCTACTAATGTCCTCATACATCGCCTCTACCTCCTCATCGGAGTGTGACGAGGTCGGTGCGTATACCTGAATGACCTTCAGCGAATATCTCTTAGATATTCTGAGTATTAGGTACACCACCCTGCTCGACACACTGTTGATGGCCAAAATGTTATTTACGAGGGACTTGTGGACGAGAAACCCGACACCACCCTGGGACTGTTGCTCGCCCTCCCGGTAGTAGAGCAGGTTACCGGATTTCAGGGTTATCGTGTCCTCGCCCTCTCGACGGACTTCAGATAACCCTAGGATATCCCAGTGTAACCTACCCATTTCCTCTTCCAGCTCAATTAGCTTTTCGTCTGTCCTCAATGTGCGAATGTTGTGTGTTACCAGGGCCAGTCGTTTTCGTTTTTGGGGGTGGTAGCCAGATCTCTGCCGGAGATTCTTAGCACCCCTTGCTCCGCCGTTACCGTGGCCGCTACCGTAGCCAGGAATAGCGGAGCCGCCGGGGACTGGGGGCCTGGTTTTTTGGTGTATTGCCATGAGGGTATTTGCCTTACTCGCCACGCTTGGCATGCGGGTTGGCGAGCGCAGTATATCGTATTTTCGCAGAAGGCGCTGTAGTAACAATAGTAGATTGTTAACCGAGGGCTGAAAGGCACCCATTCCTGACGAGATGTTTTGGCGCTCGAACGAAGTGAGAGCGCCAATAGTTCGAGGCAGAAATGGGTGCTATCACCCGAGTAAAACACTCTACTTTTCATTACGAATACGAGGAAAGTAAACACAAGCCAGTTAAAATCAAACTCAATTTCGAATATCACAAACACAGTCTAATGGAACTTCCATAGAAAAAATTGCACTTTTTTATTAAAGTTTTCCCGCCAGTTTACTTTTTTAATACCAACGCACACCCTGCACGGCTAGCACAAGTCGGCGCGTGAGCTAACTCGCCGAGAGATAAACTATCCGCCCTTTTAAACGACTGCTCAAAAATTTAATTTTTTAATTAGTATTAAAAAAATTTAATAATATAAATTAATTATTAATGTTAATCACTAAAAGATAAAAACAAGTTTAAAATATAAAACTTAAGGAAATCACGCCGAAACAGACGGATGGTCTAGCTCGCGGCGAGATAGCTCGCGCGCCAACTTGTGCTAGCCGTACATCACAATTCGCAAGATGGCGCGCGACCGCGAAAGACGGCCATTTTGAATTTGCGTATTTGGTGGTTTTATCTGTGTCTTAAACAATATTTTAATTTATACATCTCGCCTTGAAAGTGACTAATAAATACATAAAGTACATTATATTAATTATAAACATCAAAAAAAATTTAAATGTCAACAAAACTAATAAATGAAGAATTAATCGTTTTATGGCTGTATAGGTTACTACCATTGCGTTGTTCAATATTAACTACGATTCATATTTTTTTTAATACTTTTCTGCTTTAGAGCAGGCATGTACCACTTTCAGCACGGTGCCTGGATGAACAATGACCCCCTTTCAGAGTACGAGTAATGAAAACGTATATTTCGACACTCTCAAGGGAATCAAAATTTATAGGGTACTTTCCGTTGACCTAGAACTATGAAATTTGGCAAGTAATATCGTTGTATACAACAAGTACAGGGAAAAGTCTGAAAACCATACATTTGTATTTAAATCTTTAAAATAAAATTGTCTTTTAAGTTCGGAAAAAGCTTTGAAAAACTAACAGACTCGATTCCTGAACTATTTAAAATATGCAGGTGCCTAAAAAATTGTACGGAACCCTCGGTGGGCGAGTCCGACTTGCACTTGTCCGGTTTTTTAATCCTAGAAAGAACAAGTATTCTTTTAATTTAATAATAAAACAATTTTCATACAACACAGTCACTTGTCCTGGTCCCAAACTAGGATACCCTGTGCTATGGTAAGCAGACTAGGACATCAAAAACATGGAACTTCACCGAGACGGAGGCCGCGTCCACAAATTTACGGCGGCCTCCAGTGGGAATCGAACCCACGACCGCCGGCATGATAATCAGACGTGATACCGCTAGACCAACGAGGCAGTTACTATTTTTACATTACTGCAAAAGTTACTTTCGATTTTTTATAGTATGTTTTGTATTTACGTAAAAGCTTTCTACACCGTAAAATCCACTTATTATTATCAAAGTCACCAAAAATTCCGGCATTCAAAAAGGGCAGCGCACTCCATAGACAACCCGAGCGTGAAATCAACCAAAAATAACAATCAGTCAAGTACCCTATACAAAAGTATTGCCACCAACAGCCAAAACCACTTAATTTACGCAAAACTGAACTTAGTCCCAACCCCAGAAGAGCTATCATATCGTAATTGTAAAGATAGGCGACTCTACTACCCTATTTTTTGCCACAATTACTTATTTATACATGGGGTGGCCAAAATTGTTCAGAATGTAGAGACCGGTTATTGTCTGACCTACCCCAAGGTATGGGGTGAGTATGGTTTTGGCAATTTGGAGTAATTTTTTTTTCAACTGCGTGCTTAGCGTATTCCGAATCCATTCTTGACTTTATTTTTACACTCATTAAGGAATTATTAGCATAATCAGCCTATATGCGTCCCACTGTAGGGCACAGGCCTTCTCTCAAGAAGAGAGTATGGGCTTAATCACCACGCGTGCCCACCGTGGATTGGCGATTTCAAGCGCTGAGGTATGTGAATAGCTCAGACACTCAGGTTTCCTCACGATGTTTTCCTTCACGGTTAGTGTGTGGTATTGCTACTATAACTTCACAATGTACATAACTTAGAAAACCAAGTCATAGGTACATGCCCGAACTTGGGATCGAACCTGGGTCTCTCGCTTCCGAGTCCGATGTTTTACCCATTAGGCTACCAACGCACCCGCTTTCCGTGTAGCGCCGGATTAAGAATAGCGTCCTTACATGGATGTCGTAGAAGGCGACTAAGGAAATCAACCAGGAGACAGGCTGCAGGGTCTTCCTGAGATTCCAACCGCATGCTGCGATCGCCAACCCGCCTGCCAAGCGTGGCGATTATGGCAAAACCCTTCATGGTTAAAAACCATGATGGAGGCCTATATCCTGCAGTGAGCGTCAAATGGCTGATGATGAAGGAATTATTACTTGTTTCGGGAGTGTCAAAACAAGAGCTCTAAAAATAAATTACCCCCAGTTTATTATACCGACTCTAACAGTCTCTTAAATTACTGTAAACAAAATAATAAATGTCATTTTTTTGTATGAACCTTGCCCAACTGAGAGCTGTGCACAGTAGAAAAACGGTTTGTTAGTGTACGAGAAACCGAGAGTTTGTGGCCATAGTTGGTCTATCTATGGAAACTCTCCGGAAAGTTTACCAATCTCTACCATTCCCGTTTGTGTTATTGGACTGTTACATACGTAGCAAACTACATGCATTGTTAACTTCCCCATTGATTTACGAATATGTCATTATTAGATAGCTATCAAATAACTCATTCGACCTATTTTCGAGCCTCATAAAGCCATTCTAATTTACAAATCAGATACCACAATAAATAGCCAATAACGGCACCAACATCCACTCTCCTGTTCTTTCATACATCTGATAGCCATAAATTTACAACGCTTTGTGGTCACCCTAACTAATAGCTTCGTATGCATTTCCCTTCCCGAAAACTACAATGGGGCCCTAAATTATGGACTACCTACAATACAACTCTTATGTGCGTCTTAGTTAATCTTATTCTCTTCAATATAGAGTTTAGAATGGCTCGATAAATTAGTAAAAATAATTTTGTACATTTTAAGCGCACCTGGCGAACGCGTGCCCCAAAATAGCAAATTTCGGGGATTTGTTTCTTAATTCTATCAAAATGTAAGGAAGGATTAATGAAATTCCGATTTATTACATTAGAGATTATTTTAAACATTGGAATGTTTAGGGGGAAATATTTGTTTAGGTTCATAGTGTTTGAATAATCAAGGCACTGACATTCAGGGTTATGCACCGGAAATCATAAGTAGTTTAGTAATCCTCGTTTAAGTGAAGGTTACTTTTAATCAATGTTACTCCTGGCAATCATCTCGCTCACGTGTTATGACATTTTAATTATTATGAAAGATTAAAAAAAGATTAAAATTACTAATAAAATGTCCATTTTGGTAATTACATAAAAGTATGATTAACTTAGGAATTAAAATTGGAAATGGTTGATATTGACAATCAAGAGTTTACCGTTGGACCCCAAACCAGACGGTAATCGGTACAGTGAGGACCTGGTTATGATGATTTAACAATGACCAAAGTTGGCGACGGGTACAGAATCATATTTTTACTTAGGTACTAAACGAAATTTCCTCCCGTGGATGTCGTAGAAGTAAATTACCAGGAGACGGGAAGTAAATTATAAATTCCTGAGATTCCAACTGCATACTGCGATCGCCAACCCGCCTGCCAAGCGTGGCGATTATGGCAAAACCCCTCGTGGTTATGAAAACCACGAGGGAGGCCTGTGCCCTGCAATGGGCGTCAAGTGGCTGATGATGACTAAACAAAAACCGACAGTGGTACAAAAATGTTGAACATTTACAAAATAAAATTAGGTGTATTTGTAGATAGGAACATAACTTTACTGGTTGTTACTGGTATGCAATAAAGGGTTATCTATCAATGTATCTATCTATCTATCTAACATGCAAAATTGGAGTACTCAAGTATTTTACGTTTGAAAAATGTAGTTACCGAGAGATAGTTTTCATTCTAACAGTCCACAGCAGAAATACGAGAACTTGCATCAATACTGCATATAAAAAATATAAATTGCATACCAAAAAAATACAAGTAATTTGCTGAAGTTGTGTAAATCATGCATTAGAAATAAGTGTTCCTTTTTTACTTTTTTTTCTAAACTAAAAATACGCCCATTAGGAATGGCAAAGCAATCACGATACAGGTCCGCCTACTGTGGGATAATTTGGGATATTTTTATGGAAAATAAACTTTTTTTACTTTTACTTTACAAGGTAAAATGTTTTGTTCCCATAAAACAAGCATATTCTGGTATGTATGTTTAAAGTTGCTTGATTCTAATAAATTTTAAATCGTGTTCTATAGGTACGCCATAGAAATTAGGCCTGCGTTCATTCGCTAGATGGTGATATATGCCGAGTTTGATAAAATAGTATATCCGTCATCAGAAGTCATCAAGTCATACAATATAGTCAAGTCAAAATAGATATTGAGTTTGCATTCAATCCCGACAAGCTGGATTTATGTCATCATCCTCATCATCATTTAGCCACAAGAAGTCCACTGCAGGACATAGGCCTCCTCCATGGATTTCCAAAAAGACCGGTTGGAAGCGGCCTGCATCCAGGGCCTTCCTGCCACTTGGATGAGGTCATCTGTCCATCTTGTGGCTGGTCGTCCTACGCTGCGCTTGCCGATATGTGGTCTCCATTGGAGAACTTTTCGGCCCCATCGGATTTATGTATAGGTCTTAAATAGGTCATTACAAATGTTATGTCACAAGTCCCCATTGATCCCGCTTATGCGTTGTTTTTTGTCCGTTCCTTTGTTTTTTTTTTGCGTATATCTCTGAAACGGTGAGAGTACCGGAAAAGTAGTTGCGTAAACGTTTGTAGATTATAACATTTTGTACAAAAAGGGTATCGTCACTTTTTTCCATACGAGGCACCGTTCTCAAGTTGTCACGATTTCAGACTGTAGAAAAGTCGTATTTACCTATTATTATTAAAATTCTTTATTGCATCATGTAAATATTGTGCAATAGGCGGGCTTAATTTACAATTTACGTACACATTTCCGCACCACCCCTGAGGCAGTGTTCTCGGCGCATTTTATGGTTCTGTAGTCAACAAGGAACCCTTATACTTTCGCCATGTATGTCCGTCTGTCTGTGTCGGTCTGACTGTCCGCGGAATCTCTGACCGGAGTCACCGGATCTCTGGCTGCCAAACCAAATTGACCTTGACTACGTTTAACACAAGGACCTTAATAGATAACGTGCGATTTGAATAGCTCCTCCAAGAGCTAGAGAATATCACCTGGGACGTCGTCGGGCTCTCAGAGGTGTATTGAAGTCTGTTGACCTTGAAAATGTAAAATGTTTTTCGGAGGAGCACTGCTTATCCTAAACCACAGGTTTTAACCTTTTTTAGGGAGCAGGGTACCACTGCCTTAGTGATAAGGTCACTGTAAAATGTTCCTTGAATAAATTATCTTATCTATCAATTTTACTAAAAAGGAGAAGATGATTTAACCTCCGCGGCCAAGCTATTATTACTGGAAAGCTTAAATTTGGGACAAATACTAATCACGCCGACAAAGCGATAAGACAAATTAAAAAAATATATTTGGGGTACCTCCCATACACGGAGGGTTTTTTTCCCATTTTTTGATCCTGGAATCCGTTTGCGAAATATTAAGCTTCAAAGTGGTAGCAGAGCGGTAGCCTCTTATTCGGGAGGTCGTGGGTTTGAATCCCGGCATGAACCAATGACTTTGTTTTCTAAGTTACGTAGCAATACCACTCGCTAACGGTGAAGGAAAACATCGTGAGGAAACCTGAGGGTCTGAGGTGTCCACATACCTCGGCGCTTGAAATTGCCAATCCGCGGTGGGCACGCCTTTATTATCTATTTTATTTCATTAATTTTACAAAGTCCACAGCACAAAATTACAACAGACAGGTAAGCCTGAGAGAAGGCCTGTGCCCTACCAGTGGGACGTATATAGGCTAAATACAGAGCTTTTTTAACGCAATTTTTTGTAAGAGTATAAATCACCATAAATCGAGAACGGTGTTTCATAGTGAAAAAAGTATTGATACTTTTTTTGTAGAAAATTTGACGATGTACAAACTTTGTTCGTCTATTTTTCCTGTTTCACCTCACCGTTTCAGAGATACGAAAGAGAAACGAAAAGTTGTGACCTCGGATAACAAACAACAGCAAACAAAACGGGATTGATGGGGACTTTTGACATAGCATTTGTAATGTATTACATTTAAGACGTAGGTATACAAAAATCAAGCTTGTTCGGAATTAATGCAAACTCAGCGCTTTTTTTCGTCTATTTTGACTGGACTAATAGTTCTACACCTTGTAATTCAAACTCTATTCAAACACTTCTTTACAAATAAGTCATAAATAAACAACGCCTTAACAATGCCAGAAACACAAACCCATCACAAGAATTAAGTTACAATCGTCTCAAATATCAAAAGTAATCCTAAACAGTTTTTATAAATCTGCTCCAAGCGGGGTTTGTCATTGTTTTTTGTCCCAGCAACATCAAAGTAGTTGAAAACAGAAGTACTACCGGACATGTAACACCAAGTCAAAAAGTACTAACCTCCATACTATAACATACCATAGGGTTCCGCGCTGCTACATAGGTATTTGTCTCACGTATTTAGCAAAAACAAGATAAAGGTTTTGAAGTTAAACACAAAATTAATACTTGGCTGCAGGTTCTGACGTATAATGCTGTTGAGGAGTTTTTGTGCATCACTAAATGAGAATATTAACTTTCTTACACACACGTACAATTTCTCACATACACACACACAAACACACACAAACACCCACACACACACACGCACACACACACACACACACACACACACACACACACACACACACACACACAAACACAAACACACACACACACACACATACACACACACACAATGAGCTGAGTGGCTAATATCATCATACCTTTTTGTTTTTCTGTTTATTTTAATTTAGTTTTCTTTGCATGTGATAGATTAAGTTATGTTTTTGTTGACTGACAGTCGTCCGCTCAATGCTTCTCGACCATGTATGTACGCACTTTTAAAGGCTTAATTTAATTTCACCTTCTCCTAAGATACAGGCTTTTTCGCCTAGTTTAGGAGATAGGGTGCAATGACAAGACTATTGTACAATAGATTAGCACCGAACGATTGTTGTCATTTTTAATGTACTTATTGGTTTAAAATAAACAATTATTATTATTTATTTATTATAATAAAAAAACCGGCCAAGTGGGAGCTGAACTCGCGTTTCGTACAATGCCAAAGTCAAATATTCAAGACGCGAGTTAACTACTACTAGCGCTATCTAGTGGTGATTTAGTGAACTATTTTCCATAAGTGAACGTATTATATTGAGTTTACCTCTTTATTTTCAATTGATAGAATTCTTATAGGTTTTCCTGTAATCTACAAGGAATGAACTATATTTTGTATTGTTTTCAAAATTCTAGGCTAAATTAAAACTATGTAATTATTTTTAAATAATAGCAAAAATATATTTGAGATCGTCATAACGAGCCCTTTCATTTTATACAAGACACAGTAAGACACAGGTTTGCAAAACTTTTTAATTTCCAGTTTGTCCCCCGAAAATGACCCTTATTAAAAAAAACTATTTACTTTGCATATCTGTGCAAAATTTCACCTGATTTGGTCCAGTACATTCAGAGCAAATTGGCTGTGACAGAAGAACGGGAAAAGGGACGCACGAGTGATCCTATAAGGGTTCCGTCTTTTTTAAGGTGTACGGACCCCTAAAAATGAACATTTCCGGCTGGGACTCCGCCGACAAAGATTCAAGGAAGTAATTAATTTAGATGTACCTAATGTGTAGTGCTTACGAAAGTTTTATTCGAAAGTGAAACCAAAAAGTTTATTTACACAAGTAAATGTACTTAAAACATGAAAGTATTGCAAGTAATTAGTTTGAATACTTCGTTCACTACTCCGTGCATATCAATAGAAGAGAAAGTTTAGCTTTTTTATTGCAAAGTCGCCCGATTATGTATGTCGACTAAACAAACACGGCGTGGTGGAGTCGACGGGGTACAAAAATCAAGGATAACCTTACGAAGAAATGGTGTAGGGAGACCTAAAAGAAGTGGCAGGTTTGAGTAGACCTTCTGTTCTTCTTTTTTGCTCCAACAGGCCACTCAAGACACCTTCTGTTTTTGTTCCCGCCAAATTAGCCGCGCCGCCCGTCATCTTGGATTTTCGTTTTCTTTTTCTGGAATATTTAAGAGCTTTGATTTCGGCCGTGAGGCAAAACGTGCCAGTATTTAAATTGTATTTCGTTTCACGCAATTTGCAGCGCCGAGATTCTAGATTACATTTTATTATAATGTTTTTAAGAATTTACAGGTTTACGGGACTAATTGACTTACTAATTGTAGCTTTCTTGGAATTGCATAGAGATTTTGTCATTATTTTCGTTTCAAGTCACTCAACAAAACCAAACAAAAGGACTTACCAGGAAAAAAACACCTATGACGTTTTGAGTTGTATCTTTCGTTAGGTAGAAGTCACAGTCTTATCTCCACAGAAATATGCTATAGGGCCTGACAAGCCTATTTCAAAAGTTCAAAATTCACTTACTTAGCACCACTTAACTATAGACGTGGAAAATTAACTATCAAATATCCATCGCCCATCTGAAAAACTGCACGTAATGCATGTTCAATTGGTGTTTACCACAGAACAGAGAAAATATGTTCTGTGGTGTTAACCATGTTCACTACGATAATAATATTAACAACCACGCAAAACAGCCACTTGTCCTGGTCCCAAACTAGGATACCCTGTAATATGGTAACCGGGCAAGGACATGAGAAACATATATTATATACCCAGACTGAGGCCATTTGTAAGGTAGCCTTCAGAGGAAATCGAGCCCATGACTTGTTTTTGTAACCAAGGCAGTCAACCATAGACGAAAGAGCAGTAAAGTAAATAGAAAAGGAAATAGGCTTTAAAAAGAGCGAAAAGGTTCTCGAGTAGAATCCACAAACTAAACGCAGCGTAAGTGGCGTGAGACGCCTGCCACTGCCAGCTCACTGGATAGTTACATAAATAGAGAACACTTTATTGTACATAATAAAAGGAAATTACACAGATATTGCTGATATTGCTGGACCGATGATCTGCGCCTAAGTTTCCACTGTGATCGTTTAGATATCTTGTATTTTGACAGTTGGAGTGAATAAGAAAAACAAAAATTTACTTCATCCACCAATTTAAAGTCGCCCAGCAAAGCTTGTACACTAAGCATGTTAATTGTAAATAGAAAAATTTGACTAACTGCCTACGACATAGATACAAGATCAAGATCTGGAATATTAGCAGGTTACAGATTGGACCTTAACGTTAAAAAACGGACAAAACAAAATTAAAATAGTATTTATTACAAATGATTATCAAATATATAAAAATCTCGTGTCACAGTTTATTATCGAACACCCCCGAAACGGCTTCACCGATTTTGATAAAAAAATGTGTATGTTTGGTACGTCTGAGAATAGTTCGTAGGCTAATTAATATGGCAAAACAACGTTTGCCGAGTCAGCTAGTGATAATATGATTTTCTATCCAAACGAGGTCATGTCTCGGAGGAAGGCATTTGTCCCGGCAGGGTTATCTCTGGGCACCTGCAAGAATTATGAACAGGAATGATAGAGGAATGCAAAATCACTATCTGTCGAAGTATATCTGTGTTACACTTTTCTAAATGAAGATAAATATCATATCCACGAAACCTTTTCACCACTCCGAATGAATCCGAAAACCACTATTCCTAACGTTCACATTCGCAACGTCGAGCTTTTTAAAGTTGTCATGATAACATAACCTTGTCGCAGCAAAAATGCAACAAAAATATTTTTAAGGGTCATGAGAAGCACGCCAATGAAAACGCATTATATCTTACGCTGTGTCCAGCGACGTTGATCCAGAAGAACCGGAAGTTCCCGTAAGACTTGTAGTAGCCCTCGAGCCGGCCGTCCTCCCATATAGGGTTCCGTCCCGCGGCCCTGTAACCCTCAGCGCCCTCCCACCTCAGCCGGTCTACCCACAGGATTTGACCTGAAATATCAGCACTTTCATAAGCCTCCGAGAGGTAGGTAGGTATATATAAGTAATTTAAAGAATATCATCTCTCGATCAATCTGTCCATATTCAACCACTGCTGGGCACAGGCATCCAGCTCCTTTGTGTCCTGGTCCAACCTCATCCAGCCGCTGGCAGCAATCTACCTCAGATCGTCAGTCCCGGGAGTTGCCGGGCGTCCGACGTAGCGTTTGCCAGCACGTGGTCTCTACTCCATCGAGTATAGGTATCAACCTACTACCACTTCAACTTGCTAATAAAGCGCTATGTCAATCACGTTAGTTCTTTGGCGAATTATCTCATTTCCGATTTCATTTGATTTGACCCAGACCACAGCCCGTTCTTGGCGCGCTGAGCGGCTTTGAATCAGTGGACTAGTGCTATATTCAGTCTACCAGTCATTTGATGACATAGCTTGGAGAACTGATGGCCCTTGGGGCGGAAAAATTCTGACCTGGCGAGAGTGGACCGGACGACGCAGCGTGGACAGGCCACCCACCAGATGGTCTGACGACCTGGTTATGGTGGCAGCGAGTCGCTGGATGCGGACGGCACAACACCGGGAAACTTGGAAAATCATGAGGGACGTGTATGTCATGTAGTGGGCGTCGAATGGCTGATGATGGTGATGACTTAGTGGATGTCTCCAAAAGTCGATCAGAAATCATCTAACTGTACCTGGTGTGTCACAGATCAAGTCGAGATTCCCGTTGTATTTGGTCACAATAACGTCGGTCTCGTTGAGGAGTCTCTCAACTGAAAGAGAAACTGAGCTAAAGCTTTGCAAACCTTGTAATAGTAGATTATGTACTAAGGGAATAAAACCATGTATTATGTCATGGGCGGCATATTGAACCCTGAGCGGAGCGAAGGACTCCGAGTTAACTCGCGAGCGCAGCGAGGGAGTTAAATTTTAACTCCTGAGCGAAGCGAGGGAGTTATGTAGAGTCCTGAGTGAAGCGAGGGGTTCATACCGCCCGAGACTAAGACATGTTTTATTCCAGAGGTGAATACTCTACTTTTCACACCATCTGGGAGACAATAAAAAGACAGGGCTGCATAAGTTGAAAATATGTATTAAAACCTGAAATTAAATATAAAGTCCACACTCTTTTACGGCTTAGCAACTTAAATTGAATATAACTTTTAAATTCGTATTTGCAATTCGCGCCTTTTTTTCTTTTTTTTGTTGGTGTTTCGCGCGGTCACAGGACACAGTATTTCAGAAAAAAAAGAAAAAAAAGAGGTGAGTTTCGAACAACAATTCGAATTTCGAATTGCAATGCGGGGCTTCTCCATAGTTTTCATGCGAATTTTGACATTCTAAATTCAAATCACTTTATTCCCTAGGGAAATTCTTCATTATTATTGCCCTCGAGAGACAAGGCCATGCTTTACGATGATATTTGACGGTACGTAATAAGGCATTGTCGAGCAGGAGGTGTGAAAAAAGAATTATCGTCCCAAATGTTACCTACAGAAATACATTGTTTGGAAGAGCAAATTTGGACGTACAGATTTTTTTTTATTAAAACAACAAAGAAAAACTCGACTGCAGTGGTAAATAAACTAAAAAGACATAAATAGGATTTGTGTTCACAGGAACTTTTGTTGTATGAGTTATTTTTACGGATGATGTCTATTCTGTTACATTATAATGGAGATAATAGAATACATTATTACATAATAATTCTATTACCCACTTATTCTGTAATAGAATAGACATTCTTCCGTAAGAAAAATATAATTATCAAAGCATCACTATTAAGCCAAAAAGCCACTATTAAATCAAAAAAAGGTACCGTGTGGCGCCGGATTAAGAATAGCGTCACTCCATTTCCTTTCGTGGATGTCGTAGAAGGCGACTAAGGAAATCAATTACCAGGAGACGGGCAGCAGCGTCTTCCTGAGTGGCGATTATGGCAAAACCCCTCACGGTTATGAAAACCACGAAGGAGGCCTGTGTCCTGCAGTGGGCGTCAAATGGCTGATGATGAAATCAAAAATTGTAGTAAGTGACAAACTCTGTAGTAAGTTACAAACTCTAAACGACATTTTTCTGGAGTTGTGCATTTTTTAAAGTAACCCCGAGTAACATGAACGCCATGTTATTGTAGGTGAAGAAGTAGGGTCCACAGCTTACTTCCTTCCGTGACAGGCTTCATGAAGTCTTCACTTAAGTAGGCAAACACAGCATTGGACTGGCCGCCCCACGTCACATTCATGGGGATGCCGAGAGCTTCCTTCACCACTGTGTTCATGAGTACATTTAGATTCCATTCCTCGTTCCGAGACATATATGGTTTCCCCGTTATTAGCGAATCCCTGATTAGCTCTGTAAGAAAGCGGACATTATAATATAGGCAGGTGAATCATGTTTGGTTGAGTACCGTATACGCGGTACCATCTGGTGTCGACAGCTCGGTGATGGCGTTTAGGTTGAGCTCATGATAATGATGTTCCACACGAGCAGAGTCAAATAACCCCAAAATGTTTTGAAGAAAAGTGTTTTTTTTTTTCAATTCAATTCAATTCAAATATTTTTATTCATTGTAAAAACAGAATGTTTACTTAATGAACGTCAAAGTTGTTAGTTTCACAATTAATGGATTATGTGGAAAAGAAGCTAACAAAGAAACACATTTATTCTTTTCAAAACAAAACAAAACAAAACAGTTGCAGTTTCAAAACCAACCTCATTTTTAAATATCTTGTGAGAATTTGTTAGTGGTATGTGTATGTTCCTGAAGAGTCTTATTACTATCGTTATTATCATCATCATCAGCCCACCTCTGCCCACTGCTGGGTATAGACCTTTTCCCTTTCTTTTCTTTTTTTTATTACTTATCTCTATAATAGTTTTATATCGTACCACTTGTCCTAGTCCCAAACTAGGATAACCTGTGTTAAGGTAATTAGGCAAGGAAACAAAAAACATGGGAATACCCAGATTAAGCCATTCATACAGATCGAGCGCGATTACTTTCAAGATAGTACCTGATAGATGACTCACCATAAGCGGACCTCGTGTCCGGCGAGTTGATAGGCATTTTGGTCAGTATGTTGTAGAAGTCGACGCTACCGGTGGCCCTGAACACGGCACCCTGGGTGGCAGCCCACGCGTTGGTGGACGCCACGTACTGCCCTTCGTTGAATAGTCTCTCGGCCTCGCCGGCGAATTGTTGGATCTCTTCGTATCTGGTAATCAACGTGCCTCATTTACAACAACAACTTGGCTCCTACAAAGCTAGCCAATACAGCCATACAAAAACGTACACGGTTTAAGAAAATTCCCACATGGACCCGCTGTAACAAAATCCAAATCCAGGATATCCAGAAATCGGAGGTTCTATTCGTCTATGTGAACAACTCTTACTTCGAAGAAACTTCGACACCGTGAAATTCCTACTGGCAATCGCATGTATTTTTCGATTATTTTGACTGATATGACTGATTCAAGTGTTTCACGATTGTCTTATGGTGTTATTTAAAAAAACTGGACAAGTGCGAGTCGGACTCGGCCACCGAGTGTTCCGTACAAATTTGGAGGCACCGAGCTTTTCCCGAACTTCACAAACCATTTTCTTATGATTTAGTTACTTACAAATGTACACTTTTTAGATTTTTTTCTGTACTATTTATCAGTACTATTACTTGACAAATTTAATAGTTCTAGGTCAACGGAAAGTACCCTATACATTTTGATATCCTTGAGAATGTTGAGATATACGTTTTATGTGGCATAAACGGCCGTAACTTTTTTTGAACTTAACTTAGAAGTTTGATTTTCAAGGATCTGTATACCTGAGTTTATAGTTTTAATACGAATTTAATTTCAACTCGATACGTCTACGCGTTCCCGAGATACAGGGACTTGACAGACAGACGGACGGAAGGACAACAATATTCCGTTTTTTCCTTTGAGGTACGGAACCCTAAAAACACTATTCCTCCTCTCACTCACTCCTCAAAGGAAGTTGAAATAACCGTGGTTACGTTTTTCCCTGTACCACCGACTATTTAAACTGCCTCTGAGAATTGTTTTAAGGAATCTAGTTTTTATGAATAAGACTTTTAGTATACGAGAAACAGAGGGTAAGCCGAGTCTACACCTGTCATCTTAGCCCGACTGGACCCCTTTCTTTGGCCTACTTACTTACCTACTCTTGTGACGTGTCTTTCGCAATTTTAGCCCGACTGTACTCTTTGCTGCGGCCTTCTTCGACAGGTGACTTTTTAAATATAATTCTACCTTCTTGGTGACAATGACATTATACATACCCGCTTTGCTCCACCAAGCCAGCAGCGAGTAACAGCGGGCCCCAGGTCAAAGTTGCGTCCACGGGGGATATCCAAGCGTTGCCCATTGCAATCCCTCGGAGGTTTGACGATATTGTGCCATTCGCCTCGGCCTGAAAACGGAACTCAGCGGTTTCTTTGAAGGTTGACCAAAAATATTGGCGCAAGCAACACGTGTTATTACTAAAACCCTTTGATTCTATTGAAAGGTTGCCGTATTTCTTCTACGAGGGTTTACAAGAGAGGTAAATCTCTCCAGTGGGTACTAACTTACCTCTTTAATTTTTATACCCATATCAACGGCCATCTTCCCTCCGTATGATTGTCCGTAGATGTAAAGTGGCACTCCTTCGAACTCCGGATGGTGGGCGTAAAAGCCTCGCATTAGGTTGACAAAGTCGTCAGCTGCAATATTGAAACAGTGGTACTTACTGACAGGTATAAAATTACAGTTAACTGATGACATAAAACTTTGTAATGAAACTAGGGTAACCTTTTTAGTACTAGTGCTAAGAAAATCAACGAAGTGAAGAAGAGTTTTTGGAAAGTGGCTCCAAAATTTTGGTTGTTCAATGTATAATCGCACTTTTAATAAGAAGATTATTTATTTATTTCTTCGAAGGTTTTGTGTTAAGATCCTGCTTCGGAGAATCAGGATTTGAACCCAATAAAATTTAAATTATTGAGGATACTTTTAGTATCAATTTCAAAGGTGTTTTGCAATTTCGAATTTGTTTTTATAGTTACTATTTGTGAAATTGTATAACAAAACATGTATTTTAAAGATCATAAGTTAACTTTGACACCTCTATTTTAAAATACATTTTTTATACCAGTGATTTATTTATTTATTGTTACTTTTATTGCACTTGCATTAAAAAATCATCAACAGAAATCGTGATCAGAATCAGAAATCAAAAATTTATTTCAACGTAAATAATTTACGTTCTGACAAGGAGAAAAAGACAACAAAAAAAACCTCCACTGTGACCATATTTTCTCAAATCATATTAATAAGTATAAAATACATTAGTTCGTACAAATACCTACCTAACAAGATCCCATGATCCAATGCAATCAACAACATGCCACAATAAACATTGGTCTACTCTTACAAATGTAGGAACACACCCAATACTGCTTCCAGACATACATAATTTGGATGCATAGTTGGACTTACCAATTTGTTCGTTGGTCGTTGTGAGGAAGGAGAAGTCATCGACGTAGCTAAAGCCAGTCCCGACCGGATTGTCCACAAACAATACGTTGAAGTTGTTAACCTAGAATGGAGAAATCTGTATTTGCACCAATGTTGAGCATTTTACCGCGCAGTACATTTACGGCCGGTTTCCAAATTGAGAATTTTTCATCATAAAAACCTGTCAATTAATCGGTGGGCAACCTACTGAGCGCTCTCTACCGCTGGAGGCTCGACATGACCCTTGAAACGAAGTCTTTGGAGACTTTGCAGAATCCACCACGATGCCTGCCTCAACTATTTCGAGTGCCGCTGTGGTACTGACCCTCTCAGATGGAGTATGCTTAAGGTATGATTCCGAACTCCGCTGCACGCAGCTGTGCTGTCACATCGCTACTGGTCCCCATATATTCTATATAGCACTGCTGCCGAGCTCGGAATGTGATCTATGATAAACCTATATAGAAAACCTATATACCATTGACTGAAAACCAGCGCTGAGAGCTCACACCCTCAGCACAATGCTGAGTTAGATGCCCTTTGTGGCAACTTTGACACACCACAGGATGCACTCGGACACTCTGGCTTTGTTTTGTATTATGTTGTATTTATGTGACTTGTTTTTCCTTTGTACATGTTTATGTTACTTGTTATGCCTTTTGTTCTTGTGATGTGTTAATTTGTCCCAATAAATGTCTTTCTTTCTTTCTTTCTTCTTCAATATATGAGGAGTGTCTGTTCGAAACTGGCTATTTACATTTTGTGTGGAAAGCATTTTTTTTTTTCGTTTCCGGCTCGAGTACTGCCCATTTCTACCCATTTCCGGGGTTGAAACTGAGCAAAACTAGCCACTTACGGGTCAAAAAACAGTATGAAAATATCAATTATGATCAAAACTTGCTATTTACGACTCAAAAATATGATAATCCCTTACGAACATGAAATAACATAACATAAACTCACGCCTGTATCCCAGAGGGGTAGGTAGAGACCAGGGACTGAAATGTTTATCATAATTGTCTATTTACTTTAATAATTTAATGACTTGTCTGAAATCCTGTTCAAAAATGTCCAAATACAATACTTTTTAATACGTGTCTGTAGATTATTCTTCTGTTATTTTTTCATGGCACTAAAAAAAGTATATTGTCATTGTCGAAGATGTTCAAGTCGGAGGGTTGCATCACTACAGATTTACGGAGATTGCAGCTTTTTTCACTTCCTAAAGGTATTTCTCATGAAAAGTAGGAAATTTGTATGAGAGTACAAAATATTTGAAACAAAACAGGCTATTTAGAAATTGATCCCAAATAAAAGTGTCTATTTACTATAGTCCTAACCAAAAGTGTCTATTTACAGATTTCTTTTTTATTTATTTTGTAAACAGATACTCGTACAACTACTGCGAACAGTTAATAATAGGGGTTAAAGTATGAAATTGCCGTTTTATTGCAATAGGTTCTTTGAATTGACATAGAATCTTCATGATTTGAGGTTTTCGAATGAAACTTTTTTCAAATGGTTTCTATGATGTTCTTTTTTTAAAAAATGTGAAACATTTGAATATCGACTTTCAATTGTTTTTGTTGTTCAATTTAGACAAGAAAGATGGATACTGCGAAAATTCGAGTGATTTTTGAATACGAGTTCCGACGCGGAACTAACGCGGCAGAAACAGCCCGCAATATCAATGCTGCGTTTGGAGAGGGGTCTACTAATGAACGCACCGTGCGATTTTGTTTAAACGCTTTCGTGATGGAAATTTCGACTTAAAGAACGAGCCACGAGGAAGACCGCCCACACAGGTGAATAACAATGAATTAAGAGAGATAGTGGAAGCCGACCCTAGTCAAACTACCCAGGAATTAGCGGCATGGTTTAACGTTACCTTACCCACAATATTGACTCACTTGCGTCAAATCAATAAAATAAAAAAATACGAAAAATGGGTGCCTCATAATCACTCGAATTTTCGCAGTATCCATCTTTCTTGTCTAAATTGAATAACAAAAACAATTGAAAGTCGATATTCAAAAGTTTCACATTTTTTAAAAAAAGAACATCATAGAAACCATTTGAAAAAAGTTTCATTCGAAAACCTCAAACCAAGAAGATTCTATGTCAATTCAAAGAACCTATTGCAATAAAACGGCAAGTTCATACTTTAACCCCTAATAATAATATTGAACATTTTAAAGATATACATCTTTCCATCTCCTGTAAAATTTGTTTTGACGTAAATAGACAGTCACTCCTCATTTGAATACCAGTGGTGCTGTGGCAGTACTTGGAATCACACCATAATACATAATCTGCATTGCAGATGCTTATATCAAAACGGAGTTCAGGGATCCCTCACAAAGCGAAATTTCTGAAACACGTCAATTAGGGTTTGTCATTTACAATAACTTTATTTACGATTTTTTTAATTGTTTTTTTAACAGGGTTCGCTGTTTGATAGAATAGATCTCAAGAATTGCATATTTTAAAAATAACCCCGTAGAGAGCTGATCATTCTGACAGGGACTATAATAATAATAATAATGACTTCCCGACAACACAATCACTTGTCCTGGTCTCAAACCAGGACACCATGTGCTACGGTAACCAGGCAAGGACATCACAAACATGGAACTACACCCAGCCTTACCATTTGAAACGGAACCAAGTGGAAAATTAAACGTACCCAAGTGTAGTTCCTCTCCTGTAGAGTCAAGTCCTGAGGTCCAAGAATCTCAAAGTTCCCGATCCCGGTGGAAGAACCGCCTGGACCTCCTTGGAGCCACACCACTAGGGGTCTCTCCGTATAGTTGGTCACTGGAGCCGTGGTGTAGAACAGCCAGTAGAACATATGGGCACCTTCCCTTACGTCTACATATCCGTAGTCTTGGTCGAATGGGCCGAAGTTACCTTGAAATGAAATTGCAGGTGTAATTAGTCAAGGGAACACCCGGGCCTTATTTCATAAATGAGATTTAAATAGTTGCAAGTCAAAAAATATCACAAATTTCGAAAATATTGGCATTTAGACTTACAAAAGTTGGTAAGTCCTTTATGGCATTGTATAAGGCTCACAAGAATAATAAGAACAGAATCCTAAAGATGTATGCCGGTTTAAAGGACAATGTACAGCACATAACATTTATGTTGAAAATTCTGTTAATTTAGGTAGTTACATATTCTTTTAATAAATATGGAGTTTCTTCGTTAACTCCTCAACATAATAGCTATAGTTATTAATAAACTAACAGTTATCAGTAATTTTCGCCCACCAAAGCCTCACAATTGGTTAGGCGAAAGTTACTGACAATAGTAAGTAAAGCCGGGTTTTGACAATCTTAGTACGCTTGGACCGTGTGCGTACAGTTTTAGTTGATTATGACGACGATTTATTTTATTTTTTTCATGTACTAGCCCGTCAAAACCCGACTTAAGTTTACTACTAATGGGAGCTTTATGAAACAGAGTCATATAGTAGGCTCATTATTTATTATATCATACTATTTATTTGGCTATACTTAAGAACAAATGTTTTATCTCATCGACCCATAGACATAGCATATCGACCTCTTTTGCCGAGCAAGACTAAACAAGACATGCCATGTACTATGCTGAGAGTAGGTACGATCTATTTTTTTGCACTTATACTAGCAATGACTTATTTATGTAAGCTCTATTACATGTGTCATGTTTGTAGAACTATTATATTCTAGTAACTTTCTCTATAGTTATTATCATATTTTGCTGCAGTTCATATCACTTCATGAAACGGGGAAAAAATTATGTAAGCACTTATTTGACGAAAAATCCTGTTATGTTTGTGTCTATGCAAAAGATGTATATATAAAAAACACTTACAAAGGCCACTATGAAGGAAACACAGCGTAACTAAAATTAACCTCAGGGACATAATGAAGCACCTCAGCGAGTTTACTAGGACTTGGTGAAACACTGAATGGCCTGGCCCAATTAGCTGTCTCTTATCGGCGAAGATATCGTATCGACTGTTAAGCATATTTTATAATATAAGAACTGATTACATCGCGTGTTATTTTTTTCTAATGACAGCTTTTCGGAAACCCACGTATTCTCTGCATTAATAAAATAATATCCTGCATGTACCAATGACATGACTGACTGCTGTTGAATGATTACCATTTCGCCGTGATTGCGGTATTTGCGGTTCGCTGTGGGACAGCCTCCCTCTGCATATTCGACAGGCGGAATCATTGAACGTTTTTAAAAGCAAAGTACATACAATATATAATAATTTTATTTATCTTCAAAATCATAATATCGCATCTTAAAGGCTAGAGGCCTGTGCCCTACAGTGGGATGTATAGATAGATAGATAGATAGAGAACACTTTATTGCACAACCAGGTCCAGATATTACTAATAGGCTGCTTATGCTATATTTTATTGACCATGTATATAATTAAGACCACCCCCTGTTTTTTTGTATTCGAGGAATATATTTACTTATAGTATGTGTCTCCACCAATCCGGACTTGGCCCCCGTGGTGGAGTATGGCCTATAGCTTCCTCAGGGAAGAGACCCGTGCCCCTCGGTGGGGACATAATGGGTTGATGATGATAGTATGTGTCGAGTATGTATCGCACATTGTTCAAGCCACACTATCCACAAACCACAGGTTGACTAGAAGAAAATGCTATTTAGCATAGTCCCATTGGTCCCATTTTAATTTGGTGAAGATCTGATGAAGACTTTCAGAGATGGAGAATGGAACTCTTCAATGGACTGAGTAATATCCGTATGTTTCATATAATAGCTTAAAAGTAGTCCCAAGTTAATTTGGTGATGTTCTGGTGAAGACTTTCAGAGATGGAAATTGAGAACATCAAATTTTAAAGCAACGAATTAAGTATGGTAAATTATGGTTACAAGGGACTTGTTTAGTTTTCTCCAGCTCCCTCACTAAAAATTGAAAAATAAAAAAAATATAAAAACCGACTTCAAAACACTATTCGAAGTCGGTTTTTAAAAAGTTAGAAATAATTTAAATAATTAGAAGTATAGTTTCATGACCAGCACATATATTTTGAGCACCGGCTACAAATTATACTTCTACAATACCTACATGTATACATACTTCTAATTATTTAAATTATTTCTAACTTTTTAGTGCTGTGGTGTTTTGACGTCGGTTTTTATTTATGTATATAGATATATATAGTCCTTAATACGGCCCGACCCAACGATTTACGTTTTAGACTCGTAATAGTGGTCGCACTCGCTCAGCCGAGCTAGAGGGGGCTGGCCAGTCATAAATTGCACATCGAATCGATAAGCAAACAACTTAACTCGACAAGGAGTTACGAGTCGAGCTTAACGGGTATGAAGCGTTTACACCAAGTGAACTCATTTAAAAAAAACTTTGGCCTTTGCATCTACGTAATGAGATGATTTATGCAGCGTCCAGAGGCACCTTCACTCACACTAGATGGGTGAAGGGACCACTCGGACGCTGCAGTGCCTGGGACATTGTTTTTAGATGGAATAGGTTTGCCCAGCACCATCCTGGCAGCTTAGTTGGCCTAGCCCACAGGAAATGTCTTTCCTGTGCGTGCAGTGCTCAATACGTGCGGAGCCAACAAAGCCGCGGGATTCCTCACGATGTTTCCCTTCACCGTCAGTGTGTAATTTCCTGTGGGCTAGGCCGACTTCGAGTCAATACGTGCGGAGTCAACAAAGCCGCGGGATTCCTCACGATGTTTCCCTTCACCGTCAGTGTGTACGTAACTTTGAAAATAATCAAAGTTATAGGTAAATGCCCTCACTGGGAATCGAACCTGGGTCCCTCGCATCCGAGTCCATAGTTCTACCCACTGGGCTTTAACTTATTTATACAACTGGTTTAAACAAGGCGTAACGAAATCAACGAAATCAGATTAGCAAGTTGATGTGGCAGTGTGCTGGTCACGTCTTCCGAAGAACCGATGGTCGATGTGGTGCAAAGGTTCTCGAGTGGAGACCACGATCTGGCAAGAGCAGCGTAGTACGCCCACCAGCTCGCTGGATCGACGATCTGAGGAGGCTGACGACTGGATGAGGATGTTGTTGAAAGTCATATCAGTATGGGCCACAATAGGGCTTATTTACTGCTGTCCATTGGAGAGTTCCGTTCTCCATCTCTGAAAGTCTCCATCAGATCTTCACCAAATTAAAATGAGACCAATGGGACGTTATACCTGTTCGAAAAAAAAACAATCGTCGAAATCGGTTAAGATTTGACGGAGTTATGGAGGAACATAGCCAAATAAAAAAATTAAAAAAATATACGCGTCGAATTTATAACTGCCCCTTTATGGGCAACAAATCCTGATTGATTCCAATCGTGTAACTGTCAAATTCCATACTAATTTGACAGTTAGACGATTGGAATCGTTCAGGATTTGTTGCGCATAATATAGGGGCAGTACAATAACGGTTGTTTCATTGACCAATAGGTGGTCTCCTAACCAATCGCATTACAATGTTTGTGATGGATGTCGTTGTTACTGTTTCCCACGACCCAGGGTATCCTATTGTGGGGCAAGTAGCAATGTATGTGCCTTTATGTTAATGTTATGTTTTTTTTTTTTTATTAGAGTGCTTCGTCTCACTCTCCACGGACATGGGTAAGTCCGTGCTCTTATTAGGTAATAATTTTTTTTTTTTTTTTTTTTCTTCTAGTTCCGCTTTATTTCTTTTTGGGAGGATCCTTCGGTCTTACATTGCACTTAAAATAACTTAAACATACTTAATTATTATTATTATTATTATTGCCTTTTCATTTCTTTTTTTTTTCTCTCTTATTTTCTAACAACAGTGTCTTAACATTGACCGACGGATCCTTCCTTACCTAAACGTTTTACATGGTCTTGTTTCGGTATGTGCTTATTCTATCGCTCACAGGCAGTTTCCGATCTATGATCTACAGTCCACAAATGTTACGGTCCACAATTACAAATACATTCTTAAGATATATTTTTTTTTTACAATAAAATTTTCCTACTTGTTCCTCTTCACCACACATCCCATAATTTTGGTTAAGAATTTAAAAAGTTTTTCCCTATCTTCTTTGTCCACCATAATTGTTGGCAGATTTTTCTTCTTAAAAGCTGTGTTTTTCTTGTTAATGTTATGTTATGTTATGTTATATCCCGTGCAACTTAACTCGGCGCCTCGCGCGACTCAATGTTCTTCGCGAGAGATGCTCATTTAATTTGCGCGGGTTATACATTTGAAATGACATTGTACTGCTATAGCTCAGTAGAATACCAAATAGAGGCAAATAGCAGCTATTATCGTGCTTATAATATAATTGTATTGAAAAACTTTATGTGTATTAGACTCTAAAGGCCAGAAAGAAATCAAAAATCTAAAGCAGCCTTCACTTTCAGAAATGAATCTACAATGTTCGTAGGCCTTTTATATATTTATTTTAAATTAAACAAACACCTCAGACGCATAAGGAAGGCGGTCAATATCAATACCTCATCGTTGCCAAAGCAGTTATGTCAAAGTCCCGAGAGGGATAAATAAATAAACTGTACGAGTCTGCACGAGAGTTTGTGTTGTTAAGATATCGCGTGCGCCATCTTGAGACTACTGCGTAGTGTCAGAAAAACCAAGATACCCTCACGCCCTCTTAAGATAATGGAATTGACACAAGCCGCCTATAATACCCCACTACTGGGCACAGGCCTCAGTATGGAGAAAAAACTTAGGCCTTTGCATCTACGTAATGAGATGATTTATGCAGCGTCCAGTGGCACCTTCACTCACAATAGATGGGTTAAGGGACCACTCGGACGCTGCCGTGCCTGGGACATAGTCTTTTAGATAGAGTAGGCTTGCCCAACACCTATACTGACAGACTAGTCGGCCTAGCCCACAGGAAAGACAAGTGAATACGTGCGGAGTCAATCAAGCCGCGGGTTTCCTCACGATGTTTTCCTTGACGGTTAGCGTGTGGTATTTCTCCTACAAATTCGCAGATGTACGTAACTCTGAAAATAAACAAAGTCATCGATACGTGCCCGCACTGGGAGTCGAACCTGGGTCTCCCGCTTCCAAGTCCATTGTTCTACCCACTGGGCTACCACCGCTTCAGTATGGAGTATGGAGAGAGTATGAGCTTTATCACCAGCCCCCTGCGAACCACCAAACTATATTTTTTTAAGAACAAATGAAATTATTTTTCATACGATAACGCGTTCAATTTGGGGAAAGATATGATCATGACAATTTTAACCTCCTATATCCTGACCATTGAAAGTATTGTTATTTTCAAGGTTATACTTTTGCCGACATATTTGAAGTGATTATATTCTTTTTGTTGCACTAACCCGTAATGAGGACAATTTAAAAAATACGTAATACAGAGAAGTTCGTAAAGAGGATCGAAATTTCACTGATGCCTGGACTTGCCCATTAGCTCCTCTAGCTCAGTTGGGAGAGCGCTGGCACGGTTAGCCAGAGGTCGCGGTTTCAAGTCCATGCGGCATGTGTAGAATTTTTAGCCTCTAAATAGGTTTTTAAAATATTTGAAGCGGTTTTTGATTTTTTATCGATACTGAAGAAGCGGTTTTCAAGTTCTATATTATTTCAATAACAATGTCGTACGCTTATTCCTATGTACTGTGGTCGTACGTATAAAATACTATCCTAGTTCAATTTCATTTCATTCAGCTTTGGCCTGGGTATGTATTTATAGAGTTCCGTACCGAAAGAGTAAGGACCATATTACTATGACTCCGCTGTCCGTCCATCCGTCCGTCTGTCTGTCACCAGGCTGTATCTTATGAACTGTGATAGTTAGACAGTTGAAATTTTCACAGACGATGTATTTCTCTTGCCGCTATAACAACAAATACTAAAACAGAATAAAATAAATATTTAAATGTAGGGAGCCCCTACATCAAATGTGATTTTTTGCCGTTTTTTGCTCGATATTAATAACGCCAACAGGTAGACGCTTCAAATGTGGTATAGATAATGCTACAGAACCCTTCGCGCGCGAGTCCGACTCGCACATGGCCTTTTTTTTCTCCAAAACGACTTAGTTCTTGAATAAGATACCTACGCATATGTGACTTTCAATGAAGTCGCAGTTTCTGCGCTACTTTGAATAAAATATTTTGACTTCAACTTTTAGGAACTCTATTTCATATTTCATTTATTCAGCTTGGCCTACGTGTAACCAAACCGTGAGTACGGAACCCTAAAAAGGCCAAAAACTCCAATCTTTGTCTAATCTATTTTTGCCCTCAATCAACAGACTTTAAAATTTTAAATTATTAGTCCAAACACTACACACATTTAACCAGCTTTAATTCCAGACATCTTAAAATTTTCTATGTACTTATCTATAAACATGATACTTTTTATTCGAATCCCACGCCAACAAACTCGCTGACACATAGAAATATCAAAGGAAATTGCCACTTTTGCTGACAGTACTATAAAGGCATGTGCACACGGCATTAACATTTATTTCAAACTCTGCGCTTTGCACTTACAACTTGCCACAACATTGTCAACTGCCACCCTGTGCCACTTTCCACCTTACCCCTAGGATATAAGACCTATAATCCCCTGTTTAACCCGAAGCAATATCTTATTTTCCGCAACAGCTTGTTAGGACGGTAACCGCCCCTTTTATTTTAATCACAGCTATAAAGCATTATCGGAAAGGAAACGCTGAGCTTTACAAATGTCTTTATTATCGCGGGGAGAAGTTTAATGTTAATATTATTGAGTGGATACTCGTGAAACTAGGAAACATTTCTATCTGAATTGAAGGAAATAGTTTTAGCTGCATTGTATTTGACCGGTCGTATTAGAAATCAGAGAATCACCAAGAACCAAGTTGATTTGAGTCAGCTAAAGAACTTATAAAAAACCGGCCAAGTGCGTGTCGGGCCACGCGCAATGTACGGTTCCGTAGAAAGAGGGTTTTTTTAATCTGCTTTACAGACTAAAAACTTCATCGAAGTAGTTTTCAATGGATTTTGTACGAAGTTTTAGTTTTCTATTACTCATTAACTGGTAAAGCCTACTTAGCCGTGATAATTTCAATATACGTGCTACTGACTCGATTTTTACACGTTTCTACAATTAACCGTTTAGCCGGGAGAGCGGGGGACGCCCTCTGACAAAAATTTGCGCTTAAAAGCCTAATATTTCGCAAACGGAACCCTAAATCAAATAAAAATCGGCCATGCGCGAGTCACGTACCAACATTAGACACAACGATCGAGAAAAAACGGCAAAAAATCACGATTGCTGTATGGGAGCCCCCTTTAAATATTTATTGTATACTGTTTTTAGTATTTTTTGTTAAAGCGGCAACAGTAGAAATCATCATCTGTGAAAATTTCAACAGCTATCACGGTTCATGAGATACAGCCTGGTGACAGACAGACGGACATACAGACAGACAGACAGACGGACAGACAGACAGATGGAGAGACTGACAGACAGACAGACGGACAGTGAAGTTTTAGTAATAGGGTCCACGTTTGGCACCCTTCGGGTACGGAACCCTAAAAATGATCTTCCTACTCCCACAATATTTTTAATCCAACGTAATCTAACAATACCTCACACTGGTGTAGGCGAGAAAAAAAATGCATCCCTAATTTAGGTGTAGGAGTGATCCCTAGAAAAAAAATTAATATTTTACTCTACCGTTTTGTCGGCGTTAATCACGCCGATATGTATGTCTATGCCAAATTTCAGCTTTTTGTACAAATCGTCTCTGAGCTAGGCGGCGGACAAACAGCAAGACAGATATACAGACAAACAGACAGACAGACGGACATGGCGAATCTAGGAGGGTTGTTGACTACGGAACGGCCGTTTTGGCATAAATGCTATCTAGTCCCACGTTCGTGATCCTTGGTTCTGTGTGTTGGGTCCTAAAAAGCACTGTTAACACGATTGAGAGATTGTACAGACACTTTTCGCAAATAAGATCTGTAAAAGAGGATAGGTTTTATTTTCATTGGTGACTTTAGAGAGAAAAGAAAGACACTTTTTCGGAAACGATTTGTTAAAGAAGATTATATGTTTTTTTTTCCATTGGTGGAGCTAGTGAACCTCGTGTAGACCCATTAATAGAATTAATAGAAAGAAATCCAAAATTAATCAGATATCAAAAATGTATTTCAAGAAATTAGATTGCGTTTATTGGATGTCAAGATACAATATTAGCCACTGCCCTAGAGTTGGAGAGAGAGAAATCAAGAAATAAATCAAGAAATCAAAAATTTCTTTTAACAAAATACGAATAGACAAATACAAACAGATTAATTTATTATTACCTGATAAAAATACATTCCATCCTTACTATCTAAAGATAGTCTGGACAATAACAGATTTATTGGTGAACCTTACACTAGGTCAGAAAAAAAGAAGAGTTCCTCTCGTACCTTGCCCACAGCTAAGGTAATATTGTCTGTAACCTGTTTTGTCTGCCTAATAAATTAAATTAAATTAAATAAAAAAATAAGGTCAACTTCCTTTTCACTATACCACGAACCTCTCCGCCGTGTGTGGCAAAATTCCTCCTCACACCATAAGCATGTGGTCCCCGTAACATCCCGGACACATTAGGCATCGCCCTTCAATTAAACTGCAGTTTACAATGAGAAAGTCACCCAGTACCGTTGCCGGGGCAAAGGAAATAATTTAGATGCGTATCAGGTTACATGTTATAGTGAAGGCGCCGTCTACAAACATTGTGTGGGTGTGGAGGTGCGAAGGGGAGGAGAGGTGTGGATGTGGCCTTTGCTGGGCCTATAATCTACTACACGCGTCGTCATATCCTGTACAATCCCTTTTGTAACGTCAATTAAATTTTGCCAAAATGATAATTTTTAAATTGGACCAGATTAAATCAGTGTAAATTATTGTCTATTACATGCACATGATCGGGAAGCTTAGAAAACCATGAGGGGGGCCTATGACCTCCAATGGGCGTAAAATGGCTGATGGTGATGATGCCATATACATTTTTATTTATTTATTTATTTATTACAGACACTTTTCGCAAATACGATGTGTAAAAGAAGATAGGTTTTTTTTTCATTGGTGACTTAAGAGGGCTTTCACATCATTTGCTCAAATTAGGAGGTTTTGGGCGACTAATTTTCGTATTTTAATACTAAATATTCATTTATGAAGTATTGTATCAAGAAGCACAACCTTTAATACAGGTATTTGTCAACTTAGTTTATGAAATTATATCGTTTATTTTGTTTAATTGATAAAATACCACAGCATGTTTTGTCAAAAATACGCGCCGAGGTATCTTCGGACACGTCATTGTACTATTAGAATTTGTAAAAATCACTAATAAAAAATACGCAGGACTGGGATATATAAATCTTATTGTATTTAATAAATCACATTTCAAATATTTTATTCACACTTGGCTAAAAATAATCATGAAGTAGTGCGAATTTCTCCCATTTTTACCTCGATATTTTACCATTTCTAAACATTATTATCGATTTAAATTTGTACCATAAGGTACTAGAACTTATCCTTAACAGGAGTGTAATAAAAAAATACACATTTTTAATAAATTGTAATGAAAAATATATTTTTTACTTCCCTATATATTCTGCTGCAATCGTGCGCATCGATCAGTGTCGCGCGAAGCGCCCTTCGAGTAGGACCTACGTCACTTTTCTCGCCGATGCCGGTTGCGTATTCTACCATTGAATTTTAAATTCAATGATTCTACGAATTTAGTGAAGCGCGTGCAACCGCGACTGACTCTTTTGATACTTTTCAAGTAAGTACTTTTCGAATTTGTTATACATTATTATTGTATACATGAATCATTGTAATTATCCTTCATGATGTTTTCAGCAATGGGACGAAAACATAATACGTACCGTTTTTTGTTAGATAAAAGAAAGCGTAAAAATACTGAGTCTTTACTCTGAATCTTTTGATTGCAAGACAAGCAAAGTACGTACCTATCGGCCCTGATCTACTTTAATAAGTTATGTAGTTAGTAGTGTAGTTAGTTTAGTAGAGTATCTTCTAGTACGGTCTTTTCCGATTTTAATGGTTGTGAAGTTTTATTTTTACTATATATCATTGCAGGATAAAGAAAGGACCAACTAACAATTGATCCGAAATTGATATTAAGAATCCATTTCCCAAGGGAGAGGAAATATTATGTATGGTAAGATTTTCGAAAACCCCTTCAAATAAAAGTAGAGGGACCATCTACCCTCTTGCTTTTAGTGACCACGGCCATTATAATTTCTTAAAGTTTTACTTTATTTACAGGAGAGAACATGTTGCTAATGATTCCAAACCAGAAAAAAACTGATGGAGTACTGACCGTGACATCGGGAGAGAAATCCCAAAACTCGAATTTGATTGATGTAAGCAATTTGTTTTATTTTGCTTACTCGTCCACTTTTTTATTTAAATTAAAGAAGCTGGTTAGTTAATATAATATTTTATTTTATTTTATAGAATAATGCAAATGAGTCCACTGAGTTGTTTGTGGTGAATACGGAATCTTCAAGTGCCATAATTGGAAGTAAAATAAATTCTAACTATAAATAGTGGTGTTGTGATAAGGGTCGATGAAAAAGTACAAAACTATAATAGAGATTAAAAACTGTAAAAAGCCCACATTTATTCAGTAATGTCATATAAGAACAAATATTTTTATTTACAAAATGTTAATTACGCAGATAAAGTGCCTATAAAAGTTATTACATTTTAAATTCTATGAGACTAAGTACCTATACATATACAGGGTGGTATTTTGTAATGCCTCCTGAAGGGAGAGTACTCTTAATATTGTAGACAGAAAAAAGTACTCAAAGAAAACATTCCTGTATTTTTGAAAGGAAAGAAAACTTGTTCTATTTAGGTAGTACAGAAATAAAATATTTACTAGTAGGTAAAGTGTTTCATTTAGTTTAAATTTTTACCACCTGTATATATGTATACATACGTAAGATGATTGAGTACGTCCTGTTTTTATCCATCCGAAATAAATCACGTCGGAGAAAAGTATCAAAAAACTTTCTTCATAGTCGAACTATACACCCGACGCGCGGCATTGTGCCCCGGCGCTCGAGGTCATGACTCACGGCAGTGCAATAGGTGAATTTACCTAAACTTGCGGTGCGCGATTTTGTGAAACGCCTCTTAAGAGAGAAAAGAAAGACACTTTTTCGGAAACGATCTGTTAAAGAAGATTATATGTTTTTTCCCATTGGTGGAGCTAGTGAACCTCGTGTAGACCCATTAATAGAATTAATAGAAAGAAATTAATCAGACATTTGTACATACTTGTAATTAAACAGCTTATAGTTGTGAGTTTCTTTTCCTGTATTTCTTTCCTACATATCAATCCATCAGCCTGTACTCGTCCTTTGTTGGAATATGGGCTCCCAAAGCGACTTATTTCTGTCCACGACCTACCTCATCCAGCTACTACCAACAATCTCCCTCAGATCATCGGCAAGCGAGCTGTTGGGCGTCCTACGTTGCGTCTGTCAGTTCATGGTCTCCACTCGGGCATCCCACACAACGTAAGGTAAACCTATAATTGGGCCTCATAAGTAAATTTAGTTTCAATGTATTTTTACATATTTAAAAGCCTGTCGGATTACTAAATAAACAAAGATCCTAGATTTGTACCCTTCATGTTGAGGACAGATTTAGTTTGTCAGCTGCGTAAAACTATACAAGTGAGGCTAATAAAAACATGTCAAAAAGACCATCCGGACAGCCCTCGGGGTGCCTTACTTTTGCACTTCCACTTACACATGTGTTGGGAGGCCCTGCAATGATTTTACAGTGATTTAAATACTGCCCTGTCATGCCGCATCCGTCTACGCACAATCTTCCCACATCCTGTATCTCATACCATATACACACGCGACGTATGATTTGAGCGCTAAGCTCGATTGCGAATTGCGATACTGCAATGCATTGTATAGCAATTTGCGATACAATATGCGTGTGCAAATATTTCGCGGCGATTGTCGTGCAGGTATAGTTTGGTTACTGATGAGCGATAAATAGTAATTACCTATATGTGGCATTCGCATTCATGAATTTGTAGTAGCAGTCAGTAACCTAAGCAGCCTATATACGTCCCACTGTAGGGCACAAGCCTTCTCTCAGGGAGAGAGTATGCGCTTAATCACCACGCGTGCCCGCCACGGATTGGCGATTTCAAGCGCTGAGGTATGTGAATAGCTCAGATACTCAGGTTTCCTCACGATGGTGTCCCTCACGTTTAGCGAGGGAAATTATAGTAGCGATGGTATTGCTACTATAATTTCACAAATGTAGGTACATAACTTAGAAAACCTGGGTCTCTCGCTGTGAGCAGTGGGCAGTCCAATGTCTACCCACTAGGCTACCAACACTCGCGAGCGGCGTAGTAGCAATACCGCTCGCTAACTGTAAAGAAAAACATCGTGAGGAAACTTGAGTGCCTAAAGTGTTCACATACTTCAGCGCTTGAAATGGCCATGGCCAATCCCCACCGCGGCGCGCACGCACGCGAAATCGTATCACAAGCGAAGTAATACCGGGCCGAGTTTCATAAAACTACAATTCGTAGTTTATTATGACAATTCGATGTAGGCAGAGTCTTCCTACTTGTTAATCTGTGGCCTCTGTGCGCTGTTGGTTAAACGACTTTGCAATGTACGTCGAATTGTCATAGTAATCCATGAAATGCAATTGTATGATACAGGCCCCGGCTGTCAACATCACAGACATAGGCTAGCAAAAACATCGATCGATATTCACGGGCAGGGCCCTTTCGAAGGATTGCATGGATTGTACAGATTGATGTGCCCTTGACTATTCCCAGGTTAAAAATCTCCAACTTCTTAATACAATTTATTTTTAATAAAATCAGAAAAAACGTCTTTCCATCTGTCAACAATAGGCATGATGACAGTAATTGAAAATCAGTAAAATATTGATTCAATAAGAATGGAATTGTGGAATATGAAACACGCATTTATTGTTTTATTAAGAGGGTTTGATAATTATTAAGATAATTTATCAAAATCTGAAAAAAATCCTCTGTCTGCCGTATGAAGTTGAATAGCGTGTAAACATAGGTCTACTCTAGACATCATCATCATCATCATCATCATCATCCTCAGCCACTTGACGCCCGCTGCAGGACACAGCCCTCCCTCATGGTTTTCCTTAACCATCAAGGGTTTTGCCATAATCGCCACGCTTGGCAGGCGGGTTGGCGATAGCAGTTTGCGGTTAGAATCTCAGGAAGACGCTGCTGCCCATCTCCTGGTAATGTATTTCCTTAATCGCCTTGTATGACATCCACGGAAGGAAATGGAGTGGCGCTATTCTTAATCCGGCGTCACACTAGATATATTACTTTATAATCTGTGACATAGGTAGCATACAAACTCTCTGGTTTTAATTTATTTTTTTATAGATTAATTTTACACTTTTTAACTGTGACGTCACTAGCGACGCCATGGCATTGGGAAGCGTTTCGGTGGGAATTTTAAATCTGAAAACTAAAATGTCTTTTTTACTAACCTTAATTATGATCAAAAATAGGAAATTGATTGTAAATATTGTACGTACTTACGTTTTGGGACATTATAGGGCAGTTTTTCAAAATTGTTCATTATTTTGGTCTTCAAATAAACCCACTCAAAAAGTCTTTTGATCAGCAATTTAGTGGTTGGCAGGAAATACAAAATTGGGCAGCAAAACCGTTAATAAATTGAGCTTGAAAGTAAACTGGCCAAAATTAATTTATTTGCTGACCACTGTTATTAATAAAATAAACTTTTTGCTGACTTTGTTGCTCGTCTAAAATTAAGCCAAACCTTACTTTTACAAAGGAGTTTTAATACTGCTTGCTTTTACTTCATTTTGAGTTTGTGTCTAAGATGTATTTTATTACGATTATGTTTTGTCTTCAAAATCTTTTAATTTGCATGCTTAGAATAGAGTAGATAATCCTTTCGTCATATAATTTGAATAGCAACTGAGTATCAACTAATGAACGTACGTATTTATTGTATAAATGTGAGTATCTGTTACTGGCCCTATTTATTGTATTTTAGTATTAGCACTATTATTCATTAAGCTCGCTGTTGATAAAGTAATACTGTGCAGCGTTCCCGAGGCCCTGCGATACAGGGTGGCCTAGTGCAGGGCTCATTGTTAATAAATAAGATTGTATTTTTATAAAATACTTAAATGAATTGAATTTAACTTTCCGATGCACTCAAAATTTTCAATGAATCTTAAGTATAAGTTCCATAACTATAAGCTCCGTTCTACGAGTCAAACTCCTAGGGAACAAAATAATCGCACGCATCTCATTGGTCAATGCGCGCGGCTAGAGATAAGCGAAACAATAAGCGAAGACAGTCCGCCGCTTAGGGTAGTTTAGTGGCTATTGAAGGTCGGGACGATTTTTTTTGGGAGGTCGTTTTGTGGATTGGAGTATAGATCATATCTGAGCAGTGTTTAAGTTTTTATAAATAACACCGTCAGTTTTCCTCAAAATATTCTGTTCCTATGGGCAATTTCCCAATCGGCAAATAACATAGGGGCAGTGAATACATAACAAATGCATGAGAAAATATTTAGCTCATAAAACACGCGATTTTAACATAGTCTCCATCTAATTATGATAAAAAACCTCTTTAAAAGATAATTTGGTGAACTTTAGTTTCGAACTCTTAGAATCAAACCACGGTTCACCAGAAACCTTTCACTTGGTTATGTTTCAATTCAAAACAGGAGCTTAAATAGACAAAATCGTGAGTTTTTTGCTTCAGTTTTTGTTGAACTTTGTATTTAAAATGGAGGTCTCTTTACTTAAAGTAGTGTTCCTGGTGATTTTGCCTGCATTTGGTAAATATCTCCTATTCCTAAAATTTAATAAAAAAAATATGTTCGTTTCGCTAACACCTTGTTTCACGAAAACCAAGCCTAATTTCTTAAACTACATAGACATCACAAACATATTCCAAAGAGATTAAGATGAACCTGTGATTTATATTAAAGGACTTTGTATTAAACATGCCAACCATGTATATTCCCTTGATTCCCAATAATTTCCCTAATTACAAAAAGGAAAACATAATCAAAATTAACAAAACAATCAAAATAACAAAACAAACTCCTTTCTATACCTATGATGACGTCAGAGCTATATTTAGATGTACTTATATTGGGTACACATAGGCTTTGCTGTTTTCGTTCAAGCTGATGAAGTCAGGATGGCCGAGCGGTCTAAGGCGCTGCGTTCAGGTCGCAGTCCACTTCTGTGGGCGTGGGTTCGAATCCCACTTCTGACAAATGTTTTTATTTTTGCTTTTTTTTCTATGCTTTCAAACCCTTTGAACTTCATTGACTATTTTTAACTTAATAACCGACTTCAAAAAAGAGGAGGTTCTCAATCATCAAAATTATTCTAGTTCAAAGCAAGTAGGAAACAGCACTATCAACACTAGTTCCTTCAAAGTGCAGTGTAGGTTAATCTGATTGACCTAGTCCAGATTTAGGCACGCTAGAATTTAAGTACCGTTTGGTACCGATTAAATAATAGTCCTTGGGTTAGTTTAGTTTATATCTGGATCCCCTATGTATTTACTATAGGCACTATAGGTTTACAAGTCCAACCTACAAATTCGCGAGGCTTAAAAATATTGTGAGGAAAGCCGCATTTACCTAATTGTTTTCTTTTTATATAGCCTATATATGTCCCTTTGCAGGGTACAGGCCTTCTCTCAGAGTTTTTGTCTGTAATCCATAAATTTACTTTAACTAATATCTGACACTACTTGATCCCGCGACTCCGTTAGCGTGGAAGTTGAATAAAATGTATTCTATATTTTTATCCAGTCTGTCATCAATATATTATGATCTGTGTGCTAATTCTGCGCACCAAATCCTGAGCGATTCCAATCGTGTAACTGTCAAATTTCATACTAATTTGACAGTTAGGCGATTGGAATCGCTCAGACTTTGGTGCGCGTAATATAGGGCTGACCTGATATATCTTATCTATTCTCACCAGCGTCATCAGACCTGTTCTCGTCGACAACCGGTCGTGATGAGTGGGAGCGCATCGTGGGGGGCACCAAGGCAGCCAACGGGTCCGTCCCCTACCAGGTCTCGCTGCGGTATTGGGGCTTCTGGCACTTCTGTGGGGGCTCCATCGTCACACCTAGAGTGCTGCTCACGGCGGCTCATTGCGTCTCAAGGTACGAAAACAGTGGCTCATTAAAAAGTATTTTGTCAGAAAAATACATTGACGCCTCTCAGAAAGAGACGGAACGATAGTGGAAACGCGTCGTGGGGGGTACTAAGGCGGCCAACGGACTTCTCCCTGGCCAGATATCGATGGGGCTTCTGTAACTTCTGTGGGGGCTTGCTTACCACTTTTAGGTTAGGTTGCTGCTGACGGCTGCTCATGCTCATTGCATCTCGCAGTACAAAAAGTGAGCTTATAATGGAATGGGACAATAAATACATTATGTCAGAAAGAGACGACGAACTCGTGACTTATCTGCTTATTTTGTTTCTGTGATGTGTCTTGTTGGCATAATAAATGTCCAATATTTTGAAGTACTACATAGGTACCTCTATAAATGTACACCGATTGTAAATCTCAGGAGCGAAGAAGAACAGATTTCTAATAACTCTTGATGAAAGAAGAGCTACGTATATTCATTTTACGGAATTGTAAGCAGGGAAGAAATTGACAGCGACAACGTAAATAATTTATGTTTGCTCTATAATTTTGCGGGTGTGGACTATATTTCTTAACATAAACTCACGCCTGTTTCCCAGAGGGGTAGGCAGAGACCAGGGACTGCCGCTTGCTACGATCCTGACTGATCACTTTCGCTTAATTTTCTTATAAGAAATATTTGTGTAATTTCCATTTTTATATACATTAAGTGTTCTCTATCTATCTATAAACAAGCCGTCATTAGAATTTTAACTTACCTAAGGGCGTCCAGGGACTAACCCTAGCGCCACCGAGGAAAAAAAAATATTTCTTTTTTTACAGATGAAATTTGCAAAAAGTGTCTGCACAATCTCTCAATTATGTTAACAGTGATTTTTAGGACCCACGAACCTAGGATCACGAACCTGAGACTAGGTAGGATTTTTTGCCAAAAACGGCCGTTGCTGGCGTTAATGCTGTATCGTTCTAGGTGTTTTGCCTTAGTTTCAGGGCCGTGGGTCCTAAAAATTAACATGAACTATTAACACGATTGAGAGATTGCACTGACACTTTTTGCAAATTCGATCTGTAGAAAAGGATATGATTTTTGGCCCTTGGTGGCGCTAGTGAACCGGATGGAGGCCCTTAAAGAAATTTTCTGTTAACTTTAAAAGGAATAGTTGGAGCCGAACCCGGATCCCCCGCGTGTTGACACAAGCCACTGAGCTATCAAGACATGAGACTTCGGTGACCTTAAGCAATACATTTTAAGACCAACTATCTATTGTTAAAGTTTACAAAGCGCGATTAGTGAAAACCATCTATTTTAGAGCTAGTACTTACTATGAATCATAGCGACATGAATTATTTCGAAGTCAGATGTATTTTCATTAAAGGGGATTTATTTTATTGCAGACTGACATTTTTTTTTCAGTGCGAAGTAACGTTGGTGCCATTATAACATAACATAAACTCACGCCTGTATCCCGGAGGGGTAACAGAGACCAGGGTCTACCACTGGACACGATCCTGACAGATCTCTTAAGCTTCATCAACATTCATTAGTCGCTGCATGCACGCACGCCGGTTTCGGGTATTTTTTATCTTGCTCTTTGCTACTACATCCCCTATTTGCTCTGTATGCCCGCCTGAGACGTCCCTTACCGGCCCTTCCACATAGAGCCATTATGTGTACCTATAGTTATTTCCAATATTTTTAAGGAACCTCTGAATGGGTCCCTTTAAAATCTGAAATCTAAATAAGTAAATTTTTACAATCCAATACAGCATATTGTAGAGAAGTATTTTTCGTTAAATATCTATATATAATGCGATATGTTCCAGACGGCCAATCTATGCGAATTTTATGCCGGCGGACGCATAACGTTTGTTCTAAGAATATTATGCAGACTTGGTCTCTTTGGGAGACATATTTCAAACACTTTATAGCTCATACCGCCAATTACATTAGCCTCAAAAGTATACACAGAAGGCGATCGTCTAACAACATCTGAATTGAGGCTATTATTTGTTTGTTTTAATAGATATTTATTGAGATAAATACATAATTTTTAGGGTTCTGTACTCAAAGGGTAAGGAACCCTATTACTAAGACTCCGATGTCCGTCTTTCACCAGGCTGTATCTCATGAACCGTGACCGTTAGACAGTTGAAATTTTCACAGATGATGTATTTCTATTGCCACTATAACGACAAATAGATACTAAAAATAGAATAAAATAAATATTTAAGGGGGGCTCCCATACAACAAACGTGATTTTTTTCCGGTTTTTTGCCAACAGGTAGACGCTTGAAATATTCGAATGTTGTATAGATAACGAGTCCAACTCGCACTTGGCCGGTTTTATTTCGTCTAAACTGCATACCAGTCTGTTGCCAGATGCTCTTGGTGTTTTTACAATGTATTTTGTAAAAAACCGTATAATATATCAATTTATATCAAAGATCATAAAAACTATAGGAGTAGGTATACTAGTAGTTATTGGAAATCTATCTGTGTTAGATACACACATCAGACCTTATACGGAGCCCACTGTTAGGCAAAGACCTTTTTCTCTTTCACCCATTAGTCTCGTCCGATTTTTTCCAGCCGCCTTCACAATCTCACATGAACGTTTACACTCTACTCGGTTACTTTATGCGTGATTTTACAAATGCAATGGTTGGTATGTTGTTAAAAGTACGAACAAGGTCCCTACTTAGAGTGCAACCTCTATTGAGACTTTTGCCTCGTAGAAAGTTGTTAGACCGTGTTAAACGCAAAGTTTATGACGTTAAGCCCTTACATAATAATAATCCTTTCCATGAACTGGCTTAAGCACTTTATTACATTCTTGGCAGCCTCACATAGTAACTTGGGCGATAAAACGTTAACTTTTTCTCATAAATACTCAATTTATGCCGCTCGACTTTGTAAACAATGCGATACTCTCCTACAAGTTACGCTACGTTCAAAAAGTAAACTAAGCGCCTTACAAAAGCAAACAGCCAAATCGTACAACGATAAATAACATGACCATTGCTATTACAATTTTAACAGGAACTACCAAACTATCCCGAATTCGTTATCTTTGGTCAACCCTATCGTAAATAGAAATAAAATGTTCATACATACATACACATACATAAACTTACGCCTGTATCTCAGAATGGTAGGAAGAGACCAGGGACTGCCACTTGCCACGATCCTGACAGATCACGTAGCGTGCGTGCATGCCACGACTGTAGTATGTTCAATATGTTCATAAAGCTATGAAAACTAAAAGGGCTACCCGATGCTTACCAGCGCCAGGAATGGGAAAAAATAATACTGTTATGTTCTTTTCGCAAAAAGTGAACATCATAAAACGCAATAACTGTGATAGATTGCTATTTATTTGTAGAACCATATATCTAAAGGTCAATAACCTAGGACTTTAATCGATTTTCGCTAAAAATTTATAAAAGATCTCCTCTTGCTGTTTTGCACGGCCACTCCGTGATCTTCCCATCTACCAAGTGTTTTCGCCTCCACCGTCACTAATCGGCGCCAAGTGTATTTTGGTCGCCCCCTCTTTCGCCCCTCGACGAGGGGACCAAAAACCAGGCTCGAGGTTGCCATAACACACATACATTCTTTAAAATTAAGTTGATACTTTTAAGATCACACTTATAGGTACAAAATAACAAAAATTAAGCACGCAAATACAAAATGGTCATAAGTTAATATACACTTGGCTGTAACTCCTCAATATCGACTAGTAACGCCATCTTTTGCGGGCTTGAGGAACTAGAGACGAGCAAATACACTACACATTGCTATGCCGAATCTCACAGGCGTTATCCTTGGCAGAGCTCGCCCGGAGTACTTCCAAGCCGTGGTGGGCACGAACCAGCTGAGGGCCGGTGGAACGCCCTACAAGATACGCAAGATCGTCTCTCATGAGGACTATGATAACTACGCCATTAGGAACGATATAGGTATGCACAATTTTAATAAGGGGCTCCACTAGCGCCAATACCAATTAAAAAAACATCATAATTAGGTATTTTTTTTAACAGATCGTTTTCGTAGTGTCTTGCAGTTATCTCTCTCATGTAAATTTTTTTTTAGGGCCCGCGACCGAGAACCTAGGTTCAAGCAAGGACCATATAGCATTAATGCCAAAAACGGCGGTTTTTCGGCCTTGGATAAGTTAATTTTGTTTAACTTAATACAATTTTGTTCAGTAGAATAAATAAATGAGCCAATAAACAAAAATTGGTCAGCAAATTACTTAATTTAATTTTCATTCCGTGAACCAAATCGTGAAGGAAAACATCGTGAGGAAACTTGAGTGTTCACATACCTCAGCGATTGAAATTGCCAATCCGCAGTGAGCACGCTTGGTAATTAAGCCCATACTCTCTCTCTGAGAGAGTGACACATAATGTAGGCTACATAAAAAAATATTAATACAATTTCGAGTCTACTCAGATAAATTTTAAAAGCTCTGCAGCTCAATATTGTTTTTCTGCCAACCACCAGTTGCTACTCAAAAGACTTTTGTTGCTGACAAAAAAAAATATTTAACCGAAACCGTAAATTGTATTTTTTAATAACTCGCGAATCGCGTTACTCATATGGTCTAATCGCGATTATTTATTAGGTAAACTTAATTAGGTACCTAAATTCATAACATAACATAACATAACATAAACCCGTGGTCTGCCACTTGCCATTTTCCTTCATCGACAAAAATAACATTACCTAAATTCCCAACGTTAAAGTAATTAACTTCGCCAATTAGACCCTTTAAATGAAAACCGTTCCCGTTCTAATCCTTCAAGAGATTTCCTTTTCAATTTCAGCCATCCTGTTCACGGAAGACGAGATTCAGTTCGGCAGCACAGTCGACGCCATTGAGCTGAACGATGAACCAGTGGAGAAGGGAGAGGATTTGCTATTGACTGGCTGGGGCACCACTTCGGTGAGTTAATGGTTAAGTTAGGTTCGGTTCTGAGGAACAGTCTCATACAGTCTCGTCTTTTTTAACCTCCTCAGTCCTGCTCTTATGGTCTTATGGTCTAATATAACAATGGTTCCCTACCCGAAGGGTAACAAACGGGACCCTATTACTAAGACTTAACTGTCCGTCCGTCCGTCTGTCTGTCCGTCCGTCTGTCTGTCAGTCACCAGGCTGTATCTCATGAACTGTGATAGCTAGGGAGTTGAAATTTTCACTAAAATAAATATTTAAGGGGGGCTCCGATACAATAAACAATTTTTTTTGCCGTGTTTTGCCCGATTTTAATAACGGCAATAGGTAGACGCTTGAAATATGCACAGAATATTTAGTTCTATATTCGCTTCAAAAAAAAAATTAAATTAAAATAAAATAAATATTTAAGGGGAGCTCCCATACAACAAACGTGATGTCTTGCGGTTTTTTCTCGATCTTCGTGTCTAATGTTGTATAGATAATTTTATGGATCCCTTCATGTGCGATTCCGACTCACATTTGGCCGGTTTTTTTTCAGTTTTTATTTTCAAGGTCAGAACAGGACTTAAAACGACGCCTCTTTTACGTCCCTTCTGTATGTCCAGGGCCTATAATAAACAGCCCAGTACAAGATACTATCTTCTCACGTTTACAGTACCCGGGCCGTCTCCCCAACGACCTGATGCAACTGGACCTGAAGGCCATCACCTACGAGGAGTGCAAGCAAGCGCATAGCAACATCAACGATGTCTTCGAGACGCAGATCTGCGCACTGACCAAGGCCGGCGAGGGGGCTTGCCATGTGAGTATCACCCTTATTATTATGGCGAATTACTACATGGTTACTACGTGTGTGGTCAACTTCTAAATCTGGATTTGGCATTCGTTGAAGTTTTAAAAAAGTTCCAAAATATCGTATGAAAAGACTTTTTAAATGATTTGAGAAAATTGTATACGGCAAAACTTTTGGTTTTCTAGTGTGTACAATAAAGTGTTGTAATCTAATCTAATCTAAAATATGGTCAGAGCAGAGATCATCTCTTTGCCTTTTTCTCCAATACAAACTCCACCCGAAAGCAGCAGCGGCTTATACTTATTATACATTGACATTCAACAAATAGATAGTAACTGTTTTACGTTGAAAAAAATTTTAATTTCTCAGCTTTGATAATCTCATGCCTATACCTATTGGGGGTGACGCCTCATCCATTTTCATATGTATAATTATTATCTTGACATCCAATCGTTAAATGCCGCCACTTCCTCGAAACTTCATGGTACATTTTAGTACATCTTGCTTAGAAGAGAAACACGCCCTCCTCCTTATTACCGGGTGTTAAAAAACTCATGCCTGACGTACATTTTTATTTGTCAAAAAAATAGGGTATCCATGGGTATTTAGATGCAGAGTCTCAAAAAGAAAACACAGGTACAGAAAATTTCAAACCAGTTTGATGTTTGACACTTGGGTAGGTTTCCTCATTACTGCGGATCGTTTTAATTTCGCCAGTTGTTCCTGTCTTCCAGAGTACGGCATCGTATATGGTTGGGTTAAAGTGTTGCAGACCTAAGAGGGTCCAGCGTATCGATCTTCTTCCTCTTCATCACTTCTCTTGGAATTTCCCTCGTTATATTCTAATCTATCTGCCTCGGATCGTGGGACCAGCGAGCTGCTACGCGTCCTTCTCTGCGTAAGCCAGTTATTGGTCTTTGAATCTTTGTACCCCATTGACTATCCGTTATTCGGCAGGTGTGACCAGCCCACTGCCACTTTAGCGTGCTAATCTTATAAGCTATGTCAATCGACTTGGTTTCCAGTTCTTTGGCGAATTGTATCATTGTGATGCGACCCGTTCCATAGCACTAGTCCTACCGTCAATATCGATGTTTCGGCTCCGTAGGACATAACTGGCAGGACGCACTGGTTGAAGACTTTCATCTCTATGCTCTGAGTAATATCCGAGGAGAAGGCAGCGGCTGGATTAAGTGGCGTGCCTTGGGGGAGGCATGTCCAACAGTGGACGAATACGTACTGATTCATCATCATCATCAGCCATCGCCGCTGCCCGTCTCCTGGTAATTGATTCCCTTAGTCGCCTTCTACGACATCCACGGAAGGAAATGGGGTGACGTTATTCTTAATCCGGCGCCACACGGCTGATTGGTTGATATTATTTCTCACTGTGGTTTCCAGGGTGACTCAGGAGGTCCCTTAGTGCGCGAGGGCCGCCAGGTGGGCGTGGTCTCGTGGGGTGTGCCCTGCGCCAGGGGCAAGCCTGACGTCTACACTAAGGTATTTTTTTAAACGGCCAGCCAGACTCGCGCACCGGCCAACAGTTACTTTTAGCCCTGTTGGCCGGTAAGCGAGTCTGGCCACATATTATTATTATTTGTAAATATATCTGCCATATACAACTCTAATCCGTTAAAATTATTACTGATTTTAAAAACCTGTTTGGAGGCTAAAAATTCCACCCATGCCGGGACGTGAACCCGCGGCCTCTGGCTAAACGTGCCAGAGGGCGCGGTTCAAGTCCCGGCATGGGTGGAATTTTTAGCCTCCAAACAGGTTTTTAAAATTATCCTTAGCATGGGTTAGTGCGACAAAAAGATTATAATTGTTACTGACTACTGATTACGGCTCAAGAGGTACCTACCCAATATTATTTACTGGGGACCCAATATCGGAAATCTACAACTGTCAACAACACTTTATTTCAAGCGAAAAAATACAATTTCCTATATAAATGACGTGCGTGCATGCAACGTTCATGCATAATGAATGTTGAGGAAGCGGAAGTGATCTGTCAGGATCGTAGCAAGAGGTAGTCCCTTGTCTCTGCCTACCCCTCTGGGACTGTACGCCTGTAGCGTGAGTTTATGTTATGTTAAATGAAACAAGTAATGTTTGAAAGTTTATAATTGAGCTTTGTTTGCCAAATAAATATTATAAAAGTTAATAATATTAATAATTTTTAACGATATGCCCGCCCTCCTATGCCGTACCTAACTGTCCTGCTTACTGAATTATTCATTTTGACGTTTGTAGTGTGTCAAAATATGTAGTTATGCAATTAACAGTTCGGAGTTGGTTAAACCGGAGGAATCGTTTTCTTTCTGTTGTTGTGCATACCTATTATATCACTTTGTCTGTTTATTTTGTTTCTGTGATGTGTCTTGTCGGTATAACAAATGTATTTCTTTCTTTCTTTCATACAATGGATAAGATCCGCAGTTACAATATCGAAAAACTGTTCCAATGTTATGAAATTCTAAAATTCCGCGATGCATGCCCTATTGGCAACGTTTCAGGTGGAGGCCTTCATGGGTTGGATCGAAAAGACTCTGTACGAGGATGACGAGGACCACCTGAGGTACCTGTACGGGACAGGGCGAAGACACACCAACAGACACCGCAGTGTTTCAAGAAAACTATGAGGCGTTGACGACAAACTAATTGACGGACAAATGATTTCACTGTTTGAATAGAACAGAATAAAACGGAATTTTCACTGTGTTTGATTTTTTATTTTACATGTCAACTAGGTATGAGGAATCCAATGAGACGCACAAACGCGAATGGGCAGCCACTGAAGGACTGCAACATTCTAAAAACTTCATCGGTGATGAAATCGCAGGCTCAGCAAGGTTTATTCTGCGAGGAGGACCACGTCGCGCGAGGGCGCTTACTGGCGCTCTGACGGGGCATTTCCCTACAGGGACACAATTCCGCAGAATGGGACTATGTCAAGATGACGGTTTTGAAGTAGAGTCGATGATACACGTACTGTGCAACTGCGATGCCCTTTTCTTCTGGGAATGGCTTACCCCAAACTAGAAGATTTGAGGCACCTTTCCCTAAAAGGCGTGACCGACCTCGTTGAGTACATCTTCGATTAGGCCTAGCTGCAAGGTCAAGGGGCAGACACAACAGATCCCGCTGGGTCGAAGTGTCGCGGACTGACTGTCGGCCCCCGCACGACAACTTTAAGATAAGATAAGATGTGGTATCCTGAGTGTCTGAGGTGTTCACATAACTCAGTTTGAAACCAGCCCGCGTTGGGCAAGCTCTGAGAAATTGCGTGTGCCCTATCTCTAATAGGTATATAAAAATCTCGTGTCACAGTGTTTGTTAACGAACTCCTCCGAAACGGCTTCATCGATTTTTATTAATTTTTTTGTGTATATTTGGTAGATCTGAGAGTAAGTCGTAGGCTAAGTACCTAATATGGAGAAACAACGTTTGGTGGGTCAGCTAGTAGTGATATATTTCGTCTCATTCAGCTTTGAGATCAAAGCGTATAAAAATCTTATCATAAAAAAATAAAGTAACGAAGATATTTATAATTTTTCTTTACTTAATTGGAAGATTATACACATACCGACGACCTCGTGGCGCAGCGGTAGTGCATCTGCATACCATGCGAGAGGTCCTGGGTTCGAATCCCGGCTGGGCACAAAAAAGAAACCCCAGGTCTTGGATGCTTACATGTTTGTGATGTCGTTGTTTCTGGTTCCCACAACACAGGGTATCCTAGTGTGGGGCCAGACGCAATGTATGTGCCTGTATGTAAATGTTTATATTTGTTTAATGTTTACATAAACTCACGCTTGTATCCCAGAGGGGTAAGCAGATACCAGGGACTGACACTTGCCACGATCCTGACAGATCACTTTCGTTTCCTCAACATTCATTAGTCCTTGCATTCACGCACGCCAAAAGATTATTAAAAATTAAAAAAAAAATTAAAACACACGAACACCTGCAAAGCCTCCGCTTATAACTAATACAAAAACAGACATAAGAAGTAAGCAAGTATTATAAATAGGTTTTTAAGTATTTTTTACTTGGCACAACAATAAAACACCGACTATCTATGCAGTAACATTAACAAGATAAATGAACGACGTAGGACGAGTAAACAACTTGATGGATATCATTGCTTCCCGTATTTAAGTAACGATATCTGTAAACGGTTTGGTAAGTTGTCGACCACAACTGAATGAAATTGAAAATATAAGTAATTGGCTCTATTGTTGACAAGATACCACTTGCTGCAGACAAATGAGGCCGTGAGCGCAAAAGTGGCCTGACCCACAATTTTTCATATTCATACCTACTTATCTATGGCAATTTATTTAAAACATAATAAATTTTGATGCAAAACCGGCCTATCCCTAGTTTCACCCATGGATAACAGATGGCGTTGTAAACATTATTTTTGCGCGTATTGTTTTTGCCTACGAAGCAGACTATTTATACCTCATTATCTCCATACTATGTTAAGCTTAGGCCAGTCTTGCGCTGACGGCCTCTATGATGGGTGAAGTGGAAGGAAAGAAAAGGCCGGCCGGGCCGAAGAAAAATGTCTTGGTTGTGCAACTTGTGCAATATCAAAACCATGGAGGAATTGTTCAAAGTTACACTGAACAGAAAATGACTTTACAGAGCTGACTGCCAACCTCCAGTGATGGAGAGCCACTTTAAGAAGATTAACTACGTAGCACAAATAAAAAATTGCTAGAGTTAGATTGATAGATAGATAGAGAACACTTTATTGTGTATAAAGTTAGCTGTATCAGTTCTAACAAGATCGCTACTGATCGTCAATAAAACGTCTTTTACAATAGTGACCACTTTGAGTCCCGGGGAAGGACATAGGATACTTTTCATCCCGGAAAATACTCATTCCATGCGGTGGAAGTTGTAAAAGTTTTTTCTAGAAGAGAGAGAAGAAAATAACAACTTTCTGGAGTAGAAAACGCCCCTTACACCTTGTCCAGTGTTTCGTAAGTTTCATAAACTACAATTCGTAGTTCAGCGCGAAACGATTCGACATAGAACAATACAATTCATGGTTTACTATGACAATTCAATGTACATTGCGTAGCAGTCTTCCTGCTTGTTAATCTGTGGGTTAATCGATAGACTTGCGCAAAGTGTGTCCTTAGAGGGAGTTGTTATATCCCATATCTTTGCTCACCGGGACACACTATATCTGTATCATATCTGGCTCACCACTTGTATCCTAGCTCATACGACATACAATCGAGTGAATGAGTTTGGATACAAGAGCCGTAAGACACAAGTGGTGAGTGAGTCTAGTTTATCTGTTTCCTACTTTATCCAGCTGACGCGCTCTTTTTTATACTATCAGTCTATTCCAATAAGAGGAGTTCAAACCAGAATCAAAATGTATATGTATTAATTAACTTTTGACACTTTATATAGGTTTTCTCATTAATTAAGTGAACTGTAAGTTCTTTATGAGAAATAAATATCTTTGAACCCAATTAAAACGTGACAAGCATTTATGATTATCGTCTTTACCGTTCATCTTTTTAGTATGAGTACTGCGACCAAATGCCCGATGTTGACCGAACAAGCCATCCGTACCAATAGCGATCAAAAAGATCACCAAGGCAATACATTTGTAGGAGTCTAGTGACCCCTTTCTCGTATCTCGTTTATTACGAGAGATGCGGCCGAACGCATCCGATTTCAGCCGATCTCGGTCTCGCTCTCGCGCACTGTGTGTGAGCTGGATAAAGTAGCAGGAGCTAGATGTCTACCGTACTGAGTTGAGAGTATGTGTGAAGGAGCCAGATATAGTTGACATCTCTGGGATGATGCCACACTTGATGGCGAGGGAGATGTGTGTCCTATCATATCTGGCTCCTGAGTTACCCAAGGCTATTAATCGACCTTGCAATATACGTCGAACTGTCATAGTAAACCACGTATTGTAACGTAGTTCTATCATTGAATTTTAAATTCAATGGTTCTATGAAACAGGCACCTGAAAAGGCGAATCGCCGCGAATCGGTTCGTTCGCGCTTCGGCGAGATACTGAGCATCACAGGACGTTTCTGAAACACGCTGTTAGCAAAATAAATAAATCAAACACAGCTGTTTATTGATTGATTGAAAATCCTTTATTGCACAATAAAAACATTTGTACATAGGCGAATTTTCTTCCAGCTAACCTTTGGTGATTGAATGGATTGGGTATTGCCGGGAGATATTTATTGTGAAAATTATTAAGACTAGGTAGTAATTACATAAACATGAAACACATACAACTATATACATAAAACACCTATAATACACACAATACTTACTAAGTAAACAAATAATGTATTAACCTACTTATACTATCACTATATAATCAATATAACTATAGGTATAATAAATACAATATAATATAAACTACATAAAAAGGTACAGTCGCAAATTGCAAATTGGAATTTCACAAGTTTACAAATTGAAGTATTTTTATTAATCTCTCCAGATGCCGAAGACAGACCGCGTACAAACTAATATCACAGTTTTCAGTCGTGTGTTAGAAAATATATTTCAACGCCAACGTTAGTTTACTTTCCAGAACAAAATTAAAGATAAAAACGGTTTTGCTTAGACCAGCCATGCAAAAAATATTAGAAGTAAAAACTGATACAATGGGAGGTATCATTTTATGCGCTGAAACAAACTACAAAAAAACTAGCCAAGTGCCGGCCAGGCCACGCGCAATGTAGGGTTCCGTAGTGGCCTGCCATACACAAATGACACAATATTTTTGAAAGAATAATTCAACATTACCCCACACTATGGAAGAAGGAGAAAAAAAAAATTATCCCCTATTTAGTGGTACCCTAAAATGTATGTTTAAAGATTTTATTCTATTATTTTGTCGGCGTGATAAATATGTATATCCATGCCAAATTTCAGCTATCTAGTACTAATCGTTTCTGGGCTAACAGACAGACAGACAGACGGATGGACATGGCGAAACCATAAGGGTTCCTTGTTGACTGCAGAACCCTAAAAACGTCGCTTGTACGGGCGTTTTTTACCCTCTGAAAAGTTATGAGGATACAGCAGCTATTATTCGCATACAGGTTTCACAGGTTAGGTATCTCATAGGTACCTGTTAATTACTTAAAAGTAATAAACAAGTTCTTTTCTTAGACCTCCAACAAAGTTACATTTACAAAATTACAATTAATTTACATCATTTCTAATACATAAATAGAAACGACAAAAATAAGTATTCTCAACCTAATCCAGAGGTAATCGACAAACTCACTCAATTCATCATTGAAAATATAATCGTATATATTATTATCATTTGTCAAACTTTCCGCTGACAACGTCTCGGTGTCTTTCGAGAACTCCCTACCGAATATACAAAAAATTAACAAGTCAGTCGACTTTTCCAGTTTGACAGTGATTTGGTTCTTGCCATTGGCATTTTTCCTGCCAAATGTAAAGTATTTGTTAGACAATGGAGCGACAGCGGTGGTCAGTGCGGTGGGGTATTGGATAGAGTTTTCTGTCGAGAAGTTTCCAGTGATTATGATGTTTTCGAATGTGGCTCCAGATGTGTCATTTGATGATCTGTAAAGAGAAAAAGAGTTTTAGGCCAAGAAAGCAAGTACCTACCAAGTAAAAGCAGGACAAAAAGTGGATTATTATGCACCTATAAACAAGAGCCACATTTTGCTCAAACTGCCACATTAGTCTAGCGATAGCACTACATTGTCAGGGCTGTCGCTTTTAGTTTGTAGCAGTCTAAGGGCCAGTTTCTGAATTGAGAATTTCGCTAAATAAATAGTTAACTGTAAGGCTGTCTCTTCGAATTTCTCAGAAAAGAGCGTGACAAGACGTTACTTAAGTAGGTATTTACTTAGTGAAATTCTCAATTCAGAAACCGGCCCTAAGTGTTTTCCATGTTAATGATGTCCTTGTCTCGTTACCATAGCACAGAGGTGAATGAAAGAGCTAGCATCAGATAAGTGATCGTGTTATATGGACATTGGTACATAACCTTACCTACCTACCCAAAACACAATCGGTCTTATTTATAAAAACTCGATTCCTTAAAACACTTCAAAAAGGCCGATTAAAATAGTCTGTGGTGGAGATTTTACAAGAAAAAGATGTAGATAACCACCTTACGGTCACTCAAATGATAGATGATGTATGCAGTGTGATGCGAAGTGATATCTTTTGATAAATATAATATCTGCGATTGCATAAATTTACGATAATAAGGCAGCAGTCAGCAGTAGCCGTCGTCTATTCAAGATGGGTAAATTTGTAATCCACTCCGCTGTTTGACAGATAAACCTTATCCTTACTAATATTATAAACGCGAAAGTTTGTATGTATGGATGGATCTTTGTTACTCTTTCTCTCGTTGTAATTTTGCACAGAGATAGATTATAGTCTGGATTTGCTAATTGAAATTACCACGCGCACGATGTCGCGGGCAACAGCTAGTACCTTATAAACCTTTTTCTTCTAAACTCACCCAACACTGCAACTACGCTTGTATAATCCAGTGCAGGCAATGACAGCGCAGTTCTGCACCCCAATGTGATGGCTCGAGCCAAACTGGTGGACGCCGCTGAATACGGCAAGGGAGTAGCTGGATACCTCGTTTTGGTCTGAACCTGCGAAATCAGAAAATGAGGTCTGTAAGGTGAAGTTTTCAGGTTGCTAGGCTAAGGTTGCAAGGTCTCAGTTTAAAAGGAAATTTGAAAAACACTGTTGGTAGTACAGATTTTACTAAAGATGGTTTCGCTGGTGAATTCGCATACCTCACACTTGGGAGATTTGGGGTTCAATACTGGTATGTACTAATGGCTTTGTCTCGTAAGTTACGCTTTTGTGAATTTATAGTAGCACTTAACCACGAACGAAAACATCGGGAGGAAATCTGTGTGTCTGAGGTGAAATCGCTTTAAGGACATTGAAATCGCCAATCCACACGTGCTGATTAACCTTTGAGAAGGCATGTACCTGCTGCTTACAAGTATGTCATAGGTCTAGTTTTTGAACCTTACCAGAAGTTTTAACAAAGAACTGGCAGCAGAATTGACCGTGGCAGACAGTCTCCTTATGTCCCGAATTAGTGTCATCAAGGTTCAGAGTTCTGATGGTATACTGGCTCAAATCTTTGTGCTGGTTGATCTTCACCTGGGTGAACTGCACAGGAGTGGTGTCTGTGTTTCCTGAAAAAAAATAAGATAATTTGATTTATTAATTAGGTATGCACCTAACTGCTTTTAAGGCGGGCGACAAAATGAAAGATCGGTGAATGGATAAAGAAGAGATAAACTGGTTAAATATTGAAAATATACTATATCCACATCCAATAATATACATTCGTAAATGGGAACCAGTCAATACGATCAAGTTTTCCTCTGGAGAAAACTTTGAATTTGCAAATAAAGAATTTACACGTCCTGTAAGTATTGGAGACGGAAATCGAAAAATTTACCTAATCCAGGTTGCCTGTTCAACGTGGCACTCAGAAGTCTGGTATTGGAGTCCACAGAAATACTCTTGGCCTCTTTGCCAGAGTATATTCCTGAACCGGTGAGGAGATTGGCGCTGATTCTTGAGGACCACGATGACAAGAACTCAGAGGCTAAAATTGAAAAAATACTATTGTAGTACCCCCAAATGTACAACAAAATAGCTAATGCGACACACTTCAAAAATAATGGAAGCGGTAAAATTAGGTCTAACTAGAAGTAAATAAATGTAAAAGCTAAGTTTTACTGACTTAAAAATTAGATTTGGTGGCTTTACTGACTAAGTTAAGTTTTTACTGACTTATTTTACGAATTATTGGCGCTTTTTTCTAAATTTCTAATTTCAGTAATTAAATACAGATTTCTCAAAAAAGAACACTTCGATACATTCGATACACTTAGATACTTAGGTATTTACTTGCCGAAATTCTCAATTTAGAAACCTGGGGTATATGTTGTCGTTGTAAGTATTACACAAATCTCAAGTCATGATTATTGTATGTCCACTCGAACACATCTTAGGAGAAAGAGTACTAAGTAATTATTGTAAACTTACAAAAGAAGAAAGGTAGCTCAGAGTCCCAGTTCCCAGAAGCGATGAAATTTTTCGCATCTTTTGCCAAGCTTTCAGGATTCATTAAAACAATGTCTTCAACTGAGACAAGAGTGTAATGGACACCAAAGTCCGTTTGAAACGTTATTGTTTTCTCTATGGTAGAGTTGCATTTGCTCAGGCCGCTGATGGCATTCCTAAAACTAATAGAAAAGCATAGTAAGTAACATCTTTTTACTCAAATGATGTGGGTCAAACAAAATTATGAAGTGAATGAAAGTTGAGAAAGGAATGTTGTGTTGGTCTGGATATATTATGTAACGTTGGTTTGGTGAGGAAGAAGAACGAAATAAATAAGTATATTAAAGGGCTGGTACACCGATAAAGATACACCGATTGATAAATAACCATTTAGTGCAATATTAATAAGTCCGACTACTTACATAGCAACGACACGTCCGTTTCGGTCAAAAACTAAACTGTTTTCAAACACTTCAGAGTCGTTGCCGCATTTGACTCTGTCCATCAGTTGGGCTACCACATAGATATGAGCATCTTTAGCAGCTTGGGACAGAGATTTGATCACCTGCAATGAATTGGCAATCAGCTTCCCATATTTTTATCTGTCTCTTGCAAGGGAGAAAAGTTAACAGCACTTGCGAGTTCACGTGCATATTATTTATTTATTCAGTTATGTATGCAAGTAAGTTTTCTATTTAGTGTGTGATTATAATTATTTTAATAACAACAACTTCCACGCTATACAATAACTTTTCCTTGGTCTCAATACAAAATACTGTTGTATTTTTTATTTTATTTATTCATGTATTTCTATTTTGGCAACAGACAGTCATAGTTTTACAATAGTAACTAAGTAGTCTTAGAATCTTACCTCATCATATTTTTTGGATTCACGTAACTTAGTAGAGCTTTGTGTTGATGGTAGAATCAGGATATCGACATTCTGGAACAAACAACAAACAGTGATACAGACCACAGAACAAAGATTTGTTCTGTGTTACAGACATTATCATAATAACATAGCAAATGATTGGGAAACATTTAACTGATTGGTAACTGACGGGCTACAAACCGCCCGTTTACTGAGCAGGTAAAAAAAACTCGTGTGTGTTTTCGAAGGTTCTATTTCATTATATACCTTTACATATTTTCTGCAGATCTTTCAATAGTCAAAATCAATTATGCATTCAGGTTTCTACAAAAACAGCAACAAAGGTGTCAAAGTCATGACATGTCAGTGAACTTCAGAAAGTCATTGGCAAAAAAATTGTGCAACGTAGTTTCGCGCTGTTTATTTTTTTGTATTTCATTGTGTTTTATTCCATCAAGATCCGAAGAAAATAAATGTTACTTTATAAACGAGACTGCTCGAACAGTGAACACATTTTTCAAACAGTTTTTGTTGTAACAATCGTGTAACATGTTACATACAAACGTACTTTACCATATCCAACTCCATTCATACATACATAAACTCACGCCTGTATCCCAGAGGGGTAGGCAGAGACCAGGGACTGCCATTTGCTACGAACCTGACAGATCAATTTCGCTTCCTCAACATTCATAAATGGTACTACACTGTAGGAAAAATAAATTATTTTAGTAAAGGGCTTATTCTAAAACAGTTTTTTTACAAATAATAACTAATCAGGTCATAAAAACCTATTTAGAGGCTAAAAATGCCACCCATGCCGGGACTTGAACCCGCGACCTCTGGCTAACTGTGCCAGCGCTCTCCCAACTGATCTAATGGACAAGTGCAGGCATCAGCGAAATTTCGAGCCTCTTTACAAACTTCTGTGTATTACGTACAGGCAGCGACATCTGCCCGAAGCAATTACATCACTTGCAGCCCCGAGCCTGACTGAGTACCCACTTTGCAGTTAGGTTTTTACATCGAAATGATATCGCTGTACCTACATGATTATATTCTTTTTGTTACACTAACCCGAGCTGAGGACAATTTTAAAAACCTATTTAGAGCACTGCCGTGAGCGCTGGCACGGTTAGCCGGAGGTGGCGGGTTCAAGTCCCGGCATGGGTGAAATTTTTAGCCTCTAAATAGGTTTTTTTTTTTAAATTGTCCTCAGCACGGGTTAGTGCAATAAAAAGAATATAATCAGGTCGTGTTCTAAATTAATACTTGTAACTCAAAAAAAATCTATAAATTACAGTTTTATTCATAAAACACGATTCTCGTAAACGCAATGTAAAGTCTCTACCACAAAAGTGTTTTAAGGAATCGTGTTTTTATCAATAACACCCGTGGGCTACACAGTTCGTCTCGATGTATCTTTAACTTACATTTTCTCCAGCTTTTTGGATGACATTGAAGTAGTTAACATCTTGACCGATGTGGAAATTTTCCACTATGCCGGCCCTGTAGGTTGTCTGGAAGAAATTAAATTACTGTTTCAGTTTTCAGTAAACCCCCTCGCCTGGGCCCTAATTCATAGAACGGTTTAAAGACTTAGCTACGCAATGTACAGCGAATGGTCATAATAAACTATTTTGTAGTTTTATGCAACGTGGTCCTGACCGCGATCGCGATCACGTATACTCCGTTCCACGACTCGAACGCTTAGGAAAACAAATTCTCGCATCTCATTGGTCAATGCGCGCGGCTAGAGATTATAAGCGAAACAATAAGCGAAGAAGGTCCGCTTTATAGGGTAGGTTTACTTAATGCAGTGGCTAATGAAGGTCACGCGCATTAACCAATGGGCGCACACGGACGATTTTCGTTGGGAGCTCGTTTTGTGGAATGAAGTGTACGGCAGAAAATTCACCATACGTAAACATTTTACACTTGACCTAAATTGCTCCATCAATTCAGAAAATCTAAATTAATCGATACCATCCAGGTTCTCTGGAAAAGACCACTTTTTATGATAAGTAATTGGCATGCAATAAAGAGTTAAAAATATAAATTAAAATAAATTAAATTACGTTGGATGGCTGGGAATCGCTGGATGCGGGCGGCAAAATACCGGGAAGCTTGGAAACCATGAGGGAGGCCTATGTCCTGCAGTGGGCGTCAAATGGCTGATGATGATGATGATGATGAAATTATAAGGCCGTCGTCTGTACTCGTAGGTTAAGAATTATTGTGTAACTTCCTTTTTGTGTACAATAAAGTGTTCTTTATCTAGCTATCTAAGGTTGATTTGCATCAAATCAGTGAATAAGAAAGTAAATAAATAAATACTTATCCAGGGATAAATTATCTGATTGACAGGGCATTTTGTTTATGGACAGCTGTGCAAATGTCGTGATGTTAGACGTTTTTGGACTTATCCACTGGATAGAGCTTACCCAAGGATAAACAAATAGATATCCCGTCAAACAGCGTCGGCCCAAGCCAGCTTTACCCCCGGTTTCTCGTACACTAACAAGCTTAACAGCTTGGCGATTAACCCCCAGTTTCTCGTACACTAACACGCTGTTAATCTACTGTTAACAGCTGTCAATTGACCAAAGTGAATGCAAAAAAACCACTGCCAGCTGTTACCAGTAGATTAACAACTTGTTAGTGTACGACAAACCGGAGGTAAGTGGCATCACGAGATGCCATTGGTTATTGGTTGACGAGTACCGATACAGGTACACATATTTATTCATAATTTACATTACACGTCAAAAAAAATTCATTAAAATATTGTAGTAGGATTACAGATTTTATAAAATACTACGCTTACAAATATTGTAAGTCATCATAATCATTATAAATAAAAAAAACTTAAAATTTGTATTACATTTAAAATAAATAAATTTTCAAAATTGTAATATATGACGGGCGGCGTCATCGTGACGCAAAATATGAGGGTACTTCATGAAGCTACCTATTGTGAACCGCACGTGCAACGGCTCGAGCGCATCGCGCCACTCCCCACCTGCCGACTATAAAGTCGTTAGGCCGTCCTATAAAAAGGGCGGCGCACCGGTTCGAACGGCATTCTAAGTCTGAGCGCGAACCGCTGCGCACGCGGTGTTGCTCCTGAGATACTCTCGTTACTGTAACTGAAGTTCTATTGAAACTAATTACGCTATTAAATTACGAAGTACCTACCTATGTGAAAAGTTGATTGATTCACTGAAGAATAAACAGTTTCAACGATCCTTGCTGTCTTTCTATTGATATGGCAGAGTGTCCTCCTATATCAGAAGTGACGAACTCAGGCCCACCGAATGGCTCTGCAGATAACACGATCATTCAACAGATGTCATTATTTTCTTCAGGAATGGAAGCGATATTTGAAAAAATCGCTAGTGCCATGACATCTCACCAAGCCATGTCGAGCCCACAAATAAAGTTGGTTGCCTTTGATCCTGATACTCCTGATGCGGATATTGAGAATTGGTGTGCGCTAACTGAAATAATACTGGACAAAAAGAAATTGGATGGAGTTGATTTGGTCTTAGCTCTGACTCAATCTCTAAAAGGCCGAGCTGCTGTGTGTCTAACAAAAATAAAGCCTGATGATATCTCCTGGACATCAATCAAAGAACTGCTACTATCAAAATTTTCAAAACCGATGATGATGCAAGACTATTTTGATCAGATCATTAAGTTTCAATTCGACGGAAAAGAAAGTCCTGCTGAAGCAGGAATGCGCCTGTGGCAACTTATAGAGAAAATACCTGATGCCAATCTGCCAGAAAAAGTCGCTACAGGACTCGCCATATCAGTTCTGTCTCAGTGTCACGATAAAATACGCCGCGAACTGAACTCTGTCATCATACACGAAAAGAATAGCCTCTTTCGCACCCTGAGAAGTTTCACACTTAAAAGACGAAACGAAGACCCAGTTGCATACGAAATCGATGCAAAGAGAGCTCGAAATAACTCTTACTTCCGTGGAAATTGTCACGTCTGTGGCAAAATTGGTCATCGTGGAAACGAATGTAGGGACAAACTACAACCCTTTTCAAAGCCCATGCCTGTTTCAGCGACATCTTCGCAATATAAACCCACCGTGACCTGCTACGTGTGCAACAGCTCCGAACACGTGGCTACCTCCTGCCCCATGCGCTACAAGAAAGACGATGGTGCAGCCAGTAGCAGCAGACCGCCCAGCAGCACCAGCAAGCGAGTGAACCTGTGCACGAAAACAGCGCGCGGAATGCTACAGATAAGTGGTATTAATTTACCTTTTGTGTTTGACACTGGCGCTGAATGTAGCCTTATACAGCAAAGCTCCTCTCATCTATTAAATGGCGAACAGCTTTATGAACAAGTAACGTTAAAAGGCATAGGCGGTAGTAATGTATTGTGTGAGCTACAGGTCAAATGTCCCATTACCATTCAAGGAATTTTGTTCAATGTCACCTTCCATGTACTCCCGGATGAATGCCTTAGCGAGAACATCTTGCTAGGTCGTGATATTTTAAATAATGACATATCCGTTGAAATAAGTTACCATAAGTTAGCTTTTTCTAAGTCCAAAGATGCAAATTTTTGTTCCAAGACCATGGACCCTTTTCACCCTGACTCTATCGATACGGATCTTGAAGGAAAAGACAGGGAAGCCTTGATCAACATTTTAAAAAAGTACTCGAATAGTTTCATAGATGACCTCCCCACCACTCGCGTCACTACAGGTGAACTTAAAATCGATTTGATAGACCCTACAAAAGTTGTACATAGACGCCCTTACAGACTATCTCCCTCCGAGCAAGCGATTGTTGATGCAAAAATCAAGGATCTATTAGACGCCAACATCATTACTGAGAGTTGTTCCCCGTTCGCTAGTCCAATTTTATTAGTGAAGAAGAAGAACGGCAGTGATCGCATATGTGTGGATTATAGGGAACTCAATAGCAATACCCGTTCAGACAGCTACCCTCTTCCATTAATCAATGACCAGATAGATAAACTACATGGAGCCAATCATTTTTCTACTATTGACATGGCCTCAGGTTTTCACCAGATTAGTGTTCATGAGGCAGATGTCGAAAAGACCGCATTTGTAACTCCCACAGGTCAATACGAATATTTGACAATGCCGTTTGGGTTGAAAAATGCCCCTCAAGTATTTCAAAGAGCCATTAATACCGCGCTTAAACCTCTGAAAGATGATAAAATCCTCGTTTACATGGATGACGTACTTGTTGCATCTAAAACAATCGATGAAGGATTAGAACGTCTAGACAAACTACTCGATACCCTATCCAAAGCTGGTTTTTCTATTAATGTTAACAAATGCTCTTTTATGAAAGAAAAGATTGAGTATTTGGGTTATGTGATATCGTCAGGAGAAGTTCGACCAAATCCTTCTAAAATTCAAGCTCTGAAAAATATTTCAGCACCTACTACCGCGACTCAAGTTAGGCAATTCATAGGCTTGGCATCATATTTCAGAAGGTTCATTCCTAACTTTTCTAAACTGACGAAACCTCTGTACCCTCTTACATCTGTCGCTAAGGGCAAAATATCATGGACTCCAGAACATGACAAAATTCACAAAGAGATCACAAACTATCTAGTTTCCGAGCCGGTCCTCAAAATTTTTGATCCATCGTTACCCATTGAACTTCATACAGACGCGAGCTGTGCAGGATACGGCGCCGTACTAATCCAAAAATATAATAACATTCCCCATGTAGTGTCTTATTTTAGCCAAAAAACCACTGACGCTGAAAGTCGTTACCACTCGTACGAATTAGAAACACTAGCCGTGGTAAAAGCAGTGGAACACTTTAGACATTACTTGTACGGTCGCAAATTTACTGTTCTAACCGACTGCAATGCCTTAAAGGCTTCTCATTCAAAAAAAGATCTTACCCCTCGTGTTCACAGATGGTGGGCTATTTTACAATCTTATGATTTTGATATCATTTACAAAGAAGGAAAGTCAATGGCGCATGCTGATTTTCTTTCGCGAAACACCCCAGCCGATAACGTATCGGTCGAATCAAGGCCTACCAATAACAAAATCGTTAACTTTTCTGAACTAGAGAACAACTGGCTGATTGTAGAACAGCAGCGCGATTCAGAACTCTCGGAAATTATGAAGAAATTGCGATCGCATGAGTTACCCCCCGAAATTTCACACACATACGATATCAGAGCTAACATTCTTTATCGCAAAATAGAACGCAGCAAAAGTACAAAATGGTTGCCCATCGTGCCACGTTCACTCATTTGGTCTTTGATAAATCATGTTCATACGGAAATAAAACACCTTGGTTTCGACAAAACTCTCGACAAACTTTACGAGCTCTATTGGTTTCCCACAATGTCAAAGTATGTCAAAAAATTCGTAGATTCTTGTCTGGTGTGCAAAGCATCCAAGGGCCCGTCCGGTGCACAACAAGTTCGTTTACATTCTATTCCCAAGTCTCCTGTCCCATGGCATACATTACACCTGGATTTAACGGGAAAACTAAGTGGTAAAAGCGAACAAAAAGAATATTGCTCAGTGATTATAGACGCCTTCACAAAATTCGTTCTGTTAGAGCACACGTTGTCACTTAACGCGTCCAGTGCAATCCGAGCCCTTCAACACGCAGTAAACTTATTCGGAGCTCCCAAACGAATAATAGCTGATCGCGGTCGCTCCTACGACAACACAGACTTCAAAAATTTTTGCAAAAATAACAATATTGAGCTACATCTTATTGCCACTGGGTCCTGTAGAGCGAATGGTCAGGTTGAACGCATCATGCGAACCCTCAAAAGTCTGCTAACTATTGTGGAGAATGACACTGATAGCTCTTGGCAGAATCACTTAGGTGATATTCAATTGGCTCTAAATAGTACGCATTGTAGAGTAACAGGTTTCACCCCTTTGGAACTAATGTTTGGCTTTTCAGGAAAATCATTAGAATTATCAAAAATTTCACTTGATTCTCAAAATACAACGAGGCTCGACCTCGCAATAGCCCGATCAGAAGCTTCCAGCAACATTAAAAAAGCCTCTCAAGCAGATACAATCCGTTTCAATAGAGGTAGAGCAAAAGTAAAACCTTTCTTGGTTGGCGATTACGTTTTTGTTAAGAGTGAAGAAAGACACCAAATGAAATTGGACAGAAAATACAAAGGCCCTTTTCAAATAGTAGCTGTTTTAGATAACGATCGTTATGAATTAAAACATATTAGTGGCTCTAATAGACTCTATAAATATTCCCACGAAAATCTGCGAGAAGTGCCACGTGGGCACGCTGGCTTGGTAGAGGTGGCAGAAAACTTTGATAATGATTTAACAGAAGAGAATGAGAACCCCTGTGTTTCCGATCGAGATACTGTTTTTCATTGTGATACAGAGTCAATGGTCAGTACACAAACCATATCGGCAGACTCACGCACATTGACGGTTGACGCAGAGCAGAACAGTCTTAATGGATCAAGGACTATGTCAATTGATAGTGAGGACACGTCGTCCGATGTGCCAGAGTCTGTCGAGGTGGTCACCAAAGCTGTGGTACATAATAATAATAAGTAACAATATACTTGCACGCAGATTAATTGAAGGGCTTGTAGCCGGACCAATGAATTATAAAAGTTATTAAATGCTAAAGGGGCAAGCGAGTCCGGTCTAGCTAAGAATTGTCTTTTATCCGGTCCAGCTTCTAAATTGAAGGGATTTAGTAATCCGGTCCAATTTAAGCTGTAGGGATACTGATATCCGGTCCAGTTACTTGAAGCTGAAGGGATTCTGAAGGGTCTACACGACCGGACCAGAGCAATATTAAATTAAACAGTCTGAAGGGTTTAGCCAGTCCAGACATGTTACATTTTAGAATTAAGAATGTCAGGATGATCGAACAATAAGTAATTTATCATGTCTCATCCCCAGATTGAATGCAGTGGAGCGCACGAGGACGTGCGCACGTCAGCATGGCCGTGACGGGCGGCGTCATCGTGACGCAAAATATGAGGGTACTTCATGAAGCTACCTATTGTGAACCGCACGTGCAACGGCTCGAGCGCATCGCGCCACTCCCCACCTGCCGACTATAAAGTCGTTAGGCCGTCCTATAAAAAGGGCGGCGCACCGGTTCGAACGGCATTCTAAGTCTGAGCGCGAACCGCTGCGCACGCGGTGTTGCTCCTGAGATACTCTCGTTACTGTAACTGAAGTTCTATTGAAACTAATTACGCTATTAAATTACGAAGTACCTACCTATGTGAAAAGTTGATTGATTCACTGAAGAATAAACAGTTTCAACGATCCTTGCTGTCTTTCTATTGATATGGCAGAGTGTCCTCCTATATATATAAAAACTCGTAGTTGTAGATCTTATTTTAAAAACCGGCCACGTGCGAGTCGGATTCGGGCACGTATGGTTCCGTACCATTATCCATACAACATTAGACACGAAGAGCGAGAAAAAACGGCAAAGAATCACGTTGTTGTATGGGAGCCCCCCTTAAATATTGATCTTATTCTGTTTTTAGTATTTGTGGTTATAGCAGCAAAATACACAACAGAAACACATCATCTGTGAAAATTTCAACTGCCTAGCTATCACGGTTCATGAGATACAGCCTGGTGACAGACAGACAGACAGACAGACAGACAGATGGACAGTGAAGTCTTAGTAATAGGGTCCCGTTTGGCACCCTTCAGGTACGGAACCCTAAAAATTCATATTTGGTTTGTTGCTTCATGTGGTGCATCAACGACAACAACAACAACATAAACTCACGCCTGTATCCCGGAGGGGTAGTCAGAGACCAGGGACTGCCACTTGCTACGATCCCGACAGATCACTTTCGCAGTTTCGCTTCCTCAACATTCATTAGTCGTTGCATGGCGTGCGTGCACGCACGCCGGTCTCGGGTAATTAGTTTATAGCCGTATTAATTGAATTTTATATGAATATGCTGGCGTACAATAAAAAAAAAAAACAATTAAAAGGTATAAAGGCGAACTACTATTTAGATACTTCGGAGGATTTTGTTACAACCTGACCGAGCTAAGTTTGCACCACGCTGGAATGCCTTGAATTCCCGTGATCGCCCTGTGTCGCATCAGTCAGTATGTTTGACATTTTTGTCACCGATACGCCTCTCCTACTTAAAGTTTATAATATCATTATAGATAGGAATCGACGCGAAGTGCAAACGTATCGGTCGGGCTGTACATAATATCAAATTGCCTTGCCTATCGATTGCTTTTCGATCGGCTTTCTGAAAATTGTCTAAAAATAATTTATTTCAAAGCTACGAAGGTAGACCGTTAATTATGTGTCGTTCATGCATTGTGTGCAATAAAGAGTATTAATCTAATCTAATAGAACGGCCTAAAAAATACTTAAATCCGAAAATAGTATGTAAAGCAACTTACCTCATCAGACAAACTAAATTGGAAGAACACTCCACAAACTAAGAACTGAAGAAGGGCATTCATTTTCGTTTCGTGTATTTTTTTTTATTTCACTTTTATTTTCTCCTACCCCACCACTTCACTTGCCCACTGTCGGTAAACTAATGCCGAAACTTATGCGGTATAAAGAAATACAGCTGGTGATATGATTACGCGGCGCCCACATTCTCCGTGGAGGCAAGCACGCGCCTGAGGCGTGAGTGTGAACACCACCCTTCCACATTATCATCTCCTCATATTTAGCTAAAGTTAAGGCTACCAACCGTGCTATATCTAATAATTACATACTATTATATAATTTCGCATCAGCGTACTACGCTCATTTCTGGGTGGTTTGAAAGCCGCGGTTATGTAATGAGCGGTGTTAGCCTAGTGGGTCGAACATTGGACTCGGAAGCGAGAGACCCAGATTCGATTCCCAGTGCGGGCATGTACCTATGACTTTGTTTTCTAAGTTATGTACATTTGTGAAGTTATAGTAGCAATACCACTCGCTAACTGTGAAGGAAAACATTGTGAGGAACCCTGAGTATCTGAGCTATTCATATACCTCAGCGCTCGAAATCGCCAATCCGCGGTGGGCACGCGTGGTGATTAAGCCCATACTCTCTCTCTGAGAGAAGGCCTGTGCCCTACAGTGGGACGTATATAGGCTGCTTATGTATGTGATTAGTAATTTAAAATGGCATCTATTTAGCATATTACTTTTAAGTGTAAGGAAACCCTTTTATCATCGAGTTTAAAATAGACAAGTTATCGATCACGCTTCAAACACGCTGGTCGATAAAACATCACGCTGAGATTAAGTGAACAGCTTGGTATTTTCTGCACTGCACCTGAAGATAACTGACATTTCACATTCAATACAAAGCTCTTTTATCGTGCATAAGATTGCCAGTGGGCATGATCTGGGTTATTTTTCACTGAAAATCGATGGGCCATCCCAGCGTTTCCTAAACACTCAACAAACCAGAGAGAACTTTGTGTTTGTACACGTAAGTTTGTTGGTAAGATAATAAGTCTGTACTCGTACCACAGAGGAAAAAAGTTGTACCTAAACTATTGTATGTTAAACATCTTATTCTTTTTGTTGCACTAAGCCCTGCTGAGGACAATTTTAAAAACCTATTTCAACATCTTTTATATGTAAGTAGGTAATGCTTCACGTGTGTGTGTAAGAACAACGCAATTATTTTTCTATTTATCTATCTATCAATCTCATCCCGCGGAGCTTGCATCACCTCACAAACATGTTTTGACGCCAGTATCGCTGATTATAAGCACGCCAAACAAATCGGAGATCCAGTGCGTCAGTAACCCAGCATATGCTTTGGCTCCACGCGAACTTTGTTATCGCCCTTGTTATTATTTTATTAGTCCTGCTCCTATGTTTGTTTTCTCCAGTGGCCAAGGCTTCGCAATTCTCAGTTAATTGTGACCGAATCCGTTTTTCCGGCCAGCGTGCATGCACGCACGAAATTAGTCGTTACTTACACATTAATGCTTTAATAAGGGCTAAAAATCACATTTTCTTTCACAATCCGTTTTTGCAAAAAAGTGAATGACAAAAATGTCTGTGTTTGTAACTGCAATTTTTAGAACCTACAGCTTAGAAATTAGGTTCAAGAATCTAGGCTACAGTTTCGTTTTTGGCGAAAACTGCTCTAAGACTTGCTGTTACCAACACACACATTTTTGTCGTTCACTTTTTTGCAAGAACGGATTGTGAAAGAAGATTGTGATCTTTTATTCATTGGCGGCGCTAGTTAGCCCTTATTAAAGCCTTAAATAACATAAACTCATGCCTGTGCTCCGAAGGACAACCAGCGGTTGCCACTTGCAACAATCCTGATAAACCTCCTTCAACATATTACTGTATAATCAGTGGCTCATTCGCTTCATCAATATTCATTAGAAAGAGAGGATGACTGAAAGAGGATGTAACGAGCCGTTACAACTACGCACAACCCGGGCCTTCAACCCTCAACGTCACAGGGCATCAATGGCCAGTCTACCAGGTGACCGCTCCCCACCGCTCCAGCCAGGTACGTTATATGCCAACTCTGGAATTATGGCACCGGATACACCAAATTATGGTACTTTAGGAAAAAATTTGGTACGTTTATAAAAGTTTGAGCAAGTAAGACTGAATTCTGAAGACTGGTTCAATAAAGTTTAACGGTTTTATTTATAAAACCTGGATTCCTTAAAACACTTCGAAAACGCCAATTAAAATAGTCTGTGGTGGAGATTTTTTAAGGAAAAGATTTAGCCACAGATTAAATAAATAGTGTTTTTTCGTCGACGTAATATTTTTGCAACGCTGACGGCTGTACTAACGTTACCTAGCGTGTAGAAACAACGCAAGGATAGGTTAACATGCTGTCAACGGCACATCACCTAACCTATCCTGCATTTTAGTTGCAAAGTCACCCGTAGAGTAGAGTTAAGTGCAGGCTTGTAAAGGTTGACATTTTGTCTACTAAGGTACAGTCGAAAGAACAACAACCTTTATATGCGTGCACTCTTCTCAGTTACGTTATGGTTATGGCGGACTTTGCAACTAAAATTTAAAGTTTGACGTGCCGTCGACTATACAGTTGACACTTGACAGCATGTTAACCTTTCCACGCGTGCTTTGTACTCTATAGGTAACGTGCAATACATAATATGAACCCCAATAGATAAGTACCTAAGCCATTACCTAGCTGCCTACTCAACCACAGAACATATTATTTTCTGTGTTCTGCCCCTATATTACGCGCACCAAATCCTGAGCGATTCCAATCGTCTAACTGTCAAATTAGTATGGAATTTGACAGTTACGCGATTGGAATCGCTCAGGATTTGGTGCGCGTAATTGAGCCACTGTGTACTCAACCAATAATATTTATTTTCCCTCGCCCGTACGTATATAAATTGATAACCTTCGTTAATCACGGTCAAAAAGACTTATTTTTATCAGCGACAAAGTGAAACTATTATCGCTAATTCAATAATCTTTTATGAGAATAAACATTGGGGTATTTTTATAATACCTGTATGTTCTACCTTAAAAATAGGTAACTTTCCAACTACAACCAAACTATGATCTTAAAATTCAATGCTATGATATTAAAATTAATTGTTTGCTCTACAATTTTACGGATAGAAGAATAAGCAAATCATCTTTAGAATTGCTACTTATGGCTTAAAAAAATATTTAATTTAAAATAAATAGTTTTGTGTGGCCAAAACTAGGATCCTTTGTATCGGCACTAAATCTAACAGATAAAAATCTGATGTCACAGTGTTTTGTTATCGAACTCCTCCGAAACGGCTTTACCGATTCTTTTTTTATTTTTTTTGTGTATATTTGGTACGTCTGAGGATAGCTCGATGGCAAAACCACGCTTGCCGACTCAGCTAGTATAATAATACTACCTAATAATTCCACAAAACTTCCCTACATTGCTTTATCCTAGTCCCAAACTAGGATACCCTGTGCTATGGTATATAACCAGGTAAGGAAATCACAAACATGGAAATACACCCACAGACCCAGATTAGCTATCAAGACATGAGTGAGACTTCGATGAATATAAGCAATACATTTTAAGTCCACTTCCCCTTCTTACGTTTAAAAAGTACGATTACGCATCACTGCATAGATACCAAACCATTAGTATAATTCAATTATGTAAGTATTTAAGTCATTTAGATCGCTCGAATATTTCTGCACTCAGACAAGCAGCTCAATCAACCAACTCTGTTAGTTTTCCATTTTTTAACCGACTTCAAAAAAGCTCCTCCAGGACCTCCCCTAGGTTCTCAATTCGACGCGAATATTTATAATATTAAATTTTTTGCTATTTCCTTCATAACTCTGCCAAATCTTAACCGATTTCAATAATTCTTTTTTTGTTCGAACAGATATACCGTCCCAATTGGTCCCATTTTATAATTTGGTGAAGATCTCGTGAACTTTCAGAATTATTATTATATAATAAGGGACCTGATTTTTTTTTTTGCCGCTCCCCCACTAAAAATTTAACGATACATTATTTTAAATAAAAACATAATTTTTTTTAAATTATTTGTTTACCACATTTTACCCCTTTTCCTATGATAAGCGTACATGCACGCCATCTATTAGCGTTCTTTTGAATCACTTCCCAATTAGAGGGTGGTAGGGCACTGCGAATTGTGCGTTTTGCTCTTGCATGATATGGTAAATTACAGATTCTTTTTCAATTAAAACAATGTTTGGGTCAAGATTAGGAGCACCAGTCCATAAGGATCACCCTTAATAAAACAAATAAATATTTTTCGCAATCTTAATAACTTCCTTCCTCCATCCTCCAACATAAAAAAAATATCTTAAATCGTCATTATGACGAAACAAAACGTTGTTGCTTGCTGAACGAAAAGTTTTCGAAAGTAAGTGTGTGGAAAAGTTATGTTTGCTTTGCTGGTTTGTTAATATATTTTTGGGAAATAACCCAAATTATGAATCAAATCTACCTTCGCTTCACCGAATACATGTCCATAGTTACACGGCAATTGTTAAAAATTTAATTAGAGGGTAAACTCAAAGAAATTGTTCTCCATCTCCGTCCGTAGGAGTCCCTAGCCGGCTAAAACAGCGACACACGTGTCCTTCGGCCAAAGTGCCGACAAAATGCAAGATAGCGACGATTGCAAGTATAAATTCACCATCGGAAAGCTGGAGAAATGCTCCTATCGGTATTTGCAGCAAAAGGCGAAGTCCCTTCGCTTGCCGTCGAACTATAAGGTAATTAAGTTTTCATGACTTTCTTCGACCATTTTAAATTTTGGGAACACTTGTTGAACAAAATCTTGAGCTGTACAATTCTCTCTGCGCTGTCTGCTCCTCCTATAATACAGGCTGGAAGAAAACCTCCACATTTATCTGAAAATGGTAATTTCTCCTCTTCAGTACGAACAACTTCTATTAGATAAAGAAAACGCGATATCCCCATTTTGGGATGTAGGTATTATCCAGTTCTAATGCTGTTAGAATACGATGTTTCGGAATGGAGCGGCATATTGATGTTAACTGTCGCCTCTCAGTACCTTTAGCAATGCTGTCGAGAAAGCGCGTGACACGTGAGCTATAGTCTGTGCACATGAGTGACGAATACAACTTCATTGAGGTATTTCTTTTTAAATTTTATTTATTGGTACTTTTGTGAGAAAAATTAGTTCTAAAAGAAGATGTGCTAAACAGTCGTGCTCGAGAAATGCTTATGAGTGTGAAAGATTATTTTGAAAGTCAAAAAGAGCAGTGTAAAAACATTTTAAAAACATTGAATTCTTTGTTAAAAGACAGTGTTGTGATGAGACATACTGATTCTGAAATTTCAAACAAAGACAGTACAGAGAGTGAAGGAGAGGCTATGAGTCGAGTAGAAGACTTAGAAGATTAGCTTTATTTTTATTCTCATTATGTGCCTTAGTTAAATATTTATTTAATATTGTAGTGGCCTTAATACTTGCAAAAAAATAAATTAACTGATTAATATTATTCATTTGACTGTTTTTCTGACCCTACAAGTCATCTCTGTCACATAATGCAACTCCAAAAGGTTGTATCCTAACAGCATTTGAAATTTTGAACCGGATAGTATTTGGGGTAGGGCTTAGTACCTCAAAGAGAGTATTTTACGCATTACTTGTTGTTTAATACTTTCCTACTCCTCAATAAAAAAAATCTGGCTGCAAGTAGCTCTTATGTCATTCCCATTTTTTGCCAGCAGAGACATAATATATCTTGAAGCAAAAGGCCAAAAACCACAGTCGAAGCGCAGTATTTGACAAATGTTTTATTTCATTCCTGCTTTATGTTTGTATGCACTAAAAAGTGAGCGTGATAATAGAGGGACCATAATTTTTAAACCATAAGATTTAAAAACTGTCTATCTCATTATTTCATACCTTATTCCTACTTATTTCAGGCATCACTGTAGTAAAGATATCAATCAAAGTCCTGTTTTACACTGGTGTTGCTTGCCATCTTCACAAATCTGACTTTGGCAGAATCCTAGGGGTGCTATAGAAAAGAATTGAATTGAAGTCCTTGAAAACCTAAAGTCCCAACCCCCTATAATTTTAATTACAGAAATTGCTCAAAAATAAACAGTCATGACTTCATGCTCTCCCTCACTCTTTTTATATTGTATTATTGTGATAATAATATGCCTCCAAAATATACAAGTTAGAAATCAAACTGATCAGCTGTCAACAGGGCAATGTTGTTTTTGTTGTTATCTCTTTTTTCGTATAATTGTTAAATTGATAAATTGTAAGTATTTTTCTTTTTGGGATGCATGCAGGACAATATGCATTTTCTTAGTTTAAAAATGGCCTATTGTGTGTAATAATTGATTGGTTTATTAAACTTATAGTTTCTGTAATCTTGGACCTACTTATAATAAATACATTTTCATTTTAATTTCTTTTTTTTTAATTTTTTTCTGAGGGAAGGCCTGTGCGTTGCATTGCTGCAACGGCAACGCCTTGCGGCATATTATAGATTGCTTATGTAATATATCTTAACCCCCCAGACTAGATAATACCCCAGTCATCCCCAGGTTTGGTACCTGAGCCCTAGGCTAGTTGTTGACAATTTAAAAATCCAATCTTGTCTCATGTGTCCACAGAAGATCTACCTGATCCAGCTGATCCACACCAAGTACTTTGGTTCCCCGGAGCAGGTGAAGAGCATCATCGAGCATGTCCGCCGGGAACGCCAGCAGCTGTCTCAGGTCAGAGTCATCTTTAGAGCCCTATTTCATAGAACTGTAATTTATGGTTTACTTGACCATTCAATGTATGTTGCAAAGTTGTATAATCTACACATTAACAAATAGGAAGACTGCTATGCAATGTACATTAAACTGTCATTATAAACTATGAATTGTAGTTTCGTGAAAGGAGGCAATTATCTTCATGATTATTTAAATTCAAATGGATATCTTGTCCTAAAAGATAAACAGATGCTGAAAAACTGCCATTTGTAAATCTTTTACTTACCTAATATTATTGGCAAAATAAAAAAGCTCCTAGTAAGAATTGATACTATGCTAAAGAAATGCAATGGAGAACTTGCAAAATAAAAGTTTTGTTCTCATTGGAGAGGCCTTGTTAAAAGATAAGTATTAGTGATAGATAAGACTTCTCTAAGACGCGGTGTTATTTATAAAAACTCGATCCCTCTAAAACACTCCTCAGAGGCAGTTTAAATAATCTGTGGTTACGTCTTTCCCTTCACCACAGACTATTTAAACTGCCTCTGAGGAGTGTTTTAAGCAATCGTGTTTAGTCGTGTTTAATCGTGCAAGTAATTCTTGAGCCTAAACTGTGATGTCACCCTAGGGCCCTTTCGAGTATTACGTAAGCAGATTTATTACAATTATTTCTCCACCCCCCCCCCCACCCCTGTCAGGAAAAGGAAGCAACGCTTGTAATTTTACGTAAACATTACATTGCATTTTTCTTTTAATGTATTCAGGTTTTTTTTATTGATTCATACGCAGCATTTATTAGTCTAGAAATAAGAAATGGCTTAGAATAGAGGACTTTAACGCACATAATATTTCTAACTTTAACATAACTGTCACATAATCAATAATTCTGTATAAAAACTCGCAAATTTAATAGAAAATCCGAAAAAGTAAAAAATAAATACCTACTGCTGACGTAATCACCATCCAGCCCCCCCCCCCCCCCCCCCCACCCCATGTCATAAGAAATAAGCAAAGCAAAGATTCCGCCCACTCGCCTTTAGTGCTTTACGTAAGCACTTGGCCCCCTATAATGTATGAACCATTTATCAAGATTTAATTATCTCGTAAAATAATGTTTTTATGTGTATATTAGAATTGAATGGAAAAACTAAAATATCTTTTTTTTTAATTATCGCCTTTTTTATAATTATAATTTCAGATTTTTAGAATTATCGCCTGAGATCAGCTACAAACAGAATGAAAATGATACAAATCAACAGATTTGTCTTATCCCAAAGATGTACCTAATTTTTCACATTTCAGACGCCAGAAATATCATCGACCAGTGAGGACCCGCTCCGTTTGTCACCAGACACACCAAAACGGACACCAATCGTCATACGCTACAGCCCCAAAGTCCGACGTAAAGTCATTAGACCAGACTACCACGAGCCTCAACCCTTGGGCAAACCAAGAGCGTTTGATTTGAAAACTAAGCAAAACATCCACACCACTTTTGCAAACCCACCGCAACCGAGCTGCTCAAACATTTCAACTTCATTCAAACCGATGCCTGCTTTAGGCTACAAGGCTTACAATCCAAAGTCAAGTAAGCCAACGAGTTACAAAATGAACCCAATAAAACAGTACAGTCCAAATACAACTCTCGCACGGGTGAAGAGTTACTTTGTCGAGAAGAAACCAGAAACCGACAGGGTTCTTAGAAACCGTACATTTCCAGTTGCCAATCGACACAAGCCTGAGAAATACAAAGATAAACCTGATGAACCGAGTAGAGCATCGGAGAGAAACAAAGATAATATCAGGGATGTAAAAATAGTAGCACAAGAGTACAAAGTTACTACGAGCAACCTGAATACTGTATGTGAAAGGTACAAAGATAATGCTCACAACCTGAATACTGTGTGTGAAAGGTACAAAGATAATGCTCACAACCTGAATAGTGGATCAGAAAGGTACAAAGATAATACTCTTAACTTCAATACTGTATCAGAAAGATACAGAGATAATGCTTGCAACCTTAATGCACTCTCAGAAAGATACATAAATAATGCCCGCAACCTCAACACTGTATTGGAGAGATACAAAGACGATGCTAGTGTCATGAACAGTACAATGATGAGTCTTCTACAGTCCCGGAAACCAAGTCTAGAAAGCCAGTTGAAGTTAGCCGCTGTAAGGAATCAACACAGTGTCCCTTCAAAAAGTTTAACCAGACACCAGCCATCAATATTGGTCAATGACCCAGCCAAGCTGGTTCGAAAGAGCATTGAACGAGGAAGGGTGAACACGAAACTCGACGATAACTTTGAGAGCTGCCGGGAAGTTGTCAGGACTGTAGCGCCCCCTGGTGTGGTGAGTTATTTTGTTTCTGTTTTAAGTTACATCTGAAGTTACATTACATTAGTAGTTCATTATTTCTGTTTCTTTTATTTATTTATTTATTTATTGATACTTTTATTGCACTAAAAAAAAAATATATTTTTTTTTTCCATCTTTTTAGGCGTGTTTTGTTTCCCTGCTTGCCCAATATGTTGTTATGGCTTGTGAGCCTTTGCATGTTACTCTTGCAGTTTTTGGTAGTGTAACTAGACACATTATACCAAACAATATGTCTGCACTTTTTCAGCCACTTCTGCCAGTTCGAACATCAGGCAAAAGACAGAGGACACTCAGTGGAATCTACCCGATCGAACAAGAGGAACCAAAGCCCAAACTGACCTACCACTACATACAAAGTGGTCTGGGAATCCGCAACGCTGACGGAACTTTCTCAAAGATCAATGCTTTAGTTCGAAAACCAGTTCAAAAATCCATAACTGGACCAAATCTCCACAAAACACCTATGAAAACCTACAAAAGTCAAAAACAAATACAATCGGAGTGCATAGTAATTGACGATGATGAAAGTCCAATGGAGTCACCAGAGTATAATTTTCAAGATGTCTTCGCGAATACAATCTCGATGGCTCACAATGCACAGAACAATTTTGTGAACACTGTAACATACACTCAAACCAGCACACCGTTGCAAACATACTCAGTGGCCCTGCCAAACTGCTCAATAGAAACACCCATATCCAATGAAAGGGAGAGCTTTTTCAATGACGAAGATTTCACAACATACTGCCATAAGAAAATTCGAGCTGAGCAAGTGAGATCGCGAAGGGAGTCCGCTATAGGCAGGAAGGAGATGCAAAGAGATGAGCATTTGCCAAGAATACATGAGGTGTTCAGTAGTTTTAACAATGTGATGGATAATGGTGCGTCCAAGCCAATTTTTGTGCAAGTCGGGGATGAGGGTGGCAAATGTAAGTATTTCATCATCATCATCATTCAGCCACAAGACGTCCACTGCTGGACATAGGCCTCCTCCATGGATTTCCAAAAAGACCGGTTGGAAGCGGCCTGCATCCAGCGTCTTCCTGCCACTTGGATGAGGTCATCTGTCCATCTTGTGGCTGGTCGTCCCACGCTGCGCTTGCCGATATGTGGTCTCCATTCGAGAACTTTTCGGCCCCATCGGCCATCAGTTCTGCGTGCTATGTGCCCCGCCCACTGCCACTTCAATCTCATCATTTCTGATTCGATCTCGTAGAGAAAAGTAAGTATTTAGGTACATAGTAGATATTTAACGTATGCCTATACTTTTAACCAGCTGTTCCCTTCATTGCCGCAAGTGGCAACTTTAGTATGATTTATTGATTTTTAAAGTTCTTTATTTAACTCTAGATGTCCCGGCACAACGCCATCTATTTTTGAAACACAACGCCATCTATTTTTAACTTAAAATAAATATTATCCCACAGGAACGCATTACCAGGATATGAAGTATGCTATGTCTCAATTCAGGTCTGTTTATCTGTATGCCAAGTTTCATGTAAATCCGTTCAGCCGTTACTGCGTGATTAAGTAACAAACATCCAAACATCTTCACGAACTTTCACATTTATAATATTATATTGTAGGATGTTTTTTTCAGTGTTTAAAACCTAGTGTACATTTAACCTAGACACAAACAGTCTTAATTAGGAAGGTAAGCCTATTATAAACATTAATGCAGGAAATTACACATTGTTTACACATATTGTTTTGCTCAAGTCACAATTTTATGAACAGTGCAACAAAAGGTATGCACCTTTAAACTTTAGTATGGGACACCTAATATTTTCTTCTGGATCTTGAAGTTTCCATAAAGTATGAGTTGTTCTTACATCTGAAAATGAGGGGGGGGGTGTCACCTCATTTTTAGATGTATGTGGGTATTTTCTTACACCCTATATCATATAGGGTATAATCGGCCTATAATAGGCTGCTTATGTATGCCTATGTATAAGTTTGGATATAACAGCGATCCCGGAAGTAACAGCAGTCAACTTAACCAACATTTCTTTTACAGACACTGGCACAAACCAATACGAAGCCCGTACCGGCCACTCCAGTACAATGCTGGAGGCCCTATACAACCTAAGGTCCGAGTACGTTCCTGGAACGCCACTGCCTGCTATCACTACCACAGGGAACACTGATTGTGTTTATAGCACACCTGTGCTGACTACTGCGTGAGTACTAGCGGTTTACACAGATAGATCTGAGTTTTGTTCATATTGGAGTGACATTGTATTTATGCCATATAAATACTGTGTCATTCGGATCTCTTCAATCGATTTTGACCCAAGTTCCCATCAGAGACGGTTACATTTTCGCTTGCTTTTAGTGTTAACACGACTAATTTTGTTTTCTTTTGCACACGAACATTTTGTAATGCCTACCTTCCACACTCACTGTGATAATTAAGTTCAACTTTAGAGTGCGTTGCAGAAAACTGGCGAAACTTACTTTAAATAAGAGACCAACACACATTGTCATTGTATCATTGTCACACGCACACTCCTTTATTTTTCTATTATTGTATGTAAGCATGTTTGTTTGTGGCAATAAATCATTCATTCATTCATTCAACGCCAATCGCCAAGACAATTTCAGCTGTTTCATACATTCGCTAGATCATGTATAAAAATGTAGTATGGAACAGCTCAGTCCTATTTCATAGAATTACAATAATTCATGGCTCAAGGTCGATGAACAAAGTGGAACACTGGGCTTGGCAGTGGACATCCAATTGTCATAATCATCTATGAATTGTAGTTGTCACCGTGTTGTTTGTTAAATGACGAATGTTTGTTTCCAAAAGCATGTTGAGACTTGTTATAAGTAGGCGGTTTTGGGAGCGAGATGTCTGAGGCGGAGTCGACGCTTTCGACGCTTTTGAGAAGAAGAAGATGTTGGTAAATTATTAAAGTGAACGCGCATGAAATTATAACCACACATAGTTTATATAGAAATAAGGTTATGACCCGAAGGATCAATGAAGTTAACAACAATTAATTATGACAAGTGCGTAATTTTTTTTTAAATATTTGTTCTCAGTTAAACATAAAAAACCACAATTTTCATTAGTAATAATTAGTTAATTAATTATTTTAATTGGTTTAATCGCGATGAAGGTTTTACTTTAACTAATATCGCGATTAGACCCCATAAATGTAATGGTACGTATGAACATCGCGAGTTATTAAAAAGCACAAAGTTGAACTACTTTTTTAGTGTTCCGTACCTCAAAAGGAAAACGGAACCCTCATAGGATCACTTTGTTGTCCGTTTGGGCAAAGCTCGGAAAAAACTGCGAGACTCGATTTCTTAACTATTTATAAATATGTAAGTACCTACAGTACGGAACCCTCGGTGGGCGAGTCTGACTCGCACTTGTCCAGTTTTTCATAAATATGTGACTTAACGCAATACAAAAATGTCAAACCTGATAACTACTTATGTGTTCTGTAATGAGGCTGTTTTTACTTGTTTACTGGCGACAGGACATGCAGCACGGTTAATTTAAGAAGGGGACTGAAACTACTCACACAATATAGTCGGGAATATTGTTTAAGCGGGAGGCAAATAATCCCTTTCTTTAATTTACTCTCGCCAATATCCCGGAGGGGTAGGCAGAGACCAGGGTCTGCCACTTATTAACCGTGTGATAAAAAGAATAATAAAATGTGAATAAAAAGGTAGATAAAGAGTACTCGAAACCGGCGTGCGTGCATGCAACGACTAATGAATGTTGAGGAAGCGAAAGTGATCTGTCAGGATCGTGGCAGGTGGCATTCCCTGGTCTGTGCCTACCCCTCTGGGATACAGGCGTGAGTTTATATATGTATGCATGTGTAATAAAATGTGTTCGGCTCACAAAGGTGCAATATGGAATATGCACATTTAGAAAGAGAATAATAAGAACTGTATTATAAATATTTGCCAAATACTCCTGATAGCCAGCCTACAAGTACATAATCCTTACCACAGAACAATACAGTACAGTACATTGCGTGTGTGGCATGTCGGTTGTTGCTTGCTTGCAGAGTCGCGCAGACCTCTAACTTTGCACCTAACGCTCAGTTTCACCTGTGTAAGTTTGCTTCCTTCTTTTCTGGTTTCATTGTTTTCTTATGTATTTCTTTTTCGACCGCTTTTGCATCTTTCTTGCTCGAATATTCTAACATTTTCAAAGATAACAAAATGTTTTTGCCGGAATCAATTTCCATTACTTTAAAACTCTGGCCCTAATAGCCCCAAGCTCTTGATGAAACAAACCATAATCCCTTATTTTACCCCATAGGGCCTTAGGGGGTGCATGTTTACAAACAGAAGCCTTAACACCAATTTCTAACTTCGAAAATGACGAATTGTCATCCTATATTCAACCCCCTAAGGTGGAGAATTATCAAAAATCTTTTCTCAGTGCTGCGTTGCATGAGAGAGCCCTGTGCAGAATTTCACGCTCCTAGACCGGCATAGGCTGTGCGTTGACTGTTAGTCACGCACGGTATTATGCCCGACAAATAACTTGAACAACTCACTTCGATTTCACATGGACTTATTTCGGGACTCATTGGCGGGGACTCGGGATGTTACTTACAATTCTTCGTAATTTAATTTAGTCAAATTAACAGACATTCAAAAGAATGTTTGTTCTGAAGTGTCTATCGCAAACTAATTACGACTGCGCGGATTTTTGTTCAAGTTATCTGTCGCGCATTGTACTGTTTTCTCAGTATTTATAAATACACGATTCCTCTAAAACACTCGGCTTTTTTTTCAGATTTTAAATACTAACCAGAGAGTAAAGTGTATTTTAAATCACGTGATTTAGGGGTAATGTCGGAGAACACAGCCGGAAGAGAACTGCATTTGCAGTGTTTTAAGGAATCGTGTTTTTCTAAATAACGCCGTTAGACTTTTATTGGTTTGTAATGTTTCAGCGCACGACTACCAAAGCGAAGGGCTGGCTAATGACTACCCGAACAACATTTACAGCTACTTGAGGCATTCTTCAGGTACGACAAGTCGATAAAGTCGACAGATAAACCACCTTCGAAACACGCTCTGAACAGAATCAAATTCGCAAATTTAAACACTAGATGGCGCTGACGGTATTCTTTATCGCAGTATTATTGCCGTGAAGATGCTTTTGTAATTTTTTTTTTGTTTTTATTTATTTCATTAAACTCACAACTATCCTTACAGGGAACCCTATTGCGATAGTGCAGTACACATTTTACATAATATTACACTAAATTCCTATAAAAAATTATAAAATAAATTCAATTCAATTACATATTAATAAAAAAAAATATAAATATTGAAAAATTAAATGCTTCTCCATCACGGAATCCCAGTGCGAGAAAAAAATATCACCTAATTTAACATTTTGAGAACAAAATTACTGACTTATCTACAAAATAACTCGTCCAGTCCCAAACAATTATTCCATTTCTACACAATTTACGAAATGTAATTCTCCTTGTCGATTTCAATGTGTTTTTCACTTTATTTCCAGACAATTCTCACAGCACTACCGGCTCACTTGAAATGCTGGCATCTCAAGTGGAAGACATAAACAGCAGCCGGACCGTCTCTCTCACAGCCGGAGAGAGCATCCCTGATATGGTGGAGGACGCCCTGGAACTGATCAGCCAGGATGGGGTGAGTTTGGAGAGAGAAGGATGGCCGGTATCTCTCGCTGCAAGACCTTCTAGCTGCAGAAAAAGAAGGAAAGAGAGGTACGGAGGCAGAGAACTCTCTCTAACCTGAGCATCTCAAGTGGAGGACATACACTGAAGTTGGACTGTCTCTTAGTCAAAGAGACTGTCCAGCTCCAGCCAGAAAAAGAACGAGAAAATGAGACAGAGAAAGGTAGGGAGGTGGGGAGCTCTCTCTAGTTCTAGCATCTCAAGTGGAGGACATACACTGAAGCTGTACAGTCTCTTAGTGAGAGAGACCGTCCAGCTTCAGCCAGATAGAGAAACAGTGAGAAAGGTAGGGAGCTCTCTCTAGTTCTAGCATCTCAAGTGGAGGACATGAACAGCAGCCAAACCGTCCCTCTCACAGCCGGAGAGAGCATCCCGGATATGGTGGAGGACGCCCTGGTACTAATCAGCCAGGACAGGGTGAGTTTGGAGAGAAAGAGAGAGAAGGCTGGACAGTCTCTCTCAGTGCGAGACGGATGGATGGATGGTCATACGCACAGTCGGAGAGAGCATCCCCGGTACGGTAGAGGATGCCCTGACGGAGAGGGAGTGAACGAGAAAGAGAGTGAGAGATAGGTCGGGAGGGAGACAGCTCCCTCTAGCTTTAGCATTTTAAGTTTAGTTTAAAAACTCTGTATGGGAAAATAAAAATGTATTGAAAATTTTCGTAATTTTATTATCTAGTCAAGCCTGAAAAAAAAAGCAGTGTTGTGACAAGAATACAATTTTTTTTTTGCAATCATTAAAAATTTCAAAATATGTGAGCGAGACGGTATGCAACGTTAAAACGGTGGCGGACATACTTCGACCAAATAGGGGATAAAAGGGCAAGATAAAAAGTACCCGAAACCGGCATGCGTGCATTCAACGACTAATGAATGTTGAGGAAGCGAAAGTGATCTGTCAGGATCGTGGCAAGTGGCAGTCCCTGGTCTCTGCCTACCCCTCTAGGATACAGGCGTGAGTTTATGTATGTGTATTTAGCACTCGAATCCAGTCTCGTCCGATAGTATGGTGTCTAAGGTGTTGCGTGGTTGCCTCTTAAATGCCATTGTTTTGTCACTGATTCATTTGTCGGTGACCGCAGGACTACATGGAGCGGATCGAGATGGATGTGACGACGCAGTGCGTGCTGTGTCCCTGGGCCGGACCCAGGGCTCTGCTGGAGAATCACATTCTACAGGTAAAGGACTATCCGCATTACATCGGGCCGAGGACGTGCGGGCGCAACGATATTAGCTAAAATTATACTTAAGGCTGCTGTTACGTGGAGCATGCGGTATCGATCGCACAATTTAACATTTTTTATTAGGGTTCCGTACCCGAAGGGTGCCAAACGGGACCCTATTACTAAGACTTAACTGTCCGTCTGTCTGTCTGTCTGTCACCAGGCTGTATCTCATGAACCGTGATAGCTAGGCAGTTGAAGTGTTCACAGATGATGTATTTCTGTTGCCGCTATAACAACAAATACTAAAAGCATAATAAAATAAATATTTGAGGGGGGCTCCCATACAACAAACGTTGTCTAAAGACAGCGCTCGCCATCTAGCGGCCATCTATGTAACCTTCACAGCGCCGGTGTTACGTCGTTAAATGTCAGTGTTAAACGCTTCTTGTTGGTTTCTACTTCTCAAATTCTATCTTTGGCCGATTTTTGTTATAATATGAGTAAACTTTTCATAAATGTGGTCCGAGGGTTTGATGCATAATTAAAAATGGAAAATTGTGAAACATTGTGAAAAAAACAGCATGCTCCACATAAGAGCAGTCTCAAATACTTCTAAGGTTAAAGACTACAATAGTAGCGCGAAATAGCCCGGCCACGATACGGGAACGGGCTGTTTTGTTGCACTAGTACTGTAATCTCCAACTTCGAAAGTGCCGCTGCACGCAGGCGCGGATCCAGCCCTCAAAAGAGGTTGTGGTCTCAACCACCTGAAAATCTTTGAACTAAAACTTTAAGCACCACACACCATTAACTTCACTCCGGATTCACTTTCTTGATTTTTGTCGGAAGAGTCCGACCATGTTTCGCTCTGATTCGCAGATCTGAAAATCAGCCAAGTGGGAGTCGGAGTATGAACTCGCTTATGATCGATATAGTGCGTTCCTACAAAGGAGATGCTTACAAAATATGTGACACCCTGACCAAGATTTTGTACAATATATAGTTGTGGGCATGCCGATCGTGCCCACAATGGATCCGCGCTTCACGAGGCGATACCCATACAAACGTAGTTTAGTTTTTGACTTAATAATTTGTTGCACACATAAAAACACATGAATAAAACACAGCATTTACAGAAAAATTTTAAAGTGTACATGGCGAGCTTATTTACAAGTGATATGCCGAATCGCGATGAAACTTTACCAATACGTTTGGAGGACACAAATCGAGGTTTGCTCGTGTTTACAGTTGTCCTACTTCCTACTAATAATAGGGGTTAAAGTATGAAATTGCCGTTTTATTGCAATAGGTTCTTTGAATTGACATAGAATCTTCATGGTTTGAGGTTTTCGAATGAAACTTTTTTCAAATGGTTTCTATGATGTTCTTTTTTTAAAAAATGTGAAACATTTGAATATCGACTTTCAATTGTTTTTGTTATTCAATTTAGACAAGAAAGATGGATACTGCGAAAATTCGAGTGATTTTTGAATAAGAGTTCCGACGCGGAACTAACGCGGCAGAAACAGCCCGCAATATCAATGCTGCGTTTGGAGAGGGGTCTACTAATGAACGCACCGTGCGATTTTGGTTTAAACGCTTTCGTGATGGAAATTTCGACTTAAAGAACGAGCCACGAGGAAGACCGCCCACACAGGTGAATAACGACGAATTTTTTAAGCAATTTCATACTTTAACCCCTAATATTATAAACGTGAAAGTTTGTCAATATGTTTTGTGTCCTAAACGTACCTATTGGAAAAGTGTCGTTGAGATCCATGCTCGACGCGCTACAGAATCTTGATTTTTAGGGTTCCGTTTCCGAAGTTTCCGTTGCCAAACGGAACCCTATTACAAAGACTTCACTGTCCGTCTGTCTGTCTGTCACCAGGCTGTATCTCATGAACCGTGATAGCTAGACAGTTTAAATTTTCACAGATGTATTTCTGTTGCCGCTATAATAACAAATACTAAAAACAGAATAAAATTAATATTACATGGGGGGCTTCCATACAACAGACGTACTTTTTTGCCGTGTTTTGCTCGATATTAATAACGGCAACAGGTAGACGCTTAAAATATTCACAGAATATTTAGTTCTATATTCGCTTCAAAAATAAACCATTAAATTAAAATAAAATAAATATTTAGGGGGGGGGGGCTTCCATTCAACAAACGTGACTTTTTGACGTTTTCTCCCGATCTTTGTGTCTAATGTTGTATAGGTAATGGTACGGAACACTTCGTGCGCGTGTCCAGCGTCCAAGTGTTGCCAATACGTAAAAAAACTAGTAATCCCATTTTACTTCCAAATAAAAATTGTATGAGTTACGTTAGTTTTTTTAATACTTTTTTATGAGTAACTAATTAGTAATGTCTGGTGCAATACGGTTTTTGGTCACACGAGTCTACTTTTTTACAGTAAAACAAAAATCTACCGAGTATAAGGATATATTTTATAGTGGTAACACTGCCTCTTTTTTTACATCGCATTAAAAAACAGACTTAAATCGGTAGATATAAGTGAAATTCTTTGATATGGGCATAGGCAATGGCGGCAGTCGTACTGTCAGCGATAGGTGAGCTAGGTGATTGCCTCATTGATTCTTCATTGACTCTTTAAATTATTAATGACATTGTAATATTTTTCCATTGCTTGGCATTTTATTGACGTACTCAGAACATGAATATTTGTACGCCGGCTGCTGGGCAAATCATGGCGAACGAAAAATATAATCTTATTCTTGCATGTAAACTCCAATGTTTGGCAAATTGTATTGTATTGATTTAGTTTAATACCTACTTCGTTTTAGCAGTTTTTAGTAACTTAAAAGAAAGTTTTCTTTTGTAAATATGGAAGGAAAGAGTGTGTGAGCCGAAGTCCGATTTGTTCCCAAAATCGATCATATGGGACTATAGATACATAATACGTCGGACTGAGGCCATCTACGTACATCTGCGAATTTGTAGTAGCAATATCACGGGCTAACGGTGAAGGAAAACATCGTGAGGACACCCGCGGCACGCTCGGCTCCGCACGTATTGACTTGTCTTTCCTGTGGGCTAGGCCGACTGAGCTGTCAGGATGGTGCAGGTGCCGGGCGAGCCTACTCCATCTAAAAAACAGTGTCGCAGGCATTGCAGCTTCAGAGCGGTCTCTTCACCCATCTCGTCTGAGTGATGTTACCACTGGACGCCGTGTAAATCATCTCATCACCCCACGTAGGAGCACTCGGACGAGACGAGCCAGGTGTGGGGCGGCGCGTGCCGCGTGTCGCTACCGCTGCCGGCGCTGGCGCTGGCGCGGGGCGCCTGCCGCGTGCTGCGGGGCGGCGCCGGCCTGCTGCTGCTGCGCGCCGCCTGCCGCGGGGACTGGCTCTGCGCCCGCCTGCAGGTCAGTGTGCCGCGGGGACTGGCTCTGCGCCCGCCTGCAGGTCAGTGTGCCGCGGGGACTGGCTCTGCGCCCGCCTGCAGGTCAGTGTGCCGCGGGGACTGGCTCTGCGCCCGCCTGCAGGTCAGTGTGCCGCGGGGACTGGCTCTGCGCCCGCCTGCAGGTCAGTGTGCCGCGGGGACTGGCTCTGCGCCCGCCTGCAGGTCAGTGTGCCGCGGGGACTGGCTCTGCGCCCGCCTGCAGGTCAGTGTGCCGCGGGGACTGGCTCTGTGCCCGCCTGCAGGTCAGTGTGCCGCGGAGACTGGCTCTGTGCCCGCCTGCAGGTCATCTAAAATGGAGAACTTGCACTAAAACATGTTTTAATAGAATAGGAGAGGATACGTTAAAATATAAAAAACGTGGTTTTTTTTTTCTCTTCAACTCTTCAATATTGTAACATATTAATAGTCTTAGTTAATTAGTTTCTAAGTTATATTTCAAATACAATGTCCATTGTTCCTGAATAAATAAATACAAATACAATCAAATACTTTGATAATATAACCAGTCGAAAAGTCAATATAGTCCGGGTGGTACTAAAACCCGCCATACAAATCGACCTTACACTATGACGTCACTCCCTAACGTAACGCCTATAATGTATGAAGCGTCAATATCTGAGTTATCTCGTAAAATAATGTTTTTATGCATGTAAGAAAACTTTCAGAATTCAATGAAAAGACGAAATCTAATAAGTTTTATGTTATTAGAATAACTGTATTTTTCGCATATTCTGTGACCCCGACAACCCCGAAAAAATAATTTTATTGTTTTATTTTGAAATTTTTCCAAGGTTTTTAAATGATTTCTATGGTATAAAAGCAATGTCACTCAATTCTAAGTTTGACGCATGTTCCCCATTCTGCTGACACATCAGCCAATGTTTGACCACCGATATAGACCTCCCCCAAGGCCGAGTTTCATAAAACTAAAACTCGTAGCTATGACTGTCGTAGTTAACCTGCGCGCGCACTATAAACTCCGACATTCCTGCATCGCGCAAGCAAAATGTTTTACATGACATACCATAAATATAACGTCCGACGAACATCAGTCGGACCGGCCGTCCCCAGGCATACGATCTGCCTGGCGGGAAAGTTCCCTTTATAGTGGAAGAGCACGATCACCCGCTCTTCCCTATAAATCTGTGGATTAATCGACTCTTCAAATTGTCATACGAATTGTTGTTGGTTCTATGAAACAGGCCCTGTGCACGAAAAGAACATGTGCAGGCCATAGATAGGTTTTGCCCGTAAGTAATCAACAGTCAAATACACGGGAGGTGGTGAAGCACCTTCTGGATCTCCCTTAGTCGCTTCTTACAATACCCAAGATATGTGTGAAATGAAATGAAAAATGTTTATTGAGCAATAAAATTAACAATATATAAAGTTACTCTGAAGATAAACTAAATTAAATTGTATGTTGGGGCACAGTCAGGGTAAACTTAAAGGAAGGAATATCTAGAGAGAGATTGAGATAGCCCGAACAGCTAGAATGTAACGCGGAATAACTAAAATGCCGAGAGAAATATCATGCACAGCTGGCATGGCTTATAAAAGTGTCCACACACACCACAGGGATAGTTAATATAAGAGAGATGAAATGCAACTCGATTTTAGCCAATTAAATAAAGTGGGAATCTCTGGATTTTTCTTTTGCTGTGACTTCGTGTGGGATTTCAAATAATAAACGAATTGAAATCATTTAACAACTATTATTTATATTATTTTTGTTGCACTAAACCGTGCTGAGGATAATTTTAAAAACCTATTATTTATTTTGAGTTTGGTTTAAAATTTATTTTATTACTATTATGTTTTGTCTTCAATACCTTTTAATTTGCATGCTTAGTATAGAGTAGATAATCAATTTGTTATTTAATTAGTATAGCAACTGAGTATCAACTAATGAACGTAACACTGTGCAGTGTACCCGAGCCCCTGCGATACAGGGTGTCCCAGTGCAGGGCTCATTGTTAATAAAATAAGATTGCATTTTTGTAAAATAAATTAATTGAATGGAGGGGAGAAAATTCTGAGTCTGCAAGTTTAGTACCATATTAAAATATACCAAGCGATAGAAAATAATTTAACTTTATATCAGTGTCTATGAATACTACTAGCGCCTTCTATTCATCATCATCATCAGCCGTTAGATACATAGGCCTCCATCATGGTTTTCCAAGCTCCGAACATAACAGGCGGGTTTGTGATCGCAGTATGCGATTGGAATCATAATAAGCGACTTGGCGATCGCAGTATGCGGTTGGAATCTCAGGAAGACGCTGCTGCCCGTCTCCTGGTAATTGATTTCCTTAGTCGCCTTCTACGACATCCACGGGAGGTGATGGAGTGACGCTATTCTCAAACCGGCGCCACACGGACAATCCATCCAAGCCATTTATTAGCAGTTCTGAAGTCATATTTTTTTCGTAGTTGGTTTATAGATTTTAAACACGCTTGTTTCCTTCACAGAGTCTAACCCAAGACGAGGACCGATTCGAAGTGGCGACCCTCACGGTCTACAATAAGGCTACGGGCGAGCCGCACTCCTGGACCGGCCTGATCCCCCCCCTGACCCCGGATGACCCCCCCCAGGGCCTCCGGGTCAAATTGAGCCAGCTTGACCTGGATACTAGCCAACCGATGGATCATGTCTACGTTAGCTTCCATGTTAGATTGTGAATCTGACAGCATTCTTATCTTTAATTGTATTTCTCATGTGGAACAAATGTTATGGTTCCTTCGCACAGTAAAATGTCGTGACCCCCTCCCGCCCCCGACCTACGGTGCCCCCCCTCAGACACCCTATCCAACCCTCAGGCCACATCAAAAGTACACTCATTTTATGACACTTACTAAAAAAATTTAATTTTGCGAGCGAGACATTATGCTCCACGTAAGAGCAGCCTTAAGGCTTTCATGCACGTAGCATGCTTCTTGCTGTCTCGCTCGCACTATTTATATATTTTTTTATATTGTAATAGTATGAGTAGAATTTCGATAAATGTGGTCTGAGGGTTTGATACATATTTAAATCACGGACATTCTAAATATATTTTTCTTAGTAATAAGAAAAACGTGTCATGAATATTCGCAGTTTAATTATCCATCAAACCCTCAGACCACATTCATCAAAAGTAAACTCATTTTTTTTTGCAATCACTAAAAATGTTACATTGTGCAAGCGAGACAGCATGCTCCACGCCAGAACAGCCTTAACAGTAGATTAACAATCTGTTCGTCTACGAGAAACAGTGGGTTGGTAATTTATTACCAACAGAATTATTTCATGGAGACTGAAAACTGTTACTTACAAATCTACTAATGATAGAGGTCTGTAATTTCGTAATCTTGTTTTTATTTATAAAAACCTACCAGTATTGTAATATTGTATGACTGAATTAAAAGGAAACTAAAAGTTCCTATAAGAATATCGTAAGTTTTCAAGAGTTTTGAACTCTCGTTTTTAATACGTTCGAGAATCACCATTATTAAGTTTTATTTAACTTTTATGGGAGTTTCTATAGGTACTTTATAGAATCTTTTTTTTTTTTTGTTTATAATTTAATCAAAGATTGAAACAATCTTAAAATTGCCATGACTATAAATTTATAAGACATGTTCGCGTTGAATCTGGAATGCAAGCGCCATTTCAAAAAGCTTTTATAACTTTTGCATTCACATAGTCTTATGTAAAAATAGATTTAATCCGTTTACAGATATTTTTGTTAAAAGAGTTTACTTTGTTTTGTTTTTGATAAAAGAGTATTGTAACTAGTGATAAGTTGATTATGTGATACTGCGTCTAACACAAAGTGGTACAAATTACTTAGAGCAGTCCAATTTTGTTAGTAATAATATTGGATTGTTACTTACCTATATCATAGGGGTTTGAAGCCACCAAAAATCGTTTGTTGACACCAATATGGTACAACTTATTCGTTTTTTGAATAGCTTTGATCTCATTATTGTCTAGTCTCTAAGGTTGATTGCAAAAGCAAATTATGATTAAAAGTTGAATCAGATTTTAATTTTTTCACTTTTAGTCTACTTTTTACTTTCACTTGTACTTTATGCTCTGTAGTAGCCAAAAAATTCCCTGGATGTGAACAATGTGATAGCATTACAAACTGATTATAAAGCTATACTACCTAACTGGCACAGTATTATAGTAAAAATATTTTTATTTGAAGCTTCAAGTATTTGAAAGGGTTGTCAAACATACTGGCAGTAAAATATCAAAAAACATTTTTCCTTTATCGCCAAAGCTGTCGAAAAGACCCTGTCAATGTCATACATGTCATTTAAATGTCCAACCAGTGTCATCCATCTGTGAAAGCCATTTTCAACTATTTGTAGGCGAAATTTAATTTGACCTGGAACTTGACCTTATAATTTCACGTCGCCTTTCCACCTATCCCACTCGGTCGACGCTTGTCTCTATAAACAAAAACGCCTTGACAAATTCGCAAAATTGTATCTAAAAGTCTACGTGTACAAAGTCGTGTTTTGAGCAACCATGACCACGGAGCCTGCAGCCCCGGAAATAGACGCACATGTAGTCGAACCAGTTGAAAAGAGACGGGAGAAGATACCCAAGGAAGGGCCGGGGCCCCATGGCGTGCCGGAGACTTATTATGTGAGTGTGGTTCCTATAAGCATGATTTTTGCTGTTCAATCCTTCAGCTCATATACTGGACATAGACAGGCCTCCGTCAAGGCATGCTACTTCTTTCTGTCCTCAACCGTCCTCACCCATCTGCTGCCAGCAATCTGCCTCAGATCGTCGTCCAGCGGGCTGGTGGGCTTCCGCGTTTCCCAGTATGTGGTCTCCACTCCTAAACAATTGCGCCCCATGGACCGTCGGCTCTTCGGCATATGTGACCAGTCCATTGCCACTTCAACTTGCTAATCTTATAGAGAATTGTCTCATAAATTTCTGATGTGATCCATCAAAGAAACTCCGAGCCCCCTCCAGAAGGCTGATTTACTTTCTTTGAATATCTTAGATGTCCCGCGTGCTCAACTCGACGGGCCGTTACGCCCGCTTCGTGAAGAAGCTGCGAGCCTCTGAGGAGGCGGAGCGGACACGCTACCAGACCAGGCGACAGATGGATCTGGACAATATGAGCAATGAGTTCTTCACACGATGTGACAGGAGGTAAGAGGGCACATTTTTAGTACCACTGATTCATTTCTTTATTAAGATTGTAGAATACCGCCATCTAGCGAACGAGTACAGAACATCGGTGTAGCGGCAACGCTGCTTGACTTCTCGCTGGTTTCTCGCTGTCAATGGTTTTTTTTTTGTATGCCCTTTGGTCAATTGACAGCTGTGAACAGTAGATTAACAGCGTGTTAGTGTACGAGAAACTGGGGGTAAGAGATAGATGATCTATCTGCACAATCTGAGTGAAGAGTTCTTCATAATGATGCGACAGAAGGTTAGAGGCAAATGTGAGGGCATATTTTTAGTTCCACCGACTTTTTTTCCTCTTGATTAATGTCTTCCGAGTTGCACAATACAGTCAGCGCCATCTAGCGAACAAGCTATATCATACATTCTATATGCTGTATGTTCGCTGAAGCGAGTATGGAAAAGTTAATATTTTTTTGTGTATCAGAGTTGGTTTCATAAGAAAAAATGTTTTTATTGAAGAGTAAAATAACCCAATAAGTTTCGCCGGAACTTTTAGAAACACTAACCCCCAGTTTCTCGTCCACTAACAATCTGTTAATCTTCTAGTAACAGAGTTGTCAGTTAGACTGCATACAAAAACAACTGACAGCCGACTGCTGGTGGACTAGAAACCGAGGTTTAACTGCGTCACGTGACAAATGATCTTTTTAGGGTTCCGTATCCAAAGGGTGGTGGTAGCCTAGTGGGTAGAACAATAGACTCGGAAGCGAGAGACCCAGGTTCGATTCCCAGTGCGGGCATGTACCTATGACTTTGTTTTCTAAGTTATGTACATTTGTGAAGTTATAGTAGCAATACCACGCGCCTGAGTGTCTGAGCTATTCACATACCTCAGCGCTTGAAATCGCCAGTTCGCGGTGGGCACGCGTGGTGATTAAGCCCATACTCTCTCTCTGAGAGAAGGCCTGTGCCCTACAGTGGGACGCATATAGGCTGCTTGTTATGATCCAAAGGGTGCCAAACGGCACCCTATTACTAAGACTTCACTGTCCGTCTGTCTGTCACCAGGCTGTATCTCATGAACCGTTATAGCTAGGCAGTTGAAATTTTCACAGATGATGTATATCTGTTGCCGCTATAACAACAAATACTAAAAACAAAACAAAATAAATATTTAAGGAGGGCTCCCATATAACAAACGTAATTTTTTTGCCGTTTTACGCTCGATTTTAATAACGGCTACAGGTTGACGCTTCAAATATTCATTGAATACTTAGTTTTGTATTCGCTTCAAAAATAAATAACAGAAATAAAATAAATATTTAAGGGGGGCTTCCATACAACAAACATGATTTGATTTCTCGATCCTTTTGCTAATATTGTATAGATAATGGTACGGAACCCTTCATGCGCGAGTCCGACCTGCGCTTAGCCGGTTTTTTCTGTCCCCTTTCAGATCTCTCATCAACAAAGTGGAGCGTCGAGTTGAACTGTGTCTGGAGTCATACGAAGACGATCTGAATGCGAAGAGAGGAAGGTTAGTACAGTCCCATTATCAGGCCTTCTCCCAGAAGGAGAGTTTGGCAAGGAGATTAAATGAACTCACGCCAACATTCCGGAGATGTAGACTGAAATTACGGTTTGCCACGACGTAGCCATCCGGTCCTTTGCCAGTCTCGTCCGATGTTTCCCGTCAACCCGAACTTGGCCATCATTCAGCACCTACCTTGGTCCACCGGCCGTCTTCCCGCCCAACAATCCGGCATGTGTTTTCTAAATTAAAACCATACCACGCTGTATGAGACCCCCTCTTAACAGGATCCGGTGGGCTCACTAGCGCCACAGATGAAAAAAAAACCATTCATCATTCATTTATTGGTCGGCGAGACACAAGTACATTACATTAAAAAATAGAGTTGCTATGCGCTCTACCTGATAAGCATACAGATCATGTTAAAAAAAAATTATAACTAAGACTTAGGCCGCTTTAAGCTTACAAATTTCAAATAATTACTAATTTCAATAAAAACATATCTTCTCTTTTTTTTAAGTACAGTGACAAAGAAATACAATATATTCCCTCCTGCCAAACTGTATCGCAGTTTAACGGCAGACACTCAGTAAATAATAATCTGAAATACAATTCTAAAAACTATTTTTTTTATGTTCACAAAAATGAGTATATTTTTGATCAATGTGGTCTGAGGTTTCGGCGGATAATTTAATTGCGGATATTCAAGGCATGTTTTTCTAATCCTGTATGTAGTATGTTTTTGACTGAGAAAATTTGATTCCAAAATTAATAATTTTGGAAAGTTTTCTTCATTAAAAACTACGGATAGGAAAACAAAAATATATTTAAAATGTCCGTAAATTAATTATGCATCAAACGCTCGGACCACATTTATCAAGAGTTTGTTAATTTTATTGCAATAAATAATTAAAATGTTAAATTGTGCGAGCGAGACAGCATGTTCCACGTAAGAACAGCCTTAAAGGCCCGAGTTCCCTCTCCTGACAGACTGCGACAAATGCTGATGAAGGAAGAGGAAGAAAACATCCGCAAATTCGTGATGCAAGCGCAGGCGGGCGCCGAGATGATCTGGCAGGACAAGAAGGACCGGCTGGCGTATCTGCTGGCCAAACGGAAGAAGGAACACGAAGAGATGTTTAAAGCCACGCCTCTGTGAGTATGCGCCTCCTTTGGTCGCGCCATGGCTTAATTCCTCTTCCGCTCGAGAAAGCGAATTGAATTATTACACCTTGGAAATCTTACCGGGAAATAGAGACTAAAGTTTATTTGTGTTTGTAATTTATACACGAGTTGGTTATCATTTTGTGATCTCCCGATATATAAGTGAAAGATAAGTGAGTCGTACAGTTTCTGCACAAATTAACCGGCTTACCCAACGATTGATCTCGAATGAAAACTGCATACTTTTTTATTTCATACTTTTAACTCTGTTTTCCCTATAACCCAGGGCGAAGTGCACAGACGTGATCCCCAAAGTGTACGGGTTCCGAGCCAAGGAAGCGCAAGAGATCCAGCTCTACCAGATGCGCGAGAAACAGGCGCGGCAGGCCTCCGAACGCGAGCTCGATAACATGTGGCACGAGCTTTCTATGAAAGAGTGCGAAGCGCTGGTAACTAATCCAAATTTATACTTACATATCTTACACTCACACATGGCACCCTTCTTTAGAGCTGTCAGGCAAAGCAGCCCAAGAGACATTCAGCTTTATCAAATGCGCGAGACACGAAGATACCGCTTTCTTTGACACAAGTTTTCTTTAAAGTAGTGGGCTGTGGGGAACGCTAACATATCCAAATTTATAATTACATATATTACACTTGCTCGCCCCATGTTTTAAAATACGGTCAGGCATGGAGGCATTAAGATAACTCTTATAACTAACCGCCTCCGCATTTGGATGTGAGCTCGATAATGTGGGATGACTGCACGAGCTTTCTATAAAAGATTGTGAAGCGCTTGTAACAAATCCAAATTTATTCTTACATATTTTACACTCACCCATGGCTCCCTTCTTTAGAAGAAGCGTAATAAATCCTGCTTTACCGAGATCACATGTGGCGCGAAGAGGGCGCGAATGTTCTGTAAAGCGTGAAACGCTGGTAATTAAATCTGTCTAAATTTATGCTTACATATATTACACTCGCACACGCCACGGAAGTAGGCCATCAACATTATTTTTCAAGTGCCAATTTTAAAACACCAGGTTGTTATTTAATTTTTACGCCACTATTGAACAACGTATTTGTACCAAAAGTGGTATTTTCAGAGAACTTAACAAACGGCCGGTCTTATTTATAAAACAAGATTCCTTAAAACACCCCCAAGAGTCAGCTTAAATAGTCTGCGGCAAAGGGCAAGACCTAACCACAGATTATTTAAACTGTCTCTGAGGAGTGATTTAAAGGAATCGTGTTTAAAAACAGTTCAGGATAGGATGTTCATTCATCTCGTGACACAACTTTACCCACTTCCCAACCTTGCTTGTGTCATAACCATGTCTCCCCATCATACCCCAGGAAGCCCGTATGGAATTCGATGCCATCGAGCGCAAGCGCCGCGAGCTGGAGTGGCGGGCCAACGCTGACTCCACGCTGGCGCTGCAGAAGGAGAGCCGGGAGAAGGAAAGGGACCGGCTGCGACAGGAAGTGCTCTGGCTGAAGGGTGTATGGGCTGAGGAGAATAGGAAGGACCAGGAAGGTGGGTGGTATCCGTAGATGGTTCGAAAGGATTGGTGATTAGAAAGCAATCAATTAACTTCTGCAGACTCGGGATTCGGCCTCGTCTCCCAACTTAGTTTAGTGACAACTTTGGAGTCGTGTCTCTGTTTTTTCTCTATTTTCTCTCCCCTTTTCTCTGTCACTCTTGTGTGTACTGAAGAAAATAGGAAGGACCAGGAGGGTGGGTGCTTTCGATAGTTCTATAGAAAGGACAGACTGGGACATTTGGCTTGTGATTCGGTTTTGCTGAAAGAAGCTCGGCTTTCGGCCTCGTCTTTAAACTTACTCTAGTGACAACTGCAAATTCTTGTCTTTCTTTTGTCTCTCCTCTCTCTCTTTCCTTCACATCAAAACGTCCCATGTTTCGTGTGCAATAAAGTATAAAGTCCCCCTCCCCCAGCGCAAAGGCAAGTCGCCGAGAACCGGCTCGCGGCCGCGGAAGCGTCATGTCTCATTCTCCGTCTTCTTTCTCTCTCCTCTCTTTCTACCTGCCTCTCTTTCTCTCTAGCGACTCCAAACCATTTACCCCTTGCAGCTCAAAGGTCAGTCGTCTCAAACCGCATCGCGGCCGCTGATGAATGAATTGAAATTCAGACAGTGATATGCGATGCAAAGCTGTGATGTAAAGAGAGAGTCTCTTTCGAATGATATGCAGAGAGTATCTTTTATTCTCTTCACTGTCTCATTCTCTCTCTCCCCATCCCTATCTCTCTCTCGTGACGCCAAAACGTTTCCCCCCGCAGCGCAAAAGCAAGTGGTGTCAAACCGGCTGGCGGCCGCCGAGGTGTCCCGCCGGATGCTGTCCGACCGGCAGCAGCAGTTGGCGCGGAAGGCTGAGGAGGACAAACTGATCGGGGATACCTGGAACAGCCTCTGCCAGGCCGGACTGGCGGCCGACCAGGCCGACGTCGAGCTCCGGAAGATAAAGGAGGTAAAAAACTATGTAAACATTTTGAAATTTTAACAGCCATTTTAGTTATTCTGTGACGTCACACGGAGACATAATGTGCTCTGTCTTATCATCATCAGTCATTTGACGCCCACTGCAGGACACAGGCCTCCCTCGTGGTTTTCCTAACCATGAAGGGTTTTGCCACAATCGCCACGCTCGGCAGGCGGGTTGGCGATCGCAGTATGCGGTTGGAATCTCAGGAAGACGCTGCTGCCCGTCTCCTGGTAATTGATTTTGTTAGTCGCCTTCTACGACATCGACGAAAGGAAATGGAGTGACGCTATTCTTAATCCGGCGCCACACGGCTCTGTCTTATACTGGGCGGCAATGAGACACGGCCATACTGCTGTCTGGCCGAGAGGAAAGTAGCACCTAGCGACGAAGGCTAATACTGGGCAGCGATGAAATCAGTTAAAGCTGATTGATTAAAATTTGATTGGGCTGATGATGAATGAAATCATTTATGATGCTCTCGTTCTGAGAGGAAGGAATACCTGGCGCGGAATCCTAAAGAAAAATAGGCGGAAGATACCTGGGCCGGTCTGTCAGGCCGGACTAGCGACTGAGCAGGCCGATATCCAGCTGAGGAAAATCAAGGAGGTAAACATTTACCTGATCGATGCGACAACGGCGTCCAAACATTTTTTTACCATATAGATCTTGGAGCCTCGGAAACATGAGACTAGCAAATGACCGGGTGGTTGGCGTGAAAGATAGGAGGCCTATTCCCAGTGCTGGGCTCAGGGGCCTAATTATCTATCTTTCGAATCTATCGCGATCCCTTTCAATTTGACGCTTGAAAGGTGCCGACGAACTTTAGACTGCATTTATTTGACACGAGCTGTCATTGAAAGTGATAGGGATAAGAATTGCGGCAATAAATTTCTTTCCCACCCAGCTCTGGATACTTTCAAATATGAGGCATCTATACCAGCACATATTGTTACCCGTACAGGTATTGTAAGGAATATCCCCGTTGATTGGTCAATGGAGGAGCTTGTTGAGGCGGCGTCCATCAGGGACATAGACTCATGCATCCTCAAGGCTCGAAGGCTCAACCGAAAAGTAATCAGAGAGGAGGGGGGCCCAGTTTGGGTACCTACTCAATCTGTGGTCCTTACCTTCTCAGGGCAGCAACTTCCAAAGCGCATTATATGCTTCTATACGTCAATCCCAGTTGAAACTTACATCTTCCCTACTATTCAGTGCAACAACTGTTGCCGTTTTGGTCATATAAAGGCACAATGTAGGTCAAATGCACGTTGCTTTAAGTGTGGTCAATCTCATCCTGGAGACTCTTGCAATGTAGCTCAGGTGTCATGCCTGTTATGCTCTGGCCTCCATATGGCGACTGACAAAAGCTGCCCAGAGCACTCCCGCCAAAAAACAATCAAGCTGACAATGGCTCAAGAAAATATTAGTTATGCAGAAGCTGCAGCCCGTTTCCCACAAGTACGGAGACTGTATTCCGACTCTGCCCGCAGACCAATTCAGTTGTCTCCCAGCCCACTACCTACAAGAGACCCATCAAACACCCAATTTGAACCAGCTACCCATTCGTACAAAAAAACCCTTTACACTCAAAGAAAAAGCCCAGCCCCGGCTTCCTCCCATGGTTATGATAAAGAGGTACATGCAAGGATTATTAGTTCTCCCGCACCAGCACTCCCTAATGGGTGTGCCCTGAATCCAGCATTCCAAACTAGTCCGAATGACAATTTACTAGAACTTTTAGCTAAATGCCTGGTCAATATATGCACCCGACTAGACAATGTCGAGTTACCGAACAACGTGCGCGAATTACTTGCATCTCTCGTCAGTCAGCCCCCTGAGCATGGACCTAGTTCTCCTGCAATGGAATTGTAGAAGCTGCAAATTAAAAAAACAAGAATTTATTTCTCTAATTAACCAACACTCTCCCTCCATTGTGGCTGTCCAGGAGACATGGCTGAAGCCCGAGTCTATTTTTAGGCTCCCTGGCTTGGCTTGCCTTCGGGAGGACCGCAGTGATGGATTTGGAGGGGTTGCTATTTTTATTAGTTACAATTTGGCTTTTCGAAAAATTAATATTCCTGACCACTCTGACTCATTTAATATTGTTGCTCTCAGATCTCTAGATACCACTTTTGTTTCTGTTTATATTCCACATCCTTCATCAGCTACTATGGTTGAATTAAGCTCAACCTTATCCTCCATTCCGGGCCCTATGGTCCTGATGGGAGACTTTAACTGCCACAACAGCCTCTGGGGTTGCCATCATAATGATTCAGCATCCTATGATCTACTAGATGTCATGGATCAAATAAATCTATGTATCCTTAATGATGGCTCCCCTACTCACAGGGTCTTCCCTAACCAGGATCCGAGGTCTGCTGTGGATCTTTCTCTATGTTCTCCCTCCTTAGCTCCTGTTCTGTCATGGCAGGTCCTGCCATCTTCCTATGGTAGTGACCACTTCCCGGTATTAATCTTTTTCCCCTCCAAATCGGTTACCACAAGGCAACATCCTCCACTCCTAAAATATAAATTGGCAGAACCCGGTTGGGACAGGTTTTCCTCCCTGACTAAGGAACATGTTGCTTCTCTCCCTAAAGTCACAGTGGATAATGCCAACTCATCCTACCAAAAATTAGTGGAAATACTTGATATTTCTGCATCCTCAGTTTTTAAAAAGAAAAAATTGTCAAAAAAAAAATTCTTAACATCGCCACCATGGTGGGATGTCGAGTGCACAGCGGCTGTGGATGGTAGAAAAAAAGCAGAAGTGGCATATAATCTAGCCATGACAGAACAGAACTTTGTTCACTACCAGAGGGTAGCAGCGGAAACAAAAAGGCTTCTGGCAGAAAAAAAAAAACAAGGCTGGATACGTTTTACTGAAGGCTTATCCCCGAGAACCCCTTCGGCGTTGGTTTGGAGGGGAGTGAGACGATTCCGCAGCTCTAGGAATTTACATGATGACAACTCTAATGATCCTTCCACCTGGCTTGATGGTTTCGCTATGAAGCTCGCCCCTGCCTCTGCTCCCCTACCAGAATGTCTGATAATTTATAAATCCCCTAATTCATCTCACGAATTTAATAACCCTTTCTCTATGGAAGAGCTTTTGTGTTCCTTGGAACCTCTCACAGACTCTGCTCCAGGCTTGGATGGTATTCCATATTCGTTTCTTAAAAAATCCAGCCACGACTTCTAAATTTACTTCTTAGATTTAATCAACAATTTCTTTCTGTCAGGATACATCCCAGACAGCTGGAAGACACAGATCATCATCCCTTTAAAAAAACCCGGTAAAGAAGCCAATGACCCTTCGTCGTACCGTCCCATTGCCCTTTCGTCTACCCTAGCCAAAGTTTGCGAACATCTCATCAAGCACAGACTCGAGTGGTTAGTGGAATCGAGAGGTCTTTTGGCAAAGACACAATTTGGATTCAGGAAAGGAACAGGCACCATGGATAGTCTTGGTATTCTCACATCAGAGATCCGAGTTGCCTTTTCGAAGAAGGATTCTGTAGTTGGAATTTTCCTCGACGTTGCAGCTGCCTACGATAATGTCCTACTACCCGTACTCAGAAACAAGTTGTTACAGCTGAGTATTCCGGTGAGGCTGGTAGACTTCATCTGTAACCTGTTGATGGAGAGGACAATCCTTGTCAGAGGTTCTAATAGCTTTCTCCCCCCCAGGACAGTCTGGAGAGGCCTGCCACAGGGCTCAGTTCTGAGCCCGATTCTGTATAACTTATATACCTTCGACCTTGAACTTTCAGTCGCATCATTCTGCAACATCTTGCAATATGCGGACGATATTGCTCTTTATTTACCATTTCAAGATACAGAAGAAGCGGCTAGTCGTATTAATGCCGCAATGTATTACCTGGATGATTGGCTTGCCAACCATGGTCTGTCTCTGTCCATTTCTAAGAGTAGCTTAGTGGTCTTCAGTCGAAAAAGAATCCCACCTGACATTAAAGTCCTTGTCAATCATGAGCAGATCCCAAATCGCTCAGAGGTTAAATTCCTGGGAGTTATTTTGGATTCCAAACTTACAGGTATCCCTCACCTAGATTATGTGTTAAAAAAATGTGAAAAGGGGTTGAACATTTTGCGATGCTTGGCTGGTGTTTGGTGGGGAGCCCATCAATATTCACTTAAGCTCATCTATAACGCAATCGTTCGTAGTCACCTTGACTATGGCACATTTCTTTTAGAACCGTGCAACAAGATGGCTCTGTCTAAATTAAATAGTATCCAATTTAAATGTCTACGAGTAGTGATTGGGGCTATGCGATCCTCCCCTACGGCAGCCCTCCTTGTCGAATGCTGTGACCCACCCCTTCACCTTCGCCGCCAGTACCTGTCCGATCGTTTCATCTTTAACGTAGTACAATTCCGACACCATCCTCTTTTGAAAATACTTCGTGAACTCTCTTTTCTCGTCACTACCTCTAGTTATTGGTCACATAAGGACACCCCCTGTATGCTCAAAAGTTACCTTAAATTTCGTAATCTACGAGATCCAGTCTCTCAGACTAATACCTACCCTCTTTTTGCTACAGATTATCACGCTCTGACCTTCTCTCCTAAAATTCTTCTTTCTTTCGATATTTCCAAACACTCTCCGGATGCAGCTTGTAGGTTTAACGAGAAACTAGTTGAACAGTGGTCAGGCTGGGTGCCGATCTATTGCGATGCGTCAAAGTTATCCGATGATGGCAATGTAGGTTCCGCTGTGTGGATACCTAAGTACAATGTCATCCTGCAACATAAATGTCCACCTTTGTCATCCGTCTTTTCGGGTGAGGCAATCGCATTACTAGAGGCCATTATGTTTGTCGAAACACACAAAAACGTCATCGAGAAGGCTATAATTTTTACGGACTCCCTGAGCTGCCTCCAGGCTGTTATGTCTAACCCGTTCCATGCGAAAAACAGATTCCACGTGATTTATAATATCAGAGAGCAACTCTATAAATGCCATACCAACGGCTTAGAAATAGTGTTGGCCTGGATTCCAGGACATTCTGGAATCCAAGGCAATGAATTCGTAGATTCCTGTGCCAAGAGGGCAGTACAATGTGGAGATAGCACACACTTTCTCAATTTCCCAGCTGACCTTAGAGCCACAGCTAAGTCAGACCTTGATAAGGCATGGAAAACCGAGTGGGCTTCATACCGTCATGCTAAACCAACCCAATATGGGAATATTCAAGACTTCATACCGGCACGCCCATGGTTTTTCAAATTTCGAGATGCTAACAGGAGAGTCACCTCGACAATATGTCGCCTCCGCTTGGGGCATGCTTCAACCCCTGTCTTTTTGGCCAAAATCCGGGTCAGGGACCATTCCTTGTGCGAATGCGGTCTGAGCGAGGGAACTGCAGATCACATTTTTTTCGAATGTACAAAATACAATTCCTCATTGTACGGTTATCTTCCAGTAGATCTTCCCCTTCCCACCAATCTCCGCTGCGTACTTCCGTTGGGTTTCTCTTCATTTGTTAAAGTTTTATGTTCATATGTAGAAACTAACAAAATTAGATTGTAGTTTTTGTTATTGTACCGAGTAACACCTATCAAAAAGTATATATTGTGACAGAGTTTATATATATGTGTATGTATGTATTTATTTTATGTACGTATATATATATATATATATTGATATATATATGTGTGTGTATATATATTTATATATATAAAGAAGCTTACATTATCATTAACAAAGGTAGTACTTTCTCTCAAACTCTGACGTTGGCAGAATCCTTAGGAAAGCCATCCCAAAAAAAAAAAAAAAAAAAAAAAAAAAAAAAAAAAAAAAAAAAAAAATTGCGGCACGTTTTTGAAGGGTATTGAATGAATTAAATCGCAAATTTGACGTTTCAACTGCGTTTCGTTAATGCATTAGACGCACAGTGGGCACATTGCACTTAGAACTTACACCAAAATTAAATACTTTTTTTTTATATTATAACAATGTTATAACATATTACCTTTGGTATTGTTAAAATAATGATGTTTGTTTCAAGTTAAAACGGTGAATCGATAAAATAAAATCTTAGGAATAACAAAGTAAACGCCGGGCGCCGATTTCATTCGGGAAGATGATCGGTATAGCGACTTTCAAACTTCGCTATCGGACAAATCGCTATCGCGATCATAATCCCAATACTTTTTGGGCTTAATCACCAAGCGTGCCCGCCGCGGATTGGCGATTTCAAGCGCTGAGGTATGTGATTTGCTCAGACACTCAGTTTTCCTCACGATGTTTGCTGAGACACTCAGGTTTCCTCACGATGTTTTCCTTCATCGTTAGCGAGTGGTATTGTTACTTTAATTTCACAAATGTACATAACTTCGAAAACAAAGTCATAGGCACTAGGACTCGAACCTGGGTCTCTCGCTTCCGAGTCCATTGTTCTACCCACTAGGCTACCACCGCTCTCTTTATTGGTACGATATGTGGTCCCGTTTGCTAATTTTTATTGGTATGTGTTTTTAGTGACTCGCGATGCTCATACATTAAACGGGTCTAACCGAGATTATTTATTAGGTAAAATGTAATAACCTTTGATTCCCGACGTTTCGGCAACGCTGCAGCTGCCGTGGTCACGGGTAGACCCGGTTAATATTTTACTATGTATCGGTACGTGGTCCCGTTTGCTAATTGCTACCGGTACGTGGTCCCGTCTCCCCGCAGCGGGAGCTGGTCCAGTGCAACCGCAAGCTGTCCGAGCTGCGGCGCGAGCTGGCTTCTATCGATGATGCCAACGAAGACCTGATCAAGGAAGTGGTGACGAAGAACCGTCAGGCCCAAGATAAAGTGGCCTGCGAATTCCGGAACAAGGTTGACAAGAATAACCGGGTGAGTGTCGTTTTGAGAAAGAAATAAAGTAGGCCGGCAAAAAAATTACGTAAAGAAAGGGAGAGAAAAAGAGAAAAAAAGAAAGAAAGAAAAAATCACGTTGTCTTAGTTTGTCATAGAGAAACATACCTAGCGTAGGAGGTTTAACATAGTGGTCAATTTCTTATATTACAAAACTAAGTATAGGATAATACTATTAATTATTAATTAGTTATTTCATCATCATCATCAGCCATTTGACGCCCACTGCAGGACACAGGCCTCCCTCGTGGTTTTCTTAACCATGAGGGGTTTTGCCATAATCCTCACGCTTGGCAGGCGGGTTAGCGATTAGTTATTTGCATTTGCATAACTCATAGGTAGCTTTTAGTATTTAGAATTAAGTTGTGTCGTATCTCAATTTGAATGCATGGATATACAAACTGTAATCGACATAAACAAAGCTACAGACCGCAGCTCTGAAAAGTGTATTTCTTCTTTTACAATAATTAAATATGATGGAATGTGGGAGCTAATAAATAACATTAAAATCTAATTAAACAGACATTCCTTTCCCACAGGAATGCCGCGAGACCATGATCCAGCAAATACAGGATCGCAAACATCGCCGCGAGGAATTGCGAAAACAGATGCTCGAGCAGGTCAGTACATATAGCTTGGTAACAGATGTCCCAGCAGGTCAGTACATAAAGCTTGGTAACAGATGCTCTAGCTGGTCAGTACATATAGCTTGGTAACAGATTCCCCAGCATGGCAGTACATAAGGCTTGGTAACAGATGCCCCAGCAGGTCAGTACATAAAGCTTGGTAACAAATGCTCCAGCAGGTCAGTAAATAAAGCTTGGTAACAGGTGCCCCAGCAGGTCAGTACATAAAGCTTGGTAACAGATGCCCCAGCAGGTCAGTACATAAAGCTTGGTTACAGATGCCCCAGCAGGTCAGTACATAAAGCTAGGTAACAGATGCCCCAGCTGGTCAGTACATAAAGTTTGGTAACAGATGCCCCAGCAGGTCATTTCACAAAGTTTGGTAACAGATGCCCCAGCTGGTCAGTACATAAAGTTTGGTAACAGATGCCCCAGCAGGTCAGTACACAAAGTTTGGTAACAGATTCCCCAGCATGTCAGTACATAAGGCTTGGTAACAGATGCCCCAGCAGATCAGTACATAAAGCTTGGTAACAGATGCCCCAGCAGGTCAGTACACAAAGCTTGGTAACAGGTGCCCCAGCAGGTCAGTACATAAAGCTTGGTAACAGATGCCCCAGCAGGTCAGTACATAAAGCTTGGTTACAGATGCCCCAGCAGGTCAGTACATAAAGCTAGGTAACAGATGCCCCAGCTGGTCAGTACATAAAGTTTGGTAACAGATGCCCCAGCAGGTCATTTCACAAAGTTTGGTAACAGATGCCCCAGCTGGTCAGTAAACAAAGTTTGATAACAGATGCCCCAGCAGGTCAGTACACAAAGTTTGGTAACAGATTCCCCAGCATGGCAGTACATAAGGCTTGGTAACAGATGCCCCAGCAGGTCAGTACATAAAGCTTGGTAACAAATGCTCCAGCAGGTCAGTACATAAAGCTTGGTAACAGGTGCCCCAGCAGGTCAGTACATAAAGCTTGGTAACAGATGCCCCAGCAGGTCAGTACATAAAGCTTGGTAACAGATGCCCCAGCAGGTCAGTACATAAAGCTTGGTTACAGATGCCCCAGCAGGTCAGTACATAAAGCTAGGTAACAGATGCCCCAGCTGGTCAGTACATAATGCTTGGTAACAGATGCCCCAGCTGGTCAGTACATAATGCTTGGTAACAGATGCTCCAGCTGGTCAGTACATAATGCTTGGTAACAGATGCTCCAGCTGGTCAGTACATAATGCTTGGTAACAGATGCCCCAGCTGGTCAGTACATAATGCTTGGTAACAGATGCCCCAGCTGGTCAGTACATAATGCTTGGTAACAGATGCCCCAGCTGGTCAGTACATAAAGCTTGGTAACAGATGCTCGAGCAGGTCAGTGCATACAGTTTAGTAGCAGAAGCTCGAGCTAGCCAATACACAAAGGCAGCTTACGTTATCCATTGACATTCAACAAACAGGCTGTACACTCTTAACGTCGAAATTCATTGTATGATCCATCTCTCAGGATGGTTACAACCAAGAGCTGCAGCGGCAAATGCAACAGCTGGTCCTCAACAAGCAGCGAGCTGATGCTGACAAGAGGAAGCTTCATCAGGACCAGCTCAAACAGCAGATCCAATACAACAGACTGCTCAAGGTAATTGTCTTAGGAGACGAGGATTATCCCGATCGAATGAAATAAATTGAAAACCCCTCCGGCCGTTTTCGTAACTGTGGTTCGCAACCAGTTGCGAATCAAGGGAGCTGTTTCCTTGACCGCAACTTCGTTGCGAACAAAGAAAAAACAAATGCCCAAACTTACATAGTTGCGGTGGGAAAAAAGCGTTTATTGATTCGCAACTATAGTAGCTAAGATAATGAATAAGAAAATATACAATTAAAACAAAAATCGCAATGTCAATCGACGTATTTTATTTAAGAAAAACATAAAAAGTTAACAACGAGAAACAAATTCAACAAAGAATTTTTCTTCCTTTCCTACAAAATAAAAAAAAAACTAAAATATGTAATTTTTCGTAGGGCCTTTTCCACCCTTCTTTGCCCTCATTCACATTGCGTATGGGCATATAATTTCTATGCAGTGCCCCGGCCAATATCCCCACGAAAGATTTCCATGCAAATCAACAACATAACAATGTCGACAAACAGATAATTAATGTTGTGAATAAGGAAAAAAAATCTTTTGTTGCAACTGGTTGTGAAATTTAATCATCAGGATGACCAGTTGCGGTTCAGATAAAAGTTCTCTAGATTCGCAACTGGTTGCGAACCGCAGTTACGAAAACGACCGGAGGGGTAAAAACTTCGCTTCCTTAAATAAATTTTTAGAATGATCGCAATTTTATTCCAATCAATAATTCACCTACTGACGATGTTTCATTTGACTTTTGAACTAGTGTTGGAGTGTGGGCGGTGGACGTCAGCTTTGTTTTAATTTATTTGCTATCTTTTTATTTTTATTTTTATGTAGAAACAAAATTTATAGAAATTACAGTATTTCTTATAAATTAAGAAACACATTCAGCAATCACGTCCTAATCACTAGTAGAAACTATCGGAAAAATCAGATTATTTGTTTTGTACTTGTGTTAAGCCCACAAGTGTGCTGCTCTTACGTGGAGCGTGCTGTCTCGCTCGCACAATGTAACATTTTAAAATATTTTAATAATCTTAGTAAACTTTTGATAAATGTGGTCCGAGGGTTTATTACGGACCGAGGATTAGATTACGGACAGTTAAAATATATTTTCGTTTTCTTATGCGTAGTTTTTAATAGAGAAAATGTTTTTCCAAAATTATCAATTATTAAAAATTATTCTGCAATCAAATTTTCTTGATCAAAAACTTAGTACAGGATAGAGAAAAATATGCCTTCAATATCCGCAGTTTAATTATCCATCAAACGCTCAGACCACGTTTATCAAAAGTATACTCATTGCCCAACATAAGCAGCCAAAATACGTCCCACTGTAGGGCACCTGCCTTCTCTCAGGGAGAGAGTGGAGGCGTAATCACCACGCGTGCCCACCGCGTATTGGCGGTTTCAAGCGCGGAAGCGCCGAAGGAAAACATCGTGAGGAAACCTGAGTGTCTGAGCTATTCGGATACCTCAGCGCTTGAAATCGCCAAAGATTACTCATTTTATAATAATCCCAAAAAAAATGTAAACTGTGCGAGCGAGACCGCATGCGCCACGTAAGAACAGTCTCGAGCCAAGTGTAGCTTGTAAGCGAGCACTTCGGAAACTCGTCCTTATGCCGTCGCGTTACGGCGCACATTGCAGGAGCGCGCGCTGGCCGAGCAGGCCGACCAGGTGCGCAAGTTCCAGCAGGCCACCGAACAATACCACGCCGAGATCGACGAGATGCTGAACCGGTAAGAAAGACAGATGCGCATTTTTTTTTATTTTACTTATAACTCCTAATACACAGGATCAAACACATAAAACGAATGTACATTCATAGAATTAATGTGGCTCACATTATGGCTCACAAAGATCTTAAAAGTAGATAACAAATTAAGAAAGGATCAGTCTAAAGTATGACAAAAAAGTGTAACTCAAACTATTTACTCGTAAGCTAAAGGCACTATAAAATACGGTATTGTTTACAATCAATCAACTTGATAAACTGTCGTAGTAGATGATGAAAGATGTGCATATATTTCATATTCATATTAATTTATTGCAGTCATGTTGTACATATGATGGTATCATTACATTACTTGGATCATAAATGATGCCCTCTAGGGCGTGGCATTATAAGGTGCATTCTTATAAATCTAATATTAGTTTTAATTACAAAGGCTTTGAATTCATTTAAATTCGTTTATAATTATGAAACAGCATAAAGAAGATGTTATCAATTAATCGGTCGGATGAAAATACATTAACAATAATAATTAAATAATATTATTATAATTTATTATTAATCATATTATTTACGGGCTTATATTATGTGTCGCCGTCGACTGATGAAATCAGCCGTCCAATTTCACGCCTGGGAAGTTTATTAGGCGGCGGCATTCAATAACATAGCGGGCCTTTTAATTGTAATTAAGCACTGTCTAAAACGTTTGACTATTTGGCTGATCGAAAACTGGTCTTTTTATTAAAAGGCTGAAGGAAGAGCCGCCATCTAGTTTGAATTGACATTTTTCAAGATTGCTTCAACGCAACAGCTGATTTGCTTTATCTAAGTCAACTGCGGTATGGTTACCAAGATATTTGGTTGAAACTGAACTGAAAGCAGATATTAGAAAAAGCATTCTCTTCTTTTTTGTTTATTTATTTTAAATAACCTGTTTGAAACTGAACTGTTAGGGGAAACTGGGCCTCGATTCTGTTAGTGCATTGTAGTATAATGACAGGTACACTGTCGGGTCACGTGACGTGTTTTTTCGTACCATTGACGCCTAGAAGGTTTGATGGGTGTGCCCGCGTAGACTTAAAGCAGCCATGAAATGAAAACCGCCATGTTCATGCAGTTGTCATGTTACTACAATGCATTAACAGAATCTAGGCCCTGAACTGCTAGCAAATCACCTTTATAAAATAACAGTAGCTTAACTTATACAAAATAATTTGTAACAGATTAGAAGGTAATTAGTCGTTGCATGCACGCACGCCGGTTTCGGGTACTTTTTATCTTGCCCTTTGTTAATACATCCTCTATTTGGTCGAAGTATGTCCGTCTGGGTCGTCCCGCGAAAGTGATCTGTCAGGATCGTAGCAAGTGGCACTCCCTGGTCTCTGCCTACCCCTCTGGGATACAGGCGTGAGTTTATGTTATGTTATGTTATGTTAGAAGGTAATCTGAATAATTTAAACTGCAGCATTTTTTAATTTTTATTATATCATCATCATCATCAGCCATTTGACGCCCACTGCAGGAGATAGGCCTCCTTCGTGGTTTTCATAGGCATGAGGGGTTTTGCCAAAATCGCCACGCTTGGCAGGCGGGTTGGCGATCGCGAATGTATATAAATTCATTTATTTTTTCAATGATAATTTATGTGGCCGAGCAGTTTTTTTTTTCAATAGGTTATTTTTAAAAAAATAAACAAAAGAAGACAATGCTTTTTTAATATTTACTTTCAGTTCAGTATCAACCAAATATCTCGGTGACCCTACCGAGGCTGACTTATGCCCAGTTCCTATATTAAAAAACGACTCGTTTTGCTTACGGATGGTTAAAATGTATACTCAAGTATTCCTCTCAAAAACGGTTTTGAATAACGTACCGTACGATAAATGCATGGAGATAACAATTTGTAAAGTTCCTATACAATTTTGTAAACATCAACCAGCTATTCAAGTTACGGGACGCTTGTTAAGGATAAGTTACCGATTACCAATAACGATTCGTTACATATAGGAATCGGACATTAGGTGAAACAAATTAACTGTTGCGTTGACGCCATCTTGAAAAATGTCAAGTCAACTTAGATGTCGGTTCTTCATTCAGCCTTTTGATAAAAAGGGTAGTTTTCGATCAGCCAAATAGTCAAACGTTTTAGACAGTGCTTTATTACAATTAAAAGGCTAGCCAGCGTCTCGCTGTTTTCAAAGAAACTTACATCTGTGTAGAATAAGCTCTTTGTTTCTCGCACAGCCCGTTCTACAGCGACCAAGTGCACCCGTTCATGAAGCAAATGGCGAAGGGGCTCAAGATGCCGGAGAAATGCCCCTGCTCCAAGCCAGACTACTGCAAGTGAGTTAGTTCAGATGAGCTCGTTCAGACTAAGGCCGACTTGCGCCAACTCTGTCTGACAGCACTACTAATTAGGGTTCTGTACCCAAAGGGTAAGGGACTCTTTACTAAGACTCCGCCTTCCTTCCGTCCGTCTGTCACCAGCCTGGATCTCATGAACCTTGATAGTTAGACAGTTGACATTTTCACAGATGGTGTATTTCTGTTGCCGTTTTAACAAAAAATACTAAAAACAGAATAAAATTAATATTTAACGGGGGTTCCGATACAAGAAACGTGATTGTTTTTGCTCGATTTTAATAACGGCAACAGGTAGACGCTTGAAATATTCAACTGTTGTATAGGTAATGGTACGGAACCCTTCGTGCGCGAGTCTGACTCGCACATGGCCGGTTTTTTTTTAATCCACGGGTAAGCTCTATCCAGTGAATAAGTCCAAAACCATCTTGCACCATGTCATTTTCAGAGCTTTCCGTAGATAAATTGTATGAATGACAACACTGTCAATCAGTTATTTATTAGTTTATCCCGGGATACGTGTTTATCTATTTACTTACTTATCCAGCGATATGGCGCAAGCCGCCCTTAAGGGGATCCGGAGGGCTAACTAGCGCCACCAATGAAAAAGAAATCATATGTTCTTTTACAGATCCTATTTGCAAAACGTGTCTATACAATCTATCAATCATGTTAACAGTGATTTTTAGGACCCACGACAAGGACCTAGGATCTAGACAGCATTTATGCCAAAAACGGCCGTTTTTGCCGTTAATTCTATGTAGGTACCTAGTCCTAGGTTTTTTTGCCATAAGTTCACGGCCCTGGGTCTTAAATAGTACATAACATAACTAGGGCCGTAAAATAAAGAAAAGCCGATATCCCAGAAGCTTAAGCCCCGAGCCGCAGGCGAGGGTCATAAATATGCGATAGAGGGCTTTCTATTTTACGGTCCGTGTTGTGTACACAATTTTATGTCGTCACTTGGCCTCAAAGTGGGTTTTGCCGTACGCGTAGCGCGCGGAAAAACCCGCTTTTGGCCAGGTGTGGCTTAAAATCACTATTGACATGATTGAACGTGTTTTGAAAAGAATAAATGTGGAGTTTCTTTGTTAGCTTCTTCTCCACATAATCCATTAATTGTGAAACTTACGTACAATGGCCCAACCATGAGGCTAAGTGCGGAAATCTCAGGTCTAACTAACTAATTGTGAAACTAACAACTTTGACATTCATTAAGTAAACATTCTGTTTTTACAATGAATAAAAATATTTGAATTGAATTGAATTGAGAGATTGTTCAGACACTTGCAATTTCGATCTGTACAAAAAGATATGATTTTTTTTTCTCGGTGCCGCTAGTGTTACTCTATGGAGTCCCTTATGGGCTGCTGTTACATCTGGCGTACGCATTATTGCTGGCACATATAGCGCGGTTAATTTAAGAAAGAGACTGAATAACTAGTTGCCTCGCTCTATATTGTGTGAGTGGGTCAGATGTCCAGTCCTATTATGTAATTAGAGGCCATGTCCTGCAGTGGGCGTCAAATGGCTGATGATGATGATGATGATGATGATTATGTAATTAACAGTCAGTGATGGTTAAAAACTAGATGTCGAACTAGCGGTAAAAAGTGAGCCCACGTGCAATTGTGGGATGACGGGCGGGGCTGTCAATTGTGTCACCAATCGGAGCGAGTTCAGTACTACCCGGCAAAATAACTATGCACCTGCCACCGTGATCGCCATTTTGCGAGGTACCTAATAATACGGAGTATACATCAATGAAGTCATTGATTTGACGTTTTTGTATAAACGAACCATCAGTTACGCTGTCACGCATGGCGCACAGAATGAACCAATCACAAAGTGATTTATTCTGCACTACCTCTTGCGCTCATTACATTGGTAATCGAGAGGACTGGGGCCGTTTTTGAATTTTGTAGGAAGAAATACTTCCATGGTTTTTTTTATTCGTAGTTAACGGTGTTATAACAATAATAACTATCACACAGCACAATGGGGAACTTGCGTCTAACTTAGATTGGAGTGACATTGCTTTTATACCATAGGAATCACATAAAAACCTAAAAAAAATTAAAAATAAAACAACAAAAATATTTTTTCTGGGTTTTCGGGCTGTGAGCCATATGCAAAATATAAGGTTACTGTAATAACATAAAACTTACTAGATTTCAGTTTGTCATTGAATTCTAAACGTTTTCTTATAAGGGTGTACACATGCATAAAAACATTATTTTACGAGATTTATCAATATTTGATAAACGCTTCACACATATAAGGCGTTACGTTAGGGAGTGATGTCGTAGTCTAAGGTCGATTTGTATGGCGCATTTTAGTACCTCGTGACTATATTGACTTTTCGACTGGTTATATTACAATAAGTATTAGTCGCAGAGCAAAAAAATTACCACGTTTATTTATCTTTTAACGTGACATTTTATAGTGCATGTTCTCCATTGCAATAAGGAATTTTTCAATTTAATACATTTTTAAAAACTTTCAGGTGAACTTCAATGCTGGCTGCTTCAAGAAACGGTCCCCTATACTACGAGAGACTGACAAGTTAGTGCCAGTACTTACATTTAGACGTTATTTTGTTTGTATTTTGATATTTTGTTGAAGTGTTCATTACGAATCTAGTGCGGAATTAAAATCGTCTTCGTTTTGAAGTCTCTACGTTTGAATTTTAGTACGGGACCCATTTATCCCAAAAATGTGCCAACAGACGTGGGGCGAAGTTTATTTCGCTAACCACCAGTTTCTCGTACACTAACACGCTGTTAATCTACTGTTAACAGCTGTCAATTGACCACTTTGGTCAAAAAAAAAAACACTGACAGCTCTGCTGTTAACAGTAGATTAACAGCTTGTTAGTGTACGAGAAACCGGGGGTAAGTTTATTCCGTACCCCGCAACAGCCCCTATATTACGCGCACCAAATCCTGAGCGATTCCAATCGTCTGTCAAGTTAGTATGGAATTTGACAGTTGGACGATTGGAATCGCTCAGGATTTGGTGCGCGTAATTAGGCCCCAGGAGCCTACTACTATGCCTACGAGGTCTGTCTGTCTGACCTATAAAGTTCATTGAACCGTGACAGCTAGCCAGTAGATTTTTTCACTGGAATAGTAAACAATACCGAAAAACAACAGTCACAGATTATTCATTCATGGCCCGATATTATACCATACAGAAAACAAATTTTTTTTCAACGTATATAATTAAAATTCTTTTTGTAGAATGTCAGCCGCTACCTTCGGGTCGAGTCTGTAGTTGAGATAAAGGCAGCGATAAGACCTCCACTCTGGCCATCTTTTGTCAAATTGTATTAAAGGGGCCAGAGGGTAACACTAGCGCCACCGAGAAAAGAAATGATATCTTTTTTTACAGAACCAATTTGCAAAAATCCTCGGTGGCGCGCTAGTGCTGCCCCCCTGGAAGCCCTTAAGTACAATACATTAGTTAGTATGACAGGTACTCGGTACAAACCTAGCCTAACAGGATCCCATGAATGCAATCAACAACTTTCACTAAAAAGCTGTCAGTAAATATTTAACTATTAAAAAACCGGCTAAGTGTGTGTCGGGCCACGCGCAGTGTATGGTTCAGTAGAAAGAGGGGGTTTTTATCTGCTTTACAGAACTAACAACATTTATTTACGTAATTTTCAATGGATTTTGACGAAAGGACGAAGTTTTCCTACAAAACCTATTTAGAGCCTAAAAATTCTACCCATGCCGGGACTTAAACCCGCGACCTCTGGCTAACCGTGCCAGCGCTCTCTCAACTGAGCTAATGGGCAACTGCAGACCGGCATGGGGGGAATTTTTAGCCACTAAATAGGTTTTTTTTAAATTGCACTCAGCACAGGTTAGTGCAACAAGAAGAATATAACGAAGTTTTCCTTTTATAACTTGTCGCCTATTACTCGTTAATCTGTTAAGCCTGCTTAGCCGTGATAGTTTTCCTTTTAAGTTCATAATATGTGATGCTACCCTGATTTTTTATACGTTTCTGCAATCAACCGTTTAGCCAGGAGAGGAGGTGGAGGGGACGCCCTACTCGGACAAAAATTTGCGCCTTAAAGCTTCATATTTCGCAAACGGAACCCTAAATAAAAAAAATTATCATTCTACACCCACAATATTTTTAAACGACCAATCTCACGATACCCCACACTATGGTGTAGGCGAGAAAAAAAATGCATCCCAAATTGAACAGCAGGGTAAAAAAAAAATTTGAAAGATTTTGTTCTACCGTTTCTTCGGCGTTTTAATATGTATGTCTATGCCAAATTTCAGCTTTCTCGTACTAATCGTCTCTGAGCTAGGCCGCGGACAGACAGACAGACGGACGGACGGACATGGCGAAACTATAAGGTTTCCTTGTCAACTACGGAACCCTAAAAATGGGTGCTTTCTCGTGGGTTTATTATTTGGTCACGGGTTAATAAGAGTATGCTGAACAAATCATGCATTTGGAACACTCGTCCTCTAGTGCAGTTGGTCAATAAACCAGAATGACTTAATTGACCGCACAACACGACATGTGTCAGCGTCTTACACACGAGTCATGTTCAGTCTTAATCGGATCCGTTGTACCGCTGAGAACACTTACCTCACCTACGTGCATTCCTGACTTCGAATCCTGACATGAACGTAGTTTTTTAAAGCTGGTTACCGCTAAACTAGGTGCTTTGCAATTATATTTTACGCTCTAATGGTTACTAATATATTAAAAATCTGAAAAATATATATGTTACTTATATTCTTTTTGTTGCACTAACCCGTGCTGAGGACAATTTTTAAAACCTATTTAGCACGGGTTAGTGCAACAAAAAGAATATAATCATGTAGGTACAGCGATATCATTCCGATGTAAAAACCTAACTGCGAAGTGGGTTACTCGGGGCTGCAAGTGATGTGAATTACTTCAGCCAGATGTCGCTGCCTGAACGACAAACAGAGAAGTTTGTAAAGAGGCTCGAAATTTCACTGATGCCCATTAGCTCAGTTGGGAGAGCGCTGGCACGGCTAGACAGAGGTCGCGGGTTCAAGTCCCGGCATGGGTGGAATTTTTAGCCTCTAAATAGGTTTGAAAAATATATATTACTTTTCAATGTCCTATTTTCATAATTTTTATGTTATTTTAAACTTTATAGCATCAAAAAAATCGCAAACATGAGTAAATTATGACTAGATTTGGTTTTATTTGAGCTGTATTGAGTCTTGGATAGTAAAAAATAAACTAAAATGACTATCATTGAACGTGTTAGACGATAGGATTTGTATTTCTGTAATTTCAAAAATACCTACTCTGCCCCCAATTCGCTCGCGCAGCGCAATAAGTCCCATACAAAAAAATACATAAGGATAAGCGGTGGTAGCCTAGTGGGTAGAACATTGGACTCGGAAGCGGGAGACCCAGGTTCGATTCCCAGTGCGAGCATGTACCTATGACTTTTCTTTTTATGTTACGTACATTTGTGTAGTTATAGTAGCAATACCACTAGCTAACGGTGAAGGAAAACATCGTGAGGAAACCTGGGTGTCTGAGCTATTCACATACCTCAGCGCTTGAAATCGCCAATCCGCGGTGGGCACGCGTGGTGATTAAGCCCATACTCTCTCTCTGAGAGAAGACCTGTGCCCTACAGTGGGACGTATATAGGCTGCTTACGCTAAAAAAATACAAAAATTCTTTATTCATTTCTCTTAAATGACGAAAGCGTTTAAACCAAAATCGCACGGTGCGTTTATTAGTAGACCCCTCTCCAAACGCAGCATTGATATTGCGGGCTGTTTCTGCCGCGTTAGTTCCGCGTCGGAACTCGTATTCAAAAATCACTCGAATTTTCGCAGTATCCATCTTTCTTGTCTAAATTGAATAACAAAAACAATTGAAAGTCGATATTCAAATGTTTCACATTTTTTAAAAAAAGAACATCATAGAAACCATTTGAAAAAAGTTTCATTCGAAAACCTCAAACCATGAAGATTCTATGTCAATTCAAAGAACCTATTGCAATAAAACGGCAATTTCATACTTTAACCCCTAATAATATGTCATGTCACACTAGAGTGACAAATGTGGCCAACTGTGATTAGGACGGGGGAAGGGTAAAAAAGTCAAAGTCAGAAATTAGTGTGACGTTTTTTATGGATGACCCCAAAGAGAATATAACGATGACCCCTTATGAGAACGCTTAAAATGTTGGCGAATTGGACATTCTGCGCCTAAATGAATATTTTGTGTAACAGGAATAACAACTGTATTTCATTTCAATCAGCTTTTTCCTATATTTTTCGGTTTTTCACAAACCATTTATGGGAATCGTTGGAATAAGGAAAGCAGTAACCTGATAGATAGGTTATTTTCTCTTTCTACTGGCTAGTTCACACGTGTGGGGTACGCAAGTCCTGGCGACCGCGGACCGGACGACGCAGCGTGGGCAGGTCTCCCACCAGATGGTCTGACGACCTGGTTACGGTGGCGGGGTGTCGCCGGATACGGGCGGCACGACACCGGGAAGCTTGGAAAACCATGAGGGAGGCCTATGTCCTGCAGTGGGGGTCAAATGGCTGATGATGATGAGTACGCAAGCAGCTAAATAAATTTTAAGTTAAAACATTACTGTAAAAATCACTAAAGAGCTAATTTGATCTTTCGTATTTTTTGTCTCTTGAATAGGTAGTAAAAAAAGTAAATACCTAAGATATAAAAACACGATTCCTTAATACACTACTCAGTTTTTTGCTGAGTACAAGTAAAATATTTTTAAATACTATCAAAGTAAAAAAAATTGATATTTCTTAATTTTTATTAGATGAAAAAATACTAATGCCTAGTTTACTAGTGTTAAGTGATTCAGTACAGAAGTAAATATTAACGTTTTAAGTGGTCAGACGTCCACAGCACGGGCAATTTAGCTATTTACAAATACTCAAGGACACACCGGGGTAGAGTAGGTACAGTCGACGATAGGTCAACCTTTACGTTTTCCTTGCTGATTGGAAAGTACGTATGTAAAGGTTGATGTGCTGTCGACAGTCCCTGCGCGGTGCCAGGGGCGACGCTGCTATACATTAAAATAGATTTGATTCTATTTTTAGGGTTCCGTAGTGACAAGGAACCCTGAAAATAGATTCGATTCTATTTTTTGGATTCCGTAGTGACAAGGAACCCTTATAGTTTTGCCATGTCCGTCCGTCTGTCCGTCGGTTCGTCTGTCTGACCGCGGCCTAGCTCAGAGACGATTAGTACATTTTGAAAAGCTGAAATTTGGCCTAGACGTACATATTACTTACGCCGACAAAACGGTAAAATAAAATCTTAAAAACAATTTGTTTTAGGCTACCCCTAAGTTATCAAAATTAGGAATGCAATTTTTTTTCTCGCCTACACTATAGTGTGGGGTATAGTTGGATTAGTCGTTTAAAATATTGTGGGTGTAGGAAGATTATTATTTTATTTAAAGAAAGAAGACATTTATTTAAATTGTCACAGAAACACAAAGTAAACACAAAGGTACACAAACAAAATACACGGGCGTCAAAAAAACAAAAATAAAAACAAAATAGTCGTGAAGAGAACATGTGAGAAGGCAGCCGGGTACCATACAGTAATGTATGGCACCCGGCCACCTCGGACTCAAAACGCCTCAGGTGCTTCCGTGACAACAAAAAAGGGGCTCCAACGCAGCATACTTTACTGGTGTGTGCTGATAGCATAACATCAGCAAAACTGATTTTCAGTTGGGACCATATAATTAAGGACTCTGTTTGCGAAATATTAAGTTGTGAAGCGCAAATTTTTCTCCGAGTAGCGCGTCCCGTTCTCCTGGCTAAACGGTTGATTGTAGAAACGTAAAAAAATTCAGGGTAGTACCACATAATGAACTTAAGAGGAAAACTGACACAGATAAGTAGACTTTACAAGTTAACGAGTAATAGGCGACCAACTTATAAAAGGAAAACTTCGTACAAAATCCCTTGAAAATGACTTTGATGAAGTTGTTAGTTCTGTAAAGCAGATAAAACCCCCTCTTTCTACGGAACCCTACACTACGCGTGGGCCAACACGAATTTGGTCGGTTTTTTGACTTAACCGCTTATCTTCTTCTTATAGCGATTCCTTTATAGGCATTGGAAGGTACATACGGTTGTTGTGATTCACTTATCTTAAATAGTTTTCCCTAAAGCTTACCACGTACAAGGAAATTTTTTTGAGTTCCTGTACTCGTAGTTGTAGATCCTAGTCTAATTTCATATGCGGAAAGCATTCGGCACTATCAAGATGAACTTGACAATAAATGTGACGTTTAGGTACCGTCGATGACGAAATACTATACCTCAACATTATTATTTTTACTTTTCCTGTGTCACTATCCGTTGGCGAGCTTACTACTTTGATGGCTCTAATAAAAAAAAATGTTTACTTCCAGGGAAAATGTAAAACGCATGTACCTACTAGCTTACTCATTCACTTAACGAGCAAACCACAGTACCTACATGTGGCAAGAGGTTAAATTAATATGGTGACAGTACACAATTTTCCTGTAGGCAGCTTCACCAATAAAACAATACTTTGACTCACGCGTTAATCTTGATGTTTCATCGCTGCAGACCTATATAAAGTACACCAAATCCTTCAATTAAGTCAGTTTAAATCCAACAAACATGGAATATACAGTGCTAGTGTTAACTCTAATAGCTTTGGCCACAGCCAATGATTTGAAGCTCGGTCATGAAGGAGGTAAAATTATATACAGCCAGCAATTCGACGCAAGTCCAGCTTTATGGAGACAGGTGAATACAGTAAAAATCGGCGCAAAAGACGACGAAGTGATCAGACAAATCATTGTCAAAGATCTCAGAGAAGAAAAGGATGGTGAAGCCAGGATAGTGGACGGGGGCGTAGGAGTGAAAGACGTTACTGTAGAGTTGAAGAGTCCTACTGTTTTAAGAGGATACAGTTTCAAAGTCGAGGTTTATGCTGCGGCCACGGACGCCAATGAGCAAAGCACTACGGAAAACTATAACAGAGATAGCTTGAATATTCCCGGAATTATCGGTAAAGATGGAAAACAAAACAAAAGAGACGTTACAACGGCTCCCGGAATTATTGGTGAAGATGAAGAACAAAAAACAAATGTCGCGATGACTCCCAGAATTAACAGCCAAAATGAAGAGAAAAACCAAACAGGTGCTGCGATGACACCCGGAATACTCACTAAAGATGAAGAACAAACATCAGATGCTGCTATTACTCCCGGAATTCTTGGCGAAAATGGAGAAAAAAACCAAGCGAATGCTGCGATGCCTCCCGGAATTATTGCTGAAGATGCAGAACAAAATCAAACAGATGCTGCGATGACTCCCAGAACTGTCGGTAAAGATGTAGAACAAAACAAAACAGTTGCCTCTACGACACTCGCCGATGTCGAAACCCGTGACTACTCGACGACGGAAAGTGGATTGAAAATCACTGCTGGTAACTTAAGATATATCCGTGAAACCAACAATTCTACAGAGGAAAACGAAGAAAGTGAGGACTCTACTGCTGTTTTTGAAGCGACAACAACTGAAGAGGCAACTGGGATTGTATCAGGTGACCTTGAAAATGACGACAAAGGTTCGACTAAGATTACCCAAATAAACTCAACATCACCTACCGAACTTGAAAACAGCACAAATGACGCTTCTGTGCATATTGATGAAATCTCTGGTAAACTTTACACAAATAAACCTGCTCATGATTTGGAATCTAGTACAGAAAACGTGGGACTGTCTACTGATGAAGCTGAGATGGATCAAACGACGATGCGTTACGACCTACTCCATGATGTTTTTATTAGATAACTAGCTTCAGCGCGCGATTTGGTTCACATAGACCATAGTTTTATATCTCCGGCTCCCGTAGATATTATACTAAAACAGTTTTAAGTCTAAATCACAAGTTTTTAAACACAAAATGTTTCACCATAATTGGTCCAGCAGTTTTTGTGTTATGCTCGAACAGACATATAAACCGGCGGATTTTAAAATTGTAAATTATCGCTACGTAGGTATATGATTAAAGTAGCATTTAATTAAAATTCGTACAGACTTAAATACAAAATCTACAACGAAACAAAATTAAATGCACCTATTGTAGACCTAAGTGACATTAAAGTAATTGTAATTTGTTTTTAAAGCTTAGTTTAGTTTAGACTAGCCTTACAGTATTGTTATCTTACGGCGTCGTCGGGCCAAACTATAAAAAAAGTAATAATAAAACAGTACAATACAAAGTTATCTTTACTTCACGTGTATACCCTCTACTTGAATGGACACAAATCGTTGACAAAATTGATAACAATAAAAATCTTCCAAGTGCGAGTCGAACATGTGCCCGAGAAATTCCACGTCCTTCCGTGGCCTAATTCATAAGCAGCCTATATACGTCCCACTTTAGGGCACATGCCTTCTCTCAGAGAGAGAGTATGGACTTAATCACCACGCGTGCCCATCGCGGATTGGCGATTTCGAGCGCTGAGGTATGTGAATAGCTCAGACACCCAGGTTTCCTCACGATGTTTTCCTTCATAGTTAGCGAGTGGTATTGCTACTATAACTCCACAAATGTACATAACTTAGAAAACAAAGTCATAGATACATGCCCGCACTGGCAATCGAACCTGGGTCTCCCGCTTCCGAGTCCAATGTTCTACCCACTAGGCTACCACCGCTTCTCTACCTACTAGGCCTAATTATGCACACCCAAATCCTGAGCGATTCCAATCGTCTAACTGTCAAATTCCGTACTAACTTGACAATTAGACGATTGAAATCGAATAGGGGCTGGAGGGCATCGGCCGTCTCCCTTCCCCCATATACTCTGTCTGGGCTTAATGACAACGCGAATTAGCAATTTCTAGCGCTGAGGTATGTGAACACCCCAGACACTCAGATTTCCTCACGATGTTTTCCTTCACCTTCACCTAGCTAGAGGTATTGCAACTACAACTTTACAAATGAACGTAACTTAGAAAACAAAGTCATTTGTAATGCCGGGATTCGAACCCACGACCTCCCGAAATGAGGCCGGTGTTCTACCGCTGCGCTATCATCGCTTATTATTGGAATTGAGTCATCATCATCAACCCGTTATGTCCCCACCGAGGGGCACGGGTCTCTTCCCTGAGAAAGGTATAGGCCATACTCCACCACGGGGGCCAAGTCCGGATTGGTGGAGGCTTGTAGACAAGTGGCTCGTCTACTGTCAGAAGTTGTCAAGCCGCCCTAAGGCCTCTGACTTGGCTTAACGACTGCCATCTATCGACGGCAGCCGGCACCAACAGCTTAACGTGCCTTGCGAAGCACGGAACCGATCGGAAAAATGCCACTAGCGTTAGGCATAGACGGCGACCCATCCATGCACTGAACGCGACCTGTGTTGCTTAACCTTCGTGATCGTTTAAGATCACTCAGGCAGCCGGGGCTACGAGCGACTCTTGGAATTGAGTGCCATCACGTATTTAGCAATAAATAGTTTTGCTTTACTTAGTTAGAGACCCTTTAGCGAGAGTGCGACTCGCACATGGCCTATTTCTATTATTGTTATGCTATAGGCTTTGCTCTACGTATAGTCACACCAAGTTTGACACTTGTTATTACATACATAAACTCACGCCTGTATCCCACAGGGGAAGGCAGAGAACAGGGACTGCCACTTGCCTCGATCCTGACAGATCACTTTCGCTTCCTCAATATTCATTAGTCGTTGCATGCACGTGTTATTACCGTTTTTATAATAGAGCATCATAAGCAGCCTATATACGTCCCACTGTAGGGCACAGGCCTTCTCTCAGAGAGAGAGAGTTGGGCTTAATCACCACGCGTGCCCACCGCGGATTGGCGATTTCAGAGCTGAGGTATGTGAATAGCTCAGACACTCAGGTTTCCTCACGATGTTTTCCTTGTTGTTTACAAATGTACATAACTTAGAAACAAAGTCATAGGTACATGCCCACGCTGGGAATCGAACCTGGGTCTCCCGCTTCCGCATCCAATGTTCTACCCACTAGGCTACCACCGCCTGCATATCATAGAGCATAAAAAAACGGAAACATTTCGTGTTTATTTTATATCTTCCCTCTATCTTTCCTTAAAGAACTCCACTGTCTGTCTGTCTGTCTGTCACCAGGCTGTATCTCATAAACCGTGCTAGCTAGGCAATAGAAATTTCCACAAATTATTTATTTCTGTTGCCGCTATAACAAAAAATACTTAAAACAGAATAAAATAAATATTTAAAGGGGGCTCCCATACAACAAACGTGATTTTTTTGCTGTTGTTGCTCGATATTAATAACGGCAACAGATAGACGCTCGAAACATTCAAATGTTGTATAGATAATGGTACGGAACCCTTCGTGTGTGAGTCCGACTCGCACTTGGCCAGTCTTTACTTTTTATTATTTGGTGGACCAGGGCTTGAGGGACGACTCAGAACCGGACGGCCTTCAGTGGGTAGACCGACAGCCCGATGGTCGGACGATATGAGCAAGACGTCTGGCGAGAGATCGCGAAAGATGGCGTGTGGAAAAAAGGTCTTTACCCAGCAATCGGCTGATGATGATGATGATTATTTGTTGGTCAATCTATAACGGTTCAAGAGAAAAAGCCCTTGATAGGTCATACGTCTTAGGCATATTTAGGGGCTCCATGAGGTGTCTGCGAATGAGGCAGAGCAGTGAGAGTCCGACCAATTAAGAAATTTAAAGCGCGCTGTGGTGAGCGCTGACAAAATCTGAAGGGTCTGAAGAAAAAGGTGTCAGCGGCCTGGAATTAAGAATGCCTTCTATTTGGACTGAAACTGTACATTTCCTCGTAAATGAGGTGTGCCATGCCAAGTATACGTGAAATGATAGTGGACTTTACACTTGACTCTCATAAACCTCCCTGGTGTGGGCTGTATGGGCTTGAGAATATAGGTTTGGTTAGACCGAGATGGTGTATTAGTGGACTGTATTGTTTAGGATGACCTGTTTAAGCCGGGCGTGCAAGAAAAGGCTCAATTTTCGGGTAAATGACAATAGGAAAGAACAAAGAAGAATGAATGTCAATATGTACAATGAAACCTCCTGTTCGATGTGAACCTCTATGATGGCGTAAACAGGAGGTATGTACCATAAAGTGTTCTCTAACTATCTATCTTGTTTGGTACCCTAAGGTACGGAATCCTAAAAAATGACTTGATTTATTTGAATGGGTAGGATACACTGCACAACAGTTTCTTGCCAATCGTTTAATATTTATTTAGAAGTGATTAAACATAAGCGAGCCATTAACACTTACAATGCCCTATAATTTGTATTTTATTGTTCGGATCCATTGTAAAATGACTGCCTACATACTTTATCCTGTTATCAGCATTAAGATACAGGGTGTACAAATCCCTCTGTGATTTTTGCCAGAAAAGGGGAGAGAAAACTCAATACCTGCCAACAACGTTTGGTATGGGAAGAAAAAAAAAATCCGACCAAGTGCGTGTCGGGCCCGGCGCAATGTAGAAGCAGGGGTTTCATCCAGCTTTACAGAACTAGCAACATCATCGAAGTAATGTTCAATGTAATTTGGTCGCCTAAAGATAAAGAGAAGATAAATAGTTATTTGTTATGCAAGGCTGCAAAGTTAATTTTTGGCGCGAGTACCTTGTATTGAAACCTGAGCAAGCGAAGGATTCTAGGATTGAGCCACGAGCGAAGCGAGAGTGGTTCAAATATAGAATCCTGAGCGTAGCGAGGGTTTCAAAGATACGAGACGCTAAATAACTTTGCTGCCAAGCGCAACACACAACTTTTCACCTCACTAAAGCGAGGAAAATGTTAGGTGCAAGAAAAACAGTTTTAATAAATATTAAATTACTGTTAATTTATATCTTCGTCGCTGCTAGCTTCGCTCATATTTTATGATTTCTTTCGATTTTATCAAAAAACAAACCAAAATAATGGAAGTAAAGTGAATTCAATAAAGAGAAGAAAATTTTAAAGTTTTTTTTAAATCAAATTTTCTTGCCGGCCAGTGCGATTCTTTAAATGAGGCTGGCGCATGACATGAAATAAGTATTTGCATTTCAATCATCAATGGACTGGCTGCAGAGAATATAAACTATTACGAAACCAATGAGGTTCTATATATATGTAATTTATTGTACGAAACCTTTATTGAATAAAAATATTCGAATTTTAAAAACACTCCACGCTAGCGGACAAAGTGCGATTTTCCCGCAGATTTCGAATGATAAACAGAGCTTTTACGAGCTAGTGAGGTGAAAAAAATATTATTGCCTCATCAGAAAAAAAAAACTTAAAACAAAGTAAGGCTTAACTAGTGATGACGTAAAATAAGGCAAAAGGTAGTGGCTCGGCTGGTGCTGACCCGGATCAGTCCCGGGCGGCGCTGGTTTTCAACCACTGCCTTCTCCCTATTACTCGTTAACTTGTAAAGCCTACTTAGCCGTGATAGTTTTCCTTTTAAGTTAATTATATGTGCTACTGCCCTGAATACTTTCACGTTTCTACAATCACCCGTTTAGCCGGGAGAGAGTGGGGCCTCTCTAACAAAAATTTGCGTCTTAAAGCTTAATATTTCGCAAACGGATCCTTGAATCGGAAAATGAGTTTTCTACACTTACAATATTTTTAAATGACCAATCTAACAATACCCCACACTACGGTGAAGCGACAAAACAAATTTCATCCCCAATTTAGGTGTAGGGGAAAAAATATTCACACTTTACAAAGTAATTTTCACTGTTTAAAAGTGTCAAACTGTCAATACAGTTTGTTGGTACATTAAACCCCAGTTTCTCGTACACTACTGTTAACAGCTGTCAATCGACCAAAGTGCATACAAAAAAAATCACTTACTGCTGTCAACAGTAGGTAGATTAACAGCTTGTTAGCGTACGAGAAACCGGGGCTAACTCTCTTAGTTTACATTTAAAAACTTACGCTATCTAAATCGATACTTCCGTCCGAACAAGAATATAGACTATTTAGGTACTATTTTCAGCAAGTTTTAATGAGACACCTAGGCTCTGCAGGTGAAACCTCACGCTATCTGGGTCTATCTATCTATCCAGGGTATGAATAGAGCTCAGTGGCACAGGCCTCTGCCGTGTCACGTTAACCCCCTCATCATCATCATCATCATCAGCCATTTGACGTCCACTCCAGGACATAGGCCTCCTTCGTGGTTTTCATAACCATGAGAGGTTTTGCCGTAATCGCCACGCTTGGCAGGCGCTTAACCGGTTAACGTTAACCCCCTCAGTTCCCTGCCAATCATGTCCATTGCTTTCCGATTGCTTTAGTAATACCTCGGCCACCATTCTGTCTGACTGCCGAGTCAGACTTCGAGGGTTTTTTCGTGACATTCATTCGTTCGACTTCGAGATTCGACTGCCTCATTGGTCTAGCGGTATCACGTCTGATCACCAAGCTGTAGGTCGTGGGTTCGATTCCCACTGGGAGCCGTCTTACATTTGTGCAAATTGACTCCTCTGGGTGTATTTCCATGTTGATGGTGTCCTTGTCTGGTTACTATCAGGGTATCCTAGTTTGAGACCGGGACCAGTGATTGTATTGTTTAAAAGTTATTATTATTATTGTGGTAGCACCGCCACTCACAACAGTAAAGGAAAATACCATGAGGAAAGCCACAGCTCCATTGTCTCCGCAACAATGCAACCCAGTCATTCCTGCGAATAAGGACTATCTACTAAATTAATACCATGTAGGTACTAATCGAATACATGGAAAACAAAGACAATTAAATTTTGTTACGTTATACTTGCTTTGACTTGGCTTCCAAAATTAATAATTTTGGAAACAACTTCTCTTTATCAAAAACTAAGTGTGGAAAACAAACATAATTATTGTGTGTGTATGTCTGTAATTTTATTATCTAGCAAAGCCTCAGACCACATTTTATCGGTAGTTTTTTGTTTCACAATTACCTATAAATTAAATTACACCGCATTACATTATATTTAATTACATTGCATTACATTACATTAAATAACATTACATTACATGCACCATACAATATCCACCAGGAGCCACATCGCGGAACAAATACGGACAATAAAAATAAAAGCTTAACCTAACCCAACAAACCACCCTGCAAAGCTACTGAACCAAAGGTCCCCAGCACGCTGGCAGCATTGCCACGGTGCACCGCCAAAGAAATCCTTTGGCAAAGAAATGCACCAGAGCGGCAGTCAAGCCCGCGGTCCCTCAAACGGCGCCCCAGCTCCCCAACAAAAATCTTGACCTGTGCCCCCCAAACCCGCTATAGTCTCCACCGCAATTGGAACAAAAATGTAATTAGCCATAAGGGCACCGGCAGCGGCACCGGGTGTAGCAGCAGTTGTGGATAATCACCAATTAGGAACTAAAGTTGCAATAAAGATATTAGGATTATTTAATTTAACTTCAAATTATATGGTTACCAATAAAATAAAACATTTGTAAATTAAATGCTATCCAAATCAGTCCAGCTCTTGTCACGTATTGTGCGACCAAACAACATACATTACTTCAGCCAAAGCGTGCCTAATTGTTTTCTATAACTTGGCTGAAAGCAACACATATGATTCTTGAAGTTGGTTTGTTTATAAACGGGTAGCGAAATTCGGCGAAACCAAACAGTAAACAGTGTCTCGAGCCCTGCAGACAATACAGGCTTTCGGTCGCACTTCTTTTTAATAACACTAATCTTATTCTATACTTTAATGTTTTGATACGAGCTGCCTACCAAAACATGCCTCCCTTCTATATAAACCATCGCTTCACTGTATCGTAGCTCAGTAGCAAACGACATTCCAACGATGCACTATTACGTCATCATGTTGGTTATTGCTGCTACGACCTCGATGGCATGGAGTGATGTCGACCTCGGGACGAACGGTGGAAAGAAGTTCTACTCAAAGTTACACATTTCAACTCCGGAAAACGCGAACAAAGTAAAGATTGTCAAAGTGAAGACTGAGCCCACGGAAATTATAAGTCGAATTGTCATCAAAGATCTCCTGAGGGGAAAGTCTGGTGGAGCTACGGTAGTAAGCGGAGGGATCGGATCGAACCATGTGACGGTGAAGCTAAAAAAAATATGATAAAAAAAGGCTACAAGTTTATGATCGAAATGTACTCACAACCGATACCCTCTGTCAAACATGAAAGCACCACTGTACATTTCAAAATAAGAGTTCGCGACAGAGTAACTTCCGTAGCACCTAATGTGAGGCGGGGAATGAGAAGAAATAATGTTGATAGTAATAGAAAACACATAGATGAGGAAAAAACGACACTGAAACCTCTTAAAATAAAGAAATATAAATATCGCACTATAAAACCGTTAATAATAAAAGAAACGACGACAGAACGAAAGATTTCTTCTTTGAGGAGGAAACATTACAAGAAAAAAAGACCTATACAGCATACAACGGAATCCGAGGAACAACTCACGCCACAGTCTCCCTTCATTATAAAGCGACGGTCTCGTGTCAAGGTTAATAATAACAAAGATATAGGAAAACAAAGGAAAAGATTCAACAAAACCAAAGGAGCGAAACGTAAAACTACTACGGAAGCGACAACAGACAACGACGAAATTTTCGATGATTATATCAAACTCGGTGAAGAATTAAAACACATGTCTTTAGATAATTACAAGCCTCCAGAAGAGGAAATAACTGCAGTCATTGAGAAACATTTCGATGATGATAATGAATACAAATACCAACTGTTTACAAACGAAGAAGACGAACTACATTCGCCAGACGATATTACGTCGCGTTCGAAATCTCAAAACCACCTCCAAAACAAATCTATTTATTTCAGACGCAAGAAAATTACTCAACCAAGGCGGAACGAAAGATACGATTTTATACCTAATGTTCATAGAATATCAAAAGCGTTAAGAAATCAACACAGAACAAGTACAAGTAGAAATAAAGCTGACAGACGAGGTGCTCCATCAGCAAAGAGATATTTTGAGCCTGTTAGCATTTCTAATCGTGCAGTAGGCAAGACAATAAAATTAATGACCAAGTATTACCCGCCGATGAAGCGATTCACAGCTGTAGAAAAACGGACATACGAGTCTACGACTAAGCCCTTAAATGCCAAAAAAATATACTGGAAATACATAGACAGTACCGAAGCCGTAAATAAAGCCTCTGCGGAGTTAACCAATCACTTGGAAGCTAACAAAATTGAGCCGAAGAAGAAGACAATTAGGAATCTATCCAAATCAATATACCTCAGGTTACGGCAGAAACTGCTCGAGAGTGATAAAGGAGAAGCGAAGCAAACCGACTAGAATAACAAACCCGTAGCGAGTCCCTTGGATTCGCAAGACGAAAATACAATACATTCCTGCTGCCAATAGACTATCACCTACTGGTTTAAAGTTGCCTTTGGACCTCCCTCAAGTTACTGTCAACGATTTATAAATGAAATCATAATTGGATATTTCGTCCAATTCAAGTTTCAAGGGTCCGTAGACTGTCTCCTGGTTAGTCTCTGAGAACTTCGATTGTTTTAAAGAGTATTAGGTACAATGTAATAATTGGCTTAAGCATTACAATCTGTTAAAAACAAAAACGATTCACTTAAATTAATATCGAATGGGCTTGACCTGTTTCGCTCTGATCTGCAGAGCTTGATCTCAACAAAGTCTTAATTCGAAAGTTGATTGATTGAAAAATTCTTTATTGCACTAAAAAACTAATTTTGTACAAAGGCGAGCTTAATACTAGGTAGTATTTTCATCCAGCTAACCTACGTTGATGTGGAGAGTCGTTTACTCAAACCGAACATCCTAACCATCCGAACTGAAGAATAAAAGATCGAAGAAGCGAAGACGAAACTTGGTGTCGAGTACGTTACAGGTTTTAACCCGGGTGCCAACTTTAATGATTTGCCAACCTAACCTAACCAAGTTAATACTATGAAAGTTTATTCTGTGGATTATGATTATGACGATAAACTTTTTGTGTTGACGTAGTGGTTTTAATGAGAAATAAGAATGGCAGAATTTTGTAGGTCCGTTGGCCTGTGCATTTTTGTTCTTTGAGTGACGCCCACTGCAGTACATAGTTCTCCCTCATGGTTTTCCAAGCTTCCCGGTGTCGTGCCCCCCGCACCCAGCGTTTTCCCGCCACCGTAACCAGGTCGTCAGACAATGGCGGGGGGGCCTGCCCACGCTGTGTGGGCCGGTCCGCTTATTTGTTTTGTCCACAATTTTTTTACATAACATATACATAAACTTACGCCTGTATCCCAAGTAGATACCAAAATTGTCACTTGCCATAATCATTCTGACGTACCTTTTTCGCTCTTTTCTATTTTAAAGTATATACATCATACACTTGGACATGTAATTGACATTTTAATTTATTAATTTGTATAGGTACTATTGTAAATAATTTGTAAATACATAGGTATTTGTATGCTACATAAGCTATATTAACAAACTGTGTGCCTACTGCTGCTAAGTGGTAGAATACATTTACTTATTGCAGTAAAGGTCTGTGCAACGTGTGTAAAATTACATGTATTCGCAAATAATCATTTGAGTTTGAAAGTTAAATCGTATAGCTTGGTATAACTCACTGAAAAATTAAAGGGAGGCGCCATCCTGGCTTGTCGTTTTTTGGCGGGAAGGACTTAGTTTAATTTTGTAAATTACTCGAGTAATAATTTTGTTATCTTCTGTGGATTTATTCACTGTAGTAATAATAATGCTAACCTCTGTGGCATAGCCAACCTATACAATACTCTATCCTACCGTACGGTACAGAGGTACAGCGTGGCAATTTCAAGCGCCGAGACATGTGAGTGAATACCTCAGTAATTCTATATTTTTAAACTAGTTTCTGATGTATTCACATATCTCTTTTAAAATATTGAAATAAACTGAAAACTTACTAAGCCTAAAACATCTAGACGGTTACTTACTTCTCAAGGGAGAAGTCTCCCGTTTAAATTCCGGGGAAACGTGCAACGTGGAAGGAAAACATCGTTGGGAAAAAACGCACATCAATTCAACGAAATGCCAATTCTGAGAGTAAATTTTAGTTGAAATTTAATTTGAATTCACTCGGATAATGAATAGTGCTTCATTATAATTGTATCTACTTTCAGAATTTTGGTTTATAAAAAAAATCAAAGACGAATCAAAGCGTATTTGATAAGTGGTTTACCTATTACCTACACTACGTAGATATTAGGTTTTAAAATTCTATATCAAGTACATAGGAGTAAAAAAATAAATAAGTTACGTTGATTGATTTATGTTTTAGATAGTGTACTTGCTATCATTATCTAGTCTTGAGACAAAATGTTAAATATGAAGTTTGAATGGTTTATAAAGGCGTGTCTCCTGCGCGTGTTTTTTTGAAACATTACACAGAAAACACGAAACAAAAACGTTTGTTTCCATACACAAACTGTCGCTGTTTTTCTGTCTAAAATAACATGAGTTCTGGCGAGGAAGACGAGAAATTAAACAAATCCTTTCCCTCTCTAACCCTCGCGGGGAATGTTTTCCGTCACAATTGTGTGTAGCCACGCGCCTCAATGTTTCAATGTTTTTTTGTAATGTTTCGAAGAAACACGCGCATGTGACGCGGCTTTAGGTAAGTCACCGCTCATGCACATAAGCAATAAAGAGTAGTTAAATAATTACTAGCTGACTCGGGAAACGTTGTTTTGCCATATTAATTAGCCTACGACTTATTCTCAGACCTACCAAATACTTATAAGCAAAAAAAATCATAAAAATCGGTAAAGCCGTTCCGGAGGAGTCCGATTGCAAACACTGTGACACGAGATTTTTTTTACGTAGCCTCGTTTGTGTCCCACTGCTGGGGAAAGGCCTCCCCCGACTCAGACCTGGGCCTCGATTCTGTTAGTACATTGTAGTATAATGACAGGTACACTGTCGGGTCACGTGACGTGTTTTTTCGTACCATTGACGCCTAGAAGGTTTGATGGGTGTGCCCGCGTAGACTTAAAGCAGCCATGAAATGAAAACCGCCATGTTCATGCAGTTGTCATGTTACTACAATGCATTAACAGAATCTAGGCCCAGATGTTTCTGTCTTGTGCCACCTCACACCACTCCGGCATGTCGTCTCGCAACGTCTTCTTGGCCTACCTCTCCTGCGACGACCGCCTTGTGGCACCCACTCGGTGGCAAGTCTCGCCCACCTATCCGGGTGCATTCTACTGATATGCCCTGCCCAGCTCCACGTCAACCTTGCAGTCTGGACACCCACATCAGCTATGCGTGTTTTTGAGCATATCAATCCTTCTGACGCTCAACATGCTACGCTCCATAGCTCGCTGGCAAACCTTGAGCTTGGACTTCTGTTCTTCTGTTATACCATCTTCTCCTGGACTTTTGTTATTTTTCATAGTCTTGAGTACTCGGTTTACTTCTAGACCGGTTATAGGGGACATGGTATCTGGTTTAGGACTAATGGAAGGTGTGGAGGATTTGGTCTTAGATATATCAGAGTATAGATTCTGGTAGAATTTTGTGCAGATATGTATTATTTTCTCTCTACTTCGGTGTTTGACTCCTTGTTCGTCAGTAAGACTGGTTGTCCAGGATTTAGCATGAATAGCACCTTCTTTGGCTATTCGGAGAGATGTGTGATACAGCCCAGTTCACAAGATTAGATATCGGATATCGCTTCGAATGCTACGTTACGTATGCTCTTTTTATGTGTTTCTCTTTCATCTATCAGTGTCTTGTCTGTCAGTTTGCTTCTACTCTTCTTTGCTGGCTTTATTTTACGAGTTGCTACATCAATTGCAGATTTAATTTTGTGATATTGTGATTCAGGATCTTTGATGTCGGTTTTTAATTCTTTAAAATAGTTATTTATTTCTAAGTTAAATGTGTCGAAATGTTGGTGCAATGTCTGTATATTAAGTTTAGTGGCTCTTTTTGTAAATAAGTTTTTGCGATGGATTTTTATATTGAGTAAAATCATGATAAGCAGAGACCGGTGATCAGAGCTAAATTTAAATTTATTTGTTATCCCAACATCTTGTATTACTGTTCAGCCCACCGAATTAGCATGCTGAAGTGGCAGTGGACCGGCCATATCATCTTGAGTGGAGACCGCGGATCGGTAAACGTAGTGTGGGACGTCCTCAGACTCGGTGGAGCGATGATCTCCGTAGGGCGGCTAGCAAGAGCTGGATGAGAGTAGCCAAGGACCGTGCTCAGTGGCGTGCAATAGGAGAGGCCTATGTCCAGCAGTGGACAAGCATAGGCTGATGATGATGATGAATATTTTACCTACTTGTGTAGTTACAAATTTAAACTATTGATGTACAAGTTTTCTTATGTCATGAAAATGAAAACTTTCAGTTTCATTTTTTATTTACGAATCAACACTGTGTATATTTAGATTAGATTAGAACTCTTTATTGTAGAAACTAGAGAATAACAGATATACATCAAAAGGAAATTATCATCAACCAAAATCAGGAATAAGTCGTTCGATCAACAACAAATTATCTTGGTAACCAGATTAATTCAATTAAATTGGCAGCAACAGCAACACGTTATTATTTTGGTCAGCAATTAATTCAAAACTAGTCCGAAAATTATTAAGTTAATTTTACTACAACTATTTTGATGCTGACCGCTTCTATTTAAGTCCATTATTAACTGTCAGTAGGCTTAATGAACGACGGATTACATACAGAAAACGGCAGTAAGGTAGACATGAGTAGGTTCATGCCGATCAGAGAGATCTAAATGATACAGATCACTTCGAAGCACTACTTCATCTATCTTCAATTCACGAGTCAAAATATCGGGACTCTAATTAATAATTATTTCTAGATAAGCGTTGGAATTTCTACGTCAACAGGCCATTTCTTGTTAAATTATTTGGGTCCCAACTAATTTTACAAGAAGTGAGAAACTTGCGTCAAACTTCAATTGGAGTGCCATTGCTTTTATACCATCAAAGATACAGAAAACCACGGGAAAAATTAAAAAATTAAACCAGATTTATTTTTTTCGGGATTTTCGGGTTACCAAAAAATGCGAAAAATAAATCTGCTCTGATAATAAAAACTTGTTAGATTTAGTTTGAAATTCTAAACGTTTTTTAAGGGTGTGGGCACATAAAAGATCATTTTAATAGGCCTCCTTCATGGTTTTCCAAGCTCGGAGAACTGATGGCCGTTGGGGCGAAAAAGTTCTGACCTGGCGATCGCGGACCGGACCACGCAGCGTGGGAAGGCCTGACGACCTGGTTACGGTGGGCGGGCAGTCGCTGGATTCGGGAGGCACAAGACCGGGAAGCTTGGAAAACCATAAGGGTGGCCTATGTCCTGCAAATATTATAATTATAAGTTGAGGAAAACAGTTTTTTAGATTTAAAATATGGTGGAAACCGAAGAAATTATAAATGAGGTCCACAAATACGCGTTGTTATATGATACGTCTCATTCGGATTATAAGAATAACAGAAAAAAGGACCAGGTATTGGACATACTGTGATTTTGTTGTACGTACCTTTATTGTTCCTCTTCGTCTTTAATAACAGCAGACAGAAGTAAAACATCTTCAATTTCACTATATGTATCAGACAGCATTGTATTGACGTGACTCCAGCTTGGTGAACTCCTGAACAAACGCGACGGTGTGCACAACTTTTGCACGTGCAGTAATCACCACCGTGCACGCCGACGCGGACGCGAGCTGAACGTGTTGGTTTGGCCTAGCCTTGAAGCCTATGAGATTATGTCAAATGCGTAAAATAGGTCACCGTGACACACCGTGTCTGCGTTGAATAATCAGTACTAGCCTTCATGTGTTTTCAAATATCTTTTAATGGTTTTAGGGTTCCGTAGTCAATAAGAGACCCTTATTATTTAGTTGTTTTCACTGTAGACTACTCTAAAACGGTATTTTCAAAATGATGTGAGTTGTGGTAATTGAATAAACGCCGCGGTAATCTATTATGAATGGAAACGAATGAAATCGATCAGAGTTTAGTGCCTAACTAAGTAACCTAATGTCTAAACACCGGATCTACCGGTAAGGAGACTTCCAACAATGGAATGTATAATCGAACTCACAATACCGCTCCGACACAGCTTTGTGAAATAAAATCCATCTAACAATGACCGCTAATACCGCTATGACAGAAGACAATCATTATTAGAAGTTCACTATTTTTGTGCATTGTCTTTCAAACTTCGCGCAGATCTTATAAAAGAAAGTGACAAGCTACGCGCTAATCATATCCAGATCAGCGAACATGGAGTACAGAACAGTAATTATTTTATTGACTATCATTGTTTGCGTTTTAGGTAAACCGAGTAAAAGTACTAACTCGAGCGTGGTTAAAACTGTAAAAGTCAATAACATATCCGAAATTATCGATCCTGTACTTGGTATAGGACATAATAGTGATGCTAAAGCACTGAAAATACCAAGCTTAATTATTGAAGAAAAATCAAAACCAAATAAAGATGTTGCATCGATAGGGCATGAAAATACAACCACTGCAGATAAACTTTGGCTGACGTTTATTAAAAAGAACATAACAAAGCTGCTTTTGGAAGCTATGGAAAACGACAGAAATGTGCTTGATTCGGAACAGCAATTGGTAACCCTTAGGCTGAGTTTTGCTACTAACAAAGAAACTGCAAATCATCTACTACCAGAAATTAATACTGAGGATTTAAATCAATCTCTTGAGCGAACTTTATGGAAGTTTCTTTCTGATAATATAGAAATAAACTCTACTAAATCAGATACAAATCCAAAAACTAAAAGGACTCTTAAAAGTGCAAATATCTACATGGAACGCCCAACACCTACCGATGATGACGTAGCTAACATGATTATGCGAAGGCAAAAGCAATCTTCTGAAAGAAGAAAACATTTAAAGTTTCATGAAAGTGACGCAAGCGTGGCTGCATCTAAAAAGCTAGACAAAGAACGTACCGACATAGTCAACAAAGCTGTTAAAAGCAAAAGCCTTAAGGGCACCATCGAAATGACGCCATATGGACTGGCAAATGCAACACTGAACGGAAAACGTATGGAGTTACCCGAGATAATGAGGATTTTCGACCAAATATTAAATAAACATAGAAAAAATATATATTTCGAAGTAAAACTGCAGGAGAGAATTGAGACTAAACAAGAATTAAAGCTAAATCTTCCTTATAACCCTGGAAGTGTTATAGAAAAGGGAGGATATTCAACCAAACTGCCAAAAGTCTTTACACATAAAAAAACTACACGTACCACGACAGTAAAATCCACTACTAAATCTGCAGTTAAAATTATGAAGCATGTTATTCCAGTGTTAGAAACCGATAATGTAAATAGTGAGCAAGATACCATTGATTCTGATTTGTTTATTTGATTATTATTAATTATATAAGTTTAAATTATAAATTAAAACATCCTTAAATGATGTCTAATTTCGAGGATTGTTAGACCGAATGTAAAGACCTCGTACAAATAAATAAATAACATCCACATAACATGATCACTTGTTCTTGCCCTAAACGAGGATACTCTGTGATATGGTAACTAGACAAAGACATTACAAACATGAAAAAATAACCCAGAATAACAAAGCACCTACGGCTTTACTACTATAATTATTATTCTTGTGATGTACATAATATTTCGCAGCAATATTTGGCTATTTAATTTTATGAAGTTGCAGACCTGCAACTGTGCGATTCAACTAAGTAGTTAAGAAATAAAAAGGTTAACGAGAGAATTAATATTGAGTATAGAGTGAAATTGACGAAGCTAAAAATATATGTCAGGATCGCAGCATACCGGTGACATACCTCGGTCTCTAAGTTCCCCCACCGAATGCAGGCACAATACGCAGGCGTGGGTCCTACCCTAGTCATGCGCAACACATTCCCCGGAGATAAAAGCAATACACAGGGTTATCTTTATACGTGTTATCTATCAAACAACGCCACTAAAGCAGAAAACCTATTAAATATCTAATGAAAAATAAAAAAAACGGGAAAATGAACAAAAAATTAAAAACTCGTAGAACAAAAGGTGTAAATGACGAACTCTAACTTACATGTTTGAGGAATTTCGGTTTTTAGACATTTTTGTAATGTATTCATTATTATTACGTGATATAATCTTCGGTAATGCCGGTAATCGATCAGTATTTTCACAAGGCCCTAAAGAAGTTTTTTTCCATTCACAAGGCTTTTCTGTCTATTAGTACTTAGTTGTCAATAGTTTTTTGTTATACAAGAGTGCAAAGTTGCTTTTAACCGCGTGCTCAATTTTGATGACCGAGCAAGCGAAGGATTCTAAAATTGAATCACGAGCGCAGCGAGCTCTCTCTCTCTCTCTCTCTCAAAAATCCTTGCACTCGAGTGCAACACGTAACTTTTCATCTCACCTCAGCGAGGAAATGACTAAATGCAAAAAAAAAAACACAAAGGAGATTCCGAGTCTGAGTTTTTAACAAATTAAAAAAAGTTGTATGATAAATCCGGCACCATGGAGGTTGAAGTAAATAGGTTTAATGATGTTTTGAATTTACAAAAACGATGTTCTATTATCCTCTAGCGGATAAAAACGGCTATGCACTCAGATATCGAAGAGCGAAACTACTCTTTCCGAGATGGGGGGATGAAAAGGTTTTTTTTGATGGTTACGTGCTATCTGTATTCTATGCCAATTTGAAGAACCGCAATATTTAATTTTTTTTCGTTAAAATATTTCTTTGATTTATGTTCAGCAAAAAACTTGCGAGCTCTTTCGTATGTTTTTCCCTATTATTCCAAGGAATCGTAAAATTCCGACAGCATTTTCCCGTTACGTCATCAGTCATCAGTTTTCGAATCTATCCATCTAATCTGTGATCCAACTGCGTATTTTTTTTAGGAATTTCCTCTATGGTGTTGTCATTATTATTCAACATCGTGTCCTCAAGTTTAAACCCAGTCGCTTCAACAACAAGCTTATCTTTTCGTAGATCTCCAGTTGTTGTTTCTGTGCTATTCTCAATTCGTGCATTTACGTACCAATCATATATTCTTAGCAGTTTTAGGCCCTGCGTCCCTTTCTGTAGTCCCTGCCATCGCTTGCACGTGACGAAATTGTAACTACCAGCGACAGAAACATTGCTAAAACATGTGATGGGCAGTCCATGTCCATGTTAGGGTTCGACTGAGAAGTTGGATATTTTACTTGAACTATTTAAAGCTTGGATTTTATGCACGATGAAGTCAGCAAGTCATTCATATCCATTGCAGCTAGGTATATAAAATATAAAATAAATAACATTCACACAGCACAATCACTTGCCCTGGCCAAACCATGAAAACCAAGAGACATAAAAAATATACAGTTTCTTTGATATTTTTTTTCACTACGAGCTATTTTTTGAAATGTACATTTGGACATCTATGTTTCTAGTTTTGTACTTCTAGTTAATTAAAAAAAAATACATTTTACTAATGGTTAAACAGATTTAATTAAGTATAGCTGGACTTTTTGGAGCATAACACATACGACAGGTTATGTTACGATATTTTACTTACTACTGTTTGCAAACGCGTACGTGTAGATTGGGTGGCTAATCAATCTTATATTTCTATTGCGAAGACGCCAGTAGCTTGGTCACCTTAAATGCATCCATGTAAGTAAAAAACTATAATTTTCTCATACAATGTGCGTACACATCTATCACGGTAGTGATTGTAAGAAATTCCACAGCTACAATAGATATTTACAATTACTGAACCATAAAAAGGAACTGGGCTTCGTTGATTTCATTTAAAATAAATATCCAACAATTTAAATAAATATCCTCTTTCTTTCTATAATTTAGTAAAATATGAAAACTCCCAAGGGTTTAGGTAAAAATAAATCGAGTGTAAAAAGATACCAAATAAAATGAAATAAAATCAGTAACTATTCAAAATTTCAACAAAAACTGGTAACTAAGAGTGCAATAGAAGATAAAGTGAATACACTAGCATCACTCAACTTAATTGTTAACCGAAAGAACAACAAAAGCTAGAGCAAACCTAACTAACATCAGTAACACGACTAATGTTTGTAACCGACAGCGATGAATTAGTTTTTACAATCGAAACTTCTGTGAGGAAATAATATTAGGTAGTTCCAAAGAAATAAACGTTGCTGAAAATTCATACGTTTCTTACGAAGAATCTACCGAAAGTAATCGTTCAACTAAAAGGCCAGAAGAACTCACTGAGAAGCCAGAAAAGGAAGTACCTGAAAGCACATCAAAAATGGGTAAAGCTAGAATTCTAAAAGGAACTATGAGTAACGTGAATAATAAGAATAGAAAAAAATACAGTGATAGTGAAAGAAAATATCACAGATATATTTTTACTGATGGAAAACTAAGAAATGCTACCGACAATAATAAAAATCTTCGCAGACCAACAAAGAAAGAAAACTGTAATCCAGAATCAATCAATAATACTGATAAATCGTTCAAAATCGTAAACTGTAGGAAATTGCAAATGCATATTAAAAAATTAACTCTTTTGAAACTAATACGGTTGCTGCTTTCCACATGATTTTATGTGCTGTTTAACCAAACAATATTAAAAGTGACAAATAATGAAAAAAGAACATACACGCATGTTTTAATGCATGTAACGGGCGATGTTTTGTCGAAATGGCCGTCGGTCATTATTATTATAAATTTTTAAACTTTGTAGCATCAATAAAAATCGAGAACAAGAGTCTAAATTTTAACTAGATATGGTTTTATTTGAGCTGTACTGAGTTTTGGATTAATATAAAATATATCAAAATGACTAACACTGAATGTGCAAAATGACTATCACTGAATGTGTCAGTGACGTCGGTCGTCAAAATACTATCAACAGGATTTTTATTTCTGTACTTTTAAAAACGCCTACATTGGCTCGCGCAAAGGAAATCAATTACCAGGAGACGGGCAGCAGCGTCTTCCTGAGATTCCAACAGCATACTGCGATCGCCAATCCGCCTGCCAGGCGTGGCGATCATGGCAAAATCCCTCATGGTTGTGAAAACCATGAGGGAGGCCTATGTCCTGCAGTGGGCGTCAAATGGCTGATGATGATGATTGGCTCGCGCAGCGCAATAAGTTCCATACTCGGCTCCATAAAAGGCTCCGACGAATGGCTGTTGAGTGTGTCATAATAATTACCTTATGACTTTGTGTTTGGTGCGGTATTTGACTTAACCAGAATGATGTCCGCTCTATGCCCGAGCCAGACGCCAGATCAGTGGGCTCCGCGCCTAAAAGAGTGGCATGCTGAATGCCTTGCGAGAGACCTATTTCCATCAGCAGAGAACGAACATAGGCTAATTCATTGCATTAGATTGGAAGCAACCTTCTTTAGAAGGCTTAGAAAGGTCTAGTTTTAGCTAGACAGTTTTGTTAAACATCCGTAATAAAGTCCGCACTGTGAAGGCATAGTTTTTTCAAAGAAATTACATCATTGTTTTAAGTTATCTGAAGACATTGGAATTTTATACAAAAATATATGGAAACGTATTACCAATGAGAATAAGTGCTGTCTATTTCACTTTACTATATAAACGAAAGAAAGTATACAGGTCCACCATTTAGTATTTTAGCTCCAGACATGAATTACCTCACTCTGATACTATTAATTATGTGCGTAAAGTTTGGGGTGCCCAACGGAGAAGAAGACCAAATGGATGACCCAACTGTGCTTGATTTGTCCGACGACAATATCGAAAACACAGTGATAGAAAACACTAGAGAAGCGGAAGACACATTTGCATTTAACGACATAAATAGACCAAGTAATTATCGAAAATTAAAACCAGAAGAAGTTCATAACCATGAAAGGGTCATGGTCAGTCTTAACAATGATAAAGATTTTATTATGGTAAATACACCAATAACCGAGAACACACATAAGAAAGTAAGCGCTTCGAACACCGTTAACCAAGTTCATGGCACCGAAAATGCGAAAGAATTTTACAATACCACCGAAACGATTATTGAATATACTGCATTAATTAGGTCTGCAAATAATATAACCAACGAGGAAAGTAGCGTTGATGCTACAATCAAGTCTTCATTAAAAAACAATCTCCAAGAGAGACTTCGGACAGGATACTTAGAGCCGTTTAGAATTGAAGAAATTGAATATAGCCCAACACCAATCAACGAAATTGTCAAAAATTTGGTTTCGGCTCTTTACCATCATATTGAAGATAAAAAGACACATCAGGGGATGCAACCTTATGGACTCAATAAAATCCGTCAAGTCCGTTCACTGAAAAGGAATAATATATACAAGTACAAAAGAGGGCCTGATCACAAGGAGCGACTCTTCAAGTATAATTATCTCATGATTCCTGTTATAAATCGCAGATCGATTCGTAGCATTGAAAAAACAAAATCAACCATTAAGAGCAAAAGTACTTCTGATAAGATGCAGTTGAATAAGATAAAAACCACACAACCGGACATTATTCATGAAGCTACTATTGATCAACAATCAAAAGTTTTGGACTTATCACGAATGCTTGCATTACGCATAGAAGCAGATATAAATAAGAAAATATCAGCTGGTGTCCACCAATTATCGACCATCACTCCACAATTAAGCCACCAGGCTCGAAATAAGAATGAACAAGGAACTACATCGATAAAGCTCGAACCTAACTCGAACAACAAAACAGATGATGACTTTGATTACAGTGAAGATACAACAACAAATCCCAGTAATAATACAAGTGACGGAACACGATCATCGACAAATGACATAATTGAACCAAAACTAAATAAAACAGATTCTGCTATTGGCAACATAAATAAAACAGCAACACTTAATGTTCATAATATAACAAAAACAATACAGTTAAGAAATAATATTACTGAAGCAATTGAGAAGAAAAGGGCTTTTAAAGTTAATAATAATTTTATAACAACAATAGCGACAAGAACTGAATTAGTCCCTAAAATGGAACTGAACAAAAAATTTAGAACACATTCTGCCGTTACTGATCAGACAACCTTAATTACCATTACAACACTTTCAGAAAATAAGAGGCAGAATGTCGAAGTAAACCGTCGCTTTAAAGATAACATATCAACAATGGCAACTAACACAATAGTTGTTAGGACTCATTTAGTACCAAAGAAAAATCAAAATACTAATAAAGATCAAAAACAGCATAAATTGAACAACAATATTCAAACATATCATGATCAAAAACTACATCAATCCTTAAAATTTGCAGTAAATAATAATACTGACAAAAAATCGAGAAAAATTTACAGAGAATATGGTAATCTAATAAAAACAACATATGAACCAGAATTTAATACAGTAGGAAAAACAAAGAAAACTAAAATTACTGAGAATAAAAGTTATATATTAAATCAGAAAAGAAGCTCAAAGTTTGTTAAGAAGCAAGTTAACATTAATATTACGGTGAGAAAAACAACAAAAAAGGAATCAAATCACATTCAAAAGCAACTGAAAAGAACGAGCGTTTCAGTTAGAAATACAACAAGGAAAGCAAACATGAAAAAGAATACAGTTCCGAGAAGAAAATCCGAGGATAAATCCATCACCAAAAAGCTTACAAAAAACATGACTTCGAACCAAACTACGACCAAACAAACTCCGGTGGCAAAAAACGAACTGGGCAAACGAAAACAGAAGAAACGACGCCCGAAAATCGGCTTGACAACGACTGGGCGTGAATATGTCGATGATGAAGTAACTACTGAAAGAGAAATATACTACGAATATTATGCGGAAAGAAATCCACACAAAGAGAGATGGATTTAGGGAGTGAAAACTGAGTGTGATATTATGACTTTCAAAAAATGGTTGCATTTAAACAATCAGCAAATAAATACGATTTTGATCATCAATAATAGTACATTATGATACAAGTGTGGTATGTTGGTCATTACATTACACTCGAGTCGGTTTTTAAGCCTGAGCCGAAGGCGAAGGCTTAATGGAGACGAGACGTGTAATCACCAATGCTCACGTGTTTCATACGACGTTTTTCAACACACTTGCGAGGAAAAGTAAATAAAAAAACAACACTAACGAAATGCAATACTGTGAATAAACTTAACAAACAGAAACCCATTTAAAAGATGGCGTATTTTTCGTGCGTGATTCGTGTTATGTATGGCGGTAAAATTCAAAACAGTATTCTTGTGCGCGCGCATCCATCAAAGATGGCTGCAATGCATGGCCATCTAGATATAATGAGGTTGCTAACCTATTCATAAATTTTATTTTAATTATTAGGTTTACATTAATTATTGTAGTGTTTGCTTAAAAATGCTAAAACAAGCAGTTTCATGAAATTCTTTAATTATTTATCACATTTTGAATTTAATTGTATATTTACGCAAATAACTACTTAGCTGTTTTCGAAACATTAATACTTCTTGCTAATATTTAAAAAGATATGTAATGAAAAGGCACTAGTGCGATAATGTAATGTAAAAGGCACGGCATGGGTAATATTCTGCATTATCAGTGTAAATACGCTGTAATAAGACCTACTTTACGAGCAGGTGTGTTGAAAATAGTTTTTTAACTCCTTTATTATACCTGCTCCTATGATATAAGAACAATGAAATAGTATATTTCATTACGAGTGCGGAAAGCCTGTCATTGCAAAGAGTTCCGACAAATGTCGGAACAAGTTGCAATGACGGTTCCGCACGTGTACTGAACAACAATTTTTAATACAGTTGCGAAAAAATGAAGCAATTTAATAAAAAAAATTGTGCAACAAACAACTCTAAACTCGCAAAGAAAATTTTTGGAAAATGGCACCAACCGTAAAAGAAAGAATATAAGCAGATTTTTTTTTCTTTCCCATTCTGGGTAGGCAAAGGGAACTATTTTAAAACCTATTTAGAGGCTAAAAATTCCACCCATGCTTGCACTTGCCCATTAGCTCAGTTGGGAGAGCGCTGGCACGGTGAGCCAGAGGTGGCGGGTTCAAGTCCTGGCATGGGTGGAATTTTTAGCCTCTAAATAGGTTTTTAAAATTGTCCTCAGCAAGGGTAGTGCAACAAAAAGAATATAAAGGGAACTATGGGGAACCATACAGCCAAGTCTTCAGTAGAATTTTCTTATTGATATGAAATGAAAATTAAATTTAATGAGATGAAATTAAATGAAACCTAACCGACCTCATTGAATCAAATTATTAAATCTGATATTGAAACAAATTAGTGGCTTCTTTTTAGAAATATTTGCATGAATCATAAAAACTTCTATGATTTTTTTTTAGTAAAAACTTCGTGGTTGTTTTTTTCTTTTTAATAGACATTATTTTGACAGTTGGGAAAGAGAACGCACGAGTTCGGAAATGGTAAAGAAAAAGCTCGAGTATGTAATAGCCCACATCCCGAACGCTATACGTCCCTGCAATACGCCACTTTTTGAGGTATTAAAAACTTACGTTACGTAACAAAGGAAAAATTAACGACTTACGAAGTAATAATTAAACTAAACAAGCGAGTTAAATAAATAATAAAATACATAAATACATAGAATTTTATTCTTTAAATGTACACCAGGAATAACATATGAGAATTAAACAAATGATTAAATAAGTGATCCCTTCGTCCCGATACAATGCTAGTTAAAAAATTACATGGTTACATAAAGTGACGTCTGTGACCTGGAGGGGTGGCAGAGGTCAGGGTTTGCGACAGGGTTTTTGATTTATGTTTGGTTTTAAATGTTAAAGTACCAAAAAAAAACATTGGGTTCGCTGACTGAATGCACTATAGAATAGAATATATTTTTTAGAATAGAATATTTTTTATTGGGTAAAAACATTAGTACAGAGCTTTTACAACAGAATGTTACAAATGGTTTACACAAGATTAACGATTAGCTTCTGACGCTGTGCTAGGTTAAAAACCTGTGTTACAGCAATCAGTGCCAATTCCCCACCGAAGTGACAATTTATTTAATGTGTTTATTTAGTCTTATCAGGTGTTTTACATCCAAGACGACCTGCGTTCGATTCCGGCTATTAATAAAATCAGAAACTGGAAAATAAACATGACAGCGCCATCTTTTGCATATCATTGTAATTAAATCATACATCGCCATCTGTATATTCATTATTATACTAGTGTCGTGTCAAGTGGTAACCAAGGGAACGAAATGCGGTTGATTCGGAATAAAATTACCAACGAGAAGAACTGAAATTCTCTAGCCTTTTTATTCTGCTCCAATAAATCTTCCACATCGCCTTTGCATCCAGGGACGATCAACAATATATGTAATTAAGTTCTTCTATATAAGAATAATCGCTCGTAGCCAATGACCTTCTCGTAGCCCCGGCTGCCTGAGTGATCTTAAAAGACTTAAACGATCACGAAGGTTAAGCAACACAGGGCGCGTTCAGTGCATGGATGGGTCGCCGTCTATGCCTAACGCTAGTGGCATTTTTCCGAGCGGTTCCGTACTTCACAAGGCACGTTAAGCTGTTGGTGCCGGCTGCCGTCGATAGATGGCAGTCGTTAAGCCAAGTCAGAGGCCTTAGGGCGGCTTGACAACTTCTGACAGTAGACGAGCCACTAGTCTACAAGCCTCCAGCAATCCGGACTTGGCCCCCGTGGTGGAGTATGGCCTATACCTTCCTCAGGGAAGAAACCCGTGCCCCTCGGTGGGGACATAATGGGTTGATGATGATATAAGAATAATGATAAATCTCGTACAACACAATCACTTGTCCTAGTCCCAGACTAGGATACCATGTGCTACGGTATCGAGGCAAGGACATCACAAATTAATAATAATATTCGCCATTTAAATGTAGGTACTTTAAAATAGAGGTTTCCAACTATAACTTGTGATATTTATAAGAATGATTTGCTCCATAACTTTGCCGGTATTAACCATAAATAACCCTTCTATACAAATTTAATATTAAGTTAAAAAACCTTCTTCTTTAAAATGAATAGTTGGGAACCGAACCTGGATCCTTCATATCAGGATCTTGGCACAACACTACTGAGATATCCAGACAAGAAGTGTCGAAGAAATTAATCAACACATTTTAGAGCCACTTTTATATATATAGTGGAAAACATGCGTTGTTATTAGAGCTGTTAATAAATTTATATAGCAACGGAAATTACTTCGAAGTCAGATGTATCTTATTTGTAAAGTTATTATATTGCAGTGTAACAATTTTTCACAGTGCGAAGTATCATTAATATCATTATTTATGTTAGAAGCGTTCTTTTTATTTATAATAAACTTTACCGTTGATAACTAACCTATTTATTTCTACCTTCATGTACCTAGATTACGTCACAAATTTGTTACAAACAACTATCTACGGTACTTACATTTCTTTTTCTCGGGCTACCTTGATTGTTTTGTTCTCGCTATTGTTGACGCAACCATACACTTAACAATATGTTAATCCCATCTTGCCAATAGTCTTGAACGACGTGCGTGCAGGTCATGCGCAAGTTAAATGAAATCGAGCTCGGCGTGCCGGCTAGACAACCCGTCTCAATACCTCCTGTACCGGTCGACATTCGCCTGTGTGTGCGTTTGGCGGCGTGTACAAACGCGGAACGGAATGAGGCTGTGTGTGTGCGCCTGCGCTCGCGCCTTTCTATGGAGATTAGGTACCTAGCGTGTCTTTTTCATCTAAATAAAATAATAATTCTTGTTATACCTACTGGCCCTTTTTGTAGGTACTTTATACATTTATTGAACCTATTGCTACTTGTAACTTAAAATTTTCATATAGTAATTTTAAAATTAAAAATCAGGGACCAAGCCTAAATCAGAATCCTGATGTTAGTACTCCGTATCAGGATCTTGATACAATAGTAATGAGCTGTCGACTTGTTAGACTTCGGTTAAAGTGTGCAAAGCGCGTTTAGACGTTGAAGCTTTATATTATAGCGGACTGTTGTGAATACGTATTTTGTATGTAATTGAAGTCATTATAGAGATGGAAGTTATTTTGTAGCAAGATGTTTAATTCGGTATTTGACACGATCAACAATAAATTATTTCATATGCTCGATTAAAACAAAAATTACAAAATATCACGTAAAATGTATCTCTTTTAGTCAATTACTAGTTATTACAATTTTAAAATACATTAGGTAAACATAAAAAGAGTGCTCTGAAATGTGACGTCATAAGCCAGTATTTTCATACAAAATTCCGTTTTAAAAGTAACTCATTTGATATTTTGTCAAATATACCCAATTGTAATTTATTGCAGGCGTAACAATATTTTTACAGTCGAAGTAGCATTATTATTTATTTTACTTCCATTATTTTTAAAGACGGAAACCCGCGGCCTGGTAGCTCCTAGTTATTAACTTAGATCTAATCCTTACTAATATTATAAACGCTAAAGTTTGTATGTATGGATGGATGTTTGTTACTCTTTCACGCAAAAACGGCTGAACGGATCCGGATGAAATTTTGTGCAGATAGATTATAGAGATTATAGATAGATAGATTAGCACATAGACTATTTTTTATCCCGAAAAATACGCATCAAAATTACCACGTCAACGAAGTCGCGGGCAACAGCTAGTATTAGATAATTTATACAGCGTCAAATATGCGCCCTGACTGCACTACATAGTTGAAATGACGACTCAGACGCTGCAGTGCTTCGGATATATTATAAGATAGAGTAGGCTTGCCCAGCACCTACACCATCCTCTCAGCTTAGTCAGCTTAAATCCACAGGAACGTGTGGAGCAACTAGGCCGCAGATATCCGCCTTTAAAAATAATGGAGCTAACATAAATAATAATGCTACTTCGCACTGTACAAATATTGTTAATTCAATTCCATTTTTTTTTAATTGTTACGCGTGCATACATTTTTTTTAATGTAGCCTCCATAATATGGGTGCCCGACTGCAGGGCAAAGGCCCCCCCTTTCAGACCAAGATTTTCGGTCATTTACAACCTCTGGCCTCTTCGGCAAGAATTTGTCGAGATCATCCCGCCATCGTCTTCTCGGCCGCCCGCCCGTTTGCAATAAAAATATTATTACAAAAAAAGGCGTGTTATTTTTAAAGGGCCAGCGAAGCAGAGGTCGCTCGCTATTCATTAATTCACATTCATCATCATCATCATCAGCCATTTAACGCTCACTGCAGGACATAGGCCTCCTTCGTGGTTTTTATAACCTTCAGGGGTTTCGCCATAATCGCCACGCTTGGCAGGCGGGTTGGCGATTGCAGTACGCGGTTGGAATTCACATTAATTAAAATAAGTATATTATTACACTATCGATGTTAAATAAAGTAAGTACTTTCTTTGTTTTTAGTCATCGCCTACATCCGCGATGTGTTTTATAAATAAAAGTTAATTTGCTTACATATAATATAGGAAATCCCTTTGTCTTTTTACAATATAAAACACATTGGACCCGTCGTACACGGATCAGTCACTTAGGCTATTTTGAATATGAAGATTTTTAATCTCGCAGTTCTCCTGAGTATACTCACCAAAAGTGATCAAAGCGCACTTTTACAATGGTATCCAAATTTCTGGAGGCATTCTAACCAAACTAGGTACGAAAAAAGCCTCGCTGATATAGATTCAATATTGGCTCGGCGAACAATCGATAAAATCGGTGATGTTTTGGCTGCACGTACTAAAGAACAGGCAGGTGAGGTAGTAACAGATAAAGAAACAATAACACAAGAAGATAGAAAAGTCATACTACGAAACTACTTACGTTTCATTGGAGTACTAGATTCACATAACAACGATGAAAGAATCTTTCCAATATTAACGGGATCTGAAATGGTAGCTGAAAACCCGGGCAAAGTCTTCATGCAAAGACTTGAGGGAATCGAAGGCGATAGAAATGTGTTTATGAACGATAAAAGCAACGTTCAGATTGATGCCATCTTAGACGTTATCAGCAGTGATGTCGACGAAGAAGAAAATTCTGAATTAAAAGATAATTTCGCTAAATTCTTTACGAAACCCGATAAAGGATTAGGCGATGCTAGTAATACGACAACGCCTGAAAATGGTTATAAAAATAGTACGGTACCGACTGTATCAACATCTGACGCCACAACTGAGGAAGATATTACAAATGTGGAAGACGACGATGCTCTTAACACAACAGTGTCGACTCAAGCCTCCAAAACTGAAGGTCAATTCATTCACTGGTTGAAATAAATGACATAGGGACCTAGTTAATTCTACAACAGTATTGTTGACAGCATAATAACTTTTGATTTCAGTTGCAGTTATCTGTTACGTAACTGAGTGAGTAGTGCTCGCGTCTAAAGGTTAATGTGTTGCCGACTGTACCTACCAGTTTGCCGTTTGTAGAAGTCACATGCCTACCGTTATAAAAGATTGTAGCTTTATTCATCATAAATTATTTCGTGTCCTATTTCCTAGTGAGTAATTTTATTCCTAACATACATTTACGTTTCAGTTTAAGAATGTTTATTTCAGAAGTCTCTGTTGAAAGTAAGGCAAACATAATTTATGTTTACATCGATTCATGAAAAACCTACAATGGGCAGCCACAGACGAAACATCCAAAATAGACTTGACCTAGACAATAGCCCATTTGTATATTAGGGGACATCAAACAAAACGTATAAAAACCCACACGAATGTGCAACTCACACCATTCACACACCAACTAGCAAAGAAAACGCATTACCTACAAAAATACACTACACGTATTCTACTATAAAATGGAGTACCGGTGCATTATTCTGATTTTCCTATCAGTAACTCTTAGCACAGCTGATGACCTAATAATCGGGAGTGACGTAGGCAGACAATTCTACGACAAAGTACTATACGCGGAGGCAGTGTTTTGGAAGCAAGTGAACGACGTAACTATAGAAACCAGTCCTTTCGAGTACATCTCCAGGATAGAGGTCACAGATTTGAGGCCTGATAAGAAGGGCGAGGTGGTAGTGATCGACGGTGGCGTAGGAACCAGGTCCGTGACCCTACAACTGAGGAGTCCAACGCGACTACGCGGTTTCAACTTCCACGTCCAGGTGTTCGCGATTTCCAGCGATGTGGACTACGACGGCATCGATGACAGGACCGATCTGAAGTTCCTCAAGTTTTTGAAGAAAGCCAGGGGCATGTCAAGTCATATGTAGGTTAGATTAGATTACTGACCCCTTGTGTTATGTAGTGATGGCTCGACTCTATGTAGTGCATCCAAGTTCTCTTACATTCCTTAAAAAAAGTTTACTGATACCACAGAGGAAATACGTATACGAACAACGTTTACAGTGAAGACAACTTAGAAATCGGGAAGATAAACAGTTTGTGGTCGTAACCCCGTCTCTTCGGAAAGACAAAGGCATGATTTATGTTACAGCCTGGATGGTTGACATCATCCAAAATGCTATGTATCTATGCAAATGGATAGTTCAATATCGTCAAAATTTGGTCATTCTTTCAGAAGTCTCATCAATTTTGTGCGGATTTTTTAAAATAAGTACTTACTTTATTTTAGGGTATCTATGTATTAGTGCTATGAGAAAGACGTGCCTACCTATGTTGAAATTGCAGTGGATTTCTTACCTACTTGATAATTGTCATTTTTCTTTCAAGTTTCTAATTAGTTAAAAATTAAGAAATACCCTTCATTATGCAGTTTGTGTGACCAGTCGCCTAAAATGTAAATAGATGTTGTAAATAAGTAGATTTTTTTTGTTTTGCGAATTCACGAATTTGTTTATTTTGTTACCTGTGTAAAACAGTTTTTTTTTACTTTATAAATAAAACCAATTTAACTTGGAATCTTTCTTCTTTGTCCAGCTTGAATCAGACGCCGAACATATACTTACGTTTAGTTCTAAACATCGCAACTCGCCTTCGGGATATGGAATCCTGTGTAGTTGTCTTAAAATGAAAAATACCCTCACGCTGTAAAATTTTACACCTAAGAACCAGTATTTTGCTGAGTTCATGAGATTGAAGATTGATTTGTTGATTTGAGATTTTGGTGCTAAATTACCTAGCTCACACAAAGCTCTACGATTTCTTATTATCAATATCAAATGTAAGTACATAATCGTCGCTGCAAAAAGTTACCGGCTAATTAACCTCAAGACCTTATGCCCAGATGGAGTTTGGCTAGGTTAATTACCTACATGTTTTGTTGTATACAGTAATCGTTGCCAATCATCGACAAACCTTGCTCCTTTGATTTCAGAATAAGTGCTCTAAACCTAAAGCACAAAAACTATCAAATTGATCCTAAATCTATATACTGTATTTGTTGATTGTGATAAATAAACATCTAATTTGGCGCAGCTTATCAATCCAAAAAGCTCTCGACATCACCCAAACCAATAAGAACTCTTGATACATAGAGAACGATTTATCGCACACAGAAAATAATTTATAAGAGGAAACTGCAACATATAAAATATGAAAATCCCTGCGACTACGGTTGGAGCCATGTTCCTCACACGTTTGTTTATTAAATTCCGTCTATAAAAGTACATGGCTTTACAAACGAGACAATAGCCGGAGGTACCTATCCTAGTGAAATGTATTCAATCATGGATCTTAACAATACTGTAACATCACGAAAACAATATAAAACCACAGCTATTTAACTCTGAACCACAGTACCACTTGCTTTTTCATTCAAGATGGATTATAAAACTGTCCTAATCGTCATAGTTTCGGTGTTAATAAACAAGTCAGTTCAAGATATCGACATAGGAGAGAAAGGTGGACCACGACTTTACGAAGTCGACATCGTAGTACCTCGTTCACTATGGCAACGGGTCAAAAACATCACCATAGCAACGGACGAACCCATATCGCGAGTAGTCATCACCGACTTGAACGCAAATCATGTCGCAAGCGCAGCAATAGTGAACGGGGGACTGGGTCATAAGAACGTAACCATTCGATTTGAAACATCGAAAAATTCAACAGCATACAGCTACTTTGTTGAACTATATGGTTTGCCAAATTCAACAACCACTACAGCACCACCTGGAAGTTCAAACATCGAGTATGTTTATCCCATGGAAGGCAAACGCAGTGCGACTGAAAGAACGGTAAATAATATAAAAATCGAGTATACCAAGAAGTTGAAGAAACCGAAGACTTACAGAAGGAAAACGGCGGAAGGCAAAAGAAGCAATTGGAGCATCAATAACAATAGTAAACTGAACGACGGTATCGTATTGCTTGACGAAACGTTACACAATAAAGAAATAAAACCCTACTACCATATTGGACGTGAAGGAGAGTCCCCACTAGATTTCGGAGGTTTCAATCTACGGAAAAACAGAGCAGCCAAAGTCAGGAAATTAATAAGGAAAGAAAAAGTTATAAAAGGGCAAAAAGGCAAGGACAGTAAGACGAAACCTAAAGCAAACAATGCAAGAGAAGGGTGTCCTATGAAATCCGGCAAAGATAAAAAAAAAGAAAGAGTAATCACGGCGAAAGTTAGATTATAAACATTTGTTTTACGTACGGTATCGGAAAGCAGTTGCTAGTCCAAATACCAGCCATACTAGGTAAACTCATCATCACTTAGTAGCAAGCAATCGAATATCCGCTTTTACCTTTATTGACAATCTTGATGGTATTTTAATTTTTTTTTTTCTATTGACAGTTTTCTAATTGATACCTTAGGATCTTTTGATAATGCGGATTTTAATTAATATCCTGGGATATTGGCGAATTATTTCTGTTTCGTCCTAGGCTCCTCGCTAAGATACAAGTTCGTTTTAGGATGTTTGAAATCTTGGACTGCTTTGGCTTGTATGAAAGCGATGATGCATTGATTTGTTCTGATTGTTCAATAGCATGGCAACTAAGATCTTATATATTTCCTAGATATACTTCTTTACAGGCTATGTAGTGTTTTTCTTATGACTTGATGACTATGGGACCATCCGTGACGTCTACCCTTTCAAACAAAAAAAGAATTTTCCATATGGGTCGACGCATCTTCGAGTAATCGGAGAACATATACCTACATAGCAGAAAAAAAGATTCCGGCGAATTGACAAACTCGTCCTTTTTTGGATTCGGTTAAAAATGGAAATTACACAGATATTTCTAATCTAATGCCAAGATCCGCATTATCAAAAAATCCTACACATACGTAGGGACGGATATTATATAAGTACTTTATTTCCTTTTTAGGATCTTTTACAGGGATTGTCCATTAGAGACTTCGTCTCACAGAATTCGTCTAGTAGGAAAATCAAATTCCAAAGACCGTTTCTTCTATCTTTTCTAACGTTACAGTGTATTATATAGGTTATTAATAACGCAAAGCCTAAAAATCGTTTCTTCGGAATCGATAATTATAATTACGAGTATCACCTCGGTTAAGTACATGTTGAGATCCTCTGTCAGTTTTTAGGGTTCCGTACCCAAAGGGTTCCAAATTCCGTACTTACAACTTACAACCCTATTACTGAGACTCCACTGTCCGTCTGTCTGTCACCAGCTTCTCTTAGGAACCGTGATAGCTAGACAGTTGAAATTTTCACAGATAATGTATTTGCTATAACAACAAATACTAAAAACAGAATAAAATAAATATTTAAGGGGGGCTACCATACAACAAACGTGTTTTTTTTTGCCGTTTTGTGCTCGATAATCATAATAGCAACAGGTAGACGCTTGAAATATTCAAATGTTATATAGATAATAGTACGGAACCCTTCGTGCGCGAGTCCCACTCTGACTTGGCCGGTTTTTTTTTCAAAGTGGTATAAAAAACAATAACTTTTTCTTATTCGATGTGGTTTGATTCAGAAACGATTTTTAGGTTTTGAGTTATTTTATTATCACGTTGTAATAAGCAGATGTCTATAGATGAGCTTCAATACATGAGACATCATATATGTTATTTAAAATATGTAGTTCAACGTTTTATTATACAACAGAAGTCACATACATAATGTGACTTCTATAGTTTTCTTCTAAATAAAATACATTAATTATATAGTAATAACTTCCATGTTTATTCATTAGTAACAAAATAACAATAAGAAACAATCATAAACGATGATTTTTAATCACTTATCAAAAAAGGAAAGAATTTATTTCGTACAAAAATCTATACATTGTACTATATCTATCGCATCCTTAATAAATGTAATAAAAAATTGCAAAAAAACCATGATCACAAATTTTTGTACCATAGACTGTACCTAAATTTAATATTGACGAGTCTTTTAATTTGCATGTCACATTTAAGGGAAGATACTAGCAACAGTATTACAATTAAACATACTTACGCCTCACCTTAGTTGCAGTTTGACACTTAGATTAATAATAAATGTACAACCACACTGATCCTACATACGCTACGCATGTGATGCAACGTGGGAAGGTTGGTGTGCACTTGCCCAACATACAGGGTGTCCCCTAAATAATGGATCAAACACGAAATTGGAGATAGCTCGCTTGACGTATAACGACGACGCTTGAATAACAAATTTGAACAGTTTTAGTAAATTAAAAAACTTAGAAAAAAAGACTGAATTTTATTTTCGATTTTTTTTGCCTTAAGTTAGTTTCTTTTATGCCATGGTCGCATGATCTTTTTTCTTTTGAATATTGCTAAACAGATCACATAGATTTTGCACTAATGACATTTAATACCTTTAAAAAAAGAAATAAGAAAGTGAATATTTATTGTATTTCAATGTGGATGACGAAATTTAAAAAAAATATCCTATAAAAATGTATGATTCCGAAGTGTCCCATAACTTAAAAAAACATGTACAGTTAATAAGGTTTCTAAATTAGTATTTAATAAAACATACTGTATGTTAGTCCAGTTAGTTAGCTACTTAAATTGCAAAGGTGTTGCTAGTAATCTGAAGGGGCAAAATTACAAAAATGTAAATTAATTAAATTAGTGTCAAGTTACTTATTTTCTCATTATCCGAATGGTTTAAAGACAGCCTACGCGCTTAAAATACTCATAAACAGCTTTGTGGCATCGACATTGAAATAAAAACAAAGTCATCATTTGCGACCATGGCATAAAAAAAGTAACTAAAATCGAAAAAAAATATATTTTTAATGTCTCTACAACCCCAAGCTTTTTAAAAAAAAACAATTTAGTATTATTAGTAATCAAGCGTGCTACCTAACATTTTCGTTTGATCCATTATTTACGGGACACCCTGTATATGTAACGCGTTTGGCATTAGTCGCCCATTTAACTTCTCGAGGTGCTAGTGCACTTATTACCAGGTTTCACTCTGATTCGCAGAGCCTGAGTAATGAGTATGAACTCGCTTATGATTGGTAGGTATAGTGCATTCCTACAAAGGAGATGTTTACAAAACATGTGACACCCTGACCAAGCTTTTTTACTAAAATTAGGCTTGTGAGCATGCCCATCGTGCCCACAACGGTGGACCCGCGCTTGACTGACTTGAATTTTGACGTTTCGTAAGACTCCAAATACGTTTGTATTTGACAGTTCGGAGTATGTTAAATCGGATAAGTCCGTACTGTGGAGAAGTTACATAGCAGAGCCTTAGATCTCACAGGTATTCACCAGCTACGTCACCCGCGTAGCGTATGTAAAATCAGCGACAATACCAAAAGTATGCAGCAGTAAACCATTAATTAATTATGGTAGTAAAAATATAACTATAACTAATGTCTTTTCTATATCGATAACCGAGGTATGTAAAAAATAATTATCACCATTGCTTTTAATTTAGTGTTATAGCTTAGTATATATAATAATAAATTGGTACAATATTATACCTATACCTAGCTATGGCCTATGCCCAACAGTGGGCAAAGGTGGGCTGATAATGACGACGGTGAGATGGTACAATATTAAGCTTCGCCAGTGTCTTGCCTACCTAAGGTTTGTTTACGTCTTATGTAAGACCATTTCAGCCACTTTTGGTCCCCTTACCCCTTGAGTAAGACAAAATAACCCAAGACTTGCTCTAACCCCCTCCCTCCACATAATAATTTAAGTGACCTTTACCCCGATAACGAAAGCAAGGTACTGATGTTTTTGATCTCAAGTTCGAACTTAAAATACACTTAATTTTCGCCTGTTAACAAAGATCTCACTTTTGATCGAACTGTCTTTCTTCAGTAACATTTCGACGGGTTCCATCATGAAAAGTAGAAGACGCAGAGAAAAAAATTACCACGTTTATTTATGTTTTTTTTCTCTTCGATTAAGTATCTTAATTTTTTTTGCTCAAGTTCTCCATCAATACATCCAATCACTTAGTTATAAATCTAATGGGTCTAAACGAGGTTATCCATTAGGTAAACTGAATTACCTTATAACTGTCATTTCTGTCAGTGATTAGACTCGCAAAATGTAGGTATAACTATGCACTATGCAGGTATGAGCCTCGCGAGTGAATAAAAATACTATCCAACTATAAAAACCTATTCAGAGGATAAACATTCCACCCCTGCACACCTTTTGCGATTGCGCCAGTCGAATCAACAGCTTACTAGAGTGCCGCGTTTCATTTTCTTCAGAAACCCTTTTTTCATTGATTTTCAATAGTCCCATGTTAGGACAGGGCCCTATTGCATAAAACTACAATTCATGATTTACCTACTGTGAAAATTCGATGTACTTTGCAAAGTCTATCAACCACATATTAACAAGAAGGAGGGTCGGCTGCGCAACGTACATGGGATTCTCATAATAAACTATGAATTTCAGTTCGGTCCGGATAAGAAACTTTACATAGAAATATTTAATATCCCGGAATGTTTCTTTCTATGTGAAATTAGTCCTTTAAGCAGGTCTTGATATAATAGATTCCATTTTAAATTGAACCTTATCTATCGCCTTAAAATGAAGTCCAAAACCAATGAAAAATTCTTGCTACTCACGCTTGGTTACATATGCAGCCGATATACTTCCCACTGTAGGGCACATACCTTCTCTCAGGGAGAGAGTATGGGCTTAATCACCACGCGTGCCCACCGCGGATTGGCGATTTCAAGCACTGAGGTATGCGAATAGCTCACACTCACAGGTTTCCTCACGATGTTTTCCTTTAGCGAGTGGTATTGCTACTATAACTTCACAAATGGACAGGACTCAGAAAAAAAAGTCATAGGTACATACCCGAACTGGGAATCGAACCTGGGTCTCTCGCTTCCGAGTCCAATGTTCTACCCACTAGGCTAACACCAACCCTTGGTTAACCAACCCCTTTTCTAAGTCCGCTTTAAAACGGTCTTTGCTCATACCATACTATGACTATCTCCAACTACTAATGCTACTTGAATTATAACTATAGCTAATCATATTGTATCAAGGAATGTACCGTTACCCCGTCTGGAATGTTTCTTCTCCCGTTCAGGCTCGTTAGCTCAAGCACAGTCAGCAGTCCAACAACCTGAAAAACAATACGTAGATACATCTATTTAAAGTTTGTAACTTTATTTAAACTGTCTTTAGAGTTCCGTACCCAAGGGGGTAAGGGACCCAATTACTAAGACTCCTATTGCCCTATTACTAAGGCGAAATAAATATTTATTTTATTCTATAAATACGTTTGTATTAAATACATCATCTGTGAAAATTTCAACCTCATATTATCTCATGAACCGTGATAAATTTCTATCTCATGAACCGTGATAGCCTAGCTATCACGGTTCATGAGATACAGCCTGGTGACAGACAGACGGACAGTGAAGTCTTAGTAATAGGGTCCCTTACCCCCTTGGGTACGGAACCCTGAAAAACACCTACCCCAGCGCCGCATCCTTGCAACAGCTGCACCGCAGCGTTCGCTGAACCTCCGGTGGCAATCAAGTCATCGAGCACCAGGCATTTGAGTCCCGGGCTCACTGCATTGCGCTGGATTTCTAGAATATCCTGGAACATTTAATTATAAACTTTTGGCCGGTCGACGAATACACGGACGCCAAATTCGCGGTCACATTCGGTTCGGTTTCGTCCAAATTCACGAAAATCCTCGTAGAAACAACATAACTACTTTTCAATAGAAACATAGCAGGTTTTAATAATCAATACGTGGTGCTTGAGCTAATATATTTTTTTCAAATGGAAAAACAAAATACGAAGTAGCAAGCAGGTTTGATACTTTTTGACGGGCGCAAACAATTTTATTTACATATAAATGTAAATAATAGAGTTTTTTATTAATTTAATTATTTCAATTAATCAACAGAAATTATTTTGTAGTCAAATGTAATATTATTACAGGGGGTTTATTTTGTTCGGTTATAATTTTACATTATTTTGTTAATCATGGAATTTAATGAGGTTTCATTATCTGAAAAAAAAATTATTGATGTTTCCATTATCTCAAAAAATCTGTAAATACATATAATATGAGACAATATTGTGTTGAGCTTGCCGTTTAAATTTTCGTCGAGGGCATCATTATTGACCCTTAAGATAAGAATACTGTTCATTATCATGCAGTACATCGGAAACTATTATATAATTATGACATACTAGCTCCTGCGCGCGACGTCACCTGTGTAAATTTGAGAATTGCACTCAAAGAGGTATTGCTACTACAAATTAATTATTCACAAATGAACATGATGGCCCGTTGGCGTCGGCTGCTCCGGACCGGGCTGGTTCTGCACTAGTATTGTAATCTCTAACTATAAAGTATTTAAGGTTCATTTTAGTTTTTATTGTTGCGCCTTCACTTCGCCGGCCCGTTGTAATGAGGATAGTCCTTTATAATAAGTAATAATATTGAATTAAACAGATTTATATACATTACTTTGAAAACAAAATCATTAGTACATGCTGGGATTCGAACTCACGAGATCTAGAAAAAAAAAGCATTCTGTGTGCCATATTTAATCTGCAGCAGTTTTTGCGTGATTGACCAACCAGCATCCTAACTTTCACATTCATAATTATTTATTTATTTAGTGGGATGTATTTCCAACTCAACTCACGCCTGCATGCTTTAGGGGTATTAACATAACAGTAGTATAAGACATGGTATACTCCAATACAAAGTATGCTAGGCACACAACTTACATCAAAGGCTATAAAGATTTATAATCACTTGCCTCAAAACATCTCAATCCTGCCTCTTACTAAATTTAAAACACAGTTATATAAATTCTTATTAGATAATATGTATTACAGTGTAAGAGACTTTCTTGACAACCGTCTCATTAATTAACAACTTGGGAACCCTCATAACAGAGTAAAAAAAACAATAGATTAATAATCGTACAACTTCATTTTTTTTCCTCTGGGATACAACTAATTAATATGCTAACTTTCAGTTATATAGGTACCTACTGATAGTTTGTGTTTAATATTAATTCTAAGATTCTAAATTTCTTATTTACATTATTCTCAATTTCTAATATTTGCACACCTTAACTGGTAGAGCATGCATGTTCTTTTCATTTTACCAGCTGCTTTAATGTATTTACCATGCTTTAGCAAATAAAATGTTTTATCTTATCTTATCTATCGAAATCTTTAGTTACTGTTTTCAGTCTTTATAAAATAATAAGTGACCACTAAGTTTATCGTTACATACCTACTAGGCAGAACTTACACCGAGTAAAACATGTAATACCCACACTTAATTTATCATAGACTTTGCAAAACATGAAGTTAACTCTTAACCAGGCATGGGAAGTAAGAATTTTTCATTAATTTTGGACTTTATTTCAAGGTCATAAGTTTCAATTTAAAGGGGGATCTATTACACCATGACCTGGTTAAGGGCATTAATGAGCTTTAAATAAAAGCATGTCATAAAACACTTGACCAAACAGCATATGGATCTGATAAGGATAGGGAAGAGAATTAATGAAAACAATACTCACCGAACCATACTCCAAATCGTATTTATGCGACACCACCTCGCCTGGCAGCTTCCCCTTCTTCCGAACCAACACGCAGCTGATACCCAGCTCGGCAGCTATAGAGAAGGAGAACAAGAACCCTCTACTCTCGATTCCGACTACTGCCTCAACTTGGGGAAATTTTGTTCGCACTATCTCAACGAGCAAGCTTTGTAGTAGGGTGCAGGTCGGGCCGTCCGCTATGGCTGAGCAAATATCCCTGGGAAAGGAAAAAATTACGCTAGTAGATGTGGCAGTTGTCCTAACGCTTAAGGCTTTAACCCTTTTCTTCTCCAAGTTGTATTTGGCAAATATTAACCATCTATTGGTGGGTTTTCTGACGAATCTTTAGCACTGATCTAATAAAACCTGCTATTATAAATTCTCAGCGAATATGAATTGCCATAAAACATAGAGGGCTTGTTTGAATTACGTACCCACTTGTAACTATAGCTTGGCAACTAAAACTCTTTAGTTTCCACTTTTTTTGACATCACAGTCGGATTTTGAATTGAAAATGTAACTAAACAAATCATTAAGCGCCACTTGCGCCACCCCACTAACCCGGGGTTAACCCGTTAACCCAGTATCGAATTGTACTGGTAACCATGGTAACTCCAGGTTTAACGGGTTAACCCCGGGTTAGTAGGATGGCGCAAGTGACGCTAATTAAGTTCGAATCTCGGCATGTACCAATGACTTCGTTTTCTAAGTTACATACATTTGTGAAGTTGTAGCAGCAATACCTCCCTAATTGTGAAGGAAAACATTGTGAGGAAACCCGTGTCTGAGTACCTTAGCGCTTGCTACGTACGATGGCCCAACTATGAGGCTAAGTGCGGAAATCTCAGGTCAAACTAGAACTAACTACTTTTCCTTAACAGTTTTAGGTATCTTTAGATAAAATTTCTCAAAATAATGCGAGGCAGACAGATACTTCACTTATTAACATTCTCAATTCAGAAACCAGCGGATCAATCTAATCAATAACAATTATATAGACAGTTCTATAACTTAACCCCAGTTTCTCGTACAATCAATCTGTTATTCTACTGACTGTTAACACCTGGGGCCTGTTTCATAAAACTACAATTCATGGTTTACTATGACAATTCAATGTACATCGCAAAGTCGGTTAACCCACAGATTAACTCAGCTATGCAACATTCATCGAACTGTCATAATAAACTATTAATTGTAGTTCTATGAAATTTAATTCAATTCAATTCTTAATTATGGCTACCCTAAGGATTCTGCCAATGTCGAGTTTTAGAGATAGCAAGTTTTTTTTTTATATTTAACAAAATCCCGTGAGTTAGTTGTGGTGATGTAGTTATAACAAAAAAGATAAAATACATAAAAACCAGATACATTAGTAATAGACAGACAATCACAATCGAATTTTGTTGCTTTTTATAAAATTACATAGATCTTTAATAAATGGAGAGAATACCAATTGTAACAGAGAACGAAAATTTGTGGGAAGAGGGAGATTGGATAATTATAATTATAACATATAAGATCATTATATAGGGAAGAGGATAATTTTGAGCAGTTAAAAAAGATGTGATCTGGAGTCCCGTCGTCCAAACCGCGCTCGCACAGCGAGTTGTCCCTGATCCGAATTTTCGTGAGGAAGGCTGGGGTGCAGGCATGGCCCAGGCGAAGACGAAAAATTGTCGAGGTAACATTTTTATCCGCATTTCGGAAAAAGAAAAACCATGGTTTCGCAGGGATTCTTGGATGGTGCTGTACTGTGTTCTTTTAGACTCACGATAGGATTTCCATTCTGAATTCCAGGAGTTATTTAAATCAACGGCCGCTAAAGAGCGCAGGTCATGAGTATAGTTGTGGCAATAGGTATTTAAACCAGATTGTACTGCTCTTTTGGCACAGGAGTCCACGTATTCGTTGCCCTGAATCCCGGTGTGTCCCAGGCGATAACTACATCTATGTCACTAGATTTACATTTATAAAGAGCATCTCTGATTTTAAGAATAATGGGAAATTTATTTTTTGACTTAAACGGATTGGCAAGTATAGCCTGAGGCAACTCGGTGAATCTGAAAAGATAATAGTCTTCTGTAAGAAATTTTTATGTGCTTCTACGAGCAAAATGGCTTCCAAGATGGCAATTGCTTCAGCTGTGAATACGGAAGTATAGGGGGGGCATTTATATTCTAATATTACGTTGAACCCGGGGATCCAAACCGCAGCCCCAACGCATCCATCATCGGTCAATTTTGAAGCATCACAGTAAATAGAAACCCAACCAGCCCATCGGTTTGCCAGTATCTCCCTAAATCAATGATCGGCATCCGGAGAATGTTTACTGATGTCAAAAGAAAGAAGAATATTAGGGGAATAAATCAATGCAGTCTATGAAATTCAGTTATGTATTTCCTTTCAATTCTTAATTATGGCTACCCTAAGGATTCTGCCAATGTCGAGTTTTGGAGATAGCAAGTTTTTTTTTTTATATATTTAACAAAATCCCGTAAGTTAGTTGTGGTGATGTTACACACTGGCCAACTTTGACAGCTATTAACACCAACTTTGACAGCTGTAAACACCAACGTTGACAGCTGTTAACAGTAGATTAGCAGATTGTTATTGCATAGAATACAATACTCACCAGAATAGGATGCCTTTTTTTGGAAAATCTGGGTAACTCCGAATTTTGCTCTTCAGTCGTTTTATTTTGTCTTCGTATGAAGCGTCCATTATTCGGCTGTATTTTTGCGATCGAGTCACTTTGACTTCGTCGTCTGCAATGCTTGCTCGACCGCTGTCTGTAGCTAGTAGCAAGCCGGTTGATAAATGAGTGAATGATTAAAATTGTGATACGAAATAAAACAAAATTACGATGAAGCGTGCAGCAACACAGTGCCTTGTTATCAGCACAAAACAGATTACAAAGAAAAAAAGACAAGTCTGTTATCAGTGTCAGTCATAATAAGTTACTCTATGGTGTCAGTGTTGCCGGGACTCGTTAAAGAAAAAAGTCTGATGTTATATGCCAACTCTGGAATTAATGGCACCGGATACCACAACATTATGGTACTTTAGGCAAAATATGGTACGTTTTCAGAAGTTTCAGCAAATAAGACAGAATTTACTGGTTCAAGAAAGTTTCAATGTTTGACAGTCTATCTTGTGTTCTCCGACAAAATTTCAAAACAAATTTTTAACTTAACCAATGCCTAAACGCAAATGGTGCCAAATAACTTTTTCGTTCATAAATTTAAATAATTTTTTTCGTAGACGTAAAAAGTAAAACGACGTAAAGAATTTAAACTATTTTGACCAAAAATTTCCAACCAATTTAGCGTTTCAGTTTGAGATTGTGGCATTTCTAGGATTCTAACAATGTCGGATTGTTGAAAAAAAAAGAACAGGAAAAACAAGAAAATATCCCATTTAGAGGCTAAAAATTCCATACATTCCATGCCTGTACGTAATACAGAGAAGTTTGTAAAGAGGCTCGAAATTTCATCGCTGCTTGCACTTGCCAAAAGTCAAAGGGTTTTCTGTGCATTCGTCAACTTGGAGAAGGCTTATGATAGAGTAGAGAGGAATGACCTGTGGTCGGTACTGTCCGTGTATGGGGTAGACAGCGTCTTGTTGCGAGCTCTGAAGTATCTCTATGAAGACTCCAGTGTTTGCATTAGAATTAATAGGGCGTATACTGACTGGTTTAGCATCCGCCAGGGTGTGAGACAAGGATGTGTCGCCTCCCCGTGGTTGTTCAACTTATTCATGGACAGTTGCCCGAGTGATTTGAAAGAGAATGAGTTTGGGATAAGAATGGGTGAGCTACTGATCAAATGCTTGTTATACGCCGATGATCAGGTTTTGTTCGTCGGTTGAAGACCTGCAGACATAAGTACCAGTAATGGATGAGGCATTTAAAAGGAAAAGAATGATTATTAATGTGAATAAGACGAAAGTAATGGTGTTAAAAAAAAATATGAAATGACTGAGTGCAAGATAAGGATTAGAAGTGAAAGGGTGGAACAAGTGAAAGAATTTGTCTATTTGGGGAGCCTCTTTACCAGGGATGGAAAGTGTGAAGGTGATATAGAAAGAAGAGTAAAAGCGGGAAATTGTGTAAACGGTGTCTTGCACTCCTTTTTGAGTGGCCAAAACATCTCCAAAAGAGCTAGATTGGCTAGCTATAATGGAGTGCTAGTCCCAACACTTATGTATGGTAGTGAGACTTGGGTATGGCAAAAGAAGCAAGAAAGTAGGATTAATGCAGTAGAAATGAGGTCCTTGAGAAGTATGACTGGTGTTACTTTGAATGACAAGATACGCAATAGTTTGATTAGAGAACGTTGTGGACTGAAAGAGGATGTAGTGACTAGAATTGAGAAAGGAATGTTGCGTTGGTTTTGTACATGTGGAGAGGATGAAAGAAGAAAGGTTGACGAAAAAAATATATCGAGCGAGTGTTGGTGGAAGGGCCGGTAAGGGACCACCCAGATGGAAATACTTCGACCAAATAGGGGATATATGAGCAAAGCGCAAGATAAAAAGTACCCGAAACCGGCCTACGTGCATAAAACGACTAATAATGTAGGGATCAGCTTATGCGTCTAGCGCGATTCTATTGCCTAGCACCCTACTCTTTCTATCAATGCAAAAAAGACTTACGTTTTGTCCAAGCTGAACCACTGAAATCCAATTTCACAACATTTTTATGTTATCACGAACGAAAACATAAGATTGGTTCACTATTATTTCAAAGCTAATACGTATTTCTAATTATTTTTCCACTTTTCACATTGCAAATATTGTATTTTGCTTTACTGTCAACGATTCAACTGGTAGTCAGATAATTCTTTTATTTGAATATTGTTCTTTATTTTTCTAAATTATGTCAAATAATCGTCATACTAAGAAGGTCGAATAAGGAAACTTCTGGCCTATGGAGACTTCTAGAAGACTACTCGCATTCTAAATCGAAATTATGAATTTAATGCAAGAAAGAGAAAGAAGATCTACAATTTGAAATTATGGATTTGGAACAGGATCCAGAAACTTCCAGAAGAATTCTGACGCAGATTCAGATCAAATTTGAATATTAGAATCGAACTATTTTTGGGGTATAAAAGCCGCCCAAGAAGGCTTTCCGAGGCAGTCTCACTTCAGTCCTACTTGAGAGTCTTACTTGAGCCCTACGTCAGTCTCACTTCAGTTCTACTTGAGAGTCTTACTTGAGCCCTACTTGAGTCTCACTTCAGTTCTACTTGAAGAATCTCACTTGAGTCTTACTTGAAGAATCTCACCTGAATCCTACTTAAAGAATCTCACTTGAGTCCTACTTGAAGAATCTCACTTGAGTCCTACTCGAAGAATTATCTGAATCCTGTTTGAAGAGTTACCTGAGTCATACTTCAAGAATCTTACCTGAATTCCTGTCTACCTCTCCACGGCCTGTCTCCGTCACTTACCTGCCCGTCTCCACGGCCTGCCTGCACAACTTGCCTGCCCGTCTCCACGGCCTACCTTCGCAACTTGCCTGTCCGTCTCCACGACCTGACTCCACGGCCTGCCTCTCCGACCTAAGGTTGCTTTTGTACATATTTTTTGATGTTTTTATTATTATTAAGTTTTTTTGTTTAATTATAGGTTAGGGGGTTTTGATGATTACATTTTTACATTTCTAAATCTCTCTTTTTATTTCTTTAGCTTCCGTTACCAAGGGTTATGCCTTCACATAACCCTCGGTAACGTGACAATAAGTGTTGAGGAAGCGAAAGTGATCTACCAGGATCGTAGCAAGTGGCAGTCCCTAGTCTCTGCCTACCCCTCTGGGATACAGGTGTGAGTTTATGTATGTATGTTATGTATGTATGTATAACACCACTGGTCTGAATTCGAACTTGGAATTACTCGAAATTACCAGTTAAAAAGAATATATAGGAAAACTAGCAAAAAAATTAAATCGCTCACCCCCTAGCGGATTCTTCGTAATGATAATGGTTTCGAAAATTACTCTTTTGATTAATGAGCTAAAAAGTCAATTATTTTAATAATTTAATAGTTGTATGCACGTAACTAATGAAATTATACATAATATTATTTTCTTAAAAATATCCATATTTCATAAAAATTTCAATTATTTCAAATGCACTTGATTTGTGGATTAAGAAAATAACCATATTTGTATTTGTATTCATCATCATTATTCAGCCACAAGAAGTCCACTGCTGGACATAGGCCTCCTCCATGGATTTCCAGAAAGACCGGTTGGAAGCGGCCTGCATCCAGCGCCTTCCTGCCACTTGGATGAGGTCATCTGTTCATCTTGTGGCTGGTCGTCCTACGCTGCGCTTGCCGATATGTGGTCTTCATTCGAGAACTTTTCGGCCCCATCGGCCATCAGTTCTGCGTGCTATGTGCCCCGCCTACTGCCACTTCAACTTACTAATCCGCTGGGCTATGTCGACGACTTTCGTTCGTCTACGGATCTCATCATTTCTGATTCGATCTCGTAGAGAAATTCCGAGCATAGCCCTTTCCATAGCTCGATGCGTGACCTTGAGCCTTCTTATGAGGCCCATAGTGAGAGACCACGTTTCAGTGCCATAAGTCATCACTGGTAACACACACTGGTTGTATAATTTTGTCTTGAGTGATAGAGGTATATTAGATAAAAAGACTTTTCTACGTTTCCCGAATGCTGCGTATCCGAGTTGGATTCGACGATTGACCTCTTTCACGAAGTTGGACCGGCCTAGTTGGACTGTTTGTCCTAAGTAGACGTATTCATCTACAACTTCGAGAGTCGAGTTCCCCAATGTTATTGGGGTGGGCACAACACGGGCGTTCGATATGACCTTCGTTTTGTCCATGTTCATTGTAAGGCCCACACGTTGGGGATTTGTACTGGATTTTATATAATAAAAAATAATACTTAACTTAAACTCACGCCTGTAACCCGAACGGGTAGGCAGAGATCAGGCTTTGTCACCTGCCGCGACCCTGATAAACCTCAAAATCCAATATAATTAGCAAAATTGAGTAGGTTTGATGGTTGTTTATTATTTTATAGCTAAACATTTTGTAACGTTGTGTTGACGACAGTGATGCAGTATTATTTTGTTCCAAACAATGAATCTGTGAATAATTCTGCGAGCTTTGTGTAAAATGTATTTATTTGACGCAATGACTGATCTTTTATAACCACTTATAGTTAAGGACATTTCCAAAAAAATAATGGCCGTTGTGCCTTCAGGCATTTTTGGTCTTATATACAATTAAGATTAAGAGAAGAATCACGACGTAAGACTTTAATGAATGGTGCGCAGTCTGGGTTTTGTATAGAATAGGGTTCAGTTAGAAATGCTATTCCCAACTAAGTTACAATTTTACCAAGATTTTGTGAGCTAATGCTATAAATTACCTGAAAGATTCTACCCGCAAATTACCCACACGAAGTCTAAAATACCAAAAAAATTATATAATTACCCAACATGGCAACATGGTCAGAGTTGCCAGGTTCTGCCAGTTTTGTCTGCGTCTCTCGGTTGTTGTGTGGTTTGAAATTAAACATGACGGAGATGGCAACTTCGTTTCAAAAAAGTAAACTGTCTAAATTTTCAAATAATTTTGCGCGAAAAGTACCGTTTTATTTTGTTTCTTCTATTTTCACACATTTTTACATCTTATTCCTGCGAAAGATCACACAAAAGCCGAAAGAACACCACTAACAAACAAGAAAAACCGTAATCGCGCACTCACTCGACGCTTTAGAAAGTGAAATTATCTATCTACCAAACGTACAATTATGTTATCAAACGGAGACTTAGAAAGGCTCATTGCCGCAAAAAAGCGTGAGATATTGAAGGAGAAATCCGTATTGGGTCTGTCCCCGCCGCCGGAGCCGCGTGCTAGCGTGAGTATCTACTGTAGTAGGTACCTGTATGTTGTTTTGCCGCGAACCACCTGTTGTGTTTACGTTGATAATCGTAGTTGCATCGATTTTTCGCCGCCTACGGTTGCGTTGCCGGTGGCTCGTGTATCGATTCAGCGCATTGGCGCCGGTTACTTTTTATTGTCAACAAATAAGACTTCGACACAAGCTGGTAAGTTCGCTGTCGTATGCTAGTTGCTTGTGCAATTTTATAGCTTAATTAGGTTCTGGATTGTTGTTGTTGTGTTTACATACATAAGCCTATATACATCCCACTGTAGGGCACAGGCCTTCTCTCAGGAGAGAGTATGGGCTTAATCACCACGCGTGCCCACCGCGGATTGGCGATTACAAACGCTGAGGTATGTAAATAGCTCAGACACTCAGGTTTCCTCACAATGTTTTCCTTCACCGTTAGTGAGTGATATGGCTCTATACCTTTGCAAATGTACATAACTTAGAAAACAATGTCATAGCTACATGCCCGCACTGGGAATTAAACCTGGGTCTCTCGTTTCCTAGTCCAATGTTCTACCCACTAGGCTACCACAGCTCTTACCGTTGTTGTGTTTAGTATATTTTGAATAAAAATGGACAAGTAAAATTCTTAATAAACTTATGTTAGAAATCTTAGTATTTTTCTGGATACATATATAGGTAACTTTTTGCACACCAGAAATCATATTACAATACATAGTCTCATGCCTATATCCTAGAGGGTTAGAGACAGCCACTTGTCACGACCCTGACAAACCTCATCAACATTGGTTGCTGCATTGTTTCTGAGTCAGTTTTATCCGCCGTCCACATATTCTGTGTCTATTTTATCCGCTGTTCACATATTCTGTGGCAGTTTTATCTGCTGTCCATATTTTGTACATAGACTTATTAAATAATAGTTTTAGCAGTTTTCAGTTCTTTACCCCATTTGAGTAACTTAATTTTTATCTTGTTAATTTTTTTTTTATTCAGAAAACCATCATCACACCCCGATCTCAAAATAAAATACTACTTCTATGGGAAGCGGCAAGGAAACATTAAATCTATATAGCTGCCCAACCAATGAATAGAGCAAACCTCTGGGCATAGGCCTCTTGTCCTATCATAATTAAAGCTTTATTATCAAACATAATAAAAAACACTATAAACATTGAACATCAGCATCATTCATCATGAGAATCATTGGGGGTTGCAACACCTTATTCTCAATTGCAGAAATTCAGCTGCAACCAATGACAAAACTCAAAATATCTTATGGAAATTTATAGTAAAATTACAGCAAGCCATTTTGTTACCAAATTGCCACTTTTATTTAATTTATTTTCCATGGTACATGATCTGAAAGTGTGTGCAATGTAAAATTTGCATCTAGTGATTGCTGTGTTCTCTGGATGTGCAATGTCAGCTTCCACTGATGCCACTGAAGCCACTAACGTGGCACATCCAAACAAATGGCTAATAATGTTTGTTTAGTTAATTTAATTTCTGTGTGGTCTAGTGGCAACCCATTCTGATATATGTTTTTTTTTATTTTCGTAATTAACACCTCATCTGTCTTTGGTGTGTAAAAAAATATGTTATAAACTTATAACGTAAAAAAATATGTTATACTTATACTTTAAGAAGCTGGTTTTCACCCTAATATACATAAAATTAAACTACCTGCACTAGATAGGCGAATTGACCGCTCAGAGGCTGTACTGTCTGGGACATTTTCGGATGGAGTAGGCCTGCAATACGTAGATAGCAATGGGTACTAAATTATGAAACACTGCACCCTTTTGCACGAACTCAGCGAACCCCTACCTTTAAATATTGTATCATGTTTAGGTAAATGCCAAGACATATTGATTACCAACGACGCTCGTTACCCCCAACTTCTATTTTACTGGTCTAGCCACTGGGTTGTATACATAATTGAGGCGTAGTTCAGTCGAAGCTTGCAGTACTGTAGGACACGAGTTATCTTGAAGGCAAACATGTTGAGCTACGTATGTCCAATCCAATCAGTCGGTCCCTTAATCATGAGGATTGTGGCCGCTATGACTGGGATGGGTGAGTGCTCTCCATCTGGGCCTGTTGTTCGCTATGTAGACCGCCTGGTGAAACTTAAGCATTGTTTCCTTGGTGATCTGGTCACTCCATTTAGTACATGTAGTGCAGAAATTTCAGATCTAACTATAGCCGGTTTTACACATCTTTTTAGTGCGCTCGGTCCAAGTGAGCAAAAACTTTGACGAACTTAGTACGTTCGGACCGTGTGCGTACAGTTTTAGTTGATTATGACGACGGTCAGTGCGCTCGAACCTGTACACACACGGTCCGGGCGCTCTAAGACCGTCAAAACTCGGCTCATCGAATGATACTCGTCACGTTAACCGGCGATCTTAGTACGGCCCGACCGAGCTAAGTTTGCATCTCGCGACGATTACTGTCTATATTAAAAAATTTAACAAGAACAGTCCAACGATAAAAAAAAAATCAGCAAGTAGGAGACGAAAACTCGTAGCACGTGCAAACTTCGCTCGGTCAGGTGGTTGGTACACTCTGATTGACATAGCCAATTTTCGTACTGAGATCGCCGGCGTACACGATACGAGTAGCTTCCGAGTAGGTAACATAGGTAACAGATAATTGCGAAGGTTCTATTTTTAGTTGGACCTAAGATTTCCGCACTTAGCCTCATAGTCGGGCCATTGCAGTACGCAGCAAGCGCTGAGGTTTGTTAATACTTTGGCCTTTGCATCTACGTCAATACGTGCGGGGCCAACCAAGCCGCGGGTTTCCTCGCTATGTTTTCCTTCACCGGTAGCGAGTGGTACTGCTACTACACCTTCACAAACGAACGTAACTTAGAAAACAAAGCCATTGGTACCTATATGCCGGGATTCGCACCCACAACCTCTCGAATGTGAGGCCGGCGTTTTACCGGTCCGCTACCACCGCTCTTTTACTAAGGTATGCTGGCGACCTTACAGTCTGCCAACCGAACGAATGATGATACGAAAATGTAAAGGTTAATGTGATCGACTGTACCAATGAAAGAGCAATTTCGCCAAACAGCGCGTAACGACTTTTTGAATACTTCGCTCCGCCCTTGATAAACTCTGATTGGATCATTAGTCTTAGCACTGAATATTGTAAAATTCAACGGTCTTTATCCTGAATATAAAGTAGCTTATACTCCATTCCACGAAATGAGCTTCCAAAGTCCATGTGCGCCCTTTGGTTAATGCGCGTGACCTTCAATAGCCACTGCATTAAGGGGTTCCAGGGGTTAACAATAGCGCCACCGCGGAAAAAAAATCAACATAACATAAACTCACGCCTGTATCCCTGAGGGGTAGGCAGAGACCAGGGACTGCCACTTGCTACGATCCTGACAGATCACTTTCGCTTTGCATGCACGCACGCCGGTTTCTGGTACTTTTTATCTTGCCCTTTGTTAATACATCCCCTATTTGGACGAAGTATGAAAAAAAAATCATATCCTTTTAACAGATCAAATTTGCAAGAAGTTCCATTGCCCTGAACCTGAGGCAAAAAACCTAGGACTAGATAGCATTAACGTCGGAAACGGCCGTTTTCGATCTGTAAAAAAGATATGATTTTTTTCCTCAGTGACGCTAGTGTTACCCCCTGGACACCCATAAGTAAACCTACCCTATGAAGCGGACCGTCTTCGCTTATTGTTTCGCTTATCTCTAGCCGCGTGCATTGTCCAATGAGATGCGAGTATTTTGTTCCCTTGGAGTTCGACTCCTAAAACGGAGTCCTATAGTTAGCTGCGCCCGCGGCTGAATTTCGAATTCGGCATTTGAAAAAGCCCAATAATTTCAGTGGGGTCGTTTCCTTCGGTTTTCATGCTGTCACTATCATGGAAGTCTTGCACTTGTTATCGTACTAAAATATATTAGCAGAATCTAGGCCTTGGACGTCCGTCACTTGCTCTTTGTCAAGATATCCTTTCCGTGAAATAGCTAAGTATCTATTTCGTCATTTCAGTTAGATAGAGAACACTTTTTTGCACACCAAAGTAGGTACGAAATTGAGTAATAAGCTTTCTCACCTCCGAAAAGGGACGGGCTGAAAACCAGCGTTTGAATACGCATGCAGTCACAGCAACAAAGCTGATCCCGTTCCTTTTTACCACGAACATGTGAATAAAAGAAAACTTATTATTAAATATTATCCGTGTGGCGACGGATTAAGAATAGCGTCACTCCATTTCCTTCCGTGAATGTCGCAGAAGGCGACTAAGGAAATCAATTACCAGGGCCTCGATTCTGTTAGTGCATTGTAGTATAATGACAGGTGCACTGTCGGGTCACGTGACGTGTTTTTTCATACCATTGACGCCTAGAAGGTTTGATACGTGTGCCCGCGTAGACTTAAAGCAGCAATGAAATGAAAACCGCCATGTTCATGCAGTTGTCATGTTACTACAATGCATTAACAGAATCTAGGCCCAGGAGACGGGCAGCAGCGTCTTCCTGAGATTCCAATCGCAAACTGCGATCGCCAACCCGCCTGCCAATAAAGCGTGGCGATTATGGCAAAACCCCTCATGGTTATGAAAGCCACGAAGGAGGCCTATGTCCTGCAGTGGGCGTCAAATGGCTGATGATGACGATGATATTTTTTTTCACTTGTTTTTTTTTATGTCCTAAAATTTGTGATGTATATATTTTTCACTTTCACTTTCCTTTTTAGCTAGAGAGCAACAAAGAAAACACACCGCCGCCGTCCCCGCCCGCCGTCGACCAGAAACGGGTGACGTTTGTCGACCAGAGCGTTGAGGATGTTGACGACGGCCCAAGAGCTGCTGACGGGATTTCACAGGCTCGGAACGACGACACCATAGCGCCTGACCTCGAGAGGTACATTCGGGTGAGTCGAACTTGCTTCCAACGCCGCTTTTAAGGGACATCATGCTTTGGAAAGGGGTTCTGTAGAATGAAATGATTAAAAACTGCTTTATGAATGGAAACAAAAAGTGGAACAAAAAGCCGGCCATGAAGCGCACGAAGGGTTCCGTACTATTATCTATATAACATTAGACAAAGATAGATTTTGAGAACAGCGCCATCTACAAGAAGCGTTTAACATTGACATTTAACGACATGACATCGGCACTGTGAAGGTTATAGATGGCCGCTAGATGGCGAGCGCTGTGTTTAGACAACGTTTGTTGTATGGGTGCCCCCCTTAAATATCTATTTTATTCTGTTTTTAGTGTTTGTTGTTATAGCGGCAACAGGAATACATCATCTGTGAAAATTTCAACTGCCTAGCTCTCACGGTTCATGAGATACAGCCTGGTGACAGACAGACAGACAGACAGACAGACAGACAGACAGACAGACAGACAGACAGACAGACGGACGGACGGACGGACGGACGGACGGACGGACGGACGGACGGACGGACGGACGGACGGACGGACGGACGGACGGACGGACGGACAGACAGTGCAGTCTTAGAATAGGGTCCCGTTTGGCGCCCTTCGTATACAGAACCCTAAAAAGCGGCCTGGAATATTCTGTCAGCTTCAAATTCTATGTCGAGTATAGAGTTGAGCTTGCCTTTAGCAATACCAGTTCAACCTCTAGGTCATTTAGATAAGATTTCCAGTTAGTGTGACGCGGGTTTCTCCCGGTCCCGCATTGAACAGAACGTTTAATGCGGTGTCTAAAGCAGATGTACTGTTGTCTTGCGTTACCCGCGTTCGCGTCCCAAACTAGGACACCCTGTGTTAAGGTAACCAGGCAAGGACATCACAACTATGGAAATACACCGAGACTGAGGCCATTTGTACAAATGTACGGCGGCCCCCCAGTGGGCGTCGAATCCACGACCTCCGGCGTGGTAATCAGACGTGATACCGCTAGACCGGCAAGGCAGTATTTGTTGTGTTGTCATTTCAATATCATGTTGTAAAAGACCTAAAACGAATCTAAAAAGTTAGTCCAGCTTTTAGACCCAGCAATCGCGCACTATTTACTTCCAAATCTCATGGTCATCTGGAGCACTTCAACTCAGCTAGATGTCAAAACTAATTGGCTTGATAGCTTTATCTCTGCAAGGTTGGTACGACGGACCACCTACTATCAACTCCCACTCCTACACAGTGATGTTCGTGAAAATATCTAAATTGACTCTGATTGAGTTTATACGGGGTGGCCGCTTGAAATGGAGGCTAAATAATGGGAACTTGCGTCTAACTTAGATTGGGGTGACATTGATTTTATATCATAGAAGACATAAAAACTTAGGAAAAATTACAAAATAAAAAAGTATTTTCTAAGTAGGTAGCTCAATAATAAAAAAAACAGATTTAGTTTTTTCATTGAATTCTGAACGTGTTCTTTTAAGGGATGCATAAAAACATAATTTTAGGTGATAACTCAAATATCAATAAACGCTTCATACATTTAAGGCATTACGTGTAGGTTGTGACGTCATAGTTTTAGCCCGATTTGTTAAGTGCGTTTTTGTACCACGTGACTGTGTCGAGTTTTCGACAGGTTATATTATATAAAGTATTATAAAGTATTGCTGTTGTTATTCTCAAATATGGATCCAGGTCTGAAATAAATATTTTCAATTCAATTCAATTAGTAGTAGAGAAAAAAAAATACCACGTTTATTTATCTTTTAACATGGCCTCTCCTGTTATGTTAAAACATTTTTAGTGCAAGTTCTCCATTAGACAGACGCATCAACATTATTACATCACAACGTATTTGTGAACAACCCTGCACATGTAATTTATGACAATGAATACATGATTGATTGGTTATTTCCATGCACTGATGTGCTGTCGTCGAAAAAGTTTTCTGAAAACGTTCTTAAAGGCCGGGCACACAACCAGAAGAATGCCTATCTAATTCAGAAAGATACGAAGCTCAAACTTAACGACGCGTCGGAGATTTATCGAAGAATTAAATCTAAAATGTTTTTTGTTCTTAGAATAACTTGATTTTTCCGCGTTTTTTTTGGCCCCAGAAAAGCCCAAAAAAATATTTTGTTTTATATTTTAATAAGTCTCGAGTTTTTCTATGTCTTCTCTAGTATAAAAGCAATCCCACTTCAATCTAAATTTGACGCAAGTTCCCCATTACTATGCAATTACAATTTTTTTCATCAACCCCACACAAGACGGAAATCATTCAACATGTAATAGACAAAAATCATGAAACGTACGTAGATTAGCTTTTGATTTGGTACTGTGGACCTCCCTTACCCCTTCTATTTAAAACTGGTACTTATTCCTTGCGCTGTAAGAGCTCTCGCGGGACAGCTAGAGGTAAGCTCCGGCATACCAGGCGTATAAACACGCATGTGTGGGAGCGACGAGTAAAAACAATGGGCCAAGTGTTAGGAATGAAAGAGACAGAAACACCACTTCAGTTGTATTGTAAAACCCACAGGTACATTTTTTCAACTGTTACTTTGAACCTTTCACATTCATTGGGGCCTAGTCTTAGGCTGAATCCAGGCATAAAAAAAATATCAAGTGATCTCCATTGTGCCTAGATACTAGCTACCATTGAGTTCTATAACTAGTACAAATCCATGGAATAAAGGCACTGACCTCCATGGTAACTAGTAGGTAGGCACCATGGAGGTAGTAATGTAATTGGTACAAATCCATGGAATAAAGGCACTGACCTCCATGGTAGCTTAGTAAGGGTGAATCGTGACTTCTGTTTTGTTTCCTTTTTCGCCGCTGCGCCGCCGGCCGGCTCAAAACCAGCCAGTCAGAAACTAGAATAAGGTCGGGGCAGTTGCACGTTTAGCTCTAAACATCGCAACTCGCCTGCGGGATATGGACTCCTGGTACTTTTTGTGCGTTGCAAAGTCGTTCTTGTCATCACGCCGTAACCCCCCAGGGGGTAAGAATCAATACATTGCTGAGTTTGTGAGAAAGAAATTGTTTTGATGCCAAAATAATAACAATGTTTAAAAGTTTAATGTGTTGATAGAAATATTTGGTGTTTTAAGTGTTTTGCTATCAGCATGGTCTACGCAAAACTGGATTTTCTTCGAAAATCTAGTTTTTGTGTATCCTTGATGAGGCTTTGATCTAGCCTCATTACTTGGCCTCAAAATGTAAGTTTTCCATTTGATATTTTTCTTTATTCTAAAATTATTTAGTCAATAATTGACCTTAGACATTTAATTTTACCTTAGATCTAGATCTGGTACTTAAAACCGTCTTATGAATGAATCAACAATCTTAAGATGATCCTAAGATACTAAACGTACAGTTGATAACAGATTTTTGTGGCAAAGCTTGATTTTTAAAGGTTTAAAGCATTTGGAATTGTATTCAGTAGAGTCTAAGGTCCTCCAAGGCCCACGAGGAACCCACGACTTATCCATACGCCAGAAGGCATGAACCGACGACGCAGTATGTATCTGATTAAACTCGCAGCTAATAATAAAATATGACATCAGCGCTTAGAATAATACACGTCCTCCCACACCGGTTTGTCTAAGGATAATTTCTTTAGGTCCAGAGATGGCAAATTTACATACCTATATCATCACTTAGCAGATTCGCGAATTAAATAATTTCAACAACATGTTATTTCGGTTTCAAACTACAGTGTGATTTTGAAATCGCCAGCCATATTTTGAAGGAATTGTTCTTTTCGTTATTATAAAGATAATTATTAATAAATTAACAGTAATTGTATAACATATTTGTAAATATTCGTGATTTCCGACCCTTGGTTCGAAACTTTGAATCCAAATTCAAAGTGATAGGAAGTACGCTAACGTTGAAAAATTTCTTCTATCGTGTTAATTGTATAAGCTTCTGTCTTTCCATATGCGTAAACAAGTGAAACAACAATTGAGTTGTCCAGCACCGACCATAACACGCTCGATCTCGAAGGTTTTTTTTTTTTCGATTTTTATCACTTTTTGTCCTGGTATTGTTTGTTTATGCGCAAGTGAAGTAATTTTGGGTAACGGAACAATATTTTTTTGACTTGCCATTTTTCTCTAAAACTAGCGCCATATGTTTCTAAATTATGGTTAGAATGAAAAACGTCGAATCTATTCGAAGTCACCTTGTAGAATTACCTTTGAAGCTACACTGATAAACTAAAAATAGTACATTACTTCAGAGGGAAGAAAGTGACAGTTCCATTATGGCATTTGCGCCACGAGCTTGCGAGGGGCGCAAACCATTTGAGGTATGGAACTGTACTTTATCCTGAGGTATGTATGGTGCTTTTTATTACACCTACGAGGAAAATTATAGACATAAATGCATAGAAATGTTTACAAAAAACACAAAGATAAATGCTAAATCAATCGAAGTTTTTGCGAAAATGCGTGGGCTTTTCCTTTTTTTATTCGCCCGTTTCTGGAGTAGGCTAAGATCATAAGGTCATGCAGCCACTTCTTCCGTGATTCCGCGCGTTTTATATACAAAAATAATTTCGTTTTTAATTTTCTGTATGCACCAAGGAGGTTGGTAACTGGTAAAAAAAAAACTGTATGTGGCCAGTAACAATTTACTTGAAATTTAATTAGTAGACAGTTAAAGTCTCTTTGCATTATGACTGCTGACAAATTAAAAAAAAAAAAACCGGGTATGTAATGGAATTTCATACATACTTTCCACCCTTGGGTCGGAAGGATTTTCATACAAACTTCCATACCTTGGGATGAAAGGATTTGAAGGGCGGGATAAAGGCGTTTCTTCCCTCTAATTGGTATAATTAGTATGTATTTTCAGAGCAGGTGTGATAAAAAATATATTATTATAATATATATTAGAAAAATCCGCTAGTTTAGATAGTGTGACTAATTCATTAATTAATCTTTACTTATTTTTAAAATAAAAAATCTACTTGTTATGAAATGTTATTTAAACTATTTTTCACTATTATTCAGTAAGTTAATATATCAATAGTGTACCATTAACCATGTTACACTATTATAAATATTAACTTCCTAAATAGTTATGGATTCGCAGCCGAGGGTCGCAGGTTCAACACCATGACTAGGGTTGCCAACCCTACTATGTAATATAGTATCCTACTATGTTAGGGGCTCAAATACTATATTTCTAAAAAAAAATATATAGGCGAAACTACTATATTATTATGTATTTTGCATAAAGCGGAACCCAGCCTTAATCTTTTTCTAAAGCTCGATCTTCAAGTCTAAGTCCGTGAATCGTGCGGCACGACTGCCATTATTTTTACCATTATTTTGCCATCTACTATATTTTTAGAGGTAATAGCTTCGGAAATAATATATTTCTTAGAAAAAAAGTTAGCAACCCTAACCATGACCCACATAAAAGCGTTGTATCATCGCATCCGTAACGTGTTTATGATAAATAGCCCTATCGTTTGATATGCTGATGTAATTTACACCCTATTGTTATTGGGCGATAGTGCTGAAAGTCGAGGTCACACGTTGGATGTTTCACATATATACGTATGTTTTTGGGACGGGATTTTAATCCTACAAAGTAGATGGAAAAACAAGATAAAGTTTCGTGCGTGAGTGAATACAGGGTGAAATAAAATTCCCATATCTTTCCAAAAAGGCGGCTGTACTAATTTGTACTATACGAACAATTCGTACTACAACAAGATAAAGTTTCGTGCGTGAGTTAATACAGGGTGAAATAAATCTCTTTCTGAAAAAGGCGGTTGTACTATACGAACAATTTGTACTACAACAAGATAAAGTTTGTTTGGAGGATGTTCCACCAGTTCGAAGCCAGCACCATTGATGGCAGCCATCGCAACTTTGGAATTAGGGACGCGCTGGAGCGTCATCTTGATGAAACAAAACAACTTTGGCGATCCGATGTAAAAACCTAACTGCAAAGTCAGTGTTGCCAACTGCTTGCTTTACCTAGTAGGTAGATATCTTTCAAAATGTTGCTAGATTGCCAGTTTTTTTTTTACCCCAAAAAGTTGCTAGAAAAAGCTAAATGTTACAGTAGGTTGGTAGGTCAAAATAAAATTGCAAGTTCTGATAATAACCTTTAATTTCATTAAATTTAACAAGAGCGTTGAAAATTTAATAAAAAAATTATCAAAAAGAAGATGTTGATGGCTGTGGATCAGAATCTTTCATTGATTTGAAATATTTTTCGGCTGTACCCATTTTATGAAGTATAGGTATCTTCGGGCAAAACACTGTCATAGCAGCATTTGCCACTTTTTCTAAGGTAGTCTCTAATGCAATGAAATGTTGCTAGAAAAAGTAGCTAAAAAATGTAGCTACAAGTTTTATTAAATTGTAGCTGTCTGACACCAAAAAATAGCTAGATCTAGCTATAAAGTAGCTAAGTCACATCACTGTGCAAAGTGGGTTACTCGGGGCTGCAAGTGATGTAAATTGCTTCGGCCAGATGTCGCTGCCTGCTGTACGTAATACAGGGAAGTTTGTAAAGAGGCTCGAAATTTCACTGATGCCTGCACTTGCCCATTAGCTCAGTTGGGAGAGCGCTGGCACGGTTAGCCAGAGGTGTCGCGGGTTCAAGTCCCGGCATGGGTGGAATTTTTAGCCCCTAAATAGGTTTTTAAAATTGTCCACAGCACGGGTTAGTGTAACAAAAAGAGTATAACTTTAGCGAGCTTGCCACTCCGTTTTGCGCGTATTTCGTCACGCAACTCTTTGAGTTGTTCTGTGTACATACTCGTAATTTTATTCCAGTTGAAAGTCTAAGGTTGTACGAGTATCCTCCACGGTTGATCATCCGCAATGCTCCTACACTACGCGCTCCAAATCCGGAACGATTCCAGTCTAATGGTTCGGTCACACACACACAGCGACTAGTCTTGAACATTCTCAATTGAACATGCTCAATTCTAGTCGCGGCGACTTCAACTCGCGGCGAGTGAATCTACTCGCAGCGACTAGCCTGTGACACAGCGAATATTCGCGGCGATTAGGCACTCGCAGCGATGATTCGCTGTGTGTGACTGAAGCATAACTGTCAAAATGTATACAAATTGCTTTCGCAAAAGTCAGATTCCGACAGGGTTTGGTGCCCATGATTAGGTACTTTATTTGCAAAGCCAGTATTTGCCGACCAGGAATTACGAACGGGCTATAGTTCGTATCCCAAAGCTCAGGGTATCCTAGTTTGGTTCCAGTGTTGTTTGGTTGTGTGGAAGTCATTGTTATTATTGGCCCTGTGTGGCCAAGGCCACACGTAGAATTCATTTAGACAAAGTTCTCACCTATTTTGATGGGGTAAAAAATATTTTTAATAGATATTTACCTATTTACAGTCAACGGCACGAAAACTTACACGTATGCTCTCGACTCGGTTACGTTACGGGCGACTTTGCAACTACCATGTACCTACCTAACAGATCGACTTTTTCTTCAGCTTTTTGTTTTTCAGTAGAAACTTCTCACTTTTTATGAGACTTCGAACTTTCTTACTGGGTAAAGCTTTCAGCTTTTTCCTTTTAACTTAAAGCCAAGTTAATTTCCATGTTATCACCTTGCGGACTAGATTACAATCGGTGGAAATGTGGGACAGCCCTTCCCAGTCTGGGTGGGTCTAGTCTAGACCGCGCTGACCTGAATTATACAGGATGTTTTTGGCGACCCTGCGGTTCACTGACAGACTAACTTCTAAACCGACATAGTAAAATATAGTTAATCTTAAATATTTCATTTGACATGTGTCCTACGTCAACCGGTTCTTCTGTAGTTTTTGTGTTTATTGTCAATTCAAAAAAAAGTTTCGTTTTATTTCTACTTATTGAAATTGACAACAGACTCCCGTTTACATTCGCTTCACTAACCTTGTTGGTCAATGATGCTCAAGATATCCTTACTAATATTATAAACGCGAAAGTTTGTATGTATGGATGGATGTTTGTTACTCTTTCACGCAAAAACGGCTGAACGGATCCCTAAGAAATTTTGCACAGAGATAGTTTATATTCTGGATTACCACAAGGCCTATTTTTTATCCCGGAAAAATACACATTAAAATTACCACGGAACGAAGTTGCGGGCAACAGCTATACCGAAAAATCTTAAGCCATTTTCAAGTAAAATACGTTGGCGCGAAATTCATAACCGCACTTTCTACACATTCCGGTGACTAATAGGTTACCTGAAATATTTTCTAAAAATAATCATTATAATGTACGTACATTAAATAAGTACAGGCCGTAATAATTACTGGGCACGCCAACCCCGCCTGGGCGTGCCTCGCCACACCTCGATCCAAGCGAACGTCCTGACACACCCATTTTTCGTGCCGCGCCACTCAGGTCAGGCAAGCCCCGATAAGGGATAATAAAACAGGTTTATTTCACAGCGATAATGATCACTGTATCACGCTTAGCGTGCTATGGATCGGGCTGTGATCGGTGTCTCTCATGGATCGTATAAGAGATTATCAATAAATTAATCAGCCCACATTCGTCCACAGCTGGGCATAGGGCTCCTCCAAGGCACGCCGCTTGCTGTCCTCGGCCATCCTCATACAGTCGCACTGCCAGCAATCTGTCATCAGATATCCTTACTATCCTTACTAATATTGTAAACGCGAACTTTGTAGGTATGGATGGATGTTTGTTACTCTTTCACGCAAAAACGGCTCAACGGATCCGTATGAAATTTTGCACAGAGATAGATTATAGTCTGGATTACCACATAGGCTATTTTTATCCCGGAAAAATACACATCAAAATTACCACGCGAACAAAGTCGCGGGCAACAGCTAGTATGAGATAATTCACTAAAGACCTAAGGTGATTGCTGTAGCGCCAAAGATTAGTAAGTTGAAGTATTAGTGGGCTGTCCACATCTGCCGAAGAAAATATACCAGATAGGGTAAAAAGTTTCTCGAGTGGAGATCAAGAACTTACGAATGTACCGTAGGACGTCCACCATCTCGCTGGACCGTCGTTCTGATGCAGATTGTGGCCGAGGACAGAAGGAAGTGGCTTTCCTTTAGAGATCTTTGTTCAGTAGTGGACTAATGTGGCCTGATGTTTGGATTGGAAACTACATCGAGAGCTAGAACGAATCTAATAGATAGATAGAATTCTGCCCTAAGAATGCAACTGACAATATCAGTAAAGAAAGAAAGAAAGAAAGAAACACATTTATTAGGACAAATTAATTAAACTAACACATCACAAGAAAGAAAAGGCATAACGAGTAACATAAATACAAGATAAGACGAGGCAAAGTCAGAGCGTCAGAGTCAAGAATCATTGGTCAGAGTGCATCATTGCGCCGAGGGTGTGAGCCCTTTTAAAGCACTTTTTCCTTCAGCATGCTATACAAATTTGTCGGAAAGCTAACTTTGCGGACATTATGTATGTTTCCTTGTTAAAGTAAATATCTTTTCTTATTCTGTCGTGTAGTGTGTAGGTATTCTAGGTATAGTATACATTTTATAGTGGCATTATAGTGTACTTATTTTATTATGTTTTGTATTACATTCATGTGCAAAGTTTATTTAATCATACCCTATGTATAAGTAATTTTTTAATATTTTTCATGCTTGTTTTTTTTGTAAGAGAAAAGAAGAAAGAAATGTCATTTATTGTAAAAAAAACAGACATCACAGAAACAAAATCCTACTAATATTATAAACTAGCTGTGCCCGCGACTCCGTTCGCGTACATTTCGATTTTTACGAAGCAGCATTTGTATGGGGGCCACGTCTTATCATAACTGGAGCTAGAATTTAAATAGCCTATCCTGTGTCCCAGATGTCTATATGTTTTTATACCAAATTTCATCAAATTCGGATAATTGGTTTAAGAGTTATGGAGGAACATACATACATACACACATACAGAAAAAAATTCCAAAAATCGTGAAATTAGTTTCAGTGTCATATATTGAGCCTATAAACACAATATCTCTGAAAACAAACTAACTTACTCCATGACCGACCCTTACAGATTTATTATTAGTAAGATGTGAAAGTTTGTGAAGATGGCTGAACGGATTTAGATGAAATTTGGTATGGAGATAGTTTGAGTCCCGGGGAAGGACATAGCATACTTTTCATCCCGGAAATTATCCATTCCATGCGGTCAAAGTCGCGGGCAACAGCTTCTAACAGATAAGTGAAAGTGACACACCTATCAGCTCTTTCTTCCACCTCTTGCGGTTAATTGAAAGAAAATGCTCATGGTATTAAGTTCGTGGCATTGATGATGCAATGATGACTAAGGTACCTATAGGCCGTCCTTTCATCTTAATAAGGCAGAATTACCCCCAGTTTCTCGTACACTAACTCGCTGTTAATCTACTGTTAACAGCTGTCAATTTACCAAGGTGCATACAAAAAAAAACCACTGACAGCTGTTAACAGTAGATTAACAACTTGTTAGTGTACGGAACCCTAAAAATTACTAATGTAAGAAAAACATAGACTAGCCGGCTAGTCTCATATGTTTTTCTTACATTAGTAATTTTTAGGGTTCCGTACCCGAAGGGTGCCAAACGGGACCCTATTACTAAGACTTTACTGTCCGTCTGTCTGTCTGTCTATCACCAGGCTGTATCTCATGAACCGTCATAGCTAGGCAGTTGAAATTTTCACAAATGATGTATTTCTGTTGCCTATGACAACAAATACTAAAAACAGAATAAAATAAATATTTAAGGGGGGCTCCCATACGACAAACGTAATTTTTTTGCCGTTTTTTGCTCGACATTAATAACGACACCAGGTAGACGTATATCCGCTTCAAAAATAAATAATTAAATTAAAATAAATATTTAAGGGGATTCCATACTACAAACGTGATTTTTTGCAGTTTTTTCTCGATCTTTGTGTCTAATGTTGTATAGATAATGGTACGGAACCCTTCGTATAACGTGTAACCAAATAGCACTTCTATTGCTCTAACCGCCTCCACAACAATACGTTTCCTGTGTTTCGTAAAAGCTGGCGATCTGCCATACTTCGAAGTAAGACCGCCCTATAAATTAATTATCCAAGCTTGTTCCGATGTCTAGGCGGGAATGGCGTGTTTATGTCAGTGGTCAGTGGCGCATGGCGTAGCATAGGTCACTAGTACCCGGTGCGGATTCCAAATTTGCCGCCCTCTTATTTTTGTAATCCATTATAAAAAATTTGGACATGGTAAAAAGAGTACTTTTATTAGTTTTATTGAATGATTTATTGAATTGAAAAGTGAAATTATAATTTTTTGACATAGGTAGAATATCACAGAAAAATTACAGAGAAAACGTAATAGGTAGGTACCTGGGTATTTGGTAACATAAAAAAAGACGAAAAAAACACTGAAAGAAATTATAATTTTTTTTTCACCTCACTAGCTCGTAAAAGCTCTGTTTATCATTCGAAATCTGCGTGGAAAATCGCACTTTATCCGCTAGCGTGGAAAGTGTTTTTAAAATTCGAATATTTTTATTCAATAAAGGTTTCGTACAATAAATTACATATATATAGAACCTCATTGGTTTCGTAATAGTTTATATTCTCTGCAGCCAGTATACTTATTTCATGTCATGCGCCAGCCTCATTTAAAGAATCGCACTGGCCGGCAAGAAAATTTGATTTAAAAAAAAAACTTTAAAATTTTCTTCTCTTCATTGAATTCACTTTACTTCCATTATTTTGGTTTGTTTTTTGATAAAATCGAAAGAAATCATAAAATATGAGCGAAGCTAGCAGCGACGAAGATATAAATTAACAGTAATTTAATATTTATTAAAACTGTTTTTCTTGCACCTAACATTTTCCTCGCTTTAGTGAGGTGAAAAGTTGTGTGTTGCGCTCGGCAGCAAAGTTATTTAGCGTCTCGTACCTTTGGAACCCTCGCTACGCTCAGGATTCTATATTTGAACCACTCGCTTCGCTCGTGGCTCAATCCTAGAATCCTTCGCTTGCTCAGGTTTCAATACAAGGTACTCGCGGCAAAAATTAACTTTGCAGCCTTGCATAACAAATAACTATTTCTAACTGCCACCTCCGCAGCGCCGGCAAAGTGCCGCCCGGTGCGGACCGCACCCTCCGCCCCCCCCATGCTACGCCACTGGTTTATGTTAAAAAAAATACTATGTGTTTATGTTCATTCGCCAGTTCTTCCGTGTGGCGCCGGATTAAGAATAGCGTCTCTCCATTCTTCCGTGGATGTCGTAGAAGGCGACTAAGGAAATCTATTACCAGGAGACGGGCAGCAGCGTCTTCCTGAGATTCCAACTGCATACTCGCCTGCCAAGCGTGGCGATTATGGCAAAACCCCTCGTAGCTTTGAAAACCACGAGGGAGGCCTATGTCCTGCAGTGGGCGTCGAATGGCTGATGATGATGATGATGTTCATTTACAAACCCGTCACTCCCTCGAAATTATTTTATTGTAAAACGTCAACAAAAAAAATATTTCTGGCTAAGATTCCCTGTGCTATGGGTAGTAGCCTCGTGCTATATTGTTCTGTGCTCGTGTTATTTGTAGATGTCGCAGTCACGTTCAATTTGCCAAAATTATTATGCTATCTGAATGTGTTTTTAGGTTTTTTTTTTTTGTTTGAAAGGGTAGACTTCACAGGTGGTCCCATAGTCACCAAATCAGGATCTGATGTGGGATCCTGATGGAATCGAGGGAATTCTTCAAATTTTAAAGGCACCCTTGAAGCGATTTTGTTTTTTTTTATAGTGACTCGTGCATTTGTTTTCGGAAAACACAATTTGGCGGAGACGTAGTGATATTCATAAAAAATGGTGAAATATTTTTTCTAAATAAAAAATAAAAACCGACTTCAAAACACTACATCCGTACTGAACTGAAATAATTTAGTGCTGTAGTGTTTTGAAGTCTGTTATTATTGTATTGTTAAATGTTTTATTAAGTTTCATCTCATTTGAGCTCATCATGATCATCATTCAGCCACAAGAAGTCCACTGCTGGACATAGGCCTCCTCCATGGAGCGCCTCCCTCCAGCGCCTTCCTGCCACTTGGATGAGGTCATCTGTCCATCTTGTGCCTGGTCGTCCTACGCTGCGCTTGCCGATATGTGGTCTCCATTCGAGAACTTTTCGGCCCCATCGGCCATCATTTGAGATGGCCATGTTTAATGATAATAAAGCCTGATGAAGATTTTTCCCTAAAACTAATAATTTCCTTAACATAACCCCTTAAATTATAACCTGTCGAAAAGTAATTCTAGTTACGAGGTACAAAAAAGCTCTATACAAATGAGACGCAAATTATGCCGTCCCGAGTATCAAAAAAGTATATGTAGCTTTTTTATACATTCCCTGCAGAATATAAAAAAAAATTAACAGCTGTTTTTTAAAAGTAAATTGTATTGACGAGCACAAAAAAACCCCGTAAGATTCACCGGCTCTTTCTGAAATACTGAGTATTATGTGCAGATTTGATATTATAATATCAAAACACTGAATGGATCGCACGTAGACTTTCCAAAAGTTACAAAAACTTATGGACCAGCAGCTTTAGTTTGCTATTTTAGTTTGAAAACAGTTTTAAGAATATCGAATCCTTTAAATCTCAATTGAAGCCCACCGTCTGTCTAGACACGTCGCAATCAAGTATAATATACCCCACTACGAGCTAAAGCCGTGTTTACACGACCTGAGTCCCCTCTGACAGAGTGACCTATTTTAGCTACTGCTCGCAAGCTACTCGAATCGTATACAACAGCGATGTTAGTACAAAAATTGGCTAAAATATACGACTAGCATTCGTGTAGCCATTTTTGCTCACTGGGTCTGAGTGCAATATCTACCTATCGATGTTGTCTAGGCTGGCGATGGCGTGCCCCTCCCTTTAGTTCGTGTTTCGACAGTGCCGTGATAACCAGCCATTGGCGGAGACGTTTTACTAAACGTCCCTGGCTAAAAACACGCGGATTCATTCTGAAGATTGTAACTTTGATTAAATGATAGATAATTGTGGTAGATGATACCATTGACTAAAGAACTAAGGTGACATAGCCTATAAGGTTAGTAAGTTGAAGTGGCCGTGGGCTGGTCACATAATTATGCCCAAGAACCGATGGTCGATGGGGTGCAAAGGTTCTCGATTGGTGTGCCTTGAAGGAGGTCTGTACCCAGCAGTGGACGAATAGGGGCGGATTGATTGATTGATTGATAAGGTAATTGACATAGCCTGCTAGCCCACGGACACATTAACTTGGTAAATCATAAGACAATCAAGTTGAAGTGCCAGTCACCTCTGTCCGAGAACCGACAATCGTCGGGTTACAAAGGGTCTCGAGTGGATGTTCTCGTCTGAAGCCCAATTTGTGCCACGATCTGTAAAAGAACATTTATTGGTGACGCAAGTGAACGTCATGGAAATTGAGTTTTACCCCATCCCTTTAGGAGTATTGTGTTGTACTTAAGTAACCTATTTTGCAAAAGTGTGATTCCGTCCTTATTGTTTCGCATGAACTATGTTTGCGGTTTCATTAGAGACAACTTTGCGATAAACACATAACGTAACATAAACTCACGCCTGTATCCTGGAGGAGTAGGCAGAGACCAGGGCCTGCCACTTGTCACGATCTGACAGACCTATTTCGCTTCATCAACATTCATTAGTCGTGTACACGCAAGCTGGTTTTGGCTACTTTTTATCTTGCCCTTTGCTCCTATTTGGTCGAAGTGGACCTACTTTGTGATAAATATGTAAAAAACCGGCCAAGTGCGAGTCGGACTCGGGCACGAAGGGTTCCGTACCATTATCTATACAACATTAGACACAAAGATAAAAAAACAGCAAAAAAAAATCACGTTTGTTGTATAGGAGCCCCCCTTAAATAATTATTTTATTTTGTTTTTAGTATTTGTTGTTATAACGGCAACAGAAATACATAATCTGTGACAATTTCAACTCTCTAGCTATCACGATTCTTGAGATACAGCCTGGTGACAGACAGACGGACGGACGGACGGACGGACAGACGGACGGACGGATGGACAGACAGACAGCGAAGTCTTAGTAATAGGGTCCCGTTTTTACCCTTTGGGTATTGAACCCTAAAAACAGAGCACTTGAAAGTTAGCCAGCTGTCGATTGTACTTAGGAGCTTTCACTATGAACTTTATTCAGATTTTAGGTCAGAATTTTACAGGCGGCGTCACGTGATCAGGTTTGCCGTGCCGTGTGGTGTTTCAGTGTTAGTTAGTTAGTTAGTTAGACCTGAGATTTTCGCACTTAGCCTCATGGTTGGGCCATTGTACGTAGCATAGCTGTGAGCTCACTCCAGCCAGCCTATCTCTTTCCAGAAGGCCAGCAGTGCTCTGATGTCACTGCAGGCCTCCCGAAGGGATCCCAGCTTCCCAATGATGGCGGTCCGTTGCTCCTCCACGCCTTCACAGTGAATGGTCACGTGGGCGGGTGTTTCCTCTTCTTTGAGGCATCCCCGGCAAAGCGGGCTGTCGGTTAGTCCCATGTTGTGAAAATGTCTATTTAGTGAACAGTGTCCTGTTATGATTGCCACAGCTTTGCGGAGATTATCCCTTCTCAGACGCAGCAGGCTACGTGAAAGACGTTTCGAAATCGTCGGTAGAGCCTCCTTGGCTTGTCTGCATTTGGTTTCCGTTCTCCAAAGTTCAGCATGCTGGCTTTCTGTTCGTGACCTCAGCCATTTCCTAAGCTGGTTGTATGGGAGTGGGATCAGGGGTTCGGGTCCTTCCACTGTAGTTTCCGAGCCTCTTCTAGCGAGTTCATCCGCAGCATCATTGCCCAAGGAGCCGCTATGGCCCTTTATCCACTGTAAGGTGACTCGGTTGTTTATTGACAGTTTTTCCAACTCATGGTGACACTCTAGTATCAGGCTGTTGTTAGTGAGATTGCTGTTGAGTGCTTGTAGGACTGAGGCACTGTCCGAGACTATACGTATTGCATAGTCTTGCACATTTCTTGTATTCAACAGTGCGACTGCTCTTGTTATACCTATGCATTCTGCCTGAAAAATTGTGTTCAGGGTGCCAAGGGTTGTAGACATTTTTAGGTTTAGTTCATTGGAGAAAGCTCCTGCGCCCGTTCCTGTTTCGGTTTTAGAGCCGTCCGTATACACTCTGACTTCGTGTATACCCGAGTAGTCGGCTGGCTCCTGTTGTAGTTGTACCCTGTATTTCTTGTCGAAGATATAGGTGTGAGGTATCCTGTCGCACGCCGCCTCCATCATGGGCTGGTCCGAAACAGCAGCTGACAAGATTTGTGTGTGTGCAAAACAGCTGTTCTGTTTCCATAGTCCAGCTGTCCGAAGCCGTAGGGCAGCGCTGGCTGCTTCTTGTTGAACGTGTAGGTGTAGAGGTCTGAGGTTCAACAGGGCTTCCAGGGCGGCAGTCGGTGTTGTCTTCATGCACCCAGTTATTGCGAGGCATGCCAGTCGTTGTAACCTCTGCAGTTGGAGTGCTGCTGTTTTCTGTTTTGTTCTGGTCCACCATACAACGGCGCCATATGTTATAGCAGGTCTTATTACAGATGTGTATAGCCACATCATAAGTGACGGGTGTAGTCCCCACTGTTTTCCAATGAGGCCCCGGCACTGCCAGAAGGTGATCTGGGCCTTTTTAATGATGTTCTGTAGGTGTGCGCTCCAGTTTAGTTTGCTGTCCAGCGTCACCCCAAGATATTTAACTGTCGGCGACAGAGTTAACATTTTCCCGAAGAACTTTGGAAGATTCCTTGTTTTTGGGGTACGCTTGTTTGTAAAGAGTACTAGTTCCGTCTTATCCGGGTTGGCGGATAGTTGATGAGTATCGCACCAACATTCTACTATGCCAAAAGCCGTTCTCATGAGACTGTATAGAGTGTCCTCGCAATTACCTATTGTTAGGATTGTTATGTCATCGGCGTAGCCTATTATCCAGAAACCACATTCGTCTAGGCGTCTGATTAGTCCGTCCACTACTAGGTTCCACAGAAGTGGCGATAGCACTCCCCCTTGAGGGCAGCCTTTGGCCACTATTGCCCTGGTAGTTTTGTTTACCTCCAGCGTTATGGCTCTTTGACGCAGGAGGTTATCTATCCATCCCGTGATGGTTTGCTCTACTCCTCGTTCCATCAGCGCTTGGTTGATGCTACTGAAAGTTGTTTTGTCGAAAGCACCTTCTATATCAATGAAGGCTCCCAAGACCATATGCTTATCTGAGAGGCCCTTTTCAATGGTTCTAACGACAGTATGGAGAGCCGAGTCCGTTGATCTGCCGTTTCTATAGGCATGTTGTTGAGGGTGTAAGGGTTTTGTTCTTAGGGCTCCTTCTCTTATGTGCCTGTCCGTTAGTCTCTCCAACGTTTTTAAAAGGAACGATGTGAGGCTAATAGGCCTGTAGGATTTTGCCTGTGTATAGTCACCTTTTCCAGCCTTTGGTAAAAAGATTACTTTGACTTCCCGCCAAGAGTGGGGAATGTACTGGTGTGCCAAGCAGGATTGAAAAATACACACTAGCTGTGGTAGTATTATGTTTATCCCCCATTGTAGTAGTGCCGGAAAAATTCCGTCTATTCCAGAGGATTTGTACGGTAGGAAGCTTTTTACATTATTTAAGGGAGCCCCCCTTAAATAATTATTTTATTTTGTTTTTAGTATTTGTTGTTATAACGGCAACAGAAATACATAATCTGTGACAATTTCAACTCTCTAGCTATCACGATTCTTGAGATACAGCCTGGTGACAGACAGACGGACGGACGGACGGACGGACAGACGGACGGACGGATGGACAGACAGACAGCGAAGTCTTAGTAATAGGGTCCCGTTTTTACCCTTTGGGTATTGAACCCTAAAAACAGAGCACTTGAAAGTTAGCCAGCTGTCGATTGTACTTAGGAGCTTTCACTATGAACTTTATTCAGATTTTAGGTCAGAATTTTACAGGCGGCGTCACGTGATCAGGTTTGCCGTGCCGTGTGGTGTTTCAGTGTTTCGCTTAACGAGTTTGGAAAATTACTCGCCTCTTTTCAAAGGAAGCAATGAGGCAAATTGCCTCAAACTTACATTGGACATTGTTTGACTACCGTGAAATCGCAGAAAACTAATAAAAATAACCATAAAAATATATTTTTCGAGGCTTATCGCGGTGTGGTTGTTTCCATTATGACGTGAAGAGGCCTTTGCGAATTGAGGAGTGATAATGATTTTCTCATTGATCTGTTTAAAAGATCTTGACCAAATTTACCAGGACCAATGGGACCAACTCTAACTAACTCGGGTAAGATAAGAAAAAAATATTCTTTATTGTAAACCAGAGCACATGACGTAAAAACCGGCTAAGTCCGACTCGCGCACGAAGAGTTCCGTACATACTATTTGAATATTTCAAGCGTCTACCTGTTGCCGTTATTAATATCGAGCAAAAATCACGTCTGTTGTATTAAATCTTTATTTTATTCTGTTTTTAGTATTTAGTGTTATAGCGGCAATAGAAATACAGCCTGGGTACAGACGGACGGACGGACAGCGGAGTCTTAGTAATAGGGTCCCTTACCCTTTGGGTACGGAACCCCTTAAAAAAACATGTAAAGATACAGAGTACAATTGGCGGCCTTATTGCTAAAAGCAATGACGTACCTCCTTCCTGACAAAAATAATTTAAATCGGACAACGTGGTATCGCTGAACATACATAAAAAACCAGCCAAGTGCGAGTCGGACTCGCGCACCGAGGGTTCCGTACAAACCTGCAAGGTTTACAAAGTTCGTTCATTTGAATTTCAATTTAATACCTCTACGCGTTTATGAGGAAATGGGTAGTAAGTTTAAAATTATTAAAAAAAAATATATTATGTGATGTAACTAAAAATTTATGGTTTTCGTAATTTTTCCTTTATCTATGCTATAAGACGTTGCTTCGTACCAAATTTCAAGATTCTGAGTTCACGGGAAGCACTCTGTAGGTTTTGATTCCCTTGCAAGTGTCGAAAATTTGCGGCATAAACGGCTGTATCTTTTGATTGCGTTGGCTTAGAAGTTTGATTTTTTCACAGCTTCAAGGGACAGTAGACCTGAGTAATTGATATAAATTTCAGCTTCATACCTCCACGCGTTCCTGAGAAAAAGGGTCTTGACAGACGGACGGACGGACGGACAGACGGACAACAAAGTGATCCTATAAGGGTTCCGTTTTTTCCTTTTGAGGTACGGAACCCTAAAAAATATACGCAGAAGAACTGAGAACATCTTCCTTTTTAGGAATTCTGTTAAAAAAGTTTCGAGTCAAAACAACTACTGTTTTTTTTTATACTGCAATCAGTAAACGTTAATTGCAAATCAATTTACTCTTCATGTGTCTAATGTTGTAAACAGAAGGCGGGTACATAATCTTCACGTTTTGTTTGACATAGTAATTAACAGGCAATCGAGCAAACGAAAGTCTCAGTGCAAAAACTGACAGAAGGTCTTGAATCTTTACACGACGACTTTCGGCAGACTTGCCCCAATTTCTTAAGTGTGTCTTGGAGTACGTGTTGACTAAAAAGTTACATAATAATTCTATTTAAGTGGCTACGTGTAGTCATTCACTAATCAAATTCAAATGTCACTTAAGATTGATTTTTAACAAATTTAATTTCTTATTTCAATATTTATGTGTAAGGCCATGAATTGTTGCCACGTCCAAGTGTGGAAGAGCGGAGCTTCCTGATACAGGTATTTCCATACTTAAAAGGAAGGTCTTGCCCGATTATGTTACTGTAAAAATTTTTGTAAAGTAAATAAACGATTTTATTATTATTATTATATACAAATATCTTTTGAATGTAGAGTAAATTAATGGTAAATGTATTGAAGTTACCTATTCGATTGTACGAGTAAAAGTAAATCCAAATCCATATCGAATTAAATAAATTGTCACCAAATTGCGCTTACCAAAACATAACAATTCCCTACCAAAAGTTATTTTATTTTATTTCGAAATTTACATATAACATTCAATTAAAATGGCTATTTAAGTGTCAGTTTTGAAATGGTGCAAGTTTGCTTTGTTTCTATATACAAAGATAGTATTTTTTGGAATGTAAAGTAAATTGAATAAATGAAATGAATAAATGAAATGAAATAAATGGCTTGTATTTAAAGCGGCTACCAAAAAATTACTTATTACATTGTACTAGTAAAAAAAACCAAATCTATAACGAACTAAATAAATTGTCCAATTCTCACCAATTATCTTCGGATCTATATGAGGATCTACCTAGATTTGTTACACCTTTTATATAGTTTCTAGTGCATGTATAAATTGTGGCGATTTTCTTTTGTAGTTTTTTTAGTGATCGTTTAAATACCCGTTAATTATCTCCGTCAGTGTTGCCAGATGCTGGCCGGCCAATGTCGCCAAAATTTGGTAATAGTGTCGCCCAAGTTTTTGTAGCCCAACTCGCCTGAATTTTCAGGGATGTATCTCAAAATCGCCTCCATAAAATGACTTTTTTAAATATTAGCGCTCGTATTTTTGTTCGCTGTTTTAAAAAAAATAAGACGGCCGTCCCAGACAGTCACCCAATGGCGACCGGTCGCCGATTGCAATTTCTGGTCGCCAATTCACCTTCAGCGATGTCCGTCAGAGAGCGGGCCATTTGAATCGTAACAGTTCTGTCGCAAATACTTTCTTCGTGCAGTTTTTGCCCGACTGAAGCCAGTCTGTTTGGCGGGCGAGTTATTAACCAACGGAACGCTCGGATTAATACGCTCTTGTCACGCCACTAAAGGCGCAGTCAGCATTTGCCTATTGATTTCTGTCGGTGTGGTGATATGTTTCAGGCGACATTAAAAATTGTACTCATTTTTAACAGAGTTCTAAAAGAGGACGAGGTTCCCGGTTCGTCTAAATGTTTTTCTGTATGTTCTATTCCATTGGTTTTTGGTTGGGTTAGGTTGTTTTTTTTTTGTTTGTCAGAAAGAAAAACCTCTGAGGTCCCATGGTCCCATATAAAATTGGTCAACATCTGTTGACGGGAGTGATCCTTGAGAAAATCATCCAACACTTCAATTTGCAAAGGCTATGTGCATTATGGATAGGGCTTGGATTCGAATATTCGTTTTATTCGACCGTTCGTCTGCTTTCCTATTCAAATAATTTGAACTTTAGTATTCGAATATTCCGAATAGTCGTTTTGTTCGAATATTAGAATAGGTGGCGTACTTACTATTCGAAAAATGTGCGAATATTTAAAGCCCTAATTATGAACACAACTATTTTTAGCATTAGCGACAAAATTTAAAGACACCGTGAAAAATTTTATTTTCCCGCCCCACAACTTAGCGACAGCCTTAACAATTAAAACCGGCCATGTGCGAGTCGCACTCACACACAAAGGATTCAGTACTAGATCTATACAAAATTAACCAAAGATTGAATTTGAGAACAGCGCCATCTATAGAAACCAACAAGAAGCGTTTAACATTGATATTTAACGACGACGACGCTGTGAAGGTTGCATAGATAGCGAGCGCTGTCTTTAGACAACGTTTGTTGTATGGGAGCCCCTCTTTAATATTAATTTTGTTCTGTTTTTAGTATTTGTTTTATAGCGGCAACAGAAATACATCATCTGTCAAAATTTCAACTGCCTAGCTATCACGGTTCATGAGATACAGCCTGGTGACAGACAGACAGATGGTCAGTAAAAGTCTTAGTAATATGTAGACTTCAGTAATAGACTTTCGGTCCTTCTTAGGTCCCGTTTGGCGCCCTTCGGGTTCGGAATCTTAAAAAGTATGTTTATGCCATGTACCTGGCTGCCATGTACATTTCTTGTTATAATGGTAACCAGCCGATGTTGACAATTTCTGCCAGTCTCGTTTTGACATGAAATGGACAAAAACTTTTGATGCTCGTGATTTCTTTGTGAAGACTGCACTAGTATGAACTAAATGAAGATTCTAACTACAGCAAATCTGAAGCAACAATGATATTCGGCCTATTCACCTGGGTAGTCCGTAGAAAGCCACGATAATTGTCACCGTCAAAGAAGGTACTTGGGTTTCAGAATTGTGAAATAGGCCACTTTTACTAATCACCAGCCGTCATCTTGTGGGCACGTATTTTAATTTAGCCACGCCACCGAAATGAATAATTATGTTCCTGTACTCCGTGCCGGATACACTTTCACTGGATGTAAACAATTTTTTTAACAAAACGACCAAAGTTAAGACGGAGAATCAAAATAGGGGCAAATTTTCTTATTTTTCGGTCGTTCAACTCGTAGGGGAGCACAAGGCCTCGACCACAGATTTCCACTTCTGACGGTCGTTCGCGGCAGCCTCCAATTCAGGCTAGCTGGTGCCGATCGACTTTGCCTCTTGGGCTATAGATCTTTTCCAGGTGATGGCCGGTGAGGCCGGCCCCTTTTTCAGTTGCCCAAGGGGGTGTACGTGAGGGCTTGTCTGGTCAGGCATCTCTTGTCCCGGCATAGTGTGTTGTCTATCCAGCGCTATTTTCTGTCTAGGATTTCTAGATGGACAGGTATCTGATTGGTACACTTCTAGAGGTCATTCATTCCTTCATTCCGAATTGTTCATGGCCGAAATATCCCTAGTCTATCTGTCTATATATCTGTCTGCGATATTAGTTGATGAATACTTGGAGCCTGTGTGAGATATCTGAACGCACGAACCAGGTCTCGCAGCCGTATCAAAGGACCGATCTTACGTGGGAGTTAAAGACTCGGATCATCGTTCGACGCGAGAGCTGCCCTGACCGCAAAAAGTTTTTGAATTGGGCAAAGACAGCTCTAGCCTTATTTATTCTCACCTCTATATCAATCTCGGTGCCGCCGTGCTCACCTACCAAGCTGCCCAAGTCATAGAACTTATCGACTAGTTCTACACCTATGCCGCTTAACCTGGCGGGCATCGTATCAGATGAGTTGACGCGCATCTCTTTGGTTTTCCGCACATTGACACGAAGACCATACTTAGCAAATTGTGCTTGCAGGTCATTTGCTTTGAGCTGCATATCATTCTGCTTTGTGGAGAGAAAATAAAGGTCGTCGGCGTTGTCGGCGTCTTCGAGGTCTTTGTCGCTTGACCAGGGGCCTAATTACGCGCACCAAATCCTGAGCGATTCCAATCGTCTAACTGTCAAATTCCATACTAATTTGACAGTTAGACGATTGGAATCGCTCAGGATTTGGTGCGCGTAATATAGGGGCAGGGAAGTACTCTTCGCGTGCCGTCAACGACCCCGTGCACCACGTCATCCATAACTTTTACCAGGAAGAGAAAGGGAGACAGCAGGCAGCCCTGCTTCACACCGGCGTTGACGGAGATTGGCTCAGATCATTGCCCGTGGTGAATAACTCTAGAAGTAGAGCTATTGTAGAGGTTGTGGCTAATATTTCTACCTTAAAAAAATCTAAAGCACTACATATTTTTAGTTTAAACTTACAACTTTGCTCTCGGATTCAGCCAAAGCGTCGGAACTATTGATTTAGAGGAAAAAAAGCCATAACTTTACCAATGTGGCTAAACCTGCACCTCTCAATAAGCCTTCAGAGTCTGTACAACACATTAGACGTTCAATTAGACGTTTACAATGATGAATTACTTGTGTGGAAACAGAAATGTTGTAAGCAAATTTGTTTCAGTTTTTTTCTTATTGCAGTTTTTTTCCGTAGTTTATTTAGATTTAACTTCCAAGATTGTGATAATTAATAAATGGACCTCACTTTAATAATTGGCTAATAAATAATTTAGTTTTGTAAGTAACTGTTAGTTAAAATTTAAGATTTATAATGTGTCCATAATGTTGTGTAACATAACATCTGATATAATCGAAAGCCATTGTTATTTTCAAGGTCAAGAATTTAAATAAAATAAAATAAGTATAAACCGTTTAAAATACAAAATAGGATTTGAATCAATGAGATGTGTGAAATAATGGCCAGCAAATTGGGCATATTTTTTTGCGTGTGTAAACGATTTTTATGAACGCTTTGTGTACATCCAGGGAAATGTATCTGTAACAGAATATAAATGGGTACTTTCTAGCCTTAAAAAGAAATTACCCATTTACATGTTTAAGAACGATAACAATATTTAAATCTTTATTAGACGTGATGGATTGTCGTTTAGCGGTAATTTGAATTAACCCAATTTCTCACGTGTTACAATGAGCGGCATGTACGTAGTACAAACATACTATATGCCGCTGCTGTATAAAAGTACAGCTTGAATTTTTATTCTCAAAAATTATATAATAATGAGAATTAAAAAAATGCGATGTCTGCAACATGTCAGTTAGAGCTTGTCAGTAAAGCTTAAAAATAAATTTAAAGCATATTTTTTAACCCTATAACTGGTAGAGCTAGTATACATTTTTCATTTTCAAAGTGATAAGGTTCAATTTAATGTGGCAACTATTATGCCACTTCATGAAATTAAAGTTCTTTATTGATGGTTACTGACTCACAGACTTGCAGGCTACTTCCAAATTAGTTTTACAATAATAATTCGAAACTGACATCGTAAAAAGGTCTTTTTTTTCCTCCTACGTAACCAGTTACGAAAGGTCTGTTACTAGGGCGGAAGGAAGTCTTTCTTATAAAAACACAATTTCACGAAAACACTCATCAGGCGGCCGAAGGAAGTCTTGCTTATAAAAACACAATTTCTCTAAAACACTCCTCAGGGGCAGTTTAAATAATCTGTGGTTACGGTTTCCCTTTACCACAGACTATTTAAACTGCCTCTGAGGAGTGTTTTAAGGAATCGTATTCTTATAAACAAGACCGTGAAGGTTTATGGGCTGTGGACTATTCCTGTTGCTGTTGCTGATGCTACGGTATGGTGGCTCTTATTGACTGCGCCATAAATGCTAGTCTCGAACGCTAAGGCGTACATTGTGTTGAAATGATTACAGACACTTATGCAAACATTATTTGCATTCTTTGTACATTCCTTCCTGCTTATTATTGAAACCATTTTAGATCGTAAAACGATTATGTTTATGATCCAAATCGCTTCTTCTGTATGATTGTAAAGAAAACAAGATTGTTATTCCGATTTATTGTTTTATTTATTGTCATTATAAGTAAACAGTAAACTTAAGAACCAGCAAATTAATTATAGTTGTACTTTACCCATTGCTTAGTAACGCACAATACGAAAGATAACATGTCTAAAATGGTACCGATTTAATGCAGAGCCCCAGCGATATGTAAAGAGCTGCTTATTTACTTTCTTTCTTCATTTCTTTGATGTGAATGAATGAAACTAAATACCAGTTTGCCTATCTTTTTTTTTCTTGCCTTTTTTTTCACGTAAGTACTCAGGCATTTTTTGGTTGCCGTTCAAAATTGCTTGCGTTGATTGTTCGTCCGTCACTTATGTAGGTTCTGACAGAATACCAGCGTCACGGGTTGTCAACCGGGAACCTGTGACATAACAATATGCTGAGTCAAGAACCTATTCTTGTACCATGGCACACAGCGTCTCCACCATAATCACTTCATCACTACTGTGTGATTGTTTAGAAGAAGATTATTTATTATTACTTTTTACTTTAAGCTTTTTACTGGTTTCGCGTTTTATTATTTGTAAGATTTTATGTGTGTTGTGGTATCTCAATAAACGTTTTTTCAATTTCAATTTTAATTATCTCCCTGGATTACCTTTAGTAAAGTAATAATAAGTATTGTTTTCCAACTTGCAGCGCTACCTGGGGCTGCCTGTGATGCTGAAAGCGGGCGAGTACTCGCCCAACAACCCTCTCCTAAAGGGAGAGACGCCCCGGGACCGGGACGCCTTTATAGGTACGTCTCTTTGACAGGGTTTCGCCCACAGAGCAGGGAATAGGTTATTTCTCTGTTCTGTGGTTTAGCCCATCTATGGCGCGCTTCGGGAAACTGCGCCAAATTTTCGCCTTGGTAATATCTTAGAGCCTAAAGACATGAGTCTTGAACCAGTCCGGCCTGCCAGTTGTCACCTGCGAAGCCGAAACTTGGACAGTGGTAGTAGGACTAGCGTACCAATTAAAAGTCGGAGAGACTCGGAATCTCTTTGATGGATCACATCAGAAGTGAGACAGTCCGCCAAAGAACTAAGGTGACTGACATAGCCTGTAAGATTAGCAAGCTGAAGTGGCAGTGGGCTGGTCATATATGCCGAAGAACCGATGATCACCATCATCATCAGCCATTTGACGCCCACTACAGGACATAGGCCTCCTTAGTGGTTTTCATAACCATGAGGGGTTTTGCCATAATCGCCACGCTTGGCAGGCGGGTTTATGTGGTATGCGGTTGAATTCTCAGGAAGACGCTGCTGCCCGTCTTCTGGTAATGTATTTCCTTCTGCGACATCCCCGGAAGGCAATGGAACCGATGATCGACAATCCTTCAACGAATCACAGTTTTGGTGTATTTTCTTTAATTACACAAAAATACAAGTAGAATGACGGTCTATTAAGTGCAAAGAACAGAGATCATCGATTCCCACTGGAGACTGTCGTGCTTGAATCGTACGAATGGACTCAATGGAAATACACCCATCATTTTTGTGATGTCCTTGCCTGGTTACTACAGCACAGGGTATCCTAGCTTGGGATCAGAACAAGTGATTGGCTTGTGTGGAAGCGACTATTATTATTTGTCACGATGTGCAATACTCACTGGCTCGCTCACTCACACTCCAATGGTCAACATACACTGACAGCCTTCCGGCCTCCCGGTGTGCGCACGAGACAGTGTATTTGTATCTACCCTCATACACTACAGAGAGTATGGTACTGATTTTTAATGTGTCTTTCTTTGAATTCCAGGCCTTGGGGATTATGAGCGCAGAAGTAAGACCCTGCGCCGGTTGCGGCAGCAGGAGTATCGGCAATATCTTGATCAGGTAGAGATCTATGTTAATTTTTAATCGACTTCAAAAAAGGAGGAGGTTATCAATTCGACGCGTATTTTTTTTTTATTTGGCTATGTTTCTCCATAACTCCGTCAAATATTAACGGATTTTGACAATTCTTTTTTTGTTCGAACATATATAACGTCCCATTGGTCCCATTTTAATTTGGTGAAGATCTGATGAAGACTTTCAGAGATCTAGAACGGAACTCTTCAATGGACAGCAGTAAATAAGGCCTAATGGGGCACATTCTTTAGTAAAATCCGTGTTTCATAAAATAGCGTAAAAGTAGTCTCAAGGTAATTTGGTGATGTTCTGGTGAAGACTTTCGGAGATTTAGAATATCAAATTTTAAAGGAACGAATTATGTACGGTAAACTATGGTTATAAGGGACTTACTTCTACAATACCTACATGTATAAATACTTCTAATTATTTAAATTATTTCTATCTTTTTAGTGCTGTAGTGTTTCGAAGTCGGTTTTTATGTTTTATTTAAAATTTTTGGTATTCTTTGTGATTGCTGGCGTCCAATAAACTCCTTTTTTATTTTTTTTATATGTAGGTAGGTACTACTCCTCTATTAAGTGCATCAAATGCTGAACGATTGCTATCGCAAACGTCAGGAATTCCACAGGATTTGGTTCGCGTAATACCGGCGTCTCGGGTTGTCGAGCCGGGAATCTGTGACATATGCTGAATCAGGAACCTTTTCTATATGACACAGCGTCGTTACCATGATAAAAAGTTAAATATTATTCTTTTTTAATTTCATCTCTCTAAAAACCGTGTGCGCAAACTTGCTGTCCCGGCGAGATTCGTACCGCCACTGAACGATTCTTGCACAGCGCCATCTAGTTTTAAAACACAACCTTCGCTCGCACAACGCCATCTATTTTAAAGTTAAAATAAATATTATCCCACGGTAACGCATTACCGGGATATCAAGTATGCTACGTCTCAATTCAGGTGTTTGTCTATCTGTACGCCAAGTTTTATGTAAATCTGTTCAGCCGTTATTGCGTGATTGAGTAACAAACATCCAAACATCTTCACAAACTTTCACATTTTATAATGGTGTGCAATAAAGAGTTTTAATCTAATCTAATAAAATCTCTATATTTATTTATTTTATTTTACTTTATTAGGAACAACAACAGCGTAATCTGATTATAATTAATTACCTACCGCAGCAAGCGAAGAGAAAACAGGAGGAGAGACAACAAGCCCAACGCGAGGCGAGCGAGCGAGAGAGGAGAGAGCGCGAGCGGGACGAACTGCTGCGGGAGAGAGAGAGACAGCGCGAGCGGGCGCTGCGGCTGCGGGAGAGAGAGAGGGAGCTCGCACAGGAAAAAGACAAGCAGGCTTACTACACGGGCCGGCTTGAGAAAAGTAGCAAGCTGATTCAAGATGGCGGCTGTAAGTATTACCTATGACATTAAACAGAGAGAGAGAGAGAGCGAGTGGAAGGAACTTCTGCAGGAGAGAGAGACAGCGCGAGCGGACGCTGCTGCTGCGGGAGAGAGAGAGGGGGAGCTCGCACAGGAGAGAGACAGGTGGACTTACTGCACGGGCCGGCTTGAGAGAAGTAGCAAGCTTATACAAAATGGTCGTTGGGGGAGAGAGGGAACACGTGCGGGAGAGAGATAGGCGGCTTACTACGCGGACCGGCTTGAAAAAAGTAGCAAGCTGATATAAGTGGTCCGCTACGTGGTTTTGATAGCCGTTGTTGCGACAAACGTTGTTGCGATTTTTTTTTCCACTGCCTCACAGGTTCGAAAGCTTACGGACTCGAATCATGTAGTCGCGAAAGACGCTGTTTCCAAAAACATTTTCACTGCAACAAACAAACAACGTTTCAATTAGATCGGAGATTTTATAGGCATTTAGATTATGAATTGCTGGTAGTAATAATAATTACTAAAGTCGTCAAAATATAAGAAGCCCGTTTTGACAGCTACAAAAACCATAGAATCTGACCTAGTTTGAGATCAAAAACCTTAAAAATCTAAAATATGAGTAACTTTTCAGCCTACAAAATCTATTTTTTCTTTCGACCGTTAAATAATATGCCAGAGTATATGATTATGTATTTGTTCGAGTAAATCCAAAGTAAAATGCATTTTTGTGTAGCTGTCAAAACGGGCTTCTTACATTTCGACAACTATACTTGAATTTCTCTTATGCACACTATGACTGAATTAACCTTTGGAACGCCGAAGCGCGGATCCGCGCGGCAGTACTAGAATGCCGAAGCGCGGATCCGCGCGCATCCGATATCGTGTAGGTTTTGCGCTATTTTAATAAATACTACGAGGGAATAGAGTTTAAAATTGTGTTTTTCTTAATCCTAATGAACGAATGAACCATAAACAAAAGTCACCCACAGAGTACAATATCAAAAAACCGGTCAATGCAAGTCGTGGAAATTCAAACTTGCCGAGCGCGTACAAACAACTACGCGGTTGACAAAAAAGTGAAATTCTAAGGAAAATAAGCTTATTTACGAAATAAAGGATGAGTAATCATTATTTATAGTTCTTCTGCTATCCACATAAATAAAATTTAGATTGAATCTATGCATTATTATCGTATTATCTTGAAACCAAACTAACATTCTAAAGTACTTGAGACTAACCTGAATGTTTGTTCGATGATTGTACACATGTCTCAGTATGTTTGTAGTGACTTACTTGTTTCATTTTGATGGGAATTTTGTCCCTATTATATCTTTCAATTCAATAATTACGTCGGATAAATAGTGTAGCAGATAAATGCCTTTTTTGGCCATCATGCCCAAAATACACGCACACATGCACACATACGATGTGTAGGACGTTGTATGTTCACTCGTCCGCCTAAGCGCGGATCCGCGCGACTATACAGGTGGCTCTCTTTCCTATTTCGAGACACAACATCATGCCATGTAAACATTGAACATTTTAATATGAAGACTGGCATATTTTACGATTAAGAAAATAGCATAATAATGATTTACTATTTACTTAATAATGACTGATTTACTTAATAATGACTACGTTTATTTCCGATTTAAATCCATAAAAATTATTTAAATTAATATATAATTAAATTATTAATAATAGTAATAATTATTATAATACATAACTAATAACTCCAATTTTTAACAGACTTCAAAAAAGGAGGAGGTTATCAATTCGACGCGTATATATATATATATATTGTTTATCAATAAAAAAAAAATTACTATCCTAACTATTTATTCAAACCATCTCAATAATTATCGGTATGTCCATCTATAAAATAATAACACGCAATTGTAATTGGTACGAAATGTCCCTAGCTTTTTAGCTACTTTAGACGACCCCCTGTATAGCCGCGCGGATCCGCGCTTAGGCAGGTGAGTAAAGATTACTTCGCGCGGATACGCGCTTCGGCAATTGAACGCAGTAGACCGTTCACTCACACATGCATAGAACAGTTCAAATGTGGTGCGAGAATATGCTGTTTTTATAGTTTATTTTCTCAAAAAAGTAGCTCCACAGAGTACTACTGCCTTATACACATCGACAGTCCATTTATTGAACATTGCAATACTGCTACTTCCATAGACAAAAGAGGAGATCTTCATAAAAAAAAGCTTGAACTAAAGTAACATACTCTAATCACAATTGTTCGATTCATTTGGCAAAAAATGTTTCATTAGAAGGATTATGTGATTTATTGATAACTATAAATGAAATAGGACATTATATTTTACCTAAATAAGCACGTACATATGACTTACATCAATGTGACGATGTGTTGTGAGCCTCGAAAAGTGAGCATCGAAAAAGTACTAAATGGCGATTTTTCTGGAGAAATGTAGAATTTTGATGATAGTATTTCGGCGACAAATTTCACTAGAAATGCGTTGTTTTTCATGTCAGTGAATTCTTCGGTAAATGGTGAATAGTAAGCGCTGAGTAAAAGTAAAAATAAAACAAAGTAATTGACAGAAAACATCATCAATGCAAGAAGAGGTAGAAAAAATATACATTGTTTACTTTGTGAGGTTGTATAGTAAAAATAAAAAGCGTCTTTTCAATTCTATTGTGTCTATATTACTAGTTCATTATCGAACTTTCTATATCAGCAATAAATTTCATAGGTTCCACACATTTTACCAAGTTTCCAAGACATTTTGTAACTCGTTGTCACTCGCGCTAATTTACGCTGTTACGCCCGGCGTACAAGGGTGCAACATTTTCGGTTGCTCTGGCGTTCCAAAGGTTAATAGAAACGACAAGCATTCGTGCGTATGAGGCAGTGAAAATGTTTTTCGAAACAGCGTCTTTTGCGACTACATCATTCGAGTCCATAAGCTTTCGAACCTCTCATAGGTTAGGTTAGGTTAGGTTAGGTTATGCAGTGGAAACAAAATACGCAACAACGTTTGTCGCAACAGCGGCTATCGAAACTACGTGGCGGACATGATATAAGATGGCGGCTGTGAGTATAGTGTGACTTTAAATAGAGAGGAAGACTCAGTACCTACTGCTTGTGAGGCGGCGCGGGGCGCGGGGGGTTGCCTGCCGCCGCCGCGCCGCACGCCGCCGCCACATCAATTAGCACTCGCTCACAAAAGCTCTCCGAAGAAACATTGTCGCGGCACCTTAAAATCATCGCCTATGTACAAAACCTATAACCCATTAAATGTCGAAGTAATTAAAACACGGTGTATTCATCAGTGTCTTAAGGTGGTTCTTTATTAGAACAGCCTTAAGGAATCGTGTTTTTGTAAATAAGTCTTCGTTTTAATTGTGAATATTTTTTTTATGTGAAGTAGAATGTAAGATCTACATTCTACTTCACATGAAAAAAATATAAAAAAAAAATAGTCCCAGTATCCCCAGCCGGTACGGGCGTGGAGCACGTCCCCAGTGCGTCCGAGGCCGATTTGAGGTCGGCCATTAACACCGTATATAGACGGCTTATGGCCTACACAGACATATGACATGGCCCCTGTCGCGCCGACTTTATTAACACCGTAAACAGTGGCTTATGGTCCGCGCGTCCCCAGCGGGTCCGGAACTGCAAAGACCGGCGATATATCACGCCCGCTCTCCGTGACGTGCAAACGGACCCCGCTAAGATGATTAACTTCGTATATAGGCTGTTTATGGTCTGCGCAATGTCTGACATATACCCTGTCCCTAGCCGCGCCGACTTTATTAACGCCGTATATAGGCGGCTTGTGGTCTACACAGCCATGTCTGACGTGTCCCCTGTCCCCAGCCGCGCCGACTTTATGAACGCCTTATATAGGCTGTTTATGGTCCGCACAGCCATGTCTGACATGTCCCCTGTCCCCAGCCGCGCCGACTTTATTAACACTGCATAAATGCGGCTCGTGATCTACATAGCCACACCTGAGGTGTCCCCTGTCCCCAGCCGGTGCGCGTGTGGAGCGCGTCCCCGGCGGGGCCGCGACTGCGGAGGCCGGCGTGCAGGTCGGCCAAGCCTCGCGCCCGCTGTCCGTCGCTGTACAAACGGACCCCGCTCATTTTTATGCCGTGAGTTGGAGTCTCACTATATTTTTTAACGAATAGATTAATACACGGTGGTAGCATGGCGGTAGTCCTCACATTCGGGAGGACGTGGGCTCGATTCCCGGCATGTACCGATGAGTTTGTTTTCTAAGTTACGTACATTTGTCGCTAACTGTGAAGGAAAACGTCGTAAGGAAAACTGTGTGTCTGAGGTGTTCCAATACCTCAGCGCTTGAAATTGCCAACCGCGGTGGGCACGCATGGTAGCATGGTACATGCCGGGATTTGAAACCATTATATGTATAACAATAAAAAAAAAATACCTCAAGTAAAACAAAGCGAAATGTGTAGCAAGTAGTGAGACAAAAAGAACAAAAAAATATGCATAATAATTAAATCAATATTCAGTCATCATCATCATCATCAGCCTACGCTTGTCCACTGCTGGACATAGGCCTCTCCTATAGCACGCCATTGAGCACGGTCCTCGGCTACTCTCATCCAGCTCTTGCCAGCCGCCTTGCGAAGATCATCGCTCCACCGAGTCTGAGGACGTCCCACACTACGTTTACCGATCCGCGGCCTCCACTCGAGAACTCGTCTACCCCATCGGTTATCAGTTCTTCGGATAATATGGCCGGCCCACTGCCACTTCAGCATGCTCTCATTAACCTGCTTTAACTCCGACTTAAAAGTGCTTTAGTTGAATCGAGTTTTTTTTTTTTCAAATAACACTATTACTATTTGTGATTTAACCTGATAAAAAAAGCTCGTGATTGGCCTAAGTTAAGTCTGATTAAAATTGCCTGTCTTATGCCGGGTTTCGACGGTCTTAGTTCGCTCGGACCGTGCTCGTACAGTTTTATTTGATTATGACGACGCACTCGGTCCGAGCGCACTGAGACCGTCAAAACCCGCCAGCGTCTTGTTACTGAATAAAATAAGGTAGTGACTCCCTCAGCTAAAACACCGTCAGCCCGCGAGCCAGCCGGCCGAGCGCGAGCTGTCTCCGCGCACCGGCGTCGAGCCCGCGCCCCGCGACCCCGCCGCCGCCCCCGCCGCCCCCGCCGCCGCCCCCACCGCCCCCGCCGCCGCCCCCGCCGCGTCGTGTGACGAGCGGCCGATTCGTTCGCGCGCTGAACAGGTGAATATTGTGGGAGAGCGGTATCTCGTGGCACAGGTAAGATGAGATACGAACTTAGTGCTAACAATATTTTTTTTTCACATTGCCATATTGAATTGTGTCTGAATGTGATTATTAAACTATAGTTTAACACATAAACTTTGACACTCTCACCAAAAGACCCCTCTCTCCGGACAGAGTACCCGCGAGGCCCGGCCGGGCCCCGAGCCCGCCCCCGCCCCCGCCCCCGCCCCCGCCCCCGCCCCCCGCGGGGACAGACCCCGCGCCGAACCAGTGTACCGCGGCGGCGCGAGTTCGTACGACGAGCGACCCATACACCCGGCGCCCTGGATCAATGAGTCGCGGCGGCGGAGCTACGGGGACTACGACGGTGGGTGGGGGAATTTGGGGAATATTCCCAAATAATTTTCAGTAATATTCCCGAAATTAAGTCGGGAATAATCCCGAATTGTGAGGGAATGACTAGGCAGTTCATAATATTCCCGGGATTTGGGTAAATATGAAGAATATTCTATAAATTTATGCGCGGGTTCCGGGATTTGGGTAAAATGTGAATATTCCCTAATTGTTGTGTGATTCCTGGAAGTTGGGTGAACATTGGAAAGATTGCTGACACAAAAGTTCTTCGCCTAGTGTATGTTTCTCTAGTGGAGTCTTATCAGCTACTGTATTGGCGTATGGGGCGGTATGGGAGTGACTGTTATGATAGAGTTGGAAAGGGCGCAACGCTCAGTGCTTAAGGTGATGCTCAAGAAGCCATATAGGTACCCAACCTCCTCCGTTTACTCCGAGGCAAGAGTCCTGAATGCCAGACAGCTATTTATTTTAAGGGCATCAATAATAATGCATCGAAAAACACTTAGATCCCCGGACTATACTGCTCTACTCAAGAAACGTGTATTTAAAATCTCCAAACCATTTGTTAAAACTTTTTTTGCGCAGCACTATCCTGATTTTACTCATCCACATATCTACAATAAAGTCATAACATACTGTAATATAAAAGAATGTACTGTGAATAAAGCAAAATTTCTAATTTATAACTGGCTATCTAATCTCTCATATCTTGAAACTGAAAACGTCCTCAAAATCACCAAATAAGAATTAAAAATTATATATATATATATATACTTTATTAACTTCGGAACTAGCCCATAGCCAATTTTGGAACCAGTCCTTAGCAGTGCAAAGTAGCTACTCAGTGACAAAAATAAATAGAATACTTATGAAACAACATTATTATAATATTAAGTTTGCATGTTTATGTTTTAATTACATATAATTTAATTGATTTGTTTAAATTTAATGGCATCCATATTCTGTCATAAACCGTAAGTTATTTGGTAATGTCTTTCACACGGTCCTCACAGGACAGGCTTGACCTAGTGTGAGTGCCACAATTAAAATTGTAATACTATCCATACTATCTGTAGACAATAAGGATGTAAAATTGTTTTTTGGTAAAATAAATCTATTTGTATTTGTATTGCTAGGATCCCGACTTCCACTTCATCAACACTATTTTTTTAAGATTGTAATGACGGTATGTTTCAGAGTCACGGTAAATTCACCATTGGAATTAAAAAAACATTAGAAATGTTTCTAAGATTCTGTACCGGGAACTGGGAATAAATAATGGTGTGGAATAAAGAGTTATCTATCTATTAATGAAAATATTGCCAGAATATTTAAAAGAAGGACATCACCCGAATGAATTTCGGGAATATTCCTTCAATGTTATTCACGTGTAGTTCATCATCATCATTCAGCCACAAGAAGTCCACTGCTGGACATAGGCCTCCTCCATGGATTTCCAAAAAGACCGGTTGGAAGCGGCCTGCATCCAGCGTCTTCCTGCCACTTGAATGACGTCATCCGTCCATCTTGCGGCTGGTCGTCCCACGCTGCGCTTGCCGATATGTGGTCTCCATTCGAGAACTTTTCGGCCCCATCGGCCATCAGTTCTGCGTGCTATGTGCCCCGCCCACTGCCACTTCAACTTACTAATCCGCTGGGCTATGTCGACGACTTTCGTTCGTCTACGGATCTCATCATTTCTGATTCGATCTCGTAGAGAAATTCCGAGCATAGCCCTTTCCATAGCTCGTTGCGTGACCTTGAGCCTTCTTATGAGGCCCATAGTGAGAGACCACGTTTCAGTGCCATAAGTCATCACTGGTAACACACACTGGTTGTATAATTTTGTCTTGGGCGATTGAGGTATATTAGACGAAAAGACTTTTCTAAGTTTCCCGAAAGCTGCCCAGCCGAGTTGGATTCGACGATTGACCTCTTTCACGAAGTTGGACCGGCCTAGTTGGATTGTTTGTCCTAAGTAGACGTATTCGTCTACAACTTCGAGAGTCGTGTTCCCCAATGTTATTGGGGTGGGCACAACACGAGCGTTCGGCATGACCTTCGTTTTGTCCATGTTCATTTTAAGGCCCACACGTTGGGAAACTCGACTGAGGTCGTCGAGCATTATGCCGAGGTCTTCCATCGTTTCTGCCATGACTACTATATCGTCGGCAAATCGAAGGTGCGTGATGTACTCGCCATTGATATTGATGCCGCGTCCCTGCCATTCCAGAAGCTTGAAGGCATCTTCCAGTGCGTTCGTGAACAGTTTCGGAGAGATAACGTCTCCCTGTCTCACGCCTCTTCTCAATGGAATTGCCTCCGAATTCTGCTCCTGTACTCGGACCGACATGGTGGCGCTGTTGTACAAGCACTTCAGCACCTCGATATACCGATAGTCAATACGGCAACGCTGGAGAGACTCGAGCACTGCCCATGTCTCGATCGAATCGAAGGCTTTCTCATAGTCCACAAACGCTAAGCAGAATGGCAAATTATACTCCTCAGTCTTCTGTATAATTTGCCGCAGCGTGTGGATGTGGTCTATGGTACTAAAGCCCTTTCGGAAACCGGCTTGTTCGGGAGGCTGGAAGTCATCAAACCTGCGTTCGAGACGATTCGTGAGGACCCTCGAAAACAGCTTATAAACATGGCTCAGAAGCGAGATGGGTCGGTAGTTCTTCAATAGAGAGTTATCCCCTTTCTTGAAGAACAGCGTCACCACGCTTCTGTTCCATGCTTCTGGCGTTTTTCCTTCGAGCACGACGGAATTGAAGAGCTTCTGAAGGACTTTAAGTACTGGTGTTCCACCCGCTTTCAGGAGCTCTGATGTGATTCCGTCCTCTCCTGGTGCCTTGTTATTCTTGAGCTGTTTCAGGGCCATCCTAATCTCGTACAGGCTGATGTCCGGGATGTCTTCGGTATAATGTCGGGTCAGTTTGGCTCTCGGATCTTTGTTCAAACTGCTAACAGGTTTTGCGACTGAGGTGTATAGCTGTCCGTAGAAACTCTCAATCTCCCTCAGTACCTCTGATTTGGTCGACGCTATACTGCCGTCCTCTCTCTTCAGCTTCGTCAGCTGGCTTTGCCCAATAGACAAGTCTTTTGCGAACACTTTGGAGCCCTTGTTCCGCTCTATAGTCTCTTTAATACGTTCGGTATTAAAGGACCGAATATCGTGCCGCATAGACTTTGAGATATGTCTATTGAGCTGCCTATATGACTTAGCATCCTCGGAGGACTGCAGTTGCAACGCGCGACGTTTAGCCATGAGGTCGAGAGTATAGTTTGAGAGCTTTTGTGGTCTACTCGTACGGTTGGGTCTATAGAACCTCGAGCCCACTGTACGGACAGTTTCTACAAACCTGTTATTGATCTCGTCCACCGATGCGGCGCTCTCCAGGCACTCAAAGCGATTTGACAATTCGAGTTGAAAGTTCTCGGGGTTCTGGATATGGGCACGAGTAGGTCGGAGCGTGGACTTCATGAGACGAGACCTCTCAACTTTGACATTGATATTCAATGTGCCTCTTACTATTCGGTGATCGCTTCCGGTTTTCACCATGTTGATCACAGAGACGTCATTGAATATTTGTCTCTTGGAGGTCAGGATGAAGTCTATCTCGTTTCTCGTGGAACCATCGGGACTCAACCAGGTCCATTTCCTGTGAGGTGGCTTCTGAAAGAAAGAGTTCATCATAAAGAGTCCCTCTTTCTCCAGGAAGTCTGCCAACCTTTGTCCTCTCGGGTTCCGTTGCCCATAACCAAATTGCCCCACTCTCATCTCACCCTCGCTTCTTGTGCCCAGCTTCGCATTGAAGTCCCCCATAACCACATTAAAATAGGTCTCCGAGGTATGTATGGCCCTACTAATGTCCTCATACATCGCCTCTACCTCCTCATCGGAGTGTGACGAGGTCGGTGCGTATACCTGAATGACCTTCAGCGAATATCTCTTAGATATTCTGAGTATTAGGTACACCACCCTGCTCGACACACTGTTGATGGCCAAAATGTTATTTACGAGGGACTTGTGGACGAGAAACCCGACACCACCCTGGGACTGTTGCTCGCCCTCCCGGTAGTAGAGCAGGTTACCGGATTTCAGGGTTATCGTGTCCTCGCCCTCTCGACGGACTTCAGATAACCCTAGGATATCCCAGTGTAACCTACCCATTTCCTCTTCCAGCTCAATTAGCTTCTCGTCTGTCCTCAATGTGCGAATGTTGTGTGTTACCAGGGCCAGTCGTTTTCGTTTTTGGGGGTGGTAGCCAGATCTCTGCCGGAGATTCTTAGCACCCCTTGCTCCGCCGTTACCGTGGCCGCTACCGTAGCCAGGAATAGCGGAGCCGCCGGGGACTGGGGGCCTGGTTTTTTGGTGTATTGCCATGAGGGTATTTGCCTTACTCGCCACGCTTGGCATGCGGGTTGGCGAGCGCAGTATATCGTATTTTCGCAGAAGGCGCTGCTGCCCACCTTCTGGTAATGTCCCTTAGCCGGTTTTTACGGCACCCGCGGGAAGAGATGGGGGGGTACTATTCTAAAGCCGGCACCCCACGGCGTTCTAAAGCCGGCACCCCACGGCGTAGCCGGCACCCCACGGCGTATAGTTAGTTCATAGCAATTAGAATACTCGAATAGGAGCGTTGGTAGCCTAGTGAGTAGAATATCGTACTCGGAAGCGAGAGATCCAGGTTCGATCCCAAGTGCGGGCATGTACCTATGACTTGGTTTTCTAAGTTATGTACATTGTGAAGTTATAGTAGCAATACCACACGCTAACGGTGAAGGAAAACATCGTGAGGAAACCTGAGTGTCTGAGCTATTCACATACCTCAGCGCTTGAAATCGCCAATCCGCGGTGGCACGCGTGGTGATTAAGCCCATACTCTCTCCTTGAGAGAAGGCCTGTGCCCTACAGTGTGGGACGCATATAGGCTAATTATGCTAATTAGAATACTCACATGCTGTTCCCGGGAACTGGAAAAAATTAGCAATATTCCCTAAAATATTTAAGAATAGAATAAAAAGAAATTTATTATCTATACGGACATGTTACATACTTCAGAAAAGTAAAAGGTAATTATTACAGATAGGTAATGTGTCACAAAAGGTATGTTTACCATGACATTTATAATTAAGAGATGCGGTTACAGGGATTTGGGTAGACAGTGGGACGTACCTAAAGTTCCTCATGCTGTATTTTGTGATATGTTGTGGATTTCGAGTAATTCCCGTCTAAATCCGGAAGGGGTTAGCATTAACCAAGGTTAACCTCTTGCTACGATCCCGACAAATCTCTTTCGCTCCAACAACATTAATGCCTTGAGTTCGTACGACGAGCGACCCATACACCCGGCGCCCTGGATCAATGAGTCGCGGCGGGGGAGCTACGGGGACTGTAACGGTGGTGTCACATTCCCGGGAGTTAGAGAAATATTCCCTTAATTCCAAAAAAATTTTAAGGTAATGTTTTTACCGTGTCATTCCTAGAAATTGAAAATATTCCCATCCCCTGGATTTGGAGTAAAATGTAGAGTATCCCCTAAATAAATGAGCGGTTCCCGGGAGTCGGGTGAACTTTGAGAATATTTCCCAAATTCACGTGTCGTTCCTCAGAATTGGAAAACATGGAAATGTTTCCAAAATTAATATGCTGCTCATCAGAACTGAAAATCTTTGGCAATGGTATGATTATTTACAGGAGCATCAAAGAAGTTTCGTACGTCACGGAAAAAAACGTCATTTTAGAATTAATATATTATGTGGAGAAGAGGCTAACAAAGAAACTCCACATTTATTCTTTTCCGAACACGTTTTAACTAAATTGAAAAAGTTTTTAATTTAAAGTTATTACTCATGAATGTGTTGAACACCAGACACAATCGTACCCGTTAACTTCGAATTGCTGGAGCTAATACCGAAGATGTTTCGAAGTTGACCTCATAATAAAAGTTGTATATACACGCTGAAATCTGTGTGGTTTAAAAGCCGCGGTTCATCATCATCATCAGCCATTTGACGCCCACTGCGGAACACAGGCCTCCTTCGCGTTTTTCATAACCATGAGGGGTTTTGCCATAATCGTCACGCTCGGCAGACGGGTTGGTTGGCGATCGTAGTATGCGGTTGGAATCTCAGGAAGACGCTGCCGCGGTTATGTAATTACTAATGAAAAATGCAATCTATTAAGACTACTACTTTTAGGTATAGACGTAAAATAAAAAAAGTTGAGTTGAGAAATCTTGTTTGGAAAAGTTCGCGAACAATTAGTACCGCCTTTCCGTCTAGCAGAACAATGACCCGCGGACCGGCACACACGCACCGCTCTGGCTGGCTACCAATGGTTCTCGCAAATTCGGGTTTGGGTCGAGATGTTTTTGGAAAATGCCTTTTTAAAAAAAAAAAATTTGCGTGTTCGATAGATATTATTTTTTAGCTAAGTTCAATTTGCTATGGCTTTCAAGCCACTCAAAACTCATAGTATGTTTAGAAGTACAATAACCCCCTTAAGTTCCGCCTGGTCTTTTGCCAGTATTTTTTTATGGAGTGTGCTCGTGTGTGTGTGTGTGTGTGTATGTAATGAGTTGCAGGGCAGGCACAATAACATTCAGTTGATTTATACTTCTACGGACTTGACACGTATTATTACTGTGCTCCCACTAGCTACCCCAGAAACTACAACTTATTTATTCAAGACACAATATAAACATTACTAACAGTCAAAATAATAAAAACCTGAGAGGTGTTTGCGTGGTATTAAAACCGTGTATTGTATTTCAGAGCGAACCTGCGCGGTTTCTAAATCTCTGAATTAGAACCCTCTATTTTATTTGTGCTTTCTGAAACTCTCGGCATTAGAACTCTATTATATTTCAGAGCGCACGTGCGCGCTTTCTGAAACTCTCGACATTAGAACTCTCTATTATGTTTCAGAGCGCACGTGCGCGCTTGCTGAAACTCTCGGCATTAGAACTCTATTATATTTCAGAGCGCACGTACGCGCTTGCTGAAACTCTCGGCATTAGAACTCTATTATATTTCAGAGCGCACGTGCGCGCTTGCTGAAACTCTCGGCATTAGAACTCTATTATATTTCAGAGCGCACGTGCGCGCTTGCTGAAACTCTCGGCATTAGAACTCTATTATATTTCAGAGCGCACGTGCGCGCTTGCTGAAACTCTCGGCATTAGAACTCTCTTATATTTCAGAGCGCACGTACGCGCTTGCTGAAACTCTCGGCATTAGAACTCTATTATATTTCAGAGCGCACGTGCGCGCTTGCTGAAACTCTCGGCATTAGAACTCTATTATATTTCAGAGCGCACGTGCGCGCTTGCTGAAACTCTCGGCATTAGAACTCTATTATATTTCAGAGCGCACGTGCGCGCTTGCTGAAACTCTCGGCATTAGAACTCTATTATATTTCAGAGCGCACGTGCGCGCTGTCGACGAACTGTAACCGCAACCTGCCGACGCCGGCGCCGCGGCAAACCTACATGCCGTCCATTTTCGACGAGGACGCCATTATGCGACGAAACGACAAGGCGGAAAAGGTGAATATACCTATACTTCCTAGGGCAGTAACATTAAAGATTTCAAAGATGCCTGGAATGAAAGTGGAATAAAATTTGTCAAAAACGTCATTGCCTGGTTCCCATGGCACAGCGTATTCTAGTGTGGTGCCAGGACACCTGGCAGTGTGTGGAAGTTATTATTATGTTTACAGACAACGATATGATCCAACGTTTTGCCCGTAACGATAAATAGGCAATTTAGCCTATTGTTCGTCTTTAATATCCTCGTAGTAGCAATATCTAGCGTCTTATTAAAATTCGCATTGTTATTAACATAAAACTTTTCAATATTCTAAACTATTTGATTTTTCTGTTCTTAATTTCGAACTTAACTTAGATTGTTTTTTAAAGTTTATTTTAAATGAATATCTTAGTTAAGTCAACATAAAATGAGGCCTTAATTGGCCTGTGGTAAAATTTTTCTTTCACTATTTATATGGTGTGCGCTTTATCAATAAATAAAATAAAATAAAATAAATACAATTTCTCAGGAAGCGGCCGAGCGCCGCCTGTTCTACCAGAAGGAGTTGAAGAACCAGATTGAGGAGCAACAGAGGATCAGGGAGGAGAGGAAGGCCAGAGAAAAGTCAGTATAAGTTTCTCGGTTTCTCGTCAACTATTAATTAATTTGTTAATCCACTGTCAACACCTGTAACTTAAACAAACTAGATACAAAAAAGGAACTGACAGCTGCCTAGCTGTTAACAATAGATAAAAAGATTGTTAGTGTACGAGAAACCGAGAGTAAACGACGTGTACCTACATACATATCTGCGAAGTATTCATTAACAAAAAGGTTAAAATGGGAAAGAATTTAATGGCTAATTACATTCAAGAAATAGTTCATTTACTTAAAATATTTTTATTGCACATTTTCATGTCCCACTAATAAAGGATGCTATTTAGCGTTAAGTACGCCTTTCTGCGGTGGTAGCCTAGTGGGTAGTACAGGACTCGGAAGCGAGAGACCCAGGTTCGATTCCCAGTGCGGGTATGTACCTATGACTTAGGTTTCTAAGTTATGTACATTTGTGAAGCTATAGTAGCAATACCACTCGCCAACGGTGAAGGAAAACATCGTGAGGAAACCTGAGTGTCTGAGCTATTCACTTACCTCAGCACAATCGCCAATCCGCAGTGGGCACGCGTGGTGATTAAGCCCATACTCTCTCCCTGAGAGAAGGCCTGTGCCCTACAGTGGGAAGTATATAGGCTGCTTATGACGCCTTTTGTGCAAAAACATGTTTTCTGTGTAAGTAATAAAGAATTTTAAGAAAATAGATTTTTTTTAAATGTTTTTAATGAGTTGCTACAGCAATCTATTATTAGCTAGAAAGCCGAGAATCTATTATTAGCTATAAGAGATTAAGTTACATTGTTTATTTATGCTATGAGTGTAATCTGATGATTCTAAGAACTGAATAAATAAATAGATAAGTATAAATAAGACCGGTTTTTTCAATAGTCACATAAAATTTAACGGGAGAATAAAACTGATGCTGTCACTGTCTTGTCGTATGATTTAGACAGTGATAGCATGCAATTTATTCTCCAGCAATTTTTTTCTGACTATTGAAAACTTGGCCCTAAATAAAATAAAAATCAAAATAAATAAAGGGTCAACCAAACGATCGCGGCTCACGCTTTGGTAGAAATATGACACATTTCATAATCTTTTAATTTTTCCACCTTTAACTCGCTGACTATTTTTAATGTGTATGAGCTCAAGAAAGGAATTGGTCACTCCTAGTATCAAGGTATATCGCGGGTTTTAAAATTGTATTGTATTTCAGATTTTATTAAAGAAAGAAAATAACAAATAGGCTGACAGATTTGCCAAACTGCGCAGCCGTTTATCGGCAGTTATTGACTTGTATAAGTGACATTGTTGTAAACAATCTTTTCTTTGAAACATGTTGATGGCGAATTAAATAAGTTTTAAGCAAATTCGAGCAAAAATGAGTAAAAAAAATGGAATCAATAAGCACAAAATAGTTTTTAATTTAATACGAACAAAATTTATTTCACTAAAAAAAATCATTACTAAATCACAAAAATTATTCACACAGAACTCTACTAATAATCTGTAAAACAAATCAGACACGAGGTAATACAAAATGACAATATCTGATGGGTCTTACACCAACGGCGGTTCGGAGCGGAATAAGGGGCGGGCACCAGTGCGCGCTGCCTTTTATACCGTCCGACCACGTGCAGGGCTAATCCCCACTCGTAAAGACAAATTTTCTCCTATATAAGTTTTATATATTACAAACACTCTTCCTTATGTGCCGTCTCCTGTTGGACATTTCTTATTCGTACTAAAAAGGTACTGTCGTTGCAGAATGCTGGAGTTGGCCGAAATGCGACGTTTGGAGGAGCAGCTAAAGATGTTACGTCTAGCGCAAGACAAAGAGAGTTCCAGAAATGAGCAGATTGCCCGCGCCGTGAGTTTATTTACTTAATTTTAATGCGTTAGCGCAGTGATAGCACACATTTGTGATAGTTCGCGCCAATTTTGGTATATTATATATGTAATGTACTAGCTGTTCCGGCGAACTTCGTACCGCCACCGAACGCGTTTTATACAATTCTTGCACAACGCCATCTATTTTTAAAACTCAACGTTCGTTCGCACAACGCCATCTATTTTAAATTTAAAATAAATATCCCACGGGAACGCATTACCGTGATATCAAATATGCTATGTCTCAATTCAGGCCTTTGTCTAACTGTACGCCGAGTTTCATGTAAATCCGTTCAGGCGTTATTGTGTGATTGAGTAACAAACATCCAAACATCTTCACAAACTTTCACATTTACAAGTATAATATTAGTAGGATATACACGCTGAAATCTGGGTGATTCGTAAGCCGCGGTTATGTACCTAATTAGTAATGAAAAATGCAATCTACTCGTATTAAGACTACTACTTTAAGGTATAGACGTAAAATAAAAAAAGTTGAGTTGAGAAATCTTGTTTCGAAAAGTTCGCGAACAATTAGTACCGCCTTTCCGTCTAGCAGAACAATGACCCGCGGACCGGCACACACGCACCGCTCTGGCTGGCTGCTAATGGTTCTCACAGATTCGAGTTTGTGTCGAGGTATTCTTGCAGTGCTTTTTTAAAAAAAAAAACAAACTAGCGTATTCGATAGCTATTGTTAAGGCACGTTCATTTTGCTATGGCTTTCAAAGCACCCAAAACTCATGGTGTATAATAAGAATAGCTTGGCCAAAGGCTACCGCGCCGACCCCCGGCTGACCGCTGGCTTGGCTCGCGTTGTTTAGATGAAGCCAGCGAGCCAGCATCTTGTCGCAGAAATATTAAGCAAACACAAACACACATGACTCGCGCGGGGGTTGACGGGTTACCTGGCGGAGAACACTGGTTTGAAAAATAGACGGGCGCCCTTTTCTCGCCAGCGTTGGCTTGGCATGAAAAAATGTTTATACAAGGCCAATACCAAACCAGTGCTGGCTTGCCACTGGCCAGTGCAGGGATGGCTTCGTATAAACAAGGCTTTACAGTTGGAACTTGTATGGTCACAGCTTTCGCCCTCGGCGCGGTGGGATTCCCAGTACTGTTGAAATAAAGATTTTTGGAATTCCATAATGCTCGACTTTTTCTAATTTATCCGCGTATCTCGGCAACAAGACGGCGTTTGCGGGTCAGCTCCGGCGCTGTTGTTTTTTTTTGTATGCACTTTGGCCAACAGACAGCTGTTAACGGGAGATTAACTGTGCTAATTAACATACATTGTTGTTGTAATAGTAATTAAAAAACACGAACTTTCATATTATAAAATTAGTGGGACTCGTTTTTCAACGTTTATAAGCTGGTATTACAATTTGTGTTGTTTCTTGTAGTCGTTACTTACGTTACGGTATAAGAACGTTTGTCTATTAGTAACTATTGTAAAACACATATTATTATGTATTTTGGAAGTAGCTTGGCTACCCATAGCGCAGGGAATCCTAGTTTGGGAGCCAGTAAGCACTTTTTTAACCCTTTGCCATTAACATAGTTTTTATTTCTAGCGTACGCAAAATCAGGAATTATCACGGCGCGCACCATTGTACATTTGCGACTTAAGATTAATTCCTAATTCGTATCTCATTGTGCTTTATCTAATCCTTGAATTCTCATTCCAGATGAAGGAGAACTCCAAGCAGTACGAATCGAAACGCACGGCGCTACAGAAAGAAATAGATGCGGAGCAAAAATCCTTCTTCAGAGCCATCACACAACCAGCCCACATGATCAAACGTACCATCCACACATCTAAGAGCGAAAACGCCGTCCCATTATCCTGCAAACTGTCTGACCTGGACAAAATCGACAGAAAACCCTTCTCCACTAACATACCGGAGAATTCCATCTTCTCACAGAGCTATGACGTCGACAACTACTTGAGATTGAACCTTAACCCGAGTAAAGAGAGCCTCTTATCGAATACAATGGGCTATAATAAGGGTTATACTAGTGGCAACAAGAAGGAAAATATATCCGACGAGATCGGCTCTAGAAGGTTTAGCTTTGGCCCGGAATATGTGGACGAAAATGGTGATGCCAAACAAACTGTCGTGGAAAAAGCTCTAGTTCACGAAGAGCCGAAACTGTCTAGATTGACAGAGAAGTCCGATCAAAACCACACTGTAAAATCTTCAAGCGATTCGTCGAAGAAAACGCAAGAGAAAAGCGTCTACGAACCATCTTTTCTCAAAAGAGACTCCCAAAAGTTAATGCAGCAATCCCCTCTGGATGTTATCCCGGTGCTTAGACATTCTCTTAAAATCGTCCTGAGTGATGACGATAAGATATACAAGGCACAGAAGGAGAGTGACGCGATTAAGCGTCTAGAAGGAAAATGGGCAGTCCCGGCCGTCCAAAAGAACATACTAAAGTCTTTGCCCGGCGGAGACGGAAAAAATGTTAGCATACTAACTCAGTTAGGTTCTATTCGAAGGCAATTGCAGATGGAGCAGTTGAAGTTGGATAAGATGCTAAGTAAAGACAGTGATGTGTGAAGTGGCTTACTAGTTTGGTACTTGTGTAGGGATCACCCGATCCCAATAATGCGCTATTCCTGAAACGACCCAAGTAGAGTTTGTATCTTACATCAAATTTAGTTCTTTGAGTTTTATCTCATGTATATCCTCAGACTTATAGTTTTCGAAAGATAACGTTCACAATTAACTTAAAAACCGGCTTAACGCGAGTCGGACTCGCAGTCCGTAGCATTATCTATACAACATTAGACAGAAAGATCGAGAAAGAATGGCAAAAAAATCACGTTTGTTGCAAATGTTTATTTTATTTTAATTTAATTATTTATTTTTGAGGCGAATATACAACTAAATATTCTGTGAATATTTCAAGCGTGCACCTGTTGCCGTTATTAATATCGAGCAAAATACGGAAAAAAAAATTACCTTTGTTGTATGGGAGCGCCCCTTAAACATTTATTTTATTCGGTTTTTAGTATTTGTTGTTATAGCAGCAACGGAAATACATCATCTGTGAAAATTTCAACTGCCTGGCTATAACGGTTCATGAGATACAGCCTGGTGACAGACAGACGGACAAAGAAGACTTGGTGATAGGGTCTCGTTTGGCACCCTTCGATTACGGAACCCTAAAAGTCAAGTCGTGAAACAAAAGTGGTCTGACATGTTATTTGTCATGTGTTCTGTTGTACAGTAATATTCTTATCTTAATCTATAAACTCTAATTAACTGGTTTCAGGAATGTGCATTTTTATGTAACATTGTATAGTAATAAGTTTCAAGTGCTATTAGAATGCGAATCTTCCGGAATTAAAATAGTTTTAATATTAAGAGCAAATAGAAAATAATAATTAACACTAAGCATAGAAAATTGGTGAAGGCTCGGAACGATTTTATTTTCTTTGAGCCTTAAGGGAATTTCGATGTGTGATGATTTATTATGAAAAAACTAATTAATTTTGAAAATATTAATTTTAATGTTATTATGTTACGTAATTGTTTTATCGATGAATATGAGTGATTTTTTAATGATCTGACTTTACTTAGGGTAAAGTTTAAGCATATTTAGTTTGTAAGAACGCCAAAGGTTTTAATGAATATCTGTTAAATCTGAATAATTTAATTAGCATGTTTTTATTTTCTGATTCGTAAGTCGTTTACGCCAATATATCATCGAACGATGGAACATATAGTCCGCCCAAATCTTTTTGGCGGTAACGTGAACCGTCACAGATCGTTTGCACAACGCTTACTCTCTTTACAGTGTATATGAGAGTAATTGACTACTTTAGTAATTGACTAATAGTAATTTACTACGCATCACACTACGTCAATTACTCACACATACACTGTAAAGACGGTAAACGATGTGCAAACGATCTGTGACTATGTTCACGTTATCGCCAAAAAGATCTATGAGGTGCTTCAGAATAGCCCGGCGAAACTTAAAGGATTTATTCTACGCATCAATACAAATAATTTTTATTATGAGACCATCTTCGAAATATCGAAAAAAAAACGGGTGGGGCTGTCTCGGGTAACTCGGCCGTTGGTTTAACGTGAAACGTCTAAGTAAGCGTTAATTTTTAGCTCAAACTGCGCAATGTGTTAAGTGGCACTGGCGCCATCTAGCGACACGAGTCAAGAGGATCTGAGAAATGGCTACTTTGCTCTACTCAACGATATATAAATGAATTGCACACGACACGTGGTTACAGAGTGACAGGCCTCGCCGAGGCGATATGTTTTCGTTGCATGCGGTTATAGCAAGTGAACTCAACTACTGAATTGAAAGACGTTTCACGTCAACATATCAGCTATTCCATGCAAAATTTTGATAAATTGCGAGTGATATTTTGTATGGAAGTAGCTGTTTTTTTTTTCGATATCTAATTGCTTTCATGATAAATATTGTTTATATTGATGAATACAAAAACCACCTTAAGTTTCACGGGACCCTAAAGACCTTGCTCGTTCGCAGATTGTTAGAAAACTAAGCGCCAATTTCACTGTGGAAATTGAAAGCAGTGAATGCACATTTCACCATAACCCATAGCCTTATTATCACCATCATCATCAGCTATTTGACGCCTACTGCAGGACATAGGCCTCCCTCATGGTTTTCAAGGCTTCCCGGTGTAGTGCCGGCCGCCTCCGGCGACCCCCCGCCGCCGTAACCAGGTCGTGAGACCACCCGGTGCGGTGACTGTCCACGCCGCGTCGTCCGGTCCGCTGTCGCCAGGTCAGAACTTGTCCGCCCCAACGGCCATCAGTTCTCCGAGCTATGTGCCCCGCCCGCTGCCACTTCAACTGAGCAATTCTTCGAGCTACATCAGTAACTCGGGTGCTTCTGCGGATCTATAGCCATTAGCAGGTCTAACGAAGAACCGACAATCGATAGGGTGCAAAATTCTCGAGTGGAGACCACGAACTGGTGAACGCAGCTGCGGACGTCCACCAGCTCGCTGGACCGACGATCTGAGGCAGATTCCTGGCGGCGGCTGGGTGAGGATGGCCGAGGACAGAAGGAAGTGGCGTGCCGCGGGGAGGCCTATGACCAGCTGTGGACGGGCACGAGCTGATGGATTAAATATTGGAATGAATTAAATGGAGTTCACTCCGAATATATGGGACATCTCCCTCGTGGTCCTACTAGTAGGACAAATCAGTAGGACCACGAGAAAACGGGGCTTTGAATACAGACAGCGTTGAATAGCGACAGCGAAATTGGAGCGATATTGAAGTTATTAGCATTTCAGTTTCGTAAATATTGATTTGTGGCAATACAATACAATCCTCTAGGTTCTAATTAACTGCATGGCATTTTTAATACTAGTTTTACAATTTGAATGTTGTTATATATTCACTATGAGTGAAGCATAGTTTGTGGTTCCGTCCAGTTGAACTTCTCAAACAACGACCAAGCGATATCGGACGTTAATCGACAGTGAATTCCGAGGTAGTTGACCAACAAGAATATTACTATGACGCTAAACGCGTTAATCGATCTCAGTTGAGACTACGCGCCAGTTTCTGAATTGAGAAATTCATTAAGTGAATTCTTTAATATCGTACACTTTTTTGAAAAAAAAATTAAGAAATAGGCTTATTTAATTAACTTATTTAGTGCAATTTAAAATTCCGAACCACATGCGGTGGTAGCCTAGTGGGTAGAACATTGGACTCGGAAGCGAGAGACCCAGGTTCGATTCCCAGTGCGGGCATGTACCTATGACTTTGTTTTCTAAGTTATGTACATTTGTGAAGTTATAGTAGCAATACCACTCGCTAACGGTGAAGGAAAACATCGTGAGGGAATCGAGTCAATATATTTTTTAGTTTTTTACCCTACTACCCAAACGAAAAAAGAGTGTAACTTAATACCATATATTTATTTCAGACATACTGGCATGTCCACATAAAAAAATACATTTGCGTACAATCAAATTCAGTTATTATAAAGAGAAAACAGTATGTATAATTTTCAGGGTACTTTTTTACCGTTTGTACTGATGTTTGTAATGCTTGTGCCGATTTAGAAATGTGTATGGTGTTCATATGAGGCGTATGTAATTCCGGGTAACATAGGAAACAAACTGTCGGTCTTGTTTTGGTATGTAGTATATTATTGTTGTGCCAAACGTTTCTTCCGTGTGCCCATGTATCTTGTTTTGTTATTAAATAAGTAAAGTCAAACAGCCTTGTTTAGAAAAACACGATTCCTTAAAACACTCCTCAGAGGCAGTTTAAATAATCTATGGTTACGACTTTTCCTTGTAAAATCTCTACCGTAGACTATTTTAATTGGCGTTTATCGAGTAATTTAAGAAATCGTGTTTTTATAAATAAGACCGTTATAGTCTTATTTAAAAACATGTTTCAAGCACTCCTCAGATACGGTTCAGTCGGTGGTAAAGGAAAATATGTGTTTTGGAGTATGTTTCTAATTATGTTACAAATTAGGCACAGGTTTTTATGAAAATGATAGACTGTACGTGGCCTCTAAACGTATAACGTGTAATTGTAAGGGATGTTCCCCGTTAAGACTTACAGAATGTATAAAAATCCCTTAATAAATTTGGAGATTATGAGGGGTAAACTGAGCTACGAAGGCATTCGTCCGTTAGTCTTCTTTGTGATAAACGGTAGGCCTTAGTAAAGACATAGTGCTGAAAGTGAGATTATTAATTAAAAGTAAGTACCTATTATTTTGTATCGAAAATTAATATTAAGATTGATATTGCATTTTCAGTTATGTAAAGACACTGTTCAAGTCATAGGAAATGTACATCGAATTGTCATTGCAAATAAACCATGCCGTAGTTCCATGAAAAGGGACCCAGAAATGCTACGCGGTGTCACGTGTGGGTAAATCTGACAAAGCGAATAGCCTTTTGTCATCAAAAATATCATCATCAGCCATTTGACGCCCACTGTAGGACATAGGCTTCCCTCATGGTTTTCCAAGCTTCGCAAAAATGAGCTTCATAATAAAACCATGTTTTAACGATAACAATTCAGCGTAAATGTTGATCTGCTGTAGCGGTATGGTAACCCAGAGTCTATAGTTGTACGATCATACCGAATTAATTACGATACGTAACTAAGAATCAAAATGCCAAACAATAATTTGCTATGCACGTTTAGAAATATTGTTTTCAAGTAATAAATAAGATACCTATCTAATTGCCTAAATTGTTTTCTTTTGTTAGTTTGAAGGTCTTATTAACAAGATTACTCCAAAACACTCCTCAAATACAGTTTCAATGGTCTGTGGTTTAAAGTGTTTCCCTTTACCACCACTGCATTCGAGCAGTGTTTTTGAGGAATCTTGTTTTTATAAATCTAATTTATAAAAATCTCGTCTCACACAGTGTTTGCTATTGAGCTCCTCCGAAACGGCTTCACCGATTTTTATGAAATGTTTTGTGTATATTTGGTAGGTCTGAGATAGGAGGATAAAATTCTTTGTTAAAATTCCTTGTTCTCCGCATAATCCATTAATTGTGACAGTAACAGTGTGTTTTTTATAGTGAATAAAATTTTCGACTTTGACTTTGGTCGTAGGCTAATGGAAAAACAACGCTTGCCGAGTCTGCTAGTACCATATATTTTTAATTGTACCAGACTTATTGATTGCCGATGACAGCTTTAAAATAGTTCATGGAACCATAGACAAATATAAAACGTCCTTTTTAATTTATCTATGATAGAACGTAACTTTGAAGCCATTTTAATATCTAAATTTATTTATCTACTAGCCGACCCGGCCAACGTTGTTTTGCTATATTAATTAGCCTACTACCTATTATCAAACCTATACCAAATACACACAAAAAAATTCATAAAAATCGTTGAAGCTGTTTCGGAGGAATTCGTTGACAAACACTGTGACACGAGACTTGTATATTAGATTTATTTATACTAATTTTGCATTTGAATTTAACTCTCATTTATATTGGATTATTGAAAAAAGCAATGAAGCGTCATCCGCAGCGAGATAAGTCGACTCACCTCGTCATTTCGTATGTTAATTTCATGCACCACTTGTGGTTATAGCATTAAGTCCGCCACATTGCCATTGTATTTTTTACTTCTATGCAATAAACGCATTAATAATAATAATAAAATTTCTGTGAATTATGAAGGTGTGAGATCCTCTTAAGTGAGATTGTGGCATCCCCTTGCGCCAATTTTAGGTCACGTCATTATTGGACACCCGCCAACCCATAGAATATCAACTCGTCTCGCGCGATACGATCGGATGTTATTCGAATGGTTATATCCGAATAACATTGCTGTGCGATTGTTTCGCAGACTAGAAAAATAATGTCAACTAACTCCATTGCGTTGCTTAATATCACTCAATCGTATAACTACCTATGCGTGTAGTAAACTAGGGCCTGATCAAACAAGTATAATTAAAAAAACAATTTTTATAAAACGACTGAGAATATATTTTCATGAGTTTAACAACCTTTTTATCAAATGTACGTTACTTATATCGTAACTAACATTAAAATTAATATTTTGCGTACAGAAAAATTAAAAGCGTTTTGGTAGCCATTTTTTTGTGACAACTTAGTGTTATTTAAAAAACGTGATTCCTCTAAAGGCCTTCCTAAAATGTAGTTAAAATTATCTTTCCCTTTACGCCGTAACTGCATTATAGAAGTGCTTTGGACAGTGTTTCAAGTTTTCATAAATAACATTTAATATTTTCGAACTAAAACTTTCGTAAGCACTACGCATTAACTTAATTCCAGATTCACTTCCTTGGTTTTTCGTTCCACAGTCAGAGACGAGCAACCGACGAACGCGAGCTCCGTCTGTAATCACCATGATTCTATCATGGCTTTATCCGAATATATTAAGATGCTCCCACACAGCAGTTACATAACGTTATAAAATATTATGTAACACGATAACATTCTATAACAATGTGTAACATTGTACTACAACATGTTATTTGTTATAAACGCTCCCACACTGGTTGAACACGTTGTATAACAATAATATAAACTTCTGTAACAATCAGTTTGGTATAACACATTTTCGTTCATCATCATCAGCCATTTGACGCCCACTGCAGGACATAGGCCTCCTTCGTGGTTTTCAAAACCATGAGGAGTTTTGCCATAATCGCCACGCTTGGTAGGCGGGTCGGCGATCGCAGTATGCAGTTGGAATCTCAGGAAGACGCTGCTGCCCGTCTCCTGGTAATTGATTTCCTTAGTCGCTTTCTACGACATCCACGGAAGGAAACGGAGTGACGCAATTCTTAATCCGGCGCCACACGGACATTTTCGTAACTCCAATTAAAACCAGACATTTTGCTCGAAAATCATGTCAAAACCATACGTGCTTCACTATTGCATCGAATGAATCGAATAGAGGTGTGTATGTGAACGTGACAGAGTAGGCGCACTCCAAGCGAGCGAAGCGCGCGAGCAACCTCCCCCCGCCCTTCCGCTAACGTCCCTCTGAGGCTCGGATGATGTTATACAACAAAAGTTATCTATCATTTGATTCATTATTGTTGTAATTAGTTGTATAACATTATATTGTATGAAGTTATACCTATAACATTATTAACAATTTATAACTTTTGTTATAAAATGTTAAACAAATGTTATGCAACTTTCTCTAACATTATATAGCTGCGGTGTGGGAGCACCTTCCACTAGTAGTAACACATACGGTGTCGCCATACCGCACTGTATTTGAGATGTAGATATAAAAACAAAAAAAAAACACCCTACTACCCAGCTCCGTCTCTAATCACCATGATTAAGCTCTGTGAATCAGAGCGACACCTGGTCGGAGTCTTCCGACAAAAAAACCAAGTAAACGTTTTAAGTGAATCCGGTATTAAGTTAACACTTAATTTAGCTACCAAAATTTAATAACCATCAACGTTGCTTTGGAAAGTAACGCACACTACAGTAACTTACATAGGGTTTACAAACTACAGTAACTTATACAGGGTTTATCAAAATCTTAGGGCCCATCCATAAATTACGTCTCACTTTAGTGATATTTTTAGTCCCCCGAAATGTGACCACCTAAGCCAAGGAGGGGGCTTAGGCTTAGGTGGTCACATTTGCGTGACCCCCTTCACACCTTGCTGTGATGACACATTTTTTATCCTTATATCGAATGAACAAAATATTACAGCAAATTACAAAGTGATAGAAACTTTAAACCCTATAATTTATTTCGACATTATCCCCATGCCTAGTAAAGTCACAGTGACAAGCTGTCAGAGATCATCCTATGTTGGACTAGGTATAATAGTTTTCAAGTTTAAATAGTCTTTGGTGAAGGGAATGAAGTAACCACAGATTATTAAAACTGACTCTAGAAAGACTGTTTTAGAGGAATCGTGTCACGGAACTTATGACCCCCCCTCTTCCCTGTCACACTTTGTTGACCCCATTCGCTCCTCAATGTGTACAATTATACGTGTATAATTATTGATTAAACGAACATACCAGTAAGTGAAGTTCTATCATAATTATACGATGGCTTTATGCGAATATATTAGAGAATCACAAGTAACACATACGGTGTCGCCATAACACACTGTATCTGAGAGGTTAATATAAATAACAAAAAACACCCAACTACCCAGCGAACTGTCACTCGAGCGGCCATCATTTAGTTACGAGCCATTATCTGTGTGAAAAACATATCACACGATCTAAGTGACTGAAGGTACCATGATCACAGTGTATAAGAAAGGAGTTGTGTTAAGATCGTTGGAAAGTACATTAAAGTCGTATAACTTGCGAGAGTATTCAAATCGAAGACAAAATCGATTTTTGTGTATAACTTTGTGGCTTTATTTATTTGTATAAGTTTTATAGCTGTTCATAGTTGTTCGAGTATACAGGGCGTCCCAAAGTTATAGGACATGAAGGGAAAGTACCTTAAATATCGTAGAAGTACCGTAAGCAGGGGTGGTTTTTTTTTACATTTAAGTCGTTCGATTCCAGACGAGGCAAGTAATTTTAAGAAAATCTTTGAATGCAGAATTACTAACTTTTAAAAATAACATAAAGTCTTCTTTCAGCAAAATATGCTATCTACGATATTTAAAGTACTTTCCCTTCATGGCCCATAATTTTGGGACTATACAGTGATTAATGTTTATTTCGATTGTTTAATCAAATAAGTGAAAGGAATTGTCCTTTCCATGGACGACTTATTGCACCTATTGCTGGAGAGTGTATTGATTATTAATTTTTAGCATTCTCCGAAGAAGAGCAAGATTTTTAGCTTTGTATTAGGAAGACTTTCATTGTAGTTCATTTGTTTAGGTATTTAACTAAATGTAAACAATCTTGATACGTCTTTTTATTGAAATATCCACTTTATAAATCTAAATATTTACATTTTACATGAATTTCATGAAATTTTATGCAATTTTACATTGAATTTTGTAAAGTGTAAAGATTTAGATTTATAAACTGTATATTTCAATAACAAGACGTATCAAGATTGTTTACATTTAGTTAAATGGTACCTAAACAAATGAAGTATAAGATGACTGAATGTCATAACGAGAAAACAGGATCCATCAATCTATGACAGTGTAAGTGGTGTTGGCGCGTGTTGTAGATGGCTATTGGTCACGAAAAACAAAGTTAATCTACAGGCGAACCTGCCGTTTAAGGCTGGACGCAGCGTCTAATTTGAGGGAGTTTTTGTGACGAAACATCTTTGCAGATTCCATGTTCCTCTGGGTCCCCAACGAAGACGATATCTTTGTGACTACTTATCTTTTGTATGGACTTATGTGGTGGTTTAACGAAAACCATAATTTCTGCGCCAGTTCCTTATTTCGCTGTTCATTGTGTCAACTATGACCTCGCCAAGAAGCTGGTAATTTTCTATGAATTGCAGTTGATTCTTAAGTCACTTTAGGAAGGATAAAGTTAATGCGCGTAACAGAATTCGATTGTTGACCATCACACAAGATTTTTCACACCTCCTGCTCGACAATGCCTTATTACGTACCGTTAAATATCATCGTAAAGCATGGCCTTGTCTCTCGAGGGCAATAATAATGAAGAATTTCCCTAGGGAATAAAGTGATTTGAATTTAGAATGTCAAAATTCGCATGAAAACTATGGAGAAGCCCCGCATTGCAATTCGAAATTCGAATTGTTGTTCGAAACTCACCTCTTTTTTTTCTTTTTTTTCTGAAATACTGTGTCCTGTGACCGCGCGAAACACCAACAAAAAAAAGAAAAAAAAGGCGCGAATTGCAAATACGAATTTAAAAGTTATATTCAATTTAAGTTGCTAAGCCGTAAAAGAGTGTGGACTTTATATTTAATTTCAGGTTTTAATACATATTTTCAACTTATGCAGCCCTGTCTTTTTATTGTCTCCCAGATGGTGTGAAAAGTAGAGTATTCACCTCTGGAATAAAACATGTCTTAGTCTCGGGCGGTATGAACCCCTCGCTTCACTCAGGACTCTACATAACTCCCTCGCTTCGCTCAGGAGTTAAAATTTAACTCCCTCGCTGCGCTCGCGAGTTAACTCGGAGTCCTTCGCTCCGCTCAGGGTTCAATATGCCGCCCATGACATAATACATGGTTTTATTCCCTTAGTACATAATCTACTATTATTTGCATACATACACAAGAACTGTGTGTTTGGGCTTGCTTGACGAACAGAGAAAACTTTATCTTATTTTAATATGCAGCCGCAACCTATTTCCCCTTAAATTAATGCCTTTAACCCGTTTGACGGTTGCAATATTTGTGTTGAAACTGGATAGGCAAATCAGTTTGTATAACCTTACCGTAGGTCATCACAAGGGACGAGGCATCGCCCAGTACTCATCAGAGTTGGCGCAGCGCTCGGCGGTGCGGCAGACACGGCGCGGGCGGTGGCGCAGTGAGCGCATGCAGTTACGGCAGTGCGCAGAGGTGGCGCAGCCCACGGAGTCCGCGTCGGCATTAGAAAGAAAACAACCTAAATGCTGCTCGCGTTTCTATGTAGGTTAGCTAAGCGATAATCTCCGAGACATGTATGAAGCGGTGACGTCCCCGAAAAGACACAACCGGTGAAGTGGCAGCCCCAAAAGCTACCCTTGTCCTCGTTTACGTTTTCGTTTCTGGGTTAGCAATAACAAGAAACTACTAACAACGCTAACACGTATATTGAAGAAGCAATGTTTCTCGTATAGGTAGGTATATCGACTGACCTCCTGTGTATCGCGGTCGCGTAATCATTGTATAGTAATCGAAATCCACGATGAATCGGAATAACTGGACCAAGATGACGAACCTATTTGTGTTTCCCAGCTTTTTCAGCATTTGGCGTGTGTGCTAGTTGTTGACTTCCGACTTTAACTTTCACGTTTTGGGGTATTGGCACAAAACTTTGCTGAGAAAAAAATAGGTGCGATCTGGTGTGAGCATTGTGAGCATTGAAATGTGAATGACGGCCGCTCGAGTGACAGTTCGCTTTTTTTAAATCTACCTCTCAAATACAGTGCATTATGGCGAAAACATATGTGGTGTGTATGTGGTACTACTTGTGATTGTCTAATATATTCGGATAAAGAGAGTATAATTTATGGTGGCACCTTTTATTGTTCTAAACATTTAACATTTGCGTATCTATGTAGGGTTAAAAATATACCAAGTTAATTCTAATACATCTAGGCGTTAACGTGGTTTTAATAAGTTTCTAAATATTGTCATTATCAATTATACAATAATTTTATATTTTGTATAGTCGCCATCAAAAGTCGATGAATCAATCATATGTTTAAATTTTTATTTAGAGTAAGTATACTAGTTTGTATACTCTCCCTGAGAGAAGGCCTGTGCCCTACAGTGGGACGTATATAGGCTGCTTATGTATGTTATACTAGTTTGGGACTATGACAAATAATTCATTTTACACTGTTATGAAGGGTGTTTTCTCGTAGTCCCATTATTTTGTCCCGTTAATGGGTCCACGAGGGATAACTTCCCTCGTGGTCCCGTTATTCGTCATCAATGAATGAACGAGGGAATTCTATTTCTCGTTGTACCATTAACGAAGATGAATTTGTTATAATTTATGGATCTTTCCAACCAAACCCCGCGCAGTAGAAACAATTCATTGACTTTTGATAGCGATAGTTCGACTAAAGTACGGTTTCATATAATAGTATAGTTACATATTTCTTTGATTCGAACACAAAATATAACTTACCGAACATTTTTAACAATAAAGAAAAAAGCTAATCAAAATAGTGAAACAAATATCACAGCAAGCAATTTTCAGTTTATAATTTCGACACAATATATTTGAGAGCAATTTTATCAACTAAGTTTCTGCATACAGACCGATACGTACGGACATAGGATATTTCGTTCGAAATTTGTATTTAAATTCCATGGCATAAGAGCTTACGTGTCTATCTATCTCCGATTGTCATTGACTGTAGGTATTTTTTTTTTGTATTTACTTTTTTAATTTTTTCTTAAATAAAAAATGCAATATTTTTAAGTCTTATTGCTACAATATCACTTACAATTTGCGAAGACATTCGTATATCATAGTTTTAATTGATCGACAACATGATGCCAGCATCGCACCATTTTTGGATGAAAACTTTACCATGTTACATTAATAGGTACCATTAGGGACCATTTGAATGTTTTGACGTGAAACGTCTTTCAGGGTCACTTGCTAAAACCGCATGCAAAGAAAACATGTCGCCTCGGCGTAACCAATTCATTTATATATCGTTGAGTAGAGCAAAGTAGCCGTTACTCAGATCCTCTCGACTCGTGCCGCTAGATGGCGCCAGTGCCGCATAACACATTGAGCAGTTTGAGCTAAAAATTGACGGTGACTTATAGACGTTTCAAGCTAAACCAACGGCCGCGTAACCCGACACAGGCCCACCCTTTTTTGTCGTGCTATGGACTACCGACTGTTTAGGGTTAAAGAAACAGCGCATTTCAAAGCAACCCTTTATTGCAGACGCTTGCAGCAAATGACGCGGTCTTAGAGCTTTAACTTCTTTTATAGACTCAGCGAGTAGAGTGGACAGCTGGTCAACCTTTATACATTTTAGTTGCAAGGTCGCCTGTAACGTAACCGAGTAGAGTGCACACGTGTAAAGGTTGATGCGCTGTCCACTGTACACAAAGCGCGCTGTAACCTCAGACATGTGTCTGGCCGCAGCATTAATGCCTTCCCAATTTTGTAAGAAAAGTAACAAATTTTTTGGCATTTAAAGTTATTGATGGCAATCATGTAATCTTACCATGTATTATGTTTAAGATCATAAGTCTCCTAGACTAAGCACAACAATGTTAAACTGATACAGACAGACAACACTTTATTGTACAACTAAAAGAAAAAAAATACAAATGATAACTTTACATTGATCTTGGACGATGTTTGGTGTAACGCGCAAGTCCTGCCAAAAACGATACGTTACAATCTTAGCACAAAGTTGCAAGAGTTAGTTATAAGGCGCTTTAAGAGACAGAAGGGCAAAATAACGGTTTAAAGCAACTCTTGGAGCTTTAACTGCTTTTATAGACCTCTTAACTGGTCACGAGCAAGCTGCAGTAATCCTTCAATGCTTCAATGTCCCCAGGAACCAGCCAGATAAGACTACCCCCAGACCTAATGGGGTTAATGTGTGATTTGTGTATCTTTTACATAGATATTTTGTGTAATTCCTCCTAATTACAGTAATCCTCCGAAGTTCTGCCTAAAAATGATGCGTTACACCACACACATTCTAAGTAGCTCAGTAGTCGCAGGCGGACCTAATGATTGCAAGCGACAACGCAGTCAGCGGCGCAAAGCTCTGGGCCGCAACTGTTTAATAAACAATTTGAAGTAGCACGAATAAACGAGTAAATATCCGTGTAAATTAAGTTTTTATTAAAGTGGTTAAGAGTTAGTTACAAGGCGCCTAGAGCTCAATCAGCGGCAGAAAGGCAACGTAGCTAACTTTAGCTCCATTTGTAGACTCATTGGTCTATAAAGCGTCTATTTTTATAATGTATGGTATGCCATAAAGAGTATTAATCTAACCCAACGCGTCCACTTAGACTTAGTACCCTCTTAAATCTAACTGGGCACGAGTAGGCTGCAGTATTCCTTCAACGTATGGATTCCCCAAGACCCAGCCACCTGAGGCCGCCCACAGACCTGACGGTATGGATGTGTATCTTTACATCGATCTTAAGTGTAAATTATACTCCGAAGTTTGGCCAAAAAACGATGCTCCACACAGCTTCCAAGCAGCACTAAGTCGCAAGAGTTACCTATGAGGCGTTTCTTAGTTTTAGCAGTGGCGGAAGTCAGGCAACTCTTGGGTCTTTAGCTGTTTTTGTAGACCCATAGGTCCACAAAGCGTCGCCTTATACCTCCTAACCTCGTACATCTAACTACCCGCGAGTAGCCTGCAGTATTCCTTCAAAGTATGCAGTCCCCTAGAGCCAGCCACTCTGAGGTTGTCCCCAGACGTGGCGGGGTTGATGTGTGCGTTGTGTAACTCTGCCACTTGTGTGGAACACGCCGCGGCGGGGTCGCCGGAACCCGATAGGCTGCCGGTCCTGTTCGGAGAGTCAGGGTATAAATAGGGTATCAATCAAGCAGTGGATTCGAAGCCTGACTGAATGAACCGTGAAGGAATCTCCGTGGGCTCCAGTACCGTGGTACGTTGTTGCGTACAATAAAATTGCGTCAGGCCGTGATTAATAAGAAAGCCTCACTGCACAATAGGTTTGTATGTCCAATGTGGAGTAGGCAAATGTATATGTCAGCCCGGAGGGCCAGTCTGAATCAGCTAAATAAATTTAATTGAACATTTACGAATTTTTATTCCTTGCGCAAATTTTGGAGTTTGGAAAGTTTGGAGTTTAGAGATTATCTATCTTAGAGAGTAAATATTATCTAGATTTTGAAAAGGACACCTAGTTTTACTTGTAACGTTACTTTGTGTTTTTTTTTTAAATATTGAATTTGTTTCTTAAAGAAAATTCTTTTCTGAATGAGACATGGCAAATTGTAAGATCTACTAACGTAACTCATTGTTTTATACATATTTTTGGATAGTATGATTCGAGTAGCAACCATTTAAGTATTGAAAAATTGTCAAAATTCGTCTGCCTTTTGTGGCAGTTTTGGCTGTTGTATTTTTTGTAGTTTCATTTCTGTTGTTGTGCGTATTATGTCACTTATCTGTTTATTTTGTTTCGGCGATGTGTCTTGTTGGTATATGTACGGTTTTCGGCCGTAGAAATAAATGATATGGCATTGTAAGATCGATCTAATTGTGGATGGATGAGTACACACATTGATAGCTTGTTGAATAAGTACTGAGGTGATTTTAGTGATACATCGTAAAATATGTGGAAATATATTGGTGTCAATGCTGAGGTGATAAATTAATTATGTGCGTACTTTGCCCGTATATTATAATAAATGTCTTTCTTTCTTTCTTTCTTTCTTTCTTTCTTTGTAAAACTCAGGTAAATTTGTACTTTTTTTCATCGAGTTAGCCTTAGTTCAATGCGTTTTTTCTAAGACGGGCTTCGCCAGTATAATCTTGCATCTATATTAATTTTGCTTAAATTATTGCCCAACGGAACCAATGTGAATTAGTTGTATGAAGTTGCTAGTTCTAGCCAGACCTGAGATTTCCGCACTTAGCCTCATAGTTGGGCCATTGTACGTAGCAAGCGCCATGGTATGTAAATACCTAAGACACTAGGGTTTCCTCACGATGTTTTCCTTCACAGTTAGCGTGTGGGATTACTACTACAACTTCATAAATGTACGTAACTTAGAAAATAAAGTCATGCCAGAATTCGAACGCACGACCTACCGAATGAAAAGCCGGCGTTCTACCGCTCCGGTACCACCGCTGTGTGTGAAGTTGCGCGCATATAGTTTATACAGATAGTTTATACGGGGCTTTAACTTGAGGCCCCGTTTCAATTATTGCTCCCACATACGACACTCACCAGAACTCGTTCCCGGGATGGGCGTTGCCGTCCCATGGATATGTGACCACCAGCAGTTTACTTTTGTGTTCCGCGGGCAGCTCCGCAGATGGCTCGCGGTTGTCGAGCTGCACGCTGATACCGCCTGAGGAAATAGCCATAGTACAGTACAGTGTTGCCCGACGCTGGCCGGCCAATGTGTTGCTAAAATTTAGAAAAACAGTTGCCAAAAAATCGTCCTGAGTTTTCAGCCATGTTGCCTAAATTCGCCTCAATAAAATGCCTTTTTTAAATAGTGGCGCATGCAACTGGTGTTGTACCCACCTGTTGTCTGAAATTATCTCAATTTATCTTAAAAAATATAAAAAAAGACCTTTTTAACGTAAAAAATTTTTTCACGTCACTCGCTTTTTATATTCATCGATTTTAGATTAACTCACAGACTAATAAGCAGGAAGACTTGGCTATGCAGTGAACATCGAATTGTCATATTAAATTATGAGTTGTAGTTTAACCTCCGCACCGCAGTCGTGACCTTGAAAATATCAATACAAACTAAACTACTTTGGCCTTTGCATCTACGTATTGAGATGATTTATACAGCGTCCAGTGGCACCTTCACTGACACTAGATGGGTGAAGGGACCAATCGGACGTCACAGTGTCTGGGACATTATTTTTAGATAGAGTAGGCTTGCCCAGCACCTATACCATCCTGACAGCTTAGTCGGCCTAGCCCACAGGAAAAAACAAGTCAATATGTGCGGAGTCAACCAAGCCGCGGGTTTCCTCATGATGTTTTCCTCCACCGTTAGCGTGCTACTACAAATTCGCAGATGTACCTAACTTTAAAAATAAACAAAGTCATAGATACACGCCCGCACTGGGAATTGAACCTGGCTCTCTCGCTTCCGAGTCCATTGTTCTATCAACTGAGCTACCACCATTATAATAGAAAACCATTGTTATTTTCATGTTCAGTACCTTTTTTATTTGATTAATTATGTAATTTTATTTAAATTGACATTTATATAATGTAATTATTAATACGCCATCTACTTACATTTATGCCAGAATGTGGCGCAGACAGTGTGAACCACTGATTTGTAAACTTTTAAGAACTAACTGTACCATGTTTGCCCACAAATACATTTTATTTTATTTTACCGAGGAGGTTAAGAAAATGCGGCCCAGTCGTCATAAAAAAAAATAGTAATAACAAACGTCTCACCGTTCGGATGCCTCTTGCTCTCGTAGAATATCCGCTTCTCCGACGGCGTCTGCGCATCGGCCGGCTTGAACAGAGCCAGTATGGTCTCGCTGGGCCGGATGTAGCCGAAGTTCACGTCCGACACGTGCTGCAGCATATCCCTCTTCAGAAAGTACCGGAGCCGCTCCAGGAATGTCAGAATGAACACGTCCGTTTGGTGGGCGGATACCATCCACACGCCGAGACCTGGTGGAGACCCGAGAGAAAGGTTATGGTACCAGTGGATAGACATATCGCCTTCAAAATAGGTACTAGTGGATAAGGACAAATCGCCTTTAAAAAAGGTGAATTGAATATTCTTTCTTATACCGGGGGCTTGTTTCATAGAGCTACAATTCATGGTTAACTATGACAATTCGAAGCAAAGTCAAAGTACCTAGAATTGTCATAACAGACTAAGAGTTGTAATTTTACGAAACTCGGCCTAGGCGCGGATCCACCGTTGTGGGCACGATGGGCACGCCCACAAACCCAATAGAAGACTACCGAACCGAATAAGATCCGACTAAGATTTTAAGTTTCATCAAAATCGGGTCAGTAGCTTAGAGTGTAACCCCCGGTTTCTCGTAAACTAACAAGCTGTTAATCTACTGTTAACAGCTGTGAGTGGTTTTTTTTGTATGCACTTTGGTCAATTGACAGCTGTTAACAGTAGATTGACAGCGTGTTAGTGTACGAGAAACTCGGGGTTTTTGTGACATTGTGATGTGCAAACAAACACACATTTACTTTTATAATTTTCGTGAGCGAACTAACATGTTACAGGTTTATTAATTTACTAGTGCTGATCCCACATGCCCACGTGGAACTATACACAGTACAAAATCTTGGTCAGGGTGTCACATATTTTGTAAACATCTCCTTTGTAGGAATGCACTATATCGATCATGAGCGAGTTTGAATGAATGAATGAATGAATAACCATTTATTGCCAAGAACAGATTCATACTCCGACTCACACTTGGCCGAGTTTTGGATGGCTGTGACCACAATCTCTTTTGAGGGCTGGATAAGCGCCTGAATTACACGTGTGATAATAGAACGAAGCTAAATGAACTGGGGTAGTTGGTGCAATTAAACAATATTGAACAAAAAGGAATAGAATTTAGAGTACTTTATACACGGTGAAATTTAGGTGATTTGAAAGACGCGGTTATAAAATTAGTTATTAAAAATTACATCTATTCAGACTATTGCTTTTAAGTATAGACGTAAAATAAAATAAAAATTGAGTTGGGAAATGTTGTTTCGAAACATTCGCGAAAAATTACAACCGCCTCTCCGTCTATCAAAACAATGACCCGCGAATCCGCTAATGGTTCTCATAGATTCATGTTTGTGTTGAGATATATTTGGAAAGTGTCTTTTTTAAAAACACAAACTAGCGTATTCGATAGCTATTGTCTATGTCTTTCAAACCACCCAAAATTCGTTGTGTATTGAACAAGACATTAACTCGCTCTAAACAGAAACTATAGTACGATAATTTTAATAATAGAAAGCGCTGACGGTATCCTGTATCCAGCCGGTAGGCCTATGTCCAGCAGTGGACTTCTTGTGGCTGAATGATGATGATGATGACAGTCAGTAGCACAATGCTAATTATTACAAATCTTCGTAAGTGAGATCGCAGTATGCCTAAAATAGCACAAAGCCTTCATCATCATCATCATCAGCCATTTGACGCCCACTGCAGGACATAGGCCTCCCTCATGGTTTTCCTAAACCATGAGGGGTTTTTCAGTATGCGATTGGAATCTCAGGAAGACGCTGCTGATCGTCTCCTGGCAAGGTATTTCCTTAGTCGCCTTCTACGACATCCACGGAAGGAAATGGGGTGACGCTATTCTTAATCCGGCGCCACACGGCTAGAAAAGCCTTAGGTTAGGCATGAAAGATTTGTTTATTCGAACGATGCTCACTTTTACCATCTGCAATATTTTTAATGCGAGGATTGCGTGGATTGCCATCGATTTGTGCAGTCAAGAACAAAAATCGAAAACTTTTTATAATTTTTAAAGTGGGCTTAGTGCGATCTAATGTATGAAGATTTTGAAAAAGAATTTGATTTTATTTTCAACTAAAAAAAATAATAAATTAAAATAAAATACTGACATGAATTTAATTATCTTTATGACATTAATTTAATTATCTCCAATTTAGTCTACCACACACAACCATTTGCACACAAAGCCTATGTTATTTTACACCCATAAATGCATGAAATGTATTATGACTGACACATGTTTGAGCAAATAAATCGATTTGATTTGATTTGATTTGACTGCTAAGGAGAAAAATATATTTTTATCCAACACCTAGATATGTGATATTATTCTCTCATTAACCTATTCAGATAAATCATTTATTTATTACGTACAAAAACACACAAAAGAATCTTAACTAAATAATGCTATAGTGGGAATTGTGCTATGAAACCTTCATAAATGGTAGTCTGTGGCTTTGCTAGACAGAAAAATAACAGACATATCAATGCGATATTATTATGTCTGTTAGCCGAAAGGGCGGTAGCCTAGTGGCTACAACGTTGGACTCGCAAGCGGGAGGCCCAGGTTCGATTGCCAGTACGGGGATGTACCTATGACTTTGTTTTCTAAGTTATGTACATTTGTGAAGTTACAGTAGCAATACTAGCTAACTGTGATGGAAAACATCGTGAGGAAACCTGAGTGTCTGAGGTATTCACATACCTCGGCGCTCGAAATCGCCAATCCGCGGTGGGCACGCGTGGTGATTAAGCCCGTACTCTCTCCCTGAGAAAGGGCCTCTACAGTGGGACGTATATAAGCTGCTTATGTATGTCTGTTATTTCTATGTCTCACACACAAAAAAAAATATATATATTTTAAGCGGTAAAATTGCCATATTTGCTATTATAGCGCGTCTCACCAATGCCGATGATGTTTAAGAACGCGGTGGTGCCATCTTCTCTCGCGCGTTCGTTGGCCTCCAACAGAGCACACTCGAACGGTATGCTCAGCCTCTTGTAATACACCTATGAAGGATAAAAAGCGGTGGTAGCCCAATGGGTAGAACAATGGACTCAGAAGCGGGAGATCTAGGTTCGATTTCCAGTGCGGGCATGTACCTATGACTTTAGTTATTTTCAAAGATACGTACGTCTGCGAATTTAAGCAGCAATACCAAACGCTAACGTGAAGGAAATCATCGTGAGGAAACCCGCGACTCGGTTGGCTACACACGTATTGACTTGTCCTGGGCCTGGGCTAGGCCGACTAAGCTGGCAGGATGGTACAGGTGCTGGGCGAGCCCACTCCATGTATAAAACAATGCCCCGGGCACTGCAGCGTCGGAGTGGTCCCTTCACTCATCTAGTGTGAGTGATGGTGCCACTGGAGGCTATATAAATCATCTCATTACGTAGATGGCCATTTTTTTGTGAAGAATAAAATAAAGAAATAAAAAATAACTTCCACGCAACACAACCACTTGTCCTGGTCTCAAACTAGGATACCCTGCTATGATAACCAGGCAATGACATCACAAACATGGAACAATAATTTATTGGATCTTTGACGGCTTTTTAAGGGATTTTTGAGGGATTTTTAGGGGAAGTGGCAGCGGGCGGGGCACATAGCTCGGAGAACTGATGGCCGTTGGGGCGGACAAGTTCTGACCTGGCGACACCGGACCGGACGACGCGGCGTGGACAGTCACCGCACCGGATGGTCTCACGACCTGGTTACGGCGGCGGGGGGTCGCCGGAGGCGGCCGGCACTACACCCGGAAGCCTTGAAAACCATGAGGGAGGTCTGTGTCCTGCAGTGGGCGTCAAATGGATGATGATGGGACCACCTGGGAAGTTTTTTACCTGCTTTGCAGAACTAGCAGCTTCATCAAAGTATTTTTTAATGGAATTCGTAGAGGCAGGCAGACAGACAGATGGACAGACGGACAGACATGGCGAAACTATAAGGGTTCCTTGTTGACTGCGGAACAATATCTCCCTAATACGAACCTCGTTGTCGAATATATCGTCGGTGGAGCGAACCCTTACGTAGCGATCCGTGTACTTCTGTTTGTCGTCGGATTTCTCCTGGATGTTCACGTAGGAGGTCAGTTCCTCGTATGTGTAGCTGTGGACCTGGAAAGTTAGTGGACTGTGTTGAAACACACCGTGAGAACACCAGCGGTTCAGTTAGCAATAAGTCTGATTTATTATTATTTATTCATTAATACAGTCGCTAATACTGTGAAGGAAAACATCGTGAGGAAACCTGAGTGTCTAAGGTCTGAGGTGTTTACATACCTCAACGCTTGAAATTGGTAATCGGCGGTGGGCACGCGTGGTAATTAAGCCCATGCCGTCTCTCTGAGAAGGGCCTGCAGTGGGACATATATAGGCTTCATAAAAAAATACACAAGCAGCTTTAAGCTGATGCATGTATAGGGAAGAGCGGGTGATCGTGCTCTTCCACTATAAAGGGGAATTTCCCGCCAGGCAGATCGTATGCCTGGGGACGGCCGGTCCGTCTGATGTTCGTCGGACGTTGTATTTATGGTATGTCATGTGAAACATTTTGCTTGCGCGATGCAGGAATGTTGGAGTTTATAGTGCGCGCGCAGAGTTGACATGTGCTCGCCGCACATGTAGGTATATCGCTTTCTTGCACTTGTAAAATGTTTATCAAGACTATTTAAATGCGTTCAGAGCACTAATTACTGTCTCTTGCAGTATAATTTACGCATTCACTACATGGTTTAGCAAGAAGTCCTTTATGGGATTTCTCTTACGGTGTTTTTCTTCACTAAGCGGGCTGAGACTGATATAGAAATTGAAAAACGGTTTAATAGGGCGTTTGTTCGCTGATATAGGGCGTCTGTTCGCTTTAAAAAGTGTGATCCAGGCGTCTGGATCATACATCCATCGTCTCCACCGACACTTCATTTTTGCAACACGCGCGCGTCGATGGCGCGAGGGGTGAATTCACAAAGGATTACGGCATATTTTAATGTCAAACAACTTTTTTCGTTAGCAAGCTACTAAGTAACAAAATATTGGACTCTGAAGCGAGAGACCCAGGTTCGATTCCCAGTGCGAGCATGTACCTACGACTTTGTTTTCTAAGTTTGTTTGTGAAGTTACAGTAGCAATACCCACCGCTAAAGTGAATGAAAACATCGTGAGGAAACCTGAGTGTCTTGAGCTATTCAAATACCTCAGCGCTTGAAATCGCCAATCCGCGGTGGGCACGCGTGGTGATTACGCCCATACTCTCTCTCTGAGAGAAGGCCTGTGCCCCATTTTCAAAGACCTTTCTAATGGTATAGGTCTGAAGTTGCTACAAGACCACGGGGTGCTCTCTCGCAAGTACTAGATTGGTTCACAGCAAATAATCTGCTGCTAAATTCTAAAAAGACGAAATGTATAAAGTTTTCCTTACCTAACGTACGAGTAGTTGAGAACAACATAGTAATTGGACATGAAAAACTAGAATTTGTAGATGATACTGTATTTCTGGGCATCACCATCGATCCAAAACTACAATGGGGTCCACATATTGTAAAATTAGCACACAGACTTAGCTCTGCAGCATATGCAGTGAAAAGAATTAGGGAACTCACTGACGTTGCAACTGCTAGGCTTGTTTATTTTAGTTACTTCCATAGTATTATGTCCTACGGTATACTACTATGGGGCCGGGCAGCAGACATTGAGACTATCTTCATCTTGCAGAAGAGAGCCATCCGATTTATTTACAAGTTAGGTAGTAGGGATTCGCTAAGAGATTTCTTCAAAGAAACCAACATCTTAACAGTTGCATGTCAATACATTTATGAAAATATTATGTACGTTAGAAAAAATATCAAAGACTTCGAAAATATTGGTGGCCACCATAATGTTAATACTAGAAATAAACATAAATTGTCATTTCCACTATTTAGACTTGCAAAAGTTAACACATCCTTTATGGGGCACTGTATAAGGTTCTACAACAAAATTCCTCAAGATATATTAGAGTTACCTCCAACGCGATTTAAAAAATGTGTTAAGCACATTCTGTGCAAAAAGGCTTACTATAACATCAAGGATTATTTAGAAGACAAAGATGTTTGGCATTAAACAGTAGATTAATATTATTTAAAGGACGATTGTGACTAGTGTTCAACACATTCATGACTAATATTTTAAGTTGAAAACTCTGTTAATTAAGTTAAAACGTGTTTTGAAAAGAATAAATGTGGAGTTTCTTTGTTAGCTTCTTCTCCACATAATCCATTAATTGTGAAACTAACAACTTTGACGTTCATTAAGTAAACATTCTGTTTTTACAATGAATAAAAATATTTGAATTGAATTGAATTGAATTGAATTATGACCAGTGGTCGGAGTAGGTATATTGAATTAAGGTGACTGACATCAAACGTATATGTTAATATGGATACGCCTCCGAGTTTCCGGATTATTATGATAAAAATACCGAAACATCGAAATTATTACATGAAACTTAGATGTTAAAAGAAATAGCTTAAAATTAGAAAATATTGAAAAAATTATAGTTATTTATTTTAATTGTATAGAGACAGAAAATCAAAATGTAGAACTTGTAACCGATGAGGATTAAAAATAATTATTTTTAATAAAACTGTAATAATGATTATTTGTATTAACAATAAACAATTTTGTTTGCTTACATATGGTTTTTTATTTTATTACTCTATTTACCAAATTTTTGGAAACTCCGGTACATTCCGGAAGAAATGCATGTCCATGTTATGATATCATGACGCAAGTATCTAAAATCAATATACCAACTCCGACCACTGGTTATGACTCATCAACCATTGTACGTAACAATTTTTTTCAATCACCTGATAGAACTCCGACCACATCTGTCGCCACATGTGTCTGGTAGACTGGTTGTTTCTGACGTACGTCGTTTTGAGCACGTTCAGACATGTCGTGGGCGTCACCTGTAATTTGGTAAATACAATATCCACTCAACACAATCACACGTCCTGGTCCCAAACTAGGATACCCTGTTTTATGGAAACCAGGCAAGGAGAAAACAGACATGGAAATACACATGACTGTATTTGAGGGGATTTGACTGAGACTGAGGCACACAGTGACACAGACTGAGGCAACTCGTACAAATGTACGGCGGCCCTCAGTGGGAATTGAAACCGCGACCTCCGGCATGGTAATCAGGCGTGGTGAATGCTAGACCAACGTCGATTGATTTTCAGGGCGAGGCGACGAGCGGATGTGCTTTTTATTATTATAGTTACACACAAGTCACCAACGAGTGACCCGCGCGCCCGGGCGAACATTACAAGTCACCAACGAGAACCCGCGCGCCCGGGCGAACATTACAAGTCACCAACGAGAGACCCGCGCGCCCGGGCGAACATTACAAGTCACCAACGAGTGACCCGCGCGCCCGGGCGAACATTACAAGTCACCAACAAGTGACCCGCGCGCCCGGACGAACATTACAAGTCACCAACGAGTGACCCGCGAGCCCGGGCGAACATTACAAGTCACCAACGAGTGACCCGCGCGCCCGGACGAACATTACAAGTCACCACCGAGTGACCCGCGCGCCCGAGCGAACATTACCGCCACGTGTTTTCTTCGTATTTTCTCTTTTATTTAATTTTCCAGCCGCTGAGACTCCGTCCTCATCTGAATTCCTTACAGCCGGCGTGGCTTCAAAGCATGTTTTAAATAAAAAATAAAACCAACTTCAAAACACTACAGCACTAAAACATAGAAATAATTTTAACACATATGACCTTTCGTCGGCAAATCGAATGGTAACGGCAAATCGATTTGCCGACGATATAGTAGTCATGGCAGAAACGATGGAAGACCTCGGCATAATGCTCGACGACCTCAGTCGAGTTTCCCAACGTGTGGGCCTTAAAATGAACATGGACAAAACGAAGGTCAGGTCGAACGCTCGTGTTGTGCCCACCCCAATAACATTGGGGAACACGACTCTCGAAGTTGTAGACGAATACGTCTACTTAGGACAAACAGTCAAACTAGGCCGGTCCAACTTCGTGAAAGAGGTCAATCGTCGAATCCAACTCGGCTGGGCAGCTTTCGGGAAACTTAGAAAAGTATTTTCGTCTAATATACCTCAATCGCTCAAGACAAAATTATACAACCAGTGTGTGTTACCAGTGATGACTTATGGCACTGAAACGTGGTCTCTCACTATGGGCCTCATAAGAAGGCTCAAGGTCACGCAACGAGCTATGGAAAGGGCTATGCTCGGAATTTCTCTACGAGATCGAATCAGAAATGATGGGATCCGTAGACGAACGAAAGTCGTCGACATAGCCCAGCGGATTAGTAAGTTGAAGTGGCAGCGGGCGGGGCACATAGCACGCAGAACTGATGGCCGATGGGGCCGAAAAGTTCTCGAATGGAGACCAAATATCGGCAAGCGCAGCGTGGGACGACCAGCCACAAGATGGACAGATGACGTCATCCAAGTGGCAGGAAGGCGCTGGATGCAGGCCGCTTCCAACCGGTCTTTTTGGAAATCCATGGAGGAGGCCTATGTCCAGCAGTGGACTTCTTGTGGCTGAATGATGATGATGATGATGATATGACCTTTAAATTCGAAGTAGGTACATATATAATTATGTACCTAGGTATTTAGTGCTGTAGTGTTTTGAAGTCGATTTTTATTTCACGATTTTTTTGTGAATATCACTACGACTCCACCAAATTTTGTTTTCCGAAAGCAAATGCATGTGTGACTATAAAAACACCCAAATCGCTTCAGTGTGCCTTTAAAATGTCAAGAGTTCCCTCGATTTCTCCAGGATCCCATCATCAGGTCCTGACTTGATGACAATGGGACCACCTGGGAAGTCATAGGGTTGACTTCCCAGGTGGTCCCATCATCAGCCATTTGACGCCCACTGCAGGACATAGGCGTCCTTCGCGGTTTTCATAACCATGAGGGGTTTTGCCATAATCGCCACGCTTGGCAGGCGGGTTGGCGATCGCAGTATGCGGTTGGAATCTCAGGAAGACAGTGCTGCCCGTCTCCTGGTAATTGATTTCCTTAGTCGCCTAGTCGTACAGTCGTCTACCCTATCAAATGAAAAAAAATTCAAATCGGTCCAGGCGTCTTCGAATACTGAGGGAACATAAATTACGAGAAAATCCTTTTTTAAAGCCAAGTGGCGCTGTTGCATTAAAATATCATACCTCTTCTCCATACCCGTTTTCCAGCGAGTTCTGCTGTTCGGTTATCAAAAGGTCTTCGTACTCCATCCGGTGTTTCCGTTCCAGTCGAGGCCCTATTAAACCTGGAAAAGAATGATAAACTATTTTATGGTCGTCTGGAAGATATTGCTTTTTAGGGTTCCGTATAAGAAACCCTTATCAGAAATCAAAAATTTATTTCAAAGTTCAAAATTTACATTCTGTTTGCTGTTTACTGCCTTAAGGCCGCGGAGAAAAAAAAACCCAGCGGAAAAAAAACTCCACTATTCTCGTAAGCAGCCAAGATACGTCCCACACTGTAGGGCACAGGCCTTCTCTCAGAGAGAGAGTATGGGCTTAATCACCACGCGTGCCCACCGCGGATTGGCAATTTCAAGCGCAGAGGTATGTGAATAGCTTAGACACTCAGGTTTCCTCACGATGTTTTCCTTCACAGTCAGCGCGTGGTATTGCCACTATAACTTCACAAATGTACATAACTTAGAAAACCAAGTCGTAGGTACATGCCCGCACTGGGAATCGAACCTGGGTCTCTCGCTTCCGAGTCCAATGTTTTGTAACTTTGTATCTTGCTAAAGAAAAATTGTTTGACATTAAAATATGCCGTAATCCTTTGTGAATTCACCCCTCGCGCCATCGACGCGCGCGTGTTGCAAAAATGAAGTGTCGGTGGAGACGATGGATGTATGATCCAGACGCCTGGATCACACTTTTTAAAGCGAACAGACGCCCTATATCAGCCTCTCAAGAGTCCAATGTTCTACCCATCGTTTCATCGTTCCTCAAATCATCTTAAACCTAATACATCAGATGTCTGTCCGCGGCTTAGCTCAGTACGAGTAGACGCTTGGTACTAGTAAGCTGAAATTTGGCATAGATATAATTATATTAATCACGCCGATTCACGGCAATTTTTTTTAAATGTACATCCGCTACACCTCAACTAGGGTTGTTTTTTTTTCTCGCCTACCCAATAGTAGATCGTTTATAAAGTTTATAAAGTTGAATTGGTCGTTTAAACATATTGTGATTCTAGGAAACTATTTTTCGATTCAGGGTTCCATTTGCGCAATATTTAGCTTGAAAGCCCTACTTTTTATATGTTAAGTGTTCATGTAACTAAGACGTAGTTTACTTGCCAATAATGACGCCCTCTTTCTCCGCCCCATCCTCCACCCTCCCAGAGTTGGTTCTGGCACCATCGTTGATGAACGCCGTTCGCCCGCTCACGAATAGCATGCTAGAGATCTTCATTTCATCGTAGCTGAGCACTTTATCCAGGGTCAGAGGGGGCCTCTGCTGAAGGGAGCCCACCGACTCCCAGCCATCTTCACTGGGGGACAGGTTGCAAATAGAAAATATTTTGAAATTAAATTGAAATTGACAGCGTTTATCACCAGTAACTTTATGCCTTAAAATTATTACTATTAATGATTTTTAATTGATTAACAGTGGTTTTTAATTGTTCTTTTCAAGGTCATAATTAACAGGTTTCAATACAAACTAAAAATAAACGTGCTAAAGCCGACAAAATGTTAATGGGTGACAATACTCAGCATAAACTGCACGTACGCACAGCGTCGGTTTTGAGTTTGCCCCCAGCGCAAAGTTGAGCAAACACTTGTGATTTGTAATTAGTAATGATAGTAATAATAATAACAACTTTCACTCAATACAATCGCTTCACCTGGTCCCCAACTAGGATACCCTGGGCTAGTGTAACTAGCCAAAAAGATCTCAAACATGGAAAGGTTTGATAGCACGAGGCCCAAAAAACTTAAAACGATTTCATTTTATTAGCCAAGTAGTTTACCTTAGTAGACTACCAAAAATAGAGGCAAATAGCAACGATTGTCGAGCTTACATAATTCTATTGAAAAACTATGTTTTCCCCAAACTAGGATACCCACTGCCACGGGGCACATGGCTCGGAGAAATGATGGCCGTTGGGGCGAAAAAGTTCTGACCTGGCGACCGCGGAGCATGGACAGGCCCCCCACCGGATGGTCTGACGACCTGGTTACGGTGGCGGGGAGTCGCTGGATGCGGGCGGCACGACACCGGGAAGCTTTGAAAACCATGAGGGAGGCCTATGTCCTGCAGTGGGCGTCAAATGGCTGATGATGATGATGATGATGATGAACAATACTCACTCTTCCTCTCCGCTGACGAGCTTGTAAAGGTCCTGCTGGCCCATAAAGACGAGGGCGCGTCTCTTTAGCAGGCGGTCCGCGAACTGTGGCACCGTCATGTCTTTGTAGAGGGCCTTTTCTATACTCGTGCCGAACTCCCTGTCGACAAAATAACAACACGTCGTTATTAATGCTGATACCGCGTGTCTTCGATAGATAGCAGAGATTTTTAGGGTTCCGCAGTGGACAAGGAACCCTTATAGTTTCACCATGTCCGTCCGTCTGTCCGTCCGCGGCTTAGCACAGAGATGGTAAGTACTAGAGAGCTGAAGTTTCGCTTACATTTTTTAAAAGCCGACAAAACGGTAGAATTAAACCTCGATAAAAAAAATTTAAGGGTACCTCCCCTACACCTAAATTAGGGATGCAATTTTTTTTCTCGCCTACACCGTAGTGTCGGATATCGTTGGGTTCATCATCAGCCGTTTGACGCCCACTGCAGGACATAGGCCTTCTTCGTGGTTTTCTTAACCATGAGGGGTTTTGCCATAATCGCCACGCTTTATGCCCGTCTCCTGGTAATTTATTTCCTTAGTCGCCTTCTACGACATCCACGGGAGGAAATGGAGTGACGCTATTCTTAATCCGGCGCTACATGGATTTTGCGGTATAAACGGGCGCAATTTTTTTTACTTTAACTAAGTTGTTTGATTTTTTCACAGCTTCGAGGGAATGTATACTCCTGTAAAGGTGTTTCACACGGAATTATACATTAGAATGTAGTCTTTAAATGAAATGTGAAAATACTGTTGGGAGTAGCTAATAAATAATAATAATAATAATAATAATGTAGACCAAAGTATGATTTACATTTCAACTCGATACCTCCACGCCTTCCCGAGATAAAGGGTCTTGACAGATGGACGGACGGTCAGAGGGAACGGACGGACAACAAAGTGATCCTTTCAAGGGTTCCATTTTTTTTTTGAGGTACAGAACCCTAAAAATAAAGCACATCTGAACAATTAACATAAATTTCCGACAAGTTTCGTGGCTCAATCGATCGCTCCCCAACACCTCAGTAGTACAGTCGAGCGGTGGTAGCGGAACGATAGAACGCCGGCTTCTCATCCGTTCAGCCGTTATTGACAAACATCCAAACCTCCAAACATCTTCACAAACTTTCACATTTATAATTTATAGTAGGATTGAACAGCTTCGAGACTCAGAGACCCCCCCTGGTTGTCCGATGGAAGAAAGGGGATGGAGAGATGGTGAGTTTATTACCAACATACCTTTTGAAAATAAGGAAATGCGTCATCAACAGCAGCACCCTCTCGTGTATGATTGGGTAGGTGGATGCAACATTCCTTTTCAGTTTGTCCATCGGCACCGACTTTTTTAGTCTGTGTAGTCTGCAAGAAAAGTACAATCTTGTTTAATTTGTTTGACTGCCCCGTTCGTCTAGCCGTTAAGGTGCTTTACTACCAAAACCGAGGTCGTGGGTTCGATTCCCACTGGGGGCCGCCGTACAAATGGCCTCAGTCTGGGTGTATTTCCATGTTTGCGATGTCCTTGCCTGGTTACCATAGCACTCCCTTGTTTGGGACCAGGTCATGTGATTGTGTTGCGTGGAAGTAATTTTTTTTATTTTTGTTTCTTTTATAATTTCATATTTTACATTCACAAAGGTTTAAAAAAATTAAGGGCCTTATAAAAACAAGATACCTCTAAAGCACTCCTAACAGTCCGTTTATCTAATCTGTGTTTACGACTTTTGTTTGTAAAATCTCCACCACAGACTATTTGAATTTGCGTTTTAAGGAATCGTGTTATTTTTTTAAATAAGACCGTAAAACTTCAAAATATCTAACGAAAAGAAAAAACCGGCCAAGTGCGAGTCGGACTCGCGCACTAAGGGTTCCGTACCATTATCTATCTATACAATATTAGACACAAGGATAAAAAAACAGCAAAAAGAATTACGTTTGTTGTATGGGAGCCCCCCTTAAATAATTATTTTGTTTTTAGTATTCGTTGTTACAGCGGCAACAGAAATACATAATCTGTGAAAATATCAACTCTCTAGCTATCACGGTTCTTGAGATACAGCCTGGTGACAGACAGACGGACGGACGGAGGGACAGACAGACAGCGAAGTCTTAGTAATAGGGTCCCGTTTTGACCTTTTGGGTAAAAACCAACATAAGAAAAAATCACGCAAACAATCAATACAAAATCGATTAATGAAATCGCCCTGAGACACATCTGAGCCGACCCTTCTCATAACATTGGCGTTCGTCGGTCTAGCGTTATCACGTCTGATTACCATGCCGGAGGTCGTGGGTGCGATTCCTGGGGGCCGACGTACATTTGTACAAATGGCCAAGGGCACGTGATTGTGTCGTGTGGAAGTTATTATTATATCTGAAGGGCAGACGAAAGGGCAGACAGAAACTGTAAGGCGCAACTGTGCCTATCCCGGAATTTAATTATTCTCTATATTTCATGACTTACTTACCTCCCTTTTTCATAGAATCACAATTCATGGTTCACTACGACAATTCGATGTACATTGTAAAGTCGATTAATCCACAGATTAACAATAAGACTCCGCTACGCAATGTACCTAGAATTGTATTAGTGGAAGTTACGTAATATATAAAAATATCGTGTCACAGTGTTATCGAACTCCTCCGTAACGGCTTCACCGATTTTTATGAATTTTTTAGGCTAATTGTAGGCTAATTAATATGGCAAAACAACGTTTGCCGAGTCAGTGCCGAGTTTGCCGAGTATTAATACTTCGACCAAATAGGGGATGTATTAGCAAAGGACAAGATAAAAAGTACCCGAAACCGGCGTGCGTGCATGCAACGTCTAATAAATGTTGAGGAAGCGAAAGTGATCTGTCAGGATCGTGGCAAGTGGCAGCCCCACCAATCTTTGGCAGTCTTTGCCTACCCCTCTGGGATGCAGGCGTGAGTTCATGCATGTATGTATTTGTAATTCTTTCTCCTGGTTGTGCAATAAAGTGTTCTCTATCTATTTATCTATATTATACGGAACCCAAAAAAGCACAAACCTGACAGTCTCGATAGGGAACGCCGCCGGAAACTCCCGGCTCCTCTTCATGACGTCTTCAACGTCATCAGAGACCTGCAGCATGGGGGCCTCGGCGCACTGCCGCAGAAGCTCGTTGGTTTCCTTGCTCATGCTGGGGAAGCACCAGTCTGGTTTGCACCTGGGGGTCCAAATACAGGGTGTTAACCGACGACGCGAGCTTCGTCTCGACTCAACATGATTACGACTTGGGTGACATGGTCACATTGTGTACCAAACCCTAAAATAAAGATATAAAAAAAAACACGATTACGACTGTTGTTACGTAGAACATGCTGTCTAGCTCGCACACTTTAATAGTTTTAGTGATTGTAATAAAATAAAAATAAGGTATAATTTTGATAAATGTGGTCAGTCTCAAGTATACTGCATTAGTATACTTAACCTAACACTTCACTTGTTTGAGATACCGACGTTTTGATTACATTGCAGATTGAAATTTATTTTCATTATAATTTATTTCGAAATCTGACAGGCCAAAATAACAAGAGTAAGCAAGCAATTAATTGTTGTGACAATAAAGCTAAAAATAGATTTCACTTATCAATAGTAACTATACAACATTTCAGGCAGTAGAAAAAAAGTCTTACATCCACAGAGTTGTTTGTTTTACATCGGATACTGATACAGACTGATACTGCACAGCAGAGTATGAACAAGTAAAACAATCTTACCAAGCTAGGCCTTGAAATTGACGCAGGATCTCCATAGTTCTTGTGCTGACCTGAGAATAACAAGAAAATTGTTATAATCTAGAAAATACTGCTGGGAAATCCCCTAACTAAATTGCAACAGACAGTTGGAGTCTGATGAATCATGGACTTATTATCAAAAATATGTATTTAGATATCAATAAAAGGTAAATAAGATTATGACAGCACTGTTTCAATCAATTTAAAGCCACCTAATAAAAGAATGGCGTGAGTCGCGCATTTTGTAACGATAAAACGTCTGAATTGGACAATTGAACTAAAACTTTCGTAAGCACATTTATTAGGTTAATTCCGGATTCACTTACCTGGATTTTTGTCGGAAGAGTCCCACCAGGTTTCGCTCTGATTCGCTGAGCTTAATCACAGCCTCAATCTGTGAATCAGAGCGAAACCTGGTCGGATTCTTCCGACAAAAAATAATGTAGGTGAATCCGGAATTAAGCGAATAATATTGATAATTAAAGCACTGGAAAGTCGCTACTTTTGACATTTTTTACCGTGTTAATACACGCAAGAAACGCAAATGCCTTAAGGATGAAACACACCAACGCGGTGGCGGTGGCGGTCCATACATGAATGATCATGATTCTTTCCGACCGGCCTCGGTCTGATACGGCTAGGGAGAGCGTCGGTCATGTGCTCTCATATGACTGATGTAGCCTATCTTGGCTTTAAATGTACGGTTGCACCGACTACAAGTAAGTTTCCCGTTTGAGTCATGGTATTGTATGGCAGCTGGTGGTCTACATCTGACTTCATCACGTCTGGCGTCAAGAGCAGCTCTTCGTTTGGCCTCGAAATCAAAGATGTTAGTCTCAACTATATGGCGCCGCACGGCTCGGTCTTCTGCCTTCTCTCCCCATGTGGAGTATTCAATTTCGCATCGTTTCACGTGGTGTTTCTGCACGTCCTTAAACCTAATGACCTGCCCACCTTTCTTGCGTTTCTCATTGAAGAGTTCACAATAAACGATGCGTTTCGCCATTCTCTCCTCCGGCATCCGTCGAACGTGGCCACACCAGCGCAGTTGACGCCTCATCAGGTAACATTGCAGCGTCGCAGTATTTTTGTGTTTTTGGCCATACATGGCCCGTGGGATTGGGACCGCCACCGTGTTGTTATTTTAAGAACGGTACGTGTGACAACCGAACATTGCATGTCCCAATCTGCAACACCCAGTTTTACTCCAACTCATTCCCTGTGCGTGCTGCGAGCTTGTGGAACACTTTGCCAAAGACTATAAGAGATTGTCCGTCTGTTGCACTCTTTAAATTCAAGCTGAAAGAGCACCTGCTATCTCTTTGCTGATATTATAATTTACCATAATATATTAGTGTATATTAATTATTGTTTGTAGTTTATTCCTTATTTATACATAGTTGTAAGTAGTTTCTGTAACGTTATTTGATAAATTAATTTTTTCTTAATGGTATTAAATTTTTATGTTTATGTTTGTATTGTTATTATTATATTATTACGTTTTTTTATTGCTTTAATGTGCACACAAACTCTTTAAAATCATCGTTTCACAACTGATCTAGTTGGCTGGAAGAAATTTCTATAGAAATAAGCTCATCCTAGTACTCGTTCATATTACTTTGTTTTTTGTATAAATATTTCTTTCTTGTGTACAATAAAGTATTTTTCATCCTTTGTTAAACTATCAACACTTACTTCAGCAAAACATAAAAGTTAACTAATAAAAACTGAATTTGCACGGATATTTACTCGTTTATTTTTTCTATTTTTCAATTTTCCGACGTTTTGGTACTCGCACGTGGCCGGTTTTTTATTACAGGAATTGCGAATGCAATGAACCCTTAACCACTGACGTACGTATGTGGTACTGGTACGTCACTCAAACGGTTTTTCGTTCAATACTTCATTTTGCGCGGGAATTTCCGTCCTTCTTGGTAACAATAATAATAATAATTACTTCCACACAACACAATCACTTGACCAGTGGCCTAATTACGCGCACCAAATCCTGAGCGATTCCAATCGTCTAACTGTCAAATTCCATACTAATTTGACAGTTATACGATTGGAATCGCTCAGGATTTGGTGCGCGTAATATAGGGGCTGGTCCCAAACTAGGATACCCTGTGCTATGGTAACCAGGCAAGGACGTCACAAACATGAAAATGGTAGTAGTAATGGTAGTTTCCTAGTCTCCAGTGACGCGTACGCGGGCGGGGAACAGCGAACTCGTGGTATGACCCTAAGCAGGTTAGTTCGAGGGCGTCAGTAGTAGTGTGATATTTTTAAATAATTTTTTACGTTCGTCCATAGATAAAATGAAATGTAAGTGGTCTTATTATTCTTCTAGGCCATTTACATCTAGAAAGATACAACGAGTTCAAGAGAATGGTACCAATAGCAAAGAAATGATCGAATCTTTGCGAATCTGACGAATCCTCGGCTGATAAAATTACTATATTCAATATATCATGATGGCAAAGAAACTCCTGTCACATATTTCCAGCCTACTGGTATATAGCACTGTCAAGCTCTGGTCTGCTTGCAATGCGCAAAGCCACCCTGCAACAACAGTTGTTAAAAAGTGCCCTAAATTGGGATTTATGGCCATGGCAATTATTTCCTAATTAAAACCATTCTTTATAATTAATATGACCAACAAAGTAAGTTCCTATTGTTAGAAAATATTTTTGTGGTGATTTAAATAAAATTACTATACATAGTTATAATATAATTTTAGACGTTCATTAATAAATATTTTTCTGTTAACATTAGTATGTTTTTTTTTAATGTCCCTATTTAATTTGAATATATCTAAACGAATAAAATGCCCTAATCATCAGGGTTACACTCTATTGATGCATCAGGAGGTCTTCAAAGTTATGTACGATATACCATACATACATCAGTGGTAGTGTAATAATATGACAAGTCAGTGGTTAAGGGTTAATCATATTCAGAAGCAAAAGCTCTAAATCCCCATATTGGTTAGTATTATATTGTTTTGTCAAAATCAAATTTCAGGTATTATGTAAAATATGGGGCCACTGGATTGAGACTTGAAAATAATACCACAGACACAGCTATTGAATAGTTTATAGTTTCTGAGTTACAATAATTTTTGTATCAATCTCAGGCTATTACCAAAGTTGCTTTCAGTTCATAGGCTCAATTACATAAGGGGGGGATCACCATCCTCTCCCCCACCTCTTCCTCACAATACTCCCCTAATTCACATGATAGATAATATAGTTTTACAGTTCTAGTAAAGTTAGCAGAGCTACATCTCAAAAAAACTGGCCAAGTGAGAGTCGGACTCGCGCGTGAAGGGTTCCGTACCATTATCTACACAACTTTTGAATATTTCAAGCGTCTACCTGTTGTTGTTATTAATATCGAGCAAAAAACAGCAAAAAAATGCCATTTGTTGTACTGGAGCCACCTTAAATATTTATTTTGTTTTAATTTCATTATTTATTTTTAAAGTGAATAAACAAGTAAATATTCTGTGAATATTTGAAGCGTCTACCTGTTGCAGTTATTAATATAGAGCAAAAAAAGGAAGGAAAATTTCCCGTTTGTTGTATGGGAGCCCCACTTAAATATTTATATTATCCTGTTTTTGGTATTTGTTGTTATAGCGGCAACAGAAATACATCTGTGAAAATTTCAACTGTCTAGCTACCACGGTTCATGAGATACAGCCTAGTGACAGACATACAGAGGAGTCTTAGTAATAGGGTCCCTCACCCTTTGGGTACGGAATCAGATAGACATATACTTAGGTACTAATCTACTTAGTAAAATTTTCAATTAAGGATCCGACGGAATGTACTGTACCTACGAACCTTAGACTGGACGTTTGATAAAAATAAAAACGTAGAAATTCATGAAAATACTTACAAATATTGGCTGGCAAGAAAGCAGGGATGCTAAGGGTACAATTCTTCTTATATACATGCAATAAATCAGCACTATTTGCAATAATTTTGCTTTTACTATTATTGAATTGAAACAAAAATCTAGCGGTGTTTCACAACGCAATAATTGCTTTGGTGTTGCCAGCCCGTTTATCCAATTTAGGACATATTGGTTTGAACTGAAAAGGAACCGAAAGGGATGCGTCCGGAAGGTTTTCATATTTTTTGCTACAGTTTGAATTATGTATATACTTAATCAAAAACTAAATATATAAGAAAAACAAAAAAATACTTGAATGATTGGTCAAATACATTAATTTATAACGTCCATTCCAATCAGTCGGTCGAGGGACCGCTACTGCTGAGGATCGTGGTCGTATGACGAATATAGGTGTAGAGTGCGATGTGTGGACCACCTAGTGAAACTTAAGTGTTCTTTCCTTGGTGATCTGGTCACTCCATTTGGCGGTGGTCTGCTTGGAACAGAATCTTTTCGAATCTATTTATTATCTAGCAAAGCCTAATCACAATCATTAAAAATGTTAGAATATGCCACCATTCTGAGACGGAATTTTTAGAATTCACGTAACAACAGCCTTACAAGCATTCCTAAAACATAATATAATAAACATTTTTGCGATGCTGATATATTCACTGGATCCAAATCATCGTTTAAAATACGAAATAGTTGATATCTTAGTAGATAAAAATTTAATTAATTGCTCAATACTAGTATTTCGCTTCATCATCATCAACCCATTATGTCCCCACCGAGGGGCACGGGTCTCTTCCCTGAGGAAGGTATAGGCCATACTCCACCACGGGGGCCAAGTCCGGATTGGTGGAGGCTTGTAGACTAGTGGCTCGTCTACTGTCAGAAGTTGTCAAGCCGCCCTAAGGCCTCTGACTTGGCTTAACGACTGCCATCTATCGACGGCAGCCGGCACCAACAGCTTAACGTGCCTTGCGAAGCACGGAACTGCTCGGAAAAATGCCACTAGCGTTAGGCATAGACGGCGACCCATCCATGCACTGAACGCGCCCTGTGTTGCTTAACCTTCGTGATCGTTTAAGATCACTCAGGCAGCCGGGGCTACGAGCGATTTCGCTTACCAGCTAGTATTTACTATAATTATCCTACCTACCTACCTACTTACTAACTAAATCTTACTTAATTAACCTCCTCGGACCCTGTGTCGACACAGGTCGACATACGACGCCCTCTGGGGAAAATGCTGTGGACTCCGGATTTTTGGTCGAATCGTAATTGTTTTAGTTCCATTTGATTCAGCAAAGATGGCATTATATTCCTATGTGAATTGGAACCATGTTTACCGATGCAGTGAGAAAGAAAGTGGATTAAAAAATGAGCTCCCGAAAAAAATTCAAAATCGGTGTCCTCTGTGAGGGTAAGTAGGTGATATTTTCCTAACTGTATGACTAAACTATAAAATTGAACGGAACCTAACTTTTAGACTAAATTGTGCATCAATTGCATATATCGACTTGTTGGTACAAGTTTTTTCTACCGCAAAACTTACGCGAACATTTGTTTGTCTACGGCAGTCGACATTGGGTCTTAATATTTCAAAAAGTGAAAATTTTCCCTGTATTTTCGTAATCAGGTGATTATGATTATTCATCTAATTTCATGAGTTTTTGCAAACATTTTGTATCTTTACATTACTTACTATATTATTTTCTTATTTTTTTCAGACGACGCTCTTGGCGAGCTGGTAAATGATATAGTAAATGACGATGGTTCAGATGTTGATTTTACTTGTGAGGATGAGGACTGGGCCAGTGACGACAGCTATGTACCACAGCCAGAAAGCTCCGACTCTGAAGAAGAAAGTCCTCCCGTGGCACAAGAACATGTCGATGGAACTGTAAGTAACCCCGGGCCTTCTAGAAATAATGAAAGACAGCAATCTTCGGCACGCAGATAGTACTGGAAGACCACCGAAGATTTTCAGCCGTTACCTCCAGCTCCCGACTTTTTTGATGTATCATAACCAGTACCTAGTCCCACTCAGACCATACGATTACTTCTCCAAGTACATAGCGGAAGACATATTTTCAAGGGTTGCTTTTTGTACTGACCAGAAATACCTTCTTGAGAATGGCAGAGGTCTGAAATTGTCAGTTCTAGAAATACGAGTCTTTTTTGGTCTGATGACGGTGATGATGGGATAAGAAGCTGAAACGGTATGTAGAAGTACCGCGACTATCAATGGCGAAAAACTATAACGAGAAAATGGGAGGAGTAGATTTTCTGGATCGCATGATAAGTTACTATCGTATTGCGGCCAGAACAAAGAAGTGGACAACCAGGCTCATGTTTCATATGTTCGACTTCGCTATTGCTGCTGGTTGGATCGAATATAGACGTGACCAACAAAAAAATAGAAACACCCAAACGAGACATACTGGATGATCTTGGATTCCGCGAACTACTTGCTGTTTTGGAGATGATTCAAATTCAAATGTCTCTGATGATGAAGTGGCAGGTCCATCATTCATTGGTCGTCCTTCTAAGCGAGCAACAACACAACATCCACCAGATTTGGTAAGAGTGTCACGGGCTGATCACCTACCTGATGTATTAGATAAGAAAAATCGATACAGGCTACCAGGGTGCAACTATAACGGAGCACGACATTTTTGCCCCAAATGCAAAGTCATTTTGTGTCTCAATTCTTCTAAAAACTGTTACAAATTATATCATCAGCTCTAATTAGGGTGTTAACTGACAAGTCTAATAAATATTACTATAAAAAATCAATACCGGGCTTTTTATATACTTTTTGTTACACCTACATCTAATAGGGGTTTTTCCGCACTTTTTTAGACTTGAGACCCCATGTCGACTTAAATCGACATAGTGGAAAGCGATTTTCCGGAAAACTATGCAGTTGCTATAGTCATACCGATTACAGAAATATATAATTTATTGTATCATTTATAACTTCTCAAAGTTTTATTCAAGAAAAACAGCTTGGGACTGAGGAGGTTAATGTCATAAAAAAAGGTTGAATAAGTTAGAACTTTTAATGGGCAACTAACCTTAGCCAAACCTACTTTGTTAATCTGTGGAAGCCTATTATCGGCGTTTGAACATTGTTACTGCAGTACACTTTAGCTTCTATTGTTATTTAAGCTGTTGGTTTCCCTTATATACTTAAAATAAAAAAAAATTAAAAATTATAAAGAGTAGCTTCAAATTTGTATTGATCACATTTATAAATAAAAGCATCAATATGATCGAAGGTCAAGTTACTGTGTAATAGCTTTTTGGTAATCAAATTCTTATTTCCTAATACACTAGCATCTTTATGCCGATGCATTTATATTATCACTTTTATGTTAATTTTTATCAAGTGCATATAAATGTAATATCATTAAAATGTGAAAATTACTTTGCTGAATTCCGCCAAAATAGTTTTGGCGGAATTTAGCAAAGTAATATTCACATTTTAATGCTATTATGGATTTCCGCAAAGTAACGCTTGATGCCATACAGTAAACGTAATATTATATTAGTGAAATCAGAGTAATGTGATTAGAGTTTAAGAACTGTTTTTGTAAATAAAAAAACTGTTTTCGCGTGACCCATACCACTTCTGTTTTACTGTGTCGTATTATGTTTTTTAAGTTGAAAACTCAGTTAATTAAGTTAAAACGTGAAAAGAATAAATGTGGAGTTTCTTTGTTTGCTTCTTTTCCACATAATCTATTAATTGTGAAACTAGCAACTTTAACGTTAATTAAGTCAACATTTCGTTTTTAAAATGAACACAAAATATTTGAATGGAATTGAATTGAACATTATGTCATATTTTTTTTGTATTTCCTGTTATAGACCTCTGCTATATAATCTGCAGCTATCTACACTGTGCAACCATCTGCTCCAATAGATCTAGAACGTTACGTAAATGTAAATGTACCTAGGTAAGCACTTAGCGCGCAAAAAAATATTTATTTATTTATTGATACTTTTATTGCATTTAAAAAATCATACAATTCACGTAGTTTTACTCGAATTATTGATCATATCTCAAAAGGGTGATCCTTCTTGCTTCTCTTTTCTTTCCATTATTCCAAAGGGATGGTGAATGACGACGGCCGGTAAATGGTCCACCGCAAGGCAAATACGATGGTTTTTGTCTGAAATCAGATAACTTGGCAACCGTGTTTTGCTTGTTGACAGATGACAGCTGACATATAGATTCTATTCTAATGAGGGAGACATTTGGAATGTTTCTTGAATTCAACAACTTCAGTGAACTCAAACATATTTTTTTGAATTTTGTGATAGATACCACTAATTGGCTGGAAGTAAAATTTACTTTCATGATTTTATGACCTATAGATTATGTATTTTATTGCATGAATTCTCCATAAGCTAAATCGAAATTGTACAGCGTTACAACATCCCCTAGACAATGTTTAGTTTCGGAATGTTTGCAACAATCAATGTCACAGATTTTATTGAAAGCGGGAAATTGATCAGTGTTTTTCTTTCTCCGTCAAAATTCTAATATCACCGAAAAGGCCAAATTTACTGTTGAAACCCTTACTAAAATAATCAAATGACCCCATGGTTAGTGTGATTTATCTCCAACAACAATGGCAGACCTTCAGCGAGTGAAAAATGAGGTAAGCAATGGCTTCAAACTCACTGGTTTCATACTACGCCGCGATGCCGTATCTTTCGTCGCCGATCAGATTTCCTCTCACAACCCCGAAGAGAGAATGAAAATAATCGACAAACTGGCATATCACATGCTACACCTCTGTCCCACACGGCCTGTTATAGAAAAAGATCAAATAGAATTGGCTTACAAAGAAATTTCAACAGAAGGCTTGGAAGAAGGTGAAACTGTATTCAGTGTTATAGACGCGTTCAAGATTCCCAAGCTCGTGTATAACAACGATCGAAAGATGTTCACTGTACGAAAGCCTCTAGACATAAACCTTTACCCAGAACCTTCGTCCAAATCTGCATTTCTCATTGAAAGATATAATGTAATCTGGCAACGCACTATACGAAACAAGCTGTTCGCTAAGGAATTTGATCTGGACTCTAAGAAGGAAAGCAGCTTCAAGCTGTGCAAAATCGAAGTTCTGCTTAGTACATCCAGTCGAGTTGACAATGTTGTTGTGCTCGGTTTACTGACGCAGCTGACCGAAGGAAAGTATTACCTGGAAGATCCCACAGGATCAATCCCCTTAGACTTGTCCGAGGCACGGTACCATTCAGGTTTGTTTACAGAATGCAGTTACATTTTAGTCGAAGGCTACTATGAGGACAAAATGTTGTATGTAATGGGCCTGGTATTACCTCCATCTGAAGACCGCCAGGCATCATTGCCATACTTTGGAAATGTAAACACATTTGGTGGAGTGTCCAAAAATCTACTGAAAAAATCAGCAAATCTCCAAAAACTTGAAAACTTGAACACTGATGGGATGTTTATTTTTCTGTCTGATGTCTGGTTTGACAACGTAAAAGTCATGGAAAAGCTAAAAGTTTTAATGCAAGGCTACGAAGAATTTCCGCCTATAGCTTTTGTTTTCATGGGTGAGTTCCTATCTTGTCCATATGGCTACGAACATAGCACTCAGCTCAAAGTGGCACTGAGCAATCTAGCAGACATTATAGTTCTCTTTCCAAAACTCAGAGAAGTCTGCAAGTTTATTTTCGTCCCTGGCCGTGGAGATCCGAATGCAGCCAATATACTCCCAAGGATGGCTATACCGGAGTCTATAACCATTGACATAAGAAACAAATTGGGCTCTTGTGTGATATTCACATCTAACCCGTGTCGCATACAATACTGTACACAAGAATTTGTCCTAATAAGGCAAGATTTAGTCACAAAAATGTGCAGAAACTCCATCCAGTTCCCAGAAAAGGGCGATATACCTGACCATCTAACAAAAACATTACTGAGCCAATGCACTCTTTCGCCTCTGTCTCTGGGCATACAACCATTGTTCTGGAATCATGTTGATGCACTGAGTCTTTACCCAGTACCGGATTTAATAGTGGTCGCTGATCATTTTCAACCTTACACAAGGACATATCAGGGCTGCCAAGTGATTAATCCAGGCTCATTCCCAAGGACCGAGTTTTCATTCAAAGTGTACATTCCATCTTCAAGGACAGTTGAAGATTCGCAAATACCTAAAGATTCTGAGATGGTATAAAGTGTAATACTGTGAACAAAAAGTTGAAGAGGTGCTCTGCCATAATATTTATACAAAAACACATTTCTTTGAAAGATGTTTAATAGTTTTTCTTGAATTAACAGTGTATGTACAGGTTCGAATTTGCCTTAAAATATTGCTGAATTGTATTTTCGATTAGCTTAAGACTAAATTAATATAACAACAATATTTTGTTTTTAATTGGTATATTGGGACGGAATTGTTTTAAATTCTAGCACCATAAGGGAATAAACATATGAATTGGTTTTTGTTATTGGTTTTTGCTGTTGGAGTGCAGCACCAATAGATATAGTCCTTTTTAACTGACCATGTTAAAACAATTATTTTCACTATTAAATAACAACAGTATTAACAATTCTGTATTACAACTTCCACACAACAAAATCACTTGTCCCGGTCCTAAACTAGGATACCCCGTGCTAAAATAACTACGCAAGTACAAAAAATAATGAATCAGGCATAATTAAATAGAATAGAAAACAGAAAAGTTAGCAGAGATTTTTCATTCATACTTGTTAAATATTTAAAGTAACATGATAGAGAAGCATGATCTGTGTTGGTGGGGTGTAACATTCTGCATATCCAAAATATCAATATGACGCCGTAACTCTAAGCTTAACACTACCATAAAAATACTGATGAACATACAACAATCATTGACTCAGAAACTCACTTCGCGCCCATAATAGTGTTATACGTAGTCTGTATAGGCGCCAATGCGACCAGACATATCATAGCTACAACAAACAGGAGGATAATCGGTGCATAAATGCTCAGCAGCAGCCTTCTAAAACTAGAATAGGGAGCATCGGTACTCCTATCGACTTGGGTCATTTGTCTTGGCTGACCCATCATGTCTTTCATAGGGAAAGCATTGACCCTCCCATTGCTGATTCTTCCATCCGACACACAGACTGCTAAAGACAGGACTAGGTGCATTATCACGTGGAACGCGACATACGCTGCTAAGATGTACACACTCCAGCCTGGAAGTTCAGCCTTCTGCAAGTAAACTGCCATGAAGATGGTGACTATTCCTAAGATATGCGCAGCGTTGCCTCCCAGCCAATGCAGCCAGTTGAAGACTGGACGTTTCTTAGTGCCCGGGTGTGGGCGGAAGTAAGCGCCGATTGGTTGGATGAAGCATAGGATGACGGTGACGAGGCCAGTAATGGCGTGAGGGTTATCTCCCGTGGTCGACCAGCCCCCGACTTCAGTCAGGATGAGGATGAAGCCGACGACGGTGAGCACCCAAGTCAGGACCATCAGGATTCGGTGGTACTGTGAAAAGACCGTAGTTAGGTGGTTGATTTCGGTATTTGTCAGTGCTACAGAAATGCTTTGTCACACTGTGTGGCGAATATTTAATAGTAAGAAGCTGCCTTCGCTATATATCTAGCTATATTAGCTAAGAAGTGATACCTAAGGGTCCTAGTCTTAGACGTTTTTGACGATATTTGTGGCGGCAAATCGTGCAAACTTGTTTATGTTAATTGTTATGCCTTTTTTTTCTTGTGATGTGTTAATTTGTCCCAATAAATGTCTTTCTTTCTTTCAAAGGCTCACACTAACTCCCAAATTACAAGATCTAAATTGTGGATACAATTCACAGAAAATCTTAGATATGATTAGAGAACACTTTATTGCACATCAGCCGGCCCAAAATGGTAGGTACTTTGCTGTCGCGCTTGTCCCAGATATACCTATCACTTCTGTGTGGAGTTCTCTTACAGTACAGTAGTGGACTACAGCCAAGTCTAAGCATGTCATATTATTTATTATTATTATTTATTTGGGAAACTTGCAGCTTACATAACAAATGGACAGAGACTTAGAATAACTACACGTAAGCTAAGAATAAGTTTCCGCATATAGTAACTAAGTGGCAAACATGTGCAAGTGAATGAAAAATTTAAAGTAAGTCTACACCACACTTACACTCTACAACACCGAGGGCGCGTCGTTGTTGGAGATCCAAAACATAACATAAACTCATGCGATTACGATTCAAAACATAACATAAACTCATGCCTGTATCCCACAGGGGTAGGCAGAGATCAGGGACTGCCACCTGCCACGATCCTGACAGATCACTTTCGCTTCAACAACATTCATTAGTCGTTGCATGCACGCACGCCAGTTTTGGGTACTTTTTATTTTGCCCTTTGCTAATACATCCCATATTTGGTCGAAGTATGTCTGCCTGGGTCGTCCCTTGCCGGGACGTCCCTTCCACCCACATTCGCTCGATATATTTGTTTTTTCAATCTTTCTTCCTTCATCCTCTCCACATGTCCAAACCAACGCATTACGGGGTCAGAAATGCAATTTCACTCTTTGAATGCTTAGCTCAATGATTGAACTGAGAATCTAGTATGTACTACTGGGCTTGTGTAACCACTAAGATTAATTAAAACCAACTTTTCCCCGATTTATCTGGGTGACTGCTCTTTCTGCAAAAAATGCAAGCAACTACTTACAGCGAACCAAATGTCCTTGCCTCCTAAGCTCTTGCCAACCCATGTTTGCCGGAAGTATCTGTAAAAAGCAGAAATTATGGTAAAAATCTGAAATTATGGTTATGTATAGACCTAACCATTGACTGGCAAATTAAGACACCAACTGTTGGGCCTAGTGGGCTCTCTTAATGTGCCCGTAATCCTTTAATGATTATACTCTATTGGTTGACATGGAAATTAAGGTAAAATCTTTCTGTCATTATCCTTTCGCTATCTCTGAAATTACGCTAATTAATGGGAGGTGTGTGTGTAATTTGTCCAAGTGATTTTACCTGGCTAGCACAATTCCAATAGCCGAAGTGCCCAGCCAAGCTGCCAGCATGAAGCTGCCGTGCAACTTGAGCAGCAACTTAGATGCGCCTGCGGCGGCCCCCACTGTGGACAGAGCGAGCGGATCTCCCGTCGCTTCGTATACTTGAGTGTGGAAACCTACACGGTCTGCGTCTGAAAGATAAAATGGTAAAAATCATGCCACTACAGCGCTGCCTTAAATGACCATTTTGTTTTAAATAAAGCTTATTATATTACTCCTAATCCCACAGGACATTGTACTGACATGTATGTAGATCTGTTGGGTATCGATAAATGAAAGGTGCAACCAGGGTTGGATTATCCATTACATATGCTCTGCTAGGGGCTCCACGGCCCGAGATTTTTTTAATTGAAAATATTTCTTCGTAATAAACCCTTAATGATAATGTTTCAGTGAAGTTATAGTAGCAAACCACTCGCTAACGGTGAAGGAAAACATCGTGAGGAAACCTGAGTGTCTGAGCTATTTACATACCTCAGCGCTTGAAATCGCCAATCCGCGGTGGGCACGCGTGGTGATTAAGCCCATACTCTCTCTCTGAGAGAAGGCCTGTGCCCTACAGTAGGACGTATATTGGCTGCTTATGATAATGTTACTGACTCCATTTTTTATATTGCGTAGGTATATCGTATCGTTATATTTAATTACTAATTACGAATAATATAAAATTTTTAGACATAATTCTACCAAATAGGAAATGTATTAGCGAATGGCAAGTTAAAAAATACCCAAAACTGTTGTGCATCCAGATTCTAATGAGTGTTCATGAAGCGAAAGAGGATGCCACCCCTCCGGGATTCAGGCGTGAGTTTATGTAGAAATGTGTTATATTCTATGGCGGTATCACCTTCGTAATTCAATAAAAACAGCGTAATTACAAATAAAACTTCGTTGTGGTAGAAAAAATATATTTTAGGATGTTAAATAGGGTAAAGGGGTCCGAGACGTGCTATAAATAAAAAAAATAAAATAAATAAAAATAAATAAATAAAATGTCTAGGGGCCTCGACATGGTTAGTCCGGCCCTGGTTGCGACGTGACCAATAGCTATAATGCAACACAATGTTACATCAATGACAGCCATAACAGCATTGTAAAAGGTGATATTTTCTCTGCGTGTGCTGACTGAAGACTGTAGAACCCTCTCTGAATGAATGTATCCTCGACATAAAGTTATTTATTTATTAATTGTTTATTTACGTTTACTTAATATCGGTACAGGTTAAATGGATTCTGACCTCGTAAAACCACAACTGGTTTGTCTCGAGGTACGTGTCCGTGTCCGTTCATGATCATCAAGTGCTGTTAGATTCGTGTGTTCAAAATTATAGGCAAGATTTTAGTATGAAGCGTAGCATTATTTAGCATTGTTTACTGGTGTGTACAATAAAGTTATAATCTAATCTATTTAAAAGGGACTATTGTACTATTACTATTAACTAGGTACTATTGACTTACCTTTCATAGAATCTCCGGAAACGATCATGAGATTGTACTTGCTATTAGCTAAATCGAACGTCTGTCCCTTGACAGTTGACACAGTATCTCTCCTGAATTTGCAGTACAGCTTCCCATCAATCACTGACGATTCCTGCAACTGCACTATGTCTTGCGGCGAGTCTTTCCGGCTCACATACGGTTCTACCTTCGGGTAAGTCCAGGATGTGAACAGGCTGACTCTTCCGTTGTCGTTCCTGACGCATTCCATGGCTGAGTCATCTCCCATTTTGTTGTCGTTACTCAGAGCAGCGGCAACGTATTTGGGATTTCCGGTGCCCTGGAGTTCGAAGGTGTAGACGTCACCAGCGACGAATATGGCGACTAGAGCCTTGCAGTTTCCGCTCTCGATGCAGTTTTGGGGTGATCCGAAGCAGAGTTTAGTATCGGCACAACCTTTGTAAATCGGGTCCAGGGGGGCAGCGGTAGGCTTGGGCTGAAATGTTTAAATTGTTTTGGTTATAGTCTGTGTCAAGTCCGTGAAGTAGGTATTAAGGTAATTGCGTTCTTTGAACTACAATATTGGCTAAGCCAATCATCACGCCGGAACGTATCTGTCCGTCTGGTGGGTGGTTACTATCCGCGGCATAGGGCATCCACCAGTATAAAAAAAATCATTGTAGCACAGTTACGGTGACTTAATGAATGTTACAAGTTAAACATAGGTAATCACTTAACCAGTAGGATGCTACTCGTATGGCACCACCCGAGGTTCACGTGTAGGGGGTATTGATGGTAAACTTACGGACGTGAGTAGCTTGAACTCTTGTTTTCATAGAAGAAAGTAAGAAAGAAGTACCCTTATCTTGTCTTATCATACTTTTCTGTCGCCATGGAATCTCCGAAAGTGATCCAAATGATCACGTTTCTCTCTCAAAGTATTTCCATTACCCCAAAGTTCAGGGGTGATCCATGCATATTTCGCTGGTTTCTCTCTTTACCTTGGACTCCATAATGACCGGGGGCTCGGGGCTGGTTCTTTGTGAGGTGGGAGGCGGGGCGGAGGTGGTGATGACCGTCTCCGGGGTGACTACCTCCACGAGTGAAGACTCCACATTCCGCCAGAACATTGCGTAGCTCTGCGCTACTGTCGCTCTGTGACAGGTTGAAGATTGATTGAATAATAATTTCCTTACAATGTTCGAATTAGGTATACGATAGTCACAACTGCAACATCAGCGTAGATCAGCACATACATACATAAACTCACACCTGAATCCCAGAGGGGTAGGCAGAGACCAGGGACTGCCACTTGCCACGATCCTGACAGATCACTTTCGCTTCCTCAACATTCATTAGTCGTCGACGGTTTTGGGTATTTTTTAACTTGCCCTTTGCTAATACATCCCCTATTTGGTCGAAGTATGTCCGCCTGGGACGTCCCTTACCGGCCCACAGCACAGTATTGATTATTCGATAGAAAATATTTACCTACATATTCGCTAAAGAAATAATTAGTGATGACTAACTTTTCACACTTTCCACGCGATTATGCCCCGGGCCGATGTACATTGCGTGGCCGATTAGAACAATGGAGAATTTGCACTATATTTTTTTAAGAGAAGTTATTAAATGTTCAGCAATTATAAAATTTGGCGAGCCACAAAAAAACAGCATTTAAATAATTTGGTCAGCATACAAAGATTTTGTTTGCACGAAAAAAAATCAGGCAGCAATCCTTGTTCCGAAAATAATTTTGATAATGGTCAAAAATTTAATCATAAATAGGCAGCTTACAATAACATGAGCTTGCATAATAAACATTCAGTCCGCAAAATAACTACTTGATCAGCAAGATTTCATGACTGATCAGCAGAGAAAACATGTCTATAAGCAGTGTATTTGATTGGTATGCATATTTAAAACATGGTGAGCAAAATAACTAATTGGATTGCGTTTTTGTTGAAAAATCGGCAATTACGTTAAAAGTGGGCGGAGCAAGAGCAGGCGCGTGACACGAGCAGCCAATCGCTTAAGTGCGTACTTAAATGTTTTACATTTTTTGATTTATCTCAATTATATTATATAACAATAAAAATAATCTTTTATTAATTTACACTTCTATAAGTAATACATACCCAAACAAACACATCCACTCAGAGAGTTAAATAATCTTTGTAAGGAATGCGCCCATTTTGCGCATGACAAGTAAAGTATTTTTGTTACTTTTATATTCAGCACAAAATTATTTTATTTTGCTTACCCTCTGAGTGTTTACCAAAATTTTATTAAACTGGAACAGCTCATTGCAGCTTATAAGATTAATATGCAGTACATAAATAATTACAGCCATCCAGAATTACATAAATTGCTGATAGATTTTGAAATGTTTGCTGGCCATGAGTTTTTCTGCTTAGAAAAATACCGATACTATACTAACCATTTAAGTAACACCCTTTTTTAATATAGTAGTAGAGGCCATGTTAAAAGATAAATAAATGTGGCAATTTTTTCCTCTACGACTGATACTTGTCATAATATAAGATGTCGAAAAGCAAAAAGAACGCGCCATACAAATTGGGCTCAAACTATGACGTCACAACTTGCACGTAATGCCTTATAAGTACCTAGTATATGAAGTGTTTAACGAATTTTGAGTTACGACGGAAAATAATGTTTTTATGCATCTACACCCTTATAACAATATGTTCAGAATTCAATGAAAAAACTAAATCTAATAAGTTTTTTTTCAACACACCTGCTCGTAAAGTAGGTCTTATTACAGCGTATTTACACTGATAATGCAGAATATTACCCATGCCGTGCCTTTTACATTACATTATCGCACTAGTGCCTTTTCATTACATATCTTTTTAAATATTAGCAAGAAGTATTAATGTTTCGAAAACAGCTAAGTAGTTATTTGCGTAAATATAAAATTAAATTCAAAATGTGATAAATAATTAAAGAATTTCATGAAACTGCTTGTTAGCTTGTTGGTATTTATATTTTGACGGTGTATTTTTACCTATAAATACCCAATTTCAAAATTTATAAATATGTGGCTGATTAGCTACTTTGCCGGTGCCCTTATCTCAGACTTGCGCGCGCATGCAGCGCTGAGCGCGCGAAAATAGTACATTATGATACAAGTGTGGTATGTTGGTCACTCATTACCAGTGGTCGGAGTAGGTATATTGGTTTTTCGTACTTGCATCATGATATCGTAACATGGACATGCAATTTTTCTCAATGTCTTAAACGTCATCGCCATTGTCATCATTACCATCTGTTTTTTTGTAAATGGTAATTCAATTCAATTCAAAAATACTTTATTGCACAAGAGGTGTTTGTACAAAGGCGAGCTTAATACTAGTAAGTATTTTCTTCCAGCTAACCTTGGGTTATGTGGATAGTGCAAGGGGTAGTGCCAAGAAAGATTTAAATGAATAAATAATAATAATTATATAAACCATATTACAATAAAATTACATAGTTATTATAACAATATACATACCAAATACATATAAAATACACACTATAACACAATAAACACAACTACATACAAATTACTTATATAATAGGATTAATAATTAATTAATAGGTAATGATGAAATGTAAACGATAATTATGTAATGTGTGTTTTATGAGCAATAAGCGTATATTTAAAACTATGATATACCTACAATTATTGCAATTTTTTTATTATATTATTATCGTCGACTACCACGAGTTGAACAAAATTTCACTAAATGAAAATATCAGATTTAGACAGAATTTATATAACGTCGCCCTAATTCTAATAGGTAGTATCTCATTTTTGGACGAAACTGACTTTTTGGGTGTTTTGGATAGAGTTGACAAAACTACATCGTTCTCTTTCGTTACTATTTAAGCTTTGTATGAAAAAAAGAGAGATAAAAGACTTGACGTAATATGTCGCATCTCGAATCACGGAATTATTAGTGCGAATATGCAGTAACTCACCATTCGCCATACTTAATTGACGTTTTGCAGATCGCTGCGTCATAAAAGTGTTTTATATTTGGATTCATTAGCATTTAAGATAAGTAAAAGATAGTAATTTGTAATTTATATTCTGAGCTATGTTTTCTGATATTATTTAGGCACAACATTGTCTTTATGGAGTATAAAAATGTGTTTAAAAATTATTGTTGAAATACTTTTACGAATAAATTTTTTGAGACTTAGTATTGAGTTAATTCTTATTGACACTAATTTAAGAACAAATTTTGTTTCTAGTTTTTTTCAGTTTCGCGAAATTTTGTCTTAATTAAACATTATATTTTAATATTATTTTTTTCATATTAAACTTTGTACAATTTAACTTTTTTTTTGCTTTTTTATATTTTCAGATATCTATGTGCAGGTCTAACTGTCATCAAAATGGACATTTTTCAATCGGATTCCGAAGATGATCAGGAAATTTTAAAAGCATTAAGAGAGTGGCGTAACAGTGACTGACACTAAGAAGCCTATCATAAAAAAAAAAATCCAGTATACAAAATTTAGAAGATGTTGTAATCTATACCAAAGACATCCCGGACATCAGCCTCTATGAGATTAGGATGGCCCTGAAACAGCTCAAGAATAACAAGGCACCAGGAGAGGACGGAATCACATCAGAGCTCCTGAAAGCGGGTGGAACACCAGTATTTAAAGTCCTTCAGAAGCTCTTCAATTCCGTTGTGCTCGAAGGAAAAACGCCAGAAGCATGGAACAGAAGCGTGGTGACGCTGTTCTTCAAGAAAGGGGATAACTCTCTATTGAAGAACTACCGACCCATCTCGCTTCCGAGCCATGTTTATAAGCTGTTTTCGAATCGCCTCGAACGCAGGTTTGATGACTTCCAGCCTCCCGAACAAGCCGGTTTCCGAAAGAGCTTTAGTACCATAGACCACATCCACACGCTGCGGCAAATTACGAGTATACAGAAGACTGATGAGTATAATTTTCCATTCTGCTTAGCGTTTGTGGACTATGAGAAAGCCTTCGATTCGATCGAGACATGGGCAGTGCTCGAGTCTCTCCAGCGTTGCCGTATTGACTATCGCTATATCGAGGTGCTGAAGTGCTTGTACAACAACGCCACTGTCGGTCCGAGTACAGGAGCAGAATTTGGAGGCAATTTCATTGAGAAGAGGCGTGAGACAGGGAGACGTTATCTCTCCGAAACTGTTCACGAACGCACTGGAAGATGCCTTCAAGCTTCTGAAATGGCAGGGACGCGGCATCAATATAAATGGCGAGTACATCACGCACCTTCGATTTGCCGAAGATATAGTAGTCATGGCAGAAACGATGGAAGACCTCGGCACAATGCGACTGAGGTCTTCGAGTTTCCCAACGTGTGGGCCTTAAAATGAACATGGACAGAACGAAGGTCATTGTCGAACGCCCGTGTTGTGCCCACCCCAATAACATTGGGGAACTCAATTCTCGAAGTTGCAGACGAATACATCTACTTAGGACAAACTCCAACTAAGCCGGTCCAACTTCGTGAAAGAGGTCAATCGTCGAATCCAACTCGGCTGGGCAATATTCGGGAAACTTAGAAAAGTCTTTTCGTCTAATATACCTTAATCGCTCAAGACAAATCTATACAACCAGTGTGTGTTACCAGTGATGACTTATGGCACTGATCTCTCACCATGGGTCTCATAAGAAAGCTTAGGGTCACGCAACGAGCTATGGAAAGGGCTATGCTCGGAATTTCTCTACGAGATCGAATCAGAAATGATGAGATCCGTAGACGTACGAAAGTCGTCGATATAGCCCAGCGGATAAGTAAGTTGAAGTGGCAGTGGGCGGGCCAAATAGCACGCAGAACTGATGGCCGATGGGGCCGAAAAGTTCTCGAATGGAGACCACATATTGGCAAGCGCAGCGTAGGACGCCCAGTCACCAGATGGACAGATGACCTCATCCAAGTGGCAGGAAGACGCTGGATGCAAGCCGCTTCTAATCGGTCTTTTTGGAAATCCATAGAGGAGGCATAGGCCTAGGCCTGGACATAGGTCCAGCAGTGGACTTCTTGTGGCTGAATGATAATGATGAATTATTAAGAAGAGAATACTTTAAAACTTAAATATGTAGTGCTTTTTTTTTTAATTTAACGATTTTAGCGATAACATTGTGTTTAATTTTCAGTGCGAATTAGTAGTAACTCAGTGAAATAACTATGCTAATAAAGCTCATCTCATATATTACAGTATCTGTAAGAATTAATGTTTTTTTCATAATGAATTATGACATCTATTTAATTTTTAATATCATGTTCAGAACTTACCTTTTATTGTTTTCTAACAACTTATAAGAAAAAAACCGTAATTTTAGCCTCCTCAAAAGTCGTCAAAATTGAGATACTACCTATTAGAATTAGGGCGACGATAAGTAAAACACACATCTCATCATTACCATTTGCTGCAAAAGTTGTAAAACACAAACTCTAAATAAATAGATAACTCTATGGTACACCAGTAATTTACAGAGATAGGGATAGATACGATCGGCGTTCTTATCGCTTGAAGCGATCTTTTTCAGACAACCTTTGGATGGACGGGACTGAAAGATGATGAGAGTTTGTAGGTGTACATTTGGCTTGATTTCATTGATCGATCGCTTGATCGATTCGATTCAAACCAAATCATATCAATTCAACTAAATTAAATCAAATCAAACTAAATTAAGTCAGATTAAATCACATCAAATCAAATCCAATTAAAGAAAATCAAAATAAATCAAATTAAATTGAATCAAATCAAATCAAGCCAAATGTACACCTACAAACTCTCATCATCTTTCAGTCCCGTCCATCCAAAGGTTGTCTGAAAAAGATCGCTTCAAGCGATAAGAACGCCGATCGTATCTATCCCTATCTCTGTAAATTACTGGTGTACCATAGAGTTATCTATTTATTTAGAGTTTGTGTTTTACAACTTTTGCAGCAAATGGTAATGATGAGATGTGTGTTTTACTTATATAAATTCTGTCTAAATCTGATATTTTCATTTAGTGAAATTTTGTTCAACTCGTGGTAGTCGACGATAATAATATAATAAAAAAATTGCAATAATTGTAGGTATATCATAGTTTTAGATATACGCTTATTGCTCATAAAACACACATTACATAATTATCGTTTACATTTCATCATTACCATTTACAAAAAAACAGATGGTAATGATGACAATGGCGATGACGTTTAAGACATTGAGAAAAATGGCATGTCCATGTTACGATATCATGATGCAAGTACGAAAAACCAATATACCTACTCCGACCACTGCTCATTACACTCGAGTCGGTTTTAAGCCTGAGCCGAAGGCGAAGGCTTAATGGAGACGAGAAGTGTAATGACCAATGCTCACGTGTTTCATACGACGTTTTTCAACACACTTGCGAGGAAAAGTAAATAAAAAAACAACACTAACGAAATGCAATACTGTGAATAAACTTAACAAACAGAAACCCATTTAAAAGATGGCGGCCGTAATTTTATCATAATGTATTTATTATTAGAGTGACTTTATTTTGCGCTATTTTTGTGATCCCAAAAACGCTTAAAAACAGTTGTTTGATATGTCTTTTACGGTTTAAAAGCAATGTTACTACAATCTAAGTTAGATGCAAGTTCCCCATTAGTTCTTCTAATTGTTAATATGTGGGTTAATCAGTTCTGGATCGAATTGTTGAAGTAAACCATAAACAGGGAACTTGCGTCTAACTTAGATTGGAGTGACATAGCATTTATACACAGAAGAAATATAAAAACTTAGGAAAAAATTAAAAATAAAACCATTAAAATATTTTTTACATAATAGACACAAAAATTTCATAAAAATCTGTGAAGGCGTTTCGGAGGACTTCAATAACAATTCTAAACGTTTTCTTATAAGGGTGTAGATGCAGAAAGACATTATTTTACGAGACAACTCAAATAATAATAAACGCTTCATCATACATTATAAGGCGTTAAGTGCAAGATGATGTGACATAGTTTGAGCCCGATTCGTATGGCGCGTTTTTGTACCACGTGACTATATTGACTTATCGGCAGGTTATATTATGAAAAGTATTAGTCGTAGAAAAAAATAATAACCACGATTATCTATCATTTAACATTGTCTCTCCTATTATATTAAAACATGTTTTTGTGCAAGTTCTCCATTGGAGTTCTATGAAATGGGCCCCAGGTTTGACGAAACAAACCCAGCTTTAACTAGTTTAGTTAGCTTCACACTATTGTCGTCTATTAGAGAAGTAAGTACTTTATCCAATCCATCAGGTCGATACTTTCAGATTCAACAAAGCCGCTAGGTGGTCGCTTACTGTCCCCCGGAATGTCAATCAGCATTGGACTAGCATTCGAAGTCTCCGGCCTCCTCACGACCAAGACCAGCAACCTAACCAGTCGATTCCCTGGCGATGAAAAATTCTACAATTGCAGTAAACTAGCACTTTGTTCAAACGTCTTATACAGGGCCAAGGTCGCGGGCGCACCTCGCCACCTTTTGCTGTCACACCTGACTGGGCGCCGCGCGGCGTGACCGAGAAATTCGTTAACTTCTTGGCGTCAAAATTCCGTATAGCAAGGTACAATTTCCCACGTCTTCAAAGCGCACGCACAAGTTATGCCTCTTGACTTTAAATGCGAGCTTTGAGATGGGTTTGAGCGAGGTTTTGCTCGAATGCCTTGGAGCTCGGAATGCGTATCTACGTGTTACGTCAGCCCATAAAGTCTACTCGTTAACAGAACATTAAACTGAACAGAAAATTAGAAATTAGTCCCCAAAAGGGGATTCCTTAACCTCGAGTCGCACCGCAGTTTCCTAAGCTGCTTTCTCTTTTTGGACTTATAATATAAACTCGAAGTTTTATTTGTTTCATTTTATTTTTATATCTTAGGGGTATCAACAGCGAGCGAGAAGTTGACCACAATAAGCACACTGCAAAAAAGCATCAATGATTATTTAGTAGATAAAGATGTCTGGTGTAAAACAGTAGATTCATGTTAATGGGTATTCAGAGGCAGAATGTGTCTTGTGTTCAAAACACTCCTTTGTAATATTTTTTAAGTTATAGCGGTGGTAGGGGAGCGATAGAATTCGGGAGGTCGCGGATTCTAATCCCTACATGTACCAATGACATTGTTTTCTAAGTTACCTACGTACATTTGTTAAGTTATATTAGCAATACCACTCGATAACTTTGAACGAAAACATCGTGAGGAAACCTGAGTGTTTAAGGTGTTCACATACCTCAGCTCTTGAAATTGCCAAACCGGGGTGGGCACGCGTGGTAATTTTGCCCATACTTTCTCTCTGAGGGAAGGTCTGTGCCCTGCAGCGGGACGTATATAGGCTACATAAAAATAAAATAAGTTGAAAACTCTCCAGAAAAGAATAAATAATTATGGAGTTTCTTTGTTAGCTTCTTCTCCACTTCTTCCCCAATTGTGAAACTAACAACTTTGATTAAATAAACATTGTTTTTATTATAATATATAAAATCTCGGTTCACAGTGTTTGTTATCGAACTCCTCCGAAACGGCTTCACCGATTTTTATGATATTTTTGTGTATGTTTGGTAGGTCTGAGAACAGGTCGTAGGCTAATATTAGTATGGCAAAACAACGTTTTCCGGGTCAGCTAGTAATGAATAAAAATATTTGAATGGAACTGAATTGAAGTTACTTGGCACATCGTTTCACACCTTTTGCTTTGCCTTACCGTTTCCTACAACAGAAGATACGCGTTGTTAACGTTTAGGGCACTGTTCAGTTGTAAATTATCTTCACACGTCCCCTTCTCTTGTTGGGCATATTGCCTTAACGAAACTTAACGCTCCCCAAGAAATCGCACAATGCCTTCCATATAAATGTCAGCGGGCTTCTCCGGTGAAGAGTAGTATAATATCTGCTTACCCGAAACCGACAGTCCACAAAAAGGACATTGCGGTCTTTTCCGTTGAACAGAAGCACTTGCCTACCTGAACTCTACGCTCCCCAAGAAATCGCTCGGTGCCTTCCACTGGAAGGTCAGTGCGGGCTTCTCCTCGGGCGTAGAGTGTGTCACGGTGTCGTTCTCGCCACGACAGCTTATGATGTGCTCCAGAGCCGGGTCTGGGACACGCGTGAACTGCCCAATTATCGTGTCTGTTTTCTGGAAGGGAAAAGTCAGTGAATGAGTCACTGGGTAAATGGAAACAGTACTCTTAACCTTTGTTTTGGTTTAACCTAATCTCGAGAAGAAATGAACGGACGTTAAACTCTGTAGAATCTGTAGGCACACTTAAATAGTTTCTAGGGTGATTATTGTCCATAGCAAAAATCTTTACATGTGAGCACTCTCAGTTTACAGTCGACTTTGCAACAACTCCAAGGTTGATTAGCCGTGACTCTTCATTGGGTAGGTACCTATCTCAAATGGGTGATCAAGGATACATTTTGCTCTTGTTTTGCAACTTCATACTATAGTGGCAAGTTAAAAAAAAAGTTAAGTGCGTACCTTGCGACTGAAATGTTGGTGATACAGAATGATTAACGAACTTTGTTAGAAGATGACACCTTAGTACATACCTATTTACTTAGGTACTAAGTTGCCTACAACTTTATAGATTGAGCATTGTTTAATGATGGATGGAATAGATTAGTAATATACCGTATTTGTGGTGAAAATCTGATCATACCAAGTTTGAAGTTAGGGGGCTATGCTAAAGTTGACCCAGTATTTCTGGATTACATGACGCGTACGCGTATGTGCTTTTGACCTTCCGTGTTTTCCCTACACGCAAACCCTTATCGATGAGTTTATCTTAATTGCGGGTCGAAGGGCGTTTCGCACCTACCTGACATACAAATTCAAGACCAAAGCAGTAGTGCCGCTGCCGGCACATCGACCTGCAGCCTTTCGAGGCAGCTTCAGATTCGCGGCGTCAAAATGCTGGAATGACATTACTCCTCCTATGAAGGTCCTTTCCAGCAGATATGCCTTTAATGTCAAACTTAAGGGTTATTTGTTGAGTATCCAGAAAACATGAACCTTTTTTTTCTATTCCATCGTTAAATGCTACTCCTTCCAATGCTTCCTTCCCGTGCAAAATTCGAGGTCATATTTATTTATTTATTGCAGGGTTGATAAAAATCATGATTTTTTTTAAAAAATCAAAAAAATCGGATTAATTTGATTTAAATCGGATTAATTTGATTTAAATCGGATTTTTTTGATTTTTTTACTATTTGATCTGTTTTAGTGTAGAAGGCGGTTAGATAGTAAGTTACCCGAGCTCACGGCATCGCCGCCGCCACCGCCGTCGTCTGCGTCTATGTTACGATTGCGATCGATTTCTGTCACACATGTTTCTAAATGTTTTTTCATCCTCGCTACTAAGCCCATTAACTCCTTCTTACAACTCTTACACACGGCTTTGTTAATCACGAATGACCGCGCCACAGACTAAACACCGTCAGTTGCGAGTTTAAATTTTAGGGAGTTCCCGGTGTATAAACCGAATTGGACACGTGTGTGCGCGCTGTAGTTCGGAAATCGCTGTATCGGGGGAAATACCTTGACACATTTTGGCGGATTTGCTCGCAGTAAAAATGAATTGATTAAAATCATGGATTTTTTAAAAAAAATCACTTGATTTTAATCGCGATTTAAATCACTGATTTAAATCAAGTGATTTTAATCATATCAACCCTGATTTATTGATACTCTTACTGCACTTAAAAAATCGTACAATGCGGCGGACTTAATGACATAAGCATTTTCTACCAGTCAACCGCTACTATTCTACTATGTATTAAAACTCTTTGTCTTTGTGGCGTTAAATAAATGTTTTTCTTCTTTCTAATATAAAAAATAATATACGCTGCTATCACTTTCACATCGATATTTTTGGCGTTTTTGTTCCGAGACTGTTGTGATCTTTTTGTTTCTGCGTTTGACCAACAAAAAGCTACCTGTAAAAAAAAAACATCAAAATAAAAAAAAAACTGAAAATTCTAATTACGAACCTGTACTTCCCTGGCCTGTAGTATGAACCCGCCAATCGGCGTCGTCAGTCCTGCTGGACTGGTTATGGTCACGTTCAGGACGTCACCCTGGCGGACTTGTGGCGATGACGTCCGGATCACATAAGGGGGAACGGAAGCCTGGGGCTGCAACGTCTCGTGGCGCGGCATTTGGTCGATGCAGGCCTGAAGGAAGTTTTTGGATACATATTTAGTTGGATCCATCAATCTATCAGCTGTATTTGTATTCGTCCACTGCTAAACCAAGGCGTGCCACTTTTTCTGACCTAGGCCTCTTATACTCATCTAACCCCTTCCAGCAATAATATTTAGTTGAATGGACAAAGAAAAATTGTGTTGATGATATTCTTTTGATAGAGTTCTTTTGTTTCACGACGCCGGGCGAGCCAACGTGTGTAGAACCATAGATTTTTATTTATTTCTATTACTTTTCATCCTGATATTGTTTGTATGTGCTTAAGTAAGGTAATATCGGGTAACAAAAAAAAAAATTATTTTCGTCAAAAAACTTTGACGCACCATTTTTTAGGGTTCCGTAGCTGAAGGGTGCCAAACGGGACCCTATTACCACAGAGGAAAAAAGGAACTATTACTAAGACTTCGCTGTCCGTCTATCTGTCTGTCTATCCGTTTGTCTGTCACCAGACTGTATCTCATGACCGTGATACCTAGGCAGTTGAAATTTTCACAGATACAAATACAAATAAACTTTATTTCTCCATCCACAAATAAGGTGCGAAAGAGGTGGCACAATATGGCACAATTTGAAGTAATTTGTGGAAAGACTGGGTCCTGATGATGTATTTCTGTTGCCGCTACAACAACAAACACAAAAAACAGAACAAAATAAGTATTTAAGGGAGGCTCCTATACAACAAACTTTGCCTAAAAACAGCGCTCGCCATCTAGCGGCCATCTATGTAACCTTCACAGCGCCGATGTCATGTCGATAAATGTCAATGTTAAACGCTTCTTGTTGGTTTCTACAGATGGCGCCGTTCTCAAATTCGATCTTTGTCTAATGTTGTATAGATGTTGTACGGAACCCTTCGTTCATGACGCCGACGCAGTCACGGTCAGCCACACCTAAATTAAAGGTGGTTGACACCAGCGAATATGTAGGCAGAAAGGTCAGAAAGATGACCACTCAGATATTGAAGTAGTCACTTGATGATCTTACCCCTGGTGGTGCGCCTGATCCATGTTGCTCTGTAGTCCTGATGAGGACCAGCAGGGTAGCTGTTGAAATCAACCAAGTGAAGCTTCTTTTCCTCGGCAACATTCTCGATGTGTTTGATCTGGAAATAAAGGATAGTTCTCAATGACCATACGTTGTCTCGATGAGAGTGGAAGTCTTTGGAGAGCGGCGTATAATTCTGGTAGATAGGTACCTACCTACATGGTAAAGTAGAGCCATAGAACACCATAGCTATAAAGTTATGACTATGAAGCTAGGGTGCCTCATTATATTGTTTGGACATTATAGTTGGAATCTTTTTATTGTAGTATACTTTGATTTTATCTAGTAAGGAATGCAAACGATTTATCAAGAGTAGCAGACGAAGAAAATTATTTTCGTGAATCAATTTTAAGCATCCCATCCCATGGTATGAGAGAGCAATGTTGCGTTGGTTTGGTAATGTGAAGTGAATGGATGATGGAACAAAGGGTGGAAAGGCCGTTAAGGGACGCCTTAGGCGGACATAATATGTGGACCAAATAGGGGCTGTATTAGCGAAGGGACAAACAAGTAAAACGTGACGCTGCTGTATTCACACTGACGTTTATTTCTCTCTATAAGAGTGGCGCCGCAGGGCGCGCACACATTTATGCCAAACAGGTAAGATAACAAGTATCCGAAATCTGCGAGCTCGTCTGCAGCGACTAATGTGTATTGATGAAACCGAAGGTTTGTCAGGATCTGCCTTGGTTTCTGCCGTGAGTTCAATTATGTGTAGGTATGCATGTCACATGCTAGTTTTGGTAAATTGTAAAAGAAAACGTGCTGAAGTGGAATTCGGAGTCGCACCTCTTGCTCCGAGACAGCGCTTTAACAAATGCCATCGCCACAACTTTGTTTACTGACCTGACCTCCAAGTTCAATTTACAGACACACGTTTTTTGTTCAATGAGCAATAACAACGACAATCATCCAAAATACAAACCAAAACGGCCTAAACCAGTTCAGAGCCAAAAAACCTAATCGTTTTACTAGCTCGTGGGTGTTCCATGAGTCATGCTAATTTTAAAGCGTAGCACAGAAACCATGACAAAATTGTAGACACAGTTGGTTTGGTACAAACATTGGTGGTCCACCACCAATGACATTCACAATCATTCCGTTTCCTCAACCTGTATTTTATGTATCAAAATTCTTCGAAACTCTGGCGTGAAACCTTGTTCATTTGCATTGCAATCGGTTCATTATGCCTAACTTTGAGCCTTTTCAATGTCATCGACGTTGATCTACATAAAGGCTTTATTTTCAAGCGTTCAACCCATGTTTTTGTCTTCGTTTTCTTTCATTATTTCCTGTACGTTCCCCTTCACTTCAGCTTTGTTCGAGTTGAGTACGGATCTACTTAGTACATTAATAAGGGGGTAACGCTCGTGCCAGTCGGTAGCAATAAAAGCGCCTTAAAATGACTTTCTATAGTCATGACTACTCTATTGAAGGGATAATAAACACTCAATATCTAGGTAGATAAGCATTGCTGGTAGTTTTCATTGACGAGTGGTAGATTACAGTTGCTAGCCGAAGTCACCATTCAAACTTCGAATGATTTGTTTGCGAATACGTAATGTCATGAAAAATATTGCAATGCGTACGTCAATGAAATCTACCACCCGAAAAATTGTAAGTAGGTAGAAACAAATCCTTTGGTTTATGTTCCCAAGAAAATAAAGGTAAACTTCCACACAACACAATCACTTGACCTAGTCCCAAACTAGGATACCTGTGCTGTATAACCAGACAAGGACATCACAAATATGGAAATACACCCAGACTGAGGCCATTTGTACAAATGTACGGCGGCCCCCAGTAGGATTCGAACCCACGACCTCATATTGGTAGTAAGTGCCTTAACGGCTAGTCCAACGAGGCAGTCAGAAAATACCTACTCACTATTGATTCCTCTATTGTCTGTTAACCAAGACCCAGTTTTCTAAGTGGGACTATCGTTAAGTTGTCCAAGACGCTATAACATCTTATAAATAATTCTACTTGCCTACATTCAACAAACTTTTTGGGGAAATGCCTTGCGACTTATTTGTAGGGACTACAAAGAATGTACTTGGACGACTCAAGATACCTTGAATAGGTAGTTCTTTAGCTCATTGTTAAATTTCTCAATCTGGTTCCACTACCAACTAGACGTCGACCCACCCGAAGACACGGTACACCTCTCTGTTCTGGGTTATCCTCATCTAACGACAGTACGCTTTTCCCCAGATGCTTCTGCAAGATAAGATTTTATTTATAAAATCATAGGTGACAGTGTACCTACCTACCTACATAACAATTATCTACCTACGTAGTGTTACAAGCGAAATCGGACCAATCAGGGGCAACACCCTCTCCTGTGAACCGCAAAAATGTCTACCGTGTAAAATATTGTCTCGCGCAAATAAATATTGTAAAGCTTTGTAAACCCTTTTTACTGTAACAGTAGGTATAAGATTACGGGCGTAGAAAAGCATCAGACCACGGTTATTAGGAAGCTGGGATCCCTTCAGGTGGCCAGCAGTGACATCAGAGAACTGCTGGCGTTCATGAAAAAGATAGGCTTGCTGGAGTGATCTCACAGTGTTGCTACGTACATACAATGGCCCAAATGTGAGGCTAAGATAAGATAAGATAAGATAAGAATATTCTTTATTGTACCAGGAAAAACACAAACATGAAATGTTTACAAAAATGCAGTACAATTGGCGGACTTATTGCTAACTGCGGAAATTTTTTTTTTCTCCTTTTTCCGAATAACTGAGAAATGGGAATAGCTTTAATTGCCGTGTGGCTCCGGCCTAGAATGAGCCACCCCATTTCTTCCCGTGGGTGTCGTAAGAGGCGACTAAAAAACGGAAACCAGGGAACGGGCAGCAGCGTTGACCTGTGACACCAGACCACCAAACACTGCGATATCCAATCCGCCTGCCAAGCGTGGAGATTACGGCAAAACCTCCCATACAGGTAGAGACTCATGTCCTGCAGTGGACTGCTATGGGTTGATAATGATGATGATGATGGGAATAGCTTTAATTTAGCGTAGTTTTTATTTGTATTTTTAATATTTACTCAGACACTGTAACACTGTAAACAGAACCGGATTTTGAGGTCTGGAGGCCTTAGGGCAACGAAGGAGCGGAGGCCTCTAATTATTCCCAAATAAAAAATACGAAACAAAAACTACAATGAATACGACGAATTTTATTTTTTAAATTTGAAAAACAAACAGACGTTATAAGTACTCATAAAAGATTGGTGTTTAATGATAGTACATATTAGCCTTTTGTGGGGGCCCTTTCCTTGTGGAGGCCCCAGGGCAGTAGCCCCGCCTGCCCTCCTCTAAATCCGGCCCGGAATTTAAATAGGAAGTTGAGTCAAACTTGCAGCAGCTTCCTATTTTTCGCTCCTCAAACTTTTTGCCAACTGGGACTTCAGGGAGGTGGTCGGTTGAGGAAAATTGAAGTGTGCCTATTCGCGGCCTCCAACTGAGAACCTTTTACTTTATCGGTTGTCGGTTATTCGAAAGGTGACAAACACGGAAAATTAACCAAGGCCAAAACTTAGAGGCTTCGTACTGTTTATAAGCGCCATCGATAAAAAAAACATTAATTAGGTATAAGCAGTAAACTTTAGTAGGTACCTTTTTATAAAACCTTTTTGCAAGAAGTGTTTTACAGAAACCTTGATCTAGGACATGAAACCTGAGGCCAAAAACGTAGGACTAGTTAGTATTTCCAATGAAAACGGCTGTTTATAAGAAAACGTTGTTATCAAATACTACAATATGCTCAGACTATATACAAAGAAATAACTATAATGTTTGGTAAGTTACGTTTATTTTACCAAAATGTAAATGGATTGCGAACCAAAACGACGACTTTCTTCAACAGTATGTCAGGTTTTGACTATGAAATAGTCTTTATCACAGAGTCTAAGCTATGCAGCAGTATTCTGGATGCTGAATTAACGGACCTCAATCACTATCAGGTATTTCGTAGGGACCGAGGTACGTCTGGAGCGGGCGGTGGTGTAATGGCGCTTGTTGCACGCTCTCTTTGTGCACGGGCACGACCGGACTGGCAGCGCGACGATCACGAATGTCTCTGGCTGACTGTTTCAGGCGAAGCGTTGGGAGCCCAACGTGACCTTCATATTGCATTGGTATACATACCTCCTGACCGTAACCTACCCCAACGAATACACAATTTTCTTAACGCACTCAGTGACGTCACGCAATCTCACTCTGATGACTATTTCTTGACACTGGGTGATTTTAATTTACCGTGTTTGAACTGGGACTTGGGCGAACCGTTGTGCATCAAGAAGGGCTCAATTGAAATACAAAATTCTGCTACAGTGTTAGTTAATCACATGAGTTTTCTAGGGTTAAGCCAATCTAATAAATTAAAAAATAGCAGCGGCAACGTTTTGGATCTGGTTTTTTCCAACTTTGCTGTCAACACTTATGTAGCTGTTACCCCTGCTGTTGACGAGGATCGCTTCCACCCAGCCCTGGAAATTGACTCAGTCGATATCTCGATTCAAACAATACCAGCCACTAAAAGTTTAAGATACAGGTTTCGTAAGGGAGACTACACTGCCATTAATAAACACATCTCGAACTATGACTGGTCCAATTTTGCCAATTCCACTGTGGATGAGGCGGTCTCTTGGTTGTACTCGTGTCTTCATGAAGCAATTGATAGATTCGTACCTAAGGTAATGGCTAGCAATACATATGAATACCCTATGTGGTACAGTAAGGCACTTGTAAACATAATTAGGGAGAAAAAAAAGTACCATAAACTTTGGAAAAAGCACAAAAATCCCTTAGATTATGATACCTTCAGCCTTTTACGCAGAAGGCAAAAAAGAGTGCTTAATGATTGTTTTGCTAAGCATATTCAATTAGCTGAAGAAGGTATACAACACAATCCTAAGCTTCTATGGTCTTACGTAAGATCGCGTCGAAAGGAGGCATCTGGCTACCCTGAGAGTATGACTTACGATACCAAAACGCTATCTACTCAACTGGATATTTGCAACGCATTTAACCAGTACTTTGGTAAAATGTTTGGTGTCCCTGCCGACTCTTACTCTAGAATGGATTTGCCTGAACCTTCTCACCAACAAGTTGTGTCGTCTATTGAGGTGTCGGAAGACTACCTTCTCAAACTGCTAAGTAACATAGATAGAAGTAAAGGACCTGGAAGTGACGGAATTCCTTCTATTCTAGTGATCAATTGTGCTGCATCACTAGTTAAACCATTGGCTATGATATTTAATAAATCGTTTCGTGAAGGAGTGGTACCTGAAGTTTGGAAGATGGCACATATTGTTCTATACACAAAAAAGGTGCTAAAGTTCCTGTGGAACATTACAGGCCAATTTCAATTTTAAACATTCTCAGCAAGATAATGGAGAAGGTGGTACATAATCATATTTATTCAAATATTTCTCTCAATATACCTAGTGAACAGCATGGATTTGTGCGGTATAAATCAACTACTACCAATCTTGCTGTTTTCGTTGATGCTGTTCTCAGGGGTATGGATGGTGGAGGACAATTAGATGTAATATACACTGACTTTGAGAAAGCGTTCGACCGCGTTGACCATGTAATATTATTAGAGAAACTTGAAACACTGGGCATTAGGGGTGATCTGCTCCGCTGGACAGAATCTTACATCAGCAACAGAAGTCAAGCAGTAGTAATAGGTGATTTAAAGTCTGACTTTATCCCCGTACCGTCTGGGGTCCCGCAAGGGTCTATACTGGGACCGCTTCTCTATGTAGCCTTCCTATACGATATTGGTCACTGTTTCAGGCATGCTAGGTTTCTCTTGTATGCTGATGACAAGAAAATTTATATGAATATCAAATCGACTGAGGACTGTCTTCATCTGCAGGAGGATCTTGATCGCTTGGCAATATATTATCTTAATAACAGGATCAATGTTAATGTTTCTAAGTGTAATCAAATTAGTTTTACGAGGAGCACCAAACCTATCAATCACGTTTATTATATCGATAAAACACAAATTCAAAAAGTTAACTGCATACGGGATTTGGGGGTGCTCCTGGACTCAAAGCTAACTTTCCAGGATCACATTGAGGCCATCACTAATAAGGCGTTTAGAAATCTGGGTTTTATTCTTAGGGTCAGTAAACCTTTCAAGAACCCAAAAAGCACCCGCGCTCTGTACTACGCTTATGTTAGAAGCATATTGGAGTACTGCAGTTCTATCTGGAATCCGCAGTATATTATTTATCAAGATCTAATTGAGCGCCTTCAGAAGAAATTTTTACGCCATCTCAACTACAGATCTGGCTACCCCAACGATGACTACCTGACTTCTTGCCAGAGACATAATATAATGACTCTTGTGGATCGGCGTAAAATCTTAGACATGCAATTTTTATATAAAATCTGCAGCGGCACTATTGACAGCCTTGAACTAGTTAATACTTTACTAAACTTACGAGCCCCATCTACTCGTACTCGACATGACATGCATAGTATCTTCCACATTCCTTTTGTCCACACGAACTACGCTCAAAATTCTATAAGCTGTCGCTTGCCTGAAACATACAATAAATTTTTCTCAGACATTGATATATTTCATGTGTCTCAAGAAACTTTCAAACAGCAGGTTATAGAAACTTTAAAGGGTAAAACTTGAAGTCTAGTCTTTCTCTTCATTCTTACACATACACACACATACATACACACACACACACACACATACACACGCGCCAAAGTTTGCAAGATTTACGTTAGTTTTGCTTTATTTTGTTTATGCTTGGCTGTATAATTTCTAACTGTGCTTTGTAAATAAGATAAGTTTAAAAAATACTAGTCCGTAATTGGCCTATGTTTGGTCTACATTAATTGCCTATCTTTTGTAACTTTGTGCTGTGGACTTCGTAAAATTAATAAAAAAAAAAAAAAAAAAAAAAAAAAAAAAAAAACGTCTTTTTTTCATCGTTGGCGCTAGTGAACCGTATCAATAGAGTCATCAGCGTTTAGCGTGGAAATGCCTAGATCGAGGTTTCAGTAAAACACTTGCAAATACATTTTATAAAAGAAGACAAGCATGATTTTCTTGGCAAGTGAACCTCCTGGGGCCCCTTAAGGAAAATCATTCAAGGTGAAGAATTGGTTTTGGACCACGTTGAGAACAAGTCAAAACCGATATCCAAAGAATGTCGGAGATATTCTAAGGATTCTAACACCACACAGTGCTAAATCGATTCAAGCTTTTCGAAGTTGTGATGGAATAAAACAATGGAAGAACATGGGTTTGGGTGGGCGCTACTACGTACCTAACCTTATTCTCCTACCTCCATACTAAGTAAGTATGCACTCGTCCGATCTAACCTACTCCAAAGTACCGAACCACACATATTTTGTCATTTTGGAAACGTAAAATGGATAGGTAACCCAACCCAACAACCCGTGTGGCACCGGATTAAGAATAGCGTCGCTCCATTTCCTTCCGTGGATGTCGTAGAAGGCGACAAAGGAAATAAATTTATTACCAGGAGACGGACAGCAGCGTCTTCCTGAGATTCCAACCGCATACTGCGATCGCCAACCCGCCTGCCAAGCGTGGCGATTACGGCAAAACCCTTCATGGTTAAAAACCATGATGGAGGCCTATGTCCTACAGTGGGCGTCAAATGGCTGATGATGAACCCAACACAGCAGCCCGTCACGTAATACGAGGGCACGTTTTAACTCCAGACAGCATCGATGCAGATGCCCATTCGGTCAGTCTATACGAGTTATGCAAGTGCCAATCAGCAAGCACCTCCAATGAACCGCTTGCGGCATTGAGGCACAGTATAATGAACACTGTGGTTGAGGTCAACCTGTTTATTAACTTTGATCAATGTCACGTCGGAACTGGAGCATGTGACTGCATTGCTACCAATTCTAAGCATCTGATGGAGCTTAATGGGCCTTGAAGCTTATCGTGATATTCTGTCCTGAAGGGCTGGACGTTGGGACAAAAAAGTTACTGTGTCGTGGGAATACAATAAATTTGCGATACAATAACGGCTTTATTTTAAAAAAAAACACGATGCTTCCAAAGCACTCCTTAGATGCAGTTTATTTAATCTGTGGTTACCTACGTCGTTTCCTTGTAAATTCTCCACCACAGACTAATCGACTTAATCGACGTTTATCGGGTGTTTTAAGGAATCAACTTCAAGCTTCCCAGTCTTGCGCCGCGCCTACGCCGCCGCCCGCATCTAGCGTCAACAGTTTGTTGCGTGTTGCGAATTCACCTTAGAATTTGCAACAGAAAAGAAATTATCTAAATTAGTCAGAAAAGAAATACCTACGTCTTGTTCTCACAGCGTCAGTGGGAAGAAGAATGATTGATTGAGTCACAGAGTGAGTGGTACAAAAAAAAGAGCGAATGATCTGTTAGTCGCGGAAGTGCTCGGTACACACTCTCGCGTTAGTCGCGGAGTGTTTAGTTTAGCTGTTTTTTTTTGCGGAGACTGTGCACACGACCTAAGTTGCATAGTTGCATTTACATTGTTGCCACACGATTTTCCTTGTTTAAACGAACTCAACTTATGTATCGTGACTATCAAAGTAGCTACTTACCCACCCATTTAAATATGATCGCGCCGACATCCGTCTTGGTTGCAGTGTCCCTTCACTCAACCTTGCGACAATGCGACCTTAAGCCGGCCGCGTGTGTTTTATTTTTATGGCACTTTTAACGGCCTAGCTGACGAAATAAATAGATAAGCTAATGTTAGTGGAAGATGAACTCAGGCGCGACCCAGAATACATAGACAAGACTAGATTTTCCCACTTGGCCTCAAAGTCGGGCCATTGTAGGAAGCTAGCTCTGCGGTATGTAAACACCTCAAGACATTCGGCTTCAGAGACTACTTAGTAAATAAAACTATTGGTAGGTGCATGCCGGGATTCAAACTCACATAATGTTATTGAATTTTAAAATTAAATGATAATGCCTAAAGAAAAGAACAGCTCCCACTTCTGTCTTCGTGGCCTAGCGATAACACGTTACGAGTAGATTTCCGAGGTGTTAGATTCCCGCTAGGAGCCGCTGTACCTACTTTTATTTGTATAGATGGTGTTTTTCACTTTTAACATGTCCTTGACTGGTTTCCACACCACAGGGATTCCTAATTTGGGACCAAGGAAGGTACTCAATAGTGATGTGTGTTAAATTTCATGTCATTAAAAACATAATTTGTAAAAACACCAAGTCTCGCAACTCAGTTCTTCTACCGTAATTAGTTGTGAGAACTATGTAATACCAAGCCGGTACCTATCTACACGTATTATTCCAATATTTTATACATATATAGGTACACTGATTAATTTACTGCAAATGTAACTTTGTAATCCTATATATTTATGCAGTTGGTGCATCTAGTTTTTCTTTCATTTATTCACTAAAAACTAATTGTGTTCTAAATTTGATGCTTCTATGTCTGCTAGAAGTGCCTTAGAGTTTTGATGATCAGTCAGTCAGTCAGTCAGTGAGTGAGTGAGTGAGTGACAAAATTAAGAAACTTTGACTAGTTATAATTCTTAAACTACTAGTTCAAATTGAATGAAATTTGAATTATACCCTGTTTATACAATGTCTGCTTGTTTACAGAAAATTCACCCTTCTAGTTTTATCCACAACGAAGTTATAGGGGTCGAAAATGGCCTGAACTGCTTCGAGAAAAGGATGGCAGTGCCGCTTTTTTGCTCTTTGCTCGACTCGGCCGGGGCACTCCCTTGCCCCCAGATGTTATTTTACTTCAAAGTACAAGGAAACACCCATCCTGTAAGGTCATAAATATCCCAAGAGAACTTCCAACATACATAGGTATCTCAATATGATGGATGATGGGATGCTCCCACGCTATTATTATAGCTCCATTCAATACAATAGTGTTGCGGCAATTAGTCTGTAAGTAGACATACATGAGTCATCATAAGAAACGTGGAGGTTTCTTGCAATAATGCGTATGAAGATGTTTTGTTTTTGAACTTCTTTTGTCGTTGTTTTTAAGCGTTTCAAAAAGGTCAAAAGAGAAGAGTTCTCATGAAAAATAAGGGAAGTATTAGCTTGCACATTCACACATTTTCAACGAGTGTAATATACTTTTGACAAATGTGGTTAAAAATTTAATATCCATGTACCTAGTACCTACTTAATTTTTGATCGAGAAACGTGGCTATACGTATAACGTCGGTATGTTATTAAATTTATATTTTATGTAATTCAACTTAACTGTTAATAACAATAAGGATTTTTCCATTAAGGCCTACCTAATTAAAAATATATGTTTAAAGTAGACAGGAATGTTGCGTTGGTTTGGACATGTGGAGAGGATGACGGAAGAAAGATTGACGAAACAAATATATCGAGCGAATATGGGTGGGGGGGCCGGTAAGGGACGTCCCAGGCGGCAAGGGCAAGATAAAAAGTACCTGAAACCGGCGTGCGTGCATGCAACGACTAGGTAATGAATGTTGAGGAAGCGAAAGTGATCTGTCAGGATCGTGGCAAGTGGCAGTCTCTGGTCTCTGCCTACCCCTCTGAGATACAGGCATGAGTTTATGTAGGTATATATGTATGTCTAGAGACCTGAATGAAGGATATTTAAGGATTACCTAGATAATAAAATAACGGATCTAGCAAGGCCTCAGACTGACTATATTTAAAAAGTGTATATTTTTTTTACAATAATTTCGAATTTTTGAACGTGCGAGCGAGACGGAGTGTCAGACGTTATCGTAACAACAGCATTAATTGGGTTGGAAGATATTTCTAGAAAATACAAAATTCCAACAAGGATTGTTGCTAATGTTTGCATAACTGTCCAAATGTTTGTCGAGTTATTGGATCGTTCAGTTGGGAATGTTTGCTAGATTGTATTCGTGATTTTCCACCTTTGGTTCGACACGGTAAATTCAAATTCAAAGTGCCGTAAAGTCAAAAAGTGTTTTCTATTATGTTAAATGTTTAAGACTTAAACAAGTGAAAGAACAATTGAGTTGGCTGGCGCTGACCATAGGACGCTCGAACCATAGTTTTTTCAATATTTATTTCTATTCATCCTGATATTGTTTTTTATGCTTTAGTAGTAATTTTGGGTAACAACAGATTTTTTTTTTAACGTGACATTTCTTTCAAAAACGCCGAACGGATTCGAAGTCACCCTGTAGACGTTTGAACTTATCTAGATATGTGTAATGTTGTTAGAATCCTTATCCTATGTTGACTCCCATTAACAAAGGGTAACTGATATGGCAAGTAGGTATTTTTTTTGTTTTTGTAATAATTAGAGCGTTTTCTATACAATTTCTAACGTTCGTTCCTAGACAACGAAACTTTCAAAATGCTAAAAGATCCACTTGCCACTTGTAATTAATTGTAGTTGACGATGTCAGAAAGAATGACAACAAACAAGTGACTGGCGAGTTGCGGTGCAACAGAATCAAGACGTAGGTATAGTGATACGTTACAATTGAATCGTGTGATTTTAAAACGACACATGTCCTTTCATTACAACTTTGCAAGAAATAGAAAAAACTGTTTTATTCAAATACTAATATCTACAACAGCAATATTTTAGCATATTATATTGATTTCTGTATGAATAAACTACATTTTTTTGTTCTAATGTAAATCAATTAGTAGGTGTAAATAATTTAATAAAAAAAAATGGGCAAGTGTTATTTTAAAAACACATGTGACTTGTGTTGTTTTAAAATCACACGATTCAATTATGACAATTGAGCTATGAGTCACTGAAAAATGGGAGTAGAATTGGAACGTAGATGGGAACTTGCGTCTAACTTACATTGCAGTAACATTGCTTTCGTACCAAAGAAATCGTATAAAACTTAGGAAAAAAAAACAACTAATACTTTTTTCGGGGCTTTTGGGGTAAAAAAAATGCGAAAAATAAAATTGCTCTAATAACAAAAACCTTATTAGATTTAGTTTTTTCATAGAATATTGAACGTTTTCTTATAAGGGTGTACAATGTACATGCATAAAAACATTATTTTACGAGATAAACTTTGATAAACGCTTCACATTTTACAAGGCGTTACGTGCAAGTTGTGACGTCATAGTTTGAGCCTGATTTGTATGTGGCGTTTTTGTACCACGTGACTATATTGACATTTCAACAGATTATGTTATGAAAAGACAAGTATTAATAAATAAAACGGGCATCAGTTCTCCGAGCTATGTGCCCCGCCCACAGCAATTCTTCGAGCTATATCATTAACTCGGGTTCAATTCCGCGGATTGAAGCTTGGAAATCACGAGGGAGGCCTATATCCTGCAGTGGGCGTCAAACGGCTGATGATGATGATGACGATGATACTATATCCCGACAAGAGTCCCGGTAATGCGTTCCCGTGGGATAATATTTATTTTAAGTTTAAAATAGATGGCGTTGTGCGAGCGAACGCTGTGTTTCAAACACAGATGGCGTTGTGCAAGAATCGAATAAACCGATTCTGCGGCGGTACGAAGTTCGCCGGGACAGCTGGTTTGATATAAAATTAATATTATTCATTTAATGACAAAAAACCGTGAAAAGTGGCATAGACATGAGAGATACCTCATATTGAGAACCTACGTCGTACTGTTAATCTCAACGTGTTGATGGTGATTATATTTACTTACCTAACATTGTAAGTTGCACTAGGCACCTGTTAATGTTATCTCCAAAACCTAGGTTAGCTGGTAGATAATGCTATATAACATCAAAGTTGCCTATATGCCAAACAAATTTTCATTAAGGGCCGAGAGCGTTCGAAATTTCATAGTGAACAATTCATGGTTTGATATGAAAATACGATGTAGGTACATTGCAAAGTCGATTAACCCACAGATTGACAAGTAGTAAGACAGCTACGCAATGTACACCGAATTGTCATAATAAACTACGAAATTTTGTTTTATGAATCTCCGCCCTCACGATGCTATCTTAAGGAAAAGGACTGTATGCATGAGTATGACTTATTGATTACTGTCATACACATTCATTGCAATATAGCGGAACTACCTTATTAGTGGTAACTTAAAGATAATTATTAGACGTCATGACATCACGGATTCTCCACAGTACCGCCGGTGAACTCCATTCGCACTGTTGCAGATTGCAGACAACTAGTCTACCTCAGTCAAACATGTCTAGAAGTTACAAATTACCTAAACCGTTTTAACTTTCTGTAGTGCGAAGACAAGATAAGACAGAATATTCTTTATTGAATAACAAACAGACGCCGAGAACAGATAAGTCCGGGATTATTGCTGAAGTTTTGACACTGAAAATGTCTTTTCGTTTGCTCCAGTGAAGGCTCCGATTTCACGAAAAACTGCGAGTTGTGAAGATATGATATTCAAAAAAGGCTCAAAAGACGTAAGATGCAAAAAGAATTAATCGAGAAAGTCAAAAAGGAAAAAAGGTATGGCCGAAATAGTAAAATGAAATGAAATGAAAAAACTTTATTGTAAAACGGTTACAAAAAAATGGTTACTGGCTCCCAACCTAGGATTCCCTATACTATGGGTAGCCATATATGTATGAAATAAAAAATCATTTTCCGTTTTTGATTTTGAAGCTCGATATTTTGGAAACGCAGAATGATATCAAAAATTTGAGAAAAATTCCTCTGGACAATTGAGTCAGCTACAATATGAGCCTAAAACAAAAACGATCGGGCTAAGGGTTTGCCTTTTTGAAAAAAATCAAAAAGTCAGAAAGACATTTTTCACAGGACATTTATGACTCGATTAATTTCCAATGTGCTCGATAGTCGTGTGAGGCACGAAATCTGTGAACGTTTTTAGTAAGTAAACTAAATTCAGTAAGTTTAATAAAACTACAATCCGTAATTATTACGACAATTCGATGTACATTGCGTAGCAGTCTTCCAACTTGTTAATCTGTGGGATAATGGGCTTTGCAACGTACATCAAAGTCTTATGGTAACTCATGAATTGCAGTTCTATGAAACAGGCCCCTGGTGTAACCCTCAAAATATGATCTAGCTTCCATCGTACCCTGCGTGTCACAATACCTCCACTAAGGAGGAGCTTATGCCAGCTAGTGCTACTGCAGCCACACGCAGTATAATTATTACTTTATCGTTCAATCTTTTGATGAATCTAACTGCATGCTTGAAGACAAACATTTACACTTTAACAAACATACCATGTGTTCAGGATTTAACATTAATATATTTTTTTATCTTTATCTGGTTTACCCCGTTGAAAGAAAAGCTTCTTCTCGATATTGAACTCCTTTTTCTTAAGACTCTTTTAATCGCAGAAACTTGTTTTCGAAAGTGGAATACACCTGATGTAAGTATGTACCTACAGGTTTGTGCGAGCGCCGCTCTGTGGAAAACCCCATCGATTGGGTCGATGCCCCCAATAAAGAGTGCCTTGTCTGCATTTAACTTTACAGGGTTACAAGATTCTATAACACTGTTGTTGACTGTTGACTTATTTCTTTGATGGCAATTTTATTTGTTTACTGATGGTTTACTGTTCATCATCATCATCAGCCATTTGACGCCCACTGCAGGATACAGGCCTCCCCCGTGGCTTTCATAACCATGAGGGGTTTTGTCATAATCGCCACGCTTGGCAGGCGGGTTGGCGATCGCAGTACGCGGTTGGAATCTCAGGAAAACGCTGCTGCCCGTCTCCTGGTAATTGATTTCCTTAGTCGCCTTCTACGACATCGAACGAAGTGGAGTGACGCTATTCTTAATCCGGCGCCACACGGAACAACCAAACCAACGTTTACTGTTCCTTCTTCGAAAATTGACTCGCTGAGTTAGGGCTTAAGACAATTTTAACCATTTTCGTATTGTCGTTACCGTACAAAATGTATGGGAAAAGCTTTTTTCGACTAATTGGACCTTTTGAGATTTTGACAAAGTTGACTTTATTAGCAGCAGCATCGAATGGCTTCATAAACATATAGGAGAAATTAAACTTTTCTTGCTGACCATTCTTTCAAAACCAAAAGTTTGATGTGAGTTTGTATAATTTAAAGTAAATTTTTCTTTTTATCGTTACCTACAGCAAAACCGGTTCTCATCTATTTATTCTCTTATGCACCTTCATTGAACCATGAGAGGTTTTACCATAATCGCCACGCTTGGCAGGCGGGTTGGCGATCGCAGTATGCGGTTGGAATCTCAGGAAGACGCTGCTGCCCGTCTCCTGGTAATTGATTTCCTTAGTCGCCTTCTACGAAATCCACGGAAGGAAATGCAGTGACGCTATTCTTAATCCGGTGCCACACGGTGCCACAATGTACCCACACTGTAAACAAATCCATCCAGTTTAACAATTTGTTACATAAGTAGAACGTTACCCAAGCTCACGGTACCCCGTCTGAGGTAAGTATCGAGGTTAATTATTCAACTTGACAGGACTTAAGATTCGGATCGACCCGTTCGTCAAGTGACATGCAAGGGAAGGTGACAGGCACCTAGTTCTTGCTGGGAACAATTGGGCCACGATAACTGGTAATTTATGCATTAGTGGAGCGTAGTTGCTTGACAAATAAAAGCTATGAAAATGCTATAGCACATCACGAGGTAGGTATAAGCTGTGGTATTAAGGGACTAAACAAGTTTCACTAGAGCGTCACCAATGGAAAAAAGATTTCATAAGTATCTTCTTCAGATCGTTTTTGTAAAAAGTGTCTTTCTATTCTCTGAATAACGTAAACAGACCCACCACCGAGAACTTAGAATCCAGGACGTGGGTAGATAGCATACATTACAATACATAAACTCACGCCTGTGTCCCGGACGGGTAGGCAGAGAGCAGGGTTTGCCCCTTGACACGATCCTGACGGTTCTCTTCTTCTTCATCAACATTCATTAGACGTTGCATGCACGCACGCCCGGTTTCGGGTACTTTTACATAGCATTTTTTGTTTTCTCTCGATCGTAGGTCCTAAAAATCCCTATTTACATTACCTATTGAGAAAATACAAAGACACTGCTAAATAAAACGATATGTAAAAGAAGAATTGATTTTTACATTGGTGGCGCTAGTGAACCTTACGGAGCCTTAAGACTGTCCTTACGTGGAGCATGTTGTCTCGCTCGCACTATTTAACATTTATTAATTATATTATGGTAATGAAATGATTAAACTCTTGATAAATGTGGTCCGAGGGTTTTGATGCCTAATTAAATTACGGACATTTTAAATATATTTTTGTTTTCCTATACGTAGTATTTAATAAAGAAAAGTTTTTTCCAAAATTATTAATTTTGGCATCAAATTTTCTCAGTCAAAAACATTGTGCAGGATAAGAGAAATATACCTTGAATAAAGAAATAAAGAAATTCATCAAACCCTCAGACCGCATTCATCAAAAATATACTCATTTACAATAACTAAAAATGTTAAATTGTGCGAGCGAGACAGAATGCTCCACGTAAGAACTGTCTTAAAGAAACTACCTGAAACCAGCAGCCAAATGTCTTCTCGCTCTCATCGTATCGCAAAGAGCAAGAGGACGCATTGTTTAGCAGATTGTTTTAAATCGTCCGTTGATGAAGACAAGCAATGTAGCTTGACTGCAGCAGTGTCACTGAGAGTAAGTTAAGCTGTAAGTTGTGGCAGTAGGAATCACCTAAACGAAGTGCCTACGAGAAAATTCCATTGACATGCCTCTATAACACCTTATAATCGTTTACCCACGTACATAACTGATTATGATGTAAATCATAATATCCGCATTGTTTTTCTACCGAGCTAAGGTAGGTCACTATGGTTGTGTGGTGAGGCAGGGTTTACACCGCGTAGCTAATAAACAGGTAAGTAAGGTCAACAGATACTCGTGGTGGGTGTGTTTATTTTGAATCGAGTAGTGTATACTTCAAGTTGGGATTTCATCTACGTCAGATTTGAACGAGATTTGAAAAGAAACATGTTTGATAAGTTTTTTAAGCTGTCGCAGGGGTCAGTGCGGGTAGGTAGTATCCGTCGTGGTTTTACGACACCACTAAAGTCCACTCATGTGTAGTGTAGTGTGCAAACAATACCGTGCACGTGCGGAATCCATAAGCGTCAGGTACAGTCATCGCAATTTTTGCTAGTCAACTAACTCCTTAGGGTCAAGGCATACTGACACAGAGTCGAAGCGCATCGAAGCGTCAATCTAATGTACAGCATCATCGTCATCAACCCATTATGTCCCCACCGAGGGGCACGGGTCTCTTCCCTGAGGAAGGTATAGGCCATACTCCACCACGGGGGCCAAGTCCGGATTGGTGGAGGCTTGTAGACTAGTGGCTCGTCTACTGTCAGAAGTTGTCAAGCCGCCCTAAGGCCTCTGACTTGGCTTAACGACTGCCATCTATCGACGGCAGCCGGCACCAACAGCTTAACGTGCCTTGCGAAGCACGGAACCGCTCGGAAAAATGCCACTAGCGTTAGGCATAGACGGCGACCCATCCATGCACTGAACGCGCCCTGTGTTGCTTAACCTTCGTGATCGTTTTAAGATCACTCAAGCAGCCGGGGCTACGAGCGGTGCGACAATCTAAAAAAATACAAAGCGCATCGTAAAGCAGATATTGAATAATAATAACAATACTTCCACACAATACAATCACTTGACCTGGTTCCAAAGGATACCCTGTGCTATGGTTAGGGGCCAATCAAGTATTACGTAAGCACTGCAGGGGGTCTTTGCTTTGCTTATTTTCGATGACATGGGGGGCGGGGCCTTGATGGTGATTACGTCAGCAATAGAAATATTTTTTTACTTTTTCGGATTTTTTTTACAAAATTTGCGACATGCCTTTTAAATAGACAAATCCAAGTCACACCAAAAATTATGTTGTTTGAAAAATTATATGAAAGTTTTATGTGCGTTAATGTCCTCTATTCTGAGCCTATTTCTTATTTCTAGACCAATAACTGCTGCTTATGAATCAATAAAAAAACCAGATTACATCACAACAAAAATGCTTAATATGCGAACAGACTCCGATTGGTGCGTTTTGGTTCTGAAGGAGACCTAACCGAATCTCAGTAGGTTCTGACTATGTCGGACACGACACAAAAGAACCCTAGAGAATTTGATGCTTTCGCTGCCAATCGACTCTGCGTTCGTGTGCTTTGACTCTTGAATGAATGAGACAATCCACTATAAAACGAAGGGCCTATCTTTCAGATTAGCCAGTTTAAGGAGAAGCGGGCTGGTCGCATGATCTATCAAAGAAACGATATTTGATGAGGTAAAAAGATTCTCGTGAGGAGAACGAACTTGCATGCACATTGGACGCCCACTCGCTGGACCCACGATCTGAGGCGGACTGAAGCGGCTGGATGAAGATGGCCGAGGGCAGAAAGGAGTGGTTTTCCTTGGGGGAGGCCTATGTACAGCAGTGGACGAATACGGCCTGATTGATTGGTTTAATATCACGCTTATGCTGACTTGCACTGCAAGTCACACTTGCGTGATCGACAGTACGGGTAGAAAGTACCGGTTACGTACGCGTAGTTGTTGTCACTTAGTGTGTTCCCGTTAACTTTAGTCCGTGCGAGATGGTTTGTTGAGATCTCTCGGAATCCATAACTAAAGCGCAGTCTCTAACTCTTAATACATATAAACGTTAACAGCTACTTACTAAATTTTCGGTACTTAAAAATTATAGGTAAATATTAAGTACCTAACCTAGATAATAAATTACTTAAGTATTACGCAACTAAATAGATGCTAAGTGTTACGTTAGATTCATTGCCGCACTTTCGAACTGTTAACGTCGGAATAAACTGCATCAAAATCATCTACTGAGTATAATTATGGAACGCTGGTCAACTCTAACATCATTAATTAATGTTAAAGATGAAATATTAACACTTAGCATTTATTTAGTTATTTATTTATTTTGTTTCTAAATTGGTGATAAAAGTTTAAGTAGAAGGTTAGTTAAAGTGGAAGAGATAAAGCCAGATAACTTGCTTCTAATAATAAAAATAAAAAAATGATGCGGGAGGCGAGAACGGATTTTTTGTGTATGAAATTGATACAAGAATTATCACACAAATTGAGGTTCTCAAGTGGACTAGTCACCAGCTCGCTGGTCCGAGGATCTGAGGCAGATTGGTAGGGGCTAGTTGAAGATGATCAAGGACAGAAGGAATTGCTGTGCCTTGGGGAAGCGTCTAGCAGTGGACGAGTAGGTGCAGGTATTGATTGACTCAAATTATTTTGCAAGATGGTGCATATTTGGCCAGGCCTCAGAAACCTCATTGAATATTTAAAACTTTTTAGAATTTAAAACTGTAGAATTCTAAAGAACCCACCCGATCGCGCCACCATAACCAACAGGTTAAGGTTATATTATTTTTGTTGCACTAACCATCTCTATATAGTCTGTGCACTAACCCGTGCTGAGGAAAAGGTTGTCTCATGTTTTGTTTAAAAACAAAAAAAAAATATTAAAGATACAATCCGAGGTCTTATTAGTGAGGGCAAATTATTAAAATTATCTTCCAGACAACTATTGCCAAGCGTGAGTTTACCATTGATTAGATTTTATTTTTACCACAGTTTGGCGAATTTGCAGACACACGTTCGCTTTTCGATTCTGTGGTAGAAAGCGTATCTTCCGTAGATGCAACTATAAGTGAATTCCACACAAAATATCGCGTGTTCGCAGGCGGCACAGCATGAGCCGGTATAGGTTGCAATTATTGCTTGATTAGCACTCTTCTGGTGGAAAGTTAACACACTGCTGTCACTCAACGGAGTTTCCCGGGATAGATTAGGATCCTGTCAGGTGAAAATCCAGGAGCTTAAGTAACGTCATGAGACGCACCTAATTGAGTAACTTTAGAGAGCTAACACTTTTAGCCAAAGAACTCAGGTGAGTGACGTAGCTTAGATATTATGGGATTAGCTAGTTCAGACAAATGGGCTGGACACATTTATCGAAGTGGAGTACCTACAAAGGGTCTCGAGTGGAGACTGCGAACTGGCAAACGCAGCGTAGGATGCCCAGCAGCTTGATAGACCAACGATCTGAGGCCTGGCAGTAGCTGTATGAGGATGGCCGAAAATAGAAAGAAGTGGCGTGCTTTGGAGGTGTGGCAGCGCTCAGAGCGTGAGGCTATCAGCGCTGCTGATAACTTGGTAATAGTAACTCTTGTTGGTACAGCATCTTCCACGTTTCAGTTCTTTGTCAGTCTGCATGTTTCGATTTCGACATCCACCTGGTCTGGAATATGGTGAAATTTCTTTTTCCGCGGCCCGCTTAGAAGCTGGCCACAGAGGTAGACCTATGTCTCCTTCCATGCTGAAGAAGATCGAATATTAAATAAAAAATAAAGCAGTGCCTATGCCCTACAGTGGAACATATGCAGCCTACATATGTTCCACTGTAGGGCATAGGCAAAGTTTATTAAAGGTTTTATTATACTGTGGCATAGGCCTTTTCTCAGAGAGAGAGAGAGAGAGAGAGAGAGAGAGAGAGAGTATGGGCTTAATCATCACGCGGATTGGCATAAATACTTCAAATACTCAAGTTTCCTCACAATGTTAAGTGAATGAATGTTAAAGACGAAAAATGGTGTGACGCATTACGTAATGACAATTTTATAACAAAAATATTCTCGTCTTAGATAATTTATATTGACCATGACTTATATTTTTTGCACTCAAGAACTGTTGTGATTAATTTGTTATTCAGAGACCTCCGACACTCAATAAAGCTGTATTTAAATTGACTACAGTCTGAAACGGTAAGTGCGTTGCGTCATCCACGAAACTTTGCAATACAAAGGTCATTAATAAATTTCTTCGCAAAAACTTACTTCGACTAAATCATCATAGACCACTGTTTTAATAATATCAATCAAAGAGCTATTTACAAGAAACTGAACACTAACACTTATTTCTTTCTAATAAATTTAATCTTTGTCAAACTGACGTTGCTGTAACTTAACCTAGTCCAACTATACTTACAAAGCTTTCATCGCGGAAACGCAAACGGCCGCCTGCCAACCGAACTGCCTACAGTTTTATATGAAAAACCAGTGGACCTTGAACTGACTGGTTCCATAGCTAGCACAGACTTGCATTGTTTCCACCACCATCTCTCACGCGGAATATGATAGCAGGTTTCGCTCAGCCGCTCACGGATCGGGCCATGCGCGGAGGCTTTAATAAGGGCTAACTAGCGCCGCCAAAGAACAAAAAATCACATCTTCTTTCACAATCCGTTTTTGCCAAAAAGTGAACGACAAAAATGTCTGTGTTAGTAACAGCAATTTCTAGAACCTAGGTACAGCTTAGAAAGTAGGTTTAAGAATCTAGGCTACAATTCCGTTGCGAAAACGGCCGTTTTTGGCGTAAATGAAATTGTGGACTAGGTTCTTTACCCTAGGTTCTAAGTTGTAGGTTCTAAAAATAGCTATCACTGATACAGAAAACTCTGTCGTTCACTTTTTTGGAAAAATGGATACAAACGAAGATGTGTTTTTTTTTCATTGGCGGCGCTAGTTAGCCCTTATTAAAGCCTTAACTGAAATGAGACAATTCACCAAAGAACTAAGGAGATTGAGAAAGCCTCAAAGATTAATCTGAAGTGACAGTGGGCTGGTCACATCTGCCGTTAGAGTGAAAAGGTTCTCGTTTAGCGACCGTTAGACGGAGATCCTTGGCTGCCTTCTGCCTTACTATCGAATCGATTCAAATACAGCTTCATGGTACTTGAAATTTATCATCATAATATGGCAAAAACAAAAACCGCCTTCAAAATACGCACTAAGCGGAAACTATCATCACCATTTGCGTCTATTGCTGATGATTTATGCTGCGATTTTTGAATGCTTTTGACTAAAAAGTCCTATTCGGGCGAGGACTCCTCGTCCGCATACTCGGCTTACGTAGGTAGCGGCCGTTTTTTAACAATAACTGTAATTCATTAATACACTAGTTGGCGCTGACGGTATTTTAAATCGCGGTATTAATTTGACTCATGGCTCCTGTTAACAAATCCCAACAAAATAATTGAATAAACACTTTGACAAAAATGCATATACGGCAAAATTACATTCGGACATGTGATATGAGATAGGGAAATAGCAGAAAATAACAGTTTTTACACTTTTTACCCGGAGGTCGACATAGGAAGGAAATAGGAATGATCCGCAGTACATTTGTGCGCTTCATTGAATCGAAGCCTTTTTTAATCGTTTATTTCGCAAAAGATCATTCTTCATTGTTATTACTGTTCAGCTAAAACCTGCGGCACGTACCTAATGTCTTTATGATAATAGGAAACGGTATATCACATTATAAACAACTTCAAATAGCGGGTGTCATAACGTCTAACGGGATCATAGGTGTTGACAAGCCACTTTTCTACTTAACTGTACAGTTGACGGCCTTTGTAGTCTTTTTGAATTCGACTCTATTAGTCTTATTTATAAAAATACGATTCCCTAAAACACTCCTCAGATGCAGTTTAAATAGTCTGTGGTAAAGGGAAAGACGTAACCACAGATTATTTAAACTGCATCTGGGGAGTGTTTTAGAGGAATCGTGTTGTTATAAATAAGACCGCTCGTCTCGAATATACAAAAATCGAAAGTTTCATGTGAAAAAGGTTGAACAACAAATGGCAAGCAATTAATTGATGAGCAAAATAAATGTAATGTTCAGCAACTAATTTTATTTTTATTAATTTTTGTATTCCAAATCCGTGTGGCGCCGGATTAAGAATAGCGTCACTCCATTTTCTTCCCTGGATGTCGTAGGAGGCGACTAAGGAAATCAATTACCAGGAGACGGGCAGCAGCGTCTTTCTGAGATTCCAACGACATACTGCGATCGCCAACCCTCCTGCCAAGCGTGGCGATTATGGCAAAACCCTTCTTGGTTATGAAAACCATGAGGGAGGCCTATGTCCTGCAGTGGGCGTCAAATGGCTGATCTCCGTGTTTTGAAGTCGGTTAAAAAGATGTTCGTATCGACGAGTAGAACCGCCTGAGTTGCACCACTCAGTGTACACGCAAATTTCTGGGTGGTTTGAAAGCCGCAGTTATTTAATTAGTGATTAAAAATGGCATCTCTTTTAGTACTTTTAAGTATAGGCGTAAATAAAAAAATCTCGTTTAAGAAAATGCGCGAACAATTAGGTAGTACCGCCTCTCCGTCTAACAGAACAATGACCCGTGGACCCGCGGCACCGCTCTGGATGGCTACTAATGGTTCTAATTGATTCGAGTTTGTGTCCGGACAGTTTTGAAAAGTGCGTTTATTAAAAAAAAAACAAACTATCGTATTCGATAGCTATTGTTAGGCACGTTCAGTTTGCTATGTCTTTCAAACCACCCAAAATTTGCGAGTTTAATAAAAATGCAGTATTATACTCGAACAATGTATAAAAAATATGGAAATTTTGTTACACTTGTGCACTCAACGTTACGGGCGATTTTGCAACAAAAATGCTTGCCGTCGTCGTAATCCCTACTTACTACAGAATTCTACGAAGGTTAGGCGCAGTTGACAGCAAATCACGTGAACGCCTATGTCCAGCAGTGCATAGCCGAATGTGGGCTCATTGGATCGAAAGGTCCATATGGTCCCGACTGTACCTACATAAAAATATGACCCTTATTGAATACTAGCTGTGCCCGCGACTCCGTTCGCGTACATTTCGATTTGTACGAAGCAGTATATGTATGGGGGCCACGTCTTATCATAACTGGAGCTAGAATTTAAATAGCCTATCCTGTGTCCCAGATGTCTATATGTTTTTATACCAAATTTCATCAAATTCGGATAATTGGTTTAAGAGTTATGGAGGAACATACATACACACATACAGAAAAAAATTCTAAAAATCGTGAAATTAGTTTCAGTATCATATATTGAGCCTATAAACACAATATCTCTGAAAACAAACTAACTTACTCCATGACCGACCCTTACAGATTTATTATTAGTATAGAATAGATATAGATAGATGAATAATGGTATGCTAGCTATCCCGGCGAACTTCGTACCGCCATCCACAGAATCCGTTTATACGATTCTAGCACAACGTTATCTATTGTTAAACAACAACGTTCGCTCGCACATCGCCATCTATTTTAAACGTAAAATAAATACTATCCCACGGGAACGCATTACCGGGATATCAAGTATGCTATGTCTCAATTCAGGTCTTTGTATATCTGTATGCCAAGTTTCTTGTAAATCCGTTCAGTCGTTATTGCGTGATTGAGTAACAAACACCCAAACAAAACAAACAAACTTTCACATTTATAATATTAAGTAGGATAGTATGCAGCAAAAAAAAAAAACTTATGGTCCCACCCGATTCCGCCTTGGCCGACCACTTGCCCAGCTGTGGGACACAAACACGGCTAACTTTAAAAAAATAAGATGCAGTCTACTAATAAAAAAAATCCACTGAATGCAGCAGGTTGTAGCTGTTACATTGAAGGTTATTAAATAAATGCCGAGCTGAAACAATATTTGGTGATACGGTATTTGACACGATCAACAATAAATTATTTCATATGCTCGATTAAAACAAAAATTACAAAATATCTAGGAAAATTTATCTCATTTAGTCAATTACTAGTCATTACAATTTTTAAATAGATTAAACATAAAAAGAGTGCTCTGAAAGGTGACGTCATAAGCTAGTATTTTCATACAAAGTTCCGTTTTAAAAGTAACTCATTTGATATTTTGTCAAATACCCAATTGATTAAATTGAGTATCATGCAGGTACAAGGCTGTTCACACAATTCGGCTTAGATGTACGTATAAACTACTCTCGGTGTTTTTAAACGGTGGATTGCAGTTTCATTTATTTTCGCAAATCGTGTAAATTTACAGAAATAAATGAAACTTTGAAGGTGTTTTTTTTTCCTGAACTTCAATGAATATCTGAAGTCGGGTTCTATGCTCATCTTTTTCATGTAAAATTACACAAAATTATCCGTTTCCTATGCGTATAATATTGTTATTGATACGCATCCTCGAACAACGAATATATTTTGCGGATAGAAAACGGATTGATCGGATTGTTTCGTGTCATTTGTTCTTAGTAATTGTATATATTAAGGTTTGGTATATCTTACTGGGATCCATTTTATAGAGTACAATGCGCATACAAAAACTCACGCTTGTATGCCGGAGGGACAAGCAGACAACAAGGTTTGCTACTTTCCACGATCCTGACCAACATATTTCGCTTCATCAACTGATTTGATTAGAAGCTGCATGCACGCCCGCCAGTTATGGCGACAATTTAGTTGCAAAGTCCTGATGTGCTGTCGATTGTGCTTTTTAGAATGTAAAATCGGAAAGAAACGGAGTAATCGTCTACTTTCCCAATGTTTTAATGGATTAAGTTTTTGTTTCTATACCAATTTCTCTGCATTCCGGTAAGATGTTTCTTAGTGAACTAAAACATTGGACCAAAACGTTACCAACCTACCAAGCTTGGCGAGTATCTACTTGAGTTTTTTTGTTAAAGCTCCGCTCTAATTTCCTGGTAACCCTTGAAAGCCTTTGTGATTCATTTTATAACAATGCGCGAAGGCAAACCTTTCATTTCGAACCAAAACTTTTATTAGGTTAATTTTCAGGGATGATTTGCTTTTCACGGCAAGCTAAGCTGCTTTTGTTAAAATCGTACCAATGCATGCCTCACTTATTATAGCTCGACCCCAGCTTCTCGTACGCTAACAGTCAGTTAATCTATTGTTGACAACCTGTCAATAGTTTTTTTGGGCACTTTGGCGAATTGGCAGATTTTAACAGAAGGCAATTTAGCAGATTGTGAACGTGAAATCGGGGGTTTACCTGCAAGCGTCCGAACTGAATCTCTTTACTTAAGACTGCCCAAGCAAGATAAAGATAAGACAAGATATTTTTTTATTTCAAAACATCACTTCTGATTGTATAATATTTTAGACAAATTAGTTTGCTAATCCTTATGAAATACAACATTTAATAAGATAATATGCAGTATTTGGTTTCAGAGTTGGTATTACAAAACTAACCAATAGTCTTCACTATAGATTGTCTGTATTGTATGGAAACAAAGGAGTGTAAAGTTTTCAGGGTTCATACCTAAGTTTACATGTCACATTGCTTGTTTGTCTATTTCTTTATTGCATCATACATTTTGAAACTTGTACGGATATAGAAGAGGTAACTGGTAGTTTGCCTTTTTGTTTTTGTAATAATTTGTTTTTGTCGTAATTGTTCATAACAAAATGAATAAGGCCGACAATTGTACTATGTACCTTTGTAAATATTTTGTGTTTATTGTTTTTTTCTCGGTGTACAATAAAGAATATTCTTATCTTATCTTACAAAGTCACTGGTACATTAACAAAAATATTGTAGATACCTTGTTTCATCACTGAATCGTGATTTAGGAGACAATGCGGTCACTTGAATAATACTTTGGGTAAAATTGCGTCACAAAGTGCGATCGTAATTTAAGTATAAGTAAATACATTTATTCAGTCCTGCAAACAAAAGTAAAAGATCAAAAGGCAAAAAAGTGATACAAAGAGTTGTCGTCTTTTGTTATCGGCGTTTTTCTGCACAAGTGACAAGGTGCATCGAAACTGTGTCATTGACATATCCACAATAGCTAGGCTGGCTACACATATTTTGTATTTAAGCGATCGAACTATCGCTGCAAGTTCCGAACAAATATTACGTCCAAATACCCGAATTTTGGAGTATTACATCAAACAATTATAATAATATGGTTGATTCGAGGTCTTGCTTACGGTTAATCAACTGATTATGAAATTGAATTTTCTTGTCCGAACGATTCCTATCGTCTATCTGTCAAATTCCATACTAATTATCGTAAACGACAGGATGTAGAGAGAATTTGGTGCGTATAAATTAGGCCTTTATAGACTCGTGCTGCGGTCATTTTAATTTTGTTTAGCTTAGTCTAGTAGGTATTTGTCCCACAATGATATAATCCGACATGATCATCGAGCGTCGTCATAAAGTACCTATGCATAAATTTTATTTTTGTCTGTTTACTACAGCTTCTTATTTTTAGTTTGAAGTAACTGTGTTATTAATAAATAACACGATTTCTCTAAAACACTTCGCAGAAGCAGTTTAAATACTGTGAGTATTACCCTTTACCACAGACTAACGCAGTTTGCATTTGAGTAGTAGCAGATATTGAGACCATCTTCGTCCTGCAGAAGAGAGCGATCAGATTCATATATAAGCTAGGCAGTAGAGATTTTTTAAGAGATTTCTTTAAAGAAACTATATCTATGAAAATATTATGTACGTTAGGAAAAATATCAGTGACTTTAAAACTGTAGGTAGCCAACACAATGTAAATACTAGAAATAGACATAAACTTTCGTTCCCAAAATTTACGCTGGCAAAGGTTAATACATCCTATATGGGGCATTGTATACGTTTCTACAATAAGATCCCTGAGGATATAATAAGCTTGCCAAAAACGCGGTTCAAAAAATGTGTAAAACTCATGCATTGAACTCGCTTTAATCCCAGACATCATTGTCATTTAAACAATCTTTAATGTTATAGTAGCGATTTTTAGTAATTTTAATTTTTGTAATTTTTGGCACAAAGGGTTCTTTACACATTTTTTGAACTGCGTTTCTGGCAAGCTTATTATATTCTCAGGGATCTTATTGTAGAAACGTATACCATGTCCTATAAAGGATGTACTTACCTATTAACCTTTGCCAGCCTAAATTTTGGGAACGAAAGTTTATGTCTATTTCTAGTATTTTCATTGTGTTGGCTACTTAAAGTTTTAAAGTTATTGATATTTTTCCTAACGTACATAATATTTTCATAGATATACTGACTGGTATTTTAAGGAATCGTGTTCTTATAAATAAGACTGAATGCATATTTTATTTTTGTCTGTTTACCGCTTTTTGGATGGTTGGAAAATGAAAATAAACTGAAACGATAGTATTGTAAATGAACTCTAGTGTTTTTAGCAAGCACTACGAGGCGGATTGAGGACGCCCGTAGAGCGTCGAGCGTGACCGAGCCTTTGGCCTTCGGTCATGAATGGCTTGTTTTGGGTTGGAAGTTTTATGTAGGTATGCGCGACTGTTTGTGCTTTGATTTTGCGTGGGATTAGGTAAATAATGGCTCAAGGCATGTTATATCGCCCTATACCATGCCAGATGTTTTCGATCTTAGTCTACTCGAATGTAACTCGTGTCGTGTACACCGGCGATCGTAATCCACTCTGATGAAAACAGCTAATCCACTGGCTAGTATCCTTCCGTCCGAGTAGCTGAAATAGTTCACTCTGTCCGAGCGTGCTAAGATCGTGCAAACGCGGCATTATCCAACTTAACCATTAGCAAACCAATATTGACACTGACCCATACTACCTAATAGCACTGTTCTTCTCATCAGTGTGCCATGCATACTGTATATGGAAGTTGGATCCTTTGTTAAGCATGAAACACACCAAGGGGTGGCGGTGGCGTTCAATGCAAACATAATTTACTGCAGTAGTATTTATATGGACGTAAGTATGGACCGCCACCGCAACCGCGTTTGTGTGTTTCATCCTTTAGTAATAATATTCCATAATTTACCTACTTGTATAAAAAAAACCAAGCCAAATTCTACATAAGTATATTTAGTAAGAAGTGCAATTGACATTTATTTATTTATTTATATTACCGCCTCATAATCCTTTTTTATTGGACTATAAAAAGTGACTAATAGTTTCGCCTTGACGCACTGTCAACTTTTAGTACAATCACGTACAAAAACTTTGCGGAACCGGAAGCCACAAGGCGACCCATTAATCTGATACCCGTTCCGGATATCCTGTTAGGTTTTATTGGCAAACCTTTTTTTATATCGGATAGTTTATAGTTTTGTACCATCACGGTTGTCTTGGGTGAATGTCCATCGTCAAAGAACAAATCAAGTAAAACTTTGCATAAGTTTGTAAAGATCAGTCCCTCGTCTAACTGTCAAATTAGTATGGAATTTGACAGTTAGACGATTGGAATTGCTCCGGACTTGGTGCGCCTGATAACTAGGCCACAGGGTTTGCCATTTCCTTCAAGAAAATCCTATCTCTCGGAAAAGAGCGTGTTATCATTCTCAGTGCCTTTATAAGGGTACTACAGAAATACGCCTATGCCTGAGAGGTTTGTAAAGATCAACCCCTCGTCTAACTGTGAAATTAGTATTGAATTTGACAGTTAGACTTGGTGCGCCTGATAACTAGGCCATAGGGTTTGCCACTTCCTTTAAGAAAATCCTATCTCTCACTGCCTATCATGGTGACAACTTCGAAATCGCGAAAAATTTATCAACTGTTCCAATTGCGGTAATTTTAGTACGAAATAGTTGTCTGTTTCGTGTTTGACGTTGCTGGAAGATACCTGGAAGTATTTTGTTACACATTGTATAGGTACCTAAAAGTAAAATCTACCTTCCTCTTAAAACAAAAAGCAGCGGCAATTGTTATCAAACACAACTTTTACTTTCAATAAACTAACGTGGTGCGTACTTACAACAGAACCGGTCTGGCAAGGCAACGATGGAATGTCCAAATTCCACTAAAGTCTTGCTACAATTCACAAGCAACACCACTAAATAACTTCTGTGAGTACGTAGCGAGCACTTTGTAATTAATTTTGTTCCTCTCTACAAAGAAAAAAGCTAAGCGTTAAAGTTATAAAAACGGTACGCTTTGTTTTTATCCCACCTTGTTCCAAGCAGCCCCCGATCTAATGAGATTCAAACAAGAATTTCTTTATAAACACCAATTTCTTCGATCTATAAAGAAAGATTAATACGTAGAACAAATTCACAATTAGTATTCGAAACACACGGTTTTAAATAAACAAACGCCGGCACAGAGACAGAACGCGCGACGTTCTCCTTCGAATCACTGCTCACGACTGAGTGGAGGGAGTGAGTGATATAACGAGGCGTGAGTTGAATGAACGAATGGTGTAAGCCTGGGAATTCCAATTTGCATTGTTCATTGAACAATGAAACTTACTGTGTTGATCATAAGAGTCCCATAGTTAATTTTGATCGTAGTGCGTCCTGACTAAGTAGGATCAATTCGCAGAATTGGATTGACGGGTTTTTACGATTTTCTAATTTAGAACTACAAACTTTCAGCATATAGAAAATTGTTAACTTCGGTCCGTAGTAAAATAGTCCGAAAATATTGGGTGCAGGTATTTTCAAAAAAAATTGAGATTTATTAACAATAATATGTAACTAACTACTTTAAAGTAAAAGTTCATTTATTTGCGTAAATAATTCAATAAATGAGAGTCTGGTTCACATTTTCCATTTTATTTATTGATATAATTTTTGTACAAATAACGGCGGTATAATACATCGGACAGGTCTCACATACAAAACTAACGCTAACGAAGCTATTCGTATGTCACAAGTAGTGGCTACATTTTATTTTTAGTTAGTTTAATTCCAAAGAACAATTCATGGAACGCTTGCGTTTAAAAATTTGTTATCAAAAAGTTGTTTATTTGTGACGCGTGGCAATATAGTGCATGATTGTTTATTTATACTTAGGTAGGTAGATATCTATGCTCATTTACGCCAGCAAATTTTAGAAACACAATAAGTACCATAATTGAGTTTTGATTGCTCATTTCATAGCAGGATATGTTATATTAGTTTCACATAAGTAAGAAATATGACCACTTAGCACTTTGCCTATTGCATCACACCTATATTGATTGATACAGCCAATAAATTATTATTAGGTATTCTTTGTTAATGTTCAGACTTGCACAATATTTCTTAATTCAAATGAACTGAATCAACTCGTTTTATTTTACGATCAATATATTAAACACAAATAATTGCTTCGGAAAAATACGTCATTAATAAGATATGTTTAGTGAACGTATTATTGAGTCACACCCTGTGAAATATAATATTATTTTTAATGTTACAAACAGTGATAATTGACTGAAATTATTGGTGAAAATCAGAGGCCCAGGGATAGGGTCCTTAAGGTAGAAAATATTTACTTCACTTTGTTTAATTAAAGCGCATTTAAAATTACACTACATACACGATAAATATAATCTATTACTATGACTAGAGCGGTGCTAAAAATATCTGTTTATTTATTTCTGTAAATGAATGTCATTTATTGAAGCGGGTGAATGAAGCGCGAAAATAAATGAACAATAGTAACACTTAGGTAATAGAAAAAGCTCAATTAATATTTTCGTAACTATGGCATTTAAACTACTTACAATTTGTCTAAAATCCACGCATCATTTATGAAAATGTTGGTATACAAACGCTAGGTTTATTGTTCACTTACCAATTAAACTATTTTATAAAATAGGTACATTCACGAATTGTAACAAACGTTTTGTGATTAGCTATTTTTATTAGTATCAGAAATTAATAAAAAATATTAATTACAAAGTATGTAAATAAAATTGCGTGCAAATCACTCGTACGACTAGAATTTTATTTTATTTAACATTACAAATAGTTTTTATTCATTTTAATAACTACGAGATAGTAAAGCACTTTGAAAATTTTCCCATTGGCATGGAAACAAAGAGAAAATAATATTGGGAATGACGTCTACAAAGAAGTATCAGAAAAAACCTAAAGAAGAATGAATGAATAATTCTGAATAAAGGTTGAAGACAGTTAGTTTTGTTTCTTAATCTATATTGACTAGGAGGTGTTTTCACACACTGTATTTGTAAGAAATACATCGATTCCGGTATTTACTTATTGCCTCCGATATTATTTTACTTTCTTGATATGTACGGAGATTTATAAAATAATTGGTCAATGCGTTAACATCAATCAAGTACATTGTAAGCAAAACATCGAAAATAAAACCAATCACATAAAGAATATCAAAAAATCAGGACACTTACCACCAAACGCACCAGGGTCTGTTTCATTGACATACCAATTCAAATATTCACCTTCATACCAAGCGGTGATGAATTACCGGATCACACTCAAACCTGCTGCGAATGTTACGTATCACACAACCCAGTGCGTGTTAGTAACAAACAGACTAATCCATTCACCTAAATGAACATCAAAAGTGGTTCACTTAAATGAATATGCTTCGTTTTATGGCGTGCATCTACCAACGTTATTAGTTATCGTATGCGGCAGCTTGGAAAGTGATAGCGGGATATCGAAGTCACCGCTCAGCGATATTTGGGAGACACATCCGATGATTCCACTCTTGTATTTCCCCATAGTGTTGATTTCAATTGATGGTAAGCCACCTGCAAAGACACAAAAGTTTAAGCCTACTTAGGTTATGAATTAAATAGTGGGCAGCCCATGGGCTTACTTATGCGCACCAAATCCTGTCGGAATCGTATCAGTTGCGATAGATATTAGTGTGGAATTTGACAGTGAGACGATTAGAATTGTTCAGGAATGGTGCGCGTAATATAGAGCCAGTTGTGATCCTCCGAAACGGCTTCACCGATTTGTATGATATTTTTTTGCATACATTTGGTAGGTCTGAGAATAGGTCGTAGGCTAATTAATATAGCAAAACAACGTTTGCCCAGCTAGTATTGTATGGAGACCTAGAATGGATCAATGAATTGTGAGCTGAATGACATCTAAAGAAATGGGTCCTATAAGAAATGTGAAGTATTGGATTTAGTTGTGAGCATTTTCTTTTTGTAATAAGTACAATCGACGGCACTTTAATTAAGTCAGTTACGTTATGAACGTTTTTAGCGACAAATAAATTATTAATAAATAACATCTACACAAAACAATCACTTGTCTTGAGCATAGACTGATGCGAACATCTACAGAACAGACCAAAGCAAATGACGTACATTAGAAGTAAGCAAACTCGGTATCCCATGTCTAAGTGTAACTTCATCATCGTCATTATATTTTAAGAGTTGGTCTCGTGTCAGTGGACCATCTTCCACACGCTATAGTTACACGGTAATTCTTACACAGCCTGGCTCGTCACGACGTCCACTTTCTTTTTATCTGTAGGCGGAACCCGTTCGATCCGTTTGCATCCGTGGGCTGTGGAACCCTAATTATAAAAAGAAGGTGGACGTCGTGACAAGCCAGGACCAATAGGGTCTACCTCTGTATGTTTGTCTTACCCATTAAGGGTTCATCTCTTGAACCGTAATAGGTAATCTATGGCCTATAGCTTCAAGAAGGACTTCATTACATAGTTGGTTATAAATTACTTTCTTTCTCCTTTTTATGCAGCCTATACACGTCCCATTGCAGGGCTCAGGTCTTCTCTCAGAGAGAGAGTAAAGACTTAACTGCCACGCGTGCCCACCGTGGAATGGAAAAGAACAAGTAAAAGATAGATCGTAGAAAGTCTTCAAAATCTATTGGTGTACGTTAAAACAGCGAAGGTTATGATGCTCAGCAAATGAACTGGTTAAGTTGCACCAATTATTTAGTGGTTAAACTCACCAATGTAAAGTCCGTTCTGCGTGTTCAGTTGTTTTAGACTGCCCGGTGATATCTTCCCGACCGAGCCTAGTCCGTCCACTTCCAGAACACCCGCCTGACGGTTTCTGTAACATTTTTTATTTACTTTTTGTTAAAACCTGTGACATCATCAAGCCTTTATTCACGGCTCCTCGCTGTCTGCATCCACAGAACATTAGGACTAATAAATTATTACGGTAAGCATTCGGTAACACTGCATGGCAGAGCACCCGACCTCTCTTAGAGAGGAGTATGGCTTTAATCACAACGCACATGTACTGCGGACTGGCGACTTCAATCCAGTGATTGAACTCTGTAGTAATCCAGTGTTAAAAACCTATTTAGAGGCTGAAATTTCCACCCATGCCGGGACCTCCTCCTGTCCTCAGCACGGGTTAGTGCAACAAAAATAATATAATAATCCAGTGTTAATTAAGTAATTTGACCTCATACTCCTCATTTTGTTTTCCTTCACAGTTAGCAAGCTGTTCCGTGATGAGCTATAATTTATTTATATGTAAGACGATATACTTCAGAAAGATAATAATAATAATAACTTCCAGACAACACAATCACTTGTCCTGGTCCCAGACTAGGATACCCTGTGCTATGGTAACCAGGCAAGGACATCACAAACATGGAGATACACCCGGACTGAGGCCATTTGTACTAACGTACGGCGCCCCCAGTGGGAATCGAACCCACGACCTCTGTTTTGGTAGTTACGCGCCAAAAAATCCTTAAGAACTTAGCTCTTACCTCGTAGCGCGAGCTCTATGCCAGAGTCCATCGTCCACTTTTGTGTGGTTCGCTATGATCACCACCTCGCCGCTGCCGAGGTTGTATCTGCAAATGAAATGACACTTCATTTGCTGTCGTATTTTTTTGGTTGGGACAGCAGTAACACGTAAAACCTCCATTGCCACGGGAGTCCTTTGATCAATAGTTGATAATTACGATATGCAAAAGGCATAAGAGCCACGGGTTGCTAAGAAATTATGTTTGATTTGACCTACACTACCTACTTTAAAAGCTCTGTGTTGATTACGTCTTTTTCGTCGAAAATATTACTTTAAACTAACTTTAACTTGGGATAGATAGCGTAACTAATTGAAACCAATCGGAACTAGTCGAATCTAACTCAGGTCTATATTTTGGGGTAAGAAGGTAGAGCCACCAAAGTCAAACATGAATTTCAAGCAACCCTTACGCTCTTCCGTTCTTTACTCCAAAAGGCGCACTACCTGCACGACATATTTTGTTATGAAATGTCAAACTACTTTTCCCAATAAAGAAATGTATACTACATTATAAAGAAGTATTTTGTTTTAGAAGTAGTCGTTTCTTAATAATTCTCCAATAATTTTACAAGTTTACAGCTCATATCTCTTCTCAAAATATACTAAACATAATACATACCCACATAAACTTACGCCTGTATCCCAGAGGGGTAGGCAGATACCAGGGCTAGCCACGAGCCACGATCCCGACAAACCTCCTTCGCTTCATCATCATTAGTCGTCGCATGCAAACACGCTGGTTTCGGGTACTTTTTATCTTGCCCTTCTCTAATACATCCCCTATTTACAACTCAACGTACTTGAAGACCAGCACGGAGTTCTCTACGGCCAGAGAGAGGAAGTCATCGGAGGAGCGCGGCGGCACCTGCCCGCTCCACACCAGCAGCCCGTTGGCGCTGAGGCACCGGAACCGGATGTTGATGTCCAGGGTGTAACTCAGTAACCTGAGGGGAGAGGGAAGTTTAGTACTTTTTATTGTTAATATATTTCGCTTTTGACATTGGAAATGTCTTTTCGTTCGCTCCAGTGTAGATTTCGATTTCACGAAAAAGTGCGATCCCCTATATCTCAGAGAGTTGTGAAGATATTATATTCAAAAAAGGTTTAATAACGCGTATTTACAAGAGCTGTAACGTGCAAAAAGAAATATTCACAGAACGACAAAAAAACTTATGGCCAAAATAGCGAAAAAAAAAATTCAATATTTTCCGAATTTTTGATTTTGGCGCTCGATATTTTGGAAACGAAGAATGATATTAAAAAAATTGAGAAAAAATCCTCTGGACAATTTAGTCAGCTACACTTTGAGCCTAAAAAAAGACGATCGGGTTAAGAAAATAAAATAAAAAGGCATAACGACATTTTTCACATGACATTTATGACTTGATTCATTTCCAATGTGCTCGATACAATAGTCATGTGAGACACGAAATCTGTGTTATTTTTTTCTGTTTCGGTTGAAACTCCGTGATTTACCAAAGGTCCGTGCTGAAAATCAGTGCTGTGGGCAAAACCGCAGCGTATACTGAGCTCGACGCCATTTTACCGCTGTGCAGACATACGCTGGATCCCACATTGTTTTGGGATTATTTTTCGTGTTCAATTGTTTTGTTTATTTTTGTATGTATGTATGTCTTGTCTCTGTGAAGTTAAATAAATGTTTTTCTTCTTCGTCTTATTAACGTATGGGCGAGGAAAGTTTAGTAACTTGGCAAATAATAATACCTAATAACTTCTACGCAACACAATCACTCGTCCTGGTCTCAAAATAAAACCCTGTGCTATGGTAACCTGTCAAGGACATCATAAACATGGAAAAACACCCAGATTGAGGTCATTTATACAAATCCAGTACGACGGCCTCCAGCAAAAATAGAACCCATCATCTGTGTGTTTTGGTAGTCAAGTGCTGGATCAACGCCCGCTGCCGCCTAGGCACAAAAGGATGAAAGGATAATATAAAACGCCTAAATCTGAGTGGAGACAGAATAGAACAAGTATAGAAGTTTGTTTGTTTGTTACACTTTATTGCACAAAAAAAAAAATTTAGCACTTAAGTAGTAGGTACTACTGTCTCAGAGGGTAAGAAAAGTCTTAGACTATGTGCAAGGGCGGACTTATTTCAAGAGAAATTTCTTTCAGCCAGCCTTGACGCTTAGAGTACTAAACAGACAGAGTAAATGGGTGAGTCATTTGTCTAGCGCTAATTCGTTTGTGAGTCAGGTCATTGAGGGCCATCCATTTTTTAACGATATTGGCGATTAACTGTTTATTACGATTTTTTCGATACACTGACCCAGATGTTGAGGCGGCATACGAGGATATATCTCGAGTTATCAAAGACACTACTAAGACACAGTTCACCCTTGCCAATGGAGACTTCAATGCCAAAGTGGTAGTACGAAATCACAGCTGTAGAAGCAGAAACCTCAGGTGACAGATGCTGGTCAACTTCCTGGAGCTCTAGGGGCTGCACTTGATGAACTCTTACTTTAAGGCGATTCTCCCACTGGCAACGTCCAAATCAAGCGCGCGGCGACGCAGACGCGGATCCGCGTCACCTAGCGGTTTGATCCGCTTCTCCGCGCGGAATGGCGGTGTATGACGGCCCCGCGGCCGTATTCACTTCGCAGTCGACCGTCGTGGAAAATGGTTAGGTACCGAATTTTTTCACGATCCTACAGTTATTTTATCAACTTGGTTTTTGTATACTCTAATTAGGAGACTATTTACGATCGAGATCTAGAAATCAAATGTCCTTTATGCATAAAAACAGGCGCGGTCTTGCGGAGTCAGTCCCGTGTGTTATACCCCGCGGCACGCACCGCGCTTCCGCACGGTTTGGCGAGATCTGCGCGCGGTGACGCGTCGGCAGTGTGTTGTCCTAGGTGTGTTTTCTATACAGACTTAGATACTTGCATAAAATTTACGCGGCGGAGCGTGGAGCAGCGTGATAATATAATCGCCTGAGAAATTACCCCAAGGGAAGTGGATCTGGCTTAGCCCAGATGATAAGACGAAAAGTTAAACTTCAACATGTCCGACAACTATTCAGGATATATTTAGAGATGTTTCCGTGGTCAAAAGATTCCATACTGTTAGTGATCCTCGAGTTATTCTTTATAGTTAATTGGTTGGAATATCAAGGGCATTGGAATATCAAGGGCCTACCTTAGGCACTCTTGCAAATCCCGAGTTACATTTTCCTATGCTTCCTGAGTTCTTCTCCCAGAAAGAGAGAATAGAGAGAGAGTATGGGTTTAATCACCACGCGTGCCTACCACAGATTGGCGATTTCAATCGCTGAGATGTGAACACCTCGGCAGTCAGGTTTCCTCACCAAGTTTTTCTTCCCGGTTAGCGAGTGGTAGACGAGTTCTTGAGTGGAGACTGCGGATCGGTAAACGTAGTGTCGGACGTTCTCAGACTCGGTGGAGCGATGATTTTCGCAGGCGGCTGGCAAGAGCTGGATGAGAGTAGCCGAGGACCGTGCTCAGTGGCGTGCAATAGGAGAGGCCTATGCCCAGCAGTGGACAAGCGTAGGCTGATGATGATGATGATGAGCGGTATTGCTACTACAGATTTACACATTCAGTGGTACATGCGGACACGCCGGAGTTTGAACCTACGACCTCCTGAATGTAAGGCAAGCGTTCTACTGACCGCGCCACCACCGCTTCTGCTGTACTTGCCCTCTTAGAAAGCGAAATATTTTTAACCGACTTCAAAAAAGGAGGAGGCTATCAATTCGACGCGTATATATTTTTTTTATTTGGCTATGTTTCTCCATAACTCCGTCAAATCTTAATCGATTTCGACAATTCTTTTTTTGTTCGAACAGGTATAACGTCCCATTTTAATTTGGTGAAGATCTGATGGAGACTTTCAGAGATGGAGTGTGGCGAGCACATGTCAACTCTGCGCGCGCACTATAAACTCCAACATTCCTGCATCGCGCAAGCGAAATGTTTCACATGACATACCATAAATATAACGTCCGACGAACATCAGTCGGACCGGCCGTCCCCAGGCATACGATCTGCCTGGCGGGAAATTTCCCTCTATAGTGGAAGAGCACGATCACCCGCTCTTCCCTATAGTGGTGACCCCCGACAGAACATTGTCAACCTTCCTTCGCTCTCGCAGCACCCCACATACAATCAGTCTCAAAGCAAGGCCAGCATCCTCTTCCCTCTCACCTCATCAGATCCACTACAGTCAACGCACCGACTACTGGTACTGATGGTGATCTCCCCCAACCCCTCGGCACGGCAGCCACACAGCAACAGCGCACGTTGCCAGTGGTACAGCAGCCTTCACCGGTTCCTACCACATGCGCGGACCCCATGGTACTGTCGCCGGTGAAGTGACTGTTAGCCGCCGAACACCCTCAACCGCTAGTCGACTCACTGACTCAGCGCCTCCTGGCACTTGCAGGCTTTAGAGCACAGACTTCGATTCCTATCAGACCTAGCTATGCGTAGCTACGGTCTTGAAGGGGAGTGATGTGGCGAGCACATGTCAACTCTGCGCGCGCACTATAAACTCCAACATTCCTGCATCGCGCAAGCAAAATGTTTCACATGACATACCATAAATATAACGTCCGACGAACATCAGTCGGACAGGCATACGATCTGCCTGGCGAGAAATTTCCCTTTATAGTGGAAGAGCACGATCACCCGCTCTTCCCTATAGGAGAACTGAACTCTTCAATGGACAGCAGTAAATAAGCCCTATTGGGGCCCATCCTTTAGTAATATCCGTATGTTTCATAAAATAGCGTAAAAATAGTCCCAAGTTAATTTGGCGATGTTCTGGTGAAGACTTTCGGAGATGGAAATTTAGAACATCAAATTTTAAAGCAACGAATTAAGTAGATAGGGTAAATTATGGTTATAAGGGACTTATTTATTTTTCTCCCGCTCCCTCACTAAAAATTGAAAAATATTTTTTTTTAAATAAAAAATAAAAACCGACATCGAAACAGTACACCACTAAAAAGTTAGAAATAGTTTCAATAATTAGTAGTAGAAGTATTTATACATGTAGGTATTGTAGAAGTATAGTTTGTAGTCGGTGCCCAGTTTCAAGACCAGCACATATATTTTGGGCACCGGCTCCAAATTATACTTCTACAATACCTACATGTATAAATACTTCTACTACTAATTATTTAAATTATTTCTAACTTTTTAGTGCTGTAGTGTTTCGAAGTCGGTTTTTATTTTTTATTTATTTAATGTAACTTATAGCTTAGGTACATACCTTCTTGTTGTTTCTTCATCATCAATATGTATAAAACTGTCTTTTCCCATGAAACTGGGGTATGAATTCGTATCACCCCAGTTTATTTCATTAGTGTCTAGGTATTTCACTTGCATGTATGTCCGTCCATCGTACACGGGACCCTCTTTTAGTATCTCGTTACTTCTCTCCATACTGGTTTGGTAGAACAGGTTCTTCTTCGATGCGAAGTACTTTTTCTTCTTCAGTTTTTCTGTCCGCAAGTGCTGGACATGCTTTTTGGGTTTAATTTTGTGATACTTGGGCCCCTTTTTGGCGACTATTGATTGGTGTGATTCGTTTTCTGATATGTTTTGTGGATAGCCTGGCGTCACGCCAACAACTTCGCAGCCTTTGTTACTAAAAAATAAAAACAATTGTTAATTAAGAACGTGGTTTATAAAGAGATATAAAAACAATGTGTTAAGTACACTGTACAAAAAACCTGTAACAATCTATAACATTAAGCATTATTTAAAAGTGTACGGGCAACCGCACATGAACCTATGTATCATAAGTAGGTCGCTTAGGTTAGCGTTATTAATTACTTTATTACTTAACTAGCCGTGCCCGCGACTCCGTTCGCGTACATTTCGATTTTTACGAAGCAGCATTTGTATGGGGGCCACGTCTTATCATAACTGGAGCTAAAATTTAAATAGCCTATCCTGTGTCCCAGATGTCTATATGTTTTTATACCAAATTTCATCAAATTCGGATAATTGGTTTAAGAGTTATGGAGGAACATACATACATACATACACACATACAGAAAAAAATTCTAAAAATCGTGAAATTAGTTTCAGTATCATATATTGAGCCTATAAACACAATATCTCTGAAAACAAACTAACTTACTCCATGACCGACCCTTACAGATTTATTATTAGTAAGATAAGAAGATAGAGTATAGATATAGATTTGGACAATATATTCAGTGCATTTACAACACTCAACAAAGGCGGTTTGATTTATCACTATCGACCCGAGATAGACATCGACCCCTTAACAATCACTTATGTGGGACTTACACCCTACAAAAAGACAAAGATGTCTTATATTAAACAGTAGAATAATGTTAACAGGTATGAGGACGACTAGCGACTGTGTCTATTGTTCAAAACATTCATCATGACTTTCATTCATCATTATTTTTTTTAAAATAAACGTGGAGTTTCTTTGTTAGCTTCTTTCCACATAATCTATTAATTCTGAAACCAACAACTAAGTAAAGTAAACATTTTGTTTTTATAAAAATACATTTTTTGAATTTATTTGAGTACTCTGCAATTTGGTAAAACTACAATAGCTATAAAAATAATTTAATTTAAGGAAATAAATGTAACACTTATGTTTCTATTTATTTACGTAAATATCGTTAGAATATTAGAAGAAATAATAAGATGCACAAATTAGTAAAATGGATGGAAACATTTTCTTACTTACAGGCGTGAGTAAAAAATGTTTCTATCCGTTTTACTAATTTGTGTTCCTTATTATTTCTTACTTACAGGCGTCAGTAAGAAATGATTCTATGCATTTTACTAATTTGTGTACCTTACTATTTCTTCTAATAGTCTAACCATATTTAAGCAAATAAATGAAAACATAAGTGTTACATTTATTTTCTTAAATTGCTTAAGTTTCATTTAATTGAATAAATTTCAGGCACAGGTTACCTGCAGCTGTCATTGTGAGTTTCATCGCAGTTGTCAACGTTGACGCCTCCGAGAGCTGATGCTACCACTGACAATTCCTGATCGTTTATGCTCAACTGAAAATATAAGAAAACGTAAACATTACAGAGGCGTTTAGGGCAGGTTAGTACAACAAAAGGATATCATTCCGATGTAAAAACCTAACTGCGAAGTGGGTTACTCGGGGCTGCAAGTGATGTAATTCGCTTCGGCCAGATGTCGCTGCCTGTACGTAATACAGAGAAGTTTGTAAAGTTTGTACTGATGCCTGCACTTGCCCATTAGCTCAGTTGGGAGAGCGCTGGCACGGTTAGCCAGAGGTCGCGGGTTCAAGTCCCGGCATGGGTGGAATTTTTAGCCTCTTAAACGGCTTTTAAAAGGGTATTTGTTGACGAGCTCTATTAGATGGTATGCTTTTTTCTCGTTGTAAATGTATAATTATAAAGTGTTCTCTGTGTGCTGATCATTTGGACAAAAACTGAAAACTCACTCTCACTCTCTATCCAGAAGAAGATTTACAATACATATTTAAAAATGTAAAATATAATATTTCACTTGACACATCATTGTGTTACTTGCATACGGACATTTTTATTTCGGTAGGTAAAGTAAGCATGTGCTGTAAAAGGCTTTTTTTTTTTATAAAAAACGATTTTTTCGAATAGTATTTTCTAAGGCTTGCACAAGCACTAGACATATTAAAATTTGAATTTGCTCGGAGGTTTACTCGTTTATTTTTTCATTTACAATCTTCCGATGTTTCGGTACTTTTGCAAGTGGCGTGGTCTCGGTAGACTGAGGTGACAGGCGAATTTTTGAAAGCATTAACTGTTAGTTTACTACCCTCGGCCAAAAATTATTAAGTTAACGTTCCAAAAATATTTTGACAAATATTTTAGACATCCTTTGAAAGAACTTGAGGTTGGTTTCGTAAGATGCCTAAGTATCTAGAAATAATTTGAATAACCAAAATTGTCATAGTTATCTAAAGAACATTTAAAGTCAAACTGGCATTGAATTATTGTTCTATGCAATATTTAAATTATTAGTTATTTTCTTTTCAATTCTTAGTTTATTATTATTTATATTGTGATAACAAATAATGTTGAATATATTTTTGTGAATAGAATTACTTTTAAGTAAGGAGGAATTAAAAAAAAAACTTATAATATACATGTATTCAATTCATTGATTCATGACAGGTGTCCGTTAATGAAATTAAGATAATAAAAATGTTATAGAGTAATTTTGTAATAGGTTTTTTTTTTACATACATACATAAACTCACGCATGTATCCCAGAGGGGTAGGCAGAGACCAGAAACTGCCACTTGCCACGATCCTGACAGATCACTTTCGCTTCCTCAACATTCATCGGTCGTTGCATGCACGCACTCCAGTTTCGTGTACTTTTTATCTTGCCCTTTGCTAATACATGCCCTATTTGGTCGAAGTATGCGCGCCCGGGACGTCCATTACCGGCCCTTCCACCCACATCGGCTCGATATATTTGTTTCGTCAATCTTTCTTCATCCTCTCCACATCGTGTCCAAACCGACCTTATTATTATGCTTGGCGTATTCTACTCACCCGTCCCACGCAGCCGCTAAACGAGGTGTGCAGCGCGAGCCTCGGCGGCAGCGGCTCCGGCGCGCCACCCAGCAGCAGCGGCTGCTGCAGCGTGAGCCGCCGCGCCGCGCCGCGAGACTTCACCGCGCGGGTCGAGTCCGGAGCCCGGCTCCTGGAGGCAGGTGATTGGACATTGTTTTATAAAAAAAAGTTTTTTTTTATGTACGTATATACAAGTTGACTCGGCAAACGTTGTTTGGCCATATTAATTAGCCTGCGACCTAATTGGGCGGCTGCATGAGGATTGCTGAGTATTGCATAATATATATTTTATACACCATCTCCAATTAATGTATTCTGAAGTTCGTTTTTTTAATGTTTGACACACTCTGTCTTTGCGTGGTATCTCTGTGGTTGGAAGGTTACCCACCTGTCAGGCCCGTCTGTGTGGACGGTGAGCGTGGCGCGGCGGCCGGCGCGGTTCACGCTGATCCGATGCCATGTGTTCGGCGATAGCGGGTATGCTGACCTGAAATTTATAGGAACACAGGTAAGGTACAGAGTATCCTACGAGTAACTTACCGAGGTTCGATTGACAGAGGTCGTATCTTCCCGCTGGGGACATCAGTACTTTTGATTTGAAAAATAGCCTCAGTCTGGGTGTTTTTTCATGTTTGTAATGTACTTGTCTGGTAGGTAACCACGTTTATGGTGATTGTGTGTTGTGGATTACAGAAAGACGCGAAACCCCTGAAAGGTCTGTACCGTTCCACGGCAAAGCAACATACTTGAAGGAGAAAGCGAGATGCGGTGCTACAGGGATTCAAAAGTTTACCGACGAGCAGGTTCTACGACGTGTCAATAATAAACGCGGGCTCTGGAATACAATCTGAAGGCGAAAAGTTGCATACGTGGAGCACGTATTCATTCACTAAAGATATTTGTCTCCTAAAACTCACAACGATGGAAAATGGGCAAAATCGCAAAAGACGCGGAAGCCGAAGAAGAAATCCTGGTTGGGAAACATACGGGAGTGGACTGGAAACGTACGGGTTGCCGAGCTCTACCGCCTTGCGAGACACAGGAATAAATATCCGGAGCTGACTGCCAGCCTTCGCTAGTCGGAGAGGTACCAAAAGAAGAAGATTTTTCTCTTTGACCTACCCCTCTCTTTCAGTTCTCTCTCTCTTTCTAATTTCTTGGCTTCCTCCCTTTCTCATGTCTTACCTAACGAGCGCGATGCCGGAGCCCAAATCGAAGGCGAACTCGACGAAGTAGTCTCTCAGGTGAAGGGAAAAGAAATCGCCGTCGCCGCTCGCGTGGTCCGCGTTGTACAGTACCAGCCCGCTGCCGCTCGTCGGCTTTATGGTTATCTGGAAGTGAAGAGCAGCACATTGTTTATCTATCTATCTATCTATACTAATAATAAATCTGTAAGGGTCGGTCATCTATATATATATTATTTATATACTAATAATAAATCTGTAAGGGTCGGTCATGGAGTAAGTTAGTTTGTTTTCAGAGATATTGTGTTTATAGGCTCAATATATGATACTGAAACTAATTTCACGATTTTTAGAATTTTTTTCTGTATGTGTGTATGTATGTGTGTTCCTCCATAACTCTTAAACCAAATTATCCGAATTTGATGAAATTTGGTATAAAAACATATAGACATCTGGGACACAGGATAGGCTATTTAAATTCTAGCTCCAGTTATGATAAGACGTGGCCCCCATACAAATGCTGCTTCGTAAAAATCGAAATGTACGCGAACGGAGTCGCGGGCACAGCTAGTTTATGTATATATTTTATTTATTGGGCGAATGGTAACCACTTCACAAATGTACGTAACATAGAATACAAAGTCATTGATAGGTACGTGCTGGGATTGGAAAGGAAATATCGTGAGGAAACCTAAGTGTCTGCGGTGTTCACGGCTTGAAATTGCCAATCCGCGGTGGGAACGCGTGGTAATTAAGCCCATACTCGCTGAGAGAAGGCCTGTGCCCTGCAGTGGGACGTATATAGGATACACAAAAAAATATTGGGCAGCCAAAAGCGATATTAACTGGTACATTTTCAAGATAAGATTAATACCTACATAAACTCACGCCTGTATCCCAGGAGGGTAGGCAGAGACCAGGGAATGCCATTTGCCACGATCCTGACAGATTACTTTCGCTAGGATTAATATTAATAAGTATTAAGATTAAAATTTCCCTTCTATAGGTAGTTCAATAATAAAGTCACCAAGAAACCAAGTGTATAGAAACGCCGAAAGTTGAAGATGTTCCCAGTGCCTGGCAACTATTTGCCTCTCGCTCGTATAATATTGCCGTCTGTATTATGAGAGCAAAAAGAAAATAGTTTCGCATTCCCCTTCTTAAAATAATCGTGATTTCAAATGGAGCACCTATCAGGGTGTGAAATTGAGACAAGAGAAGTTATGCAACTATAGGATATTGTATACGATTCTACAATAACATGAAAATATATAATACGTAAGCTTCCCAGAAACGCGTAAAGCACACTGTGTGCAAAACATTAAAGATTATTAAGGAGACAAAAATGTGTAGAGTTAAAGTTTGTTCAATGCACGAATTTGTATTAGAATAATAATTTAAACTCAAAATTTAATGCGTAATCCGGCAATTAAGAACCGATTGGAGTATTTTTTCTTTAAAACGATCTTGAAATGGACATGTATGTTTAACTTGTTACTTTGAAAAAAAAAAAAAAAAAACTTCTGAAGAATTCTTAGTCACATCCTGGCCTTACCAGCGAGACCAAAAAAACGTCCCTGCGAAGTCAAAGTAATTTGTTCGATTTATTCGTCGGGCATTGTACAAGCAAGTACCTATAAACGCATCCTCTCAATTTCCTAAACTCCCGGTGAAACTCCCGAACGAAACTTGCCTCGACCGTAAATATCCATTAGTTCCGCGAGCTCTCACCAACTTTAAATTGAACTTTCGGTTTATTTCGCATAGATCATACTTTACCAGCCGAGAACCTAGTGTGGCAAGGGGAGACTGACGTAAGTACAGTCTGGCAAAAAGAGTAGAAATCGGAAGATCTAATAAACCTAAATATGTTACCGAAAATTAAATTTTCACCATTTTTGTGTTTTTATCTCCTTTTTTTGGACTTTAAGGGGTATTTTATATTACCTCAAATTTTATTGATCCAGAGATAAAGTGAAACAATATGAATTAATTTTTAAGTGTAAAGAGGATGGAACTGACGACTAAGATACACAAAAACACCGTCCAAGTGCGTGTCAGGCCACGCGCAGTGTAATGTTCCGTGGAAAGAAGGGTTTTTACAGAACTAACAACTTCATCAAATGAATTTTCAATGGATCTTGTATGAAGTTTCCTTTTATAAATAAAAGTAAAGTAAAAAGTAAAATACGTTTATTGCGACAATCAAATACAGCAAATTTGACAAAAAAGAATGAACTCCTAATAAAGTATTTACAGTTGGCAACAAAAGGTGTGAGCTCAGCATGTGCCGCCAGAGAAAACACATGTTGACTGCGCTGTTTTTCAGCACTTAAGTACCTGCTTAAAAACTAAATCATCATCATCAACATCATCATCAGCCATTCGACGCCTACTGCAGGACACAGGCCTCCCTCATGGTTTTCCTAGCCGTGAAGGGTTTTGCCATAATCGCCACGCTTAGCAGGCGGTATACGGTTGGAATCTCAGGAAGACGCTGCTGCCCGTTTCCTGGTAATGTATTTCCTTAGTCGCCTCCTACGACATCCACGGAAGGAAATGGAGTGGCGCTATTCGTAATCCGGTGCCACACGGAAAACTAAAACAAAAACTAAATACAAACTAGTTACTCGTAAACGTGTAAAGCGTCCTTAGCCGTGATAGTTGCCCTGATTTTTTTCACGTTTCTGCCAATCCAACGATACAACGATACCCCACACTATGGTGTTGGCGAGAAGAAAAAATTGCATCCCTAATTTAATTGCCTATCTCCTGGCTAAACGGTTGCTTGTACAAACGTGACAAAAAAAAGCACAAATGCTTTGTAATGCTTGTACGTAATAATTGTCAAAGTGTTTAACGAAATTGTAAAAGTTGCCCTATTAGTTGTATTTTTTATAAGTTGTTAATAATTACTAAATAATTAAACATAAAGCGACAATGTAATAAACAGGTAAAATGCATAGTAATTAATTACGTACACTTAGTTAGTAGTACTTTATTAGCTATATTTAATTAAGTTTCACGGGCTGCGCTGAAAGCGCTGTTTTTAGGATAGATCTATCCAACAGCATTATGCTGAGCGTATGTCCGATTGTCATGCATTCCCACTGACAGGACCTTGTGCAAACCACATTAGTTTAAGTTTGTGTAGTCAAGTCCTGTCTACTAGCTATAATTTAATTACTGTAAATCTTGCATGGCAATAAATGATTATTCTTTCTTTCTTTCTTTCAAATTCAAGGAAATGGTACGTAGGTATAAATGAACTTAAAAGGAAAACTATGCCGGCTAAGTAGGCTTTACAAGTTATCCAGTAAAAGGCGACCAACTTATAAAAGAAAAACTTCGTACCTACAAAATCCATTGAAAATTACGTTGATGAAGCTGTTAGTTCTGTAAAGCAGATAGCAGAAGCAGATTTTTTTTCTAAAATCATTGCGGTGTCTCATTCACAATTAAAATTATCTAACCAATTCGACGTCACTTTGTAGTTTATTAACGTTGGTATACACCATGAATTTTCGGTGGTTGGTGGTTTGGAAGCAAAATGAACGTGCCTTGACAATAGCTCTGCTATCGAATACGCTAGTTTGTTTTTTTTTAAACGACACTTTCCAAGTATATCTCGACACAAACTTGAATCTATTAGACATAACTAATAGTAGCCAGCCCGCGGGTTATTGTTCTGATAGACGGCGAGACGCTTTTTCCCGCATTTTTTGAAACAATTTTTCTGAACAATTTTTTTTTCTTTAATTTACGTCTATAATTAAAAGTAATATTCTAAATAGATGCCACTTGTCATTACTACATAATTACATAACGGCTGCCTTAAAACAGTTTAATTAAGAAAAGTTACCAATCTTCATACCAACGTCCGAAACGCGCCTATACAATACGTATACATAACTACGAAACGTAAGGATATCGGTCCGCTTCGGTTCGGTGGCAGACCGGTGTTCACCGCGCGTGAGTGCAGACGGGCGACGCGTCGGATCGGCTAGCTAGACAAAAATTTTGAAATCAAGTAGAGTATATTGCTCGGTGTACGGATGTTGAACTCGACAGTATCAAGACCAGAGTTAACTTTGTTAAAATTCCCTGCTCAGTCTGAAAGGTAAGACTGTAAACATAACATTATTCTTGCAAGATACGAGCTCGCTTTGATCTACTTTGAACCTTAGCGATTCAAGAATAAAGGTTAGCCAACTAAAGGTTTTCGGGAATTCCCACAAATAATAAATACGTTTATGTACTCGCTTGGAACCGAGTCAATCTATTGATTCGTTTCAGTGCGAAACTTCTTGAAATAAAAATACTATTAGGACTCATTACGGGATAGACAATAATTATAAGATAAAGATAAAGATTAAGATAAAGATTCAATTATTTGCATAAACATGTGTCAATAGTAAAGTGGCATGCATTACTATGGTCTTAAATACAACATTGTCATGTTAGTTTTGCTTCAACATGTTTTTATTTAATCAGTCATAAAAAGGTTATAATAGTATGTCAAGACAAAAATTACGCTTTATTATTATGATCAAATTGGGTAAAAAAGTAGACAGGCACAATGCACATGTCTTTAATGTAATGGCCAGTAAATTAGAAAGAAAAAATTAATTACAATGTGTCATTTAGAAATTCATTAAGATTGTAGTAACATTTGTCAATAAGCAGTTTTTTGAAGCGTGTCTTAAATACATTTGTGTTTAATTGTTTGTAGATTGTCGGAATTTTATTATATATTATAGGAGCCATACATACAATGCTTTTGCCCACTAAGGCTGTTTTTGCGCGATGAAGACGTAATTTACTTTCATTACGTCTATTTCTCATTACAGTTGCACACAAACGTGGAAACAACTCAGGGTGTTTTTTTACGAATATAGGTACCTCAAATATATATAGTGCCGGAAGTGTTAGGATGCGGTATTTCACAAATAGATGCCTGCAGGTCTCGGAGGGATTAATATGAAAAATCGCGTGAATGCAGCGTTTTTGCATTTTAAAAACAATTTCTTTATTAGTTGAGTTGCCCCAAAAGATAATACCATATCTAAGTATCGATTCAGCAAGGCTGTGATATGTTGCTAGTAAAGCATCTGTACTAAGGGTTTTATAAAGTTTAAATAGAACATGCGCCGAACGACTAACTTTTTTACTTATTTCATCAACGTGATGTTTCCAGTTTAATTGTCTATCAATTGTGAGTCCAAGAAAACGGACAGTTTCAACTTCATTTATGTTAGCATTTTGATAATTTAATTTAATGTCAGGTAATTTATTCAGTCTTTGATTAAAATGCATTATATTATTTTTATTATTTTAGTCAGATTAATTTTTAGATTGTTGTTGTCAAGCCAAGAAATTATTGTTGTCAGAGAATTATTTATGTCAGATTCATAATTATTTATGTCTGCATTTTATTGTCACCGTACTATCATCAGCGAATAATGTCATATAATGTCATGTACAAATGTGAACCCTATATTGATGCGCATAGGGTTTTGAGGAAACTGCCAAACGCCAAACTAAACTGGTTTACCTATTTTAAGGTAAGTACATACTTCACTTAATTTATTTAAATTTTTTATTCTCTTTTTTCCATTAGAATGTATTACAAACTTCGACTTTCTGTTACATTGTGAGTAGAAACTAGACATATTATTTCCTATCAACGTATTAGACTTCATTCATACTAAACAAGCACATAATATAAATAGCTACGTACAGAGTACAACAGAGTATCGAATTCGAAACACAAGCGCGTCAACCCTGTCGCGCCTACTCCGATCGAGCGAGCGTAGGTAATAAAATCCGGCGGACGGCCAAGATGGCCTACTGGGTGTTCATTATACTGTGCTTAAAACCATCCAGATTTTAGCGTGTATGCCAACTAGATCACCTTGGTCTCTATGGATAGCTCTAAGATACAAGCACGAGTTAATTTAAGTAAGAAGGTACCTATGTGTAGGTAGTTTACTAACTTCTCGTTTCCGCAGAGATGCGTTCAACTAACCGAACTACACAAGTTCCTTGACACACTCTGAACAAGTTAACGCTAATGGAGTACTATTTCAGTAGTATCGACAGCCGTGAGGAAACCTGAACTAACCATAACCGTCAACATATTGCTGAGTCGGAAACGTGAAGGAAAATATCGTGAGGAATTCCGCGGCTTGGTTGGCTTCGCACTTATTGACTTGTCTTTCCTGTGAGCTAGGCCAATTACAGGATGATATAGGTGCTGGGCAAGCCTATTTAATTTAAACGGCCATGTCCCGAGTGGTCGCTTCACTCGTCTATTGTGAGTGAAGGTGGCCTGGACACTGCATAAATCATCTCATTACGTAAACTGTTGAGTCACTTGACATTTATAATGATAGTGAGTGTGACCTTTGTTTTCTATTTTTTATTATAAATTTATGATGGTCGGACATTGTCGTTGATGGTATTTGGGGGAAAAAGCAGCAGTGGGCAGCGGTGCGCTGATGATGATGATGATGATGATACTTTTATCTAGTATTTATTTCGGGTTTTGTTTTGTTTTTGTGGCATGTGTAATGTTTTTCAATCGACTTCAGCAAAATTAGAAGGCTCGACCGTATATTTTTATGTATTTTCAGCGATAGCTCCTTACAACGTGGTCTGATTTCATTGATTTCTTTTTTGCGAGAAAGGGGGTACCATACAAATTTTGTTAAGATCTGCTCATGGGATCTATGAGAAAGTCGTAGAATTCTTGTTCTTAGTGCGTATTTTTTTAGGTTGTTGTTTTTTGTTGACAGGAAAGTAGTCACTATAATATGTATTTTTTCGTCTTCTAAACGTCCAGACTCAGGATCAAAGAGAAAAATTCTCTTTCTGAGAGAAGGACTGTGCCCTACAATGGGACGTATATAGGCTGCTTATGATAAGATCAGATAAAACATATTCTTATATCATGGGCATAACAACGTGGGCAGACCAGTGGCCCGATGGTCGGAGGATGTCGTTGAGTCGGCGGAGGGTCCATGGATGAGGATGGCAAGGGACTGTGAGAGATGGAATTTAGGGAATATACCGCAATACCCTTCGAGAGAAGCTCTCAAAAGTCTCTCGCGTAACTTAGTTGGGATCACGATTTTTGAACCACGCAGGAGAATGTCAACATGGAAGCATAATATTATATTTATATTATTATATTAGTCCATCCGTGTGGCGCCGGATTAAGAATAGCGTCACTCCATTTCCTTCCGCGGATATCGTAGGAGGCGACTAAGGAAATAAATAACCAGGAGACGGGCAGCAGCGTCTTCCTGAGATTCCAACCGCATAATGCGATCGCCAACCCGCCTGCCAAGCGAGGCGATTATGGTTAGGGATGCCTATGTCAGGCAGTGGGCATCAAATGGCTGATGATGATGATTATTATTATATTCCATTTATTATATAGTAGCCGTCCTATAGGGTGGTGTACCCAAAAAAAACCCTTATCTGTTCTACTTGTCAATAGGAATTACCTCAGAGCATTGAATTATCTGTGGGAATGACTTTTCGTCATCGTAATTGTAGGTAGTGAGATTCAGACAAAATGTAAAGTAATTTAGAACACAATAACGACCAGGGTAAAATGGCTCGCGTTTTTCATTGATTGTATATAAAATAAATTCCAGACCCAAGTTTTTAACGAACCTAATTTGTTTACTAACTTTTGCAAGCAAAAGGTGTTTTCTCGTCTCATTAACAGAAAAGAAGTTTTCTGAAAAGCTGCTTTTTATTTCTTTGTAACTTGTTTTTGAGGCAGCTCCATGATCGGCAACCGCCGATGGTTAACTCATGATCCATCGAAGAAATTCTCCAAGAATATTACTCTCCAGCTGACAATCTAGTATACTACATCTACTCAACACTCAGTCACTCGTCAGTTAAAAAAATCGTTCCATCCACCGCTGGACGTGGGCCTCCCCTAAGGCACTTCTTTCTGTCCTCGATCATCCTCATCCTACCAGCAATCTGCCTCCGGGGCCTAATTATGCGCACCAAATCCTGCGCGATTCCAATCGTCCAACTGTCAAATTCCATACTAATTGGACAGTTAGACGATTGGAATACCTCAAGGCTTGGTGCGCGTAATAGGTATAGGGGTAGATCGTCGTCATTGAGCTGGTGGGCGTCGGCAGCTGCGATTGCCAGTACGTGATCTCAAATCAAAGAACCTTTGTACCCCATCGGCTATCAGTTCCTCGGTAGATGTGACCAGCCCACTGACATTTCAACTCGCTTTTCCACATTTAGTACTTTGGCGAATTATAATTTTTTTTAAAAAGTAAAGAAGAAACAAAAAAAAATCAGGGTATAGCCCGTTTCAAACCACGCTTAGTGAATTTGAATCAGTGGCCTTATTCTACCGTGTTACCTACTTATTCACAAATACAGGGCTATTCTTAAAATATTATCTATGGCTATTCTAAAATGAGCAATTCATAAAACACGTCAGTTAGAGTTGGTGTTTTGCCTGGCGCCTAAGTCATAAAGCTATAATCGAGGACCTCGTGGCGCAGCGGTAGTGCATCTGCATACCATGCGAGAGGTCCCGGGTTCGAATCCTGGCTGGGAAAAAAAAATCCAGGTCTTGGATGTTTACATGTTTGTGATGTCGTTGTTACTGGTTCCCACGAAACAGGGTATCCTAGTGTGGGGCCAGTAGCAATGTATGTGCCTGTATGTAAATGTTATGTTATAATTAGTCATAGACTCCAACCAATCGTGACTGACATCATCATCATCATCAGCTCACCTCTGCCTACTGCTGGGTATAAGCCTTTTCCCCATCACGCCATTTTTCGCGGTCTCTCATTTAAAAGTCCGGACTAACTTAATTGTAATCTTACCGCGAATCAGAGCGAAACCTGGACGAATTTTAAGTAAGTGAATCCAGGCTTGAGTTAACTTACATAATTGTAAGTTAAAATATGTACCAACGCGCTACTTAATTGGTCAAGTTAATCAACGAATGAACCTTCTATAACTTCTATCTAGTGTCCAAGGCGAGGCTCGAAGTTTCTTTCTTGTTTAAATATTAAGTGGAGTCTTTTAGACTCGGAAATACTTTTTCTTCGGTGGAAACTTTAGCTCGTGAAATCAGCGAGTTCGACCTTTTTCTTCGAACTGTCTCTGTCCTAAGGGAAATTGACGATTTTCTCCGGGTCCACTACGATCAATGTAGGTAAGTATCTGGCTGTCTTCCGGAGCCTAGCTAACCTTACTAGAAACATATTCAACTCTACTCCACTTAACTGTACTTTTTTGTAGAGATAGAATATTTGTAGACCGGGAAAATGTTGTTTAAAACAGCACTAACTCCCATAATCCAGATTATTATAGCTCGGGAGTCAGAAGCTTCATTAACCGACTTCCGATTCAGTCGTTTAAATTATTCTTTTATATTAAGCTTTGCTGTATGTGGCTATAAAATAAAGTTCTTCCTATTTGTTCTGGTCTTATTCTTAGGGGTCGGTGCCAATCACAGTAGAACTCCCATATGAGTCCGATTTTGGAAAAGGAATGGAAAACTCGGTAGTTTACCTGTACATCCAGCCACGCCTGCGCCGTGTTGCCAAGTCCTGGCAGACGCAGGTACGACGAACCGTTGAATCTGGGCACCTGAAGTTTGAAACGAATGCCTTGGTAACTTGGCACCAATGTTTAGGTAAGAAATTTGGATTCTACTCCGTGCTTTGCATTATAATTGAGTTAATACACATGTTATAAAGGTACTCGTAGCAGAATATAAGGGGATGTTTCGTATAAAGTCGCGGTTCTTATCTTCAAGTCCTGAGCGATTTCAGGCTGCTGCCTTGTTGGCAGGGTCACAGCTCGTTCTCGGCTGTCACCAGGGCTCGTGGCTCACACCTCACACTACCATTATACGCCTTTAGATCCAGCTTAATCTCGCACCGTGCGCCAGCATACTCGAGCGGGTGGAGGCAGCCGCCATTGCTCGTGGCTCGCTACCTCATTCAATCGCTTCTCACCTTTAGATACACCGTGATCTCGCACTGCGTGTCAACGCAGTCCTTGCCCTTCGCTAGAGCTTGCGGCTCGCTACTTCAGACTTTCGCTAGTCGCTAGTCGCCTTTAGATCCAGCGTGTTCTTGTACAGCGTGCCAATATAATTCTTACCCTTCGCCAGAGCTCAGGGCTCGCTATTTCACACTTTCGCAACTCGCCTTCAGGTTCAGCTCGTTCTCGCACCGCGTGCTGACTCGGTTTTTACCCTTAGCCAGGGCTTGCTATTTCAAACTACCGCTACTTACCTTTAGATCCAGCGTGATTTCGCACCGTGCGCCGGCGTACCCGAGCGGGCAGAGGCAGCCACCACCGACGCAGCCACCCCCGTGTTGGCAGGCGCACGCCTCGTCCTTGACCTTTGCCAGGGCTCGTGGTGCGTCCACTGGAATATGTGTAAGTGGTAACTTTAATTTACTTAAATTATTATAGCGATCGGTGTAACATCAGAACTTAAGATTTTCTAGGAGACCGCAAGCGAGCTTACGGCCGGGCCTTGTGTTGGTGAAATAAATAAACACTTTACTACTTCACGTTAAATGGAGAAAACGTCAATACCTTGGTCATATCATGCGCAGTCGCAAGTACAATTTCTACAAGGCAAAATGCAGGGACGAAGAAAACCTGGCTGCAAAAATACATCGTGGCTCCAAAGTCTTGCAGAGACTGTAGAACTCTTCCAAGATAGGGGCTGTAGCTTTACCTATCTACAGCGACGGATTTACTTACCTTTTGGCTTATTCTCCTCATCGCTCATGACCTTCACCGTCCCGACATTCTTGCTCTCCTCGCGTAGCTGATTCAAATACACCCTTTTCAACTCCTTGAAGTGCTTGAAGCCATCGATAGAGTTATCCAAATCGTTGTCTTTGTCCTCAGCATCTCTCATAACCAGGCTGTTATCCTCGAAGTGGACAATGTCGTTTATATCGAAGATGTGGTCGCTGGGTCGGTGGTCGGTCTCGCTGGTCGTGATCTCGTTCGTCGTCTGCCAGGGGGCGAGGGTTGGGGCGCATTCGCCTGCGAAAGGAACGAAAGTGCTACTTAGCCTCCTAATTTTTAGAGGTAGAACCGAATTATAAACTCGCACAACTACGTATTAAAAAACACATATGTCCAAAAAAATTTTTCCTTTTTCCGTGTCGCGCCGGATTAAGAATAGCGTCACTCCATTTCCTTCCGTAGATGTCGTAGGAGGCGACTCAGGAAATAAATTAACTGGAGATGGGCAGCAGCGTGTTCCTGAGATTCCAATTGTATACTGCGATCGCCAATCCGCCTGCCAAGCGTAGCGATTGTGGCAAACCCCTTCATGGTTAGAAAACCATGAGGGAGGCCTATGTCCTGCAGTGGGCGTCGAATGGCTGATGATGATGATTATAAACACACACAACTACCTATTAAAAAACACATTTGTCCAAAAAAATTATGAACAAAATATTCGATCTAGAACATAAGTTTTCCAGATTTCCTGTTTGAAGTTTATTGGGTGTGAATTTAGAAAGTTATCGGTAATGTCCTATGTATAGGACGCCAGGGCTTAGGCGGAGGACAAGATATTTACTTTCTAGAGGAGAGGTTTAATTCCTTTTTTGTACGTAATAAATAAAATCAAAATTCCTGTCTTTTTATGACCGTGCTGTCATCATCATTCAGCCACAAGAAGTCCACTGCCTCCTCCATGGATTTCCAAAAAGACCGGTTGGAAGCGGCCTGCATCCAGCGCCTTCCTGTCACTTGGATGAGGTCATCTGTCCATCTTGTGGCTGGTCGTCCTACGCTGCGCTTGCCGATATGTGGTCTCCATTCGAGAACTTTTCGGCCCCATCGGCCATCAGTTCTGCGTGCTATGTGCCCCGCCCACTGCCACTTCAACTTACTAATCCGCTGGGCTATGTCGACGACTTTCGTTCGTCTACGGATCTCATCATTTCTGATTCGACCGTGCTGTACTTCGATCCAAATCGCACACTGTAGTACAATTATGAGGTACCGCATGACTGAACATCAGCGCTGAGGGCTCACTACCTCAGCACAATTCTGAGTCAGCTGCTTGTTGTAGCAACTTAGACATGTCGTAGGGTCCCACCTACGCTAATTCACTTCACCGCCACATTTGCAAACGTGGCGCTAGTATAGAATTCCACTTTTATGGAATAAACATGTCCTAGTTCACAATCGAATTCAAAATCAAAATCAAAATCAAAATTTTTTATTCAAAGTAGCACAGAAACTGCGACTTAATGAACGTTACAAGTTAAACTAGGTGTCCATTTCAAAATCTAGATCATTTTGGAGAAAAAATGGACAAAAAAAACACGTGAAAGATGCTCAAATACAGCTAAAAGAATAGCAGTGCAGGCTACATCTATGTTTTTTTTGTCTGTTTTGTATTATATTTTGTTTCTGTTGCTCATGTTTATTTGTCAGTTTGTTGCTGTGATGTGCCTTGTTGTTGTGTCGTTTCTTTCTTCTTTCAAATTGTAAAACTGCACCTACTTAGGCAGCCTACATATGTCCCACTGTAGGACACAGGCCTTCTCACCCACCCACCGCGGATTGGCGATTTCAAGCGCTGAGGTATGTGAATAGCTCGGACACTCAGCTTTCCTAACGATGTTCTCCTTCACAGTTAGCGTGTGGTATTGCTACTATAACTTCACAAATGTACATAACTTAGAAAACAAAGTCATAAGTACATGCCCGCCCTGGGAATCGAACCTGGGTCACTCGCTTTCGAGCCCAATGTTTCGAGCCCAACGCTCTGGCGGTGGTTGCCTAATGGGTCTTAAAGTGTTTAGTCTTAAACTGCACCTACTTAGATGGAACTACACGATAATCCTTTACCAGTAAGTTTAATCAATGCTACAAGTACACTGCTCAAATCTCAGTCTCTGTGGTCTCTATGAAACTTTTAATCCCGCATTCTGGTGGTCTCACCGATAATCAACTAAGTATGAAACGAGGGATCTCTCAAACTGCCCCTTTGATGTCTTATGGATTAACAAACTTCCCAGCTTACTGAGAGATGCTGAAAGGGAAATTACGGAAGATCCTCTCAACCATAACCAACAAAATGTTTGTATGTCTACATAACGATTATGGTCAATTTCGATAGTAATGCACAATAATCACGTATAGTACAAAAGATTAAGATTTTTTTTGTGATACATTTTACGTGAAGACAAAATAGATTTCCATTAAAAACGGTTAGTTTTGGCAGAAATGCTTCAAAGTCCTAGGTTGTTGGCCTTAGGTTCTGGCCTGTAGGTTCTAAAAATTTCTTTCTATCACCATTATTCAGATTCATGATGTTCACTTTTGTAAAAACATGATAAAATTGTAAGTTTTTTTTTTCTTTTATTGCTGCCGCTAGTTAGCACCGCTTCGTCCCCTAGTGAAAAGATAGATAAATCATTGGTAAAATTGTCAGAACGTACTAAGTACATACATACAATGAACGTACATACAATGAACAGGCATAGCATGTTAAAAAAAAGATTTAATATACAATAACAATAAAACTATATTATAATCAATCGTAACAAGGGGAGATTGTCTGTGTAAGGCAGTACATACCCACACACACATACAATAAATTATTGGAGAAGACTCTCTGTACTTTCCCTCGTCGCTGAGACACATCCCTGTGATTTGACATCCACTTACTTAAGTGGAGCTTGAGTTTAGATTTCAGATTAGGTACATTATGCAGTCCTTTAGTTCAGTGTACTTTGAGATAACATTGAGAAAAGGCTTGAGATAGGTGCCTTGATATAGTCTCTTCCATTAATTAGCTCAAGAGGCTCTAGAGAAACCTTACGTTGTATATAATCCTAATTCTAATTTATTGTCTCCAGTTAGTGTAAGTTATCCGAGTATGTTTGACGAAGCATACATACTTTGGTTCATTTTGTACATATAGGTGTGAATCTGTTCATGATCATCATCTTCACCAGCCCACCGCTGCCCGCTGCTGGGTATAGGCCTTTCCCCCAAATGCTATCTCTCACGGTCCCTTGCCATCCGCATGCACGGATGGAGAATCTGTTATTAGCTCTTAAAAATATCCGCCAGACACCTTGAAGAAATTCGAGTGTCTTATTCAATAACCAGGAACGAACGTCACCTTCTAAGATAGTGAAGACTCGACGTATATTTAATTTGTGTGGGTTATATAACTATCTAATCAGCCCATAAACAGAGCCCACTGGGCATAGGCCGCTTCTCTTTCACGCCAACCCACCCGGTCATTTGCTAGTCTCGTCCAATGTTTCCCAGTCGCCTTCATAATGTCGTCGGCCCACCGGGCTGGTTGTGGTTATGAGGTACGGTAATTTAATTCGAAAATATGGCATATTTATGACTGCTTCGTTTGTCTACGACACGTTAGTGTCACGCCTGATCACTATGCCGGAGATCGTGGGTTCGATTCCCACTGGGGGCCGCCATATATTTGTACAAATGGCCTCAGTCTGGGTGTATTTCCTTGTTAGTGATGTCCTTGTCTGGTTAGCTTAGCACAGGGTATCCTAGTTTGGGACCAGGACAAATGATTGTGTTGTGTGGAAGTTATATAAGTATTAAATTTTTATACACGGCAATATGTAATTTTCCTCTGGTAACACTGTGTCGCATTACTTATCTTTTTACAAAACGGAAAGAATGCAATATTCCCGGGACACATCGCGTAATGCGACCGCGGCTACGACCTCGGCGTTTGCCTTGAATACTCAATGAAGTCCTGAAGGATTCCTCTACTGCCATGGCATAAAACATAATATAGATTCGACAGATAGGAGATAATACGCCGCATAATGCCCGGCTGATGACTTGAACGAAAATCCGCGCAGTTGGAATGAGTTTGCAATCAGAGGCAGTTTTTTTAGTGCCAATTAGGCCTAGGGGTGACTTGATATTAGGGGCGATGTTATATTGATACTAGCTGACTCGGCAAACGTTGTTTTTAATTAGCCTACGATCTATTCTCTGACCTACCAAATATACACAAAAAAATCATAAAAATCGGCGAAGCCATTTCGAGTTCGATAACAAACTCTGTGACACGACATTTTTATGTATTGGTTTACTAATGTGTTGCCAAAAATCGTTTCCCAAAGTATTACTTCCCAAACTATTTTCCGCAAATTATCACTTGGCAAAAAAACATTTCTTAAAACAACTTAAAGCAAATAAATAGTTAGCAAAAGTTATTATGGCAAGTTATTGTTTACCAAATAAATACTTGGTCAAAATTCATTTTACCAAGCATTATTCAGTCAAAAGTATAATTTGACCAAATGAATAAAATGCGAAATGTAAACTAGAACAAAAATTTTTTTGTTTGACTCAAAACTAAGTTTTTTAGTGAAAAATTCCGCTCCATCCTGGAACTTCGAACCTATTTTTTAATCAAACAATTATTTGCTATATAACACTTGCCAAAATAAAACGTTAGCATAATAAACGTTTGTCTTAATAAAACTTGACGCAGTAAAATTATGCGAAATGATAATTTGACCAAATGAATAAAATGCGAAATGAAAACTTGCTAAAGTTTCGTTTGGGAAATGAAACTGATGCCATAAGTTTATTGGGAAGTAAAATTTGGCGAAAAATACTTTGGCTAAACGGCGGTATCCCTTATGTATTAGATTAAACAATAAAGCGACCCGGATAACTGGATAACACTGAAAAAGCTGGTGGGGATGTGTTGGGTTGCACCTTCTTTTTGTGTTCTGAGGGTTGCACCGCCGTTATGTTTTGTCCTTGTAAAATCTTCACCACATACTATTTCTATATACTATCCGCGTTTATCGAGTGTTTTAAGGAATTGTGTTTTTATAAATAAGGCCGTGAATTGCCACACACGATCACTTGTCCTGGTTCCAAACTAGGATACCCAGTACTATGGTAACCAGACAAGGATATCACAAACACGGAAATATTTTAGTTATCATTTATTGGATTTCTCAGATACAAAACAGAAATGTGTTGTGTGAAAGGTATTATCATTATTACTTACATCAACAAATTTACATCACGTCCTTGACTTAATTCCGGAACCACTTCCTCGGCACCAATTCATGTAAGTGATTCCGGAATTAAGCTAAGAATGTGTAGTGCTTACGAGAGTTTTATTTCCGAAATGAACAAAGCCATGATTCTAGCCAATTTTTGGATTCAGTGGATTTCAGTCACAGATTAGAAATAAAACGTTTCAGTCGTCCCTGCCAGTGAAAACATTCTTCTTCTTGTACGTGTAATTAATAACTTCAACACAATACAATCACTTGTACTGGTCCAAACTAGGTGCTACCTGTGCTACCTGTGCTACGGTAACCAGGCAAGGACATCGCAAATTTGGAAATACCCTGACTAGGCCATTTGTACAAATGTACCTACCGCAGCCACCAGTGGGAATCAAACGGCACGGTAATCAGACGAGATACCTTTAGACTAACGAGGCAGTCTATAATACCCCTGAGGATCCAACAAAGTCACGTACAAACACAATGACTAAATTCTATTCGGCCGAAACGCACTCTCGTCGATAACGATAACCGAGTTGCGGAGGTAAAGCAAATATAGAGCTAAATCAACTGTGGCTAAATAACCAGCACACAATGATATCGAATACTAAAGGAAGATATATGAATAACTCTTCAGAGGTCGACCACTGCTTGAAGGAATTGAAGAAGCATATTATTATATCTTAAGAATACCGGACAATTGCGAGTCGGACTCACCCATCGAGGCATGCATTTCCGATGTCCCACTGCCTCTATAGGTACAAATTTGTAGGTACTTACATATTATAAATAGTTCAGGAATCGAGTCCGGCAGTTGTTCCGAGCTTTTTCCGAACTTCAAAGTCAATTTTTTTAATGATTTTATTACATATATAGAGTTTTCAGATTTTTTCCTGTACTTGCAGTATACGAAGATTTTACTTGCCACATTATATATTTCTACGTCAACGGAAAGTACCCTATTAATTTTGATTCCCTTGAGAGTGTCAAAATATACGTTTTTTGCGGCGTAAACGTCTGCAACTTTTTTTTACGTTCACTTAGAAGTTTTTTTTACTGCTTCAAGGGACTGTAGACTTGAGTATATGGTTTTAATTTCAACTTGATACCTCAACGCGTTTCCGAGGTAAAGGGTCCTGGGTAAAACTTTGACTGGTCCTGACAGACGGACGGACGGACGACAAAGTGATCCGTTTTTCCTTTTGAGGTATGCAACCCTAAAAACTAAAAAACTGTTACATCTGTAGATAACATCTTCATAATCAGGATTTTTTCAGGACGAGTTGAAATTAAAACTATATACTCAGATCTACAGTTCATGAAGCTGTGAAAAAAGCAAACCTCTAAGTTAAGATAAAAAAACATACGGCGGTTTATTTCGCAAAAAAACGTATATTTCAACACTCAAGGGAATCAGAATTTATAGGGTACTTTCCGTTGACCTAGAACTATGAAATTTGGCAAGTAATATAATCTTATACGACAAATAAAGGGAAAAATCTGAAACTATACATTTTTTATTGAATCACAAAAAAATGTCTTTGAAGTTCACGAAAAGCTCGGAAAAACTGCGAAACTCGATTTCTGAACTATTAGGGGTTAAAGTATGAAATTGCCGTTTTATTGCAATAGGTTCTTTGAATTGACATAGAATCTTCATGGTTTGAGGTTTTCGAATGAAACTTTTTTAAAAAAATGTGAAACATTTGAATATCGACTTTCAATTGTTTTTGTTATTCAATTTAGACAAGAAAGATGGATACTGCGAAAATTCGAGTGATTATGAGGCACCCATTTTTCGTATTTTTTTATTTTATTGATTTGACGCAAGTGAGTCAATATTGTGGGTAAGGTAACGTTAAACCATGCCGCTAATTCCTGGGTAGTTTGACTAGGGTCGGCTTCCACTATCTCTCTTAATTCATCGTTATTCACCTGTGTGGGCGGTCTTCCTCGTGGCTCGTTCTTTAAGTCGAAATTTCCATCACGAAAGCGTTTAAACCAAAATCGCACGGTGCGTTCATTAGTAGACCCCTCTCCAAACGCAGCATTGATATTGCGGGCTGTTTCTGCCGCGTTAGTTCCGCGTCGGAACTCGTATTCAAAAATCACTCGAATTTTCGCAGTATCCATCTTTCTTGTCTAAATTGAATAACAAAAACAATTGAAAGTCGATATTCAAATGTTTCACATTTTTAAAAAAAAGAACATCATAGAAACCATTTGAAAAAAGTTTAATTCGAAAACCTCAAAGCATGAAGATTCTATGTCAATTCAAAGAACCTATTGCAATAAAACGGCAATTTCATACTTTAACCCCTATTATTTATAATATGTAAGTACCTAAAAATTTGTATGGAACTCTCGGTGGGAGAGTCCGACTCGCACTTGTCCGGTTTTTTAGGTTTTTCTTGGATTAATGATGATTTCATATAGCTTTATTATGACACTTGCGCAAATACGACAAATCGATTGAGATCTCACTTTTTTAAAATCGGACCTCCTTTGCTTTTGCAGCCGGTTTATAAAAGGTGGTTACTCCGTCTGCAAGTGACACATGTATTCTTTCATACACACCCCGGCAACAAATAGTATTGAAAATTCAGCTCACGTCGCTCTAGTCGGAACGGAACGCAGGAAGAAACTCCCGCGCCTGTAACTGCGGGGAAGCACATAAATCTCATGGGATACACAGACAGGGTGCCTTGGATTGTGGTCTCCTAGAACAAACTATAAAAAAATATGTACGGAGGCATCTCGGACCAATAATTCAGCCAAAGTAAAATATTTATTTACGAAATTTACGCAAATCAAACTGTGATTTGTGGACGGTGTGAACTTAACGTTTATACCGTCTGTCTGCGGCGCGAGGAGTCGTAGGTTCAAGTCATACCCAAAACTATCGATTTTTCTTTCTTATATGAAATAACTTGTACTGTTCGTGGCCACCGCGCTAAGTAAGTTGCTCTGTAGTAGCCACAAAAGTAATGAGAGTGACAAATATATTTGTATTCTTTGGTGACACTTACATTAGGCTCAATGGGCATTGTTCTAAATATTGACATAGTAATTACAATTGACTTGAATGTGTTAAAGGTATGAGGTCATTAAATGTAATGCTGCAATTATAAATTAATATTTACTGATTCAGTGCATGGATGGGTCGCCGTCTATGCCTAACGCCAGTGGCATTTTTTCGAGCGGTTCCGTGCTTCGCAAGGCACGTTAAGCTGTTGGTGCCGGCTGCCGTCGATAGATGGCAGTCGTTAAGCCAAGTCAGAGGCCTTAGGGCGGCTTGACAACTTCTGACAGTAGACGAGCCACTAGTCTACAAGCCTCCACCAATCCGGACTTGGCCCCCGTGGTGGAGTATGGCCTATACCTTCCTCAGGGAAGAGACCCGTGCCCCTCGGTGGGGACATAATGGGTAGATGATGATGATGATTTACTGATTTCTTGTACTTTTGTTAATAAGTGTATGACTAATTCAACCTTCTAACGTTCGTTTTACTCGTGAATGAATGTACATTTAGTATTTTTAGGTAAAAAACGGCAAGATATTTACATTTCTTTTACGTTTGCATAAATTAGGAGTCTTTTTAGTTTTGTTTATTTAAAAAGTTCTTATATCGAGTGTTGTGTGGAATTTATTTATTCTCTTGAGTGGTTTTTATATAAATACGTTTTGACTTACCTATTTATTAGCCCAATCGTTTTTAGTTTTACAACCAATCTAGGGGTCTCGAGGTACCCATGTATCGCATGTTTCGTTGGCACCATGAGTCGTACCTAGCTTACATTTTGTTTTAAGCTCGCTGTATTACGAGTAGGATTGATTTGCTTGCAGAGCCTTGGAGATGTGCTTTCAAGATCGTATTATAAACCAAACGCTACTTGGTTACTTTTAAAAGAGGTGCACTATGTGTGAAGTGACTGTTCCAGCACCAAGCCCCAGTTTCTCGATAGAGACTACCCTCTTTGTCTCTACCACGATAAATCGACATAAAACTGGAGCAGCTAGTTCCTACAGCGTGTAGACGGTGGCGGGTGAATTATGGGACCTGCCTTAGCAGGGTTAGGTTATTAAAATAGTTCGAACGTGGCCTTCTAATGAGGTTTTGTTCAGCTCTACAGTGCTTTGAGATTTCATCCGAGAAGTATAATAATAGTTCATAAGCAGCCTATATACCTCCCACTGTAGGGCACAGGCTTTCTCTCAGAGAGAGAGTATGGGCTTAATCACCACGCGTTCCCACCGCGGATTGGCGATCTCAAGCGCTGAGGTATGTAAATAGCTCAGACACTCAGGTTTCCTCACGATGTTTTCCTTCACAGTTAGCGAGTGTTATTGCTACTATAACTTCACAAATGTACATGCCCGCACTGGGAATCGAACCTGGGTCTCCCGCTTCCGAGTCCAATGTTCTACCCACTAGGCTACCACCGCTCCGTAGTTGAGTTCATGTAATGTAATTCTCAATTCGGAAACAGAACCGTGGATCTAAATAATAAATAATAATAAGATTCCAACTGCATACTGCGATCGCCAACCCGCCTGCCAAGCGTGGCGATTATGGCAAAACCCCTCATGGTTATGAAAACGAAGAGGGAGGCCTGTGCCCTGCAGTGAGCGTCAAGTAGCTGATGATGATGATGATAAATGTATCTAAAGTAAACAGGTATTTGTACATTGACCTTCCGTCTTCCGTCTTTTCTTTTCGATTTGTTTTTTGTGGGCTTAACATGACATCCATTTTATCTACGCTAGACACAGAGATATAAGGTTCTTTTCGTGTGGTCCACCTGCCATTTTTTCCGCTTTTCCAGACAAACAATTTTCTTTTACGACAAACGATTTAAACGGTTTTAGATGTATAGGGGGATGTGCTGTCGGCTGTTCTTATGACGGACAATTCAATAAATATATCCGCGATGGAGTGTCCGTATCTCCCGCGTTAGGCAAAGTGGCCATCAGAGCGCGTTAGCCTCACATTTGCATTAGGCTCTAGAATGGAATAACAGAAAGTCAACATTGGCCTTATCTTAAGACTTCTTTTATATGCCTGTGGTCTGGGGATTTGCTAGATTACGAACGTTGAACACATTTTATTTTAATTTGTTATTTGTTACTGGGTTTTTTATATTCTCACATTATCATCATCGTCATCAGCCATTTCACGCACACTGCAGGACATAGGCGTATTTAAACTACAATTATATTTTTTCCTTATCAAAAACTAAGCATAGGGAAACAAAAATGTGCTTTAAATGTCTAGCAAAGCCTCAGACCACATTTATCAAAAGTGTACATTATTTTAACGATCACAAAAAATCACAGATTATGCGAGCGAGACAGCATGCCAGACGTAACAGGTATGTCGTCAAGAGCTCGGCATAAATTATGATTCTTCCTAAGGAGAGACCGAGAAATTAAATGAGACAGACAGAGAGTCTTAATTATAAAACTTCCATGCTGTCATAGCATGACCGTAACACCAGAAATAGGGGAACGACAAAAAAGGGGATGTATTAGCAAAGGGAAAGACAAAAAGTGTGGCGCCAGATTAAGAATAGCGTCACTCCATTTCCTTCCGTGGATGTCGTAAAAGGCGACTAAGGAAATACATTACCAAGAGACGGGCGGCAGCGTCTTCCTGAGATTCCAACCGCATACTGCGATCGCCAACCCGCCTGCCAAGCGTGGCGATTATGGCAAAACCCCTCAGGGTTAGGAAAACCATGAGGGAGGCCTATGTCCTGCAGTGGGCGTTAAATGGCTGATGATGATGACGATGAAGATAAAAAGTGCCCGCCGTGGACTGGTGATTTCAAGCGCTGAGGTATGTGAATAGCCCAGACACTCAGGTTTCCTCACAATGTTTTCCTTCACAGTTAGTGGTATTGCTACTGTAACTTCACAAATTGAGCCTTTATGCTCTCCCTGAGAGAGCAAAGTAAGGCAAAGGATTAATACTCAAACTGCCTTCGCTGACGTCATCGTCATACAAAAGTCATTTAAGGTCAAAGCTTTTTATTGAATACCTTAAAAAATATAGTCTTATTTACAAATCTTAAATATAAATTGTACAGAAAGCAAAATTCTCGAAATGGTTTTGAGATTTCCGTTCATATTAAAAAATGGAGCATGGTCTCGGCCGACCCCTCCGGGATACATGACTGAGTTTATGTTGTACGATATTCTGTGACGCCTCCCCGACCGATCATTTGATTTGCCTTGGACGTGTTACCCGCGCCATTGAGAGCCTTCCCGAGAAAAGTGCCAGTATTTATCGGGTATGTATTTTTATTTTATCGGGGCCTCGTTTTGGGGGTTCAAATGGGCTCTGTATAAGAGAGGGATGGAGAGACTCTTGCTTACTACTAGCAGCCTATAAATGTCCCACTGAAGGGCACATGCTTTCTCTCGGACGAAGAGTATTTGCTTGAATCACTACGTGTGCCCCATTACAAGGCGTTAGTCTTCTAAGGAAGATACGTAGATAGAATATTTTTGATTGTACGCCAGGAATTACAGATACTTATTTCCTGCAGCAACAGAGCAAAGAATTCCTGAAACTTACAATAAGTAATAAAAACTGAATTTACTCGTTTATTTTTTCAAGTTTAATTTTCCGACGTTTCGGTACTTTTGCAAGTGGTGTGGTCTCGGTAGACTGAGGTGACAGGCGAATTTTTGAAAGCATTAACTGTTAGTTTACTACCCTCGGCAAAAGATTGTTATGTTCCAAGAATATTTTGGCAATATTTTTTAATTGAAATTGGCAAAACAATAATTTTGTATATAGGTACTCAAAAATTTTGATTATTAGTTATTGAAATTAAAATTCAATCTACAAAACAATTATTTTATATAAATAAAAAAATATTTATCATTAGTTATTGAAATTAAATCTACAGTCACATTTCTAGCAAGGGTGTCTCATGCACTTAAGCACTAGTTCCCATGCTGTAGCTATGTTCCATCCAACCACGATCGCTAAATTGGTCTCTATTGCCTCGCGTATCATTCTAGAAAAGAAACGGTCCTTTCAGAAAAAACGAGTAAATATCCGTGCAAATTCAGTTTTTATTATGTTTAGAATAAATAACTAATGAATAAATAATTTCCACACAAAATCATTGTCGTGTCGTGGTCCCAAAGTAGGATTCCCTATGCTATGGTAATCAGTCAAGGACATATACTCAGACTGAGGCTGTTTGCACAAATTGTAAGTTATGTATGAAATTTGTTGCTATCATTTTCAAATCACTCCTAGAAACTGCATTATCCTGGCTATGGAAGAGCGGAGTGTCTTTTGAGGCTCGAATTAGTTAATAAAATGAATTTATTTAAATTTAAATTATTTTCAATTGTTAAGTTTTCGGACGAGCAGCTTAGTACATAAAAACCAATTTAATTATGTACGTCCATCTATCGAATGCGAAATTGGAATTCGCAGCCGATTTGGCGCCAATCCGCGGATCATACGGGGCGTCAATCACGTGCATACCTATATAAAAACTCATCTATAGAACAGCCCCGGTAGCATGACTCCCTACTATATCCCGCGTACGAAAAATAGATAAAGACTGGCGCCCCACCCCGATCTCACTTGCTTCTCGATGGCGCGATTCTTTGTCTATTCAATCAATCAGCCCATACTCGTCCACTGATGGACATCTCATCCCTCTTCCAAGGCACTAATCTTCCGTCCTCAGCCATCCTTGTCTATTCGTTTACAATTAAATGAGGATACTAATAATTGTTGTACTAATTTTCTAAATTCTAAGTTTATTGTCAACAAATCCTTTTGAGACTCATAAGATAGACAGTAATCTCTCTTCGTAATGCCGTAACCAGATTTAAATACAATCCATCGTATTATTTACAAAAATACTTGCAACGGACGCAAAAAAATTAGGTACCTACTTATATTTAACGTAACTGTTATTCTTTCTTCTGGTTGTGCAATACAGTGTTTTATACCACACCCACTCAAGAAGTGTCTCATTGCTCGTCCATAAACGGATTACAAAGTTCGTCATATCTCCCTTATAAATGTGCGGCGAGAAAAGTTATGTGTTTTTATTTTTTAGCAGCGAACATAAAAAAATACAAACGTCAAATCTCAAAAAGTTTTATATAAAATAATTAGAAAAAAGAGGTGGGATTTTTTTTGAACTCGATTTTCAATGAAAGGAGGCTGGCGAAAAAAAAAAGCGCGGCAATTTGTTTTGTTTTGTTAAATTTAGTTTTTCACTAATTTGATAATTTTGCAGTACGCTTTTAATTATTCTAAATAATGTTATTTTCTTCACAGATGTAGTTTAAAGCACTATTTATCGCTCGGGAGAAAGTTCTATTTCTAAATAGATCGATCGTTATAGATCGTTTTCTCCCCTCGGTGTACAGTGTACTAATCTATCTTCTTTATTCTTCTTCTTCTTCTTCGGTCCTTTACCTTCTAGGGGAGCATAGGGCCTCAACCACAGATTTTCACTTCTGACGGTCGTTCGCGGCAACCTCCAATTCAGGCCAGCTGGTGCCGATCGACTTGGCCTCTTGGGCTATAGATCTTTTCCAGGTGATCCTTGGCCGGCCCCTCCTTCGGTTGCCCAAGGGGGTGTACTGTACGTGAGGGCTTGTCTGGTTAGGCATCTCTTATCCCGGCGAAGTGTGTGTTACCATCTATCTACCCAAATCTGTCGAATTTCTATTGCCTTTAGATAGATAGATAGAGAACACTTTATTGCACAACCAGGTGAAAGATAGGCGATTTAGGTCAAGCGAATAATGCTTCCGTACCAGGTTATTTACGAATTGATCAGATTAAGTAGGGCAGTATACAGTATTATTTATAAAAATACGATTACTTAAAACACTCCTCAAATAGTGTAGTTAAAATAGTCCGTACTCAAAATTCCTCTCTTCCTTCTACTAAAGCACCCCTCAGAGACAGTGTATTTAATCTGTGGTTAAGTATTTTCTTTGTAAAATCTCCACCACAGACTATTTTAATCGGCGTTCATCGAGTGTTTTTAGGAGTCTTGTTTTTATAAATAAGGCCATGAATTTTTACCACAGACTATTTAAAGTACATTTGAGGAGTGTTTTAAGGAATCGTGTTTTATAAATAACACCTTTAAACTATGACTGAAAACAAATATTGTTATTCAACAGCCGGCACCTTACTCGGCCACTCGAATTTGCGTGTTTGACAAATATTTACCACGCATTGGTGAGTTTCCTAATGTATCTTTAGTACTAATCTTGATTTTTTATATAATTATATATTCTCACTGCAGGGCGCAGACCCTCTCTCAGAGAGAGAGAGAGAGAGAGTATGGGCTTTATTACCACGCGTGCCCACCTCGGGTTGGCAATTTTAAGCGCACTCAGGGTTCCTCACGTCGTTTTCCTTCACAGTTAGCGAGTGATATTGCTACTACAACTTCACAAATGTACCTAACTTAGAAAACAAAGTCATTTGTACATGCCAGATTTTGAACCCACGACCTGCCGAATGTGAGGCCGGCGCTCTACCGCTCCGCTACCACCGCTCGCACCACTTTTTAATCTTATAAAATGTACTATTACAAATCCTCGGCAAAAAAGCGAATATCTAGGAATAGCTGAATGAGGACCAGCATAAATGACTGCACCAACCGCTTGTAGTACCAAATTGAATTCTTGCTTCGCTGAATTGAGTTTTGATTCGAGACTGCTTGCTCAACTTCTGGACGCTACGTGGCTTGAATACGGGTTAGGATAAGAGTTGTTATTCAAAAGGATTCAAAAGATAAATTCGTTTTTAATTTCACCTACAGTTTGCCGAGTATTAGGTAGAACGTAATTTTGTAACCTGTATGTAAGTTTGCCTATTAAATTAAATTAAAAGAAAAGAACGCTGACCTCACGTTCGGTAGGTCGTGGGTTCGAATCCCTGCATGTACCAATGACTTTTACATTTGTTAATAATAATATATATGTAGTAGAAACACCACTTGCTAACTGTGGAGGAAATCCACATTCATCCATCCATCCTGAGGCAACCCTAGTGTCTGAGGTGTTCACATACCTCAGCGCTTGCTACGTACAAAGGCCAAACTATGAGGCTAAGTAAGGATAACTAGCTTACATAAGCAGCCTATATACGTCCCACTGAAGGGCACAGGCCTTCTTACGGAGAGAGTATGGGCTTAATCGCCACGCGAGCCCACCGCGGATCGGCGATGGGATTGGCTTGGATAACTAGCTTATGGAGGGTTTAGTCACAGTACAAATAAATATTTCAGTCGTGTATTTGTTCTACCAAAGTACACGCAGTTTGAGATTTGTTCAGTCCTCTGTTCCAGAATAATCGGCTTTCAAACATAACCTTGAGCCAGTGGGACACCTTTTAATTACATATGTCATGTCGTGCATGCAACGACTAATGAATGTTGAGGAAGCGAAAGTGATCTGTCAGGATCGTAGCAAGTGGCACTCCCTGGTCTCTGCCTACCCCTCTGGGATACAGGCGTGAGTTTATGTTATGTTATGTTATGTCATGCTGGGTTGTACTTCTATGCTAGTTCTACATAATTAATAATTAACTTATGAAAAATCCCGTTTCATTAGCCTAGTATGCCATAAAAACGAATCATACTTAGCAACATTAGCGAACTCATGCTCTGCTCATCAATTAAACTAACTAACTATTTTATCTTTAACAAACCAGCGCTGATATCGCCGAAAAATATTTGGTTCCAAACAAAATTTTGTAGCAAGCTCTGATTGAAACAGCTGATATTTTTTCATTCATAAAAGACATCAAGACGATGTCTCGTATGCTGGTTTCCAGTAGAATTTGCTCTTTTTTCTGTTCTGTGACTTTACCCTTTCTACTTAAGGTTGAAACTTCTTAAATTGCCCAGCTTATTCAATTTCAGCAAACTAACGAATCAAAATTGTTTTAGAAACTTAAATCGTTGTGACCTGAGGGTGCTTTTAAAATCCAAACTCAAAAGTTAACCACTGAATCACAAATTTCTACAAAGTAAATATATTTAATTCGTTAAAAAACTAAGGTCTTTCCAATCCGATCCGTTAGACTACATTCTCTTGGTGGGAATATGCATTACCGAGGTAAGATAAGTGAAAACATTATTTATTATACAGTCAATAGCAATAATAACCTTCTCAAATGAACACTCTAATCAGTTAGGTACGTTAAGGACGACTTTGCAAACAAAAATCTAAAGGTTGACCTGTACTAGATTGTACTTTCTGTTCTTAGCCATCCCCATCTAGTCACCAAATCATCGGGATTCAGCGGGATTTAAGAGAGAGATAAAAAGAACAAGAGAGCGAGAAAAAAACACATCTTGTATGGCGAACCTAACCTATGGGAGACGCAAATTAGAAGGGCTATGGAGCTAGCTGTAGGGACATACGATACAGGCAAGGATACAGGCATATCATTGCACTAACAACTCTTTTATGACCTGAGATTTTCCTAAGAAAATTCTGAAGTTTCAGTTTGTCTCTTCTTTTTATTCAAAAAATTACGGTAGTTAGTTAGACCTGAGATTTCCGCACTTAGCCTCATGGTTGGGCCATTGTACGTAGCAGGGCTGTGAGCTCACTCCAGCCAGCCTATCTCTTTCCAGAAGGCCAGCAGTGCTTTGATGTGACTACAGGCCTCCCGAAGGGATCCCAGCTTCCCAATGATGGCGGTCCGTTACTCCTCCACGCCTTCACAGTGAATGGTCACGTGGGCGGGTGTTTCCTCTTCTTTGAGGCATCCCCGGCAAAGCGGGCTGCCATGTTGTGAAAATAAAATTACGGTATAGAATGACGCTTGAGCATTAACTTCATGGGATTCTCGATCTTGCCCTGCGCTCGTCGAAGTATGTCCGTTTTATAAAACTACAATTATGAGTTACCGTAGACACTGGCTGAAAATCAGCGCTGAGGCATCATTTCCTCAGCATAACGCTGAGTCAGCTGCCCTTTGTCGCAACTTAGACACAGCCTAGCCTACATCTATGGTCCTGTTTTATTTATTTGATTTGTCTGTTGTGTATTTAATTTTATTTCTGTTTTTGTGAATATTATGTTACTTACAGTTTGTTTTGTTTCTGTGATGTGTCTTGTTCGTATAATAAATGTCTTTCTTCCTTTCTAATTCATAGTTTATTATGACAATTAGATTTACATTGCGTAGCCGGGTCTTCCTACTTGTTGACCTGTGGGTTAATCGGCTATGCAATGTACATCGAATTGTCATTGTAAACCATGCATTGTAGTTATATAAAATTGTACCCTGGGGCGCAACTACGTAAGTTTTCCACTGTATGGTGTAGTCCAATTTTACCTACTCCGAACTGTCAAATACATACATATTTTAACACTTAACGCGATAGTTACATGATAGGAGGGCTGGACGTGCCTTATTGGTCCTTTCACCCATATTCGCTTGCGTATCCTATCCTGTCATTCAAAGCTAGACCGCTCATACTTTTCGAGGACCTCATTACTACTGCATGAATCCTACTTTCTAAATTCTTCTTCAGAACAAAAGTCTGACTACCATACATAAGTAACGAAACCGGCGCGCAGAGCGACTAATGAATGTTGAACCAAAAGAGGCTTGTCAGGATCGTTACAAGCGGAATGCCCTGATATTTACCTACCTCTTCGGGATACAGGCGTGAGTTAAAACATAAGCTGCTTATTTACGTCCCACTGTAGGGCACAGGCCTTCTCTCAGGCTTAATCACCACCCGTGCCCACCGCGGATTGGCGATTTCAAGCGCTGAGGTATGTGAATAGCACAGACACTCAGGTTTCCTCGCGATGTTTTCCTTCACAGTTAGCGAGTGGTATTGCTACTATAACTTCACAAATGTACGTAACTTAGAAAACAAAGTCATATAGGTACATGCCCGCACTGTGAATCGAACCTGGGTCTCTCGCTTCCGAGTCCAATGTTCTATCCACTAGGCTACCACCGCTCTTTAGTCGAGTTGATGTAATGTAATTCTCAATTCGGAAACAGGTGGTAAGTCTTTTGGGTAGAGAATAGTACAGACAAACTACATTGAGTTCGTCTTGCGTAATCTAGCTGAATATGGAGATTTTTTACCCGACTGCGAAAGCAAAGGAGGACTTTGTTTCTAGCGCAGTGTTAAGATATTAAGATAATATTTATTTGACTTATAACTGTGCTAGGCATTAATTACATGACAAATGTTATTTGTTTACATATAGACCTCTGTTGCCGAACAAAAGCCTGTGTTTCGGCAAACAGCGCCACTCCCCTATGGTTGCACTTAGTTGCTAGTATCGATTTCGGTATAACGTCATAATATGTATATTGTTGTACATATAAACTGAATTTTAACGGATAATTATTCGTTTACTTTTCAACTTTACAATTTTCCGACGTTTCGGTACTTTTGCAAGGGCCGTGGTCTCGGTAGACTGAGGCGACAGGCGTCTTTTTGAAAGCATTAACTGTTAGTTTACTACCATCGGCAAAAATTATTAAGTTACGTTCCAAATATATTTTGGCAAATTTTTTAAATTGAAATTGACACTACAATAATTTTATATAAAAATACTGATTATTAGTTATTGAAATTAAAATTAAAATTCAGTTTTATTATGTCTAGTGCTCGTGTTAACCTCAGAAAATACTATAGGTACCCAAGTTAAAGTTATCCTTTAACTAAGAATAAGACTGTTTATAAAATGCGCAATTCCAGAAACATGTCGGTTAGAGTTTGTCATTTACGTCATCTTTTTTTAAGCATCTTTGAAATCAATTAATAAATAACTTCCATACAACACAATCACTTGTCCTGGTCCCAAACTAGGATACCCTGTGCTATGGTAACCAGGCAAGAACATAACAAATGGAAATACACTCAGACTAAGGCCATTTAGACATCACAAATGGAAATACACCCAGACAGAAGCCATTTGTACAAATTCATGGCGGTCCCTAATTGGAATTGAACCGTCGATCTCCGGCATGGTAATTAGACGTAATACCGCTAGGCCAACGAGGCCATCGAAGTTTGAGAATTTTTTAGCAGTCGGGTTTTGTGTTTTATAATAAGTATTTTTTGCTTAATCCGCTCTCTCTTTTCTCTGTAATGTCGCATCAAGATGTCAAAAGGTCGTTCGTCGTTGTCGTACTAAGTGGCATAATTACCTATATCTCGCGAGCGGTAAATATGTTGTCTGGTAGATCTTTTTTTGGGGAACCGTACCCGCAAGTCGACAACGGGACCAAACCGCCCGTTACGTCCTCGTCCTCTGCTGGACATAGGCCTCCCCAAGTCACGCCACTTCTTTCTGTCCTAAGCCATCATCGTCGTTTTGTATATCGATGTCTGTCGATGATCATCTGATGATCGATGGAATCATCTGATGATGATCGGCCCAAAGACATCTGAATCTAACACCCCAATGAAGCCAGAAATTAAACATTTACGACAGTAGCGATCCTCTGTTTTCTTATTATTTTTTATATCCTAACTTTTGACGGTCTGGTAAATTAAGAGACAAGAAAATATATAACGCTCTCTCTCAGGTCTCAGGTAAATTGGTCAATCAATCGATTGGTAATCGTCCCCTGCTAGACATATGCGCCGCGCCGCCTGCTAGACATATGTTTTCGCGTGGCGCCGGATTAAGAATAGCGTCACTCCATTTCCTTCCGTGGATGTCGTAGGAGGCGACTCAGGAAATCAATTACCAGGAGACGGGCAGCAGCGTCTTCCTGAGATTCCAACCGCATACTGCGATCGCCAACCCGCCTGCCAAGCGTGGCGATTATGGCAAAACCCCTTATGGTTATGAAAACCACGAGGGAGGCCAGTGTCCTGCAGTGGGCGTCAAGTGGCCGATGATGATGAGACATATGCGTCTTTTCCGAGCCCTCGCCGCACGTCCTTTCTGTGTGGCTAGGGGCATACCGGCGGCCGTACGCTGCGTTTGCTAGTTCGTGGTCTCCACTGGAGAACTTGGTACCCCATCGGCTATCGGTTCTTCGGTATATGTGACCAGCCCACTGCCACGTCAACTGGCTAATCTTATTGCCTATGTCCACCTTAGTTCTTTGGCGAATTATCTGTATTATGATATTATATGATTATCTGATTAAATGATATCATATGAATTCCCCTGTCTGTGAATCTTGCCAATTAGTACGACGTGCAGAATCCTCGTCAAAGAGACAGATTAGTGTGATTAGAGCCGGGCTCCGGACGGGGTTTTGCAAAGAGACGGTGATTTTTTACTAATCTCTCTACAAGGTGTTAAGCTACTTGAATCCGTATCGCCAATTGCTTTTTTATATATGTTCAGCGATAATTCTTTACCCACGGGCCGATTTCATTATTTTAGTTAAAAAGGGTCGTAGTTCCGAAAAATCACTATTAAAATTATTGAGAAATTGTGAGAAATATTAACATGATTGAGAAAAATTGGCCTGACGCTTTTGCAAAAATTATCTGTACAATAAAGATATAGAAGAAGAAGAAGAAAGACATTTATTAGGACAAATTAACACATCACAAGAAAAAAAGGCATAACAAGTAGCACAAACAAGTACAAAGGAAAAACAAGTCACATAAACATAAATACAACATAATACAAGACAAAGTCAGAGCATCAGAGTGCATCCTGTAGTGTGTCAAAGTTGCCACAAAGGGCATCCTGAATCAGCATTGTGCTGAGGGTGTGAGCTCTCAACGCTGGTTTTCAGTCAGTGCCTGCGGTAATCGAAGCGTATATTGCAAGTTGGTGCCAAACGAATGAAAATAAGGCAATATGTACATATATGTAATTTATAAAAGTATATATTAGAAGAAAGTGGTTAAAGAGTGATAAGTAGATAATATTCCAAAATAAATATATTAAAAATAACATATTATGATGGTAGGTACCGTAGTCATGTCTAGCTATAGGCAAGAAAGAGCTGGCACTTCGCGGATAACCTAAACAGGATACCAATATTTGATACGATTACATAGTCTTCAGTCAAAAGCGGCGTCAGAAGCGGCGAAAGATAGGACGGGACAGTCTCTGCTGTTCGAGCAAATATAGCTTGAGGTTACGCCCAAAAGTGTATCTACTAGAAGCGTCACGGACTGGGGGAGGGATATCATTCCAGCACTTGGACGCCGCAAGCCTGAAACTTCCACGAAATGCCATTGTTCGGTGCACAGGGGTGACGATCCTATCCTTATGTACAAGGCGCTGCCTTGATGACCACTCAAGTTTCCGACATATTTATTCCGGTTGATTTATTTATTTGTTGCAATATTCCATGACCCATAAAGAAAAGATCCAAAACCCAAGAGGCCAAATAGATCGGCGCTAGCTGGCCTGAACTGAAGCTCCCGCGAACCACCGTCAGAAGTGGAAATCTGTGGTTGAAGGGAAGCCCCTTAGGAGTTAAGGAGTAAAAGGACCGAAGAAGAACAAAAATATTTGTGTGCCTGCTTATCGTTCCTTTTAAACGACATCAAAAAAGTACCCGAAACCGGCGTGCGTGCATGCAACGACTAATGAATGTTGAGGAAGCGAAAGTGATCTATCAGGATCGTAGCAAGTGGCAGTCCCTGGTCTCTGCCTACCCCTCTGGGATACAGGCGTGAGTTTATGTTATGTTATGTTATCAAAAATTCTACTGTACATTTTTCATGTATTTTTAGCGATAATTCTTTACCACATTGTTCGATTTTATTAATTATTTTTTGTTACAAAGAAATTTAATCAAGATCTGTTGGAGAAAGGGAAAATCTTCGAACTCATTTTTATTGCGAATTTTACTTGAAATCGGGTTTTTTGAAAGTTTTCTTCTGCTGATGTTCTCGAGCTATATTATCGCCGTGTTGTTGCAATGCTGCTGCTATTTTGACACAACATTGCAGCTAGCACTGCAGTATTTTACGTTTGTTTTTATGACGTGCAATAATTTCTTGGTTCAATAAATTCGTAAAGTACACTTTATGCAAAAAGGCCTGACTAAACCATTAAAAGTTATTTAGATGACAAAGATGACAAAGGCAAAGCCAGTTCAATGCATAAATTCGGGTTTAGTTTATCTAAAACGATTAGATACCAATTTTTTATTTATATCGTTGATTTTCTGCACCAAGTACATTGTATAAAACGTTCTGAGTAGAGTTGAGTTCAAAGAATATTTTTATTATACCTTTAGAAAATTTTAAGAAAGTTTTCCAACTAATTTAAGTACTCACCGATATCAGCTGTAGCCACGGCATCATTCACAAGACTATAAAATTTATCTCCATTTATCCTAAGGTACTTAGTCGACGCAGCCCAACAGTCCCTCAGACAGGCCCAGCTTGGCCTTCAACCCAGTAGTATTTTAAATTCAATGTATCATAATGATTGTTTTCTTATCTATTTTGTCACGACGACACATTGCTGTGAAAATTTTAAGAAAGTCTTCCATCTACTTTAAATACTTTACTCACCGATATCAGCAGTAGCCACGGCATCTTTCACAAGACTGTATGTGTCTCCGTTAATCCTGAGGTAGTCGACGCAGCCCAACAGTCCCTCAGACAGGCCCAGCTTGGCCTGCAATCCTGTAGTATTGCCGGCGCCGCCCACCCAAACCGGCTCGCGGAACGTCATGCGGGAGAACAGGCCCTGTTGGCAAGGGGGTAAGGGTTAGATTTGATGGACAGTGAGTGTGTTAGCTCTGTGCGGGGATATTTTTTAATCCCACCAAAACACAGATTTAAGAAACCGGCCAACTTCTTATCTAAATTAAATAAAAAGTAAATGACGTAGAGGAACTTTAAATTTACAGACCAAAATCGGCAAGTTTTTAGAAGACGTTGATTAATGTTTTATAATAAAAACTTATTATGAAGATAAACCTTAATCCCTTAGCAAACTTTCAAGGTTCGAAGATAAAGGGAGGTCGAAAAGTGTTCGAATGGGTTCGAGAACTAGGCCTAGCGAGCGCCCTCTGTGCATCTTCTATCTAATCAGCCTATAAACAGAGCCCACTGTTGGGCACAGGCATCTTCTCTATCACGTCAACCCAACCGGTCCTTTGCTAGTCTCGTCCAATCTTTCCCAGCCGCTTTCACAATATTTTCGGTCCATCGGGCTGGTGGTCGGCGCACCACCATCACCAGTCTTAGTGGCTACCTTACACACCATGCACCTGTGCACCTTTGTTGACCTAAATCGCCTAGAAGGTCTACTCGATGAAAAGTTACTGTTCTGTCGATGCAGCAGTAGATTCTTAACACAACTATCACTATTGAGATTTATCATCATATTGTATGGAATCAGGCGTTACTTTGCGGAAATCCATTATAGCATTAAAATGTGTGCGGTTTAATGCTCAATTTAGTTTTAATTTAATTTTGTTTATCTTCGTGTTTAGCTTCCCAAAATTATTTACATTAGCTTTTACTTTTATACCTCCATTGTAATATCCAAAGCATGACACCACAAAAATTCTATGTCTCAGCATCTACCTCGCCAGAGGCATGGGCCTGCTCGCCATAAACACAGGCTACATGTGAGCCTAGCTATGGCAGCAGACACTTACCCAAGTACATTTTATGTTATGTTTTTTCTATTGAATAACTTAATGTAGATGTATTACTATGTAACCATAACTTTTTTCAATAAACAATTTATTTATTTATTTATTTATCATCATTATTGAGATGTATGGTGTAATACTTTTTGCAAAAACGTAGTTTTTCTATTAGTGGCGTTGCAGCAGCCCTATCACACTAGCGATATGCGAGCGATTTGAAAGAGATGCGATTGCGCGGCGAGCACGCCACGACGACGCCGCGTTGACGCTGCGCCGTCGCGGCGATGTCGCTGCGATTACCACCCTCGACGCCACTGTGTACAATCGCGTTCGACAGTCCACCCCTCATCAAAGAAACCTGTGTAAGCGGACGTATCGTTTAGAGGTTCAGTCGTCATTTGTATCCAATGTATGGATACAAAGTTAGTTATAACTAAAATTCAAAATCGTCCCGTTATACGGGATACATAGTCGCCCTCTCCCAGTCGATTACTTGATAATAAACCTTCCCAGATTCGTCATTCACTTGTATCTGCTTTCGTTTCCTGCATCTTTGGAGTAACAAAGCCAGCAGTAGTGTTTCCCCGTCAGATCAATCCATTTTGCTACTGAGTGTCCAAAACGCGGATCGCACGCCGCGAGCCTAGCTGTGCAATCACATCGCTTTCAAATCGCTCGCAAATCGCTCGCAAATCGCTAGTGTGATAGGGCTGTAAGCACCTGGTCACGTCTACCCATCTTGTATGCATGGTCAAAAAGATGTACAAGCTGTCCACCGTCGATACTTTGAAATACCTAAGTAACCGGTGTGTTTATCTTTTGAAAATCAATTTGAATCCCATTTTCCGTATCAAAGAGCCTCTTATACCCATCTCAGAGCCGGTTGCCTTAAGATTTTCAGGGAAATCCTTATCTACGTACTATACAAGGTAGGGCAAATTCAGCTTCTTGGAAAAGGCGACAGTACGAACTTTACAAACAACTTTTACTATTGTTTATTGCGAGTGGGACGTCCTGCAGCTCGTCGGATCGATAATCTGAGCCATATGGATGAGGATGGCCTAGGATAGAGAGTAGTGGCGTGCCGCGGGAGAGGCATATGCCCGGCAGTGGACGAGCATGGGCTGATTTATTAGGAGTATATTGTTCAGGAGGAGTGCGATGATAGCCTAGTGGGTAGAACATTGGACTCGGAAGCGAGAAGCCCAGGTTCGATTCCCAAGTGCGGGCATCTACCTGCTATCGTCAGACTGCCATCTTTAATTTAATTTTAATTTTCTTTATTCAGGAAACCAACCAGCTTTACAAATTAACTAACTTCTTAAAGTAGACAAGCTTAATAGCGAATTATAGGTTACCTCAGAAGATACAATGTACTGAGTATTTACGTTTAAAAAAGACAAATTTACAAAACCGGATCAACCAGAATCAACTCACATAAGTACTTATTTTAACAAAACTGAATTGTGAAATTAAACTTAATCTGCTAACATCATTATATCACCATAATAGTATTGGACTATTATGTTGAATTACGACGAAGAGATAAAAAAACAAGTAGATAATATATATTTGTTGTATAGGTATATAATGAGCAGATAAATATTACATAAATGAATAAAATAAAATGAAATAAAATATCAATGAGTACATAAAAATACATAAGTGTATGCAACTAAGGTCGCGTAGAAATTATTGCTCGGCTCCGGTAGCGGGCTCCTTGAGCCGAGCTACTATTTGTCTCTTGAATTTATATTTAGATGACAAAAATGGATCTGTTGCTTTGAACGTCTTGAGACGTAGATAGATATTTCGACGGGTTACATAAATGGTGTGACGTTTTTGTATACAACCAATCATTAGTTACACAGTAACTTATTATCGCACAATGAACGTTCACGTCATCAAGCATGGCGCACAGGATGAACCAATCGTAGAGTGATTTACTCTACAGCACATCTTGCGCTCATTTCATTGGTAAAGAATAATCGAGAGACAGGGGCCGTTTGTGAGTGTAAATTTTGTAGGGAGAAATACTTCTATGGTTTTTCTATTCGTAGGCACAAGGGCGAGCTTAGTGCCAGACGCATCCTCTTCCAGCAAACCTTCAGTAATTGAGGAAACTGGCGCAGGGTAGGAAGGAAAAAGGAGTTTTGTTAGATAAAAAGCAGGCCCCTAAACATTTTGGCTCTTTGACCGACCGATGCTCTACTGAACAGTATTGTTCGCTAACGGCGTACCAATTCGCTTTGAACACGGAACATTACCCGGCTGAACGTCTAACAATTATGCCAAAGGAGAGTTGGACGAGAAAATGGTGGCTCATTTGCCAACCCTTTGTGTAATATTAGAGCGGGCTGCAAAAGAAAATGGCCGGCCAAAAATCGAAATTTTCGTAGGCCGGAAAACGTAAGACTTTCGTAGTGTGCGTTGTGAATGTTGTATACGTAACATTACATAAACCCACGCCTGTATGCCGGAGGGGTAGGCAGATACCAGGGTTTGCCACCGCTTCATCAAGGTAGGTTTGTATGTTTGTTACGATCGACTCACTCTCCTATCATTTCGTTAAGCATTGTATCTTTACATCACACCTTGTATCCTGTCTCTAGGGATGTAGTATCGAAATGAAAGTATCGATACTATACTCATGAGTAGAATCGCAACAAAGGTAATCGATACTGGTATCGTACTCGCGTCAAAAGCATTCAGTGTAAATAAAAACGCGCAATTCTTGGTATAAATGATGATTCAGTGAGTGGTTTAGCTTGGATTTTTACAAATTCAGGGTGAGTTTTCAGGCGATTAAACAAGTTGAATGTTTTTCCAGTAAAGCAGTTCCAAATAAACACTTATGGCTTGGGTCAGCAGAGCAGCATTAGACATAAAATCCGTAGACTGTCTGAATTCGTAGATAGATCAATGAAACATGAAACATCACGAAGAATCGTATTAAAAATTATTGACTACTCAATTACTCAGTATCGTAACCAAAGCATCGAGTATATTCATATTCATTTATTCAGTTTAGGTAACAACATCGTCAAAAAAGTAATACAACATCTAATAATACAAGATCTAAGCAGATGCTTAATAATAAAATTAGTCTCATAACAAATAAATTTAAATAAATCAATCAATCAAATAAATCAAAAATTAAAATATTATTAATCATAGATAATAAATAATCGATACTTTTTGCGGATCCCTACCTGTTTCTCGTTCACTAACGACAATAACAGCTGTCAGTTTGGCGAAATAAAAAACTTCCGAATTTCAATACATAAACATACGCCTGCATTCCGGAGGGGTAGGCAGAGACCACGGTCTGCCACTTGCCAGGATCCTGACAGACCTCTTCCGCTTCATCTAAATTCATTAGTCGCACGCCGGTTTCGGGTACCTTCCATCTTGCCATTTGCTAATACAACAAAAACTTTTAAATGTCGAAAACTTTTAAGGCCATAAAAAGTGTTTCACTGTAAAACTCGTAATTTGTAACGGGGTTAAAAAGGGCAGGTTTAATGGCCTGTAAAATTCTGTAAATGGCCCGAGCGAAATTGATTTTGATTGATTCGACCAAGTTTGTTTCTGTTTTACATTTATTAGCTGGAAAAGTTTGACCGGCTCCAACCGTATCCGTTTTATGGATGGCCAATAAAATTATAAATGCAAAAATTCACTAAAGGACTTTAGGCGTTTTTGGGATTACGTAGTTAATTAGGAACCCTAATAGTTTTGCCATGTCCGTCCGTTTGTCTGTCCGGTGTGTCCGCAGTTTAGCCACAGAGGGTTTAGCTGAGATGTTTATGATGACTAGTAAGCTGAGATTTGGCATGCGTCAAAACGGTAGCGATTTTCCTTTTGAGGTACAGAACCCTAATAGGGGATGGATTAGCGAGAGGCAAGATAAAAACTAGCCGAAACCGGCGTCCGTGCATGCAGTGTGCGTGCATGAAAGTTGATGCGATATAGGTTTATTATTATTATTTATTTATTTTCCCTGTTTTAACTCCGAATACGTAGGATCAAAGAAATAAGGCGAAATAGTTTTATCAGTATCATGCGGCAAGTGTCAAACACGGGCTCTGCCTTCAATATTATGCACTAAACAGAAACTATAGTTCGCTAACTAAGGTGGCGCTGACGGTATTCTTTATCGCGGTATGATTGTATCCATAATGCAGTGAACATTAGAAGCCTTTGCAAATTGACGATTTGGATGATTTTCTTGACCGATATATATGTAACGGGCTCAGGGCCCTAACTAACCCCTTTCTAACAAAAAAATAATCAATTTAATCGGACAACGCAGTGAGGAATTATCGCTGGAAATACATTAAAATATATATAGACGAACCGAGAACCTCCTCCTTTATTAAAGTCGGTTAAAAAGAGGCGAAACTGCAAGAAAATAAATAGAAACGACCCACTCACTTTCAGACGGTCCGGGCATAAAAATATAGTGAGTAATAACGCAAAATTTCGTTCCGTTTACACACAATTACGGTTCCCTGAAGACTGGAGAGCGATGGATTTTTATACAACACTGGAATGGACTTACAGGAGATGAAAGTTAGTGTGTAATTTACATTCAATTTTCTTTAATCGTGATGAAATGCCAGGGCCTATTTCATAGAACTGCAACTCGGGGATTACATAGTAAACCATAGCAATTCGGTGTACGTTGAATAGCGGATTAACTCACGATCGTCTCCGCAATGTGTATCGAATTTTCATATAACACATAAACATAAGTAGCCTCTATACGTCCCATTGTAGGGCACAGGCCTTCTCTCAGGGAGAGAGTATTTTCGTATTGAGAGAATTTTCATATAATTTACTATGAATTCTATTTAAACATGAGTTTTTAAAAGGACTCATCATCATCAGCCCACCTCTGCCTACTGCTGGGTGTAGGCCTCGTCAACCATAAACTAAGAATTATATTGTTTTTGTTGCACTAATCCGTGCTGACGGCAATTTTAAAAAAGTCCCGGCATGGGCGGCATTTTTAGCCTCTAAATAGGTTTTTAAATAAACTAACAAGTTTGCAAAATCGTGACATGTGCAACAATGTACGAACAATTTCGAATTTATTCGAATCCCACGCGATTCACGGACGAAATCGCGGGCACAGCTAGTCAAAATGGGCCTAAGTAAAAGTCACACTGTTCACGGTCACACTGTAGTCTAGCCTCAGGCAAGGGTCGAGAGTAACGCCCGAGTGACTGTGTGATATGAGTATTACGGTCTGTAGTTGGTGAACTACTTAGCCCTACCAAAATAAATGCTTCGTAAATACTCTTGGATGGAGACAAAACTGTGTTAGAGAGAGAGCATTCACACAAATATTCACACCTTATCGAACAGGATTTTCTTGTTTTTGCTTTCTTCGTTTTTGGGGACTTTTTTATATTAATTTTGTGTTTTTCTTCGTAATTGTAATAGTTATCTATGCAAATCAGGTGCAGCAGAAAACCAGCGCTGGTCAAATGTGGCTAACATCTTGCTGAGATAATATAACATAAGAATATTCTTTTTTGTACCAGGAAAAACAGAACATAAAATATTTACAATAGCAATTTCTTCCAGAAAACCGTATGATGGAAAAATTCTGAAGAAAAAGAGAGACGGGTAGTCGGTGCAAATATGAATATTCAAATAACAATATACCTACATAAACCACTACATATTATTTAGGCATCACATAGGCTGAGCTGCAAGCTTTTTCTTCTGTAGTATTTGTTTGCACTATTGTATTACTTATGGTATATTATCTTTGTTGTGCTTTTAGTTTTCCTCTTAAGTTTGTTTTATTTTTTATGTAATGTTAATTTCGTGTTACGAATGAAACAAATGTTTCTTCACTTCACTAGATAACGGGAGTTAGTCAGAGAGGTAGTTAGAGAGAGAGGGAGGAAAATGGAAGAAAGAGAGAGAAATAGAAATAGCTAGGGAGAGAAGGTTTTCCTAATGCGTCACGTATAAGTAAGGTCTTTGGCGTTTATTGGGCTTTTGCGTTTTTGTTCACATGCATCGGAAGGGTTTCAAACTCTACACCATGAATTTTGGATGGTACGAAAGCCACAGCATATTGAGCGTGCCTTGACAGTAGCTCTCAAATACACGAGTTTGTTTTTTTAAGAAAGGCACTTTCCAAAAATTTCTCGACACAAACTCGAATCTGTGAGAACAATTAGTAACCAGCCAGAGCGGTACGTGCGTGCCGCGGGTCCGCGGGTCATCGTTACTGATAGACGGAGACTCTGTACTAATTGTTCGCGAATTTTTTGAAACAATATTTCTAAGCTCGAAACAAGATTTCTCAATTTTCTGTATATTACATATCTATACTTAAAAGTAATAGCCTAAATTTTTTATTCCTGAGTAATAGTTGTGTAAACCGCGGATTTCAAATCAAACCACTCAGATTTCAGCATGTATAGACAGAATTAAAATATTGGTGTCCTATTTATGTCGACATTCATTTATACATTCTTTAAACTACATTTGTTAATGCGAAAGATAGATAGATTGATAAAACATTTATTTGCGCTTTGAGACACACACACATATATATATATATATATATATATATAGCATAAACCAAGTAATTAATTACCATAAAATTAAAATTATGATTTTTGACAAACATAAATCACAAAAATTAATAAAAATAGAATTCTAAAATTACAAAAAGAAAGTGTGGATGGATGGACGTTTATTATACAATTCAATCACGCCCGACCGACTGAACGGATCTGGATGAAATTTGGCACAGTTACATTATAGTCTGTGATCAAAAGTTCCACTCAAACGAAGTCACGGGCAACAGTCTTACCTATATCATAATATTTATGTCGACACTCAGATAGCATAATTTGATGAGCGCAAGGACGTGCATTGTACCGAAAAGTTTTTTTGTTTAGTCTTCCACTCCTTAAAAAAACCGTCGTATATCAGGAATTGCTGATTGAGTAAAAACCCCCCAAAAAAAAGACCACAGGGAAGCCCAAAAAGCGACCAAGGGCAAGACGTTTAATCCTGAGTGAGTTCGCTCATTAGAGAGCTACCTTGCGCAAGTAATTGGGCGTGAGCCGTTTTAGGGACCCTTGGTACCCTCCAGAGATGTATCGTAAAGGTACGCATAGAGAATCATAGCCCTAAGCCAGGCCTTGTTAAAAAAACCGGCCAAGTGCGAGTCGGACTCGCGCACGAAAGGTGCCCTTATCAATACAACATTTGAATATTTCAAGCGCCTACCTGTTGCCGTTATTATCTAATATCGAAAAGAATATATTCATGTAGGTACAGCGATATCATTACGATGTGAAACCTAACTGCAAAGTGGGTGTCGGGGCTGCAAGTGATGTACATTACTTTGGCCAGATGTCGCTGCATGTACGTAATACAGAGAAGTTTATAAAGAGGTTCGTAAATTCGCCGATGCCTTCACTTGCCCATTAGCTCAGTTGGGAGAGCGCTGGCACGGATAGCCAGAGGTCACGGGTTTTAGTTCCGCCATAAGTGGAATTTTTAGCCTCTAAATAGGTTTTTTGGCTATTACGTACATATGTAAATACGTCCGATTCTATGTTTTCTCATAGATCCTTAACCAATGGTCCGATTTTGATAAGTAAATAAGATTACAATCGGTTCGTTATGTTTGCGCAAATGCCATAGGCTATATGAAATTAGCAAAAAAAAAAAAAACTAAACTAAAAAAATAACCAACAACCCGACTGCCAAGCATTAACCACTAAGTAGGCGGGACCCAAATTCAACATTGTGAGTCCTTGCTTAGTATCTAGGTAGGTTCGTCCTGCCTGCTTAGTAGTTAATAGCAGTAGGGTTGTTGGTTATTTTTTAATTTAGTTTTTTTCTTAGTAAACTTGCATCTTCTTAGTTACAAAAACTGGTGAAAACAAAACACTCAAGCGGTAATTTTTTAACCGACTACCACTAATACTAAGCTACCGTGATCGCACCCCAGAGGAAAATTACCTTGGTGGGACCCCAAAACAAACTGTCTCTTTGAAAAAAAAAACGCTCATGTAATTGCTCGTTTGTAACTGAATGCTAGAGTCTGTTAGAGGCTCTGAAAGCCCTTAATATCCGACGCTGAAAAGAATAATTATATTCGCGCTACCAAAGGTGAGGGAAATGCTCGAGAAATATGGCGAAGAAAAATGGGTTTCTTCATAATAATGAGCATTTTAGACACAGGGCGCGTAAATAATCGTTTGCTTTTTCCTTTTCTTTATCTACAACTCTACACTTACAAAGATGTTGTAATAAGAGATTAGGATGAAAGGTCTCAAAATTTACATAACATAAACTATCAATTACATAAAATTATCTCGGACGGGTAGGCAGAAACTAGGGTTTGCCACTTGTATGAAGTACGCCGGTAAAAAAAAAAAAGGTTAGGTGTCTGATATAAAAGGTCTTCTCTGTTGTAATTCAGGATATTTTTAATGACTCGCGATGCTCATACGGATCCAATCGCGATTAATTATTAGGTAAAGTTAACTAAAGCCTATCCATAAAATAGTATACCTGATTTAAAAGCGCCACATTTCCACTTTATATGGCAGCATTTAGCATAGTGCTATGGGCCTATGGGCCTCATAAGAAGGCTCAAGGTCGCCCAACGATGGAGAGAGCTATGCTAGGAGTTTCCGGGGAGAACCCGAGTTATTAATATAGCTCGAAGAATTGCTCACTTGAAGTGGCAGTGAGCGGGGCACATAGCTCGGAGAGCTGGTGGTCGTTGGGGCGAAAAAGTTCTGACCTAGCGACCGCGGACCGGATGACGCAGCGTGGGCAGGCACCCCACCGGATGGTCTGACGACCTGGTTGCGGTGGCGGGGAGTCGCTGGATGCGGGAGGCACAAGACCGGGAAGCTTGTAAACCCATGAGGGAGGCCTATGTCCTGCAGTGGACGTCAAATGGCTTGTGATGATAATTTAGTTTATTTTTACACGTTATTTTTTTATCAGGCCTAATATTTGCAAAAAAATATAATCAAAACTTTTTCACAAAAGTATCCGTATATAAACAAAGGAAGAGTAACTTTTTATTAATGTTAAATAAAATTTACATACAATTTAAGGGTCTGTTTCACAATGCGCAGATAAAGTTCCGGATAAGCTATCCGCAACCAGGGCTGCCGTTTGTTCTAAATTTGAAGCCATAAACGAACACACGCAATATAGGAAAAAAATATATTTAAATTCGGAACAAACGGCAGCCCTGGTTGCGGATAGCTTATCTGAAACTTTATTTGAACATTCTGAAACAGGGGCTAAATCTAGTAAACAAAACCATCTAGTCATGAACAATCTTAGTTATCGTTCATCAATCACCATATCCAAAATTGAAATATTCAACAGACTCATACAAAATTTCTTGATCTTCAAGATCAGATGGTACCAATGATTAAACTCCTGATGTATCAAACTTATTGTCCGTTCAAAGCTGGATAAGTCACTCTCACTTTCACTGACACCAACATTTATAATAATATATAGTCACAAAGTGGCCAATCTTCATTACACAAACTATGCATGAATCCAATCTTACTGAATGTCAATTTCTGTCAAAGTACAATCTGACAATTTTTGGTCGGACGCTTACAGTTATTGTGGCCAGTAAAAGAAATTAGTTCCTGTGGTTTTCCGAAATTTTCGGCGTAGGGTGTCTTCGTATTTGGTTGTGTGTGGCTTGATGTGCTTTGGCTCTCGTCCATATTCTACCATGCTGTCATCACACGTTAAAGGATATGTAACTAAATTATAAGCTTTCATCATGATATTATAACATGCAATGTTACTAATCTGTTGTGTAATGCAATAAATAAAATAAAATTAAATATGGCGAGGTTTTATATTTTAGTGGTCGCGGCTGATATATCGACAAATATAACTCTAAGAAAAATATCATAGAACTAAAGTGGCTGTAAAACACAAACTGTGATCTGATTGAGTAGGTAACCCATAGATGTTCTTAGTGAATAAGAGCTGAGTTCAGAAAGCTACAATATATCCATGATCCCATAGATTCACTTGAGAGGTCACTCCAATCCTCTCGAAGTCAGTTGGACCCTCGCGTAATCGTCCCAAAATATCTTTTCCAAGATGGCGGATAAAACTTTAGACCCACCGTCTGTTGGTGCTATTGATAGTGATAGAACAGTACAGAAAGCCCATACCTACTCTCTCTCTGGGAGAAGGCCTGTACCCCGCAGTGGGATGTATAGAACAGAAAAAAGGTTTATTTATTTTCCTGCAACTCTAGTAATATGTAGGTAGTACTTGACTGTGCCGGAGGTCACGGGTTCGATTCCCACTGGGGGCCGCCATAAATTTGTACAGATGGCCTCAGTCTGGGCTGGGTGTATTTCCATGTTTGTATAATCCTTGTTCGTGGTGAAATTAGTTCTTCGACCTTCTGGCCATAATGTGGGCATCCCATTCACAGATAACGCGCTCGCTCCCCCGCTTGTTCATTACTCTGCTGGGAACACATTAAAACTTTCTGACAAGTATCCTGGCTGCTTTCGCTTGGCGACTGGTGTTCCTCTTTGGTTCAAATTAAGAATAAACTGTAATTTCGAAAATCGAATTTCTGTCTTTTGATTGTGGGTTGTGTCTTTGCTAAAAGCTTTTTGACAAATAGGTATTTTAGCTGATTTCGCTTGGAAACTGGTGTTCCTCTTTGGTTCAAATTAACAATAGGTAAACTTTATTTCAAAAATAGATTTTCTGCCTTTGGATAGTGATTATTGTTTACTTAAAGCTTTTTAACAAGTATGCTGGCTGGTATCGCTGCTGTTCCTCTTTGGTTAAAATTAAGAATACATTAAAATTAAAAAAATCGACTTTGTGTCTTTGGTTAGTGATTTTTCTTAAACAACCCACAAACCTTTAGACATTTGCTAGGTGATTTATTCTTACAGCGTCTTGGTTAGGCGTGCTGGCCACTAAAAAACTTTCTAAAACGTAAAGGCTCACCTGCTGACCTCAGTACCTACCTATATAAAGGGTTCAATCACGAGACGAACAGAGGCCAAACCCTCGCGGTTCTTTGAGAAAGTTTCGCGCGCTTTGTTGACAACTTTGTTGAAAAGTGAGCACTTATTTGAAATGGAGCGAGCGGTTAATTAACAGTTTGAAATTACACTCGCTGCTTTTGTGACTTCAAACGCACGGTTAAGTAATTGGGTACGTTCAGTTGAAAGTAAGGACGGTCAGCAAAAATATATGGCTTTGCTTAGCAGTTAAAGACTTTTGGGCATCAATTAAGAGTAGTCCGTTCGTAACGTTTTTTTTTTAACTTTCATAACATTTTAATTTTCTTTAACAATTTGTTGACCCTTCACTCAAAGTTAATTATGTAATAAAACACTGGACACCGACCAAATTATACTTCTACAATACCTACATATATACATACTTCTAATTTGAAATTATTTGAAAATTTTTAGTGCTGTAGCGTTTTGAAGTCGGTTTTTATTTTTTATTTTTCAATATATAGTGGGGGAGCGAATGTTTATTATGTTTTATTTGACTGTTGTATTTGTAATTTTTTACTAGCATCAACATTGCCATTTTTCGATTAGATGTCACGAAATTGAGCGCAAACAATTTGAAAATTTTAGCACAATACCATCGGAATTCCACGCGTTCAAGCAAAAGTCACAGAGACGAGTAATTCTTAAAAATCACCTCGAATCAGGACGACCTCGTGGTGCAGCGGTAGTGCATCTGCATACCATGCGGGAGGGCCCGGGTTCGAATCCCGGCTGGGGACAAAAAAAACCCCCGGTCTTGGATGTTTACATGTATCCCACGACACAGGGTATCCTAGTGTGGGGCCAGAAGCAATGTATATACCTGTATGTAAATGTTTATGTTTACCTTTAACGATTGAACTATGTACGAAGGTCTATTTCGCCAATGTACTTTCATGAATAGTACAACAACAGCATTGCCCTTAGTCTGCAGCGGCCCGGCTAGGCCCGACCACACCAGCGGTCGGAGAACCGGCAGGGTAAAGGATGCGAAGAATCCCTGGAGAAGGAACGTCTGCCTAACGACGATGTATTTTCTTCGGCTTCGGTCTTTTAACTCCTAGGGGAGCATAGAGCCACAAACAACGATGTCCACTTCTGACGGTTGTTTGCGACAACTTCCGATTCCGGCCAGCTAGTGCCAGATCGAAGGCAGACGGGGGAGAGGCAGAACACCCAGATGAGGCAGATGCCCCAAAGAGGGCAGGTGGATCCATCCAGCAAGCATCCCATCGCGCCTATGACCGTGATGAGTGGAGAACCATTGTATATGGTTACGATCCTCAGAATTGAGGGACCGATCCAGAAGAAGAAGTGCCGATGGATCCTTGGCCTCTTAGGCTATAGATCTTTTCCAGGTGATCTTTGGTCACCCTTTTTCGGTTGCCCGAGGGGGTGTATGTGAGGGCTTGTCTGGTCAGGCATCTCTTGCCCGGGCGTAGTGTGTGTTACCAATCTATGTACCGGTACACCCCGTACGTGAGGGCTTGTCTGGTCAGGTTTTTCAAGGCTTGTCTCTTGTCTTGACGATGGATCTAGCGAACTATAATATACCAACCCTTCTAACCCAAGAAAGTTTTTGCAAATTAGAAAGCGAAGTACTATAAAGCATAGTTAGTTAGACTTAAGATTTCCGCACTTAGGGCCTGTTTCTGAATTGAGAATTTCAGTAAGTAAATACCTAAGTAACGTTCTGTCACGCTCATCTCTGAGAAATTCTGAGAGACAGCGCTACAGTCAACTATTTACTAAGCGAAATTATCAATTCAGAAACTGGCCCTTAGCCTCATGTTTGGGCCATTGTACGTAGCAAAGCTGTGAGTTTGTGAGCCTGTCTCTTTGCAGAAAACCAGCAGTGCTCTGATGTCACTGCAGGCCTCCCTAAGGGATCCCAGCGCTTCTCAATGATGACGGTCCGTTGCTTTTCGACACCTTCACAGTGAATGGTCACGTGAGCGGGTGTTTCCTCTTCTTTGAGGCATCCCCCGGCAAAGCGGGCTGTCGGTTAGTCCCATGTTGTAGAAATGTCTATTCAGTGAGCAGTGGCCTGTTAGGATTGCCACAGATTTGCGAAGCACAGTAACCGAAGTGTAAGGCTTGACAGTTCAGTGGTATTGTGTCAGGATCCTGATACGATAAATCGGTGTTCGGTCCTTAACTATTCGGTTTTACGCTAACAGATTATATTAAAGTTATTAATGAAATTAAAATAATTTAAAGTAGTAATTCTAAAGATGACTTGCTTAGCCTCCTCAGCCCTGACCTTGAAATAACAATGGTTTAAAAAAAAACCAAAAGGTCTGAGGTCTGAAGACTGTAAAGGTCTGTATCCGTTAAATTATAGAGCAAACAATTTATTTTAAAAATCATAACTTATAGTTGGATACCTCTGTTTTCAAGTACATTAAAATAACCCCTTTTTCGAATTCCTAAACTACCGTTGGACCTTTCGAGAGCATTACTGGCATCAGCAAATTAAAAACTAAGTTGTATATTTGCAAGGACGCCTACAATAACAGCGGAACAATCTAACGGAGTCATAAAATATTCAGCTTCTAATTAAGGAACACAAAAGCGCAATTATTCGCCTCAGTCCTATAGCAAACGTTTAAAAAAGGTCCCTTTATCTCGCAACAAACCAGAGTTTTCTGGCGATGCGGCGGCGACCTTAACTTTTAATTGACACGGTGTTCAACACTGTAGTAGAGGGGGGTGGTACAGTACGATTAAAATCAGTTAACGATCCGGCCAACGTCGGTAATTGTCGTGAATCCCTCATCTCTCACATAGAGTTGTCAATTTACAGATATGACCTTAATGATATTACTCGTTGTCTTATTGAACACAATACAAGAACGATATGAGCAACAAAACCTCCTTTGTAGCTCAAAACTAACACAACCTTTATATTGAAATAAGAAAAATAATTGACTATTTTGGCAGTGTGACTTCTTAGTGTCAATAAAAACAGTTTGACGTATATGATAAATTTATTTATGTTTATGAACGCTAATTTCATTCGTGAAAATATTATTCAAATTTTATCAAAATTAACTTACAATAGTTATGTATCATGGCTTCAGCAAATTTAAGGCGTGGTAAAAAAATTGTTGCTCAATCTCGTGAAATGTAAATAATGTATATATAACTATTTTAGAAAAGAAGAAAGTAATTATCATAAAAAAAATTTGGACAGGGTTTGTAAAGCAACCGGAGTTTCGAAAGGCAACGTGTTAAAAATTTTGAAGGAAAACGACAAGCTCTCAGATGCCCGGCAAAAAATATCGTTTAAAAATGGATGATTTTGATTATTGCGTGATACGACGAATGATATATAACTTTCATGAAAGATTGCATAATAAATTTCTTAGATCTACCGGTTTCATCTTAGCAGGTGCTATACATTGCGTTTATGATACTTCAAATTGAATGCTACCTAAAAGAAATCGCGGTAATGTATTTCGTGTCATTACCGTCTTGGGATTTAGGCGATGATATCCGAGAAAAGCCGAATCGTTAACTGACTTTAATCGTATTGTACTGTTTATTAAAAGAAGGTGCATAGCTGTGGACGTATTTTATAGTACCTACTTGGACTACATGCTTATGCTAAAAAAAATACAATTAAAAAAAATTACGATATTCTGCTTATAGATTCGTTCGACTTGGATAAAACCCTACTGTGAGGAAACACACAACGCCATCTAGTAGCCAAAAAGAAAACTAAACTATTATGTACAAACACACGGTTTGAAGTCGTCTTTTTAGACTACATTGAAAAACTAAAAAACTAAATCTTGAAAATACTGAGGACTTGATGTTAAAACCTGTAATTAGCTTACAGTTATTATTTAGAAGTTACTAAGAAAGTTTAAAGCTTTTGGTTTTCCATGTATTCGTAAATAAATAAATAATCGATATACTAGCATCCCATTTAGTCAGAATGATGAACAAATGTTTAGATGGGGGTAAATTCCCTGACCTAATGAAATATAGTAGGCTCGTTCTTATATTTAAAAGTGGCGATACGCAAAATCCAACAAATTTCAGACCAGTCTCGGTTCTACCCGTTTTGCGTAAAATATTCGAGAAGATAGTTCTAGGTCAACGGCTTACACACTTCAATAACTATCAGCTTTTCTATGGTCAGCAATTCAGCTTGACGCAAGGTAGCTCTACGACAGACGCTGATGTCATGTTAGTTAAACATATATTTAGTGCATGGAAGGATCGCATGGACGCTGTAGGCGTATTCTGTGACTTGTCGAAAGCATTTGATTGCGGAGACCATGAAACAATGCTCTTAAAATTAAAACAATACTGATTAAATGGCAACAGCCTACAACTTATGAGATCATATTTGGAAGGAAGGGTTTTAGAAGCTGACATAAATAGAAATAAATTATCAGGGTCAAAGGTTAAGATAGGAGTGCTACAGAGATCTATTTTGGGGTCGTTCCTTTTCCTTGTACATGTAAATGATTTCCCGTTCATGGTTCAAAACATGCCAGAGACAGATCACACGTCACTTATTTTTAAAATGAAGAGAAAATAAAATGATCTTGGTGGTACAAGTAATGCTCTTTCTCAGGTACTGGTTCACTTCTAATAAATTATTATTAAATTAAAATAAGTGAGGACTCGTTCCATTATCTATACAACATTAGACATAAATATCGAGAAAAAACGGCAAAAAATCATGTTTTTTGTATGGGAGCCCCCCTTAAATATTAATTTTAATTTAAACTAATTACTTATTTTTAAACTCCTTACTTACTCTACCAAATGTCAAAATAATGGTCAAAGGCTTAGTTCTGTAGCAATATGCAGTCAAAAAAATCCGGTAATTAACTGACGTCGTAACTGCTAGCCTTGTTTATTTTCGTTCCTTCCACAGCATTATGTCCTATGGCATAATACTGTGGGGTCGGGCAGCAGACATCGAACCCAACTTCGCCTACAGAAGAGAACGATCTGATTCATTTATAAGCTAGGCAGTAGGGATTCGTGAAAGAGATTTCTTTAAAGAAACTAATATCCTGACAGTTGCTAGTCAGTGTATCAATGAGAATATTATGTACGTCAGGAATAATATCAGTAACTTTAAAACTGTAGGTAGCCAACGCAATGTAAATACTAAAAATAAATATAATCTTTCGTTCCCAAGATTTAGACTGGCAAAGGTTAATACATCCTTTATGGGGCATTGTATATGTTTCTACAATAAGATCCTTGAAGATATAATAAGCTTGCCAGAAAAGCGGTTTAAAAAAATGTGTAAAGTATACACTTTGTGCCAATAGAGCTACTATATCATTAAAGGTTATTTAGACGACAATTATGTCTAGAATTAAGCTAGTTCAATGCATTAGTATAGATTGTAGAATAATATGTAAACTATGTTAATTAAGGAACATATTTGAAAAGACAATATTTGGAGTTTTTCTGAGAAATTGTGTTTCAGTGCCCCAGCCGCACCGGCTCCGCAAGCTCCGGAAGTCGCAGTCCAGTTCCAGTGCTTATCCAATTACCAACTCACTTATTGACTCATTCATTAATTCATTGGTGTTAGATTACTTGATTATTGTTGATTCACTGAATGACTTACTGAGAACTTACGGAGTGACTGACCAAGTGACCCACTGACTGACCCATTGATTCACTAACTCACCTTAGAGCGCCCGCGAACCCTTTTCCCGTTGTTGAGCCGCAGCCAGGCGTCCCAGCGGTGGCGGTACACGGAGATAGTGTTCCAGTGCCCCAGCCGCACCGGCTCTGGCGAGCGGAGGACGCCCGCGCCGCTGCCACAGTCAAACCTGTGCAGAATCATAGGTTAAACGTACCAAATTGTATCTTTAATACGATCGACTCACTCGCCTGTCGTTTTATCTTCCAATATGTATCCTATCAACAACATACAACATAATCAGCCAGTGTCAGTCCACTGCTTGACATAGGCATCTCCCAAGACACCACACTGAGCCCGATCTTCGGCTTTGCGAATGTCGTCGCTCGACCTGGTCAAAGGGCGTACGTTTGCCGATTCGCTGTCTCCACTCTAGAACCAGTCTACAATAACGGTTATCGGTCCTGCGGCAGATATGACCACTCCACTGCCACTTCAGTTTGCTAATCCGTTCAGCTATGTTGATTACTTTAGTTCTCTGGCGAATTACTTCGTTTCAGATTCTATCCCGCACAGAAACACCGAGCTAAGCAAGCATAGCTCGCTGAGCGACTTTAAATTGGTGGACTAGTGAAACCGTGAGTTTCCTCGTCTCGGCTCCGTATGTCATGACAAGTAGGACGCACTGAGAAGACTCAACGGAGTTTCCTGAATGCTGCCCAGCCCAGCTGAATTCTTCTCTGGATTTTCTTCTCGAAGTTATGTCTGCCTAGTTGGAGCGTCCTATCATTATATCTTTAAATCAGTTAGATCACCTGTAACAGGGTTCTTACTAAATACTCCAACTCTTAAACTTGTCGAGTTATAACCGCTGCTATCTAGATTGCAGAGTTTACTAGCTCCGAGAGGGTTGGGGCTTGAAGTTAAAAGTATTTAGAATCTTGCATTTGATATCGAGCTCCGTAAAATAAAAAAAGGTTTTTATTGTTATTGTTACGTATCCTTAAAAGTTTGGGAACCGATGCACTACTACAGACATCAAACGTTGCACTACACTAAACTCCACTCACCTTAGCTCCACCCTGCCCTGCCGCAGCACCAGCGCCAGATAATCTCCGGACAAGTCGTCGTGCTCTCCCGTGAGCAGTAGCACGCCTCTTGCGCGCTCAGGGCGCACGCGCACGCGCAGGCGCACGCGCTTGTACGCGCCGCGTAGCGCGCGCAGCGCGAGCCACGATGCGCCGGAGAAGCGCGGCGTGGTCACCGGCGGGGCTGGGATAGGGGGGGGATGTGTGAGACATTGGTGACATAAAATCTTTAGCATAGTATAAAAGATACTTAACCTTAATCTTAATAGGATATTTCTTGAATCAGTAACACAAATTGAAGACCTAGGACGAGCAAAGAACTTGAAGGATAATATTGCTTCTCGTATGTTAAAAATTTCTGTCAACTGTTTCTTTATATGTAGATTTTCTAAGTTAAGTCGAAGTTTCTAAGGGCCAGTTTCTGAATTGAGAATTTCACTAAGTAAATACTTAAGTCACGTTCTGTCACGCTCTTTTCTGAGAAATTCGAAGAGACAGCACTACAGTTAACTATTTACTTAGCTCAATTCTCAATTCAGAAACTGGCCCTATAAGTCTTACCCCCAGTTGTTCGTACAGTAACACGCTGTTAATCTACTGTTAACAGCTGTCAATTGACCAAAGTGCATACAAAAAAAACCACTGACAGCTGTTAACAGTAGATTAACAGCTTGTAAGTGTACGAGAAACCGAAGGTGAGTTTTGTATCTGCAGAAATCCAGCACTCTGTTGCTATAGGTGAAAATCTGTAATTGGCTCATATAAGTCGAATGTATTGTTTATCAGTTGTTGATTTTCCATAGACATTAAATAAATAAAATAAAATAAAAGCTGCATGAAGCGGTGGTAGCCTAGTGCGTAGAACATTGGACTCGGAAGCGGGAGATCCAGGTTCGATTCCCAGTGCGGGCTTTGAATTTGTTTTCTAAGTTATGTACATTTGTGAAGTTATAGTAGCAATACCACTCGCTAACGGTGAAGGAAAACATCGTGAGGAAACCTGGGTGTCTGAGCTATTCACATGCCTCAGCGTTGGAAATCGCCAATCCGCGGTGGGCACGCGTGGTGATTAAGCCCATACTCTCTCTCTGAGAGAAGGCCTGTGCCCTACAGTGGGACTTATATAGGCTGCTTATGATGAAAAGCTGCATGAAATATTTCATTTATTTTTTTTTTGTTTTTAAAGGAAAATAAACAGTAGGTACTCAAAGATTAATTTGACAAAATTGCTTGTTTCAAAACTTTGTACGACCAGCATACAGTGCTTATCCACAATTTAAGTTACTGAAGAAAATGCAACAGGGAACTTGATTTTCTACTGTTACATGCCTTTTTGAGACCTTGCATAAAAACTCAAAGAACTGAATACGTATTGTTATAAATACATTCAAATTTAAAATACATAATCTCACGCCTGCATCCCGGCGGGGTGGGCAGAGAGCAAGGTGTGTCACTTGCCACGATCCTGACAGTCCCATTTCGTTTCATCAACATCCATTAGTCGTTGCACGCTCGCACACCGGTTTCGGGTACTTTTTATCTTGCCCTTCGCTTATATATTGCCCCCATTTGATCAAAGCATATCCGTCTGGGATGTCGCTATACATTCACACCGATAGATTCCCATAAAAGATTGCAGAGATGCAAGGTTTCATCTGCACACAGACAAGTTTCGCCCATAGGCTGACTGAACTTTTAACACAAAGTGGTCCAACAAGTATCTAACTGCAGCAAGAACAAGTAACTCTACATAGTGGATGAATTTCCGTCAATCCTCCCAGTTATGCCTTAGTTTAGAACTAGGATGCCGGGTGCTGCGTATCCTTTGCTATAATGTACTGTACTGTCAGCTTGAAGAGAAGGCTGTTCGATTCTTGTGCTTATGTCGAGTGTGTTAAAAGATATTGTGATCTGATAGACACGGCTGTGGCTGAGTGTTCGATCGATCGCTAAAGTGCTTTGAAACTTGTCTGGAATTGCGGTCAGTGTCTTATTTCTACTGGACTTATTAAACACTAGCAGATACACGGTGTTTATTTGTAAATTTTAAGCCCTACCCGTTATACAGAAGGAGTTTTGGTTCGACAAGTTAGCTAAAATCGTGAAAAAAACCGGCCAAGCGCGAGTCGGACTCGCACACGAAGGATTCCGTACAATTACCTATGCAACATTTGATTATTTCAAGCATCTACCTGTTGCCGTTATATATCGATCAAAAACGGGAAAAATTACGTTTGTTGTATGGGAGCTCCCCTCAAATATTTATTTTATTAATTTTTTTGTATTTGTTGTTATAGTGGCAACAGAAACACATCATCTGTGAACATTTCAGCTGTCTAACTATCACGGCCCCTGAGATACAGCCTGGTGACGGACGGACGGACAGCGGAGTCTTAATAATAGGGTCCCTTACCCTTTGGGTACGAAACCCTAAAAATCATTTAAAAAAATGTCAGCGAAAAATATAAGCAAAAAGTATTTGCTTTTTTGGTGAAATAAGAAAACTTGTAGAACAAAAATTATTCAGTTTTATTTACACCTAGAATGAGGGGTCAATCAGCTTGAATTTTACAAACCTGAGTGTCTGATACGCTTGAAATTGCCAATCCGCTATGGGCACGCATGGCAATTAAGCCCCACTCTCTCTGCGAGAGAAGGCTAGTGCCCTACAGTGCAGCAAGACGTATACATGCTGCATCATATCATGTCGAGAGGACTCCAATAAGAGCTTCCCTAAAGCTCACTCTTTGACGACGTTCCAAGGCCTTATATTAATTCGTGATGATATTTAATTAACACCCTGGTACTCGAACACGAAGCTACTAAGTGCAGCCTTAAATTATTTAACTTCTAATTTGTACATTAATTACTCGGCTAGCAACGTTAATAGCCCCTCAGCGAACGTAGTTTAGTTTAATTTTCACTTGCAGGTGTGACAGGAAGTGGGTTAGGTTCGAACGGTAAATTAGAAGTACACATAAGCAGCCTATATACGTCCCACTGTAGGGAACAGGCCTTCTCTCAGGGAGAGAGTGTGGGCTTAGTCACCACGCGTGCCCACCGCAGATTGGCGATTTCAAGCGCTGAGGTATGTGAATAGCTCAGACACTCAGGTTTCTTCACGACGTATTCCTTCACAGTTAGCGAGTGGTATTGCTACTAAAACTTCACAAATGTACTTAACATGCCCGCACTGGGATCTGAACCCGGGTCTCTCGCTTCCAAGTCCTATGTTCTAACCACGCTACCAGCGCAATTAGAAGTACAGTATTTTAGTATTTACCACTGCCATTATCACGATCTTAGGCCTAATTAAGCGCACCAAATCCTGAGCGATTCCAATCGTCTAACTGTCAAATTCCATACTAATTTGACAGTTAGACGATTGGAATCGCTCAGGATTTAGTGCACGTAATATATAAGAGCAGGTCTACGGACAAGAAAGAAACCGGCCAAGGGTTTCGTACTATTATCAATACAACATTTGAATATTTCAAGCGTCTACCTGTTGCCGTTATTAATATCGAGCTAAAAACGGCATCAAATTACGTTTGTTGTATGGGAGCCCCCCTTAAATATTTATTTTATTCTGTTTTTAGTGTTTATTGTTATATTAGCAACAGAAATACATCATCTGTGAAAATTTCAACTGTCTAACTATCACGGTTCGTGAGATACAGTCTGGTGACAAACGGACGGACGGACGGACAGCGGAGTCTTGGTAATAGAGTCCCTTACCCTTTGGATACGGAACCCTAAAAACCACCTAAAAACGCGCACTAAACAAAAACTGTATTTCGCAAATTTTAACACTAGGTGGCGCTGACGGTATTCTTTATCGCGGTGTGGTTGTGTCCATAATGCCGTTAAGATGCCTTTGCGAGAGTGATGATTTTCCGTGGATTATTGTATTGACCAAATTTATATATAAGAGAAGACTTGTAATTATTCTTGTCTTTGCTATGTTAATTTTACTCTTTTATATTATGCTCTGTTAGTCTTCTTCAAAATAAAACAAATTAATCTAATATTACACATGGAAAAACATCAGTTTCAAAGCAAGAAAGGAACAAAATGTTTGCTACGTTACTCGTAGCAACTTCGCCGTGAACTGTACTACGGCGTAGCGCGTAGCAGAGTGCTACGAGATTGGCGAAATTCGTTATCTAATTGAATAGAAGCGGCGAAAGATTAAAAAAGCTTGAGTTTTACTTATGCACCTTAATAAATTTGATTAAAAATTGTCCGATACTTAACCATGTAGAGTTAAGGTAGACTGTACAATAGGTACATATTTGTGTAAAATCGGGCTATTTTTTTTAATAAGACCTATATTTCTAAATTATGGATCCAATTTATCTTTAAAAACGGTGAACGAATTCAAACTCAGATAAACAATGTTATTAAAGTTTTGGAAATTGAAGAAAAGTTCTTTGATTTGTTTTTTCCGCATTCTTACAAGAACCCAGATGTTCGTTTTGTAATCTACCATACTCGTTGTTTCTGACACTTAAGCCTCATAATTGGGCTATTGTACGTAGAAAACGCTTAAGTATGTAAATACCTCAGACACTAGGGTTTCCTCACGATGTTTTCCTTCACAGTTAGCGAGTGGCATTGCTACTAAAACTTCACAAATGTACGTAACATAGAAAACAAAGTCATTGGTACACGCCAGGATTCGAACCCACGACCTCCCAAATGAGAAGCCTGCGTTCTACCTTTCCGCTACCACCGCTCAGGAAGGTATTATTGCCAAGGGCAACATAAAGTACCCGAAACCGGCTTGCGTACATTCAACGACTAATGAATGTTAATGAAGCAAATCTATAGTAACATGGGAAGTGGCAGGCCCTGGTCTCTGCCTATCCCTCCGGGATACAGGCGTGAGTTTATATTATGTTATGAAAAAAAAGATTTTGCGAGCAAGAGAGAAACAGAAAGTGCGGTCTTAACTACAAAGAGTAGGTAGAAAACAAAAATATGCGTAGCTGGGAATCCGATATTCATTTCCCGACGCAGGCAAAGTCGAGGGCTCTCGGGTCTTTACGTATATCGGCCCTCAATATAACTTAATATAATTCAAGGGCCGCCATTCTGTCGGCGACGTCGATTAGGGATCGGGGAAAAAACCGGCCGGGGGGAGTGGGAAAACTCTAATGGGAAAATTCCCGCGGAAAACATTTTGCGGGGAAATGTTGTGGGGTGTGTCTCCCTTTTGTCGCATAAATTCGTTTGCCATTACACTTTAAGTATTTGAGGATCCTTGCTCAGTAACCATAGAGCAGGGTATCCCAGTTTGGGACCAGGACAAGTATTGTGTGGAAGTTATTTATTTAACATGGATTGTATTTCATTGTGTAGGTACATTTATAAAAAATACACATTACATTTTGACTACCTCGTCGTGGGTCTAGTGGTAAACACGCTTGACTACCAAAACAGGTTCGATTACCTCTGCCTACCCCTCCAGGACGCAGGCGTGAGTTTATACACTATATTATACTAATTTTAGAGGAGAAACTACAGCGATTTCTTTTAGGAGGTTAATTATGTTTCATCTGTGCATTAATCTGTGAAATCATCGTAGCCATACTTTTATTTAAATAAAAAGAATTTTACCGATAATTCGGCTCTTTCATTACTTTTTAATAAGTCATATAAAATTTATGATCGATATTAAATTAGCCATTATTTTATGTATCGCATGTTATTAAGATAATTATCAGACATACTTAAAAAGAAACGTCATGTCGACAGGTTGCCATAGCAACCGACTGACTCGGTCACTACCTGGGTCTGTTTCATGAAACTAAAAGTCATGTTTACTATGACAATTCGATATACATTGCATAGTCGATTGATACACAAATTGATAAAACGAACCTGTTGTGCAATCTACCTTGAACTGTCATAACAAACTACAAATTGCAGTTTTATGAAACTCGGCGTTCGAAGCTCAGAGGCCATCGGTCATGTGTTATGTTATGAATTAACAAGTTTATGAAGATATTTATGGTGATTTTCTCGTCCCCTCTAGACTTAAACGTGATGCTATTATAGCCTATATGTTACACGGGAATATAAGCTACAATCATGGAAAGTTTTATATTGTATTCTAGCTTTAAGTATCATTGTACTGTGTTAAATTAATTTGTGAATAAAACTTTTTCTATTCTATTCTATTAAAATCCCTTTAGTGGTTTTCGCGTGATGCGCGCACAAAGAAACAGAGTGAGTCAGACATATATCAGACAGAGACAAAATTTACAGATTTATTTATGTAAGCGTATCTTATTGTAGTGTTAGATTAGCGTTGTCTTTTAAAAATAGAAACGCTACTAATATTGGAAACAGCGGTGGTAGCCTAGTGGGTAGAACCTCGGACTCGGAAGATCCAGGTTCGATCCCCAGTGCGGGCATATACCTGACTTGGTTTTCTAAGTTATGTACATTTGTGAAGTTATAGTAGCAATACTACTCGCTAACGGTGAAGGAAAACATCGTGAGGAAAAATGAGAGTCTGAGCTATTCACATACCTTAGCGCTTGAAATCGCCAATCCGCGGTGGGCACGCGTGGTGACTAAGCCCACACTCTCTCCCTGAGAGAAGGCCTGTTCCCTACAGTGGGACGTATATAGGCTGCTTATGTATGTATGTATTGGAAACAGGAGCGATGTCTGAAACAGGGCATGCTAGAGCTACAGTCAAGTACCCTCGATCCCCTGCGCTAGCTCGAACCATTCGAGCGGTATTCAATTAGTCAATGGAGAATTGCACAAGAAAATGTTTTAATCTCATCGGAGAGGCTAGTTTATTCTTTTCTCTACGACTAATACTTTCAATTAATTTTTAATTCAATGAAAAAATGAAATAATAAGGTTTTTAATATTAGGGTAACTTGATTTTTCGCATTTTTTACACTGTTCATCATTGTATATTAATATAAATAGTACCTGGCAAACAGGTTACATTTTCTTTGTTATTGTTTTTTGTTTTTTTCTTGGATCTCAGTGTCTTGAAATTTGTAAACATTATAATAACACCCGAAAAAAGTGTTTTTGGTTTTATTTTTTATCGTTAATAAGAACAATGCTATCCCAATTAAGCTTAATGCAAGTACCCCATTGTACTAGATGATTAAACGAATTGCAGAGAGTGGAAGGTACGTCAAGTGGGCGATCGGAATTATCTGTCGAAATTATTAATTAAATCTATTGTTATATTCTTTTCGGTGCACTAACCCGGGCTGAGGACAAAAAAAAAAAAAGAAAGAGGCTCAAAATTTCGCCGATGCCTGCACTTGCTCATTAGCTCAGCTGGGAGAGCGCTGGCACGGTTACCCAGAGGTCGCGGGTTCAAGTCCCGGCATGGGTGTAATTTTTAGCCTCCAAATAGGTTTTTTTTTTTCAAATCTATTTTACCTATTTTGGGTTTTGTATAGTTACTAGTCTGTGTAGTAGAATTGTTAGTGGGACCTGAGATTTCAGTACTTAGTCTTAGTTGGGCATACCTACGTAGCAAGCACTGAGGGGGGTTTCCTCAAGATGTTTTCCTTCACAGTTACTACAAATTCACAAAGTAAGTAAATTAGAAAACAAAGTCATTGGCACATGCCGGGATTCGAACCCACGACCTCTCGAATTTGAGGCCAGCGTTCCACCGATGCGCTATCAACGCATGCAGCGACTGATGAATGTTGATGAAGCGAAAGAGGTTTGTAAGGATCGTGGCAATTGGCAAACCCTGATCTCAACGTCAAAGTCTTGTAAAGTAAAAAAAAATATGCATACACACATACATAAACTCACGCCTGTATCCCAGAGGGTTAGGCGGAGAATGGTCCCTGGGGACTGCCACTTGCCACGATCTTGACAGATCAATTTCGCTTCCTCAACATTAATTAGCCGTTGCATGCACGCACGCCGGTTTCGGGTGCGTTTTGTCTTACCCTTTGCTAATACATCCTCTATTTGGTCGAAGTATGCCCGCTTGGGACGTCCCTTACCGGCTCTTCCACCCACATTCGCTCGATATATATGTTTCTTCAATCTTTCTTCCTTCATTCAAAATCAACGCAACATTCCTTTCTAAGTTCTAGTCACTACATTCTCTTTTAGTCCACAACCAAAGTCCACAACGTAAAAAAAATATATTCACTGTAAAAACAAAATGTTTACTCAATGAACGTCAAAGCTGTTACTTTCACAGTTAATAGATTATGTGGAGAAGAAGCTAACAAAGAAACTCCACATTTACGGTCTTATTTATAAAAACGCGATTCCTTAAAAAGCCGATTAAAATTGTCCGTCGTGGAGATTTTACAAGGAAAAGACGTAACCACAGATTAAATAAACTACCTCTGTGGAGTGCTTCAGAGGAATCGTGTTTTTATTGATAAGGCTGTTATTCTTTTTAAAACAGGTATTAACTTAATTAAGAGAGTTTTTAACTTACAGTTACACTACACTAGACACAATCGTCCCCGTTAACATTATTTAAATACCAGACATCTTTGTCTTCCAAATAATTCTTAATATTAATAATAGGCTTTTCTGTCGGTCTCCCCGGGATACAGGCGTAAGTTTAGAAATCAGAAATCAATAATTTATTTCAACTTAAAGAATTGACATTCTGTTTGCTGAATGTCAATGTACTATGTTACTATGTTAGCCGCTGCCTTCGGGCCGTATTTGTAGTGGAGAAAAAGGCAGCGGGAAAAAAAAAAACTCCACTCTGACCATCTTTTCTCAAATCATCTTAAACTTATACATCAAAGCCTATATGATATGATTCCGTGATAGCCACTAATAACTTTAAAAGCCAAAATAACACTTCTTACAAAAGTAGGAAAAACAGTAATGCTGCGGCCAGACACACGAACAGCACCCGTTCACGAGCATAACGCAGGGGTCAGCCATCACCAGTCTCAACCATTTTAGAGGGAGATAGGTGACCCGGCCACCACGCCACCATTCGAATGACCTTTAGCAAACCTGCAGATTGAGTTCTTGTCAGCTATAAAATGTGTACTATAGTTATTAATGTGCAATCACGTCGTCAGTACACGTTTTTAAAATTAAATAAATTATAATATTAATAATTAAATAACAATGAAATCGCAGTGGAATTTGCTTACTACCAAGGGCTTATATCGTTTAGGCTTTTTTACATAGCGATTTTTTAATGAATGTTTTAAATTTATTTTCAGACAAGGATAGAACATGTTCTGGAATTCTGTTGTAAAAACGAACGCAATAGCCTACGAACGATGTATTTACCTTGGCTAAACGAAATTTAGAATAAGCAAGCTTATTTCTATTTCTAGTGTTTACGTTATGGACGTCCCTATTTAATTTGAACATGGTTATATTTTTACGAACATACATTATATTATCGAATATATATTGGCAAGCCAGTGTAAGAATTCCTATTTCTTTGAAACGCTCCCTTAGCGATTCCCTACTGCTTAAGTTGTAAATTGCTCTTACTGCTCTTTTTTGCAAAATAAATATTGTTTCTATATCTGCTGCCCGTCCCCATAATAACAGCCCATATGACATAATACTGTGAAAATAACTAAAATAGACCAGCCTCGCAGTCGATATATCTGTAAGTTGCCTAATTTTTCTAACTGCAAATGCAGCTGAACTCAACCTACCCGATAGTTTTTCAATATGCGGACCCCATTGCAGTTTTGAGTCTATTGTTATGCCTAAAAATAGTGTGGACTCTACCAGCTCTAATTTCTCACCAGATATTTTTAGACACGTGTCAACATTTTTAACATTGGGCAAGGAGAACTTAACACATTTTGTCTTTTTCGCATTTAACATCAAATTGTTCACCGTGAACCAGTTTAGAACTGTAGATAGAGCATTGTTTACATCGTCAACATTACCTAAACCTCTCTTTACTTTAAAAATTAAGGAAGTATCATCAGCAAACAGTACTATCTGCGATAGTTTTTCTACTAGGTAGGGCAAATCATTTACGTAAACCAAAAAAAGGAACGGTCCTAGTATAGAACCTTGAGGAACTCCTACTTTTACATTAGATCCTGAGGATTTAACTCTATTGATATCTACTTTTAGGGTTCTGTCTTTTTTTTTTTTTTTTTTTTTTTTTTTCATTGTAAAAACAGAATGTTTACTTAATGAACGTCAAAGTTGTTAGTTTCACAATTAATGGATTATGTGGAGAAGAAGCTAACAAAGAAACTCCACATTTATTCTTTTCAAAACACGTTTTAACTTAATTAACAGAGTTTTCAACTTAAAATATTAGTCATGAATGTGTTGAACACTAGTCACAATCGTCCTTTAAATAATATTAATCTACTGTTTAATGCCAAACATCTTTGTCTTCTAAATAATCCTTGATGTTATAGTAAGCCTTTTTGCACAGAATGTGCTTAACACATTTTTTAAATCGCGTTGGAGGTAACTCTAATATATCTTGAGGAATTTTGTTGTAGAACCTTATACAGTGCCCCATAAAGGATGTGTTAACTTTTGCAAGTCTAAATAGTGGAAATGACAATTTATGTTTATTTCTAGTATTAACATTATGGTGGCCACCAACATTTTCGAAGTCTTTGATATTTTTTCTAACGTACATAATATTTTCATAAATGTATTGACATGCAACTGTTAAGATGTTGGTTTCTTTGAAGAAATCTCTTAGCGAATCCCTACTACCTAACTTGTAAATAAATCGGATGGCTCTCTTCTGTAAGATGAAGATCGTCTCAATGTCTGCTGCCCGACCCCACAGTAGTATGCCGTAGGACATAATACTATGGAAGTAACTAAAATAAACAAGCCTAGCAGTTGCAACGTCAGTGAGCTCTCTAATTCTTTTGACTGCATATGCTGCAGAACTAAGCCTGTGTGCTAGTTTTACAATATGAGGACCCCATTGCAATTTTGAATCGATTCTGTTAAGTAAGATCGAAGAAGAGCTAGCGATTTATTACTTAAACCATATCGGTGTAATTTTATAAGGAGCGTTTCGTGGTCGACGCAATCGAACGCCTTGGACAGGTCACAGAACACCCCGATGGCATCCTGCGCCTCCTCCCACGCATCAAAGATGTGCTTTATTAATGCTATGCCTGCGTCCGTCGTTGAGCGGCCCTTCGTAAATCCAAACTGTTTCTTATGAAATAGCTGATTCATACTAAAATGAGTCTGCAATTGATGCAAAATTACTTTCTCAAAAACTTTACTTAGGACCGGCAATATTGCTATTGGTCTGAAATTATTGGGATCTTCACTATCGCCAGATTTAAATAAGGGTACTATTTTACTTAACTTTAATAGATTAGGAAAGGTTCCCTGGTCAATGCATTTATTGAAAATTGTAGCAAGGTAAGGTGCTAGAATATGGATAACCGTGGATATAAGTTTAACCGATAATCCCCACAAATCTTCGGTTTTTTTTAAGTTTAACTCTTTAAATATTTTGACAATAGCAAAGGGACTTATATGGGTGAATTGGAAGTCAGCTTTGCATGTATTTATACTTTCCAGAAGTAAAGTTTCGGCTGATTGAGGGGAAGAATTTAAGCTAGCCGTTATTTTGAGGGGTATGTTTTTAAAGAAATTTTCAAATATTTCTGCTATGTCTTCCCTTGAATTGACTAAATTCCCTTCTACCTTTAAAGCAAATATCTGGTCCCTAGGTCTCGTTTTGCCTGTCTCTTTGCTAATTACTTGCCAGACTGTTTTGATTTTATTAGTTGACGCCATAATTTGTTTACTTATGCTAATGGATTTGGCTGCTAAACAAGTTTGCCTAAACGTTTTTGAATATTTTTTAACATACTCTCTGAACGTCGGATCGTGATTAAATTGTTTCTCTTCATACAATTCATAAAGCCTTTTCCTACTTCTATGTAAACCTGGCGTTGCCCATTCTGAAAAACCGCGATTTAACCCTGTAATTTTTTTTACGTTAAATATCTGTTCAAATTGTTTTGATATGGTCGAAAACAGCACTTCATATAATGTATTCGGATCAGTGCTATCAAAATTTAATGAATCTAACTGTGTGCCTAATTTTCTTTTAAATAATTCAATTTTTTTTTCTGTTATTGGTCTACAAATTACTTCATTACAAGGTTCTTCTAGTACTGACGGTAGAACTGCCCATAACCCGCTATGATCGGACTGTAAATTATGTATGACCTTTTTTTCTATAAATTGACAATTACAAAAAACGTTATCTATGCAAGTGGCGCTAGTAGCTGTTGTCCTAGTGGGTTCAGTAAATAAATAATGTAAATTAAATGACCTGAACAGACTAGTGAGTTTAGTTCTCAACTATCAACTAACAAATCTATATTGAAGTCACCACATACTACTATGCTCTTATTGCTAGTAAATAGGCGTTTTAAGGCGTCTTCCATAACTAATTCAAATTCATTATAATTCGATTGTGGCGGCCTATAAACACACATAACTATGTACCTATCCAATTCCACACACGAGATCTCAATTAAGCGTTCAACAGATAGACTGACAATGTCTTTTCTTTCTTTCATTTTTAAACTACTTTTTACAAATATCATTGAACCTCCTCTTATTGCGTGCTGTCGGTTAAAAGTACTTACTTATAGTCTTTTAAAGTGAAAGACATTTCAGGTTGTTTCAGCCAGTGCTCTGTTAAACACAAAATATCTACATTAAAATCCTTTAAAAATAGTTCAATTAAATTGTCTTTGCCGGAAAAACCCTGTATGTTTTGTGCAACTAAATTTAGACCTAACTTAGGGTTTTCCTTTGTCTGCGATGGCCGTTTAAATCCATCGATTCTGTGTTTGAGCCCGCTCCTAAATTATTACTAATACTAGTAACACGGTTGTCGTTTTCATTGGTTTGTGTTATAATTCCTATAACAACTGAGTCAAAAATATTATAAGCCAATAGACTGGCTAACTTACGTCGACTGACTGTTTATGTATGTAAGTACCGTTATCATCACACAATGCCTATGAGAAGTGACCGTTCAGGCCACACAGAAGTGGTACTGGGACCAGGGACTGCCACTTGCCACGATCCTGACCTGATCGGTCAATTAAAATTGTCCGTGGTGGAGATTTTACAAGGAAAAGACGTAACCACAGATTAAATAAACTACCTCTGTGGAGTGCTTCAGAGGAATCGTGTTTTTATTGATAAGGCTGTTATTCTTTTTAAAACCTGTTTTAATACCTGTATTAACTTAATTAAGAGAGTTTTTAACTTACAGTTACACTACACTAGACACAATCGTCCCCGTTAACATTATTTAAATACCAGACATCTTTGTCTTCCAAATAATTCTTAATATTAATAATAGGCTTTTCTGTCTGTCTCCCCGGGATACAGGCGTAAGTTTATGTATGTAAGTACCGTTATCATCACACAATGCCTATGAGAAGTGACCGTTCAGGCCACACAGAAGTGGTACTCGTAATCACCATACAAAGACGTATTGTATGAACCAATCCATTTGTCAAATGTCTAGCAAGGTATTTGGCCAAATGAATAGGCTGCCTGGTTGGCGTAGCGGTGTAGTCCTAGCCTACTAACGCTGAGATCGTGGCTTCGATAAAATTGAATTTTTTTTTACATACATACATAAACTCACGCCTGTATCCCTGAGGGGTAGGCAGAGACCAGGGACTGCCACTTGCCATGATCCTGACCGATCACTTTCGCTTCCTCAACATTCATTCGCGCATGCACGCACGCTGGTTTCGCTTTCAAAAATTTTGATCATTATAAAAACAAAATGTTAAATTAATGAACGTCGCAGCTGTTGGTTTCAGAATCAATAGATTTAGTGAAGTAGAAGCAAAGAAAGAAACTCCATATTTATTATTTTCAAAACAAGTTTTAACTTAATTAACAGACTTTCCGATAGTTGCCGCTGAACTTTGTTTTCTGAACAAGAAAACGTTCTTCTAGATTATTGTTTTTATAGTTTGAAAGAGTTTATGGAATATGATATTGAATAGTTTTATTATGTAAGTATGTCAGATGTCGATATTTAGTTTTTTAAGATGATCTCATCATCATCTTCATCATTTAGCCACAAGAAGTCCACTGCTGAACATAGGCCTCCTCCATACAGTTAAGGATTTTTATTTTAAAATGTTATTATAATTCTGACATGTTACTCTTTCCACCATATAGAAAATATTACGTGAAGAATGGATGAATGTGAGTACACCTGCTAAGGTAAGACTTGGTGATTCTATTTGAAATAGCAACTGTTACTGCTAAATGTAACCCATATCTAAGCTCACAATAAATATTCTTGATTCTGGATTCTTGCTTCTTAAAAAACTATGCATCCAAGCCATAGCTCAAAGAAAAGTAAGAAAGATAATTACTATACAGGCAACTTGTATTCTTAAACCTACAATAGCAGTGCCCGCGATGACGTTCGCGTGGTGAACGGTACCCTATGTTCACCCTGAAGGTCCATACTTGACACTGGTGGAAGAATTTTTGAAATCGGATAAGTACTTTTGGAGATTACCCCATACAAACTTTTCCTCTTTATAATATTAGCATGAATATAGAATATCATTCATCATCAGCCATTTGACGCCCACTGCAGGACATAGGCCTCCCTATGGTTTTCCAAGCTTCCCGGTGTCATCCAGCAACTCCTCGCCGCCGTAACCAGGTCGTCAGACCTTCTGTTGGGGGGCCTTCCCACGCTGCGTCGTCCGGTCCGCGGTCGCCAGGTCAGAAGTTTTTCGCCCCAACGGCCATCAGTTCTCCAAGCTATGTGCCCCGCCCACTGCCACTTCAACTGAGCAATTCTTCGAGATATATCAGTAACTCGAGTTCTTCAGCAGATCTCCTCATTCCTGATTCGATCACGCAGTTTTGTTTTGTATTGTGTTATACTTACTATATTTTCAGTTTTCTTTGCTTATCATAACCCTTTCAGGTGATTAGCACAGAAAGGAAAATTCCGCAGAATCGAGCCCATTATGTCCGAATAGCTTAGTTGGTAAGAGCGCTGATACGGTAAGCCAGAGACGCTACTTCGAATCCCACTTCAGCCGAGAATTTTTCTATCAACGTGGAATTGCGGGCTCCAGGACTATCTGCGCTTTTAGAAAAGCCCGGCCCGACCGGAAATGTGTCGTATGCCAATTCGGACAACCACTTCCGGTAACGTGCATCCGGGCTAGCGTTGGCGGCATAGCCTACGTACTTCCGGCTTTGAGGGCTTACGTTAACTACCTGCGGTTTTGGGGGGAGGGGGGTAACGGCCCTAAGGGCCGTCTACGCTGAGGGATTTATCACCTAAATATACAGATAGGAAACTGATGCGCGTTTTCACCAGCCAAGCCCTAACGTCTATCTCACTTCGAAACCACTTAAGTGACTTCCTGAACTAGAGTATTAACTAGCGTCACCAAATAAAAAATCTTCGTTTTACTTCGTTTTTAGAGTTCCGTACACAAGGGGTGCCAAACGGGAACATATTACTCTGCCTGAAACTGGGCTGGTAAGGGACGTACTAGGCGAACATACTTCGACCGAACAGGGGATTTATTAGCAAAGGGCAAGACAAACAGTAACCGGAACCAGCGTGCGAGCATGCAACAACTAATGAATGTTGATGAAGCTACTCATACTCATGCGTAAATGAAGTGTTTTTGGTTTGATGGCACAATAAAAGTGACAATGTGCTATAGTGGGTACTTTTATTATTTTTCAATACAATCAGTAGCACAATGCCAACTATTAAAAATCTTCGTGTAAGTGAGATCGCAGTATGCACAAAGCCTATTGACATAATAGATTTGTTTACTCGCACGATGCTCACTTCCACAGTCTGCGATACTTAAATAAATTGGATTGCCACCGATTTGTACAGTCAAGAACAAAAAACGAAAACTTTTTATGAAAGTGGCCATGGTGCGATTTAATTTATGAAGATATGCAAAAGTTGTCATTGTGCTCCGGATTGTATTGAAATGAAATAAAAGTAACATGGTCCGTGTGGCGCCGAATTAAGAATAGCGCCACTCCGTTTCCTTCTGTGGATGTCGTAGAAGGCGACTAAGGAAATTTATTACCAGGAGACGGGCAGCAGCGTCCTCCTGAGATTCCAACCACTTACTGCGATCGCCAACCCGTCTGCCAAGCGCGGCGATTATGGAAAAACCCTTCATGGTCATGAAAACCACGAAAGCGGCCTATGTCCTGCAGTGGGCGTCAAATGGCTGATGATGATGAAAAGTAACAAAGCGCGATAGTGGGCATCGTGCTATCAAACCATTTATTTAGTGAAATTCAAAACATACACACATAAATTAACGCCTGTATCCTATAGGGATGAAGAGAGATCAGGGTTTGCCTCTTGCCACGATCCTGACAAACCAGATTATAAGGCGTCACTGCAAATTATGACGTCACGGTTTACGTCCGATTTGGATGGAGCATTTTTATAACATCACATGACTAGAATTGCTTTTCGACAGGTTATATTATAAAAAGTATTAGTAGAAGAGAACACTCTTGTGAGCAACACTATTATATTCTTTTTGTTGCACTAACCCGTGCTGAGGACAATTTTAAAAACCTATTCAGAGGCTAAAAAATCCACCCATGCCGGGACTTGAACCCGCGACCTCTGGCTCACCGTGCCAGCGCTCTCCCAACTGAGCTAATGGGCAAGTGCAAGCATCGATGAAATTTCGAGCCTCTTTACTCGGGGCTGCAAGAGATGTAAATTGCTTCGGTCAGATGTCGCTGCCTGTACGTAATACAGAGAAGTTTGTAAAGAGGCTCGAAATTTCATCGATGCTTGCACTTGCCCATTAGCTCAGTTGGGACAGCGCTGGCATGGTGAGCCAGAGCTCGCGGGTTCAAGTCCCGGCATGGGTTGAATTTTTAGCCTCTGAATAGGTTTTTAACAACACTTTTGTGAAGATTATTTATTTTTTAACATGAGCCCTAAATTTTTCGATTCTGGGTTCACAACAGGGTGTACCAGCACCATAGAAAATTACTTTAATGAAGTTGTTACCTAATTCTGTAAAGCTCGTGAAAAACCCCTACTTCCACGGAACCCTACACTACGCGCGGCCCGACACGCACTTGGCCGGTTTTATCTTTATCATCATTTGTGAGGGGCCCTACGACAATCAAACCCACTATGCGTTGGCCCCTTTTAAGATTCAAAGTGATTGAAAGAAACCCTAAAGTCTTCAATTAAGATTCAAGTAATAGGAAGGAACACTCAAAACGGAAAACGGCCCGAAGTACTTTAGACGCTTCCCTTTTTATGCCCAAATGGATCGCTCCGAATCCCCGAAGATGGATTGGGTTCAATAAGCTATCAGATGTTAAACGGCAGTTTTTTAATAGAGAAACTAAAAAAATATTTAGGTTTCATTAAAGTTAAAAAACAAAATCATTGTAAAAACAAGTATGTATCTAGCCTATATATAGTCTATTCATCCTTACTTGTCCAATTTAGTAAACAAGATTCTACCCGCAAAGTATGACTTTTTAGTCGAAAACTGCCATATTCCCATAAATGAAGTAATCTGGGACACCATTTTGGATAACACGCTGCTACTCGTATGTTTTAAACAAAGTGCACGAACTTGCAAGAAAATATCTAGTTTCGGCATCAAATGTCAATTTTGAGGTTAGAATATTGTTTACTAAATTGGACAAGTAAGGATGAACAGACTGTACGTTCCACTGCAGGGCACAGGTCTTCCCTCAGACCTATTTTGGTGTATATAAGGTATATACTCTCTCTCTGAGAGAAGGCCTGTGCCCTGTAGTGGAACGTATATAGGCTGCTTATGTAAGGTATATATTTGGTACAAACATAAAAATCGGTACAAATTTATAGAGGTATCGAACTCACGACCTTGGCATGATAGTTAATTAATTATACTTGTCTTTCTTGTGGGCTAGGCCAACTAAGCTGTCAGAATGGTACAGGTGCTGGGCAAACCTAATCCATCTAAAAAACTATGTCCCAGGCACTGCAGCATCCGAGTGGACCCTTCACTCATCTAGTGGAAACATGCCACTGGACGCCGTATAAATAATCTTATTACGTATATGCAAAGGCCAAAGTTTATACTGTGTGGATTTTATTTAGCGTCCTTAGAAATTGGCACATCGTAAAACACTAAGGCTGAAGCTATTTCTACAAATCATCTGGTATAAAGTGTCAGCCTCAGCTAGGCAGATAAAGCTCAAGAAATACATCAACGATGAACGATGCCTGTTCTTATAACACATCATGCACGAATAAATTCCAAATTAGACGTTTCCGGAGTGATCCGGAGATCCGTAGAAGAACCCGAGTTACTGATATAGCTCGAAGAACTGCTCAGTTGAAGTCGCAGTTGGCGGGGCACATAGCTTGGAGAACTGATGGCCGTTGAGGCAAAAGTTCTGACCGGACGACGCAGCGTGGGGAGGCCCCCCACCAGATGATCTGACGACCTGGTTACAGTGGCGGGGAGTCACTGGATGCGAGCGGCACAAGACCAGGAAGCTTGGAACACCACGAGGGAGGCCTATGTCTTGCAGCGGGTGTGAAATGGCTGATGATGATGATAGTTTAGTAAAATATAACTAAAAGTTTTGTGTAGTAACTACGTTGACAGCACTATCTATTTTTCAGTCTCAGGGTGAGCTGAATTCAGTGAATAAAGTCCTAAACCGGCCAAGTGTGAGTCGGACTCGCGCATGAAGGGTTCCGTACCATTATCTAAACATCATTTGAATATTTCAAGTGTCTACCTGTTGCCGTTATTAAAATCGAGCAAAAAACGGAAAAAATACGTTTCTTGTATAGGAGCCCCCCTTCAATATATTTATTTTATTCTGTTTTTAGTATTTGTTGCCATAGCGGCAACAGAAATTCATCATCTGCGAAAATTTCAACTGTCTAACTATCAGGGTTAATGAGATAGAGCCTGGTGACAAGCGGACAGACGAAGTCTTAGTAATAGGGTCCCTTACCCTTTGGGTACGGAACCCTAAAAACTTCTTGCACCATGACACTTGTAGAACTATCCGTAGATACAATGTATGACTGACAACCCTGTCAATCAGCTATTAGCTTTTCAATAAGTTTCTTCACTTCTATCTATACTTTGTCACAACCGAAATTTCAAAGACTTCACATGACTTGGATGTCAGTTTAGCTTGTAATAGAGGTTCACTGAACCACTGAAAGAAAACATGTCGGATCCGATCGGGCCTCCTTTCAAAGTTACAAAGGTTAAAACTGCAAAGAGAATTGTCAAAGTTGAGTATCAAAAGGCGTTTGCTCTAAAGGGCAGTTTTGGGATGGCCAATAAACGGAGACGTTGGACAATAATATCAAAAATAATGCTGCCAGCATCTTGGGAGCTCTATCCAACGGCAGAGGTGTAGATTATTTTTATATAGAATTTATTGTATATATGTAATACTACGTGTAATTTAATTAGTTATGTTAATAAAGTATTAATATGATAATACATTATTAACATAATATAGTATTAATATGAATTATACTTTATTGCACACGAAACATTTAATAAGTACAAAGGCGAGCTTATCTTTGTAAGAGATTTCTTCCAGCAAACCTTGGAGAGTCGGAGAAGCTGTAAAAAACGGGTCTATATACGTGAACAAAATAAACTACATAAAGGACAAAATTCTAAATAACCAACTTACAGCAAAAACAAATAAGCTGGATAAACCAAATACCTGAAAAAATAAATATATAAATATATAGATATTTGCCCAACGAGCAATGGAGAGAGCTATGTTAGGAGATCGAATCAGAAATGAGGAGATCCGCAAAAGAACTCGAGTTACTGATATAGCTCGAAGAATTGCTCAGTTGAAGTCGCAGTGGGCGGGGTACATAGCTCAGAGAACTGATGGCCGTTGGGGCGAAAAAGTTCTGACCTGGCGACACCGGACCGGACGACGCAGCGTGGGCAGGCCCCCACCGGATGGTCTGACGATACGATGGCGGGGAGTCGCTGGATGCGGGTGGCATAAGACCGGGAACCTTGGAAAACCATGAGGGAGGCCTATGTCCTGCAGTGGGCGTCAAATGGCTGATGACTTTATTTTATTTTATTTTATTTTATTTTATTTTATTTTATTTTATTTTATTTTATTTTATTTTATTTTATTTTATTTTATTTTATTTTATTTTATTTTATTTTATTTTATTTTATTTTATTTTATTTTATTTTATTTTATTTTATTTTATTTTATTTTATTTTATTTTATTTTATTTTATTTTATTTTATTTTATTTTATTTTATTTTATTTTATTTTATTTTATTTTATTTTATTTTATTTTATTTTATTTTATTTTATTTTATTTTATTTTATTTTATTTTATTTTATTTTATTTTATTTTATTTTATTTTATTTTATTTTATTTTATTTTATTTTATTTTATTTTATTTTATTTTATTTTATTTTATTTTATTTTATTTTATTTTATTTTATTTTATTTTATTTTATTTTATTTTATTTTATTTTATTTTATTTTATTTTATTTTATTTTATTTTATTTTATTTTATTTTATTTTATTTTATTTTATTTTATTTTATTTTATTTTATTTTATTTTATTTTATTTTATTTTATTTTATTTTATTTTATTTTATTTTATTTTATTTTATTTTATTTTATTTTATTTTATTTTATTTTATTTTATTTTATTTTATTTTATTTTATTTTATTTTATTTTATTTTATTTTATTTTATTTTATTTTATTTTATTTTATTTTATTTTATTTTATTTTATTTTATTTTATTTTATTTTATTTTATTTTATTTTATTTTATTTTATTTTATTTTATTTTATTTTATTTTATTTTATTTTATTTTATTTTATTTTATTTTATTTTATTTTATTTTATTTTATTTTATTTTATTTTATTTTATTTTATTTTATTTTATTTTATTTTATTTTATTTTATTTTATTTTATTTTATTTTATTTTATTTTATTTTATTTTATTTTATTTTATTTTATTTTATTTTATTTTATTTTATTTTATTTTATTTTATTTTATTTTATTTTATTTTATTTTATTTTATTTTATTTTATTTTATTTTATTTTATTTTATTTTATTTTATTTTATTTTATTTTATTTTATTTTATTTTATTTTATTTTATTTTATTTTATTTTATTTTATTTTATTTTATTTTATTTTATTTTATTTTATTTTATTTTATTTTATTTTATTTTATTTTATTTTATTTTATTTTATTTTATTTTATTTTATTTTATTTTATTTTATTTTATTTTATTTTATTTTATTTTATTTTATTTTATTTTATTTTATTTTATTTTATTTTATTTTATTTTATTTTATTTTATTTTATTTTATTTTATTTTATTTTATTTTATTTTATTTTATTTTATTTTATTTTATTTTATTTTATTTTATTTTATTTTATTTTATTTTATTTTATTTTATTTTATTTTATTTTATTTTATTTTATTTTTTATTTTTTATTTTTTATTTTTTATTTTTTATTTTTTATTTTTTATTTTTTATTTTTTATTTATTATTTTTTATTTTTTATTTATTATTTTTTATTTTTTATTTTTTATTTTTTATTTTTTATTTTTTATTTTTTATTTTTTATTTTTTATTTTTTATTTTTTATTTTTTATTTTTTATTTTTTATTTTTTATTTTTTATTTTTTATTTTTTATTTTTTATTTTTTATTTTTTATTTTTTATTTTTTATTTTTTATTTTTTATTTTTTATTTTTTATTTTTTATTTTTTATTTTTTATTTTTTATTTTTTATTTTTTATTTTTTATTTTTTATTTTTTATTTTTTATTTTTTATTTTTTATTTTTTATTTTTTATTTTTTATTTTATTTTATTTTATTTTATTTTATTTTTTATTTTTTATTTTTTATTTTTTATTTTTTATTTTATTTTATTTTATTTTATTTTATTTTATTTTATTTTATTTTATTTTATTTTATTTTATTTTATTTTATTTTATTTTATTTTATTTTATTTTATTTTATTTTATTTTATTTTATTTTATTTTATTTTATTTTATTTTATTTTATTTTATTTTATTTTATTTTATTTTATTTTATTTTATTTTATTTTATTTTATTTTATTTTATTTTATTTTATTTTATTTTATTTTATTTTATTTTATTTTATTTTATTTTATTTTATTTTATTTTATTTTATTTTATTTTATTATAATAGGAAAACTTACAGCTATGAAAAACATACATTACAAATGAAATAAACACAGAGAGCCAATGACAAGTTTTCACTGGTAGAAATATTGTAGCAGAAAATGCCTAAGTACATACAGGAGACAATATTTCACTCACTTCAAAACAAATAGATATATGATAGATGATAGATATACTTAATAATACATAAATATATAGCTCAAAGTTATGTAAGAGATAGACAATGCTCTTTCAACGTTTCTTAAATGTGCCAATCGTGGGACTAGCGCATATTTCTACGTTGATTCTATATAAGTACTGCCTAAAATATCTTAGTTTTCATACGAGTAGCGTCTAAAAATCTGTGTATACCTTTAAAATTGGCATAATCGCTAGCCCAAAGTCATCATCATTCAGCTACAAGAAGTCCACTGCTGACTTGGGTGGACTGCTGCGGCACTACACATACCGCTACTTCAAGTATCAAATCATCATCATCATCCTTCGTGGTTTTCATAACCATGAGGGGTTTTGCCTAGTATCACATAAGTAAACGTAATAGCGTAATAGTCCCATTCGTGATGATGAAGAGACCAGGGGCCTAATTACGCGCACCAAATCCTGAGCGATTCCCTCGTGTAACTGTTAAATTCCATACAAATTTCACAGTTAGACGATTGGAATCGCTCAGGATTTGGTGCGCTTAAAATAGGGGCAGATCGTAGATACTACAGAAACCTAAGCCTTTTTCCGCCTAGTCATATACCAGGTTGAAAAGGGGTCTTTATCCGTATACAATATTACCATCAATATAAGTTACACCCTTCTAACCCCCGTCAAAGAGACCTGAATGGGGGCACGTGGTTTTTTATGAATGCCCCTATTTGACAAGGGGTAGGTAAACCTAATATCTCCCGGTACACGCTAGGTCTTACATCGGAGGCCTCTTTCTGCCCGCAGTGGTCTTTTAAATAGGTAAGCGCGAGTAGGACTCGCGTCTTGTGGGTTCCATATAAACGACTACTTACATACAAACTTTGCAGTGGAAAAATTAAAATCAAACACTTTATTTATAAGAGCGCTGAAACTATGAACTGGACCAAAAAAATTACGTCGACTCATCATAGTAAACCATGAATTTAGTTCTACAAAATAACGCCCAGTAAGTACCTATTTAAAAAAACAGTAAAAACTATTTGAACAAAATCAACCAATGGATAGATAGATATATAACACTTTATTGCACATCAGTAATTTACAGAGGGAATATCTAGTTCTTAATAGTATACAATTGGCGGTCTTATCGCTAAAAGCGATCTCTTCCAGACATGGAATCTGTTTTCATCGGAAATCGAAATTATCGTATTATAAACATACATACATAAACTCACGCCTGTATCCCAGAGTGGTAGGCAGAGACCAGGGACTGCCACTTGTCGCGATCCTGACAGGTCACTTTCGCTTCCTCAACATTCATTAGTCGTCGCATGCACGCACACCGGTTTCGGGTACTTTTTATCCTGCCCTTTGCTAATAGCCCCCTATTTGGTCGTATCGTATCCCCTATCGTATTATGTTACTAAAATAAAGTAGTACTTTTTACTTTATTAAGTTAGCATCATTCATTGCTAAGATATGAAGTCAACGACTATTATTCATCGTGCTCGAGTGTAGTACCAATATGAAAAAAAAAACATTCAGTAAAGCTATTCACATACCTCAGCGCTTGAAATCGCCAATCCGCGGTGGGCACGCGTGGTGATTAAGCCCATACTCTCTCTCTCTCTGAGAGAAGGCCTGTGCCCTACAGGCACGTATATAGGCTGCTTATGACATAATAAATGTCGTTGTCAATTCTCCCCGCTGTCAAGGTCCTTTCAATGATAACAATCGATATCGTTATTTGCCTCCGAAAGTTAAAGTTCAAGGGCATTATTTGACGGCGGGCGAAGGGTATTTGCCGTTGTACTTCATTGGGTCCTTGCACAATAACAATAAATTCCACAGAACTCAATAATTTGACCTTTTGTAAATTCCACAGAACTAGGATACCCTGTGATATGGTAACCAGGCAAAGACATCATAGACACCAGGAAATCAGGCCCCTACTGGGAATCGAATCGAGTCGCCATTTAAATCGACTTTTGTATGAAGAATTTTAGTTAATGAAGCGACAGTGATCTGTCAGGATCGTAGCAAGTGGCAGTCCCTGGTCTCTGCCTACCCCTCTGGAATACAGACGGGAGTTATGTATGTATGTATGTAATTTTAGTTAAATGCTGTTTAAGCCACATTTAAGAAAGTTGTGCAAGTCAGCCTAATACTTACTAGGCTTATACTTACCAAACATAACTAAACTTATGAAGGCAAAGATCGAGCTCTTGAAATGGACACATATGCGTCCATTTCTGGTGTAACTTGTAACGGTCACAGTTTCTACGCTACTTTGAATAAAAACACATTGACTTTAACACTTATCACCAAACTTATGAAGCTTAGACTTAACAGGCTTCATCATCATCATCATTCAGCCACAAGAAGTCCACTGCTGGACATAGGCCTCCTCCATGGATTTCCAAAAAGACCGGTTGGAAGCGGCCTGCATCCAGCGTCTTCCTGCCACTTGAATGACGTCATCTGTCCATCTTACATTACATTACATTAACAGGCTTACACTTACCAAACTTAACTAAAATTACAAAGCTAACGATTCCAGGTTTCGAACCTATCTTTGATTTTTAACGTTCATCGAGTCTCAGTTTCTGCGCTACTTTGAGTAAAAACATTTTAACTTTGACTTCAGCACTTACCACCGTGGCTTACACTTACCAAACTTAAACAAAAATTACGAAGCTAACGATTCTAGGTGTCCAACATGTATTTAATTTTCAACAATGAGTGAGGAGTTTCTGCGCTACTTAACCTTGTTAAAAACCTATTTAGGGGCTAATCTTGTTAATAATCAGAAATAATTAATTAATTTTTGTTTTTACGCCTGCTAACCAAATTGTCTGTATATAATATTGCTTACTAATCAAATGGATCAGTGTTATCTGAACCTACCACTACGGCTTTCAATTACCAAATTTAAGTAAACTTACGAAGCTAGCACTTACCAGGCTTACACTTGCTGGCCTGGCAAGAGCAGCTGGTGCCATCACAGGGGCCGCAGTTGCAACTTTCCACCGCCGCCGTCCAGGGGGGCGCCAACGTCACGCCTGGGACCTACGGGGTAGACAATATTTGGGCACTAACAACTGGTATACGAGGGGTGTTCAATAAGTGGTGAGAATGAGGTATAAACTCCTTGGATAGAGAAAAAGAAAATACTTGTAGGCATAGCGGACTTATTAAGTAAAAAAAATAATAATAAAAGTTTGATGCTCTTTTATTTTTTCAGTCATAAGGTTCTTACTTGTGTTCCGTCGCAACTAGTAATCGAAAATGGAGAAAATTGAAGTTCGTGCGGTAATTAAATATCTATGTTTGAAAAATTTTACTATGGAACAAGTAAATCAAGACTTGCAAGGCACGTTAGGGGTTCATGCTTCTCCTTATTCTACGATTGCGCGTTGGTCTACTGAGTTTAAGAGAGGAAGAACATTCACTAATGACTCGCGCTCAGGGCGCCCTTCGACGGTAGTAAGTGAAGAAATGATAAAAAAGTTGAAAAAATTGTTTTGGGGGATCGTCGTACTACTGTTCGTTTTATAGCTAAAGAACTAAAGATTTCAATAGGGAGTGTTCATAATATAATACATGACCATTTGGGAATGAAAAAAGTCTCCGCGCGTTGGGTGCCTAGAATGCTAAGGGCCAAACAAAAACCAGGCTGAGAATTTCACAAAGCTGTTTGGAACTGTTACAACAAGAAGCTGATCGGTTTTTGGCTCGATTTCTAACTATGGATGAAACATGGCTTCACCAATACGACCCTGAAACAAAAGAACAATCCATGACTTGGAAGATACCATCATTACCGACTCCTAAGAAATTCAAGATCGTTCCATCCGCCGGCAAGATCATAGGTTCTCTTTTTTGGTGATGATTGAATACCTCAGTCATAGAGCCACTATTACAGGGAATATGTACGCGAAACAAATCAAAAAGTTGCGTGACGAAATACGCAAAAAACGGCGTGGCAAACTCGCTAAAGTTGGAATTGGTGGAACATCCTCCATATTCTCCAGACCTTGCTCCTAGTGACTTTTATCCATTTTCGAGATTCAAAGAACATATTAATAAGAATATTCTTATAAACAATTTTAAAAACAATTGTCCAAAACATATTGTAATCGAAATCCTTCGAAAAAAAATATCTATAGTTGTCTTTTAAAATAACTATTTAACAATAATTTCAAAGATGTTTTAACTTCATCGATAATATTAAAGGGAAACAATTGCTTATAAATATATATTTTTGGTGTATTTACTAACGTTGTAGAAAATAAATTCACGCACGGTTTTTTCTTTCATTCGTTTTCTTAGTAGGTACTATGATGGCTTTTTACAATGTTGCTAAGATCTCAATCAATCACTGTAACTCTAAATGCCTCTTTTTTATGATACCAAGCTAGATTAACTACAGTTGTTTTTATTTACTACGTTCCAATTTTTATTGCATAGAACCTCTAGGAAAATCGGGATAAGTCGTCTTTGTTTTGAAAAGGATATTATTATGGAACTAGAAAAAAAAACATTGGCCTTTGCATCTCCATAATGATTTATGTATCGTCCAGTGGCACTTTCACTCTCACTAGGTGGGTACCACTCCGACGCTGCATTGCCTGGGACGTGGAGCTAGAAGTAGTGTAATATTATGGTCGTGAGATAAAAACGTGAGGTGCAGGCCACACACATGGGGCGTGGGCCGAGGACGGGTCGGAGACACGACGCGCGGTATAGAGTCCATGGCCTCTTCCCGCCTTACCTGTGTAGACTATATCCCGTCGCTGCACTACATTTTGTATGAAAGAATTTTGCCCCGTCCTCGTCCCACGTCCCATCTGTGTGACGTGCGCCTTGCAGATACACGAGCATCGCTTACCTTTTGCTCCAAACTCGGCCCTTGCGTGGTCACCTTCAAATGATCACTGGCTTCCTTCACCAATTCCTCATCGTCATCATCAGCTATGATGTTCAAGTCCATGTTGCTGACGCCATCTTCCATCAGACTTTGCAGTCCATCCACCTCCTTCGATCTTTCTCCACTTATTACTATCGTTTCTTCCTTAGATATGTGATGGGGTACGGCAGTCGTAGGTCTCTTCTCCGAGATATGTTGAGGTTGTTTGGGACTGTTTGTTACTCGACTAAGTTTACTGGACGGTGCAACCTCGAGCTCCGCTGAAAAGGATACGTCCTTCTGGTACAAAATGTCTTCGTCCATTTCCATTGGAGCCTCGGATGTTCTTGTTGCGTTTAATTCTGAGGAAGAAAGTGATAATTTATATTCCATTTATTTTGCACATAATAATAATTATAACAGACAGAAACAAGTTGCGTGCCTGGGGGAAGGTCTACGTTCAGCAGTGGTCGAATACAGGGTAATTGATTGATTGAATGATTATGAATACGATGTTCGATAAAATAATGAAGTAGGTCTGTATGCCTAAGTAATTATAAAATTATCAGCTATTCCGTACATTCAAAGTGTCGTAGATGGTAACTTTAGTGAGGCACAGCAGATTTTATTTGCTATTTAAAGTTATCACCATAGTAACTGTAAACGTTGTTCGTTTTGACGAATAAGACCATTGTATGGTGAACCCTTCCGTGGATCTAGATAATTGCAAGTTAACAATTACGTGATAGAGTGATCAAGTGAAGAAGAGTCTGTCTGTTTAGTGGCTTTACCCCCGCATCCAGTAGCCATATCCTAGAAAACACTTAAAATGAATATAGATAGAGAACACGTTATTGCACAGCCAGGAAAAAAGAATTACAATTTAATTATGATTTCCTAAATTTAGGTTATGTTAATATATAGGCAAAATTTAAACATAAAATAGAATAATTGGCGGTAAAATAAAAGGTAAAATGTTGCGTACTAAATCACTTATACCTAGACGGTACATAGGCTGAGGTTTATCTAATAAAGTAACAAGTACAGTTGAAAGGCTCCATATTGTACTGGAGCACCGAGAAACTAAGAAGTTCAAAATCCACCTTTAAAATAGGTACCTACACTTTTAAATTACTGTTCAAGCCAGCCTCTACAAACACAAATAAGAAAGCTGAAATAAAAAATAACCTACAACCCGACTGCTACCTCACAATGTCGAATTTGGGTCCCGCCTGCTTAGTAGTTAATGCTCAGCAGTCGGGTCGTTGGATATTTTCAGAGATTTTAATATGTCTGTTAGATTTATGCTGATTTCATATAGCCTAAGACACTCACGTGGACATTGGACAAAGATAGCCACTGAGTGGTGGCCAAGAACGGGTCGACAATCGGTCGGTAGACCACCAGCCCGGTGGGCCGACGACATTGTGAAAACGGCTGGGAAACATTGAACCGGATGGGTTGGCGTGAAAGAGAAGAGGCCAATGCCCAACAGTGGGCTCTGTTTATGGGCTGATTAGATAGATAGATGATAGAAGACACTCACGCAAATACGACGATGGATTGAGATCTTATTAGTCAAAACTTTAAAAAAAGTAAACATAAACTTTCTTTCCCAAGTTTTAGGCTGGCAAAGGTTAATACATTTTTGTATACGTTTTTACAATAAGATCCCTGAAGATATTATAAGCTTGCCTGAAGTGCGGTTCAAAAAATGTGTAAAGCGCGCTTTATGCCAAAAGGGCTACTATAGCATTAAGGATTATTTAGATAACAAAGATGTGTGGAATTAAAGCCAGTTCAATGCATCCTAGTACTAGCTTTTTAGAAGATATGACATGTAAACTCTGTTAATTAAGGAATATGTTTGAAAAGACTAAGTTTGGAGTTTTTTTGTCCGTTTTTTCTCCAAATGATCTAAATTTTGAAACGGACACCTAGTTTTTCTTGTAACGTTCAATAAGTCACAGTTTCTGTGTTACTTTAAATAAACATTTTTTGACTTTTGACTTTTTTTTTTGAAATCTGATCTGAGAATCGGACATACTTACATAATAATATATACTTACGAGCTAAACGTATTACCCTCCTTTGGGGCTTCGTCGCAGTAATACCGTTCAAACAGGGCCAGTTGCAAAGGCAAACATCATGAAACATAAACCCGTCTACGCATACAGAGTCACAGACAGAGAAGCCAGTGAATTTCAAAGCTCGGGGTCGTAGCTTGTAACGTTGCATTCCGAACGGCCCTCGATGCGGGGATGCTAACAAGGAGCCGTGGGGAATGGGTTAAGGCCTTTTTACACTCCGGCTCTCAGGTAAAGAAAGAAAGAAGAAAAGAAAGAAATACATTTATTGTGACAAATTAACACATCACAAGAATAAAAATGCATAACGAGTATCACAAGAAAAACAAGTCACATAAATACAACATAGGACAAGGCAAAGTCAGAACGTCAGAGTGCATCCTGTGGTGTAAACTGGAAAACGCAGAGTGGGATGCCCACCAGCTGGACCTACGATCTGAAGCAGACTACTGCCAGCGGCTGAATGAGGACAGAAAGAGTGGCGTGCCTTGGGGAGACCTATGTTCGTCCAGCAGTGGACGAGTACAGGTGATTTGTTGATTGATTGACAGGTTTTCTCACGATGTTTTCCTTCACGGTTAGTGAGTAGTATTAACATAACATAACATGACATGACATGACATGACATGACATGACATGACATGACATGACATGACATGACATGACATGACATGACATGACATGACATGACATGACATGACATGACATGACATGACATGACATGACATAACATAACATTTACATACAGGCACATACATTGCTTCTGGCCCCACACTAGGGTACCCTGTGTCGTGGGAACCAGAAACAACGACATCACAAACATGTAAACATCCAAGACCTGGGGTTTTTTTTTTGTCCCCAGCCGGGATTCGAACCCGGGACCTCTCGCATGGTATGCAGATGCACTACCGCTGCGCCACGAGGTCGCTACTAGAACTTCACAAATGTACATAACTTAGACAGAAAAGTCATAGCTACAGGTATAGGCCAACGTTCTACCCACTAGGCTACCACCGCCAATTGTACTATGTACTATTGTAAATATTTTGTGTTTGTTGATTTTTCCGGTGTACACTAAAGAATATTCTTAGGTTACCTTATCTTCTTATCTTTGTTTGTTTTCGCGTTTATGTTAATTAACTTTCAGTGTTACCCACATTTTACCTGATATTGTGTTTTTTTTTAGCTGTTGTACTTTGTATTTTGTTCTGTGATTTTGTGTTTTTGAGTATTGTGCCGTGAGCCGTTACAGGATATACCTATACTATAATTAAGTGAAGAGGTTGTATCTGTTCTAGAAAACGTATACAGCCTCTAGTAGCAACTCCAAGTAGACTAGACAACCAACACTAGACACGTAAAATGACTGTAGTGTCAGGGAAATATATTTTTTATATTTAGGCCAGTTGCACATCGGACGATAACCGTACCGATGACCGGAGGAACCTACTCAGGCTTGGAAGAAATCCTTCAGAGGCAAATGAAAAGCATGTGCCACGGATATGTTTCCGCGGAGCCGCGGAGAAGCGCGGACTCCTGTAGTAGGAACTACATAGGAGATGTAGTGGATGTCCGCGCTTCTCCTCTGCTTAAGCACCTCCGGGGAGACATGACTTCGCGGAGGACTAAGGGCCGGTTTCTGAAGTAACGTTCTATCACGCTCTCTTCTAAGAAATTCGAAGAGACGGCCTGCAGTTAACTATTCACTTAGCGAAATTCTCAGTTCAGAAACTGGCCCTTCAGGTATTGAACAATGAGAACAGGAAGGCTTCCCTAGTGCCTTGACAATCTTTTCGCCTTGATTAGCCATAGTAAATACAGGGCAACTTTTATTTCCAACTCCTTTACAATAATGTAGGGGACATTGGTACATGTGCACACGCCCTAACCCCGGGCCCGTGTCGTTTGAAGTCGATCTCTTCACTCGATTCACCGAGAATGGAGTGGTTTTTATCGAGTGAACGCTGCCTTTGACAATTTTACACTTTGTACCGATGCAATTTGCGCGGGGTGGCGAAGAAAAGCCGTGTTTAGTCAGTGATGATGCTGAGTCGCTTTTAGGTGAGTTCTGTCATTGGCGCTCTTTCTTAGGTGGTTGATATTATTTACTCCCGTAAGAAGTGGAAATACAGCCACCAGGATAGCAGGGGCCTGTTTTAATGAACTACAATTCGTATTTCCATGTTTGTGGTATCCTTGCATGTTTACCATAGTACAATCCTATGGCACCCCAAGTGCGTGATTTTCTTGAAGTCGGTTTTTAGGGTTCTGTACCCAAAGGGTACGGTACCCTATTACTAAGACTCCGCTGTCCGTCCGTCAGCGGAGTCCGTCCGTCTGTCACCAAGCTGTATCTCATGAACCTTGATAGTGAGAAAGTTTTAATTTTTACAGATGATGTACTTCTGTTACAGAATAAAATATATATCTAAGGCTCCCATACAACAAACGTGATTTTTTTGCCGTATTTTGCTCTATATTAATAACGGCAACAGGTAGACGCTAGAAATATTCAAATGTTGTGTAAATAATAGTACGTAATCCTTCGGGCACGAGTCCGACTCGCACTTGGCAGGTTTTTTTTTCTATTGAAGAAAAAAAATTCTTAATAAAGCCTTAACAATAGGCTTCATGATAAAAGTGTCTAAGAGTACGCAACGAATGATATAGAGTTTTTGTATGCATGTTTATTTTGTACAACGCGGCGAGAAGAAAACCATGCCAAATTTTTTTTTTCTTTGGTCTAGTGGTATTACGTCTGATTACCATGCCGAAGGTCGTGGGTTCGATTCCCACTGAGGGCCGCCGTACACTGCACAAATGGCCTCAGTCTGGGTGTATTTCGAGGTTAATGATGTCCTTGCCCATGCAAGGATTGTGATTACTTATAATTCGACTCAATTTTGAACTTAATTAAAATTTACCAGTTGTATTTACATTTAATTAGGACGATTCTGCGAGCCAGCCCGACCATTATTAAGGGGTAATGAAGCGTATACCTCGGATTATACCTAGCCGCGTGTTGTGATTAATTATTACTGGACCAGGATTTCGGGGAAAATTGGCAGGAATTCGATATGTACTTAGCGAAAATTATAGAAAACGCGGGATTAATTAATATTAACAATATTATAAACATCGTTGTTATGATTAACCAACGGGCATCAATGTATAATAACACAAAATATACAAAGAGTTTAATGAGTATGTCCGGGGACAAAAAAGAGTGGGGGAAGTAAAGAAGGTTTTAGTGTACTTGAATATCAAATGTTCGACACTCAATAGGCCCACAAATTTTAGCATTCTTACGGCACGGAACGTAAGTAAATATAAGGCACCACCACTCTAAACGCGCGAGGGCACGGTGTTTAAAATTTTTGTTCTAAAAGAAAGAATATTTTGATAAGGTGCCGTACCCATAGATGTAGTACAAAATAAAATAAAATAAAATAATTTTATTTGCTTAAAACGTGGTACATAAGGATGGCATGATATTATATATGAGCTCACATTCTGTTAGATATGTTCTAACTAGGATGCTCTTTTGTAGTATGCTCACCTAGACACCCGTAGCCCTTGAGCGTGTCATTGTACAACTAGTATTCTCTATTGTAGTATACTGACCTATACACTCATATCGCTAGGTATCATTGTACAACTAGTATGCTCTATCGTAATATGCTCACCTAGACCTCCGTAGCTTTTGACATGAAGGACGTAGCCGGCCGTGCACCCGCACTCGAAGGTGTTAATGTACAACTAGTATGCTCTATGGTAGTATGCTGACCTATATATACACTCATAGCGCTAGGTGCCATTATACAAATAGTATGCTCTATTGTAGTATGTGTGCTTACCTAGACACTCGTAGCCGTCAACGTGTAGGACGTAGCCGGCCGTGCACCCGCACTCGAAGGTGCCATCATGCAGCTCCAGGCAGAGCTGTGCGCACGGGCTCGCCGCACCGCAGCGCCCTGTGACAACATAAGTTAAGATTAGATGTGAAGGGCGAATTGCATTAGCAGTTTGGCAAACTAATGAAATTGTGGATTTTAATGTTTTATTGAGAATAAATATAAATAAATAAATAAACTCAGCAGGCGTAGGCTCGACTTTAAGGGTCCATGCGACGTTTTAGAACGTGCTGACGGCGCGCGTAGAACGAAATAAGACGCTCAGCAAACGAAGGGCGCCCGCCAGCACGTTGTCACCTTTACACACGATCCTTGCATTTATAATCTGGTACTACGCGTTCATAACGCGCAGCGGATGCGTTCATCAAAAATGCGCATCGTCAGCGCATTAAAAAACAGAGTATGGTGTGCATATGGGCCTTTCTCTCGCACATTTGCGAAAAAAGCGGAGGATTCCACGATTAAGCGAGAGACAAATAGTTTCTCAATCCCTTTCTGTAATTGTCAGTATTATTTACCATTGTTGGATTATGGGCAGCGTAGCGCAGTATAATAGCGTGTAGGAAAAACACCGGAAAAAGTGGTCACCAGAGCCTCATGTACTCCTCGTTTTTATAACCTATAAACATAAAAGCCACAGTAACAAAATTCAAACCAAACTTCTTAACAATAACTTAAAATATGTCCATCAATCAAAGAAATGTGTTGGAAGGTGCCGACAGGAAGTCCTACCGCCCAAATTAGTTTGGTAACAATGTTTGACGCTAACGATTTCTGTCAACGATATGTTTCAGCGAAAATACTTATATATCTGATATACGAAATGTCTCACAAAAGAAATTTTGCTACGGCATTCCGTTAGAAGTGTTAAGAAGTGCGATATTTCCTATTGCCCAAATTCGTTCGGTAACAAAACGCTGACTGAGTCCTCTAATGGGCATCAACGTCAAAGCTGACGGAGGTCCGGGTTCAGCTCTCACTTTGTTAGGTGATGTGGGCGTTTATTTTGTTTGTTATCTGATTATTTTTCGTAGAGGTAAAAATGTATATCGACTATATATCGAGCGAATGCGGGTGGAAGAGCCGGTAAGGGACGTCCCAGGCGGACATACTTCCACCAAATAGGGGATTTATTAGCAAAGGGCCAGATTAAAAGTACCCATAACCGGCGTGCGTGCATGCAACGACAAATGAACGTTGAGGCAGTCCCTGGTCTCTGCCTACCGCTCTGGGATACAGGCATGAGTTTATGTATGTATGTATGTAAAAAGGTATAGAAAAACATTTGAAAATCAGAGGATGCAGTGACTAGAATTGAGAGATTCCTCTCTCGTTGCGTTGGTTTAGATATATTGGCTGCCTCGTTGGCCTAGCTGTGTCACGTCTCATGTGTGAAAATTTCAACTTCCTAGCTATCACGGTTCATGAGATACAGCCTGGTGACAGACAGCCAGACAGACAGATGGCCAGTGAATTCTTAGTAATAGGGTGCCGTTTGGCACCCTTCGCGTACGGAACCCTAGATACCAAATTCTCACTCGAGTTACACAACTTAGATTGGTTGCACTCACTCGAGTACAGTCGAAATACTGACTGATAAATACTACCTCAAGGAAATGCCTCCACTCTCTCCTCGACTCCACCTCCGTGGAATATTGCGTCGAGGAGACTGAGGAATCCGATGATAACCGAACCTATTTTAAGCTGGGAGGCCTGGAAACCTAAAATTCAGATCACTGATCAAATTCGAGCTCCAATCTTTTCACAAATTCTACCAAACGCATCTTCCATTTGTATTTGCATAACTGTAATAAGCACTTAATTTGTGGATTGAGAAAATAAAAACATTTGAATTTGTATGTCCGAGGTTAGCCATAACCCTCATAATCACTGCCTCAAAGGTTCACACGTCAACTGACGAAGAGGACCCTTTTATAGCCAAAGCGGTCGCAAACTACGGAAGAGAGGCCTGACCAGGCCTAACGCGTTAACAGTGTTAATCAGTGGGCCGGGTTATTTTATTATGACGCCATGCGGCCTCGGGCTCTGCTACGGCCGATTGCACCCGCTTTGATGCTGGTCGAGTGTTTGATATCGTAGAGTGAGGTTGTGAAGTGGACTGTTCGCACGGTGGCACCTCTTTTGCAGTGACGGGGTCTGTTTGGGGTGCGAAATGGGTTTGTCGTAATCATCATCATCATCGGCCTACACTTGTCCACTGCTGCACATAGGCCTCTCCTATTGCACGCCACTGGGCACGGTCCTCGGCTACTACGAGTTCGATCTTTCAGAGAAACCCCGAGCATAGCCTTTTCCATAGCACGCTCAGCCACTTTAAATTTGTGGACCAGCCCCACCGTGAGTGTCCACGTTTCGGCGCCGTATGTGATGATGGGTAGGACGCACTGATTGAAGACTTTCGTCTTTAAACTCTGTGGGATTGGTGATGTGAATACTCGACGTAGTTACCTATACGCTGCCCAGCCCAGCTGTATTCTTCTAATGGCCTCTTTCTCGAAGTTGTTTTTACCTAACTGTATGGTTTGTGTCAAACCATGTCGTAATCTCTACTCATGAAAAACTATAATGATGTGAGCATTAATCACATATTATTTCTTCTTCTTCTTCGATCCTTTAACTCGTGCCTCAACCACAGATTACCACTTCTGACGGTAGTTCGCCGCAGCTTCCAATTCAGGCCAGCTAGTGTCCATCGACTTGGCCTCTTGAGCTTTTGATATTTTGCAGGTGATCCTTGCCCGCCGTCTCTTTCGATTGTCCAAGAGGATGTAGTATAGGTACGTTAGGGCTTGTCTGGTCAGGCATCTCTTGTCGCGGCGTAGTATGTGGGGTATCCACCGCCATTTTGTATACAGAATTTGTAGATAAAATCACGCCTATATCCCGGAGGGGTAGACAGAGACCAGGGTCTGCCACTTGCCACGATTCCTACAGATCTCATTCGCTTCTTCAACATTCATTAGTCGTTGCATGCACGCACGCCGGTTTCGGGTACTTTTTATCTGGTCCTTTCCGTCCGGCACACAGGCGTGAGTTAATGTTTATTTTATCTGTAGATGGACAGGTTTCTGATTGGTACACTTCCAGAGGTCCTCATTCCGAATTGTTTGTGGCCAGAATATTTCCAGTATATGTCTGAGACATACCTATGTTAATAAATGCCTAAACAATTGTATACTACTATTTGTTAATAGAGCATATAAATTTGCGTAAGCAAATATTTATTTTTCATGTAATAATTGAAACTAATGTAAGTAAAGTTAATTAATTTTGGTCAGCTTTCTGAAGTTGCCACGTTTGTGATTGATTACCCTGTGCCAACCAAATGCCAAATGAACGCGGGGAAGAAAAATTGCCTGCCTCCTTGATGGACTGTGTTATACTTATATTATTACGGTAGAAAAACTGTTATATTTAGAAAGCCTGACCAAGTATAGGGTTCCGTAGAAGGAGAGGTTTTTAGCCTGCTATACAGAACTAACAACTTCATCAAAGTAATTTTCGATGGAATTTGTGCGAAGTTTTCCTTTTATAAGTTGATCGCCTAATACTCATTACCTTGTACCTAAAGCCTACTGAGCTATGATAGTTTTCATTTTAAGTTCATTATATGTGGTACTGCCCTGAATTTTTCACGTTTCTGCAATTAACCGTTTAGCCGGGTGAGCAGGGGGACGATGTAACAAAAACTTCCGCTTAAAATGTCGCAAACGGATCCCTTAATAGAAAAATGGTTTTCCTAACTCGGCGTTATTCTATTTATCTGTATATCTAATCAGCCCATAGGCAGAGACCACTGTTGGGCATAGGCCTCTTCTCTTTCACGCCATCCACCCCCCCTTGCCAGTCTCGTCCATGTTTCCCAGCCGCTTTCACAATGTCATCGGCCCACATCGGTTAATATTTTTTTCAAGAATCTTAGAAAGTGCGGGAAGTATTGAAATAGGTCTGTAATTATTTATACTGTCTCTTTTGCCAGCCTTATGTATAGATAATAAGATAGATTTTTTTAGAGAATCTGAGAAAAGTCCAGCATTTAAGCATCTGTTAAAAATACAAGTGAAAGTGGGTATAATACAGTGCCCTATGCATTTTAGAACCTTACAGGAGATACCATCATTTCCGACCGAGCAATTTGGTTTTCAATTCATTATTAAACTTTCAATTTCTTCACCAGTTGTTTCCAAAAGTACAAAAGAGTTTTCTGAGGACATTTTATAATCGGTCGGGAAAGAAGGAATCCCTGCAGCAATTTTTTTATGCAGCTTACCGAGCTATCTACCCCTACGAAAACCTCATTTACAGCGTCAAATGAGGCCTCCCTAGTGTCAAGAATTCTCAAAAATTCCTGTGGTTGATTTTTTGTTTTATTTAAATTCGTAATAGTTTTAATAGTACTCCATAACTTTTTATTATTGTGTTTTGAATTAATTAACTCTAGTTTCTCATAGTTTCTTTTGAGTTTCTTTGTAATTTCTTTCGAATAGTTTCTGTATCTTTTATAAGTTATAATCAGAGTAAGGTTTTTAGGATCATTCTTTATTTTCAAATGCATTCTGTCCCTATTTCTGACACATCGCAAGAGACCCACCCTAATCCATGGCTTAAAAGTAACTTTATTTCTAGGTACTTTGAGAAGAATAGAGTTTTTAAGTATCAATTAATTGGAAGATAGTACTTTTCCCGCTCTAAGAGGGTACTTTTTAGCGAAGAGAAGTCCGATTATTACGTAATGACTGCTTGTAGGCCTAGATAAGTCGGTGTGCGAGTTATAATAAAAACCTTTTGATTCAGAACACAATAGCACACACAATAGGCTACGCAATGCGAATGAGTTATGTTTACGTGAGTAATATGAGCAATAGTATTTGTTTATAAAGTTTATGTAAATGATTTTTTTTAATGAAAAATGTGATATATGTTGAAGGTAATTGCATGACATTTGTAGTTCGTTTAAATGCATAAGAAAGAAGTAGAAAATTCAAAAAATTGGTCTATTATTTCACTTCTTAAATATTTTTTAAGTCTGCTTCGTTTTTTATATGGATAGCCGGGTCGCCTTCTTTCTTCCGCGCGTAAATAGTACCAGATGTTGCCCAGCAGAAACGATATCCGTTTGAGGCAGCATACTCTCTGACCTGGAAGTGTAACTTCTTCATTTTAGGAGTGAGAACATCTGCCAAGTAGAACTTTGTAGGCAGACTTTGTAGGATGATGTATTTCTGTTGCTGCTATAACAACAAATACTAAAAACGGAATAAAATAAATCCCATACAACGTACTTAATTTTTTTTGCCGTTTTTTGCTCAATATTAATAACCGCAACAGGTGGACGCTTGAAATATTCACGGAATATTTAGTCCTATTTTCGCTTCAAAAATAAATAATTAAAATAAATTAAATATTTAATGGTGGCTGCCATACAACAAACACGATTTTGTGCGAACCCTTCCTGCGCGAGTCCGACTCGCACTTGGCCGGTTTTTTTATTTATTCGTAGCATGTATGTACCTATCGATTGACATATCTTTACTGTGGTATACAAAATGGTAAGGTGGACATACAAAATGGATAGGTGTTAGAGGGGTGATATTTCAATTAACAGACGCGTCCAAGAGACGCCAGCTGGTGTCGCTTGACACGTAGGAAAATATTTCCCAGCATTTTCGGTGCAATTTCCCCCAATATCGGAAATTTTTGTAGTGGACTCGAGATGAGGAAAAATGCCGGAAGATTTTTTTTCTTATTCGTTCCAAAAAGGTTATTATTAACTTATCCTTGTGTAAAATAAACTATAGAAGAAAAATAAAACATGAGATCACTGACCTCCATGGTGATTGTAGTATAGTATTGGCTGGTTTGAACGGATGACTCAAACTACTCTCGGACAAAAAATACCAGGCGACTCGGAAAGCATTGCGAAAAAAGTTTCTATGTATGAGAGACTGACCAATTATAATCTATTTTGACAATGTCAAAGTCAAAGTCAAAATTTTTTATTTACTATAAAAACAAACTATTTATTTAATGAGCTGTTAGAGTTTCACATTAATAGATTATGCGGAGAAGAAGTTAACAAAGAAACTCCACATTTGATAAACAAAAAATAGGTGGATTCCAATTTCAAAATTTTCAAGCTACAGCGAGCTAATTTAAATTATGCGAGCTAATTCAAATTATGCGAGCTAATTTAAATTATGGTGTATCATTGAAAAATGGTTTGCGCCGGAAACTTTTTCGCGCTATGATTTTTTACGATTTATAGTGAACCCAACCGGACGAATCGTACGATAGACTTCAAACAGCATTCATGTATCATTGGTATAACGAATCCAAACGCGCTCGACTAAATTTGGGGGAAAAAGAAAGAAATGGTCGCCCTTTGACGGCTGTCATGGAAGAAAACGTGGTAGCAGTGAAAAATTTAATCCAAGACAAAAGGCGAGTTACGTAATTAGGAGTTTCAGCACATACTGCAGATTGGATCGGGAAGCCTTCACGTAATTCTGCACGTGCATCTTCACGTGAGGAGGATAGTTTCACACTGGGTGCCGCACAACCTCACCGACACTCAGAAGCAATCCCGGGTGGAATGGTGGAACACGCCAAGATTTGTTTATCATATCACGATATGATAAACAAATTTGAAGCAGGCTCGTCTTGGCGTGTTGACGTGATTACAGGTGATGAGTCCTGGATTTATCAATGCGATCAAGAAACAAAGCGCCTTTCGACGGTTTGGTTGCTTCCAAACGTGTCAACGTCTAACAAAATGAAGTGATCCAGAAGCGGGCGGAACATTTTTTCCCACAGACCGAGTGCATTTTTACAAGTCAAATAATCTTACAGACATAACTTAGGATACATCTAACTCCGAGGTTTTTCTAGTGATCTATGTACGGTGTTAATTTGTTTTGGAACAACCAGCCGAAGTTCAGGGTTCACCAAAGGTTCATTCAGCTATTCCTAAAACAAATAATTTCGTACATCTTGATGATAAGAACATCACATAAAGCTTTCATATAAATGCAGAAACAAACCTCTTTGTCTTCACCCACAGTAGGCGTAAAATCTGAGTGCCGTTGTTGACGACTGGATAGAGTTGGCTGAGGAGAGAAGGGAATGACAGGCCGCCTGTCCCCTGCTTTTATCGAATGTGGACTGATGATTCTGGATGATGATTATCAATTCCTTTACGGAACCAAAGAAGCATCAACGCGGAATGGTACACTCCCAAATGATTGGCAGAAGTTTTCTCTGTGGGCAGGGCTACAGGGCTACTGTTCCACCACGACAACGCGCTCGCGTAGACCACGCTCAAAACTAGGAACTTCCTGGGCAGCACGCCGGTCATACTCCTGGGTCACCCTCCTTACAGCCCTGATCTAGCATCGCATGACTTCTTTTTATCCCCGATTATAAAAAAATACCTCAAAGCGGGATACTATTTTCGTCGCCGGAAGATCCGCTGTCAGCGTTCGAACAGGCTGTAAACGAGGTGTCTGCGGTAGACTGAAAAAAGTATTTCGCAAACTGGTTGAGACCAGACGCATGAAACTTTGTATAGAGGTCGGTGGAGAGTGCTTTGAAAATATTTGTTCATTTATTTGCTTCTTACTAAGTAAGTTACAGAGTGAGTCTGAAAATAATAGGTAATATAAAAGGATGTTCTTTGATTTAAAAAATTTGTGGCCTACTGAGTCATCAACAGTCATTTGATGCCCGCTGCAGGACATAGGCCATATATATTTAATAAAAAATATATATATTTTCGCAAAACATTCTGAGTGTCCCACGTAAAAGGCAACCAAATGTAAACACGCAAATTTAACTTTAAAACAAAACAGCACAGAACTACTTTACTAATTTATTTACCCAGCTGTCTGTAAATATAACCCGTAGCGTGCATGTCAAAGCAACAAAAGTACCAAAAAACTAGAATGTGCGCCCGAATCGCGTGCTTCGCGCTGTTAGCGAGTTGTTTTGTTTTAAGTTCGGCCATTAATTATTTGAACACAAGCCACGCCTGCACTTTGAATATGATTTTAAACGACAAAGCTAAAATGCTGACCACTTTAGCTTCGTTTCCATCGGTCAAATTAAATGCAGTCAAAACCTGTGTACCTACTCTTGAAGTGGTCGTTGAATAAGAACATGTTCTGTTAAACATGTTGGCTTGACTCCGAATTTTACACTTTGCTACTGAAAACTTTTCACTAGCATATTTATTATATAATGATATCAAAAGTGCACTGAGGCGGTGCTAGAAAGTAAAATCAGGGATATTTTACAAATATTTTTGTTAAACCAACATAGTTTTTGACAAAGAAAATTGGCAACTAAAATAGGCATTGTCTTGTATAAAAAAAAGTTGGGATGCGAAAAAAAACGAGTCTGAGTCTACGAAACCGGATGTACGTCATTAGTGCGTCATCAACAGAAATTAAAGTTAGCTCTTAGAAATAAACTATGCTATTACACTATTCAATAAATCACTGTCCGTAAAATTGGCATTACGCAACTATGCAGCCACATTTATTTATTTAAGGAGAAAAAACAGAATTGACAAACTTATAGCATAAAAAATATTAGAGTCAATATAGTACATTTTGCCAATTCCTCAGCATTTCCCACAGATAGGTAATACTTAGATAATATAATAAATAAGTAAGAGGCGCAATACAGGAGTTTAGATTTAGTTCTAAGATTAAAAATGAACATGGAGCCAGTTTCATAGAACTACAATTAATGGTCTACTTTGACAATTCGATGTACGTTGCCAAGTCGATTAAACCACACATTAAGAAGTCGGAAGTATACATTGGATTGTCATAGACAGTAAACAGTGAATTATATTTTTATGAAACGCGGGCCTAGGGTAGGATATCTATTCAACTCTGCTCTAATATTGCTTCTACGGTCTCTGTATCTAATATATTAGAATCTCGTGTCACAGTGTTTGTTATCGAAATACTCCGAAACGGCTTCATCGATTTTTATGATTTTTTTTGTGCAAATTTGGTAGGTCTTCGGCTAATTAATATGGCAAAACAATGTCTTCCGAGTCAGCTAGTAAAATTATAATGCTGCTTTAAAATGTTGCTCGAAGCCAAACACCAAGTGCGATCTTTATGCTCAGAAATACATTTGAAATCGCACAAACGGTGGACTATAAGAGCCACTCCTCATAAATGTTTAGGGACGTCCTTACGTGGCTATATCTGTTTTATTGGCAATCCAGCTGACATTTACTTTCACTCGATTTCTAGCGAAACGATTGGTGGGCGTGAGATAAGAAAATATGGCGGTCGTTCTAAATTTTCTAAGGTTTCTTGATTGGGAACTGCGGAAAACTTAGTGCCGTGCCTATCATATAATAAAATGATGATATATGTACAGATTAGGGATATATATCTAGTTATGACATGAAGTTTTAAAATAAAGTGTTCCGGACACGAACATTTTTCAGAGCTCAAAAGATAAAAATAGCCCCTCGTTTGCTCCATTTTAATCTCAATTCGTTGCAATCCGGATTTATTCAGGCAACCTACTAGGAACTGCCGCGTTCGAATAAGGCTGGTACTATACTGTATCACGCATAGGCAATTTTTTTATTCGGCTTCTGAGCATTCTGAGACACCATAATGGGGAACATCTCGAGAATTATGCTTTTTAATCGACTTTAAAAAAGGAGGATATGAATTCGATCCGTATATATAGGTATATTAAAAATATATGTGTATATACATATACGAGTATATATTTTCTATGTTCTCGTATAACTCCGTCAAATGCTAGGCGATTTTTACAATTCTTTTTTTATTGGAATAGATTCAACGTTCCATTGGTCCCATTTTAATTTGGTGAAGATCTGATGAACACTTTCAGAGATGGAGAACGGAACTCTTTAATGGACAGTACGCTCATTGAATGCAAAAGGGCCACAAGTCAAAATCATATAAATGAAGTTTATTCAAAATTATTTTGTGCAAAAAATTAGTTTTTGAAATAATTTCCTATTTTGCATGTTAAAAAAAATCATTTAGTTTTAGTTTGTATATTAGGTATGTTTGTACATTAGGTAGGTAGGTAACCAACAATTATTTTATCTTCTCCGAAATGCATTTATTCATTTTTGACTTGTAGCCCTTTTGCATTCAATGAGCGAGTAGTAAATAAGCCCTAATGGGGCCCATCCTTTAGTATTATCAGTATGTTTCATAACATAGCATAAAAGTAGTCTCAACGTAATTTGGTGATGTTATGGTGAAGACTTTCGGAGATGGAACTTGAGAACCTCAAATTATAAAGCAACGAATTAAGTAGACTTGTTTATTTTTCTTCCGCTCCGCCACTAAAAATTGAAAGATATAAAATTTTAAATGAAAAATAAAAACCGACTTCAAAACAGTACAGCACTAAAATGTCTAACGGAACGGGTATTTGACCAATTAATAAATTAAATTTTTAGCAGCTCCGGTAATGGAATGTTCAGTTCAATCCATTGAGCCGGCACAATTTCTAAGCCGTTCTTCGAAAAGCTAAGTTCATTTCCAAGATATAATTAATAAAGATTGTTTCATTTGCAGCATTGGGCCTAAACGAACACCGCGACTAATTCTAGCATTAGTTTGGATTTAGATCGCCCAGTGTGGTGGCAACTTACAACTTTATCCTAGTAGAAATGCTCAGTTTGAACACGGCACCGGGTCTGTGTTTCCGCTCTATTTCACCCTGAAAGCCTTCACTATTCCGAGTTTCCCAGGCGTCCTCGGTTACTCTAACTTATAGGACCGTTCTTTTGCTGAGACGGGAATGGGAAACTTCATTTCCTTGCATGTGTTCATTCGTTGTTTGCTGAACAAGTGGTGGCTATTTGAGAAATGGTTTTCTATGATTTTTTTTAGTTTTAAAGAGAAGTGGCGAGTAATCCGTTTCTTCAAGATCCGTTTTATTACCAAAACAAAACTAAATACTTTTACATTTTATTCATTCGTAGACAACCAAAAGCCATATTTCATTTTATTACCATAATACAAGGACAAAAAACCGGCCAAATGAGAGTCGGACTCGCGCACGAAGGGTCCCGTATCATTATCTATTACAACATTCGAAAAGATGGGGCTGACATGCTCGTTCTGCGAACAAAGCCCCTAAATAAATAAGATTAAAAAAAAAAAACATTCGAAAATTTCAACTGTCTAGCTATCATGGTTCATGAGATGCGGCCTGGTGACAGACAGACAGACAGACGGACAGTGGAGTCTTAGTAATAGGATCCCTTTGTTACGCTTTCGGTACCGAAACCCTAAAAAGGAATTCGCATGACATGGTAAGTGCTTACCTACTTACAAAAACTCTCAGCGTGCTTTATAGACGTACTTCAAGCCGAAAGTGTAATAAAAATCGAATTGAAAATACAATCTAATCATAGGATATTAAAATAAAGAAATAATTAAGTACGGTAAAATTACTGTAAGACTAGGTAAAAGGAACATTGTTCTATTATTTTTATCACATCTAGGTACAGATGGAGGTTTATTACCTGCGTTCTTTCCTCGAACGAGTTAACATAGCTTTACAAAACCATTTTACGTGTAAAATCGAATTATATCTTATTCGGCTATATTACCCAATAGATTCGGTTACACTGCCGCTGTGGGTAATTATTCCGCTTTAATTATTCATGAAATTTCACAACTTAATGGTTTTATTGTCATAGCTCTGGCACATTATTGCCTACAGGACCTAAAGGCAAAGGGAAGCCGGCGTTGGCATAAATTGCCTTGTAAAATGGTGAAAACGATGAAAGTTTAAATAGTCTGGTTTTAAGGAATCATATTATTGTGAACAAAACTGTTAGCATAACATTTTTAAATAAAAAATATAGGTATGTGCTGTTCATGAAACTGGGCATGTAACATACTTCTAGTTATTTTTATATGTATATTTTTAATTGTTTCTAACTTTTTAGTGCTGTAGTGTTTCTAAGTCGGTTTTTAGTTTTTATTTAAAAAAAAATATTTTTAAATTTTTAGTGGAGGAGCGGGAGAAAAATAAACAAGACCCCTTTAACCATAATTTAATGTCTGAAAGTCTTCATCAGATCTTTACCAAATTAAAACGGGACCAATGAGACGTTATATCTATTCGAACAGAATTATCGAAATCGGTTAAGATGTGACGGAGTTATGCGAAAACATAGCTAAATATATATATATATATATATACGCATCGAAATTATAACCTCCTCCTTTTTTTAAGTCGGTTAAAAATATAAATTCATTTATGTGCAGCGATAAATTACTTTGAAACTCTATTTGCTTCACCTAAACTAGATCGATTCAATTCAATTTTTCATATACTTTTATAATGTATGGTGGTTTGCAATAATCTAATCTAATCTCACTTAGGTATTGGTAGTTTCACAGAGATCCAGCATGTAGATTGGAAATGAAACCCACCAACGATTAAACACTTCACATAGAGAGAAAAATGGTGGGCCGCCTCAAGTGTAGGGGAGACTGGGGTCACTTGATCCCCCCTTTTATTTTTTGACCCTAGCTCCTACAATATAAATCTTATTTGAAAAGTAGTTTAACTTGACAATTCAAAATGAACCAAAATATTATCCATAATGGTGATTGTTGGAATTGGTGCACATTTTTTCAAAATATCTTGATTTAACTGAGAACTGAGATATGTACCATGTGTCCCCTATATGTGGGAGACTTGATTCACCCCATAAGGATGACTTGATCCGGGGGGGAACAAATGACCCTTATATGGGCGACTAGTTATTACTACTAAAATACTTAGGTAAATATACCTACGGCACAAAAAAAAACTGTAATTAATGAATGAGAAATAATTTTTATTCTATAAATTCTTACATTGTTATAATTAAGACATAATAAAAATACTTTGGCACTTAGATGTCGAAATAACATTTTTTTTTAAATAAGGCATCAGTTTTGGTTAAATATAAAACTAATTGAGTGTTAACTATCTCGCTCTTTCTAATTAAGTAGGTACCTATTTGACTTTCATGTTTCTATCAAAAAAAAACTGGCCTTTGCATCTACGTATTGAGATGATTTATACATCGTCCAGAGGCACCTTCACTCACACTACATGGGTAAAGGGACAACTGCAGTGCTATCTATTTAAATATTTAATAATACTTATTATGTGTATTATAATCTTCCCTCATATGGGACACTTGTTCAGGGGTGATCAAATCTCCCCTAAGTTTTGATACCAAGTCTCCCCAATCGGGTTGAGGTTAGAACACAAAAAATATAAAATAAACACCCGTAAATACGAAACTCACATTTATTGAAACACACAGTTTAATAGACAATCTCTCCATTGAAAACGTTTATTTTACATTTATTAAACACTATGTAACCACAAAATAGAATATAAAACTTACGAAAAAGAAGTTTCGGCTGCAGCAAAAACGAATGTTATTTTCTCTGTGGTGTCCGCCATCAATGTGAAACGTCAAATTTGACTGACAAAAGTCATAGAAAAAGTTGCTGTCAACCATAGACAATTAGTGTAGCCAACTTAAAATGTAAAAAGTCTACCCTAATATAACCTAAATCTCGTGGACCATGTGTCCCGTAAGGATCATGTGTCCCCAGTCTCCCCTACCATGCTACCAGCGCACTTACCAATTAATCTATTCGGACCTCGCCCCGGCTGCAAAACTCTTTCTAAGCTTAACTGGCTTTGAAAGCCATCTATTTCTCATGCCCACAGATTTTTTTTACTCACGTAACATGGTGCATATTTATTTGGATAATCAACTAAAAATGCTAAACTAAGTTTGTATAGGAATACCCTCGCGCTGGGCACTCAATGCTTAGAACTTATTTTGACTGAAAAAAAGTAAAATATGTACCTAAGTACGTATAGTGTGTCTGTGGTCAGCACAAATCTTTTTGGCGGTAACGTGAACATAATCACAGATCATTTGCACGTCGCTTATTGTCTCTAAAGTGTATGTGTGAGTAATTGACGTAGTGTGATGCGTAGTAAAACTATTAGTCAATACCGTCAAAAAGATCTGTGCGGTGCGGACTAAGTATACAAGTTGTATTTTCTTGCTTATTTTGCCTTTACCATCGTGTGGCGCTCTCAATTTCAGTTTCATTGCGGCTATATTTTTTTTATTAATCGCGATAACAATATTTTTCGACTCCAGCACAATGGGTCACTGTGTCGTAAATTGGACTACCGCTGGCCGGGAAAGGTATTGAATAGGGCACTAAAATGCCAAGTACCAATTATGCTACGAATAAATTTACCAAAAAATTGAATAATTAACACTTGCTACGTACCTAACTAATTGAGCGATTTGGTAACATTTATGTTATTGTGGCAGGTGACAACTAACCCTTTGGGATACTAGACTAATTGATGTAAATTTAATGTATTTCTGGTAAACAAGTACATATCTAGTGAACTACAAAGTTAATAAAGTAACTTAGTCTTTTAATGACAATAAAGTCGTGTGGTTTTAAGCAAGGTTTCCCAAACCTTTTTACACTTTTTTATATTCCTTGCTTTTTTAGTTCACCGCGCAATTACAGGCGAAGTATTTTGTCACGGTTCTGTAGTTGAAAAATGACACTACGAATAGAAATGAAAGTAACGTAAAAAGTAAAGATTCTAAGTAACGTACATTTGTGAAGTTATAGTAGCAATACCACTCGCTGACTGTGAAGGAAAACATCATGAGGAAACCTAAGTGTCTGAGGTGTTCACGTACCTCAGGGCTTGAAATTACCAATCCGCGGCGGGCACGCGTGGTAATTAAACCCATACCCTCTCTGTGAAAGAAGGCCTGTGCCCTGCAGTGGTATGTATATAGTCTACATAAAATTGGCACAATCTGGCAACTCCTGATTTATATGAAGATACTGGAAGGACACAAGGTATCCTTCCAGTATCTTCTTAGGCTGGAAATACACACAAAAACAATGAAACAATGTAGTCAAAGCTCCCGCTAAATTCCATTCAAATACAGTCATTAAACCCAACCCCAACCATCCCTGCAGAATCACCTGAAACGCGAAGTTAACCTAAAGCGATGATTAAAAATGTTTTCTGTTTGCTCGCCAACTTTCTCTCTCCATTGACATGGGGGGACATAATTAAATGTGGTTTAAAGCCACGATGGGGATGGGGCAGTAAAAATACATTTTGATATTGTATCGATATATCGATTAAGCCACGGTGGGGATGGGTAAGTGAGAAATACATTTCGATATTGTATCTATATATCAATACCTAAACAGTATTCATCGAGAAAAAAATATTTATCGTAAATAAAACTTACAATGCGGCGGACTTAACGCCAAAAGCATTTTCTACCGACTGGTAGACTGGCGGTTGACTAACCGCAGGAGGTAAGGGAAAGAGTTGGCAGGCGTGCAATAAAGAAAAAGTTAATATTTTTATAATATGTATTAATTATAATAGGTATTTCAAAATATACTTTTTTAAAGTGTAATTAAATAAACTTACACAATTATATTGACTTACATATAAAATTGATACTTTTTCTGTGTTCCCAAAATATATCAAAATGTTGAAGCAAAATAACTACAAAATATTAAAACAAGTGCGAATTAGACACGCGCACGAAGTGTTCTGTAGCATTATCTATACAACATTTAAATATTTCAAGCGTCTACCTGTTGCCATTATTAATATCGAGCGAAAACGGCAAAAAATCACGTTTGTTGTATGGGAGCCCCCCTTAAATATTTTTTTTAATTCTGTTTTTAGTATTTGTTGTTGTAGCGGAAACAGAAATATATAATCTGTGAAAATACAGCCTGGTGACAGACAGATAGATAGACAGACGGACAGTGGAGTTTAGTGATAGGATCCCTTACCTTTTGGGCACGAAACCCTAAAAATGTTATATCCAATATACCTAATAAAGACAACGAAAGAGATTTTTAATGCAAAATGCAATAACGTACCTCATAAACTAAATTGAAAATATATTGAAGTTGAAACTTAAATATTAATTAATTCTGGAATAAATAAATATTTATATATTTATTTCTTGTAATTATATCGAGATTAAAACATCGACAATAATAAATATCGATTATTTAATGTTAAAAATAAAGGTATCGATATATTTTACCCAACTCCAAGCCACGAGACAGCTATGAGCCGTTGGCTGTTGGTATGAAGGGGTGTAATCAGGATTTAGGATGGGTAAAGTAAGGGCCGTCTGTTTTGGCCTTGAAAATGTAGAATAATTACTTTGCGAATTATGGTATTGTGATCAATTGCTACGTTTTATGTTAGTGCCTTTCAATATTGTACAATTTCAATAATATTGTTTTATTTTTCATGAAACTTCGGTTGCCAAAATGATACTGAAAGCCCAAAATCAAAATTTATAACTTTTATTTCAATGAAAGCACAGGTCATAATTATATAAAGAAGAAACAATAAATCAATTAATCGAAGAGATTCTTTACCAAAAAGTTAATAATATTTTCAAGGAAAATTTCACTACTAAGGGAGCCCTTGTGTAACCTACCAGGGCTCCATTTCATAGAACTATCACTCATGGTTCACTATAACAATTTGAAGTAAGTACCTACATTGTATACGCTACGCAATGTACGTTGAATTGTCCTAATAAACTATTATTGTACTTTGTGAAACGCGCTCCCCTGAAAGACGGTATAATATGATATAGTATAACTGGGCAAAGAAATAGTAAGTAAGTAAATAGTAAAGTAAAATAAGATTTATTGAAATAACTCAACTACAGCAGCAGTTGTTACATAATATTTTATTTTTTACAAAAGGGGTGAGTAGCTGCATTATAGACGGTTCAACGACAGTCCACAAACTAGGCGAGGCCTGTATCTTGGGGATAAAGTCCCCAAGATACAGGCCTCGTGTGCACTAGTGTGCACAGAATACATTTTCTAAGGCAAGCTTTTTGCGCAACACGGCTACATTACAAAATTAAAGAAATGGAGGATCTAATCTAAAGAAAATTAGAATTATAATGTACATACCTATATAAAATTAATACATACTACTATATTAATAGTAAATTAAAGTAAAGTAAAAAATTATTTATTACCAAAAGAATTATATTACATGTTAATATAAACAATTTATTATTTTTATATAGGATAAAATATTATTATGAACAAATAGTATCTATTTTATATATATAGAAAATATATAATATGATAATAAATAAATATAGACATGTATGTATATACTATGTATGCATGCTTCTATATAAGATGTAATCATTTAACAATTTTGAAAAGGTTTTCAGAATCAATATAATTCTTTGTGTTTAAGTATTATAAGTGAGCATAAATTTATTATACAAAAAAGTAAAAATAAAAGGGTGGAAGCGCTGTGCAAATGATGTTTTACATGGCGGCAGAGGGATTTTGGGGGGGTCTTCTTGAGGAGGTGGGTTTCGGGCTTTATCTTATGTTCTGTAAGTAAAGCTAATGTAACAACTAATTGGCTATCATCATCATCATCATCATCAGCTCTTTGACGCCCACTGCAGGACATAGGCCTCCCTCATGGTTTTCATAACCATGGGGGGTTTTGCCATAATCGCCACGCTTGGCAGGCGGGTCGACGATCGCAGCATGCGGCTGGAATGTCAGGAAGACGCTGCTGCCCGTCTCCTGGTAATTGATTCCCTTAGTCGCCTTCTACGACATCCACGGGAGGAAATGGAGTGATGCTATTCTTAATCCGGCGCCACACGGCGCAACTAACTGGCTAACTAACAAATAATTATAAACTCTTTCTCCCAACGCTAATTAACCCAAATGGTGCTCCACTCCTACCCCCCTTATCAGATATTTACAACCCCCTTTAGTAGGTCATTATTAGGTCTATATGTACGTACGTCTGAAATAAATATATTTAATTGAATTGAATTTAATTAGGGTTTGACCCTGTAAAGACAAGTGAAAAACCCAGGCCAGATAATACGGAGGAGTAAAGGGACAGAAAAAAAGATGACGAAAACTGGAAACCCATATTAAGTAGGTATTTGTTTTTATAAGGCAATCAGCATACAATTTTCTCTGCCTGAAAGAAGAAGAAAAAAGTAGGCACTGGGATATCCCTCGGTACGTCCCTGATGAGATTAAATGAGGGTCCTGCGGCCAGCTATCCAACTTGCACCTAATTTTGTACGTTCGTATGTTTTGCGACTACCCTGCAGGCTATGACATTCAAAAGGAGTGGCGAAATAGTATTTGTGTTCGGGGAACCTTTGCACCCAGTTTCTGGTACCTATGACAGAATTTGTTACTTTTTAGGGTTTAGTACCTCAAAAGGAAAAACCGAACCCTTATGGGATTACTTTGTTGTCCGTCCGTTCGTCTGTCCGTCTCGGGAACGTGTGGAGGTATTATAGTAAACCATATACTAACGTCTACAGTCCCTTGAAGCTATAAAAAAATCAAACTTTTTAATTAATAACGTGAAAACAACATACGGCCGTTTATGCCGCAAAAAAACGTATAGTTCGACACTCAAGGGAATCAAAATTTATAAGGTACTTTTCGTTTACCTAAAACATGCAATTTGGCAAGTGATATATACTACTTTTATACTAAAACTACAGGAAAAAGTATGTACTTAGCCTTTTCGGTAAAGCGGTGGTAGCCTATTGGGTAGAATATTGGACTCGGAAGCGAGAGACCCAAGTTCGATTCCCAGTGCGGGCATTGTACCTATGACTTTTCTTTCTAAGTTATGTACATTTGTGAAGTTATAGTAGCAATACCACTCGCTAACCGTGAAGGAAAACATCGTGAGGAAACCTGGGTGTCTGAGCTATTCACATACCTCAGCGCTTGAAATCGTCAATCCGCGGTGGGCACGCGTGGTGATTAAGCCCATACTCTCTCTCTGAGAGAAGGTCTGTGCCCTACAGTGGGACGTATATAGGCTGATTATGTAACAATACATTTGCAAGTAATTAAGAACTGTTATAAAATATTTGTTACTGAAATTACGTTACTAAAATAGCCTATATTGTAAAATATTTTCGTAATTTTTGTTTTACACGCTATTAGTCCTGGTTTTGCAATCAATGACTGTCTCATATGAAGTGACCATTCAACAGTACCTACATAGAGTTAACCTACAGTACCTAGGTTATTGTCGGATAACCCTATGTAAAGTTTGGTGAAGGTGGGGTTGAAAATAATTAACTTGATCCCTCGGCGTCCTTCAGGTTAAGGTGTTAGCAAGCATTGTTGCTTCGGGGACCCGTGTCAAGACGCTTCCAATGTCAGGACGGAGTTTAATTTATTATTATTCAAGAAATAATAACGGATAAACCTACACCAAATACAAATTGACAAGAATTAGTAGAAATTTAATTTGCTTACTTTAGTTTCTCTTACTAAATTTAGTTTCTCGTAAACTAACGAGCTGTTAATCTACTGTTAACAGCTGTCAGTGGTCTTTTTTGTGTGCACTTTGGTCAATTGACAGCTGTTAACAGTAGATTAACAGCGTGTTAGTGTACGAGAAACTGGGGGTCAGACTTCTTATCTTTGCCTGGGGTGATATGGTGCTAACTATACTAGCCGCGTTACCAACTGAGTCGTAGGGCTATAAACGTCAATAGGGATAGGAATGTGCAACGCGTCCTATCACGTTATCGATAATCCGCTACCTGCATTCGACCCTCGCTTGTCGCTAGCTTCTGATTGGTCTTAACATCATGCCGCCGTACTGCCAAGTTGTTTTGCTATAAGTATTTGTGACTTGTGATTACATTCATGTGACAACTCTCGTCAAGTCCCGTCACTCACAATGAATAATTTATTTTCTAACGTAGACCTCAAGAAGTTACAAGGTAATGTTAGCTCTCAAACTCGGACAGTGATTCATAACGTATTTCTGTTTTTAAATTAACTTAAAAGTGATCCCAAAAAACTAGATTCAATGAATTTCAATAAGCCACGTGAAATGGCAGCGCTTATTTGTGGTGTCAGTAGGGCGACAGTAGACCGAATAAAGACTGAAGTAGTGCAATCAGGCAGACCCTGCAAACCACGAACAAATTATAAGAAACCAGTTAGTGTAAACCAGTCAGGGCCACAATACTATCTACTACGTTTCTTATCGATATGCGCCTATAACCATCTTACGCACATCACTATGCAGCTCCATAAGACCCACAAGTGCGAGCAAGATAGATATATTGAAATGATCTATGGCCCTACGACGCAGTTGGTATTGCGGCCACTATAGCACCATCAATGATACAAAAATCTTCTTTTAATTATTATACATGTTTTAGAAAATTTCCCTCTGCCACCTTTTAAAGGTGTCAGATCAAATCTCAATGGATTTTATTTGGTTCACTTTTATGAAGTTTCACCTCAGGTTTTTAAAGGTTTTCACAGAGCTCTTGATAAATTATTATAATTATGCTTAGCCCGTTACAGCAAGATTGTATTTCTATTAGGATCGCTATAGTGACGATGACAAATAACTATTTCAGAATCATCAACAGCTAAACAATAGCTCAACTTTTACATTTTCTTTCAGAAGTCACTCGTAACTTAACTGATTAGAGTGTATACATGCAAAAGTTCATGGCGTCGACTGTACATACCTAGTAAGGTGCGTGGCGGAAGTTCAAATACGTAGCAAGAATTGTTGCTAAGTATAATGTGCATATCTACACAGCATGAATACTTTTTAAAAATTTACGTCTATACTTTAATTACATAACCGCGGCTTTCAAACCACCCAGACTTCAGTGCGCACGACGATGTAATAGTGACTTCAAAGTAATCGATCCATAACCCTGACCTTCAGTTTATTTATAACCCGCCCCTTCCTCTAATAACCCCCTGCCAGTATACTTAAACTGTTAAAACTAAGTGACTAGGTGCGGTGCGGGTGCGGTCTACTGCCTTTTAAAAGATCCTCAGGTTATATTCCCAAGCAACTAGAAGCTTAGGTCGTCTCCAATTTAGTCTTAGAACAAAGGCTTGCTAGCGCGACCAAAGAAAAACAATCAATTATCTTCTTTTTTAATCCGTTTTTGCAAAATGTGTCACGTCAAATGCATTAAGTCTCTTACCACCGGCTTTTCGTGTACAAACAATCTGTTAAACTACTGTTATCAGCTGACAGTTTTGAAGGGATGGGACGAAACCCACACAGAAGAGACGGGATGAGGGCGCGAACTCTATACAACGCGTCCGCGGCCTCACCCCACGTCCCCTTCTGTGTGGCCAGGGCCTATGGACTCACCTTGGAAAGCGGCCTCGAAGACCTGCGGGTCAGGCGTGGCGGGCCCAGCGCGGCAGCACAGCAGCAGCGCAGCTAGCGGCGCGAGCCGGAGCGCGCCCATCGCGCCGCTACGTACTGCGCGGCCGCCGCATGCGCACCGCTGGATCTAGCGACAATAGACGCATTATGTTAATTTCAATCAAGCTCGTGTTAAATCTGGCAACTTAACACGAGCCCCTGAGGCCTAATTGTTATATGCACCAAATCCTGTCGGAATCTTGACGATTGTCATAGCAATTGGTATGGAATTTGACAGACGATTTATACCGTTCAGGATTTGGTCCACCTATTATAGGAGCTAGCAAAGTTATTTTGCAAGCGCGACCCTTTTCCTGCGGCGCTCCTGGGCGGTCGCCCGATTGTAATGTGTAAGACCATAGAATAACAGAAGCACCTGTACAGTGCGCCTTAGATCTTGGATGACGTCATTTCCATCAAGACTTAATAAGCTAGAGCAATTTATACACAGTAGACAAAGTATAAAGACTGATACGCTGCCAACGACTGCCCGTCGACAGTAAGTAAACTTTTAAATTTTTTTAAGAATTCACACGGGTGATTCTGAAAAGAAAATTTAAAGGCTGAGCTGTTGTCGACTGTAGGTACTTAAACAGTATAAAATAATCTGAAATGTCGTGGCCTTTTGTGTGCATTGTACAACAGTCCTAATCTAACAATGAACGGATGGGTCCAGATTTTTTTTATGCCTCCGCCACTCGACTTTGTCTTTTGCCGTCCTAGGTAATATCGTTGAAGGCTATTACGTGCAGTTGTTGTCGTGTTAGTAAACCCAGTCCAAGGCGTGGTGTATCGACCAGCGGATTACTACAAAAGGCTACAAACAATAAAACGCTAGGTATCTCAGTATGTTGAACTATATAGAGCGAAGTAGACTGGAATCTATCCTTCAAACAAGCTCGATCCGTAAGTATGAATAAAATTGTAACTACCTACCAATGTGCCATAAAACCTTACCAGACTCGCTTCCTACCTACTTTTCAACTATAATACGGTCTGGTATTTCAAGCGTTATCGAATCCACGTTTTTATTGCTAACAGTCGTTACAACAAGTGCAGTTAGTTCCTTGAACCGAGTTATAAATGCCAGGCAAGACTGATTACAAAGGTTGGGAACCGCCGGCATTTCTTTCTTCTCAGAGTAAAGGAACGTTTATCTTATTACTCCATGAAAATTGTCATGAAAATCTTACCTGTGTACGGAATAAATCTGCAAAGATTGGAACGTGAATGTCATTCTTTCGTGCAGTACGGCCAATATCGAAAAGCCATAGTGCAGGACGTTCAACCAAGCGAAGGGAAGCTTTTTAAATTGAACGTTTTATTCTTGTTTATTGTTTTGACGTTTGTTAAAACAAAACGTCAGTCAGTCGTCATGAAAAATGAAACACGAAGTTTCTCGTGACGCGCGCTGAATTCAATTTGTCTCCTCCAATCAAGCGATAACTAATCAATGGATTTTATTTCGTCTCCTAACCTAAACGAGCAGCAAAGACTTGATTTTGTTCAGTTTCCATGATGCTTTCACATGTTATCGGGTTTTGTTGGTTCCTATGTTTTGGCGAAGTGGATCTGTTGAATAATGGGCTGGCGCTGCGTCCTCCGATGGGATGGATGTCGTGGGGTTACTACGAATGCGCCGTTGACTGCGAAAAGAATCCTAATTTCTGCCTGAAGTAAATCTGAAACTTGATTCTAAAGTTATTGTATATTTGCAATGAGTGGATTGTGTGTCATATCTGGTGAGAAATTAGAGATTGGTGGGCTGGTCACATTTGCCGAAGAACTGATATCAGAGGCGGTACAAAGGTTTTCTAGTAGACATGTGGTAAATGTAGTATAGGATGCCCACCAGTTCGTAGGACCAGCAATCATAGGCAGATTGCCACTGAATAAAGATGGCTGGAGTCGAAAAGAAGTGGTCTGCCTGGTGGCAGGCCTGTGTCCAGCAGTGAGGATGAACTAATCTGCCATAGCGCATTCACATTTAACTCTCTTCTAACTTGTATTTAGTCTGACAGGCATTTTCGATAAGGATTTTTATTATGACGGCATGTCAGGCGTTCCCTTCCATTGACATTTCTCCGTAGAGTGTAAGCGATACTTGAGTAGGTGTTGAATAACATTAGGAAAAAAGCCAAGCTAAGTGGAAAAAATTAACTAATAATATGTAAAACATAAGAACATAGATAGAATAAATAATATTAAAAATAAAATAAAATAACTATAAAACATAAGAACATCGATAATTGCCACAATCCGTATGGTGGCATAAATGGAAAATAAGATCATGGTCGAACACAGTCTCCTGAAATACAGGTTTACACCTAGCTTAGGAGACAGAGTCAAACTTTGTAATACCTCACTACCACCGCAATAATTGTAAACTCAGGATGTACTTAATTGTAATTTCCGTATTATTAGCAATATATTATTTTTACCTTCTAAATAAGTTTTCAATATGTTAGTGTTAACTCTAATGTGGTGAGAAATAAACATTTCATTTCATTTCAAGTGGGAAATGGACTTGCATATTGAGGGTTCCAAAGTGGTTGGTGGTAACTGTAACACATCCCTTAATTTTTTCATTAAAGGTTGGGCAGGCCATAATAACACCAATAAAACCGTAAGACTAATAGACACACTTATTACATTTCAAGAGGTAATGTGCCCTTTATCGGTCAGACAGAAATTGTAGGCCTATTAAGCCTGTTGGCACCATTCAGGCATGTAACCCAAAAAAAGCAACATGGAAGGTCAATAAAATATTTTAAAAAATTATGAAAATTCAATGTTTCCTCAAATTACACTAAATAAATAACTTACAGCAATTATGTAGGCTGCGTGTAACACAGTACAGTTTTGGACTGTTTACCAACTTGATATTAAACAATTGTAATCTTCTTTTTTCCCAGTGAACAGCTAATAATAAATGTAGCCGACGCATTCTACAATGACGGCTACCAGGAGGCCGGGTATGAGTACATCATCATTGATGACTGTTGGTCCGAGAAGCATAGGGACAAAGACGGTAGACTTGTTCCCGATAAGAAGAGATTTCCTAATGGAATGCGGTACTTGGCTGACTATGTAAGTTTAAAAGAAAGAAAATACATTTCTTATAACAACGACACATCATTTGCATTTAATCTGCAACAAAATCATTTAACCAACCAAATAATTATTACGATGACCAAGATTAATTCATTTTCTGACAAACATTGGTTTATTTGCTGACATTTGTGTTCTATCTATACAGCCCATTCGAAATGGAACTTTCGAAATGGAACTTTCTCTACAAAATAAAAATGTTTGTGAGAGCAGCTGGATGAGGAAGGGCAAGGACAGAAAGAAGTGGCGTATTGGCGCTTGGAGGAGGCGTATGTCCAGCAGTGAGCATGGCAGATAAATATGGGCTGATTGATTAACCGACCAACCAACCAGTTATCGATTGGTTGATTGATTGAGTGATTGATTGATTGGTTTATTGATTGATTGATTGATTGATGACCCCCTTACCACTTTCAGATTCACTCAAAAGGCCTAAAGTTCGGCATGTACACGAACGTGGCCGAGGTGACGTGCAAACTCTACCCCGGATCGCGGGACTACTTCAAGATCGACGCCCAATCGTTCGCCGAATGGGGCGTTGACTATTTGAAGGTAGTTTATTTCTAAATTAGCTGTTTTCTACCGGTGCTGGGACACAGTGTGGTGCTAATTAAATAAATAAATGAATAATGGTGAACATTATACTCAAACACAAACCGTAACTTTCACACAACACATTCACTTGTTCTGGTCCCAAACTAGGATTATACTGCAGATTGTTACCATTATGATCAGTGTCGGGCTTTCCTGAAGGCCAACTAGGCCCAGGCCTAGGACGGCCTGATAACTCGTAAGGGATGATTCAAATGATATAATAACAAAAACATTAGGATGATCCGAATAAGGGGATAACCTACAGAAAATCCATTCATTCAATTAACAATTTTGTATGTAGAATTAATTTCGACAGCACATCAACCTTTACTTTTTAGTCGCAAAATCACCCGCAATGTAACTGAGTACCTAGACTGTCAAAACGGACAAAGAAACGACACTCGTATTTTACTATTGCAGGTCGATGGCTGCTACGTTGAAAATAGCTTCCTTGACATAGGTTAGTCGGTAATTAATTACGGTCTTTGTAGTAGGTTAGTAATTACTCTCCCTGCCTCTTATTCTGTTTCTTCCTCTCTGCTTCGGTCACTCTGCCTCTTACTCAGTCACTCTCCCCTCCTTTCTGACACTGCTTCTGTAACTCTGCCAGTCTCACTCTTCTCTCATTCCTATTATGTCACTCTGCCTCTGTCACTATAATGATATTTTTCTGCCTCTGTCGCTCCAACTCTACCACTATGCCTCTGTCACTCTGCCTTTCTTACTCAGTCACTCTCACTCTGCTTCTGTAACTCTGCCAATCTCATTATTCTCTCACTTTGCCTCTGTCACTCTACTTATCTCACTCTGCCTCTGTCATTCTGCCTCTGTCACTATGCCTCCGTCACTCTTCTCTCATTCTGCTTATGTCACTATGCCTCCGTCACTCTTCTCTCATTCTGCTTATGTCACTCTGCCTCTGTCACTCGACTTCTGTCTTTATGCCTCTGTCACTCCACCTCTGCCACTCTCCTTCTGTAACTCTGCCAATCTCACTCTTCTCTCATTCTGCTTCTGTCTCTCTGCCTCTGTCACTCTGCCTCTGTCACTCTGCCTCTGTTACTCTACCTCTTTTACTCTGCTTCTCTTTCTCCCTCTCTTTTTTTTAATGCTAATGTATCTTTTTAGCGTACATCAAACTCGGCTACTACTTGAACCAAACTAGTAGGCCGATGGTCTATTCCTGCAGCTGGCCCTATTACAAGCAGTTCATTTACAACATAACAGACGTAAGTACCTGACTGCAATTCTAGGGTCGGCGGACTGCATCCGGGGCGGACTAAAGCACATAGGTCAAATTGTAACTAAATTATTCTCTCTCTGAGAGAAAGCCTTCGCCCTACAGTGGGACGTGTATGTATAGGCTGCTTATGAACATGTATGTTCAATACATCGTTAATGCAATAAAGATAATAAAAATATTATAGAGCAATGCCTCAAAAATTGTGTTTTGGAGCGATGTGCTTTAGTCCCAGATAGAGGCGGAACCATTTAGGAATCTAGTAGAGGAGAAATCTTAAATTAGTTTTGTGTCGCTAAAGTTGCAGCGAACAGCAGCAACAGTCATGTACAGTCATTTACCTCCTGTTTCTCGTTCACTAACAATTTTTTATTATACTGTTAGCACTGTCAGATGGCCTGCATACAAATGCATGCAAAAAAATACAACTTTACAGATTTTATTAACAGATTTTCTGTGTCCGAGAAACCGAGGGTTTGTCTTTGATGAGCACTTGCCGTGACAGTACAGGTATTACGTCTAAATTTGCATGAAAAAAATAGCCATCCATTACCTTGAAATACTGTATGAAATGTTTGAAAAAAAAAACCAAAGAAGTCTGTTTTCGTTGATTAGTTCTACAAAATGTTGATTCTGCAACAATATCTTCTAGTACCTACGTTGTAATTCATTAGTTAGAACCGGCATTTTTGCGTCACTTTTGTCAACTTTTCTTCGATTTGAGACTGTAGCTGTTAATCCCCCGAAATTAATTTTCTCTAGTATTTTAATTTCCATTCCCTTTTTTCCCCTTTTTTTCTTTTTACCATGTGGAAATTTTCCCATAACATTTTGGCCCCATGCTCATAGTTCTTAGTCGATTTTCACACCGAATTATATTTTAACCAGTCCATCATATTACCAGTCACTTTTATCGTCATTGGTTCTTACTTTTAAAAAAAAACCATTCTAATAAAGTCATAATTAATTTCCACATAGAAAAAAGAAAAAAATGGGGAAAAAAAAGAATGGAAATTAAAATACTAGAGAAAATTAATTTCGGGGGATTACCTAACCGCTACAGTCTTTCAGATTGATCTCTTTCTATGTTTGTGTACAGACATGTTTAATGTTATAGTGATCACAAATGTAAAACGTCTGTAACACGGTCCAATTTAGTACTGAATAGATCGGCTGTCCCAAAACGAAACACAATAAGGGAATTTTTTTTTTTCAAAACCGAGAAATTTCCACTGTTGGTTAACGGAACCAACTAGTAACCAATAGGGGTAATTCTCAGTTTTGAAAAAAAAATGTGCCTTACTGTGTTTATTTTTGGGACAGTCGAGATCTGTACCACTTGCAAATCTTCCAGCATTAAATCTAATCTGCACGTCGGTACACTACCGGGTACTGACGGAAGACCAGCGCTGGAGTGGTCTGCCTCTCCAGCATATGCTGAGTCAGAGCCCCTTTGCTTTCACCACACCCACAAAATGCTCTCTCGTATTGTCTATTGATTTGTGTTTGCTTATTTCTGTTACTCTTTTTGTGCGCCTACTTGCTGTACGATTTTGCTTTGTAATTTTCTTTATTTGTTCTGTACCTATGTGTGTGTGGAAATGCAAATAAATGGTTTTATCTATCTATCTATAATCTAATATCATCGCCAGTTGCCGTACCGGCTGATATCTCAGCACTGCAACATGTGGCGCGATTACCACGACGTGTTCTGTGTTTGGGCCTCTGTGGTGCAGATCATAGAGTATTTCGAGCGGCGCTACGAGATCATGAGTCGCCTCCACGGTCCCGAGACAGGCTGGTTCGACCCAGATATGGTGAGTGTGGTGAAAGGGTTGTATGGCGAGAATCTGAATGATTGCGTGAGATATTGAGAATGTTGAATCTGGATATGGTGAGAAACTTGAGTGAGAGTAGAGGGAAACTAGGAAATATGGTGAGAATTGTAGCCCTGGTACGGTGAAAATTATTGGTGTCATGTAACCATGTTAGAAAGAGGTTTGTCAGGGTCGTGGACAGTGGCTGGGCTTGCCATAAGCCACGATCCTGATTTGTGGCCTCTGCCTACCCCTCTGGGACACAGACTATTACCATATGTCTGACCGGCACACATGATGGTGAGCGGTGGTAGCCTAGTGGGTAGAAGCGAGACCCCCAGGTTCGATTCACAGCGCTGGCATGTACCTATGACTTTGTTTTCTAAGTTATGTACATTTGTGAACTTATAGTAGTAATACCACTCGCTAACAGTGAAGGAAAACATCGTGAGGAAATCTAAGCTACTCACATACCTCAGCGCGTGAAATCGCCAATCCGCGGTGGCACGCGTGGTGATTAAGCCCATACTCACTCCCTGAGAGAAGGCCTGTGCCCTACAGCGGCACGTATATAGGCTTCTTATGTACATGATGGTAAATGTGAATAAAAATACGGTGAATATGACGGTCCTAATAATAACAATTTCGGAAGACCATTTTCCTGAAGACCGTCCCAGACGTGGAAGAGATCCGTTCTCTCTGAGACAAAAGAGAAGGGAGTAACTTGGCCAGAGCTGCCCTCCCTAGCCATAAACAGATATATGGAAAGCCCTTGTGTCAGCCCCAGACTCCACGGAGGAGAATAAAGGGGTTAACGAAGAAGACCATTTTCACCTTCAATGAAACTCGGATGATGATTATGAACATATTGTTTATGATGACTGCCTCGTTGGTCTAACGGTATCACGTCTGATTACCATGCCGGAGGTCGTGGGTTCGATTCCCACTGGGGGTCGCCGTACATGTGTTACAAACGTCCTCAGTCTGGATGTATCTACGTGTTTGTGATGTCCTTGCCTGGTTACCATAGCACAGGGTATCCTAGTTCGGGACCAGGGCAAGTGATTGTGTTGTCTGGAAGTTATTGGTTAGTTATTATTTGAAAATGTGATTCATCGATGAGCCCAGATGATCTTTGGCTGATGATAATGATGACGAACGTTAGATAGCATAGACCGTTTGGAACGAAAATTCCAGTGATGACGATGATCATCAGTGACAATTATCTCTCCTTCGATCAGTTAAAAGTGGGCACCGGCTGCCTATCCCCGGGCCAGGGTCGCGCTCAGATGGCAGCTTATGCGATGATGTCAGCCCCGCTCATCATCAGCTGCGACATGGCCAGCATCGGCGCTGAGGACCGGAGCACTCTGCAGAACTTGGACCTGATCGCTATAGCTCAGGACGACAAGGGGCTGCCGGCTAAGCCTACGAGGGTGAGAATATTTTCGGGACCTATTTAAGGCTGGGTTCTCCGAGCGCACGGGTTTGTATGGGACTTATTGCGCTGCGCGAGAGAAAAGTTGGGGGAAAAGCAGGCATTTTTTAAATTACAGAAATACAAATCCTATTAAAAAAATTTCGACGACCGACATTAAGTAATAGTAATTTTGGTATATTTTTTACTATCCAAAACTCAGTACAGCTCAAAAAAAACCATATCTAGTGATAATTTAGAATAGAAATCGTTTATTACCTAAACAAAAAAACAGCAATAATTGCAGAGATTTACATTTTTTTTAAGACTACGTCTAACCATTTTGGTAATTGGAGAGAGCTCAGCTAACATGTCGGCTACCACAGGGTAGTAACCAACGCTGGTTTTCAGCACTCCCCAGCTCTTAGGTTGACATTTAGAGCAGGAGTTAAGGCGGGTAGGTACACGTTAAATACAAAATTATATAAAAATAAATAAAAAGAAAAAAACAATTACCCATTAACTAAAAATCAGCAGTCACCTGACTACTGGTAATTAAAGGAACAAACAAGAAACGTGCTAAGTGTGTGTTTGAGTGTGTATGAGTGTATGAGTATGTATGAGTGTGAGTATATGTATATGAATGAATGGGTCCGTGCCTCTTAGCCGTGCGACAAGGTCTTCGGGTCAGTATAGTAGGTACTGCTAAGAGACAAGTGTGTGCTTTGTGTCGAGGTAAATTGCACGAGGTGATAATAATAAAAATACAGTATCTATCTATAGGAACGTCTCAAATTCTCATTTATTTTCTGTTTGTCCAAGAAGATAATTTTCAATTTGGTCTTAGATGAAGCTAGTAGGTACTCTTATATATCTATGAAACTATTTAGACTCAGGTTCGCGAGTTTTTTTCAAATCATAAAAATAGATAAAACATTGAAAAGTTTTTTTTCTGATTTTAAATACTAGCCATTAGAGAGTAAAATGTCTTTTAAAACACCTGATTTAGTGCTAATGTCGGAGAACCCAGCCTTAAGGCTACTGCTACGTCGGGCATGCTATCTCGCTCGCACGGTCTATTTTTTTTATTCTAATAAAATGAGGATATTTTTGGTAAATATGGTCTGAGGGTTTGATATGAAATTACGGACATTTTAAATATATTTTTGTAACTCTATATCTAGTTTTTGATTGAGATCGAATCTCTGAACCTCGGGCTTATACTACGATGCCACAAGGTACTCGTAACGCCTTATTATGTACCTACATATGAAACATTTATCAATATTTGATTTATCTTGTAAAGTAATGTTTTTATGAGTCAACACCTTTATTAGAAAACTTTTGAAAACAATGAAAAATCTAACAATTTTTTCGTATTAGAGTAATTTGATTTTTCACATTTTTGAGATCTGTAAAACCAAAAAAAAAAGTATTTTTGTGGTTTTATTTTTTAATTTTTTTCTGAGTCTTTCTATGTCTTCTATGAGGCGAGTTTTCGATTTAACTTAATTTTCCTTAGATTATGAGCATAATTTTGATATTTTCCATCACCTATGGAATAAGTGCCCGACTGATCGGTTGTTCCACAGCTGACGCCGTACACCACGCTGTGGGTAAAAACCCATGCCCCATACAAAGGCAATCGCTTCCCGGCGCACACGTTCGCCTTCATAAACCTGGGCAGTGCGCACGAGGCAATGGATGTCATACCCAAGGCGTACGGACTGAACTGTACCGACGGGTATACTGTTCTGGTGAGTTTAGGGTTTATTTCAAGAAAGAAAAACCTCGTAATACTCCCGACACTTATTTGAAAATCTTGCGTCAGTACTTGAAGTAAACTGACTGACTCGCCCGTATACTTACTGTTTCCGTTTTGGCGATAGGAGCTTAAACAAAAAACGGCGATTGAAACATGTTTGTTGGATGGAGCCCCGCCCTATTTTGTAAATTTTATTATTAATTAATTTAGGTAATCCGCTTTAATAACACATATTGTGGGAAAATTTCAACTGGCTACCTATTACGGGTCCAAAGATAGAGCCCTTTGAAGGTCGTAAGGACAGACATACAGACAGCGGAGGCAGAGTAATAGGGCCCCGTTTGGCACCCTTCGGGCACGAAACCCTAATAACAACTGACAGCTGTTACGGCGGCCCACGCGAGCGTCCACCGATCCATCCATAAACTCACGCCTGTATCCCAGAGAGGTAGACAGAGACCAGGGACTGCCACTTGCCACGGCCCTGACAGATCACTTTCGCTTCCTTAACATTCATTTGTCTCAAACTACAAACTTAGTTTGGTTCAGTTCACAAACGACATGCCGGTTCTCAATTACACTTTACCAATATGTTTAAAGGACACAAATACACAAATCACGGTTTGTGATTGGTGTTCGTAATTACAGCTGAGAATAACAGATGAAAAAAGAAATTATAGACTTTTCATAGACTATATTGATTATTGTCAAGGCTATCATTACTTTTTTATGAGTTCATTTCCAATTCTAAGAGCGATCAAAAGTCGTTTTGTGTCCTCTCAATGAATTGGCGAAGTTACATTAATATCCGGCATGTCGTTTGTAAATAAAAACCAGCCTTAACAGCAGAATAACAGATTTTTAGCGTACGAGAAACCGGGGGTTGCTTGGTTGAACTGATTGAATTTTTAGTAACTAACTTTTATTAAAAAATTTAGGGCAAAGGCCTTCTCTCAGAGAGAGAGAGAGAGAGAGCGCGGATTGGAAATTTCAAGCGCTGAAATGCGTGAACACGTTAGGCGCCCAGGTTATCAGTTAATTAACTTCCGTTTTAATATTTTTCCAAAATATTGATAAACAAGCGTGTTAAACTCTGGACCAAGGATGCGGACAGTTTTTCCGTCATTAAATTTTAAGCAACTGGAATGAATATCACGCTTTCAGCTTTCCTCAAATTTTTAAGCAATAAAATAAATAAATAACGTCCGCACAACACAATCGCTTGTACAATTTAAATGAATTTGCGTACATGGAAACGGAAGTACGTCACGGAAACGGAAATGCGTCATTGACTGAAGTATTAATGTGAAACTGCCAGAGGACTTCAATAGAACTAAATAAACAGGAGTGTGTCTAGCTATGCCGTAGAGTTTTCAATTAGACAGTTTCTAATTGTAAGAGCATCAAAAAAAAATGTTTATAGTAGTGTTCTGTATCTGTGTACAATTTTTTTAATCTCCTAATAAATAACGTAAATTACCACTTTAACTGTTGTACTATTGTCCATTGAGGAGATCCCGTGCCCGATATCTAACATACCAGTTTTCGAAATAAATTCTTAAATAAATTCTAAATTTTCATGAAAATTTTTCCTCTATTTTAGAACGTGTTTACTGGCGTGTACGTGAAAAATATCACTTTGGACGAAGTTCTAGTCGCACATGTCCCTGGTGAAGGTAAGATAAGATATTTATTTAATGGATTGGTATTATAGTATACAGGGTGTTGCAGAAATGTTTAACAGAACATGTCTCTGCAACACGCTATATAAAACGTTTCAAACGTGTTTGATCATATGACGATCATGCCGGTCTCGGACTAGCTTTAAATTTGACTGCCATGCTAGAGGTCGTGGGTACGTTTCCAGCTGAAGACCGCCTTACTTCATCATCATCATCAGCCATTTGGACAAGGGCACAGGCCTCCCTCGTGATTTTCATAACCATGAAGGGTTTTGCCATAATCGCCACGCTCGGCAGGCGGGTTGGCGATCGCAGTATGCGGTTGGAATCTCAGGAAGACGCTGCTGCCCGTCTCCTGGTAATTTATTTCCTTGGTCGCCTTCTACGACACCCACGGAAGGAAATGGAGCCGTACTTATTTCTTACAAATAGCATCAGTCAGGATATTTTTCCTGGTTTGTGATGTCCTTGTCTGGTTACCATAGCACAGGGCATTCTAGTGGGCTGTCGAAGAACCGACAGTCGATTGGGTGCGAAGATTCTCGAGTGGAGACCACGAACTGGTGAACACAGCGTGGGACGTCCACCAGCTCGCTGGACCGACGATCTGAGGCAGATTGCTGGCGGCGGCTGGGTGAGGATGGCCGAGGACAGAGGGGAGTGCCGTGCCGCGGGTGAGGCCTATGTCCAGCTGCGGACGACTACGGACTGATTGATTGAGGGCATTCTGGTTTGGAACCGGTACGATTGATATTGAGACGTGTGGATGTTATTTATTAAAATTCCTATTCGTTTTTATTACAGATGCATTGGTATACACGCTGTATCCACTTTGAAGAAATAGCTAATACGAAAAGGAGTTAACGGCTCCTACATTACAATACGTAAGTACCTACCTACTATGGTATTGTGACCCAAGCAAGGTACATATTTAATTTAGTTTGGGGTTCAGAGTTACTATAGATATCGTTAATGGCAATTCTGCCCAATAAACATTTTTGATTGATTGATTGATTGATTGATTGACTATTCTGGCTCTTTGCCATATCGCTAAAATGGCAAGCTACGTCTTCATAAGACAGTTCAAATATTATTTACGGAATTTCTATGCTCAAAATAGGTATAAGTAGGTACTTACCTACATTAATTTTTTGTGTTCTTATAAGTTTAGTTAATCTATTTTTAGTTATAACACACGCTGTAAGTATTTATTTAATTTAATAATAAGTTATTTTGAATGGAATTGTTGAATAAAGTTACCAGTAATACTATACGTATTATATTAACTTTTAAGTGCCAAAGCACTTAAATTAGTGCTCAAATATCGACGTGCCTGATGAGGTATTATTAAGTATTTGATGTGATATTTAATATGGAATTAAAATACATTGCTTGATAATTTCCGGCATCTTTTATTATTATAAATACATAGGGCAGTCAAGTATTAATTGCCCCTCTGCCCCATTGTTTTAGCGATTGACATGCTTGGCTACCAAAACAGAGGTCGTGGGTTCGATTGCCACTGGAAACTGGCCTCAGTCAGAAATCAGAGATCAATAATTTATTTCAACGTAGAGAATTTACATTCTGTTTGCTGAATGTCAATGTACTATGTTACTATGTTAGCCGCTGCCTTCGGGCCGCATTTGTAGCGTCTGGCTGTATTTCCATGTTTGTGATGTCCTTGCTTGCCTAGTGGCCATAGCACAGGGTATCCTAGTTTAGGACCAGCCCTCCTATTACGTTACAGTCCACTGTCAACAATCCATTTTGACGTTGCCGAGTTTCAAAATATGTATATGTCGCCGCCAACCCATTAAATCAGCCATGCAATTCAACACCTAGGAAGTTTATTAGGCGGCGGCACTCAATTACACGGCTAGCTAGTCTTTTTGTTACAATACAGCATTGTTTACTTGGGCTGACCGAAAGCTAGTACTTTTTATTAGTAGGCTGAATGGAGAGCAGCCATTTAGTGTGAATTTAGAAAATTCAAGATGGCGTCAATGCAAATCTGATTAACTTCACCTACGTCGGCTTCGGTAGGGTGACCATGATATTTGGTTGAAACTGAACTTATAAAGGACAAAGTAGTTGTTAAAAAGGCGTTTTTGATATATATTTTATAGAGAGTTCGGCGTAATGGGAAGATCGTCGAAGAAGTTACTACGAACCTAGTAGCGGCCGCTAGAAGTTATTGTGCCGTGTGGAAGTTATCATTATTATTAAATTGATGAAAATGGTCCTGATGACAAATAGCCACAGCCCAATCCAAATTTACATTTCACAAGAATATATATTGCATCGCCCTTTACAAATCGACTACACTACAATACATCGTAAAATGTAAATCGTGCCGCGTACAAACTTTTGCGTATTCCCGGAAGGCCGGAAACCAAACACGGCATTGAGAAAATATGATAACTTGATTCCGAAGCTATCGGTAACCGTTTACAATATCTGGTGAAAGAAATATCGACTTCATAAGGTTTACTAGCGACAACAATGAAAAAAAAAACATATTTCCTTTTACAAACCGTGTTTGCAAAATAGGGCTTTGTAAACAGTGATTTTTAGAAACCCATGATGACCAAGAAACTGAGGCCAAAAACCTAGGACTATTAACTGCATTCCGGATGTGAATCCAACATTGACCAAACCAAACCAAACATTGGTTTTAAATTAGTTAATAAGTTGTTGAGGGACTAATCGATGCCGAACTTTACTGTGGGCCTAGGCATGTTTCGTGAGTATCTTTTGTTTTGTTACTTGCTCAAAACATTTTTGTGACATAAATAAAACCTTCCAAAACCAATCATTTCACCAGCGGTTGAACTTACACCGATCGGCCGTTTCGAAAATTGAAATTTCAACGACTCCATTCCAAATTCAAATGGACAATAAGTCGTATGTCCGAAGCGAGTGTGACGTGCGAGCCATGATTGGCTTATAGACTCGACGTTAATTGGTCCGGGTTTGTTTGAGTGCTAATGGAATGGACGTAATTAGTCAGTAGTCTAAGATCTAGAGCGACTGACGGAGAGTTCCATTAGGTAACCCAACAAGAATTCATAGTCTGTGAAAATATTTATGCAATGCCAAATAAAAGTGGAGTTAAGAAAGACATAGTTTGGTCATTAACTAGCCGTCATCCCGATTACATACATAAACTCACGCCTGTATTCCAGAGGGGTAGGCAGAGACCAAAAACTGCCACTTGTCACGATCCTGACAGATCACTTTCGCTTTCTCAACATTCATTAGTCGTTGCATGCACGCACGCCGGTTTCGGGTTCTTTTTATCCTGCCCTTTGATAATACATCCCCTATTTGGTCGAAGTATGTCCGCCTGGGACGTCCATCACCGGCCGTTCCACTCACATTAGCTCGATCCTGATTAAAGCATAATTATTTGCTTATACCGTTTCGGATACTGATAGTGTAACAGAAAACCGCTGACTTAATTTTTTTCGCAATGTGGGTACAGGGCTATCTGAAATAAAAAGGTTTTTTACTTATTGTAACTTTATAAAACACGGCCCAGCAAACAACTATATCGACAATGTTTCCGTACCTAAACAGTTCAACAGTTCGTTTACATTCAGGGAAACCTTTCTGATACTTTCCATTACCTACTTTCTTTAGTTAACCGTGCTATAGGCTACTCTTTTATTTTTTTTACTTTTTTTTTCAAATACAGTTCTTAGCACAATAGTTTTTACGACAAACCGTGCTTACAACATGCGATGGCAGAACTAAGGTCTCGGACCCGTACAGACAGAACTATTTACTAACTTTTTTCTTCGACCAAAAGAACGAACAGACGAGAAGCACGCTAAATCAAGAACGTGGGTAGCCGGTTGCAGTGAAAACGTCGGGCGAATTTATAGTTGGGCTGCAGCAGCGGGCACGGTGAAATATTGATGGCGCCCGGGACACCAGGGTTATCTTAGCGGGGGTACAGCAGCGGAACCTTTAATAAGCTGAAGAGCCGATCTAAGCAGTCTCGTTGCTTAGGTGCAGATAAGATTACCTTCGTATTTTGGAGTATTTTATGCTTTAAATATCTAATATATAAATAACAAAAATTTAAAATCAAATAAAAAAATCTCGTGTCCCAGTGTTATTGAACTCCTTCGAAACGACTTCACCGATTTTTATTACAAAAATTGTGTATAGGTTATGTTTGAGCATAGATTGTAGGCTAATTAATATGGCAAAGCAACGTTTGCCGAGTCAGCTGGTATTATAATAAGGTTTAAAATTGTTTTATTTTCAACTTAAACACTGTCGTTCTTAATGGGGCATGCTCCCGCACAGCAAAAGGCCTACTTACTAGGCCCAGGCCTAGGGGCGGCCGATATTAGATTCGGACAATCGAGCAAAGGACACTAACTCGAAGGGTGATTTATATTATAATAACAACGGAAACCTATAAGATGATCCGGATATAACGGGATAACGGGGTACCTACAGGAAATGCATAGAATGTCATTACGTAGTTGAAAAAATAAAGAACGGAGGCTAGTACTAAGGCACCTAGTTCATTGCAGTGACCCGCAAAGCGCGGTGAGGAATAAAACACATTGTATAAACAAATCCCTGTATTTGGAGATTCTATTCCTCCTTAATGAAATAGTTTCTTAAATCATCGATACCACTAACCACGTTTAACGTTCAAAATTGAATATTATTTAGAATTGTAAGGCTTATCAGGTGTATCAGTGTCGAAACGGTATCGTGATGTCAGACAAACTGAACTCAAACATTACATTGTGTTTGTACTTTTGTACAGGTCAGTTTCAGCGAAGTAGATTATTTGATAAAGAAATTGACAGAAAATCTCTACACATTAACACAATCCTCAAAGGCTCAAAGTCTGTGGTGAAGGAAAAGACGTAACAACAGATTATTTAAACTGCCCCTGAGGAATGTTTTGAAGAATCGTGTTTTTATAAATAACAACGTTACTCTTTCCAATGCAGGGACTTAACTTACATTAATCCTGTGTTGACTTGATATTAAAGAGGTCTTAAGACACTCTTTACTAATATGTTTTAACTTAAAATTTCGTAAACCTCTTTCGCACTTAACACGAGTAAACTAGCCAACTAGTATCGGCAGTGATCATAAATAAATAAATAACTTCCACACGACACAATTACTTGTCATGGTCGCAAACTAGGATACCCGGTGCTATGGTAACCAGGCAAGAACATCACAAACATGGACACACACCCAGACTGAGGCCATATGTACAAATGTACGGCGGCCCCCAGTGGGTAGGTAGGTAGGAAAGGGTTGAGTAAATAGGTTGTCAGCAGACTGTATCCCCTGTGAACACCGCTCAGTGTACAGTGCTGACAGGTGAGAGATGTGGTCCCAAAATAATTTCACGCGATGCAATTTGTCCGCTTTTCTCGTGAAGGGGTCGCGTTTTTGTACCATCCACAAATTATGTAAAGCACAATTCTCTTTGTCCCTTCAATCGCTCTTATTGGAAATTGGCGTGTGCACTAAAAAAAAATTTTCGGACTACCATTCCTTTTCCAAGGAATATAGGCTCTTGTAACTGTTCGCGCTAATCAGCAACAAAAAATAAGCAAGAAGTTTTTTTATTTTTTTATGTTACCTCTGTACGTTTGATTCCTAGCACAGGTAATTTATACAGTTATTGTTTGATGACATTTTTGCATAAACCGTCTCCGCAAAAACAAGAAAGAATGCAATGTCAAAAGTGACAGACGAAAGCAGTGTTGCTACTGAAGAAAAATAAATTGTTCCACAGACAAAACAATTTTGTTTTTTTTTTAATATTCCAACAGCTCTTAATGAACACGAGGCTCGGTATAGAGAGAGAACTCTTTAATTTTCTGATATTTTCTTGAAAAAATTTATAAATATAAGTAATTATCTTGGGATTTTTTTTTATATAATTCCTACATAGATTTGGCAAAAATGTCGAAAGATATCTCTAGACATTTCTAGATATCAAGCAATCCTAGAAAACACCCGAAACCAGAAAACACGGTTCTTGCCGAACCGAGTAGCGAATTATGTGGAATAAGCTACCAGAGGCAGTAATTAGTGCTCCTTCAGTTAACTCATTTAAAAACAGACTTGATAAACATTTTACAAGTGTACGAAAGTGCATACACGCATCAGGTTAAGAAAACATTTTGGCCTTTGCACGTACCTAATGAAATGATTTATGCAGCGTCCAGTGGCACGCTTAAAGCTGCTTGTGTATTAATGAATAATAATAATAATATCTATTCGTTTAGGATATAACTTGCACGCAACACAATCCTTGTTCTGGTCCCAAACTAAGATACCCTGTGCTATGGTAACCAGGGGCGCTACTAAGTCCTCTACTGTAGCCCACTACGAACTGTCAAATACAAACATATTTTGACACTTTCGAGTCGTCAAAATGGTTAACCCGGTAGAGTAGAGTGGATAGTTACGTGATAGAAGGGCTGGTGACGACACCCACCGCGCATAATATTTAGGTATAGATATATATTTTTCTTCACCTGCCCATCCCTACGTGTACCTGTTTACTTACACCTCTTTGCGACAGCGCTGTCAAAACGCCCGCCAAAAGGGAAACAAAGGCGTGCGACACCACAACATTAGTTGATTGGTTGACAGCACTAATTGCGGGCTTTTGCGATTTACTGGCATCCCTGCGTCGAGCTCTGATTGGCTATAAATTGTGACGCAGCACTCTGATTGGACGGTTCCGTCGTGTTAATCGAAATCGCTCCGGTTTCGTAAACCCGCGGTACTATAATGGGCGTTATCCTAAAAAAATAATTTCTGATTTTTTTTTCGAGAAAATATCTTCTTATTTAATGTCCTGTCATTATGTTTTACAATAAAGTATATAAAAAAAGGTAGTTTCGAGAGTCTGGGCTAAATATTTCGATTTGGACTGCTTTAATTAATTTTTAATGCGAAAACATGAACCAGAGTGTACGAAACCGGAAGTACGTCTTGCACGGAAGTACGTCATCAACTGAAATCCTACGAGCTGTCAGTTTCAAGCACAGAACACATAAAGAAAGTTCTGAGGTTTCTGGTGATACCACATGACTCGATACAAGAATTAAATAAATACCTAAAACTAAAAAGACTCCTAGTTCTAGCTCGACTGGAGATTTCCTCATATAGCCTTGTAGTTAGGTCATTGTACCTATTGGCAATATTTAGGACAATGCCCATTTGTACCTGAAAAGTCGTGCAGTAATGCAGTACCTAATAATACATGATGATGAAAACATCCTCTACATGGTCATGATGTAAATGAAGATGTCGCTGAATCATAATATGTAGGCTACGTGATAGGACATTTAGATAGGTACTTAAGTTGAAACCTTCTTGCCAATGCAAAACCACTTGTAAAGTTTGTTTAAGAAGATATAGGTACGTACAAATAATCAAGTCTAAGAATTTATGTAGGTAATAGTATCATACAATTCTATGTAGTCATGTGAAGCATGTTAATATCCTGCCTAAATAATATTTCCTATAATTTTACGATTGATAGTAAATTTATAAATTGTTGAATGAAATGTAAATAATGGTTTGTAAACGAGGATTGAAATTGCCACGACTTTTTTGGCAGCTCAGGCGGAGTTTTAGCTTTGTATTGTAAACAATGTTGAAAAACTATTGGATTGTGTGAAGAAATGTATTTTGTTCAAAGTTTTCGGCAGTGTTTCATAAAACAACAATTCAAAGTTTATTCCGACAGTTTGATGTCCATTGCTTAGCCGAGTATTTCTACTTGTCAGTCTGAGTGTTGGTCGAGTTCGCAATGTAGGTACATCGAATTGTAATAGTACCTAAAACATGAATTTTGTTGTCACTGTTAATTAATTTTCACTGTGTTAGTAGGCCGCTGGTATTCAATACAAGTTTATGAGTCTTAGCTACTTCTTAAATGTGGCTTACTTAAGTAATACTTACCTACCTAAAACTCTCCATACAAAAAACAATTCAAATGCTACTTAGGTAAACCATGTTCAAGAAGTGGCGCAAGTTCCCGAGACCTCAAAATAAACAAAACGTGACGAAGTCTAATCTGGCGGATCAAAGAAAATAAATCACAATCAACAAAGGATCTCTCGTTTTCATTCAATGACTCTGCAAATAGTATCGATGTTAGTTCGGTTGGGATTCTACTAATGAATCCAGCGCCTCGTTTGCTTTGTGGCTTCAGTGGTAGGCTTGCGGTGCGTGCAGCACATTCTTAATTAGATTAGTACCTAGGTAGTTAAATAAAGACCATAGTCGATAAAGGACTTCACATTACAAGGGCTAGCGATGTCAGTGCGCAACGATACAAATTACTTAACTTTTTTTTAGATAGCGTCTATACGTCCCACTGCAGGGCACAGACCTTCTCTCAGAGAGAGAGAGAGTATGGTATTACCACGCGTGCCCACCGCGGATTAGCAATTTGAGGTATGTGAACACTTCAGGCACTTAGGTTGTCTCACGATGTTTTTTTTCACGGTTTGCGAGTGGTATTGCTACTACAACTACATTAGGGCCGGTTTCTGAATTGAGAAATTAACCAAGTAAATACTTAAGTAACGTTCTGTACCGCTCTTTTCTGAGAAATTCGAAGAGACAGCACACTACAGTTAACTATTTCCTTGGCGAAATTCTCAATTCAGAAACTGGCCCTTAGTCTACATTATTATTATTATTAATACGTTTACTGCACATAAGTAAAAAATACAATGGCAATGTGTCGGACTTAATGCTATAAGCATTTTCTACCAGTCAACCACAGGTGGTGCAAGAAATTAACTGGTAGGCATACGAAGTAAACGGATAAAACGAATTACTTTAATTAAAATTATATAAGAAGACGAATACTCAACAATATTTTATTTAATCTACTTTCGGATTAAAGTCCGAGGAATCCTTTTAAGTCACATCCCGCGTCCCCCCGCTTCCGATGAGACCCGAATTATGCGAAGCCAGAATCGTTTGTTCAGTCATTGGTCGAGCATATTCACAATAAAGTGCGGTGGTAGCCTAGTGGGTAGAACATCGGACTCGGAAGCGAGAGACACAGGTTCGATCCCCCGTGCAGGCATATACCTATGACGTGGTTTTCTAAGTTATGTACATTTGTGAAGTTATAGTAGCAATACCACTCGCTAACGGTGAAGGAAAACATCGTCAGGAAACCTGAGTGTCTGAGCCATTCGTATACCTCAGCGCTTGAAATCGCCAATCCGCGGTGGGCACGCGTGGTGATTAAGCCCACACTCTCCCCCTGAGAGAAGGCCTGTGCCCTACAGTGGGACGTATATAGGCTGCTTATGTATTCACAATAAAGAATAACAATAAAGAATATTCTCATCTTATCCTAGTAACTTTGGGTTTGGAGCGAAAAACGTAACATTGGGTTTGGAGAAAGCGGCAAACACATTCTTATTTATAACTAGCTGTGCCCGCGACTCCGTTCGCGTACATTTCGATTTTTACGAAGCAGCATTTGTATGGGGGCCACGTCTTATCATAACTGGAGCTAGAATTTAAATAGCCTATCCTGTGTCCCAGATGTCTATATGTTTTTATACCAAATTTCATCAAATTCGGATAATTGGTTTAAGAGTTATGGAGGAACATACATACATACACACATACAGAAAAAAAATCTAAAAATCGTGAAATTAGTTTCAGTATCATATATTGAGCCTATAAACACAATATCTCTGAAAACAAACTAACTTACTCCATGACCGACCCTTACAGATTTATTATTAGTATATATATATATATATATATTATTAGTATATAGAAAAGTCTATTCCACTAAAACACACTTAAGACGGAATTAATGCTGGTTTGTGACAGGAATTCCTCTCATAAACCGGCTGTAACTCAGTCTCAGGAGCGTTTTTGTTGGGTAGACTTTTTATAAATAAAACTGACTGATTTTAAATGTTCTTTCTATTCTACTAACACCCAGTGTATTTTAATCCCAGGCTAAATAACCTTCAATTAGAAACGTTTGCGAGGTTGGTTACTTAGATCTAACTTACAGTAGTGAATTTAATATTAAAAAATTACTATTTATTTACTTACATGGAGATGTACCATAAATAAAACTGTTAGTCTCAGCTCGACGTATGTTATTATGGTAAACCCAACAAATCCAACTTCCTAGCACAATAGGTACTGGTTTTGTCCCAACACCATATTCCACAATATCATCCGGCGAGCAAGCACGTTGGTAAAACCTAAAATAGGAGAACTAGTTTCCGGGCGCGGCTTAATTTGCATGTTAACTAGGGCCCCTCGCCTGTCGCATAGGAAACCAGGGACCACTTGCACCAACGACGGTTTAGTTGGGTAGAAAGTAACATTTTGCTGTAGTATTTTTTTATGACTCGCAATGGTCATACATACTCGTAGTTAGATATTAAACGGGTCTAATCGCAATTATTTATGAGGTAAAATGTAATAACATACCTTAATTCCCGACGATTCGGCAACGTTGCAATTTTATACAGTTTTTGTCATCAACAGCATGTATATTTTATATTTAATATATAATAAATAAAATATGTTTTATTCATACCTGACTACAAAGTAACAGTCTAATTTACAAAATAACAATTCCACTAAAACACTCGTCAGTTAGATTTATGGCGGTCTTAACACGGTTCTTAACTAAATTATGATTTATGAAATAAAACCTCAATTTTAGTTCGTGTATAAAGGTCCGATAAGTTTATATGAGGGCACAGATTAATTAGACTTTCAAACAACAACCTTGTTGTCATGTCAGAGGAACTTTGCAGTGGTCGTTTATTTTCTGAATTTGGTGTCCTGCCTAGGGTGTATCCGTAAATCAAAATTCTGTTGAGAAAAACGATATGCGTGTCAAGAAATACTATGTATATAACAAAAAATTATATCAGAGACTTGATCACAAACTATAAAGAATTGATTGTCTCGTCGTTGCAGCAACAAAAGCGTTTTTGACATATCCACAGGTAATTAATGAATCTGTGAATGCATATATCACCGTTTTGTCAAGAACTTTTTATGAATCATAAAGTTATACTTTAGTTATACGGCGTTTTACTCAAAGAGTTTCTTAGAGAGACATTTTTTCTGTTTTTATAAATAAGACCGAAAGTATTTAGTCTGAGGTTGGTGCATGTCGGCCGTGTATTTTAAGCACGAATAATAAGTTTAAACTGGGCGGGAACTGACCGCCATAGTTCCCGGTGTAACATGTACTTAACGCCGACTCGGGAAATATCAAACCCACGGGATTATTATAAGAAATACAGGTAAGTATATTAATGGCAAAACCCTTCATGGTTATGAAAACCACGGAGGAGGCCTGTGTCCTGCAGTGGGCGTCAAATGGCTGATGATGATGATGATGATATTAATTATTAATAGGTTTTTAAAAGTAAGTATATTGTTGATTTTTATTTTTAAAATGCATGGTTTAAAAGTTTTTTAAAAAAGACAAATGGAATGGATGACTTTGTTTTCTAAGTTACCTACATACATTTGTGAAATTATAGTAGCAATAACACTCGGTAATGTAAAGGAAAACATCGTGAGAAAACCTGAGTGTCTGAGGTGTTCACACACCTCAGCGCTTAAAATTGCCAATCAGCGGTGGGCACGCTGATTGAGCCCGGACTCTCTCTTTGAGAGAAGGCTTGTGCCCTGCAGTGGGACGATAGGCTACACAAAAAAAAATAAACTGTGTATCTTCTGTTGGCTGTCCGTTGCTTTTTAGGGTTCCGTATCCGAAGGGTGCCAAACGTGACCCTATTACTAAGACTTCACTGTGCGACTGTCTCACCAGGCTGTATATCATGAACCGAGATAGCTAGGCAGTTGAAGTTTTCAGAGATGATGTAGGTATTTCTGTTGCCGCTATAACAACAAATACTAAAAATGTCAATGTTAAACGCTTCTTGTTGGTTTCTCTAGATGCCGCTGTTCTCAAATTCGATCTTTGTCTAATATTGTATAGATAATGGTACCTACGGAACCCTTCATGCGCGAGTCCGACTCGCACTTGACCGGTTTTTATCTACGGATTGCTCTGCAAATGTTGAATTTTTTTCGGACTCTTCCGACAAAAATTCAAGTGATTCCCTAAGTACCTAAGTTAATAATGTTATAGTGCAAGACGTTTTTGAACTTATTTAAGGATAAAGTTAAAATGTTGCTTATAAGTATTACTACTTATGTATTTATTTATCACTTTCTGTCTCTCCAAAAGCGTCGCGAAATAACCCCTGCTGCACCGTATTACGTCTGGTCAAATCGACTGTCCACAGCTGCTTAGTCAACTAAATGTGTATGTTCCTTCTTTTTGTGTTCTGAGCTCAGAACACAGAAAGAAGGAGGTATGTTCCTAATAGATCAAGGCGAGCAAATCCAGTATTTCACCTGGAAAAAGTGTCATCTAGGTACAGGCAAATCTCATAGCTATGGAGGGTTTGTAACCAATTTAATAAACTGGCAAACATAGGTGATCTAGATAATTATGTTTAACTCATCAGTACAAAGCTTGGGGGTAAAGTTAGTGCAGATTTCTTTAATGGTTTGAATAAATTATATTTCTGTAATTTAGTATTAAGGTAATTTTTGAGCTGTCATTCGTGTTCACGTTTAAATGGCTCAATGAAGTAGTAAGTACTTAAAATATTTCTATAAGACTTATAATTAAACATAAACATTTTTACATACAGGCACATACATTGCTTCTGGTCCGACACTAGGATACCCTGTGTCGTGGGAACCAGAAACAGCGACATCACAAACATGTCAACATCCAAGACCTGGGGATTATTTTTTTTTGTTCCCAGCCGGGATTCGAACCCGAGACCTCTTGCATGGAATGCCAACGCACTACCGCTGCGCCACGAGGTTGTCTTTCTGAGATTGGCTTTCTGTTTCTGTTTAAAGTTTTGCTTATTCTTTGTTATTATTTAAGTAAGTATATGTATGTTATGTAATTTATAGGTAATTACTTAGTACCTATGTTCTTGTGATGTTTCGCTACTTGTTATTCATGTATTAATATACTTTCGATTTTTTTTCTGTACATATTTTATCAATCCACGCCATTCAAAGATTGTCTGGACCCTTCTAAGTGATAAGGCCGCTAATTGTATAACATTACTTAGATATATGGTCTTTGACCGAACATCAGAATTTCGCTCAAGGTCTGAAAAAGGGCCATGGAGCGCAGCATACTGGGTGTGAAGAGGATTGATAGAATCCTGAACACAATGCTGCGTTCCAAACGAGCTGCGACCGCAAAGCTCAAGTGGAATTGGGCTGGTCATGCAAGCCGTATGGACCCAGACAAATGGGTAAAAATTGCCACAGACCGGGTTCCACGCGACGGACATCGCAAACGTGGCGGACCAAGGCGAAGATGGAGAGACGAGCTCACAGCTTTCCTACCAGATTGGCAAGGGGTGGCTGAAAACAAGGAAGAGTGGAGAATCCAAGGGGAGGCCTTTGCCCAGCAGTGGGACAATGAAACGGCTACATAAAAAAAAAATGTTTTGTAATTCTTTTTTCTGGTTGTGCAATAAAGTGTTCTTTATCAATCTGTCTAAAGCTTCGCCACGGATGAACAGACAGAAAGTACTGTCAGATAGCGTTGGCACAAGCCAGTCTAAGAAAACATGTGAGAATTGAAACATAAACAAATTCCAACAACAATACACAAAATCCGCGGGGGGCGTGTATCGCAAAATCTGAACGTGTAACTTAAGCATTCATCTGTTTCCGGCAAAATGGCCGCTCCGGAACCGGAAGTAGTCCCGTCTGCGGATATGACACCAGCACGTTGACTCGTAATATCCTGATAACATTTCTATGCCACTCTCGTTCCAAGCCAATTTCCACCTTAAAACTGGTTGTTGTAGAGCTTTGTTTGTAAATCTGTCTCCAGGGACATTAGCCGAATGAAAATTGCTCTTAAAATTGGAGTGGCAATGTGTATTTTCCTCTGTGAGTTTGTTTGATTCGTGTAATGCCCTGCATTTGAGTTTTGAAGTGTGTGCTGAGCTCTAGAAGTGCTCAGTTTGCAATTTCCTCGTGCAGAAAGGGACTATATTCGGAGTCCTTCGCGTGATAAACCGAGTTTGGTTTGAAATAGAGACAAGGTTATGAGAAGTAGCTACAGTTCACAGCGACCATAGTAATAACTTCCATACAACACAATCACTTACCCTGACCCAAAGTAGGATACCCGGTGTGTGGTAACCAGGCAAGGACATCAGAAGAAGAAGAAAGACATATATTGGGACAACTTAACAGATCACAAGAAAAAAGGCACAACAAGTAACATAAATACAAAGGAAAAACAAGTCACAGAAATACAACGTAGGACAAGGCAAAGTCAGAGCGTCAGATACATCACATACATGGGAATTTATCCAGACTGATGGAATAAGTTCGGCGGCCTCCAGTGGGAATCGTACTCACGACCTCTGTTTTGGTAGCAAAGCGTGTTAACAGCAAGACCTACGAGGCAGTCTAAATCAATCTTTCGCTTTCGACTTTGGTCTGACCATTTTATAAAGAATAAAAACCTATACCTATGGATGAAAAGTGGTGCTTATTTACGAAAGTCTGACGGCGTTATTTATAAAATTTCGATTCCTTAAAATATAAATAATTGGTGGTAGGGTAGCGGTAGAATGCCAGCCTCGCATTCGGGAGGTCGTGGGTTCGAATCCCGGCAAGTTGTAACAATGACAATGTTTTCTAAGTTGTAGCTAGTAGAACAGAAATGTCGATTTGAGCAAATCGCTTTACCTTATACCTACAAAGGTTCTGATGTTTCCCCCTCACCCTTCAGGACCTTAGGGAGCGGTAAATTACCTCTATACTGGGGGCCTGTTGTAAGCCCCTCGCTTAGACTGTTTATCGTAGTTATTTTTAGCCGACTGCGAAACCGAAGGAGCTTACTTTTTCGGGCGGTATCACCGGTTTTGATGAAGATGTCATAATTTAACTACTTATTTATTTATTTAATATCGCAATAGGAGCTTACAGTTTCCCAAAGCGCCCCCATTGCTATGACTACGTATATAATAAACCTTATTAATTACTTACATAAGTGTAATCTTAGTTCAAACGCTATTTTGTTAATAGAATCAACAAAAATGTCGATATATTGGACCTCTGTAAGAAAACCGTTGAGAAGAACGAGCGCCTTAGGCGTCGGCGCGTTGTTAGCGTGGCGCGTGCGCAACGCGCTTTTCGCGAACAACTGGTGTAGGCGACGCTGTCCAGCGCGCGTGTAGGTACGAATCGGTCGGGGACGAATAATCACCAATAATATAAGTATTGGTGAAGCTAGTGACACTTGTAGCGTAAAAATCAAACAGCCTAAGCAGGTGGGACTGACATAACTTAAGTAGGCAGAAGAAATCGAATGTGAACATTAGATTTTTTTTGTCCGTTTTTCTTAATTCGAAATTTTTGTTTACTGCTATAATGCTAATCTATAATTGATGTAACTTTAAGAAAGTAGGTAATTAAAAAAAACTAATTTAGGAAAAAAAATATAGGTAGTATTTTTATGTTAAAGTAGAGTAGAACATAACATAAACTCACGCCTGTATCCCAGACGGGTATACGGAGACTAGAGCCACTCGCCACAAATTAGCGAATTTGATGCAAAACACTTTACTTTGAACTTATATCTTGTATTTCGTTTAATTTGCTAATAAGTTAATTTGCATATTTATATGTGCCAAGATGCCAGAATGCCATTCAACAAAAATTCTTCTTACAAAAGTCGATTGAAATGACTGCTTAACTTACAAGCAGGCTTAAATCTTAAAGGTGGCGTCGAAAATCAAACTAGGTCACCTGTACTACGATATGATGAAATCATAGTATTGGGTGACTGGGTGACCTAATTAGATTTTATCATAGTAGGATGACCTCGCTTACTTTTCGACGTGTCATAGTAACGTGTATTGTTGTCACACATTACCTACCTGTAATTATTAAATACAGATATTTCCTAGAGAATAAAAAAATTGTTTATTGTTCACAAAAGATCAGTACAATTTTTCCGTACTAATTAAGTTTACGGGTACAATAAACAAATCTGGCTTTTTTTTAGCGTTTATGTTTAGTAAAGTACAAACATCTTATTGTTAAACAATACATTTCTTTATTCCACTTCTTTTACACGGTGTATGTTGTTCCTGCAAGGCCCCCACCACAATATATCACAAATTCCCAACATGTGTCACGTGGCCAGTTTAATAGAATTCTGGGGCGATGACTTTTATGTTCTTATGATGTCTGGCTGAATGAATGGGTGTCATTTCGGGGAAGGAGATATTACCTACTTTCGGCGACAATAATTTAGGCTGGCACTGTCACGAGACTTTAGGGCGGATTAAGCATTCTACTAACATTATAAAATGTGAAAGTTTCTGAAGATTTTTGGATGTTTGTTTATTTGCTCAATCACGCAATAATCCCTGAACAGATTTAGATGAAATTTGGTATGGAGATAGTTTGAGTCCCTCGGGAAGGACATAGGATACTTTTCATCCCGGAAATTGCACATTCCATGCGGACGAAGTGGCGGGCAAAAGCTAGTTCGGAATTATTCGGAAACTGAATTTTGACTCTTGCCCTAACGATATTTAATTATCTATTATAGCCAATGTGTTATCCACGCGCATTAAAATCTGAATCTATCTAAGTTTCTCTACATCGGATAAAAACTAGGGATGTGACATGAAATTTTTTTTTTAAATCGATTAGGTGTAAAAAAACCGGTTCAAGTAAAATCAAATTTTTGAGCAAAATTTACGATTTTTCAGAAAAAATCGATTGTACACACAATGTATCTATGATTTTATTTTTGCATTAAACTTTAAATTTTTATTTAATTTGCAATTAAAATTAAACGTCAGCGGAATTCTTAGATTGACTAAACTATAAGAAACAGAGACTAACAATTGTCGGTAATGCAGCACCGCTTTTTGTTTGACAAATGATTCCACCAAAAAAAAGCCAAGTGCCTCCAGTCCCGGCAGTCCCTGGTCTCTGCCTGCCCCTCTGGGATACAAGCGTGAGTATGTATGTATGGCGATACCTCCACGCGTTCCCGAGACAAAGGGTCTCGATAGACTGACAGACGGACGGACAACAAAGTTATCCTAAAAGGATTCCGTTTTTCCTTTTGAAGTACGGAACCCTAAAAATGGTGCTGCTTTACCGCCATTTTTTAAACAATTTGTTTTAAAAAAATTGAAGAAGGCCATGGAAGTGTAAATCCGGCTTTCATGCACCTATTTACAAATCACACACGAAACAATGTTGTTTTCTTTAAAGATGCGAAAAATCCACCTCCCCTGTTGGAATGGGCGCAGAGAAAGACGTGTGCACAGTGGAAAAATTGTTTTATTAATTTTACAGTACCGACTAGCGGCCGACATTTTTACGAATGAGCGATTGAATGATTGAAAGTAAAAAGAATGAATCTGAACGAATGAATGGAAGAGTGGACTGGGATTTTTGATTATTCCAATAGTCCCCCTCAAAAATTCTAGTCTTATATAATGCGATTAGGCAATAGTTTCACATTATGTATTTATATTATTAAAAATAAATTATACATTCTGCTCTCAATATTCTGTTTCAATTATTTTAGTACCTTTTAATCATTAGGTACCTATATTACAAACATTATCAAATTAAATCAAGCTTAACTTTGATCTTAATTGTAGAAATTTCCCTGATCATTTTCGTGAAGATATCAGCTAGTTGATGCTCTATGGAAACATACGCTAGCTTTATTACTTTCTTAGTAATTTGTTCACGTGTGAAATTATATTTTATATATATGTGCTTAGACCTTTTATGGCTAGTGGGATTGTTTGTAATGCTTATACAGCTGTTGTTATCTTCATATATAGGGATAGGCATTGGTATTTGGATTTTAATACTATTTAGCAATGATTTTATGCATTTAGCTTCTCTCACAGCTTCAAAAAGAGCCATATATTCAGCTTCGGTTGAGGAGGCGGCGACTGTGTTTTGTTTGCGAGTATTCCATGATATTACACAGTTCAATGTCATCAAACACTTGGAATACGTATACCGTTGTGCTTTTACGATCAATTTCGTCGCCTGCCCTGCATCGGAATCTGCATAGCCTTAAACTATTTGATGATAGTCGCACCTTTTGTAGGTCATCTTTAAATTTATAGTGCCTTTTATGTATCTTAAAAGATGTTTTAAGTATTTCCATAGTTCATTATATATTTTTTTTTTTTGCTTTGATATCTGCTCAGAATACTAATTGCTGAGCAAATATCTGGCCGTGTGCAAAGCATTGCGTACATAAGGCATCCTATGACGTTCCTGAAAGGAGCGTCAAAGTGTGTATCGGAATTCCAAGTAATTTAATTTTGATGGGAACGGTGACTTTGTCGGATTCCAATCACTCATGGAAAACTTGCTTAAAACATTGTTCAAGTAGACTGACTGGTCCAAAGTTATTGTAGCTTCTGATATGTTTAGTAGCTTTAGCAGGGAGTCTATTTATTAGGCAGGTAGCTGTCAGTATGGCTTACCACCAAAAAGAATTTTCTAATTTCGAACTTTCAACCATGGTTCTAGCCATTTCGGTTAACGTGCGATTCATAGGCTCTGACACACCATTTTGTTGCGGCGTATATGGTACCGTTAGTTGGTACGAGATACCCTTAGAAACACAAAACTCGTTAAATTCTGTTGAAAGTTATTCTCTACCATTGTCGCAGTACAGATTTGTGACTTTCGTATTGAATAAGTTGTCACTCCTAGCAACAAAATCTTTAAGATATTTTAGCACTTCGATTTTGCATTCATTGAGTAGGTCACAGTAGAATGAGTGTAATCATCAATAAAAGTAACAAAGTAGTTTTTGTCATCAAAGGTAGTAGGCGTTATCAGACAACAAACGTCCGACTGAATAATATAAAGGGGTCGATTCTGGTGTTTACTATTGTTATCTTTAGTTTTTGCAAACGGGAGACATGATTGTTTACCAAGAATACAAGGTTCACAAATAGTATCGCTGGGGTTTATATTGTTTATCAAAGACTGGTCACTTCCATCTATTTTATCCTTTAACATTTCAAACCTTTGTTTGTTTACATGTCTGAGTTGGCTATGCCACAAACTATAGGCGTTAGAGGAATTTTGAGTCAAGTGAATATTAAGTTTATTTACTTTAACCTAAAAATGTTGTTGCAATTCTCCCCGGTCATGATGCACTTGTCTTTATGATGGACTTGAACACCGTTTGTTGCCAAAAAAACCACTGTCATACCTGCACGTTGCATCTTACTTACAGAAAGTAAATTATGACGTACCTCGGACGAAAACAATACATCATCAATCGAGCTTTCAATACCTAAATCGGTTGTTACCTTTATGCTGCCTTTACCGTAGGCTTGTATGGACTCGCCGTTTTTCGCAACTCCGATCTTGAGAGGCGTCGATAGTTCCGTGTACGTTGTAAACACGTCAAGTGTATTTATAATATGATCCGTGGCACCCGAATCTAAGAGGAAAGAAATTTTCATATTAGTAGAATTACTAATAGGGTCAGATAAGTTACAATCGGGTGAAACCATAAAAGCGAAACCGCCCTCGTCATTGTTGCACAACGTGTTGTGCGCCGTCCTCTTGTAGCCGCTGCCGCTGCTCCCAGCCCAGTCTTGCTGGATCTTCTTGAGGTAGCGACAGTCATTCTTGAGATGATTTCGGCACCCACAGTGATCGCAGTATATTTTTGAAATTTTGTGAGTTGAATTTCCGGTATGAAAGTTTTTCTTCGGTTGAGGGTAGTTTTTTTTTTTAGAAAAATTTCCTTGTGATTTTGGAAATAAGAAATTCCTCGGACCTGTATGCTAAACCTTGAGCTCTGTTGTAGGTTCACCTTTCAGCTTCACTTTGTGGTCAAGTTGAAGCAAGGAACATTTGGTTGCAGTTTAAGATTCAGCAATTGCTTGCGTAGTACTAATTGCGTGGCCAGGCTTCGTCTCTCGTAGATTTTATCGAGGTTATCGAAAATGGATTTGGCCGTTGCAGCGTCTTTCGCGAAATTTAAATATTCGATAATTGTACCTTTTGCAGTTTGGTTTTACTTTAGCCACATTGCGTCTGGATTATCCGGCACTGGTTGTTCAACGACAATGGCCACTTGCAGTTCTTCTAACAAAGACTTGAAGACGTTCGCCGTTAAATTGCTGGATGTTTCGTTTGCCTCGTATCTCCATTGTTCATATCCGTATTTTAGACGGATAGCAGGAACTTAAGTATAACTTATTTTAATTGTGCCCTGGGCCCATAACCTGTTGGAATGGGCGCAGAGAAAGACGTGTGCACAGTGGAAAAATTGTTTTATTAATTTTACAGTACCGACTAGCGGCCGACATTTTTACGAATGAGCGATTGAATGATTGAAAGTAAAAAGAATGAATCTGAACGAATGAATGGAAGAGTGGACTGGGATTTTTGATTATTCCAATATCCCCAAGGTCGATATCCATAAAAATTATGATCGATCATGCATTGACTGAATATCTCTACCAAACTCAACTTCATTATTAGACCCCATCTTAACACCTCGAAGGGGTAACCAGAGGCGCAAATTCAATCAACCTCAGCCCCAAATTGACATCCAGGTATGTCGGAGGTGAGATGAGAGTAATAAAGATAGAGGGTCTCAAAAAAGTCCCCCATTCTTCCCCGGCGGGGTTCTCAAAAGGGTAATGTCCAACCCTCGGTTACTCCGAGGCATGTGAACTGTCTTCGTTTAAGCGCTAAGTGCTGGAAAATTTTCCCCCACAAAACCCCTAGAAAAGTCATCAGCAAAATATTACGCAGCTGGAACAAATATAGGCTCGCATGCTCCCATTAATAGAATCTGTCAGAGTTACAGTTTTTTTAAATATCATAACGTCAGAACTCTCCGAGATATAAGGGGATCGCACTTATCGAATCGAAACTTATCGTTCGAATCCCGGCTGGGGACAAAAAAAAAACCCCAGGTCTTGGATGTTTACATGTTTGTGATGTCGTTGTTTCTGGTTCCCACGACACAGGGTACCCTAGTGTGGGGCCAGAAGCAATGTACGTGCCTGTATGTAGATGTTTATTCGTGAAATCGGAGTCTATACTGGAGCGAACGAAAAGACATTTCCAATGTCAAAATTTGCTTAAACTACGGGTTTTTTCGAGACAATTTACTAGGCTCACATGAAATTGCATATGATATCGAAACATTTCACTTGCAACGGAAAACTCGGCCAAATGGAAGTCACTATAATTACACTAAGTTCGACACTTATACGTATTACAATTTAGAGCAAATTCATGCGTTTCATGTACGAGGCCCCTTTTAATTTTTTACTTTACACATACATAAACTCATGCCTGTATACCAGAGGGGTAGGCAGAGACCAGGGACGGCCATGCGTGCAACGACTAATGAATGTTGAGGAAGCGAAAGTGATCTGTCAGGATCGTGGCAAGTGGCAGTCCCTGGTCTCTGCCTACCCTTCTGGGATACAGGCGTGAGTTTATATATGTATGTATTTATGTACTAGACCTACGACCTATCTTCTTTTGACAGAGCGGTCGTGGTCATCATGAAGAGGCTGGTTTGTGGGCTAATGTTGCGTGCCTCACGATGCCTCACCATTTCTCTCGGCTAGATGCCGCTCTGGTACATTAATGCAGCGGCTTGCCCACAGTGGACCTAACTCGCCCGGTCCATCGCATCGGTGCTCTACCGCGTGCTTATACATTGTAATTAAGCACCGCTATATATGACGCATCGCTAGAATTAATCAGGCGCTTTAGCGCTCGAAGCGAGTGCTAAAAGACTCCCCTTTGGCTGCGTAGGGCTTCGGCATACGGCGGTTATACAGGCTTCCTTTGTACCGGTGGTGGTCGTCGCACATTGCACTTTTGTTGTGGAACAGGTAACGCGCACTATATAGCAGCCTGTATACGTCCCACTGCAGGGCACAGGCCTTCTCTCAGAGGGAGATTATGTTCGGCTTAAACACTACGCGAGCCCACTGGGGATTGGCGACTTCAAGCTAACGTATACAACCCAGACGGTTTTCTCACGCTGTTTTCCTTTATAGTACGTAAAATTACTCTTTATTCCACACCATACATTATAAAAGTACATGAAAAATCTTAAATATCTATGGTACTGTTTGCGCCTGCCAAAAGGTATGCAACCTCCTTGCAACTTCAAACTTATTCTTTTTCTATAGATCGTCTTTTTTTCTTGTGAAAATATTTGCGCAAGCAACAAGTAATTATACAAAAATCTATTAAAACTATTGTTTCTATCGAAAAGTCGTTATATTTTTGCTGCGAGGATTTACAGAAGAGATAAATCTCTTCAGTTACATAGTATACAACTGAAGAAGAAGAAGAAGAAAGACATTTATTATACCAACAAGATACATCACAGAAACAAAATAAGCAAATAAGTTATGTTGCTTATATGCACAACAACAGAAGGAAAACTGAATACATAACAGACAAAACGAATAAATAAAACAGGACCATAGATGTAGCCTGTGGTGTATCTAAGTTGCCACAAAAGGCTGCTGACTCAGCGTTATTAAATACCCACCCCTAGTTTATCTCTGGAATTTGTAATAGTAGAGCCCTTTCATTTATAGTACAGATTACACACTTTAGCAAACCGGTCTAAAAGGCTTTTCCCTCAGAATATTTTAATGAGGTGGTTTCGCTGTCGCATTGCCGGTGCAAAGGACCACTAACGTTCTTCGTTGTAAATAAATGTGCATTTAATTGTTTGTCTAATACACTGTGTACTAAATCAATGTTCCGTAGATGTACACAAACAAATATTTGAAAAAAAGATCAGTCAAGAAAGATTAAAGATTATTATTTAAATAATCAAATAATAAAATAAATATCAATCAAAATATGAATAATATTAAAAAAATATATCAAATATTATCAATAAGTAATATTTTTTATTTTATTTATTTATTTATTTCATAAAACTTAAAACTATATAAATAATATATATTATTATTATAAATTCTTTATTGAACAAAGACAGTGTACAAAAGGTGGACTTAATGCTAATGGCAATACATAGATATTGCACATGTGCAATGTGCAAAAAATGTGTTAAGCACACATTAAAGATTATTTAGATGATAAAGATGTCTGGGATTAAAGCCAGTTCAATGCATTAGTTGTAGGTTTTAGAATGTTATTTCATTATCAGTCATTTGACCCCCACTGTCGGACATATGCCATCACCAAACGATCTCTCATGGTTTTCAAAGCTTCCCGGTGTTGTGCCGCCCGCATCCAGCGACTCCCCTCCACCGTAACGAGTGGGGTGACGGTCCACGCTGCGTTGTCAGGTCCGCGGTCGCCAGGTCAGAACTTTTCCGCCCCAGGCGACCATCAGTTCTCCGAGCTATGTAACTTTCAGTAAGCCACACTTTCTGTGCTATTTTGAATGAAAGCATTTTGTCGTGAGTCTGGAGGTTTTAATTGCCTTTCCAAACATTTTACGTGAATCCTCATATACAACTTGCAGATTCTACTCGTCAAAATTAAGTGAACGTGAAGGTGGAAAATATTTTATTTACCATAAGATCAATGCTTACAGCATACAAATCAATGAATATGTATTATTTTTATGGTAAAAAGGAAGGGGCTCAGCTTATTAAGATATCATCATCATCATCATCAACCATTTGGTGCCCACTGCAGGACATAGGCCTATTAAGATATTAATTGTTTACTGTGGAAAAAACTTTGAAGCCTTCTCTCAGAGTATAGGCGTAATTACCACGCGTGCCCACCGCGGATTAGCAATTTTAAACGCTGAGGTATGTGAACACTTCAGACACTCCGGTTTCCTCGCGATATTCTTTCACAGTTAGCAAGTGGTATTGCTGCCTCAACTTCATAAATCTACGTAAATCAGAAAACAAAGTCATTGGTACATGCTAGGATTCGGACCCACGCCTCCCGAATGTGTGGCCGGCGTTCTACCGCTTCCGCTGCGCTACCACGGCTCTACCACTGACAGTAGCTAAATACTATTATTGTTAAATACACGACCCCAGCCACTGCTGTCGCTGAAATATACTCCGGACCGGCAAACTTGTAATCTTCAAGGTGTGTAATTCAAAATTTAATCATAATCCCGAGAAGTTGGGTACCTGTCTGTCAGTTGCGAAGCTCTGGCAACTTTTGGAGATCAAAGTTGGTGAAGATTCGGAGATAAACCGGATGGGGGCTGCAGATTCGGTCGACTTCTCAAATTTGTGTGGACGGGTTGTAGAAATTTGTAAATTATGGCGCAACTATTATTGCTATATTTCGGTCCAAACTCGCGTTCATTGGATGTAGGTACTTAAACATGATGGATGGATGGATGCCTTTGGATATCCGTAATTTTATTATCTAGCAAAGCCTCAAACCGTATTTATCAAAGGTATATTTTTTTGTACAATCATAAACGTTGCGCTTTAGAGCTTAATAATTCACAAACGGAACCCTAAATAAAAACAATTCCCACAATATTTATATATTTTTGAACGAGAAATCCACACACGATACCCCACACTATGGTGAAGGCGAGAAAAAAATGCATCCCTAATTTAATTAAAAAAATACCTTTTTTAACATTTTATGTACTCTTTTGTCCGCGGGATTAATTATGTATGTTTATGCCAAGTTTCCGCTTTCTTCTACTAATTGTCTCTGAAGTAGGCCGCGGATAGACACACAGATAAACAGATAGACACACAGACAGACAGACGGACGGACATGGCGAAACTGTAACTGTACCGCCACAGAATCCGTTTATACGATTATTGTTACCATGGCAACGCAGTAGGTACATAAATATCTTAGAGTTTGGCTTGAAAAAATGTTACGGTAACAATATTTTTTTATGCCACGGGAATGCATTACGGGAATATCAAGTATCCCATGTCTCAATTCAGATTTTTGTCTATCTGTAGGCCAAGTTTCATGTAACTCCGTTCAGTCATTATTGCGCGATTGAGTAACAAACAAGCAAACATCCAATCATCTTCACAAACTTTCACATTTATAATATTACTAGCAGTCCCGGTGAACTTCTTAGGTACTGCCACAGAATCCATTTATACGATTCTTGCACAACGCCATCTATTTTTATAAGTATCATCCAAACATCTAAACCTTCAAACATCCAAACATATTTACGAACTTTCACATTTATAATATTATAGTACGATATAGTAGGATTAGTAGGACAATACTTAATTTAACACAAAGAACGAAATATTTACACAAACCATAAGCAAAATATAAACAAGTACATACTTACATATTACAGGTACATATTGCGTTCACACAAAAACGTAGCACACACTAAAATAGACCCTAATTTGACGCAACCGTAGCGCCAGATTATTCTGTATTTGATTAATGCTCTGCAACTCCATGATTTATGGCTCCCACGGTAATTCTCAGGCCGCAGAAACAATGCTAAATATTGTTTATGACTCCGAAGGCTATATTTAGACATGATGATGATTGTTCCGACCGGTTTCGGCCATGGCGACCACTTTGACCCCTAATCAGAGATGTGGCGCTGGTGCGCTCGCAGATGGCTTATGTAGCCTATCTTCACGGCGAAACTCCGTGCACACTGAGGGCACGTGAGAATGCCGTTCTCATAATTATATGTTATGGCAGCAGGTGGGCGAGCCTTTAACTGGTCGCGTTTGGCATCCAGGTCAGCTTTACGCTGAACCTCGAACTCGCGTACTTGGCTGTTCACCATCCTGCGCCATTCTGGCCTGACATACAGCTAATTGCAACCCGCAGCTTGGTTGGCTCCGCACGTATTGACTTGTCTTTCCTGTGGGCTAGGCCGACTAAGCTGTCAGGATGGTATAGGTGCTGGGCAAGCCTACTCCATCTAAACAACAATGTCCCAGGCACTGCAGCGTCCGAGTGGTCCCTTCACCCATTTAGTGTGAGTGATATAAATCATATCATTACGTAGATGCAAAGGCCAAAGTTTTAATTGTAATTTATGTCTACCCTTCTAGTATAAACGCATGAATAAAAACCTTCACACGGTGTACGATCACTTGTCTTGTCCTGCTCTTATATTACGCGCACCAAATCGTGAATGATGCCAATTGGCCAAAAAAATTTTTGATATAAATTTTTTATAATTTATTTCGAAAATATGGACTATTTTAAGAAACTAATTTCGTTATTTTTGAATTTTATTGATTTCTTATATTTTTAATATTTTTCTAAAATTTTGTGGTGTGTGACGTCATCAGAGCATGTTTAAAGAGATAGTCTTTGCCTACATAAAAAAAAACAAATGTCATTAACGTCAGTTGATTTGGTCGGCTAACCATGTATTCTGTGGGCTAACCTCACATTACCTATTTAATACCATGGAAGTAGTATGATACACTTCAACACGTTGACATTTAGTTTTTCTTTTTTGTAAGGCAAAGGATCAATACTCAAACTGCCTTTAGTGACGTCATACAAAAGTCATTTAAGGTTAAAGCTTTTTATTTAATATCTTAAAAAATATAGACTTATTTACAAATCTGATAAATAGAAATTGTACGGAAAGCAAAATTCTCGAAATGGTTGAGATTTTCGTTCATATTAAAAAATGTAGTATGCATGGCCAATTTTCTAACTGTCAAATACCTACTATACTAACTGCTATCGCAAACGTCAGGATTCCGATAGGCAAATCCTGTTGCGCATAATTTTATTAGGCCCCTATTGTGTAACTGTCCACTATATTGGCTTATCAATTTTGACGTCTCCGAAGGGTCAAAATATCTGTGTTTTTGACAGTTCGGAGTAGGTTAAATCGGACGAGTACATACAGTGAAAAAGTTACGTAAGTAGCGGTCCTGGGGCCTGATCATGCGCAACAAATCCTGTCAAAAGCAATGAGCCGTTTTCAGTACAAATTCACAAAGCGTTTCATAGATGGCGCTTACAGGCGTGGCCATAGAAGAACCGGAATACGTCTGTCAAATTTTGCTTAGCGCAGATTAATTTTGACAGCCGTATTCCGGTTCTTCTATAGCGACGCCTGTAAGAGCCATCTATGAATTGCTTTGTGAATTTGTACTGAAAATGGCTCATTAGTATGGAATTTGACAGACTATTGGTGTCGATCAGAATTTGGTGCGCGTAATATAGGGGCTGGTCCCAAATTAGAATACCGTGTGCTATGGTAACCAGACAACGGCGTCACAAACATGGAAAAACACCCGAGGCCCTTTGTAGAAATGAAAATAGGGCGGCCTTCACCGGTAATAGAACTTTGTGTTGACACCAGTAACAAGGAATCCTACAACTCTTTATATGTATAGGTGTGACAGTCCACGAGAATTTACATTCAGGCTTTTTAGGGTTATGTACCCAAATGGTAAGGGACCCTACTACTAAGACTCCGCTATCCGTCCGTCCGTCATGAACCGTGATAGTTAGACAGTCGACATTTTTACAGATGATGTACTTCCGTTGCCGCTATAATAACAAATACTAAATACAGAATAAAATAAATATTTAAGGGGAGCTCCCATACAACAAACGTGATTTTTTCGCCGTTTTTTGCTCGATATTAAAACGGCAACAGGTAGACGCTTGAAATATTCAAATGTTGTATAATAATGGTATGAAACCCTTCGTGCGCGAGTCCAACTCGCACTTTGCTGGTTTTTTTAGTTTCAGATAATATATTGAATGGCAAAATTTTCTTTTTCCGCTCAACAAGAAGGTTTGTGACCAAAGTTTTTATGATTTTCACTTTTATTTTATGCAATTTATTAAATCTTATAATGTTGCCTTAAAATTTTGTGGAAATAGTTTTGTCGGGAAGAATTTATATTTTTTTAACTTAATAATAAATCTGTGTAAGCTCTGACGGCCTTATTTATGAAAACACGATTCCTCTAAAGCACTCATAAGAGGTAGTTTATTTAATCTGTGGTTACGACTTTTCCTTGTAAAATTTCCACCACAGACTATTTTAATCGGCGTTTTCTAATCTGAGAAAAGTTTCACGGTGTTATTTATAAATGAATCGTGTGATTTTAAAACAACACATGTCCTTTCAATACAACTTGTCAGGAAATAGAAAAAACTGTTTTATTCAAATACTAATATCTACAACAGCAATATTTTAGCATATTATGTTAATTTCTGTATGAATAAACTACAATTTTTTTTTCTAATGTAAATCAATAGGTAGGTGTAAATAATTTAATTAAAAAAAAATGAACAAGTGTTATTTTAAAAACACATGTGACTTGTGTTGTTTTAAAATCACACGATTCAAATAAACACGATATTCCTAAAAGCGCCGATTAAAATAGTCTGTGGTGGAGATTTTACAAGGAGAATTCGTAACCACAGATTAAGTAAACTGCCTCTTAGGAGTGCTTTAGAGGAATGGTATTTTTATAAATAAGGCCTTTATAGTTTGCTGTGCAGTTGGCTCGCACGATAGTAGGTTTTTATTGGTTTTCTTTTTCTAAGACAATGACGAGGTTTTGTATAGTATTTTCCTATGAACTGAACCCTATAGCTAAGTAGATAAGACGCAATTGTAGCGTGACCGCAATTAAATAAAAATACCGTCTAACCAGATACGGTAGTAGCTTCCTACGATCAATATTATGTAGTTCAGAAATCAGAAATCAATAATTTATTTCAAGATAATCGGTAGTAGCTTCCTACGAGCAATATGATGTAGTTCAGAAATCAGAAATCAATAATTTATTCAATGTACTATGTTACTATGTTAGCCGCTGCCTTCGGGCCGTATTTGTAGTGGAGAAAAAGGCAGCGGGAAAAAAAACTCCACTCTGGCCATCGTTTCTTAAATCATCTTAAACTTATACATCAAAGCCATCAAGTTGATGAAGTACTTAGAAACAGATTATGACTTACTATGATTAGAGTACCCAAACTAAGTATCCATATTTTATGTTCAAGAACACATAAAACGTGGATACTTAGTTTGTGCGCGTAAAACCGGACATTAAAAGACGCCATTTAAAAATAGTTAAACGGCATCTTAACGATAGTTTATTTAGATTAGTGACGTGGTGACATCCGGTGTAGGTATTATTTTTATTTACATTAAGAAACTATCTATGTACTCGTATATCTAATATTATGCTATTAATAATATCGATAACTTTCAACATTTGTACGCCTGTTTTGGTAAAACATGCTGAACTAAAAATATGTTTAATTCTACCTTTCTGTACATATAATTGATAAATAAATCTCTTATTTAATCTATTTATAAAAACACGATTCCGTAAAACACTCCTCAGAGGCAGCTTAAATAGTCTGTGGTAAAGGAAAATACGTAACACAAATCGTGTTTCTATAAATAAAATCGTTTATCTTTGGCGGTATCATGACAAGACTTTTATCTTTTATTTTTAATATCATGACATTCCCCAGCGACCGGACATGCAACTGACAGACAGTATCAATGCAAACTAACGTGAAAATAGTTAAGATGTTAATAATAAGATGTCATAATTTATTATATAATTTGGTAATAGGTATATTGTTTTTAATCTTTTTTACAATTTATTTATTTTTCCCTCTCACTTGCCTCCTAAAACACGATACTAGGTATGTGTTTGTGAAATGAGGGACTAAGGTACTTCCACTTCCGAGCCAAATAGACTAACGGAAAAAACAGCCCCGATTAATTTAATAACCCGCGCTAAGAGACAGGCTGGCGTGTGCCAAATATTGAAATTAACCGTAAGGAAAATTGTAATTAAGGTTTTGCGCCCGCTCGACAGATTCTGCTTGGATACCGTTCCAAGATTTGGAAGCTGAGGTCGTCTGTATTCAAATTGACTTCCTTTTTTACCTAACTTACCTTCTTACTTGGGGAGTAGACGGACTTTACCGAATATTTTCGCTTGTGTGCCGATGTAGACAGCATTACAGTTGCTTTATTTACTTAAATGCTTTCGATGTTTTTTGTCAAAGCTAGATTCCAACGCACCGCAAATGCAGTTTCAAATGGTCCTTCCCTTTACACAAAGTATTTAATGAGTGTTTTAGAGGAGTCCAGTTTTTAGGGTTCCTTATTCAACAAGGAACCCTTAAAGGCTTGGCTTAAAGGAAACATAAATGGCTAATCGAAATGTGTTTCTATAATGTGAAGGAGTACCTCTCTTTAAATAGAATAAATATGCACTAAGAAATAATATTCGAGCACCATGTAATATATACCTATACAATATATAAAAAAGAATATAAGCTGATATGTAAATAATTGGACTATTTTATACATTCGTTCTAGACATAATTTTTGCATACCTGGACGGGTGAAATGTGTATATCGTTATTTATTAGTTTGTAATGGCTGTAAAAATTTATAACAAGCTCCCAAAGCACCTTAAACACCTGAATAACGACTACAATTTCAATAAAGATTTAAAGAAAATACTAATTTCAAAATGTTATTATAATATACAGGAATATTTTAAGGATAATATAGATGCAATGAGATAAATAATTATATAAATATAACTTTTTAAATATAATTAAATTGTATGATTATTAATTCAATTAAGTATTCTAATTTTAAATTTATATAAATAATGCATATTTTAATGCAGCACAAGCAGTAAAATGTTGCGTGCCCAACAGGGTCCACAAAGGTCTTATCAAATAACTGTTAAGTTAAAATGTAACAACCCTAAAACTTGTGGAAAGTATTGAGAATTGAGTATTATATTGACCACCAATTGTACGACATTTCAGGCAAATAAACTATTTCATTTCATTTCAGTCTTTCTATGTCCGTCTGTCTGTCAGCGGCTTAGCACAGAGCACAAAGCACAGAGACGACAAGTACTACAAAGTAGAAATTTGGCATAGACGTAGGTAAATATGTACATGTGCAGTACTTAACTAAAAATCTGGTTCATCGTCAGATTTTTCACCGTGCTTTGTGCTAAAGGGTCATAAACAAAATGGAGGCGAAGTATCTCACGGAAAAAAATTTTTGACAAACATGAGTGCCTTTGGATTTCGTACAGTAGACTTACGAAAACGAAATGTCGAGAGAAAACAGTTACGAAACCATGACCTCATCGATCGAGCAGTTTTAGAAGTAAGAGATACGTAGCAGACCATATACGCACACTAACAGCCCTATCACAATAGCGGTTGGCGCGCGATTTGAAATCGACGCGGCGAGCACGACGCGACGACGCTGCGCCGTCTGGACACTCCGTTTTGGACACTCAATAGCAAAATGCATTGATCTGACGAGGAAATACGCTACTGGCTTTGTTACTTCGAAGACGCAGAAATCGAAAGCAGATGCAAGTCAACGACGGATCTGGGAGGATTCATTATCAAGTAATCGGCTGGGAGAGAGCGACTATCTCATGTAACTGGACGATTTTGATTTTTTTATTATTGTATCAACGACGATTATACCACTAAACGATGCTACGTCCGCTTACACACGTATCTTTCATATGACTCAAGTGGGACCGGTCGGACTGTCGAACGTGATTGTACAAAATGGCGTCGACGATGATAATCGCGGCAACCTCGCTTTTGCGCAGCGTCGTCGCGGCGTGCTTGCTGCGCAATCGTGCATCGTTTTCAAATCGCTCGCAAATCGCTAGTGGTATAGGGCTCTAGAACCAGAGCTACATATTTTCCCGTGCCAAATCCCAGTGGCCGGTCTGTCATTCTTATCCCAAAAAGTCAAGGCCAGGAGTTGAAATCGTAAAAGGTGAGCGGTCTCTGAAATTGAAAATGAAGGACTAGAGTTCGCACAATTCCACAGTTGGTATCAGAATCGTGGAATGGGTTGGAGTCGTGGCAAATAGCTCCCGGGTACCCCGCACCGAGTTTTTATGTGGGTAGCACTAAACGAACTGGGGCTAAAGTTAATAAACGCGTCGTTGTTCAATAGAGACATATGATCACGACAATGGCTGTTATTTGACGCTATGTCATTCCAATGGTTTAACCCGCGCAAATTAAATAGGCTTCTCTCGCGTAGGAGAACGATCCGCGCGAGGCGGCGCCGAAACTTGGGTAGAACATTGGACTCGGAAACGGGAGACCCAGGTTCGATTCCCAGTGTGGGCATGTACCTATGACTTTGTTTTCTAAATTATGTACATTTGTGAAGTTATGGTAGCAATACCACTCGCTAACGGTGAAGGAAAACATCGTGAGGAAACCTGGGTGTTGGGTATAGGACCCGCTCTGCTACCAGAGACCAAGGAGACAGGGCCGCCTGCCTCCTGGTCCCAAATTAAATACTAATAAACACTGAAACACAAGTAAAACACTTACAGAATGTCCAATGTTTCGTCGACGGTCCTCGTCGAATAGACAGCCGGCGCCTCCCGGGATGCCTGCACCGGATCGCTAATGGGAGCCCTAGTCTTCCCCAGACTACCCCAAGAGCGCTCTTCCCCAGAAAACTGCGTCTCAGTGCAGGTTCTTGGTACCACGACCTCGCGGTCTCAAGGGAGAACTGTTCGTCTCACTTTCACGAGGGAAATCCTTTCGCCTCACCACAAATCGTCAGGAATGACTCGGGAACCTTCCCTCTTTCCTTATAGTTCACTCCACGCGAAGATATAAAGCCGGCAATCCAATTGCTTTACAATTTAGATAAGTATAATTTGCTCAACCACGAGCCAACCAAGCAAGAAAATTTTCAAGTGCAATAACCTCAAAAGTAAGTGTCATCTGTCACAGACAATGTTGCTACTTTATTCCGAACATCCCCCCGCTCCGGGCTGAGAGGCTCAGGCCGCTAGTCTAATCAACCGGGAGACGAGAGAGCGTTGCTACGGCTCGTCGCAGAATCGAACCATCGACCAACACATCCGCGACGCGTGGAGTTCCGTCCTCCCCAAATAGCAACTTTAAAATGCGCCCCCGGCGCCAAAACAAGGATGGCCAATTGGCCTCTTTCAAAAGTACCAAATCCCCTTCCCTAGGAGGCTCGGTCCTGTCTGTCCACTTCACCCTTTGCTGCAACAGATGCAGGTATTCAACCGACCAACGATTCCAAAAGTCCTGGCCCATTTGTTGCAACATTTGAAAACGTGACAACCGTGACGTACGTTCATCCCTCCATGGGTATTCTGGCAGCGCAGTAAGTGGCTGTCCAATCAAAAAATGGCCAGGAGTCAGGACCTCTAGATCGTTTGGATCAGGGGACAGGGGACAGAGAGGACGAGAATTGAGGACCGCCTCTACTTTACAAAACACAGTAACAAGCTCCTCAAACGTCAGGACAGTCTCTCCGATCACGCGGCGGAGGTGAGTCTTCGCTGACTTGACGGCAGCTTCAAAGATACCTCCCCAGTGAGGGCAATTTGGGGGACTAAACCGCCAAGTTACCCCTTTCCGGGCGAGGATTTGACTTAAACTATCACCATTATTTTCTAAAAATACATTAACATCCTTTAGATAGTTTATGGTACCCTTGTAATTTGAGCCATTGTCGGAGCGAATAAGTGAGGGCAGGCCTCTGCGCGACACAAAACGATCCAAAGCGGCGACGAAGGCCTCAGTAGACAATGCTGAAACTACTTCCAAGTGGACAGCCTTGGTGGCCAAGCATACAAACACGCATAGGTAAGCCTTCACAACCCGAGCGTTGCGAAGGGTGGTCGTTTTTACTGAAAACGGCCCCGCAAAGTCCGTTGCGACTCCCTCAAATGGCCGAGACTGATTAACTCGGTCCGGCGGCAGATCTCCCATCTGCGGCTGCATGAGTGAAGCCTTCACTCTGTAACAAGGTACACACTGAAAGAGGACGCTTCGAATGACTCTTCGAGCAGACAATATCCAAAACTCCCGCTGCAGGATAGCCAATAATGCGCCACATCCGGCGTGGGCATTACGAATGTGTCGATCCGACACCAAGAGCTTTACCAGAGGTCCATCCTTTGGTAACAGCAAGGGGTGGCGACTTCCGTAAGGCAGGTCAGCTTTCCGAAGTCGACCCCCAACACGCAAAAGTCCCTCCGAATCTGTAAAGGGATTTAACCTGGCGACCGCTCCCTTGAGTTTGGTGCGACCCTCGCGCAGGATCCGAAGTTCAGCCTCGAAGCGGTCCACCTGCACGATGCGAATCCAGTGCAGCAGCGCGTTCCGACGTTCCTCTGCACTCACAACTGGGGACAAATGTTTATCACTCGGATTTCGACAGTTGCGAACAAATCTTTTAATCCAGCTGGTAACCGCCAGCAGTTTATCCAGACTGCTATACCGCCCAGGCAGCCAGTCGGGATCCAAGGCCGTCTCCACAGCCAGGGCGTGCACCCGCACGCCAGGCAAAACTTGAATCGACCTGTCCACCTGCTGGACAGGCCACGAAGTCTCTGGTTCCTCCAACCAGGCTGGTCCCCACCAAAGTGAATGAGACACCAATTCCGGAGCTGTGCAGCCCCGGGAAGCACAGTCAGCTGGGTTCCAATCACCTGGGACGTGTCTCCAGATGATGGGGATGCCAATGTTCTGTATCTGGGAAACCCGGTTTCCCACGAAGATTTCCAAAGTATGTGGCGCCGCGCGCAACCATGCCAGCGCGACTTGACTGTCTGACCATGCAAAGACATCCCGGATGTCAATGGTGGCAGCCAGCTCACGAGAGACGTGGCTTAACAATCTGGACAACAGATGAGCTCCGCTCAACTCTAGCTTAGGTATGGTCAGACGAGTTCTAATAGGAGCCACCTTGCTCTTTGCCAAGAGTAAAACGACGTTGACCCGACCCTCGGAATCAACCGTACGTAGATACACTACCGCAGCGTACCCCCGCTCGGATGCATCACAAAACCCATGCAGACTTGCCTGATACCTGCCCGGCGGCAAAATCCGACGAGGCAGGGCAACCCGGTTGACCTCCTTCATCGAAGATATCAGCGCAAGCCAGGTGTCCAGTGGAGGCCCGATGAGCGGCTCGTCCCACGAGACGCCCATAATCCAGAGCTGCTGCAGCAGACACTTGGCCAGGAAGATCACTGGGCTAATCCACCCGTTCGGATCAAACATACGAGCTATGGTGGACAGCACTGTCCGTTTACTCCAGACCCTCTGGTGCTCCAGGTCCACCTGGAACGTGAAAATATCATTAACGGGTTGGTACCGCATTCCTAACACCGCTATCATGTTGGGATCTTCCACATCCTCAAACAAATTAGGGTTCTGTTGGTGATCCTCCGGGATACCCTCCAACAGACCCGGCTCGTTAGACAACCATTTCCGCAGCTCGTAGCCTCCGGCTGCTAGAATGGCAATCAATTCATCCCGCAGTATGAGAGCCTCCTCGATACTTTGGGCCCCGGTGCACACATCGTCAACATAAAGGTCGCGTGCCAACACGGCGGCTGCGCGGGGAAAGCGGGCCCGTTCCCGCTCTGCCAACTCTAACAAGCAGCGAATGGCAATATAAGGGCTGGACTTCAACCCATATGTGTTGGTGTTGAGCTCGTAGACAGTCACCGGGTCCTCCGGGTGTTCACGCCAGAGAATCAGCTGGAAACGCCTGTCATCTGGGTGGATAACCGTCTGCCGAAACATCATCCGGATGTCCGCTCCAAACACCACCTGATGTCTTCTAAAGTTCAGTATAATGTCCACGACATCCCTGTGCAACTTGGGACCGGAATGCAAGCACTGATTTAATGACACCCCTGTCGACGTGGGGGCTGAGCCGTCAAATACGGTCCTCAGCTTACCTGACGACGCCTTCACCACCGCATGGTGAGGCAAGAAATAATGCTCAGTTGAGCTCCAATCAACTCGAGCCGGAGACATGTGGCCCAATGCCTCATACTCGCGCATAAACTCAATGTACTTATCGCGAAGGACGGGGTCACGCCGCATGCGCCGTTCCATGGCCAGCAGTCGTTTCTCCGCCAGTGCCCTGGACTGCCCTAGAACAGGAGAAGAAGCAATGAACGGTAACCTAGTTACGAATTGACCGGACGTCAGCCGCGACGTATTGGCTTGATAAAAGGCCTCACACTCCTCATGGTCCGGATCCACCCTTGGAACCATGGGAGGCTCCTCAACTTCCCAAAATCTTTGCATCGCCTTGGCAAGAGATGCAGACGCAATGACCTTCGACTCGTCCGGAGTGGAGTCCTCAAAGACTGGCCCCATTACAGAAAATCCAAAAATTGTCGACACTGCCACCAGTGAAGAGGGCCCCAGAACCTTCTGGGTGCCTAGAAGGACCCATCCTAATACATCCGAGCCCAGGAGTAGATCCACTGGAGCGGGATGGTAGAAAAGTGGATCGGCCAGATCCAGATCCGACGTACACAACTTTATACCTGAGGGGAGATCTGTAGATGGCTGCCATCCTACAATGGTATCCATTACCATGGCCATAGCCGAAATCCTCAGCATAGAAGAGTGTACCGACGAAAAGGTGAAGTACGTCTGCCCAGCCAGACGCGGAACCTTCATGCCGCCAATTCCCAAGAGGGGCAACCCAGCCCTAAACCTAATTGCTCGGCCACTCGTGTTGATAATAGACATCCCTGGGCCCCGGAGTCCAGCAGGGCCCTGACCCTGACCGAATCTCCCTGGGGGCCCCATACGCGGACCACCGCAGTGGGCAGCAGAACCGTCCTCGGTTCTGCGCTTGCAGAGGGGCAGGCTAGCTACAGACTCCCCCTCCCGTAGGGGGGCCCCTGCTGGTAATATGGCTGGCGAGTGCACATCGCCATCCTAGGCAGGGTATACCCTGCAGCCCTACCGTACCTGTAATACGGCGGGTGGTACTCCAGCCGTGGGTACTCGTGGCACGGCGGAGAGTAGCGCTGTGGCACCTCTGAGCCGCGCTGCTCCACGCCAGCGTGCGCAGGAACCGGTGCGCAGAGAGGAGGCCCTCTCCCCGTGTCAACCATCGGGCCCCCGCCCGTAGGGGCCCAACTCACACTCGGGCCGGCTGCATGGTAACCCGCAGGTGCGGGGCCCCCCGTGGGTCCACGCGCAGGCACCTGGCTCAGCTCCGGTTGTGGGGGCGCGCCTCGTGGAGGACTCCTCCTCCCATCGGACGGGGGGCCTCGCCCTGAGGGGCCCCCGCCCGTAGGGCGCCGCTGTTGTGCCGTCGGAGAGTCCGCTCCCGACCTGTTGGCACACAACATTAAGTGGTGCGGCCCACCGCATGCACGACAACGCTGGGGCCTGGGGCAGTTCCGTTCAAAGTGGTCCCCCAGGCAGCCAAAGCACAGGCTATTGCGCTTCACCATGCGCCGCCTATCAGCAACTGGCAACCCTTGCCAGTCGTGGCACTTCAGCAGAGTATGGCCCGCGTGCCCACACTGCAAACAAGCCGAGTCCTTCCCGGCCGCCGCCAGTGCCGCCAAGCGCGCCGTAGTGCGTCCTCGCAGCGGCTGCGCTGGCTGGGACGTACTGCGCGCCGGTGAGGCGCCGCACTTACACGTCGGCGCCGCTGACTGCCTCAAGTCCGGTTGTGAGGTCTCCACGACCCTGGCCTCATATTCGAGGAACTGAATGAGGTCCACGAATTTAGGCAACGCGTTGACATCGCGCTCCGCAGACTCCCGTTCGAACCTAGAACGCATGTCTGTCGGCAACCTACTTAAAGTAATGTGCACGAGGAGAAAGGACCACTCGTCCACGGGCAGTCCCAACGTCCTCAGTGCATTACAGGCCACTGTAATTGGGGTCAACAACTGCAGCCTCAATTGTGACCGGTTGGTCAGCTTGGGCAAAGCCAATAGCTGACTGACATGCGCATCAGCCAATAGGCGCACGTTCTGGTATCGCGTGTTCAGTAACTCCCACGCAATGCTGTAGTGGTCGTCCTCGACCTTGAGATGTTGGACGAGCGACCTCGCTTCGCCCTCCAGAGTGGACAACAAATATGCCATTTTTTGTCCACGAGACAAGTCTCCTCTAGAGTCCACTAGAGATGTAAACATATTTTTAAATGGAACCCATTCTTCCACAGCGCCTCCAAAATGTGACAGCTGTAGGGTGGGCAGCCTACCTGTAATGCTTACTAAATCCTCCCTGGGTGTATGAGTAGGTACAACATGACCCTCACGTTGTCTCCTGATGTCCGATGCCCTTTGGACTATGGAGTCACCAATCTCCATGATCTGGGTGAAATCCTGCTCATAACCTGCCCAGACCTCGTGGGTGGGTGCTGGAGTACTGCCTGACAACGACTTCATGGCCCCTTCCGCCTCAATGAGACGTTGAGACACCTGTTCTGCACGTTCCAATATGGCATCGTCACGATCCCTACGTGACAATAGCCCCTGGGCATTGGTAAACCAACGCAATTCATTGGCCAATGACACCCTCGCCATCGCGTTAGAGTAATTAATATTGACAACAAATATTAATTTATTGATAGCTCCCCGCTAACAAAATACCAAAACTCAACAATGGCCCAATGTAGATGAAATTATATTAAATAGTACAGTATATATATAGCAACGGGTACCCTACCACAGATTACTAACATACATCTTTCCAAGATACAAAAGACTAACAATTTTATTAAAGATAAAAGATTAACAAGAGCCGTCTTGTACAATAACAATATAATTATGAACAAATATCTGTCCTAGATATTACAACAAGACAAGTGTTTTAACAAGAGCCGTCTTGTACAAACCGAACAAATTATAAAGTAATATCTGTCCTAGATATAATAGCAAAAACAATACATATCAACTTTTACAAAACCATTTGTCACCGATAGTACTTGCATACAACGTGAGTGTTTCCCACAGGGTTAAGGGATTAACCACGCTCTGCTACCAGAAAATGTTGGGTATAGGACCCGCTCTGCTACCAGAGACCAAGGAGACAGGGCCGCCTGCCTCCTGGTCCCAAATTAAATACTAATAAACACTGAAACACAAGTAAAACACTTACAGAATGTCCAATGTTTCGTCGACGGTCCTCGTCGAATAGACAGCCGGCGCCTCCCGGGATGCCTGCACCGGATCGCTAATGGGAGCCCTAGTCTTCCCCAGACTACCCCAAGAGCGCTCTTCCCCAGAAAACTGCGTCTCAGTGCAGGTTCTTGGTACCACGACCTCGCGGTCTCAAGGGAGAACTGTTCGTCTCACTTTCACGAGGGAAATCCTTTCGCCTCACCACAAATCGTCAGGAATGACTCGGGAACCTTCCCTCTTTCCTTATAGTTCACTCCACGCGAAGATATAAAGCCGGCAATCCAATTGCTTTACAATTTAGATAAGTATAATTTGCTCAACCACGAGCCAACCAAGCAAGAAAATTTTCAAGTGCAATAACCTCAAAAGTAAGTGTCATCTGTCACAGACAATGTTGCTACTTTATTCCGAACACTGGGTGTCTGAGCTATTCACATGCCTCAGCGCTTGAAATCGCCAATCCGCGGTGGGCACACGTGGTGATTAAGCCCATACTCTCTCTCTGAGAGAAGGCCTGTGCCCTACAATGGGACGTATATAGGCTGCCTATGATGCAGTCATACTAGATAAAATCACATCTTTTTTAGGGTTGCGTACCCGAAGGGTGCTAAACGGGACCCTATTACTAATACTTCACTGTCCGTCTGTCTGTCTGTCACCAGGCTGTATCTCAGGAACCGTGATAGCTAGGCAGTCGAAGTTTTCACAGATGATGTATTTCACTATGACAAAAATACTAAAAACAGAATAAAATAAATATTTAAGGGGGGCTCCCATAAAACAAAAGTATGTTTTTTCCGCTTTTTGCTCGCTATTAATAATGGCAACAGGTAGACGCTTGAAATATTTACTGAATATGAAGTTCTATATTCGCTTCAAAAATAAATAATAAAAAAAAAATTAATTGATAGAATAAATACTTAAGGGGGGCTCCCATACAACAAACGACATTTTTGTCGTTTGTCTAATGTTGTATAGATAATGGTACGGGACCCATCGAGCACTAGTCCGGCTCACTTGGCCGGTTTTTACAGATTCTTTTTGCAAAAAGGGTCAGACCAATGATTATCTCTCAATCAACTTTTGTTCCCAAGATTTAGACTGTCAAAGGTTAACACATCTTTTATGGGGCATTGTATACGTTTCTACAATAAGTGAAGATATATTATGCTTGCGAGAAATGCGGATCAAAAAATGTGTAAGTTGGTGCCAAAAGGGCTACTATAACATTAAATATTATTCAGATGACAAAGATGTCTGGAATTAAAGCCAATTCAATGCATCAGCTCTAGGTTTTATAATAATTATATAAAATCTGTTAATTAAGAAACATTATTTGAAAAGTCTAAGTTTGGAGATTTTTTGTCCATTTTTTCTCCAAAATCATACATGTAGGTATTGAAAAGAAGACCTGGTTTTACTTGTAACGTTCATTAAGTCACAGTTTGTGTGTTGTTTTGAATGAAAGCATTTTGATTTGATTACAGTCCTGGGTGTTTTGCCTAAGGTTCACGGCATTGGAGCCCAAAAATCACTATTATCATGATTTAGAGATCGGTCTGAAACTTTTTAGCAAAAGCGATCTGTATAAAATTATATCATTTTTTTCCATAGGTGGAGCTAGTGTTACTACATGGAGCCCCTTAAGAGACTCGCCTCTGTTCGAGGGATCGCTCCCAAAGGCCCGGCCCATCGCTAGCATCGATCGTGTCCTAAGATTCGCAGCACGTCTCACAACTTGTTTCGAGATTACCGGCCTTGCGACCGCTCCTTACGTTTGCACGCGCTTACGTTCAGCGCATGCGAAAGGAACTTTTAAGGTGGACTTTTTCGAGGCCTTTCAAAACGTCGGGAACGCGCCTGGAGCGTGCCGAACGCCAGTCCCCCGGATCTACGATATTTCTGAGCTGCGGCGAAAACTTGTCATTTCTGTCCACTTTTTACTCGCGTCCGTAGGGCCCATACCCTGGGTCGAATTTCATAAAACCACGATTCATAGTTTGTTTTCAAAATACAATGCGTTACGTAGCCGATAAATACAATATTAAACTCTATCTGACAGCACTGACATTTGTTTATCCAGGAGTAAGGTCTATCCTGTGTATGAGTAATAACTGTGATGTAATAAAACTCAATAAATAAATAAATAAATAAATGAGTCAAAAGCGTGTTACAATATGACAATTTCAGAGCTATCCATAGATAAGTTGTATGACTTACCACTCTATTAATTAGCTATTTATTCGTTTGTAACTAATAATAATAACTTCCACACAATACAATCACTTGGCCAGGTCCCAAACTAGGATACCTACCCTATGCTATGGTAACCAGGCAAAGACGTCACAAATGTGAAAATACACCCAAACTGAGGCCATTTGTACAAATGTATGGCGGCCCCCAGTGGGAGTCGAACCCACTACCTCTGTTTTGGTAGCTAAGCCCCTTAACGGCTAGACCAAAGACGCAGTCAATTATCTCCGGATAAATCTATTTATATATCCAGTGACTTGGAATGAAATCTACTGTAAACACATTATTATGTCCGTTGCATTTTTGTATGCATTTAAGCCAATTGACAGCCGTCAACAGTAGATTAACGAATTGTGTACGAGAAACAGGGGGTAACCCTTTTTTATAATAGTGACCCATGCATTGATTCATTAAAAATTATGAAATATGAAAAAGAAACTTTGGCCTTTGCATCCACGTAATGGGATGATTTATGCAGCATCCAGTGGCACCTTCACTCACACTAGATGGGTAAAGAGACCACTCGGACGGTGCAGTGCCTGGGACATTGTTTTAATTGAAAACAACTTAACACGTTCCCAAAGGCCATTCGAATGGTGGCGTGGTGGCTCGGTCGCCGATTTCCCTCTAATATGGTTGAGACTTGGCTTGGCTGACCCTGCGTTATGCTCGTGAACGGCTGCTGTTTGTGTATCTGGCCGCAGCATTAATGTTTTCATACTTTTATAAGAAAAGTAAGTAATTTTTAGGGTTCCGTACTCAAAAAGTAAGGGACACTTAACGACAAATACTAAAAACAGAAGAAAATAAATATTAAAGAGGGGCTCCCATACAACAAACGTGATATTTTTGCCGTTTTTTGCTCGATAATAATAACGGCAACAGGTAGACGCTTGAAATATTCAAATATTGTATGGATATTGGACAGTTTTTATTAAGCATTTAAAGCTGTTATTAAGCATTCAAAGCGGTAAAAAAATAGAGCACAAGTGATTATTGTGCCTTGTTGAAGACAAATAAAAAATTTCTATTTCTATTACAAACTCGACCGAAGGCGGCTTACATCACATTGTATATTAACATTCAACAAACATTATATAAATTATACTAGCTGACCCGGCAAATGTTGTTTTGCCATATTAATTAACCCACGACCTACAGACCTACCAAAAATGCACAAAAAAAAGTCATAAAATTCGGTGAAGCCGTTTCGGAGGAGTTCTATAGGTAACAAACACTGTGAGACGAGATTTTTATAAATTAGTTTTTATGTTTTACAGAATATATTTTATAAAAAAATGTTAGTGGACAAGAACAGCACTACATTAAAACATTAAAATAAGGATTCAAGTCGTTGGCAAACCCCCGACGCTGAGTTTCCTTGGCGGTGAATAAACGTCTATCTTAGATTTATCTATTCACCTCAGGGGCTGAATGTCGAGCTATTTCGCTGTGAGACGCCTCGATTTTTTATCACGAGTGCCTACTTTCGTACCTACAGTATCACGGTCCCCGTCTGTGACATTTTCTCTCACCTCTCTATCAGAGGTTCTCAACCTTGAGGCAACACAAGCAAAATCTAACTTAGAAAATCAACAGGTCTAATATAATATCCACAAATGTTTAGTCATCGATTAACTATGAATTAGACTAGACACAAGACAGACAAAGCAAATAAAAAAAACCCACATTAACAATATAAACCAGTCAATCAAACCGCCCCGGGACGTATCCGACCAAAGGTTCCCATAATGACTTTATTGAACTGACAGCATTACCGCGCTGTACAGCAAGGGAAATCCTCTGTATCAAAAACGATCCAGAGCGGTAGTACAAGCCAAGGTTCCTCAGACGATGCCCTACCTGTGTATGATTCAATCTCTAAACCTTGTTAGTTTTGACAGACCAGTATTGGTCACATTACAGCGTAAGTCGCGCGTTTTTTAGCGCTAAAATGTCAAAAGTAGTGACTTCTAGCGCCACAAAACGCGCAATTTGCGCTGTCTTGCTACCTACTCTGAATGACACAAATATACCTCAACTCTAAGTTATTTAAAGGTATAAACGACATTTTGGAGAACGAAATAAAAGGCCCATCACCAAAGGTTAGCTGGAAGAAAACATTTATTAGTATTAAGCTCGCCGGTGTACAAATATTTTTATTGCGCAGTATTCAAAAAAAAATTCAAAATCCAAAATTCATTTATTTCAGGTTGCAAGACCCATATTGACAAAATAAAAATAAAAACAACAAAGAGAGACAACACTTACAGTACATACAAAACACATTCAAATTCACACTTCTATGCATGTATATGCCTGTCGCAGCAGTGCCGGATGTACGGGCAATCTATCCTATCCGCAATCATTGCCAGGGCGGTGTTGGTGCTGCCCCGCACCCTGCGCACCAGGGACGCTGCGCGCCGACGCATGCTCGCGTGAAAACAGTCCATGCGCGCCCACGCGAACATGCCCGAGGCGCTGCAGTAGCGAGGCAGCCTCAACACCGCCCTGAGCGCGTTATTGAATTGGACGCGTAGGGCACCGTAGGTCCTCTTATTATAGTCAGCCCACAGGCTGCACGTGTAAAATGATGTGCAATAGGCTTTAAAAAGCGTCAATTTTACTTCTGTCGAACAGCGTGCAAACCTGCGAGCTATCATATTTGCTCTCACCGATAGTGCCCTCCGCTCCCGTTCAATATCGGTATTATCTTTGAGATCGTCAGTGATCAGATGACCGAGATATTTAAACATATGCACCTGTTCCAAAGGCACGCCCTTCAGGAATTTTCAGTCAATCAATCAAAATCATGGAAATTTAATCAGTATTTTAATAGTATTTTAATATTTTGTAACTAGTACTGCATTTTTCACGTATTATTTTTGTGTTGTCCTAAAATATCGCCACAAGGTTGAAAACCTTAGACCTAAACAATAGGGATTGAGAAAACCTCTCAAACAAAACAGGGGTCCGGCACACGGCCTACCTTTACAGCTCCTGCAATCTAAGCTCACCTTTAAATCAATGATTCAGAGCTCACAATTGAATTGTTCGTAGTTTTCATATTGCTACTAAGGCATTTTGTTTAAAAGCTAGGGGTAAGATACTTAATACCAGTTCAGTGTTCCCAAATCGCGTAGCAAAAATAGTAATTTTTATGTAGCCTGTACATGTCTCACTGGAGGGCACAGGCCTTCTCGCACAGAGAGAGTACGGGCTTAATTACTACGCGTGCTCGCCGCGGCTTGGTAAGTTCAAGCGGTGAAGTATCGATGTTTTCCTTCACAGTTAGTGAGTGGTATTGCGACTTCACAAATGTACGTAACTTAGTGTGGTTTTACAGTGCCGCTTTCGCCAGCGCGATTGGTAAGCGTCGCGGGCCACCAGCTTCGAGTGTCTTGGATCGTTACATAGTAAAACGCTGGGCCGGCGCTGACGGCAATATGGCTTATAGGCCACGCTTAACACCCGCGCGAACGTTAAGCGTCACTGTAAAACCACACTTAGAAAACAAAGTCATTGGTACATGCCGAGATTCGAAACCACGGCCTTCCGAATGAGAAGCCGGCGTTCTACCGCTACGCGACCACCGCTCTTGACTATGCATCTAAGTATTACAAAGAATTGTTTCCATCTTAGAAACTTTTATCTAGTACATATTATATCTATCTACTTATTGTACGAGTACAAAAGAAAGGATAATGAACCTCACTGTCGGCAACTCTTACCGCGCGATGAAAAAGTGCGATTATCAATCGGAAAGGCGTCGAGGTCCTCTGTACCTATTTAATTCGAAAATTTCTATTGAAGCCTTTGTCGGATTTTTCTTTTGAATTGAGACTAAGAGAGCGTTTCTTTGCAGGACATTTATTATATCATTTCACCTTTCATTTATACCCCTTAAAGGTCGAACAAAAATGCTGAATTTCGACGTGTCATGTAAAGATCTGAAAAGATAAAAGTAAGAAGAAGCACGTACCACTCATTCCACGTTATCCTTAAGGGAAAGTTAAAGTCAACATTTCTTATTCAACGCAGCGCAAAAACAGTTCTTATTGAACGTAATAAATACGAGTACAATGAGTATCTAGTTAGGTGTGGAAGTTGTAGCGGACTGGTCACATATGCCGAAGAACCGATGGTCAATGTGTGCGGTGCAAAGGTTCTCGGAGTCGGAGACCACGAACTTACAAACGCAGCGTATGACGCCCACCAGAGAGCTGGTTAATGAGGACAGAAGGGAGTGACGTGCCTTGGAGGAGACCTACATCCAGCAGTGGACAAGTACGGACTAATTGATTGATTGTTACAATTTCTGTTTTGCGACATTCAACTGAGAAGTAGACGGTACTCTGGAGTCTCAATCTTACAATAGGGGAATGAGGTTTCACGCTCACTCTGCCTACACACATCCCAGCTCCCAAATACTCGGTATAATCTCTATGCATTATTCACTATGCTGCAGAGCTGTGTGTTTGTTATTTTGGCATCAAATTGTACGTACTACAGACTCGTAATGTGGTTTTGAATTTTGAAGCCTATTTGTGTTAGCAACAAACGTAGTGTAATACTGCTTATACTGAGTGTGATGTAAAGAATGCAGTATTGGTAATTTTATCACTTCCAATAAATTTTCAAGTTAAGTTTCCGCAGCTGCGTTTTTAAGCAGCTGTATTTTTTTTTTCAACTTGCTATCTCATCATCATCAGCAGCTATTTCACGCCCACATACATACAGGACATAGGCCTCCTTCGTGGTTTTCATAACCATGAGGGGTTTTGCCATAATCGCCACGCTCGGCAGGCGGGTCGGCGATCGCAGTGTGCGGTTGGAATCTCAGGAAGACGCTGCTGCCCGTCTCCTGGTAATTATTTCCCTAGTCGCCTTCTACGACATCAACGGAAGGAAATGGAGTCACGCTATTCTTAATCCGGTGCTACACGGAACATATAATAGATAAAATAGATAGATAAAACTATCTCATAGGCTTTATCTATCACCACAGTTAGTAAGCGCAGCGCGTGATTCGTGCGCAGGGTGCCAGTCGCAACACCATCCTGGCTATGCTCGCCGATAAGGTAGATTGTGCCTACATAAACCATTGCTGCCATCTTCAAGTGGGAAGCAATGGCATTTGTGAAGTTATAGAAGCAATCCCACGTCAAAAATATGGTGAGGAAAACTGAGCGTCTGAGGTATTCACATACCTCAGCGTTTGAAATTTTCAATTCGCCAGGGGCACGCGTGGTAATTAAGCCAGTACTCTTTCTCTCTCTCTCTCCCTCTCTCTCTCTCTCTCTCTCTCTCTCTCTCTCTCTCTCTCTCTCTCTCTCTCTCTCTGAGAGAAGGCCTGTGCTTTACAGTAAGACGTATATAAGCTACATAAAATAATGTTTCATGATATAGATCGCCTTGGACGTTTAACTGCTTTTTCATTCTGGAAAAATCAAAGATGTTTATTGTACCAATCTGACATCGTTGGATCGATTCACTATTGAATTCATTCGGGATTCAACGTCGACTCTATGGACGATTCGTTTCGACTAAAAGATCCGGAATGACAGACAGGAATAACCGAAAATGTTACCGTCTGATTTCGCCTTAACGAATATCAAGAAGGAAAATCTTAATTCAGCGCACCTGCCAAAAACCGTTGTTAGCTACGCGGCGTAGTTGCGTTCGTAGCACCCGCTACGCCAAGCGCTACGGCCTACGAGGCGTAGCATTAATGAAAGCCATTCTCCGCGACTACTGCGAGGTTCGAAATTAGTAATTACCTTCTTGTGATTAAGACGTTATTTTGCTTGAGAGAATTTTAATTGTTCTGCCTGATATAAATTGTTGCGGCTGAAGGAAATGGAGGCGCTAGTAAAACATGTTGTAAATGCAAAATACGAATTTTGGGTTTAGAATTCGGCATGTTTTGTTTGGAGCTCTATCCAGGAATTTAAAGCGGTGACATCGGAAGAATGCCGGCCTCACATTCGAGAGGTCGTGGGCTTCAATCCCGGCATATACCAATGACTTTGTTTTCTGAGTTACGTACATTTGTGAATATGCAATACCATTTGCTAACGGTGAAGGTGCTGCCATCTTCAAGTGGGAAGCAATGGCATTTGTGAAGTTATAGAAGCAATGCCACGTCAAAAATATGGTGAGGAAACCTGAGTGTCTGAGGTATTCACATAATACCTCAGCGCTTGAAATGGTCAATTTCTCTCTGTGAGAGAAAGCCTGTATATTTCTCAGGGGCGTATATATTTCTCTATTTCTTTATTTTATTTACATAAATATTGCAACTAACAGTAATTACACCAAACATATCAAACATCTTCTAGCATTCTCTTACATACCTTCATCACACTAAGCTAGGCCCACTATACACGAGTATGTCATTGTCCGTGTGGCGCCGGATTAAGAATAACGTCACTCCATTTCCTTCCGTGGATGTCGTAGAAGGCGACTAAGGAAATCAATTACCACGAGACGGGCAGCAGCGTCTTCCTGAGATTCCAACCGCATGCTGCGATCGCCAACCCGCCTGCCAAGCGTGGCGATTATGGCAAAACGCGTCAGCGTCAAATGGCTGATGATGATAATGATATCAGGAATTCCGATTAAAATTCTAGATATTCCAACTATCTCTAGTGTGTAAATTCAATCGGATAGCGCGGCTATATGCGTCCACTTTTTTCTGTACAAAAATGTTCTTATTATTTACAGTGCAGTACATTGGATGCCACTGCTACAATTTGTGAATGTCAGACCACCAATAATATTTAAGTATTTCACTCTAATCTCACATCTACAAAATCCCAGAGTTCAAACTCATGAATTACTTAATGAGTAAAAAACTGAATTATGTGTCTTTGTTCACTTCATCCCCAATTTCTCACTTCCTTCATTTCCAAATTTATATTTAAAGAAAGAAAGAAAGCTGATATTTATTTAAATTGTCACATAAACACAAAGTAAACATAAAGGTACACAAACAAAAGACACGAACGTCAACAAAACAAAGATAAAACAAAACAAGCGTGAAGAGAACTTGTGAGGCATATAGAGTCAAAGGCAGCCGGGTACCATAAAGTAACATATTTGTGAATTTGTAATAGCAATATCAAAAACCTATTTAGAGGCTAAAAATTCCACCCATGCCGGGACTTGAACCCGCGACTTCTGGCTCAAGTCCCGGCATGGGTGGAATTTTTAGCCTCTAAATAGGTTTTTAAAATTGTCCTCAGCACGGACACCTAGTTTTTCTTGTAACGTTCAATAAGTCACAGTTTATGTGTTACTTTGAATAAAAAAATTTTGACTTTTGACTTTTGACGGGTTAGTGCAACAAAAAGAATATAAATAGCAATATCAATATCGTTCGTATGCCGGTATGTCGTCACCACCTCGCTTGCGACGAGCCGCTAGGGAAGTCTTTTTGCTCATTTCCCCGAACTGAGGGGACGATGGGAATCATTCTCTCATCTCGCATAGATTATTATGATTCAATATTGCATTTGGGGAGGGCACGGTGGGTGTTTTATGAAAGTTCGTTTTACTCTAGGTATCTATATAGTACAGTCGAGTTTTTTTAACATTTTAGTTGCAAAGTCGCGCATAAGAGGACGCCTCATGGGCGATTCCCACACAAACGTAGTTTGGTTGTAATTTACAAACGTAATGCCGGATCGCATTGAAACTTTATCAAGAACGAGTGAATATAAAGAGAAATTGGAGCCTCTTAAGCCCTTTCATATAAACTCCATATAATTTTAAATTCCATATAAATTTACCAACTGCAGCATTCAAATGTGACAGCTGGTATTTTTTTCGCAATTCCATAGTTTTCTCCATCATAGAAGTTAACTTTAGTTGTTACTTAGTAAAGTAGTACCTGCCATTTTTTATGTATTCTGTTACAACTTGTATATGTAGGTTGTATCATAGATGTATGAGAAACTGCTATTTTAAAAAAAGATACAAACAAAAATGTACATACATTACATAAACTCACGCCTGTACCCCGGAGGGGTTTTTGCCACGATTCTGATAACCATTTTCGCTTCATCCTCATTCAAAACGCTAATAGGTACGTATGTATCGTTTTATTGTTTTTAATTTTAGAAGCATTATTGGCGATTCGTTTTAATTTGTCGTCTTTCGCCGCCATTATGCAAAACGGCATAGCTTAGCAAAATTTTGCTAAGTATTTTGCATGAAGTATAAAAATAAAAAGCCAAAACCGGATCTGTTAAAAATTGTATGATAGTTAAATAAAGTTTATATAAAGTTTATATTATTATTATTTATTTTTTATTCACTTGGCTACCATGGCCCAAATATATACTGACTGAATTTTCGGTTAGGTTCCACTTCCAATGCTTGCTAGAATAAGATAAAATAAAAAACTATTTATTTAAATAACCACTAATCGAATGGTTTTAATACTGAAAAAGTAACACTGTTAAGGGTCAATTTTTCAATCGTCAGATAAAACTTAACTGGAGAATAAATTGCATGCTTTCACTGTCTAAATGTTACGATGAGACAGTGATATCGGTTTTATTCTTCAGTTAAGTTTTATCTGACTATTGAAAAATCCAGTCTAAAAGTAGTGGTAGCATAGATAGAATAAAAAATATGCTCTTACTCGTTTTGAACTGAAACTATCGTAAGCATTACACACTATTAACTTAAATCCGGATTCAAATACTTGATTTTTCGTCGGAAGAGTCCGACCAGGTTCAAAAAGCAAGTAATGGAATCCAGAGTTAAGTTAATAATGCTGGTATTTTATTTCGTTAACCAACATATCAGCAATAGTATTTACGTTGGTAATCATAGTTAAAGCTATTCAAAGTAGAATAAGAAAGTACACACTAACATTGAACGCACAAAAACACGAAGGTACTTAAATAAAGCATTGCTACGAAATTACTTTTTAATCACGAAAATACGCCCGAAACGTGCTAGGCTTCGATCCACTCGTTAGTTCCTAAATCAATAAAAACGTATTCTTAATATAGATGTTATTTTCTTTCCAGACCACGCACAAATTGCTTGAATGATATTTACTTCAGGCAGTTCCTTACGGCCACAGGACAGTAAAATGTGTTTTATTTCAAGAAACTTTTTTGGCCTAACACCGACCGAATTTAGAATGAAAATACGAAAAGAAAAATCGGACTTACCGTCAAACCGACCACCTTTTCCACCGAGAGCAATCCTCAATAACCGCCACCAATTTTCCCCAACCTTCACACCGTTTCTAAACCAGTTTTTTCCACTCAAACACTGTGCAACACTATTCTACTGTTCGCGAGTGAATCGCAGGTTTCAGGGAGGTTTTTTTAACAATTTAAACGGTCAAATCGTGGACGGTCTTAACGGAGACACGTCGATACGCGTACTGAACCGCCATGACAGTTTTGGCTGGGGTTTGCCGCGCAGGCGCTTTGTTACGGAAAGCTTACAAAACTCACTTTCGTTCTAGACACCCCTGCGTGCTCACTTTTTCTTTAAAACTACGGGTCACCGAGAAATATGCTCTTAAGATAATCATGTGGAAAATGGTGAGTCGGAGCACGAGGGTTGAAACTATGGGATTAGGGGTCACTGAATAGACGTGCATTCTGGTCACAGAATTGTAGAACTTCAAGGAAATCTTAGAGAGAAATGGTGGGTCGTATTATAGAAGGAGTATCAAAGGAATATTGGCTCTCCAAACTGAAGGTCTAGGATGATGTTGTGGAGAGTTCGGAGATCTCTATATTGGAACAAAATAAAGGAAGGTAAAGATCACAAAATCTTCTCTATTTTTGTGAAAGAGGCTTTGAGGACGACTGTGCCCACAGTATAAGTATTTTTCTACGCTCATAGAAAGGACTAAGCGATGGAGCGTCCTCCATAGACTCCGGTTTTTGGGGTTCCGTACCCAAAGGGTACGTCCCCTATTACTAAGACTCCGCTGTACGTCCGTCCGCCTGTCACCAGGCTGTATCTCATGAACCGTGATAGTTAGACAGTTGACATTTTCGCAGATGATGTATTTCTGTTGCCGTTATAACAACACATACTAAAAACAGAATAAAATAAATATTTAACGGGGGCTCCCATACAACAAACGTTTTTGTTCGATCTTAATAACGGCAACAAGCAGACGCTTGAAATATTCAAATTTTGTATAGATAATGGTACGGAACCCTTCATGCGCGAGTCTGATTCACACTTGGTCGGTTTTTTTTTTCAAAGTGAGTTAAGGTCTACTCACATTACAACAGGCCTGCCACGGGCGGCACGATTTCTATCTAAAATAATATTTACGGAGCTAGAGCCACAATTACGCGTGTAAAAAAAGCCCGTTCCCATGTTGTGCCCGTCGGCCGCCCGTGGCCGAGCTTCTTTTGCACTAGTATTTTAGCTTCTAACCCTGAAGTTAAAGGTTGATTTCAGTTTGTATCGTTGCGCCCGCACATCGCGGTCCGAGTGAGTGAATAAGATTACATTCAATTGAGGCGTCCATTAAAGTACAATTTAACTGCACTTTCCAATTGTAACTTATGATCTTATAAATAGTTTTACTGATATTAATCGTACTGTTAACTTTAGAAAATGATTAACTTTAAAATGTTTATTAAATACTAATTAAAGATGGGAAATAGTTTGAGACCGAACCCGCATTGTCTGCATCAGAATTTTCACACAAAAAGTGGTTTCCATCACCTTTGTACCTACCTTTAAATGGGTCCCTTAATTTTTTCTTTATAAATACAAGAGTAGAATGAATACTTTTATATCGTGTAATGGTTGTGATCTGTTTTGTACACCAAATAAAATAAAGTAAAATAAATACCGAAATGGGTACTTTATGCCGGCGGTTCATTTGGCTATTCGTGTATTTGCCTACGAATAATACATTGCAGGTTATACAAAACAAGTGCTAAGGATCCGTCAGAAAACCCGTCAACGGATGTTAATAACCCGTCAATGGATGCTTATCTTACGTTTCACTTTTTATATGCTTTATTTTTGTAAAATCCTTGTGAAACATTTACTGTTGTGTGATTTCAAACCGTATAAAAAACTCGTAATTGACCTGAGTTATATTTTTTAGATTTTGAGATTATATTTACACAGTGAGCGCAAAATAATTGAACAAAATAAAAAAAAGAAATACTTGAAAAATACGCAAGTGGCCAAGTGGCCAAGTAAGGCATCGATTTTACGTGTCTTGTATTGTATGGTACTGTATTTATTTCATCTTTTCGTACACTTACCCCCAGTTTCTCGTACACTAACACACTGTTAATCTACTGTTAACAGCTGTCAATTGACCAAAGTGCATACAAAAAAAACCACTGACAGCTGTTAACAGTAGATTAACAGCTTGTTAGTGTACGAGAAACCGGGGGTTAGGCACGTCAAGAATAGTAACAAATAACAGAACTGAATTGAATTAGGATTATGTCAAGGATGATGGCGTGTCTAGTTCGTTGTAGCTCTGTGTTTGCGCCCCATTGTTGGCGTCGGGGTGAAAAATTGATGCCTCTCGGAATTAAGGACGGCGAAGCCCTGTAGGAACGGTCACATACAGATCACTCGACCAAGATAAGAGACAACACAATCACCTGCCCTGGTCCCAAACTAAGATACTCTGTGCTAAAATACCCTAAGGCAAGAACATCATAGAACTGGAATTACAACCCAGACTGAGACTATTTGTATAAATAAAGTACGGCGGCCTCTAGTGGGAATCGAACCCACAACGACGCTTGTTGTAGTCAAGCGTGTTAACCGCTAGATCAACGAAGTAGGCACAAGTGAGAAAAAACCAGCGACCGCACTAAGACCACTCCGAACCCACATGCCGCACCATTTCAAAACGTGAAAAGTTTGACAAAAACAAATATAAATAAAATAATTTGAAAAAAACAATTGTTAAGATGTAAAACCAAATATTTCTAAATAAATTTTGTATACGGCAAAACTTAGACATTTAAGCCTTTTAATGTATTTTGTTTTCTGGTGTGTACAATAAAGTGTTCTAATCTAATCTAATTCTAATCTAATCTAAATAACATCAAAATGTCACAATAAAATCAAAAGAAAGCATAGAGGTGGTAGTAGGTACGCTGCCAGGATAATGTTCAGTCTACCGAACTTTTCTCTATAGGTATCTCCTATAGAGAAAAAATAGGTTTCTCACAGAAAATAAAAAAAAACCGTATAATTAGTATAATTTTTTTAAATGAACAATTGAACAAAACATTCAAAATTCATAGAGCAAAAGTTGTTGTGAATGACGAACTTTAACCGACATGCTTCACGTATTACGCACTTTTGGAAATAGCCCTGTATAATTGTGGGTTTATGCGTTAAGCGGTGATAGCGGAGCATGGATCGCCGGCCTGACATTCGGGAGGTCGTATTATCGAATCCCGGCATGTACCGATGACTTTATTTTCTAAGTTAAGTACATTTTTGAACTATTGTAGCGATAATACTCGCCAACGGTGAAGGAAAACATCCTGAGGAGACGTGAGTGTCTTGCGCACGAAATTGCCAATCCGTGGTGGGCACGCGTGGTAATTAAACTCTCTCTCTACTCTCTCTCCGGTGGAAGGCCTGTGCCCTGCAGTGTTAATATAGGCTACATAGAAGAAAGAAAATGGGTTTAGGAATGAGAGTTTGTGTATTTATTACGTGGGATACCAGTCGTTCGTGGCGGAGTGGACGTCGAATAATCGTCTGTGTCTGAACGCACCTTATGAGATTCGGCCAAGGTGGTGTTTTGGGGCACGGGAATGGTTTCTCGCTCTGTTACATACTTAGTTATACCTCGTTTCATTTAGCTTTGGTCTGGGTGTAAACACAAAATAACTGCCATACCATAAAAGTCAAGAAATTGATAATAGGTTTTGATACTGTGAAGGCGTGGAAAAGCGCCGGACCGCCATCATTGGGAAGCTGGGATCCCTTCAGGAGACCTGCAGTGACATTCGAGAACTTCTGGCTTTCTGTAAAGAGATAGGCTGGCTGGAGTAAACTCACAGCTTTGCTACGTACAATGGTCCAACTATGAGGCTAAGTGCGGAAGTCTCAGGTCAACCTTTTTAACTAACTGCTATTTCTTGAATTAATAAATAATAACATGCATACAACACAATCACTTGTTCTAGCCCCGAACTAGGACTCTCGATGCTATAGTAACCGTACAAGGACATAACAAACATGGAAATGCACCCAGACTGAGGCCATTTGTACAATTATAGTACGGCGGCCTACAGTGGGAATCGAACCCATTACCTCTGGTTTGATAGACGAGCGTATTACCGATAGAACGACGAGACAGTCTATAAAATAAAAACACGACTAGCTATTGCGTTACTTCTTAATCGTCAAACAGGGTAGACAACGAATATAAACGCAAATATGGAAAAACTTCTAAGAATTGGGTATTTGACAAAATATCAAATGAGTTACTTTTAAAACGGAATTTTGTATGAATATACTGGCTTATGACGTCACATTTCAGAGCACTCTTTTTATGTTTAATCTATTTAAAAATTGTAATAACTAGTAATTGACTAAAAGAGATACATTTTCTGAGATGTTTTGTAATTTTTGTTTTAATCGAGCATATGAAATAATTTATTTTTGATCGTGTACTAAATACCGTACTGGATGTGACCTTTCAACGAATGAGTCAGTGGCCTCTACAAGAATTAAACACAGGAAATCTATGGTGTACACATTGTACTAGCATACTTAAAGCCGAGTCTCCTGCTCGTTTTTAGGGTTCCGTACCCAAAGGGCGAGGGACCCATTACTAAGACTCCGCTGTCCGTCCGTCCATCCGTCCGTCTGTCACCAGGCTGTATCTCATGAACCGTTATAGTTAGACAGTTGAAATTCATTACAGATGATGTATTTCTGTTGCCGCTATAAAAACAAATATTAAAAACAAAATATAATGAATATTTAAGGGGGGCTCTCATACAAGAAACGTGTTTTTTTGCCGTTTTTTGCTCGATATTAATAACGGCAACAGGTAGACGTTGGAAATATTCAAATGTTGTACGGTACGGAACCCTTCGTGCGCAAGTCCGACTCGCACTTGGCCGGTTTCTTTTTTCATATAATATTAGGTTCATGAAATAATCCGTTGGTTAACAATACGACAGTAACAATAAGACCGCCAATTGTACTGTTCTTTCTTTTCAGTATTTTATGTTTGTGTTTTTCCTGGTGTATATTAAATTAGATTAGAACTCTTTATTAATTTAAAAATTTAATCAGAAGCCAATAAAGAATATTCTTACCTTATCTTAATATTTGTTCGGTTTTTGAACAATGCTCAAATCATTGTTTTACGCAATGAAAACGGATTGTTTAGTGCAAAGTTTTGTGATGGGGAATTTGCACTAAAATATGTTTTAATATAATCGGAAAGGCCATGTTAAAACATAAATAAACATGGTAACTATTTTCTCTACGTCTAATACATTTTATAACATAACCTGTTGAAAAGTCAATCCAGTCACATGGAACGAAAACGCGCCATACAAATCGGGCTCAAACTATGACGTCACAACTTGCGCGTAACGCCTTGTGATGTACGAAGCGTTTATCAATATCTGAGTTATCTCATAAAATAATGTTTGTATACATCTACACCCTTATTATAAAACATTTAGAATTCAATGAAAAGACAAAATCTAATAAGTTTTTTTATTATTGCAGTAACTTTATTTTCCGCAATTTTTGAGACCGCGAAAACCCAAAAAAAAAATTTTTTTTTATGTTTTAAGTTTTAAATTTTTCCTGAGTTTTTATGTGGCTCCTGTGGTATGAAAGCAATATAACTCCAATCTAAGTTAGACGCAAGTTCTCCATTACAACAGCCCTCACATAACACCAATTTTAAAATTCGAACTTTGAACTGTTTATTAACTAGCTGACCCGGCAAACGTTATTTTGCCATATTAAGTAGCCCCAAAAACCTACCCAATACACACAAAAAAAATCATAGAAATCGGTGAAGCCGTTTCAGAGGAGTTATAACAAACACGAGATCGAGACGAGACACAGCACAACCACTTGCCCTGTACGCTTAGCATGCCACGCTCGAGAAATGCCCTTCTCTATGCAAATCTGTCAATTTATCTGTCGAGCCCGAGATGTCTCGACGTTAGCATGGCGACCGCGACCGACATGGAGACGACCGAGACTTGTCTACAATTGGTAACATGGCGGCATTGCCGAGATAATTTCGGCCGAGTTAGACACTAATTTTGACATATACGACCGAGACATGTCTAGTACCCCCGGAGTTGAAGACAAGGCTTCGAGACCATATAATTCAACAGAAAATACATATTTTGTTAATGTTTTTTTGTGTTCTTGCTGTATTATACTTTCCTTTTGATGTTCGTTTCTTAATTTTTTCCATACTTAGTGCATAGAACTATTTATCTTTTAAAAAGAACCCAGTTCAAGCAAAGAAAAACAAGAAAACCATGGAAAATTACAGGAATGCGTTTTGTTACTACTATTGTAAAGCGTGCTCATTAAAAAAATGAAATAAAAATTAATGGTTTTGACTCATTGCTTGCGTAGGAACGAAACGCAATTCGTAACTTTCTAGTGAAGTTCCGCTGTCGGAAAAAACTGATAACAACTTTTACAGGGTTGCCAGACAAAAATACAACACTTTTATTTAATATGGCAATAACTACTTTTTGGTAACAAGACCGCACTCTATTGACTATCTCGAGTCTCGGCTACCACGCTCGCACTTTCGACATGGCAAGTACTTCTAAGTCTCTCACTCGACGTCGAGAGAGAGTCAAAACGCGCATGCTAAGCAAACTGGTCCCAAACTAGGATACCCTGTGCTATGGTAACCAGACAAGGACTTCACAAACTAGGGAATAACCCAATAGTAATACAATAATTGAAAGACAGACTGGCGAGATAAAAATCTGACACCTAGCCTACCATTGAAACAAACAAACGAAACAAAACGTCCAGTAAGAGCAAGAGGTAGTTGAACGAATTCACAGGGCGATAGAACGAGTCTGAGCGGGTATTAAAGACTAAAGCCTCCAAAACAGTGGCTCTCAACATGCGTGTGATATAAGACTACTTACCGTCGTCCAAAGTGTTAGGCAGAAAGTGTATGCTGAGCTGCATGTGAACTATACGAGCACTGTACACAGTACAAAAGTAGCCAGTGACATTTACACGTAGCTTATAACCTATCATCTACTAGCCGCTATCAAAAATCTGCCCCAGGTCGTCGCTCCAGATGATGGGCGTTCTACGCTGCGATGCCAGTTAGTGATCTCCTCTCGAGAGAACCGTTGTATGCACCCCATCGCTCCTTCGGCAGATGTATCCAGCCCACTGACACTCCAACTGCACTGCGGCTGGATGATGATGGCCATGGGCAGAAAGAAATGGCGTGCCTTGGGGGAGACCTATGCCCAGCGGTGGAAGACTACGGGCTGTTTGATTGATTCACAAACCAATGGTGAATTTCGAAAACGAATAGGGAGGGATGTTGGTGACAATGTTGAGAGCCAGTGCGGGCTAAGAACCTAGACGCGAGTACTCAGTAAGCGGCGGAGTGTCGGATAAGGCTGGAGCCAGATTGTACGAGCAATAGCTTTGCAGATCAAGTGTGCTCGCAGCCTAGCTCTGTTTCGGCTCTCAGCTTGTGCCTTGCATCCTTTTACGGCTAGTTTACGAGTATGTTTACCGGTTTGTTTTGGTTAAAATAACAGTAGCATAGAATTATTTTAAATTAGAACCGCACTTCGAGCTGCCAAAGTGAGGACAAATTGGTAGTCAAATTGGCATGGTTTTGCTTAGCGTAGTCGGTTGGTAGTTTTGCACTATTAATGGTAAAGTGTGCGTGTCTGCGAATGTCGCTTACTACGATCCGCTTAGGCACACACACACGTTACCTACGTTAATGTTTGCGTGTCGCCTCGCTTTTGAGCGGAGTTTTGTTCGACACACTCTGTCTTCGCGTGGTATATCTATGAACAGTTGATTAACTATCTGTTGCTGTACGAGATACCGGGGAAAATCCAGGAAAGAAATGTATCGAGCAATATGGGTGGAAGGGCCGGTAAGGGGCATGCCAGGTGGATACACTTCGACCAAATAGGGGATGTATTAGCAAAGGGCAATATAAAAACTACCCGAAACCGGCGTGCGTGCATGTAACCACTTATGAATGTTGATGAAGATGTATAGAGAATAGAGATATGTCAGTATCGTGGCAAGTAGCAGACCCTGGTCTCTGCCTACCCCTCCGGCGAGACCACAGCTTTCTATAGGCGAGACATTATATATACATGTGTATTTTTTTAGTTTATTTATTCACACGTTATAAAAACAAAATTTTAATATTTGATAGTACTAAACTGTGAATACAGTTTGTTGGTACATCGCTCTCTTAATTTACATTTAAAGACTATGCTAACTTAATATTATACTTCCGTACGAACAAGAGAAATGTAGGTAGCGAACAAGAGGAATGGTTAAGAATTTAGGTAGTGTTTCTTTAATAAATTGTATGCAAGCATGAGTTTGTTATTTTAGAAAAACCAAGTCATTGGTGCTTGTCAAGATTCGAACCTGGGAACCGAATGGGCTCTCGTGGTCATTAGCTGCCACATTTGAGGGGAGTGACGCGGGTTTATTGCTCGCGTTTGTCACCCACCAGGCTGTTTGCTTCAACACGCAATTTCACTGAACGGGGCAGAAGGTATACAGTAAGTATACACTGTCCTAAATGGGAGTGGTCTGAATGTAAACAAACTGTTGATGAGATTAGTTAAAACACGGAAATAATTAATATTTTGCGACCATTGAGTTCCCTGAGATTATTAATAAAATGTGTGCTCGGCCTTTCGGGCTTTTTCTTATAGTTTTATTCTTATATGTTATATAAATATGATACTCTATTTTAAGTGTTGAAAAGTAACGCATTTTGTGTTTAGGAAAGAAACAAAGAAAAAAAGAGGATATTTATTTAAATTGTCACAGAAACACAAAGTTAAAGTAAAAGTAAAGTAAAGTAAAGTAAAGTAAAAAACTGTTTATTTGACCAAAAAACATACACTCTTAATAATATTAAGTTATAAAATAAAAATGTGACAGTCTCTGGTAGCAAGTGAATTACAGATTAAAAGCGATTTCCAATTCATAAACTAGGGTGAACCTGTATCTTAGAAGTTGGACCTCTTTCGACGAATAAATTCCATAATTACACACTAACCTAGACTTTTAATGAAAAAAAGAGAGAAAAAAAAAGTTAATTTCAGCAAAGCCAACACAACAATTTGTATAAAGGTACACAAACAAAAGACACGAACGTCAACAAAATAGAGATAAAACAAAACAATCGTGAAGAGAACATGTGATTACCTTTAATTAGTTTTTGTATCAAGACATAAGTTACTCTCAAGAACGTGAATCTTCCACGTGTCGCTTCTTCTTTTTGTATCTACTAAAAGTGTTGGTAGACCTAATAAAATGAATAAAAATAAATATCTAATACATAGCTGCCACTCTAGTAGTTTACGACTCCATCTTTAATCCTCTCTGCGACGAACCGACATAGAAGTGTAGGCCGACCTCCAGCCAGGTGGCGCGACGCCATTGTATAGGCAGCAGAAAAGACCTAGAGGCTACGAATAAAAAAACCATAGAAGTATTTCTTGCTGCAAAATTCACTCTCCAAAACGGCCTTTGTCCTTTCGATTAGTCTGTACCAATTAAAGGGGCGCAAGATATGTCGTAGAGCAAATCACTCTTGTGATTGGTTCATTCTGTGCGCCCTGTGTGACGAAGTGAACGTTGATAGGGCGATAGTAAGTGACAGCGTAACTTATGATTGTTTTTTACAAACACGTCAAACCATTGAGTTCGTGATGTATGACCCGTCGAAATATCTAGATAACTCGCAAGATGGGGCGGTCTGACGGTGGCAGGTGCATAGATATTTTGCCAGGTAATATTGAACTCGCTCCGATTGGTAACACAATCGACAAGCCCCGCCCGCCTTCCCACAATTGCACGTGGGAATTTTTTTAGCGCTAGTTTGACCTCTATGTTTTTAGGGTTCCGTACCCGAAGGGTGGCAGACGGGACCCTATTACTTAGACTTCACTTTCTGTCTGTCACCAGGCTGTATCTCATGAATTTCACAGATGACGTATTTCTATTGTGGCTATCACAACAAATACTAAAAACAGAATAAAATATATATTTAAGGGGGACTCCCATATAAAATTCTTATCCCGTTATCCCATATCCCATACAACAACCGTGATTTTGTGCCGTTTTTTCTTGATCTTTTGTGTCTAATAGGTAGATAATGGTACGGAACCCTCCATGCCTGAGTCCGACTCGCACTTGGCCGGTTTTTATTAACTATCACTGTCTAGAGGAGAACAGCGCAAAGCAAAAGCGATGGCGTATGCACGAAAAGGCCTTGTACTGCAGTAGATATTGACGGGCTGAAATGATACTGACTTAGCTCTGCTGATGAAACAAATAGGTATTTCCGCCTCGCTATGTAGGTACCTTAGTAAATATTTAAGTATAATTCTGTCCTTTTCTGCCTACCGCTCTGGGATACCGGCGTGAGTTTATGTACAAACATGTATGTATCCTTCTATATTTTCATATTTCTCTAATGAATCGGGACAGAACGATTCTATGAATTCAATACATACTCAAACTCACGCTTGTTATTAACTTATTAGAGAAGAAATTAAATTAAAATAATAATGAAATAAAAATTTATTAATTAAATAGAAATTTAATGAAATTTTCAATCAAAAGCCGGTGGTCTATCTTGCTTTCTATTTCATAAGAAACATTCTTTCTTATGTAGGAATACCACGGGCACAGACAAGATTGCGGAAACGCGCAGATTTCTCCGGACACTGCTAAACCGAGGGGTGAGGGACTAGGGTTACCAAGCGTCCGGATTTAGTAGGACGTGTTAAGATAAGATACGTATTTTTATTAGTTAACAATATATTAAACGGGTCTAATCGCGATTATTTATAAGTTAAAATTAAATAATCGTGATTATTTACAAAGATACATTACAATTGGCGGCCTTATTGCTTATAGCAATTTCTTCTAGACATTCGACGATGCAGATGCGCTGAAGGAAATGAGAGACAGGTAGTCGGCTTTTTACCTGGCTGTGAAAGCAAATGAAGGCTATGTTTTTAGCGCGTGTGTATGTGAGGCAGATGTGCACCATTTCTTAAATGTCACTGTCCTCCAGTTTCTCGTACACTAACAAGCTGTTGATCTATTGTTACTCTCTCAATACAAGGTACTCTACAGGGTGACTTTGAATTCGTTTACCGTATTTTGAGGGAATGTTCTTTTTCATTGCGGATTTATCAGTAATGGTATAACATATTTGTTAATATTCGTGGTGTCCGACCTTTGGCTCCAAACTACCGTAACGTTGATAAATGTTTTCTAGTTTGGGATCAGCCCTCCTATCACATAACTGTCCACTGTATTTATTAGGTTATCCATTTTGAAGTGTCAAAATATTTGTGTATTTATCCGTTTGGAGTAGTTCAATCGGACGAATCCATACAGCGGAGAAGTTACGTAGTGGTGCCCCTGAACAAGTGATTGTGTTGTGGAAGTTCTTATTATGTTTGAATTAACTTAGATCTAACTCACGTAAAGCTATCGGTAGTTTATTGTTTAGATACTGCGCCGAGTCCGCATTTTGTACTTAAGCCCTGGTAACCCTACAAGGTCCAGTAGATTAGTTAAGCCTGCCCTGGGAATGGGCAGTTCGCACGTCGGGCAATTTGACGTTTTTGTGAACCGTTCCGAAGATTTCATGCAGAAGAAATAAACGTATTACGTTAAGGGTGGCTATGCCCGAGTACATGCATTCGTTTTCCTGATTCGGAAACCGTACTGAGGAGCGGATGATCGTGCTCTTTCACTATAAAGGGGAATTCCCCGCCAGACAGATCGTTTGCCTGGGGACGGCCGGCCGGACAGTTGTTCGTCGGACGGTCGGAGTATACACGCTAAAATGTTGGTGGTGTAATAGCCGCGGTTATGTAATAAGTAATTAAAAATGCTATCTAATTTGACTATACTATATTTAAGTATAGAAGAACAAAATGAGCTTCAAAATCCCGTTTCGGGATGAGAACACCTGCGGAACCGCGGCGCACACGAACAGTCGACAGCACATCATCAGTTACATCCATGCACTCTACTCCGTAGCGTTACGGGCGACTTGCGACAAAAATGTAAAGGTTGATGTGCTGTCGACTGTACCCCTCTGGCTGGCTAGTAATTGTTCTCACAGATTCTAGTTTATGTGCATTTTCTCGTCTGACCTCATAGATCACACATACATACATTACATAAACTCACGCCTGTATCCTGGAGGGGTAGGTAGGCAGAGACTAGGATTTGCCATTGCAACAATCCTGGCAAGCGTTTTTCGCATTTTTATGCGGAATTTTCGCATGTTTTCGCACTAAAAAGGATTTCTTTTTGAATGATTCAGCTCTAAACTTGTTCGGACCATCCAACATACCCGTCGTAGCCGTCTAATTTATCCAAAGACCTGTGGGGTTGACTGTACACCACATTCACAGACGGCAGTCCGGCGCGCGCAGAGTCGATCCACATTGTTCGAACCTGCGAACGCCAAGCGTAGCTGACAGGCTATACATGGTGGAGTAGCCGGGAAGGAAAAAAGTTTACATTTAGAAAATAGTTTTTTCCTGTCAGTCTGAAAAAATTGGTAATTTGATAGGTTCCGATTGTAATGGTTTAGAATGTTATTTTTCAAGCAGATGCTGCAGTTTTTAGTTTAATTACGTTATTTCGGTTAGTCAGGGCTAACTCCTTCTGTATATTATATTTTCCATCGTGCTAGTCAACATTTATTCAGTATAAATAAAACTTGTACATAAATGAACTGTTTTTCTGCTCTTGGTACCGAGTTCTAAAGACCCTTTTTACTGTGATGAACAGCCCTTCTACTCTCAACGCTAATTTAGTAGACTTGCGACGACAACTACGGTAAGGGTGACTTGCGCCAAATCACTGCATATAAGTAAATAAATATATAATAGAAGTATCCAGGGATTAACGAATAAATATATCAGTCATACAATATACCTATAGATAGCTTTGAAAATATCATGTTGTAAGACGTTTGTGGACGTATTTACTGGATACATAATGATTTACAAGCGGTGGTAGCCCAGTGAGTAGAACAATGGACTCGCAAGCGGGAGACCCAGGCTGGATTCCCAGTGCGGGCATGTACCTAAGAGTTTTATATTCAAAGTTACGTACATCTGCGAATTTGTAGTAGCAATACTACACGCTAACTGTGAAGGAAAACATCGTGAGGAAACCCACCGCTTGGTTGGCTCCGCACGTATTGACTTGTCTTTCCTGTGGGCTAGGCCGACTAAGCTGTCAGGATGTTATAGGTGCTGGGCAAGCCTACTTCATCTAAAAAAAAATTTCCCAGGCACTGAAGCGTCCGAGTGGTTCCTTCACCCATCTAGTGTGAGTGATAGTGCCGCTGGACTCTGTATAAATCATTTCATTACGTATATGCAAAGGCCAAAGTTTTTACTGGATAGGGGTTACCCGTGGATAAATAGATACATAGTGCTATCAAATAGCGTTGGCGCGAGCCAGCCTAAGATATTTACTATCCGCTTACACTTTAGCAACAAAAAAGCCGTAGATTATCCGTGGTGACTCTCATTTTGAACATGATAAGGTCGATATTACCAGTGGCCTTAATTTTCTCAGCCTTGACATAAAAGTACCACACCCACCGCATGTCATATGTATTGAAGGCTAAACACCCCGTGGCCCGTCTAGACAGTTTAATAACAGCTCCAGTAACGTGATACTTCGTCCGCACGCGAGCTGTTGTTTTTCAGCAACTTTTTTAAAGCACCTAAATTGGACAAACTATCCCATTTGGAGAGCGCGAGTTGTGTATTATGGACTGGCCTTAGGAAAAAAGGAGATGAATATGCACAAAAAAGACTTGAAAATAGACTTGCGCATACAATATTGAAATGCCAAAACTTATATGAGATTCAGGTGGTAAATTAATGAGGAGAATGCGATCCAATTTAATCAATCAGGCCACATTGAACCGCTGGTAGAAAAGCTCCACCAAGGCACACCACTACTTTCTATCCTCCGCCATCTTCATCCAGTCCTTACCAGCAATCTATCGGGAATTGTATACTGTCCTACGATAAGATCTTTAAGACTTTGGCTTAATGTAACATTTAAGCTTATTTAGATGAAAGTTCTAGATTTTAGAATTTTTTTGTCTATTTTTCTCCAAACGATCTAGATCTAGAAATAGACACTTACATTTAACTTGTAAGTCTTGTAAGGTTAATTAAGTTGTAATTTCTGTGCTAAAAAGATTTGAATAAAAACATTTTTGTGAAATCCGATATTTAAGGGATGTAACACCAAAAATGATAAGACGCTACGCTTCTGGTCTCAACGGTTTATTCCGACAGAGGCGGACGGCGCCTACCCTCGAATACCATAATTAACTAATCAACAAATACCTTACACCTCCACCCTTAATTACTACTTATTTCTAATTACAATGCTTTCTTAATTTTTTTTTTTTTTTTTTATCAAGTGGCGGCAATGAATGTCCTTAATGCTGCACCTGAAACCTCACAACTGGCTTTCGTAATCTCTTGGGGCGGTTTTCCGGGGGTGTTGACTGAACGGGCACTTGTGGTGGCGAGTTTGGGGTGGCCGGCCTGGTGGGAATGGGTGTTTGGAAAACGTCCTCGCCAACTGTCGTGGTGTTAGGGCCTGGACTCTGGTTACTCACTACTGGTGACTGACTTTCCCTTGGACAAACGCTCGTTTCCGGTGTCTTTATTGATGCTGACTCCTCGCTGCCTGGGTATGGTACATCTGACATACGCGACCTACGTCTGATCTGATCTACGTGCCTTACCGTGTCGACCGTTACCGTCTTCTACCACATACCTACGAGAGCCTTCCCTATCTATGATCGACCCACGGTCCCATTTATTTTGATTTCTATAATCCCTTACCCAGATAGGGTCTTTTGGGGAGAATTCGCGGAGTCTACCACCCGCGTATTCAACCTGGCGCCTTTGCGCGTCGTGGGCCCTATCTAATACAGCCCTGTCTGCACGTAGTAAATCCATACGCGAACGTAAGGAACGCCTCTGTAACAGCATAGCCGGTGACTCACCTGTTGTGCTGTGAGCAGTGTTTCTATATGCCAACAAGAATGTCTGCAACGCTGTGTCTATATCGACCTGATCGGTAAGTGCCTTTTTAATTGCCCTTTTGCATATTTTCACCGCGTTTTCGGCAGCGCCGTTGGAGGCGGGGTGATACGCTGGGAAACCACCGAACTCAGCACTTGTAAATGGCGGTCCTTGATCGGAAACCACTTCTAATGGCAGGCCAAACCTAGCAAAAAGTGAACGCATTATTTTTATGACGGCAGTGGCATTTGTACGTTGCATTTCGGCGATTTCCAGCCATTTAGAGCTTGAGTCTATTATTACGAGGTACATTTTCCCATGGAACGGGCCCAAGAAGTCGATGTGTAATCTACTCCAAACTTGCGAAGTGTAAGGCCACGGCTGAGGCGGTGCGGCTGCAGGGACGGGCATCTCTTTCGCACACGTTTCACATTCCTTGCATAACTTCTCTATGTCCGTGTCAATGTTTGGCCACCAAACGTAGCCTCGCGCGTTAGCCTTGGTCTTGACTATACCTAAATGGCTGTTGTGTAATTGTTTCAACATAGTCCCTCTCAAAGCTGTCGGCATCACCATTCTATACCCCCACATAACACAGTTCGAGTCCGCATATAACTCGTTACGTCTATTAAAGTAGGGTTTTAACTCCTCCTCCGGACAAAAATTTGGCCAACCCGATTGTAAATATACCAAAATTCTACTTAAAACCACATCATTCGCAGTATACTTACGCACTTGGGCGTGAGTGAGTGGTAAGAAATTCTCGACAAATTGCACGTAAGTGAGCTCCTTACGTTCTCTATCGCTGTCGTAAGGGGGTATCGGTAAACGTGATAGGGCATCTGCGCTATTTTTAGCTGAGGGTACGTACTCAATAGAGTAGTTATACCCGGATAATAACACCGCCCAACGCTGCATCCGGCTAGCTGCCATAATTGGTATTCCTGCTTTGCTTCCGAATATTGTTGTCAGTGGCTTATGATCGGTTTTTAAAGTGAACTTGCGCCCATATAAATATTGATGGAATTTCTTAACACCGTAAACAATAGCCAATGCTTCTCTCTCAATTTGTGAGTACGCGCGTTCCGCTTTCGTTAATGACCGCGAAGCATAAGCTATTGGGCGCTCACCCTGCTCGGTCATATGAGATATCACGGCGCCCACACCTACACCGCTCGCGTCGGTTGTCAAAATCAGAGGTAAATCCGGGCTATAGTGCATTAAAACCTCGCTAGAAGCCAGGCGTGTTTTTACTAAATCAAAAGCGCTCTGGCAGTTAGCGCACCATGCGAAGTCCACCCCCGCTTTTAACAATGCGTACAGCGGTGATAAAATTGAACTAATATTCTTAATGAATTTGGCATAGTACATCACCATACCCAAGAATGATCGCAACTCAGAAACATTCTTAGGCGCTGGGGTATCTGTGATGGCCTTAACTTTGCTTGCGCACGTGTGAACTCCGTGTTCGCTAATAACGTATCCCAAATAGGTCACTGACCTTGCAAAAAATGTACATTTTTCTCTTTTAACCCTTAAACCGAATTTTTGTAATCTTTTAAAGACCTCATTCAAGTTGTCTAAATGTTCTCTTGTGTCCCTGCCACTGATGATGATGTCATCTAAAAATACCCCCGTGTAGCTTAAATCTGCGAATAATTGTTCTAAGTTTTTTTGAAAAATTCCTTAACTTGATGCCAGTCCGTACACTAGACGGTTGTACATAAACATGCCTTTATGGGTATTAATGACGGTGTATTTTTTACTGTCGTCTAGAACAAACTGAGCGTACGCTTGCGATAAATCTATTTTTGTAAATCGCTGTCCACCATGTAAACGGGCTAACAAATCTTCTACTCTAGGTAACGGGTAACGGTCGACATCCAGTACCTTATTGAGTGTCAGTTTGTAGTCGGCGCAGATTCTAATGTCGCCATCCTTCTTGATAACAGGGACAATCGGGGTGGCCCAGTCCGAGCGATCGACGGGCGTCAGTACCCCGTCCCTCACCAGATCGGCCAGTGCCCGTTCAACCGGCTCGCGCAGCGCGTAGGCGAGCGGCCGCGCGCGCATAAACACGGGACGCGCGTCCGGGCGCAGGTGTATGCTCACGGTGCCGCCGGTGAACCGCCCCAAGCCCTTCGCGAATACATCAGAGAATCTGGAACTGAAATTGTCCAAATCAAAACCGTCACTCGTTACATTATTAATGTTAATTTTTTTATTACGGTTCGGTACTTCAATGCCTAATTCTTTAATCCATTGCCTTCCTATCAATAATGTTTTACCCTGGTTAACTATATATAATTTTAATGTCATTGTTTTTCCGTTGTAAGTGACCTGAGGTTGTATTACACCTACTGGCCTTACTAACTCTCCTGTGTAATAGCGCAACATCACTTCGCTATCTTCAATGCTATGGCCCTGGAAGCGCTTTTTAAATAATTTATAGCTTATACAAGATACTGCGCTGCCTGTGTCCAGCTCCATATCATAGTTGTGACCGTCCATAACAATAGGTATCAATATTGGTGGGTACTGGCTAAGAGATAACTGATTAACTGTTGTTACTATTACCTCGTCGCTGTCATAGTGATCGCTCGATTCGGCCTCCGCTTCCTCTTCTGTTACGAAGTTGTGCCCCACGTCGTATCCCTGCCCTCTTAGCCGTGGGCACATGCGCCTTAAGTGTCCGTCCTGATTACACACTCGGCACACGTAATAACCGTACTTGCATCTCGAAGTTTCGTGGTCTTTTCCACACTCGCGACATATTAAGTTGCCGCGCGCGCCTGCCGTTCGTTGCAGTGCGCCCGCGCCTCTGCTGCTCGCCGCCGCCGCCGCTGCACGTTGGCGGATTGTTTCGCTAATCAATCCGCAGACCATCCGATCTCGTAGGCTGTCTTCTAGACTGCATTCAAATCCGCACGTCATAGACATCTTCTTTAGATCCGCTACAAAGTCAGCTATTGTTTCCCCATCGGCTTGTTTTCTTTGATGGAACTTAAACCTTTCTGCGAGTATACTGGGCCGAGGTTGTAGGTGGTTCTCCATGATATCCGTCAGTTGTTTGAATGTTTTAGTAGTAGGTTTATCTGGGGTGCACAAATTAACTAATAGCTCGTAACTTTGCGCACCCATCACTGTGACTAATGTAGGCACTTTCCTCTCCATTGTGATGTTGTTTACAATGAAATATTGCTCAAGGCGTTCGACGTACAACCGCCAGTTGTCCGTCCCCACTTGGAACTCTGAAATTTTGCCGATCGACATTGTTTTTCTTCTTCCATACGCTTTGAACACGCGCCAGTCCGTTTAGATACTCGTCGCCACTGTGAAATCCGATATTTAAGGGATGTAACACCAAAAATGATAAGACGCTACGCTTCTGGTCTCAACGGTTTATTCCGACAGAGGCGGACGGCGCCTACCCTCGAATACCATAATTAACTAATCAACAAATACCTTACAATTTTCACTTTGACTTTATCGGCCAAAAGAAATGCCTGGATAAGTACAAGATGCAACACATACCTTCAACAGGATAGCCATCGCAATAATATAATTAGGGCGCTCGATAACATCGGCAGTAACGTTACGTAAGGCCGGCCTCGTGCGGACTCTGCTACACATACAAGGTGTTCTAGTCAGTGAGACACTGAACCGATAGATCTACCCTCAATGAAGTTCTTTATGTATTTATTTTGGTAGCCATCAGAATATTGATACTAGGAAGAAATGATACTAGTTTTAGACTTGCAAAACTTAATACACCCTTTATGTGGCACTGTATACTTTTCTACAATAAGATTCCTCAAGATATATTAGAGTTACCACCGACGCGGTTTAAAAATGTGTTAAGCGTACTCTGTGCAAAAAAGCCTATTATAAAATTAAGGTTTGTTTATAAGACAAATATGTCTGGTATTCAAATAATGTTAACGACGATGATTGTGATTAGTGCAGTGTTACTGTTGAAACTCTGTTAATTAAGTCAAAAAGTGTTTTGAAATCAGTAATTGTGAAGTTTTTTTTTTTGTTAGCTTCTCTCCAAATAATCTATTAATTGTGAAACTAACAGCCCTAAGTAAACATTTTGTTTTTATAGCGAATAAAGTTTTTATGTTTGAGTTTTTGCACGGATTTAGTGATGATGATAATGATGTGTCATGTCCAATACCCTATTGACGAGTGACACGTCCTTAAGAAGAGAACGCTCTCTCCCCCGTCCTTACGGCAGTAAGTGAGTAGTTATACCTCGGGCCCTACCCTCCTGCGCAATAAATCTGAAGCGTTCGAGTAATGTGATTGGGGTCAACGATCTACTCGAGCGGGGGTAGACGCGAAACTTCATGTTGTCAAGGGCTTAGAAAGCTGCACTCTGTTCTTTTGATTTATGATTGGGTTATGTTATTTCATTCACCTTTTCCTTGGCTCTAAACATTTTTTTAAATACTTTCAACTTTTCCCTAGTCGTAAACAAGTCGTAAAAATACGGAAAGTTATTATGGCTGTCAAATTGTTTGCTCGTGCAGTCATCTCATTAATTTTAGGAATACCAACTAGTACTTCATCATCATCAGCCACTCGACGCCCACTGCAGGACATAGATTATAGTTTTGCCATAATCGCCACGCTTGGCAGGCGGATTGACGATCGGAGTATACGGTTGGAATCTCAGAAAGACGCTGCTGCCCGTCTCCTTGTAATTTATTTCCTTAGTCGCCTTCTACGACATCCACGGAAGGAAATGGAGTGACGCTACATATTCTTAATCCAGCACCGCACGGAACAGCTAGTACTTATTATTTATCAATTTTGAGTCAAGTAATTGACCATAGCATTTTTTAATGACTCGCGATGCTCATACATAATAATATATGATAGTAAATAAAGTCATACATAATAAAGTAACATCGGGAATCTAATAAATAATCGCGGTTGGACCCGTTTCATATATTACTAAGTAATTCACCAACCAACCACTATAATTAATTACCAAGATGACATAGACCATAGACTTTTTGGTTTTCATTGATCTATTTGTAAGATAAGATAAGAATATTCTTTATTGTATACCGGAATTTTTTTTTATAAAAAATGTGCATTTGTTAAAAGTATTATAAAAGCCTAGCACACGCTATTAATACACACGTACGAATTACAATAAGGTTGCCCGCGACACAGGCTCGGCCTAGTGCGGCAGCCCGCGAGTCCGTAGTAGCACTGTTCTCGTTTACTTCTATGACTCGATACCCGATATTCTTTCGTTCTGTCAACCGGTGCTAATTATGATTCTGCGTATCCTACCCGACTCCCACGACACAGGCTGTGCCTAGATCTGAAGTGTTTTGATTTTTAATAAAAAAAAAATTATTTATTTATTTTACCTGACTTTGAGTCAAGCAATTGATTAATTATTAACTTTCCTTGCTTACGAGCTTAATCATGGTGAGTAGAGACGGAGCTCGCGTTGTTCGGTTGCTCGTCTCTGACTGCGGGCGAGAGGTGTGGGGTGCGGGGTTTTCGGGTACCTGCGGAGGACTCCCGCCCACGCCAGTCGCAGTTAGTGAATCTGGAATTGAGTTAATAATGTGTAGTGCCATTGAATTTTATAAAATTCAATGGTAGTGCTTACGAAAAAGAAAGACGAAGAAAAAAGAGATTTTGCAGCCCGAAAAGTTACTCATAGTTTAGATTTTTAATGTCTATGATCTCAAACTAGGTAAGATCCTATTGTTTTTGTAGCTATCAAAACGGGCTTCTTATATTTTGACGACTTTAGTAGTCTCTCTCTCCAAGTCGATAATGAATCCTCCCAGATTCGTCGTTGACTTGTTTCTGCTTACGTTTTCTAAAGTCTTCTAAACAAAGCCAGCAGTAGTGTTTCCTCGTCAGATCAATCCATTTTGTTACTGAGTGTCCAAAACGCGGCGAGCTTTATTGAACTTCATTTATTTTATCGCTTAGTCTCTATGTTAGCTTTTTCACAGTTGGCATTGCCCTAGCGGGGTTTTAGTTTTATTAAATGTTATGTCACAATTGACATAACACACGACTAACATCTAAACAGCTAAAAAATGTATAAACAACTAAACGGAATTAAAATTAATTCGGCACTCAGACTACGCATTGTACTGTCAACACCCGGGCTGCGTTTCATAAAACTGCAATTCTTTGTTTACTGTGACAATTCGATGTACTTTGCATAGCCGAGCCTCCCTACTTGTTTTCTGTATATGTATCGTCTTTGCAATGATCATCAACAACATTGCAATATGTAACGGTGTGAGCCTTTTTACAAATAAAAAATTAAAATCTAAAGGATAGGCGATCGTTACAATTTAGGAGTTGTGTGGTGATATTTACAATATTTATTTAATTATAACCATCGGCCATCCTTTAGATTTGAATTTTTTATTTGTTAAAAGGTTTACACCTTAACAGTATTAAATCAGTCCCTGGTCTCTGCCTACCCATGTATGTATGTAGTATTAAAACATGAATTGAAGTTTACGAAACAGGCCCCTGCTTCTATATTACGCGCACCAAATCTAAAACGATTCCTATCGTTTAACTGACAAATTCCATTCTAAAAGCTAATTGCAAACGTCAGGAGTTGGACAGGATTTGGTGCGCATAATGAGGCTTCTAATCAATGTTACTATATCTCTTTTATGTATAGTCGAAAATACTAATCATCAGATTAATGTTGTTGACTATAAATAGGAAACTTTTGCCCCAATTCTACTGAAATTAAGCTGCACGCTCTTCAAATATTTACTTGTAACGTGATATACACAGCAAGCGTATCGTAGCAGATACTACGAAATATGGCGTAGCAGATGCTACGAAATATGGCGTAGCAAACATATCTAACTAACAATAACATACAACATAGTCTGTCCACAATATAACCCCAGCATATTAAAAGTCATTGCTTCAAATTAACAACCTACATAAATTAAGACGACTTACTTCTAACATTATGTAAGTGCTGGTAGCGTCGTGACCCGATTAAATGCGATCATTCCAAATGGCCACTCCCTGGTTCAATGCATGATTTAAAACCCACCTCGGACCACTTTTATGAAAATCCTGTTTATGATCGACTTCTTTTGGCTATCGCAAGATAAATCGTTTGAGCCTAAAAACACACTTCGGTCATACAACACAAACGTCATACACTGAACTAAAGGCGCGAATATTTCAATGCCTGAACAAGGTGGGTTTTTACAGTCAAAATGTTTAAATCAGAAATCAATAATTTATTTCAACGAAAAGAATTTACATTCTGTTTGCTGAATGTCAATGTACTATGTTACTATGTTAGCCGCTGCCTTCGGGCCGTATTTGTAGTGGAGAAAAAGGCAGCGGGAAAAAAAACTCCACTCTGACCATCTTTTCTCAAATCATCTTAAACTTATACATCAAAGCCTATATGATATGATTCCGTGATAGCCACTAATAACTTTACAAGCCAAAATAACACTTCTTACAAAAGTAGGAAAAACAGTAATGCTGCGGCCAGACACACGAACAGCACCCGTTCACGAGCATAACGCAGGGGTTAAAAATCCTTATTTCCATTTATTATTATATTTTATACAACATCAATCATTTTCTTCTTCCGCGACATCATCTGTTGTTGGCCATTGCAAAATTTCGTCCCAAAACTTGACTGTCTTCTTCTGGCACAAATTGGACGCATTAGCTTAGGTCTGACTGTAAAAACCCATCTCATCCCAAAACTTTAAAAATATAAAATAAATATATAAACCTATATTTTGTCCTTAATTTAAATATAAATCATACTTTTAATATTATTAAGCAGAGGGAGTAAAAAAAATATTATCACACAGTACATTTTTTAACATCTGACAGTTTTCCTTGATTTTCCGTAACTTTTGTTTTTGGTCTGAGATGGGTTTTAACAATCATGCATTCAGTTAATCCCTGTTGGGAGTCGTTGACACAGTCTAAGCAAATGTAAAAAGTGCACTTTGTGCCAAAAGGGCTGCTATTACATTAAAGATTTTTTATATGGCAAAGATGACAATGCATAAGATTTAGGTTTTAGAATAATTGAAAGTGAAAGCGAAAATATTTTAATTACCACAAATTTTACAACAATAATGAACAATTCTTATGTAGTAAAAAGGAACGGACTCAGCTTTATTGCCGTGTCGTGACTGCATGCGTAGTCACAGCGCCGGTTTTCAGCCGGTCCCTTTTAATAACTTAAAAAAGAAACAAAATAAATATTACATAAGCGCCATTAAAGGTATGCCAAAAAGAACACAAAAGCTAATCAATTATTCGTTCCAAATTTATCAAATTACAGAAATACTAAAATATAATTATAATGTTAGACTTCAATGACAAATTAAAATTGATTATATATAGATACAGATACAGATACTTTATTTGTCATAGGTATACAATACATGCATGGTCTTATAAATCAAATGTGCGCATGTTTAGCCAATAAGGCGTACAAATTTTTTAAGGAAACAATTATATTAGCAAAATTACAAGTCAATAATATGTATTAATTGATTATAATTAGAAAAATAATATTAATCATAATAAAAAAGTAAACAATGTCAAAATTTGTCATTTAAATATTCGAAGACACTATAATAAGATTTCGTTTAAATTAAACTCTTCAATTTAAATTTAAATTTGTCTATGGGGAGTTCCCTCCATGCTGAAGGCAGTTTATTATATAAAGTAGGAGCCATGTGACAGACGCTTTTCGTCATTAGTGCCGTGTTTGACTTGCTTTTTATTATTCTGGTGGGATCTCTTTGAGCTCGCTTAATCTTATCTCTAGCTTTATGGAATAGATCTTCATTTTTTTTACAAAAAGGCATATTTCTAATATATACATCGCAGGCAAAGTCAGAATCTTGTATTTAATGAAGAAAGGCTTACAGGTATCTTGTTGGTGAAGGCCAAACATGGCTCGGATGCATCGTTTTTGTAATTTAAATACAGATACTTTATTTGTGCAGTTGCCCCAGAACATAATTCCATATCTCAGGAGAGATGCAACCATACCATGGTAAGCTGTTATTAACGCATTTCTGTTTGTAACAGCGGAGAGTCTGTGAAGCGCAAAAGCACACGAGAACAATAATAAATTAATAACAGTCATTGGATACATATAACAATTATAATTCAAGGTAATATAATATTTTTCAGGACAATTCTTTTTTTTTACAAATTTTATTGGACTGATTTAAATCTGATTTATATATTTAATATTTAACTCTCTTAATAAAGAATAAAATTTGTAAAGGCTAAGTTTGGAGTTCTTTGATCCGTTTTTTCTCTAAAACGATCTATATTTTGAAATAGACACAAACTTAAATTTGTAACGTTCATCAAGTCGCATTTTCTGTGTTACATTGAATAAAAACATTTTGATTTTGATATTTTATCAAATTCTCAGCAACTACCCCGTTCGCAAATTTAAAACTAATAATATATGTAAGTATTTTATGACGATATTTTATTTATTTTTTTACTTTATTGTATGTATGTTATTGAATTTAACTTAATTCTTTAACTGCACCACGGCACGCACTCCGTAGTACAATTATGGGTTACCGTAGGCACTGATTGAAAGCGCTGAGGGATCACTTCCTCAGCACAACGCTGAGTCAGCTGCCTTTTGTGGCAACGTAGATACACCACAGGCTACATCTATGGTCCTGTTTTATTTATTCGTTTTGTCTGTTGTGTAATTAGTTTTCTTTCTGTTGTTGTGCATATTATGTTACTTATGTGCTTATTTTGTTTCTGTGATGTATCTTCTTGGTATAATAAATGTCTTTCTTCTTCTTCTTCTTCAAATGGGTGGCGTTGGTATTCATTCCAATCTTTCACAACTTCCACCTCTAGTCTGCCCCCAGTGGAGGCCGTTGGTGGGAATTGCAAAAACGTTCCCATCGACCACTCCTAAATAAATCAGTATTATTTACAGTAACATTTTAAACCAGAATGATGTCAAATTAATTAGAAATGTCACAGCACAAAATAAATTACAACAATACAACTAAATTAAATTACCACCATATAAATAAATTACATCATTACTTCATTAAATAAAAAATATAAAAAACATAAGAATAAAGGAAACAAAAAAAAAACACACACACATACACACACACACACACACACACACACACACACACACACACACACACACACACACACAAGTACAGTCAATTAAATAAACGGCCCCGAGACATGTCCGCCCCAAAGGTACCCATAACACTGGCACAGCGCTACCGTGCTGCACAGCGAGGGATATCCTCTGCATCAAAAATGCCTCTGAGCGGTAGTCAAAGCCACGGTTCCTGAGACGATGCCCTATCTCCTTAACAAAAACTTTCCCCTGGGTACCCCAAACTCCAGTGGTTTCTACGGCGAGTGGCACAAACAGATAGCTGCTCATCAGCTGGCTATATTTTGCACACTTGAGTCTAGCTGCAGCTCCAGCAGCTGACCCAGGTACGGCAGCCGTAGAACCCACGTGTGAAGGTGCGAAAGTGCATACGCAGGTGGCATCCCAAAGCAGACACCGACCCCTCTCCCACGGTATCAAAGTGAGACCGTCCGGACGCTTTCCATCACTACGCATCAACCCCGGCGGTTCAAGAACCGCAGGGATATCCGCCAAAATGAGAGCCCTCCGAACGATATCATTAATGGAATGATGCCGTGAGAGTCTGCCCGCGCTCCGAACGCAATAAAGCCCATGTCGGCCCCGCGAATCCACCTCCGCACCACAAACACAGCGATGCGGTTGACAGATGTCACAACCCAAACGTAGCGCCACCGCCACACGCAAGGAATTGTCATCTAAAAGAGTTCCCAGAAAGGGTGAAGGCAAAGCATGGAGCCATAGCCCGGAGTCAGGCTGGGAAACTGCCCGCAAACGCGCAAGTTCAACACCAGAGCACTGCTCCACAAGTTTATCCAGTGCTACTCGACACATCTCTTCGTCCCAAGCTCGCTGCCGATCAGGCTGCTCCGGCAAATCACTACTTGGACAAAAAGCCCGCCACAGCCCTAAAGCTTCCTCCGCAAAAGGAATGTGGAACCCGTCACCATTAACTCGTAAAATGCGAGTGACCAGGTCCAACACGCCCCGCGAGGAAGCCAAAAAAGCCGGCAGTTCAGTGTCCTGCAGACGACGAATGCCCAACCCGCCATGTCTAATCGGCAGCGCAGCCTGGGACCACTGGAAAGCAGTCATTTCGATGTTCATAACAGACTCCAACAACTCCTTGAGCATGTTATCGTACATCAGTGACTCCTCTTTGTATAACCAGATGGGAGCAGTTCGCAGAGTGTACGTTAGCCTCGGGATAGACAGGCAGCTTCGCAAAATGACTAAAGCCACATGCGCAGAAAGTTGTTTAAGATGTGGCTTGGTCCCTGCCAGAATTTTTAACTTTGTCCTCAGTACCCCCGGCACCCCCTCCGGAAAAACTGGAGCACCCAAAAGTGTAAACCCCGCCTTATCTAAAATCCTTACGGCTGGCATTAAAGCATCTACTCACGTTTGCACAGCTTCAGGAAGTGGCCCTGAGCAAGGAAACAATTCACACTTTTGCGTGTTCAAGTGAAGCCCCAATGTCCCGAAGCTCCGAACCAGTGTCTCAATGTCATCCATGACCACCTCCGGGCTACCCCCCAGAGTACCATCGTCCAAGTACCACGTGTTTAAAGGAGATCTCAATGAGGTTACCACATCCTGAATTGCCAGGCTAAACAGTAAGGGCCCCAAAGGATCACCCTGTTGCGCACCAACTTGTGACTCCACCAGTTTGTCACCGTAAAATAAGTCACTAGGTCTCGCATAGCACTGGTGGAGGAAAGGGTAGAGAGATGGGATATGAGCCCGAACCTTACTTAAAATTACATCCTGCTCAACAGCATTAAAGGCGTTCCTAAGGTCAACTTTGACAATTATATCGTCGGAAGCTCTTCTGGAGTAAGCAAAAGCCCTAGTAGCATGAACTGCGGCCTCACAACCTAACGGAATGCCAAAGCCCAATTGCTGAGGTTGCAAAATGCAATGAATTGATGCTAGCACTGCACTGTTCTAATTAAAATGTACTTAATCATATCAATCTACTAACAAGATTTCAGTGCCGTATTTATCCACAAAAGATTAATTAGGTACCCCTTGGTCATGTTTTAGCCGAAAACAAAAGGCAACGTTTGGGACAGACGACGGCGGATTATCCAGATGCTAAACCGATTAGTGCCGCCGAGAATTCATCGGCGAGCAACAGGTCGGGCGAACGATGTCGGGATGTCAACAGTCAAATAATCTGACAGATTAGGCATATTTGGGTCCCACAGTCTGAAGATAGACATCGCTATATTGTGTATGAACACCCTTTGAGATACGAGTGTGGATGGTTTTCGCAACTACATGTGACGTTCACGCATATGAGCGCTTTGTATATGTCGTACGATCTTTAATGCGCGTCTTTGCCAATATCCCGCGATATCCTACTTATAATATTATAAATGTGAAAGTTTGTGAAGAAGTTTGGATGTTTGTTACTCAGTCACGCAATCACGCCTGTGCGTGAGTTTATGTATGTGTATGTATGTATGTACACATCTTTGTCTGCATGTATGATACAAAATGTGAAAGAAAGATAAGTGAAACTTAAAAATTGGTTACTTAAGAATCTTACACATGTCATTTGCGTTAATAAACTTTAATGTTGTAATTCTAAAAGCAAATATTTACAATCCTTGTTTAGAATACGTACACTTAAAATAACATAACTTTTTTCACCAAATGGAGACAAATAACAAAGAGGAAAAACTTAACATTCTATGGGCAGTAAACAAACTTTAGTTACAAAATTATGGTATCGACTTAAATAAATACGTAACTTGCGAGAAAATCGCATTTTTATGTATTGGATTGGGTTTTTCCATGTTTTTGTTCAGACGTGCTTAATTTTAGTGATTATTACAGATATAAAACGTCTGAACAAAAACATGGAAAAGAAAACAACCGAATAGGTACATAAAAATGCATCACGTTACGTTAGGTGGGTTGGAATTTTTTTTTGTAACACGATCCAATTGTAGTTCTATGAAATTGAACCGGAACAGTTTAAATCTTGAGTTAAACGTTAACAATTACAAGCGGTATTGAATACATCTCTTCTCTAATATGAGTTACGAACGTCACAACCTCAAAGATGTTTACCGCGTCTCTAGTAAAACAACAAAGAGGCCATCCATCTAGCAGCTAAACCGATTACTTTCCGTGGACGATTCGTCACCCAGCTACCAGCAACAAGTTAGGTCGATACGGGCCGTAACTCGACGCTCAAGTGCCGTGCAGACAGATTCCAGTCATAATTTTAAGGTGTATCGAGCCAGCTGGCGGTGATTAGTGTCTGTGTTTGAGCGCTATATTATAGAGGCCTAGGCCCTACAATGCTAGAAGATTTATATATGGTCCAATGGAATTTCACCTACGCTGGAGAGGAAAAGTGACCACTTAGATGCTGAGCTTCTTGGTTTCCTTATTAGATTTGCATTTGGCCTCTATCTCTTCATATGGTAAGCGAAGACTGCGTCTGATGTTAGATTAATCGCCTGTTTAATGACAATTTAATCATGATTTCAAGAGTACAAAAAATAGACGCGTAATATGTATAAGTATTTTCTTTATTCCACACCGGAAAAAAAAAAAACAAAATATTTACAAACGTACATAAATCTTTCATACGGGCCCGTTTATCTGTTTACCTGCCCCGCTGGTCTAGCAGTAAAATGTTTGACTACACAGACAGAGGGTACGGGTTCGATTCCCGCTGGGGGCTGCCTTACTTTGATTTGTACAAATGGCCTCAGTCTGGGTATTTTTTCATGTTTGTGTCCTTATCCTTATCCTTATCTACATAGTTACCATAGCACAGGGTGTCCTAGTTTGGGACCCTAACAAGTGATTGTGTTGTGTGTTATTGTAGTAAAGTTATTAACTAATTGAAATGTCGTCCCATGGGCTAATATTGTAACACTAACTTAAAAAACTCCTCAAATGCAGTTTAAAAAATATTTGGTAAAGGGAAGGACTTTACAGCACTGGCTATTTACCTAAACTGTATTGAGACGGGTTTTAGAGGAAACGTGTTTTTATAAATGACACCGTTCTTGTCTATTTTTGCAGAATGATAGTTGGAACAGCTGGTCGAGAACCAACGGACGAACCAACGAACAATTGGTAAAATATACTTCTGACGACTAGACTCAAAGCTTTTCAGTGTTCAGCCTCTATATTACGCGTAATCGTCTAGCTGTCACATACTAATTACTGTCGCAAACGTCAGGATTCCGACAGGATTTGGCGCGCATAGCTAGGCCTCCGAACTTCAGGCGGCTTATCAGCGGTGAGGCTTACAGTCAGGAGTCGTCATGGGCCTGGCCAATTTAAAGGCAAGAAGCAATGGAGTGTATTTTGGACATCCCGGATCGTTTTGGAGGGTAAGCTAAATATTCTGGCAATAAGTCATAAGCAGCCTATATACGTCCCACTGTAGGGCACAGGCCTTCTCTCAGAGAGAGAGTATGGGCTTAATCACCACGCGTGGCCACTGCGGATTGGCGATTTCAAGTGCTGTGGCATGTGAATAGCTACCCACAAAGGGCATCTGACTAAGCATTGTGCTGAGGGTGTGAGCTCTCAGCGCTGGTTTTCAGTCAGTGCCTGCGGTAATTGACACGTATATTACAAGTTGGTGTCAAACAAATTAAAAGTGCACCAGTTCATACATATTTTTGACAAGCTTTAAACTCGGGATAGCGATCATCGATCGGCACGTATCCGTCCACTGCTGGTATGGGCCTCCACGAAGCCACGCCACTTCTTCTGTCCTCGACCATCCTCATCCACCCGCTACCAACAAACTGAATCAGATCGTCGGTTCAGCGAGCTGGTGGGCGTCCTACGCTGCGTTGGCCAGTTCGTGGTTTCCACTCGAACCCTTTGTTACCAATCGAGTATAGTTTCTTCGGATGTGATGCCAATTCAAATAAATTATCGCAGAAGCAGCCTATATAGGTCCCACTGTAGGGCACAGGCCTTCTCTCAGGGAGAGAGAATGGGCTTAATCACCACGCGTGCCCACCGCGGATTGGCGATTTCAAGCGCTGCGGTATCTGAACACCTCAGACACTCAGGTTTCCTTCGCCGTTAGCGAGTGGTATTGCTACTATAACTTCACAAATGTATATAAATTAGAATACAAAGTCATAGTTACATGCTCGCACCGGGAATCGAACCTGGGTCTCTCGTTTTCGAGTCTAATTTTCTACCCGCCTAGGCTACCACCGCTCATCGTAGATATAGTCTATTGCAATCACCTTAGTTCCTTGGCAAATTGGCTCATTTCTGATGTGGTTCATCAAAGACACTTCGAGTATAGCCCCTTCCAAAGCACATTCAGTGACTTTGAATCAGTGGACTGTGTGGTTAGCTTAGTGATAAACTCAGCTTACATATTTGATTATCTATTGCAGCGACGACACCGCACGGAAATTGAAACCAAAGTGAATGTCGATGAAATGGATAAACTCTCTGACGTTGTGAACTACGATTTGGTTCATTTGCAGAAGTAAGTGCCCAGACCCTGGTGTACAGTGTCATTAAATAGATTTGAGCCCTCGCTACATCATGGGTAATAAACTAAAAGTAGAAGTACTTTTTCACCTCACTAGCTCGTAAAAGCTCTGTTTATCATTCGAAATCTGCGTGGAAAATCGCACTTTATCCGCTAGCGTGGAAAGTGTTTTTAAAATTCGAATATTTTTATTCAATAAAGGTTTCGTACAATAAATTACATATATATAGAACCTCATTGGTTTCGTAATAGTTTATATTCTCTGCAGCCAGTCCATTGATGATTGAAATGCAAATACTTATTTCATGTCATGCGCCAGCCTCATTTAAAGAATCGCACTGGCCGGCAAGAAAATTTGATTTAAAAAAAAACTTTAAAATTTTCTTCTCTTCATTCACAAAATTCACTTTACTTCCATTATTTTGGTTTGTTTTTTGATAAAATCGAAAGAAATCATAAAATATGAGCGAAGCTAGCAGCGACGAAGATATAAATTAACAGTAATTTAATATTTATTAAAACTGTTTTTCTTGCACCTAACATTTTCCTCGCTTTAGTGAGGTGAAAAGTTGTGTGTTGCGCTCGGCAGCAAAGTTATTTAGCGTCTCGTACCTTTGAAACCCTCGCTACGCTCAGGATTCTATATTTGAACCACTCGCTTCGCTCGTGGCTCAATCCTAGAATCCTTCGCTTGCTCAGGTTTCAATACAAGGTACTCGCGCCAAAAATTAACTTTGCAGCCTTGCATAACAAATAACTATTATTGGCCACCAACAAACACAGTTTTGCCAAATTTCGAACAACAAATATAGAATTTAAAGTTGACAGCAAAAGGTATGTGCTCAGCATGAGCGGCTAGAAACAAGAAGTGCCTTTTGACGGCGCTATTTTTCAGCACTCACCTGCTCAAATAACTAACTACTAACTAGTACTAAGATAAAAAGTACCCGAAACTGGCGTGCGTGCATGCAACGACTAATGAATGTTGATGAAGCGAAAAAGATTGTGGCAAGTTGTAGATCCTGGTCTCTGCCTAACCGTCTAGGTTACAGGCGTAAGTTTATATTATGTACAAACTAACAAGTAGGTATGACATTATTCTTCTTTATCTTTCTTTTAATCAATTAATCCACACAACTTCAGAACAATCATAAATAGAACGAGCGAAAAAGTCACCGAACTCCTGAACCAAGAAGAGTATCATCTCTGACAGCGAAGACATAAGCTTTTCCATCTCTTACAAGAAGAAGAAGAACAATACGAAGGGGAAATAGAGCGGAGAAGAGAGGTGGAAGACTCTCTTTCCCGGAAGAAGAGAGAAGACAGAGAGAACAAGTATGAAGAGGATATTCAGAGGGAGAAGATGATGGCGTGCGAGAAGGCTTTGGAAAGGGAGAAAATGTGAGTTTAAATATTTATCTAATAAGGCCGACTTGCAGCACTTTCTTAAATGTGGCTTAAACAGCATTTAATTAAAGTTCTTCACACAAAAGTCGATTTAAATGGCGAATTATAGGGCACAGGCCTTCTCCCAGAGAGAGAGAGAGAGAGAGAGACAGTATAGGCTTACTAACCACGCGTGCCCACCGCGGATTGGCAATTTCAAGCGCCGAGGTATGTGAACACCTCAGACACTCAGGTACATGCCGGGATTCGAACCTACGACCTCCGCTCCGCTCCGCTACAACCGCTACCTATAATGTATATGTATAATGTAAGTACATTATCTTATTATTACTTATTTATGTACTTATAAATATTTCTCCCTTCTTCCCGTCATCTCAGTTCAAACATCCTATCCTAACCTCCTCAGTCCCAAGCTGTTTTTCTTGAATAAAACTTTGAGAAGTTATAAATGATACAATAAATTATATATTTCTGTAATCGGTATGACTATAGCAACTGCATAGTTTTCCGGAAAATCGCTTTCCACTATGTCGATTTTAGTCGACATGGGGTCTCAAGTCTAAAAAAGTGCGGAAAAACCCCTATTAGATGTAGGTGTAACAAAAAGAATATAAAAAGCCCGGTATTTATTTTTTATAGTAATATTTATTAGACTTGTCAATTAACACCCTAATTAGAGCTGATCATATAATTTGTAACAGTTTCTAGAAGAATTGAGACACAAAATGACTTTGCATTTGGGGCAAAAATGTCGTGCTCCGTTATAGTTGCACCCTGGTAGCCTGTATCGATTTTTCTTATCTAATACATCAGGTAGGTGATCAGCCCGTGACACTCTTACCAAATCTGGTGGATGTTGTGTTGTTGCTCGCTTAGAAGGACGACCAATGAATTATGGACCTGCCACTTCATCATCAGAGACATTTGAATCATCTGTATTCCAAAACAGCAAGTAGTTCGCGATTTCCTCGCGGAATCCAAGATAATCCAGTATGTCTCGTTTGGGTGTCTCTATTTTTTGTTGGTCACGTCTATATTCGATCCAACCAGCAGCAATAGCGAAGTCGGACATATGAAACATGAGCCTGGTTGTCTACTTCTTTGTTCTGGCCGCAAAACGATAGTAACGTATCATGCGATCCAGAAAATCTACTCCTCCCATTTTGTCGTTATAGTTTTTCGCCATTGATAGTCACGGTATTTCTACATACCGTTTCAGCTTCTTATCCCATCATCACCGTCAGACCAAAAAAGACTCGTATTTCTTGAACTGACAAGTTCAGACCTCTGCCATTCTCAAGAAGGTATTTCTGGTAAGTACAAAAAGCAACCCTTGAAAATATGTCTTCCGCTATGTACTTGGAGAAGTAATCGTACGGTCTGAGTGGGACTAGGTACTGGTTGTGATACCTCAATAAAGTCGGGAGCTGGAGGGAACGGCTGAAAATCTTCGGTGGTCTTCCAGTACTCTCTGCGTGCCGAAGATTGCTGTCTTTCATTATTTCTAGCAGGCCCGGGGTTACTTACAGTTCCATCGACATGTTCTTGTGCCACGGGAGGACTTTCTTCTTCAGAGTCGGAGCTTTCTGGCTGTGGTACATAGCTGTCGTCACTGGCCCAGTCCTCATCCTCACAAGTAAAATCAACATCTGAATCATCGTCATTTACTATATCATTTACTAGCTCGCCAAGAGCGTCGTCTGAAAAAAATTTGAAAATAATATAGTAAGTAATGTAAAGATACAAAATGTTTGCAAAAACTCATGAAATTAGATAAATAATCATGATCACCTGATTACGAAAATACAGGGAAAATTTTCACTTTTTGAAATATTAAGACCCAATGTAGACTGCCGTAGACAAACAAATGTTCGCGTAAGTTTTGCGGTAGAAAAAAAATTGTACCAACAAGTCGATATATGCAATTGATGCACAATTTAGTCTAAAAGTTAGGTTCCATTCAATTTTATAGTTGATTCATATAGTTAGGAAAATATCACCTACTTACTCTCACAGGGGACACCGATTTTGAATTTTTTTCGGGAGCTCATTTTTTAATCCACTTTCTTTCTCACTGCATCGGTAAACATGGTTCCAATTCACATAGGAATATAATGCCATCTTTGCTGAATCAAATAGAACTAAAACAATTACGATTCGACCAAAAATTCGGAGTCCACAGCATTTTCCCCAGAGGGCGTCGTATGTCGACCTGTGTCGACACAGGGTCCGAGGAGGCTAAGGTTGGCTGGAAGAGATCTCTCTGAGAGATAAGTTCGTCTTTGTAACAATGCTATGTAGTTAATTTTCTAAGTTATGATATGCAATAAAGAATATAATACGTTTTAAGTCTTGTATACAAAACGTGATCAAAAAAATTTGTACAGAATAGGTATCACATTCCAATTCCTTTTCTACTTTATGTTTCCAGTTGTCTTTATATTAATTATTAAATTTAGATTTGTACTTTATTTGTGTGGCCCTATGTGTGGCCTATGTATCTAAATAAATAAATAAACTAAAATTATATTTCCTCTAATAGGTACAATTAAATAAATTACCAGGAGACGGGCAGCAGCGTCTTCCTGAGATTCCAACCGTATACTGCGATCGCCAACCCACCTGCCAAGCGTGGCGATTATGGCAAAACCCTTCATGGTTAAAAACCATGATGGAGGCCTATGTCCTGCAGTGGGCGTCAAACGGCTGATGATGACGATGATGATATTTCCTCACAGCGCCAAAGGGATTAAGGGAACTAAAGAAGACGAGCTCCAACTAAGAGAGATGCAGAAGATGCAGATGGCAGAGAAAATGCTGATAGAGGCAGAGCAGCAGGCGGTGGAGCGGATGTGGCATGATGTGTTGGTCGCCAATGTCAGGAGAAAGGCGAGTCATAGTTCCCTAGTACCTAGTAAATGCCATCACATAGATACATAAGCGTCCCACTGTAAGGCACAGGCCTTCTCTTAGGGAGAGCGTATAGACTTAATCACCGCTCGTGCCCACCGCGGATTGGCGGTGAGGTAATAGCTCAGACGCTCTGGTTTCCTCACGATTTTTTCCGTCACCGTTAGCGAGTGGTATTGCTACTATAGCTTCACAAATGTACTTACGTAACTTAGAAAACAAAGTCGTAGGTACATGCCCGCACTGGGAATCGAACCTGCGTCTCTCGCTTCCGAGTCCAATGTTCTACCCATTAGGCTACCACCGATTACATAGATAGAACTATAAAAATACTGAAATAAAAAATAACCAACTACCCGACTGCTGAGCATTGACTACTAAGCAGGCGGAACCAACCTAAGGAGTTACGTTGCCCCGTCTCCTTAGTGGTTAATGCTCAGCAATCGGGTTGTTGGTTATTTTTTATTTCAGTTTTTTATTTTTGTCTTTTTAGTGATAATTTAATGCTGTTTTATATTTAGCCTATGACACCCTCTTACTGATGTTTTACATACATTACACGTGATTGGCGTAGTTAAATAAGATTAAAATCCGAGTATAATAAATTAAACATAACAGCACCATCTAGCGACTCATGGTTGCACTACAATGTTACTCAATAGCCATTTTTGTTTTTTGTAACTTTTCTGTTCCATTAATGCTAATTTAATATGAGGCCGTCAGCGCAAAGTGGCCTAACTCACAGTTTTTCATATTCGTTCTTATCTATTGTAATTTATTTAAAACATAATAAATTTTGTAGCAACACAGGCCTATCCCTAGTTTCACCCATGCATAACAGATGGCGCTGTAGTCATTATTTTTGCGCGTATTGTTTTTGCCTACGAAGCAGACTATGTATTCAATTTAAATTCATGAAAATGTGTAGCTCATTATCTCCATACTAACTATGTTAAGCTTAGGCCACTTTTGCGCTGACGGCCTCATATAGCTTATGACACTCGCGCAAGGATGAAGAATCGTAGGTCCTTGTATTCCGGAATGCGAATGGTAGCTAGACAGCAAGGCTTAACATTTCTTTTCGCTTTTTATTACTGACAGGAACACAACGAACGCGTAGAAGCGGAGCGCCGGCTAGCGGAGATGCGCGCGCGCCGCTCCGAGTACGACGCGCAGATCGCGAGTGCGAGCAGGAGAAAGAGCGAGGCGATAAAGGAAGAGAGGGAGAGGGAGAATAGGAGGCTGGAGGCGATGAGACGAAGGATGGAAGAGGACCATGATAAAGGTATAGTTTTAATATCAATATCTGTGAAATTCAGCTCAGTAGCTAACATCGAAGCGGTCGGTGGTTATTTGGATAATTTTCAATTTGAAAACCGAAAAGTCACAATCAAGGGTTTTTTTTTCTTCAATTTTTTATGATTTCGCTTGAGATGAATAATTACTACTAAGCGTGCAAATGACTAAGTAGTAAATTATTGGAGTTGTAAAAATGTCTTCCGCGACCTACCTATTTACATACCTACTTGCATGAAACGATGAGACATTGTGCAATACCGGAAACATGTCGGTGGAGTTTGTCATTCACAACAAATTTTTGTTCTACTACTTTTTTATCTTGACTTGTTTCGAAACTTTGTTTACATTGGTGAAATTCTAAATTCTAACACACAGTTATACAAAGTTGTTACAGCTAGAGTTCTTATATATAACTAATGAGGGAGTGCCCTCAAAGAAAAACGTTAAATTCTACGACTTTGAAGAATGTTTATTTTATCAAGAAAACTATAAATGCTGCTGTTCGTGGAGCATGCTGTCTCAATCGCACAATTTAACATTTTTAATATTGTAATAGTATGAGTAAACTCTTGATAAATTTGGTCTGAGGGTTTGATGGATAATTAAATTGCGGATATTCAAGTACCTACTAAGTTTTCCATTGAGTAAATTTGATTCCAAAATTAATAAAAAACTACGATTTTTCCGAACTCGGAAAACAAAAATATATTTAAAATGTCCATAATTGAATTATGCATCAAATCCTCAGAACACTTTATCAAAAGTTGCCTCATTTTATTATAATAATCTGACTGAGAAGACAGGAGTATAATTTGCCATTCTGCTTAGCGTTTGTGGACTATGAAAGCCTTCGATTCGATCGAGACATGGGCAGAGCTCGAGTCTCTCCAGCGTTGCCGTATTGACTATCGGTATAAAGAGGTGCTGAAGTGCTTGTACAACAGCGCCACCATGTCGATCCGAGTACAGGAGCAGAATTCGGAAGCAATTCCATTGAGAAGAGGCGTGAGACAGGGAGACGTTATCTCTCCGAAACTGTTCACGAACTCACTGGAAGATGCCTTCAAGCTTCTGGAATGGCAGGGACGCGGCATCAATATCAATGGCGAGTACATCACGCACCTTCGATTTGCCGACGATATAGTAGTCATGACAGAAACGATGGAAGACCTCGGCATAATGCTCGAAGACCTCAGTCGAGTTTTCCAACGTGTGGGCCTTAAAATGAACATGGACAAAACGAAGGTCATGTCGAACGCCCGTGTTGTGCCCACCCCAATAACATTGGGGAACTCGACTCTCGAATTTTAGACAAATACGTCTACTTAGGACAAACAGTCCAACTAGGCCTGTCCAAATTCGTGAAAGAGGTCAATCGTCGAATCCAACTCGGCTGGGCAGCATTCGGGAAAATTAGAAAAGTCTTTTCGTCTAATATACCTCAATCGATCAAGACAAAATTATACAACCAGTGTGTGTTACCAGTGATGACTTATGGCACTGAAACGTGGTCTCTCACTATGGGGCTCATAAGAAGGCTCAAGGTCACGCAACGAGCTATGGAAAGGGCATGCTCGTAATTTCTCTACGAGATCGAATTAGAAATTATGAGATGCGTAGACGAACGAAAGTCGTCGACATAACCCAGCGGATTAGTAAGTTGAAGTGGCAGTGGGCGGGGCACATAGCACGCAGAACTGATGGCCGGTGGGGCCTTCGATGGTTCTCGAATGGAGACCACATATCGGCAAGCGCAGCGTAGGACGACCAGCCACTAGATGGACAGATGACCTCATCCAAGTGGCAGGAAGGCGCTGGATGCAGGCCGCTTCCAACCGGTCTTTTTGGAAATCCATGGAGGCCTATGTCCAGCAGTGGACTTCTTGTGGCTGAATGATGATGATTACAATAATTAAAAATGTAAAATTTTGCGAGCGAGATAGGATGCTCCACGTAATAACAGTCTTAATTTTATGATTTTGAACGGTTATTTTGCTTTGGAGTGGCGCTGATTGATAGATAAATTCATAAAGTCATATGTAAACATAAGATTACGTAACATAAACTGACGCGTGTATCCTAGAGGGGTAGGCAGAGACCAGGGACTGCCACTTGCCACGATCCAGACAGATCTCTTTCCCTTCATCGACATTCAGTTATTAGTCGTTGCATACACGCACGACGGTTTCCGGTACTTTAAAACTAAGCTAAAGTCTTACGTTGATGCCCAGAAATAAAAAGAAAGAAAGAACAGCAGCTGAGAAACGCGCAGAACTTCATAGAAGGTCATGAGCAGCGGCTCAGAACTATCCAGCAGGAGAAAATAAGGAGCCGTGAACTCGACAATGAGACTATACGGAAGGCTATGGAGGAGCTGAGGAAGGAGAGACTGAGGCAGCGGATGGAAATGGTAAAATGTTAAGATAGATAAGATAAGATAAAACATTTTATTTGCTAAAGCGTGATAAAAACATTAAAGTAGCTGATAAAGTAAATTAAAGAACATGCATGCTCTACCAGTTAAGGTGTGCAAATATTGGACTTTGAGAATAATGTAAATAACAAATTTAGAATCTTAGAATGAATATTAAACACACACTATCAGTACCTATATAACTGGAAATTAGTATATTAATTAGTTGTATCCCAGAGGAAAAAAAAACGGTAATATTAAATTGTTACTAACTTAATAATATATGCGCCACTTGCATCATCGCTCTAACCCGTGGTTAACCGGTTAAACCTAGAGTTACCATGGTTACCAGTACAATTTGACACTGGGTTAAACCGTTATAACGGGTTAATTAACCCCGGGTTAGTGGGATGGTGTAAGTGGCGCTAACTTACTAGGTGTTCCCCGCGACTTGGTTCGCGTGGATTTTTTATATGAATCTGGGATAAATAGTGGGTGTATGATTTTCCATAACCGGAACGAAATTTGGCACAGAAACAGACTACACAGACAGACTTTTTATCCTGATCGTGTTTTAATAAATATTATCGCAAGTTTTTATAACGTTTAAAATCAGCCAAGCGCAAGTTGGATCCCCGCACTGAGATATCGGATCTCAGAACCACACTGTGTTACGCCACAAATTTGTTCTTCCAGCAAAGACTCCAGCAAGAGAAGCAGATATTCGTCGAGAACTACAGGCGGGAGCGCCGCACGGCCACCGCCATGGACCGCCAGAGCGAGAGGGCTGCTGAGGAGACCTGCAAGTTGGAGCAGGACAGAGCTGACGAGTACTTGAGGAATCGGGATCGACTGAGGATCATAAGCAGAGAGGTATTTTGTGGGAGATTAAGTTCACATCCAGGGAAAGCGTGTCTGGATTAGAATAGATTAAAGGTGGTGGCTGGACGAAGATGGTTGATTACCTATATAAAGAATTGGCGTATCTTGGAGAGGCATGTCAGTATAACTAAGAAAATATTTAAGTTACCCGGGTGGGGGAGTCGTCAGTTCTTGCAACTTTTACTATGGAGGCAAGTTCGAAATCGCGAAAAATTATGAAGTTGTTCCACTTTTTTCGGTGTCACAGATAGATTATAGCACGGGTTCACTAAATAGTAATAAATTGTTTATTGAAAGAAAATAACTGAAGAATTATTTTTAACTACTTTCTGGTGTCGTCTTGATAGTTGCAAAAAAAATAAATTAACTGATTAATATTATTCATTGGACTGTTTTTCTGACCCTACAAGTCATCACTGTCGCGTAACGCAACTCCAAAAGGTCGCATCCTAAAAGCATTTGAACCGGATAATACTTAAAAATGGAAATTATACAGATATTTCTTAACCTAAGAGTACAGATGACGACCTTATAACTAAAAGTGATCAGGGCCTAGATTCTGTTAATGCATTGTAGTAACATGACAACTGCATGAACATGGCGGTTTTCATTTCATGGCTGCTTTAAGTCTACGCGGGCACACCCATCAAACCTTCTAGGCGTCAATGGTACGAAAAAACACGTCACGTGACCCGACAGTGTACCTGTCATTATACTACAATACACTAATAGAATCGAGGCCCTGTTCCCAAGTGTTTGTTTCAAAAGTCTGTTAAGAAATATCTGCGTAATTAAAAATTTTATTTTCAAAAAGTGTTCTCTATATCTATCTATCTTCCAGCAAGCATCAGTAGAGTACAAAAAACACCTGGAGGAACAAAGAACCGCGCTAGAAAGAGACCGTCGCGAGCGGTCGGAGCGTATGGCGCGAGTGAGGGAGACGACGACAGCCGAGCTCGCCCGACAACTGGCGGACGCGCACGAAGAGCTGCGAAGGCAGACCGAGTACAGAAGTAGCTTGGATTCGCAACGGGAGCAGAATTTGCAAATGATGGCGAGTTATACGACTTATACGTGGTTATACGCACTAAATAGAAACTGTAGTTCGCTAATTTTATCACAAGGGCGCCACCGGTATTCTGTATCGCGGTATGGTTGTGTTCATAGTGCCGTTAGGATGCCTTGGCAAATTGAAGAGTTTTATCATCTTCTCATGGCATCCGTCGACAGATCTTGACCATATTTTTATGGGACCACCTCTGACTACCAACCTTTCTAACAAAAAAGAATAAATAAAATCGGACAACGTGGTAAAGAACTGTGAACCTCCTCCTTTTTTGAAGGCGATTAAAAAGCGGCAGTTTACTGGTAAAGACGAGAGTCGTCGAAATACGCTGCGTCAATGGCCACTGCTTTTCAAGGATGGTCGTTAGGATTTCGTAATACGCTACTTGATTCTTATAATCTAATTACCTACCTACGTACCGTTTGATGCAAAGTTTGAAGCCATTTCAATGACTTCAATCCTTACCTAGATCCGTTTACGTTCTAGGAAGCACTGAAAAGCTACGTGGAGCAAAAGCAGAGACCGTTCACAAAGAAGCAACAGATGTTCAAAGACGTCATGGAGACGAGAGTGGACAAGTCTCCGGGCAGAATAAGGTTGGTTTTGTCGCAAAGAGAGCAAAAACTTTACAATATACCTAGACGTAGACAATAAACAGTAAACCTAGCATAGACAATAGCATTATAGCATTTACTTAAGTAACGTTCTGTCACGCTCTTTTCTGGAGAATTCGAAGACAACCCTACAGTTAACTATTTACTTAGCGAAATTCTCAATTCAGAAACTGGCCATTATTGATAAAACACGTTTGCTCAAAACAGTGTCCCGCAAAGCTTTTACTGTCATTTTTATCGGAAATGCAATCTTGTACCACATTCTTGGCCCTAGACTCTAGGCGTAAAGAGTCTTAAAACAGCTAGTTCCCTCAGGCTCCGATGGTCTTGCTTCTGCTTGAAAAAGTGGGAGGGAGGGGCGGTGCATTAACTAACCGCATGGTGCTTGTGGGATTTTGGCGGAATTTTGCAAAGTAATTTTCACATTTTAATGCTATTATGGATTTCCGCAAAGTAACGCCTGATTCCATACAATATCTTGCCCTTTGCTAATACATCCCCTATTTGGTCGAAGTATGTCCGTCTGGGACGTCCCTTACCGGCCTCCCACCCACATTATACATTTTAAATGCCAAACGTAACAGCAGTCTTAACGCAAATGAGCTACCACCGCTCTATGTCGAATTGATAAAATAAAATGACAAACACTCACTCACTTGTATATTATTTGTCTGGGTGTATTTCCATGTTTATGATGTTGCCTGTTTACCATAGCATAGGGTAGGTATCCTAGTTTGGGACCAGGTCAAGTGGTCGTGTTGTATGAAGTTATTATTATTTTATATTATTTTGTTTCAGCACGAATCCAGTTCACCCCTTCAAGAGGCTTTTGGAATCCAAACAAGACGCTAATCTCTAGATGTCTGCTTGCCACGGGATTTGAATATGGGATGAATTTTATTTCAGAAATATTGGGAAAACCCCCAACGGCGGGAGCGGCGCTGGTAGCGGAGCGGTAGAACTCCGTCTACTCATTCAGGAGGTCGTGGGTTCGAATACCGGCATGTACCAATGACTTTGTTTTCTAAGTTGCGTACATTTGTGAAGTTATAGTAGCAATACCACTCGCTAAGTGTGAAGGAAAACGTCGTGAGGGCACAGGCCTTCTCTCAGAGTGAGAGTATGGGCTTAATCGCCACGCGTGCCCACCGCGGATTGGCAATTTCAAGCGCTGAGGTAACAGGGATAATAAACTTAAAAATAAAACTAGAAATGTACGCACAAAAAAGTATAAAAATATTTATTTTTATATTCCTTTGAACACGTATTATTTAAGATAAATTTTCATTCGCATAAAATCTTACTCTAGACACAAATGCCGCGAAAAATGCGGTAATCCAGAATATACGTAGAAGTACAGTACATACACTTAATTATAAAATAATAACCATCAGTCTTTTTTGTAAAAATACGACTCCTTAAAACGCTCCTCAAATACAGTTTAAATAGTCTGTGTTCAAGGGAAACGGTCTAACATATAAAAAGTTTATTCCACGAAAACACTCTTAAGATGGACTTAAAGCCGGTTTATGACTTTATGACCGGACTTCCGACCAAAAGGTTTTACCACAAACTATTTAAACTGCAATTGAGGCGAGTTTTACAGGTATCGTGTTTTTATAAATAACACCGTGCATTTTTACAATTAATCAACAATTTAAGTTTGTAGATGGCTTAACTCACTAATTAATTTCGGTAGAAAATTAGACATGTGTACGTGCGAGTGTTTACAAACTTGTTATTTATAATTAAAATCTGTTCTAACAATAAAATTCAACACGACATACATTTCGGACTTTTTGCACTAACATTCAATATTAAAAACCTATTTAGAGGCTTAAAATTCCACCCGTGCCGGGACTTGAACCCGCGACCTCTGGCTAACCGTGCCAGCGCTCTCCCAACTGAGCTAATGGGCAAGTGCAAGCATCGGCGAAGTTTCGAACCTCTTTACAAACTTCCCTGTATTACGTACGTTTTTAAAATTGTCCTCACGGGTCCGAGCAACAAAAACAATATAAGATTCAATACCGAATAAGTGTAAGTATTGTTTTGAGAAGTATTCACATAACTTTCCCAAAAATAATTTAAAACAATTGCACACAGTTTTTTCGGAAGTATGAATGTAAATTGGAATCAAACGAACGAGAACATCTTTTGTGAGCCAACCTATTAAAAAATGTAACTTTCAACTCCCACACAAATTGGTAACTAAATTAGGCGGTAGGTTCATAAAAAAAAAACTAACTAAGAACTTAAAGCTTTTTCCTCTTTACAACAATTTGATATTTCGTTACTATATTTTAGCAGTTTCAAGTCAGATTTATCTGTGAAACTAGACAAAAACACAATTTTTATTTGTTCTGGCAGTGACGTCTGATTTTAGATTTAAGGACGTTTAAAATTCAATCCCACGCCGCGAATTACCTGGTTAGAAAATGTTAAAGTCGTTCGGGAATGAGGGCTTTTCAAAGCGTCATTAAAAAAAATACAGTACCACAAGTTACCGATAGACGGTGCTGACGTCACATAATATGTCAAAATTGACATGACATGATGTACCTTCTCTGTGGTTTCTGTCACGTTGCTCTTTTGTTTCATTGATGAGAGCAGAGATGTTTAGATTATTTACCGATTAATAACGATGTACAAATTTTAAAACGTATGATGTAAAATGACATTTGTTCTCCTTGCAGCGCCATCTAGTTTTTTTAATGAAACTCAACTGACACCTGTCATTGAAAAGCCCTCACTACCTACTTTTTAGGGAGACCAGCGTTTTTTTTTTTAATAAAGATATTATTGTCTTAATATGGTATGGCTATACTATGTTACGCTCGCCGAAATCACGTAGCTCAGACTATTAGTATAGAAATCAATTACCAAATGTATGAAGGAGCATCCCTTGAGAGCGAATCGACTAATTTGGATGTCGCATTTTTTTGTTGTGTTCGTAATTCAGTTCAGGTTTGTATGAAAGATGCTAGAACTATACTGATGGAAAAATAAATTTTAAATGCTTTTAACGAATGCAAGCGCCGACCAACTCCTTATAAGAATCATTATAACACTTTATTATGTAAGCCGTATGACATGAATTTCACCATTTAATTTGAACACTGTTAACCAGACCTAAGATTAACCTCAATACTCCTCACAAGAACAGTTTGATCTATGTATCCTTTCATGGAGCGCTATTGCGTAACTTCTCCGCTGTAAGGACTCGTCCGACTTGACCTACTCCAAACTGTCAAATACATACATATTTTGACACTTCCGAGACGTCAAAATGGGGAACCTAGTGGACAGATACGCAATAGGCTGGCAGCGCCGAGTATAAAACTACAATTCGTAGTTTATTATGACAATTCGAGTACATTGCGTTTCAGTCTACTCGTTAATCTGTGGTTAAGCGACTTTGCAATGTACCTCAAATTGTCATAGTAAAACATGCACTATAGTTCTATGAAACAGGCCCCAGGTCTTTATGATGCGCCGAAATCTTGAAATTTCTTCGACTTTTTAATAGTCTCTAGTAGTAATGTGTAATGTAGCTGCGTTTAACATAGTCAAGGGTCGATTTCAGCATTGAAAAATGTTGTCTATCGGTAACCGACATTCGGAGCTACTTCGCTTTGTATTTGGATTCCTAAACTAAGTTAAATAACATAATACTAAACTATGTTTAGTTTTCCAATGATACTAAAGTCGTTTTAGTAACCACATTATACTGAACTCGGTTTAGTAGCCGATAGTGTGTGATAGTAAACCAACTCGCTTTCACGATCTCACGATACTTAACTTAGTTTAGTGTCGTAATGATACTAAAGTATTTTCATAACCACACTATTCAAAACTTAGTTTAGCGAAAGGCCGTATCTGATACTAAACTCGCTTTTGTTATCTCACGATACTAAACTCAGTTTAGTGTCGTAATGATACTAAAGTCTATTTCAATGAACTCATTATACTAAACTTGGTTTAGTGACCGACCGTACGTGATACTAAGCTCGCTTTAGTTATCTCACGATACTAAACCCAGTTTAGTAACGAAATTATACTAAAGTGGATTAGGCCGACTTGAACCACTTCCTTAAATTAAATGTCACATAAGTCGCCATTTAAATCGAATTTCGTAAGAAAAATTATAGTTAAATGCTATTTAAGCCACATTTAAGAAACTGGTGCAAATCGGCCTTAGTAACCACATTATACTAAACTTAGTTTAGTAATCGACAGCTTGTGATACTAACCCCACGTTTCTCGTACACTAATAAAAATTCGTTAATCTACTGTGAACAGCTGTCATTGGCTTAAGTCTATACAAAAAAATTTACTCGCAGCTGTTAACACTATATTACCATATTATTAGCGTACAAGAAACCGGAGGTAAATAAAATAGCTTTAGTTATATCACAATACTAAGCCCAGACTAGTGTTCTAATGACATTAAACTCCCTTCATGTACGTCTCCTGTATCCAAGCTACGACAGTACGTTTTTGACATAAGTTCGGAGAACTGACAAATTTGAACCGTCAGAAGCCATGAATGCGAACAAAACTAGCCACAATACAATAGCCAGCAAAACTTCCAAAAAATACCACATGATACTCAAATTACCAATCTGAGTTAATTACAAAAACTTTTTCGTTTTTTTAATAAATGGTGAAGTTTAACTTTAGATTATGTTAACGAACGTAAGTAAGTAAAAAAGATACTCGCATCCTTAAGATTTGAGTCCCACGATACAGGTCCGCCTGGTGTGGAATTCACAATGTACTTTTAAATATAAGTATAAACGTTTCCGGAAATAAATAGCTTTTTACTTTAGTGTAAGTTAAATGAAAAATCCGTTTTTTTTTATCTAGAGGGCTAGCGCAATGGAAAAAAAATCATATCTTCTTTTGCAGATCGTGTTTGCAAAGTGTGTACAATCTCACAATCGTGTTAGATTGTAGGACCACGGATCTGGGACTAGATGGCAATATGCCAAAAGCGGTCGTTTTGGCGTTAAAGCTATCTAGTCCTAGGTTTTTTGCCTAAGGCTCACGGCCATGGGTCCTATAAATCACAATTAAAATGTTAGAGTGATTGCACTGACACTTTATGCAAGAACGATCTGTAAAAAAGATATGATTTATTCCTTTGATGGCGCCAGTGTTACTCTATGGAGCCCCTCAATGGCGAATTTGGACTTTACATTCTTGTTAACGACCTCCAAAAGTTAACTCGCCACCTGATGCGAACTCACAGGCGTATGCCGCAAAAACTCCTCGAGCGTGGGACCGTACCTTCCCAGCGGATCCTTAGGGAACATGATCATATCGCCGACCCACGTGAACTGGAGCAGTCTGGTCTCTATGATATGCCGCCATCTTGGATTCTCGTTGAGGAGATCCCGGTAATTGTCGCCGGAGACTATTACGCCGTCAAACTCGGCCGCGCATTGCACGATGTACCTGTTAAGCGGGGAAAAGGCCCAATGTTACTACATTACATTCCATAAACTCAAGCCTGTATCCCGGAGGGGTAGACAGAGACCAGGGTTAGCCATGATCCTGACAGACCAATTAGGCTTTATTATTATTAATATGTTTATTGCACATAAACTGTTCTATAAAATTGATTATGATATGAATTATTATTAATGTGTCTATTTATATTGTTTTTTGGCGACCGCTGAAAATCAGCGTCATGGTCTTCACCGATCATGGCAAAATGCTGAGCGGCGGCCATTTTGGGTGCCATTTTATACTTTTTTTATGGTACTAAGTAAGCGAAATTATGTATAACCTAATTTACACGCTAAACCATAACTGTTTTTAGTTTGATTGTGTTGGTCCCAAATAAACGTTTTCTATTCTGTGGCAATGTGGCAGACTTAATGCTATAAACATTTTCTACCAGTCAACCACACTTATCAACACCTTTATCAACACTCATTAGCGAAATGTTACTAATTTGTTTAAATTGTTTTTGTGATGTGCCTTGTTATAATAGATGTCTGTTCTTTCTTCCTTTTCTTTATCTTTATAATAAAGGGGCACCTGTAAAAAAATATTTTGGTCCCATCAGAGAGATCATAATTTATTAGGGGCTCTACTCCATGCAGTAACACTAGCGCTAGTGGGGTCACTCTTTTTGGGGTTTCGTAGTAAATAAGAAACTCTTACAGTTTCGCCTGTCCGTCCCATGTCCGTCTGTCTGTCCGTCCATTCGCGACGCGTTCAAAGTATTGCAGATAGACAGTAAAAGTGAGCATTGTGCGGCTAAACAAACCCTCCCTACTAATAGTTGGCTTTATGCTATTTTAGGCACAGTGCGGTCTCACTTATTAAGAATATTATTAAGTCCGTTTCACTGGTCTCCTCCACACAGGGTAACCTAGCGAGGAGACCAGGGTTACACACTTACGCGCGTTACGGGTCGAACTCAGTAGGCCACTAATTTTTTTAAATCAAAGAACATCATTTTATATCACCTGTTATTTTTAGGCTCACTGTGTAACTTACTTAGTAAGAAGCAAATAAATGAATAAAGTATTATTATTATTACTTATGAAGATGTGTGTTGGCATTGTGCAATGGATTGAATTGAAAAATAAACAAAGTGGGCATCGTACTATCAAACCGGCACTGGATTAAGCCCATACTCTCTCTCTGAGAGAAGGCCTGTGCCCTGCAGTGGGACGTATATAGGCTGCATTATATCGCTGCTTACCGGTCGTCGTAGGGCGTGATGGTCTTCCCCTGGACCTCGCGCGACGGCGTGTAGACCACCAGCCCGCGCCGCTCCAGCTCGTCCAGCAGTCTGGGCTCCGAGCTCTTCCCGAATTTACATCTGGAAGAGATGGAAGGCCGAATATCAGCGCTTTGGGCAAACACCCTCAGCACAATGCTGAGTCAGCTGCCCTTTGCAGCTACAGACAATGTATGTGAAGTTTTCTGTTGTGTTTTATTCGTGTAGCCCTGCCTATGTAACTAAATAAATAAAATAAAATCTCTTAAATCAAATCAAAGTATTTTATTCAAAATAAAACAGGAACTCAAATACTGCGACTTAATGAATGTTAAAAGTTAATAGATATTTAATGTTGTAACGCTGCTAGGCCCGTATTAATCCGTCCGATCTCAATACCGCTCTCAAGAGCAATCTCAGCTGAGTCACTCTCAAGATGCGGACAGCACCTCAAGTTCGTGGCTAATTATTAGACGGATTTTGACCGCGTATCACCTGAGAGCGGTTTCAAGTTCAGCATCTCAAGATCCCGAGATGTTGAGATGCTGTACTCAAATTAAGCGCCATTTTTTGACCGAATGGCTGACCGTTACTGTTGCTGTTATGCTTTTTTTTGTTTTTAAGGTTCCGTACCCGAAGGTTGCCAAACGTGACCCTATTACTAAGACTTCACTGTCTGTCTGTCACCAGGCTGTATCTCATTAACCGCGATAGCTACGCAGTTGAAATTTTCACAGACGATGTTATCTATTGCCGCTGAACACCAAATACTAAAATTGAATAAAATAAATATTTAAGAGGGGCTCCCATACAATAAACGTAATTTTTTTGCCGTTTTTTGGTCGATTTTAATAACGGCAACAGGTAGACGCTTGAAATATTCACAGGATATTTAGTTCTATATTAGCTTCAAAAATAAATAATTAAAATAAAATAAATATTTAAGAAGTTTCCTCACAACGTTTTCCTTCACATCCTTGGTTCAATTCCACAGTACAATTTGGCCTCAGCCTGGTTTTTTCTATATTTGTGATGTCTCTGTTAACCATAATACAGGGTATCCTAGTTTAGGTCTAGGACAAGTGATAGTGTTGCGTGAATATTTTTTTAGCAAAACTCGGCATCTTTTTCGGTTTGTGTGACGGACGGTATACACCGGACGGTTTGGGTGGTTTAAAAGACAGCAAAAAGAACGTGCTTGACAATAGCTATCAAATACGAAGGTTTGTTTAAAAAAAAAACGCACTTATTTTTGTAATGTTACTAACTTGATTATGTACCTACTGTATGTAATTCTTTGTCATAAGCAGCCTACATACGTCCCATTGTAGGGCACAGGCCTTCTCTCAGAGAGAGAGTATGGGCTTAATCACCACGCGTGCCCACCCCGGATTGGCGATTTCAAGCGCTGAGGTATGTAAATAGCTCAGACACTCAGGTTTCCTCACGATGTTTTCCTTCACCGTTAGAATTGCTACTATAACTTCACAAATGTGTACATAACTTACGTAACTTAGAAAACAAAGTCATAGGTACAAGCCCGCACTGGGAATCGAACCTGGGTCTCCCGCTTCCGAGTCCAATGTTCTACCCACTAGGCTACCGCTCCAATTCTTTGTAATGTTGTCAAATACATTTTATTCTTATTCTTCATTTTCCAAAAACATCTCGACACAAACTCCAATCTATTAGGACCACGGGTCATTGTCCTGTTAGACGAAGAGGCGGTTCTAATATTGTACCCGCATTTTTTTAAACATGATTTCGAGACTAGTTTTTTTTTAATATTATTTACTTCAATGCCATTTTTAATTACCAATTACATATCGACGCCTTTCAAACCACCCAGATTTCAGCCAGTATAAAAAAGTATTTATTCAAATAAGCTCTTATTTATATATAATATATATCTTAAGATAAGCTCGCGTTTGTACATGCTATTTCTTATGTAAGGTCCTGTTTAATGTTTTGTGTGCAATAAAGTACATATTATTATATTACAAGCACAAATTGGCACAGATGAGAAAGTAACAATATAAACAGTAATGGTTGGTCGTTGCACAGATAAAGTAGAGATATCCATTGTTCTAGGATAGGCTGTCGACATAAGATGATTGTTTTATATGCATGTTGAAATATTAAAAAAAAAAAATTAACTAACCTGAACCGCGGGACGAAAGCCTTGACGATGTGCCCTCTCTTTAGGAAATAGTCCAGACAAATCTTCAGACCTTTGACTGAAAACACCCTGTGTTGTCCGTGCCTGAAATATTTTATACTCGTAATAGTTTTGTATATTTGCTTGTTTGTATGCTTTATTGCACGAGGCTAATGCACTAGGTCGTCGGCTGCATTTTCACTTGACATCGAAATAAAAAATTAATTGGGTTTACTTTCTTACATTTGAGGCCGTGAACAACATAAGCTGGGACAGAACTTCTCTCAGAGAGAGAGTATGGACACCGCGCATGTTATGTCCTCACAGTTAGCGAGTGGTATTGTGAACTACGGAATTCAGTTCAAGCGGTGTGAAATGCTGGCGCTGCACTTTCATATTCACGTAATTGGCGACGATAAAACACTCCATGGATTTCCAAAAGAACCGGTTGGAAGCGGCGTGCATCCAGCGCCTTCCTGCCACTTGGATGAGGTCATCTGTCCATCTTGTGGCTGGTCGTCCTACGCTGCGCTTGCCGATATGTGGTCTCCATTCGAGAACTTTTCGGCCCCATCGGCCATCAGTTCTGCATGTTATGTGCCCCGCCCATTGCCATTCAACTTACTAATCCGCTGGGCTATGTCGACGACTTTCGTTCGTCTACGGATCTCATCATTTCTGATTCGATCTCGTAGAGAAATTCTGAACATAGCCATTTCCATAGCTCGTTGCGTGACCTTGAGCCTTCTTATGAGGCCCATAGTGAGAGGCCTATGTCCAGCAGTGGACTTCTTGTGGCTGAATGATGATGATGATGATGATATAATACACTACAGGTGTTACAAAATTAGTGCCAAAGATTTGCCAGAAAACCTGGCAAAGGATGCTATATGACGAGTGGCCCAGTGAGGTGCCGGCGTAAACGTATGAACATTTCATTGTTGTCCCTAAAGTTTTAAAAAGTGGAACAAAGGTTTTGTTCTTTGTATGTTCGTTTGTTTATCTAACAAATGTAACAAGGGACTCATGTTACAGATTAATCACATGAGCGGCCGTTGCGTACGCATGTTTATTTATTTTATTTTTATACTCGAAAGTACCCGAGTTACCCAGAAGTAAGCCTACACCGTTTATGTCCATTGAGAAGTTATGGTGGAATAACATAACTTCCCCAGTCTGGGTTTATTTTCATGTTTGTGACGTCCTTGCTTGGTTACCATAGCAAAGCGTATCCTAGTTTGGGACCAGGCCAAATGATTGTAATGTGTAGAAGTTATCATGTGTGGTAATAAAAAAACATACAAACATGGTCCGCGTGGCGCCGGATTAAGAATAGCGTCACTCCATTTCCTTCCGTGGATGTCGTAGAAGGCGACTAAGAAAATTAATTACCACGAGACGGGCAGCAGCGTCTTCCTGAAATTCCAATCGCATACTGCGATCGCCAACCCGCCTGCCAAGCGTGGTTATGGCAAAAGCCCTCATGGTTTTGAAAACCACGAAGGAGGCCTATGTCCTGCAGTAGGCGTCAAATGACTGATGATGAAGACTTAAGGTTTTAACGGGCGACGGAGAGCAGCATCCTTGGTGTAAGAAGGATTGATCGAATACGGAACACCACGTACCACTCCAGAACCAAAATTGTCGATGTTGGAGCTGTGACACAGAGCTGAAGTGTCGTCACATCAGCCATATGGGGCCGGACAGATACAAATATGGAGAATGAAAACATTACATTTCATTAACACATTAATAAAATACAATATTTATGAGGATACTTACGACATAGCAACGTTGCTCCCATCAATGACGACCATTCGCAGGCCCGACTTGGATTTGATCTCTCGTTCCGGATTGTAGATGTTGCTACCAACGCTGTTCCTGGAGGTGGACTGGCCCAGGATCACTTCCTTGATGAAGGTGTCTTCGGCTGTCTCCACCGCTTGGCTTTTCTTGGTCTGAAAGTAGTAGAAAAGATAATAATATTCTTTATTATTATTATTATAAAGAAGAGTAAAAGCAGGAAATTGTGTAAACGGTGCATTGCACTCCTTTGTGAGTGGCCAAAACATCTCCAAAAGAACTAGATTGGCTATCCATAATGGAGTGCTGGTCCCAACACTTATGTATGCTAGCGAGACTTGGGTATGGCAAAAGAAGCAAGAAAGTAGGATTAATGCAGAAGAAACGAGGTCCTTGAGAAGTATGTCTGGCATTACTTTGAATGACAGGATACGCAATAGTGTGATTAGAGAACGTTGTGGACTGAAAGAGGATGTAGTGACTGGAATTGAGAAAGGAATGTGGCGTTGGTTTGGACATGTGGAGAGGATGAAGGAAGAAAGATTGACAAAACAAATATATCGAGCGAATGTGGATGGAAGGGCCGGTAAGGTACGACCCAGACGGACATACTTCGACCAAATAGAAGATGTATTAACAAAGGGCAAGATAAAAAGTACCCGAAACCGGCGTGCGTGCATGCAACGACTATTGAATGTTGAGGAAGCGAAAGTGATCTGTCAGGATCGTAGCAAGTGGCAGTCCCTGGTCTCTGCCTACCCCTCTGGGATACAGGCGTGAGTTTATGTTACGTTATGTTATGTTATTCAACGACTGCCTCGTTAGACTAGCCGTTACGGCACTTAACTACCAAGACAGTGAATGTGGAGTCGATTCCCACTTGGGGCCGCATGTAGGGCACATTTGTACAAATGGCCTCAGTCTGGGTGTATTTCTATGTTTGTGATGTCCTTGCCTGGTTACCATAGCACAGGGTATCCTAGTTTGAGACCAGGACAAGTGATTGTATTGTGTGGAAGTTATTTATTTATTTTTTATTGTACAACAGGAGCGGTGGTAGCCTAGTGGGTAGAACGTTGGACTCGGAAGCGACAGACCCAAGTTCGATTCTCAGTGCGGGCATGTACCTATGACTTTGTTTTCTAAGTTATATACATTTGTGAAGTTATAGTAGCAATACCACTTGCTAACTGTGAAGGAAAACATCGTGAGGAAACCTGAGTGTATGAGCTATTCACGTACCTCAGCGCTTGAAACGCGTGGTGATTAGGCCCATACTCTCTCCCTGAGAGAAGCCCTTAAGTACAACAGAAATAGAAATCTAGTTCTAGTTACACCTGAGATTTTCGCACTTAGCCTCATAGTTAGGCCATTGTTCGTAGCAAGCCCTGAGGTATGGCGGCCTTATGGCTATTAATAAATTAATAAAATGTCGTATGTTGTACACTGTCTTTGTGCAATAAAGAATTAATAATAATAATGCTTTTTTAAAAATGTTGTTATTTTCGTCATTATTCTATGCAGGAGAACAAGACCAAATTCACCCAAATTGAAAACTGATTTACCATAACTTTGCAAGTAGGTACCTAGTCACTTATGGGCCTTCCGTCAGAATTCAGGGGAGGACTTTGCTTATCAATGGAATATGTCATCGGCTGCCTGGAACAAACTGCTACAAGCAATAAGGCCACCAATTGTAATGTGTTTTTGTAAATATTTTATGTTTGTGTTTTTCCTGGTACAATAAAGAATATTCATATCTTATCTTACCTTATGACATGGAGTTATGTTAGGCAATATTATTAAGTCAGACTCACCTTTATACTCGCAGGGCTACCAAGCCCGTTTGTCACCTTACAACCACTAAAGATCTTCTCCGTAATCATTTCCAAGAGCTGCCCCTTTTCAGTGGAGTTCATTCGAGAAATGCCATCCGCAAACTCTCTCATTTTCTTCTCCCGAGCAATATTTTTCCGCAAGGCTTTACTTGGTTTCTGTAAAACAGTGATGTCCGAAGCAGATGATGTATTAGTACTGTTCTCATCCGGTAATACAATTGTACAGCCTTCAGTGTTTTCAGTTGTTACAACGGTACAATCCTCATGGTTTTCTGTCGCATTGACAAGGTCTATCACCGTCTGCTCAGTGCAGGTGGAGTTTGGTAATGTTTCACTCGTCAAATCGATGGTGAGGTAGGAAGATTTGTTAATCTCTTTTGTTAAATCTTCTATCTGTACGCTCAAGTTTTTGCTCAGATTGTTGACTATTGGTGTACTGTTTGCGGTGACATTTGAGATGTTCAATTGGGAAACATTTCTTTGGTGATTGTTTTTGGGGGTGGAAGTTACGAGAGGTGCTTTGCACTTTAATGGTGTTTGTGAGTCACTATCGCCTATGATTATAACACTCTCTTCAGTAAATGCTCTCTTTGGATTGGGACCATCATTTATTTCATCGTGTTTGCGTTTTCGGGGACTCCTGGGTGAAGGTTCTCCATTTGTGTCTTCGATAATGGTGGAGCCAGAAGCTCTGAGTTTATTATACAGCCGTTCTAGGGAACGCCTCTGCCTTCTGCTCATCTTTCTTGCTTTATGTTTTCTTTTGTGCATTGTTACAGCACTGTTAAGGCTAGATGAGTCTGAATGCACACTCTGAAACACAGTTGTTATGTTAGGGTATTGAAAGGATTTTAATGAAAGCTTTTTCCACTGATTAGCTTCAAGAGGGCAAAGTTTGACAGCTTTTTCTCTATGTCTAATTAAAATTCCTGTACGGCTAGTTAAAAGTTTTTGAAGATTACAATTTTTCATTATATGCTTTAGTTAAGAAATGAGTCATACAAGAAACTTCATATTAAGTATTCAATACATAGAATTGGTTTAGTAAACTCATTATATAATTAGAAATAAATAAGAAAATTGCGCCTATTGACATTTTAAACATTCAACTAGCGGTAGTCGTACTACCCAGGCTGAATAGAAGAGAAAATTTTCATTTGGTACTTAACAGGTTCACTAAAATTAATATTTAATAAAACTAAAATTAATATAAAGAAATAAAAAAGGTTTCCGTTCAGCTTAATGCCGCAGCAGAGCTATGGCCCTGATTTTTAGTGGATGCCTAAAAGCTTATTACTAAAATTTAAATCTAAAAATCTGCCTCATGATTCATTACAAAGAACATTTTCAATAAGCAAAACATTATTTTTATTTTGCATCCACTTGCAATAATTTGTTTAGTGGATGGAAAATGTATTGTTGCAGGAAGCTTTTAGGTAAATATTATCCCCTCACAGTATGTGTGTTGTTAGATTTTTCCATATACCCACAAGACACAATTTAAAAAAAGCAAAACCCATGCAAAATACTCCAAATGAAACCCACATTTAGAAAGAATACACACCATTGTTATAGAAAATTGTTGATTAGAAATATCCATTGCAACTGTAAAGCTGATAAAACAAAAATCCAGTGAATGAAAACCTTTCTGTAACACTACTACTCGCACTGTCCTGCAATAGTAGGTATACTGTTTTCTGTTGTTTGGCTCTTGAGTTTTTGTTATCCCAACCTTCGGCACATACCTACTACAATTCCAAGAATCTTTGACAAAACCACTCAATTTGTAAAACCTGGCCAAACTTTTTTGTTTCTAATAAGGGGTGGGAACATAACCTCAAGGTCATAAACAACGTTGTTAGATTCTATTGACTAACAGAAAAGAGAAAAGAAATGCAGCACTTTATTTTGTTAATAGCAGAACTCAGCAGATGCATGCCGTAACCTTGCTCCAACGTAAATTTCTTACTTGTCGACGCTGTGGAAAAATAAAGTGGTACATCTTTGAGGCAGGAATATATGTTCAACTAACAGATTGACGCGTCTTTGGCTTGCCCATTTCACAAAAATTTTGTTCAGTATTCACACAACACGACGTAAATGTTGAAAATCGACAAAAAACAACCAAAACAAATCTTCCTTGTATGTCAGTGTCAAAATAAGCAAAACAAATATGGCTGACACAAGCAGGGTGACCATCTCAAAAAACGAGAATCTGCCACACATTGTCTAAAAATCTGCCAAATGTAAGGCCAAAATCTGCCAAAAATACGCATTGTTTGTTATATCGCTTTCAAGGAGAAGGAAAAAATAAAAGAACCAATACACTATGTACATACAAGAAAAATATTTAATACAGGGACACAAAATTTACAATTTAACAATTTTAACGCTAAAATTAACAATTAATCTACGTTTGCCTCAAAATTTTCATTTTCATTTTCTATATACATTGATTTTGAAGACATTTTTGATAACATATTTTTTGTGGGTTTAAAAGATATGCAGTCTCCGTGTTCCTTTATTCCCTCTTTTGCCGTAATGATAGCCGACACGTGTTTGTTTATAAACCTGTTCCTTCCTTTAGTTTTATTTAAATTCACCTGGGAGAATATTCTTTCGCACGAAGCGTTTGACCATTGGCAAACTTAGAAGAGCCTTTGAAAAATTAGTTATATTGGGATATTTTGCGGCCCCTTTTGCATCACGCATTTTCCCAACGGCTCCCCAAAATTTGTCTACACTCATATTTGTGCTGGTGCTACTTCCACCCGATTCCAACAAATCGCTTACACTTGTGTCAAACTTAATTTGTCTTAATTCGTCATCAAGCATTTGAATGTTGTTTTCGACTATAAAGTTGGGAAATTTCTGAGCAACGTTTGAAATTGATGCAAAATCTTTGTAAACAACATTCTGAGGATCAAGGAACTGTAATTCTTTAAAAATATTGTTTAGTGGCAAACGCATTTTTAGTTGATTGCAAAGTTCCATCAGGAATGTTTGCATTCTTTGAAGGAATGCTTGGATTCCAGGTTTCATACTCGCATCCGCGGATAAGCGAGCGATTTCATTGCCCACGTTAACGCCAAAATATATTTCTTGTAGAGGCAAAAAGTTTACGGTGGATTTTGGATCACTAGAAAGTGGATCAGCGGTTTTCAAAAAGTTTCCTTTCATGTAACAACTCAAAAGGCAAACGTACACCTCTGAAATGTTTTTGAACGCTGTGTGGACTATTGTATAATCTCCTTGAAATATGGTGTTTAGTTTGTTGACTGTGTGCAATATATAATCCAAGGCATAAAAATATAGTTTATATATCTTGTCCGCCAAACTGTTACACAGGAATTTTTGTCTTCTAAAAACTGTGTCTGAAATAAAAGTTTGAGGGCATCCCATTGCTCCAAATTCGTTTAATGCATGCATGCAAACATAGCCAACGGATTTCATAATGTTTTAGTATCTTATGCTTTTCGGTGCCAACAAAATCTTGGTATTCAGCAAATTCCCTTTGTCTTTTACTGCTATGTGCGAAGTACCCGTACACCTCTTGTACTATTTGGTTAATAGCCCGGTATATTGTGCTTACTGGCATGAGATACACACAAAGCAGTGGAATGACATACACACTTAATGAATATGCAGTGGGGATTAACATGCCTTATTTTTGCAATAATACCACCTTGTTCTCCAAACATAACGTTAGTAGTGTCAGCACCAAAGCCAATAGCATCTTTAATACTAAGGTTAGCATTAGTTAAAGCCCCGGAAAGTGCATCAAATAATGACTGTGCATCAGCCCCTTGCAAGTCAACCAGTCAAAAATTTTGTTTTTACTTCGAGATTTTTTTCAGAGTAATATTTCGTTACCACTGCAAGCGTCGATGTAGATGAAACATCTGTGGTCTCATCGATAATCAAGGAAAACATTGGTGTACCACTTTTAATATTTTCACACGATTTTAAATCAGCAAGCATCTCTGCTTCTAGATTGGGCTTCAACACGTTATACGTTACCGCTGCTGCTTTAGTTCTCTTGCAGGAAAATGATTTGGCGATTTCAGAATCGTGAAAGCTTTTTGAAATTATTTCGCTCAAATGGTTCATTAGACGAAATGGTAAATTGTGTTCCACCAGCATAGCACAAAAATTTATTTCTGCTTTCTTCACTTCCTCTTCTAATGTTTGTATTTGTTAAATTTGTCTTTTTTATGTTTTTTTTTATCGTTTTGTTTATGTTTGTAGTATTGTGCCGTTAATTAAATTGTTTCTCTCTCTCTCTCTCTCTCTCTCTCTCTCTCTAATGGAGCCTTCTTGAAAAACTGCTGCACCTGAAAAAGATTAATACGATATTTAAAAAAATATCTTCAACTTAAGCTGATAAGTTGTTGACAATATTTAATTTTGTCTTTGCAAAGTACCTAATAATTACTTACCGACGATTGGCCACTATACTCAATCATGTTCTTTTTATGTTTCTGGGATGTTGCGTGTTCTTTTAGAGAAGCAATCTGGTTACTAATTTACAGTTGCAAGCTTTACAGAATGCAACGTCCTGGTCATCCTTAGCACTTGCAATCCAGGGAGAAAGCAAGCGATCTTGCTCCCACTCCGATCGATAGGAACGCTCGTATTTCCTTTTCATAATGAATGTATTATTTCACAAACAAAATCTCACTCAACCAACGAACGTAAGCACGCGCCGAAAGAGAATGGCATAAAAAAGAAATAAATAAACAACAGTTCTTGTGAAACTCAATGCAATGTATTAGGAATATGTATCCTATTCCAAGTGCATTAAGCTTCATAATCATGTGACGTACCTGAGTAATAAACAGAATATGTCGGGAATCCCCGAACAATCTGAGCTTGAATTAGGATTGCCAGTTCAGAGAAATATTTTTTGCCAAATATACTTTTGTTAAGAATTCAAAATAATTGAATAACGATGTCATAGCGAATAAATTAAACATAAAAACAAAGAGCCACGAAGATTAGTGGCATAGTCTCAGTGGCACCCTCTATATTTTTTTCAATATCGTGGAGCACGATGAAACCTAGCTAGATCGATAGAGGACAAAAAAGTAAACAAGAAATTATTAGAGTCACCATGTCCTAAAGTGGCACGTTTAGGAGTTATTGAGCTTTGAAGTTTGTATGGATTTTCCACTGAGTTTCATCACTGAATTTGTCACTTGATATGAGTTTTCTCGGGGATTCAAACCTACTTTGATGTTTTTTAAAGTCTGGGTAGCTATGTCTAGTAGGTACCTACCTACTTATATACATATATACATGAAATTATAGTATTATTCATGTATCCAATTCGTTCAATTCGATTAAAATTCAAAACATGTCAATATAAAACCTACAGTTTAATTAATATAGATAGGTTTAGGTGGTGAATTTTCCTTTAAATACACAATTTTATTTATTTACCTGATAGGATTGATGAAAAGCAGATTTATAACTCTGGTAAAAGCTCCCGTAATACCCTCGCATTGTAAGCATCCTCGCTACGCTCGGGTGCCTTAATATACGGTATCTATAATAAACTGGGTGTTTTTTCTACGACTTATTTAGCAATTTAGTCAAGAATCGGCAACGAGTCACAGGTGCCAAGCATATAGTCCAGTATTTAGTGAAAAATTATTCAAAAGTTAAGTTTTATAAAAATCTGATACAAACTTCAAAGCTCAATAACTCCTAAACGTGCCACTTTAGGACATGGTGACCTTAATAATTTCTTGTTTACTTTTTTGTCCTCTATCGATCTCGCTAGGTTTCATCATGCTCCACGATATTGAAAAAAATATAGAGGGCGCCACTATGAACTATGCCAGGCCCCATACAAAAATCTTCGTAGCTCTTTAGGTACAGATTTTCTTAGTACCCTCCAAATCTGCCAAAATCTGCCACTTTTGCAATTCGTCAGCAACATCTGCCACAGCTAAAATTTTGGAGCCAAATCTGCCAAAATGGCAGAAATCTGCCACAAATGGTCACCCTGGATGCAAGGCAACGGAAAAATAAAAAATATGCTAATTTAAAATTCACGTAAAAAATAACCCTGAAAGTTTATTAAATATGACGTCTATCTAAAATTCAATATTTAATTATTATTCTAAGAGACCCGTGCCCCTCGGTGGGGACATAAGGGTTGATGATGATGATGATGATTCTTAACAAAAATCATACTTTTTGAGGGAAGCACAAAAAGTAGTTCAATTCATCAATCATACAAATAATATTCGATAGTTTTACGGTGACTTCGAATTCGTCAGCAAAATATTCAGGTACCTACCTATTAATTATTATTATTTCTTGTTTTATTTCCCATTTAATATATTATTTATATTATTTAAATAGAAATTCATTATAAGTATACAACTGCGCGTGAATCCTGAATCCCCGGCTGCCTGAGTGATCTTAACCCTTAATAAGGCAAGGGGAAATTATTTCCCACCACGACGTTTTTTTTTTAAAGTAAAATATTGTCTACAAATCATTTGCAGTAAACGAATGAACCACTTACCACAGATTATTAGGACTTTTTTTTCTTTTCTTGGCAAAACTTTTTGCTTATTGGCAACCTTTGACTTATTTTTTTTATGTCAAAGAGTCGGTGGGAGAATTTTGAGTAAACAAAGCGGTGATTTTTCTGACAGTCCGAAGAAAAAACGAGTTTTTGTTCTACAAAAAATCCTGTAAGAACAATTTGATTGCTCTGGTAAAAGGTCTATTCTGATGGTGTTTTATGTGTGTTTTCAAAGGCAATGTAATAAACCATAAACTCAAAAATTGCAAATTTATAGGTGGGAAATTATTTCCCCTTGCCCGATAAGTTCATGATTTTTTTATTGCTAACTAGCTACTGCACCCGACTTCGTTTGCATTTATTTGGTGTTATGTTTTTGCCAATAGTTGTCAGACACAATTTTTTTGTTGCTGGCAAGCACTTGCATTTATTATTCATGTCACCTGTTTATTTCTTCTATTTATTCGTTCTAATGTTTCACATTTTTATCTCTGTCGCACGCTTTTTTATTTACCTTCATTTTTTCCTAGTTTTATAAGCGTAATAAAACATTTTTATTATTCTAAATTGTTTTAATCTTCTAGTTTACACAAATTTTAATAATTTTACAAGAAATGTAAACCAAACCACGGGCTAGTGCTTGTATATGGAAATACTGAAACTGAGGCTAAAAGTACAAAACCTAATCAGGCAAAGGGATATTATTTCCCACCCAAGAACCTAATGCGTAAACCAAATCGGGCAAAGGGATATTATTTCCCACCCAAAAAAAAGCTACTCCCCCCATGAAAACCCCCCCTTTTTTATATTTTTTCATATTCTATAGTATCAACTTACCCTAAATCAATTTCAACTTTTTCTCTAACTAGCCTACTGGCTCGCGCCTTATTAAGGGTTAAAACTTAAACGATCACGAAGGTTAAGCAACACAGGGCGCGTTCAGTGCATGGATGGGTCACCGTCTATGCCTAACGCTAGTGGCATTTTTCCGAGCGGTTCCGTGTTTCGCAAGGCACGTTAAGCTGTTGGTGCCGGCTGCCGTCGATAGATGGCAGTCGTTAAGCCAAGTCAGAGGCCTTAGGGCGGCTTGACAACTTCTGACAATAGACGAGCCACTAGTCTACAAGCCTCCACCAATCCGGACTTGGTCCCCGTGGTGGAGTATGGCCTATACCTTCCTCAGGGAAGAGACCCGTGCCCCTCGGTGGGGACATAATGGGTTGATGATGATAATTTATAATTAAGTAATTTACTTTGCTTGCCCCAGGTCGGTGTCCCGCGGCAGGGAGCCCAGGATGCTGGCAACATTCCCCCTTTGGATGGCCAGACCTATTCTCTGGCCGAGGTATGCGCCAGCCCAGGTCTCCCGTGGCGTCGATAGCTTTTTAAAATGGCTTTTACTACGTCTCTTCCCCAAAGGGTCGATATTCTGTTGATTGTTATAAAGGAATTTTGCATTATATGCCTTAGTTAGGAAATGAGTCATACAAAAAACTTCATATAAGTATTTGCAGCGCTATCTAGTGACGAGTAGCAAGATTTTAACTAGCGCCACCTAGTGACAATTCTTGTACTTGTATTATGCATAGTTATTGTTTTTTCTCGAATTGCCGTTTTCATATAGCCTGCTGCCACACGCGCAAATACCACAAATCGATGATGGACCACTGGAGAAATAGGGAACGTAGAGTCGGACATACTTACATACATACGAGCCAAACACATTAAATACCTACCCTCTTTTTGGGCTGCGCCGCAGTCGAGTAAATAGAGAAATCTTTTTTTCTTTTCCAGCATAAGATGCTATTCCTTCTGTGTCCATCCTTCCCTTGCACTACTTGAGGTCGCTCTATATATTGTATTGTATTGTACTGTGTTGTATTGTATCTTTGTATTTACTAATAATACACTTTGTCTGCGTCGATGCGATGGTCCGTGAGTCACTGGACCAGGCCCTTGCTGAAAATCAGTGCTGTGGGTAACAAGCCTGCAGCAATTACTGAGCTTGAGGCCATTTTACCGCCGCATGGACATAGCTCGTGTCCCCTAATTGTTGTTCTGCCGTGTTTTTTATTATTTTTTCTTTCTGTTTTACGTCTTGTATATTATTGTCTATGTGGCGTTAAATAAATGTATTTCTTCTTCTTCTTTCTTCAGAAAGCTAACATAAAAAATGCTCAAACACAACAAAAAATATATTTTCAAATCTTATTCTGGTAATTGGTATTCAGTTGTTCTCATTCACAGTACCTACTTTATGAAAATGTTATAAAAGTAAATAATAAAAATGTCATCAGTTTAGTATATCTATTTATTTGCGTAAAATTATCACATTTGTGTAGCCAAGCTAACAGGTTTTATGAAGTCTATAATTGTTTTTCTACGTAGGTACAAAATTAAAGAACTTATCGACTGAAGGATTTATTCAATATCAAACTCAATAAACTATAATTTGACATTTCCAAAGGTGTCCCTTGCTGGAATGTCACTCTTAATAACGTGAGTTAAGGTACATTTTTTATTGCTAAGCTTTAGTTAATGTGAAACTATAGTCCGCACAGATCTTTTTAGCGGTAACATGAACATAGTCGCATCACACACTATTACTCACACATATTTACAGTGTATGTGTGAGTAATTGACGTAGTGTGATGCGTAGTAAATTACTATTAGTCAATTAACAAAGTAGTCAATTACTCACACACACTGTAAAGACAGTAAGCGATGTGCAAACGATCTGTGACTATGTTCACGTTACCGCCAAAAGGATTTGTGCGGACTATATTTGACTAGAATAATCATAACTCGTTAAATTTACTTACTAAATTGTAAGTAGTCAATTCTTAAAATAATTGGTATGAATAACACGCTACATACTATGATTCTTATAAAAAATGCAAAATTTCAATGTTCTATGAACATTAAAACACCTACATAAACTGTATTGTTCTATTTGCGCCTTGCACGGAAATGAATTCAGATATTTTGTAACAATACTAAAAACACTTCTCTTTCTAAATTCTAGTTAAAAGGTTGAATTACGTATCAATTTTCTGATTTACGTAGTAAAAGAAAAAAGGTACAGGTATATTTCGTTTTACTCAGCTTTTGTTTTTATGTAAATAAACCGTTGATAGAAACCTTTAACATACGCGAAGCAATGTCTACCAAGTTGTTTGTTCGTCCTACTTCATTAATTTATCCTGATCAATTGAAGAATATCAACCTCCGCTGTATTTTCTTTGCTTTCATAGTATCTCAAAAAATATTTTGATTACATTCAATCCAAAGCTGAATGAAACGAAGCATAAAAAGGTATAAACTCCTTTTTTTAGGGTTCCGTACCCAAAGGGAATAACGGGACCCTATTACTAAGACTTCGCTGTCCGTCCGTCCGTCCGTCTGTCTGTCACCAGGCTGTATCTCAAGAACCGTGATAGCTGGAGAGTTAAAATTTTCACAGATTATGTATTTCTGTTGCCGCTATAACAACAAATACTAAAAACAAAATAAAATAATTATTTAATTGAGGCTCCCATACAACAAACGTGATTTTTTTGCTGTTTTTTTTATCTTTGTGTCTAATGTTGTATAGAATGGTACGAAACCCTTCGTGTGCGAGTCGGACTCGCACTTGGCCGGTTTTTTTCGATTCATGCCATTCGTGTTAGGGGTCATTCAAGTATTACGGAAGCACTACAGGGGGGCGGGGGGCTCTTAGCTTTGCTTATTTTTGATGACATGGGGGTGGGGGTGGGGGGGGGGTCTGGATGGTGATTACGTCAGCAGTAGGTAATGTTTTGCTTTTGTTTTTACAAAATTTAGTCGATTTTGCTTCGAACACTTATGCGCTGCGTCTGCGCTTGACAACGAAACGCATTTTCAGGGATTCTAAAAATATATAAAAATGGATACGTTTAGGTATTCTGTTAGAACCGTCAGGTTAGAACCGAGTAAGTTTTTCCGCCAATAGATTGTTTCGTTTCGGTACGATTGACGATTTGAACATGAACATTACATTAAAATAAAAATGCGTATACCAATGTTTACGTAAGCATGAATGGTAAGAGCTCCGTTTTCTTTTGCTGACGAGGGGGGATGGGGGGGTAAATAATTGTAATACATCTGCTGACGGTAATACTTGAACGGCCCGAGTTACTTCACTTTTTCTCCTAATGAATAGTTAATTCTAATTAGTAAAAAATCTCAGTTGATAGTCTGATCCATCTACAGTTTCATTAATTTGCGTGACAAGGAGACACCACTATGTTGTGTACATACCTATAGCCATCCCTTTTCAATTGCAACATATTATGTTATACTTTACTGTACCGGAGCATATTATATGTTTAGTAATAACTTCACACATCTAGTTTGGGAACGTTTACACTAAACGCCCTATTTAAATCATTAATGTTAGACCTAGAGTTACTAACATTGTTTCAGTCAATTATTCAAGTATCTTCCGAAATATACTATGAAAAATTTTGTATTTTTAGAAAATCCGCTAATAGAATGCCTACCTGTGATTTTTTATTAAAAGGATTCATTGATGTCCGACGAAGTACAAAAATCTCAGGTGGTTATTCCTCTAAGACAAAAGTTTACAAAAACCAGTCAATTTCATTCGCGTCTCGTTACAACCTTTCTCATCGAGTCTCAGCCTCGTCCTGAGAAGCGAATCGTCAGTTGGTCTGCACAACGCCCATAATCTTGCTCTGGAAAAATAAACAAAAACTTTAGTGATTTAATAGTCTACATAGATGTCTAACTAGCTCTAAAAACATCGATGTCTAACTAGCTCTAAAAACATCGATGTCTAACTAGCTCTAAAAACATCGATATCTAACTAGCTCTAAAGACATCGATGTCTAACTAGCTCTAAAAACATCGATGTCTAACTAGCTCTAAAAACATCGATATCTAACTAGCTCTAAAGACATCGATGTCTAACTAGCTCTAAAAACATCGATGTCTAACTAGCTCTAAAAACGGCCTCAATTGTGGGAAGGCGGGCAGGGCTTGTCAATTGTGTTACCAATCGGAGCGAGTTTAGTACTATACGGCAAAATATCTATGCACCTGCCTCCGTCAGACAGCCGTCTTGCAAGATACCTAGATATTTTGACGGATTATACATCAATGAAGTCATCGGTTTCACGTTTTTGTACAAAACCAACCATCAGTTCCGCTGCCACTTACTATCGCCCAATCAACGTTCACGTCACGCATGGCGCACAGAATGATACAATCACTAATCTAGGATACCCTGTGCTATGGTAAACAGGTAAGAACATCACAAGCATGGAAACACACCCAGACTACGGCCATTTGTACTAATCAAGTACGGCGGTGGTAGCCTAGTAGGTAGAACATCGGACTCGGAAGCGAGAGACCCAGGTTCGATCCCCAGTGCGGGCATGTACCTATGACTTGGTTTTCTAAGTTATGTACATTTATGAAGTTATAGTAGCAATACCACTCGCTAACGGTAAAGGAAAACATCGTGAGGAAACCTGAGTGTCTGAGCTATTCACATACCTCAGCGCTTGAAATCGCCAATCCGCGGTGGGCACGCGTGGTGATTAAGCCCATACTCTCTCCCTGAGAGAAGGCCTGTGCCCTACAGTGGGACGTACATCGGCTGCTTAAGTAAGTACGGCGCAGACTCCAGCGGGAATCGAACCTAAGACCTCTCTTTTCAGTCGATTCGAGAAATATCCACCACCCCTACTGTCAATTTCTAGACTTTGATAGTGTAAAAAAAAATTGTTTGTTGACGACTAGATAAAAAATGAATTAAATTAAATATACTTATGTTGAATGAATGAAATTAAATATACGGCGGTGGTAGCCTAGTGGGTAGAACCTCGGACTCGGAAGTGGGAGACCCAGGTTCGATCCCCGATGCGGGCATGTACCTATGACTTGGTTTTCTAAGTTATGTACATTTGTAAAGTTATAGTAGCAATACCACTCGCTAACGGTGAAGGAAAACATCGTGAGGAAACCTGAGTCTCTGAGCTATTCACATACCTCAGCGCTTGAAATCGCCAATCCGCGATGGGCACGCGTGGTCATTAAGCCCATACTCTTTCCCTGAGAGAAGGCCTGTGCCCTACAATGGGACGTATATAGGCTGCTTATGTTATTTATACCTATGTTTTATACTACGTACACTAACAATCAGTTATTCTATGTTTTTTGGACAGCTGACTTAAAAGCTTGTGCGAGAAATACGGTGATGAAGTACTGAAAAATAAATAAACAATTTAACACAAACTTGTGTCGGTGGTATTCACATACCTTAGTGTTTGAAATTGCCAACCCGCGGTGGGCACTTGTGGTGATTAACCCCATACTCTCTCTCTGAGAGAAGGCCTGTGCCTTGCAGTACGTTTTTAGGTTACATAAACACTTGTTATGTCAAACTTTAATTTTGTACTTTATTTGTGTGGCCCTGCTTACACGTACACATACATACATACATAAGGGGGCTTGTCGCACCAGATAGGTATCACCCACCGTTGGACATCAGCATCGCACTGCGGGCTATTAGGCAGACCCATGCGGCCCAGCCTCTTCAGCCAAGCAACATACTAGACCACCGAGACTGGAACTTTGCTAAAGGTAATTTCGATCTTCTATATAGTAATTTTTGTGGTGTCCCCTGGGACTTGGTCTACTCATGCGATGATGTCAATGCGGCTGTTGAAAAATTTTATGAAATTATTTATGACATTTTTGATCTGTGTTTTCCACGCAAAGAAAGGAAGAAAGGAAACTGTCGGCGATTTCCTGTGTGGTATTCCAAACAGCTGATAAAAGATATTGGTAAAAAGTCACAGCTACATAAAACTTGGAAAAAAACGAAAGACCCTCTAATTTACAATCAATTTAGTAGATTGCGTGGTGACATTAAAATAAAGCAGAAACAAGCGTACGAGGCTTATATTAGTCGTATAGAAAAAGAAATTGGCAATAATCCGCGTCTATTTTGGCAACACGTGACAGCTCTTAAATCTAAGGGCGGTTTTGAGCCTGTGGTAGAATTTAAAGGTGTATCGGTTTCCGGAGAAGATGCGGCAAACGCATTTGCTAAGCACTTTGGTGATGTTTTCTTAGTGGAGCCACCCCTATTATCAGCTTCCGGCGCGGCAGCGTCCGATTCCTCTTCTTCAGCCAACTACATAAACATAACCGGAATCACGGAGGGAGACATCCTTGCGGCTATTGGCAAATTAAAGCCTCGTAGCTCCATAGGCCCTGACTGTATACCTCCTTACGTAATTAAAGGATGTAAGGATTTCTTGATTGCCCCGTTAGAGTATATATTTAATCTATCACTACAAACAGGCCTATATCCAGCGCAGTGGAAGGCAACCAGGGTCAAACCAATCCCGAAAACCAGTAATAAGACACAGGTGGAAGAGCATCGTCCTATTGCTATTCTAAGTTCCTGTGTGAAGGTCTTCGAAATAATTTTGAAACAAAAATTAGAGCCACAGATTCAGCCCTTTATAACCACTGCCCAACATGGATTTAGACCTGGAAGATCGGTTGATACTAATCTTTTGACACTTGTTGACCTAATATCAGGGGAGATGGACAGGGGCAGGCAGGTAGACGTCATTTATCTAGATTTCCAAAAGGCCTTCGATAGAGTGGACAATGACATTTTGTTGTGTAAGTTGGTGGCATTAGGTTTTACACCCAAGCTTGTGGAGTTTTTTGCAGACTACTTGAAAGATCGACAGCAGTTCGTTCGACACGGATGTTTTGTCTCCCAGCCCTACTCTACTAGGTCAGGAGTGAGTCAGGGGTCGATCTTGGGTCCGATGTTGTTCTCAATAATGATAAATGACCTGCCAACAGTCTTAAGGAACTCTACTTGCTTATTATATGCCGATGATTTAAAAATTATTCAATCGGTTATTGACAATCAAAGTGTTTGTTTCCTTCAGGAAGATATAGAGTCAGTTTTAACTTGGAGTTTAAGTAACAAATTAAGCTTTAATGTAGCTAAGTGCTACATGATGTCGTTCACTCGGTCTCCCTTTCCGATTGACGCAAAGTACAAGCTCGGAGGGCAAATAATACAGAGAGTTTTTACTATAAAAGACCTTGGTGTAACTTTTGACACTAAATTAACTTTTCACGACCATGTAACTTCCTTGGCAGCCGAAGGGTTTAGGAGGCTGGGCTTTGTTTCGAGAAATGCCCGTGAATTCCGTAGGCCTCGAACTACCCAATTGCTTTATACTTCCCTTGTACGAAGCAAGCTTGAGGCTAGCGCTTGCGTTTGGAATCCGCATGAAGACAAGTATAAACTAATGCTAGAAAAGGTCCAAAAAAGATTCTTAAGGTCTCTCTACAAGGCTAAGCATAGAGTTTACCCATTCATGTACCCCACTAAATTCCTACTGGGAACACTAGGCTTTAATTCCTTGGAGACGAGACGTAGTAGAGACCAGTTACTTATAGCTATTAAAATTCTGCGGGGGAGGATCGACTGCCCAACCCTACTAGAGAGACTACTTCGGCTGAACGTGCCTAGCCGCTTTCGGTATGGCTCAAGGAGGCTCAGGGCTCTTTTTAGTAATGAGCGAGTTCGTACTAGCGCTCGCCGCTGGTCCCCGCTGAACCGCACCCTTGCCCGATTGAACCGGATGCATGCGGCGGCTCCCCACGCCGATATCTTTAGCAGTCATGAGAGTCAACTTAAGAAGGAATGTCTGGCGATTTGTGAGGAAAATGAATAAGTGACATTACTCTAATTAGATTGACATTTTATTGATACCTTTGTGACAAAATTCAATTTCCGTGTGATTATTATCTTTTTAATCGAATTTATTTATAGACATGTGAATAATTGTAAAAAATTAAATTTTATGAATAACTGACATTCCTCATTTCATGAATTGGACTTTAAATTTTGTTTTTTTTTTTTTTTTGAATTAATCTTAATTTTAAATTAAATCTAAAGTAAATTGTACATATGTATATAATTTTAACGTTCTAATTTTTATAATTTTTAAATGTAATAATGTGTGATGTAAATAATGTTTAATGTTTAATGCAATTAATTACGCAATAGTTTTAACTGTAATGTAATTATTTTTCTTGCAATAATAAATAAATAAATAAATAAACTCACGCCTGTATCCCAGAGGGGTAGGCAGAGACCAGGGACTGCCACTTGCCACAATCCCGACAGATCACTTTCGCTTCCTCAACATTCATTAGTCGTTGCATGCACGCACGCCGGTTTCGGGTACTTTTTATGTTGCCCTTTTGCTAATACATCGTCGTCCCTTACCGGCCCTTCCACCCACATTCGCTCGATATATTTGTTTCGTCAATCTTTCCTGCCCTGCCTACATAAATAAGTAAAATAAACAATTATAAAAAAAAAAAAATACAAACTTGCAAACTCGCATAGTCCACGATCCGCTGCGCCACGCTCCGTTTTCTGACCAACATAGCCGCAGCCTGCTCGAATTTGTGCTGGTTCCGGCGGATGTAGGCCTGCGTATCCACGACTAGGTTGTTCAGCTTCGCAGGGTCGATCTCGTCCATCGCGCATTCTTCCATCAGGGGAGGGTTGAAGCGATAGTAGGTACCGGGCGGTAGCAGATCGTTTAGGATTAGGTGGATGCCTGCAAGAGAGATGCGACTTATACTATGGTATGCAACCATAAGATATCATCATCATCATCAGCCATTTGACGCCCACTGCAGGACACAGGCCTCCTTCGTGGTTTTCATAACCATGAAGGGTTTTGCGATAATCGTCACGCTTGGCAGGCGGGTTGGCGATCGCAGTATGCGGTTGGAATCTCAGGAAGACGCTGCTGCCCGTCTCCAGGTAATTGATTTCCTTAGTCGCCTTCTACGACATCCAAGTAAGGAAATGGAGTGATGCTATTCTTAATCCGGCGCCACGCGGAATAAGTAAGAATAAAATGTACTTATCAAGAAAAACCAAAACTAGTTTAACAAAATTATGAAGAAAATGAGATCAGATCGATCTTTAATGTATTTACCATGCTTTAGCAAATAAAACATGTTATTTGCTAAAGCATGGTAAATACATTAAAGCAGCTGGTAAAATGAAAAGAACATGCATGCTCTACCAGTTAAGGTGTGCAAATATTAGAAATTGAGAATAATGTAAATAACAAATTTAGAATCTTAGAATTAATATTAAACACAAACTATCAGTACCTATATAACACTTAAAAATAATATATCACAGAGGAAAAAAGGAATTAATTTTCTCCCTCAGTGAACTCATTTAAAAACAGACTTGATACACATTTCACAAGTGCACGAAAGTGATATACACGCATCAGCTTAAAGCTGCTTGCGAATTAATGAATAATAACATAGACATATTACGCAAAGACAACGTGCTTCGAACAAATTCCGCTCAAAAGCGAAGCACACACTCACGGAATGAGTGTGTACTCACACAGTGTGTGAGTTAGCGGCTTCATTTTTAGCCTTACAATTCTATGGTCAATTACTTATTGGCAACTATTAAAATGTTTCATAGCCGGTACACCTTTTAATGGGTTAACAGCAGCCCTGTTAGATTATGACCTTGAAAGGGACAATTAAAAATCATTGTTATGGTAGTCCGATCGGGTCATTTAGAATTCTACAGATTACTAGTTTAATCGGTTAAGTGTTTATACTGACTTGGCCCCTCAAACCCTTAGTAAGTTTCAAGTTATTTAGTTAGACCTGAGATTTCCTCATTTAGCCTCATAGTTGAGCCATTGTACGTAGCAAAGCTGTGAGTTTACTCCAGCCAGCCTGAAAGCCAGCAGTGCTTGAATGCCACTACAGGCCTCCTGAAGGGATCCCAGCTTCACAACGATGGCGGTCCCTCGCTTTTCCACGCCTTCACAGTTAATGGTCACGTGGACGGGTGTTTCCTCTTCTTTGAGGCATCCCCGGCAAAGCGGACTGTCGGTTAGTCCCATGTTGTGGAAGTGTCTGTTCAGTGAGCAGCGGCCTGTTAGGATTGCATCAGCTTTGCGCAGATTATCTCTTTACAGACGCAGCAGGCTACGTGAAAGACGTTTCGAGATTATTGGTAGAGCATCCCTGGCTTGTCTGCATTTGGTTTCTGTTCTTCAAAAGTTCACCATGCTGGCTTTCAGTTCTTTTGTAGCGGCAATACTACTCGCTAACCATGAAGGAAAACATCGTGGGGAATCCCGAGTATCTGAGGTGTTCGCATACCACTGCGGTGTGCACGCGAAGTGATGAAGCCCTTCAAGAGAAGGCCTGTGCCCTACAGTGGGAAGTGTGGCCAGCATTAATATTTGACTCTTTAGAGAATTCTTTATTGTACATCAACTTATCAGCCCGTACTTGTCCACAGCTGGACATAGGCCTCCCCCGCGGCACGGCACTCCCCTCTATCCTCGGCCATCCTCACCCAGCCGCCGCCAGCAATCTGCCTCAGAACGTCGGTCCAGCGAGCTGGTGGGCGTCCCACCCTGTGTTATTATGCACATAAATAAAAAACTCAACTAACGAACAACCAGACTACTGGGCATTAACTACTAAGGAGGCGGGACCAACGTAGGTACTAATCGGAGCTATATTATTGAATTTTGGTCGCGTTCAGTTTTTTATTTTTAACTTTTTAGCGATTTTTTTGTTGGATTTATGCTGATTTCATATTAGCGTTGCAAGACGTCCCGTATTTCCCGGGACGTCCCGTATTTCACACATAATTTTAAACGTCCCACCGGGACAGACCCTGTCCCGTATTTGATAAAAAGCGAATTAATCTGTACAATTGTAAAGGACTCGATCGGGCCACCGTAACAGTGATTTTTTATTGTTCTTTTCAAGGTCATTCTAACAGATTTTCAACTATGATTATACCTACATTGAATTTTACAAATATATAAAATCAAACAAAGATATGTGAAAACTTACAGGATCTTGTTTAAATTAAAACTAATAACCATGGATAAAAACAATAAAAAAAATATCCTCCCTGAGAGAAGGCCTGTGCTATATATATATATATATATATATATATATATATATAAATAAATATTTAAGCAGCCTATATACGTCCCACTGTAGGGCACAGGCCTTCTCTCAGGAAGGGTATTTTTTTTAATTGTTTTTATTCATGGTTCATTTGTCCTGGGGAAAGATGTACAGATGTGCCCGTGTTTTTTCCAAAATGAGCATATTATGTTCCTTACAGCATAAAAAAAATCTGGCAACCCTATTTTATATAGCCTATGACACTCGCGCAAACACGACGAATCGATTGCGATAGTATTTGTCAAAATCAACTGATTAAGGAGTTATGAGAGAACATAGAATCGGACATCGAATCGGCCGTGTGGCTCCGGCCTAGAATGAGCCACCCCATTTCTTCCCGTGGGTGTCGTAAGAGGCGACTAAAAAACGGAAACCAGGGAACGGGCAGCAGCGTCGACCTGTGACACCAGACCACCAAACACTGCGATCTCAAATTCGCCTACCAAGCGTGGAGATTACGGCAAAACCTCCCATACAGTGAGAGACCCATGTCCTGCAGTGGACTGCTATGGGTTGATGATGATGATGATGATAGAATCGGACATACTTACATACATACATACGAGCCAAACACATTACGCTCCTTTTGGGTCTCGCCGCAGTAGGGTAAATAGGAAATTACAAAGATATCTCCTAACCTAAAAGTACAGATGGTGTCTTTATCTCTTTTACCTTCAGTATCGGTAGCGGAATCCAGAATCTTATTAAACTTGTCCTTCCAGCTGGTCCCGGGGGCATCCTTTTTCAGCCCGTTACTCATGAGCTGATAGTCCAGGTGCTTGTGAAGCGCCTTTCCGGTCCCCACAGAGATGATGCACCCCCGCTGGGCCGCTCCGGGACCGTACAGGAGTTTTGCCTCGTGGACACCGACCCCAGTCGGGTTGTTCACCATTATACCGCCGTCCTGGGGAAAGGGAGGGCTTTTAGGGAAATTTGAGCATTTGTAACCGGTGTAACGAAATCCCCATTTACCGTGAGAAGTTACGAAGTTACGAAAAAATTATCAGGAGCATTATTACGCTACCACCGCTTGTAGGTCATGTTGTATGGAACAATCAATAATTTTTTCGCGATTTCCAAGTTTTCTCCATAGTAAATTGTTCATATTAAACAAATAAATAAGTAATTATTAAATGTTTACACAAGCAATGCCTCACGCATGCCTGCACTGACATATAATAATAGGAATGTTTGTGGTGGCCTCTGGCTGCAATACATTTGTTGATGTGAGCACGTATCCAAATAGAACTGCAAATGTGATAAAAACGATTCTGTCTTATCTTGTCTGTCTGTCGGCCTACGGCCGCACCGGTGTAAGTAGGCGGCCAGTCAGCGTCTATATGGCATCGTTTGCTAAACCGAGTTTTATTCCCTACCTCAATGTACAACTTCTAATGGAAAGAATCGCTAGCCTTAGATAGAATTATATTAGAACTCCTTATTGTACACACCAAAAAACAAAATAAGCACCTACTTTAAAACTGCAAGCATCACCAAGTTAAGTTGTTATTGTATAACTAACTGTTTTTTTGTTCCTTTTCAACAATGACGCTACGTTTAAACACAAACCGCAGGTTTCTGGAATGGAAGTCTCACTGGGGTAACTAAGTGAGTTTAAGTGACCTTTTGTTTCGTTCTTTTTTGGGAATTCTGAAGAGATGAACTGATGTTTTAAGTATTTTGCTTAGTGGTATTCTTAGTTCAGAAACAGGTCCATAATAACAAATAAAAAAAAACATTGCAAATTAATGTTCATTTTATTAAAATTTAAGCAATGAAGACTATGTGCTAATTCATCATCATCATCATCAGCCATTTGACGCCCACTGCAGGACACAGGCCTCCCTCATGGTTTTCTTAACCATGAGGGGTTTTGCCATAATCGTCACGCTCGGCAGGCGGGTTGGCGATCGCAGTATGCGGTTGGAATCTCACGAAGACGCTGCTGCCCGTCTCCTGGTAATTGATTTCCTTAGTCGCCTTCTACGACATCCACGGAAGGAAATGGAGTGACACTATTCTTAATCCGGTGCCACACGTGCTAATTAACATACATTATTGTTGTAAGAATAATAAAAAAACACGAACTTTCATATTATAAAATTAGTGGGACTCGTGTTTCAAGGTGTGTAAGCTGGTACCTATTGCTATTTGTGTTGTTTCTTGTAGTCGTTACTTACGTTACGGTGTAAGAACGTTTAGCTATTAGATGCTATTAGTAACTATTGTAAAACACACATTATTATGTATTTTGGAAGAAGCCCGGCTACCCGTAGCACAGGGAATCCTAGTTTGGGAGCCAGTAACCACTCTTTTAACCCTTTTCTAAATAAATTTTTTTTTTTCATTTCAATTTTAATTTCATTTTCAATAATAATAACTTCCACACAACACAATCACTTAACCTAGTTCCAAACTAGGATACCCTGTGCTACGGTAACCAGGCAAGGACATCACAAACACGGAAATACACCCAGACTGAGACTATTTGTACAAATGTACGGCGGCCGCCTGTGGGAATCGAACCCACGACCTCTGTCTTGGTAGATAAGCGCCTTAACGGCTCGTCCACCGAGAAATTTGTTCACGTATATTATAGGTATGTTAGTTATTGCTTATGTTAGGAATGCATTATTGCAGAATGCATTAGTGCAATGTGACATCTGCACGTTTTAGACTTGCTCATGCAAGTAATTATTTATTTTGTAACAATACTTCGTTAATGTTTATGAAACAATTAACTTTCATCAGCATAAAAAAGAAATGTACAAATAGTGTTTGCCTGTATGACAAGAGCCATTGACTAGTAGAACCTACATTACTTTGAAATGCAATCTATACAATTACTTTTGTCTACTACGGTAAACTCTACGCCTACCTCGTGATTCTTCAGTTGGTTCATGCCTATGCGACACAGATGTCCTAACCTTTTGTGCCAGAGTTGACATTTATTCTGACAGTCAGAGTGCACATCTTGAGTCAAATAGTTTTTTTTTTTTTTTTATATCTTTATTTTAGGGTTTGGTACACAATGTGACCATATCACCCAAATGATGCTTATTAATTACTAACACCTTACCAACTAAGTATTTACATGATCACGCTTTTCCTAGCTTTAAGACCAAATGCCACTACTTTAAGCAGTGCCCTAGCCTCTTCTGAGTGCGGTAAGGCCAGAGCACTGCAGTAAATACCAACGTCATAACAATCATTAAATAAATGTCTTCTTAAAGCTTCGTTCCGGGCACACTCAACCAAGATATGATAGGCGTCCTCAATGCCACCGCATTCAGCACAGTTCGGTGAATCCTCTTTTCGCATCATGAAAGCGAATTTGTTTAGTGGAATGTGTCCGGATCGAAGCCTGAACATAAGGACTAGTTCACTTCTAGGAGTCAAATAGTTGTTCGCCACACTTGCACGGTACAAACCGTGGTACAAATTGCACGGTTTCGAGCATTTCTACTGATCTTGCTATGCTATGTACTGTTACCGGCTGTTTTTTTTTTTTTTGTGTGTGTGCAATTTGCCCAACTGAGAGCTGCTCAACAGGCTGTTGGGGTACGAGAAACTGGAGGTAAGTTACCTACCTGGTGCAGCAGTCCGTCGAGCCGGAACTCGTTGAAGTAGGTCGGGGCGGCGGCCGAGGCGCGAACCGCCTGCCATACCTTCAAATTGAATGGAACGTGAATATCTTTTTACGATAGACAGAAAACATTTATTCAACGGCACAATTCTTAAAACACGACATAAACTTTTTTTATACAACATTAAAATTAAAAAAAAACGGCCAAGTGCGAGACGGACTCGCGCACGAAGGGTTGCGTACCATAATTTATACAACATTTGCGTATTTCAAGCGTCTACCTGTTGCCGTTATTAATATCGAGCATCAAACGGCAAAAAAGTCACGTTTGTTGTATGGAAGCCCCTTAAATATTTATTTTATTCTGTTTTTAGTATTCGTTGTTGGAGCGGCAACAGAAATACATCATCTGTGAACATTTCAACTGTCGGTTCATGAGATGCAGCCTGGTGACAGACAGACAGCGGAGTCTCAGTTATAGGGTCCCTTACCCTTTGGGTACGGAACAGCAAGAAATTTGTTTTGAAATCTCTTATTTAAGTTTTTGTATTTTTGTGTAACAAAACCTAGCACCGACTAATATAATATACTTTATAGTACATATGGTGCTACATTACCGCACTAGTGCGATAATGAGCACTTTACGTGCCTATGTCGAAACTTCAAAGGGCCATATGTACTATAAAACGTTGTACGATACACGTGCGAATAGGTAATTCGTAACTCGTGTCGATATAAAACACTCCCTTCGGTCGTGTTTTAATTTATCGCCACTCGTTGCGAATTTCCTACTTTTCGCACTAGTATCGTAATGTACTATTATTGCACACGAAACATTGAACAGGATACTACATAGGAAATAGCATGTACAAAAGCGCTAATCCAGCACAAACGAGGCAATCAAAGATTGAAATTAAATGAAAGAACTTTATTGTAAAACGGTTACAGAAAAAAATGGTCACTGGCTCTCAAACTAGGATTCCCTGTGTGGGTAGCCAGGCTACTTTCAAAATAAATGCTGTACAAACAACAATGACTTTTTAAAAACCTATTAAGAGGCTACAAATTCCTCCTCTAACCGTGGCACGGTTAGCCAGAGGTCGCGGGTTCAAGTCCCGGCATGGGTGGAATTTTTAGCCTCTAAATAGGTTTTTAAAATTGTCCTCAGCACGGGTTAGTGCAACAAAAAGAATATATTACAATGACTTTGTTGTCTAAGTTATGTACATTTGTGAACATATAGTACTAGCAATACAACTCGCTAACCGTGAAGGAAAACATCGTGAGGAAACCTGAGTGCTGAGCTATTCACATACATCAGCGCTTGAAATCGCCAATCCGCGGTGGGCACGCACGGTGATTAAACCCATACTCTCTTCCTGAGAGAGGGCATGTGCCACACAGTGGGACGTATATAGGCCGCTTATGATATAATAATTTCAAGATTTTTGAATTGAGAGTCCCGTTACCTTGGCTCGCACGCTCCCGGGGAATATCCCTCGCACGCGGAAGGGCGCCGAGTACGTGCGGAAAACGTACGGCGACAGGCGAGACCCCGAGTTCACCACGCAGGACACTAGCGCCATCTGGAAGTTTAAATCCTTGGACTAAGCGCGCGTTCGTTTGTTTCATTTATTTTTTTTTATTTTATTCGGTGTAAAAAACAGATCACAACCATTACATGATATAAAAAGTCATAATATGACGTGGTCTAAAGCATCCACACACAATATCGCCACACGTAATTTTGAGTATCTTAGTAAAGTACTTATTAAATTTTAGGGATAAATATTTTTGATAAAACCGTACAATCAATTACTTAATTAAATAAAAATAAACCGGCCAAGTGCGACAACATTTGAACATTTCAAACGTCTACATGTTGCCGTTATGAATACCGAGCGAAAAACGGCAAAAAAAAAACACGTTTGTTGTATGGGAGCCAACCTTAAATATTTATTTTATTCTGTTTTTAGTACTTTTTGTCATAGCGCCAACAGAAATACATCATCTGTGAAAACTTCAACTGCTTAGCTACCACAGTGGATGCGATACAGCCTGGTGACAGACGGACGGACAGCGGATTGATTTTGACTGTAAGCTTGGAAGTATCAACTTACTTTTGGAGTACCTCGCCTGTTGCACTCACTCAGCGTGAGATCGCCCAAGTTTTCTTTGAGCAACTCCTCCCACGCGTTGGTATCGTAGTAGGCATGCGACCACACTAGGCGGGACGTACCTGAGAATAAATAATTAAAAAATAACTTCCACACAACACATTGACTGCCTCGATGGTATTGCCGTTAAGGCGCTTAGTTACCAGAACAGAGGTCGTCGGTTCGATTCCCACCGGGGACCACGGCGGTTCCACACAACACATTGACTGCCTCGGTGGCATAGCCGTTAAGGCGCTTAGCTACCAGAACAGAGGTCGTCGGTTCGATTCCCACTGGGGACCGCCGACTCGGGACCAGGACAAGTGATTGTGTTGTGTGGAAGTTATAATTATGTATTATTACATGTTAACACAACATTTATGAAATGAGTTACGGATATGTTTGTATTACACCTTACGGTCTTATTTATTCAAATCAAATCAAAATCAAATCAAATCATTTATTTGACAAGAGGAGCATGACATACTGTTACAAAGAGTGTTCCATAAGTAGTAGCTAAATGACAGAATTCTCCAAGCACCATAACGACTGAGACACCTGACCATTAATGCGGGTCTTAGTAAAACACGATTCCTTAAAACACTCCTCAGAGACAGTATAAATAGTCTGTGGTAACGGAAAAGGCGTAACCAGCATCTGAGGAATGTTGTAAGCATTAGTGTTTTTATAAATTACACATTTAAACTATAGTCCTTTCTATAATCATCATTGTTCTATCTAATGCTTAATGTGTGGTGTGTCTCAGCGCACAAATAAACGATTTTACTATACCACTGAAGAAAAACAACGTGAGGAAAGCCGCGTCTTTGGTGGCTCTGAACGTATGTACGTATATTTCATCTAACAGTATGTCCCAGGCACTAGAGCGTCTGGGCGGTCACCAAGACATGTATTTTTTGTTGTGCAGACGCATTTCTTTAAAACCTATTTAGAGGCTAAATATTCCACTCATGCCGGGACTTGAACCCGCGACCCCTGGCTAACCGTGCCAGCGCTCTCCCAACTGAGCTAATGGGCAAGTGCAGGCATCGGCGAAATTTCGAGCCTCTTTACAAACTTCTCTGTATTACGTGCAGGCAGCGACATCTGGCTAAAGTAATTTACATCACTTCAGCCCCGAGTAGAACTGATGCAAGATGTAAATTACTTCAGCCAGATTGTAAAGAGGTTCGATATTTCGCTGATGCCTGCGCTTGCCCATTCGCTCAGTTGGGAGATCGCTGGCACGGTTAGCCAGAGGTCGCGGATTCAAGTCCCGACATGGGTGGAAATTTTAGCCTCTAAATAGGTCGACATAGCCCAGCGGATTAGTAAGTTGAAGTGGCAGTGGGCGGGGCACATAGCACGCAGAACTGATGGCCGATGGGGCCGAAAAGTTCTCGAATGGAGACCACATATCGGCAAGCGCAGCGTAGGACGACCAGCCACAAGATGGACAGATGACCTCATCCAAGTGGCAGGAAGACGCTGGATGCAGGCCGCTTCCGACCGGTCTTTTTGGAAATCCATGGAGAAGGCCTATGTCCAGCAGTGGACTTCTTGTGGCTGAATGATGATGATGATGAAATAGGTTTTGAAAGTTGTCCTCAGCACGGATTAGTGCAACAAAAATTATATAAATACTACTTACTACTACTACTTTTACGGCCCGCAAGTCGTCGGTTCTTTGTAATATGGATTGTCCCAAAATCCTGGAAAGGCTGGAATAGATGTAAAAGGCTTCAAGTAACTCACCGCCAATGAGTGAGGTGTTTCCGAACATCTTCTTCGACAGAGTGTGATACATATTGCTGGCCGTGTCGAGGTTGCCAACTCCACTGCCTGAAATTAAATATTTTGTTAGAGCAAGTTTCCGTGTGTTGGGTGCCGGATTAAGAATAGCGTCACTTCATTTCATTCCGTGGATGTCGTAGAAGGCGGTTAAGGAAATAAATTACCAGAACAAGGGCAGCGTCTTACTGAGATTCAAACGATTCCCGCCTGCCAAGCGTGGCGATTTTGGCAAAACCCTTCTTGGTTAGGAAAACCACGAAGGAGGCCTATGTCCTGCAGTGGGCGCCAAATGGCTGATGATGAATAGAGCAAGAATAGGATTGGCAGTGGACGGAGAGGGTTGGCGTGATGGGAAAGAGCCTTCATAAGCAGCCTATATACGATGAGGTTGGGCTTAATCACCACGCGTGCCCACCGCGGCTTGGCGCTTGGCGGAAAAAGCCCTAAGCGGGCTCTATTAATGAGGACTAATTATTCGCTTATCCTAGTATGAAATTTGACATTTAGGCGACTGCAGTCGTTCAGGATTTGATGCGCGTAATATAGGAGATAATATATTAAACTAGTTGGTTACGGTGGCGGTGAGTCGCTGGATGCGGGCGGCACAACACCGGGAAGCTTTGAAAACCATGAGGGAGGCCTATGTCCTGCAGTGGGCGTCAAATGGCTGATGATGATGATGAATATCGGAGATTGGATAGATAGGTAGATAACTACACAGCGGGCCACTCACACCCGTTCCATTGTAGAGGCCTAATTGTGTGCACCAATTCCCGTCGAGTCCTGAAGTTTGCGATAGCAATTAGTATGGAATTTGACAGTTAAACAATGGGCATTGTCCTACAAATATTAAGCTCTGATTTTATTTTATTTTTTCGTGAAAAAAGGTAATTTTGAAAGCCTGGGTTGAATATTTCGATGTGGGCTAATTTAATAAATTTTTAAAGCGAAAAAATACAATCAGAGCCTACGAGAGTAGAACATACTTCCGACGTCACGCACGGAAGTACGTCATCAACTGAGACCCTACAAGCTGTCAGTTTCTAATGATACCATGACTCGTTACAATAACTCTTTAAATAAACGAAACTAAAAAGACTCCTTATCTGTGCAAACGTAAAAGATATATTATATTGGTATTTTTCACAGAATACTGAGGTTCAACATGATGGCGTTTTTTTTTTCAAAAACATTTAACATGCTTTGACTTTCATTCACGTTTGAAACGAACATTAGAAAGTCGATTTATTCACACACTTATTCACTAAAATTACAACAAATTTGTAAATATTATTAATTTATTATTGTAGCATTATATTTACTGACCTTATACATTTAAAATGAAGTATCATTTGTAAATATTCTCAATATTTAGCACAATGCCCTCAGTATAATGCTGCGCGAAATACAGGAGCTGAAGTGTGTAGAGGTTTCAAACGACAGAATCTTTTTCTCTGCTTATTGAGGGCAGCAGTGGCTGCGGGTGACAGAGGGTACGTAATACAAGGTGGCAGCGGCGGTGAAATAAGACGTTCCGTGAAACAATTGTCTCCATTGGGTAAAACCGACTTAAACAGAAAAATGTCGCAAATTACGAATATTCAAAAATATGTGAAGGGAGCGTGGCGTGAACTGACTCAGCTTAACGTGAACGGGAGCGCAGTTGCTTCGAACACCCGCCCATAAGGGCGCAGGGTGTAAGGTTCGGCGCCGTCGACCAATAGAACAGCGTCCTTTGGCCGACCGGCGCAGACGCTTGGCTGCGCGCTATTTTTTTATATCTTCTATAATGTAAAGCGTTCTTCTTGTGTTCATTTTAAGATTTATAATGTAAAATGTTCTTGTACCAAATTCTATTCTATTCTATTGTTCACGAAAAGTAACCAGAATATCTGAAATGCTATGTTATTGACCATAGTGGTGGCGGCATTCCAACGAAACATTGAGGTTAACAGAAAGCTTGGCAGATCTGGTTTTACCCGCGTTTAACCGTTTCAACTGCTCCATATTAGGCCCCATTAAATTAATAAAGAACAAAACATTTCGGACGTTCTGCCTGTATTGTTCATAGGGGCTGTAGTTTATCTTTGCCCTATGCCGATCAATTTGGTTATTATGTATAGTCTATTCGTCCTTACTTGTCCAATTTAGTAAACAAAATGCTACCCGCAAAGTATGACTTTTTAGTCGAAAACTGCCATATTCCCATAAATTAAGTAACCTGGGACACCATTTTGGATAACACGCTGCTATGTTTACAAACAAAGTGCACGAACTTGCAAGAAAATATCTAGTTTCGGCATCAAATGTCAATTTTGAGGTTAGAATATTGTTTACTAAATTGGACAAGTAAGGATGAACAGACTGTAGGTACCGATGCCTCTGCACCGAGCCATCCGCGCGCGTTATTTGACAAAGTGAAAAGGGTACCTATGTCAGGACAGTGGCAACTGGCAACAAATAATTTATTGAATAAATAGATACAGTTTCAAATGAGACACTTTTCCTAAAGCACAAATTGTTTCCTAACTGGCAACTGTCATGACCTGTACAAGGCCTATCGACCGTATTGCAGACTGACAGTCATACAAGAAAAGATGGCCCACAGCATTTGGGGTAGATAAACATAAACATAAACATTTACATACAGGCACATACATTGCGTCTGGCCCCACACTAGGATACCCTGTGTCGTGGGAACCAGAAACAACGACATCACAAACATGTAAACATCCAAGACCTGGGGTTTTTTTTATTGTCCCCAGCCGGGATTCGAACCCGGGACCTCTTGCATGGTATGCAGATGCACTACCGCTGCGCCACGAGGTCGTTACTTACAAATGAGCATAATAGTAACGTGATAAAATTAGTAAAAAAAAAAAAAGTACAAAATTAGAATTATTAGGTTTTTTAAAAACAAAATGGTAGTAACTTGTATGATGACATTGAGGGACAGATCATTTTTAGTTTACTTGCAGTGTGAGTGTGAGAGTACATTATATTCAAGTATTGTTTATGTGCAGCGTGAGCGAGTGTACATTATGTGTAATCTCACCAAGTACAGCGGCGATAATCGCGCCAGTGCTGACCCCAATTATGTAGTCGAACATCTCTTCGACCTTCCTCCCTGTGAGCCGTTCCAGGTGGCGCAGGATCTCGATGGCGATGATGCCGCGGATGCCGCCCCCGTCGATGGACAGGATGTTGGGACCCGGGCCCTTGGTGGGGCCAGTGTAGCCCAGCAGAGCCAGGGCCTGCGGATAGGAATACCAATAATAACTTCCACACAACACAATCACTTGCCCTGCTCCCAAACTAGGATACCCTGTGCTAACCAGGTAACCAGGCAAGGACATCAGAAACGTGGGAATACACCCAGACTGAGGCCATTTATACAAATCAAGTACGGCGGCCTCCAGTGGGAATCGAACCCACGATCTATGTTTGGAAGTCAAGCGTGTTAACCGCTAGACCACGAAGGGGCTCTTAGCCGAAGGTTAAAAATCAACTCTGTTCTGAGGCCTAATTATGCGCTCCAAATCCTGAAGGATTCGTACTGTCAAATTTCATACTAATTGCTATGTAGGGGATTAAGATCCCGAAGGGGGATTTTCGGAATTTTCATTGAGGAACTTAAATTGGAGTGACTTTGCTTTTATACCATACAAATCATATAAAAACATAAAAAAAAATAAAAGTTAAAACAATAAAAATATGTTTTTTGGGGTTTTCAGTTTTCGGGCTCGTCAGAGACGAGACAACCGACGACGCGAGCTCCGTCTCTACTCTCCATGATTAAGCTCTGCGAATCAGAGCGAAACCTGGTCTGATTCTTCCGACAAAAAACCAAGTAAGTTTATCCGGTGTTAATAATTATACAGGATTAATTGATATTACACCAAATCCCAATGAATGTAGCACTCAACATCCTAGCCTGAGCTTAGACAATTCGGAGCCCTCCCCTCCCTTAAGACGCCAAAGACAAAGACTCACCTCATTAACAATCCCCCGCACGGCCGTACTGAGCTGGTCATCCTCAGAACTAGCCCGGTTTTGCACCCTGAGCAACGCTCGGACCCCTCCCTCTTTGATCGCGTAGTCCCTGGACTCTGGGTATTGCTTGAGGTGCTCAATGAAGTTCTCCGTCCTTTTCAGCAGGCAGGCTGGAGTCTCCGCTGTCACTATGGCCGAGATCACGTAGGCTGTCCGGGAATGGATTGAGGACTGAAAGGAATAATTTCTGGATAGTAATAATAATAACTTCCATACAACTTTAATCTAACTTTTTTATGTAGCCTACATAAGTCCTACTGCAGGGCACGGGCCTCTCAGAGAGAGGGAAAGGGCTTAATCACCACGCGTGCCCACCGCGGATTGGCAATTTCAAGCGCTGAGGTATGCGAACACCTCAGACACTCAGGTTTCCTCACGATGTTTTCGTTTACCGTTAGCGAGTTAATTAAATTTAAAAAAAAAACTGGCCTTTGCATCTACCTAATGATATGAATTATACAGCGTGCAGTGGCACCGTCACTCACACTAGATGGGTGAAGGGACCACTCGGACGCTGCAGTGGCTGGGGCATGGTTATTTAGATGGAGTAGGCTTGCCCAGCACCCATACCATCCTGACAGCTTAGTCTGCCTAGCCCACAAAAAAGACAAGTCAATACGTGCGGAGTCGAGATGTTTCCAATATTCTCTTTTTAATTAAATTAAAAAGGTCCATCAATATTATTGTAATATTTTTTATCCGAATTCCACGCAAAGATACAACGCATAGGCACGGTTTCAGAATTAGGAAACCGAATATGTACTTGTGGTAAGCCGCCCACGTGAAAGTGAAAGTGAAAATAATTTATTTACCACACAAAAATTTTATAAAAATTATGACAGCTTCCACGCACCACAATCACCTGTCCTGGTCCCAAACTAGGATACCCTGTGTTATGGTAACCAGGCAAGGGCATCACAATCATAGAAATACCTCCAGAAAAACATCTGTTAAGTCAGGTTACATTAAAATTTCAACAATTTTGTCAGTCAGACAGACATCATCGCAGGTCCCGTAGGTAAACACTGTCTGGGTGCTAACGGCACCCCAAAAACAGTAACCCTAAAAACAGCAACTTGCAGGAGGTATTTGCATACTTATCAGACCACAAGTGCTCCACAGTTCTTTATCAAAACAGATGATAAGAAGATATAAACTGTTTCTTTTTCCGGAGATTTGTATTAAGAATAACAAAGATAAAACTGGCCAAGTGCGTGTCGGCCCACGCGCGGTGTAGGGTTTCGTAGGAGGGGTTTTTACCATGTTCGTACGTCTGTCTGTCCGCGGCTTAGCACAGAAACTATAAGTAGCAGAGAGCTGAAATTTGGCATAGATATACGTATTCATCACGCCGACACAAAGGTAGAATAAAATCTCGCAAATTTTTTTTTTGCAATGAACCTAAATTTTATTAGGGATGCTATTTTTTTTCTCGCCTACCCCATAGTGTGGGGTATCGTTGGTTTGGTCTTTTAATAATATTGTGGGTGTAGGAAGACCATTTTTTAATTTAGGATACCATTTGCGAAATAATATACTTTACAGCGCAATTTTTTGTCAGAGTAGGGCCTCAGACCACATTTATCAAAGATTTAATCATATTATTACAATATAAAAAAAATCTAACAAGTGCGAGTTGCACTCGCCCACTGAGGGTTCCGTACAAATTTGTATGTACCGAGTCTTTCCCGAACTCCAGACAGTTTTTTTTTATGGTTAAATTTCAAATATTACATGACGATATTACTTGCCAAATTTCATAGTTCTAGGTCAACGGAAAGTACCCTATAAATTGTGATTCTCTTGAGAGTGTCGAAATATACGTTTTTTTAAGGCATAAACGCCCGTAACTTTTTTAACGTGAACTTAGAAGTTTGATTTTCAATAGACTGTAGACCTGAGTACATTGTTTTAATTTCAACTCGATACTTCCACGAGTTCTCGAGATAAAGGGTCTTGACAGACAGATGGACGACAGACGGATAACAAAGTGAGCCTATAAGGATTCCGTTTCTCTTTTTGAGGTACATAACCCTAAAAATGTTAAATTCCATAACTCCACATAACAGCAACCTTAAGAGAAGTTATCTCAGTCAGATGAGGGGAAGCGCGTCTAGTTCATAATGATGAGATTCATAATGACGCGCACACCAGATTATACCAAACAAATAAGTGAACATTACTTATGTAGATTCTTATATCTACAACATTAAAGCAACACATGTCATGCACTTTGTTTTCGAATGATTATCTCATTTTCTATACGTGATTTTATGATTTAGTCAAGGTGGATTTAGTACAGTGATCGTACGCGACAATGCTGAGTCTGGTTGCTTATCAGTCAAACCAATAATATGACTATGTAGGTCGCCTAAGTTGCCACAGAATAATAATAGTTGACATGTTATCTCGACTGAAGCAGGTCGAAAGTTTTTTGACATCTTATTTTGTCTACTTTAAGATTACACATGCTCTTAATTTGTTATGCATGTATAATCGCAAACTGTCACATAATTACAATGTGTCATTAATAAAAATAACTTCCACACAACACAGTCACTTGTCCTGGTCCCAAACTGGGATACCCTGTGCTATGGTAACCAGGCAAGGACATCACAAACACGAAAATAGATCTAGACTGAGGCCATCTGTACAAATTTATGACAACTTCCAGTGGGAATCGAACCCACAACCTCCAGCACGTTAATCAGACGTGATAAGACGTGGCAGTAATTGAAATATGTAATGCAAAATTAGCAAGACATTCGTAAAGCTACTTGGAAGTAGTTTATTCCAAATCTTCTACTTTTGGTTTCAAATATTATCATTGAATGTAGCATTGGTTTCTGGTAGCATGTCAGTGTTAATGTTTAGCAATTTCTCAGTTTTTGTTAATTGATTTATTGAGTTTCAAGGGTAACTAAAAATATTAAAAATAATTTATTAGAATTTTTAAACTATTGCTTATTGGAAGTGGTTTAACTATTGATGCTGAAGAAACATTTTTCAGGTGTTGCAATTTCAATGAAACTTTCAAAATCATGTTTGTGTATCATTAATAGAATGTGGCAGGCTGGAATGGGAATGAATAACACATTAATAGATTTGTAATAGGTTTCTACAACAGTTCCAAGAGATAGACCTTTCATGACTGTCATAAAAAAAACTCATTATAATAAATAAGTTTGCCAAAAACTACTGACTGTTTAAATGAAAAAAATGTATATTAAAAGTGTCTGGCGAGCTTACCTTACTGACAACTGGTTTCTGCGACTTCCAGCTGGGTTCAGATAGCTTCCCGAAATGGAGATCCTTCTTCAACTTCAAACCCATCCAGAATCCTTCTATTGTGATATCCTTGGCCTCTGCTCCAATATTCAAGTTCTCTTGACTTATTTTGCTCTCCGGTTTGTCAGATTTTTCTGTGTCTTTGGTGTCATTTTCGGCATTTACTGCCTGTTGTGATGTGGTAGATTTGACTTTACCATCTAACGGCTTGTTTTCTGTTGCTTTGGTCGGAGTTTCCACTTCGGTTGCGGAGAAGCGTGCAGTGACTGCTTTCTCAAACTTCTTTATTAACCCTGTAAGTGATAGTGGTTTCTTAATTCCGCACAACTTCTAAGCCTGTTTCTTAGTGTGAGAAGTCCCTGACAAGTTAATTAATCAGTCCATTGGCTGCTTTTGCACAATTCCGCATTTGTGGCTACAATGCAGTTCCTGTGGTATAATAAAATCAACAAAAATACAAACAACTAATAATAAAAACCAGTTAAAAAAGATAATACAATTTTGCTAAATTTGTAACACAAAACTTGTGATAATTCATTACCAGATCTTACTTTAGTTTATAAGCCAGATAATAATTAGTTTTGTAAGTAACTGTCAGTCAAGAGTGCTGTTGCACACCTGTAATTGGGTGTTAGGCTAGATTATAAGTTCTATAATGTGTCTGTAATATTTTTGTAACTTAACATCTGTTGGCTGTGTCTATTAAATAAATAAAAATAAAATAAATTAATAAACATAACCCGAGGTGCATGAGTCCAACGCGCATTTGGTCTGATTCTTTTAGTTTTGTTTACATTCTTGGCAATGACTACTTAAAACGTGCAACTATCCCCAACTTCTCAAACACAAACAGATTGTTACAGTACGAGAAATCCGGGGTGGAGGGCCAGTCCGTACGTATGTCATGGTATAACTTACCGTCCCACTGATCCGGCGTGACTGGCTTGATTTTCTGGACCAACTTTTCGACTTCAGCGTTCAAATTGGTCATAGAGAGGTAGTGCCTAATAACACGCCATTGACCCCCGAAGGAAGACATTGTGATCCGCCTCCTCTGCACTTATCACTCGTTTAACTCTTAATAGTCCAATAGAATTATCTCGAACAGCAGCAATAATAAAAACGGACGAAGAAAAATCACAAAGGAAACATGCGAGTTAATTTAAAAGATCTTCGATGAAACACTGTTTTCCAGTTTGAGTTTGTTTTCCAGTTGAACACTGTTCTCGATTCACGCGACACACACACTGTTCACTTCGAAGTGTATTTTATTTTATTGCGCGAAACCTTGGCAAAAATCGTACGATTGCTAAACCAAAATATAAATAAATCAATGATGACAGCTGACGCGCGTGACGTCAAATCGCGCGATCAGTCGTGCCAACATAAAAAAATACTTTCTAATGTACGGCTGCTGTCTGTGGGGCAAAAGTTCATTCACTATTACAAAACAAATAGTTCATCACTTTTTGCCGCGTATATGTATGGTCCGCTCTTGAGGAGTTAACTATTGTAAATGGCTGATACATTATCGCGCTGATTACTTTTATAATAGCCAAACTCAAAACATGTTTTGTTTGGTTTCGAATCCGCTTCGTACATCGCATATAATCAAATGTTGCTAGATGAGGCGATTTATCACCATTTGGGATTTGGATTAATTTTCAGATACTTTTGGGCATACTAAAACTAAACTGTGGTACGAACAACGAGGAAGATCGATCTGATCTCATTTTCTTCATAATTTTGTTAAACTAGTTTTGGTTTTTCTTGATAAGTACATTTTATTCTTACTTATTCCGCGTGGCGCCGGATTAAGAATAGCGTCACTCCATTTCCTTCCGTGGATGTCGTGGAAGGCGACTAAGGAAATTCATTACCAGGAGACGGACAGCAGCGTTTTCCTGAGATTCCAACCGCATACTGCGATCGCCAACCCGCCTGCCAAGCGTAGCAATTATGGCAAAACCCCTCATGATTAGGAAAACCATGAGGGAGGCTATGTCCTGCAGTGGGCGTCAAATGGCTGATCATGACTCTTACTTTCAATCCCAAATGAACCTAGGTGAAAGGGTTCTTGATCTACCCATAATCACACTCCTAAGACGTCAGTAAAGTTGTAGAACATAAGATAAAACCATATTTTAATTCAAAATTTAAATCTTCTGATTACAGAAAGTGTCTGTGTGTGTATGTGTGTGTTTGCTGCGAATTACAACTCAGGGTTTTCATGTGTCGTAGATTCAGCTGTTCTTGAGATGGACATCGTCAGACTCCCGAATCGTGGAAGTATTATTGTAGAGGGAAATCTTGTTCTCTGCCTACGCCCCCAAATTGCGATAGACCTTAGTTTATGTATTTACTACCTGTGCCCATGACTTCCTTCGCTTGGATTAAGATAAAACCTGTATCCTTCCTCAGGATTAAAATTGGTTCAATGGTTTAGGCATAAATAGGTAATAAACAGGCAGAATTTCTTTCAAATTTTTTAAATTTGTGTGAATGCAAATATGTTAAGCCGATTTGAGCTCATTTCCCTTAGTGTTGGCGAAATCCAGGCAACCGGAATCTGGCAACACTACGCACTACGTCGCGTCCTTGTAAATTGTTTTTTTTAAATCGCGTCGTCGGACACACCTCCAAAGAAAGTATCACGTTTTGTAAATAAACATCGTATGATCGTGTTTTGAATTCGCTCCAATTCGCGAGTCACTGGGTGCCTCGTTTCCGCATAGGTGAGCTAATAGGAGCTTAGAGATTTGCTCGTGAAAGACCGAATTCAAAAAGAAGGAAAGCGTCGTCGCGTTACAACGTTACAAAGTTTTTTTTTTTCATAAAAATATATTCTAATAGTACTTGGTAGTACTTTGTACTTTAGGGTTTTTTGTATATCCATACATAAACTCACGCCTGTACTTATTCCGATGGGGTAGGCAGAGATCAGGATCCTGACAAATCTCTTTCGTCGCTTCATCAACTAACATTCATTAGTCACTCACACAGCACGCACGCCGGCCGCCGGGCATAAAACTCCTTTTCGAACAATTTATTTCAGGGTTCTCTGACATTACCCCTAAGCTGAGAATAAAAAAAACCATAGAAGTACATATTTCTTCCCACAAAATTCACTCTCAAAAACGGCCCCTGTCCTCTCGATTAGTCTGTATCAATTAAATGAGTACCTAACTCACTCCGTGATTGGTTCATTCTGTGCGCCATGCGTGATGACGTGAACGGTGATTGGGCGACAGTAAAAATGACAGCGTAAGTTATGATTGGTTTTATACAAAAACGTCAAAGCATTGCTTCATGATGTATAACCCGTCGAAAGATCTAGGGTAGCAGGTGCAGCGAGTGCAGGTGCATAGATATTTTGCCAGGTAATACTGAACTCGCTCCGTAGCAGAATCGACAAGCCCGGCCCGCATGTTTTGGCGCTAGTTAAGTCATCTGTTTTTAACCATCACTGCCACTAAGGTGTTTTAAGATATTATTAAAATTAGTATTAAAAATTTGAAAAACATATATATTATACTTTTCAGCGTCCTATCTAAGGCCGTCGGTGATTATTTTTAATGTTTTTTAAACTTTAAAGTATGTATGAAAAAATTGCGAACATGAGTCTAAATTATAACTAGATATTTATGGATTTAGTTGAGCTTTACGAGATAATAAAAATATCCTGATATATCACTGAATGTTAGTGACATCGATCCTCAAAATTCTATACTACGGTTTGTATTTCTGTAATTTCAAAAATACCTACTTTTCCCCAAGCTATTCGCTCGCTTAGCGCAATAAGTCCCATACAAATTCGTGCGCTAGGAGAACCCAGGTGGAGGGCATTTCTGAAGTAACTACCTACCTAGAATCGGACTTTTCTGATGATGACGTTTGAACTACGAGTAGGTAGCGAGCGCCCAATTCTTAAGACCAAAAGCATACCAAAAAGATTTTCTATTCAGTATTTGTGGTATTAAAATACAGTAAGTAATTCCTTTTATAAATTGGCATTGCGTACTTAAATCTTTTCAACTTTTACATGAAAAAGAAAAAATCGCGCCAAAACGCATTCGTATGCATCTTTGAAATAAACACTGGTAGCCTCTGGTAGGTAGCAGGTACCTCCCTCCCTCCATACCCCATCACTATTTCTGTAAAAGAAAAGTCCATAAAACCGATGCTCTAGAATTTACATACTCTTTGGAATGGGTGTAGAAAGGGACTGCATAACTGCATTAAGTCCGCCACATTGCCACTGTATTTTCACTTACGTGCAAGAAACGTTTTAATAATAATAATAACTAGGTATTTAGTTACCTACATATTTATCGGGTCCAAGGTATTTATTAGGTAAACTATTAAATAACTATTGAATAGGTAACTATTTGCCTCTCTCTCACACAATATGGACGGCTTTATTGTAGACGCGAGAATCAAATATTTGTTCTGTCCCTTTCTTCAATTGACAGTGTACTACGTAGGTACGTAGTACTATTTACCTCTCTACCCACCTACGCGCAACCTACTCTAAGAAGTCGGGCGTAAAACACTATCACATGATGCACTAACTTCGATGTAAACACTGTAGTAAACAAACAACATGAAAACAACGATGATTCGTCTTCGTTTGTACAGTCGACAGTAAATGAACCTTTACATTTTTGTTGCAGTTCGCCCGTAAGGTAACAGAGTAGAGTGCACGCACGTAAAGGTAGAGGTGCTGTCGACTGTACCTGCCTGTTGCATTCCGGTCTCCAATCCATGTTATCTATATTGATGTAAACAATAAGTGCGATGTTTTCAAAGTTTTCTCCAGTCTAAAAATTTTAAACGAAATCATTGTTAGTCAGCAATGTGGCGGGAATTTTGAATTTTTTTTGTAGCTGTACTGGGCGATTATAATATAAAAAACTATTCGATTTTACATAAAGTAGTACAAGTATTACATGAGTGCACTCTATTGGTCTAATCTTAATGATCTACCCCTAAAGGTCTACTCGTAATGACTAAATGAATATGTAGGTAACTTCCACACTCATCACTTCTCCAGGTAGGTCCCAAATTAGGATACCATGTGCTACCCATTTCTGACCCATACTGAGGTCATTTGTACAAATCAAGTATGGCGGGTTCCAGATGGAATCGAATCCACAACCTCTGTTTTAGTAGTCAAGCGCGTTACCCGCTAGCTAGACTAACGAGGCAGTCAATAAATAAATAAATCTATGGAGGTCTAGCGTTGATCAGTAAATTAAAATAAAACATCTGTTTGTAACACTATTAATGGAGAACTTGCGCTAAAAACGTTTTAATAACCGGAGAGACCGTGTTAAAAGATAAATAAAGGTGGTATTTTTTTTCTCTGCTACAGATACTTTTCATAAGCCCGTCGAAAAGTCAATACGTGGTCTGTCAATACAGACACTGGTACAACAACGCGCCATACAAATTGAGCTCAAGCTAGAACGTCACCACTTGCATGTAACTCCTTATAAAGTAGGTAGGTATGAAGCGTTTGTCATTATTTGAGTTATCTCGCAAAATAGGTAATATTTTTATGAATCTACACCCTCATAAGAAAACGATTAGAATGAAATGAAAAAATTAAATCTTTTTTATTTATAGAGTACCTACCTACTTAACTTTATTTTTGGCATTTTTTGTGATCCCAAAAACCCGAAAAAAATTTTTGTATGGTTTTATTTTTGAATTTTTCTTTAGTTTTTATACGTCTTCTATGGTATAAAAGCAATGTCTGGGTATAACTCCAATCTAAGCCAGACGCAAGTTCCCCATGGGGCATAATTACCGCAATGGCCGGCCTTACATTGGACGATGAAATATGTAACTGCGTGACTAGTAGATAAATCATCGTTTACACAGCGCAGCATAAATGTGGTATGAATTAATAGTGTGTGGTAAAGTATTTCCCTTTTAATTAAAGTATCTAAGTCCGTGGGTTTCGGGAATTGCGTTAATTAATAATAATAATATTTTACGTTGTACATGATATCTTTTTATGTGAGCTTCGTAGGTACATTACCACGTAATTGGCCGACTAGAATTACTTTTTTACAGATAAAAAATAAATAAAAGAAAACAGGCGTTCTTTGGACGAAGCCCACACGGAAGAGATGGGGCGAGGCCGAGGGGGCGCGAACTCAACTCGTCTCGCACGTGCGCACGTCTTTTCCCCGCCTTCGCCCCGCGTCCCTTCTGTGTGACTCACGCCTTCAACGATATTATGTAGACATAAAATATGTCAGCGACGCTTTAGGACTTAAATACCTACCTATTAATAGTGGTTAAACTTTATTGTATTCATAACAACTTAAGAGCATTCAATTTGACTAATTTACCTACTGTTTGCTTGGCCATCTAGCTAGATAAACATGAAGGTATGAAACCTTCATGTGATGTGATGACGTAAGAAAGTGAAAGAAAGAAAGAGATCGAGGCGCCATCTTCTTGGCTTGTCGTTTTCTCGGCGGAGAGGACTTAGTAGTAATTTTGTAAAGTAAATTACTCGAGTAATAATTTTGTTATCTTCTACGGATTATTTACTGTAATAATGCTAACTAACTGAAAATGTGACAAGTATAAATATAAATGTGAGTATGTCTTTAAGTATTTTATTCCAAACAGGATTCCTGCCACTATTTCCATAGTGAAACATAGGAAAATACGGGTCCCTAACACGTAAATATACGGTTACTATAACGTATACTTGCTTGCATTGTGGTGTATTCACCTCAAGTGGATTAAGCGAGACAGAAAGAGACAACACAATAAGAGACAACACAATACTTTTCTGAACGGAGAAGTGAAGTAACCGATGATTACGGTACCCGGTGTGGACTTTCACTTCTTGGAGCGCTCTGCGCGATAGCGGTCGAAATAGTTGGACTGACTGATTTTGAACATTCAGTTCAGCTTCTGGGCTCTAATTATGCACACCAAATCCTGTCGGAATACTGACTTTTGCGATAGCATTGGAATCGTTCAGGATTTGGTGCGCGTAATACAGGCGCTGTTCAGGTAAACTAAAAAATGCACTATTCTTAATTTACAATTTCTTAGTTTGTCACCTCTAACAGCTCTTGAAATTGATTATGTTTTTGTTTAATTTTACATAATTTTTACTACCGAGGCTGCGTTATTGAGTTATCTATGATGTAGCTTTTATTTGTACTAGGTATAAGACCAAATTTCTTTCGAATTTTGTTTCGAGAGGCCACAAAAGATGGCGTGATGGGGAAAAGGCCAATACCCAGCAGTGGGCAGAGGTGAGCTGATGTTTATGATGAGGCTGTCTTCCTATTACTAATAATATAAATGGATTTATTCTGAAATAAATATATTCATAGTACAATGCGGCTTACAAACATTACAAGCTTACAAACGCTTTGGTGTACCTAATTACTGTAATGTTGCAATATTTATGTAAATAAAAATAAATAAATAAATAAATAAATTATACATCCTACTGTACTGTAGGGCACAGGCCTTCGCTCACAGAGAGCCGCTTGCCCACCGCGGATTGGCAATTTCAAGCAATGAGTTATGTGAACACCTCAAACACTCAGCTTTCCTCACGATGTTTTTCTTCATAGTTAGCGAGCGGTATTGCTACTATGACTTCACATTATGTACGTAGCTTAGAAATTAAAGTCACTGGCACATGCCGGGATTCAAACCCCTGAACTCCTTAATGAGAACTCTGCTGCATGGACAGATATATTTAAATGATCAAAACTCTATGGTCGAAGTATAGTTCCTAAGCGAAGGGAGGGAGAGAAGTAAGTATCTTTGTGTTTATTTTATTGAAACACTAGAATAAAGCATTCTAAAACCTAATAAAGTAAAATAGTAATCAAATGCCACACAAAATATCCCATTGTTTGCTGTTATTATTACAAAACGGTGACTGGTTTACTAATAAGTGGGTGACGGGGATCATTAGTATTCGATAGTGGGATTGCCTCCACCACTGGTCGACGTTACTCACTAGTTTTGTTCCAGTCGGTCTGCGATTCGAACGTATCACGACGAAAAACTTTTAAGTTTCTTTTCCGAACGTACCTTTAAAAAAGATATTTTGGCGGGAAGTTTTTTTTCTTTCGTAAGTTAACGATGGAAAAGTGCGTCAAGCATTTTGTTTTGCTGGTTAGTGGTTTATATCGAGATACCTGATGGAAGTAATATTGCATAATTTGTGACGTTGTGTAATGTTTGTGTGTTTACTGTGATATTGTGAAAGTTCTACAGCCTTTTGGCGTCAAGGCCTTGTGCAACGTGCATGTCATGGAACATGCAAATCATGCATAATGTGATGTAAATCTGTATTTGTAGGGTTCCGTAAAAAAACGACGGAACATTTATTTATTTAAGGATTCACTCTGTCCATCCGTCTATCATGGTTGACACTTTTTATTGTGAACGCATAGAGCGATCAAGTTGAAATTAAAAATATCATCAAATACCTATCATGCTTCTGGTTCAACGGAAATGGCGTTGTAGGTTTTGGTAGTGACTTTGCTAGTATGAAAATTATTGATTTTTTTAAGCCTTCAATGGACCGCAGGCCTGTTACGACATTTCCGTCGACCTAGAATCATGATCGCAATTTATTTTCATTTATCTAACACCTAACTATAACTCGTCGGAAATATCTGCGCACCTCGCTGGCTAAGCGTATCCCAGCTAGGTGCGCAGATATTTCCGACGGGTAGTATAGTCCGCACAGATCTTTTGGCGATAACGTGAACATAATCACAGATCGTTTGCACATCGTCGCTTACTGTCTTTACAGTGTATGTGTGAGTAATTGACGTAGTGTGATGCCTATTAAATTACTATAGTCAATTACTAAAGTTGTCAATTTCTTACACTTACACTGTAAAGACACTAAGCTATGTGCAAACGATCTGTGACTATGTTCACGTTACCACCAAAAAGATCTGTGCGGACTATACAAATTAACTTTCATAGCACAAAGTTATTTTTTTAGTTCGATTGTATGAGAGTAAATACTTTTGATCTGTCTCCCCTACTCCTGCGTTACAATTGTGTACCTAATTATTTACTCTAAATATACCTTTAGTTTCCGATGCGATTTTAAAGTGTCAGTTTGTATAACGCATTTTTTATTATTAGATACTTAATACAGAACTACCCCAAAAATGCCCATCCTAATCGTTTGCCATTTATAATGACTTTTGTTCTGCGATTTTTTATTTTTGTTTGTCCAATTTGCCATTAAAAAATATTATTTAAGATATTTTACGGATTTACTGGTTTATAGTCTGGCAGATGATGCTAAAAGATATATTGTGTGCGGCAATAATTTATCAGAGGCTGCGACATTGAGCGTGTAAAGTAACACGTACTAGCGCCAATGAGAAAAAAAATCTTTTTTTACAGATCGAAGTTGAAAAAAGTGTCTGTAAAATCTCTCATGTTAACATTGATTTTTAAGACCCACGAGAAACAACCTAGGATCACGAACCTAGTCATAGATTTTTTGCCTTAGGTTCAAATAAATTAAGATTAACTTTGGTGGCAACGTGTATTTTTCGATCAAACTATTTGTTATCCGGGTTTTGATTGATATTTGGCATAAACATTTTTGTTTAGAACATAATATTAGAAAAATTTAAAACACAAAGAAGGGACGTGGAGCGAGCCACGTCACTTCTGTGTGGCCGCTCTAACTAAAATATTTAGTAACGCCATCTAGGCCCTACTTCTTAAAGTATTTAGTAATGCTACTCGTCAATAGATGGCGCTAAAACATCTATTATTTTTTTGTTATTACATTATAACACGGTGACTGGTTTTTTTATTCGTAGCACTAACATATTTTTGTTCTTTTCAGCTCGTCGTACTGTCCGTGGTAATCAGAGCTACGGAGTCTACAGTCCAACCCAGAGCCCCGAACTTCCAATACTTTGAAAGGTTAGTACTTTTACAACGACTCTACTCCACATAGAGTCTCTAGCATTATAGGGGGTTCGTCACTAGCATATTATAGTGACGACTTCTACCCAAATTCGATAGGTGAGCTGACCAATGACCATTCTCATACACTACATATACATACGGTGTTGTTTATAAAAACACGTTTCCTCTGAAATCCTCCTGAAATGCAGTTTAAGTTTGCAAGACTAGTTTGGTCTTTCCCTTGCGCAAGTCTATTTTAACTGAATTTGGGGAGTGTTTTAGAGGAACCTAGTTTTTATAATTGTAACTTTAAAATTTTCAACTCGATTATTCATAAAATATTGAATTTTGACGCAGTCATATAGCCTACAGCGTTTCGGAAAAATTATGGCATTTTGATTGGAAATAGTACAATTCACAGACGGTCGCTGCACATTCATTGCACAAAAAATAAAAATAGAACGATGTTCTCAGTCTTGTCGAAGGCTAAGATGACAAGATATGTCTGGATTTATACCCAGTTTAACGCAAGCGCTCCATAGGTTTTAGAATAAAGTTCTTATTTATAACAACACGATTTCTCTATAACACTCCTCAGAGGCAATCTAAGTTAAGCTAATTAAGTCTGTCCCTTTACTACAGCCTATTTAAACTGCATCTGAGGTGTGTTTTAGGGAATTGTGTGTTTATAAATAAGACCGTAACGCCCTTATTTATAAAACACGATTCCTCTAAAGCACTCATAAGAGTCAGTTTATTTAATCTGTGGTTACGACTTTTCCTTGTAAAATATCCACCACAGACTATTTTAATCGGCGTCTGAAGGTATCGTGTTTTTTATAAATAAGACTAAGAATTTAACCAATGTAAACGCTGTATATTTTTGGACGCCTCATTGTTTCCAGGCCAAAGTACCGCTATCCGTACTACGACGAGAACGGACGGGGCAAGCTGCTCTACGGTTACGGGGGCCCGGAGCTCTATCAGTACAAGTCCTACTCGCCTTTGGAGGGCATACATTAGCCCCTCATTATGCGCAACAAATCCTGTCGGAATCCTGATGGAATTTGACAGTTAGAGACGATTGGAATCGTTTAGGATTTGGTGCGCGTTATATATGCGCACCAAATAACGGAACGTTGAGGTTTGTTTGACAGGACGATTGGGATCGTTCAGAATTTGGTGCGCGTAATATACGACGTCTTTTCGCTAGGAAAATTGGGAGGGATCCGGACATATCTTTCTTTAGTAATGGGGAAGAAATCAGGCATATTTAGATAGAGATAGAATACGCAAAAGTTTAACGGTGTTCATGTTTTATACATGAGACTGTAAAGTTTTCAACTTTATTGCGTGTATTCTAAAAATTTTGAATTTTGACTCGACCATTTTGTATGCACATTAAATAGAATGCGGCGGTGTTGTTTTTAAAAAGAACGATATTTTTTTTAGTGAGCTCTGTCACTGTCTCTTACAGCCTGTAGGTACGTCGACAGCAGCTCAACATTTTACATGTTTGTAATCGCCCTTAACGTAACCGGATAGAGTGCATGCTTGTAAAGGTTGATGTGGTGTCGACTGTACGGGCAGAATAGTGTGGAAAATGTTGAATTCCTATCTACATTACCTAAAGTAGGTTATGTCGATAGGAATTCAAATCGACAGGAATTCGAATTCAAAGTAACATCTGGTTGCCGATGTTGGTTGCTATGTATTTCTATGCTTTATATTTTAAATAAGAATTTCTTCCTTGTCTTAAGTATTTTTGCATTAACTATGCTCAGCAACTAAGTCCTATTAACTTTGTAAGTTTTTACCAAAATAAACTAGTCTAGCAAAGTATTGTTTTCATACCTGTTAAATTAACTCAGCAGTGTACCGAGTTTGGATGCAAGCACTGCATCATTAAGGCTGTTCTTATCTTACGTGGAGCATGCGGTCTCGCTCGCACAATTTAACATTTTTAATATTGTAATAATATGAGTTAACTTTTGATAATTTGTTTGATGCATAATTAAATTATAGATATGTTAAATATATTTTTGTTTTCCTATAAGTAGATAGTATTTGATAAAGAAAAGCTGTTTCTAAAATTATTAATTTAGGAATCAAATACTTATTGCAGGATAAGAAAAAATATGTCTTTAATGTCCGTAATGTTATCTATTATCTATCAAACCTTCAGACCACAGTTATCAAAAGTTTACTCATATTATTACAATCATTAAAAATATTAGACTGTGCGAGCGAGACCGCATGCTGGACGTAACAGCAGCCTTAATATAAGCAATAAAATCCTTTAGCATAATGCCTAAGAGTTCGAAACCTTGACAGTGTTTGCGTAGTGCCAATAACGTTCTGTACACAGAGTAGCTCATCCACATTTAAACCACATCTTAGTATAGCATGCTTCTGACAAGTTGTCATTGCAAACTGAACTCTAAGGTATTGACTTAGGATCAATTAGCACTATTTACGGTATGGTATTAAAAATTATTGGATAACTAAAAAATGTGATCGTGTGTTTGGTGGCGCCACTGTAGCTTGTTGATGTGATAATATTATTTAATAAGCGATTCACGCTTTTCTTTATATTTAGTGAAGCATGGACGAAATCGTCCTGCTGTATTTGAGCTCGTTTATAAAATCAAGATAATATTAGTTCTAGAAGAAGCCGCAGCAAACTTATTTATCGCCAAACAATAACTAACACAAACCGTATGACTATAACAAAGATTTATGTACGTTTCCTGACTACCCATCATTTATAATTTAGTCCTGGCACTAAACAGTACTAAACGTTGAAAAGTAAAAAAAAAATGGTTTCAAAAGTTACATTTCTAACGTTGGCAGCACTGTTTACTTTCTCCAATGGCGCCTTCATTTACTCGAACTTTTGGGCGCCACTTTTCAATCCGAAAATTCTGAACTATCGTGTGGACGCGAAGTTTGACGAAAATGGCGGGAAGTACGCTAGAAACGAGTTCGAGTCGAAGTTTGGATACAGGGGCGAGCGACTGATTGCTGATTTGGGAAATGGGAAGCCGCCAGCTGATAATGTTTATAGGGTAAGTTATTTTGATATTCATTCAACTAGGCAAAAACAGAGTTAACGAGGAAGATTTTGCGGTGTTATTTATAAAAAAACGATTCCTTTAAAACACTCCTCAGAGGGAGTTTAAATTAATATCCTCTTGTTAAGTTTTTCCCTTCACCACAGACTATTTAAACACCTTCGGAGGAGTATTTTAAGGAATCGTGTTTTTATAAATAAGACCATTAGTTTTTATACTCAGTCTCACACTATAAAATAAAATGTTATGTACGTATTTTCATTTCTAAAATAGTATTGTGCTTAGGGGTAGCTAGTTAGTACATGGACTGATTTATCAGTAAAATAATATATGTATAACAGATAACAAAAAAGAAGATATTAAGTCAGTTACCTCTCGGTTTCTCGTACACAACAATCTGTTATATTGCGAAGTTGGTTAAGCCACAGATTTGAAAGTAGTAAGACTGCTACGCAATGTATATCGAATTGTCATCATAAACTAAGATCTGTTGACTGCTATACTGTGGCTGCGGTAACAGATTGTTAGTCGGGGTAAGAGGGGTTGATTTTCACTTGTTTCGCGAAGCTCTACAGAGGTCAGTCTGATTCACCAAATTGACGAACTATAGTTTCTGATTAGTGCGTTATTTGAGGGCTTTTGTTTGTTACCAACATGTTTAATTTCTTTTTAATATTGTGTACTACAGTTTGGAGAGGGTTTTATCTGCTTTACAGACCTAACAACTTCATCAAAGTAAATTTCAGTGGATTTTGTACAAAGTTTTAAGTATGTCTATGCCAAATTTCAGCTTTCTAGTACTAATCGTCTCTGAGCTAGGCCGCAGACGGACGGACGGACGGACAGAATGGACGGACAGACAGGCAGACAGAAAGGCGGACGGACATGGCGAAACTATAAGTTTCTTCTCGACTATGGAACCCTAAAATCAGAAGTGAAACTAATCCCTTGTTTCTGCAATGTGCTGCATAACAACAAGATGTTTACTTTAATAAGAAGTTATGTTTCACTAAATAACTGTGCGTTGTTGTTTACAGAACAATAATGGTGATGTCAAGTTTTACTACACATACAATGGAGCTAATGGCCTGTTGGTGTGAGCTGTAAATTGCTGGTGTGACATTGTATTCTATGATTGATATTAGAGACGTAAATATATTTTATGGGAATAGAAGAATACTCCACCTTGAAATATAGCCTTACAAAAAATGTCCTAGTGATTTTCTTCTAAAATATAATGTCATTTTTTTGCCGCGAAACTAAAATTTCAATGTGTACTTTAAACATCAATGCAGGGTTTTCAGTGAGTAGGTAAGTATATTAAGACTAGAAATTGTTTTCTAAGCAAGAGCATATGCAATAGTAGACAATTTGATATTTCGCTTCGAGTCAACTCTGCATCAGTGTATATTGACCCTAGCGCCGGTTTCTGAATTGAGAATTTCACTAAGTACCTAAATACTTAAGAAACATTCTGTCACACTTTTTTCCGACAAATTCGAAGAGTCAGCACTACAGTAAACTATTTCCTTAGCGAAATTCTCAATTCTAAAACTGGCCCTAAGTGTATGAGTTAAAAGTAATTAACAGCCATTTAGTAACAGGATCGCAGCAATGGGCATGCAAATTGGAATGTTAAAAATATCAAAGACTTAATAGTTATTTTAAAAACACTGTACCTCAAAACACTTCTCAAATAAAGTCTTTCCCATTACCACATACTACTTAAACTGCATTTGCAGTGGTTTTTTTAAGGAATAGTTTTTTTTATAACACTGTTAGGCTTGGATATTTTGATATTTTCTATAGTAGGTATGTCAAGATGATAGCCTTTAGTATTAAAAAAGATAAAACACACTTACAGGGAGTTTTATTTCTTAAACTGGAATAGCTTACAAACAAAGTGAGACATTCTTAACTCTAAATTCTTCTTTTTTGAGTGCTTATGTACAGCACATTGTTTCCTCTGATAAATGCATCACCATATTTGTTCTTGAGTTGTCCATTCACATATTCCTCAGTCTGTTCTAGAGCTATGTTCATGTAGCCATCGAGACAGGCGAGCACACCTGAAATGTTGGAACAAACAGGGAAACTAAAAAAAGGGGTATAAAACATAGTTACTTTTAAAATTAAATTAAAAGGTATAGCAAAGGGGGCGCTGGACTTATTTTTGATGGGGGTGGTGTCATTATGACATCTATTTTTTATGATGCCATCGTATAGAAGACGCTAAAATAAACATGTTTTGTATGGGCAACTTTTCTCTAAACTTGATAATTACCGAGATAAATGACGGATTGTAAACGGGGATGGGTCAAAAGCTGAAAGTACAAGATGACAAAGTTTTATAATTTCTATTTGCGACAACAAAAATATAGGTGCGATGAAGCGCGTAGCGTAGTGGAGCGCGTAGGAGCGTGTTAGGTTGAACATGTAAGACCGAAAACTAACCGAAATTATTAGTGCGCCCCCTTTGCTGTACCCTGACCAAATTATGAGTTAAATGCAAAAGTAAAACTAGAAGGGGTCATCCATAATTTCGTGACTTTTTGACCCCTCCTCCGTCCTTGTCACAGTTGGTCACATTTGTGAGACCCCCCTCCCTAGGGTGACATCACATATTTTGCAATTTTACACCTAGAAATGATTAAAAACCATGACAATGGTTTTTAATTCTTCTTTTCCAGGCCCTAATATAACAGGTTAAAGCCGTCATCGGCATTCTTTCAATAACTTAGGTACATATACCTATGGTGTTATTTACAAAAACATGGTTCCTCTAAAACACTCCTCAGATCCTCACTCTGTCAATTTAATTAATCTGTAGTTGCGTTTTTCCTACTACCATAGACCATTTACTGCCCCCGAGGAATGTTGCAAGGGATCGTGTTTTTATAAATGATAAATAATTTTAACGGTTCGACGTGTTTTTATTGTAGCTACTCCATAAATATAACCTCAAAATAGAGTATTTCTTGAAAGTTCAACATCAGATCAGACTTTGGTAGAGGGGCTACTAACCTCGATAATCGACTCCGCTGTTTAGTTTGACCACTACTGGTCTTCCGTGGATTTGTTGGATGAAAGACGACAGGGCTTCTTTGCGACTCATTCTGTAGGGTATCTAGAATAACTGCAGCGAGAATAAAAGTGACTTAGCACCGATCGGGTTGGAACGAGAGAAATACTTCCTTAAAACTTTACTGTTAGAATTGAATTGAAAGAAAACCACAGCGAAATTAAATCAGCGGCGCAAAACAAAACAGCGGTTTTGAAAATAATTGACACTGACTGACGACTGACAGTTAGAAGCAGTGCTGCCAGATGCTGACCGGCCAATTTCGCCAAAATTTGGATTAACAATCACCCAAAAATCGCATAAGTTCTCGTAGCCCAACTCACCTGAATTTTCCTCGTGTTAACTGTGGTCTCACCGCTCTATGTCCCACTGGTAGGTCCACAGGTAATTTTGCTTCCCTGTAGAGCCACTGCACTATAGTGACTGTGGGTCTACGGGTAATTGAAACAAAACCGTCTTTTAACCATGGTCCCACCACCGTTGTCATGTTTGGAAAAGTATGAAGGTTGGATCATTATAAGCTCTTTGCATTTCCCTGTTTATTCCCTGCGTCAAATTATGTCATTTCAAAGTCTTCTAATTATAAAAACCTATTCAGAGACTAAAAACTTCACCCATGCCGGGACTTGAACCCACGAAAATTGTCCTCAGCACGGGTTAGTGCAACAAAAAGAATATGATACCTAGTCATCTAATTAGACATACTCCTTGTAGTTTATAAAATAATTGCTACATAAATATAGCAAAATGGCTCTCCAAATTTCATATTATCCCTAGAAAAACAAAATATAAATAGAACTATCTTTCTGGACAATGCCCGTTGGCAACCGGTCGCTAATTGCAATTTTTGGTCGCCATTTCACCTACCGAGATAGCCCAAATAGCGATAAGTCGTCTCATCTGGCACCACTAAGTAAAAGCGTTTTGCTATTGCTTCGGGCATTTGAATCGTCACATTTCAAAAAACGCAATAGTCAAGTATACCTAAAAGATTCTCTTCTTCTTAAACATTGGTCAGATGATTTCAGTCCATGGTTGTTAAAAATTTCGAATGACTCAGTATTTTTTATAAGAGATCGGCGTTTGTAAGCAAGAAAAATTGTAATATTATCCGAACGCAGATGGCGTTTTTTTTTTTACTAAGCTGCGAATCTGTGATCGTTTCCGTTGAGTCTTTTATAAGTATTATTACACTACCTCTATGCTTTTATATAACTATTTCAAACTATGTAAAAATGAAACACCAATTCGAAATCACTTACAATGAATAACTTTAATACTAAATATTTAATAGACGCCAAACCCACAAAATCTTCATTCTACGTTCTATCCTTTGGTTCGAGTGAGGTCCAAATGTAGCCACTGTAACCATTCAGTTCTTGTTCAACCAGTGGATAGGGGCTGTTGCTAGCTTTGTAATAGTCAGAGGGTGCATGCATGACAAAGTCCATGAACTCTAGCTTTCTTGGCAACTCTTCCTCTGGACCTGGAAAAAAATAATAAAAGGAAAATGTATGCATTGCCACATTCACAAATTTCACAATAACATGACAGATGACCATGATGACTTTTTGGTCTACCTACATCTAATATCAGTACTTACATGTTATATGACTAGGATGTCTCCTAGCTTATAAGCTAGGATCAAAGGTTTGGTTTCGGTTTTTTTTTGTATTGCTTGAAATGCTTTTATTGAACTTGTGAGAGAAATCCAATGAATAAACTTGCTTATAACTTTAGGTAAAGATTTTTATGTAGCCTTTTATACGCCCCAATCCAGGGCATAGGCCTTCTCTCCAAGGACAAGGGCCTATGTCCTATGTCCAGCAGTGGTTGAATACAGACTGATTGATTGTATGATTTTCAAAATTTTTTTTTATCCTTCTGTTCACAATGTAACAAGTATTCTATTGATTTTAGAACTACTTTTAAGTACAAACAGCTTTGGAGTTAGTAATTTATTGACCCTTTTTGCCACTAACCTAGAATATATGTCGCTGGGTCAAACTTCTCCTCGGGAGGTGGACTGGCCTTTGTTGGGAGCAGCCAGGTAACAACAGCACTCTTCTCACAGTACTGGTCAGTCATGAAGCCTCGGAGCTGAGCATAGTATGTCCCACCTTCCATGTCCAACATAGAGACAATGTCTCCGACTTGCATGTAGTTACCCTAGGATTTTCAATTGAAATTAATTTAATATTGTATTCCAATTGTCTAGATACAGAATAGAATTAGTGTTATAGATTGTTCTTGTGTGCCATAAAGAACATTCTTATCTTATCTTCATACACTCCAGGTAGGTACAGGATTGAAAGGTAAGAACAGTGTTTTATTCCTTTGCAGATGGTTACTTTCAATAATTTTAAACTCCTAGAAAAGTCTGCTACAAACCTTATAAAAGACAGAATCGCTGGTCACGACTGTCGGCGTAGCAGTGGGGGCCTTTAGCGGAGGCCTTTTGAAGATGCTCCGGCGTCCCCTGCCTCGAGAAGCAGGGACTTTTGGTGCGGTGCTTGCTGGAGTCTTAGGTTTATACCTCGTAGAACGCGTACTTTTTCTCGTACCCTTCCCTGTGGCCTTAGCTGGCGTAGTCTCACCCTCTGCCTTGGTTTCTGTCTCATCTTTATCTTCTTTCTTGTCGTCGTTTTCATTTTTTACGGTGGAAGAAGTAGCCTTTGCATCCTTCTGAGCGCTGTTGGAGAGGTAGCAATCGTTGCATATTTGACCGCCTTCGGCACTTCGCCAGAGGAAGGAGTCGGTTGTTTCGCACTCTACGCATGTTGGTTTTGGCATTGTTACTTAGTTTTTACTGAGCAGTCAAGGGTTTACGGTAGTTTTTCACATTTGAAAACAAAGAGGAGTTTTGCAAAACGACGCGATGTTGATGTACTTGCGTTTCGTTCGTTAAACAAACTCTGACTAGTCAGACAAGTCGTAACGTTAACTTTTGCAGTAGATAATTTTTCTTACTTTAAAGCTATAAAAACAACGGAAATGGTTTTACACTATGTTTTGGTTTTCGTTGTTAGATTATTATGTATTTATTTCAGACCATATAAAATAAAAACATAATAACAAATCTTAATTTACAAAACATTATATTTACAATATATTTCACAAAAATCAGTAATGTCTCAAAATAAAAAAAAAATGTAGATAGGTATTAAATATGATTGAAAGATGCTAAGCAATAATTATTTTATAGTGTATCGATTTCAAACTAGATGTAACGAAACGTTGCAGCCTTATGTCACATTTTTTTTTTGTTCGAGTACGCTTAAAATAATTTGTAAACAGCCAAATTAATAAAAGTTACAAAATACGTATTTTTAAATTACCTTATCAGCCTCATCAAGTTACCAATCGATACTCGTAGTTTTATTCTAATTCATACTAGAGGCACTGCATCACAAACCAGAAACCCTGCACCATAAACTCGAGGTCCGCACACACCATAACTTCCCAATAAGTTATTGAAGTCGGCAAGTATTTCATTTGCCGATAGACCACAGAAGTGGCGAACAAAATTAGCAAACCAAAACTGCCACAGAACCAGTAGCAATAATTTAAACGCCTGCGGATTTGCATTTGAGACACGTTATCGTGAATTATGGCGCGTATCAGATAACGTCAGGCGTGTTTGCCCCGCTAGTTTATGGGCGCGGAACCACGATTTAATGCCAATCTAGTGTGGTCTAGCTTGTGGTGATACGGTGTAATTGATAATAGGATAGTTCGACTGCCTTATTTATAAAAACACGATTCCTTAAAACAACCTTCAAATAGGTATACTTAGGCAATGCCTGAAGTACGTCAAAAGCTAGTCAATTACAATTTCTCTGCTAGAGTTATGTCAGGAATTTTGCAATAATCGTGTGGTAGGTATAGGTAGCAGGTACTTTTCAAGTGCATTTAATTTCTAAATAATAGGTATGTACCTAATCGAAGAAGAACGCCCATGTAATACGAACCTACTGGAAGGGCCGGTAAGGGACGTACCAGGCCGACATACTTCGACCAAATACGTGCTAGTGGGACTTGCGCACGAAGGGTTCCGTACCATTATTTATACAACATTAGACAAAGATTGAATTTAAGAACAGCGCCATAGAAACCAACAAGAAGCATTTAACATTGACATTTAACGACATGACATCGGCGCTGTGAAGGTTACATAGATGGCCGCTAGATGGCGAGCGCTGTCTTTAGACAACGTTTCTTGTATGGGAGTCCCCCTTAAATAATTATTTTATTCTGTTTTTCGTATTTGTTATAGCGGCAATAGAAATACTTACATCATCTGTGAAAAGTTCAACTTCCTAGCTATCCCCATTCATGAGAAACCTGGTGACAGACAGACAGACAGACAGACGGACAGACAGACAGACAGACGGACAGTGAAGTCCAACCCTATTAGTAATAGGGTCCCGTTTGGCACCCTTCGGGACGGAACCCTAAAAAGTACCCGAAACCAGCGTGCATGCATGCAATGACTAATGAATGTTGAGGAAACGAAAGTGATCTGTCAGGATCGTGGCAAATAGCAGTAGCTGGTCTCTGCCTGCCCCTTTGGGATACAGGCGTGAGTTTATGTAAGTACATTATGTATGTATACCTACTTATTATGATTTTATAATATAGGCATTACTCTACGAATAAAACTATTACTGATAGTTATCTAGCAGACAGCCCCACGAAAAAGAAGAAAACCGTTAAAAAAACATAATTTTTTACGGTTATCATGCCATTTTTTTTTAAATGGTAGATACCTAAATTGAACAAAAAATTCCAAGTCTATAAATTGCTATAAATGACATTCTTCAGGAATTGTGCATTTTAGAAAATAACCCTGTATATGTACTTGACAGTATTTTTAATGACTCTTGGAAGTTCCCTTCCCAGTGGAGAAGTTAGAAAAACCCTGCCCCGCTTTTTTTCCCCAACTACGGCAAAGCCGAAAAGGTATAATGTGTTTGGCTCGTAATGTACGCAGTTTATTTATTTTAATTTTTTTATTTTTATTGTAATCGGACACACATACATATAATTATTCATATGTATGTGTGTCCGATTTTGCGTCCCCAAACAATATGTCCTCAACCCACCGTCAGATTTTGACAAATAGGATCTTTATAGTTGTGTTACGACGGTGGATAGGAGGTAAAACTTTGAACGCGTTTTTCCGTGCCTTGGAGGCGTTTTCAGCAGGCTGAAATACCGTTTCAGGCCGTTTCAGAGGGTGCTCTGTCACATACAAGTTTATCAAAATTTCACCCAAGTTACCATGGTTTTCAGGAGCCTGAAACATGTTTTAAGTCCGTTTCAGGCCACCCTCTATCCGATGACGCCATAACCTGAAACCCATTTTCAGGACCCCTTATGGGCCCTTGAAGTATATTTCAGTATATGACGAAATTTTCAAAAGGAGTGAAAGAGATAGCACTGTTAGAGAGGGATAGCTATAGACCGAACATTCCGGAAAGGTGTGACAGAGACATCACGATCGAGCGAGACGGCAGAACCTTCCACGACTTGATGGAGTTTTCGAGAACATCTCAAACGGTATATAAGCGGGGAAGACGCGTGCCGCGAGTATCCGGAAGGTGACCCGGACCGCCCGTTTCTACCTAGGCCGCCTATCCTCCATGATAGGCCGACACAGTAGGATGTCCCCTAGGAACAAGCGAACACTCTATAAGGTTTGCATTCGCCCCGTGCTGACTTACGCGGCACCCGTCTTCGCCCACGCGTCCCCCAAAGCCCTGTACGAACTTCAGAAAGTTCAAAATCTTTTCATTCGTAGAGCTCTGAACGCCCACTGGTGTGTCAGAAATGCCGACCTCCATCGGGATATGGAGATTCCAACCATCCAACAATTTATTAAATCTCTTTCAGAGACTTTCTTTAGCACGGCCGAAGTGCACCCCAACCCCCTTATCCGCCAAGCAGCGGACTACACTCCCCCCACGACGAACCCCCGTTACCTGGTGCGCAGGCCCAGGAACGCCCTCGTCGACCCCCCCGATAAACTTTCATCTGACCTGGACCGCCTACTAGAGGCCCAGTCCCAGTCAGAAGTAGCCCCCGCTCCCGCCTCCGCCGGTGTCCCCACCGGCGTCCCCACCTCTCCCTCCTAGCCGTGGTCACGATGTGACGAGCAGTCCCAAGCGGACGCTCCCTTAAGGAGCTCCGCTGTGCGCCCTCCTCGGCTTCGAGGTGGGTCGCTCATGATGTAGGTTTAGGGGTCCTTAGGACCAAACCAGCCCCCAGGTGGTGTTTAGTGGGTAGGCGCACTTCCTGTGAGTTCCACATTGGCAGCACGGCCGGGTCCGTGCTGTTATGCATGAGCATTCACCACCTCCCTCCGCCGTGTCCTCCGGAGGGTGCCCTTTTTAGGGCTAAAAAAAAAAAAAAAAAAAAAAAAAAAAGTGCCGCGAGTTAGTTTTATTTTGGAAGCGGAAGTGAAACGAAGTATCTACAAGCGAAGGAAGAAGTACTACGAGTATTATCGGATTTATCGGATGATTAAAAGTGTTTGCTTAGAGAAGTGTTGTGAAGTTAAATGTGCTTTTCCGATCACGAACCCACCCCTAGAACGTAACAGTTGCGTCGGTACCTATTTCCTTCATAGGTTGCTCTTGGGAACTTGCGTTCAAAGCCAATTCGGGTCAAAGGCGAGTTTGGACTCGTGCACCAAGTATTTTGAACTACCACTCAATAAGTGCGGCAGGTAGATAGATAGAATATTCAGAATATTGAAAAGAAATATTCAGATACAATATTGTGACGTATTCACCCAAAAACGTCTTTTCTTACGAGTATATTCGATTCGAGCCTAAAGTAGCAGGAATCTGACTCAGACGTGGCCCATTTTTACCCGACTGCGGCAGAGTGAGAGGTATTTTTTCTGCAGGAGATTTCTTATTTTAGGGGCCAGCAGGTCAGCCCCATAATATTGGCGTTTCCGCTGTAATGTTCTTAATTAATACTATGAAGCATTCCTGCATTCAAAACATTCAGTTGGAGCCGTATCACTAAAGCCTTTCTGTCAACTTCGTTCCGGACACACATAACACCATCTTCATCAGTAGGAATGCAGGTTATTTTTATTAATTTGCTGTTAACAGCTGTTCTCGAATGGAGACCACATATCGGCGAGCGCAGCGTAGGACGACCAGCCATAAGATGGACAGATGACCTTATCCAAGTGGCAGGAAGGCGCTGGATGCAGACCGCTTCCAACCGGTCTTTTTGGAAATCCATGGAGGAGGCCTATGTCCAGCAGTGGACTCCTTGTGGCTGAATGATGATGATCAACAGCTGTTAGCTGTTTTTTCATATTGTACCTATTAATAATAATAATAATACTTAATTAATTAATTTACTTCTTAGCTAACTAAGTTACAGAGGTCTAAAAATAACAGGTGTTACATACAAAAAGGATACTTTTTGATTTTTTAAAATGGTTACTGGTTTCAATCCGTAACATGAGTAGGTGTAACCCTGATACCCTCGCTAGGATAGCCTGTGTGGAGGGAACCAGTGCAATGGACATTGAATTTGGTTGTGAGTATGTTGTGAGGGTTCCGAGGACTAGAAGGAAATAAAACCGGCCAATTGCGAGTCGGTCGCGTGCACGAAGGGTTCCGTACCATTATCTATACAACATTAGACACAAAGATCGAGAAAAAACAGCAAAAAATCACGTTTGTCGTGTGGGAGCCTCTACCTGTTGCCGTTATAAATATCCCTTTTAAATATTTATTTTATCCTGTTTTTAGTATTTGTTGTTATAGCGGCAACAGAAATACAACATCTGGGAAAATTTCAACTGCCTAGCTATCACGGTTCATGAGATACAGCCTGGTGACGGACAGACAGACAGACGGACAGTGAAGTTTTAGTAATAGGGTCCCGTTTGGGACACTTCTGGTACGGAACCTTAAAAACCAAGTACCTAACTGCCATTAAGTTCACCAAACGAATCGCAAGTTAACAGCCAATTAAAAGTTCCCAAGTCAATGGCCGTATGGTTTGTATGCTCGCTTACCTAATGTCTAACTTTTAACAAGCTAAATCCGCGACTAACTTTTCACTGATGGGGATTTTCTATAATGATGTCGAGTTTCAACTTTATTTGCCTTCATCGTTGAAGTTAGGTTCTATGGTTTTTCTCTAGAAGACTGAAAGTCTTCATAGCTTTACTGGGTCGGAAAATGACAATTTACTTAATTCGTCTAGAGACCTGTGTCATACAACTACAATTCATGGTTTAATGGCAGTTCGATGTAGATTGCAAAGTCGATGAAACGACAGATTAACGAGTAGGAAGACTGCTACGAAATGTCAGTCACATCGAATTATCAGAATAAACTACGAATTGTAGTTTTTAACACTCGGCCCAGGGCTCCATTTCGTAGAATTAATCCACAGATTAACAAGTAGGTAGACTAATTGTTCTATTCGGCTGTGCACATTATTCTTTATCCATTTCTTCTTTGGCAAATTTTCCAATATGTGGTTTCCTGGAAGAAATTGCTATTAGCAATAAGGCCGCCTATTGTATCTTTTCTTGTTCCACTTCTGTAATATTTTGTCCAGCATACAATAAAGAATATTCTTATCTTATCATATTGTTACAAAAACGATAGGTTCTGAAAAGCGACGGTCTATCACACCTAATCCCAAGGCATGTAAGTACGCAGTAACGCAACAACTTGAGGTGGGCACTATGTCTAGTCTCATCCGTGTGGCGCCGGATTAAGAATAGCGTCGCTCCATTTCCTCCCATGGATGTCGTAGAAGGCGACTAAGGAAATAAATTACCAAGAGATGGGCAGCAGCGTCTTCCTGAGATGCCAACGGAATCTTGCGATCGCCAACCCGCCTGCCAAGCGTGGCGATTATGGCAAAACCGCTTATGGTTAGAGGGAGGCCTATGTCTTGCAGTGGGCGTCAAATGGCTGATGATGATGACTATGTCTGGTGTCCACCCCAAGATGTTGGAGTATGGGCCCCATCTATGCCAATGGCAGGTTTCACATTAGACGACTACCGTAACGACATGACTTAATCGGACTGGTGGTTTAGTACATTTGCTAAAGCCGCGTTTTCATGATCTCAGTACACTTGGACCGAGTGACCTATTTAACTGCTAAGATGCTGCTCGTATCGTGTATACCGGCGATCTTCAAAATCGAAATCAAATTACATCAAATCATTTATTTACAAAAAAGCTTAAGTCGTAGTGACATGAATAGACCTAACTTAATGTGGGTAGGTAGGTTTGAAAAAGATTGCCACTAAATACTCGTAGTTGCTTACTGGTGTTCTTCGCACTAGGCGGACCTGTTTCGCGAGAACTATTACACAAAAAGATTGCCATAGATACACACACACTCACACACACACACACACAATTTTTTTGTTCTTAATTTTCTTAGGTGATCAAAAAACACAAGCATTAATGCCGCTCCAAGCATTAATTGTAGAACTACGTTTGCAAGTAATTAATTCAATGCTTGTTCTACGCGTCTTTAAAATAAAGCTAACGAGCTATTGAATATATACCTACCCTTTGCCGTCTCACAATGTAATAAATCTAATCTACGCTTGGTTGTGCCAACTTCATTATGACTCTACTGAAGTACAGTATAGCAACTCATAGGTACATAGCATAAATATTTTCCTCTCATACAACTTCACGCCCCCCTTTTACTCTTAAAATGGTGACAATAGTCAGCCATACATACAGTCTGTTCATCCTTACTTGTCCAATTTAGTAAACAATATTCTAACCTCAAAATTGACATTTGATGCCGAAACTAGATATTTTCTTGCAAGTTCGTGCACTTTGTTTATAAACATAGCAGCGTGTTATCCAAAATGGTGTCCCAGGTTACTTCATTTATGGGAATATGGCAGTTTTCGACTAAAAAGTCATACTTTGCGCGTAGAATCTTGTTTACTAAATTGGACAAGTAAGGATGAATAGACTATACGCACAAACACAATTTTTCTGTTTTTAATTTTCTTAGGTGATCAATTGTGGCATATTTTTTTAATTTTAGTTAGTTTTTAATTTTAGTTAGTTTTTAATTTTAGCAATGTATAATGTAATGTAATGGTATAGATGCCGGGCAAGCCTACTCCATCTAAAAAACAATGTCCCAGGCACTGTAACGTCCGAGTGGTCGCTTCGCCCGTCTAGTGTGAGTGAAGGTGCCACTGGACGCTGTATAAATCATCTCATTACGTAGATGCAAAGGCCTAAGTTTTTTTAGCAGTGTAATACGGAAGAAATTTTATATCGATGAGAGAGCGGTGGTAGCCTAGTGGGTAGAACATTGGACTCGGAAGCGAGAGACCCAGGTTCGATTCCCAATGCGGGCATGTACCTATGACTTTGTACATTCGTGAAGTTAAAGCAGCAATACCACTCGCTAACCGTGAAGGAAAACATCGTGAGGAAACCTGAGTGTCTGAGCTATTCACATACCTCAGCGCTTGAAATCCCCAATCCGCGGTGGGCACGCGTGGTGATTAAGCCCATACTCTCTCCCTGAGAGAAGGCCTGTGCCCTACAGTGGGACGTATATAGGCTGCTTATGATGAATAAGGAAGAGCGGGGTATCTGTAAGTTCTATAGTGTTATAACACAGGTTTCGAGTTAGTACCGAGCCCCAACGACGTGTAAACTATAGCCGCTGATTTTTTTTTGTTTATCTTAATGACACTGATGAAAATAGGCATTTTTCGTACCAAGGGCGTCGCCAGCCGATGGCGCAGGGGGGGGCAAGTTGACTTTACCTACTACAATTCATACTTTTCTCATTCTCTATGAATGAGAAAAGCAAGTATGAATTGTAGGTAAAGTCGACAGCACAGGAAGCTTTTCACTTGTACTACGAGCCTTACATCTACAGCGATTGTAATTACAACAGTATCTTAGTACTATATACATATATATTCTGTGACAGTACAGAGTCCAATGTGTAAAGCTACAGGAGCACGAGCTGACAGAATGACAGACGCTAAAACAAAGGCGGCGGTGCGGGGGGCGCGAGCGCTGCGCGGTTACATGTTGCTTCCCCACTCCCCCTCTCCCGCTTCAACGACAGAGTAGAGCAGAGCGTAAATGAGCGTACGGAATATTAGGAGTGGAATTGGTAAATTCATTCGAGTTTCGACGTACGGGAATGATTGTTCAAGGCTTGAACTTCAAGCAAATTAACTCAAAGACTTAAGACTTTGGTTGCATTATATTTGGCAACTTTTTTAGAATCTCTAGGGGGGGGCAACTGCCCCTCCCTGCCCCCCCTTGGCGACGCCCTTGTTTCGTACTAAGGGCCGATTTCTGAACTGAGAATTTCGCTAAGTAAATACTTAAGTAGTGTTCTGTCACGCTCTTTTCTGAGAAATTTTAAGAGACAGCATTTAACCATTTACTTAGCGAAATTCTCAATTCAGAAACTGGCCATGAGACTGTGAAAACGCGGCTTGAGGCCGTCGTGCGAATCCTATGTGAATGGTCCACCTATGTCTCACGGTTATCGTACCTACCATGTGAAGCAGGAAAATGCTGACTGCTGTCAGCATTGCTGCATTTTATAGAACCAATATACATTGTTTATTATGACAATTCGATGTACATTGCATAGCGGATTAACTCACAGATTACAAGTAGGAAAAGCCGGCTACGCAATGTGAATTGAATTTATCATAATAAACTATTAATTGTAGTTTTATGAAACGCGGCTCAGTTTCAGAACAAGACGTTGGACTGTGGGCGGATGAACTTTAATAAATAAAAGAAACAATATTTGGAAGATTGTTTTTAAAAACACATGTTAATGTCACAGTAATAAGTTAAAAGCTTATAAGCTACTGGAATGTTCGGAATTCACAATGAGTATGTAAAAATTAAACAGTTTAAGTACAATAGTGGGGACCATTAGTTTGGCCTTCATTCTTCGTCCTGCGATACTTTGTATCGAGCTAATATAACCTTGATCTAATCCTATCTACATGAGTAGCTCTATCGGTTTTTAATAACGCAAATTAACAAAAAAAGGAAGTATAAAAAAAAAACATGGACAAAATGAACAAAAACAAAAACAAGATGGACAGATGACCTCATCCAAGTGGCAGGAAGACGCTGGATGCAGGCCGCTTCCAACCGGTCTTTTTGGAAATCCATGGAGGAGGCCTATGTCCAGCAGTGGACTTCTTGTGGCTGAATGATGATGATGATAAAAAAAAATATAAAGGCCACTTTTTTTTATTAAAATTTACAAATAATTAGACATTGAAGTTTATTTTCAGGGGAAACCATTATTTTAATGACATTTTTGGGGTTCCGTAGTCAACGTGGAACCCTTTTTCGCCATGTCCGTCTGTCTGTCTGCTTGTCAGTTTGTCCGCGGCTTATAAGAGACTATTAGTACCAGAAAGCTGAGATTTGGCATAGTTATACATATTAATCACTCCTACAAAACTGGGGCACTTTAACTAAGTTTAAACCCATAATAATACATATCATAATAAAAATATACAAAACTGGGGCATTTTAACTAAGTTTAAACCCATAATAATACATATTATAATAAAAATATAAGAGCTACTTACGTGGAGCAAGACAGCCCTTCGGTTATTAACTTCTTATGAGTTTCACGCTAACCCTTAAAACTTACAGATATACAAATCATTTCAACGATTTAGTAGAACAATCACCTCTTGATGTGCAAGGATTAATGCAATAATTACGGCCTATTAATTAAAAACAGGCCGTAATTTTTGTTGGAAAATATTTTCTTTTATATTATTTTTGTTGCACAAAACCGTGCTGATATAATCATGTAGGTACAGCGATATCATTCCGATGTAAAAACCTAACTGCAAAGTCGGTTACTCGGGGCCGCAAGTGGTGTAAATCACTTCGGTCAGATGTCGCTGCCTGTACGTAATACAGAGAAGGTTGTAAAGAGGCTCGAAATTTCATCGATGCTTGCACTTGCCTATTAGCTCATTTGGGAGAGCGCTAGCACGGTTAGCCAGAGGTCGCGGGTTAAAGTCCCGGCAAGGGTGGAATTTTTAGCCTCTATAGGCTTTTAAAATATTTTCCTATTTTATTCTGAATCCTATAAATACTATTGATAAAAAACATTATGATAAAAGTATAAATACATAGGTAAATACCATGGCGTTGAATTTATATTACTATAGCATTATGCAAATATCAAAATTTTTTTTATTTTATATATTGTTTGCGGTGAGTCGCTGGATGCGGGCGGCACGAGACCGGGAAGCTTGGAAAACCATGAGGGAGGCCTATGTCCTGCAGTGGGCGTCAAATGGCTGATGGTGATGATGATGATGATTTGTTTACACATTAAGAGTAGAGCCTTGAAAATGTTAGAGGTAGGTTACACAGAATTTTGCTCCAGTTTCACGTATAGAGAACCCTGGAGTAGAAATGTCGTAAAATACTTAGGTGATACATTTTTAAAGCCGTTGGGTCCTATATTAAATGCATACAATTGTTAAGTTTTAAGTACGTAACAAAGTTATTGTAGTCTAATTCTAAACGTATGTGTTGTTAAAAGTTGTACAAATAATTACCTAGGTACTAAGGAGAACCTAGACAGCAAAACATTTACGGTTGCATTTAAAAAAAAAACTGGGTTCTTCTAAAACACTTCTCAGAGGCAGTTTAAATAATCTGTGGTTACGTGTCTCGCTTTACCACAGAATATTTAAACTGGCTCTGAGGAGTGTTGTAAGGAATCGTGTTTATGTAAATAAGACGTGCAGTCTCACTGTAACAGTCTTATTTTTAAAAACACGATTCGTTTTAGTACTCTTCATAATATGTAGTTTAAGGGGATCCAGGGAGCAACACTAGCGCCACCGAGGAAAAAAAAACCATGTCTTTTTTTACAGATCAAATTTGCAAAAAGTGTCAGTACAATCTCTCAATCATGTTAACAGTCATTTTTAGGACCCACGACAAAGAACCTAGGATCACGAACCTGGGACTAGACAGCAGTTATGACAACAACGGCCTTTTCTGGCGCTAATTTTATGACAACAACGGCCGTTTCTGGCGCTAATGTTATGACAACAACGGCCGTTTCTGGCGCTAATGTTATGACTACAACGGCCGTTTCTGGCGCTAATGTTATGACAACAACGGCCGTTTCTGGCGCTAATGTTATGACCACAACGGCCGTTTCTAGCGCTAATGTTATGACTACAACGGCCGTTTCTGGCGCTAATGTTATGACAACAACGGCCGTTTCTGGCGTTAGTGCTAGGTTTTTTGCCTTAGGTTTAGGGCCATGGGTCCTAAACATCACTATTAATATGATTGAGAGATTGTACTTTTTGCAAATTTGATCTGCAAAAATGATATGATTTTTTTCCTCGGTGGCGCTAGTGTTACTCCCTGGACCCCCTTAAGTTGGTCTTTTCCTTTCTGAATTGAACTGAATTTAAGGAGTTCTTTTTAGAGGAATCGTGTTTTATTAACCTTTTACCTCTGTGCAACACCGTAAGATTTTTTACAGTGCCATAAAGAACTTTGCCTGGTTCGCGTTTGCCCATAACCTAGACGTATTTTAAAACGTTAAATACAACTTATCAACCCTGAAGGTAAATGGTAAAATAACGTTTAGGTTTTTCAATGCAATAGATCGATATTAGAATCGAATAGAATCGCTCGTAGCCCCGGCTGCCTGAGTGATCTTAAACGATCACGAAGGTTAAGCAACACAGGGCGCGTTCAGTGCATGGATGGGTCGCCGTCTATGCCTAACGCTAGTAACATTTTTCCGAGCGGTTCCGTGCTTCGCAAGGCACGTTAAGCTGTTGGTGCCGGCTGCCGTTAAGCCAAGTCAGAGGACTTAGGGCGGCTTGAAAACTTCTGACAGTAGACGAGCCACTAGTCTACAAGCCTCCACCAATCCGGACTTGGCCCCCGTGGTGGAGTATGGCCTATACCTTCCTCAGGGAAGAGACCCGTGCCCCTCGGTGGGGACTTAATGGGTTGATGATGAGATCGATATTTACAAAGTGACCACAAATAATTAAGTATCAAATGGATATAGTAAGTGTTGCAGGTATGTTCAATCGACAGCGTGTCAACCTTTACGTGTGTGCACTGAACTGCTCGAACGCGTCAATTTAGGCTAGCCGCATGCATTCGTTTTCCGTTGTCGTTTTCCCTAATGCGGAATACTGATTCGTAATTCCGTGAGCCTAGCGCAGACGTTAGTTTTTTCTTCGTTTTTAAGTACTTTCAAATTTTCCGTACTAGATAGATTGGAAGCATTCGAGAACCCAAATACGGAAAACGTAAGTATGCGGCCTGCCTTAATTTCATTGCTGCTTCAATACCTACGCGCGCACACTGTGAAACTTTATAGCCGTCAATGGTATGAAAAAACATGTCAGGTAACCCGACTGTGTAACTAACAATCATTGTGCTGTATGTACCTAATGCTCAAAGGCGTGGGGCATACATATAGAAACGATGTGGGACGAAGGCGCGGAAAAGACACGGCGTCCTTTCAATTCACTTTCATACAAAACGTACTGAAGACGGGACCTAACCCAAACAGATAAGACGGGGAGAGGACGCGAACTCTATACAACGCGTCGCATCTTTTCCGCGCCCTCGTCTCACGTCCTTCCAAGGTGGCTCGCGCTTAACAGAATCGAGGCCCTGATTTGACAGGGTTCCATGCCATTTTGATAGCATCCCATACCAAGGTCGGTTACTAAAGAAGATCCTAGCTAGTTACAGATGTGCGTGTCGACAGGGCGTGTGCACATCTTGCAGGAGACGTGGCAGCACCAGTTAAACTTGCAATCGCACTGCTCCGTGAGTACTGTCCGCACAGTGTTGTAGCCGCGTCCGCAGCACAGCGTCTCGCATCCGTCCTCGCCTGGGGGGCGGATAAAACATAACATAACATAAAATAACATAACATTTACATACAGGCACATACATTGCTACTGGCCCCACACTAGGATACCCTGTGTCGTGGGAACCATTAACAACGACATCACAAACATGTAAACATCCAAGACCTGGATTTTTTTTTCCCAGCCGGGATTCGAACCATATTTATATTTATATTATAAAAACATTATTATAATAAAAATATTGATAAGTATGCATCTAACTTAATTCGTTTGGTAATGAATAACTCAATAAAAGTGAATTCGAACGGATATTTACTCTTTTAGGTACTTTTCCATTATACTTTTTAATTTTTCAATTGTAAAATGGAAAAGTAAACGAGTAAATATCCGTTCAAATTCAGTTTTATTATGTCTAGTGCTCGCGTTAACCTCAGAAAATAAAATAATTTTTACTTTACTTTTTAAAAAATACGCACTAAAAAGAAAACCGTGTCTTTTTATCCTATCGACATTATTCTTGAACAAAATTTTAGTAGTTGCAGTTGAAAGTGTCTGACAAGTCCGCTACTCTATACTAGGTGGCGCTAGATGCCTCTCTGTGATCGATGAAAGCTGCGAGCGCTTCAGGCGGACAATTGGAGGGAGGCGCAGACTGACAGAGATCATCAAGCAAGAAACCAATAAACTGCTACGCGGTTTTTTTTGTATATTAGTTAAACTGTATTGTATCTTTTTTCTGAAATAAATTATACTTAATAATAATAATAAAAAAAAATAAAAACCAGCCAAGTGCGAGTCAAACTCGCGCAAGAAGGGTTGAATATTTCAAGCGTCTACCTGTTGTCGTTATTAATATCAAGCGAAAAACGGCAAAAAAATCACGTTAGTTGTAATTGTAGCCCCCCTTAAATGTTTACTTTATTCTGTCTAGCTATCACAGTTCATGAGATACAGCCTGGTGACAGACAGACAGACAGACGGACAGTGGAGTCTTAGTTATAGGGTCTCTTACCCTCTGGGTACGGGACCCAGAAAAGGATGGCGCCTTTTGGTTGAGGAGGCCATGCCACTTCGAGTCGTCGGCTGAGCCAGATTGGACGAATTAATGGTCTATCCATGTTAAAACCGGCGGCGATGTGCGGGCGCAACGATCGAAGCGAACTAAAATAATGCTTAAATACTTAAGAAATTAGAAACTACCATATTACTGCAAAACCTATCCGGCCGACCGCTACATGAAAACACTCCATCTCCCAACTAAATCCACCCAAAACCATCAGCTGCGTTTCCGTCGCCCCAATCTTGCCTCACCCCTAGAGGTTCTGTTGCAGTGTCTCCCGTGGGTCCCCAGCACCCCCGCTTCAGGGTCGGGCTCGCAGTACGGCGGCGAGGGTTGCAGGAAGACCAGCTCCGTCTTGCGCGGCTGTCGGCCTACGCCTGCGTGTGGTTTGGACCTGGGCATGATGGTTCGACGGGTCAGTATTTTATTTTTATTTTTTTATTATTTCCACAAACTTAACTATCATTTAGTAATAAAGCTGTCAATTGTACTGTACTATATTATTGTTAAATTCTCATATGTAATTCCTGGTGTACATACAATAAAGAATATTCTATCTATCTGAAGAAGAAGAAGAAGAAACCCATTTATTTCAACAACAGAAACACACACATACATTAACAACACAAAATATTAAATTACAATACAAAAGGTAAAAAAGAAAAAAAAAACCATAAAACACTATATTAACATAAGTTGCGGTATGTCCCTGTTGCTGGAAAAGGCATCTCCATCTATCTATCTATCTATCATTACAGTTTACTGCCGCCCGCATCCAGCGAAGGTACAGCGAAGAGGTACTTAACATAAAATTAATTAAGAAGAAAGTATTGAGAAATATAAAAAAATACATCTGGTCGTAAACCGGCTTTAGCTTTGTCTTAAGAGTGTTAATAGTGGAATCAACCTTTTATCAATAAGACTGCTAGTGTTAATTTTATACCGAGGGACATGACATACAAATTTATAAAGATAGGTACACTTGGCTGTCTTATTACATAAAAAGGCAGTCAAGTTTATTAATTTCTTTATACTTTTATTGCACATAAAAAAAATTGTGTAATATATTTTGGAGTGGGTGCCCAAAATGTGTGTGCTGGTCATTTAACTTGGCACCGGCTCCAAACTATACTTTTGCAATACCTACATCTAATTTTAAGTGCTCTAGTGTTTTGAAGTCGGTTTTCTCATAACATTTTTTCGCTTTACAAAATAATATTTTTTGTCGTGGGATTCCGATTATTCAACATCCGAAAATAACAATCTGACATACTTACATCATAACGATTCATTGACAACCCAAGGGTTCGGTGTTCCGAGTGCATTTTAGGAATTGCTGTGTTGTAATGTTTCAGGAGTGAGCAGAAAGGATACAAAACATAACATAACATAAACTCACGCCTGTATCCCGGAGGGGTGGACAGAGACAAAGGTCTGCCACTTGCCACGATTCTGACAGATCTCTTTCGCTTCATCGACATTCATTGCATAAACGCGCGCCGGTCGGGTACTAAGACGGGAAACCAACCTTTTTATCACCAAATGTGTATTGGGCGCGTGTGGCGGATGCTGTGCCACCATTTTGGCAGCCATGTAGCGATTCTTCAGCTCCGTGGCCACAGCCTTGAATGAGGGCAGCACTCTCCAGCAGGTTTTCATAGCGCAGGAACCGGAAACCCCGTGGCATTTGCATGCAGGCCGCACCAGGTCCTTGACAAGCTGGGGAGGAAAGTCAATGAGGATTGGGAGTGAAACCCCGGCGAAATATAAGTCGGATTCGCGCACTGAGGTTTCCGTACATAATAATTATATACTGAGTGTTTCTCAAGCGTCCGGTAAAAGTTGGGACACACAGACGGGACGTCCACAGTCGTTGCTCTGAAGTCGCGCCCTCGCCCCTCGTCCCATCTGTGTGTCTCGCGCCGTAGGGAGGTTTTTCTATTCAAGGGAAGGTCATCTTGAGGAGTCAATAGTAGAGGGAAATACCATGCAACTGGATTATAGAAGTGTTTTAGAGGAATGGAGTTATTATAAATAACACTGCCATTTTAATAATCTTTCAAAGGAACCCTTCAGAAGGAACCCCAAAAAGAAGAGAAAAACAATAAGACCTATCTGGACCACTGAATTGTTCAACAAAATCTTAATATGGCAGTCGTAAATAATGAGATGTTAAGGCGAGTTCCCACAGAGCTGGCGCATTAATATCTCACTTAAGTAGCACTTAAGCGGCTTTCAATGGGAGGTAATGGTGGGCTCGATGCAATGGTGCCTTTAGGGCTTGACTGCATAAGGCCAAAACCTGTGTATAGCCCTCATGGTTTATGTATGTTTTGAAAGAAAGAAAGAAAAATATGTATATTTGACGACACAATACTCAAAAACATAATATAACATGATTATATTCTTTTTGTTGCGCTAATCCGTGCTGAGGGCTAGTGCAACAAAAAGTAAATATATAGGTTTTTATAAAACAACATTATTATACATTGTCATATTCAGCATTCTTAAGTTTGCTGTTAACGTGACATGCTGTCTCGGTCGCACATTGTAACATTTTTATGACTGTAATAAAATGGGTATATTTATGATTAATGTGGTCTGATGGTTTGACAGATAATGAAATTACGGACATTCAAGACATATTTTTCTTGTCCTGTACATTAGTTTTTGATTGAGAAAATTTGATACTGTTTAATAAAATGAATAATTTGGAAACAACTTTTCTTTATTAAAATATAAGTGTTGGGAAACAAATATGTATTTCTCTTTCTTTCTTCACTATCAGACCCTCAGACCACATTTATCTTTCCGTCACAAGGTTGTCTAGGAGAAATTGCTGTTAGCAGTAAGGCCACCCATTGGATTTTTTCATTGTAACTTTCATATTTCATGTGCCTTGTGTGCAATAAAGAATATTCTTATCTTATCAAAAGTATACTAATTTTATTAAAATCACTGAAATGTCAGAGCATGCTAGTCGTAACAGCAGCCTTAATATCGTGTTGTTGAGAAACTAACTCCATCATTCCTAACTAATGTCAAAAAAGGGCCAAGTTCGAAGAGCAGGATTGTCGGCGTTGCCCATAAACGTACTGCGATTCGAATGGATGGCATGTTTTAAAATAAATGTAGTCAATATGTTCTCTACTAAATGAAATACAAAAATAGTTAATAATACATATAATACTTTTTAAAATTGTGTTTTTGGCCGTCAATATCTTGAGAATGGTAAAACTTATCCTTTCAACTGCAGGTTCGAATTTTGCATTTATTCGACACGATTCGTAGTTTTTTGATGTTCCGTACCCAAATGGTAAGGGACCCTATTACTACGACTCCACTGTCCGTCCGTCCGTCCGTCCGTCTGTCACCAGGCTGTATCTCATGAATCGTGATAGTTGAACAGCTGAAATTTTCACATAATAAGATTTATTTCTGTTGCCGCTGTAACAGAATAAAATAAATATTTTGCCGTTTATTGCTCGATATAAATAACGGCAACAAGTAGACGCTTGAAATATTCAAATGCTACAGAACCCTTCGTGCGCGAGTCCGACTCGCACTTCACCGGTTTTTTTTAAACAAAGTAGTTTTATAAAACGGGGCCTAACTGCGCGTACGCGTACCAAATTCAGAACGTGGAATCGTTCTAATTGTAAAATTTCCGTACTAATTGCTAGCGCAAATGTCAGGACTCCAACAGGATTTGGTGCATATGATCAGGCCCTCTACTCTCGTCGCTATTGTGTTCAAATTGCGTCACAATTAAATGCAATAAGTCAGAAATAACGAATTAACATATTGTTTGTAATGAACAGCATAAAACTTATTGAAACTTCAGAGAGCATCGAAAACAGAAAGCATATTTTGGCTAAATTAATAAATAAATGCACTCAATTGTAATGCAAGGTGGCAAAATTAGCGTCGAGAGTAGGGGCTGGTCTGCGCCTGCGTTGTGTGCCCATACTCACGCAGCGACATACGAAATTTGAAATGTACCCGTCCATTGCATGCTAATATTTAACTATGATATTTTATTTACAAAAAAAAAAACACATTTACCAGATTTTTTTTATGAATAAAGTAGTTTGTTTTGGTGGCCAGCATCTTTAGTTTTTAAGTTGCTTTTCAGTTTTTTTCTTCACACTATGTTGTGTCAAACACTGGTTGAGTTATATAAGTTTTGTTTTGACTTCACACGACTTACCTGCCTATTCCGCAACTGGTTATTTGATCCGATAGTGAGAATGTGCAGACTTTACAACGAAGTTGTGGCCACTTGCACTAGTTGGTGAAACTCAAACATCATGGTGACTCATGATAGACGAATTTTTGACTTCGCAGACGAATTGAATTATTAAATGGCTTTAAATTGGCTATAGTTAAGGTGATACGTTCAAGGTGATATGATTGATTGCAGATTGCGAGTCAGCAAATTTTAAATTCTAAACTTCAGATTGTGACTAACCGAGTTTGCTTAGAGTGGTAAAATGGGCTCTAAGATTGACCAGCGGCCTGTTTCACAGCACTCCAATTCATGGTCTGCTATGACAATTCGATGTACATTGCAAAGTCGATTAACCCACAGATTAACAAGTAGATTCTGCTGCGCAATGTACATCGAATTCTCATAATACACTACGAATTGTAGTTTTATGAAACTCAGCCCAGGCGGTCACATCACATTGGCTGTTAGAATGTGTAGAATTTTACAGGCAACTCAACGGAAAAGTTCACAGCGTGTTGCTACATCCTTTTGTCCAGCTCCGGAATAAATAACGAAATAGAATGCTATTGTGAAGCTTTGCTTATTTATAACCAATTGCGAAAGGAGGAGTATTAAGGGGCGACCCAGAGACAACTAGCGCCACTAATTGTAACAAAATAATGTAAATTTTTATAATACGTCTTTGAAAAAAGTGAACAATATTACATCATTATATATTATTTTTGTTGCACTAACCCGCGCTGAGGACAATATAATCATGTAGGTACAGCGATATCAGTCCAATGTAAAAACCTAACTGGAAAGTGGGTTACTCGGGGCTGCAAGTGATGTAATACACTTCGGCCAGATGTCGCTGCCTGTACGTAATACAGAGAAGTTTGTAAAGATGCTCGAAATTTCATCGATGCTTGCACTTATGCCCATTAGCTCAGTTGGGAGAGCGCTGGCACGGTGAGCCAGAGGTCGCGGGTTCAAGTCCCGGCATGGGTGGAATTTTTAGCCTCTAAATAGGTTTTTAACATTTATATCTGCAACATTTACATTGATACCTAGCTATTTTTAAAACCAAACAACTTAAACTTAGGTTCAATAACCTACGACAATAGCGTTTTTGTCAAAAATGCTTTAAAGTCCTAGGTTCTTGGCCCACGGTTCTAGTCTTATGGTTCTAAAAACTATCACAGTTATTGAGATTTATGACAACCACTTTTTGCAAAAATATTCAAACATTCATAGGAGCGTTGGTAGCCTAGTGGGTAGGACATCGGACTCGGAAGCGAGAGACCCAGGTTCGATCCCAAGTGCGGGCATGTACCTATGACATGGTTTTCTAAGTTATGTACATTGTGAAGTTATAGTAGCAATACCACACGCTAACTGTGAAGGAAAACATCGTGAGGAAACCTGAGTGTATGAGCTATTCACATACCTCAGCGCTTGAAATCACCAATCCGCGGTGGGCACGCGTGGTGATTAAGCCCATACTATCTCCTTGAGAGAAGGCCTGTGCCCTACAGTGGGACGTATATAGGCTGATTATATTCAAACCGTCATTTTAGCACCGGTGACTTTAGGTTAGATATGTACAAAATCATATTTTAAACAGCGATTCTTTTTACAACAACGCGAATATGTATATTATGGGGTTTACTTTACTGAATTATACATAACTTTAACACTAGAAAATGTGCATATTGTGGCAACCTTAACAGGCTAGGCACTTACCGGAAAACCCTTCATGTTTTAGAGTTTTATTGTATTAGTGTAAGTAAATAAAATAATGGACAGAAATGCATTTGTTATGTACGTCCTTAGTTTCAAAAGGATTCGTTAGCATTAGCTGAGAAATGGATACCGAAAATTATATCCGTAATTTTCCTCTATGTGTGACCCTTTTTACAATTTGCTAACATAAACAGCCTATATACGTCCCACTGTAGGGCACAGGCCTTCTCTCAGGGAGAGAGTATGGGCTTAATCACCACGCGTGCCCACCGCGGATTGGCGATTTCAAGTGCTGAGGTATGTGAGTAGCTCAGACACTGAGGTTTCCTCACGATGTTTTCCTTCACGGTTAGCGAGTGGAATTGCTACTATAACTTCACAAATGTAGGTACATAACTAAGTAAACAAAGTTATAGGTACATGCCCGCACTGGGAATCGAACCTGGGTCTCTCGCTTGTTCTACCCACTAGGCTAAATTCTCAGTTAATTATGAACGAATATTTTTGGAACTCAAAATGTAGACAGTAAATGCTTGCTCAAAGTATTTTCGACTAGGACGTCACCCATAATAGCTCGATATATTTCTTTCGTCAAGTTATTTTCCTTCATCCTCTCAATATGTCCGGACCAGCGCAAGATTCCTTTCTCAGTTCTAGTCACTATATCCTCTTTCAGTCTACAACTTTCTCTATGCCATATTGCGTATCCTCTCCACAAGGACCTCATTAAATTTCTACTCCATTTATCCTACCCAAAGGAACGCAAGATGAAAAGTACCCAAAACCGGCATGCAAAAACTAATGAATGTTGATGAAGCGAAAGAGATCTGTCAGGTAAGTGGTAGACCCTGGTCTCCACTTTCCCCTCCGGGATACAGACGTGAGTTTATGTTACGGTATGTCAATATTACTTGATTCTTCTGCCATAGCGAGTCTCGCTACCAATCGACCACCATTCAAAGACGTTGACGTACTGTAACAGTAGGCTAGGTTAGTTTGTCATAAAAATAAGTAATTTACAAGTGGGAGGATCACCGAGTCGTTTACTCAAGATGTGTATTCATTGGATGGAGACGCCAAGGTCTTTGCTTCTGTAAAGGACCACAGAACACATAAATGACTACAATAATCTCGTAACGCATACCTATATAGTAGTCTGATTATATGCTAGAGGTCGTTGGTTCGATTCTCGGTGAGGGTCGCCGTCCTTGGATTTGTGCAAAAGGCCTCAGCCTGGGTGTTTTCCTATATTTGTAGTGTCGTTGTCTGGTGCATAAAAAAAGAGGAGATTGTTTTTTCGTGTTAGTATATTTGCTATAATATTGGGTTGAGACAAAAGGAGATTGGTGTCAAAAAGAATAAAACACTCATGCTATTAAAATAACGTAAAACCTGTTCATTATCGACATTGAACTACTTCCAATAAGCAAAAGTAAACCTAATTTTATTTATCATACAAATTGACCCCGTCAACTTTCAAGTTTGTATGAAAATAAAAATAAATAAATAAAAGAAATATTTTTTTTTTGGTTTTGCTTATGGGAATTGATTTAGTTACCGATACCGTAAGACGGTTTTCAAGTTTTTTAAATAAAACGTTTTAAGTAGGTAGATACTAACTTTTTCTGACCGAAATTTATTTATTTGCTGACTACGTATTGATGCCCATTTATTTATTGCGGTGACTTATTCTTTAGTTGCAGATTTTTTTTATGATCAAACATTTATTTTAACAATCATTTAATTATTTCCCAAAAAAACAAAAAAATGCTTCTGGTCAGATCAATCTTTCCTCATATTGGAGTGCGTCTCCTATAATTTCCCAGACACTATCCAATATTATCCATAGCGTGCGGAGAGTCACTAAAAAGGAGCTCTCACGAATGCCAAAACAGGTATAAAGTTTTAGTCTAGAAGGTTAGCTCTAGCTTTGCTAAATACACCATGAATTTTGGGTGGTTTGAAAGCCATAGCAAATTGAACTTGATAAAGAATAGCTACCGAATACGCTAGTTTGTTTTCTTAAAAACGGCACTTTTCAAAACTATCTCGACACAAACTCGAATCTGTGAGAACCATTAGCAGCCAGCTAGAGCGGTGCGTGCGCGTTGCGACTCCGCGGGTCTTTGTTCTGATAGACGGAGAGGCAATACTAATTGTTCGCGAATTTTTCGAAACTTAAAATTACTCAACTCAATTTTTTTATTTCAAATTAGTTCAAATTTGTTTTGTTCAAAGTAGCACAGAAACTGCGAACGAACGTTATATATTAAACTAGGTTCCATTTCAAAATCTAGATAATTTTAAGTATATTCTCAAAAGTAATACGCTAGAACGCATACGAGAGGTCGTGGGTTTGAACCCCTGCATGTACCAATGACTTTGTTTTGTACGTTACGTTTTTTGTGATTTTGTCATTCTCTAACTGTGAAAGAAAATATTGTCTGTCTGTCTGTCTGTCCGTCTGCCTGTCTGTCTGTTACCAGGCTGTATCTTATGAAACGTGACAGCTAGGCAGTTGAAATTATCACAGATGATGTGTTTCTGTTGGCGCTACAATAACATATACTAAAAACAGAATAAAATAAATATTTAAGGGGGGCTCCCATACAACAAACTTGATTTTTTGCCATTTTTTGCTCAATATTAATAAAGGCGACAGGTAGACGCTCGAAATATTGAAATTATGTATAGATCATGGTACGGGACCCTTCGCACGCGAGTCCGACTCGCACTTGGCCGGTTCCTACAAATAAATTACATTACATTATACATTAGGCTAATTATAGATAACTCGTAAGTAGATGTGTGTTTAGATTTAAGAAGAACCATATATCCATTTGAATGTATTTAAGACTGTTCTAACGTCGAGCATTCTGTCTTGCTCGCACAATTGAACTTTTTAGTCATCGTAATAAAATGAGTATACTTTTGATAAATGTGGTCTGGGGGTTTGATAGACAACAAAATAGCGAATATTCAAGGCATATACTTCTTATCCTTTGCTAAGTTTTTGATAGAGATATGATATAATATGAGAGAATATTTAATTCCGAAATTAATAATTTTGGAAACGACTTTTCTCTATAAGTCGTTTTTACGACTTATATGAAAACAAAAATATATTTAAAATGTCCGTTATTAAATTATGCATCAAACCCTCAGACCACATTTATCAAAAGTTTAGATAAGATAAGATAATGTTTTATTTACACACCAAAACACACATTTACACACTTCGGCGAAATTAACACATAAAACGTCTGAAAAAATAGAAATATAAAAATAAAAAGACACTAAACACCAACTGTCCCATTTATAAAGACACGATTCCTCCAAAACACTCCTCAGAGGCAGTTCAAGTCTTGTCCTTGTTAAATCTCACCACAGACTATTATTATTACTCATATTATTACCATATTAAAAATGTTAAATTGTGCGAGCGAGACAGCGTGCTCCACGTAAGAATAGCCTTAATATGTACAAGCTGCAAGCAAATACAAATAAAGAAAATAAAATATTTCTTATTTAGTACACCTTCTGTGACACTCTATGTTCCTATCTCGAGCTACTACCAACGCCAGGGGGGTAATTGCGGCTTCCGATGGTACAAACCCCACGTTGCGAGCGCAACGCTAATAGGCCCCTTGGGGTTTGATGGATCTAGAATTGTTAGCCTGAGATGTGTGGTAAACATGGCTGGGTTTCACTGTTGGGGTTAACCAGGGCTTGTTTACACGTTTACTGTCTCAAAAGCAGCCTATATGCGACCCACTGCAAGGCACAGGCCTTCTTTTAGAGAGAGAGAGAGAGTGTGGGCCACGCGTGCTCACCGAGGATTGCCGATTTCAAGGTAAGGTATGTGACCATCTCAGGGTCAGGTTTCCTTCAGCGTTAGAAAATAAAGTCATTGGTGAATGCTCTATCATATCAGCGTCACTCCATTTCCTTCCGTGGATGTCGTAAAAGGCGACTAAGGGAATCAATTACCAGGAGACCTGCAGCAGCGTCTTCCTGAGATTCCAACCGCACACTGCGATCGCCAACCCACCTGCCAAGCGTAGCGATCATGGCAAGACCCCTCATGGTTATGAAAACCACGAAGGAGGCCTATGGCGGATGATGATGATGAATGCTCTTTCTCTGAAAGAAGGCCTATGCCCTGCATTGGGACGTATATAAGCTTACATTGTAGAGATAACTGTGTCGATCTCATACCAATGTCTCATCATGATAATTATGTACACAATGTAAAGAAGTAAAGTCAAATTGTATTAATGTTACCTTTTTCTACATCTACACTTCTACACTAATATTATGAAGAGGAAAAGTTTGTAAGCTTATATGTTTCTATGCAGGGGGTAATCTCCGAAAGTACCTGCTTATGCGATTTAGATAGATATCTACATAAACACATCTATTTAACGGCACAATACTCAAAAAATTATATAAACATTCATTATACATGAAACAAAAATGCAAAAAAACTAATTAAATAATAACAAAGTGCACAATTAAAGTAGCTTCGTATATTTGACAGCACATTTCAAAAATTCTTCCACCAGTATTTAGCCAGTATGGATCTTCAGGGTAGACATAGACAAATCCGTTTTCCACGCGAACGTGGTCGCGGGCACTGTTAGTATTTTATAAAAAAAAAATCAACAAAAAATAAATAAAACACACCTTTCTGCCGACGCGATTATTGTGAAGGTTGCAAGCGCTGCGCGCGTCCGTTTCCAACTCCCGCGCATCCAGGAAGCGCCTAGCGAACCGCACCCCGTACGCCACCGCCCCGCACCCCCCGCCCTGGAACTGCTCGTTCGCTGATTGTAGCCTTCTCCTGCTGCGGGGGAGAAAAAAAAATTAAAGTGGCCTTCGTTATGCTTTTTTATGCATGTACAGCGACAATTCCTTATAACGTTATCCGATTTAATTTATTAGAAACCCTAGAGGTGTACCCTAGAGGTGTTCCCATATACAGGAGGCCCCAATGATTGCAAGTGGTAACGCAGTCAGCGTCGCAAAGTTGTGGGCCTCAACTTTACTGTTTAATAAAGAATTTGACGAAAATTATTTTGCCGTCGACACGCTAAGGAGGTCAAGATTTGTTGACGGTATTTTCGAGAAATTCACCAAAATCTTCAGTTTGCAGAAGCCTCTTATATTTGTTTTATATGGACCATAGCGCTATGAAGAATACCGCCAGCGCCACCTAGTGTTCAGATTAGCCTGCTGTATTAGGTGGGAAAACTGAGGGCGCTGAATGATTGAATGAATGAATGAACGAAGGAACAAACGACCGAATGATTGAATGAAAGAATGAATGAATTAACTAACCAATGTTTTATTGCCACAAAAAAACATGCTTACATAACAATAATAGTACCTATACCCGTTGGCGTGCCGCCGGCAGCTGTCCATTTCGAACACGCCTCTATGCGACGCCCGCGGACGTGATGCCGGGTGAGTGAGTGAGTGAGTGAATAAATAAATAAATGAAAGAATGAATTAATGCAAGATCGAATGAATGAATGCACGAAGGAAATAATTAATGATTTATTGATGAACGAACGAACAAATGAATGATTTATTGTTACATACAAACATGCTTACTGGCAATTATATTAGTATACCACTTGGCATGCTTCCGGCAGCTGCACATCTCAAGCTCGCCTCTGGCCTCGCCTCGCGACGCCCGCCGACGTGATGCCGAGTGAGTGAGTCAGTGAATGAGTGAGTGAGTAAATGAATGAGTGAGTGAGTAAATGAATGAAGGAATGAATGAAAGAACGAAAGAATTAATGATTGATTTCCACAAAAAAACATGGTTACGTAACAATAATTGTATACCTGTGAGAGATGCCTTGAAAGCCGGTCCACCTGCTGCGATCAATTACGCTTACGTTTACGCAGGCCGCGCTCACTGCATGGGTGACGCCCGCCATTGTGATACCGAGTGAGTGAGTGAGTGAATGAATAAATGAAACATGCTTACGTAAAAATAATAGTATACCTGTTGGCGTGCCGCCGGCAGCTGCACATCTCGAGTTCGCCTTTGGCGCAGGCCGCGCTGAGCGCATGCGCGACCCCCGCCGACGTGATGGCGTACGTGAACGCCGCCTCCCGTGTTGCTGTGGGCAGACGCGGGAACAATCAGCTAGGAAATCACTGCTGAACTGCCCCTCTACTTATCTAGACAATAATAATAATGCAGCCTGTATACGCCCCTTTCTGAAGGGCACAGGCCTTCTCTCAGAGAAAGCGTATGGGTTTAGTCACCAAGAGAGAGTATGGGCTTAATCACCACGCGTGCCCACCTCGGATTGGCGATTTCAATTGCTGAGGCATGTGAAGTAAAGTAAGTAACATCTAAGTAGGTAGGTAAAATAGGTCACTGTGTCCGAGCGTAGTACGATCCTGAAAACGCGACTTGAAAGAAAACAGATCGTTTTTCCAAAAAGCTGTAAAAAAAGAATATTATTTGTGGCGCTAGTAAATCTCAAAGAGCCCCTTAAAAATGCCTGTCTCAGATAGTATTTGCCGCACTCCTGTCTAAACTCTAAAACACTTATCAATTGCCTATCATATCCAGGTTTAGAGGTTTGATTGGAGACGTGCTGACGACCTTTCTTTCAATTGTCAAACCGTGGCTACTCGATTATTCGTATTTCTTACTAATAGCCCTGAACTAGACCTAATTCACTACCTATGGGTGATCAATGGTAAAGAGCGAAATGCATTAAAATAAATACTTAGTTTTAGTCGATAAACAATGCAACGTGACTGCCAACTCCTACTTAACGATCGTGATTCGAAGCCGATTGAAAATTAAAATAACTTATATTGCAGACTATTTTTGCTCGCGACTTGGCGACGTGGTATTCACAGAAATATGAAAAGAATCGTTAGCTAGGTACTCGTGTTAACTTATGGATTAGATTTAAGAAGATTTGAGAAAAGATTTTCAGAGTGGAGTTTTATTCCCGCTGCCTTTTTCTCCACTACGAGTTCGCCACCAAGGCAGCGGCTATAACATTGTACATTGTACATCGACATCTCTGTTCTGTGATCGACATTCAACAAACAGAATGTAAATTCTTTACGTCGAAATAAATTATGATTTCTGACTTCTAAATCGTACGGGGTACAATTCTTACTACGTGTTATTTCAGACCATGTTGGGTAGCGAAATTACGAACAAATATTAATATTAGTTTAGCAGATTATTCGTACGAACGTGGTACGAACACCGAGATTATTGAACAACCTTCTGCCTACTTCTTACTTTAAAACTTAGTTCTGCCTACTTTAAAAACGTGTACTGACGACGTGATTGCACATTAATAACTATAGCACACATTTTATAGCTGACAAGAACTCAATCTGCAGGTTTGCTAAAGGTCATTCGAATGGTGGCGTGGTGGCCGGGTCACCTATCTCCCTCTAAAATGGTTGAGACTGGTGATGGCTGACCCCTGCGTTATGCTCGCGAACGGGTGCTGTTCGTGTGTCTGGCCGCAGCATTAATGTTTTTCCTACTTTTGTAAGAAGTGTTATTTTGGCTTTTAAAGTTATTGTTGGCTATCACGGAATCAGCTTTTTGCTTAGGCTTTGATGTATAAGTTTAAGATGATTTGAGAAAAGATGGTCAGAGTGGAGTTTTTTCCCGCTGCCTTTTTCTCCACTACAAATACGGCCCGAAGGCAGCGGCTAACATAGTAACATAGTACATTGACATTCAGCAAACAGAATGTAAATTCTTTACGTTGAAATAAATTATTGATTTCTTGATTTCTTCCTTCTACAATGCATGAGTGCATTCCATCCAAAGGCTATCTGGAATAGATCACTTTTAGTGATAAGGTCGCCGTCAGTACTCTTAGTTCAAGGAATATCTGTGTAATTTCCTTTTTTATGGACAATAAAGTGTTGTCTATCTATAATTAGTGAGGCTAGTTTTTTATATTAACTTTGTATTTGCCATAAATAATTTATTCGCTCTGCTACTCATCCTCGGAAAAGTAAAGCGTCATGTTAGGAAATAATTTACATAGAGGGATCATCTATTCTGTTTCATGAAACTCGATACGGTTTTTAAGATTGTACAAACAAACACATATTATTCCTTCCTTATAACATTACAGTGTGCATGAATAATCCTACCTGATATTGATTCTAGATTCTGAGGTCTAGGTTAATATTGGCCTGAGGCGGCCTGTGTTCGTGGTCAGTGGCAATTAAGTCTGCATACCCCTCTGGGGCAAAGGCGTGTGTTTACACGTTTAGATACTCGTCTACTAAGTTAATTCAATGGCAAAATCCGCAAAACTGAGACATCTGAAATTTTCATTAAAAAAATTATGAAAACCGGCCAAGAGCGTGTCGGGCTACGCACAGAGTATGAAGAGATGGATCTTAAAGGAGGGCTTTTTGTTTTACATAAATTACCTCACTACCTGCTTTAACTGTGGTAGCGCAGCGGTAGAACGCAGTCCTCACATTCGGGAGGTTGTGAATTTGAATCCCGGCATGTACCAATGACGTGCATTTGTGAAGTTGTAGTAGCAATACCACTCGCTAATTGTGAAGGTAAACATCGTGAGGAAACCTGAGTGTCCTTGGCGATTTCAAGCGCTGTGACACCTCCGTGAACTCTCCGGCACCTGGGTTTCCTCACGGTGTTTTCCACAAATTAACATAGTCATTGGTTTACGCCGGAACTCGAACCCCCAACCGACCTCTTGCAATCGTCTTCCTGGAGAGGTGTAGTAGGCGTGTTACATTATTACATTAAGTTGCACTTTATGTTTAGCCAGCATTTTAAGCAAATCCAATCCAATCCAATCAGTCCCTCCAGTCGGTCCCTCAATGCTGAGGATGGTGGCCGCTATGACGAGGAGGAGTGTAGAGTGCTCTCCATCTGGACATATCGTTAGCTGTGTGGACTGCCTGGTGAAACTTGAGGTTTGTTTCCCTGGTGATCTGGTCACTCCATTTGCGGGTGGTCTGCCTCGAGCCCTCTTCCCCTTCACTTTTCCCATCATTACATTATATTCGAGGCGAATATAGAAATATCCATTTCCTTCCGAGGATGTCGTAGAAGGCGACTAAGGAAATCAATTACCAGGAGACGGGCAGCAGCGTCCTCCTGAGATTCCAACCGCATACTGCGACCGCCAACCCGCCTGCCAAGCATCGCGATTACGACAAAACCCCTCATGGTTATGAAAACAGTGGGCGTCAAATGGCTGATGATGATGATACAATGTTATTTAAGATGACGTATCACGTCTGGTTATCGTGCAATGCAATAAATGATTGAAATGAATTGGATTTGAACTGATGTGATTTCTATTCTCCAACCTACGTCCATCTCTACTCTCGAATGTTGGGCAAGGGTTCTACCGACCGGGCCGCCACCGCACACAAATTGATAATAATATAATAACTTCCACACAATCACTTGTCCTGGTCCCAAACTAGGATACCCTGTGCTATGGTAACCAGGCAAGGACATCACAAACATGGAAATACATCCAGACTGAAACCATTTGTAGGTACAAAATATATGGCGGCCCCCAGTGGGAATCGAACCCACGATCTCCGGCACGGTAATACCGCTAGACCAACGAGGCATTGCATCTTCCTTCTTTCAAGTTTTGTGAAATCTTGCCCTAAGCTTTATCCACTTATAAAGTTCCATAATGTGGACACATAGTTTCATAAATACCTGTACATAAACCATCAGCAATAAATCTAGACATTACCATAACGCATAACTAACCTAGGCCGGTACAGTAATCTATAACGTTCTAAGTGTACAGTCGACAGCAGCCCGACCTTTACATTTTAGTTCCAAAAGTCGCGCGTAACGCGATTGAGCAGAGTGCACTGCCCATATATTATGTAAAGGTAGATGTGCTTCCTCAACATTCATTAGTCGTTGCATGGACGCACGGCGGTTTCGGGTACTTTTTATCTTGCCCTTTGCTAATACATCCCCTATTTGGTCGAAGAATGTCCGCCTGGGTCGTCCCTTACCGGCCCTTCCACCCACATTCGCTCGACATATTTGTTGTTGAGGAAGCGAAAGTGATCTGGCAGGATCGTGGCAAGTGCCAGTCTCTGGTCTCTGCCTACCCCAGTGGGATACGGGCGTGAGTTTATGTATGTATGTAGGTAGATGTCGCTGTCAACTGTACTGGAAAAGCACAGCTGCACCATTATCGACTGATGACCGATTGAAATGTTGCTCCTAGGAGTAGCCAGATGCATTCGAGAATACATGGTGTCTAATTTCTGTTCCAAAGAGCGACTCCGTTGTCCGTTCGTCTTTATTTACACGATAAGAACTCTCGGTTTCTCTTACCAGTATCAGTTGTTTTTTTGTATGCACTTTGGCCCATGACAGCTGTTAACAGATTGTACGGCCGACTTGCTTCAACTTGCGTTAACAATGAAAAAAAACATATCTAAGAAAATTAAAAAAGTATTTTTGTATTAAGTAATATAATTTTACATTTTTTATCTTTTTATTTCTTCTTTGTAAAAGATTACAGAAAGTTATTGAACGTAAGGAATTGACATCGCGTTTGTTGAATGTCAATGTAGCAAACAAAACTCGATTCTGCCCGTTCTTTAGGGTTCCGTACCCAAAGGGTAAGGGACCCTATCACTAAGACTCCACTATCCGTCTGTCTGTCTGTCTATTTGTCACCAGGCTGTATTTTATGAACCGTGATAGCTGGACAGTTGAAATTTTCATAGATGATGTATTTCTGTTGCCGCTTCAACAACAAAATATTAAAAACAGAATAAAATTAATATTTAAGGGGGGCTCCCATACAACAAATTTTTTGCTCGATATTAATAACGGCAACAGTTAGAGGCTTGAAATATTTAAATGTTGTATAGATAATGGTTCGGAACCCTTCGTGTCCGACTCGCACTTTGCCGATTTTTTTTTATTCATAAAAACCCCCATTTTGTATAGGAGGGATCATATTAATTGATGGGACTACGGGAAATAGTTAACCCTTGTGTAACCTTTCAAATGGAACCACGAGAAAACACCGAAAAATAGTTGTAGATAGTAAAAACACCTTCACAAACAGTGTATTTTTGTTTTGGCTGAAATGACAATATTAGTATAAACTATAAGGTAAGATAAGAATATTATTTATTGTATTTGTAGACAAAAGAAAAGATACATGGCGGCCTTATTGCTAATAGCAATTTCTTCCAGGCAACCTCATATCATGAGGGATGATGGGCAGCAGCGTCTTCCTGAGATTCTAACCGCATACTGCGATCGCCAACCCGCCTGCCAAGCGTGGCGATTATGGAAAAACCCCTCATGGTTATTAAAACCACGAAGGGGGCCTATGTCCTGCAGTGGGCGTCAATATCAATAATCTCATATCGGAGAATTTGCCGAAGGAGAAATAGACACGGGTAGTCGGTACATATACGTAGTAATAATAATAAGCTTACATGTATCAAGCTATGTGACTAATCCGATAGCGACAAGACTTATGGATGAATTGTCGCCTAATAATTTGAAAAGGGTGACGTTTCATCCGAGGATGAAAAATTTGGCGCAGGGATTGACGATTCCTGAGTCGAGTCCATGAGTGTAATACAACTATGTCCGGCGGTGGACTAAGTACTATGGGCTTGGATTGGATTACAAGGAACACCCTATAGGCGAATTCAACTCCTCCACACTAGTATCTGCCGACAGTCCGCAATAAGTCAATTAGTAGTGAGTCAGTCAATCAGTCCGAACTGGCTAATGATCCGTCATTATTTACGTTATAGCTGTAGGTAGGTCGGAATTGCATCTTGAGATTCCCCGGTTGTGAGTAGCCAATTATTACAGAATGTCTACGGTTAAACGATAAAAAACGGCCAAGTGCTTATCGGGCCACGCGCAATGTAGGGTTCCGTAGAAAGAGGGTTTTTTTATCTGCTGTACAGAACTAACAACTACATCGAAGTCATTTTCAATGGCTTTTGTACGAAATGTTACTTATATAAGTTAGTTGCCTATTAGCCGTGATACTTTTTTTTAAGTTCATTATATGTGCTGAACTTTTTCACGTTTCTACAATCAACCGCTTAGCCAGGAAGGTGGACGACGCCCTACTGGGACAAAAATTTGCGCTTTAAAGCTTAATATTTCGCAAACAGAACCCTAAATCAAAAAATGGTCTACCTACGCCTACAATATTTTTCAAAGACCAATCCAACGATGCTCCGCATGATGGGGTAGACGAAAAAAAAATCATCCCCACTTTTCATGTTAGGGGAGGTACAGTTAAAATTGTTTTTTTCCAACATTTCATTCTTTAACTTTGTCGCCGTGATAAATATGTATAACATACCAAATTACAGCTTTTTAGTAACACCGGTCTTTGCGCTAAGCCGCGGACGGACAGACAGACAGACAGACGGACATGGCGAAACTATACGGATTCCTTGTCGAACTAAGGAACCCTAAAAACGTATTAATAAGGTCTTGTAATGTGTATATACCGAGAACAGGACGACGTTCTGTGGGAAGACCAGCGGCCCGATGGTCGGACGATATCTTTGAGTCGGCGGAGGGTCCGTGGATGCGGATGGCAAAAGACCGTGAGAGATGACATTGGGGGAAAAGGCCTATACCCAGCAGCAGGCAGCGGTGGGCTGATGATGATGATGATGATGATGAACTGCTTCGTTGGTCTAGTCGTTAAGGCATTTAGCTACCAAACCGGAGGTCGTGGGTTCGATTCCCACTGGGGGCCGCCGTACATTTGTACAAGTGGCCTCAGTCTGAGTGTATAAATGTTCATGTTTGTGACGTCCTTGCCTGGTTACTATAGCACAGGGTATCCTAGTTTGGGACCAGGACAAGTGATTGTATTGTGTTGTACATTATTATTATTACAATATACATACAATTCTCTTTTGGGATTATTTTCTAACGGCATTTGAAGAATGCTTTAATAAATCGTGTTTTTACGAATCAAACCATTGTTAGATAGATAGATAAACGGAATATTCTCTATTGTATGTACACCAGGAATTACATTTGAGACTTGAACAGTGCAGTACAATTGCCGGCCTTATTACTAAAAGTAATTTCTTCCAGACAACCATGGACGGTTTTGTTCAATGAAGCTAAGGGTTTTTTTAAAGAAGCTAAATGTCAGGTGGCCGGTGCAACATCGAGCAAGATATTTTTGTATTTAATAAACATGTTAAGTCTATATTACAGGCTTAGATCAAATCAGTAAACATAAGCTAACTTCTTCTAAGGTCACGATGAGCCACAACCACAAACAAACGAAGCAATCCCAGGCGTCGAGACACCCACTCCGGCGCATCTCGCGTGATTTATAGCGCGGGGCTAATTGACACACTGTTTGTTTATAGCCCCACCGAGCCTCAGCTGTGATCGGTGTGTTTCGAACTGGTCCGTTTTGTAATTTCCTAAATTTTAAAAGGTACATTACATTACATAAACATACGCCTGTGTCCCGGAGGGGTAGGGTTTGCCACTTGTCACGATCCTGACAGACCTCTTCCGCTTCATAAACATTCATTAGTCGTTGCGTGCGCGCACGCCGGTTTTTACCCAACTACGGCGGAGCCCAAAAGGAGGGTAATGTGTTTAGCTCGTATTTACGTATGTATGTAAGTATGTCCGATTCTATGTTCCCTCATAAGTCATAACTCCTTAACCTATAGCCAGATTTTGACAATTGAATCGTGTGATTTTAAAACAACACAAGTCACATGTGTTTTTAAAATAACACTTGCCCATTTTTTTTTTATTAAATTATTTACACCTACCTATTGATTTACATTAGAAAAAAAAATTGTAGTTTATTTATACAGAAATCAATATAATATGCTAAAATATTGCTGTTGTAGATATTAGTATTTGAATAAATCAGTTTTTTCTATTTCCTGCAAAGTTGTAATGAAAGGACATGTGTCGTTTTAAAATCACACGATTCAATTAAGGTCTCAATCGTTACATCATACATAACAAAAAACAAAAATCGCTATTAAGTAACATTGTAGTACAACCACGAGTCACTAGATGGCGCTGTTATATTTAATTTATTATATTCGGATCTTAATTTTATTTGACTACGCCGTGTAATGTATGTAAAACACCAGTACTCTAGTGTCATAGGCTATATAAAAATTAGCATTAAAAATCACTAAAAAGACAAAAAACTGAAATAAAAAATAACTAAACAGCCGAAAGCAGAGCATTAACTACTAAGCAGACGGGACACAAATTCAGCAATGCAACTCCTTAGGTTGGTCTCGCGTGCTTAGTGTTCTACCCACTAGGCTACCACCGCTGTAATATATAATTATGTAATAAGCTAAGGTTTTACTGGGTAAATAAATATCAAAAGTTCTGAAACAAAAGCTGTTGTAAATGAAAAACTCTAATTATCGTACTTTCAGAAATTTTGCATTTTAAAAATTACCTTTTGTATCAGATATTTAAGGCTCAATAAATTCGATTATTACCTTAAATTAAGTAGCACATAACATTTTCCATAATTAGGCGCACAGCAGAGCTGATGATGAGTCAAACGGGAAGAACCCATATCGGAACAATATTCCCAAAAGTTTGTTTGTCCATCTAATAAAGCTCTTATACAGCGTGTTAATTGAGCAGACAACTTCAAGTAGCTCTGGGAAGCACTTTTATTGAGCCAAATTGTAGCTTATTTGTATTTTACGTCTTGACAAATTAGCCGGTTTCACATTGGAAGATAACCGTGACTGCACGACATCTATCTATCTATACAGCCCATGAAAGACGCCAACTGTTGAGCATAGGCCTCTTCATTCTTGCACTGCACGAAATCGTTGGACATTACTTATATGACGTTTACACAACGTTCAAACAACGGCTGTAGTGAAGGGGCCAATTTGAAGGGTTATTAAATTTTTTTGAAGTAAATATAAAAATTATGACTCTAATATTAATGATGCTCCTTCGTAGTGTGGAATTAAAAGAAATCCCCTATAATTAAGGTAAATCTGGTTACGAAATAATTTCTGTCGCCGTAAATTAATAAACAGATCTAATATAATACAAACTCAGATTTCAGAATCATTTACATAAAATAAAAAGAACGTAGAAAATAAGTAAGCGATTCCGGAATTAAGTTATGTGTTTGTGTAGTGCTTACGAAAGTTTTAGTTCAAAAAGCAGTAATGTTGATGGTTTCCAATGTAAAATTAAGCTTCGAGGTCCAATCGCGCTTTGTATCATTATTCGTTCACCCACTTACAGGATATCTCACCATGCATCTACAACTTAACCAAACTGTAATACACGTAAAGATATTAAATATATAGATTAATAAATAAAGGAACCATTTAAATAAACAATAATTAAATATATTTGAATAGCTTTCTTTTGAATTTAAGTATATTTAAGTAAACCCCCTTAGAAAATGTCTAATACTACCAGTCTGACGAAGTCGTGTCGTCCAATGTAAAACCGATCATTTTGGGCTACGGGAATTTGTTTATTGGCTACCGGGTGATACTCGTAACATACGAGCTTTATCTATTGGGATTTGCTTCGAATTATCAATATAATATTTACGGAAATATTAGTGTCTGTATTTTGGTCAATAGCATCATACACACACACACACACGTCTGTCATACAATTTTAAAACTAGTGCAGACATTGTCGTTCTAATCATATCATTTGTTTAAATTGATTTTCTTCAAATCACCTGACTAATTAATTTAAAATTAAATTTTGAATCGTTAACTGTGAAGGAAAACATCGTGGAGAAACCCTAGTGTCAGATGTGTTCAATTACATTGGAGCTTGAAATCGCCTATTCGCTGTGGACACGGTGGTGGTGATTAACTTAACATACTATCTGTCTCTAAGGCGGACTCTAAAAAAAAGGCGGTGGTAGCCTAGTGGGTAGAACATTGGACTCGGAAGCGGGAGACCCACGTTCTATGAATGTCAGGAAGACGCTGCTGCCCGTCTCCTGGTAATTTATTTCCTTAGTCGCCTTCTACCACATCCACGGAGGGTAATGGAGTGACGCTATTCTTAATCCGGCGCGACACTTTTTTTTGTTACAAAAAGGATACCTCAGATATGGTTCCATATAAATTTGGTTATGATCGGTTGACAAAATCAATGTGTAAATCACGAAAGTCTTCAATTCGCAAAAACATATTCACGGTATTATGGACACATTCCACGATAAAGAATACTGTCAGCGCCGCCTAGTGTTAAAGTTACCGAACTATATTTTCAACAATTTTTACTGCGCATTTTGTATGGTCATCTTTTTGTCTTTTTCGACTCGTAAATCTATAAGTGTGACAAATAAACCTTTTCCCATGTCAATTAGTAATCAACTTACCCAAAGGCATGACGTGGCCAAATATATTTCCCTCTCCGACTCCCGAGCAATTCCACCTGGCACCGGCCAGCTGAGCTCTGCATTCCGCGTACGCCATTCTGTGCAACACACAATATGTTATCCTTGCTATGTTGTACCTATGTTTCAAAAATAAATCTTTATCTTATCTTAATTATCTTATCTTGTCTCGTCTCCTCTTGTCTTGTCTTATCTTATCTATGAATGTGGAATTGCCACATTTATCAAAACTACATTTCTTTTACAAACAATAAAAATCGTTGAATGTGCAAGCGAAACAGATGCCGAACGTAACAACAGTTTTAAAGGGCAGAATATCGCACCGCCGTCGACCGGTATTTCAAAGGAATAACTCGGCCAACACGCGCTATAAGGCACTAGCTTTCCTGGATCTGGGTACGACAGGTAGCCTCGAGCAGTGTCCGCTGCTCTGACGGCGTCAATCATACGAAAGTCTATAACTTGATGCTTCGCTAGGCGCGCCAGATAAGCTGGATCCTTCTGTGACCGGCCGACATATTCGGAGCTATAGGCAAGCGAAACGCGCATCCCCTCCACTTCTCTAGAGCAGCGAATAGCCGGACGAATACGGACAGATTGATTTCTTACTTTCGTAGTCTATTTTGTCCCTTCGTGAAGTACCTATTCCATTCTATATACATAATATCTAAGTACCTATTCTATAATATATCGTATTATCACAGACTGCGGTGTGTGACGCAAGTGACGCAGTCTGTAACGTTCGCGGGGTAATTACTGGCACTGACTGAAAATCAGCGCTGAAGACTTGCCCATCAGCATACAGCTGAGTCAGCAGCCATTTTTAATAACAGGGACACGCCCTGACCTTTGGTTTCTAATTATTTTCTCATTATCATTTTCATGTTGTATTTATTTTTGGTTTTATTTTGTGGCGTGTGAACTGATTTAATTATAAATGTTTTTTCTTCTTCTAATTGAACAGCAGAAGTAATGTTGCTGGCGGTGCCAACTGACCTGAGGCCGTCTCCGACGGCGGCGATCGCGGCAGGCGAAGCACGACACATGGCGCGCTGCTTGTCGGTCAACCCTGGTGTGCCAGCGCAGACGAGACTCGCGCCCAGCGACAGGCCTTGCGTTCTTGCTAGTCTGTGGACAATGGAGGTTTCGTTAGCTACGACGGCGACGTTCGTGTAATGGTTCCGTGTACAGGGGTGCTACTACGTCATCCACTGTACGGAGTTGTCTGATTTAATCTACTCCGAACTGTCAAACACATAAATATTTTGACACTGGAATCGTCAAATAGTTTAACCTAATAGAGTGGACAGTTACGTGATAGAAGGACAGTTCTTCTAAGGCGTGGGCCACACAGGAAGAACATGGGCAGAGGGCGCGAAACCGACGCGACGCGTTGTATAGATAGAGTAAAGTTACAGACCATCGTCCTTGCTCTGTGATCGCTCTGTGCTTTGGGACTATACAACGCGTCGCGTTTTTTCCGCGCCCTCGCTCCACATCCTTTCTGTGCGGCCCACGCCTTAGAAGGAACTGCCCTTCTGCCGCGTAACTGTCCACTTTATTGGGTTAACCTATTTGACAATTTTTGTTGCACTTACCTGTGCTGAGGAAAATTTTAGAAACCTATTTAGCCAGAGGTTGCGGGTTCGAGTCCCGGCATGGATGGAATTTTTAGGCTCTAAATAAGTTTCTATTTGACGATTCCAAAGTGTCAAAATATGTATATGTCTTGTTTATTGCCGGAATTCTGACGTTTGCGATAGCAATTCGTTTAGAATTTGACTGGCATACGATTGGAATCGCTCAGGATTTGGTGCGCGTAATATAGGAACATGGGTTCTCTCAGACGTGTGCTTACAGCAGGTTGGCGATTTTGAATCGTTAAATTTTGTAAGCACCTCAGACACTGGCTTCTAACCTTAGATATGAAGAAGAATAAACTTTAATTGACAACATTACAAAGAAATACACACAGTAGGTATACAATTAACTTAATAAACCGCAGAACACATTTTAGCGAATACCTGTAAAGTACATCAAACTTTGAAATACAAAGTTGTACAAAATCTTTCTGTATCAGAAACCTGCTGGAGTGAACACCAACTATGCATTCAAATTGGAGCTTGTCAAATTTAGAATTTTCAAACCATCATCTGTCCCTGCATCCCATTATTATACAGTAATGGCCATCAAACCAATAGCCGTGACCGGCGCATGACGACCCGATTGTTGTCACACAATATCATCGCGCCATGAAACTGTCATCATGGTACTTAAGCGCACTTCCGGTGATCAAACTGAGGCTGTAATTGTGGAGTAGCGCTTTGAAAAATACACATTCTGTCTGACTCACACGATCATACGAGTAGTGCATACTTCTAGCTCCATTTTGCTTTAGATAACAGATTTACATGTTTGGTATTTGGTTATATAAGCCAGGCATTCTAGCATTGTTTGCAGATTTCCTAGGGTTTTTTTTAATAGTTTGAAATTGAAAAAAAAATTTATTTATCGCATCAAACTACATTTAAAAAAATCAAAATAATATAAATAATTATAAACATAGGGATATTGATAAAAAGGGGTTTGCTCAGCATAGATGTTGTGTTAGACACAACGCTGATTTACAGCAAGTCCCTGTTAAATTTTCGATCTAATAAGAATTAAATAATAACAATTACCATTACAATTAAAATTAGAATTAGAGTTGGACGTATCTATAAAATTTTATAAATTACAAATACACTAAAGAATTTATTAAATTAAATAATTGATATAATAATAAGTTTGCAGATAAGAAGGCAATGAAAAATAACAAATTGTTAAGTCATTCGTCAATTGCTTTTAAAAATCATAACATAGATAGCACAGTGTGTCTCTCCCTGATAAGATAGGTTTAATAAGAATTAAACAGTGTTAGATTTGACGAGGTTTTCAAGCTAAGCAGAACTAGAACCAAATATATTGTGAAGTGAATCACAAACTCTTATTGTTTAGGTACATAGTCAATAAAGACATTTAACTCTTCACAATTAACTATAGTGAAAACCTGATAACGATATTAACTTTCTACTGCTTACAAATTGCAGTATGAACGCTACCTAAGGAGCTACAAGCAGTCCACTAGCGCCACCAATGAAAAAAAAAACCGGAGAAGTGCGAGTCGGACTCGCCCACAAATCCGTACAAATTGTAGTCTCGCAGTTTTTCCGAGCTTTTCCCGAACATCAAGGACAATTTTTTTCACGATTTTACTGCAAATGTACAGTTTTCTGATTTTCCCTGTACTTGCAGTATACAAAGATCTTACTTGCCATATTTCATAGTTGTACATCAACAGAAAGTACCCTATACATCTTGATTCCGCTGAGTGTCGAAATACATGTTTTTTGCGGTATAAACGCATATCTTTTTTTACGCTAGTTAGCGTAATTTTAATTAGTTAGTTTAATTTTTTAACAGCTTCAAGGGACTGTAGACCTGACTACATGGTTCTAATTTCAACTTGATACCTCCACGCGTTCCCGAGATAAAGGGTCTTGACAGACAGAGGGACGGACGGACGGACAACAAAGTGATCCTATAAGCATTCCGTTTTTTCATTTTGAGGTACGGAACTCTAAAAAATCTCCCGCATGGTAATCAGACATGATACCGCTAAACCAATGAGGCAGGCGTCGAGTAAGTATGTGCTGGGCATTACATAAAATTTAAAACCATTGTCATTTTCAAGGTCAAGACTGAGTAGGTTCATTATCAGCCATTTGACGTCCACTGCAGGACATAGGCCTCTCTCATAGTTTTCATAACCATGAGGGGGTTTTGCCATAATCGCCACGCTTCGCAGGCGGGTTGGCGATCGCAGTATGTGGTTGAAATCTCAGGAAGACGCTGCTGCCCATCTCCTGGTAATTTATTTCCTTAGTTGCCTTCTACGACATCCACGGGAGGAAATGGAGTGACGCTATTCTTAATCCGGCGCCACACGGAATAAGAGTAGGTCATACAAAAGTAATTTATTTATGCCATTGAATTATTCTATGTTTATGCTAACTATGAAAAACATTATACTACCGCGATGCGGGAATTAAGAGTTTATATCATGTAAGCATACATGTGCACTGCGTGAAAAGCTGAACTGCCTCATGAATGATAGAATCATTACCTTACCGACACTAGACTTTCATTACTACCTACAGCAAATCCAAAGTCAGGTGGTGGCGGACCGAACCGCTTTGCAAAATCAATAACGGCTTCCTCAATAAATCAACAATTAATTGCCTTACAACTATTTTCTGTCAACGGGTCTCAACTTGTGACTACCACCTACAACCTTTTTGCTTTTATGTCGGGTTTACATTACGTCCACTGCAGTTGAAGTGGCCGGGGAAGTAAATCAGGAAAAATATTACGAACTTTGAATAATGTAATTTGAAAATAAACAGTACTACACAATATAAATACTAGAAATAAATTTTAATTCCCAGTCTTATGTATCCTTTACTGTAAAAAATGTGTGAAGCACTGTTTGTGCAAAAAAGGCTAACAGGCTAAAGGTAACATTAAAGATCATTTAGATGATGATTAAGAGGTCTGGCATGCACACCAGTTCAGTTCATGAGTTCCAGGCTTTAGAATAACAATTAAGAACCTTAAAAGACTGACGATCTTATTTATAAAAAGTCGTTTCCACTAAAACACTCTTAAGGCCGGTTTCTGAATTGAGAAATTCACTAAATAAACACTTAAGTAACGTTCTGTCACGCTCTTTCTCTTTGTCACGCTCGAGAAATCCAACGAGACAGCACTACAGTTAACTATTTACTCAGTGAAATTCTCAATTCAGAAACCGGCCCTCAGCCTGCTTGACTCTTAGTCTAAAGTTAAAGCAGGTTCATAACAGGAAGACCTCTCATAAACCAGCTTTTACTCTTTCTTAAAAGTCTTTTTTGTGGAATCTTCTTTAAGACCTAAGAGAGACATAAGACCTTTAGAGTGTTTTTGTACGTAAATTTTTTCTGCATGACGTAAATGCACAACACATTCGACAAATAAAAAATGTTTCAAGATGTAGATCTTAAATATATCTTTTTTAAAGTTTTATTTAGGAACGCCAACAGGCTAAATATCCACCAAAACACTAATAACAAAGTCTATGTCTAAATTTCTGATATGCATCCCAGCTGGAGACCTCCACAACATTTGCAGAGATATAAATTTAAATTTGCAAACAAGCAACAACTTAGTATCTAAAGCAATGTACTCCTTCTAAACTTAACAACTAATATAGTGTATTTGACTGATTATATTTACAAAAAAATAAGTCAATTGATTCAATTGTTCAGTTACATATTAGGTTAAATACAATACAAACAAAGAAATAATAATAATCAATACAAAATACATCCGCAGGTTTCGTCAAAATAGTTACAAAAATATAATGCAATGTCAAAACACTATCGAAAACAAATAATAATAAATAATATAGCCCGAACAAATAAATCGCTCCTAGCCACATCCAGCCCAAAAGTCCCCATGATACTGGCCGTATTGCCGCGCTGCACAGCGAGGGAAATCCTTTGGCTCTGAAATGCCCCAGAGCGAACGTCCATGCCACGGTCCCTCAGTCGGCGGCCCAGCTCCCGAATAAAAGCGCTGCCCCGAGTCCCCCACACACCAGTGATTTCGATAGCCAGCGGCACAAAAATATAATTATTCATGAGCTGCCTACACTTTAGGCACCTTTGTCTCGCAGCCAGTTCAGCTGCGGCACCAGCAGCAGCCGCAGTAGACGCTACATGTGACGACGTAAACGTGCACACACACGTCACATCCCACAACAAACTACGACCTTTCTCCCAAGGAACCAAAGTGAGGCCGTCCGGACGTTTCCCATCATTCCGGCGTAAACCCAGAGGCTCAAGGACAGAAGGAATGGTGCCGAGAAATCCTACCTGCGCTGCGGACACAATGCAGACCGTGACGACCCTGGGCGTCCACCTCCACTCCACAGAAACAGCGATGCGGCTGACCTAAGCGCAGTGCAACAGCCACTCGGAGAGAATAGCATTCCAAAATGGTCCCAAGATGTGGGGAAGGCAAAGGATGAAGCCGACCCCACATCTAGTTCCGGAATATAGTCGGAACTAGTTCCGGGTTCAACAATCCGTGCAGAGTAGTTTTGCACAACATTTCGCCCCACGCATGCTGACTGATTGTAATTGACATATAGAGATCGCTGAAACTGTAGACCATGTCTTGATTTTTCTGTTTTCAGGGCTGAAGTGTGTATGTTTGTCGTACCTTTTCACCACAATTATTTATAAGCGCTGTGAGTAATTCTTATGTCATACCGAGTAACATATTTTTCGCCAATGGAAGGCCAATGTCATAGCCTCCAGTAAATCACGTTAAATAGGGTTAAGTAAGGTATCAGAAGCCCCACCTCAAACCAAAGGAACTTTAAAACCACTTGAAATAAATTGCAAATAAAATGAAAGAACAAAAGGTGTCAATTTATGACAAACATTTATTGAAGAGCTATTAAATTTGTAGTAGCAATACCGCACGTTACCGTGAAGGAAAACAGCGTGAGGAAACCCGCGGTTGGCTGGCTCCGCATGTATTGACTCGTCTTTCCTGTGAGCCAGGCCGACTTGTCAAGTAAGCCTACTCCATCTAAAAACTGTGTCCCCAGCCTCAGTGGTTCCTTCGCCCATCTAGTGTGAGTGAAGGTGCCATTGGACGCTGTACGTCTCATCTCATTACGTAGATGCAAATGCCAAAGGTTTTTTTTATTGAAGTGATTCAGGAATAGCGCATTTTAGAGGCAATCCTTTATAATATTTCAACGTCTCAGGATTGATTTTAAAATTCAATGGCCTCAGTCATAAATAATACGCCGGCGAGAGACCGGCGCTAGGCGAAGATAAATGAAAGATTTGCTTAAACGATTACGGTGAAAATTATGTACAGAAAATGAAGTAAAAGTTGTTTGTTTTGAAATAATTGATAGATAAGCGCTTACGGTCGTAAAGATCTATCCGTGCAGCCGTGCAGCTAGGGTTTAGTCAATAGTGCTTACGAAAGTCTTAGTTCGAAAATATAATAAGTATTTTATATATGATAAGTATTTTATAGATTCCTGAGATTCCAACCGCACACTGCGATCGCCAACCCGTCTGCCGAGCGTGGCGATTACGGCAAAACCCCTCATGGTTATGAAAACCACGAAGGAGGCCTATGTCCAGTGGGCGTCAAATGGCTGACGATGATGATGATGAAGAATGCGAGCTCCCGACGTATTTGTTGTTTCCGAATCAGGGAAAGTAATGTTCGTGGCCGGCCTTACCTTAAAGCTCAATCAATCAATCAGTCCGTAGTCGTCCACTGCTGGACATAGGCCTCCCCCGCGGCACGGCACTCCCCTCTGTCCTCGGCCATTCTCATCCAGCCGCCGCCAGCAATCTGCCTCAGATCGTCGGTCCAGCGAGCTGGTGGGCGTCCCACGCTGTGTTCACAAGTTCGTGGTCTCCACTAAAGCTCGAAGCTTAAAGCTCATTTTAACAAATTATCCGAGCATTATTTATGAGCAATTTGTCCGCTGCCGCCCACCGGTTCCCTTATTGATATTAAACGCTCATTAGCTCGACTCTATACGCGTTTTAATTACTGGACGTTAATCGATAACTTTCTAATCGATTTCAAGCGTTTGTTTGTTTTGGTTCTATTTGTGATATTGTTTCTTTTTCTCCGTCGGTGGGCAGTTTAAATTAGTACTGTACAAACAACCTTTAAATTTTAAGACGTAGATAGGGTTTTTACGTGATAGGCTTTTACTTACTTAATTATTTATTTATTTTATTAAGGATATCAATAGCGAACACAAATAATTTGATCACAAGGACCACAATGGGTTTTAAATAAATAAAAAAAAAACAACTGCTCGTCCTGGTCTCAAACTAAGATACCCTGTGCTATGGTACTCGTAACCAGGCAAGGACGTCACACACATGGAAATACACCCAGACTCGGGCCGTTTCGACGGCCCCAGTGGGAATCGAACCCACGACCTCCGGCACGGTAATCAGACGTAATACCGTGATACCAACAATTCAGTCAAGACCACAACGGCTCCTTTGTGGTTTAGTAAGTAAATTTAATTAAAAAATGACCAGGGCATCAGCTCTTTGTCTAAAGCACAGAAATGCTTACTTATCAGCAAAACAACTTTGAATACAAACAAAATTGTGTATACAGCAGATAGTATCTAAATAATACGACAAAGTAGTCCGTCCATCTAATTAACGTTGTCCAACAAGATATGCATACAATTTCTTTACAGACGGCCTATGTCACTTGGGAACTGGACACCGATTCTAGTAATTCTGCCGAACTGGGCTTTCTTAATAATAACTTCCACACAGCACAATCACTTGTCCTTACCCCAAACTAGGATACCCTGTGCTATGGCAACCAGGCAAAGAGATGGAAATACCCAGACATGGAAATACCCAGACTGAGATCATTCGTAAGGTCGTCCCCAGTGGGAATCAAACCCACGGCTTTCAAGTAATCAGACGTGATACCGCTAGGCCAACGAGGAAGTTGCTCGAATCGCTCAATTGTTGTTGATATTATGCAGTGTCGCAGAATGGTGCTGTCGCTGCTATAGTTTTCGCAGCGTTGTTATTAGACGGTTTTACAATAGACGATAACCGAACGACACGACAAGCCAAAGAGGCTCGATCAACTATCACGAAACGCCTTAAACGTAGTTAGCTGCGTCTCAGGAGAGGTGATCTGCTTCATGTAGTGGGAGATCTTACAGACCAGTGCTCACCGAATAGACACTTCAAAAGTTTGTAAGTTTCTATGTAGGGAGTAATCTCCGAAAGAACTTATCCGATTTAAAAAATTCTTTCACCTGAATTTAGAATGGACATTCAGTGTGACAGGTGGGTTGGCGATCGCAGTATGCCAAGCCAAGCGTGGCGATTATGGCAAAACCGCTCATGGTTTTCATAACCGTGAGGGAGGCCTATGTCCTTCAGTGGGCGTCAAATGGCTGATGATGATGATGATTCAGGGTGGATGTAAGCTATAGGCTAAACCGTTGACGAGACTGTAGTCGCGGGCTCTGCTAGTTTGAAATAAAATTTTGATTTGCTTGATTTGATTAGAACAGGAAACACCCGCCCACGGAATCGTTCACTATGAGAACGTGGGAATATTCCTTGAGTGCCTCAAGAATTTACTAAAAGGATGTTTTTAATATAAAATAGGAGACTTCCCGTTGACATAGAACTATAACATTTGGCAAGTAATATCGTCGTATACTACAAGTACAGACGAAAATCCAATAATAAAAAAAATAAAAAAATAGTCTTTGAAGTTCGAGGAAAGCTCGAATAATTATGGGACTCGATTCCTGAACTATTTATAATATGTAAGTACCTACCTATAAATTTGTACGAAGCCCTCGGTGGGCGAGCGCGACTCGCACTTGTCCGGTTTTTTTTAAATTATTTTCTGTGTCCCACTGCTGGGTAAAGGCATCCACTTTAGCCTTCCCCTCCTCTCTGTCACTGGACATCTCCGCCGGTCTGATGAATGAAAGGTATAATCTGGGCTTTTGGAACATTCATACGATAAATTCCGTGTGGCGCCGGATTAAGAACAGCGTCATTCCATTTCCTTCCGTGGATGTCGTAGAAGGCGACTAAGGGAATACATTACCAGGAGCCGGGCAGCAGCGTCTTCCTGAGATTCCAACCGCATACTGCGATCGCCAACCCGCCTGCCAAGCATGGCGATGATGGAAAAAGCCCTCATGGTTAGGAAAACCCCGAGGGAGGCTTATGCCCTGCAGTAGGCGTAAAATGGCTGATGATGATACGATAAATTATCGTCATTTACAAATATGCATACACATACTAAGACACAAACATACACTCTTTTGCACCGTCTCACCGAAAATTTGTTTAGTTTAAGTTTTGGCCTGACATCTTAAGGATAATGGTAACATATAGGATGTTACCATTATCCTCACAAATCTATCTTACCATTCGAAGCATTATGTTTACCTCTACTATGGTACTCACGATTGGCCAGGATTGCCCAGTGTGGGGCCACAGTGAAATTTGGTGTCGCTAAAAGAGTATATATATTCGCCTTGATCTATGATCTTAGCTTTAGTAGAACTCGGCCTCAGGTTGCGTGGGCGCAGTGTGAATTGGCAGCGCGTCTGTCGCGGCCGCCCGTTAATTGCGCCTCTCATTACCGAGTCGGTATTAATGACACGACAGTGTTGGGGACCAAATTCTGATTTACGGTGAAAGAAGAGACCGTCCCGTCGAGCACACGAAATCGATAACGGGGAAAGTCTTGGAAATCTTATCCCGTATTATAACAATAAAATCAAAATATTTTTATACAAAGTAACACAGAAACTGCGACTTAATGAACGTCACCAGTTGGACTAGGTGTTGATTTTAAAATCTATATCATTTTGGAGAACAAAATAAATGGACGAAAACACTTCAAATTTAGTGTTTTCCAATTTGGTCCTTAATTAATTAACTGAGTTTAAATATTATTCTATAACCTAGAACTCATTCATTGAACTGGGTTTTGACAGACAGACAGATGGACGGACGGAAGGACGGGCGGACGGACAGCAGAGTAATCTTCTAATCGTTCCGTTTTTTCCTTTTGAGGTACGGAACCCTAAAAAGATCATACTGACAATAGACTTTGAATTTTATATACCAACTAGCGTTTGTATTTCTTCATACAAAATTTACTTCCCCTTTTCACTTCTGAAGGGATGTCATTTTGAAAAACATCCTTTTACTAAATTCTTGAGGCACTCAAGGAATATTGGGAATACTCGCTCTCATAGTGAACGATTCCATGGGCGGGTGTTTCCTATTCTAATCAAATCAATGAAATCAAAATTATTTTATTCAAAATTAGTGTGACGTTTGTTGTTGCAGATTACGAGTAGCAGACAAATAACTTATATTAGGGTTCAACAATCAAACGACATAAAACTAAGTAGGTAACTAAATTAATCAAAAATACCGCCCCGGGACACACCCGGTCCAAAAGTTCCCATGACGCTAGCAGCATTCCCCGCTGTTCCGTCAGGGAAATCATTTGAATCAGGTATGCCCCGGAACGATGGTCATACCCGCCTATACCTATATGCCCCATTGTAGGTCACAGGCCTTCTCTCAGAGAGAAAGTATGTGCTTAATCACCACGCGTGTCCAACGCGGACTGGCGATTTCAAGCGCTGAGGTATGTGAACACTGCGCCCAGGCTTCCTCACGATGTTCTCTTTCACAGTTAGCGAGTGGCTACTAAAAAATCACAAATGTACATAGCTTAGAAAACAAAGTCATTGGTACATCCGGATACTGTTTCTCTTTCTACACGTTATTGTGATCCTATATTAATGAATGAATGAATGAAGATTTTTGTTCAGATAGATACAAAGGTCTGCCAAATAAATAACTAGCTAACGAAAATTTCGCCTATGGATGCAAATGGCAAGGGACTGTGATTGATTGAAGATTTTTATTCAGATAAATACAGAAAAATACATAAGTTGTATTTCTGCCAAACTGCATAACAGTTTGTTGACAGATGCTCTTGGTTTTACAATCGTATACTCCTAACCTCCTTTTCACCCCTCGCCCCTTCGCCCGGTTGGCACCTTCACGTCACTCCCCAGGGGCATATTCAGGAATATATAAGATAACATTTTAAGTGACTCGCGATACGCATACTAAAAATAACTGTCGTGGAGGGTATTTCAAACTCCCCATACACCACCCTCTTGCTTGCCCTTAAGAGATGTCATTTGGACGAAAAATGGCTACAGCCAGCAGTGGGCAGCTGTGAATTCATTATTACAATGATGATGAATGACAACTTCCATACAACAAAGTCACTTGTCCTGGTCCCAAACTAGGATACGCTGTGCTCTGAAAACTTGTCCTGGTGCCAAACTAGAATACTCTGTGCCGTGGCAAGCAGGCAAGGTTATAATGAGCATGGAAACACCCGGGATAAGGCCATTTGTACAAATCACGCACGGCGGTTTCCAGCGGGAATCAAAACCACGACCTTTGGTACTCAAGCTTGTAAAACTACCTTTTTTCGTGAGAATCCGTCTCTTTCGTCACTGGCATGTTTACCGCGGATTGGCGATTTCAAACGCTGTGGCATGTGAATAGCTCAGACACTCAGGGTTTCCTCACGATGTTTTCCTTCACCGTTACCGAGTGGTGTTGCTACTATAACTTCACAAATCTACATAACTTAAAAAACAAAGTCGTAGGTACATGCCCGCACTGGAAATCGTACCCGGGTCTCTCGCTTCAGAGTCCTATGTTCTACCCATTGGGCTACCACCGCTGGAATGTTTATTATACATTTATTCAGCAATATCTCTTCAATAATGTGTAGGCTACAGCCGTATCTGCTTTAAGATACCGGAGCGTGCGTTAAAATAAACATGTGTTCGTTATTTAGAGCCTTCAAGAGATAAGCTCGGATATGTGGGAAGAAGGGCTCTAATAACTAATAATAACAGTGATATTTAAAGACATAGACGTCTAACTAGTGCTAAAAAAACCGGCCAAGTGCGAGTCGGACTCGCGCACGAAGGGTTCCGTACCATTATCGTCGGTTGCCTGTAAGAAATTGCTATAAGCAATAAGGCCGCCAATTGTACTGCATTTTTGTAAACATTTCATGTTTGTGTTTTTCCTGGTACAATAAAGAATATTCTTATCTTATCTTATTTTATCTATACAACATTTGAATATTTCAAGCGTCTACCTGTTGTATTAATATCGTGCAAAAACGGCAAAAAATCACGTTTGTTGTATGGGAGCCCCCCTTAAACATTTATTTTATTCTGTTTTCAGTATTTGTTGCTATAGAGGCAACAGAAATACATCATCTGTGAAAATTTCAACTGTCTAACTATCACGGTTTATAAGATACAGTCTGGTGACAGACGGACGGACGGACGGTCTGTTTAGGACCAATGGCGCTTCAATGGACGTTAGGGCGATATCGTTATTCAGCAAAATGGATATTCTGATAGGGATCCATCCATTGTGTTACCAATCGGAGCGAGTCCAGTATTACCCGGAAAAATATCTATGCACCTGCCACCGTCAGACCGCCATCTTTCAACTCCGGTACCTAGATATTTCAACATACATCATGAAGTCAACGGTTTGACGTTTTACAAAAAAAAAACAATCATAAGTTACGCTGTCGTTTACTATCGCCCAATCAACGTTCACGTCGTCACGCATGGCGTACAGAGTGAACCAATCACAGAGTGATTTACTCTACAGCACATCTTGCGCTTATTTTATTGGTGCAGACTGATCGAGAGGATATGGGCCGCTTTTGACAGTGAATTTTGTAGCAAGGACTACTTCTATGGTTTTTTTATTGGCAGGTTAATAGCAACAGCAACAAAATAAACTCACGCCTGTATCCTGGAGGGGTACAGGGGCTGCCACTTGCCACGAACCTGACAGATCTCTTTTGCCTCCAACATTCATAAGTTGTTGCGTGCACGCACGCCGCTTTCGCAGAAGAAGAAGAAGAAAAACATTTATTTAACGCCACATCATCATCAACCCATTATGTCCCCACCGAGGGGCACGGGTCTCTTCCCTGAGGAAGGTATAGGCCATACTCCACCACGGGGGCCAAGTCCGGATTGGTGGAGGCTTGTAGACTAGTGGCTCGTCTACTGTCAGAAGTTGTCAAGCCGCCCTAAGGCCTCTGACTTGGCTTAACGACTGCCATCTATCGACGGCAGCCGGCACCAACAGCTTAACGTGCCTTGCGAAGCACGGAACCGCTCGGAAAAATGCCACTAGCGTTAGGCATAGACGGCGACCCATCCATGCACTGAACGCGCCCTGTGTTGCTTAACCTTCGTGATCGTTTAAGATCACTCAGGCAGCCGGGGCTACGAGCGATTTAACGCCACATAGACACACATAATTATGCAGGAAAAGTAAATACAGTAAATAAGGCAGATATAGGACAAAAGCAGAAGAAATGTGAAGCTAATAGTGAGAAAAAAACAAAGGCTAAGGGTACAGTGGATGCACTCTGTACGTCGATGCAGCGGAAAAAAGGCCTCATGCTCAGTATTAGCTTTCGGGTACTTTTTATCTTACCCTTAATGATACGTGAAAGAAAACTTGAGGAATCCTTAATTTAAAATGTATTCAAAACCTTAACTGTTTTTTGCGCTCAGCGACTCTGTAATAATGTTGCATCTTTTAATCTAACATCTGACGGTCTTATTTATAAAAAAAACGATTCCTTAAAACACTCCATAAACGCCGCAAAGTCTTGGCAAAGCCTTCCCTTGTAATGTCTCTCCCACAGACTATTTATACGCATTTATTACACACAGGCTTTTTTTAACCATAAATTTCGTAAGCACTACACATTATAGGCTTTATTCCGAACTAGCTGTCCTGGCGAACTTTGTACCGCCCGCCACAGAATCCGTTTATACGATTCTTGTTACCATGGCAACGCGATCTTACTTATATGTAATATTATAAATGTGAAAGTTTGTGAAGATGTTTGGATGTTTGGATGTTTGCTACTCACGCAATAACTGCTGAACGGATTTACATGAAACTTGGCGTACAGATAGACAAAGACCTGAATTGAGACATGGCATACTTCATATCCCGGTAATGTGTTCCGTGGGATAATATTTATTTTAAGTTTAAAACAGACCACATATCGGCAAGCGCAGCGTAGGACGACCAGCCACAAGATGGACAGATGACCTCATCCAAGTGGCAGGAAGGCGCTGGATGCGGGCCGCTTCCAACCGGTCTTTTTGGAACTCCATGGAGGAGGCAAAGAGGAGGCCTATGTCCAGCAGTGGACTTCTTGTTGTGCGAGCGAACGTTGTGTTTTGAAAATAGATGGCGTGGTGCAAGAATTCGGGCAGTATATTTTTTATTTTGATCTTATTTTATATTTTTTTCTTAAAGCAGAAGTAATTTCTAGAGACTAATTTAATTTTTTCAGCGATTTGTTAAGTTTATTATTATAAATTATTTATTTAAAATATTTGAAAGCGTGACGTCATATTTTTCGAGTACACACGCCGAAACGTCGCGCAAACTGTCACACTTTGTTTCTGTCATTTGCTATGACAGACGTTTTTTTCACAGACAAGGAAATGATATGCATATGACAGTTATGACAGCAAGTCTTTTTTTTAAGTAACGTAGTGTTGCCATATGTTATGTTTATTTTAAAATGTGACGTCATCAGAAGGTCAAATGAAGGTTATTGTTTTTTGGCAAAAATAACGCTCATCTTCCTTAATATTTATCTTAAATATAGAAAATATGGTTACTTAGATGTTAATCTCGAAATGGTTTTTGATTCAGCCCTCAAGAAAAAAAATAGTCTTTGCGAATTGTATGAACGGAATCTGTGGCGGTACGAAGTTCGCCGGGACTTCTAGTAAATAAATATCTGAAATAAGAGTTTGGTCTGAAGAAAGGTTACGGTAAGAGTAAAATGTTAGCTCGCGGTAACGCATTACCTTAGGAAACAAAGTCATAGGTACACGTCCGCACTGGCAATCGAACCTGGGTCTGATATGATGATTCATCATCATCAACCCATTATGTCCCCACCGAGGGGCACGGGTCTCTTCCCTGCGGAAGGTATAGGCCATACTCCACCACGGGGGCCGAGTCCGGATTGGTGGAGGCTTGTAGACTAGTGGCTCGTCTACTGTCAGAAGTTGTCAAGCCGCCCTAAGGCCTCTGACTTGGCTTAACGACTGCCATCTATCGACGGCAGCCGGCACCGACAGCTTAACGTGCCTTGCGAAGCACGGAACCGCTCGGAAAAATGCCACTAGCGTTAGGCATAGACGGCGACCCATCCATGCACTGAACGCGCCCTGTGTAGCTTAACCTTCGTGATCGTTTAAGATCACTCAGGCAGCCGGGGGTACGAGCGATTATGATGATTATGATGAACGCATTACCGGAATATCAGGTATCTTATGTCTCAATTCAGATCTTATCCTATCAGTATGCCAAGTTTCATGTAACTCCGTTCGGCCGTTATTGCGTGATTGAGTAACAATCATCCAAACATCTTCACAATTATTATATTAGTAGGATATAGTAGAATTAACTTACTCTGAGGCTTTTGCTGGAAATCTGACAAACTTAGGCTGAGCATGAGGCCTTTTGGAAAATTTTGTTTTTAAGATTTTTTCAGTTATTTTGATTTTCTTTGACTTCAAAAAAGGAGGAGTTTCTCAATTCGACAGTCCGACCCGCCCCAGTTTCTCAATTCGACAGTCCGACCCACCCCAGTTGAGTCAAATCAAAGATACGTGTGTAAACAAGCGGACGTAGCATCGTTTAGAGGTACATGTACAATCGTCGTTAATACAATGGATACAATGAATGCGTGCATGCAATGAATGAATATTGAGGAAGCGAAAGTGATCTGTCAAGATCGTGGCAAGTGGCAGTGCCTGGTCTCTGTCTACCCCTCTAGGATACAGGCGTAAGTTTATGTATGCATGTATGCATGTATGCATGTATGCATGTATGCATGTATGCATGTATGCATGTATGTATGTATGTATGTATGTATGTATATAGGTATGTATGGATACATAGTAGTCGCTCTCTCCCAGCCGATTACTTGATAATGAATCCTTCCATTGCTTTTGCTGATGCATTCATGATTCCGTGTGGCGCCGGATTAAGAATAGCGTCACTCCATTTCCTTCCGTGGATGTCGTAGAAGGCGACTAAGGAAATACATTATCAGGAGACGGGCAGCAGCGTCATCCTGAGAGTCCAACCGCATACTGCGATCGCCAACCCGCCTGCCAAACGTGGCGATTATGGCAAGACCCTTCATGGTTAGGAAAACCATGAGGGAGGCCTTTGTCCTGCAGTGGGCGTCAAATGGCTGATGATGATGATGATGATGAATCCTTCCAGATTCGTCGTTGACTTGTATCTGCTTTCGTCTTCTGCGCCTTCGAAGTAACAAAGCCAGCAGTAGTGTTTCCTCGTCAGATCAATCCACTTTGCCACTGAGTGTCCAAAACGCAGCGTTCGTCGCGGCGTGCTCGCCGCGCAATCGCTATGCAATCGCGGCGAGCTCGCTGCGCAATCGCATCGCTTTCAAATCGCTCACAAATCGCTAGTGTGATAGGGCTGTAAAATGAACTGTATCTTGGGTAAAAATTTAATTAAGTTTCTGATTTAGAGTTACTTTATATATTGCTAAGTTTGGTTCTGCTCAAGAATGTTAATTTTTTATTTTGATTTGATTTTATAGTTTTAAGACCGGATTCTCCGAGCGCACGATTTGTAATGAACTTTTGTCGTAGGAAAATTTTTTAGAAATCACCGAAATGCTCATCCAATTACTTAATACAGTTTTGACGACCGACGTCACTAACACGTTTATTGATAATAATTTTGGTATATTTTTCATTATCCATAACTTAATGTATACCTGGCTCAAATAAAACCATATTTAGTTATAATTTAAACTCATATTAGCAATTTTTTTTGATGCAGTGAATTTTAAAAATCATATAAATAATTTCCGACTCATTGAAAAGTAGTACAAATTTTTTCAGATTTTAAATAATAACCATAGAGCGTAAAATGTACTTTAAAACACCTATTTAAGGGGTACAGCCGGATAACCCAGCCTTAAATACTCTAAGTATTCAACATCGGCTACCTTAAAAAGGATTGATATCCAAAACTGGTTAAACTATGCTCTTATCGCTGTTAGACTAGTAAGCTCCGAGTGAATTGAAGCTAAAAGTCGCACTTAAAACGCTGTAAAAGTAATTTTATGATTATTTTATGAAGCGAGACTGCTGTTTAGTGTTTAACGTTTCTTTACACTATACGAGAGATTGTAGACACGAAAAAATCTTGGGAAAATGTTTTAAGGTGCTCCAGGGTAACTAGCGCCACCGAGGAAGAAGAATCACACCTTTTTTACAGATCAAACTTCGAAAAAGTATCTGTACGATCTCTCAATCATGTTAATACTAATTTTTAGCACCCATTACGTTGTAAAGAGGTTCGAAGTTTCGGTTAAGGTCAGTTGGGACTGGGAGAGCGCTGGCACGGTTAGCCAGAGATCATGGGTTCAAGTCCCGGCATGGGTGGAATTTTTAGCCTCTAAATAGGTTTTTAAAACTGCCCTCAGCACGGATTAGTGCAACAAAAAGAATACAAAGAATACACACACACACACGCACACACAGGCAAATCCACCACCTATTATTTTCCTTAAAAAGGTTCTTTCTTCTGCATGATTTGCATGATTGAAAATTTTAAATAAATTACATCTGAAAACGTAACTGAAATAATTATCCCTGTTAACAATACAACAGCACACTAGATTGCACTACGATTATGTAAAAACACTGACCCCTGAGATACAGGCCTAAAACCTAGTTCAGGGGTCAAGGTACCAATATTTTATAAGTGTGTTATACTGAACTTGTTTTGTATTCCATGATTTTTTTTACTTGTATTGCTGCTTGATTTGATTAAACTTGATTATAATGATTGTAAAAGTATTGGTATACTTATGATAAAAGTAGGAAGGAGGCTTTGCTAAATAATAAAATTACGAATATTTAACATATGCCACACCGTACATATCGTACTTTGATTGTAGTTGGAATATCACTCGCTAACTGTAAAGGGAAACATTGTAGGGAAACCTGAGTGTCTGAGGTGTTCACATACCTCAGCGCTTGAACTTGCCAATCAGCGGTGTGTAATTAAGCCCATAATTATATATCTGAGAGAAGGCCTGTACCCTGTTGTGAGACGTATATAGACTGCAATAAGAAAAACGGCCAAGTGCGAGTCGGACTCGCATTATCTATAAAGCATTTGAATATTTCAAGCGTCTACCGGTTGCTGTTATTTATATCGAGCAAAAAGCGACAAAAAATCACGTTTGTTGTATGGGAGCCCCCCATAAATAGTTATTTTATTCTTGTTTTTAGTATTTGCTGTTATAGCGGCAACAGAAATACATCATCTGTGAAAATGTCAACTGTCTAACTATTACGGTTAAATGAGATACAGCCTGGTGACTGACTGACGGACGGACAGCGGATTATTAGTAATAGGGTCCCTTAGCCTTTGGTTCATCATTCAGCCACAAGAAGTCCACTGCTGGACATAGGCCTCCTCCATGGATTTCCAAAAAGACCGGTTGGAAGCGGCCTGCATCCAGCGTCTTCCTGCCACTTGAATGACGTCATCTGTCCATCTTGTGGCTGGTCGTCCCACGCTGCGCTTGCCGATATGTGGTCTCCATTCGAGAACTTTTCGGCCCCATCGGCCATCAGTTCTGCGTGCTATGTGCCCCGCCCACTGCCACTTCAACTTACTAATCCGCTGGGCTATGTCGACGACTTTCGTTCGTCTACGGATCTCATCATTTCTGATTCGATCTCGTAGAGAAATTCCGAGCATAGCCCTTTCCATAGCTCGTTGCGTGACCTTGAGCCTTCTTATGAGGCCCATAGTGAGAGACCACGTTTCAGTGCCATAAGTCATCACTGGTAACACACACTGGTTGTATAATTTTGTCTTGAGCGATTGAGGTATATTAGACGAAAAGACTTTTCTAAGTTTCCCGAAAGCTGCCCAGCCGAGTTGGATTCGACGATTGACCTCTTTCACGAAGTTGGACCGGCCTAGTTGGATTGTTTGTCCTAAGTAGACGTATTCGTCTACAACTTCGAGAGTCGTGTTCCCCAATGTTATTGGGGTGGGCACAACACGAGCGTTCGACATGACCTTCGTTTTGTCCATGTTCATTTTAAGGCCCACACGTTGGGAAACTCGACTGAGGTCGTCGAGCATTATGCCGAGGTCTTCCATCGTTTCTGCCATGACTACTATATCGTCGGCAAATCGAAGGTGCGTGATGTACTCGCCATTGATATTGATGCCGCGTCCCTGCCATTCCAGAAGCTTGAAGGCATCTTCCAGTGCGTTCGTGAACAGTTTCGGAGAGATAACGTCTCCCTGTCTCACGCCTCTTCTCAATGGAATTGCCTCCGAATTCTGCTCCTGTACTCGGACCGACATGGTGGCGCTGTTGTACAAGCACTTCAGCACCTCGATATACCGATAGTCAATACGGCAACGCTGGAGAGACTCGAGCACTGCCCATGTCTCGATCGAATCGAAGGCTTTCTCATAGTCCACAAACGCTAAGCAGAATGGCAAATTATACTCCTCAGTCTTCTGTATAATTTGCCGCAGCGTGTGGATGTGGTCTATGGTACTAAAGCCCTTTCGGAAACCGGCTTGTTCGGGAGGCTGGAAGTCATCAAACCTGCGTTCGAGACGATTCGTGAGGACCCTCGAAAACAGCTTATAAACATGGCTCAGAAGCGAGATGGGTCGGTAGTTCTTCAATAGAGAGTTATCACCTTTCTTGAAGAACAGCGTCACCACGCTTCTGTTCCATGCTTCTGGCGTTTTTCCTTCGAGCACGACGGAATTGAAGAGCTTCTGAAGGACTTTAAGTACTGGTGTTCCACCCGCTTTCAGGAGCTCTGATGTGATTCCGTCCTCTCCTGGTGCCTTGTTATTCTTGAGCTGTTTCAGGGCCATCCTAATCTCGTACAGGCTGATGTCCGGGATGTCTTCGGTATAATGTCGGGTCAGTTTGGCTCTCGGATCTTTGTTCAAACTGCTAACAGGTTTTGCGACTGAGGTGTATAGCTGTCCGTAGAAACTCTCAATCTCCCTCAGCACCTCTGATTTGGTCGACGCTATACTGCCGTCCTCTCTCTTCAGCTTCGTCAGCTGGCTTTGCCCAATAGACAAGTCTTTTGCGAACACTTTGGAGCCCTTGTTCCGCTCTATAGTCTCTTTAATACGTTCGGTATTAAAGGACCGAATATCGTGCCGCATAGACTTTGAGATATGTCTATTGAGCTGCCTATATGACTTAGCATCCTCGGAGGACTGCAGTTGCAACGCGCGACGTTTAGCCATGAGGTCGAGAGTATAGTTTGAGAGCTTTTGTGGTCTACTCGTACGGTTGGGTCTATAGAACCTCGAGCCCACTGTACGGACAGTTTCTACAAACCTGTTATTGATCTCGTCCACCGATGCGGCGCTCTCCAGGCACTCAAAGCGATTTGACAATTCGAGTTGAAAGTTCTCGGGGTTCTGGATATGGGCACGAGTAGGTCGGAGCGTGGACTTCATGAGACGAGACCTCTCAACTTTGACATTGATATTCAATGTGCCTCTTACTATTCGGTGATCGCTTCCGGTTTTCACCATGTTGATCACAGAGACGTCATTGAATATTTGTCTCTTGGAGGTCAGGATGAAGTCTATCTCGTTTCTCGTGGAACCATCGGGACTCAACCAGGTCCATTTCCTGTGAGGTGGCTTCTGAAAGAAAGAGTTCATCATAAAGAGTCCCTCTTTCTCCAGGAAGTCTGCCAACCTTTGTCCTCTCGGGTTCCGTTGCCCATAACCAAATTGCCCCACTCTCATCTCACCCTCGCTTCTTGTGCCCAGCTTCGCATTGAAGTCCCCCATAACCACATTAAAATAGGTCTCCGAGGTATGTATGGCCCTACTAATGTCCTCATACATCGCCTCTACCTCCTCATCGGAGTGTGACGAGGTCGGTGCGTATACCTGAATGACCTTCAGCGAATATCTCTTAGATATTCTGAGTATTAGGTACACCACCCTGCTCGACACACTGTTGATGGCCAAAATGTTATTTACGAGGGACTTGTGGACGAGAAACCCGACACCACCCTGGGACTGTTGCTCGCCCTCCCGGTAGTAGAGCAGGTTACCGGATTTCAGGGTTATCGTGTCCTCGCCCTCTCGACGGACTTCAGATAACCCTAGGATATCCCAGTGTAACCTACCCATTTCCTCTTCCAGCTCAATTAGCTTTTCGTCTGTCCTCAATGTGCGAATGTTGTGTGTTACCAGGGCCAGTCGTTTTCGTTTTTGGGGGTGGTAGCCAGATCTCTGCCGGAGATTCTTAGCACCCCTTGCTCCGCCGTTACCGTGGCCGCTACCGTAGCCAGGAATAGCGGAGCCGCCGGGGACTGGGGGCCTGGTTTTTTGGTGTATTGCCATGAGGGTATTTGCCTTACTCGCCACGCTTGGCATGCGGGTTGGCGAGCGCAGTATATCGTATTTTCGCAGAAGGCGCTGCTGCCCACCTTCTGGTAATGTCCCTTATCCGGTTTTTACGGCACCCGCGGGAAGAGATGGGGGGGTACTATTCTAAAGCCGGCACCCCACGGCGCTGCCTTTGGTTACGGAACCCTAAAAAGTATATTACAAAAGAGTATATTTTTATTAGTTATCAGGTTCTTAGTTTATGAGTATGAACATTTTCTCCAAAAATTTTGATACTTTGACACTTTAATTCATTTGCAGACAGCTTCGTCAAGCATAAAAGGGAAAATTAATACAAAACTCATAAGAAGGCTCAAGGTCGCCCAGCGAGCAATGGAGAGAGCTGTGTTAGGAGTTTCATTGCGTGATCGAATCAGAAATGAGGAGATCCGCAGAAGAACCCGAGTTACTGATATAGCTCGAAGAATTGCTCTGTTGAAGTGGCAGTGGGCGGGGCACATAGCTCGGAGAACTGATGGCTGATGGGGCGAAAAAGTTCGGACCTGGCGTCCGTGGACTGGAAGCCGCAGCGTGGGAAGGCCCCCCCACCGGATGGTCTGACGACCTGGTTACGGTGGCGGGGAGTCGCTGGAGGCGGGCGGCACGAGACCGGGAAGCTTGGAAAACCACGAGGGAGGCCTATGTCCTGCAGTGGGCGTCAAATGGCCGATGATGATGATGAATACAAAACTCCTTTGATATTTGCTTGCTGATATTTTTCGAAGTATCTGACTTTGTTCGATGATAAGAGTTGCGTCTACCACCTACGATATGAGGCAGATTGCTGTCAGCTGATGAGGATGGCCATGGACATAGAAGGTGGCGTGCCGCGGGGGAGGCCTGCGTCCAGCAGTGGACGAGTGTAGGCTGATTGATTGACAAAGGATAAAACGTTCTTGACACACCTACAATCATGCCTGTATCCCAGAAGGGTAGGCAGAGACCAGAGACTGCCACTTACCACGATCCTGACAGATCACTTTTGCTTCCTCAACATTCGTTAGTCGTTGCATGCACGCACGCCGGTTTCGGGTACTTTTTATCTTGTCCTTTCCTAATACATCCTCTATTTGGTCGAAGTATGTCCGCCTGGGACACATTCACTCGATATATTTGTGTCGTCAATCTTTCTTCCTTCATCCTCTCCACATGTCCAAACCAACGCAATATTCCTTTCTCAATTCTAGTCTAGATTGATTGTTTGAAGCAATTACTAACATTTCCATCACCACAAAAAGTGCAAGGCAAAGGCCTTCTCTCTTATAGAGAGAGTATGCTCTTCATCACACATGCCCATCGCGTATCGGCGATTTCAAGCATATAAAAACCTCGCACTCGGGTTTCCTCGCGTTTTTTTCCTTCACCTCCTAGCGAGTGGTACTGCTACCACAAATTCTATTTTATTTCGAGAGTCAATAAAAAACGTGGGCTCGGAATTAAATTACCTGACAGATTATGTTAATACGCACCATATTAAGATATACTTAACTCGAGTAAGTGTCTATAATTTACTCAGAGTTATCCATATAGTTACGGGGAAAGTGGAATTGTCGAAGTTATTTCATCGTGACCATTTTAAAGAATTTGTATTTAGGTGCTGGGACTATTTGATTTCTTTTCAGTAGCTTTAGCGTAATGTGTTCTACTATGTAGTAGTGTTTATTACCAATATTGATTGAGTACCTATATATATATATATATATATTCGTTTTCGTCTTATAGGGAAGAGCGGGTGATCGTGCTCTTCCACTATAAAGGGAAATTTCCCGCCAGGCAGATCGTATGCCTGGGGACGGCCGGTCCGACTGATGTTCGTCGGACGCTATATTTATGCTATGTCATGTGAAACATTTTGCTTGCGCGATGCAGGAATGTTGGAGTTTATAGTGCGCGCGCAGAATTGACATGTGCTCGCCACAGTCTGTATGGTGGACCTTGCATTGCCGTGAAGTTATATTAGCACTACCACTCGCTAACTGTGAAGGAAAACATCGTGAGGAAACCTGAGTGTCTAAGCTATTCAAATACCTCAGAGCTTGAAATCGCCATTCCGCGGTGCGGAACGCGTGGTGATAAAGCCCATACTCTCTCCCTGACAGAAGGCCTGTGCCCTCCAGTGGGACGTATATAGGCTGCTTATGATGCGAAAGAGGTCTGTCAGGATCGTGGCAAGTGGCAAGCCCCGATCTCAGCATACCCCTTCGGGATACAAGCGTGAGTTTATGTAATGTAAAGCTAATTCTATTCATAAGCGGTTTTAATTTCAGCAGGCAGTCACTTCATAAAAGTGTCCAATTTTAGAATGAAAATTATTAAGGTAAATAAAAAACTTTTGTACTATCATTGCAGTTTAAGTAACATATTGTAGAGACAGAAGACCTCATCCAAGTGGCAGGAAGACGCTGGATGCAAGCCGCTTCCAACCGGTCTATTTGAAAATCCATGGAGGAGGTCTATGTCCAGCAGCGGACTTCTAGTGGCTGAATGATATTGACGATGATGATGATTTTAGAGCTTATTACCAATTTTACTTTTGTGAAACAGGGCCCTGGAAATCATCATCATCATCAACTATTTGACGCCCACTGCAGGACATAGGCCTCCCTCATGGTTTTCATAACCATGAGATGTGCCATAATCGCCACGCCTGGCTGGCGGGTTGGCGATAGCCATAGATATCTGAGATGTCTATGGCGATAGCAGTATGCGGCTGGAATCTCAGGAAGACGCTGCTGCCCGTCTCCTGGCAATTGATTTCCCTAGTCGCCTTCTACGACTTCTACTTCTACCTCTACGCCCTGGAAATAAGATAATTCTATCACGAGATCCTTCTAGTTGTTCTTGTTCACAAAATAAGAACTCCGTCTAACTCTAAACGTCATGTAAATCATTCATAGCAATGTTAATGAGTTAGGAATATAGGATTATTTAGAAATAAATCGTCCAAATAATAATTTATTGAGAGCTCTGCATTCTGGATTCCTTTGTGGGGACAAATTCCATGAAATTACCAATTTACCTGCTTTATTGTACGTACGTGAAGAGTGAGAACATTATCCTACTCTTCACGTACGATAATAATAATAACTTCCACACAACACAATCACTTGTCCTGGTCTCAAACTAGGATACCCTGTGCTATGGTCACCAGGCAAGGACGTTGTCAAAACATGCTGCCCAAATAAACTGTCAAATACACATCAGGAACGTCAAAACGCATAACCTAATACACATTGGACAGTTACGGAATAGGCTTGCAGGTAGCCGTTAGTGGAGTTGCGTTCGCGTTTTAGTCAGTTTTGTAAATCCGATTGCCTGGAATCTGTCTAGACATGGTAGGTATTTCTTAATAGGCCACCCAGAGTTTTTCTCAACTGCGAAAACACAGGAGGATTACGTTTCTAGGGTTCCGTCTGTCTGTCTGTCCGGCTGTCTGTCTGCGGCTTAGCACAGAGACGATAAGTACTAGAAAGCTGAAATGTTGCATACATATACATATACATACTAGTCACGCCGAAAAAAACGGTAGGATAAAATTATGAAGTATTTTATTTAAGAATAATTTTGTTCCGCTTAAACCATAGTGTGGGGTATCTTTGGATTGGTCTTAAAATATTGTATCGTAAAAATATTATGGGTGTAGGAAAACAATTTTTCAATTAAGGGTTCCGTTTGCGAAATATGAAGCTTTAAAGCGCAAATTTTTGTTAGAGTAGGGCGTCTCCACTCTCTCCTGGCTAAACGGTTGATTGTAGAAAAGTAAAAAAAATCGGTATGTATGCATGGTACAATCGCCGACATCATGCGGCCGATGTACGAGTAGCATGCGGCAGTCTATTTTACGCCGAGACAACATCGTGTCTAGATAAGTCGTGTGTCTAGTCTGCAACATGACGCAAGGTGTTGCAGTGCCGCACGATTCCTGCCACAAAGTGCGACATTTTTTACCATAGTAGCATGCGGCCTTGTGGCATGCCGCAACGCAATGCCGCACAGTGTTGCCCCGCTTTACAAGAGCCTTTACTGGCCACTTGGCTAATTCTTAAAAATGAGACGTCAAATTAAGGGTGGCTGTGGCGCGCGCGAGTGTCACTGATTATGACGTCCGAAAAAAGCGAAATGGCGGCAATTGACGGATGTCAGCGGTATTAGTACAAAGCCGCCAAAACATATTGAATAAGACTCGTTATAATAGTAATCAAAACAACTTAAGTCAAAATCAAAAATTTTATTCAATATATAAACAAAATGTCTACTTTATGATCGTCAAAGCTGTTAGTTTCCCTATTAATGGATTATGCGGAGAAGAAGCTAATAAAGAAACTCCACATTTATTATTTTCAAAACAGGTTCTAAATTAATTAACAGCCTTTTCAACTTCAAATATTTGTCACGAATGTGTTGAACACTAGTCACAATCGTCCTTTAAATAATATTAATCTACTGTTTAATGCCAAACATCTTTGTCTTCTAAATAATCCTTGACTTTATAGTAAGCTTGTTTTGCATAGTGTGCTTAACACATTTTTTAAACCGCGTTGGAGGTAACTACTATGTCTTGAGAAATCTTGTTGTAGAACCTTATACAGCGCTCCATAAAGGATTTATTAACTTTTGCAAGTCTAAATCGTGGAAATGACAATTTATGTGTATTTCTAGTATTAACATTATGATGACTACCAACATTTTCGAAGTCTTTGATATTTTTTCTAACGTACGTAATATTTTCATAAATGCATTGACTTGCAATACAACACAAATGCAATTTACAAATACAAATAAGTTTATTATTACCTGATAAAAATACATTTCATACTTATTATCTAAAGATAGTATGGACAATAACAGATTATTAGTGACCCTCACTTAAGGTCAGACCTGTCCTGTGAAGGCCATATAAAAATATTGCCAGCTAGTTTTTTTTTGAGTAGGTTGACATAATGTGGACACTTTTTTTTATTTATTAAAAATGAAATTATAATTATTTAAAATTAAAGTAAATTATTTAAAAACCAGTTAAAATATTGAAAATATTTAATCTGTGGTTACGACTTTTCCTTGTAAAACTTCTCCATCACAGAGTCCACATATTATAATCGGCGTTTTAAGGAACCGTGTTTTTTATAAGGCCGCAAGACTTGGTACTTGGTATTTTTTTCGGTAGTAAGAAAACACAAAATAATAAATATTTAAAATTCAAAATTCACTTCAATTGTCATGATAGTAACTGCTATTATGACGTGGAAGAATTTACTTCTAGTTTATTGTTTATTTGTTAATTGCATTTTAATTTTGATATATACCTAAATTATTTCTTACTGTACATTAAGGCTACTTGGGCAGAGTGCACAGAAATTATCTTTTTTTCTTTTATTAGGAACATCATAAGCTGGTCACGTGATCGGCCTAGTTCCAATTCAGTTTGTCGGTCTGAACACCCACATCAGCTATACTATTATACTATGCGCGTTTTAAAGCGCACTGTGGTATTCTAGACACGATCTGTCCTCCGGATGCGCAGTATACTGTGCGATCCATTGCACTCGAATAGGTGGGCGAGACTTGCTACCAAGTGGGTACCACGGGCAGACATCGCAAAACGGGGCCAAAAAGACGGTGGCGCGATGATCTCGACAAATTCTTGCCGGAGTGGTCAGAGGTAGGAAACGACCGAAAATCTTGGTCTGAGGCCTTTGCTATTCAGTAGGATACCTTTATTATTGAGGCTACATTAAAAAAGGCGATAACACCTCAACATTGCACTGTATTCAGTTACGTAATGGACGACTTTATAACTATACTGTAAAGCTTGATGTGTTGTCGATTGTGTACTTATAAAATAAAATAATTATGAACAATATGTGCTTAGACAAGCCGCAAACATTTTTATTGAAAAGTCGCTCGCAACGCAACTGAGTAGAGTACACACCTGTAAAAGTTGATTTGCTGTCGTCTGTACAGTAAATAATGACCTAGCCTTTCAACATTGGTTCAAGGCACATCGATTTCACTAAGAGCAGTGCCTCCCAAAGTGGTCTGGACCTCGACCCATCTACAAAAAATACAAATCTGGATCCACCCCGTTCCAAACGAGACGAAAAAATAATCAACTTTATATTGAGGGTGTATAAAAATTATTAACTTGATTCCGGAATCACTTACTGAAATTTTTGTGGGAGTCTATTTTTCAACCTGGCTTATGAAAAATAGATATAAATGAAAAAGGGATTTCTGACCATAACTTATCATCTTTATAATAAATTATTGGCACTATAATTTTAACGATGGTAGGTAACTATACACAAGTATTCTTTAGCCTCCTAAGACCTAGTGTCAATAAGGGATGAGTTGGCCGATGTAGTAAGGGATAGTTGGGACAGAACCCGGCTCCTACGTATAATCTTGACACAATACAACTAATCTATCAGAACATGATAGACTTCGGCGAAATGAAGCAACGTAAATAAATATGGACCTGATTTTAAGTCCACTTAGATAGATAGATAGAGAACACTTCTTATTTTTATTCTTCCGAGTGGCGCCGGATTAAGAATAGCGTCACTCCATTTCCTTCCGTGGATGTCGTAGAAGGCGACTAAGGAAATCAATTACCAAGAGACGGGCAGCAGCGTCTTCCTGAGATTCCAACCGCATGCTGCGATCGCCAACCCGCCTGCCAAGCGTGGTGATTATGGCAAAAGCCCTCATGGTTATGAAAACCACAAAGGAGGCCTATGTCCTGCGGTGGGCGTCAAATAGCCGATGATGATGATGATCTTTATTTTTATCAAAGACACCCTTCGCGCAGGTCACAACCATAAGTTTGGGAAAGACTGACCTAGAGCTAAAATAAAAGGATCTCAACATTAAAAGGGCCAAAGTTCGAGCTAAATTAATGGTGCCCCAGTGATCGCCTGCGGTTATCTAATGTTGTGGCGTTAGAATCTCTTTTTGGAATGTATTCGTCTGTCTAATGAGAATAAACGCTCGCTAACTGTGAAGGAAAACACCGTGAAGAAACCCGCGGCCTAGTTGGCTTCGCACGCATTGACATTGTCTTACCTTTGGAATAAGATATCTAGACTGACAGGATTGTATAAGTGCTGGGCAAGTTAATTACATATATATATAAACTCTTGCCTCTATCCCAGAGGGGTAGGCAGAGACCAGAGACTGCCACTTGCCACAATCCTGACAGATCACTTTCGCTTCCTCAACATTCATTAGTCGTTGCATGCACGCACGCCGGTTTCGGGTACTTTTTATCTTGCCCTTTTCTAATACATCCCCTATTTCGTCGATGTATGTCCGCCTGGGCCGTTCCTTACCGGCCCTTCCACTCACTCACTTACGCTCGATATATTTGTTCCGTCAATCTTTCTTCCTTCATCCTCTCCACATGTCCAAACCAACGCAACATTAATTTCTCAAGTTAACTCCATAAAAAAGTGATATATGTGTGTCTATGCGTCTGGGCGGCCACTTCAACTATTTACTTGGGATTAATTTTGTGATAGAAATTAATTATATCGAAAACATATCACGAAATATTACTGTTTTTAAGAAATAGTATAATAATAACTTCAACACAAAACAATCATTTGTCGCAAACCGTATTGCAATATTACCGTTTTTTTTTTTTCGAGTTCTGCATTTGTACTTTTACTATCAATATTAATGTACTAAATATTACATTAATGTTAACACTGTATCAAAGGAATGAGTGTTTATGGCAACACAAGTATTTTGTTATATTTTCTTTTTTTTATTGCTTTAAGTTGGTAAAACTGTTTTGTCTCTCCCTCTCTGTGCGACCGAATATCATGGCCCGTGTGTTGTGTTTATTGAAGACTGTTATCTGTTTCTAGTGCCGCCTTTTAAATCTACAGTCCACTTGCTTCACCCTGAACTATCTTCTAATAATGAGAGCTATAGAGAACTGTACAAAAACCTTCCTTTTCTTTAAATTTATTTATTTAGGAACGCCAACAGGCTGGTAGCCTAGTGGGTAGAACATCGGACTCGGAAGCGGGAGACCCAGGTTCGATCCCCAGTGCGGGCATGTACCTATGACTTGGTTTTCTAAGTTATGTACATTTGTGAAGTTATAGTAGCAATACCACACGCTAACGGTGAAGGAAAACATCGTGAGGAAACCTGAGTGTCTGAGCTATTCACATACCTCAGCGCTTGAAATCGCCAATCCGCAGTGGGCACGCGTGGTGATTAAGCCCATACTCTCTCCCTGAGAGAAGGCCTGTGCCCTACAGTGGGACGCATGTAGGCTGATTATGCTTATTATTATGCTTATGCCAACAGGCTACATATCTACCAATACACTAGAAACAGAGTCTTATGTTTTAATTTCTAATATGCATCCCAGTTACAGGTTATCCACATCACTTACAGATATAGATTAAAATTTGTATACAAACAACTCAGTAACTAAAGCAATATAGTCTTTTTAAACTTAACGAGTAAATTAGTGTAATTAATTCACCCAATCCATCACAACATGGCATATCATGCAAATCTATGCTATTAGGGACTGAGTGATTTTGTTCACGAAAACCTTTCCTTCACCCAGCGGAGAAACTGCACCTTACATAAGAACCTAAACTTAACTAAATAAGAAACCAATACATCGATATACTCACGCCCGTATCCCGGAGGGATAGGTGGGGACCAGAGCCCCTTCTCACAGAACTACAACTCATGGTTTACTATGACAATTCTAGGTACAATCACGCTAACTGTGAAGGAAAACATCGTGAGGAAACCTGCGACTTGTCGTTCCTGTGGGCTAGGCCGACTAAGCCGTCAGGATGGTATAGATAGCTGCTGGGCAAGCCTACTCCATCTAAATACAATGTCCCAGGCACTCCAGCGTCCGAGTGTTCCATCTGGTGTGAGTGAAGGTGCCACTGGACGCTGTGTAAATCATCTCATCACGTAGATGCAAAGGCAAAAGTTTTTCTACGTACATTGCATAGCCGATAAGCCCCTAGGCTAGGGATACCGCCGTTTAGACAAAGTATTTTTCGCCAAATTTTACTTCCCAATAAACTTATGGCATCAGTTTCATTTCCCAAATGAAACTTTAGCAAGTTTTCATTTCGCATTTTATTCATTTGGTCAAATTATCATTTCGCATAATTTTACTGCGTCAAGTTTTATTAAGACAAACGTAATTGTTACCAGAAAAGTGTGTTAGGTTAGAACTGCGACCCCCACAGACACGAACTGTTACCAGAAAAGTGGGTTAGGTTAGGTTAGAACTGCGACCCCCACAGACACCTACTGTTACCAGAAAAGTGGGTTAGGTTAGGTTAGAACTGTGACCCCCCACAGACACCAACTGTTACCAGAAAAGTGGGTTAAGTTAAATTAGAACTGCGACCCCACAAAATTGAATGAATTTTGAAAATGAATTTTGACCAAGTATTTATTTGGTAAACAATAACTTGCCATAATAACTTTTGCTAACTGTTTATTTGCTTTAAGTTGTTTTGAGAAATGTTTTTTTGCCAAGTGATAATTTGCGGAAAATAGTTTGGGAAGTAATACTTTGGGAAACGATTTTTGGCAATACATTAGTAAACCCCCTAGGCTAACTAGCCAATTATACAGCCGCAATGTACATCGAACTGTCATAATTAACTATGAACTGTAGTTTCATGAAAGGTGACTCGCAAGGGTTTGCCACTTGTAATCTTGACAAACCTACACTCAAACATAACACTATAAACCTACACGCAATAACTTGGTGTGAACCCGCGGGACCAAACGAACCCGTTCTACAAAATAAGTCCAACTTATTTCCTCTCATTTCCTTGTAGGTCTTAATACTTCACATGATTTCTCATTACAATTTATTGACTCAAACTGGTGACTGAAGGCGGAACGAGTCAACTCTCAAAGTACAGCTCGACTTAGCGTCCAATGCACAGCGATTTGACGAAGCTCTGTACAATCGATGTTTAGAAGTGGAAGGTCGGAAGTAATTACTTTCGCGCTCACGCACTTTCCCTGACCCCGAATGGGAAACTTGCGTCAAACTTAAATTGGAGTGCCATTGCTTTTATGACAGAAAAAGTCGCGAAAAATTAAAAAATTAGTTCAGAAATTTTTTTTTTCGGTTTGCCAGAAAATGCGAAAAATGAAGTAACTCTAATAATAGGAAACATTAGATTTTTCATTAAATTCTATTCGATTTTTAATAAGGGTGTACGTGCATAAAACATTACTTTGCGAGATAACTCAAATATTGATAAACCGCTACAATGAAATTTAAAATTCATCGACGCTACATACATTCTAAGGCGTTACGTGCAAGGTGTGACGACATAGTCTGTTTTGTATGGCGCGTTTTTGTACCACGGGACTAAAATGAGTTTTCAACGGGCTATATAATGAAAGTATTAGACGTAGAGAAAAAAAATTACCACGTTTATTTATCTTTTAAGATGGCCTTCTACATTACATTAAAACAATTTTTGTGTAAGTTTGCCATTATATCTAATAGATAATATTTTGCAGGATTTTTTTCATAACTGAACGTATGTGACAATACTGTTGTATTTAGTGTTTATTATAATATTTTGCTTGTATGTAACATTTTTCAAACATTAAATGAAATTTTATTTAGTAAAAAAAAATTGGACGTAAAAAGGAAATATTGCCATAGTAAAACATATTCTATTCAATATTGCCATAGTCTACCACAGTGCAAAATATAAAGCGCTTCATATGGACAGACGGACTGACGGACGGACGGAAGGACGGATAGACAGACCGACAGACAGACATACAAACGAACGGTCGGACGGACACACGGACGAACGAACGGATAGACATGATACGCTTAGTAATACGATCCCGTTTTTCCTCGGTTAGTCTAATAAGCCTATAAACTGAACCTTACGCGAAAGAAAGGAAACTTGTTTCTTCACAAATAATTCATCTAAAAACCATGTACCGTGCACTCCAAGCCAGACTACAGTAAGGCGAAGTTTACACTCGAAGTAGTTAGCTCGACAAACATTGACCCGCCTCTACCAATATTGGGCCGGCCATTATAGCGTAATTAGGCCTTTACTAAGTGTTTGTCTGTGTTTTAGGTTCAATTCCTTGATACTTGATACAATGCCCGACAGACTACTCGAACAGTTTGTCGGGAGTCTTAAGAAGGAATGTCTGGCGATTTGTGAGGAAAATTAATAAGTGACATTACTCTAATTAGATTGACATTTTATTGTGAAAAAATTCAATTTCCGTGTGATTATTATCTTTTTAATCGACTTTATTTATTGACATGTGAACGAATAATTGTAGTTTAAATTTTATGAATAAGTGACATTTCTCATTTCATGAATTGTAGTTTGAATTTTGTTTCTTAATTAATCTTAATTTTAAATTAAATCTAAAGTAAATTGTACATACGTATATATAATTTTAACGTTCTAATTTTTATAATTTTTAAATGTAATATGTATAATGTAGGTAATGTTTAATGCAATTAATTACGCAATAGTTTTAACTGTAATGTAATTATTTTTCTTGCAATAATAAATAATAAACAAAAATCCGCGCAGTGACACGTAAGCGCATTTTTTTAAAATATTTGTTAATTTTACAATGGTCCGAGGATTTCTAAGTCACATCTCGTGTTCCCCGCCAATGAGACCCGAAATATGTCTATCCGAAGTCAAAGTTATACTTATTTTATTTATTTATGTTTTTACTATCTTCACAGGTCGTTTATTCATAATTTTAACACATTTAAAAAAAGAAAGGGTTCTCAATTCGGTTATCTCTATAAATGGTTACACGTCATCTCTTCATTATATCTTTAGCGAATTTTTAAATTCATTGCCACGTTGATCTAGCGGTTGGCGGGCTTGAGTACCAAAACAGAGGCCGTGTGTTCAATTAAAATAAGTGTAAAAATGCCTTCAGTCTGGGTTTTATTCCATGTTTGTGATGTCCTTTTCTGGTCATCCTGACATTAACTATCTTTTAATCTACTGTTAACGGATGTCAGTTGTTTTTGTGTGAATTTTAGCCAACTGACAGCCGTTAACAGTATATTTACAGGTTGTTAGTGTACGAGAAACAGGGGGTTAGTTTAATGTTATTAGTAAAACTAATAATCTCCCAATGATAGCTCAGCTACTGCTGTGCAAAGAAAATATTTTTACTAAAAATACTCTTTGGTATTAAGCTCGCCTTTGTGCAAATTGATTTCCTGTGCAATAAATAATTTTCAAGTCATATATTACATAAACTGACGCTCGTATCCCGGAGGGGTAAGCAGAGGCCAAGATTTGCCACTTTTCTGTTTCGCTTCATCAAAATTCAATCAGAAATCAATAATTTATTTCAACGTAAAGAATTTACATTCTGTTTGCTGAATGTCAATGTACTATGTTACTATGTTAGCCGCTGCCTTCGGGCCGTATTTGTGGTGGAGAAAAAGGCAGCGGGAAAAAACTCCACTCCGACCATCTTTTCTCAAATCATCTTAAGCTTAACTTAAACTGCCTCTGAGGAGTGTTTTGGAGGAATCGTGTTTTTATAAATGGGACCGTTAGTGTTTAGTCTTTTTATTTTTTCAGGCGTTTTGTGTGTTAATGTCGCCCAAGTGTGTAAATGTGTGTTTTGGTGTGTAAATAAAACATTATCCTATCTTATCTAATACATCAGAGCCTGTATGGTAAGATTCCGCGATTGCCATCAATAACTATAAAGGCCAAAACATTGCCGTTCATTACTCAATTCACAAAATAAAATCGTTATAAATTAAATCACAAATTACTGGAGTTTGCTCTCCATTTAGCACCGGAACCCAGGACCCCGAACAAAAGGCCAAAATACTAATAAAGACACAACAGCAAGTCCCCAGACCGTGTCGCATTGTCTGTCCGTCTGTCTGTCCATCCGGTGACGTTATGGAGGTAATCATACACTAGTTGTCAGTATCGAGTTACGGCTAACGGAATAGAGCAGTGGTCGTCAAACCGCGGCCCGCTGACGATATCTGTGCGGCTCGCCACACAGCAGGATGCATTTGCCATTTCAAATCGATGGCGCAGGCGCATTTTCTAAAAATAACAACTGATTGTGAAAGTGAAAATGAACGTGAAAAACATTTATTTCCATTGTAACATAAAATTACGTGTCGACTAGCCAATTCTCGAATGTGCGGCTAACAGAAATATCAAAGTAAAATACTTTATTTTTTTCAAAATGATACAGACACTACGACTTATTGAAGATCACAGGTCAAGCTATCTATTTGAAAATCTTGATCATTTTGGAGAAAAAACGGACAAACGTCCAAACTTAGTATTTTTAAATTAGGTTCAAAATTATTATTTTAGAACTTAAAACTCATGCATTGAACTGGCTTTGATTCGAGAAATCTTTGTCATCTAAATAATATTTAATGTTTTAGACGCCCTTTTGGCACAAAGTGATCTTTACACACTTCTTAGGGTACCATACCCGAAGGGTGCCAAAAGGGACCGTCCGTCTATCTGTCTGTCTGTCTGTCTGTCTGTCCGTCTGTCTGTCTGTCTGTCTGTCTGTCTGTCTGTCTGTCTGTCTGTCTGTCTGTCTGTCTGTCTGTCTGTCTGTCTGTCTGTCTGTGTGTTTGTGTTTTTGTTTGTCACCAGGCTGTATCTCATGAACCGTGATACCTAGGCAGTTGAAATTTTCACAGATGATGTATTTTTGTTGCCGCTATTACAACAATACTAAAAACAGAATAAAATAAATATTTAAGGGGGTCTCCCATACAACGAACGTTGTCTAAAGACAGCGCTCGCCATCTAGCGGCCATCTATGTAATCTTCACAGCGCCGATGTCATGTCGTTAAAAGTCAATGTTAAACGCTTCTTGTTGGTTTCTATAGATGGCGCTGATCTCAAATTCGATCTTTGTTTAATGTTGTTTAGATAATGCTACGGAACCCTTCGTGCACGAGGCCGACTCGCATTTGCCCGGGTTTTTGTAAAAACCTCACATTGTTCTACGTGACCCTTGACCAAAGCAATGCGATGTGATGGTTGGCGACCACTGGAATAGAAGGTTTTGCTAGCCATAGGTCTCTTGTCGAGAAGTGAAGCTGTTTCGGTCGTCCCTCTTCTAAAATACCCAAAAAATATTCAGATGGCCACAGAGTACCGGCCGGGGCCTAACTATGCACACAAAATCCTGAGCGATTCCAATCGTCTAACGGTCAAATTTCATACTAATTTGACGGTTAGACGATTGGAATTGTTCAGGATTTAGTGCGCGTAATATAGGCATGCCTCCTCCCAAACGGAGAGGGAGAAAGATACAGAGCATTGGTTAATTCAAGTGGGTCGGTTCAAAGCCGGTGAAATCGGGCATTAAAACTTTAGTGTTCCACGCAAGACCATTTTTTTATTGTAAAGTACTTCATCATCATCATCAGCCACTTACCGCCCACAGCAGGGTACAGGCCTCCCTCGTAGTTTTCATAACCACGAGGGGCTTTACCATAATCGCCATGCTTGGCAGGCGGGTTAGCGATCGCAGTATGCAGTTGGAATCTCAGGAAGACGCTGCTGCCCCGTCTCCTGGTAATTTATTTCCTTAGTCGCCTTCTACGACATCCACGGAAGGAAATGGAGTGACGCTATTCTTAATCCGGCGCCACACGGAAGTACTTACCTGGTAGGTAATTGCCTCGTTTTTAACATAGATTTTTTGTTGCCATTTCAACGTAACTGATTAGAGTGCACGTATGTAAAAGTTGATGTATACAGTGTTATTGAAGCTTGTTCAGTCATTGGTACATAACAAACGTAAGTATAGTCGAAAGCCCATCAATCTTTGCACGCGTGCTCTTTAGTCAGTTGCGTTACGGGTGACTTTGAAACAAAAATCCATAGGTTGACCTGCTGTCGACTGCAACTAAAATGTAAAGGTGGTGCTGTCGACTGTACTTACGTTTGTTATGTACCAATGTTGCCGCCAACTGGAAAAAATTGTCGTCGAATGAACTGCTTAGGACGTTCATTAGGTGGCGGCACCCAATAAAAACTAAAGGTCATTCAGCCTTTTTTTGTTTTGATTGAACGAAACGTTCTTTAACCTGGCTAGCCAAGTGGTTAGTACTAGACGACGCCTGCTTTGGTGACCGAGCTCCAGTACTCGCCACTTCAGTTTACCCGTGACCATGACAACTGCAACATTGCTAAAACCTCGGGAATTAAGATAATTCAGTTTACGTAAAAAATAATTAGATCAGGCCCGTTAAATGTATAACTACGCGAGAGATTTGAAGCTGAACTGTTAGGGGAAAAATCACCTATGGCAAATCACGTTTATAAAATAACGATTGCTCAACCTATAAAATAACTAATAACAAGCCAGAAGGTAATCTGAATAATCTAAACTGCAGCAAATATAGAAAATGTTTATTCAATAAATTAATTTATTATATCAAGGATATAATATCTTGCAGTGAGCAGTTTTTAAGTAGGTTATAAAAAATAAATAAATTAAAAGAAAAGAATGTCTTTTTTCTACTTTGTCCCTTATCAGTTCAGTTTTAATCAAATATCCTGATTACCCTACTGAAGCTGACTGAGGTAAAGTGAATCAGTTGTTACATTGACGCCATGTTGAAAAATGTCAATTCCAACTAGATGGAGGCTCTTCATTAAGCCTTTTAGTAAAAAGGCTAGTTTTCGGTAAGGCAAGTAGTCAAACGTTTTAGACAATTCTTTAATACTTTTAAAAGGCCAGCCACGTATTTGAATGTCGCCGCCTATTAAACTTCCTAGGCGTTTAATTGGACGGCTGATTTAATCAGTTGGCGGCGACATATCGATGACTAGACAATCTTCCATAGCAAGCAATTTAAAGTACAGTGATGCACATAATCGCATGCAAACGATCTAAATAACGAGTCGCTAATGCATTTACGACATTACAGTACGCCAGGTAGGTCGTTTATATGCAAAAGTAATACGTTTTATCGGTTAAAAGATAAAATATCGACTTTGTAAAGATTCGAAGTGATTATGAATGTTGATCAGAATCAATTACGTCGATAAAGTTGGGGGGGGGGGGGGGATGTGGGTCAAACTTGAAAACAAAATGTTTTTCCTTTAGAAATTACTGATAATTGATAACAATAATAACTTCCACACAACACAATCACTTGTCCTAGTCCCAAACTAGGATACCCTGTGCTATGGTAACCAGAAAAAGACATCACAAACTGAGGAGTACACATAAAGTACGGCGGCCTTCAGTGGCAAACGAACTCACGACCTGTGTTTTGTTAGTCAAGCGTGTTAATAGCTAGACCATCGGGGCATAAGCTTTTAATTATTTGTAGTATTTATTTGTGAAGTTATCGTAGCAATAGCACTCGCTAATGGTGAAGAGAATCGTCGTGAGAAAACCTGGGTGTCTACGACGCTCGCTTGCCTCAGCGCTTGAAATTGCCAAACTTCTCTGAGAGAAGATCTGCGCCCTGCAGTGGGACGTACATAGGCCACATAAAAAAATGTAGTAGGAATACCACTCACTATCTGTAAAGGAAAACATCGTGAGGAAACTCAGCACTTGAAACTTTATTTAGTACTTTATTCACTCTATCTCTCTGAGAGCAGGCCTGTGCCCTGCAGTGGGACGTTTACAGGGTGGAACAAGATCCTCCTATAAATCCGGGGTACAACGTCGCGAAGTATAAATTTCCAGTGGAAATACAAAAAAAAATATTGTATGAAAAGGAAAATTTATTTATTAATAAGTAAAAATAAGTACATAACACAACGCAATCACTTGTCCTGGTCCCAAACTAGGATACCCTGTGCTATGGTAACCAGGCGAGGGCATCACAAACCTGGAAATATACCACACTTTTTTTAGTAACTAGCAGTGCGACTGCGTTCGGGTGGCAAACGGATTCACCCAGCATAGACGACGACGCCAGTCGTGAGTGGCGACTTTCCATTACATTAACTGTCACAATCTGACATTTTAGCGCCACAAAATGCGTGACTCGTGCCATCGTACTACCCATGCTGAAGATCCATATAATATTATAAACTCCTCTTTATAATATTAGTATAGATCTAATACCAAACATGTATTTAATAAACAACAAAATGTTACAACATAAATACAAAATAACATCTTAATGATATATTTTGGTCTCATAAAGATCTCTGCTAGGTCACACATACATTTTACACCCTACTTAAGGTTAAAATAAATAGTAAATTATACTAATCAAATATACCGCCCGATCCAAAAGTTCCCATGACGCTGGCAGCGTTCCTCCGCTGCACCGCCAGGGAAATCCTCTGCAACAGGTATGCCCCGGAACGATAAACATAATATAAACGATAATAACTCGTGATTATTATACTTATCGACTAAAAAAAACATTCTTCTAACAATAGATTAACAGCTTGTGTACGAGAAACCGAGGGGTAAGAGCGTCCTCTTGCATTCTTCGACCACTATTCCAATTCCTGTGGTAGCAGCAAATACAAAAAAGTAGATTAAAACGAGTGAGGCGGAGTAATATTATCAACAAAAACATACGAATTCATAAAAACAAATTCGACAACGCTAATATTAGGTTAAGGTACCTACTGGCATAACAGAAATGTTAACAAGACCCAATTATTTCCTAAAAAAAAAACACGTCCGTAATTGGCCCAGTGGGTCGTACGTGAAGCTTTTATGGACAAAATTGGCTTGAAGCTTTTTGCGACTGTTTTGTTGGTATCATGATCTCATACGTGTAAATATGTTAGAGTGACTGTTTGTATATACTTTTGGTGCATGGAGACCGGTGGACATGTAAAAAAACAATTGGAATAAAAAGTGTCTTAGGAGTGAATCTATGAATGAACCTGGAACCGTAGGCAGAGCCATAAATTTTGCCATTTGCCACGAGCCAGACTGTTTTCATGTACTTTTTATTTTGAGAGCACAATTGTATCACAAGTTAAGTAACGAGACGAGATTTACTTAGTTTTAAATTAAGGCTGGGTCTTATTTGTGTGGGACTTACTGCGCTGCACGAGCGAATAGTTAGAGAAATAGTAGGCATTTTTGATTTTACAGAAATACAAATCCTAGTAATAGAATTTTGATGACCGACATCCGGAACACATTCAGTGATAGTCATTTTGGTAGACTTTTATGTTATAAAACTCAGTACAGCTCAAATAAAACCATATATAATACATAATTTATGCTCATTTTCGAGAATTTTTTTTTGATGCTGTAAAGTTTCAAAAATCATAAAAATTATGATCGACAGACCTAGATAGGACATAGAAAAGTAATAAATATTTTTTAGATTTTAAATACTAACCATTAGAGAGTAAAATGTATTTTAATACCCTTGATTTATAAGTAATGGCGAAGAACCCAGCCAGAATTTACTCATATAATTTATTTTATGATATCTTCACTCTCTGAGAAGGCCTTAGCCCTGCAGTAGGACGTATATAGGCTACATACAAAAAATATCAATATCTATTTGGCTTAACATTTACTTGAAACTACAAAGAGCTGGGTATTGCTGAAATTCAGCATTAAAAGTTAGAAGAGGTCAAAAATAGTTAAATCAGGCGTGAGTTTATGTATGTATAATTTTTTGAGCTTTGGTAATAGTTTAGAGGTCAGGACACTATGTAGTTATGTAAAAATTACTCACATACATACATACTTAGGGTAAGCAAGCAAAACCAGGCCAGGACTTAGTCCAGCAGCAAGTTAACAAGACGATTTCTATTCATACCTCGTTCAGCAGTAATAAGTTTGGATGTTCACAAAAATGTTCTCCGCATTAAAATTCTTTTTTCATATTTGAATAATATTATTTTTCAACAAATTAAAAAATATATACTTTTTGAATCTGCTTCACATTGGCGTCTTTATATCGCATAATTATAAAGTGGCATGTTACACAAAATTGTTTTGAATTCTTACGCATTTAATGACCTAGTTGCTAGATGTAGATTAAAGATAACTTGATTGAGCTAATGATGATATAAAATTTTATCACAGTAACATAGAGTTTACTATGGAAAGTAAAACATGGAAACTGTTACTGCTTTTATTAGGGAGAGAAAGAGAAATAATATGTTGAGCGTACATGTGAGAAAGGAACGAGGAACACATTATTATATGGACTAAAAAGGTGATGCGTTAGGGTCTTGCCAAATAATACCTGAAGCCGGCAAGCGTGCATGCAGCGACTATTTAATGTTGATGAAGCAAAAGAGATGCCAGGTTTGTGGTAAGTAAGTAGCAAATTTTGGTCTCTGTTTACCCCTCCGGGATACAGGCGTTAGTTTGCATGTAGTAGGTGATATTAACAGGCGACTCAAAACTTTCGTGATATAGACAGGTAAATAGGTAGACGGAATATTTTTCTATCGTATACCAAGAATAAATACATCCTTTACTAAACATACACACATATAAAAAGAAAACGGAATTCTTACCACGATTGTTAATTTATTTGAGTTACCGACATCGGCCTTGCGTCCATGGTGCCTGCAACGGTGCTGAAATATCGGGAACTCAAATAATATTCGTGGTAAGAGTCCTGTATCTTTTACAATTATTTCAACGTTTCTAGGCACGGTGGTAGCCTAGTGGGTAGAACATTGGACTCGGAAGCGAGAGACCTAGAGACGCATCTACACATGACTTGGTTTTCTAAGTCATGTACATTTGGGAAGTTATAGTAGCAATATCTCTCGCTAACTGTGAAGGAAAACATCGTGAGGAAACCTGAGTGTCTGAGCTATTCACATACCTCAGCGCTTGAAATCACCAATCCGCGGTGGGCACGCGTGGTGATAAACTCTTCTCTGAGAGAAAGCCTGTGCCTTACAGTGGGACGTATATAGGCTGCTTATGCTTATTACCCAACGTTTCTAGAGCCCTAAGTGCCTGTTTTTTTACGACGTTTAATTTGCCTCGTTGGTATAGGGAGCGTTTAATCACTTGTCTACTTATATAGAAGGCGTGAGTTCAGTTTTCGCAAGCCGTTCATTGATTTGTACGCCTTAGTCTACTTCTCCTAATTTTTGCGGTATGGACGCAAATTCCTTTTTTTGCGTATCGATGGCAAGCCAGATTTGCCATCGTAGTAAAAGGATTTTGCCAATTAGCTTGATGAGCTCTATGAGTATTTCCCAGGATGGGCACTTTATATAGATAAAATTAGTAATAAACTTACAATTATCAGTTATTGATGCCTAACCTAGCCTTACGATTGGTCGGTTGAATAAAAAAATACTGACAGTAATCATTGTAACTTTTTTTTTTGGTGGCAAACCCGGGTTTTTGTTAGTTTATGTGTGTTGTGTATGTATTTTATGAGGCAGGCTCCAGGGCTTAGTGGATACGTTATGGGAGGCTCCTATCATATACCTTTGCAGCTTTTACTGCTAAGAATTCACCTCTGCATGTTTTCCAAAAACTAATGCCTGGATACACGAACTCAACGTTCCAAAACCTAAATAACATAACGACCCCAAACTATCATCGTTTTACCTGAATCTGAACAAACCCTATCATTACTGTCGATCCTTTCAACAACGAGATATAGTGTGAAATCAGCTAAGATACACATACGAAAATTGTCTCTATTTGTATTGAAGTTAAAGTTTACTTTCCTTTAAGAAAATCATTCATTGACAAGTGATCATTCCTCAATAGAAATTCGTATGAATTGCTGCCTTGTTACAAGCAGTTGTAAAGCTCAATTTTCCTTGCAAATTATTTCTTTTGACAGCCCATCATTTTGTATTTTACCATCACGCCCCCTTATTCCGGGTTTTAGTCAAGCTATGGTCGACCTACCTTAGAATGGTTGACCCGCGGATTAGTATAAAAGGTAAATAACTGGAGGTCACCGAATTTGTAAAGGAATGAGGTTTCGAGGGAGTTTCCATGCATTATGTTAATTTTAATGGAGTAAACGATCTGTGTGTTTAAAAGGAAAAGACGTATAGTCGTTCAAGTAAGTGCTTGAGAGAAACCGATTTTGACAAATTTTATGAAGATTAAGTCAAGAATTTGAGGGTTTAAGAATTTAAATACTTGCAAATTGTTGTGAAATTTCTTATGTTGTGATTTATATTTTTGCTAAGACGTTGTATCTTCGTCTGTTGTTGTTACTTAGTTAATTTGTACTGTATCTTTGTAAATATTTCAATTTGTGTTTTTCCTGGTACAATAAAAAATATTATCTTATCTTAGTTCCCCTCAAACACATTGTGCCATAAAAAGGCATGTTGCAAAATCTAACTTTTTCAGGAGCCAAATAGGCCAAAAAATATTGATACTTTTTGTTTTTTGCTAAGTTCTGCCCAATACACTTAAAATTAGCTGCGAAATGAGTTATTTTGACTTACATATCTGAAAGTACCCGATAATTAGGGCTGTCAGTCACTTTCAGTCGATTTGAAAGATTGCGTGTGAATGATCATTTTTGTTGTCTAGTCACGAAGTTATTTGTTGCACCCCTAACGTCACAATCTCTTTGGATCTTATTCTTCATGCAATAAAAGTCATTTTCGTATGTCTTACTGTGGTTGTAATATTGTGTTTGCGGTTATGCAACATTATTTGTTGATCTTATTAGGTTTTGACACATTTGATGTGTTGTTGGTACGCCCCTAAGTAATTTGTAGAGAAACAAGGCGATCGTAAGAACATTTTGACCTATTTCTAGAGAAATGGCGTTAAATAGAAGACAGCGGGTATAATGGAGATTTTTTTAAAGGTGCAAGCAATCAACCTTTATATGTGTGCATTCTACTTAGTTATGTTTTATTTTTATTTTATGTAACTGCACCTTTATTACCTCTTAAGTCAATCTTCTTAAAAAATTAGATATTAGTCGGCTAAAGGGGCGGCAATTAGTCGGGCGGTACAAGACCGGTAAGCTTGGAAAACCATGGGGGAGGCCTATGTCCTACAGTGGGCGTCAAATGGCTTATGATGATGATGAGTCGGCTTAATCCAGAGGAATGTTTAGGTTACAGTTGTTTTCTTTCATAGTTAGCGAGTGCTACTGTTAGTAAAATCATCAAAAGTGTACTTACGGCACTTAGAATATATTTTACGTATTTTCTTCGACTGTGCATCAAAAAATTTTTCTTTTAAGTTGTAGGGTAAACTTTTGCTACCTATTGTATGGAATCAGGCGTTACTTTGCGGAAATCCATAAAAGCATTAAAATGTGAATATTACTCTGCTAAATTCCGCCAAAATCCCGCAAGCACCATGCGGTTAGTTAATGCACCGCCCTCCCTCCAACTTTTTCAAGAGGAAGCAAGAAACAAACACATCACCACCGACAACAATACTTGTGTGAAAAAATGCGTTGCGACGCGTTTCGCCTCTAACGATGGTCGACTGACATATCATTTTATTTATATCTTTTCAAATGTTTAACTGTACTTGTATCTGTTTCTTCACCTTCTAATAAAATAAATAAACATTTAAACTCAGATCTACTGATTCGCTACCACTGCTATGTATATGTCGTGGCCATATCATAGAATTGACCATATCATGATGTGGTTAGCCATATCATGAAATGTGTCCTTTTCATGAAAAGGCCAAGTCAAACTGGCCGTATCATGAAATGGCTTAGCCAGATCAATGAGCGACCGACGTTTGACGATTTGAATAGTGAATTGCATGACTATTTCATGATGCGGCCATATCGTAAAATACCTACTTCCATTATCCACCGTTAGAGGCGCTGATGTTAGTTTGTTGTGTATTTCTACCATGGAGGCGACAGAAAATATTTCTAGTGACAGCAATATTCCCGTAAATACTGTGCAAAATGAGGAAAGCAGGGCAGCAATCTCATTTTGTTGTAATCATTGTACCGCATTGTATTTTACGAGTGATAAAATATAAACTGTTGCTTCTTTTATTGGTATTTTAATCAACCTATAAGGTTCAAATGCAACAAAACACTAAATACGTTAGGCATCTTCAATCTATTTTTCAGCTCAATGCAGTAAATATGTCAAACTAAAATCAGGTTGGTGCATGGAAAAGTCATGGCTACCCTACATTATGGTATGGCAAAACGTAGATTGCCATATTGTCAAACGTTGATGCTTAAACGATACGGCCACTTTGACTTGGCCTTTTCATGAAAAGGACACATTTCGTGATATGGCTAACCAGATCATGATATGGCACAATCTACGATATGGCTACGACATATACAAACCAAAAAAAATAGAAAATCTCGATTGATAAACATTACACCATATAATGTTCCGTGTGGCCCCGGATTAAGAATAGCGTCACTCCATTTCCTCCCGTGGATGTCGTAGAAGGCGACTAAGGAAATAAATTACCAGGAGATGGGCAGCAGCGTCTTCCTGAGATTCCAACCGCATACTGCGATCGCCAACCCGCATGCCAAGCGTGGCGATTATGGCAAAACCCCTCATGGTTATGAAAACCACGAGGGAGGCCTATGTCCAGCAGTGGGCGCCAAATGGCTGATGATGATGATGATGATGACACCATATAAGAACGCGCACACAGCCATACCAAATTAAACGCATTTTGGATTGATTTGATTTGTAGGAATCCTATGAAACCTCACACACTAACTTGCGCAACATCAGGCGAATATGAAATTTTAAAGAAGAAAATACATTTATTGTAATAAATTAACTCATCACAAGAGGAGAAAGTGCTTACCATTCATAGTTTCAAATAAGATAAAAATATAAGAAATACAAGAAGAAAGACACGATAAAATAACCGGCCAAGTGCGAGTCAGACTCATGCACGAAGGGTTCCGTACCATTATCTATACAATATGAGACAAAGATCGAATTCGAGAACAGCGCCATCTATAGAAACCATCAAGAAGCGTTTAAAATTTACATTTAACGACATAAAATCGACCCTGTGAAGGTTACATATATATGGCCGCTAGATGGCGAGCGCTGTCTTCTTGTATTTGTAACGTAATTTACATCACTTGCAGCCCACCCACTAAAAAAGTACCCACTTTTTTATGCAATAAAGAATATAATCATGTTAGTATAGCGATATCATTTCGATGTAAAACCTAACTGCAGAGGGGGTACTCGGGGCTGCAAGTGACGTAAATTACTTCAGCCAGATGTCTCTGCCTGTACGTATTACAGAGAAGTTTGTAAAGATGTTCAAAATTTTTTCGATGCCCGCGCTTGCCCATTAGCTCAGTTGAGTGAGCGCTGCCACGGTTAGCCAGAGGTCGCGGGTTCAAGTCCCGGCATGGGTGGAATTTTTAGCCTCTAAATAGGATTTTAAAATTGTCCTTAGCACGAATTAGTGCAACAAAGAATATAGTCGATAATATTTGTGTTTTATTTATATCATCTCTTTAACATCCTATCTGATTCCTAAGTAGTTGTCGACTGGCCACTAAAACATTGAAACGATTTCGTTTCCGTCCAAACTAGACGGCTGCGCCTGGCCAGTTACCAAAATATAAATAATATGTATAAAGGGGTATCATTACACTTCCCCTCCCATTATCATTCAATTTTAATAACAATTAATACAAGCACCAACTCATTGTCTTCCTAATCGGCGCCGCCACAAGCGGACACCAAATCTGTTTTAACACTCGCACGATAAAAGGTGTAAAAAGCGTAATCCAAAAGAGTGTGACAGCAAATGCAAACTTACCTCGCGAAGAACACGACTGTGGCGATGAACAGCAAAAAGTTCCAGGGCTTGCTGCTTCTTATTCTTATCCACCCTGTGTAGTTTCTCAAGGCGCGCACAACTCTTTCCGCGCGTGGCACGCATTCAAACATTGTTTCACATTTTCTCGTAATTTTTTTAACACACTTATTTTGTAAACGTCACTTCAGACTTTTTTGCCCCTCGCTGTTGTTGGGACGAATCACTATGCACCTTGATATCTTTCACTGGGTTCTTTCAAACACTTAGAATTTTCTTTGGGCTGTTTACATTATTTATTGATTATACTTCTATGGTTTTTCTCTGAATACACAGATTCGGTAAGTATTGAGTATCTGTTAATTAGGTTTGGTCACAGTTGGACACTCGCTACGAGTATTTGGTCTCGAGGACAGTTGTTTTTTGAAATTTGTCTCTTCAAGTATGTTAGGCATTTCATTGTCTCAAACTGTACTTAGAAGGCCTTATTTTATTTCCCTGTCTTTGAAAAAAAGTCTTTGAAGAGATTTCATCATCATCAGCCATTTGACATCCACTGCAAGACATAGGCCTCCATGGCTTTCCAAGCTTCCCGGTCTTGTGCCGCCCGCATCCAGCGACTTCCCGCCACCGTAATCAGGTGATTTATCTCTTCTGTAAATGCTCGTGGAAAAAATACGACGACTTTTCAATAGAATCAATGATTTTAATAAAACAAGTTGCTTGCGCTATTATTTTTACAAGAAGAAAATACGAAAGACGAATTCCAGAAAAGAAATAAGTTTGAACTATCAAGGAGGTTACATACTTTTTGGAAGGCGCAACCAGTCTCTTATAACCTTGCTTTCTACGAATTCTATACGCATGGTATTTTTTCTATCGTCAACGTACTGAAGTTCGGTTGACGTAAAAATACCAATACTTAGCAAAATCGGGCCTCGGACCGCTTCTAGAAAGGTTAACCTGATTTTTGATCCTATCACAACGACTTACAGCCGACATATCACATTGAGTTAAATCTAGAGATATTTTCCCTGTATTTTTATCTCGCTACACATAATTTGCTTAAAAGCTTGTCGAGGTCAGTTTATAAGGTTCTTTGGATGTTTATTGCTCAATGGTACATTCGTGGTGCATTCTTCAGAGCTAGGTAGAATTCGAAACTCTTTTTAAAGCGTCTACTATTAATTTATATGTGGTAAATTATCACGTTTCACAGATGATGCCTCATTCAGACACCTTATACACGTAATGGATTCTATTTGAACTGAGCAAAAAATTCTCAAAACATGCGAATCTCTGACGAAAGTGTAGTTTTGAATTCGTTACTAGCGTAGCGTTACTGATAATTTAGTGTTGGCTTAGTAGCATAGCATCGACGTGACATCGACGCTTTGAAGCGACCATAAAACGAAAATATCTACTAATAATAAACGTCGGAAAATTGTAAAATGGAAAAGTAAACCAGTAAATATCCGTTAAAATTCGGTTTTATTATGAAAATATCTATCAGATTGTCTCGCTCGACGTTACTTACTACACACACTTACAAAGTTATAGAAACGTTAGAAGAAGGAAGAGAAACGGGTGGGGTTTCTTTGGATTTGCGTATATACTCGGGAGGGTAGGTGAACCGTGCGCGGAGTGGTCCGGTGCCCAGTATTTGTAAGTGTCAGAATTAATTTTCCGTGCTATGATGAATATAAGTTTTTAATTCAGATGGTTATTGGATCCAATATTTGCCTCAAAGCTATGAATATCCAAACATTTCATGGCCCTCATTCGCCACGTTCCTAAGCGAAACAACTAACACAAACAAATTGTTTGTACTGCACGCGTGTCCAATGACAACTGCTTCCTGAAACATTGTGGTATCCTACTGGGATAACATAAAATAAACTCACGCCTGTATCCCTGGGTGGTAAGCAGAGACCAGGGTCTGCCACTTGCCACGATCCTGACAGGTCAAACTGGGGTAATTCAAATAAAACACGATGATCACTTCGTTGGTGTAGCGTTCATACTAACACAGGGGTCATGGGTTCAATTCCACACAAGCTACTAAAGGCTGCTGAAGTAAAAGACCTCGGGAAGAACCACGCAGGGCAGAAGCGACTGGCGCAGGCATGAAGAGACCCTTGTCCAACAGTGGATATCGACGTGCTGATGATAATGATGATGAAGAATATTACGTAATATTTGTCAGCTGATTTGAATTTAGAATCGGCAGCGATAAATGCTACCGTGGTAAGGGTCTAGTCACACTTGAAACTACGTAACGTACGTCGTAACAGCACGCTAACTGCGGTTAATAAAATGTTTAAATATAACGCGTTGCTTTGAGCAAATCTCCTCTACAAATATTTTCACAACAGCTGAAGTGCGTACATTGAATGCTAGTTGCGTAGATTACAGTTAAAAAATGTTACAAATGTATATTCATAATATAAAAGCCTTGAATATATCACGTGATGTTCCATGCCTTTTAATGCCGTGTTTTAGGGCTAACCATGAAGGACAACATCGTGAGGAAACCTGAGAATCTGAGGTGTTAAACCTCAGCGCTTGAAATTGCCAATTTGCGGTGGACACGCGTTGTAATTAAGCCCATACTCTCTCTCTCTCTCTCTGTCTCTCTGTGAGAGAAGGCCTGTGCCCTGCAGTGGGACGTATCTACATAAAGAAGGTGTTTTAGTATTTGAATATGATACTAAGCCTATCATTCCGCGTTTTCGAAGTTTCCCCATATTTAAAGTACATACGAACTATTTTCGTATGTATAAGGGGATTTTATTACACCCTGTATATGGGACTACTACTAGGAATATTCTTAATTCACAGAAATTAAATTATTGTATTTCTAGCTATCATGAATGTAACTACATATCACCGTCCTATTTATTCTTCAAATCCGGGCACCGATTGACGTTACATAAGCATAGCATAAGCAGCCTATACTATATACATCCCACTGTAGGGCACAGGTTTTTCTCCCAGAGAGAGAGTATCGGCTTGATCACCACGTGTGTCCACCGCGGATTTTCGATTTCAAGCGCTGAGGAATGTGAATAGATCAGACATTTAGGTTTCCTCAAGATGTTTTCCTTCACAGTTAGCGAGTGGTATCGCTACTATAACTTCGCAAATGTACATAACTTAGAAAACAAAGTCATAGGTACATGCCCCCACTGGGAATCGAACCTGGGCCTCTCGCTTCCGAGTCCAATGTTCTACCCACTAGGCTACCTCCGCCCGGACATCATATAATATATTTTATTTTTTATTTATTTATTTGATTTATCAACAGTTGCGACATCCTTACATGCTAAATGAGAAATGATATTGTATTGGACTAGATGTACAACTAATTACAGATAAACACCGCATGCATAGAAAATAAACAAGTACCTATAGCTAGTATTACTTTACTTACTTTACGAATGTACAGACTGGCTGATCATCCCTTTTCTTAATAATAATAATATAAAGTTACTATAACGCAAATTACAGATGGTTTGACATAAGATGTGCAGTAATTTTTTTTCAGGTAACAATGTCGAGAATCGGAGTGCACGTCTAAAGTGCTACTGAATTTATTGTAGAGGTTGCACAGACGTGGAATCGGTGAGTTTCGTCCCATCACAGTTCTTCGTCCCATCACAGGTACCGGCAGAACATCAGCGCTGAAGTTTGTCCCAAACTTTCAGCACATGCTGAGTCGGAGCCCATTTACATTTGTCACACCTACGTTGTCTCTTTTCACCAATTGATATATTACCGTACCATGTATTTAAAATCTAAATGTTTTTGCTCTGCATGTGTGCTTCTGCTTTGTAATATGTTTTCTTTGTGCTGTTTCTTGTAATTAGTTGTGTTCATGCTTTGTATACGTGTGTGTGACTTATGTAAATAAATGATCTATCTATCTATCTATCATACGGAGCTGATAGTGGATTAGGAATTACTTTACGGGAGTATGTGCAAGGAACTTCGAACATAAATTTATTGAGAAGTTGTGGGCAGTCAAAATGATCTCTTAAAATATTGTACAAAAACATTAAATCTAGACTATCTCTGCGTTTTTCTAAACTTATAATTTTAAAAAACCTAGGTACATAATATGGCTATGTGTATAATATGGATTTAAGTACATAATATGGCTATGTGTTGCCCACCTATATATTATACAGGGTGTCCCAAAAAGTACAATAAAGTGAAGGCCTAGGTGTAGAACACCAACAAGGCTATCCAAATCACCCACTGTATACGCGATTGTTTCGTAAATGCGCAATTTCTGAGACACCACAGTAAGAGTTTTTGTTAATGCAGCCCCTATGGACTCCTGCAAACCACTATTTCAAAAGCTGAAAGTGCTATCCCTACCAAGTCTATACATCTTCGAAATGGCATGTTTTGCACACATCCATCAAAACTCAATATTTAAAAAATATGAAGAAGTTTATAATTTCAAGACCCGTTATCCAAGTAAGGTTGTAGCCCCCCCATGTAAAACTGAGTTATGTCAACGAAATTGCCACCACATGCTAATAAAGGTGTACAATAAACTTCCAGAAACACTGAAATGCATGCCATTGTATCCGTTCAAAAGGAAGCTGCACAAATGGCTACTTTAAAAATGTTTTTATACTGTAAATGAATTTCTACACATGAAAAAAACTAACATTGACATTGTATACAATTCTGACATTAATATTCAATTCAATTATTTAATATATAACTTAATTTTTATCGTTAGTTGTAAAAAGAAATAAATGCATTACTCAAATTCTTAATATTTGCATGCCTAGAATAAGTGAAATATGTGTGAAACACTTCTTTAGTTATAACATCTGAAATGTACCATATTTGACGCAAATAAATATCTTGTATCTTGTATCTTGGTAACCACATTATATTTGTTTATATTCTTTTTGTTGCACTAACCCGTGCTGAGGGCAATTTTAACTCGGGGCTGCAAGTGATGTAAATTGTTCCGGCAGATGTCGCTGCCTGTATGTAATACAGGGAAGTTTGTAAAGAGGCTCGAAATTTCGCCGATGCCTGCACTTGCCCATTAGCTCAGTTGGGAGAGCGCTGGCACGGTTAGCCAGAGGTCGCGGGTTCAAGTCCCGGCATGGGTGGAATTTTTAGCCTCTAAATAAGTTTCTAACCACTTGTTCTATGAGTTTTTCCGCATTTTTCAGTTTTGAATTTATATTATTATAACAATGAAAACAGATGATCTAGTAAAGAATTATCGCTGAACATGCATTTAATTGTTTTATGTAGCCTATAATACGTCCCACTGCAGGGCACATGCCTTCTCTCATAGACAGAGTATGGGCGTAATCACCACGCGTACCCACCGCGGATTAGCAATTTCAAGCGCTGAAGTGTAACACCTCAGATACTCAGGTTTCCTCATGATATTTTTCTTCATTACAGCAAGTGGAATATACATAAATTTAAAAAATACGGACGAATTGAGAACCACCTTTTTTAGAACCACCTAGTCGGTTAAAAATGACGGATAAACATAAACATAAACATTTACATACAAGCACATACATTACTTCTGATCCCATACTAGGATACCCTGTGTCGTGGGAACCAGAAACAACGATATCACAAACATGTAAACATCCAAGACCTGGGGTTTTTTTTTGTCCCCAGCCGGGATTCGAACCCGGGACCTCTCGCATAGGATGCCGCATCCAATCGAAATGCTTTCTTGCTTCTTTGCAGGATCCAGTAGACATTGAATCAGTCAAGTGTTGGGAGGCGGCGATTAAGATCCCACTTGGTCCCTTACCTTGGAGCCCCGATTCTGTGCGGTTATACGTCAGAGAGAGAGAGAGAGAGAGAGAGAGTAATGGTTCAATCACCGTGAAAGAAAGAGTGAAGACATTAATTCTAATTGCTACAGAAACAAAACCAAATACAGAAAAAAAAAACAATTTTGGGGAAAACATTTGTGAGGCATATGAGGTACACGCTGAATTCTGGGTGGTTTAAAAGCCACAGTTACGTAAATAATAATAAAAATTTCATCTATTTAGACTATTACTTTTAAGTGTAGATGTAAATAAAAAAATAATAGTTGAGAAATCTTGTTTCGAGTTGGATTTCTCGTTTTAACCAAAAAAATAATTAGTACCGCCTCTCCGTCTATCAGATTCAGAACAATAACCCGCGGACCCGCGGCGCGCACGCACCACTCTGGCGGGCTACTGGTTCTAATAGGTTCGAGTTTGTGTCGAGATATTTTTTCGACAGGTTATTATTATTATTATGAACAAGTATTAGTGCTAAAAAAAATCTTTCCCGCAATTTATTATTTATGTTTTAACACGGCCTATACAATAAGATCAATGTTTTTTATTTATTAACTTAATTTTGAATTCACAAAATTATTAATTTTGATTATCTCTACGAAACGCAACAGGGTATTGGATATATAGCCGTAGACTACTATTTCACTCATTTCAATCACAGGGATTTTATTTTTCATTACCTATTTTTTCGATTTATACCACAGCCTGATCGACTCTTTGTATTAAACTAAAATATTCAATATTTTATCAAAACTATATGATAAAATCAAGGAACTCAATAATTAAACGAAAAAGTGAAAAAAGTGGACTACTACTCGATTATGCGTTATTAGTTCGAATAGACACTGAATCGGGCAGTCGAAACGAGTTAGCGCGAAGCTAGATTTAAAATAAATGCACGACTAATCCAATATGTATTATGAATGGCTCAGATAAAGTACATTTTGTGCCTCTCTCGCAGATGGAGTGTAGAAGACTTCTAATCAAGTTTTTAGATAAGTACTTATGCCGTGTTAGTTAGTTGGGATAGGGATTTACAGATAATCTGAAGCTGCTTTTAAGTAGGTCATTGTGGAGAGATCGTTCTTAACCGATTCAAAAGGAAATTCTTCAAAAACGGAGGGACTGAAATTTTCTATTCAACTGTAGAGTAAGAATAGCGTCACTCCATTTCCTTCCGTGGATGTCGTAGAAGGCGACAAAGGAAATGCATTACCAGGAGATGAGCAGCAGCGTTTTTCTGAGATTCCAACCGCATACTGCGATCGCCAACCCGCCTGCCAAGCGTGGCGATTATGGCAAAACCCCTCATTGTTAGGAAAACCATGAGGGAGGCCTATGTCCTGCAGTGGGCGTCAAATGACTGATGATGATGATGATGATGATTCAACTGTATATTTATTTTATGAACGAGCTTACCAAGCTGTTTAATTTCAATAATTCATTAGTATGTATGTAAGTATATCCGATTCTATGATCCCTCATAACTCCTACACCAATAGCCACATTTTGACAAACAGTATCTTAATAGATTTGAAATCAGTATAAATCCAAGAAACAGTTAAAAAATCACTGTTAAAAATAAAAGACAACTAAATAATAACCAATAACCCGACTGCTGAGCATTAACTAAGCAGGCGGGACCCAAAGTCAACAATGTAACTCCTTACGAGGTATCTTGGTAGGTTCCGTGTGACGCCAGATGAAGAATAGCGTCACTCCATTTCCTTCCGTGGATGTCGTAGAAGGCGACTAAGGAAATCAATATCCAGGAGACGGGCAGCAGCGTCTTCCTGAGATTCCGACCGCATACTGCGATCACCAACCCGCCTGCCAAGCGTGGCGATTATGGCAAAACCCCTCATGGTTATGAAAACCACGAAGGAGGCCTATGTCCTGCAGTGGGCGTCGAATGGCTGATGATGATGATAATGTATTTTTTTTATCATTTGTATGATATCATATTTTACTCAGGTGTAGTTAAGTTATAATAATCTTATATAAGTTTATAAACCAGTCGATGTATTTATTTTTGTATTACTCCTATAATTTTCTCTGGCACTACCCCATCGACTCTCCACATCAACAACGGATAGTTGCTTTTTTTAGTGTAATAAAGATATTTTCAATCAATCAACCTATCAGTTTCCTTGTAAAATCTCCACCACAGACTATTTTAATCGGGCATTTTAAGGAATCGTGTTTTTTTTTATAATAAGACCGTGTAAGCTTAACGAATAAAGGTTAGTTAAGTTTATGTTGAAATATATTCATACTAGCAATGAAAAATAGGTTTATGCAGTGGTCAGACATTAAATGTGCCTTATTATATCAAGAACATGCATTCGAACTCCGCCTTTTTACTAAAACAGTAAATTGTAAAACCAAAACAGTAATCAAATGCATAGGTTTATGTTTTTCCTAGTAATAAATTGGATATGAATCGATAATTGTAATCAATGGTCTGTAAACATTTGTTTGATGTTTAACAGAAATGTTTTAAGGCGACGTCATTTTGAATGAAATATACTTGATGTCAGCGGGCTATATACGTCCCACTGCAGGGCACAGGCCTTCTCTCAGAGAGAGTTTGGGCTTAATCACCACGCGTGCCCACGGCGGATTGGCGATTTCAAGCGCTATATAGGCTGTTTATGATAAAAACAAGACACATCAGAGAAAAAAATAACAGACAGAATAAGAATAAGAGACAAAAATTATAAACAAACGAATAAATAAAAAAATTAGGTGTAGCCTTATGTAGCGATTATGGCAAAACCTCTCATGGCTATGAAAACCACGAAGGAGGCCTATGTCCTGCACTGGGTGTTGGATGGCTGATGATGATGATGATAGGTGTAGCCTGTGTTGTGTGGAAGATTTTTTAAAGATTGAATATCTTCATATGGAGGCATATGAAAAAAGTTTGACAAAATATATCTTTTGTTTTTTTCATTTATTTAGAAATCCAGTAAATTAAAAAAAAAATATTCGAGCGAATGTGGGTGGAAGGGAATTTGACCAAATCGGGGATGTATAAGCAAAGGGCAAGATAAAAAGTACCTGAAACCGGTGTGCGTGCATGCACGACTAATGAATGTTGATGAAGCGAAAGAGATCTGACAGGATCGTGGCAAGTGAAAATACGCACTGCGCCTTAACTTCGAATAACATATTAATATTAAGAAGGCCATCCTACGAGTATAAAACTTTAATCAATTTAAATTCAATAAAGTTAATAAACGCAGTGCAACGGTAGTTAAAACGACACTGTGGAATCTTTCTACGATTATAATTAAGTGTTCATTAAAATAAACAACACACAAGTACGTAAATAATATTCAAATTGCGCGCAAGAAAATTGTTGGTAATTCTTCATAGTATTTTCTAATTCTGACGAGGACGATTGACTCAATCAAACGCTAGGAGTAGAATGTTACCTGAAGAATTTTCGGTTGAAATATTTTCTTTGTTGTTTTTTTGTTTTGTTATTGTGGCGTGTGCACTGTTTTTATAATAAATGTTTTTTCTTCTTCTTCTTCTTCTAAAATGTAAAACGCGTAAAAACCGGCCAAGTGCAAAACGGACTAGTAGTAGAAGTTCCGTACTTCCGCGTTGGACTTGACACTCTCTCTCTCTGAGAGAAGGCTTGGTGTTACCGCTGGACAACAAAGCAGTCAGAGTATCTTTGCAAATCACTTAACAGCGAGGTAATAAGAAACTTAAATAAAAATAAAAAAAACCGACTGCTAAGCATTAACTTTTAAGCAGGCTGGAATAGCCAAGGTACCTTACAGTCACGACTCACGATGTTAAATTTGGGTCACTGAGCACTGTAGGCCAGGTATTTGTTACTTGTTGCATAAGTTTTTTTGTCTCTTTAGTGTTTTTTTTTTTATTTCAGTAATAGCAGCGCCATCTAGCAATCAGTAGCAATATTAGACGACTCTGATGAGAACTTCTTGCAAAACAGATCCGAAATTTTCAAAGGCTTTAATTTTTTTGTCGAAATGCGTAAATTGATTTTATGGCCTATGGTCAACCATACTGAATCTGTTGAGAATTTATTTGTCAAAATATGTCAATTGGCTAAGGGAAAATAAGAGAACACAAAATAGGAAATGTAACTAGTGTTATAACTGCGCAAAAGATTTTAGTCTGGAATGAGTATAGCTGCGTAAAAGATTTTAGTCTGGAATGAGTTACGAACATTTGGTGACTTATTCCAGAATATAACCAATTTAAGCTTCGCTTCATCTCGGCAAAATATACGTAAAAATTTCCACGTGAGCGATGTGGCATGTTGCATGTACGTGTAAGTCGACACGTACAAACATACGTGCCAATAACATTACCCTTCTTTAATCTCCACTGTAGTCGGGTAAAAAAGACGAAAGCAAATCACTGGCGCGTCGTAAACGCTCGTCTTCTGCCAACGCCGATGCGGATGTATTTACGACTGGGCTGATTTACTGAGGCCCAGTGATTTAGTGGGCCGACAGGCTGTATATACTAGACTGGTGGAGGGCTGGAGAAATGCGGTGCTTAGGGTCAGTTTCTGAAGTGAGAATTTCGCTAAGTAAATAATTACTCACAAAAGAGCGTGACAGAACGTTACTTAAGTGTTTGCGTAGTGAAATTCTCAATTCAAAAACCGGCCCTTAGAGAAGGCTTTCGTTGATACCACGCCATAAGGTTCGTCAGTAAGACCAGTTGGAGCGTATTACGCAGAAATATTCCAACACACAACGCACTTCCTTTTTTCATTATCGCTATAGGTTTATTATTTACTTAGGTATTTATTTATTTACGTATTCTAGTTATTTATCATCTTATAAGTAATTTTATGTAACTTTTTAATTTTATAGTCATATATATATATATAAATATAAATATATATTACATATGTATGATTGTACTGGGTTGTAATATAGTACGTTATAATTATTGTACACTTTCCTCCCTTGTTTATAATGTTCGTATCACCACATCAAGGGTTAGCTGGAAGAGATTTCTGCTGAAATAAGCTCGCCATGTACACTTTTTAATTCTGTAAATGTTTTGTTTTATTCATGTAATTTCATGAGTGCAATAAAGTATAAAGTAAAGTAATATATAAAGTATGTAACTTTCAAGAAAAACGATTTTTAAGTTTAACATTGTTTTGTTCGATATTTTTGTTCAGGCGTTCTTAATACTATAGTGATTAAAAATATAACACAAAACAATGCCAAGCACAAAAAGCGTTTTTCTCGAAAGTTACCTTTTGCGGGTTGGAATGTTTCTGCGTAATACAGTCCAGTTTAGGGTTGTGGTGTTAGTAGCTTATATAAATAAAAATCACCTCACAGCCTTAAACGTATAGGAGGTCTTGTCTGGCACTATGACTAGCCTATGAAACAATAAAATATTTTATTTCCGAAATACCCAGGTTTCTACTTTTCTATGAAATAAAATGAAAATGAAACGAAACGAAAGGAAAGGAAACGAAACGAAATGAAATGAAACGAATGAAACGAAACGAAGCGAAACGAAATGAAATGAAAGGAAAAAGTTTTATTTGTACCCATCACCAAGTATTTTACCACAAAATTAATATAAAAGCAACTATACTTATAAGAAGTTTTTGTATTGCTAAGCAGAAGTTCAACCTCAATGTAGAAATCCATTTTTTTACATACATACATAAACTCACGCCTGTATCCCAGAGGGGTAGGCAGAGACCAGGGACTGCCACTTGCCACGATCCTGACAGATTAGCCGTTGCATGCACGCACGCCGGTCTCGGGTACTTTTTATTTTGCCCTTTGCTAATATATCTCCTATTTGGTTGAAGTATGTCCAATTGTCCACCCTGGTCCCTTACTGGCCCTTCCACCCACATTAGCTCGATATATTTGTTTCGTCAATCTTTCTTCCTTGATCCTCTCCACACGTCCTAACAAACGCAACATTCCTTTCTCAATTCTAGTCACTACACCCTCTTTCAGTCCACAATGTTCTCTAAGCAAACTATTGCGTATTCTGTCATTCAAAGTAACACCAGACATACTTACCATAAGTTATAGGAGCGCAACGCCAACAAACTGCACCGCAGATGGCGAAATTTGTACAAAAAATGTAAAAAGGTCTAAAAAGGTCTTTATTAAAATAATTACAAAAAAAAAACTTCTCAAGGAGCTCATTTCTACTGCATTCTTACTTTCATTCCTACTTTCTTGCTTCTTTTGCCATACCCAAGTCTCGCTACCATACTCTATTATGGATAGCCAATCTAGCTCCTTTGGATATGTTGTGGCCTCTCACTAAGTAGATATAAGATATTATTTAACACACTCAGACTATTTGTAAGCATATTGTGATTACAGCTCTACAGTAGCTCCCAAGCACACCGATGAGTCACCAGCAATAGAGCCTTTGGCTCCGCAACGTGAAATCCGTAATGTGAAGCCACTTATTTGTGTTTTATTGGTATTTATGGCCTGAGAGTTGATTGTTTTATGAGTATACATGGTGTCTTAGAAAGGTCAGGTGAAAATTGAGGGGTTATTCTACTAATCAATAGAAATAAATTTTATCACGAGCGAAACTCTGAAATTTAGAAAAATATCTTAATTCCGATAATAGACAATAGAGCAATTATCTTAATTTTGTATGGATTATTGTAAATGTTGTGTGGGATGGATAATATAAGATAAGATAAGATAATTATTTATTTGAACACAAATAGTTAAATTTGTTTACAATATCATTGTGCCCTGACTCCTGAACTAGGCGGGGACCTGTATCTCAGGAGCCAGTGCTGTCCCGAAAGGTATGATACAATGCTATTCTGTGAAGAATGACACATAAAAACAATCAATCAATAAGGCAATTATAATATATCTTATGTATACTTTCTTCGGAAGAAAGTTACAAATTAACATCAAATTAAAGTAGGTTACTATTAATTACATAAAAATTATCAAAAATAATAAAATTATATGCAAAATGTGTGCGTGTGTGTGTGTGTGTGTGTGTGTGTGAGTGTGTGAGTGTGTGAGTGTGTAAGTGGGTGGGAGTGTGTGTGTATGTGTGTGTGTGTGTGTGTGTGTGTGTGTATGTGTGTCTACGTGCGTGCGTGCGCGCGTGTGTGCGTGTGTGCGTATTTAGCCCAGTACAAACAAATTGTTCTCTGTGGAAATATAATCTTGAGTAATAAGCCAGTCGAAAAGTTATTATATAAATATTATCTCAGCCAAAGAATTTTTTGCTTCAAGATTTTTTATCTTTAATTTTTGTGCTATAAGTAGTGTGTATTGTTTATAACTGTTTAATTATTCTTATTTTTGTGTGTGTACTTCACTATTGTATTAGGACTTTATCCTGTTAAAATAGTAAGCTTTAAGAAATAAATCAATGAATATTTTTTTTTTATTACAAAACATAAATTCGAAATTGACCTAAAATTTGTTAAAAAGGCGAATTGATCTCTAAGAGAGATCTCTTCCTAGCATAAGGTGTTTAACGGGAAGAAGGGATAATAATGTATAATTATACTAGCTTTTAGTATGGAATGATTAATTTGCGGGATAAAAAGTATCCTATGTCCTTCCCCGGGACTCAAACTATCTCCATACCTAATTTTATCTAAATTCGTTCAGCCGTTATTGCGAGATTGACTAACAAAGACCCAAACATCTTCACAAACTTTCACGTCTCTAATATTAGTAGAATTAATAAGATTATAAACTCACATAACAATATACTGATAGGTACATAAACCTATTAATTATGACTAACAAATATCCAAACATCTTCACAAACTTTCACATCTATAATATTAGTAGAATTAATAACATTACCTATATACTCACATAACAATACACTGATACGTACATGAACCTATTAAATATGACTAACAAATATCCAAACATCTTCACAAACTTTCACATCTATAATATTAGTAGAATCTTATTAGATTATATACTCAAATAGCAATACACTGATAGATTGCGTGCGGAAAGAGAACCGTCGTAAGATTTGAGGGCGCAGATGTGCATATCCACCGATTTGTCATGTTGACAACACTGGCATGTCATTATAGTATGACTGTAACATATTGATGTTTTGAGGCTGTCTTAGAATATAATGTTTTCAGATTATTTGTTCTTAATAATTGTCTAAAATTGATTGGTCTTAATAATGGTTTCGTTGTACGCCACGCCGGTTCTCTTTCCGTACACACTCTCCGTACATAAACCTATTAATTATGACAGCTTAGGAAGATCATCATTATCAGCCCACCTCTGCCTGGGTATAGACCTTTTCCCCATCACGCCATCTTTCGCGGTCTCGCCATTCGCATCCACGTGCCCTCTGCCGACCTTACCACATCGTCCGACCATCGGGCTGTTGGTCTTGGTTGGTAAGAAAAAAAGTGCTCTTTGATCTCTTCTTGAAAGATTAAGGAAGGGCTCTCTTGAATAAAGTTAGGAAGTTTTATAGTTCCAGGGATTTTGAGTGAGTCTTTTCCATAGTTGTTTCCTTATTTAGAATAAACAAATGGTCCCGTCACGTGTATTGTTACATTTTAAGACCTTCATTATTTTTTTATCTTGTCTTAAAATATAATGACACTATTTCGTTATAATCACGACGTCAATGTAGCTTTGTAGGAGCATGGCTATACACCTAACCCTAAATGATTAAGCTTAAGCACCTTATATTAGGAATATTGTAACAACGCTCAAACATTACGTCCACCGTTTTAGGAACTCTGCACCGTCGTTAAAATAAATAGAGCCATTCAAGAACCCAGAGAACCCAACCCAAGAAAACAGAATTTTTTTTGACTTTTCCGCCAAAAATGTAGATTTTTGGTACCCTAGTCGTGTTTTTTTAAGTTCCCGAGTTTTGTACCTTTTATGTTTTAAGAGCTTATTGTTAGAACTTTCAAATGCCTCGTTGGTCTAGTGGCATCACGTCTGATTACCATGCCGGAGGTCACGGGCTCGATTCCCACTGGGGGCCACCGGATATTTGTACAAGTGGCCTGAGTCTTGGTGTATTTTCATGTTTGTGATTTCCTTGCTTGCTTAACATAGCACAGGGTATCCAGATTGGGACCAGGACAAGTGACTGTGTTGTGTGGAAGTTATTTATTTAGCTTTTGTCTTGATGAAGAAATTGATAATATGTGTTGATATTTCGTGAATTAGTGAGATGAATGATCTAGGACGAGTATACAACTTGATATATTACTGTTTCCCGTATTTTAATTATTGCTATCAACGGTAAGTTTCATCATCATCATCAGCCATTTGAAGCCAACTGCAGGACATAAGGACCTCGCGGTCAAAACCTATTTAGAGGCTAAAAATTCCACCCATGCCGGGACTTGAACCCGCGACCTCTGGCTAACCGTGCCAGCGCTCTCCCATCTGAGCTAATGGGCAAGTGCAGGCATCGGCGAAATTTCGAGCGTCATTACAAACTTCTCTGTATTACGTACAGACAGCGACATCTGGCCGAAGTAATGGCCACGGGTTGAAGTCCCGGCACGGGTGGAATTTTGTGCCGTACAGTTCAATCCAGCAACTCCATCGAGCGTATGGTGGTACAGGAAAATGTAGGGCACCAGAGCACGCGGTAGACCACCAAGACGATGGACCGATCAAGTTAAGGGGCTCCAGTGGGCTAACTAGCGCCACCAATGAAAAAAAAATCATGTGTTCTTTTACAGATCGTATTTGCACAAAGTGTCTGTACAGTCTCTCAATCATGTTGACAGTGATTTTTAGGACCTACGACAAATAACTTAGCATCACGAACCTGGCATTTACGCCAAAAGCAGCCGGTTTTGGCTTTATGGCTATCTAGTTATAGCCTTTTTTGCCTTTGGTTCACGGCCATGGGTCCTAAAAACCACTATTAACAAGATCGAGAGATTGCACAGACACTTTTTGCAAATTTGATCTGTAACAAAAGATATGATTTTTTTCCTCGGTGGGGCTAGTAACGTGTTACTCCCTGGAGCCCCTTAAGTCCACTTTGGGCAGGCCACTGTGTGAATGTACCAGAACGGCATCTAACCGAGAGGAATTGCGAGACATCATGATGCGCGCAAAATCAGTCCACAATAAAGACCACAGACGCTCCGTTAAGAGCGTACCGACCAATAAGAAGGTACCTAGTTGCATCGAGTTTAAAACATTTTGACATTGGAGATGTCTTTTCGTTCGTTCCAGTGTGGGCTCCGATTTCACGAAAAAGTGCGATCCCTTTATATCTCGGAGAGTTGCGAAGATATGATATTCAAAAAAAGCTCAAAACATGCGTATTTACAAGAGCTATAAGGTGCAAAATAGTACAAGTGTGGAAAGGCTGTCATTGCAAAGAGTTCCAACAAATGTCTACCCGAGCCGAGGCGCAGCCGAAGGCGAGGGTTGACAGCCGGAACAAGTTGCAATGACGGTTCCGCACGTGTACTGAACGACATTTTTTAATACAGTTGCGAAAAAATTAAAAACTATTTGCTTTTTTCTCTTCTCTCCACGCAATAAATTCGTCGTATGTAGATATGTAGCGACTTTTTGACTTTTCCGGCAAAATGTTCTCCGAAGCATTTTGTGCAATTATACTGCGTTCCGGTGGTGTTATTTAAAAAAAACTAGGGTCGAAATTACTCATTTTGTGCAACAAACAACTAAACTCGCAAAGAAAATTTCTGAAAAATGTCGCCAACCGTAGAATATAAGCAGAGTTTTTTTTTCTTCACCCATTCTGGTAGTCAAAGGGAACTATGCCCATACAGCCAAGTCTTCAGTAGAAGTTTTTTATTGATATGAAATGAAAATGAAATTTAATGAGATGAATAAATGAAATGAAACCTAACCAAACTCATTCAATCAAATCATTAAATCTGATATTGAAACAAATTAGTAGCTTCTTTTTAGAAATATAAGTATTTGCATGAATCATAAAAACTTCTATGATTTTTTTTAGTAAAAACTTCATGGTTGGTTTTTCTTTTTAATAAACATTATTTTGACAGTTGGGAAAGAGAACGCACGAGTTCGGGAAAGGTAAAAAAAAGCACGAGTATGTAATAGTCCACATCCCGAACGCTATACGTCCCTGCAATACGCCACTTTTTGAGCAACTGTATTAAAAAGAATTATTCGAAAAAATCAAAACCGAAAAAAGTTATGACCGAAATAGTGAATAAAAAGTCATTTTGGCGCTTCGATATTTTGGAAACGAAGCATGATATAAAAATTTGAGAAATGTTCCTCTGGAAAGTTTAGTCAGCTACAATTTGAGTCTAAAACAAAGACGATCGGGTTAAGCCTAACCTTTTTGTAAAAAGTCAAAAAGTCAGAAGGACATTTTTCACATGACATTCACGACTCGATTCATTTTCAATGTGCTCGATAGTCGTGTGAGGTATGAAATCTGTGAATTTTTTGACGCGATGTAGGTTAAAATAATCAATGTTTGAGTAATTTGATTTTTGTCGATTGCTTGGACACTGGAAATAGTTTTACTAATTGGTACACGTGAAATTACTTACTGTTGCACAGTATAAAAAATCTAGAGAAAGTGAATCAGCACGTTCTCATCCACTGCTGGATGGAAAGCCCTCCCCCAGGCACGCCACTTCTGTCTGTCCATCCTCATCCTCACCCAGCTACAGCCAGAGACTCGTTGTTAACAACCACGCAGTACCTACCTGTTATGGCGTCGGAGTCGGGTCCATATTGGCTCAACTAAAGTCTAACTTCCGAAAATGGTCTTACTAACGATTTGTACTCCGAATGATCACTCTTCCGAAAATTTTGGTTCCTAATTTTTTCGTTCATACAATTTCTAGTACTACCGACGAAGATCATAACACTCTGGTTTCCGATTTTTTTTATTACTAATATTACTACTAAACTAATCTAAACTCCCAAGTGTTTTTTACCATAATGTTGTCATTCATAAACATGTTTTTCATAAAAACAAACTTTTGGTTGGTATATTTAATTCCAAAATAGTGTTTTTTGTTGTTTTACATGTTCTAACCTAACCTAACCTAACCTATCTACTGCCCAGATGTTAATTTCCGTAGCGTCATTGACCTAATAGTATCCTATTCTGACTTATAGGTAGGAAGGTTTCGTTCTGAAAACAGTATTTTTGTTGTTTTTACATGTTCTAACCTAACCTACCTACTGCCCTGATGTCGATCTCGGTGATTTTAGAATAAAAACAATTCTACTAACAAATATATGATTTCGAATAATAGTGTAAAAAACAGTTATTTTGAGAAAATATCGGAAAACAAATAGTAGTACAATAGATGTTTATTGTTACCGACATTATGAAGTTGGATGATTCGGAATTAATAACATTCGGAACAGAGTAGTTATTAATAGTGATTGTTATGATGAAAAATTGTAGTAACAAAATTTTCGGAGTTACAATAATCGAGGTAGGAATCTTCGGTCAACTTTGGCGCACCCGTCGGAGTCGGTTAAAAATGGAAGTAGAGTTAAGTTGCATCGATTGAAAATTGGTTCTTACTGATCGGAATAGATTCCAGGTTTAAAAATGAAAAAAAAAATCACTACAAAATAAAAAAAACTGGCCAAGTGAGAGTCGGACTCGCGCACGCGCACAAAAAAAAATAATTTATTTTAATTTTTTTTTAACAATTTAGAGTAAGTGCCATGGAAAGACCGTGAAGGAAAACATCGTGAGGATACGTGAGTGTATAAGGTGTTCACATACCTCGGCACTGGAAATTGCCCATGCTCGGTAGGCACGCGCGGTAGTTAAGTCCATACTCTCTCTCTGAGAGAAGGGTTGTACTCTGCAGTGGTACGTAGGTACATAGGCTACCTAAAATAGTAGATTATGTCTTACAAACGAGTTATTACATAAGTTACTAAACTCTTAATTATTGTTATGATAATACAGTCGTCATAACTTCTTACTTTATGGGCGAATACAAATTATTATTTGTGAAGATAATAAATTTACATAGGTGAATTGTGTATGCACTGGTATCAGTCTATGGCAATAATATGGGCATATTATATTTACAAAATTACCTGTAAATTAGCGTGGCATAGAGCCATGTCCAATTTTCATACTAATAGTGCAATTTCAGCCTATTATCATATTTACTGGTCTAGATTTTCTCGAAAATTATCAGAAAATTAATCAACTGCAACACAGCTATAAATATATCTACCTGTCTTGGTATTTAGTATTTCAGTTTTGTTTTATTTACTAGTTTTTTGTTTGATAATTCAAGTAGCATTTAGTAGCATTAATTAATTCAAATTAGGAGACGCGGAATGTATTAATTAGTATTTTTGTCTATGTTTTATCTATGTTATCGTCTATAAAATTAATTTGGAGATACTATTTGACAACTTGTGTCATACTAAATACACATGCCATTATTTAAACTTATTTTTTTTTACCAAACTTTTGCAACAAAATCCTTCTTAGAGCGTCAACTCCGAAACACTGGCACGAAACTTTTCACTCCCACAAAAGGAAAAAACTTCTTTCCGAATTCGAATTTCGAACAGATATTTTCGCGGGAAAACTCCGGCAGCCCGTGTTTCGCGGCGTGCGTTCAGAACCACGGCGCAGCATCCACTGCGTGTCCAGAAATGCACCGGGCCCGTGAGGAGCGTAGAACAATACGCAACAGAAGACAAGCCTTGAAATATTTTCGTTTCATTCAGCATTGGTCTCGGTGTAAAAATATAAAATAAAAAAAAAACTTATTTAAACCAAGAAATGTACTTTATATTTCTTGAGATAAATTATTGACCTATGGTGATACTAGGCTTGATCATCGGTGCGGTGGTAGTTGAGCGGTAGAACGCCGGCTTCTCATTCGGGAAGTCGTAGGTTTGAATCCCGGCATGTACCAATGGCTTTGTTATCTTAGTTGCGTACATTTGTAAAGTTATAGTAGCAATACCACTCGCCGTCCCACTTATACACTCGTCCTACTTATACATTTACACAACCAGTTTAGTGGGATCTCGCATTGCACTTAAATACTATGCAATCGGGTCTCACGCTGGTTATTAAACCCAATCTTTTTAATAAACTACCCTAAATCGTGAATAAATTACCAAATTTGGAATTGGGAAAGATGTTTGACGAATCTATCACAGTATGTAATTGTGTAGTTTTATGTAGGTAATATTAATTCAAGCAAGCTTATACCTATGTTTATGTAATAGTCTATTTTATTTTATTCTATTAAACTTGTGAAAACTATCGTATCTATATAATATAATATTATATGTAGGTTTATTATATTATTTTAAATAAAAGACTTAAGCCACACTATAGTTTACTGTATGCACGTTTCATTTTTATTTTATTACGGTACAAACAATATGTTGTTATATATTTAAATTCACCCTGAGTGGATCACTGCCACAGTTTGGGGTTCAGAGTTACTTTTATACATTGTTAAGTTTTGTTCAGCTCAATAAACATTTTATCTATACTTATTGTCGAAACTGCTTAATAAAAATAAAAAAAAATTGAAAAAAACTTTATTTAGCAAAGGGTTAAAAGAGTGGTTACTGGCTCCCAAACTAAGATTGCCTGTGCTGTACCAGTTAGCCGCCTGTATACGTCCCACGGTAGGGCACAGGCCTTCTCTTAGAGAGAGAGTATGAGCTTAATCACCACGCGTGCCCACCGCGGATTGGTGATTTCAAGCGCTGAGGTATGTGAATAGCTCAGTCACTCAGGTTTTCTCACGATCTTTTCCTTCACCGTTAGCGAGTGGAATTGCTACTATAACTTCACAACTGTACATAACTTAGAAAACACATTCATAGGTACATGCCCGCACTGGGACTCGAACCTGGGTCTCTCGCTTCCGAGTCCAATGTTCTACCCACTAGGCTACCACCGCTCCACCGGTAGAGCAAGAAACTGCTGACTGTAGAGAATCCTCGGAGAATCGTCCAATTTATTGTAGAGTCAAACACTAGAGCCGTTCTTTCATATTTTCGTGCACCGCAGAATGTTCTGACGTACCGCGCCGATGTTTCCGAGACTAATAAAATCGTTGGTCGGTCTGTCTGTCGTATTGCTTGTAATGTGCTTCTTTGTAATTGGATAATTTATAGTTTCGTTTAGGATTTTGGAAATGCTGAGACTTCTTTACCGTTGAATACATTTCAGTACGAATGAATTATACGTGTACTATTTATTTACAGTTGAAACACTTTATAGTACTAATATGTGCCTATTCTATTTTTGTAAATAGTCGGTGTCTGAATTTTTGAAACAAAAAATTTGGTATTTGCATCTAATCTAATTACTAGTATGTCCTTTCAGCAAAGTAGATTATCTGAAGAAGAAACTACATGCTTACTCTTGGTCGATACAGAAACTTAATTGATAGTTTTTGGGGTTGCGTACCCGAAGGGTGCCAAACGGGACCCTATTACTAAGACTTCACAGTACGTCCGTCTGTCTGTCGGTCTGTCTGTCTGTCTGTCTGTCTGTCTGTAGTAGCACCTTCACTCGCACTACATGGGTGAAGGGACCACTCGGACGCTACAGTGCCTGGGACATTGGTTTAGATGGAGTAGGCTTGCCCAGCCCCTACACCATCATGACATCTTAGTTGGCCTAGCCCACAGGAAAGACAAGTCAGTACGTGTGGAGCAGGGTTTTCTCACGATGTTTTCCTTCACCGTTAGCGTGTGGTATTGCTACTAAAAATTCAAATAATGCTTATTGTTAACACGGTACCTAACCAATGTTTTTATATATAAGTAATAAATAATTAACAAAAGAGACAAGAGGCGCTGCATACTGAAGGGTTAGTTGATCATAAGTGGTTCAAAATCAGATGCTATATAAAACATGTTATCATGTAAGCCTTATTATTAGGAGGAATCATATGGTCCCAACTTAAATCAATTTTGCTGGTGCTATGCTAACTACAGCACACACCAGTAAAGTATGCTGAGTTTGAGCCCCTTTTTTTGTTGTCACGCAGGCACCTGAGGCGTTTGGGGTCCGAGGTGGCTGGGTGCCATACATTACTGTATGGTAACCGGCTGCCTTTGACTCTATATGCCTCACATGTTCTCTTCACGATTGTTTTGATGACGTTCGTGTCTGTTGTTTGTGTACCTTTATGTTTACTTTGTGTTTCTGTGACAATTTAAATAAATATCCTCTTTCTTTCTTTCTTTCTTACTAGAAATTTTAAAAGTAAAATATTGTTTTGTACAATTGTCCACATTTTTACCGGTTCAATAAATATGGTCTAATTAAATATCAATCCCATGAAAATGGTGGACTAGCCTCGCCACCCGATATATTTTAGACACAACTTTTTATGACCTTATGAATGAAGGAAGGTTGCTAACTGTACCCTGTCTTTATAAAGTATGGTGTGCAATAAAGAGTATAAATCTAATCTAATCTATTTAAAACTACAATGAATTAACAGTTGTTGTAGACAACTATTAATTGTAGTGGGACGTTTATAGGCTAGGTTATGTATGCTATGTTTTGGTTTGGGAGTCTTTGGTTTATTGGAATTGTCCTATATTCACCTACTTACATCTAGTACAATTACTTAATCTTCCGAGTGGCGCTGGATTAAGAATAGCGTCACTCCATTTGCTTCCGTGGATGTCGTAGAAGGCGACTAAGCAAATAAATTACCAGGAGACGGGCAGCAGCGTCTTCCTGAGATTCCAACCGCATACTGCGACCTGCCGAGCGTGGCGATTATGGCAAAACCCTTCATGGTTATGAAAACCACGAGGGAGGCCTATGTCCTGCAGTGGGCGTCAAATGGCCGATGATGATGAATTAAGATTTGAAGACCGAGGAGTTGACAAATAATAATTTATTTATCGGACAGAGTTACTGCTAGGATTTATACTATTACAGTATTACTTGTTCTAAGGTACTAAGGCTATTTGTTATAAAAGTATTGAAACATCAGCATTAATCTATTGACGTCATGGCCTACTTTGAAGAAGTGCCGATGAATGACCTTTGGAGGGGTTGGTCTACCTTAACTCATGCGTGTAAACGTAGACGTGCTGTCGACGGGCCCTATCAAATACATGAGATTAGTTACAGTTGATTCACTCAACTCTACTTAGTTGCAATACGGGCCAGTTTGCAATGAACATGAAAACCGTATCTTCGTTAAGCAGAAAGCTAAGTAAATAAACACAAAACTCGTACAATAATTAAAATCCTACTCACTCCGCGTGAGCTATGTCTTGGTAAACTCGTATATTGGCAGTCGAGTACAAGAATAGCAGGTCCTATCTTCTGAGATTGAATCTGAAACCACGTCAGACGAATGATAAATGGGTAACATATTTATCCATGTACATACATACACCCAGACACACACACACGCACACACACACACACACACACACACACACACGCAAACATACACATTCATATACACACGCAAACACACACAAGTAAAACAGCATAAGTTGCAGTGTAAAGTTTGTAGAAGAAATATAACTCATAATACAACACGAAGGGGTGCGTTATTATAACAGATTACAGATTTTTCTGTGTATAAAACACACTCGGTACAATAGGCGGTCTTATTGCTAAAAGGATTATATTAAGTCTGCTAGTATAGATCTGTCCACGGGTCCATGAATATACGCACAGGTTTTCCTAGTTAGAGCAAGGACTTAAAATGTCACTGCGGCAAATGCATTGCTAAATAAAGATATTTGTATTTGTAATATGTAATAAGAGAAGAAGCAATAATACCTAAGGTAGGGAGTAGTCGTAACCTAGTAAGTAAGTAGTAATTAAGTTATTAAGACTTGTTGTTTCTGCTCCGATGAGGGCGACATGGTCGGAATATACTGTACCAAGCCCTCCATAAATAAATAAAAGATAATAAAAAAAAAAAAAATATGTATATAGGCCTATCTATACCTACTGTGGCCACTTCTCTGTCACGTCAACGTCCTCGGTCCTCTGCCAATTTCGTCCATTGCTTTTTAACGGCTTTAATAATGTCATTGATCTTTCGGATGGCTGATCTGTATTATTCAATAAATAAAATAAAAGTTGGTGTAATCATATGATAAGAATTTTAGAAATTTTCATACCACAAAACATATCGTTGAACATTTCCAACATTCAGCTGTAAGTAAAATTAGCGGATTTTTAGCTTTTCCCTTGAAGTCTCACCGAAGCCAAAAGTTTTCTGAAAAAAAAAAACCAAACTCAATAAAAAGGGGGGGTGTATTATTCGGGAGCAAAAGCACTTTCAACACAAAATCTTAGTGGTAACGAAATCTAAAGAAAAATCAAAAATCAAGATCAATTTTTTTTATTCAAAGTAGCACAGAAACTGCGACTTAATGAACGTTACAAGTTAAACTAGGTGTCCATTTCAAAATCTATATCATTTTGGAGAAAAAATGGACATAAAAACTCCAAAAGTTCTAAGTAGCCATTGCTCTAAAGAGATCTCTCTGTCAGGCAACACCTCGACCGCGGCATGCGCGGGCGCCGGCCGTTGCGAGATATCTGAGAGTTTTTGTTGGGACAAGTGCAAGTTTCAACTTACGCAGAAACGAACACGCTGTTTGTTACCGTGTTAACTTACTTGTCCGTACTCGGGATACAAGCGTGCAAAGCGGGCGCGGACCATATTGTCCGAGAGAGGACTAAATTGTTTTAAGCGCGGCGTTCATTAGGCAACAGTTAACAGGGCCAACATTCAAGATTCACTATATTACCTAAAACTTTTTCTGAAAAATATAAATTGTGTAAATGGGCCCCTGATAGCCTAAGCCGGCCACTGCAGTAACAAGCCAGATGTTTCTGACACGTATCTGTGATTAAATTGATTTTTTATGTAGCCTATATTTGTACCACTGCAGGGCACAGGCCTTCTCTCAGAGAGAGGGAGAGAGAGAGAGAGTACGGGATTAATTACCACGCGTGCCCACCGCAGATTGGCAGTTTCAAGCAATAAAGTATGTAAACACCTCAGGCACTCAGGTTTCCTCACAATGTTTTCCTTCACAGTGACCCTTCACCTCAATAACACTCGCTAACGGTGAAGGAAAACATCGTGATGAAACCTGAGTGTCTGAGCTATTCGCATACGTCAGCGCTTGAAATCCCCAATCCGCGGTGGGCACGCGTGGTGATTAAGCCCATAATCTCTCTCTCTCTCTGAGAGAAGGCCTGTGCCCTACAGTGGGACGTATATAGGCTGCTTATGAAGATATTCCTGGACTTATTTACTGGATAGAGCTTACCCAGGGATAAATAGTTTTTTAGTGCTGTCAGATAGTGGTGGCGCAAGTTGTCCCCAGAGAGCAAACCCAGGACCTCTCGAAATCAGAGTTCTATCGACGTGCTACCACGATTTTGTGATAGTCTTTTGAAAAGTAATAAGTATTTGAGGTCACCACCACATAATAATATGTCTTCGTATATGTCAGTTTACTATACACCCCTTCACCCTTACGACTGAGAACCTAGGATCACGGACCTAGGACTAGATAGCATTTATGGCAATAGTGGCCGTTATTGGATTTAATGCAATTTTTTTATTTTTAGGGCGGCCATGGGTCCTAGAAATTACTATTAAGATGATTTAGAGATTGGTGGAATTCGTTTGCAAAAACGATGTGTAAAAATTGGCCAAGTGCGAGTCGGAGTCGCGCAAGAAGGGTTTCGTACTTTTATCTATACAACATTTGAATATTTCAAGCGTCTACCTGTTGCCGTTGTTAATATCGAGCAAAAAACGGCAAAAAATTACGTTTGTTATATGGGTGTCCCCCTTAAATATTTATTTGATTCTGTTTTTAGTATTTTTTGTTATAGCGGCAACAGAAATGCATCATCTGTGAAAATTTCAACTGTCTAGCTAACACGGTTCCAGCCTGGTGACAGACAGACCAGACAGACAGACAGGCAGTCGAATCGTAGTAATGCTCTTACCCTTTGGGTACGGAACCCTAAAAAAGATATGATTTTTTACCAGTGGTGGCGCGAGCGTTACTACACGGAGCCCCTTAAAGGTCGTGAAACACAACTCAATCAGTAAATTTTAATGCAGAAATTGATGTTTTAATTATAAACAGAGCCTGAGGCGTTATTGGCTCGTTTATTTATCGAGCGTGTGTCACCTTGAAAGCCTCTTCGGAGCCCAGTGTCAGGGTCCTCTCAACTGATTCAAATTTTGTAGAAAAAATAGCGAAAACAGTTTAACATTCAATGTTAAACTTTTTGTCTTAATGTTTCTATTCAACAGAACATTTTTATTACTTTCTAAGATACTCAAAACGGCATGTGGTGATAGCAATAAATAATAATAATAACTTCCACACAACACAATCATTTGTCCTGGTCCCGAACTAGGATACCCTGGTAGTGTTGTGTGCGTGCGTGCCTTACAGCACAATTTAGATCTTACATTGATCTAGGATTAAATTATGCATAGCAATATGAGCGGTGGTATCCTAGTGGGTAGAACGTTGGACTCAGAAGCGAGAGACCCAGGTTCGATTCCCAGTGCGGGCATGTACCTATGACTTTGTTTTCTAGGTTAAGTACATTTGTGAAGTTATAGTAACAATACCACTTGCTAACTGCGATTAAGCCCTGTAATTAAGCCCATACTCTCTCCCTCGGAGAAGGTCTGTGCCCTGCAGTGGGACGAATTATAGGCTGCTTGTGACGATGATGAAAGTTAAAAAAAAGCGGTGGTAGTGGAGCGGTAGAACGCCGGCTTCTCATTCGGGAGGTCGTGGGTTCAAATCCTGGCATTTACCAATGATTTTGTTTTATAAGTTACGTCCATTTGTGAATTTATAGTATCAATACCACTCGCTAACGGTGAAGGAAAACATCGTGAGGAAACCTGAGTGTCTGAGGTGTTGATACACCTTAGCGGCGGGCACGCGTGGTGATTAAGCCCGTACTGTCTCTCTCTGAGAGAAGACCTGTGCCCTGCAGTGGGACGTATAAAGGCCATATAAAAAAAAAAGTTTAAAAAATCATAAAAATAATGACCAACGGCCCTAGACAGGACATGGAAGAGTAGTATATATTTTTTTCAGATTTTAAATGCTAACCATTAGAGAGTAAAATGCATTTTAAAACATCTGATTTAGAGGTAATGTAAAAAAAGGTGTAAAAAAATAACCATTAAGGCTGGGTTCTCCGCAGCCTTAATGGTTATTTTTTTACACCTTTTTTGCGATAAAACACAAGTTATTGTTGTCAATATTCGTCCTTAGGCATTAACAACTTTCTTTCTTAAACTTAAGACACCCGTTGATGTCTTCTATATGGAGGTTAATAAGAAGGGCGGCAAAAGTTTTATCGGCAATGGTATACTCGTATTTGTAATTTGGATCGCGGTGTTAGCCCAGTGGGTAGAACAATGGACTCGGAAGCCAGAGACCGAGGTTCGATTCCCAGTGCGGGTATGTACCTGTGACCTTGTTTATTTTCAAAGTTACGTACATCTGCGAATTTTCAGTAGCAATACCACACGCTAACTATGAAGGAAAACTTTGCGAGGACACCCGCGGCTTGGTTGGCTCCGCACGTATTGACTTGTCTTTCCTGTGGGCTAGGCCACCCAAGCTGTCAGGATGGTATAGGTGCTGGGCAAGCCTACTCCATCTAAAAAACAGTGTCCCAGGTACTGAAGCGTCCTAGTGAGTCCTTCGCCCATCAAGTGTGAGTGAAAGTGCCACTGGACGCTGCATAAATCATCTCATTATGTAGATACATAGATAAAACTTTTTTTAAATTATTTGTAAATATTCGTAATTTCCGGCCTCAAAACTGTGAAACTAAGTTCAAATAAGTGTTAGGAAATACTGTAAAGTTGAAATTTTCTTTCTAATATGTTAAATGTACGAGTCTGTCCTCTGATATGCGTAAACAAATAAAATAACAATTGAATTGGCCGGCGCCGACCATAAGACGCTCGACCCATAGTGTTGTTTTCAATTTATATAACTTCTCGTCCTGATAATGTTTGTCTATACTTGTGAAGTGAAGTAATTTTAGGTTATTAAAAAATGTATATTTCACGCCCCGTTTTTATTAAAACTGGGGCCATATGTTTTTAAATCATGGTTAAAATGTCCCCTTAAAATTTGTCACTCCAATTCAAAGTCACCCTGCAATTGAATCGTGTGATTTTAAAACGACACATGTCCTTTCATTACAACTTTGCAGGAAATAGAAAAAACTGATTTATTCAAACACTAATATCTACAATAGCAATATTTTAGCATATTATATTGATTTCTGTATGAATAAACTACAATTTTTTTTCTAATGTAAATCAATAGGTAGGTGTAAATAATTTAATAAAAAAAAATGGACAAGTGTTATTTAAAAAACACATGTGACTTGTGTTGTTTTAAAATCACTCGATTCAATTTGACATTTTTTTGATGAAAATTTAAGTCTACGTTCCTCTGTGTCCTGCAGAACTGCTTTTTAATACGGAATTACAGCGCTCTAAGGGCAACTTACACAGTAAAGTGAAACTTTTGAAGTGCAGGCTACTGACGTATAGTGCTGTTGACGAGCTTTAACAGTCATTACAGTAAATAAAATATAAACAGTTCACAAACATTCATACGCACCCCCACATGCTCATACTCACACACACACACACACACACACACACACACACACATGCACACACACACACACACACACACACACACACACACACACATACACATACACATATGCACACACACTCAAATATGTATAAATCTAGGATTGTATAATATTGCATGTTTTTTGTCAGTCATGTACTGCTTAAAATGAAATAAACAATTTTATTTACATATTTTGTTTTTAATTCTACGGCCCTTAAACAGAGTGTCACAAAAGAAACATATTTAAAACACGTCCGGGTGGTACTTCTAAACAATATTTATCTCGTTTAGACCCACTGACATCGTCGATGTTAAGCAATATTAACAATACTTGAATTTGTTTTAATCTTGTTTAACTACAAAAGTAAAATCCAGCTAAAAAAGTTATGCTACTTAAAAATTTAACTAAGGACAAGAATCCCATTCACAAAATCAACACGATGCTTAATTAAATAGTTGTTATTCCTATTTCTCTTAATTTGACTCATGCATTTATTCAATAACATTCCACCAAGTTGGTACACTTTAACAATTGTAACTACCGCCTTCAAACAAAAATACTCTTTAACCCTTCAGTCAAAAGACTCTAGTTTACTATCTAAACTCCAACTAGAGCGTATTAGTCTTGCATAGGATTTTGAGTGTTATTATGGTAGAGATAAAGGTTGTATTACTTTATAAGGGCAGAAGTACAGTTAGCAATTGAGTAGTAGCCGACTAGTGTAGTATTTCAGCCGCAGACCGCGAGAGCTTTCCCTAATATCGGTCAAGGTAGCGTCAGCAGCAGAATATTACTTTACCTTTTGACCTCCAATGTCGTGTTGTTGTTTGTGATGTCGTTGTTTCTGGTTCCCACGACACAGGATATCCTAGTGTGGGGCCAGAAGCAATGTATGTGCCTGTATGTAAATGTTTATGTTTATGTTATGCCATATATGAGTTTTGGACTAAAAAGGTTTCATTATTATTATGAGCACATAAATGATACTTCGGCACATTTTAGTGAGCCCCCCCCCTTTCTCGGCTAAGCGGTTGATTGTTGAGACGTGTAAAAAATCAGGACAGTACCACATATAATGCACCTAAAAGGAAAACTATCACGGCTAAGTAGGCTTTACAAGTTAACGAGTAATGGGCGACCTATTTATAAAAGGAACACTTCGTACAAATTCCATTGAAATTCCTTTGATGAAGTTCTTAACTCTGTAAAGCAGGTAAAATATCTGTCCTTCTACGGAACCCTGTACTGCGCGTGGCCCGACACGCACTTGACCGGTTTTTTTCATGGTTCACTTTGAAAACCAGCGCTAAGGCCCTGCTTTGGAATCACGCTAAGATTGGCCCATTATTTTGTATTTCTCAGTTTCAGGTACTTGCAAGTATTTGCTAAAAATGGTAGTATATTAATTTGATTATATAATTCCTTGAAATGTTGTCAAATAAAGTTTATTCTTATTAAATAATACAAAAAGATAAGATAACGTTTATTGAACGAAAAAAAAAGTGTGGACATGTAAACAAAACAAAATTAAACTTTTTTTACAATATCTAGTACTAAAAGTCAGACTTACATAATAACATGTCTTTTATAGCATCAATTCAATTCAATTCAATCTTAGCATAATCAGCCTATATGCGTCCCACTGTAGGGCACAGGCCTTCTCTCTGGGAGAGAGTATGGGCTTAATCACCACGCGTGCCCACCGCGGATTGGCGATTTCAGGAGCTGCGGTATATGAATAGCTCAGACACTCAGGTTTCCTCACGATGTTTTCCTTCACCGTTAGCGTGTGGTATTGCTACTATAACTTCACAAATTCAATCTTTATTGCCTTAAATTACAGTACGTTCAGAGGTTACTTAGGGTTAATATTGCAGTGTAATTTTACCGATAGCGGCATAGCAGCGACATATGCTGCTGAACAAGGTTTATAGCCAGCATACAGCTGTTAAAAAAAGTAGCGTTGTTTTTATTCTCTATTGGTATCATTTGTGCGTTGCGAACGGTACCCGGAGCATAGTTAGGGCCGCTGCAACCTGACACCACCGCTCACTTTGTCTCGAATTAACTAAAGCCTATCGACATGTGAGGCAGTTACGAAATACTTAGCGAGCGCTGCTTCTTACTTACTATTGACCTAAAGGGTTAGTTTGTACTTCAGCATAAGAGAAAGGATGATTTTAAACTTTATTTGATAACATTACATGGAATCAGGCGTTACTTTGTGGAAATCCATAGTAGCATTAAAATGTGAATATGACTTTGCTAAATTCCGCCAAAATCCCACAAGCACCATGCGGTTGGTTAATGCACCGCCCTCCCTCCCACTGTTTCAAGCAGAAGCAAGACACAAACACACCACCACCGACACCAATACTTGTGTGAAAAAATTATTGAAAAAATGATGAGACCGTGCTACCACCGTTTACGAGTATATGTATAATGCTACCTACTTCTTTCTTAGGACTAAAACGTTTAATAAGTTATATCGTCTGACATACTGCGTATTGTGGCATAATTTCGAACACTATAACTTCAAGAGTTGGTAGTTAGTACATCTTTGCCTATTTGCCTCTGTTGATACAATATCATTTGTTCTCGTAAAGCGATGCCTCTACGAAACTGCCATCCTATATCAGCCCTTATTACGTACAGTATAACATTGGAAATCGAACCAACGGGTGAACCGGCGACTGCCCGCGGGCGCGCTCATTACTGTCCCATTACCGCGTCATTGCTGGGAGTATTCGATGTGTTTGTAGTTATGGGATCTGTGGATGTGCTTACTGCTGGACTAGGAGTTTTATCTATGTATCATCATCATCAGCCATTTGACGCCCACTGCATCTATATATAATACCTTTAAACCAGCAATTCTTCTTCATTGAAATCAATCATTTCAACCAGCAGCAGCTTCTTCTTCAGCAGCAATTATCTCTTGGAAACAGCTACAACGATTTTCATGAAACTCAGTATGCAGGGGTTTCGGGGGCGATAAATCCATCAAGCAAAGTTTCATTTTTGGAAAACGTCACAGAAAAACTGCAACAATATCATTAAAATACAAATGTAAATTTCGCTACCATCTTCAAGGTTGTAGTAGCTCAGGTGGGAAGGTCTCCACTTTTCCCCTTTTTTCGTAGTATCTAAATACTTGCAACTATACTTGTTGTTGTGTGGGGGCTGGTGTACAAATGTTGGGGTCGCGACCCCCAGGTCAAAAAGAGACTGAGCTGCGCATGCCTGCCGTACAAGCTCAGATCAGTCAAACAATTTATCAGACAGCGGATCGGTAAACGTAGTGTCGGACGTCCGCAGACTCGGTGGAGCGATGATCTTCGCAGGGCGGCTGGCAAGAGCTGGATGAGAGTAGCCGAGGACCGTGCTCAGTGGCGTGTAATGGGAAAGGCCTATGTGTCCAGCAGTGGACAAGCATAGGCTGATGATGATGATCAACCCTTGTTCGCCAACTGCTGCTCACAGGCCTCCTGAAAGGCGCGCCACTTCCTTCTGTCCTCGGCCACCCTTATCCAGGCACTGCCAGCAATCTGAGCTCAGATGGGTGGCAAAAACTGCGCCCGCAAAATAGGCACCGACAATGCGGCAGTCGGCAGATCAGGGCGAAGATGTCGAGACGACCTTAATGCATTCTTGCCGGGATCGTGCGAGGTGGCTGGAGACAGGGAGAGATAGAAAGCAGGAGGGAGGCCTTTGCCCAGCAGTGAGACACAAAAGAGGCCAAGTAAAAAATAAGTCAGTAAATACACATTTCGTAACCAGTGGCCTAACTATGCGCACCTAATCCTGAGCGATTCCAATCGTCTAACTGTCAAATTCCATATTAATTTGACAATTAGACGATTGGAATTGTCTAGGATTTGGTGCGTGTAATATAGGGGATGACGCCTGATTATGCGCACCAAATCCTGTCGTAATCCAGACGCTTGCGATAGCAATGAATATGGAATTTGACACTTAAACAATTGTAATTACTCAGGATATCGTTAATAATATCGTCGATCGAATTCCTTACCGGAACATTTCGGAACAAAAGAAAGAAAGAAAGACATTGAGTAATTGACGTTTAAAAATCTGTAAAATATTAAAATTCAGTATGAATCATTCAAAAATAATTGTTTCCTTACTCGTTTAAGTCTGCGGTTACGTCTTTCTTCTTAACATAGACTATTTAAACTGCATCTGAGGTGTGCCTTTAGAGTCTTTTGTAGTTTTTTTTTCAAAATTATCTACATTTTAAAATGGACGCCTAGTTTAACTATTAAGTCGCAGTTTCTCGGTTACTTTGAATGGAAACATTTTGCTTCGTGATTTTGACGCCTTATCCAGAAACCCCACCGCCCATACACAGACCATAATGGCGCGTATTAACAACAGCACTACAGATAACGTCCGTCCGGTCTGCATTCCTCTATTTTGTTCCGTAAATAATAACCCCGCATGAGATGACACGGTCATTATGGCAGTAATTAATGAAACACGTTTGTGAGGATGTTTCACGATGCAAGTTTCCAATGAGACATCTCGCAAACAGCGGTGTTAGCCTAGTGGGTAGAACATTGGAGTCGGAAGCGAGAGACCCAGGTTCTATTTCCAGTGCGGGCATGTACGGACTTTGTTTTCTGTTATGCACATTTGTGAAGTTATACTCGTAGTAGCAATACCACTCGCTAACGGTGAAGGAAAACATCGTGAGGAAACCTGAGTGTGTGAGCTATCCACTTACCTCAGCGCGTGGTGATTAAGCCCATACTCTCTCCCTGAGAGAAGGCCTGTGCCCTACAGTGGGACTGCTGCTTATGTATTTCGCGAACGGACAAAATCGGACGGACAGCGGAGGGTCCCTTACCCTTTGGGTATGGAACCATAAAAACGATTGTTATTGTTAATTATGTGTGAGATGTATGGCCGCTTGTAAAGTCCTTCCCGCAAACTCACTTAAGGTATGGTGTCCGTCTATGGCATTGGCGGTCGTCCTCTTTACACTGTAAGCACCAACGGACGGAAAACGGACTGCGAAAGCGAAATATTGTTAATATTTTTGCTTATGTTTCTTTGTTCCCCTATTTAGTCGAAGTATGTCCGTCTGGGTCGTCCCTTACTGGCCCTTCCACCCACATTCGCTCGATATATTAGTTTGGTCAGTCTTTCTTCCTTCATCCTCTCCACATGTCCAAACCGACGCAACATTCCTTTCTCAATTCTAGTCACTACATCCTCTTTCAGTTCACAAAGGTAAGGTAAAAAGTACCCGAAACCGGCGTGCGTGCATGCAACGACCAATGAATGTTGAGGAAGTGAAAGTGATCTCTCAGGATCGTGGCAAGTGGCAGTCCCTGGTCTCTGCCTACTCATCTGGGATACAGGCGTGAGTTTATGTTATGTTGTTTTTTTGTTAGCGCCCAGAGGTCAAGCAGCTTATCTCATTGATGTACCGTTACGTCAATATTGCCGATTTGCTTGGATTGGTGCCCGAGCATATTGGCAATATTGCCGGGCACGGTAACAAGAACAAAAGTGCAGTGAAAATTTGATCCAAACCATTAGTTCTGAAAAAAATGTAATGCGTCTATTTGAGTAGTTGTAACTATTCTCTAGGAAAATTTTATTTTATTTTATTTATTTAACAGAAATCCACAGCAATATAATTGCAGGAAAATTACAAGAAAATTATATTGCACTTATTTTAACCAATTCTATTCTATTGTAACGCTTTGGTGTACCTAATTACTGTAATGTTGCAATATTTATGTAAATAAAAATAAATAAATAAATAATTAAAATCTATTCTTTTCTATTAAAATCTATTCTATTCTATTAAATCTAGATACCTACCTACATCAAGATCATTCTCGGTCATCCAAGGACAGAAAAAATGGCATCAAAATGTGAAAATCGCCAATCACTTACGTGGCGATAGAAATTTAATTAGTACTATTATTATGCATTGAATTAAAATTCAATGTTATTATGTTAGGCCTGAAATACACAGAAAGGACGTGGGGCGAGGGCGCGGAAAAGACGCGTCGTCTTTCCAATTCACTTTCATACAAAATGTACTCAAGGGTCAGGACGAAGTCCACACTGAAGAGACGCGCGAACTCTATGCAAAGCGTCGCGTCTTTTCCGCGCCCTCGCCCACGTCCCTTCTGTATGGCCCGGGCTTGCCGGGTCTTGGTCCGGGTATTGACCCCTCACTGGGTAAGAGGTGAATTCGTACCCGGTCTGTGAGTCACACGGGTTTGGTAGGGTCGGCCCTATTAAGTTTATTTTAAGCTTATTTTATGTCATCACTAGTTAAGTCTGACTTTGTTTTAAGTTTTTTTTTCTGATGAGGTAATAAATACTTTTTTTATCTTTAAGTTATCAAGTTATACCAAGTTTAACTCGAAGCTTACGATAAGTACCCTATTAGTTTATAATATAAACCTGTTATTGGCCTTACTTACTTGACATTACTTTAAGTTATGGAACTCTGTTACGCTGTAGTTTTTTTTTTAATACATTGAAATAAATAAATAAGGCTTTTAGTGATAAAGCCGCTGTCTGGACTCTTAGGTTAAGAAATATCTGTGTTATTTCCATTTTTGGGTTCCGTACCCGAAAGGTGCCAAACGGGATCCTACTTCATTGTCCGTCTGTCTGTTTGTCCGTCTGTCTGTCTGTATGTCTGTCACCAGGCTGTATCTCATGAACCGTGATATCTAGGCGGTGATGTATTTCTGTTGCCGCTATAACAACAAAAACAGAACAAAATAAATATTTAAAAGGGGCTTCCATACTTCAAACTTATTTTCTTTGCCGTTTTTTGCTCGATATTAATAACGGCAACAAGTAGACGCTAGAAATTTTGAGAATATTCAGTTCTATATTCGCTTCAACACTAAATAATTAAATTAAAACAAAATAAATATGAACAAAGATCCGAGAGCCAAACTGACCCGACATTATACCGAAGACATCCCGGACATCAGCCTGTACGAGATTAGGATGGCCCTGAAACAGCTCAAGAATAACAAGGCACCAGGAGAGGACGGAATCACATCAGAGCTCCTGAAAGCGGGTGGAACACCAGTACTTAAAGTCCTTCAGAAGCTCTTCAATTCCGTCGTGCTCGAAGGAAAAACGCCAGAAGCATGGAACAGAAGCATGGTGACGCTGTTCTTCAAGAAAGGGGATAACTCTCTATTGAAGAACTACCGACCCATCTCGCTTCTGAGCCATGTTTATAAGCTGTTTTCGAGGGTCCTCACGAATCGTCTCGAACGCAGGTTTGATGACTTCCAGCCTCCCGAACAAGCCGGTTTCCGAAAGGGCTTTAGTACCATAGACCACATCCACACGCTGCGGCAAATTATACAGAAGACTGAGGAGTATAATTTGCCATTCTGCTTAGCGTTTGTGGACTATGAAAAAGCCTTCGATTCGATCGAGACATGGGCAGTGCTCGAGTCTCTCCAGCGTTGCCGTATTGACTATCGGTATATCGAGGTGCTGAAGTGCTTGTACAACAGCGCCACCATGTCGGTCCGAGTACAGGAGCAGAATTCGGAGGTAATTCCATTGAGAAGAGGCGTGAGACAGGGAGACGTTATCTCTCCGAAACTGTTCACGAACGCACTGGAAGATGCCTTCAAGCTTCTGGAATGGCAGGGACGCGGCATCAATATCAATGGCGAGTACATCACGTACCTTCGATTTGCTGACGATATAGTAGTCATGGCAGAAACGATGGAAGACCTCGGCATAATGCTCGACGACCTCAGTCGAGTTTCCCAACGTGTGGGCCTTAAAATGAACATGGACAAAACGAAGGTCCTGTCGAACGCTCGTGTTGTGCCCACCCCAATTACATTGGGGAACACGACTCTCGAAGTTGTAGACGAATACGTCTACTTAGGACAAACAATCCAACTAGGCCGGTCCAACTTCGTGAAAGAGGTCAATCGTCGAATCCAACTCGGCTGGGCAGCTTTCGGGAAACTTAGAAAAGTCTTTTCGTCTAATATACCTCAATCGCTCAAGACAAAATTATACAACCAGTGTGTGTTACCAGTGATGACTTATGGCACTGAAACGTGGTCTCTCACTATGGGCCTCATAAGAAGGCTCAAGGTCACGCAACGAGCTATGGAAAGGGCTATGCTCGGAATTTCTCTACGAGATCGAATCAGAAATGATGAGATCCGTAGACGAACGAAAGTCGTCGACATAGCCCAGCGGATTAGTAAGTTGAAGTGGCAGTGGGTGGGGCACATAGCACGCAGAACTGATGGCCGATGGGGCCGAAAAGTTCTCGAATGGAGACCACATATCGGCAAGCGCAGCGTGGGATGACCAGCTACAAGATGGACAGATGACGTCATTCAAGTGGCAGGAAGACGCTGGATGCAGGCCGCTTCCAACCGGTCTTTTTGGAAATCCATGGAGGAGGCCTATGTCCAGCAGTGGACTTCTTGTGGCTGAATGATGATGATGATGATGATGAAAATAAATATTTAAGGGGGGCTTCCATACAACAAACAAATTTTTTTTTGGCGATTTTTCTCGATCTTTGTATCTAATGTTATATAGGATAATGGCACAGAACCCTTCGTACGCGATTACGACTCGCACTTGGCTCATTTTTATGTGAAGTTTTCTTTATCTGTGTATCTATCTAAATAAACTTAAACGACGATATGAAGACTGTGTTATATCCTGTACCTATTTATGTTTACGGCAAGAGTAGACAACACGCCTGCCGTGGTAGGCGTATGGTGTAATTGATCAGAGAGTGGTCGGCAAACAATCTAGGTTTACTGTCGGAACGACAGCGAACAAGAGACGCGAACCTTTCCCCAATAATTGGTTCCGTTACTTGGAACTGTCAATGTTTACGCCGATCCATAAAACGAAGAAAACGATCTGCCAATTTAAATGAACACCAATTGAATTATTTCCAGAAATTGACAGCTGTTGAAATTGAGCGAATTCAACTCTAAAGCCTTTGTGATAAGTGTGGTCCAAGGTCCAACATTTCGAGACCGGACCGACACATTGACTTTTACATACGAGCACATTTTTAATTACATACCTGATTAAAGAATGAAGGACCTTGTGTCCACTAGTACCATCAGTCCACTCCACCTCAGATACTTACTCAATTATCTTCCACATGATTTCACTTCGGTATTGCTACTATAAATAAAAAAAAATGTACGTAACTTTAACCAAAAAGTCATGAGCACGGAATTAGAATTCCGTTCCTCACAAATATGAAGCGACTGGTCTGTCTATCCACTACACTTCCAATGCTTTAGCAATTTGACACCTAATTAGTCATAATCGGTCAAGCCTGATTTCCATTTCCTTCCGTGGATATCGTAGAAGGCGACTAAGGAAGTCAATTACCAGAAGACGGGCAGCAGTCTTCCTGAGATCCCAACCGCATTCTGCGATCGCCAACCCGCCTGCCAAGCGTGGCGATTATGGCAAAACCCCTAATGGTTATGAAAACCACGAAGGAGGCCTATGTCCTGCAGTGGGTGTCAAATGGATGATGATGATGATGATGATGATGATGATGAGCTAAGATATTCAGGTTTCCTTACGGTATTTTGTTTCAAAGTAAAGTCTTAAATGCGCCAACAGTATCATTGCAATGCAAACTGCAATCTGTATAGAGTCACCATGCGCATAAAAATACTTTATATACAGAAAGAACCTGCCAAGCGCTGTCGGGCCTCGCGCAATGTAGGGTTCCATAGAAAGAGGCTTTTTTATCTACTTTCCAGAACTAACAACTTCATTGTAGTAATTTTCAACGGATTTTGTACTAAATTTTACTTTTATAAGTTGGTTGCCTATTACTCGTTAACTAGTGAAGCCTACTTAGCCGTAATTACCTTTTAAGTTCATTATATTTTATTTTATTTTATTTTTATTTATTGAAAGAAAACAAACAATTGTACAATATGGTTAAATACATAGAATAATTACATTTACACTATGTAATTGCACAACCAGCAGCGTTTTCTATATACTAAATCAAAGACATAAAAGAGAAAAGCTCATAGCTATATCGATTTCTAAGAGGTAATTTCTACAACTGTGTAAAGTTTCACAATATGTGCTACTACCCTGAATTTTTTCCGTTTAATAATGTTTTACGTTTAATAATGAACCGTTTAGCCAGGAGAGGGGGGAGGACGCCCGACTCGGACAAAAATTTGTGCGTTTAAGCTTAATATTTCACAAACGGAACCGTAAATCAAAAAATGGTCTGTATACGCTCATAATATTTTTCAACGACCAATCCAACGACATCCCACACTACGGTGTAGGCACGAAAAAAATGCATCCCTAATTTAGGTGAAGGGTAGGTGCCTACCCTAAACAAAATCTTTTGAGGTTTTATTCTACCTTTTTGTCGGCGTTATAAATATGTACATCTAAGGCAAATTTCAGTTCTCTAATACTGACCGTCTCTGCGCTGCGGACCCACAGACAGACGGACGGACGGACATGGCGAAACTATAAGGGTTCCTTTTCTACAACGGAACCCTAAAAATGGGCGTGCCGAAGCGGGATCCGAATCCGCACCTCTATCAAACCGTGCCAGCGTGCCATGCACCTATACTACACTACTCGATCTTGCTGTTAACTTAATTGGCCATCAATGACACTCTCTTACATTGTGATTGGTTACAGAGCCATTTGACATGTCTTTTCAGCCAATTGAGATGCGTGGGTTCAGTTGGAATGTGATGCCATTTTCGCCCACCTTTTAATTCTAGGTTATTGGGTAAGCCTAAAGCGACAAATAAATGTTAGTTTTAGGTAGATATACAGAAAACACTTTATTTTACACAAAAAAATGTTATTGCACAGATATTTGTAATACATTTATATATATATTTAGACCAAATAATTAATAATTAATAATTGCTAATAGATCCCCTATCTATTAGCAGAGGGCAAGATAAAAAGTACCCAAAACCGGCGTGCGTGCATGCAACGACTAATGAATGTTGAGGAAGTGAAAGTGATCTGTCAAGATCGTGGCAGGTGGCAGTTCTAGTCTCTGCCTACCCCTCTGAGATATAGTTGTGACATGTGTGTAATATGTGTATATATTTTATGTAGCCAATATACGTTTCACTGCAGGGCACAGGCCTTCTCTCAGAGAGAGAGTATAGGTTTAATTACCACGTGTGCTCACCGCGGATTAATTAATTTCAATTTTGATTTAATTTCATTCAGCGCTGAGGTATGTGAACACCTCAAATATTCAGGTTTCCTCACGTTGTTTTCCTTCACAGTTAGCGAGTGGTATTGCCACTACAAGTATTTTTCGTAAGAAATAAAAAATATATACAAAAAAATGTAGGCTAAATAAAAAACTTACGTACTTACTGTCCGTAACGTAGAGTCATTAGTACCTCTAACGTGACCCCAGTATCTGTTGTAGCAATTCGCCTACGAACTGGAACCATCAACATATCAGCCACTCATTTGACAAGTTTCACTGACAGTTTGTGCTGTGAGTCAATCCAGCGCTCGGCACATTACTTAGTTTCACGTTGCATAAATTGACAACACGAGAAACTGGACCATAAATCAAAAACACTACGTACATAAGTAGTCTTTTCACTTTCGTAAAGCGGTTAATGATCTGAGAAGATACCGGCTATTCACATACCTCAGCGCTTGAAATCGCCGATCCGCGGTGGGCACGCGTGGTGAATAAGCCCATACTCTCTCTCTGAGAGAAGGCCTGTGCCCTATAGTGGGACGTATATAGGCTGCTTATATATGATTAGACAGTAATCTCTATAGTGAGTACCTGGTTATGATGATTGACAGTATTCGAAGTTGGCAACAGGTACAGAATCATATACTTAAAAAAAACCGCCCAAGTGCGAGTCGGACTCGCGCACGAAGGGTTCCGTACCATTATCTATACAACATTCGACAAAGATCGAATTTGAGAACAGCGCCATCTATAGAAACCAACACGAAGCGTTTAACATTGACATTTAATGACATGACTTCGGCGCTGTGAAGGTTACATAGATGGCCGCTAGATGGCGAGCGCCGTCTTTAAACTACGTTTGTTGTATAGGAGCCCCCTTACAATATTTATTTTATACGGTTCTTAGTATTTGTTGTTATAGCGGCAACAGAAATACATCATCTGTGAAAATTTCAGCTGCATAGCCATTACGGTTTACGAGATAGCCTGTTGACAGACAGACAGACGGACAGTAAAGTCTTAGTAATAGAGTCCCGTTTGGCACGCTACGGGTACGGAACCCTAAAAAACGACTTCGAGAAAAACTGCACTACGGAAAAGAGATCGATGACTTCTCAAGGATGCCCAAATTTATATGGGGCTACCCTGGAAGTACCCCCTTTCTAACAAAAAAGAAATTAATGAAATCGGATGACATGGTAAAGAATTATAAGACAACAGAAAAGTTGTAAAAATCTTGAATGGAAAAATTAACAAATCATTTTAATAGCCTTAGAACAAACGTTGCGCCGCCGTATGGCGTCGGATTAAGAATAGCGTCACTCCATTTCCTTCTATCCTTCTACCCTTAAGTCACTTTACATTTTACTTAATAAATAGTCGCGATTAGACCCGTTTAATATATAACAATGCGTGCGCATCGCGAGTAATTAAAGAAATTGCGCATTTCGCGCGTAAACCTGTTCCCTAAGCCATGAAATCGCTGACAAGTTCTGCGAAGGAATATTTGAACTCAAGGAGCGGTTTCCAAACTCTTTGTAAAGTAAAGTTGTAATGACCAATAGAGCTCAATGTAAGCTAATGAAATATGTAATGTTTACTCGACACAACAATAATGTTCATGTTTAATAATAATCGTAGATTAAAATAAACATAAAACACATCGGGCCTTAATAAAACGGTATTTATTGCAAAATTCCGCGGTGACACTAGGGATCGGGCCTTAACTCATACGCAAATATGAAGACGCCATTTTGATTGTCTCGCTCTTTTTTAATCACGTAAAAAGAAAGATGGTTTTCATAAAAAGGAATAAGAGAGTTTATGAAATATTTATATATTTTGTAACAAATATGAATATTTGTCAAAAAAAAATAAAGAATAAATTAATATCAATAAAATAAGACTCCGACCAGCCCTCCTAATACGTAACTGTCCACATTATTAGGTTAACCTTTTTGACGATGCGAAAGTGTCAAAATATGTATGTATTTGACAGTTCGGAGTAAGTTAATTCGAACAACTCCATACACTGGTAAACTTACGTAGTAGCGCCCTGATCCGGAATCAAGTTAAATAAATAATAATTAAATAATTAAATAAATAAATAATGTGTAGTGCTTACGAAAGGTTTAGTTCCAACAAATGAATATATCTAAAAAGATCAGTATACATAAGATCAGTGCTTGGAGTCCAATAAACGCATCAGTCTGCAATATTAGCTCGAAAATGGCTGTTATTTGTATATTCTGGTCATCTAGCAACAACTCAGTCAACTTAACTCGGTGCCTCGCGCGATTCGATCTCCTTCGTAATCCGAGCAAATGAAATAAGATTCTCTTCCTATATAATTTACGTGGGTTATACCATTGGAGGCCGGGGTGTGCCGGCTTTAGAATAGTACCCCCCCATCTCTTCCCGGGGGTGCCGTAAAAACCGGCTAAGGGACATATTACCAGGAGGTGGGCAGCAGCGTCTTCTGCGGAAATGCGATATACTGCGCTCGCCAACCCGCATGCTAAGCGTGGCGAGTATGGCAAATACCCTCATGGCAGTAAACCAGAAAACCAGGCCCCCAGTCCCTGGTAGCTCCGCTATTCCTGGCTACGGTAGCGGCCACGGTGACGGCGGAGTAAGGGGTGCTAAGAATCTCCGGCAGAGATCCGGCTACCACCCGCAACAACGAAAACGACTGGCCCTGGTAACACACAACATTCGCTCATTGAGGACAGACGAAAAGCTAATTGAGCTGGAAGAGGAAATGGGTAGGTTACACTGGGATATCCTAGGGTTATCTGAAGTCCGTCGAGAGGGCGAGGACACGATAACCCTGAACTCCGGTAACCTGCTCTACTACCGGGACAGCGAGCAACAGTCCCAGGGTGGTGTCGGGTTTCTCGTCCACAAGACCCTCGTAAATAACATTTTGGCCATCAACAGTGTGTCGAGAAGGGTGGTGTACCTAATACTCAGAATATCTAAGAGATATTCGCTGAAGGTCATTCAGGTATACGCACCGACCTCGGCACACTCCGATGAAGAGGTAGAGGCGATGTTTGACGACATCAGTAGGGCCATACATACCTCGGAGACCTATTTTAATGTGGATATGGGGGACTTATGCGAAGCTGGGCACAAGAAGCAGGTGAGATGAGAGTGGGGCAATTTGGTAATGGGCAACGGAACCTGAGAGGACGAAGGTTGGCAGACTTCCTGGAGAAAGAGGGACTCTTTATAATGAACTCTTTCTTTCAGAAGCCACCTCACAGGAAATGGATCTGGTTGAGTCCCGATGGTTCCACGAAAAACGAGATAGACTTCATTCTGACCTCCAAGAGACAAATATTCAATGACGTCTCTGTGATTAACATGGTGAAAATCGGAAGCGATCACCGAATAGTAAGAGGCACATTGAATATTAATGTCAAACTTGAGAGGTCTCGTCTCATGAAGTCCACGCTCCGACCTACTCGTGCCCATATCCAAAACCCCGAGAACTTTAAACTCGAATTGTCAAATCGCTTTGAGTGCCAAACGATGGAAGACCTCGGTATAATGCTCGAAGACCTCAGTCAAGTTTCCCAACGTGTGGGCCTTAAAATTAACATGGACAAAACGAAGGCCATGTCGAACGCCCGTGTTGTGCCCACCCCATTAACATTGGGGAACTCGACTCTCGTTTAGTTGTAGACGAATACGTCTACTTAGGACAAACAGTCCAACTAGGCCGGTCCAACTTCGTGAAAGAGGTCAATCGTCGAATCCAACTCGGCTGGGCAGCATTCGGGAAACTTAAAAAAGTCTTTTCGTCTAATATACCTCAATCGCTCAAGACAAAATTATACAACCAGTGTGTGTTACCAGTGATGACTTATGGCACTGAAACGTGGTCTCTCACTATGGGCCTCATAAGAAGGCTCAAGGTCACGCAACGAGCTATGGAAAGGGCTATGCTCGGAATTTCTCTACGAGATCGAATCAGAAATGATGAGATCCGTAGACGAACGAAAGTCGTCGACATAGCCCAGCGGATTAGTAAGTTGAAGTGGCAGTGGGCGGGGCACATAGCACGCAGAACTGATGGCCGGTGGGGCCGAAAAGTTCTCGAATGGAGAGCACATATCGGCAACCGCAGCGTAGAACGACCAGCCACAAGATGGACATATGACCTCATCCAAGTGGCAGGAAGGCGCTGGATGCAGGCCGCTTCCAACCGGTCTTTTTGGAAATCCATGGAGGAGGCCTATGTCCAGCAGTGGACTTCTTGTGGCTGAATGATGATACCATTGGAATGACATTGTACTGCTATTGCTTTCTAGACTGCCAAATAGGGCCACGTAGCAACAATTGTCATGCTTGTATCATTCCATTAAGAAACGATGTCTGTATTAGACTCTAGGGACTGGGTCTTTATACATTGCCGAGGTTCTGCCGAACCATTAACCGGATTTCATTTCATTTTGCTCGGTGCGGTCGATTCGAATTTGAATTTGAGGAGTACTCATATTTTGCGGCATCTACTTATCTGTCTTTTCCGTATGGGAAACGTCGCAATTCTCAGGATTTTATGAACTTGTCAATGCGCTCAATAGATTTTATTGACTTGACAGCCGGCGCGAATAGGTATTATACTACATCAATCAGCTAAACGATTCGAGCTCAAGCCTTCTTGTTGTATATTCGCCGCAAACTTCTTGCAAATATGTTTTGTAATTATGCGAGCGCTCGTTGGTCATTGAGATTGTCTTCCAAATTCTTGTATACTAAAGATGTGTTAATCTCCTGTTAACAGCTCTCAGCTGGCCAAAGTGCCCACAAAAAAAACTGACAGAGTAGGTCAACAGATTTTTAGTGCACGAGAAACTAGGGGGATGTTATATACAACGTGATTTTGAAATAAAACAAAAATTCTGAAAACAATTTCATCAGTTCATCGATAAATTAAACAACTTAAATAAAAAAAAACTTTTGCTTAAGTTTTATACTTTTTCAAAAGATTTTTAATCGACTTCGAAAAGGAGCAGATTCGAATTAGGTACATACATGCAGGTAGTGTAGAAACATATTTTGGAGTCGGTGCTGAAAATGTGGATTTGGTGCGCATAATCATCAAGATCACAAATCGCCCGACACCGTCCTGGCATTGATTGCAGGTAGGGTAGATTACCCGTATATCCGGCACTGCTGCGACAGGCGACAGGCATATTTAGACAGTTCAGGTGCCTACTGTAAGTGTTGTCTTTCTTTGTTGTTTTATAGTGTTAATATGGGTCTTGCCACCTGAAATAAATGCATTTTATTTTTATAATTAGGCCGCTGCGTGGTTTCCTGGCAGTCGCCTGCTTGGAGCTCACGCAGGTCCTCGGCCACTCCATCCTTCCAGCGATATCCACTTCGGCTAACCGGTCTTTGGTCGCTTTGTAGCCACAAATAAGCTACTGGTTGTGGGGAGAAAAATAATGAGGAAAGTACTGGGACTATATAATACTTACACATATTTAAGAAGGCTCTAAGTATGTTCGCGGTGAATTTAGGCTTTATCTGGGATACAAAATACGCGCTTAAAGGTATAATAAACTATCATTGCTCCTGCCACAACTACGCCTACATTGAAATCAAACGAAACTGTAGTATTTACTAACAAATACTTAGAAATGAGTTGTTGCCATTAAGTTAACGGTGATTAACAAATTCTTGAGTCTCAACGGCCCCAGTCTGGGTGTTTTTATATTTAAATACCTATCTTAGTTTGGGACTGAGACAAGTGATTTTGTTGTGTGAAAGTATTGTTTCATCGATTGGTCGAAGTATTTTGTTGCTTCCCACATTTCTGCACTTCTCTTTATTTCTATACTTACTAGGTTAGAGTGTTCAATGCTGTATAGGATTAAATAATAATAACTTCCGCAAAACACTATCATAATCATATGTTCTGATCCCAAACTGGCATACTCTGTGCCATAATAATCAGGCAAGGACATCACGAACATGGAAATACACCCAGACTGAGGCCAATGGTACCAATCAACTTTAGCAGCCTCCAGTAGGAAACGAACCCACGACCTCTGTTTTGGTAGTCACGCGTGTTAACCGCTAAGCCAACGAGGCAGTCTACCCAGTCCTTACTACATTTCAGACTACTTATAATATGAAGAATTTATCGACACTTTTTTATCTGAATTGCATTTTGTGCTAGGACTGAGTTATGGATGAGACAGAGAATCAATGCTCTGAGCAGAGAACCTTCTGAATGTTGTATTCATATTAAGTAGTTTTAAATAACCTATTATTTAACTACTTAGTTTCCTTACCAAACCTATTCCTTAATACATTTTTTTCCGTATTAAGCTCGTACATAAACAACCTAAAACACAGATTAATTTCAAGTTTAGGCTACGTATTTATTCTACGTGTGTTAAATTTAATTAAGTAAATATGTACTCGGTTACACCTGTAATATTATGAATACATTTTATCCTATAATTTTATTTTTTATATTATCCCTTCAAGACGCCAATTCCAACCATCTTATTGGTAACAAATAGAGCCTTGCTTCACCACCGCTTCATAGAATTCCACTCAATAATTTAAACTCCTACTGGGCCACAATTCAATCTAAATACACGACCACCCTTATCAGCTTTACTGCCTTTAGAATACAGTCCATAATCAGGCTGTCGGATAAAAAGAAGTTTTTTGTCTGGAGTATTTGGTGAGTTTTGACTTCACACGTTTTGCTAAAGAGACAGGTGACCAGAACAGTCGCCTGCGGTCGGTCCTAGTGGTTTCAGAGTCAGCGAGCATTAAATGCAATTTAAGTCACCATTCGTCACCGTTTATCGGCTGTTTTGAATAAAGTAAACCCGAGAGAAATCAATTTTGTAGGTCGTCGAGAAGATCCTAGAGCAAAACACAAGGCTCGATGTGCCTATCTCATCATCATCATAGGCCTTTACCTCCGTTACGGACGACTGAAGCAGTGCCTGAGGACGGGCGATTCAGAATTCCGCAAATACATCACATACATACGTTTATTTCAGTTCGGACTGACTCGAAAACCTGATTGCCGAGCCCAACATAATAGGAGAGACAAAATCCGCAAGACTCCGATGGCTCGGCCACGTGGAAAGAATGGGTGAGGATCGCGCTGAAAAAAGAGCATATGGAGGGTGTCCCGTTGGGCGTCGGCCGGTCGGACGCCCCAAAGTATCGCTGGAGAGACGCGGTGGAAACAGACGTGCGTGAGCTCCAGGTGGATTATTGGAGGGAGACAGCACAGAGTAGGGAAAGATGGCGTCTTTTGGTTGCGGAGGCCAAGATCCATTTTGGGTCCCTGAGCCAGAATGAATGAATGAAAAATTCAGCTGGGAGAATCTTAATAACTAGCTATCAAGTTCAGACCTACTTTCAGCGCATATGGATGACGATTTTCTGACTGCGATTGCATTGTTGCTGTAACATGCTAAGAAAAAGAAAATACGTCGCCGTTACTGGGTGCAGAATTGGAATTGGCGCGGAATTCCGAATCGGAGAAAATTTCGAACGGGGAACTACTGTATGTAGTGGTAGCCTTGGTAGGTCCATAGGTTTGTATGAATTTACTGCGTTCGGAATCCCGAATCGATATTTCGAATCGAAATTCTGAAACGGAATTGCGACCGTGTGTGGCCGCCCTAAGCGTTACACTTTTTCAATGTGACGTCCTTTTTTCCTCTGTGGTAACGTCCGATTCGGGAGCGGCAGGCCTCACTGCATATAGGACACACAAAGAAAGAGTCCGGAGTTGAAATGCATAATCCGATAGAGAGGAAAGTTACGTGATAAAAGGGCAGGACAAGTGATTGTGTTGTGCGGAAGTTATTTACTTATATTTATTAACTCGCAGTTCTGCGTACTTGTGAGGTGCTCTTTTGTTTCAGAATTATACTGTTTTACATTATCTCTATCAGTGCTGTTCATCCTCATCATCATCAGCCACTCGACGCCCACTGCAGGACACAGGCCTCCTTCGTAGTTTTCATAACCATGAGCAGTTTTGCCATAATCGCCACGCTTGGCAGACGGGTTGGCGATCGCAGTATGCGGTTGGAATCTCAGGAAGACGCTGCTGCCCGTCTCCTGGTAATTGATTTCCTTAGTCGCCTTCTACGACATCCACGGAAGCAAATGGACTGACGCTATTCTTAATCCGGCGCCACACGGACAAGTGCTGTTACGGATATATAACTCGTTAGCGAACCGAAAATAACAAATCAGTTGGTCCATACATTTTAAAAGGTGATATTTTTATATAGGTAATAATAATAATATAATTCTTTATTTTAGGCCTAAAATACACATAAATATGTTAGTAAAAATTAATCCTGAAAAATCATGCAATATATAATTTTAAAGTTCCTGGCGTACGTATGCAACGACTAATGAACTGTATGTTGACGATGAAGCGAAAAAGATCTATCAGGATCATCGCAAGTGGCAGACCCTGGCCTCTGCCTACCCTCTCCGGGTTACAGGCTTGAGTTTATGTTATATTTGTTTCAATATTTTCCGCCCTGTTTTCGGATGTCAACGGTACATATTTGTTACACTCTGTATAAGCTGTATGTTTATCAAGTATAAGCAACAATATATCGTAACATTTTATCTAAATACCACACGAGCAAAATCGCAGACAAACTAGCACCAGTTGTGCAAGGACTAAGGACGATTGAAAACCAAAAAAGGGGCCCAATTCTCCCATTAATAAAGATAAAGCTTTGCCTTTTAAAAACGCGTTAATGTCACGCCCGTGTCCCGGGCTATAAACCTGTCACGTTGTCACGCGCAGTATCTTTGGCAATAAAGAGCGTGACGCATTGCTACCAACGACGCGTCGCGGCCTATGCGTCAAAGTGACGGTCTTTTTAGGAGAATTGCAATCCAATCCAGTTTAGGGGTCCGTAGTAAGGGAATGCTAAACCCCGCTGTCTCATACAGTAACAATCTTATGGTTAAGATACAGTGGTTCATAATTACTAGAACTGTAATAATTTACCTACCATTGGTGGTGATCTGTGTTTTCGGAGAAGTGCTCTCGAGTTTAGGGGTCAGTCATGAAGGAATGCAAGCCCCCGGCGGCTCGTATACTAACAATCCGTTGATGATGAAATGATATTTATTTGTTTCCTTTAAACATACATTTATTCAAGATTTCTTTCTATTTATTTGATCGATTTATTTTAATAAAATTATTACAAATCATAATTACATAACGTGAAGCTAAATATTTCTTGTAAACTTGTAGTGCTTTTAATGAAATGTGTAAATAGGAAAAGCCAGCAGACAATTGAAAAATAATTAATTACATAGTAAAAATGAAGATAAGATAGGAGTCGCTACAAATATGTTAACACGGAAATATCTAATGTAAGAAACTCTCTACGCCTTTCAAACTAGCGAAGTATAATTTCTATTTAGAGCGCATTTTGAAGGTTGTTTTTTTGTCTCATCGTATTGTTATGGACAGATGGACAGATGACCTCATCCAAGTGGCAGGAAGGCGCTGGATGCAGGCCGCTTCCAGCCGGTCTTTTTGGAAATCCATGGAGGAGGCCTATGTCCAGCAGTGGACTTCTTGTGGCTGAATGATGATGATGATGATTGTTATGAAATAAATGACCCACTATCAGACGGAACCCCTTCATGCATTTCAAAGGAACACACTTGAGCGGCCCAGTTTTTGTCACCACATTTCATCCCCATGTCCTGAGAGGGGCGCTATTTGTTTTACCAATTAATTGGACTGGGCTATTAAGGGTGACACTCTGGTGACACCTTTTTGTTGGGCTTTTTTTTGCTAGCGCAACTGACACAGCGGCGAGACCGAAATAGTTGGAAAAATGTTGGCTCTGTGGACTGATTTGGTTCAATTGTGTACCTTCCGAACATATTTGTCTATAAAATCAAAATTAAATTATTAATTCATCATAGCACAGAAACTGTGACTTAATTAATGTTACTTTGTAACTTTCAAGCAAGATCAAGATTGTTATGGACAAACAAATTGCACAAAAAACTCCATACATATGGTGTTAATAAGAACACGATTCCTCTAAAACACTCCTCAAATGCAGTTTAGATAATCTGTGGTAAAGACTACCACAGACAATTCAAACAGTATTTCTTTACTTATTCCAGTCTTTTCAAATTTGGTTCTTATATGAGTGCTTTATGTTACAAACTATTCGCCGAGATAGAATCCCGCACCAACCAGTACCAGCACTCGCCGGTCGCGCCGCGCGCGCGCGCTGCGGCCTGCGGCTACTCTGTGCCCTGCTCGCTGAAGCACCAGTGTGATGTGTTTTTTTTATTTATTCAAAAAAATAAGACCTTAATATAATACACAATTTCGCCAAACTGCGTAGCAGTTTGTTGGCGGTGCGCTCTATCTCTATATATTATTTCCTTACTTATATTATACCTATATTATTCTTATACATAAACAACGTATATTTAAATACGCGGATGGGATTGGAAGTGTGATGAAGGTATGTAAGAGAATGCTAGAAGATGTTTGATAGGTAGTGCTCAGTTAAAATAATGTAACGCTTTGGTGTACCTAATTACTGTAATGTTGCAATATTTATGTGAATAAAATAAAATAAAATAAAATAAAAACAATGTAAGTGCCTTGACTAAACATTTTTAATTAAAGTTAAGGTACAGTCCAACCTTTACATTTTTATTACAAAGTCGACCTTAACATAACTGTTTTGTATGTAAATGACGATGCATGGTCGACTATATCATCATGGTATAACATCATCACATACCTTTGTGTCCATTACGGACGATCAAAGCGGTTAAAGCAGATGCCTGAAATATCTCTCAGGCAGAGTGCCGGACACACACTTGACCTGCCCAGCCCCAGACCGGAGTAAGTCTGGAGTCGGGTCAGTATGGATTTGGTGCCTCCTGCCTGACTCTTTTGTCCGCTAGTGCCAAGCATCATACTTCGTGGTCTGCGACCCTTCCGAACTTCTTTCCATAACAACATAACATAATCAGCCTCCACAGGTATACACCATTAATTTTGGGTGGCTTGAAAGACAAAGCAAAATGAACGCGCCTGAGAATAGCTATCGAATATGCCAGTTTGATTTTTTAAAAACGCACTTTTCAAGAATATCTCGACATTAACTCGAATCTACTAGACCCATTAGTAGCCGTCCAGAGCGGTGCGTGCGTGCCGTGGGCCCGCGGGTCATTGCTCTGTCAGACGGAGAGGCGGTAGGTACTTATTGTTCGCGCATTTTTTAAACAAGATGGCTGAACATTTTTTTTCTATTTACGTCTGCATTCAAAAGTAATAGTCTAGATGTCATTTTAAATTGCTAATTACATAACTGCGGCTTTCAAACCACCCAGATCTAAGCCAGTATACTCGTATACGTCCCACTTCAGGGCTCAGGTCTTCTGTCAGAGAGAGAGAGAGAGAGAGAGAGAGAGAGTATCGCGTATGCTCACCGCTAATCAGTGATTTCAAGCCAGAGGTGTGGACACCTCAGACACCTCACCTCAGTCCCTGGTCTCTGCCTACTCCTCTGGGATACAGGCGTGAGTTTATGTTATGTTAATACGAAACAACTTAAAAATCATCTTGCGACAAAGGGCAGAATAAATCTCAGATGGACATAGTTTTTGAACTAACTTATCAATTCCATATAAGACACATGACAATGCGACATACAATTGACTACTTTAACTTCACACTTACGCCGTCGAAAAACCTCCTTTAAAACATTGTAATAAGAGCTTTTGCCTGTGTCGAAATATGCATAAAGAGGTGGTCTTAAAAACACAATCGATGCCGATGACATATTTATTGCCGCAGGAGGCTTTAAGCGGTTCTAGTTATAGGAAAAGGAGAAAAATATCAAAAGTCCAAGAATGCCTTCCCTACGTCCGTGATTATAGGTTTGAGGTATGTATGGAAGCACAAATATGTCGTTATTTATGTTCAGAGTGGACATCTTGACTCTAATTATAAGAATACTAGCCATGAACACGTCTTTGTTCGCGTAGCGTTGGAATAAAACCATAACTGGTACAAATATCGGCAAACATCTTGAGAAAAATGTACGTTTCTTTGCATACGACTCGACTGTCCAACCAATACATTACCATGATCATCATCAGCCATTCGACGCCCACTGCAGCACATAGGCCTCCTTCGTGGTTTTCATAACCATGAGGGTTTTGCCATAATCGCTACGCTTGGCAGGCGGGTTGGCGATCGCAGTATGCGGTCGGAATCTCAGGAAGATGCTGCTGCCGTCAGATGCCGTCTCCTGGTAATTGATTTCCTTAGTCGCCTTCTACGACATCCACGGAAGGAAATGGAGTGACGCCATTCTTAATCCGGCGTCACACGGGACTCTTAATCCGGCGCCACACGGGATTAAGACACACCAATACAGAAGCAGCCTGTATACGTTCCACAGTAGGGAGCCTTCTCTCACGGAGAGACCACGCGGATTGGCGATTTTAAGCGCTGAGTTATGTGAAAAGCTCAGACACTCAGGTTCTCTCACGATGTTTTCCTTCACCGTTAGCAAGTGGTATTGCTACTATAACTTCACAAATGTACATAACTTACAAAACAAAGTCATAGGTACATGCCCGCACTGGGAATCGAACCCTGGTCTCTCGCTTCCGAGTCCAATGTTCTACCCAATAGGCTACCACTGCTACTAGGCTACCTTCGCCGTCCAACCAATAAAGGGATAAATTAGTGAACATTTGGATAAAAAGTACCTAAAACGGCATGCGTGCACGCAGCCACTAATGGATGTTGATGAAGCGAAAGAGATTTGTCATGATCGTGGCAAGTGCCAAACCCTGACCTCTGCCTACCCCTCCGGGATACAGGCGTGAGTGTATGTGTCTGCGCATTTGCTTTCCGAAAACGGAATTTGGCGGAGTCGTAGTAATAGTCACAAAACAATTGAAAAATATTTTTACAAATAATAACCGAGCACTAAAAACACAGAAATAATGTAAACGAATATGACCTTTAAATTTGATTTAGGTATTGTAGAAATTTTGGAGTCGGTGACCAAAATGTATGCGCTGGTCATGGCACTGCACATTTGGCACCGGCTCCAAACTATGCTTCTACATTAGCTACATCGAAATTAAAGGTCATATTCGTTTAACCTGTTAGCTAAATGACTTTGAAAAGAACAATTAAAAACCATTGTTATGGTGGTCCGATCGGGCCATTTAGATTCTACGGATTAAGTTGTTTCTGTGTTTTTAGTGATATTGTTCTTAAGTCAGCTATCATTTTTTATTTAATAGATTTCCTTTTTCATGTACGTTAAAGTGTTCTCTATCTATCTTTTTATAGTCTGAGTAGCGGTTGCTCTTGACAGTGAGGAAGTGTTGTGAAGTGAAGACTCTAAGCCGGGTTTACCCCTTACCCCCTTACTTACCCCCGGTCTCTGGTACGCTAACAATCTGCTAATCTTCTATTAAGAGTTGGCAATTTATTCGTTTTGTATGCTCTTTGGCCATTTGACAGCTGTCTTAACAGTAGATTATAGCTTATTAGTGTACGAGAAACAGGGGATTAACCTCAGGAGCTCGTTTCATGCAAGTACAATTTCGTAGTTTATTATGACAATTCGATGTACATGTACATCTACATTGCGTAGCGGATTAGTACAATTACGGTCTTATTTATGAAAACAAGATTCCTTAATCACTTCAAAAACATAAAGCATAAAAATTTAGGTAATAGGTACATTGCTTCGCCGATTACGCCGATTAAAATTGTCTGTGGTGGAGATTTTACAAGGAAAAGATGTAGCCACAGATTAAACAAAAAGAGTTTTAGATTGGTTTCAGAGGAATCGTGTTATTTTAAATAAGCCCGTTTGTCTTCCTTCTTGTTAATCTGCGTGTTAATCGGCTATGCAATATTCCTCGAATTCTCATAGTAAAAACCATGCATTGTAGGCCCTGCTTGACGTATGAGGTCATAATTAAAACAAACACATTATTCTGAGCCGATCGCCCGCAGCCACAGACTGTTTGTAAAGGTTTCCATTTCTATGAGCCATTGTGTGGGCAGTGATCTGTTTCCATTCTATCAAACCGGCTAAGTGACGATAGCCAGTCGGTAGATCGTTGGCCTCGCATTCGGGAGGTCCTGGGTTCGATACCGGCGTGTGCGAATTCAATAATCTACGTAACCTAGAAAACAAAGTGATTGGTGTTACTTATAAAAAGACGATTCAACTCTCCATAAACGCCGTATAAATAAGCTGTGGAAGAGACTTTACATTACAAGGAAAAGATTTTACCATATCTACTGCGTCTATGGAGTGTTTTGAGGAAATCTTGTTGTTACAAATAAAATCGATATAGTTTGTTTCCTAAGTTAGATAGATAGGCAAATCGTTTATTACGTACTTTGATGAATTTCTCGAAGCAATACCACTCGCTAGCGGTGAAGGTAAACGTCGTAAGAAAACTGAGGTGTCTGATGACGTGTTTACCTCAGCGCTCGCAATCGCCAATCTGAGAGAAGCTCTCTGTCTGAGAGGAGGTCTGTTCCCCACGATGGGACGCATACGGGTTATTTCTAAGAGGCGTCATGTCTGGAACACTTCGAAATTTTGTGCGAAATTTTCAAATAATTGTAAATTGAATGAACATATTTACAAAAGTGGTAAAAAAAAAGTTGTTTGAAAACACAAATTCTAAATTTCTCTACCCCATAAGTTTTACCCTACTTATAGGAATTTGTGTTTTTCTTTTAGAATAAGAAGCATAAAAATAAACTTTATTTGATCAAATTACAAAGAATTACATACAGTAGGTACATAATCAAGTTAATACCTTTACAAAGAATTACACACAATACGTCTATAATTAAGTATTTATTTATTTATTTTTAGTTAGCTGGCTTTGTGTCCCACTGCTGGGCAAAGGCCTACCACATGATCCTCTCTGTTTGGAGCCATCCTCTCCCATCCGGGCAAAATGCTTGAGAGATCGTCACACCATCTCCCTCTTGGCCGGCCACGTCTGCGATTTCCGTTGCCTGGAACCCAATCTGTCTGGGCAAATATACGACTGACATGGCCTGCCTAGAGTTTGTGTTCTACATTTTTTTTATACCTTAATTAATAATTTTAGAGCTGGTATACTGTTAAGTAAGTTTTAAAAAAGTTAACTGTTATTTGGAGTTTGATTTGACTCCGAGACTCGAGAATCGACGAGATGCAAATTATATTTGATCTATTTTGTGACAGTGGAAACGCGCCCCGAGCCTTTTTCTAACACAATCGTAAGTAATACGTTTTGACACTTAATACTTCCTCCGAAGGATGGGATTTTGAATAATACGATAATAATAAGGTGAACGATTTGGTTATTATAATTAAATGGAGCTCTTTGTTGTTATTACCAATTATTTGGGTCGTTTCTTTGAGTTATTGAAGAATTTGTAAGACGGTTTTTTTTCAACAAATTATTGAGTTACGACGTTTTCTTTGGAACTACTTGATTTAAGATGTCATAATTAACCAAACTACCATACAGGGGTAGATTTTTGGTGTAATTTTTATTGTATTTAAATAAAGGGTTTTGTCGTTGTAATTCATTGTAACTACGTGTACTTAATATTAAAGTGTTCCAAAGTAGCAGACTGACATTCTACTGAAAGTAAAAAACCGAAAATACAACATTCTGGGTAATTCAGAAGAGTCCGAGGATTGTGCTACAATACAACTAAACCATCTCCGAAATATTAACAGCAACTATTAATTATTTAGTAATTAATAGACTCCGTGTGGCGTCGGATTAAGAATAGTGTCACTCCGTTTCCTCCCGTGGATGTCGCCGAAGGCGACTAAGAAAATACATTACCAGGAGACGGGCAGCAGCGTCTTTCTGAGATTCCTACCACATACTGCGATCGCCAACCCGCCTGCCAAGCGTGGCGATCATGGCAAAACCCCTCATGGTTATGCCTATGTCCTGCATTGGGCGTCAAATGGCTGATGATGATGATGAATTATTTAGTATGGAACAGTTGACAACCAGCTGTTTTTCAAGATTTTCCGTCTGGTTTGACTGCCTCATTGGCTCAGCGGTTAACACGCTTGACTAACAAAACAGAGGTCATAGGTTGGAGTCCTACTGGAGGTCGCCCTACTTGATCTGTAGTAATGGCCATCGTCTGGGTGTATTTCCATGTTTGTGATGTCATTGCCTGGTTACCATAGCACAACGTATCCTAGTTTGGGAACAGGACAAGTGATTGCGTTGTGTGGAAGTTATTAATTAAATCGTGAACTAAATTAATAAGTGCTTAATTTCCATGACACCTCCTCTTTCTACGCAAGTAAGTTGGGCTAGCGGTTTACACGCTTCGCCACCAAAACAGAGGTTGTGGGTTCGATTCCCATTGGAGGCCGCCGTACTTGATTTGTTTAAGTGGCTTCAGTCTGTGTTTATTTCCATGTTTGCGACGTCCATCAGTAGCTGAGGATATCCTACTTTAGGACCAAAGAAATATATTGTGTTGTAGAGAATCTATTTATTACTTATGATGGGATAACCTTTATCCTTATTTGCGTCATATCTCTCATCACCTCACCCCTCATCTCGACTATGTTTCCCAGAACCTGTCCCAAAGGCTCTGAGTAGCAAAACGGCGAATGGTGACTTATGCTACTATGCCGCCCGTCGCTTGTCGATAGAATCTGTCGATATTTATGGGCGCAGTCTGCAATATCGATAAATTACGAGTGATCGAAGACAACCATTAGGCCCGGCTTACGTACCTCTAAGGTTGTGTTAACAACGCTGGTACAACTGTAAGCTAGGTGCTTGTAAAAGGTGGGATTCCTTAAGAAGGTTCCTCATGCGATTCCCATACAAACGTAGATACACACACACACACACACACACACACACACACACACATACACACACACACACACACACACACACACACGCGCGCGCGCGCACACGCACACATACACACACAGCTTTCTGCAGGCAGTTAGTTAATTTATTATTTTTATTCCTTTATTTTGTTTCTTTTTTAAATTCTTCATTAGATTTTCTTTAGCAGAGAGATAAAGTAAAACGACGTAAAATAAAAAGTGCTAAATCTAAAAAGGAAGGAACTGACTCCTAAGACACAGGTTGCCCCAGTTTAGGAGTCAGGGACTTACGTTAGTGTGTAACTTTTAAAATGTGATATGTTTCTGTAACTTATAGCCAATAAATTCCTTACTTACTTACTTACTTATATTGACCATGATATTAGAATCTGTTCTAGACAATTCCTAGTGTAAATAAGGCCTTTCTTTTTGTACAATGAACTTGAAAAGTGTCTTGTTCGCACTGTTTGTTGATGCCGTTGCATTTGCATAGATCTTCTACAGAAAAGTGAAACTCGTTGGTTTACGAATCTTTTGTTTGTTTACAATAAATATGTTTTCGAGCTCCTTATGTTCTATGGTGACATGAGGAAACCCGCGGTTGGTTGGCTCCGCACGTATTGACTGGTCTTTCCTGTGGGCTAGGCCGACTAAGCTGTCAGGATGGTACTGAAGGTGCTGAATCTTAAAAAAAAACAATGTCCCATGCACCGCAGCGTCCGAGTATGAGTGAAGGTGCCACTGGACGTTGTATAAATCACCTCTTCCTTTTTATGTAGAATAAAGTGTTCTCTATCTATATATCTACGTCATTACCGTAGATGCAAAGGCCATTGTTTTTTTTTCATCTTCTTGTTTGTTATTATATATTAGTTATAGACAGAGGAAAGCGAGGAAATCTGAGTGTATGTGGTGTTCGCATACGTTAGCGCTTAAAATTGCCAATCCGCTGTGGCCACGCGTGGTAATTCAGCTCATATCCTATCTCTGAGACAAGGCCTGTACTCTGCAGTGAGACGTATTTTATACGCATTTTTATAGGCCACATAAAAAACACCTACTACCTACTGTACTAAAATGTCAAGAATAGTTGGTATTTTCGCGATTTCAAAGTTTTCCCCATAGTAAAAGTGTTTCACATTGAGGAGTATATAAGTTCCTATACTGCATTAATTTTGGGTTGTTTGAAATACATAGCAAAATGAACGTGCCTGACAATAGCAATCGAATACGCTAAATTGTTTGTTTAAAAACGCATTTTTAAAAGTATCTCGACACACACTCGAATCTACTAGAACATTTGTAGCCATCCAGAGCAGTGCGTGCGCGCTGCAGGTCCGCTGGTCATTGTCCTGTTAGACGGAGAGGCGCTACTAATTGTTCGCGCATTTTTTTAAACAAGATTTCCAAACATTTTTTTTTAAATTTACCTAACTACGTCAATACTTAAAAGTAATCGTCTAATTAGATGCCATTTTTTTACTACTAATTACATAACCGCGGCTTTCAAAACACCCATAAATGAGCGTATATGGCCAATAACAGGGCACAGACCTTCTCTCTAAGAAAGAGAGAGAGAGTAAGATTACCAACTGGAAGATTATCCTTTTTTCGGATGGATGTGGGAATTACACTATACCATGAAGATGTTAAAAAACTTCTCTATCCATTTACATATCTTGAAAACTGTACATCAATATTGACTCAGTCAAGGTGGATGATTTGCCGAGATAGGCTGAGCGTTACAATCGAATGCGATTCAGCTTTAAGGTACACTTTAACCAGTGGTTTATGCCTGTAAGATGACGATTTAGTGATAAGTACGGGCCTATAGATTAGAGTCAAACAAGGTAAGTTAGCTACGGGTGTATTGACCTCGTATCTCCTAGATTTGAATACTTATGGTGTGAAGCAACTTTGAAAAACAAGGGTTGTTATAAGTAAGTTTGACTCCATAGACATGCCACGCAAAGACAGAGTGTGTGCAATAAAATTCTTACATGAGCGACACACAATTAACGTAACATGTGCGTGCCTAAGCGGATTGTAGACACCCTCACATTCGCATTATAATGCCCCTCGCCCACGGCGACTTTTTGTAGTGATGCTGTCGCGCGTTTCGTAAACGCGCAACAGCATCGCTACGAACGCGCTTTAGTCGCATTTGCAACGCGCTGCAGAAGCGATGCCGATGCGCTACTAACGCGCTACAGCATCGCGACTGTATCGATGCAAACGCGCGAGCGTATCGGAAGACATCGGGAGGAGAACATGAGGAAGGGTGGCGCATGAATAGTGCAACACAGAGAGATCGAGAGTGCTGTTGTCCATCGGTCCAACGGAGTCCATCTTGCAACTGTAGCGATCGCAGGCATTTTGGTTCCGTTACTGAATCGCATTTGCATCGCGACAGAAGCGCGACGGTATCGCGTTTACATCGCACGAGAACGCGCGACAGCATCGCTACTGCATCGCTACAAAAAGTCGCCGTGGGCGAGGGCCCTTATGTCCGTCCGTCTGTCTGTCTACTGAGATTGAGAATTCAACAGTCATCTAGGCCGAGACTTTTTACCGACAATATGACAGCTATACTAGAACGTTGCAGCTATACCAGCAATAAAATAGGACAGCTGGTGTCCACAACTTTGTTTTCTTTTTTTTCGTGACGTCATGTAGCCAATGACACTCGCGTCGTCAATACTTATTATTTCATAGTTATATATTAAACGGGTCTAATCGCGATTATTTATTAGGTAAAATGTAATGTAAATGTAGTTATTATCTTAATGTAGTCGTTTGGCCTCTGCGTGGTCTTAAAGAAACAGCCTATTATATATTTAATAAGCTGCATTTCCAGAGTTCCGAGATAAAAAGGAACGGGAATCGATACTAAATTCGTTTTCTTTTATTTGTATTTGTATTTATGGTGTAATATGGTCATTAGTCTTTGGATTACCACCTGTAAGCGTGGGATAATAATGATATGTTATGTGGGCATAATTGGCGCCAACATAGGCAACCGATTCGCACGTTCCCGCGCCAATCATCGTTAGGGTCGTAAACTCGCATTAAATTGTCAACGGACCTCATTTTCCTGTGTTTTATTGTGTGAACACTACCCACTGAGGTTAGACTGTAGCCGTGCCTGGGGCCTGTTTCATAGAACTACAATCCATGGTTTATTATGACAATTCGATGTACATAGTCATATATTAAACGGATCTAATCGTGATTATTTATCAGTTAAACGTTTATTAGCTTAATTCCCGACGTTTCGGCAACGTTGCGAAATTATTAAATTAACTAAATTATAAAATTCCACCCTATAACTAATAACAATTAGACCCGTTTTATATATAACTGAGCATCATGGTCAAATGAGCATCATTAGAACATAGTAATTCGATGTACATTGCAAAGTTGATTAACCAAGTAGACTCTGCTACGCAATGTACCTCGAGTTGTAGTTTTATGAAACTCGACCCTGGTTACGTACAGTCGTCAGCACAATGATCCGTTAGTAATCTGAATTCACCTCTATACCTTTGCAATAAGAATGGCCAAAATTCTGAAATGTAAAGGTTGACCTGTAAAACTCACTTTTCTGCGTCTTCGTCTGTCAATCTAAAAAGGCTTTCAATGTAAATTAAACCTTTACAAACTTCGAATGTCTTAACTTGTACACACTAAACTGATCGCAGTTTCAATTTTCCTATAGTGGTATTGCCCAGAAGTAAGCTTTGCACTGTCTGCGTTATACACCACGAATTTTGAGTGGTTTAAAAGCGCTAGAAGGTTTTAATAAAAAAGGCACTTTCCAAAAATTTCTCGACACAAATTCGAATCAATTGGAACCATTGGCAGCCAGCCAGCTGGAGCGGTGCGTGGCGTGGGTCCGGGTCATTATACTGATAAACGGGGAGGCGTTTCTTGGCGAATTTTTTGGAACAAGATTTCTTAACTCAATTTTTGATAAAATTTAAGTCTAATCTTAAATCTAATTACTAGAGACCGGATTATATGCATATGCTTTTGCATCTTTAGCCCCTTTTTTGCGGTAGTTGTATATTTTAGTTTAAACAAAAGTTTTTCACCTGCATCAAGCTTAATAACGCAAACCTGACATCTCGACAACACATCTATATTCAACCACATGTAGTATATATAGATTTTAAACAAGTCTATTGCCGCCCCATCGAGCTTATAGATCCAAACCTGACATCTCGACAACAGATATATCCACCACCAGGCGGTTAAACAAATTGCACTGCGCTTAGACATCGACGGGACCTTATCTTGACTCGTTATCGTCTAGTTAGATAGATATATTATCGGGCGGATTGCACTAGATAGCTGATAGAATCACTGGCAGTGAATATACGTTGCTCCTATATCAGGCTTAGCCGTAAATGAAATACATTTCCTCCAGACTGCTGTTACGTGGTGACCACAGTAAACTATTCCTGCTTGCAACCGTTATTATTAAGCATTTTCCTTACTTAGATAGAGATAGGAACACTGACACTGTCTTTATTGTACATGAAAAAGTAAATTATTTCTTACTTATTATGTGCCTGAGTGATCTTAAACGATCACGAAGGTTAAGCAACACAGGGCGCGTTCAGTGCATGGATGGGTCGCCGTCTATGCCTAACGCTAGTGGCATTTTTCCGAGCGGTTCCGTGCTTTGCAAGGCATTAAACTGTTGGTGCCGGCTGCCGCCGATAGATGGCAGTCGTTAAGCCAAGTCAGAGGCCTTAGGGCGGCTTGACAACTTCTGACAGTAGACGAGCCACTAGTCTACAAGCCTCCACCAATCCGGACTTGGCCCCCGTGGTGGAGTATGGCCTATACCTTCCTCAGGGGAGAGACTCGTGCCCCTCGGTGGGGACATAATGGGTTGATATGATTATGTGTCTTTCGAATATTGTTACATTTTTAATGATTGTGCAAAAAATAGTATGCCTTTGGATAATGTAGTCTCAGAAGCTCATAAAATTATGGACCTCTGAGACTACATTTTCTATATTTATGTTTATAAAATATGGACATTTAACTTATATTCACCAGCAGTTGGATGTCAAGAAGGCAACCCGCTCTGACCGGCTATCACGGACGCAGCCGGTCCGAGCCAGGACATGCAGTCAAATGTCGCATTGCAGAGGTTTTGCCCACTCTGCATTCAGGTTCGAAATGACCTCCTTCAAACTGCAGTCAACGATGTGGAGCGTGCTCGTCACTTAGCGAGCTGTGAGCTAAAGTGGGGCTACTGGTTGAGGGCCCTCCCATTGGCGAGCATAGGTATCCTGTTGGAAAGGTCTACCTTTAGTTTGGGAGTTAGTTTAGAGCCAGGACCAACGAGCCACATCGCTGCTGCTGCGGCAGAGGCGTCGACGAGTTAGGTCACTATGGCCGGGCATGCCGCCGGTGCCGTAGCGCTGGACGGCTGTCTAGACACTCTGCCCTGAATGACACAATTATTCGGGCTCTTGTCAGCGCAATCTTGCCTGCAGTCCTTAAGCCGAGTGGGATTGCTCGAATGACGCTCATTCCATGATAGAATTTGTGCCAAAAGGGCTACTATAACATTAAAGATTATTTAAATGACAATGATGTCTATGCACGAGTTCCAAGTTTTAGAATATTTATAATTACAGACTCTGTTAATTAAGGACTTGAAAAGACTAGGTTTGGAGTTTCCGTGTCAATTTTTTCTCCAAAATTATCTTGACAATGGACACCCAGTTTTTACTTGTAACGTTCATTAAGTCGCAGTTATTGTGCTACTTTGAATATAAAAAATCGATTTGATTTGATTTGATTGAATGGGCCGTTCCTGGTCTGACCTTTGCGGTCCTATATCCAAGCGACCGCCATGCCATGTGCGCGCGGCGGCATCTTTAATAAGATGCGCAAACATGCAGTCCTAGGTCAGGGCTACATATTTGTGCCTCTCGAGGGAGAGACCCTGGGGCCATAGGGTCCAGAGGCACGAATTCTCTTTAAGGAGATCTCGTCACGCCTGTTGGACGCCTTTGGAGACCCGAGGGTTGGTGCCTATTTTGGCCAAACTTTAAGCCTCGCTATACAGCGAGGCAATGCCGCCAGCCTTCTCGGTAGTCTACTGGCCGACAGCGATCTAGCTCAAATATTTTATTTAGATTAGAAAATAGGTTTAGTTTTGCTTTTAATTTTGGTTTTGTAAATATTATAAGATGATATTTTTGTAAATATATACGTATCTTTATCTTAAGTTACGTATAGTAAAAATATTATAATTGGAGGTAAATGATTTTCATCAAAAACTAAGTGTATAACAAAAATTTATCTAAAATGTCTGTAACCTTATTATCTAGCAAAAAAAAAGATGTGTAAGTCTGGGTGTATTTTCATATCTGTGACGTCGTTGCCTGGTTACCATAGCACAAGGTATCCTACTTTGGGACTAGGTCAAGTGATTGTATTGTGTGGAAGTTATTATTATTGTATAAGCGAAAGAAATACCAGTTGTAAGAGCAGCCTTAAGGATTTAACGAGTGTTTTCGGTTTTGGTAAACTTCATTCACTGATGATAATAATAATTATGGTCGTCGACGCTCGTAGAGATCTAACAGAGTTATTGATTCAATAATTGTCGTTTTGAAAATCTTATAGTTATTAATATAATAATTAAAACACAGTTCCTTCGATTCATAAGAGAGGTTTAGAGACATACTGCCGTACTCACAGTCGTCAATTAAACTTAATGTTCATTAAGTGTCGTGCTATCCCTTTCATATGTCATTGAAATGAAAGAGATGACATGATACTTAATTGACATTAAATCTTAATTGACGACTCTGAGTACGGCAGTAAATCGTGTAAATTTAATAGTCTTTCAATGATTCGCGTAAACTTATTCGTAATTAGCAAAACTCCTGATGCTCCGGCAGCATTGCATCTGCGGTGGTCAGACCGTAACATACATCTTTATATATAGCTACCCAAAAATCCACCTATGGATTGTAATTGTATACGGTACAAAGTGAAGTAATACAGTCAAATCAAAACCATAAATCAAAGTGTAATTTCCAATTTGTCCCACCCAATGTTGGCTTGAAGCTCATATTTTAATAATGCACGGTTTCCAATAACTGTAAGAATGTTACTTTTGATTGTATTCACGAGCCGTTCACCGCGAACATTCGCTCTTTCTTATTATGTCTGAAGGGAATACTTATTTACCCGACTGCGGCGGAGCCCAGAAGGAGGGTTATATGTTTAGCTCGTATGTATGTACGTCACTATGTCTGATTCTATGTTCCCTCTTAGCTACTAAACCAATAGTCACATTTTGACAAATAACATCTCAATCGATTGGTCGTGTCTGCGCGAGTGTCATCAGCACATCATCGCAGCATCGGCTATGTGAAATCAGCATAAATCCAACAAAAAAATAAACAAATCTCCAAAAAAGACAAAAATAAAAAAGTAGAATAAAAAAATAACCAACAGTCCTACTGCTGAGCATTAACTACTACCTACGAGATATCTAGGTTGGTCCCGCCTGCTAATTAATGCTCAGTTGTTGCTAGTTAATGCTCGGCAGTCGGGTGTCCGTGTGGCGCCGGATTAAGAATAGCGTCACTCCATTTCCTTCCGTAGATGTCGTAGAAGGCGACTAAGGAAATCAATTACCAGGAAACGGGCAGCAGCGTCTTACTGAGATACCAACCGTATACTGCGATCGCCAACCCGCCTGCCATGCGTCTTGATTATGGCAAAACCCCTCGTGGTTATGAAAACCACGAAGGAGGCCTATGTCCTGCAGTGGGCGTCAAATGGCTGATGATGATGATGAGTCGGGTTCTTGATTGTTTTTTTATAAATCAGTTTTTTTTTTATTAAAGACAATTAAAGTGATCTGTCAGGATCGTGGCAAGTGGCGGTCCGTGGTCTCTGCCTACCCCTCTGGGATACAGACGTGAGTTTATGTATGTGTATGTATGTATGTGTAAAGACAATTAACTGTATTGTGTTTCTTTGTCTCTTTCTTCCGAGTCTACGCCTCTGTACTTTTCACAGAGGCGTAGACTCAGTTTTTGTCTGCGCTCGCCAAAGAGAACTCATTCCTCCAAACAGAGCAAGTGACGTCTCTGCGGCAAGCTCAGATAAAACGTTTGTCAGCAGGTTAGTAGATCTTTTTGGGTTTTCCGATCTTTGCTTTTGAGTCACGTTTTCTCTGAACTAGGCCCAAGACCTTGACCATTTCCGATTGCCATAGCAACTGGCGCATTCTTTCCATCCAACTAAATTATATGTGGTCCTAAATCGACTGGAACATTTTTGTGGGTTTTTCAGAGAAGGGTTCCGTACCATTATCAATACAAGATTTGAATATTTCAAGCGCCTACCTGTTGCCATTATTAATTAATATTGAGCAAAAACGCCAAAAAAATCACGTTTGTTATATGGAAGCCCCCTTGAAATATTAATTTTATTCTTTTTTTAGTACGTATTTGTTGTATAGAATTGAATTGAATTGTATGTTCTATATTTTAAAGATAGCTGTAACATATTTTTGGGAGACAAATAAATTTCATTTCATTTAATTTCATTTTATAGTGGCAACAGAAATATATTAACAGTGAAAATTTAAACTGTCTAGCTATAATGGTTCATGAGATACATCCTGGTGACAGACAGACAGACAGACAGACAGACAATCAGACGGACAGTGCAGTCTTAGTAATGGGCACCCTTACCCTTTGGGTATGGAACCCTAATAACGGAATGATTTTTTTTTTGCTACCGCTTCCAGCGCTACTAGCTCTATAGGCGAATAAATAGCAACACAGTAATACATTGTCACTCTCGTAAGTTTGCATCATAGAAGAATTTACTTATTGTATCAGTTGTGAGTTTCCAAAGAATTCCTTAACAATTAACGAAGAAACATCAAAAAGTTTGTGCGTCATTATCTTTGCGTTTTATGGTCTGTTTTTTAAATTTTATAAAAAACGGTGTTATGCATAAAAGAAAGATTCTTCTAAAATACTCCTCAAATGTAAATAATTTAAATAGACAGCAGTAAAGTCTTTTCCTTTACAGACTAATTAAGGCTTTAACAAGGGCTAACTAGCGCCGCCAATGAACAAAAAATCACATCTTTCACAATCCGTTTTTTGCAAAAAAGTGAACGACAAAAATGTCTGTGTTGGTAACAGCAATTTTAAGAACCTACAGCTTAGAAATTAGGTTGAAGAATCTAGGCTATAATTTCGTTTTTGGCGTAAATCAAATTGTGGACTAGGTGCTTGGCCCTAGGTTCTAAGTTGTAGGTTCTAAAAATAGCCATCACTGTTACAGAAAGCACTGTCGTTCAGTTTTTTGGAAAAATGGATACAAACGAAGATGTGATTTTTTTTTCATTGGCGGCGCTACTTAGCCCTTATTAAAGCCTTAAACTGCATTTGAAGTGAGTTTTATTTAATCATGTCGTATAAATAACTAAATATTGATATAAGAATCCTTTTGAAGACCCCTCCATATCACTAAGAGTTTAAATAATGTAAAATCCGGTTCTCCGATTGGTTCCAATTCCAATAAATGGTCGGGTGTTCGCCGGCGAAACAAACCTTTTTCAACAAAAACGGGCCAATTTTAGCATTCCGAATGCAATTTTCAATGCACACGCTGCATGGGACGCCCGAGCCACCCGAGCGCTTGCACAACCAGCGATCGTGGCCTAATTACGCTCACCAAATCCTGAGCGATTCCAATCGTCTAACTGTCAAATTAGTATGGAATTTGACAGTTAAACGATTGGAATTGCTCAGGATTTGGTGAACGTAATATAGGGGCTGCCCCTCTACTCTCGATGTTATAGCCAACTTGCGTTACAATTGAGTACGTTTATTTAATAATTTAGCCAAAATATGCTTTCAGATTCCGATGTGCTCTTGAGGTTCCAAAATTTCTAATGCTATTTATTACAACTGAAAGGTTTACTGGGTCGTTATTTCTGACTTAGGTATTGCATTTAATTGTGACGCAATATAAACACAATATCGTCAAGAGTAGAGGGGCTGAAGCCGATTTCCGATGGGAAACGGCCGGCTGGTCCACCTGCTTAGTAGTTAATGCTCAGCAGAAGGGTTTTTTGTTTTGTTTATATTACCAGCAGCAGCGCCATCTAGTGGCCAGTAGCAATATTAAACAGTAGCAATATGTAAGTCACGCTATCTAGTGAATAATTAGATCGGAGATTTTAAAAGTTTTAAGTTGTTTTTATGGCTTTATGCTGATTTACACCCGCGCAGTTGTGACGAATCATGTAGAGATTATTTCATTACATATTGTTTGCCAAAATTTTACGATTGGTTAAATAGTTATTACGAGGGGACATACAATCGTACATTCAAACATAGATACCTACAACTTGAAAATAGTTTATACTGGCTGTGGAAGAGCGGAGTGTTAAATGGAAATACTGTTAAGACAAATGTACCTTTAGCTGATGAAATAAACCTTTTAAATAAATAAATAAATAAATAAATAAATAAATTTTATTTATTTATTATTATTTACATTCATACGGGCATGTATCTGCGACATTGTTTTCTAAGTACGTTTGTTAAGTTATAGTAGCAATACCACTCGCTGAACGTGAAGGAAAACATCGCGAGGAAACCTGAGTGTCTGAGCTATTCACATACCTCAGCGCTTGAAATCACGCGGTGGGCACGCGTGGTGATTAAGCCCATAGTCTCTCCCTGAGAGAAGGCCTGTGCCCTACAGTGGGACGTATACAGGCGCTCAAATCGCCAGGTCCGTGCCATGCCAGACCAGTGGGCTCTGCGCCTTATACACAACACGATCACTTGTAGGTACTGGTCCCAAAGTAAGGTACCCTGTGCTGTGGTAACCAGGCAATGACATCACAATTCACAAACACGGAAATACATCCAGACTGAGGCCATTTGCACAAATGTACCCCAAGTGGGAACTAACTAAAAAAAGCTGTACCGACGGAACCCTGCATGTTTACCGGACCCGCGATTAACTGCTTTTTTTTCGCTCAACTTCGCTGTATTCAGTGCCGGGCGAATCCGGTTCGCTGATTGCCTCCGCCTAATAATGACATGCGGCACACCTACATTGTTTTTAACACCCCGTATGCTCGGACTGTGCGTGGTACGGTTAGCAGAACTATAATTAACAATGGAGAAATGTGTAAAACGATAAAAGTCTGTAGTAACATCAGCGCTACCAAGGGAAAAAAAACGTATCTTTTTGCAGATCACTATTGCAATATTGATTGTCTATCCTCTCTCCTTGAGAGAAGGGCTGTGCCCTACAGTGGGACCCATATAGGCTGATCATATGATTGTCCGTACAATCTCTCAATTTTGTAGTGATTTTTAGGATCCATGGCCGTGAACCTAGGACAAGAGATAGCATTAACGCCAAAACGGCCGTTTTCTTGTCACAGATCCCTGATGCTGGTTACTGGTCATCATCATCATCATTCAGCCACGAGAAGTCCACTGCTGAACATAGGCCTCCTCCATGGATTTCCAAAAAGACCGGTTGGAAGCGGCTTGCATCCAGCGTCGTCCTGCCACTTGAATGACGTAATTTGTCCATCTTGTGGTTCCCGGTCGTGTGTACTGACACCTTTTACTAAAACGATCTTTAAAAAGTTATGATGGATCTGGATGGCTACTAGTGGTTCTAAGAGATTCGAGTTTGTGACGAGATATTTTTGAAAAGTGGGTTTTTAAAAAAAATGTTTTTTAGCTTGCGTATTCGATAGCTATTGTTAGGCACTTTAATTTTGCTGTGACTTTCAAACCACTCAAAATTAATCATGTAGTTATACATTCATTAGGAAATGGTAGCCCAATGGGCAGAACTATGGACTCGGAAGCGAGAGACTCAGGTTCGATTCCCAGTGAGGGCATGTACCTACGACTTTGTTTATTTTCAAAGTTACGTATATCTGCGAATTTTTAGTAGCTACACCACACGCCAACTTTCAGGAAAAACATCGTGAGGAAACCCGCGCCTTGGTTGGCTCCGCACGCATTGACTTGTCTTTCCTGTGGGCTAGGCCGACTAAGCTGTCAGCATGGTACAGGTGCTGGGCAAGCCTACTCCATCTAAAAACAATGTCCCAGGCACTGCAGCGTCTGAGTGGTCCCTTCACCCATCTAGTCTGAGTGAAGGTGCCACTGGACGCTGTATAAATCATCTCATTGCGTAGATGCAAAGGCCAAAGTTTCTTTATGCATTCAACGGATCCAATCGCGCGATCACCATGATTGAGAGATTGTACAAACACTTTATACAAAAGCGATTCTTAAAAGAGTTATGATTTTCTCCTTTGGTGTTACTAGCGCATGACTACATGGAGTCCCTAAAGTTAATAATTAAGCCTAACACCCCAGAAGTCTCTGCCGACTCTACGTCGCGAAAAAATGATCAGCGCCAGCCACGCACTCATGTAAATGAATGCTTTCCTGATTTACCGACGATTGTTTTAGCTCCCGACCGCCGTTTGTTTATTTTTGTTTAATTTCCACTCTTTCCTACGCTAACCGACTTAATTGCCTCGGAAATTATGCAATCTACACCTAAAGAAGTTTTCCGAAAGATCGTACTGTTACTGCATATAGGAGACTCAGTAACATAGGCTCTTCTATCACAGGCCTTGAACTACGTTAAGGATGATTTATGCAATAACAATAAATAACTTCCACACAGCACAATCACTTGTCCTGGTACCGAACTAGGATACCGTGTGCTACGGTAGCCAGGCAAGGACATCGCAAACATATAAATATGCGGAATTTGAGGCAGTCAAGATAAGAAGAGTTTTAACAGTTCCGTGTTACGTTTTCTTGCAAATTAACTTTTGCTCCTATAACACGGTCACCAAATTTAGAACGATTCCAATCGTCTAACTGTCAAATTCCATACTAATTCCCATCATCATCATCATCATCATCAGCCATTCGACGCCCACTGCAGGACATAGGCCTCCTACATAGTTTTCATAACCATGAGGGGTTTTGCCATAATCGCCACGCTTAGCAGGCGGGTTGGCGATCGCAGTATGCGGTTGGAATCTCAGGAAGACGCTGCTGCCCGTCTCCTGGATATTGATTTCCTTAGTCGCCTTCTACGACATCCGAACATACACACATATCACAATATAAATACGAATAATAGTAACTACTTATGTGAATGAATACCCACGAATATGCTGTAAAATGAAATAAATGTAATATACTAACCTTATATTAAATACAAAATATTAGTATAACATTCACTACCGACGTCACTATAACATTCAGTGGTAATGTAATAAATATAATAAAATTTTAGTAATTAAGTATATTATGTTTCATCAATTATCCAAAACTGAGCCTAGCTGAAATAAAACAGTTTGGGTGACTAAGGCCTGATAATTAAACTTTTTGAAACGACTAAAGCGTCCGATTTGGTAGAGGCCGGCCCTAACTCATGTGGGACACACAGGAATACTCTGGAGTCAGATCCTTGTGGAGAAAAGCATCAAGAGGCACCAAATCCGCACCGGTCTCCTTGCTTGATCCGTGTGGCGCCGGATTAAGAATAGCGTCACTCCATTTCCTTCCTTGGAAGTCGTAGAAGGTGACTAAGGAAATCAATTACCAGGAGACGGGCAGCAGCGTCTTCCTGAGAATCCAACCGCATACTGCGATCGCCAACCCGCCTGCCAACCGTGGCGATTATGGCAAAACCCCTCATGGTTATGAAAACCACGAAGGAGGCCTGTGTCCTGCAGTGAGCGTCAAATGGCTGATGACGTGACGTGACGTGATGCTTTTCTCCACCAGTGCTGGACAAAAGTGAATGAGGCTGATGGCACAAGAATAAAGCCTCGAGGTGCCAATAGTTGTGAGCAAGCTGCACATATTTGTAAAGCAATTGATTGTAAAGTGGACCCCAGGCCGATCTCGAAGATATTGACAAGAAAATCAACTTCTTTTACCATAACTTAAGATGTCTACTTCCATATGTAGATTGGCTACTGCATCTCAGATTCATTGAAATATCAATGACCAAAGAGGTGGTTCTAAAAGATGTGTTACTAAAAAGTATTAAAAGTAAATATGTGCATATACTTTAATTGATGTCTCTTGTTTTTTGTGTGCAATAAATAATATCTTATCTTATCTTGATTTGGTGCAGTTAACTAGGGTCGATAGAGTGAAAATACACATAATATTGCCATGTTTATTGGTTTGGTGCTAATTAGGGCAACCCAATTAGTCGGGGGTTCCATTCCCACTGGGGGCCGCCGTACATTTGTCAAATGGCCTCAGTCTGTAAATATACCGAGATTGAGGCAGTCAATAATAGTTCTAACAGCCCCTGTTACGTTTCATTGGCCATTAACTTCTGATCACTATCCATTGTATTTGGTTATCCATTTTTACGTTTCTGAACTGTAAAAATATATGAGTTACTGACAGTTCAGAGTGGGTTAAATCGGACGAGTCCGCGTAGTGGAGTATTTAAGCAGGAACCGCCCCTAATCGTGGATAACGCATCCGCCACCATCCACTGGAATTACATCTCAAATAAATGCAAAGTGACCACTCTTCGCTGGTTCTTAACAATATTTATTGCACATAGGCTATCTTGGAATCCATCTTAATATAATTAACACCTATGAAGACAAAATATGCGTACAGCAAAACTATTTACATCGTTCCAGTAATATTTCAAGGCAATTTAAATATTGGCCATTTGAATTAGGTTCTTAATACTTGGCTCCGAGGTTTAGTTCGGCTTGCCAACGGTCATTGGCACTTTATAAGTAGTTGCACCGTATAAGATGTGTGCTTGGTAAAAAAAAGACGATGAGTTATGTTGTGGCGACAACATTTTGCATATTGAAGAGATAATTACATGGGAAAATAAAATAAATAACTTGAGAGCGGAGGTGGCACCACGAGATTGTTAATAATAGGGGTTAAAGTATGAAATTGCCGTTTTATTGCAATAGGTTCTTTGAATTGACATAGAATCTTCATGGTTTGAGGTTTTCGAATGAAACTTTTTTCAAATGGTTTCTATGATGATCTTTTTTTAAAAAATGTGAAACATTTGAATATCGACTTTCAATTGTTTTTGTTATTCAATTTAGACAAGAAAGATGGATACTGCGAAAATTCGAGTGATTTTTGAATACGAGATCCGACGCGGAACTAACGCGGCAGAAACAGCCCGCAATATCAATGCTGCGTTTGGAGAGGGGTCTACTAATGAACGCACCGTGCGATTTTGGTTTAAACGCTTTCGTGATGGAAATTTCGACTTAAAGAACGAGCCACGAGGAAGACCGCCCACACAGGTGAATAACGATGAATTAAGAGAGATAGTGGAAGCCGACCCTAGTCAAACTACCCAGGAATTAGCGGCATGGTTTAACGTTACCTTACCCACAATATTGACTCACTTGAGTCAAATCAATAAAATAAAAAAAATACGAAAAATGTGTGCCTCATAATCACTCGAATTTTCGCAGTATCCATCTTTCTTGTCTAAATTGAATAACAAAAACAATTGAAAGTCGATATTCAAATGTTTCACATTTTTTAAAAAAAGAACAACATAGAAACCATTTGAAAAAAGTTTCATTCGAAAACCTCAAACCATGAAGATTCTATGTCAATTCAAAGAACCTATTGCAATAAAACGGAAATTTCATACTTTAACCCCTAATATTTTGGCGGAGAAGCATACATACAGCTTGTAATAAAATTTATTTATTCCTCAGACGATGGACTATCTTTCATCTTACCCTGTATGCCCTAACACTCAGGAACTAATGATTGCAAGTGATAACGCAGTCAGCGTCGCACAGTTCTAAACCGCAACTTTAATAAAATTTATTAAATAAATATTTTTTTTTATTGTTTGTCTCGGTTCGCAGAAGACACATGTTTATGTTCAGATCCATACAGTAAGAATTAATATGTTATTTAATTGAACCGAATTAAACCTGTAAAATTTTCTGTGGTAGGTAAAGTAAGAAATTTCAAAACATATACAAGCGAAACCCTGTAATCAGCTTATAGTTATTATTTCGAAGTCATTAAGTAAGTCTTAAAGCTGTCGGTTTTCCATGTATTACTAAATAAATAAATAAATAAAATGGTTTTGCCACCCACACTTTGATAAAAATATTATATTACCATCTTAATTAAGTACATCGAGTTTGATACATTAATGCGAGAAGTGCCATCTTGCTCTTCGTAAAAAAGTGAGAGCGAGACAGCGTAACGTATGGCTCGATCTCAATAAAAAGTTCATACTTCAGTTGTAATCTTTTGTCCAGATTATCGTACACCATCAATGTCACACTTATCTTCTGAGCTATTATTTGAAAATGTCTTTTATCGGAATTAAATTAAGGTTCAAATCCCGTTGTATAGTCTGGAGATAAAATTAGAAGCGATCTCAATATTGGGTAAACAGTTTTTCTTTCCACTCAAAGCCGCCTCAGTATTAAAAAAGAGATTATAAGAAACATTTACGTTTTTTCTTGTGATACGTAACGTCGTAAAAAACAAAACCTTCGTATGCAGTTTAGTCGGATAATAATTAAGAAAAAATATCTGTTTATAAACTAAAATAATAAGTGAAAAGTGTACAAGAATGTTCCTAAATACAAAGGAAATATGTTTCCTGATTTTCTTCATTGTGATGTTAACACTTATATTAATTTACTTGCAAATATGTGACCTCATGATTCGAAGGTATATCTCCGGGGTTTTCTGTGAGTATACACTGTTTTTGTTATGTCCATCTTAGATGAAGAAAAAAACGGCTGTCGATATTTTAGAAGAAATGCCCATAGGATAAGTTCTGCAGCATTAGTCAAGAGAATGTGGGAACTAACTACCTGACGTCACAACTGCTATGTAGCCTTGTCTATTTTAGTTACTTCCAATGGTGTACGGCATACTAGGTAGTATGGGGACGAAAAGCAGATATTGAGACCATCTTCGTCTTGCGGAAGAGAGCGCTCAGATTCTTTGTAAATAGAACATTTGTTTACAAATGTTTTCAATTTATTTTTTTATTTTATGTACCTACTTTTAACGCTGTTACTTGATAGAGCATACTTAAATCATCGTCATCATTCAGCCACAAGAAGTCCACTGCTGGACATAGGCCTCCTCCGTGGATTTCCAAAAAGCCCGGTTGGAAGCGGCCTGCATCCAGCGCCTTCCTGCCACTTGCATACTTAAATACAATGTGTCAAATACAATAAACATACTTCCATGTAAGGCAATTTTTTTTTTGTTGAATATATACAATACAATAGTTGTTGTTTGTGAAAAATAGTTGTTGAAATCACAAACTCCAAACTCCTTGACATGGTGCATTGTACACAGTCTAATCTGTCTCTCAGAGAGAAAACCACCTCGCGCACCCACCGTAGATTGGCTATTTCAAGCGTGAACACCAGGGCCTTTATTATGAAGCAGCGATATGTTCAAAACATCCTTGGTTCGGAACGGTCGTCAACGTCGCGCTTGAGCCCGACTGAATAGTAATAGCTATTAAAAAAAAGAACTATATTGCTTTAATTAAACCAGACTTAGTTCTTAAGAACCTCATTTCTACTGCATTAATCCAATTTTCTTGTTTCTTTTGGCCATAACCAAGTGTCAAGTTGGGACCAGCACTCCATTATGGATAGCCAATCCAGCTCTTTTGGAGATGTTTTGGCCACTCACTAAGGAGTGCAGGGTACCGTTCACACAATTTCCTTCTTTTACTCTTCTTTCGGCTACTTTATTTAATTTATTTCGATGTAGATGTCAATGTACGATTACATTCTATCAACCGATCAGCCCACATTCGTCCACTGCTGGCCATAAGCCTCCCATAGGCACGCTATTTCATTAAAGATAAGATAAAAATAAAAATATTATTGTTCATAAGATAGATACCATTTTCTTTTTCTAGCTTTTGCCCGCGACTTCGTTCGCGTGGTAATTTTGATGTGTATTTTTCCGGGATAAAAAATAGCCTATGTTCTAATCCAGACTATAATCTATCTCTGTCCAAAATTTCATCAGGACCCGTTCAGCCGTTTTTGCGTGAAAGCGTAACAAACATCCATCCATACATACAAACTTTCGCTTTTATAATATTAGTAAGGATAAAGATAAAGCAAAAAAAAAAAATATTGTTCAAAAGATAGACACCATTTTCTTTCTACAATAATTATTATGGATTCGTAGTTGAGAGAAAAAGCCTGTATAAAATATTAGGATAGGCCGTCGGCACCTATTCTAGTGTTAAATTACCCTGTATCATAGGTACCTCCGCCATCTAAAAGGACAATAATTTGGTTACAATATTTGCAATTGATTTAAGTTAAAGATACAGATGACGTAAAGCCCTGAATCATTCTGTCCTCGGCCATCCTCATGCAGCCGCTACCAGCAATCTGCCTCAGAACGCCAGTCCAGCGAGCTGGTGGAGCATTACATTCTGACTGTTGAATTAATGTCGTGTACAGTGTAAGTTGACTTCGGGTCGAGTTTGTGACAAAGTGAAAGGCGATTACATACAACGTGTTATGGATAACGACTAATCTGGAAACAGTTTTTTATTTTCAATAAGCAAACGTTAAGCTACAGGTTGTTAATGTCACTTTTAAAATGTTAGCCGGTAAGGGACGACCCAGACGGACATACTTCTACTAAATAGGGGTAAAGCAAATAAGGTTAGCAAAGGGCAAGATAAAAGTACCCGAAACCGGCGTGCGTGCATGCAACGACTAATGAATGTTGAGGAAGCGAAAGTGATCTGTAAGGATCGTAGCAAGTGGCAGTCCCTGGTCTCTGCCTACCCCTTTGGGATACAGGCGTGAGTTTATGTTATGTAATGTTGGAAAATGTTATTTCAACCTGTTATACTCGTATTATGACCTTGAAAAAAAACAATTAAAAACCATTGTTATGGTGACCCGTTTACGTCGTTTACAATTCTAGAGATTAAAGGAAGCAATGCTAACCGTGAAGGAAAACATCGTGAGGTAACCTGAGTGTCTGAGGTGTCCACATACCTCAGCGCTTAAAATTGCCAGTCTACGGTGGGCGCGCGTAGTAGAGTTACCGTAGACTATACTCTCTCTCTCTCTCTCTCTCTGAGAGAAGGCCCTGGAGTGGGTCGTATTTCGACGTAAATAAATGGAAGCAACTGTTTATTATGATTTGAGAGAAGATGGTTAACGTGAAGTTTTGTCGCTGCTTCAAAATCGACCAGAAGGCAGCTTACATTAAATTGTTGGAATTTAACAAACAGATTGTGTATTCTTTACATTGATGTAAATTTCAGATTTTTGTTTTTCTCATAAAAATTTAAAGAGATTTTAAGAAAAAGAAAAAAATATTTAAACGGTTTCGTTTAGGTTTTCCTCGTCATTTCCATGACATGATGTATAACTCAGCTCAAACCGAGTTATCGCGAAAATTAATTCCAGAATATATAGCCTAGGATCCTGTATAGTTGAGTCGGAGGCGATTGAGTAATTCATGCAAAGTCGATTGAAAATTAAAAAAATGGTAGGTTTTAAAACTCTTAATACCCAGGATTTCGAGCTGAATGGGCCAACTTATCCGTGTGGTGCCGGATTAAGAATAGCATCATTCCATTTCCTTCCGTGGATGGCGTAGACGGCAACCAGGGAAATACACTACCAGGAGACGGGCAGCAGCGTCTTTCTGAGATTCCCACCGCATACTGCGATCGCCAATCCGCCTGCCAAGCGTGGCTATTATGGCAAAACCCCTCATGGTTAGGAAAAACATTAAGGAGGCCTATGTCCTGCAGTGGACGTTAAATGGCTGATGATGATGATGGGCCAACTCACAAAGTATATATCAACGAACGACTAACCCCCAAAAATCGCAAATTATTTCGTGACTGGATCAGAGAAGGCGCTGTGCTACGAGAGCGTCAATGAGAGGGAAAACCAGGTATCCCTCGTGCGATCCAACGCTGACCTCGAGAACGCAACAACGATATCGCTTTAGACAACAAGGTTGTTGGTAATGTTTATGTTAATTCTATGGCTGCAGACTAAAAGTAGGCAGGCCAAAAGTATATTTTGTTGGTACTTCGATGCAACGAAATATACGATGAAAAGACCAACGAATACCTCTGTCTTATGTCGGAAATGGGTTTCACTGCAGCTATCACTAAATGCAAGAGAGAACAATCATGTCTAGATTACATATTTGTAAACTGTAAAACAAAAGCTGAAGGACGAGTCAGTAAAACCACCCCAACAGACCATGCCTTGTATTCATTGGCATATTATTAAGTACTTGTAGCAGGAAAACACAACTTCTTAACCGTCAAGTTACAAAAATTTATCGATAATCTATGAAGAACTAACTTCCTTTCTTTCCCTTAACTATAGACCAATTTCACTACTGATCTCTTTTTTAAAATTACTTTTTTAACAATCGTCTCTCATTATACTTAGAATCTTACAATATTTTATTGAATAACCAAAATCCGTAGCGGTAATTCTACAGAAAACGCTCTTAAAACTCTCTTGAAATAAGTATCTGGAGCTTTAGATGAAAGCAAAGCTTGTGCCTTCGATACTGTGTCCTTAAATAAAACTAATGCTTTGAAAACTATAAAAGTTGGAAATCCGTGGCTTCACTCTAGTTTGGTTCAGAAGTTACCTCACGGGACGAAAACAGGTGGTAAAGCTTGTAACTTTTGGTGTCCCACAGCAGTATTCTTGGACCAACCATCCTCATTCTGTACATCAACGACATAATAAACATATTCCCACCCGGTTCTGAGGTTGACGTGACATATTATGCGGATTACACAGCGCTGATATTTCGAGACTTTACTTGATCTAGTGTATTCTAAAGGACAGAGAGAGAGAGTGGGCTTAAATCTGTTGCAAGCTGGCTAAGTAAAAACTTCCTTACACTGGATACATCTAAGACTCACTTTCTGTGTTTTTATAACACCAAGAAAACTGAGCCACCACAATCACCTAACTCAAAAATTCACAGGTTTGATGATAAATCATTTAACCATTGCACATGCCCGTCCATTCAAAGAGCACCAATAATGAAACATTTGGGAATATTCTTAGACGAGAAACTAAATTTCAAACACCACATAGACATATATTAGCATATTTCGTGCTAAAGTCCCCAGAACTCACAAAGTTCACTCTCATAGTTTTCTTACTTTCGCAGCTTCATCTATTTACAACAAAATATTAAATTTCTGCAATGTTAAAATATCCACTTCATGAAGTCAATTCTTGTGTATCTAAATGGCTTCACACAATGAACTACTCAGATACAGAATATCTTGTTTACCTAAATTTCTTTACCTAAATTTTATGTTATTTATAATAAATACTCCATTGTTACTTAACATTTTAGGTTTATTAGCTTAAGTTTTAAGTATTTTATATTATTTCCTTATAGAAAGATACACTCAGTATATGTTAAGACTTATGTTTTGGATCCCATGATACAGGTCCGTCTAGTGTCCCTTCCTGTTAAACATGTGAACGTTTATGAAAATAAATACCTTTTTACTTTACTTTTACATTCTCCATTCTAGTCACTACATCTTCTTTCAGTCCACAAGATTCTCTAAGCAAACTAGTGCGTATCCTGTCATTCAAAGTAACACCACACATACACCTCAAGAACTTCATTTCTTCCGAATTGATTTTTGACTTGACTTTGATTAAACAGGAAAAATATATATATTTTTCCTGTCAACTTTTATTTTCATTAAGAAAACAAAAAAAAACATTTACAAATACGCATTCTCTAATTTTGAAACACATCACAATAAAAGTGTATTTTAGTGTCAAGTATGGCTGAGTGAAAAAGTATTTATAATTTTTGTATTTTGAAGTCTCATTAGACATTATGTTGTCTGCACTATGCTGTCCCGTCGAGTTACCCAACAAACCATTACCTTTTACTACGCAGTATCTTGGTCTACAAACAAAGCCCAATCACCTCATATCAATCATGTGAGGAGATTATTCAACATTTAACAAGATAAGTTTCCTGAAAACTTATGAAGCTAACTTAGTATCGTTATAGTGATTGGCAAAAATGGATTTAATTATGTTTTTTTCGCCCTTTTTTGTAATAGTTCTAATGTACATATTAACGTGTGTATGTCTGCATTTGTGTGGATTTCTCGGTGAGTAGTTTTTTATTTATTTATTAGATGTAGTTACTTAGTTACATTTTTTATTAATAAAACTGAAGTACCCGAAAAAAATACTAAACATAGATATAAGACGGTATTAGATAGATAGATAGATAGAGAACACTTTATTGCACAACCAGGTGAAAGAATTACAAATAATTATTTTATTAACTAATGAAGTGCTCTCACCTATGGGCCACATTTCATAAAACTACAATTCACTATGATTATGATTTATTATAACAACTCGATACACACTGCCGATAGTCTTCCTACACGTTAGTTTGTAAAAAAAAACAAAACTTAACCTAACCCAACAAATCACCCCGGAAAACTGCTGAACCAAAGGTCCCCAGCACGCTGGCAGCATTGCCACGCTGCACCGCCAAAGAAATCCTTTTGCAATGAAACGCACCAGAGCGATAGTCAGGCCCGCGGTCCCTCAATCGGCGCCCCAGCTCACCAAAACAAGTTAATTGACGGTTAGTTTATTTGTTCGTTTGTGGGTTAATCGGGCATGCAATGTACATCGAATAGTCTCCATTAATAATTAATGGTTCTATGAAATAGAGCCCAGAGGCCTAATAATCCGCACCAAATCCTGTCGCAATCCTGACGTTTGCGATAGCCATTAGTAGGTACTGTATGGACTTTGCGGTGGTGGCCTAGTGGGTAGAACATCGGACTCGGAAGCGACAGACCCAGGTTCGATCCCCAGTGCGGGCATATACCTATGACTTGGTTTTCTAAGTTGTAATTGTCTAAGTAAAAGTACATTTGTGAAGTTATAGTAGCAATACCACTCGCTAACTGTGAAGGAAAACACCGTGAGGAAAACTGAGTGTCTGAGCTATTCATATACCTCAGCGCTTGAAATCGCCAATCCGCGGTCGGCACGCGTGGTGATAAAGCCCACACTCTGCCCCTGAGAGAAGGCCTGTGCCCCACAGTTGGACGTATATAGGCTGCTTATGTATGAACTTTGACAGGCAGACGATTGGAATCGTTCGGGATTTGGTACGCGTATCATATGTCAATTTGCTGTTTTGTTTTTTTTAACGTTCTGTACCTGAAAGGAGCCAAACAGAACCCTATTGATATAGCTATGACGTCAGTCTAACTTACCTGTTACAGCAGCGGCTAATTACATAATGTTAAATAGTTATTGAGTTATGCTCAATAATGAAGTCTATATACGTCCCAGTGAGGCATAGGCCTTCTCACAGAGAGAGAGATATATATATATATATATATATATATATATATATATATATATATATATATATATTTCATTCTTTGCTTTAAAATTTAAAGTTCTCAATTTCCATCTCCGAAAGTCTTCATCAGAACATAACCAAATTACCTTGGGACTGCTTTTACACTATATTATGAAACATATGCATATTACTGGATAGGCCCCACCTGCTGTCCATCAAAGAGTTCCGTTCCTCATCTCTGAAATTCTTCATCAGATCTTTACCAAATTAAAATGGAACCAATGGGAAGTTATATCTATTCGAACAAAAAAAGGATTGTCGAAATCGGTTAAGATTGGACAGAGTTTTGTGTGAACATTGCAAATATATATACATTTTTAAGTCTGTTACAAATTGCGTAAAATAACGTTTCAATTTTGTTTCTAAACAACGCCATCTATTGCTGTTTTTGAGGACTTCCAAGGAATGTTGAAGAGTTATTAAGTCAGGTGTACTATCATTGGTATCAACGAGTTTTATCAAGTATTATCCTTAGTGGTGTCATTTGTATTCGCTAGATGGTGTTTTCGAAGCTTAACTTCACATAATATCATCAAGGTTAAAATGATTTAGTTCAAAATAGCAGGGAAACTGGAAGTCCAGACAAAATAGACATTTCAGTTTGCATTAATTCCCATCAAGCTGGATTTTTGTATAGTTCTTAAATACGTCATTAAAAATGCTATGTCAGAAGACCCCATTGATCGCGTTCGTTTGTTGTTTATTATCCGAGGTGAGAGTTCAAAAATTTTTCGTTTCTTGTGTATATCTCTGAAACGGTGAAAGCTATCGGAAGAGTAGATTTAGAAAAGTTTATAGATCGTAAAAAACCGGCCAAGTGCGTGTCGGGCTACGCGCAGTATAGGATTCCGTAGGAGGTTTTCTTAACTTGCTTTCCAGAACTAAGAAATTCATAAAAGTAATTTTGAATGGAATTTGTACAAAGTTTTCTTTTTAAGTTTGTCGCCTAGTACTCGTTAACTTGTAAAGCTTACTTAGCCGTGACAGTTGTCCTTTTATTAAGTTTATTGTAATATGTGCTACTGCCAAGTTTCTGCAATCAACCGTTAAGCCGGGAGAGGGGGGGGCTCTACTCTTATAAAAACATGCGCTGTAAGAATAATACTTCGCAAAGGGATTCTTAAGTCGAAAAATAGTTTACCTACACTTTTAAAAACGTATTTCTTACACTTACCAACGATACCCAACACTATGGCGTAGGCGAGAAAAAATTGCATCCCTAAGGTTTCTCCCCTTCTGTGTGGCCGCTGGCTTACGTAAGTGTCCACTGTATTGTGGCTGTGGTATTAGGTTATTCATTTAGGCCCGTTTGCACCAACTCTATCTGACAGTACTATGTGTCTGTTTATTGAAATAGGAAATCAAAAATTTATTTTAACGTAAAGAATTTACATAGTACTGTGTACAATGTCAGCCGTTGCTTTTGGGTCGAATTTGTAGCGGAGAAATTAGGCAGCGAAAAAACTCCACTGTGACCATCTTTCTTTGACCATATTTAATTTTTATGTTGTGTTTTTCCTGGTACAATAAAGAATATTCTTATCTTGTCTTATTTATTTTTTTCATAACATAAGATATTAATTTTTTCATAAGGTTATTTCCATTTTTATGCACAATAAAGTGTTCTATCTATGTGCCAGTGACTGCGATTCGCTTTTGGAACAGCCTGCCTTTGGAAATTCATCATCATCATCATCATCAGCCATTTGACGCCCACTGCAGGACATAGGCCTCCCTCATGGTTTTCAAAACCATGAGGAGTTTTGCCATAATCGCCACGCTTGGTAGGCGGGTTGGCGATCGCAGTATGTTGGAATCTCAGGAAGACGCTGCTGCCCGTCTCCTGGTAATTGATTTCCTTAGTCGCCTTCTACGACATCCACGGGAGGAAATGGAGTGACGCTATTCTTAATCCGGCGCCACACGGACACTGGACATTTGTCAATCTTTAAACCAGGAGATTTTCAAAAAGAAAGTTTTTAACCACTTCCTTGATCTGCAGAATAGGCAGTAACCTATTCAGTAACTTTATTTCATTGCTTATTGTTATGTAAGGAATCGTGTTTAGTAAATTGTTGTTATTTATTTATTTATTTTTATTTATGTACTATCATTCATGTAGGTTTAATAATTTCTATTATCCCCCCTCCAAGGCTAAGTTAATGTATTTCCTTAGGTTTACGTAAGTTTATTATTGTGTTTCATCTTTTTCTTGCACTACCCGTCGCCAGTCTCTTCAATACCAAGAGCTTTGCTGGAAGAGAATGCTTCGTGCGTTAAGCACGCCCTTGAATATTTACCATGTAATTAGTGCAATAAAGAATTAAAATATATTTTTATATGTAGCCTAAATTTTTATCAAGTCTGATGATTTACGCATAGATCCTAGATTGAAGGACATAAAAACACTCTCAACATGAAGTTCCTATCACATGAAAACAACAACCAGTTTTTTGGTTGTTGAAAGTTATTTAACGTCACGGAGGAGTTATAGCAGGAAAAACATGTAGATTTCAAATATACTGTTGAAATGTATCATCATGATTTAGTTAAGTCCTGTTATGTGCCGGCTTTAACTTAGATCGATAGATATCTTTAATCTCTTGAATGTTATTTAGTTTTTAAGTGTTTTTTCCTAGTTTAAGCGGAGGCTGTGTACATTTATAATGGAAATATATGCATCAGAACTTTTCGTATTGTGCCATATCTAGCTGTACCAAATAAATAAATAATCTAATCTAATCTAATAAATAAATAAGTAATCAACAGGATTATTATTAAAATGGCCAATATCTGATTACAAAAACTCTTGTTTAATGAGATCTTTTTCTCACATTTATATTTTTCGTAATATCAGGGATTACATAGTTAAACGAAATTCACGCTTTCAAAGTAGCTAAAATACGGGAAGCAAAAATGTCCTATAGGATCTAGCCGCAATGTAAATACTGGGCAATGAAATTGGGTATTTGACAAAATATCAAATGAGATTCTTTTAAAACGGAATTTTGTATGAAAATACTGGCTTATGACGTCACATTTCAGAGCACTCTTTTTATGTTTAATCTATTAAATAATTGCAATAACTAGTATAAAAGAGATACATTACACATTATCTCGGATATTTTGTAATTTTTGTTTTAATCGAGCATCTGAAATAATTTATTGTTGATCGTGTCAAATACCGTATTGAACTAAAGTTCCTATAAGAAATAAAATAATCACTTTTTATTTTCAAATCCGATTCACAAATTTTCATTAATCAAACAGTGTGAATGTTTCATAATTTTGCTTTTCAGTTTTCTTCAGGAAGAAGTTTTCCGCAACCTACAACTAAATAGGCGCGCTCGTTAACTTTTTTTACAGATATGTCATGCCATGAAGGTTTGATACCTTCTTATACAATCCTGACGTCCTTGTCAGTTTCAATGCTTCTTAATTAGAAAAATTAAATGCTTTGATACTTTGTAACTTTTATTTCATTTTAATAAAATCGGTAGTACAACGACAACTTTTTCAAATCTTCATACTCGCACCAAGACCACTCGAATTATATAAGGTTTCCGTTCTTAGGGTTCCCTACCGAAAGGGTAAGGGACCCTATTATATATTAGACTTCGCTGTCCGTCTGTCCGTCCGTCTGTCACCAGGCTGTAGTGGAAATTTTCACAGATGATGTATTTCTGTTGCCGCTATGGGTAACAACAAATACTGAAAATAGAATGAAATTAATATTTAAGGCTCCCATACCACAAACGCATTTATTTTTTGGCGTTTTTTGCTCGATATAAATAAGCTTGAAATATTCAAATTTTGTATAGACAATGGTGCGGAACCCTGCGTGCGCGAGTCCGACTCGCACTTGGGCGGATTTTTTTTGGTCTTGGCTGTATTTATTGGTGGCAATGGTAGTCCAGGTATTGAAAGCAATTAGACAGTATTAATATAATAAAATATCTGTGTCAGTCTAATCTATGAAGTTCGTTGCCCGTCCTACCGATTTTTGAGCACCTACTAATGATTAGCAATAATTTCCCGTTATCTCTCACGAAAAAGAAGTATGCCATCAGTTGGTCCTCGAGATATGCTTTATCGGTATCGTCAAATTTACGCGACTGATGTTTTGATGTTTAAATAATAGCATGGCTTTGTTTCCTCTCATTTCGAAACTGATACCGCTTTGAAGTAGCTGAAAGGATTTTTTTAACTTTACTTTTAAAAATTGACTTTCATTGTTTAAAAATATTAAATAAATTCGTCTCCTATATTTAAAAAAAATATGACAAAATTACGGATTACGGTTTTGAAGAGAACGAAATAAAAAATAAATCTTGAATTGATACGTGGATGACATCATTGTAAAAAAATTCACAGACATTTTGGAACCAAGAGAGAGTGAAGTTTTTATTCTTGTTTAAGATTTAAAAATAAAACAACAAAAAAATAAAGATGATAATAAGTTGAAACTAAAATAAAGAATTTAAAAAAATATGGTGATAACAAATAAATCTACTCAGTGACTGTGATTAACAATTAAATATTTACCAGGTTTTTGTGCAACTTCGTTTGCGCAGAATTTGAAAATAGCTTAAAGCATATACGGCGTTTGAAGCATTTACGGTGTTTAAAGCTTTGACGGTACTTGAAGAATTTATAATTAAAATGGACGGTTTTCTGCCACCAACAAGTGAAAGTTCCCATGTAAACCGAGAACTACTCGGACTTATTCCGATCCTGCTTCTAATGCTCGTGGTGTTCCTGAGAGTATCTTTCATGTTTTGTAAGATTGGTGAGTTTTATTTATATTTCTGACTAATTTCGATCAATCCATAAGCACGTACTCGTCCACTGCTGAACATAGGTCTCCCCCAAAGCACGTCACTTTCTTTTCATCCTCATCCAGCCTCTGGCAGTAATCTGTCTCAGATCGTCGCGGTTCAGCGAGCTGGTGATCGTCCTACGCTGCGTTTGTCAGTTTAAGTTCTCCACTTGAGAACCTTTGCACCCCATCGACCATCGGTTCCTTGGCATATGTGACCAGCCCACTGCCACTTCAGGTTGCTAATCTTATAGGCTATGTGAATAGTTATTGGCTATGATAGTTCTTTGGCAGATTGTCTCACTTCTGATATGATCTATCAAAGAGGCTCCGAGCATAACACGCTCCGTAGCACTCTGGACGACTTTGAATTGGTGGTCTGGCTTACCTATTGTGATTTTAAGCATTCGAACTACGACTTTCGAAATGCATTGCTTTCATTCAGCTCTGCAAATAAGGGCGAAACTTAGTAGAATTCTTCCGACAAAATTTAAAGTAAATCACAACTTCGTTCGTGTTGAATCTGAAAAAAGATCAAAGCTGAACGCGGAGGTTTGAAAGGATCCGCAATAGTGTGATTAGAGAACGTTGTGGACTGAAAGATAACGTAGTGACTAGAATAAAAAAACGAATGTTGCATTGGTTTGTACATATGGATGTAGAGAGGATGAAGGACGTAATATTGAAGAAAGTAATATACCTATCGAACGAATGTGGCGTGGGTAAGGGACGTTCTAGGCGGTTATACTTCGACCGAGAAGGGCTTGTATTAACGAATTATGTATTGTTATTGTAAAATTGGTCGTTTTTATTTGTATTTCTGAATGCCTCGTTGGTCTAGCGGTAACGCGTTTGACTAGCTTGCTAGAGGTCGATGGTTCGACTCCCGTTGAGGGCCGATGTGAATGGCCTCAGTCTGTGTGTTTATCCAAGTTTGTGATGTCCTTGTCTGGCTACCATATCACAGGGTTATTCTAGTTCAAGACCGGGACTAGTGATTGTGATGTGTGGATGTTATTTTATGGTTTTCTGCCATTTCTTTTAGTTGATTATACGTTTTTTTAAATAAATAAATATTATTTAGTAACTGTATGCGAGCGTTGGTAGACACTGAATTTTTTCGCCAAAAAAATATAGCAATTTATCAATCTGTCTGTATGATAATTAATAATAAATATTTTAAGAGGTCGTTGTCATAAATTGATTTCACCTCTCTGACACCAAGACATAGATCAGATAAGTTGTCATGTAAAGTAAAAGTAAAGTAAAAGCAATTTATTCGTAAAACATGAGTACTTACATGATGTTGGAATTGTTACATACGAGTCCTATGCATGTTTTGCCTTAATAGGCACACGAATTTCGAGAAGGCGCCTTGAAAGGGAACAGACCTATATCGAAAAATTAAAACAGAAAACCTTTACCGCAAACACAAATTATCATTAAAGATATGTCAAGAATTAGTAAAAATTAAACATGTTCAATTCAAACTTAAAAATAAAACTTAATATGCATTAATTATGTCCTCTTAGTAATATTATTGTCATGATGCCAATGTCAAGATCTGTCAGTCAGAAATTCATTAATATTATAATAACATTTCTCAATAAGGATGTCTCATCATGATCATGACTCATGTAATTGTAATCCAAAACTTGTATTGTTAGATATTTTTTTGAAATCAATATCAAACTACAAGGTGCCTTTGAATTTGTTCACCACTTTTTAAGGGGACATTCTAGTCATGATTTGGAAACATGTGACGCTAATTTAAAAAAAAAAATCTTACTAAATATTAGGTACATTACTTAAGCATAGACATACAATATCAGGGCAAAAAGTTATAAAAATAAAAAATGGTCTGCAGCGTCTTACAGTCGGCACTGGTGAACTCAACTGTTCTTTCACTTATTTACGCATATCGCACCACTTTCTTAAATGTGTCTTATACAGCATTTAACTAAAATTATTCATACAAAAGTCCTGCCTGTTATAGCCTGTTATATTATGACCTTGAAAAAAAGAATTAAAAACCACTGTTATAGTGGTCCGATCGGGTAATTTCGACTTAAGTGACATTTAAGAAGAGGTGCAGTTGAACTTAAACAATTTACGTAAAAAAAAAAAAAACCACTCTATGTTATTTCTTTTGAATTTGTATTCAAAGTTTCGATCCAAAGTGGATCACGAATACTTAAAATAGAGGCGTCATCGAATAAAATAAAAATTATTTGGCAAGTCATTGACAGGGAGAACGGCAAAACAAAGCCAAGGGATCAGAGTTATGCGCTGAGGGTAGGTGAGAAAATAGTGAACACGAGTGACGAAATCACAAAAATATTCGTGTATTTCTTTACAAACGTCCCCCTGAATATGAAGGCGGGCTTCATTTTTTATCCACAGTCAACAGAATCCTTGACTTTCTTTCAATAATAATTCTCACAAGTTAGCTTCCAAACTATTTAAAAAAAATTAAACAGAAGAAAACAGAAGATCTTTGTGGACTATCGGTTAAACTAATATCAACATACATACATGAACTCGAGTCTGCATCCCAGAGGGGTAGGCAGAGACCAGGCCCTGCCGCTTGCCACGACCCTGACAGACCTCTTTCGCTTAAGGGGATCCAGTGGGGTGCCTAGCGTCACCAATGAAAAAAAAGTCATATTTTCCTTTACCGATCGTATTTACAAAAAAGTATTTGTACAATTTCTCAATCATGTTAAAAGTGATTTTTAGGATTCACGATAAAGAACCTAGGATCACAAACCTGGGACTAGATAGCATTTATGTGAGATTGTTTTTTGTTTTCGGCGTTAATGCTCAATACTCAATACTTGTTACATATTAACTTAACAGTTATTTGATAAGACCTTTGTGGACCTACAGGGTCACGCAAAATTTTAAAGTGCTGTATCAGAAATCAATAATTTATTTCAACGTAAAGAATTTACATTCTGTTTGCTGAATGTCAATGTTACTATGTTAGCTGCTGCCTTCGGGCCGCTTAATTTTAAGTTTATGTAATGCATATTAAAATATGCATTATATAAACTTAAAATTAAAATATTTAATTGAATTAATCATCATGTAATTTCATTATATTTAAAAAGGTATATTTGTATAATTATATATCTCATTTCATCTATATCATCATCAGCCACTTGACGCCCACTGCAGGACATAGGCCTCCCTCATGGTTTTCATAACCCTGAGGGGTTTTGCCATAATCGCCACGCTTGGCAGGCGGGTAGGCGATCGCAGTATGCGGTTGGAATCTCAGGAAGACGCTGCTGCCCGTCTCCTGGTAATGTATTTCGTTAGTCGCCTTCTACGACATCCCCGGAAGGAAATGGAGTGACGCTATTCTTAATCCGGCGCCACACGGAATCTATATCATCCTTTAAATATTCCTCTATAGTATAGTAACATTTTGAAATTAGTATTTTCTTTAAATCTTTATTGCTATCTATTCCTATATTTTTGCCTTAGGTTCATGGCCATGGCCTCTAAAAAATACCATTAATACGACTGAGAGATTCTACAGACACTTTTTGCAAATTCGATCTGTGAAAAAGATATGTTTTTCTCCTCGGTGGCGTTAGTGTTGCTCCCTGGCGCCCCTTAATCAACATTCATTAGTCGTTGCATTCATGCACGCCGGTTTCGGTTACTTTTTATCTTGCCCTTTGCTAATACATCCCCTATTTCGTCAAAGTATGTCCACCTGGGACGTCCTTTACCGGCCCTTCCACCCGCATTCGCTCGTAATGTAACTAATAAGTAAATATGTTAACTTAGTTTCGAGTCGAATTTTGTTAACTTGTATTTTGATACTACAATAAATACTGTTTTATCATTATCTTTTATCTAAAACGATTTGAGACGGTTTCTTCTCATCTCGAGTGGTGAGCTTTAAATACTTTATCTATTTATTCATCACGTGGTGCTTCATTGGCTCTAGAAATGATTTTAGACATAGATTAAATTTATCTCGATCACATGACTTGAATATCTTGAAAGAATCAAGAATCTCATTCTATTTTTGTTTGTATCTTTTGATTGTGGATTCACGATTTGATTATTGCGTCACTGCAAGTGTATTTTTTTGGTTTTTCACAATTTATTTGGTCATTTTAACAGTCGAGCTAAACTGTGCCGTATGTATGCGTTTTTAAAAGATTTTTAAATGGAAGGCTTAGTAGCCTATACTGTTCTACATAAGTTACATATTAGTTCATACATAAAGGAGTATACGTTTAATCCGTCCACAAGCGTGCCCACTGCGGATTGGCGATTTGAAGCGCTGAAATACCTCATAGTAGTAGAAAACAAAGATCTTTCGTCATTATGGGTTGGTTATAAACAAAGTTACTGCTACATACAATCCCATGATATCCCTCCCCCAGTTCGGGACGCTTCTGGTAGATATATATATTTGGGCGTAAGCTAAAGCTATATGTGCCCGAACAGCAGAGACTGCACCGTCCTATCTTTCGCCGCTTCTGACTTATGGTCCAGTAATAGTATCAAATATCAAATGATAATATCTTGTAGTATCTAATATCAAATATCTTGCTAAATGGCCATTGAAACATGAATAGCACTTGATGAAGCAGTTAGGCCACTGGGTTTATACTGCACATGCCACAGATACAATAATTACACAAATTGCTGAATGCCTTTAAAAGGCAGGTTGCAAATGGCAATGGAGATAAAATAATAATAATAAATAACTAGGCCGGTCCAATTTCATGAAAGACGTTAATCGTCGAATCCAACTCGGCTGGGCAGCATTCGGGAAACTTAGAATAGTATATTTCATTACAAGTGTGGAAAGGCTGTCATTGCAAAGAGTTCCGACAAATGTCTACCCGAGCCGAGGCGCAGCCGAAGGCGAGGGTTGACAGTCGGAACAAGTTGCAATGACGGTTCCGCACGTGTACTGAACGACTATTTTTAATACAGTTGCGAAAAAATGAAAAACTATTTGCTTTTTTCTCTTCTCTCCACGCAGTAAATTCGTCGTATGTAGATATGTAGCGACTTTTTGACTTTTCCGGTAAAATGTTTTCCGAAGCATTTTGTGCAATTATACTGCGTTCCGGTGGTGTTAATTAAAAAAAACTAGGGTCGAAATTACTCATTTTGTGCAACAAACAACTAAACTCGCAAAGAAAATTTCTGAAAAATGGCGCCAACCGTAGAATATAAGCAGTTTTTTTTTTCTTCACCCATTCTGGTAGGCAAAGGGAACTATGCCCATACAGCCAAGTCTTCAGTAGAAGTTTTTTATTGACATGAAATGAAAATTAAATTTAATGAGATGAATAAATGAAATGAAACCTAACCAAACTCATTCAATCAAATCATTAAATCTGATATTGAAACAAATTAGTAGCTTCTTTTTAGAAATATACGTATTTGCATGAATCATAAAAACTTCTATGAATTTTTTTAGTAAAAACTTCATGGTTGATTTTTCTTTTTAATAGACACTATTTTGACAGTTGGGAAAGAGAACGCACGAGTTCGGGAAAGGTAAAAAAAAGCACGAGTATGTAATAGCCCACATCCCGAACGCTATACGTCCCTGCAATACGCCACTTTTTGAGCAACTGTATTAAAAAAGTCATTACGTCTCATTATCATCATCATCAGCCATTGGACGCCCACTGCAGGACATAGGCCTCCATCATGGTTTTTAACCATGAAGGGTTTTGCCATAATCGCCACGCTTGGCAGGCGGGCTGGCGATCGCAGTCTGCGGTTGGATTCTCAGGAAGACGCTGCTGCCCGTCTCCTGGTTGATTTCCTTAGTCGCCTTCTACGACATCTACGGAAGGAAATGGAGTGACGCTATTCTTAATCCGGCGCCACACGAAAAACTGACAGTTTTTCATCTAATATACCTAAATCGTATCTATGCATTTTCTTTCTTGTGATGTGTTAAATTGTTACTGTGAATGTCTTTCTTTCTTCTTTCTTTCTTCACACGCCGGGGTTTGAACCAAGAGCCACAGAGGATAACTAGTCCAGCCTCTCCGATCATCGTACCTCTATAGCAAAATTTCGGCTTTTAAGTGGAACCATGAGGTTCATCAGCGCTATCAATGAAAAAAAAAAACATATCTTATAAAGATCGTAGGGGAACCATGAGCTTGAAAAATTAAATTCATGTTTTATATAGATCGTATTTTTTTCAACCTCATGGTTCCCCATGAGATTGAAAAAATAATCGTATATTACACAGATCATTTTTCAAAAAGTGTCAGATTAATCTCAACGAAAGAGATTCTTAAGACCCATGGCCGTGAACCTAAAGGCTAAATACGGCCATTTTTAGCGTAAATGCTACCTAGCTCCGTTACGTGACCGTAGGTTCTCGGTCGTGGGTCCTAACATTGAATTTTAAGCAGAATTTAATGGTCCTAGAAATAGCTCTTAACACGATTGAGAGATTGATCTGAAACATTTCACAAAAATTTTAACTTTAAGAATTAATATTTTGGATAGAATAGGATAAAAATAATAATAACATCCACGCAACACAATCACTTAACCTGGTCCCAGACTATGGTTACCTGAATGAGGTCATTTCTACAAATGTACGGCGCAACCTACGACCTCTGTCTTGGTAGTTAGGCACCTTAACGGCTAGTCCAAGGAGGCAGTCAAGAGAAGAGGCATCAGAAGAAGCGAACCCACTTGCCATCCATAAAATCGCAGAACAATAACATTTTTTATACAAATATCAAGAAGTAATTTTTGATTTAAAAAACCTAGTTTACCAATTACCTTGTCTTCTAATTTTTAGGGTTCCGTACCTCAAAAGGAAAAAAAGCGAAAGCCTTATAGGATCACTTTGTTGTCCGTCCGTCCGTCCGTCTGTCTGTCAAGACCTTTTATTTCGAGAACGCGTAGAGGTACCGAAGTGAAATTAAAATCATAGGTCTACAGTCTCTAAAAGCTGTGAAAAAATTAAACTTCTAGGTTAACTTAAAAAAAGATGCGACTGTTTATACCGCAAAAAATGTATATCTTGACACTCGAGGAATTAAAAATTTATAGGGTACTTTCCATTGATCTAGAACTATGAAATTTGGCAAGTAATATCTTGTGTAGTACAGGGAAAAATTGGAATATACATTTGAAATGAAATCATAAAAAATAGACCTCAAAGTTCGGGAAAGCTTGGAAAAAACTGCGTGACTCGATTCTCAAAACTATTTATAATATGTAAGTACCGACTCGCACCTGTCCGAGTGTATTTTTTGTGTTGTGTCTATTTTTTAAGTACCCTGTATACGTCCCACTGCAGGGTACAGGAGTTCTCTCAGAGAGAGAGAGTATGAGCTTAATTACCACACGTGCCCACCGCAGATATTTATAACAGTAAAAAATTATAATATTAACTTCCACATAACTCAATACGATCACTTGTCCTGATCTCAAAGTAGGCTACCCTGTGCTACGGTAACCAAGTAAGGACATCAGAAACATGGAAACTCACCCAGACTGAGGCCATATTGTGTTCAAATGTACGATGCCCCAAGTGGGAATCGAATCGACCTCCGGCATGGTAATCAGACGTGATACTAATTAATAATTGGAACACTCTTCCTCCGTTGATTGATCGATTCATTTTATTTGTAAAATGCTTTGTGCATGGCACGGATGGATAGGATACGCAGATCATAGTCAGAGGAATGCCATGTTTGGAATTGGAATGTTTCAATTTGTTGGTTAGACGAAAGTACCATTCTGCAATTTACGTTATTTTTAAATAGACAAAACAAGATTAGTTACGACATAGGTAGTTACCCCTTATATCATTTGTAATATCACAGCTGAATAACGTGCAAATTTTGTCATTCACTCGATAGGTAGATTATACAAAGCTAAGGTAGGATGTTATCTTTGCTTTTAAAAAAACATGTTTTGCCAATTACTAAACATAAAGGACATAGTCTGGCTAAATACATGTACGCTCATCTGTTGTGTTGCTAGACCGATTACAAAAATTTGTACCTAATTAATTAACGAATGACAAATAAATATTGTAATAATAACATTTTTTTACCTAATATTATCTACATCTACACCAATATTATAAAGAGCGAAAGATTGCAAGTTTATATGTTTGTAAGTTTGTAAAAGAATCAAGAAAGTAGGATGCCATTAAAAACATAACTTGTAGAAAAACCAAGTCTCGCAACTCAGTTCTTTTACCGTAAAAAGTTGTGAGATCAATACCAAGTCAGTTAATTTATTCAGTCCCTACTTAAGGGTCCTTCTGTCTTAAGATATTACGTAATTAGCTAACCTAACAACATCTTATAGTGACCATATCAATATTAAAAATCTTTTATGTTTTAATAAGTGGCTTGACTTGGCCATCGCATAAAAATAAAATGTATCTCACAAGTCACACATATTATGTTAAATTAGATAGCTTAGTGCAATTCAAATTCTTGGCGACGATTTGGCCACTTTTCGACTCGGCTCTGAAATTGGGATCAGTTTTGGTCAGCCTATAATGTACAGTCGACAGCTGACTTTACATTTTTGTTCCAGTTACCTTTAACGTAACTGATTAGAGTGCACATACGTAAAGGTTGATGTGATGTCGACTGTACGTACTTAGGCTAGCGAACTAACTAGCTGTGCCCGTGACTTCATTCGAGGTATTAAAATACTTTGTAAAACACATGCTTTACACACGTGCACGATAGTAGAAACATGCATGCAGCGACTAATGAATGTTGATAAAGCTAAAGAGGTTTTTCAGTATTGCGGCAACTGGTAAACCTTGGTCTCAGTCTATGCATCCGAGATACAGGCGTGAGCTTATGTAACATTGTATTTGCTGGACGTGGTTGATCGTTGGCGTAGATATTAAAAAGGAGGGGGGCCAGAACGCTGCCCTAAGGAAGTCCGTTCTTTGAGGATTGCCATCTACTCTTTTCAGAAATTAGATAATCTGAAAACGTTTGTTGCGTAAGAGCTCCCCCAAAAAGTGACAAACTGGGCGTCTCCTGGGCGCCACAGACACTGAATTTCTGGGCCAATAAAATCTAATTGGTCACCGACACGATAAGAAGAAAATATTTGTCAGCATATGTGTAAGTGTGAAAGCATTTGTGTATCATGTGACATCTTAATTGTATCAACTAAAGTATTATGCGTAAGATGATTTGAGAAAAGACGGTTAAGTGGTGTTTTTTTTCGCTGTCCTTCTCTGCACTACAAATCGACCGAAAGGCAGCGTAACATTTTACATTGACATTCAATAAATTGAATGTAAATTCTTTACGTTGAAGTATATTTCTGATACCTGATTTCATCCAAATTCGTCCACTACGTAGGTGCAGCATCAAATGAACACACAAACTTTTACAATATTAGTGTATGGGTTATCATATCTAAAGATAAAAAATGTCTGATCGCTGCACAGTTCAACAAAATACCATTAAATGAGTGAGTGACAAGTGCTTTTTGCTTACAATAAAATAAAAACAGGGAAAAACAATTTTTTTTTCTTGAAAATGAGGGTTTCGGACAAAATGGGTATGGATGTAAAAAGCATTATACAAAATACGTGGTTCCACGTACTTTTACCGGTCGGAATTTTTGTACTTTTATTTCTGTTGTGGTTAATTTGGAGCTGCTGCAGAACTAACGCTGAGATGTAAGTAGTTATGGTTTTTTTTTTGTTTTATTTATTTAGGACAGCCAACAGGCAATACATTCACAGAAAAACTAACAAACTAAGTAACAACCGTATGGCGCCGGATTAAGAATAGCGTCACTCTATTTCCTTCCGTGGATGTCGTAGAAGGCGACTAAGGAAATACATTAACAGGAGACGGACAGCAGCGTCTTCCTGAAATTCCAACCGCATACTGCGATCGCCAACCCGCCTGCCAAGCGTGGCGATTATGACAAAACCCTTCATGTTTAGAAAAACAATGAGGGAGGCCTACGTCCTGCAGTGGTCGTCAAATGGCTGATGATGACGATGATGAAGTAACTAATTAACAGAGCGGTAGAACGCCGGCCTCATATTCGGGAGCCAATGACTTTGTTTTACAAGTTACGTACATTTGTGAAGTTGTCAATACCACTCGCTAACCGTGAAAGAAATAAACTTGAGTGTCTAAGGTGTACATACCACAGCGCTTGCAATTGCCAATCCGCGGTGGGCACGCGCGGTAATTAAGCCCATACTCTCTCTCTCTCTGAGAGAAGTACTGTGCCCTGCAGTGACACGTATATAGGCTACATAAAAAAGATGGTAATTACTTACTCACCCACCTATAGGATGTCTCAGCATGCATCTGAATCTTAACAAACCTCACCCTGTTCATTTATTCCAATAGATTTAACACATTTAAAAAAAATCCCATATACGTACGAAAATTAGGGGTTAAAATACGGTTGAAACTGGCGATGATGGCTACCTATTGGTTGTAAAGTTATTGAAGGCAGCAACTGATGGTTTAAGATGATTTGAGAAAACATGGTCAGAGTCTCAGAGTGGAGTTTCTCTACTACAAAAACGGCCCGAAGGCAGCGGCTAACATTATTTACGTCGAAATATTTTTTTGATATCTTGATTTAAAATATGAACAACTTATAATACGGCTAAAACTTCAAAATCACAAAAAAAATCAAACATTTTAACGCCGCATATGGTAACTTCAGCTGTTTTTTGTTACGATTTTGCAGTTTTCGTGATAGTAAAATCTACAGTAACAATAGAGTAAACTTTTGTAAAAAGGTGTTTTCGTTCTTGCCTGTGTGATGGTTGGCAAGCTACGTAATAATAAACAGCGCTATCTTTGTTCCTAATTGCATAAAAAAGATAGTAAACCTAGTTTTAAAAGTATTTTGGTACCTACGTAGACTAAGTTAATCCATGTATTAAGCTCACTGGGTATTGTAAACCTACTTTTTGTCCTTTTTCCTGTGCATAAAGCCAAAATTTTAATAGTAATTAACTCTCCAGTCTTACAAAACATCCCTCAATAGAAAAAGCTGGTCAAGTCCGTGCCGGCCCACGCGCATTAAAGGGTTCCGTAGAAGCTGCTTTACACAACTAACAACTTCATCAAAGTAATTTTCAATGGAATTTGTACGAAGTTATAAGTTGGTCGCCTATTACTCCGTAACTTATACAACCTACTTAGCTGTGATAGTTTTCATTTTAAGTTCATTACATAATAATCCGTAAATCGAAAAATGGTTTTCCTGCACTCACAATATATTTAAGCGACCAATCCAACGATACTCCACACTATGGTGTAGGTGAGGTGTAATTTAGGTGTACGGGAGGTACCCTAAAACATTTTTAAACTTTTAATACAAATTCAAAGTGGTAGAAAAAACTGGGAAGTGTTGGAAAATTTTCTCTGCTCGCACTTCATGCTCGCTCGCCGAGCGGCGGCGAGCGGTGGCGAGCGCGAGTGTGAAGAGGCAACGCTCGTGTCGACTCGTGCGCGCTCGCCTCACCTCGCCGCCGCTAGATTAAAGCGGCGAGTGGCGAGCGTGAGCGGGGCCTCTACACCCTCGCATGCTTCAGTTAATTTATCTCTTTTAACATAAGCAAAAATATTGCGTTAAATACTTAAACAGTTCTATTTTTGTGCATAGCAAGCATCCACCACGTTCTTTTTATTCACGGATTTTTATTTTTTTTACAATAGGTACATACATAATTATTGTAAGAAAGCGCGCTCAAAGCCGTTGCCACAGCGACTATTTCAACCTGCATCCTGATGAACGGTTCGGCGGCAACTGAGCTAACCGAGCGTGAAAAATGTTACCACTCGTCTCGGCATCACTCGCCGAGCGCCTCGTCCGAGCGTGAAGTGCTACATAGGGTTTAGAGTACTACATCGTTCGATAGGCATAAATAGGTAAGTGAAAGAGCAGTTGAGTGGTTTAGCGCCGACTTATCCTTAGGATTATTACTTGTTATTATCTTGTTTTTCGCGTGGCGCCAGATTAAGAATAGCGTCACTCCATTTCCTTCCGTGGATGTCGTAGAAGGCGACTAAGGAAATAAATTACTAGGAGACGAGCAGCAGAGTCTTCCTGAGATTCCAACCGCATACTGCGATCGCCAACCCGCCTGCCAAGCGTGGCGATTATGGCAAAACCCCTCGTGGTTATGAAAACCACGAAGGAGGCCTATGTCCTGCAGTGGGCGTCAAATGGATGATTAGGATGATGATGATGATTATTATTACTATTATTATTAATTCTTTATTGCACAAAGACAGTGTACAAAAGGTGGACTTAATGCTAATGGCATTTTCTACCAGTCAACCTGCAGGAGGTACAGGAGAGGCAAAAATTGAGGTAGGCGTGCAAAAAGAAAGTGATAAAGGTACTTATAAGTACCTAATGTATTATAAGGAGAGGGAACCTATCATCATCATCATCATCAACCAATTATGTCCCCACCGAGGGGCACGGGTCTTTTCCCTGAGGAAGGTATAGGCCATACTCCACCACAGGGGCCAAGTCCGGATTGGTGGAGGCTTGTAGACTAGTGGCTCGTCTACTGTCAGAAGTTGTCAAGCCGCCCTAAGGCCTCTGACTTGGCTTAACGACTGCCATCTATCGACGGCAGCCGGCACCAACAGCTTAACGTGCCTTGCGAAGCACGGAACCGCTCGGAAAAATGCCACTAGCGTTAGGCATAGACGGCGACCCATCCATGCACTGAACGCGCCCTGTGTTGCTTAACCTTCGTGATCGTTTAAGATCACTCAGGCAGCCGGGGCTACGAGCGATTCAGGGGTAACTACCTATGTCGTAACTAATCTTGTTTTGTCTATTTAAAAATAACGTAAATTGCAGAATGGTACTTTCGTCTAAGCAACAAATTGAAACATTCCAATTCCAAACATGGCATTCCTTTGACTATGATCTGTGTATCCTATCCATCCATGCCATGCACAAAGCATTTTCCAAATAAAATGAATCGATCAATCAACGGAGGAAGAGTGTTCAAATTATTAACCAGTATCACGTCTGATTACCATGCCGGAGGTCGTGGGTTCGATTCCCACTGGGGCCACCGTAGATTTGAACACAATATGGCCTCAGTCTGGGTGTATTTCCATGTTTCTGATGTCCTATAAAAATAACTATTTTAGCAATGATGTAATACAATATACACTAATACTTGCTATTAATTATATGCATACTAATAATTACGGTGATATATACCATATAATAAGATAAGGTATATTAATATTATGTGTATAATATATATTATACATATTTATAACAATACATTATCTTGTTGTTTGTCTATGGAAGATGTAATTTTGGAATAGTACATTGTTACCCTAGGAGTGAAAGTAAGTTATTTAGTCCCGAGACGAGGTTTAGCCAATATATAGGTCGAGGGACTAATAAAGCCCTCCACCCAAGGTAAACACTGTGGTATTCATGACGAATAAAAGGTAAGTAAAAATAAAAACATGAATTATCTAAAATGTTAATACGGAAGTACAAACAAAACTCTACAACTCGAAAAAACAAATGAAGTTCGGATTGCCGCTTTCCCGCCTTTTTATTTCTCGTCGCTGGCTAGCTGAAATTTGAAAAGTTGGAACATGATTCAACAGAAATAGGGCCGAAAAGTATTACTTTGAACCTGCTCCTGAGGCAACTTCAGAGCTACTTTCAGACTACGGGTAGTGAAAAAAATATTTTATTTCGTGCGCTATTTTTTTTCTAAATTTATTAGCTCTGAATATTTCTAAATGATTATTATTATTATTGAAATTCTTTATTGCACAAAACACACGTACAAAGGCAAACCAAAGGCAACATAATGGTGAATTAGGCCCGCACTGTAAATAGAAAACCTAGTTATTTGCTCTTACTATTACACAATTTACTCTGTAATTGTATTTAGTCTTATCTTAATTGGGGGAAACCGTGATAAACAGCCAGATGTTCTAGATCTTTATTAAAGGCTCTATGTTGCCTATTTTTGTATTGTTCTATGTTATTATTAATAATAATAATAATAACTTCCACAGAACACAATCACTTGTCCTGGTCCCAAACTAGGATACCCTGTGCTATGGTAACCAAGCAAGGACATCACAAACATGGAAATACACCCAGACTGAGGCCATGTGTGCAAATGTACGGCGGCCCCCTATGGGAATCGAATTATTCGATTAATCGAATGTATCGTTATTACTTACCTATAAATGTTATACAGGTCTATTTTGAACCGACTATAAAAAAAGGAGAAGGTTCTCATTTCGTCTATATATATTTTTATGTATGTTCAGCGATAATTCCTTACCACGTTGTCGGATTTTTTTGTCTTTACCAAGTTATTACAATAATTCAAATCTGAAACAAGTTCATTTCAGTATTTTTAGTCATTTATTTCAGGCATCTAGGTCCATACAATGAATAACTTGGACTGAAAGAGGATGTAGTGACTAGAATTGAGAAAGGAATGTTGCGTTGGTGTGGACATGTGGAGAGGATGAAGGAAGAAAGATTGACGAAACAAATATATCGAGCGAATGTGGGTGGAAGAGCCGGTAAGAGACGACCCAGACGGACATAATCCGATCAAACAGGGGATGTATTAGCAAAGGGCAAGATAAAAAGTACCTGAGCATGCATGCATGCAACGACTAATGAATGTTGAGGAAGCGAAAGTGATCTGTCAGGATCGTAGCAAGTGGCAGTCCCTGGTCTCTGCCTACCCCTCTGGGATACAGGCGTGAGTTTATGTATATGTATGTATGTATGTATATAGTGTAGATGTTTCATGCATGATCAAGTATAAAATAATAATCTGCAGGTCTGTTCAAAATAATTTAGGTTCAGTTAAACCATTTTGTAACAGAACGCCTGGCCGATTTATATGATCTTTGATTTGTTGGATTTGTCTCCGTCTAGAATAATAGAATAATTATCAAAACAAATATGGAAAATATTCACGAAAAAAAAAATGGAATCTTAGACTTAGCCCAGTTGTAGACCTACTTAACCCTAGACACCTGAAATTCGTCGTTTCGATGAACGCGGACATAAAAATTGTAGTTTTTGGGTGCGTATGCGAATAATCGTGGTGTCCCTTGTCAACTCGGTGTTTCTCACGGCTTGGCAAAAGAGGCAAGGAATTCCGGCAGCCAAGTACAATTTTTTTTCTAAATTTTACAAAAAATATGTACAATATGTCTTTATTTATTTATTTATCTTTATTAGCAACATAGATAATGTACATTACGTAACATTCACAATATTCTTACAATAGTATTACAACTAGTATGCTTTCGTTAAGTGGAAAAAATCAAAACTTAAATATCGCAATTTATGGTTAAATTAGTATTAGTTTTAATTATTTGTATAGTTATTATTAAATACAAGTACAATAAAATTTATTTCCTCAAAAAAAAACATTAAATTGATTTTTGTACTGAGTGGGAGTAAAAAAGTTGTTTTGTCTCTAATGTCTACAGTTTAAGTTTTCCCTTAAAGTTAACAAGTACTTTTTTTATTTCTGTTTTAATTAAATTTTTCATAAGAATGTCGGTTTTGATCTGTAGAAACGCCTGCCATTTGAAACATCAAGAAAAATAAATAAGAGTATGTGACAAATAACAAGAAATTATTTTATTAATGATTTATGCCTAATATCTCAGTGCAATAAAAATACCAAAAACCAAAAAAACTTTATTTGAAACACAACGCTTAAAAAATTGGTCGTCGAATTGACGAATGGTTATATATTATGGGGTATGTGACAAGGTTAGGTGTCTAGCGTTAACACCCCCTGTAGCTAAAATATTTACTTGCAAGAGTGATAACAGAATAACCACCGCCATAAAAGTAAGATAAGGGGTTATGTACCCATCTCACAATTATGTTTGTGAGAGTCCCGTCAGTGCCAAAAGATATCTCGTCTAAAAATACAACAGTATGTGAAAATCCTGCTTGTCTTTATATCTAATTGTGAATTCGCTACCGAAAAAATCGAATTCAATGTACATTTAGATCAAATTACTGATCGTGTTTAGTTGTCATTTGTTACCTAAATACTGCGTGAAATGGTATACCCTCAATGTGATATAGTTTTAGCGAAGTGTATATTTACATTTTGTATTTTTTGCAATTTTGTCTGTGGTGTTTAAACCAAAATGTCGATCCTAATTGAAATACTTTGCGTACTTTTCGCGCCAATTTTAATGTTTTTTATCTACGTAGTGACGTTATCAGTACTTTTGGCGTGGCAACGTTATATTGATGGTAAGTCCCGAACTATTTTTCTATTATTTACTTTGATTTTGTGATGGAAAAGTGTATAAATACTTTGAAAAACAATAAGAGTATTTTCTAAGGTTAACACGAGCACTAGAAATAATAAAAACTGAAACATTCAATCAATCCCAGAGCGGTAGGCAGAGACCAGGGACTGCCACTTGCCACGATCCTGACAGATCACTTTCGCTTACTCAATATTCATGAAAAGTCATAAAAAAACATATCTTTTTACAGATCAAATTTGCAAAAAGTGTCAGTACAATCTCTCAATCATGTTAATAGTGATTTTCAGGACCCATGGCCATGAACCTAAGGCAAATAACATAGGACTAGATAGCATTAACGGCCAGAATCGGCCGTTTTTAGCATAAATGCTATCTAGTCTCAGGTTAGAAACTTCACAATTATATAGTTTAAACTCTATTGCACACCAGTTATTACAAAATAAACATATTTGTAAAACAAGTCATCTTTTTCATTCATGGTTCGGTCTGAAAACCAGCGCCGAAGCCCTGCTTTGGCATCATGCTGAGACTGGCCCATTTTTGGCAACTTTGTGTGTCTAAGTTTCATGTAGGTACTTAGGTACAGGTATTTCGCCATTTCGTTTACTAACTTAATTATGCACCTACTGTATGTAATTCTTTGTAATGTTGTCAAATAAAGTTTACTCTTATTCTTATTCTAGGTTCTTTGTCGTGGGTCCTAAAAATCACTGTTAACATGATTGAGATATTGTACTGACACTTTTTGCAAATTTGATCTGTAATAAAGATATTATTGTTTTTCTCGGTGACGCTAGTGTTACTCGCTGGACCCTCTTAAGGGACGGGACGAAGCCCAGACAGAAGAGACGGGTGAGGGCGAGATTTCTATACAACACGTCGCGTCTTTTCTGCGCCCCCCGCCCCATGCCCCTTCTGTGTAGCCAGGGGCTAATAACAATCGCGGTTAGACCCGTAGTTCTTTACGTGAGGTCTTCTATCGGAGGTTGGCAACTAATTCGGCTATCTTGGTTTTTTTCTCTATAGAAGTGCAAAAAATGTGTGAGTAATATACAAAAAAAACGACCTTTTGTCGGTAATAAGTACGTTAGATACAGTGAAGAGTAATGTTGTACTGCGATTTAATGAACGTTACAAGTTAAACTAGGTGTCCATTTCAAAATCTAGATCATTTCGGAGAAAAAATGGACAAAAAAACTCCAAGCTTAGTCTTGTCAAGTCCTAAATTAACAGAGTTTATACAAATATTCTAAAACCTGGAACTCATGCATTGAACTGGCTTTAATTCCATACATATTTGTCATCTAAATAATCTTTTATGTCATAGTAGCTTTTTTGGCACAAAGTGTGCTTTACATATTGTTCAACACAATCGCAATAAAATGGAAAACAAAGTCTCTAGCCGGGTTTCAATCCCACAACCTCTTGAGTACGATCCGCTCTGTTTTTAATATAAGATCTTTATATACTTGTGGATGGATTACATAATAAATTGAAATTGAAGTTGATCACGCTTAAATTGTATTAATTAACGTCTTCGTTGAAAGGAAAAGTTTGTTCTGCGTAGTTTTGTTGTGTTTGGATTGATAATACCTAGGTAGGTACCTAATTAGAGGCATAGGAGGATTATATCTAATCTTCCTCCGCTTCGATAATAAAATAATATCTGCGTCACAAATTCAGTATCAATTGAGCTGTCCTAAAAATAGTGTTAATTTTCATTGTGTTATAAAATAGTAACGCAAGAAGCCTAGTATGCATATAATTCAGGCGTTTATAATATTCGTCGTGGTGGTGGGATTCGTCGTCTATCTGATCGAGTACTTTTACAATCAAAGTGAGTTTTTAAGAAAAGTTTCAGTTCTGGCTGTGATTTGCTTACGGCGCCGCGGCCGCGCCAGTTTGTGACATTTATACCTACTCAGACTCACCATGCAGGACATGGAATGGAACTCTATATTCTTACAAATCTTACCTTCTGTTTCTCGTAAACTAACAATATGGTGATATGGTTGACTCAGTTGCCAAAGTGAACAAAAAAATAACTGACCATTTAACAGATTTAATTAACGAGAAATTGCGGGGAAAGGCAGAGGATATCTACTGATCAGCTAGTGGTTTGAAAGCGCCATCTAGCGGGCAGTAGCATAACTAATATAAAAAAAGCATTTTTCTTATCTCCCAGTAGTTCAAAACGTTGGCAATAGATGGCGCTTAGAGTTGTTGTAGCTTAAATGAATAATCTAATGGTGGGCATTTTTTGTAGTACATAGCTATGAAGTTGTAGTATATGTAATTTATATAAATATTTTTATGCCGAGCCAAATGAATATTCTAATGGTGGTTTCAACCTATCTACCTAGTATTGATGACACAGCAGATTATGTTTTTAGTTTATCGGCTAATGGGACGCATTTTTGTTACATAGAAAGCTTTGATAGCTTATCGTCGCCACTCGTGAAAGATATCTATGCCAGTAAAGCTTTTAGAGAGATACAACTAGTAAGATACACCGATTTGAAAAAAAAAGTTTAATAAGTAATAAAAAAATACTGAATAAAAAGGGATTTTTGTGTTAATTTTAAGTTTTTTTTTTTTAGTGAAAAAAGTGATTAAAAAATAAATCAAATCAACTGCCATTGACTGTCATTCCAAATGTATTATCAATTTAGGCTTTTAACTGTTCCAATAGTTGTGTTTGGCATAACGATATTGACGTGCGTTTGTTTACGATTCTGTTTCATTTGGCAACATTGCATTCGTAAGTATAAAATACTCCGCTTACCTACATACCACGGTTAAATCCATTAATCGTCATTCTTCACCACTGTCATTCTTGCAGTACAAATCGATTTACGTAGATTTGTGGGTAAATACATATTCATAGGCCTTCTGTCAGAGAGAGAGTATGGGGCTTAATTATCGCACGTGCCCACAGCGGATTGTCAATTTTAAGCGCTGAGGTATGTATCCTCATGATTGCATTTAATCAAAACACAAAATAAAATACACGTTATTTACAGCCAAAATCACAAAAACCTGAGAGGTAATGCGTAATTTAGGATTACACTCTAAACAAGTGTTGGTATAGCCCTTTTACATTGTATATAATATTTTAATTTTAGATTTACTAATGATATTTGATAATTGGTAATGATATTTAAGTAATTATTGTTCTTAGTAGTAATAGTATTTATTATTTATTTTTGCATACGAGGTAATGTAAAGAGTTAGGATTTTTATTTTAGAGTGAGCAGAGTGAGTCCATCTGTATCCTCATAATTAAGTGGATACAGTCCGTGCTTGATTATTTTCTTGATTTTAAAGACAAGATTTCTCCACTCGAAACAAGATACCTGAACTATATATTTTTTATTTCTGCCATGAGGGTGTTACCAGTGATGACTTATGGAACTGAAACGTGATCTCTCACTATGGGTCTCATAAAGAAAGCTCAAGGTCATGCAACGAGCTACGGAAAGGGCTATGCTAGGAATTTCTCTGCGATATCGAATCAGGAATGATGAGATCCGTAGACGAACAAAAGTCGTCGACATGGCCCAGCGGATTAGTCAGTTGAAGTGGCAGTGGGCGGGGCACATAGCACGCAGAACTGATGGCCGATGGAGCCGACAAGATGGACAGATGACCTCATCCAAGTGGCAGGAAGACGCTGGATGCAAGCCGCTTCCAACCGGTCTGTTTGGAAATCCATGGAGGAGGCCTATGGCCAGCAGTGGACTTCTTGTGGCTGAATGATGATGATGATGATGATATTTTTTATTTTACGTCTATACTTAAAAGTAATAGTCTAAATAGATGGCATTTTTAATTATACTAGGTAATTACATAACCGCGGCTTTCAAACCACCCAGATTTCAGCGTGTATACGGGGATTACCTAATAGCGATTTATTTAAAGCATTTTCATATCTTTTGTATCGAACAATATTTATTCTACATGTTTTTTTTTAAATCGCGAAAAAAAATAATACAATTTTCATTACACACAAAATTTCAAGTGCCTGCGAATAATGTTATGAAAATGGGTTTGGTTTTTTCAGTGATTATCGTATTTTTACAAGGCATCTACCTATTCAACTGTAGAAATCTCTTAACGGTAGAACCATGCAACTTTCATATATTATATTGTACGGGGATTTCGTCACACCCTTTACGTAGCAACATCGGTCGTGATGCCGCAGACAGGATACAATTATCCAATTGACATTTGACCGAGTCACAATTGCTTTCGAGCGTAAAATACAATGGTATTGTTAACCAGCTATTTATATATTTCACAGTCTTAGCTCGGATAATTTTGGAGTAATAACAATTACTAATAGCTGATGTGGGTGTCCAGACTGCAAGGTTGAAGTGGAGGTGGGCAGGGCATATCAGTAGAATGCACCCGGATAGGTGGGCGAGACTTGCCACCGAGTGGGTGCCACAAGGCGGTCGTCGCAGGAGAGGTAGGCCAAGAAGACGTTGGCGAGACGAACTCGACCGACACATGCCGGAGTGGTCTGAGGTGGCACAAGAGAGAAACATCTGGTCTGAGTTGGGGGAGGCCTTTGCCCAGCAGTGGGACACAAACGAGGCTACGTAAAAAAAAAAGCAATTACTTCCACACAACACAATCACTTGACCTGGTCCCAAACTAGGATACCCTGTGCTATGGTAACCAGGCAAGGACGCCACAAACATGGAATACACCCAGACTGAGGCCATTTGTACAAATGTACGGCGGCCCCCAGTGGGAATCGAACCCACGACCTCTATCGTGGTTGGAAGCGCCTTAGCGGCTAGTCCAACGAGGCAGTCAAGGAGTGTCTGTTTGAGTCTACTCTCTCTTGTGAGGAAAGAAACATCGTGAGGAAACCTCCAAAACTCGAAAACTACAAAAAATTGCGGAACCTACATGGGGGTGATTCGGGTACCCCTAGAGGTGCTCTACCTCTGGACTTCTGTTAGACACTATTTTTGGGACACCCTGTATATATCATCATCATCAGCCATTTGACGCCCACTGCAGGACATAGGCCTCTCTCATTGTTTTCCTAACCATGAAGGGTTTTGCCATAATCGCCACGCTTGGCAGGCGGGTTGGCGATCGCAGTATGCGGTTGGAATCTCAGGAAGACGCTGCTGCCCGTCTCCTGGTAATTGATTTCCTTAGTCGCCTTCGACATTCACGGAAGGAAATATATAGTGGTATATATATGTATGTATGTATTTATTGACTGTGTATATAATTATTATGAACCCCCCTCTCCCCTGTTTTTTGTACACATAAATACTTAACTCACGCCTGTATCCCAGAGGGGTAGGCAGAGACCAGGGACTGCCACTTGCCACGATCCTGATAGATCACTTTCGCTTCCTCGACATTCATGAGTCGTTGCATACACGCATGCTATTTTTTGTATTTATGTACTTATAGTAATGTATCGTGCGTTGCCCAAGCCACACTATCCTCAAACCAAAGGTTGACTGGAAGAAAATGCTATGTAGCATCAAGTACGCCTTTGCATGAAAATCGTTTGCTACGCAATAAAGAATTTAATGAGAATAATAACCTGTATTAGTTATAAGTGGAGGCTTTGCTGGCATCTGTGTTTTGTTAATGTTTTAGTGGTTTTGTCTATTGTACCGTTTGTTTCCCAAATAAATAAAAAAATAAATAATAGAACATTGCGCAGCCGATTAGTAAAATTAGTATTTCTACTTGTTAATCTGTGGGTTAATCGAATATGCAATGTACATCGAATTGTCATAGTAACCCATGAGCTGTAGTACCAGTGATGACTTATGGCACTGAAACGTGGTCTCTCACTATGGGCCTCATAAGAAGGCTCAAGGTCACGCAACGAGCTATGGAAAGGGCTATGCTCGGAATTTCTCTACGAGATCGAATCAGAAATGATGAGATCCGTAGACGAACGAAAGTCGTCGACATAGCCCAGCGGATTAGTAAGTTGAAGTGGCAGTGGGCGGGGCACATAGCACGCAGAACTGATGGCCGATGGGGCCGAAAAGTTCTCGAATGGAGACCACATATCGGCAAGCGCAGCGTGGGACGACCAGCCACAAGATGGACAGATGACGTCATTCAAGTGGCAGGAAGACGCTGGATGCAGGCCGCTTCCAACCGGTCTTTTTGGAAATCCATGGAGGAGGCCTATGTCCAGCAGTGGACTTCTTGTGGCTGAATGATGATGATGATGATGATGTAGTACTATAAAATTGGGGCCTGATAATTTTCTTGACTATTTCGACGTTGTTTCCATAGTGGTCTCAAATGGAAAATCTTTGTACAGTCGAAAGAAAATCTACCTTTAGATATCTGTTCTCTAACCAGGTACGTTAAGGGCGACTTCGCCACAAAAATAGAATGGTCGACCTACTGTCGACTGTACCATGTGTAATATGTTTTGACTTAATTATGTGTATACGCTTCCTATTTTGTTGATTCACGGTTTGGAAAAATGTGCTAGAGTCGAATATACCGTAATGGATATTTAATTTATTATTATTATTATTATTATTTATTTGGGAAACTTGCAGCTTATAGACACATTTTCTTATCAAGCAACAAAGCTAAGGTACCTATCGCCTCTTCGGGTACGTATCCATGCTCTATAAACTTTATGTCGATTTCCGACATTTTTTGGGCTAGAAATGGGTGGATGGCGTAACATAAATTTGAAGAAAAAAAATTACTTAGACGATTGTTGTTTTTTTGTGTTTAGTGCTTGTCATATCAGATTTAAGTGTCTGAAATTTTAACATTTGATGGATCACATCAGAAATGAGCCAATCCGCCAAAGAACTAAGGTGACTGACGTAATAGGCTCATAAGATTAGCAAGCTGAAGTGGCAGTGGACTGGTCGCATATGCCGAAGAACCGACCATGGATCGGGTGTAAAGGTTCTCGAGTTGAGACCAAGAACTAGCAAATGCAGCTGCGGACGTCCACCAGCTCGCTGGACCGACGATCTGAGGCAGATTGCTGGCGGCGGCTGGATGAGGATGGACGAGGACAGAAGGAAGTGGCGTGCCTCGGGGGAGGCCTATGTCCATCAGTGGATAAGTACGGGCTGACTGATTGATTGACATAAGTAGCCGACGTTATTAAAAAGGTAAATGTTAAATGTAACTTGTAAAGGTAAAATATGTAACTTGTAAAGGTAAATGTAACTTGTAAAGGTAATGTAACTTGAATTCTAGAATTAAGCGTTTTCTTTTCTCATAGAAAAGTGAGAAAATTGATTTTTTTTCGTCTGTACCTCTAGCCCTCTAGCTTTACATCGCAGTAACTTTTATCTGTCAGATATCGCAGTTATCAACAGATTGGATTTTTTTTATCGGCGTTTAAACCTGATAAAATGTTATCCTTCTTGTATATCGCCAAATTAATTTGAAAAAAAGCACTCTGTGTACCTCAATTAGTCTCTCTTGTAATATTGTGAAATTTTTACTGGTTACGGAAAACTTCTATGGGATGATATGAGACAAAATCTTTATCTGATTTTAGTAACCACGGCGCCAGCTATCATGTTGTTCTTTATGATTGCTATTATAATTTTGTGCTTTTCGGTGCTCTATAAGTTCTGTAAGTACCTCAGCCAGCATTTCCGTTCGTATCGATAAATGTTTCGTATTGTGTCGTATCTAGAAGATAACAGCGCACTAATAATTATTATAATCTGCGATTCGAATACATTTCAAGTTCATTTTCTCAAAGTTCAGTCCTCTTCCTGAAGTGTTTCGGGTTGCGTTAGAGTGATGACGGGGTTCTTTTTTATTTTCTTTTTGTTTCTCTTAATCCTGACGTTGACTGCGAAAATCATCCAATGTAAGTACTGATTTGTGTTAAATTATGAACTTTTAGGATTACTCTCATAGTGAATGAAAAGATATTCTTCTGGAAACCTTAGGACAAACTTTTCGGTGTTGCGTAATTAACATGTTTTCATTTCTAGCCAGGTGAAAAATTTTAATGTTTATTGATAAAGCCATAAGAACTTACTACGAAACCAACTTTTATATATTTCTTTGTTCATTCGTTTTAGAGATATTTTAAAAATAAATCAAATATCAAGGATGTGGGCTGAAGAGCTGCAGTACCTTTGCCTAGAAGTAAAAAAAAAAAACTGTCAATGTCATGTTGACATCTCAATATAATCTGTGATCTTTCTGTGAATTTGACGTTTATTTGACGCGTTGACATCAGTGTTGCCACTTTGATGGTTATAGTTTCCCACGTCTCGTAGGCTATAGAGGCATGTATGTATTCACTTCTTCTTCAAAATTATTCAGTATGATTTAGGTAGTTTTTTAGGGTTCCCTACAAGAAAAAAAATCCCATTTGAAATACATACGCCATTTTAGATTACTTCAAGCTGCAATGGCACAACAACTGAAACATAAATGTATTAATAAGTGAATTAATTTAAAATCAATGGAATAAAAGCCGTACGTCGGGAAACTTTCCCCTTCTTCGCATCTCAAGCCTAAATTCCTTTCAAAAGGGAAATTTCTCTCGGTACGGCAACACTGCTTGCTTCTTGTCTTTTAAAGTTTTATGGCAATGGCTCATGAGTTTTACAGCCCACAAGTGGTTTTTACAAAAAAAAATATTATAAAAATTAATATAAAATTAAAAAATCAATATTTTGGAAAAGGGTTGGAAGCAAATCCCTTAGTTTTTTACCTACTTTTGGCTAATCTATTAAAATATCCGGGTTACTATTTTGAAATGTTGTCAATTAGACATTTTGCTCGTTAGGTTACGTTAGATTAGGTTAGATGCTAGTGTAATTCTGTAACTGCTCAAAACTGCTATGAAAATGAAATGAAAATGAAAAAGTTTATCTGTACCCAACACCAAAAGTATTTTACAACAAAATAAATGAAAAATAATAACATACATTATTTAGTGCTTCAAAAAATATATTATTAAGACAAAAGAAATTCAAGCGTCCAGATGCGTTAAATACACATTACTCATTATCTGTGACTTTATCTATCATTATAAGTTTCTTTAATAAACATACCAGATAGCAGTAACCGTCATTAATTTCATTCCCTAACCACATTTTATATTGTTTTGGATACAGACATGATCTAATAAAAAAAACTTACTCGTCAAATTGATAACCTCCTCCTTTTTTAAAGTCGGTTAAAAATAATATTTATGAACTTCGGAGAGCCTGGCTAAAAATAAAAAAAAATATTTACAAAGTAGAACAAAAACTGTGACTCTATTAAATAACGTTTCATATAGATTATGTTGAAGGAAAAAAAAGACAAAAAAAAATAGAAACATACCTAGTCTTTAAAAATTTTTCGTTAACAATAATTTAATCTCTATTTATTAATTAAAGAGGTTTAATCATTATTCTAAAACCTAGAACACATGCATTTTCTAGACATCTGTGTCATATAAACAATCTTTAGTGTTGTAAGAGCCCTTTTTGGCACGTGGTAATAATCACATGTATTGAACATCGTTTCTTGCAAGTATTTGCATGTATGTGTACCTATATCTCATAACTATGTCAACTTAAAGTAGTGCCTGTGCAGCCGACTCCAGCGCCGACACAAGAGCCGGATTCAGCTGCATAATTTTAGCTCGAGCTACATCTTAGTTGCGAATTCGCCCATAACTCAACTGAATAAAGTGCGCGCATACCAATAATAACTATCTTCATTATATTTCTTATCGTTTGATCCACTCTTATCGAATAAAACAATTTATATATATGAAACAGACATTCTTACGCTATATTTGTTCATTAGCATATTGTTTTTCACATGGAACTGCGTATTTTAGCAATTTCATTTTTATATCCTTTTTGTTGCACAAACCCGTGCTGAGGACAATTTTTAAAATACCTCTGTTTAGCCAAATGTCGCGGGTTTAAGTCCCGGCATGGGTGGAATTTTTAGCCGCTAAATAGGTTTTAAAAATATCATTTTGGCCGTTAGCACTATATATTTTATACTTAGTGATAACGGTTGTGTTCGTTTTAGTGGAAAATAGTAAGTGTACTTTGTTTATCTATTTTCCATACACATTTTTGTGGCGGCTTGTCCAACAAATAAAGTTTCTCGCCCTTTTTCTTAACATTAACCTTAACATATTTTTTTTTGTAAATGAAAACTTGTCTTTGCCGTTGGGTTGCATCGGATAACATTTAAGTAATGATTAACAAATAACGAATAAGTAATGATTACAATTCTTTAATTGGAACCCTAAAGGCGCAAGTTCTACTCGCACTTGCCCAGTTTTTAGGGTTCCGTACCCGAAGGGTGTCAAACGGGACCCTATTGCTAATACTTCACCCTCCGTCTGATAATATATTTCTGTTGCTGCTATAAGAAAAAATACTAAAAATAGAATAAAATAAATATTTAAGGGGGCTCCCATACAACAAAGGTAATTTTTTGCCGTTTTTTCTCGATCTTTTCGTCTAATGTCGTAGACAATGATGCGGAACCCTTTGTGCGCGAGTCCGACTTGCACTAGGCCAGTTTTTTTATATTAGCATGTTGTTAAATCTAACTTAAAGATAGAAAAACGCGCTGTAAAAATTAAAATTGACATGAATCTTTTTTACGTTTACCTTGCACAAACAAAATAATAAAGTGAATTTTTTATTAATAACTTATTTCCGGAATTACTTCCTTGATTTTTTGAGCTCTACGAATAGGAGAGAAACCTGGTCGAACTCTTAAAAAAAAATCAAGTTAAGTTCATTAGAATGAAACCTGGCCGGTCTCTTCCAGACCGACAAAAAATCAAGTAAATCCGGGATTGAGTTAATATTGATAAACTGAATTTCTACTGTCCATCATCGCCTCGTAAATGGTTATTCATTGATTCATTCGTTCATTCATTTATTCATTCATTCGATCAATTCACATTACTAAAAATAGATAGGAATATGGTACAATCAATAACTAATGGACGGTTCATACTACCGGCACCCGATACAAGAGCCGGATTAACTAAAAAAAAAACTGTAGGTACGACAGCTCAACCGTTACATATTTATTGAAAATTCGCCCCTAAGTCAACTGAATAAGGTGCACGCATGTAGTACAAGAACGATTATATTTTTTTGCGTTTGACTCTTATCGAGTTATCGAATAACGCACATTAAACAGTCACTCTTCAGTCCTTGTCCTTTATCATATTGTTGTTTACATGGAACTGTATATTTTATTTTCATTTTTGCCATTTGTACTATATGTCTCATAATAATTATTAAATGTGTGTTCTTTTGGATGAAAAATAGTAAATGTATTTTATTTATCTTTATTTTATGTAGCCTATATACATCCCACTGCAAGGCACAAGCCTTCTCTCAGAGAGAGAGAGAGAGTATGGGCTTAATTACCACTCTATTCTACTATTCCAGTATTCGATATAAATTTTTGTGGCGGATTGGCCGACAAATATTTCAAAAAAATGTTGGGCCGCTCTACAAAAAGGTTATTTGTTATCCTTTTTCATAAAGTTTACCTCTTACAAAGACGTTTTTGGAAATAAACAACGCGTCTCTGCAGTTGGGTTGTATCGGAAAACATTTATTTCGACTGTAAAGTGAAGTTTGTAATTGTTTCATTGGAACCCGTAAGGTGCAAGCATGCATGCTGGTAGAGTCATCACCAAGATAACCCACGTAAGAGTTGTGCTGGTCTCACACTCGGGAGGTCGTAGGTTCGAGCCGCGTGCGCGTACAGTCGACACCACATCAACCTTTACATACGTGCACTCTAATCCGTTACGTTAAGGACGAGCTGGTTATGGTTGAGCTGCTGTCGATTGTACCAATGACTTTGTCTTCGAAGTTACGTACGTTTGTGAATTTGTGGTAGCAGTACCACTCGCTAACGGCGAAGGGAAACATCGTGAGGAAAACTGCGTGTCTGAGGTGTTCACATGCCTCATCGCTTGAAATGGCCAATCCGCGGTGGGCACGCGTAGTGATTAAGCCAATACTCTTTCTTTGAGAGAAGGCCTATGCCCTACAGTTGGACGTATTTATATGTGCTGCATTATTAATTATTATAGTAGGGTAGGTATATGAAATACATATTGAACCTGTTAGATTATGACATTGAAAAGAACAATTAAAATCATTATGGTGGCCCGATGGGTCATTTTGAATTCTACAGATTACAGTAAACCAGTATGAAAATAATACTTCCACTATTTGCGAAACTCTGTTGCGATGGCGGCCGGAAGGTATATCACTATATTCAGTGACTGAACTCGCTTGTTAGTTCACTCTCCTAATTCATCATCATCATCATCAGCCATTTGACGCCCACTGCAGGACATAGGCCTCCTTTGCGGTTTTCATAACCATGAGGGGTTTTGCCATAATCGCCACGCTTGGCAGGCGGGTTGGCGATCGCAGTATGCGGTTGGAATCTCAGGAGGACGCTGCTGCCCGTCTCCTGGTAATTGATTTCCTTAGTCGCCTTCTACGACATCCACGGAAGAAAATGGAGTGATGCTATTCTTAATCCGGCGCCATACGGAAATTCACCTAATTCACTCGCAAGTAATGTGAATTAAGCACAAAGCGGAAGTTACACAAGGAGAGTTTCTCGAACGCGAGCGGCGAATTATCGTTAGCGATTATCTCATGGCAAAAGTCGCCATAGGATTCTCGCCTGCGGTTGTTTACATTTTGACAAAAACCCGATGGTCGAATGCGAGTATCACAGGCAAGACTCTTCTCCTACAGGCGAGTTACAGGAGAGCCTTGTGATTGCTTGTATTCATCAAAGTGTACTAAGATCGTCAGTGTATAAGTAGTTTCCGAGTAGCAAATATCGGTCACTCGGTCCTTAGGAACGTCGACATAGCGCTGAGCAATGGAAACCTCGCTGTTCATATACAAGATACACCGAGCGTAATTTAATTTAGTCGGAAATAGTCGCGTTCGTCAGTCGGTCGAAGTGGATAGTAAAACAAAAAAAAAAATTTAAGTACCCTTTTAAATATGATCGAACGTTAACACGTTATCAGTCGCCAGCGCCAGTCGTCACGTCACGGATTTTGATCGATAAGAGATTTGTAGACATTTTAAATAATAAGTCGTATTTGTGTAGTGCTGTTTGTGGTTCCGTGAGGATGCACTTAATTTTCATTCCTGTTCTGGTGTGCATGTTAGCTTATTTGTGTTACTGGTGGTTTTGTCTCAATCAAGCGAAAAAACGACGTAAGTGATGGAGAAAAAAATGTTTATTTCTGTGTTGCGTTTTTTTTAGATTAATTTCAGTGGCTGGTTACGATGCGACTTTGCTAATTAATTATTACCATGGTTACATACACATACATACATACACTCATGCCTGTATCCCAGAGGAGTAGGCAGAGACCAAGGACTGCCACTTGCCACGATACTGACAAATCACTTTCGCTTCCTCAACATTCATTAGTCGTTGCATGCGCGCACGCCGGTTTCGGGTACTTTTTATCTTACCCTTTGCCGTGGTTAATATTGATATAATGTTATCTTTGCATCATCACCTACAAACATTTCACAAACTTTTGTTTGTGATGACCTTGCCTGGTTACTATATTACAGGGTATCCTAGTTTAGGACCAGGACAAGTAGTTGCTGTGTGGAAGTTATTATTTTCCAAAGGAATTATGTGTTAAAATTGCATTGTCAGGAACCAAAAATCATGGATAGAATGTCCTCTTAAAATATGTAGTCACCAAAGACTAATTATCAGAATTAACAAATGTAAAATCAAATCGGAACTCCTATCCTGATTAAACTTCCTTCCAATCATGTGCCGGCTTTAGGTACACATAAGGTTAGACGTAGAAAGATGGCGCTTAAATTGTACTACTGTCTCTCTTGCACATGAACAACGCTTACAGGCGTGAGACAGTAGAAAAACAAATTAAAGCGCCAGTTTTCGCAAATCTGTGTAGGTATATGTATACATTCTTTTGTTTTTGATTGTGCAATAAAGTGGTTCCTATCTATCTATCTTTCTACATTATCGAATTATTCATAATTATCTACATAAAACCGTTGCTCATACATAATTCTTGTTCATTAACAAAATGTTGTTTTGACATGGAGCTGTTTATTTTTCTTACGTTTCTGTTTTTGGCACTGGCGTTGTTCAAGCTTATGTACGCTTGGGTGGCATTTAGTAAGTGATTTTTTTTTCTTTTTGATAGGTAATAATAACGAAGATACCCAAACCCTGTGTTATGGTAGCTAGGCAAGGGCATCACGAACATGAAAATACACTCAGACTGAGGCTATGTGTGGAAATCAAGTAAGGCGGGCTATATCTAGTGGGAATCGAACCCACGACATATGTTTTGGCAGTCAAGCGTGTTGACTGCCAGACCAACGAGGCGGTCTATGTTTGTTTAACCATTACATTTTTTTGCTATGTTGTTAGTGACCTGAGTAGAGCGCATACTGCTTAATACTCACACCAACGTTGAAATCACCAAAAAAATAACAGGTTGATTTACGCATTCGCAAGAGCAGTTTAGAATAGCTCATATTTTTGCTATTTAACTCATGATAAAAATAATTGATGAATGAATAACAATAATTGAACATATTCCTGTAATAAAATAATTGATGGGTAGAATATTTAAAATTATTTTTTTCTCAGGTACCTAATTATTAACTGCATCGTGTGTGTAACACATATTATTGACGCGTATTTCGAACACAAACAAAAGATTGGAGCAATGGCTATTTTGCGCGAACTTGGCCAACAAAACCCTAAAAGTATAAAATGATGTGTTTGCTAATATTAAAATCCAATAAAATGAATGTAAATTCTGTACGCTGAAATAAATTATTGGTTTCTGATTGATTTGCAATTCGGTGATTTAAAATGCGAACCTGTTGGTGGTCTTTGCTGAATATGGAATTGAGGGTCCTTTTGTCGATATTTTTGGATTAATTTATTTTATACATTGCCTAGGCATTGTATACAATGCTCAATGCACGTCAGGTAATGGGTATAATAGACGAACGAGGGGAAGCGAAAACGTGCGGGCCCGGGCAGGAAACGCATTGGACACTTCACGTGTTTATTGATGGCCTCAGTCTGGGTGTATTTCCATGTTTGTGATGTCCTTGCCTGGTTACTATAGCACAGGGTATCCTAGTTTGGGACCAGTGATTGTGTTGCGTGGAAGTTATTATTATTATTGACGATCTCCTGTTTTTTTTAAACAATCATTTTATATTGTTTATGTAAAAGTCTATTTTGAGCAAACAAATGTTGTTATGTATGTGATTATTGGTTATGAAAACCATGAGGGAGGCCTGTGTCCTGCAGTGGGCGTCGGGCGGCTGATGATGATGATGATGACGATGTGCTTATTGTAACTACCTGCTATACAGTTCTGAGTAAGTAATTACGGTAGATAGCTATCTAGCATTTAAATATCTAAGGGGATACGAGATTGTAGCCAATCACCTTATTGCATACGTTGCCGGTGCTTCAAGGCATTATATAGAATATCGAAGTAAAGTGTGTAATAGATAAAGAAAGTCTTAATATTTCATACAATGCCCGAACGACCCCCGTTATTAGATACATAGCCTAGGTATTGTATGGAATAGTAGAATTTAATATGTGTATGTATGGACACACTGCCGGTGACGATGACATATAATTTTTTTTTGTTTCTCGTCTGCAATAAGGTTTTTCCTGTCTATCTAAATTATCGTATTACTTATTCATAATTATCTACATAAAACTGTTGCTCATAAATGTTTTGGTTCATTACCAAACAGATTTTTGGACATGGCGCTGCTTATTTTTGTTACATTTTTGTTGTTGGCGTTGTCGTTGTTGAAGCTTGTGTACTTTTGGGTGGCATTAAGTGAGTGTTTTTCTTTTCTTTATGATAATAATAACTTTCACAACACACAATCACTTGTCACGGTACTTGGGAAACGGATAATTATGACATCGTTGATTCAAAACAAAAGGGCAACAACACGATCTGTTTTTTCTTTGGTTCCTATCTAGACGCGTATTTTAAATAATCATTATAATGATAGATTAAATAATAATAAGCGGTGGTAGCCTAGTGGGTAGAACATTGGACCCGGAAGCGGGAGACCCAGGTTCGATTCCCAGTGCTGGCATGTACCTGTGACTTTGTTTTCTTAGTTATGTACATTTGTGGAGTTATAGTAGCAATACCACTCGCTAACTGTGAAGGAAAACATCGTGAGGAAACCTGGGTGTCTGAGCTATTCACATCACATACCTCAGCGCTTGAAATCGCCAATCCGCGGTGGGCAAGCGTGGTGATTAAGCCCATACTCTCTCTCTGAGAGAAGGCCTGTTTCCTACGGTGGGACGTATATAGACTGCTTACGATGATTTTAAATAGTACAAGTAAAATATTTGAGCAATGGCTGCTTTGCGTCTTGGCCATCAAGACCGGAAAATTCCAAATTTCATGTTCGCAATTCGGTGATTTAAAGTGCCACAAAATAAGGGTCTTATTGGCTATAGTTTTGAATTATAATATGGCCGAAGTTTGAGACTTTGAGTTTGAGAGTTGTGGCTCGTTAGTTTATTAGCATCGTTGCGTCTATTATCATTCATAGTTTCGTCATTTTAAATACCTGGTGGATAAACGGTCTTATTAGTAAAAAACACGATTCCTTAAAACAATCCTCAGTGGCAGTTTAAATAGTCTGTAGTAAAGGGGCCGGTTTCTGATTTGAGAATTTCACTGACTAAATACTTAAGTGACGTTCTGTCACGCTCTTTTCTGAGAAAATAAAAGAGACAGCACCGCAGTTAGCGAAATTTTCAATTTAGAAACTGGTCCTTAAGACGTAAAACCACAGATTACATAGAACGCCGTAAGCAGAAATAGTCTGTTGAACGTGTTTTTATCGTGATTTTAACACCGATCGAGGAACTTTTACTGAGCTCAATGATTACATATCTCTGGATTAAAATTTTATCCAACAACAACCACAATAATATATTGTTAAGGATATTTTAACCTCAGAAAGTACGCGATAGCTTTTCATTTCACAAAAAAGAACTTCACTTCAATGCAGTGAAAGACTCGTTATGAATAAATTTCAAGATGATAAAACATATTATGTTTGTTTGTTTCCGATTGTTATCCTCGCGTTAATTGTAGGAAATGTTCTCATTTGCTAGATGTTTTACATGATAATATGTGGTGAGTCGACGTGGTAATATTTTGGGGTACCTACTGAGAAGTTGGATATAATGGAAGATTACAATTACTTCGGCCGTTTTTGGCATAAATGCTATCTGGTCCCAGGTTCGTGATCCTAGGTTTTTTGTGGTGGGTCCTAAAATTTATGATTGAGAGATTGTACAGACACTTTTTGCTAATAGTTACGATCTGTAAAAGACATTGGTTTTTATTTTATTGGTGATGCTAGTTAGCCCACTGGATTCTCTAAACTAATATGCATTAAGACCTTTTATAATATTTGGCTATGTTAATGAATTCATAAGCAGCCTATATACGTCCCACTGTAGGGCACAGGCCTTCTCTCAAAAAGAGCATGGGCTTAATAACCACGCGTGCCCATCGCGGATTGGCGATTTCAAGCGCTGAGGTATATGAATAGCGCAGACACTCAGGTTTCCTCACCATGTTTTCCTTCACTTTTAGCGAGTGGTATTGCTACTATAACTTCACAAATGTACATAACTTAGAAAACAAAGTCATAGGTACATGCCCGCACTGGGAATCGAACCTGGGTCTCTCGCTTCCGCGTCCAATGTTCTACCCACTTGGCTACCACCGCGAACCATGAATAAATGAATCTTATTCTGTTTATAGGAAATTCCGAAGTAGGTCATATGCGTCGATTCAAACACGTCTTTATGTAAATTTTGTCACTGAATATTTTGACCCTTGCCACACAGAAGAGATGTTTTGGGGCGAAGGCGCAGAAAAGACGCTTTGTTTGTTAATCCTATTCACTTTCACACAAAATGTACTGAAAGGTCGGGGCGAAGACCACACAGAAAAAACGGGCCAAGGGCGCGAATTCTATTCAACACGTCGCGTCTTTTCCGCGCGCTCTTCCCACGTCTCTTCTGTGTGGCCAGCGCCTGTCTCTAATTTGACACCTCATTCATCTTTTTCTGTGAAGCCGCATAGAAATTTCAAATTCCAAGGCAAAACTATTAAAAATAGAGTTCGTCAAAATAATGTCAGTAAACAAATATAGATGGCGCAATAGTCTCTCTCGATGATTCTCGATTAGCGCCATCTATCGGTGAATAGCAAAACTGATTAGTGCTTTGACGTATTGGTACCGAACGAAGTTCCATAGCAAGCTGGCCACACGGAAGGGACGTGGGGCGAGAGCACGGAAAAGACGCGTCATTAATTCAATTTACTTTCATGCAAAATGTGACGCATTGTATTGAGTTCGCGCCCTCTCGCCCCGTCTTTTCTGTGTGGGATTCGTTCCGACCTTTCAGACATTTTGTATGAAAGTGAATTGCAAAGACAACGTTTCTGCGCCCTCGCTCCACGAAGTCGGAACGTGTTCCCGAAAATGGAAAAAAACGAAGTGCGAGCCGTTATTAAACCTCTGTTTAAAAAAATTAACGACGCAAGAGATTCATTGCGATTAGGAGGCAACATTAGAAGAGTCTGGTCCGTCGTATTCCACTGTCGCAAGGTGGGCTTCTCAAGTTCGAGTAGGGAGAACGAGCGCGGAAGACGAACATCGTTGCGACCGTTCATCAACGTCAGTCACCCAAGAAAATGTTGCAAAGGTCGAGAAAATTTATAGAAGTTACCATCCGATACTTAATTCAAGAAACGGACATTTCATATGCAAGTATTCAATCCATATTGAAACAATCTTTGAATATGAGAAAATTCTCCGCAAGATGGGCGCCGAGAATTTTAACCGACAACAGTCAGAAACAAAATCGACTTGACATTACGAAGATATTGTTGGACAAGTTTCAAGAAGATTCTGAAAACTTTTTGCCTCGTTTCGTAACAATGGACGAAACATGGGTCCATCATTTTGATCCTGAGACAATACAGCAATCTTCGGAATGGCCATCATCACCGACCCCGAAGAAGTTTAGTGCCGTGGCATCGGCTGGCAAGGTTATGGCCTCAATATTTGGGACTCGGAAGGGATATTGTTGATTGATTAACTGGAGCTTGGAACCACTATTACAGGCCAATATTATGCAGCTTTAATTCCCAAGTTGAGGAATGCCATCAAAGAAAAAAGGAGAGGGGAACTTCGAAGGGGCGTGCTGTTTCATCACGACAACGCACCAGCGCATAGGTCGGCAGTTGCGATGGCTGCCATTCAGCAAGCTGGCTTCGAATTGGTTGACCACCCCCCTTATTCATCAGATCTGGCGCCTAGCGATTTTTATCTGTTCCCCAAATTGAAAGAATACTCAAGGGGAAACAGGTACGAAGACGATAACGAGGTGATGGATGCCGTGGAGAGCTTTTTGCAGGACCAAGAAAAAACTTTTTTTTGAAAGGGATTGAAGCCTTGGAAAAGAGCTGGCCTCGGTGTGTAGAGAGACTCGGAGACTATGTAGAAAAATAAATGATTAAGTTATCAATAGTCATTATATTCTATCTCATTCTCACTACTTTTTGATCCGTATGTATGCTTGAGTAATTCTTGGATGAATTAGATAAAAAAATGACCTCGGTAGATCATGTCATTGTATCTAGATAAATTAAATCTCTCACATGCACTGGACATATTTGTTTCGTCAATCTTTCTTCCTTGCATACATACATATGTAAACCCATGAAACCGACGGTATAGTCCACATTTTGCTAACTTGTGAAATAAATCAACTGATAACACATTTCATGCAACTAGAACAGGACAGTTGTGGATAGTGGATATCAACGGGCTGAATATGATGAAGATAATATTGTCATACGAGTATCTCTTAGCGTTACTGGCTACGCTTTATTGACATTGTCTGTAAGGCTACGGTAGTGGTACGATATGGTACAGTTTCGGAAGTAGGTAACTGCGAATTATATTATAATCACAATAGCTGACTCCGCAAACGTTATTTTGCCATATTAATTATGCTATGTTCCGTGTGGCGCCGGATTAAGAATAGCGTCACTCCATTTCCTTCCGTGGATGTCGTAGAAGGTGACTAAGGAAATCAATTACCAGGAGACGGGCAGCAGCGTCTTCCTGAGACTCCAACCGTATACTGCGATCGCCAACCCGCCTGCCAAGCGTGGCGATTATGGCAAAACTCTTCATGGTTAGGGAATATAATATTATAATATAATATTATAAATGTAAAAGTTTGTGAAGATATTTGGATGTTTGGATGTTTGTTACTTAATAAATAACGCAATAACGGCTGAACAGATTTACATGAAACTTGTCATACAGATAGACAAAGACCTGAATTGTGACATAACATACCTACTTGATATCTCGGTAATACGATCCCATGGGATAATATATTTTTTTAAGTTTGACAAAGATGGCGTTGTGCGAGCGAACTTTGTGTTTTAAAAATAGATGGCGTTGTGCAAGAATCGTATAAACGGATTCTGTGGCGGTATGATGCCGCCGGGATTAGATACGAGACTGGCCGATTTCCTTGTACAGGTAACAGGATATCAGTTGATTGTTATCTTAATCTTGCGTAATTATTGTTATTGATGGTCATTGTAGGGTTCCATCAGACGGATTCCAGAACGTATTTGAGGCACAATTTTTAGACCCTTTGGAAAAAAATATCCTCCGGTTCCGTTATTTCGTTTCACGATAGGGATTCCTAAAAAAGTAATAATTTTACGTCAAGCGGAAATAAAAGGCGAGTCTGGTCCCAAACAAGAACACATTTCCTGTGGTAAGGTTCAAGACAAGAAACCAACCGGACAAAACGATCAGTTTCCCATGGACAAAACATTTTCGTTGCTTCTTCTTAATAAAGTGCCTGTCCATCATTGGAGCTCTTTACAACGTTCTCTGTAAAGCGCAATTCTGGATATGTTCTGGATAACTCTTACTTACTCTAAGAGGGGACGAACGCAAAGACCGCCCATCAGTTTGGAGAAATTCAAACGTTCCTTGAGATAAGATTGGGACCAATGATTGTGCAGTACGCCACATAGAATGGTCAGAATATGAGAATTACTGCGGAACTGGATGTTATTTAATATTTTTTAATTTTGATACTATTTCCGTGTCTATTTCTCCTTCGAAAAATTCTCCGATATGAGGTTGCCTGCAAGAAATTGCTAATAGCAATAAGGCCACCAATTGTATGTTTTCTTTTGTCATTTCTGTTTCTGTAACATTTTTTTCGGTATAGGTACCATAAAGAATATTCTTATCTTATCTTCTTATCTTAAACCATTTAAGCTGAGCACGAAATTGAGAAATGTAGTCAGTCATACTTCTGCAGTCCAAATATATCAGATTTTATTTATTTATTTTATTTAATTAGGACCACCAACAAGATAGACACCAATACATAAGTTGAGGTACCTATCGAGCTTGTTGAGTAGTTTTTTACTCTGGTCAGGAAAGCTTACATCAGCTTAGTAAATAATGGGAATTAAGAGGACATTATCCAGTGCTCTAGAATTCTAAATGACCCGATCGGACGACCATAATTGTTTTTAATTCGTCTTTTCAAGGTCATAATCTAACAGGTTGGGTTTTTGTACTTTAGCAAACGAAGCCGCGAATTACAGCGGACCTTCGAAAACAACAAGAATAATATTCTAGACGGGACCCACATCAAGTTTTCTTTTAATCACCTACTTACACACTAATCAAATTGTTACTTACATTACAGAAGGCACTAAAGTTTTATTGCTACAGAAACAAAACACGACGATAGTAAAGATTATTGGCTTAGTTTAATCTTCCAATTTGCTTATATGGAAACTTTGACGTATTAATAGTAGCATTATCTGTGTTTCTCGGATTTTTAGCACCGTGGTAATGTAAAAGTATATACATTTTACATCTTCACTCGCCTCGTAGATGTGAGAAGGTTGAATACAAAATTATTGTAATTCATGTAGTTCAATAAATTGAAGTCGGTATTTTTATGTGTTGTGTTCAAGCAAAATGTTCACTGAATCTCGTTTAGTATCTTTTGTTTTAATTTTCTCTTATATTTTAATTGGACTGGTTCTTTATTATTTATTGCTGCGTAAGTACCTTCGAATTATATTATACTTAGTTTTTATTGAAAAACAGAAGTAGCTACTGTCGTGATTATCCATAAGGCAGGAAAATTGATATACTTCGTGATGATTTTTGTTAACTGTTAATAAGTATCTCATTCTCTTTCCTAGTTACATATTTACAGCAATAATATATTTTTTTTGTCTTTACCTTGCTAATAACAATGGTTGTTAATTGTTATTTTCAAGGTCAGGACTGAGGAGGTTAAACGTTGCTTGAGATTTGAGTTACTACTTTAGAATTAAAATTTTTATTTTATTTATTTTCCACAAATACGTATCATTACAGGCCTAGCCAAATCAATATGTATGCTACTTGCTAGTGACAATTTGTATTTGTATCTAAAGATTTTATCAAACTATCCTATACATACATTAACATAGTATAACCATTCATCACTATATAAGATATTACAAAGATATTTTCATCACTGTTTTGTTAGATATAAGATCTTTATTTACAAAATTACAAAGCAAAACAACGTATTATACTTATTGATATTTATGTACTTCACTTTTTGGGATACCGTATTATAAAAGATGATATGATTTTATTCTCATTTATGGCTTTAGTTAGCATTATGAAAAACCTCCTGTAAAAAAACCGTAAAGTTATTCTCATTTTTATCATTTCAAATGTCGGATAAAGCTGTGATAGGAGATAAAATATTGTACCAATGTCATATGAATCTACTTATCTGTCGTAAAAGTACTTGGATAGGAAAATCTCTCCAATTCTTGAGCAATACATCGCCAAGTTGAAAACATATTTACTACGTAATAACACTTTAATTTGGGCACAAATAAAAGAAGTTGTTAAAAAAAATGAAAAGAGCAATGTTGAATTTCGAACTGGTTTCTTTCGGAAATCTATGTTAGTGAAGTTTGTAAAAAAAAACTGGTCATTTTCGAACTTCGAGGTGATTTCTTTCGGAAATCAATTTAAGTGAAGTTTGTAAAAAGAAACAAAGGACCACATTTCGAATTTCAAGCTGATTTCTTTGGGAAATCAGTTTTAGTAAAGTTTGTAAAAGAGAACAAAACAACACATTTTTAATTTTGAACAGATTTCTTTTGGAAATCAGTTTTAGTGAAGTTTGTAAAAAGAAACCAACGAAGACATTTTGAATTTCGAACTGATTTCTTATTAATAAGTTTTAAGTTTTTGAAGTGCTTGTGAGTCGTGATTTTTGTTCCCGTGAGTTTAGTGAAAAATGGCGGCTTTGTCAGAAATGAAAGAAAATGTGTCTAGCCAAGGGGGTTTATCAGCTACCGGCATGGCCTATGTAATTGTGATGTGCACACTACTCGCCATGGGGCTCATCGTTATGCTTATGAAGCTTTTGTCTATTGGTAATTAAATTTATTTTTACATAAATCCGGACTTGGCCCCCGTGGTGGAGTAAGGCCTATACCTTCCTCAGGGAAGAGACCCGTGCCCCTCGGTGGGGACATAATGGGTTGATGATGATGAATTAAATTTATTTTTACATAATAGCTTTGATCAGGTAGTACAATAGCTTCACCTCCAGAAGTTCTGGAATTGATACTAAAGTAGCCAGCTCATGAATATATTTTATGCCACTGCCTATCGACTGGTGTATGGGGGACGTAGAGCAAGTCATTTATTCGAGAGCTGGGCAGCCGTTTGAGGAACCGTGGCATAAACTTTCGCTCTGGGGCATATTGCGGCATCGCTATAGATATCTCAGATGTCTATGGGCATTGCGGCCATGCGCCCAGTGTTATGGGGACCTTTGAGTCGGATGTGGCTCGGAGGGATTCATTTTGTTAGGTTTCATTGTTATTATTATTATTATTATTGTGTTGGTATATCTTAAGATTCACGGGTCCATACGGACTTGGTCTTTTGAAGTATGCGTGGGGACGAAGCCAACAGCATAGAAGTCTTTTATACCATTCACTCTAAATGCCATGGGTGCATCTTATCTCTGGTACCCAGAGATAATCACCGTCAGATACAAGATCTATTGCAAAATAGGACGAGAAATGGAAAAATCTAGTGACTGTCGTGTTAAATGGATTGGTTTACCGGGTTACGGTTAGAGATAATGGACTTCTGTCACGGAAAATATCTCAAGGGGTTCATCATTGGCACACGTGTGACTTGCCGGTTACTAAATGGGCCACCCAAAAAAGCCACCTAGCCCTGGACAGCTAGGCGGCAACATGGTTGTGAGTACTTGTGAGCAACACAGGGTTTCCATATGTGTACAACACTTTCTCTCACCAGTGACTAAAGTGGTAGCAACAGCCACTGTTCCAACTTGCGCTTATGCAAATTTCACTTCCAACCTGCGAGCATATAGCCCTAACGCCCTACTCTGGACGGCCAGTTAAGGCGAGCTAGTAGTGAGAGTCCTGCAGGCTTTGCTGGAGTCTACTTCGACCGGCCAATAAGGGCCAAAGCCGAAGACCCGGGGCCTGTTCGACTCTCGGAGGATCTCGGGTGCGTGGTCTCGCTACTCACCAATAGCTCGCTACAAGCTGCCCTACGATGACATCTATCGTTAGCTGCCGCATTGGTGGGTGATGGGGTCGTCACTTCCCTCTGTCTATCTATCTATACAGCCCATGAAAGACGCCCACTGTTGGGCATAGGCCTCTCCACCGTCATGCCAACCTCACCGGTCCCCTGTTAATATTGTCGATTGTCCTCCTGCCGCAGCCTTCTTAATGTCATCAACCCATCGGGTAGAGGGCCTACCCACCGAACGACGGCCAGACAGTGGTGGCCGCACTGTGACTGCCTTCGTCCAACCTCCGTCTTCTCGTTTCGTCACATCCCTACGCCTCTATTATAATATTTTTTTAATTTTGTTTCGACATTAATGATATTATAGTTTTTGTAATTATTTTGACTTTGATGACTCAGGTGAATCAGGTGTACGCCGGGGAATCCTGCGGGCATCTTTTGTATTGGATTAATTATTATTTTTGCTTGCATTGTGTTTTAACTTTGGTTCTTCTTCTTCTTCTTCCTGTGCCTCTACACTAATGGAGGTTCGCCGTCAGCTCCGCATTTTTCTTCGTTTCTTGCCAAGCAAAACGGTTCTTCGACGCTGGCAACATGCAAAATCAACTTTGGTTGTTTGTGAATAAAATAATTATGTGCCTTTGTAAGTTACGTACCTACATCTGTTAACTAGTAATACCACTCGGTAACTGTGAAGGAAAACATGAATGAATAAATGAATGAATGAATGAATGATTTATTGCCACAAACAAACATGCTTAAATAGGTACAATAATTAAAAAATAAAGGAGTGTGCGTGTGACAATGATACTATTTCAGCGTTTGCTGTTTCTATTTGAAACAGCGCTGGTTTTCAAATAGCACCTTCACGCCAAACGAAGAAAACGTGTCATGCAGGTAGGGCTTACCGCTAAAAAAAAACTTAAGACCAATAATTAAAAATTAATAAATTGATACATTTGTGCCAATTAAGAAAATTATACAGATTGAAATATAAATAACGTTTATGTAAATTTAGGACAATATTTTATACTTATCAATTGCAATAGTAGGTAAAAAAGTTTTAATTTCAATTGAATTTAATTTAATTTTAACTAAGTTTTAATTATAATGCGAGATAGTCAATAATCTCATTTATGAATAAAAATCTAATACTTATAAAAATAATGACAGGATTACATAATATTGTCACAGAGGATATTATTCTGTTGTTTATGAATAAGAATGCGGCGAAATTTGTGCTTAAAAGAGATTGGAGTCATTAATTGGCGCAGAGGTGGCGGCAAATCATTCCATATTTTCCATATTCCACCCCTACAGCCTGTCGTTATGTGCCTTGGTACTATTAACTTATCCCCAAATCGACTGCGTGTATTATAAGTGTAGTACGTTTTGGCCCACGTGAACTTGTCGAATAGATACTCTGGTCTCTGTCGGTGTACTACCTTATGGACTAGGCAGGCTAGGTGTAAGTTGCGACGTACCTTCATGTTTAAAATTTCTTTCTGGATCAGAAACGGCGTAATGTGCGCCCGCTTTGGCACATCAAAACAAAGACGAATGCACGCATTATGAACACGCTGTATAGCACGTTCAGTTTTAGCAAATATATGCGGTCCATAGACGACGTTTCCGAAGTTGAAAAGGGAAAGCGCTAGACTCTCCACTAAAATAATTCGAATCTTCTCCGTTAGAAAGTTTCGAATATTGTATAGAGTCTTTAATCTGTGAAACGCATCCCTTATCTTTAGGCCCACATGACCTTCGAAACGCAACTCACTATCCATCAAAAGTATTCGTGCACTATCCACAATTTCAACAGGCTGGTCATCAATTTTTACACAAGGGTTCCTATCTTTAATCGATCGTGAGTTAATCTAAATTTCTGAGGTAAATAAACAATTACACACCTCCGCTCAACGTTGCCAAACGGCGATGGGTACTATCTATCCAGTTCGTGAATAGAGCCCACTGCTGGGCATAGGCCTCTTTAGTGTCATGCCAACCCTCTCGGTTCACTGCTCAACTCGTCCACTGCTTTCCGAAGAGTTTAGTTAACCTCCCTAAGTCCTGATCTTGAAAATAATAATCGAAAACCGTTGTTATTTTCAAGGTTATGGGAGGAACTCTTGACTCTTCTTATCTTTCTATGATAATAAAAAAAATTAAGAGAATTCTCTGAAAACTGTTTGTTTTATTTACAATTAACATCGTGCATTATGGTTGGACGATCCTTTACAAGGGTCACATTGAGCCACATAAATGTACCGAGATAGATACCCTACATTATTTTCGCACATAGATGTGCCTATGGTTTAGTTAGAAGATACAGAATCAAGGCGGTCGAAAAGTTCTAAGCTTTTCCACAATGACGTCAAAACACCGTAAATAAACCACGTACGTACACAAAAGTATTAAGATGCAAATCGCCAAGCACGTTCAATTTTAAAAGATAATTGTTGAAAATAATCTCAATGCGACATTTGAAATCTCTATAAGTTGTCAATTCGTCTGATAAAGACAGTCTGTTATCGAAAACATAACGTTCAAACTCAGCCATTTGGCTTGGCTTAACTACAACATATTGACATGTGTTCCATTCTTGAGAATTCAAGAAAAACATCAAGAATTTGGGCGAAAAATGTGAACAATTTTGTGCGTAGCAAAGTGAATTGTTTTCAAATTGGCCGTGAAGACAAACATCTAGCTTAAAAAAGTGAAACCGATGGTGGATTTTGAAGAGCAAAGGAATGTGAAACTCGAGTAATTTGAAGAAATCAAATAACTACTGAGTTGAATGTTAAAATTGTGCAAATTCCCTTATTTGTTTTCAACACAAATAAACAGGAGTTGAACTATTCAAAGGCGGAAAGGAAATTTCAAAATGGCGCCGATGTTTGGCCAGCCGAATTTCGGGTTCATAGAGAACAGTGAAGAAGTTTCGGAGGAGCTTGAGCATTCGGACGGTGGGAATAATGGCGAAGTTACCTTGACAGAAATGGCCCTTTACTACACTGTGTTTCTGATTGGGATCCTATTGATTTGGCTGCTGCTTTTCTTTGTTTTTCGACTGTTGGGATTAGGTATGTAAATTCTTATCACATAAATCTTAAAAAGAAGAGATAGAGAAGCCTTTCGAAGAGATAGTAGTGCTAAAATACGAAATCAATCAACGTCACAAAGAGAGAACACACACTTCCATCACATCATCGCCAAATTTTTACTGCCCCGTTAGTATAGCGGCAACACGCTTGACTATCAAAATAAAGGTCGTTATTTCAATTCCTGCTGGAGGCCGCCAAACAACCTCAGTCTGGGTCCGTTACCTGTCCAGTTACAATAGCAAAGAGCATCCTAGTTTGGGACCAGGGCAAGTGATTGTGTTGTATTGTTATAAATAGTGAAAGAGGATTCATTTGACAATAATGACGGTGGTGATCATGACATCAGATCCTAATATACCACATCAAGGACATAGGGTTGTTATATTAGATTTTGAACCTTCGATCCAAGCTCATCCCTAATGAAACGTTTGCTTGTAAAACGTGGTTTAATTATTGGTACTGAAGAAACTGTTTTCATGTCGTCCATTCTTTGCGTCACACGCTGTATGTTAGTGCTACCTTGCCTGGTTCCTTAGTTTTTATCATCAGTAAATTTTTTGCAGGCATTGAACGCTTCAAACACCCTATTTTTTGCGAAAAAAAAGTATTACCGTTCTTTTAAGTACCTAAGACAATATTAACCGGAGGCTTCGACACTAGTCAATTGCAAATGTATTTAAAATAAGCTCTTACATAAAAAAATATTATTTGGGTGTTCTGTGATATTTTTTTTGTCATTTACGAGTATTATCGATATAAGGATCACAATTTTATATCTTTTGATTCCTTTGAGATAATCATGTGGGTTTTTTTTATAATCATCTAATTGGATAAAACGCACTACGCTTACTACTATTATTTACATTAGGAACGCGTCAGTTGTTACATTATTTCTTACATCGACTCATATTGATTCTGGGCCATTTTTTATCTGTGGACCACTCATGTTATGATAATCTTATCAATCTACTAGAAGCCCCAAATAAAATAGGTGACATCAGTCTATTCAGTCGACAGCCCAACGACTAAAGTGATTGTATGGACTATGTTGCAGGAAGTCGTACGGGCGACTTTGCAATAATAATGTAAAGTTCGAGTACTATTGACTGTAATATAAGATAAAACTTAACATTTTAGCTGCAGTCACCCGTATCGTCACCGAATAGAGTACACGTATGTGAAGGTGTTGTGTGGTTGACAGCTGCATCTAATCTTTAAACTAATAAGCGCTGATGAGTGAAATTGCAAATGATGAGTGAAAGTGAAGATTTGAAGTGGGTTAGCATATTTTAAAAAAGTGTTTTTTTTATGTAGCCTGTATTTGTCCCACTGTAGGGCACAGGCCCTCTCTCAGAGAAAGAGAGTATGGACTTGATCACCACGCGTGCCATTTCAAGCGCTGAGGTATGTATGTGAACTCCTCAGACACTCATGTTTCCTCACCATGTTTTCCTTCACCGTTAACGAGTGGCATTTTACATCAAACATAGCTTCGACGGAGGCTGCTTAGACTTACACCCTTTCCAGATTGACCCTTATCCCCCAAAGAATACGTTTTAAAACTGTTGCTCAACCTCTGCACTCTCTGTGTTTCAGGGCAAAAAACGCGCGATCCGCAGCCGAGGCGAGTGTACGTGGGGACTCGCGCAAGCCCGTCCATCAGTCAGCAGTCGCCGACAATCTACGTCAGCCCTGCCAACTACCCGCCACCGCCCAAATATGGTAAGCACCACTTACCGTCACCACCCAAATATGATGAGTTTTCCTACAGGCAGCGCCTGAATTGGTGTGCATTAACATACCGCCATCGTCTAAGGGCCAGTTTCTGAATTGAGAATTTCGCTAAGTAAATAGTTAACTGTAGTGCTGTCTCGTCGAGTTTCTCAGAAAAGAGCGTGACAGAACGTTACTTAAGTATTTACTTAGTGAAATTCTCAATTAAGAAACTCGCCCTAAATATGTTACGTATAAATATTTAGATATTAGATGCTATTAGAAACTATTGTAAAACACATATTATTAGATATGTATTTTGGAAGAAGCCTGGCTACTAAGAAAAACATTCTTGCTGGCTACCCATAGCGCAGGGAATTCTAGTTTGGGAGGCAGTAACCACTCTTTTAACCCTTTTCAAAATAAAGTTTTTTTTCCATTTCATTTCATTTCATTATTTACCGCAAAATTGACTTACCGCCATCGCTAAAACTGGTAAGCATCACAGTCTGTTGGTTAGCAGCTGCTAACGATTTATCTCATCCCTGACCACCTTATCGCCACCGAACAAGTATTTTAAGCATCACTTACCACCATTCACCATATTCATTTTACTTACCACAATAGCGTAGCAAGCGTTACTATGGGAGAGCACGGACAATTTTGCCCTTAAAAAAGTATTATCATTCAATGTTATTACTTACCACCCAACACCCATTTACTTTAGATTCACCGCCAATGGCCACTTTTGAACACTAATGTACCTACTGTCTTTTTTTTTACTATTTGAGTATTTCCGGATTTTTATTAAACCCTCTCTACTTAAATTGGATGAACACGTCATCAGCCTATTTCCAGCTAAGTTGATGAATTAGTCCACCTGCCTGTTAAGTACTTCCAAAAACACAACAACATCTAAATTGAGTAAAAGCAAGAAATGTTGAAAAATGAAATCACGGTTGCGTGAATCCTACATAAAAACAGGTTGCAAAAAAATGTCCATATCTATCCGAAAAAAGGGGGTTAAAATTCACTTTTATTACGGCTAAGCAACTGTAATTATGGAACAACTTCAAAAAGACAAAAACAATAACGCTTTTTTTCTGAGAGATATGGGATGTTTCTAACGCTCTTTGTACATCCATGATGGATGTGATGTGGACGCCCAAGCTAATGATAACATTTTCTCATTACAGAGGCGATGGCGCCCCCGAGCTACGAAGAGGTGGTCGGAGTCCACTACCCCCAATACCAACCACCGATCAACTCATCGATACAGCCAATCACGCAGCCGATAGCCACAGCAGTTGCGACGCACAACACTCAAACATCCATCGCAATGCCGGATGTTAGTAGCTCCACAAACCAGGGAAGTGCGTCCACACGCGTTACTGTAACTTCTGACGACAGAAGGACATCTGTCACGGTGGCCAGCAGCGGATAGTTCCTCGTGATTTAGTTATTGAGTTTTGTTGTGATAAATTTAATTTTGAACTGTTTAACAGTTTTATTTAAAGCTCTAGTAACATGAAGAAAACTAAAAGTAGGGTTCAAATGTATTTTTGGATTTGAGCAAGATGTTCATTATCATCTGAAATACCTTGTGGGTTTCCAATAGACCCATAATGTAGCTTTAAGTTACATCGAGTCTTGATCAGAATGTCCACAATATATATTTCCTTCGATATTTTAAGATTATTCCCGGTGTAGCTTTCTTATTGAGTTTATTGTACTGAAGTGTGAGTTTATAATTGAAACCATCCAGCCAATAATCCCTGCTACAAGAATTGTCTTGGTAGGCAGGAATTGTCTAGTAGGTTTGAAGTAATTTTCAAAGCCCAAAAATTGTTAGATGTTTTTCCTGATGTCACAATATAATTTAAAAAAACTATGTTAATGCATGCACTATATTCTTTGTGATTAACACGTGTCTATAAACAGGAAAAAAGAAATGTGTCAAATAATATCAGTGCTAGAAGATGTGCCTGCTCACTTTTCAATTTATCTAGGACACTAAAAATGATGATAATTACGTAAGCAACTCTCAAAATAACTGTATAATAGATAAAGCGCCAAAATCCCATGTGCGTATGTACATAGAACCTCAATCACATAGCTCTATTCAATAAAACCCTGCCAAAGTGCTTTAGTTAAGTTGGTACTTATCGGACGTACAGTTAACAGCAGGTCATCCTTTACATGTTTGTTGTAAAATTCGCCCTTAACGTTAGACACGTACCGCAAAGGGTGATTTACTGTTGGCTGAACATCTATAGGCGGTCCACACAGCGAGCATCAGGTCCAGACCGAGAGCACTCCACACCCATTCCCGTCATAACGGTCGCATTGAGGGTTCGACTGATTGGATTGGTACATCTATAGAACGTCACTTTTGGGTCTCGTTATTTGATAAGAACTGTAAATTAAATCAGGTTTTATCGATTACAAAAATTTAACAAACAATTATTTTTAATATAGTTAAGAATTGAATCAAGTGAAATGAAGTCAATTTACAAAATGTTCGAGGATATACCAAATGTTCTTAGCGTAATGATGGCGAACAAGGTTTGCCATCGTAGCGAGCTCCTTTCGCTGCCATGGCAATTTTTTTCAGTTCAGTTAACAGTTAAGTAGATTAACATTTACATGTTTTGTTGCCCGTATCGTAGCTGGGCCGAGGCTCGCATGTAAAGGTTGTGCTGTTAGCAGTACGTTGGCAAATGAGGTTTGTCAAGAAGAAGAATAATGTTACCAAAAACGCTTAAACCAAGCCGAACGCGTAGAACCAGCGGAACAATAAGAATGTTAGAGTTCTTTGTATGAAATCCTGTGATACCTCTCGAACCAACCTGCGTCGCATCGGGCAAATTTCGAATTCGGAATTAAAAAATTTGGAAGTCATCCAATGATACACATTCGAGATTTGTTTTAAATTTTTAAAACTTCCAATTGTCTTGGAATTGCTCTCGAGCAATTCGTAATTCAAAAATTTGGATGTCTTTCAATTACAGAAATTCCTAATTTGAAAATTTAGAAATCTTCGGAGCGATCGATTCTTTCGGCTTGGATCACTTTCCATTTAAAGGAGAACAGCGCGTTCTCTTTTAAATGGAAAGTGATTTGAAAATTTTAATGTTTTTACATTCAAGTCAATTCTGACTGGATTGAAATATTGATTTATCTCCTCACCATTATAAATACGTTTACATTATATTACATTTTTTTTTCACAAGTTGACCTTTCTCGAGGACGTAAAGGACTGTTGTGAGAAAATAGGTACAAAAAGAAAGTTCTTATTAATTAAACAATTTGTTGTTTAAATGGAGACAATGACTATTTTATATATAATTTATAATTGTGTTGTGAAGGACAAGGAGACAATAATATACTAAATAGCCAAATGCAATTTTGTGACTTTTAATTTGAATTATCACCAAGATCATCTATTTATATATATGTTACTGGCATGACCTAATTATGCAATAAAATATTGTTTTGTTAAACGCAAAGTACAATTTGATTGTGCTAAACGCAACACCGCTGAGACCTTCAAACTTCTATTTAAAAAAACACGATTCCCTAAAAGACTCCCCAAATAACATCATTTTGAAACCGTCCAAGTACGTTTCGGGCAACTTGTAGTGTAAGGTTCCGGAAAAAGAGGGGGTTTTATCTGCTTTACGTAATGTTCAATGGATTTGGTACGAAGTTTTCCTTTTAGAAGTGAACTTGTGAAATCTACTTAGCCGTTATAGTGTTCCTTTTAACTTCACTATATGTGCTTCTACTCTGAATTTTTCACGTTTCTACAATCAACCATTTAGCCAGGAGACAGGAAGGGGAAGGGGACGCCTTACTCGAACAAAAATTTGCGCTTTAAAGATTAATATTTCGCAGACGGAACCCTAAGCCGAAAAATGGTCTTTTTACACCCACAATATTTTTAAACGACCAATCCAACGTTCACCCTATGGTGTAAGCGAGAAAAAAAAAATAGCATCCCTAATTAGGTGTAGACGGGTACCTTAAAAATATATTTTTTCTATTGTTTTATTCTATCTTTTTGTCGGCGTGATTAATATCGTGCTAATCGTCTCTGAGCTCGGCCGCGGACAGACAGACGGACATGGGAAAACTGTAAGGGTTCCTTGTCGACTATCGAACCCAAAAAATGGCCTTTATTGGGTAACGAATTCGCCTAGCCAGTAGAATGCACGCATAGTGTGTCGTGTCGACTGAACAATCATGTGAATTCGCCATGCTGGAATGAGACGGCGATTTAACGCTTTTATTTTGTACATTGTTTGCGTTTGACAGGCTTAGAAAATGGTTCAGTGGTAAAAAGGACCGTCTTGAGAGAAACAATCTGGAAATAGAGAAATAATGGCTAGGCGAATTTGTTTATTCAATGAGTGCAAGTTGAATCAATTTGAGGTCTTTAAATTGAAGCATTTTACTTCAATAATGAATATATTCAATATAGAATTTGGTATTAAAACCTAGTACAACATTGAACTTGAAAAAACTGAATAGAATAGAAACAGTTTATTTGTAGCACACAAAACACACAAAAGAATTTTAACACAGAGTCAACCAAAGAAATACATATATAGTTAAAATTAAGTTTACCTATACAGCCGGATGTGAAAACTGTGTGTCGTCGTGGCAACAAATGGGTACCAGACTCAGCATGTGCTACGGGTTTTCCCTTAACGCTGATATTCTGTCAGGACCCAGGGTGACACTCACGAGAATCAGCAAAACAGAAAATTTTAAGAAACAAGCAAAAGTACGAACAATCACCCGTTATATCATTATTAATGGAAACAAAGTGACTGTTCTATAAACTAACTACCTATATAAAATATGTATTATGATTATTAGGTTTCTGATGCATTGTACTCCACCTTCCCCTTCCCTCCGAATTTTGTCATCCTTATAAGACATTTTGTCATCCTTATTGTCTCTGTTCATATATTATGTCCCTAATGTATAAAATAAAATACACAAGTGTTATCTTAACAAAATTAACAAACAGCGATCTTAAACTACTCTTCACATTCAATGAAAAGCAAAACCACCTTACTCCTTGATCAGACCTCCAGATCCGATTTATATAAATTAAACATCAGGCAAACGTAACACTTAGGTATAAATGTTACCTTTTAAGTAACCTGTTAAACAAAATCGCAACATGCAGGATAAAACGAAACTAAGCAAGGAAACCCGGCAGATAGATACATTGTAAATACCAATGTTCCTATTTTCTATTTAACCTCATCAAGCTCTCGTACTGAGGCAAACGAAACATTACCATCAACAACAGATGTGATAATTACCTGCATATCGTCGTTCGGCATCCGACAGGAGACCCTAAAAATTTTAAAAATCATACCGCGTCGTACACAGACAAAAAAATCGAAATAATGGTTTTTAGACTAACTTAAGCCATATTAGTCTAAAATCCATTATTTCGTAATTATTTTTTGTGTACGACGGCATGACTTGTCAAGTTGTTAGTGTCTCCTGCAAAATTTGATAAGTCACGTTCGCGGTTTTGGATGCCGAACGACGATATGTGAAAATAAAAAAAAGATAAAAAAATATACGTGTCGAATTGATAACCTCCTCCTTTTTTGAAGTCGGTTAAAAATACAACGCCATCTGGGAGACCCAACCCTGTCTTTTTAAGCGCTTCGTTACTAAAGAATTAAAGATTGTTACGGCGCTACGACCGCTTCCCGCTAGACCGGGAAGCTTGGAAAAGCATGAGGGAGGCCTATGTCCTGCAGTGGGCATCAAATGGCTGATGATGGTGATGATAATGATGATGACGACGCTGTGGAAGCGACAGTGTTCTTAGTAGCAACCAATCAGGCCTTCCACGTCCATCGCTGGCCATAGGCCTCCCCAAGGCATGCCACTTCTTTCTGTCCTCGGTTATCCTCACCCACATCCAGCCGCTGCCAGATCTGCTCAGGGGCCTAATTATGCACACCAAATCCTGAGCGATTCCAATCGTCTAACTGTCAAATTCCATACTTATTTGACAGTTAGACGATTGGAATCGCTCAGGATTTGGTGCGCGTAATATAGGGGCAGATCGTCGGTCCAGCGAGCTGGTGCGCGTCCCGCGCTACGTTTGCTTGTCTATGGTCTTCACTCGAGAACCGTTGTACCCCATCTATATCGGACCTTCGGCAGGATGTGACCAGCCCAGTGACAAAATATCAAATGAGTTTTGTATGAAAATACTGAATTATGACGTCACATTTCAGAGCAATCTTTTTATGTTTAATCTATTTAAAAGATACATTTTCCGAGATATTTTGTAATTTTTGTTTTAATCGAGCATATGAAATATTGATCGTGTCAAGTACCGAATTAACTACTGCCACTGCTACAAGGGCCCTGGCAACACTGAAGTGACGAGAGGCGAGGGCGCCGAAAAGACGCGACGCGTTGCATACAGTTCACGCCCTCGCTCCGTCTCTTCTTCTGTGTGGGCTTCGTTCCGTCCCGTCAGTACATACCAGGGATGTTACGAATGTCGTATTTTTCGCGAATTTAATGCGAATGCGAATGTTGAGTGAGAAATAGTACTAAAAAACCTTAAGTCAACATATTTCATAGTTTTATTCGTTTATTACTAAGGGGTAATTATAATAATTATAGTATCATTATGATACAAAATGGAAACACTGTTTAAATGGAAATATTATTTCTATTATTTATTTACCACGCATGCGCGAAAGGACCAACGAGAGACGCGCGGCCGCCGACCGGGCGGCGGCGGCGCATCGCGGCGGGCGAGACGCGACGCGACACGACTTGTACACATTCGCATTCGCAAAACATTCGCATCAATTTATGCGAATGCGAATGTCTATCCGAATGTTTAAAATTATGAGAATCATTCGCATAAGCGAATGCGAATGCGAATATTCGTAACAACCCTGACCATACATTTTTTTATGAAAGTGAATTGAAAAGACAACGCGTTTTTTTGGCGCCCTCGCCCTATCTCCCTTCTGTGTGCCCCGGGCCTAGGTGGTCGAATCATTCGATGCGCTTCTGCGTTCATATTCCATGCTGAGTCTGGGCATGAACCACCTGATTGCGTATTTCTGTATCGATGTCACAAATGAAATGCAATCTAAAAATACCTTAGACGTTTCTATGAACACGTCATAGATAGGTAACCATTAAAGCGGCCTGCTGACCCATTGAGTAAATAATTTCGGTTCGCTTTATTCTGAAACGATTTGTAAGAACTAATAGGTCACCATAATTTTCTGATAAAATGATTTCTTGTCCCATACCTGTGTGCAGTCATTCACTGACAGTAAAGACATATAGAGCAATCAATTACAATCCACACTAGTTGCCTACTCAGCTGCACCATTCAACAGAATGGGTACGTGTAGAAGAATATTTGCTATCAACGGCAATATAGCTGGCTATATTTTTAATATAGGTAAACAGGGTAAACACGTGTAAAACAGGGTAAGTAAACATAAAAAACTGAAATAAAAACCGGACCAAAATACAATTACTCGCAATAATATGGGTCCGGCGTGCTTAGTAGGTGATGCCCAGCAGGCGAGATTTTTTGTTTTTTAAGTTTATTATTGAATGGAAGTCTAAAGGGGAAAGGGTCTGCCTGGGAGTGGCAGCCGTGGGAGTGGGACACAAAGATGGCTATTAGAAAAAAAAAAGGTTTTTTTTTACTATGGCGCCATCTAGTGATGGGTAGTAGAACAATTGTATGCTTGAAGGCAGCTTCTTGCAAAAACGATCGGAATTTTTTTAATGCTTTTGTTATTTCTTGGATTTGTTACGCTGATTCAATATATCTATTCTCAGGCACATAGGTAGGACGTGGGACGAGGGCGCGGAAAAAATTACGAGATGAAGCCCACACAGAAGAGACGGGGCGAGCGACGCGTCGCGTCTTTTCCGCGCCCTCGCCCCACGTCCCTTCTGTGTGTCTAGGGGCTAGCAAATACAGATAAGACGGGGTGAGGACGTGAACTCTGAACAAAGCGTCGCGTCTTTTCCGCACCCTCGTCTCACGTCCTTCCTATTATGCCCCACGCCTCAGATTGGTATATGAGGGAGAATAGGACATAGATACATTATTATAAATACCCGTCTTATGGACTCCATCCGCCGCATACATACATAAACTCACGCCTGTATCCCAGAGGGGTAGGCAGAGACCAGGGACTGCCACTTGCTACGATCCTGACAGATCACTTTCGCTTCCTCAACATTCAGTAGTCGTTGCATGCACGCACGCCGATTTCGGGTAGGTACTTTTGATCTTGCCCTTTGCTAATAGTCGAAGTATGTCCGTCTGGGTCATCACTTACCGGCCCTTCCACCCACATTCACTGGATATATTTGTTTCGTAAATTTTTCTGTTGGATAAAAATCGGCCATGTAGATACCAACGCTCTCGATTCGCTAAGAATTTGCGTTGGGCATAACTCCTTAACCAATTGTCAGATTTTGACTAATAAGGTCTTAACGATTCGTTAATCGTTATCCCCGCGCGAGTGTCATAGGCTATAGGTATATTAAATTAGAATTATTGGAACAGAAAAGTAAAAAAAAAATCTAAAATCGCTATTAAGTGAACCGTGTGGCGCTAGATTAAGAATAGCGTCACTCCATTTCCTTCCATGGATGTCGTAAGATGAAAACCACGAAGGAGGCCTATGTCCTGCAGTGGGCGTCAAGTGGCTGATGATGATGATGTCGTAGAAGGCGACTAAGGAAATACGTTACCAGGAGACGGGCAGCAACGTGATCCTGAGTTTCTAACCGCATACTGCGATCGCCAACCCGCCTGCCAAGCGTGGCGATTATGGCAAAACCCTTCATGGTTAGGAAAATCACGAGGGAGGCGTATGAGCTGCAGTGGGAGTCAAATGGCTGATGATGATGTAGTCCTGAACACGGGAAATACCTACCTATTCGTCTAGTTTGGTATATATGTATAAGTTATGTAGACTAGCCAAAAGAGTGTTAATTGAAGCACAATTTTGATACAACAATAATCTTCTCAAATACGTCATATTTGTAGATTATATTCAAATAGGTAATTATATTTACTAAGTTATAGTAAAAATGATTGCTGTTTTTGTTATATTTTTCCGGTATACAATAAAGAATATTCTTATCTTATTTTCAGTTTTATTTTATTTTCTCGTAAGATCCACCGAAATAGCAGCCAATTTACTTTGCTAAACACAAGTAAGTATAATGTCCAAAAAAAAATCGTGCGCTAATTCCGTGTAACAAAAAAGATACAGGTAGGTAGTTTTAGGTTTTGGTCAGAGTTGTCACATTATTTGGTTGCAACAAAATACTGGTTTATTCCCGTATTTCTTCATCCATATCTATCAAATAGTTACAGTAAATTTCAGGTTAACATAGAATTATGTAGTTCAATAAAGAGCAGCAAGCTACTGAAAAGTACCGAGGGCAATATAATTCATATTCATATTATTTATTGCTAAATCACGTACACAGTTATAATTACAGGTGGTATTGGTTTTTGTAGGTAAGTACATGATACCCTGTGAGGGCACTGCAATCTGAGAATCTACAATTTGAGAAGAAATTATCAATCATTGCAGGCTGAATAAAAAGTAATTGTGATTATAAAATTACCTTTTTTACCTAATGTAAGAAGATATGACGTTATGACAGTTCTAGCTTCTGTATTATTTCTGACCATACCATAAATATCTCGAAGCATTGATACATATTTCGCAGTTGCAATATATGGCCAATATATACCCTGTGAGGGCACTGCAATCTGAGAATCTACAATTTGAGAAGAAATTATCAATCATTGCAGGCTGAATAAAAAGTAATTGTGATTATAAAATTACCTTTTTTACCTAATGTAAGAAGATATGACGTTATGTATGACAGTTCTAGCTTCTGTATTATTTCTGACCATACCATAAATATCTCGAAGCATTGATATATATTTCGCAGTTGCAATATATGGCCATAATTGCATTTTTAACTGGCGTTTTTATCACTAATCCTGAGTAACTTGTTAAGGTGTTCGTTTGCCTAATTTAGACCTTTTAAAGTACTATGAATAAACGTTGCCCTAATCTAGAATGTTGCATCGATACTGGGTGCAAAAAACCCTAAGTAGGTACCTAAATACGAGAAAAGGTATTCTTCTCGCCAATTTGTACCAGTTTTAAGAAATAGCAAAAACTGCGGCCTGCTCCATAAAACAACAATTCGTAGTTTATTATGACAATTCAATGTACATTGCGTAGCCGTCTTCCTACTTGTTAAACTAAGGGTTAATCGACTTTGCAATGTACATCGAAATGTAGTAGCCATGAATGGCCCGTGTTGCGCGGAAACATTCCGACCCGCAATAAACATGAAGTAACTTTCGAGGAAAACGCTTCTTTTGTATACCTGGCCCCTGCTGTTCCTTTTCGAACTTGTTCGCACCATCAAGCAGCAAAAAGGTCATGAGCTATAATACAAATGACACCAGTTGCTACAGACTATTATCCTATAATGCCAAGGAAGGTGGAAAAAAAGAGAAGGCTGGGAAGACGAATGATGTCATGGTTGTGCAACATCAAGGAGTGGACCAGTGTTTAAACCACGGAGGAGCTGTTCAGAATGGGGTTCCACACCGCTTTCTACCTTATTCCTATGTTCTGTGAGGTCAACTTTCTTTCCTCATTTATTAAGTTCGTCTTTTAGTTCTATTAGCTTCCATGTTGCGTAGATGTTAAGAAGCAAGATGTTGGACCCACAAAAAACTTTACAAAAAACAAAAAATCTGTCTCTAACCAAATCACAACAAAGTTTGACATGGCCGGATCGCTGCTAGCGCCATCTGCGGGTCGTTTAGCGTGTGGATCCCCATTGCACTGAATAGAGAGCGTTATAAAGCGCTGACTGCCAACCTTCAGTGATGGAGAGGCAATAATAATAAGAAGTTTTAATTCCGTAGGTAGCAACTTCATAAAATGGGTAGAATAGAATCCTGTCGGAATTCTAACGTTTGCGAGAGCAATTAGTATGAAAGACAGTTAGACCCGATTTTTACCCGATGTAAAAATTACGTCGGGTAAAAATGTGAGCCAGCATATTTAAATGTGAGCTGTCAAGATTACTTTTTATATGGTTGGTGCATTGGACTGTATTTAGCATTGTTAAATTACTTTGTGCAATTAGAGATTTCTTTAAAATGCGAATAAAGGGGACGGACTGAAAACCAGCGCTACTGACTACGCATACAGTCATAGCAATAAGCTGAGCCACTTCCTTTTTACCATAAAAATAATACATATTTATTGATTTGTATGATGTAAAAATTGATTTTATGGTAAATAAATATTTTCACTTTCACTTTCACTGTAAAGATATCTTTTTAAACGTAGCTTCTATATTATGTGTACCAAATCCTGAAGGACTCAATTCGCCTAAATGTCAAATTCCGTACTAATTCCTATCACCAACGCCAGGATTTGGTGCGCATAATAGATGTTTTTTTCTGTAATTTAAAATTCTATGTGTGACGTCTTTTTCGTGAAACAATGAATCTAAACATATAAATGATGGTAAGCTGTAAACCGACACAAGGTAGGTATGTTTCATTGGACAGGAAACTTGTTAGTTTCTACCTTTAAGGCTGACTTGCACCATTTCTTAAATGTCACTTAAGTCGTCATTTAAATCGACTTTTGTATGATTAATTTTAGTTAAATGCCGTTTAAGCCACATTTAAGAAAGTTGTGCAATTCGGCCTAAGTGTATTACCAACAAAAGCTACTCTTTTATGTTTTTTTAAGTAGGATTTAATTAATCTCACACTAGAAAGTCACGTTCAAGGATCAGCCTACAAATCGTCGGTCCAAAGGTAAAACTCACTAAGTAACATTTTGACACAAAACGGGATTTAGTCTTGTTTCTTTAAAGAGATAATCTACTACAAGAAAAAACACAAAGTGCGTATTGTCCTCCATAACGAAACTGTCACGTGAAAAAAGTCTAACTCTAAAGCACCTGTATTGAGTATTGAGTATTGAGTATTGAGTATTTATTTGCTAAAGCATGGTAATTACAAATTATGTAGGTGGTAACTTAAAATTATGGCACAAGCATGCTCTACCCGTCAGGGTGCGCAAATATTATTTTTGTTTAAAGAAAAAAAAGTTTTGTTGAGCTAAATTACTAGGTAGGTACAAAAATATGTAACATAAATCTTTGCATAGTAATAACAATAAAAGAAAACAAAAATGCTTAAAATTAAACTGAGATCAATGGACCATTTAAGAAGTCCTTTACACTATAAAACATTTTGTCTATGAGAATTGTATATAATACTGTTTTAAATTTTGTGAGAGGTAGCTCCGAAATGTTTTGTGGCAAATGATTGAATAATTTTATTGCCATACAATATGAGTTACGCGAGTGTAGAGCTAATGATTGTGCTGGCACATGTAGTTTATTTCCATTCCTGCCTCTTCCGTCATATATTTCGTTATTCTTTTTAAAGATTTGTGGGTATTTTTTTACAAACATACATATCTCATAAATGTAAAGACTAAGAAGTGGTAATATATTCAGCGTTTTGAAGAGTGGTTTACAACTATCTAGGCAACTTGCCCCAGTAAGACCTGATACATTTTTTTTGCACTTTGAACGCTCTTTCAATATCAACAGAGTTACCCCATAGAATCAGACAGTATCTGAGGATTGACGATACATAGCCGTGATACGCATTCAAGGCTGCCTCGTTTGTTGCTATCTTGGAAAGACGTTTACCTATCTAATTTTAAGCAGACTCTGTTAATGTGTGGTTTCCAGTTGCAGTATTTGTCTATCTCTAGGCCTAGGAATATTGTCGTATCAACTTCTTCTATACTATTATTATTATGGTTTATATCTAGGTTTACTGTTGGTGAGCTATATGTTTGGAACCGCATTAGTTTTGTTTTGCTTATATTTATATTTAAATCATTTTTTGTTAGCCAATCAGTTACATCCTTTACTGCTGTATTTATTTCACGTTCTAGTATATCTTTTTTGTTTTTTATAAGAAGAGTGGTGTCGTCTGCAAAAAAGAATGCAGTCATACTCAGTTACGTTTGGGAGGTCGTTAATGTATAATAAGAAAAGTAAAGGACCTAAAACGCTTCCTTGTGAGACACCATGGTTGTTATTTTTATATTTGGATCGAAAAGATTTCTTATGATTGTCAATTATTCTATTAATTTCGACACATTGTTGTCTATTACTAAGGTAACTCTCTATCCATTCTAGACATTTACCCCTTATTCCATATTGAGAAAGCTTGCTTAATAGTTTCTTATGACAGACAGAGTTGAAAGCTTTGCTCATGTCCAGAAAGACTCCTGCAATCGTATCTTTCTTGTCTAGGCTTTCTGTTATATTTTTAATTTAATGAAAGCATGCCAGTGTAGTAGAGCGGCTTTTTCGGAAGCCAAATTGTTCTTGCTTAAGTATTTTGTAATGAATTAGAAAAGTATAAATTTTATTGTACATAGCCTTTTCCAGTACCTTTGAGAGAATGGGTATTAGTGTTATAGGTCTATAGTCGTTTGTACGCTTTTTATCGCCTTTTTTAAATATTGGTTTGACAATCGAGAGTTTGAGATTGGAAGGAAATTTCCCATCACTTATGGACAAGTTTATTATGTGCGTTAGTGGTTTTTTTATTATATCTACTACTAGTTTAAGTATCTTTGTACTTAAGTTATCATACCCCGTTGAATTTGTATTATTTAGAGATTTAATTATTTTTACTGTGTCTTCTTCATCAATTGGTGTGATATAAATTGTGTGAATATTATTTTGAATTGTATTATTTTCAGTAATTTTGTGTGATTCAATATTGTCCGTAATATTAATAAAGAAATCATTAAAAATTTTACATATTTTAAGGGGGTCTTCGTAAACTTCATTTTCTATTTGTATTTCTTGTATTTCATCTTAATTTGTTTTTATACCCTGCTCTGATCTGATTGTTTCCCATGCCGCTTTGCAAGTATTTTTTGATTGTTTTATATAGTTGGTATTTATATTTTTTTGTGCTTGTATTATACATTTGTTCAGGACTTTAGCATACTTCGTATAATTTATTCGATTATTTTCCTTATTTTCTGAGCATAGATCATACTTAAGGTACAACTTTCTTTTCATATTACAACTTCGTTTTAGACCCTTTGTTAACCATTTATTTTTTATTGGTTTCTTAAGAATTTTCACTTTTATTTCTGGAAAACAAAGGTCATAGAATGTAAGGAGAAGGTCGTGAAAGATAATGAAAGCCTTTTCTGAATCGTCTTCATTCATCACCTCGTTAAATGTTAGATTAGACAGAGATTCGATAAATGTATTTATGTTATCGCTACTATAGTTTCGCCTTGTTTCAAACCAATATTTTAATTTGTTAGATTTATTTTTATTTAAGAAAGATATGCATTGCGCTGTTTCGTGATCCGAGAGCCCTAGATAGTATATGTTTGAATCTACCTCTGGCAGATTACTTGCTATTATATCTATACAGGCTTTTTTCCTTGTAGGTTTGTCTATGTGACTTTTGAGATTGTTGTTGTTTAATATAGAAATCAGATCTTTTGAGGCATTATTCGTTTTTAGCAAATCTATATTCCAATCACCTGTTATGATAAGTTTATGGTTTTTATATTTTCTAGTTAATTTATTAAGTAGCATTTCTAAATGTTGCAGAAAGTAAAACGTGTTCGCTGTTGGTGTTTTATAAATACAGAAAATTAAAATATTATGTTCAATTAAGTTTACACCGCAACATTCGAATTCGTATTCCTTAGGTGAGATTATCAGTGGTTTATATTCAATGTTGTCTTTTAATAATATGCAGGATCCACCTCTACGTTCATTAAGCCTACAGAAAGAGGCTACTAATTGGTAATTATTAATTTTTAGATTTCGTTCTGAACCTTGTTTTAAAAATGTTTCTGTTAAACAGATCGCATCAATAGTACAATTATTATTTAATTTTTCGAGATCAGCTAATGCTACCTGCAGAATATCTCGTTTGCTGAGAACACCGGCTATGTTCTGATGGAATACAGTAAATTTATTTTGTTTGTTGGTGTGTTTAGAAGCTTCGAAAAAAAATTTGTGTATTTAGTTCTTGGCAATCATTTCTTATAAAGATAAAGATAAAGATAAAGATATTTATTTGTGAAACATGAGTATGCATAGATGGTACAATAATAAATATTTGTTCTGCATGTTTTGTCATTGTAGACATACAAACATTACATACAAACATACATTATGTTGGAATATTCTTTGTTAGATGGCATAATATTATTATGTTGTTGTTGCGTATCACAATAGTATTTTAGTAGTGATTTTATACCATCGAAAACGTTACGCAATCCACGTTTGTTCAGTTTTCCCGTCCCTACTGAAAACATATCGAAAGTTACCTCGTTATTTGGGTCAAAAAAGTAAGCATGACCATGAGTTTGAGTGTCCATATACAGGAGTGTGTTGAAGAGTTGCACCCTGGAATTGTATGTAACTGCACCGCAGATATAAGTCGGTGCACAAATCATAATATTCGTATTAGTTATGCCTAGCAGTTTTTCTCTCACAATCTCAACTAGATCCATATAATTCTTGGTTGATGTAAAGTCTGATTCTCCAGTAAGGATGATGCAGTAGTCTGAGGATGTGAACTCTTGAATTTTCTCCTCGAGATTATTTAGCATGTCTCCAAGACTTGCATTTGGATATGCGTAGTGGCAACAGCTCGCCGCTGCAAAAGTGTTCTCCATGGTGCTTGTTAATGAGCCATTCCTTTTGTCACTCACTATACAGATTTTGGTTCTCGTGCTACTCTCCATTGCCTTTGTCATGTCCACGCAGGTGACGATGGTTTCACTCTTCTTGGTAGATGTTTTCGAGCTTTTTTTATAGTCTGTTAGCGGAGAAGTCGGTTTTTCTAATGACTGTTTGTATCGGTGTACTGAAGTTACTATGTGAATCGGGCACGGGACTCTCCTTGTGAAATTATGTTTCTTCGGAACTCTTTCCTTTGCGTTGAGGAGTTGATCTAGAGGCTTGGAGCAACTGGTTTATTTTAGCATCTCGTTTTGATACTAGCTCTTTGAGGGAATAGTTTTCGGCTACTAATCTTTCTATTTCAGAGTCAGTACTTTCCAATTTCATTTCTAACATCTCTATTTTCGATTTGAGTTCATCTAAATCTTCCCTTAAGTTTGAGCAGTTTTCTGGACAGCTATTAAGTGAGTCATTCACGGATAAGTCGGTACAATCAACCATAACAGTCGTAAACGATAGATGTTTCGGTACTGTTACTACTCGTTTTCTCAAATTAATATAGCTACCAGACGGCTTGCTTTCTTTTACCAAGCATGTTCTACATTCCCAGTTTGTTTTGCGTTCTGTTGTCATTAATTGGAATCTTTTATCTGATACTGAAATGCAGTCTATATGAAATTTTTGTTTGCACGTTTTGCATGCTAGGAATTCTTTGTTTGCAATTTTTGTTTTACATTTGTAACATTCAAGCGTCATTTTTGTGTTTTTGCAAACGGAAACGGCACCCGATAAAACAACCGGAATGATTTGTCTATGGCCCTCTATAGGCTGGCGACACTATGGGTTAGTCTGTGATTGATGCTTGGTCACTAGCGCTCGTGGTGATAGCGGTGAAATGGGGCAACTTTTTAAAATTAACCGCCGTCTGTTGTTTTCGTATTATTTGACACTGTTTACACAATATTTACCCTATTACCCTTGCAAGAATGTTTACTTTTTGATGAAGATCTATAAGGGTGGCTTAAGAGAACGGTAACAGGTACCAGGAAGCTACTTGGTCGTGTTTTAGCGTCACACAGGTTTTGGTCCAAATTTGCACTTGACGCACAATTTCATTTGATACACTCGCAGGTTTGAACTACACATACTATTTTAAATCACTTTTACTGAAAATTACGGAGAAAAGGTGAAGTTAAGTAATACTTTACATTATTTAAATACAGGAGTTGACCGCGGGTTTTTTTTTTTTTTTTTTTTTTTTTTTTTTTTTTTTAATCCCTTTGCAGATAAAACTCATTTGGCTCTCAATGAATTTTGTCTGAAATTATGCCACAAAATAAGTTTTACCATTGAACCGACGAAATTATACTGATCTCTGCCTATAATAAATTTATTTATACTGGACCAATAAACCACTTTTATGTCCGCACTACGCGCTCCAGGCGAGAGCTTGTCGAGTAGAATAATTACAAAGTTAACCTTACAGGGTAATTCAATAAAATTGGCCCCACATACAAGTCGGGCCATAAACTCGGTGAGTTACATCGACATGAATGTGTCTAATAATAATTGGCTCAAGATAAACTTAGAACGCCATGGTTAAGTTACTACAGAACGGCTACGCCTGAACCCGCCACACACTTTGTAAAACGAATCGAACAGGTCTTCAAAGTGGGTAGTAGTACGAAGACGCTAGTCGCGCGTTTTTAATGTCAAAAGTCGTGACTTTCCAGTATATGTATTGTCAAAATCTGAAATTTCAACGCTACAAAACGCGTGACATGCCCTCGTACTACCCGGGCTGCTCCTTACATATTCATGTAAGATGTAACATGGCTGGACGAGCCTCTATTGCGTGACGAGGTTGTTACTGCCATCAAACAGCAACAAAACAAAAGGGCGGTTGGTATTGACCTCATACCGGGAGAGCTGATAAAATACGGCGGAGAGGAGTTGCATACGCTGGTCTGGGAACTATTTGTTCGCATGTGGGAGCAGGAGCGCGTTCCGGATACCTTTAAAGTATCGCGCATAAGTGCTCTCTACAAGAACAAAGGTGACCGATCTGACTGCAACGCTTATCGCGGTATTTCACTTCTTTCAGCCCCCGGAAAGGTCTTTGCTAGAGTTCTCTTAAACCGCCTAAAGAACTTGTCCGAAAAGATTCTGCCAGAAACCCAGTTTGGCTTCCGACCGGATCGAGGCACATGCGAAGCTATATTCTCTGTGCGTCAACTGCAAGAAAAGAGCAGAGAACAGGGTCGTCAGCTGTACCTTTGCTTTGTTGACCTAGAGAAGGCTTTCGACAGCGTGCCTCGGGAAGCTCTATGGTTGGTGCTAGGTAAGCTTGGGTGCACGGGAAAGTTTGTGAGACTGCTTAGACTCCTGCATGACGACATGCAATGCTGCGTTGCCGTAGACGGTGATCAGACAGACTTCTTCCCCGTTACCTGTGGGGTGAAGCAAGGTTGCGTTTTAGCACCTACTCTGTTCGCCTTATACTTTGCGGTGATAGTTAGAGAAGTCTTACAAACTGTTTCTCAAGGAGTTCGCATCCGCTTCCGCACAGACGGCAGCCTTTTCAACTTGGCTAGACTTAAGGCTCGCACTAAAGTCTCACACGTACTGATCACCGAGATCATGTATGCTGACGACCTGTGCTTCGTAGCAGAATCCCCAGACGGCTTGCAACAGCTAATGTCCGCATTCCACCAAGCCTGCAGTAAGTTCGGCCTGAAGATCAATGTCAATAAGACGGAGGTGATGTCCCTGGATATACACGGTCACGAGACATTGGCCATAAAACTTGGTGAGGATGTGCTGAAGCAGGTGGATAAATTTCGCTATCTGGGGAACACTGTAACATCCAAGTGTGACCTTGATGCTGAGATCAATAGCAGGGTCGGTGCCGCAGCTGCAGCATTCGGCAAGCTATGTTCCAAGGTCTTCTGCTCTCATGACCTTAAGTTGGCCACTAAGATAGCAACATATATGGCAATCGTGCTGCCAAACCTCTTATACTCCTCTGAGACGTGGTGTGTATACCGCCGCCACATTCGCACTCTGGATCGCTTCCACCTTAAATGCCTCCGTACCATCATGAAGATCAGATGGTCTGATAGAGTGCGAAATACAGAAGTTCTGCGACGAGCCAATGTTGGTGGCATTGAGGCCTATTTAATGCGTCGACAGCTCCGGTGGTGCGGTCACGTTTCTCGTATGGCGGAGGAAAGAGTGGCGAAGCGCATCTTTTATTCTGAACTAGAGGAGGGCAAGCGGAATCATGGCGGTCCCCTCCTCCGGTACAAGGATGTCCAAAAGCGACACATGAAGAGATGCAAAATAGAGCCCTCCCGCTGGGAACGGTTGGCAGCACAGCGGCCAGAATGGCGCAGGTTGGTGAACAGTCAAGTACGCGAGTTCGAGGTTCAGCGTAAAGCTGACCTGGATACCAAACGCGACCAGTTAAAGGCTCGCCCACCTGCTGCCATAATATATAATTATGGCAGCAGGTGGGCGATGGCATTCTCACGTGCCCTCAGTGTGCACGGAGTTTCGCCGTGAAGATAGGCTACATAAGCCATCTTCGAGCGCACCAGCGCCTCATCACTGATTAGGGGTCAAAGTGGTCGCCATGGCCGAAACCGGTCGGAACAATCATCATCAACATGGTACACTCTATAATCTCCGTGTGGCGCCGGATCGAGAATAGCGTCACTCCATTTCCTTCCGTGGATGTCGTAGAAGGCGACCAGGAGACGGTCAGCAGCGTCTTCCTGAGATTCCAGCCGCATACTGCGATCGCCAACCCGCCTGCCAAGCGTGGCGATTATGGCGAAACCCCTTATGGTTATGAAAACAATGATGGAGGCCTTTGTCCTGCAGTGGGCGCCAAATGGCTGATGATGATCATGATGATTAAGAAAACTAATTTTCTGTAAAGTAAATATCCCGGGTACCTTAGTTCAAATTTATGTCACAGTAAAAATTATAATTTTGTTGCCCTATAACAAAAAAAAACAGCGGTGGTAGCCTAGCGAATAGATCATTGGACTTGGAAGCGAGAGACCCAGGTTCGATTCCCAGAGCGGGCATGTACCTATGACTTTATTTTGTAAGTGTTGTATACTTGTGAAGTTATAGTAGCAATACTACTCCCTAACGTTGAAGGAAAACATCGTGAGGAAACCTGAGTGTCTGAGCTATCCACATACCTCAGAGCTTGAAATTACCAATCCGCGGTGTACACGCGTAGTGATTAAGCCCATACTCTCTCCCTGAGAGAAGGTTTGTGCTCTGCTGTGGGACGTATGTAGGCTGCTTATGTATAAGAAAATAAAAAATAAACCAACACGCCATCTTGTGCGGTCTGCCATTGTCCAAAGTCTTTTCCTGTAGTTAATTCGACTGACCTTTCTGCAACCATTTCGATAGCCATTGTTTTGTACTTGAAGCCAATTCTTTAGAGTCCTGCTTCTCCTTTGAGCCGATATTGAGCGCTTTTTAATTCACATTATGTTTCTGAAATAAACGGTGTTATTTATTCCTTTTTTTCTCCACTAAAACACTCCTTGAGACATTTTAAATAATCTAACGTGCTTCCACTTACCACAGACTAATAAAACTGCCTCCGAGGTGTATTTTAAGGAATGGTGTTTTACAAATAAGACCGTAAAAGTTTAAAGGTCTACAACCTACTCTGTCAACTGGCAGTGTAAAAATTAGTCCTTATTTAGTTTCATATGCGCACGCGCATGGTCTATAAGTTGCACAAGGTTGATGTTAAAACTATAACGCGATATCCGTTTTGTGATCTAATAAGTTCTCAAGTTGGATGTGCAATCTACACAACAGAACACCTCACATACATGTGTGTGTTTATATTATTTTTGTTGCACTAATCCGTGGTTTTTAAAATTGTAATTGAGGACAATTTTAAAAACCTATTTAGAGGCCAAGCCTTTGCTCGGGGCTGCAAGTGATGTAAATTACTTCAGCCAGATGTCGCTGCCTGTACGTAATACAGATAAGTTTGTAAGGAGGTTCGACCGCTGCCTGCAGTTGCCCATTAGCTCAGTAAAGTTGGGAGAGCGATGTCGCGGGTTCAAGTCCCGGCATAGGTGGAATATTTAGCCTCTAAATAGGTTTTTATATATGTGTGTGTTTATGTATGTAAGTAAAATTGTTTTATATGCCGCCCTTGTTGAGAAATGAAAGGATTTTTTACAAACCGTATTTTGTCTAATGTAAACATTCTAACCATTTAGTATGAAATTTTCACAATGGGTAAATTGTCCTAAATATATACACAAGTTATAAATGTTACGGCATATTAAAACGTTTGTTTGTTTGTTACACTTTATTGCGCAATAAAAAAAGGTATAAGGCCTAATTAATAAAAGGTACAATTAATAATATTCACTGGTATCTTGTATTTTTGTGAATAAGTATATGACTTTCATACGACCTTCTAACATTCGTTTCACACGTGCGTAAATGAAAGAAGGCTTAACATTTTTGCATAAAAAGCGCCTAAATGTTGACATCTCGTTATTCTGTAAACAAAACATAACCTCTTTTACGTTTGCACAGACAAAGATTTTTTTTAATCTTGTTTGTTTCAATGACGTACAGTACGATTAAAATCAGTTAACGATTCGGCCAACCTCGGTAATTGTTGTGAATCCCTCATCTCTCACATAGAGTTATCAATTTACAGATATGACCTTTAATTATATTACTCGTTGTCTTTTTGAATACAATACAAGAACGATATAAGCAACAAAACCTCCTTTGTAGCTCAAAACTAACACAACCTTTATATTGAAATAAGAAAAATAATTGAGTATTTTGACAGTATGACTTCTTAGTCTCAATAAAAACAGTTTGAGGTATATGATACATCTTTGTTTATGAACGCTAATTTCATTCGTAAAAATATTCGATTCTATCAAATTTTATTAAAATTAACTTACAATAGTTATGTATCATGGCTTCAACAAATTTAAAGCGTGGTAAAAAAATTGTTGCTCAATCTGTGAAAAGAAGCTAATTTATTTAAAAAAGAATAAAGTAATTATCATACAAAAATTTTGGACAGGGTTTGTGAAGCAACCGGAGTTTCGAAAAGCAGCGTGTTAAAAATTTTGAAGGAAAACGACAAACTCTCAGATCAATCAATCAACAATCCAAAGATCAACAATCCAAAGAAGTGCCCGACAAAAAATATCGTTTAAAAATGGATGATTTTAATTTTCGCATGATACGACGAATGATATCATATAGGCTTTGATGTATAAGTTTAAGATGATTTGAGAAAAGATGGTCAGAGTGGAGTTTTTTTTTCCGCTGCCTTTTTCTCCACTACAAATACGGCCCGAAGGCAGCGGCTAACATAGTAACATAGTACATTGACATTCAGCAAACAGAATGTAAATTCTTTACGTTGAAATAAATTATTGATTTCTGATTTCTGATATACAACTTTCATGAAAGATTTAAAGAGCTTCCTATGTTGCGATCACTTCTGCATAACAAATTTCTTAGGTCTACCGGTTAGTAATGTCATCTTGGCAGGTGCTATACATTGCGTTTATGATACTTCAAATTGAATGCTACCTAAAAAAAATCGCGGTAATGTATTTCGTGTCATTTTCGTCTCGGGATTTAGGCGATGATATCCGAGAAAAGCCGAATCGTTAACTGATTTTAATCGTATTGTACATTATTTGATAATATTTGATTGGCTGATAATTTCCAAATTCAGATTATTATCTCTTTTTTTATTATTTTCATTATTTCCTCCCGGTAGCCTGGTTCCAAAAATTGTATGAAGTTGAAAAATAATTTACTTCGTGCATTAATTACGTAGGTAATCCGATTTTATAGACTCACATTCTTTTTTTCTCTTTAAAAATTAATCAAAGTATGTAGCCCAAATCGAAATAATCGGCCGAGACTCTCAGAATTACGGATTTTCTCGAAGAAAAAAAAACTGAACGGTTTTAAAAGACAATCATCATCATCATCATCATTCAGCCACAAGAAGTCCACTGCTAGATTCCTCCTACTGCCTCCTCCATAGATTTGCGAAAAGACAGGTTGGAAGCGGCCTGCATCCAGCGTCTTCCTGCCGGGTCCGTAATTTAATTTCGAGACTCATATGTTCGATTAATGGAAAGTCAGCCCACTTGGCTGAGGACAATGCCTATTGTAAACTATTTAGTAGAATTCCTGCGGAAACCAAATCACCACCGATTGATAAATAAGCAGGAGTCATTCATTACCTCAACTTGAAGGTCTCGTCCCATTCATTGAATAATCGTAATGATCCGTGAGCTGAAGTATCGTCAGAGTCGTGATGACGAATTATAGTGGAGAAAAAACAAGTCCGAAAAGTGACAAGTAATTTTTTGCTATAATTACCTATTCGACCGCTAGTGGCATAGTTACTTTGTCGAGAGAACTCGTACTAATGCAGGTAAAGTGGATTAAGATTTAGGATGTCAAGTTACCACTCTTTAGACCGTATCTCAAATAGGACGTGGGTTTGATTCCCTCTGCGGGCAGCCGCTTTGTGCAAATGACCCGTACCCGGCAGTGGGCCGCGGTGGGCTGATGATGATGATGAATGGCTGTCACGACACTAGATTTTTTAGATTACCTAACAAATAAGACAATTTAAAATATAATAAAAAATTATGGGGGGGGGTGGTCTCCATACAACAAACGAACGCCCTACAACAGACGCCCTACTGTGTCAAAATCAAAATTTGCGCTTTAAAGCTTAATATTTTGCAAACGGAACTCTAAGCCGACAAATGGTCTTTCTACACCCAAAATATTTTTAAACGACCAATCCAACAATAACCCATACTATGGTGTAGGCGCGAAAAACAATAGCATCCCTAATTTAGGAGGTACCCTAACAAAAAAGATTATTCGACATTTTATTCTTTCGTTTGTCGGCGTAATACATATGCGAATATCTATGCTATATTTCAGCTCTCTAGTACTCCTTGTTGACTACGGAACCCTAAAAATAGGGAAGGTAACTTCACATAATAGCGTTCCAGTGAGCGAATGCTGTAATCACCATTTTATGCACGCACGTCGGTCACTCAAGCTAGAATCACATTGATCCGTGATTGATTGATCAATTCAATTCAATTCACCATCCTACCATCACTGATAGCTTAGTCAGCCTAGCCCACATGAAAGACAAGTCAATACATGCGGAACCAACTAACCACGGGTTTCCTCGCGATGTTTTCCTTCACCGTTAGGTTCGATTCCCACTGCGGGCATGTAGGTAATTATGATTTTTTTATTTTCAAAGTTACGCACATCTGCGACTTTCCTGTAGCCCTTATACAGACAGAGTTTTTCAATGTTTGCAGCACGACAATGAGAATTCAAAAATTTATTTTTATAAGTAAAGACTTTACTTACAGTCTGTTTGTTAAATTTACAATATTATCCGCTGTCTTCAGGTCAAAAAGACAGCGAAAAAAATCTCCACTCTGACCATCTTTTCTTAGATCATCTTAATTATGATACATTAGTTTGTACAAGTAACCTAACAAGACCCCATGAGTGCAATCAGCAACTTGGAATGATAAATATTAGTCTACTCTTATAAAAGTCGGAAGACACCAATACGGATTCACAAGCATGACTAGCATAACGGTAGCTGTTATTTGCCTCTATTTGGTAGACTAATAAGCAACAGCTAGCAGTACAATAGCAGATAATGCTGTTAGCATTAAGTTCGCCTTTATACTTTTTAATCTGGTTTAATAGTGCAATAGAGAATTTTTAATTATAATAATAACGTCATTCTAACGTCAGTCTCGTCTCAGTCAACGCAAATACATTTGAAGTAATTATATTTGTGAAGACAGTTTACAATTCCGTGACTAGTCCTCTTACATTTTGGTAGTATACCTTTGTAATGTTGGCGTTGCTACTGGCTCGGCGCCACCGTAATGTGGTACAATATAATGAACACCACTAGGCAATGTTGGTTGTCCGCTGGATTTAACAACCTACGCTCGCTCAATCGGAGTAGGCGCAACAGGGTTGACGCGCTTGTGTTTTGAATTCGATACTGCCATATTTGAATATCCATTTCCTCCCGTGGATGTTGTAGAAGGCGACTAAGGAATTAAATTACCAGGAGATGAGCAGTAGCGTCTTCCTGAGATTCCAACCACATACTGCGATCGCCAACCCGCCTGCCAAGCGTGGCGATTTTGGCAAAACCCCTCATGGATATGAAAACCATGAGGAAGGCCTGTGTCCTGCAGTGGGTGTCAAATAGCTGATGACGATGATGATGATGATATTTAAATATTGTCGTCTCATTTACCACGTATTTCGAGAGTTATAGGTAGTTATTTAAATTATGTGCTTGTTTAGTATGAAGTCTCATAAGTTGATACGAAATAATATGTCTAGTTTCTACTCACAATGTAACAGAACGACGAAGTTTGTAATACATTCTCATGGAAAAAAGAGCAGGAAATTTAAAAAAAGTTAACTCTGGTCATGATACTGTCGAGTTTAGACATCCTTATACCGAGCAATGTAGGCAGTCGACGTGATTTCGACATTTTCGTCTAGCTAGATCTTGACGTGCTTGAGAACGCTTCTTCGCGGATTCGTGAAAAGTGGTTTGCGTCACAGTTGTAGTAGTCAATTCTAGACGTCGATCGAGCGCCTCGTCTCTGGTTGTTGAAGTTCGGGGTTTTTGAGCTATCTGTACTGCTCTTTTACATTTTTAACAGTTGTTAGTGTTTAGTGGCAAGTTGCAGTCCCTGGTCTCTGCCTACCCCTCTGGGATACAGGCATGAGTTTATGTATGTACCTATGTATGTTTTTATGTATGTATTTTAATATTCATAATTGCGCCGACTACCCGTCTCTCTTTCCTTCAGAATTTTTCCTTCATACGACTAAGATACGAATTGCTATTAGCAATAATTGTATCTGCATAAATAATATTTTATGTTGTGTTTTTCCTGGTACAATAAAGAATATTCTTATCTTATGTTTTAGTATTTTATTTTCGGCTCTTAATGCACTTATTTTGACGATAAGTTTGTATTTATTTGCTTCAAGCGGAGACACTACACTTTTCACAATCTTTTCAATGGTAATAATGTCGGAAGAACTCATTTTACTTCACTTCAATAAATAAATCAGTCGGAGCTGCAATTTAATGAAATACGTTACAGAATGGTCGCGTGGTACTATAAGGCACGGGACACACAGTTGGGACGTGAGGCGAAGGCGCGGTTAGATGTGAAGAGTCACAGAACAAGAACGACCGCAGACAAGGACTGTGGTCTATGGCTCTATACATCTGACCGCGCCCTCGCCCCACGCCCCATCTGTGTGTCTCGCGTCTCATACACCCATATAAAATACACCCAGGCTGAGGCCATTTCCGGAAATAAAGGAATATACGATAGGAATCCACGACCTCTGCTTTAGTAGTCAAGCGTGTTAACGGCTAGACCAACGAGGTAGTCAATACGCGTCACGTACGCTAAGCACGCGGCGCAACGTGGAAATCAGTGTGGTCCTACCTTTCCTACCTTTACTTTTGAACGTACAGTTCCTGATCACAAATGTTGAGCTGTTCACTCAAAAAAAATATGGAGCATGAAAAGGTGCAGAAACCTAGCTACTAAAACTTAGATATAGATCTAGGCTAGACACTAACACTTAATGGTTCAGTGCGTTAAAAGAACACTTAATAGTTCAGTTGCAATTGCAACTTGCAAAGTAACCCGTAACGTTGCCGAGTATGGCTGCGTGTACAGATTGATGTGTTGTCAACTGTACAATAAATAATATTTTCACCTCACTAGCTCGTAAAAGCTCTGTTTATCATTCGAAATCTGCGTGGAAAATCGCACTTTATCCGCTAGCGTGGAAAGTGTTTTTAAAATTCGAATATTTTTATTCAATAAAGGTTTCATACAATAAATTACATATATATAGAACCTCATTGGTTTCGTAATAGTTTATATTCTCTGCAGCCAGTCCATTGATGATTGAAATGCAAATACTTATTATTAAAACTGTTTTTCTTGCACCTAACATTTTCCTCGCTTTAGTGAGGTGAAAAGTTGTGTGTTGCGCTCGGCAGCAAAGTTATTTAGCGTCTCGTACCTTTGAAACCCTCGCTACGCTCAGGATTCTATATTTGAACCACTCGCTTCGCTCGTGGCTCAATCCTAGAATCCTTCGCTTGCTCAGGTTTCAATACAAGGTACTCGCGCCAAAAATTAACTTTGCAGCCTTGCATAACAAATAACTATTTATCTACTTACGCTGCGGATAGTATGACTGCGTGAGTCACGTTTTGTGGCGCGTAAATGTCAGGATTTGACAGTTAATGCATCGGAAAGTCGTGACTTTTGACATTTATGTAAAACACGTGACTCGCGTCGTCAGACTACCATGCATGCCTCTTAAATGTGTGCAATTGTGCATGCATGCCGCTTAAATTGTCTCGGCTTTGCGTTTTATATTTTTTTCGAGGAAATAGGTAATTTTCAAAGCCTGGGCCCTTATTATGGAAAATGCGACATTATCGGATGGGTTGTCAACGACGCCCTTGAGCCCGACGATTCACTCGAATCTAGCGACAATACTATTCAACTAACTAAACTATTGAAACTATTAAAAAAAACCGTATTTGTCGCTAGATTCGAGTGAATTGTCGGACTCAATCGCGACGCTGACGACCCTTCCGATAATGTCGCAGCTTCGTAATAAGTGCACTAGGCCAAATATTTCGATGTGAACCGAGTCTACAAAACCGGAAGTACGTCATGCACGGAGTACGTCATCAAAACAAAATGAAACTTAAAAGAATACTAACGTGTGGAAAAGGTAGAAGTTATGTTTTTTTACGGTTTACCGAGATGGCAACATCTTGTGGTTTTTAATACAAAAATATTACCTAGCCTTCTTTTATTCACCTGTGGTGCAAACGTTAAAAGAAAAATACATGAAATCATTAAATTTATTATTTATTTATTGAGCTTACTCATGTAACTATTGTGAATATTTAATATTAGGACAATGCCCTTTATTACCACTCTAAAAACATACTACGCGTTATTTCTAAGAATTCCAATGAGTAATCCGACTTCGTGCTGCGAATGGCAATCGGTTAAACTTTTCGGTCACATAACTGTTACCATTAAAGTTAGAGTGTTACCAAACATACTGTACAGTGGATTCATAAGTCACTAAGCTCCTCGGTAAGGTAAGAAATTAATTCAATTTATAAGTGTTTCACTTACTCAGAATTAAGTAAAAGAGTTACGATTTTTTTTCTATTGTTGGCACTAGCATAAATAACTTCCACATAACACAATCACTTATCCCGATCCCAAACTAGGATACCCTGTGCTATGGTAACCAGGCAAGGACATCACTGGAACATACTGGGAAATACACCCAGACTGCAAGTGGAAGTGAAATCGACCTAAAAGTTTAGTACATAGAAATCATTGCGAAGAAACTTGAATCCCTGAAACGTTAATATAAATCGTCAGTCAGCGGCAAGTGTTCTTGTTGATTTTTTAGCTAGACCTGTGTTTATTAGAAATCGGATATTCAAAAACTTGTTTCAAACCTTTAACGTAAAACTTACATTCTGTTTGTTGAATGACAATTTACAACGTTATACGCTCTCTTCGGGTCGAGATGTAGGTGGAGAAAAAAAACCTTGGCCTTTGCAACTACGTACATTATGAGATCATTTGTTCCAGCGAGACACTAGATGAGTGAAGGGACCTCTCGGACGCTGCAGTGCCTGGGACCCGGTTTTCAGGTGGCGTAGGCTTGCCCAGCACCTATACCATCCTGACAGATTAGTCGGCCTAGCTCACAGGAAAAACAAGTCAATACGTGCGGAGCCAACTAAGACGCGGGTTTCCTCACGATGTTTTTCTTCACAGGTAGCGTGTGGTATGCTACTACAAACTCGCAGACGAAGTTACGTACGTAACTTTGAAAATAAACAAAGTCATAGGTACATGCCCGCACTGGAAATCGAACCTAGGTCTCTCGCTTCCGAGTCTTGTTCTACCCACTGGGCTACCACCGCATTTTTGGAGCTGAAGAAAAAGACAGCGAAGAAAAACTCTACTCTGACCATCGCCGCAGATTTACAGGCTATATTATAGCTCAAACAGTCACTATATCATATGACCGGCACGTGCGCCCCGGCATCACAATTAAACACAATCATGTGCGCTGGCGCAGCTATTATTGGAACCGGTCGTGATGCACTTATCACGATATAATAGATATTATTATTTGTCTATACACTTGCCATATCATGCCTACTACAGGAAACCGTACAATTCACACTTTATAGCCTTATGGCTTGCTTTCTTGTGCAATGAAGAGTTTTCAAATTAAATCTAGTCAAATTTTTATGCTTATGTGAAAACATTTCATTTATTTTGTTTTTCTTAAAAACTAGCGTCAACCGGCATTTAAGAGGTAAACACTCGTAATATCTTAGACCCCGTCTTCGCTTACCATCAGGCGTGACTGGGGACAAGTGTCAGCCTGTCCTAATTTAAAAAAAATACCTTTTTTGTGTGTAAAAGAGGTAACAAACAGTCAATAACGTACAGAATAGGCTTAACAGTGTAGATCTAGAATGTCATCTAAAGCGTACACACACGTATGATCAGGAAAAGGTTAACAAGCTTATAAAACAAAATAATTCAAAATTCTCAAATCAAATGTTTATGCTTTTGTTTGTTTTACATTTGATTTAATTTGAACATTCTTAGCAATTTTCAATTTACATTCTGCATAAGAAATCAATCTGGACAAAGGTGAGCTTAATAATAAATAGTATTTAGTAAACATTCCTAGTCAGATCTGGGATTTCCGCACTTAGCCCTATAGTTCGGTAATTGTATGTAGTTTCCTTACAATATTTTCCTCGCGTTTCCTCACAATTTTATCCTTGACGGTTATTTGATTTGATTCATTTGATGTTTTCCTTAGGTTTTCTCACGATGTTATCCTTGACGGTTAGCGAGTGTGTGATTTTGCTACTAGAAATTCTAAAATCTAGGTAAGTTACTTAGTGAACAAAATAATTGGATTTGAACCCACGACTGTACTGAATGATCAGTATTGATAACAATTTTTTTTATGCATATTGATTGCGCCAAGTTTCATAATTATTGAATGATAAATAATTAATTTTAAACATTTGTTTTTGGAATACATCACACTAATCACAACAGAAAGCCAGTAGGACGGCGTGATTTGCTAGATTAGGTTCCGTTTTTAGAGTTCCGTACCCAAAGGGTAAGGGACCCTATTACTAAGACTCTGCTGTCCGTCGTCTGTCACCAGGCTGGATCTCATGAACCGTGATAGTTAGACAGTTGAAATTTTTACAGATGATGTATTTCTCTTGCCGCTATAACCACAAATACCAGAACCAGAATACAATAAATATTTAAGGGGGGCTCCCATACAACAACCCTGATGTTTTTTGCTCGATATTAGTAATGGCAACAGGAAGACGCTTGAAATACTCAAAACGCTGTTTATCAAGGTACGGAAATCTTCGTGCGCGAGTCCAACTCGCACTTGGCCGGGTTTTCCCCATTTGAGATGCGGAACGCTCAAATAGTTTGTTTACCTTCTTTGTGGTAGGTTTATCTGCAACGGAGTTATACAATTTACGTTATGATAGACTTCGGTGTATTGATCTTGGATGCGCCAAGACTCTGATGATGAAAGTTATTTTGTCTTATCATTTTCGTTGCAAACTCGACCGTAACGTAGAAAGAGTAGAGTGCACGCAAGTGCACGGGCTGCCGTATATTTGTACACAATGGGCCTCAGTCTGGGTGTATTTACATGTTTGGGATGTCCTTGCCTGGTTACCACAGCACAGGGTGTCCTATTTTGGTACCAGGACAAGTAATTGTGTTGTGTGGAAGCTATTATTAAGTAAAGGTGGATCAGTTGCTGACTACAATCAATATTTGATCAATCTGTGGTTGTAAAGTCGCCCGTAACGTAACTGAGTAAGGTGCACGGATGGAGAACTTCATGGTGAACTGGACAAGAAAATGTTTAATCTCATTGGAGAGACCAAGTTAAAAGGCCGTACAAATCGAGCTTTAAGTGTAACGTAATTGTTTGGAGACCTGTACAACCCAAAAAAAAAACAATTTTTACGAGTTTTTCTTTTTTTGAGGTATCTATGTACCTGTTATAAAAACAATATTACTCCAATATAAACTATATTCTAAACTTAATTTAAAGCAAATTCTTTAAACTTAAAATTACTGGAATTAATGAAGGCACACTATTATACATATTATTATAATTGTGACAGTTAAAAATTGTGGTCATTGCACGATAAGAGAAGGACTGACTCCTAAGATACAGATTATGGAGTCAGGTTCAGGAGTCAGGACATCACGTAGTATTCTAAGAAGGCTCAATACCATTATATTTTGAAACTTACACTGTATGTATTGTCAAATTACTAATTACTGACTTAAACTTGAGGCAAGTTCCCCATTAATTGATATGTTTCGTGAATAGGGCATTAAAAAAACTATTAATAGATTATGTTACTACCAAAGACGCGGCATTAGCTAGTATGCGATAACTGTTTTGCCATTGACAGTTCAGTGGGAATGATTTTTTATCAAATTGACACACTTATTGAAGTGAACTCCTAGCGGATAAAAATATACGCTCTAGTGAAGGGAATAAAGTTTCTATCTGCGTTTGTTTGAGGACTGGTTAATGAATATATACTAGATAGATAGGGAAACAAAGATGTCGTTGCTTTTTTTTTTTTTTTTTTTTTTTTTTTTTCATTGTAAAAACAGAATGTTTACTTAATGAACGTCAAAGTTGTTAGTTTCACAATTAATGGATTATGTGGAGAAGAAGCTAACAAAGAAACTCCACATTTATTCTTTTCAAAACACGTTTTAACTTAATTAACAGAGTTTTCAACTTAAAATATTAGTCATGAATGTGTTGAACACTAGTCACAATCTTCCTTTAAATAATATTAATCTACTGTTTAATGCCAAACATCTTTGTCTTCTAAATAATCCTTGATGTTATAGTAAGCCTTTTTGCACAGAATGTGCTTAACACATTTTTTAAATTGCGTTGGAGGTAACTCTAATATATCTTGAGGAATTTTGTTGTAGAACCTTATACAGTGCCCCATAAAGGATGTGTTAACTTTTGCAAGTCTAAATAGTGGAAATGACAATTTATGTTTATTTCTAGTATTAACATTATGGTGGCCACCAACATTTTCGAAGTCTTTGATATTTTTTGTAACGTACATAATATTTTCATAAATGTATTGACATACAACTGTTAAGATGTTGGTTTCTTTGAAGAAATCTCTTAGCGAATCCCTACTACCTAACTTGTAAATAAATCGGATGGCTCTCTTCTGCAAGATGAAGATAGTCTCAATGTCTGCTGCCCGGCCCCATAGTAGTATACCGTAGGACATAATACTATGGAAGTAACTAAAATAAACAAGCCTAGCAGTTGCAACGTCAGTGAGTTCCCTAATTCTTTTCACTGCATATGCTGCAGAGCTAAGTCTGTGTGCTAATTTTACAATATGTGGACCCCATTGTAGTTTTGGATCGATGGTGATGCCCAGAAATACAGTATCATCTACAAATTCTAGTTTTTCATGTCCAATTACTATGTTGTTCTCAACTACTCGTACGTTAGGTAAGGAAAACTTTATACATTTCGTCTTTTTAGAATTTAGCAGCAGATTATTTGCTGTGAACCAATCTAGTACTTGCGAGAGAGCATAATTTGCATCGTCAAGATTATTTTCTTGTCTCCTTATTTTAAAAATAAGTGACGTGTCATCAGCAAATAACACTATCTCAGACATTTTTTGTACCATAAACGGTAAATCATTTATATAGACTAGGAAAAGGAGCGGCCCTAAGATAGATCCCTGCGGGACTCCTATTTTTACAAGTGAACCCGAGGATTTAATACGATTTACGTCTGCTTTTTGGACCCTTCCTTCTAAATACGATCTTAAGAGATCTAAACCTGCACCCTTTATTCCGTAGTGTTTTATTGCAAAATATACATAATGATAAAGATTCTTTGAGCAATTGGCGCATTATTTTTTTGCAAAATTATTTGAAAAAAGTTGGATCAGCTAATCATGATTTTTGTCAACTAAACAAACAAGCATCGATACGAGTACGTGTTTAGCCATATAAATATAGTCAGCAAATAGACAGTTACCTAATGAAAGAAAAACAAATTATTGCTTTACGCAATACTATCAAATAGAACCTTTAGACCAGTGGTCGCCACACTGCTTTGGTCAAGGGCTATAATGAACAATGTGAGGAATTATTGCGGGACACACATTCGTGAGCGTGATTCGAGAGCGTTGGTAGCCTAGTGGGTAGAACATCGGACTCTGAAGCGAGGGATCCAGGTTCGATCCCAAGTGCGGGCATGTACCTATGACTTGGTTTTCTAAGTTATGTACATTGTGAAGTTATAGTAGCAATACCACACGCTAACTGTGAAGGAAAACATCGTGAGGAAACCTGAGTGTCTGAGCTATTCACATACCTCAGCGCTTGAAATCGCCAATCCGCGGCGGGCACGCGTGGTGATTAAGCCCATACTCTCTCTTTGAGAGAAGGCCTGTGCCCTACAGTGGGACGCATATAGGCTGATTAAACTAAACTAAACACATTCGTGGCTTGGGTAGTTGACACCACCAAACAATGATATTTTTTTATGTGCTCTCAAAACGCAACTGCGCCACAAATTTTGAATGGCAGGAGAACCCGGAGTATCGTTTGCGGGCCTTAGTTTGGCGACCACTGCTCTAATTTAGGCCAAGTTCATCGATCGATCGAGGGTAGCTGTTCCCGTACCAGGCCTAAATGCCATAACGAATGAAAATTCTTTCAGCGGTTATGATAAGATAAGTTAATAGATAGATAATAATTTGTACATAGGTACGAAAATAACAAACGATATTAAAAAAAAATTTTTATGCGAACAGTGATCATATAATACATCAAAATACACACATGCGGGGCCTGATTATGCGTAACAAATCCTGAGCGGCTCCAATCGCCTAACTGTCAAAGTCCATACTAATTTGGTAGTGTCTAACTGACTGGCATAGTTCAGCATTTGGTGCGCGTAATAGCGGTGACTCCGCAAAAAAAAGGCAGACAACATCCATGGTGTGGAATAAGTCGACTAAGCTGAGGGTGTGAAACTTATTTCCCTTGAACAGTTTAGTGAAATATGTTGCGCGTTTGATAGATTATGATAAGGAACCTGATTAAAGAACGATAAAACGAAATCCGTAAACAATGTGTCTTGCGCATAATATCTTTAGAATTAAAATATATAGTACAGGGTAACCTTAAAAGGGTGCAAAAAAAAAGTGTTGACCATTTTTTTGTTAATTTTAATAAGCAGTGGCACTGTTTTGATAGATGATTCTTAGAACCACATGTACAGAATGGACATTTATCTACACAGGTTTACGGTTTTGAGTGGCTATTTAGTGAGGAAGTTATAGACGTATTGTTATGTATTAAGTTTTCATCAAATAGCTGAGCTGCCACTTCTGTTCCGGTCCCCCGGTCTATTATGCTACAAGTGTAGCAGTACCATAGCCAAGCTGATGCGCGTGAGTGCCTGACTGTTTCGTCGAGTCACACCACGTACTGGCAGTTAGTTTCACTTTACAGGCGGCCGCAGACAGACGGCTGGCTGACGAAGAATTTCAACCAGCCAGTTCGATGAAAAAAGTTTCGTTGCGTGGTTTTTGAGCGAGTTTTTTTTTTCAATCATTCGGTGTTGTGAGCGTGTTCTTTTTTTGAAATTTTGGATTGCCTTTCGGTGCCGTTTTTTCAAAGGTAAGTTTTGAATTAGGTGAAAGAGATAGTTTTAGTTCAGTTTGTTAGAAATTTGTTTCTCTATACTTTTGCACGAGATACAGTACCAAAATTGTTAGCGTTTTTACATGACTGTCGTTATTTTGGTTACAAGTCTGTGTATTAGTAGTACCTAAGTTTGGAAAGTAGTGGAAGCCTAGTCTGTAAGGTGACAATAGATTTTTCCAAGTATTCTTCGTATATTTATTATTATCAAGAATTTTTTTCTAGGCACATAGTGTGTACGCCTCTTCATTCATGTTTGCGTCGATTGGAACAAAATATGGTTAATTGTTTATTGTGAAGCACTGGGATCTCATTATTTCTGCGCTAATGCATCGGCAAGCGCAGCGTAGGACAACCAGCCACAATATGGACAGATGACCTCATCCAAGTGGCAGGAAGACGATAGATGCAAGCCGCTTCCAATCAGTCTTTTTGGAAATCCATGGAGGCTGAATGATGATGATGATGATGAATCACTGGGGTAAAAAGTATTGCAGACAAATTCTCATCTAAACCAGTCCAGGCGTAATAGAGTTGACAACAATTAAACAATGTACGAAAATGGGTAAATGCAGTGATTTATATGAACAAATCTTACTTTGTGGAAAACTTTGATGTCGCAAAAAAAACATCAGCTGTTTTATATGTATTTTAATGCCGCAGGTGGTATCTTGTTACCTATTTTAGCTACTAAGATGTTACTCATATCGCGTATACCGTCGATCGTAGTACACTCTGATGAAAACAGCCGATTTTTGTACTGAGATCTCATATGTACACGATACGAGTAGCATCTTAGTAGCTAAAATAGGTCGCTCGGTCCGAGCGCACTAATATCGTGAAAACGAGGCTTAAGAAATAGGTAAATTTTTTTTTCGCGATTACCTATATAGTTTTTCCCATAAGAAAAGTTTTTCGTATTATTTATTTCGAAATCCAACAGCACAAAACAAAAAACTATCAAGTATCGCAACAATAAAGCCAAAAATAGATTTCACTTATAACTGTAAGGATACAATAATAAAACACAAAATATGAAGCAGTACGAACAAAAAATATATATATTGATATGTTTAAATTAAATTTAATTGGGATGTGTGTGTGTGTGTGTGTATGTGTGTGTATGTGTGTGTATGTGTGTGTGTGGGTGTGCGTGCGTTTGTGGGTGCGTGCTTGCGTGCGTGCGTAAGTGCGTGCATGCGTATGTCGTATTAAAAAATAATATTTCCATTTGCCGATGTTCGTGGGGGATGTTGTTACAACCTGTCACATTAGTGGTATTGTAAGTAACTCATCGACTTTTTTTAATCTGAGATGTACAGACGAAATCTGGTATACCGTAACATACAGACACTCTAACGTTACGTTACGGGTGACTATGAAATAAAAATTTTGAAATGTCGACTGAACTTGAAGTAATAATTTGTTAACCAAAACTTTAATCAACAGGTAAAACTATAATCTAAGTAATAAGGAAACGACAAACCAATTATTCAAGATCTTACGGACGTATTGTTTGTATTATTCTCTAGTAAAAACCGACCAGGCGTGAACCCACCACCCACACAGTAGGAATCCATACCAACATCAACAACTCTGTCTGAAAAAAATGTGGGGTAGTTAGAAAAAAAAACTTGCTTGAAACAACACCCAACTGCTAAAAAAACTTATAAATACCAACACACCTACTGCCATAAAATCTGAAGCCGAGTTTTCGCGATGTTAATTTATACAATCGACAACAGGTGAAACTAATTTTTTTTTTGCAATATTGCTCTTTAACGTAAGTGATTATACTGCACCCGTGTAAAGGTTGTCATGCTGTCAACTTTACGCTTGGACAGGGCGGCCTATTTTAGCTACTCGGAAGCTATTTGTATCATGTACACCGGGCGCCGATCTCTGTACGAAAATTTGCTGTTTTCAACAGGGTGTACTGAGATCGCCGGTATTCACGATATTATTGTGGCATTCGAGTAATTTTCAGCTCTCTCGGTCAGAGTGCACTAAAGCCGCGTTCTCATGATATTAGTACGCTCGGACTGAGTGACCTGTTTCGGCTACTCAACTACTCGTACGTAGCGTCTGCGTTGGCGATCTTTGTTAATAAGATCGCCGGTATGTATATATTATATGAATTCCCTATATATGTGTAAACCTTTTAACCCGGCGTGAGTGAGGTGAGGAATTGTTACACCAGCTATGAGGTGGGTATGAGATACCCGGAACTATGATGTAAAATTTTTGATACTATGATGGTACAATTATGTTTTTGACTTAAGACATATTAATAACAGTAATCATTCAACAAGATGAGCAAGTAAAATACCAGCATTAAGTAGGTACAAAAAATGTTTTTTTTTTTTTCTTCAAATATCAAAGTGCCTAATTTCCTTCAAAAAATACAAGTTTAGTAAAATTCCTAATGTTTTATGTTTTGAGTTCTTTTCATGTAAAATCAAACGAAATTAATTGCAAATTATATGATAAATCAACATAATAACAGTGTCTCCTTATTATTATAACTAACAAGGATCCGAAAAGTCTTATGAGATCATGTAACATAGCACCGAAGTTGCACCTGCGAATCGTGTATCGACCGTCACCGGCGGCGCAACACTATACTCGACAGTGTACCTAGCCTTTCACACCCTTACCTCCAGCTACTGAAACGGCAGGAATCGCATGACAACAATACCATTAAATAATCTGCGATTGAAAACTTCCCGGGTATGACATACCCGAGCTCACTCACGCCGGGTTAATCTACTTGCTTATATTATTTTCTAGTGTGTACAATAAAGAGTTCTAATATAATCTTATCTCCGGTGTACACGGTACGAGTGCCATTTTTGTAGTTAAAATAGTTCACTCTGTCTAAGATCGTGAAACGCATGAAAACCCGATCTCAAGCCGCTTTTTCACGATCTTAGCACGCTCGGACCGAGTGACCAATTTTTACCACTCGCATGGTGTACACCGGCCACCTTATTAAAAAAAAAACACAGGAAATGAATGGAGTCATAAGCGTCGTGTGTGAAAAATGTACTGACTTTTTTCAAAAAGGTTAGGCTACAAGCCAAACGCTTAACCCGATCGTCTTTATTTTAGGCTCAAATTGTAGCTGACTAGCCTCCGGTTTCTCGTATACTAACAAGCTGTTAATTTACTGTTAACAGCTGTCAGTGGTTTTTTTTTGTATGCACTTTGGTCAACTGACCGCTGTTAACAGTAGATTAACAGCGTGTTAGTTTACGAGAAACTGGGGGTAAGCCTCAGTTTCTGAAAGATTGTTCAAATGTAACAAGAGATTAATCTAAGATTAGTTCAAAATAACGGCACGTGATTAGCTGAAATTAGCTTGACGTGAGATTAACATGAGATTAACATTTGATCTAGAAACTGAGCGTTAATTGTCCAGACGAGTTTGTCTCAAATATTTGATATCATTTTTCGTTTCCAATTTTTTTTTTTTTTCACTATTACGGCCCTAACTTTTGACTTTCTCAAATAATTCTCTTTGGACCTTACAGCCTTTTGAGTTTTTGGAATATCATATCTTCACAACTCTCCTCATTTTGTCAGAGTAGGGCGTCTCCCCTCTCCCAGCTAAAGGATTGATTGTAGGACAGACAGACAGACAGATGGACGGACATGCCAAACCTATAAGGGTTTCTTGTTGACTGCGTAACCCTAGAAATGAGTAATTCACTGGCAAAAACGGGAAACACGCTTCTAAAGACGTTGGCAGGTATTATTTCCTTGTGTAGTAGTCACCGGCAAACATGGTCGTTGGTCAGCAGTCAGTCACTCCATATTCGCTCTCATTTTACGCGACATAAGAGCGAAAATCCAACAAACAAGCATTTACGGGGTGGTGAAACAGTTAAAAAAAAAATGTTTTTTTAAATAATTTCTGCCGTGAGATTAGACTAACGCCATAAAAATACATAAAAAAAACCCACTAAGTGCGTTTTGCGCCGCGGATTGACAATTTTGAACGCTGAGTGCCTAAACACCTCAGAGTCTCAGGTTTGCTTACGATGTTTTCCTTCGCAGCTAGCGAGTGGTATTGCTACTACAACTTCACGAATGTACGTAAATTAGAAAACAAAGTCATTGGGTCCATGACGTGATTCGAACTCTTGACCTCCCAAATGTGAGGCCGCCGTTCTACCGCTGCCCTACCACCGCTCGACGCTCGTAAATAGTCATCAGTATTGCATCGGGGGTAATTCTTGATCTGTCTTCCAGTCTGATTCATAATTTTATTTATTATTACGACGGTATAATATTTATCGGGATTTCCCAACGACTTTGTTCGGTTTCACATTGTACGATAATCGTAACTGCATGACTAATCGTTGGACTAGAATTATTCATACGAAAATATCCGACGATATCTTGTCGTTACGGTTATCGCCTAATGTGAAACCGGCCAGTCACGTTATCACGTACGCATTATACTCCGTTCCACGTGAAGGTTCCGCAATTAGTTCTAAATTTTATGTCACGCATTTATATTAAACTGCTGACTGTTTTTTTTAAACATGAAAACGACACAATAAAGTCCCTATGGTTTTGAAATTAGCGTATTTGTTGTTATGATTGCTCTAAATAAATGACATTGAATCGCCTCGCTCAATATAAGTGAATGTGTAAGTCCGCACAAATCTTTTTGGCGGTAAAATGAACATAGTCACAGATTATTTGTGCATCGCTTACTGTCTTTACAGTGTATGTGTGGGTAATTGACGTAGTGTGATGCGTAGTGATGTGAAAAGTAGACAATATTTAATCGATTAATAAATTCCGATTAGATGCAAGAACAATAGACTGATAATTACTATCGAGAGATTTAGGGTATTTACATTTTGTTTTGTTTATTAAACATCTGAAAAAAAAGTTTATTTTATAGGCTGCCATGAGCATACATGATGTTGTACTCGTATTGTTGTTTTTAAATCGGGATAACAAGACTTATTTCTCTGTAGAGGAGCTTACAGATTGATAAAGTAACATAGTGAGTGATGTAACATAGTGAGTCAAACAAGTAGTTTAAATACAAGGGATAGCAGAGGTCTCGCCCACCGAGGGTTCCGTACAAACTTTTAGGAACTTAAATATTATAAATAGTTCACGAAGGGAGTCTCGAAGTCCGAGCTTTTCCCGAACATCATCATCATCATCAGCCATTTGACGCCCTCTGCAGGACATAAGCCTCCTTAGTAGTTTTCTAAGCTTCCCGGTCTTAGACCCGGTCCCGACTCCCCGCCACCGTAAACAGTCTCTGGAGAGAGGCCTGCCCACGCTGCGTCATCCGGTCCGCGGTCGTCAGGTCAGAACTTTTGCGCCTCAACGGCCATGCGTTCTCCGAGCTATGTGCCTCGCCCACTGCCACTTCAACTGAGCAATAATTCTTCGAACCATATCAGTAAGTCGGGTTCTTCTGCGGACCTCCTCATTCCTGACACGATCAGGCAGTGAAACTCCTAACATAGCTCTCTCCGTTGCTCGTTGGGCGACCTTGAGCCTTCTTATGAGGCCCATAGGGTCTTACATCTATATCACCCGCCAACACAATAAAACCCTTAGCGTAAAATATTCTGTAAATCTGTATATTAGAACGTATTTTGGTATGTATATTAGAAAGGGCCAATTTTTCAATAGTTAGATAGATAGATAGAGAACACTTTATTGCACAACCAGGTGAAAGATATTACAAATAGTTTCTTATATCTAAGTAGTGGTATACAATTGGCGGTCTTATCGCTTAGAGCGATCTCTTCCAGACAACCTTTGGATGGAGTGGATTGCCGCAAGAGTTAACTGGAGAATAAAATAAAATTGCATGCTATCACTGTCTAAATCTCAGGTCTAAATCATACGACAAGACAGTGACATCATCAGTTTTATTCTCCAGTCAAGTTTTATCTGACTATGGAAAAATCCCGTCTAAGTGACACATTTTCCTCGTTTCGTTATAACTTACTATTTCAAATTCACACTTTAGTGTTATTAAGAAATTCTCAGCAGTAGGTACAAAGTGATCGTCCATTGTACATATTTTTTTCTAACCTATATAATTAGAAAATCGTGACAATGCTATTCCTGTCGTGTCTACGAAGAATGTAGATTGATGTATTATGTTCCGTGACGTCAAACGGCAAGGCTCTAGACAAAATCTTAACACGTGACATATACACGCTGGTTTGAAAGCCGCGGTTATGTTATTAGTAATTAAAAATGGCATCTATTTAGATTATTACTTTTAAGTATAGACGTGAATAAAAAAAAAAGTTGGAAAATCTTGTTTCGAGTTGAGAAATCTTGTTAAAAAACCGGCCAAGTGCGTGTCCGGCCTCGTATTACAGCTCCGTAGTAAGAGGCGGTTTTTATGTACTTTACAGAAGTAACAACTTCATCAAAGGAAATTTAATTATTGGTTAACTTGTAAAGCCTATTTAGCCGTGATAGTTTTCCTTTCTCGTTCATTATTTATGTGCTACTGCCCTGAAGTTTTTCACGTTTCTATCAACCGTTTAGCCGGGAGAGGGGACAGCTTCTACGGAGCCAAAAATGGGCGAATAATTAGTACCGCCTCTCCGTCTCACAACAATGACCCGCGGACTCACCGCTCTGGATGGCTACTAATTGGTCTCATAGATTCGAGTTTGTGTCGAGATATGTTTGATAAGTGCGCTTTTAAACAGAACAAACCAGCGTATTCGATAGCTATTGTCAGGCACGTTCATTTTGCTATGTTTTTTAAACCACCCAAAATTAATGGTGTATTTAAGGTAATCAATCGACTTCAAAAAAGCGGGTGGGGCTGCATCGGGTTACACGGCCGTTGGTTTAACGTGAAACGTCTATAAGTAAGCGTTAATTTTTAGCTCAAACTGCGCAAGAGGTTACGCGGCACTAGCAACATCTAGCGACACGAATCAAGACGCTCTGAGAAAAGGCTACTTTTCTCTACTCAACGATATATGTATAAATTAATTGCTCAAGACACGTAGTTACAGAGTTGCCAGCCCTCGCATGTTGACATGTTTTCGTTGCATGCACTTTTAGCAAGTGACCCTCTACTACCGAATTGAAAGACGTTGCGCGTCAAAAAATGAGGAGATTAGATTAAAACTCTTCATTGCACACAATATATTATAGTAAGTCCATTAAATTTCTTATAAATCTAGATTACATACTATGCAATTGGCGGTGTTATGGTTCAAAGCGATCAAACGGTCGCTTCGGTCGTGGTTTGCAAACAATGTGGCAAAAGCATCTCAAAATTTGTTTTGAATTTGACAAGATAATAGATAACAATAATTTCCACGCAATACATCACTTGTCCTAGTCCGGAACTAGGATGCCGTGTGCTTTGGTAACCAGGCAAGGAAATCACAAACACGGAAATACACCCAGACTGAGGCCATTTGTGCAAATGTACGGCTTCTGCCCCAAGTGGGAATCGAAGCCAGTCATGGTAATCAGACGTGATACCGTAAGACCAACGAGGCAGTCAAAACAGTCTTACTCCCGGTTTCTCCTACACTAACAAGCTGTTAATCTACTGTTAACAGCTTTCAGTGTTTTTTTTTGTATGCACTTTGGTCAATGGACAGCTTTTAACAGTAGATTAACAGCGTGTTAGTATATGAGAAACTGGGGGTTAATCTGTCAGAAGATATTAAAATTATTGACTTCAATCGAACAAAACTCAAACCTTTAGGTTGGCTTCGTTCATTCGACTCATTAAATAATTAGCCAATAAAAAAAAAACTATCGGTATGACCTTCGTAGTTATTTGTTCGCCACCACGGATGAGAGAAGCAATCGCGATGAAAAAATGGTTGACTTTTTTACAACTCAAATTCAGCAATTAATAGACTTATAGTACGGTCGACAGCGAATACAACTTTTCTGGCGTGCGTTCTGTTTGTTGAATGTCAAATTACAATGTTTTCGCTGTCTTCGGATCGAGTTGTAGTGGAGAAAAAGACAGCAAGAAATCCCCTCTATGTCTATATCTCTACATAGTACATAAGGGATCAAATGTTTGTATCTATATTTTTTTACAAAAGTCGCCAACCTGTGACATACATTTGGCACATCATGGGCCCATACATTGAAGTTTAAGCAGAAATTCAATGGCCCATAATTTTTAATTTTTATTAAAAAATTGAATATACTCCAATAAAGGTTCGCCGTCAATGTACTATATCAAGAAGATGGAATAAATACAGCCTTAGGCCATTTGTACAAATCTTTTTACATAATGATACACTACCAGTCTGTTATTATTTTTATTTGTATGCACTTTGGCCAACTGACAGCTGTTAATATAGAATAACATATTTTATCTACGAGTAATCGGGGGTTAGTAGGGCGGCCCCAGTGGGAATCGAATATATTACCTCCGGCACGGTAATCAATCATGTTAACGCCACACCGACGAGGCAGTCAAATAACTAAACACATCAAGCACCGATAATTTGTTCTAACAAATTAATTAGTTAGCACGCTTGACTATCAAAACAGTGGTCGTGAGTTCGATTCCCACTGGAAGTCGCCGTAATTGATTTGTACAAATAGCCTTAGTCTGGGAGTATTTCCATGTTTGTCTGGTCACTAATTTATCGCAATAAATTGAATTGAATTGAATTTTCACCAAAGCACAGAGTAGCCTAGTTTGTGACCAGGATAAGTGATTGTGTTGTGTGGAAGTAATTATTATAATTCAAAATACAAAGGATAAGTGATTGTGTTGTGTCGAAGGGACGCTTTGGCGCGAGATACACAGATGGGCCGTGGGACGAGGGCGCTGTAAGATAGCTAGAGTCACAGACCAGACCACAGTCCTTGCTCTGCGGTCGCTCTTGGTCTGTGACTCTATAAGTATTACGGCGCCCTCGCCCCACGTCCCATCTGTGTGTCTCGCGCCTTAGACATCTAATCAGCCCATCAATAGAGCCCACTGTTGGGCATAGACCTCATCTCTTTCACGCCAACCCTTCCGGTCGTTTGCCAATCTCGTCCATTGTCTCCCAGCCGGCTTCACAACGGGCAACACAATATTGGGCAAAAACATTAGTACAGAGATTTCACAAAAAGGTAAGTGCGCAAAAACATTCATCATCAGCTATTTGACGCCCACTGCAGGACATAGGCCTCCTTCGTGGTTTTCATAACCATGAGGGGTTTTGCCATAGTCACCACGCTTGGCAGGCGGGTTGGCGATCGCAGTATGCAGTTGGAATCTCAAGAAGTCTCCTGGTAATTGATTTCCTTAGTCGCCATCTACAACATCCACGAAAGGAAATGGAGTGACGCTATTCTTAATCCGGCGCCACACGGGAAAACATTATTTCACCTTAATTTAAGTTTGTTTTTCTATCTACCTATAACGTAACAATATTCTTTATTGTACACCAGGAAAAACATAAACATAAAATATTTATAAAGATATTAGTACAATTTACAAACAATGTTATTTAAATGCTATCCACAAAATTAACGATTAACTTCTGACGCTGTGCTTGTTTAAAAACCTGTGTTACGGCAATCAGTGACATAATAGAAAGTCTTAGCACCATTACTTAATGGACGTAGTATAACTATGAGTTTCCTAATCGGTGAGTAATTTGATACGGTTACCATCAACGACAGCAAAAAAGTCGAAGGCTTCGGATTAGGGACAGCCGACACGCGTGATTGTGAAACGGTGATGAAGTAGGTACAGTCAACATCTTTTTTAAAAACCTATTTAGAGGCTAAAAATTCCACCCATGCCGAGACTTGAACCCGCGACCTCTGGATAACCGTACCAGCGCTCTCCCAACTGAGCTAATTGGCAAGTGCAGGAATCAGTGACATTTCGAGCTTCCTTACAAACTTTCTCTGTATAAGTACAGGCAGCGACATCTGGCCAAAGCAATTTACACCACTTGCAGCCCCGAGTAACCCACTTTGCTGTTAGATTTTTACATCGGAATGATATCGCTGTACCTATATGATTATATTATTCAGAATATAATCATGTCGCGGGCTCAAGCCGGGTCCATTTAATTTTTTTCCTGTTCAAAACATTCAAGTCTCGGCATGGGTGGTATTTTTTGCCTCTAAATAGGTTTTTAAAATTGTCCTCAGCAAGGGTTAGTGCAACAAAAAGAATATAACATCATCAACCTTTACGCGCGTGTTCTCTACTCAGTTACGTTACGGGCGACTTTGCAACAAAAATGGAAATTTCGACATGCTGTCGACTGTACAGCCGAACTTTTTGACGTTTTAATTCCATTGCCGCCTTAAGCCCGCGCGCTCTTCTTCTTAAGCGGAGCCTTACTTGGCCACGCCTATTTGGTAAATATTACCCATCCGTTGCTGGGATTTCTGAGGAATATTTAACACTTATTTGTAAAACCTGCAATGTATTGTAAATCGGGTGAATACGATTAGCCAAGTTAAGCGCCAGTATGAGCGTATAAGAAAAGCCATAAGGTTTCATTCATTTGTCATTTATTAACAGCCTTGTTTATAAAAATGTCGATCCCATTAAAACACTTCTAAGACGTAGTTAAGACGGTTTATAAGAGATGGATGGACGGAAATCCAGACAAAAACCGGCTTTTACTCCGTTTTAAGAGTGTTTTAGTGGATTCGACTTCTTATAAATAAGACTGCAATCGTAGTAAAAGGCTTACACCCGGTTTCTCGTACGCTAACAATCTGTTAATGTACTGTTAACAGAGGTCAGTTGTCTGTTTTGTATACACTCTGGCCGATGGACAGCTGTTAACAGTAGGTTAGTGTTCGAGAAACAGGGGGTTTGTCAATCGGCGTAAGAAGTGCGCAAGCTCCAATGTTGGTAATCTTTACAAAATCATAACCTTCTAAACCATAAGGGAGGCCTAAGTCCTGCAGTGGGCATCAAATAGCTGATGAGGATGATGATGAACCTTTTAAACCTATACACACATCACTGTAAATCACTTATAACTTTCTTAACTCACAGCCAATGTATGAGTGGTACTTAAAGAAATCTGGCAAACCTGTTGGACAGCTAGTTTTTTCTAGGCGTTAGGAGCTTAAGCAGCCTGTAAATGTTCCAATCCCCCTGTAGGGCACAAGCCTTCTCTGAGAAAGAGAAAACAAAACAGCAGAGAAAGCTCTCAAATGGACAAAAAAAAAACGGCCAAGTGTGAGTCGGACTCGTGCACGGAGGGTTCAGTAAAGTATCTATACAACCTTTAAATATTTCGAGCGTGTACCCTGTTGCCGTTATCAGAGATAATAAAAAATAAAAAAGTTAAATGGATGTAACCGAGCTAGAGCATGCGTATGTGAATATACTGTCTTTACATATTATTCTGGTTGAGCTATAACGAGATAATAACAGGAAACATAAAGTTCAGTGCCTCACACATAAGGCAGTCTTATTTAAATGACTTCCGAATCATTCCGATGAGGTCAAGGGCTTAAGAGACATCGCCCACGACCAATTTATAAACGCGATTTGAGCGCGTACCTAAAGTAGTCGTGGACGATGGCTCTAAATAGCCCTTTTACATTCCTCGAGCACTGCCTCGGGCTCTGGCCATACTGAATGAACGTGGGGCGAGCACGCGGAAAAGACGCGTCTTTTGTCTATATATAGTCTTTGTTGTCGAACTCCTCCGAAACGGCTTCACCGATTTTTATGAATTTTTTTGTGTATATATGGTAGGTCTGAGAATAGGCCGTAGGCTAATTGTTAAATAACCTACGACTAGTTATTAATATGACGAAACAACGTTTGAGGGGTCAGCTAGTCTATCTATGAATTATACAAGGCTAAAGAACTTTGTCGGGATCGTGGCAACTGGCAAACTCTGGATTCATCCTTATGAATGAAGAGCAAACATTCTCTCATCCTGAGAGAAGGCCTGTAGGGCACAGGCCTTCTCTCAGGATGAGAGAATGGGCTTAATCACCACGCGTGCCCACCGTGGATTGGCGATTTCAAGCGCTAAGGTATGGGAATAGCTCAGACCCTCAGGTTTACTCACGATGTTTTCCTTCACAGTTAGCGCGTGGTATTTCTACTATAACTTCATTAATGTACATAACCTATAAAACCAAGTCATAGGTACATGCCCGCACCGGGGATCGAACCTCTCGCTTCCAAGTCCGATGTTCTACCCACTAGGCTACCAACGCAAACAACTTAATAAACATTATTTCTTCCCGTACCGTAACGATTTCTATCAACGGTTGGTTTAAATTTAGAACAAAGCTAAATGAAGTGAAATATAAATAAACGTAAACGATATAAAACCGTTTCCTATAAATGATCAATTGACAGATTCTCAATTATCTGACAGTTATTTCACTTATGGCAAATGTGAACTCCGTGTGGTGCCGGATTAAGAATAGCGTCACTCCAACCAACGTTGAAATCACCAAAAAAATAACAGGTTGATTTACGCATTCGCCAGAGCAGTATCAAAATTTAGTTTAGAATAGCTCATATTTTTGCTATTTAACTCATGATAAAAATAATTGATGAATGAATAACAATAATTGAACATATTCCCGTAATAAAATAATTGATGGGTAGAATATTTAAAATTATTTTTTTCTCAGGTACCTAATTATCAACTGCATCGTGTGTGCCACACATATATATTGACGCGTATTTCGAACAAAAACAAAAGATTGGAGCAATGGCTATTTTGCGCGAACTTGGCCAACAAAACACGAAAACTATAAAATGATGTGTTTGCTCACAGACATTGTGTGTTTGCTAATATTAAAATCCAATAAAATGAATGTAAATTCTGTACGCTGAAATAAATTATTGGTTTCTGATTGATGGATGTCGTAGAAAGCGACTAAGGAAATAAATTATCAGGAGACGGGCAGCAGCGTCTTCCTGAGATTCCAACCGCATACTGCGATCGCCAACCCGCCTGCCAAGCGTGACAATTATGGCAAAACCCTTTATGGTTAGGGAAAACCATGAGGGAGGCCTATGTCCTGCAGTGGGCGTAAAAATGGCTGATGATGATGAAATGTAAACTCTCGGTAGGCTTTATTATCTATTGGTAGTTGATAAGAAAGCCTACCGTATCTATCGTAATCAATTAGGTAGTTGACATTACCCAGATCCATGAAGACAGGAAGTGCCACTCCTTTTAACTAGATACCTATAATAGTGTAGTATTGAAGAAATCCTATCCCAGTCACAGATCACAATTCACAAATCTAAGTCAAAGTAGCATAGAAACTGCGACCTAATGAACGTTACAAGTGAATCATAGGAGTTCATTTCAAGATATGGTTCGTTTCGGTAAAAATTGGGAAAAAGAACTCAAATGTAAGAACTTTTATATGAGAAAAAAGTTCAGATATTCTCAGATCAGAGATCCAACCATAGTATTTGCAAGTCAAGTAGATCTTTTCAACAACTGACCTAAATTTGCCCAGCTCATTAATATTAGAAACCGGATTTCCTCGCGTTATTTTTTTGTCCTAATATATTTACCTTTTGAACCTTATGCTCAATACAATACGGCACAGAAGATATGATCATCATGAAAACCAATGAAGGTGTCAAGTATTGTATGCTAATCTAAGACGACCTCAAAATGGAGTTATAAATTGCCTTTAGAACTCGCAGTTTGATCCCGATTTAAGAGTTTAGCTTTCAAAACACAACTTTGGTTGAGGCACTAAATTTATTTTTCAGTTTAAACTTTTAAATATTACCCCAGGTCATTCCAAGCCTTAATTATGACCTTGAAAAGAATAATTAAAAATCATTGTTATGGTGGCCCGGGGCCCTCTACAAATTACGTTAAAAATAAATTGACAAGATTAAGAGCAGTTGTCGCTTTCTTTTAGCGTTTTTCAATGTTTCATTTAATTTTGTTCCTGTTCAAAACATTCAAGTCCCGGCATGGGTGGGATTTTTAGCCTCTAAATAGGTTTTTAAAATTGTCCTCAGCACGGGTTGGTGCAACAAAAAGAATATACCTAGTTTAGAAATTGTTTCTTTTATAGACGCTTTTCAAAATGTTGGAAGCACGCACGAACAATGCAGATTGCTGCCAGCGGCTGGATGACGATGGCCGACTACAGCAAAAAGTGGCGTGAATGAGCCGTTTTCAGCACAAATTCACAAAGCACTTCATAGATGGCGCTTATAGGCGTGCACATACAAGAACAGGGATACGTCTGTCAAATTTTGCTTAGCGCAGATTAATTTTGACAGCCGTATTCCGGTTCTTCTATGGCCACGCCTGTAAGCGCCATCTATGAATTGCTTTGTGAATTTGTACTGAAAACGGCTCATCAAAGAGTCGAGACGGAATTATGTTAAAAAATACTTTATTAAAAAATACCCCAATTTGGTCTGCGCGTGTCTTGCTAGAAGAGCTGACAAAGGTGATATCCGAAGGGTCGTCACACTTAACTCGTGCCTTGGGGGAGGCCTATGTCCAGATTGTCCAGCAGTGGAAAAGTACGGACTGCTTGATTGATTCCAAATAAATAAAAAAATCCTATTAAAATTCTACAGATAAATTATGTTGTTTCGGTATCTAGTAGCCATCAGGTCGGACATTCGTATTGTTATGGGGTTAATTGTAATAGGTCTAAAACGTGGGATGAAATTGCAATCCCTTCAAGCGGTATTGTATTAGCCTACATTCAGTGTGGACGTTTCTTTAATAACAAAGGGCATTTAAAGGGCAAGGTTGAACAGTTTTGATGAAACCTTCGAAGGTTGCTCGATGGATGGTTGGATGGGTTGGCTAATAGGCCAACCTATGCAATCATCCAACTTTCCCAGGAGTTCGTCGCCTCAGTGCGTATTGGCCAACAAACCAGTTTTGGCGTAAATTGCCTTTGAATGCAGTGTGCATAAGAATCAAATTCTATACAATCTGAACTAAGAAAGCTTTGTCTAGTGGTACCGCCTACCTAGACTATGTAGCTGAAGTGTCCACTCGGATGCTGTAGTGCCTGGGATATATTGTTTAGATGGAGTAGGCTTTCGGGTAACTGTGAAGGAAAACATCGTGAGGAAACGCTGAGGTAGGTACCTATGTGAAAACCTCAGCCACTCAGGTGTTCACAAACCTACCTAAGCGCTTGAAATTGCCAATCCGCGGTAGGCGCGCGTGGCAATTAAGCCCATACTCTCTCTCTCTCTCTCTCTGAGAGAAGGCCTGTGCCCTGCAGTGGGCACAGGCCTTCTCTCAGATAGACTACATAAAAAAGGCTTCCAAAGCGACAACTTAAACTTAAATACGAGTATATACCTATATTAGACCGACTGTGCCTTGCCTAAGCTGACGTCTCACGCCAACCAACAGATTTTGACCTAATTTTGATGAGACCACCCTTGAGATACCTTCGTTCTTGGTCTGAATCTTAGCCTTTCTTTCCTTATTAATGGTAGATGGTAAAGAATTATCGCTGAACGAACGCAGGGATTGAATTGGCCTCCTCCATTTTTGAGGTCGGTTAAAAATACCAAATGAATTCATTAGGGATCCAAAATTTACTTATTTATTGTACGTGAAAAATTATAAATATAAATGATCTGTAAATTGACTGTTAACAACTGTTGGCCAAAGCTGCGTCACTTATTTTTAGGGTTCCGTACCCGAAGGGTGCCAAACGGGACCCTATTACCACAGCTATTACTAAGACTTCACTGTCCGTCTGTCTGTCTGTCTGTCACCAGGCTGTATCTCATGAACCGTGATAGCTAGGTAGTTGAAATTTTCACAGAAGATGTATTTCTGTTGATGCTATAACAAAAAATACAAAAAACAGAATAAAATAAATATTTAAGGGGGGCTCCCATTCAGCAAACGATTTTTTTGCCGTTTTTAGCTCGATATTAATAACGGCAACAGGTAGACGCTTCAAATATTCACAGAAGATTTAGTTCTATGTTCGCTTCAAAAATAAATAATTTAAGTGAAAGAAAAAAAGTATCTAAGGGGGCTCCCATACAACGTTTTTTCTCTATCTTTGTGTCTAAAGTTGTATAGATAATGGTACGGAACCATTCGTGCGCGAGTCCGTCTCGCACTTGCCGGTTTTTTGTTCTTATGAAAAACAACTGACAACCGTCAACAGTACGGTACCAGTTTGTCAACGTACAATAAACTGGAGCTTAAACTGGCATTGTTTTGCATCGCGGAGAAATTGTTATTCACCTCGACAGTACTTACAAGACAATAGCTTTGTTATAGGTATTATATTATATCAAGGATTTATTGGACTGCGCAGGAAAATATTGCGAGGAAACCTTGCCACGACTGCTGCCATAGAGTCATTGTGAGCTACAGAACCGCAGTCTGAGCTTCCGAAGTGAGGCGACAAATTGGTAGCCAAACTGGCACGCTTAGCGTAGCCGGTGGTCAGTGATGCACTATCCATACGAATGTTTGCTTGTCTGTGAACGTTAATGCATCGAACATGACGCGATACGCACACATTAACGTTAATACATTAATGTGTGCGTATCGCGTCATGTTCGACACACTCTGTCTTTACATGGCACGTTTATGGCCGCTGCATTAACAGACTTCACTCAGATTCGTTCTAAATTCGCATTTAAATCGCAGCTAATAAGAGCTATCGTAGAGTAGTCGTGTGAATTCCCACTGTACATTATTGTTATAATTGTTATCCACTATCTTATCGTAAGTACTTATCTAATTGCACTTGTGAAAGGTTACTAATTGCATTATTAAGGCACAGGTAATTATTTAGATACTATACCCGGCAGATAACTTGAACAATAGTGGGGATGAGTTGGCGATGTACACGTAAAAGTGTTTTTTGTTATTATTTGTTAATACTCTGACGATAAAAATTCTAAAAACTCTAAAAACTCCTCACTGGTTTCGTCTTTCCCTTTACTACAGACTGTTTAAGCGGCCTCTGAGGAGTGTTTTAAGGAATCGTGTTTCGGAATCGGCAGATAACTTGAACAATAGTGGCGATGAGTTGGCGATGTACACGTAAAAGCGTTTTTTGTTATTATTTGTTAATACTCTGACGATAAAAATTCTAAAAACTAAAAACTCCTCACTGGTTTCGTCTTTCCCTTTACTACAGACTGTTTAAGCGGCCTCTGAGGAGTGTTTTAAGGAATCGTGTTTCGGAATCGGCAGATAACTTGAACAATAGTGGGGATGAGTTGGCGATGTACACGTAAAAGCGTTTTTTGTTATTATTTGTTAATACTCTGACGATAAAAATTCTAAAAACTCTAAAAACTCCTCACTGGTTTCGTCTTTCCCTTTACTACAGACTGTTTAAGCGGCCTCTGAGGAGTGTTTTAAGGAATCGTGTTTTTATAAATAAGACCATAAGACTTGCTGTGTCCGACAGGGTCCATGGTGATACACATTACCAGTTATTTAATATCCTGCTAAACTTAAACTAAACTTTGGCCTTTGCGATGATTTATGATGATGAGATGATTTATGCGGCCTCCAGTGGCATCTTCACTCACACTAAATGGGTGAAGGGACCAGTCGCTCGGACGCTGTTTTTTAGATTGCCCAGCCCCTATACCATCCTGACGGTTTAGTCGGCCTCACCTACAGGAAAAACAAGTCGATACGTGCGGAGCCAACCAAGCCGCGGGTTTCCTCATGATGTTATCCTTCACGGTTAGCGTGTGGTATTGCTACTCCACTTCCTTCCGTGGATGTCGTAGAAGGCGACTAAGGAAATCAATTATAATCAGGCTGGTGCACTTAATAAGTTTTACGGCAAAACAAACAACTACTAAATAAACTGAAGCTAAAGTATCACACAGACAGCATTAAGTCAAGACAATTGTTGACACGGCATTATCTCAAGAACACTCGTCAAATAAATACGCATTGAGCGATAAAACTAATTGTTCTCCATAGTCTTTGAGTATTTGATTTGTTTGATAGCTCACATCAGAAATGAGACAGTCCGCCAAAGAACTAAGGTGACTGACATAGCCTGTAAGATTATCAAGGTGACGTGGCAGTGGACTGGTCACGTGAATGGTCAATGGAGAGTAAAGGCTCTCGAGTCGAGTGGAGACCACGATCTGGCAAATGCAGCTGCGGACGTCCACCAGCTCGCTGGACCGACGATCTGAGGCAGATTGCTGGCGGCGGCTGGATGAGGATGGACGAGGACAGAAGAAAGTGGCGTGCCTCGGGGGAGGCCTATGTCCATCAGTGGACGATTACGGGCTGATTGATCGATTGATTCAGCAGTTGGTAGTACAGTCGACAGCGAATCAACCTTTACATCCGTGCACTCTACTCAGTTACGTTAAGGGCGACATTGCAACAAAAATGTAAAGGTTGATGTGCTGTCGACTGTGCATGAGCCAAGCATACACCGAGTAGTTACCTAAGCGGCGACTTTGCAATTGTCGAAGGTTGGTCAGTTTCTCGCAACAATCTGTTAACAACTGGTCGGTTGTGTTTTTGGTATCCACTTTGATTAACTGACAGCTGTTAACAGTAGATTTACAGATTGTTAGTGTACTAGAAACTGGGGATTCAACTAAACAGGGTGTAACAAAATCCACTTATACATTCTAAAATAGTGTTCTACTCGTCAATCATCATAAGATTGCCATTGAATAATAAAAATGCAAAAGTTATAAAAATTTTAGGTGTGTGCCTTTACGAGATCCCACGAGAGATATGATTTTTCAACATTAAATTAATTAATTCCGGGATCACTTACTTAATCCTTTGTCGAACGAGTCCGACCAGGTTTCGCTCTGATTCGCAGAGCTTAATAATTTGATTAAAATCATTAAAATAATTTGAAATGTGCTAACCAAATATGAATCTTGTTGTTCGAGGCAAATAAATTATTATTATTATTCTCTTTATTTATTTTCATGACTTAGAATAGGTTTAAAAAAGTAAAAAAATATAAAAAAAATTATATTTTTTTTTTAATGAGTCCAACTCGCACTTGGCTTCTTAAATGAGTAGGATGGTATTATATTTATTTATAGATGTAATTGCTTACTTATTTAAATTACTGTAATCGGTACATAATGATTGTATTTGCTTTGTTTATACTTAGACAAGACCAGACAGTTGTAGATTTGTGATTTATTTGCTTAGTGAATGTCATAAGATTTTTATTTACTGTGATTAAAATGATATAAAACAAGACTCCGATTCTACACAACTAAATTCTATGCAAGTATCTTGAACTCAACTTTATACTTTTGTATAGTACACTATACAAAAAAAAATATTGTTATCTACAGATTTGATACACTTAGGTTAAGATAAATTTGAAGATTGACATAGCTATAGGGTTATATTTATACAGGGTATCTTTGATTTGAAAATAGTTTATTTCACAATAAAGCATTTGTGGACAGGCGAGCTTAATATGAATAAGTAAGGGTCTTCCTTCCCAAAAGGGTCGTTCTGCTGATTAATAATTTAATACACACAAGTTTTAGAATGGAGAAAATTTTCAAATCACTGTTCCATATATTTTTGTATCTAGCTTAGGAATGATACAGTACAGCACCTATGGTATAACCGACAACACATTAACCTTTACATGCATGCACTTTAATCAGTGGTCTTACGGGCGATTATGCAACTAAAATGTAAAACTCGGGCTGACTGGTAGGTACTGCAGTACAGTACAGTGTAGTTTGTCGATATTGGAGTAGTCCTATGGTATTGATAGGAAGGAACGTACAGTCGACAGCGGGTCGATCTTTACATTTGGGCATCTCGGCTGGACAATTTCAAAACCTAGTAAGTGACCTGAGACAAATTTTACAGGAGAGCCAAAAAACGAGTTGGTCACTTCGAGAGCTTGCCTTACTGAGAATATAAGAGCTAGAGTCTTGAGAATTAGATCAAAAGATGCTATATATCCTTCGGCTTTACACAGAATTCAATAGTTATCATAAATATAGAATAGATCACGTTTTATGGCCCTTACTAATGATAAATTTGTTTTTTTAATTGAATGCATGTTTGATTGACAACTTTAAAAACCTAGCAAGGGCCGTTACTAGGTTTCTAATATTGTCAACCGCCACAATGATCATTGGATATACCTAGCAAGTGTAAATGTTGAAATGAAATCACTAATTTTACAATCATCAATTACTTTATTAACCTCCTCAGTCCTGACCTTGAAAATTACAATTGAAAACCATTGTTATTTTCAAGGTCAGGACTGAAGAGGTTAATGAATAAAAAAACCTCAAAAACTTAAAAATACAACATTAATCTGTTATTATTTGCCCCCCTTAAAATAAATTTTCGGATGCGTCACAAACTGGTTCAAAATTGTCTCCGATTTGAAGGCATAAGAGGCACAAGTTTGGACACAATGCCATCTTTTTTACTCTGTTTAATACCTCTTGGGCCATATTCATAACAGGTACCGGCAGCAACTCCGCATTGAATTTTTTTCAAAAGAAAATGTAGTTCTACGTATTTCTCGTCAAAATCAACTTTAAAAACAGTTTTCGGCTTCCGCTAACAAATTTGACATCCACTACCGAATTCAATGTAAAAAAATGAAGTGTTTCATTAATGTTGTTGCGTGTCTGGGTTCTTTTCTTTTTTCTCCGTTGGTATTTTTTTTGCACCTCCACAATATCAATATTTTTTCTGCAGTTCATCACTGCATCTTTAAAATCTTCGTAATCGTGAACGGCTTCTCGACGCTTAATTTGAGTTTCAATATTTCCATTCACGCCGTCTGCTGTCATTAGGGTATGACCTTTTGTCAAATATTTCAGATTTCTGATTTCAAACCCCCGACATTAAATTTGTCCTCGACTATACTACTCAATTCAACATTGAAAAATCCCCCAAAGACAATGTCTCACCCAATAAAAAAACAGAAATCTCTAAAACAAATCACATTGATATATTTGAGGTTCTAGACAAACTGTGTTAAAGTTTACTGCATTAAGAAAACATAATTTTATTTACATGTCAGGTCTTGTCTTGCCGGGCATTTAGGACATTCAACATAATTTTCGACCTATAAAACTGTCGTTTAGACACAGTTTCTCAATTTCAATTGAATAACCAACAAACGACACGCGGCGAGGCTTGTCGCTAGTGATTATATTCTCTGTGCTTGTCGCCTTACTAACGTTGGCGCTCGAAATCTAACCGTCTTTGACCATTTAAAAAACCTAGCAAGGCGCCAAACCACTTTAAAAACCTAGCAAGGTACTACTAGGTTTTTAAAATGGTTTTTCGCCTTGCTAGGTTTTTGAAATGGTTTTTTGCGTTCTCCAGCATTACAACTGGGCCCTTGCTAGGTTTTTCAATATTCAAAATCCTATTTCTAAGGTCCTTTTAGACCCTTTGAAAATGCAGATCGATGCTTTGTGGTCTAGTAAGCTGCAAAATGTAAAAACCCGTTTTTTCTTAGATGTGTCACTTGCTAGGTTTTGAAATTGTCCAGCCGATCTGTACGACGCAGGCAATTTGTATGATTCCGCGTTTTACTTTTTTTTTAGCCCTAAAAAGGGCACTTTACATTTGGGCATCTGTACGACGCAGGCAATTTGTATGATTCCGCGTTTTACTTTTTTTTTAGCCCTAAAAAGGGCACCCTCCGGAGGACATGGGGGAGGGAGGTGGTGAATGCTCATGCATAACAGCACGGGCCCGGCCGTGCTGCCAATGTGGGACTCACAGGAAGTGCGCCTACCCACTAAACACCACCTGGGGGCTGGTTTGGTCCTAAGGACCCCTAAACCGACATCGTGAGCTTCCCACCTCGATGCCGAGGAGGCGTCGTCCGTTTACACGACACTATGTGCACAACCATACCGCGATATAGTATACCATCAGCCCCACCTAGTATTCAAATTAGCAAACTGTAGTTCTTGTTTAGTATGTATTTTGAAGGCTTTTTTTGTCTTTATCAATTTGTATTCGATATCAACTTGATCGCTTCATACGTCCCCGAAAAAACGGTCGGACGGACACTAAAATTATTATATGAGTTCGGTTTTTCATTTTGAGGTACTCATCCCTGACACATTAACTTACTTACTTTTATATGGAAGATGTAGCTTCCGGAGCTAGAATAATTTGTATTTTATTGAGATAAACAGTAATTTTTCATGCCTAATTAAAATTAAGCATGTTTTTGTTACAGTTCACCCGCTTCTCTATGTTGGGAAGCTCGGCCAACTCACAACAAGCTACGTTCGACGCAATGTGATACGACATAGAGTCCAAAATGCTGCTCACACTCTGCAAGTCTTGCCAGTAGTAAGTATCTACTTACCATTACCTACAGCCACATACTAAGGCGATTAACACACTCCACCACGCTCCGTCGCGTAGCGCGGGCCGCAGGTTTTTAAATTGTACCTATGCAAGTATCTCAATTCGTATAGAAAACACGCATATGACAACACACTCCTCAAATCTTAGCGATGTTGATAATATTATTTAACGTTATACGTTCATTTTCTATGTCCTATACCATCTATAAACACGTTTTCGTTCAGAGTTCTATTGTAGGGTTAAAGTATCTCATCGTTAATTTGTAACTTTAGCCCATTTTTATATATATGTTAAAAAAAATATTTTCTATAAAATGAACTATCGAAGTAAAAAAAAGAAAAGCTTTATCGATCAATCAATCATAGACTGACCAAAATTATAGTTTTTTTTTTTGACACATTGTTACCCGGTTACATTGTTACCTTAACATAAAATCATAATAATATGTTTGAAATATCTTTGTATTATTGAGGCCCTCTTGAGGCAATTCAACCAGGCTAACTTCGTTTCACCACATCTTCCCATCCCCACAAGTTCGTCCCATCACCCGTTCTCATCTTCCTCGCCTCAATCATGTCTTGCGACACAGTTTTCAAATCATACGCCCAGCCGATGTACGCAAAGAAGTCGATAAACATCGTGGTAGGATTCAGATACGTATTACCCAGCTCCGAGGCTTTGTAGTCCCAGGGGAACGCGTGGTGGTAATTGTGCCAAGCTTCGCCAAGTGAGGCTAGACTTGAGGGCAAGTTTTGTGCGGCGGGCAGGCGGGCGTCGTAGGGCCGCCCTCCCCAAAGGTGGGCCGCGCTGTTCACTAGGAATATGGCGTGAAGGTTACACACGTAGCGGAGCAAAACCATGTGCCAGGACGCCAAGGGCGCCTCGTCCCAGGCCCAGATAGGCAGTAGTGCCGGCAGCACGAAGCATACCGCGCCGATCCACGGCACGGCGTATCTGGAATTATATTGCTCATGTTACGTCTGTTCATGTCGAACTTTTAATGAAGGCCAAGGACACAGGGATTAAAACGGCCATCTCTCGAGCTTAAAGTGCTTTTAGCAGGATTGCGATTTTTTAAAACCACTCTGCAAAAAAAAGCATTTGATTGCAGAATTATGCAAGCGCCGCGCATTTGAAACTCACACGGAAGCCATTAACCTCTTCTAAAAGTGCAGCACCGGCTTAGCGTAGATCTTGGACATGTAGCGCTGCTGCATGAAACACGATGAAGCTGGAAGCTGTCACCTACTTCTTCTGGAAGGGCAGCACTGTGTTAGCGTAGATGTCAGATATGTCGATGGCAGCACTGCCGGGGCTTTGGAAGCCACATGGAGAATGGAATCTTTATCCCTAGACGGTGGGCGCCCGACGCCCAGCAAGTACATTGCCAACGCTGTTTGGCGACTGACATAGTAATACTGGACACCAGCACAAATTACTTTATCCATAGACAGTGCGCGCCTGCCGTCACGCCTAGCGTATACGTGACTTCAATGAAACAAGGGCCGATGAAGTTGGAAGCTGCCACTCACTTCTTTTGGAAGCTCAGCACTGGGTTAGCGTAGATGTTCGACATGCGGTTAGCCGCGGAGGCTTTGGAAGCCACAAGTAATATGGAATCTTTATAGAATAGAATTATATTATATTCAATAGTATTTACCCATAGACGTTGCGTGTCCGCCGTCATGCCCAGCACGTACAACACGTGACGTCCACGGTTAATGACCTTTCACTTACTTCTTCTGGAAGCGCAGTACCGGGTTAGCGTAGATGTCTGACATGTCTATGGTGGCGCCACGGCGGCGCACCTCCGGGTGTTTGCGCACGAGCAGCCAGCCCATGTGTGAGTAGAAGAAGCCGCGCGTAGCATTGTGTGGGTCAGCGTCCGTGTCACTGTATTTATGGTGCAGTCTGCAATCAACATACGTGGGTTATGCCGAGTGTTCATATTATAACTAAACTAAAGTTCTAACATCGGATCAGAGAATCCCTGCCAGCATGTGGGGGTGAAGCCCTCGAGCCTCTTGTGGCGACATCCGGGAAGGAGAAAATCCCTGCTGATGAGAATGAAAATACATCCACGCGCAGTTAAAGTAATTGGTCAAGTTATGTGCTAAGCATTATACTCATTATGAAACCCCTTTAATTTTCCATACTATCCGCATAAATAGTTCAGCAATAAACTTGCTTTGGTCAGCGATGTAAGTTTTCTGAGCAGTTAACTGTCGGTGAATTGAGCAAAACCTCTCATGGTTAGGAAAACCACCAAGGAGGCCTATGTCCTGCAGTGGGCGTCAAATGGCTGATGATGATGATGAATTGAGCAACAAAATAACTGAATTCAGCATCAAATGATGCTTAGTTTTATGTCTCGCTTCTCGTGTGCAATAAAGAATATTCTTATCTTCTTATCTTGTCTTAATTAGTTAGCTCTTAGTTTGATTGGTCAGCAAATTGTTTGTTTATTAATTGTTGCCATGTTTAATTTATTTTCGTTAAGTAATAGCATCACCATCGCTACTATGACTCTCTTTTTGCTGAAAAAATAATAAAATGAAATATTTAGCATCTCGAATTTAGTATTATTTATGTTACCAACAATTTATTTGGTGATACCATTGAATTTTAAGTACAATGGTGATACTTTTTACTTAATTTGCTGACCCGAATAGTTGTTTGTTGCTTAAAACGATTTTATTGCTAATCTGTATGGCTGACCAAACAATATTCTTTATGTTGCTGACAATTTGATGATACGAATACGAATAGTTGTTTGTCGCTTAAACGATTTTATTGCTAATCAATATGGCTGACCAAACAATATTATTTATGTTGCTGACAATTTGATGATACGAATACGAATAGTTGTTTGTCGCTTAAACGATTTTATTGCTAATCGACCAAGCATTTATTTCGCTGTCCCCTTCCCAGTTCCCTTATAAAAAAAAACAAACGCTGTACGGGCATCGTACACTTTTCCAGGTCGCCGTGTTGCTGACGGTGCACCGCGCACATTCTAACTTACGGGTTTTGTTGCCTACGCCAGACAGTTGGCTTTTGCTTCTCATTAACAACATACGTCTTCCAACATGTAACTGTGCACAGTATCTAATAAACACCATGAAGACTTGAAACATCAACATCTACTTTCTACATCCACCACCGCCCTACAATCTACAACATCTGCTGTGCGAAAGAGTTGAGTGGCACACGCTCTCCTCTGCTCGTATAAACGCAATCCTAGAGCCTCAAAATGTCACGAGGGTTGCATACCTGTGGTCACGCACCCAATCGGTGGCGGTGTTCTGAAAGGAGATGGAGTTGAGCAGCATTAGCAGCAGCTGCAGCGGCAGCGTTGCGCGGTACGTGCGGTGCGCCCACAGACGGTGCGCGCCCGCTGTTATGCCCAGCACGCCCAGCACGTACATTGCCCACGCTGTTGGGCGACGGACATACAAATTCTTTACTGCATTTCACAAGTATGTAGATGATGGTATTTAACTTTATATAGATTTTTGAAGATACTGAGCATTAGTATATATTGTGTATGTGTGTGTGTGTGTGTGAGTGCGTGCGTGCGTCCGTGCGTGCGTGCGTGCGTGCGTGCGTGTGTGTGTGTATGTGTGTGTGTGGGTGTGTGTGTGTGTGTGTGTATGTGTGTATGTGTAAGTATGTGTCACACACACGTCCCGAAATCATAGCATGAATGTGAGTCTTTCATCTATGATTCCTAGATATTTTATTTTAGACGATCGCATGATATTATGGCGTTGGCAGTGACACATGGGTACGATCCAAGGCGCTTAAACAGGTATGAATTCTTACTGAGGGGAAATTATATGAATCCTTACTGAGGGGAAATTAACAGGCTCAGTCGCTTTCATCTTGTGGAATAACACTAGAATTTAATTTTTTCAGTGTTTAACGTGACAAGGTGAGACTACCTAGCTATCCAGCCACTTTAGCCATCCCCTTTTCAAGATTTGAATGCACGCTATTTCTTTAAGCCCCGCGAAACAGGATCGCCGTGTCGTCTATGTGACAAACAACAATTGCGTCAGTTAAAGGCATGTTTGCAAGGTCATTCAGGTATATAATAAAAGGGTTGGGAAAAAGAATGCTGCTCTGCGAGCCCCCGTAACTAATCGACTGTAGCTCACTCGACACCCCGGCGCTGCTCGTATACTGCCTCCTCCTATGAGGTAGCTGCGGAACCAGTCCAGGGTTGGTCTTCTGATTCCACATTTTTGTAGCTTGCCTAAGAGGTTTGGTATGGAGACAGTGTCGTAGGGAGGGAGACACCGAGGAGGGAGATCGCTGTGTAATTGCTTGTGACATCTCTTGTCCCGTTTTCGTAGATTGGCGTTATGACAGACACTTTCATAACGCCAATCTACGAAACAAGACTAAGGTAAGACGTACCATAGTACATACGTGTGTCAAAGGGGTAATGGCGGAGTGATATGGCCATTTATGCCAAATATTTGGAAAGTCGTACAATCAGTCCGTGTTATTATTATTTAAGTAATAATTTTTGGATATTACCCGTAAATTATGCCATAATAAACTTGCTTCTTGCCAAAGTTAATGAATCTAGGTCAACGGAAAGTAGATTTTTGCACAAGGATCGAGCCCGTGTCGAGCTTACGCAGCCAACATTTGCCAACCATTTATTACGTACGGCAATAATTTTATACTCCATGTACACTGATATTGGCCGTGCATTATTGGCGGCGTTTTATTTTAATCCGAATTAAGTATCTCATGCATTATTGCCCCCAATTCACTATTTTGCTAAACCATTTTGATCGTGCGTGTATCTAAGCCCGGGGGCCACACAGAAGGGACGCGGGGGCACGAAAAAGACGCGTCGTTAATGAAATTAACTTTCATACACAATGTACTGAAGGGATGGAACGAACCCCGCACAGAAGAGACGAGGCGAGGGTGCGATGTCTATAAAACGCGTCGCGACTTATTTTATTTGGGGCGAGGGCACGCACGGACTTATAAATGTTACAAATAATAAGCCTCACAGAAGAGTATGGTCTGCCACTTGACGGCGCCGCAGCAGCACAAGAGCAGCGCGTGCAGAGCGGCAACGTGCCAGTACGAGAACGTTAGCACGGTGAACCACACGATCTGGGGAAATTCACAATGACTGATTTATATCACCACGACTAGCCATCAGGCAATATTATTACCATTATTCAGCTATACTTGCATAGTATAATCTCCCGCAAGCCTCAAAGACGTCTTGGGGCGATTTTGCCCGTGATCACCATGCTGAGCAGACGGATTGGTGATCTCAGTAGAGGTTTACTCTAGTACTTGAGAGGTAGGTGGGCAGTAGGCCACATATCAGATTTCCTTCAGTCGCTTCTTACGACTCAAGGGAAGACTCAGAGTGGTCAGTATATGTATAAAAGTCCCCAAGATACAGGCTCTGCCTAGTTTGGGGGCTGTCATTGAATCCTGTATATTAAAATAAACCGTAAACATGTAATACTTGTATCAATTTCTGTAAAGAGCTGTCATTTTAAATAAATTACTTACTTTCTTTACACCGACTCGTCTCTTGAGTGTTGTCATAATAAAGTTATTTGCGGCATTCAATTGTAGGGAACAGATAGTCAGTTTTCGCAATTCCAGAGATTTGGTTCACCTGGTAGGCGCGCGGCGAGGCTTGCGGGGCCCGCAGTTTTGGCAGCTCCTCAGCACCAGCAGAATCAGCCACCAACATCTCGTTCGGACTCATACTGTGATCGTAATTTACTCTGGATTTAGACGAAGAATTGCAATTTGAGCAATTCGAACGATCCTCATAACCACCAGCTTACTCAAAAGTTCCATCGTGAATGAAGTTTGGAAAGACATTTTTATATTTTTCTTGCCGCGGATAGAGGATCTCTGACGTGCAATCAATAAATAAAAAGAAACTATTAATTTGTAACTTTGTAATATTGTACCTATACTTTCTGACGAAATGTTTGTCTGTTTTTTCAGCAACTAAAAATCGTCAGTCAATCAATTTATTTATTTGTAGTCATAGCTATGTTTTGCCTTTGGGCGGACAAACTTAATTAATATAACAATGAAAATTATGTTAAATACTACAATTATCATAATTTTTGCAAACAAAAACATTCAGCGTATAATATATGTATTAATGTAACAATGATAAAAATAAGAACATATCCAAATGAGTATACCAAAAGTCCATGCCAATAAAACAAATTAGCAGTTTATGATAAAATAATGATTGCAAAATAAAAATAAAACACTAAATATAAACAGCCGCTACCAGCAAGATGGCAAGATTGATTGATTTTTTGTTGTGATTTGAGGCAGATGCCTCACCATAACATCCTACACTGCATTTTGCCAATTTGCGGTTTCAACTTGAAACCTTTTTGCTCCATCGGTTTTTTGGCCGATATTATGACCTGCCTACTACTTAGTCCGCCCTTGCTCATAGTCTAAGACAATCATCTTTTTTAAGTGCTAAATTTTGTATTTTGTGCAATAAAGTGTAACAAACAAACAAATCTTATAGGTTATGTCAATGACCTTAGTTATTTCCTGAATCATCTCATTTCTTATGCGATGATTAGGTGCAGACGCGAAAATAAAAACTATTGGAGTTACCTGTCCTAATTATGAGCAAAGTCGTGAGCAACGTCTAGCGAGCTCAGTAAATACATTGTAGGAACCTAATAAATATTTCTGTCATATTTACAGACGTAGAGACATTATGTAGACATAATTAAAAAATAATTAGCAGCGGGGGTCAGCAGCAGATGATTACCTATACTCTACAGTGGGGCTACATACATACATACATTCATACATAACCTGATGCCTGGACCCTGAAGGGATCATCATCAGCCATTTGATGCCCACTGCATCAGATAGGCCTCCTTCGTGGTTTTCATAACCATGAGGGGTTTTGCCATAATCGCCACGCTTGCCAGGCGGGTTGGAAATCGCAGTGTGCGGTTCTAATCTCAGGAAGACGCTGGTAATCGATTTCCTTCGTCGCCTTCTCTGACATCCACGGAAGGAAATGGAGTGACGCTATTCTTAATCCGGCACCACACGGACGCGGACGGCGAACATTGAAGAGCGGTGGTAGGAAATAAAATTTTTCGCGCACATTTACAGTCGTATTCTAGCATTTTGGCAAACTACAATATTTGTATCGCGGCTTTATCCCCTACATAACGTTAAAAACGACATGCGCACGCATCCATTCAGTAAAGACAAACCGAGATCACCCGAGATGCTAGGTATATACGCGGGATATAAGCGCGCGGTTTATCGGAATCTGCGACGTGTCAAGCGTATATATGGCGTCAGATCGCGTCCGTTTTTCGAACATTTGCACCAAAATCGCTGTTACTTCGTCATTTCGTCATGGGTTACCGTAGGCACTGACTGAAAATCAGCGCTGAGGGATCACTTCCTCAGCGCAACGCTGAGTCAGCTGCCTTTTGTGGCAACTTAGATACACCACAGGCTACATCTATGGTCCTGTTTTATTTATTCGTTTTGTCTGTTGTGTATTTAGTTTTCTTTCTGTTGTTGTGCATATTATGTTACTTATCTGCTTATTTTGTTTCTGTGATGTATCTTATTGGTATAATTTCTTTCTTTTTCTTTTCTTTTTTTTATGTCTCTATCCTCCAGTTTTTCGTACACTAACACGCTGTTAATCTACTGTTAACAGCTGTCAATTGACTAAAGTGCGTACAAAAAAAAACACTGACAGCTGTTAACAGTAGATTAACAGCTTGTTAGTGTACGAGAAACCGGGGGTATATCACTTCATACTTTCAAAATGTGAATGATCCTTATTAAATGAAATTAATCCGCCAGAATTACAAGTACCCGAAACCGGCGTGCGTGCAACGACTAATGAATGTTGATGAAGCGAATGAGGTCTGTCAGGATCCTGGCAGACCTTGGTGATACAGGCGTGAGTTTATGTAATATATGCACATTATGTTCCGCTACTGACAGAGATTAAAAGAACTTGTCTTTTTTTCTCTTTAATCCGTGAGTCTCTACTGCGGTCGGAGTGCTAGAAAAGTCATAGATCGAAAAAGACATTACCTATCTTGTAAGTGTCGACGACGCAACTACGTAGCAAAACTCTTTCGTCAGTAATTACACCAAACTGTTTTGTAAATAACTCCTTGAAGGTTAACAATACGGTGATGAATGGAGAAATGAGCGCGAGCCACATCCAACCTCTATCAAACCTCACCTCACCCCTGGGGTCTTCTGGTGGGAGGGATAGGCCACAGATTAAAAAGAAAAGAAAGACAAGTGGGACAGGCAGCCATGGTTTTTTCGGTTCTAAAAATTCTTTGAGTCAACTCAAATATGTTTCGCTTTTATTTAACATCCGCGACTCCAAAACTCCATCTTATTTTATTTTCTTTGTTACCGAACAACATCTACTAAAGTTGGTACTTAAAGTTATTTACTATAGAAGGCAACATAATAACGTAAACACGCTTAGACAGGTATTAGAACTAACGAGCCATGAAAAAACACTTTTGTTCCGACATACCTATATGTTTACATACTGAATACAGATATGTTTACATACATTACCATTATAGACATCACGCTAACCTATAGCTTAGACAATAATGTTACACGGGGTGCTGCAGATAATTCCTGTTTAGTCTGCGACGAAAAGATAAAATATAAAAAATATTATTGTCATAGTGCCGTGGAAACCCGCGGCTTGGTTGGCTCCGCACGTATTGACTTGTCTTTCCTGCGGACTAGGCCGACTAGGCTGTGGGCAAGCCTACTCCCTATGACCCTTAACCCATCTAGTGTCAGTGAAGGTGCCACTGGACGCGGCCTGTATAAATCATCTCATCATGTAGATGCAAAGGCTTAAGTTTCAGTGCCGTGGAAGCACAGCGGCAGAACGCCGTAAAATTCGGGAGGTCAGGAATTCGAAACCCGGCAGATACCAATGACTCGCTAAACAGCGAAGGAAAACGCAGTGAGGAAACCCGAGTGTCTGAGGTGTTTACATGCCGTAGCGCTTAAAATTTCCAATCAAATCTTCTCTCAGGGAAAGAGTATGGGCTTAATCACCACGCTTGGCATCACAGCGGAGTGGCGATTTCAAGCGCTGAGGTATGTGAATAGCTGGGACACTCTTTTTTCCTCAAGATGTTTTCTTTCAGCATGAGCGAGTGATATTGCTACTATAACTTCACAAATGTACATAATTTAGAAAACAAAGTCATAGGTACATGCCCGCTCGGAATCGAGCCTAAATCTCTCGCTTCCGAGTCCAATGTTCTCTAAACCCACTAGGCTACCACCGCGCCACCGTACACCGGCGATTATTGTAAGAAAATTGGCCGTTTCCATCAGTATACTAAGATCGCAGGTGTAAACGGATACGAGTTGCTTCCGAGGAGCGAAAATGTCACTCGGTCCGAGTGTGCAGTCGACAGCATATCAAACTTAGCATTTTAGTAGCAAAGTCGCCCGTAACGCAACGGAGTAGAGTGCATGGATGTAAAGGATGGTGTTCTGTCGACTGTACTAAGATCGTGAAAACCTGGCTTTATCCCGTCTGGAAGAGATTGCTATCAGCAATAAGGCCGCGAATTGTACCTCTTCCTTTGTAACTGTTGTCTATGCAATGGTTTGGCATAGGTAGAGTTTTTTGTCCATTTTTCTCCAAAATGATCTAGATTTTGAAATGGACACCTAGTTTAGTACTTTTAAGTTACATATAAAGAACTATGTTCTTGAAGAACAAAAATCCTCGCCGCCCTGATAATTATAAATTATGATACTGCTATTGGTCCGTGAACTGTTTATTTTCTTATTAATATTCTTTTTTTTTTTTTTTTTACTTAGCCTCGTCCTTATGTCCCACTCAAAGGCCTTTAATATTCAATATACTTATTTTCCTACATTGCTAAAATGTTTTGATACAATTCAAATTTTATCTATTACTACAATGATTATGATAATTTTTACTTTTTGTGTCCTAAATAAAATAAAATAAAAATTATATAAAATAAAATAAATAAAATAAAATTATTTCGTCTAAGGTAGTTTTTTTCAAAAGACATAAATATGAATAATTGCTGTTATTATATTATAAAATAAATTGTTTGTTTATGTAGGAGAGCTCCACGCAGCCGCTGGCACTCGTTGCGTATCTTAGGTCCCGACTGAAAACCAGCGCTGCAGGCTATTGCTTCTTGCGCAGCCTGGAATATACAGTGTAACACAGCTCCATACACATACTAAGTTGGCAGGGGAGTTCTACTCGTCAAAACCAACGAGTGCTTGTCAAAACAAAGACCTTTTACTTCGCAATCGCAAAAAACCTATCAGCCGTAGCATAACAGCATCAGTGTGGGTTTATTTCCACGTTTGTGATGTCCTTGCCTGGTTCCCATAGCACAGGGTGTCCTAGTTTGGGACCGGGAAAAGTGATTGTGTTGTGTGGAAGTTCGCTCACCACTGCATTAAAATATTGGCTGATTTCTGGGTGGTTTGAAAGTCGCGGTTATATAATTAATAATTAAAAATGGCACGTATTTAGAATATTAATTTTAAGTAAAGACGTGGTAAATTAAAAATAAAAATAGGTGAAAAATCTTGTTTGGAGTGGAGAAATCTCAAAAAAAAAGCGCGAACAATTAGTACCGCCTCTCCGTCTAACAGAACAATGACCCGCGGATCCGCGGCACGCACGCACCGCTCTGAATGGCTACTAATCGTCCTAATATAGTGCGTTTTTAGAGTTCCATAGTCCGACAAGGAACCCTTATAGTTTCGCCATGTCCGTCTGTCTGCCTGTCTGTCTGTCCGTCCGCAGCCTAGCGCAAAGACCGGTAGTACTACAAAGCTGTAATTTGGTATGTGTATACATATTTATCACGTCAACAAAGTTAAAGAATAAAATATTGGAATTTTTTTTACCATATCGTCGTCTTAGAGTGAAAAACTCGTGAGTGCAAAAGATGTAACTTTTCAGGAGGAAGAAAAAACTGCGTCCTGAAACTTTTTTGTACCACACATTGTCTATTTCTGTGCCATTTTACTTACAAATTTAATGACTTTTCATATTATTCAATGATAAGTTTAATATATTGCCCAAAATGCATATAATGCTACTTCAGAGGTTTTCTTATAAAAAACTCCGCATAGCACATGCATGTACTAGGTTTTCACTGATACGAAAAAGTAAAAATCGTTTGTTTTCATATAATTATCTTTATTTAGATGTGTTATTTAATTTAAAAGATGTATTTAACCATAACATTCAACTGGTAATACCTATATTTCTTCCAAATGAACTAACGGAATAGTAAAAACTTAAAAAAAAACCACTTAATTCGGTTTATAGAACGATATCTTTTTTCCATAGATAATAATATCAAAGTAATTGGCGTAAGGTCAGTCTCTACAGTTTGTTATAGAATAGGATCATTAGAAAAACTTTATTACTTAGAAAAACATATAGGTACCTAACTTTTTTGTTAACATAATCAGTACCAAAATGAAATTGCACACTGGCTTACAGTTAGTAAAATCAGTACAAAACATAAAAAAGCACACTGGCTAACAAATTAAAAAATCAGTACAAAACTTAAAAATCACAATGGCTAACAATTTGTTAACTCTTAAGGTATTTCAGTCTTAACAATTCGAGTCCTTACCTTGCTTTATATTTAAATCTAATAGGTATTCAAAGTTTAATCAATATCACATTGTTTTTAGGTAGTAGCAGTAGTATAAATTCAACAGCTACTACATAATATAATTATTGTTCTTCATACATTGTCGTGAAGTTAATATTAACGTATAAAAAATTACGAAAATTAACGTTATGAGGTTGACATAACTTAACTTAGAGTTTTAATGATGCGTGACATTGGAAATTATAGCATTTACTTAGAAAAACATATAGGTAGGGAACCTAAATATTCTGTTAACATAATCAATACCAAACTGAAATTGCACATTGGCTCACAGTTTGTAAAATCAGTACAAAACATAAAAAGCACACCGGCTAACAATTTGTAAACTCTTAAGGCATTTCAGTCTTAACGATTCGAGTCCTTAACTTGCTTTATACTTAAAGGTGCGAGTTGGTAGCCGACTGCACGCAGCAGCAGCAGACGACGTGTCTTCGCGACACTACGGGTTCGTATGCATTTCTATGAAATACGTTCCGCACCAAGCGACACCAAGTTTTCATAGAAATACATACAAACCGGTAGTGTCGCGACGACCGTCTGCTGCTGCTGCGTGCAGTCGGCTACCAACTTGCACCTTTAATCTAATAGGTACATGCCTAATCAAAATTCAGTTAATATCACATTGTTTTTTGAGTAGTAGCAGTAGTAGTAAATTCAACAGCTACTACATAGCTACTATAATTGTTGTTGTAATTAAAAAGTGATAGTAACAATTATTCTGGCAATACTACTCTTCTGCATGTACAAGTGTTATTCCGTCTATGTTCACTGCATTGATGCGGTAGTTGGTCGTAGAAAGAGTGTACATCAATAGGCAACACGGTCTTTAATTCTTGTAAATGAATGTACTTGCTTCTTGGAATAGGGAGTCTGGAATCATATAACAACGGCATACTATCAGACTGGCCTGGCATTTTAATTCTTTTAGATAGCTGTGTGAAATCTTCGATGTGTCCCTTTTTATAAAAAATTGTGCCATTACTGCGGTATTCGATGCAGCGCAAATCAAAGACTGTTGCATCCCCAGTTTTCTTTCCAGGTCTAATAGAATTAAGATACGGCAGAGAACTAAACTTCTGAAAGAAAGTATGTTGCAAGTATATGACGTTGTAGGGTTTTGTTAATCTGGCTGTTTTACAGATTTCAACATACTGTGCTGGCGAATAGATCTCTCGGTTTTTTAGTTTTCTTTCTATTGTTGCGTGCATCGAATCGCACTCCATTTGCGTATGCCCTTTTTCTAAATACTTATGGGTTATAGTTATAGATTTTTGTACCGCAGCAAGAAGCAAGGCATTGGCAAGGATGGCGTTTCGGTTTTGATTCGTGCAACCGTCACTCCAGAAAATAACGTGGCTAACAGTGTCATCAATCTTAGTGTTCAAAAAATGGAAGAGAACACTGGCAAATTCATCAGCAGTCACGCCTCCCTCACACTCGTGCCAGATGAAGCAATACCCTTCAGAAGTTTTCATGTCAAAAATCGTGAAATTATGAACCTTTAGTTTAGTTTTATAGTAGAGAGCTGAAGCGTTTAATGCAGGAGAAAGTAAAACTGCCTGCAGATCGAAGGTAAAAACTTTCACAGATGGATCGGAGATATTTTTATCTGAAGATTTTTCCTGCCTTGCCGTATCCTTTCGCAAAATATGTGCATTGTAATCTTCATTTCTTATGTTACCGACTCTATGGGCGCAACAGATATCACATTCGTCTTTCTTGGGTGAAAACAAAGAAAGGTCCATCTTGTCAAATTCCTCCCAAAATATGAAATTTGACACTTTACAGTCCTCTTTCCCTTTTTCTGTAAGATAGTTTAAGTATTCCCGGTAGAGGCTTTGTTTACTGTTCCAGATACGTTCTAAATAAAGTTTAGATGTGGATTTTCGGCAGTAATGCGACTCTAACTTTGGCAACATACTCAAAAAATCTCGTAAGTGTTTTCTTCCTTGTTCTTCTTGTTCTTTTACTATACTGTTTCTGTTACAAATGTGAGTCTTATGAGCTTCGTTCCGTGACCAGTTATGGGCAGTCCATTCCCCTATGTCGAAAGTGTGCAAATACATTTTTTTGCAAACTGTGAACTGTCCTTCAGGCGTGGTTACTGTGTACTTGTAAGTATGATCTCTTCGAGCATTAACGGTATCACATTTCCGTCTCGACACACTTTGACAATGAACTGTCTTTTGAATCCAAACTTTCTTTCCTTGCCAGGACAATTTCCAGAAATCATTAAAATTTGTCTGCCTGTTCTCCTCTGTAACTTTGCAACATTGAAAATATTTTGTTGTTTCTGTATGGTCACATCTAGATTTCATAGAACGTTCGTTTCTGCGAATATCGAAAACTACTTTTCCTTCTTCAGTTTTTCTTCTACCTTCATAAGTCTCCCCCTTCATGCGTTTATTTTTATTCAGTTCACTTACCCAACTTTCCTTCTTTGGTCTTCCTCTTTTTGCACGACGGCGTTTTTCATGAGTCTCAGTTTCGTTTCTTTCTAAGTCAACAGATTCAGCCGATGAGTGTCTCGCTAATTCATTGGGTTGATAGTCGGGGTCTCCATCATCAGGGGAGAAATCACCGTCATTTGAATGAGGTGAAGCACAACTTAGCATTGGATCTTGAAAACATACAGGAGGAACGTCTGGAGCATCGTAAAGATTTTGAGGTGACTCAATTGCGCAAAGCAAATCGACATAATTTGGAGTACTTCTCGGTGACACTGATGGCCCTTGTTGCAAATCCTGGTGCATCAAAGTGTTAAGAGAAGGTTGTTTCGCTGAATCCTTTAGCAGGGTAACTTCTTCTGCTATATAACATCCCATCTCTTCATCGAAATTGTCTACTGAAGTTGAGGGCTCATTATCATTATCTAGTAAGTCGGTGCTAAGAAAAATTGAATTTTCTAGACTTGCTTTTTGAGCGTGAGTGACAATTTTTTTAGCAGAATTTATCACGTCTAGACACAATTTAGCGAGTAAGTTGGGTTTAACATCTTCCAGACCATTTACAGACGAAGGAGAAGTGTTTTGTGTTCCAGAGGCGTTTGATATTTTAGGAAGAGTTTCTTTACTGGGGACAATTTTTTCAGTACAATTTAATAATTCAGCAAGCGCGATCGGATTTCGTTTTTTTGCACAAGAGCTCGTGTCATTTACTATAAACGCAGATGTACTGTCTGGTATGGAATCATTTGATGTTTGATTACAAGATTGAATAATCGGTTCTACATCGTTAGACATGTCTTCCTGATTTGAATTTGCATCGATTTTCTTTATCTTTGTTGCTATCTTCGCATCTTTATTTAATTTTCGTTTTTTTTTCCCACTTCGCAATGAATAATAGCTTTTAACAATTTCAGGAGAACATCTACCATCACCAGGATCCAGCATGTTGTACTAAAACAAATAATAAAATACCTTCTACTAATTTTTCATATAAATTTAAATACAAAAACCTAGTAATTGAATTTGTTTAGTTTTATTAGTTTTCAAAGAAATATTCGTATGTACATTTTCGAGTTAATCGTATTATTACTTTTAACCTCGCAAACTTAGTACGTGCGTTTACGAGGTAATCGTAACCAAAATATAAGATGTAACCGTCTTATTTATTAATTTCACTCATAATATTACGTAAAAATATGAGTTATCAAACAATAAATTAGATTTAGGTGATATATCTTAATAATCTTACTGCATAATCTTGTTTACTCATGTCAGGGGTTTTCATAGAATTATCTTGTAATACGATTACTTCGTAACCATCCATGCGTAGTTTTCATTCTCAGTGCAAATCGAATGAAAACCTCGTACATGACTTTCCGAGGTTAAAAAACTAAATCGAGCAACTTGACGAGGTTGTCAGTCTAATAAAATAGAAAACTGGTCACAAATCCTACAGTTTTGGTTTCATCTGCACAAAAATACAATTAAAAGATGAACAGTACTTACCGTTTTCACAAAAACACACAATTATACAATATTAGTTGATAAATTCCGAATAATATTTTTTCAAACAGAAAACGAAACGTCCGCTACAAGGTATTCACACTGAACTAAGGTTCGCGAGTATTTACGAGGTTCTCATGACAATTCATAGATGGCGTTATGAGTATCGGATGATTATAGGAATGAAATCAGAACATGCGCTACGAGGTTTTCTTTCCAGAAACGTAAAAATGTTTTTTATTTCAAAATTGTATTTCCGAGGTTTTCACTCTAAGACGACGATATCTCCCCTAAGATGAAAAGTGGGGATAATTTTTTTTCACCTCACTAGCTCGTAAAAGCTCTGTTTATCATTCGAAATCTGCGTGGAAAATCGCACTTTATCCGCTAGCGTGGAAAGTGTTTTTAAAATTCGAATATTTTTATTCAATAAAGGTTTCGTACAATAAATTACATATATATAGAACCTCATTGGTTTCGTAATAGTTTATATTCTCTGCAGCCAGTCCATTGATGATTGAAATGCAAATACTTATTTCATGTCATGCGCCAGCCTCATTTAAAGAATCGCACTGGCCGGCAAGAAAATTTGATTTAAAAAAAAAACTTTAAAATTTTCTTCTCTTTATTGAATTCACTTTACTTCCATTATTTTGGTTTGTTTTTTGATAAAATCGAAAGAAATCATAAAATATGAGCGAAGCTAGCAGCGACGAAGATATAAATTAACAGTAATTTAATATTTATTAAAACTGTTTTTCTTGCACCTAACATTTTCCTCGCTTTAGTGATAACAAATAACTATTGTTATGCAAGGCTGCAAAGTTAATTTTTGGTCAAAGTTAAAGTTACCCCATCATATGAGGCATTGTGGGATTGGTCGTTGAAAAATATTGTGGGTGTAGGAAGACTATTTTTTGTTTAGGATCCCGTTTGCGAAATATTAAGGTTTAAAGCGCAAATTTTTGTCCGAGTAGGGCGTCCCCCCCCCTTCTGCTGGCTCAAAGATTGATTGTGGAAACGTGAAAAAATCAGGATGCATTGCACATATATTGAACTTAAAAGGAAAAGTATCACGGCTTAGTAGGCTTTACTAGTTAACGACTAATAGGCAACCAACTTATAAAAGTAAAATTTCGTACAAAATCCATTGAAAAAGACTTCGATGAAGTTGTTAGTTCTGTAAATAAAAACCCTATTTCTAGGGAACAGGGAAAGGCTCTGCCAGCCAGCTTCTATAAAGAGGAATCGTTACAGCACCTATGACTTTTTTTCTAAGTTATGTACAAATGTAAAAAGAAGAAGGTAAAAATCAAAATCAAAATTTTTTATTCAAAGTAGCACAGAAACTGCGACTTAATGAACGTTACAAGTTAAATTAGGTGTCCATTTCAAAATCTAGATAATTTTGGAGAAAAAATGGACAAAAAAACTCCAAACTTAGTCTTTTCAAGTCCTTAGTTTACAAGATTTATATAATCATGCATAGAACTGGCTTTAATTCCAGACATAATTGTCATCTAAATAATCTTTAATGTTATAGTTGCTTTTTTGGCACAAAGTGTGCTTCACACATTTTTTGAACCGCGTTTCTGGCAAGTTTATTATACCCTTAGGGATCTTATTGTAGAAACGTATACAATGCCCCATAAAGGATGTATTAACCTTTGCCAGCCTAAATTTTGGGAACGAAAGTTTATGTCTATTTCTAGTATTTACATTGTGTTGGCTACCTACAGTTTTAAAGTCACTGATATTTTTCCTAACGTACATAATATTTTCATAGATATACTGACTAGCAACTGTTAGGATGTTAGTTTCTTTAAAGAAATCTCTTAACGAATCTCTATTGCCTAGCTTATATATGAATCTGATCGCTCTCTTCTGCAGGACGTAGATGGTCTCAATGTCTGCTGCCCGACCCCACAGTAGTATACCATAGGACATAACACTATGGAAGTAACTAAAATAAACAAGCCTAGCAGTTGCGACATCAGTTAGTTCCCGGATTCTTTTAACTGCGTATGCTGCAGAACTGAGCCTATTTGCCAATTTTCCTATATGAGGACCCCATTGAAGCTTTGCATCAATTGTGATACCCAGAAATACAGTTTCTTCTACAAGGTCTAGTTTATCATTCCCAAATATAACATTGCTGTCAACCATTTTGACATTTGGTAGTGTAAATTTTATAGATTTTGTCTTTTTTTAATTTAATAATAAGTTATTAGAAGTAAACCAATATAGTACCTTAGAGAGAGCATTATTTGTATCCGCAAGGTCATTTTCTTGTCTCTTAATCTTAAAAATAAGTGACGTGTCATCTGCAAATAATACTATCTCTGACATGTTTTGAACCATGAACGGCAAATCATTTACATTTACGAGGAAAGTAGCAATACCACTCGCTAACGTGAAGTAAAACATCGTGAGGAAACCTGAGTGTCTGAGCTATTCACACACCTCAGCGCTTAAAATCGCCAATCCACGGTGGGCACGCGGGTGATTGTGCCCTACAGTGGGGCGTATATAGGCTGCTTATAAATATTATGAGTAGCCTACGACTTATTCTGAGACCTAACTTACACCAAAAGAAATCATAAAAATCTAGTTCGATTACAAACTGCGACGTGTCACAGAAAATGTCGCGAGATTTTTATATATTAGATATTATCATCGCTTCGTTATCGTAAACTCTTTTGACTTCATTTGATCATCGACTGAATCATTAAATGACATCATTGGTGATTTAGTCTCTTATCGTTTGCGATGATGGTTTTTAAAACATTTTAAAATTTTGTTACACGTCTCGGCCGAAACCAAATTGTTGTTTCACAAATGAATTTGTTAATGGCGTCCCGTTTGAAAAAATGTGGGCTTCACGATTTACGTGATAGTTAGTTACTCAATGTAATACAAATGTTTGATGTTCTTAAAATCTTTCCTAATATCCATACTAGCTGACCCGGCGAACTTTGTACTGCCACATCTGTTTATACTATCTTGTTACCATGGCAACAGAATAAATGATTATCTTAGAGTTTGGCTTGAAAAAAGGTTACAGTAACAATAAAATATTATCCCATGGGAACGCATTGCCGGGATATCAAGTATCCTATGTCTCAATTCAGATCTTTGTCTATCTGTATGCCAAGTTTCATGTAATTCCGTTAACCTGTTATTGCGTGATTGAGTAATAATTATCCAAACATCTTCACAAACTTTGACGTTTATGATATTAGTTGGATATTCCTTTCCAAGTACCAATACGTTCAGTATATCCGACAGCAGGTTAAGCTTTATATTTTTGCTGCAAAGTCATCATTAACGTAACTGAGTTGAGTGCACGACGTAGGTACCTACCTAAAGATTGAAATTATGTCGCCTGTACAGTCAGCCGTAGTTAGTAAATAAATAAACAATTTAATAAATAAAGAAAATTAAGCTTTTCCATAAAAATTGCTACTCGATATTTTTTCGCGTTGTCACCATAGCAAAAGTTATTCTTAAAGACGATTTCTCCACCAATTTTACGAGAGATTATATCGTCATATTATGGCGATTTTTTTACAACCTGTATACGTGTCCTAAAGACAATGTTACTAATATATTATACAGCTTTAAGTTGTTTCTATATCATGGCATTCTGGTACATCTATAGATTATACAACCAAATTCCGGTGTCCAATTTATCTCCATTCGAGAAATTCCGGACAGTCTTTGCTGATCTCGATAAGACGCAGAGAGTCACTCAAGATGTCAAGATAAAAACATGATGTGTGGAAAAAGAGGAAACCGTTCGCGCACAATACAGCAACGAACCTTCGCGCGGGAAAACCTCATTGGTGACTGATCGAAAAAGATTTTAAAAGAAAAGACAGGTCCTTTCAGTGAAAAATAAAAAACAAAAGAGAAAAAAGAAAGAGTGACATGAAAAATAATAAGGGTTGTGGCCAGTGTTAAACAAAGAGTAATTTGTGTGTTCAATTAATAGGTGCGTGTAGGAGGAAAATTCAGTTATACCTGTGTTAATTAGTTACCTAAACGGGTCAAGCTGAAAAGTCCGAGAAATCAGAGAAAATTAAGAAAATCGCGGGTTACTGAGGCAAGTCATATGTCCCTAAAGCAGTTATATTTTAGTTAAGATGTTCTGTCTATTGTCAGGAGGTTCTTCGTTCTTTTTTTCCATAAAACATAATTATTCCTGGCATATTAAGTAGAATGTCAGAACGACCTAGTAAACGTCTTAATTGTAAATAATTTAATTAACTTGATTGTGTACCTACTGTATGTAATTCTTTGTAATGTTGTCAAATAAAGTTTATTCTTATTTTTGTTATTCTTGAAAAACATTAAACTTATTTAAAATAAGTTTAATACTATTTAAACGCAAGCTACCCATCGGAAAACTTAATATTGTATTTTGTTCCATAAATAAACTCAAGTACAGCGCAATTTGGCCAAATGAATGCCTAGTTTAATACAACAATGACCCAGCTTAGCAAAATATATGAAAATTCCCGCCACACATCTAAGCTGCCTTAACATTTATCGGGTGGGTAGCTTCTGTCATATTAGGGAGTTCTTACACTTTTAACTGATTATAATATCTATTTGAGATTGGAACTGTGACGTCTGTGACGTGAGTTCGCATCTTTGAATGGCAGCCAGATAGTTATGAAATCTGATATGATTTAAGTTTCCAATATAGATGTCAATAGATCTCAAGAGATAATAATTATAAAAGATACTAGATCTTACTGTCAACGAGTCAGTGACGCTGAATCGGACATACTCGGCTCCAGTCGGCGAGTATATCCGAGCATTCTGTGACGTATTAATAAATATTTTAAAGAAAATCATATAAGGTTTCACAAAAGCATGCCCTTTTTTATGTAGCCTCATTTATGTACCACTGCTGGACAAATTGCCTTTCTGTAGATCTCCACTGCTCCCTATCAGAGGCCACCTCTTTTCAACTGTGTAGAAAGGTTTGAGTTTCAATACAGTTGGATTCGTCTCTAACTTCGTGAGTCTTAAGGATTACTTTTAGATGAGAACAGACCTTTCCTTTGCGATATTCGTCGCGTGGAACCAGGAATATAAACCTTTCTGGCGTGAAACGCAGTCAGCAACTGTCAGCAGCGATTTTTACGCACTTGTCTAGCCCCATACGACTTACGTCGACTTACGACTTACCAGTTTTTTTTCCGCTGCCTTTTTCTCCACTACAAATACGGCCCGAAGGCACCGGCTAACATAGTGAGATAGTTCATTTACATTCAGCAAACAGAATGTAAATTCTTTACGTTGAAATAAATTATTGATTTCTGATTTCTATGTGACCCACTTCAGCTTAGCGGTCGCAGCTCCAATCATCATCATCATCATCATCATTCAGCCACAAGAAGTCCACTGCTGGACAGGCCTCCTCCATGGATTTCCAAAAAGACACTAATATTGTGATTCTGGAGCGCAGCGTGGTGTTTCTAATTTGGTCAACCCTCTTTACAAAATTGCGCTACTCCAGATATAAATGTATGAATACTTATAATAATGCAGCTTATATGCATCTCAGGGCAAAGGCCGTCTCTCAGAGAGAATATAGGCTTAATTACCACGCGTGCTCACTATGGATTGGCAATTTCAATCGCTGGGATATGAGAACCTCACCTCAGGCACTCAGGTTGGCTCACTATGCTTACATTCACCGTCAGCGAGTGGTACTGGTACTACGAATTTACAAATGTATGTAAGTTAGAAAATAAAGTCACTGGTATGTACGTATGGTATGGTGACGACGATCGAGCCCACGACCTCTTGACTGTGAGGAAAACATTCTAACAACAGCGCTATCGCCGCTTGCATTTCTTATTTTGTTTATTAGTCATGTAAAACACGTAAAAGTCTTAATGTAACATAATATTGTAGTATATTCTAGTTTTAAGCTAGACTGACACCCAAAGTATACAAGCACATTAAAATACATAGGAAAACTAATTAAGGTAGGTCTCATATTTAGGAAAAATAAGACAAGCATTCTATAAAACTAAAGAGGATCTTACCCCCAACTTTTAACTACAAAACAACCTTTTAAGTACTTATTATATTTTCGAATTACAACTTTCGTGAGCACTACACATTATTAACTCAATTCTGGACTCACTCACTTGAAAAATCAAGTAAGTGAATCCAGAATCAATCCAATAACTTATTAATATTATATTAAACATAACATAAACATTAACATAACATTTACATACAAGCACATACATTGCTTCTGGCCCCACATTATTAGTAATACATACTATTTCGTTTTAGTGGCAGGCATCCAAGTGGCAGGAAGACGCCGGATGCAAGCCGCTTCCAACCGGTCTTTTTGGAAATCCATGGAGGAGGCCTATGTCCAGCAGTGGACTTCTTGTGGCTGAATGATGATGATGAGCATTTCGTTATAGAGATAATAATTGCAGACAATTAGGGCAAGAACGAACGAAATGAATATAGCAGCACATTGAAATAAGTCCGCCATTACACATTTTTTTTATCACAAGCCTGTTATAGATAGATAGAGAACACTTTATTGTATATAAACAAGGAAATTGCACATATATTTCTTAACTGTTACTGTTATTTAAGTTTTATTTTTGTTAACGTTTTTTATTGTGCAATAAAGTGTAACAAAGAAACAAACATAAATAAACAAAGCATCCTACTTCTTCAGGTGCTGTATTTTCTTTTAGCATGAACGTTTATTTATTGTACAGATTAGTCTTTAAAAATTAGTTTTTTTTAATTAGTTTTTTTAGTATGAACGTTATTTTTTTCTAAGGTTATGCGCTTTCCTGTTTCAGTTGCCTGGAGACGATGTACTGGAACTGTTGCGAAGAGAAGTTCTGCTTTGACAAGAAAATCGCTGTTTACAAGTGAGTGAAATAAAATACTTTCACGCTTATTGACCTGATTGGGCGGTGGCAGACTAGTGGGTAGAACATGGGACTCGGAAGCTAAAGACCCAGGTTCGATTCCCCGTGCGGGCATGTACCTATGACTTTGTTTTCTGCGTTATATACATTTGTGAAGTTTTAGTAGCAATACTACTTGCTAACTGTGAAGGAAAATATCGTGAGGAAACCTGAATGTCGAGCTTACACGATATTACGTACTTAGTACTGTTAGAGTTAAATACGTCCGAAATTCTGACAGATTTATTAGCCAAACCTATGAAGGTGGCCCATAATCCGAAGACAATTTTATTTTTACGAACGATCATATATTTTGCTGCGTACGGACTAACGAAAGATCTACACGGTGTAACAAAGCACCCATATATATCCGTAGGTTCTACTAATCAGGCTCCCCACCAGATGTCCGGGGAGTTGCTGGATGCGGGCGGCACAACACCGGAAAGCTTGGAATTCCATGATCGAGGCCTATGTCCTGCAGTGGGCGTCGAATGGCTCATGATGATGATGATGAGTCATCTTCAATGCGAATTACTTTTACTGCAATACTTCGATATCGTAAAAATACTTTTATCAGCTGTTCCATAGACTGAATTATTAGCATTTCTTAAACTTTCGCAAAACTTACACTGTTGTAAGATTTTGTAGCAAATCATTGAATTAGTTGCAGCTTTAACAGCATTAAAATGTATGGAACAATTTATATATATATATTTTTTGTAATAGTGAAATTTGTTCGTATCGACGAGTATAACCCTCCATTTTCGGATGTCGGTATAAGGGGATTTACTTACACCTCGTATGTTTTTGTAGGACTAACCGAGCGAATGCCAATGAAAACCTAACTGTTTCGCTTCACTTAATTTCATAGTACAATCGACAGCACATCAACGCGTAATTTTTTTTACAAAACTAGAGCCATATGTTTCTGTATCTTGGTTAGAATTTCCTGTTAAAATCATCATCTGAATCAGCCATTTGACGCCCACTGCAGGACATAGGCCTCCTTCATAATCGTAAAGGGTTTTGCCATAATCGCCACGCTTGGCAGGTGGGTTGGCGATCGCAGTATGCGGCTGGAATCTCAGGAAGACCCTGCTGCCCGTCTCCTGGTAATTGATTTCCTTAGTCGCCTTCTACGACATCCACGGGAAGAAATGGAGAAACCGTTAAAATGGTGAACGCATTCAAAGACACCGTGTGCATAAGCCGCCTATATAAGTATATACGTCCCACTGTAGGGCACAGGCCTTCTCTCAGGGAGAGAGTATGGGCTTAATCACCGTGTAGACAGCAAATATGCTCAAAACGGCCGTTTTTGGCGATAAAATGCTATCTGGTCCTAGGTGTTTTGCCTTAGTTCCACGTCATTAGGTCCTAAAGATCACTATTTCACACTTTTTGCAAATATGATATGTGAAAAAAGATAATGATTTTTTTCCTTTGGTGGCGCCAGTATTACTATACAGGGCGTCCCAAAATTATGGGCCATGAAGGGAAAGTACCTTAAATATCGTAGATAGGGTATTTTGCTGAAAGAAGACTTTATGTTATTTTTAAAAATTCTGCATTCAAAGATTAACTAAAAGTTACTTGCCTCGTCTGGGAATCGAACCGACTTAGATGTAAAAAAAAACACCCCTATCGGTGAAACACTACCAATCGAAAGAATGGCCAAAAATTAATAACTCTTCTTAAGATTTTCTAAATGAATGTTTTCCTACTTGGATTTGTACGAATGGACCGATTCGATGGCCGGCCAGATCCTCGGACCTTACACCATTAGATTTCTTCTTTTGGAGATATGTGAAAGATATGCGATACGAGAACCTGGGCGACTTACAAACAGAATTGTGCCATATCATATCGAGTATTCACCATAAAAAGATAAGAAAATGAACTGGCAGCGGACTCATTAAAATATTGGCGATTTGCGTAAGACAAGAGGGATCACATTTTGAGCATTTAATTAATTAATTTCCTGTATGTTTTTAATTTGATTAAAATTATTAATTTCACGCTGTTCCTTTCTTTTAAAATACTGTGTTACTTAAGAAGAGTTATTAGTTTTTGGCCATTCTTTCGATTGGCATCATAAAAGTAGGGGTGTTTTTTTTTTTAATTTAAGTCGTTTCGATTCCCAGACGAAGCAAGTATTTTTTAGAAAATCTTTGAATGCAGAATTACTAACTTTTAAAAATAACGTAAAGTCTTCTTTCAGCAAAATACCCTATCTACGATATTTAAGGTACTTTCCCTTCATGTCCCATAACTTTGGGACGCCCTGTATGGAGGCCGTTATGGGGCTAACTAGCGCCAACGATGAAGAAAAATCATATCCTCTTTTACAGATGGTTTTTGCGAAAAGTGTCAGATCAATCTCTGAGTCATGTTAATAGCGATTTTTAGGATCCATGGTCGTGAAGCCAAGGCAAAAAACCTAGAACTAGATATGATTACCTAGTTGTGGTAAATGACAAAATCCAGTTTGAACAATTCGGTATTTGACACGATCAACAATAAATTATTTCATATGCTCGATTAGAACAAAAATTACGAAATATCTCGGAAAATGTATCTGCTTTAGTCAATTACTAGTTATTACAATTTTAAATAGATTATACATAAAAAGAGTGCTCTGAAATGTGACATGACGCCAGTATTTTCATACAAAATTCCGTTTTAAAAGTAACTCATTGGCTTGTCCAAAAAATAAGAAATATTTTTTATAACCTTGCGTAAGTGTTTACCTTGCGCATACTCGTAGTCAGAAAAAATGAGCAAGTATTTTTTTTAAATGCACAAATCAAATGACCTCTAAAGTGCTCAAGGGCAAAAGTTCTATGGCTTGGTGTCGTCACTATCTAGGGTTGGTATCAGATGAAGGGTTTTTGATAAAGATTAATAAAAATATATACGACTTCCAGAAAACCGTGTTTATTTTACTATAGCGAAACTTCGATGAATACAGGACAGAACAGAATAAAACAGAATAAAATGAGAATAAAAAGCAGAAACCAAAAGATTAATCACAAGTCGATAGTTGTCCGTCAAAAGGTAAAGTGGCAATGGAAATCCGAAAGAAATCTAGAATGGGTGACGTAATTTTAAATTTTGAGTTTAAGATGATAGGCAGAATGAAAGAAAAGAACAGAAATAGTGTAAGAAGGTTGGCACCGTTACAACCTTACAACTTTTCAATATTACCAATTGCTACCGGCTGTAGAAGAAATTTTCTAAATATTTATTACTTAACATCTTTCAGTAACTGAAGTTTACGAATGAAATAAGACAGAATTTTTTAAATTTCGTATTAGCCGCATTTTTGAGGTAGGCAACCCTGCACCATATTACTAACATTAACGTTCGGAGCTGCTGATAGATTGTTTATGTCAACTTTGATGTTTATTTTATGCGATGCAGGATGTTTAAGTTTATGTCATGACGCGTGTGCAATGAATAAACCTCATTGTTTCCCCTGTCTTTATGTTACTAAGTAAAGTGTAGTGTTACTGCCTTGTTTTCAATGTTATCACTTGTCTTTGGCTGGCTTACATTTAATCCTTAATTTCACTAAGGTACTTTGAACATGTAAAACTTAAACTTTGGCTTTTGCATCTACGTAATGAGATGATTTATACAGCGTCCAACTCCACACTAGGTGGGTGAAGGGACCACTAGGACGTTGCAGTGCCTGGGACATTGTTTTTTAGATGGAGTAGGCTTGCCCGGCACTTAAACCATCCTGACAGGATGGTTTAAGCCAACCAAGCCGCGGGTTTTCTCACGATGTTTTCATTCACAGTTATCGTGTGGTATTGCTATTACAAATTCGCAGATGCACGTAACTTTGAAAATAGACAAAGTCATAGTTAGGTACCTACATGTACGCTCTGCGAATCCGAGCATCATGGCTTCCGAGTCCATTGTTCTACCCACTGGATTACCACTGTTTTTTTGAAGAACTAAGGTGGCTGATATACCTAGTCCATGAGATTAATAAGTTGAAGTGGCAGTGGGCTGGTCACATTTGCCGAACATTAACATAGCTCAGGATATTCCAGTTTTGGACCTGAGGCCTAATTATGCGCAACAAATCCTGTGAGAATCCTGAATCGTAGACGATAGCGATTAGAATGGAATTTAACCGGCAGACGATTAGAATTGTCCACAATTTGGTGAGCGTATATAGGAGCCAAAGTGGATTGTTTCGTGTGAAAGTTATTTATTTATGTTTATTTTTATTTATGCTCAGGTTAGAAGATGACAGCGTCTACGCGAATGGGTACGCCAACATGGGCGCCAGTCTCGACAGCGTTATCACGTCGCAACCGTCCAATAATAACCACCTGCCACATCACGCCATCACTGGCAGAGAGCTCAACGAGATGCCAATTCACGCCGACAAACTTTATGAGGTTAGTAAACAAGTTATACAGTTTTTTTGGGTATTGATTTCATTAAAACACTAACCCCCGGTTTCTCGTACACTAACAAGCTGTTAATCTACTGTTACCAGCTGTAAGTGGTTTTTTTTGTACGCAATTTGGACAACGGACAGCTATTAACAGTAGATTAACAGCGTGTTAGTGTACGAGAAACTAAGGGTCAGCGTGTTAAATCCGGTTTAAAAGAGGAAATCCTGCCATAGACCAACTTTAGCTCCGTGTTAAGAGTGTTTCAGTGGTATCAGCCGATATATAGTGTCCGACAGATAGGGACTATCGACATAACGGGATGGCGACGTGAGGAAGCAACGTTACAAACTAGAATAAACCTTACTGTATACTTACGAGTTAGAGACTACAATAGAATGCCACCGTGAAAAAAAAAATCATATATTTTTTTGCTGATGAAATTTGCAAGAGAACCTAGGATCACGGACATGGACATAGCATTATACAAAAAACTTCTAGTAAAAACTTATAAAAAATCTATTTCTAGGTATTTTACCTTAGGTTAACGACCATGGGTCCTAAAAATCAGTATTAACATAATTGAGAGATTGTACAGACATTTTTTGCAAATTCGATCTGTAAAAAAGATACGATTTTTTACCTCAGTGGGGCCAGTAATACTCTATGGAGCCTCTTAAAAAAAATCCGCGCAGTCTATTCTAGTCTACGCTGTACATACCGAGTCATTTGTTCAAGTTATTTGTCGGCATTATACAACAACATTTACACCAAACGTTGGTGAAAACGGCTTCGAGAAAAACTACCATTATAGAAAGATTTTGTTTCACCCTCTCATAGAATATATAGGGTGTAACGAAATCCCCATATACCATTTACTACCAAAACAGGGGAATCTACTTCTCATACGAATAGTGATACGAATAACTTTTACTGTAGAGATATATCTGTTCCTGCGCGGTATTAACACCTGATATTTATTTCGCAGTTTCTAAAGTTTCTCTATAGTAGAAGTAACATATAACCACATAATATAACCATATAGACATATTACCTGGGTATCATTAAAACTAGAGTCCACCGGCATTTAACAGTTACCTGTTAATCGTGTTTTTTGGAAATTATATTTAGATACAATGAAAAAAAAGAGGAAAAAAAGGAAAAAATAATCGGACTGGAGACAGGCTCAAACCGGCGTCTTCCGGTTTCAGGACCGCCCGATTCCCCACCTGAGCTATTACAACTATGTAGATGGAGGCGAAATTTACCTTCACATTCAAATGACATTTTTGCAGTTTTTTATTTCCTAAAAACATAGATAAAACGACGTTTTCCAAAAATTACACCTAGCTAGATCGATTTATCGTCCCCGAAACCCTCTGCACACTAAATTTCATGAAAATCGTTGGAGCCATTTCCGAGATTCAGATTATAGGTGTATACAAGAATTGCTCATTTAAAGGTAATAGATAAATAAATTCGGTTAGCCTCTCAACTGTACCATGTCTACTGCTAGCCAACGCATATAATTTGTAGTTAATGTTTGCCACGTCACGACGGATTACTCGATGTTTTTTATCAAATACATACCTATTAACAGGAGGAAAAAAACAAAACCTTCCATTAAACATTAAACGCAATTAAGGTTACCAAACTACCAATCAATAACTAGGTACTTAAACATGGTTTTGTTTAAATTTCAGGTATTCTCCAAATCGATGATATTTCGCGATGATGAGGAGCTAAAATCCAAAGGAAGCATGGATTCGTTGGATGCATTAGAAACTAAGTCAGAACCCGACTATTTGTCAGAAAAACCGAATAGAACAAAGGTTTACTTCGAAGATGAAGTTAATTCACCAGTGACTGACTTTGAAATTATGTTCAAAGATGAACTATTCAAACATGACATGTTCAACATTGCGGAAGAAGATGATACAAGTCCAGAAGAAGGGTTGGTCATGAATGTAGCAGTAAAGAAGCAAAACGTTAAAAAAATAAGCACAGTAACAATGAAAGACGAAACTAAAATCACAACGAAGCATCCAGTTTATAAATACGACCCCAACATGACTGTTGTTACCTTACCATCGACTTTAGCCATACCGCGAGTAGAATCAGTAAAAGGGATACTACGGCAAAAATCTGCTGAATTACCCAGAAGTTTCAGTGCAAAGACTTTGGAAAGAATGGACAGTACAGGCAGACTAAATAAACCTAGTTTAAACAGAGTTGAAAGTCTCAAGAACATGCAAGTGGAGAGCCTTAACAAAGTCCTCTCACGAGTGCCACTTAGGAGCGCGTCCTTCCTAAATATACCTCAACATCTCATCCCTGAAAAGCCGCAATTAGTAAAAAGCAAATCTACCATAGGCGTAACATCTTTGGAAGTTGATCAGAAGTTAAGTAGACTACCTGATACCCCAATCATCAAAAGTAACAATCTTCCAAGATTCTTTGCTGAAAGTCCTACAATCCCAGAGTATAGAGGTGATACTAGCCTCCAAAGTATACAACAAAAAAATCAAGCATTGATGTTCCAAGAAAACGACTTAAGTATGCCAAGATATTACGGGACTTTGGCGTCTAAAGTACTGGAACAAGAACAGATGCATGAAAGTAAGTCAATGCCTGACTTGAGAAATCCTACGTCAACAGGAAAAGCAAGCAAACGATTGATTAAAATCAGAAGTAAGTTGAAGCCGTTAGTTATAAAGAAAGGAACAGACGAGAGACTTTAAAAAGTTAGGATAGGTCTGAAATAATTTATTTTGTGAAGTGATGACTCAATGGTTCACTTGCAACTCCAAAATACGTTTCATCTTGTATAATTTTTAACCTATGACAACTCGTCAGCAGCTTATCTATACTAGAATTCATGACATCAAATGACATGACATCGGTGGTTAATTTCACCTAAAATAAAAAAGATCGACATCTATACTAGAATTCATTACATCAAATTACATTACATCGGTGGTTAATTTCACCTAAAATCAAAAAGATCGATGGCTTATTTTGTCTAAGTCTTAAAGCTCTTCTGACTGACTTCACAGTTCATCGAAATACCATTTTATTTGCTTAAAATCTTAATAAAATGTTATTAAATCTGCACGGCTTGCAAATAAATCGCAAAAAATCTATTGTATTCATATCTTCTACAGGCCGCGCGGCCATCTCAATAGTACAATTGACAGCTGGTCAACCTTTACATTCATATTTGTTGCAGTCGTCCTTAACGTAATGTAAGGCAAATGCCTCGCAAGGCTGCTCGCTCTGTGTGGACCCGCCTATAGATGAAAACGTTATTCGGTGTAACGTATTTTGGAGTGGCGTAGTGAACCCGCCTCAATGAAATGGAGTAATTTTATGAAATCCCGGAAGGCCAAGACCTAGGTCATAAATATTGATGACTCCTAAAAAACCTGATCATTAAGATGTGTAAGATCCAATGTTTCAGAATTTTTACTGACAAATATTTTAGGATTTCATGATGACTGTAGGAGTACCTAATAAGTGACATACCAGTATTTTTAGCTAAAGTAAGATTGTGTACTTACAACACCTATACATAGCTGGGCATTAACTCGTTAATAGTAAATAAAGATGTTAATATTTTGAGTTACGGATTAACTTTTAAGTTAACGTTTAAAAATGTTAACGAACTATTTACCTTAAGGATACCGCACGCACCGCGCCTCGCCGCGAAAAACATTCTGGTAAGTTTCGGGTTGCGAGTCAATCAATGAATCAATCAATCAAACAAACGAATCAATCAAAACTAGGGAGATACACGTATGTCTTGCCGATGTGTGGAAATGAGAAAACTGCGAAGAAATTTGATTCATAATGTTTCGTTTGATCATTTCATTACTAAGCGCCGGCACTTTTAAGTATATACTGGCTAAAGGGTAGAAAACAAGCGTCGCTTTTCACCGAGAACTTCAACATATTAATGTTCATGAAGGGGAATAGCCACGTTAAGCTAGATGACTAAATTACACGCTCGAATTATTCACGTTTTCTTTTTGTTCCTAACCTAACCTAACCCAGAACCCAAACCAGGAGTTTGTATAAATAAATGCAACGACGTAAAAATGCAATTTTAATCACACACTAAGTGATTAAGGATTAACGTTAACTTGCGTTAAATCTTCCCAAATGTAACGTTTGACGAAGTTAACTATTTTAGTAACGGATAAGCGAAGTTAAGGAAAACAATATTGACAATATTTATTAGTTAAGAAAGCGAAAGTGATCTGTCAGGATCGTGGCAAGTGGCAGTCCCTGGTCTCTACCTATCCCTTTGAGATATAGGCATGAGTTTATGTAGGTAAGTATGTAACGGATTAGCGATAACGAAGTTAACTACTTGATTAACGGTGCCCAGCTATGCACCTAAAGATATACTTAAAATTGAATTACTACTGTGATTATAATAACGTATCAAATTTATAAATTTAACTTTTTCCATGTAATTTGTAGTCATCATCTTTGTTTAGATTAAGTAATGTCAGTTTTTTTAATAAACAGCCTAGCTATAAAACGATATAGATATCATAAATGTGTTACAATGTCTAGTCAATTTCAATATTTTAATTCTAACACTAAGTACTAAGTGTTATTTGCCTGTTAACTTTTAGATTTGTGAAACTATTTTCATGTTCTATTTGATACGTACTTACTTAACATATTATAATTACCTACAGATTACTTACCTAACGATACTACAAATTTTTCTAATCTGTAACAAATGCGTAATATAGGTATTTGAAATTCTTTATATAAAATGAAAAAAATAAAAAGAATAATGAAAAAAGCGCATATTTTATTTCCTTTCTTTACATCATCACCACTATGGTTTATATAATTCTCGACAAAGTCACATATAATAATTTATACAATAATTTTAAAAGATTCAACATAAGTAATATAATAATTGTTATTAAAATAATACTCACTAGAATTTGGTTTAATTATCTAAATATTACAAGTTTAGACATAGATTCTCTAAAGAGTCTGCAAAGTCACGTCTGACTTTGTAAGTTTTAAATTAATTGAATAGCCTTTTTTTAAATGCTTTTGAAACATTCATTTTTGACTGTTATATCATGGAGATAAAAGAATTCATTATTGATCAATAAATTAAATTGATGTTTGGCAGAAGCCAAAAAATCTAAAATCGCATTATGTCTCGTCATGATCATTCTTTACACTCTTTAATTACTGATTTTTTAATCTAACTAAACTAGTTATTTCTAACTTTACAAGGCTTTCAATTGATTCTTAGAATAAGGATAAAACTTTATTTTTGAAATTAAGTAAAGGTGAACAAATACAATGAAACGCTTTTATCTAGGACCATAATATTTTAAAAATAATTACACTTTCTACACAAAAGATGGTTCCGTAAATATGTACAAAATGTTTAAAAAATAATACTTAAATATTGATCGCTTTACATGACTGGTTAAACACACAAGAAATAAAGAGGATTATTTTATCACAATCTTTTTGATTTCACAACAATTTGTAAGTAGGTAGTATGGCAGGAACAAATAAACATTCAAAGAAATAATTTGGCCAAATCGTGTACAACTTAGTGTCCAGTTCAACCTATCCAATGGCGGTTTCAATGAATTAATTTACTTCAATGAATTAATTTAACAATTTTTACACTACATTTCTTTTAGAATTATGCTACGCAATAATTTTTTGTTCAATTTTAAATTCATTAAATGCGTTTTTTGTTATGATTTCTAAAAATTACTTTCTATACAAGAAGTCACGCACAACATGCGTTAAGGTATCAAAATGTAATACACTCAATTGAAAATGGATACACTCATACTTATTGGCACGTATAATAAGTAACTTATAATACGGTCGCAATATCTATGCACCTGGCTCGGTGACATAACATCCGCGCTTTGATACGGCGTGCAAAATAAATAAACCAGATTATCACGACGCGAGTCGGCAATGAAGGTGCTAAGCGTACTGAGATGGTACTGAGACCGCTGAGGCGACGCGGGGCGAGCTCGGCGTGTTGAAGGGGGAAGCGGGCGGGGGGGGGGCATCACTTTCCAGCGAGAGGCACAGATATTGTAACCATGTTGCGCATACTTTTTTGGTATTTGAAACATTTTATTTGGGCTTTTCTCTGTCACTCATCTGTCAAATGGAAAAACCGGCCGAGTGCGTGTCGGGCCACGCGCAATGTAGGGTTAAGTAGAACGAGGGTTTTTTTTATCTGTTTTACGGAACTAACATCTTCATCGAAGTCATTTTCAATGGATTTTGTACGAAATTTTACTTTTATTAGTTGGTTGCCCATTACTTGTTGATTAGGTAAGTGCGCCAATTATGGACTACTTCCGTAATATGGACTACCTTCATTTCTCAAAAACCATCGGTCGTATTTAGCTGTCGGTCTCCGCACACTAGGTTCCACCCCTCCCGCGGTTCGTTAATCGCTTGCCGGTCGGCAGAGAATGCTCACGCATTCACGGCAGCCATTTTTCGTTTTTATCATCGTGCGATGTAATTTTTTACTTAACTTCGTAAGGTCATAATTTCAGCAAATATTACTGTTTGGGAAAGTGGATAAAACTAGGGGAAAGGTGAGTTATTTTAACATTATTCGTAATAAGTTGATATATCCAATAGTCTTAATAATTTTCTTAGCAACAATATTAACCTAAAAATGTATGTGTATTATAATATGGACCACCGGCATCTTTTGAATATGGACTAGTGGTCCATATTACAAACAGTCACTTATATTTTAATTTGATTGTTTTAGGATGGCATCCACAAATTCTACAACCAAAGAAAAGACCAGAAACTACATGGGATATTTAAAGATGCAATGGGTAATGCAATTAAAGTTATACGAGATAAGCAAATGGGTTTTTTAAAAGCATCTAAAACATACGGCGTACCCAAAACTACGCTTATCCAATCAGATCACCAATCACTTGATTTTTTTGTATGTGAATTGTGTACCAGCAATTAGTTACATCTTAATAATTGACTGATTAAATTTTAGGCAACACGTCCTTTTTTCTCAATAATTTTGAACAAAATTGGCTATGGTCCATATTTAAAACCATGTAGTCCATATTTTGTACACTTTTTGCTAATGCACAATAATGACATATTTTAGAAAATGTTGATTATTTCTTAGATGTTCATGTTCCTTAAGAATTCTAACAATCGTTTTTGATACCAAATAATTATCGAATCGTTCAAAATATATAAGGCTGATTAATCTTTATAATTCTGAGCTTTATTACACAAAATCCTTATGGTGGTCCATAATTGGCGCACTTACTAAAGCCTACTTAGCCGTGATAGTTTTCCTTTTAAGTTCATTACTATGTGCTGAATTTTTTCCCTGAATGTTTCTACAATCAACCATTTGGCCAGGAGAGGGGAGGACGCCCTACTTGGACAAAAATTTGCGCTTTAAAGCTATTGCATCCCTAATTTAGGTGTAGGTACCCTAGGTAGGGGAGGTACCCTACAATAAAAATTTTTTCGAGGTTTTATGTCCATCTAAGCCAAATTTCAGCTCTCTAGTGCTTACCGTCTCTGTGCTAAGCCGTGGACGGACAGACAGACAGACAGACGGACTGACATGGCGAAACTATAACGGTTCCTTGTCCATAACGGAACCTTAAAAAGTGTAGGTATTTGTATTTGTTTCGCAGATTAACTGGCACTGTAGTTTCATAGCCCAGCGGATTAGTAAGTTGAAGTGGCAGTGGGCGAAGCACATAGCACGCAGAACTGATGGCCGATGGGGCCGAAAAGTTCTCGAATGGAGACCACACATCGGCAAGCGCAGCGTAGGATGACCAGCCATAAGATGGACACATGACCTCATCCAAGTGGCAGGAAGGCGCTGGATGCAGACCGCTTCCAACCGGTCTTTTTGGAAATCCATGGAGGAGGCCTATGTCCAGCAGTGGACTTCTTGTGGCTGAATGATGATGATGATGATGTGGTTTCAGAGATCTAAAACTGCCATCTAAATTTTATGTTTGACTGGTGTCTTAAAGACCCCCATTGGAAAGAAAATATCGTCTAAAGGTTTAATCGTAACATAGCAAGCACTCCTGAACAAATTTTGCTTCATCACTTCGTTTGGCAGTACAGTTGACTGCAAGTAAACCTTTACATTTATGTTGCAAAGTCGCCGTCGTTAACTGTAGTGCTGTCTCTTCGAATTTCTCAGAAAAGAGCGTGACAGATCGTTACTAAGTGAATTTCTCAATTCAGGTACCGGCCCTATGAGTGTAGCGTGTAAAGGTTGATGTGCTGTCTGAAATATATGATGATGATGATGATTGTTCCGACCGGTTTCGGCCATGGCGACCACTTTGACCCCTAATCAGTGATGAGGCGCTGGTGCGCTCGAAGATGGCTTATGTAGCCTATCTTCACGGCGAAACTCCGTGCACACTGAGGGCACGTGAGAATGCCGTTCTCATAATTATATGTTATGGCAGCAGGTGGGCGAGCCTTTAACTGGTCGCGTTTGGTATCCAGGTCAGCTTTACGCTGAACCTCGAACTCGCGTACTTGACTGTTCACCATCCTGCGTCATTCTGGCCGCTGTGCTGCCAAACGTTCCCAGCGGGAGGGCTCTATTTTGCATCTCTTCATGTGTGAAATATATAGCATTGTAATAAATTATATAGTTGAGCATTCTGCTCTGCGGCACTGAATTAGACGTTGAATTCTTTAAATGTTGGCGTAAAAATGACAATGCAATACAAAAGTGTCCGTCACCGTTGATAGGGTTATTTGTTACTTTTTGCCTACATTACTGTTTTCAACAACAACTCTAAGTATAGGAAAAGTTGTGTAGGCTATTTTTTCAAATATATTTCTTATATTTAATTATTTGTTCTTTCAATCTAGCTCTCTAGCCATATTTTTCTAGATACATGCAACCTACTTAGGAATCCTCTTTATAGTTACTAAGCAAAGGCAATGGTTTGAAGAAACATATTATTATTAATACGTTTATTGCACATAAGTAAAAAAATACAATGGCAATGTGGTGGACTTAATGCTATAAGCATTTTCTACCAGTCAACCATAAGTAAACGTATAAACCTACGACACGACTAACTGCCACATGAGATTCACTCGCGTCACCAATGAAAAAAACCGGCCAAGTGCGAGTCGGACTCGCGCACGAAGGGTTCCGTACCATTATCTATACAACGTTAGACACATACGAGTACATGGGGTATAAATTATAATCTTTGCGGCCCCCGATCGAGAAGGTTTTGGGTAAAACATGACCGATTAAAATTTTCTAGTTTATAACATTTAACAATAATACGTGAAGCAATACTCGATTAAGAGACTGATAAGTAAGGAAATGTTTTAAAAAAAACATCAGTGAAAAAAAAAATTTTTTTCATTGTTGGCGCTAGTGAACATCTTGGATCCCCTTAAGGCTGTTTTTACGTTGACTATACTGTCTCGCTCGCACAATTAAACTTTTTTTATTATTTCAATAATAAACTTTTGATAAATGTGCTCTGCGGATTTGATGCATTATTAAATTACGGACATATTAAAAATATATTTTTTGTATACGCACTTACTTTTCAAGAAAATACTAGTTGTTTCCAAAATTATCAATTTCGGAATTAAATTCTCGCAATCAAAAATTAGTACAAGATAAGAAACATACGCCCCGATTGTTCGCAATTGTCATCTTGCGTCAATTGTCATCTATCAAATCCTTAGACAACATTTATCAAAAGTATAATGCTTGTATTACAATTACTAAAATTATTAAATTTTACGAGCGAGACAGCATGTTCCACGTAAAAATTGCCTTAAAGGTAGGCGACATCGCGATTAAATTTTCATACAATTTTGTAGATCGCTTGAAGCTAACAGACATTACTTAAACGTAGACTACGTAAATGCGTAAATATGCTAGCCGACTTAAACCGACTTTACATCAATGGTTGAAAAAGAAACTGGTAACCCCACTGTGGCAAGGCCAAAGGCAAAGGCCGAAGGTTCAATTCCAATCAGGGCAAGGCCGAAGGTCGAGACAATAAAATATTAGATAGATACAAAATGTGCCTCTTAAATTTCTTTAGCAATGTCCGTTGGTATGAAAATGTAGTCGTGACGTTGAGAATAAATACTTATTTTTATCGATTATTGGGGTCCGTTTTCCTAAACCTTATGTCAATTCGAGGTACATTGCGTAGCGACGTCTACTTGTTAATCTGTGGGTTTATTGACTTTGCAATGTACATCGAATTGTGATAGTGAGCCACGAATTTTAGTTCAATAGAACAGGCCCCTGGTGTTGGTTTTATAATCGCGTTGCCAATAATATGATGGTATATTTCGTACCCAGGGGTTTCAATTGACGGTTGAACCTGACCATTAGTTTTTTTTCTATAATATAATGCCCGAAAAACAACTTGAGCAAAATTACTTTGTATACGCATCGACGTATTTCGGGTTTCACTGGCGGGGGAAGCGGGATGTGACTTAGAACCTATCGAAGTTCAGTCAAATTAGCACTTAATTTAAGAAAAAAAATCGTTTTTACTTAGTCTTGTTCATCGCAAATTCATCCCGATTGCGCGGATTTTCTTTCAAGTCATCTGTCGAGCATTATACCAGTGGATATCGCGGTGCCTCTAACGACTTGGCGGAAATAAAACGTGTTTAGCCTGTGCAGTATAAACACTGAAAGAATATAGGTAGGTCTTAGAAGCAACTCAATTCCGCCTTATTTAAAATAATTTTTCTTAATTGTCATTTGAAACCTCCTTTCAAACGTTCAATCTACGCATTATAGTATAATGGTGTGAAAATCTAAATAATAAATAACTAGGTAACTCGTTATTACTGATCACCAAGTAGATCTAATTATTACCTACCACAAAAAGAAAAAGTTCAACTAAAATTACAAATACTGAGGAGAAATCTAACTAGGTATGTAGTTACGCGAAGATAATATTATACAAACTTAAGGGTCATGTCGGCCTAACAATGAACATGTAAACCTTAACATTTAATAATTTTTAAGCAATATTCATCAGTTAGCAGGATATCGTGTCTGCAATGTTGGCAATACTGAGATTTTCTAAGTACACACAGCAACAATAAGCTAAAATTCGATGCTTTTTATGGACTTCCGCTACGACCTACCGTTTGTTACATCGTCACTGGATCTAAGTATCATGAGATGTGCCATCAACTGATGTCGTTAGGTGTCTTATATATTAAAAAAAACGCAGATATATAGGTACTTACAAAATGTGTTTTTTTGTTGTCTTCTAACTTAGCCATAAGCGTCTTAACTATCTCTACACAGATACACAGCTTCTAGTCATTGGTCATCGCAATTAAAATCTCAGCTATTTCTGCTAACAGGCTTCTAATCACTTAAAGTAAACAATAAATAAATTTATTCATACATTAACGATTAACGATTCCTTGACACCATTTACTGTTCTCGATCCGCATAGAATCACAAAAACGAATGCAGCATTCGACGAACACCGTAGGATATAAGCCTCTTTCAAGTCACACCCCAAATTTCTTTCATCTTCGACCATCCTTAATTCAAATCCACTAGTACTCTTCCCTGTCACACCAATTTCCTTGGTCTCAATCCGATTCCGATTCCGATAGGTCACTAGAGCCGACGCAAAGCAGTGTACGAGATGGGCCGTAAGTCAATTCAATTAGATTCGGTTCTGTGGACCTACTAGCCGTAAGTCATATCAATACCTTATTTAAGCAGTGACGAACGGCCAAGACAATATCCCAGTTTAAAAAGCATCCCGTCGGAAATTCTTCACCATAATTATCTTTGTATAACCTCATAGGTATTATAAAACCTTAAAGATCCTTAAATTACCGGACGATCTTGAACCTCTTGACTTTGACGATGGCTCGTGCACCCACGGCCTTGGCGGTTGCTGCTGCAGTCTCGTGGTCTGCTGCAGAGAGATCTTTGCCGTCGATGGAGTGGAGGATGTCTCCGCGCTGAAGGCGGCTGTCCAGGTCTGCAGGTCCACCTGGGATCTGAAGAAGAAGGAGTCGGTGTAAACTTATATTTAATCATTCGAGTCACCTAGTAACAGTGCAGGGATCCGTACGGTAAGGTTGATAAATGATAGCTCGAAGGAGCCACGTTAGCTTGAATTAACTGTGCTCTGCAGTGGGACGTCTATCATCATTATCATCATCATCAGCCAGTCGACGCCCACTGCAGAACATAGGCCTTCCTCATGGTTCGACATGAGATGATGATCCGACAGGCCCCATCGCTTGAAATATTTAAAACAAAAGTTTATCATTACTACATTTCAGCATTTCCAGCATTTGTCTTAATTTATTATAAGTATATCACAATATCTTTCCTAAATCTGTAGGTTTATGTATTTATTTATTGTATCAAGTATTTATTTATTATTATGTTGTATTGCACGCAAGGCACGTTAAGCTGTTGGTGCCGGCTGCCGTCGATAGATGGCAGTCGTTAAGCCAAGTCAGAGGCCTTAGGGCGGCTTGACAACTTCTGACAGTAGACGAGCCACTAGTCTACAAGCCTCCACCAATCCGGACTTGGCCCCCGTGGTGGAGTATGGCCTATACCTTCCTCAGGGAAGAGACCCGTGCCCCTCGGTGGGGACATAATGGGTTGATGATGATGATGTTGTATTTGTATAATATTTCCCCCCTATTATATTTTATATATCTAGGTCTAAATAAGTAATTTGTAAGTAAATTTAATATTTTACGAGGAAGTTGCAATACCTGTTAATGTTTTCTTAATAACTTAGGTTAGGTGGTAGATAATGCTAAGTAGCATTAAGCTCGCCTATGTGCAAAACTGTCTGTTGAAATGCATAAAATAACATAACATAAACTCACGCCTGTATCCCAGAGGGGTAGGCAGAGACCAGGGACTGCCACTTGCTACGATCCTGACAGATCACTTTCGCTTCCTCAACATTCATTAGTCATTGCATGCACGCACGCCGGTTTCGGGTACTTTTTATCTTGCCCTTTGTTAATATATCCCCTATTTAGTCGAAGTATGTCCGTCTGGGTCGTCCCTTACCCGTTGAAATGCAATAAAGTATTTAATAATAATGATAATAATAATGATTTTCCAAGCTTCTCGGTCTTGTGCCGCCCGCATCCAGCGACTCCCCGCCACCGTAACCAGGTCATCAGACCATCTGGTCAGGTCTGGGGGGCCTGCCCTTGCTGCGTCATCGGATGCGCGGTCGCCAGGTCAGAACATTTTCCGCCCCAACGGCCATCAGTTCTCCGAGGTATGTGCCCCGTCCACTGCCGCTTCAACAGAGCAATTCGTCGAGCTATATTAGTAACTCGGGTTCTTCTGCGGATCTCCTCATTCCTGATTCGATCACGCAGTGAAACTCCTAACATAGCTCTCTCCGTTGCTCGTTGGGTGACATTGAGCCTTCTTATGAGGCCCATAGTCAGCGACCGGGTCTCACATCCATAAGTCATCACAGGCTCATTGACACATTGGTTATCTTTGTCTTAAGACGAGGATGGATTTTGAGTTGGATTCGACGAGTGACCTCTTTCTCGAAGTTGGACTTACCTAATTGGACTGTTAACTGTGTCCCAGGTATACATAGTGGTCGACAACTTCAAGGTCAGAGCCGCCAACATTGATAGGAGTGGGTGCTACATGGGAGTTCGACATTATGTTAGTCTTGTCCACGTTCATTTCAAGACGCAATCTGTTAGAAGCTCTGTTCAGGTCATTAAGCATTGAACTCAAATCTTCCAGAGTCTCAGCCATAATCACTATGTCATCAGCAAATCGAAGGTGAGTGATGTACTCGCCATTTATGTTGATGCCAGATCCTTCCCAGTCCAGAAGTTTGAATACATCTTCAAGTGCAGCTGTAAACAGTTTCGGAGATATTACATCTCCTTGTCTTACTCCGTGCTGCAAATGAATACGATTTGTATTCTGATGCTGCAGTTCGACTGACATTGTGGCGTTTTTGTACAAACAATTCAGCACTTTGATGCAGGGATGTCAATGTCCTCAGTATCTATCTTTCTAATTCTAAAAGGGTTAATGTGTAACTGTTTTTATGTCAACAATGTTTTTCTCTAGGGCTTGCAGCCTTCATACTATTTTGGCGCGCGCCAACATCATTCACACACGCCCACAAATGTCAATCAGATTATATAATGCCCTGCCAGTCCATAAAGAATACCAATCCATTAAGAATCTGCAATTTAGTATATTTAAAAAGAAACTGTTTATAACTTTATGTGAGAATTCCATTTATTAGATGGAAGATTTTTTTAAATTTAAATTGTAATTTGATTTTAATTTACTTTTGACTCTATTTTTATGTCTTGTTTTTATGTAGGTACTAATTTTTTTATTTTATTTTGTATGAATGAATGAATTTAAAAAACACATTAAAGAATATCAATCATCATCAATCTAAGAATATTATAATTTACAGCTATATTCAATAATGTAATTGTAGTAGTACCACAAGTAGGTAAAGACCAGTGAAATATTAACTGCAAACAATTATGCATGCCAGATACTGGCGCATCACGCATGTTCTTAACTATTGTAAATTATATAAAATGCACCGTGTTTACTTGCAAAATAATACATGAAATAATAACTGTAACTTGTGAGAACCTCCAAGTAAAACCCTGCATTGAAGTAACCCACATCGTTTTGTTGAACACCTCTTTCATCACGCTGCTTATGGAGTCATTACTTACCAGATCAGAGACGTAAACGCCTGGCGCTGGCGTCCGAGCCATCAAGCCAAGTCCCAAGCCCTTGCCAGGCTTCCTAGCTAGCTCCACTTCCACATCAGTATACTGGATGGGCTCCGGACGGAATACTGTCATCTTTATCTGCAATCAAATAAAGTCAGGGTGTCAACTATGTACCAGACTATCACTTTTCAGAAGGCAAGAAGGCCAGAACGGAGTGTCTTCGCTGTTTTCTTATCCATTTCAGACCACTTACAGACTTAAACCAAATGCAATCATAAGCAGCATAAATACGTCCCACTGTAGGGCACAGGCCTTTTCTTAGAAAAAGCGAATGGGCTTGATTACCACGCGTGCTCACCGTGGATTGGCGATTTCAAGCGCTGAGGTATGTGAACAACTCAGACACTCAGGTTTCCTCACGATATTTTCCTTCAAGGTTAGCGAGTGGTATTGCTATTATAACTTCACAATAGTACATCACTTAGAAAACAAAGTCATAGGTACATCCGCGCACTGGGAATCGAACCTGGGTCTCTCGCTTCCGAGTCCAATGTTCTACCCACTAGGCACTACCACCGCTAGTAATGCTTACAATGACATTCAACAACTATCATCATCAACCCATTATGTCCCCACCGAGGGGCACGGGTCTCTTCCCTGAGGAAGGTATAGGCCATACTCCACCACGGGGGCCAAGTCCGGATTGGTGGAGGCTTGTAGACTAGTGGCTCGTCTACTGTCAGAAGTTGTCAAGCCGCCCTAAGGCCTCTGACTTGGCTTAACGACTACCATCTATCGACGGCAGCCGGCACCAACAGCTTAACGTGCCTTGCGAAGCACGGAACCGCTCGGAAAAATGCCACTAGCGTTAGGCATAGACGGCGACCCATCCATGCACTGAACGCGCCCTGTGTAGCTTAACCTTCGTGATCGTTTAAGATCACTCAGGCATCCGGGGCTACGAGCGATTCTATAAGAAAATAAAAATAATGTATATTGTTCATAGGAAGAGTGTTGATGACGGTGTGTTCTTGAATGTTGATGTAGCGAAAGAGATTTTATCAGGGTCGGTGCAAATGGCAAACCCTGGTCTCTGCCTGCCCCTCTGGGAAACAGTTGCTAGTTTATGTACCTATGTGTGAAGAGTTTACAATAAGGCTTAGCGTAGTTTAATATAACGACTCTTTGAGGATGAAATGTCGTAAAAGCCATTTTTGGTGAAAATGGATTTGAATGAATGCCGTTTTACTCAGTTTTTCAAGCTCTTTCAATATGTATATTTCGTTTCCTCAAATTCGCAAAAAAAAAGGCTTTAACTGCCTTGATTTTTTAACAGGCTCCAAAGTTTTTTTTAAATATGCTGTAAAAGAAAACCAAGTCATAGGTATAGTTGAAGTGGTCATGGGGCATCGCGGGCATGTCTACAAAGCCGATAGCCGATAGGGTACAAAGGTTCTGGAGTGGAGAAGGCGATCTGGCAAACACAGCGTAGGACGCCCACCAGCTGGCCGGACCGACTACCTGAGGCAGATTGCTTGATGAGTATGGACGAGCACAGAAGGAAGTGGTGTGCGCTAGGAAAGGCCTATGTCCAGCAGCGGACGAATATGGGCAGACGAATAATGGTCTCTCCCTGCGTATTTTCAGTTATAAGTATTTTTAAGTAGAATTTTTAGTAATAATACCAACGCAGATTTATAGGTGTAACATACGTGCTCGAACACGTTGGCGATATTCCTGAGTGTAAATAGATATTTAATATTTTTATAACTACAGCGGTGGTAGCCTAGTGGGTAGAACATTGGACTCGGAAGCGAGAGACCCAGGTTCGATTCCCAGTGCGGGCATGTACCTATGATTTTGTTTCCTAAGTTATGTACATTTGTGAAGTTATCGTAGCAATACCACTCGCTAACGGCGAAGGAAAACCTCGTGAGGAAACCAGAGTGTCTGAGCTATTCACATACCCCAACGCTTGAAATCGCCAATCCGCGGTGGGCGCGCATGGTGATTAAGGCCATACTCTCTCCCTGGAGAAGGCCGCAACGTTGAATATTTTTTTTCTAACATACTGTTATAAAGCGTATTATTTATAAATTACCAGTAATTGTATAAAATACATACATACATAAACTCGCGTCTGCATCCCAGAGGGGTAGGCAGAGACCATGGACTGCAACTTGCCACGATCCTGGCAGATCACTTTCTCTTCCTTAACATTCATTAGTCGTTGCATGCACGCACGTCGGTTTCAGGTACTTTTATCTTGCCCTTTGCTAGTACATCTCCTATTTGGTCGAAGTATGTCCGCCTGAGACGTCCCTTAGCGGCCCTTCTACCCACATTCGCTTGATATAATTGTATAAAATATTTGTAAATATTCGTGATTTCCGTGCCTTGGTTCGAAACTGCGAATCTAAATTCAAAGTAGTACGCAGTACCATAAGATTAAAAAATGTTAAATGTTTTAAGATTCCTTCGTCCGATATGCGTAAACAACTAAAAGAACAATTAATTGATTTGGCCAGCATAAATGCGTAGACGCTAAGACGAAATAGCTTTTTATCGATTTTTATAATTTTCGAGAGAAAATCCTTCTACAGGTGACTTTGATTTCGTTTGTAGAAAGATTTTCGACAGTCACAGAGATGAGCTCGCCTTTATACAAAATGTATTCTCTTTTTTTACCTTTCCTGTATTGTGTTTTCGTGTGTGCTATAAAGTAAAATAATAATAATACTCACCTTGGGAGCAGTCTGTTTGATTGTCAAGCAAATCCTCTCGTGTGTCATCTCCTTAGTGATAGATACGCCGCCGCATTCGACGATGTGGTCGCCGGCCCTCAAGCGGCCATCTTTGCCAGCCGCTCCGCCTGCGTACACCTCTAGGATTACGGCCGCTGGACCCTGGAAGAGTACAAATAAATAATAATAAATACAGTATAACACAATACAAATAAACCTTATTTCTCGATCCAGAAATAACATTTAAGCCGACACGGTACAATAAGTTCTTAAGAGTTTTGCTTTGTACATGGCTGCGCCAGACTCTCGCATACAAATATTGGTAGATTGCCAATTGAATTCAAATTAATAATAAATGAATGAATTCAAATGAATAATTACAATACGTTATTAACCAAATAAAGCAAACTGGAGGGACACCAGGATAGTTATGAACTAAATACTACCTACCGAGCTCTACAAAAAGCGGGTGGGGGTGTGTCGGGTAACTCGGCCGTTGGTTTAACGTGACACGTCCAGCGTTAATTTTTAGCTCAAACTGCGCAATGTGTTATCGACACTGGCGCCATCTAGCGGCACGAGTCAAGAGGAACTGAGTAATGGCTACTTTGCTCAAAATATATAAATTAATTGCACAGGACACGTAGTCACACAGTTACAGCCGTCGCCAAGGCGAGATGTTTTCGTTGCGTGCGGTTTAGCAAGTGACCCCCTACTACCGAACTGAGTGAGGTTTCACGTTCAAAATGCTGTCAAAGTAGTAAAACTAATTTCGAAAAGGCGAAGACTGAAGCGAACAGCAAACATATTTCGTAATAGTTAGGTCAGTGATTATTAACATTGAGCTAGTAAATTCTTGCCGTGGTTCCACTTACGTTTATCAGCGTATCACTTCCACCCAATATCAGTAGGCCCAGCGGTTGGTTCTGTGAGTTGATCTCAATTACTGTATCCTTGTTGCTCATGATAGGCACCGTAGCTGGGTCAGGCGGTGGTTCAACTGAAAAATGAATGAAATCTCATGAACTTTGGAAAATAAAGTAAATTCTCATATCAAATCTTATTTACCTCAACAATATAGACATTTTTGCTACACCTCTTCGGCCTTTCAAAGTTAAATTAAGAAAGGCTATAAAAGAAATTAAAATTTAATATGTCATTTCATGAAGTTAATTATTAGTGGAAACTTCACTGGTTTATGAAAATAATAATAGTCTACATAAGATTAATACTGTACCGTTTGTTTCCTGAATAAAATAAAATAAAAAAATAAAACTTCTCATACATATAATATACACTGCGCTGTGCCAATCTCTCATCCAGTATTGTATTACAGTATGGGGTGGTGCCGCCAAAAGTTTGTTTCTGGCTCTAGAGAGAGCTCAAAGAGCTGTCCTCAAAGTCATAAAAAAAAACCATTTAGATATCCTACAGCACAAATTTACAGGGACTGTCGAGTACTTATCGCCAGTTTCCGAATTGAGGATTTCGCTAAGTAAATGGTTAACTGTAGTGCTGTCTCTTGAAATTTCTCTGTAAAGAGCGTGACAGAACGTTACTTAAGTATTTACTTAGTGAAATTCTCAAGCTATGTTGAGGATACATCGCTGTATACACATAACTTACGAGTATGCTTGTAGGCGGAAAAATAAAATAGCCGCGCCTTGTGTAAAACATAAAACGAAATTTTCCAAGAGGCAGTTCTATGTAATAGGCACTGTACTTTATAACAAAATTAATAAAAAGACCTATATTTTGAAATGAAGCAAACATGAAGTTAAAACGTTAAGAGATTACTATTAGAGCAAAGTTACCAGGAAACCGAGATCCATTAGTACAATTTGCGCATTAGCTCAGTTGGCACGGTTAGCCCGAGGTCGCGGGTTCTAGCCCCGGAATGGGTGGAATTTTTTACCTCTAAATAGGTTTTTAGTAATATATTGTTGTTCACTTTAATGTGGTGAGAAATAAACATTCCATTTCATTTCAATTACAATTAATTTCAGCTTTCTAGGACTTCAGGAAGTTTTCTAAGAATTTTGATGATCATCAGCGAGTCCGTGACGAAATCGGGGTTTTTTACATATCAATAAAATGTAAAGTACCTACCTATAAGATTTACGCAATTGAAGCTTTATCGTTCTTATTTTTGTAAAAAAAAACGATTCCAATAAAACAGCCCTAGTTCATATATAGAATATATGAAGGCCTGCGCCTTACAATAATGTATTTTCTATTGATGTTATATCCATTCATGTGTAGCATCAATAGATATAGCACCAATGGAAAATACTTACCTTTCACAGGAGAAGGTGCAGGTTTTGGCGTAGTAGGCCGTGAGGCCCCGGACGTCTTCAGAATACCCGGGTCCGGGGTTTGGTTCCGGCTAGTCGGTCGCGAAGGACCTTTGGAGTCTGAAATCCATTAAGGTTATTTATTATTGTTGACACCTACACTTTTAGCAGGCTATAAGCTATGGAAGCTGACATAACAAGGAAGTAAACAATATAATTAAAATTCCTAAGCTTATTTATCCTGTGGCCCCTCATCAAGTACATACGGCCTTTGCACATACCTATAGTCATTCCAATTCATTTGGCTCACAAATTAAGGTTTTATCACGCTTTATTGGTATCTATTTACTTTAATTATGATACAGTAAGTAATAATACTAACCAGTAAAACATAACATCATATTCACCACCTGATACAATGAAACATTATATTCGATGGGTTTTTTTCAGTATAAGACAAAATGTGTTGCACAGGGATCTATCTTGCAGCCTTTTGTTTTCCTTGCATTCAATGATAGTTATACTTAAAAGGAAAAGTCCGATTTTTCCATTACATTTTCGTCTTTATTGTGTGAGCTAGAGGCGGGTAGGTTCTCAATATTTCGTCGAACATGTTTAAATTTCTTGTGTCATATTTCCTGTACCGTTTTCCGTGTGCAATAAAGTATAATAATAATAATTATTATTATTACTATTATTATTATTCACATGCTTACCAGCCCCACCTCCAGCAGTCTCGTCTGTGGGCGAGTCATCTTTCTTGTTTGGGTTGCATACCGTGAGTACGACCACACCCTCTGTGCGCTTGAGCATCGCGGCTGCCTGAAATTGGATCCACAGACATATACGACTTGTACGAAACTTATGCAGTGAAGGACGATCCATATTACAACGGGCCGGCGAAGCGCAGGCGCAACGTTACAAACTAAAATAAAGCTTAAAGACTTTTAAGGTTAGACACTATAATACTAGGGCATAAAAAGTCCGACGGCCGGACAACGAGCACGGCATAAGAACGGGCGTTTTTTGCACCTGTACAGTAGTATCTATCCTTGAAATTACACGTATTTAAGAATTATTTTCGATTAAAATCGCGCCGCCCGCTACCGCCCCGCGCCGGCCCGTTGTAACGTGGACATACCTTAATTGGACCGTGTTACGCAGAAACATTCCAACTCACTTGCAAGAAAAACGCTTTTTTATGTATTAAATTGTTTTTAGGTTTCCGTACCCAAAGGGAAAGCGACCCTAATACTAAGACTCCACTTTCGGTCTGTCTGTCTGTCTATCTGTCACCATGCTGCTGTATCTCATGAACCGTGATAGCTAGACAGTTGAAATTTTCACAGATGATGTATTTCAGTTGCGGCTACAGCATCAAATAAAATAAATATTTAAACATAAATACAACAAACGTGATTTTTTTGCCGTTTTTTGCTCGATGTTAATAACGGCAACAGGTAGATGCTTGAAATATTTACAGAATACTAAATTCTTTATTTACTTTCAAAATAAATATTTAAATTAAAATAAAATAAATATTTAAAGAGGGCACCCATACAACAAACGCGATTTTTTGCCGTTTTCTGCTCGATATTAATAACGGCAACAGGTTGACGCTTGAAATATTCAAATGTTGTATAGGCAATGAAATGTTGGTACGGAACCCTTCGTGCGCAAGTCCGACTTGCACTTGGCCGGTTTTCTTCCATGTTTTTGCAGACGCGTTTAATATTTCAGTAATTACAAAAATATAAAACGTCTGAATAAAAACAAGCAACAAAACTTTTTTATGTATTAGACATAAAAAAGCGTTTTTCTCGCAACTGACATATTGCGGGTTGGAATGTTTCTGTGAACACGGTCCAATGAAGATACAGATGTGAAAGTACTTAGTTGTGGTCAATAAAGAAATCTCTCTATACCGGGCGGCATTTTAGTCACCTGACAAACATTGAGGGATCATTCTACTCGTCAATACAAACAACTTTTACTATGGGGCCAAACAAATCAGAGCAAAAAATTAATCAGCTGTTTCATACATTTGGTGCAGTACTGCTTCTATGTTATGTATGGAACAGCTTATTTAGTGTTTGCTCTGATTTGTTTGGCCCCATAGTAAAATTTGTTTATGTTTACGAGTAAAAAGCCCCTTTAAAGTTTGTCAGTTGACTAAAATGCCACCCGGTATGTTCTACACGAACTTACTAATTTTCCAGTAACCACTTTATACCAAAATACTTACGGCATCATAACTGCAGTCGGTCAAACTGTCTTGATTCACGCCAAGTATCATGTCGCCTATTTGAAGGCCCGCCTGGAAGAGAGGAGACATTTTTTTTTATTAGACAGATAGATAAATATGTAACTCTTAATTACACACCAGTATTTTACAGAGATAAGGCACTCGATTGAAAAATGCTTTATTGCACAATAAAGAGATATTTATACATAAGCGAGCTTAATACTTACTAACAAGTATTTTCTTCCAACTCACCTTTGATGATGGGGATAATGGATGGGGTAGTGCCGGGAAATATTTATTGGGAAAATTATTTAGACTATGTATATATAAAAATTAAACACATGTAACTATACATACATAAAACACCTGTAGTACACAGAATACTTACTAATTAACAAATAATGTATCATCCTATTTAATATACTATTACGTGACAATCAATCCCGCAGAGAAACACCTAGCATAGCTCTCTCCATAGCTCGCTGAGCGACTTTAAATTGGTGGACTAGTCGAACCGTGAGTGTCCACGTTTCGGCCCCGTATGTCATGACGGGTAGGACGCACTGATTAAAGACTTTTGTCTTTAGAGACTGCGGTATAGGCGACGAGAAGACTCGACGGAGTTTCCTGAATGCTGCCCAGCCCAGCTGAATTCTTCTCTGGATTTCCTTCTCGAAGTTATGTCTGCCTAGTTGGAACGTTGCCCTAGGTAAACATACTGCGAAACAACTTCGAGTGGGATTCCATTTACGGCAATCGGTTCCGGAACAACGTGCTCGTTGTACATAACTTTGGTTTTATCCAAATTCATCCGGAGACCGATGCGACGAGAAGAATCAGCTAGGCCATTCAGCATATTTTGTAGGTCTTGCAGCGTCTCTGCAATAATGACTATGTCATCTGCGAATCGTAAGTGAGAGATGTACTTGCCGTTAATATTGATGCCACAGTCGTTCCAGTCCAGCGTCTTAAACACATCCTCCAAGGCGTTAGTGAACAGTTTCGGGGATATGACGTCCCCCTGTCTCACTCCTCGACGCAGGTGGATATGTTTAGTTCGCCGGTTCTGTACTTGTACGGTCATCGTTGCGGCATTATATAGACATCTCATCACTTCGATATATCGCCAGTCGACTTGGCAACGCTGCAAGATCTGCGGGATCGAATCCGAAACGAAGTAATTCGCCAGAGAACCAAAGTGATCGACATAGCTGAACGGATTAGCAAACTGAAGTGGCAGTGGGCTGGTCATATCTGCCGCAGGACCGATAACCGTTGGGGAAGACTGGTCCTAGAGTGGAGACCGCGAATCGGCAAACGTAGCGTAGGACGCCCTGTGACCAGGTGGAGCGACGACATTCGCAAAGCGGTGGGCAGTGACTGGGAAAGAAGAGCCTTAGATCGAGCTCAGTGGCGTGTCTTGGGAGAGGCCTATGTCCAGCAGTGGACTGACACCGGCTGATGATGATGATGATGATGACAATCAATATCTATCCATGTACAATGGCGAGCTTATCTCCGTGAGAGAATTCTTCCAGCAAACCTTGGGGAGTCGGAGCGGAGGTGCTAAACGGGTTTACGCAGGTGCACATGATATACTACGTAAATATTTAGATAGATAATAGATAGACAATCAAAAGAAAATACATACTTACGTAAAAATACACACCGAATGACAATCTAGTAATAGTGCCAGTAAAGTTTTAGTAAGAAAGGGTGTGGGTTAAATTTACGCTGGATGCTGTATGAATGTCTTTCTTTCATTCTAATAAAATCATTATATCTTGATAAATGTGGTCTGAGGGTTTGATCTATACTAATAATAAATCTGTAAGGGTCGGTCATGGAGTAAGTTAGTTTGTTTTCAGAGATATTGTGTTTATAGGCTCAATATATGATACTGAAACTAATTTCACGATTTTTGAATTTTTTTCTGTATGTGTGTATGTATGTATGTTCCTCCATAACTCTTAAACCAATTATCCGAATTTGATGAAATTTGGTATAAAAACATATAGACATCTGGGACACAGGATAGGCTATTTAAATTCTAGCTCCAGTTATGATAAGACGTGGCCCCCATACAAATGCTGCTTCGTAAAAATCGAAATGTACGCGAACGGAGTCGCGGGCACAGCTAGTAACCTATAAATCTATACTAATAATAAATCTGTAAGGGTCGGTCATGGAGTAAGTTAGTTTGTTTTCAGAGATATTGTGTTTATAGGCTCAATATATGATACTGAAACTAATTTCACGATTTTTAGAATTTTTTTCTGTATGTGTGTATGTATGTATGTTCCTCCATAACTCTTAAACCAATTATCCGAATTTGATGAAATTTGGTATAAAAACATATAGACATCTGGGACACAGGATAGGCTATTTAAATTCTAGCTCCAGTTATGATAAGACGTGGCCCCCATACAAATGCTGCTTCGTAAAAATAGAAATGTACGCGAACGGAGTCGCGGGCACAGCTAGTATACAATATAAATACAGTATAGTATAAACAACAAAATAAGGTAAAGTCATATTGGATTACTCTGCTCTGCATTTAATACCTAGTTCTTAATAGTATACAATTGGCGGTCTTATCGCTAAAAGCGATCTCTTCCAGACAACCTTAGGATTGTCAGGACTGAAAGAAGATGAGAGTGGGTAGGTGGGTGTATTAGATTAATGTCTTCTTCAGACGGCTAACTGGAGAGTACGCAGCAGGCAAGATAGTCAAAAATTATAATCGGAATTGCGAATTAATGAGTAAACAATTATCCTTTCGGCTCACAATGTTGAATTCTTAAAATGTTGAATTCCTAAAATGTTGAATTCGCAAAATGTTGAATCCCAAAATGTTGAATTCGCAAAATGTTGAATTCATTGTATCTATTAATAGCCGCTTTTTTCCCTGAAATAAATATTTTTAATATTAAAATATTTACCTCGTCCGAAGCTTACACTCAATTAATTAGCTTCGAATAACGGTGAAGTAGGTAATTTTAATAAATTTACTTTATCTCGAAGCCAAAACGCCAGAGGCATGGGACAGAAGTGTGGTGACATAGTCCCTGTGCCCCTTTATTGTTGTTTTTATTTTTTGTTTAGCGTTTTGACTTGTTCGTTTTTCCTTGTTTCATATGCCTTGTATAATGTCTGTGTGTGTTCTTATACTTTAACGAAGGTGATGAAACCATATTAAAGAATTATAGACCCATCTCCCTTCTGAGCTACATCTATAAGCTATTCTCAAGAGTCATTACGAATCGTCTCGCACGTAGTGACTCGGTGACTTCCAGCTCCCCGAACAAGCCGGTTTCCGAAAAGGTTTTATAACGTTGGACCACGAACATACGCTGCGGCGGATTATACAGAAGTCAGAGGAATATAATTTACCACTATGCTTAGAGTTTGTGAATTACGAAAAAGCCTTTGATTCGATCGAGATATAGGCAGTACTAGAATCTCTCCAGCGGTGTCAAATCAACTATCGAAGTGTTTGTATAAAAACGCCACAAAGTCAGTCAAAATGCAGGATCAGAATACGAATCGTATTCATTTGCAGCACGGAGTGAGACAGGGAGATGTGACAAGACTAATGAGAGACAAGACTAAGGCTGACTTGCACCACGTTCTTAAACGTGGCTTAAACAGCGTTTAAATAAAATTCTTCATACGAAAGTCGATTTAAATTGCGACTTAAGTGACATTTAAGACTTGGTGCAAGTCGGCCTTAGGTAATATTGAACTCCCATGTAGCAACATGTAGCACGAACACTATGTATACCTCGAACAAACCGTCCAGTTAAGTAAGTCCAACTTCGAGAAAGAGGTCGCTCGCCAACTCTGATGGGCAGCGTTCGGGAATTTCGGGTCCACATTAGCTCAGTGTCTCAAGACAAAGATTTATATGTATATGTACTGGTTTACAATAAAAAGTATAGACTGTACTACATAACACACGCCTGTAATCTAGAAGGGCAGGTCGAGATCTAAGTTTCTCACAAATAAAAAGTATCATCTTGTCTTCCTATTTTTCCCACAAGGTTCTGGGTATGGGTGCAAAATGGGTGCCTCATAATCACTCGAATTTTCGCAGTATCCATCTTTCTTGTCTAAATTGAATAACAAAAACAATTGAAAGTCGATATTCAAATGTTTCACATTTTTTAAAAAAAGAACATCATAGAAACCATTTCAAAATAGTTTCATTCGAAAACCTCAAACCATGAAGATTCTATGTCAATTCAAAGAACCTATTGTAATAAAACGGCAATTTCATACTTTAACCCCTATTATTATAAATATTTTTTTAGCTTTTTTAGATTTATCATTATTTAGGCATTATTCTTGCACTAGTGATAAGGCGAAGGAAGGTTTGTATGTGGATGGATCCGCGAGAGGCAGCACGTATTGTTATCATCAATAGGCTCCAAATAAAACAAGCCCACGCTTCTCGAAAGCTATTTTCAACAAAGATAGTGCGGATTCATGTCGGGCTATATAATAATCCAATGATTATGTTGAGAACCTTCTAGCTATAGACATTTTGCTGAGAAATCCGCTTCTTCTGTTTGATCCCTATTCAGCTGAAAGCAGCTAAGCCTAAATGGTGTAAAAACCAATAAGCACTCAATACGCTAGCTGAATAACAACATTGATTAAATTCCCTAGAGTACAGTTGATAACACATAAACCTTTACATACGTGCAGTGTCATCCGTTACGTTAAAGGCGACTTTGCAACTAAAATATCAATAATCTGCTGTCGACTGTAATTGTGCTAACGAACCTAAGCATTGAATTTAGACATCTTATAATTAATATTAACAGCGGTGGTAGCCTAGTGGGTAGAACATCGGACTCGGAAGCGAGAGACCCAGGTTCGATCCCCAGTGCGGGCATGTACCTATGACTTGGTTTTCTAAGTTATGTAGGTACATTTGTGAAGTTATAGTAGCACTACCACTCGCTAACTGTGAAGGAAAACATCGTGAGAAAACCTGAGTCTGAGCTATTCACATACCTCAGTGCTTGAAATCGCCAATCCGCGGTGCGCGGATTTCAGCTCTCTATTACTCATCGTCTCTGTGCTAGGTCACGGACAGACAGATAGACGGAGGGACGGTTGTGGCGAAACTATAAGGGTTCCTTTTTGACTACGGAACTCTAAAAATCCACTAAAGAACTTAGAATTTTACTTTATAACAAATTAAAATGCAAAGAAATTCATCGTGAGGTTACTGAGCCTTTATTTTTCGCCGTCGGATTTATTTATTGTGTCGATGACATTTCTTAAGTCTCACCAGCCCACGTCATCGCGGTTGTGGTGGCGCTCACGGCCAGCCTAGGCCCAATCCATGGTGAACTATGACCAAGGACCGGAATTCTTCATAGCAAAAATCAAACTGTCAGAGGGAATGACCAAGTGTTTTATCGACTATCGATAAATAAATGTCACTTAATGATTAATGTTTCTTTAGCTGCTTTAAATAGAGATCACATTTAGAACGTGGATGAATCTTCTTTGTAACTATGAGAAGAATCTTTCGTTTTCCATTTGTTAATGGTTTTTCTTTTAAGATTAACCATTTTAGTAACGGCACGGAAATTACTTATGACAATCAAGCGACGTAAATGACAGTGGGCACGATTTATTTTAATATGGAGATGCAGGTTGTTTATCAAAGAGGTCAAATGTTACAGAATAATCGTAAGTATAAGTCGATATGCAATAATATTCCATAACATCGGTAAGTGGAATTGTCGATAAAACAATTTGGTCATTCCCTACGACAGTTTGATTTTTGCTATGAAGAATTCCGGTCCTTGACTATGACAATTCGATGCAAAGTCGAACCCACAGATTATCAAATAGGAAGATTTGGCTGCGCAATGGATATCGAATTGTTATAAGTGTAATATAACGGGAGACCCCGTGTCCTGGCACCCCCAATACGGGGTCTCCTAGTGTGGGTACCGCTGGAAAATGTACTTATTTTTAAGTTCCGTACCCAAAAGGGTAAAGGGACCCTATTACTAAGACTCCACTGTCCGTCTATCTGTCTGTCACGTGATAGCTAGGCAGTTGAAATTTTCACAGATGATGTATTTCTGTTGCCGCTTTGACAACAAATACTAAAAACCGAATAAATTAAACATTTAAAGGGCGCTCCCATACAACAAACGTTGTCTACAGACAGCGCTCGCCATCTAGCGGCTATCTATGTATCCTTCACAGCGCCGATTTAATGACATGTCGTTGAATGTCAATATCAAACACTTCTTTTTGGTTTCTATAGATGGCCCTGTTCTCAATGTACCTAAGATAGATAAGATAAGATAATTTATTCAAGGAACATTTTACAGTGAGTGACCTTATTATTAAGGCAGTGGTACCCTGCTCCCTAAAAAAGGTCTAATCTATCTTGTCTCGATCTGTGTCTAATGTTGTATAGATAATGGTACGCAACCCTTGGACTCGCACTTGGCCGGGTTTTAATTTTACTTTACTTACTTTTATATTACACTCTTGGCGCTTGAAATCGCCAATCCGCGGTGGACACGCGTGGTGATTAAGCTCATACACTCTCCCTGACAGAAGGCCTGTGCCCTACAGTGGGACGTATATAGGCTGCTTATATATGTACAATAAACTCTGAATTGTAGTTTTAATATAGACTGCATGTCTACAGCATAAAAAGGCTCTCTTTTTGGCTAAAGAACTATAGAGAATGCCTTGAGAGTCAATATGTTGACACGGTAGTGATCGATTGTCTTAAGGGCCACAGAAATTGTAGAGATAGCCGAGATATTGTAGAAAGCAAGTTGTGGCTATTATCCGTAACTTGCCTGCAAGTTCGATTACAAATTCTTCGACCAATTAGGGGATGTATTATATGACGGCAAGATTAAAGTACGTTAGTGTGTGGAAGTTATTGAAATTACCAGAAACCGGCGGGCTAATGAATGTTATTAAAGCGAAAGAGGTTTGCCAGGATCGTGGCAAGTGGCAAACCCTGGCCTGTGTCTACCCCTTCGGGACACAGGTGTGAGGTTATGGTATACATAACATACATATAAGCAGCCTGTAGGGCACAGGGCACAGGCCTTCTCTCAGGGAGAGAGGCCCACGCGTGCCCACCGCGGATTGGCGATTTTAAGCGCTGAGGTATATGAATTGTTAAGACACTCAGATTTCCTCACGATGTTTTCCTTCACTGTTAGCGGGTGGTATTGCTACTATAACTTCACAAATGTACATAACTTAGAATACAAAGTCATAGGTACATGCCCGCACTGGGAATCGAAACTGGGTCTCTCGCTTCCGAGTCCAATGTTCTAGCCACTAGGCTACCACCGAGCTTATGGTATAATAAGTTTTATTAAACAAAAAATAATAATCTGAAAAAAAATATCTCTTAGAACAAAGGTAATATTGATGCCAAACACGTTACACACCCTAATTGAGGAGTCTCAGGAATTGCACATTTTAGAATTAACCCTATATAATAGTAGTCGTCAAACTGCTTTGGTCAAGGGCCACGTAGAACAATGTGAGGTATCATTGTGGGCAATAAATTCGTGGTTTGGGTAGTTGACACCACCAATCTCAAATTTCTTATTAAGGCTTAAATTATGGTTTGGTTGTGGTAAATGGTTTCGGATTATTACTTTCTTATTGACATTTTTGATTTATTTTTATTATTGTAATTTAATATTAATTACATACATGCATACATAAATCCACGCCTGTATCTTTATGTACTTGTGGCTCACAAATCAATGAATAAATTACGAATTTTGAATCAATTATATTTTTTTATGATCTGGCAAAACGCAATTGCGCCACAGACTTTGAATGGCAAAAGCATCCTGGGCCTAGAGTGTAATAAAATGCAACTGAACCACAGATTTTGAATGTCAAAAGCAACCTGGGCCTACACTCTAATAAAACGCAACTGCGCCACAGATTTTGAGTGGTAAAAGCATCCTAGGTTTAGAGTCTAAAAAAACGCTACTGCGCCGCAGATTATGAATAGCAAAAGCATCCTGGGCCTAGAGTGAAATAAAACGCAACTGCGCCACAGATTTTGAGTGGTAAAAGCATCCTAGGTTTAGAGTCTAAAAAAACGCTACTATGCCGCAGATTATGAATAGCAAAAGCATCCTGGGCCTAGAGTCTAATAAACACGTAGCTGTGGTTTGCCTCTTTTATGGTTGTCTATGAAGCAATAGCAGTACATTGCCTTTCCAGTGGTATAACGGGCGCCAATTACATAGGCATCTCTCGCGAAGAATTTGTTAGTGGACCACCAATAGAGTTAATTAAACTACCATTGATATTCTAATATCGAGTGATATTAGAATATCAATGGTAGTTTAATTAACTCTATTGATATTCTAATATCACTCTATTGAACAAGTATGCATTTAAGTATGCTCTGCTATGTCGCGATGTCTCGGGCACCCACGTAAATCATCGTATCTGAAAAAACGACATTTTCGTGTCATTGCACAGCGAACTTTTTTAGGAGTGAGTGAGTAGGCTCTCTTCTCATTACTTATGTATAAATCTCAGCTATATATATGTTTCCATTTGAAATGCTTTAATCTAAAATTTTTCTATACAGCCACCCGTTTTTGCGGTGTCTTAATTGTTAATTCTTCTTAACTACTAGTTTTAATATTTTGTTGCTATCAGTGGAAGCCTGTTAATGACTTTCTGTTCTCATATTTTTAAATAGTATTGAGTTATATAATGTCAATGGCTTTCCTAAAACTAAATAAATAAATAAATAAATAATCAGTCTAAAAGTGGCAAAAAATTTTTTGTTACTATGAACTATATTGTTTAATATTATTGATGGAATAAAATCGTATCAACTTTCGTGAAACGACAAACATTATCATATGTGGTAGATTCTGTGGTATTACTTGACATACACAATTCATGGCATATTTCGAAGTAACCCAGAAAACTATCAAAATTATTATTTATGATTATGTATTCCGCATTCTAAATAGTTTTTATTGAAACTACCAATTCCGATAGTAGATATTCAATTCATAAAATTTTATAGAGAGCCTAAAATTTTATCGAATTTAATTCGATGAAATTTTAACTTTCATTAACGAAGGAAACTATCGAAATTGTAATTATTTGTGTATTTCCCCAAATATCTCGACAAGTACTATGAATAGATTCAACGCTACTTATTGCAATGAAAAAGTGTAAATTTTCGATATCTCTTAAACCTCATAATTATAAAGATTTCCTAACAAATATTCACTTTCTTGACAAGATTTAGTTCCAGGTAAAGTTGCACTTTTGCACTTTTACAGTTACGATGATTTACGCAGGAACCGTCGACCTGTGCAGCCTGTGAGCGCGGGCCGCAGTTTGACGGCCACTGATGTAGATATACTTTATTGCACACGAAACATTCAACAGGACATTACATAAGAAATAGCATGTACAAAGGCGAGCTCAGAGATTTCTTCCAGCAAACCTCGGAGAGTCGAAACAGCTGTAAAAAACGGATGTAAATACGTGTACAAAATAAACTACACTATACTTTCGTACCTGTTCTGCAGCACTCCCTTCCTGTATGTCGGAGATAAAGATGCCCTGCCCCACCTCGGCGTGTCTGCCTTCTATGATCATGATGCCGAGGCTTGAAGAACCCTGAAAGTACAGGAATGAAATGTTTTATTCGATTGTCTCGTTACTCTAGCGGTATCACGTCTGAATGCCATACCGAAGGTCGTGAATTCGATTCTCAATGGAGGCCGCCGTACATTTGTACAAGTGGCCTCAATCTGGGTGGTTTTCAATTTTTGTGATGTTCTTGTTTGTTTACCATAGTTATATTCTTTTTGTTGCACTATCCCGTGCTGAGGACAATTCTAAAAACCGATTTAGAGGCTAAAAATTCGATCCATGCCGGGACTTGAACCAGCGACCTCTAGCTAACCGTACCAGCGCTCTCCCAACTGAGCTAATGGGCAAAAACAGGCATCAGTGAAATTTCGAGCCTCCTTACAAACTATTCTGTACAGACAGCGACATCTGGCCGAAGCGAATTACATCACTTGCAGCCCCGAGTAACCCACTTTGCAGTTAGGTTTTTACATCGGAATGATAGCATCGGAATGTGCGGTTACTATTGCACAGGATATCCTAGTGTGGTACCAGGACAAATGATTGTGTCGTGTGGAGCACCTATAAAGTATTTACAACTTTTTTAAGTTGAATTAAGATTGAGTTCATTTGAGTTGACTAGTGTAAGTAGTCAACTCCGGTTAAGTTAATCTTAACTCCTCCTTTGCGATTACACATGGGACTTTCGTTCTACCCTGTGTAACGCAATAAATTAACAATCCTCTAGGACAACCTCAGTCTGATTGTTATTCATCCGTAGCGGCCCCCTGCAGGAATCGAACCCGTGACCTCCACGTTGGTGGAGATAGGTAATCACAGATCGTAAGGTCTACGAGGCGAGGTAAGTATAGCCATTAAAAAAATGAAAAAATACATACGCGTCGAATTGATAACCTCCTCCTTTTTTGAAGTCGGTTAACAATGTTCCACGTAACTGGTTACGTAGCGTGGTTTCGTCGGCGGCCGAAAGGGTTCTGGAAGCAAAATAAAATTTCGTACCTTTCTGATGGAGACATTCCGGAGGCCTTTGCTGCTGTAGGCCGCAAAGCGATCCTTCGACTGAAACAAACAAGGGAAACCGGCGTCACACTTAAGTTGGAGTAACATATAAATAGCGGACGAAGTGCGAGTCGGACTCGCGGACGAAGGTTTCCGTACCATTATCTATACAACATTAGACACAAAGATCGAGAAAAAACGGCAAAAACCCGTTTGTTGTATGGGAGCCCCCCTTAAATATTTATTTTAATTTTAAATTAATTATTTATTTTTGAAGCGAATATAGAAATAAATATTCTGTGAATATTTCAAGCGTCTACCTGTTGCCGTTGTTTATATCGAGTAAAACATGGCAAAAAAAATATTTACTTTGTTTTACGGGAGCCCTCCTTAAATACTTATTTTAATCTGTTTTTATTATTTGCTATTATAGCGGCAACAGAAATATATTATGTGTGAAAATTTCAACTCCCTAGCTATCACGGTTCATGAGATACAGCCTGGTGACAGTCAGACGGACATACGGACAGACGGACAGACGGACAGACGGACAGACGGACAGACGGACAGACGGACAGACGGACAGACGGACAGACGGACAGACGGACAGACGGACAGACGGACAGACGGACAGACGGACAGACGGACAGACGGACAGACGGACAGACGGACAGACGGACAGACGGACAGACGGACAGACGGACAGACGGACAGACGGACAGACGGACAGACGGACAGACAGACGGACAGAGAAGTCTCAGTAATAGGGTCCCGTTTGGCACCCTTCGAGTACGGAACCCTAAAAACGACCGTTTTTGGCATACTTGCTGTAATAGTCCCAGGTCCTCTATCCTACGTTTTCGTTAGAGAGTTTGCTTATAGTTCAAATTAGTACTTCAGAAATTGAGTCATACTTCCCAAGTGACGTATACAGTTGTTAATATAGTATTACGCATTTAGTAAGTCAACATTTATGCGGTAAACGCCTATTAGATCATTTTTATTTAGAGTTATAAAAGGTGTATTTTGTGCAGTCTTTAGTTCCTATAGAGCATGACATAAGATCGAGTTTGGAACAAAAAAAGGGCGACGAATTTCCTTATGGTGATGGCCTTTTTCATGAGATACATTTTATTGTAGGGCCTTGATGCTACTCACTTGATTGTGAGCGCGTGACTGCTTCGTGAGTCTAGCGGTTAACACGCTTGACAGGCAAAACAGAGGTCGTGGGTGCGATTCCCACTGGAGGCCGCCGTACTTAATTTGTACAAAAATACTTACAATGCCTATTTATACAAAAACATGGAGTCTGGGTGTATTTCCATATGTGTGATGTCCTTACCTTGTTCCAATAGCACAGGGTATCCTAGTTTGGGACCAGGACAAGTGATTGTGTTGTGTCGAAGTTATTAATTTTATGATTTTATACGTTTATGATATCATAGGAATGAAATAAGGCCTATAGAATACAGGAAATTCACAAAGGCCGGTAACTACAGGGTGACTTCGAATTCGATCACCGTATTTTGAGGGAATGTTCTTTTTATTGTGAAAAACAGTATTATTAATGGTTTATCAGTAATGTGTTTTCTAATGTGTTAAATGCTTAAGAGTCTGACGTCCAATATGCGTAAATAATAAAAAAAAACAATTGAGTTGGCCGGCGCCGACCTTAAGACAAGAATACAAAATACACAGAATATTTATTTCAGCAAAGATATTTTACATAGCAGATTGACATAGCTCAGGGTGCCTTATTACAGTAATAAGAGTCATTGAAAACGGTACAATGACATTTTTTGTAACCCCACAAATAGACGCTTAAAAACATAGTTTTATTTTTAATTTTTATTACGTTTCGTCCTGATATTATTTGTTTATGCTTAAGTGAAGTAATTTTGTGTAAAAGTTTGGGTAACAATAAAAATTTTTTTAGACGCGATTTTCATTTCAAAACTAGCACCACATGTTTCTAAATCATGGTTAGAATGTCCCGTTAAAATACCGTGAACGAGTTCAGAGACACCCTGTAGTAATTGAAGTGAAAAGTTCACTGAAACGAATGAACGTTTTGTGTTGGGATGTTTATTGTATCATTCTAGAATCGTGACAGAAGGGTCTATTGAAGTTATTATTTGAGCTAACATAATATTATGTTGTTCAAGAATACTGAAAATACAAGGAATCCTTGAAATGTTTCCGTTCTACGTTCACACGACGGCTCCTATATTCATACTTTAGTAAGAAAATTAACTAATGTTTTAGCATTTAAAGTTATTGATGGCAATCATGGAATCTTATCATATAGGTAGAAACTGATATATATTAGGTTTAAAATGATTTGAGGAAAGATGGTCAGCGTGGAAGTCGAACTCCTAGGGAACAAAATACTCGCATCTCATTGGTCAATGCGCGCGACTAGAGATAAGCGAAACAATAATCGAAGAAGGTCCGCTTCATGGGGTCGGTTTACTGAATGCTGTGGCTATTGAAGGTCACGCGCATTAACCAATGGGCGCACATGGACGATTTTTTTGGGAGCTCGTTTCGTGGAATGGAGTACAGTGGCGCCTCCCTCAACTGTATTACGATACGTTTATTCGACATTTGCCATATTCTGATCTGTCCTCCTAATATGTAACTGACTACAGTATTGAGTTGCCCAGTTTATTCAAAGTATGTATGTGGTTGGCAGTTTGGAATAAGTTACATTGGACGAGTCCACAGAGTTGAATGTTCGTACACGTTCGTATACATTGTTACCCTACAATTTACTATCTGGACCCTTTACCCCCTTGTTTCTCGTGTGAATGTACTGTTAACAGCATAGAAAAAAAACTACTGACACCTGCTAAGGCTGCTGTTTCGTCTCTTATGCTAGCTCGCTCGCACAGTGAAAAATTTGTAGTGAAATTTGTGGTGAAGAAAGTATACCCTTTAAGTACTACTTTTGATAAATGTGGTCTGAGGATTTGGTAGATAATAAAATTACAGACATTTAAATTTACATTTTTCTTTTTCTATACTTTTCTTTACCAAAAATATTAACTCTAAAATTATTAAGTTGTCTCTATCGAAAACTGGGTACAGGTTAGGAAAAAATATGTCTTGAACATCCGTAATTTTGTAATCTCTAAAACCCTCACACCACATTTATCAAGTATACACTCATCATTCAGTAACAAGAAGTCCACTGCTGGACATAGGCCTCCTCCCTGGATTTCCAAAAAGACAGGTTGGAAGCGGCCTGCATCCAGCGCCTTCCTGCCACTTGGATGAGGTCATCTGTCCATCTTATGGCTGGTCGTCCTACGCTGCGCTTGCTGATATGTGGTCTCCATTTGAGAACTTTTCGGCCCCACCGGCCGAAAAGTCCTCGAATGGAGACTCATTTTATTACAATAAAAAAAATGTAACAATTTGCGAGCGAGACAGCATGTCAGGTGTAACAGCTACCTTAACAGCAGATTAACAGATCCGTTTTCCCCGGATCGCCAAGGGTGCCCATTCCCAAGTTTAATTTTCCCCATTTTTCACCTCTGACCTACGAATAAAAAAAACATAGAAGTATTTCTTCCTACAAAATGCACCGTCAAAAACGGCCCGTATCCTCTCGATTAGTCTGCACCAACCAAATGAGCGCAAGATTTGCTGTAGAGTCACTCTGTGATTGGTTCATTCTGTGCGTCATGCGTGGTGACGTGAACGGGCGATAGTAAATGACAGCGTAACTTATGATTGGTTTTATACAAAAATGTCAAATCATTGACTTCATGATCTATAAGCCGTCGAAATATCTAGCGAAATACCTCGTAAGATGGCGGTCTGACGGTGGCAGGTGCATCGATATTTTTCCAGGTAATACTGAACTCGCACCGATTGGTAGCACAATTGACGCTTGTTAGACCTCTATGTGTTTAACTATCATCGCCTATGACACCTTAACACATTTCTCGCCAATACAGTTGTCTCTACCGCGTCATATTATATTTCAGAGGCATTTAGTGGGAAAGTGCTGGTGAGGCGGTAACTGGATATTCATGGGACCTCCCCCGAGAGGGTCGGGATGACGTGCTTGATCGAATACGTTATGGCTCCTAATAGTATCGCTGTAAGGACGACTTTGCTATGCCAAAAGGTTTTTCTTAGAGAAGAAATAGTCTACTGAAATAATACCTTGATAAAATATTACACGGTACATCTGACTGCACATCGACCTTTACAGCGTCCATTTTATTTAGTTGTGCTACGGGCGACTGCAAACAAACTTACAGGTTTAAATAGAAGTAAATCTGTGTTATAATTTTACTTCTGTATTTTTTACCAGCGTAGGACACTAACCAGCTCGCTGGACCAATTATCTGAGACAGATTGCTGACAGCGGCTGGGTGACGATGGTCGAGGATAAAAAAAATGCCAAAAGGAGACAATATGCATGATGACAGTAATTTAAAATAAATAAAATAATGTATTTATTTTACAAGAATTTAATTGCGGAATACGAAACACGCATTATTTTTTTTCTATTACCTAAGAGCGGGATTGTTAATAATTACGATAATTAAAATCTACAAAAATCCCATGTCCACCATATTAAGTTGAATAGCGAATGACGTCACTTTGAGGAACACGCAAGTAAACATAGAATAGAACCGAACATATTACTTTATAATCTGTGACATAGGTAACAACGAACCTACACGTCATTCACTATAACTTGTCCCTTGCCATTGCCACCGTCTTGTTTGCACGCTATGACAGGGGCACAGAGTATATTATTAAACTGCACAGGAGACTTCTTATGGTGAACGCAGTTGACGTTTTACACCACAGATTAATTTTACACTTTTGCACTGTGACGTCACTAGCGACCGTTTCGGTAGGAATTTTAAATCTAAAAACTAAAATGTGTTTTTTACCATTAAACCTTAAGTGTGACCAAAAATATGAAATATAGGACAGTTTCTCAAAATGTGTCATCATGAATATTACGGGCTTAAGTTTTTAGAAAACTAAAGAAGACCATAGTTTGTTCAGTCAATCATCATCATTATCATCATCAGCCATTTGATACCCACTGCAAGAAATAGGCCTTCGTGGTCTTCATAACCATGAGGGGTTTTGCCATAATCGCCACGCTTGGCAGGCGGGTTGGCGATCGCAGTATGCGGTTGGAATCTCAGGAGACGCTGCTGCCCGCCTCCTGGTAATTGATTTCCTTAGTCGTCTCCTACGACATCCCCGGAAGGAAATGGAGTGGCGCTATTCTTAATCCGGCGCCACACGGAAGAGTCAGTCAATCAATCAGCCGTATCCGTCCACTGTATTCGTCCATTCTGCTACTGCCTGCAAATCAAGTACGGCGGCGTCCATCGGAAATTGAGAGCGGTGGTAGGTGGTAGCGGAGCGGTAGAACGCCGGCTTCTCATTCGTGAGGTCGTGGGTTCAAATCCTGGTATGTACCAATGACTTGGTTTTCTAAGTTACGTAGATTCGTGAAATTATAGTAGCACTTAGTACACTTCGCTAACTGTGAAGGAAAATATCTTTAGGAAACCCTAGAGTCTGGGGTATTTACATACCTTAGCGCTTGCTACGTACAATGGCACAACTACGAGACTAAATGCGGATAAATCAGGTCTAACTTTGGCCAAGTAACAGGTGCTAACAGATTGTTAGCCTGCAAGAAAGAAATCGGAAATCGAATATTTATTTCAACGTAAAGAATTCACATTCTGTCTGTTGAATGACAATGTACAATGTTACCTGCTGCCTTCGGGTCGAGTTTGTAGTGTAACTCTACTCTGCCTTATCTTTTCTCAAATCATACTAAGTAGGTCTAATGGATCAGTTGTATAACTACCTAACAAGATCCCGTAAGTGCAATCAATAACAGGCAATGCTATAAAACTAGTCTATTTGACAAAACCGTAAATATGTATGAATATTAGTTGTAAGTCAGTTGGTTTACGTACATTTTCTTCCCATATATTTCATTTACACCTACCTACCTACTCTCAGTTCTATGCATCCTAAGGTTGTCTGGACGAGATCGCTTTTAGCGATAAGACCGCCAATTGCATACGGGAAAACTTAGACATGTAAGCCTTTTAATGTATTTTGTTTTCTGGTGTGTACAATAAAGTGTTCTACTCTAATCTAATCTAATCTATTCTTACAATAGTAGGAAAACATTACGGCTGCGGCCAGACATACGGACGGATAGCACCCGTTCACGAGCATAACGCAGGGGAGACGTAGGTATATTACACACTAGCTGTTGCCCGCGACTTCGTTCATATGGAAATGTTGATGTGTATTTTTCCGGGATAAAAAATAGTCCAATCTAATCCAGACTATAATCTATCTCTGTGCAAAATTTCATCCGGATCCGTTTAGCTGTTTTTGCGTGAAAGAGTAACAAACATCTATACATACATACAAACTTTCGCGTTTATAATATTAGTAAGGATTGTGTCAAATTAACGTTTTATTACATGCTTAATCACAAAATTAAAATTATTATTTAAATTAATATTTTGCTGAAATGTCTGCTGTGGTTTACTAACTTAATCATGTACCTACTGTTTGTAATTCTTTGTAAGGTTATTAACTTGATTATGCACCTACTGTATGTAATTCTTTGTAATGTTGTCAAATAAAGCTTATCCTTATTCTTAATACCAACCCATTCGATCGACCAATTACGATTCACACAGAGGCAAAAACGGCAGTTGGATCTCCATTGTTCTTAAAATAGATTAAAACTGTGGAATACCACGGTCAAACAAAACTATGTAAATATTTCCACTGCTATTCGATTAAGCTCTCATGTGTCTCGCATTTAGGGTCTAGAACAGAATGAATCTCTGCTGAAATTATTGGGTTTTCATTGTTTACTTTCAATGTTGGTTTTGGTGCGGGCGCGTTTTTCGACCATTTAGCTTTTGAAATAAAACTCAACGGGGAATTGCAAGGAAAACAATGAATGAAGGAAAGTGATAAATTTACTTTGAAGCAAGAGACCGAGGCCCATTTCATGGTTTACTATGACAATTCGATGATGGTTCGATGTAGAATGTACGTTGTAAAGTCCATAAACCTACAAATTAACAATTAGGAAGACTCGACCACACAATGTTTTTTTTTTTATTTTTTATTTTTTTTTATTTATTCAAGAAAATAAGACCTTAATATAATCACAATTTCGCCAAACTGCGTAGTATTTTGTTTGTGTAACTCCATATTTACTTTGTGTTTTTGTGACAATTTAAAATATACCTAAATGTCTTCTTTCTTTCTTTCTTTCTTTCTTTCTTTCTTTCTTTCAATGTACTTCGAATTGTCACATCAGCCCAACCTTTTGCTTTTTTGTAAAGTCGCTCGTAACGCAACTAAATAATATGCGACTGACAATTTTTCGAAATAGAAAATCAATAAATTGATAATAGGGTTTGATATTTCTTGGATTAATAATCATCATCATCATCAGCCCCTTGACGCCCACTGCAGGACATAGACCTCCCTCATGGTTTTACCATAATCGCCACGCTTGGCAGGCGGGTTGGCGACCGCAGTATGCGGTTGGAATCTCAGGAAGACGCTGCTGCCCGTCTCCTGGTAATTTATTTCCTTAGTCGCCTTCTACGACATCCACGGAAGGAAATGGAGTGTTGGATTAATAATAATATGATGAATTATAGGGCGAACAAACAACTTGATAGATAATAAGAAGTCAAAAATGTATTTCAACATAAATAATTTGGATTCTGTTTGTTGAATGTGAATGTACGCAATGTTATCGATGTCTTCGTATTGAGTTGTAGTAGAGAAAAAGATAGTGAACGATATAATTGCTTCCAATATTTTAACGATTTGTGATTGTACATTTTTTATGTAAGTGCAATAAAAGTATCAATAAGTAAAAAATACATAAACGAAAGATAAAGGTCGATGTACTGTCGACAGCACACTACTATTCGATACTTAACATTATTATTTTATTTATTTGCTCCACCAACAGGATAATACATACTGTAAAATAAAACCGGCCAAGTCCAAGTCGGGCTCACGCACGAAGGGTTCCGTGCCATTATCGATACAACATTTGAATATTTCAAGCGTCTACCTGTCGCCGTTGTTAACATCGAGCAAGAAACGGCAAAAAAGTCACGTTTGTTGTATGGGAGCCGTGAAGCGCTGTGAGCTGTGAAGGTTACATAGTAGGCCGCTAGATGGCGAGCGCTGTCTTTAGACAACGTTTGTTGTATAGGAGCCCCCTTTAAATATTTATTTTATCCTCTTTTTAGTGTTTTTTGTTATGGCGGCAACAGAAATACATTATTTGTGAAAATTTCGACTGTCTAACTATCACGGTTTATGAGATACAACCTGGTGATAGATGGACGGATGGACGGATGGACAGCGAAGCCTTACCCTTTGGGTACGGAACCCTTAAAATTTGAAGGAAATAATTATATTGTGTACATGCCAATTACAGGCAGACACGTCGCTCGCTGCTAATTATCATCATCAACCCATTATGTCCCCACCGAGGGGCACAGGTCTCTTCCCTGAGGAAGGTATAGGCCATACTCCACCACGGGGGCCAAGTCCGGATTGGTGGAGGCTTGTAGACTAGTGGCTCGTCTACTGTCAGAAGTTGTCAAGCCGCCCTAAGGCCTCTGACTTGGCTTAACGACTACCATCTATCGACGGCAGCCGGCACCAACAGCTTAACGTGCCTTGCGAAGCACGGAACCGCTCGGAAAAATGCCACTAGCGTTAGGCATAGACGGCGACCCATCCATGCACCGAACGCGCCCTGTGTAGCTTAACCTTCGTGATCGTTTAAGATCACTCAGGCAGCCGGGGCTACGAGCGACTAATTAAATTGTGTGTAAATATTTTAACGTTATCTGACAATGATGATGATTATATTTATGTTTTATACAATAAACTTTTAAATGTTTATTATATTAAGTAAAATATTAACGTAATATAAAACAATTTGAACACCTCCCCTCAGCTCTCCTGGCGCTGCCAGCCACTGCCACCGGTTACCGGCAGAATATCAGCGCTGAAGTTCTTCTTGGACTTTCAGCGTATGCTGAGTCGGAGCCCATTCACATTTGCCACATCTACGTTGGTCACTCTTGTACAGGAGCCGCACCGTGTATGGCTAATTTCCAGTGTGTTTTTGCTTTTTGTTTGTATGTTATTGTTTTGTTATATTCTTTTTTCGTATTGTGACTTTTAAATGGATTTGTATTGCTTTGCTTTGTATACGTGTGTGTATCTTAGGTAAATAACTTTATTTATCTATCTATCAATATATTATGTTACGATATTATAACTGTTAGCACATTGGAAATGAAATTTAATTCATTTAATTTAATCCATTTCATCAGCACACGAGTTGCATACGACGTTGTTCAACACAATTGCGAGGGAAAAAGACAAACTTGTATTGTCAGTAAATTGAAGCAGACATTTTTGATAGTAATTAACCACACACCAGCAACGTTACCAAAAATGTTACAGAAACAGCAATGACAAAAGAAATATTTACAGGCACAGGAAAAACTGGCTGTTAAGCCGGAGCAGCAGCAATATAAAAAATAAAATCCTTACTAATATGTAGATATTATAAACGCGAAAGTTTGTATGTATGGACGGATGTTTGTTACTCTTTCACGCAAAAACGGCTGAACGGATCCGGATGAAATTTTGCACCGAGATAGATTATTGTCTGGTGTAGCACATAGGCAATTTTGTCCCGGAAAAATACACATCGAAATTACCACGCGAACGTAGTCGCGGGCAACAGCTAGTAAACTGTAAATCAGTGTTTCTAAATACAATAGTTAAGTTAATTTGTGTTTATAGATATACAATTTGATGAAACTAAAGCGATGTAGCAACCTACTATAACATCACAAATGTACATAACTTAGAAAACAAAGTCAAGGTACATGCCCGCACTGGGAATCAAACCCGGGTCTCTCGCTTGGTTTCCTTAACCGTTACCACTCGCTTACTGTGAAGGAAAACATCGTGAGGAAACCTGAGTGTCTGAGCTATTCACATACTTCAGCGCATGAAATTGCCAATCCGAGGTGGGCACGCGTGGTGATTAACCCCATATTCTCTCCCTGAGAGTAATTAAATTAAACGCATTCAATTAAACGTTGAATTTGACGTCATTGACACGAACACACGCTTGTATCTCGGAGGGGTAGCCAAAGACCAGGGCCTCGATTCTGTTAGTGCATTGTAGTATAATGACAGGCACACTGTCCGGTCACGTGACGTGTTTTTTCGTACCATTGACGCCTAGAAGGTTTGATGGGTGTGCCCGCGTAGGCTTAAAGCAGCCATGAAATGAAAACCGCCATGTTCATGCAGTTGTCATGTTACTACAATGCATTAACAGAATCTAGGCCCTGGGTAGGCCACCTGCCATCTGACACACCTCTTTCACTTCATCAACATTCATTAGTTCATATTCGTTCGGTTGGTGTGCACCCGGCATTCGGCTCGCTCTTAGTTGTTTGCCTTGTTTTGTTGGCAAGCGATTGCGAGGAACGAGCGTTTCGTCTGGTTTTTCGGCTTACGGATTATCATTCACATTTCTACACAGATCTATTCGCTGACATCGACATTGACAGACAGCGTTGCAATTACGACTCTTGAGCAGTGACCTTGTAATCTATCATTGAGACGCGGTACAAAATTGACCAGTCGTTGGTTGATTTGTGGTTTCCAGTAAGCACTTTTAAGGTAAAAGTTTAAAATAAACAAATCGTAACGTCAGAAAATATTAGCCAATTCTTTAGTTAAATGTTTACAGAAAAAAAATCATTTTAAAAAATTTATTGATACTTTTATTGCACTTAAAAAAGCCTGGATTTTTCCTTTCCTCATCCTATTTTGCAATAGTTCTTGTATCTGATGGAGATTACATAAGCACCCTATTATACGTCCCACTGTAGGGCACAGGCTTTCTCTCAGGGAGAGACTATGGGCTTAATCACCACACGTGCCCACCGCGCATTGGCGATTTCAAGCGATGAGGTATGTGAATAGCTCAGACACTCACGTTTCCTCACGATGTTTTCCTTCACAGTTATCTGATGGAGATTATCTGTGGGTAAATTCTTAATATTTATCCAGAGATCCACCCATCACATTTAAAGCAAATGGTAAAGAAGGCCTCTGTGCTATTGCCTTCGACCCCATGGCCATGGGGTCGAAGGCAATCCCTACATACTCGTGAATATGATAATAAGAATAACAACTTCCATACAATACAATCACGATTGGATGGATGGATTGGATTGGATGATACTTACAACTGTTTTTTTCCTCTTGAACGACTGGCGCTTCCAAAGGGTCCTGATGACCCTGAGAGGAAAGAAACGATCAGACTCCGCGCCCTCCCGGCGCTGATCCATCGTGACAGTCATTGTGTGCCACCTCTTTACATCGTCGACTACTTTCACACTTTGTGCACTTAGTTAGACACTTTGTGCACTTTCTTTGACACTTTTTACACTTGGTTTGACACGTTTCACCTTGCGTACGATTTTTTTCACATATTCCATTAATTTTGACACATTGAGAAGGAACTTAGCTTGACATTTTTGCACTCAGTTTGATTGAAGTTCTTGTTTTAATTGGTTCACTAAATTCAACTTAATACGGTGAGCATACTCGAACTCCGTTTGACACTTTATCAGAAGACACTTTATACTCATGTGGCTTTTGCGACAAGTAAATTGTAAACTTAAGTCTCAAACCTTAAATTTAAAATATGAGAGGTTCCGGGAACGTGTTAAGTTTTACCGGACCTTTCTGTAACCGGCTGTTTAGGTATAGCCGTTATCAGCAGCATTAGCTATATCAAGAGGACTGTTTCAACTAAGTGCTCAGCACATATTCGTTTCAGTGTGGTAAAGCCTATATGTTTAATGCAACCATTGAATTTTCCACCCGACAGTCTATGTTAGCTGATAACTTTTCATGTATAGAAACCAACAAGAAGCGTTTTACATTAACATTTACGACATGACATCGGAGCTGTGAAGGTTACATAGTTGGCCGCTAGATGGCGAGCGTTGTCTTTAGACAACGTTTGTTGTATAGGAGCCCCCTTTAAATATTTATTTTATGCTGTTTTTAGTATTTCAACTGCCTAGCTATCACGGTTCATGAGATACAGCCTGGTGACAGACAGACAGATAGACAGATAGACGGAGAGACAGATGGACAGTGAAGTCTTAGTAATAGGGTCCCGATTGGCACCCTTCGGGTATGGAACCCTAAAAATCTGGAATGTCTCACCATCACCGGTCGCGCAGACGGAAAAGAAGCAGAGGTCGAGCACCAATGCGATGGACGGATACTATAAGCGAAGCTTTCCTACCTATCAAACCCTCAGACCAGTGAGACCACATTGATGAAAAGTACACAATTTATAATATTGTGCGAGATAGCATGCCAGATTTAACACGTAACAGCAACCAAAAATTAGCTGAGTAAGCAGCACGCACTTAACGGAGGACTTAGTCATTGACTGTACAGTCGACAACAGGCCAACCTTTATATTTTTGTTGCAAAGTCGTCCTTAAAGTAATTGAATAGAGTGCACGCATATAAAGGTTGATGTGCTGTCGAATGTACTAGCCTAGATCATCGGATTTGGATGTTAACGTCAACAGAAAAAAGAAACCGGATTCCATAGTCTCATTAAAAAACAATTAGGTTAAAGTGGCTATACGTAGGTACCTAGTGGGGAACTTGCATCATAATTGGATTGGAGTGACATTGTATTTATAGATACCATACCATACTTAATACCACAGAGGATTCCTACATCCTCTGTGGTATTTGGTATGGTATGGTATCTATAAATACCACACAAAAAATATTTTTTTTGTAGTCTTACCTGTCTAAAATAAGAGTGAAAATTCATGTTACTCTGATAATAATAATCTTATTAGACTTTATATTACCTTTTAATTCTAACTGTTTTCTAATAAAGATGCGTAAAAACATTATTTTAAGAGATAACTCAAATATTCATAAAAGCTTCATACATTAGAAGGCGTTACGAGGACCGTGTGACTTCAACTTTAGCTTACGCTCGCTTCGTATGGCTTTTTTGTACCACGTGACTAGAGTTACTTTCAGACAGTTATGTAGTTAAAAGTGTTAGTCGTAGAGAAAAATATTTTTTACCTTTTTTTAGGGTTCCATAGTCGACAAGGAACTCTTATATTTTCGTCATGTCCATCCGTCTGTCTATCCGTCCGCGGCCTAGCTCAGATAAAATTTGTACGAGAAAGCTGAAATTTGGCATAGACATTACATATTAATCATGGCGACAAAACGGTAGAACGGAAAACTTCATACAAAATCCATAGAAAATTAGAAAAATATGTATTTGATGAAGTTGTTAGTTTTGCAAAGCAGATAAAACCCCCTCTTTCTACGGAACCTTACACTGTGCGTGGTCCAACACGCGCTTGGCCGGTTTTTTTTTGTTTAATTGCGGCGCGTGCTCACCGCGGATTGGCAATTTCATTTTATAATTATTTTCCATTTTAATATGGCCTCCGCACTGACAACATAATATTTTTATATGCAAGTTCTCCATTGTAGGTTAACTGTCGGAAGTTGGTTCATATTGTAGGTACGGCACTGGTTCATTCGAGAGCACATCAACCTTTAGATACCCTTATCCGCTGCGTTACGAGTGCCGTTGCAATAAAAATGTTTAAGTCGGTATACGGTCGACTGTACAAGAGAAGAGAAAATCGACTACGAAGCGAAGCAAATAAACGACTATTTCTATTTTTGGCTGAACGTGGAAAAACAGCCAATTTATGAGTTATTAATTATGAAACTATTTTTTGCTTGTCTGGTTGTAACGTCAAGGACAAACAGCATAAAAAACGGCCAAGTGGGAGTAAGACTAGCGTACCGAAAGTTCTCTAGTATTTACTAATATAAATATTATTTTTATTTAGTAAAATTTGGATTGCTTTCATACTTCGGGATTTTTGATATTGATATATGATAAGGATTTTATCATACTCACACCAAGTTTGGCACTTTTATGTATTACCGTTTGTATTACATCGTATCGTATCAAGCAAAACAACAACTTAAAAAAATATTATTACTTTTTATTTACTATTTACTTATTTATTTTATTTTTACGTTTGTAGATCTTACAACTTATAGTAATACAATACAGTAAGTAAATTAGTGCACAAAAAGCCTTGGGTTTGACAAGCTGTTAGCAGTAAATTTAAAAGAGGGTTCTAATTTTGTTTAGGTTAATTGTAACTACTACAATATTTAAATTATTAGTTAATAATTTCCCCTGAGTTAGGGCCGGTTTCTGAATTGAGAATTTCACTAAGTAAATACTTAAGTAACGTTCTATCACACTCTTTTCTGAGAAATTCGAAGAGACAGCACTAAGGTTAACTATTTAATTAGCGAAATTCACAATTATATAATTTAGAATTTATTTTTGCCTAGGAGAGTATGCAAGTTTGATTATTATTTTCCTTTTGGAGTCAATAACCATACATGAATACATGCAGGTGTATAGGTATAAAAACCGGCCAAGTGCAGGTCGGGCCACGCGCAGTATAGGGTTCCGTATAAAGAGGGACTTTTATCTGCTTTACGGAAGTAACAACTCATCATAGTAATTTTCAATGGATTTTGTACGAAGTTTTCATTAAAATGTGAAAATTACTTTGCTAAATTCCGCCAAAATCCCACAAGCACCATGCGGTTAGTTAATGCACCGCCTTCCCTCCCACTTTTTCAAGCAGAAGCAAGACCCAAACACACCGACACCAATACTTGACGCCGCAGACGCTGCTGCCCGTCTCCTCGTACATAATTTCCTAAGTCGCCTTCTACGATATCCACGGAAGGAAATAGAGTGACGCTATTCTTAATCTATCATCTTAATCATCTTAATCACTTAAATATGTTTATTAAGAACATTTTATAATTTCCGGAAGGTCTTTGTATTTATATAGTTTGTGCACAAGAACACAGGATCCACCTCGATTGCTCTCATTTCTGCTACAGCATGCCGAGAGCGTAGTTCGGTACATTTAAAAATAATTCCTGTCCTGTCATCATAAAATTTTCTGTTATACAAATAACATCTGCTTAACATATAACGCACCAAATCAACACCTTTATAATTAAGAAGGTCATCAGCCGAAATCGCCTATCGAATACGTGCCAACATATCGTACTCTGTCCTTCTTTGGGTACATCGTACGACGACCAACTAGCCTCGAATTTAATAAACCGGCCAAGTGCGAGTCGGAGTCGCACACGAAGGGTTCCGTGCCATTATCTATACAACAATTGAATATTTCGCTGTTATTAAAATCGAGCAAAAACACGGCAAAAAAAATCATGTTTGTTGTGTGGGAGCCCCCCTTAAATATTTACTTCTGTTTTTAGTATTTGTTGTGATAGCGGCAATAGAAATACATCATGGGTGAAAATTTCAACTGTCTAACTATCATGGTTCATGAGATACAGCCTGGTGACAGACGGACGGACGGCCAGCGGAGTCTTATTAACAGGGCCTTACCCTTTGGGTACGGTACCCTAATAACGACTGGCAACGTGGAGGGGAAGTGAGCTTGAAGCAGACCACTAGCCCTGCTAAATGGAATGAGCTGTGGCAAAAAATATTAATTAAAAAAAAAAAGATTAAAATAACAGAAAAGGTTATATCCTTTTTGTTGCACTAACCCGTGCTGAGGACAATTTTAAAAACCTATTTCGCGGGTTCAAGTCCCGGCATGGGTGGAATTTTTAGCGCAACAAAAAGAATACAATCATGTCGGTACAGCGATATCATTCCGATTGTAAAAACCTAACTGCAAAGTCGGTTACTCGGGGCTGCAAGTGATGATGTCGCTGCCTGTACGTAATACAGAGGAGTTTGTAAAGACGTTCGAAGTTTTGCTGATGTCTGCACTTGCTCATTACCTCATTTAGGAGAGCTTTTATAATGCTTGGGAGTTTTTATAACAGAAACGGTTTACTCAATGGGCCAATAGTAATAGCTTCCGCTATAGTGACAACTTAAAAATGGCACAAAAAATTCACTGCTAAGTTGCTGTTTTGTCTAATAGCTTCTTAAAATGACCTGTCTAATAGCTTCTTAAAGAGCGATCTCAGAGATAAGGTCGCTCTATAAAAATGTTGCTGATACACGTTACAGCAGACTAGATAAAACGTTTATTTTTTGTAATTTTTTTTCTATAGCGGAACGCCGGCTTCGAATTCGGGAGGTCGTGGGTTCGAATCCCAGCACATACCAATTACTTTTTTTCTGAGCTACGTACATTTGTGAAGTTGTAGTAGCAATATCACTCGCTAACCGTGAAGGAAAACATCGCGAGGAAACCTGAGTGGCTGAGGTGAAGATTACCAATACGCGGTGGGCACGAGTGGTAATTAAGCCCATACTCTCTCTTTGAGAGAAGGCCTATGCCCTGCAGTGGGACGTTTATATAGGCTTCATAAAAAAAAGCTTTAAATAGGGGATGTATTAGCAAAGGGCAAGATAAAAAGTACGCGAAACCGGAGTGCGTGCATGCAACGACTAATTAATGTTCATGAAGTGAAAGAGCAGCGCAGCGTGGGACGACCAGCCACAAGATGGACAGATGACGTCATTCAAGTGGCAGGAAGACGCTGGATGCAGGCCGCTTCCAACCGGTCTTTTTGGAAATCCATGGAGGAGGCCTATGTCCAGCAGTGGACTTCTTGTGGCTGAATGATGATGATGATGAAGTGAAAGAGCACTGTCAGGATCGTGGCAGGTGGCAAACCCTGGTCTCTGCCTACCCCTCCGGGATACAGGCGTGAGTTTATGTAACGTATTTAAGCCACGGACTGTTCGATACAATAAGCTATCATCATCATCAGCCATTTGACGCCCACTGCAGGACATAGGCCTCCCTCATGGTTTTCACAATAAGCTATTAATGTACCAAATGTTTGTGCAATAAATATTTCACTGTTTTATTATTATTTTAATTCTTCATTGCACTAATTACATAACATGTAAATGTACAAGGGGGCGTGGTTAATACAAGAAGCATTATCTTCCAGCAAACCTTTGGTATTAAACAGACTGGCTGACTTTATGAGATGATTTACTAGTAAAATAACCTAACGTACTTTAAAACTTACTTTTGCAAGTTTTTTTTATGTAGCCTATACTATACGTCCCACTGCAAGGCCCAGGCCTTCTCTCAGAGAGAGAGTATGGGCTTAAATACCACTCGTGCCCACTGTGGATTAGCAATTCCAAGCGCTGAGGTATGTGAACACCTCAGTCACTCAGGTTGCCTCACGGTGTTTTCCTTCGCCGTTAGCGAGTGGTACTGCTACTATAACTTCATAAATTTACGTAAGTTAGTAAACAAAGTCACATGTAGGTACATGCCGGGATTCGAACCATGAACGTTTAGTTATTTCAGCAGTTTTTTTTTAAATGTCAGTTCTAAGAACGTCCGTGTCACCTACAATACTGGTGACGGGGTCAAAAGTGAGTGACCTTTTTAAGGCCTTAATTTTCATGTTTTCTAAGTTACGTACCTACATTTTGCAAAATTTCAGTAGCAATACCACTCCCTAACTGTGAAGGAAAACACCGTAAGGACACCCGAGTGTCTGAGGTGTTCACATATCTCAGCGCTTGAGATTGTCAATTGCCGATTGGGCACTTGTGATAACTAAGCCCATACTCTCTCTCTCTGAGAGAAGGCCTGTGCCCTGCACTAGGACGTATATGGATGTATATATAAAAACAATCCTATAACACCAAACAAGCCTTCAGATGTTAGTTAACTCACTGGCCTGAAAATAGCACTTCTGTTAATTGTAACAACTAAGAAACGCACAATTCACATACTACTTTTTTCAAAATATCACACATCACTCACGAACTAGCACAGACGCAAAAACCGTTAAAACGTTTTTAAACCATTGTTTAATATTTTTAAAGTTAAACAACAAAAACCGCGTATATAGTCATCCTTTACCGTTTCCGAACTAAAAGAGTGTGTTTGTTATATGACATTGCTAAACGCAAGATAACATATACGTTTTAAATTTAATCTAGTATCATATATTATTTTCACTTGCCAGTGAATTTTCCTCCTTAAATCAACTAGACATAAAGAAGCATTTTAAATGCATAGGCCGGTCGTTAAAGTCTGTTTGCAGTTGAGCGAAAAGATAAACACTGAAAATAGTTCCTGTGTAGCATAATCGCTGGTACGGTCAAGGTAAAAAAGGTCGTTTTTGCTCACACCAAATTATGCAGAGGAAAAACGTATGGCAATTCGCTTCGCTTACAGGTGCGACAGAGAGGAAAGATGCAAGAGTCGGCGAGGTCAGTAATGCTCACAAATTACTGTATTTCTCAAAACATACACAATATTTTGTTACTTAAGGCGCCCCCTCAAGGAGCAATTCCCATACAAACGTAGTTTGGTTTTATTTACAAAACCACATGACGGATCGCAATAAAACTCTACGAATACGTTTAGAGGACATAAACTGAGGTTTGATCGTGTTTAGTGTTGGAAATAAACTTATCAAAAGTAATTACAGCCCTTGAATAGTTTCTATGAAAAGTTTTACGAAGCTTTAATTTATTTTTATTCTTATATTCTTTTTGTTGCACTAACCCGTGCTAGGTTTTACCCGTGTGAATAGGTTTTTATTTTTATTCTGTTATTCTCCGCTCTAAGCACGCGAAAACTTTGATGTGTGTCCTCTAAACATACTGATGAAGTGTCATTGAGATCCAGCATGTCGTTTTTGAATAAAAACCGTTTGCATGGGAATTGCTCCTTGAGTGGCCGCCTTAAGTGTGGATGATTTTCATACAACTTTGCTTGGCTCTATAGAGTGCAACACCTTGATGGTACGCCTATATACCTACAGGTACTTATTTTAAGACCGCAGCAAAGAGTATTAGTTCATAAACAAATCATACTACAACACAAAAAATCTTAAGGATGAAACACACCAACGCGGTAGCGGTGGTGGTGGCGGTTCATACAAAATACTACTACCGTAAATGATTTATGTATGCACCCCACCCATGTAACCCACCAGATAGTCTGACGACCCGGTTACGGTGGTGGGGAGTCGCTGGATGCGGGCGGCACAAGACCGGGAAGCTTGGAAAACCATGAGGGAGGCCTATGTCCTGCAGTGGCCGTCAAATGTCTGATGATGATGATGTAATAGTAGATTATTAACCAAGGGCTGTATGACATCAATTGCATACGAGGTTTTTGGCGCCCGAGCGCAGCGAGGTCGCTAATTAGCCCGAGTATGCAATTGATGCTTACACCCGAGGTAAACACTCTGCTTTACATATTATTGTGAGGTAAGTAAAAAAACAAGAAAGCAGGACTTTTGAGAAAGAACTCCAAAACACGAAAAAAAAATTACTTTCGCGGCTAGCTAGTCGACTGACTTTTTTACGCTTCACGATTTTATGGCACGCAAGCGCGTCAAATTGTGCTGGCCAGTTTGATTTTTAAATCGATTTGAATTAACATACGATGTGACTGCGAAACAAATAGTTCGATATTTAAAATAAATTGTCTCGATTCCGATTCGAGTAAATAATCGATACCGAGAAATAAAATATTAACTTTTAATAGTAGTTTATGTGACTGTCACATAATGAGGGTTATTAAAACACGAGCGAGATTTTAAAAAACGAGCCTTGGCGAGTTTTTTAATAGCATTGGCGAGTGTTTTAATACCAAGTTATGTAAAAATAATAAATAATAAAATGTTTATTTCATCAACTTAAGATACATTTGTCTTAACAGTGTGTGGAGCTTTCATTTAAGCAAATAGATGCCTGTGTTAGGACACTCCGCTCTTCCATAGCCAGTATAAACTATTTTCTAGAAGTTACACTTAAAAATAACATTTTATTTTATAGGAAAAATTAAAACCAAAATTAAATAAATTTAAGTACGTGTTTGTGTGTGTGTGTGTGTGTGTGTGTGTGTGTGTGTGTGTGTGTGTGTGTGTGTGTGTGTGTGTGTGTGTGTGTGTGTGTGTGTGTGTGTGTGTGTGTGTGTGTGTGTGTGTGTCTGTACATTCATCTTATTGTTTGCACCTCATACACTACTTTATCTACACTCATGTCTTAATCTTCAAAGTAAGGAATCAAAGGAAAACACATATTGACAGGCTTTAAACAATACATACATTTTTCTTGACTTTTCCGGCAAAAGACTATTCGTTACTTTTGCTGCTTTTTCCAAAATATCGGGTAGAGTTAAGTTCTCAAAATTATTGCTGTCACTTTCAGATTCAGACAATTTTAATCCAATAAATGAAATTTTTGAAACAAAATGGCGCAATTTCGACAAAAGTATCTTGACATTCAATCTGTACTCAGTTTTGCGCGCGCAATTTTAGGTATTTTTAGTTGCACTTTTGGTACCACAAAAATGAAATTAGGTTTTTTATAGAGTCAACTTTTGACATTAAAAAAAAAACTTATTTTGTTCCGTGATCACAGCAACACTTTAAAAAAAATAACTGTAACATAAAGTGAAAAATCTGACCTTTAATGTAACTTTATAGTACATATGGTGCTACATTACCGCACTAGTGCGATAATGAGCACTTTACGTGCCTATGTCGAAACTTCAAAGGGCCATATGTACTATAAAACGTTGTACGATACACGTGCGAATAGGTAATTCGTAACTCGTGTCGATATAAAACACTCCCTTCGGTCGTGTTTTAATTTATCGCCACTCGTTGCGAATTTCCTACTTTTCGCACTAGTATCGTAATGTACTATTATATTACACTTTTTTTTTTCTTTAAAGTTATGTATTGTTTAAAGCCTGTCAATATTTGTTTACCTTTGAATTCTTAATTTGAAGATTATGATATGAGTGTAGATAAAAAATATTCTTCTTTCAGTATGAGTATGACAGTTCTTTTTTCAAATTCCAAAACCTATGCTGTAATGTTAACATTACATGGTATGTTTTGAAACCTATGCTGTAATGATATCCATACACCCCGGAATTAAGGGAAGTAAGTGACTACTTACAGAGCAAGAGATATGTAAAGTAATATACGTTTATATCTATCAATCAATCAGACCGTATTCGTCCACTGCTAGACATTGCCCTCCCCAAGGCACGCCACTTCTTTCTGTCCTCAGCCATCCTCATCCAGTCGCCGCCGGCAATCAGCAAGCGAGCGAGCTGGTGGGCGTCCTACGCTGCGTTTGCCAGTGGTTCTCGTGGGCCTTGTAACCCTTCAAGATTAGCAAGTTGAAGTGATGGTGAGGTGGGGTCTAATTATGCGCACCAAATCCTGAGCGGGACCAATCGTCAAACTGTCAAATTCCATATACTAATTTGACAGTTAGACGATTGCGCGTAACATGGGAGCTGGTCACTTCTGCCGGAGAACTGATAGTCGATTCAGTAAAAAGGCACCGATTGGGTGCCGTGCAATGGCCCCCGGCGACGACGGTGATGGTGTGACAAAATATTTCCCTTTTGTGGCAAGAATTGGCCAAAGACAAGAAGAGGGGGTAGTCTAAAAGGGAGAACTTTGCCCAGCAGTGGGACAACATTCATGGCTAAGTAATCTATTTTTTTACGTAGCCTATATATGGGGTCTATGATGTCTTACAACCAATTCTTTAGCATTCGATTTTGTCAACGTTTTTGCGATCTGATGTTTCACAATGGCATCCAAATACAAAGGAATTTGTAAAGAATTTTTAAAATGTAACATTTATAATATGTTTAAAGATAAACTTATGTTAAGAAAAAATGAGATAACAAATTACGCATTTCAAAAATACTTTATTAATTAATATTTAAAAAAATAAACTGACATTCTTGACAATCTCAACTTTGCAATATAACTTCGAAAATTTTATTCTGCAAGGGTGTCCTTTCCATTTGGGTTAGACTCGTTTAATATATTACTATGTAGGTATGAGGATCGCGAGTCACTAAAAAATACTGCATTCGGGACAAATCATTTAAAGGTAAGTTTACACAGGAGCCTTACGTCTTTTACGAATTTCTTCCGCCTCTTAAAGTAACCTAATAAGTAACCAAATTTATTTTGCTAGGTGAACTTTTTGGTTACCACTTCGGAGCTACGCTTGCTTTGCTCGCTCTGCGCAGTGAGGTCACAAGTGTGACCTAACATAACCCACTTTTCTGGTGAGTGGGGAATGTTTTTTTTTAATGCGGGGGGCTCCGCCGCTCGACCACCCTCGCGGGGGGCTACGGCCCCCTACACCCCCCTGCTTTAGCTTACGTGTGCTGTACTTCTTGCCATTTTGTTTTTTGTCTGTGGTAGTTTTATTTTATGTCGCGAGGCTACTTAATTACCTACTTAAATACATTGTATGTTGTTTACTTCCTAATGTCTTTACACCAAGTAACCATAATGTAAAAGAAAAATATTTCAATACAATTTTGTTTATTTAATGTATTTATGTGAAGAAAACTTATCTAATGTTATGTTGCCAAACGATATTATATGAAATAATTACTTTATGAGGTGTAAGGTTTGCGAATCATTTTTACATGGAATGATGAGTTGTCAAATGACACATGCGCATTTCGTTGTTTGCTGCCTGAGAATTTGTTAAATAACTGTTAAACTTTCGAATAGCACCTCTATATACGTCCACTTACAGACCTTCCCTCGGAGAGAGAGTATGGGCTTAATTACTCCGCGTGCCTACCGCAGATTGGCAATTTCAAGTGCTGAGGTAATGAACACATTATCTATATGTCGCAGCCGTACCGTATAACATTACAAGTAAAATCACCCTGTAGGTTTTGAAATTGAAACCTGGCTTAACTTGTACAGTTCATAAGTATCTGCGCTACTTTAAGTATTTAAAACATCTCGTATTGATTTGATGCATGCACATTGATATTGTGGTACAAGAAACTGGTCTCGCATACTAGTCGATCAGGTGGTAAACCCACTTTTTAAAGCCTTAATGGAGTTTCGAGCTATGAATAGGTGCGAGTGGCTAATTATAATATCGCTTTAGCACATCTGGTTGCCTCTGCCAGTATTTTCTTACCGTATTTACCTTGTATTTCCTGTTGATTTGGACGAGTAAGCTGAGACATAGGGTAATACGGTGTCTGAGTGGTTAGTTTACCTATTTATGGCATATAACCCAGGTTTTCTTACTTCTGTGATGTTAGTATTCATCACACACATCAATCACTATCTGCATTCACAAATATACACTCCTCACACACATTCACACACCCTCTGCTCAGTGGCTGAAACCCTAATCCAAGACTCCGATCGTAGGAGCGGATGAGCAGTGCAGAACACGTACGTGAATGTTTACTTTCTCTAAATAAGTTTTTTTTCGACACAGTTGCTCGTAAATTGACCCTTATTACACCGTTTTTAGTTTCATAATTCAGCATATTGTGCTGTAAAAATATTTCCATACAAGTGCTGTAATATAAATTTTTTTTAATTTTTTTAAGTTTACGTCTAAGAACATGGAATATTTTTACGAATATTAAATTATTTCAGAGTTAAGATGACAAATAAACATTTCACTTCATTAAATTGCATATTTGTAAACACAAATTAACTTAACTATCGTATTTAGAAACATTAATTTATAGTTTTTTTTTATTGCTGCTGCTCCGGCTGAACAGCTGGTTTTTCCTGTGCCTTTATTGAACCTGCGCGCGCGTAGAAAGTGCGGAGCGCGAAAAAAAAAACAAAACTTACGCGCCATTTTCTGTAAATAGTTGGTAAAGTTGCTGCTGTGTGGTTAATTACTATCACAAATGTCTAGTTCAAGTTAATAACAATAAAAGTTTGTTTTTTTCCTCGCAATTGGGTTGAAAGACCTCGTACCTATGCAACTCGTGTGCATTGGTCATTACACACTCAGCTTCCCAACCGCGCTACGGCTCGCGCTTACAATAAATGCCTCGTGTGTAATCAACTCAATTTAGCACACTTGTATCGTAATGTACTATTTGCGAACATCTACATTTTTTTGACGTAGGTAACGTATAAAACCTTGTGCTGGGGATGCATCGAATGCGATCTTTTGTAGTTTGAGAGGCCTGGAAACCTAAGATGCATGTCTATCTTTTGATCTAGCTTGGGCTCCAGTCTTTCCATAAATAGAACATTGTATTCAGTTGCCGTGTATAATTTATTCCATGTTGTTTTTGCATACTTACGAATGTAATTTGTGGACAGAAAATAAACAAATATATTATTTAGTGTAGCTAAACGTTACCATTATCTAGACGCTGTATGAAGTCTGGGTTTTATAAAACTGCAAATATAACCGATTGACATAATTCGTCTTCCTACTTATTAATCCGTGGGTTAGTTGGCAATGTACTCGTATATCGAGTTGTCATAGTAAACCACGAATAGTTACTTACTTCTCTGAGATAAGACCCTGGCGTAATCAGAGTCGATGCAAAAAACTCATAGGACAAAAGTTGTAAAACGCGCATTATAAAACTAATCGTATAGAGTGTACTATTCAGTTTTTCTGCAGCATTATATCATCTTTTATAATACGTTTTCGCAACAAGTAAACATAATAAATTACTGTTAAAAACTGTGACTAAAGCATTTTAGCGAAAATCGATTGAACTTACCTCTTCTTCTAGCGCAACCGGAAACTGCGTCAGAGGTTTCACAGCCACGTCTTCGAGGGCTTGTTTCCGTCTGGAACAAAAAGGATAAGGGCCTGTTTTACTTACAAATTTAATTTTTACTCCAAAATATCATTATTTGTCGTTCCTGGATTACCACGACATAGACTCTATCTAGTCTAGCGTGGAATCCGCTGTAATTTCCATCTATCATCATCATCATCAGCCATTTGACGGCCACTGCAGGACATAGGCCTCCTTCGTGGTTTTCATAACCATGAGGGGTTTTGCCATAATCGCCACGCTCGGCAGGCGGGTTGGCGATCGCAGTATGCGGTTGGAATCTCAGGAAGACGCTGCTGCCCGTCTCCTGGTAATTTATTTCCTTAGTCGCCTTCTACGACATCCATGGAAGGAAATGGAGTGACGCTATTCTTAATCCGGCGCCACACGGATTTTTCAATATAATTATGAGACCATAGTAGTTACAAGTATGTGAACACAATATTTATTTTGATCGCTTGTGTTGTTTCTAAATAAATACTTTTTTACTTTACTTTACTTATTTACTCTTGATAAGTTCCTTATGTTATGTTAGCTACATTCAGTGTGTAAAAAAATATTATATTAAGATTACCTATCTGTGGGAAATGATGAGCAATTGGTAAGATGTACTTTAGTGGCTTTAATATTGAAAGATTGTCACTTCTTTTCCTCCTTAAATATATAAAACAAAAAGAAAATCCCAATACAGGTACATCCGATTGTAAGGAAGAGGGGCAGAAGGAACGAGTAGTCGTTCTAGTTACAGTTATCTCATAGTTAGGCCATTGTACGTCGTTGTAAAGCAGCCTATATCGAGTGGCATTTTAATAATCTGACAAACTGAGGGATCATTCTACTCGTCAATACAAACAACTTTTACTATGGGGCCAAACAAATCAGAGCAAAACGTAAATCAGCTGTTACATACATTTGGTGCAGTACTGCTTCTATCTTATGTATGGAACATCATTTATCTTTTGCTCTGATTTGTTTGGCCCCATAGTAAAAGTTGTTTATATTTATGAGTAAAAAGCCCCTTTCAAGTTTGGCAGTTGACTGAAATGCCACCCGGTATACGTCCCACTGTAGGGCACAGGCCTTCTCTCAGGGAGATAGTATGGGCTTAATCACCACGCGTGCCCACCGCGGTTTGGCGATTTCAAGCGCTGAGGTACTTATGTGAATAGCTCAGACACTCAGGTTTCCTCACGACGTTTTCCTTCACAGTTAACGAGTGGTATTACTACTATAACTTCACAAATATACATAACTTAGAAAACAAAGTCATAGGTGCATGCCCGCACTGAGAATCGAACCTGGGTCTCTCGCTTCTGAGTACAATGTTCTACCCACTAGGCTACCACCGCTATTCATTGTACGTTGCAAGAGCTAAGATACGTAGATAACTAGGGTTTCCTCAAGATGTTTTCCTTCACCGTTAGCCAGTGATATTGCCACTACAACTTCACAAATGTACGTAACTTAAAAAACAAAGTTTTTGGTACATGTGCCGGGACTCGAACCCACGACCTCCCGAATGAGAAGCTGACGTCTTTAAACTTGAAACATTTACTGAAATAGATGGTTCACTCTAATTTTTTTATGAGGCATAGATAGTGCTGCTATCGGCAAGTGGCTAGCGTACTATTTTTAAAATAACATTGTCATTTGTATCTACGCAATGACATGATTTATACAGCGTCCAGTGGCACCTTCACTCACACTAGATGGGTAAAGGGACCACTCGGACGTGCCTGGGACATGGTTTTTTAGATCGAGTAGGCTAGCTCAGCACCTATACCATCCTGACAGCTTAGTCGGCCTAGCCCACAGGTAAGACAAATCAATAGGTACGTGCGGAGCCAACCAAGCCGAGTATTTCCTCGCGATGTTTTCCTTCATATTGTTTTATACCACTCACATTACACATTTACACTTCTGTTTAGGTCTCAAGGTTCTTGTTTTCTTATTGTATTTTGCGATATAATAGGTAATATCCGATTAATCTTCAGACAATAGTCAACGTGTGTCATGGAAAGTAGTCATGACAACAAACCAAACGAGCCCTAACTCGACTACCATAGCACTTTCCATCGGGGAGTTCCCGTGGCATTAGTTCGGCTCCATCTCCAGGCACTCGTCATCTTGTATAATCGAAAGTACTCATGATAAAAGAACATACTAACCCAAGCTCAACTGTCCTACGATTTGCCATCATGGAGTTTCAGTCTCTACATCTCGACTCCATCATCAGATCAGTTCGATGATACCATAATATTGCTTTGTCACCGAACTTACAAAAGTATGCCGAATTTAAGTTCATTCGGATACCAGAAAGCAGTTGAACAACCGGCTGCCTTTGACTCTATATGCCTTACATGTTCTCTTCGCGTGTTTTGTTGACGTTCGTGTCTTTTGTTTGTGTACCTTTATGTTTACTTTGTGTTTCGGTGACAATTTAAATAAAAAATCCTCTTTCATTATTTCTTTCAAATCTTGAGAACAACTTACTTACATATTCTTACGAATAAAAGCTTTAAAAGTGTCTGAATATTGTCGCAATCATGTTAATTAACGGGCTCCGGGGAGTAACACTAGCGCCACCACCGAGGAAAAAACCGACCAAGAGCGCTAGTCCGACTCGCACTTGGTCGTACCATTATCTATACAAAATTAGACAAAGATCGAATTTAAGAACAGCGCCATCTATAGAAACCAACAAGAAGCGTTTAACATTGACATTTAACGACATGACACCGGCGCTGTGAAGGTTACATAGATGGCCGCTAGATGGCGAGCGCTGTCTTTCGACAATGGGAAAAAATTAAACATTTATTTTATTCTGTTTTTAGTATTTGTTGTACAGAAATACATCTTCTGTGGCACCCTTCGGGTACGGAACCAAAAAAAATCATATCTTTTTTTACTGATCGAATTTGCAAAAAGTGTCCAACATCTCTCAATCATGTTAATAGTGATTTTTAAAATGCATGGCCGTGAACCTAAGGCAAAAAACCTAGGACTAGATTTATGTTTCGGCATCAATACTCTTGTTCCAGATTCGTGATCCTACGTTCTTTGCCGTGGGTCCTAAAAATCACTGGTAACACGATTGAGAGATTGTAAAGACACTTTTTGCAAATACGGTCTGTGAAAGAAGATATGATTTTTTAGGGTTCCGTACCCAAAGGGTAAGAACGGGACCCTATTACTAAGACTTCGCTGTCTGTCTGTCCGTCCGTCCGTCCGTCTGTCCGTCCGTCTTTCTGTCACCAGGCTGTATTTTAAGAACCGTGATAGCTAGCGAGTTGAATTTTTCACAGATTATGTATTTCTGTTACTGCTATAACAGCAAATACTAAAAACAAAATAAAATAATTATCTAAGGGGGGCTCCCATACAACAAACGTGATTTTTTTGCTGTTTTTTATCTTTGTGTCTAATGTTGTATAGATTATGGTACGGAACCCTTCGTGCGCGAGTCCGACTCGCACTTGACCGGTTTTTTTTTCATTTGCGGCGCTATTTAGCCCCGTGGTTCACATTAATGTGGCCACGTTCTAGGCTTACCAATTTGCAAACCCTATCATGTTTCTCTCTAATTTTACACTTTTAATTGCATTCCAACCTTTGTTACTTGAAACATAATAAAAATGGGTGTCATTTAACCTGTTAGATTATGTTGATAAAGAATATTCTTATCTTATATTATTATGACCCTGAAAAGAACAATTGAAAACTATTGTTATGATAGTCCGATCCTGAATGGAATATTTTAGAACGCTAAATTGTCATGCCCTGCGTGAACCCTGAATGGTAACTTAAAAAAGGGGCCAAGTGCGTGTCGGGTCACGTGCAATGTAGGGTTTCGTAGTTGGAGGTGTTTTTACCTGCCTTACAGAACTAAGTAATTTGCAACGAAATATTTACCAAATTACCTTGTATAAGTTGGTGGTCTATTAACTGTTAACTTTTAAAACCTACTTAGCCGTGACACTTTTCCTTTTAAGTACATTCTATGTGCACTTAACCTTTCTACAATCAACCGTTTAGCCAGGAGAGGGGGGGACACACAACACAACACAACATAACATAACAAAAGCAGCCCATATACGTCCCACTGTAGGGCACAGGCCTTCTCCCAGGGAGAGAGTATGTATGTCTAAGCAAAATTTCAGCTTCCTAGTACTAATCGTCTCCGAGCTATGACGCGAACAGACAGACAGACGGTCGGACATGGCGAAACTATAAGGGTTCCTTGTCGACTACGGAACCCTAGAAAAACAAAGTCATTGGTACATGCCGGAATCGAATCATGCAAACATTCTACCACCACCGTTGCAGAATGGTAACACGGTAATTACGCACGAACGATGACTCTTTCCTTTGGCTTTGTCATTGGAAATTCATAAAGGGAATGAGTAGTTCAGACAACGACGTAGCATCCGTCTAGTTCCCACAAGGGAATTTATTGAACGGGGTGACTTAAAACTCGTGTAGAAAAGGGCTTTGACATTATGATTAGGGCTCGGACTTCGAATACCTAATCGTTTCATTCGCATATTCGCCTATTTTACAATTCAAAGAATGCTAAACTTCATGCGATACGGACAAAATTAAAGAGTATCTACTGCCAACAAACTTGTCAATTACTTATTTTCTGGCACTTTTTGTCAAACAATTGATATGGATAGCATTGCTGCAACGATCTCAGAAGAGCCCAGATTTCATCGGAGTTGAAGGACTTCTCTTATACCACAAATACTGCTAGCTACAATGGTGTTAATGAAAAATTAAAATGTGACGGTGACAAATTTTGTTAATTTTTTAGTGATACGTAGTCAACAAGGAACCCTTATAGTTTCGCCATGACCGTCTGTCTGTGTGTCTGTCTGTCCGCGGCTTAGCACAGAGGCGACAAGTACTAGAAAGCTGAAATTTGGCATAAATATACAATATTAATCACGCCGGCAAAAAGGTGGAATATTAAAATCTAAAACTTTACACCTAAATTAAGGATACAATTTTTTTTCGCCTACACCATCATAGCGTGTGGTATTGTTAGATTGATCGTTTAAAAATAGTATTAGTATTGGAAAAGCATTTTTCGATTTAGGGATCCGTTTGCGAAATATTAAGCATGAAAGTGCAATGTTTTATTAGAGTAAGGCGTCCCCCCTCTCCTTCGGCTTTCGACAAACGATTGATTCTCGAAACTTAAAAGGAAAAATATCGCGGCTAAGTAGGCTTTACAAGTTAAAGAGTAATAGGCGACCAACTTATCAAAGGAGAACTTCACACAAATTCCATAGAAAATTACTTTGATGAAGTTGTTAGTTCTGTAAAGTAGGTAAAAAAGAAACCCTCGTTCTACAGAACCCTACACTGTGCGTGGTGCCACACGCACTTGGCCGGTGTTTTTTTTTATAAAGTAAACTACTACTACCATATTTAGTGAAGCCTTCCGAAGACTAAGAAATTGTATAGGCTTTAGGTTTGTATAAGAGCCATCGCCCACGACAACTTTTATACGCGCTTCTGAATCGCTTTTTGTGACACTTTTGAATTAATGAAAGAATGAATATATAACCATTGAGAAGCCATGCAAATGCGCTGCAGCATATGATTCGCTTCCGTTTTACGGAAGCAAACCCCTCCGAGATACAGGCCTGAGTTTATGTTACGAATGTATGTTTACCTTAGAAGGATGATCTTAAACATTGGACCAGGCAGGCCTTTGATGATGGCCGAGGCGTTGAGATGACATCTCCCGTGCAGGACTATTCCGTTGACCTGCGGACAAGAAAGATTGCCAGTGCGATAACACCTGCGTTTAATGGACGATTTTGACAAAAGATAGACGGACAGATTATTCTTTATTGTACACAGAAATTACATTAACATACATTTATAAATCGAAATATAGTACAATTGTAAGGGCAATAATAAAATTGTTCATTATTTCGATTTATAAATTATTATTAGACAAGAAGGCGCTGGATGCAGGCCGCTTCCAACCGGTCTTTTTGGAAATCCATGGAGGAGGCCTATGTCCAGCAGTGGACTTGTTATGGCTGAATGATGATGATTAGACAAGAAATAACTTAGGCCTTGTTCAAAACTTTTTAGAAGTGGGGTTTTTGTTTTTGTAGCAAGCTTGTGTTGTCAATTTTTACTTTTATTTGATATCTCATTTGTCGGAATCGGTCAAGTCGTTTGGCCTCCCCGTGACCATAACCAAACGTGCGTATTTACATACATACGCGGAAAAAAACATAGGCTCCTTTGCATTTGCAGCTGAGTTTTTTTTTCCAAAACTGACTAATTAATGTTTATGAATGAAGAAAAATCAGTTTGTCAGAATCTTGGCTAGTATCGAACCCGCTAGAACCTGGCTAGTATCGAATCGCTCGTAGCCCCGGCTGCCTGAGTGATCTTAAACGATCACGAAGGTTAAGCAACACAGGGCGCGTTCAGTGCATGGATGGGTCGCCGTCTATGCCTAACGCTAGTGGCATTTTTCCGAGCGATTCCGTGCTTCACAAGGCACGTTAAGCTGTTGGTGCCGGCTGCCGTCGATAGATGGCAGTCGTTAAGCCAAGTCAGAGGCCTTAGGGCGGCTTGACAACTTCTGACAGTAGACGAGCCACTAGTCTACAAGCCTCCACCAATCCGGACTTGGCCCCCGTGGTGGAGTATGGCCTATACCTTCCTCAGGGAAGAGACCCGTGCCTCTCGGTGGGGACATAATGGGTTGATGATGATGATCGAACCCTGGCCACTGCCTCCCCTCCGTGAAATAGGCGTGAGTTTAAGTATATGTGTACCTAGATTTCATTCCTGCATTCCGTGTAATCCGAATTTAAACAATCTAACCCAGTTGTGTTCTCATTTATTAGGGTGCCGTACCCGAAGGGTGCCAAACTGGATCCTATTACTAAGAGTTCACTATCCGTCCGTCCGTCTATCTGTCTATCTGTCTGTCCGTCTGTCTGTCTGTCTGTCATGAACCGTGATAGCTAGGCAGTTGAAATATTCACAGAATTCGCTTCAAAAATAAATTAAATTAAAATTAAATAAATGTTTAAGGGGGGCTCCCATACAACAAACGTATTTTTTGCCGTTTTTTCTCGATATTGGTGTCTAATGTTATATTGATAATGGTACGGAACCCTTCGTGCGCGAACCGACTAGCACTTGGCCGGTTTTTTTTAATGTAGCTTATATACGTCCCACTAAAAGGCACAGGCCTTTCTTAGAGAGAGAGAGAGTATTAATTACCGCGCGTGCCCACCGCAGATTGGCAATTTCAATCACTGAGGCATATGATCACATCAGACATCTCATCTTCTTAGCGTGTCGATGACGTGTCACCATAAGCGTTTGCTATTTCACCTACCTATTAAAAAGAAATAAATTGTTCTATCTTTATGACAAGTAAAATCCATTGCCAACTCGTTAAAATAAAATCGAAACCCGCTGTAAAGCAAACAACTCAATTTCTAATAACAAGCCGACGCGGAGCGAAAGCTCGAGAGTTAGCTATATCGAGTTTACACTAAAATATCGGGTGGTCTACTGACAATTTGTTCATCGGTGAAGTTCCGCTCTTGTTTATTTTTTGTCCTATATAATGACAACGGTCCTGAGAAGGAGTCGACGCTTTCGACACGAAAGAAGAAGATGACAATAGTTACGGCATTTTAAAGGTTAGTGAATAAAATACTACGGTCGTGAATTAGGTTGGTAATAATATTTAATTATTTCTCGTGTTTTTGAGAATAAGTCTATGACTGTCATTTATTTGACCGTATAACGTTTTGTTTCACACGCGAAAGAAAGTGAACAGTTCGTTGTTGGTTTTTGGAAATATTGCCATGTTTAATGTGTTCGATTTGATATTATATACATATATTTTTTACTTTTAAATTAATTTCATTTTGTTTATTAGGACTATTAAAATAATCTGAGATTGAGGCCGACTTACACCACTTCTTAGAAATGACACTTAAGTCGCCATTTAAATCGACTTTTCAAGAATTTTAGTTAAATGCTGTCTAAGCCACATTTAAGAAAGTGGTGGATAGACTTTTAAAATGCTAAGACATTTAAAATAGAAAGTATGTAATTTGAAAAACTACTGCGTGATTATTATCTACATATTTTTAATTAGGGTTTCACTAGAAACTGACAGCCTGACACACAGATTGTAAGTTTTTCATTGTGATCTCAGTCTATGACGTACTTCCTCTGCAGTGACGTACTTTCTTTTTTAATAAAGATTATAAAAAAATAAACGCACATTCTTCTTTTTCGCTTTAAAATTTGTCGAAAGCAGCCTGCGTCGACATATTTGGCCTAGGCAATTAGAATACCCTATTTTCTGGAAAGAAACTTTGAATTTGTATAAACATAAACATTTACATACAGGCACATACATTGCTTCTGGCCCCACACTAGGATACCCTGTGTCGTGGGAACCAGAAACAGCGACATCACAAACATGTAAACATCCAAGACCTGGGTTTTTTTGTCCCCAGCCGGGACTCGAACCCGGCTATACCTATATGTCTGTATTATATTCTGCCTTTGACATTATAATATTTTTAACTCGGACGTCCCATCATCATTGCCCAACATCAAGCAGTACAGGCTGAGCGTTCAGTCCAAGTTCTTCTGCTCTAGTGGTGTCTCGCTTAAAATAAAATCTCTTAGCAATTATATATAAAAACCCAATTCTCAAAACACTCTTCAAATGCAGTATAAGTTTGACTTTTTCTATACGACAGCCTATTTAAACTGCATTTGAGAAGTATTTTACAGGAAGCGTGTTTTTAGATTTCTTAAAATACTCCTCAAATGCAGTGTAGTAGAGGGAAAGCTTTTGCCACAGACTATTAAAATGTTGTTCCACAAGTGTTTTAGAGGAATTGTGTTAATATAAATAACACCGTTAGTTTCTAAATCCTTACTAATACATATAATAAACGCGAAAGTTTGTATGTATGGATGGATGTTTGTTACTCTTTCACGCAAAAACGGCTGAACGGATCCGGACGAAATTTTGCACAGAGATAGATTATAGCCTGGATTAGCACATAGGCTATTTTTTATCCCAGAAAAATACACATCAATATTAACACGCGAACGAAGTCGCGGGCAACAGCTAGTAATCCATAATTTAAAGTGTGTAACATCTTTGTTCTTAGCAATAAATGGTCATTAATTCATTCATTCATCAGCCTTATCAACTCTAACGTGCCACGCACAAATCTGGGACGAATGAATACTAACATAGTTAGTGCCCCAGTTTGCAGAACAAAACTCGGTCAAAATCAGCCAACCTGCGGAATTATGCACACACTGCCTAATTGTATAAAACTCTACAATTAGACATATTTTGTGTTGGTAATATATTTAACGGGCCTAATTGATAATAATATGTTCAACCTATCCCACCAAAACGTGAATGTAAAGAACCGGCCGACTTCTCGTCTCAAAAAAAGAACCGGCCAAGTGCGAGTCGGACTCGCGCACGAAGGCTTCCGTACCATTATCTATACAACATTAGACACAAAGATAAAAAAACAGCAAAAAAATCACGTTTGTTGTATGGCTCCCATACATAATTATTTTATTTTATTTTTAGTATATAAGCGGCAACAGAAATACATAATCTGTGAAAATTTCAACTCTGTAGTTGTTCACGGTTCTTGAGATACAGCCTGGTGACAGACAGACGGACGGTTACTAAGGTAATAGGGTCCCGTTTTTACCCTTTGGGTACGGAACCCTAAAAAGACTCTACTCTACATTGACTCAACTTGTAAATGGTATTGACGAGCGCCCTCTATTACTAAGACTCCGCTGTCCGTCCTTCTGTCAGCAGGCTGTATCTCATGAGCCGTGACAGTTAGACAGTCGAAGTTTTCACAGATGATGTATTTCTGTCATAACAACAAATACTAAAAACAAAATAAAATAAATATTTAAAGGGGGCTCCCACACAACAAACGTGATTTCTTCCCATTTTTTGCTCGATAACGGCAACAGGTAGACGCTAGAAATATTCAAATGCTCTATAGACGGAGCCCTTCGTGCGCGAGCTCGAGTCGCACTTGGCCGGTTTTTTTAAAACAATCTGGCTATGAGGCCGTCAGCTTATCGAAAGCACGTAACGTAACTGCACTTATATAAAGGTTGCGACTGTACCATCCTAAGTAGACCCATCTACAGGTACTGTTTACCACCGGATGTATTGCACTAAAAGGATGCATAGAAGCACTAGAATACACCGGTTTCTTCCTAGAAACACTACTGCACGCGACTTTGTTACTTATACTATGAGGTTTAAGGTCCATATTTGTTTGTTCGAGGGGATTAGGTTTAGTACCGTAACGTTTGTTTCAATCGATGCGTACCGTATGTAATATTTTGCTGTTACGGTCTGTTCCTAAACGGTCCATTGTTATGTGGATACCACGGGGGTAAGTCTCAAAAATGCATAGTTGTTCAATGGCACGTTCTTATACTAGTAATAAGTAATTTAATGGCTGTAACTTACAGAGACATATTACATTTTAAATGTTACATATTAGGTTGTGTTATATACCTACTGCATTAGATTTAAAAGATATAGTAAAATGAACGTGCCTGACAAAAGCTATCGAATACGCTGGGTTGTTTTTATAAAAACGCACTTTTCAAAAATATCTCGACACGAACTCGAATCCATTAGGATCATTAGTAGCCATCCAGAGAGGTGCGCGCGACGTGCGCACCGCGGGTCCGCGGGTCATTGTTCTGTTAGACGGAGAGGCGGTACTAATAATTGTTCGCGCATTTGGGGCCAAAAGGAGGAAAAACACTGTCAGTATACACGGGCAAAGAACACGGGTTTCTTCACGGTCATTTACTGCAAAGTTAGTGAGAGTTATTATAGCTGTGAGGACCCAAACGAAACGAAAAACATTTAGAAGGTTAGAAAAAAAACATATTAAAATACCTAATCAATTAATTTTAAAAGGTATCAAGTTAATCCCCAAAAGGCGGGGAAGTTAATCCTTTGAAACGGACCTTTTATTGTCAGATTTAGCAACAATAAATGTACTTTTAATTATTTTAGGCGATTCTATTTAATCTCGTTTGAATATTAAACAAGCCATTCTTGTTTGAAGAACTGGGTCAAATAGTGAAATGAAAATGTTATCTCAAAAAGTTATCGCGAAATATTTTTTTCTAAAATAAACATAAATTTTACTGTCGCCGTATTCTACGCTTAGCTTCCAAAATAGATATTTAACTTTCAGGGGAAACTAAATAATAAAAGTATTGTTGATGGTACTCAAACCAGTAACGGTAAGCGTTAATTAATCACAATTTCAAACTTCTTGCTAGTTACCACCGTCCCGAATAATACATCAAGAACATGGTTTTGTGAAAAGAAATCCACAATCTGTAATCTTCTTTACACCAACTTTTTATTCGAAAAATAAGAGATACCAAGTAGACTCCATTTATAAGGATTTCTGTTAGCCCTTTGACAAAGTCAATCAATTGTTATTTCGCAAACTGGTTACGTAAACCTCCTTCGCTGGTTCTCCTCGCTGTGGTTATTAAAGAGCACATATCTAAAACAGTGAAGTATCCTCTGAAGTAGCAAGATCTATCTTGGGTATTACCCAATACATTTTATTCGTAAATAGAATTAGCCAATGTTTCCATGATTCTACAATATTCATGTATGGCGACAATCTAAAAGATGTCAAAATTATAAATTCCAAAACAGATTGCGCTCTTTTACAGGAAGATCTAGATAGATTCGCAATTTTCTGCTCTGACCACAAACTGTCTTTGGCTCATGACAATTAATTTAAAAATATAAATTTCACAAGAAAACATATTATTTTACATAACAGTTACATTGGCAGTAATCTTGTGACAAAAACCGACAATATAATTAAGCTGGGCCGTGACCCTAGACTGCAAACTCACGTTAGATGTTCACATGGATAAAATTTGCTTAAAAGGCTACCAAATGTTAGGATACATTACTTTACTTTCTATACGCACTGACTGGCTGATTGATCATCTATATGTTTTCTCAGAAACTATAGCTCCTACGTAAAAGTGTAAGTTGTGGGAAATGTATGAATCACGGCCATCCTATGAAGCCGATCTTGTAATTTCGAACGCGTTATACGAATGAGCCAACTTTTTTGTTTACTGGCCGATTTGGATAAAATTTTGTATAATTTTGTATTTTGAAACTGTGTATTTTTAACTGCGATCGAATGTTTGGAAAAAAAATCGGCTTTTCGAAATTCAAAATAGGGGCTGCAATATGGCCACCCAAAAATTTTTCAACCTCCGCGCAAAAAAGTCGGCAGCCAACTGGGCGTATGCTGGAGATATGTTGTAAACGGCACCGTAAAGTCAAAAGACTCAAGTATATGAAAAAAATCAGACATTCTGGAATTTCAAGATGGATGCCGAGGTATTGATGATTGAAAAAATGACAAATTAGGTAAAGAAATTTTAGTACTAAAAATCGTTAATAATCGTTGTTTCAACATCCAGATGAGACAAACTTGCAAGGCCAAAGGGGTAACTCCGCAAAGCGGGTACGAGGAACCCCATTGCAGCGAGGCTAAAGGCCGAGCTCCGCAAAGAGGGCACGAGAAACTCCGCCACGGCGAGGCCGAAGGCCATACATATTCTCATGCATTAAATCCTAACCACAAGTATCTAGCGAGGCCTTAGGATGAGCGCCGAGCAGAGCGATGCTCGGAGCAGCGGTTGGCGTGCGTAAGCGCGCAGGGGGCTCGCCCCCTAGTTCTTTTTTATAAAACGCTTTTCCGTCCTAGATAACGCGTCCAACATTTGGAAAGGTCCATCATAGAAATGGTCCAAAAAAAAGTTTCTCACATGAGTTCATCATAGAATATCTCGTACCGGCTTACACTCGGTTCGGCGACAGACGAGCCACCATGTTGTTCAAAATCTGCACCAACCAACTAAATTGTCTACAACTTCTAGAACAATTAGGTAAGCTTTAGAGTCCCATCGCAAGCTACACGTTCAACTGACCTCTTTGCTGTGCACAAGATTAAATGAACCCACTTCGTAGAATCTGTGAAACCTACAACAAACGCCTAGTCTCGGTTGACTTGTTCAACAATTCGGTGGTTCAATAATGGTGTATAATTTACTGTATTCTGTCTGATTGCGAGCCTAGCTAAATAACCATGTAATTTGCTAACCTGCTGTGCTGGGTGGCCTATACCTGTTCTCTTTGATAAGTTTTTCTTTTTTTTTGCATGTTAGACAACACTAAGCGAATTCCGCTTTTGCACAACCTGCCTTACCGATAAGTGAGAAATGTTCCATAGGACAGATAAGTCAATATTGTAAAACATAAAATATTCACTACCTGTGCCTGTATTTTCTAAACAAAATTAAAATTAAACAAAAACTTTTATTCATTATCATCATCTACTGTTATCCCACATTAGGGACATATTTCCTTAGCGGCCGTATTAACGTTTTTTATAAGTTTAAGAATGTTGTTTTTTTATAATTGATTTGGTGTCAAGAATCAAATGATCGGACGGGAGAAAGTCGTTAAGCCGAGAATAGCTCTGGAGCATACCGCTGCATAATCTGGGGGCATATTACAAGTATATCGGTAAAATAACAAACAATATATATTAGGTATTGGGATCGGGATTGGTTGGATACAACTGTTTGATTTATTGTTACATTTTATCTAAGTAACGTAAAAAAAAACATTTAAAAAAAGGGACGAGACATCTACATATTTGAATTTGTGGATTAAGGCTGGCGAAGGACGTGTAATATATTTATATGCATGTTTATTATTGTGACGTTTAAATTATATTTCTTTAATTTTTTTTATTTATGTAGACATTCGTGTAAGTTGTAGGTATATTAGTAAGTAGTATCGATAGGTTTTGTTTACAATTTTTATCTGCCCTACCCCGCTCTCTTTCTTAATTTTCAAAAATTGTCAGGCTGGACTGAAAAATTTATTTTATTTTGTAAATTTCTTTTGAAATAAGTCCGCCTTTGCACAATTTTTGCTCATCACAAGCGTGTTATTTGTGTTTTATTTTTGTTAACGCTTTTTTATTGTGCAATAAAGTATTAATGGGGCATTGTATTGATTATACAATAACATCCCTGACGATATACCAGAAACGCGTTTCAAAAAATGTGGAAAGCACACTTTGTGCCAAAAGGGCTAGTAAAAACGCAGGCTAGTTATTATGTAAGTTGTTATTAAGTTATTAAGCATGAGTTATTATTATTAATACGTTTACTGCACACAAGCAAAAAGTACAATGGCAATATGGCGGACTTAATGCTATAAGCATTTTCTACCTGTCAACCACAGGTGGTGCGAGAAATTAACTGGTAGGCATACGTGGCGGGGAGTCGCTGAATGCGGGCGGCAAAAGACCGGGAAGCTTGGAAAACCATGAGGGAGGCCTATGTCCTGCGGTGGGCGTCAAATGGCTGCTGCTGATGATGATGATACGAAATAGAGGGATAAGACGATTCTAGATTTAAGAATAATAATTATTTAAACTCAGTTAATTAAAGACCAAATACAATTGAGGGGGTGGATGGGTGGGTCCGTGGATGCGGATGGCCAGGGACCATGAGAGATGGCATTTGAGGGAAAAGGCTTTTACCCAGCGGTGGGCAGCGATGGGCTGATGACGATGGTGATTATGAATTAAGGACCAAAAGACTTTGAAAAGACTATGTTTAGAGTTTTTTGTCCATTTTTTCTCCAAAATGATCTAGATTTTGAAATGGACACCTTGTTTAACTTGTAACTTCAGTAAGTCACAATACTTTGATTGATTTGATTTTATTGATTCCCGTTTTCGCAATATTGCCGTCCATATCGTGTAAGACAGAGGCAAATAAAATTGTTATTCAAAGAATTCATTTTATTATTTACATTTATAAGAAACTGGACTTAATTAATATATAAATGATAAATAGTTAAATAATTACAATTTTTCCAAACTAGGATATCCAGGCAAGGACGTCAAAAACAAGGAAATACACACAGACTGAGGCCATTTGTACCAGCGTACGGCGGCCCCCAGCAGGAATCGAACCCACGACCTCCGGCATGGTAATCAGACGTGATACCAACGAGGCAGTTGGTCTAGCGGTATCACTTTATTCTGCATTACTATTTTAGTGGTAGTAATGCAGAGTAGGTACCTACGTAGTTATGTTCTAGACTACTTTAGTCCAACTGGAGATTTGCCAAAATATCTTCTACCGATACGTTACGGCGCAATTTATGCTCCGAGCAAATAACAAATGAACCAAAAAATCTCAGACATGATTCTAAGAAAAACGGTAATGTAGGAACCTCTACTTAGGTACATACTTCGCAGTGTGAAGGTCTAAGGATGCAGTACCTTCTCTAAATTTTAGTTGTACCTGTTTTTTTTTCAAATGTTTAATTTTACTTATTGTATCTGTTTCTTCACCTTAAATATAATAAACCTCTTATGGAAAGATAAACTTAACGACATCATTTTTTTATGTAGCCAGTACGTCCCACTGTAGGGCACAGGCCTTCTCTCTGAGAAAGAGTAGTGAGGTACTTAGTTAGACCTTAGAATTCCGCACAATTTGGAAATAAATAATTTACTTACTTACTTACTTACATAGCCTTATAGTTTTGCCATTGTACGTAGCAAGCTCTAAGGTATGTAAATACCTCAGGCACAAGGGTGTCCTCAAGATGTTTTCCTTCACAGTTAGCGAGTGGTTCTGCTACCTACAACTTCACATGTGTACGTAACATAGAAAACAAAGTCATTGGTATGTTCCAGGATTCGAGCCCACGACCTCCCGAATGAGAAGCCGGCGTTCTACCGCTCCGCTACCACCGCTCTGGTTTTTTTCGCATGGCCGGTAAGTAATAATAATAATAATAATACTTTATTCATTTATGTCATTTTCATTTCTCGACGTGAAACGTCTTCCAGTTCGGTGGTAGGGGGTCACTTGCTAAAACCGCATGCAACGGAACATGTCGCCTAGTCAAGGGCTGTAGGCAACTCTGTAACTACGTGTCGTGTGATCGCGTGCAATTCAACAATACATAAATATATTAATATCGTTTAGTAGAGCAAAGTAGCCATTACTCAGATGCTCTCGACTCTTCCCGCTAGATGGCGCCAGTGCCGCGTAATAATACATTGCGCAGTTTGTGCTAAAAACTAACGCTCTTTTGTAGACGTTGCACGTTAAACCAACAGCCGTGTAAACCGACACAGCCCCACCCACTTTTTTTAAATTTGAAGCCACCAGCGGAAATGCGTTCTACTCTCTGTGATTTATTATGTTGATGCAGATAAAGTCACTGCCAAAATTACTGAGTGCTACTTTCAAGACTATTATTCATTTGCCTTTTCCTTTGGGCTAACTCATTTGGTCATAATGGCTGTCGATAGATAAGCCAACAGACAGTTCATATAATAATAATGTAACCTCGGGACTTATACAGGGCGTCCCAAAATTATGGGTCATGAAGGGAAAGTACCTTAAATATCGTAGATAGGGTATTTTGCATCGGGTATTTTCATCCTTACTAATATTATGACCGCAAAAGTTGTATGTATGGAGGGATGTTTGTTACTCTTTCACGCAAAAACAGCTGAACGGATCCGGATGAAATTTTGCACAGAGAAAGATTATAGTCTGAATTAGCACATAGGTTATTTTTATCCCGAAAAAATACACATCAAAATTACCACGCGAACGAAGTCGCGGGCAACAGCTAGTTAGTAATAACTTTAAGGTGAAAGCTTTGATAATTAAGTTAAAACGTTTTTTTAAGGGAATAACAAAAGTGGAGTTTCTTTGTTAGCTTCTTCTCCACGTAATGTATTGTTTATGGAACTAACAACTTTAATTTTCATCGAGGGGACATTTTGTTTTACAATGAATAAACAATTTTCATTTGAATATTATAAGGCTTTTTGGTCGGTCCGAAAACTTCCAAAGTAAGCTTGTACTCGTAGAAATTACATATTGACATTTTAGGGGTGCCACCGCGACTCGACACAGAACTAATTTATTGTTTTGGAAAAAAAAAACGTGTCTTCTTTTACAGATCGTATTTCCAAAAAGTGTCTGTGCAATATCTCAATCATGTTAATAGTAAAAACCTATTTAGAGGCTAAAAATTCTACCCATGCTGGGACTTGAACCCGTGACCTCTGGCTAACCGTGCCAGCGCTCTCCCAACTGAGCTAATGGGCAAGTGCAGGCATCGGCGAAATTTCGAACCTCTTTACAAACTTCTCTGTAATACGAACCGGCAGCGACATCTGGCTGAAGTAATTCACATCACTTGCAGCCCCGAGCACCCACTTTGCAGTTAGGTTTTACATCGGAATGATATCGCTGTACCTACATGATAATATTCTTTATGTTGCACTAATCCGTGCTGAGGACAATTTGAAAAACCTATTTAGAGGCTATAAAGCACGGATTAGTGCAACAAAAAGAATATAATCATGTTAATAGTATGACGACCTCGTGGCGCAGCGGTAGTGCATCTGCATACCATGCGAGAGGCCCCGGGTTCGAATCCCGGCTGGGGACAAAAAAAAACCCCCAGGTCTTGGATGTTTACATGTTTGTGATGTCGTTGTTTCTGGTTCCCACAACACAGGGTATCCTAGTGTGGGGCCAGACGCAATGTATGTGCCTGTATGTGAATGTTTATGTTTATGTTTTAGGACCTACGACAGAGAACATAGGATCACGGACCTAGGACTAGATAGCATTTACGCCAAAAACGGCCGCTTTTTGCGTAATACTATCTAATCCTAGGTGTTTTGCCTTAGGTTAACGGCCTGGGTTCCTAACATTCACTATTAAAATTATTGAGAGATAGTACAGACAGTTTATGCAAAAATGAACTGTAAAAAAGATGATTCTATTCCCTAGGCAGCGTTAGCATGGTATTACTCTATGAAGCCCCTTATATGGCATTTCCTTTTCCAATTTCGTTTGAAATAATATCAAGTTGGTAAGGTAACGCCACGAAAAAAAAGGTGCGAGATATTTTGCGAACACGCCAAAGAAAGCAAAAGCTTGCACATTCTCCAATCGGTCTTTCCACTCGAGCGAGTCCGCGGATACGGCGTTAATCGCTCCATTTTCACGGGTATATTACGCGCATGTACGTGTCGAAATGTGTTTCCTAAGTAAGTAATAGGGGTTAAAGTATGAAGTTGCCGTTTTATTGCAATAGGTTCTTTGAATTGACATAGAATCTTCATGGTTTGAGGTTTTCGAATGAAACTTTTTTCAAATGGTTTCTATGATGTTCTTTTTTTAAAAAAATGTGAAACATTTGAATATCGACTTTCAATTTGTTATTCAATTTAGACAAGAAAGATGGATACTGCGAAAATTCGAGTGATTTTTGAATAGGAGTTCCGACGCGGAACTAAAGCGGCAGAAACAGCCCGCAATATCAATGCTGCGTTTGGAGAGGGGTCTACTAATGAACGCACCGTGCGATTTTGGTTTAAACGCTTTCGTGATAGAAATTTCGACTTAAAGAACAAGCCACGAGGAAGACCGCCCACACAGGTGAATAACGATGAATTAAGAGAGATAGTGGAAGCCGACCCTAGTCAAACTACCCAGGAATTAGTGGCATGGTTTAACGTTACCTTACCCACAATATTGACTCACTTGCGTCAAATCAATAAAATAAAAAAATACGAAAAACGGGTGCCTCATGATTTGACTGATCTGCAGAAAGAAACGCGTGTTGAAACTTGTGTTGCCTTGTTGAACCGGTACAGAAATGAAGGAATATTGGATCGAATTGTAACATGTGATGAAAAGTGGATTCTTTATGATAACCGGAAAAGAAAAATTCGTGATTTGGACAATTATCTACGTGACAAGAAGTCTCTTCTTCTTATTCTTCCCAGGACGCAGTACAAAATGCTTTCACACAGTTTGTGCAGTCTAGATCGTCGGAGTTCTATCGCAAAGGCATTAATGACCTTCCCATTAGATGGCAGCAATGTATAGATAATAATGGCAACTATTTTGATTAAATAAATTTGTTAAAAATTTAAGAAATAAACAATTTAGATTTTCAGTACAAATCGGCAATTCATACTTTAACCTCTAATAATATGCTATATCACGCGCAACAAATTCTGAACGATTCCAATTGTGCTACTATCGAATTCCATACGGACTGATAAGATAGGTAAGATAAGATGAGATAACGTTTTATTTACACACCAAAACACACATTTATACATTTGGGTGAAATGAACACATAAAACGCCTAAAAATATAAAAGTAAAAAGACACTAAATTGCTATTGCAAACATTAGGATTATGACAGGATTTGGTGAGCGTAATTAAGCTTCAGCCCCTATATTACGCGCACCAAATCCGGAAGTAAATGTCAAATTAATAAGTATTTTCGATCATAAGATGACACACCTAATTAAGTAGTCCACAATTTAGACAACAGAGGTAGTTACATACATTCCATAGACTCACACTTGTATCCCGGAGGGGTAGGCAGAGAGCAGAGTCTGCCACTTGCCACGATCCTGACAGATCTCTTTCGCTTCAACATTAATTAGTCGTTGCATGCACGCACGCAGGTTTCGGGTACTTTTTATCTTGCCATATACTACTGCGTCCCCAGTGGTTATCAGGTGGCTATGGTGGTTGTGTCGTCATCAGTGTGGTTCTACCTTCAAAATAGCATAAAATGTGACGTCACCGGCCACGTACGTTACGCAAACGACGGTGACTGTCTTGTCTGATGTACTCTTCCTTTGATCTTATTTTACGACGGATTTTGTTTAGAAGACAGCTATGAATTTGTTTATTAGCCTTGACATCAGTTTGTCATCAAGCTGTTATAGCTGTAAAGTTAGATAATAACTTCCAATAAAATTGAGTTTAAATAAGCAGCCTATATACGTCCCACTGTATGGCACAAGCCTTCTCTCAGGAAGAGAGTATGGGCTTAATCACCACGCGTGCCTACCGCGGATTGACGATTTCAAGCGCTGAGGTATATGAATGGGTCAGATTTCCTCACGATGTTTTCCTTCACCGTTAGCGAGTGGTATGCCTACTATAACTTCACAAATGTACATAACTTAGAAAACAGTCATAGGTACATGCCCGTACTGGGAACCGTACCTGGGTCTCTCGCTTCCGAGTCCAATGTTCTACCCACTAGGCTACCACCGCTCTTTGCTCATGCGTTTAAAGAAAGACAATAACCTCCAACCAATCGTTTTCAAAAAAACACACCTTCCCGTCCAAAAGTACCTGAGTGTCTTAAGACAAAGGTGTATATATATAACCAATGTGTGTGCCAGTCATGACTTATGGTTGTGAGGCCTGGTCGCTGACTATGGGTTACATAAGAAGGCCGCCCCAAGTCCCCCGTCAAGGTCGCCCAAAGAGCAATGCAAAAGGCTATGTTAGTGGATTCACAGCGTGATCGAACCAGGAATGACGAGTTCCGCAAACCCGAGTTACTGATATAGCTCGAAGAATTACTCCGTTGAAGTGGCTGTGGCGGGGCACATAGCTCGGAGAACTGATGGCCGTTGGGGCGTAAAAGTTCTGAATGCAGGCCCCACACCAGATGGTCTGATGACTTCGTTACGGTGGCGGGGAGTCGCTGGATGCGGGCGGCACAAGACCGGGAAACTTGGAAAACCACAAGGAAGGCCTATGTTCTGCAGCGGCAGGTATGTATGGTGCCCGAGAAATAACTGGAACGAATTAATTTGAGTTCGCATATACGTATTTTAGGTCTTATTGGCGGAGGACGAGGGATGCGACTCATAATTCTTCGGAAACTCGGTTAGTCACTCAATTAACAAATAAATAAAAAATTTATACAAAGTCCTCCCGACTGCGTATTTTTTAACCGACTTCTTAACCAATTTGGTCGCATCGCATGATCGCGCGACCTAAATCGGCCTAAATGTTTAAATGAGCAGGTTTATGCCCGGCAGGATTTTCAGAGTGCCAGGTAGAAATGCCAAAATTCCAGCAACTGTTGCTTGCTTTTAAAGTTTCGGAAAATTTTCACAAACGAAAACGTTCCATTGTTTTTGTTTGTAAATAATTTAGAACGGCAATTTGGAAGCCTTATAAAGTTGAGGAAAATGTTCGAATTTTTCTTTCTTTGAGCGACTGCAATGTTATATGGCTTTTAAAAAACTTTATTCGTAAATACACGTAGAATAAAGTTAAATCGAGTTTAAGTTTAAAAGAAGAATGCAGACGTATTCACACAAAAATCGCTTTCATTATTCAAATATAATTGGAGTGGACACGGTACAAGATAAATAAAGGTGGTTAATTTTTTTCTCCACGACTAATACTTTTCAGAATAAGATATGTCAAAAAGTCATTTTAGTCACGTGGTATAAAAACGCGCCATGCAAATCGGACTCAAACTTTGACGTCACTTATGCACTCTAGCAAGAAATATCTTTTGTCCGCAAAATCATACATAGTTTTGAGTAAAAAATATTTCAGTGTTTTCGATTGTTTATCTAGGTACCAAAATTATTACAAAAAAATAGATTTTTATTAACCTACCCGTCGATTTTTTTTTACATTAGCATTTTAATCTGTGCATTAGCATCGATATTATTATAATACTAGCTGTGCCCGCGACTCCGTTCGCGTACATTTCGATTTTTACGAAGCATTTGTATGGGGGCCACGTCTTATCATGACTGGAGCTAGAATTTAAATAGCCTATCCTGTGTCCCAGATGTCTATATGTTTTTATACCAAATTTCATCAAATTCGGATAATTGGTTTAAGAGTTATGGAGGAACATACATACATACACACATACAGAAAAAAATTCTAAAAATCGTGAAATTAGTTTCAGTATCATATATTGAGCCTATAAACACAATATCTCTGAAAACAAACTACCTTACTCCATGACCGACCCTTACAGATTTATTATTAGTATAGAAGAGTATAGAAGATTGTCTATCTCGACTTTTGACTTTTGACACTTTAAAAAAGAATTACACGTAATGAGGTCGTACGTTCGAAAACCTTCGCCTGCCACAACAACGACGTTTGAAAAAAAACAGAAGTCAATTCTAAATTGTAAATAGTATAGTCAATTTAGTTTCTTTCTTAAATAAATAAATAAAATGTATTAAAATAGACAGAGTAAGTAATTATTACTATTATACTGTATTGCACACGGAAACACGATACTAGAAATATAACACAGCCATGAACAAAGGCTAGCTTTTCTCTGTGAAATATTTCTTCCAGCAAACCAAATACGATGGCTATACCTAGAGTTGGAAATATTCCTAGACACAATTTATCAAAAGTGGCTGACTAAAGCGCAGATCTTTCATTTACCTACCTCGAAGACAAAATAATCTGAATAATTTTTTATTTGAAGTCAACGAACGATGAGATAAAAGAACTGACATTTTCCTTCATCGCTTTGCCAAATCAATCTTGTCCTCTATTACTATTTCATTCAACGAACACAACTTCAAGAGTTAATACGCCCCGTCAGTATCGCGCAATAAACCGTCCTCAAACCGAGCTCTCACTTGGCATAGGTGGAAGGAGAGATTTATTCCCTTATCATACGAGTATACACAGATAGTTTTTCAATATTAATTATATAAGCACGACAGTAGCTGTTATTTGCCTCTTCTGGTAGTCTATTGAGCAATAGCAATACAATATCTTTCAAATGGTATCATCATCATCAGCCATTTGACGCCCACTGCAGGACATAGGCCTCCCTCATAGTTTTCCAAGCTTCCCGGTCTTGTGCCGCCTGCAAATGGTACTCGTATAACTCGAGAAAATTAACTACCTTGTTTAGAACTGCACGAAGAGGGTCCTTCACCCGGTAAAAAGTAAAATAGTATTAATGTACCATAATTGGTACAAGTGTGTAATGTTGGTGATTACCATTGAGGCGTCATGAGACACGAGCCGTTAGGTGAGGGTCTTAAGAGAGCCGAGAACGGTAATCATCTAAACACATGCATCATACGAAGTTTTTCGACATACTTGTGAAGATAATAACAGTGAAAACAAGTTGTGAAAAAATTTTCGCAATGGCTGGAAACATTAATCAGTTTTCCTATGCGCGCGCATCTAACAATAGCGATCGGCCATTTCTTTTTTTTTTTTTTTTTTGCTTTTGGCGGATAGCGTTTTAGCCATGTACAAAATGGGAAATTCAAAGTTTTCTTTATTACAGAGAAAAGAAGTTATATTTGAGTGAAAGTTTTATTTATTAAAAACTTGTACAGTTGAAATTATCTATTTAAATACGAAGTTGCATGAAATGGGAAAGCAATAGGTACATTAATTTATTTTTACTATTGAACACGATCTATTTTGTATCGACACTTTTTTAAGAACAAATCAACTCAACCAATAAAATAAAAAAACCCTGTAACTCACTTGTGAATAATAGCAACGAAAAAGTCACAGTTTGATTACACGTGTCATTATGTGCCTGATTGTGATGAATTTAGAGCCATTTTATGAGCAAATGTGTTGAAAAAAAGTAATAATGGGTTTTTTGCGACCAACAAAACAATTACTTAGACATATTATGAACAACAAATATAGAATTTGAAGTACGGCACCTTGGAGATGATCAATCAATCAATAAGCCCATACCATCCACTGCTGGACATAGGCCTCCCTAAGCCACGCCACTTTCTTTTGTCCTCGTCCATCCTCAGCCAGCCACGGCTAGCATTCTGCCTGAGATCGTCGGTCGAGATCGTCGGCGTCCTACGCTGCGTTTGCCAGTTCATAGTCTCCACTCGAGAACCTTTGCACCCCATCGAGCATCGGTTCTTCGGGATATGTGACCGGCCCATTGCCACTTCAGCTTGCTAATCTTATAGGCTCTGTCAGTCACCGCAGTTTTTTGGCGCGCGATACCCGGCTTGAAAGTATTTTTGGAGCGAATCCAAAATATTTTAAGGTCAACACAGCTACAATAGGCCCAGAGTCGGCTCCACTCGGACTGCGTTGGTACGCTTCATGTTTTTTATCCGACTGCGAAAGGTGGTAACCGAGTCAATCGGTTACTATGGCAACCTGTCAATATACAGAGGGCACTGGTGAGAAGATATAGTTTCTTTTTGAGTATGTCTGTTAATTATCTTAATAACATGCGGTACAAAAAATTATGGCTAATTCAATATCGACTAATGACTTATTAAAAAGTTTATTACTTTTTATCGAGCCGAATTGTAGGCGAAATTATTATTATATTTAACTTCCGATTTAAATGATGGCCCAAATATGTACGGCCTAATAATTCAACACCTTTACAGATTAATAGATTAATGCACAGATAAAAAAATATATCATCATCAACATCATCATCACCCATTTGACGCCAACTGATCCCTCATGGTTACGGTGGCGGGGAGTTGCTGGATGCGGGCGGCACAAGATCGGGAAGCTTGGAAAAAAAAGTATACAACCTTTGAAATGAAATCGCTGTAGTTTCATTCCAAAGGTTAGTATTGTACATAGGTATTTAAACGTGATAAAGGAACTAAATTGTTTATTTAAAGAAAGAAACTAAATTGACTAAACTTCTATAATTTAGAATCGACTTCTGTTTTTTTTTCAAACCTCGTTTCTTTGGCAGGCAAAGGTTTTCGAACGTACGACCACATTACATGTTTTTTTTTTTAAAGTGTCGGAAGTCAAAAGTCAAGATGGACAATAGTATAATAATATCAATGCTAATGCACAGATTAAAAAGATAATGTAAAAAAAATAATCGGTAGGTAGGTTAAAAAAATCTAATTTGTATACGTAATAATGTATGATTTTGCGGACAAAAGAGATTTCTTGCTAGAGTGCATAAGTAAGTCTATAAGAAAAAGTTACTTTTAATTAATATGTTTGGGTGGCTCAGTCCAATCTAATGAATGTACCATACCAGCACGAATATTCATGTTGGGCATAAGCTTGCCCAATGTGCGCCAATGACGAACTCGTGGCGCAGCGGTAGTGCATCTGCATACCATGCGAGAGGTCCCGGGTTCGAATCCCGGCTGGGAAAAAAAAAATCCCGGTCTTGGATGTTAAAAAAAAAAAATCTTTCTGTTCTCAACCATCCTCACCCAGCCGCTACCCAGCTGCTTTACATCGTCGGTCCAGTGAGCTGGTGGGCGTCCTACACTGCGTTTGGCAATATTTCGCAGACAGATCCAACTGACAAATCACTGTATTATATTGAGCATTCTATTCCACTAGCATGGGTAGCAACATCGCGTGGGCGAAATTACTGCTTTTGCAGAGTCGTCCCTCAAACTGTGGCACAATTATCTGTGTGTCCCTTGTACCAGTCCAAATATACTCAAGAGGACTAGCTGGAGGCCCCAGACGCTGGACTGCATATGGCCGAATTCGGGGCCAATCAAATAACTGATTGGCTAACTGGTTTTGTCACCGACACGATAAGAAGATGGGTAGTAAGACAAAGCGAGTCGCTCGTTCTAAATGTTAAAAGCGCGTCTTTCCTGTTTGTTTATTGTCAAATTCTGACGTTTCAGTGCCACAAAACGCCTGACTCACACTTTCGTACTACCTATGTGGTAATGAGTTTGAGCGGGCGACGAGCTGCGCCAAGAGGTGGGTGAAGTGAGGTAGGATAATAGAATACTAAATTTAATACAACCGCGAAAAGGTCTCGAGGGACGAAATTTAGAACGGAGATAGACCATGGCCTTGATTAAGGGGTAAGATCACTTCATATTCTAATCCAACGCGAACGTAGTCGCGGGCACAGCTAGTCTTAAGATAAGTCTGTCTTTGTACATTTACTCTACCTGATATTTAAGTTTTTTTTGCATTAAAACGTAACACACAACAACATTCCGTGATATTCCGTTAGGCGCCGGATTAAGAATAGCGTCACTCCATTTCCTCCCGTGGATGTCGTAGAAGGCGAACTAAGGAAATAAATTACCAGGAGACAGGCAGCAGCGTCTTCCTGAGATTCCAACCGCATACTGCGATCGCCAACCCGCCTGCCAAGCGTGGCGATCATAGCAAAACCCCATATGGTTATGAAAACCATGAGGGAGGCCTATGTCCTGCAGTGGGCGTCAAGTGACTGATGATGATGATGATACAACATACTGTCTTCGTTTTTCTATCAAAAGTGTCAAATCTCGCATTCAAATGTTCTACTAACTTTTTTCTACGTCTGCGTAAAGCAGATCTATTTCTTTCTTGTAATTTACAGAAACATTAAAATTCAAAACAAATGCGTTACAAATTCAAAAGAGCTTGCCAAAATGGCTGAGAACTTCCATCGCCGACAGAAACATAAATCAACATGGCGGCAAAATCTTACCTCTAGTATCTCGTCTCCTAATTTGACGGCCGGACGCGCGCTGGCGGCGGCACCGGCCGGGTGCAAACCGCAGATGAACACCGCCATGCGGCTGCGGTCCCTGTGCCCCGCCAGGCTGAGCCCCAAGCCCACTTTGGGGCTTCGCTCCAGTCGCACCGACACCACGGAGTCTCCGAGGCTTGCGTACTTCTTGCGGATCTTGTCTGTGGGCGAAGAAAGAAAGAAAATGTTATTGGTTTTCAATATTTTTATTTATTAATTTATTTAGGAACGCCAACAGACTACATATCCACCAATACACTAGCAACAAAGTCTTATGTTTAAATTTCTGATATGCATCCCAGTTACATTCACATCCACAACATTTACAGATATATATTCAAACTTTTATACAAACAACTAAGCAATATACTCCATTGAAACTTAACAAGCAATTTGTGTAATTCATTACTTGTAATTGATTACTTATTTTTCAAAGGTTTAGTTTATCCATGAATAAAGGCAAAAGGACGACGCAAAGTGGGAAGGCCCCCCAGACAAATGATCTGACGACCAGGGCCTAGATTCTGTTAATGCATTGTAGTAACATGACAACTGTATGAACATGGCGGTTTTCATTTCATGGCTGCTTTAAGTCTACGCGGGCACACCCATCAAACCTTCTAGGCGTCAATGGTACGAAAAAACACGTCACGTGACCCGACAGTGTACCTGTCATTATACTACAATGCACTAACAGAATCGAGGCCCTGGTTACGGTGGTGGGGAGCCGCTGGATGCGGGCGGCACAAGACCGGGAAGCTAGGAAATCCATAAGGGAGGCCTATGTCCTGCAGTGGACGTAAAACAGCTGATGATGATGGTGATGAAAGGAAAAATTATAACACCCTAACGTCACTGACAGTATTTTAATGACTCGCGAGGCTCATACATTCATATACATTTAACGGGTCTAATGGCGAATTAAGGTAACGGTAAGATACGGGGAAATAACGTAATTAAGTCTAGTCCCATTAAATATATAACAATCCTCACTGATGATGTGTAGAGCTCAGATCATAATAGGTAATTAATTACCATTTATCTAAGAGACTTTTTTTCCAAAATCTGGTGTAGAATCAAACACAGATTTTCTTAAAACGATGTCGTTTCATGTGTGTGACACCCTACATATTGTATTTGACTGAAGGGCATTATAACATGGCCTAAGCCACTGATCACCAAATGATCATCACGTCAGTTCTATTATTATCACCGTATATTATTATTGCACACTAACTTTTGCCCGCGACTTCGTCCGCATGGAATAAGTAATTTCCGGGATGAATTGAATTGAAATAATTTGAATTGAATTGTCTATCAAGTTATTTGCTTGCCCTAGATCATGCCTTAATCTCATAAATTGAAGAAAAACAAACCCTATTATCAATTTCTTGAATCTGATAATATTTGATAAAAATAATTGGTAGGAAAAGCAAAAGTAAATTTAAAATAGATACATTTAATTTAAAGCTGAACGAAATTAAACACACGAACTTAAACTCAAGCCTCTATCCGAGAGGGGTAAAAATCTTGTGATAGTAGAGATAGGGCTCGCAAAACAGATTTCATCGTAGCCAATTCAGCCCTAAATGTAATCATAGCCAGCGGCCACACAGAAGGGACGTAGGGCGGGGGCGCGGAAAAGACGCGACGCGTTGTATAGAAATCGCTCCCTCACTCCGTCTTCTGTGTGGGCTTCGTCCCATCCCTTCAGTAGGTACATTTTGTATGAAAGGAATTGGATTAACGACGCGTCTTCTCCGCACCGACAGCCCTTTTCATTTTCCTCCACTTCACTCCATTACCTTCCGTGGATGTCGTAGAAAGCGACTAAGGAAATCAAATACCAGGAGACGGGCAGCAGCGTCTTCCTGAGATTACAACCGATCATGCAATAATCTCATAAATTTAAGAAAAATCAACCCCTATCATTAAATTCTTGAATTTGATAATGTGATAAAAAATAATTGTTTCCTTCCGTGTATGTCGTAGAAGGCGACTAAGGAAATCAATTACAAGGAGACGGGCAGCAGCGTTTTCCTGAGATTCCAACCGCATACTGCGATCGTCAACCCGCCTGCCAAGCGTGGCGATTATGGCAAAACCCATCATGGTTATGAAAACCACGAAGGAGGCATTTGTCCTGCACCCACCATGTGAAATGGCTGATGATGATATCAAATGAAAGAGCTCATTATGAGGATCCTACACGTATTTTTGTTATTCCTATTGTAACAAAAATGGGTTTGATTTTATTCAAGAAAAAAGACGAAAATTGACTATTCCCCCCTGACCTCCGAAACTACTGAGCCTAAAATAAAAAAAAAATACAAAATATAGCTTATTGCTTTTAGATTACAGGAAAACCTACAAAAATTCTATCAATTGAAAATAAAGTGGTAAACTCAATAAAATACGTTCACTTACGGAAAATAGTTCACTAAAACACCACTAGATAGCGCCAGTAGTAGTTAACTCGCGATTATTAACATAGGTACCATAATTAAATAAAAACATTTGACTTTGGTATTATACGGAACCCTCTCCACGCGAATTCAACTCGCACTTGGCCGTTTTTTTTTCTGTGTTTTACATTAAGTATGTTGCTTATAATATTTTACCTTGCCTTAATCCTGGGGGATTTGGTGCTGGATGCCATAATACAGGCTTAATGCCTAGCTTGGCAATAGAAGCTAATCTATAATTATACTGGGTGGCGCAAAAGTACTGGCACTAAATAAAATACCTTTATTTTTTTTATATGACATTTTCTGTCATTCTGTTGTTGAAAATTGTGTAGTGAACAAATGTAAAATACACTGAAAATAAACATGGACCGTTTTACTCCCCAAGAACGTGGAATAATTGTGTCAATGTTCTTACGGAATAATTCATCAGTGATAAGAACACAACGTGAATTTCGTCGACGATTTCCCCACCGTCCGGCACCGATTGGTCGCACAATTCGACGCTTTGCCACACGCCTTGAAGCAACTGGCTCAACATTGGATAGACCTAAGTCTGGGAGACCAAGAACAGGCCGTTCAGCTGAAAATATCGATGCTGTGCGCGAAGATGTGGAAGAGTGTCCAGAAACATCAACGAGGCGACGTGCCACGCAATTGGGCATTTCCAGACGGACCCTGCAGCGTATTTTGGTGAAAGACTTAAAGATGTTCCCGTATAAAACTCAAATGACTCATCAGCTGCTGCCTGCTGACCACCGAGCTCGTCTAGATTACTGCCAGCGCGTCATAAACCTCAACCTTGAAGAGGATGATTTTCCTTCAAAATTGGTTATGAGTGACGAAGCGCATTTCCATCTCTCAGGGCATGTCAATAAGCAGAATACTCGGTTCTGGGGCACTGATAATCCGCGCATTATTCAAGAAACACCTCTACACCCACTAAAAGTTACTGTATGGTGTGGCATCTGTGTTGACAGAGTGATCGGACCCTATTTTTTCGAAGACGCTGGAGGCAATGCGATAACTGTCACTGGAGAACGCTACAGAACCATGTTACGTGAGTTTTTGATACCCAGTTTGGACGAATTGGGGCTGGAGCACATCTGGTTTCAACAAGACGGCGCTACGGCACACACAGCGCGCGACACTATGGACTTAGTGAGGGACGCCTTTCCAGGCCGAGTTATCTCTCGTTTTGGCGATTTGCCTTGGCCTGCAAGATCACCCGATCTGACCAGTCCAGACTTCTTTCTTTGAGGTTTTTTGAAATCTCGGGTGTATGTGAACAAGCCACAGACTCTCGCAGCTCTAAAAGAAAACATTCGTCAAGAAATAACGAACATATCGCAGGAAGTGTTACGGCAAGTTATGCAAAATGTCATAAATAGGGCTCAAATGTGTATCAACTCTGGAGGTCACCATTTAAAAGACATCATCTTTAAATCCTAATGGTACGAAATTTAATGGTACAAATATACATTTAAAAAAACCTAAATCTAGTTTTCTAATTTAGAAAAAATGTTATAGCCGAACCAAATAGGGTCTTTACTTTTGCGCCACCCAGTATTTAATTCAACTTATGTAACTATTCTAACTTTGTAAATCCATAATATCTTTGGTCAATATACTTGTGGCCGACTGGCCACCATGTCTAACCTTTTTATTCAAATTCATTCCAAATTCTAAAATGTTCTGATTTTGTTATTTATTGGGCAGTTCTCGTCTAGAAGCTCATTGGTAAAGATGGTCGCTTTATTTTTATCTCGATTTTTCTGTTAATATCTTTCAATTTCGTTTAATATCGTTTCGCTGTACTATCGTATTATATTATCTATAGCTTTCGTTTAATATTCGTAATAAAAGTTTTAATGTGATAATTTTGTCTATATTTATCAGTTTAGTGTTTAGGATGCGGCGCCAAGAGCGTCCGTAACATTGGTGTCAGAAGAAAAGAAATAAGGTAAGTTGGTTCCTTTTTATTATACGTTAAGGCAGTAGGCCATTCATCATGCCCGTTACTAGATCGCAGGCAGCCAAGTCCGCTGTCAGCGATGGTTCACAGTCATTATGCTCGCAAGCATCTGGAGACTCCGCTGAAACCCGTATACGCGCAGCGGCAGCACGTAAAGCCGCGGATCTAGAGCGTGAGCGAGCGGAAGCTGTGTCAAAGCGGATTGATGCAGACCAGCGAGCTCTGGAAGCGCAAGTCAAAGCGGAAATAGCAGCGGTGAGAGGAAGCGCGAGCGGAAGCCGAAAATCTAGCCTGCGCAGCCTTCGCAAACCGCGCACGCAAGTATGGATAGAGTCTCAGCTTCAAAATACTAATACTCTTTCTGTTTCAGGTTGTGAAACAAAAAACCCTATCGAAACCCCGGCGCGGGTGACAGATCCCTGCTCCACGTCGATGGTGGACCGACCCGAATGTAATCTGGCTGCGCCGAGCGCGCTGGCACAGGCCAGCACCTCGTTCCCGCCGGTGCGGGCCAGCACCTCCTTCCCGCCTGCTGCGGCCGTGCCATGCCGTGAGCCCTACATAGGGATGCTGGGCCGCACTCTCGAGCCGCACGACGATGGCGGCAAGTACCATTCACATTCACATTTACACGATCAAGAGCTAGGTACACATTCGAAAAATGACTTTGTGAACATGGATAAAAATAACTTAGCTAGGGGTGTTCGACACTATTCAGACTTCGAAAAGCTGGCCGCCGCTATCCAGGGACTAGCAGCACAACCAGCATCCAGACGTAAGGCAAGTGAAATCAGGCTACCGATGTTTGCGGGGGACTGCACTGAATGGCTTGTCTTTAAGAAAACTTATGAAAGGACTAGCCCACTTTTCGATCCCCTGGAAAACATAAGTAGGCTGGCGACTTCTTTAGTGGGCACTGCCAAGGAAGCGGTGTCAACCTTGTTAGCGGCCACTGAGAATCCTGATATCGTGATGCAGGAGCTGGAAATGCTGTTCGGTCGTCCCGAACTGATTGTCAGACAACTTGTTGTTGAACTTTCCAACCTGCCACGAGTTAGGAGTGACGTCACTGGACTCAGTGCATTCTCATTCAAGGTTCGAAACGCAGTATGCTGCATGAAGTTAGTCAATCGCACAGAGTACCTACATTCGCCTGAGTTGAGTGACGCAGTTCTGTCAAAGTTGTCGGCTTTGATGAAATCTAAATACATAGATTTCGCTGCTTCCTCCTCTATCCTACGACCAGGAGTTTCCAAACTCGAACTCATTTCTCATTTTCTGACTCGCGAAGTTGACATAAATTTGGCATTTGGGACATCTGACAGCATTCAAACCCTCTGTCAAACTCCTTTGCAGATGTCAAATTTTGTAAATAAACCGAACACCACCATGAAGGTGCATTATGCGGATGAGAATGAGTCGGTCGAAGAGGATTTATGCGCGAACTCTATGGATAACATAGACAATGTAGCGACGACTTACGTCACAAGGTCGCGTAGTAAGACTTGCAACCTTTGCCATAGTTCCGACCACAGCAATCTCGAGGAGTGTGGGAATTTTTTATCGCTCGATCCCTCCGATAGGTGTCGCTGGGCAAAGAAAAATAAGATTTGCATGAAGTGCCTAAAAGGAAATCACGTTTTTAAGATGTGCGATGAGAGGTGTGATGAATGCTCCAAACCTCACCATAAATTACTTCATGGCGCGTTTTCTCTTTCTCCCCAAGCTTCAGCTCAGCGTGACCAGGTGTGTCAGGCGTCCGTCAAAGAAGAAACCGTGAAAGCCGAAGCCGCCAAGAACGACAGTACTCTTGTAGAGGAGCCGATTCTGATCGCGCACAACACCGACAATATTCGTCTTTCTCGTCCACTTCTCAAAGTGATCCCGCTGACGGTTTTTGGGCCTAGTGGTTCTGTAGAGACCTTTGCCCTCCTGGATGACGGTGCGACTACATCACTCATCGACCAAGACTTAGCCAATTTAGTTGGAGCTACGGGTCCAAAAAGCTTTGTAAATATAAAGTGCATCGGTGGACTGGCGAAAACTTCAGAGTTCACCTACGTTGATATAGATGTTAAGGGTAAACTAGGCGACAGATACACCATGTCGAGTGTGAAGTCTATTCCAAACCTGGACATATCTGGTCAGTCTATTAGTCGTGAAGCGGTCAGCAAGTACCCGTACCTGTCCGAAGTGGCCGAAGACTTGAGCTACGAGTCTATAGGAAAACCAATGATGATCATCGGTGCTGATAATTGGCACCTGACTATCCCTCGCGCTTTTCGACGGGGCACTAGAGACCAACCAGTTGCAGTTCTCACAGCACTTGGGTGGGTGTTGTATGGGAAGTTTGGCAACTACAAGGCTTCGGAATGCGCGAATGATGACGTGCATTTCATCCAGGAAAGATCAGACTCTGATATCGACCAAATGTTGAGAGACTATGTAAAAATCGATTCGATAGGGATTAGTCAGAAACCTTGTTTATCCCCTAACGATAAGCGAGCCCTGGAACTTCTGCAAAGTACAACATCTCGGTTGCCGTCAGGTCGCTTTCAAACAGGTTTATTGTGGAAGCCTAACATCGACTCCGTACCTGACAATCTTAAGATGACCTTGTCGAGATTTTATAATTTAGAACAGAAGCTTATCAAGAATGACAAGCTGAAGTTGGAGTACAAGGCTAACATTGACGCGATGATCTCGAAAGGCTATGCCGAGGAGTGCCCTTTGACTACCCAATCTTCAGAATCGTCGAAAGTTTGGTACTTGCCTCACTTCGGTGTGCGTCATCCTGTTAAGCAAAAGTTGCGTGTAGTTCACGATGCTGCAGCAAAGTATCAAGGAGTCAGTCTTAATTCAATGCTATTTCCAGGTCCTGACCTCTTGCAGCCGCTGACCGGAATTTTGATGCAGTTTCGTGAGGGTAGAATAGCTCTAAATGCCGATATTCGTGAGATGTTTCCCCAGGTGAAGATAATCCCCTCTGACCGAGATGCTCAGCGTTTCGTGTGGCGAGATAACCCGTCGCTACCTATCCGGTATTATAGGATGACATCCATGATGTTTGGGGCTACTTGCAGTCCTTGTTCAGCTATATATGTGAAAAATTTGAACGCTGAGGAAAATAGAGTCGAATTTCCAGCAGTTGCCGAGGCTATTATTAAAAACCATTATATGGATGACCTTGTCATCAGTCTCGATGATGAACAAGAGGCCGCAAAATTAGCTCGAGACCTCATAGAAGTTCATTCTCGCGCGTGCTTTGAAATGAGGTCCTGGTCATCGAATTCGGAGAAAGCTCTCTACTTAGTACCAAATGAACTGCGTAGTAGCGCCTCAACTAGTGGTGTACTAGGAATGTCCTGGAATTCCGTGACTGATGAACTACTTCTTTCTAGAATCCCTAATCCCAATGATGTCGAAAATCTTTCGAAGCGCAAAATGCTGTCGCAATTGATGAGTGTTTACGACCCGTTAGGACTTCTTACCCCGCTGATTCTTAAGGGTAGACTCATCTTTCAGAAAGTTTGGAAATCGGAAGTGGAGTGGGACACAAAACTAAATTCCAACATCATTGATAAGTGGTCGGATTGGCTTAAACATCTTGAGTCGATTTCAGACCAATCCATACCACGATGTTACTTACCCTCAGCAGCGCAGCGTCCAACCATGAGACAGCTCCACTTATTTGCCGACGCGAGTCAGCAAGCGTACGCTACCGTTGCATATTGGCGTTTTACCTTTCCTGACGGCACAGTGGCGCTCTCTCTCGTTGGTGGGAAATCAAGGCTAGCTCCCAAAAAGTTGGTTTCTATTCCTAGATTGGAACTTCAAGCGGCCTTGATTGCCTGTCGGTTTGCTCAGTTTATCACAAATAACCACAACTTCAAACCTCATTCAGTCACCTTTTGGTCAGATTCATTAACAGTTCTTAAATGGTTACGTAGTGAAACTGCAACGTTTAAATCTTTTGTGGCTCACAGAATCGGAGAAATTCGTGAAAATTCGAACGTTGAAAATTGGAGATATGTTCCCACCATTTCAAATGTTGCAGACGATGCTACGAGATCAGTTTCCAAATTCGAAATTTCAGACCGTTGGTTCATTGGACCAAGCTTCCTCTTCGAAGAACCGAAAAATTGGCCCAAGGAACCAGCAGCGGAGCTTTCACCAGATCAATTTGAACTGGTGGCAGTTCATACAAGTTCAGATCCGCCTGTGCCACCTTTACCGGTGGTAGCGGACCACTCCCATTTTAGTGAGTGGACGCGACTAGTTCGTGCAACCGCTCGGGCACACGTATGCGCCCGACGATTCCTGGCACTATTATCCAAAAATCTAAATTGTAGTCGTTCCGATCCACCCCCAAACATAGCCCCTGCGCTTCTCGCGGCGGATATAGGAATAGCTGAAATTCATCTGTTTAGACAGTCTCAGGTAGAAACGTTTCTTGCACAAGATTGGCAGTGGCCCGCACAGCTGAAACGGTTCAAGACTTTCACAGATGAGCAACATCTTCTTCGACTCTCGTCAAGAATTTCAAACGTGTCTGGCCTACCGACGAGCCTTGACCCTTCACCTATCGTGTTACATGGACATCATCCAATAGTAGAACTATTGGTCAGAGCTTACCACAAGAAGTTTGCACATGCGAACACCGAGACCGTTGTTAATGAGCTCCGCCAGCGATTTTTCATTATTCCACTTCGACCAACGGTGAAGCGTGTTGCGGCATCATGCCTGATATGTCGCATAAGGAAGACTCAGCCAGTGGTTCCACCCTTCGGTAATTTGCCAGATGCCAGGGCCGCATATCACTGCCGACCATTTTCGTTTGTTGGACTCGATTACTTTGGACCAACTCTCGTTTCCTGTGGGCGGAGGCTGTTGAAGCGCTACGTCGCACTTTTCACATGCTTGACAGTCAGAGCCGTACACTTGGAGATAGTAGAAACACTCAGCGCGGACTCTGCAATTATGGCATTGAAACGATTTATAGCTCGACGCGGTTGCCCTACAAAAATCTACTCTGATAATGGTACAGCGTTCGTGGGAGCGGTGAGGCAACTTCCAGCAGTGTTCGATTTTACTGCAAACAACAAGATTGAATGGTCATTCATACCTCCAGCAGCTCCATTTATGGGCGGGGCCTGGGAGAGATTGGTACGCTCGATAAAGACGGCTCTGTCCACAACCCTAAAAGAAAGAGCACCCCGAGAAGAGGTGTTGTCCACTCTACTGGCAGAGGCAGAGGCCATTGTAAATAGCAGGCCTCTAACGCATGTTCCGGTCGACGCCGATTCAGAAATAGCGTTAAGGCCGTTTCACTTCATCCTTAATGGTAGCCCCGGATCTCTCACTAATCAAACCATGGATGATGCCGACTTCAGCAGAAGATGTGAGTGGCGCAAAGGTCTCCGCCTCGCAGACCATTTCTGGAAGAGGTGGGCTAAAGAAGTCCTCCCTTTGTTGGCGCCACGGCAAGACGGAACCATCCCTGATCTCAAACTGGGAGATGTGGTTTTAATCGTGGACGGTGGGCTGCCGCGCGGATCCTGGCCTAAAGGACGGGTCACCGAGGTGTGGACGGGCCCTGACGGAGTTGCTCGCGTCGCTGAGGTGGCAACGCAAGCCGGAAGACTTAAGCGAGCCATCAGGCTGTTAGTTAAGTTAACTTAGGCAGGGCCATCAGGCTACTACTTAAGTTTAGTTTAGGCAGTTTCTTGTACTTCTCCGGGGGTGGAGACTGTGGCCGACTGGCCACCATGTCTAACCTTTTTATTCAAATTCATTCCAAATTCTAAAATGTTCTGATTTTGTTATTTATTGGGCAGTTCTCGTCTAGAAGCTCATTGGTAAAGATGGTCGCTTTATTTTTATCTCGATTTTTCTGTTAATATCTTTCAATTTCGTTTAATATCGTTTCGCTGTACTATCGTATTATATTATCTATAGCTTTCGTTTAATATTCGTAATAAAAGTTTTAATGTGATAATTTTGTCTATATTTATCAGTTTAGTGTTTAGGATGCGGCGCCAAGAGCGTCCGTAACAATACTATAATATAATATGGCTTCTTTATCTCATTCTTCGTATTTTACAAATTGCTGCGGAAGATAGACAGAAGAAACACTGTCGGGTCACTCGCAAAACATAAATGACCTCAGATCTTCAACGCCGTGAATAACTGGGTCAGAAGACCCTCGATCGTTATTGAATAAGAGGCGAATGGTCCGAGAGAATTGGGATTAAACGGAATGACGCCCGCGTGGATTTCCGTTGACATTTATTTTTATGACCCGCCTTTAGCGTCGACCTTATTCGTAATCACTTTCCTTGGTCAAATAGGCCGAGAAACGAGATAATAGTTCCAGTAGTCAATGGCCGGATGGCGGTCAGTGGGTAGACCGACGGTCCCACGATGGTCGGACCATGTGAGCAAGTCGTCAAAGTGCCGCGAATGATGGCGTAATGGGGAAAAACCCAGCAGTGGGCAGACGTGGGCTGGTGATGACGATGAAGATGAGATGAGTCAAGGGTCCTTTGAAATTGGCCAAGTGCGAGTCGTACTTGCACACCGAGCTTCCGTCCGTAGTATTACTACTTATTTACATAAAGTACCCGAAACCGGCGGGCGCGCACGCAACAACTAATTAATGTTAATGAAGCGAAATAGTTATTTACACAACTAGGGCCGTAAAATAAAGAAAGGCCGATATCGCAGAAGTTTAAGGCTCGAGCTTCAGGCGAGGGTCATAAATATGCGATAGAGGGCTTTCTATTTTACAGTCCGTGTTGTGTACACAATTTTATGTCGTCACTTGGCCTGGTGTGAGAATGAAAGGGTTTGTCAGGACCGTGACAAGTGCTATGTATGTTATGTTATGTTAGTAAAATCACCATTCAACATTCTTTACGTAAAAACTATAGGGAAGAGCGGGTGATCGTGCTCTTTCACTATAAAGGGAAATTTCCCGCCAGGCAGGTCGTATGCCTGGGGACGGCCGGTCCGACTGATGTTCGTCGGACGTTATATTTATGGTATGTCATGTGAAACATTTTGCTTGCGCGATGTAGGAATGTTGGAGTTTATAGTGCGCGCGCAGAGTTGACATGTGCTCGCCACAAACATATTTTTTTATTTCATTGATTTCTTTCATCTTGTCTGGAAAAACAAGCGCCTCCGCTCTTGCTAGGGAGAGACAAAAATATCGCGACTAGGTCAAGTTCCTTGCGACACTGACTTAGGCCTTGTGTGTATTGTGTCTAATGATGCACACGTCCAGAAGGTGACATCGAAGTAGTCAGCAAAATATCAAGGAGACATGAACCATGGTTCAGAAGTACATGGCACTGTAAGTATATAGTTTAGTTTTAAACGGACAGACAGACAGACAGTGAATTCTTAGTAATAGGGTCCCATTTAGCACCCTTCAGGTACGGAACGCTAAAAACCGGACAAGTGCGAGTCGGACTCGCCCACCGAGAGTTTCGTACAAATTTGTAGGAACTTATAATATAAATAGTTCAGGAATCGAGTCTCGCAGTTTTTTCCGAGCTTTTACGAACTTCAAAGACAATTTTTTTATGAATTAATTTAAATGTATAGTTTTCAGATTTTCCCCTGAACTTACGACGATATTACTTGCCAAATCTCATAGTTCTAGGTCGATGGAAAGTACCATATAAATTTTGATTCCCTTGACATTTTGACACAAAATATAAGTTTTTTTTCCAGCATATCCTTTTTTTACGTTAACTTAGAAGTTTTATTTTTTCACAGCTTCAAGAAACTGTAGACCGGAGTATATGGCTTAAATTTTAACTCGATACCTCTATGCGTTCCCGACATAAAAATTCTTGACCGACAGACGGACGGACCACAAAGTGATAAGGGTTCCGTGTTTTCCTTTTGAGGTGCGGAACCCTAAAAATTGGTATAGAGTGAATGGCGAACACTGTTCAACATATAAAAATACAGTTTGAACACAAGTAATATATTTTCAAGGTTATAAGTTTCGATTTAAAGTGGTACATAACTATTACGCCTGTGTCTTGTCATTCCTCGTGACTGAGGATCGCGTTCATGGGTCGCTCGTTTCCTCAGCGAACGGTTTTTCGCCATGTGGACCGCCTGGTGCGTGCTGCCACCGGCTGCCGGTTTTATGATATCCAACCATCTTGCCCTTCCGCGTTTCCCATCCACCTGGCCAGTGATCATCAGCCTTTCCAAACTGTACCTGGGAGGACGCATGATGTGTCCGAAGAAGCTGATAGCCTTTTTTTTGGCAAAACGTGGATAGGCGTTTTTTTGATGCAGAGTTCTAAGAGGGCGGAATCAAACTAAAGCCTTTTTAATAAAAGTCTCTTATCTCTTGGAGCTCAACGCGCCTTTTCCGTCATGGCTAAAAAATACCCACATATGGGTCAAGAATTCTTCAGTTTCAAGTATTGGCTGAACAAACACTAAGCATAGTTCGATCGCGCAGATACGCCACATCGTTTGTTGAGCTTAATTACCCATGGGGCCTTCGCCACTGAGAGAACAGGATGTTTGGATTTATTGCCAGATGAGAAAAATGAACAACAGCTACGTTATGATATTACAAAGTCTGGCAATACCGGCTATATTGCCTTATCATACTCTAGAAATATATACAAGGTGAAAAAAAAAACCAACGCCCGACCCGAAAACTATGTACACTGAACACAAACTAATTCATTCTTTTTTCTGGAAAATAAATAAATAAATTTTGGATATCATTGAAGAGGAAACGGGATTCTTAGCGTGATGATTAATTTATTTGAGTAAGTATATTTGTATTTTGCAACCCGATATGTTGCCACCAAACTTCAACTGGGATCATATAAAAAAAAAGTACAACCAGGAAAGTCACTGCCTCGTTGGTCTAGCGGTATCACGTCTGATTACCATGACGGAGGTCGTAGGTTCGATTCCCAAATTTGTAGAAATGTCCTCAGTCTGAGTGTATTTCCAAGTTTGTGATATCCTAGCCTGGTTTCCGTAGCACAAGTTACAGTTTGGGACCAGGACTAGTGATTGTGTTGTGTGGAAGTTATTTATATAAGAAGAGCTCTTACGTATTGGAGTTTTTCATCGGGTACTCTAAACTAGCTTGTGAACAAGAAACGAATGCTTTTCAAAACATACTTTCATTAAAATTCATTAGAATTACCCTATTTAGAAAGAAATTAGATATTTCTTTGTAAATAATGTTTCGTCTGTGCGGGTTTTGCCAATACAGTTTTCTACAATAAATCTCAAGTAGGCAACGACAAGCTCTCTTAAATATCCTTATTACGCAGGCTGAATGACCATCGTAGATCTCAGACGTAACAGGCCTGTGTCACATAATATCAACGTTCAGAACATTAACTTTCTTAACCAGATAATATATTTTTCTAATACCTGAATTCCATTCCATCTCTTTCTAATGCACATAATATCACTCGTACCGCAAAAAATCCTTCATAAAATTATATTTTTGCTGGTGATTGTAAGTATATATAAATACGCAGCCTATATACGTCCCACTGTAGGGCACAGGCCTTCTCTCAAGGAGAGAGTGTGGGCTTAATCACCACGCGTGCCCACCGCGGATTGGCGCTTTCAAGCGCTGAGGTATGTGAATAGCTCAGACACTCAGGTTTCCTCACGATGTTTTCCTTCACAGTTAGCGAGAGGTATTGCTACTATAACTTCACAAATATATATAACTTATAAAACCATGTCATAGATATATGCCCGCACTGGGGATTGAACCTGGGTCTCTCGCTTCCGAGTCTAGGACCTCTACCGACTAGGCTACCACCGCTACCTATTGTAAGTATACAGAAATTTAATTCAGTTGAGTTAAACATTTTACTAAAGCCTACAGTACTCTGGAAAAATTTATGGTCACAGGCAAATTCGATGGAAAATTACCAAAAATTAAGATAAACAAAATTTATTTGCTAAAGCAGGGTATTTACAAATTAAGGTAATTTAAACACATAGTAAAGGTATGCTCTACCTATTCGTTTACTAAATATTTAAATAAAACTACAACAGTTTATTATGACAATTTGATGTCGGTACATTGCGTAGCGCTTTACACTTATTCTTCTTTTTCCATGTCGAAAGCGACGACTCCTCCTCAGACATCTCGCTTCCAAAACCGCGCCACTGCGGTTGCGCTGGGCGGATGCCTCCATGAGATCTTGCAAGCTGCACTGTGGAGCTTCAGGGCAGACACAAACATGCGATGTTATTTGTGCAGTCCACATCGGCACGATTATCAGTATCTTCAGGCAGCATCCCTCTTCAAATTATCCCTGGATCGAGCAACACTTCCGCGTAGACGGTTTAGCGATCTCTAAACTCTCCACTGCTCATCCCCTCCAGGTGCTCGTGATTCCACCTACTTAACGAAGTCAGAATGTGTCAGAATAATTTACCTGTTAATCTGTGAGCTAATCGGCTATGCAATGTACATCGAATCGTCATAGTAAATGATGAATCGTGGATCCTTGAAATAGGGCTCAGGGTAAGCCACGCTTCACCAACATTCAACTTTCTGTTCTTTCCATTTAGTTAACCTTCTAATAGTGAATATTTCCATGAGATGTCCTTCATAAGACTGATAAACGCTTTACTGCTGACGAAATTGCTATAATAAATGCTTATAAATCTTTATCTCTTGACCATTTATGGCTACACTAACTTTGCTTGCGATTTTTTCTGCTTTGCGTATTACTGAACACGTAAAATCGACTCTTAAGCCTTTGTAATGGGAGTGGGGAAAAGGCCAAAATGTATATAAGGGTTGATCGGCTCTCGTTACTATAATAATATCACGTAAAGCTTGAAGAAAAAGTTGAAGAATTTGCAAAAAACCCTCCAGAATCGAGGTCCCCCTACGATGTTCCCCTGGAGGGACGACGCGGAATTTGCATTAACTCGTAGTGTCCCTTGATTCACACTTGGCTTGTTACTTATCGGTTCAAAAATGCAGTATAGTATACGTATCTGTGCATATGACCATAATTTAAGTAAATAAATAAATTCTGGAGTACTCATTTGTGATTTTTCCTTGCCGTTATGTTTATGTAGAGACATGGGTACGTTCCGCAACCTGCAACTGGGATTCCTCAAGTTTATACCGGACCATATACATACCACATTACATCCTACGGTTAAGTGTGAATCAAGGGGGACTAAGAGCAAATGCAAATTCCTTATTGTCCCTCTAGGGGAACATCTTAGGGGACCACGAGTCCGGAGGGGCAAAAAATTATGTTTTGGTCAGTTGATTACTGAATGTGGCTTACCACGTACCACGTGACTAGAATCACTTCCATCGGATAGTCGTGCAGAAAACAACCACAATAGTTTATCTTTCGACGTGGCCTTTGTATTATTATAATAGTATATATTAGAATATTTTTGTGTAGCCTGAATCACTTACACATCTCGCTGACGTAAGCAGCCTATACACTTCTCACTATAGGGCACAGGCCTTCTCTCAGAGAGAGAGTATGGGCTTAATCACCACGCGTGCCCATCGCGGATTGGCGATTTCAAGCGCTGTTTCCCAGTACGGGCATGTACCTATGACTTTGTTTCTTTAAGTTTTAAGTGGAGACTTGTAATTGGCCTTCTGTTTCCTATGTTGGTGTTATTCTGTTATATTGTGCTGTTAGTCTTCTTTAAAACAAAATAAAAAAAAATAAAAAAAAAAAGTTATGTACATTTGTGAAGTTATGGTAACAATTCCACTCGCTAACGTGAAGGAAAACACCGCGAGGAAGCCCGAGTGTCTGAGCTACAACTCGTTAGTTCAAGAAATATTAACCCCTTTTATCGATTACTTTGTGTTTAAGTATCGTGTCGTCATCTAAATGTATTTTCCTTCCCGAAATTTCAAAGAAAATCTTGACTTCCATAGAAAAAATAACTTCAAAAAATTATTAATCATCATCATCATCAGCTGAAAAAAATATTGTTTACACCCAAACCAAAACATACATTATGGATTTCGCAAGAGGGTAAACGTTATGGGACGACTTGGCAGTAACTTTGTGCTGAGGGGAAATTTATGCTCTTCCGTTTTATTTGGCCCATATTACACTTAAGGGCGGGCTCTGCGAGCTCACGGATCTGTATTGGACTTTTTGCGCCGCGCGAGCGAATAATTATAAGGAAGTTCAAGTCAATTATAAAAGAGGCCAACGTCCCGGAACGAGTTTGGTTCGCCTTGAGACGGGTTCAATCTACCTCCTTGCAAAAATAATGTTTTCTAGCAGAACGCAGGCGCATAAAGGAAGCCTTCAGATTCAAGCCGGGTTCTCCAGGCGTACGGATTTGTATGGGACTCATATTTATTTTATTTTAATTTAACGATTTATTTTTAAAGCATATATAGAACTACTTAAGTATTCTGTGAATATTTCAAGCGTCTATCTGTTGCCGTTATTAATATCGAGCAAAAAACGGCAAAAAAAATCACGTTTGTTTTATGGGAGTCCCCTTAAATATTTATTTCATTCTGTTTTCAGTATTTGTTCTTACAGCGGCAACAGAAATACATCATTTAAAAAAATTTCAACTGCCTAGCTATCACGGTTCATGAGACACAGCCTGATGACAGACAGACAGTGAAGTCTTAATAGGGTCCCGTTTGGCACCCTTCGGGTACGGAACCCTAAAAACCCCGGACTCTATAGTATTAAGGCCAAAGACGGCCGTTTTGTCATAAATGCTATCTAGTCCCAGGGCCGTGATCTTAGGCTCTCGGTTGTGGGTCCTACCAATCACTAATTAACATGATTGAGAGATTGATAAAAAGTGCCCGAAACCGGCGTCCGTGCATGCAACGACTAATGAATATTGATGAAATGGAAGAGATCTGTCAGGGTCGTGGCAGGTGGCAATCCCTGGTCTGTGCCTACCATTCTGGGATACAGGCGTGAATTTATGTTATGCGAGAGATTGAGATTGGTCTAACACTTTTTGCACAAATTATTTGTAAAAAGATGGTTTTTATATATAGATATGTCTATTAGCTCAGTTGGGAGAGCGCAGGCACGGTTAGCCAGAGGTCGCGGGTTCAAGTCAGGGCATGGGTGGAATTTTTAGCCTCTAAATAGGTTTTTGTTTTGTTTTGCTGTAAGTATTCATTTCATTTTTTTTCCTTTATATATGTAGGTATACCACATTTCTAATCATTTTTGTTATTATAAATTAATATTTACCTATGTTAATAATAGTATTTATTTTAGTATGAAATATGTAAGTTTATTGTTATTATGTATACGTATGTACATTAATATTCGATTAGCACCTACTGCCCGTACCGATTTCTCCTTCGGCAATCTTTCTAATATAGGGTATATATATACTTCTTCTACTGTACCTCTTCTTTTGTAACTATTGTTTCTGTAATTGTTTTCTGGTGTGTACAATAAAAATATACTTAGCTTATCTTATCTTAATAATTTGGTCGAACGTGGCTCAACCCGAGTTAGGTAGGTACTAAAGATCATCGAGAAGGTATCTCACTTAATGAACGGAGCGGAGTAAGAAATTCTAGACTGCTCTGGACTAAATAGACTAAATTCTAAAAAGCTTCCAGAACAAACTTCGCTAGTTTTGCCTTTGGGAATTAATTATGAATCAGTTCAATTTGCTTCGGAATAACAGGTTATTATTGTACAGGTATCCTGTTTACTGGGATTTTGTTTGTGCAAAGAAAGCTTCGCAAAGTGAATTGAAAATTAGTTCACAATATATAATACTGGTCTCATTATTCCTGAATTTGAGGACTAGCTTAATCAGTTTTTCTAGCTATTTTAATGTGCATCTATGTATACTTTGGGTGTCAATCAAGCTCAAAACTAGAATATACTACAATGTTATGTTATTTTAAGGCCGGAAATACTACTTTATATTTTATGTAGCCATGATTGTGTCCCACTGATAGGCAAAGGCCTTCCCTTTAGGCGTCGGGCACATAGTAAGGAAGTGGAACGAAGACGCGACGCCTTGTATAGAGTTCGCGTCATATGGGACATACATTTTGTATGAAATGAATTGAAAGTGTAACTGCTAAAATCTAGGTATTTTGGTTTTTTACTAGAATTTATTCGATTTCTCCATAATTTTGTCTGTAGGAAGAAGTCGCTTATAGGCAAGCCATTAAAACTTTTAATGATTAAAACTCTCCTTACCGCCTGAAATTTAAGCGGAGGAGGTATATGAAGGCCTTTACATGATTTGCACTAGTTATGAAGAAGGTCATTGGTACACGCCGGGATTCGAACTCACGTCCTTCCGAATGACAAGCCGGCGTTCTACTGCTCCGCTACCACCGCTTTAAGTTACGTACATTTGTGAAGTTATGTTAGCAATACTGCGCTAGCTGTGAAGGAAAAGTCGCGATGAAACCTGAGTGTCTGAGGTGTTCACATACTTCAGCGCTTGAAATTGCCAATCCGCGGTGGCCACGCGTGGTTATATATGGTTCGGGCCTTCTCTTTCTCTCTGAAAGAAGGCCTGTGCCCTACATTATCATCATCATCATCGTCAGCCATTTGACGCCCACTGCACGACATAGGCCTCCCTCATGGTTTTCCAAGCTTCCGGGTCCTGTGCCGCCCGCATACAGCGACTCCCCGCCGCCGTAACCAGGTCGTCAAACCATCTGTTAGGGGGCCCGCCCTGCCCACGCTGCGTCGTCTGGTCCGCGGTCGCCAGATCAGAACTTTTTCGCCCCAACGGCCAACAGTTCTCTGAGCTTTGTACCCCGCCCACTGCCACTTCAACTGAGCATTCTTCGAGCTATATCAGTAACTCGGGTTCTTCTGCGGATCTCCTCATTCCTGATTCAATCACGCAGTGAAACTCCTAACATAGCTCTCTCCATTGGTCGTTGGGTGACCTTGAGCTTTCTTATGAGGCCCATAGCCACAATGAATCCACAAGTTATTACTGGCAACACAAATTGGTTATACATCTTTTTCATGAGACACTGAGCTATTTTGGACGCGAAAATGTGTTTTAGTTTCCCAAACGCTGCCCATCCGGGTTGGATTAGACGAGTGACCACTTTCTCGAAGTTTGACTTACCAAACTGGACTGTTTGTCCCAGGTACACATAGTGGACGACAACTTCGAGGTTGGCGGTCAGCCGCCAATGGTGATAAGAGTGGGTGCTACATGGGTTTCGACATTATCTTAGTCTTGTCCACGTTAATTTTAAGACCCAATCTGTTAGAAGCTGTGTTCAGGCCATTAAGCATTGAACTCAAATCTTCCAGAGTCTCAGCCATAATCACTATGTCATCAGCAAATCGAAGGTGAGTGATTTACTCGCCATTTATGTTGATGCCAGATCCTTCCCAGTCCAGAAGTTTGAATACGTCTTCAAGTGCAGCTGTAAACAGTTTCGGAGGTATTGTATCTCCCTGTCTCACTCCGTGCTGCAAATGGGTAGGATTCGTATTCAGATCCTGTAGTCGGAATGACATTGTGGCGTTTTTGTGCAAACACTTCAGCACTTCGATGTAGCGATAGTAAAGTTACGAGAGAGATTCGAAGGCTTTTCCGTAGTCCACAAACGCTAAGTATAGTGGTGGATTATGTGCCCTACAGCGGTACCTACATAGGCCGCATTATTATGAAGAAGATAAGATTAGGTATATTATATAATATGTCACTCCTGATTATCATATCTGATAGGTTACCACCGGTGCTGGGAACAGCTCGAGAATGTATGAACATAGAAGAAGACGTAAACAACAAAATTATTTCCACACAACAGAGGCGGAGTTTCTTTGACGGATCATATCAGATATGACCCAATTTGCCAAGAACTAAGGTAACTGACACAGCCTATAAGATTAGCAAGCTGAAGTGGCAGTAAACTGGTCTAAAGACCAATAATCGATGAGGTATAAAGGCTCTCGAGTAGAAACCACGAATTGGCAAACGCAGCTCGCTGGACGATCTGAGGCAGATTGCTGGCAGAGGCTGGATGAGAATGGCCGAGGACAGAAAGAAGTGGCGTATCTATGATGTCCAGCTGTGACCGAATACGGACTGATTGATTGACAACACAATCACTTGGCCTGGTTCCAAACCAAGATACCCTGTGTGTTTATGGCAGCACAAGTATTTTGTCATGTTTCCTTTTTTAGTGCTTTAAGTTGGTAAGACTGAAACTGAAGTCGTTTTCTCTCCGTGTGACCGAATCCATGGCGCGTGTGTTGTGTTAAATTATAATAAATTCTCTGGTTCCTAGTGCCGCCTTTTATATATATATATATATATCACCCTGAGCCAACTACTAACACTGTGCTGTAGTAACCAAGCAAGGACAAGAAAGCACACTCACATTAAGGCCATTTGTGCAATTTTTTACCCCTACTCCCATTTATGAATTGACATACGATTTTAATAAACCCTGTATATTATTGTTTCAGAAACGACCACATAAAGCGGCCAGAGGCCTAATTAGGCGCACCATATCCTGTCGGAATCCTGAAGTTTGCGATAGCAATTTGTATGGAATTTCACAGTTAGACGATTGGAATCGCTCAGGAATATAAAAGCTGGGCCCTGATTCATTGAACTACAAGATTACCACAGATTAACAAATAGGAAGTCTCTGCTACGCAATGTACATGAAATTGTCATAATTAAACTACCCTAGACACCTAGTTTTTCTTGTAACGTTCAATAAGTCGTAGTTTCTGTATTACTTTGAATATATATTTTTTAATTTGGCTTTATGAATTGTAGCTTTATGAAACGCGGCACCGAACGTTCATATAAACCTGCACTCAATGGACAGCAGATCAACCTTAAAATTTTCGTTACAAATTCACTTGTAACGTAAGTGAGTAGAGACCAAAAGTGTAAAGGTTGATGTGCTGTCGACTGTACCAGACGATCAGGCACTTCTCTAACCACTAGTACTTAGCTTATAAATGCATCATCACAACAAATAGCAGACGCATTCCGAAATTGAGCTCGGCCATTTAAAATATGTACCACTGCGAATTTAGGTGCCAGCATCCTTAAGCCTTGGGTTCAAAGCCAATTCTCGCTCGAATCAAGTTCCAAATCAAACTGGTCGATTTCAAGAGGTTGAACGGCCGTTGATAAGCTTAGGGATTTTCTCTGGCGATTGTCTTCTTTATTGCCAAATCGGCGTAAGAAATTGAATTTCAAGGCCGTCACTTTTAATGTAATTAAGCATGGGCTTCTCTAAGTGAGAGAGTATGACTCTCTCTCTCTTTTAGAGAAGGCCTATGCCCTCCAGTTGACGTATATATACTGCATAAAAAAGTATGAAGCTTCTCACGGATATGCGGAAAGTATTGATAGACACAAGATTATTTACAAAGATACCGTACAATTACTAATTTCTTCCAGACAACCGTATGATGGAAAAATTCTGAAGGAAAGAAGAGACAGTTAGTCGGTGCAAATATGAATACTATGATACATACTTATATAAATATCAATATAGTTACTAATAATAATATTATAAACGCGAAAGTTTGCATGTATGGATGGATGTTTGTTACTCTTTCACGCAAAAACGGCTGAGTGGATCTGGATGAAATTTTGCACAGAGATAGATTATAGTCTGGATTAGCACATAAGCTATTTTTTATCCCGGAAAAATACACATCAAAATTACCACGCGAACGAAGCCGCGGGCAACAGCTAGTACCTAAATAAACCGTTACACATTATACTCGTATAGTTATAGAAGGTTATACAAGGTCTAGTTTCATAGAACTACAATTCATGGTGTACTATGACTATTTGTTGTACATTGCGTAGCCGGTAAACCTAAACCCACAGATTAACTAGTCTGCCTCGTTGGCCTAGCGGTATCACGTCTGATTACCATGCCGGAGGTCGTGGGTTCAAATCCCAAGGGGCCCGCCGTACATTTGTACAAACGGTCACAGTCTTGGTGTATTTCTATGTTTGTGATGGCCTTGCCTGGTTACCGTAGGACATGGTATCCGTGAACCGTTTTGTCGCGAAGTCGTCCTTAATGTCGTGCATTAGAAAATGGGAGGTTCTACGTGTCAATACGAAAGATAGGGGGCAGGTTAACTCCAGCACGTTGACTGGTAGAAAATACCATTAGCATTAAGTCCACCTTTTGCACACTGTCTTTGTGCAATAAAGAATTAATAGTAGGTAATAAACATAATCAGTTTCCAGTTTCAATTTTTATTTTTTAAATAGTTTCAGGACCTACGATTACACCGCCCCCCGTGGAAAAGAAATTGATATATAGCTGCCTAATGAATGCCTGTCTGTGTGATACAGAAAGAAGGTAAACTATTTGCAACTGACCGCATTATTCACAAAAATACTAGCACCGGTTGCAGGACTGAAAAAAAAATCTTTTCATTACTCATACTCTAAAAGGGGGTCATTGTTCATCCAGGCACCGTGCTGAAAGTGGTACATGCCTGCTCTAAAGCAGAAAAGTATTAAAAAAATATATATGAATCCTAGTTTATATTGAACAACGCAATGGTAGTAACCTATACAGCCATAAAACGATTAATTCTTCATTTATTAGTTTTGTTGACATTTAAATTCTTTTTGATGTTTATAATTAATATAATGTACTTTATGTATTTATTAGTCACTTTCAAGGCGAGATGTGATTTGCGAAATAAATTAAAATATTGTTTAAGACACAGATAAAACCACCAAATACGCAAATTCAAAATGGCCGTCTTTCGCGGTCGCGCGCCATCTTGCGAATTGTGATGTACGGCTAGCACAAGTTGGCGCGCGAGCTATCTCGCCGCGAGCTAGACCATCCGTCTGTTTCGGCGTGATTTCCTTAAGTTTTATATTTTTTTATTTTAACTGGCTTGTGTTTACTTTCCTCGTATTAGTAATGAAAAGTAGAGTGTTTTACTCGGGTGATAGCACCCATTTCTGCGTCGAACTATTGGCGCTCTCACTTCGTTCGAGCGTCAAAACATCTCGTCGAGAATGGGTGCCTTTCAGCCCTCGGTTAACAATCTACTATTACTTACTTGTTCAGTTAACTTACCTAAATTAACCTCATGCACTTGAACATCAACAAGTGTTTTGTCATTACATTTACAAATAAACGTAACAAAACTATTTACAACTACCAAAACGAACCGACGATCAAAATAAAATATAATATATAACGACCAGCCACAAGATGGACAGATGACCTCATCCAAGTGGTGGGAAGACGCTGGATGCAAGCCGCTTCCCACCAGTCTTTTTGGAAATCCATAGAGGAGGCCTATATTCAAATATATCAACATTTTGTTTAAAATTTTAAATGCATTTTCTGACCTATTGATTGAATCAAATTTTGCCGGTATTTTTAGTGAACCTAAATAACGTCCCTTGACTATACAGCCGCGAGTGTCACCAACTATTTCTTACCGAGTTCCAGCTCAGCCTCGGCATCTTCCGAGATCGTCTCCATGACGTCAGCGCCAGGCTCGTAGGCCGGTGACGTCATAGCCGCGTCCGTCACATCGTCGAAGAACGAGACGCGCGCGCGGCTCGCACGCCGCGCGCACTCGCTGCACGACCGTTGCAATGTTGCGGGCCTTACACTTACACTCGAAGTTACACTGAAGTGATGATCGCGCGCATAGGGAACGAGAGCATCTTTATGCGGGACCCTCGTAATGCTGAATAGACACAAACGTGACCGTGTTCACTCAATACGCACTTGCAGCACAACCGTTGCTATGTTGCGGGGTTTACACTTACACTCGAAGTTACAGTGAAGTGCGGGCAGTGGTAATGCTGAATAGACACAAACGTGACCGTGATCACTCAATACGCACTTGCAGCACAACCGTTGCTATGTTGCGGGGTTTACACTTACACTCGAAGTTACAGTAAAGTGTGGGCAGTGGTAATGCTCAATAGATACAAACGTGACCGTGATCACTCAATTACGCACTCGCTGCACGACACTTACAGTCAAAATTACAGTGAAGTGTCGATCGCGCGCCTAGGGAAAGTTAGCATCTTTATACATAACCGTTGGCTAGTAATTTATAAGTTGAAATTTATAAAGTTATAATTTCAAATGTATACAGTCGTGTTGATAATTAGTTACTATGTTACGCGCACCAAATCCCAAGCGTTTCCAATCGTCTGATTGTCAAATTAGTATGGAAATTGACAGTTTGACGATTGAAATCGCTCAGGATTTGGTGCGCATAATTAGGCCTCAGATAATTTACGACGTGCTCACTGCACGAATGTTGCAATATTGCGGAATTTACACTTGCACGCGAAGTCAGACACGTGTTGATTATGCGCTTAGGGAAAGTAAGCATCTTTATGCACGACCGTTGCAATGTCGTAGTGCGGAATTAACACTTAAATTGGACCTACACTGACGTGTTGGCGATCACTCAATACGAATTCGCTGCTCGACGTGGTTATCGCTCTAATAGGGAAAATGGTCAGCAGCTGCATATCTAAGTGGGACCGTAGGAATATTGTAGTGCGTAATTTATACTTAAATGTGACCTAAGCTGACGCGTTGGTGATCACTCCATACGCATTTGCTACACGACCGCTGCCACTTTACGGGGTTTTTTAATGTGCATTTGAAGTTACACTGAAATAGTGATTGCGCGCTTATGGAAATGTTGCGGAATTTACACTTTCTCTGGTAACAAATTCGACTCAGCTATTGAAATTGGAGGTCAGACACAAATAAATAAGGTCCGTTTTATTAAAATGCTCTCACAACTAGCGTCTGAATGTTTAATGTCAAGATTCGTTGCTGTTTTAAGTGACATTTTCTTCATGTTGACGGCGCACTCGAGAAGACTAAATCAATCTGAGCAGTAAGAGCTTTTTATAAGTAGGTACTTGTACGAGCCTCAAATTCTAGCGTTCTGACAAATAAAACACTCCACTATTTGCTCAATACGTAACTAAACCTGTATTGCGGTTATTTTGTTGCGCTACCTCTTTACCCGTCAAATCAATGTTAAAGGTCGGTGGGAAGTTAGACGTAGGTCGAAGTTACCGGTCCCCAGCTGCCAATCACGGGGCGTCGTTTTTCTTTTCCCTTTCAACTACTATGTTTGTTACATTGTTAGCAAGGACTCGTTATCTTCGCGCCTCTCGAGTAGGGTAACGTAGAAAGTAAACTTGATTGATTGCAAGAAGAAGCAAAAGTTTACATAAGCATATGGAAAGGATTTTTCGTCTATGCTATTTTTGTCCGACAATGGCCAAAAGCAAGGGGTTTGAATTTAGTAGTCTACGTGTGGATGTATGTATGTATGTATGTACGTATGTTTGTATATATGTAGGTGTGTATGTTTCTATCAGATGTGCCATCGTAGCGCCTAAGCTACTCATCCGATTTTGATGAATGAGAGGTGCCAATCGATGCGTTTTATTGTCTAAATGACATAGACTACATTTTATACGAGTAGGTACAATAAAGGATTTTACATTAAGGAAGTGGGGCATCTGAGTTTTTTTCATATTCTTTCATGTGGAATATCAAATGTGAGAGGAGAAAATTTCAAGCACAAAAATACTCTAGTGTTAAAATACTTATTCCAATTGACAGAAATTTTTGCTATATTTCATTGTTTATGAGTACTGCTAGCACCATCTGTTATCCTAGTATAGGATAGTTGGTTATAGTTTTTAAACGTTTGCTTTTAGAAAGAAAATAAAAAGTGTGAAAAAAACATGTAAAAACTCTGTCACGCTGTGCTAGTCTCTTTGTAGATCGATTATTTTACTTTGTGACTTAACAGAATAGAGAAGGAGAGAAAAATATTCTTGTGCACCGCCATGACGTACATCCCTATTTAACCTCCCTGAGTTATTTTCTTTTTGTTGCGCTAATCCGTGCTGAGGACATTTTAAAAAACCTGAGTTAACCTTCTGTACTTACAGCCCTCTTTCCTCCTTCAAACGACAGCTCGTTTGTGTCACACTAATGGCTATGCCCATTCCTTACTGGTGATCTGTACAGACAAACTTTCAGTTCCACTAGCCGGGTCGCCGGTGGATCTATCATTTGCTTCCTGGGATATAATGGTCGACCGTACTGTGTAAATCCTATCGAAAGGGCCTATCAAGCTCAGAGGCGTTCTGAACGGAGAATGATGGAAAAACAATTTGAAATAAAAAATAACCAACAACCCAACTGCTAAGCAATAACTACTAAGCAGACGGGACCAACCTAGGTACCTCGTAATAACTAACATTGTTGAATTTCGCTCCCGCCTGCTTACTAGTTATTGTTCTGCAGTCGGGTCGTTGGTTATTTTCAGAAACTGGGGGTAAGAATGTAATAAGAAAACTCTACGAGTTGTGAATTCCTTACGTAAAGTCTGTCATCCCTAATAGAGAGTTATTGCTATTTAAGCGAGGCCAACTGCACGTCATCAAGGCCGGTCCAAATTCTAAGATCATCTCCGGTGATCCAGCTAACAAAAGACACCAATTGTTGTCAATTGACGGACGTGAACTAAGGCGTATGCATTAAGCGACGGTGGCGCATCGGTGACTCGCTTGCCTTACATCCAAAAGATCTTAAGTCCTGAGTGATCCCCGCTTTTATAAATGACCTTGATTTCCAAGTTTATTTAATTTACTTAACGAAAAAAAAAACAGAATTGACAAACTTATAACATACAAAAAATATATTAGTCACTAAACAACGTTTTGCCAATTCCTCACCCTTTATCACAGACAGTTAGCAGATAGACAGCATTTATGAAATGTAGTAGTAATACCACTCACTAAGACTACTATGTCCCAGTCACTGCAGCGTCGGAGTGGTCCTTTCACCCATCTAGTGTGAGTGAAGGTGGACTGGACGCTCCATAAATCATCTCATTACGCAGATGCAAAGGCCAAAGTTTACCACTCGCTGACCGTGAAGCAAAACATCGTGAGGAAGCCTTGTCTGAGGTGTTCAGAAACGTGGTCAATACAATAATTATGGACTGGTCAAGACAATAATTATGGGATACTGAGTTAGACCTGAGATTAGTCTCACAAATGTTTATCGAGATTTTGTTACACTCTGTATAAAAAAATTAATCCATAAAACACAATCACTTATCCTGGTCCCAAACTGGGCTACCCAGCTATGGTAACCAGGCAAGGCCATCACAAATATGGAAATACACCCAGACTAATACTATAGGCAGATTAGATTAATAGAGATTCTACTAATGAGTAAAATTCCAAACGAGGTCGACATTTTAATACTGTTAAAACTTTGTTGAAATAGGTATTTAGGCTAGTTTTAATTGAAAAAACGTGTTCGCGGGGATAGCTCGTTGTTACATGCCAACGATTTTGACACACGACTTTTCGTTACGCAAACTAAACTAAATACTGACTTAGGCTTGGAATTTGCTGATACACTAATTTAATCACCGAAAAATGACGATGATACTCCTCAGAAAGTCTTTTTTTTTTTTTTTTCAAAATTTTGTATATTTCATGCATAAAATGCGCAATTTCTTAAACTGTCGGTGAGTTTGTAATTTTTTTTAAGTTTTTATTTTGTAAAATATGCACTTTTTCTGCTTTGCAGAGTCATTATTTGGATAATGCTTAAAACATTAACATATTACACATTACACACTTAAAACATTACACATTTGGATAATGCTTAAAACCATCGAATGGACATCATGTAGGAGAACGACTAACAAGAAGGCTGCAATATTGATAAAGAACGATTTAATTTAATTTATGTAAACCCAAAGAGATATATCTAAGAAAAAACTCAAGAGTTGTTCTAAAACACAGATTCTAATTTGGGGTGTAACTTAAAAAAAAAAACTCCGTACATGCCAAGGTTCGAACCCACGACTTTTTGAATGTGAAACAAGTGTAATACCGACCGGTCTATCACCAAAAAAGTAATGGATATGACTTCCAAACTCTCTCGACGCTAAGGAATACTGTTTTCCGACTATCCTCTGGAGTCTTTAGGGACAGTGAAATCCCCTTATGGCAAAAGTAAATTGGTTTTAACTTAGACACTAATTTTTGTGTGTGGTTTAAAATACAGGGTAATTCAAACAGATCCCGAAAAACTGTGTGCATTGGAATGAAATAAAAAATTATGTATCTTTCAAAGATATTTTGGAGTGAGAAATATCATACAAATCAGAAAAAATGCACTTATTCTTGTTGAAAACAGAATATTACAATTTTTCCAATGCAATATCAACGTTACTTTCAAGAATGTACTAGTATACACTAATGTACTTAAGTGAATCTACTATCTTTCAACTTATTTTAATAAGTGATATCGTTATTATTTTTAAAGATCGATCGAAAAGCTATGGAGTGATCTCGAAAATTATTTTGTACGTATGGGCAAAATGGCGAAATAAGTGCTCTAGCCTTGTTTCCTTTATGTACCCCAATATATCTCAAAAAACTGTATACGTTATTCTCTTGTTATCTTCTTAAATTAACGTTACACCATGTATTTATTTTCACGGTCGTAATATAAAATATGTGTAGTTACAACGAAACGACACTAAAATACTCTTGCGCATAAAATCTGACTCTATTTAGATACATTTTACGGACCTAATTAACTTTTTACTGACGATGACGTCGCGTTTACGATGTATTCGAACCTTATAATAATTTTTAGAGTACCTAGCACGAGATTAGAATAGGGAGGGTTATACCTAGCACGCATTCCATAACCTGCGGTTGACTGATAGAAAATTCAAATGATTGATTAATTTTAATGACTGATTGTTCAGAGTGAAACCTGGTCGGACTCTTCCGACAAAAATACAATTTAGTGAATTCGGTTAAATTAGTAATATTGATTTACAAAAACAATAAAAGTATATAAGTTCTTAGAATGACTTTATATCATTCTATCTCACTCAATATCACTCAGAGGCCTTTTAAATTAGTTTAAATGGCCACCTTTTTTATGTAGCCTTTATCCGTCCCACTGGAGCGTAGCCTTCTCTCAGAGAGAAAGAGTATGAGCTTAATTACCACGCGTGCCCACCGCAGATTGGCCATTTCAAGCGCTAAGGCATGTGAACACATCGGATACCCGGGTTTCCTCACGATGTTTTGCTTCAACGTTAGCGAGCGTCTTCCTGCCACTCGGATGAGGTCGTCTGTACATCTTGTGGCTGGTCGTCCTACGCTGCGCTTGCCGATATGTGGTCTCAATTCGAGAACTTTTCGGCCTCATCGGCCATCAGTTCTGCGTGCTATATGCCCCGCCCACTGCCACTTCAACTTACTAATCCGCTGGGCTATGTCGACGACTATACTTTATTGCACACCTAAAAAAACAATGTAGGTAACTGCGTAACTCACAAAACAAAGTCATTGGTACTTTTGTAGAAAAAAAATACAATATTTGGTCAGTTTCGTGACAAGTGGCAAACCCTGGACATACATAAGCAGCCGATGTACGTCCCACTGTAGGGCACAGGCCTTCTCTCAGAGAGAGAGTATGGGCTTAATCACCACGCGTGCCCACCGCGGATTGGCGATTCAAGGCGCTGAGGTATGTGAATAGCTCAGACCCTCAGGTTTCCTCACGATGTTTTCTTTCACCGTTAGCGAGTGGTATTGCTACTGTAACTTCACAAATGTATACAACTTAGAAAACAAAGTCATAGGTCACCCTGGGAATCGAACCTGGGTCTCTCGCTTCCGAGTCCAATGTTCTACCCACTAGGCTACCACCGCTCTGACAATCGAAAGTTTCTTTTTATGCAACGGCCCCGCCTACTCCTCTGAGACACAGGCGTGAGTTTTTTTTTTACGTTTGTTTTTTTTTAGTATAATACTATACCTAAATTTGAAGAGGTGTTACAAATTTGACTTAGTTCTTTTAAGATTTAATGCTTATCACAGTATTTTATTTGTGCAAAAATAGATTTTCATTTCACTGTTTTGTTTTTTTACGTTAGTAATATAATAAAACCGGCATTATTTTAAAGTGAAAGTGAAAAAAAAATTATTTACCACAAATCCTTGCAACGAACCATAATCAATTACTTTATTTTTTACCTATACTTAGTACCTACTTGTAAAAAAGTTGACATAGGTAGGTACTAATTTTATTTTTATTTTGGTATAACGAATTTATCAACTATCATTAAAAATATTCCTTGAGTGTTACCCAAGCAAATGCTTTAACTTAAAGTACTTATTGTACTTTTTTTGCCGACAAATAAATTTTATTTTATTATTTTAAAGTGAGTCACTAAAAAGTTGTATTTACTTCTTCGTCATGGTCATCCACGTTACGTTCCAGCCAACATCAGTAGCAACTACCAACAAACAAATTAATCAATCAATCAATCATTGAAATATTTGTCAGTAAACTGAATTAGTATGTAAGTACTTTTTGGTCAATAATTTTATTGGAGATGTTTAAGGATGTAGCTTAACGCCTTTCATTAAGATAGAGCAACAAAACCTTCTACAGCGCCGTAACTTCTTCAAAAAACTTTATATTTTACCGAGCACAAACTCCTTAGAACAAACTTTTTGTTTACTCGAACGAACCACCACACAGTTTTTAAACAAGACACAAAATTCTCTGGCTATCTTAGCATTTCACAAAAGGAAAAAAACTGTTTATTTTTACTCGCGCCTTCGAAATTCAAATTCGATCGCTCCGTCGAACTCGAAAGCGCGCGAAGCTGAAAGGACGTTAGCTACTGGCGCGTTCCATTTTCAAACTGAAGAAGAAAATACCGCACGTGGTGGAAAATATTTCCGCTGGCAAATTACGAAAGGATTGAACCACCAAAGCTTGCCGCTGATATATAAGCTTTATTGATAAAACGTAGGAGTTAATATTGAACGGCAATAAAGTTTGAGCTTCCTGCCAAATTCATTAATTCGTAAAACGGCTTGCCATCGAAAACTAACTCTATAGTATTTAGCTATAGAGGTAAGTCTAGTATAGATTAGAAATGCGATTTTTTTAATATGAAAACCTCAATGGCGTGTGCTTCGCTAGTGTTCGGGTAAAATCGGATTATTTTTCGGCACCTCATTAGGCACAAGCACAGATTAAAAAGAAAAAAAGGCAGGGCACAAGCTTTTGTATGAAAACAGTGGAATGAGACGACGATCCACAATAAATCAAATCGGGTAGGTAACTCAATGAGACATCGTTCATATAAAAGCTGTTTCGGTGATTTAAGTACTAGGGTTTTCTAGAAAAATCTGGAGAGGAGAGCTTTGTCTTATTTTCTTTACCGTTAATGTACGATTCATTGTTCTAGAAAAAAATATATATTAGGACTCAATTTTTTTCGGTTCAACCGTAATTAACCGGCGACTAGAAACAAAGAAACTATTTTCATTGACCGATTATTGAATCCCTCTTACCTAAGTCCGACATAATATTATTTATATATCTAAATAAATAAAAGAACTAAATTTCTGGGGCTACATCCGCTAACAAGAGTGGAGTGATCCTTTGAGCCTCAATCAGTTGCAGACAATTTCTTAATATGCGGGCTAGTAGGGTCACTCAATATGCCAAGTCTTTAACAAGTATTCAGGATATCAGTCTAGTAAGAAGGCTATTAAGATAGATTGAAGAAGAAGAAGAAGAAGAAAGACATTTATTATACCAACAAGATAGATCCTTACTTATTCAAGATACATAGATTCTTCATATTCAATTCAATTCAATTCAAATATTTTTATTCATTGTAAAAACAGAATGTTTACTTAATGAACGTCAAAGTTGTTAGTTTCACAATTAATGGATTATGTGGAGAAGAAGCTAACAAAGAAACTCCACATTTATTCTTTTCAAAACACGTTTTAACTTAATTAACAGAGTTTTCAACTTAAAATATTAGTCATGAATGTGTTGAACACTAAGTAATACATAAACACGAATACATAGATTCGTCTTCTTCTTCTTGATAAATCTTGATTTACACTTAAGCACACGCAAACACATACACACACACACACAAACACACACACACACACACACACACAAACAAAAACACACACACACACACACACACACACACACACACACACACATACGCGTAAATGTATGCAACCATAAACATTTACAATTACTTTTGATGTGCCGTGCCCGGCAATAAAACCTAAAGATCAGGTACAGTGTTTTTATTCCTGAACTGAATTGGCTGAAGAATTCCACATTTCGTCTTAAAATTTCACTCCATCGCAATAGTTTCCGACTAGTCTAAGGGTAAACCAAGCTGGATGAACGTGAGTTTATAATTCAGCAGACTGGAGAAAACGATTTGTTTTCACTAGGAATCGCTGGGAAACGTTCCTTTCTTTATTTTAGCAAGCACTCTGCCTTTAAATGAGCGTTTTATCAACGAATACACAAACACACACATCACTGTACGATACCATAAACAGCATTTATAGTTACTATTGCTGTGCCGTGCCCGGAAATATTGCTAATATTGCCGGGCACATCGGCCAGGAACATTGGCAATACTGCAAAACCTAGAGCATATGTACGCTACAGGAATGTCCTAATGATATTTTTAGCATCAATCAGTCTGAAATTGGCTAAAGAATTTCACAGCTCATCTTAAAATTTCACTCCATCGCAGAAGTTTCCGAAATGTCCAAGGGCGAGGTAAACAGCCAAGCTGGATGAACCTGAGTTTTTAATTTAGCAGGCTGTTGAAAACGATTCGTTTTGACTCCGAATCGACGGAAAACGTTCCTTTCTTTATTTTAGCAAGCACTCTGCCTTTAAATGAGCGTTTTATCAACGCACACACAAACACATGTATTGTCATTGTACGATAACATAAACAGCATTTACAGTTACTATTGCGGTGCCATACCCGGAATATTGCCAATATTGCTGGGCACAATGGCCGGGAATATTGGCAATATTGCAGAACCTAGAGCCTAGGTACGCTACAGGAATATACTAATGTTATTTTTAACCTCAATCAGTCCAACATTGGCTGAAGAATTCCACACTTCGTCTTAAAATTTCACTCCATCTCAGTAGTTTTCGACAAGTCAAGACAAGTTCGACAAGCTGGATGAACATGAGTTTTTAATTCAGCAGACTGGAGAAAACAATTTGTTTTGACTGCGAATTGCTGGGAAACGTTTCTTTCTTTATTTTAGCGAGCACTCTGCCTTTAAACGAGCTTTTTATCAGTGCGTGAGACGAGGCGGGGCATTCTTTCTAAATTGCCATCTTTATGCATCGTGTAATTGAAATAACGCATAATATGAATATCGCTTCTTCAAGATTATAAGGAGGGTTAGAAATTCTCAATTAATTAAATAACTTTTTTATAAACTATGAATTGTAATTGATTACTATAATTCGATGTACATTGCTAGCCCATTAGTACAATCAGTCTTCCTACTTGTTTGTGGGTTAATAAGCTATGCAATGTACATTTAATTGTTAAAGTCAACTTTACTATGATATGAGACCCTGGCTGGCGCTCTGCCGACTATCACTATCTAGATAGGTAGTTACTTTCTAATCTAACAGAGTTTTCCATCATTTACAATATTGTAAGCAAACGTAATACCTATGTAAAGAAAAATATCTATTTCGAACCGGGACTCCAATACGCTCAATCTGTTAAAATCAATTAAAAATTGTTAGCATATTCAATTTGAATCACATGTGAGTGTAGCTGGTAAAAACAAATTAAATCATGAAATACTTCCTCAAAATTCAAAGTAAAGTTGGATAAGCGAGTTAAATATAAGCATTCCGTCTATAAATAAAACTGAAAGAAATATTTTCATTAAGGCCGCCTCCGGGCGGCTTTACGATATCGTAAAATATATCTCTAGTGAAGCTAATAACTGAGAGTAGATAATAATGCAGAAGATCGACTTTGGCTAATGACCTCACGCTTTTACCTTGGAGGGGTTGGTAGGCATTATGTTTTGCGCCATTTCTGAAACATATCAGTAGAGTTTGACACTAACTTTATTTATACCATTCCCACTCTAAGCTTATTTTATTCACTGAAAACAGTGAATAAATAGTAGATTGTGTCTCAAGGGAGCAAAATGATATATTTACGGCGAGGGCGGTATATTGAATCTTGAGCGTAGCGAGGGATTCAAGTGTTTACGCCCAAGACGGAAATAATAATATGACACATACTGCTTTTCACACCTGCTATAAGGAAAATTTAAATCAAACACAATTAAGATATCGAAAGAAGTGTGGAAGACAATTATGATCGATTGCAACAAAACAAAAATCGAATTGGAATTACATTTTGTGAAAATCTGCACACGGATCATGCTGAGGGCAATAAAAAAAAACTAGAATATCAGGGAAGAAAAGTACAACTTTGATCCTTCATTTGAGGGAATCAAGGCATCTTTTCTGAATAGCAGGTGTGAAAATAGTAGATTGTACAACAAGTGCATAAAACGCACCATTTTACTCGAGACGTTTATCCATCCGAGCGAGCTTGCGAGCGAGGATAGATATAAAGTCGAGTGTAAAATGGGTTTTATGGACGTGTTGTACACTCTACTTTTCACTTCGATTGCGAGGAAATGAAACAGCAACATGTAAATATAGTAAATGCTAATTTAATTAAAATTGAAAGTTACATTAGAGCAATGAGAAAATAATTATGGTTCCCGCCAATTAACTTTTTTTTCTTTTTTTTTCTGTAGGGACGTGACACCTGACTTAAGGTCGTTACATACTGCTCAGTTATAAAAACATTTTCTTTTTATAACTATGATAAGTTGTTGTTATGGCTTAAATACTATACTGATCTACTAAATTGAAAAATAAACAAATATAAAAAATAATAAATGAGACGAAATACAAATTATAAGTTTATTTCATGAAGTTTTATTGTGTACTTTGGCTGTTGGTATCTTTGCCTTGGTCTTAGAATACGAACGAAACGAAATAAAATAAAGAGGTTGTTGTATGAAGTTAAAGATGTTCGTGTGGCTGTTGCAGCGATTGCCTTGGTCTTCGACGAAGATTTTACTTTATGCTCTAGAGCATAAAAAGCGACTTTATGTCGCCTACGCACGACATAAAGACGAACTTTTAGAGCATGAGAAGTGAAAAGGCCTTTTAGTCACTATTTTGGTGTTTGAATTTAGAACACACTAATATATTCGACTTCCATCTCAATGCTTATACAACCTCCTTGCGCAAAAAATACTCGTTACAACTCCTTGCGCAAAGAATACTCGACAAACAAACTCTTTGTACAAATAACTCCTCGAAATTTTATTGGTCGATATTTGCGACAAGGAGATTAGCATTAGAATAAAAACTGTTTTGTGTTCTTTACTGCCATTACAGAAAAAAAAATAAAAAATTCTCGTAGTCATGGTATAAAGTATAGTATGCAACTCTTGACTAGATTTACATTGAGGGCCATGAATCACTCGCGTCGCTCAGGATTCTAACACTAAAATCACTCGTTTTGCTCGTGGTTCAATCATCATGAATCACTCCCTATGGTCGTGATTTAGTCGTTAGAATCCTTCAGTTGCTCGTGATACATCGATGGCCCCCGCTTTAAATCCGCCCTTTATTCACTAATTGCATAATATGCTATACTAACCCATTTCATTTTTTTCACGTAATTTTCCATTGAAAAAAATGTTTTTTACAGTTTCTCTGAAGTGGCGCTCTTTATCAGATAACGCTTAAAACCATATGATAGTGATAGAATGGACAATGATTTACTAAATTGTGCGACATTGATGGAGCGCGCAAAGCCCAAATATGAAAAAATACAAACCCAGATATTTCTAAAACTAAAAATCCGGGAACAAACTCACAGAAAAAAGTTGTTCCCAAACAAAGTCAAATTGAGGTGTCTCAGGAATTACGCACTTTTTTATACAGTGTACAGACGTATGACTCCATATCAATAACATGCATTATTACTAAATAGCTGATATGAACGCAATCACACAAGTTTGCCAAAGGCCATGCGTATGGTGGCATGGTGGCCGGGTCGCCTATGTGGCTAATATGGTTGAGAAAGATTGACGATGGCTGAACTCTGCGTTATGCTCATGATCGGGCGCTAACCTTATGTCTGGCCGCAGCATTAGTGTTTCAAGTGTAATGTTTTAGCATTGCAAGTTGTTGATTTCACTCATGGGATCTTGTTAGGTGAGTACTTGTACCAATTTATGCATTACATTTAATATGATTTAGGAAAAGATAGTAGAGTGGAGTTTTTTTGCTGCCCTTTTCTTCACTACAAACGCATCCCGAAGGCTTGAATTGGCAAAAAGGCATGAACATGAAATACTTTTTTTTATTTCTGATTTCTGAGCCAGCTTTGACACCCCGAATTCCTGCTTCAGAAGAAACAATGGGCCTTCTGTACGAACACAGATTTTTCGATGCATCACGGGCATTCACGAGGCGATAACTCACGACTCTGAGTTGTTGAATCCTCCCGATCTGATGTTTATGTGGCCTTCATCACAATGTTTTCCTTCGCTGCTAAAGCGTGGCCTTTGTCGCATATTGTCAGCTAAATTGTTCATTGAATCGAAGAACATGGCTTAGATTAATCTTACCTACAGGATAAGTATATTTTACTTAAGGGCGGTAAGGGGTGCCCGAGGCAGACATTAGATTATATGATTAGCGTAGGGTAAGGTAAAAAGTACCCGAAACCGGCGAGCATGCATGCAGTGACTTTTGAATATTTTTCCATTTTTCTTGCGATGCATTAAATCTGTTAGCGGGTATTTCCTATACTTTGAGGCATCCCCAGAGGGATCAAACTTTTCACTTTTATCGTGCCATCCGCTAATACACCTCCTATATCTGTTTCTTCAATACCATAGGTTTGATGGAAGAGTATGCTTCTTGCATTCAGCATGCATTTGTGTATTTACTTATGTAAGTAGTGCAAGAATTAAAATAATGATATTTGGTCGAAGTATATCCACCTAGGACGTCCCTCACCGGCTCTTCCACTCACATTCTCCTCCTCCTTATTTCTCATTCGTTTAAGTGAACGTGTCTAGCGTTCAGGTTTCTCTACGACAACATTCATCATCATCATCATCAGCCATTCGACGCCCACTGCAGGACATAGGCCTCCTTCGTGCATGCATCACACGCTAATAATTCAATCGCAGCGGGCAACACCTGCTCAGCGCATTGTTTATTAAGCGCGACCTTCGCGCCGAAATAGAACCGAACCCGAGAGTTTACGATCGAACTGATTCAACAGAATGACTGTACTTGGTACCGATAACTGCAAAGTTATTTGAAAACCGGCCAAGTGCGAGTCGGACTCGCGCACGAAGGGTTCCGTACAATTATCTATACAACATTAGACAAAGATCGAATTTGAGAACAGCGCCATCCATATTAACCAACAAGAAGCGTTTAACATTGACATTTAACGACATGACATCGGCACTGTGAAGGTTACATAGATGGCCGCTAGCACGCTAGGCGTAAAAAGGATTGACAAAATCAGGGACAACACCAAAATCACTGACGTTGGAGCTGCGACCGCTAAACGCAAGTGGAGCTGGGCTGGCCGTGTCAGACTTATGGATTGGAAAGGTGGTCAAAAATCATGACCGATTGGGTGACGTGCGATGGCCACCGGCGACGTGGCAGACCGAGGCGGAGATGGCGTGATGACTTGACCAAATATTTACCTGGGTGACAAGAGTTGGAATGGAAGTCTAAATAGGAGGCCTTTGAACAGCATTGGGACACAATAATGGCTACTTAGAAAAATAGGTCTAGTCATGCGAGATCTAGTCATAAACCAAAATATGGAACACTTGGAAAGCACTCGTCGCAATAACATGTCCATTAGAATTCAGAACTAGTGAGAGAAGCTTTTCAAAAGATTTTTAAAACTTTCAAACCATCGCATTGAATTATTATTGAGAACGTCCCTCTATTGCATTGCTATAGGGAACACTTAAACCCTCTTTCCAACTTTCAATTTATACGATTGTTTTTTAATATTTCTTACATTGTCCATTGTCCATGACGGTAAAAACAAATTTTATTTCTCTAGGTGATTTTGTGAGCAAAACTTTGATACAGGCCCTATAACTGTTTTATGTACTCGTACTCTTAATAAAGGGTTCAGGCTTATTGAAACAAAAGGGATTTCCACTGGAGGACATTATCTATTTTATTTAAGTTGTTGGTGTTGAAAAATTGTGATATTTGCTTAATGAGTTTTCTGCGCTAAATCTAAATTAAATTAAACCTTTTATTCCAATGGAAAACCGACAATCTTCACAAAATTCACAGATTTCTTTTTTTAAAAAGATACACAGAGTAATTTCTGAATTCCCAAAACCAGCATGCGTGCATGCAACGACTAATGAATGTTGATCAAGCGAAAGAGATCTCTCAGGATCTCGTTCGACTTTATTAATCCCCATAGCGTAATTAAAGCATTTAAAATATTAAATCTTAAAAAAACGGAAGATTTGTCAGTAACAATAGTTCAGTTATGAATGTCCTAGCTTCTCATTTAGCGAGAATTTTTAACAAACGTGTAGATGAGGGTACATTCTCTGACCTAATGAAATATAGAAGGCTCGTTCCGTTATTTAAAAGCGGTGATAGGCATGGTCCCACAAATTTCAGGCCAGGCCGTGGCAAGACCCGGCTGGCTACACAATTTTATTAATTTTTTAACCAAGTTATATGCGTTCCACTAAAAGGTCCTCTCTCAGAAAGAGATATAGAGAAAAAAAAAACAGATCTGCAACCTTTTTGGATTTTTTTTATTCTGTACATCTTTATTTACGAATTAATCTCACATGTTTGTCTTAAAGTAACTCATATTCAAACCAAAAGTCAACAAAATTACAGTACTATTTATAAAAACTCGATTCCACTAAAACACTCTTGAGATGGACTTAAAGCCGGTTTACAAGAGAAACTCCTGCCATAAACCGGCTTTAACTCCGTCTTTTGACGGTTTTAGTGCGATATACCTTTTTTAAATAACACTGTTAAACTTTTACAAAAAAATGTTTAAATTTCATTAAAAGGCCATGTTTTGCAGAGGCCATGTTAAATAAAATATATTTTATCGTATAACGAAAAGTAATCAGCCAAACAAATCAATCTCAAACTATGATGTCACAAGATGCTCGTAACGCCTTATAATATGTGAAGCTGAGTTATCTTGTAAAAAATACCCTTACTTATTAGAAAAAGTCACATAAAAAAATTAATCGAATAAGTTTCTGTATCGAATTTCGAGACCCCGAAAATGGTTTTGTTTCTACTTTTCTTTCTGACTTTTCTATGGCTTATAGAGAATAAAAACAATGTCACTCCAATCTCCGTTTGAGGTCAGTTACCCATTTATACAAAGTCCAGCGGCAACTCCGGTCCTACCTCTACTAGATAGGTCAAGTGACCGCTCAGAAGCTGAAGTGTCTAGAGCGCTTTTAGAAACCTAAAGACAAAAGAAAGTCAAATAAAACTAAGACACAAGTGAAATGAAAAGATACATTATCAAACGTCCTAGAAATACTAATTATAATTATTCGTACATTATATAGGGTAGAAAGTGTAGCGGAGCCTCCTAGTACAGGTAAAAATTTTCCCTAAAGGAAGGCTACAATATCATGTGTGTGCAAGAACTGTTTTAATAAAGGCATCTTTTTACCCGACTGCGGCGGAGCGTAAAAAAAGGGTAATGTTTGCATGAAGTATGTCCGATTCTATGTTCCCGCATAACTCCTTAACCAAGAGTCAGATTTTGACAAATATTATCTCAATCGATTCGTCGGGTTTGCGCAAGTGTCATAGGCTATAAATGAAATCAGCATAAATCCAGCAAAAAAAATAAAAATCACTAAAAAGGCACAAATAAAAATAACCAACATCCCGACTGCTGAGCATTAACTACTAAGCAGGCGGGGCCCAAATTCAACAATGCAACTAGTTACGAGGTATCTAGGTTAGTCCCGCCTGCTCATTAGTTAATGCTCAGCAATCGGGTTGTTGGTTATTTTATATTACTCATTTTTTATAGAGATGACTCTACACAGAAATCTGAAACAAGTAATGATCTCTTTAAGGTTGCTGTTACACTTGTCGTGCTGTCTCGCTCGCACCTTGTAACATTCTGATTGATTGTAATAAAATGAGTATACTTTTGATAAATGTGGTCAGAGGGTTTGATTGTTAATAAAATTACGTACATTCAAGGCATTTTTTTCTTTACTGTACTTACTTTTTAACTGAGAAAATTTAATACTAGAATTAATAATTTTGGAAACCACTTTTCTTTATTAAAACCTAAGTATAGGAAAACAAAAATGTTCTTAAAACAACTGCAATTTTATTATCTATCAAACCCTAAAATCATATTTATCAAAAGTTTACCTACTATTTTTTTACAAGAATATAGATTTGATAGATTGTGCAAGCGAGATAATTATCATAATTGATGTAACATCAACCTAACTCTCCTTGTTCTAACGAAAAAAAAGTAACGTTTTCAGGGACCATGTATGTATGTTTGTCAGTTTCTTTCCTCTATTGTATGTTCTAAGTTCCTGAACCAATTTAAAAATGTGTGGAGTTGTTGGAATCCCTAATACCAGCGGCAAGCATCTGTCGGCTCTTTAACTCTATCGCCGTTATTCGTTATTTGTATATTGTGTAGGGTTATTTCCGAAATGCGAATTAACTTCTGTTTTTATACAATAGTTTTCAAGATAGATAATCGGTAATTTAGAGAGCCTGGGGTGAATTTTTCAATTTGGAATGCTTCAATAAGTTTTTAAAGCGAAAATAAGAACCGGAATAAATGAAATTGGAAGTACGTCATCAGCTGTCAGTTTCTAGTGATACCACGGCCAGATACAAGAACTCTTTAAATAAACAAAACTAAAAAGAATCCTAATTTATGCAAACGTAGAGGTATTATATTTGTTTTTTACGGAGTACCGATATGTCAATATTTTGGCGTTTTTCATTCAGAAATATTAAACGTACTTTCATTCACGTGTGAAACGACCGTTGGAAGGTCGAATTAGTCACACATTTATTGACAAAAATACAAGAAATCAGTGAATATTTTTAATTCATAATTGTAGCATTAAATTGAACACAACAGCTACCCAAAGTACCTCGGACTTATCCTAGATCGTACGCTGACTTATAAGCAACACTGTGCAGATACAAAGCAAAAAAGTCTGCACTCGCAACAATTTTCAATCTTCAAGATCACCATCTTTTCCAGCCACCGCTCAGCTCATTCCAAATCAGTGCCGGATCATCATTGGTTGCCTCAAACCGACCCCGGTACAATTGCTTTTCCCACTGGCAGGGAAACTTGCGGTCCGAAGAGGGGTGGCTAGTTCCGTTGAGAAGTGCAAACAGGAACCTAGGCACCCTTTGTACGGATACAAAGCGGCATCCTCCCGACTAAAAAGCCGAAAAAGCATTTCGGAAACTGCAGCAGCCACAGAAAATTGACCAGCCAAAAGAATCAAGCTGTGGCGTGACTCGGCTCCTGTTTTCTATTGTTTTGTGGAGGAAAGAGAGGCGCTGTCACCAGGACACGAGTGGGCGACGCGGAAGTCTCCAAACAGACTCCGCGCTCAGGTTGGCAATGTAAAAATAACTTATGCAGCTACATGGGTGAGGAGCGACACCACTGCTGTTGCTGAGTCTCCTCTCAGACTATGGAGCACCTCTCTGTGTGTTCCTTGTGCCCGTCCACATATGCACTCGAGAAGACTTGCTGGAGGCCACAGACACTGGAGTGTGCGTGGCCGAGTTCTTGACCAATAAAATGTAATTGATTTTGTCACCACCACGATAAGAAGAAGAAGAACCATTATATTACCTTACACCTTTAAAATTAAGTATCATTTGTAACTATTCTTAATATTTAGGACAATGTCCATGTCGGTTAGAGTTTGTGATTTACAACAACTTTTGTTCCACGACTTCTGTTTTTTTTTTTTAATTATATACTATCTGACCCTAGGAAATCGTTGCTTATTTTGTTAGACCATATTTAAGACATCGTCGGTTGCCTGGAAGAAATTGCTAAAAGCAATAAGGCTGCCAATTGTACTGTATTTTTGTAAATATTTTATGTTTGTGCTTTTCCTGGTACTATAAAGAATACTCTTATATCATCTTATCTTATCTAAAGACATTATAATGTCTTCTTAACTTACAACCTGAGAATAAAAAAAACCCATGCAACTATGAAACGATTAAAATCACTCTTTGAAATTATAAAAAAAGGCTTTTATGTTATAAAAAACCAACCTAACACACGCGTCAAGATTTGAAGATAATTTCAGACAACGTATTCAGCACCTGCGAACGTGACTTTGGCAATCGTCTCTAACAGCATTTATCAAGAGGTCTTAACGTACACTTTTGATAAATCCCAACAATAAACGAAGCAACTTCACACGTTGAACTGGAGACAAACATACACAGCCAACAACAAGAAGAAATAATCAAAGCAGAACTTAACGACGGCAAACAGAAAACTGGCCGAAGTTGGGAACAACAAAGCAACTGGTACTATCGGGGACAAATGGGGAAGGACAATTTTGTTCAATATTTGCCCTTATGTCGAACCCGATAATACTTTAAAAGTATAGTAACTTTGGCCTTTGCATCTACGTAATGATGAGATGATTTATACAGCGTCCAATGGCACCTTCCCTCACACTAGATAATATGTGAAGAGACCACTCGCACGCTGCAGTACCTAGAACATTGTTTTAGATGGAGTAGGCTCGTCCAGCACCTTTACCATCCTGACAAGATTGACTTGTCTTAAAAGTAGTGCGTGATATATTCTAGATTCCAGATAGCGCAATTTGAATAGTAGAGACGAAAAAAATCTTAACGTTTTTTTTTAATTAGTCGATTTAGTGTTCCACTGCTGGGCAAAGCCCTCACCTATAGCTCTCCACACCTCTCTGCCGTCGGCCATTCTCTGCCACGGCGCCGCCGACAGAAAAAATGGGGGGGTTACCCCGTCATCTCCCCTTGGTCGGCCATGTTTAAAAAATAAAAAATGTTTAATAATATTAATAATAATAATAACTTCCACACAACACAATCACGTGTCCTGGCCCCAAGCTAGGATAACCTGTGCTATGGTAACCAGGCAAGGACGTCACAAACATGGAAATACGCCCCGACTGAGGCCTGGTTTATTTCTCGGTGGCGTGTCTTGGGAGAGGCCTATGTCCAGAGTGAACTGACACCGGCTGATTATGGCATGCTTTTCAATGTTTTATCTAAGGCATTATGTCATCATGATTTTATGAAAAAATCACAAACATGAGCGTAATTTATCACTAAATATGTTTTTATTTGAGCTGTACTGAGGTTTGGATGATAAAAAATATACCAAAATGACTATCACTGAATGTCTTAATGACTTGTGTAGTCGAAATTCTATTAATCTGTAGAATTCTAAATGACCCGAGCGGGCTACCATAACAACGGTTTTTAATTGTTATTTTCCAGGTCTATTAATAGTATTTCATCATCAGCCATTTGACGCCCACGGCAGGACATAGGCCTCCTTCGTGATTTTCATAGCCATGAGGGGTTTTGCCGTAATCGCCACGCTTGGCAGGCGGGTTGGCGATCGCAGTATGCGGTTGGAATCTCAGGAAGACGCTGCTGCCCGTCTCCTGGTAATTGATTCTTCCTGGTCGCCTTCTACGACATCCACGGAAGGAAATGGAGTGACGCTACTCTTAATCCACACGGAACTTTAATAGTATTTGTATTTCTGTAATTTCAAAAATTCCTCCTTTTCCCCCAACTATTCGCTCGCGCCGCGCAATAAGTCCTATACAAATCCGTGCGCTCGTTAAGCGTCACTCAAATTATTCTAAAAATTCTCAAGTAAGTTCTATTAACCGTGAATTATAACATACTTACCATTCATTTAATTCAGTTTGTAAATCACCGTTGATAAAAATCGTTAAAATCCTGATGTTATCCATTTTGTAGTTAACTAAGTATATTTGTTCACACTCAGAAAAATCCGTATGAAATTATATATACCAACATCTATAAGTAACAACACATCAACCTTTACGTGCGTGTACACTACCCGGTTACGTCCCGGGAGACATTACAATAAAAATGTAAAGGTTTCTCAGCTGCAAACTCTACCAAGAAATATCAAGTCCTTTTCTCCTGAATTTGATAGTATGTCAAACATTCTTTGTATATAGTTTTTTCTAAGGTAAACACGAGCACTAGGCATAATAAAAACTGAATTTGCACGGATATTTACTAGTTTATTTTTCATTTTACAATTTTCCGACGTTTCGGTACTTTTGCAAGTGCCGTGGTCTCGGTAGACTGAGGTGACAGGCGTCTTTTTGAAAGCATTAACTGTTAGTTTACTACCCTCGGCAAAAATTACAGCAAAAGTTATTTAAAAATAATTATTAGTATCCGTGCAAATTAAGTTCCTATTATTCTTTGTCACCCAGACAAAAGCTGAATTAAATGAAATATACCAATAGCTATAAGTACATTCAACAACACATCAACCTTTACACGCGAGCACTCTACTCAGTTACGTCACGGGTGATTTTGCAACAAAAGTGTAACGTTGTTATTTATAAAAACACGATTGCTTTTAACACCACATAAACTATTTATACTGCGCTATTTATACATTATTGTCATTTATTGTAGAAATGTGATAAAATACACGGCTGTGGGACATAATATAATGAACTTAAAAGGAAAACTATTCCGGCTAAGTAGGCTTTACAAGTTAACGAGTAATAGGCAACCAACTTATAAAAGGAAAACTTCATGAAAAATCCACTGAAAATTTGATTGTTTTGTTTTTCATAAATAACTTCCACCATTTGACCTGGTCCCAAACTCGAATACCTTGTGCTATGGCAAAGACATCATAAACATGGAAATACACCCAGACTGAGGCCATTTTTACATACAGCGGCCCCCGGGGAGGGAATCGAACCCCCTGTCTTTGTAGTTAAGCGCCTTAATGGCTAGTCCAACGAGGCAGTTAGTTCTGTAAGACAGATGAACCCCCTCTTTCTACGGAGCCCTACACTGCGCGTGGCCCGACACGCACTTGGCCGGTCTTTTACACTGTAAAGGATTGTCAGCTGACTGTACCTAAAGCTGCAAACGATTGTTCCACTACGGCGCTCACCCGACATATGTTAGGCGACGAGAATTCGTTTCGTTTTGTGTTGATTCATACTGACGGAAATACGTACAGACGCGTGCCTTAACAAAAGGTGTGAGTCCGGAACAAAATATCAAAGTATTTTTTTTTAAAGAATAATAACTTCCACACAACACAATCAACTTGTGCTGATCCTAAACTAGGATACCCTGCGCCATGGTAACCAGGTAACCAGGCAAGGACATCAAAATCATGGAAATAAACCAATAATTCCTCAAGATATATTAGAGTTACCTCCAACGCGGTTTAACAAATTTGTGAAGCACATTCTGTGCAAAAAAGGCTTACTATAACATCAAGGATTATTTAGAAGACAAAGATGTTTGGTATTAAACAGTAGATTAATATTAATTACAGGACGATTGTGACTAGTGTTCAACACATTCATGACTAATATTTTAAGTTGAAAACTCTGTTAATTACGTGTTTTAAAAAGAATAAATGTGGAGTTTCTTTGTTAGCTTCTTCTCCACATAATCCATTAATTGTGAAACTAACAACTTTGACGTTCATTAAGTAAACATTCTGTTTTTATAATGAATAAAAATATTTGAATTGAAAATTGAATTGAAATACCATTTGTACATACGTACGGCGGCCCCCAGTGGGAATTGAACCCACGACCTCCGGCATGGTAATAAGACGTGATACCGCTAGACCAACGAGGCAGTTACGTCGAGGTTCAGTAAGTCTAACTAATTGTACTATCACCCGTATTTCAAGACGTTCCTTAACGATTCCCTCGACTCCAATTTTGCTCGCATAAGGAAAACGGTATTATAAAAATTAATACATTCACTGCAGTTGAGCAAGTGTGATTTGTGTGAGAAACGAGTCGAGTAATCAACTGTCAAAGCTAAGGTACCTCAGGACCTACCTTGAAACCTCCCCGAGAAAGAAAATTGGTGTTTTGCGAAGTTTTCAACGGTTTTTGTATACCAACTTATTGATCTGATTTATGCATAATATTGACGATGTCTATGACGACGACCGATATATTTTAAGACGTAATAATTTTTATAGTGACTGAAATTAGTTTGGGCGCATTCTATATTTATAATAGGGTGTGATAAAAAAGAAAAATCGCCTTAGAACATAATTTTTTCACACGAGTTTTTATTTTAATGCTGTTTCTATTATTGCCAACACAAAAAAACCAAATCCTTAATAGAGTTATACCACAGACTATATTGCTTGCACTTACTCAAGTACACTCGAAATACTGAAATACTACCTCAAGGAAATGCCACGACTGTCTCCTCGAATCCACCTGCGTTGCGTATTGAGTCGAGCAGCTTTTAAAGAACGTTTTGGAATATCGGTGTAAGTCTTGGTCTTACTAATTAATAATCTGTGGGTTAATGATTTGGTGGGTTTGACTGCCTCGTTGGACTAGCCGTTAAGGCGCTTAACCACCAAGACAGTGGTAGTGGGTTCGATTCCCACTGGGAGCCGCCGTACATTTATACAAATGGCCTCAGTCTGGGTGTATTTCCATGTTTGTAATGTCCTTGCCTGGTTACTCTGCCAGGGTATTCTAGTTTGGGCCCAGGTCAAGTGATTGTGTTGTGCGGAAGTTATTTATGGATTTATTTGTTTATTTAATCGGCTATGCAATGTGCATCGATTTGTCATAAGTATACCACGAATTAAATGCAGTTCTATGAAATGGGGTCCAGAATGTTTTCCGTACGCAAATCGCAGGTTACTATGTGTTTTTTTTCTTCGCCTTTTTTTAGCTTGCCTTGCTAAAAAAAAAAACACTGACGAAAACAACACAATTACCTAATGATGACCACTTTTATGTATATTTTATTTAAATAGAAATCGATTAATAATAACTACACAACTAATAATTAAAACTAATACTAATAAACATAATTTATAATTAAGTAATTTACATATTTACAGGTAAAAAAACCTAATGATCCATTTATCAAGTATGAGAGAAAAACAGGGTTTGTTTATTTAGGTACCTGACTAGTGCAAACATTGTTAGATAACCTGTATACCCACGCATCGAGGGCAATCTGCAGTCTACAGCGCTAAATCCGTCGATTGAACGCGCGCAGTAAACCGATTTGTCTATATTACGTATTTACTCGATACAGTTCAGACACAACACTTTCAAGATTCCATTAGATTGGTGAAGTATTAGCCTGAGCTAGGTGGAAATGTACATGCATGGCTATAAAGCTTAGATGATGTAGCTCTTACTAAGCCCCATGGAGCTTTATCATGCAGCTTAGCAGCTTACTAAAGTGACAGGAAATCACAATCTGATCGAAGACCATTTTTATCTAAAATTCCCACAAGAAAATTATATATAATAGTTCCTCCTGTCACGCCATCAAGCGGGATAACAAGAAGGCGCGAAGTAGTTATTTTTTACGTGATTATTGCATTTAAGCAAATAAATTTTGATGAAGGGAAAGATTTGTAAGGATCGTAGGTGGTGGTGGTAGAACCGGACGACGGTCAGTGGCCAGACTGACAGCCCGAAGGTCGGACGATGTGAGCAAGTCATCAAAGAGCCCGTGGATGTGAATGGCGAGAGCCCGCGAAAGATGGCGTAATAGGGAAAAGACCCAGCAGTAGAAGTGAAGACGTCTACGTTTACCGAACCGCGGCCTCCACTCAAGAACTCGTCTACCCCATCGGTTATCAGTTCTTCGGATGATATGGCCGGCCCACTGCCACTTTAGCATGCTAATTCGGTGGGCTATGTCGGTGACTTTGGTTCTCTGTCGGATCACCTCGTTTCGAATTCGATCTTTCAGAGAAACCCCGAGCATAGCCCTTTCCATAGCACGCTGAGCGACTTTAAATTTATGGACGTATAGCCGGTATAGCCACCCTTAACAGTCCTCAAAAAATTGGATTTAAATTTGTGGCCTCACGTTCACAAGGCTCGTCGAAGTGATTTGAAAAGTGTTTCATTGAACTACAATTCGTGGTTTACTATGACAATTCGATGTATATTGCCAAGCCGATTAATCCACAGATTAACAATGCACTCAGCTACGCAGTGTATCTTGATTTGCCATAATAAACCACGAATTGTAGTTTACAAGTTCTATGAAACTCGGCCCAGATAACATAGCTAATTATGTACGGTCTCTCTTTGTGTAATTTGAATTGGACGATAATAATTTCGTACGTAATAAGTCGTCAGCAAATACTGTCTTGCGCGTTTGGTGCTGGTGATAATTCATGTACCACATGATAGTTCTTCGGTAAATTGTCTCATTTCTGATCTGATTTATCAAAGTTACTCTGGCCGTAGCCCGTCCCATGGCATGTTGAGCGAGTTTGAATCAGTGAACTAGTCCTAGCGTCAGTGTCCACTTTCGACTCTGTAGATCGTAACTGGCAGGGTACCGATATTGTTTTCTTTGGCTGCGAAGTATATACAATGTATGATTTGTAACGTGACGCCAGAGTTCGGTTTCTTTCTACACATCAACGCAACGATAAGTTCTGTATTATTGCCGTAATACAATATATGATAAAACTGGCACCCACGATACGGGGTCTCCCAGTGTGGGTACCGCTGGAAAATGTATCTACTTTTAAGTTATGAGCAACAAACCATTTTTTTTACTTTTAACAACTTTTATATTGAGGTCGACCTCGAAATCATGAAAAAAAAACTGTTCCATACTAAAAATCGATACCGACTGCACAAAATGTATAGAACAGCAGATTATTTGAGATTTTAAAGAAAGATGTTTTCTATAGATTGGTAGAAAGGCCCCTGAGACGAGCGTCACTTTATAAATCAAAACCCTGTATTTGTGCACTATTACCTCCGGAAACTCAAATAATATGTAATTAATTTCACTTGAAGTTTTGTTTTCATCGCGCCTATTCACATCTATTCACAAAATATTTATATATCTTAAAATCCGACGCCCTCACCTACTATGCTCCACAAGGCACGCATAGAAGTATACGTGCAAGATGTAAATCGCGAAATTGAAAAGGAAGAACAATGTATCTTTCCACTCACTTGTCGTGTAGCCGAACTCGTCCTCTTCTTCTGGGTCTGCCTCCTTCTCTTCTCTGCTGCGCTTGATGGCTCCAGCTGAAGCCCGGTCGATCTGGAAGACGATGTCTGATAGAAGAACATTCATCGTGACGACATCAGCTGGACTGAATTAAATTCAGCCGCTGAACTAAAGCTGGACTTAATTCGGTTAGGGTCCTCTGAGGTTTCTAATTCAATTGCAGTTACATAGATCTGTGCAATTTGATAAATTGCAACTGAAATTCATAGGCCTGATTCAATAGCAGGTGCATAATTGTATTTCGTAAACCTAATTCAATAGCATTTGCATATTATATAGCCTAATACGTCCCCACTGTAGAGTATAGTACTGTAGGCCTTCTGACAGAAACCAAATATTGGTTTAATCATCACGCGTACCCACCGCGGATTGGCGATTTCAAGCGCTGAGGTATGTAACCTTTGATCTTTTTAGGGGATACTCGCGTCCGTAGATTTACTCACGTCACGCAAAGGTACCAAACGCTGACTGTTAATTTTTTTTTACTTAGTAGAGAAATGGCATGACTTCATGAGGAAACCTGGGTGTTTGAGGGAATGTGATATCAATCTGTAAGAAAGGAAGCTACTATAGAGCTGATTGCCTGTAGTTGTAGTAACGTCTTACCTCCATGCCTTTATCCGAATAAGTCCTGCCACCAAGGTCTCTCTCATCTTCTTCATCACTACTCTCTGAGTCGGAGTAAACCGGCTTAGGAGCTTCAGCTTCTGATGTGGACTCTTTCTCTGTGGACTCTTTTTCTATTTCTGTCTCTGCATCCGGTTCTGATGTTACTGTTATCTGAAAGATATGGTGATAGTTAGGGACTAAATAATAGAATGACTGGATAGGATTCTGGTTTCAGATTACAATTGTGAAGAAGGCAGAAGAAAATTGTGATAACAAGTCATAGCGGTTTTAGAGAAAGCAATTTATTTTGTAGTTATTTTAAATGTATGTCGTAGTGAAAATGCTCATGACAAAAGATCATGATCGAAAAATCGTACCTATTATTTTAAACGAATTTTGTGGGATTTACTTTATTAGTAATCTACATGTATAATACATCCCCAAATCACCATTTAGAAGTTCTACCTCCGCAGGAGTTGTTTGTAATTAATACTAAAACCTCCCCGCTGCCTTTATAGATAAATATAGGGATTTTGTTACAGTATACTATGCCTATAGTTGCCTTATAACAAACTTACTAGATTTTTTTTTTAAATTTGGATTGAAAATTAAGATGCTATCAAATTAAATAAGCAAGCATTGTTTTTCTACATGAAGTCTACAAACAGACAACATTATTATTCCCAGATCTAAAAACAGTTTGCAACCCACCTTTAATATTCTCTGTAAATACCTACGTTAGCAAACACCCACGTCCAGTTAACATTGATCTGTCGACCTACCTTGATCTCATGCTGCGGTGAACCATCGGCGACTGGTGGTGCAGGAGCAGGTCCTCTTCTCTGAGAGTGAGTGGGTGTCGTTGGTGGTGATGAAGCCTCAACGTCTGATGAATCTGTGTTCTGTGGCAGAAGAATTGGATTTTATAGCAAGAAGTTAAACCAATAGAAGTTGGCCAACAGAAATGAGACGAAAGAAGTGAAATGAGTGTATATGAGACGTTACACCAAAAAAATAAAGTGATTGTGAGGTATTTGTCGGCTAGCATAGAACACTGCAAAGGTTAAAGGCCGGTTTATTACTAACTGCCGGGATTGACGGTACGATACGCTTGCCGGATTGATATAGCCTATAGGATTAGCAAGTTGAAGTTGAAGGGTGCTGGTCACATCTGCCGAAGAGCCACTATCCGATGGGGTAAAAATATTGTTAAGTGGAAACTACAAAATAGATAGATAGATAAATCATTTATTTGTGCTTAGAGACACACACACATAAAGCAAGAAGTACATGCTGGTAGCGACTGGAAAAGGATGATAAAGGAGAGAAATAGCGTGGTTTGGTGAAGCCTTTTGTTTAGCAATTTACAAATATGGGCTGATGAATTGCAAAAGACGGTGAATTCTCTTAATAAGAACAAAAAAATTATGGAGATCTAATCAACGACATAATTAGTCGAGTAATACGAAGAGATCTGAGCGGCTGACTTTCATCAAAATCTTCGGTGATGCATCCTGCATAGAAGCACAAAAAAAGGAGGAGTTCAATCATTCACTTACATAAGCACCCTATATACGTCCTGCTGTAGAGCACAGGCCTTCTATCAGAGAGTATGGGCTTAATCACCACGCGTGCCCACCGCGGATTGGCGATTTCAAGCGCTGAGGTATGTGAATAGTTCAGACACTCAGGTTTTCTCACAATTTTTTCCTTCACCGGTGGCGAGTGGTATTACTACTATAACTTCACAAATCCACATAACTTAGAAAACAAAGTCATAGGTACATTCCCGCATTGGGAATAGAACCTGCGTCTCTCGCTTCCGATTCCAATATTCTACCCACTAGGCTACCACCGCTGTTCCAATGATCTACCCACACTATCATAATCATTGTGTGGATAATAAAGTTAATCGTAACACCGACTTACCCAAGCAACTAAACTCTGAATAGTCAGCGTGACCGTGTCTCCAGCAGCCTTGATCAGCTGCACCGCTTTCTCGTGAGACGCTGACCGCACACAGACACCATCCACTTCCAGGATTCGGTCACCAGTCTAGAGGGCGAAAGAAAAGATTTTTTTTTAAGTAGTGTTCGCCCTTTTTTCTATGGACACTGGCTGCGTCCGTGCTCTTTTATGATTTTCCCTTGATTACTTTATTTAATAGTGGATGCAATGATCTTTCGCTCTAATATAAGGTAGCTTATTTTAAGAATAAGCCCTCATTAAAAAATCTAAATGGCGTCGAATGACGATGGATGAAATTGGCAGGGTACAAAAGGTATAAGTGTTTTGTCCATTGTTTTTCCCAAACGATTTAGATTTTGAAAGACTTTTAATGTTCATTAAGTCACAGTTTCTGTGCTACTTTTAGTGAAAACATGTTGATTTGATTGATTGATTTAAGAGAAAACATTTGCCTCTCCAAATTCGGATACGAACAAAGCTTTCTGACCTAGCGAAGGGCAGAGGCAGTAGTTCTAGAAGTAGGCCACTTATGCTACTGAGATATTATGACAATACGCTCTGTTGGACTGGCTTATATGGACTGATGACATTAAAGTAGCGGGAACATAATATTGAATGACGGACGTCCATGGTGCTAAGTTCAATGCATTATCAAAGTGCTAAATATAGAGAGAACTAGACTAAAAAATGTTGTCATGCAATGCAGGTCAACAATCAGCAATGTTGAATGTAGACCCGCATCGGGTGCATTTATTGGATTGCATTGGGTGACTGGAATGAAGAAGGGAGAATGAATCTGATTTTTCTCACCCGCAGTTCGCCACTGCTGCCAGCTGGACTGCCCGGTACCACATTCTTGATGAAGATGCCGAAGATAGACTTTTCATCACTGTCCTCGCTGTCTTGGCTCGAGATTATGTCCACCTGGTGGTGGGGAACAAAGGGTTGTTAAGTAGATTTGATGTTTTGTCTACTGCCCGAAGGCAGTAGCTAACATAGTACATTGACATTCAGCAAACAGAATGTAAATTCTTTACGTTGAAATAAATTATTGATTTCTGATTTCTATCGAGCAAGTCTTAAACTTCACTGGGCAATCCCGAAAAGCTAGTATGCTTAATAATAATGAATTTCTTCCAGAACAATACACCAAGACTGAGGCCATTTATACAAATCAACGGCGGCCTCCAACGGGAGTCGAACCCACCATTAACGCTACACCAACGAAGCAGTCAAATATTTTTAATCAACGTTAACATGTTCAGACATGCTGAACTGGGCATTCTGTCTGGGTGGAGGTCGATGAATGGTAAAACTACGGGCGGCCTTATTGGCGCCGCCATTTTGGATATTAAACATCCGACAACGAATTTTAATTTTACAGCCACAAATTATCGAATTCGAACAAAATCCGCTGGTAAATAACTTCAAAAATATGCGTGTCTAAAATACATTTTTGGAACATTTTAAAAACAGAAGATAAGAAATAATGTAATTTCCAACATCAAAAATCACTCGTACGATAGCATGCCTTTTCCCAAAAGTATTTTAGCCTTTCCATCAGTTTCTCAGTTCTTACTCCAAGAAGGCGCCAGAATATTGGTCCTCCTCTAGAAAATCCCAACTGATCCTTACCTTTCCACCAACGATGCTGACCCCCAGGGGAGCCCCAGGGCTACGGGTCAACGTGACCCTCCTGGGCTGACCCCAGCGTTGGGCTACTACGCCGTCGCCACGCCGGTCCGGTGAGACGGTCACCGTCATCTTCGGTTGTGGTATGCAACTACGGGAGAAAAGACACGTTGGCTCTGTAGATGCTTTTTTGTCATAATTTTTTTTTATGTAGCTTATACACATCCCACTGCAGGGCACAGGCCTTTTCTCAAAGAGAGATTATGGGCTTACCACGCGTGCCCACCGTGGATTGGCTATTTCAAGTGCCCTAGGCACTCGGATTTCCTCACGATGTTTGGCTTTGTAATTAGCAAGTGGGGTCATTGTACTCATTAATACACTTTTCTAAGAAGGAATAATTCAAGAAAGCGAGGGAAAAGGTGCCCTTGTTCCATCGTAAACTGTAAATAACTCCTATTTCTTCAAATTAATGTAAACCTAGAGTTAGGCGTTGATATATATTATGATCAGACATCCAATGGACTGATGACAGAATCAATTAGATACAAAAGTACTGCATGCGAAAAACAGCATGAGATATTATTAATTGAATATTGAATTAGAAAAGACCTACACTTGTATTATTATCTTCTAATAGTAGATTGTACAAGGGCTTAAAGCGATCCGAAAATGGACATTTAGGCCCGAAATAGGTATACACTCTGCTTTTCACTTCGTTTGCGAGGAAAATTTCGGACAACAAAATCGTCGTACAGTGAATAACCAATTCCCGCCAATTTATCTTTTAATGTTTTTTTTTATTATTCCACGTGAATTTAGACTTAGATACTTGCTTTCTGCCAAGTCATAAAAACATTTCGGCGCATTTTTAAATGATACTCAACTCCTATTTTATCTGATTTCATTAATTTCATTACAGACAACGTACGGAATTCAAATAAATATAGCAAGAATAAAATAAAACAGCAAGTTTCAGTAGGTGTTCTACGAAATTTTACTGCTCAATTATACTGTGCAATATAATTTGACTCTGTTTGGCTGTTGAGTCCCATTATCTTAGTTTTAGAAGAAAAAAAAACTTTTTACACTACAGCTTAAAAAGCGATTTTATGTGGTTTACGCGCGACTTAAAGTCGAACTTTACGAGCATGAGAAAATACCTTAGGTGAAAAATACCTTAGGTTATGGAAGATGAAGAGTATGACGAAGAAGTTATAATTGTGCGTAAGCCCACAAGTTTGGTGCTTATCATGAACGTTAACTACTTTCCTACTTATACGATTAAACTGTACTGCACATCCCCATCATCTAAGTCCCCATATTCAATCAAAGTAATAAAATGAAACGAAACCGCTCTCCAGATAGCCAATTCCATTTCGGAACCAATAATCGACTTTTCATACACAATATCAGAATGAAACCAATAGGATACACGTGTACACATATACTTGTGTGTAGTACCTTGGTGACTGTAAAGACTCCGCGTTTGTAAGTCTGACTTTAGATTCCCGTTTTGAATACTTTACTATGTAGCCTATATACAAGCCTTCTCTCGGAGACGGGCTTGTGAACACCTCACACTCAGGTTTTTTTAGGAAGTTTTCCTTCACCATTAGCGAGGGGTAATGCAACTACAACTTCACAAATGTATTTAACTTAGAAAACAAAGTGATTGGTACATGCCTGGATTCGAATCCACGACCTGTTGATTGTGAAGCTTGCGTTCTACCGCATACTTTCTCTTTGAGATAAGGCCAGTGGGACGTGTATAGACTACAAAAAAAAAAAATATTCCCGTCGACAAAAGAGCTATACACAAGTGATAGTGTAAATGGAGGTGTGCCCGGTCATCCATGTCCCGTGTTAAGTGATTGAACTGTATGGATCCTGTACAGTCCAGTTCACAAGTGACTATCTTTGATCTTCGGTGTACAGTATTTCAGAGGCAGGTCTTTTGCACACTGACACCGCTGTGTGTATCGCTACCATTTCGCTATATTGCGACAAGTGTTTTTTTTATGTTATTTATAACAATAAACGTAAAGTTAGCGATAAAGACCAAGTGAGATGCAACATCCTGCCGTCCTAGCTCTTTCTGGAATGCTAGCAGTTTCCGGATGTCACTGCAGGCCCCCCTTAGCGTCCCGGTGTTTTCGAGGAGAGTCACCCATTGTCTGGATCTCGCTCAGTTACATACAAACATAAACTCACGTCTGTATCCTAGAGGGGTAGGCAGAGACCAGGGACTGCCACTTGCCACGATCCTAACATATCACTTTCACTTCCTCAACATTCATTAGTCGCTTAGTTAGTCGGCACATTTCAGTGAAATGTTAATTTTACTACCGCCGTTATCGGCGTCAGTGTACGGAAGACATTATTGAAGTAAACGCGGCGGTAGCTAGCATATTATTGTTTTCCTTTGCCTTTTGCGAGTACCGATAACTACAATCCAAAAGCAAACATTTTAAGAGGCAAATATACCAGCCTCAACTATCACTGTATGCTTCAAAAACACAATTATAACCCAAGGTTAGAAATAGGCTCACCTTTGTACAACTAGTTTTATTGTGCAATAGATATTTTTTCAATCAATCAATAACACCTTTCAGATCAGCTACTAACTCAGCCCACAAAGCTTTTCTCACCGACTGTACAAGACTGCGGGACGATGTCAGTTCGACTGGGAACCTTTTTATTATTTCCCGAGCTCCATTTTTTTATTTGCGCTGACGTCAACGAAGTTGAATAAATTGACCACGAATAAAAAATATGACGAGGCACTCAAATTAGGTAAAGAATCAGCTTTCAAATTTCGCGTTATTTCAATAGCACGCTATATGCTTCGTCTTCAATTACATGACGCGGCCCTAAAATTAGGGAAGGAATAAGCTTTGAGGTTTCGCATTATTTCAATAGCACGCTATATGCTTCTTCTTCAATAACGAGTTATAGACCAGGCCCTAGAGTCTAATACACCTATAGTTTTTCAATAGAAATTATATAAAGCGATAGCGACAATAGTTGCTATTTGCCTCTATTTGGTAGTCCACTAAGCAACAGCAGTATTATGTCATTCCAATTCGGTATTTGACATGATCCACAATGAATTATTTCATATGCTCGATTAAAACAAAAATTACAAAATATCTCGGAAAATGTATCTCTTTTATTCAATTACTAGTTATTACGATTTTGAAATAGATTAAACATAAAAAGAGTGCTCTGAAATGTGACGTCATAAACCAGTATTTTCATACAAAATTCCATTTTAAAAGTAACTCATTTGATATTTTGTCAAATACCCAATTGTGTAATCCGCGCAAATTAAATAGGCATCTCTCGCGAGGAAGACTGTGTCACGCGAGGCGCCGAGTTCAGTTGCACGGGTTATACCATTGGACTGCGATGAAACAACCATTGCTACTAATATTAAAAGGAGCACAGTCCGAGAGGCACATATATCCATAACCAAATACCCAAGTTGTCTTGACTACGATCTTACAGAGAAACTAATACCACAGCAGTACTTTGCGTAGTTTCAGCACTAATGTAATTTTTATTTTTCATCATCATCAGGCATTTGACGCCCACTGCAGGACATAGGCCTCCCTCGTGGTTTTCGTAACCATGAGGGGTTTTGCCATAATCGCCACGCTTGGCAGGCGGGTTGGCAATCGCAGGATGCGGTTGGAATCTCAGGAAGACGCTGCTGCCCGTCTCCTGGTAATTGATTTCCTTAGTCGCCTTCTACGACATCCTCGGAAGGAAATGGAGTGATGCTATTCTTAATCCGGCGCCACACGGAATGACTTTATTTTTAGTTTTATTAATTTTTCGTTTTTATTTAACATTTGCATATTTCGGAAAGCACAATAAAATTATTTTTGTTTTTGTGCCTTGTACATCCAATATTTTTAATCCTGAAATTTAATTGCAATAAATTGGCTCTCGCTTTTAATTACAACTGGTTCGCCACGTCACAGGCTTAGCTCAGTGTGGGCACCCCTGGAATCTCTCCTAATGTAAGTCTTAGCATACACCTTATTTTGATTTAAATTTTGTACAAACATATACAAAATATTATATTTCTCGAGCTACAACCAAGTCAGTTTGTCCGGTATTAAGTTAATAAGTATATTTCTGTAAATTTTTTTATGCCTGAAATTGAAAATTTCTATCATTTTCTTTGTATGACTCTGCAAATAAATATAAATAATTTTAAAGACTTGCCGCTCAGCCTTCGAACCTACAACATCCGACTAGAAAGCCTCCATTTAGCCCTCGTTTGTCAAACCTGCAAAATCTACATGGTCATTACGAATAGTGCCACGAAAGTTCTGATGGGCTTGATCGCTGAACCGTGAGGGGAGGGTCAGCCATCTGGACTTAATGTTTCCCACCTGGTGGTACACAGGGTGAAATTTTAGCAACTTCGAAGTCGAAACAGAATTGGTGAATGCCTAGAGGAAGTCTCAGAGGGAAAGGGAGAGTATGGGCTTAATCCCTAAAAACCAAATTTTATTACAAGTTGATCTACTTTTTGAGTAGCCATTTGTATAACAAAACAAGTATTATTTTATCAATATACTCACTTACTAAATACAGTCGCAAGAAAATGTGACAGACTGTTTACTAACACTTAATTATTATTCTACTGAAGATCTGTTAAAAATAATGTCCTAATTCAGTCACAAGAAAATTAAATTGTTTTTTTTATTGCGCACATACACACACACACACACACACACACACACACACACACACACACACACACACACACACACACACACACACACATGGCATTTGGCGAAAAAGGGCTATACCCAGCAGTGGGCAGCGGTTGGCTGATGATGATGATGATGAAGAGAAGAAATAACAAGCATATAAAATGCACTGAATAATTCCTCAACGAGATTCTATATTAGTCAAACCGTACTTATGCACTATACAGGGTGGCTGGCGCATAAACTCGGTGCAGTGAAATGATAAAATCCCGCGCTTGATCGAGCGGAATAACAAGTTGCACTTGGATGACTAAATGTACTTTTAATGACGAATACTAGGACAGAGCCATGGTTTTCCCGTTTCACACAAAAGCTAACATTTTGGTCGATTCGCGTTCTTATCACATATATAATAAGAGGTGCTGTTGAGTACGATAAATGGCTACTTACTTATAACAACTCAAACATAAAGTGACTGTACACAGACTGTGACAAAAAACAATAATTGACTAAATGGAAGAGAATACTCATTTTAAATTTTTTTTTAAATTCAAAAAGATCGTTGAACGTTCTTACAATGTTCAATCAGTCAATTAATCAGTCCTCACTCGTCCACAACCAAACATAGATCTCCCGCAAGGCAAGCCACTTCCTATGTCCTCGGCCATCCTCCAGCCGCTGCCAGCAATCTGCGTCAGATCATCGGATTTCAATGTTTTCAATTATTTCAACGTAAACATTTATTACATGTTTATATAAAGCATTCTGAAATGGCGATGAGCCGTCTGCTAAAGAACCGCTGACCTGTGGATTAAAAGGAATCGAGTAGATACCACGAACCGGCAAACGCAGTTTGGGATGTTCACCAGCTCGCTGGACCGACTATCTGCTCCTATACTCATCATCATCATCAGCCATTTGACGACCACTGCAGGACATAGGTTGCAGGTCATGGTTTTCATAACCAAGAGGAGTTTTGCCATAATCGCCACGCTTGGCAGGCGGGTTGGCGATCGCAGTATGCGGTTGGAATCTCAGTAAGACGCTGCTGCTTGTCTTCTGATAATTGATTTCCTTAGTCGCCTTCTACAACATCCACGGAAGGAAATGGAGTGACGCTATTCTTAATCCGGCGCCACACGGAACCTATATTAAGCGCACCAAATTCTAAGCAATTCCAATCGTTTAACTGCCAAATTCCATTGTAACTGCTATCGCACACGTCAGGATTCCAGCAGGATTTGGTGTGCGTAATTCCCCACAACAATTTGCTGGTAGCCCCTAGATAAAGATGGCCGCAGCTAGAAAGAAGTGGCATACCAAGGTGTCCCCATGTGGGAGTCCTATTCCAGAAGTGGACGACTGTGGACCGATAGTTTGGTTTCGATATTTTGTTATAAGTGAGTGTACGTCTTATCTATGCAATCGGCATCAGGCTCGCTAATGTAACAGAATCAGTAACAAGAGTATTCTGAGGACTCTATCGAAAAAATTATACAACCTGACGCTGCGTCACTGGGTCTAAGCACTTTTTTTTCAGCCAGTGGCATATTATTATCCTATCCGCTGCCAAAATACGCTGTCATTTTAAATACTATTGAGTTGTGTCATAAGAAAAATTTTTATTACCTTATTTATCAAACTAATGAATGTTGATGAAGCGAAAGTGATCTGTCTGGATTGTAGCAAGAGGCAAACCCTGGTCTCGGCTTACCCCTCTGGGACACAGGCGTGACTTTATGTAATGTAATATAATTACACTAACAAATTTGGGCCTGACTTTCAATAAACAATTCTAATTAAACTATTATTATAGTTTACCTATGTTAATGTGGAATCACAAGTCTGAACAAATAGTGTTCAAAGAACCCATAGAATTACAAGGAATTAGAAGAACCATAATTCAATAAGCGGTGGCATGGCAGTTGGCTTATAATCAACTAGCAGTCCCGGCGAACTTCGTACCGCCACAGAATTCGTTTATACTATTCTTGTTACCATGGCAACGCAATGAATAAATATCTTAGAGATTGGCTTGAAAAAAGGTGACGGTAACCATAAAATATTATCGAGTTTATAAATATTATCGATTGAGTAAACATCCAAACATCTTCACAAACTTTCACATTTATAATATTAGTGTGTCTGTTTTTCTGTCTGTCGGTCTGTCCGTCTATCCAGCAATTTAAATAGATTTTTTCTAAAGTTGTTTTTTTTTCAGATTTTAAAAGTTTTTTTTTATAATTAAAGTTATTTGTATTGTTAAGTAGAATAAAAGACCATCTACGACTATCGACGTGCCGGCAACGAAACGACACAAACTAAAATAAACCTTAAACTCTTAGGATTAGAAATCACAATACTAGCGCGAAAAAAGCCCGGCCATTTGCGGCGACGGGCGGCCGACGTGCACGACGACGACGATGGCATAGAATTATGGCTGGACATACATATATGTTCCGTGTGGCGCCGGATTAAGAATAGCGTCACTCCATTTCCTTTCGTGGATGTCGTAGAAGGCGACTAAGGAAATCAATTACCAGGAGACGGGCAGCAGCGTCTTCCTGAGATTCCAACCGCATACTGCGATCGCCAACCCGCCTGCCGAGCGTGGCGATTATAGCAAAACCCCTCATGGTTAAAATCGATGATGGAGGCCTATGCCCTGCAGTGGGCGTCAAGTGGCTGATGATGATGATGATGATACATATATGAATTGGTAATTAAGCCCGTGCTCTCTCTTTCTGAAAGAAAGCATGTGCCCTGCAACGGGACGTACATAGAATATATTAAAAAATATACTTCACAACAACTACTAGTACCCTAGTTTACTTTGAAATAAATAAATATAAATAAATAAATAACTTCCACACCACACAATCACTTGCCCCGATCTCAAACTAAGATACCCTGTGATAGCACAGGTAACCAGGCAAGGACATCACAAACATGGAAATGACTGTACAAATGTACAGCGGCCCCCAGTGGGAACCGAACGTACGACCTCTGTCTTGGCAGTTAAACGCCTTAACGGCTAGTCCAACGAGATGAATTGAGAAAGACCTTTTAAAGTCGGTTAATAAACAAAAATCTCACCAAAAGTCTTCGAAAACGACCGCGACTTCCAGCCTCTACATTCCCGAAAACGGTACGTTCCAAACTGATCCCGTCAACTTTGGTCCTCGAATCAAAGAAGGAACGTCAAAAACGTGGCTATAGTTCCAACGATAGCACCACAGTGAAACATTGAGGTCGCCCGACCATAATTCAATTACTGTGTATTAGCAATTTTCCCTAGTGATGGACTACGGCGGGTGAAAAGATTTATGTATCGATAGTTCATAAAAAACAGGGAAAGTGCGAGTTTGACTCGCGCATCTAAGGTTTCGTATCGCCGCGTGATATAATATAACGTATTTAGTTGTTTCTCTCATGAAGTTTTATTTTATTTATTTATTTCGAAAGCCTTAGCGGCCGGCCAACATACCTTTAAAAGCTTTTTAATATTTTTATTATTATACTTTATTGCCCACAAAACATTTAACAGGAAATCGCATAAGAAATCTGTACAAAGGCATATCTCTGTATGAAATTTCTTCCAGCGAACATTAGGGAATGGGAGAATCAGTAAAAAAGGGTCTATATATGTGCACAAGATAAAGTACATAAACTACGAAAAGCCTAAATTACAATCTATTTACACTAAGAAAAAAGTTTAATACTTAAACTACATAAACTAAAATAATTATTTATATATTATACTATTGTATTATTGAGACTGTACTAGAATCACACCTAGTTTGATACTTGTATGTACAATAGATTGGTTTTTCAGATTGGTAGTTTATGTATCTATCGATACTTTTAATTTAATCGATAATTAATTACGTGTGTATCTTTACTATTTTTTGGTCCGATACATATCTTCAATGTCAAAAACATATTTCGTCAGGGTTTTGTTGATGAATAAATTGTTGCTTTTCGTATGTTCTATTTGATAACTACTTTAATAACGAGTTTTGAATGGACCAATAAATTGAAACTTAATGATGATTGCATAATTTTATCTGACAACAGAGAAATAAATGAAAAAATCTATAAGTGACTACGCCAGAATTTAACTAGCCATGTTAACAATGTAACATAACAAAATAAATAAATATTTAGTGGGTCCTTGAGAAGTACGTGTGATGTTATTTTGAATGACGGTATTCGCAATAGTTTGATTGGAGAACGTTGTGGACATAAAGAGGATGTCATGACTAAAATTGAGACCGGAATGTTACGTTGGACATATATAGAGGATGAAGGAAGAAATATTGAAAGAAATATATCAAGCAATTGTTGGTTAAAGGGGCGGTAAGGGACGTCTTGTATACGTTTCTACAATAAGATCCCTGAGGATATAATATGCTTGCCAGAAACGCGTTTCAAAAAATGTGTAAAGCACACTTTGTGCCAAAAAAGCTACTATAACATTAAAGATTATTTAGATAACAATAATGTCTGGAATTAAAGCCAGTTCAATGCATGACTTCCAGGTTTTAGAATATTTATATAAACTCTGTTAGTTAAGGACTTCAAAAGACTAAGTTTGGACTTTTTTTGTCCTTTTTTTCTCTAAAATTATCTAGATTTTGAAATTGACACCTAGTTTAATTTGTAACGTTCATTAAGTCGCAGTTTCTGTGCTAGTTTGAATAAAAATAAATTTATTGATTAATTTTATATACTTTAGGGAACAGACTTTCTCTCAGAGAGAGTTTGCGATTAATCACCGCGCGTGCCCACCGCAGATAGGCAATTTCAAGCGCTGAGGTATCTGAACTCCTCGGCCACTCTTCACGATGTTTTCCTTCACCGTTACCGAGTGGTATTGCTACTATAAGTTCACAAATGTACGAAAAAAAGTCATTGGTACATGCCGGGATTCGAACCCACGACCTCCCGAATGAAAAGCCGGCGTTCTACCGCTCAGCTACCACTACTATCCAGGCAGACATACTTCGATCAAATAGGGGATCTATTAGCAAAGGGAAAGATAAAAATTACCCGAAACCGGCGTGCGTACATACAACGACTGGTGGCTTCTGATAAAGCGAAAGTGATCTGTCAGGATCGTGGCAAGTGGCCCACCCCTAAGATACAGGCATGAGTTTATGTTATGGACAACATAAACTTGGAAAACATCTAAACTGAGACTATTTGTACAAATCAAAGTACGGCGGATCCACCAATCGAAACCACGACCTGTCTCTTTGCAAACATGCGTATCGCCACTATACCATCGATGTATTTACTTCTATTTTTATTTTTTGATAGAGCATTTTATAAGCATTATATTTCCGGGTCATCCTATCCAATGGGTCAATTAAAGGTAGCAATTGAGTAGTTTTAATCTCTCATTAGGTTTATCTTATTCCAACACCCTTGATAGTCATTCGGCAATATATATGTTTACTAGCTGTCCCGGCGAACTTCGTACCACCACAGAGTCCGTTTATACGATTCTTGTTAACATGGCAACGCAATAAATAAATATCTTAGAGTTTGGCTTGCAAAATGGTTACGGTAACAATAAAACATTATCCCACGGGAACGTTTTACCAGGATATCAAGTATCCTATGTCTCAATTCAGATCTTTGTCTATCTGTATGCCAAGCTTCATGTAACTCCGTTCAGCCGTTATTGCGTGAATCAGTAACAATTAATGTACAAACATCTTCACAAACTTTCACATTTACAATATTACTAGGATAGCAGGATTAGACTTCATTGACTTTTATACGATATCGATGAAAATAATATCTAGGCAACACTATGCTACCCATGGCTGGTCGACTGTTGTCTTTAATCCCCAACAACACAACTATTGTACGCGAGGGGTACAGGTCAGTGGTTTTTTTAATTAAAATGGACGATAAATATATAACTTCTGCATACCTACCTCTCGTATAGGGATACAATATTTATAAATAGCCAATAGTGGGCGTATCGAGTAACTACATTATACTCTTTACGGGTTGTAAAGAGAAGGGTATTTTTTAAATATAATAAACTACTTACACCCGATCCGAAAGCCATGCTTACTGGACACCAAAACTAACTACATAAAGTAAAATTTTGCTGGGAATATATACATACATATATAAGCAGCCTATATACGTCCTACTGTAGGGCACAGGCCTTCTCTCAGGGAGAAAGTAAGGCTTAATCACCATGCGTGCCCACCGCGGATTGGCGATTATGAGCGCTGAGGTATGTGAACTCAGACACTCAGGTTTCCTCACGATGTTTTCCTTCTCGGTTAGCGAGTGGTATTGCTACTACAACTGTCACAAATGTACATAACTTAGAAAACAAAGTCAATAGGTACATGCCCGCACATAGAATCGAACCTGGGTCTCTCGCTTCTGAGTCCAATTTTCTACCCACAGGCTACCACCGCTGGGAATGTATATATTTTTTTATTTCAGATTGAAATATCACAAATGTGAGCGCATGCAATGGAGCAGTAACCTTCAGTGTTCCTATAACACGAAGCGTAATTGGACTCGTAAGCTATCCCCTTGTTTGAGATCTCAATGTCCTGAATATTTGTCGTAGGAAATTTTGAGAATATTCTTATATTCCTGATATTTGACTGCTTCCTTGGTCTAGCGGTAAACACGCCTGACCAACAAAACAGAGGTCGTGGATTCGATTGCCGCTGGAGGCTGCCTTATTTGATTGTACAAATGGCCTTTTGTGTATTTCGGTGGCCTATTTGTGTGTGTCCTCGAATGGAGACCACATATCGGCAAGCGCAGCGTAGGACGACCAGCCACAAGATGGACAGATGACCTCATCCAAGCGGCAGGAAGACGCTGGATACGATGCAAGTTTTTTTTTATTGTATTTTTACATAGTTACATAGTTATTTCTACATGGGACTGACTACACATGACCATCTCTGTGGAGCCGGATTAAGAATGGCGTCACTTATCTGTGTGGAGCCGGATTAAGAATAGTGTCACTCCGTTTCTTTCCATGAATGTCGTAGAAGGCGAGTGAGGAAATCAATTACCAGGAGACGGGCAGCAGCGTCTTCCTGAGATTCCAACCGCATACTGCGATAGCCAACCCGCCTGCCAAGCGTGGCGATTATGGCAAAACCCTTCATGGTTATGAAAACCACGAAGGAGGCCTAGGTCCTGCAGTGGGCGTCAAATGGCTGATGATGACACATCACCAAATCTGTTTCCTGCATCAGCTGATAAATGCGAAGAAGTATGCACGTAGCACAGGCTCTAAACTCCGACCAGCAGGGGCCTGCCGCCTACACATGCTGACGGGGATTCCTCTCCCGAATATTAGGACTTTTTAGTCACGAGAGTAAATGCTTGAAACGTTGATCACGATCATTCTGCACATGATCAATGAATTCTGAAACTACCAATTTCGGCGTTGGTTGACTAAACATTTTGTTTTTATAGAAAATAATTAAAAAACAAATTTCACTCACACTACCTACATTTCAAAATAAAAAAAATATATTCAAAGTAACACAGAAACTGTGACGTATTGAACGTTACAAGTAAAACTAGGTGGCGGTTTTAAAATCTAGATCATTTGGAGAAAAAAATGGACAAAAAAACTCTACGTAGGTACTATATGGCTCGAACGCTGCAGTGCGTGGGACATTGTTATACAAACATAAACAGATGAGTTATGTCGTTTTGGTGAATTTCCCCAAAACTTCCAAACTAGTAAACTTACATACTTAGAAATTATGTATTGACATTTTCAGAGTTTAAGGCGGGGTTCTCCGAGCGCACGGATTTGTATGGAACTTATTGCGCTGCGCGAGCAAATAGTTATAAAAATAGGCATTTTTGAAATTACTGACACACAAATTCTATGAATAGAATTTTGACGACCGACGTCACTAACACATTCAGTGATAGTCATTTTGGTATATTTTTTATTATCCAAAACTCAGTACAGCTCAAATAAAACCATATCTAGTAATAATTTAGACTCATGTTCGCGATTGTTTTTGATGCTATAAAGTTTAAAAAAATCATAAAAATAACGACCGAAGGCCCTAGATACGACATTATACAGTAATATTTATTTTTCAGATTTTTTATACCAACCAATAGAGAGTAAAATGTGTTTTAAAGCCTTAACCGCGACGCGATACAGAACTAATTCCACGACTGCTGTTAAATTAATTTAGTAAAGTGCACTTTGACCGTACCTTTTGGGAAATTGGCTCCACTATAGCTCGTTATCGGATCCCGGGGGAATTACCTGGATGGGACAGTTACTTGGAACACGAAATAGGTAAGTAACCTAGAGTAATCTATTGCATGGTGTACTTGATCATCAGCTTAAATAAGTGGTTAAGTGGACTTTGGTACATTCATTTCATAGCTTGTAAAAATACTATATATCGTCGGCTTATTGCAAGAACTCATTAACCGACATATTCACTATTGGGAGAAAAAGGACTTTTTAGTTCGTGTTAGTTAATGGTTGTGTTTCCTCCTCCTTATTCCCTATAACATCGTTAAAATAAGGCCTGATACTAAAACACCACTATTGTATCATTGTTCAATTCATCTCTATGTCCATACCTTTAAAAAAAATCTCTTAGTGAGCTTTTGCAGTTAATGACTTCTTGCAATGAGCCGACGATATAGTAGTTACTAGATTCAAGTACACTCAAAGCTAATTAGCGCATCGAGAATCGAAAATATTTTTAATAAAATCGCGCTTTACGTGCTCTACAGACTTGTCCTGCCCCCAAACTAGGATACCCTGTGCTATGATAACCAGGCAAGGACGTCACAAACATGGAAATACACCCAGACTGAGGCCATTTGTAAATAAATAAATAAATCGTTTATTTACTTTACAAAAGGCTTACAGTAACATAATCGGGCAAGAACTTCCTTTTAAGTATGGAAATACCTGTATCAGGAAGCTCCTTGTACAAATCAAGCGCGGCGGCCTCCAGCGGAAATCGAACCCACAACCTCAGTCTTGGTAGTCGTCGAGAATGACTGCCTCGTCGGTCCAGTGGTATCACGTCTGATTACCCTGCTGGAGGTCGTGGGCTTGATTCCCACTGAGGGGTGACGTATATTTGTACAAATGGCCTCAGTCTGGGTGTATTTCCATAACATTTCCGTGTTTGTGATGGCCTTGACTGATTACCATAGCACAGGGTAACCTAGTTTAGGATCAGGACAAGTGATCGTTGTGTGAAAGTTATTATTATGCATTATTCGTCTCGGCGTCTTGGTAAGCGCATTACTGATAAACCAATGAGGCAGTAAAATTATACGACAATTTTTAAAAACCTATTGAGTGGCTAAAAATTCCACCCATGCCGGGACTTGAACCCGCGACCTCTGGCTCACCGTGCCTCTCAATAGGTTTTTAAAAATTGTCCTCAGCATAGGTTATTGCAACAAAAAGAATATAAAATTTTAGGAGTTTACCTATATATTCTTAAAATTTCCTACGAGAAATACGAATATTCCAGAAGGTTACAGTGCTATCAACTTAAGCTGAGAATTGCATTTGTGTGAGTGCACACCGATAGTGTAGAGTGGCAATCGGCTTGTGGCGCGGCGCGTCCCGCGCATGGTTTAAACCGGTTTATACTAGTTTATAGCAAGCGGCCTGAGGCGCGGCGCGTCCGCCACGCGCCGCTTCCCTGCTACTTTTGGCGATCACTCACACAAATGCAATTCTCAGCTTAAGTTGATAGCACTGTACGTCTATGACTGTTCATGACTATACCCCTTATTACCTGAAAGGAAAACATCGCGAGGAAACCCTGAGAATTCAGCGCTTGGGTGGCCGCTTTACCTACCTAGTATAGTAGTATAGGCAGAAATTACCCCTAGACCACAGGAATTGGTATTTACCACTGGACTCCATATACACCGTCTAGCATTGATGTAAAAGGCCAATGTTAACTCAAATCAAAATGCAAATCGCTGTCTCAAACGTTGACCCTACATTTCAGCAATGAACTTCTTTCGCACACTTGAACTTGAATAATAAAACGCTTTGTCATCACGTTTACTTTATACACCTCGAAAGACCACTTTCGCAGACCAAAACTCATCTTATCTCGCACCTAACAAAGCCTATAGTCCTATAAAAACTCTCCTTTTATATCATCCCGTTTGCGCCTGAGGATTATAGGCTGTATACTAAAGATGCTGAAGTGTATTTTCGCGTGAAGACTGTAGGCAATGAAAAGTATAATAGGAACGGCCTCTGTCATACGGATTCATCGCATTATCGCGATCACGTGGAGTAAATCTTCAGCGCACTTCATACAGTTAGCTTCAAAGACCTTCTTACTGGTAGTATATTTTAATAAGCTTCAATAGCGTCCTCAGTCCTCATGTAGAAAAAATCGCATTGGTATAGGCTTAGTTCTGCAATATAATTATGGAGTCAAACGAATCCGGGAACTAAGTTCTGACATCGCAACAGCCAGGCTTATTTATTTAAGTTACTTCCATAGCTTCCATAGTATTACGTCTTACAGAATACTAAGTATTGTGAGATCGGGTATCAGGCATTGAGACTATATTGGTCTTGTAAGCTAAGGTATTATGGCAATGAGGCGATAAGAAATTTCTGCAAAGAAACTAACATCCTGACCGTTAGTGAATATATTTATGAGAATACTTATTATGTATGTTGCGTGTGACGCCGGATTAAGAATAGCGTCACTCCATTTCCTACCGTGGATGTCGTAGAAGGCGACTAAGGAAATCAATTACAAGGAGACGGGCAGCAGCGTCTCCCTGAGATTCCAACCGCATACTGCGATCGCCAACCCGCCTGCAAAGCGTGGCGATTATGGCAAAACCCCTCATGGTTATGAAAACCACAAAGGAGGCCTATCCTATGCCCTGCAGTGGGCGTCAAATGGCTGATAATGATTATGTTTGTCAAGAAAAGCATCGGTAACTTCGAAAATACAGGGAGCTAACATAATGTCCCCAAGATTTATCCTGGCAAATTATCTCCGAAGATATATTAAGCTTACGAGAGACGCAGTTGAAGAAATGTGTAAAGAACTGCACTTCATACAAAAACTACTACTCTAACATTTAACATTATTTAGATGACAAAGATGTCTGGTATTAAAACCAGTTCAATAATTGACATTTTTTTTAGGTTTAGGACTGTTTCATAATAAGTATTCATTCCGTGGATGTCGTAGAAGGCCTTATTGCAAACAGCAATTTCTTCCAAACAACTTACCAACAACCAGACAACCAGTCGATCTTCTTCTTATTATCGCGTCGATGACAAAACCAATTAGATTGTAGTTGTAGTTGTAGAGATTTCTACACCAACCTTGTCGAGTAGATAGCGTAATAGACGACATCGTATCCCTTCCATTTAGATTTGGCTCCTCAGCTCCTCAGTAGAATAATATTAGGGGTTAAAGTATGAAATTGCCGTTTTATTGCAATAGGTTCTTTGAATTGACATAGAATCTTCATGGTTTGAGGTTTTCGAATGAAACTTTTTTCAAATGGTTTCTATGTTGTTCTTTTTTTAAAAAATGTGAAACATTTGAATATCGACTTTCAATTGTTTTTGTTATTTCATACTTTAACCCCTATTATTAAATCGAATCAACGGCAATTTCATACTTTAACCACTATTATTAAATCGCAATGTACGACTGAAATATAGCTGTACAATTTTCGCACTGAACATATTGATGGATATCTCAAATTAATTTCCAGCCCTGCAAGGGAGCATGACCGTGTGGCGCTAGTTAGCTCCAGGGGGCACCAAATCCTTTCGGAATCCTGACGTTTGCCATAGCAATTAGTACGAAATACGACAGTTAGACGATTGGAATCGTACGAAATACGACAGTTAGACGATTGGAATCGTACGAAATACGACAGTTAGACGATTGGAATCGTACGAAATACGACAGTTAGACGATTGGAATCGTACGAAATACGACAGTTAGACGATTGGAATCGTTCAGCATTTGAGCATCGCGAGCAAGTCGCCTCTTGATAGTTTTTTAAATCTGTACTGAACTGTACAGATATTCAATTGTCAACAAAAGTTAGCAAGGCTTTGTTTTCGCTAGCCATCTGTTTGCTATTTCTGGGCCTAGATTCTGTTAATGCATTGTAGTAACATGACAACTGCATGAACATGGCGGTTTTCATTTCATGGCTGCTTTAAGTCTACGCGGGCACACCCATCAAACCTTCTAGGCGTCAATGGTACGAAAAAACACGTCACGTGACCCGACAGTGTACCTGTCATTATACTACAATGCACTAACAGAATCGAGGCCCTGTTTGTTGAAGCTCATACTAATTACTCACTACACCGTTTTTGTTACTTTTTTGTCTTGTTATAACATACGGTTGTGTAAGTTTTTGTCTCATATTTATTCTGTGTGTTTTGGTATATAAAATAAACTTTTCATCTATCTGTCTATCTACTGGAATTAGTGGCACGTGGTATCGTGGTGCTAATGGTGGTGTTTGGAGAATCGATTATATTGATTTAAACAATGAAGAATGAATTGAAGTTAACAATCTGCAACAACGCAAGCTTAGTGCCAAAAAGTATATTCTACCAGCTGACCATAGTAATGTGGATAGAGGATGGGATATGCTTTATTGCACACACGAGAACACAGTACAGGTGAGGTAACAAGAGAAAATCCATGTACAATGGCGAGCTTATCTCCGTGAGAGAATTCTTCCAGCAAACCTTGGGGAGTCAGAGCGGAGGTGCTAAACGGGTTTACGCAGGTGCACATGATATGCTACGTAAATATTTAGATAGATTAAAAGAAAATACATACTTACGTAAAAATACATACCGAATGACAATCTAGTAATAGTGCCAGTGAAGTTTTATTAAGAAAGGTTGTGGGTTAAATTTACGCTGGATGCTGTATGAATGTTTTTCTTTCTTTCTAATAAAATGATTATATCTTGATAAATGTGGTCTGAGGGTTTGATATACAATAAAATTGCGAACATTCAAGGCATATGTTTCTTATCCTGCACTAAGATTTTGATTGAGACAATTTGATTCCAACGTTAATAATTTCGGAAAGTACATTTCTTTATAAAAAAATGAAGTATAGGAAAACAATAATATATTTAAAATGTCCGTAATTTAATTATGCATCAAACCCTTAGATCACATTTATCAAAAGATTACTGATATTATTACAATATTAAAAAATGTATGTATGTATGTATATATGTATGTATTAGCAAAGAGCAAGATAAAAAGTACCCGAAACCGGCGTGCGTACATGCAACGACTAATGAATGTTGAGGCAGCGAAAGTGATATGTCAGGATCGTAGCAAGTGGCAGTCCCTGGTCTCTGCCTACCCCTCTGGGATACAGGGGTGAGTTTATGTATGCATGTAAAAAAATTTAAATTGTGCGAGCGATACAGCATGCCCCATGTAAGAACAGTCTCAATAATAGCTATCGAATACGCTAGTTCGTCTTGCCTGCCAAGCGTGGCGATTATGGTGAAACCGCTCATGGTTATGAAAACCACGAAGGAGGCCTATGTCCTACAGTGGGCGTCAAATGGCTGATAATGATTTCTTAATTCTTTACCATATTTCACAATTCTCTACTTTACCTCTATACTCAAAATTAATGGTCTAAATAGATTAGATCTAAATAGAATAGGCATTTTTAATTATTGATCAGTGATCACATAGCCGCGGCTTTCAAACCACCCATATTTCATGTGTATTGTACCTGCAAGGCCTAAATCTAAATTTACTTCCATGTTTATGAAGTCCTCGACTGCTTACCATACCATCCTAATTTGAGATTAGGACAAGTGATTATGTTGTGTGGGCGTTATTTAGGTATAATGCCCGACAGATAACTTGCACAAAAATCTGCACAGTCGGGACACGTTTGCGCAAACACGGACGCGGTGACACGGAAGAGCAAATCTTTTTTATATTACTTTTTGATTTGAAGAATTCTGATAGTCCGCGTCCCTCGCCAATGAAACGCGAAACACGTGCGAAGTTAAGTTAATTTATTCAAACTATTTGTCGGCATTACATTTATTGTCTTATGAGGACCTGTAACTACTGTTTTTTTACTGCAACGAAGCCAAAGTAATTGCTTCGGCCCCTTTACACATTAAGATTAAGATTACACAACACATTAACATTATATAAAGGGCTTCCAAAATATTTTATATAGAAGCTCGCTCGACATCCTGCCATTTTTCATTGTCACTATTCCAAAACCATGTTGTAATGGAGAAAAAAACATGTTTTCTAATGTTTCCAACGATATCGTTATATTACGAGTATTGTAAGCTGTTTCCTAAATTTATGCTGCTATATATATATATATATATACCCTTACTAAATTGATTTTATTAGGAACTTTCACTGCCTTCGACTTTTGAGATTGAACACAAAAAAACATTATAAGATACGTAAAAACAAACAAAAAGCACTCACCTCAGTCTTCTAGAAGGCACAATAAACTTCAGCGGGCCAGCGCTTTTTCGCCGGTCTTTTCTCGCTGGCACCAACAGTAGATTCTCGTCGTCCGTCTCCGAGGCCGGACTATCGAGCGCCACCAGCGCTGGCGCAGACATGCGCCGCTCTGGCAGCTCCTTAGGACTCTCCAGTTCGAGCATATCTCGTATCACTTCGCAATATTTGCAGGCGCTCGCCTCGGCGATGTATGCCTTCGTGATTTCGTAAGCGTAGGTCTCGAGAAAGCATTTGTGACATCCTGGCACGTAACCGACGTCACCATCCGTCAATTCTTCACTAGGTTCCTTCTTTTTGAGCTGGAGTTTCTTTTCCATTATTTGAAGGTTCGACTGCAGGATTTTTGCTTGCTCTTGCTTGGTATTTCTCTCGTCTTCCTCAAGCTTTTTCTGTCGGTTGTACTCTTCGAGGCACTCCGCCTGGTCGTTGTAATATTCAACGCACTTCCGCTCGTCTTTGGATGGCTTGGTTGGGCTGCGTTTCTTTTTTTTGCTCCCTATGTTAACGTTCAGCGGTTCGATACGCAGCGATTGCATTTGCTTTATTATGTGCTCTTGGATGTACGGACGACCGTAAAGCGTCTCGTACTCGTCAGGTTTGTACGTGATCTGTTCTTTTTTGTTGCATTTGGCACTTGTTTTGTTGTCTTTCTTAAAGCTGTTGTTAATCTTGTGTTTGTTTACTTTGATGTGATCGGCGCCGCCGTTAATTTTATGGGCGTCTGTTTTTTCTATCTTCGTCGAGTAAGAGTCGTCGTCTAGGCAAGTCTCGTAGCCGTCGATATCGTGGTCTATATAAAGTAACTTATTTTCCTGGACGGATATTTTGGCCTCTAAACTTGGCGTTTCGTCGTTTGGCGAATTTAAACATTCTTTCCAACTTTCGTCATTTTTTCCGTTGTCTATACTCTCTCCTTTTGTGTCAACTTCCTTCCAATATTTTTCGAAACTTATCCTCTCTAATCCCGTTGGAGTTACTGCGAATACCATTTCATCGCTCGTGGATATATCTTTGCTTTGTTGCTTGGATAGCGATCTGTCGTTTCTATTTAACATTTTCATTTGTCTCGTATCTGACAGATCTCTGGGAGTCAACATGTCATCTTCGGTTATTGTCATGTCGTCATCCTGCTCATCTAGCGACTCATCTGACTTCGAAAATTTTATTCCATTGAGCTCTCTTTCTTGTTTCACTTCTCCGTCTACTATTTCTATGAGCCTTTTGTTCATGCCTTCTTCTAAACTAAAGTCTCCGAAGGCTGATACGTCCTCGTCTTTTATTGAGGCTTCTTCGGGCTCAAGGCATATTTGAACCACTTCCAGACCCTCTCCGTACTCCTGTAGACACTCGTGGAAGGAATCCATGCCGGTGTTTTCGTCTGATGCGAGCGAATTAATGCATTCCTGAGAAAAAAGCTTTCAATATACTTTGTGTAAGGATTTTTGTCAACTCTTAGGTATCTACGAGTTCTACGTCCATCCCGAGGGTTCATTTCAAATATTGCTGAACGTTTTTTTTTTTTTCAAATCGAATGAGTAGTTCTTCTGATTACCCCCTACATCCAAACTAACAAACTTTACCTCTTTAATAATAGTATAGTGTAGGTAGATGATTGTTAAAAATTGTTGGAGATCAATAGACGGAAGGAACGCCAAAAAGTAATTCGCAAGAAATGTTCGAGGAGAAGTCCAGACAGCGTCTGTGTGGGTTTTAGATGAAGAAGTAAACAAGCGTGTTTTACTTATTAAATGTATTTATTTCGCAACACAACAAATAAAGCATATTCAAACAACATCACACGTAGTACTTTATCTCTAATCTTTTGTTAGGGGCCGTTCAAGTATTACGTAAGCAGATTTATTACAATTTTTTACCGCCCCCCCCCCCCCTCGTCAGCAAAAGTAAGCAAAGCTCTTACCCCCTCCCCCCCTTCCATGCTTACGTAAACATTGATATTTTTTAAATGTATTCAAATCGTCAAATCGTACCGAAACGAAACAATACATTGGCAGAAATAGACAAGTTCCCCTTCTTGGTTCTAACCGAGTACCTAACCGTATCCATTATTTTTGGGAATCCCTAAAAATGCGTTTCGTTTTCAAGCACAGACAAGTAGGTTTCCCATATGTGTTCAAAGCCAAATCGACTAAATTTTAAGTAAAAAAGAAATACCTTCCGCTGACGTAATCCCCATTCAGACCCCCCCTCATCCCCAAGGTCATAAAAAATAAGCAAAGCTAAGGCCCCCCCCCCGTAGTACTTACGTGACACTTGAATGGCTTCTTAAAGCATGAACGAGTAGTTTCAATAAACAACACTTCGTAAGTGGACACCAGCCCAGGTGGCACGACAAGGCGAGTCGCGCATTTCAACGTCAAAAGCTGCGACTTTCCAGTATTGGATTGAACTGTCAAATTCTGAAATCTTAGACTGATATTCAGAAACGATTTTGAGCGTGAGCTCAATGTGAGTCCGGGTCTTCCAACTGTCAAAATGAAAGTCTCAGGGATATTTTGTATTCACAGTTGAGTTTGAGATAACAAAAATTGAGCGCAAGCTAAGCTGAGACTGAGTAGTGGATTTCGGCGACTTGGCTCAGACTCAAGGTGGCAATGACGAAGAAAGTAGCGACACCTGTAGGCAATTCGAGAAATCTAACTAACCTGTGGTGAAGTAACCTTTTTTTATTCACAATTTGACATTTTGCATGCTCATTTTCCTTCGAAAAGTTAAATTGTATTTTTAGAGTAATGAGAAGTCAAAATAAAGTATAACCGCGCGTAAAAAGTTTCGACATTTGTTGCCATCTCTTTCACTCCTGTGGATTATTGTATGCCTTTCATGTAGCGTTAACAGATAATATAAACCGGTAACGTCAAAAACTGTACCACAGATTACACGCTCGTGTAAGTTTAGTTTGAGCTGTGGCTTAGCTGAGTTCGAGTCGAGATATTGACTGTGAATACAAAATTCTTGAGTCTTTGTTGAGATTGCTCAACCGATGCTCAGCTTAGTGCACGTTAAGTGTAGCTCAACGCTGTGTTTCTGAATATCGGCCTTAGCGCCACAAAACGCGTGACTTGCACCATTGTACCACTCATGCAGGGCCGTATTTCATAAAACTACAAATTCATAGTTTATTATGATGATTCGATGTACGTTACGCAGCCGATTCTTCCTAGTTGTTCTAGGAATCTATGGTTTTATTGGCTATGCAGTGTACAACGAATTGTCTAGTAAATCATGTAGTTCTATGGAATAGGGCCCAGAACCTCATAAGTTGGCTTAGCATGATCTTTGAATGGAGCTCAGTATAGAAATATACAGGGTTTATTTAGAAAAAAAAAACATAAAAATAGTAATGTAGTCACAGCAAGAGTAAAATTAAATGGTAATATAAAATAACATCGGTTCTAGGAGGTGTTTTTAATGGCTTAAATTTTTTCAAAATATATATATGAAATTCACATAGTAATAATATGGTATCAGAGCAGATAACTTCGACAATAGCAATTATCGTAAATTATTGTTTTAGTTTTTTTTTGTTATTTCGACCGTACAACTTATATAAACGGACCCATTTTCACGACGTAAAAATAATTTGGAAGAGCCAAAATATTGCAGTCTTAAACTGGGTACAGAAATTATACTGAGCCAACTGATGGAATTGACAGTCAATACTTACACTAGTATAACTACAAACTCACAACATTTTTTTAGCCTACAAGTAACAGTATAACATCATTTTACAGTCATGTAAATACATTCTCATTTTAAGGCCGGGTTTTCCGAGCGCAAGGATTTGTATGGGACTTATTCCGCTACGCGAGTGAATTGTTTGGGGAAAAGTAGGCATTTTTGAAATTACAGAAACACAAATCTTTTTAACATAATTTTGACGACCGATGTCACTAACACATACATTCAGTGATAGTAATTTTTGTATATATTTTTTATTATAGAAAACTCAGTACAGCCCAAATAAATAAAACCATATCTAGATATCATGATACATGTACGGGGGTTTTCTTATGCTATATAACGTTTAAAAAATCGTGAAAATAATGACCGACAGCCCTAGATAGGACATTGAAAAGGTTTTTTTTAGAGTTTTAGTACCAATCATTAGAGAGTAAAATTTATTTTAAAACACCTGATTTAGGGATAATGTCGAAGATCCCAGCCTTAACAAAACATAATTATCACATCGTAATATTAGCATATTCTTCACAAAATCAGTTGAAATTGTACAATTATCAGAAGATTTCAAAATATGGATATACAATTATACAGGGTGTAACAATATTCCAAAAATAACAAAACAAAATATCGTAAATGGTTGGGGGGCGGTAACATAACAAGGCATAACCATGTAGATCTAGATTGTCACCCAAAAAATAAAGTCTAATACACAGATAGATTTCAATAGACTGATATAAGCACGACAATAGCTATTATTTGCCTCTATTTGGTAATCTTCTAAGCAATAGCGATACAATGTCATTTCAATGGTATAACCTGCACTCTCGCGGGAGATGCCTATTTAATTTGCGCCGATCATCGAATCGAATCGCGCGAGACGCTGAGTTAACTTCCACGGGTTATAACATTGTAATGCGATTGGTTACGAGACTACCACTAGTGTTAATGTTTCATGTAGTCTCGTTACCGTACTTTTACCATTACCGTACTTACAGACTCACCTCCTCTGATGGATTGGAGCTATAATAGCGAATATTGTCGTAATACACTGTTTTTGGGGTTGCCAATGTACCCCGTTCCTATGTTACTGTTGCCAGATCCACTTCTGCCAAATTGCCTTTATTTGACTCAGACAAATGGAAAATCGTGTCGGTAACTTTCCCAATCAGCGAGAGGGAGAGAGAGACGAATGCGGATGGCAAGGGACTGTGAGAGATGACATTTGAGGGAAAAGGCTCATACCCAGCAGTGAAGATGATGAACTTTTCAAATCTTTGGAATAATTTTATTATGGGGTGATTCGGATGAGTAACGTAGAAACTTTGTTACTTAAATAGAATGTTCTTACGTCTATGATATGTTTACAGTTGCCTGTAATGAATTTATATTCGCTTTCCTTTTTAAACTATTTCACAATCTAGCGATATTTATTATTGACTTTAACGATATTGAGTAATTAAAGCATTTTGTTAAGCACTAACCTTTTCTATTAGAGCCACTGTCAGTAATTTAACATTGTTGCTCCTTCTGAGGTCATGTCCGCACAGATGGGACGTGGGGCGAGGGCGTAGAAAAGACACGTCGCCTCGCCAATCGCCAATTCATACAAAATGTACTGAAGGTACGGGACGAATCCCAGGCGAGGGCACGAACTCTACACAACGCGTCGCGTCTTTTCCGCGCCCTCGCCCCACGTCAGTTATGTGTGGCGAGGGCCTAAGCCGTTTAGACCGACTTGCACCACTTCTTAAATGTCACTTAAGTCGCCATTTAAATCGAATTTTGTGTGAAGAATTTTGGTGAAATGCCGTTTAAGCCACAATTAAGAAAGTGGTGCAAGTCGGCCTTAAGTTTTTATTTTTTGCGCAAAGTAGGTATTACTTACCAATAGTTTTGCTTCGGGCCAAAGCATTCTCAAAAATACTTATGTTATATTTCCTTTGTATCACATTTTCTAAATTGACTACACATTGTAACAACAACAATAAATTTTAATATAACCTTATGACTTATTAGTAGATACCCACTTATCACGGCAAAGTAACTTTAACACACATAAAAATAAAGAAGTCTCGTACCAGTGGCGTAACTATATCATCTGAGGCCCGTGGCAAATTCGTTGGATGGAGTCCTCCCAGTAAAAATAAAATAAATATAGATGATGCCAGGGCGGCTGGCAAGAGCTGGATGAGAGTAGCCGAGGGCCGTGCTCAGTGGCGTGCTATAGGAGAGGCCTATGTCCAGCAGTGGACAGGCGTAGGCTGATGATGATGATGATAATGATGATATAGATGGTCTTTAGTTGTAGCATATATGGCACTTTAGTTGATTTGAAGTACTCATATATAAACACGATGGGGAACTTGTGACTAACTTAGATTGGAGTGACATTGCTTTTATCATATAAAAACCAAGGAAAAATTTAAAGTAAATCAATAAAAATATTTTTTACGGGGTTCTCGGGGTCACAAAAAATGCGAAAAATAAAGTTACTCTAATAACATAAAACTTATGAGATTTCGTTCCGTCACTGAATTCTGAGCGTTATCTTATAAGGGTGCACATGCAGAAAAACATTATTTTACGAGATAACTCTAATATTGATAAACGCTTCATACATATAAGGCGTTACGTTAGGGAGTGACGTAATAGTCTAAGGTCGATTTGTACGCGCGTTTTAGTACCACGTGACTATAATTGAGTTTTGAACGAGTTATATAACAAAAAGTATTAGTCGCAGAGAAAAAAAATACCACGTTTATTATCTTTAACGTGTCCTGTCCTATTCTATTAAAACATTTTCTACTGCAAGTTCTCCATTGTAACAATTTTTTGTTAAAAATGTTAAGTTACTTCTGAGCTCGCGGCCTCATAGTTCGGGAGCCCTCTCGGGTCGGGGGCTCGTGACGTTTTGCCAGCTCTGCCACCCTATAGTTACGCCACTGACAGGAAAACGTACAGTAGTCAGCACATACACTTTGACACGTTGTGACGTGTGCACTCTACTCAGTTACATTATGGTTGAGCTTGCAACTAAAATGTATTATCTGCTGGTTTAACTGCCGTTGATTGCAGTGATTGAACGGATCGACCTCACCGAAGCTTTCGAGTGAATTCCAAAATTTCAAATTCCTAACGAGATCCTCGATAACGAGATTCCGTGCTTCGCAAGGCACGTTAAGCTGTTGGTGCCGGCTGCCGTCGATAGATGGCAGTCGTTAAGCCAAGTCAGAGGCCTTAGGGCGGCTTGACAACTTCTGACAATAGACGAGCCACTAGTCTACAAGCCTCCACCAATCCGGACTTGGCCCCCGTATTCCTCAGGGAAGAGAACCGTGCCCCTCGGTGGGGACATAATGGGTTGATGATGAACGAGATCCTATACACGGTTTCACACTTACCCCGGGTTTCGCGTACTCTAATCATCTATTAATGTACTATTAACAGCTGTCAGTTGCCTTTTGCTTGCTCTTTGGCCAACTGAGTTTAACAGTAGATTTAAAGCTTGTACACAGTGTAACAGCACGAGAAATCGGGGGAAGAATTCGAAAATTCGTTTCTTCTGGTGCGGTCAATTCGTTTGCTATGGATATGGTTACCTTCATGGGTACTTTTATGGCTAATTATACACTGAACGGGTCTAAAGTCTAAGTTACCCTAATTCCTACCGTGACCACGGCAACTGCAACGTTGTCAAAACGTAGGGAATGACTCAGGAAGTAGGTGGTCTGAGGTTCTATTCCCGAAAAATGGAAATAAAAGTGAAATTTGACGTAGCGCCCTGAGAGAGGTGTCAATCGACGCGGGGTCGGCTCCCGGTTTCCGACGCGCGATCCCGAGCGAGATACGAATTCCCGGAAGGAAGTTATTAGGTATTGAGGAACTTTACCTAATAAACAATCGTGGTTAGACCCATTAAATTAATAATTATGTGAGAACATCGCAAGTAATTAAAAAAGTAAATACATTTATGGCCTATGTATTTTGATAAAAATTGTCGGTACTTAAGTTATTTTAAAAATGTATACCGAATGTAGCTTAAACCATACAGTAGGTAGGTACTTGTAAAAAAACCTGTCACACCACTCACACCTGTTATTGTAGGTATCTATCCTATATCTCTTATATACTTAGATTTTTAATAGACATCAATTTACTTTAATCACAATTTCACACTACTCCCACTGAGGTGGCAAACTTGGACTGTTCCTCGAACAGCAAAAACTTACAAGTTGCAACTAAAATAATAGCAAAATTTTCTTATAAATACAACTATTTTGAGCCGTGGGCCGGAATATTTCTGTTTTCACATCAATTTGTATTTGTACTAACATAGACGGTTATTTTTTATTTATAGGTAATCTTTCGCATTTTTGCTAATATAAGTATCATTCTAAAAGTAATACTAACTTGAAGAAAATAAGGAAAATTTATCAAGGGGAGTGAAGACAGGACGTAAATCAGCGAGCTTCCTACGCTCAATGACGAATCTATTAACTACGATGACCAACTTAGCTTGTCATCGGCACGCTAAGAAGGTCGGATAAACTTAAATGATGTAAATATTACTGGGCTGTACACCATGAATTCTGGGTGGTTTGAAAGCCATAGCAAAATGAACGTAACAATAGCTATCGAATACGCTAAGTTTGTTTGTTATTTTTTTTTCTCTAAGCTCTTTCCAAAAATATCTCGACACAAACTCGAATCTATGAGAACCAATAGTAGCCAGCCAGATCAGTGCGTGCGCGCCGCGGGTCAGCGGATTTGCCATAATCGCCACGCTCGGCAGGCGGGTTGGCGATCGCAGTATGCGGTTGGAATCTCAGGAAGACGCTGCTGCCCGTCTCCTGGTAATTTATTTCCTCAGTCGCCTTCTACGACATCCACGGGAGGAAATGGAGTGACGCCAACCTTGTTAGTGTTGTTACGCATGAACTCATGTCTATGATAAGACATTAATCGAAGACGAAAAATCCTGATTACATCAAATTTTCCTACAGCTAAAACCTTAAAATTCATACAGTTGGTAATTCATAATCATAAAAAAAAAACAATTATAAACAGGAAGGTTGTGCCTGCGGCACCCACACTAGGATACCCTTTGTCGTGAGGACACAGATCGCTATGTTATAGTTTCTCTGTTGGGGTGCTTTCTAACGTGAATAGCTTCATAACATACACGAGCAGCCTATATCCGTCCCACTATAGGGCACAGGCCTTCTCTCAGGAAGAGAGTATGGGCCTAATCACCAAGCGTGCCCAGCGAGGATTGGCCATTTCAAGCGCTGAGGTATGTGAATAGCTCAGACACCCAGGTTTCCTCACGATGTTTTCCTTCACAGTTAGCGAGCGGTATTCCTACTATATCTTCACAAATGTACATAACTTAGAAAACCAAGTCATAGGTACATGCCCGCACTGGGGTGAATAGCTATTACATCCTTAATAATTTACATTTTTTTTTCTTGCACATAAAGAGTACAGTCACGGGGTGAACTCACGCCGAACCAACACTTACTCCCTTGACCTTAAACGACTAAACTTCAATGTGCCTACGTCTTTGCAACCGCCATTCTCCGGAATACCAACGAACACGTTATAGTTCAACTTGTCATCGTATCATTTCATAGTGATCTCAGCGGTTATCTGAGGTGGGATCCGGAAAGGACTGGTCTCGGGTTCGACTCCGGAGCTGTATTCGACCTGCAGCTGTAGAATGTCTTGGTGGAGAGACATGATCAAGCGTAGGATCTTGGTGAAATACTCCAGTTTCTGTAAAAGGCAGAATGTGAGGTGTGAGGAATTCTTCAAACAATTATTTAAATAGGAATTATACTAAAAAATATAATCATTATTATTTTACTAATTTCTGAGATAGATTTAGAATTTAGAGAATAATAATGATGATTTTCAATATTGTACACTAAAGGGAAATATTTTATTATGTGAATTATTTAAAATACAAATTAAATTGTCTAAAGAAAACTTAGAGCGGTAATAAAATTATTTCCCTTTTTCGTACAATTTATTGCATGCTTCATTTAATTCATTTAAAAAATCTATACTGCTCTAAGCACTGAATTTATTTTATTTGAAAAGAAAATAAGTAAGGGAAATATTCACTTACTTTTCCAAGTCATTTCCCTCAGTGTACAATACCAAATACGTTTTTACACTTAAAACACTCAAAATGTTGACATATTTTTATAATACAAGAAGTGACAAAATTTGACCCGGATCTTAAAAAAACAATAAAATCAACGTTGGGATACGGGGTAACATAAAAAAATACATTATCCCTGTTATTCAGCAAATGCATTCTTACAAATGGCTAGTAGTCCGCGAAATAGTGCCCGATCCCTGATTTTTTTATTAAAGAAATCCGAATGGCACATTTGTTCCTTGGGTGATTCTGAGCTGATTTAGACCTGGAGCCATCTGGGCAGGGGGGGGGACAGGGTGAGAAGTTTGCTTCCACCGCGTTCCTTTTGAAGCTGCCTGCAAAGCTACTAGGGCAAGATTGGTATCATGAACAACGAACAACGGTGCCAAGCGGCTTCCTTGAATAAAAATGCAGGGTTTCCATATAAGAAATGCCACTATTATGCGGACTACGGCGAGCATTTACGAAATAGTGACACACAATAGTGATATATGGCTGACTGGCTGTTGCCCGCGACTTCGTTCGCGTGGAAATTTTGATATTATTTTTCCAGAATAAAAAGTAGCCTATGTGTTATTCCGGACTTTGATTAATCTCTGAGCCAAATCATCCAGATCCATTCAGCCGTTTAGGCTTGATTGAGTAACAAACATCCAGCTATGCAAATTTTTGCATTTATAGTAAGAAGGAACATTAACGGAGTCCATGCAGTAATACTTGCGCCAACGTAAAAATCATAACTACCTTTTTTACACATTATTTTTGCAAAAGTGTCAGATCAATCTCCCAGACATGTTAATAGGAATACTTAGTGTAGTGTTTGCTTCTATGTGTGCGTGCGACATTCGCCCGACAACCAGTTATCAATATACCGTTGAACTGTGTCTACGTGTTTCATTTACAACTACATTGGCGACGAGGATGGGATCGTGGCAATCGGCTCCTCCGGACAGAATAACGAACTCCGTTTAGTTTGTTTGAGTTGATCGATATGTCTATGTGACGCCTTGCCTGACGTATCGAGACCCTATAATCAGTGACGCCTAACTTCTCTACTACACTTAGGAGCCATGGCTTGAACCTAGGATCACGGACCTGCGACTTGTATCATTTTGTGCCATAAATGGCCGTTTTTGGCGTTAATGCTATCTAGCCCTGGGTATTTTGCCTTAAGTTCACGGCCGTAGGTCCTGAAAATTACGAATAACATGATTGTGAGATTGATCTGACACTTTTTGCAAGAACGATCTGTAAAAGATAGATTTTTTTTTTCATTAGTGACGCTAGTAAACGCATTGAGATAGTTTCGCACAAAGACCACTGTGATCAGTTTCGTTAAAAAATTCTGGGAGTCTTTCTTGTTACCATTCTGTAGTTTGGAATGAAGGGTAGCTAATGTATTTACCTGACTACTCAAGCTATGTCCATTTGCTTTCTGTCCACCAACCACTGTGCTACATGGAAGAGGCTTCGCGATGCCGATCGTAACGGTTCCTGTAAGCAATGGAAAATAACTTTATCTACACTCATGTCGTAAGATTCGAATTATGATATTAGAAGATGAAAGTCGCTTAGTGTTAGTTCACAGACAACTGTGAAACCTAAAAAAAAAATTACTATACAAATTTTGTATTGTTTCGGTTTACGAAAATATGACCACATATCTGAATACCGTACAAAGCTCAAGTGGCTCCGTATCCGCACTTTAAGTACTTATACGTACCTAATGTATTATATGGAGGGGGGCACTTATAAAAATAACTATTTTAGTAATGATGTAATAGAATACACACTAATACTTGCTATTAATCTTGTTTTCTTTAGTTTCATTAATAAATGAGTGAAGATAAAATAGTGTATGCAACAGCATACAGAACGATATTAGAATACCTACTCGTGTGATAAACCCACACTCGTATTCTAAGAATCTCTCTTAAATGACAGTTCCATAAACTACAACTTATTATCTCACTAATTGAATCGTGTGATTTTAAAACGACACATGTTTTTTTTTTTTTTTTCATTACAACTTTGCAGGAAATAGAAAAAACTGTTTTATTCAAATACTAATATCTACAACAGCAATATTTTAGCATATTATATTGATTTCTGTATGAATAAACTACAATTTTTTTTCTAATGTAAATCAATAGGTAGGTGTAAATAATTTAATTAAAAAAAAATGGACAAGTTTTATTTTAAAAACACATGTGACTTGTGTTGTTTTAAAATCACACGATTCAATTTAAATTACATTACATAAACTCGCACCTGTCTTCGGGAGAGATAGGCAGAGAGAGGCCAGGGTTTGCCGCTTCGTTTTTCATTTGCACTCTTCGGATGCAGAACCGTGAAACCGTTTTAAATATCGTGCCTTAACAAACGAGTAACAAGAAGTGAAAGAGGGAATCAGAAAAAATAACTTGAAAAAGATAAAATCACAGCAAACACAACCTTCAGCACACTATCACCTCGCGACTGAATGACTGGCTTTGACAACTATACTAACTTCAGTGGTCTTTCATAAGCCAACCGATACGTGTTATTGTTAAGCTAAGTTTTAGAATTGAAATAGTTATTCTTAACGCTAAACCGCACTAATGAATTATTATTATGAGAGGATGAATTAATTTAAATAGTTATTGAAATAAACAGTGCCGTAACTATAGGGCTGGCAAAATTCCACGGGCCCCCGGCCTGAGGGGGGGGGGGGCACCGAACCGAGAGGCCGCGATCTCAGAAGTAACTTAACGTGTGTAACAAAATTTTGTAACAACTATAATGTTTATATATGAGTACTACAAATCAATTAAAGTCGGGCCATATATACCACAACTAAGGACCATATATATATATATATAGGCAGAGACCAGGGACTGCCACTTGCCACGATCCTGACGGATCACTTTCGCTTCCTCAGTATTCATTAGTCGTTGCATGCACGCACGCACCATATACAGGGCGTCCCACGGCTATGCCACATGGAGGGAATTTATAATGATAGGTACTTTAAAATGATAATGTCAGTTGCATGTCCTTACGGCAATGTCAGCTTTTCAATTTTCTGAACATAATTTCTCATCAAATGTTAAAATCCGTGGTCTTCCTTTTATTTCTGATACTATGTTATTTAGCAAAAAAATAATCCTTATAATGGAAGCCTTTCGATCGGTATGATAAAGCTACAGGGTATTTTTTTTTCGGGTACCTAGCGGGTGCGATTCCCGGTTCAACCATGTAATTATTTAAAAATTTATGAATGCAGTTTAAATTGTTTTATAACTTAAAATAATTTCTTCTTTCAGTAAAAAGTTCCATCCACAATATTCAAGGTACTTTCCCTCCACGTAGCATAGCCGTGAGACGCCCTCATCATCAGCCATTTGACGCCCCCTGCAGGACATAGGCCTCCTTCGCAGTTTTCATAACCATGAGGGGTTTTGCCACAATCGCCACGCTCGGCAGGCGGGTTGGCGATCGCAGTATGCGGTTGGAATCTCAGGAAGACGCTGCTGCCCGTCTCCTGGTAATTGATTTCCTTAGTCGCCTTCTTCGACATCCACGGAAGGAAATGGAAGGAAGAAAGTGGGACGCCCTGTACATATTTTATTTTTACTGGGAGGGCCCCATCCAATGAATTTGCCACGGGCCTCAGATGGTATAGTTACGCTACTGAAAATAACGCTAAACCTGCATACCGATTGAAAACCACTTACAATAATAAAATGTTACAACTCCCCAAGGCTCGAATCGGTCGAACAGTATTTCAGAAATATGAGTAGAATCGTTTTATAGTTTTCAAATCAACACCGCATCACACGATATTATTATTATTATTATGTCCGACTGCGAAAACAGACACCCGAAGGGGTGCCAAACGGGACCCTAGTACCAAGATTTCACTGTCCATCTGTCTGTCTGTTTGTCGCCAGGCTGTATCTCATGAACCGAGATAGCTAGGCAGTTGAAATTTTCACAGATGATGTATTTCTGTTGCCGCTTTAACAACAAATTGGATGCAGGCCGCTTCCAACCGGTCTTTTTGGAAATCCATGGAGGAGGCCTATGTCCAGCGGTGGACTTTTTGTGGCTGAATGATGTTATAACAACAAATACTAAAAATAGAATAAAATAAATATTTAAGGGAGGCTCCCTCCCTCCCTACAATAAAGGTTGTCTAAAGACAGCGCTCGCCATCTAGCGGCCACCTATGTAACCTTTACAGCGCCGATGTCATGTCGCTAAATGTCAATTTTAAACACTTCTTGTTGGTTTCTATAGATGGCTGTTCTCAAATTCGATCTTTGTCTAATGTTGTATAGATAATGGTACGAAACCCTTCGTGCACGAGTTCAACTCATACTTGGCCGGTTTTCCTAAACTGAGATATTTCCCCTATTGGTTGCTAGTTGGTTCCAGTAACCAATAGTGGAAATATCTCGGTTTTGAAAACAGATGTCCATTATTGTTTTTAGTTTTGGGACAGCCGAGATATTCCCTCAAAGAGATAGTAAGTAGGTATGGGCTGACCAGCAAAGTTGCCACGCGCGCCCACTGCTCTTTGGCGGTTTTCGGCGCGAATGTATGTGAAATGAGACAGGGCTCTTATTATGAAAAATGCTACATTATCGGAAGTAGCGAGATGGTCGCTTGTGAGTGTATTAAACATGAAACTATTCAAAAAAATAACCGTGTTTGTCGCTAGATTCCAGTGAATTCGCTTGTCAGTGTATTAAATATAAAAGTATTTAAAAAAATAACCGTATTTGTCGCTAGATTCGAGTGAATTGTCGGGCTCAAGCGCGACGTTGATGACCCTTCCGAATATATCGCTCAGAGCCGGATTTTGAGATCTGAAGGCCCTAGGGCAACGAAGGAGCGGAGGCCCCTAATTATTCCCAAAAAAAAAATACGAAACAAAAATTACAATGAGTACGACGAACCTTTTTTTTAAATTTGAAAAACAAACAGACGTTATAAATACTCATAAAAGATTGGCGTTTAATGATAGTACATATTAGCCTTTTGTGGGGCCCTTTCCTTGTGGAGGCCCCAGGGCAGTAGCCCCGCCTGCCCTCCCCTAAATCCGGCCCTGATATCGCTGCTTCATCATAAGGGCCCTGAACACAAAAAATAGTTTTGACGTAATGAATTATCATTCTGTTTGTTGAATGTCAGTTATAATATTATTTATTTATTTATTGATACTTTTATTGCACTTAAAAAATGCGGCGGACTTAATGCCACTACAACGCTTTGTTACATTTTATCGTCACGTTGCACTATTTATGTAAAAAAGGTATAATGTCAGCATTACAGATTATTACAGAACACCACATACAGCGTGAGTAATAAATAATGATTATTATTAATTATAGATCATAGACTAACAATTGGCATCTAAATATTATTTAGTTTTTGTTTATATGATAACATATACGATAAGATTTTGAGCCTCCGCTTCCTAAAAGAAACTGAGATTTGGAAACCATTACAGAAATAAAACTTAATTAAAAACAGAAATTACAGCTGCTAAATATTGGACTATTTTACGTATCGCTTGTCTGGTGATAGGCCTACAGATAAGGTTTGTGTGCCTTTCCTCTTGCAAACATTACCTACCTGGTATTTGCTCGCAGCTACAGATAAAAATAGATTAATCACACCATTAAGTGTTTCCATTGTTATTTACCTGCATAGTTTTCTTACGCAAATGTTCAATTCCATAGTTCAATTCTTTCAATCTTTGCTCACAGTGGATATACAGTGGGGCTGACGACTAGACTAGATTAGAACTTGTTATTTGACAAACAAAAAAAATACATTAAAAGCCTCACATAATATCTAAATTTTGCCCTAAACAATTGCCGGTCTTATCGCTAAAAGTGATCTCTACTAGCTAGCGATCTCTACTTTTAATTTATATATTTTTTTTCGAGAAAACAGATAATTTTGAGAGGCTAGGTCGAATGTTTTGATTTGGGCTGCTTTAGATTTTATTTCTCAATTTTTTTGTAAAGTTAATTTGATAAATACTTTGAGTCCACGAAACCGGTAGTACGTCATTGTAATGGAAGTCCTCGAAAAAAATCTCCCTCTGAGTAAAGTTAGTTCATAGACACAAACTTTGACTCTTTGATTCATAGATCCATTGATCGACCTACCAATTGATCCATGTATTGATTCATTAAACCATTGATTTACTGAATCATCGATTCATTGAGCCATCAATTCATAGATCATTGATCCATCTATAAATTAATGTATTGATCAATTTAACCTTTAATTCTGTCGTAAGTTCAAACCGGTCCTCAATGTTAATTCTAAAATCAAAAAAGTCACCTTTAGGCGCGCTCTTGATGGCTCTAACAGCGGTGGCCAGCGAGCTGCGAGCCACGTCCTGTCCGTTCACCGACACTAGCCGATCGCCCGGCGCCAGTCGGCCGTCCGCCGCCGCCGCGCCGCCCGCCACCACAGACCGGACCACGATCACTGAGCTGCCCGCCTCGGACGGATCCTGCAACAGTCATCGGCTGTCATGTCGGACAGCTCCACTGCGCTGAATGCGACAGAATCTTTATAAGAAAGTTCGGATGTTCTAGCCACATTACCGGGTTCCTGGTTGTCCTTGCCTAGTTACTATAGCACAGGGTATTCTTGTTTGGAACCAGGACAAGTGATGGTAAAAAGCTACTTAGAGGCTAAAAATTCCACCCATGCCGGGACTTGAACCCGCGACCTCTGGCTAACTCTGGCCAGCGCTTTCCAAACTGAGCTAATGGGCAAGTGCAGGCATCAGTGAAATTTTGAGCCTCTTTACAAACTTCTCTGTATTACGTACAGGCAGCTATTTACAACACTTGCAGCCCCGAGTAACCCACTTTGCAGTTAGGTTTTTACATCGGAATGATATCGCTGTACCCACATGATTATACTCTTTTTGTTGCACTAACCCGTGCTGAGGACAATAATAATTGTCCTCAGCACGGGTTAGTGCAACAAAAAGAATATAACAGGTGATTGTGTTGTGTCTTTCCTTCATCAAGCACACGCCAGGAAGCAGTGACGGTAGCTGTCTTCGGACACGACGAGGAGGCCATCATCATCAGTCATAATAGACAAATCATGTAGCCACTGACCTCCATAGCAGACATAATATTATAATCAGCACACTTCTGGCTAGGACCTAGGTTATACAATAAAATACCAGAGGATGGTATGGTGTATGGTACAGAAAAGTAGTAAGAACCTTAAATCTTGGATTTGTGACATGGGTATTACAGATGCGGAAAAACTAGTATTTCATAACTGCATGATAAGTATATGTTTTATCTATTATTATTTATCTTATGCACTATAGCATTTATGTCATCTGTTATTTGATATAATAGTTTTCTATTCTGTAATATATTAGTGTATGTATTTTGTATAATGCAAGTTTATGTATGATGCGATGCCTATTAGTGTTTCAAATAACTCTTTATCACCGCCTCTTCTTACCTACCCAGCAATCGATAATGGAATCTGATCACTTCAGAACGGGCTTTACTTGTGAAGTGTTCAGGCATTTACTGCAGGTATTCTGAATCATATACTTTGTGAAGAAAACAAATAGCACAGTTAACAGCAGATATATCGTCCTCGTCAATCTGTCGACATCCACTATTGTAAATAGGTTTCTATATAGCAGGGATCCTCGAAATCAGCCATGTGATGCCTACTGCAGGACATACCTAGGCCTCCTTCATGGTTTTCGTAACCATGAGAGGGTTTTGCCATAATCGCCACGCTTGGCAGGCGGGTTGGCGATCGCAGCATGTGGTTGGAATCTCAGGAAGGCGCTGATTTCCTTGGTCGCCTTCTACGACATCCACGGGAGGAAATGGAGTGACTTATAAAACTTACCAAATAATCCAAAATCGAGAAACCCAGTCCACGGTCCTCTTTCTGTAGTTGGATGTACTCGATCTGGTCGCTCCACATTGCGAGGCCACTCAACGGCTCCAAAGACCTGGACTTGTTCCTCTCCAGAGCTTCTATGCAGAATTCTGGGGAGATAAACATCTATTTATGCCGTCGAAACGAAGAAACGAAGAAGAATATGCGGAGCTGACGGCCAACCTCAATTAGAGGAGAGGCACAATAAGAAGAAGAAAAAGACCGTACCGTCATGGCCATGTCCGGCTGACATGACCGTATTTGCGCTGCACAACGAGGCTACTGAACTTTCGGACTTGGCCTTGATGAGACGCTGAGGAGGCGACAGCAAATCCTGGAGACTTCCGCCGAGCATATTCTGGAGGATGAAAGGCTTAATTAATTTTTTTTAGCATGTCTGTTGTCTCATGCGTAAAGAATGTTTAAATAGATAGGTAACTCTTCATTGCACACCAGTAGTTTACAGAGATAAGGCGTTTAATATCTAGTTATTAATAGTACCATTGAATTTTAATGATAGTACACAATCGCGGTCTTATCGCTTAAAGCGATCTCTTCCAGACAACCTTAGGATGGACAGGATAAGACATAACACTGTCTAAACTGAATTATTTTGTATCCATAGGCATAATATAACTATAATAATACATATAAGAACAATTTATTCTTACAACGGTGGTAGCCTAGTGGGTAGAACATTGGACTCGGAAGCGCGAGACCCAGGTTCGATTACCAGTGCGGGTATGTACCTACGACTTTGTTTGTTAAGCTATGTACATTTGTGAAGTTATAGTAGCAATACCACTCGCTAACGGTGAAGGTAAACATCGTGAGGAGACCTGAGTGTCTGAGCTATTTACATACCTCAGCGCTTGAAATCGCCAATCCGCGGTGGGCACGTGTGGTGATTTAGCCCATACTCTCTCACTGAGAGAAAGCCTGTGCCCTACACAGCCCCTGTGCCTGTGGGGCTTATATAAGCTGCTTATGTATATTCTTACAATATTTCGCTATATGCTCGTTCCTTGACATACCAATATATTGTTGATTCTTTTATTTATGCACATCCACCTACCGCCCAAATTCTTCTTGCGATCAATCCATCCAAAAGTTGGCAGGAAGATATGGATATAAGTGATAAGACTACCAATTATATACAATTGATTAGATTTTAAAGACACATGTAATTTTTTTTGTGCTAGAAAGTGTTCAAAGGGCAAAGTGAAGGGAAGAGAGTTCAAAGCAGACCACCTGCTAAATGGAGTGGCCAGGTCATCATCATCATCCATTTTACGCCCACTGCAGGACATAGACCCCCTTCGTGGGTTTCATAACCATGAGGGGTTATGCCATAATCGTCACGCTTGGCAGGCAGGTCAATCTCAGAAAGATGCTGCTGCCCGTCTCCTGGTAATAGATTCCCTTAGTCGCCTTCTACGACATCCACGGAAGGAAATTGAGAGACGCTATTCTTAATCCGGAACTGGCCAGGTCACCAAGGTAACAGCACTTATGTTTCACCAGGCAGTCTACGCAGCGAACGATTGCTCCAGATGGAGAGTACTCTACACCCATCCCGCTCACAGCGGCCACGATCCTCGGCATTGGAGGACCGACTGATTGGATTGGAATAAATTGTTCTCCATCTATTATATCATCTACTTACCCTAGCGTAGATCCTATGGTTATCGTCTCTTTTCGCCCGAGCACAGACCAGTCGCACAGGTGAAACGACGCCACGTAACCTCGACACCAACTCTACGTGATGCGCTCCTAGTACTCGCCAACCGTTCACCTGAAATTATAAATAATTGTTATTTTCATGAAGTGTATTATTCGAATTTATTTACATGAACAGTATATAATGCTACAATCATAAATTAATAGTATTTACCGTATTTTTTTAACCTATAATTAAATATAACTAAATAAAGAAACATAGATATAAAGAAACTCTGCCACTGCCTCTGGTAAGGGTCCCCAGTATGCGCGTTGGATGGCGAGACTTATCCTCTGCCCGTGGTAGTAACCAGCTCGGGGGTCCCTGGTCGTGTCGATGAGGCGCGACGATAGATCTTTGAAGAACAGTCGCGCCTCAGACCCCCACGGTCCGAGTGTCTCGACACCAAACGGCACAAATACATGACTCTGTGCTAGAGTCCCGTACTTGCACCGCTTGATGCCTTCTGCACTTGATGCCGCAGCGCCTGTGGGACGGCGCTAAAGTGTCCGCGCATGTTGTGAGTCCCACACCTTGGTTTCCCATTTTTTCATGGAATCAACGACATCCCATCTGGTCTCTTGCCATCGTCCCGAGCTACACCGTTTGGCTCTAGAATTGCCAGGACGATGATTGTGGCAAGAGCTCTCCGAATGATGTCGTTGATCGACGCATGGCGCGGAAGTCTGCTGGCACTCCGCTGGCATGACAGACCGTGTTGACCCCGACGGTCAACGTTTTCTCCGCAGAGTAGATAAATAAATAAACAAATAATAAATTATTTATTTCCAGAAAAAGTCAAATATAACTTTCTACACGCCTGCCATCGAAGGAAAAGAAAGCTTCTACCGCAGCGCACGAGCAATCTGTATTTGGACTTAACTTACCTAATAAAGATTCACACTTCAAGCAACTTATCTAGACGAATAAACTACCCGGATGTCCCTTCCCCTGTGGAAACAATGGGAGAGCATATGAAGGGTGTCCCGTTGGGCGTCGGCCGGTTGGACGCCCCAAGTATCGCTGGAAAGACGCGGTGGAAAGAGACCTGCGTGAGCTCCAGGTGGATTATTGGATAAAGGCAGCGCAGTTATGTTTCCCTATGAAAGTTGGCATCTTCGTCCCTGAGCCAGAATGAACGAATGAATGATGTCCTTTTACACTAACAACTGTTAATCTGTTGACAGCTGTCAGTTGGCCAAACTGCACACGAAAAAACTATTAACAGTAGATTGCAGAATGTCAGCATACGGGAAACGTAAGATCAATAAAGTTTCTCACCTCAAGCAACTCGTCCCCAACCCGATGCACGCCAAGCTTCGCCACGGGCCCGTCGGGCGCGATGGCTCGGATGTAGTGCCTCGCTTGCACCTCGCGCCCGCCGACGACACGCACCGTGCCTTCTAGAGAGATACCGAGGCCAGTGTTGCGTTCTTTCATGATTGTGCCCACCTGTAAAGAAGAAGATTCAGACGAAGATTAAGGCTGCTCTTACGTGGAGCATGCTGTCCCGCTCGCACAATTTAATAATTTTAGTGATTGTAATAAAATGAGTAGGTATACTTTTGATAAATGTGATCTGAGGGTTTGATTTTGCGAACATTCAAGGCGCGTGTTTGCTATCCTGTACTAAGTTTTTGATTGAGAAAAGATTCGAAAAATAATAATTTTGGAAACAACTTTTCTTTAATAAAAAGTACTACTCATGATAGTATTTTTCACTGATCTGAAGTACCTGATTGAATTCTACGAGATAGCTTGTAAGCTAGCTAAAAGCGACGCCGCGGATTTCCAACGTTTTCGTTTTATATAGCAAGATTTTAGAAGACCCCGAATCAAAGCGTTTTCTTCATTAATAGGTATATAAGAAAAAAATTATTTAAAAAAAAAAATTTCAGGAATTTACTGCAACTTTCGTGGACGAAACCCAAATTGGTAGTCACACAGTGTCGCCAGATTATTGAAAATGGAAAACATTGAGTTAGATAGACACTTTATTGCACACCAGTAATAATTTAATATTTTTTTGTAAAACATTGGGCTGGCCATAGTGGCCATGTCATTCCTGGATACATAGGCAACATTCGCTACCGAGTAGGTGCCACAAGACGGACATCGAACTCGAGGCCGGCCTAGGAGACGATCGAGAGATGATTTCGACCAACATCTGTCGGAGCTATCTGATGAGGTGGCCCAGGACGAAAAACTCTGGACTAAAGTGGGGGAGCCCTTTGCCCAGCAATAGGACACAAACATAGAGCGCATGCGTAAAAAAAAACAGGCCAAGTGCAAATCGGACTCGCGCACGAAGTGTTCCGTATCATTATCTTTACAACATTAGACATATTAACAACCTATTTAGAGGCCAAAAATTCCACCCATGCCGGGACTTTGAACCCGCGACCCCTGGCTAAACGTGCCAGCGCTCTCCCAACTGAGCTAATAAAAATAAAAAAAATTGTTTATTAAAAATCAAGGCATTACAGATATGAATAACTGCAACTCCCACACTAGGCACAGCCTGTGTCGTGGGAGTCGGGTAGGATACGCAGAATCATAATTAGCACCCGTTGACAGAACGAAAGAATATCGGGTATCGAGTCATAGATGTAAACAAGAACAGTGCTACTACGGACTCGCGGGCAGCCGCACTAGGCCGAGCCTGTGTCGCGGGCAACCTTATTGTAATTCGTACGTGTGTATTAATAGCGTGTGTATTGCTAGGCTTTTATAATATTTTTAACAAATGCACATTTTATAAAAATTTTTTTCGGTATACAATAAAGAATATTCTTATCTTATCTTACAAATGGGCAAGTGTAGGCATCAGTGAAATTTCGAGACTCTTTACAAACTTTCTCTGTATTACGTACAGGCAGCGACATCTGGCCGAAGCAATTTACATCACTTGCAGCCCCGAGTAACCCACTTTGCAGTTAGGTTTTTACATCGGAATGATATCAATTCCGTGTGGCGCCGGATTAGGAATAGCGTCACTCCATTTCCTTCCGTAGATGTCGTAGAAGGCGATTAAGGAAATCAATTACCAGGAGACGGGCAGCAGCGTCTTCCTGAGATTCCAACCGCATACTGCGATCGCCAACCCGCCTGCCAAGCGTGGCGATTACGGCAAAACCCCACATGGTTATGAAAACCACGAAGGAGGCCTATGTCCTGCAGTGGGCGTCAAATGGCTGATGATGATGATGATGATGATGATGATGATGATATCAATTTTTAAGACAGATAGACGGACAGTGAAGTCTTAGTAATAGGGTCCCGTTTGGCATCCTTCGAGTACGGAACCCGAAAAAATCGCCTCATGGACAACAGACCAATGAATTGGCTTACAATAATATCAATGGCGCACTCGTGGCCCGGCCAGTCGGTCTCGCTGGCCAGTATATCCCGCCACTTGTCCTGGATCCGCCTGACTTCCGCCCGCTCCTGCCCCCCGTCGTCGGCGCCTATCACGTACTCTGCCTCCTCAGCGGGCGAGGTGGGGGAGGGGAGGTGCGGGACAATCTCTGACTCCGGCTCGGTTTCGATCACGGTCGACTCTTCATACTGAAAAGATAGGTAATGAATTAATGAGTGAATGGGTAAATTAATGAATGTACGAATGAATGAACGAATGAACGAACGAATGAATGAATGAATGAATTACCATTTATTGCCAATAACAAGGATGCGATACTCATACAAACTTATTAAAATACTAACATAATTTATTTTGGCAGAAACTAAGATCAACCTATAAGGTCACATGCTACTCATTTAGAACAATATAGAACCTAACACCTTTATTTCTTAAGTTTTTCGGTCATAATTTTTTCTATCCGCGTGGCGCCGGATTAAGAAGAGCGTCACTTCATTTCCTTCCGTGGATGTCGTAGAAGGCGACTAAGGAAATAAATTACCAGGAGACGGGCAGCAGAGTCTTCCTGAGATTCCAACGACATACTGCGATCGCCAACCCGCCTGCCAAGTGTGGCGATTATTGCAAAACCCTTCATGGTTTTCCTAACCCTGCAGTGGGCGTCGGGTGGCTGATGATGATGGTGATGATGATGATTTTTTTTTTTTCAGTTTTTAGTTGCTAATTCCTCACACACGTAGCGCAGAATTGTTGAGTCCTTAGATCTGGATAATTGTTTGGCTCCTTTATTTTTTAGTCCAGTATCCTCGATATGCACCGGTTATAAACCAATTCCTTCACCATCTGGTGCGTTATGGCACCGACAGGAGTCCAACTCTTAAATATAACGACGATGATGATGATAGTTCTTCGGTTCTTTAGCTTTTTCATTGACTGTGAGCTCCCTATATTCTTCTTCATTTATAGCCAAACAAAACAGGTCTTCAACGCTGGCTGAATTCCCTGATTTTTCTGGGCCGCGACTTCCTTCTTTCCCCAACCCACCTCCTACCCTCAGTCTTGCCCATCATCAAGTACTTACACTGCATTTTACACTTGCATTTGTACTAAATCTATATTTAGCCAGGGACGTCACCGAAGGACTCGGCGGCGCAACGGGCGCCCACCTCGATAATGATTATTTGATTCTTTGGCTTTTTGACTGCCTGCTCTCTTAGTACAGTGGATTCTGTACTACAAATCTTTACAAAACAACTTACCACACTAAAACTGTATTTAGCCAGCGACGTCACCGAAGGACTGGGCGGTGCAACGGGGGCCCTCCCGTCCTGAGCAGCCAGGGCTTTCTGGAGCCGCTCGAAGCCAGCGCCCCGCAAGTAGCGCAGCGCCCTGATGCGGACCTGGGGCCCCTGGGCGTCTTTCAGAAGGGCCACGGCGCGATGGTTCGAGACACCGTGCAGGGGGATGCCGTCCACCTGGAAAAAAATATGAGTCAATGATAAACTTACATACATAAACTTACGCCTGTATCCCTGAGGCCGAGGGCCGCGTTACATAAAACTATAATTGATAGTTTATTATGACATTTCGATGTACATTGCGTAGCCGAGTCTTTCTACTTGTTACTCTGTGGGTTAATCGACTTTGCAATGTACATCGGACTGCGAAGAGATTTATCTCTTCTGTACTTAAAAAACTTAGCGTATACAAAATCGACTTTTCAACAGAATCAATGCTTATGACGAGGAACTTGCGTCTAACTTAGATTGGAGTGACATTGCTTTTATACCATAGAAATCATACAAAAACCTAGGAAAAATTTAAAATTAAAACAATAAAAATATTTTTTTCGTGGTCACAAAATATGCGAAAAATAAAGTTAGTCTAATAAATAACACAAAACTTATTAGATTTCTTTTTTTTATTGAATTCTTAACGATTTCTTATAAAGGTGTACATGCATAAAAACGATTTGTCGATTTATATGGCGCGTTTTAGCACCACGTGATTTAGATTGACTTTGCGACAGATTATACCTATTACAAAAAATACCACGTTTATTTATATTTCAAAGTGTCTCTATTAAAACATTTTTAGTTTAAGTTCTCCATTAAACGTGTTTCGTGCGCACATTTTTTTACAAGAAAAAACTAAAGACTAATGGCAGCGTGCATAATTATGCGTGTTGCTTACGGACATATTTTTACAAGAAGAAAAAGTAAAATGAAACGAATGACAAAAAAACAATTAACTTAGAACTAATAATGAGGTTACGTACTTTTTGGCGAGCGCAAACAACTTCCCCGGCCTTGACATGTGAATTTCATACCAATATTGATTGAAACGCTTGATTCATATAATATACCACAGACGAAACGTTTATGTATAGTTAGATGCCCGACGTGCCTACCGTTAACTGGACCTATGTGGGTGCGTAAGTAATAAGTACGCTAATAATAACTGAGCACCAGCGTGCATATTATGCTTTAGAATTATGCGTGTTGCTTGCGCAAATATTTTTACAAGAAGAAAAAACAAAGACGAATGACAGAAAAAAGAATAAGAAGTAACAAGGAGGTTAACTACTTTTTGGCAGGCCCAAACGGACTGCCATAGCAAGCCATGTAGTGTAGTTCTATGAAATAGGGCCCAGTGATGCCATTTAACTTGATCCTGACAAATCTCTGTTGCTTCTTCAACTTTCATTAGTCGCTGCATGCACGCACGCTGGTTACGGGTACTTATTATCTTGCTCGTCGCTAATTTATCCCTTACTTGGTCTCCTGGGAGCTACTTTACCGGTAGATGTATAAGTAATCAGGAATACAAATCTGACGAAGAATGATACTGCCACATCACAAACTTGATTGCCCAAAAGATGTGGAAATGGGTAGGTCATATAGTATGCTGTTGTAGATAAGACCAGAGATGGGTATAAAGTTACTAGAGACCTAGAGATGGGTGCAGAAATGTGGGTACACAAAAAAATGTTAAATCTCCAGAGAAAACCGTAGAACCACAATTTTTTCTACGGAAAAATTATAATAATAACTTCCACACAAGATAATCACTTGCCCTGGGCCCAAACTAGGATACCCTGTACTAAGGTTAAATTCAAAATTCAATTTCAAATTCAAATTCAAATTCAAATATTTTTATTCATTGTAAAAACAGAATGTTTACTTAATGAACGTCAAAGTTGTTAGTTTCACAATTAATGGATTATGTGGAGAAGAAGCTAACAAAGAAACTCCACATTTATTCTTTTCAAAACACGTTTTAACTTAATTAACAGAGTTTTCAACTTAAAATATTAGTCATGAATGTGTTGAACACTAGTCACAATCGTCCTTTAAATAATATTAATCTACTGTTTAATGCCAAACATCTTTGTCTTCTAAATAATCCTTGATGTTATAGTAAGCCTTTTTGCACAGAATGTGCTTAACACATTTTTTAAATCGCGTTGGAGGTAACTCTAATATATCTTGAGGAATTTTGTTGTAGAACCTTATACAGTGCCCCATAAAGGATGTGTTAACTTTTGCAAGTCTAAATAGTGGAAATGACAATTTATGTTTATTTCTAGTATTAACATTATGGTGGCCACCAACATTTTCGAAGTCTTTGATATTTTTTCTAACGTACATAATATTAGGGGTTAAAGTATGAAATTGCCGTTTTATTGCAATAGGTTCTTTGAATTGACATAGAATCTTCATGGTTTGAGGTTTTCGAATGAAACTTTTTTCAAATGATTTCTATGATGTTCTTTTCTTAAAAAATGTGAAACATTTGAATATCCACTTTCAATTGTTTTTGTTATTCAATTTAGATAAGAAAGATGGATACTGCGAAAATTCGAGTGATTATGAGGCACCCATTTTTCGTATTTTTTTATTTTATTGATTTAACGCAAGTGAGTCAATATTGTGGGTAAGGTAACGTTAAACCATGCCGCTAATTCCTAAGTAGTTTGACTAGGGTCGGCTTCCACTATCTCTCTTAATTCATCGTTATTCACCTGTGTGGGCGGTCTTCCTCGTGGCTCGTTCTTTAAGTCGAAATTTCCATCACGAAAGCGTTTAAACCAAAATCGCACGGTGCGTTCATTAGTAGACCCCTCTCGAAACGCAGCATTGATATTGCGGGCTGTTTCTGCCGCGTTAGTTCCGCGTCGGAACTCGTATTCAAAAATCACTCGAATTTTCGCAGTATCCATCTTTCTTGTCTAAATTGAATAACAAAAACAATTGAAAGTCGATATTCAAATGTTTCACATTTTTTAAAAAAAGAACATCATAGAAACCATTTGAAAAAAGTTTCATTCGAAAACCTCAAACCATGAAGATTCTATGTCAATTCAAAGAACCTATTGCAATAAAACGGCAATTTCATACTTTAACCCCTAATATTTTCATAAATGTATTGACATGCAACTGTTAAGATGTTGGTTTCTTTGAAGAAATCTCTTAGCGAATCCCTACTACCTAACTTGTAAATAAATCGGATGGCTCTCTTCTGTAAGATGAAGATCGTCTCAATGTCTGCTGCCCGACCCCACAGTAGTATGCCGTAGGACATAATACTATGGAAGTAACTAAAATAAACAAGCCTAGCAGTTGCAACGTCAGTGAGCTCTCTAATTCTTTTGACTGCATATGCTGCAGTTACCAGGCATGATAAAGAAAAATAAAAAATCAATACACCGTCTTCAAAAATGGTAGAAGAGCACCAAATTTAACAGTTGTGCAGCTTAAATACTGTGTAGCTGCAGTATAACTACGATTCAATGTAGCGCTCAAGCTTTGTGGCTATTAGTTCGAGGTAGGTTTTATTTCGTTTTTCTCCTAATTACTCACAGAACAACGCTAATGAGGTGCAACAAGCGAGGAGCTAGCAATAACAAAAAATGGCTACTACATAACATAACACAACAAAACTTTCTGTTGGAACAACAAAGGGTATTTACACAGTGCTATTCTAGACTTGGCGTGGACTTCAGCTGAGCACTGGGCGCAAGAGTGGGGAATATTTCTGGACAGAATGTTAACCAAGTACACACTACACTTTTATTTGTGTTTTGTTTCTTGTGTGCAATAAAGAATATTCTTGTCTTACCTTACACATCCATGACAAGATATTTTACAGTAGTTATAATTGATTAAAAACATATTTTTCTTAAAATAATGCTAAAATTTTGTAAACAATCTCTACGATATTATTGCACTTTACGGTGACTGAATTAAAACTTTATGTCTTTCTCATGTATGTGGTCTAAAGACAGTGACCTGCAATTTCGAACGTCACAAACAAATATAACAAACTTTTCCCAGACACGTTATGAAGTTCAGAACTATCAAAAACTAACAGTCTTATTTATAAAAAAACGAAATTCCTTAAAACACTCCTCAAAGGCAGTTTTAAAAGTCTGTGGTAACGAGAAAAACGTAACGTAAATATACTTTCGCAATCATTAACAATATATAGAATGTGCGAGTGATAGGTAATGCCAGTCTTATATACGCTCTTAACCTGTTATCTGCTGAATTAGTATTCTGCAGATTAAGCAATTAACTTTAAGTAGGTACTCCAGTGTGACTTTACTTTAGAGTAGGTACCTAAATTACTTGTGGAGTTGAGAATCTTAAAAAGTTCTGTTTACATGTTGTCACCGAATGTACTTGCTGCTCTCCCAAATGAAGCTACTGCACTAACGGCTACGTGAGCTCGAGTTTATCTTCTGACATGAACATATTTACAACAAGGCCGTTCGTGAGAGGCTGCCCAGCGTTCATGCAAATTGAGAGGTACCGACAGCAAAACTAGTCGGTGCACCGTCTGACCTATAAAGATTTTTTTTTTCTTGATCCGTTATAGGTAGCTGGTTGATTTATTCACAGAATATGTGTCATTACGGCGGGGTTATCAACAAATATACAAAATAAGTAGGATCCCCAAACAATAACTAAGATGTTTTACCTTTTTTTTTGTATTTGCTCTATCGCAAAAATGGTAAAATTCACGAGGGTCAAATTTAGTGTGATTATAGTGCAGTCCCTTTTGGATGCTGTTACGTCTGACATGCTGTCTCGCTCGCACAATCTAATATTTTTAATAAATGTGAAAAAAAAAATTGATAAATGTGGTCTTAGATCTTAGAGATAATAAAGTTACGAACATTCAAGACATATTTTTTTATCCAGTACCTAGTTTTTGATCACAAAAGTGCCTTACTAAAATTAATAGTTTTTGAAAAAACATTTCTTCTTTAAAAACTAAGTACAGGAAAAGAAGGAAATCAGGAATCAATCAATCGAATCAGGAATGAAGAGATCCGAGAAGAGCTCGAGTTTCTAATAGAGCTCACAGAATTGCTCAGTTGAAGTGGCAGTGAGCAGGCAAATAACTCGGACAACTGATGGCCGTTGGGGCGGAAAAGTTCTGACCTGGCGACCGCCCCATATGGACAGGCCCCCCACCATATGGTCTGAAGACCTGGTTACGGTGGCAGGGAGTCGCTGGATGCGGACGGCACAAGACCGGGAAGTTTGGAAAACCATGAGGGAGGCCTATGTCTTGCAGTGGGCGTCTAATGGCTGATGATGATGATAGAAAAAGAAAAATATGTTTAAAATGTTCTTAATTTCATTAGCTATCAAACGCAAAAGTTTACTAATTTTATTAAAATCACTAAATATTTTAGATTGTACGAGCGACACAGCGTGTCAAACGTAACAGCAGCCTTATACAACCACAAATAATAAATACCGTCTGAGCGTGAATCTAACTAACTAGGCTAACTGAACAAAAAAAAAACACGTTGTTACTAAATGCTAATAATCTAATACGAAGAAATCACGTATCAAAGTGTTTGTTATCGAACTCCTCCGAAACGGCTTCACCGATTTTATGATTTTTTTTGTGTAGGTGTATTTCGTAGCTCTGAAAATAGGTAGGCTAATTAGTATGGCAAAACAAGGTGCGGGTCAGCTAATAATAAAGATATTTATGATCGCACGGGGCCCTGGTTGCATAAATTTATATCGCAATGGCCACATTTTTTCATATCTGCAGAAGATGACCTTCAACTTACCGCACGTACATTCCAGCAGCCCCTTTTTCTGCTGACGGTACGCTGAAGCCTTCTTGAAACGGGCGGGCAGTCGGTCGGATTGTCTTAATTATGCATTCTCCCCTCGACCCACACACAGAGGTGGAGGGCAAGAAAGCGGGATTGGGCATTCGATGGACAAAGAAATCTATATAAGCTTCATTCCGGATTCATCTACTTGATTTTTCATCGGAAGAGTCCAACCAGGTTCCGCTCTGATTCGCAGAGCTTAATCATGGTGAGTAGAGACGTAGACGAGCAACCGACGACGCGAGCTCCGTTCCTACTCACCATGATTAAGCTCTGCAAATCCGACCGAAACTTGGTCGGACTCTTCCGACAAAAAGCAAGTAAGTGATTGCGGAATTAAGTTAATAATGTGTAGTGCTTACGAAAGTTTTAGTTCAAAAGTTTTCTCTTTTTTCAATTTGAATAACTTTTATTTTTTTATTGGGAAAATTATCGAAAAACTTACGAAAATTCGCTCCCATGATTAAGGCCCGGTTCTCGTACACTAACAAGTTGTTAATCTACTGCGGACAGCCGTCAGTTGGCTAAAGAGCATAAAAAACACGACAGCTGTTATCAGTAGATCGACAGATTATTAGTGTACGGGAAACCGGGGGTAAGCCAACGAGCCAAAGGGTTAAATTTCTAATATATTGTGATTACAAACTTGATTGCACCATCTACAAGTCGAACCTTCTGCAATGCCCTATTTATCTGCCCGAGAATAATAGGTATGCGTAGCCTATTATGCCTATTTTAAAAGCAATTCTGTACCCTATTACCCTAAGAAAACAGGGTTTAAATTGCCTTGTCTATTCCGTTACGGGGGCGATTGAGTGATGCGAATCACAATAAGAAACTTTTATGCTTTATCGGCATTTGATGGCAATGAGATGCCTTGACGACCGTCGTGGAGGCATTTTATGACATCGGAGAAAACATAGAAACAGGGCCTCGATTCTGTTAGTGCATTGTAGTATAATGACAGGTACACTGTCGGGTCACGTGACGTGTTTTTTCGTACCATTGACGCCTAGAAGGTTTGATGGGTGTGCCCGCGTAGACTTAAAGCAGCCATGAAATGAAAACCGCCATGTTCATGCAGTTGTCATGTTACTACAATGCATTAACAGAATCTAGGCCCTGAGGAATTCCTACCCATGTTCTTAACAGATTTCAAACTAATCCTAGCACTGAATAACACTCGAACACTTTTTAGTATGTCTGGCTATGTTATTGAACTGTGGGTGTGGTATATACTAAGGGATGTGTTCAGTGGGATACTCTTAGGGATGTGTTGATTTACCTTATTGATTAAAAAAAACCGGCCAAGTGCGTGTCGGGCCGCGCGCAATGTAGGGTTCCGTAGAAAGTTGTTTATAGAACTAACAACTTCATCGAAGAAATTTTCAATGGATTTTGTACGAAATTTAACTTTTATAAGTTGGTTGCAAATTTTTGTCCGAATAGGGTGTCTCCCCCCCCCCTCTCCTGGCTAAACGGTTGATTGTAGAAACGTGAAAAAATGCAGGGTAGTAGCACATATATTGAACTTAAAAGGAAAAGTATTACGGCTAAGTAGGCTTTACTAGTTAACGAGTATTATATTCTTTTTGTTGCACTAACCCGTGCTGAGGACAACTTTAATAACCTATTTGGAGGCTAAAAATTCCACCCATGCCGGGACTTGAACCCCTGACCTCTGGCTAACCGTGCCAGCGCTCTCCCAATATTCTCTCCCCGAGAGAGAGCGTGCCGACCGTGGATTGGCGATTTCAAGCCATTTATAAATAATTTTCTTTCAATTTTGGCTTTTTGAACTAAATTGCATCGATTTTTAATAAACGCTATGAAAGCTTTGTCTTATTTTAACGACATGTGTACTGCCTAATGCCTAATAATTGGGTCTATGAGGGTTTACCTGAAATTCATTATAAAAGTATCTCTTCACAAGCAATATTTGTCTACGTATCATTTTACAAACTTTTGTTTTGACAATGACATCTAAATACAAAGTTTCCTATGCATTTTTTATTATTATGTTTAAAAAACAAACATACAAAGTCATGTCAACATTTTACAAATAACCCATTTTGCAATACCAATTTAATTAACTTTATAAAGCAACCTTATAACAAACTAACTTTGTTTCGTCAGAAGCATTCATTGGTAAAAAATAGGGATGACCCAACCTAACCTACTGTTTACGGGCGAGCATGATTTTTTTTTATGCGGGGGCTTCGCCCCCCTCGTCCTCCTCGCAAGGGGGCTCCACCCCCCTGCACCCGTCGTGCCCTGTTTTCTTTCTTGCATGAACCGTATATCTGAAGTCATATTAGTGGAACTTTGTCGATTTAATGCAATTGACTTAAGGAAACTTAGCTAATGTTTTGTTGTCAAATGACATTATAAGAAAGAATTACTTTATGAGATGTAAGTTTTGTGAAACACCTTTAAATGGAATATCGAGTTGTCTGATGATACATTTGCATTACGTTGCTTATTATCTGAAAATTTGTTTAATAACTGTCGGACATTCGAAGGGGACTCCTACTTATTAAATTCGACAGCCTTTACAGCTAACCCGCTTTATGAAAGGTAACTGATATTCTTAGAAACACCTCAGCTGCTTTATTTTGGGAATGTACCAGTGAAGAGGTCTGTCTGGTTCCAACGAAGTGGGAGCTAACAAAAGATTCTTTAGTAAGAGGCAGAGTACAATTGGCGGCCTTATTGCTTACAGCAATTTCTTCCCAACCCTATGATGGAAAGCAGCTGAAGGAAAAGAAAGATGGCTTGTCGGTGCGAACACATACATGCGAAGGGCAGGATCTGAAGGATCCAGAACCGGCGAGCGTGCGCGCAACGACTAATATTGGTGAAGCAAAAGTGGCTTGTCAGGATCGAGGCAAGTGGCAAGCCTACCCATTCGCGATTCAGACATGAGTTTGTGTATTTATGTGACAGAATCCATGAATATTTAGTTGGATCGCAGTCTCTTCGATTACATTTTATTAATTGGGCCAGTGGCGTAGCATGGGGGGGGCGGAGGGTGCGGTCCGCACCGGGCGGCACTTTGCCGGGGGCGGCGCTGCGGAGGTGGCAGTTAGAAAAAAAAAAAAAAAAAAAAAATTCTTTCAGTGTTTTTTTCGTCTTTTTTTATGTTTCGTTACGTAATGTTACGTTTTATGTAATGGAGGCGATTTCTCAATTATTCTATTACGTTTTCTCTGTAATTTTTCTGTGATATTCTACCTATGTCAAAAAATGATAATTTCACTTTTCAATTCAATAAATCATTCAATAATAGTAGTTTATGCAACTGTCATATAATGAAGGCTATTAAAACACGAAACGAGCGCAGCGAGTTTCATAATAGTAACGAGTGTTTTAATACCCGTGTTATATGCAGTTGCATACACTACTTTATCTTCACTAATGCAATTAAAAATTAAATTCACGCGTATGTGTATAATCACAGTGATTTTGCCGCCATTAAAATTTAACCAATGAGAGCGCAGCTGCGCGCTTCAATAAAACGCGACCAACCTGATTGGCCCTGCAATCAAGTTGGTCGCGTTTTATTGATGTTATAATGAGATTTTACGATATCGATGTGAATATTATACCATCATGTGAAATTGCTTAAATTGAGTGTTTTGTTGTCTGCGCTATAACAGTAGTAATTATAAGTCAAGTATTGAAAACATAAGTAGAATGTTACAACATTAGTGTAGATAAAACTAATAAAAGTACTCTTTTTACCATGCCCAAATTTTTTATAATGGATTACAAAAATAAGAGGGCGGCAAATTTGGAATCCGCACCGGGTACTAGTGACCTGTGCTACGCCACTGATTGGGCATTTGACAAAATGTCAAATGAGTTACTTTTAAAACGGAATTTTGTATGAAAATACTGGCTTATGACGTCACATTGTAATAACTAGTAATTGACTAAAAAAAATACATTTTCCGCGATATTTTGTAGTTTTTGTTTCAATCGAGCATATGAAATAATTTATTGTTGATCGTGTCAAATACCGAATTGTCAGTTTGCCAGCGGCACGGGCGATGTCGCGAAATCGTAATACTGACTTGACATTCACAGCTGTTACCTGTCTGAGCCGTCACAGATTATCACAGGTCAGAGAGAATCCACAAACAAAGGATTGCTCACTCACAATCGTTCCCCGACGTGTATGTATTCCTATGACTATTCTCACCTCGACGATCCTGTCGTTGACCTGTATCTTGCCACTGAGGTGGGCCGAGCTGCCCTCGCTGACACTCTTCACGAAAATGCCGCTCAGCTCCTCTGTGAACGAGTTTACTGAATTAATAATACAGCTCAGCTCCATCGTGAACCAGGTCACTATATTTACAATACTGCCTAGGTCCTCCGTGAAATTCTCTAAATAAAATTAGTGGAACCACCCCAATAAACGGCTAAGCCTTAAATGTTATTCTTGGCATTCTTAAGTCTTCTCTATTTGTAAAACTGTGACTGTCTGTTGGCAAAATAAAAATAAATAAATTTATGTTTCGTACAATTGAAACTTGACGCAGTGAATTTGTATGAAAAGTAAAAAATGTCGAGAATCTTAAGCTCTTATTTATAGGAAATGTTTTAATCGTGGATATTGAAAAAACGGTATTCAGGTTTGCGGTAGGACTTTCGTTAGGTATCTACGTTGTAGATACTATACTGCTCAAAACAATTAGGGGAGTAAGATTTCAAAGTGGAGTAAAACTTTTTGGTTAGGTTTTTAATTTTAACTGGCCACTAAATATTGAAGTGGCATCCTTTACGAAAATAAAAATCAAACGAAAGAACATCAGTGTTTTGTTAGCAGTTCATAATACGATGGGCAAGAGTCTATGCACACCTAAAAACATAGTGACACCATTGAATTTTTAATCTTAATTTTTTTTCATTACAAAAAACTCACTCAGAAGACTTGAAAGGGACCTTCTGAGTGTTTTTATTGATTGAGTTATATACTCTCAGGAGGATAACTACTGAGTAGAAATTCCATCTCTAGCATCTCTATTATGGTGCCTATTCCAAAAATATCAATTTCCACAGATTTTGATCATTATTGGCCCATTTTCATCCTGCCCTTCCAATCCAAAGTCCTGGAGTGTGTGGTGAATCGTCAGCTAATGGCTTTTCTCCACACCAACCACCTCCTGAACTCCTTCTAATCCGGTTTCCATCCATCCCATAGTACATCCTCAGGACTCATCAAAATAACGGATGATTTGTGCTATGGATGGTCGACAGCTTCTCTCCTTACCCTGCTAGATTTCAGAAGTGCACTTAGTTGTGTAGACTACGAAATCCTCCTTGCCATTCTCCGCTCCCTCAACATATCGGAGTCTGCCGCTTTGTGGCTTCACTCATATCTCCGCGGTCGTCAGCATACGTGTGGATGACGTTGTCTCAGATTGGTGTGGTGTCCCTGATGGTGTTCCGCAGAGAGGAGTACTTTCCCCATTACTTTTTTTTGTTTTTATTAATACGATAATGTCACTTTAATATTCGGTTAAAGCAGCAGTTATAATTAAAAAACGAGGAAACTTTTTTATTCCACTTTAAAATCTTATTCCACTAATTATTTTGAGCAGATATTATATGGAATCAGGCGTTACGTTGCGGAAATCCATAATAGCATTAAAATGTGAAAATTGCTTTGCTAAATTCCGCCAAAATTCAAGCACTTGAAAGAGTGGGAGAGAGGGCGGTGCATTAACTAACCGCATGGTGCTTGTGGGATTTTGGTGGAATTTAGCAAAGTAATTTTCACAACAGTATAACACTACTGGAAACATCACCCATACATGCTTTATATATATTATTTCAGATTATAAATCCATAGTTTGATTAGTAGGTACACACAACTTATATCTATTTTTAGTACTTAGAAACTACTTACTTACTACATAGATAAACTACTTAAAAGTAAATTTTTTTTATTTAGCCTGGTATACCTCCCACTACAGGGCACAGGCCTTCCCTCAGAGAGAGAGTATGGGCTTAATTACCACGCGCCCACAGCGGACTGGCAATTTCAAGCGCTGAGGTTTGTGAAAACTTCAGACACTCAGGTTTCCACACGACGTTTTCCTTCACGGTTAGCGAGTCCTCGAAAATAAAGTCATAGGTGCATGCTGGGATTCGAACTCACAACCTCCCGAATGTGAGGCCGGCGTTTTACCGCTGCGCTACCACCCCTATAAAAGTAACATAAATAAACAAAATTGGCTAGCATGAAAGAAACGGCGCGAAGGCTATCACTTGCTAAGTTGTATTGTAAGACACATTGAATATTGGCAAAGTTTCGCGCGTGCCGTCCCCCGCAGCATAGAGATTGCCTTCCAAACTTATTGTTTACAGCCGACACGAAGTTGTTCGAAGTCTTCAATATTCATTGAAGACGTTTAACTCAGAGTGATCGCGCAATTGGCGCGTTATCTATGTTTAATCAAAAATGTAAAGAGGTACTCATTTTGGTATGATTTATCTAATACCTTTAAACGAGCAATATATATATATTTATCTGAATCTTGGAAACGGCTCCAACGATTTTCATGACATGTAGTATGCAGGGGGTTTCGGGGGCGATAAATTGATCTAGGTTTAATTTTTAGAAAACGTCTTTTTATCTTTGTTTTCAGGTTATGAAAAACTGCTATAATATCATTAGATTGATTAGATTAGATTACATAAGATGAGATTAGATTTATTTATCTGTAAAACATACGTATACATTAGTATAAGGTGTTATAAGAAGGTAAATTTCACCACCATCTACAAGGTTGTAATAGCTCAGGTGGGAAATTGGGCTGTCCCGAAACCAGAAGACCCCGGTTCGAGTCCAGGTGTCTCCAGTTCGATTATTTTTTTCATCGTATCTAATTATAATTTCCAAAAAACACGATTAAGCAAAAGAAAATACCGAGCAAAGCTCGATCATCCAGGTACTACTTATGTATGTTAGTAAGTAAGCTAAGTTATGTAGAACCTAATTTATACGCTAACCATTATTGTTTTTATTTTGATTGTGTTGATACCCGCAATGAACGTTTTCTATTCTATCCTTTTGAATTCGTCCGAGCGCAGTCTCTTCGATCATATTTTATTATTGTCAGTGCGGAATGAGTAAAACGACGCGGACAGTGGCGGAAAACCGTACTGCAGACATGACATTCACAGAGTATAGGCACGCTGTCTGAGCCACAGATTAGCACTTGTCAGGCCCGTTTACAAACAATGAATTTCTCACTCATGATCATTCCCCAACCTATGTTTATGTATGTTCCGTTGAAAATAGAAAAAAATATATGTCGGGGAACATCGGGGGAGTCGCTTTTGTCGCTACAATTCTTAGCACGTTGTCCGATTTAATTCTTTTTTTTTAAGACGGTTGTTACTTCATGCAGTAACGAACAAATGTTGACTGAGCGAAGGTTTGTCAGGATCGTGGCAAGTGGCTAACCCTGGTCTCTGTCTAACCCAATATTTCATTTCATTTAGCTTTAATCTGGGTGTAAGCAATTTTTTAAATAATATTAAACTAAAAAGAATATATAATATAATAATAACTTTATTGATAGTTACAGGGTTGATGTACCTTCACTTAACCGTTTAAATATAAATAGAAAAACGTGAACGAAACTGGTAAAGAATAAGACCACAATAAAATAAATTAATGACCCAGGACGAGCGACAAATTGATTTACTAGGTAAAATATTTAATTAGCTTAATTCTCAATGTCTCGGTGACGTGCCGTGGTCACGGGTAGGCTGCAGTGGTGAGTACAGTCAATTATTGTCAATTACCTAGGGTGTGTATGTAAGGTTGCCTATCCTCAAGTCACTTTTAGCTTTTCGCAGCGGGCCGACACACAACACTCACTACGTCCGCGGACGGTTTGAATTTGCTTAGCTCTGGATTCCAGGTGCTTCACAGCTAGGTGCTTCACAGCTCAGTACCTACTCAGTCTCTAAAGAGACTAGAGATTAATGTCTAAATAGACTGAGTACTGAGTTAATCTTGTGCAAATACATAGCGCCGATATGGCAGGGCTATTGCCGTTTGACAAACTGCGGTGCCGACTTTATTGGCAAAAACAAGTCGGCGACCTACTTCTGGATAGGATACCTACAAGTAATGGTGCTTACACGACTTTACATCACATCATCAAGATCGTGGCAAGTTGCAAGCTCTGGTGTCTGCCTTATCCCCCGGGATACAGGTGTGAGTTTATGTCCTGTGCAGTTAGAAACGCAACAACAATCTCGCAATTTCAAGTCAAACTTTGCTTCTTGTAATGTCATAAGTCCTGGTCACTTTTCTGTTGGCCGCTAGCCATAAATTCATGTATCCAGGTTAGATATGGACTAACCGGTGTGTATGTGTTCTCAATTTCAGGACCACCAACAGCCACTCCCACGAGTTTGCCACCACTCACAAGCGGACCTCCCGAGTCTCCATTGTACATTGCCTGATATTTCCTACATTTGTTTGCGTAAATTTGCTTAGGAAAAATTTGTGGATCAAACCTGCATTTCACAATAACAGCTTCACCAACTCGCAACGGTTTATCTATTGCACTTTTGGAAAATACGGCACTCACGCTTCCACACCCAGCATATTTAGCACTAAGGCCAATAAGGGACCTGTGATCTACAGCCGATATTTTGGCGAATGTTTTGATTGGTACTTTTTCAATTGACAATAAACCAATATCGCCTAAAATTTAAACGCTTCTCATGAGTCGTTTATTATTTGACATACGTAATAAATAAGGCTCTGGCAAATATTCACTGACCGAGACACTTTGGTAAGAATGGTGAGGTATCCACTGCAGTACTTTACGGAAAGTGGGTCAACGGAAAGAAAGTCCTCTTTGGGAACAGTAGTGTTTCCTTAGCGTATGCCGTAAGGTGACTTTTCCGAAGCATCCATACAATGTGCCGCCGTCAACACCCAGACATCTGTTAAAAGCGAGCCAGAGCATTTACGTCTCATATTCCGCTGAAAAATGGTCATTACCCGTTACATACCTTGCTAACATTAAGACCAGAATGGGTTCGGATTTGAAACGGAGACAAGTTTAAAACGTTTAGTTATCGGGGGGCACGGCCATCTTTTAAATAAATTGGCAAGCGTACTAAACAATCTAATGTAAGATAATATGTATTATTTGTGAGATACATTGCGTTTTCATGCAATGGCCAAGTCCATTTCTTTATTTAAAACACAAAATGTTTTAATATTGATATGGTCAGTATAAGATGTTGCTAGGATAGCTAATTACGTAATAAGTTAAGACAGAAGGACCCTTAAGTAGGGACTGAATAAATTAACCCACTTGGTATTACATGGCACGCAAAGCTGATGGCCGATGGAGCCGAAAAGTTCTCAAATAGAGACCACATATCGGCAAGCGCAGCGTAGGACGACCAGCCACAAGATGGACAGATGACCTCATCCAAGTGGCAGGAAGACGCTGGATGCAAGCCGCTTCCAACCGGTCTTTTTGGAAATCCATGGAGGAAGCCTATGTCCAGCAGTGGACTTCTTGTGGCTGAATGATGATGATGATCTAATATGAATTGCTCTGACAAGGTCATGGTCTATCTCCGTCTTAAATTTCGTCCCTTGAAACCTCACCACGCCGTCTCCGGTCTATTATATTCTATTCCAGGTGGAATAGGAATAGAATATAATAGGCCTATGATCAGCAGTGAACTTCTTGTGGCTGAATGATGATGACGATGATGATGGTATTACAATGGATCTCACTACTTTTTACGGTATAAGAACTGAGTTGCGAGACTTGGTTTTTTTACAAGTTAGGTTTTTGACGGCATTTACGTTTAACAGCACCACAGCAAAAGGGAACTCTTTCGCGGCATCAGGCTCTCCATTGATAACCCGCAGGAATCGGTGTGACTTCGGCGTCGTCCGCGCAGATCAGACCTTGACAGTCAAGAGCATCGTGGAGACAATGAAATAGTAGATTGTACAACAAGTGCATAAAACGCACCATTTTACTCGAGACGTTTATCCATCCGAGCGAGCTTGCGAGCGAGGATAGATATAAAGTCGAGTGTAAAATGGGTTTTTCACTTCTCATGCTCTAAAAGTTCGTCTTTATGTCGTGCGTAGGCGACATAAAGTCGCTTTTTATGCTCTAGAGCATAAAGTAAAATCTTCGTCGAAGACCAAGGCAATCGCTGCAACAGCCACACGAACATCTTTAACTTCATACAACAACCTCTTTATTTTATTTCGTTTCGTTCGTATTCTAAGACCAAGGCAAAGATACCAACAGCCAAAGTACACAATAAAACTTCATGAAATAAACTTATAATTTGTATTTACTATATTTACATGTTGCTGTTTCATTTCCTCGCAATCGAAGTGAAAAGTAGAGTGTACAACTCGTCCATAAAACCCATTTTACACTCGACTTTATATCTATCCTCGCTCGCAAGCTCGCTCGGATGGATAAACGTCTCGAGTAAAATGGTGCGTTTTATGCACTTGTTGTACAATCTACTATTATGGACGAGTTGTACACTCTACTTTTCACTTCGATTGACATTATTTATCGTTAATCAAAAAACAATTTTAAGTTGTAACACAAATATTACAATGAAAAAATAATTATGGTTCCCGCCAATTAACTTTTTTTTCTTTTTTTTTTTTCTGTAGGGACGTGACACCTGACTTAAGGTCGTTACATACTGCTCAGTTATAAAAACATTTTCTTTTTATAACTATGATAAGTTGTTGTTATGGCTTAAATACTATACTGATCTACTAAATTGAAAAATAAACAAATATAAAAAATAATAAATGAGACGAAATACAAATTATAAGTTTATTTCATGAAGTTTTATTGTGTACTTTGGCTGTTGGTATCTTTGCCTTGGTCTTAGAATACGAACGAAACGAAATAAAATAAAGAGGTTGTTGTATGAAGTTAAAGATGTTCGTGTGGCTGTTGCAGCGATTGCCTTGGTCTTCGACGAAGATTTTACTTTATGCTCTAGAGCATAAAAAGCGACTTTATGTCGCCTACGCACGACATAAAGACGAACTTTTAGAGCATGAGAAGTGAAAAGTACATTATACACCTATTGATTAGTGCGATTATGTTGCACAATACACAAAACAACGTTTCGGGGAATATATAATACTGTTTATTTGCGTTCTTACATGAACAAAATTATTTTTGCATTGCGTTGCAACGTACGTGTATTTTATTGACTTTTTATTGTTTTCGATTTCCATAGTTGTTATTTTCATATTTTTTAACAGTTTACCAAATTCACGTCCATTCCGAACTTTCTTCATTACGTTTCCTAGCTCCTAGATCTCTATTTTGGCTCAAGATGACACGAAGATGACAGAAATGGCTTTGTCCAATGGGGAACTTGCCTCTAACTTCGACTAGAGTGACATTGCTTACCGTGGGAATCATATAAAAACTTAAGAAAAATTAAAAAATAAAACAATAAAAATATTTTTTTCTGGGCTTTCAGAGTCATAAAAGATGCGAAAAACAAAATAACTCTAATATCAAAAACCTTATTAGATTTAGTTTTTTTATTGAATTGTGAACCTTTTTATTATAAGAGTGTGTAAATGCATAAAATCATTATTTTATGAGATAATTCAAAGATTGATAAATGCTTCATACATTATAAGGCGTTACGTGCAAGTGGTGACGTCATAGTTTGAGCCCGATTTGTATGGCTCGGTTTTCTGCCACGTGACTATACTGACTTTTCGACAGGTTATATTATGAAAAGTATTATTCGCACAGAAAAAAAATTAGGTAGGTACCACGTTTATTTATGGTCTCTCCAATTATATTGAATCATTTTTAGTGCAACTTCTCCATTGAGGTCTTTTAGGTGGTGGTAGCCTAGTGGGTAGAACGTTAGACTCGGAAGCAGGCATGTACCTATGACTTTGTTTTCTAAGTTATGTACATTTGTGAAGTAATAGGAAGAAAAAAAACGAAGAAGAAAATCATTTATTTATAGTAGCAATACCACTCGCTAACGGTGAAGGAAAACATTGTGAGGAAACCTGAAGGTTTGAGCTATTCACATACCTCAGCGCTCGAAATCGCCAATCCGCGATGGGCACGCGTGGTGATTAAGCCCATCCTATCTCCCTGAGAGAAGGCTTGTGCAATACAGTGGGACGTATTGCACAAGCCTTCTTGGGCTGCTTATGTATATGAAGTGAGTGGTATCTCAACACTGCTTACACGAGATGTCCCACGGCTATGTAATGCGAAAGTTATATTATAATGTTATAAGTAGTAATTACACTTTACTAAAATGACGCTTCGTTTCGTTTTCAAAACATATTAGGACTGCACTGTTGTTCTGCAATCTCTCGCGTCACTCCAAAATCATCAAGGAACGACATCAACAGCAATGACATCAAACCAAGAGGGAGTCGTCAAGTGGCACTAGAATGTCATCAAACAAAAAGAGAAGTCAGCCTGTGGCACTAGAACGTCATCAAACAAAGAGAGTAAGTCGGCCTGTGGCACTAGAACGTCATCAAACAATCGGCCTGTGGCACTAGAATGTTATCAAAGAAAGAGTGTGGCAATAGAATGTCATCAAACAAAGAGAGTAATTCGGCTTGTGACACTAGAACGTTATCAAACAGAGAGAGTAAGTCGGCCTGTGGCACTAGAATGTCATCAAACAACTCACCCTGTGGCACTAAAACAATCTCACGAAGGAGAGAGGGAGAGAAGAGCCTCAGCCTATGATGATGATGATGATTCTGAACTGACCTTGCTCGCAGACGTAGCCAGCCACCGTGATGCCGAGCCCCGCCTGGTCCTTGTTCAGCTGTACCTCGTAGCTGATGGTCTCCGGCTCCCCCGTCCCCCGCACCGCCATGTCCAAGGGTAACCTGGCAAGGGCAGCCGTCTTAATATAACTACGAACTATATTAAACAAACTAAGTGAGTCCGGAATTAAGTTCATAGTACCGAGAACTAGCGAGTATGTACCTAATCTCTGTAAATTACTGGTGTGCAATAAAGTTTTATCCATCTATCTATCTATAGATTTAGATCTGGCCGACGAGCAACTAAAAAAACTTTAGCGTCTCCAAAATTTTACTATAAGGTTTATATTTGGCTTACCGCGCTTAATATCGCGTTAAGCTCAAGCGGCTCCCCGCCCGCCTCTGCAGGAATGTTCACATTCTTATCCCGCTGTACTCAGTGCTGTTCCACGCGTTCCCGAGATAAAGGGTCTTGACAGATAGACGGACGGACAGACAGACAACAAACTGATTCAATAAGGCATAAATTTTTCCTTTTGACATACGGAACCCTAAAAATGGCACATATGTTTAGTTTCTCAGCAAAAGAATCCGGGAACTAGCTTACGTCGCAACTGCTATTCTTCTTCCTCGTCGCAACTGCCATTGAGGACGCCGAATTTGATTTGTATAATTGACCATAGGGTAGGATGTATCTCCATGTTCGTTCGTTCGTTAATTTTCTGATTAGCATGGCACAGGGTATCCTAGTTTGGGGCCAGCCCATTTTTACTGTCCATTTTTTAAGTTAAGATCCTGAAAACAACCTTAAAACTATACAATGCCTGTTTCATTAAATATTTAGCTGTACTCTTATGGTTACAGAAATTTATTGTAGTTATAAGTTTTGGTAAGAGCTCACTTTAGTCAAGCTTGATAAGAAGGCAAATGTTGCAGACGCCTGCTAAAGGCCTGCCAAACGTTAATGTTTTTCCTACTTTTGTAAGAAGTGTTATTTTGGCTTTTAATGTTATTGGTGGCTATCACGGAATTATATCATATAGGCTTTGATGTATAAGTTTAAGATGATTTGAGAAAATATGGTCAGAGGGGAGTTTTTTTTTCCGCTGCCTTTTTCTCCACTACAAATACGTAGGAAGCGGCTAACATAGTAACATAGTACATTGACATTCAGCAAACAGAATGTAAATTCTTTACGTTAAAATAAATTATTGATCTCTGATTTCTGAAACCTAATTGTTATTCTTAAAGCTGTATATGCATTCTGTTGCTGCTCCTTATTAAACAAAATGTGAGTTATCGTTATGAAAGAGCAGCCTAAATACGTCCCACTGCAGGGCACAGGCCTTCTCTCAGATAGAGAGTATGGGCTTAATTACCAGGCGTGCCCACCGCGGATTGGCGATTACAAACGCTGAGGTATGCAAATAGCTGAGGTACCCAGGTTTCCTCCACCGCTAGCGATATTGTGGTATTGCGGCTATAACTTCACAAATGCACATAACTTAGAAAACAAAGTCATACGTCCGCACTGGGAATCGAACTTGGGTCTCTCTCGCTTCCGAGTTCAATGTTCTACCCACTAGCTCCCGCCGCTACTGTTCGGTTATTGTTATAGTCATCATCATCAGCCATTTGACGCCCATTGCAGGACATACGCCTCCCTCATGGTTTTCCTAACCATGACGATGACGGGTTTTGCCATAGTCGCCACGCTTGGCAGGCGGGTTGGCGATTAACACTAATCAATATAAATTTTAAACTAGGCTAACTAATTCAAATTCATCAAGTAGGAAGCTTACCTCATAGGTGCAGGCTGCGGGTCGGCGGGGGTGGGCAGGGCAGCCGGGGGGCGCGGGGGGGAGGAGAGCGCCCCTCGCGGCACCACGGCCACAATCGACGCCACTGCCTGTTGGAAAAAACCATTGTCTGTGTAAAAGTTGCAGCGGGATTAGGAAATCTTTAGCGATAGCGAGTGAATGTTCTTTTCGTGGTGATGCGGTGGCAGCCTAGTGGGTAGAACATTGGACTCGGAAGCGGGAAACCCAGGTTCGATTCCCAATGCGGGTATGTGCCTATGACTTTGTTTTCTAAGTTATGTACATTTGTGAAGTTATAGTAGCAATACTACTCCCTTACGTTGATGGAAAATATCGCGAGGAAACCTGAGTGTCTGAGCTATTCACATACCTTAGCGCTTGAAATCGCCAATCCGCGATGGGCACGCGTGGTGATTAAGCCCATACTCTCTCCCTGAGGGAGGGCCTGTGCCCTACAGTGGGATGTATGTATGCTGCTTATGTCAGTATTATTAGCGGTTTCACGGTAAATGTCGACTTTTGGTTCAAAGCTGTGTACCTATCTAATTTCAATGTGGTAGGTAGTACCGTAGCGATAAATAATTATTTCTGTCGAGTAAACGTTTGAGAATCTGTCGTCCGATATGCGTTAACCAGTGATAGAACAATTGAGTCAGCCGGCACTGACCATCTTTTTTAGGGTTCCGTACCCGAAGGGTGCCAAGCGGGACCCTATTACTAAGACTTCACTGTCCGTCTGTCTGCTTTATGTCTGTCTGTAACCAGGCTGTATCTCATGAACCGTGATAGCTAAGTAGTTGAAATTTTCACAGATGATGTATTTTTGTTGCCGCTGTAACAACAAATTCTAAAAACAGAATAAAATAAATATTTAAGGGGGGCTTGGCGGTTTTTTTCTCTGTATTAATAATGGCAACAGGTAGACGCTTGAAATATTCACAGAATATTTAGTTCTATATTCACTTCAAAAATAAATAATTAAAATAAAATAATCATTTAGGGAGGGCTCCAATACAACAAACTTGGTTTTTTGCCGTTTTTTCCCGCTCTTTGTGTCTAACGTGGTATAGATAATAGTACGGAACCCCTTCGTCTGCGAGTCCGACTCGCCCTTGGCCGGTTTTTTTTTTTTCGCTTCTTATTACTTTTATTCTCAGTATTGACGTGAAGTTTGTGTAAGACATGGCGACCAGCTGATGATGAGGCTGGAGAGATACGGAATAGCCTCAACAGACAGCAGCAATATTGTTAATATTGTTTTAATATACACAATTTTTTTTTTCGAAGCCGGCCTGCTTGGCTGCAAGCAACGACTAATGAATGTTGAGGAAGCGAAAGTGATTATATGTCAGGACCGTGGCAAGTGGCAGTCCCAGGTCTCTGCCCACCCCTCTGGGATACAGGCGTGAGTTTATGTATATATGTTATTTTAATACTTTGTTCTATACTATCTTATACTTATAAGATTATTCCTAACACAAAATATTAATTTATAAATTTAAATGTGAATATGGACTAAATAATTGAATTGAAATATACATACAAACACAAAAGCTATTTAAAGCTTAAATGTTCTAAAATGCTTCTTGAGCTAGTTCTTCATCTAAAGGTCTTTTCTATGAAACTGTTACAGACACACTGAAAACAAAGTTTCACTGAAAACGCTTTGTAGCGCCATAATAACCGAATCCATTAAGCCGAAGTTGATAACTCAATACGGTATTTGACACGATCAACGATAAATTATTTCATATACTCGATTAAAACAAAAATTACAAAATATCTCGGAAAATGTATCTCTTTTAGTCAATTACTAGTTATTACAATTTTTAAATAGATTAAACATAAAAAGAGTACTCTTAAACGTGACGTCATAAGTCAGTCATGTCATCATCAACCCATTATGTCCCCACCGAGGGGCACGGGTCTCTTCCCTGAGGAAGGTATAGGCCATACTCCACCACGGGGGCCAAGTCCGGATTGGTGGAGGCTTGCAGACTAGTGGCTCGTCTACTGTCAGAAGTTGTCAAGCCGCCCTAAGGCCTCTGACTTGGCTTAACGACTGCCATCCATCGACGGCAGCCGGCACCAACAGCTTAACGTGCCTTGCGAAGCACGGATCAGTATTTTCATACAAAATTCCGTTTTAAAAGTAACTCATTTGATATTTTGTCAAATACCCAATTATTAACTGTTAACTTTTGTTTCAAACAAACTATTTTAACGAGAACGCACATAAACCCCTATCGCTCCACTCTGTCAGCCGAATCCGTTCTGTTTATCCTTCGTAGTAAATAAATACAGTATTATTCACACAAAACAAAAACTCTTTTTCACTGATTTATCATCATCATCATCAGCCATTTGACGCCCACTGCAGGACATAGGCCTCCCTCATGGTTTCCCTAACCATGAAGGGTTTAGCCATAATCGCCACGCTTGGCAGGCCGGTTGGCGATCGCAGTACCTATGCGGTTGGAACCTCAGGAAGACGCTGCTGCCCGTCCCCTGGTAATGTATTATTTCCTTAGTCGCCTTCTATGACATCCACGGAAGGTAATGGAGTGACGCTGTTCTTAATCCGGCGCCACACGGAATATATATCTCTCTATTATTAACCTTTAATTTAACATTCTCACATTCTCTATTTCATTACATTCAAAATAAAAATAAAAGATATAGAAACTGTTCCGTGTAGCGCCGGATTAAGAATAGCGTCACTCCATTTCCTTCCGTGGATGTCGTAGAAGGCGTCTAAGGGAATACATAACCAGAAGACGGGCAGCAGCGTTTTCCTGAGCTTCCAACCGCATACTGCGATCGCCAACCCGCCTGCCAAGCGTGGCGATTATGGCGAAACCCCTCATGGTTAGGAAAACCATGAGGAGGCCTGTGTCCTGCAGTGGGCGTCAAATGGCTGATGACCATGATGATGATATAGAAACTGAGAATATGAATAGATAATATAAACGTCGCTTTGTAAGCCGATTCAATTGTGGTTATCCTTCGTTCATCTTAGTTAATACCTGAATATTTACACAAAACAATTACTTTCTTACATTGCATTTGCAGGCCAGGCCTATTTTCTTTCTTGTTCTCAAATTTCCTTCTCAATCGGCATATGGCGCTACTGTCTTTGTCTATTAACATTCTAGCGCCATAGGCCAACTCTCACTTTCTAGTGACACTTTGGCGTCGTAGGTCTAACCTCTCTCCCTCTATTACCATTCTAGCACCACAGCTTCACTTTCACTTTCTAGTGATATTTTAGCGTCTTAGGCCTAACCTCCCTCCCTCTATTAACATTCTAGCATCACAGGCCGACTCTCTCTTTCACAGGCTGACTCTTATATTCTTGCGACATCTTAGTGGCGAAGGCCAAACCTTACATTCTAGCACCATAGGCCGATTTTCGTTTTCTGTTATTCTAGCGACAAATCCACCTCTCTTTATTTAAATTGTTGCGCTGCAGATCGACTCTATCTTTTTACTTACATATTGTGCCGCATGACGTTTTTATCTCTTTTTATCTTCTAAGGATATTTAGGCGCCAACCCCCACTGACTGATGGAATCATAGCGCCGCAGGCCGCTTATCTCTTTTTCTTTCTCCCCTTCTTTCCCTTTCCTCCCCCCACCCCCTCTTACCCGCATAAGATGCCGCTCCTCGATGATGGTGGGATGAGGCGGCGGGTCGTCGCTCAGTATGCCGAAGCCGTCATGTCCCGCCTCCGACAGCCGCCGCTCCAGCTCCGCCGGCTCGGTCAGCAGTCGGGACGGCACCACCGGCGCTTGGGACGCGCCGAGGGACTGTTGGGCAGAAAAAGGTAAGTCTTGAGTACGAGGGACTGTTAAGAATAAGTACTTCAGGACAGTAGACAGTTAGTCGGATTTAGTTTGCAATATTGTAACATTTATTTATCCTAGCGAAGGGCAAAATAAAATAACCTTATAAACAGAATATTCTTATATTAATTGCCGACATTTACCTGAGAAATAATCGCCCGTTAAATGTACTTATGTATGTGTATCGCGAGTGATTAAAAAATGTAAGCCTCGAGTATACGGGACCGGGAGCACTTGTTCCTTAAGCCTACTTACACGAGGATAGTTGAATGTGCGTCGAGTTTAATTTGCATGAGAAATAGATTGGACATTCTTACAGTATGTTTAAATATTGCACTTTATTGACATATTTTTTTTTATTACAAAAAATATGGTACCAACGGCACTTGGGATGTGCCGAGGGACTGTTGGGCAGAAAAAAGTAAGTCTTGAGTACGAGGGACAGTTGGGTACAATTACGAGAGAACAATTGACGTGCCCTGGATTTAGTTTGCATGACGTTAATATTTACCACAGCCACATGGTTACCACTTCCGTCTATCTAATCAGCCCATAAACAGAGCCCATTGTTGGGCATAGGCCTCTTCTCTTTCATGCCAACCTATCCGCCCCCTTGCCAGTCTCGTCCAATGTTTCGCAGTCACTTTCACAATTGAAATTGAAATTCGTTTATTGATATAAGAATAATTCACAATCTGTTCATAACATAACATAAATTACAGTATAACATTTAATTGACTAAAATTTTCAATAAATAATTAAAACATTTAATTATAATGAGTTGACATGTCGTCGGCCCACCAGGCTGGTGGGCACTTGACACTTACTACTGCTTAATGCTTTTCTTAAAAAAATATTTGAACATTAAATCAATCAAACGGATACTTTTTCACAGTCCCTTGTCTCGTAATTTTTAAACATATTGAAGGCAATTTTCATGACACGTTATGCTCCAGTGAGATTTGATGTGACTTATCAGATTTGATGTGTCAATTTGAGCATTCACTCGGCTACATTATGTAAAATAGGCCTTGTAAGATCCAGCACACAATACGGGCCCCAATTCTATCTCATATGTAAAGTAATGTCAAGTAAAGTGGAGCATTTCTTTTCAATAACGTTTCGAAAGCGTGAAATTTTATTTCAAATTCGCAACGTAGGAAGCGGCTTTATAAATTGCTTCATATTACCATGAATTACTTCGGGTTTTTTAGGGTAACAACAACCCAGGCACTGCAGCGTCCGAGTGGTCCCTTCACCCATCTAGTGTGAGTGATGGTGCCACTGGACGCTGTATAAATCATCTCATTACGTAGATGCAAAGGCCAAATTTATATGGGGTTATTCATAAAATGCGCAGTTCCCAATACACTCGAAATATTAGGGTAGATATATATATAAGTATATAAGATATAAATATATAAGATATAATATATATATATATATATTATATTATATATTATATATATATATATATATATATATTATATATTTTTAAATTCACGCTTTGCGAGCTCTACCAATACCTTAAGTAAATCATGGTCCTACGTTAAAACTTTTCCATTACATATACTTACATAACAAATAGGTAGTTTTGGGCGTTATCTACTGAACACCGTCACTACAAGGCAAAAATCCGAAACCTGTTAAATTTACTTTTCAAAATGGAAAATTAACGACAAAAATATCAAATCGTAGAACACTCTTGTTCTGTTTAGATGACAAACTTTAAATGAAAGAAAAAGTTTCAGTAATGGCGCATTTTAGAAATAGCCCTGTATTAATTATAAAACTAGAATAGAAGTCGAATTCTCATTAACGGGCTCTATTGAAGACTCCTTGGGATCATATTTTATGATAATATTTTTATATTTTTCCTTTATTGACTCTCTGATCTGATCTCTCTCATGTCACTCGTCTTTGTAATATTCTTGCTGTCACCAGCTCATTGCCCATTTATTCTGTTATTTTCCTATTGTACTGCGTTTTACCAGTTTTCTTTCATTATACAGTCCCTCCCTCAACAGGCATGGAGCCGTAACTCTAGCGCCAGCAATGGAAAAAATCATGTCTTTTGCACAGATAATAATTGCAAAAAGTGTCAGATCCATCTCTCAATCACGTTAATACGGCTCCTATCAGTACAAAAGTTTTGCAGTAACTGGAGTATTGCTGCGAACGTCAACGTCACCGAATAAAGAAATTGCGAAAAAATAAAAAATCAAAAAAATGGTTACTTGTGGTACTGGCTGGTCTCATCCGTTTATTTTATTTTATTTCCGTGTTAACGCTTTTATTCTGATTCAAAATATTTTGTTCCTTATTTAATGCCTCCTTTTATACCTGTTTTTAATTTATAAAGAATAAGTGCAGGAAATCCTGGCGGAGACTGAAAAACGGCATCAATGCTGAGGCTCTGACCATTTCCAAAGTGTACTAAACATAAGCAAATTTGTGGCACCGGATTAAGAATAGCGTCACTCCATTTCCTTCTGTGTATGTCGTAGAAGGCGACTAAGGAAATCAATTACCAGGAGACAGGCAGCAGCGCCTTCCTGAGATTCCAACCGCGTACTGCGATCGCCAACCCGCCTGCCGAGCGTGGCGATTATGGCAAAACCCCTCATGGTTATGAAAACCACGAAGGAGGCCTATGTCCCGCAGTGGGCGTCTAATGGCTGATGATGATGATGAAGCAAATTTGTTAGTTTTGAACCAAGTTCTTTGTATTTTATTTTATTTATTTTATTGTGATTTTTAGGACCCACGATCGACAACCTATGATCACGAAACAGCTTTTATGCTAAAAAACGGGCGTTTTTGGCGCTAATTCTATCTAGTCCTTGGTTTTTCGCTTTAGGTTCGCGGCGATGGGTCCTAAAATCACTTCAACGTGATTGAGATTTTTTGCAAAAAAGATCAGTAAAAAACATTATGTTACTACATGGAGCCCCGTAACAGTGTTACGGTCGGTGTGCTGTCCCTCCTTGAGTTCCAATCATAACAACGCCCAGTGACATCAGCAAAAGCGTACACAAAAGACTTCGTTCGCCGCGCTGCCAGAGTCAATTGTCATATTTTCTTCCCCCTAAAACTAATGGGGTCGGTACACACCTCCGTCGCCTGGAACATTGCTGGATCAATAGTGAAGGGTTTCGTTTCCTTTATAGGGAAGAGCGGGTGATTGTGCTCTGAAAATTTCCCGCCCCAGATAGGCCGCGGCCGGTCCGACTGTTCTTCGTCGGACGTTATATTTATGGTATGTCATGTGTAGCGCTGCTTGCGCGACGCAGGAATGTTGGGGTATAGTGCGCGTGCAGAGTTGAGGTGTGCTCGCCACACCTTAGCTCTTTCCTGATCTGGCCGTGCGTGTGGCATTAGGAGCAGGGGTTAACTATGGAGATCAGAAAAAAAACGCAGCCAATTCGTTGACCGCCACGTTAGTCTAGCGGTTAACGCGCTTGACGTGGATTCGATTTCCACTATAGCCCACTTCATAAGCAGCCTATATAAGTCCCACTGTAGGGCTCAGGCCTTCTCTCAGAGAGAGAGTATGATGAGCTTAATCACCACGCGTGCCCACCGCGGATTGGTGGTTTCGAGCGCTTAGGTATGTGAATAGCTCAGACACTCCGGTTTCATCATGATGTTTTCCTTCGCAGTTAGCTAGTGGAGTGCGAGCTATCCCACTTGATTTGTACTGATGGTCTCATTCCGGGTAAATTTCTATGTTTGTGATGCCACTGCTTGGTTGCCAGCCCTTCTATCACGTTCCATTTGGCGAGCCCAAAGTGTCAAAATATGTATGTATTTGACAGTTCGGAGTAGGTTAAATCAGACAACTTCATCAGTGTAGGACTTACGTAGTAGCCCTAGGACAAGTAGTGTTATTGTGTGAATTCTAAAAAAGTTTATGTTTTTCGATATTTTTTTCTGACCTATACGTAATATTCGACTGCGGAAGTATCAGTTGCGGTAAGCGACAGACTTGTCGAAAATTTGTTTTATTTATAATTTTTCTTAGATTTTTTTTCCTCTATCGGATGGTGTTTACGAATTTTTGACACAAATTTGCCGTGCGGCGCCGGATTAATAATAGCGTCACTCCATTTCCTTCCGTGGATGTCGTAGAATGCGACTAAGGAAATACATTACCAGGAGACGGGCAGCAGCGTCTTCCTGAGATTCCAACCGCATACTGCGATCGCCAACCCGCCTGCCAATAAAGCGTGGCGATTATGGCAAAACCCCACATGGTTCTCAAAACCACGAAGGAGGCCTATGTCCTGCAGTGGGCGTCAAATGGCTGATGATGAGGATGACGCAAATTTTCGACCAGAATATGCTTTACCGCAACTGATACTTCCGCAGTCTATGTTTATACGGATGCAAGAAACAGCGAACATTATTGAGTATGACAAAACCGGCGGTAAGCGGATAAAGCAATTTCCCGTCTCGCATTGTGTGACTGATATGTCTTTGTGACAATTCCCTGCCTTCACATACGTGACAATTGTACTTCCTTATAACGAAACTAAAGCAAGGCTTTAATAAAAGCTTTTCATTATTTGAAAAAAAAAGATACATCCCTGTCTATGATCGCCTGTCATTATTCTGAATTCTCTCTCCTCTCTGTTTTTTCAACTGACCGGGCACACAGTAACATTACATTTATTATGCCTTAAATATCTAATATAATTCGAACGGCCGTTCTTAGGGACAATTAAAAACATGTAAACAATTTAATGCACAGGGTGAGTCATAAGCTTAGTATTCGAAGTTAAATGTCTCCGAAATTTAGCAACAAATTGAAGATGGGAATGTTGCTGCTCAACAGACGTATGTTGGCGACAGAAAACTTTTATTGATGACCAGTTCCTATATTATGCGCACCAAATCCTTAACGCCTCCAATCATCTAAATGTCAAATTAGTATAGAATTTGACAATTAGACGATTGGAATCGCTCAGGATTTGGTACGCATAATTAGGTTACAAAACTGTATCTTTTTGCAGATCGTTTAATGGTACCCGAACCAAGTTACTCCAATAATACACTGGATTAACTAAACTATAATCCATTAACCGAGAGACTAGTTTGATAGTTCATTTGCACAAATGTTGCTGTAGTCAGGCTAGTGCTGTGTTATCGATATTTTAAAAATACGGCTTTTGTCGATGACCTAATCAAATTAATTTAAAAGTGCGTGTATGTACCATATTTCCGGGAGGCGTTTGGCTACTGCAGGTGAAATCTCTGGATTCTACAGACTAGAACTGGCGAGGGAGCAGGTGAGAAACTTGGATTGGCGAAACTTGCGAGAGAAACGTTTGTATGTTTTCTGAAGTCTAAAGTGGAAGTTAAGAAGCTTATGAAACTTATCTATTGTGAGGATTAATTCGCCAATTTTGATAACTTAGCAAACCACAATGTTTAGTCGATATTGATTATCGATATCGGCTACATCACTATTTAATTTTGTCTAACCCTGGTAACCCTTTTTCTGTCACTTTATGAAACTAGTCTCTCGGTTTATGGTTTTTAGTGTACATTACATTACATAAATATTAGAGGTTAAAGTATGAAATTGCCGTTTTACTGCAATAGGATCTTTGAATTGACATAGAATCTTCATGGTTTGAGGTTTTCGAATGAAACTTTTTTTAAATGGTTTCTATGATGTTCTTTTTTTAAAAAATGTGAAACATTTGAATATCGACTTTCAATTGTTTTTGTTATTCAATTTAGACAAGAAAGATGGATACTGCGAAAATTCGAGTGATTATGAGGCACACATTTTTCGTATTTTTTTATTTTATTGATTTGACGCAAGTGAGTCAATATTGTGGGTAAGGTAACGTTAAACCATGCCGCTAATTCCTGGGTAGTTTGACTAGGGTCGGCTTCCACTATCTCTCTTAATTCATCGTCGTTCACCTGTGTGGGCGGTCTTCCTCGTGGCTCGTTCTTTAAGTCGAAATTTCCGAAATTTCGAAACCATGAAGATTCTATGTCAATTCAAAGAACCTATTGCAATAAAACGGCAATTTCATACTTTAACCCCTATTATATCCCGGAGGGGTAGACAGAGACCAGGGTTTGCCACTTGCCACGATCCTGACAAACCTCTTTCGCTCCATCAACATTAATTAGTCGTTGCTTGCATGCACACCGGTTTCGGGTACTTTTTTTCTCTTTCCCTTTGCAATAATCCAAACAAGAGGAATTATTAAAGCGACATAGACATTAAAAGATCATCTAACTTGTTCAACTAACTATTCACCCGCGAATCCGACTAAGCTCTCACTTCAACTCAATTTCATTCAGAGAATATATTCTGGACTTCTAAGTAATCTGCTTTAACTCCGCCCAGTTTAAATCGACCGTCTGCAACACCCCTACGTCCTGAGAGATAGGGGCTATTTTTCTACGACTGAGGGGTAAATTCAGTCTGGTCTAAGGGTAACAAGGCAACGTCTGCGGCAGTCATTCCTTCACCGAGAGTCATTACCAGACCTAAGGATTTTGCACACAGAGACATTTTGTCGCGTGTTTATCGCGCTACTGTGTTGCGTGATGAGATTGTTTCACCAACAAGTACGTATAATGGTAGTCCTCCGTAAAGTAGGTCCAACTGGCCGTCGATCGGCGGGTAGGCCGAGTACCTGACGAACCATGGACAAGATTGGCAGGGACCGGCGAGTTTGAGACGACAATGAAGAGGCCTATGCCCAACATTTTAAAGCTTACATGCTTGATTTACAAAAACTGGGAGTTCCTAAGCTCTTGACGTAGGTGGCGGTTTCATGACAGTGAGAAATTTACCTGTTTTACAAAACTTTAAACTAAGTATCCATGGATTGACGTTCAAGTATTGATAAGTATTAAATAAAAATAAAAAAATATGGTGTAAATAATTATTGTTAATAAATTGCTAAATAATTAAATGATATAAATAATTAAATAACTAGAGGTATAACGACTATGCAACAACACACTACTAATTACACAGAACAACAAAACAACAACACTAATTACACAGAGCACTACTTCCCTTATGAAGAATGAAATCAATAGACCTTAATTATAATGAAATTCTAATATATTTAATGTACAGAGCGTCTTTTCTTGTTATGTGTTGATTTGTACAATTTTTTATTTTTAACATTTAATGATTATCTATAAATATCTACAATCGCCGTTCTCACACTCTGGCTGTAACTGAAAATCAGTAAAATATCTGCTTAATTAAAGTGGATATTTATAATGCTGAGATACGGCCTTTTGGGCTTCTGTGGCACACCCATATATGGCCTAAAAGTGGCATATAAACTTATGTTTATACATATAAGTTAGTTTGTAAGATAAGTTTGTACTTGTACCTAAACTATTGTATGTCATCAACTTTTATGTACTTATTGCTTTATGTGTGTGTGTCTCTAAGCACAAATAAATGATTTATCTATCTTTCTATCTATCTTCCACGAGCTGTACAGATAGATAGGTGTATCCAAGATATTTGAATAAGTAAAACTGTCATTTAACCACCAGTGTTCCGCTACCTTATAAGTTTAGACACCGCTGCTATACTCTACAATAGCATTATGTTTAAACAGCACCGCGAAATTCGTGAATTAAGTTTCCTCTTCTGAAAAGACGCGATAGTAACGAAAATGAAGTCAATGAAAAAAGCATGTTAATTGCAAGGAAATTACAAATTAGGTTGGTCGTACGGCTCAACACTAGGCTTAGCCTATGTTGTCAGTGCCGCAAAACTTAATAATAGCTTACATAAAGGATTTTAATAAAAGTCTAATCAAATAGTGGCCTGTGCCCTACAGTGGGACGTATATAGGCTGCTTATGTAACAAATAGAGAACTGAAATGTTAATAAGTCTTCTTCTTCTTCGGTCTTTTAACTCCTAGGGGAGCATAAGGCCTCAACTACAGATTAATAGAGATATTAATAAGTATTATATTAATAAATTTTTTATTGCATTTAAACACTAGTTTTGCACATAGGCGACTTAGCAATAAGTACCTACTTATCATCATCATTATCAGCCATTTGACGCCCACTGCAAGACACAGGCCTCCTTCGTGGTTTTCATAACCAAGAGGGTTTTACCTACTTATAAATAAATATAATTATTATGAACAATATGGTATTTTTGTAAGGCTCTTGGTTTCCACACTGGGCCTAGCCTGATAGAAAATTTTGCCGTGTGCAGTAGCTCTTAAAGCAACGGCACTGCCCAACGAACATCAGGTCGTATTTCAAAGGTGCAAGGTCGAGAATCGAACGACAGATTGGCTGAGAATATGACTGGACAATTTCGCCTTCAGGCGCGCTTTATGAGCATATATTAAGTCACTTTTTCCCCTTAAGGGGCTCCAGGGAGTAACACGAGCGCCGCCGAGGAGAAGAATTCATATATTTTTTTACAGATCGAATTTGCAAAAAGTGTCTGTGCAATCTCTCAATCATGTTCATAGCGATTATTAGGCCACATGGCCGTGAGCCTAAGGCAAAAAACCTACGATATATCATATCATGCTACGATAGCATTATCGCCAAAACGGCCGTTTTTGGCATAAATGCTGCCTAGTCCCAGGTCCGTGATCCTAGGTTCTCAGCTGTGGGTCCTAAATAGCACTGGTAACGTGGTCAAGAAATTGTACAGACACTTTTTGCAAATTTGCAAAACGGGACCCTATTACTAAGACTTCATTGTGTCTGTCTGTTCGTCTGTCTGTCTGTTTGTCTATCACCAGGCTGTATCTCATGAACCGTGATAGCTAGACAGTTGAAATTTCACAGATGATGTATTTCTGTTGCCGCTGTAACAACAAATACAAAAAACAGAATAAATAAAAAATTAAGGGGGCTCCCATACAACAAACGTTGTCTAAAGACAGCGCTCGCCATCTAGCGGCCATCTATGTTACCTTCACAGCGCCGATGTCATGTCGTTAAATGTCAATGTTAAATGCTTCTTGTTGGTTTCTATAGATGGCGCTGTCTCAAATTTGATCTTTTTTCTAATGTTGTATAGATAATGGTACGGAACCCGTCGTGCGCGAGTCCGACTCGCACTTGGCCGATTTTTTTATGGTGGCGCTAGTTAGCCCACTGGATCTTCTTAAATGTTAAACTGTAATAGTGGAGATTTGGTTGTAATTAGGGAGGAATCTACTCAAGATCAACATTATAGGTACAGGTTGGTTTTTAAAATGCGTCATTCCTGAAACATGTTAGAGTTTGTCATTCATAACAACTTTTGTTCTGCGACTTCTGATTTTTTTTGTTCTATTAAAATAAAAGTAACATTTATTTGATTTACTAAAACTAATATCGAACCAGACATGCCTGAGATCGAACGTGGATCTCTTTGTTCTAAGGCAAGCGTTCTAACCTCTACGCTACGACAACACCTACATTTGCACCCACATCAATTTCCCCAAATACGTATGTAATTAAGCCAAGCGTGACGAAGCGCCGTTTCCGGCGGATGCGCACGACAACCGGAAGTCAGACGTCGGCTTCCGGTCTCGAGTTAATTACGTCACGGCGGCTGTTATGAGCCATAAGATCTGTCACTCAGAGAGCCTTTTCTGGCGCTCTGCAAAATGTAGTCTTTCTTTCACATCAAAACCTTGTCAAACGGGACCCTATTACTCTGCCTCTACTGTCTGTCCGTCCGTCCGACCTTTAAAGGGCTCTATCTTTGGAACCGTAATAGGTAGCCAGCTGAATTGTTTACAAAATATGTTTTAATACAGCGGATTACCTATTAAATTACCCTTACAAAATAATACAAAATAAGGGGGCCTCCATACAACAAACGTGTTTTTAGGATTCCGTACCCCAAGGTTAAGGGACCCTATTACTAAGACTCCACTGTACATCTGTCTGTTTGTCACCAGGCTGTATCTCATGAACCGTGATAGCTAGACGGTTGAAAATTTCACAGATGCTGTATTTCTGTTGGCGCTATGACAACAAATACTTAAAACAGAATAAAATAAATATTCCAGTGGGGGCTCCGATACAACAACATTATTTTTTTGCCGTTTTTTGCTCGATATTAACGGCAACAGGTAGACGCTTGATGTATTCAAATGTTGTATAGATAATGGTACGCGAGTCCGACTCGCACTTGAGTGGTTTTTTTTGTTTATGCTTTATCGTAAAAACGGCAATACATACAGACATGAAACTAGGCGTGATTGTGGGACTTATTATATATTCTAACGACAAATAATCAAAAACGGCCAAGCGCTAATACGGAACCCTCGGTGCGACCGAGGATGCGACCGACTCGCACGTGGCCGGTTTTTTTATTACATTAGTGACTCAGTCATATTTTGACGATCTCTGTGGCGCAGCGGTAGCGCATGTGCCTACATGCGAGAGGTCCCGTGTTCGAATCCCGGGCGGGGTACAAAAAAAAAAACCCCAGGTCTTTGATGTTTATATGTTAGAGAGGTCGCTGTTTCTGGTTCCGACGACACAGGGTGTCCTAGTGTGGGGCCAGAAGCAATGTATGTGCCTGTATGTGAATGTATGCAAACGATGTAAAAAAAAGTTGTTGCTGTTTATAAAAACACGCCTAAATTCCGTTATGTGATGGTGCAATTGTTTTGTAACTGACCAGCCAATCATTTTACTGTTATCATCATTCAGCCACAAGAAGTCCACTGCTGGACATAGGCCTCCTCCATGGATTTCCAAAAAGACCGGTTGGAAGCGGCCTGCATCCAGCGCCTTCCTTTGCGCGCCTTTATTGTTAACTAGCTATGTAATTCTACAAACATATATATATAAACTTACGCCTGTATCCCGGAAGGGTAGGCAGAGGTTTCGCTTCATCAACATTACTTAGCCGCCAGCCGTGCGAATATCCCAACCACTGATACCAGCTCACTACACATTTCTTAGCAATACTATAATGTGTATACTAAGTGGGATATATATATTTTTTTTATTTCTATTGCTGTGCAGCTGAATAATTCTTAAGTTGCTGCCATTGAAAACTAGCTAATTCTTCAATGAGTGACTAGCCAACTCTTCGGTGGTTAATGAGTTCTAAATGTTTTTAATAATTCTGTCTTGTTACTTAGGTTTTGCTTTCTTCTCACCTGACTCTGGGGGTCGGCCGGTCTGGCCACCAGAAGAAACTCTTAGCGATGCTATAAATGTATACTCACAGGGATATTTTCAATCTTTATGTCTATACCTATGACTTTGTTTTCTAAATTATGTACATTTGTGAAGTTATAGTAGCAATACCACTCGCTAACCGTGAAGGAAAACAATTCAAATACCTTAGCGCTTGAAATCGCCAATCCGCGGTGGGCACGCGTGGTGATTAAGCCCATACTCTCTCCCTGGGAGAAGGCCTGTGCCCTACAGTGGGACGTATATAGGCTGCTTATGCTTATGTCTATTACTGTGCAGCTCAATAATTCTTTGGTTGTTGCCGATTGATAACCAGCTAATTCTAATCTCTTGTACTTTCATCATCATCATCATCAGCGATTTGACGCCCACCGCAGGACATAGGCCTCCTTCGTGATTTTCATAACCATGAGGGGTTTCGCCATCTTGTACTTTACTAATTCTAAATTTCTTAGGTTTGTCTTTCATCTCACCTGACCCTGGGGCTCGGCCGGTCTGGCGACCAGAAGGCGCACCCTGGCACCGCATTGCCGCAGCACAGCCGCCGCCTGCCGCGCGCACATCCCCACCACCGACACTGCGCCGATCCGGAGTAGCGTGTCCCCGCTGCGCAGGCGCCCATCCTGAGGAACATTCACACTCATTATGATCGTCTTCTAAGATATAATTTACAACTTTATTGCGGCCAAGTAGGTAGTTGTTTAGTTGTTACATTTAGGGTTTGTCTCATACATGATACTCCGTCTGTCTGTCAAGACCCTTTGTCTCGGGAACGCGTGAAGGTATCGAGTTGAAATTAAAACCATATACTCAGGCTTACAGTCCATTGAAGCTGTGAGAAACTCAAACTTCTAAGTTAACGTAAAAAAAAAATATGCGCCTATTTATGCCCCAAAAAACGTGTATTTCAACACTCAAGGGAATTTAAACTTCTAGGGTACTTTCCGAAGCTCGGAAAAACTGCGAGACTCGAGTCCTGAACTATTTATAATATGTAAGCACATACAAATTTGTACGGAACCCTCGGTGGGCGAGTGCGACTCACACTTGTTCAGTTTTTAAATCTTGGAGCCAAGCTGCTATGGGCCAAAACTAGACCCAATAACCAGTTTTCCAAGCACAGCAGCAAAACAGCTAAATTATTCTTATCATATATTGAGAATAATTAAGAAAATACTGTCAGGAATCGTTTAAAGATACCCTAGTATAGCAACATCTTCGAAGCTATAGTAGGTGACAAGGCTTGAATAAGGGCTAACTAGCGCCGCCAATGAAAAAAAATCACATCTTTGTTTGTATCCATTTTTCCAAAAAAGTGAACGACAGAGTTTTCTGTATCAGTGATAGCTATTTTTAGAACCTACAACTTAGAACCTAGGGCCAAGAACCTAGTCCACAATTTCATTTACGCCAAAAACGGCCGTTTTCGCCAAAAAACGAAAGTGTAGCCTAGATTCTTGAACCTGATTTCTAAGCTGTAGGTTCTAAAAATTGCTGTTACCAACGCAGACATATTTGTCGCTCACTTTTTTGCAAAAACGGATTGTGAAAGAAGATTTAGATTTTTTGTTCATTGGCGGCGCTAGTTAGCCCTTAAGCCCAAATAAATACATAAATAAATTCCACAAAAAACAATTGTTTGTCCTGGTTCCTTTAATAAAGTTTACCCAGTGCTATGGTAACCAAGCGAGGACATCACAAACATGGAAATACACACAGATCGATGCCACTTGTACAAATCAAGTACGGCGGCCTGCGGTGGGAATCGAACCCACCACCTCTCTTTTGGTATCAAGAACGCTAGACCAACGGGGCAGTCAAATGGGTATCCAGAGACGTCCTTGCCACCGAGAGCCATCAGACGATGAAATCGCCAACTCTCGCGGCCATAAACCATAGGCTGGCGCCGTTACATCGCCCATTAACTTAGTAGGTCGAAGCATTATCCGAAACGGCTGAGGCTCCCGCCATTAAGTCGGGGCATCCCAAATAGGGGAATCTATCCGCTACCGGTACTAGCCAGGGCCCTGTTTCATAGAACTACTACTCGTGGTTCACTATGACAATTCGATGTACATTGCAAAGCCGATTAAGCTGAATCACCAGAGTGTGATGTGTTTGCGGATGGGATTGGAAGTGTGATGAAGCAAGGGCGGGGAAAAGACGCGACGCGTTGTATAGAGTTCGCGCCCTCGCCCCGTCTTATCTGTGTAGGCTATGTCCGATCACGACCTACCCACCGAACTTGTGGAAAAATTCTTCTGGGAGCCAAATAAGCGCCGAAATGTCTAAAAACAATATTTCTTCAGGTAATTTTTAGCAGAGGGAAATTTTTTCACATCACAAATAAACCTATATACAGGTTTCAGTGAGGGTCTTTTGTACTTTGTGAAATTTCTTGAATAAATGATTTAAAAAAAAACTTCCGTTCATTTTGTATGAAAGTGAATTGAAAGAACGCCGCGATTCTTCTGCGCCCTCGTCCCACGTCCTTCCTACGTGCCCCTGCCTTACGATGTTTACCTTCAGCGTTAGAGAGTGCCTATATGTAGAACTGAGGGAAATAGGTGTGTTGAGAGAAGAAGGGAGGCTCAGACACATCAGGGAATGGACGGATGGTGGTCGGTATTGAAGAAATGTTTCGCTTGGCAAGATATGAAGATTAATATGGAGAGCTGACCGCCAACCTCCATTAGTGGTGAGGCACATGAAGAAGAAAAAGGTATGTAGAGCTGTCAGTATTTAAAATGAGGTTTTCTCTTTAGAAGAAGAAGAAGAAAGACATTTATTATACCAACAAGATACATCACAGAAACCAAATAAGCAGATAAGTAAAATAAACATTACATTAACTCATGCCTGTATCCCGGAGGGGTAGGCAGAGACCAGGGTCTGACGCTTGCCACGATCCTGACAGATCTCTTTCGCTTCGTCAACATTCATTAGTCGTTGCTTGCACGCACGCCGGTTTCGGGAACTCATCCCAGGCGGACTCACTTCTCTTCACAATTCAAAATAAGCAAAGACCGACATACACTAGACGACCTTCGTGAGCTATCGCCCATAAGTTACTTGAAGTTAGGGGTCCATATAATCACGAAACAACCTTTCCATTCCACGTTATTTAGGATACAAAAAACCGAATAAGTACAAAACTTAAGCGGGACAGTATTTTATTCATATCAGAATTATTATTCTTAAAATCAATTCATAACCTTGGCCAGGAGCATACGATATACCTACAGGATTATATTTAAGTGGCACAAATCAACATCATCATCATCAGCCATTAGTCGCCCACTGCAGGACATAGGCCTCCTTCGCGGTTTTCATAACCACAAGGGGTTTTGCCATAATCGCCACGCTCGGCAGGCGGGTTGGCGATCGCAGTATGCGGTTGCAATCTCAGGAGGACGCTGCTGCCCGTCTCCTGGCAGTTGATTTCCTTAGTCGCCTTCTACGACATCCACGGAAGGAAATGGAGTGACGCTATTCATAATCCGGCGCCACCCGGAACCGCTCTGGGTCAAGCGTCTTATGGTCGGCGCCGGCCAACTCCATTGTTCTTTCGCTTGTTTACGCATATCGGACGACAAACCTTAAGCATCCAACATAATAGAAAACCTTTTTTTCAGCGATAACGTACTTCCTATCACTTTGAATTTGGACTTACCGACTCTAACCAAGGGTCGGGAATCACAAATATGTACAATTTATGTCGTACAATTACTGTTAGTTTGTTAAAAATAATGGAAAGAAAAATTCTTCAAAATTTATTAAAAATTTCCTTTAATATTGCTTTTTTACAATCACGCAAGCGCATCATTCTGTGCGTCACCACAAATATTGCTCGGGTTACTCTGACGTGGGTCGTGATATTCGATCACCGATGCGATTAATCGACTGAGGCAACCCGATTCTCCGTCGACATCGAGTCCTCGAGGTCGGCTGGGTAAATAGACAAATAGAGGCCCGTTCACGAACCAAAACAGTCCTGGGCCTAGATTCTGTTAATGCATTGTAGTAACATGACAACTGCATGAACATGGCGGTTTTCATTTCATGGCTGCTTTAAGTCTACGCGGGCACACCCATCAAACCTTCTAGGCGTCAATGGTACGAAAAAACACGTCACGTGACCCGACAGTGTACCTGTCATTATACTACAATGCACAAACAGAATCGAGGCCCTGGAGAAAGATAAGGGCCGCACAGTACTAAGGGAGAAATTCAATCGACACAATGGGGAACTTGCGCCAAACTTAGATTGAAGTAGCATTGCTTTTAAACCACAGAAATCATATAAAAACTCATAATTTTTTCAAAGATTTAAATCTTAAAAAAAAATTTTTCGGGCTTTTATAAATTCGTTACAAATAATGTAAACATAATAAATAGTATACATCACATACTGCAAATACCTAGGTTATTACAGAAACTTACATACATATACACAAATATTCTAAATAATAAGCCCATACTCTCTCCCTGAGAGAAGGTCTGTGCCCTACAGTGGGACCTATTATAGGCTGCTTACGTTACGTTACTAATTAATAATAACAGACCACTATTATCTTAAGTAACAGGTTACATTAAATACTATACATAGAATGGAGTGTAAAGAAACCTCGTAAAAACAGTGTTTGTTATCGAACTCTTCCAAAACAGCTTAAACGATTTTTATTTTTTTTTTTTATGTTTATTAGGTAGGTCTGAGAATGGGTAGTAGGCTAATTAATATGACGAAACAACGTTTGCCGAGTCAGCTAGAAGTAGTAGGTAATAGATAAAAATAGATAATTATCATACAGTTATGAAATAATTATGTGATTTTTCTTAGTAATTTTCACCATGTCACTTTATGCCACTTAAGCCGTATTCTCTGTAACGTCATATACAGGGTTACCTCAAACTTGCGCAATATAATTTTTTTTTTTTTTTTGAGTGCCCGTTAGTAATTTTATCTTGCCCTTCGCTAATACATCCAATCCAGCTTCTCCCCTTTACCTCAAAGGAAAAATACGGAACTCTTATAAGATCACTTTGTTGTCCGTTCGCCCGCCAAGACCCTTAATCTCGGAAACGCGTGGAGATATCAAGTTGAAATTAAAAATATTCAAGTCCGCAGTCCCTTGAAGCTGTGAAAAAATCAAACTTCTAAGTTAAAAAGGTACGGCCGTTTGTGCCGTAAAAAACGTATATTTCGACCCTCAAAGGAATCAAAATTAATAGGGTACTTTCCGTTGACCTAGAACTATGAAATTTGGCAAGTAATATAATCTTATACTACAAATACAAGGAAAAATCTGAAAACGATACATTTGTAGTTAAATCATGAAAACAGTAGCCTTTTAATTTCGGGTAAAACTCCGAAAAAACTGCGAGAGTCGATTCCTGAACTATTTATAATGAAATGAAATGAAAATGAAAAAATATTTATTTCAAGGAATGGTTAGAATGAGTTACATTTTGTGCTTATATTATTCCTACAGAAAAACATAACAAAAACGTAATTTTATGTGACTACTACCATAACTAGACTATCGCGTAGCCTGTATTTATGGTTAGTAGGCCCGTGCCTCTTGCAAAAGGCGGAAGACAGTAGGTGGTGAGGTCATGTTTATCAAACAAAAATAATAAAAAACAAAAATTCATAAAATAATAATGAATCTAGTACATAGTAATGTTATGTTATTGCTTATTTAACATGCGGCATGCGTTTTGTGCGTGTGTGTGTGTGTGTGTGTTTGTGTCTTGTGTGTGTGTGTGTTTTTGTTTTATGTGTGTGTTATCGTGTGTATGAAGGAGGACGTGTGTGTTGTTTTTAACAGGTTAAGAAATTTTCTGTATCATCATATGTTAATGATTTTAGACGTTCTAGCACTTTCTTTTTACATTCGTGAATCGGTAGGTTGAATACATAACACATTTTATTGAATTTATTATACAAGGTTGGTCCTAAATATAACTGCTGCCTTTTTGTGAAACTTAAGGTCGGCGTGGCATTTATAATATGTAAGCACCTACAAATTTGTACGGAACCCTCGGTGGGCGAGTCCGACTCACACTTGTCCGGTTTTTTTTTTTGCTGTAAGTATTTACTGTCTTTCTCCTCTATCTGTCCTCTATATTAGGTTCCTATGCCACATTTATAATTTTCTATTTTGCTTGTTATTATAACTTGATCTTTATTGCATGTCTATAAGAGTACATAAAATATTTACTTAATTACGATATTATATATAAGTTTATTGTTATTATGTAGACGTATGCACATTAATCATAAACATTAAAGAATCTCTCTCTGAAACAAATCTCTCTCTCTCTCTCTCTCTCTCTCTCTGTTATTCTCTTAAGCGCTTGTTTGACATCTAGCGCTAACTAAAAACCTGCGCTGAGGGCACACCGCTGAGTTAGCTGCTTTTTGCGGCAGCAGACACGCCGCGACCACTTTGTTTTCTATTTATTTTGAAATTAATTATTTTGTATTAATGTCTTTGTGTTTGTAATTTCTTGTACCTATTAATGTCTGCCTAAATTATTTTCTTTTTTTGTTATGCCTATTTCATCGTGCCTTTGTGTGTGTGACTGTTGTTGACAGTCACACACACAAAGTAACAGCAGCTGCCTGCAACAGCAACCCGCGTGAAAGAAATTCCTATCAACAATAAGGCCGCCAATTCTACTCTTGTTTTGTAACTGTTGTGTCTGTAATTGTTTTCTGGTATCTACAACAAATAATATTCTTATCTTATCTTATGTTATATTTTATCCCCTATTTGGTCGAATTATGTCTGCCTGGGACGTCTTTTACCGGCCCTTCCACCCACAATCGCTCGACATAAATAGTGAACCATCAGACTTGGTTCGTGACAGGCCGTCTGACGTCACAGGATGAGTTATGAGAGGGGAATGACGCGCTAGATTCCGCTCCTTATATTTTATGAAGTGTTTTGTCTGGTTCGGAGATTAAGTGGGCGTGGTTTTTTTAATTCAGATGATTTATATTTTATGGTCTAAATGCCGAAATTTAGCTGAAAGTAGGCTTAAAAGCCGAAAACAATCCGACCCACATTCCTAGTGGCATCATCGCTAATTTTGTTCTGCAAACTGGAACAATTCATAATAAGTACCTCCATGCCTGCTTGCGTGAAAAGGAATTTTGGTATGCGTACAAAGTCGATACCAAAATAATAATATCTAAAAGCGAAATATGACTTAATCACAAAATCTTCGTAACTAATAGAGCATCGCAATGGCAAAACCCCGCGTGGTTTTGCCATTGTGATGCTCTATGGTGGGCGTCAAATGGCTGATGATGAATAGAGCATCTACCCGTAGTGCCCGTACCTACCTACATACACGACTATCCACAACCAGCCGGCGACGTGCAAAATTAAATATACCTAAAATACTTTTACATTAAAGCCTACAATGCTAGCGTAAAAAACCGGCCAAATGCGTGTCGGGCCACGCGCAGTGTAGGGATCCGTAGAAGGAGGGGTTTTTTACCTGCTTTACAGAATTAACAACTTCATGAAAGAAATTTCAATGGAATTTGTACAAATACAAATACAAATATTTTTTATTTGTGAAGTTCTAAGTTTTCGTTTTATAAGTTGGTCGCTTATTACTCGTTAACCTGTAAAGGTTACTTCGCCGCGATAGTTTTCCTTTTAAGTTCATTATAGGTGCTACTGCCCTGAATCTTTTCACGTTTCTACAATCAACCGTGGGGTACCTTACTCTAACAAAAAATTGCACTTTAAAGCTTAATATTTCGCAATCGGATCCCTAAATTGAACAATGGTTTTCCTCCACTAACAATAATTTTAAACGACCAATCCCACAACACCCCGTGCACTATGGTGTAAGCGAGAAAAAAAAATAATACCTAATTTAGGTGTACGGGAGATTTTCAAAACCTAAAGTTTTTTTTTAAGATTTTATTATACAGTTTTTCGGCGTGATTAATGTGTATATTTATAAGAAATTTCAGCTTTCTAGTACTTGTCGTTCCCGTGGGGGTATAAGGGTTTCCTGTTGACTACGGAACCCTAAAGAGTCCGGCAACGCACGTGCGGCCCACGCACACGGCACGGGAACGGGCTTTTTTGCACTTTTATTGTATTATCTGACATCATAAGTATTATTGTAGATTGAAATCGTATGAACCTATAGCTGGAGATGGGCTGGGGATAATGTTTTATTAATTGTATATTTATTAATATTGTACAGTGGAACAGATAAATACAATACAAAACATTTATTACCATAGCAACATTTTTACAAGAGCGATACGCAGCGGGCCCCGCAGTAGGTAAAACCTGTATTGCGGACACCCAAAGCAGTTTCTTCAAAGAGTGGGTTGTATGAGCAAGACATTTGAAACTTTAAAGACAAACATGCAATGGAGAACTTGCACTAAAAATGTTTTAATAGAATAGGAGATGACACGTTAAAAGACAAACACGTGGAACGTGTAAAAAATACTTTTTTTTTGCGAATAATACTTTTTATATTATCCAAAAGTCAATGCAGTCTCGTGGTTCTAAAAAGCGCCATACAAATCGACCTTAAACTATGACGTCACTCCCTAACGTAACGCTTATAATGTATGAGTAAGTACGCCTTTGTATGAAAAATATGGTGCGGCGGGAGCGGCAACTGGGTGGACTGTATTAGCGACAATGGACAACACCAGAAGGGTGCTCGTTGGTAAGCGTTAGGGTGGACGTACCTGGATTTCACACCCGCGGATGACGAAGGAAGAAACCAAAGTTTGCATCCACTCCTAAGCATCCACGAACCCCTCTCACGGTTCGCCATATGCTCGCAACTAACAGCCCGTGCCAGTTGCTAATTGTTTTCTATGCAATAAAGAATTTAATAATAATAATAACATGAAGCGTTCATCAATATTTGAATTATCTTGTAAAATAATGTTTTTATGCAAATACACCCTTATAATAAAAGGAAACGTTCACAATTAAATGACAAACCGAAATCTAATAAGTTTTATGTTATTAGAGTAATTTTATTTTTCGCATATTTTGTGACCCCGAAAACTCCGAAAAAAATATTTTTATTGTTTTATTTTTGAACTTTTACTGGGTTTTTATATGATTTCTATGGTATAAAAGCAAAGTCACTCCAATCTGAGTTAGACGCAAGTTCCCTATTGTCGTTTTTGTTAAACAAAACAAAAACAAAAACAGTAATTTTATCGCAAAAAAAACAGCTGGGTTAATAAAATATAATAAATATGTGTGCAAAATGTACACATGTATCATATAGTATAACATTATTATAGCTATGGTGCGATGCGCCGGGAGTGCTCTTCTGTGTTTGAAGGTAACATTAGAACATCCTTGCATTAGGCTTAACAGAGCAGTCGCGAATACTTAGCCAAGTCAATTTGTTAAGCCGCAAAACTTGGTCCTTATCATATCTAGCAAGAAACTTAACATCAGCGGTCTATTCGGACGGCTAGTGGTATTGTTTGGAATTTGTCGTGTTATTAGTGTCAAATTTACTAAACTCTACCGAACCCTAACTTTAGCGAAGTACGTCTAAGCCTCGACTGATAAAGGCGTGTCTCCTGCTAAAAAACATTACGTTGCTACGGGAAGCATATTTTGCTTGAACAAAAAGTTAATTTGGAGCATTAAAAACCGATTGTTTTCCGTAATGTTTCGTGATAAACACGAGCAGGAGACCCGGCTTAACATGAACAAAAAGCTGATGGGGCTGTGTCGGGTTACACGGCCGTTGGTTTAATTAATTAATTTAGTTAATTTTTATCTCAAACCGCGTAATGTGTTACTTAGGGCACTGGCACCATCTAGCGGCACAAGAGCTAAGTAATGGCTACGTTGCTCTACTCAACGCTATATCAATGAATTGTACACGACACCAACGATACGTAGTTAAAGAGTCACAGCGAGAGTCACTCTGAAAATAAATTAAAGTCCAAATCAAGTATTTTCTCTAAAAAATAAAATTAAAACTTTTTTTCAGGACAATGCCCATACCCAAACCTATACGAACAAAGTCATGGGCAGAGCTAGTGAAGTTATATAAAATTTATTGATATTTCGTAGAGTTTTGAATCTCAAACACGCCATCCATCTTAGTCTCGCAAGTTATCCACTTCAAAGAGGGTTTCATTCGGCGAAATATTTCTCAATTTTCTCGTGTACAGCACATTGACTTCCACATGAGCGCTCTTTAATCCATCACGTTAAGGGTGAAGGTCGACCTGCTGTCGATTATACTTAAAAATTGAGAAGTGTCAAATAAGTAGAACAGCAGTTTGCTAACCCAAGAAGGACGAGGCCACAGCCTTCAAGCCAAATAGTCTTCTAACAAATACATGGCCGAAACCAAACTTAGGCTCCCAAGTCCTACGAAGTCGAAAGCCGAGGTTGAATCAAAACAGACGCTAAAGACCCGAAGCGCCATTATTACATTTTAGTAGTTTCCACCAGGCCAAAGCCTGAACCCTGCACTGCATAAGCCGAGCGTAAGGAAGTAAAATTCTAAGCTTTAAATATTTTCCACTTTCAGGTATTTTATCACGAGCAAGTATGTTAAAGTTACGTTCATTTGTAAACTTTTAGCAGAAATACCACTCGCTAACGGCAAGGGGAACCATCATGAGGAAACCTGAGCAGCTGAGGTGTTCACCTTGCTCAGCGCTTGAAATTATTATTGCCAATACAAGGTGGCCACGCGTGTCTATTAATTGCATATCTCGCTCTAAGAGAAGGCCCGTGCCCTACAGTGAGACGTATATAATATGCTGCATTAAAAGTATGTTAATTGTATTTTTGATGGACAAAAATCGTCACTGATTGGATGCCGTGCGATGGCCACCGGCGATGTGGCAGACCGAGACGCATATGGTGCGATGACTTGACCAAATATTTAACTGAGTGGCAAGAGTTTACAAAGGAGGAATGGAAATTTAAAGGGAGGCTTTGTCCAGTCACAATAATGACAACTTAAAAAATATCATCATCATCATTCAGCCACAAGAGGTCCACTGCTGGACATAGGCCTCCTCCATAGATTTCCAAAAAGACCGGTTGAAAGCGGCCTGCATCCAGCGCCTTCCTGCCAATTGGATGAGGTCATCTGTCCATCTTGTGGCTGGTCGTCCTACGCTGTGCTTGCTGATATGTGGTCTCCATTCGAGAACTTTTCGGCCCCATCGGCCATCAGTTCTGCGTGCTATGTACCCCGCCCACTGCCACTTCAACTTATCTTATCATTTCTGATTCGATCTCGTAGAGAAATTCCGAGCATAGCCCTTTCCATAGCTCGTTCCGTGACCTTGAGCCTTCTTATGAGGCCCATAGTGAGAGACCATGTTTCAGTGCCATACCTCTTTCACGAAGTTAAAAAATATATTTAAACCTAAGTAATAAATAATCTACTTGAAACTCACTCGATCGGCGACGCCACCGGGCAGCACGCTCTTGATGACGACACCGGAGGAGCGGCCGCCAACGATGCCGAATGCCAACCCCGAGCCGTCGTTCACCAGCTCCACCACCTCCACCTGGGCGTACTCCCCGAACACCTGCTGCGATGGGTCTAAGTTAGTGGGTCCAAGTTAGGGGTTGTTCCAAGAGGCATATAAAAAACCTAAGGCCTTAAGTATCAATCGAACCCTACCATTCTCTTGCGTGTCGTGTCATTAGATTATAGTACTCAAATACAAAAATAAATAATTCGTTTCGTAGCAATGGATGAGATTGGCAGGAGATCCGAAGAGCTTGGGATGAAAGACCAATCCCCAGCAGTGTGCATTATTTTGTTTGAATGAAGGCATTTAATTATTTTTATTTTATCATTATTGTTTAACCTTTCATCATAAATTCGAACTCAGGAGGTAAATTGATCGACGCAATCAATCGAACTCAGTGAACAGGAGAAAATGTTTCCTCACCATGATGCGCTTGATTCGCCGCTCACTGCGAGGCCTGCGCGCGCGCCGCCGCTCTGATCAGCTGACCTTCTCCGCCATTTTGTTTCCTCACTGACAGGTCTCACGGAAACACCCGAGCGGAGCCGATCGCGATTCGGGGAAGGTCGGCGATGAGCCTTGATCGCACATTTCTCTTCAAATCAAATCAAATCAAAATGAAAAATGTTTATTGAGGAACAAAAATGTAATTTGAAAAAACTTTAACTCCAAGACACTTCACTATGTTACTTTTTGAGGTATTTTTACGACACTACTTTACTTTTAGGTATTTTTGTTAGTTTATTTCAGCAGCAGCTAAGGGAATCCTGTAAAGAAAGAAAATATGAATTAATATTGTCCGTTTCAAAATCTAGATTATTTGGAGAAAAAACGGACAAAAAAACTCCAAACTTAGTCTTTTCAAACATATTCCTTAATAAACAGAGTTTACATGTCATATCTTCTAAAAAGCTAGTACTAGCACAGGTACTAGGATGCATTGAACTGGCTATAATTCCACACATCTTTGTCATCTAAATAATCCTTAATGCTATATAGTAGCCCTTTTAGCATAAAGTGCGCTTTACACATTTTTTGAACCGCACTTCAGGCAAGCTTATTATATCTTCAGGGATCTTATTGTAAAAACTTATACAATGCCCCATAAAGGATGTATTAACCTTTGTCAGCCTAAATAAAAACATAAAACATAAACATAAACATTTACATACAGGCACATACATTGCTTCTGGCCCCACACTAGGATATCTTGGGAAAGAAAGTTTATGTTTACTTCTAGTATTTACATCGTGTTGGCTACCTACGGTTTTAAAATTACTTATATTTTTCCTCACGTACATAGTATTCTCATAGATATGGATGAATGGTATGCCTTTTGTTTCTTGTGATGTACGTTAATTTGTTGCAATAAATTTCTTTTTTCTTTCCATGTGTATCGACAGCGATTTACCTCCGATTTTTGTATACGCACCATCTATAAACCATCACCAACTTAGTATAGGCCACCTATATGTTCCATTCCGTGAGGGCAGTTAAGGGGTTAATATACCAACTGTCTGTTTTTAGGGTTCCGTAGCCAAAGGTTAAGGGACCCTATTACTAAGACTTCGCTGTCCGTCCGTCCGTCCGTCCGTCTGTCCGTCCGTCCGTCTGTCCGTCCGTCCGTCCGTCCGTCTGTCCGTCCGTCCGTCTGTCCGTCCGTCCGTCTGTCCGTCCGTCGGTCCGTCCATCAGTCCGTCTGTCATCAGGCTGTATCTCCAGGCTGAACTATCACAGTTACACAGTTAAAATTTTCACAGATGATGTATTTCGGTTGCCACTATAACAACAAATACTAAGAACAAATACAATAAATAAATATAAACAAATACTGAAAATTGAATAAAATAAGTATTTAAGGACGTGATTTTTTTTGCCGGTTTTTGCTCGATATTAATAACGGCAACAGGTAGATGCTTGAAATATTACAAATGTTGATAAGATAATGGTACGGAACCCTTCGTGCGCGCGTCCAACTCGCACTTGGCCGGTTTTTTTTATTCACTTTAGCCAATTGATAGCTGTTAACAGAAATTAATATATTGTTATTGTACGAAAAACAGAGGCATAGAGTCATGACGTCTCGCTCTCCTTCTATATTATCAAGTTCGTTACACTCGAAGGCATTAATGAATATGCACCGAGGTCGATCCTAATTGTACCAACAGGCTCTAGATTCTGCAAGTTCAAGCCAGTGATCGTTAAAAACTAACGAAGGGTAAAATTAATCTGGTTTAATACAATTTTATCGATAGAGAAAGAGGTGTCCTTCTAGATAACAATTGTACCACGATATAATAAACGCTCTGTCTCAAGCGATATTTATTAAGCTAATTATGCACGCTGCACCGAAAGTTACTATCGATAAATCGCAAGGTCATTTACAGCGAGATAGTCTAATAGTTTGTAATCTCATAATTAAACTATGAAATGAAATGAAATGAAAAAACTTTATTTAGAAAAAGGTTAAAAAAGTGGTTACTGGCTCATAGTTTGGAATAGATAAATTACGTAATAGGTACACACTTTAAGTGTCAAACTTGATGTGATGATAGAGCAGTTTCTTTAATATTAAAACAAAGTGTAAGTCGAGTTCCACTGAGGATCCCAAAGTGAATCAAAGAAAACACATTATTTAGGAAAACATAATAACATATACCTAATATTATTTCATAATGGTACCACATCTCCGGTGCGCTAATTCAAGTCGCATTTCGCCGGCTTTTTATATAATAGTCTTCTGAACGCAACATCGACCACAGCGTACATCACTGCCGTAATAAAAACTCCGCGGGGCACGATCTCTGATAAAAAATTTCGCTAAGTACAACACGGCCACATTAACTAGAGACTTGACGTTGATACAATAATGTCCAAAACAAATACCAAAATGACAGAAAACTAAGCAAATTATCGATAGTATGGTCAGTATCTTTGTAACCAATACGTGTGTCGATAATGTCATTTTGGTATTTGTTTTGGACATTATTGTATCAACGTCAAGTCTCTAGTTAATGTGACCGTGTTGTAAATACGTAACACATTTCACGTAAGTGCGCTAATCCCAGTCGCAATTCACCGGTATTTTTATGTATGGCCGATTTTAATTTATATAACCTACTAAACGCAACATCGATAGCTGCAGCGGACATCACTACCGTAATAAAAACCCGACGGGGCACGTGCCCTGTTGTTAATCATAAACCGATCATAACCAGTCTCCCGCGGACAGCCGTGACACCGCGGCCGGCGGGTGACGGTGGTGACGTTATTGGAACACAATTACTGGGCTAATGGGGACATGGATCTATTAATTGCAGAGAGACTGTTTGAGTGACATTTTTTCGTAAGAATAGTAACACAAAACAAGGCAAAACCCAAAAACCGATTGATGAATTAATTAATGAATAGCATTAGATTAACGTGGAATCCTGGAGAAATCTAGGGATCTCTTAAAGGAGCACTTGAAGCGATTTGGGTGTTTTTATAGTGACTCGTGCATTTGCTTTCGGAAAACTCAATTTGGCGGAGTGACGTTCACAAAAAATTGTAAAAAAAATATTTTTTAAATAAAACAGACTTCAAAAGTCTGCAGTATTTTGAAGATGGTTTTTATTAACCGACTTCAAAAAGGAGGAAGTTATCAATTCGACGCGTATATATTTTTTTTTATTTTATTTTATTTGACTATGTTCCTCCATAACTCCGTCAAATCTTAACCGATTTCGACCATTCTTTTTTTGTTCGAACAGGTATAACGTCCCATTGGTCTCATTTTAATTTGGTGAAGATCTGATGGAGACTTTCAGAGATGGAGAACAGAACTCTTCAATGGACAGCAGTAAATAAGCCCTAATGGGGCTTATCCTTTAGTAATATCCGTATGTTTCATAAAATAGCGTAAAAGTAGTCCCAAGTTAATTTAGTGATTTTCTGGTGAAGACTTTCGGAAATGGAAATTTAGAACATCAAATTTTTAAGCAACGAATTAAGTAGGGTAAGTTATGGTTATAAGGGACTTATTTATTTTTCTCCCGCTCCCCCACTAAAAATTTAAAAATATTTTTTTTTAAATAAAAAGTAAAAACCGACTTCGAAACAATACAGCACTAAAAAGTTACAAATAATTTAAATAATTAGAAGTATTTATACATGTAGGTATTTTAGAAGCATAATTTGTAGTCGGTGCCCAGTTTCAAGACCAGCACATATATTTTGGGCACCGGCTCCAAATTATACTTCTACAATACCTACATGTATAAATACTTCTAAATATTTAAATTATTTGTAACTTTTTAGTGCTGTAGTGTTTCGAAGTCGATTTTTATTTTTTATTTAATTTTTTTTATTTTATATAGCCTATATAATATACGTCCCACTGCACGGCACAGGCCTGAATGTAATAAGTAAAACAAATTGCGCCAAAGTGCAGCGAAGAGGCGCGCGACCCCGGAGTTCTCGTTTTAACTACTTACCTTCACTAACAAGGTTCTGAAAGTGGCTTTGATGGAACTGTGAGTACATTAGTGGATGTTGATGTCTGTATAAGAACGTAGGGTGAGAACTTTGCATGACAGTCATGCGTAATTATACATGACTGTCATGCAATTTATGATAGCCACGTGATAGTTATTTATGATAACGGCAGGTTGGAGAGGTATGTGTGTGTGTGTGTGTGTGTGTGTGTGTGTGTGTGTGTGTGTGTGTGCGTGTGCGTGTGCGTGTGCGTGTGCGTGTGCGTGTGCGTGTGCGTGTGCGTGTGCGTGTGCGTGTGCGTGTGCGTGTGCGTGTGCGGCCAATAACAGCTGTTTCTGTGTTTCCAGAGAAATGGGAGCAGGCAGAAAATAGGAGCTGACATAATATTATGCCTCCAAGTATTATGCTTAGCACGTCGTGCTGAGCCTGCATCCCTTTGTTTGTCAACAAATTTTTATCTGTATTAAGCACTCGTGTTTTTTATTTTACTTTGTTGGCGATCAATAAACGATTATCTTATCTATCTACATACGAGCCAAACACAATACCCGACGAGTAGTGACGAGTAGGCGTTCCCCATTTTCAGATGTAGGTATGGGGATTTTGTCACACCCTGTATTTCTCATCAATCAGGTTTCTAGACGGAGCTGGATTTCAGTTGCCCTTGTGTTCCTTTTTTAATTACCATGCCAGCGCGGATTGACAATTTCAAACTCTGATACTCAGGTTTCCTTACGATGTATTCATTCAGCATTAGATACTGGTAAATAATTCATCATCATCATCAGCCCCTTGACGCCCACTGCAGGACATAGGCCTCCCTCATGGTTTTCATAATCATGAGGGGTTTTTCCATAATCGCCACGCTTGGCAGGCGGGTTGGCGATCGCAGTATGCGGTTGGAATGTCAGGAAGACGCTGCTGCCCGTCTCCTGGTAATTTGTTTCCTTAGTCGCCTTTTACGTCATCCACGGGAGGAAATGGAGTGACGCTATTCTTAATCCGGCGCCACACTTAGATAGTATTAAAAAAATCAAAAATAAATGTTTCTTTACCGTTAGCGAGTGGGTTTGCTATAACTTCACAGCCTATAAACGTCCCACTGTAGGGCGCAGGCCTTCTCTCAGGGAGAGTTGTACGTTGCCTACTTAGAAAACAAAGTCATTAGTCAAAGGTACATTCCGGGATACGAACCTACGACCTCACGAATGAGAAGCCAGAAGACGGCGTCCTACCCCTCCGCTATCACCGCGTAAAACACAAAATACCCATCCGTTTTTAGGGTTCCGTAGGCGACAAGGAACCCTTATAGTTTCGCCATGTCCATCTAGCTGTGTCCCCCTCCCCTCTCGCGGGTAGACGGTTAATTGTAGAAACGTGAAAAAATTGAGGGCAGTAGCAACTTAATTAACTTAAAATTAAAACTATCACGGCTAAGTAGGCTTTACAAGTTAACGTGTAATAGGCGACAAACTTACAAAAGGAAAACTTCGTACAAGTTCTATTGAAAATTACTTTGATGTTAGTTCTGTAAAGCAGGTAGGTAATAAGCTCCTCCTTCCACGGAACGCTGCACTACGCGTAGCTCGACACGCACCGGTTTTTTAATTTATTATTTTAACAAGTTTTTTACGATGTTTGTTCGACGCATCCCTACCTACATAGGAAAATTTCATCTGGAACGGTACTCATACCTACCTACCTGCTTCAATTTTCCAAGCCAGAAAATATCCCTGCTTGAGAAACAACCTAGAGAAGTTGACTATCGACCTTGTCACCACTGAATAAAGGCCATTTCAGCTTATCCGAACGCGAATTGCAATCAAACTGAGTGGTAAACAATTCGTTAGAGCACCGTTTACGTTGTCATCGTCAGCAGGAAGGCAGGTATGAAATATCCGATCTATTAGAGAGACGCCAACTAATTATACATTACATTACATAAACTCACGCCTGTGGCCCTGAGGGGTAGGCAGAGACCAGGGACTGCCACTTGCTACGACCCTGACAGACCACTTTCGCTTCCTCAACATTCATTAGTCGTTGCATGCACGCACGCCGTATTCAGTATTCTATTCAATTCAATTCAATTCAATTCAAATATTTTTATACATTGTAAAAACAGAATGTTTACTTAATGAACGTCAAAGTTGTTAGTTGTTCTATTCTACTTCTTTAATTTTGGGAGAATTGAAAGACATAGCAAAATGAACGTGCCTGACAATAGCTATCGATACACTAGTTTGCTTTTTTTAAAAAAACGCACTTTTCAATAATATCTCGACACAAACTCGAGATATTTTTGATATAACTATTAGAACCATTAGTAGCCATCCAGAGCGGTGCGTGCGCGCCGCGGGTCCGCGGGTCATGGGTCATTGTCCTGCTAGACGGAGAGGCTTAGTTAGTTATACTTATACCTTATACCCAACACTATGAACTGTCACATTTTATTTACGCCGCCATACTGGTTTACTACACTTGCCAACTTGTTAAACGATAGACTTACACAGAATGTCCTGAAAGAATGTCATCCCCACGCGAGTTTTATTGACATTGTACAAGAGATATTCAAAAGGGATAGCCGAGGCGTCAAAAAAACGGACACAAACAATGTATTCGACTTGTATACTCAAGCTATGGATGTCCAAAGATATTTTTCTGCGCTTTTCCTTATTCTCAATCACTTTCTGGAAAGGGTAACAGCGACATTAAAAGCCTGAACATGCATATCCATCTCTGACATGTCGTCATAGTGACGTATTATTTTTTGTCATTGACAACTTTGTTAAGAATTAGGTACTTCATGACGAGAGATACTGTGTACCTCTCTAAAAACAGTCGACGTAAGTTAGCCAGTCTATGGGCTTATAATATTTTTGACTCAGTTGTTATAGGAATTATGACACAAACCAACAAAAACGATAAACGTGTTACTAGTATTACTTATAATTAAGGAGCGGGCTCAAACAGAATCAACGGATTTAAACGGCCATCGCAGACAAAGGGAAACCTTAAGTTAGGTCTAAATTTAGTTCCTTGTTGCGCAAAACCTACTGGGTTTTCAGGCAAAGACAATTTAATGGAACTATTTTAGGGGATTATAATGTAGATATTGTCTGTTTAACAGAACACTGGCTTAAACAATCTTAAAATGTCATTCACTCTAAAATACTATTTAGCGGTAAGTACTTTTAACCGACGCGATAAGAGGAGGCTCAATGATATTTGCAAAGAGTAGTTTAAAAATGAAGGAAACAAAAGACATTGTCAGTCTATCTGTTGAACGCTTAATTGAGATCTCGTGTGTGGAATTGGATAGGTACATAGTTATGTGTGTTTATAGGCCGCCACAATCGAATTATAATGAATTTGAATTAGTTATGAAGGATGCCGTAACCTGTACAATTCTAAATGACCCGATCGGGCCACCATAACAATGGTTTTTAATTAATATTTTTAAGATCACAATCTAAGTCGCCTATTTACGAGTAATAACAGCATAGTAGCATGTGGTAACTTCAATATAGATTTGTTAGTTGAAAGTCCAATTAAAACTAAAGTCATTGGTCTGTTCAGGTCATTTAATTTACATTATTTATTTACTGAACCCACTAGGACAACAGCTACTAGCGCTAATTGTATAGATAACGTTTTTTGCAATTGTCAATTTGTAGAAAAAAAGGTCTTTACATAACTTAACATAATTTACAGTCCGAACATAGCGGGTTTTGGGCAGTTTTACCGTCAGTACTAGAAAAAACTTGTATTTTTAAGCCAACAACAGAAAACAATAATTATTATTGAATAGAAAATTAATCACACAGTTAGACTCGTAAAATTTTGACGGCACTGATTCGAATACATTATATGAAGAACTGCTTTCGACCATATCAAAAGAATTTAAAAAGGTATTTAACGTAAACCAAATCACACGGTTAAATCGCGTTTTTTCAGAATGAGCTACGCCAGGTTTACATAGAAGTAGGAAAAGGCTTTGTGAATGTATGAAGAGAAACAATTCAATCACGATCCGACGTTCAGAGAGTATGTTAAAAAATAATCAGCAACGTTTAGGCAAACTAATAAAATTAAAACAGTCTGGCAAGTAATTAGCAAAGAGCCAGGCAAAACGAGACCTAGGGACCAGGGATTTGCGTTAAACTTAGAAGGGAATTTAGTCAATTCAACGAAGGACAAGCCAGATTTTTTGATAATTTCTTTTAAAACATACCCCTCAAAATAACGGCTAGCTTAAATTCTTCCCACAATCAGCCGAAACTTCTGAAAAGTAAAAATCCATGCAAAGCTGACTTCCAATTTATCCATAGAAGTCCCTTGACTATTGTCAAAACATTGAAAGAGTTAAACTTTCCAAACTTTTCGAAAAAAACCGAATATTTGTGGGGATTATCTGTTAAACTTATATCGACGGTTATTAATATTCTAGCGCCATACCTTGCTACAATTTTTAATAAATGCATTGACCAGGGAACCTTTCTTAATCTATTAACGTTAAGTAAAATAGTAGGTATCCTTATTTAAATCTGGTGATAGCGAAAATCCCAATAATTTCAGACCAAAAGAAATACTGCCGGTCCTAAGTAAAGTTATTGAGAAAGTAATTTTGCATCAAATGCAGACTCATTTTTAGTATAAATAAACTATTCCATAAGAAACAGTTCGGATTTACGAAGGGTCTCTAACGATAAAATCAAAACTGCAATGGGTCCGCATATTGCAAAACTATCGGGTAGGTTGAGTTCAGCTGCATTTGCAGTCAGAACAATTAGGTAACTTACAGACGTATCCACTGCGAGGCTGGTCTATTTTAGTTATTTTCAATATCATGTTTTATGGTTTGTTATTATGGGGACCGGCAGCAGACATAGAAACAATATTTATTTTGCAAAAAAGAGCAGTAAGAGCTATTTACAACTTAAGCAGTAAGGAATCGCATAGGGAGCGTTTCAAAGAAATAGAAATTCTTACACTGGCTTGCCAATATGTATTCGATAATATAATATAATAGCCGTAAAAATATAACAATGTTCAGATTAGGGACGTTCATAACGTAAGCACTAAAAATAGAATTCATCATCATCATCAGCCATTTGACGCCCACTGCAGGACATAGGCCTCCCTCATGGTTTTGATAATCATGAGGGGTTTTGCCATAATCGCCACGCTTGGCAGGCGGGTTGGCGATCGCAGTATGCGGTTGGAATCTCAGGAAGAAGCTGCCGCCTTTCTTCTGGAATTTTTTTCCTTAGTCGCCTTCTACGACATCCACAGAAGGAAATGGAGTGACGCTATTCTTAATCCGGCGCCACACGGAATAGAAATAAGCTTACTTATGCTAAATTTCGTTAGCCAAGGTAAATACATCGTTTGTAGGCTATTGCGTTCGTTTTAACAACAGAATTCCAGAACATGTTCTTGTCTATATTCTTTTTGTTGCACTAATCCGGGCCGAGGACAATTAGCCGATTATTATTACAATTATTTTTAGCCTCTAAATAGGTTTTTAGAATGTTCTTGTCTGAAAATTATATTCAAAAGTTCATTAAAAAGTAGCTATGTAAAAAGCCTATTAAAGAATAGACGAGTATAATATACTCGTTCATATTATGAACGATTTAAGCCCAAGTCCACTGCGATTTCATTGTTATTTAATTATTAATATTATAATTTATTTAGTTTTAAAAAGTGTACAGACGACGTGATTGCATATTGCATATACTTAATTATCACACATTTTGTAACTGACGAGAACTCAATCTGCAGGTTTGCTTAAGGTCATTTGAATGGTGGCGTTGTGGCCCCGTCACCTATCGCCCTCTAAAATGGTGGAGAGTGCTGACGGCTGACCCCTGCGTTACGCTCGTGAATGGGTGCTGTTATGTTCGTGTGTCTGGCCGCAGCATTAATGTTTTTCCCACTTTTGTAAGAAGTATTGTTTTGGTTTTTAAAGTTTTTGATGGCAATCACGGAATCTTATCATAGAGGCTCTGATGTACTTATTAAGTTTAAGATGATTTGAGAAAAGATTTTCTCCACTACAAATACGGCCCGCAGGCAGCGGCTAACATAGTAACATAGTACATTGACATTCAGCAAGCAGAATGTAAATTCTTTACTTTGAAATAAATTATTGATTTCTGATTAGGAAAAATACGGTGTACACACGTATATTTGATATGACTCAAGTGGGGCGGGTCGGACTGTCGAAGGGTTTACAAAAACACTTAAAGAAGGTGGTCCTCTATTTTAGTAATTAGTGATGTTATGTAGGTGCATAATATGAGTTCCTGTTTGAAATTGAAATTGAAATTGAAATTGAAAAAAGTTTATTCTGATACCACAACACACATAAAATCTTACAAATAATAAAACGCGAAAACAGTAAAAAAGCTTAAAGTAAAAAGTAACAATAAATAATCTTATTCTAAACAATCACCCCGTAAAAACGAAGTGGTATGGTGGAGACGCTGTGTGCCATGGTACAAGAAAAGGTTCTTGACTCAGCATATGTCACAGGTTCCCGGTTGACAACCCGTGACGCTGGTATTCTGTCAGAACCTAAAGTGACGGACGAACAATCAACGCAAGATCTCAATAAATATATACATACAATTTTTCATTTGATTCCAAATAGATGGGGTATAATGAATATAAAATGACAAGTAGGCCAATAAGACTTAAATTGATTCAAGTAGGTACTTAATAAATACATAATAAACATTTCATGAAAATTGAGCATTGTGATTTAAATGCGCAGTGGATATTACATGTTTGAGTATAAGTCAAAGTCAGTTTCTTCTCGTTAAATGGAAATTTTTTGTATTGACAACAAGTACTCTTTTAATTTTAACTTAAATGTGTAAATTGATTTTAAAATTCTAAATGGCGGCGGGATATTGTTCCAGCATTTGGTAGCTGCGTATCTAAAGCTCCCACGAAAAGCAACAGTTCTGTATGAAGGACAGATAATATAGCATGTTCTACGTTGACTATATGCAGACGAAAAAGACTCCGTGGACCACTTGAGTTTTTCATGTAAATATTTGGGGGAACCCGACTTGATCACGCCAAACAGTAGACAAGCAAGGTGATAGTTACGTCTACTCTCCATATTTAGAATACCTGCGCTATTGAGAAAAGGTGTGACGTGAGAGCGAGGCGGTATGATAAAACAGTAACGGGCGCAAGCATTCTGTACTCGCTGAATGAGGCGATGCGTCTTCGCGTAGAGGCAGGGACCATATACAGCAATGCAGTAGTTAAGCTTTGAAAGGACGAGCGCCTCGCAAAGCCTCACACGCAGTTCCTCACTTAGAAAGCCACGAATTCGGTACAAAACACTAAGACGATAGAAACATGTACGTGTAAGTTCCGCAACGTGACTCTCAAAGCGAAGCTCTTCATCAAAAATCACTCCAAGATTTCTAGCTTCAAAGACTCTCTCTACTGGCTTGTCGCCAATGCAAACTGAAAGAGGTTTGGCAGAAATGGCACTAACTTGGTGGCGGCTACCGATGATCATATATTTCGACTTGGAAGGATTAAGTGCTAGCGAATTCTTAGCTGACCAAGCTGAAACGCGGGCAAGATCAGCATTCATTAAGGTTACAGCATTGTCGGCTTCAGAAGGTGTACAATGGATATATAATTGTAAGTCGTCGGCATATAAATGGTACCGACAATTGTGAATACTGTGTATGATGTCACTGCTATAGAGAGCGTAGAGTAACGGCCCAAGAATCGACCCCTGTGGCACTCCACGATCCACAGCAGCAACCTGTGATTTTATACAGTCACCATCTCGCTTATGCAAGACCACTTGCTGCCGTCTATTTGTAAGGTAGCTGTGAAACCACTTGACTGTATCAATCTCAAATCCATAATAAGAAAGTTTAGAAAGCATAAGGTCTATATTGATACAGTCAAAGGCTCTGGAAAAGTCCAACAAAGTCAAAATGGTACCCTGTCCGATGTCACGTGCTGCTAGAATATTGTCAACCACATCTAGTAAAGCTGTGTTCGTACTGTGCCCTTTCCTGAAGCCCGACTGGCGCTCTGGGAGAATCCCGATACGCTCTATATATGAAGCTGTTTGAGAGTAGACAACTTTTTCTAATATTTTAGAAAGGCATGGCAGAATACTTATCGGTCTAAGCTCCTTAACATTGCTGGGATTATTGTTTTTAGGGATTGGTTTCACAAGTGCCATCTTCCAAGAATTAGGGAAGGTGTTTGACATGATTGACGTGTTTATAATTTTTGTAATGATACCCAGAGTTATAGGAAGCGTCATTATTATCATGTCCAAAGTGAGAAGATCTGCACCTTGTGCATTTGATCGCATGTGCTGAATTATATGAGCAATAAAAGTTTCATCAACTGTACCTAGACTGAAAGTAGACGAAGAGAATCTACCAAACTCGAAATATGTCAAGTCTGACATGGAAATCTCTTGGTTGCCCGGAATGTTTAAAAAATGAGTATTCATTTCGTCTGGGTTGCTAAAGTGATCAGGGATTCTTGATGAAGTTTTGAATTGTATACCCACTGTATCCTTTAAATTTTTCCACAGGGTCTTAGCATTATTAATATTTTTTTTAATATGGTTTTCGAAATATGCCTTTTTTTCAAAGAATAAGGACGAATTAACGAGGTGCTTAAAATCTTTATAAGCATTTTTCGTCTTCTCGGTTCGCTCCTTACAAAATGCACGGTGAGCTTCATCGCGCAGACTCATCATGAGACGAACATTACTAGTGAGCCATGGCTTTGTTTTACTCTTTATAATAATACTTTTAAGGGGGGCAAATATATCGAATAGCTCGAGAAGACACGCATTAAATTTGCTACATGTTGCGTCGACAGAATCTGAAATTGCGAAGTTATCCCAATCGATTAAGTTGAGACAGCGGTCGAAATTGTCTTTATCAATATATTTTATCGGTCTAATTTTAATATGATGTGGTTCAACCTTGGTTTTCTTTACATTCACATCCACGAATACCATTGCGTGATGATTAAGGTCAGGTATGTAGTCAACTTGCACACGTTGCACGCATCCAATACGAGTGCAGATCAAGTCAATTAGGGTACCGCCAGTACTTGAAAAGTGTGTGGGTTCCACTACATAATTCACAAGATTGGTATACCTCAAGAACTCTTGTAACTGCTTAGTACTATTGGATTCGGTATCTAAAATATTTATATTAAAATCTCCCATCAAAATTATATAGTCATTATGAGCAAACGTAGCTATGGATTCAGTTAAAGCATCAATAAATGTACCAACATTTAATTTAGGTGGTCTGTATGCTGTCCCGATTATAATCTTATTAAAATTAATGCTAAGCGAAATCCACATCTGCTCGATATAAGTAACCGAAGGTGGGTGCGCACAAGTCCTGGCATTAAGACCTTCCCTAACATAAAAGCCGACACCTCCACCTCTGCTGGCTACGGAGCGTGGACGCGGAACGTGCCGCAGCCGGTATCCCGGGGCCAACGGGGCCTTGGCCTCCTGCCCCTCATGAAGCCATGTTTCATTTATCGCTAATATATCTGGGGAGTGACGTTCCAGTGCTACGAGAAATTCTTCGTGCTTAGTACCTAAGGATTGCGCATTTAATAGCCCTAACTTCAAGCACTTTAATTTCACCATGATAGATTCGCGGTGATACCAAATTGATTAATTATATTAATTTTAATGAAGTTCATAACATTATCGTTATTAATTACACAGGTTTCATAAGTAAAACCACTTTTATAATTGAATAGGAGAGAAGCAAGAAAAAACATCCTGTAATCTATGTACACAATGTGAATGTGGAGCCCAATAATAATAAGACATACTCCTGTTAAGGCGCCCGTATATATCCATATCATGACACACAGCGCCATCGACTTAAGTGTAGGATTGTACAACTTTGGAACACTTTGGAGAGAAAAACAATAAAATAAGACCAAATTTCTTTGTATGCATGCATTACAAAATAGTAAGTAGTATAGAATTAAGCAAAGATCAGTATACATGCAAATGAAGTTTACTAACTTGTTGAACGTACGAACAAACATAATAATACATAATATACCAAAACGTTGGCAGTAAATCTGAGCTAACAAATTAGCCACCAAAAACACGGTCAATGTCCGAAAATTCGCGAATACGGAAAGAAGCCTTGCCCGAGACTTGACGAACTAGGACACGACCCTCTTTGGTCCATACAAAGCGCCATCCCTTATCCTTTGCTATTTCACGGGCCTTGTAAAACAGCTGTCTATTAGTTCTCGTCAATCGCTCATTGACGTAGAAGCGGCGGGGGGGGCCGGGTAGATCACATTCCGATGTTGTGACGGTGCGCCGGACGCGCGCCTGTCGTAGGAAGTCATCGCGGAGCGCGCGGCGCGCCAGTCGCACGGCGATCGGCCGCGGGCGCGCAGATGCGGCCTCTGGATCATCAACAGCAGCTCGGACGGCCCCTACTCGGACAGCATGAACCAAGTCACGCGATTCCAGCTGAACTCCCAACTTTCTTGCCACTAAATTGACAAGGTGAATAGGATTTTCACCATTTGATTCCGGGATACAGGTAATCTCGACGTCATTTGAGAGAAGATCTTGGTCCCTGTCATTAAGGTCGAGTTTTAGCTGATCGATAGTGGTTTGAAGGGCGGCGATATTCCCAGAGTTACGCTCCATCATCTCCACACGTGACTCGAGACCGTCGATACGACGATTGGTGGCATCCAACGCGGAAGAAAAAGACGACATTTGAGATGCCAGCAGGACCATTTGCTCGCGCGTGGCACGCATCTCCTCACGGAAGAGACGGAGTTCAATTACAACGTCAAACTCCTCCGTCGTGTTGGTTGCCGTCGCGTTGATAGACGTATCCATTGACTCGCAACCGCCCCCAGATGCGATAACCGTCTCCGAAGTAGTATTTGTGCTGGAAGTTTTGTCACCGCAGACCCGGCACATACAGTCTCGATGATTCTTAGCCCCACAGACGGAGCATAGTACGCCATCTGCCAGTGACATAAAGCGGCCGCAAGAGGAGCAGTTTTGAACCATGGTAGGATCTCCGCTAGTAATCAATCGTCACGTGTTTGGAAGTTGATATAACGATGTTGTGTAAAATCGCTAGATGGCGCAGCTATTATTTTTGTAGAAAAGTTTATTTAATTGTTTTAATTTGATTACCAAAAAGGGGGCTTTGGCCAAATAAATTTATTTCCACGACAATTGCCTCACTTTGATAGCAAAAAGGAGTCCTTTTACGAGTTCACAAATAAACGGGTAAAGATGTAGGGTAATTTCGAATAATACAAGCAGTACACAGTCAATCCAGATTTTATCCCGCACTTTTAAAGGGGATCTGCAGCGCACTCACTCCCACCAACACTGGTCCTACTTTATTAGAGCGAACACAATAGACTTTTATGATTCACGAATCTGGTCAGGTGCTTTATGTTATATAAAAGATTAAATAAAGTCCGACGTTCAATGCAATCGTTGACGTTCGTGACGTCACTCCTTTTCACAGTTTCACAACTGGTTGCAAAACTTGGTTGCTAAAGCTGAAAGCGTACAGATTCATTACAAACATTGGTGATTATAATTTAATTGTATGTGTGTGTCTCTGTGTATATGTGTATGTGTGAATGTGTATGAGTACTTATGTGTGAGACAGGGCGTGAGTGTATAGGAATGTGTAAATTGCAGCATATGAGTAAATAATAATTTTAATTAAATAAAATTATTGTAGTAATTTTAGCCAGGTAATTTTTTTCTTTTCGTATTTCGGGCAACGAAAACAGATCTTACTCTGTGTTCGCGTAAGTAGCTGAAACGCCAACTTATGGGCAGTACGACATGATTCACAACCTTCCCCTACATTCACTGTCAAATTATGACAATATCTTAGCGTCACAAAACGCGCGTGACTCGTGCCATCGTATAGTCCGCACGTATCTTTTTTGGGCGGTAACGTGAACATAGTCACAGATCGTTTGCACATCGCTTACTGTCTTTACAGTGTACCTATGTGTGAGTAATTGACGTAGTGTGGTGCGTAGTAAATCACTAGGTATTATTCAATTACTCACACGTACACTGTAAAGACAGTAAGCGATGTGCAAACGACCTGTGACTATGTTCACGTTACCGCCAAAACGATCTGTGCGGCAGCGTTGCCAGAAGGATACTTTTGTAACCTTTTAGGTGATTTTTAGGTAATCCAGGTTCCAGGTAGGTTACCCGACTCAAAAGGCTACTTTAGGTGATTTTTGCAATGTGTAGGATTTCCTTTTTATTTTTTTACTTGAAACCAAAAACGTAAGACGAAACGCAATGCTCTTTATGTTGCAATGCTGTCAACTAGTCTCATCGTCGTTTTCGTTTCGTCTACGTATTTCGTCTAAGATACGTCTTTCTCTCTCGCACTAATTCATACCTACCTAAAGTAACATTTTATGTAGGTACTTATTTTCATGTGGATAAAAATGACACCAAGTAATTATAGAAAGAGTGTAAAATAAAACGGAAAACTCTTGCATTTTTGTGTAAGTTTTTTCATACTTATTAAGTTACCGTACCTTTTTATTGGAAAGGTTACTTTTTACACCGAAAGGTTACTTTTTGTCTCTGTCAGGTAACTTTTGACAACACTCGGCTGGCAACACTGCTGTGGGAACTATACTACCCTTGTTGGCATAAAATTACACCAAGCTATAAAGCTTAAGTAAACATAAGTTTACATTCGCAAGCCAGGTTTCCTCATGATGTCGCGAAAGCTTAATTTGAATAGTCGCAAAGTTCAGTTAATGTTGAAGCTACTGAAAGTCCGACGACTTATAAGAAGTCAAAACTTTTGTGACAAACATTGTACAAGAAACATGGCAATTTGTGCTCTGGACTTTTCATTGCAGTAAAGTTTATTCTGTCTCTGTTTTTCATTCTCGGATTAACTGTTTGTACAAAGTTTTTCTACCTGTTTGTTAGGTAAACTAACTTTGGAAAAGTTGCGTAAATTATGACGTAACTTTTCCACTCTATGGATTCGCTCGATTTAACCTACTCCGAAGTATCAAATTTTGAGATTTCAGAAACGTAAAAATCTAAATTTTAAAGCTTTCATCTTTATGTATCCTGGGGTAGCGGGGCATAGGCCTTCTCTCAGGGAGAAAGTAAAGCTTAATCACCACGCGTAACCGCGGATTGGCAATTTCAAGCGCGAGGTATGTGAACACCTCAGATACTCAGGTTTCCTCGCGATGGTGTCCTTCACAGTTAGTGAGTGATATTGCTATCACAAATGTACCCTAACTTAGAGAACAAAGTGATCGGTACATGTGGATACACTGGGGTTCGAACCTACCTACCCTGAACGTGAGACAAGCGTTTGTCGGCTGCGCTACCACCGCTTATATTAAAAACAGGGTGCAGGGTACAGGGTGTACAGGTAGTTAAATTTGTCCCAAAACGGGAACGTTAGGTTGGTACGTTCCCGTTTTGGGTCGGTCGATAGCTTGTTTTGACCGCGCCTCGACAAATTTTCAGACCAATCTTCGGGAGAGTATGACGTCACAGGTTATTGATATATATTTTCGTACTGTCGACGAATGCAACTTTCCGGCAATATAATAACTTCTACACAACACAATCACTTGACCTGGTCCCAAACTAGGATACCATGTGCTATAGTAACCAGGCAAGGACATCACAAACGTAGAAATACACCCAGACATGCCTGTCTATCTATATCAAGCCCATAAATAGAGCCCACACTTAGGTATAGGTCTCTTCCCTGTCAAGCCAACCCTTTCGGTTGCCTGCCATTCTCGTCCATTGATTTCCAAAGGCTTAAGAAATTTAGGACAGAAAATGGCGTTGGATTTGCCACACTCAGAAATGCAAAAACATATACAATTCCCCGATGGATCGATGACGGCTTTTGTAATGGCATCGTCATTTTTAAGGTCAGCACTGAGGAGGTTGTTGGTGTATCAGTGATGCTATAAAATATTCGTAAATATCCGTGATACCCTTGGTTCGAAACAGTGAATCCAAATTCAAAGTAGTACGAAGTTGAAAGTACGTTGATTTTTTTTTCTAATAATGTACGTTCAATGTCCGATATGCGTAAACAATTAAAAGATCAATTTATTTGGCTGGTGCCGACCATAAGACGCTCGAACCATATTATTTTTCGATTTTCATTACGTTTCGTCCTGATGTTGTTTGTTTATGCTCAAGCGAAATAATTTTAACCATAATGTTTCTAAATCATGGTTAGAATGTCCCCTTAAAAACGGTGAACGAATTCAAAATGATGCTGTAGATGCAATTTGCCACAGAGATAGATTAAAGTCTGCAGTAGCATATCGGCTACTTTTTATCCTGGAAAATACACATCAAAATACCCACTCGAACGTAGTTGCGGGCAACAGCAAGTCAGTAATAGGTCAGATAAGAAGATTATGGCCAGTCAAAGGCAGTGGAATGTAAAATAGACCCTCTAGGCCAACAAAGGGTTGTGAATCTGCCGAAAACGCTTTGTTATTGGAGTCCTTAATTGGAATTCTGATTCTGAACGTCTCGCGGACCTTTGTCGCCATCTTTAGGGTAAAGGTCGCCTTAAAAGCCCGTTTAAAGTTTAAAGGGCGCCATTTCGAACAACTAATTCGCAAAATATTTTTCTTTCCGCAAATAATCGAAGGAAACGAAAATTCTTAAATTAAATTGCCTTCTGAATGATATATAGACAATTGTAAGATGCACTTACGTGATTCATTGCCGTGTACCTACACATTTTTGGATATTATGACTTCAGTACTTTATGCTGTTACGACTTACGTCTCTCATGCTATCTAAAGAAAGAAAAAGAAAGCAGGACATTTATTGGGACAAATTAACACATAACAAGAAAGAAAAGGCATAACAAGTAACATAAATACAAAGAAAAAACACATCTGGCTCACACGACGTAATATTTATAGTCATTTTATAAAAAAAATTATATCATTTTGATAAATTTAATGTGGTCTGAGAGTGTGGTAAATAACAAAATACGCCAAATTTTAATACATTTTTGTTTTCCTTTACTTATTTTTAATAAAGAAAAGTTGCTGGCAAAATCATTAATTTTAGTAAGTATCAAATTTTCTAAGTCAAGTCAAAAACTAGGTACAGGATACGAGAAATATGTTTTGAATGTCGGCGCCTAGAAACTCAATTGTTTTATTTATTGTTTACGCATATCGGACGTAAGACTCTTAAGCATTTAACATATTAGAAAACATTTTTCAACGTTACGGTACTTCCTACCACTTCGAATTTGGATTCGCAGTTTGGAGCCAATTTAAAGGTCTTCCGACCCTTCACGGTCACGAATATTTACAAATACCGGGTGTTAATTAACACCCTGTATGTTTTACCATTACTGATAAATCCTTACTAATATTATAAACGCGAAAGTTTGTATGTGGATGGATGTTTGTTACTCTTTCACGCAAAAATGGCCGAACGGATCCGGATGAAATTTTGCACAGAGATATATTATAGTCTGGATTAGCACGTAGGCTATTTTTTATCCCGGAAAAATACACATCAAAATTATCATGCGAACGAAGTCGCGGGCAACAGCTACTCATTAATAATACTGTTTTTCACAATGGACAGAACATTCCCTCAAAATACTGTGCACGAATTCGAAGTCACCCTGTGTTATTAAATATTAATAAACATTTCCGTATCCCTTTTCCGCTGTCGGTCCCGGTCGTGGATCCGAAAAATCACAATTTACGCGATAGCGAGATTTGTAAGACGTTTTTGTGCAAAAATGATCTGTAAGTAAAAGAAAATGTGATTTTTTGTTCATTGGCTGCGCTAGGGTACCTTACGGAGCCCGTTAAATATTTAAGGCCGAGTTCTGAACGCGGATAAGGGTCATCGATATTGAGATAAAGGCGAACGTCAGCTTTTTCTATCAGATATAAAAAAAAAATTTCAACGTAAAGAATTTATATTCTGTTTGTTGAATAAGCAGCCTATATACGTCCCACTGTCCCACCATTCCGTGTGGCGCCGGATTAAGAATAGCGTCACTCCATTTCCTCCCGTGGATGTCGTAGAAGGCGACTAAGGAAATCAATTACCAAGAGACGGGCAGCAGCGTCTTCCTGAGATTCCAACCGCATACTGCGATCGCCAACCCGCCTGCCAAGCGTGGCGATTATGGCAAAACCGCTCATGGTTATGAAAACCACGAGGGAGGCCTATGTCCTGCAGTGGGCGTCAAAAGGCTGATGATGATGATACGTCCCACTGTAGGGCACAGGCCTTCTCTCAGGGAGAGAGCATGGGCTTAATCACCACGCGTGCTCACCGCGGATTGGCGATTTCAAGCGCTGAGCTATTCAAGCTCAGACACTCAGGTTTCCACACGATGTTTTCCTTCACGGTTAGCGAGTGGTATTGCTACTCCAGCTTCACAAATGTACATAACTTAGAAAACAAAGTCATAGGTACATGCCCGCACAGGGAATCGAACCTGAGTCGCTCGCTTCAGAGTGCAATGTTCTGCCACCGCTCGTTTGTTGAATGACAATGTAAAATGTTACCCCCTGTCTTCGGGCCGATTTAGCGGAGAAAAGAGCGGTGAAAAAACTCCACTCCGGCCATATTTTCTCAAATCATCGTAAACATATTACATCAGTTGCTACCGACATGATCAAGATTCCATGGTATTGTTTAGTACATACATAAAGAAAGAAAGAAAGAAGATATTTATTTAAATTGTCACAGAAACACAAAGTAAACATAAAATTACACAAACAAAAGACACAAACGTCAACAAAACAGAGATAAAACAGAACAATCGTGAAGAGAACATGTGAGGCATATAGAGTCAAAGGCAGCCGGGTACCATACAGTAATGTACGGCACCCAGCCACCTCGGATGCCTCCAAACGCCTCAGGTGCCTCCGTGACAACAAAAAAAGGGGCTCCAACTCAGCATACTTTACATACATACATACATAAACTCACGCCTGTACCCAGAGGGGAAGGCAGAGACCAGGGACTGCCACTTGCCACGATCCTGACAGATCACTTTCGCTTCGCACGCTTGCACGCACGCCGGTTTCGGGTCCTTTTCGTCTTGCCCTTTGGTAATACATCCCCTATTTGGTACCCTATTTTTCAATTTATTTTATTTGTTTTTCATTCCTATTTTGGTATTGTTTAGTACTAACTCTCTTGTCACATGTTTAATAAGAGCTAACGTGTCCTCACCAGCGATGAAGTTCACCTTACCCTACTAGACCTGAGATTTCCGCACTAGCCTCATAGTTGGGCCATTGTACGTAGCAAGCGCTAAGGTATGTAAATACCTCCGAGACTAGGGTTTCCTTGCGATGTTTTCCTTCACAGTTAGCGAGTGGTATTGCTACTCTGACTTCACAAATGTACGTAACATAGAAGACAATGTCATTGGTACATGCCGGGATTTGAACCCACGACCTCCCGAACGAGAAGCCGGCGTTCGTTCTACCGCTCCGCTACCACCGCTTTACCCTTACCCTACCTTACCCTACTAATCTAGTTTATGTATATATGTAGTTTCGGTATGTAAAAAAAGTTCATCAGTTGTCGACTACATTCCGAAATTTCAACACGATTTGGTAAACTGTTTGGATGAAAGACTATGCGTATCAGGCTAAAAATACCAACGTTTGCTGTAACAAGGATTGCAACATACACGTTATAGGGTAGCCGTAGGTACTTGCCTAATTTCCATACTACTTTATTATGCGCAGCTGGCGCAATATAGGTACTAGCTAAATGTATTAAATTACGCCTGTACTCCGGAGGCAGGGCCGGCTTTAACATAGAAGGAACAGAGGGGGTGCTTCAGGCGCCAAGTTCCAAGAGGCGCCTCAGTACTTGATAACTCAAGATATACTTACATGTTAACAAACCATTAAAATTCAAAAGCGATAATATGTATCAAGATATTTTGCTCGACCTAGGTCATTATCTGGAAATGTCAACCCCCCTTATGATTCTTTTGAAAATTCTTTACACCCAGCTAAATAAAATTAAATATAGATAGATATGTTCTAAAGATCTTCATTAGGCTAAGAGGACATCAAATTAATGTGTTCGTGCCAACGCCAAAGTCATTGTTGTGTTGCTCCAGGGCTTCGATTCTTTATGTGCATTTTAGTACAATGACGGATTGACGGTCGAGTAATGTGTCAATTTCACGTATTTTTAAACCCATCCACAGCTTGATGGTTTGACGCAGGCGCGCGCGTGGACTCGAGGCGGCAATAAAATAAAATCGACTCGTTCATGCAGTTGGCAATATACTTATTTTCATGTAGCCTGTATTTAACTCTGTTAGTTAAGGACTAAATTAGAAAAAGACTGCAATCATTGTAAATTTTTTCTTCAAAATGATCTATATTATGAAAACCACGAAGGAGGCCTATGTCCTGCAGTGGGCGTTAAATGGCTGATGATGATGATCTATATTTTGAAATGGATTTATTTATTTATTTATTTAATGCGGAGATATTACAGAAACATGCCACTTATTCTAAACTTAGATGATAAAAATATGTACTAGGATACCTAGTTTATGTGTTATTTCGAACATTTTTTTAAAATGTTGATTGATTTTGATTTATACGTCCCACTGCAGGGCACAGGCCTTCGCTCTGAGAGAGAGAGAGTATGAGTTCAAGTACCCCGCGTGCCACCGCGGATTGGCAATTTCAAGCGCAGATGTATGTTCATGGGGTCATTATACTACAATGCATTACCAGAATCTAGGCCCAGTTCGTTAAAAAATCGAAGATCCGGAGCAAGCAAATGGGGCGCCATAATTAGATCACGCTCGCTGAAATTTGCCTCGGGCCGGCCCTGCTCGGAGTCCAAGGTAGACCTCGAGCTTCCGTTGTCAGCTAAGTCGGACACCCAAGTGTCCCGAACTGAATGAAATAAAATATATTTTTGATAAGCAGGTACATAAGACAGTTAATTAAATAAAGGGACTGGACAACTATTTGCCCCTCGCTCATAAAATATTGCCATCTATATCGTGTGAGTGAGAAGCCAGTAGTTTTTTTTTCCCGTAAATATTGAATCAGACATTAATATTTAATTACTCATAAAATAAAATGAATGTTGAGGAAACGAAAATGATCTCAGGATAGTGACAAGTGGCAGTACCTAGTCTCTGACTACCCCTCTGGGATACAGGGGTGAGATTATGTATGTATGTATGTAAAGTATGCTGAGTTGGAGCCCCTCGACTTATTTTGAATATTTTGAAGGGAATCTTTACGTTTTGTTTTAGATGCCAGTCGATCCCCAGCTAGGCTAGGGAATCGATAAAAAAGAGCAAAAATAAAGATATATTTTACCTGTAATCCGAGTATTAATAAAAAGAGCGTATTACAGTATAAAATGTAAGAAAAGTATTTAAAAAACCAACGTAGCAGACACAACTGGCTTGGAGTAAAATTGGATTATTACTTTTCTACGTATTGGCAACACTTGGGTATGTTGAAAACCTATTTAGCGGCTAAAAATTCCACCCATGCCGGGACTTGAACCCGCGACCTCTGGCTAACCGTGCCAGCGCTCTCCCAGCTGAGCTAATGGGTAAGTGCAGGCGTCGGCGAAATTTCGGGCCTCTTTACACATTTCGCTATTGCGTACAGGCAGCGACATCTTTTAAGCAATTTACATCACTTGCAGCCCCGAGTAACTCACTTTGCAGGTAGGTTTTTACATCGGAATCGGTTTTTACTTGGGTATTGCCAACCTTGGGTTTGAGGTTTGACACATTCTTCAAGACGTGGTCATTTATTTTTAAAGTCCACATGCACCTGATGCAACATGTGAGAGAGATTTTTATTGTATAATAGCTAACCCCGCAAACGTTGCTTTGCCATATTAATAAGCCTGCGACCTAATCTCAGACCTACCAAGCATGCTCAAAAAAAACATAAAAATCGGTGAAGCCGTTTCGGAGGACTTCGAAAACAAACATTTATATATTACTTTAAAAAATCTTTACTCTTTTGTTTTGAGTTTTTTATTGGCATTTCATTGTAACGTTAGATTTATGGCCATCACAGACGACAGCGTCAATATATGCGTTATAATAGGGGGTAAAGTATGAAATTGCCGTTTTATTGCAATAGGTTCTTTGAATTGACATAGAATCTTCATGGTTTGAGGTTTTCGAATGAAACTTTTTTCAAAGGGTTTCTATGATGTTCTTTTTTTAAAAAATGTGAAACATTTGAATATCACTTTCAATTGTTTTTGTTATTCAATTTAGACAAGAAAGATGGATACTGCGAAAATTCGAGTGATTTTTTAATACGAGTTCCGACACGGAACTAACGCGGCAGAAACAGCCCGCAATATCAATGCTGCGTTTGGAGAGGGGTCTACTAATGAACGCACCGTGCGATTTTGGTTTAAACGCTTTCGTGATGGAAATTTCGACTTAAAGAACGAGCCACGAGGAAGACCGCCCACACAGGTGAATAACGATGAGGTGGAAGCCGACCCTAGTCAAACTACCCAGGAATTAGCGGCATGGTTTAACGTTACCTTACCCACAATATTGACTCACTTGCGTCAAATCAATAAAATAAAAAAATACTAAAAATGGTTGCCTCATGATCACTCGAATTTTCGCAGTATCCATCTTTCTTGTCTAAATTGAATAACAAAAACAATTGAAAGTAGATATACAAATGTTTCACATTTTTTAAAAAAAGAACATCATAGAAACCATTTAAAAAAAGTTTCATTCGAAAACCTCAAACCATGAAGATTCTATGTCAATTCAAAGAACCTATTGCAATAAAACGGCAATTTCATACTTTAACCCCTAATATTTTTCCATACAATATCCAACATACAACTAGCGTCCACACACAACTGCGGTCGGATTTAGTACGGAACAAGACATCGCGCGATATAATTATAGCCATCGTCTGTCGCGATAGAGTACCTACGTTAACAAATGTTATAAGTTGTGATAGTTTACGACCCCGGTACATGTCAAAGTGACAGTATTTTTTTGCATCGAATTAAAAACAGACTATAATTTTATTGTAGTAGTACGGAACCCTCGGTGCGCGAGTTTGACTCGCCCTTGCCGGTTTTTATGTGTTTTTCGTACAATTTTGGTCGAGTTGTATGAACACAAAAATACTTTTGCTCGATGAAAGTGGTTTAAGTATATTGATAATATTTTTAAAAACCTATTTAGAGGTTTGACAGAGGTCGCGGGTTCAAGTCCCGGCATGGGTGGAATTTTTAACCTTTAAATAGGTTTTTAAAAATTGTCCTCAGCACGGGTTAGTGCAACAAAAAGAATATAATTATATTGATGATATACTGACGTAACGGTTTTCCGGGTTTGCGTTATTGAAATAACACATCTAGTTTTCAATAACTATTGAACATAGGAATGATGAGATACGGGTTTTCTGTGGTGCTTTTCAGAAAACTACAATCGTAGTTTATTATGACAGTTCAATGTACATTGCGTTGCAGAGTCCTCCTACTTGATAATCCGTGGCTAAATCGACTTTGCGATCTACATAGAATTTTCATAGTAAACCATGAGTTGTAGGTCTATGAAACAGGCCCCTGGCTTACATTTATTATCCCCAGTAAATGTACCCAAACTAGCAAAGTTGTATTATAAGGTTTCTTAAACACAATTTTCCAAATTTACTTTTCTTTCTTATTACTCTCACATTTTCCATCACCCGTACCTACGCAGCCTCCCCAGAGACCTAAACAAACTCTTTTGTCTTCCAGTCGTTTTCTGAACGAAATTTTATTTCCTCTTGTAAGTAAGTAAGTACTAACACTGAAGAAAAGTATGGGTGTTTAAAAAAAAAGACAATGGCTTTTTCCTATTTACTTACCGATAGTAAAAAAGGCCATTGTTAAAAAAATACTGCGAACTAAGAACCTAATATTACAATTAACAAAGACTGTACTCTAAAATCGAAACAAGTGATATGAAAATCGTAACCTTCTGATTTGATGATGACAGATAACTTGTGCATGCAATATGGTTGCAGATAACGTACCCAAAAAACAACTGTAGTACTGGCGTAACAGACGACACTACGAGCACAGAAAAAAGAAAACGTGCAACTCAAAAAAAGAATCCTCGAAACTATCAATCACATAAAACGTCAACTTACAAGCCCTTTTCACACAGAAAAAAGAATTTAACACTAATCCAACGTCGATCGTTCGTGTTATCTTAGAATTACAACTAGATTTAATTTGGCAGTTTAGTGGATTTTCTTTGCGCGGGAAATGGGGCGTGGGGGCGCGATGGCCGCTCGCGGACTTCTGGGCTAAAGTGGCGGGAAACAGACATGCGCTTTGGGAAATCGATGCCCAAATTGCTCGGTAGCGCTCACTTTCAAAGTTCATCAAATATAACTAGGGAACTAGGACCCTTCCGGGATAAAAAGTGGCGAGTGTGTTTTTGGCGATGGGTGCTACAAAGTGATATTTTATTAGGTGCATAGGTAACCTATAAAATTGTATAAAGTGTTACCTTAACAATCTCCAATAACTTTCAAATTGTCATTTATTTATTCATGTTTTATAGGAATCAACATCGTCATGATTCAAGATTGTGTGAAAATTTAACAAATCTAATTGTCAATTTTAAACTTTCAGTGCTCAATTGGAAAACTGAAGTAGGTAGGTACACACCAGAGAAAAAAAATACATTAAAGGGCCGGTTTCTGAACTGAGAAATTCACTAAGTAAATACTTAATTAACGTTCTGTCACGCTCTTTTCTGAGAAATTCGAAGAGACAGCAGTTAACTACAGTTAACTATTTACTTAGCGAAATTCTCAATTCGGAAACTGGCCGAAAGCCTTCTAAGTTTAGCTGTATTGCCGTATACGTACAATTGGCGACCCGCCATATTGCTCCTACCATAGATAGATAGATAGAATATTCTTTTCAACACACCTGCTCGTAAAGTAGGTCTTATTACAGCGTATTTACACTGATAATGCAGAATATTACCCATGCCGTGCCTTTTACATTACATTATCGCACTAGTGCCTTTTCATTACATATCTTTTTAAATATTAGCAAGAAGTATTAATGTTTCGAAAACAGCTAAGTAGTTATTTGCGTAAATATAAAATTAAATTCAAAATGTGATAAATAATTAAAGAATTTCATGAAACTGCTTGTTAGCTTGTTGGTATTTATATTTTGACGGTGTATTTTTACCTATAAATACCCAATTTCAAAATTTATAAATATGTGGCTGATTAGCTACTTTGCCGGTGCCCTTATCTCAGACTTGCGCGCGCATGCAGCGCTGAGCGCGCGAAAAAATAAAATTACGGCCGCCATCTTTTAAATGGGTTTCTGTTTGTTAAGTTTATTCACAGTATTGCATTTCGTTAGTGTTGTTTTTTTATTTACTTTTCCTCGCAAGTGTGTTGAAAAACGTCGTATGAAATACGTGAGCATTGATCATTACACTTCTCGTCTCCATTAAGCCTTCGCCTTCGGCTCAGGCTTAAAAACCGACTCGAGTGTAATGACCAACATACCACACTTGTATCATAATGTACTATTATTGTACACAGAGATAACAATAACAGAAATTCAATAAATCTTATTATCTTATTACTACAAGCAATTTCTTCCAGGCATCCATAGACGGAGACAGGAAAGAAATTAGAGACGGGTAGTCGGTGCAATTAAGAAATACGAGTTGAAAAGTATATTAAAATTACTTAAACCACCAGGAAAATAAAAAAATCAAAGTATTATTCCGCATTTCTTCATGGCCATCTCTGTTAAGTAGGTACCTACCTAGACACTTACAACATATTGGTACGTAGGTAAATTTTTTCACATTTCATCTTCGATTTTTTTTATTATTAAAAACATTATTTTCTACAACTAAATTCTCCTCTAAATCCAAGTAGATGTGAAGAGCCAACGCTATTATACTCATAGAAAAAATAACAGTGTCTATCCTACAGCGCAAAAAAGTTAATTTAACCTTTAAGTATTCTCATCATCATCATCATTCAGCCACAAGAAGTCTCCTCCATAGATTTATTTTCTTGGATCTTATTTCATGATTAATAAAAAAAATATTTTATTTTTTGAACTACCCACCTGTTCAGAAGATTATTCTTTATTTTCGAAGTAAATACCTAATCAATTATTAGGTACCTAATCTTAAGAGCACATATTCGGGAGTTCGCCCATACAAAGTTATTTAATTCCAAGATCGTTCCATCTGTCCTACATATATGTACGTCTGTACGACGCCGCTACTATGGCCGTCCAAATCCAGAACCGGCAGTCTGAGCCTATCCCCTTACATCGTGGTGTGAGACAAGGGGATGTTATTTCCCCGAAATTGTTCTCAAATGCAATGGAGGATATGTTCAAGACGCTGGACTGGAAGGGGTACGGCATTAACATAAACGGTGAGTGCCTTTCACACTTGCGATTTGCAGACGACATCGTCATCATGGCGGAAACGCTGCAAGATCTGCAACATATGCTGAGTGGCCTAGCTGATTCTTCCCAACGCATTGGTCTCCGGATGAACTTGGATAAAACCAAGGTTATGTTCAATGAACACGTAAGTCCGGAGCCAATTGCAGTTCAAGGCAGTATTCTCGAAGTTGTTAAGGAGTATGTTTACCTCGGGCAAACCATGCAGTTAGGTAAAAACAACTTCGAGAAAGAGGCCAATAGAAGAATACAGCTGGGCTGGGCAGCGTATGGGAAACTACGTCGAGTCTTCACATCGCCAAGACGAAAGTCTTCAACCAGTGCGTCCTACCCGTCATGACATATGGTGCCGAAACGTGGACACTCACGGTGGGGCTGGTCCACAAATTTATAGTCGCTCAGCGTGCTATGGAAAGGGCTATGCTCGGGATTTCTCTGAAAAATCGAATTCGAAACGAGGTGATCCGACAGAGAACCAAAGTCACCGACATAGCCCACCGAATTAGCATGCTGAAGTGGCAGTGGGCCGGCCATATTATCCGAAGAACTGATAACCGATGGGGTAGACGAGTTCTCGAGTGGAGACCGCGGATCGGTAAACGTAGTGTGGGACGTCCTCAGACTCGGTGGAGTGATGATCTTCGCAGGGCGGCTGGCAAGAGCTGGATGAGAGTAGCCGAGGACCGTGCTCAGTGGCGTGCTATAGGAGAGGCCTATGTCGGGCAGTGGACAAGCATAGGCTGATGATGATGATGATATATATACAATGTGTAATTCTTTCACCTGGTTGTGCCAACTGCAGGGCACACGCATAAAGGCGTTCTCTCAGAGAAGGAGTATGTACTTAATTACCACGCGTACTCACCGCGCTTTGTCAATTTCGGATTGCGCTGAGGTATGTGAACACCTCAGACCTCAGGTTTCCACACGATGTTTTTCTTCGCGTTAGCGAGTGGTATTGCTACTATGACTTCACAAATGTGCGTAACTTACAAAACAAAGTTATCGGTAGGCAAATGCCGGGTTTCGAACCCTCGACCTCCCTAATGAGAAGCCGCCGTTCTAACGCTCCACTACCACCGCTCTTTAAAGTTCCTTAATTTTAATTCATTACTTACTTGCCTTCTGATATCTGACAGATTATATCTGCTCAATTCTAACGCAAGTTGGCTAAATTAGCGTCAGGAGTACACTGAAATCCAAATCAATTTCACTTGAAAGTAGGTTAACGGCTTCGTCCTTTGTAAGATCACACATTTCCTTAATCGTTTGCGTTCCCCTCGCGTCTAGCAAAACCTTTGTCGCGGTGCGCATTCCCTGCAACATTCGTTGTATATTTTCCGCAAAGGTTACAAAGGTTAAAATACTGTACCAGGAATTCTTCGGATATTCCCTGAACTCCCTCTGTCAGAAAATCGGGAACAACTTGAATTACTACTTGGGAATGTTTTAAAGACAAAATTTTTTTAGGAAAACGTATCGGGCGGTGGTAATGTTTTTCGGAAGTAGCGAATATGTAGTGTAAAGTTTGTCTTAAATACGGATCAAGAATTTGGAAAATGCTATTTTTAATCTGGTAGGTACTCTTCCCTACCCAGTGTCCTAAAGTTTAACAACTTTAATGCGGACTTAATGCTTAAAAGTATTAATTAATTACTGATTAAATTGGTGCTTAAATAAATAAATAAACTTTAAAGATCGAGATATTTTTAATACTAGATAGGAAGCCTACTTTTATTTTTTCACCCTTTATAGTCCATGCGCCTTTGTCCGCGTTGCATTCGGATAAAAAGTAAAGTAGGCTGTGTCAACGGCCCATAAGCTACCTATACATACAGGGCGTAACAAAATCCCAAAGAAAAATAGTAGTAGTCCCATACTGAAGTTATCATCAACGCGATTAAAATATATGGAACAGCTGATATTTTTTTGCTATTTCGAGATTTTCCCCACAGTAGGTAGTTAGTTCTAGTTAGACCTGAAATTTCCGCACTTAGCCTCATAGTTAGGCGATTGTACGGAGCAAGCACTAAGGTATTTAAATACCTCAGAGACTAGGGTGTCCTCACGATGTTTTCCTTCAAGGTTGGCTAGTGCTATTGCTACTACAACTTTACAAATGTACGTAACTTAGAAAACAAACTTGTCGGTACATGTCAGGATTCGAACCCACGACCTCCCGAATGAGAAGCCGGCGTTCTAACGCTCCGCCACCACCGCTCTTTTCCCAACAGAACACGCCCAATATGGGGGTTCAAATTTATATGGGGCTTCGTATAATTAAATGCTGTACGTTGGTAAGTGCACGGGTTCAGCTATTTTTCTTTCTCGTAATACTTCAATTTATCGGAAAATTCAAGAAAAAATTAAATGCTTCCTTAAGGCATCGGGCTCATAGGAAGGACATGGGACGAGGGCACGGAAAAGACGCGACGCATTGTATTGAGCTCGCGTCCTCGAAGAAGTCACAGAAATTGTTGGCCAGAATGATTCATTCCAGTACCAGTGAGGATGAAGGAAGTGAATCTTTATGAGGCCCCACAAGATTTATGGTGGTGGCAAATATGTCCCATCGCCACAGTAATTTTTTTATGAAAGTGAAGAGAAAGGACGTCGCGTCTTTTCCGCGCCCTCGTCCCATGTCCTTCCTATGCGCCCCACGCCTAAGGCTATCACAGGACAGGACAACCTGAGGGTCTCGTCTGTCAGCTAGTCAATTTAATGACGTTTTTCAGGAATTGACATTTCTAAAATAACCGGGTACCTACAAATATATTAATTTTTTTTATTTATTGAAAGAAAAGAAAAGAAAAGAAAACGGATTATGAAACTAAAAATCAAGTAAGTGAATCCGGAATTAAGTTAATAACAAAAAAGCATAAGCACCCTATATACTTCCCACTGTAGGGCACAGGCCTACTCACAGAGAGAGAGAGAGAGTATGGGCTTAATCACCACACGTGCCCACCGCAGATTGGCGATTTCAAGCGCTGAGGTATGTGAATAGCTCAAACACTCCGGTTTCCTCACGATGTTTTCCTTCACCGTTAGCGAGTGGTATCGCTACTATAACTTCACAAATGTGCATAACTTACAAAATAAAGTCATGCCAGCACTGGGAATCGAACCTGGGCCTCTCGCTTCAGAGTCCAATGTTCTACCCACTAGGCTACCACTGCTCCCAATAATAACAAATAGGTACAGCTACTTAAAATATTCTTTGTCTTCAGACAAAGTTACGCGTCTGAGAGAAAGAGATAGTATGAACCTACGTACTTAAGAGTCAGTTTCCCCATTATCCCCCAGTTTCTCGTACACTAACATGCTGTTAATCTATGTTAACAGCTTTCAATTGACCAAAGTGCATACAAAAAAAACCACTGACAGTGTACGAGAAACCGGGGGTATGTAATGAAAAGGTATTGTTAAATCCATATTAATTTATTAATTTTTAAATATGCATGGTAGCTCACAGCAACTACAGGTCTAATGGAAGATTTACATACACAATTCGCATCGTCCGCGTTGCGTTCGCAGTAATACAACAAAATACAATACTTATAAAAATACAATAGACATACAAGTCTACGAATTACATAATACATTAGTAAAGAAGACTGCAGTAAAACTTTGGTATGATCATTAATAATTACCTTAATTATTTAAACAGTAATTAATACATAATTAATCATTCAAAACGCAACGCTGACAAGCATCAGTATTTGGATTACGTTTAAATTACAATGCGATTACAATACAACAATTCGACTTTTACTATAGGATAGGACGTTTTAGAAAAAAAAAAGACTCAGTTACTTGCATACAAAGACTTTTAAAATATGTACTTACAAATACTTTGCAATTTTTTGGGAAAGCGTCAACACAAATGCAACCCCATAACCTTAAAATGTCTGGAATAAGGAATTGGCACTAAGGCAAATGGCAAATGGTTCGGTGGGCGTTATTTCAGGTCATGGTAGGGGCCGTGCTATACAGGGTGTAGAGTAACTATAGGATCACCTGAAACCGTTACTTTAGTACCGATTATTTCAATTTCACCACTTCCAACTATGAATTGACCGCGTCAAATTTTAAGATAATATGATAAATATACAATATGAAATTGTCTAACACTACTTAGATATAAGAATAGTAGTTTATGCAACTGTCATATAATGAAGGGTATTAAAACACGAGTGTGAGTTTATGAAACGAGCGCAGCGAGTTTCATAATAGTAACGAGTGTTTTAATACCCGTGTTATATGCAGTTGCATACACTACTTTATCTTCACTAATGCAATTAAAAATTAAATTCACGCGTACGTGTATAATCACAGTGATTTTGCCGCCATTAAAATTTAACCAATGAGAGCGCAGCTGCGCGCTTCAATAAAACGCGACCAACCTGATTGGCCCTGCAATCAAGTTGGTCGCGTTTTATTGATGTTATAATGAGATTTTACGATATCGATGTGAATATTATACCATCATGTGAAATTGCTTAAATTGAGTGTTTTGTTGTCTGCGCTATAACAGTAGTAATTATAAGTCAAGTATTGAAAACATAAGTAGAATGTTACAACATTAGTGTAGATAAACTATTTTAAATTCTTTCTCCTGGTTTGAACAACCATTAAACAAATAAATTGTTAAATAGATATTAATATAAAAATTTATGATTTTGAAAATTAAAGATTTTTTTTTTCATCCCTTAAACATACAAAATTTCTACGCGAACAAAGTTGCGGGCAAATATTTCTACGTTGCCCACAACTTTGTTCGCGTAGAAATTTTGTATTTAATTTTGTAACGGGTTGAAACAAAAAAATATATATTTGCTATTCTACACTATTATCTATATCAGTGCCAAATTTCCTTTAGATCCGTTCAGCCGTTCTAGCGTTGAGTGAAAACAATCCATCCAAACTTTCGCATTTATTTATAAGACATTCCTGAAAATTCTTAACTGTTTGTTGGTGCTGGTGGTAATTTTCAAAATCGATAATTATTAGTAATAACTGCGACGAAATAATAAAATTAAAAGATACGATTTTCAGGTTAATTACGCCACGCCCTGTATTTTATCACAATTTAAGAACACGGGATTATTTGCATTTGTTAATAGTGCTGGGCAAGAATTTGGGATGTAAACAGAGCGGTGGTTTATTTTACTATTTCATATTGTAATCACACTTAATAATATCCTTTAAAAATTAACCCCAAAAGTAACACTTACCATCACTACAACTATATTTATATATTCCTTAGCAACAGATCATTTCGGTTTACTACTTTTATACTATCTATTAATTTAATATAATTATATTTCTTGTTTGCAATAAACAGATTTACAGTACGAAACAAATAAATAGTGGGTTTACTATAAAACTGTTACTAAAATAGGGGCTAATAATATTGAGTAACTACCAATTATAATGCTTAATGCGCTGTTGCTTTTCATTTTATACAGTGTAGAGATATTGCAACTTGTCAAAATTGCAATTAGTGACTACATAGTCCATTTGTTTAACACTATAGCAACTATTAACTACTAAATATTGCATAATAATATATTATATTTTTCCAGTTTACAAATGCATTGTCATAAAAAATGCTATTTTGCTTATTTATTTATACTTCAAATGTCATACGTACTCGTACATAGAGCTGCACCTACGAAAACGTATCCTGTCTCGTAGCTGACAAGAGTAAAAATCCATTAACAATGTCGCCCCTCCGTAATCCACTCAACAGTTAAATAAAATTACCCTGTTTTAGAGACTTTTTTTTTTATTCTTTTGTATATTTCATAAAAATTGTGTCCTCAGCCTTTTCCAATGATATTATGTTTTATATTTGTAACAACTTTTGACAGATAAAAACTTTTACTCTCAACACAAAAATAAACCTAAAAAGTACAGTAAATAAAACTAAATCACTCAAAAAATACAGCTACCAGCCTTCGAAAAAAAATACCGATTCTTTACTTAGATATAAAATACAATACGAACAATTTATCTGTCAAAAGTGTATTCTAACTTGCTAAGGGTACTATTTTTTATACAGGGTTGTTTCTGGAGATACGAGACTTAAAAATAAATAAAAAATAAACGTAAGTTGTGTTCATGAAACACTCGTTTCGTTTGGGACCTACTAGACGGATATTTTGTGATGTACATTCATTTAGCTCTTACTAACTAGTTTTATTTGGTTCTAATTCTGGTGATAAGAAACTTTTTTAGTACTTTAAATGTGGGATTTTCTCTATAATATGTATATTTTTTTATGAATTGTTTTGGTAGATATAACCAGCCCGCCAGAACATAAGGTAGGTATATATCTATTTTTTTGAATGTTAGAACGTTTGTAATTACCAGAATTAGACATCATTATATAATACACGTTCGTTTTACCTTTTTAAAAAAAATCAGAGCTTCTAATGTATAAGTAGGGATATTTTTTATATTTTTAATACATCCTACATAGTAGGAATATTTTAAACTAGTTCTAAAATCAATAATGTACGAAATATTCGAGGAGAAGTGGAGCAGGAAAGATAATGAAATGCGAAGAGTGAGGAGCAATAAAACGCCTACTACAAAGATCCAATTTTACCATGTAAATTGAACGCCGTTACTTCTCTGCTAGAAGCTTCTTTAGTTCTCGCCTAGAAATCTGTCTAATCTAGAATCTGCCTCAGATCGTTGGTCAAGCGAGCTTATAGGCGTCCGACGCTGCGTTTGCCAAACAAAACCGCATTTATATTCTTCTTTTTCTTATAGTGCTTTCGACTAGCGAATATTGGCAGTCAGCTCCGCATATTTTATGTCTCTCGCAAGGGCGTTTAGATTAAATGGTGAAATTGGCGCTAAGTCCTAAGGCAAGTTCACACTGCAGCATTACTGCACGTCGCGTCATAGCTTCGTGAATGTCACAAAACGTGTTGCTAGGCGCGAGAGCGATCACGTCTTTTCGTAACAATGTTTGATGGCTCAGTGAGTAAATTCTACCTAAGGGCAATGCTCAACTAAGAGTAAATAGTTTTGGTATAATAATTGTAACCTACATAATGTTACTTAGAACTACAATAATAAGATTTAATTAGCGATAATGAACGTCAAAATTCAATTTTTTTAATAGATTATTAATCATTCGAGTTTTTATTTCCTGTGACAATCGGAAATTTAACCGTTTCTTTACCAGCCTTCTTTTAACTCCTTTGAAAGAATATATTTTCTTTTATATTTCTATTATACAACGCGTCACAAAATGCCCATGTCTAGCCAAAAATAGGGGTTCCCCTCGTCAACGTATAACTTTGAAATCGCGAAAAGATTATCAACTTTACTAGGAACAGCTATTTTGAAGTTAAAACCGCAGTTAAAATTGTTTGTATTGGCGATTAGAACTTCCCTGTTCGGATAAATATGGGGACTTATCTGTATATGTGAGTGAAATATACATTCACGCCCCCAAGGCAATTGCTTCAATTTCGAAAGAACTCATAGTTTTTGAACGTAAACTTTCGTAAGCACTACACATGATTAACTTAATTCCGGAATCACTTACTTAAGTAACGTAACGTAAGTGATTCCGGAATTAAGTTAATAGTACTCATCGTGTATAACTCGCAACATTTGTCGACTTTGAATTCGTTCACCGCATTTTGAGGGAATGTTCTTTTAATTGTGAAAAACAATATTATTTATGGTTCATCAATAATGGTAAAACATATTTGTAAATATTCGTTATTTCCGACCTTTGGTTCCAAACTGTGAATCCAAATTCGAAGTGGTAGGAAGTAACGTAACGTTGAAAAATGTTTTCTAATATGTTAAATGCTTAAGAGTGTTACGTCCTATATGCGTACCCAATTAAAAACAATTGAGTTGGCCGGCGCCGGCCATAAGACACTCAAAACATATTTTTTTGGATTTTTATTAGTTTTCGTCCTAATATTGTTTGCTTATGCTTAAGTGAAGTAATTTTGGGTAACAAAGAAAAAAACATTTTTGGCGTGATTTTTTTTTTCAAAACTAGCGCCATATGTTTCTAATCCATGGTTAGAATGTCCCCTTAAATACGGTGAAAGAATGCAAAGTCACCCTGTAGATGAACTTGGTAAGTAATAGAGTATTACTTCGCGGTGACACAAAGTCATACATATGACACTCACAATTTTTTAAGTTGTAATTTCCAATAAGTACTTTAACATCGAGTTAAAATTGGAGCCAAATAGAATTAGCCCAATTTTTTTTTATTAATATCAATTTTAATCATTTATATTTAGACTAGTTTTCTAATATACAGGTAAATACACTACGAATGGCACAGCCTGTTTTCTTTTTTAATTGCAGGCGAAGTTTCGAAATCCATTTTTTTATTATATTAATGAATTAAATTGTTGTCTAAAATTATTTTTATCCTGAAATCGGTATTTCTAACCGTGCAGTCCGGAAATCAATAATTTTATTTATTTCAGTTGCTTTTCGACATAATTGCAAATTATTTGGGAACAATTTTCGTCTCAACTCGTTTAAGAGAGCTTGCCATAAAAACGTTTATTTCGTATAACGTCCAGACCATTTGATGAAAGAACAATAAAAAACTCACATGCGTAGCTCCTTTTAAGATGAATGGAGCTTGAACAATCTCTACAATTTGTTTTCCAAGTAAAACTTTCGTAAGCACTACACATTATTACGAGTACCTTAATTCTGGATTCACGTACCTACTTGATTTTTCTGTCGGAAGAGTCCGACCAGGTTTCGCTCTGATTCGCAAAGCTCAATCATGGTGAATCAAGTGAATCCGGAATTAAGCTGATAATGTATAAGGTGTAACTAAAACCCCTTGGGTTATATAAAAGGGGTGGGTCTACTCACCAATATTAAGACCCTTTACTTTGGAAACAACTTCGAAATCGTCTTGCTAAATACATTTTGGTGAACTGCTGTAGATTTAAAAGCTTAATATGTCAAGCCATTTATATTTACAAGGGCAAGGGACTCTGTAACTAAGACTCCAATGTCCATCCGTCCGTCCGTCTATCACCAGGCTGTATCTCATGAACCGTGATAGTTAAACAGTTGAAATTTTCACATTTCTGTTGCCGCTATAACAACAAATACTAAAAACCGAACAAAATAAATATTTAAGGGGGCTCCCATACAACAAAGTAATTTTTTTGCTCGATATTAATAACGGGAACAGGTAGACGTTTGAAATATTTCAAATGTTGTATAGACAATAGTACGGAACCCTTCGTTTGCGAGTCCAACTCACACTTAGCCGGTTTTTTAGAAAAGTTTTTACTTCTACCGCGTCGTCACGACAGATTTGTTAAACTTCTGGTAACGGCTGCCTGTTGTTTCTTTGTATGCACTTTGGCCAACTGCCAGTTGTCAACAGTAGTTTAACTAATTATTAGTAAACGAGAAACCGAGGCTAAGCCCTTCGGACGTAGCCACGACTGAGCAAATTCCGTCTTTCCCGGCGTAGACCCTTCCAACGCCTTGGCTGCCACTGTAAGTTCAAAGGGGACTTGGAAATTGTTCCCGTAGTAAATAAAAAACGGACCGTATTGATTGAGTAGACCTAAATCTTTTTGGGGAACTCCCCGCCGAATTCTGAACTGAGAATTTACTAAGCGATTATCCACATTACAGCGGAGCGGTAGCCTAGTGGATAGAACATTGGACTCGGAAGCGGAAGACCCAGGTTCGATTCCCAGTGTGGCCATGTACCTATGACTTTGTTTTCTAAATAATGTATATTTGTTAAGTTATAGTAGCAATACCACTCGCTAACGGTGAAGGTAAACATCGTGAGGAAACCTGAGTGTCTGAGCTATTTGCATACCTCAGCGCTTGAAATCGCCAATCCGCGGTGGGCACGCGAGGTGATTAAGCCCATACTCTCTCTCTGAGGGGCCTGTGCTCTGCAGTGGGACGTATATAGGCTGCTTATGATCCACATTACAACTTCAGCGACGTGACGGCGCAACGATACAAACTAAAATAAACTTTAAATACTTTCAACTAGCGCAAAAAAAGCCCGGTCACGTGCGGCTGACGGGCACGTGGGCACTTGTATTGTAGTCGATAAAGATAGCTTCATAAGTATTTAGGGTGGGTTCTCCGACATAACATAATAACATAAACTCACGCCTGTATCCCACAGGGGTAGGCAGAGACCAGGGACTGCCACTTGCTACGATCCTGACAGATCACTTTCGCTTCATCAACATTCATTAGTCGCTGCATGCACGCACGCCGGTTTCGGGTACTTTTTATCTTGCTGACAATACCTCTAAATCAGGTGTTTTAAAATACATTTTACTCTCTATTGGTTAGTATTTAAAATCTGAAAAAATATATATTACTTTTGACATTTTTAATGTCCTACCTTGGGCAGTCGGTCATAATTTTTACGATTTTTTATACTTTATCAAAAAAAAAATTAACATGAGTCTAAATTATCACTAGATGTGGTTTTATTCGAGCTGCACTGAGTTTTGGATAATAAAAAAATATACCAAGACGACTATCACTGAATCGCCGTTAATACGACGTCGGTCGTCAAAATTTTACTAATAGGATAGTATTTCTGTAATTTCAAAATTGCCTACTTTTCCCAAAGTCCCATACGAATACGGGCGCTCGGAGAACGCTCCCTTAAGAATTAGTTTTGTTTGAAATCGTGCCGCCCGCAAGTCGCTTTCCCACTGTAACGTGGATTGACACAACCGTAAACATTTTACTTCCGCAAACATTATGTAAAGCCTCATTTGTACAGCGCTGACGTACGTAAATATCTCAAACACTAGGGTTTCCTCGTGATGTTTTCCTTCACATTCAGCGAGTGGTATTATTACTTCAACTTCACAAATGCACCTAACTCAGAAAACAAAGTCATTGGTACATGCCGGGATTCGAGCCCACGACCTTCAGAATGCTCTCATTGCAAAAAGGGTAAGGGTACATTAAAAATTACCAAAGACACATACGTCTGCATAATAAACAGTTCAATGCACAAGTTCCAGGTTTAAGAACAATCGTTAATAAGAGTTAATTTCTTTGACGATTTCTACCCAATTTAATTTGTATTAAAGATATTCAGATTTCTTAATAAAGGAACGAGACAGAGCGACGCAAGTAGATTAAGTACTTAACGAAAATCTCAATTCAGAAACCAGCGGTAAGGAGGTTTCGTTACGCTCGTAATAATCACTTATAAGGTCTGGCTCGGGTCATTCCACAGATCCACAGATGTGGACTTTCAGTGAGGATTTTAAGTAAATTAAGGCGGAATACGCAATGTATACTTAGTTCCGTTTGGTTACAATTTTGGTAAAGTCAGAAAGATATTCTAGAAATAACAAAAATAGTGAGGAATTGTTCAAATGCAATTATTTACAGCATCAGTAATTTTTGAGAGGGTTAAGCGGGTTAAACACTCACTAGAGAAAACAGAGTAGTGAATACAGAATAGAACACGACAAAATAGAAAAAATAAATAAAAAATAGAGTTAAACTTAAAACTACGGTGGGTTAAAGTAATATCATAAAATTACTAATTATAAAACCGAAGTGTACTTTATCTAGCAAATCCTTCTGTAAATGGTTCTTTTAATACATGGTGGTCCGAAGTTTTGGATAAAAAAAAACTTCTCGTTCGCCAAAAATATTATCCTAATTGCTTGGCATGATCTTGATCGTGAGACAGGCCACCAGTCCTGTCCCTAGTTCTCTAACTACGGAGAGTGAGATGGTGCGAGAGTGGTTTCAGTACCGAATTCGCGTATACAGGGTTGTTTTTGAAATAGTAAAATCTGAAACAGATCAATAAGTCTTTTTTCGTCCCAACGACGTTATTATGCAAACAAAATAAAAGAAGACACTTTTATTTTTTTGGCGTAACATTTTTTTCTGCTCTTAAGCCGCACTGCGCTAAGGATAAAACACACCAACGCGGTGGCGGTGACGGTCGCGGTCCATACAAAAACTACTGCCGTAAATGATGCATGTACGTATGATGTATGTATGTATGTATGTATGTAACCTGGTCGGACTCTTCCGACAAAAAACCCAAGTACGTTTATCCGGTGTTAAGTTAATGATGTATGTATGAACCGCCACCGCCACCGAAACCGCCACCGCCACCGACACCTCGACCGCCTTGGTGTGTGTTATCCTTGGCAGGTATTACAAAAAAAAACGTATAAAAATATTTAACCCTAGAAAGATAATCTACGTCCGCGAGACGTGCGCAGTGGCGATATATCGCCATTTCTTTTTAATCGCAATAGCTAGTGCGTTGACCTTCTCAACCAACTCAGTCGTCGGCCGGAGCTGACTCGGGACGGCTGCGTCGCATAGGTAAGTACTCTCATTACTTAGATACTGATGTGGCGTACGTCTGTTAGACGTATGATTATCTTTTGTGAAACTTTTGCAAAATTCTTAACTTTAAAATGTTTTGTTTTTTTCATTTATTTGCCTTTATTTTAAGGTGTCCACCAACAAAAGCATAATGGCAAAACAAAGAAGATTAAATGAAGAAGATATTGAGCAGTTTTTAGAGGAAAATGACGACGATTCTTCAGTGGAAATCGACAGCGAAGAGGAAGACCACCTTTCAGAAGATGATGTGCAGAGCGATACCGAAGACGAGTTAGTGGACGAAACTCTCGAAGCTGCGTCTACAACTATGCCTGATGAAGCAGAGTTAATTCAACCGTCGGAGTCCACGTTGGATGCTCGCATAGTAACTCTATCACAGCGCACGCTTCGAGGTAAGAATAAACACTGCTGGGCTACAACCAAAGGCCAAAGTCATGGACGAACTTCAGCCATAAATATTGTCCGTACAAATAGAGGTCCAACACGCATGTGCAGAAATCTTCATGATCCCCTCTTGTGCTTCAATTTGTTCATGACTGACGAGATTTTATTAGAAATAACGCGATGGACGAATGCAGAAATTTCTCTAAAACGTCAAGAAAAAGAGGCAAGAGATCGTGAATCAGGCAAAAATTTGGTTGTTTCTGCTACTTTTAGAGATACAAACGACACAGAATTACGAGCTCTGATTGGTATCCTGACGCTTTCAGCTGCAATGAAAGATAACCATCTTTCAACAGTTGAGCTTTTCGATAGCTCTTTTTCTGGGACCCGTTATGTAGCAGTTATGAGCCGTGACAGATTTGACTTCCTGATAAGATGTCTGCGGATGGATGACAAAACCTTACGCCCATCTCTCAGAGTAGAGGACCCATTTGTACCTGTAAGAAAGGTATGGCAAATGTTGATTGATCAGTGTATTAATAATTACACGCCCGGGCCTCACCTTACGATTGACGAACAACTGCTGGGATTCCGAGGAAGATGCTTGTTTAGGATGTACATCCCAAATAAGCCCAGTAAATATGGAATAAAAATACCCATGATGTGTGACAGTACTACCAAGTACATGATCAATGCTATGCCTTACATAGGCCGGGCGACAAACACTAACGGCATACCACAAGGTGAGTATTATGTAAAGGAGTTGTCGAAGTCTGTACATGGGACCAATCGAAACATAACTTGTGATAATTGGTTTACGTCTGTCCCTTTGGCAAAATCATTGCTCCAAAGTCCCTATAAACTGACGTTAGTAGGTACTATACGCTCAAATAAACGAGAGATTCCGGAGCAAATGAAAAACACACGTTCTCGTGCAGTCGGCACATCCATGTTTTGCTACGACGGCCCTTTGACACTCGTTTCTTACAAACCGAAGCCTTCGAAAATGGTGTATTTGCTGTCATCTTGTGATGAAGAAGGTACGTTGAACCAAGCTACAGGAAAGCCAGAAATGATTATGTACTATAATCAAACAAAGGGTGGCGTTGACACATTTGACCAAATGTGTTCATCGATGTCTAGCTCCCGGAAGACTAATAGATGGCCGATGGCTATATTTTATGGCATGCTCAATATATCATTTGTAAATTCATACGTGATATATTGCCATAACATGCTCGCTAACAATGAAAAACCACTGAGCAGAAAAAACTTCATGAAGAAATTGAGCACAGAGCTAACTTCAGCTTGGATGGAAAAACGGCTGGAAGCTCCAACTTTGAAAAGGTACCTGCGCCAAAATATCAAAGAATTACTACCCGAAAATGCTGCAAACAATAACCAAGAACAAGAAGAAGAGCCTGTAGTAAAAAAGAAAAGGTATTGTGCCTATTGTCCGTCCAAAATAAGAAGAATGTCAAAAATGGAATGTAGTCAGTGTAAAAAACCTGTTTGTGGCAACCACAAAAAAGACGTTTGCAATAAATGCATATAGTGTTATAAAATGATAGTCCTGATAATGTCAAAAGACTGATTTGTTTGTATTGTTAAGTAAAAAGTGCCAAAAAATGACTAAAAGGCTGATAACGGTTAATTATTTCCTATTTGAGAGAAAAAGGTGATTTTTGTTATTTTTTCCAAGAAGATTAAGTTTTGTTTTCTTTTTTCGTAATAAATAAATGTATAAATATAATTAATTTTTATTTCATTAAATTATATGTATATTGATCTCAAAAGCCCTAAACATTACTAAAAAGTACATATTTTTGCAAGAAAGACTATTTATAGACTTATGCGTCTATGAGACGTATAATTATCTTTAACGCCATTGTAAATATGATTATCTTTCTAGGGTTAAGGTGGGCTGCGACACCGATATCTTACGTTAACTTCGACATTTCGAAAAATCTCATACTACCAAAACGTCGTTAAAAAAAAATGTTTTTTTGAAGTGTTTCAGGATTTCACTATTTTAAAAGTAGCCTTTCAAGACTAGACCTGTAGAAGTTAAACCTGCCAGATGCAGTGAGATACTACACTAGATACAAAAAGACAGCATCCATCGTTCTACCAAGCATTTCACCGACCATGTACTTGTATAATGTTTTATTCATTTACTTGATTTAAATGAGTCTTTAAACTGCAACACAAAAATATACTATAAGCCGAGTATTACTGCAGAAAGTCCAACCAATATGGGCTACATTTTCACTAGATGGCGCTGGATGGAAACTGTCAAAGTTACGGTCAGTAATACACCCTGAATCAAAATCATACCCACCCAAAAAAGGGACCTACATCAATGTAATGATTAAATCTCAAAGGCAAACTAAAAGTAAAAACGAACAGGTGATTTTTTATCGCAATTCGGGAAGGAAACTTTTTATGATAGCTGTATTTTAATTTTTTTCCTGACATTAGACGTAATTTTATGAAACTAATTTCGTTTTTTTTTCCGATTTATTAAGTTTATCACTGTGAAATAATTTTTTGAAATATATAAATTTGTGACGTCATACGGCGGCCCAGCCGTGTAGTGTCACGCGATTGCGTTAGCATGTGAGTGAGTCAAAGTCAGGAGTCTGAATACTGTCATAAAGCCACAGATTATGTAAAACGTCGAGAGATAGCGGTATGTTTGTTGCACAGATTAAAATTGTTGTCACTGGGTACGTTTTTCGTTTGGTTCGAGTCCAATCCGTAGGTCAAATAGCCGGGTCAATATGAAATGATGGAATAAATCAGTGTACAGGGCGTATGCGAAATCGTCGGTGTTAGCTATACAAATAAAAATAGACAAGAAAAACTGAAAACCACTAAAGCAAATCCACAACAACCAAACGTGATGATCAGTCAAGTCAGTCTGTCCTGTCATCTTGACAGCTCGATCTGGATATTGTGTTCACAGTATACCTATATATTTTGGTCTGCTGCCTACAGAGTAACCGTCGTATGACGTCACGCAGCAGGTTGATAACAAATTTAAATTTCCGAAAATAAAGCCCATCTTTTGATTTCATTAGCTCTAACATTGAAAATAAAAACCTTGGATTTGAATGAATTAAATTGAATAAAAACCTCGAAATGGTTTTCGATTTAGCCTATGTAACAAATTCTTTCTTTCGCGAATTCTTTCGACATTGTTTCCTTAGTGGAAATTATTTATACATAATCATCATACATAATCAGCCTATATACGTTCCACTGTAGGGCACAGGCCTTCTCTCAGGAAGAGAGTTTGGGTTAAATCGCCATGCGTGCACACCGCGGATTGGCGATTTCAAGCGCTGAGGTATGTGAATAGCTCAGACACTCAGGTTTCCTCACGATGTTTTCCTTCACAGTTAAGACTTCCATGTGCATGCGATGACAATTGACGCAAAGAGAAACTACATATAATGGGATTGGCTCCTACATTACGAGCACCTGACCGATTCCTGAACGATTCCAATCGTCAAACAGTCAAATTCCATATTAACAGCCATCGAAAACGTTAGGATTCCGACAGGATTTATTACGCATATTTAGGCTCCTGAGAGGTAATTTGGCGACTACAGCTCCCTTTGACAGCTGTCATAGATAAATGAGAACACTGTGCGAGGGTGTAGCCTCGGCAAAACGTCAAATTCCACACTAATTGCTATCGCGAACATCAGTATTTCGGCAGTATTTGGTACGCACACCTACGCCTCTGGTCACAAGCCGCGAGCGTAGGGCCCGCAGAGGAGTAGTCAGTTTTACCACTTTTAAGTTAAATAAAAAGTGTGAAACAATTGGCCAACAGCTGTCACGCAATTTTGCGTGTTTTTGATATTTATACACTGTGTAGGAACTTAATAAAAAATTAAAAACCTCAACACATCACTTACGTCATTCCATCCTTCCGCAAACCTACTTCAAAAAAGGAAGGAGGTTTCCAGCTCATCCGTTCATATTTTTATGTACGTTCAGCGATTCTTTGTGTTAGAAAAAGAGATACTTATAGGTTCCCATATAAATTTAGCCAACATCTGGTGACGGGATCCAAGGAAAAATCATCGAACTCTTCTTTTTAGTCGTGTTTTTTCTTGAGAAACAAACTTGAAAAACTAGTTCATACGTGACCGAGTTTCCGCACCCGAGCGCCACCTAGCGCCCAAAACGACCCGAAACCCCCTCAAACACCCCGACGACGTAACAAAAACGACACAAACCTAAAACAGCTCCTGCACTTTGCGAAATACCGAGAGCACTCTTCATTTCTTCTTCACCGTCACGTACATCGGTTCGCTGTCCGACTGCTCGGCGCCCCCCTTCTTCGGTTTGGGCCCCTTGTTCAGCAGCAGGGGGAGGTTTCGCTTATCCTTGTTGACGGAGGCGTAGATAGGGGGCGGCTGCAGGGGGTCGGGCGGGGGGAGGGGCCGCGCGGGCGACGCCCCGTCTCATGTCTGCAGCGCCGTGTTGATCTCGCGGTGGATCGTCGTCTGTAAGAGATATTCATCGACGTGAAACGTCGTTCAGCTCGGCAGTAGGGAGTCACTTGCTAAAACCGCGACGAAAACATGTCGCCTCGGCGAGGGGGACTACTGTATCTGTGTCGTGTGCAATTTATTTATATATCGTTGAGTAGAGCAAAGTAGCCATAACTCAGATCCTCTTGACTCCTGCCGCTGGATGGCGCCAGTGCCACGTGACACATTGCGCAGTTTGAGCTCTCTTTAGTTTCTCTTTCTATTCGTCATTCTTTTTCCCCCCTCAATCCCTCTGCCTGCCTATCTCTCTCTTTTTCTCGCGTTCTCTCTCTTTATACCCGACTGCGGCGGAGCCTCATAACTCGTATACGGCAAAACTTAGACATGTAAGCCTTTTAATGTATTTTGTTCTAATGTAATCTAATCTAATTTAACTCCTTAACCAATGATCAGATTTTGACAAGGTCTCAATCGATTCGTCATCCCGGCGCGAGTGTCATAGGCTATATTAAATTAACATTAATATAACAGAAAAGTAACAGAAAACCAAAATCGGTAATAGTACAACCATAATAAGTCACTAGATGGCGCTGTTATATTAAATTTATTATACCCGGATCTTAATTTTATTTTGCTACGCAATCACGTGTAATGTATGTAAAACATCAGTACGCGGGTGTCATAGGCTATATATAAATTGGCATGAAAAAATCACTAAAAAGACAAAAATAAAAGACTGAAATAAAAAATAACTAACAACCCGACTGCTGAGCATTAACTACTAAGCAGACGGGGGTCAAATTCAGCAATGTAACTTCTTAGGTTGGTCCCGCCTGTTTAGGAGATAATGCTCAGGAGTCGGGTTGTTGGTTATTTTTTATTTCCGTTTTTTTTTCTCTTTCTGTCTCCAATGACATTCTAGCCAACTGAATAAAGTGCCACTCACTAGCTCCTCCAGTTGCCGCGCGAACTGATCGTTCAGTGCCTGGATGACCTGCCGCTGGCCGTCGTGTGCCGCCAGTGCTAGCTCCAGCTGACTCTGCGCCAACTTTGCCTCGGCGTCCTGGAAAATTCAACGGGAACTAAATAAATAACCAGTAAAATAAAAATAAAAAACAAATTTTGGCAGCTTCGATTCAAGATGACGGCTGACGCCACCCTTGAGGTCAAAAACTTGGATCTTTTTACTGGAAGCCCGTACCTAAAGGACATACATCGAAACCGTTTTTCCACTCTTTGCGAAGTGAAGGCCTTTAAATGTCGCACAGGCTGGACTACACGTGGTAAGCGTATAAATCAAATATGGTAAATTAATTAATTCATCATCGTCCGTCACCTTAGAACTCTCCATCAAAAAATGCCTATCCACGTTTTGCCAAAGGCCATCAGCCTATTTTGACACATGCGTTCTCCCAGGCACAGTTTGGAGATGCTGATGATCACCGGCCAGGTGGATGGCAAACGTGCCAGAGGAAGGGCACCGGCAAAATGGTCGGATGCCGTAAAACCGGCAGCCGGTGGCAGCATGCAACAGGCGGTCCACATGGCGGAAAACCGTTCGCTGTGTAAACTAGCGACCCATGATGACCTCAGATGACGGAGGAAAAGAAGAATTCATTTTGGTCAGCAGAATAAATGAGTATGCTACTCATTACCACAATTTGTAAGCTGATAAATTTGGAATTTTCTGCGGATTTATATTATGAAGTTTTCTGTCGATCTATTTCGAATTTTCTGTTTCTCAATTTGATTGTTTTGCTGCTTATTTATATTATTTTACTGCTGAATTTCAAACTGTCGTTAATCACAGTTAGTCACTTTGGCAATATTTTTTATTTATGTTGAGGAAGCGAAAGTAATCTTTCAGGATCGTGGCAAGTGGCAGTCCCTGGTCTCTGCCTACCCCTCTGGGATACAGGCGTGAGTTTATTAAGTATCAAAACATTTGCCAAACTGTGTGGCAGTTTGTTGGCATTTCTTCTGATTTTATAGAATCGCTTCCCATACATTTTTCACTACAAGCGCTCTCTAGAATGAGTAGTCACACGACGCTTGATTCCCACTGGCCACAATAAATTCCCAATGACCAACCAACCTGTTCGCTCTTCCTCGATTTGGTGATCTGCGCGAGCTCCTCATTCTTCTGCGCCAGCTCGGCCTCCAACTGCGCCACTCGCTGCCGGAGTTGCTCCACCTCGTTAGCCTCGCCACCTGGTAAATGATTTAACAGTTCAGTATAAGAGGCTGACCAATTTTAATCTACTGTAAGACACAGTTCGGAATTAATGGGCAGACGAACGCTGAACAATTTTGATCTACTGTAAGACACAGTTCGGAATTAATCGGCAGACGAACGCTGAGCAATTTTGATCTACTGTAAGACACAGTTCGGAATTAATGGGCAGACGAACGCTGAGCAATTTTGATCTACTGTAAGACACAGTTCGGAATTAATGGGCAGACGAACGCTGAGCAATTTTGATCTACTGTAAGACACAGTTCGGAATTAATGGGCAGACGAACGCTGAGCAATTTTGATCTACTGTAAGACACAGTTCGGAATTAATGGGCAGACGAAGGCTGACCAATTTTGATCTACTGTAAGACACAGTTCGGAATTAATGGGCATACGAACGCTGAGCAATTTTGATCTAATGCAAAACGCAGTTCGAAATAAATGGGCAGCCGAAGGCTGAGCAAGTTTGATTTTCAAAACACGTAACACACTTAATCAACAGAATTTTGAACTAAAAAATTATTACTCATGAATGTGTTGAACACTAGACACAATCGTCCTATAAATACTCTTTTACTGTTTAATACCAAACATTAAACGCTTGACAGCCAAAACGGAGATCGTGGGTTCGTTCCTACTGGAGGCCGCCGTATTGGATTTGTACAAAATGGCCTCAGTCTGGGTGTTTTTGAAAGTGAAAGTGAACTACATTTATTGCCTAAAACACACTTTGTACATAAATATAGACATAAGCTTACATAATTTTACAGACTTTTTTTCTTTTATAAAAAAATTACAACATAAAGGTGCTGTTTTTTGGTGTGTACAACAAGGAATATTCTTAGGCTATCAAAATCAAATCAAATCAAAAAATTTTTTATTCAAAGTAGCACAGAAACTGCGACTTAATGAACGTTACAAGTTAAACTAGGTGTCCATTTCAAAATCTAGATCATTTTGGAGAAAAAATGGACAAAAAAAACTCCAAACTTAGTCTTTTCAAGTCCTTAATTTACAGGATTTATATAAATGTTCTAAAACTCATGCATTGAACTGGCTTTAATTCCAGACATCATTGTCATCTAAATAATCTTTAATGTTATAGTAGCTTTTTTGGCACAAAGTGTGCTTCACACATTTTTTGAACCGCGTTTCTGGCAAGCTTATTATATCCTCGGGGATCTTATTGTAGAAACGTATACAATGCCCCATAAAGGATGTATTAACCTTTGCCAGCCTAAATTTTGGGAACGAAAGTTTATGTCTATTTCTAGTATTTACATTGTGTTGGCTACCTACAGTTTTAAAGTCACTGATATTTTTCCTAACGTACATAATATTTTCATAGATATACTGACTAGCAACTGTTAGGATGTTAGTTTCTTTAAAGAAATCTCTTAACGAATCTCTATTGCCTAGCTTATATATGAATCTGATCGCTCTTTTCTGCAGGACGAAGATGGTCTCAATGTCTGCTGCCCGACCCCACAGTAGTATACCATAGGACATAATACTATGGAAGTAACTAAAATAAACAAGCCTAGCAGTTGCGACATCAGTTAGTTCCCGGATTCTTTTAACTGCGTATGCTGCAGAACTAAGCCTATTTGCCAATTTTCCTATATGAGGACCCCATTGAAGGCTTGCATCAATTGTGATACCCAGAAATACAGTTTCTTCTACAAGGTCTAGTTTATCATTCCCCAATATAACATTGCTGTCAACCATTTTGACATTTGGTAGTGTGAATTTTATACATTTTGTCTTTTTTGAATTTAATAATAAGTTATTAGAAGTAAACCAATATAGTACCTTAGAGAGAGCATTATTTGTATCCGCAAGGTCATTTTCTTGTCTCTTAATCTTAAAAATAAGTGACGTGTCATCTGCAAACAATACTATCTCTGACATTTTTTGAACCATGAACGGCAAATCATTTACATATACGAGGAAAAGGAACGGCCCCAAAATAGATCCCTGTGGCACTCCCATCTTAACCTCCGACCCTGATGATTTAGTCCTATTTATGTCAGCTTTTTGAACCCTCCCTTCTAAATATGATCTCATAAGTTTTAAGCTCCTCCCATTCACTCCGTAGTGTTTTAATTTTAAGAGAAGTGTTTTATGGTCTACGCAGTCAAATGCCTTCGACAAGTCACAGAAAACACCTATAGCATCCTTCCGATCCTCCCATGCACTAAATATATGTTTAACTAATGCGACACCAGCATCCGTCGTAGACCGCCCTTGCGTGAAACCGAATTGCTCACTATGAAAAAGTTGATAATTATTAAAGTGTGTAAGTAGCTGACCTAGAACTATTTTCTCGAATATTTTACTCAAAACGGGTAGAACCGAGACTGGTCTGAAATTTGTGGGATCTTGCCTGTCGCCACTTTTAAATAAAGGAACGAGCCTACTATATTTCATTAGGTCAGGGAATGTACCCTCATCTAAACATTTGTTAAAGATTCTGGCCAAATGGGGTGCTAGGACATCGATTACTGAGCTTACTATTATTACTGACATACCCCACAGGTCTTCAGTTTTTTTAAGATTTAGCTTTTTAAACGCTTTATTCACGGTATGAGCTTCAATATAATCAAACGAAAAATCGTGATCGCAGGGAGGGACATTATCTTTCAAAATACTTTCTGCAAGATCAGGAGATGAATCTAAAGGAGCCGTAGTTATAATTGGAACATTTGTAAAGAATTGTTCAAAAGCCGCGGCAACGTCTTCATTTGACGATATTAATTTATTATCTATCTTAAGCGAGAATTCGCGGTCCGCTGATTTGGATTTACCGGTTTCCTTATTTATTATATTCCAAATGGTTTTAGATTTATTAGACGATTTAAGAATTTTGGCTTTTATATGCTCGCATTTAGCTTTGTGGCAGACGGCCCTAAATAATTTTGAATATAATTTAACATACTGTAGAAAACTAGGGTCATATGTGTATGTCTTTTTCTCATATAGTGAATAAAGTGTGTCCCTACTTTTCCGGATGCCGGTAGTGGCCCATTCACTAAATTGTACCTTATTTCCTTTCGATGATAGCTTTTTCAATTTATAAACTTTTTCAAAACTATCTGAAACGACCTTAAAGAAATCTCCATAATGGGCATTAGTATTGATGGTTTTATTATTTTCGGTATGTAAAGTACTTTGTAAATCAGTTTTAAATAATTCTAATTTTTTTGTTGTCATGGGCCTGTAAAGTATATCTTGTTCTGATTTTTTTAAATCAGATTCAAAGTGTACAATTTGACCACTGTGGTCTGACTTTAAGCAATTTATTGTAGAATAGTGCGAAAATTCACAGTCACAGTATACATTATCAAGACAGGTTGCTGTGATATCGGTAATCCTAGTGGGCTCTAAGAAAATATTAACTAAATTAAAAGACTTGAAAATAAGTTTTAATTTAGTATTTAAAGTGGAATCTACCAGCAAGTCGATATTAAAATCTCCACAGACTATAAGGTTCTTGCTACTACTTGAAGCTACATTTAAGACATCCTCTAGTACTGATTCAAATAAACTGTAGTCACTGGCGGGGGGCCTGTATACGCTTACTACAATGTGCTTAGCCAGTTCAACACATGATAGCTCAATAACTTTTTCAACAGAAAGTCTGCAAATATCTTTCCGTTCTTTATATTTTAAACTACTATTTACTATTATTAAGGATCCCCCGTGCAATGCAGACTTTCTATTGAAGCAACTGGCTATTTCATAATTATGTATAGCAAAATTCAATTGAGACTCTAGTAGCCAGTGCTCTGTGACACAAAGTACATTCATATCTTGTTATCTTATTAAAGTTTTTGGCAAATGGACTCATGCTCAGCAATATGCCGCCCGGAGATGTATGCAACACCGGTCGACGCTGATTTTCAGCATGAGCCATTAAGACAAAAAATAGGTTGACAAAAACTCAATCACAAACGGCGTCGTAACGCTGGAGTGTTACAAAAGTATTTATAAGTAGATTATTGACCAATATAAATTAGATTAGATATGAACAGTACAGAAAAAAAGATATCTTAATGAAACTGGATTACAAATACAGAAAAGAGCCAATCCAGTGTATTTGATTTTAATTGAACAGTCGACAGCAGGTCGACATTTGGAACATTACTTTGGTGCAAGGATACGTGTAACGCAATGGAGCAGAGCGCATACATGTAGGTACTTGTCGATGTGCTGTCGTCTATACTCGTACAAAATTTAGGTGAAATTGAGGCGTTTTTTTTTTGTATGCAGTTTGGTCCATTGACAGCTATTAACAGTAGTTTAGTGTACGAGAAACTGGGGATTAGTCCGTCTATGCATTAGGTACATCGATTTTAAAGGATATTATTATTGATTATATAAATTGTGTACCGGGTGGGGTTGATTATTTACGAAGTATTATTTAATTATTTCCTATCGCTTTGTATGTTTAGTTTATAACAAAATTAAATTATTATTCATGGTTTTAAAAGTGTATGTTGTTTTAATAGTTTAAACAATGATGCAATTGTCTGTGCTTGTGGAGTATAAATTTCAAATTATCTTTTCACTCTTCCTTTAACTGACAGGCATGGGACATTAACTCACTCACAACTCACAACTCAAAGGAAGGTTGAAGCTAAAAAGCCTTAAGATTTTTCTTTTCCCACTATAAAGCGTTTTGTTGACGTTCGTGTCTCTGTCTGTGTACCTTCGTGCTTACTTTGTATTCCTGTGACGATTTAAATGTTCTCCTTCCTTATTTCTTTCTTTCTTTCTTTCTTTCTATCAGTGCTTATATTCATAAAAAACAATTGTAAGACTAAATACGTATATATGCACACATTCACACACACACACACGTACACACGCACGCACGCACGCACGCACGCACGCACGCACGCACGCACACACATACATTACACTATTTCAATCTTTCTTCTTTTTTTTCGGGTTAGATTTATAGGTGTAAAATGCCTCTGCTTTTTGTTTTTCTAGTAAAATAATTTTTAGTGTTTGTTTGAAAGTGATACTTGCCATATATTTCTGAAGTGGTGGGGGTAAATCGTTCCAGATTTTCGCAGCGGCAAATTTTAAAGTGCCTTCGAAATTTTTAGTTTTGTGCTTGGGAATCAACATTAGACGTCGTTCTTTACTACGGGTATTTAAATTATGAGATTCCCCCATCCACTTAATTTTCTCGTGTAGGTATTTTGGTCTTTTAGTGTGAACAACCTTTTGAATTAACCCTGCTAAATGTAGTTCCCTTCGGCCTTTCACCTGCTACTACCATTATTGATTATCCATGCACTATCTTTGAAATTTATTTAGAGCTCTTTGCATGATTTCCGAGAATGTAAATGGGAATTTGCCACTGATCAGTATCACTCGATCGTCGGCATATCCTATAGTATAGAACGAACTCATGTTTAGATCCTGTAGAAGAGGGTTGACCACCAGACACCACAGAGTGGGGGATAGCACCCCACCCTGTGGACATCCTCTGGTAGTTAATGCGCTAACATCGTTGCCTAATAGTGACGATGTAATAATCCTCTTCCGAAGCATACCATCGATCCATTTGACTAAAATTGCCATGATCGATGGCCGCCTTTTTGATGACTTTAAAGTTAGTTCTGTCGAATGTCGAGAAAAGCACCAGCACAGATTTCTTGGTTCTCTACTGCGTATTCCGCCTTTCAGACTACGTAGTGTAGAGCAGTCTCCGTAGATTTGCCTTGTTGATAGACACACTGAAATTCATGAAATGGCCGCTTTTGGGAATTGGAGCTTTTTGATAAGCTGCGAACCAAAGGCTGGCAAAGGTACGGCAGTAGCTAGAGAGACAGACGTACCTTTCCCCTGTAGATGGCGCGCGCGGGCGACTTCCTCTCGGTACTGGTGGAGCTGCCGCTTCCATTCGTCCACGTTAGCCGTGCTCTCTTGTAGAGCAGCTGTCAGCCGCAGGTTGTTGCTCTTCAGTGTTGCCAGCTCCACCTCCCACTTTTTCGCGTTCGCCGAACTGGTGACAAGGGGGAATTTATTATAAGTTGGGTGAAAGAGTTGCTGCTCTTCAGTGTTACCAGCTCCACCTGTCACTTCTTCGCGTTCGCCGGACTGGTAACAAGGGGGAATTTATTATAAGTTGAGTTAAAGAGTTGCTGCTCTTCAGTGTTGCCAGCTCCACCTGTCACTTCTTCGCGTTCGCCGGACTGGTGACAAGGGGGAATTCATTGTAACTTGAGTGTAAAAGAGAGGGTAGAGGTTTGCCAGGATCCTGGCAAGCGGCGAAACCTGGTCACGAGGTTTGATGTGAGTTTATGCGTATCTTGCCAAATGTCCAGCGAAAAAAAATATACAAAATTTTGTTGCTCTAAGCGATGGATGGTATGGAACAGCTGATTTTGGTCATTGATATTACGGAGTTGGTCTTATAATAAGTTTGGTTTATAACCCTCTTTAATTTTCATCACAGTTTTCTGCAACACCTAGTAGGCTGTTCGGGAAACGGCCGAAAATTACATTTATTTTTCGTAGATAAAAACGAAATTTGGTCAGAAACACTAGTCTAAGAGCCTGCTTACCTACAGAAATAGAAGCAAGAGGGTATGTTACGTGTTCCTAAGCCACGAGATTATCTGCAACACAACATACAATGTTTTGTATTCTATAATTAAATATTAAGATTTATATATAAGTCATTGGTCTACAGTTCATCATCATAAGCAGCCTATATACGTCCCACTTGTAGGGCACAGGCCTTCTCTTAGGGAGAGAGTATGGGCTTGATCACCACGCGTGCCCACCGCGGATTGGCGATTTCAAGCGCTGAGGTATGTGTATAGCTCAGACACTCAGGTTTCCTCACGGTGTTTTCCTTCACCGTTAGCGAGTTGTGTCGCTACTATGACTTCACGAATGTACATAACTTAGAATACAAAGTCATAGGTGCATGCCCTCGCTGGGAATCGAACCAGGGTCTCTCGCTTCCGAGTGCAATCTACCCACTAAGCTTCCACCGCTCGTTAGTTCCAATCCTTTGCACGAGTTATGTCCAATTATGAAAAATGACCACTAGTCTATAATTGTCCAATCATAGAAATTGTCCAATCATAAAAATGTCCAATCATAAAAATTTACCAATCATAAAATTGTCCAACCATAGAAATTGACCAATCATAAAATTGTCCAATCACAAAATTGATCAATCATAAAAACGTCCAATCATAAAATTGACCAATATTTTATGCATTCATAAAAAAAAACAATATACCTAAGGTATTATATGATTCCGTAGCCGACAGTATAGGACAACTGCCGACGCATATAAGTTAATTGGAAATTACTCTATGTAAGTACTGATCCCTACGACACAGGGTAGGCTTACAGTGGGGATCACTGTAAAGTTTGCTTTGAAATCGAATAACTTTGCGGTACATTGCAAACATCTGCCTTTTTGTAATTGTGCATGCATATTATTAAATAAACTCTATTCTATTCTAATGCAACGCAGTCTTTTGCAAGGAGCGCGAACACATTAAAATGCATGAAAAATTTTGCATTACATGTGGCGTTGCACGAAATCTGTACGCGGCTGTACACCTCAGAGTACGTTTCTCGCCACATAGATCTATGATAGTAAACTTTCTTATTACGAGAGAGCAGATGTAACTGTGCGTCCATATTTTATCGTCACTAAACTTTATAGAGGCTGGTACGGCTACCCAAACGCGGAGACTTGAATATGCGAAGTTCATGTAACGTTTACATTTTGCTGGGAGGGCAATATCTCAGAAATCAGAAATCAATAATTTATTTCAACGTAAAGAATTTACATTCTGTTTGCTGAATGTCAATGTACTATGTTACTATGTTAGATAGAATACACTACTCTGGAAATAAAGGTGAGCGAGTCGCGAATATACCGTTTACTAGCACTTTTTGAAGTGAAGAATTAAATTGTATCTTTAGGCCGCGAATCGAAGTAATTTCAATTTACCCCGTAACGCCGGGAATTAAGGTAATTATGTTTACCTAACCAATAATCATGATTAGAACAGTGAAATGTATAACACTAGTAAGTATTGCCAATATTAGACACGTTGTTAAGCAGCGTCTACTTGTGGGTTAATCGATTTTGCAATGTACATCGAATTTTCATAGTAAACCATAGTTCTATGTAACAGGCCCCCGCTAGCGCAGCGCGCACTTTTAGTGTTACATTCGCGCGCCCAATATGCCCATATTGGTAATATTGACTTCGTCGTCTTCGGATAAAAAGAAGCCCATGCCACCTCTCCAATCCATAAAAAATCACGCCGATACCTATTCATGTACCATTGCCGGGAATATTGCCAAAATACCCTCGCAACAATGTGACACCGACGATGGTGGCTGGATGAGGGTGTCCGAAGATAGAAAGACGTAACGTGCCTTTGGGAGGCCTACGCCCACCAGTGGGCAAATGTGGGCTAATGGGGCATCACCCTCTTATCTTCCCGATATTGGATGATCCTACAACCCGTCCTTCTGTATCATAAACAGCGTTCGAAGTGGCACAGCACTTTCCATACCTCACAACTAGCCGTATTGCGCAACGATTCGATCCCATCGATTACGAGTGCGTGTTAGAATCGAGATCATCTCGAGTACTGTTGCGATTTTTTTTTTCGCACTAATTCGCTTTCATCGTGTGTGAGCACGTGAGCTGTGCCAGTCGAAACGTGTTTATTAGCGCAATGCATGCGTTGTGATTATGGCATAACCCCTCGTGTTTATGAAAACCATGAGGGAGGCCTACGTCCTGCTTATGATGATGATGCGTTATTGACTAGACGTAGCTTAGACCAGTAACTTATAACTTGCACACGCTCTATAAATCATCTCATTACGCAGATGCAAAGGCCAAATTTACCACTCGCTGACCGTGAAGCAAAACATCGTGAGGAAGCCTTGTCTGAGGTGTTCACAAACGTGGTCAATACAATAATTTATTATAGACTGGTCAAGACAATAATTATGGGCTAGTGAGTTAGACCTGAGATTAGTCTCACAAATGTTTATGGACATTATGTTACACACTGTATAAAAAAATTTATCCATAAAACACAATCACTTCTCCCGGTCCCAAACTAGGACACCCGTGCTATAGTAACCAGGCAAGGACATCACAAACATAATACACCCAGGTTATTTATAAAACACGATTCCTCTAAAACACTCCTCCAATCCAGGTTAAATAGCCTATGGTAAAATCTTCATAATCTGCATTTGTGGAATATGATTTTATGAATAAGACTGTGTTTTAAGGAGTATGTTTTTATAAATAAGACTGTTATTTATTCGCACCTGCACACAATCTCCATAATATGCAACACTGCAGCGCTGGAATTAATTGCATAAGAGGCAAGCCTAAATATCTGTGAGCCGGCGCATTACTATCTGTATCACATTTATGTTCAATTGCATCCTAGTTCATTAATGGTGGTGAAGACACCGAGTGTTCTCTTCGCGTGTCACTTACCACTTTTTTTATAATAATAATAATATTTATTTCAAGACACTGAGATTCAAGATAAAAAAAACTAAGCTGTTTATGTGACCTATATACGTCCCACCGCAGGGCACAGGTCTTCTCTCAGAAAGATAGTATGGGCGTAATTACCACGCGTGCCCACCGCGGAATGGCAATTTCAAGCGCTGAGGTATGCGAACACCTCACATGTTTCCTTCAAAATCAGCGAGTGGTATTGCTGCCACAACTTCACAAATGTTCGTAACTTAGAAAACAAAGTCATTGGTACATGCCGGGATTCGAACCCACGACCTCCGAAATGAGAGGCCGAGAGACGATCTACCGCTGCGCTACCACCGCTTATAACTGCTCAATGCAAAATTCCTGTCTGCTACGCTTAACAGGCTCAGATGGAACCACAGAACACAGGAACAAGGTAGAAAGCGCATGTGGGCGGGGCGCGCGTGCCACGAACTTGTACAAATGATCATATTTTACAAAAACATACCCAGTCGGCCGCGTAGTCTTACCGAGCATGTTACTGAAGAAAAACTGTTAAAAAAAGGGTAAAAACGCCATCGTGCGCAATTATCACCTGCAGAGCTCGAAGCAGAGACGTTAGTCAGACTAATGGAGGAATTTCTTTTCATCGGTACGTAAATTAAACCTTTATTTTGAGTGATTTGATCGAAAATATTGAAAAGAGTATGTTTTCCAGCAATAGTGAAAAATATCGCAAGATGAAGTATCACATTGCCGGTGTTGTACGCAAATAATTGCTGCGCCAACCTATTATGTACGCGAAGAGCAATGCAAAGCATGTGTGTCTGCGTGAACGATTGACTTCACAATATTCCGTGGTACTCCCCAAAAAGAGTAGCGAAGGAAATAACTTATCGATAGTGTTGGGTCAGTTTGTCGTGGTGTCGATATTGTTCAACTTTGTTATTACGCAATATTTCATTGCTCTTAGAAACCGGCTAAGTGCGAGTCAATATCGCGCACCGAGGGTTCAGTACAGACTTGTAGGTATGTTAATAGTTCGTCCATTGCAGGAATCTAGTTTCCAAGATATTATTTTTTTGTAACTACTAATTTACGGATTTCGGATTTTTTCCCTTTCATTTTTTTATTATAAATACATTCATTTGAAACTACAGTCACACACACACAAAGCGAAATAACACAACATGAAATAAACATAACAAAAAAAAGAAAAAAAAAATAGGCAGACGTTAAAATGTAAATTTTTTTTGCACATTCTGAGACCTACAATACGCCGAAGTTTTGTTTTATGACTTTTGCGGTCTGAGTTTGAGGCGAGTTCCCCATTTAACCACTTCTGACACACTTGTCACAAGTATTTACGATAAAATTGCCATAAGTAAATAATGAAACCTAATCTGATAGAATTAAGCGCTAAAGAAGAGTAGAGACACTGGTGTGTCTCTGCATGCAACAATCAATAATTACATACAAAATATTAAAATTTTAAAATTACATTCATTCACAAAAAGCTTCGCCAAACAAAGTTAATAATATCGATATCTTTTAACTTTTTGTCAATCCCTATTGCTTTGCTTCTGCGTACAGGCGCACGCACACATCAAAAGTTGCGTTGGTGTGAACTGCATTGGCCAATTGCAACGCTTGCTTTCGCGGCCTCCGACTCACGCACACATGTATAAGCCTGCGTGCGTATTGCTTACATTAGTAGTAGTAAAGAACGGTGGGGGGTGAAGCGGCGACAGCGGTTCCGTGTTCTGTGGATGGAACCTTAGCGCTTAGCAGGGCGAAATATTCCTAGAGGTCAGAAATCAGAAATTTATTTAACGTAAAGAATTTACATTCTATTCGTTAAATTTCACATCCTATGTAATATAAGTCTGCCTTCAGGTCGAGTTTGTGATGGAGAAAAAGGCAGAGAAAAAACTTTTTTTTCAGAGCATCTTTTCTCAAACCATGTTAAACATAATACTCCTGCTTAAATAGTAAGAAATACATAGTGACTTTCAAGGAATTTTGGTAATGACTCGGATTCTTATCATAAACTGACTCTTTTGTCCAAAGTTACGTATCTTGCCTGTCAGGAAGTCTTAAGTGTCTTCTGCCGGAAGAATATACAGTGTCTTTTTCTACCAGGTTTATTAATTTTGTGCAATACACACGTGTTATTATTCTGTTACGTTGTATATTAGTTATAATTGAGGTACACTTTTTGCAGGAAATGGTCATATAGCTTGGAATTCCTTTGAATTATTGCAGTAAATACTCTGACTATCGATTTATATCAATCAAAAGGTGAGACGGTGCTGCACAGAATGCACAAAGGGTTGGAACTGCTGAAGACTATAAAAAGAAGGAAATCAGAATACATGGGCCACATAATGCGTGGTAACAAATACCACATACACCTGTTAATCCTGCAAGGAAAGACAAAAGGCCGCCGAAGAACTGGCCGAAGAAGAACCCACTGGCTACAAAACCTCGCTGAATGGTTCAAGCACCACCGAGTTGTTCCGCGCCGCAACATTACGAGGCCAAGTCGCCATAATGACCGCCGACCTCCGATAGGAGATGGCACTTAAAGAAGAAAGAGATCTAAAAAAGATAGACAGTGTCAACATATTTTACTCGCTTTTTCGCCGTCTTTCCCTCCTCTCTCTCCCTCCAGGAGAAATTCGGTTAGTCTGTTCCGCTAGTCCCACGATTGTTACATTTAAGAAACAGTTGAAATGGTACTATCTATCTATGGCGAAAGGATTTGCCAATTAGCGTTAGGGACTCGCAGGGATTGTTGAAAAAATGTGCTGACAAATAGGTTTGTTATATCAACTTTCCTGTCCATTTGGACACACCCACGCGACAAAACGATCAGAATTATATTACTCAAGTATCACTCAACCAACTTTGTCATTTCATTTCATTTAATAATCCCAATGACAGTTAAGTAATACCGAAGCTTAGACAGACACCGAAAACCTCCAGTCATCATTCGCCGCGTTGAATATTCCGTTTCTTTCACAAGTTTCACTTCCTAACACGTATCGTTCAATCTGTCTATCCTCGATTCTGCTCGTGTAGCAGGGCTTTATAGCAGAAACTCTGAAATTATATAGTTTATACTCTATTGCACACCAGTAATTATACAAAACGAAAGTATTTTTATTTGTGTAAAACAAGTCATCTTTTTCTTTCATGGTTCGGTCTGAAAATTGGCATCATGCTGAGACTGGCCTATTATTGACCACTTTGTATGGCTAAGTTTCATGTAGGTACTTACAGGTATTTTGCTAAAATGTGTTCTGTAGTTTACTAACTTAATCATGTACCTACTGTTTGTAATTCTTTGTAATGTTGTCAAATAAAGTTTATTCTGAAACGTGGTCTAAAAATGTAAATGTAAGAGTTGTCGACTACACCACAAGGATTCAGGATTCTGGAAGAAGATGGCTGGAGTAATCTAAAAAATGGCCTAAATATGAGGCTGAGTGCTAAAATCACAGGTCTTCAGATCAACTTACTGTTGAATTGATTGTACTCCACTTCTCTTTCGAACGGACCACCGCGGTCGAACCCGGAACCTTCCGATAAAGAAGCCACCAGCCACTAACCAACTAATCAGATCCAAATTCAAAAGTTCTGCCTAAGTAGGACATTGCTGGAGTAATTCCATATTATTTATTATGCTAAGTAGTTCGGCGTAAGTTGTAACTTGTGGCGAATTATGCAAATGCATACGGCATAATACTGGACAGTATTGATTTACTAGTGATATGAAATTTGGTAGGAAGTATCAGACACGTCGATGCAATAATTAAATGCAACTAGATTGCCGACCGACGGACGCAAACAATTGTTGTAAGCGGTTTAGTTCGACTTGATTATAGCTTGTAACTATTTCATGCGTATTTATTAAAATTCAAACACTAAATTTATATGAGAGACCCATGGAACTGGCTATCTTTGCTGACCGTATTAGTCAGTGGCAGTCAAAAATTAAATTTACGAAATATTAACATTATGTTAAAACTACATACATACCTGTACCCCAAATGGGTGGGCAGAGACTAGGGTTTGCCACTTGACACGATCCTGACAGACCTCTTCCGCTTCATACACTTTCCACATTGTTATAACTTCTTATTTATGTGTGTCTTTAAAATGTGAATAAAGTTACCGTAAATAATTGACTCCGTAATTCACGAAAAGTATCAATCAATCCATGATTGAATAGAGCCTACTTGTTGGCACGGTATAAATGAATTAATGAACGAACAACCGTTTATTGCCAAGAACAGATTCTTCGCACTTTTACACTAAATTACTTACATATTATTTTAAACCAGATTTAAACTGGAAGAACTTGACAATAATACTGACGCTCAGCCTGTGCTGAGAGATGTTGGCCATCCTACAACGCTGATTTTCAGCGAAGAACGAATCTTACAGGTAATAAGGTAGATTTTATTAAAGATAGAGAAGACCGGTACCAACTAAAAGAAAAGTAAAACACCAAAAAAAAAAGTAACTACTAACTAGTAGAAGTTTGGACACTATTCTCTAAAAGTGGGTTTATTAATTTCTTGCAATCGCCACCTGTAATATTTGACATTTCACCCAGGTACGTCGCTGTGTCATTAGATTGATTCAGAGTAGGACTACCCTGCAACTTGATTGATGATCAAGTAGCATCATATTCCTACTCTGCAGCGTTAGTTAGTAGCATCATATTCCTACTCAGCAGTTGCATGGTCACTTTACACATTTAGCACAAGCAGCCTTTATACGTCCCACTGTAGGGCACAGGCCTTCTCCCAGAGAGAGTACTACACATGTAGTTGGATAAATATTGCTAGATCAAGATTGCCTGTGATAAGGCCGCCCCGTCTGTCTCTAATTTCATTTATGTAGCCTATATTATTTGTATATGTTCCACTATCCGTGTGGCACCGGATTAAGAACAGCGTCACTCCGTTTCCTTCCGTGGATGTCGTAGAAGGCGACTAAGGAAATCAATTACCAGGATAAGGGCAGTAGCGTCTTCCTGAGATTCCAACCGCATACTGCGATCGCCAACCCGCCTGCCAAGCGTGGCGATTAGGGCAAAACCCCTCATGGTTATGAAAACCACAAAGGAGCCCTGTGTCCTGCAGTGGGCGTCGAATAGCTGACGATGATATACGTTCCACTGCGGGGCACAGGCCTTCTTTCAAAGGGAGAGTATTGGCTTAATAACCACGCATGCCCACCGCGGTTTGGCAATTTAAAGCGCTGAGATACTGTGTAATCTCATTTCGTACCCGACTGCGGCGGAGTCCGGAAGGAGGGTTCCCTCACAACACCTTAACCCATGTTCAGATTTCAACAACTGAGATCTCAATCGAATCGTCGTGTTTTTGTGCGAGTGACACAGGCTACATGAAATCAGCATAAATAAAATAAAAAAACACTAAAGACCAAAATCAAAACTGAAATAAAAATAACCAACAACCCGACTGCTGAGCTGCTGAACTACTAAGCAGGCGGGTCCCAAATTCAACAATGAAACTCATTTCAAGGTACCTAGGTTGGTCCCGCGTTGTTTAGTTATTGCTCAGCAGTCGGGTTTTTGGTTATTTTTTTTTTCAGACTAGATTACCCCGTGAACTTCGTATTACCTACATCAATCTTTTTTTTTTCTTCTTACCGTTTAAAGCTTCCCTGTACTTCCACAAATATAAAACAAGAAAAATTTGCCAAATCGGCCCAGCCGTCTAGAGTTTTACGAGACAAACAGCATATATACATAGACTACCAAGTTAGACGTCGTGGGTTCGAGCCCCAAGTGGGGGGCGCCTTGCTACTATTGATGGTGAAGCGCGGTTTTCGAAGCCAAGTAGAGCCGTCTAAGATTCGGTGAAGAATTACAATGATCGTGGAGTGGAACCAAATTAGCAGTGGAGTCACGACAAAATCAGATTAATCCTAAGCACACGTTAAGGGGCAGCCTGGAGCTAACTAGCGCAACTAATGGAAAGAATGCCTTTATGAATGTCTTTATGATACGTTTTGGCAAAAAATATCATCATAAATCTCGATGTATTTTTGTATATAGCCTATGTATGTACTTCTGCAGGGCACAGGCCTTCTCTCAGAGATAGTACCTACCTAAACTTATTTATTTTTTATTTATTTATTGATACTTTTATTGCACTTAAAAAAAATCGTACAATGCGGCGGACTTAATACAATAAGCATTTTCTACCAATCAATCGCAACTTATAGTAATAGCTATTTTTAATACCTATGACCATACCTATACCTATGTATTAACAAAGGGCAAGATAAAAAGTACCCGAAACCGGCGTGCGTGCATGCAACGACTAATGAATGTTGAGGAAGCGAAAGTGATCTGTCAGGATCGTAGCAAGTGGCACTCCCTGGTCTCTGCCTACCCCTCTGGGATACAGGCGTGAGTTTATGTTATGTTATGTTATGACCAAGAACTTAGGGCCGAAAACCTAGGGCTTTTAAAGGAATTTCGAAGAAATTTATTGAAGTCCTAGGTTAGTGACTAGGGTCAATAATAAAATGTAAATAAGTTTATTAAATTAAGTAATTTTTAAGCCTACTAACATAGTTTTTACTTCTAGTTTAGTTTTAGTGTTTAAGGCTACTAACAACACTATGGATCTCTGTTCTATCCGAAATAAATGTTTTTATTATTATTATTATTAATAATGTAGGACTTTCATTGAAAATGCTTTAAAAGTCCGTTCTCGACCCTAGGTACTAGGCTGTAGGTTCTAAAAATAGCCATCGCACTTATTTAGATTTCTGATGTTCACTTTTTTCAAAAACGTACTATAAAAGAAGATATTTCTTCCATTGATGGCGCTAGTTAGCACCGAGTCGCCACTTAAGGGGCTCTGTGCAGTAACACTAGCGCCACCACTTAAGGGGCTCTGTGCAGTAACACTAGCGCCACCAATGGGAAAAAAACCGGACAAGTGCGAGTCAGACTCGCCCACCGGGGGTTCCGTACAAGTTTGTAGGCACTTACATATCATAAATAGTTCAGGAATCGAGTCTCGCAGTTTTTCCGAGTTTTTCCCGAACTTCAAAGACTATTTTTTGATGATTTCATTACAAATGTACGGTTTTAATAATTATACAATAATATGGTTTTTAGAATTTTCCCTATACGACAATATTTCTTGCCAAATTTCATAGTTCTAGGTCAACGAAAAGTACCCTATAAATTTTGATTCCGTTGGGAGTTTCATAATATACCTACTTTTTTTGCTGCATAAACGGCCTTAACTTTTTTGACGTTAACTTAGAAGTTAGATTTTTCCAGAGCTTCAAGGGACTATAGACCTGAGTATACGGTTTTAATTTTAACTCCATACCTCCACGCGTTCCCGAGATAAAGGGTCTTGACAGACAGACGGACGGGGCGGACGCACAACAAAGTGATCCTCTAAGTTTTCCGTTTTCCTTTTGAGGTACGGAACCCTAAAAATCGTATCTTTTACGGATCGCTTTTGCAAAAAGTGCCAGACCACTCTCTCAATCATGAGTAAGTGATTTTTAGTATCCACGACCGAGTACCTAGCATCACGGATCTGGGTCTAGATAGCATTTTACAGCAATGGGTCCAAAAATCACTATTAAAATTATTGAGAGATTGGTCTAACACTTTTTGCAGAAACGATATGTAAAAAAAGATACTTTTTTTTCATTGGTGGCGCTTGTATAACTGCATGGAGCCCCTTAAGCAAGGCATGAACACAGCGAAAATATAACTCTAAACACCCACACCATGCTTCCACAGTCACGGAAGTGGCTCAGACCAATTTCTATCCATACATCCATCCATCTTAGATCAAAGAGGGGCAAAAGTGTGTTCCGATTCAATGTTGACAGAAAATAAACAAAGATGTGAAACAATTGCCACCCGATACTTTGGGAAAAAGGAAAACTAGAATAGAAACTGAATAATTAGTTCCATAATTGTGAAATTAGTTTATCAAGCAACATTCTGGACATCCGTAGAAAACTAGAAAAAGATGATATATTTTTTATTTTTAACGTGGTATAAACTCACGCCGGTATCCCGGTGGGGTAGGCAGAGACCAGGGTCTGCCACTTGCCACGATCCTGACAGATCTTTTTGCTTCACGTGGTATGATCATAATAATTAAGTATCTGTGGCTTCCCCAATTATTTAATTACCATATTATGCACTGACTTTGGGATTGAGACCAAACTATGAATCATGGAAACAAAGAAAAGAACAGTCGATACAAAATCACGAAGGTCCCAAATATCATTGTACCTATAACAAATGCCACAAGGTTTTATAGTGAGAGAAGATTATTCTTAAATAAGGCAATGAGATAATAGTTACCACTTTAAATTGGACCATCATCACCGTGAACAAACCCCAATTAAAAATTCATACTGGCTTAAATAAGGGGAAAACGTTACCACGGTGATTACCTCCGCCGAACACTGGGTCGGCACAGCCTATGACCGCTGGCTTGGGGGGGCCTGCATAATAGAATCACTAACTATTTCTCGGGTATAAGTAAGTGAAGAACTGGTCAAGTGAGTGCATTCGATCCTTGCGTGTCGTTACAAAAAACCGTGTGTGCGTGCTTTGGATTTTTGTTCTTTTGTTTTCTTGGTGGACAATTACAGTATGGCGTTTTTTACTATTGTGAGTACGAAAAGCTTGTTCTGGTGGAAGTGTGGTACTTTGATTTGGACCATGAAGAAGTTAGATAATTTTGCAAAAACTATAAATTGATTTTTTTATTCCATTTACAACAGGAGTCACATGATGGCCCATTTTTCACCTTCGATTTCCGATGAATAAATTAATATATTTTAAATGTGGCCGTGTTTGCATATACAATTATGACACAATACTAGAGGTTGATACATACTTAACATCAATCGTGAAATACGTATTTGTCACACGCTTACATTAAGCATATTATAAAATCAGGTTGGCGTAAATAAAAAGTAATCAGATGTAAACATAAACAGAGCAATTAAAAGCACATTTTTAGTGATTAATAAAGTAAAGTATAGCAAACGGACAAACATAAAACATGTTTATATTATGTTAATTGAAACTTCTAATTATAGTACAGTGGACAGTAGAAGTTATCCAGTTCATTGTGTAAAGAAAAAAAATTTTTTTTACATATTATTAAAACAAACCAGTACAAAAAGTTTACGATAGTAATTAAACTGAACACTGAAACACTAATTATAAGTTTTCACGACTTAAATATTTAAATCAAGAGAGCAGTCGCTTAGTGGGTACAATCGCAAGTATAAACTACGGCAAATGCGTAGCATTTAATTATTTATGTGAGATTTAGTACACTTCTAACCTAATATCCATTCTAACTTTCATATTAATTAGCTCTAATATTTTCAGTAGCTTTATGTAATATTGAAGGTTTAATCGTAGTTGAATTTATATATTGATAAGGATAATTTGGTTTTATTTAATAACTCAAGGACGTACAAAATACATTCATAAACGTTTCGTCCAAAGTTTAAAACAAAAATATAAAATTTATGATTGTAAAGACACAAAATAAACAAACAAAACTTTTCAGTCGTTCAAACCGCCCCCAAAACATACTCGATCCAAAGGTTACCAGCATTACCGCTCTGCTACTTACTAGTTTCTCATTTATTCGTTACATCTATTATTATAAAATCTCTACATATTGCGTTTAATTTCTCAAGATTAGAATTCTCATCTCGTCTCTTGTTTGGGGGCACGGTAGTGCCCCCGCCAGGTCGAGCGCCTTTTTGCGCGGCCGTACCATCCTTTTCTCGAAGCAGTTCAGGCCATTTACGACCCCCTATAACTTCGTTGTAGATAAAACTGGAAGCCCGAATTTTCAGTTATCTTTTAGTGAGATAACCTCAATTGTTTCTAAATACCTAAAGTCAAAATGAGATTCGAATTGTTCTGTATAATGGATTAATATATTCATTGTTTTTTTATATATCTGAAGTTAATATAAGGCTGCAAGGTTATTCTGTTTCACTGTTACTATCGCGACTGTTGCTTATACCTGTAAGATAAGACTAATTGTAACGTTATTTCTTATTTGTTTCCTAATATTACTATTATAGTCTAGTTCAACCACCTTCGTATAGGCAATAGGCCTTCTTTAAACTTCTCCACTGTGATAAATATTTGAACGACTGACAAAACCAAATATTGGATTGTGTCCACTGCTATTTATTTTGTAAAAAGAGCTTTACATCTCGGCTATTCACCAAACTGTATGGCAGTTTTTTGGTGATTGAGAGCGCACTTTTATTCTTTCTTAAGAAAGATTGAAGCTATTTAGTGTACGTCGTCACGGTTAACTCTGTGTTACTCGGACATAACGGTAGCGTTATTTTTTTGTTTTCGTACTAGTCAAGTCAATATGTCGTGCTTTAATTATAGCCAATCACTTTCTCGTAGGACTTGGCACTAATGACATTATTGATAGACCAATAAAAAGGACCAAAAGGGCAATTCGTCCAATAAACATTAACTAGTTGTGAGCTGTCAGAATAACTACCTAATATAATAGCCGGTTCATACGACAGTTCACGAGACGATGCTTCCCGAACACAACCAAATAGCGGCTATAGCAGCGTTGTAAATATCTCGAAGAATCGTCAGGTGGATCCGTTCGTACTAGCTTCGTCGACCGTTTAAATAAAATAGCCTTTTATTTGCTCCTGCACACATAATAGTAATGAAAATGAACAAACAACATAAGTTAACATTAATTTCAAACATATTTGTTATTTATGGAACCGAAATGTTGATGAAGAGAAAGTGATCAGTCAGGATCGTAGCAAGTGGCAGTCCCTGGTCTCTGCCTACCCCTCTGGAATACAGGCGTGAGCTTATGTATGTATGTTATTGAACCCCTGTGCGGATGTAGGCCTCCTCCAACGTCGACCAATTGGGCGGCTCTTAATGCAATCATGCAACCCTGCTCACAACGTCTATGCGCTCACATCGCATAGCAACGAAACAGACGCTGCTAATGAGATTAAATAGTTTCATTAGCCGTTAATGATTCTTATTAGCAGCTACGTTATCGGTATTTCCCACTCCAACTCCGTTATTGCCCACTTCTAGTTTCTTGATATCATCTCATGTCGTTGGAGAGGTTCACATTGGACGATAACGGTAACAACACGACATCATTGGACTGGTAGTCTCACACATTATCTAAGAACGAACGTTGTGTGAACGTTGCATGAATACTGGTCCATAGGTGTTCTAGCATACATACACCGTGCAATTTGTAACAGTTTTGTATTTACTTTTCGAGTCAACCAGGGCCATATTTCATGGAACTAAAATTCATAGAAACCTATTTCATTATGACAATTCGATACACATTTCAAAGCCGATTAACCCAGAGATTCACAAATAGGAAGACTCGACTAGGCAAAGTACATCGAATTGTCATAATAAAATATGATCGTAGTTTAATTTGTTTGGCACCACCTTGTAATATACGCGTCAATTACCGCGGGCACTGACTGAAAACCAGCGCCGAGGGCTCACACCCTCAGCACAATGCTGAGTCAGATGCCCTTTGTGGCAACTTTGACACACCACAGGATGCACTCTGACGATGACGCTCTGACTTTGCCTTGTATTATGTTGTATTTATGTGACTTGTTTTTCCTTTGTACTTCTTTATGTTACTTGTAATACCTTTTTTTCTTGTGATGTGTGAATTTGTCCCAATAAATATCTTTCTTTCCTGCTTTCTTTCTTCTTTAATGACAATGCACATGAGGCATTTGGAGCCGGAGGCAGCTGGGTGCCATAAATTATTGCATATGTACCTGGCTGCCTTCGAATCTTTTATGCCTCACATGTTCTCTTCGCGATTGTTTTGGTTTTTTTTTCGTGTATTTTGTTTTTTTACTCCGTGTTGGTGTGGCAGTTTGAATGAAAGTATTTTTTCTTTCTTTATGAAACGCGGCCCAGTTGTATTCTCGACCTGCCTTAAACAACGATTGTTATTTATCATCATTAAGTTATTATCATCGCCAGTGTACCCGGCACCAGCTCGCGTGCCGACTGGTCACGGCGGCACGCACAACGTTTGTTTTCACCGACTTTTTACAACTGTCCTTTTACTTTCGTTCACTTTTCGCTATTAGCATGAGACGGTACCAAAAGTGTGTAAGCCAGCGGCCACACAGAAGGGACGTGGGGCGGGGGCGCGGAAAAGACGCGACGCGCTGTATAGAAATCGCGCCCCTCGTCCCGTCTCTTCTGCGTGAGCTTCGTCCCGTCCCTTCAGTGCATTTTGTATGAAAGATTTCCGCGCCCCCACCCTACGTTCCTTCTGTGTGACCGCTGGCTGATCGATACGAAACTGCTGTAGTTAATGCCGCACCCTGGGCTAGAACTACAATTCATGGTTTACTATGCCAATTGTATGAACGTTATATATTAATGCTCAGTACGTTTATTTATTTTTCCTGTAAGTGGGATATTTAGGAATTTTGTAGTTTATTTTGTACATGCATATACGCCCGTTTTTACTAGTTCTCAGACTCTCCAAGGTTTGCCGGAAGAAATCTCTTACAGAGATAAGCTCGCCTGTTATTTCTTACGTAATGTCTTGTTAATAGTTTCGCGTGCAATAGAGTATAATACGTCGCCACAGATTAATGAGTAGGAACACTCAGCTATGCAACGTACTCAAATTGTCATAATAAACTATTATTGCAGTTTTAACTGACTTTGTAGTGTAAATACAATGTCACTTCAATGCAATATTGAAGCATGTGCATTATCTATCGGTTCATTAACAAAATGTATTAAGTTAACCCCCTGTTTCTCGTACACAGCTGTCAGTGTTTCTTTTGTATGCACTTTGGTTAATTGACAGCTGTTAGTGAACGAGAAACTGGGGGTCCTATACTCTATTGCTAGTGTTAAGATATGGGGTAGATTGATGCTAATAAGGGCTACCCGCTTTATGATAGTCAGAATAGATAGTTTGAAGAAGTTGTTTTTTATTGATCCGTACCCGAAGGGTAAGGGACCCTATGACTAAGACCCACTGTCCGTCTGTCTGTCTGTCTAACTGTATCTCATGAACCGTGACAGCTAGACAGTTGAAATTTCCACCTCAAATTTCTGTTATAACAACAAATACTAAAAACAGAATAAAATAAATATTTAAGTGGGGCTCCCATACAACAAACGTGATTTTTTTGCCGTTTTTTGCTCGATATTAATAACGGCAAAGGGTAGGCGCTTGAAATATTCAAATGTTGTACAGATAATGGTAAGCAACCCTTCGTGCGCGAGTCTGACTCGCACTTGGCCGTTTTTTTACGTAACCTTTATCTGATAGCCAAAAGCAACCGTAAAATTAAACGATTTGGCCGCAGGATTTAAAAGATTTCTCCCATAAACTTGTCGCATTCACGACAGTATAATTAAATTCTTTATTGCAGACAGGTAAAATCGATATATTTTTTTTGTACATACATACATAAACACACGCCTGTACCCGAGAGAGACCAGGAACTGCCACTATATTTTTATGTAGTCTATAGACGTCCTACTATCGGGTATAGGCCTTCTCTCAGAGAGAGAGAGAGAGTATAGTTACAATTGATAAATTTAACATAATAAAAATCTCGTGTCACAGTGTTTGTTGTCGAACTCCGCCGAAACGGCTTCACCGATCTTTGTGTTGTTTTTTTTCCTTTCGGCTCACAATTCTGTACATTTGGTAGGTCTAAGAATAGGTCGTTGGCTAATTAATATGGCAAAACCACGTTTGCAAAGTCAGCTACACAATAACGAAACCAAAAAAAACACATCTTCTTTTACAAATATTTTTTGCAGTGTTTTAATATTTCCTCAATCATGTAAATAGTTATTACCCACTAATTACACGATATTGGCCAACGAGTACCTAAGGCCAAAAACTTAGGACTAGATAGCATTCCCGCTAGAGGTACATTCTACATAGTCCCAGCTCCATAGTCCCAGGTTCTCGGCCTGAGTCCTAAAAATCCCGTTTGCAAAAACTAAAAGAAGTAAAAGAAAATGATGTTATCATCCCAACTATTCGAAAAGGGCGACTTGGTTCGCCTTTAAGTGCACCCAAAGGTGGTGTTTTCTATAAGAAACTTGTAGCGGTCAGTAATGAGTTTTTAATCCTCTTTATAAGTGCGCCGAAATTATCTTTGGCGCGCACTTTTTTAATTTGGAACATCTTACTGTTCAGCGCCAACGAAATCGAACGCAAATATTGTTTGAATAAAGACTGGCTGGTACGACGGCCCGTACGCGCCTCCAGCTGAATAAAAAAAAAGAAATCTAATTAAAAACGCGCGAACTACAGCCCGCGTTTTCGTCAATTTTCACGGATTGTTGGACCGATTCGAGTTGCCATTAAAAAAAAAAGAAATTCATGGTTTTCCTATGAAAAATGAGTTCTTCAAGTGACAGTGAAAGTATAGAATTAATTCCTGAAAGTATTAGAACTGACGCAAGAAATGTGATGGATAAATCTATTACCTGCAAAATCCCGGGAGAAATAAAAGCCTATGGTAATTTTATTGAATGGAGAGATGCAGGAGGCGCCTTTTTTTCTCATAGTGGGTGATGAAAAGTAGAGTGCATTACTCGGGCGCAATAGTAGATTGTGTCTCAAGGGAGCAAAATGATATATTTACGGCGAGGGCGGTATATTGAATCCTGAGTGAAGCGAAAGATTCTAACGAATCTTGAGCGTAGCGAGGGATTCAAGTGTTTACGCCCAAGACGGAAATAAGTTTGCTACCGAGTGACACATACTGCTTTTCACACTCTGCTATAAGGAAAATTTAAATCAAACACAATTAAGATATCGAAAGAAGTGTGGAAGACAATTATGATCGATTGCAACAAAATAAAAATCTAATTGGAATTACATTTTGTGAAAATCTGCACACGGATCATGCTGAGGGCAATAAAAAAAAAACTAGAATATCAGGGAAGAAAAGTACAACTTTGATCCCTCATTTGAGGGAATCAAGGGATCTTTTCTGAATAGCAGGTGTGAAAAATATATTTTTGGCTCGGGCGACGTACCTTGAATCCCCCGCTACGTTCAGCTTATGGCGGTGCTAGTTAATCTCATGAAGCCTTAAGAGAAGTACCCGCGCTTTCTCGTACACCAAAATCTGTTATTCCACTGTTAAAAGCTGTCAGTTTTTTTTTCCGTATGGATTTTGGCCAACTGGAAGCAGAGTTGTTAACGGTACACATTGTTAGTGTACGAGAAATCGGGGGTAAGCCCCCAGAAGTGGGCCACGGTATTTACAGGAAATGACAGCCAAACCGACTCTTACGCACGTCTGACGCAATCAGTTAAAAAGCAATCCGATTTATTTAATCGCAACTGTACGTTTATCTGGTAACACTCGATGGCGGTTGCACAGTCATTACACTTGATTGCAGGCACTCACACAAATCTGAGGCGGAGCGAAATTATGTATTTATATAACTATCTGTAAGTCGATATAATGACTATTTGCGCCGACTCGCTTTAAGCAAATTTCGAGCCAATTTTACGGTTAACTCTGAACGTGATAAGCAAATTAGTTTTTTTTATTTATTATTATTATTTATTCATTATTATTAATAAAATTAATTATAACACATGTTTGGTACAAAGTCGTACTTAATGCTAAGTAGCACTTTCTACCAGTCAACCTTTGGTTTGTGGATAATGGGTAGGCGAAATTATGTATTTATATAACTATCTCTAAGTCGATATAATGACTATTTGCGCTGACTCGCTTTAAGCAGATTTTGAGCCAATTTTACGGTTAACTCTGAACGCGATTAGCAAATTAGTTTTTTATTTATTATTATTAATATTATTTATTCATTATTATTAATAAAATTAATTATAACACATGTTTGGTACAAAGCCGTACTTAATGCTAAGTAGCATTTTCTACCAGTCAACCTTTGGTTTGTGGACAATGGGTAGGTGGGTAGAGCAAAATACTGAAAGTGTCCCTACTTTGGGGACAATACTGGGGACAATAAGGGGCAATACCCCCCCCCCCATAAACTAAAACTTAAACCGTAAAATTACACTAAATAATAAGGCTAGCAGCGATGTACATTCTACTAGATGTGAACACAACATGCAATTTAGGCGCAGTAATGTAATAAAACGAATATAAGCTAAACAACTAATTTGGTTAGACTGAGTACGACTCCCACCACTTTCCTAAACGCAGACTGATGGCCGGTTTCTGAATTGAGAATTTCGCTAAGTAAATTATTAACTGCTGTGCTGTCTCTTCGAAATTCTCAGAAAGGAGCGTGACAGTTAAGTATTTACTTAGTGTTTACTCTCTATTCAGAAACCGGCCCAAAGTGTAACAGAACTGCAGGCTAATTCTCTAAACATAAATAACATTACATAAACTCACGCCTGTATCCCTATATCCTGTAAGGGTCGGCAGAGACCAATCTCTGAATATAGACTCACTAAATATACATAACAAAACAAATACCTACGTCCAAATACGTACAATCGGGCTCTCAAAGTGTAGCATTAATAGGCTACACTTTGAGAGCCGATCTGCGACTGATCGTGAGTAGTTACTCATGACTGCCCCGTTGGTCTAGCGGTATCACGTCTGATTACCATGCCGGAAGTCGTGGGTTCGACTACCACTGGGGACCAGCGTAGATTTGTACAAAGGGCCTCAGTGTGGGTGTATATTCATGTTTGTGCTGTCCTTGCCTTGCGCTATGGTTAGCGCAGGGTATCCTAGTTTGGGACCAGGACAAGTGATTGTGTTGTGTGGAAGAAGCTATTATATGCGTAGTACAAAGCTCCTTTTGCTGTCGGATTTTTTTGCCTCTAATTTATTAGCAAAAACCTGGGATAAAAACAGTTCAGTGACAAACTCGGATCAGTTTAAATGGTGAACTCGACTCAAAATGAAAGATTACATAACAGCAGTTTTCTAGTGCGATTAACACCAGTTTCTATTTCGATTGTTGTGAAACTTTTTCGATTTGGGCAAGTCATTGGATTTGTGTTTTACACTATGACCAAGCTTTTCCAAGCTATGTAGCGTCCTTATCTTAATGGCATAGAGTTTTATTTCAATTGTCTATGATATATGCACTGTTACTTGTTTGCTTGGGATCCAAATTAAACAAGCCTATATAAACCTCTCTGAAAGAGAGTATAGGCTTAAACACCACGCATGCCCGGCGCGGATGGACGATTTGATGACCACACCTGGTTGCAAATAAATATTGATTGATTCGTATGTAAATAGCCAAGAAACTAAGGTTCCCTCACGATGTTTTCCTTCACAGTCAAAATATTTTCGGAACGTAACTTAACAATTTTTTGTAATTTTTGCCGAAGGTAGTAAACTAACAGTTAATGCTTTCAAAAAAGACGCCTGTCACCTCAGTCTACCGAGACCACGGAACTTGCAATAGTACCGAAACGTCGGAAAATTGTAAAATAAATAAATAAAGGAGTAGGTAAAAATCCGTGCAAATTCCGTTTTTATTACGTCTAGTGCTCGTGTTAACCTCAGAAAATACTATAAATATGAAATATCTGCACACTTTCTCCCACAAAGGATCAAATATTTATATTTAAAGATTCTCAAAGTTCCAATTTACGCTTCGTTTGCAATAAATTTGTGTGACATGAGTGTCAAATACATAATTTACCGTCAATCCAATCTACATATTATAATCCTAACATATTCATTGATCCGTGAAATATTATTACGACTAGATTTGACTACATAATGATTCTAAGTACCGATTTATCAACGCAACAAGTTTCTTCCGCGATTCTTATTGAAATTTTTCCGCGCTTCAAACCAAACCAAACCAACCGATAAGAAAGCGAATGACCATTGTCTCTTAATGAAAGGCACTGTTTTTGTACATTTTTAGAGGTAATCGGTAACGTGAAGAGCCTGGGCCGATGTATTTCGATTTGGGCTACTTCCATTATAATTGAATCCGAAAAAAAGAATGAAGAAGAGAAAAGAAAAAAAAGAAGCTACGAAACCGGAACCACGTCATGTCATAGACAGAAATCTAAGTCAGTAAAGTTGCCTAGATCATAAAAACAAACAAAACTAAAAAGACGTATCTTTAACAGAACACAGAGTCACAACTTCTTTTTTACTCAAAAATACTAAAGCTTCTTTCATTTACGTGTGTAACGAACGTCGTATGAAAATCATAAACTTATGCACAAAAATACGAGAAATCAGTGGATGTTATTAAGAAAGAAAGAAAATAATTCAATTCAATTCAAATATTTTTATTCATTGTAAAAACAGACATTTATTATAACAACAAGACAAATCACAGAAACGAAATAAACAGATAAGTAACAATGATTATGAATACCAAAAAGAAAGTAAACGAAATACACAACAGACAAAAAAATAACACACATATCGCCTGTGGTTTGTCTAAGTTGCAACAAAACGCAGCTGACTCAGCGTACTCCCTCACAGGGAATGAGTCATCAGCGCTGATTTTCAGTCAGTGCTTATGATAACTCATAGTTGTACTACGGAGTGCGTGTCGTGATCGTGATGCATTTAAAAGCAATATAGGTTGCTTATGGGAGATCCTCTGCATCAAATACGTCCCAGACGTAATCTAACCTACGATTCCACAGACCCATCTTTATTAGGTACTTTATCAGATAAAATCTAACTATCATCATCATCAGCCATTTCACGCCCACTGCAGGACATAGGCCTCCCCCCTTGCTTTCCAAGCTTCCCGGTGTTGTGCTGCCCGCATCCAGCGACTCCCCGCCACAGTAAACATCTCGTCATACCATCTGGGCCTCGATTCTGTTAGTGCATTGTAGTATAATGACAGGTACACTGTCGGGTCACGTGACGTGTTTTTTCGTACCATTGACGCCTAGAAGGTTTGATGGGTGTGCCCGCGTAGACTTAAAGCAGCCATGAAATGAAAACCGCCATGTTCATGCAGTTGTCATGTTACTACAATGCATTAACAGAATCTAGGCCCTGGTGGGGGGCCTGCCTACGCTGCGTCGTCCGGTCCGCGGAAAATCTAACTACCTACAGTGTAATTACATAAGACTCACGCCTGTATCAAGGAGGGGTAGGCAGAGACCAGGGTTTGCCACCTGCCACGATCCCGACAGACCTCTTTCTCTTCATCAACATCCATTAGAACCTGCGTGCACGCACGCCAGTTACGGACACGTTTAGTTCCCAAATGCTTCTACAAAAAAATGTTCGCCACTTTATTCAACTCTCTTTTATTAGGTCTTATCGAGCTGTGGTAGCCCAGTGGGTAGAACAATGTTCGATTCCCAGTGCGGGCATGAACCTATGACTTTGTTTATTTTCATAGTTATGAACATCTGCGAATTTCTAGTAGCAATACCACACACTAACTGTGAAGGAAAACATCGTGAGGAAACCCGCGGCTTGGTTGGCGCCGCACTTATTGACTATTGTCTTTCCTGTGGGCTTGGCCGACTAAGCTGTCAGGATGGCATCGGTGCTGGGCAAGCCTGCTCCGCCTAAATCTCAATGTACCAGGCACTGCAGCGTCCGAGTGGTCCCTTCACCCATCTAGTGTGAATGAAGGTGCCACTGGACACCGTATAAATCATCTTATTATGTAGATACAAAGACCATTTTTTTGTGTTTATATAACTAAATCAAAATACCCACATAGGCAATTTCCTGCAGTACCCTATCTCGGGTGGAGATCTTTTGTGTTACCATGTGTGAAATGGGAAAAATGCATGCACCTACCTCCGTAGTGCGTGACCGATTTCACTTCGGGGAAAAAAGCCAAGAAAATTGAGAATGGCTCCGAAGTTACAAAGGAAAGCGTCTCGGTAACATGGCAGTTATTAGGTATTAATTTATGTTCACATTTCTTTTTATCATTTCAATAAATATCTAGGTCGTACAAATGAGCATTAAAACTTCTAAGCATTAAAACCTTAGTAAGATAACCAACAAATAGGACACATAGTTTCACAAATTTCAATCGTTGGCCCATGATGAAAATATTTATGCAGCCGACTACGCCCTTAGTGCAGGACAATTTCAAAACACTATTGGCCTTATTTATATAAACACGATTCCCCTAAAACCAATCGGAAACTCTGTTTATTTAATCTGTGGCAACATCTTTTCCTTGTAAAATCTCCACCACAGACTATTTTAATTGGCTTGTTATCGAGTTTTTATAAACAAGACCGTATGTCTTTATGCAACTGTTCTACTGGTAATAAGGAAACGTTAGCTAAATCGCGACTAAAAAGGGAAAACGCCACATCAGTCAGTTAAATTTACGACCATTAAATAGGCTATTCCGAGTATTCTGCCATTCGCCGTGCGACCAATAAAACTTGCGTTTTCTACACACAGTGACGTCACTAACGGACAGATCGGTAATCTGCAGATAGCTACAAGTAGTGCCAATTCTATGTTCCGCGCAGGTAAACAAGGCGATAATAATATCTTTCTTTTCCGGGATATTGACGTTTTTGTGCCAAAATTTATAGTTCCAATAATGCCAATGTGTATTCTGAATTTTGAGGCGTCTCAAGCAAATTTTAATTTTTTTGTATAAAGGACTTTAAGCCCGCCTTTGCGCAGATAGATTTCTTGTGCAATAAATTATTTTTAAATCAAATCGAAATTATGGATGGAGGATTAGTTTTATTTTTCCTAACAAAACTGTTGATTTTGGGGATCTTTTAAACTACTTCAGCATCAATTATTATGATGAAACGCGAGCAAAAGGCTTATTTTGTATAAAATCATAAACGTGCACACAACGTATCAATTTCTATTAAATTGTTAATTCATTGTGCATGTGCATGCTTAGAAATATTTGTATGTATTTGTTTTGGGAACATTCTAAAATCAGTATATTTTAGAACGATAAGGTGATAAAACCTTTATTGTAAACACCCTGAATAAGCCTCGATCCCTCAGTAAAGTCTTCTTAATGAAACAAGCAATAGAGGTGAAAATGATCGTGAATTAAAATAAAATTGTCCGAAACTTAAGTTTCAGTAAATCAAAATGATTGCGCGATATAGACCCAATAATTTGCAACACAGTAACGTCATCTGTTGGTACACTATTAAGGCCGCCAAATGTTTTTTTTCTTTTGTCATTGCTGTTTCTGTAACATTTTTTTTCCGGTGTTCAATAAAGAATATTCTTATCTTACACTTAACACTTGAGCAACCTGAACACACACCAATGTTCACAAATAACTATATTAATGGTTTACTTACCTCCGCGGGACATCGTATTGGATCAGACTATAGTCATTAACATGAGTACATCGTAACCGATCGGTTTCACAGTCAACGGTAAATATCTAAAACAGCGCGCAGATGGGTGTTTAGACCGTTCGTTTTACATGCGTTGGTACAGAGTGATTTTGAAATCGTTAGCAATATCTTTCTTTCATTATGATAATGTATTAAAATTATTTTATCTACTCTGATACTATAATAAAAAGATTATAAAACTGAAAACAAAACTCTTATGACAAACATTACGCATAGGCCAAAAATAAATAAAGTTTTATTACGATACAGGTCTTGTATGGACATCTGTATCATAATATAACTTTTTAATCATAACGATACACCTATACATAGACGCAACACGCATGCGCAATCGATGTTTGCGCCTTGGCGCCAACATTTTGCATTTAAAAAAACATTTCAATATTTAAACAAAGTTTGGTTCTGTTTGTAAAATAAATTAGTTTTTGTGTAAAAACATGTCTGAAAGCGAGGATAGTGGTAATTGTACACCACCAGACATTCTGGAAGTTGCGTCAAACATGACTATGAACCTGTTACCGGCAAAATCTAGGAGCAACTATAATAAATGTTACCACAAGTTTATTACAAGTAGAAATAAATTTGTTGATATTCAGCGTTTTATTTGCAATATCATTTTATGTATTATAGTATGAGAGTAGATAAAGTAGTGTATGCCACTGTACATAACTTGGTCTTATAACACTCTTGTGATACTATACTCGTGTTATAAGAACCCTTATTATGCAACAGTATCATAAACTACGATAAACAAAATTATAAATTTTAAAAACGAAAGATTTATGTGACACATAATTTTTTTTTTTATAACTAGAACCAATTATGTTTATAAGAATCATGTTTCGAATGTGCCCTAAAAAAACGGTGAACAAAAACGAAGTCGTCCTGTAATTTTAATATTGCAAAAAATAGACAACTTGCAAAAAAATATATTTTGATTTCACTGGAGAGGGCACGTTAAGAGATAAACAATCGTGATAAAGATTTTTCTCTGCAAATAATACTTTTCATAATATAACCTTCCGAAAAGTAATGCCAGTCACGTGGACCAAACACGCTCCATACAAATCGGGCCCAACTTGTGACGTCACAAGTTATAGCATTAATCAATGTTTGAGTTATCTTGTGCTTAATGTTAATAATAATATCAACCATTCTGAATTCAACGGAAAATTAATTCTTCTACTTTTGTATTAGTAGGAAATTTAGATTTTTCGCAGTAAAAAAATATTTTATTTTCTATATATTTTTTTAGTTAAGTGCTTTATGGTAAAAATAAATACAACTCCACTCCAATGTAATTTTGAGACATCTTCTACATTAGCGAAAGAAAAACCTTTTTAAACTCGACTTCGCGACTTTGAATCTCGAAAAAATTCTAAATTTCTATTGTTTTTCATTCGACAGAAATCCCTAGCCTTGCTTTTGGTGATCGGCGCTGCGCTAGCGCAGTACGAGGGCTACGAATACGGCCATGGCGGATACGAACACGGATACAAGGAGCCAATAGTCCACCATCAGACCTTGGACGACCATCACGAACACCATCACGGGGAGGACTTTGATTTGGATTACCATGTGAGTTTCAATATCGCTCTTTCTGGGGGAAGGGCGGATACTAACACAGATACAGGGAGCCAATAGTTCACCATCAGACCTTGGACGCCCATCACGAACACCATCACGGGGAGGAATTCGATTTGGATTACCATGTGAGTTCCAATCTCTCTCTTTCTTGGGGAAGGGTAGATACGAACACGGATACAGGGAGCCAATAATCCACCATCAGACGTTTGACGACCATCACGAACAACATCAGGGGGAGGACTTCGATTTGGATTACCATGTGAGTTTCTCTCTAACTCTCTCTTTTAGTCGCATTTATAAAAACACAACTCCTCTAAAATACTCCCTCAAAAGCTTATCCTTAGGTAGAAAAGATAATTTCAACAGCATTCTTGGTGGGATATCAGGAATCGTTATTTCATAAGTAACACAGCCGTGTGCTTTTAACAGTTGACACAACCTACCTTCCAACAAACAAAACTCGCGGGAAAAGTGTTATGTTGTCTTTTGAATCTCTCTGCTCTGGGGTTATTTTATTAAACAGTAAATAACAACTTTGTCCGTTCCAGGCGCACCCCAAATACTCTTTCGACTACTCCGTGAAGGATCCGCACACCGGCGACGACAAGGAGCACTGGGAGACCCGCGACGGCGACAAAGTCAAGGGTACGTCTGGCCTCGAATCCTGCATCGCGCAAGCAAAATGTTTTTCTGAGTTTAGTTTAATAGGAACTGAAACATATAGGATGGCAGACATTACAAGTGGCACACGCTCGGCCATAAGAAAGCGATTCTCAAATAGGGTGTCATAAACAATTTCTTACTTTCTTGACTACGCTTAGCTTAATGTCGAGAAGTAAGGTAACTAATGAATTATTTACCTAATGAACAATGGCGATTAGACCTGTTTATAATTATGTACGAGTTTCGCAAAATATTGAAAAATACTGCGCATAGCAGAAGAATTAAGAAAATATGTTTAAAATAGACGTCAAAATGGGTGACCTATTAGAAGCTATGGTTAAAACAAGGTTTAGGGAATAAAGACAATGTACCTTCTGGATTATGGGCTGCATATTCAGCTATCAACTAGTATGTTGTAACCATGGAAACAGAATATGTTATTCGGACAATACAATTACCAACGATGTAGATAAATAGATAATGATTTATTAAATTGTCACAACAGACAAGGATATACAATTAACAGGTATAGCACGCTAACAAAAATATTAAAAAAAACAATGAACAATATACATACATAAGCAGCCGGTATTCGTAGGGCACAGGCCTCCTCTCAGGGAGAGAGTATGGGCTTAATCAACACGCGTGCCCACCACGGATTGGCGGTTTCAAGCGCTGAGGTATGTGAATAGCTCAGAACTCAGGTTTCCTCACAATGTTGTCCTTCACCATTAGCGAGTGGTATTGCTACTATAACTTCACAAATGTACATAACTTAGAAAACCAAGTCATAGGTACATGCCCGCACTGGGAATCGAACCTGGGTCTCTCGCTTCCGAGTACAATGTACAATATAATCAGTCGGAATAAGGAGGAGATTTTAAGTGTAAAGAAGTACATGCACACCTGCAATGAATTTTTGGCCGCGCATTATGTGCTATGGCAATTAAAAAGGTACCCGGATGTAGCTTATGCTTCCGGTATTGCAAAGCAATGGCCTGCAGCGCTGGTTCTCAGTCGGGGCCCATAAGAGACGCAACAAGGGCCTAAGGCAGCGTTGAACTCGAGTGATTTGTATGGTCCAAGTCGTTTCTGCGGACTCAAACCTTTTGATTTGCTCTTGAAATCCTCCACACCGCCCGTGCATCCAGGTTCGATCAGTCCCTAATCAAATCTACCCTTCCACAGGTCAATACACGCTGATCGAGACAGACGGTACCAAGCGCGTGGTCGAGTATGAAGCCGACGACAAGAACGGATTTAACGCAGTCGTTCATAAGATCGGTATACTTCCCACTGATTAATCAAACAATAGTTGAGGCCTTATGCTACCTAGAACCTAAAGGACGGAGGAAGAAGACCCAATGTATAGTTATTTTTATACTTTTTTTTATTGCAGGCACGCCCAAGGAGCATCATCAGGAACAGCGTCATCACGAAGAGCGTCATCACGAAGAGCCCAAGCCTGTGTTCGAGGTGAACCACGGTTACGAGCCGCTGAGCTTCCACAACGAGCCAGTGCAGCATGGCTACGACGACGGCTTCGTACCCATAACTGGGTATCCTCACTAGCCCAGTAACTTTCAGTGCCCAGTCACCATCAAGATAGTCTATTTCTGGGCCCAAGATTATTAAAGTCCTTCTATCAGCTTCCGCAACTAATCGGCGCCGGTATCAGCACTGGTGCCCAATCATTACCAAGCTGGCCTATCTACGGATGGGCGCAAACGCATCCACCTCTTTATCCCTGCTTTCATAAGCAGTCGGTATCCATAACTGAGGATCAGCACTAAAGCTCAATAATCATCAGCCCGCTGGTGAATGGTCAGTCATTTTAAGCCTTCTTATGTGTACTGACTATTGTCCATTTACTGTCGGACTGTGCTTAAAACTGGATATCGGTGCCCAATGAATTTCAGGTTAAGTAGCTCAACCCATTAGGAGCTGTTCATTTATTATGTTTGACAATTTAACCACTTTATGACCCCTCCTCCCCCTTCCCCTATGTAAGAAAGAGTAAGAGTTGTTTGGACCCCCTCCCCCACATATTTTTTTTGCTTAGCGTTAGTGCTTTTTCACATCGCTCATAAAAATAAATTAAAAAAATAATGAAAATGGACCAAATCGGAACTGTACTTTTAGATTAGATTTATTATAATGGTCTCTATTAGTTAGTGAGACGGAATTATTTTTCGTTTTGTTTTAAGCACTAGTTTCATAGTAGACTCATGCATCTTAGTATTTAGGTGACCCTTGCACCAATATTGTTTTAATTAAACCTATGAATAATCAGTCTGGTTAGTCTTAGGTTTATAATTGTGTTTTTAGTGTGAGTAATGCTAACGAAAAGTGTTGTTAATTTATTTATTAATCTTTTTTTTGTGTCGTTTCTAATATAAGACTGCAACTTTGTTTCATGTTTTTATTAGCTTTTTAAGTATATTTGTACAAAACCCTCTTGCGACAGAATAAAAGTTTTATTGTTGACTTCATAACGTTTCATTTTGATGAATAGATGGGAGAGACTAATTAACGTATTCGATAGCTAAACAACTAATTAGCGTATTCGATAGGCACAATAAAAAGTACCCGAAACCGGCGTGCATGCATGGAACGACTAACGAATGTTGAGGAAGCGAAAGTGATCTGTCAGGATCGTGGCAGGTGACAGTCCCTGGTCTCTGCCTACCTCTCTGGGTTACAGGCGTAAGTTTATGTAAGAATGTATGTATGTGTTAAGGCATTTTCATTTCGCAGTGGCTTTGAAACCACCCAAAGTTCATGGTGTAGATAAGAATCAGTGGTACCAACCTCTGCGCCAGCGCCAGCTTCAGACGATCATTTTCGTAGCGCAATTGCTGCTCGACTGAATCCGCGATGGGCTCGGGCGGCGCTCCCGCCGACGCCAGCGGCGCCCGGGGACTCCGCCCCACCGTCGCGTAGCCGCCCTGATGGCAAGAAACAGTGTGTAGGTTTGCTTATCACGCTTTATTGCGCCAGTAAGTAAGCTACATAACATTTTGACATAAAAAAAACCGGCCAAGTGCGAGTCGGACTCGCGCACGAATGATGGGTTCCCGTACCATTATCTATACAAATTTTGAATATTTCAAGCGTCTACCTGTTGCCGTTATTAGTATCGAGCAAAAAACGGCAAAACAAAATCACGTTTGTCGTATGGGAGCCCCCCTTAAATATTTATTTTATTCTGTTTTTAGTATTTTGTTCTAGAGGCAACAGAAATACATCATCTGTGAAAATTTCAACTGTCTAACTATCACGACTCATGAGATACAGGCTGGTGACAGGCGGACGGACGGACGGACGGACGGACGGACAGCGGAGTCGTAGTAATAGGATCCCTTACCCTTTGGGTTCGGAATCCTAAAAATTAATTTTGAACTAAAACATTCGTAAGCACGACACATTATTAACTTAATTCCGCAAACACTTACTCGAATTTTTGTCGGTCCGACATCCGGAGTCCGGCCAGGTTTCGCCCACAGTCAGAAACGACAAACCGACGACGCGAGCTTCGTCTCTACTCGCAATGATTAAGCTCTTCGAATAAGAGCGTTTCGGACTGTTCCGACTAAAATTCAAGCAAGTGATTCCGGTCGCCAAACTGCGGTGGGCTCGCGTGGTTATTGAACCCACAATCTCTCTCCGAGATAAGTCCTGTGCCCTACAGTGAAACGTATATAGGCTGCACTTATACAGACGCATATAGGTCGGCAAAAAAAATTAAATTGGGCAGCAGAAAATTCCAATTGATCAGCCCGTCTATTACGCGCACCAAACCCTGAACGATTACAATCGTCTGACTGTCAAATTCCATACTAATTGCTATCGCAAACGACAGGATTCCGACAGGATTTGGAGCGCATAATCAGGCTGTAAAATTAATTTTGATAAGCAAAGTAGGTGGTTTGTTTGTGTATTCTAGTTTATTAATATCGTAAAAGCGACAAAAGAGACATATAAATACTCACTCACGTGGTATCACAAGCTAACAATACTTACTTGTAAAGAAGAAGACACTGAATGGGCTCTCTGATGGGCTATCATCTCATCGGGCTCTGTTTTAATCTGCAAAAAAATCAATTTATTAATAACTTCGTCGCATGTTACGTTTCAGAAATACATCAGGGGACATGCATCGAAAGTAGATCCGTGTGACAATATATATATCCATAAAGAACAGAAGAAAGCGACTAAAAATAAAACCATACCGGGCGGCATTTTAGTCACCTGCCAAACTTTGAGGGATCTTTCTACTCGTCAACACAAACAACTTTTACTATGGGGCGAAACAAATCAGAGCAAAAAATAAATCACCTGTTTCGTACATTTGGTGCAGTACTGCTTTATCTTATGTATGAAACAGCTCATTTATTTTTTGCTCTGATTTGTTTGGCCCCATAGTAAAAGTTGTTTATATTTATGAGTATAAAGCCCCGTTAAAGTTTTGCAGTTGACTAAAATGCCACCCGGTATAATTTCTTTTCTCCGATGTTTCACAGGATTGTAAAAACAAAAATCGACAGTAACAAAACTTATAAAATTAGGTTTTTTTTATTTTATTACAAAAAAAATCTTCGCAAAACAGATAAATCTTCAGCAAAATTCTTAAACAATTCAGATTTTTTATAAAAGTGATTTCGATTAATGATAATTTAATTTGGTGCGGATATGGAATTTTTGGTAAACGTAATTTGGTGACAAGTTATTTATTTAGTGCGGACAGCCATAACTTGCCTGCTACCAAAATTGGATTAGATGTTAGTAGATTGAGCAAAAGTTATGACAGTTAGCTATAAACAGTAGCCGAAACCGGAGTGCGTGCATGCAACGACTAATGAATGTTGAGGAAGCGAACGTGATCTTTCAGGATTATATAAAAACTTCTGTATTTGAACATGAGTGATGAATAAGCTATTTTATTTTTACTTACTTATGCCTGTGGCATAAAAAAAATGTCACTCCGATCTAACTTCGAGGCAAGTGCCCCATTTTGCGGCGTAAATGTTAGCACCGACCTGCGCGGGCGACACCGCGGCGATCGGCGGCGCGTCCTCCGCGGCGGCAGCGCGCGCCGCCAGCAGCGGGCTGGCGGTCGCGCTGGCGAGCGGCGTGGCGGCGCCCGAGCTGCCGTTGGCCGCCGCCTTGCCGCCGCCACCCTGCGCCGCTCCCATCGCCTCCTTCACCTCTTGGAACTTCTCTATGAACTGCAAGAGAAACGTGTCCAATCAGATGAGATATTTGGTGAACATCAGAAGTGGGATCATTATTCGGACGCTAAATATACGAATATCAGAAATAGGATTTAATTGTCTATATCACTATTTTCAATTCCTTTGAAAAATTCCCAATTTTTAACAAGACTGAGGCAAACAAGATTCTCTTTGGCGACTCGCTCGAAAATGTGACGAGTAAGCAGCCGCCGGATCAACAACCTAACTGTCATTGAACGAAGATACATCTAGTGACAAGCCACGAGGGCAGCAGCGCGCGCCGTTAGCAGCGGGCTGGCGCTGGCGAGCGGCGTGGCGCCGCCGGCGCTGCCGTTGGCCGCCGCCTTGCTGCCGCCGCCCTGTGCCGCGCCCATCGCACCCTTCACCTCTTTGAACTTCTCTATGAACTGCACGAGAAACATGTCTAATCAGATGCGAAATACTGAACCAACATCAGAAGTGGGATCGTTTTTCGAACTGCTGATAAAGTCAAAAACATGTCGAGTCAAAAGCGAACTGCACCGCATTATAATCAAATAAGTAAACAAATATCAGAAGTGGGATCTATTGTTATTATTATTATCAATACGTTTATTGCACATAAGTAAAAAATACAATGGCAATGTGGCGGACTTAATGCTATAAGGATCTTCTACCAGTCAACCACAGGTGGTGCAAGAAATTAACTGGTAGGCATATGAAATAAAGGGATAAAACGAATTACTTTAACTAAGTCTGTGTTACTATTTTCAATTTCGCAGAAAAAAAATAACATTTCCAAATTTATAACAAGGCTGACAAGAAGGTAGAAGAAGCTTGCGCTGTAGCGTAGATAGGGGGACCCGGAATGTTCGGTTACTGCATACATGCATTGGCATTCGGTGGGGCACGACAGCGCTTTTCAGGCTCAGGTGCGCTCCGGGAAATAACGCCAGTTACGACAATAGTCAGATGCAAAATACTGGACTAACATCAGATGTATCCTACTTCAAAAAAATATAATTACAATTTTCTGGACTGCCCGAAGAGTCAAAAACTTGACGAATAAAAGGCGAACACACTGCAACGCAATGGAATTAAATAAGTAAATTAGAAACTAATATAACATAGAATTTATAATTTTCTAGACCTCCTTGAAGCTCCTTCTTTATGAACTGCCCAAAAGAAATACTTGGAGAAAAGTCGTCATCTCTTTCTTTTCCTAATCATCCTCTTCCTCTCACTCTCTATACGAACCTTGCCCAACTCGGCCTCAGAGCCAAATCCAAGCCCGTAGACAGTGTTGGCCCGAACGTCGCTCCACTGTCCGAACTTCTGGGATGTCTTTGTGAAGGTCATGTTGGCCGTTATCGTGCTGTTTATCACCGCCTGGAAGCAAGATAAACCGAGTGTTGACAATGGGTGAAGGACTATCCTGCTTTTGTCTTTATGATGAAGCAGCCTAATACATCGGGTTACCATTAAGTTGTTGAGCTTTGAGGGCGTCCCCAGCCCATACTCTCTCTCCGGCCTATCCCCTACAGTGGGACGTATATAGGCTGCTTATGATGAGAGCGTCCGCATTCAGGTGCGTCATACATTGACGCGGTTATTTGACTTCAGGGCACTTTTGGGGTTTGCGTCTAGGATTAATCTCCGCTTAAACTTTCGGTCGATGGAGTTTTTACAAAAATTCAGAAAACAATAGATCGGGACGCTGAGCTCGAAGATGTTAAGGCTGCTTTAACATCCCTCTAACTTCCTAAGTCCGGACCTTGAAAATAACAATGGTTTTCGATGGTTTTTCTCTCTGTTGTTGTGCATATTATGTTACTTATCTGCTTATTTTGTTTCTGTGATGTATCTTGTTGGTATAATAAATGTCTTTCTTCTTCTTCTTCTTCTTCACGACTCCCTAGAGTCGTGGAGGGGACGGAGCCGGCGGTGCTGGTTCTCTCTCTAGTGACATTTCTAGAGCCGCAGCGCCACTCTTTCTTTATGGAATGACATTCTGGCATCTTCAGTCCGACTCTAGTTCTCTTGAGAAACGAAAGCGGATTCCGTCTCTATTTGGCGGCATTAAATTACCTCAGGCTAAATGTCGCTCTCTTACCTTGGTTCCCTCGACTGTGGTGATGCGTTAGGGGCTGCGCCAGGAGTCGTAGAAGACCTGTTGTCTCTCTAGTGACATTCTAGCGCTGCATTTCGACACTCTCTCTCTCTTCCTCTCTTAAATTGGTCCCTTCGACGCTGATCATGCGGCAGAGGCTGCCCAATGATTCGTAAAAAGGACCCATTTTTTTGGTTGTCTCTGGTAAAATTCTAGCGCTGCAATCCGACTCTCACTCTCTCTCTCTCTCTCTCTCTCTCTCTCTCTCTCTCTCTCTCTCTCTCTCTCTCTCGTACCTTAGTCCTCTCGACGCTGATGATGCGGTAGAGGCTGCCTAAGGATTTGTACAAAAAGACCCATTTTTTTTTTTTTGTTGTCTCTGGTGACATTCTAGCGCTGCAGTCAGACTATCTCTCTTACCTTGGTCCCCTCAATACCGATGATGTGGTAGAGGCTGCTCAAAGATTCGTAGAAGAAGACCCGTATAGCGCTGCAGGCTCTCTTTCTCTTACCTTGGTCCCCTCGACGCTGATGATGCGGTAGAGGCTGCGCGAGGAGTCGTAGAAGAAGGAGACGGAGACGGCGGCGGTGCTGGCCGACATCCAGGAGCGCTTCGTCTTCGGGTCTATGTGGAACACGTGCGCCTTGCACGTGAAGATCGGCTGCTCACTGAGGAAGAAGGAAAGAACGTTTATTTACCGTCAGATCCGCAGGGGCGGATTTTCCTTCGAGCTGCTCTTACGTCGGGCATGCTGTCTCGCTTCGACAACCTATTCTATTATTTAAACAGTTATAAAAAAAATTGTGACATTTATCAAAAGTACACTCACTCATTTTTTTACAATCTAACATTCAATCTACATCCCAATTAATTTTTTTTTCGTAATCTTAATAAAATTAGCAAACTTTTGGTAAATGCGGTCTGAAGGTTTGATAGAAAATAAAACTATGGACATCTAAGACATATTTTTCTTATCCGGTACCTCTTTGATTGTGAAAATTTCATACTAAAATTAATAATTTTGAAAACGACTTTTCTTTGTCAAACACTAATTATAAGAAATCAGAAAAATCATTTCAAAAGTCCGTAATGTCATTCATAACTTATCTAACCCTCCGAGCACATTTCGCAAAAGTATGCAAATTTAATTGAAATCACTTAATATAAGCGCGACAGCATACGCGACTTCAGGAAACGGTGGCCAGATATTGGAGGCGGCAAATCGTAATCGCAAATCGCAAATCTAAGTGTGTACCACTTTGTTTTCTTAAAGATAAAGATATTTATTTGTGAAACATGAGTATGCATAGATGGTACAATCTATATACTAATAATAAATCTGTAAGGGTCGGTCATGGAGTAAGTTAGTTTGTTTTCAGAGATATTGTGTTTATAGGCTCAATATATGATACTAAAACTAATTTCACGATTTTTAGAATTTTTTTCTGTATGTGTGTATGTATGTATGTATGTTCCTCCATAACTCTTAAACCAATTATCAGAATTTGATGAAATTTGGTATAAAAACATATAGACATCTGGGACACAGGATAGGCTATTTAAATTCTAGCTCCAGTTATGATAAGACGTGGTCCCCATACAAATGCTGCTTCGTAAAAATCGAAATGTACGCGAACGGAGTCGCGGGCACAGCTAGTAATAAATATTTGTTCTGCATGTTTTGTCATTGTAGACATACAAATTTTTGGTAGGAGAGAGCGCCGTTACTTAATTATTATGGGTTAATCTATACTAATAATAAATCTGTAAGGGTCGGTCATGGAGTAAGTTAGTTTGTTTTCAGAGATATTGTGTTTATAGGCTCAATATATGATACTGAAACTAATTTCACGATTTTTAGAATTTTTTTCTGTATATGTGTATGTATGTATGTATGTTCCTCCATAACTCTTAAACCAATTATCCGAATTTGATGAAATTTGGTATAAAAACATATAGACATCTGGGACACAGGATAGGCTATTTAAATTCTAGCTCCAGTTATGATAAGACGTGGCCCCCATACAAATGCTGCTTCGTAAAAATCGAAATGTACGCGAACGGAGTCGCGGGCACAGCTAGTATTACAATAAAACCGAGAAAATTGGAATGTCAGGTGTCAAAAAAATATATAAGTTTATGGAAATCGTTAATTGTTAATTATTACATGATCAATAATAATAATAAAACAGAGCAAATTAGAATTGTCAAAATCACTATAAGTAATTAAAACTAAGATAATGCATGTCAAACTTAGAACTAGGTATATCAAGTATAGTATGTCAACTGTCGAGATATTAAAATCTTTCAGACAAGTACTCCGTTACAGTGTAATAGCAGATAAACATACAAATTCAAGCGAGATGTCACGCGGCGTCTCGTATGTAGCGTACGCCGCGTACGTGAGCTCAGTGCGATCCTAACTCGAAGCTGGCGGTTCCTAGTGGCCTATTTTGTCGGTGTAGCAGTAAACTGTAGTAACAAGTAATTCCCACTGGGTGCACCGTACTTTGATTTGTACAAACATCCTCAGTCTGGGTGTTTTCCATTTTTGTGATGTCCTTGTGGTCACCATATTACAGAGTATCCTCGTTTGGGACCGTGACAAGTGGTGTATTGATTTTTAAAGTTCTTTATTTAACTAGCAATTGTGTTGTGTAGAGAAGTAGTCGTCCAAGACAGAAAAAAAAAAGTTATGTCGCTGGGAGATCTAAAACATAAATAAAATCATCGAAATCAATAATAAATTAATAAATAAATGAATTTTGATGAATCGAAAGAGGTTTGTCAGGATTGTGACAAGTGGAAACCCCGGGACTGAGTTTCATAAAACTACAATTCATAGTTTATTATGAGAATTCGAGGTAGGTACATTGCGAAGAAGTCTTCCTACTTATTTATTTGTGGGTTAATCGACTTTGCAATTTACGTCGAACTGTCATAGTATACCATGAACTGTAGTTCTATGAAACAGGCCCCTGATCTCTGCTTACCCCTCCAGGATACCGGCGCGATACACATACCATACAAATGTGTGGGAGGATAAAGAGATAATTATTGTTTATCTAAATCCCATGTGAAAGAATTCGCAGGCATAGTTAATGTCAAATAAAGTTTCGCAACTCGTGATGGATTGTTTTCATAACTAGTTACCTGCAGGAGCATACTAAAGCATGATCTCATCTTTAAGTTATTGAATAATGTCGATACATTTTGTAATAAATTGACTGATAAAGCTCCTGACCTATTTTGCTCTCTGATAGTTTATCTTGACAAGCAGACTCACAGTCGCCGTTCTTTGTTACTGTATAACTTTGAACTGCTGTGAGAGAATAAACCTAGATTTTAATCTAATACACCTTATCACTTATAGGTTTTCATGAGAAAAAAACCGGGCATGTGCGAGTCGGATTCACGCACGAAGGGTTCCGTACCATTATCTATACAACATTTGAATATGCGTCTACCTGTTGTCGTTCTTAACATCGAGCAAAAGACGGCAAAAAATCACGTTTGTTGTATGGGAGCCCCCATTAAATATCTATATTATTCTGTTTTTTAGTATTCGTTGTTATAGCGGCAACAGAAATACATCATCTGTGAAAATTTCAACTGTCTAACTATCACGGTTCATGAGATACAGCCTGGTGACAAACAAACGACAGCGGTGTCTTAGTAATAGGGTCCCTCTTACCCTTTGGGTACGGAACCCTAAAAACGGTAGTTGGTCGTCAAAATATACGAACATAGAAGGAGGGGTTTTTTTTATATTATGATTTTATTTTACTTCGGTATAATTATTAACCACCTGCTTTACACAATTAACAACTCTAGCAAGCAGCTTTTATAAGTTGGTCGACTGTTACTCGTTAACTTGTAAGTTATAGTTTTCATTTTAATTTCATTATAATTATGTATTTAATTTTGTAATTATTTTTTTCGCGTTTCCACGAAAAAAGGTTTTCCTACACCCACAATATTGTTGAACGACCCCACACTATGGGCTAAACGAGATGTGAGGGGTGACTACCAAATGAGAAAATATGAAAGATAATTTGAAGTTCTGTGGAGGCACAAATAAAATATCTGAAAAGTCTGTATTCGAACATTACACGGATAAATTTTTACACAGCAGATAGAATTTAGGATTAAAACAACTACACTCCTAGAGGTTTGACTTGTCCTTGAGGGGCTCGGGGGACGACTGGCAGTGTTGCCGTTCGGAAGAAAATAAAACCACCAAACGCTTGTCAAAAAAGCGCTATTTTTTGGTAAAAACGGGGCTGAAAAAAGCGCCAAATTCCACTAGATTTTAGCATGGGTAAAATGGTGGTTAAATTTTGCCTAAAATGAAAAAATAACTATATTTCAGACCTTCTTTAGACGAACTTCCATTTAAGATTTTCACGAACTACAAATTAAAATTCTAACAAGAAATCAACCACGCGCCGCTTTAGTACGTAGTAAGTAAGACAAACCAGTTCTTTTCTGTTTACAGTGTGAGTAAGACAGCGATAGTAAAATCGTTTACTGTAAAAAGAGACAAAACAATAAACTAGACTGAACATTATCTTTCATTCTTGGGGATTCCCCGAATGAACTCGTAGGTTTTTCTTTGTTTTTTTTTTTTTTGGTTTTGCGGCTCTGGATACCAACTTTTTGGCCTAATTGAAGGCTGACGATATCTATTACATTTTTCCACCAGATTCCACTAAATTTTTTTTAGCGCGTTATTGTTGGAAAAGAAGCGCTGAAAAGCCTAGAAAAGCGCTAGATCTAGCGAGAAAAGAATAAATAAATAAATAAATAAAAAGCGCTAAAACAGCAACACTGACGACTGGCTGGAGACAGTCGTTGTTGCTAAAATGTTGACTCGGCGTTCTGATTCCCTACAGAGAAAAAACATATAATTTTATTCTCCTACAGAGAAAAAAATTATAATTTTATTCGACCGTTTTGTCGGTGTGATTTGCTTTTTCGCGACTAGCTTTTTCCCGCGACTTCATCTGCATGGAATGGGTAATTTGACTCCTATGTCCTTCCCCGGGACTTAAACTATCTCCATACCAAATTTCTCTTTTTTTATTTCCGCAATGACAAAGATGCTATGTCCTTCCGCGGGACTCAAACATCTCCATTTTAAATATGATCTAAATCGGTTCAGCGGTTTAAGCATGAAGACAGACACACTTTCGCATTTATAATTTAATATATAGTATGGATTTATGTAAAATTTCAGCTTTCTATTACTTAATCGTCTTTGAGCTAAGCCGCGGATCCTTGTTCACCACGGAACCCTAAAAAATCGCGAATTTTACATGCACATTTTACAAACCCTACGATTTTGTGGACTTATCACTATTTATAAGACAAAAGTTTACAAAACTAGTGAAAAATGTTTAAAGGTTTAAACTTAAAAACTTCGCAACTTGAATTACCAAAAGTAAATTAGATCTAAGATAGACTGAAACCCTATTTATAAGTACTACAAATACACTGTGAATTTTGGGTGGTTAAATCATACAAAAATAAACGTACCTTAACAATAGCTATCAAATATGCTAGTTTATTTTTTTAAAAAGGCACTCTCCAAAATATTTCGACACTAACACGAATTTATGAGAACCACTAGTCGACAGACAGAGCGGTGCGTGCGCGCCGCGGGCCATTGTTTTTATATAGCATAAGCAGCCTATATATGTCCCACTTTAGGGCACAGGCCTTCTCTCAGGGAGAGAGTATGGGCTTAATCACCACGCGTGCCCACCGCGGATTGGCGATTTCAAGCGCTGAGGTATATGAATAGCTCAGACACTCAGGTTTCCTCACGATGTTTTCCTTCACCGTTAGCGAGTGGTATTGCTACTATAACATCACAAATGTACATAACTTAGAAAACAAAGTCATAGGTACATGCCCGCACTGGGAATCCAATCTGGGTCTCCCGCTTCCGAGTCCAATGTTCTACCCACTAGGCTACCACCACCAGCTTGTTCTTATAGACGGAGAGGTATTAACTATTCGCGAAGATTTTGAATCGCGGTTTCTGATCTCAAAATAAGATTTCTCAACAATTCTTTTTTATTTATGTAGTATTCTGCAGAAATGGCATTGTTCATTACTAATTACTTAAATAACTGCGGCTCTTAAACCACCCACATTTCAGGCTGAAACAATTTAAAAAAAAATAAGAATAATTAGGCAAATAACGTGCCAACTATGTGCTTGCAATAATTTGTATACATAGGTATACAAAAGGGCCACACCACAGTATTATAAATTAACTTTCTAAAGGTAACAAAAGAAAACACACATACAATGGCGAGTTTATCTCTGTAAGAGATTTCTTACAGGAAACCTACCTACTGGCCTTTGTACCTACTTATAAAGGCATAGAAATTAATTCAGACTCATGTTATCCTACATGTTTTATGTCATCTCTACTGTTCAACTGTTTTATCTAGGTACCAGCATGCTGCCAGTTACTATCTATCCATGAATAGAATGTTGTCACAATTCTATTCATGGATAGATCACAACCTATTGTCTACTGACTATAATAGCACATAGTATATAAATTAACATACCTACATAGATACTATAATACATAAAGCCTGAGCCAAATGATCTGCAGCTGATCAGTGTAAATGATCAGACGATCACTTGTTGCATGAAGGCGTGTTTCACACACATTGTTCCAACTATTTCCGTTCCAGCATGAACGATGTTGCTCAACATTTTTGAAGGAAATGACTGAGTCGCATGGGATTTTAAGTCGCCTGAGTAAATGGGCTAGCAATGCGGCGAAGTGGTGTTATATGTGCCATAATTATGGTACATGTACCATAATTCAGCTGTTCGTACCATGTCCCATAATACGTCCATTATGGTACGCGAAAGTACTATAATTTTGGCAATTATCGTGACAGCCTTCTGTGTCTTGTAATGAAACACAATGGTTTTGCAAAGTTTCTTTTTTGCTTTTCTGTTGACGGGTAACTTTTTGTTTTTACTCTTTTTCTTTTCAAAAACCCGTCATTGTTAGAATCCCACTCATGCCATAATATACAACTTAAGTTATGCTCTTGTTTAAAGTGAAACGCTATATTGGTAAAAATTTTTGGTGAAAATCATTTAAATTCTATAACCCACGCAAAAATCTTACGTCCACGAAAAAAAAACTTTAATTTATGAAAAAAAAAAGTTATTCGGCGCCTTTGATCTGAAAAATATTGTTTTGTACCATATGTTTGCCTAAAGTACTATAATTTTGTATAACCGGTGCCATAATTCCATATTTAGCATATAACATCCCTGTGGCGAAATTCAACCCATGTAAACCCCCATTAGGATCATGAAGCCCTGGACCGTGGAATCTGGGGCCTGTTTCATAAAACTACAATAAATTCATAGTTTATTATGACAATTCGATGTACATTGCGTAGCAGTCTTCGAACTTGTTCATCTGTGGGTTGATCGAATTTGCAATGTACATCTAAATGTCGTAGGAAACCATGAATTGTAGTTTTATGAAACAGGCCCCTGGTCTTTGCCTACTCTTTTGGGATACAGGTGTGAGTCTATGTAATGTGATGTACAATATTAATACTTGATGCAGTTCTATATGAAAAATGGAAAAAGGATTTTAAACTTCTGTTTATTAGAGATTAGTTGAATCATTGATATTGAAGAAACAGTTTTCAGTTTTTATGTTATTTCAATTACATGTTTTATAGAATAACCCATTCCACACAGAACTTTTTACCGTTATTGAGATAATCAAGCTACAATGTGTATTTTACTGAGGATACAAATAATGACTATATCCTCATTAGAATATAGTCAAACCAAATTACCTCCTGCAGTCAAAAAACAACATATTTCAGCCTCAGACTCGAACACAAGCCAGCACACAGTCCGCAGACCTCCAAATTGCTAATTAGGAGCGGGAAACTAAACAATAACTCCACTTCACACGTTAATTTACAAGTTATAGCGTCGAAACATCGCGTTTACCATCACAATGGATATTTCCCCAGTGGCATTGGAAATACATTTATAGACAATTGCAAAAATAGCAGCGCGACCCCAGGGCAGTGTTCTAATACAGGTAAAGGCGGTGGAACGTATTCAATCACTGATCAATTGCTCAGTTAGGCGTGAACTGCATTAGTCGCATGGTTCGGCATATTGGTGGTAAAATACGTCAACGCATGAGTACAATAATTAATCTAATTAGGTAATATGTGGATAAATAAAAAGGTTTTAGAGATAAATTCGAGGTTCTTCACTTAGAAGCCGAAAATATCACTTTGCAGTGGTAAAATGCATCCCCTCCCAGTTATAGGGTTGCGAGCGAGGGCTACATTTTCTCGGTTCCCACGGAACTCTCTGCGATGAATGTTGTAGATATTCATAATTGGGATTACTTAGGAGACGACTCACCCCATGGTTTCTTTTCCTGCAGTCATTTAACTCAATAATTCGTAAAATAATTCACTTCATAATTTCTCAATCTTCAATCGCGAACTGTCACGAGCGGTGATCGGCCATAGACTAAAAATCTTTTGCGCAGTACTACCAACATGAGCAATGTAACACTCAGTATGGTCATAGACTACTCTGTGGCTATGGATCCTTAAATATGTTTGTACACCGTAGGTATGTCATTATTAAAATTAGAATTCATCACAAAGTAATAAAAAAACTGGGATAAAATTTCGAAAATAATTTAAAATTGTATTCGACTTTAACTTCAATATCATTAACATTGATCAAAGATTTCGCAATAAATTGAATTTAAGTATCTGATACTACCATCTACTGACTTTTATTCGCACTATTAATTGGTATTTTCAATACTAGGTGGCACTATCATGTTACTCACAGTTATTCATTTTACGCTATTCGCCGCTAGATGGCGTAAGTAAAGCTTTAGACGCTCTATCTCTATCGAGTCGAGTAAAATAGTGACAAAATATGAAAATGAAATCCTATTTCAAAAAATTACAAAAATTTTCACACCTACAAATTTTTTTTAAGCGACGCTATAGTTTAAAGGTTACCAAACTTATTTTATCTAACGCCCACTTTGAATTCAGTTATTTTATAATGGGGGGCGCCCATTTTTTTCACCTTAAAAACCTTAATAACAAACCTTAAAACAATTAATAAGTTTAATTAAACCTACCTATATTCGAGACTGTCCTTAACAGAGGGAGCAATAATAAATATTTGTTCGTGCCAAACGTGAATTATAATTGAACTTTGGAGATATTGTGTAGTAGGTAAAATGACACTCGGAGTGGACAGGTTCTGTAAGGTTGTTGTGGTAAGCAGAATGTTGTGGTAAGTAGCCACAGAACCTTCTAAATTAAATTTTATTTTTTCTTTATTTTTACTAGATTAGTTACATAAAAAAAACCCGCGTTCTGCCAGCAACAACGTTTTTAATAAATTTCTTCGGAGGTGGGGACCTCACCCGCGACACTTGAAGACACCAAATATTTTTCAGTGTTTGATACCGAATACCGATTACCGATTTATATCTTAAGATGTACTTGCATAGCGTCGTGAACGCAATAAAAATAATAAATATTTGAAATATTTGTAATTTATATTTATACAGTAAAATAGGATATAAATATGAACTAATAAATGGATGTTGTGTAGCAGGAGGATTTTAATTTCAGTGAATTTTAAAATATGAAGTAGCTGAAGTCACAAATCTAGGCCTCCAGCGCCCACAAGAGGGCGTTATCGCCCACTTTGGGAAATACTGATATAGTTGATCGAATCAGCGGCTCTACATTGCAACTCGAGTCATTCACCTGCTGCTATGTAAAATTAAGAGTAGGCACAGCTCACAGGCTGTGCCAAGTGTAGACTAAACTTAATTGAAAAAACAAGTCTAATACACCTGTCTCACAGGGTTATAAGGTTCACTAGCGCCACCAATGAAAAAATCATATTTTTACAGATCTTTTTTAAAAAACCAGCCAAGTGCGAGTCGCGCACGAAGGGTTCCGTACCACTATCTAGACAACATTAGGCATAAAGATCGGTACAAAACGACAAAAAAACACGTATGTTGCATGGGAGCCCCCATGAAATATTTATTTTATTTTAATTTAATCGTTTATTTTTGAAGCGAATCTAGAACTAAATGTTCTGTGAATATTTCAAGCGTCTACCTGTTGCCGTTATTAGTATGGGAGCCCCCTTAAATATTTATTTTATTCTGTTTTTAGTATTTGTTGTTATAGCAGCGGCAACAGAAATACATCGTCTGTGAAAATTTCAACTGCCTAGCTATCACGGTTCATGAGATACAGCCTGGTGACAGACAGATAACAGACAGACAGACGGACAGTGAACTCTTAGTAATAGGGGTCCCGTTTGGCACCCTTCGGGTACGGAACCCTAAAAAAGTGGCTTCAAATCTGTCATTCATTTGTATATTGTCACCCACGATAACTGAGGACCTCAGGTGTTTGCATATAGGCCCCGGGCCACACAGAAGGGACGTGGGGCGGGGACGCGGAAAAGACTCGACGCGCTGTATACAAATCGCGCCCTCGCCCTGTCTCTTCTGTGTGGGCTTCGTCCCGTCCCTTCAGTACATTTTGTATGAAAGTGAATTGGATTAACGACGCGTCTTTTCCGCGCCCTCGCCCCACGTCCCTTCTGTGTGGCCGCTGGCTAGGGTTGTAAGGAGTTCGCGCCCTCACACCGTCTCTTCTGTGTGGGCTTCGTCCCGTCCCTTTAGTACATTTTGTATGAAAGTGAATTGGATTAACGACGCGTCTTTTCCGCGCCCTCTCCCCACGTCCTTTCTGTGTGGGCTTCGTCCCGTCCCTTTAGTACATTTTGTATGAAATGAATTGGAAGGAAGCCCGCGGCTTTTGCACGCCCTCGCCCCACGTCCAAAAAATTTGACTTGACAGGATTTCCAGTGCGTTTAGTATAAATGCTATCTAGCCCCAGGTCACCCCAGGTTCTTAATCGTTCTTTGTCCTGCCCTTCTTGCAAAAACGATCTGTAAAAGAAGATATTTTTTTTTTATTGGTGACGCCAGTAAACTTCTTGCACTTCACAAAACAGGTTTTCCATAGTGGCCAATTTTGTATGTTCATCCCGATATCACCGCTTCCTGCAAAAAGGGCGTGCCCAGGTGCTTACGACAATTATGCGCGCCAAATCCTGAGCGATTCCAATCGTCTCTGTCCAATTTCATACTAATTTGACAGTTAGACGATTGGAATCAACGTTTCATCATCAACATCAAGGGGACAACGTTTCTAGGTATGCCTCCTGCTAAAACATTACACAAAACATTGCGTTTTCTATGCGCAAAACATTTACGTTGCTAGGGGAAGCCAAATAAAAAGTTAATTTGGAGCATTGAAAACCGATTGGTTTGTGTAACTAAATTTGCATGGATATTTACTCGTTTATTTTTCATTTTACATTCTATAAAAAAATTGCCAAAATAATTTTAGAACGAACTTAATATTTTTTTGTAGTATTTGCCGAGGGTAGTAAACTAACAGTTAATGCTTTCAAAAAGACGCCTGTCACCTCAGTCTACCGAGACCACGGCCCTTGCAATCCTAGAGTTTCCAGTAATCCTAGAGAGCTCTTCAGTTTACTTACCTTAAAAGTAGGTACTACGTACCTACGTCTGCCTTCCTTTCGTTTTCATTTCATTCAAAAGAGCGGTCGCTGGTCCCAATCTCAACAGCAAGATGCAAGCCTTTTACGGCGATAAATATAGCTGTTTTTGTTCAATACTGGCATTTATTTCAAACGCGATAGGAGCTAACGCGCCTGCAGCTGACTTAAACTGTACCTTGCGGTGGACGAGACGACGGATAGTGAAAGTGTTCGAGTTATGTAAAAAATCGAATCTTTCCAATATGTGCGACTGTTAAGGGGCAGTTTGCTGTTTTGTATTGTAATTGTTTTTTAGGGTTTCGTACACAAAGGGTAAGGGACCCTATTACTAAGACTCCACTGTCTGTCTGTCTGTCACCAGGCTGTATCTCATAAGCCGTGATAGCTAGACAGTTGAAATTTTCACAGATAATATAATATTTCTGTTGCCGCTATAACAAAAAAATACTAAAAACAGAACAAAATAAATATTAAAGGGGGGCTTCCATACAACAAACGCGTTTTTGCTTGATATTAATAACCGCAACAGGTAGACGCTTGAAATATTCAAATGTGTAGATAATGGTACGGAACCCCTCGTGCGCGGTGCTTGGGCGGTTTTTAAGTATTTATTCATAACAAAATATATAAACAATCGCAATTTGACACTACGGAGTACAGGCGTTAGGTACACATTATTAACTTGATTAAGCTCCGCTGACAGTGAAACCTGGGGCAGTTTACTACGAAAATTCGATGTAAATTGCGGACCCGAGTCTTCCTACTTGTCAATCTGTGGGTTCGTCGTCTTTGCAATGTCCATCGATTTGTCATAGTACACCACGAATTGTAGTTTTATGAAAGAGGCCCCAGGTCGGACTTTTCCGCCAAAAATCAAGAAAGCAACGGTCTTATTTATAAAAACTCGATTCCCTATAAAACACTTCAAAAAGGCCGATAAAAATATCCTGTGGTGGAGATTTTACAAGTAAAAGATGCAGCCACAGACTAAATAAACAGAGTTTTAGATTGGTTTTAGCGGAATCGTGTTTTATAAATAAGGCCGTAAGTCTGGCATTAAGTTAATAATATTTCAACTCGCCACGCGACTGGCAACAAGAGATTCTCTGTTCGGTTGTTAAAGGAAACACACCTTTTTACCTTTACCCCAGAGTATTGCCTCTGGAAGATGCCTCTAGAGGGGTGTTTTAAAGGAATCATCTTTTTATAAACAGCACCGCTAGGCCTTAACAACCTGCCCATAAAAGATCGTAAAGAGTCCACCAAATAAACCGAAGCAGAATTCGCGTCCAGTTCCGTTTAACAACAAAACAGAGGCAACGAACTGTTACGTAACGCAATTTGTTTAATAACAAATAAGCACCAAGAAATGCTTACGTAAGAAGCTTATTAAAATGCTCTACATGTGCCCAATACGTTATCTATTAGGCTCTTGGTAGACAGAGACAAATTATTTTCTATATCGTTACTACCTGACCTCCCAAACGTTGTTTTGCCATATTAATTAGCCTACGACCTATTCTCAGACCTACCAAATATACACAAAAATTTCATAAAAATCGGTGAAGCCGTTTCGGAGGAGTTCGATAACAAACACAGTGACAGGGGATTTTTATAACATTGAATCGTGCCATCTCTCTTGTTGTACATGGGCCGCATTTCATAAAACAACGATTCGCAGTTTATTATAAAGCGATGTATGTTACGTAAATGTACAATGTTGCTTATCGGTAGTACAATTTTACATTGATTATGACCAGTACCATTGAATTCCAGTACAGTGGGCATTAGTCACAAATGATACTTCATAAAATGTTACCAGGAGACGGGTAGCAGCGTCTTCCTGAGATTCTAACCGCATACGGCAATCGCCAACCCAAGCGTGGCGATTATGGCAAAACTTTAAGATTATGTCCTGCAGTGGGCGTCAAATGGCTGATGATGATGATGAGGAAAACATAACGATTCCCTTCAAAATATTCAAAATCTGACTAGACTGCTACGCCGGCCAGCTACTATAAAGAGGAATCGTTACATTTCATTGACACTATTAGCTGTCTAGTTACCAATCGTAATACAATGGCTTAACCCGTGCAACTTAACGAGATGCCTTTTTAGCTTGCGCGGATTATGCCATTGGAATGATATTGTACTGCTATGGCTTAGAAGGTTACCAAACAGAGACAAATGACAGCTGTTGAAATCATTCTATGAAAAATTTATATATGCTTCAGACTCTAGGACCCGTTCGGCTAAACAACGTACATAGAATTATGAATTGGACCACCAGGGCTTCCCAAACTGTGAGTCGCGACTCCCTGGAGCGTCGCAAAATGATCCCAGGGCCATCGCGAAGCGATCAACACAGATTGCCAGTTGCAGCCATAAAGAAAAGAAAGAAAAATCATTTATTCGCACCATAAAACCAATTGGTACAGTCATTAAAGGTATAGAGTTTTGGCGAGTTTTTTTGAGAAGTGATCAATGTCCCTTACACTAGGCATGGTCTGTATCGTGTGGGACGGTAGGCAGATTGTACAAGTTGTATTGGGCAAGGTTTTGAAAGGTGGGATAACAGTATTTATGCGACTAAACTGCGGCGGTAGCCTAGTGGGTAGAACATTGGACTCGGAAGCGGGAGACCCAGGTTCGATTCCCAGTGCGGGCATGTACCTATGACTTTGTTTTCTAAGTTATGTACATTTGTGAAGTTATAGTAGCAATACCACTCGCTAACGGTGAAGGAAAATATCGTGAGGAAACCCCAGTGTCTGAGCTATTACCTCAGCGCTTGAAATCGCCAATCCACAATGGGCACGCGTGGTGATTAAGCCCATGCTCTCTACCTGAGAGAAGGCCTGTGCCCTACAGTGGAACATATATAGGCTGCTCATATGCGACTAAACAAGAACAAGTATAGATCGTAAACAAATGTAGGAAAAGAGATAAGAGTGGCAATATCCATACTCAAGCCTCGTTTTGAGAAGCTATGCATAGAAAAGCAAGCACATCCTGCGCCCTGGGGCGTCGTACATAAATGGGAAACTCCCTAGGGCGTCACAGTTAAAATGAGTTTGGGAAGGCCTGAATTAGACTTTGAAATGTCCCTAGTTTTATGAAACGCGGCGTACAAGCTCGCTAGCCCTGAAGGGAAACCTCGTGAAGAAACCTGCGGCTTAGACCCCGCTCCCGATCTCCGCACGTATTGGCTTTGTTTTTCTTGTAAGAGTAAGAAATGTTTTATTTATTAGCGTAACACCAGCTATAAAAACAAATTAATAGGAAAATACTTTTTTTTTTCAAATATTCACTAACGAACTAACATTTAAGTTTATAATGTGGATTATTTGTGGATTACTTAATGGAAATGTATCCTTATACTTAGTATCCTCGAATTTAATAATTACGAAAGCACCCAATGAATTTTATTATTGACACTTAATTTTGATAAAGAATTCTAACATAACATACCGTAACATACTGGCGTGAGTATCCCAGAGGGGTAGGCAGAGACCAGGGACTGCCACTTGCTGCGATCCTGACAGATCACTTTTGTTTCCTCAAGATTAATTAGTCGTTGCATGCACGCACGCCGGTTTCGGGTACTTTTTATCTTGCCCTTTGCTAATACATCCCCTACTTGGTCGAAGTATGTCCGTCTGGGTAAAGAATTCTATTTAGGTAATTGTGTTTTCTTTTATCCTTTTGATAGGTGTCTTTTGTTTTTCTCTCTTTTTTCCTTTCTTTTTTGCATTTTGCTACGCCTTTATAAAAAATTACATGACCGTGCAATATCTAATTATAAGATCTGTGATTACTGTAATTTATGGCAATAAAAGAATTGCATTGAATTGAATTGATTGCTCTTTTAGTCAATTACTAGTTATTACAATTTTTAAATAGATTAAACAAAAAAAGAGTGCTCTGAAATGTGACGTCATAAGCCAGTATTTTCATACAAAATTCCGTTTTAACCTCCTCAGTCCTGACCTTGAAAATAACAATAGGTTTCAATTGTTATTTTCAAGGCCAGGACTGAAGAGGTTAGAAGTAACTCATTTGATATTTTGTCAAATACCCAAATGTCATAATAAACAATGAATCGTAGTTTTAAAAACCGCGGCCGTGGGGCCTGTCTCACACAATTACAATTCATGGTTTATTATGACAAATCGATGTAGATTGCGAAGTCGGTTAACACACAGATTAATAAGTAGACTATGCTATGTACCTCGAATTGTCATAATAAATTACGAATTGTAGTTTTATGAAGCTCAGCAATGGTGGTTTATCGGTTATGCAAGTAGGTACATCGAATTGTTAGACTAAACCATCAATTGTAGTTGTATGAAACGGTGCCCAGAAAGACGATCATTCTGTCTATGTGAACGGTTTAAAAACCTTACTATCTATTAAAGTCACAATCATCATCATCATCATCAACCCATTATGTCCCCACCGAGGGGCACGGGTCTCTTCCCTGAGGAAGGTATAGGCCATACTCCACCACGGGGGCCAAGTCCGGATCGGTGGAGGCTTGTAGACTAGTGGCTCGTCTACTGTCAGAAGTTGTCAAGCCGCCCTAAGGCCTCTGACTTGGCTTAACGACTGCCATCTATCGACGGCAGCCGGCACCAACAGCTTAACGTGCCTTGCGAAGCACGAAACCGCTCGGAAAAATGCCACTAGCGTTAGGCATAGACGGCGACCCATCCATGCACTGAACGCGCCCTGTGTTGCTTAACCTTCGTGATCGTTTAAGATCACTCAGGCAGCCGGGGCTACGAGCGATTGTGATAAAGTCACAATATCGATACATAAAGCACTTCCCTGAGACATCATCGCCTCTGTAACCTCGTGGCGACCATGACTCTCTAACCATGACTTTAGTGCGAGCGCATTCAAACAAACCTATCGCTTCTTTACGACGATGGGGCAATAACGAAAGGGCGACAGTCACCTCAGTATAAACTGAGAATATTTAAAATTTGACTTAAAACCGTTAGTTTTACTTTTACACTAAATTCTTTTACGTCCTTTAAATTAAAGGCTAATATTTTTTTTTGTAGTACTTGCTGTTACCCGCAGCTTCGTTCACGTGGAAATTTTTATGTATATTTTTCCGGGATATAAAATAGCTTATGTGCGTGCTATTCCAGAATATAATCTATCTCTGTGCCAACTTTCTTTCAGATACGTTCAGCCGCTCTGGCGTGATCAGGCATTCGGACTCTCGCATTTATAATAGTATTAAGATTTATATTTATACTTATATTAGGCTACTGCCTATGTATTATTCCAAAATATAATCTATCTCTATGCCAAATTTCATTCAGATCCGTTCAGCTGCCCTGGCGTGATCGCGCATTCAGACTTTTGCATTTAAATTTAATTTAGTATTAAGATTTAAATATATACTTATTATACGACCACTTTGGAAATTCTAACAGGTGGGGTATGTTAGAATTTTTAAAATACCTAAGTTAAGGGGATGATGATGGCTGTTAGCATTAAGTTAGCTTCTGGTTATTAGCGCAAAACAGAAATTCGAACCGATCTCTTCAATCCGTCAGCCCGTATTCATCCACTGTTGCACATAGGACTTCCGCAAGGCTTATCCAACCGCTGCCAGCAATCGGGTTCAGATATTCGGTCCAGCGAGCTACGTCCACCGCCTATGTCTTATTCTACATCCTATCGCTTCTTTAGGTCGACACTAGCGAAAGGGTGAGACGGTGAGACGAAACAGTAACAAACGGCACTACATCGAGTTGCATACATTTACTCACTATTATCTCGGCCGGCTGTGGTATTATAAAAATGTCGTGTAATTACCGTTATCATCCAGTGTGAAACCATTAATTGTCTAGTTTATTTAAAGTAAGTATCTACCTAACTTTCAGAACGCCGAAGGCCGAATGGTAAGAAGGGAGAGCGAAACTAATAATGTCGCATTACGCTTGTGCTCACTCTTTGGCTAACAATTCGCTAATTATCCGTTAATGTCTATTTAAAGTATCCTTAAAACGGATAACTCGTACAGATGTTATTTATTAATTGATGCCTGAGGGTCAGCCGCACGAGGAGAGAATCTCGTGTCAACATAATCCTGTCGGAATCCTGATGTTTGCGAGAGCCATTATTTTCTCTGTCCTGTGGCAATTAGTATGGATTTTAACAGTTAGACGATTGGAATCACAAAATTGCCTTCAAGTCACTCTATAAATATATTAAAAACACCATAAACAGTATATAGTGAAATCAGTGAGAGATAAATACGAAAAACTCTTATAAAAAAAAAACAATAAAGATATGGCTCAAAGGTCGTGTAACCAGGTCATAAAAGAACAAAAAAAAAAACGATTGGAATAGTTCAGAATTGGTGCGCATAATATAGGGGCTGATCAACCGCTTACACTTTTGTTACAAGTCGCTGGGAGTCTCATAGAGTTGAGAATACACGCGAAAACGTAGGGAATGGAAGGCAAAACGGACCCTGTAGGCAAAACGGTCCACCTTGATAAATTTCAAACGTGTAACGCCATCTATGAATTTGTTACGTCAACATATTGGCCGTCATGTTCCCGGTTTCGGTCAGTGTACTCGATTCCACCGACCGCACGTGCACTGATTTAGCAAGGTAAGTTATTTTTTTTAGATTTTGATGTAAAATTTGTGCTTTTCGATATGCCTGCAGTTTGGTTTGGTTTGTGATAGTGTGTTCTAAAGATAGCTGTGTATACACTTGCATATGATTAAGCTAATAACCAAGTTTGCCGCCTGTAGCTCAACTTATAACCTCATTTTTTTAAATGTTTGTTGTTTTATAACAAAAAGGCAAAACGGACCCAGGCAAAATGGACTGGGGTGCCGTTTTGCCTTCAGTAGAGTAACGTGAATACGAAAGTGGGTTCGTTTGAATGTTACGTTTTCACGCGGAAACTACTGAACCGATTATGATGAAATTTGGTATCGCAATAGATTAGACATTGGGAAAGGACAAATGCTATCTTTTGTCCCTCCTTCCCTACAACTCCCCCTTTTTGATTTTAGATGGTGAATAATTATAAAAGAAAATCCAATCGGAATTCTTGGGACGAATCTAGCATGAAAAGTGCAATTGAGAAAGTGGTTTCTGGAGAAATGGGGCTCAATAAGGCAGTATTCTTATGTGAAAAATGTGCTGACTGATTAATTTTATGTAAGGCCGTTTTGCCTTCACGAGCGGTCCATTTTGCCTCGCCGTGAAGGCAAAACGGACATATTGAAGGTATTAGAAATCATCTAATATATCCATTGTTATTGTGATTTTATAAAAGTCTGATTCTACGTAATATAGAGTTAAGTACGTTAATAATTATTTACTTTGAAGAAGTTTAATAAAAGCAACAGATTCTTTTCTATGCTTATTTTTTGTTAAGTGGTCCGTTTTGCCTTCCATTCCCCTATGTGCTGACGACTTCTTAAGGGGCTACAGTGTGCTGGAACTGGCTGGAAGACGCTTTTGAATCGCTTGTGACATCCTCTAGGAAGATGGCAGACCTTTGAAATTAATATATGATATAATTTAACTCCTCGATTCCCTATGGCATGTATGACAACTGTCATAACCTTACGCCTTCTATGAGTAAATATATTCCGTAAGAATGCCCTAAGAATTTATGTGCCATTTTAAATGCGCAGTGGATTACGTTTAAGCTTATACAGTCTTACGGGCAATATCAAAATATTGTATGTTCACGTTTAAAACTAACAGGAACAATAGTTACTCATTCAGAAAAAACGTTTTCATCAATTTATCACATTACGCCTTACGAGGAAAAGCCCAGCTACTCGTTGCATGTTGTCTGTGACCAGGCGCTCTTCGCATCACCATTGATTTGATTGTAACTTTTCATAAGCGATTCATCAATCATAAATCAACCTTCCAAAGTTCACCTCGAGCGCCATATAGTGAAATTAATTCAAAGTAGCAATTCTCATACAAAATTACCGATTGTAGGCCAAGGACGTGGGGTGAGGGACCGAAAAAGACGCCGCATCTTTCCAATTCACTTTCGTACAAAATGTACTGGGTCAAGTTTCATAAAACTATAATTTCGTAGTTTATTATGACAATTCGAGGTACACTGCGCAGCAGAGTCTATTTGTTAATCTGTGGGTTAATCGGCTTTCGGTCATAGTCACAATGAATTGTAGTTCTATGAAACAGAATCCTGAAGGGATGGGTCTTTTCCGCGCCCTCGCCCCACGTCCCATGTCCGAACAAAACAAAAAATATTATATACCTATTAGTCCAATCGGTGGAGACATTTTCGAGTTTTTGCAAGACCAACGCACGGGGACTGATTTTTGTAGTAGTGATCGAGCTTCAATCGTTAGAAAAACATAAAATGTAAATTCCCATTTCCTGTATTTTTTTAATTAAGTAAATAACTAAAAAAGAAAATAAAAAGAAGAAAAGTAAAAAGGAAACCGATCATTTATTATAATCATTATTCGAACCAAAAGCTCTCTGTCGCTCAAGGGACGCCTCTTCCCATCCGAGCTATTGTAACATTATGAATCTAAGCGAAACATCGTTCTATTATTTGTGCCTAAATCACGGTAAAAGCGAGGTTCACTAAAAATGAAACCTAACTGCCTATGTATTATAATCCATTTATTGTCGCGATTAGGTCGGCCGCACGCGGCCAGACTTTCTGCTCGAGTATTGTAGTCTCTAAAACCTAGCATTTAAGGTTCATTTTAGTTTGATGGAGTTTTGTTTCAGTCCTCGCGCTCGCACTTCGCCTCCTCGTTAGATTGTAGGGTACATAGGCGGTAAATAATGTGTTGGTAAATAATAACTTCGATTGGCGTTACGAATAATACTTGATTCATAAACGAATCTGTGTAGATTTCGTCTGTAAATTTTTTTTCTATCTGCCTGACATGTTTTTCTGTTATAAAATAAAACGCAGTATATTTTTATCACGCATTTTATTGTACATGCGGAAGTATTGTTAGAAGAATCAATGGCGTAATGCTAAAAATTTTAAAGCAATTATAATTTATATACATGTGTACTTGTTTTTAGTTTTTTTATTTTCTCGAAATTCCGCCGTATTGGGATAAGTTATCTACACTGCAATAATTATGCTCTTTACCTTCCCTACATGTAATATAAATCACACTTCCATGACATGTATAAGTTGATCCTATTCAATTGTTTTTGCTAGGGTTGTCACAAAATCCGGGTTTTTTTATTCATGATTTATTCGATGCTCATTTTTAGGTACAACGTAATTTAAATATATAATTTAACGCTCATAATATTTTTTGGGTTCCGTAATCATAATGACAACAAAAGAAAGTAGGTAGGTTTTTTGTACACGTGACAAAAAAAAAAACAACTGAAACCTTAACAAAAAGGAAAAGTGTAACAAAAAGTAACCAAATAGAAATAGAAGTACTGTATCACACAATAGATTAAATAAAAATCTGCGTTCCTGGTTTACCGATATTACATATTTTTATTTAAGTGTCACAATGAATAGTTTAATGTATCTTGAAAATATTCGTCGGTGGGGAGTTCCAAAATTATAATAATAATAATAACGTCCACACAACGCAATCAAACTAGAATTCCCTGTACTATGGTATGAATAGTTTTTAACTATCAGCTTTAATGACAAAAATCACTTAAATGCTGTATGTTTCCTGTGCTATTGGAATGAAATAATAGAAATGGTATGAATTACACTATTAATACGATTATCAACAGATTAATCTGTTATAATATACCAATATAAGTTAAGACGAGGCGGCACTGTTTATTAATAATTATATTTATCAGTCTTTGTGCTAAAACAAGGATGCAGGCCAAATAAGCACTCAAATCCATTTGTAGCTCTTTTGCCAACATCCTTAGCAACGAAGTCTTTATCCATTTTCATAATTTTTGTTTTATTTCTTTGGTCAATATCCATTTTGAAATGTTTTTTTTCTTCTGTAAAAAATAAATTATTTTGCTTTTGTTCTTAAAATTTTTATTATTTTGTTTGTGTTATACCATAGAAAAAAAATACTCCTGTCAGATTCGCTTAATGGACTATGTGGCCACACAGGCACGGAAGCGATGACACATATTCACCCTTTTAAAACCGCTTCAGTGAATGCGCGTAGTGTAAAATAAAATAAAAAATTGCGTAAAGTCGATGATTTAAATTCAAAGATTTTGAGCCAAAATCTTAATCCAAGCTTCAAATTTATCAAAATTTCCACTCTTTTAAAATATTTATAATCCTCAGTATTTTTACACTATATTTAAAGATTTTCAACAGCTTTTGTAAATAAACCTCTTGAGTCATGGAAACACAAGAAGTCCACTGCTGGATATAGGCCTCCTCCATGCATTTCCAAAAAGACCGGTTGGAAGCGGATTTCATCCAGCGTCTTCCTGGCACTTGGATGAGGTCATCTGTCGGCTGGTCGTCCTACGCTGCGCTTGCCGATATGTGGTCTTCATTCGAGAACTTTTCGGCCATGTAGACGACTTTCGTTCATCTACGAATCTCATCATTTCTGATTCGATATCGTAGAGAAAGCATAGGCCTTTCCATAGCTAGTTGCGTGACCTTGAGCTTTCTTATGAGGCCCATAGTGAGAGACCACGTTTCAGTGCCATAAGTCATCACTGGTTGTATAATTTTGTCTTGAGCGATTGAGGTATATTAGACGAAAGCACTTTTCTAACTTTCCCGAATGCTGCCCAGCCGAGTTGGATTCGACGATTGACCTCTTTCACAAAGTTGGACGGGCCTAGTTGGACTGTTTGTCCTGAGTAGACGTATTCGTCTACAACTTCGAGAGTCGAGTTCCCCAATGTTATCGGGGTGGGCACGAAACGAGTATTCGATGTGACCTTCGTTTTGTCCATGTTCATTTCAAGGCCCACCCGTTGGGAAACTCGACTGAGGTCTTCGAGCATTATGCCGAGGTCTTCCATCGTTTCTGCCATGACTACTATATCGTCGGCAAATCGAAGGTGAGTGATGTACTCGCCATTGATATTGATGCCGCGTCCCTGACATTCCAGAAGCTTGAAGGTATCTTCCAGTCCGTTTGTGAACATTTTTGGAGAGATAACGTCTCCCTGTCTTACGCCCTTTTTCAATGGAATTGCCTCCGAACTCTGTTCCTGTACTCGGACCGACATAGTGGTTCTGTGGTCATAGTGGACTGTTGTACAAGCATTTCAGCCAGCACCTCGATATACCGATAGTCAATACGGCAACGCTGGAGAGACTCGAGCACTGTCCATAACTCGATCGAATCGAAGGCTTTCTCATAGTCCACAAACGCAAAGCAAATTATACTCCTCAGTCTTCTGTATAATTTGCCGCAACGTGTGGATGTGGTCTATGGTACTAAAGCCCCTTCGGAAACCGGCTTGTTCGGGAGGCTGGAAGTCATCAAACCTACGTTCAAGACGATTCGTGAGAACCCTCGAAAACAGCTTATAAACATGGCGCAGAGTAGTCATCAGTAACCACAAAAACCTCCAATACTAATTTTCATACAAAAACGGAGCCAGAGATTACCCCGTAATGTTACCGTTTTCTCAGGCTTTGACAAAAAAGCTGTAAAGACCGGATTTTCCAAGTCAGATTTTTCTTATCGGATTGAGGGATCACCCTGTAAGGATGGAAAATTCCAAGTTTATACCATATGTGGAACTTGAAAATCTTTTAGCACCTGATAAGACCGAAATTAGAACAACCAAAAATTCAAGAATTTTCGCACGTCTAGTTATTTTAGCATTCAAATGCTGTGTGACTATAAAGTTGATACAATATTAGTCCAGCCGCTAGACCAGCGGGGCCCGGTGGCAAAACCTGCATTAGGTGTTGGTTGAAAATTTAAGCAAGTTTACTTTTCAATCGGCACTATTAAATTTGCCATAAAAATTTGTTGACGTCACCGTCCTATCTAGGGTTTATGCAACGAGTTTATGTTGTTTTAAAAGACCACCCCTAAGTGTTACCATTATCCCAAGCCGTTGAAAAAAAAAAGAAGCTTCTCCAAGTTTTCGATTTTCTCCGTCAGTTTTAGCAAAAAAACTAATCGTATAGAAAATTTCAAGTTAGTAACATCAAAATGGGACAACAATTTTATCTAGCTGTTTTTCGCTGATCAACTTTATGTAGGTATATACATTCTTCACGTCACACCGTGTACATAAAGTTGTTATATGCGATGTATATCATGTTAGTATTTTAATTAATATATCAATAATAATGGCACCAGGTATTTACATATTTTTTTCAAAATCAAATCAGATCCGGATTATAAATTACTATCTGAGAGCGTGACAACCCTAACGACGTAAAATCCGGATAACAATTAAAATGGTCGTAATTTCTACTTTCCATGGAATTGGCATTTGAAATATATTTTTTATTTCATATGGGGAAGTCGCTTCCTACGTTCCAATTTTGCCACTGAGTCCCGAAATACATCCATGTGAAATCAAAGTCAAATTCACTTTATTGAAAAAAGATAAGATGATTTTTTTTCACTTTTTGACATAAAAACCTGTGGTTGTGAAAAAACATGTACTATTTCGTAAGTAGGTAGATAAACAAATACGTACTAAACATGTGATTTTTGTTTGAAAGCTATTCTTTCTACAAAGCATAGATAAGTTTTGAAGAGATGTACCTACCTTTATCTTTTTTGTTTGTAATGGCGCATGCTATACAAGAAAGCATTAGATTGAAGTCTATTCAATCTACGCGTAGGTACGCGGGCGGGCTGGCGAGCCGGCTAGAAAAGTAGAAACCGCTCGGCTCGCTCGACGCGTTCGAAATTCGGCTATATATGTGTGCGTTTGGCGGCGTGTGCTTACGCGAAGGGAATGAGACTGTGTGTGTGCGGCCGCGCGCGCGTCTTTCTATGGAGATTACTACTAGGAATTAATTCAGTCGTGTCATCTAGCGGTGAAATGTTGAAGTGCTGCACACCTGTGTCAAACGCTCAAGGTCATCGGCACAGGGAAAAATCTTAATTAGCGCCACCAAAAAAAAAATGCAAGAAATTTTGTTTTTCCTAAGACCACTTGTTTGCCGGGGCACAGTCATACGTTTACATAAACCTACGCCTGTATCGTGGCAAGTGCCAAACCCTGGTCTCTGCCTAATCCTATGGGAAAAAGTTTTTTTGTATGTATTTTTTTTCATTAGTGGCGCTGAACGTACACGAAAAAAACCTGTCTTCCCTTATGATAATACCTAGGTAACCTACGAATTACAATGGGGAATCGAAAAAATATCAGCCGTTCCGTGCATATTACACATCATCATCATCATCAGCTATTTGACGCCCACTGCAGGCATAGGCCTCCCTCATGGTTTTCCAAGCTTCCCGGTGTTATTCCGCTCGCATCCAGCGGCTCCCTGCCACCGTAACCAGGTCGTCGAACCATCTGGTGGGGGGCCTGCCCATGCTGGTCGTCCGGTCCGCGGCCGCTAGGTCAGAACTCTTCGGCTCCAACGGCCATCAGTTCCCCGAGCTTATACCCCACCTACTGCCATTTCAACTGAGCAATTCCTCGAGCTATATTAGTAACTCGGGTTCTTCTGCGGATCTCGTCATTCCTGATTCGATCACGCAGTGAAACTCCTAACATATTTAGCTCTCTCCATTGCTCGTTTTGCGACCTTGAGGCTTCCTATGAAGCCCATAGTCACACATCCATATTTATTTATTTCTTTATTTTCATAAGTGATCACTGGCAAGTCCAGTAACACACATTGGTTTAGATACACCTTTGTCTTGAGACACTGAGGCTGAGGTATTTTAGACGGGAAAATATTATGTTTTAGGTTCTCGAACGCTGCCCATTCGAATTTGATTCGACGAGCGACCTCTTTCTCCAAGTTGGAATTACCTAAATGGACTGTTTGTCCCAGATATGTGGTCGACAACTTCGAGGCCTCAGCCACCAACGTTGATAGGAGTGGGTGCTCTACATGCGAGATTGAAATTAATGGCACAGCTGATATTTTTTTTTGCAATTTCAAGGTTTTCCTCGTAGTTTGTGTGATGTCCTTGCCTGGTAACCATCGCACGGGTATCCTCGTTTGGGACCAGTTCAATGATGGACGTTATTAATGTTATTATTGCAGTTAAAGTTGTTCGTACTGGCGAGTAGCACCCCCCCCCCCCTCCCATCCTTCATGGAGATTTTGTTACAAACTCTGTGTAAAATATCCACGCAATGACATAATAAACAAAAATTAAACCTATAAAGACCTCACAAAAGTTTAGTTTTGCGCATGCGACAAAATTGCCTCGTGCAACGAGCCTTTGCCCAATTGATAGCGGAAAAAGATGAAGGTTGTTGGTGTAATACATACATCTAGGTATATCCTGCACGGAATAGCACAGGCATAAGGAGTCTATACAGGGTGTAACAAAATCCCCGTATCTATTTGAAAAGCTGGAATTTTACACGTGAATACGAATAACTTTTCCATCAAATAGGGTTCAAAATAGCAAAAACATATCAGCTAGTTGTTCTATACTTGTGGCATTACAATGTATGAAACAGTTTGTTTGTTTGTTACACTTTATTACACAATAAAAACATTAACAAAAATAAAACTTAAATAAAAGGCTCGTGATAAAAAATACGTGCAAAGGCATACTTATTTCAAAGGGGTTTGGACGTCTGTCGCATATTCACCCGCCGCCATTTTGAATTTATTTCAAAGTTTACGCGTACGCTGAAAGTGGTAAATATGGACAAGCATAGGCCGATGATGATGATGGTGATTGCACTTCATACAAACCGTCTAAAAAGTGAAAAAAACAGAAGTTAATTAGAACATTTTGTTCCTTAACAAAAACAAAAAGAATATAATTTTGTTCCTTGTAAGTTTGCAGCCGAATAAAATGTTTTTATTTTTGACTATGCCGTTCTCTTCATATCAGCTGATACACAAAATTAAATAGCTTTTTACGAATACCTAATACCTTATCTAAAGACAAAAGAACACATTATTATTATCACTGTACATTATAAAAAGTGTACATCAGCGATTTCAACAAGCTTATTAAATTCAAAAACTTCACCTTTCACTTCGACTCGAATTAATCAGACTATATTTTATTAATAAAGCACACAAATTATTCACTACAAACTACAACACAGGTCAATAGTCCCTGTGAACGAATCGATTAATAATCGAACAGTTCATTCAACCGTGTCATCAAACCGACACATTATTCATTCTTATGTCGAGTTATAACGCCGTAATTGCGAATATAACAATAATTATTGTTACCGCCCGATCGTTAATTACGTGATTTGCTCTAGATAATGTGGTGCAACTAGAGATACAAAAATCTAATCTAAGTTATTTCTTGTCCGGTGGTCTGTGTCCAGAAGAATTCACCCTCACCCCCGGTTTCTTGTGCGCTGACAGTGCACTGTTAACAACTGTCAGTTGTTTCTAGGGTTCCGTAACCGAAGGGTGCCAAACGGGACCCTATTACTAAGACTTCACCATCCGTCTGACTGTCTGTCTGTCTGTCACCAGGCTGTATCTTAAGAATCGTGATAGCTAGGCAGTTGAAATGTTCACGGATGATGTATTTCTGTTGCCGCTATGACAACAAATACTAAAAACAGAATAAAATTAATATTTAACTACCATACAAGAAACGTCATTTATTGCCGTTTTTTGCTCGATATTAATAACGGCGACAGGTAGACGCTTGAATTATTCACAGAATATTTAAAACTATATTCGCTTCAAAACTAAATAATTAAATTTAAATTAAGTTAATATTTAAGAGGGGCTCCCATACAACAAACGTGATCTTTTGCGGTTTTTTCTCGATCTTAATGTCTAATGTTGTATAGATAATATAGTTCGGAACCCTTGCTTGACTCGCATTTGGCCGGTTTTTAGGGTTCCGTACCCAAAGGGTAAAAACGGGACCCTATTGCTAAGACTTCGCTGTCTGTCTGTCCGTCCGTCCGTCCGTCCGTCCGTCCGTCTGTCTGTCTGTCACCAGGCTGTATATTAAGAACCGTGATAGCTAGAGAGTTTAAATTTTCACGGATTATGTATTCATGTTGCCGCTATAACAACAAATACTAAAAATAAAATAAAATAATTATATAAGGGGGCTCCCATACAACAAACGTTATTTTTTTGCTGTTTTTTTTATCTTTGTGTCTAATGTTGTATAGATAATGGCACGGAACCCTTCGTGCGCGAGTCCGACTCGCACTTGGTCGGTTTTTTCGTACGTCCTGTTTTATTATTCGTTTTTTCTGTTGTGTATTTAATTTTCTTTCTGTTGTTGTGCATATTATGTTACTTATCTGCTTATTTTGTTTCTGTGATGTATCTTGTTGGTATAATAAATGGTACCTATAATAAATGTCTTTCTTCTGTTAACGGTGGATTAACAGGTTTTTATTCTACGAGAAATTGGGGTTTTTTTTTCTCGTGCGTTCTCTGGTTTCAATAAGCATAATGCTATTTCTGACTAGACTACTAAAACATATACAGTCTTTATTTTTGAATTGGTGCAATTTTGAACACAATAATGTCGAGAATTTGTCGTTTGTCAATGGATAACAGTAGACGGTTAACTCATCTTCCACACAAAACAATCACTTGTCCTGGTCCCAAACTAGGATACCCTGTGATGGTCACCAGGTACGCACATCACAAACAAAGAAATACACCCAGATGGCCTCACCACTTGTACAAATGTACGGGGGTCGTCAGCAGGAATCCAACCCACGCACCACCCCACTGGCATGGTAATCAGACGTGATACCGCTAGATAAACGACGCAGACATTTAACTCATTCAGTTAATTCCGGTTCATAGGCAAGGCATACATAATCATACATGGAGGTACATAAGTTATACTTTAAACGGGTCTAATCGCGATTGTTTATTAAACGCCAATTTTTCAATAGTCAGATAAAACTTGGAGAATAAATTGCACGCTATCACTGTCTAAATCATACGACAAGAGAGTGACACAAAACTGATGTTTTATTCTCCAGTTAATTTTGATCTGACTATTGAAAAATCCGGTGTAAATAAATTTAAAAGGTGATATATCACCTTCACACTTCCCATCCCTCGTAAACAGACTCCCCAAATGAGCAAATTATTTCACTTGTTACACTTACACCCTTTTACCTCTAATCGTTATCTTACACACAATCATTAACTAGAATGTCCAAGTCCATGCATTAGTTGCCTCAGTGTTTCCACATAGATGTGCGACTATTAAAGCCGTGAAATGTAAATTGTAAGTTGTTTAAGAAACCGGCCAAGTGCAAGTCGGATTAGCGCACGAAGGGTTCCGTACCATTATAACATTTGAATATTTTAAGCGTCTACCTGTTGCCGTTCTTTATATCGAGCATAAAACGGCAAAAAAATTACATTTGTTGTTTGGGAGCCCCCCTTAAATATTTATTTTATCCTGTTTTTAATATTTTTTGTTATAGCGGCAACAGAAATACACCATCTGAGAAAATTTCAACTGTCTAACTATCACGGTTCGTGAGATACAGGTGACAGATACTGGTAACAGACGGACGGACGCACGGCCAGCAGAGTCTTATTAATAGGGTCCCGGAACCCTAAAAATGTACAGACACTTACTAACATAGCTATAAGAACTATTGTTACTAATCTTTTGGGCCACGTATGCATTAAAGAAATAATTAAATTAAAGAGCAAATACCACATAGCCGGCTGGACTGAAGAAACAGTTTCTCTTGGACTGCATATAGACGACCTAGAAAAGGGCTAGGAAGTGCACTTGACCCAAAATACTGCAGCAAGCAGAGTCAATGGCACGTTTTATTTATACAAGAAACTATTTAATTTTATTGTGGCAACAATTCGAATGGGATTATCCTTCTTAGAACGTGACCATAAATAGTTACAGGTCGTGCGCTCGTAATTTTATATCATTTTAATATAGAACGACCCCTCTGCGACCTCAACAACCCGAATTTAACGACGACCTTGAGAGAGCATGTGTCTCTTGTAATTAAATAATTATGCTAATAAAATAATTTTATAGCAATGATTCATAATCGCTTCAGTGACCATGTTAAATGTCACGGTTTAGTGGTTATCGGTAAGCTACTATACTGTTCGGAAATATTAATGTATTTATAGCAGTATGTAAACATAATGATTAGCTAATTTCCGAATGAAAGAACTCGGATAATTTGCATAAAAACAGCCGACTGTTAGGCAATCGATTATTCGAACTCGAATCGTGAGAATTGATTCGCCAAGGCGATCCGGGGTCAGGATAGGACCTACTTTCTAGAAGACAAGGTTAAACTGTCATTGAAATCAAACACGTACGGTTACTGCAAAATGCTTTTAATTGTAATTATTATTGCTTTTAAATATGTAGCAGGAGAATCAATAAACCGGTACAAAAGAGCACCATTTAGTGAAAAAACAAGCGCAAGCTGCGCTTTGTAAATAAAAAAGAAACTTAAATGACGTAATTTTACATACCTAAAATATATTGAAGACATTTCTTATGAGCTCCACATAGCAATAAATACGCTTGAATATAAAATCTGCGCAATCACGTTGAGAAAGTGACATTATGCAACCGTAATAAGTACACTTAGTAGCTATGTAATAAAATTAAAAAATAAATCACAACGTACTCTTACAATATTAAAGTATGAACCTAAAAGAAAAACAAAATTACATTGACATGGCGTGGCTGACTTAAACTACACTTAACAATAGATTTAATTGCTAAAAAGATTTTAGTTTAGATCCTCCTTCACGCGCCGTGAATTTTCATGCAGTCCGACTTGAAAGACTATGCGTTTGCGCCTCTTACTTTTACTTTAAAAAAACCGGCCAAGTGCGAGTCCGACTTGCGCACGAAGGGTTCCGTACCATTACCTATACATTAGAATATTTCAAGTGTCTACCTGTTGCCGTTATTAATATCGAGCAAAAGAAGGTAAAACAATAACGTGTGTTGTATGGGAGCCCCCTGAAATATTTATTTTATTCTGTTTTTTAGTATTTTTTGTTATAGCTACATCAGAAATACATCATCTGTGAAAATCTCAACTGGGTAGCTATAACGGCTCATATGATACAGCCTGGTGACAGACAGACAGATAGGCAGACGGACAGTGGAGTCTCCCTTACCCTTTGGGTACGGAACCCTAAGAAGATTGTTATGTCATAATGACATAAAACCTTTTTAGTCTTCTTGCGTGCTCTACATAATCAAAGTCGTTCTTTTCTCGAGCAATTGTACATTTCTTACATTCTGTGAGTCTACAATCTTCGTCCAATGTCGATTTTGTCTAAATTCCATTTTGTGCTCACAACTCTGACATAACATTTAGATGAAAACTCAAATCCGCGGCGCGAGCTCGAATCCACGCAATAAGTTACGCGACGTAAAATTTTAAATAAATAAAAACTAATAAATTAACTACGTTACTTAACAAACTTTCGACTTACGTTACTACCCACAGCTACGTGTGTGTTAAAGACTAATTTATAATTAATTAGCTTTCCAAGCAATCACATTGCAGACGCCATTTAAAAAAACGGTAACTTTCAAACGCACAGCACCAAAATAGTACTCTTACAAAAAGCTTAAACCTCTTTTCATTCGGTTTACAAAATAACATTAAAGAACAGTGTAATCGCACTCGGCTTCCTCATATCTCGGCGTAAACAGATCGTGAAAGGCGTTATCCAATCCAGTGTTAGAAAGGAGTCATGCATTGCTGCGCGCTTTCTAACGAGAATACAAAGCTAAGTCCGATATTCTACGTTGGCGAGCGGCCGCATGGAAGCCCCTCGTTCCGTCAGGGACCAACGGAGCCCTCGGCTCGAATCTCGGAGTGAAACTCAACCGCCTGCCACCACATTCTGCACCGGAAAGCGAGCATCCAGAAAGTCTCCGCGCCAGCCATCCCTCTCCCGAACTAGCGCTGCCAGTACTAGCCTGACTTGCTCGCCTCGAGCCACAGAAAAACGCGACGCCGGAGTCCCCGGAGCTGTGACTGCAATTGGAGATCCTTCGAGGCAGCCAGGTCTGTATCTCAGGAGACCGTGGCGCGAAGAAACCGCTGGAGTTTCTCCTGTAGAAGGGGGTTCCGTATCTGTAGTCGTATTCTGGCTCGGAGCCACTGCAGCACGAGGAGTATTCGCACTCGTGGCGGCGCGGCTGCGGCCGACGGGTCGTCGTGGTCTTCCTCTTGGGTTCCCTGGGCACTCCGTTCAGCTCGTACACCTTCATGCCGTCGTCCTCCTGGTTCTGCAGACGCAGAGCCCCCCTCGCCGCCTCCGACTCCGTGAATTCGACTAACGCACACACACAATTTACTAAACTAGGGTTCTTGTTCAGGAACTGACGTACATCGGCCGGGACTGGGTTTCCGGGTCGCAGGACGCGTACCAGGGCTATCTCGCCGCAGCTGGCGAATAATCTTGACACGTTTTCGACAGTCGGACGGTCTATCGGCATCCTCACTGCCACGACGGTTCTCGATGGGGTTGTCTCATCGTACGCCGGTAACGGGTCTATCCTTCGTAATTTAGTTCCCGGCTCGTTGATCTCTAACTTGGTTGACCTCTTCAACGCTTCCGCGACCACTCTCCAGTCCTTAGTCAGGTGCTTAACACGTTTGAAACTTGAAATCAGCTTAAGAGACACGTATCCCTCCTTGTTCCTCCTCACATGTTTCAACAAAAATGCGTCCTTAGTGATGTTTGCGTCGGAAAAGTAGAATTCCACTTGGGATACGATTCTGTTGGCCAGTTCTTCATCGGGAGGGTTGTACGGGGGTTCCTGGACATCGGGAGCGACTTCACAGCCGGAGTCTTTCCCGTTTCCTGATCCAGTATCGCTGGCTGAGTCCGAGAGGTCGGCGTGGTCATCGGTGGAGGGTCGTCGGTCGGTGGTGATCCCCTCGTCCGGGTCGGACAACTGGGTGGGGATGGTCCCCTCCATTTTTTCCGCGATTGTGTTTGCTAGCGCCGAGTGGCCGTGTGATAGGCGTCACGGTTGGCTTGGGACTGAATGCGCGCGGCTTGGCACTGCGTCTTTTATAATTTTCTCCTGCGGTAGCAGTGTTAAGCCCTCGTGATGCAGTGGCCTGTGTTTCTCTATAATTAGTGGGTCATCGTAGCGGCCAGAACCTTCGCTTTTTGCGAGTGGCATCAGTAGAAAGGTGATCGGAAGTAGAAGCTTGACATTGCACTCGCGCATGCGTTTTGTAAACAACGCTGCGATAATTATTGTAATGTGTAGTATAGTGTAAAGTCATGGTGTACGGGAGGCATTTCTTTCGTACGTTTTGATTTGCTTTCAATTTACTTTCTTACTCCAGCCATGTCGGTTTTTGTATCATTGTTTCTTATGTTAACAATTTTAGCACGTTCTTGCACTTGAATTTTGACCCTGTAATATTCGCAGGGGTTTTGATGTGCTATATTTAAAGTCAAGATTACAGCTTTCCTAACTAGACTTTTTAATTACATGTTAAAATAAAATAGACAAACTCTTTAAACTCTCTTTAAGGGGCAAATAGTATATACCAACATAGGTATAACAGTGTCCAAGACAACTTCACTCACCTAAAAACCAAGGTACCAACAGCAGATTGCTGTTATTAGTACCAACTTTCGTAATTATATCATCTGCCTATGTAAGTCCCATTGCAGGGCACAGGCCTTCTTTCAGAGCGAGAGAGTATGGGGCTTATTCACCACACGTGCCAGTCGCGGATTGGCGATTTGTAGCGCTAGGGTATGTGAATACCTCCACAAACGAAACTCGGCTTTCCTCACGATGTTTTCCTTCACAGTCAGCGAGTGTTGTTGCGAGTGTAACTTCGAAAACAAAGCCAGGGATTCAAACCACCTCTGGAAGGTGAGGCCAGCGTTCTATTGTTACGCTAACACCGCTTTGGTAATTTTATTTTATATTTTAGCAATAAAGCTTTTGAAGTGTGCTTTTGAAGATATTATAGTACTAAATCTTTTTTAAACCCCCTTTTTGTTACAGAGGAGTAATTTCCTACATAAATTTTGGTCAAGATGTGTTGGTTAGAAAGTCATCAAACTCTTTATTTTAGTGCGAGTTTTTCTTGAAGTCGTTTTTTTTTTTTTGTAAAAATAGTAGTTATAAAAATCCTTTTAAAACCATTACTCAAAAAGTAGTTGGAATTTTCCAAGGTAGGTAACATCCATGTGGAACTCTGCCAAGTTCCTTGCCTACACGCTCCGAAAGTCCGGCAAAGAACATGTCCAGTCACAGGTGCAGTCTGTGACCACTAGCGAGTTGTATAGTGTCCTAAAACCACCCTTGAATAATCACCAATTCCCTGAAACAACGTAACATTTCTAGTCCCACACAGTGTTGCCAACCTAACAAGATCAGGCCGTCTAGTCAACTTAGTTGTGTAAACTGGAACTAATGAGATTTCAGCGCTATTACGTATGATTCAAGCATTCTGTGTGACTAATTGGTGGATTATTATTACGTACTTACGCTATTTGTTTCTATTTGGTTTTTTGTGAGAGCTTCTTTTGCAAATAAAATAAAATAATTACATTGAAAGTAATATTACATAAACTCACGCCTGTGTCCCGGAGGGGTAGGCAGAGACAAAGGTTTGCCACTTGCCACGGTACCGACAGATCTTTTTCGCTAGAGTTAAAGTATTTACTTAGTTTCAATTGTTTATTTTGTCCAAGTATATACCCCGTTTTTTACTGCTTCTCCGATTCTCCAAGGTTTACTTGAAGAAATCTCTCAAAAAGATAGCCTTGCCTTAGTACATATTATTTCTCATGGTATTTCCTGTTCAATGTTTCGTATGCAATAAAGTACATATAATTAATTAATGAATATTGATTACGATAAAATGATGTGTGTGTGTGTGTGTGTGTGTTATTAAAAAGTTTATTAGTCAAAAAGTACGATCAGTAAATAAAAAAAATAGTTTGAGAATGTTTCAACAAACGTGGACTTATGCGGATGTTTGCAATTTAGCTAACTTAATTTAACGCATGTCGTTTGGTAATTAGTTGGATCAAATAACATAAAAAAGCTCATTTAAGTGAAAATAACAATCAATAGTAGAAAAAATATGAATCATACCTTAAATGTTATTCTAAATCCTAATGGTTTCCAAAAAAGCGATATATCATTTACTGCACATTGTCATCCCTAATGGTTTCCGCATATTAAAATATATTTATTTACTGCAAAGTAATGTATTTCTAGAGAGCGCAGCGTATATTTTGTACTAGATCGGTAATTTATTCTATTTTTATAACCCTTAATGCATCGCGTGACTTTTGCATTGCAATGTTATTAGTGCAAAAAAAAAATCACAGAGAAGACGCTACTGCACGGTTAATTTTAAATAAATAAAAATTTTAATTATTTACATTTCACAATTTAAAAGACACTGTATTTTGAATAATAATAATAACTTCCACACAACACAATCAGTTGTGGCCTAAACTAGGATACCCTGTGCTATGGCCTGTGGTAACCAGGCAAGAACATCACAAACATGGCAATACACCCAGACTGGAGGAAATATTGTTTTATTGACAATAATAGCATAACAACATTAAACAACATTTTTGTTCGTCCCACTGGCTGTGGAAACGATGGGAGTATGGGAGAATGAGGGAAGAGTTTTCGTAAGGGAAATCGGTCGGCGCCTGAGAAGTCGTGGGTATGACCATCGTTCCGGGGCATACCTGATGCAGAGCATGTCCCTGGCGGTGCAGCGGGAGAACGCTGCTAGCGTCATGGGAACTTTTGGATCGGGCGTGTCCCGGGGCGGTATATTTAATTATTTTAATTTAATATTTAGTTTACTCCTTAGCTACAAAATGTATGTGTGTAATATTTAGTTAAGTTATTAAAATGTAACAACCCTAAAACTTGTGGAATGCAATAAAGATTATAGTGAACAACGATAGGCCAGTTTAGGTAAAAATTTAAAATCCGAAATTTTTTAAATTTGCGCCAAACTAGTATCGTCTGACGTCTGACTATAAACCATAACCTATAACATCTTGGGAACTCTCCCCAACGGCAGCGGTCTAGAGACAATCTTTTATATATATAATATTTATTGTAAATATTTATTTTGTTATTTTGTATTAAGATGTATTATTTAATCGTTAAGTTTGTGTAGATTTAAATAAAACGGACGAAAGATAATATTACGTTTTATAGTGGTCTAAAAAAATATAACTCTGTGTTAGAATCATAATCATAAGCAGCCTATATACGTCCCACTGTAGGGCACAGGCCTTCGCTCAGAGAGAGAGTATGGGCTTAATCACCACGCGTGCCCACCGCGGATTGGCGACTTCAAGCGCTGAGGCATGTGAATAGCTCAGACACCCAGGTTTCCTCACGATGTTTTCCTTCACCGTTAGCGAGTGGTATTGCTACTATAACTTCACAAATTATATTTCTCAACAATTGTTTTTTTACGTCTATTCTTAAAAGTAATTAATAAATAGGTGGCATTTTAATTACTAATTACATAACCGTAGCTCTCAAACCACCCAGATTTTACCACGGCTGCCAATAAACGCTTTCGCAAAAAAGTCCACCGTAAAGTTCGCAGAATAGCCACTCGAATCGGTTGCTTATGAACAATTAATACGAAGTCTATTATTATCATATCGTTGCATAACACGAGATGTGACGAGATGTCTTGAACGCCGCTTCCTACATTCTGATGCTTTTGTTGCGGTTTAGCAATGCACCCGCTAAGTGCGGGCGAATGCCGTGGAGAAACCCACCGCTGCCAAGTGTGACAAGATAACATCGTGAGGAAAGACTACTTGAAAGTGCATTACAACATTGTACCGTATTAAGTTACGTTAGGTAGATAGATCGAGGGGGTGCTTCTGTCCATCCCGGTCTTGTCCCTTTTTCTCAGGAGCGGGTAGAGCTAGGAAATTCAATTTGATATTATCAATTAATAATTTATTAATTTGGACAAATACTAGGTCAACGTCCCTGTGGGGTAGGTACTGTGAACAGGTCAACGCAATCAAAAGATATGGCCATTTATATCAAATATTTGGTTTTTTGTTCTAACGGCAGAATTAACTGTTTTCATATTATTTTCCGAAATTGTTAATTTGTAGTAATATTAGGGAGAAAATATTTTTAAGATTACTCAAATTAACTTGGATGTTTGGAAGAACATTATAATGCCGACGGCACTGCCAAGTTAAATTAAAGTGCTAATCGCACTTGTCCGGTCTTTGTTGCGACTGTAGTATGACATGTCTTTCTTTACGTATATGCTTGATCATCTGCGTCAAATGGCATCTGAACGAAACTCTACTATATACGTTATAGGCAAAACAGCCTACATACATCCCACTACAGGGCATAGGGCTTCTCTCATTCGCGATTTCACGCGCTAAGTTATTTAAAACACCTCGGACACTCAGATTTTCTCACGATGTTTTCCTTCACCGTTAGCGAGTGACTTGAGTAGTGCCTGTGACATATTCAACACAAAACGCTGCAGTAGACTTGTAGATAGACAACATCGATATAATAATTAAAACATCGTTAATTGAGGTTCAGAAATGAGCAACGATTTCCAGAGCGGAAAACCATAATATGGATATGTTCGTGAAGAAATAGCTCTGTTACTTTGAAAGAGCAATTTTTTCGTAAATAAGCAGGTACGTAGGTAAGTACCTAAAAGAAAAGCCGCTACCTACACACAAAATATAACGTAACCTTTCCAAGACCAGCAGCCAAACCAAATTGAACCTTCCATCTGTTTATTTTAAAAGCTTTTTTCGGACAGTGAACTGGCATGCCCAGCATGTAATCTTATCTGACATAATTCGGCTTCAGCAGGTTGCATCACACCATTTTCTTCAGGTTTCACTAATCAATACTGTACATGTAAGGTGATTTTTAAAATGATAGATGGATAACTTTGGGTAATGAAACCTCACACCTATTTAGAGCCGTCTCCTCTCATGAATGTATGAAATGCTCACGTTATTTTCGATATTTCGTAGTTGCACTATGGAGTTGTTTGTATTATCGAGCAGAATAACCCCCTTTCACCTGTCCCTTTTGAAACAGGGTGTAGAAGTTAAAATTACTGAGTTAATGTAATATATAAAAATCTCGTGTTACAGTGTTTGTTATCGAACTCCTAAGAAACGGCTTCACCGATTTTTATAATTTTTTTTGTGATATGTATTAGGTCTGAGATTGGGTCGTAGGCTAATTAATATGGCAAAACTACGTTTGCCGAGTCAGCTAGTAAGACTGACTGCTTTTGATTGCCAGAAAAGACAAAAGTCGCTGTTGAAGTCAACATTTGTCTCTTACTATTTTGTTTCAATCAATACTAGCAACGACACCTGTTGTACGATTTTTGCCAAGTTGCGAGGTACCAGGTCATGGAACTCTCGGATTAGGGGCATGGCAACTTACCGAAGATATGGAAGGAAACATTCATGTTAAGTTGGCAATAATTATTGAGGGCAGAAGGGGCCGGTATGTTACATACTTATCGGCTTCATTTACGATAGGTAACGATAGGATATGGCTTCTATTTGCCACCTAAATCTTGTCTAAAAACCAATCTTCGAATCAAGTCGGTTAGAGTTTGTCATTGACAAGTTTTTGTTTGACGACTTTTAAATATTTAAACTTATAGGTCCACAAAATATTTTGTCCAGACTTAATTTTTTGGAAAAAGTTATGAATTTCGCAGTTTCTCTACTTCGTATTGTCGTTTTTTGATAATGCTACTATATAGAGCATGGATACCGGTTTTCGGTAATACCGAAAAACCGGAATACCGGACAGAATATTCGAATTTGAAAAACCGGTTTTGTATAATCCTAATACCGGTTTTTCGATAGTTTCTGTATTACTATAAACAGCTTCTAGACGCGCTGTTCGATTCTACATCCATATTATTATAATAAATTCATAACGTAAAACATTGGGACTTCTATATTTCCAATCTGGTTTTACGATTTTGCTGCAATTTTTGAGAGCCTCAGACTATCTAAATACAGAACTCATGCTTTCTAGGGTTTTGGAGTTTCGGTATCAATACAGTCAAATGTTTAACGCTCACCTTAGAGATAGGTTCGAATTAACTGATGGGTACTATTTAAAATCACGGTTCGTTCCTGTGAATTGCGGTGTTTGTGGGACACCGCAATTCACAGGAACGAATCGTGATTTTAAATAGTACCCATCAGTTAATTAGTGTTGGTCTCCTGCTTTATGTGGTGTACCTACGGTACAGTAGTGATATAATACAGTATTGTAACTAACTGTAAGTATCTTCAACAGCCACCAAGATATTAGCGACAATGGGCATTGTCCTAAATATTTTTTTTAATTTAGAACGCGAGGTTAGCCGCCGCGGGAGGATATACTTATGACAATTTGTTTTAAAGGTATAAGTTCATATAATATTTACTGATTTCTTGTATCTTTCTGAATAAGTGTGTGACTAACTCGACCTTCTAACGTTCGTTCAACACGTGAATGAAAGTAGGTTTAATATTGTTAAATAAAAAATATCAAGATATTGACATTTCGGTATTCCGTAAAAAACCAATATAATATTTTTTTCTTACGTTTGCATAGATAAGGAGTCTTTTAAGTTTTGTTTCAAATCAGAGGTGCTGAGGGAGATTGGGAGTTTCTACGGACAGCTATACACCTCAGTCGCAAAACCTGTTAGCAGTTTGAACAAAGATCCGAGAGCCAAACTGACCCGACATTATACCGACGATATCCCGGACATCAGCCTGTATGAGATTAGGATGGCCCTGAAACAGCTCAAGAATAACAAGGCACCAGGAGAGGACGGAATCACATCAGAGCTCCTGAAAGCGGGTGGAACACCAATACTTAAAGTCCTTCAGAAGCTCTTCAATTCCGTCGTGCTCGAAGGAAAAACGCTAGAAGCATGGAACAGAAGCGCGGTGACGCTGTTCTTCAAGAAATGGGATAACTCTCTATTGAAGAACTACCGACCCATCTCGCTTCTGAGCCATGTTTATAAGCTGTTTTCGAGAGTCCTCACGAATCGTCTCGAACGCAGGTTTGATGACATCCAGCCTCCCGAAAAAGACGGCTTCCGAAAATGCTTTAGTACCATAGACCACATCCACACTCTGCGGCAAATTATACAGAAGACAGGAGTATAATTTGCCATTCTGCTTAGCGTTTGTGGAATATGAGAAAGCCTTCGATTCGATCGAGACATGGGCAGTGCTCGAGTCTCTCCAGCGTTGCCGTATTGACTATCGGTATATCGAGGTGCTGAAGTACTTGTACAACAGCGCCACCATATCGGTCCGAGTACAGGAGCAGATTTCGGAGGCAATTCCATTGAGAAGAGGCGTGAGACAGGGAGACGTTATCTCTCCGAAACTGTTCACGAACGCACTGGAAGATGCCTTCAAGCTTTTGGAATGGCAGGGACGCGGCATCAATATCAATGGCGAGTACATCACGCACCTTCGATTTGCCGACGATATAGTACTTAGTTATGGCAGAAACGATGGAAGACCTCGGCATAATGCTCGAAGACCTCAGTCGAGTTTTCCAACGTGTGGGCCTTAAAATGAACATGGACAAAACGAAGGTCATGTCGAACGCCCGTGTTGTGCCCACCCCAATAACATTGGGGAACTCGACTCTCGAAGTTATAGACGAATACGTCTACTTAGGACAAACAGTCCAACTAGGCCGGTCCAACTTCGTGAAAGAGGTCAATCGTCGAATCCAACTCGGCTGGGCAGCATTCGGGAAACTTAGAAAGGTCTTTTCGTCTAATATACCTCAATCGCTCAAGACAAAATTATACAACTAGTGTGTGTTACCACTGATGACTTAGGCACTGAAACGTGGTCTCTCACTATGGGCCTCATAAGAAGGCTCAAGGTCACGCAACGAGCTATGGAAAGGGCTATGCTCGGAATTTCTCTACGAGATCTAATCAGAAATGATGAGATCCGTAGACAAACGAAAGTCGTTGACATAGCCCAGCGGATTACTAAGTTGAAGTGGCAGTGGGCGGGGCACATAGCACGCAGAACTGATGGCCGATGGGGCCGAAAATTTCTCGAATGGAGACCACATATCGGCAAGCGCAGCGTAGGACGACCAGCCACAAGATGGACAGATGACCTTATCCAAGTGGCAGGAAGGCGCTGGATGCAGGCTGCTTCCAACCGGTCTTTTTGGAAATCCATTGAGGAGGCCTATGTCCAGCAGTGGACTTCTTGTGGCTGAATGATGATGATGAATACTATCAGGTTGAGTTCAGTTTTCTCTCGGACTTATTGTATTTGCTCAAGAAATTGAGTTAATTTGACAACTTGAACTAATGATGTGGGGAAAGCTCAGTGGGACAAAACGTATAGGCCACGTAAATCAACTGTTTTACAATCATCTATGTTATTTAAAAAAAAAATCATCAATACCGAAAAAATACCGAAATACCGGAATTCCGGTATTTCAAATGTTGATATCGAAAAAATACCGGTTTTAGAAAAAGGGTTCGGTAGTCCATGCTCTACTACTATATGTTACATAGAATCGACGTTATTCTACGCAGAACAACGATTTATGTACTGAAGACTGCCAGAGATAGAGCGTGATGCGCAAATTTATTAAAATCATGTAAACTCCCTCCCAATCGGTGGTAGCCTAGTGGGTAGAACATTGGACTCGAAAGCGAGAGACCCAAGTTCGATTCCTAGTGCGGGCATGTACCTATGACTTTGTTTTCTAAGTTAAATTATGTACATTTGTGAAGTTAATAGTAGCAATACCACTCGCTAACTTTGAAGGAAAACATCGTGAGGAAACCTGAGAGTCTGAGCTATTCATATACCTCAGCGCTTGAAATCGCCAATCCGCGGTGGGCAAGCCCATACTCTCTCCCTGAGAGAAGGGCTGTGCCCTACAGTGGGACGTATATAGGCTGCTTATGCTATGTAAACTCCCTAAAATTTCAACAAACGTAAAGAAAACGTCTGAGTAAAAAGTCAAAGAAAATAATTCGTTGCAAAACACAAACTCTAATTTCGCTGCCTTAGGAATTGCGCATTTAAGACATAACATCGGTGAACAACGATTTCTGGGTCTTCACTATATTTATCTCTACTAAAACCACAGAGGAAAAAAGGCTAAAACTAAAGTTGAACATCAAAAGAACGGGTGGAAAATTTCGCGGTCCATAAGTAGAAATGTGTGGCGCCTGATTAAGAATAGCGTCACTCCATTGCCTTCTGTGGATGTCGTAGAAGGCGACTAAGGAAATCAATTACCAGGAGATGGGCAGCAGCGTTTTCCTGAGATTCCAATCGTATACTGCGATCGCCAACCCGCCTGCCAAGCGTGGCGATTATGGCAAAACCCCTCATGGTTATGAAAACCACGAAGGAGCCCTGTGTCCTGCAGTGGGCGTCAAATGGCTGATGATGATGATGATGATGAAGTAGAAGATATCGATTAGAGTCCTAGGTATTTGACCCTACACTTTAGGTTCATAAAATAGCTTACAGTTATCGAGATTTAATAGGCCCCTTTGGACAGCAGTCATTATGATGCAATTAGGGATGCTAACCAAATAAATCGATACCCTAAATATGCGACCATCATGATAAATTGATTCCAAATTATATCACCTTTGATTGGTTTCTTAATTATTTAAGTTTTTGAAAGTTACAGAATGTCACACAAAAAAATCTGAGTTTTGCAAAAAAAAAAACGAATCCCTTTACAATTATAATCTTTTTTCACTTTCACCAGATGAAGAGCCAAAATTATCTGTGCTCAACTAGCGTATTCGGCATCGTCGCCTGTATAATAACTAATCATAATATCATTATCAATTAAGTTATCAACATTGACGTCTCTGTCACATTCTTTTTGTATGATTTCCCTTCATTAGGGTTCCGTAGTCCGACAAGGACGGACATTCGTGATCGTCGCGCAAATACACCCTAGCAAAAATACACCGAAGCGCACAGTTTTGTTCCAATATGGCGACAAAATACACGAAGCGCCGTTGTCGAGGTGGGACACGTTCCTCAAAAAGCTTTGCTAGTAAAAAAAAATCTTTTTTTGATTTTTCTGACCAGCCCAATTCCACTTGAGCTTTGCCGCGGCGGATTCCATCAATCCTCTTCACACCCAGTATGCTGCGCTCTATGGCCCTTTGGCAGACCTTGATCCTGGACTTCTGGTGTTCGGTCAAAGACCAGGTTTGAGCACATGTTGACGAGCTTTCGCTTCAGGGTAAGCGGTAACTTACCCTTCATTAGCTCTTTCATGGACCAGTAGCTTTTCCAGGCGTTGTCTTGCCTGTTTTCGAAGGAGACTAACTGGCCCAAGTATGTGTACTCGTCGACGTATTGTATCTCCTGCCCATCTACCTCGACCCTACGTTTTGTGCTTTTGTCATACACTGAGTCTTCCACCAATTCATCTTCAGTCCAACCTCAAGGCTTGTGGTGCTGAGGTCTTGCAGCTTTTGCTGGAGTTCTGGAGCTGTTGGGGCAAATATGACAATGTCGTAAGCATAGCGGAGGTTAGTGAGCCGCTTGCTGTTGCCGACGTCAATGGCCTTACACTCCCATGGGACCGCTAGACTCATGTGAACAGCTTTGGAGACAACGGGTCACCCTGCTTTACCTCTTTTTCTATATTAAAAGATGGACCAGACGCGTGCAACTTTGTAGCGGCGGTGCTATTGCTGTAGACTGTTTCTATGATGTTAATTTAGTAGGGTTCGAATTTTTGGTTGTGTAGTGCGGGATTTCTGCCTGGGGTAGCGCAGCCAAAACTCATCTCATCACTTTAGAACGAGCCCAGAGATCAGTGCTGAAGGTGATGCTGAGAAGGCCTTTCCGTTATCCCACCCGCACGCTGTACATGGAGGCCCAAGTATTGTCAGTACGTCAGCTTTATATTCAAAGAGCATTGCTCTCTCAACATAAAGAAGTTATTAACTCCTACCTATACTCCAAGTTATTAGAACAACGTAATTTCAAATTAAAGATCCCTCGTACAAAAACCGAATTCGCTCACCGTTTTTGCACATTTAGTTTCCCATTTATATACAACAAATGTCTCCAACGCTGCGATATAAAACACGACTCAATTCGCAAAGCAAAAATTAAAGTTAATAAGTGGCTTTTAAGCCTAGACTATTTATTGTGAAACTGAGGCTATTCTCAAAATAACACGATGAACGTAACTTACTATTAAAATCTATACTTACCACAACGCTCACATGTCACTCCAATCACAATAATAAGTTACATTATAATATATCTTAGGTATACATGTATACATTTTACAAATATTGTTATGTATATTCCTGTTCCTGTTTTTAAAATAAGTTTTAATTTTGTTTCTCATAACGACAATTGCATGTTTGTCTTTAAATTTTGAAATATTTGCTCGTATAACCCTCTCTTTGAAAAATCTGTTTTGGGCGTCCGCGATACAGGTTTTACCTAGTGCGGGGCCCGCTGTGTACCGATCATGTAAAAATTTTGGTATGGTAATAAATATTTTTGATTTTTTTTTTTTTATGGATGAATGAGACAGGCTATCGAAAGCTTTGGAATAAACGACGACCGCTAGGTAAAATGGTTTATTGAATTCATTTAAAATTATTTTGTTCAGGGTGTGAACCTGAACCAAATAATCGAGAAGGTAAATTAATGATGGTCGGTGGTGGAAAATCCAGTTTGGAATCCAGCCTGCTCGGTTGTTGCTCTGAGTCCAATTCAATTCAATTCAATTCAATTCAAATATTTTTATTCATTGTAAAAACAGAATGTTTACTTAATGACTCTTTGCGTAATGCGGTTTTGTGTTACTACTATAACCACTACGGATTAAAAAATAAAGAACAGAGGACGTAACTGGTTTTCAGACGTTTTGTAATAATTCAAAATACCAATTAACGTTGGAAATTGCGTAAGAATAAAAGTACATAGTTGAATAGTGTACTCAAATATTATATGTGCGTATCATGAAACCGGGCAACAACTACAAATTATACTTCTACAATACCTAGATACTTCTAATTATTTAAATTATTTCTAATTTTTTTTTCTGTTTAGCACCGGGTAACGCCCACTGTAGGTAGAGTGCACGGGTGTAAATGAGGATAGGTACTGGTCCAGTCGACAGCACATCCACTTTTACAATTTAGTTGCAAAGTCACCCGTATCATAACCGAGTAGAGTGCCTGGACATAAAGGCTCATGTGCTGTCGACTGTAGGTACTGTCCACTGTATTAGGTATATATAGATAGAATATTCTTTATTGTACACAGAAATTACATTAAGAAAATAAATAAATAGCAATACGGTCCAATTGGCGGTCTTATTACTAAAAACTATGTCTTCCAGGAAACCATAGACGGAGACAAGAAAGAAATTACAGTCGAGTAGTAGGTGCGTGCGGTATTATACCTACTTGGCAACAAAAAACTTGTTGCTTAGGTACTGAATAACATTTGTACAATATTATGCAGCATCTTTACTCTGTAGACCGGATGTAAACAAAAAAAAATTAAATAAGTACTATTAAAGTCAAGAAACTGATAACTAATGGGGATTGATATTTTTTGAATTAATGATCTTCAACGAACGAATGACGAGGTTGCTTCCCGTATCTCAAAGATCTGTCTACGGTTTGTTTACATAAACACCAAAGCTGAATGGAATGAAACATACCTACGTTTCCGTCTAAGATAATAAAAAACACGTTTTTTTTCAACAGGCTCATAACTAAAAGACCTTGGCCTTGTCTGCGATAACAATAAAAACAAAATTCAAGATGGCGGATCGCGCGCTAATGTCACTATAGGTATATGATTATTTTGCCAGCCACGTCAACAGCCTCGGTGGCGCAGTAGGCAGCGCGTAAGTCTCATAATCTTAAGGTCGTGAGTTCGATCCTCACCCGGGGCATCCCCTTTTTGAGTTTTTTTTTTGTTTCAGTTTACTTTTTTGTTTAATTAGTACGCCTGTTATATTTCGTTTCTTACAGCTTTGGTCAGGATGTAAGAAAAATATGTAAAACCGTCCATTGCAAGAGAGCTCGCGGTAATAGCGGTTTATTAATATACGCGTGTGTAATCAAAATATATCCGAAAACGGGAGGTACAATAAAAACAACTTTTATCATGAGGAAAATATTGAAAAGGCGAAAAAAATATTATTATTATTATTAATATTGATTAAAATTAATATAACAGTGAATAGTATTAATTTATGATTGTAAATAAATATTGTACACTATTATATCTTTGAGATTATTATTATTAAATCCTTTATTGCATTTAAACAGGCAGTTTTGCACATAGGCGAGCTGTTGTCAGTTGTCTACTTGGTAATTTTAACAAAGAGCGGCTGTTTATATTCTTCGCTATTTCGAATTTTTTTAACATAGTAAAGTAGTCAATATTGACAATTAGAACCCCCTTTTTCAGTTACCTATTATTAAATCTTTTTGATGTTATTCAATAACTGTAACAAAATATGTATTATTCTCATTTTGGTAATTGAATAAATTTACTTTACTTTTTCCGTTGGGGATATAATATGGGGATATTGTCACACTCTGTATATAACAGCACTACTAAAATTTGTGCCTCAGCTTACCCCATCAAGGATACGCGCGGGCGCATCTAAGGCGATAATTTGACGCGTAACTTTTACTTCCCTCCTCACTTCGTCGCGAGCGCAGCTGCGTGTGAACGGCGTTACAATTTTGGCACAGATACTGGCACTGACCTCAACGCGACATTGATTGCCGCACGATCCGCGAATGCTAAACAGAAGCAGGTTCGATTCCTTGTTTACAACGCTCAGACATGACTCACGCTCATCTGCGGATAGACAGATTGGTGAATATTATTTCGGTAATTTTGGTGCGAGATACCAGTTATTTTATGGCAAGGTTGCGTGATTACTGTGGGTAATGTATCGCAGAGGATTCGTAATAAGGAAGTCTTCTTAGAAATTAGGTAAACTGCATAGTCTAAGGTCTTGCAAAGGCGTGATTACCTTCGGATGGGGTAACCTAACCAGCGTGCGTATACTTTGAAATAGAAATATGCGCAAACATTCGTGCTATGTATCTGTCTAGCCGTAGAGGGAACCCACCGCTGGGCATGTTTTATTTTTAAGTTTTAGTGGCTTAGGGCGGGTTTCTGAATTGAGAATTTCACTAAGTAAATAGATAAGTAACGTTCTTTCACGTTCCTTTCTGAGACATTCGAAGAGACAGCACTACAGTTAACCATTTATAGCGAAATTCTCAATTCAGAAACTGGCCATTAGGGCTGGTTTCTAAAATTGAGAATTTTACTAAGTAAATACTTAAGTAACGTTCTGTCACGCTCTTTTCTGAGAAATTCGAAGAGACAGCACTACATTTAACTATTTACTTAGCGAAATTCTCAATTCGGAAACTGGCCCTTAGTCTGACTCGGATCACCTCTTAAATGTCACATAAGTTAGTATCCACTTAAATTAAATTTTCTATGAAGAATTTAATTTTAGTATGTACTACATTTAATAAACTGGTGCAAGTCGGCCTTAAGCCTGAAAAGTCAAGTTTAACTTGTTAATTTCAGTTTTTGTTTATTCAGGACACTAACCTATTCAAAGTATCACTCACTTACCTCAGAAGATACGGGTGTTTACTGAGTATTTTATAAATAATATTTATATAAAGCCGATACTCTCTCCCTGAGAGAAGGCCTGTGCCCTACAGTGGGACGTATATAGGCTGCTTATGTTTATGTTATTTATATAAATACCACTGAGTATTTAAGTTAAATCAACCCACGAAACCTGATCAACCAGAAACAACTAACGCAATATTGTAAGAAAAGTGTGAATTGTTAATGTAAAACTATATTTACTAATAACATCCATTGTAAATACTTAGGTATACTTAAATAAAATATAGGTATGCGATAGGAAGAGAAAGGGAGAGAAAATGAGACAGACGAGGAGAGAGTCTGCTTTAGTTATAAAAAAATATTGCATGTAACGCACTCACTCAGTAAAGAATTGAGGCTATAACGTGAAATTTCAGGTAAAAGGCTAATAAGCCTAATGCACCTTTACACCAAAAGTATCCTACTAATATTATAAATATGACAGTTCGTGAAGATGTTTGGATGTCTGGATGTTTGGAGATTTGGATGTTTGTTACTCAATCACGCAATAACGGCTGAACGGATTTACATGAAACTTGGCGAACAGATAGACAAAGACCTGAAATGAGACATAGCATACCGATTGATATCCCGGTAATGCGTTCCCGTGTGATAATATTTATTTTAAGTTTAAAATAGATGGCGTTGTGCGAGCGAACGTTGTGTTTTAAAAATAGACGGCTTTGTGCAAGAATCGTATAAACGGATTCTGTGGTGGTACGAAGTTCGCAGAGACAGCTAGTAACTAATAGTTGTATATATATACTTTATTGCACACAAAACATTAAACGGGACATTATATAAGAAATAGCATGCACAAAGGCGAGCTTACCTCTGTAAGATATTTCTTCGAGCACACCTTGGAGAGTCGCTTTTTTACAGCAGTAAAAACGGGTCTTAATACGTGTACATGTGATGAGTTAAATTTACGTCCCATTCACCTCAGAGCTTGCCTTTCCATCTAGGGGCCTATTTCATAAAACTAAAATTAACAGTTTACTACGACAATACGACCTATGTACATTGCAAAGCCGTTTACCCACAGACCAACTAGGAAGACTGCTACGCAATTTACCTCGATTTGACATAATAAATTGCAAATTGTAGTATTATGAAACGGGCCCAGGTATCACGCGCTTCCTTCCTTGAATTGTAGAATGTTATACATGCGCATTTACAGTCGCAGCCATTTCATGCCACATTTGACCTTATTTCCTCTTTTGGCCGGCATTGAGGTTCTTTAAATGGCAACTGGCTGTAGTTGTACCTGCCTACTTTCCGTAATTGGTTCCGATTCGAGACGGATCGAAGGAGACTATTTAGATGACACAGATGGCCTAGGTGTTGATAAATAGGTTGTTTTGGTGTTGCTGCTGATCGGCTAACCTCCGATTTCTCGGGCTTGTTGGCCAAACTGCAACTGACAGCTGTTAACAGTAGATTAACAGCCTGTTTGTGTACGAGAAACTGGGGGTGAGTGATGATTTCATCAGTAAAGTAAATTTTTGCGCTCTTATTTATAAAAACACGATTCCTTAAAATACTCATCAGAGGCAGTTTAAATAGTTTGTGGTGAAAAGAAAGTCGTAACCACAGATAATTTAAACTGCCTTTGGAGGAGTGTTTTAGAGGAATCGTGTTTTTATATATAACACAGAATAACACTGTTAATGTCCAGAATGCCAAATATGGAGCGAGATGCATAAACTTCGAGTAGCATTTTTTATATTTAAAAAAACGCACATTTTATTTTATTTTTATTTATTGAAAGAAAACAAACAATTGTACAATATGGTTAAATACATAGAATAATTACATTTACACTATGTAATTGCACAACCAGCAGCGTTTTCTATAGACTAAATCAAAGACATAAAAGAGAAAAGCTCATAGCTATATCGATTTCTAAGAGGTAATTTCTACAACTGTGTAAAGTTTAAATTAAATTATATTCAAGTTATAGTAGCAATACCACTCTCTAAAAGTGAAGGAAAACATCGTGAGGAAATCTGAGTGTCTGTGGTGTTTATACACCTCAGCGCTTGAAATTGCTTCTCTCTCTGAGAGAAGGCCTGTGCCAGCATGTGCAAGCTGATGGTAGATAGCTCGCTTGAATAGCAATAACTAAAATGAACAGTTTTTTTTAAAACCTTAGGGGTGTCGAGAAAAAATAATGCGTTAAAAAAATAAGAAAGTGAATATTTATTTTATTTCAATCTAAATAAATATATTTTTCTTATTTTTTTTTAAGAGATGAAATGTCATTAGTTCAAAATTGATATCAAAGTTTATTGGCATTCTATCTAGCAATATATATTTAAAAAACCTGTTTAAATTTCTTACTGGTAATCAAGCGAGCTATCTACTATTTCCGATTGATCCATTATTTACGGGAGACCCTGTATAGGCTACATAAAAAAATGTGTATGGGCTTTTTCACTTTTTAAGAGTGGAAAACTGAAAGCGAAGCCTATGCCCATCTGTGGAACAAGCTAAATAAAATGAGTGTAAATTAATAAATCGCATGTAAATTGAATTCAGCTATGGTTTCACCTAATTTAAATGCTAGACGTAATCTCTGGTTAAGTTACCCGTTGGCGCCGATTTTCAGTAGCGGATTGTTGACTCAAACATTATTCTTTTTGTTTTCTTAATGACCACTGTTTGTTATCTAAGGTCCACTTTTTCCAGGTTTCCCCGCGCCGTTTTCCTTCACCGTTTGCACAATAAAAGATTCTTCTGCAATCTCGACAATCTCGTGATCAAAATGGCCCTTTACAAAGTAGCTTCATTGTACAAAACACAAGTAGCTATAATCGTTTTTCCTTATCACAACGACATGCTCACATAACGAATCGTACGAAATGTCCTTTGCACACAAGATACGTTATACAAAGTTCGCCATTTCATACATGACTTGACCTAGACATACTAAAGTACAGTACACCGAAGGGAATGTTGTTTGTTCTGCGGTACCTACTGGACTTTCCTTTAGGTCAACTAGGCCCAGGCCAGGGTGGCCTTTATATGTATATGGGCAGGCAATCGCGGAAAAAACATTAACTCGTGAAGGATGATTTAGGTTACATAAGAACCAAAAACAATAAGTTGATCCGGATAACGGGATGACGTTTAGAAAGTTCACAGAATTCATTACTTACCTACTTGAATCGATTCCGGAATTCACTGATTAACTGAACGTATGTAATTCACGCTGAATTACCCTTTAGTATAATTTGGTAATTACGAGGTCCATACGAAGAAATATAAGGCTCTCATAGTCAACTAAATACCTACTTACTAAATATTAGCCATTTGTATGTAACAAACAACATAATAACTTGTCTGGTCCCAAACAAGATGCCTCAGGAAACAACAATTGATGATACACGCGGAAATCGAACCCACGATCACTCTCTCTCTTTACCCACTAGCTAGACCCACTAGTTTGCTGTTCGTGGACTACTGATAGTCCCTGATGGCACCACGAAGTCGGACAAAAAAGAATAAAAACATTTTTATTAAAATTAGTTCTTGCCCTGATATAAAGATAAATGTACAAAGACGAAGTTAATGCTAAAAGCATTATGTTTTTACTTTAAAAGTAAGTATAAATTAACTTACTTTAAAAAAATTATCCTCTCGTTTTTATTACTTTCGTACAACTTATTGTTATTGTGGAACGTTTAAATTACCGCCAAACAGTTAGTAGCAAGGACAACCGAAACAAGAAGCAGCATCTAGCATTACAAAAAACATACTCAAATGGTTTTGTTTATTTTTTGACATTATTGCATAAAAATATTATTAACATAAATAAAAACTTAAATAACAGGCACATGATAAATACTACGTGCTAAGGCTTATTTCAAAAGAAATTCCTCCGAGCCAGCCTTTTTCTTCTAGGCATTCTCTCTGTTCCTCGTCACAAAAAGGCTAAAAACCACTGAGGTACTGACAGACTGACAATATTCTGCACTTTGAGCTGTGTCTGCAATTACTTTAGGCGGAAGGAACCTCGCTGTATCCTTGTCCTAAGGGTGTGTTTTATCTCTGTTTACGGAAGCCATTGCTGCTAAACGGTTTTCTGTGAACACGAGAATTTGTTTATTAGATCTAGGCAATCGTTGCAATGCACGCGCTTAAAATTATCTACTTTCTTGGCATCCTTGTCGCGAGACGGACATTTTTTTTTATGATGCCCCATCTTTGTCCCAATACTCGGGAAAAATCAAAGGTCAAAAGGTTTTCATTCAGAGTAGCTCGGAAAATGCGATTGATTGACGTTACAACATACATCGGGCTGTCCGTCCGGGTTCTTGGCCGCCACTCAATTACTGCCCTGGTCCAGCTGCCATGTTCCCATTTCATCCTTATTACCTAAAGATAAAGACGATAACGGATTATTGGTGACCCTCACACGAGGTCAGGCCTGTCCTGTGAGTTTTTTAACCAGCTTGACATAATGTGGACGCTTTTTTATTCAACAATAATTACAAAATTAATCCAAATTAAATAATTTATTGTAGCTTTTAAACGTCCTACTGTTGAGTACAGGCCTTTTCTCAGAGAGAGTACCTATGGGCTTAATTACCACGCGTGCCCACCGCGGATTGGCGATGTTTTCGCACGACGTTTTTCTTCATCTTTAGCGCTTGGTATTGCTACTACAACTTCACACATGTACGTAACTTAGAAAACAAAGTCATTGGTACATGCCGGGATCGAACCCACGACCTCCCAAATGTGAGGCCGGCGTTCTACCGCGGCGCTACCACCGCATTATAAACTAAATTCATCATCATCATCATCAGCCATTTGACGCCCACTGCAGGACACAGGCCTCCTTCGTGGTTTTCATAACCATGAAGGGTTTTGCGATAATCGCCACGCTTGGCAGGCGGGTTGGCGATCGCAGTATGCGGTTGGAACCTCAGGAAGACGCTGCTGCCCGTCTCCTGGTAATCTATTTCATATGTATATTCTCATATGTAATTCCTGGTGTACATACAATAAAGAATATTCTATCTATCTATCTATTTCCTTAGGCGCCTTCTACGACAAACTAAATTAAATTATTTAAAATTAGACCATTTAAAATCCGTCTAAAGTCTAGAGTGTAACTATGTGTATTTCACTTGTCATTCTTTCACCTGGTTGTGCAATAAAGTGTTCTCTGTCTATCTATATTTCTAAAGTGTATAAGTTCACTTGCTATCGTGAGAAAAAACGAGTGTCTTATTGAATGAAAAAATATATTAAACACTCATTTATTGACCGCTGCATGATTTTGACATTGAGATGACGGATTACTGATGTAACCCGTGCGTTTACACGCCGCCGCTCGCACTGCAACCACAAACTTCCCTGCCCGGATGTAACTTAACGAAAGCTGGTAGTTAGCTGGGTATCTGATTTCTTAAGACAAGATAGTATTTCACTAGTCTTTTTTACCAGTAATAGAATGACACTTTCCCCCAGTACAAGGAACTCAACTCGTGGTATAAGGGAAATCAAGAATTCGTAAATAATAAGTGATTATTTCTACCTTGGTAGTTTTCTTTTGCCAGAAGTGTCGCGCTCGTTTTGGATTATGAAAATCTTATAGTGACTTTGAAGTGAACAAAACAAGATGCAATTTAGTTTAGCAGTTTAGCGTTGCCTTAGCATAAGCAGCCTATATACCTACGTCCCACTGTAGGGCACAGGCCTTCTCTTAGGGAGAGAATATAGGCTTAACCACCACGCGTGCCCACCGCGGATTGGCGATTTCAAGCGCTGAGGTATATGAATAGCTCAGACACTCAGGTTTCCTCACGATGTTTTCCTTCACCGCTAGCGAGTGGTATTGCTACTATAACTTCATAATGTAAGCGTTACCTTAGATAATGTTAATTGTAGTTCTGCTCGATAAACATTTGTTTTTTTTTTGTTCGAATGACTATATTCGACCTATTTAATTTGATAACAAAACATTTGTGTATTAACATGATGCTCTACTCATACGCCGCTGCTTACTCCAGCTGCAGCAGGCGTGATGTGAACGCGGCATAACCTTACGTGATGTGGTGGATATGAAATGCCCTAAGGATATACTGTGTACGCCAACATACATGGTGAATAAGTCAATGTAGGTATGAGAGATTATTAAATGTGAACCCATCATAACTTGAATCCATCAGCTTATTGTTTCTTGTGCAGCTATTTGTTTTGTTTAAGGCACAAGGTACAGTCGGTTATTGTCGATTTTTTTACCATATTTATAGTCCCAAATGCCTAAAACTTGAGCCAGCAATTTTGCTGGATTCAGTCAATAGCAAAACAAACATTTACTGCATAACCGCAAGTAAGTGTGCTTGCGTTAATTAGCTATTAATCATGTCTGTGGTTTTAGGATTGGATAGGACCACAGAACACTTATTTTCTCTGTTCTGTGGATAGGGCAGTACAGGATAAACATGGCTTGTTCCAGTTAGCGACCAGGATTACAGGGCCAAGTTTCACAAAACTTCAATTCGTAGTTTACTATGACAATTCGAGGCACATTGCGTAGCAGGGGCTGCTTGTTAATCTGTGGGTTAATCGACTTTGCAACGTACTTATATCAAATTGTCATAGTAAAGCCATGAATTGTAGTTCTATGAAACAAACCCCAGGACCTTCTCTTTTTCAACTGAGTTCAACAAGGCGCTAGAATCTCGTCAGGAGATCACTTGTCTCATCTTGTGTGGAATAAAACTGCGTCTGGGTCTGGTGAGCAAGAAAAACCCAGAAGGTTACGTTCTCCGGCGCAATGGATGGGTCAATCGTTTTCGAGAATTTCTGATTAATATAAATATAACTAAGTGATGAATGGGCAATCCCCGCAAAATATTTTAAAAGAAAAAGAAGTTAAGAAACCGGAAGAGAGAGAATCTTGTTAGGAAACGGTAGGAGTGATAAGATAAGAATATTTTTTATTGTACACCGGAAATAACAAACATAAAATATTTACAAAGTTCAAAGTTTTTACACAGTTTATAGGAGAGATTTGTGGTAGAACACAGTAATAATGTGCTAATCGGCTACTAATGTACATATACTATAATATATTATACTCATACTAAACTATGAATTGTATTTACATCAAATGGCCGCTGATTATTCTTACCGGCAGATACTGCCCCTCTACCACCTCTACTCTCGACACTAATTTAGCCGACTTGCGTTACACTTGAGTACATTTATTTTGTTTATTTGCCCGTGTGGCGCCTGATTAAGAATAGCGTCACTCCATTTCCTTCCGTGGATGTCGCAGATGGCGACTAAGAAAATACATTACCAGGAGACGGGTAGCGGCGTCTTCCTGAGATTCCAACCCTTCATGGTTAGGAAAACCATGAGCGAGGCCTATGCCCTGCAGTGGGCGTCAAATGGCTGATAATGATGATGATGTTGATGATGAATTAATTGTTTGGCCAAAATATGCATTCAATTTCCGATGTGCTGTTCCAATAAGTTTTTTAATGACTTAGTAAACGTTTTAGTTGCAATTTCTTACAACTAAAACGTTTACTAAGTCGTTATTTCTTACTTGTTGCATGTAATTGTCACGCAAATTGAACAGAAAAATATCGAGAGCAGAAAGGCTGGTAGTAGTTACAAAATATGTTACAGTTTATCCCAAAATAGCAGTGCATTTCCTCACCCACCGTTTTTTCCTCAACATCGATCTTTTGTATGACACTAACAACCATGTTTCGAGCTCATCAGAGCTGTAATTATCAGGAAAAGATATCAGGAAATGCAGCGTACGATCGACGCAATCGATTCGTATTCCTGTCGTAACACCTACGGACACCGGCGTGAAGGTACAAGGTCTTCCCGATTTGTTAGCATAGTATTAGCAGCCTGCATACGTCCTACTGTAAGGCCCAGATATTCTGTCAGAGAGAGAGATACTATGGCCGTAATCGCCAAGCGTGCCCCCTGCGGATTTGTGAGGCGACGCGCGTATTATGTGAATACCAAAAACACACATAGTAAAATCCCCTTACCGAACCGAAAAGAAGACGCTCTACTAGTCAATACAAATAAGTTGCACTGCACTATCGTGACAACTTTAAAATAGGATATATTTAAACGTACTTAAAAAAACCAACAACCTTATTACTAAGCAGGCGGGACCAACCTAGGAACTAAGGTACCTCACATTGATTACATTATTGAATTATAATTATAAGTTATTACTCAACAGTCTGGTAGTTTTTAGAGGTCCGTACCCGAAGGGTGCCAAACGGGACCCTATTACTCTGCCTCCGCTGTCTGTGTGTCCGTCCGTCCGACCTAGGGCTCTATCTTTGGAACCGTAACAGGTAGCCTGTTGAAATTTATGACAGAATGTGTGTTATTACGGCGGATTATCTAATAAAAAATAAAATTTGAGAAATAATAAAAAATAAGGTGGGTCTCCATACAACAAACATGTTTTTTTTTTTTTGTTTATGCTCTATCGTAAAAACTATAATACAAGCACTACGGGCATCAAACTTGGCGTAATTGTGAGACTTATTATATATTCTAACGACGAAAAAATAAAAAAACAGCCAAGCGCAAGAACGGAACCCTCAGTGCGCGAGTCTGATTCGCACTTGGCCGGTTTTTAGCCTCGTGCACTCGTACATACACGACGAATCGATTGAGATGTAATTTGTGAAAAATTTACCATTGGTTAAGGAATTATGATATGAGGGAACATAAAATCGGACATACTTATATACGAGCCAAACGCATTACTCTCCTTTTGGGCTCCGCCGCAGTCGGGTAAAAAGAGGCTTCCAATTCGTAACTTAATATGACCATTGAATTTTAAATTCAATACTAAGACTAAGACATCTGAGACTCGAATTTCATCCATCCGAAGTCACAGTCATTTCACCAAGTTATTTGTCGGGGATTATATTGGGGCCACGATTCTGTTAGTGCATTATAGCACAACGACAGATACACGGTCGGGTCACGCGACTTGTTTTCTTACCATTGTATACCATTGACCCCTAGAAGATTTGATACGTGCGCGCGCGCAGTCTGAATCAGCAATGAAATTAAATCGGCGCGTTTGAAGTTTTATTATTATTATTAATGCGTTTATTGTACTTAAGTAAAAATTATAATAGCAATGCGGCGGACTTAATGCTACAAGCATTTCCTACGAGTCAACCGCCAGTGTGTGTTACCAGTGATGACTTATGGCACTGAAACGTGGTCTCTCACTATGGGCCTCATAAGAAGGCTCAAGGTCACGCAACGAGCTATGGAAAGGGCTATGCCCGGAATTTCTCTACGAGATCGAATCAGAAATGATGAGATCCGTAGACGAATGGAAGTCGTCGACATAGCCCAGCGGATTAGTAAGTTGAAGTGGCAGTGGACGGGGCACATAGCACGCAGAACTGATGGCCGATGGGGCCGAAAAGTTCTCGAATGGAGACCACATATCGGCAAGCGCAGCGTAGGACGACCAGCCACAAGATGGACAGATGACCTCATCCAAGTGGCAGGAAGGCGCTGGATGCAGGCCGCTTCCAACCGGTCTTTTTGGAAATCCATGGAGGAGGCCTATGTCCAGCAGTGGACTTCTTGTGGCTGAATGATGATGATGACCTCCACGCGTTCCTGAGTATATGGTTTTAATTTCAACTCGATACCTCCACGCGTTCCCGAGATAAAAGGTCTTGACAGAGAGCCAAGCAGAAGACGGACGGACGGGCGGAAGGACAACAAAGTGATCCTATAAGGGTTCCGTTTTTTTTTCTTTTGAGGTACAGAACCCCAAAATTGAAATAAACTACTCTGTATCCTACCTTCCGCCTGTTTACTACCGCCATTAGTGTCTAGTGCAATCGACAGTGCACCCAAGAATAGGAAATTGTTAGCGGAAGCGCCCTGCGTGAAACCTAGAGTCACATAAATAGAAACAAGGTCCACTATATGCGAGTTAGTAATGTTAAAGTAATTGTGTTGTTAAAGGGAAAAATATCCGCTATACACCACTTCATTTGGTGATCTCCTAATGCATAGTAAAGTGGTTGAAGGTTAGTGACCAGAAAAAGGAGTTTAAGTGAGGAAATAGGAAGTGATGCATTATTCATTTGCTTGACGGTTTACCATCATCATTTGCTAATTTTATTTAATGATCAGTAAATAAATAACTTCCACGCAACACAATCACTTGTCTTGGTCCCCAACTCTGATACCCAGTGCTATGGTAATCAGACAAGGACGTCACAAACATGGAAATACACTCAGACTGAAGCCATTTCTACAGGTAGGCCCCAGTGGGAATCGAACACAAGACCTCCGGCATGGTAATCAAACGTGACACCGCTAGACCGAGGCAGTAACGATGTTGCAGCTGTCAATCATAGCATTCCTAACACTTTCGATCTATTTACTGCTTTGACCTACCAGTGAAACTGCGTTTTCCCCCCCACAAATAGAAAGAGTGGTAGCCACACAATTTTCAGTGCGAGAGAACGCAATTCACATGGCCTTGATCTGTCACTTTACAAATTTTGCCAGCCTATTACACCCATTTTATCCGCGCGGGGGTAATAACCCCTAGGTTCGGAATCCAGATGTGGCAAACAATTAGGCTCTAATTGTTTGCCACGGTGTGACAACTGGACCCAATCACTAAGTCCTTTTCTTTTCTTAATGCCTTTTTTGTGTTTGTCAAGATCGTGGCAAGTGTCAAGTCCTGGTCTCTGCCTAACCCTCCGGGATTCAACCGTGAGTGTATGTATATGTATGTGTCTTCAGCTATTGAAAAGCCGCTCAAAATGCTCTATTTAGAGGCAATTTTTCAATAGTCAGATAAAACTTAACTGGAGAATAAATTGCATGCTATCACTGTCTAAATCATACGACAAGACAGTGACAGCATCAGTTTTACTCTCCAGTTAAGTTTTATCTCACTATTGAAAAATCCGGTCTTAGGCGATGAAGAACAAAATTACCTGCTAAATCATCTAGAGATAAAGTCTTTTGTTGCTATGCTCAGGCACAAAACATAACTGATAGGCAAGATTTTACCCTTCCGTAATATAAAATAAACCTAGGTCAGTAGGTATCACTATACGCATATGGTCGTGAAGTCATGCAGACATTCAGGGTGCTAAGCATTAATGAGGTAGCGATAGGCGCTTAGTGCTTACCATGAGCTCGGTTCGCACGCGGTTTTAACTTTAAATTTTTTTATAACTATTTTTATATAGACCGCGTCAATTTTCAAGATTCAATGAAAGTAAAATTGATATTTTTAAACTTTTTTTCGTGATTTTTGAATTTTTGAAAATACAGATTTTTTTACACCTACAGACCCACATGTTGGCTAATACTGTATTTTCGATTTCTCGTTATTAGAAAATATGTTTATTTGACGACACAATACTCAGAAACATAAAATCATACAACAAAACACAACAGTTAACAGAAAACACAATATCAGCAAAAATGTGGGCAACAGTAAAAGTACAAGTTAGAAAGATAGATAAACATTTTATTTGCTATAACAATAACACACACAATAACTATGACACAAAAACGTAGATAGCCAAACGTTATAATAAGACAAGAAAAGTAACAAAAACAAACAATTAGAACAAAATGACAAATCGATATAGAATCCAATAGAAGATAACCAGTATCGCAATAGGGTTGCCTGTAATGATAGTTGTGAGTTTCATGAAATAAATAAAATAAAATAAATATTCTGTAACACAACGTCTTACATAAATATCTTCGGTTCGATTCGATATCAATTGTGTCAGTGACTCTTGTTAATTCAGTAACAGTAACTCTCCTTTACTTTTGGAGTCGGGTCAGTGAAAATAATAAAAAATTATAGATGGAGATCATCATCAACCCATTATGTCCCCACCGAGGCGCACGGGTCTCTTCCCTGAGGAAGGTATAGGCCATACTCCACCACGGGGGCCAAGTCCGGATTGGTGGAGGCTTGTAGACTAGTGGCTCGTCTACTGTCAGAAGTTGTCAAGCCGCCCTAAGGCCTCTGACTTGGCTTAACGACTGCCATCTATTGGTATATGGAGATCATGATATTACATTATTGTTACTGCCACTTCTAGAAGAATCTAGAACAGAAACAAATGCGAACAAGATCATAGATCTTGGAGGTTATTTATTGGACTCTGTCAGGATCTTATCAGTGCATAACTATATTGAATTTGATTAAGCTTTTGTCTATATGTAAACAAACCGTTTATAAGTTGTTTGCTTGTGAGCAGAATCAAAAAATGAGGTCCTTGAAAGGTGTATGTGGTGTTACTTTGAATGGCAGGATACGCAATAGTGTGACTAGAGAACGTCGTGGACTGAAAATGGATGCAGAATTGAAATAGGAATTTTATGTACTTATGGAGAGGATGAAGGGAGAAAGATTGACGAAATAAATATATCGAGTGAATGTGGGTAGAAGGGCCGGTAAAGGACGTCCCAAGCGCACACACTTCGACCAAATAGGGGATATATTAACGAAGCCCAAGAAAAAAAGTACTCGGAACCGGCGTGCGTGCATGCAGCGACTAATTAATGTTGATGAAACGAAAGAGGTTTTTCAAGATCATGGCAAGTGGTAAACCTCTTGTTTCTGCCTACCACACCGGGATACAGGTGTGAGTTTATGTAATATAGGTAATGTTTTTTGCTTATCCTAGGCCATAGACACGACCCATTAATTCAATAAAAATCAACCCCTTTCATCAATTTATTGACTCTGATAATATTTTGAATAATATATCATGTTTGTTTACACCCACACAAAAGCTGAGTGAAATGAAGTATACTCTGATATAATTTCATGCCGTACAGTTGACAGCACGTCAACCTTTACATTTTTGTTGCAACGTCGCCCGTAACGTAACTGAGTAGAATGCATGGATGTAAAGGTGGAGATTCTGTCGACTGTACTCGTTCTCTAACAGTGCTATTTATAAGAAATTGATTACATTACACCTTATATTTTTGTGGCGGATATAATATTGATACAAAAAAATATATTTTGAAGATTTTTTTCGCGCTCTCTTCGTTTGATTGATCAGCCTGTACCTACTCGTCCACTGCTGGTCACTGGCCTCCTCCGTGGCTCGCCACTTTTTTCTGTCCTGGGCCACCCTCATCCATCCGCTGCCAGCAATCTGCAACAGATCGTCGGTCCAGGGAGCTGGTGGGCATCCTACGCTGCGTTTGCCAGTTCGTGGTGTCCACTCGAGAACCTCTTTGTACTCCATCGCCCTCCAGTTCTTCGGCATATGTGACCAGCCCGCTGCCTTTTTCAAATTGCTAATATTCTAGTGATGGCAAACCTTGTGAGATTATCGAGAATATCTAGATTGTGATAACGTGCCAACTTGTTCTGAAGAAGCCAGCAGGTTTTTTCAGACATCTTAGATGTGAATGGAATTAAATTCCACGTTTCTATTATTTGAGTAGGTACTGACACTTATAAGTATCCTTAGTCTTTCCATTTCTATTCCTCATTTCGATTTTTTGATTTCATACTGAAATCAATAAAATTTCTACAAATTTACATAAGCTCGGCAATTATCGGCGTGCTCAAATTATTTGTTCCGTGCCATCAATGGCACGGGTGCCGTTGGTTCGCCATCACTGTTCTAGGCTATGTCAGTCACCTTAGATCATGCATGAGATCTTGGCGAATTTTCGTTCTCATTTCGGACCCGAAACTGCCCAAAGTCCAAAGTGAAGGTTGACTGCCGTATCACCTTTCCACTTCGTCGATCGAGTTGCTGTCGCATTGCCAATTGTCATTGACATAGTAACGCTATCGGTCCTTAAGTAGCGATAATAAGTGCGACAGTTCCGTGGCTGACCTTCCGTGCGGTGCCGGAAACTACCCGGCGCTGCAGACAAGCTGGGGCGATAGCAAAATCAACTTGAGTGTCAAACACCTTATCGAAAGAAAAAGCGGAATCCCAACCTGCATACTGCGCCAGCGGCTGCATATAATAACAATAATAATTTCCACACAACACAATCACTTATCCTGGTCCCAAACTAGGATACCCTGTGCTATGGTAACCAGGCAAGGACGTCACAAACATGGAAATACACTAATATCGTCTCACCAACCACTACATTCGGAGTAGGGCATGCATCCGGTTCCCGCCCGGTTTTTACGGTATAGCTACCGAATAGTAGTTTCATGAAAAGCGACACTAAACGTCGCCTCTTTAAATAAATGTCTTCTTTCTTTCTTTCGTCTTCTTTCTTTGTGGCCAGTCGGGAAATCCTTTGGAGCTGGAGCTCTCCCGCGACAACTCGGGGCAGTTATAAGGACTAATTTATTATGCGCACCTTTAGGGGCCTGTTTCAGAGGGGATTGAATTGCAGTTTTATGAAACTTGGCCCTGAAGGATTCCTAACGTATTTGAAAGGGCGATAGTGGGCAGTGAACTGTATGTAATTATGAAAACGCCGTGGGTTCAAGTAGGTTGGCCTTGCCGTTTATTCTGGCATTTAAAACGGTTTATAACACAATTTTACATGCAAAATAGCACCGTCAAGGACGGTCGACGCAGAGAGAGAAGAAACAAGAGTCATTCATCGTTCACTCAGCCGTATTAATTCACTCACCCCCGGTTTCTCGTACACTAAGAAGCTGTTAATCTACTGTTGACAGCTGTCAGTGGTTTTTTTTGTGTGCACTTTGGTCAATTGACAGCTGTTAACAGTAGATTAACAGCGTGTTAGTGTACGAAAAACTGAGGGTTAATGTTGCATTGTGAACAGTCTATAGCTGTCAATTTTCATAGTACTTGCTATCGCAAACGTCAGGATTCGCGCATTTAGTTTGCGTAATGTAGGGGCAGTTCAGACGCAGCTCTCGGGCGCGCACTTCGTCATACGCGAAAATCCATCAATTGACAGATTTTTCCCTGAAGTAAGCGCACCCCCTGATCCTGAACTGAACTGCCCCGAGATTTGCCACTTTTTACATAGATCATTTCATTTGTCGTGTCAATTAAACAGAACGTAGCAAACAAACCAATTAAATAGAACGAAGTATGGCTAGGAAAATTGCATTTTCTTTTGCTAACCCCACTCACCCGCAGAAGCGTAGCATTGTCCAATGCCACTGTGACACTGCAACAAACTCAGTTTCTCACTTCAAACTTACATTTCCATTTTCGTAGACTTTCAAGCAAACCTATAAGTGTAAGGAATTATAAGATTGAAGCTTTTACCCGAACCCTATGCTAATGGAGTCGCGAGCATAGCTAGGAAGATTAGTCTCTTTTGCCAACCCTACCCACCCGCAGAAGCGTAGCCTTGTCCAATGCCATTGTGACGCAGTTTCGCACATCAAACTTACATTTTGCAGTTTCATTGATTTTCTAGCAAACCTCCGAACGTATATAGGATGTAACGAATTCCTGGATTTCTCCGAAAAAGGTCGATTTGCCTACTCGTCAATGTATACCCTAGGGTTATTTCTAAAATTCTCAATTCCTAAAACATGTCGGCTGGAGTTTGTCATTGAGAACAACATTTGTTCTAAATTTTATTTATAATTTTTTACGGTTTTTAGGGTTCCGTAAACAAAGGGTAAGGGACCCTATTACTAACGCTCCACTTCTGTCTGTCTGTCACTAACCTGTATCTCATGAACTGTGACAGCTAGACAGCTGAAATTTTCACAGATGATGTATGTCTGTGGTCGCTATGACAATAAATACTGAAAACTGAATTAAATAAATATTTAACGGGGGCTCCCAACAAACGTGACTTTTTTGCCATTTATTGCTCGATATTAATAATGGCGACAGGTGGACGCTTGAAATATTCACAGAATATTTAGTTGTATATTCATTTTTAAAATAAATAATTAAAATAAAATAAGTAAGGGGACCCATACAACAAACGTGATTTTTTTGCTGTTTTTTGCTCGATATTAATAACGGCAATAGGTAGACGCTTGAAGGAAAACATCATGAGGAAACCTGAGTACCTGAAGTTTTCACACACCTCAGTGCTTGAAATTGCCAATCCGCGGTGGGCGCGCGTGGGGATTAAGCCTGTACTCTCTCTCTCTTTGAGAGAAGGCTTGTGCCCTGCAGTGGGACGTATATAGAGTGTATAAAAAAAATACTTCACAATAGCAAAACATATCAGCTGTTGCATAAAGTTAAATTAAATTAATTAAATACACGGTATATTGAACCGCACTTGTTTACTGACCTTAAATGCAGTTATCAATTTCATAATCTTAAAGTTCATTGTAAGCACGATTTTTGTGTTACATAACACTGTTTATTTTTCACCCGGTCGAGCGTCAAGCTTGTCACCTGTCAAGGCTAGGCAGGCGTACGATTGTATTTTTGGTAATTATCTAAATGGTGTGTCTGTAGTGTTTACATACTTAAGCGTTTGAAGCCAATCCGCGGTGGGCACGCGTGAGCGAAGTCCTGTGCCCTGCAGCGGGGCGTAAAGAGGCTACATATAAAAACACCTTCAAAACACTATAGCACTAAAAAGTAAGGCATAATTTAAAATCATACCCTTAAATTAGAACTACGTATACGTGTAGGTATTGTAAAAGTGTAATTTGTAGTCGGTGCCCAAGATATATGTGCTGGTCATGGAACTGGGCACCGACTACAAATTATACTTCTACAATACATACTTGTATACGTACTTCAAACTTAAAGGTATTATTTTATATTATTTCTAACTTTTTAGTGCTGTAGTGTTTTAAAGTCAATTTTTATTTAACAATTTTTAGTGTGGATGTGGGTGAAAAAATATTAAGTCCCGTATAAACATAATTGACCGCATTTAATTCTTTGCTTTAATATTTGAAGTTGCCAATTTCCTTCAATTGCAGTACCTATTTACCAGAACATCACCAAATTACCCTGGGACTACTTTTACGCTCTAAGTTAAGAAACATATGCATATCACTAAACGATGGACCCCATTAGGCCTTATTTACTGCTGTCCGTTGAAGAGTTCCGTTCTCCATCTCTCTGAAAGTCTTCATCAGATCTTCACCAAATTAAAATGGAACCAATGGGACGTTATATCTATTCGAACAAAAAAAGAATTGTCGAAATCAGTTAAGATTTGACAGAGTTATGAAGAAACATAAGAAAAAAACCAGCCAAGTGCCTGTCGCGCCACGCGCAACGTAGGTATAGGGAAGAGCGGGTGATCGTGCTCTTCCTCTATAAAGGGAAGTTTCCCGCCAGGCAGATCATATGCCTGGGGACGGCCGGTCCAACTGATGTTCGTCAGACGTTATATTTATGGTATGTCATGTGAAACATTTTGCTTGCGCGATGCAGGAATGTTGGGTTTATAGTGCGCGCGCAGAGTTGACATGTGCTCGCCACATCACTCCCCTTCAAGACCGTAGCTACGCATAGCTAGGTCTGATAGGAATCGAAGTCTGTGCTCTAAAGCCTGCAAGTGCCAGGAGGCGCTGAGCCAGTGAGTCGACTAGCGGTTGAGGGTGTTCGGCGGCTAACAGTCACTTCACCGGCGACAGTACCATGGGGACCGCGCATGTGGTAGGAACCGGTGAAGGCTGCTGTACCACTGGCAACGTGCGCTGTTGCAGTGTGGCTGCCGTGCCGAGGGGTTGGGGGAGATCACCATCAGTACCAGTAGTCGGTGCGTTGACTGTAGTGGAACTGATGAGGTGAGAGGGAAGAGGATGCTGGCCTTGCTTTGAGACTGTATGTGGGGTGCTGCGAGAGCGAAGGAAGGTTGACAATGTTCTGTCGAGGGTCACCACTATAGGGAAGAGCGGGTGATCGTGCTCTTCCTCTATAAAGGGAAATTTCCCGCTAGGCAGATCATATGCCTGGGGACGGCCGGTCCAACTGATGTTCGTCAGACGTTATATTTATGGTATGTCATGTGAAATATTTTGCTTGCGCGATGCAGGAATGTTGGAGTTTATAGTGCGCGCGCAGAGTTGACATGTGCTCGCCACATAGGGTTCCGTAGAAAGAGGGTTTTTTATCTGCTTTACAGAACTAACAACGAAGTTTCAATGGATTTTGTACGAAGTTTTCCTTCTATAGGTAAGTTGGTCGCCTATTGCTCGTTAGCGTATAGTAAAACCTACTTAGGCGTGATAGTTTTAGGCGCGATAACCGGGAAAGGGGAGAGGACACCCTACTCTGACAAGAAATTGCGCTTTAAAGCTTAATATTTCTCAAACAGAACCCTAAATCGAAAAATGGTCTTTCTACACCGAATATTTTTCAACGACCAATACAACGATGATCAACGATATCAGCGGTGGTAGCCTAGTGGGTAGAACATTGGACTCGGAAGCGGGAGACCCAGGTTCGATTCCCAGTGCGGCAATGTACCTATGACTTTGTTTTCTAAGTTATGTACATTTGTGAAGTTATAGTAGCAATACCACTTGCTAACGGTGAAGGAAAACATCGTGAGAAAACCTGAGTGTCTGAGCTATTCATATACCTCAGCACTTGAAATCGCCAATCCGCGGTGGGCACGCGTAGTGATTAAGCCCATACTCTCTTCCTGAGAGCCTGTGCCTGTGCCCTACAGTGGGACGTATACAGGCTGTTTATGCTTATGCAATACAACGATGTTCCACACTATGGTCTAGGCGAGAAAAAAAATTGCATCCCTAATTTAGGTTTTCTTTTACAATTTTGTCGGCGTAATAAATAAGTAAATCTATGCCAAATTTCAGCCCTCTAGTACCTATCGCCTCTATGTTAAGCCGCGGACAGACACACAGACACACAGACGGACGTCCAAAAAGGATACACGTCTAATTGAGAACCTCCTCCGTTTTTTTAAGTCGGTTAAAAAAAACTAAATGGTGACTTTGTGGCTCTCAAAAATATACAGGGTTATCTAAAAATGCGCAATTCCTAAGACACAGTTCGTCATTTACTTACAACTTTTGTTAGTTTAACTTGTGACAAAAAATATTATACAATAAAATTACGTAGTTAGAACAAGTTATCAATATACTAAATACATAAATATCCTAAAATTAGAATAGTATAACTTCCACACAACACAATCACTTGTCCTGGTCCCAAACTAGGATACCCTTGTAACGGTGCAAACCTTCTTACACCATTTCTGTTATTTTCTTTCATTCGTTCTATCATCTTAAACTCATAATTTAAAATTACGTCACCCATTCTAGATTTCTTTCGCATTTTCATTACTACTTCACCCTTTGACTATGGAATATCTCTGACAATTATCTACCTGTGAATTGCTTATTTTCCTATTTTTATTTTGTTCTGATCGAAGTTTTCTGTTTACCGCCACTTATCTACAGTTTTTCGAGATAAAACTACAGTTCTTGAAGTTCTACATTATATTATCTTATCATTTACATTGAGAATCCTTCATCTATAACCGAACCCCGCTAGACCCTTGAACACACGTGGAAATCATCCCAGACAAAAATTAATGTATAAATATTAGTGCAATCGACAGCTGATGAAGCTTAAACATTTTCGTTGCAAACTTGCCCATGACGTCACTGTGTACAGTGCACGCATGTAAAGGTCGAGATGCTAGCAGTTAACACGCTTGACTACCATAAAAAAGATCGTAGGTTCGATTCCCATAGGAGGCCGCCGTACTTGGTTCGTACAAATGCCCTCAGTCTGTTTGTATTTGTCTTTGCCCGGTTACCATAGCACAGGGTATCCTAGTTTGGGACCAGGAGAAGTGATGGTGTTGTGTGAAAATTATTATCATTATTATAGCCATATTGTCTTATCTTCATTTGTTTCGCACCACATTGTAATATACACGTTAATTACCACGGGCGCTGACTGAAGACCAGCGCTGAGGGCTCACACCCTCAGCACAATGCTGAGTCAGATGCCCTTTGACACTTTGACAACTTTGACACACCGCAGAAAGCACTCTGACGCTCTGACTTTGCCTTGTCCTTCTTGTATTTGTGTGACTTGTTTTTCCTTTGTAGAGGTATTTATGTTACTTTTTATGCCTTTTCTTTCTTTTGATGTGTTAATTTGTCCCAATTTTCTTTCTTAAGGCAACAAGTATTAGTATTTGTTTAGAACCTTTTTTTCTTAAACATACAGAAGTTATCTGTGAACGTTTTTCAATGTGGCTGACAAGTTTACTGTTTTAAATATACCTACTAAAATAATGTTTTTATCCCGCGTTTTTCCTATACTCAGTACTGATTGTTTGTTTGAAGATTTCAATTGAGTTACGTATTTAAAAAATACAAAATTTATCTTTTTACCAAACAGTCAGCCAGTGCAGTCGACAGCACACCAACCTTTACATACGTGACTCTACTACACTACGTTAAGGGCGACTTTGCAACAACAGGTTGACCTGCTGTCGACAGTACAGATAGCATACAAGGCGAGTGAGTATTTTTGCCAAAATGACGTCATCTTCCGTCGCTTTTGTCCTCGGCTCACGGCTTTCCAGTTGTAAACATGTATTTGTGCTGAGTACTCGCCTATGAGGCGTATTATCTATCACACACGGCACATACAAATAGTGCACACCAGAAATCAACAATCAAAAATTTATTTGTACGTAAATAATTTACATTCTGTTTGCTGAACGTCAATTTACAACGCTGCTTTCGGGCCGTATTTGTAGTAAAGAAAAAGGCAGCGGGGAAAAAAAAACACCACTCTCTGACATCTTTCCTCAAATCATCTTATTGCTTCCTATATGATAAGATTCCATTATTGGCATACTTATAACTTTAAAAGCATTCGTTAATTTTCTTACAAAAGTAGGAAAAAACTTATTGCTGTGGTCAGACACACGAACAGCACTCCTTGGCAGATAGGTGACCCGACCAGCACGCCATCATTCGAATGACCTTTAGGAAACCTGCAGATTGAGTTCTTGTTACAAAAAATCCTTAGAGTAATGACAGACAGACTGTTCCACCCTAGTTTCAGCCAGACATAATATTTCATTTATTTTCTGACCACTGCTCAGCTACAATTGGGGCATAAAGTTTTGATGATTTTGCTCTAATCTTAATTCGTTTTGTTATGAGTTTGCAGATGCCTCATTGTGTGCACCAAATCCTTTCGAAAGCCTGATGTTTCCGACAGCAAATAGCATGGGATTTGACAGTAAGATTATGGGAATCATTCAAGATTTGATGCTCAGAACAGGGCCTAGATTCTGTTAATGCATTGTAGTACAATGACAACTGCATGAATGCGTCAATTTTCATTTCATTGCAGCTTTAAGTTTACGCGAGCACACGCATCAAACTTTCTAAGCATAAATGGTATGAGAAAACACGTCACGTGACCCGACCATGTATTTGTGTATTTGTCATTGTACTGTAATGCACTAACAGAATCGAGGCCCTGGACGGTATTGGCAGCTGGATTATTTTGGACAGAAAAGTGCGGTGGGGTTGGAAGAGGTTTAATAGTTGCTGCTTGTTCCATTAGTAGAATGGCCCTTTACATTATCATCGTCATCATCGTCGGTTCTTGTTATACCTCATATGTTTGAGTTTGTTCCAAGCCGCCACATCACGGGTCACGGTGTTTCAGTAAACCTTCGTAGACGCGGCGGGATGAGGATGGCTGAGAATAGAAAGGAGTAGCGTGCCTTGGGAGGTCTATGTCTAGTAGTGGATACGAGCTAGTTGATTGAAACAACCTGTTCAGAGACCAATTCAAAGAACTCGATTACGCCACTCCGAGTAGAGGTTAAGCGTGAACAAGCATATCTGCCTACATCAACACACACGCCTTTAGATTGAACTCGCTTGACAAATGCACACCGCCTCGTCTCATTTAAATTGGGACGGTTAAACACTGTGGAGGTGCTAAGAACGCTAAGAAAGACAATGTGCGAAGCTTCGAGATTGTATGGTAAACTAGCTGTTGTCCGCGACTTCGTTCGTGCGGAAATTTTGATGTCGATTTTTCCGGGATAAAAAGTAGCGGTGCCATTCCTGACTATAACCAATCTCTGTGCCAAATTTCATCCAGATCCGTTTAGGCGCGATTAAGTAACTAACATCCATCCATCGAAACTTTCGCATTTGAAATATACTTAGTAGTAAAATTACAGGTCACAACTTTACTTTTGGAGCTTTACATCTAAAACTTGCAATACCTGAAACACTTAGTTTGTTTTTCAACATTGTTTCACAGATTGCTATTTTTAGATCTCAAGGCTTACTTAATTTTAAAAAAGGAAAACTGATTTTTTAGCTCTTAGACGTTATTTTAGGTTCAGCCTGTTAACATGAATGAAACAATAAGTTTCAATATTTTATTATAGTATAGGCAAATAAATTAATTTTATTTTATATTACTCTTACCTATGTCTTATTTTTATTTGTTTATAGAAATAAAAAAATATAGAATTGACAAACTTATAGGATAAAATCGTCTTCATTAAAACTCAATTAAGTTACCTACTCTACTTTAAAAACTACACAACGCCATCAACACCACAATGTGACAAAGAAGATTTGGTCCCCGTAAGCGTACAGTACAGCGTTCTTAACCCTGCAGACTCGGAATGACCTCATGCATTGTATGGTATGGTAATGTACCATGGAGGCTCTCAAACTATAGGTGCACCAGATACTTACATTAAAGAGAAACAATAATAAAAACAAAAGAAAAGGAAAGTTGGAAGACCAATCAAACGATGGACTGATGATATCTTCCAAATTGCTCGGGGGGATTGGATGACTCGGGCAAAAAACAGAGACCTGGGTGATGATGGAGGAGGCCTTCACCCAAACAGGAGTCCAAAACTCTGAAGACACTAACAACACAAATACGACAATAATGACAGCATTTGCCATATACATAACACATAATGAGTTTTGGAATAAAAAGGTTTAATTATTATTATTAAGCGTAGAGTAGGTACAGCGTTCTTAACCCCTCAAACTCGGAATGACCTCAAGCATTGTATGGTAATGTACCATGGGAGCTCCCAAACTCTAGGTGCACCAGATACTTACGTTAAAAACAAACACGCATAATAGTATATGTGACAACTGGTCATTAATTGTTGTCACTGCTTCTTTTGCCATGTTATCACACGAGCAGCCACTACGTCCCACTGCAGGGCACTGGCTAAAACATCCTTGGGCACAGGCCTTCTCTCAGAGAGTATGGGTTTAATCACCACGGCGTGCCCACAGTTGATTGGTGATAAGGTACATGAACACCTCTGACACTCAGGTTTGCTCACGATGTTTTCCTTCACAGTTAATAAGCGGTATTGTTACATGACTAAGAAAACAAAGTCATTGATTTATGACACTAGAGTACGCCTACGTTATTTAAGTGTCAAGTTTTCATTACGACAAAAAAGGATTAGGTACTTACCTTTAAAAAAAGGATTAAGTATGTACTATATATGTCCCACTACAGAGCACAGACCTTCTCCTTCCCTCTTTCAGCGATAGACAGAGTATGGGCTTAATTACCACGCCTGCCCACCGCGGATTGGCAATTTCAAGCGGTCAGTATGGGAACATCTCAGACACTCATGCAAAGGATTACATACAGATTTTTTAATGTAAATACAATTATAAGAGAAGTTCCGGTTTCCGACACAACCTTCATATCATGTCCTGTCAGAGGTCAAGTCGAGCCTTAATGAAAAAAAAACCGCAACGCTACAATTTATAAAACCGACATGTATTGATTTACGTTCATGTAAGATAATCAGTTAGAACTCTTCCGAAATAAACTCAGTTTCCTACTCCAAAGAAACCACTTCGCAAACACCCGCCAGTTACTTCGACAAAGTTCCATAGCATGACATGCAGTTACACTTGCAACCAATTTAATTGTACGCTTTTGCCAATCGAATTTCGCCTCTTTCTCTCTACGGATAAAGGTGGACCGGTGCACGTAACGAGTTGAAAAGTAGACTTGCAGGTCTGCCAGCGTTTTTAAAAAACAGTGGAAGCCCTTGGCACAGATTCGGGTCTCCCCACACATGCGCGCATGTGTGAGACTGACATATGTACTTAGCCTTAGGGCGTACACTGCGTGACATGGATATTGGTAAACCGCAGATCGGTGCATGTTGTGGTAGTAATCCGTTTATCCTAAAAATGTAGACATAAGCATATACATTTCAGGTTGCTATTTTATTTAAAGGTTGATTAGATTTCAACTGTTCTGACAGAGTTAGTTATGCAGATACCTACTATCTAGCACATTTCTTCGATCAAGGAAACACAAGGGGAGGCTTTGAAAAAAACTGGTAAACGACTACTATGTGATTAGTGAGAAAAAAATGTCTATACCCAATAGTAGGCTCTGGGATTAAGCAATGTGTTATTTAAATAAAGCAACACGCGAAAACTATCTCTTGAGTACCAAATAATATAATAAAACCGCTTCCGATGGCTAAAAGTTCAAAATTACTTATACTCGTGATTAGTGTTTCCAACAATCTTTAAACTCGACTAGGTCAATTGAAAAACAAATAATTTTTATTTAGTGGACACTCCAACATTATGATATAAAAAATGAAATTAGGAATTTAAACCCGTTGCCCGTTGAAAACGGTTTTATTATTGATAGTAAAGAAACGGTTTTCAGGTTTTGCGTGCATGCATGCAGTGATTAACGTAACATTCATTAGTCACTGCATGCGCGCACGCATTTTCATGAAGCGAAAGAGGTTTTTCAGGAGCATGGCAAGTGGAAAACCCTGGTCCCTGCCGATGCCTCCGGGACACAGCTGTGGATGAGACGGCATGCTTACATAATTTAATAATAATAATATTTATTCTATTTCAAGTAAGCAACACTCATTTAAATTAATAGGCTACATATTATGTTAGTACTTATACTATATATAGTATAGTATAATATAGCGAAAAATTGTATGTAAAAAAATTACGGCGAATTACAGTTTTATTTATAAACTCACGGTTCCTTAAAACACTCCTCAAGTTCAATTTAAAACGATTGGAGACCTTAATACACACTGTTTGAACTACATTTAGAGAGTGTTTTAGAGGAATTGTGTTTGTATAACTCTGATATTTTTCTGATTTACCTTTTTTTTGCCAGTATTCGTGCACGCCACTGGATCTTATTGACACGACAAGTTTAAAGCATTGACTTTTAAAGCTGCTATTAAGTTACTTGGCAAGTGCATTCAGTTTGCTTAGCATAACCATAATATTTTTGTTTGCAGTTCTCTCGGCAAATGAAGGATTGACATGACCTGTGTCTTAGTACTTTAATGTAAGGGACCGCGGATCTCTGAAGGTGGTTGGGTTAGGTTAGGTTAGGTTGGGATGGACTCCTTTACATAGATTTCTGTATGCCTACAGACTTCTACAATAACGTTTAAAAGTATACTCCATACCAACCCATCTTTCTCCAAATGTAAACCATTTTTTTTATATAATACAATACAAATTATAAAATTTAATTTCAGGTTTAATAATAATGATCTAATAAACACGATTTATCGTCTCGATTAATTAATCTTACGATTGTATGATTGAGGCGTTTCATGATCTAGGCATTTTAATTATTTTTATCAACTGTTTGTGTACATACTGACAGGGAAATCTTTCTGGAATGGTCGACATTAACATGGACCTTTACATTTTCATTACAAAATCGCCCGTAACGTAGCCGAGTAGAGTGCACGGATATACAGATTGATTTGATGTGCTGTCCACTGTACGGAGTATATGAAACCAAATTACTTTGACTGCGTGTGATACTTTGGGTCTCGTTATAATTATTATTAATTCTTTAGTGCACAAAGAAAGAAAGGATGGTTGACAAAAGAAATATATCGAGTCAATGAGGATGGAGGGAACGGTGAGGGACGTCCCAGGCGGACATATTTCGACCAGGGGATGTCATGACATTTTAGACCCCGTCTTCGTTTACCATCAGGCGTGACTGGGGTCAAGTGTCAACCAATCCTAATAAAAAAAAACCGGCAAAGTGCGAATCGGAGTCGTGCAAATAGGGTTCCGCACCATTATTTGTACAGTATTTAGATATTTCAAGCGTCTAACTGTTGCTGTTATTAATATCGAGCAAAAAACGGCAAAAAATCACTTTTGTTTTATGGGAGCCCCACTTAAATATTTTTTTATTCTGTTTTTAGTATTTGTTGTATTAGCGGCAACATCATCTGTGAAAGTTTCAACTGACTAGCTATCATAGTTCATGAGACGTAACGTAACGACGAAACGTAAAACAAACAAAGAAGTATATGTGTGAATGCATTTTGAAGTAATTGTGGTGACAAGTCCTACGAGATGTGATTTACATACAATTGTGAGTAGAGTGATGAATATTAAAAACCTATTTAGAGGCTAAGAATTCCACCGATGCCGGAACTCGAACCCGCGACCTCTGGCTAACCGTGCCAGCGCTCTCCCAGCTGAGCTAATGGGCAAGTGCAGGCATCAGTGAAATTTCGAGCCTCTTTACAAACTTCTCTGTATTACGTACGTATTAGCTCAGTTGGGAGAGCGCTGGCACGGTTAGCCAGAGGTCGCGGGTTCAAGTCCCGGCGTGGGTGGAATTTTTAGCCTCTAAATAGGTTTTAAAATTATCCTCAGCACGGGTTAATGCAACAAAAAGAATATAATGATGAATATTAGTTAACTATTAAATATAGGTAAGGCGAAAATTGTAGCTTTATGAAACAGGGCCCTGGTGATAGACAGACAGACGAACAGTGGAGTCTTAGTAATAGGGTCCCTTACCCTTTGGGTACGGAATCCTAAAAAATGTTTTAGCAAAGGGTCAGATGAAAAGTACGCGAAACCGTCGTGCGTGCATGCAACGACTAGGTTATGAATGATGATGAAGCGAAAGAGATCTTTTAGCATCGTGGCAAATGACAGACCCTGGTCCCTGCCTAACCCTCCGGGATACAGGTGTGAGTTTGTATTGTTGTTGTTGTATTGGACAAAATAAAGTGTAGAAAAGGTGGACATAATAATAATATTCCAATTTAAATTTAAATATTTTTGAATTTATCTGCCGGGCATGTTGAAAAATCTATTGGAATAATAAGCTGTTTATCGTTGTGATCGTTTTATTGAAGTGTCGTGCTAAGTCGTTCTACGTCAAACAAATCTGAATATTTAAATTAATGACATTGGAGTAACTAAAAAGTATAACTACAACACCCTCCCTCAATGGAAATAAACAGAACACACAAAAAAACTTACGTAGAACAATAAAATACACCAATACTTACATAAAACAATAAAAGCACCTAAAGAACTAACTACTGGTTAAGCCCATACCTGTAACACATCTCAGGTGAGCTATACGCCTTAGGGGCTTAGTCAACACATCAGCTGCCATCTGATCAGTCTGTTGATACTTCACATTGATAATACCTTCGTTAATTTTTTCTCTTATAAAATGAAATTTGGTATCAATGTGTTTTGTCCTATTGTGATGGATCGGATTGAGCGCAATTTTCTGCGCACTCTGACTATCGTTAAAGAGCACAACCTTGTCAGCGTTACCAGTAATTTCAAACACTAACCTCCTAAGAAACGTAGCTTCTTTAGCAGCGCTAGCTAAAGCCATGTACTCGGCCTCAGTTGAAGATAACGCTACCGTAGGTTGCTTCTTACATTCCCAACTAATGGGACCGCTTGCGAGCGTAAAGTAATGACCAGTGTATGATCGCCTGTCAAACGTGCAATTCGCCCAATCTGCGTCTGTGTATCCACACAAATAGGCACCTGTCTTCCTGTAAGTAATACCGTAATCTATAGTACCCTTAAGATACTGTAAAATCCTCTTAGCGGCCAACCAATGTTTCTTTTCGAAACAATTGTTAAACTGGCTTAAATAGCTTGTAGCGTAAGCTATATCTGGCCTAGTATTTACCGCCAGGAACATTAGGCAACCAATCAAACTTTGGTAAGGATAAGATTCATCACATTCTTTACCTTTTTCGTATTTATTGTTCTCCAGTGGAGTTGACATATGCTTACAATCCTGCATATTAAAACGTGTTAGAACGGATTGTGTGTACGTCTTTTGGTTAACACATATTTTGTCATCCGTTCGTTTCACATTCAAACCTAAAAAATAATCAATTTTTCCCAAATCTTTTAATGAGAAAAACTTCTGCAATTCTGTTTTGACAGTGAGAAAAGACGTTTCTTTTTTATAAAATATACAGATGTCATCGACATAAACTGCCAGGATGACTATTTTGTCATCGAACTTTTTTAAGTACACGCATGGTTCCGAAGAGGTTCGTATAAAACCTATAGAGGATAAAGTTTGGTTTAATTTATTATTCCAAGCTCGAGCCGCTTGTTTTAAACCGTAGAGTGATTTTTTCAACAAGCAAACTTTTCTTTCTTCGCCTTGTTTTACAAAACCTTGAGGCTGTTGCATGTAGACTTCCTCTTCTAAGTCGCCATTCAGGAACGCTGTATCCACGTCCAAATGTTGCATTTTCAAGTCCATTTCTGCCGCTAAAGCGATGAGTGTACGCAGAGATGAATTTCGAACAACCGGTGAAAAAGTTTCATAATAATCAACTCCTAAAACTTGACTGAAGCCTTTGGCAACAAGTCTCGCCTTGTACTTCACCACTCTACCTTCGGCATCCTTTTTAATTTTATACACCCATTTACAAGTTATAACCTTCTTGTTGGGTTTCTCCACTAAAATCCATGTCTTGTTTTTAGTCAATGAGTTGAACTCATCTTGCATTGCAGACTTCCAGCTTGCTCTATCTTCCGATTTGATAGCCTCAGCAAAGTTTTGGGGTTCATCAGGCTCACTACATGTCACAGCATTACAATCAAAATTGTTTTCATCTTTCTTAGCCAACCTATTTCGAAGTGGATACCGTTCTTCAGGCTCTGGCTCAACCATAGTCTGTTCGGTTACATCTTCTTCATCTGAAGCATCTTCGTCAGCGCTAAGAAACTCTGAAGTATTGTGAACGTGATCTACCTGTACTGCCTCCAAGTCATTAGCTTCTTCTTCGTTTTCGGTTGAGATCGTTTGTCTGCTCTCTTGTGAAGTCGAAGCAATTGACGGCATCGAATTTTGTTCGCTACTACGACCTAATTCCAAAATAAATTCATTCTGGTCAGTCAAAGGCAGTGATTGTGTGGATTTCGCTTTTAAATCAGTAAAACAGTCTTCAAAAAATACCACATCTCGTCCTTTTACCAACCTTCTTGGACAACTAGGTTCACGAAACAAATAGCTTTGTCGGTCGTCTGAATATCCGACAAAAATATACTGCGCGGCTTTTGGATCCAACTTCTTCCTCAATGGATCTGGAATCTTCACCATCGCGCGACACCCAAAAACTTTTAAATGAGCCAGGTTTGGTTTCTTGTCGTGCCACATTTCATACGGCGTCTTCCCGTCGAGGGCCCTATGCGGGCATCTGTTCTTCAAGAACGTAGCGGTTTCCACAGCATCTTGCCAATAACCTTTTGAAAGAGAACTATCTGAAAGCATACAACGAGCCTTTTCTACTATGGATCTAAATGTTCTTTCAGATATTCCATTCTGTTGTGCATTATAGGGAACTGTAGTTTGATGCTTAATACCTTCTTTGTCTAAGTATTCAGAGAATTCCCTGTTTACATACTCAGTCCCATTATCGGATCGCAAAGCTTTAATTTTTAAACCCGTTTGTCTCTCGACCATCGACTTAAACATGCAAAACCTGCTAAATACTTCATTTTTAGATGATATAAAGTATATAAAAACCATTCTGCTAAAATCATCTATAAAAGTCAAAGCATATTTATTTCCCTGAAAAGAACTTTCAGACATCGGACCACAAACATCCGAATGAATGAGTTCCAATTTAGATGTTGTCTTTTTGTGCGATACTGACTTAAAAGGTTTTTTAGCCTGCTTACCTTCTATGCACGCAACACAAGGGTCTTTATCAACCTCAGTGTACACTACGCCTAGATTACCTCTTTTAAGTTTGTCTAATCCTATACGGCATAAGTGACCAAGTCGTTTATGCCACAAACGAAAACTTGTTACATCACTCTGTACTTCGAACGCTGATAAGGTTTTTGATGGAATAACTGTACAATCCAGCGAATACAATCCATCACAACAGGACCCGTGTAAAACTGCATCACCTGTATAAGCAAAATTTTTAGAATCATAAAATGTACAACCTTTCGTATCAAAAACAACACTAAATCCATTTTCAGTAGCTTTTTTAACAGAAATCAAATTAGTATTCAAATTAGGAACAAATACTACATTTGAAATGTTCGTAACGGTATTATTACTCTCCGTTTTAAAGTTATTAACAATAGGTACGTTACCTATTCCCGCACTTGTTAATATGTCACCATTAGCAATCTTGATCTGGCCAGCCGTAAATTCTTTATAGTTAACTAACCAATCTGATCTTCCAGACATATGTGAGCTGGCTCCAGAATCTACGTACCATTTTGCAGATGCCACCCCTTCAGTATCAGCCTTCATTGCGCCACATAAACTCGAGAGTTGGTTTGTGTCCTTGCTTAAACCATCGTCTTTAGACTTTCTGTTAAGTGGACAGTCAGGTTTGACGTGTCCAGGCTTCTTGCAATTGTAGCAAACTACTCCTCGTTTCTTCTTATTTTTCTTGATTTGAACGCGCAAAGCTGTATCTGAACCTTCATCATTTACTGTCGATCTTGAAAATTCTGTCAAGAGTTTCGTTTTTACGACTTCACTACTGACGGTACTCGTAGAGTTCTCTAACGCCATAATAAGCTGATCGAATCGCGGCGTCAAGCCACCTAAAAGAATGGCTGCAACAGAAGCATCTTCTATAACCTTGCCTATGTCAGCCAGGTCTTGAACTGTGGATAACACGGCATTAATATACAACTCTATGTTCTGAAAGTCTGTCAGACTGTATCTATAGAGCCTGCGTTCCAGGGCTAAACGACGACCCATAGATTTATCTTCGTAAGCCGCCGCTAATGCATCCCACGCTTCTTTTGCCGATTTACTGTTTCGAACGTGTGTGATTGCCGGTCCGTCTAATGTTAAGCAAATCTTTGCCAACGTAATCTCGTCGTCCCTTTCCTTTTTACTAACGGGAGTCGAGTCTTTCGCTGAATAGCCCGTAATGCTATTCCATAGACCTTCATGTACTAAGTACATTCTCATTTTAAACTTCCATATCGGATAATCTTGTCTACCTTTTAATAGTATTCCAGCAAGGGAACGAACATTCGATCCTCCATCTGACATGTCGAAGTTTTCACAAAATTTTCACTTTTGAACGGTGAAAAATATTTTAGACTTCACACAACACTTTTTTTAAACAAGCATTTCGTGCTGATAACGTGTTGAAAAATCTATTGGAATAATAAGCTGTTTATCGTTGTGATCGTTTTATTGAAGTGTCGTGCTAAGTCGTTCTACGTCAAACAAATCTGAATATTTAAATTAATGACATTGGAGTAACTAAAAAGTATAACTACAACAGGGCATAATACTACATTTTCGCGACCTCCAAGTAAAAAACTTACTATGGTGACTCCAATAGTAAGTTTATTATTTTTATACACTAGTTCAATGCCTGTTAACTCAATAACCCCGCTGCAGTCTTTCTCGCTTTAGTACCCGTAGCTAACCCTCTGAACGAGGGCAAGACATGCGGAAATACACGAGTGCAAGCAGCTATAGAATGGGTCAAATCCGGCCACATATGGCTTCGACGTACCGCATGGAGTGAAACGTTGCCTCACGCCACTTCTGTGCAGTTTACACGGGAAATTAATCCACTCGCGAGACGATATTTCACTCACGAGTGAAGGAAAGGTCTACCTATGAAGGAAAGCTGCGTGGGAAAACCCAAAGAATGGATTACTGCGTGCAGTGACACGCTGCCAAGGCGGCCCCTCAAGGAGCAATTCCCAAACAAAGGAAATTTGGTTTTTATTTACAAAAGACATGCCCGATCGCAATGAATTCCCAATACGTTTAGAGGACCCAAATGGAGGTTCGATCGTACTTAAAATTGGAAATGAATTTACCAAAAAGAAATAACTTGTAAGGCTAAGACTTGAAGCGGTGGTAGCCTAGTGGGTAGAACATTGGACTCGGAAGCGGGAGACCCAGGTTCTATTCCCAGTGCGGGCATGTACCTATGACTTTGTTTTCTAAGTTATGTACATTTTGTGAAATTATAGTAGCAATACCACTCGCTAAAGGTGAAGGAAAACGTCGTGAGGAAACCTGAGTGTCTGAGCTATTCATATACCTTAGCGCTTGAAATCGCCAATCCGCGGTGGGCACGCGTGGTGATTAAGCCCATATTCTCTCCCTGAGAGAAGGCCTGTGCCCTACAGTGGGACGTATATAGGCTGCTTATGCTATTATTTCTTTCTTATTCTGTTATTCTCAGTTGTAAGCACTAGCAAACATTAATTTGTGTCTTCTAAACATATTGGTAAAGCGTCATTGAGATCTGGCAAGTCTACGTTTGTATGGGAATTGCTCATTGAGGGGCCTTCTTGATCACTTTAAATAGTGGAAGAATACTCCCGAGTGCCAAATATGCTTAGAATAAGAGAAGAGCACTTGAAAATTTGACCTTTTTCTATCAGTTACACAGAAATATTATTCCGTGTTTAAAATTTGGCGTGTTGGGAAATTTATTTGGGTTCCTAAAGTACATACAAAGCCTCATTTTATGTACTTACACCAGAATTCCAGTATTTTAGGTTCTGTCGTATTTGGATTCGATTCAAACCACTTCTATCGATCCAAATCGGAAGGCGAGATTTCACTAAACTGCAAAGGAAAGCTTGGAGGAAAACCCCAAATAACCGATTACTGGAGAAACAAAAACTACTTTTGTTAAGAAAAACAAAACCGACTTCAAGAAAAACACGAATTAAATGGACAAAACTAAAATCACCGGCGGCTTGATCACCGTCACTCATCATCATCATCATCATCATTCAGCCACATAAAGTCCACTGCTGGACATAGGCCTCCTCCATGGATTTCCAGAAAGCCAGGTTGGAAGCGGCCTGCATCCAGCGCCTTCCTGCCACTTGGATGAGGTCATCTGTCCACCGTCACTCGAATAAGAAGAAAAATACGCATCTAATAGAAGAGTTCCATGACATACTCATGGGGCTCATCCACAGATCATGACCAAATCTACAATACCATCCACTGTAGGGAACAGAGACGAAGAGAGAAGGCCTTTAGGACGTCACGACGTGACATCGTATCGTTTTCATGTGTAAGAGTCTTTAAAAAGCTGAAATTTTGCGCAGGGAGTCGCTTAATGAGTTTAATAAAATCTTTGATTTATACCTACAACAATACGTTTAGAATACTCACCTCATCATCATCATAGGCCTTTGCGGCCGTTACGGACGATTTAAGTAATGAGAGTAACTATTTAGGTAACTCAGTGCCTAAGAGTTTCACACTTTCTTGAATGACCAACAAGCAACTTGCCAACAAGTCAGATTCGAGAGCAGCGAGCCCTACTGCATGTAGGACACTGAAGAGTCCGGAGTCGGGTCGGTATGGATTTAGTGCCTCCTGGCTATTAGCCACCAGGGCCGAGCACCACACTTTGTCGCGGGTCTTGCGTCCCTTTGGAACTTCTTCTCTCCAGCCGTCTCCGTCCACAGCAAGCTTATCTGAGCACTCGTGATTGATCCCAAAAGCTGCCATGTCTCACCACTCACCTAAAGTTGTTCAAAAACACGGATTTCCTTGTGCTACAGGAGCATGTTTTATAGAACTACAATTCATAGTTAACTATGACAATTCGATATACATTGCAAAGTCGACCAACCCACAGATTGGCAGGTAGGAAAACTCGGCTCGGTAATATACATCGAATTGTCATAAAATTGTTAATTGTAGTTTTATGAAGCAGGTCCCAGGCAGCTAAGTAGATTAGTTGCCAGTGTTAACGCTAGGCAGTTCATTCAACTATATCCTACTAATATTATAAATTATATTCTCTTTTTTGCACTAATCCGTGCTGCGGACAATTTTAAAAACCTATTTAGAGGCTAAGCCTTTGCTCGGGGCTGCAAGTGATGTAAATTACTTCAGCCAGATGTCGCTGCCTGTACGTAATACAGAGCAGTTTGTAAAGTGGTTCAAAATTTCGCCTGCCCATCCCATTAGCTCAGTTGGGAGAGCGCTGGCATGGTTAGAGGTCGCGGGTTCAAGTCACGGCATGGGTGGAATTTTTAGCCTCTAAATATTTAATACTATAAATGTAAGTTTGTGAAGATGTTTGGATGTTTGTTACTCAATCAGGCAATAACGGCTGAGCGGATTTACATGAAACTTAGCGTACAGATAGACAAAGACCTGAATTGAGACATAACATACTTGATATCCCGGTAATGCGTTCCCGTAGGATATTATTTTATTGTTACCGTAACCTTTTCAAGCCAAACTCTAAGATATTTATTTATTGCGCTGCCATGGTAACAAGAATCGTATAAACGAAATTCTGCGGCGGTACGAAGTTCGCCGGGACAGTAAGTATAGCATAGTGTACCAGCCCTACGTTAGAACATGGATCTCTGGCTTGAGATAGCAACTTCAGGTTTAGTTTAATGTAAGCTAAGTCTTGCAATAATGCCTTTATTGACACTACGTTGAGTCAAGTAAATTAAATGGCAATTAACTTCCGAATTTGATATATTTTATAGAGCACTTGCTTCGGAGCGATAGCACAAACAGCTAGGAGTTCTGTAATGTGCAATCTGTGGTTGACCGTTATTAATTCGTTCATCTAAGGTGTGTCACAAAATTTTAAGTGCCTCTGAGGCCCTGACCGAAATTTTCGGAAACATCAGAGTCACTCTAGGAGTCACTCACTACTGATGTAAGAATATTCCCAGATGAGTTGTTGATGCAATACTCTTTATTTGTAATTTTCTTAGCGAGTAAGTACAGTTAACAGCTGTTCAACCTTTACATTTTGGTTGGAAAGTAGTCCGTCGAAGCTTTTGTTGAATGAGATATAAATATTATGATTGAGTGAGTGAATGGCACGTCTGTGCTGATAAGCGTCGTATCTTAGAATATACTACAATTATTAGAAATTTACTTAAATTAAATGAGCCTTGGAGGTAATGGATAACTTGCATAGAAGAACGTTTTAATGTCATTGGAGAGGTCATGTTAAAAGAAAAATTACTGTGAAAAGTGTTTTCTCTACGACTAGTAACTCGACTAAACAGGCGCGTTTTTAAGCTTTTACCAATATATGAGTTAACTCGTAAAAAGGCTTTGTAGTATCTTTATTCTTCTCAGAAAACGTTTAGGATTCATAAGCAAATCTAAATCTAACAATTTTTTTTGAGACCTGCAAAATACCAAAAAAATGTTTTTTCCTGAATTTTAATTATTATCTATATGGTAGAAATACAATGCCACACCAATCTAATATTGATGCGAGCAAATGTTCAGTGTAAGCAATAAAGCCATAACCTTAATTAGGAATATGAAAAATTCGGAAAATAAAGAATTTTTAAAATTATGAATTTTCGTAAAGAAGAGTTCGTCCTGATAATCATTTGGAAAATTACACACATCGAAAAATAAGAATTGGGTCCTAATCGCCGGCTTCCCAATGGAATGCTGCGCACGCGGCGGTGTTTTTGCCAACCGTACCGAGCTGCACCTCACATGTGGCGAGACGAGTGTGTGCGCAAGGCAATCGACCGCACCCTGCCTGCCGAGTGTCGACTAAGCGGCTGGTGTTGGGACAGACGAACTATAGGTAGTTCTAGGGTCGGCGGACTAAAGCACGCAAGTCAAATTGTCATTAAATTAATGTTCTATACAATGCAACATAGGTATTTAAAGGAACATAAGCAGCCTATATACGTCCCACTGTAGGGCACAGGTCTTCTCTCAGGGAGAGAGTATGGGCTTAATCACCACGCGTGCCCACCGCGGATTGGCGATTTCAAGCACATAGCTCAGACACTCAGGTTTCCTCACGATGTTTTCCTTCACCGTTAGCGAGTGGTATTGCTACTATAACTTCACAAATGTACATAACTTAGAAAACAAAGTCATAGGTACATGCCCGCACTGGGAATCGAACCTGGGTCTCCCGCTTCCGAGTCCAATGTTCTACCCACTAGGCTACCACCGCCTTTAAATTTAAAGGAGCAGTTTGCTTATTTTTTGTAAGAAAAAAAACATGCGAGTTCAATTTAATTGGTTCATGACAGCTCTCCGTTAATGTAATAAAGATAATAAATGTATATTATATAGTAATTTCATAATAGGTTTTTTCATTGCCTCAAAAAAATGTGTCTTGGACTTATTATGTGCTTTAGTCCGCCGACACTGGAATTTTAAAAAGGTTGTTTCTAAAATACGCAATTCCTGAAACAGTCATATTATTCTTTTTAAAATGAAAAAACCCTTCAGAACAAAAGTTGGTGTAAACGACAATCTCTAAGGGACAGAGTCTGTCATTTACAACAACTTTTGTAACACGATTCTTTTTTTTTAAATTGTGCATTTACAAAAAATGCAAGGCTTTGTAGTGGATGGTTGATAGATTGGAAGATACTAAGGTATTAATTACATAGAATAGCCATTTTTTCTATGTAGAGCAGTTATTTACTGAAGGCTGCGATATTGGTAGAAGGCGTAAAGCACGAACTTAATAAACTTGTGCAAGCCGTGACTTTCGAAAAATATAAATTTTAAAATGAAACTTATGACACAAAAACTGTTGGTAGATAATTGAGGTGTTTCAGGTAATACGCGTTTTAAAAGTAGCCTCGCAGGTATGAGTCCCACTCAGGGGCACAGGCTTTCTCTCAGAGCGATAGTATTCCGAGGCATCTACCATTATAAAATCCGCACAATTTCGTATAGCACATCGTCATGCTATCTCCACGTTACTGGCTATGCCTAGTGTGGAGATCTCCAGCTATCTTACAAAGTACAAATTTGTTTAAAAAGTGCAGTGAACACGTCTCTAAAAATGTTGTATTCTCTTATTGGTGTAATTGGCAAATAAACTCTATTTTATTTATTTATTTTGTTTACTGCCTTACTGGCGGTCAAAACACTCACAAGTTCGATTCATAAGCAGTGGTACCAACCCTAGTCGTGACAAACCCTAGCCAGAGGCGTTTGGGCACAGTATGACTGCAGCCCACCTCGTGTGTCGCAAAGCTACGCTGAGTGTGTTAGACACAATATTATGCTCTGTTAGAAGGACTGATTTGGCAGCTCCTAAATTGCTTAAGCTGCTTTTAAAAAGCAGCAGTATCTCTCTCTGAGAGATACCGGCCCTTAGAGAGAGAGAGAGTCCATACTGATGCTTTTTATTTCCGAAATCAAAAATTTATTTCAACATAAAGAATTTACATTCTGTTTGTTGAATGTCAATGTACAATTTTATCCGCTGTCTTTGGGTCGAGTTGTAGTGGAGAAAAAGACAGCGCAAAAAAAGGCGTTTGGGGTCCGAGGTGGCTGGGTGCCATACAAACTTACTGTATGGTACCCGGCTGCCTTTGACTCTATATGCCTCACATGTTCTCTTCACGATTGTTTTGTTGACGTTCGTGTCTTCTGTTTGTGTACCTTTATGTTTACTTTGTGTTTCTGTGACAATTTAAGAAAAATACCTCTTTCTTTTCTTTTCTTTTTCTTCTTTCTTTTTTCAAATTATGTTAAATTTAATACATAACTTGCTACGACCTACGTAACAAGATACCAGAATAGCATTGCTAGTTATTGATTGCAAGATGAGTGGAATCAACAACTTGCAATGCTAAAATATTACTTACTATTCATACAAAAGTATTATCAAAGAATTCTTCTGTACTGTTTCAGCTCTGTGGTGCGTGTGTCACATTGCGTAACACAGCTTTGACATATGCACGAGCAGTAGGCCGGCAGCGGGCGCGGTAGGTGTAGCTGCGATATGGACAATTGCTTCAATACTACTCCGGTATTGCACCACTGAGATAAAGGTGATCCGTGAAGGAAAGCATCGTGAGAAAACCCGCATTAATTGGCTTCATTAATTATAAGATCCCTGAAGATATAGTCCTACCAAAACATCAATGAAAAAAAACTGACGAACTTCTCGGCTCAAAAATATACATGATAGTATATATATGAATTTGCTAAGTTCCTTGTTCTCCCGAATCTAGCAGTGTTTTGATAAATGAAGAAAAATCATTTGTGTGCCTATGAAATCTACAGATTTAAGTTAACAACTATTCGTTTAAATGTCTGCTAATTTCATGAAGACGAGGAACTTCGGAAGTTCTTACATATCATGTGTTTGAGCCGGAAGCTGATTAATGAAACTAAGAACTGATTACCAACAGGTAATCAACTGTTAACAACACTTAGGGCCGGTGTTTGAATTGAGAATTTCACTAAGTAAATACTTAAGTAACGTTCCGTCACGCTCTTATTTCTCAGCAATTCGAAGAGACAGCACTGCAGTTGACTAGGTATTTACTTAGCGAAACTACACTTACTTACTTAATTCAGAAACTGGCCCAATGAGTCGACACCCGAATACTCACTCAATCAATCAGCCCGTACCCGTGCTCCGTTTGACATGGGCTCCACCAAGGCACGCCACATTTTTCTGTCCTCCGCCATCCTCATCCATCCGTTGCCAGCAATCTGACTCAGATGATCGGTCCAGCGAGCTGGTGGGCGTCCTACGCTGCATTTGCCAGTGCGTGGTCTCGACTCGAGAACCTTTGCACACCAAATACTCCTAAAGGACAAATGATACTTAGAGACAACCGTGTCTCTACCTACCCCACTCCAGGTGATGAGTAAGTACTTATAAAGAATTGTGACTACTTATGACGTGAAAAATCGTGAGCGAAGCAATGTCAATGATCAAGTTCTTCTTTATCATAAGAATATGGTCATGTACCATGCAAGTACATTGATATTATGATAAATACGGGTGTGTAGGTCAACGCGATGCCATCTTGTATTAGCCGATTGCGCATTGGACGATACGAATGTGCTATGGTAGACATTGTGGACTGAAAGAGGATGTAATGACCAGAATTTAAAAAGGAATGTTACTTTGGTTTGCACATATGGAGAGGACGAAGGACTAAAGATTGACAAAAGAATTACATAGAGCTAATGTGGGTGCAAGGGCCCATAAGGGACGTCCTAAGGGAACATACTTCGACCAAACAGGGTATGTATTAGCAAGAGGTCCGACAAAAAGTACTAGAAACTGGCGTCCGTGCATGGAACGACTAATTAATGTTGATGAAGCTAAAGAGATCTATTAGTATTGTGGCAAATGGCAATCCCTGGTCTTTGCCTACCCCTCCGGGATACAGGCGTGAGTTTATGTTATGTGTTATCTTTACATTGGACGTAACGTATAAATTGTGTGAGCGAGACAGCATGCTCCACGTAAGAACAGCCTTAAGCCTCTTAATGTAATTCCTGGTGTAGTACATACGACACACAATATTCTACAAAAGTCTGCGTGCTATAAACTATATAATAGGGGTTAAAGTATGAAATTTCCGTTTTATTGCAATAGGTTCTTTGAATTGACATAGAATCTTCATGGTTTGAGGTTTTCGAATGAAACTTTTTTCAAATGGTTTCTATGATGTTCTTTTTTTAAAAAATGTGAACCATTTGAATATCGACTTTCAATTGTTTTTGTTATTCAATTTAGACAAGAAAGATGGATACTGCGAAAATTCGAGTGATTTTTGAATACGAGTTCCGACGCGGAACTAACGCGGCAGAAACAGCCCGCAATATCAATGCTGCGTTTGGAGAGGGGTCTACTAATGAACGCACCGTGCGATTTTGGTTTAAACGCTTTCATGATGGAAATTTCGACTTAAAGAACGAGCCACGAGGAAGACCGCCCACACAGGTGAATAACGATGAATTAAGAGAGATAGTGGAAGCCGACCCTAGTCAAACTACCCAGGAATTAGCGGCATGGTTTAACGTTACCTTACCCACAATATTGACTTACTGCGTCAAATCAATAAAATAAAAAAATACGAAAAATGGGTGCCTCATAATCACTCGAATTTTCGCAGTATCCATCTTTCTTGTCTAAATTGAATAACAAAAACAATTGAAAGTCGATATTCAAATGTTTCACATTTTTTTAAAAAAGAACATCATAGAAACCATTTGAAAAAAGTTTCATTCGAAAACCTCAAACCATGAAGATTCTATGTCAATTCAAAGAACCTATTGCAATAAAACGGCAATTTCATACTTTAACCCCTAATACTATTAAAGAAATATATTTTCTTATTTCTGTATAGCAAGCACAAATACGGGCACTTTCAGTTATATGTTGCGTTATGTAGAGAAATTTGGTAGGTAATCTAACGATAAGTAGTTACTTAGATTGGAGTGGCATAGCTTTTTTACCATAGAAGACATATTAAAACTTAAAAAAAAATTAAAAAGTAAAGCCATAAAAATATTTTTTCGGGGTTTTCAGGATCTTAAAAAATGCGAAAAATAAACTGATTCTAATAATGAAAACTTATTATATTTTGTTTTTTCATTTAATTCTAAACTTATTCTTATTAGTGTGATGCAAAAAAAAATTTACAAGATATAACTCAAATATTAATAAACGCTTCACACATTATAAGGCGTTACGTGCAAGTTGTGACGTCGTTGTTTGAGCCCGATTTGTATGGCGCATTTTTGTACCACTTGACTATATTGACTGTCCGACACGAAAATTATTAGTCGTAGAGAAAAAAAAATATCACGTTTATTTATCTTTTAACGTGGTCCATTTTCTTCCGTGGATGTCGTAGAAGGCGACTTCGGAAATCAATTACCAGGAGACGGGCAGCAGAGTCTTCCTGAGATTCCAACCGCATACTGCGATCGCCAACCCGCCTGCCAAGCGTGGCGATTATGGCAAAACCCCTCGTGGTTATGAAAACCATGAGGGAGGCCTATGTCCTGCAGTGGACGTCGAATGGCTGATGATGTGGTCTCCCGATTATATTGAAACATTTTTTTTGTGCAAGTTCTCCATTGTAACTGCCCTAAAATGACTCTCTTCTCGCTAATAATCGACACACCACAGTTGCATTCAATCGCACAAGTCTGTGAGAAACACTGGCAATGACATAGTTTTAGCAAGACGAAAGCTTCACACTAGTGGACCAATGTTAAGGTCGCGCGATATATTTGTCTGAGTATCTCCCACGTGTTTGTTAAATCGTACTGGAGTTAATTTAATTGTAACGTTCACACCCACTTAAATACCGTACAAATGTACACACAGCTACTCTATACTCCATTCCAAGAAACGAGCTCCCAAAGAAAGTCGTCCATTCGCGGCCACTGGTTATTGCGCGTGGCCTTCAAAAGCATGTAAACCTACCCTATGAAGTGGACCGTCTTCGCTTATTGTTTCGCTTATCTCTAGCCGCGCGCATTGACCAATGAGATGCGAGTATTTGTTCCCTAGGAGTTCGACTCGTGGAACGACATTAATGTAGCTCATCGTTTCTGTGTAAATAACGCAGCCTATATAAGTCCAGCCTATATAATCCGTGTGGCGCCGGATTAATAATAGCGTCACTCCATTTCCTCCCGTGGATGTCGTAGAAGGCGACTAAGGAAATACATTACCAGGAGACGGGCAGCAGCGTCTTGGAGAGTCTGAGATTCCAACCACATACTGCGATCGCCAACCCGCCTGCCAAGCGTGACGATTACGGCAAAAACCCCCTGGGTTATGAAAACCATGAGGGAGGCCTATGTCCTGCAGTGGGCGTCAAAGGGCTGATGATGACGATGATATAAGTCCCACTGTAGGGCACGTGCCTTCTCTGAAAGAGACAGAATGGGCTTAATCACCACACGTGCCCATCGCGGATTGGCGATTTCAAACTGTGAGGTACCTACGTGATTACCTCAGATACCTACTCAGGTTTCCTCACAATGTTTTCTTTCGTTAGCGAGTGGTATTGCTACTACAACTTTACATTCCGTTCTTTTTCTATTTAATTTAGCTTATTTTTTATTTGTATTTTTAATATTTACTCAAACACTGTTTACCACAGAGGAACCTTTTAATAATAGTAATCCTCAAACGGGAGCCCACGATACAGGATTTGCCTAGTGTGGGGCCCACCAGAAATTACATCTGCCAATCGTTGTTACAAATAAATAAAATTTTTACTTACTTTTACTTACTTCTTTACCGGATACTATTTAAACAGACTCTGAGAAGTGGTTTAAGGAGGTTTCCTTAAAGCGCAAATATAAAATTATGTCATTTGGAAAAAATAAACTCCTGGAACAAAGGTTGATGTTACTACGTACATCGCATTTCGCGGTTATTTAGTAGGTAAATTAACTGTGAATGAAGTTGTCGTGAGGAAACCTGAGAGTCCGAGGGGTTCAGACCGCTGCGCTGACGCTTTAATTCGGTTGTAGAAACATGAAAAAATTCAGGGGCTTCACAAGTTAGGGAGTAGGTAACATGCGAAAAGGAAAACTTCGTACAAAATGCATTGAAAATTACAATGCTGAAGTTATAAGTTCTGTAAAACAGATAAAGCCCCCTCTTTCTACAGAACCCTACACTGCGCGTGGCCCGACACGAACTTGGCCCGTTTTTTTTATTATTTATTTAAGAAATTCCCTCACTGAAACCTATACAGGTTTATCTGTGAGCTGAGGTGAGTTACCGTCACTTATCAAAGTCAGTAGATAGTTTGCCACTGGATTTGTACACAGAATAAGCTCGCTGGTCTGGTCGATAGTCTGCGACACGGATCTGCGCTTGCGCTTTGCCCGATTCATATGACTATTGTGTCGTGTGTATGCGTGTGCTTGTAGCGTCAGTAGATGCAAGCAATTGATCTCAGGGTTGGCTAACATAGATCCATATGTGTGATATGGGTAGCGTCGGCAGAGATAGTGGGTCCCAGCAGTTGGGTTGACTAGGATAATAACGCAACCTATATAAGTCCCACTGCAGGACATATACATCCCACTGTCTTCCTTCAGAGAGAATGGGCCCCAGCGTGGATCGGCAATTTAAAGCGCACCGCCTTAAATCAAACGCAGACTCTGGACACCCTCAGACTATCTGCGTGTCCCATGTGCCCGTCCACAAGCACTCGAGAGTACTTGCTGGAGGCCACAGACGCTAGAGTGCGCGTGGCGGAGTTCTGGGCCAGTAAAATCTAATTGGTTTTGTCACCGACACGATAAGATGAAATCAAACGCAAAAAAATAGTATGGACCGGTTCATACAACAAGTGAATTCTGAAACACGTCGCTACAGTTTGTCGTTTACAACAATCTTTGTTCAACGAGATTTTTTTTTTGTTCAACATCTCATTTTTTTTTGTGCTTTCGCGGTTGCTCTGCTTTGTAGTGGTGGTATGTGAATGTAATAGACTAATCCCCAGTTTCTCGTACACTAACACGCTGTTAATCTACTGTTAACAGCTGTCAATTGACCAAAGTGCATACAAAAAAAAAACCACTGACAGCTGTTAACAGTAAATTAACAGCGTGTTAGTGTACGAGAAACCGGGGGTTAGGACATTCTTTTAGGTATGAGAGTGTTTTACAAAGACTGCGAAGATGGTATATCAGGGTCGAGACCATGTAGTAACACTATTAGCGCCACCGAGGAAAAAAATCATACCTATTTTACAGATCATGTTAATAGTAATTTTTAGGACCCATTGCCGTTTTTGGCATAAATGCTAACTAGTCCCAAGTTCGTAATACTAGGTACCTACTTTTTCGTGGGTCCTAGGAGATACCTACGGTATTTGACACGATCAACAATAAATTATTTCATAAGCTCAAAAATTACAAAATATCTCGGAAAATGTATCTCTTTTAGTCAATTACTAGTTATTACATTTTTAAATAGATTAAACATAAAAAGAGTACTCTGAAATGTGACGTCATAAGCAAGTATTTTCATACAAAATTCCGTTTCAAAAGTAACTCATTTGATATTTTGTCAAATGCCCAATTGTACTGACATTTTTTGCAACTTAGATCTGTAAAAAAGATATGATATTTTTTCCTCGGTGGCGATAACGTTACTCCCTGGAGCCCCTTAATGCTACGTTGATGATTGTTTAGTGGATAAACTAACCTTGTTATTAGGTAGACGTACTCACGATACGGGCGACTTAGCAACAGAAACTGTAAAGGTTGAACGTCCTGCAGAAGAGAGCGATCAGATTCATATATAAGCTAGGCAATAGAGATTCGTTAAGAGATTTCTTTAAAGAAACTAACATCCTAACAGTTGCTAGTCAGTATATCTATGAAAATATTATGTACGTTAGGAAAAATATCAGTGACTTTAAAACTGTAGGTAGCCAACACAATGTAAATACTAGAAATAGACATAAACTTTCGTTCCCAAAAATTGAGGCTGGCAAAGGTTAATACATCCTTTATGGGGCATTGTATACGTTTCTACAATAATATCCCTGAGGATATAATAAGCTTGCCGGAAACGCGGTTCAAAAAATGTGTGAAGCACACTTTGTGCCAAAAAAGCTACTATAACATTAAAGATTATTTAGATGACAATGATGTCTGGAATTAAAGCCAGTTCAATGCATGAGTTTTAGTACATTTATATAAATCCTGTAAAGCGTAGGGCGTGTGTAGGGCGAGGGCTGATAGTAAAGTCCAGGATAAAATGGTTTTGTGGACGATTTATAAACTCTGTTATTCACTTCGATTGCGACGAAATAAAACAGTAGCATAATTTAGCAAATTGAAGAAATTTATAAAAGCACGAAAAAACAAGAGCTGTTTCCTGCCGCTTTATTTTTTTTAATCTTACGACATTGATATTAGGCCTGGGGTGCAGACCTATACAGCCTACTATGAAATTAATTTTGTTATAACCGTAATAGCCGCTGTACTACAAATCAATTTTACAAATGGCCTCAGTCTGGGTGTTTGTGATGTCTTTGACTGGTACCATAGCACAAGGTATCCCAGTTTGGTACCGGAACAAATTACTTAGAACCAAGTCCTTATATTACGCTACTCGTTATGAGAAATGTTTTGGCGGTCAACAACCGACCAGTTGCGGTCGTCCCGGTACACGCTCTGCCCACAGAATACTCTTGCACTCTCGACGCTAATTTATCCAACTTGCGTTACAATCGAGCGCATTTATTTATTAATTTTTGCCAAAATATACTTTCAGTTTCCGATGCGCTCTGAAGTTTCAATAAGTTTAATGGTATTACTTACAACTGAAACGTTTACGAAGTTGTAATTTCGGAATTATTGCGTTAAATTGTGACGCAATTTGAACACAATGGCGTCGAGAGTAGTGGGGCAGTTTACAGAATAAAATTAAATAATGATAGAACGGTCGCTGATTGACATTGAATAATATGCAAGTTTGGGTTTTTATATTTTAATTACTAACATGATGTAGTAGTTTTATGTAACGTATGAAATGTTTTATGTGACGGTGAAGAGGCCTATCTAACAATGGGCGTCTTTCATGGGCTGTTTAGATTGGATAACAGTTTTGGAGCTGTTTAGATGCAGGGGAACATGTTCTAGACTTTAAAACAATCTTAGGTACTATTCGGACCCCGACCCGTGTTTTTAATCCGTTTTCTGTTTCGCGATACATTATTTGTTTGCTTCCCGCAGCAATGATAATTTTTCTTCTTCAAAGACCTGCCAATAAAATAGTTTTCAATTGTTTTGTGCGTGAAAAAGGGGACTGTACCCTGGAATGTGTTCAAAGTACCTTGTGGCGCCATCTTTGGACCAGTAGCGGTACTCTGACGTGAATGACTATTGTATCACTGTCCATTATGCAATGCAATGCCTCAATTCACCATGTGTTTCGGTGGGCGTCTTGGATGATTCTGTCAGTCACTCGGCAGGCTGATGGACTAACGTTAAAGGTGTGGCCAGCCAGCTGAAAAGTCCTCAGCTGAACTGAGCACACCTCAACGGTCAGCTGCTTGGCGTAACTGACTAGGGATGCAAGACGCTTGCCCTCTTTTGATTTTTGAATGCGAATTTTGTTACAACGTAGATACAAACCACTTACATATCTATGACATAATAAGGTGTGGTTCGAACCTTCGCATTGCTACCGTTTCGGTGTTTCATTCACAAAACAAAACAGTGCGTTTTTTTGTTTTAATTTGTAACCAGGCGAACTTCGTACCGCCTACACCTCAGATTCAATACATACATACATACATACATACCTACATACATAACCTCACGCCTGTATCCCAGAGGGGTAGGCAGAGACCAGGGACTGCCACTTGCTACGATCCTGACAGATCACTTTCACAATTGTAGCACTGTCTAGTTTTTTAATTATTATTTTTTTCGTGAATTTTTCCCATGTTTTAATAATTTGCTGTTCGGGACTTTTCGGACAAATCCAACAAATCAAACATCACAAAAATCGGCCCAGCTAAATATAAACGCTATAGCATTTTATATTCTTTTAAAATTTAAGTAACTTGTAGATACAATTTAAAAGAAAAATGAAATCAAGCTTAGATTTATCTTATTGCACTTTTGTCGAGACAGAATTTGTCAAAGCACAGAGCAAAACCAAAATATCATAAAAATTATTAAAAAGAACATGTTTTATGAATTCGTTTATTAGCTTCGAGTCAGGATGGCCGAGCGGTCTAAGGCGCTGCGTTCAGGTCGCAGTCCACTTCTGTGGGCGTGGGTTCGAATCCCACTTCTGACAAGGTTTTTGTGTTCCTTCTATTTTATTTATGAGGTAGGTACTGAAATGATACTTTGATGAAATGAAAACCTGATAATAAGTAGTGATTACCATACTCTTTGATAATAAGATAACAATGCATTGTCAAATCCAATCAAAATTAGGGTTGCCAGATAGTTTCCTTTCGAACAAGCCTGTCTTATTTGAGTCGCAGTGGTCCCTTTCCCATCGATATTATTATTGGACAGAAAAGGGCAGGGTATATTATCTATGGATCTTACTAGGTGCAGTAAACAACTGCCTGATGGGCCAGAGATATTTTTTAAATGTTTCTTCGATTGAAAATGAAATATTTCTTTTTTGTATTTCCTCGAAACTTTGTTTAATACTTTAATACAATCAATAAAGTTTTTGTTGCTCAGTTTTTCAAACCTCAAATTTTAAGACTTTCAAATTTGTGCAGACAGTTAAACATTTGTAAAACATTTGTAAAACAGTTGCAAGTTTATGGAAATATTTATGAAAATATTTATGAAAATATTATGTACCTACGTTAGAAAAAATATCAAGGAAACTAGAAATCAGAAATAAATAATTTATTTCAACGCAAAGAATTTACATTCTATTTGTCAATGTACTATGTTAACTGATGCCTTCGGGCCTTAGTATAGTGGAGAAAAAGGCAATGGAAAAAACCCCACTCTGACCATCTTTTCTCAAATCATAAGATTCCATGATCGCCATCAATAACTTTAAAAGCTTTAACTTTAAAGCTTTAAAAAATGGTTTAACGTTACCTTACCCACAATATTGACTCACTTGCGTCAAATCAATAAAATAAAAAAATACGAAAAATGAGTGCCTCATAATCACTCGAATTTTCGCAGTATCCATCTTTCTTGTCTAAATTGAATAACAAAAACAATTGAAAGTCGATATTCAAATGGTTCACATTTTTTAAAAAAAGAACATAATAGAAACCATTTGAAAAAAGTTTCATTCGAAAACCTCAGACCATGAAGATTCTATGTCAATTCAAAGAACCTATTGCAATAAAACGGCAATTTCATACTTTAACCCCTATTATTATTATAGGATTTAATATTTTAAGTTGAAAATTCTGTTAATTAGTTTAAAACGTATTTTAAAAAGAATAAATGTGGATATTCTTTATTAGCTTCTTCTCCACATAATCTATTAATTGTGAAACTAACAACCTTGACGTTAATTAAGTAAACATTCTGTTTTTATAATGAATAAAAATATTTGAATTGAATAAAATTGCATTTGTAGTCAGATTACTTGAAACTTAGTATATATGCACTTCAAAACAATCGATGAAATAATTTTTTTTTTGGGCTCCGTACTCAACAACCGGGCTCCGTCTGTCTGTCTGTCTGTCCGCGGCTTAGCAGAGAGACGATAAGTGTTTTGGCGTAGATATACATAAATTAATCACGCAATAAACATAAACTAATTCCGTGTGGCGCCGGATTAAGAATAGCGTCACTCCATTTCCTTCCGTGGATGTCGTAGAAGGCGACTAAGGAAATAAATTACCAGGAGACGGGCAGCAGCGTCTTCCTGAGATTCCAACCGCATACTGCGATCGCCAACTCGCCTGCCAAGCGTGGCGATTATGGCAAAACCCCTGATGGTTATGAAAACCACGAAGGAGGCCTATGTCCTGCAATGGGCGTCGAATGGCTGATGATGATGAATCACGCCGGCGAAACGGCAGTATGAAATCTTTAAAAAAAAATTACCTCCCTTACACCTGAAATAGGGATGCAATCTTTTTCTCGCCTACACCATAGTATGGGGTATCGTTGTATTGGTTATTTAAAAATATCATTAGTGCAGGAAAGCTCTTTTTCGATTTAGGGATCCGTTTACAAAATATTTAGCTTTAAAACGCAATTTTTTGTTACAGTAGGGCGTGCTATCTCCCATCTAACCGGTTGATTGTAGAAACGTGAAAAAATTCACGACAGTAGCACACAATAATGAACTTAAAAGGAATACTATCACTCGCCTAAGTAAGTAACAAGTAACAAGTTGACCAGTAATAAGCGACGAACTTATAAAAGGAAAACTTCTTACCAATTTAATTGAAAATTACTTTGATGATGTCTGTACAGTAGGTACCTACCTAAACAACCACTTCTACGGAACTCTAGACTACGCGTGGCCCGACACGTACTTGGCCAATTTATATCATGATTCTTAAAAATGCAGCCCCTAAGAGGCTAAAAACCGGGAAAGTGCGTGTCGGGCGCGAAAATTTCATTTCATAAGTAATTTTCAATGGAATTTGAACAATTTTTCGCCGTGAATTTCCGTTAAGTTAATTATTATATTATGTACTTCCCTAAGATATTTCACGTTTCTAAAATCAAACGTTTAACCGGAGAGCGGGATGCCCTACTCTAAAGAAAATTTACGACTCAAGGCGTAGTATTTAACAAACAGGTCCCTTTAACAAAAATGTTTTTTTCTACACCCACAATATTTACCATACTCTGGGATAATTTTCTTTGGCAACATTTTACCAAATTTCAGCTTTCTGGTAGTGCTAATCAGACAGACGGTCATGGCGAAACTATAACCTTGTTGATTACAAAATCCAAATTGAATTAGAATTTGGGTAAAAGGAGCTAAAACGAGCATTGTCTAGGGACCTCGGCGTGTTTAAGCTGGCCCCAAACAAGAGTTTCCAAAATCTACATGACTATTCTTCTTCTTGATCGGTACGCTCTTGACAGAGCGGTCGTGGTCCTCATGAAGAGGCTTTATTGTGGGCTGATGTTGCGTGCCTCATGATGACTGTTACAACCAATCATTTTGAGTGAAATACCATTTTCACGTGGAAGTACCTTAAACTAAACCTCTTCGCACATAATAACCCTCAATCTACAGCTGCGTTGTGTTAACACTCATTCAAACTGCGCGGATTCTGGCTGGTTTCTTCGAAAACACGGCTTTGTATAGAAGTTATTGTGCTGCGCGAGCGAACAGATGGGGAATCCATCTGATATAATCATCAGATACAAATCCTATTAATAGAATTTTGATGACCGACGTCACTAATACATTCATCATCATCATCATCATCATTCAGTCACAAGAAGTCCACTGCTGGACATAGGCCTCCTCCATGGATTTTCGTGATATCTTTTTAGTATCCAAAACTCAGTACAGCTCAAATAAAACCCTATATCTAGTGATAATTTAGACTCATGTTCGCGATTATTTTTGATGCTATAAAATTTAAAAAATCATTGATATTCGACGGCCCTAGACAGAACATTGAAAAGTACTGTATATTTTTTTACATTTTAAATACTAACCATGTGATTTCCGTGTGGCACCGGATTAAGAATAGGGCCACTCCATTTCCACTTTCATTACCAGGAGACGGGCAGCAGCGTCTTCTTGAGATTCCAACCGCATATTGTGATCGCCAACCCGCCTGCCCAGTGTGGCGATTATGGCAAAACCCCTCATGGTTATGGTTATGAGGGAGGACTATGTCCCGCAGTGAGCGTCAAATGGCCGATGATGATGATGAAATACTAACCCACAGAGTACATTATACTAACCATAAGAGAGTAAAATGTATTATAATATAACACACCTGGTTTAGAGGTATTGGCCAGCCTTAAATTTACGGAACATCTGTAAAATAGTTTCTATTAATTTTAAATGTCTTTTATTAATTTTAAAATTAATAATTAGGTGATAACCGTACAATTAAGTAACATTATTTATGTTGGAGCCATTACTTTTACAGTGATTTTCATTATTGTAGATTTTTAGTATGTATCCTACACTGGGAATACGGCCTGGCAACACTGTTCAAAATGTCAGTTTTTTTCTGATCACGAACGACTCGAACGAGTGATAACAATAACCTCTCTTGTTTTGTCTGCTCTCTGCTGTACTCTATTCTATGTATGATTTCTACACCAGAATCATGACGGTCATCAAGGTAAACAATGAAAAGGAAGTCATCAGTAAACTAACTTCGTATATAGAAACGATATCCAGCGATTCGATCAAACATCGCGGTAAATTCTACGTTGGGTTATCCGGTAAGCTAAACTTCAATAACTTTCTGTAGGTAAATACTAACTTGACTTTACGTGACCTTCCGAATAAATAAGATTGAACAGTCGACAACTTATACATAATTAATATAGTTGAAAATATTCCTGTAACATCCTCCAGAGAAAAATGTCCATTGTACTAAGTATGGCTACACATCTAACACAATAATAAAGTGTTATCTTTCAAACAGTGCCACTTCAAAGCAAAAAAAATAAAAGCTTTTTTTCAAAATGGAAAACAGAATAAAAAAAATCTAAAGTTGTTGGAAATGACAAACTAACTGACATGTAACAGTAATGGGCGTTGCCCTAAGAAACATAATAAGTTCTGTTAAAATATATATAAATATATATTTTTTTCTAGAAAATAGGTAATGCTCGCATGCTGGTTTTGGATACTTTTTGGCTTGCCCTCCACTATTACATTTCCTGTTTGGTTACCATAGTATCTGCCTAGGCCCTGCTTTCATAAAACTATAATTCATAGTTTATTATGACAATTCCAGGTACATTGCGTAGCAGAGACTACTTATTATTCTGTCTGTTAATCGATTTGCAACGGACATCAAATTGTCAAACAGGCCCCTGGTGTGTCCCTTACCATCCATTCTGCTCACATTAATTTGATACCATAACAGAGGTCGTGGGTTCCATTCCCACTGTGGGCTGCCGTACATTTGTACAAATGGCTTCAGTCTGGGTGTATTTTCATGTTTGTGGCTTCCTTGCCTGATTACCGTAGCACAGGGTATCCTAGTTTGGGACTGGTTCAAGTGATTGTGTTGTGTGAAAGTTATTATTATTCATCATCATCATCATCATCATCATCATAATCATCATCATCATCATCATCATCATCATCATCATCATCATTAGCCATTTGACGCCCACTGCAGGACATAGGCCTCCTTCGTGGTCTTCAAAACCACGAGGGGTTTTGCCATAATCGCCACGCTTGGCCGGCGGGTTGGCGATCGCAGTATACGGTTGGAACCTCAGTAGGACGCTGCTGCCCGTCTCCTGGTAATTGATTTCCTTAGTCGCCTTTTACGACATCCACGCCTTCCGTGTCTGGAGAAATGGAGTCACGCTATTCTTAATTTGGCGCCACACGGAATTATTATTATTATTATTATTTCATCAAAATAAAGAATTCTTATCTTATCACTCATACTCATTTCTCTATGCAGGTGGCTCCCTAGTGAAATACCTGTGTGAAGGATTGCCACAAGTGAACACGGACTGGTCCAAGTGGGTCCTGGCGTTTTGTGACGAGCGGTTAGTACCCGAAGACAGTGATGACTCCACATTCGGGACTTACAAAAGGCAGCTGCTGCCAAAGACTGGATTAGAAGAGAAACAGTTTGTCACTATAAAACAGGGTGTTTCAGGTAGGTGAAGATAATTAAATTCAATTGAAGATCATTTAATTCTCTAAGGCCCGGTTTCTGAATTGAGAATTACACTAAGTAAACACTTAAGTAACGTTCTGACACACTCTTTTCTGAGGAATTTGAAGAGTCAGCACTACAGTTAACTATTTACTTAGCGAAATTCTGAATTCAGAAACTGGCCCTAAATCCTATGGCCCATGGCTGAGAACCTAGTACCAAGGACCTGGGTCTAGTTAGCATTTATGCCAAAAACTGCAGTCTTGAGCATTTTCATAAATACTATGAATACTAACGCGTTTTTAGCATCAATTGCTGTGCCACATAGTTTAACTTGTTGGTTTTTAGTGCATATTTGAAGGCAATTTTGATTTTTTGTGCTAATCAATGAGTAAATCTGTTCATGTCGATTATCATTCCAGCCCAGGTAGCAGCGACAGACTACACCGAAAAACTCAAATCAGCCTTCGGAAGCGAAGAGTTCACTTTCGACCTACTTCTTTTGGGCATGGGCCCAGATGGGCACACCTGTTCTCTATTCCCCGGCCACGGATTGCTGAGCGAAGCGTCGTTGCGTGTGGCTGCTATAGTCGACTCGCCCAAGCCTCCGCCAGAAAGGGTGACGCTGACTTACCCCGTCATAAACAGAGCTAGGAATTGTATATTTGCTATCAGCGGCGCAGGGAAAGCTGAAATGGTTAAGGTATGGTCGTATATAGGATATTAGTAGATAAAAAAACCGGAAAAGTGCGAGTCGGACTCGCCCACCGAGGGTTCCGTACAGTCATGTAGGTACTTACATATTATTATAAATAGTGATCCTATACGGAACCCTAAAAATTTTAAGTCAGGCCAAGTGCGAGTCGAATTCCCGCACCTCGGGTTCCGTACTCGCGCTTGGCCGTTTTTTATTGTCAGAATATGTAATACCTAAGTCCCATATTGACGCCAAGTTTGATGCCTGTGTGTATTATCGTTTTTACGATAGAGCATAAACAAAAAAACACGTTTTTTGTATGGAGACCACCCTCATTTTTTATTGTTTTTTAAATTTTATTGGGTATTTGTTAAGTAACACATATTCTGTAAAAATTTCAACTGGCTACCTATTACACTTCCAAAGATGAAAATGAAATGAAAAATGTTTATTGAGCTGAACAAAAATGAACAACATATAAAGTAACTAGGAAACCCAAACTAAATGAAATTGTATGTTGGGGCACAGTGATCCATTCAGGGTGAACTTCACAACATAGTGTTTGGACAGTAATAAAATAAAAGTTAAACATGCATACAGCAAACTATAATATGGCTCGTCTTTTATTTCAAATAGAGCCCTTTAATTAAAGATCGGACGGACGGACAGACAGCGGAGCCAGAGTAATAGGGTCCCGTTTGGCACTCTTCGGGTACGGAACCCTTAAAAGTGAAGGCTGGGCCGCGTTTTATGAAACTACAATGCATAGTTTATTATTGCAAATCGATGAGCATCGCCTAGCCGATTCTTCCTACTTGTTAATTGTTAATCTACATCGAACAGTCATAGTTAACAATGAATTGTAGTTCTATAAAGTTATTTCCGATTTCATTCTTTCTTTTTGTTAGAAAGGGTGGCCTCAGATAAAAATGGTCAAGATCGGTTGACGGGATCCGTGAGAAAATCCTCAAACTCTTCAATTTGCAAAGGCATCTGCACGGCATTGTGGACACAGCCATACCGCAATAAAGGATACCGTCAGCGCCACCTTGTGTTAAAATTAGCGAACTATAGTTTCTGTTTATTGCGTGTTTTGTCTTTACCGACTTGTATTGTTCCAGCGCATCTTAAAGGACCAAGAAGACCTGCCAGCAGGTCGCGTGAAGCCACAGGGTTCCCTCTACTGGATCGTGGACAGCGCCGCCGCCGCACTTTTGTGAAGCAGCGTGGCGTTCTAAAAAGCTCACCAGCGCCAAAATCACATCTTATTTTACAGAACTTTTTTCCAAAAATTGTCTTTCTAAGTACTCGAAACCGGCGTGCGTCCATGCATGTTGGATAAGCGAAAGTTTTGTCAGGATCGTGGCAAGTGTCAAATCCTGTCTCTGCCTACTACGCCAGGCAGTGGCGTAAGTATAAGGTGGCAGGGCTGGCAAAATGCCACGGGCCCCCGACCTGAGGGGGTTCTCAAAGTATGAGGCCGCGAGCTCAGAAGTAACTTAAATTAAAAATATATCAACATCATCATCGGCCATCAAGTTGAAAAATACATCATATTATAAATCAATTAAAGTTCGACCTTATATACTAAAACTAAGGACCATAATTATATAGGCCACGGGCCTCAGATGGCACCTATAGTTACGCCACTGATGCCAGGATACAGGCGTTAATTTAGTAATGTAGTGTGTGTCTTTCTGTTCTCTCAATCATGTAAATAGTGACTTAGGACCAACGACCGAGAACCTGAGGCCAAAAACAACCTAGGACTAAATGCTAACGGCGTTATTTATAGAAACACGATTCCTCTAAAGCACCCCTAAGAGCAGTTTATTTAACTTGCGGTTACGACTTGTCCTTATAAAATCTCCACCAAAGACTAAGTAATCGGCGTTTTAAGGAATCGTGTTTTTTATAAAGAAGACCGTAAATCTCTCGGTTCTTGGTCGTAAAAATCACCATTTGCGTGATTGGGAGAAGAGGAAGACACTTTTTGCAAAAATAATCTGTAAAACATTGTGTGTTTTTTTTTTTCGTTGGTGGCGCCAGTCATCCAGTGTTAAATACTCTTATGTGGAGGTTTGTCCACTTGCTCAACGACTTACACACAATTTAAAACATGCAAAACTTCTTCTTATGCCGTGCGTGTTTCCGCAAAAACTAGAAAATATAGAGAATATTTTCAATTAATATAAATAGAAGAGCCCCACGAAGTTCAAGCAAAAAAAACCATATCGAACAGATCGGATACATTGCTTTACTTTTACGACCGAGGGCTGTAACCCGAAAGCTTAGGACTAGGTAGCATTTCTGGCAAAAACGGCCGTTTCAAAAGAAAAAGAGGGAACCCTTATAGGTTCACTTTGTTGTATTTATAGCAAGCAATAACGTCATCAAGTACAGGGAAAAATCTGAAAACTATACATTTGTATTGAATCATTAAAAAAACTGTCTGAAGTTCGGGAAAAGCTCGTTTTGTTTAATAAATTGCTCTATCGTAAAAACGGCAAGACATACAGGCATCAAACTTGGCGTGATTGTGGGGCTCACAGATATCTCAATGTAGGTTATTATATATTCTAAAAAAAAAGATAATTTATTCAAGGAACATTTTACAGTGACCTTATCACTAAGGCAGTGGTACCGTGCTCCCTAAAAAAGGTTAAAATCTGTGGTTTAGGATAAGCAGTGCCCCTCCGGAAAACCTATTACATTCCAACAAAATAATAAAAACGGCCAAGCGCGAGTACGGAACCCTACGTTGCGGATTCTAAAAAAATTACTTTTGGGACAAGCCCGAGAAATTTAATTAATTTTTGATTGGCACATCGTGATTCGTGTGCAGACCACAAAAGATAATCGCAGTTCCCACGCCCACACACCCTTGTCGGCTTGTGGGCGGGTACGTGGTCGTACATAGGTACATTCCGATAAGTTTATTTTTGATAAGAAAAAAAAATTAAAGACATGTTATGTAGAATTTGTAATAAAATATATATATTTACAATTGATTTGGTGTAGTTCTGAAAACCCCTGGTCCTAGCCTCTGCCTACCCCTCAGGGATACTCCTAGTTCAGGTAATTATTTACTTATAATGAGGCTTCTGGAATTTTCTGAATGTGCACGTTTTTTAAGGGTGTTATTTAAATGGTTAGCATAGTATTGGTATTTTTGTGAGCAGAAAAATATAATCTGAGCAGAAATAGCTAATTGATCAGCACTCATGGCCAGCAAACATTTAAAAATCAATCAGCAATTTATATCATTCTGGATGGCTGAAATTATTTTTTATACAGCATATTAATTATATAAGCTGCAATCAATTTTGGTAAACACTCAGAGGGTAAGCAAAAAAATTCATTTTGTGCTGCATATAAAAGTAGCAAGAATACTTGTCATGCTCAAAATGGGCGCATTCCTTATAAAGATTATTTCATTTATTTACCCTCTGAGTGGATGTGTTTGTTTGGGTATGTATTATTTATAGAAGTGTAAATTAATAAAAGATTATTTATTCTTATAAAATAAAATTATAAAATAATTAAGTAGGTACTTAAGCGATTGGCTCCTCGTGTCACGCGCCTGCTCTTGCTCCGCCCACTTTTAACGTACATTGCCGATTTTTCAACAAAAACTCAATCCAATTAGATATTTCGGTCATCATCATCATTCAGCCACAAGAAGATATTTCGGTCACCGTGTTTTAAATATGCATACCAATCCAATACACTGCTGATAAATCTTGCTGATCAAGAAGTTATTTTGCGGACTGATTGTTTATCATGCAAACTCTGTTATATTTATGATTTAATTTTTGACCATTATCAAAATTATTTGCGGAACAAGGATTGCTGCCAGATTTTTTTTTCTTCCAAAAGAATCTTTGTATGCTGACCAAATTATTTAAATGCTGTTTCTTTGTGGCTCACCAAATTTTATAATTGCTAAACATTTCATTACTTCTCCTTTTATAATAAAGGCAAAGAACTTTATTGAAAAATTCTGAGCTTTAGAAAACTAATTTGAAATTTCAACGCGCAACATCGGCATCTAGCCTTTTTTTCGTTTAAGTACACAGTCTATTTTACTGAAAAGTTTGTTTACCACCATGACTACTTTGTCACAAAGACTGTTAGTCTTTTTGTGAATTGGCCATTTATCGACTAAGCCTTCAGATGCAGTGTGAATGCAGTATTGGCACGGCTAAGGTTCGCACAAATCTTTTTGGCGGTAACGTGAACATAGTCACAGATCGTTTGCACATGCATCACTCTCTTTACAGTGTATGTGAGAGTAATTGACTAATGGTAATTTACTACGCAGCACACTACGTCAATTACTCACACATACACTCTAAAGACAGTAAACTGTGTGCAAACGATCTGTGACTATGTTCACGTTACCGCCAAAAAGATCTGTGCGGACTATACAATGAAACTGCTAACCAACCGAGCAGTCAGTGTGTAGTTGGCAAGCAGTTCCCTATTCGGTTGGTTGGCAGTTTTGTTGCAGTTGCACCAACGACATTCAAACTGCATCTGAACTGAAATTTTGCATTCGGAATGCAGTTTAGAAACAGTCCGTCTGTCTAGATCCCACAACAGGAGATTACCACATTGTTAGTGAACGAGAAATCAGAGGTGCATAAATGAAACCAAGTAAAAAGTTCCAATAAGTGTAATTCCCTCATACTTTTCAAATGCCGGCCGAGATCGATCATTCATCCATTCACATAAAAAAGACCTCGCTATTTTTTTTAAATTACAGTTAACTGTTTACAATAACCATTATTATCGACCTAGTACATATTTTTTATTTTTACTTCAATAGTTTTTTTCATAATATAATAATTACAAAAAGTCTGTCAACTAAATACAAGGTTCGGGGCGCATAGCGCCCAGCGACTTACATACATATACATATTATTATAAAAAAAGGTATACCACTAAATTTTTTTTCAACCTTTTTTAAAATAAATCTATTGTAGGGACTTAGCGATATAGAAACAGAGTCTTTTTGTTTGAGCTCTCGAATCGTACCGCATACTATATAAAATGAGAAAACAAAGTGAAACTAATTAAAAAATATATTGCAACACTATACTACTTAATCTCTCGATTAACACTATGATTTTTTTTATTAAAAAAACACGATACGATTCGAGATCGCCCGATTTTTAAGCTAGGAATTTATTTACTGGTTTCAAGCAAAAAGAAAAAAATACTAAGTGTTTTCATGTTCTTTTGCAGTTTTTTTTTCTTTTTCCGAATCCAAAACTCACAAATTATATAACATAAGGAGGTACGTTCCCGGTACCGCAAAGACGTAAACAACTATCTTTACGATACCGATTCTATTTCAAAATTGTTACATTTTTAGTTCGTTTACACAAATCACGTTTTTCATTTTATAAGGTTACAGACATTGGTATTAAATTAAGGGCGTATACCCATTAGTGGTCAAACTGTAATACCGTTTAGGACAAAACGTGTCTTCTGACAGTTTTCAATCAAAAACAGTATTTTAAAATACTGAAAACTAAAGTCACACTAATGAATATCTCGACATCGAATGACAAACCTTTGAGGTGATAAGATCTCTATAGCCTCGACTGTAGAGCGCGAATTCGACCGCTAAACCAAGAATTTTATACAACATCAGACCTAAAGCACAGTTTTAACGATCGAATTCGCACCTCTACGCAGTCGCAGCCACTTTAAGATGAATTGCGTGAAATCTCTAATTTCAAAGTCGCATATTTTAGCGAAGTAAATTTTCACAGTTTGATTTATTATCGATCGCTTAGTTTTGCGATCGCTTTCTTTGGTTGCAGCAAGTCAATTTTTCTCGATTTGATTTTTTATCGTGTATTTTGTGTTCCTGTGTTTAACCTCCTAAGTCCTGACCTTGAAAATAACAATAGACTATTTTTACGAATCGTCAAATTACTCGACCGCTTTAGAGATAGATAGAGAAAACTTTATAGCACAGCCAGGTGAAAGATATTATAAAATAGTTATTATCATTGATAAAGTTAGTATTGCCCCCAGATGAAAGATATTACAAAATAGTTATCATTAATGAAGTTAATATTGCTATGTGTACCTAATGAAATACAACGAGGAACTGAAGGGCATTCACGTCTTCCAACGTTGTTATGATTAAGGCCACAGTGAACAAAAGCGGACAACCAGCTAGCATTCGATAAATTCTGTAGGTACATGGCCAAAATTAACAAAATTTTCATAGAATAGATCATGAAAACATAAATAAAGCTTTCGCTAAAATATGCGACTGTGCAATTTGCTGCAACCAAAGAAAGCGTTCGCAAAAATAAACGATCGATTATAAATCAAACAGTGAAAATTTGCTTCGCTAAAATATGCGACTTTGAAATTAGCTGCAACCAAATAAGGAGTTCACGCAATTCATCTAACAAATCTTTAAGACCGATATCAGCTGACGAAACAGAATCAGTGCATTGAGCGCACAGTAGGAACTGGCGCACTGTCGCCATTAAAACGATTATCATTCGAAATGCGTCACCCTGGTATAGTGAAAATGGGGGGTGTATTCCCGACCCGCTATGAATTTACGTCTGGACGCAAAACCCTCGGGCGTGTGAACCCGAGACGCGGGAACGGCGGGCGGCGCTGCGGGAATAGCCCCCCAGGAGACAATTGACTGGTGGCTGAGGGCTGGAGGGCGGGCGAGGCCCGAGTCTATGTACATGTGTTTGTCTTTAGCGACATTGTGTGGAGTGCCTGCAAGTGAGAGAGGAGTCGAGTCAGTCGAATAGAAATAATCACGGTGTGTTTGGCGACAACTGAAGGGGCTTTGTGTTGTGAATGACTTAAAGCCTAGGCCGCACTGCGATAGGTCATCGCACGATTTTTAATCCACTAAACTTTTTACATTTACATTTATTAAGATTCCACATGTTATAAACGCGATTTTATTTTCAGTGCGGTCTAGGCGCGGTGGTAGCCTAGTGGGTAGAACATTGGACTCGGAAGCGGGAGACCCAGGTTCGATTGCCCAGTGCGGGCATGTACCTATGACTTTTCTTTCTAAGTTATGTACATTTGTGAAGTTATAGTAGCAATACCATTAGCTAACGGTGAAGGAAAACATCGTGAGGAGACCTGGGTGTCTGAAATCGCCAATCCGCGGTGGGCACGCGTGGTGATTAAGCCCATACTCTCTCTCTCTGAGAGAAGGCCTGTGCCCTACAGTGGGACGTATATAGGCTGCTTATGTATGTATGCGGTCTAGGCCCTAGCCTATAATGAAAGGCGTATTATGTTTGGCTTAGCTATGAAGAGAATTCGCAAGTGGGTGAATTACGGATCTTATATCTAGTTGGAGCTAATATCTAATTAAATTTACCTGTTACGTCTAGTTCAATTCACCTGCGGCGTCTGTATCTAGTTAAATCCACTTGCAGCGTTTAACTTTGACTTTGACCTTTGCATCTACGTAATGAGACGGTTTATACGGCGTCCATTGGCACCTTCACTCACAAGATGGGTGAAGGGACCACGGAGACGCTGCAGTGCGTGGGACATTGTTTTTTTTTAGGTGGAGTAGGCTTGCCCAGCACCTATAACATCCTGACATCCTGTAGCGTCTAGTCTTCAGTTAAACCCACATGCAGCGTCTAAAACAATCTGTAGCTTCTAGTTGAATTTCTGCGGCCGCCGCCCGCTCCGCTGTCCTGTGTAAAGCGTCACTCGCAGCAACATTACCATCAGCGCCTAGATTATGGATGATTTCTCAGCGCCGTCCAGTTGAATTTATCAGCAGTGTACAGTTAATAGTTGGAGCCACCGGCTACTTTCTGTATCTAATTGAACTCACGCGTATCGCTTCGTTGAACTATACTGTCTAGTTGAATTTACCTGCGGTGTCCGGTTACTAGTTGAATTCACCAGCTAATTTTATAATCTAGTTGAATTCACACGCATCGTCTAGTTGAATGTACCTGCGGCGCCTAGTTCGGCGGCCAGTAGGACTGCGAGTAGGGTTTGGTGGCCGTAGGCTTCCCCGCCCCGCGGCCCCCGCCCGCCGCGCCGCCCGCTCCGCCTGTCGCGCTCTCCTGTGCGAAGGAACACACGCGTTTTTATCGTGGAACTATATACAGTGAAATGATAATAGACTCAGGTAGGTGGCCATAACAGCCAGTGAACGGGTGGGCTGATCATATCTATCGAATAACTGTTGGGGTAAAATGGTTTCTGAGTGGAGACCATGAACTGTCAAAGGCTGGCTGGCTTAGCCATCAGCTGGCTAGACTGGCAATTTAATGCAGATATTCGTTGCCGAGGACTCAGAGAAGTACCACTTCTCGGGTGGCTATCGGATTGATTGAATGCCTTTAAACTAGGCGAGGTGAGGAAAATTTTCAATCGTTTCGGAGTTTTCACTGTATTCTCAGTAATAGTACAGATGTATCATCGCTTTTATTTGACTTTCGACATTTTCTCGGCAGTGTTTTCTGATCTCGGCCATCCTCAGGGCCGGATTTTGGGGAGGGCAGGCGGGGCTACTGCCCTGGGGCCTCCACAAGGATAGGGCCCCCACAAAAGGCTAATATGTACTATCATTAAACGCCAATCTTTTATGAGTACTTCTAACGTCTGTTTTTTTTTTTCAAATTAAAAAAATAATAATTCGTCGTATTCATTGTAGTTTTTGTTTCGTATTTTTTATTTGGGAATAATTAGGGGCCTCCGCTCCTTCGTTGCCCTAGGGCCTCCGACCTCAAAATCCGGCTCTGGCCATCGTCAGCCGGCCACTGTCAGCAATCTGCCTCGGATCGCAGGTCCAGAGCGCTGTTGGACATCGTCAGCCGGCCACTGTCAGCAATCTGCCTCGGATCGCAGGTCCAGAGCGCTATTGGACATCGTCAGCCGGCCACTGTCAGCAATCTGCCTCGGATCGCAGGTCCAGAGCGCTATTGGACATCCTCAGCCGGCCAATGTCAGCAATCTGCCTCGGATCGCAGGTCCAGAGCGCTATTGGACATCCTACGCCGCGTTTGCCAGCTCGTGGTCTCCAATAGAACTTTGTACCCCATCACCTATCGCTTACTCGCAAGATGTGACCAGCCCACTGCCACTTCAACTTGCTAATCTAGGCTTTGTCAACCACCTTAGTTCTTGGACGAATTGTTTAATTTCTGATGTGAGGAATACAGGGTTGTACACTCTCGACTAGCACCTACTGGAAATCCCATATAAAGACTGAAACGCGCACAATCAACCGGAGTGTCAGATACTCGAGTAGCGAGAGTAATACAAGTAGGGCTGCCACCTCTCCAGGTTTGAACCGGAGTCTACGGGTCTGAATGGTGCATATCCGGGCTCCTGGTTAAAATTATAATTCTCCGATAATACGAGTATTTTTAACTACCTATATAGTTACGGTAGGTAAATAAATTTATGCTATCTCCTATTAAATAGATGTCATGAACATGAAATATGATGTCATGGCATGATGAATAGGATCAGCACCAGCTGAGCTACTACCTTTTGCCTTATTTTATGTCATCACTATATAAGCCTTACTTTGTTCAGTTTTTTTTTTTTTGATGAGGCAATAAATACTTTTTATGTTTATCTTTAAAATAGATGTTTAAAAATGTAAAATACATATTTCATAATGATACGAGTCTTGCTTGAGTGATACTTTCTTTCATCATCATCAGCCATTTGACGCCCACTGCAGGACATAGGCCTCCTTCGTGGTTTTCATAATCATAAGGGGTGTTTTCATATTAATAAATTTAATAAACCTTTCATTTTTATTTTTTATACAAGGAATGTGCGGTATGGGATAAATATGAAATCTCCGTGCCTGTAATTTTTAAAGGTGGCAGCCCTAGATACAAGTAGCAAAGTAAGGCCTTTAGGGTTATCGGCGGTAACAAAGGAAGCTTATAAAGCAGTGTTTGTGATACAGCAATAGAAGGCGCTATACTTTTTAATTTTTAAATAAATTTTTAGCTTTCAAAACGGAACGTAAGCTCAAATCGGACCAATCAAGAACAGTGCTCCCCCAACCCCTCTCTCTTCTTTGATCCGCAAACCGGGAGCCCAACTACCTAAACATTGGAAAGACATGGACTAACAAAACTATAGAGCTAAAAATCTTCGTGACTTATAATGAGAAATAGTTATAACAAAAAAGCATAGATAACATAAATTTGACAAAGCATAGATAACATAGATTTAACAGAGCGTAACTAACATAAATTAGACGGGTTAGAGTTGATAGATACACAGATAAGGGTAATAAAGCAAGCGAGTTAATAATAAATAAATAATAAAACATTCTATAGACTCACCCGTCTATTTTGACTACTGTTCATCCGTGCATCCATCTACAAACGAAAGCAAACTAATTTGTATAGAAAATTAACGCTAAAATGAACTATAACAAAAATAAAACCATGCATTGATTTGTGATGACATATTTTTTGTATTAAATATGAACCTGTTTAAATTGAATTGTAAAATATACAAACTATCTCTACTTTTATAGTAAAGATTGGAGGGGGACTAATGTTGGATCAGTTCTACAGAATAGCTATTTTTCACATACATTCATAAACTCACGCCTGTATCCCAGAGCGGTAGGCAGAGACCAGGGACTGCCATTCGCCGCGATCCTGACATATCACTTTCGCTCACTCAACATTCATTAGTCGTTGCATGCGCGCACGCCGGTTTCGGGTACTTTTTATCTTGCCCTTTGCTAATACATCCCCTGTTTGGTCGAAGTATGTCCGCCTGGGTCGTCCCTTACCGGCCCTTCCACCCACAGTCGCTCGATATATTTGTTTCGTCAATCTTTCTTCCTTCATCCTCTCCACATGTCCAAACCAATGCAACGTTACAGGCAATTTGACATGCGGATACAATAATATCATTACGGAGAACGTAAACATACTAGATATTATGCAGGATGACCGGTTGTTCAATACAGAACATGCGGTACATTCTATAACAATAATAACAAAGTGAAACAGACTTTCTACATTTTAAAAACCTATTTAGAGGCTAAAAATTCCACTCATGCCGGGACTTGAACCCGCGACCTCTGGCTAACCGTGCCAGCGCTCTCCCAACTGAGCTAATGGGCAAGTACAGGCATCGGCGAAGTTTCGAACCTCTTTACAAACTTCTTTGTATTACGTACAGGCAGCGACATCTGGCTGAAGTAATTTACATCACTTGCAGCCTCGAGTACCCGCGTTTTATGCAGTTAGGTTTTACATCGGAATTATATCGCTGTACCCACATGATTATATTCTTTGTTGCACTAATCAGTGCTAAGGACAATTTTAGAGGCTAAAAATTCCACCCATGCCGGGACTTGAGCCCGCGACCTCTGGCTAACCGTGCCAGCGCTCTCCCAACTGAGCTAATGGGCAAGTGCAGGCGAAGATTTTCTACATGTAAAAAGAAGCGCTTCTAGCTTTGAATAAATTACGTTTAAATGGCAGGTAAACTTTTGCTCGGAAGAAATATCTAAAAACCAAAACAACACAATAACTACATATCTAATGATTTTGGACCACTTTGGATTCTGATAGTGCCTCATAATAACGACAGATTCACGGTCAGGTCTCGTGACATGTTTTTCGTTTTATTTACGCCTAGAAGGTTTGTTAAAAAAATACGTGTGCGCGCGTACACATGAAGCGGAAATTAAATCGTGGCGTTCATGCAATTATCACTGTACTACAACGCGTTAAGGCTGTTCTTACGTGAAGCATGCTGAGACAGCTCGCATGATTTAATATTTAAATTATTGTAATAAAATCAGTAAACTTTTGATAAATGCGGTCTGCGAGTTCGATTCGTAATAAAATTACGGAAATTTTAAATATATTTTTGTTTTTCTATAAGTCGTTTTGAAAAAGAAATGTTGTTTCCAAAATTATAAATTTTAGAATAAAATTTACTCAATCAAAAACTCAGTACAGGAGAAGAAAACTATGCCTTGAATATCCGCAATTTATTAATCCATCAAACATTCATACCACATTCATCAAACGTATAGGTACTAATTTCATTACAATGACTAAAAAAAAATATGTCCGGGCCCTAGATTCTGTTAATGCATTGTAGTAACATGACAACTGCATGAACATGGCGATTTCATTTCATGGCTGCTTTAAGTCTACGCGGGCACACGTACCAAACCTTCTAGGCGTCAATGGTACGAAAAAACACGTCACGTGACCCGACAGTGTACCTGTCATTATACTACAACGCACTAACAGAATCGAGGCCCTGTTACCAGGGTCAAATACGTTGCTAATTCAATCAATCAATGAGCCCGTATTCGTCCACTGCTGAACACGGGCCTCCCAAAGTCACGCCACTTCCTTCTGTGCTCGGCCGTCTTAATCCAGCCGCCGCCAGCAATCTGTCTCAGGTCGTCGGTCCAGCGAGCTGGTGGGCGTCCGCAGCTGCGTTTGCTAGTGCGTGGTCTCCAATCGAGAACCTTTAATCCTTTCATTTCTCCGTTGCAAATTAGCTACGAAAACCTCCCCTCCAAGCAATGTGTTAAATAACCAATCATCAGTGAACCAAACGAGTAAAATCACTGACTTCGACGCACATTGACGTCTAAAAGTCTACTAATTTTATTACAATTTATGATTTAAAAGTAGTCGTCTCAAAGTATACTAATTTATGATTTGCAATAAAGAATATACACGAAATCTGACAATTCATTCGAATGAATGTTCACTTGAGTGATAGGTAATTTTCTCTATCATTGCTTGATAAGTTCCCTATTAAAACCAAACGAGGTTAGTACGGACTAGTACGGAAATCGCGTCGCTTGGAAACAATAACGGATGGGTTGGCGTGAAAGAGAAGAGGCTTACACCCAACCGTGCTCTCCGTTTATAGGCTGATCAGATATTTATCTTATGCACGGTTGGTCAGTATGGGAGTTTTATGCCCAACCGCGGGCTCTGTTTATGGGTCGATTAGATAGATAGATAAGTCGCGTGGCGCGAGTCCAGCGCGGTAACTGTGGGCTCTGTTTACGGGCTGATTAGAAAAAAAATTAAGAATATTTATATAAATTCTGTAAATTAAGGACTCGAATAGACTAAGTTTGGAGTTTTTCGTCCATTTTTTCTCCAAAATGATCGAGATTTTGAAATAGACACCTAGTTTAACTTGTAACGTTCATTAAGTCGCAGCTTCTGTGCTACTTTGAATAAACAATTTTGATTGGATTTAAAAAAAAGGTCCGTATGGGAGTGGTATGCCCGGTGGCGGCGGTGCGGCGACTGACCTGGTGGTGCTGCTGCAGCGGGTGGTGGTGGTGGTGCGGCGGGCCGGGGATGTACATGTGGTGCGAGGCGGCGCCGAACGGCGGCGGCGTGCCCGAGTGGAACGCCGCCTTCTCGTAGCTCTGCGGGGGCGGTGGTGACACAGTCAGAAATCAATTTGTTGAACGTCAAGGTACTATGTTAGCCGCTGGGCTACCGCCGCTCGGACGTGGACTCAGAAGCGAGAGACCCAGGTTCGATTCCCAGTGCGGGCGTGCATCTGTGACCGTTTATTTTCAAAGTTACGTAGATCTGCGAATTTGTAGTAGCAATACCACACGCTAACCGTAAAGGAAAACATCGTGAGGAAACCCGCGGCTCGGTTGGCTCAGCACGTATTTACCTGTCTTTCCTATGGGCTAGGCCGACTAAGCTGTCAGGATGGTATAGGTGGTGGGCAAGCCTACTCTATCTAAAAAACAACGTCCCTGGCACTGCAGCGTCCGAGTGGTCCCTTCAGTAATCTAGTGTGAGTGATGGTGCCACTGGACGCTATATAAATCATCTCACTACGTAGATGCAGAGGCCAAAGTTGAAGTTAGTCGCTGCCTTTGGGCCTTATGTAATAGGGAGAAAGGCAGCGGAAAAAAAAAAACTCCACTCTGACCATCTTTTCTCAAATCATCTTAAACTTAATACATCAGAGCCCATATGGTAAGATTCCATGATCGCCATCAATAACTTTGAAAGCCAAGATACTAGTTAATTTTCTTACAAATGTAGGAAACAGGTATGCTGCGGCCAGACACACGAACAGCACCCGTTCACGAGTAACACGCAGCCATCACCACTCTCATAGAGGGAGATAGGAGACCCAGCCACCACGCCACTATTCGAACGAAATAATAATGACTTCCACACAACAAAATCACTTGTCCTGGTCCAAAACTAAGATACCTTGTGCTATGGTAATCGGGCAAGGACATCACAATTTTGTAGTCGTTCGAGTACATCTTTGAGTAACATCGCTAAACACCGACCTTCAACAGTATAGAGTCCTGAAAACAGTTTTCATTTGTCACACATAGATTTTACAGCTAAGTAGGTAGGTTAAACTAAATATGAAATTAAACTAATCAAATATACCGCCCCGGGGCACGCCCGATCCAAAAGTTCCCATGACGCTAGCAGCGTTCCCCCGCTGCATCGCCAGGGAAATGCTCTGCATCAGGTATGCCCCGGAACGATGGTCATACCCACTTCTTCTCAGGCGCCGACCGATTTCCCTAACAGTGTAAGTGTTGCCGCCAACTAGTGGAATTAGCCGTCAAATTAACTGTCTACGAGTTGGCGGCGACTTATGCATCAGTACTCACATTCCGTGTGGCACCGGATTAAGAATAGCGTCACTCCATTTCCTCCCGTGGATGTCGTAGAAGGCGACTAAGGAAATAAATTACCAGGAGACGGGCAGCAGCGTCTTCCTGAGATTCCAACCGCATACTGCGATCGCCAACCCGCCTGCCGAGCGTGGCGATTATGGCAGAACCCCTCATGGTTATGAAAACCACGAGGGAGGCCTATGTCCTGCAGTGGGCGTCAAAGGGCTGATGATGATGATGACTCACATTGACCTTGTTGAGAGCTTGGTGCGCTTTGGCGTACATTGCGGCGCTGGTGAGGTCAGCCGCGGCCGCGCCGGCCGCCGCCGACTTGCTCGCCGACGCGTTGTATGGACCGGCTGAGGAACAACGCAACAGTTTGTTAGTAGCAAAGTTAGACCTGAGTGTTCCGCACTTGGCCATACAGTTGGGCTTTTGTACGTAGCACAGCTGCGAGATTACTTCATTCAGCCCAAAGCTTTCCAGAAAGCAGTACTCTGATGTCACTGCTGGAGCCTATTTCATAGAGCTACAATTATTCGTGTTTTATTATGGCAATGCGATGTACATTGCAAACAGACCGCGTTCATTTTTTCCTTTAGATTCTTACGTAATAAATATTAAACAGGGGGGGAGGGGATCGGACCTACTCTTATTTTGTCTTACATAGGGGAGGGAGTCAAAAACTAGCAAAAATTGTCTTACGTAATAATTAATAGCGCCATATCCAAGTGACAGCATCGAACCACTGGCTCAGAAGCTAAGGGGTACAACGCACCTGCTTTTTAAATGTCGGGCTCCTAGGGTGACATAATAAATAATAAACTTTCTCTCCTATTTTTCTCACTAATTTTCGGCCAACACTGCCTCATTGATCGGGCGGTTTGGCGAAAATTAGTGACGATTGTAAGACGATTATTAAATTAGCTTTAATTAACAGCTTCAATTCAACACAGAAGGTATACTTACTTCACTTTATACTTTATTGTACACAAGAGTTGGTATAGTTCATCTACAATAAGTTGGAGTGCGTGACAGCTGTCAATGGTGCCGCAGAAGCTTTATTTCGTTTAAGCTCTGTCTGCTTTTATAGTCAGTAGTACTAGTAAAAGATCAAGATACAGATCGTAGATGAATGTAAGTATAACCCCCAGTTTCTTGTACACTAACAAGCTGTTAATCTACTGTTAACAGCTGTCAGTGTTTTTTTTTTTGTATGAACTTTGGTCAATTGACAGCTGTTAACAGTAGATTAACAGCGTGTTAGTGTACGAGAAACTGGAGGTAAGTAATTTATTGGCTATAATATAATGTCGAACTCCCATGTAGCACCCACCCATGTCAACGTTGGCGGCTCTGACCTCGAAGTTGTCGACCACTGTATACCTTGGACAAACAGTCCAGTTACGTAAGTAGAACTTCGAAAAAGGGTCACTCGTCGAATCCGACTCGGACGTTCGGGAAACTAAAACATATTTTCGCGTCCAAAATACCTCAGTGTCTCAAGACAAAGGTGTATAACCAATGTGTGTTACCAGTGATGACTTATGGATATGAGACCTGGTGGCTGACTCCTCATAAGATGTCCTAAGGTCGCCCAACGAGCAATTCAATTCAATTCAATTCAAATATTTTTATTCATTGTAAAAACAGAATGTTTACTTAATGAACGTCAAAGTTGTTAGTTTCACAATTAATGGATTATGTGGAGAAGAAGCTAACAAAGAAACTCCACATTTATTCTTTTCAAAACACGTTTTAACTTAATTAACAGAGTTTTTAACTTAAAATATTAGTCATGAATGTGTTGAACACTAGTCACAATCGTCCTTTAAATAATATTAATCTACTGTTTAATGCCAAACATCTTTGTCTTCTAAATAATCCTTGATGTTATAGTAAGCCTTGGAGAGAGCTATGTTAGGAGTTTCACTGCGTGATCGAATCGGGAATGAGGAGATCCACAGAAGAACCCGAGTTACTGATATAGCTCGAAAAATTGCTCAGTTAAAGGGGCAGTGGGCGGGGCACATAGCCCGAAGATCTGATGGCCGTTGGGGCTAAAAGTTCTGACCTGGCGACCGCGGATCGGACGACGCAGCGCGACGACCTGGTTACGGTGGCGCGGAGTCGCTGGATGCGGGCGGCAAAACACCGGGAAGCTTTGAAAACCATGAGGGGGGCCTATGTCTCGCAGTGGGCGTCAAGTGGCTGATGACGATGAACTTACAGAGACATATTACATACACAGATACCTTAAGGGGTCCACGAACCTGCTTTGTAAGTGTCAGGCTCGTAGGGTGGCTGTTGCTGCGTGTACGTGGAGACCTTCGCCGCGCCCGAGACTGACCCCACGCCGCCCACGCCACCCACTCCGCCCACGTTCGACCCACCGCCGTACTGGAAAAGATAGCGTTCAATTCAAATAAACAAATCGTCTATTTGCACGAGGATCCACCTAAATTAAACTATAATCATGCTGCTTTATAGACGATGAAATTTAGGTGGTTTGAAAACCGCGGTTATGTAGTTTGTAATAAAAAATGGCATCTATTTGGACTATAACTTTTAAGTATAAACATGAATTAAAATAGAGTTGAGAAGTCTTGTTTAAAAAATGCGCGAACAATTACGAACATCGTAGCACCACCTCTCGGTCTATCAGAACAATGACGAACAGATAAGTTTAAAAAAATCTAAAAAACAAACTAGTGTAGGTATTCGATAGCTATTGTTAAGACCCGTTCAATTTGCTATGGCTGTCAAAGCGCCCAAAAACTGAAAAATTGCATAAAACTGAGATATATGACACACAAAAATCTCGTGTCACGGTGTTTGTTATCGACCTCCTCCGAAACGGCTTTTATGAACATTTTTGTGTACATTTGGTAAGTCTGAGAATAGGTCGTAAGCTAATTAATATGGCGAAACAACGTTTGCCGAGTCAGCTAGCAGTTCAATACATCTATTATTATTGTTATTAGACTTTTGTTTATATAAGCTTTTGCTACAATTTCATAATTTTAGATCTTTTACAGTAAATTTTAGCCATTAAGACGCTCGAGATACAGGTTATTTTTTAACGTAGCTCAAGCATAAATATGTTATTCCTATCAATGTTAGATTTAAGCCGATTGATTATGACTCATGTATTTGTTTTTTTTATTATTTACCTCGTACCTTTATACGAGCAATTCTTGTATGTATATATACCGAGATTCAGATTATTTATATAATCTTTTTTTTTTTTTTTTTATTTATTTATTTGGTTTATCAACAGTTGCGACATCCGTACATGCTAAATGAAAAATGATATTGTATTAAACTAGATGTACAACTAATTACAGATAAACACCGCATGCATAGAAAATAAACAAGTACTTATAGCTAGTATTACTTTACGAATGTATATAGACTGGCTGATCATCCCTTGTCTTAATAATAATAATATAGAGTTACTATAACGCAAATTAGAGATTGTTAGACATAAGATGTGCAGTAATTTTTTTCCGGTAACAATGTCGAGAACAGAGTGCACGTCTAAAATGCTACTGAATTTATTGTAGAGGTTGCACAGACGTGGAATCGGTGAGTTTCGTCCCATCACAGTTCTTCGATACGGAGCTGATAGTGGATTAGGAATTACTTTACGGGGGTATGTGCAAGGAACTTTGAGCATAAATTTATTGAGAAGTTGTGGGCAGTCAAAATGATTTCTTAAAATATTGTACAAAAACATTAAATCTAGACTATCTCTGCGTTTTTCTAAACTTATCATTTTAAACCTAGTGAGTCTGTCTTTGTAGCTTCGCAGTTTTTTGGCTTCACCTTTGGCAAACGCCATGTGCCACATGAATCGTTTTTGTATTCTTTCGATTCTCAGAATATGTGTAGCGTAATGAGGTCGCCAGACTACTGAGCCGTACTCGAGAATGCTACGAACCAAAGAATTGTACAGTAGTATTTTGGTTTTACAGTCACGAAAGGCTTTGACGTTTCGAAGGACGAAACCCAGGGTTCTGGATGCCCTATTGACTATTGCCTCTATATGAGGGACAAAAGTGAGTTTTTTGTCCAGTAAAATTCCCAAGTCACGAATAGTATCTACTTCAACTAGATTAATGTTATTAATTTTGTACGAGAATGTGATTATATTGCTAATTTTTCTGGTGAAGTTAATATGGAAACATTTTTTGACATTGAGATCCATGACATTTTGTTTGCACCACGAAACAATGTGATCCAGATCAATTTGCAGACCTTTTGCATCAGAAACTGTGTCTACTATTTTCAATAGTTTTAAATCATCTGCATACAAAAAAGGAGTAGAGTATCGTAAACGATTTGGTATGTCGTTAACGAAAAAATTAAATAATACTGGTCCCAAATGAGAGCCTTGTGGAACTCCCGATACTATGTGAAACTTTGTGGATTCAAATCCATTCACCACAACATAGAAAGACCTTTTGTCTAGATAAGATAACATCCAACAGAATAGAGGGCCTGTAATGCCATATGCAGAGAGTTTAGAGCCTAGGATTGAATGAGGTACTCTATCAAACGCTTTGCTGAAATCAGTGTAGATTACGTGGACCTGTTTGCCCTCATCGACTGCTTTTATGACGTTATCAATGTAGGTGACTAAGTTACTACCAGTGGACCTTGCTCTAACAAACCCATGTTGGTGAATAGTGATGTATTTTTGAAAATAGTTTTGAAGGACCGGGCAGATTAAGGATTCTAATATTTTTCCAAAAGTACAAAGAATTGATATAGGCCTATAGTTGTTTACAATAGAGTTGTCATCACTCTTGAAAATCGGGACTACCTTAGCAATCTTCCATTGCTCGGGAAAAACGCCCGAGCTTAATGATGCATTATAAATGGTCAATAGAGGCTTAACGAGACTTGTGGCGCATTGCCTGATAAATATGGGAGGAATACCGTCCGAACCAGCACCCATTTTTATGTTAAGACTCCTAAGCTTTAACAGTAGAGACTCCTTGGTAATCTCAATAAACGAAATAGAGTCGGAGGAATTGTACTGAGCAAAATTATCAGCTGCATCTGACGAGAGTCCATTACAATGAACAGATGAAAAGAAAGAACCGAACATGTTGCAAATCTCAGTACCACTTTCCGAACTCTGATCATTGTATGACATCGTAGATGGATACCTGCTAACACTGTTTTTCTTTGCCTTGATATAGGACCAAAATATTTTAGGGTTTTTCTTGATGCTTGATTCTACGTTTTCAAGGTATAGTCTGTAACAAGTCGCTTTTAATTTCTCACAACGCCTTTTCAAGAGTTTTAATTCAAGCTCGTCTAAAGGATTCTTATACTTCTTAAATCTAATTCTTATTCTTTCCTTTTCCTTTAACCGTTTTATCTATTCACGAGAAAACCATTGTGGAAAATGCTGGTCTTTATTCGCTTTGATAGGTATTAAAGTCTCTATAACGCTTCTAATAATCTCCTGAAAATTATTAACCATGTGATGAACGTCGCTGCAATGTGAGAGGATTGACGCCCAGTCTACATTGTGTAAAGCTTTGTTAACCTCGTCATAATCGGCTCTATAAAAGTTATGTCTTTTGTTGCTAGAGTTCTGAGAAAGACCGCGTAGGTGTTTGGTAGGAATGTCAATGCTTAAAGGAGGGTGGAGAGGGTCAATCTTACTAAGAGGGTTGGTAGCTTCGTTCGAATTACAGTTTACGATATCTGTAAATACCAGATCTAAGGTCCTATTACCTTTGTTAACTAGACGATTGATTTGCCGAAAGCCATTTAGAAAACTAAAGTCAAGCAAGGTTTGCGCTATTACAGGAAGACTATATGAGGGCTTACCGGCCAAGTTCCAGTCTATGCAACCAATGTTAAAATCTCCTGCTATGCACTTAGGTAAATTTGTCTGTTCTAAAACCGAATTACAGTTATCCAAAAAAGTTTCCAAAGTAGCTCTGGTAACAGGAGGAGGTAGGTAGACAGCACATAGAGCATATTTATTTATCGTTTTTCCACTCTTAACTTCAAAAGTAACCCATAAATCTTCACAAACGCTTTCCCAAGATTTAACGCGTTTAGAATTAAACCGTTCGTGAATCGCGATGAGAACACCTCCTCCGTCTTTTTTATTGCTGCTTAGCCTGTCCCTCCTGTGAACAGTGAAGCCCTGGTCAAACAACTCAGTGCTAAGCACGCCATCATTCAGCCAGGTTTCGGTTAGTATAATTATGTCATACCTGCTACTGCTCATGTTTCTAAAAAAGTCTAGTGTTTTTGTACGAAGTCCTCGCACGTTCTGATAATATATTTTTACTGAATTGAATTTAAAAAATTATAAATTGAAACAACATGCGTAGAATTAAGTTTAACCGAAACAAACCGATGTTAACAAAATCAGATAATTTTATCAAGCGAAGCTGTGTCTTTAATCACAATACGGTCGGAGTCATCAGTTTTGCGTACGTATATTTTCCCGTACCTCACCCATACGTGCTTATAGCCGATTTCCTTGGCCCTTAATCTCGCTGCGGCGTGTAGAGCTTTATTGCTGGGTGAAAGATGCTCTACTATATATATTTGACGTTTTTCTCCCGCGATTCCGATTTCTGTGGAGTTAAGTTTATCTTCGTGGTTCTTCTTAGACTTGTTGTAAGTCATAGCTGCTGCGAGAAACTGATCGCGTACGTTTGGAGAGCTGAGTTGAACAACCACAGATCGGGGACGACGGGAGCCGGTGGGATCGAATTTGGCAACTCGAGTACATTTGATAATGTTTTCGGGTTTAATATTGCATTGTATGACCTTAGACAGTGAGGTTACGATGGCAATCAGATTTTCGGACTTCTTTTCAGGAATACATTGTATCTCAATATTTGAGATTCTAGCTTGTTGCTCCAACTGATTGACTCTATTGGTTAAGCTTGTCAAAGATGTTTGCATGTTGGTGTTTTCGCTTTTAATGTCCTGGATAGATTTAATCGCGGAATGATGCTGAGTCTTAAAATCTTCATACTGCTGGTTTATGAAGTGCATAGATTCCTTCATCTAAGAAATTTCGTTCTTTAGGCACTTTAGTTCTTTACCAAAACAAATTGACATATTAGCTGTGATTTGATTAACAAGCGTATTCATTTCTGACTGGAAAACATCTCTTACAATCTGACAGACCTCATCTTTGGTCACGGGCGCGCATCTCGTTTCAGAAGGTGATGAAACCGCAGGACGCTTTGCTGAACGTTTAGAAGCGTTGTTGTCCTTAGCAGGTGTAGCAAGGCTTCCCTGGGAACTTGGAACCGGCGTATTTGCTTGACCGTCTCCCTTTTGAGGAGCTACTGTAGAAGGCGGTGAGCGCAAAGTAAGTGGTGAGCGCTGCATTTTCGTAAATAAATTAAGAGTGACGTTTGATCACACGCTAGATTCCGAAATGCCTGTGTAAGTCCGAAAGCAACATACAGCGTTTAGTACAGATTGCTTGTATGAAAGTTGCAGGCGTTATTATCGTCGGTAGAACGCAATATTAATTGATTGTTGCCAATTCTTCGATATTGAAATTTATATGGTTTAGCTTGAATTTCTTTCCATTACAGTACTTACATGAGGTGACTGTAATCACAAACGCCACACAAACACAACGCAGCAGATTAATACTATTGACTCGCCCTAAGTGAGCTTATTATGCTGTAGATCAATTTATATCTCGAGAGAAGCACAACATGTACTTTACTTGATGAGGGTCTTCAATCTATAAGGCTTCAACGATTCTCATCAAATTTAGTATGCAGGGCGTTTCGGGGGCGATAAATCGATCCAGCTAGGTTTCAGTTTTAGAAAACGCTCTTTTATACGTGTTTTCAGGCAATGAAAAACTGCTACAATATCATTAGAATACGAAGGTAAATTTCGCCAACATCCGTAAGGTTAATAGCTCAGGTGGGAAATCGGTCTGTCCCGAAACCAGAAGACCCCGGTTCGCGTCCAGATGTCTCCAGTTCGATTATTTTTTTTTCCCTTTTTTTTCATCACATCTAATTATAATTTCCAAAAAATACGACTAACCAAAAAAAAAAATACCAAGCAAAGCATCATCAATCATCCCGGTGTTCACTTACGGGATATACACCATATTGGTACGTGGTCGGCGGCGGCTGGTAGAAGTACGCGTAGCCCGGAGGTAACGCGGCGGGTACCTGCGGGGGAGAGAAGCATTCCGTTTGCTTTAAGGGTTTCCACAATGTTTTGTGCACATAAATGGTAATGTAATGTTGTGCAAGTGTTTTTGTGCGAATGTTACTTTTTGTGCAATGGTAATATTTTATGCAATTAGTTGTAATTTTTTTTGGGAAAAATACATTTTTACTAATAAAGGTATGTATAATAACAATATATTTATTAGGGTTCCGTACCCGAAGGGTGCCAAACGGGACCCTATTACTAAGACTTCACTGTCCGTCTGTCTGTCTGTCAGCAGTCTGTATCTCATGAACCGCGATAGCTAGGCAGTTAAAATTTTCACAGATGATTTATTTCTGTTGTCGCTATAACATTATATCTTTCTGTAAGCATGTTTTTGTTTTTCTGTGTTACTAATTCTTGTGTATTGTTGTTGTGTTTCACTATGGATTTGTATAAGTCTGAAATAAATATTATTATTATAACAACAAATACTAGAAACAGAATAAAATAAATATTTTAGGGGGGCACACATACAACAAACGTAATTTTTAATTTTTTTGCTCGATGTTAATAACGGCAACAGGTAGACGCTTGAAATATTCACAGAATATTAAGTTCTATATTCGCTTCAAAAAATAAATAATTAAATTAAAATAAATATTTAAGGAAGGCTTCCATACAACAAACGTGATTTTTTGCGTTTTTTCTCGATCTTTGTGTCTAATCTTGTATATAAAATGGTACGGAACCCTTCGTGCGCGAGTCCGACTCGCACTTGGCCGGTTTTTTTTTTAGCATCTGTGACCCAAAAGGTAACCATTGTAGTAACAATGGTTTTTATAGATATGTTAGTAAGTTTATCTACATTTTTTTCAACCATTTACATGTCATGGTCCCAGAGGTCCCACAGATGTGGAAACACTGAGGCAATGATTAATGTATGGACAGTCCAGTCCGTCCGCGATCACGCTTAGGACACCGTCTGGTAATGTAATGTTGCGTAACGTGTCGTGCAATTAATGTATTTTTTATGCAAACAAACAGCAATACAATGTAATTTTTCGTATCAATTTTATTTTATGAGCATGTAATTTTTCGTGCGAATGTATTTTCTGTACATGTAATTTTTCGAGCAAATTAATTTTATGCGCACGTAACATTTCGTGCTAATGTATTTTTTTTGCGTGTAGTTTTTCATGCAAATAAATTTTTCTACGTGTATTTTTTCGTGCAAATACATTTTTCTACGCGTAGTTTTTCGTGCAAATACATTTTTCTACGAGTAGTTTTTCGTGCAAATACATTTGTCACGTGTAGTCTTTTGTGCAAATACATTTGTCTGCGTGTAGTTTTTCGTGCAAACACATTCTTTCTACGTGTAACTTTTCGTGCAAATACATTTTTTTACGTGTAGTGTTTCGTGCAAATACATTTTTTTACGTGTAGTTTTTTATGCAAACACATTTGTCTACGTGTAGCTTTTCGTGCAACGGCGTTCGTCCGTGCAACACCGGACCGGGCAAACGCGGTTGCACGAAAAGCTTCACCTGGACAAATGTGTTGGCACGGAAAACTACACGGACGACAAATTACACCTAACGGTTGTCTCGAAGAAATAACATTTGGTAATAAGGCCACCAATCGTATTGTACTATATTATTGTTTAATTGTCATACGTAATTCCCGGTGTAGATACAATAAAGACACTTCCATCTACCGAAGTACAGCAGTGCAGCACCCACCTGCTGCGGCGAGGCGGCGTCGGCCCGGCCGAACCTGTCGGCCGCGCCCAGCCCGAACGTCCCCTCGCGCGCGCCGCCCACCCCGCCCACCCCGCCCACCCCGGTCACCCCGTAGCCCACTTCGTAGTACCCGCTCTGCGGACACATTCATAATAATCTATTATACTTTATTGCGCACGAAACATGAGGGGTTATGTCACGGTGGGTCGCACTACGTCAGGCTGCCAGCTAAGTGAGCGACCCTGCCGGCTTAGAAAGTCGACTGCCAGCTAAGTTAGTCGACTGGCAGCTCAGCGAGGGGCCGCCGGCTAAGTAAATCAGCCAGCTAGCTAGCTAAGTAGATCAGCCAGCCAGCTAAATGAGTCAGCCAGTGAGTCAACCGGCCGGCTCCTAAATAAGTCAACCAGCCAACTAAGTAAGTCAACCTGCCAGCTAAGTGAGTCAGCCAGCCAAGTAAGACCGCCCGCTAACTAAGCGAGTGCACGACTGCTCGTCATAGCCCCATCTGCTGGCCGTACAGCGCCGGACTGGCTAATTAAGTAAGTCAACCGCTAGCGAAGCAAAAAAGTCAGCCGACCAGCTGATTAAGTCAACTGGCAGCTAAGTATAGTCCGCACAGTTCTTTTTGGCGGTAACGTGACCATAATCGCAGATCGTTTGCACAACGCTTACTATACAGTATCATGTGTGAGTACTCGACGTAGTGTGATGCGTAGTAAATTACTATTAGTTAATTACTAAAGTAAAGTTTACACACTGTAAAGACAGTAAGCGACGTGCAAACGATCTGCGACTATGTTCACGTTACCGCCAAAAAGATCAGTGCGGTCTATGAGTCAGCCCGCGAAGCAAGTAAGCAAGTGCGCCGCTCACAATGTGCGGCGGCAGCGCCGGCCGCAGACACTGGTCGTCGTAGCCGTAGCCGGCCGTCTGCTGCCCGTACAGCGCCGGGCTGGCCTGCACCGCGTACGCCGCCACGCTGGCTGCCGACGACGCTGCGAACGGGACGTGAACGATAATCCTACTTAATATGATAAATGCGAAAGTTTGTGACGACGCTGAACGGATTCACATGAAACTTGGCGTGCAGACAGACGTAGACCTGAATTGAGACGTAGCATACTTGAGTCACTAAATTAATAAAAAAAAATATTTTATTTTATTTATTTAGGACATCCAACAGGCAATACAAGAAAATATTCACATAAGAAAAGAACACACATAACATAGTAATTGCCACGGTTGCGTGTTTATTTACGTGTTTGCAATCTATGTGTTTTCGGTGAAGCCTAGTGGGTAGAACATTGGACTTGGAAGCGGGAGACCCAGGTTCGATTCCCAGTGCGGGCATGTACCTATGACTTTGTTTTCTAAGTTATGTACATTTGTGAAGTTATAGTAGGAATACCACTCGCTAACTGTGAAGGAAAACATCGTGAGGAAACCTGGGTGTCTGAGCTATTCACATGCCTCAGCGCTTGAAATCGCCAACCCGCGGTAGGCACGCGTGGTGATTAAGCCCATACTCTGTCTCTCTCAGAGAAGGCCTGTGCCCTACAGTGGGACGTATATAGGCTGCTTATGATGAATCTATGTGTTTTCATCTGTTCATAAATTACAGATTTCCTACCTAGTACTCATTAATACAGAATGATTAGAATGTCAGCTCGTCTCCCTACTTAATTGTAATGTACAATTTTTTATTACTCAGATACTTACCTTTTTTCCGTGAAATATATGATATTTGCTATATTTTCATAGGTGGCAAAAGAAAAAGGGGTTGACAGTGCAAAAGATGCAAAGACGAAATCAAGATAACAGCGGGTCCTAACTGGAGAACAGTCGCACAGGATAGGAAACAGTGGAAATCATTGGAGGAGGTCTTTGCCAGGAGGCACACAAAACTGAGATATTCTACAAATTCAGAAACACAAACTGATCCTGAACAAAAACTTCAGGATACAAAGGCTAATTGGATTTGGAATTGGATTGGATATTTTCATAAAAACCTTGACCATAAGGACAAAGCGCCCTGCTCGGACAAACATTTGCACTTTAAAGCTTAATATTTCGCAAACAGAACCCTAAATCTGGTATATGCGCATGTATTGGCCGGTTATAATCCTATCCCGATACGTGTCTGACACCGATTTAAATATCGCTAGGTATCTGTTTAGATGTGTGACGCTTGCAGAAAATATATCAACCGAGCAACATCTCTAGCGTTTTACTATCATCCACACTCTGCTAGTAGGCTAATAATATAGGCCTCCACAGTTATTTTACAATAGAACATGGTCTTAAAAAAAATGTATCCCAAATTTAGGAGGTACACAAAAAAAAATTTAAGATTTTATTCTACCGTTTTGTTGGCGTAATATTAGGGGTTAAAGTATGAAATTGCCGTTTTATTGCAATAAGTTCTTTGAATTGACATAGAATCTTCATGGTTTGAGGTTTTCGAATGAAACTTTTTTCAAATGGTTTCTATGATGTTCTTTTTTTAAAAAATGTGAAACATTTGAATACCGACTTTCAATTGTTTTTGTTATTCAATTTAGACAAGAAAGATGGATACTGCGAAAATTCGAGTGATTATGAGGCACCCATTTTTCGTATTTTTTTATTTTATTGATTTGACGCAAGTAAGTCAATATTGTAGGTAAGGTAACGTTAAACCATGCCGCTAATTCCTGGGTAGTTTGACTAGGGTCGGCTTCCACTATCTCTCTTAATTCATCGTTATTCACCTGTGTGGGCGGTCTTCCTCGTGGCTCGTTCTTTAAGTCGAAATTTCCATCACGAAAGCGTTTAAACCAAAATCGCACGGTGCGTTCATTAGTAGACCCCTCTCCAAACGCAGCATTGATATTGCGGGCTGTTTCTGCCGCGTTAGTTCCGCGTCGGAACTCGTATTCAAAAATCACTCGAATTTTCGCAGTATCCATCTTTCTTGTCTAAATTGAATAACAAAAACAATTGAAAGTCGATATTCAAATGTTTCACATTTTTTAAAAAAAGAACACCATAGAAACCATTTGAAAAAAGTTTCATTCGAAAACCTCAAACCATGAAGATTCTATGTCAATTCAAAGAACCTATTGCACTAAAACGGCAATTTCATACTTTAACCCCTATTATGTATGTCTATGCAAAATTTCAGCTTTCTAGTACTAATCGTCTCTGAGCTAGGTCGCGGACAGATAGACAGACGGACGGACATTGCGTAACTCTAAAGGTTCCTTGTCGACTACGGAACCCTAAAAATTGGGACAATACATTTAAGTGGAGAGACGATCAGACATGCTAGCTAAATTAGTGATTAATCTGTGTTGAGGAGTAACAGACCCGAAATAAGTATTTCATGCACACATGAAAACAATGATGTTCTAGTCAAGCCTCTGCCATGACGTGGCATCGTTTCTAAACAAACTAGCAAGGCTGAGGGTGTAACCATGGCGATTCGAATGTTTACTAGCTTAGTGACGTCACGACCGAGGTGAACAATGCTTTCAGCGTTCCAAGCAAGAGATTGACAACAAGATTTTTACATTTAATTTCTTCATGTGTCTTCAGTTCAGAGGTGAAACTCATTTTGTGGCACAATTTCAGGCAAAATTAAGTGCCAAATGGGTTTTAACTGCAAAGGGAAGGGGGTTACAGAAGTTTTGGAGTTAAATACTTTTTGCACGCGACAGTTTTGTTATGGAGCACAGTACGCACTTAGTGTATTTTTTCTTGTAGATTTTCTCTTAAAAACACAGAACGAACAAAATCTCATTTTATGTCGAAATGTATCTTAGTGAGTTTTAATTTTGAACCGACAATATTTAAGTTTGTTATACCAAGTATTATAGGAAATTAAACATTTTTTTTTAAGATGAATCAACTAGCGTATTGTTATAATTTTCTCAGGACTCACCTGTGGTTGCTGTGACTTTTGCGGAGGAGGTTTGTGTCGTGGACGTGTTCGCTAAACTATTGCCGGACGCTACTGAACTGTCGTACTGGAAGAAAAGACAGAAAAATATTAGCACATCATTAGATATCAGAGATATATATAATTTTGTACCCAAAACCGGCGTCTGTGCATGCAGCGTAATATATGCGTAGTATCCTTGTAATATACGCGTCAATTACCGCAGCACAAGCTGAGTCAGATGTCCTTTGTGACAACTTTGCCTTGTCCTATGTTGTATACTTATTATGCCTTTTTTCTTGTAATGTGTTAATTTGTCCCAATAAATGTCTTTCTTTCTTTCAGTGACTAATGAATGTTGATGATGCGAAAGAGGTCTGTCAAGACAGTGGCAAACCCTGCTCTCTGTCTGATACGGGCGTGAGTTTATGTACACATAATTTCATTAAGATTTTGTTTGGGTGTAAACAATGTTTTTATTAAATACTATCAGTGTCAAGAAGATGAAAAAAGGGATAGATATTTATTGAATTAATGGAATAAATAAATGATCTAGGAAGACCAAAAAATTTGTTTCCATATCTTAACGATTTCTATCAAAACATTGTTTACACGTAGTCAAAAGCTTAGAGGAAAGCTTCTTCTTCTTAAGGTGCCTCTCCGACTAGCGAAGGTTGGCAGTGAGCTCCGCATATTCAATAATTATAGTAATAAAACCAGCGCTACACACTTTAACAAGCGTGATAGCATCAGCTGAATCATTCCCTTTTGCCTCACTAAACTAGTTATAAGTAACAAATAATGTGTTTAAGTATTAGACTATTGACTTTAGTATTTTCTTTAGCTAGATTGTGAATGGCAATAAACTTATTTTATTCTTATTCTATTCTTATTCTTAATAACTTCCACACAATACAATCACTTGACTTGGTCCCAATCTAGGAACACCTGTGCTATGGTAACCGGTCAACTCACCTGCGCGTCTTTGCCAGGAAGCTTAGTATGCGGCTGATACGTGTATGGTGCGTGTGTGTACAACGCCGCGCCGGAGTAAACCCCCGCCGACGACGACGTCTGCTGCTGCTGCAATGTACGGTAAACTAGCGTTAGCGGCGCGGGCGCGGGCGTACTGCGGGGATGGGTGTGCGACACACCACAGGCTCAAAGCTGCTATCGGGAGCCTTTTGGAGTAGCAACATTTAAGTAGGTCATCGATTGTTCTAAATTCAAAATGGCGGCGCCAATATGGCCGCGGGAAATTTGTCAATTTTTGGACCTCCACGCAGCCAAGTTTCACGTCAAGTTCGCAGCCAACTGGGCATGCGCTAAAGCAGAGCTTTAACCTCCTCAGTCCTGACCTGGAAAATAACAATGGTTTTCAATCATTATTTTCAAGGTCAGGACTGAGGAGGTTAAACGAGATCGTGTTGCCGAAAGACTCGGCTATATGAGAGAAAAATCGGTCGATGGCTAACGAATGTCGATGAAGCGAGAGATCTGTCCTGATCGTGGCAAGTGGCAGAACCTGGTCTCTGCCTACCCCTCCGGGACATAGGCGTGAATGGCTAACCGTGACAGAGGTCGCGGGTTCAAGTCGCGGCATGGGTTGAGTTTTTGGCCTCTAAATAGGTTTTTAGAAAATTGTCCTCAGCACGGTTTAGTGCAACAAAAAAAAGGATGTAATCATGTTGGTACAGCGATATCATACCGATGTAAGAACCTAAATGCAAAGTGGGTTACTCGGAGCCGCAAGTGATGTAAATTGCTTCCGTCAGATGTCGCTGCCTGTACGTAATACAGTCAGGTTTGTAGAGAGGCTCGAGATTTCGTCGATGCCTGCACTTGCCCATTGGCTCAGTTGGGAGAGCGCTGGCACGGTTAGCCAGGGGTGGCGGGTTCAAGTCCCGGCATGGGTGGAGTTTTTGGCCTCTAAATAGGTTTTAAAAAAATTGTCCTCAGCACGGGTTAGTGCAACAAAAAAAAAAACGAATATTCTCAAAGTATGTCACAAATGTGAACTACTCAAAGTAAGCATAATATGTAAACAATGTTTTTATGTCATAATAATATGCGTAATGTAACACAACATAGATATAGTAAGTTGAAGAAGGTATTTGTCTTTTCCCGAGAGCTAGGCCCTCGTGACGTGGTCAGCAGTGACGGGGCGGGGGCGTGAGTGTAGAGGGATGTGTGTCGTGTAACAGAAAATCCCGTCTGAGCGCCGCAGGGGTCGCTCCCCTCTCCGTCCCTGCTGTTGGCCGGCGCGCAAGGGTGCGGGGCTGTGCTCTCGGCAAGGGGCCTAGGTACCATCATAAATACATAGTAATGCTGCCGAGTTACTATAACATTTGTGTTCGTATGTACTAAACTGTGTTAAGTCAACTTACATTTGTGATGTTCATGATAAATAAAGACACTTTTTAAACAAACTGCCAGTAGGGTGGCAACAAAAGAGATACCTGGTAGGAGTTCATCATGGGCTGGTACTGCGAGAGTGTGACGCTGGACGGGTAGCCGGCCGCCGTCATAGCCGGCTGCGCCGTTAGCGAAGCCGCGTTCGTTGAGTTCACCTGCGAACGTGAGGGGGCGCTTCACTAATGGGCATTTTCCTAAATTAAATTACGATGCAAATTTTGTATCAGAATTTCTCCCAACCTGTATCGTAAAATAACTTTTTTTTTTGTTATCACGATACACTTCCGGGTAAATTTCTCCACGCTGATACACTTCCGGTTAAAATTCTCCTTGCAGTAAACTTTTCTGCGAATTTTTGGTTTGATTCACCCACACTGAGCACTTGGCTGTACGTAGGTATGACTCCCTTGCCTAACCCAAATGGAACAAATAAAATTAAAAAGAAAGCGGACCTGCGCAGTTTGGATTTGCTTTGCCGCCACTATTAGTTCACAAATTTTTCTGTGCGGCTAAAAAAATGGAAAATAACTGCCTTTCTTGTTTACTTTAGTTTCATTTATAAATAAGTGAAGATAAAGTAGTGTATGAAACTGCATATAAAACGATATTAAAATACTCGTGTGATACTATTATCATACGAGGCGGAGCCGAGTATAATAAACCCACTCTCGTATTCTAAGAATCTCTATTATATGACAGTTGCATAAACTACCTATTATTCTTCTTCTTCTCCTAAATATTATGATAGTTCATTTTCAAGGTAGGTATATAGTAAGTAAATATAATGCTACAATTACAAATAGCATTAAGTCCGCCACATTGCCACTGTATTTTTTACTTATGTGCAATAAACGTATTAACAATAATAATAAATTAATAAAAACAGTACCAGTGCTTAATTTTCTTTTAAGCCGATGCCCGTTGAACCCGTAAATAGGCAAGCCAATGCCCGTTATTTTTTTTTCTTTTTTATTATTTTTTTTGGAAAAAAGGTAATTTTGACGGCCTGGAAAGATTATTTCGATTTAGACTGCTTTAAAAAAAACTAAAGCCAACAAAATAATCTGAGTCTACGAAACCGGAAGAACATTATCGAGACAAACAAAACTAAAAAGATAGATAGATAGAATATTTTTTATTGTATGTACACCAGCAATCTATGAAGAATCAATCTTTGGCTTTATTGTGACGATAATTGATTGCAGATATTTTGGTTAGTTTGTGCTGTTGGATTTTGCAATAGACTTTTAAAAAAATTGTGCAGACATAGAAGGAAAGCGACATTCCCTAACTCTCCTATTCTGAACAATTTTTACGCATCTCTTTTTATCTCACTCTCTCTTTCTCTCTTTACACTAACCTGCGACGCGTAAGCATTGGTGTCGCAGACTACGGCGGGCGATTGATGCGCGTACGCATTCTGCTGCCCCGACACCGACTGCCAAATTGGCTGCGACACTAACCGAGACACTGATTGCGACAACGACTGCATCTACTACGCTGGCTGCAACACCGACTGTGACAGTGATACTGGCGGCGACTGCGACACTAATTGACCGTTGCAACTATGACACCAATTGACCGCCCCGTTGCAACTATGACACCAATTGACCGCCCCGTTGCAACTATGACACCAATTGACTGCCCCGTTGCAACTATGACACCAATTGACTGCCCCGTTGCAACTATGACACCAATTGACTGCCCCATAGTCATCATTGGCGCCATACACCACAAAAGGTGAATGACGAGTTGCTATTTAGAGTTATTTTGTAGCGCCTTGAATAGCGTCACTCCATTTCCTTCCGTGGATGTCGTAGAAGGCGACTAAGGAAATTAATTACATACTGCGATCGCCAACCCGCCTGCCAAGCGTAGCGATTATGGCAAAACCTCTCATGGTTATGAAAACCACGAGGGAGGCCTGTGTCCTGCAGTGGGCGTCGGGTGGCTGATGATGATGATGATGATGATGATGATGATGTAGCGCCTTTCTCTTACTCTCCTATCCATAATTATTTTCTGGAATGAGGTCTTTTTTATACTTCACCCTCTCACTCATACATACACATACACACTCCACACAAAGAGAGGACTAACATTCACACTTTATTTAATTGAAACTTTTTGTCTTAAATAATAATAATCATCATCAACCCATTATGTCCCCATCGAGGGGCACGGGTCTCTTCCCTGAGGAAGGTATAGGCCATACTCCACCACGGGGGCCAAGTCCGGATCGGTGGAGGCTTGTAGACTAGTGGCTCGTCTACTATCAGAAGTTGTCAAGCCGCCCTAAGGCCTCTGACTTGGCTCAACGACTGCCACCTATCGACGGCAGCCGGCACCAACAGCTTAACGTGCCTTGCGAAGCACGGAACCGCTCGGAAAAATGCCACTAGCGTTAGGCATAGACGGTGACCCATCCATGCACTGAACGCGCCCTGTGTTGCTTAACCTTCGTGATCGTTTAACCTTCTCACTAGCACCAGAGACAGATCTGTCTCAACGCATCGGGAAACGTCAAACGCGCAACTGAGACAGAGTTGTCCCAAAAGGCAACAGACCAAAAAAATGCTAAAATGTGTTTGACGTTCTATGATATCGGTTTATGGTTATTGTTCGTTCATGTTCGGCATGAAATTCCCTTTAATCTGTGATAAAATACTCTAAGACTTCCTAAAAAAAAAACTTGTCAATCTTAGTCGAAAATTTCTTGTTGGAAAGTGGCGAGAGCACAGAAGAAAACTACGAGAAAAACAGGTTTTTTGTTAGAAAGGTAAGTGAAAAGTGTATTTACGTGTTACTTTATGCATTTATTTCAATCATTACACATAGTTTTACCTAAAGAATGCTATAAATACTTTAAATTTGGCCCAAGAAAATGTTCGATATAGCAACTTTGAAAAAAGTTGTACTTTCTTTCGAAATTTTTGATCATTGTTTGTGTATTTTGGATAAAACCCACTATATTTGGCCAGTAAGACTATCGTACTTTGTTATTTTATTCATTTTTATGTAGAATTACTAAGTAATAGTGAAAAATATTACAAAAACAAAACATTTGCCGTTGTTTTCCGATAAGTTCGTATACCGGAAATCGACCACTAGGGTCACGACCTCCGGCCTTCTCATCCGGTTCTATAGTGATGGGCTTAGTGATTATTTCAATTGATTATCGAAATAAATTTTTTATCAACTTCAATACACCGTTACTATAAGTTTCTAGTTAGAATACGCAAATTTCCAATTAGATTCTAATACATCTCGTAGTTTATAGGAAAATTATTATTTATTTATTTTACAGATGTGGAGACCCGGGCACCCCAAGAGTTTCTTGAATTACTGCAAGACGACGAGGAAGAGGATGAGAGCGAGGGGGAGTTAGAGGTCGGGCTGGAAGAGGAGGAGGAGGAGGAGACTGGGGTGGGAAACCTGATGGTATGTTATAATAATTATATAAATATTACATAACATACATAAGCGGCCTATATGCGTCCCACTATAGGGCACAGGCCTTCTCTCAGGGAGAGAGCATGGGCTTGTGGGGTTGACTGTGCACCACAATCAAAGACGGCAGTCCGGCGCGCGCAGGGTCGATCTACATTGTTCGAACCTGCGAACGCCAAGCGTAGCTGGCAGGCTATACATGGTGGAGTAGCCGGGAAGGAAAAAAGACATTTAAAAAATAGTTTTTTCCTGACACCCAAAAAGAAACATTGGTGATTTGATAGGTTCTGATATATTGGTTTAAAATGTTATTTTTCAAGCAGATGCTGCCGTTTTAGTTTAATTAAGTTATTTCAGTTAGTCAGTGCTAACTCCTTCTATATATTGTAATTTTCTTCGTGCCAGTGAACATCTATTCAGTGTGAATAAAACTTGTACATAAATGAACTGTTTTTCTGATCTTGGCACCGAGTTCTAAAGGCTTAATCACCACGCGTGCCCACCGGGGATTGGGTATTTCAAGCGCGTGTACGTGAATAGCTCAGACACTCAGGTTTCCTCACGATGTTTTCCTTCGTTAGCGAGTGGTATTGCTACTACTATAACTTCACAAATGTACATAACTTAGAAAACCAAGTCATAGCTACATGCCCGCACCGGGGATCGAACCTGGGTCTCCCGCTTCCTAGTCCGAGGTTCTACCCACTAGGCTACCACTGCTGTATAAATATAAATATTAATTTTGTATTATTTCTTGTTCGTTCCGTTATTTTAGGTTTATATTTCTTCCAGGCAATGGACATCATGGTGGAGGAGGAGAACTGGGAGCTAGTGCCACTGGAGGCACTAAGCGTCCCGCTTTCTACCTCTAGGTACAATACTTAATAATTTTTTTCCATCTTCTATGCGGAAGTAAGACTTTTTTAACTGTTTATTTTTTCCAGCAGGCTCTCCAGTAGCAGCAGCGAGGATGACGAAGTGCGCAGGGAAATTTTGCGCAATATCAGCCCGCAGTAAGTTGAATCAATATTTATCCCATGCCATGTTTTTGTGTATCTATGGAACAGATTTCAGGTTAATTTTATTTTACAGGTCTGTTCACGACGACGAGCTGCCGCGCTTTCGGGTGGAGCAGCTGCCGGACGCTCCGGGACCCGCCGCTGCTGCTGCTCGAGGATGCGGCGCCACTCAGATTTTCCTTGCCTTTGTTTGGTTACGGTTTTCGGCTGTCGTCCATTCATCTATTATGTTGTATATTTGAGAGAGGATGACGCATGACTGATGGGTATCAGTAATTTATATGTAAGATTTGTGCATGTAGATAATAAAAGTAGACATACTTCGTCCGCTCCTTCACATTCTGTTTTCTTGTTTGTTTGACCAATCTAAATTTGTTTTCTAGATTGGTGAAAATCTTATTTGCCTATCGAACTAATGGAACACGTGGAGTTTAACATTTTTCATTTATTCGATGGGTAGGTAAGATCACACGACACACCATTTTGTAAGTACCTAACCTAATAATTTACTCTTGCAGTTCTTGTCTTTTGTCTTTTTCTATGTCATGTTTTGCTTTTTGTGTACTAATAGCGAGACCATTTCGACGTGAATTCCATAAAAGTATTGTTAAAATATTAAATTTTCAAAGCTCCATACTCCTAAAATGTAAAAGTCATAAAAATTATAATCAGTATAACTCGCGATAGCATTAATAATAATAGAATATTGTTATCTACAAATAAATTTATTAGGACATAATTCAGCTCATTCCAAATTACGAATGTTTTCAACTCAACTCTTTTAAAATGTTTGTATATTTTATCACTACTTATATATGACAAAATGACAAGTTTACAACATTTTAGACATGAAGGAAAACATCGTGAGAAAATTCGCTGTTGTTGTAGTAAAAGTTAACACCAGAAGCAATACGATTGATCAACAATTAATTTTATTTGTAATAAAATATGACATAGGTAATTGTTAAGTCAATCACCACTAACAACGTATAATAAGGCTATTACAAACAATGTTATGGTTAGATACTTACTTACTGGCGGTTAGTATAAACAAACTACTTGACGCCGAACTTGATACTCAATGCGCGGCACACGCCGCCACTTGAGCTCCGACGCTTTATGGACTTGTTTTTTGCTGCCGGGTGACGCATTAGGCTACCTTTTTATTTCACTAATAGCAAGTTGGTAATAAAATATTCTGCATGCGTTTTATCGCAAATTGTTTTCCCCGCATTTTATCGATTCTTGCCCAATGAAAACTCTTCCTTACCCCATCCCTCCTAAATAAGACAAAACAACTAAAATACTATTTTATTGTTTTATTCTTTATTTTTGTCTGAATATTTATTGTAAATAGTGTAAAAAAGGAAAATAAATATTTCATTATGGGTCTACTGTTTTATTTCTCCATTTACCCATTTATTTGTGACCTTGGTACAAAATATAATGCAGTCGATATTTTTCGTTTTTACTAGATTTTGTTGAATATTTCTATAAAAAAGCATAGATTCCAATAAGATTAGAGTATTTTCATTCAATAAAAGTGGTTTTCACTTCGTAAAGACCCACGATTACAGTACATTTTCAAATTCAAATTGTCCCCCTTACACTGTTCAATAGGAAACGTTAGCATTCTCGCAAAATGTTTGATAATGTTTTGGTAATAAATCTTATATGTGAAGAGAAAACAAGCTTGATAGAATGAATAGGTGTATATTCAGCACCTTGTTACATAAATTATCTTTTCCTAAAGTTACGTAATAGTTCGCACACACACAAAAATTTGGGACACTAGGCCCTTATTTGTAGTAATTGCATTTTCGTACTCTGAATTTAAAAAATTGTGTGTCTGAATTTTGATAAAGTTGTTATTGTTTAGTAATGTAATTATTCTAGAGTATAATTCTTTTTATTTCAAACAAATCCGTACATTGGTCAGATAATAATTTGATATTTAGGCAACCTGGTCATTTATTTTTTTTGCGCCGCCATGACACCCCTTTCAATTAATGTCAGTGGGGTGAATTGGGGGTGCGAGTGAAAAGGTTAAGATCACTCAGGCAGCCGGGGCTACGAGCGATATAATAATAAATAAACAGATTTAATAAAAAAGTCTTGAACTACCATAGAATTAGAAGTTATTTATTGCTAAATTTTTCTGTTATAATTGTTTTCTGTGGGGAAGGCGCTGCTTGCTGAAATACAGGTTCTTACCTAGTCCGGCAACGGAGGCCAACTCGTTATTTTTGTAATCTTAGTCTAGCATAAATGTATTGTGCTGGTATATTACTTCCTACTTTGAAATAAATAAATTGTATTATCTATTCAACAATTCTCTCTCCGTGTGGCGCAGGATTAAGAATAGCGTCACTCCATTTCCTCCCGTGGATGTCGTAGAAGGCGACTAAGGAAATACATTACTAGGAGACGGGCAGCAGCGTCTTTCTGAGATTCCAACCGCATACTGCGATCGTCAACCCGCCTGCCGAGCGTGGCGATTATGGCAAAACCCCTCACGATTAGGAAAACCATGAGGGAGGCTATGTCCTGCAGTGGGCGTCAAATTTATTTATTTATTTATTTTTTTTATTTATTTAGATTTGTAATGGCTGATGATGACGATGAATATTCTCTCTCTAGTTCCACGGTTTATTATTTATGGTTCCACGCGACGGATATCGCAGACGCGGTCGGCCAAGGCGGAGATGGCGGGACGATGTATCAACCTTCTTGCCCGGATGACGGCAGATCGAGACAGGGAGGAGATGACAGATCGAGACAGGGAGGAGTGGAAGACCAAGGGGAGGCCTTTGCCCAGCAGTGGGACACAAACATCCCATAACTTCTCTCGTCCTGTGGACTGACCTGCGGCGCGTAGACATTGGTGCCGTACACGGCGGCGGGCGGGTGGTGCGCGGCGTGGTGCGCGTACACGTTCTGCTGCTGCGACACCTGCTGCGACACCGACTGCGACACCGACTGTGACTGCGACACCGACTGCGACTGCGGCGCCACCGACACCGACTGCCCCACAGTCTGGGGGGGGGGAATACTCCTTATTGATCTAACGCTTACATTTAAGGTTTCCCTCGCGGTAACAATATTTTTTTCTTTTGTCACGAAATCACAAATCAATAATTTATTTGAACGTAAAGAATTTTTATTCTGTTTGCTGAATGTCAATGTACTATGTTGCTATATTAGCCGCTGCCTTCGGGCTTTATTTGTGGCAGAGGAAAAGGCAGCGGGAAAAAAAACTTCACTCTGGCCATCTTTATTCTAACAAGTAACAAGGCTGCTGTCAGACTTCCTTTGTCTACACGGTCAGTAGTGCGGCGCCCTCGCTCAATCAAACGTAATATTAGCAAATTATTATATTTTTTATTCTGTCTTTCCAACATCTTATCGATTTCCTAGCCTAGCTAGTCATCGTCTGACACTTGAAAGAAAACTTAACGATTCTCTCTCAATTCAAAATGTAACCAGGACCATATAGCTGCGCCGGCCAGCATGGGTAGTACGGGGGCATGAATCACGGTTTTTGTGGCATAAAAATGTCACAATTTGACCGTCAATGTACTGAAAAGTCGCGACTTTTGACATTTACACTGCGCGACTATTATCGGTCGAATCGTTTATTTTACTTTTGACAGATGCACACCCGTGAAGTTCCTTATTTATCAGACAGGAAACCAACGGCGAAAAATTCAACACTTCATGGACACCTTTATTTTTTCACGATAGTGACGCGACTTGTTTCGCTACAATATTATGACGAGTAGATTATGTAGGGAAGACCATTCAAGTTGATTTTCTATAAAAATTTAAATCTATCTTATTACAAAGATCTATACTATAAGAAATTATGTGGAAATTATTACAAGTAAATTAATATAAAAATCTGTTGGGTAGTTTTTAGTTTATCACGTTCACACAGACAAACTACAAAAATATCAAGATAACGTAGGAATGCAATCAATCGATTAAAACTTAACATAATTTAAATCGATTATCATAAAAAATCGAATCGGTAACTTCACAGAACATCATTAAATTAAGTTGGACCGACAACACCGTCGTCGTACTACGCAGGCTGCTAATATATCGTTACAATAGTACAGTACAGTGCGACTCACCACATTGGAGCGCAGCACCTAGAGCGTAGAGTGGTCTGAGTAAAGTGTAGAGTGGTTTTGGTCTGTGTATTAGATTAGATTAATTACATTAATACTGTTTATAAAAGGTACATAGCATAGAACTGGCGGTCTTATCGCTAAAAGCGATCTCTTCCAGACAACCTTAGTACGGACTCACCACCTTGGGGCGCGAGAGTGTAGAGTGGTGGTGTGGTAGACTCATCTGGGTTGGAGTGGTAGTACAGTACGACTCATCACCTTGGGGCGCGACTCCGAGAGCGTAGAGTGGACTCAGTAAAGTGTAGAGCGTACTGAATAAAGTGTACAGTGGTCTGAGTAAAGTGTAGAATGGTCTTGGTCTGTGTACAGTGTACTCACCGCGGCAGTAGTACCGTACGGTGTACTCACCACCTTGGGGCGCGGCGTGTAGGCGTGAGGCGCGGGCGGCAGTAGTACCGTACGGTGTACTCACCACCTTGGGGCGCGGCGTGTAGGCGTGAGGCGCGGGCGGCAGTAGTACCGTACGGTGTACTCACCACCTTGGGGCGCGGCGTGTAGGCGTGAGGCGCGGGCGGCAGTAGTACCGTACGGTGTACTCACCACCTTGGGGCGCGGCGTGTAGGCGTGAGGCGCGGGCGGCAGTAGTACCGTACGGTGTACTCACCACCTTGGGGCGCGGCGTGTAGGCGTGGGGCGCGGGCGGCAGTAGTACCGTACGGTGTACTCACCACCTTGGGGCGCGGCGTGTAGACGTGGGGCGCGGGCGGCAGTAGTACCGTACGGTGTACTCACCACCTTGGGGCGCGGCGTGTAGGCGTGAGGCGCGGGCGGCGCGGCGGACACAGCCATCTGCTTCATACTCGAAGACAGCTTGTCCAACGCTGCAATACCATTTACACATTACCATTAACAACGCCGCTCACGTCGAAATTTGACTAGTTTCGACATGCGATTGCCATTGGGTGCAGATTTTATACGCCAATCGATCAACCTTAGAGAATTAAGCATTCAAAATTGTAACACCGCACAAATATACTTTCTATGGAACACAGCAGAAACCAAATTAGAAAGTTTTTCGTCTCTCCTGTAAATTAGGGAAAAATTACTCGTGCGATGTTGCTTGCTATCATCATCAGCCACTTGACGCCCACTGCAGGACACAGGCCTCCCTCATGGTTTTCCTAACCATGAAGGGTTTTACCATAAAAGTTGCTTACTAAGCGACGTTATATATGTTATCAGTCCGTACTAGTCCACTGCGGTCATTGCCCATCCCTGCGGACCCTATTATTAAGACTCCACTGTCCGTCTGTCTGCCACTAGGCTGTATCTCATGAACCGTGATAGCTAGGCAGTTGAAATTTTTATAGATGACGTATTTCTGTTACCGCTATAACAACAAATACTAAAAACCGAATATAATAAATATTTAAGGAGAGCACCCACATACACAAAACGTGTATTTTGACGTTTTTGATATTTATGACGGCGACAGGTAGACGCTTGAAATATTCAAATGTTGTATAGATAATGGTACGGAACCCATCGGGCGTGAGTCCGACTCGCACTTGGCCGGTTTTTATTACCCACTTTATTGCACATAAAACAAGTTATGTTAAGGAAATACAAAGGTGAGCTTATCTCTGTAAGGGAGAGCGGTGGTAGCGGAGCGGTAGAACACCGGCTTCTCATTCGGGAGGTCGTGGGTTCGAATCCTGGCATGTACCAATGGCTTTGTTTTCTAAGTTACGTTTCTTTGTGAACTTGTAGTAGCAATACCACTCGCTAACTGTGAAGGAAAACATTGTGAGGAAACCCCAGTACGTGTTTACATACCTTAGCACTTGCTACAATGGCCCAACTATGAAGCTAAGTGCGGAAATATCAGGTTTAACCAGAACTATCTCTGTAAAGGAAAGTTCAATAAATCAATGTATCAAACTAGGGAGAGTTCAATCTATCAATCAATTGAGGAAATCATACTTACAGGAGTTGCTATTTGTGACAGTGGGCTCGACGGTGGGCTGGGGTTGGCTGTTTGGCGTGGGGTCTACTACCGAGAGGCTTTCACTCAGCTGAAACGAGAAAAAAACAATGCAATGAAGTTGACAGAAGTATGTTATCCAAAAACATGTCACAGGCGATCCGGCATCCGATAAATTCAAGCATTCACGCAATAACATGTGCTTTAGTTTTGTCATTGTGTTGGTTACTCTCCTATTTACGCGCGTGTCGTGTCAAAACGTGACCCTGACAGAAATAGTCGCCACCGGCTGGTTGCCATTACACGAAAATTTGTATTGAACTGAATAGATTCAATCAATCAATATATTTATTACCATACATTACATGTGTGTACAGTGATGTTATTATAATACAAAGTGTTTCAATGCAATTTTACCGATTAGGCGTGGCAAAAAACGGTCGGCTACATATTATTTTATACATTTAAATCACACGTCGAAAATTAATAGGTACGTACAAATACAACCGGACCTTATAAATGCATTGTCATTTAGGAATTCTACTACCTTATAATAGTTTTTTGTTCAAGCGGTGCAAGTTTTATAAAGTAGCATCGTTCCTGCACAGAGCTGCGGATAGACTCATAATATTTATATAAACTCTGGACTTGAAAAGACTAAGAGTTTTTTTGTCCATTTTTTTCTCTAAAATGGTCTAGATTTTGAAATGGACACCTAGTTTAACTTGTAGTCATTAAGCCGCAGTTTCTGTGCTACTTTGAATGAAAAACATTTAATTATATTTGATTAAAAACATGCCCCGGTGTCTGCCTACCCCTCCGGTGCAGGCGTGAGTTGATGTATATACTTTGGCGTGAACTCACCATGCTGCTGGTATTGGAGTAGGTGTGGTTAGCGGGGTCGGCCGCGGGCGGGTCGAGCGCCGGCACCGGCTCGGCGACCGGCTGCTGCTGCGGGCGCCGGAAATGTTACAATTATTATTTTTATTTATTGGAATCAGGCCAATCCGCGGAGGGCACGCTCGGTAATTAAGCTCATACACTCTCTCTCTCTGAGAGAAGGCCTGTGCCCTGCAGTGGGACGTATATAGGCTACATAAAAAAAATAGAATCAGGCAACAAGGCCCATAAAAAAAAATACTTAGCCTTATTACAAATACTGCTAAGGTCTAGGGCTTAAGAATTTTACTTACCAAAAGAACAGAATTTATTCACTTTTAAAGAAACGCAACTTAACTAAATAAATATATTAGTAGGAAAATTACGCTTGTGCGAGTAACAGTAACAGTTTTTTAATTGTGATTTGAAATTATTCAGCGACTGTTTTTATTATACATTGTGGAAGGCTGTGCGCACGCGCACGAGAAAGGGTATTTGTATCTACCCGCATATATTTTACCACATACACTACTCTCGACATTTAGGGGCTTCATGGAGTAACACTAGCGAGCGCTCTTTTTAGAGGAGCGCAAAACTCTTTTTAGAGGTCGTTTTTGCAAAAAGTGTCTGTACAATCTCTCAATCATGTTAATAGTGATTTTTCGAACCCACGATCGAGATGGTTGGGATCACGGACCCAGGACTAGATACCATTTGTGCGAGAAACCGCTGTTTAAGGCGTTAATGCTACTTGGTCCTAGATTTTTTGTCTTAGTTTCATGGCCATAGATCCTAATAATCACTATTAGGCCGGGTCTCCAGCTCGTGTTTATTATGAAATATGACGCAACAAGAAAACGAAACATTTTTTAGCAGGAGACACACTTTTACGCTAGGAGCGACCCGTGCAACAGATGCGAGTGGGGCAGGGTACCTGTTTGGGCGGCGGCGTGTCCCGCAGGGCGCCGGGCTCCAGCGCCCCGAACTGCACGTCCAGGAAGCCGGCGCCCTCCGCCCCGCCCGGCATCTCCACCGCCGACACGGGGATCTGCGGGGACACGCAAGCGTTGGACTCAGTGCGGTCTCACGGTGACGGTTACCGTCCGCGCGGCCTGTAAGCTCTATCGCCATCAGCGCGGGCCCAGAATTTTACAAGATAGGGTGAGGTAGGATGAGGTAGGGTCGCACGGCCCGTTGACTGACAGGCCGCGCGATCCTGTTCGAGGGAACCGACGAACGACCGCAGGCCTCGTCGGATGCGGCCGTTCCCACGGCCTGTCGGCCTGTCTTGGCGCGATCTGGCCCGTGAGAAAGCGAGCCGCGCGACCCTAGCTTAACGATCCAAGGCACTCGAAGCTCGTGGCCCGCGACGCTTACCAACCGCGCTGGCGAAAGCGATACGACACTGTAAAACCACACTAAACAATAAAAACCGATTTCAAAACACTTTTATCTGTGTATCCTTTTAACGTCCCACTGCAGGGCACATGCCTTCTCTCAAAGAGAGAGTATGGGCTTTATCACCCCGCGTGCGCGTGTATGAACACCAAACAAGGGAACAAAAAAAAAAGATTCCAACGAATTGACAACATCCTCCTTTTTTGAAGTCGGTTAAAAACAAAGGCGAAGTCAGAAAGAAGTGGCGTGGTTTGGGGCAGGCCTATGGCGGGGGCCGCACGGTAAGGACGCGGGGCGAGGGCGCGCAAAAGACGCCACGCGTTGTATAGAGTCACAGACTACAGGCCTTGCTCTTTGGTCCTCGCCCTATGACCAGAACTGGACGAGTAAAGCATTGAAGCACTCTCTAACGTGAGAGATTCGGAAACAGCTTGTCTACACCACCATCATATAGGTTTTTATAGTCAAAGGAGGTTTCGTTGTATATTGACATAATTCACTTGTTAGTTTTCATAACCAGGAGACGGGCGGCAGCGTCCTCCTCAGGTTCCAACCGCATACTACGATCGCCAACCCCCCTGCCAAGCGTGGCGATTATAGCAAAACCCCTCATGGTTATGGAAACCACGAAGGAGGCCTATGTCCTGCAGTGGGCGTCAAATGGCTGACGATGATGATAATGCTTACATTTTCACATTGGTAAAACATACATTCATATATTCTTTATTACACTTTTCTACCGATGGATTATTTTCATGTTTAGGACATCCTTACCTGGTTACCAGAGCGCAAGTTTTGGACTAGGAAATATGATTGTGTTGCGTGGAAGTTATTTCATTTTCAATCAATCAATCTGCCTGTATTTCTCCACTAATATCTGTCTCGGGCCGAGACTCTCAGCCATCCTCATCCGCTGCCAGCAATCTGCCTCAGATCATCGATCCATCGAGCTGGTTTGCCAGCTCGTGGGCTCCACTTGAGAACCTTTGCACGACATCGACCATCGGTTCCTCGGTATATTGTCGTTGATATTGCGAAACAGACCAACGATTACTTGTCTCGCGTGTGCGTTCAGAATCTACGTTTCATACAATTTTGATGAGAAACCCAAAATTGTGACTAGTGTTCAACACATTGACGACTGTGACTCTAGTGTTCAACACATTCATGACTAATATTTTAAGTTGAAAACTCTGTTAATTAAGTTAAAACGTGTTTTGAAAAGAATAAATGTGGAGTTTCTTTGTTAGCTTCTTCTCCACATAATCCATTAATTGTGAAACTAACAACTTTGACGTTGATTAAGTAAACATTCTGTTTTTATAGTGAGTAAAAATATTTGAACTTAATTGAAATCATAATTTTATGAAACGTGATCGACGTATCGCCGACGATATGTGACTGGCCCGCTGCCACTTCAACTTGCTAATCTTATTATATGTAGTTTCATTGATGTAACTACGTTGTGGCGGCCGACGACCGGGCGGCGGTCAGTAAGGTAGAGCAACAGCCCGATGGTCGGACGATATGGTCAGGTCGTCTGGGGGCCGGTGGATGCAAATGGCGAGAGACCGCGAAGAAGGTAAAGGAAACACCCAGCAATGGGCAAAGGTGAGCTACGTCCCACTGCAGGGCACAGGCGTTCTCTCAGAGAGAAAGTAGACAGGGCTGATGATGATGATGACTTACCTTGGAAGGTGGTGGCACCCGCGCTCGCTGAGGCTTACGCGTCATGTCACTAGCACCATACACTGCGTAGTTGCTACTGTACACACCTGTAGGAACACACAACAATTAAATTTCATTCGGGTTTAGGCGTAACACACACTGAGGCGGTCCGTTTTGTTTGAAGATTTTTATTGAGTTAAACACGAAAAAAGTACATGATTTTTATTTCCGCCGAACTGCATGGCAATTTGTTGGCAGATGTTCTTGGTTTTTTTCAAGCGGTAAGCGCCTGTGAGTATTTACTCTCAGACGGATTAATACTGCGTAGAAGTCCCACCTGTAATATCACCGTTTCTACTGACTATTTATCCAAGACTGACGGTAAATACTACTGATACCACAGGCTACATCTATGGTCGTTTTATATATTTGATTTGTCTGTTGTGTATCTAGTTTTCTTTCTGTTGCTGTGCCTATTATATTACTTATCGTTTATTTTGTTTCTGTAATGTGTCTTGTTGGTACAATAAATGAATTTCTTTCTTTCTTTAAATATGTTTAATTTGTTTATAACAGTTATTGATGATACCTATCAAATATGCTTATTTAAAATATGTATAAAATTATAATATGTTCCAAATATGATCTCGCTGGATGCGGGCGGCACAAGACCGGGAAGCTTGGAAATCCATGAGGGAGGCCTATGTCCTGCATTGGGCGTCAAATGGCTGATGATGATGATGATGATGACGACCAAATATGTTTGGTGCAACATGGTGATGATGCAGTCTGGCGATGGCACTTGAAGATCCATCGAGTTTAGGCTTATGGGGATTAATCAGTATTGATGAGAAATAGTGAAGCTTGGAGACCGGTTTTCGCAATGGCAACTTCCTACTCAGTGTTAATCCGCCTGAGAGTAAATACTCTTAAATAAATACTGAGCGGGAATCCCATCTCTAGGTCGCAACCTTTGCCGCTGTACGCTGGAGACTGGAAACTGCCACTTTTGCGACCGCGCTGTAAGCAAGGTACTCACTGTTGTCGTGTCTCTGCGACTGTTGCGTAAGCTGCGACAGGTACTGCGACTGCGCCGCACTCAGGGTTCCCGACATGCCCATGGGCTGCAAGAAAAAAATGGCCATTCTGTCAGTGTTTTAGCTCTCAACCTGGGCCACGTTTCATAAAATTACAATTCATAGTTCACTATGACAATAAAATTCGATATATATGCCGTAGCGTCTTCCAACTTGATAATCTGTGGGTTAATGGACTTTGCAATGCACATTGAATTGTCATAGTAAAGAGGGCTAAAAATTCCACCCATGCCGGGACTTGAACCCGCGACCTCTGGCTCACCCAGCGCCAGCGCCAGTGGCCAGCGCTCTCCCAACTGAGCTAATAGGCAAGTGCAAGCATCGATGAAATTTCGAGCCTCTTTACAAACTTCTCTGTAGTACGTATATTTAAAATTGTCCTCAGCACGGGAAAGTGCAACAAAAAGAATATATAATATTTTACATATTATTAAAAGCACACAATTTTGTGAAATCACAAAAAATTACACATTTTGTTGGAAAAATGTAGCCGTCACTTTAAATCTGAGTAACATACAGTTTGAATGTAATGCAATTCGTATAAGCATCACATGGTTTGTGCTGAAATGTTAAGGGGCAGTCATTTTATCTTCATTTAAATTTAAGTAGCATCAACTCGAACAGAAAATCACTTCAATGGGTCTCCTTTGAAATGCACTGTCTAGATCGTGTGTCTAATAAAGCCCGCAAGGAGCAATTCCCATACAAACAGTCTGGTTTTAATTCACAAACGACTTGCCGGATCCCAATGGCACTTTACCAATATGTTTAGAGGACCCAAATCAAGGTTCGCTTGTGGTTACAACTGAGAGTAACCAAATAAATAAGAAATCATAGCTTCAGAAGATTCTTCATAGAAACTATTCACAAGGCTATAATTTCTTTTCGATAAGCTTATTTCCAATTCTAACTATTCTAAGCACGATCAAACCTCGATTTGTGTCCTCTAAGTGTCATTGCGATCCGGCATGTCGTTTGTGAATTAAAACCAAACAATGTTTGTATGGGAATTGCTCCTGAGGGACCCTCTTAGATGTACAGTAGGACTTACGTTGAGTTGGTGCTGGGGCGGTGAGGGGTAGGAGTCCAGCGGCGGCTCGGGCTTGGCGGCGGCGGCGGCGGCCGCGCTCTGCTGGGGCGGCTGCGGGGGGTACGGGGACTGTTCAATGAAAATATACAAAATACTATATTATTTGTTACGAAATTTCACAATTTATAAAAGAGTAAAGGCCCCGTACTAGGCACAGACCTGTATCGCGTGCGTGCGTGCGTGCGTGCGTGCGTGTGTGTGTGTGTGTGTGTGTGTGTGTGTGTGTGTGTGTGTGTGTGTGTGTGAGTGTAAGCTGATATGTGTGTGTGAATTTTGTAGTAAAATTTAAGTGGAACTTTATGCTTATTATTATGTTTATGTTAGAGTCCGAAGCAGACATTCGGTAGCTTCACAATCTAACTAAAGTATTGAGCCAGGTACTTAGGTTATTTTTACACTCGTATGTTGACATAGAATATATACTAAGAATTTTATAAATTTAATTAATTTATCAATTAATTTTATAAATGTCTCAGAGAAAAAGTTGTTTTAAATACTCACGCTGGGCGCGGGCGGGGCGGGCGGGGCGGGCGGGGCGGGCGGGGCGGGCGCGGCGGGCGGCGCGCGGGCGGCGCTGTGGTACGTGTACGTGGGGATGTGCGCCTCGCCGAGACCGTTGTTGGCGCCCGGCGAGTCCCAGTCCTCCTGCCGGGGACATCACGTTACACCAGCCCAGGTAACACGACAACGCGAGTCGCGCTTCTCGACGTCTACAGTCGCGAGTTTCAAGTACATTCGTTGACAAATTTTGACATTTTAGCGCCACAAAACGCGTGAATCGCGCCGTCGTTCTACTCATGCTGGGTTGACAGTCACCGATTCCTAAAGTGGGTTCCGCGGAACCTGCGCCTCCATTAGCCCTACAAAGTAGAGTTACATAGTAGGGGGGCTGAACAGTCTTAACCGATCTGTAGGCTTAGCACACTAGCATACGAGAAAATGACAGGCGCCGCGTCATAAACTTTGTCGCTTTATTAGTTTTGTCGCAACAGCGAACATGATGTGAGTGGAAGATAAATTTAAACACTGTTTAAAGTCTTTCTCGCAGGCGGCAAAATGGAGATGTTAGATAAAAAAAATGGCTTCAAATTTAATATTTTTTTGGGTTAATCACACTCAATCGGTACACTTCGACTGTATGACAACACTATTCATTTGTTCATTTAGATTTTCTGCGTTTCGTTCACAATTTTTTTTCCCTAAGAACAGTCGATAACCTAAGTGTTTTGTCTCAAAGCTGAACTGACTATGAAAGTAAATATATGAATGGAATATCGAAACGTTTTTCTTCTTCTTTCCAACAACCGACCTAACAAAACAAAAAACAGTTTTCTGAAGTTCCAGATAAAATGGAGCGCAACTTATATAAAGTTACATGCACAGAACACATATACCCAAGGTTACATATGAATTTGTTCATTGGGCTGTCTTTAAACTCAATGCAAAACTGCTTTATGTATGTCGTTACGAACTTGGGCAATAACACCGTCATCTAATTTCACACAATTCATTTGCTATGCTTACTTGACCTCTCGTGGCTGGTAAGTGAAGTGAAGACCTAGTAGTAAAGCCATCTTCATATCCTCATTGGGTATGCTCATCATCCTCACATGACATAAATCAACACGAAAACTAAGAAACGCAAATATGTAAAAGTATGACAGCAAAGATAAATTATAACCTAAAAGCCTTGTCTTTACCTCGACAGCAACAGATAAATTTCTCTTAGTTAAGCTGTCATTTTGCGAGAAAAAAACACCTTCATGCTTGCGGTTGCGGCAAACCATAGACAAACGCTATTAAACTGACAGAGCGAGGCGCGTTGAGACAGCTGACGCGGTCTTCATGTTCGCACCGGCGAGATATCCCTTTGTGACGTCTTCTTATTACTGTTTAGTGTTTAATGTGACAGTTGAGAGCAGGCAAAATGTTCAGCGTGCTAAGCCTACTGACCCATAACGTAGGTCCGGCGAGTCGGTGGGCGTCTTACGCCAAGTCGACTTTCAAGATTGTATGAAAAATTTCAAATTCGAAAAATCGTCTTTCTCAGAAGGGTCCGAAAATCTGAAATAAGGCCAATTAGCCCGCATTAAAACTGAGTAATTTTGAAGGATTATCAAGACTGCCTGAGCCACTGAGGCTTTACCTCAAAGAGAGTATGAACTTAAACACTAAACGTTCCATACGGGTGCAATAATTTTCATTAAGATAGATTTTTTTTTGTTGCACTTTATTGCACAATATATATATATATATATATATATATATATATATATATATATATATATATATATATATATATATATATATATACATATAATATATATATATATACATATAATATATATATATATGTATGTATATATATATATTCAAATTGTCCAGTGTTGCACACCTGTATGTAAAATAATTACCAATAAATAATTTAATTTATGTACCACCTACCACTACAAAAAAACTGTACGTACCACTGAGTTGTTGACCTGCAAAGAGTCCTCCACTCCTGGAACCACAGCTGTACTGGGCGTGAACACCTGCAAGGGAGAAATAGTATTCTAGCACGTGAAACAATGGGTTACAATCGGGAGGCACCAGTTCCATTCCAGAGATCGTACGACCTACCTAAGTAGGTAGCTCGTATGATCTCGGTCGTATGATAAAAACGAGAAGCAAATGGTTGTCGAAGGCCCTTTCGTAATTTTTAGTGTTATAGTGAAGATCTTTGATCTAATGTTCCTTATCTAAAGTTAAGTTATTTTTGTTATGTATATAGTTAATTAGGATATTACTTCATAACGGGTAGGATGGAACTGTCATCGTCACCTTGTGACAAAAGTTCCCAAAATAAAATAGATAAAAAAAAATAGTGAAGATCAATAAACAGAAATTTTATATACAATATCTTCTATATAGGTAAATAATTACCTAATATGGGTACATAGCGGTCTCTCTTCGTAACTACCTTTACCGGATTAGTGTTATTCAAACAATTTTAGCAACAAAAAATTGAGTCAGTACAAAAAATGTCGTAGAAGCAAAGCCAAAAATGTTAAAAGTTGCTCAATATTAATAATAGGGGTTAAAGTATGAAATTGCCGTTTTATTGCAATAGGTTCTTTGAATTGACATAGAATCTTCATGGTTTGAGGTTTTCGAATGAAACTTTTTTCAAATGGTTTCTATGATGTTCTTTTTTTAAAAGATGTGAAACATTTGATTATCGACTTTCAATTGTTTTTGTTATTCAATTTAGACAAGAAAGATGGATACTGCGAAAATTCGAGTGATTTTTGAATACGAGTTCCGACGCGGAACTAACGCGGCAGAAACAGCCCGCAATATCAATGCTGAGTTTGGAGAGGGGTCTACTAATGAACGCACCGTGCGATTTTGATTTAAACGCTTTCGTGATGGAAATTTCGACTTAAAGAACGAGCCACGAGGAAGACCGCCCACACAGGTGAATAACGATGAATTAAGAGAGATAGTGGAAGCCGACCCTAGTCAAACTACCCAGGAATTAGCGGCATGGTTTAACGTTACCTTACCCACAATATTGACTCACTGCGTCAAATCAATAAAATAAAAAAATACGAAAAATGGGTGCCTCATAATCACTCGAATTTTCGCAGTATCCATCTTTCTTGTCTAAATTGAATAACAAAAACTATTGAAAGTCGATATTCAAATGTTTCACATTTTTTAAAAAAAGAACATCATAGAAACCATTTGAAAAAAGTTTCATTCGAAAACCTCAAACCATGAAGATTCTATGTCAATTCAAAGAACCTATTGCAATAAAACGGCAATTTCATACTTTAACCCCTAATATTTCCAGAAAGTTATTTCGTAAGCCAAATTAATTCTTTTGTTGAAAAAATAGGTTAAGTTGATGAGGGTTACTCACGGCAACGATTAAAATTAAAGAAAATTAATTATGTTGGCGAGATAAAACAAAACACACCGGCATATTAAGATATTACGATTCTACCGTTACCAAAACCTATTCTGACGGACAAATTTTAAATGGAGCATTGGACGTCCAGCAGCTCACTGCGCCGACGATCAAAGGCAGATTTATAGTAGCGGCTGGATGATGATGGCCGCGGACATAAAGAAGTGACGTGCCGCAGGGAGTGCTATATGAATAATATAAGGGCTGGCGAATTGGATCACCAACAGCTCACCACAATGTAGGCTTTTCTCCCAATTGCCATTATCTGTCAGCTATTCTTGACAGATTGGAACAGAAAGTGTGCCTATCTACAACTCATGGTAACAGCAGAATCGTCCATATAGCGTGGCACTCTCTCTTGACGCGTAACAACGAACGCGATCGTTCGTCTTTGAACCATATATAGAGTAATTATTGCTTTGGTCGCGTTGCAAATCTAAATAAGCAAAATTCGCACCAAAATAAAGGAATGTGGGCCGGCGATGTGCGGACGCAACGATATGAAGTAAATCTCGATTCGATCGATTCATGCGCGTTTGTATCGATGCAAATCCGCTGTTGAATCGATGCATAGGCGCGTTTGTATCGATGCAAATGTGCTGTTGAATCGATGCATAGGCGCGTTTGTATCGATGCAAATGTGCTGTTGAATCGATGCATTGGCGCGTTTGTATCGATACAAATGCGATGTTCATTCGATTCTCAGACGCATTTGTATCGATGCATAGGCGAGGCGCGTTTGTATAGATTCAAAATGCGATATTGAATCGATGTATATTGTATAGGCGCGTTTGCATCGATGCAAATGCGATGTTGATTCGATGCGTATACGCATTTGTATAGATAGAAATAAAACCTATATGAACCTATTAAACAATACTATTGTATGATTCAAAGACAAACGCGCGTAATTTATAAGACCATGCCGTATCTAGGGTTATTTCCAGGGAGGGGTTGGGTCGATAAACAAAACGTTCTTTTTTTTTCGAGAAAAGGGGTTGGGTCGACTATCACGCCGGATTGCAATTGTATGCAGTAACCCAACATTCAGAGGTGGGCATTAGACAATTGTGGATAAACAAAACGTTCTTTTTTTTTTCGAGAAAATAGGTAATTTTAAGAGCCTAGGTCGAATATTTCAACTTACGCCCCCCCCCCATCGACGCCAATCTTTATAACCATGTTTCACAGACAATGCATCACCACTTGAACGCGTCTGAGGGAGCGAGGTAGGAAATTTAGGACAATACCCATTCTGGGGGGGGGGAGCTACCCGGATCCCCGTCCAGCTATCTACGCCAATGAGTATAATATGTTCAACAAACGAAGTATCAGCGTCTGAACGCGTCAAGAGTGAGGCGGGAAGCGAGGCAGAAAATGCTCACACATTTCCGGCGCGTCGGGTTGCAACTTACTCGTACCTTGGTGTCGGTGAGCGATCCGGACCACTCCTCGTTGTCCCAGTCCTCCGCCTGCGGGAACGAGTCGCCGACGTTGCCACCTGGGGGGAGGAAACCCTTTTTTTAGCCACGAGGTGAACGAGAAACATAAGATAATAAGATGAGAGTATTCTTTTCATCCCCCCATCTCGGAAAGTGTATTTTTGCTCTTCGATATCTGAGTGCAAAAGCCTTTTTTATCCGCTAGAGAATAAAGTAAATTGAATTTCGAACATCTTGTGCACTAAGTTTGTAAATCCAAAACATCATTAAACCTATATCCATGGTGCCGAATTTATCATACCTTTTTTAATTTGTTAAAAACTCGGACTCGGAACTAAGTAGGCTGACAACCTTTTTTCTGCACTACGAAAAAAAGTTGTTTTGTTAAATTTTGTCTTTTACTAAATTGATAATTTAACAGCCCACTTTTAATTATTCTAAATAATTTTATTTTCCTCGTAGGTGTAGTATAAAGCACTATGTATCACTCGAGAGAAGGTTCTATTTCTTAAACATACTCTTGAACAGAAATAGATCGTTTTCTCCCCTCGGTGTACAATGGCCTATTATTGAACACCAGGAAAAAACATACGGTCTTATTTATTTACTAGCTGTGCCCGCGACTCCGTTCGCGTACATTTCGATTTTTACGAAGCAGCATTTGTATGGGGGCCACGTCTTATCATAACTGGAGCTAGAATTTAAATAGCCTATCCTGTGTCCCAGATGTCTATATGTTTTTATACCAAATTTCATCAAATTCGGATAATTGGTTTAAGAGTTATACACACATACACACATACAGAAAAAAATTCTAAAAATGGTGAAATTAGTTTCAGTATCATATATTGAGCCTATAAACACAATATCTCTGAAAACAAACTAACTTACTCCATGACCGACCCTTACAGATTTATTATTAGTATAGATAGATAGATAATGTAAAAAAAAATCCACTAAAACACTGTAAAGAGGAAGTTAGACGGTTTATCACAGGAACTCTTGTCATAAACCGGCTCTGAAATGAGACCGAATATTTTTACAAAGATACAGAGCATTTGGCGGCCTTATATAAAAACTTGAAACATTTTGATAACTGACAAGAAATTGAGTAGTTTATATTTTTTAGTTATTATACTTAATATGATATGAGAAAAGATCGTCAGAGTGAAGGTGTTTTTCGCTGCCTTTTGCTCGTCTACAAACTCGATCTGAAGGCAGCAACTAACACAGTACATTTACATTCAACAAATAGAATGTAAATTACTAACATTGAAACTTCCATAGTATTATGTCCTACGGTATACTACTATGGGGCCGGGCAGCAGACATTGAGACTATCTTCATCTTGCAGAAGAGAGCCATCCGATTTATTTACAAGTTAGTTAGTAGGGATTCGCTAAGAGATTTCTTCAAAGAAACCAACATCTTAACAGTTGCATGTCAATACATTTATGAAAATATTATGTACGTTAGAAAAAATATCAAAGACTTCGAAAATGTTGGTGGCCACCATAATGTTAATACTAGAAATAAACATAAATTGTCATTTCCACGATTTCAACTTGCAAAAGTTAACACGTCCTTTATGGAGCACTGTATAAGGTTCTACAACAAAATTCCTCAAGATATATTAGAGTTACCTCCAACGCGAATTAAAAAATGTGTTAAGCACATTCTGTGCAAAAAGGCTTACTATAACATCAAGGATTATTTAGAAGACAAAGATGTTTGGCATTAAACAGTAGATTAATATTAATTACAGGACGATTGTGACTAGTGTTCAACACATTCATGACTAATATTTTAAGTTGAAAACTCTGTTAATTAAGTTAAAACGTGTTTTGAAAAGAATAAATGTGGAGTTTCTTTGTTAGCTTCTTCTCCACATAATCCATTAATTGTGAAACTAACAACTTTGACGTTCATTACATACTTAAAGATGCTCTTTTAGTGAGTCACATTTAGTTCAAATTGCTTAGTAAACTGTGGATAACGTAATGGACTACATGTTTATAAATCTTTCAACCTGTTTGTTTTTAGTAATATTTTAATATGTAGTTGTTTGTTGTCCCAAATAAATAAAATAAAATAAATAAATTAAGTAAACATTCTGTTTTTATAATGAATAAAAATATTTGAATTGAATTGAATTGAAATAAACTTCAGTATGTAACATAGATTTCAACTCAATAAATTACCCTTCCAGGTAAAGTCCTGTACAGATTTTTAAGCCCCTATTTCCCTGGGGACCCTTACGTAACTAATAAATGGCACCTCAATGCTGACCCCGAGATACACGGCAGCTTTCGAAAACTGTCATAAGGAGTATAAAATATTTCAAATATCGTCGCTCAGCAACACCGCTCAACACTAGTTAAGCCTTACTTTGGTTTAAGTTATTTTTTGTGATGAGACCATAAATACTTTTTTATCTTACTTATCTTATCTTATCTACCTAAGTCGAAATTTGACGGTTTTGACATACGAATGCCATTGGGTGCAGCGCGAATCGATCAAAATATAAGATTCACGCATTCAGAGATCAGCGGGCGTTATTCAAAAAATTGTGACACCGCGCGAATGTTATTTCTATGGAACACCGAAGAAACTGTTTACAAAATTAAAAAGGTTTTTTTGTCTGTCCTTTAAAGTAGGGAAAAATTACTTGTGCGGTGTGGTTTGCTAAGCGACGATATTTAAGAGTACGTAGCATCGCTTGAAATTATAGAAAAAGAACCATATCACATCATAAACTTACGTCTATATCCACTTGCCACGAGCCTGACAGCGTGTGTGTGTGTGTGTGTGTGTGTGTGTGTGTGTGTGTGTGTGTGTGTGTGTGTGTGTGTGTGTGTGTGTGTGTGTGTGTGTGTGTGTGTGTGTGTGTGTGTGTGTGCGCGCGCCTGTGTGTGTGCGTGTGTACAAACTGACCGTTGTCGCCGTCGGACTGCCAGGCGGAGCCGTCGGCGAGCCGCGGCGGGGGGAGGCGGCGGCCGCCGCGCCCCGCTCGCCCCCCGCGACCGCCGCGCCCGCGCGCTGCTCCCCGGCCCCGCGCCGCGCCCTCGCCCTCACCGCGCCCTGCGTCGAATTAACCTTACATTGCGGACATTGCTTAAACATATCCTGAAATCTTTGTCACCTACCTACATCACCTATAGTAGCCCTTTTTGCACGCGCCTTCGCACTGACACAAGCGAACCTTGCATTGCAGAGATATTCTTCGTCCACTGAAAAGACTACATGGAATTTGTGCAAAATGCGCTACTATAATAATAATACACATTGCAGGGCGATCTATTTTTCTAAAATTTCTCTTGAAATCTCTGAATCACATTGCGGGAACGGCTTTCAACGATCTAGCTTTTGGAACGGACATGGTTGATTTGATACAGCTTAAGAGTTCTGAACTAAAAGCGGATTAGGTTGCCCGGCTGCCTTTGACTCTATATGCCTCACATGTTCTCTTCACGATTCAGACAATTGAAAGACACTGTTTGCAAAATTCTTTAAAAAATATCCATGTTTTTTTATTGGTGGCGCTAGTGAACCTCACGGAGCTAGGGAATGCAACACCGAAACATAATTTCAGTCCAGGTATCTGCGGGACAGAACCATCTAGTCCCGCTAGATTCAGATATTTGCGGGATCCAGCAGGGAGGACTTAGACCTATGAAATCCGTCGTAATAAAGACCTAATGCGTTCCTTTAAATGTAAAAACGAGGCTTACCACAATCAGCACCTAACCTATCCTGAAGTACTTGCGTTATACCGTCCGGCGCGGACTAGACTGTCTGGAATATCTCATTATCATTGGTCCCGGGGACGAGAATACAAGCAAAGATCGAGCACCAATACGGTGGACAGACACCATAAGCGAAGCTACGGGTGGAACAGCTGTATTGACAAAAAAATATTGTTTTCGCGCGCAGAGTGACGCGCATAAGCCAGGCTTTCTATGATCCTGCCAGTCCAGCGGGATCCACACAAAATGTTCGACCGAGATTAGCACCGCAAAATTTATGCGGGATCTCGGTATCCAGATATTTTGGGATCTCGGGTACCCAGTTTTTCGGGATCTCGGTATCACGGGATCTCTCTGCATGGAGCCCTTTGAGCAGCGAATGGCATGTACTCACGCGGACGGGGCCCGGAGCGCGAGCGCGGGTCGCGGGGCGGGGGCTCCACCTCGCCGTTGCCGACCGCCGCCGCCGGCTTCTTCTTCTTTTTCTCTGTGGTCTGCCATTCGCCCTGTTGGAGACGAGAAAGGTCTGTAAAACAACGCCTTTTTATGGTTCTTTACGAAATCATCTTAGATGAATAAGAACCGGGTAAGTGCGAGTCGGACTCGCGCACGAAGGGTTCCGTACCATTATCTATACAACATTAGACAAAGATCGAATTTGAGAACAGCGCCGTCTATAAAAATAAACAAGAAGCGTTTAACATTGACATCTAACGACATGACATCGGCACTGTGAAGGTTACATAGATGGCCGCTAGATGGCGAGCGCTGTCTTTAGACAAGGTTTGTTGTATGGGAGGCCCCCTTAAATATGTATTTTATTGTTTTTAGTATTTGTTGTTATAACGGCAACAGAAATACATTATCTGTGAAAATTTCAACTGCCTGGCTATCACGGTTCATGAGATACAGCCTGGTGACAGACAGACAGACGGACAGTGAAGTCTTAGCAGTGGCGTAGCATGGGGGGGGCGGAGGGTGCGGTCCGCACCGGGCGGCACTTTGCCGGGGGCGGCGTTGCGGAGGTGGCAGTTAGAAAAAAAAAATTAAAATTAAAAAAAAAAATCTTTCAGTGTTTTTTTCGTCTTTTTTTTTTAATGTTTCGTTACGCAATGTTACGTTTTATGTAATGGAGGCGATTTCTCAATTATTCTATTACGTTTTCTCTGTAATTTTTCTGTGATATTCTACCTATGTCAAAAAATGTTAATTTCACTTTTCAATTCAATAAATCATTCAATAATAGTAGTTTATGCAACTGTCATATAATGAAGGGTATTAAAACACGAGTGTGAGTTTATGAAACGAGCGCAGCGAGTTTCATAATAGTAACGAGTGTTTTAATACCCGTGTTATATGCAGTTGCATACACTACTTTATCTTCACTAATGCAATTAAAAATTAAATTCACGCGTACGTGTATAATCACAGTAATTTTGCCGCCATTAAAATTTAACCAATGAGAGCGGAGCTGCGCGCTTCAATAAAACGCGACCAACCTGATTGGCCCTGCAATCAAGTTGGTCGCGTTTTATTGATGTTATAATGAGATTTTACGATATCGATGTGAATATTATACCATCATGTGAAATTGCTTAAATTGAGTGTTTTGTTGTCTGCGCTATAACAGTAGTAATTATAAGTCAAGTATTGAAAACATAAGTAGAATGTTACAACATTAGTGTAGATAAAACTAATAAAAGTACTCTTTTTACCATGCCCAAATTTTTTATAATGGATTACAAAAATAAGAGGGCGGCAAATTTGGAATCCGCACCGGGTACTAGTGACCTATGCTACGCCACTGAGTCTTAGTAATAGGGTCCCGTTTGGCACTCTTCGGGTATAGAACCCTAAAAACTGTAATAAAAAATACTATGTGAAGAACTGTTTGCTTATTTTCGCAAAAGCAGCGCTATCTATTGTTCAATCTTGCAACTTAACAATAGATAGCGCTGCTTTTGCGAAAATAAAAAATTACAAGCAATCCGATCTTTATATCAAAGTGATAACGTTCAATTTAAGGTGGCAACTATTATTCCCTTGCCTGATAAAAGGTTAACGCTATTTCGTAGTCCAATAAGCAATATCATTCATTATAATAAATGGTATAGCCCGCGCGAAGGAGAAAGAATCGCTCCAGACGCCGAGTTAAATTACACGAGATTGGTTAATAGACTACCGAGGGTGTCAATGAAACCGCCATTGCCGTACTATTATGATATGCCGTTAACATCTGAACTTGGCAGGAAGGCGCTGGATGCAGGCCGCTTCCAACCGGTCTTTTTGGAAATTCTTGTGGCTAAATGATGATCTGAACTTACTGCAATTTATGGAAATAAAAGATTGAATTGAATATCCCTCTATTGAACGACTACAATAGCCGCAGACCGATCGCCATGGAGGACTCATGAAGAGGCGAACAAAGACTAAAATCAAGACTTAATAAAAATTGTTTTGCCATCGACACGCTGAGAAGAAGTGGACAAACAAATGCTGAAGAAAAAGGGACGAAGATAACTGAAGAAAAAGAAGAAGAAAGACATTTATTGGGACAAATTAAAAAAAAAGGCATAACAAGTAACATAAATACAAAGGAAAAACAAGTCACATAAAAAAACCTATTTAAAGGCTAAAAATAGAAAAGCTAAAAACAAACCTAACTGCAAAGTGGGTTACTCGGGGCTGCAAGTGATGTAAATTGCTTTGGCCAGATGTCGCTGCCTGCACGTAATACAGAAAGTTGTAAAGAGGCTCGAAATTTCACTGATGCCTGCACTTGCCCATTAGCTCAGTTGGGAGAGCGCTGGCACGGTTAGCCAGAGGTCACGGGTTCAAGTCACAGCATGGGTGGAATTTTTAGCCTCTAAATAGGTTTTTAAAGATGATTATCCTCAGCACGGGTAAGTGCAACAAAAAGAATATGTCACATAAATACAACATAGGACAAGGCAATGTCAGAGCGTAGAGTGCTGAGTGACTGGGGGGACACGGACCTGTATCCGCGGCGTGTCTTCAAGCAGCAGGTTGCAGGCGGCCTGCATGTCGTTGTCGGCGTCGTGCAGCGCCGAGCAGACCTCCTCCTCCGTGCGATAGGTCATCTCCATCAGCTCCAGGACCTGGGGAAGCCAGAGCTTTAAAACAACTCATCTTATAAGGCAAAAGAACCCGGCGTGCGGGGAACTAACGAATGTTGACGAAGCGAAGGATAGTCAGGATTGTTACTAATGGCAAAATTACTCTGTCTACTTCTCCGGGATTCAGACGTGAGTTTATGTATGCGTATCTTAAGGAGCTCTAGTAGATACGCAGAAGGACCCGAGTTACTAATATGGCTCGAAGAATTTGCTCACTTGAAGTAGCAGTAGGCGGGGCACATAGATCGGAGAACTGATGGCCGTTGGAGCGAAAAAGTTCTTACCTGACGACTGCGGACCAAACGACGCAGCGTGGGCAGACCCCCCACCAGATGGTCTGACGACCTGGTTACTGTGGCGGGGAGTCGCTGGATGTGGGCGGCACGAAAACCCTGAGGGAGGCCTAGGCCCTGCAGGGGGCGTCAAATGGCTGATGATGATGATGAAGGAGGTCTAGTACGAGGAGATTACGATACATACGTAATTCCATTTTAATTTGGGATAAGATCAGTCAGAATGGAGTTTTTTGGCTGCTTTTCTACATTCAACAAACAAGATGTAAACTCGTTGTAATACATTACATAAACTCACGCCTGTATCCCAGAGGGGTAGACAGAGACCACGGTTGGCCACTTGCCACGATCCCGAGTGGCTACTTCGTCTATTTAGAGATAGATAGAGAACACTTTATTGCACAACCAGGTGAAAGATATTACAAATAGTTTTTTATATCTAAGTAGTGGTACACAATTGGCGGTCTTATCGCTTAGAGCGATCTCTTCCAGACAACCTTTGCATGGAGTGGGTTGCAGGAAGAATATAGTCGGTAGACGGATGTACATAAATAAGAGTATCTGAAATATAATTGTATGTGAAGTAACAAATATGTATAGCGAAAGATTACAAGAATTTAGTATTGCTAAGAGACGCTGCACAAAAAGTTTACACAGCATCAGTAGTCCTCACCATTCTCCGGACATCGAACGCATCATCGTTCTTACGATCGATCATGTGAGCCATCCGGAGTTGTTCTGTGGTAGCCTGCAAACAAACAAACTTCACTGAATACACTGCGCATCTCGCCGAATGATTACCCAAACCATAACGAACTCGGCTCAAAGCAGTGAACACCCGAATAATTTAACCGACAATTTACCAATGGAACTTGCCAAAAAAAGTACCTCACTGGAGTGTCCTAATAAAGACTTATCTCTACTTTTTTTTTATTAGCCGATTTAATGTCCCACTGCTGGGCGAGTGTCTCAATTTTAGCTCTCCACTCCTCCCTATCAACGGCCATTCCCTGCCACCCCGGCAGAAAGTTCGCGAGGTCGTCCCGCCATCTCCACGCATGGCCACGCTTGCGGTATCCGTCGTGTGGGACCTAGACAGTGACAATTTTTACTCATCTGTCTGGGCCCATACGACTTACGTGGCCAGCCCAATTCCATTTTAACTTTTCTACGATGTATATATATTTTTTTATGTAACGGTTAAGGTTGAAGTATGGGAGCACCTCAGGCACTCAGGCTTCCTCGCGATGTTTTCCTTCAAGGTTGGCGAGTGGTATTGCTACTACCACGTCACAAATGTACTTAACTTAGAAAACAAATTCATTGGTACATGTCGGGATTCGAACTCACGACCTCCCGGATGTGAGCCAGCGTTCTACCGCTGCACTGCCATAGCTTTTTTCTGCAACTAATACTTGCTTAGCATAACCTGTCGAAAAATAATTCTAGTCGGGTCGGTTACCTTACTCCTGTGGCTTGACTTTCTCCTTTTGTTGTGGCACGTCGGGTCCCTTGCTCTTCTTGTCTTGAGTGTGAGTCTTGCCGCCGTCCTTGCTAATCTATGATTCCCGGAGACGAACAAGCTAATGGATTGCCCGAGCCATCAGCGTAAATCAATGGGCGACCTTACTGCTCACATATTGCTTTTATCTAATTATTGTCGAAGAAAATAGTTTAGCTGCTCACCTGTGGCTTGACTTTCTCCTTTTGCTGTGGCTTGTCGGGGCCCTTGCTCCCCTTGTCTTGAGTGTGAGTCTTGCCGCCGTCCTTGCTGACCCGAGCACCACCTTTGGTGGCGCGCGCACCCAAACTCATATTTATGTGCTATATTTACAGCCTTTATTTACAAGCAGCTGCAAGAGAAGAGGAAGTTGCGGTTATTTCTATTCTTTTAAGAGCTTTAAACCGAAAACTAGTCATCGATTGCTGTGTTCACATTTGAGTTTTCCTTTCAACATAATTAATATCATAGATACATAGTTTCCTTACACTTTAATAATTAAAAGAAAACTAGAAATTCTGAATAGAAGAAACATTTTATCATATCATACCATCGCGTTGGAAATGACATAGCATAAAAAAAAATATCACCGGCTTCAAAGCTGCTATAGCACAGTTATATGTATTTATATTAAACGAGTCTAATCGCGATTTTAACCGTGTGGCGCCGGGTTAAGAATAGCGTCACTCCATTTCCTTCCGTGGATGTCGTAGACAGCGACCAAGGAAATCAATTACCAGGAGACGGGCAGCAGCGTCTTCCTGAGATTCCAGCCACATACTGCGATCGCCAACCCGCTTGCCAAACGTGACGATTATGGCAAAACCCCTCATGGTTAGGAAAACCATGAGGGAGGCCTATGTCCTGCAGTGGACGTCAAATGGCTGATGATGATGAGTGTAATCGCAATTAGACCCGTTAAACGTATAACTATGTAAGAGCATCACGAGTCATTAAACAAATGTAAACGCTATTTCAGTGCGTAGTTACGCCTTTTTAACAAAAATGTTAAGGTTGCTCAGCCGCCTACTGTTCACTCGACCCTAGACTAATTCAGTAGCATTTAGCGAATAAGCTGATACTAACAGCCCCCAGACATATATACCTAATAGGCAGCTTCCTACACTCCAAAACGTATTCTGCCCACGCGGCTTTTGGTTAAAATATGCGTATCGAAGGTCAACGAGCTCGCGGTAAAATGGCGCGAAGAATGGCCGATTTCACAATGGACGATAACTCGATACCTAACTGAAACTGCACATGGGTGTGGAATAAGCTCGGAGTGCTTCGGTGAGAACAGCTTCTTTGGCAACCGGGGAGTCTTACCCCCGGTTTCTCGTACACTAACAATTTGTTAATCAAATGTTAACAGCTGTCATACATTAACTAAGGCCGTTGTGCGAACGTTGAGTGAATAATAGTCTAACGATGTCGTGCAGTGACGGTTAAGGCCCAATGTAAAACCGGCCAATAGGTAGTGCAGTTTTTATTGGGGCTGTCCTAGTTCCCATCGTAAAGAAGTCTGCCGACTGTAGAGAAGTCCATTATCGGTAAAACGAGCCCCTGACGTGTGAGAGCAACGATGCAAGCAAAAATAATCCCTATAGCCTACAATAAGAGTGCGAAAAATACGGACGGATGCGTGATGTGATGGCCGTCGGGACAGCAATTATTCTGTTTAGCAGAATACATTTTAATACTATTTGTCAGCTGATTCAACTAGTCCGAGTTTTCTGCTGAAGTGTCTTAATGTTTTAATCTAGGCCATGAATTTATATTGTTTTAATCCAGGCCATGGTCTACTCTAGACCATGGAACACGGTGTGGCAAATTTCATCCAAATTCGTTCATCTGTTTGTGTATTATTGTGTGACAAACATACAACTTCATATTTATGATGCTAAGTTAGATGGGCAAGGGCCCATCTTCCAATGCAAGGAAAGATATATTTTTTCATTGTTCCATCATCTACTGTCGTGGTGTTTACAAATTCTACTGTTAACAAGTCATTGACAGTTCAGCTCCTGATGATCTTTGTAGATAAGGGGTAGTTTAACAAACACTACAATGTGCAACAACATTGCGAGTCAAGATACAGATTGAAAAATTGCTTTAGATTTATTGCGAAGTTAAACACATATACATAGTTAAGTTGGATCACACAAATCAATCGGCTATTCATTGATCAGCATAGATCTGTGATTCGATTGCTGAGGTGGGCTTTTTTAAGCTCTGCTTTTTAGCACTGGAGAGGAAGAGGTAAATTGGCTCAGAAACGTCAGGGAATAGATGAAAATAGCCAGTGGTGGTGACCTGTTTCACTTGGCAATAACAACATAACTTGCACAACCAACCTCTAGTAGAGGTACAAGAGAAACAACAAACGGAATGGTGGTGGAACTAGCAGGCACCAAAAATATGGACTGATCAAAGTGACATGCAAAAACTGGATGAGAAAAAAAAACAAGACTGAAGAGAATGGCGTACATTAGAAGGCATTTAACGGTGGTCGGTGCGAGCTCGTGCGTGGTAATCCGCAATGACATACACCGTAGAAAGCCAGCTTAATACACTCTGCATTGGGCGGCTGTGGGTTCGAGAGAGGATATTTTCTGGCCATCCAATCGCCATCTCATATACCAAATGTGGCAGGGGATCGGCGGCAGAGCTTAACAGCTTTGCACTTGTGCGAAACTTGAAGAGTGGACTGCACAGGCTGATACATACAGCCTCTACGAGCATCCTAACAAAAAAACGTGATGCTAAGTTACATTCATCAAAATAAACCCTTTTTGTATTTAGTAGAAGGATGTGAATATTAATTTTATAATAACTTGTTTGCATTTTGGCTCCCAAACTTGTAGTTCTATACTGTGGGCAGAGCCAAGCAAGGTAGCTGTATGCAAACTAAACTTTTTAATTGCTGTAAATAAAATGTTACAATACAGATACTTTAAAACTGTCACTGGATAATTTATAATTAATTATCTCAGTGTACTGCTTTGAGATGGCTGTACTTGTATTATCTAATGTAATACAAGCTATTACCTAGTTCAACTTGTAGGCAATCTTTATTTGTATACCTACAGAATCAAAATGTAGTAAACGCAACAGGCGATAGGCATACAACAATAATGTACAGTTGTAAGTTGCAAGTGTCAAACAGCTTCAGTTTGTTACCAGGTCTTGCCAGGTCTTTGTTACCTATCTGATAAGAAAGTTCACATTGACGCCAAGTGCAAGGTTTTATCTGATAAATCAATTTGCCTACTGCACTTGTATGTAATGCCGGTGTTCTTATCTAATGTCTTGTGAAATGTTTCGTGTGCAATAAAGTATGTGGTGGGTCGGTTTACAAAGAAGAGGCCAATGAAAACCAAGAGTGAGCTATTGGCAGAGCTACACTTCGTTCATGTTTTGCTTGCTAGAGCTTGAAGCTTGAATGCAGTGACTGTAGAATTTATAGATATTGAACTAGAACCAAACAATTACAAATGTGAATTAAGTTGTGGTGAGAGGGCTTCCTTATTGAGCTTCGAACAAGTTGAAGTGATGTGCTAATCACTTAAGCTGACCGGCTGAGATTTTCAATAATGGTGAACATGGACAAAAATGTGTTTATATCAATGGAGAAGCCATGGTATTGTGGACGATTTGGCTGTCCGCAGAAGTGCAAAAAAATCTATTTTACGAAAAGGTGGAGCGCCACATAAAAAGATAAATATTTGTGGTTAATTTTTTCCCTATTCTTTGTAAATACTTGAGTCCTCTCAAAACATTTATCTACACCTTATTAGAAAATGTTTAATACACACAAGTTTTTTTATTATTAGAGTGAATTTATTTTTCACATTTTTTGAGATCTGTAAAACCCCAAAAAAGTAAATTTTTACGGTTTTAATTTTTTTATAGTTTTTCTGTCTTCTATCATATAAAAACATTGTCACTCCAATGTAAGTGCGATGCAAGTGTCCCATTTTGGGTTCAAAGATATTTATTTCCCATAAAGAACTTACAGTTCACTTAAGTAATGAGAAAATAAAACTTAAAATTAGATTAAATTTATATGGCATGCATTAAGGTAAGATTAAGCTTAAGTAATTATAATTTAAGACAATGTAGTTTAAGTTTATTTTAAAAGCATTCATATTTTCTACAGACTATGAAAATGTAGTGTTATTCAGAGGGGAGGAGTCATGATTTGTTACAATCCAATGCCTTGTATGCAGTAATGCAACAACCTGGGGCTTAAGACAATTTATCTCCTAGTTCCCCTCTATCTATGCCAATGATAGCGAGGTGAGATTAATATAGCAAGGAATGAGCCCCTACTATCTCTCAAAAATCAGGCTAATATCGTGTAAACACACTCAAAAAGTATAACCCTGTGGAACTTTAACTAATAGGGATTGCTGCTGGTAATTACGATTCAATACTCTATCTTTGCAGTCAGAAAGAAATGCTGAGAAAAATAAACAGAACATAATTTTTTCATCACACTGGAAAAAAAAGTGACAATTACTTTTTTCATCACTCAGGCATTGAACTTGAGAAAAAGCATCTTTTGTATGATTTATCATCACAGTAAATCCCAAAAAGGTACATGTTCAGACACTTATCACTTATTTATACTTTGTAGGAGAAAACAAAATTAGTAAGTACCTACTTAGATACCTAACCGTATAACCTTTATGTATATCCTAACCTTTTCTATTCTGGGTAAAGGCTGGGTAAAGTACCTACCCAGACAGATTTTGAGATCAAACTCGAGAGAAAGAAATAACAACAAAGGTGAGAATATTTACATTCGAGGCGTGGAAACAATACAACGTTATAAAGATAATTCACTTGGCGACGTCGGACGGGCGTTACAGAGCGGTACATTGATAAACAAAGAGAGCCGTACGGCATTTCATTTAATACCGAAGCATTTCGCCAATGCAACCCGTAAAAATCCTACGAAACCACTTCTAGCCTCTAATTGATGTAGAAAATTAGGGAAACAAACTTGTTTTTACTCTACTTTTCGTAGAAATCGGGACAATGAATCATTGTAGGTGGACCGCAAGGGTGATGCAAAAATTACGCAAAACATTGCGATTTTTCACTGACGCAACAAGGGGAACACGATAGGAGCACTTTTCGTCGCCCCCTACGAGCTCACGTCATCAAAGCGTTGAGTATCCGAGATGAAACCGAATAGCAGGCGGCACCACATGTCGAACGGAGACGCCATTCCTGAGCAGCTTTCTTGGAGTCGGATTGACAGACACATTTCTTTGATGAAATAACCGTGCACAGCACCAATTTTCACCCCGTTTTTCGGCACTCGAACACACTTTGTACTCCCAACCGTGATTTATTACCTTGATAGCGTAGTTTTAGTGGAAAATTAACCCGATTTGTAATAAAATTAATTTCCATACCTGCTAAATGCGCTCTCAAAACGCAAGCTGGTCACGTGACTTTCTACTCTAGTGATGGCCCTGATGGGCACTGTTCGTTCGTTCATTCAAAAGTTCATTCATATTTTGATTGCTTGCTTGAGGCTTGATGAATGTTATGTAGGTACTTGTTTCTTCGAAACATTCATAGAGGTAGTGAAACATTAAATGAATAAACACTTCAAAAAAATAAAATAACTACTTTGAAAACAAACGAGTAAAGTTCAATAAACTTACTTGAATGATTTATGTGACCGAAATCGAAATGAAATAATTGAGTTTTTGAATTTTGATTCTGTGGCCTATAAAAAAGTATTTCCCTTTCCCGCCTTTCAAAAAAAAATTGTGATAAGCAATAAAATATTTATAAACAAAACAAGAGTTTCTAAAGTTTGTAGCCAAAGAACTGATTAATATTGCTGTGAAAAATCAAATTGCGAATAAGTATGTCGCTCCTGGAAGATGTTTTTCTTGAGGACGAGGCTGGCGAAGCCCACGATCTCGAGCGAGTTATTGAAGATGATGGATTTGAAGAACACCGCCGATCCGATGATGATGATGATGATCAGGGTAACAACAGGGATGACGAAGCAGGTGCGTTAATTAATCCGATGTTTTGGCTGATGACCCAAGTTTGTATAACCATGCAATTTGCACCCAACCAGTGTAATAACCTCTAAAATCTAATAGGTTTTGCTAACACAGCTCAGAGAGTAATATTAGCATAGTAACAATCGGCAACTCGCACTTGTCCGGTTTTTTAACCAAAACCAAACCTACATTGCCTGTAGTGCCAATCTGTCTTAAAGTTTTTTATTTGATTGTTTCCAGAGGAAGACAAACGGCGCGTGGACCCCACAGCACCCAAGTCGGTAAGGGTGGTGAAAAATCCTCGATTTGTGCTGAACCCGGCTCGTCTAACGGGGCCTAGAGGCATCCATGTTATCCCAGAGCACTTCAAGGATTTCAAGTTTAAAGGTAATCTATCTACCATTCCAGAGGCGAATACTTGGTTGACATGGACGAACTCAATGAGTATGTCATTGTTGGTTAGTAGCTGACTGACAAGGCTGCACTGAATCAGTGGCCTGTGTTCAGTGCACTGACTACTTAGTACTATAGCAGATCAAACTTAGAAAGCTCCTTGTACCCCACTGCTGGGACCTCAAGGAAACAGGAATAATGTCACCTCATACATACATATGTAAACTCATCATATCCTGGTGGGGTAGGCATGGGCCACTCTGTGTGGCTTGCTGCAATGCTGACAAACCCCTTTTTGGCGTCGTCAACATTCATTAGTTGCTGTATGCATGCTCGCCAGCATCTGCCACTACACTTCTCTTTGTCAACACAGATTTTTTTTATATAGCATTATAAGGCACAGGCCTTCTCTCAGAGAGAGAGTATGAACTTAATCACCACGTGTGCTCACCATGGATTGGCAATTTCTAGTGCTGTGATATGTGAAAACCTCACACCCAGGTTTCCTCACGATATTTTCCTTCACAATTAGCAAGTAGTATTGCTACTGTAACTTCACAAATATACAACACAGACTTATTATTATTAAAATTCTTTATTGCATTTAAACACAAAGTTTTGCCCATAGGCTAGCTTAACTAACCTAACAACTGCCCTCGCTAATGGGACGTATTTGTGGCCTATACAAACTTGGACACAGCTCTGTGATGCGGCAGATAAGCAGTTAATGCTACTTAGCATTAACTTCCAGCAGGGTTGATATGATTAAAATCACTTGATTTAAATCAGTGATTTAAATCGCGATTTAATCCATATTAATCCATGATTTTAATCAATTCATTTTACTGCGAGCAAATCCGGCAAAATGTGTCAAGGGATTTCCCCCGATATATACAGCGATTTGCGAACTACAGCGCGCACACAAGTGTCCAATTCTGTTTATACACCGGGAATTCCCTGAATTTTAAACTCGCAACTGAATCCGTCTGTTTAGTCTGTGGCGCGGTCATTCGTGATTGACTATTGAAGGACAACAAGATGTCTGGAAGGAAAAAAGATGCAGTATGGGTTTATTTCGATGAAAAAAAGTCCGCTTGCGGCAAGTTTAACAAAGCCTTGTGTAAGAGTTGTAAGAAGGAGTTAATGGGCTTAGTAGCGAGGATTAAAAAACATTTAGAAACATGTGTGACAGAAATCGATCGCAATCGTAACATAGACGCAGACGACGGCGGTGGCGGCGATGCCGTGAGCTCGGGTAATTTACTATCTAACCGCCTTCTACACTAAAACAGATCAAATAGTAAAAAAATCAAAAAAATCCGATTTAAATCAAATTAATCCGATTTAAATCAAATTAATCCGATTTTTTTGATTTTTTTAAAAAAATCATGATTTTTATCAACCCTGACTTCCAGCTAACCTAAGTTTCGAAGGTAACATTAACAGGTAATGCAACTTGGGGTGTCCTTAACCAGCCCTTCCATACACATTTCCTTGATATATTTAATTTCTTCCATCTTCATCTCATCGACATAAAGACGTCTCCAAACCGTAAATTGTATGCCACTACTTAGATATAAGAAACCATTTGTAATTCTTTCTTCTGGTTGTGCATTAAAATGCTCTCTATCTATCTATTCAATATTCCTTTCTCAGACTTAAGACAGGCAAAAGAGTGTGAAAAGACCAATAAAATAATTATTGGAGGGAGGATATTGAGAAAGTCAGACTAATGAAATAAAACTGCTGCTAATCTTGTCCAAGAAAATTTTCAGGAAAAGGCCACGAAAAGGAAGACCTCGATCTGGTACTAAAGAAGCTTGAACACTGGACCTACAGGCTGTACCCAAAATTCAAGTTTGCAGACTGCTTGAAGAAAATTGAAGCACTTGGGAAGAAAAGGCCTGTTATGGTAAGCCTAGAGATGGTGGTTGGCTGTGATTCACAAACAGAAAAAATAAGTCTGGCTAGTACACCTAGCTTAGATTTCTGCACTTAGCCTGATGGTTGGGCCATTTGGTACACCTATTGTGGTTCATGAAATACAGCCCTAAGACAGACAGCATAGGATTTGTAATTGGTGATGAGAGTTCTAGCTGACCTGATTCGGTCAAGGCGACTGTTGTGGCTGGTGAAAACGTCGGGTGGTGTGCCTCATGCAGGCATTGAATTTTAAAAATAAATTATGTAGGTAGAAAGGCCGCCCACCAGATGGTCTGACGACCTGGTTACGGCGGCGGGGAGTCGCTGGATGCGGGCGGCACAACACCGGGATGCTTGGAAAACCATGAGGGAGGCCTATGTCCTGTAGTGGGCGTCAAATGGCTGATGATGATGTAGGTAGGCACCCTATGATCGCTTGGAAGTTGTGGTTACACTGGCTTCATGTTAATATTCCATTTGATTAGTTGTACTATATGACAGCTGGCAATTTTTCTGTGTATCTGACACGATCCGACGATTTAACGTTCAGTGGCCTAATTATGCGCACCAAATCCTGATAATAACGATCACTTGACCTGGTCCCAAACTAGGATACCCTGTGCTATGGTAATCAGGCAAGGGCATCACAAACATGGAAACACACACAGACTGAGGGCATTTGTACAAATGTACGGCGGCATCCTGACAATTAGTATTGAATTTGACAGTTCGACGATTGAAATTATTCACTAGGTATTTGGTGCGCCCAATATTCAAGCGGAATGTGGCGGAGACCTCAGATGGGATTTTTGTAGCACTTCGGCTTTCTTCTGTAGTCTTGTTCACAATTGGGTAAAACGTTCTTGCTTATTCATTATGTAGAGTAGACGAAAGACGAACGTAATACAGAGAAGTTTGTATAAAGAGGTTTGAAATTTCGCCGATGCTCAAGGGCGTCGCCAAGGGGGGGCAGGGAGGGGCAGTTGCCCCCCCCTAGAGATTTTAAAAAAGTTGCCAAATATAATGCAACCAAAGTCTTAAGTCTTTGAGTTAATTTGCTTGAAGTTCAAGCCTTGAACAATCATTCCCGTACGTCGAAACTCGAATGAATTTACCAATTCCACTCCTAATATTCCGTACGCTCAATTACGCTCTGCTCTACTCTGTCGTTGAAGCGGGAGAGGGGGAGTGGGGAAGCAACATGTAACCGCGCAGCGCTCGCGCCCCCCGCACAGCCGCCTTTGTTTTAGCGTCTGTCATTCTGTCAGCTCGTGCTCGTGTAGCTTTACACATTGGACTCTGTACTGTCACAGAATATATATGTATATAGTACTAAGATACTGTTGTAATTACAATCGCTGTAGATGTAAGGCTCGTAGTACAAGTGAAAAGCTTCCTGTGCTGTCGACTTTACCTACAATTCATACTTACTTTTCTCATTCATAGAGAATGAGAAAAGTATGAATTGTAGTAGGTAAAGTCAACTTGCCCCCCCCCTGCGCCATCGGCTGGCGACGCCCTTGCCGATACTTGCACTTGCCCATTAGCTCAGTTGAGAGAGCGCTGGCACGGTTAGCCAGAGGTCGCGGGTTCAAATCTCGGCATGGGTGGAACTTTTAGCTTCTAAATAGGTTTTTAGAGTCGACGAAATTAGGCAGAACAATCGCCGTGTACACTGCAATTTTAGGAGCCTAATATCACGCGAGCGTAATACTTCGTTCAGACTGCAATTTGCCAAAAGCTCCTATTCTGCTCCTATTTATTGACTTCAGGATCAACATCGTATTTAGCTGATACAGTACTACCCGTACTGAAAGTACTTAAATTTATCTGCTCGTTTAAGAGAGTACAGTCAGCACATCCATGTTTGCTAAACGTGCACTCTAGTCAGCCACGTTAAGGGCGACTGCAAGAAAAATGTATAGGTTTACCCGCTGTCGATTGTACACGCCGAGCTATACGTCGTCGAGTCTAATTGGCGCTTTCTTGAGTGTCCATCGCTATGACTTGTCTTACCGACACTGATTTTACGGCCATACTTGTAACCTGTCTCGTCAATTTTGATCCATTGTAGTCTTCCCACTCAGTTGCAAAGTATAGATCGTCGGTACGCATGATCTCTCTAATAGTATCAAGTCTCTTTCACGAGTCACTTTGCTGAGAGCTTTTAGTGGAGAGTGACGTCGCAGCCTCCTCATTGTCTGGGACAAAAATTCTCTAATTTGTGAATCATTATCCTACCTAGAAGAATTACCATCCATAAAGCTCCATATTAATAGACACCTCTATTACAGAAAGAATTAAATTTGTGTTAAAAATTCCAAAAGTCATAATAAAACAGAAGTCATTGTGAGAAACCCAAACTCCAAGGGAGGTATTTCAGAGATAAATAATTTTAAAAATAACCGTATAAACCTGAGGATGATTATATTTTCCAACGTTCAAAACAGTCTACATCCCTTCTCCTAAGGTGCACCTCCACAAAATCCGCTCCGACCAGTTTCAATCCGAGGAGACGGTCGTGCAGCAGGACTCCAGCGACGAGGAGACGCCCACAGCGGTCCCGCCCGAGGAAGACGAATTTGACAAGTTGCTGCAGCAGCAGATAGATATATCGAGGACCATGACCCCAGCGCCGGGGTCGGCCAGGAAGGGGTTCAGCACGCCTGGTGATGTTGGGTGAGATTTTTTTTATTTCACAGTCCCTAGATATTTATAAAAAAATTGTCTTTTTGATTTAGTATTATATGCCTATTAAGAGGGGTCCCGTTCGGCACCTTTCGAGTACGGAACCCTAAAAACGCCTATTGCATTGCGTGAATGTCATAATTATGAAAAATTGTGTGGTGTACAATAAAGAATATTCTTGTAATTGCTATCGTTTTCAGTAAACCATTCGCAATGCAGAAAGCCACGTCATCGCCTTCCATAAGTGAGGAACAAAAGGAGAGGATGATACGGAACCGTCGACTGGCCGAAGAGAGAAGACTGGCGAGGCTTAAGCAGAATTCTGGTGAGAATCTTAATGCTAACGGGAGCGCTGAAACCATTAGTGTTGATGTAGCTAAGTCTAGTGAGGTGAATAAGAATGTGATCCTAACTAAAAGATTACACTCTAATGGTGATGCTAATAATACTAGTGTTGATTTAACTGAGTCTAGTGAGATAGACAAAGAAAATCATGTCACTCCATCTAAAAGATTAGTAACTAATGTCGATGTGAACTACACACTTTTTACTCAAAATGCCAAGAATGATAATAATGGCATCAGTCCATCGAGAAGTCTAGTTACAAGTGGTATCAGTGTCGATTTAACAAAAGTGAATGCTTCAAAACAACAAGAAAATATCGACAATGATTTGGATGACGATACAAATATCTCAAGTAGAAAAACAAGTCACAGATCTAATATTATTGATAGTTCTGATGAAGACAGTGAGATGGTTGCAGTAAATACGTCTAGCACAGTTTGTAATCACATGAATAGTGGTGCAAAGGACAATGTGGTGGTTGAAAATTTTAACAGAACAGAGGTAATGGATTCTTCTGATGATGAACAGGATTCGAGAATAGTGAACCAGAGTGTTATTGTTGATATACATAAGTCTGTTTATGACGATAGTGATAAGACTGATAATGGTAATAACAGCACGTCAAAGACTGATGGCAAATCTGATAATGAAGTTGATAAAAACGTGAATCTAAACACCGTTAATAATCAAGATGGAGGAATAGAAATTCCAAGTGTACCTACTAAAGAATCAAATGATGTTGAAAGTGAAGTAGATATTGTTAAGAAAACAGATGCAGTTGATAGTGAGATTATGGATATTGATTTTGGTGACGATTTTTAATGTGATTGTTTTGTTTGTATGTTTATTTGTAATTGTAAACAGAGAAAAGAAATACTACAAGATGGATTTAATTAAAGTTAATTTACCTAGGGGCGATGAGGACACTTGGCGGTCTTCTTATCTATAAAAAGTACATTCCACAAAACTCTTAAGACGGGTTAAAGCCGGTTTATAACAGGAACTCGTCCCATAAACCGGCTTCAACTCTTCTCAAGAGAGTTTTAGTGGAATCTACTTTTTATAAATAAGACCGTTATTTTAAAATGAAACGTACATTCTGTTTAGTGTTTTATTACATTTTATTCATCTCTTATCACAGTACATAAATAATTTTGTTAAAAACTAATTAATTAAACCTTAAATCCATACCTAGATGTTTTCGTTTTGAAACAACAAATGCAGAATATCTTTAGTATTTATTATGATTGTACACTAGTTTACACGAGAAACATTCCAGTAGTTGTGGAATTAGAACTAACTATCTAAACATGACTATGAGTGATGATAATACTTTTACTAACTAATATAACAAAATGAAAATGCAATATCTAAGGAAACAGTGGCGAACGTACGCCACTTGACGGGATAAAACAATGAGCTACAATGATTGTACAAAAACGTCAAGAACACTTACAAAATACACCCCTAGGAGTTTTCAAAACAGTTTGCAAGACAATGAAAATGTAAAGCCGGAGATACCTACACTGAAAAATACAGCGGTAACGTAACATTCGCTGGTAAAAACTGCTTTTATAAGCCGGTTACGCACCTTCTACAAACGACAGTACTATTTTAATCACCCGCGACGCTCATACACAATTATTCTCATCGCGAAAAAGCGCTTTAATTTCGACAATTCACTTTACCTAATAAACAATCGCGATTAGACCCGCTACATGTGTAATTCTGTAATTGCCACTTCGTAACATGTTACATTACACGCAAATGCCACCAGTCAGTCCCCGGCTTTAGGAGACAGACAGAGTCAACCAATACAATTTGACAAACTTTTAGACTCTTGCACTTTCACCGTAATATCAAACGTTTGCACCTAGAATCATGAGGTCAAATTGAGTTGTCTAGTTATATTGGTCAGCTGATACTGTTGGCAGAGCGGTAAAATGTGGGTAAAAAACGAGAACAGTTTAACCCTTAACCAGGCATGCATATTGGGTAATAAGAATTTTTCATTGGTTTTGGACTTTATTTCAAAGTCATAAGGTTCAATTTGAAGTGGGATCTATTACAACATGACCTGGTGAAGGGTTAATCTTAATTAAACTGTCTCGTTTTGATTTTATAAATGTGTCATCCCTTTATACAGCTTCATTGTAGCACTCGTACTGAAAAAACTCACGATGTTTCTCCAGACTAAGCAAAGGATGAGGATCAACCAACTTGAGTGAATAAAAGCGTACAACGAATAAATTAGACCTAAATTCCTAAAGCTAGTAAAAATATATACATTTTAGTTTTTGGTTTGACGTCAGTTCACCGAAATATCATTAGAAATAGGAGTCATATGGGCGCCTCAGTAAACTCTTTAGGCGTAAAGCCGTGAAGTGTACCAATAATATAATCAAAATAGTCAATTGAACGCGATAGTAAAAGAAATAAGACATGATTTATTTCGCTTCTGTCAAATATTGTAACTTGAAGTTATAATCCTGGCGTTTTGTCATAATCGAAAACCGTAAAAACAACACAAAACCCACATTGTTAAATTTTCTATTTGCAAGCTCTATAAATATTTTACTTGCTTCTGGAAGCAAAATGCCGCATTCACAATTCCACTGAGAGGAAGAAAGACTGGTAGTTACATCAATATTTTACATTACCAACAACATTTTACAAAAAAAAAGTAACCTAAACAGCTCAGGACCCTCTCACTGGTTGATTTCCGGAATGAGGGACGCGAAAAAGGAGGAGAATATCATCCAGGTGACCGCTAGTAGGGACTGTTGATGGTTGTCGTTGGGCGCCGTTGGTGCCAACGTTGGCGCGGCGTTGTCTGTATTGGCGGGGTTGACGTTGGCTTCTGGGTTGGCGTTCGCGTTGGCATTGGGCGCTGCGTTGGCGTTGGCGTTGGCCTGGGGCGCTTCTCGTTGGGGGACATCTTCCGCGGGTATATTTCCGCCACCGAGCTCGCGGAAAAAGCCGATTTGGTGTCTGGAAGAGAAGGGTTTCGTAAGTATACTCACAGACTTCAGATCAGTTGGCATCGATAAAGGCCTGTTTCAAAACCCCTTGAAAGATTTACAAAAGTTCTTTCCTACGTTATTTCTGACCAACAGCGCTTATTCAAAATACGGCCCGATTCCACTCGACCGCCAAAAGCAGCATCTATGGCCGCTTTTCTGGAAGTGAAGTAAGCACTGCACCAGCCAGTAGACATACCAAGCTACACAGCGAATATACACTATGCTACCAAATTTTGCGAACAGTACTTAGAGGTATGCGGCAACAGACAGCACCAGCACTAACAGGAAACAGTAGAGGTGGACTAGTGACACCAGCACGATGAGTCGCGACGCCGCGTTCGCATGATCCAGCCAGTCACACACACATTAGACAAAGAGTAAGACAGACTAAGCATTCTAAGCTACACACAAAATAGTAACAAGCCTAGAGAACTATGCTACATAGCGATTAATGCACTATGCTACAGAGAACAGTAACTATGCTACAGAGAACAGTAACTATGCTACAGCGAACAGTACTCACAGGTAGGCGGCTACGCACAGCACCAGCACTAACAGGAAGCGGTAGAGGCTCGAGTAGAGGTGGACTAGTGACACCAGCACGATTAGACGCGAGGCCGCGTACACGTGGTCTAGCCAGTCACGACGCGCCTCCTCAGGCTCTTCCGCTGGCGCGGCAGCTTCCGCTGGGGGCTGCGGAGCGGAAACGTAATTAATTAGTTATACTTTATTGCACTGGAATCATTTGGCAGGATATTACATAAGACATGTATGTACAAAGGCGTTCATCCATGACAGAACGACACGTCTGGTTATGGATGATGACCGATAGCAGAAAAATAAAGGGGGGAAAAATTACGAAGGCGAGATTATCTCTGGAAGAGATTTTTTCCAGCAAATTAGGATATGTGTACTGTAACGCTCTACTTATTAAAAAGCCGGATTTAAGGGCAAATATTCCTTTTATTATAATCTTTTTCATCGATTCCCTAGCCTAGCTCCCCATCGACTGACATCTCAAACAAACGTAACGATTCCCTTCAAAATAAGACTAGAAGGCTCTGCCAGCCAGCTTCTATAAAGAGGGATCGTTACACTACACACACACAGTTACGCCTGATAGTAAACAAAGACGGCGTCTAAGTGTCACGTGCTCGCCTGTTAAGGGAAACCTAGCGCCACCAATGAAAAAAAAAATCATATTTTCTGTCACAAATGGTATTTGCAAAAGTCTGTACAATCTTACAATCATGTTTAGAGTGATTTTAAGGACGCACGACAGAGAACCTAGGATCGCGGACCTGGGCTTAGATAGCATTAATGCCAAAAACCAAAAACGGCCGTTTTTGGGGTTAATGCTTTATTGTCCTAGGTTTTTTACCTTAGGTTCACGGCCATGGGTCTTAAAAATCACTGTTAGCATGATTGAGAGATTGTACAGGCACTTTCCACAAATACGACTTGTAAAAAAAGATGATTTCTTTCCCTTGGTGCTAGCGCCACCTTGGTGTTACTCTATGGAGCCCGATAATTATCGTGTTCTGTCCAACGTCATTGACGTAATAAAATTATTAGCAATGCTTTGTAATCACCTGTGGCTGTGGTACTTCATTGACGACATTCATTGGTTGACCTCCGGGCGCAACGTTGCCACCTGCCTGCCACCTGCAATAACAAAAATTGCCGATATGAATTACGCAGATACTAGATTGATATCTTATTAACTTAATTCCGGAAATTCCGAAATTATTAATTCATTCCTTAATGTCTTCTTGCTTGCCAACTCATTGCTCGTTAATTCTGGCTGAAGGTTAGCATACTGGACACCACTATCCGAACGCTAGCATACTGGATGCCACTGCCTGAGTGTCAGCATACTGTATGCCACTGAACGCACTACCTAGCCAGCATACTCACATTTGCGCATACTGCTGCATGTACTGGAGATAGGCGCGCTGCATCATGAGCACGTGGTGGTGCATTGAGGCAGCGTCGGGCGTCGCCAGGTGGCCCGACTGCAGGTACTGCTGAATCGTCTCCGCTGTGTGATTCTGATCGTTTTGACGCATCTCAGGTCGCGGGGCCGCCTCTGCGGGGGATAAAAGCAGTAAGTAAAGCAGTTGTATTTGTATCAATGGGGTGGAGGGGGAACGAGTCTCTTAGCTGTTCAATAGAGTGTTATTAGTATGGCAATAGTTGTTTCATTGACACTGTTGGTAGTCTACTAACCTATCGCATTCCAATGGTATAACCCGTGCATATTCGATCTTCTTCGCGACAGATGTCTATTTAATTTGCGCGGGTTATACCATTGGAATGACATTGCACTGCCATTGCTTAGTAGACTACGATATACAGGCAAATAACAACTATTGTCATTCTATTGAACAACTATGTATTTATAAGACTCTAGGCCCCAATATGATGTGCTACGTAGGCCTGCCCCAATGCTACCTTAACTTGCCAATGTAATCAAGAGACTTATATGGTGAATATTTACCAATATTAGCTGAAGGAACTTCAACATTGCGATGCCTGAGCCCGTCCGTGACAGACTCTGCCGAGGTCGTCAAGTCCTGCGCTCGTCGCTTCGGCGTGCACACCAGATGCATGGTGTGCGTGAACTGAGTGAGCTGCGTCTCGTAAGTGCGTAGAACGTCCTTGAGGATCGCGTTATCGTCTAAGAGCTGGCCCGAGTATATGATCTTCTGTTCGTCGGCCGTCTGCGGGAGGATGCTTGGGTTTAGTTTGGGATAGAAATGAATAAACTAACAAATGTCTGTTTGTTTGGAGTCCTCTTGTGGCAATAAATACATAAGCAGCCTATATATACGTCCCACTGTAGGGTACAGGCCTTCTCTCAGCGAGAGAGCACGCGTGCCCACCGCGGATTGGCGATTTCAAGCGCTGAGGTATGTGAATAGCTCAGACACTCAGGTTTCGTCACGACGTTTTCCTTCGCCAGGGTTTGGCACTTGCCACGATCCTGACAAACCTCTTTCGCTTCATCAACATTCACGTCCTTTTAAGTGTATACCTGTGCCAGGAGATCCCACTCTTCCACAACTATACATATTAAGTTTTAGAAACTATAGTTTTATAATACATTTATTGTGTGTGTGTGTGTGTGTGTGTGTGTGTGTGTGTGTGTGTGTGTGTGAGTGCGTGTGCGTGTGCGCGTGTGTATGTGTGTGTGTATATATGGATGTATGTTGGCTTAATTCTTAATTAATTCTCATTCTTTAACTTCAGGTCACCAAGGGCCGGTTTCTGAATTGACTATTTCACTAAGCAAATACTTAAGTAATGTTCTGTCACGCTCTTTCCTAATAAATTCGAAGAGACAACACTACATTTAACAATTTAATTAGCGCATTCTCAGTTTAGAAACTGTCCCTAAGTTTTGTAGTCAAAGTGTTAGTACAATAAGCTTGAGGCTTTAAAACATCTTGTTTCATTATATTTCAGATGATGTTTTGTCAGGTTTTCATAGCAAAAGATTCTACCAACAGGTTTGGGATGGGTGCCGTTGCATGATGAAACATCTTTTGTCTCAGGGAAACGCTAGAAAATGCACAGTTTCTCAACAATCTATCTAAAAAAAGATTAGTGATGATAAATAAATAAATAACTTCTACACAACACAATCACTTGACCTGGTCCCAAACTAGGATACCCTGTGCTGTGGGAACTGTGATGATCAGTGGGATCTGAACACAATTCTCATACAATAGGTACTGAACAAGTTACTTCATTTCACAATAGGTGGTCTGTTGTATGCAGTTATATTTATAATAGGAAAAGTTTGAAAACACAGTTTTTATCATGCTGTTATCAAAGCCGTTATTTCTTGAATGCAATTAACAATTTCCTTCGGCACCATGATAAGGTTTTAGTATGTAACACTTAAGTTGGTATGGTTGGAATGAATAGGGAACAAAGGATTTAATGTGTTTAACTAGGTTAACTGATATGAGTTTATTAGTATCATATTTTAATAACTTACGTAAATTATATTCAGTAATGGAATGTTTATTAATCTATGCTAGTGAGATTATTTCAACAGCTTGTTGGAAGTTAGAAAATTGAAGTGTAAAAGGCTGGGACATATTATTTCTTCTGAAAGCTAGGAATCCATTCTCAAGACTGAGCTTACCAACAAACACCATATCATTTCAAATCATAATTATGTGTTTTGCTATGTGAAAAAACATGTTATATTAGGGACAGTGAACCTGTTAATACAAATTCATAAATGTAAATTATTTTAAGTTTGCTCAGATGGCTTAATGGAGAAATGTTTATGTGACATAAGAACTATAAATACACAAGTCTCTGTGGGGCAAAACTTAGACAATCTAAAGCCGGATTCTACTGGTTTTTCATGGAAAATAATACAAGACATTTTCAATGCGCTAAACATTGTGTTTTTATTTCGCTACCCCTAGTAATGAAAAACTTTTATTGAGTTCCAATATTTTCACTTGTCCTGGTCCCAAACTAGGATACTCTGAGCTATGGTAACCAGGCAAGGACGTCACTAACATGTAAATCATCATCATCATCATCATCATCATCATCATCAGCCATTTGACGCCCACAGCAGGTATAGGCCTCCCTCATGGTTTTCATAACCATGAGGGGTTTTGCCATAATCGCTACGCTTGGCACGCGGGTTGGGGATCGCAATATGCGGTTAGAATCTCAGGAAGACGCTGCTGCCCATCTCCTGGTAATTTATTTCCTTAGTCGCCTTCTACGACATCCACAGAAATAAATGGAGTGACGCTATTCTTAATCCCGCGCCACACGGTCGCATGTACATCTAGACAAATAAAGGTTTAATAAAAAATAATGTTTTATTTTAAAATCATAATAATGAACTAGTTCAATTTAATAAAAAAATAGTTGTGTCTAAAATCAACATATAATAGCAGCACATTACCTGAAATTTTGTTTGATTGAAAGTTTGAGAAAAGTTGTCTCTTTGAGAGAGATGATGATTTAGTGCATTGTCATTCGGCATCCAAAACCGTGAACGTGACTTTTATAATATTTTACACCAGACACTCATACTGTTGTACACATACAAAAAATTCGAAATACTTAATGGTTTTTAGACTAACTTAAACCACGCTGATCTAAAAACCATACATAAGCAGCCTATATACGTCCCACTGTAGGGCACAGGCCTTCTCTCAGAGAGAGAGTATGGGCTTAATCACCACGCGCCACGCGTGCCCACCGCGGATTGGCGATTTCAAGCCCTGAGGTATGTGAATAGCTCAGACACCCAGGTTTCCTCACGATGTTTTCCTTCACCGTTAGCGAGTGGTATTGCTACTATAACTTCACAAATGTACATAACTTAGAAAACCAAGTCATAGGTACATGCGCGCACCGGGGATCGAACCTGGGTCTCCCACTTCCGAGTCCGAGGTTCTACCCACTAGGCTACCACCGTTATTTATTAACCATAAAACCATTATTTCGACATTTTTGTATGTGTACGACGGTATGATTTGTAAAGTTTTTAGTGGCAAGAGCAGAGTAGGACTACCAGCCACAAGATGGGCAGATGACCTCATCCAAGTGGCAGGAAGACGTTGGTGGCAGGAAGACGCTGGATGCAGGCCGCTTCCAACCGGTCTGTTTGGAAATCCATGGAGGAGGCCTATGTCCAGCAGTGGACTTCTTGTGGCTGAATGATGATGATGAGGCTGATAAGGTAACATAAGAATATTCTTTTTATTCTTATTGATAAGATGCAACTAACCCATGGTAGGTATCTCATCTGTTAACAGACTGTTGATGGTTGTTGTCAGTTGTGTATTTTTTGTCTGCACACTGGCCACCCGGCAGCTGTTAACAGATTGTTAGCATACAGGAAACTAGGTAAAGTTTCTATGAGTATAGAAAAAAGGACAAAAAACTATCTGGTTTAATCTACCATTTATCATCTAGTTTATTTCATAATAACTTTAACTTTTGGCCTGATAATTTGTGGTCACAATAGTGGTATGTAAATAGTAGTGGGACTACCATTCCATTTACGACTCTTGTCTTATGGTGATACTGAAGTGGAATTTTGCAATCTTTGCATTAACATCACCTTATCTCGCCGACCTTTCGAATAGTACTATAACTGACATCATAATAAAGTGATGTAATGCCCGAAAATGCCGCAAAAATACATAATTTATATAGGTACATTGGTTGAAAAATTAACTCACGGGATTGCTTGGATACACTTCAGATAAGTGGCCCTTCAGCTGTTTCACTGTCCATGACGACTGACATTCTATGTTCTGATCCTCGATTTGCTGGTTGGGAGCCTTCACGATCAATGTCACGTTATCAGGTATCATTTTTCATCCAATTTTATTCACAACAATGGCTCCCTAAGTATCGAAGTTGATAAGCGAACTGTATAGCTTGAAAATAATAGGAGGTGCAATTATTTTATTCAAACACTGTATGTAGGTATAGCGTATTTTACGCGCTAGCACTTTTGGTAAATGAATGGTAGTAAATAAATAATCATTATTACACCATAAAAATCTGCCCTAGCACTTGTCAATTTGCGAAATATCTGTCGGACGCTGATTGGTCCACAACACGCTGTCACGTTTCATTTTTAAAATACCTAAAATTGTTTTCGTTGATTTGGTATCCGCTCCGCATCATCGATTGGCTTGGTTTTCTTTTCGCAATAAAATTTCCCAGATGTGCCTAAGAAACTGGCAACTTCCGTGTTCGGTCGGTTCAAACCACGTTCAAACAGGTTGAGGTTCCGTAAGTAGAACTCAATAAATTAGCAACCAATTTTTATATATCTTGAATATTTATGATTAATAATAAAACAATCTTTATAATAAATGCATAAAGCGATCCAAATCAAAAAAGATCAACCACACATGAAAATTAAAATATTTATTGACATCATACACTCGTGACACACTTCTCTACTGAACTTTAAAACCACAAAAAATAATAATTATGAAAACATTGCCTAAGCCTTCTTGTTTGACGATGTGCTAAAATAAAAATTAAATTCCAAACATGAAAGGCCTTATTGATAAAAACACGATTTCTCCACAGATTAAAAAGAAAAAAAGCGTCTTGATTCCCTAAAGCACTCCCCTGACAGTTTATTTAATCTGTGATCTTTTCCTAGTTTTCCTTGCAAAATCTCCACCACAGACATTTTAATCGGCGTTAATCGAGTGTTTTACGGAATCGTGTTTGTGTAATTAAGACCGTTAGTTATTTGTAATTAAGTTCTCCGGAACTAAAAACGCCCGCAACGTGTTCTTGTGGAATTTCACAATTTTTTTATGATCCCGTGAAGTCCACTCATCTTGAAGTTATGGTCCATGTAAGAAGGGTTTTTATGAAGAGACGGAACCCTAAATAAATAAAAATTCATAGGAAATGAACACAAATTTTTCACCGCTTCCTACGACGCAGTGTTGTAGAGAATGACACTGAGCTAAAAAAGACTGATTGAAAGTTGAACGGAACGCAGCAGCTGTCATTGCATTATTTTCTCTGTCTGTCTACTCTGTGGTTGTTGTATTGTTTGTGGTTGAGGTTTGTTGCGGTTACTTAATTATCTTTTTAAAAAAGCCTCCCATTTCATTAAGGTATCCAATAGCCCATAAAGAAATTAAGAAACATTTTAGGGCTCAGCCTAAATACATGATAAAACAGGTCTGAAAGTTTCTGTGAATACTTTATAAGACTTAACCTATACGTGTGCAAAAACTATTCAGAATGGGAGTAACTGTGTAAGTACATAATTTTAATAGCCATGCAGCGTTTGAATTACATACAGATCTCTTTGAATATTCTTAGCTTATGGGTGCCATCGAATGATCAATAGATAACTCTGCAGTCTGATTTCATACTGTCTGGCTTGCAGATTCAAATGCAGTACCTAGGTAACAATGGTCTTCCCTCTTTCCCTGAAATGATATTTTGATTTTTTTTCTTTTGTGTCGGAAGCATAGAATCTACCTTTGTAACTCCGCGCCCAAAACGGTAAATAGTAATTGCATTTATGAGAGCCGTGTCTAATGTTAATACATGTCTAACACTAATGTTTAGTGCGAGCACCTGATAGTTACGGATTAACAATCAAGGGAAGAGTCCCCAGTGTCTGAAGCAGATCAAAGTATAATAATAATCGATAATTGATATAATTGTTCTTATATAGATGTTCTTCTTTTTTTCTGGTTGTGCAGTAGTGTTCTCAATCAATGAAATCTAATAATTTTATTCATTGTAATGCAGATAATGTGACTTAATAATAATAATAATATAGTTGACCCCCCCCGTAATAACGGCTAATTTGGCACCCCCTGTAATCTGACCTGCCTGCTATGTAGATAATGTGTGATTGAACAGGTTACAACTGGTATGCACTACAACTGTTGTGGTCAACGTGTAGGTATTGTTTTGATTGTGCTTATTTTGTATTTGCCTATAAGCACTCTAGACCTCACAGCTATCACATATTATGTGATAGCTGTGAGGCCTAGAGTGCTTTCATTGTTTACTGTTTATTCATTGTGTATTATGTATTCGTACCTAGTAATGTCTTCACAAGCCTAGAAGCGAAAGCAGTTCAGAAGTTCTATAGCAATAATGAAGTTAATTTTATAATAAAACTTGTGTTGTTTAATTTACTAAATTCGACGTACATAATGAAGTGACTTGTACTTCACAGTATAACGTATAGAATCTTACTGTTGTAAAAAATCCAGAATATAGGGGTCTTAGGCAGTACATACTCTATGATGATGATGATGATTTCCTCTTATCCCTTATCAGGGACATAGGGCTCGTAGAAGGAATCTCCATTTCTCCATTTATCTCTATTTTACTCTATAATCTGACAAATTCGATAGTTCGACAATGCCCTGCAAGATGTTTGTCGGGTTGCTGGGGGTCCATTGTATAAACTTTTATTTCCCTCTTTATCGAAATCTTTTGTTAACATGCATTCGAAATATTGGACTGTGTGTTATGCATTCAATTTCCATCTCTCATCTTTCAGTCTAACCAGATTGTGATTTTATGAATCTTACAAATTGAACATAGATCACGATTTCAATCGATATCTACAGAGCGATTTTGAAGTTTTTAGCTATATTTTGAGAGAATGTTCTTTTCATAATGATTTATTGGTAATGTAGATTGTTATGAAAGAAAAGCACAAAAAACTCCATACTCTCTTTGAGAAAAGGTCTGTGCTCTGCAGTGAGACATATATTATATGTCTAAAATAAGATATCTTTGTACCTAACCAGGCTCCAGCAGTTCCCAGTCCCGGAGAACAAGACGGGAACCTATGTGATAGAGCTGCTATCTAAACGTATCCTGGCTTTAGGGGCCTCACAACAGGGACAATTTCTGGTAGATTGTGAGAGCTACCTGTCGCATCCACAGATGGGTAAGATTTCTGTAAGAGTTAAACACGTTTATAAGTTTAGAGCGGTGATAGCAGAGCGGTAGAACGCCGGCTTCTCATACAGGAGCGGGAGCAGGAGTGGGTTCACATCCCAGCATTTACGAATGACTTTATTCTCTAACCTGAGTGTCTGAGGTGTTCACATACCCCACTTGAAATGTCCAATCCGTGGTGGGTATGCATGGTGATTAAGCTCATACTCTCTCTCTGAGAGAAGGTAGGTGCCCTACAGTGGGACGTATCATAATTGTGTTGTAAGAACAACAGTGGATAAGGCTCCTGGCACACAAAAAAGAATGAATAAACACAAAATAAAAAAGTATACTCTTCCAGCCAACCCTTGATGTGGTGATACAAACACTATTTAAGAATTGAAAAGCAATAATAATAACTTCCCCACAATACAATCTCTAGAGCTGGTCCCAAACTAGGATACATGGCTTTTAGCGACAACAAATAAATATAAAAAAAATTGTTTAAAAAAAAATGTGAGAGTTAAAAAGCTTAAGATTAAAGATGACATGTTGAAGATTGGCGTGAAATAAAAGAATTAAAACTAAAACAACACCCAAAAAAGCTTTCCCAGCATGGCTGGTCACCGCGGAAGTTACGGTCCAGCACCCCCTAAAGAAGCATGTTAAATATCAAGAGAAAATACAGGGTAAGAAACTATAGTATCAAAGATAAAACCCATGTACCAGAAATAGCAGAAAGAGTAAAATCGCTGAAATGGAAATGGACAGGTCACTTGATGAGAGGCCCAGGCAAATGGAGCAAAACAGCGACTACTTGGTCGCCAGAGAGGGAAAAAGAAACCCTGGCAGGCAGAATAAACGATGGAGGGATGAGACAGAAAAGGTAGCTGGAGGTACCTGGACAAGGTTGACACAGGATAGCCGGGAGTGAAAAAGGTTGGGAGAGACCTAGGCCAGAAGGCAAACAGGCACAAATGAGTGAGACAACATACAATTTTATTAAATTAATTATTATTATAAACAGGATTGAATGTGAAATGAACTGTAATTGTAATTGAATTTAAGTTATTGTTAATGTAAATCCAATGTTTGTTGCCAGCGATGACTTAAGGATGTAAGACCTGGTTGCTGACTATGGGCCTCATAAGAAGGTCGCCCAACGAGCAATGGAGAGAGCTATGTTAGGAGTTTCACTGTGTGATCGAATCAGGAGTTAGGAGATCCGCAGAAGAACCCGTGTTACAGATATAGCTCGAAGAATTGCTGTTGAAGTGGCAGTGGGCGGGGCATATAGGTCGGAGAACTGATGTCCGTTCTGGCGAAAAAGTTCTGACCTGGCGTGGGCAGGCCCTCCCACCAGATGGTCTGACAACCTGGGTACGGTGGCGGGTAGTCGCTGGATGCAAGCGGCTCAACACCGGGAAGCTTGGAAAACCATGAAGGAGACCTATGTCCTGCAGTGGGCGTCAATTGGCCGATGATGATGATGATGATGACGATAATTTAAATCTGAATAAATGGCTTGAACAATTGATTGTTATTAAAAACAAAGGTCTTATATTTTTTTTCCGATTGCAGGTACAACAAAAACAGTACACATACTGCACAACTCGGAGCAACCGGCTTCGGTATTCTCAATCCTCGAGAGCGGCAACAAGAACATTCATGTGATAGCCGACGGACTGTTCGACTTGCTGATGATGAAGGTACAAAAACCGTGTCCAATCAAGGGGCTCTTGTTGTGTCTGGCATTCCGTTAAGACCGTTCTTACGTGGATCATGCTGTCTCGCTCGCACAATTGAACATTTTTTATTATCGTAATAAAATGAGTAAACTTCTGGTAAATGTGGTCTGAGGGTTTGATGCATAATTAAATTACTTCAAGTATACTTTCGTTTCCTTATGGGTAGTTTTTAGTAAAGAACAGTGGTTGCCAAAATTATTAATTTAATTATGTCTTGTATGTCCGCAATTTTATTATCTACTAGCTGTGCCCGCGACTCCGTTCGCGTACATTTCGATTTTTACGAAGCATTTGTATGGGGGCCACGTCTTATCATAACTGGAGCTAGAATTTAAATAGCCTATCCTGTGTCCCAGATGTCTATATGTTTTTATACCAAATTTCATCAAATTCGGTTAATTGGTTTAAGAGTTATGGAGGAACATACATACATACACACATACAGAAAAAAATTCTAAAAATCGTGAAATTAGTTTCAGTATCATATATTGAGCCTATAAACACAATATCTCTGAAAACAAACTAACTTACTCCATGACCGACACTTACAGATTTATTATTAGTATAGATCAAACCCTCAGACCACATTTATCAAAAGTATACTAATTTTATTGCAACCACTAAAAATGATAAATTGTCCGAGCGAGACAGCATGCTCGACGTAAAAGCAGCCTTAGGCTCGCACCATCTAACATTTTTAATCATTGTATAATTTTGTTAATAAAATTGTGCTCATTTTAGACATATTTTTGTTTTCACATTCAATCCACTTAGTCTTCGATAAAAAAAAAATACTACTGCAGTTAATAATTTTTTTTCTATCTTTTCAATACCAAGAACTAGACCAGACTATAATCTATCTCTGTGCCAAAGTTCATCCAAATCCGTCCAGCTGTTCTGGCGTGATTGAGTAATAAACATCCATGCATTCAAACTTCCGCATTTGTAAATAGCAACATAAACAGTGATTATTATCTCTAATTACATAGCTATGCCACCTTAGTAAACTATAGTCGCAGTAGACTGCAACCTATTCTACCGGCAGTTGCGCACGAGTTTACGCTGCGTATGTTATCACCTCCCTCAGCTATCACACCAGTACACGAGCAAAAAGCAGACGAAGATTGAGAGCCGTGGTCCAAGGTTCGAGCTCGGTGATTTCTGCGTGAAGCTCGGCTCTGTCACCATGAACCAGAATTTCAAGGGTGTACTCGTTGAGGTGAGACATCAAAAATCAATTACATATCTGACATTTATTTTATTGTTAAAGCCTCCGTGGAATCAGAATTACTCATTGAATGCTGTGGCAACGTGTAAGTGAATCGTCACCTAGAATGCCTCCGTGGAATCAGAATTACTTATTGAATGCTGTGGCAACGTGTAAGTGAATCGTCACCTAGAATAGTACCGCTTTGTTCAACATTTTATTGTGTGTACCAATGTCGTATTTATTGGTCCCCTTGAGAGAGGGTTGGTATAGGACTAAGGGTTTTTCATGTAAATGATAGAATCAATAAAAATGTATAGGAATTAAGCGGTGGTAGCCTAGTGGGTAGAACATTGGACTCGGAAGCGGGAGACCCAGGTTCGATTCCCAGTGCGGGCATGTACCTATGACTTTTCTTTCTAGGTTATGTACATTTGTGAAGTTAAAGTAGCAATACCACTCGCTAACGGTGAAGGAAAACAATTTCAATTCAATTCATTTTATTGCAATAAATTACAGTATGGTATAATAATGATGTTTACAAAAATTGTGGTACAAGTGTAATTTTACCGATAGTGGCATAGCAATTTGATAATTTACTTAACCTCGTGAGGAAACCTGGGTGTCTGAGCTATTCACATACCTCAGCGCTTGAAATCGCCAATCTGCGGTGGGCACGCGTGGTGATTAAGCCCATACTCTCTCTCTGAGAGAAGGCCTGTGCCCTACAGTAGGACGTATATAGGGTGCTTATAATTCAATGTTGTGTTTTTATTTTGGTAATAAACAGAAGACTTCGATAAAATGCAGTATAAAAATAGGAAAATAGATATTTCACAAGTAATTTTGTCAGTGGTGGTGTTTCGTCAAAAGGTAAAGTAGTAATGATCATGTAATGATGAAAATCCGAAAAAAATCTAGAGATGGGTGACGTAATTTTTTTGAGTTTTAAATGAAGGATAAACAAAAATGGTGTAAAAAGGTTTACACCGTTATACTACCCGGGGGCATCCGGTAAACAATTTTTATAGGTCAATAAAAGATGTTTTTTTAATGAAAAAAAAAATTTGGTCGAAGTCAAAGGAAAAAAACCGGCCAAGTGCGAATCGGACTCGCGGAGGAAAGGTTCCGTACCATTATCTATACAACATTAGACACAAAGATTAAAAAACAGCAAAAAAAATCACATTTGTTGTGTGGGAGCGCCCCTTAAATAATAATTTTATTTTGTTTTTAGTATTTGTTATAGCGGCAACAGAAATACATAATCTGTGAAAATTTCAACTCTCTAGCTATCACGGTTCTTGAGATACAGCCTGGTGACAGACAGATAGATGGATGGACGGATGGACAGACAGACAGCGAAGTCTTAGTAATAGGGTCTCGTTTCTACCCTTTGGGTACGGAACCCTAAAAATCAAACGAACAATCAAAATTTAAATTTAATGTTAAAGTCGTAAGTAAGGTCGATGAAGGTAAAAGTGTATGAATGAATTTATTAATAATGTAATCTAAAAAATATATAATCTACAACAAAACTAATTGTAAATAATTAAACAAGCCTCACTCTTCTTAGGTGGAGTACCGTCCGTGCGTGATGGCGAACGCTGCGTGGGGCCTACTCCGGGAGTTTCTACAAGGCCTACTCGGTGCCTCGGCTCCCGTTCAGCCGGCCCAACACTTTCTCAGCCGCATGAACGAGATCTACACCCCAGTTGATACACTCTACCAGTACCTAGAACACTTTGCAGCCTATAGGAAAACCACAGGCCTCACCCGCACATAAAGTCGTCCAGTTAAATGACGTAGCACTCGGTTTTCGGCCTGAAACGGCGGGGTTCGGCTTTCGACCTCAGTAATACGAGCTCGGCCTTCGGCTTTACTACTTAGATAGACGCATTAATGCGACGAAACATTCAATGTGTCAGTGAGTTAGTGCGTCAATGGATCAATGAAGTAATGCATCAAATGAATCTATGAAGCAGTGAATCACTTTCTGAGCGGCATGAACGAAGTGCGTCAATGAATCAGTGGTTCAATGAAGTAATGTATCAAATGAATCTATGAAGCAATAAATCACTTGCTGAGCGGCATGAACGAGATCTATACTCCACTAGTACTTTAAGTATTTACAGTGAACAGAAGAAGCCCAGGCGTCCCGCGTGCATAAAATCTTAACCTGGCGTTAAATGACTGCGCTCGGTTTTCGGCCCTAAAACCGCGGGGTTCGGCCTACGGCCTCAGTAATTCGAGCTCGACCTTCGGCCTTACTACATAGATGTATTGATGGAGCGAAACAATAAAAAAACCAATGTGCTAGTTTATTTACAGTTAAATGTAAGACATTGTAGAGTTCAATAAAATGTAATTTGACGTGTAGGTACTGAAAGAGGCCTAGCATTGGACTTAGTTCATGGACAGCATAGATAGGCCAAGAACTAAATGCAAAATAATATTAAGGTAAAAAAATATCTCGTGTCATTTTAGGATACCTATACAATATATGTAGGTAGGTTGGTAATATTGTTTTTCTGATAATAATACAATTAGTAAATTAATAAACTATTTTTTTTTTATATATGAATAGGATCCCCTATTCGAAATATTACAATAGTCGGATATCGCACAAGAATGAACAGAATTTAGAAGTGTTTCCTGTTACCTATTGTTTGTTGACAATTTTATTTGTTATGTTGATAAATAGCCGGCTAGGTATGCACTGACTTGAATCACGTATGTGACTGGTTCTTGGAATCATCATTATTAACCCAAGTGTTACAGTTACGAGCAAAGTGTGCGTTGCAGTATATATATTTTTTTATGTAGCCTCTATGTTTGTGTGGCACTCCTGGGCAAAAGCATCCCCACTTCAGCCAGAGTTTTCTGTCCTGTGCCACATCGCATATAAATAAAAAAATAATTGAAAATAAATAAAGTCAAGGATTAAAATTTAATTTAATAACTTTTACATTCTAGTATCGATAAAATGGTACTAAAACAGAAAAGATAGTTTGATGTGTGCAAGAAATATTTCAAATTAAAATGTGGGTATAATTATAAGCGAAGTATAATTTGGACTTTACCTAGTGTTTCAAAGAAAATCATGGTAAGATTAGGATTGCTGATAATTTTAAAAGGTAAGTTTAACTTCCGTAAGAACTACAGGTTTGTTATTGAATTTGTTACGGATTTTTTTCATCGGAGCCATTATTCCGGCGTTTCGGCTCAAACCACGGTGGAGCTTTATTTGCTGTCGCAGTGTTTACATTGTGTTTCTGTGACAATTTGAATAAATGTCTTCTTTCTTTCAGTAACTATTTAATATTTTGTCTATTTTATGTTGGTATATTGAGATACCTCAGCAAGGAGAGCTGACCTAACCTGAACCAGTTAGATGTTGCTTCGAAAATTTAAAATAAAATATCTCGTGTCACAGTGTTTGTTACTGAACTCCTCCGAAACGACTTCACCGATTTTCGTGACAATTTTTTGTTTATATTATTGGTAGGTCTGAGAATAGGTCATGGGGTAATTAAACTGTCAAAACAACGTTTGCCGAGTGAGCTAGTCTAATATATAAATATCTCGTATCACAGTGTTTGTTGTCGAACTCCTCCGGAACGGCTTCACCGATTTTTATGATTTTTTTTTGTGTATATTTGGTAGGTCTGAGAATAGGTCATAGGCTAATTAATATGTCAAAACAACGTTTGCCGAGTGAGCTAGTAATAACATAAAAATATAAAGCCAGCAAACCAGGGCGATTCTCTTAAATACATAGTTGTTCAATAGAGTGATAATAATACGTGGTCGTTTCATTGACACTAATGGTAGTATGCTTACCAATCGCATTCCGATGCGAATGTCATTCCTTATCTTCATTCCATCATTCCTATATTATCTCGGCGCCTGGCGCGATTCTTCGCGAGAGATGCCCATTTAATTTGCGCGGGTTATTCTATTGGAATGACGACATTGTAATCAAATAGAGGCAAACAACAGCTATTGACGTGCTGTTAAGATTCTATTGAACAACAATGTGTGTATTAATAAGACTCTTGGCCCAGCTTGTAATGGAGAAAAAGTTGTACCTTGCGTGTTCCAGTGACACTAGCACCGTTGGCTAATGCGGTGGATATAGATGTCTTACAATGCGGCGTGGATATGCGTGGGAAGGTGGAAACGGGCAGGGTGGAGCTCAGTGATTATCCTTGGTTGGGCGTCTTGTACTATGAATACAGTGAGTATTGAGTTGTTGACTGCCACTTTGGTCTAACTAGCGTTATCACATCTCATTACCATTCTGAAGGTCGTGGGTTCGATTCGAACTGGGGCCCGCAGTACATTTGTACAAATGTTTTCAGTATGGGTGTATCCATGTTTGTGATGTCTTTGCCTGGTTACTATAGCACAGGTTATCTTAGTTTGGGACCAGGGCGAGTGGTTGTTTTGTCTATATATCTATACTAATATTATAAAGAGGAAAAGTACCGCTGCGCCACGAGGACTTCGTGGCGCAGCGGTAGTGCATCTGCATACCATGCGAGAGGTCCCGGGTTCGAATCCCGGCTGGGGACAAAAAAAAAACCCCAGGTCTTGGATGTTTACATGTTTGTGATGTCGTTGTTTCTGGTTCCCACGACACAGGGTATCCTAGTGTGGGGCCAGAAGCAATGTATGTGCCTGTATGTAAAAAATGTTTATGTTTATAAATGTTTATGTTTATAAAGTATTTAAGTTTGTATGTAGGGGGTAATCTCCGATGTAAAAAATATTTCACCAGTATTTAGAATGGTCCTTCAGGGTGGACATAGGTTATAGGCTAAGCCGTTTACCACGCAAACGTAATCGCGGGCACTACGCACGGGCATTTCATGTGGATACAGAAAAACAACACCCATATTAAACTATGAACTGTACCTAATTCTATGAAATAGGGCACTGATGTTCTGCCGCAGGTGGTAAATTATAGAAGAGCTGAATTTTTTTTTACGATTATAAAGTTTTCCCTATAGTAAAAGTTGTTCGAGTAGAACACCCTCCCCCCATTTCAGGACGAAGGACGTACTTTGACCAAATATATCATGTACTAGCGAAGGGCAAGATAAAAAGTATCCGAAACCGGCGTGCGTGCATGCAGCGACGTATGAACGTTGATAAAGCGAAAGAGGTCTGTCAGGATTGTAGCAAGTGACAGGCCCAGGCTTTGTTTTCTAAGTTATGCACATTTGTGAATTTGTAGTAGCAATACCACTCGCTAACTGAAGGAAAACATTGTGAGGAAACCTAAGTTTCTGAGCTATTCATATACCTCAGCGCTTGAAATCGCCAATCCGCGGTGGGCACGTTTGGCGATTAAGCCCATACTCTCTCCCTGAGAGAAGGCCTGTGCCCTACAGTGGGACGTATATAGGCTGGTTATGTATGTATGTATGTAGCGAAGGGCAAGATAAAAAGTACCCGAAACCGGCGTGCCTGCATGCAGCGACTAATGAACGTTGATAAAGCGAAAGTGGTCTCAGTATTGTAGCAAGTGACAGGCCCAGGCCCTAGCGTCTATTACAATCGTAGTTTTTCAATAGAATTATTTAAGCATGACAATAGCTGCTATTTGCCTCTATTTGATAGTCTACTACCAAATCAGAGGTGCTGAGGGAGATTGAGAGTTTCTACGGACAGCTATACACCTCAGTCGCAAAACCTGTTAGCAGTTTGAACAAAGATCCGAGAGCCAAACTGACCCGACATTATACCGAAGACATCCCGGACATCAGCCTGTACGAGATTAGGATGGCCCTGAAACAGCTCAAGAATAACAAGGCACCAGGAGAGGACGGAATCACATCAGAGCTCCTGAAAGCGGGTGGAACACCAGTATTTAAAGTCCTTCAGAAGCTCTTCAATTCCGTCGTGCTCGAAGGAAAAACACCAGAAGCATGGAACAGAAGCGTGGTGACGCTGTTCTTCAAGAAAGGGGATAACTCTCTATTGAAGAACTACCGACCCATCTCGCTTCTGAGCCATGTTTATAAGCTGTTTTCGAGGGTCCTCACGAATCGTCTCGAACGCAGGTTTGATGACTTCCAGCCTCCCGAACAAGCCGGTTTCCGAAAGGGCTTTAGTACCATAGACCACACCCACACGCTGCGGCAAATTATACAGAAGACTGAGGAGTATAATTTGCCATTCTGCTTAGCGTTTGTGGACTATGAGAAAGCCTTCGATTCGATCGAGACATGGGCAGTGCTCGAGTCTCTCCAGCGTTGCCGTATTGACTATCGGTATATCGAGGTGCTGAAGTGCTTGTACAACAGCGCCACCATGTCGGTCCGAGTACAGGAGCAGAATTCGGAGGCAATTCCATTGAGAAGAGGCGTGAGACAGGGAGACGTTATCTCTCCGAAACTGTTCACGAACGCACTGGAAGATGCCTTCAAGCTTCTGGAATGGCAGGGACGCGGCATCAATATCAATGGCGAGTACATCACGCACCTTCGATTTGCCGACGATATAGTAGTCATGGCAGAAACGATGGAAGACCTCGGCATAATGCTCGACGACCTCAGTCAAGTTTCCCAACGTGTGGGCCTTAAAATGAACATGGACAAAACGAAGGTCATGTCGAACGCTTGTGTTGTGCCCACCCCAATAACATTGGGGAACACGACTCTCGAAGTTGTAGACGAATACGTCTACTTAGGACAAACAGTCCAACTAGGCCGGTCCAACTTCGTGAAAGAGGTCAATCGTCGAATCCAACTCGGCTGGGCAGCTTTCGGGAAACTTAGAAAAGTCTTTTCGTCTAATATACCTCAATCGCTCAAGACAAAATTATACAACCAGTGTGTGTTACCAGTGATGACTTATGGCACTGAAACGTGGTCTCTCACTATGGGCCTCATAAGAAGGCTCAAGGTCACGCAACGAGCTATGGAAAGGGCTATGCTCGGAATTTCTCTACGAGATCGAATCAGAAATGATGAGATCCGTAGACGAACGAAAGTCGTCGACATAGCCCAGCGGATTAGTAAGTTGAAGTGGCAGTGGGCGGGGCACATAGCACGCAGAACTGATGGCCGATGGGGCCGAAAAGTTCTCGAATGGAGACCACATATCGGCAAGCGCAGCGTGGGACGACCAGCCACAAGATGGACAGATGACGTCATTCAAGTGGCAGGAAGACGCTGGATGCAGGCCGCTTCCAACCGGTCTTTTTGGAAATCCATGGAGGAGGCCTATGTCCAGCAGTGGACTTCTTGTGGCTGAATGATGATGATGATGATGATTTGGGAAACTTGCAGCTTACATAATAAATGGACAGAGACTTAGAATAACTACACATAAGCTAAGAATAAGTTTCCGCATATAGTAACTAAGTGGCAAACAAGTGCAAGTGAATAAAAAAAAAATTTAAAGTAAGTCTACACCACACTTACACTCTACAACACCGAGGGCGCGTCGTTGAATGTTCGCAAATTAGAAAAAGAAAGTTCACCACTGCCATTAGACCAAATTAAATTACTAGGTACCTATGTATCTCCAGAGAGAATACTTCTTGTTCACGCATCAGAAAGGGAAACCGAAATGATGTTTGACGATCTCTTGCCTTACTGTGGCTATGTATTATGTATGGATGTATCCCCAGTGGCGGACAGAGGGGTCAACCGGGCCGTGACGACTGTGGTGCTGATCCAGGCCGAGTTCGTGCTGGCCCCCGGCGCTGACGTTGGCCCCATGCCGAAGGAGGATTTCACGTAAGTCACAAGCATGGATAGTAAAAAAATAGATGTCTAACTAGCGCTAAAAATGAACCCACGCTCAATTATGGGATGGCGCGGGGCTTGCCAATTCTGTTACAAATTGGAGCGAGTTCAGTATTAGCCGGCAAAATATCTATGCACCCGCCACCGTCAGACCGCTATCTTCCGAGGCACCTAGATATATAGTTTTAGTTAAGCTGTCTCTTACTATCGCCAAATCAACGCTCACGTTACGCATCTCTAGCCGCACCCTTTCGGCCGCCTAAGTAACTGGTGCTTCGTAACCAGTTGCGATTGACTGTCTCGTTGGACTAGCCGTTAAGGGGCTTACTACCAAAATAGAGGTCGTGGATTCGATTCCCACAGGGGGCCGCCGTACATTCGTACAAATGGCCTCAGTCTGGGTGTATTTCCATGTTTGTGACGTCCTTGCCTGGTTACCATAGCGCAGGGTATCCTAGTTTGGCACCAGGACAAGTGATTGTGTTGTGTGGAAGTTATTATTACTTTTTCATACTTGCACGAAACCAGTTACGAACGAAACTTTGCAGAAATAGAATAATTGAACTTTATTTATTCAGTTTATCCGCGGGCCGGTTAGGCAAGGACGAAAAAGTATTCGATCGCAATTAGTTTCGTACAAGGATGAAAGAATATTAGATCGCAACTGATCACGAAGAACCAATTACCTAGGACGAAAGGAGCCGCGCGCTTTGACCGATGAGATGCGAGTATTTGTTTCCTTAGGAGTTCGAACCGTGGAACGGAGTAAAGCTCTCTGTGCTACGCCGTAGTGTCGTAGCAGCGTGCTACGCAACTTTTTACAAGCGCTCACTGCTACGAAAAAAAGTCTGACACATTGAATGGTTTGCTGTTTCAATGATGTGGGTTTGGCTTTACTTTTATTATGATTTAAGTATTGTTTTGATTTGTTTAGACAATAAATATAGTTGTCACCGTTGAGGTCATTGTGAGAGTTACTTTGTTAAATAGCACTGTTATTAACAAATACAAATAGTTATATACAAATCAGTCTTAAAATACGTAAGGCCATTGCCTGTTTTTCTTCTTTTCCACTGTAAAATTTGTTTTTATAACTTAAACTTAAACTATATAACTTTACTTCCTGTCCAATACAGTGTTCCTGTCTACTAGTTAAGTCAACATAATGTAAGCCCTTAATTGGCCTATGGTTGGATATATTTAACATAACTATACTTTAGAACTTGTGCTGTGGGTTTTGTATTAAAATAAAAAAAAATAAAAAAAAATACCCCTAATCAAAAATCTCGTGCCATAGTGTTTGTGATCGAACTCCTCCGAAACGGCTTCACCGATTTTTATGATTTTTTTGTTATATTTGGTAGGTCCGAGAATAGGTCGTAGGCTAATTAATATGGCAGAACAACGTTTGCCAGCTCAGCTAGTAATTGTAATAATAACTACTGCATGGAGCCCCTTAAACAATTAAATGGCGTGTCTTTGGATAGGCCTATACCCAGCAGTGGACGAATACGGGCTGACGATAGATTCAAGTTGTGTCCCCGGTCTCCAGGGCTAACGTTCGTATTCTGCTGGGCCACGGCTGGGAACGCGAAGGCGTGCGCGCGCGCAGCTACGTTCTTCACCCTGAGTACGAGCAATCGCGTCATACTGTGGCGCTGGTGCAACTCGCCCGCCCTATACGGACGCGTAAATATTGATTTTGTTGACAGTTATTTGAGATTGATACGCTCTCTGTGTATACTGCTGATTTCTGGGTGGTTTGAAAGCCCCGGTTATGTAATTAGTTATAAAAAAATGCTTTTATTTAGACTATTACTTCTAAGTATTGACGTTAATAAAAAAGTAGTTTAGAAATCTTGTTTCGAGTTGAGAAAGCTTGTTTAAAAAAAGCGCGAACTATTAATACGGTCTCTCCGTTTAACAGAATAATGACCAGCGGACCCGTGGCACGATAGTCAAGATACTTTCGAAAAGGCGTTTTTAAAATACATTCTAGCGAATTCCATACTAAGCTATTGTCAGGCACGTTAATTTTGCTATGTCTTTCAAACCACCCAAAAGTAATGGTGTACCTAAATGTGCGAGTGCAAATAAATAATTTATCTGTCTATTTAAAATTAATGATTAACAGCACACACAGTACTGTTTGTCAGGATCGTGACAAGTGGTCAACCCTGGAATCTGTCTACCCCTACGGGATACAGGCGTGAGTTTATGTAATGTATTGTATGTTATCAGTGGGTAAATAAGATATAACCTCATCACTAGCTCCCCGATGCCCACTGCAGGCCGTAGGCCTTTGCCATAAACGTTTTGCCATAATCGTCACGCCTGGCAGACGGGTTGGCGATCGCAGTATGCGGTTGGAATCTCAGGAAGACGCTGCTGCCCGTCTCCTGGTAATTTATTTCTTTAGTCCCCTTCTAAGACATCCACGGGAGGAAATGGAGTGACGCTATTCCTAATCCGGCGCCACACGGAGCATTTTTATTTTATTATAGATATAACCTATAATAAAATAAAAATGCACCCTATATATACGTCCCACGGTAGGGTAAAGGCCTTTGTCTCTGAGGGTGTGGGCTTAATCACCACGCGTGCCCACCGCGGATTGGCGCTAAGGCACTCATAAAAAGTACCCAAAACCGGCTTGCGTGCGTGCGGCGACTATGAAGCAGAAGAAGAGAAAGAGTCGGTATCGTGATAAGTGGCAAACCCTGGTCTCTGCCTGCCTCTCCGGGACACATGCGTGAGTTTGTGTGTAAGTTCTCTGAAATCATTGGCTTACCCAATATCCTCCACTATTCAGCGGTGCAGGTCCTAGTCTATGATTGTTGATAGTTTAATTTCCATTTGCAGCCAAACTGAGGCCAGCCTGCCCTCCACCAATGAAACTGAGGGATCCTGAGTTTTACATTATGAGATTCGATGATGGTAAGTAAACCTAGGTACATACATACATAAACTCACGCCTAAAATATGATTATATTCTTTATGTTGCACTAACCCGCGCTGACCCATGTAGGTACAGCGATATCATTCCGATGTTAAAACTTAACTGCAAAGTGGGTTACTCGGGGCTGCAAGTGATGTAAATTGCTTCGGCCAGATGTCGCTGCCTGTACGTAATACAGAGAAGTTTGTAAAAAGGCTCGAAATTTCGATGCTTGCACTTGCCCATTAGCTCAGTTGGGAGAGCGCTGGCACGGTTAGCCAGAGGTCGCGGGTTCAAGCCCCGGCATGGGTGGAATTTTTAGCCTCTAAATAGGTTTTTAATACATAAGTGATATTTTCATAAATAGAAAATGTTTATTTGTCTTCAACATAGTACCTAAAGCGCAACAATCACTTATACTATAAAACAATAATGACAGTTGAGTGAGTAATTTAACGGACATACTTCGACCAAATAGGGCATGCATTAGCAAAGGGCAAGATAAAAAGTACCCAAAACCGGCGTGCATGCATGCAACGACCAATGAATGTTGAGGAAGCGAAAGTGATCTGGTCTCTGCCTACCCCTCTGAGATACAGGCGTGAGTTAATGTATGTATGCATGTACTTCCACTTTCGGGGTGAAGTATGTACTTACTGTGAGTAAAGAGAGCTTCAATGAAGTGTGACGTGATTATCCTGTTGCAGACTACGAATCCCTGCGAAAGGAGGTGATGTTAGCAGATTACGTGCCGAGTCGGTTGTGTAAAAGTTTCTACGAAGAAACCAAAGTAGGTAATCTGTGTGTTAATTTACTAACGAACGGCATTCCTGAAATCGTTGTATTCCATACATAAAGGATGGAACACACCAACGCGGTGACGGTGGCGGTCCATACATACGTCCATGTATGTATGTCAGTCTTGGTATAATATATTCATTTATTTATCTTACTGACTAACCCTACACTATATGTATAATAGGGGTTAAAGTATGAAATTGCCGTTTTATTGCAATAGGTTCTTTGAATTGACATAGAATCTTCATGGTTTGAGGTTTTCGAATGAAACTTTTTTCAAATGGTTTCTATGATGTTCTTTTTTTAAAAAATGTGAAACATTTGAATATCGACTTTCAATTGTTTTTGTTATTCAATTTCGACAAGAAAGTTCGAGTGATTATGAGGCACCCATTTTTCGTATTTTTTTATTTTATTGATTTGACGCAAGTGAGTCAATATTGTGGGTAAGGTAACGTTAAACCATGCCGCTAAAGAAACCATTTGAAAAAAGTTTCATTCGAAAACCTCAAACCATGAAGATTCTATGTAAATTCAAAGAACCTATTGCAATAAAACGGCAATTTCATACTATGTCACTAGAGTTGAGTGTAGTATGTCTTTGATTAAATTGTAAAATGTGACAAAACTAACATTAACGGTAAGCGCCAAGTAATCATAATGTCTAACCTTCACCTGGTTACCACCGCAGAGATTTACGTCAAGTGTGGTAATCAACGCAAACCATGCTTGAAATGTCTTTCTTTTTAATAAAACATTTTGTATTTTGTACTTGTATTTTTGTATGTAAATACGACTGCCGTATGTACGCACCGTCATCACCGCCACCGCGCCATCCTTCAGTGATTGGGAACCAATGACACGCGTGCATAATAATTAGCTCACGCCAATAATGGAGTTTGTGGGAACTTTTAAATTTTAAAAAATAAATATATCAATATGAATCCGTGTGTTGCCGGATTAAGAATAGCGTCACTCCATTTCCTCCCGTGGATGTCGTAGAAGGCGACTAAGGAAATCAATTACCAGGAGACGGGCAGCAGCGTCTTCCTGAGATTCCAACCGCATACTGCGATCGCCAACCCGCCTGCCGAGCGTGGCGATTATGGCGAAACCCCTCATGGTTATGAAAACCACGAAGGAGGCCTATGTCCTGGGCGTCAATTGGCTGATGATGATGATCAATATGAAATTAAATTTTATCGAAATAGGGAAAGGAAACATAAAGATAGTGAGAAACAGTAAAAATGCCACGGTGAAAACGAGGTTCACTAAAGTAAAATCTAGCTAGATCCATTCGAAATTCATCCTAACCCCCAGGGATACGTATCAGTTTTGGCGGGTTCCGGTGTTATTTATAGAAACACGATTCCTCTAAAACACTGCTCAAATGCGGTTCGAATAATATGTGTTTCAGTCTTTCCCTTTACCACCCATGCAAATAGCCGTCTCGTCACCCACTCGTCTGCCGCGACACAGATCTGTGTCCAACTTAGTATGGGCCACCTAAACGTTCCATTCCGCGAGGGCAGTTCAGGAGTTAAAGAATCTGTGGTACCTACAGTCTTCCCCTTTTCCGCAGGCTATTGAAACTGCACCTGAGGAGTGTTTTAAGAGGCTAACAAGGGCTAACTAGCGCCGCCAATGAACAAAAAATCACATCTTCTTTCACCATCCGTTTTTGCAAAAAATTGAACGACAAAAATGTCTGTTGGTAACAGCAATTTTTAGAACCTAGGTACAGCTTAGAAATTAGGTTCAAGAATCTAGGCTACAATTTCGTTTTTGGCGAAAACGGCCGTTTTTGGCGTAATTGAAGTTGTGGACTAGGTTCTTGGCCCTTTGGTTCTAAACTCTGTCATTCACTTTTTTGGAAAAATGGATACAAACGAAGATGTGATGTTTTTTTTTCATTGGCGGCGCTAGTTAGTCCTTATTCAAGCCGTGTTTCCAGAATCGTGTTTCAAAACAAAAACAACACTGCTGGTCGTTATTTCCGCAGCTGTACGCGCGATCCATGCGCCCCCCACACGTGGCGTGCGCGATCTCGCTGGAGCACAAAAACTACTGTCTTTGGGAGACCAGCGGCGCGCTCGTCACAAGGGACGTCTGGGGACGGTGGCAGCTGGTGAGTCCGTATTAGGCTCCGCATAAAAAAAAAACCATAGAAGTATTTTTTCCTACAAAATTCACTGTCAAAAACGGCCTCTGTCCTCTCGGTTAGTCTGTACTAATGAGATAAGCGCAAGATGTGCTGTAGAGTAAATCGCTCTGTGATTGGTTTATTCTGTGCGCCATGCGTGACGTGAACGTTGATTGGGCGATAGTAAATGACAGCGTAACTTATGATTGGTTTTATAACTTATATAACCCGTCGAAATGCCTAGGTACCTCGCAAGACGGCGGTCTGACGGTGCCAGGTGCATAGATATTTTTCCGGGTAATACTGAACTCGCTCCGATTGGTAACACAAGCCCCGGCCGCCTTCCCACAATTGATCGTGGGGTCATTTTTTAGCGCTAGTTAAACATCTATATTTTCAACTATCACGGTTCAAATTATAATATAACGGATTATGTTAACAAGAGACTCGTGTCCACAGCTGGGGCTCGGCGTAAGGGGTCCCGGGTGCTCCGCCCCGTCTCGCTACATGGACATCGCTAGCTACATGCCCTGGATAGAACAAAGCTTCGCACTCTACGACCGCGTCACTATTTCCCGGGTCACACCGCACAAATACGTGCTGCGGTCAGGTGAGTTTGCTAATTATTGATGAATGAATGAATGAATGATTGGATGGATGAATGAATGAATGAATGAATGAATGAATGAATTAACGGACAAACGAACGAATGAATGAATTAACGAATTCATTAATGAAAAAGAAATAAATGAATGAATGAACATATCATTAAATGATAAAAACCGGCGAACTGTGAGATGGACTTCCGCTAAGGATCTTTTGTAGGTACGTAATATGTACAATACGTACGCGGTTAGTACGGACCAACAGCCCGATGGTCGGACAATACCGTTAAGTCGGCGGAAGGTTCGTGGTTGCGGATGGCAAGAGACGAGACCGTGATACATGGCATTTGAGGGAAAAGGCCTAATCCAGCAGTGGGCAGCGCTGGGCTGATGATGATGATCCTTCTATCTATCTAACTAATCAGCCCACAAACAGAGCCCACTGTTGCACATAGGCCTCTTATCTTTCACGCCAGCCCATCCGGTCCTTTGTAGGTCTTGTCCGATGTTTCACGCCTCTTCCACAATGTCGTCGGCCCGCCGGGCTGGTGGTCTGTCATGGTGATGATTATGGCGTAATGTTATTTTCACTCCATCTACTCGAAATGATGCATTTTGATGTCCAAATTTAGGACCCAAAACACGCTATTGTTGTTCAAGCTAAGATGCATCAAAGTAAATAGACTCAAAATTGGGATTTGAATCTATTTACCTTTAGGTACCTTTAAGTAAATAGACTCAAAATCCAATTTTGAATTTATATATTAATGCACTCATTTACCAAGAAGTCGGACTTCTCTTTCACTCTTGAGGATTCGTCCTATATTTATTTCGCTCCAACCCAAGCAATAAGTTTTAAAACCGAGTTTGGAACTACTTACTGAACTACCAAATCTTTGCTGCAAAACTTTTAGTATCTAATTTTCAAATATTTCAAATTGGAACTCAAGTTTTTTTTTCTATGCATAAATCAATAACATTGGCGCGCTTTTTTTTGTCTATTTGCATTTATTTGCTCGGAAAAATGTCGTCAAGCGATAATGATATTAGTGTCTTCTCTATCGCCTTAGTAACACCTAAATAAAAAAACAGGCAACACAGGCAATTCAAAACCTCCTGCCAGAAGTTACATTTGAGTGGTATGTAAGTGTTATCTTTTATTTCATTCCTCTCAGATGGTAGTGAAAGGCAGAGTGTTCTACACGGGCGTTTTTGGTCTCGGTAGTGTTGAATCCCTCCCTCCTTCAGTGATTCTTAGTTAAGAATGCTTTGAATTGATGCAAGAATCGCCTCAGTTCGCTCTGGATTCAATTTCACAACCTCGACGCGAAAATTTTGTTTGCGCCCTTGGTGAACAATCTACTATTTTATAGTGGCGCGGTACACTAGGCCGAGTTTTTTTAATTTTTCCGGTTTTTCATAATTTTGCTTAGTGGTATCCTTAGTTCAGATACAGGTCCACAATAACAAAAAAAAAAAAAAAAACATTGCAAATTAATGTACCATTTTATTAAAATTTATGTAATGTAGACTATGTGCTAATTAACATACATTGTTGTTATAATAATTATTAAAAAACACGAACTTTCATATTAAAAATTAGTGGGTCTCGTGTTTCATGGTTTGTAAGCTGGTATTGCTATTTGTGTTGTTTCTTGTAGTCGTTACTTACGCTACGGTATAAGAACGTGTAGATAATAGATGCTATTAGTAACTATTGTAAAACACATATTATTATGTATTTTGGAAGAAGCCTGGCTACCCATTGCTAGTTTGGGAGCCAGTAACCACTTTTTTAACCTTTTTCTAAATAAAGTTTTTTTCATTTCATTTCATTTTCATTTCATTTTCATTTCATTTTCATTTCATTTTCATTTCATTTTCATTTCATTTTCATTTCATTTTCATTTCATTTTCATTTCATTTTCATTTCATTTTCATTTCATTTTCATTTCATTTTCATTTCATTTTCATTTCATTTTCATTTCATTTTCATTTCATTTTCATTTCATTTTCATTTCATTTTCATTTCATTTTCATTTCATTTTCATTTCATTTTCATTTCATTTTCATTTCATTTTCATTTCATTTTCATTTCATTTTCATTTCATTTTCATTTCATTTTCATTTCATTTTCATTTCATTTTCATTTCATTTTCATTTCATTTTCATTTCATTTTCATTTCATTTTCATTTCATTTTCATTTCATTTTCATTTCATTTTCATTTCATTTTCATTTCATTTTCATTTCATTTTCATTTCATTTTCATTTCATTTTCATTTCATTTTCATTTCATTTTCATTTCATTTTCATTTCATTTTCATTTCATTTTCATTTCATTTTCATTTCATTTTCATTTCATTTTCATTTCATTTTCATTTCATTTTCATTTCATTTTCATTTCATTTTCATTTCATTTTCATTTCATTTTCATTTCATTTTCATTTCATTTTCATTTCATTTTCATTTCATTTTCATTTCATTTTAATTTCATTTTCATTTCATTTTCATTTCATTTTCATTTCATTTTCATTTCATTTTCATTTCATTTTTATTTCATTTTCATTTCATTTTCATTTCATTTTCATTTCATTTTCATTTCATTTTCATTTCATTTTAATTTCATTTTCATTTCATTTTCATTTCATTTTCATTTCATTTTCATTTCATTTTCATTTCATTTTCATTTCATTTCATTTCATTTTCATTTCATTTTCATTTCATTTTCATTTCATTTTCATTTCATTTTCATTTCATTTTCATTTCATTTTCATTTCATTTTCATTTCATTTTCATTTCATTTTCATTTCATTTTCATTTCATTTTCATTTCGTTTCATTTCGTTTCATTTCGTTTCATTTCGTTTCATTTTCGTTTCATTTTCATTTCATTTTCATTTCATTTTCATTTCATTTTCATTTCATTTTCATTTCATTTTCATTTCATTTTCATTTCATTTTCATTTCATTTTCATTTCATTTTCATTTCATTTTCATTTCATTTTCATTTCATTTTCATTTCATTTTCATTTCATTTTCATTTCATTTTCATTTCATTTTCATTTCATTTTCATTTCATTTTCATTTCATTTTCATTTCATTTTCATTTCATTTTCATTTCATTTTCATTTCATTTTCATTTCATTTTCATTTCATTTTCATTTCATTTTCATTTCATTTTCATTTCATTTCAGATCACCACTACATGCAGCGGTACGGCGATTGCGTCCCCGAGGAAATGAAAAGAATCCTCTATCGGGATAGGCTCATACTGAAGAAATACACGCGTTCCACGCTGTTCGAGGGTATTCAGTACAATGTGAGTTGTCTCATTCTATACACATAGTAAACATATCAGCGGAAAATACGTAGGTGACAAAAAAAAAACATTTTTGGTGCCCACAGTCGTCTAATCCTTTTCTTTAATTATCAAAGTTTTGACCCCCTAACTTGACGTTGAAGATAACACTCAAAAACCATTGTTATTTTTTAAGTGGGACTTAGAAGGATCATGGAGAAATTGAACAATTTTTTAAAATATAAAAGCAATAAAAAAACGGCCTTGTTTATAAAAAAAAGCGATTCCTAAAACCAACCTAAAACGCTGCTTATTTAATCTGTGGCTACATCTTTGCCTTGTAAAGTCTCCACCACAGACTATTTTAATCGGCGTTTTTGAAGTGTTTTAAGGAATCGAGTTTTATAAATAAGACCGAAAATGTTTACAGATTAATAATCGTGGTAATATTTTTTCTCTACTCTCTCCAATTTGAAAAGTCATTCTAGTCACATGGTACAAAAACGCGCCATATAATCCATTTACAAGTTCATAAGCGACCTGTATACGTCCCACTATAGGGCATAGGCCTTCTCTCAGGGACAGAGTATGGGCTTAATTAATCACCACGCGTGCCCACTGCGGATTGGCGATTTCAAGCGCTGAGGTATGTGAGTAGCTCAAACACTCAGGTTTCCTCACGATGTTTTCCTTCATAGCTGGTTTTGCTACTATAACTTCACAAATGAACATAACTTAGAAAACAAAGTGCACATGTCCGCACTGGGAATCCAACCTGGGTCTCTCGCTTCCGATTCCAATGTTCTAACCACTAGGCTACCACCACTCTCTACAACTATGCCATGAAAAAAATTAATTGTATTTGATCTTCAACGCGGCTGAATTTGCTGCTGCGCAATAGTGCAGGAAATATAGTCAGCCCATGAGTAGTTATATTTCTGTGCCACTGGCTATTGAGACTACCAGAGTTTGGGGTGCGCAGGGCAAGGCCTTTATTTGAATGAATGAATGATTTATTGCCACAAACATACGTGCTTACATACAATAATTAAATAATAAAGGAGTGTGCGTGTGACAATGATACTATTTCAGCGTTTGCTGTTTCTGGGAGTTAGGTCGGTGCTTGAGGGACTGCGGCTTGGACGGTCGCTCTGGGGCATATCTCATGGATCTCCTTGGCTGTTCAACGTGACGCTGCTAGTGTTATGGAGACATTTGCGTCATTATGTCTACCAAGACTATCGTCTATCGTGGGTTCGATTCCCACTCGGGGCCGCCGTTTATTTGTACACACGGCCTCAGTCTGGGTGTATGTCCATGTTTGTGACGTCCTTGCCTGGTTACCATTGCGCAGAGTATCCTAGTTTGGGACCAGGACAAGTGATTGGGTCATGTGGAAGTTATTCTTATTATTTTGGTAGATATGACCCAGTGTGACTAAAATGTTGCTTTGCTTTATAAGCTTTGCTTTTTAGGGTTCCGTACCTGAAGTGTGACAAACGGGTCCCGTTTACTAAGACTATTACTAAGACTTCACTGTTCGTCTGTCTGTCTGTCTGTCACCAGGCTGTATCTCATGAACCGTGATAGTTAGGCAATTGAAATTTTCACAGATGATGTAGGTATTTCTGTTGCCGCTATAACCACAAATACTAAAAACAGAATAAAATAAATATTTAAGGGGAACTCCCATACAACAAACGTTGTCTAAAGACAGCGCTCGCCATCTATGTAACCTTCACAGCGCCGATGTCATGTCGTTAAATGTCAATGTTAAACGCTTCTTGTTCGTTTCTATAGATGGCGCTGTTCTCAAATTCGATCTTTGTCTAATGTTGTGCAGACAATGGCACGAAACCCTTCGTGCGCGAGTCCGACTCGCACTTGTCCGGTTTTATGCTATAGTAAATTTATGTTGCACTTTTATAATGTTGGCTATTAATTAATCTCTTGACGATGCCCATGGTGAAATATTATTATTATTATTTTGTTTATTAATTTGTATGTAATTTGTAAATTTTGATAAATAAAAAAATTAAATCCAAAAAGTTTTTTCATGAATAGAATAAAACGACATAAAAAAGAATTGTTATATATTTTTTTCTAAATTCTTCAATGTCTTCTCGGTATGAAAGCAATGTCACTCCAATCTTAGTTTGTCGCAAGTCCCTCATTCCACAGATGACTCTGCGCCAGGCCGTCCGCTTCACGTGCTTGACCATGGAGCTGATAAACGCATCCAGCAGATCAGAAATCATCGTACGACACACTTGCCCAAAGGCCAAGTCTGGAGGGTGCTATGAGTTTAAGGGTAAACTAGTTAGTTAAGAACAAACTTTTCATGATTTTTGCAATGAATGAAATTACATAATTTTCTTTCGGAAGATTTACTGAGCCTAAATTCTGTTATGCATAGTAGTACAGTACAGTGATAACAGCATGAACGCGTCGATTTAGTTTCGTTGCCGTTTCAATTGTATGCGCGTACGCGAATCGTACTTTCTAGGCGTCAATGGCATGAAAACCGGCCAAGTGCGAGTCGGACTCGCGCACGAAGGGTTCCGTACCATTATCTATACAACATTTGAATATTTCAGGCGTCTACCTGTTGCCGTTATTAATATCGAGCAAAAAACGGCAAAAAAGCCACGTTTGTTGTATGGGAGACCCTCTTAAATATTTATTTTATTCTGTTTTTAGTATTTGTTGTTATAGCGGCAACAGAGGCAATACAGCTTGGTGACAGACAGACAGACAGACAGTGGAGTCTTAGTAATAGGGCCCCTTACCCTTTGGGCACGGAACCCTAAAAACGCGTCACGTGACCCCGACTGTGTATCTGTCATTGTACTATAATGCACTTACAGAATCGAGACCCAGGTCGTAGGTTCGATTTCCACTGGAGGCCGCCATGCTTTGTACAAATGACCTCATTCTGGGTGTATTTCCCCTTCGTTGACCATGATTTGTACCATGATGGAACTAATGATAATTTTTATCAACACTATTTCCAGTATGTATAGAACTTTTAAAAATGGTACTAATTCGGTATTTGACACGATCAACAATAAATTATTTCATATGCTTGATTAAAACAAAAATTACAAAATACTCGTATCTCGGAAAATGTATCTCTTTTAGTCAATTACTAGTTGCTACAATTTTTAAATACATTAAACATAAAAAGAGTGCTCTGAAATGTGACGTCATAAGCCAGTATTTTCATACAAAATTCCGTTTTAAAAGTAACTCATTTGATATTTTGTCAAATACCCAATTCCCATATATTCGGTAAAATGGGGTTCTAACTTAAATGTCTGTTCCATTTGATGGCATTTTTCGCAAAACTTCAGCTTTGGTGTTACCACAGGGGAAAAACGATTAATCTTCTTATCCTACGGTGGTCTTATATCTTATAGGTGGTGCAAACTGCTTTTGAGTTGCAGCCTATACTAAAGACCATAAACCGAGACTAGTTTTATAGTTCATTTGCACAAGTGTTGCTATAGTCAGGCTAGTGTTGTTGTTATCGATATTTTAATAATACGGCTCTTGTCGATGACCTAATCAAATTAATTTAAAAAGTGCAATGTATATACCATACATCGGAGGGGCGTTTGCCTACTGCAGGTGAAGTCTCTGGATTCTACAGACTAGAACTGGCGAGGGAGCAAGTGAGAAACTTGGATTGACGAAACTTACGAGAGAAACGTATGTGTGTTTTCTGAAGTCTAGAGTGGAACTCTAACAGTTTCAACTTTAGTACAAGACTGATTATAATTTGTAAATGCCTCTGTGGTTGTTACCTGTAAGTTTACCTTTGAAATCATTTACAATTAAAAGCGACTATTTTTGACTAGTTCCGTGTGGTGCCGGATTAAGAATAGCGTCACTCCATTTCCTTCCGTGGATGTTGTAGAAGGCGACTAAAGAAATAAATTACCAGGAGACGGGCAGCAGCGTCTTCCTGAGATTCCAACCGCATACTGCGATCGCCAACCCGCCTGCCAAGCGTGGCGATTATGGCAAAATCCCTCATGGTTATGAAAAACCCGGAGGAGGCCTATGTCTTGCAGTGGGCGTCAAATGGCTGATGATGATGATGATTTCCGGACAACCTACAGAGTATGATCAATTTACTATGTAATAGATCCTGGAACGGTGGTTCAACAGTAAAAACCGCACGAATTCCCTTTTCAGATAGCGTGTTCGACCTGGCCGTGTTCCTTATATATGGAAAATCCTGCGTGTTCGAGATGGTGGCATACGGCCATCCGATCTCCATGACGCTGATCGATAAGCAGGTCTGGAAGTGGGAGGAAGGCTCCTACTACCCAGACTTCAGCTTGACACGCACCGAGTACAGGTCAGTACCTAACTACTCGGATATTAGGGATCCATTCAAAAGGTTCCTTAAAATAGTGGAAATCATTATAAAAATCATCATTATCATCAGCCACTGGACGCCCACTGCTGGACATAGGCCTCCCTTATGGGTTTCAAGCTTTCCGGTCTTGTGCCGCCCGCATCCGCATCCGCATTATAAAAATAATCGTAGTATAACAACACACGATTCCTCGAATCGTAAATTGATAAAGGCGCGATTCATCTAAAACACTCCTCAGAGGCAGTTTAAATTTAGTTTAAGGGAATCGTGTTTTTGTTCATAAGACCTATAGACTGTAGCATAAATAGTGCTTGCTACTACTCGCTCTGTGAAAAATAGTTAAACTGCAATAAATTAAAGGATTTTTTAGGGTTTCGTACCCAAGGGGTAAGGGACCCTTTGGGTACGGAATGTTGTACGTGCAAATGTTGTACAGGTAAATGTTGTACGGAACTCTTCGTGCGCGAGTCCGACTCGCACTTGGCCGTTTTTTTTTAAATAATGGAACTCGCTTTAAAAATAATAAAAAAAAAATACAAAATTCTATGCTTCATTATCCTCTATATCTTAGACTATGCATCGACATTGATGGTATCTACTGAGCATAAAACCGGCCAAGTGCGAGTCGGGCCACGCGCAGTGTCGGGTTCCGAAGAAAGAGGAGTTTTTATCTGCTTTACTGAACGCGAAGTTTTCCTTTTATAAGTTGGTCGCCTGTTACTCTTTAACTTGTAAAGCCTACTTAGTCGTTATAGCTTTCCTTTTAACCCTGTAGAGGCTGCATTGTAAATAAAACAACAATATCAGCGTAGTGCGATGCATTTTCCATTTACTATTATATTTTTTTTGTGCCCTTGCAGAACATTATTGTGAAACATTCTTTTACACAACGATTTTTCGTATTCCGTGGTCCTTTTCTTTACCATAGGCTCAACTCAAAACTATCACTGTTTCCTTTAATATCCCTTCGTTGCAAACACAAATTGCAAGATTTTTCCCAAAACATGACCTACGAAGTCGCAGAGAAGTTATTAATTATTGTAAGTTTGTAATTATTATTTACCTTAACACTTAATTATAACTGATTATTAAAGATTTTGGTTTAAAGTAGCTTTTGCTACGATTTCATCAATTTTAGCCATTAAGACGCTTGAGATACAGGTCATTTTTTTAACCTAGTTCAAGCATAAATATTTTATTTTTACCAATGTCAGATTTAAGCCGATTGTACACTGTTATGACTCTTTTTATAAATTTTGTTCTTACTATTGTTATTACTGCTGTTATTACTACTGTCCTTCTATAACATCATTCAAGAAGAGATTAAAAGAGCACTATCTCTCTAACCTGCCATATATAATAGGTTTATGTACATATAAGTGTATATGTAAGATTCCTCCCGTTATCTAAATTTAAACACCCTGTGCTAAGGTTGGCTGGAAGAGATCTCTCTTAGAGATAAGTTCGCCTTTGTAACAATGCTATGTAATTAATTTTCTAATTTATGATTTGCAATAAAGAATATATATAATATAAAGAACTAACTTAAGCACTCTATTGCAATACGCGAAAACCTATAATTGGCCCCCTAGCTAGTATTTAAAAATTCATATCTGCTATATTGAGCGGCAGTGCGCGTACGCGTTCGGTACACTTACGCCTTACATTTAGGAGTTGGTGGGTTCGAATCCGGGCATGTATGAATGACATTGTTTTCTAAGTTACGTACATTTGTGAACTTCCAATACCGCTCGCTAACTGTGAAGGTAAACATCGTGAGGAAACTTAAGTGTCTGAGGTGTTCAATAATTCAGCGCTTGAAATTAAGCCCATACTATCTCCCTCTCTCTCTCTCTCTCTGAGAGAAGGCTGGTGTGCAGAGGGACGTATATATGGGATTCATAAAAAAATATATTGCCTTAAAATATCTTGCATATTTTCACCAAAGTATCACGTCTTGATAACTCCTTGCTGTTTTTGGGTGTTTTAGAAATGGGGTATTTTGTAAATTATTTGTGTAGGCTGCATTGTAAACAAAATAAAAATAAAAGTTAACCCAGACATTGGTCTGGGTGTATTTCCATGTTTGTGATGTCGTTGCCTGGTTACCATAGCACGGGGTATCCTAGTTTTGGACCAGGACAAGTGATTGCGTGGTGTGCAAGTTATGAGGCCGCTGGGATACTGGCGTGAGTTTATGTATGTATGTATGTAGGCCCCCAATCGTACTGTATCTTTGTAAATATTTTATGTTGTGTTTTTCCTGGTACAATAAAGAATATTCTTATCTATCATCATCATCATCGGCCTACGCTTGTCCACTGCTGGACATAGGCCTCTCCTATAGCACGCCACGGAGCACGGTCCTCGGCTACTCTCATCCAGCTCTTGCCTGCCGCCCTGCGTAAATCATCGCTCCACCAAGTCTGAGGACGTCCTACGCTACGTTTACCGATATTATCTTATTATGATTTCAGAGGGACGGCGCAGCAGACTGGCTTCGGGTACGATCCTCTGGACGAGTCGATGTGGGTGCCTCAGTATGACATTTGGACCACCACGCCCAAGCCCAATGTCACTATCACGAAACCGACGTCTCCGCCAATCAAATACCCTAACATGCTAGACGAATGTAAGTACATGTATTTCAATTTAAGTACCATCGTAACGTAACATAAACTCACGCCTGTATCTCGCAAGCGTAGGCAGAGACCAGGGTTAGCCACTTGCCACGATCCCGATAGATCTCTTTCGCTTCGTCAACATTCGTTGCATGCACGCACGCCGGTTTCGGGTACTTTTTATCTTGCACTTTGCTAATACATCCCCTATTTGGTCCAAGTATGCCCGCCTGGGACGGCTCTCCCACCCCCATTCGCTTGATATATTTGTTTCGTCAATCTTTCTCCCTTCATGCTCTCCATAATGATGTCGAAACCAACGTACTCCTCTTTCAGTCCACAACTTTCACTAATCAAACTATTGCGTATCCTGTCGTTCAAAGTAACACCAGACATACGAGTACTTCTCAAGGACCTCTTTTCTACTGCATTAATCCTACTTGCAATTTTATTTTATTTTGTTTCCACAGACAACACAGGGGTGTATTACAACACCTGGCTGTGGAATAAAATGGTTGCTCATCTTTACAAATTCGAGGAAACTGATTCTCCTATGATAGCACGTCCCCCGCCACCGACGAGGCCTATGCCGACCACGTCCACTACCACCACGACTACCACGAAGGTTAGATTAGATTACTTTATTCACAACTGTCCGGCGAACTTCGTACCGCCACAGAATTCCGTTTATACGATTCTTGTTACCATGGCAACGCAATGAATACCTAAATATCTTAGAGTTTGGCTTAAAAAGGTTAAAAGTAAACGGTAACAGTAAAATATTATCCCGCGGGAACGCATTACCGGGATATCAAGTATCCTATGTCTCAATTCAGATCTTTGTCTATCTGTACGCCAAGTTTCATGTAACTCCGTTCAGCCGTCATTGCGTGATAGAGTAACAAACATCCAAACATCTTCACAAACTTTCACATATTTTATAATATTCAATAGAATTAGTAAGATAATAAAATTATATGTCAATGAGTTATGATTACACAGCGGTGGTAGCGCGGCGTTAGAACGCGCTGGCGTTCACATTCGGGAGGGCGTGGGGACGATTCCCGGCATGTAAATTCCAATCAATGTTTTAGATTAGATTAGATTAATACTCTTTATTGCACACCGTACATTATAAAGGTACATGAAAAATCTTAAAAATGTAAGTTACATAGTTTTCAAAGTTACGTACATTTGTGAAATTGTAGCAATGTCACTCGCTAAGTGTGAATGAAAACATCACGCAATAACGGCTGAAGGGAGTTACAGGAGGTAAGCCTCAGCGCCCGAAATTGCCAATCCGCGGTGAGCACGCGTGGTAATTAAGCCCATACCTTTTCTCTTTGAGAGAAGGCCTGTGCCCTGCAGTGTGACGTATTAATCTTATATATAAAAATGAATTGCTGTTCGTTAGTCTCACTAAAACTTGAGAACGGCTGGGCCAATTTGGCTAATTGTTGTTTTTATATATTTGTGGAAGTCCAGGGAAGGTTTAAACGGTGAGAAGAAAAAAAAAACGGTTGACGTCGGTGATACGAAGTTCACGGGGTCATCTAGTATATTATATATTACTAATTCGTATAGGCTTCATAAGATAGGATTTATCAATACTTGATTCATTAATGAACTGTGAATAAAATCAAGTGTTATCTATGGCGGGCATGCCCCTTCATAAAAATATTTCATTGTTTGATACATTATCAATTAAAAGTAAGTATATTCAATGTCGATCAGAGCAACAAAATTGACAATATTTTGTGTCAATATAGATGTCAAAATGACAAAAATAACGGTATTTTTATAAAAAGTCGACTCCACAAAATACTCTTTGGATGGAGTTAGAGCCGGTCTATGTCAGAAATTCCTGCTGTCAACCGGATATAACTACGTCTTAAGAGTGTTCTAGTGGAATATGAAGTCTTTTTATGAAATATACCGTAAGTGTTTAAAACAAAACTAATTACAATACCGTTATTAAATAAAATAACGTTTTAAAAAAAAAAATCAATGATAAAATAAATCATATCAGCAAGATGACGTGTAAATATTAAAATAGTAAAAGTCCAGCAATTAAAATAAGATTATAAAACTTCAGGCAACGCCCTCAACGACCACTACCACGAGAAAAACCACGCGAAAGGTCACCACCAAACCCACCACGCGACCCACGAAGAAAACGACCACTACCAAAAAGAAAACCACGAGCCGAACGACCGGCACGAAGAGAACAAGGAAAACCAAGACACGGACGACCTCCACGCCCAAGACTACGACGCGAAAGACCACCACCACCAAGCCCACCACCACCACTCTGGGGAGATGGTACGGGTAGGCGGCCGTGCCGTGGAGACAGGCTCGCGGATAAGTAACGTGCACCTAATTAATGTTGTCTTAAAAATAAATGGTGCTGATTTAGTACTTTTTTTTCAATAATGTAGGTTATTTTAATAGGCTGATTTAAGTAATTTTAAAGCTCAAAAGAAAACGACGAGACGAACCACCGGGACGATGAGAATCAGGTAGACCAAGATACTAACCACGACCCGGTAGACAACCACCACGACCACCACTATGGGGAGATAAAAAGTGATGAAAAGTTCTGTTTGTATACAGTTTTGCGTGAAAGGGGTACTGGTCTTAAAATTTTCGAGAAAATGTGTAATTTTAAGAACCTAGGCCGAATTTTTCGACTTTTGACAAACCGGAAGTTCATCATTGCAAAGGAGGTACGTCATCAATTGAAATTCTAAAAAAAACTTACAAGCTCTATGGCAAGGCTGTCAATTGCTAGTGATACCGTAAACTAGAACTTTGCAAATGATTTATTTTTAAACCACAAGCGTGCCCCAATAAAATCCAATGTATTATGTATGTCTTTGCACCATTTTAAAAGTCTTACCGCCGGTTTCTCGTAGACTAACAATCTGTTTACCTATTGTTAACAGGATTTTTTGTTGCAACCTATGCCATATGACCAATTTATAAAACGAATACTATGAGAACTTTGGCCAAATATACTAAAATATTTGCATGTGTAATAGATGAATCCCGGTCCTAGTCCAGTGCGTATTAGTTTAGTCCTAGGCACTGCAGTGTCCGAGTGGTCCCTTCACCCAACTAGTGTGACTACGCAGATGCAAAGGCCAAAGTTTATTTCAATAGTTGAATAGTCACTAAGTGGTGTGAAGTAAACCGATGTCAAGAGAAATTATTTTCTAACGGGATTTGAGGAGTGTTGTGTGTCGAAATACCAAATTACTGCCAATTTATTCGTTTTTCCGAGTGCTGCACGTCGGTACACTACCGGGCACTGACGGAAGACCAGCGCTGGAGTGGTCTGCCTCTCCAGCATATGCTGAGTCAGAGCCCCTTTGCTTTTACCACACCCACAAAATGCTCTCTCGTATTGTCTATTGATTTGTGTTTGCTTATTTCTGTTACTCTTTTTGTGTGCCTACTTGCTGTACGATTTTGCTTTGCAATTTTCTTTATTTGTTCTGTACCTATGTGTGTGTGGAAATGCAAATAAATGGTTTTATCTATCTATCTATCTATCTAAAGAATCTTGTTACTAAAATAACACAGTAACACAGTTTATTTGAAAATTGAGACTATCATTATGCAGCTCCAAATTAACACTCAGGATGGTATAGGTCCTGGGCAAGCAAGCGTGGATCCACCGTTGTGGGCACGATGGGCATGCCCACAACCATAATAGAAGACGAACCGAATCAGATCCGACTGATCTGATTTTAAGATTTTTAAATTTCATCAAAATCGGCTCAGTAGCTTAGAGTCTAAATGTGACATTGTGATGTGCAAACAAACACAAACGTCAGGGTGTCATACAATTTGTAAACATCTCCTTTGTATGAATGCGCTATATCGATCACGAGCGAGTTCATACAACGACTCGCACTTGGCTGATTTTTGGGTGGCTGTGACCACAACCTTTTTCAAGGGCTGGACCTGCGCCTGTGAGCAAGCCTACTCCATCTAAAAAAAAAACAATGTCCCGGGCACTGCAGCGTCCGTGTGGTCCCTTCACCCATCTAGTGTGAGTGAGGGCGCCCCTGGACGCTGCGTAAATCATCTCATTACGTAGATGCAAGTGCCAAATTAACATTTCATGGCAATCTTTTTGTGTAATAGTTCTCGCGAAACAGGTCCGCCTAGCGCGAAGAACACCAGTAGGCAACTAAGAGTATTTAGTAGTGGCAGTCTTTCTCAAATCTACCTACCCACATTAAGTTAACCCCCGGTTTCTCGTACACTAAACAGCTGTTAATCTACTGCGAACAGCTGTCAGTGGTTTTTTTAGTATGCACTTTGGTTAATTGACAGATGTTAACAGTAGATTAACAGCGTGTTAGTGTACGAGAAACTGGGGGTTAGTCTATTCATGTCACTAGGACTTAAGCTTTTTTGTGAATAAATGATCTGATTTGATTTGTAAGTTTAATAATACCATTGAATTTTAAATACTATAGGTAGCCTAACATGCTTCTTTATAAAAACACGATTCCATAAAGCATTTCTGAAGTGCAGTTTAATTGGTCTGTGGTGAAGGGAAATACTTTACCACAGACTACTTATTTTAGAAACCTATTTAGAGGCTAAAAATTCCACCCATGCCGGGACTTGAACCCGCGACCTCTGAGCTAATGCCTGCACTTGCCCATTAGCTCAGTTGGGAGAGCGCTGGCACGGTTAGCCAGAGGTCGCGGGTTCAAGTCCCGGCATGGGTGGAATTTTTAGCCTCTAAATCGGTTTTTAAAATTGTCCTCAGCACGGTTTAGTGCAACAAAAAGAATATAAGACTACTTATTTACTCTGCATTTGAGGGGTGTTTTAGAATCGTATTTTTATGAATAAGCCCGATAGAATTTAAGGTTAGGTTACACATAAGCAAAGTGTGTGCTTATGCCGCCAAGACATGCCTTTTGACGGCGCTGTTTTTAACCACGCACCTGCTTAAATAACTAACTAGTAGTAAGTAATCATAAAGTTTTTAAAAACTGGTCATAATAGTATTAATAATAACACGAGTTAATTTAAAAGGTACTTACGTATCCATTTTTAGGGTTCGTAACCTCAAAAGGAAAAACGGAACCCTTATAGGATCACTTTGTTATCCGTCCGTCCGTACGTCCGTCCGTGTGTCTGTCTGTCAAAACTCTTTATCTCGGGAACGCGTGGAGGAATCGAGTTGAAATTAAAACCATATTACTCAGGTCTACTTGAAGCTGTGAATTAAACTTATAAGTTAACGTAAAAAAGTTAAGGCAATTTATGCCACAAAAAATGTAAATTTCCACACTCAACGGAATCAAAATTTATACGGTACTTTCCGTTGACTTAGAACTATGAAATTTGGCAAGTAATATCTTCGTATATTACAAGTATACAGAGAAAAAGCTAAAAACTATGCATTTGTTAAAAACTATGAAATCATAAAAAAATTGTCTTTGAAGTTTGGGAAAAGCTCGCAAAAACTGCGAGACTCCTGAACTATTTATAATATGTAAGTACCTACAAAGTACGGAACCCTCGGTGGGCGAGTCCGACTCGCACTTATTCGGGTTTTTTAACTATAATACTGCTATAAATCCGAAGCCCTCTATATGTAACCGTTGTCGACGCAATGTTTAACATTGTTGGCTTCCCTCAGTCTGCCTTCCTTAGTCTTGAAGTTTCCGATTTGCCGCCACACGTCGTTAATGTCCATCTTCTGGTCACCCTGCAGAGAAAAGGTAATTTTTAGGGTTCCATAGTCAACAAGGAACCCTTACAGTGTCGCCATGTCCGTCCGTCTGTCTATCCGCGGCTTAGCACAGAGGCGACAAGTACTAGAAAGCTGTAATTTGGTACAGATGTGTAATTGAATCGTGTGAATTTAAAACAACACAAGTCACATGTGTTTTTAAAATAACACTTGCCCATTTTTTTTTTATTAAATTATTTACACCTACATATTGATTTACATTAGAAAAAAAATTGTAGTTTATTCATACAGAAATCAATATAATATGCTAAAATATTGCTGTTGTAGATATTAGTATTTGAATAAAACTGTTTTTTCTATTTCCTGCAAAGTTGTAATGAAAGGACATGTGTCGTTTTAAAATCACACGATTCAATTATTAATCATACCGACAAACTCCCTACTCTAACGAAAAAAATCGCTTTAAAGCTTAATATTTCGCAAACGGAACCCGCAATAGAAATATGGAAATATGTTTAATAATAATAATAATAATAATCCATTTATTGAGACAACAAGGCCCGTTTATGTTAGTAACAATAGAACTTATAGGCTAGGGTTAGTACTTAATAACTAAACATGATTTTGTTTTACACATCAAATTCCACAGCAGTGGGCTATCAGGACGTGACGCAAATACATTCAGGATACCATTGCGACTATGGCGTACCCGGGTAAGCAATGAGGCACACTTTTTGCGTACGAGGGCATGGAACCCGTCCACACGAGCCTCCGCAAACATGGCCGACGCGCTACACCAACGCGGTAGCCGCAAGAGTGCCCTGAACGTGTTATTGTATTGGACCCGCAGAGCATTGTAAGCATTTTGAGTATACGCAAACCACAAAGAACCTGCATATAAAGATGTACAGTAAGCTTTAAAAAGTGTAATTTTTACTGCATCCGTGCAGCGCGAGAATCTGCGACTAAGCATATTGGCCCTGACTGACAATGCTCTGCGTTCCCTTTCTAGGTCATCGTCATCTTTTAAATCCTCCCTAAGTAGATGGCCAAGATATTTGAATTGGGGCACTCGTTCTACTGTTACGCCATTTAGCATTACAGGGGGATAATCAGTTGGATTCTTACATTTGGAATGAAATATCATGAGTTGCGTTTTACCACCATTATAGATAAGACCATGCGCCGAGGCGTAACGTTCGCAGATCGCTAGCAACTTACGCAATGCTCTGATCGAGGGGGTCAACAGAACCATGTCGTCTGCATAGCTCAAGTTGTTGACACTAATACCGTCAATAGAGCAGCCGACATGAGCGCTCCTAAGCCCCACGATCAGCTCGTTCACATACAGACTAAACAATAAAGGAGAGCTAAGACCACCCTGCCTCACTCCACAATCCAGCTTATATGGCTGCGAATAGCTACCTGCCCATCGAACCTTATTTATCTGATTAAGGTACCAATACCGCAGCACAGATATCAGCTCCAGTGGAACTCCAGAGTCATCCAGCTTCTTCCACAAAAGGTCATATGCAACAAGATCGAAAGCCTTAGACAGGTCCAAAAAGCACGCGTATACTGGTGTCTGTCTGTCTGTATAGCACCTCACCGTGTGCTTTAGACTGAAAATAGCGGATTCAGTTGATAGCCCTGGCTGAAATCCGAACTGCGCATCATCTAACTTAATATGCTTTCTCAGTCTAGAGTTCAGGACACTGTCCAGCACTTTGGCCAGGATCGTAGCAAGGGAAATAGGCCTATAATTCGATTTATCTGAAATATCACCAGTCTTGCACTTGACTATAGGTACAACAACAGTTTCCATCAGCTCTGGTGGTAAATACGAGTGGATTATACATAGGTTGAACAAAAGTGCTAGGACCCTAGGTAAGTGATCTCCGCCGTATTTGAGATGCTCAATGCTGAGCCCGTCGTGCCCTGGTGATTTACCACGTGACATCTGCATTATTACGCTTTTTATTTCTTTTGCAAGTACTATAAAGGCCACACTAGGCTCACGACCGGCGGCGGCCTCAGCATTGAAATCTCTTTTTGGAGGGCCCAATGGCGACTGCACGGTAAAACAGGCTCTGAATGTTTCAGCCACTTTATGTGGGTCTGACTCGTTGCTGACGCTCACAGGAATACTAACCTTGTGATCAGCCTTTTTTGTGCATTTCCAAAAATTTTTAAAATTGCATTTAGAATGATGTGAGGCCAACATGTCCATTCGGATTTTCTCCTGGTGATTTTGACACCATTTAAGCTTCCCTTTAAATATTTTACGAGACTCTAACATATCATAATAAACCTGACCCGAAATAGGCTGGCCAAAGTATAACCACGAGTGGTACTTCTCCTTGGCACACCTGTAGGCATCACCAACGTGCCTATTCCACCCAGACAGCGCTTTTTTGCGATAAACCTTTACCCTATACGATAATATGGAGGCATCGCACATAATTTTTATTATATTCTTATACAATTCATCAATTATGGCCTTATGTCTAGTATCCTCACATCCATGATAAGCACACGCTTGACACTCTACTGGAAAATCTATGAGTCTGAGTTTTTCATTACAGGAATTTTTATATAATTGTATCTGCTCATCATTCCGCTCACCCCATAAAATCTTATTTACTACAGCTTTAGGTGGTAATACCATCTTATTTCTAATTAAGTCTAACCTACATTTTACTATTAGAGGAAAGTGGTCTGACCACCCACAGTACGTCATGTTTCACGATAACTTCAGTCACACATTCCTTCGCCGCGCTTGTCACAAGGCAATGGTCAAGCCACCTTTTGCATCCGTGTGCTTCACTAATAAATGTGAAAACGTTACTTTGTCCACTTAATAAATCAAAATCAATACAAGTCCAGTTTTGTCCATGTGAAAAATTTAAAAGTTCATTAAAAAATAACTCACCAGGGTGTGCATTCAGGTCTCCTAGTATGAATACCGACTCCGTAAGCTGTTCCTCAATTATTGCACTTACCGCACTCAAACAGTCAGTAAATTCAATCATATTCTCTACGCACTGAGTAGGCATATAAACACTTAATACCAACACCGATTTATTGCTAGATAGATGAATACGTATCGCCGCAATGCGGGGGTTTAGGCACTTAATAACTGTAACAGACTGAAACAATGACTTGCGCCAGAGTAGCGCCACTCCACCATACGGCCGTCCTCTAATGACCCCAGCACCAATATCCATTGCAGAAGTACCCGTACTCCCAAAGTCATTGTGTATACTAGCTAAGTATGGTAAATCACAGGGCATAAGCCAGGTCTCCTGTAGCGCGATGACGTCAGCTTCACTGCATAGCAATCGAATACTATCTATTGACCTTTTTATACTTTTGCAAATTAAAAGATAACAGTTTGCAATTATACATTTTTATTTATGGGGATTCTGTTTGATTCTGAGTTATTTCTGAAGCAGCCCCAGGACTGTGATATGGTCTAAAACGGCGACAGGTGACTCCATCCGGCCATAATTTATCATTCAAGAAAGTGTCAAGCTTGTGTCTTGGTACCGTTAATTTATAAGCATTGTAGCCTTTTTGATTTTTCATTTTTTATTTTGTGCAAGAAAATTACCTCTTCTGTTTTTGATTCTATATATTCCTTTATATCTTTCTCGGATGTGGATGTATGTACATTTGAGAGAAATAAGGCGGTTTTTAGGTCAGCTGGCTTGAACTTATCCTCTGGTTGAATTGTGGCTTTCCCCCTTACACTTTCTTGTCTATTCTTATATCTCCTTTTCTGTACCTCGATCCAGTTTGGTTCCTTTATCACCTCCTTCCATTTCCCTTTTCTGGACAAAACCTCGCTCATAAGAGGCATATTATTACTATTTACATTATGTATAGGCATTAATTCGCTACTGACCTCGTCAACATTATTTACCGTTCTCGGCAACAAAGGATCAGCTGTTTCGCCTATCGCAACAAGTGTTTTGTTTGAGCTACGAACACTTTGCACCTCCACCTCAGTCGCCGCTGTCACTGCCGCTTGCATCGGAAAAGAGTTAGTGCTATTCGACGCAGCGCAAGATGCAACAGAGATAACATTATCGCACGGAGCTCCATCACTCACGTAGTGGTTGTTGACGCGAGCCGCTACCCTCTCATTTTGTTCTGGTGTACTATTATTGCGGGTAAGATTCAAAATACCGACCGGCCCACTATCTTGTAAATACGCACCTCTTTTTTTATTTATATGGTTTGGATTGTGATCAAAACTTACAAGAGAGGCATATTTCAGGTGATCTATCTCGTTCTTCACATGCTCTAGTGTTGCATAAGTCTCTTTTATCTTACTTATTTCCGATTTAATCACAATAATATCCTTGAGAACAGAGGTTGCATCTAAGTGGTCAAAGGTCACTGGCGGCAATTTATGAAGTTCTCTTGCCACGAAAATCGGTGTTTTATCAGGATCTGTCCCCTTGAATACACTAATAATGTCTCCAACGTCTTTAATTTCCTTGTTCTTACGCCGAGTAACATTTCTGACCGAAGTTGTGATGGCCGAAAACAAAAGCTTTTTTGCATCACTTATTTCTTCCGTAGAAAATGCACTTTCACATAAACGAACTATTCCTTGTTCATCCATAACGTCTATTTTATTCTGAACAAAACACAGTAGCTCATTCACAACTATATCACAATGATTACATTTTATAATATTGGACTCCATTTTTTCGCACCCACTCGCATTCGCGTGCGGACGGACTCAATTTATTGACTGAATTTATTTGTAGACTGCGAGACCGAATTTATTTGTAGGGAGGTAAATAAAGAAAAATAAAATGTTAAGGATTTTTCTTACCGTTTTGTCGGCGTGACTGATAAGTATATCTATGAAATATTTTGTCGATATTATTATGTTGTACGGTAGGCATGAATCTTAAATACACCGACGGTCTAAGCATGAGCACTGAGTTTAATTGTCGTTCCCCATGTAAAGAATAACCTAGCAAGGCGCAGCCATAGCCATCGAACCTACGCTCCCAAAGGGAATCTGATTTCCAATCAGATTAATTCATCAATTTATTAATCAATACTTACTGGTATAGTATATAATTACAAATTATATAACTGTAATACAATTATAAAACAATTTTTAGTTTAAAGCATAATTAAAATAATTATTACCTATTATAATAACTATTTCAAAAGAATAATTGAAATCTTAAAATAAAGAATAAGTATAAAAAATACAATTATAGAAAATTCAAACAAATATATAGATACATTATAATTTGATTAGTACGGTCAAGATATAAATAATTTCAAAAAAGCATAAATTCTTATAAAAAAGATCATGTGGCTGTTACCTTAATTAAAATGCATGCTAAAATATGATTGTTTGCTGTTAGTTTCAAGAGTACTACATTTATTGTAAATTACACACATTTTATTCTAATTCGTTAAGAAGGGAGATGTCGATATTATTATGTAGTAGGTACGGTAGGCATGAATCTTGAATACACCAACAGTCTACGCATGAGCACTGAGTTTGATTGACGTTCCCTATATAAAGGATAACCTAACATATTTCAGCTTTCTAGTGCTTATCGTCTCTGTGCTAAACCGCGGACAGGGACGGACAGACAGACAGACGGACAGACATGGCGAAACATGTTGACTAAGGAACCCTAAAAAATAAAGGGGTTTCCCATTCACAAATCGTGTTTTTAAAGTTTGTTGTGTTTGCTCTTTCGTGAAAATTCATACAAGTGTCAAATTTGGTGTGATTGTAGTGAAGTCATCATATTATTATATTTAGGCCGACTTGCCCCACTTTCTTAAATGTGGCCTAAACAACTAAAAATCTTCACGCAAAAGTCGATTTAAATGGCGACTTAAGTGACATTTAAGAAGTGGTGCACGTCGGCTTTAGTAACACAATAGTAAAAATATATAAGTAACTTAAATATACAGTTCATTGGTCAATTCCTAAAAGATGACGCTTAAAGTTTGTCATTAACAATAACTTTTGTGTGAAGAAGGATTTTTTCAACACACTTGCTCATAAAATGGCTCTTAATGACACCAATTAGGCACATAATGACACCTGTAAACAAACTGTGACTTTTTCATTGCTATTATTCACAGGTGAGTTGTAGGAGCTTTTTTTATTTTATTGGTTGAGTTGCTTTGTTCTGAAAAAAGTTTCGATACAAAAAAGATCGTGTTCAATAGTACAAATAAATTAATGTACCTACCTGCCTATTGCTTGCTCATTACATGTACTTTCGTACCTATTTAAATAGATAATTTCAACTTGTACGTCTTTAACATATAAAACTTTCACTCAAATATAACTTTTGTTTTCTCTGTAATAAATAAAACTTTGAATAGCCCATGGGCTAAAACGCTATCCGCAAAAATAAAAAATAAAAATAAACCTCACTCTTTTAGTCTATGGCCGATCGCCATTGTTAGATGCACGTACATAGGAACACTGATCAATTTTTCACAACTCGTTTTCACTGTTGAATATATAGTTATTTATTAATTAAAATGTCTACAAGTACATACTAGTTATGAAGAAAATGAATTTTTAGTAAGTAGGTATTATTTTCTTCACAAGAGTGTTAAACACACTTCGTGTTAAATGCAAGTTATATGTCGTCGTACACGTGTATCATATGACGTCGCAAAAACGTCGTATGATACACGTGTGTATTGATGATTACCACAGAGTACCTACATTACTTTTATGATTACCGTCCTCGGCTCTCTTAAGACCCTCACCTAACGGCTCGGGTCTCAATGGCGCCTCAGCGGTAATCACTAACATTACACACTTGTAGCATATGATAATACTATTACTGGTCTAACGCCACCAAGACTATCTTAAGTGACTTCCTAAGTTATAGTTGGGTGGACAGGGTTTTTGGCGGAGTAAACCGGCACTTAATCAAAACGGTGAAATCCTACCTTCATTGTCATATCCACGGCATCTTCCGGGTCCAATACAATGAAAGGCGTAGACTCGAAGCTGAAAGCCAGCCCGAAGAAAGAGTATTTCTTGACTTCATCCAGAAAGGTGCTCCGGTCGTACACGGCAGGGTCTGAGCCCAGCGCCGAGATCTGGGCCGACAGTGTGCTGTGGTACAGGTCTAGAAGGTCGTTGTAGTGCGCCTCACGAAGTTCCTGGAAGTTCATGTTCAATAGTTTCATCATCAGCATCAGCCGTTTGACGCCCACTGCAGGACATAGGCCTCCCTCACGGTTTTCCATTCTTTATTGTACCAGGAAAAACACAACATACAATATTTAGAAAGATACAGCACAATTGACGGCCTTATTGCTAGGAGCAATTTCTTCCAGACAACCGTATGATGAAAAAATTCTGAAGGAAAAGAGAGTCGGTGCTAATATAATTACTAAAATACATACTTATATAAACAGCAATATACCATAATAAGCCTTTACATACTTATATAGTGAATTATATATATTACATATGTATGATTGTATTGGGTTAACATATAATACGTAATAATTATTGTACACTTTCCTCCCTTGTTTAAATAATGTTCGTATCACCACATCAAAGGTTGGCTGGAAGAGATTTCTGCTGAAATAAGCTCGCCATGTGCACTTTTTAATTCTGTAAATGTTTTGTTTTATTCATGTAATTTTATGTGTGCAATAAAGTATAAAGTAAGTATAGATAGATGTGCAGAAAAAGATATGATTTTTTTTCCTCGATGACGCTAGTGTACCTGGAGCCCGTTTAGATTATGTGGAGAAGAAGCTAACAAAGAAAGTCCACATTTATTAAAAAACAAAACCGGCCAAGTGCGAGTCGGTCTCGCGCACGAAGGGTTCCGTACCATTATCTATACAATATTAGATCGGGAAAAACCGGCAAAAAATCACGTTGTGTGGGAGCCCCCCTTAAATATTTATTTAATTTTAATTTAGTTGTTTATTTTTGAAGCGAATATAGAACTAAACATTTTGTGAATATTTCAAGCGTCTACCTGTTGTCGTTATTAATATGGAGCAAAAAACAGCAAAAAAATTACGTTTGTTGTATGGTTAAATAGGTATTTATTTTATTCTGTTTTTAGTATTTTTTGTTATAGCGGCAACTTCTGTAAAAAATTCAACTGCCTAGCTATCGCAGTTCATGAGATACAGCCTGGTGACAGACAGACAGACGGACAGTGAAGTTTTAGTAATCTGTGTAATAGGGTCCCGTTTGGCACCCTTCGGGTACGGAACCCTAAAAAGGCAGTATTCACTTTTGCTAGTCTTTAATCGTATCTAAACGACGGCGTTTAGCTCGTTTCTTTTTTTTCTGTAAAACACCTGCAAATGTCGTGTAGCGCTATCTGTTTTTGGACTACGAAAAAATTTAATATACCAAAATTCCCTTTTCTATGTTTAAAAAAAAATTATAACTAAATAAAACGCGGCCCATGGCCTTTATTGCATTAATATGAAAAAGCGCGTTACGTGAGCCGACCGTGTACCTGTCATTTTACTCTGACAGAAGCGAACCCCAGTGTGTATCTGTCATTGTACTATAATGCACTAACATAGAGGCCAATGTGTATCCTGTTATTGTACCTACTATTGATGCACTAAAATAATCGAGGCCCAGTGTGTATATTTCTTTGTACTATAATAAACTAACATAATCGAGGTCCAGTGTGTATCAGTATTTATACTATAATATACAAATATAATCTAGGCCCAGTGTGTATCTGTCGTTGTACTATAATGCACTAACATAATCGATGTCCAGTGTGTATCTGTCGTTGTACTATAATGCACTAACATAATCGATGTCCAGTGTGTATCTGTCGTTGTACTATAATGCACTAACATAATCGATGTCCAGTGTGTATCTGTCGTTGTACTATAATGCACTAACATAATCGATGTCCAGTGTGTATCTGTCGTTGTACTATAATGCACTAACATAATCGATGTCCAGTGTGTATCTGTCGTTGTACTATAATGCACTAACATAATCGATGTCCAGTGTGTATCTGTCGTTGTACTATAATGCACTAACATAATCTATGTCCAGTGTGTATCTGTCGTTGTACTATAATGCACTAACATAATCGATGTCCAGTGTGTATCTGTCGTTGTACTATAATGCACTAACATAATCGATGTCCAGTGTGTATCTGTCGTTGTACTATAATGCACTAACATAATCGATGTCCAGTGTGTATCTGTCGTTGTACTATAATGCACTAACATAATCTATGTCCAGTGTGTATCTGTCGTTGTACTATAATGCACTAACATAATCGATGTCCAGTGTGTATCTGTCGTTGTACTATAATGCACTAACATAATCGATGTCCAGTGTGTATCTGTCGTTGTACTATAATGCACTAACATAATCGATGTCCAGTGTGTATCTGTCGTTGTACTATAATGCACTAACATAATCGATGTCCAGTGTGTATCTGTCGTTTTACTATAATGCACTAACATAATCGAGATCCAGTGTGTATTTGTCATTGTAATATGATACACTAATAGAATCAAGGCCCAGTGTGTATCTGTCATTGTACTATAATCCACTAACAGAATTAAGGCCCAGTGTGTATCTGTCATTGTACTATAATCCACTAACAGAATTGAGGCCCAGTGTCTATCTGTCATTGTACTATACTCCACTAACAGAATTAAGGCCCAGTGTGTATCTGTCATTGTACTATAATCCACTAACAGAATTGAGGCCCAGTGTGCATCTGTCATTGTACTATAAGGTACTAACAGAATTAAGGCCCAGTGTGTATCTGTCATTGTACTATAATCCACTAACAGAATTAAGGCCCAGTGTGTATCTGTCATTGTACTATAATCCACTAACAGAATTGAGGCCCAGTGTGTATCTGTCATTGTACTATAATCCACTAACAGAATTGAGGCCCAGTGTGTATCTGTCATTGTACTATAAGGTACTAACAGAATCGAGGCCCAGTGTGTACGTGTCGTTGTACTAATATAAATCTATCTCGTTGTATAATACACAACAGTCACACACAACAGAATCGAGGCCTAGTGTATATATTTGTCATTGATTTATGATGCACTAACAGGGCCCTATATCATAGAACTACAATTCGTGGTTTACTACAATACTATGTAATTGCAAAGTCGATTAAACTACAGATAAACAAGTAGGAAGATTCGGCTTCGAAATGTGTATCGAATTATCATAATAAAGTATGAATCAAAATGTGAGACCCAGTGTGAAAACGGCCATAATTGGTGTCTACGGTAACATAAACGTTCTTCTTCAGGGTTTAACAGACATATATTAAATAATTTTAACAAATTGTTTCAAAGAAAATAATTGAGCGTGCGTCGTTTGCGAGTGGCATTAATTGTGGAGTGACGCCGCGAGGGGGCGCGCGTGTCGTAAGTCAAGCAAAAAGGCCAAATATAAATAGTCTTCAAGCCGTCTTGGCGGTATGAGTAGACGTAGTTATATTTAGGCGCGTGTGAAAGCGGTCCGATATAAACCTGCGTAGTGCACGCGTAGATCAGGAACGAGAGGTCGAGCACGGGCGAGCCGCACCGCGCGAGTTGGAAGTCGATGACGGTCGCGGCGGTCGCGGCGGTCGCAGGGGTCGCGGTGGTCGCAGGGGTCACGGCGGTCGCGGCGGTCACAGCGGTCGCAGGGGTCGCGGCGGTCGCAGCGGTCGCAGGGGTCGCGGCGGTCGCAGCGGTCGCAGGGGTCGCGGCGGTCGCAGCGGTCGCAGGGGTCGCGGCGGTCGCAGCGGTCGCAGGGGTCGCGGCGGTCGCGGCGGTCGCAGGGGTCGCGGCGGTCGCGGCGGCTGCGCCCGCGCTGTAGCGGTACAGGAAGTTGTTCGTCCACGAGTCGCCGTGGCTGTGGGAGACAAAGTCTTCCTTTTCTTCCGCGTTTATATATTTAATTTTATTTACTTAGTAATCTAACAGCCTTTTTATAACATCCATTACATACTACTATTAAATTAGTAAATAATTTTATTATTTTGTTATTTATAAAAACATGATTCCTCGGAACAGTCCATAACATATCTACATATATTATATGAACTCACGCCTGTGTCCCGGATGGGTAGGCAGAGACCAGGTTGCACGCTGACTTCTGGTGCTTTTGAAAGACTCCATAAAAACCGTATAAACAGTCTGTGGTAGAGACTTTACAAGGGAAAGACGACCACAGAATATTGTGCGTTTTAATAGAATTGTGTTTTAAAATAACGCTTTTCCCTTATGAACTTAAAAGTTGATGTTTAAATTTGACTTGTGCCAATAAATAAAGCTTATAATCGGCTTGTTTAACTCTTTACCACATGGATTTTTTAAATGTTTAAAAATAATTGATATTCTAAATAATAAGTAAGGCTTAGGAAAATACAAATAAAAATAGAAAAGTATTAACAAATTAGTTATTTTAGGAAATAATTTTGTTCCAAATATGGAATCCCATGCACTCGGGTAAATATTTATATGTGTTCCAAATCTGGCACTTCATGCAGTGCAGGAGGTGTAACGAATATTTTTATGAATAATTAAAATTAAATGAGTAAAAATTTTAACGAATGGTATTTTAAACATTACATTCTTGATACGTATATTTTTTACTTAAAAAGAAAAACTACATGTCAGAAAAGAGCCTACTTAGGTTAATTCGGGAAACTTAGAAAAGTCTTTTTGTCCAATATACCTGATGAGTTAAGGTCCTGAAACGTGGTCTCTCACTATGGGCCTCATAAGAAAGCTCAAGGTCACGCAACAAGCTATGGAAAGGACTGTGCTCGGAATTTGGCTGCCGAGAGTAGTTAGCAAATGTCAGTTTAGCATTGATATCTGTTAAAATATATTTTAAATATACCCGCAGCTAACAAATCAACGTTAATTTGTCCACAAATTTGGTTTTAATATAACGTTAAGAATATTTTTTGTAAGTGTTCCAAATTTGGACCCATATGCGGTATAGGGTTACATTATAATTTTTCTTCTATAGCAAAAAATAGCGCAAGTGCGCACTCCTGTACCACCTTACTCTACCTGATAACGCCATGTGTTCTGTCACTGGCTGCTTCCACCATCTTTTGGTATCGCTCGGGCACGGCAAACTCCTTCACTTTCTGCTCGTAGATTGTGCCGGGGTATTCTGTGGAGTAATTACCTTCCTCAGGGAAGAGACCCGTGCTCCTCGGTGGGGACATAATGGGTTGATGATGATGATTCTGTGGAGATGGCCTACGAGTTTGATAAAACTCCATCATCATCATCAGCCATTTGACGCTCACCGCAGGACACAGGCCTCCTTTGTAATTTTCATAACCATGAGGGGTTTTGCCATAATCGCCACGCTCGGCAGGCGGGTTGGCGATCGCAGTATGCGGTTGGAATCTCAGGAAGACGCTGCTGCCCGTCTCCTGGTAATTTATTTCCTTAGTCGCCTTCTACGACATCCGCGGAAGGAAATGGAGTGACGTTATTCTTAATCCGGCGCCACACGAAACTACAATTAGGTACATAAAACTACAATTCGTAGTTTATTCTGCCAGTTCGATGCATAGGCGAGTCTTCCTACTTGTAATCAGGCTATACAGTATAATCAGGACAGACTCAAATAAATATTGAGGGCGGGCTGACGGAAACTGACGATTTCCACGTTAGTAATATATAGGAGTTTCTCTGATGAATCACATCAGAAATTAGGCGCAAAGAACCAAAGTGATCGACATAGCCTATAAGATTTGCAAGTTGAAGTGACAATGGGTTGGGCACATCTGCTTCAGAACCGATGGTCGATGGGGTAAGAGGGTTCTGAGGCGGAGACCACGAACTGCGTAGGAAGCCTACCAGCTCACCGGACTAACGATCAGAGCGGCTGGATGAGGGTGAGAAAGAAGTGGAGTGGATGAGGAGGTCTACGTGCAGCAGTGGATGAACACAGTGTTTGGATGGGATTTGAATGGATAGATTAGATGTTAAGCTTTACCTTTGGACACGGCGTCAATAGCCACGCCACATAGGTTGGCCCAGAAGCGCTGGTACCAGCCCCATAGACGCGGCGAGTAGTATGTCTCGAAGATGCAGGAACTGAAAGGAGAGTGCGGTAATTTTGAACTTCTACCCATGCGCAGAAGTTTTGCCGATGCCTCCCACTTCCTACGGCCGCGTCCCGCTGGGATGTTACTTGCTATCCTTTGACGACCTCGTGGCGCAGCGGTATTGCATCTGCATACCATGCAAGAGGTCCCGGGTTCGAATCCCGGCTGGGGACAAAAAAAAAAACCCCAGGTCTTGGACGTTTACATGTCAAGATGTCGTTGTTTCTGGTTCCCACGACACAGGGATTTTAAACACGCATTTAAAAAACAGCCAGAAGCAATGTATGTGCCTGTATGTAAATTTAAAAAAAAATCCTATTTCTGGATTTTTTTTAAATGCGTGTTTAAAATCCCTGTGTCGTGGGAACCAGAAACAACGACATCTTAACATGTAAACATCCAAGACCTGGGGTTTTTTTTTGTCCCCAGCCGGGATTCGAACGGACAGTCGGCGGACTAAAGCACATGAGAAAACAATTGCTATTTTAATTACTTACATTGTATAGGACAATAATTTCGTGACAATTGATTTTTGTGCTTCAGCCCACCGACCCTAGATTTATGCACTAGGGCGTGGCTCAGGACTGAAGAGGTTAATGCAAGACTACAGGAGGGGTGGGGGGATAATAAAAATTTGTAACAGAAAAAACGTCCCTACGTATTACATATTGAAAATAATTACTTAAATAATAATAAGTAGGTACTTAATAAAAGAATTGGTGATAAGTTACTGCCTATTCTTTAGATCAAGGTAGTGGTAGTCGTGGTAGGGATGACCAGACAAACACGAGATGCTGTCGGTGGAAGTGGAAAAAGCTAATCTTCGTACCGGGCCCTGAATTTAGTTAATGCACTGCGTGCCCCAAGTACTGATGTGCCGTTTCTGGGAATTTTTCGGGTATCGTGCCTGTTTACTGATAGTAGGTAATGATAGTATTTAGATATCTAGATTATAATTGGTGCTCAGATTTCACGCACAATAAATTTAGATATTTTTATTCATTTTAAAAACAAAATGTTCCAAAATCTCTGCATAAATCATCTGCAATACATATCAAAGCCATTGATGATGATGATGGTCTCAACCAACTACCTGATTCTATGGAACTCCTGCGGTCGCTGCGCCCTCATGGCGAACGACATCGCGTGGAACTTTGGCATGGTCCGCACGGTATTGTAAAGGCCATTGAGACCGACTACCTAACTCAGTGAAATTCCTGCAGTCACTGCGTCCTCATGGCGAACGACAGGACGGAACTTGGACATGGTCCGCACGGTGATGTAAAGGCCATTGAGACCAACTACCTGATTCTATGGAACTCCTGCGGTCGCTGCGCCTTCATGGCGAACGACAGCGCGTGGAACTTGGCCATGGTCCGCACGGTGACGCGGCAGTGGTGGAGGTCGATGCCCTGCTGCCGCACGGCGCAGGCGCGGAAGCCGTGCACGGACACGTCTTCCAGAAGGATGCAGTCGTGCACGCCGTCGCTGTAGGTCAGGAACACCTGAAACGGAATGTGAAAGGTAGGCACGTGATATTTTTTCGGGACAAAGCGGTCGGTCTCATTGTTCTGTACAACCATGAATATAATAATATAGGCAGTTTACAGTGAATTGCTTAATTTTTGTAATGCCAAATATGCAAACAATAAATCTTATGGCGATTTTTAAAGGGTTAGCAAACATAATTATTAAAATAGCAACAAGAAGTGAGTTTTTTTTTTCTTATCTTACTTATACGTATTTAGAAATTTGATTCTAATTGTTGTTCAAATATTTTACTTGACCTTTCAATAAAAAGATCAAATAAGTAATACTTAGTCTTATTTATAAAAACACGATTCTTTACAACAGTCCTCAAAGACAATTTAAATAGTCTGTGGTAAAGGAAAAAACATAACCACAGATTAAATAAACTGCCTTTCAGGAGTGTTTTAAAGGAATCATGTAATTATAAATGAGACCGTTATTTTGCTGATCATTTAGCAATGAAATGAAATGAAATGAAATTTATTTGTCTTCCAAAAACATGTTACAGCTATCTTTAAAATATAGAACATGCAATCTAATTAAGTTCTATTATCATTATTCATTTAAAGATCTAAGAATAAGCAGTGGTCCCCACACTAGGCCGAGCCTGTCCTGTGGGGGCCGTGATTATAAATATAAAAAAAACAATATAGGTGTACCTAGTAACGAAACAGCGTTTAGCCCTTTTTAATGCAGGGCTTGGTGTTATGTGCCGTTATGTGTTTATGTGGTATACTTTGTGTGTTTGTGTGAGTGTCCGCTATCGCAGAATAATTACTTTCGGATCAGAAGCAGGGATTCGGTGGCGTTGTAGTCCAATGTCAATAAATAAGCAAGTCCTCATAAGCTAAGCAACATAAATGTAAGATCTGCTATACTGTTCGCTGTACAGTCCATAGCAGGTCTTCCATTTTCATTGCGAAGTGGCCCTACACTCGGCCGGTCGACTGTACCCACCTTGGCGTATTCCGTGAACGGATCCTCCACATCCTTAGTGGCCTGGAACTCCAGTAGACCCTTCAGCACATGTTCATAGAACATGATCTCGTTTTTGAAGAACTCATCGCTTCTGAACGTCAACATTCGCGCCTTGCTGTGCGGGATGTTCTTGAGGATGATCTGGACCTGCTTCTTGGCTCCTCCAGATGAACCGTGGACCATGATGCGGATGACCTCGCTGAGGTAGCTGTCCCCTTTGCCAGTTTCGCCGACGTACTGGAAGTAAGAGTTTTGTAATTACCATGCTTCAACAAATAAATATGGTTTTCATACCATAGAGGAGATAATTAAAAAAAACTCAGAAATAAAACTGTAAATTTTTAAGAGGCTTTTATGTAACCGACTAATGGGAATTAAATACTTATTATTTTTCTTTACAGGTCTCAAAAAACCGACCAATGCGAGTCGGACTCGCGCACGAAGGGTTCCGTACCATTATCGATACAACATTTCAATATTTCGAGCGTCTACCTGTTGCCGTTATTAATATCGAGCAAAACACGGCAAAAAAATCACGTTTGTTGTATGGGAGCCCCCCTTAAATATTTATTTTATTTATTTTTAGTATTTTTTGTTATAGCGGCAACAGAATTACGTCATCTGCAAACATTTCAACTGTCTATCTAGGTATCACGGTTCCTGAGATACAGCCTGGTGACAGACGGCCAGACGGACGGACGGACAGCGGGGTCTTAGTAATAGGGTGCCTTACCCTTTGGGTACGGAACCCTAAAAATGCGAAAAATCAAGTTACTGTAATAATAAAAAACTTATTAGATTTAGTTTTTTCATTGAATACTAAACGACTTCTGATACGGATGTGGTAACATAAAAATATTTTTTGCGAGATACCGAATAGATAACCTAACCTAACCTAACTCAATTATCAGTACCTAACAATTTTCTACATTATAAGGCGTTAAGTGCAACTTGTGAAGTCATGTCGTACTTCTATGCAGCCCGATTTAAGTATATGCCCCGTTATTGTACCACCGTGACTAGAATCACTCTTCGACAGGTTATATTATGAAGAGTTCTTTTCTACGATTAATATCCTAATATCCTATGTACTTATATTAGAAAAAAAACTACGTTTTATCAATTTTTTAACATGGTCTCTCCAATGAGACTAAAACATTATTGTGTTCAAGTTCTACATTTAAGGTATTCTTCGAATAAAAGGGCCCGTTTAATGCGAGTTTTCCGCGTTCATTAACGTTGTTGCAGTTGATAATTTCAATGAGATTGATACCGTGCGATTATATAATTATGACAAGGCCGTCGCTTATCGTTGTTACAAGCATGTGCATTGTGCAGGGCCGTACGTATCATCCATAAGGCGGAGTAGGAAACTGCCAAAGCATAATAAACACCAGTAAGTAGGCAATATTGGCCGTCCGCTGGATTTAACTACTGACGCCCGCGCGATCGGAGTAGGCGCGACAGGGTTGACTTGACGCGCTCGTGTTTCGAATTCGATACTGCCACATTTACATATTGTCGTCTCATTTACCAGGTATTTCGAGAGTTGTAGGTAGTTATTTATATTATGTGCTTGTTTAGTGTAAGGTCTAATAAGTTGACACAAAATAATATTATGTCTAGTTTCTCCTCACAATATAACAGAAAGACGAAGTTGGTAATACATTCTCATGGAAAAAAACAGAATAAAAAAATAAATAAGTAAGTGAAGTACTTAGGTAGGTAGACTAGTTTATGTTGGCGTTCGGCAGTTTCCTCAAAACCCTATGCGCATCAAAATAGGGGTTGTATTATTATACAAGTCGGTGCTGGTCGAGTGGTTGGTCTCTGCGGAATCAGCAGAGTTTAAAGAGAATTAAAGGCTGATAACAGATATCGTAAAATAGGTATAGGAACATTTATGTGTGTTATCAACTTATATGGCTTTTTTTTCATATCACAAAGTACGATCGATAATGCTGCCATAATTAAAAACTGTAACAAGACTACGGGAACAACACAAAGAGATTTTTATTATTTTTTTATTAATAAACTCCGTTAAAATGTAACCTATATTACCTAGGCCATAATAACGAATCGACGGACTCTCTACTTATTCATCAAAATTGGATGAAGGTTAGGCGCTACGGAGGAATATGTGTAAATAAAAACATGTACCATACCAAAAAAAAAATTTATGATTTTATATATACTAAAAAAATATTATAAAGGTTAGCCGACGCTCGTGACTTGCCAGAAGCTTTGAATGACATTTTTACCCAACTACGTGAAGCAAAAAAAAAATGTTTATGATTTTAGCAGACATAGACTGCTAAGATGATAAAAAAATTTTTTGGTGTGTTACATGTTTTTATTTACACATATTATATATATATATATATATATATATATATATATATATGTATACATACACATATATATAATAGGGGTTAAAGTATGAAATTGCCGTTTTATTGCAATAGGTTCTTTGAATTGACATAGAATCTTCATGGTTTGAGGTTTTCGAATGAAACTTTTTTCAAATGGTTTCTATGATGTTCTTTTTTTAAAAAATGTGAAACATTTGAATATCGACTTTCAATTGTTATTGTTATTCAATTTAGACAAGAAAGATGGATACTGCGAAAATTCGAGTGATTTTTGAATACTGTTGTGGCATTTGACCTGGGGTCAGCCATTGCATTTTTCTTTTCCGGTTGTAACGAGGTAATCGCCTCGTTGCTTTTTTTATCATTTTCGGCCATCTACTATTCCAAATTTAACTATTTTATGACATGTGCCGCAGTGTTCGGACGTATTTAGGGAGATATTCCTCAGCCTCCGAACTAAGTGGACGTAAACGAGATCCTATCTTTATTATCAAATTTTATTATAACACGTCTGTCACCTTATCCTGCGTATCCTGTATCCTTATCTACGAAATTAATAATATAAAAGGCACATTAATAAAATTAATGTAAGTGTTCTTCCCTTCAACTCCTCATTGTATTTTTATATTTATGTTTTAGACCGTAGTTAAGCTTTTCTATTTTATTATTCTCAGGTGCCTTTCCATTACATTATAAATATACCGTGCCCTTGGATACTCTCTTTTATTATCACGGATCGCACCCGACATAACCTACTGCGACACTGGCGCCCAACGTGGGGAAAGAATCCACTTTTCATCACATGTTACAATTCGATCCAATATTCCTTCATTTCTGTACCGGTTCAACAAGGCAACACAAGTTTCAACACGCGTTTCTTTCTGCAGATCAGTCAAATCATGAGGCACCCATTTTTCGTATTTTTTTATTTTATTGATTTGACGCAAGTGAGTCAATATTGTGGGTAAGGTAACGTTAAACCATGCCGCTAATTCCTGGGTAGTTTGACTAGGGTCGGCTTCCACTATCTCTCTTAATTCATCGTTATTCACCTGTGTGGGCGGTCTTCCTCGTGGCTCGTTCTTTAAGTCGAAATTTCCATCACGAAAGCGTTTAAACCAAAATCGCATGGTGCGTTCATTAGTAGACCCCTCTCCAAACGCAGCATTGATATTGCGGGCTGTTTCTGCCGCGTTAGTTCCGCGTCGGAACTCGTATTCAAAAATCACTCGAATTTTCGCAGTATCCATCTTTCTTGTCTAAATTGAATAACAAAAACAATTGAAAGTCGATATTCAAATGTTTCACATTTTTTAAAAAAAAGAACATCATGGAAACCATTTGAAAAAAGTTTCATTCGAAAACCTCAAACCATGAAGATTCTATGTCAATTCAAAGAACCTATTGCAATAAAACGGCAATTTCATACTTTAACCCCTAATATTACGCCGTCGCGGTGAAGAACGGTCATTTAAGAAAATTCTTGTTTCCAGTTTTTCAAAATAAAACCCCTAAGAGGGTGAAAAAATTAAGGATGCTAAGGATTGTATAGAGAATAAAATATAAATGCACTTCAAAACAATCAATAAAAATGTGGTTTTATCATGATTAAGAAAAAAAAAATCAGCCCCTAAGGGGCTAAAAAGGGTGCCAAGGCTTATGCGACGTGTATAAAGTGGGTAGTCAGATTTTTCTCGAAACTTAGTACAATAATAAAAAAAATAGATTAGATTAGAACACTTTATTGTACACACCAGAAAACAAAATACATTAAAAGGCTACTACATATCTAAGTTTTGCCTTATAGAATTGGCGGTCTTATCGCCAAAAGCGATTTCTTCCAGACAACCTAATTATATTAATAAACGAGGCCCGATGTCTTTGAAAAAAAAAGAAGTTTTATTGAATAGGGTGATAACGTTATGCAGTAAAACCAGCGTTATCATGAATAAACACCGGCCAAGTACAAGTCGTGCCACGCGCATTCTACAAGGTTTTCCTTTTATAAGTTTTCCATTACTCGACATTTGTAATGCCTGCTTAAGTTACGTTTAAGTTATGTGCTACTTCACTTATTCAACCGTTTAGCTAGGAGACATACATGCCATGGGGTAAATGAGAAAAAAATATTTCATCTCTAATTTAGACATAAGGAAAATACCCAGAAATATTTCTTAAACAACTTACTCAACCCGTTTTTTGGCATGTTTTATAAGCTAAATTTCAGCTTTTGTAAACCATACTTCAGCTTTCGTATGCTAATCAGACAGACAGACAGTTCCTTGATGACTACGAAACCATAAAAACAGTGTAGAAAAGTATAATAAACTAGGGGCCTCGACATGATTAATCCGGCCCTGAGCATATGGCCAGTGTCACAACTAAAATACCAAAGGAAGATATTCGAAACCATTCCGGGGCGTTTCCGTACGCCCATCTATCATCATGAGACATCATCATGAGACTGGGATCCGCAAACAGTTTGATTGAGTCCGCTGCGCCAGCCGCGCGATCTATGGACAATGTCCAGAGTATTTCTCCAACTGTTTTTAGCAACGCTCATTCTAATACATGTGGACTGTAAAGTTTACCAGGATAGGCCCAAAATCTCAACTTCAAATGGCGACCTCATTCTGGAATCAGCCAACGGCAAAAATATTTACCTTCGACCTAATGGACCCCAATCGGCTGTATTCATAGGGGACATTAACATTCTCGTGATAAACACGAGTCAGTCTAGCGCGGAATATGTACCTTCCGGTGGGGATGCCAATAATCTGGACAGCAGCAGTAAAAATTTCGGCGAAATCGTACAAAGGATATCGAGGCTGGAAGGTATCGGTGGCATCCTAACATTAGAAGACCTCAGTCTGAACGTGACTTTCATGCAGCTGGATATGAATCGCATGACTTCGATGATTAATGACCTCCGAAGGCGCATAATTAATGCTGAAAAGGATAAATGCATCGTGAGACCGTGCGAGCATGGAGGGACTTGTCTCAGCCTGGTCAGCGATTACCACTGCCTCTGTGTACCCAGCTGGGAAGGAAAGAATTGCGACGTCGATGTCAACGAATGCCGTAACTTTGCCGGGACTGACCTTGGCTGTCAGAATGAAGGCATTTGCATGAACAAGCCAGGCTCCTATGAGTGCGTTTGCAAGTCAGGCTGGTTCGGTATACACTGCACGAGAAAAGCTAAGGACTGTTCCGGGGGAGACCATGAAATGTGTGGGTATGGCGTTTGCTTACCGGTGACCACGGGAGAAGGTATCAAGTGCCTCTGCGAGCCCGGCTGGACGAACAACGGCACCAGCGTCGCTTGCACTACAGACATCAACGAGTGCGAGTCCAGCCACAGACCGTACTGCTCAGTAAACCCTAAAGTATCATGTGTCAACTTGCCAGGATCATTTCACTGCGGCCCCTGTCCCGCTGGCTATGAAGGAGATGGTTACACGTGCTCAGATATAGACGAGTGTCAAACTAAGATCAACGGAGGATGTAGCACCAGCCCGATGGTCACTTGTCACAACACCGTCGGCTCCCGTGTCTGCGGTCCCTGCCCGCCCGGTTACGTAGGCGACGGAACCGCATGCACGTTCCGAGGCTCCTGCAACATCAACGGCGGTGGATGCCATCCCTCCGCACAGTGCATCGACAACCCCGGACTTGGCGGACAAATCGCTCAATGCATTTGCCCAGAAGGAATGCATGGAGATGGTTTCGGCCTCAACGGGTGCTACGTCACTACAGACAATTCTACTGAAAGCTGCCTCAATAACCCTTGCGGCATCCACGGCCGCTGTCATCCGCTTGCGGATGGTTATACTTGCATCTGTGCGAAGGGTCACGGTGGAGCCCACTGCGACTTAGAGGTCAACTCTTGCTTCAGCAACCCTTGTCGTAACGGTGGTCTGTGCAGACAAGATGACACCAAATCTCAAGGATACAGGTGTGAATGCACCGCACAATTCACGGGAGAGCTGTGTCAAGCGCCAGCGAAAACTTGCGGGGGCGTCTTAGAAGCTCAGGAAGGTAGTATCGTGTATCCTATTACTAACTCCTCTTATAACCATAACGTAAGATGTGCTTGGGTCATTATGACCACGCCAGATAAAGTCATCAATGTAACATTCAGTAAGTTCGACATAGAATTCAACCCAGAATGCCAGTTTGATTTCTTACAAATTCACGACGGTCGCAACTCAGCTAATCAAATTATAGGTAGATTCTGCGGGGTGACACTTCCAAAAGGCGGTAATATGATATCCAGTCATAATTTCATGTATTTTTGGTTCCGGTCAGACCACAGTGTAGCCAAAAGCGGCTTCGCATTACATTGGACCACGATAGATCCTCTCTGCGGTGGCGAATTAGGCGGTGTGGACCACGGTAGCATTAGCTCACCAGGTTCCCCCGGAAATTACCCGCCGAACCGCGATTGCTATTGGACAATAACTGCAGCGTTCGGCAAACGAGTACTATTTCTTTTCTACGAGCTTGACATAGAAGCTCATAAGAATTGTAGCTTCGACTATATAGCTGTATACGACGGCTTGAGTACCTCGGATCCACTCATTAACAAGTACTGCAATTCTACCCATCCCGCCCCCATACAATCGTCTGGTTCAATTATTTTGGTCCATTTCCATTCCGATGCACTCGGCTCTGGGAAAGGTTTCCAAATATCGTACGTTACCATTCCCGGAGTACCTGGGTGCGGCGGTCTCTTCACCGCAGAGAAAGGAGAGTTCTCGTCACCGAACTACGATGGAAAATATTTAAATAACATGATATGCGAGTATGAAATCAAAACGCCCCGCGACACTAGAATTCGGATCGATATAAAATCTTTCAAATTGGAATCATCTTCAAGGTGCCAATACGACTATCTTAAGATATACGACGGACCGTCAGCGGATTCAAAGTTGGTTGGCAGATTCTGTGGAACCACATATGCCAAAACGTATGTGTCGTCCTCAAATTCATTGTTCTTCAAATTCAAAAGTGACCAAAGTTCATCCTCTGATGGCTTCAGAATTTCTTATGAATCAGTCTGTCAGCAATTGATCGAAGGGGATAGTGGGATTGTCAAATCGCCAGGGTACCCTCTCAACTATGCAGCGAACAGAGCTTGTGAATACATAATCAAAACATCACCTGGTAAAGCAATACAGTTAACGTTCCAAGATTTTGATATAGAAAACAAAGATAATACGGATTGCCAATTCGATGAGTTGGAAATTCGAGATGGGCTCGACCAAACGGCTCCCAAGATGGGAACTTATTGTGGGACAGACACACCCCCCACACAAACGTCGACTCACAACTATATGTACCTAAAATTCACTACGGACATGACTGTATCAGGGGCCGGGTTTTACGCCAACTACACCTCCGTCGACACAAAGTGTGGAGGCATATATAAAGATACCACCGGGCTCATCAATATGCCCTCAGGATCCGCCACCAAGTACGAAGATAATCAAAACTGCACATGGCTCTTGGTTGCTCCTGAAGGACAATATATCAGAATTACATGGAACAGATTTGATTTGGAAGGTCCTCCGTGTAGTGATTACTTAGAACTTACCGAAATTGATGAGGCTAATAAGGAGGAAACATTACAAGAGTTCTGTGGTCGTAACACACCACCTACTTTAACCATTCCGATCAACAGGCTCAAACTCAGGTTTATATCAGATCAAAGCTTAAAACATACTGGGTTTTCGATGTCATATACATTCCTGGACGATAAAACACACTGCGGAGGAAATTACTACAGAACACGTGGGGTCATAAATTCTCCTGGCTGGCCCAGTCGTTATCCGCCCAATCGTGACTGCTCGTGGGTGATTACGGTGCCTGACGGTCAGCAAATTAAACTCAACATATCCCAATTTAATTTAGAAACGCAACACGTACACGTACATACATGTAGTGAAGGAGATTATTTAGAAATACGAAATGGTGCTTATGAGAACGCACCTTTGATAGGTTCCTACTGTGGCTCAACAATTCCGAGGTACATAACTTCGATGGGACCATCATTGTTTCTACATTTTCGATCAGATTTGTACTCGGATGGGCTCGGATTCCAAATTCAGTGGGATGGGACCATCACCGGATGTGGTGGAACATTATCAGCTTCTACGGGGACTATATCCTCTCCCAATTACCCACTTAATTATCATGAAGATGCTGAATGTTTTTACAAAATTGTGACTAGCCATGGATCTCGGTTAAAAATAAACTTCAATGATTTAGATCTAGAGAGAACAATGGCTTGCATGGATGACTACGTAGAAATTTACGATGGCCGCGATGACAATGCACCGAGTTTGGGCAGATTCTGTTCCATAACTATCCAAACTGTTAACATAGTAACCACCACCAACTATGCTTTCATTAAATTCCGGTCAGACTTTGCAATAAGTGGTAAAGGCTTTAAGCTTATGTACCACACGTTGTGTGACACCAATATTACGGGTATGTATGGCGTTATTGAGAGTCCGGATTACCCAAACAACTATGCTCGAAGCTTGCATTGCAAATGGACTATTCATGTCCCCATTGGAAATACTATAAATGTCACATTTACTCACATGGACATATCTGAAGCTATCAACATCCGTCCTCAAACACATCGACCATATTTTCAATCGGAATTATTATTCGCACAGCATTATAGATTATTTTTTGATCTATTACACTTAAGTATGACTGAAGTTCGCCACCCTTGTGCTATAGATTATTTGCAACTCAAGGAATCGTCTGATAATAGTACTGCCACTAAATATTGTGGATCCGTACTTCCACCAAAGTTTATTAGCAAGAGTAATTCTGTCGAAATAGAGTTTGTGCCTAACACTTACACTCCGAAAACTGGCTTCCGCTTGGAGTGGATGCGCCAAGGCTGTGGAGGGCGCCTACAAAAATCTTATGGTACTATCTCATTGAGTAAATTGATCTCGACGTCACCAATACAGTGTGAATGGTTTATTCAAACAAAACCAGGAACAGCTGTCTCCATCACATTTAATAACCTCTACATGATGAACTCTCCTAACTGTACCATTGACGCTATCGAAATCTATGGGGGCCAAGATGACAGTGCGCCATTAATCACAAAAATTTGTCATAGGGATATATCCACAGTAGCGTCAAGCACTAACATAATGTATTTAAAATTCATGAAATATTCCAACTTACTGGACGTAAATTTTGACGCGAGTTATGAATCGTCTGGAACCGGCTGCGGTGGTATAATACAAACGCGCTCAGGCACTATGACCTCCCAACATTACCCGCAAAACTACGATAATAACTTAAATTGCATTTGGTATATAACTGTCCCGAAACACAACAGAATTAAATTTAACATTCTTGACTTTGACTTGTATGGGTCTGACGAACAATCCTGTGGCGATGTGATTACAATATATGATGGTGAAAGTATAACCAATAACCACAAACATACTATATGTCCTGCTTCCAATGCTACCGAATTCATAAGCAAATCAAATTCTATGACGATACAATTTGTAACAGATAGCTTTGGAACCGCTAAAGGATTTAAAGTTAAATTTACCGCTATATGTGGCGGAATATTAGAAGCCTCCAGCGATGACACTATAAATATACTATCAAGCGACGGCATACAATCAAGTATTAACTGTACCTGGACTATAGTTGCTCCGGAGCTTAGTCAAAAGGTGTCATTGACACTCACACATTTGTTTTTGCCGAAAAATTATGATGTTGTGACGAATAGAGCATGCCCTTCTTCTTTTTTGCGAATTTTAGATGGAAATGATGCAAGTGCTCCCTTGATTGACGAATATTGTGGACGCAAGGTACCACCGATAATTGTGAGTCGAGGAAATGCCATCACTATTCAGTTTGGCTCCTACAGCGGCCCCATTGCCGGAGAATTCCAGGCTGCATACACGACTGTAGATTCGGCTTGTGGTGGTACGCTCACGTCTGAAGAAGGAACCATCGTTTCACCGAAATATCCATCGTCATACCCTGTATATTCAAACTGCGAATGGACTTTACGCACTGCACCTGGTAATAGAGTATACATAATGTTCGAGAAATTAGACTTGGGAAATTCTGATAATTGTAATAAAGACTATTTAGAACTTCGAGAAAATGATGGGGCTGGTCATATATTAGGCATCTATTGCGGTAACGAAATACCAACAAATACGTCTGTGGCTTCCAAAATTTTTATCAAGTTTCACAGTGATAATGAGCAAGCTGGATCTGGCTTCATCTTACACTATGGTTTTTTACATGGCAACGATATTATGGGGATATCTAGTGGACAAATCGCTTCGCCCTTGTATCCTCACCGATTTCATGGTTCTGGTGAATACAGTTGGAGGATCTCAAGTGATGAACGAATTGTTATATATATAGAACGCCTAGAAATTCCTGTAGCGGGTTCAGTTTGCTACAATCACTTGACTATATATGATGGGTACAATGACGAAGCACCGCCGTTGAAAGAGCTTTGTGGTGTTTTGCGTTCTGGAGAGATACAAAGTTATCGCAGCTCAAGAAATGTAGTATATTTAAAACTGAAGCTCCTTGAAACTAATCATGGAGCTTTGTTTTCTTTACGATGGTCAACAATCGATACAATTCAAACCATTGATTCAGACAATGACAAAATTAATTGTGGTGCTAATACCACGGTAAAAGTGGAAGCCGGCCAAACTGTCACAATCAAGTCTCCGAACTATCCTCAGCCGTACGACTTCAACAGGCACTGTGAATGGTTATTCAAAGCCATCGATGGAAGTCATTTAATCATCATTTTGGATGACATTGCGCTAGAAGAGCAGAAAAACTGCTTTGCTGATTACATCAATATTTATTCATCCGATACTGGTGTACAAGACTGGAGAAAGATCATGGGCCCGATTTGTACCTTTAACTCTCTGAAGCCAATCGCGGTTCCGAGTAGTTATTTGAAAGTTGAGTTTATATCTGATCATTCTATAGAAGAGAAAGGTTTCTTGGCTCATATTAAATCAAAATGTGGTGGTAACCTATTTGGCACATCTGGCGTCGTATCACCTTCTTGGTTTGACGTAAAAGGCTCCGTGCATGGGACATTTTTCACGATGGAATGCCAGTGGTCTGTAAAAGTACGACCTGGACGCACAATGGGTCTTGAATTCGAGCATTTTAATATTACCAACATAGGTGATGACTGCGCTAACTCAGTCATACTTCGGAATGGTGAATCTGTCGAATCACCTTTATTGGAAACCGGGCGTTATTGTGGTTACAATAGCGAAAAACGAAAAGAAATTAAAACCTCCAGTAACGCATTATTCGTTACATATACGATTCATAGTTATAAATTTCAAAACTTTAAGTTGCGATACGAAGAGAAAAACATAGAATGTGGTTCAGCATCATTATTAACAGTCGACCACACTTGGGAAGTAATCAGTTCACCTAATTATCCGTCTATCCCAACACCTTATACAGAGTGTATATGGGCATTTACAGCACCACCAGGAGAGATTATCAGAATTGATTTCATAGACAGATTCGATTTAGATAGATCCTTAGACTGCTTACAAGAGTCTGTAGAAATTCGTGATGGTCTATCGGAACTTTCAGCGCTGAAAGGACGATACTGTGGATCCAAGCCCGGGAGTGTCAAGACTGGTAGTAACACCCTCTATATCAAATACATGACTCAGCTAGCGGAACCTCGCAACGGATTTAAGGCAAATATATCAATCGACATTTGTGGAGGCACTGTAATAGGTAACAATGGAGAAATCCAGTCTCCTGGTTATCCCCATATGCCGGTGTTACCCGTTGGCTCTCTTTGTGAATGGAAAATCATGGGATCAATTAATCAAATATACAACATAATGGCACAGGACATAAGCTTACCCCCATCTGTAGACAAGTGTGGCTATAAAATTACAATTGAAGAAACGTTAAAAGTAAATCAAACCCAAGTGATTCTTAAGACTTTCTGCGGTAATGAGGACCAAAAAGAAAGTGAAAAGGTGATTCAAAGTAGCACGAACGAATTTACTATAAAATTACAAATAGGAAAAGTAAGTGAATGGTCGTCGCGTGCTCTGTACAAAGGTTTTCGGTTTACTTTTAATACGTCGCGAATATTGTGTGGTGGAAGAATTGAAGGATCTGAAGGTTTCATAACGACCCCTCCTTATTCATTCCATACATCTGTTTGTCAATGGACCATCTATGCTCCAAATGAATCAAGAAGAATTCGTTTGGAAATTCTTGAGTTTGGCGTTGATCGCAACGCGGTAGAAGTTTTCCATGATGACCATTTCAGAACGAAAATAAATGCTACTTCGGGTAATATATTTGAATCCTCTGGTCCTACTATGGGCATTTTTATATGGATACCATCATTGACACTAGATAGACCTTTCAAGGCGAAATTCACGACAAACGAACCTGCGCTGTGTGGTGGTACTCTTACGGGAATTACTGGGACAGTGTCCTCGCCTAATCTAGACCACACATCTATCTATTGTAAATGGACTATCCAAAGCAGCAGCTCAGAAAACCAACAAGATCGCAACACAATCTTCATTACAGCATCAATTCATTCGCAGTCTAATGAAACCCAATGCCACTCGGACCTTTTTTTAACAATAAATAATATATTGGTATTACACAGGTTGTGCAGTACACCAAATATTGCTTTAAGAATTCCAACGTCTGATTTTATAATCAGATATATGCAAAATGCCGTGCACTTTTTAGATTTTAAATTGCAGTGGAGATCTCACCCATGTGGTGGAAAGATTAGAGTTGGAGAGTCACCTTTGAACATTCTAGAAATTCCAGGTAATATCACGGGAGCCCTGGACTGCAGTTGGATTTTATTTGTTCCCAACCAAGAGAGAGTACGGTTTCGGTTAATAGGCGACTTTAAATTAGACTGTCAACAAGAATTCTTACAGGTCATTCGAGAGTACTTTCGAGATAAGTCCCCGCCTCTTCTAGATTATTGTAAAGACAAAATTTCTCCACGCAACGTGACAATGGGTTACAATAATATGCATATTCAATTCCACACAGAATATTATAACAGTGATTTAAAACTAATCGTAAATACTGTGAACACAGAATGTGGCGGTTTCTTGACCAAGTATGAAAACATGTTTATGTCACCTAATTTCCCGAAACATTATAACGAAAATCAAGAATGCGTTTGGGAAATTCACGTCGATGTGGGCAACCGAGTGTCAGTATCATTTATTGACCGCTTTGTCATCGAACAAACACCAAATTGCACTAAAGATGTTGTCATAATTTATGATTGGAAAGAGGATGACTATGTTGCAATGGCGAGACTGTGCGGACGGGAAATACCACCAGTGTATAACTCTACAAACAATAAAATGAAAGTAATTTTACGAACCGACGGTGACACTAATTTGGATGGTTTCAGAGCCAATTGGACTACAATATGCGGAAGCGAACTAATTGCGACCGATGAAGAAAAGTTTTTATTTAGTAGTAGATATCCATATGATTATTCACCGAACGAGCGATGTGTTTATGAGATTAAAGCGCCTGGTAAAAATATCATTATTAAATTTGTGGATTTCGAGTTAGAAGGACCTTATCCAGACTGCAACAATGATAATTTGACCATAGGAGGGCAGCAACGACCTGGATATGCCTCTATTAAAATTTTATGTGGTGTACAAAAACCGACTGAGCCGGAATTATACCAGGAAAGAGTCACAGTATCCTTCCGAACAGACTCATTTTTGCAGAAAAAAGGATACAAAATATCTTATCAAGTGTACAATTGTGGCAGTCAGATTAGACAGCCTACGGTCATATCATTAGGTGACATGGATGGAGATAACAGTTACGAAAGTAATAGAAATTGCACGTGGTTTATTGAAGCGCCTCCAAAGAAAATTGTAGTCGCACAGTTCTTTTACATTGAGTTGGAAGACTATCCTAGTTCTGATTTTGTGTCTGTCTTCAACGGACTGAAAATCGACGAAGAAAATCGTATTGCATTATTGTATGGTCATATTACAACTAGTACGATGGTACGAAGCACCGGAAATAAAATGCTAATACAATTTGTTAGCGATGCTACTGTGAATGATAGAGGTTTCAAAGCGAAAATTTTATTCACATACGATGAATCCGTCGGATGCGGTGGGATGACTGATCTGAACTCAATAACCACTCGTATAATAAAATCCCCACTGATCAGTCAAAATATTACCTATGAGAGATTCTTAGACTGTCAATGGAATATCAAAGCTGCTGTGGGTAAGATTATAGAAGTAGAGTTCAAATCTTTTCACATATCTCCTTGCAGAGACGTTAATCAAACTGCTTTGGGCTATAACAAGTGCAATTGCGACTTTTTAGAGGTCAGAGATGGCCTGAACCCGAACAGTCTTGTTATGGGGACCTACTGTGGACACACTTTACCGCCGAAACTTGTATCTTCTCTAAACCTCTTGAGTCTAAGATTATCCACGGACGGTGAAATAGAAAGCACAGGTTTCGAAGCTGTACTGACTGTACGTGAGTCATTGTGTGGTCGTGAAAGTTTTGCCTTGCGCGCCTCTATACAGCATGTGAAGTCACCAGGGTACGACAAAGGAGTTGTAACTCCGGGCTTACACTGTGTCTACACGTTCACTGCACTAAATGATTACTTCTCAACCCATGTCAGAATAGATAGTCTTGACTTGGAAGAAGCTAGTGAGCGCAACTTATGCGAGAAAAGTAGACTCGTCATATCAAGGTATTCTGAAAACTCTAATAATAACGTTACGGCAGGACCATCATTCGTTTTACACTCTTCTGGTGAATTATTAAGAAGGTCGAGGATTACTACAGAAGATGCGGTCCCACAGCAGTACATTTTCTGTGGTAAAAAGAAGGCCATTGATATATACACAGTGGGAGATATTCAGATCAATTTACAGACATCCCCGGATTCAAGCAAACATAAAGGCGTTGATATCGAAGTCAGCTACACGAACTTCTGTCCAAACAACTTCACAGAGACGCAAGGTAGAATTCAAGTGATTTCGCTTTTCGACGGAGACAGTTCATCCAGAGAATGCTTCACTCTCATAACAGCCCCTGAGAACCATACTATTTCTGTCTATTTCATAGAAATACGTGGAACCTATCGGACTGAAGACGTCTACCTAGACATCTTTGATGGCAACACTACAGCGGCTGACAAACTTCTGAGAGTTTCTTCTTCGTCCGCGGACAATGTTGCGTTGTTCTCGACGGGAAGGTACATGCTGTTCCACAACTTGGGCGAGGAACTTTATCAGGTGACTTTCGACTTGAACTACGTCACCACCGACAAAGGACAGGGCTGTGGCGGCAAACTACATAATGTGTTTGGAAAACTGACCAGTCCTATGTACCCAGAAACGTATCGTAAAATATCAACGTGTGAATGGGAGTTGGAGACTCCACCGGGTACGGGTCTGACTCTTAATTTCCCGGTGTTCGATCTGGGAGTCGAGTGCGAATTTAACTACGTAGAGCTGGTTGATAAGGAAGGGAAAGTCTTGAACACCTTTTGTGATGAGGACCCAGCTAACTTGGAGTTGGAGTCCAATTACATTAAAATCGTATACAAAACGAGAGAGAATAATTTGGGCACCGGATGGGTAGCACAGTTCTTCGCTACTGTTAGGCCGTCGCAGTCGTAGGTTTGGTAATATTGGGTGAATTCTTGGTCGTGAAATAATTCAAAACTTGTGCTTGGTATACCTGTTAACACAATCAATGAGTTAAAATTAAATAAAGTGCATTTTTGATTGTTAGGTACATAGTAATGCTCAATAGTAATCTCTTATTACCTAGATCCAGAAATTAATTGAAATAATATTGAATTGAGTTATTTATTGCATTATTACTATTTCTACCATTGAAATAATAGATAAAACTTTAAATTAAGACTAATGTTAAGTTTTTTAGGCTCCAAAGTACCGATATAACTATTGTTTGTTATTTTTCATCTAAATACAAGCATTTATGGAACATTAATTGATTTTAATTAATTTTTTAACAAGACAAAACTTAAAGAGGCTCGAAATTTCGCTGGTGCCTGCACTTGCCCATTAGCTCAGTTGAGAGCGCTGGCACGGTTAGCCAGAGGTCACGGGTTCAAGTCCCGGCATGGGTGGAATTTCTAGCACCTAAATAGGTTTTTAAAAAGGCAAAACCACCTTCACATAAAAAGGAAAAATCCGGCCAAATGCTAGTCGTGCAACGCGCATTGTACGGGATCTGTAGAACTCCCTGCTTTACACAAGTAACAACTTCATCACGTAATTTTCAATGAAATTTTTACGAAATTTTCCTTTTATAAGTTGGTCACCTAGTACTCGTTAACTTGTGAAGCCTACTTAGCCGTGATCATCATTCAGCCACAAGAAGTCCTGTTACATTTCCTGTACTCTATTCTTGTGTGTGCAATAAAGTATAATAATAATAAGTCCACTGCTGGACATAGGCCTCCTCCATGGATTTCCAAAAAGACCGGTTGGAAGCGGCCTGCATCCAGCGCCTTCCTGCCACTTGGATGAGGTCATCTGTCCATCTTGTGGGTGGTCGTCCTACGCTGCGCTTGCCGATATGTGGTCTCCATTCGAGAACTTTTCGGCTCCATCGGCTCTGCGTGCTATGTGCCCCGCCCTTAGCCACTACAACTTACTAATCCGCTGGGCTATGTCGACGACTTTCGTTCGTCTACGGATCTCATCATTTCTGATTCGATCTCGTAGAGAAATTCCGCCCTTTCCATAGCTCGTTGCGTGACCTTGAGCCTTCTTATGAGGCCCATAGTGAGAGACCACGTTTCAGTGCCATAAGTCATCACTGGTAACACACACTGGTTGTATAATTTTGTCTTGAGCGATTGAGGTATATTAGACGAAAAGACTTTTCTAAGTTTCCCGAATGCTGCCCAGCCGAGTTGGATTCGACGATTGACCTCTTTCACGAAGTTGGACCGGCCTAGTTGGACTGTTTGTCCTAAGTAGACGTATTCGTCTACAACTTCGAGAGTCGAGTTCCCCAATGTTATTGGGGTGGGCACAACACGGGCGTTCGACATGATCTTCGTTTTGTCCATGTTCATTTGGGAAAGGCCCACACGTTGGGAAACTCGACTGAGGTCTTCGAGCATTATGCCGAGGTCTTCCATCGTTTCTGCCATGACCACTATATCGTCGGCAAATCGAAGGTGCGTGATGTACTCGCCATTGATATTGATGCCGCGTACCTGCCATTCCAGAAGCTTGAAGGCATCTTCCAGTGCGTTCGTGAACAGTTTCGGAGAGATAACGTCTCCCTGTCTCACGCCTCTTCTCAATGGAATTGCCTCCGAATTCTGCTCCTGTACTCGGACCGACATGGTGGCGCTGTTGTACAAACGCTTCAGCACATCGATATACCGATAGTCAATACGGCAACGCTGGAAAGACTCGAGCACTGCCCATGTCTCGATCGGATCAAAGGCTTTCTCATAGTCCACAAACGCTAAGCAGAATGGTAAATTATACTCCTCAGTCTTCTGTATAATTTGCCGCAGCGTGTGGATGTGGTCTATGGTACTAAAGCTCTTTCGGAAACCGGCTTGTTCGGGAGGCTGGAAGTCATCAAACCTGCGTTCGAGACGAATCGTGAGGACCCTCGAAAACAGCTTATAAACATGGCTCAATAGAGTATAGTTCTTCAATAGAGAGTTTTCCCTTTCTTGAAGAACAGCGTCACCACGCTTCTGTTCCATGCTTCTGGCGTTTTTCTTTCGAGCACGACGGAATTAAAGAGCTTCTGAAGGACTTTAAGTACTGGTGTTCCACCCGCTTTCAGGAGCTCCGATGTGATTCCGTCCTCTTCTGGTGCCTTGTTATTCTTGATCTGTGTCAGGGCCATCCTAATCTCATACAGGCTGATGTTCGGGATATCATCGGTATAAAGTCGGGTCAGTTTGGCTCTCGGATCTTTGTTCAAACTGCTAACAGGTTTTGCGACTGAGGTGTATAGCTGACCGTAGAAATTCTCAATCTCCCTCAGCACCTCTGATTTGGTCGACGCTATACTGCCATCCTCTCTCTTCAGCTTCGTCAGCTGGCTTCGCCCAATAGACAAGTCTTTTGCGAACACTTTGGAGCCCTTGTTCCCCTCTATAGTCTCTTTAATATCTTTGGTATTAAAGGACCGAATATCGTGCCGCATAGACTTTGAGATATGTCTATTGAGCTGCCTATATGACTTAGCATCCTCGGAGGACTGCAGTTGCAACGCGCGACGTTTAGCCATGAGGTCGAGAGTACAGTTTGAGAGCTTTTGTGGTCTACTCGTACGGTTGGGTACGAGTCCTCGAGCCCACTGTACGAACAGTTTCTACAAACCTGTTATTGATCTCGTCCACCGATGTGGCGCTCTCCAGGCACTCAAAGCGATTTGACAATTCGAGTTGAAAGTTCTCGGGGTTCTGGATATGGGCACGAGTAGGTCGGAGCGTGGACTTCATGAGACGAGACCTCTCAAGTTTGACATTGATATTCAATGTGCCTCTTACTATTCGGTGATCGCTTCCGGTTTTCACCATGTTGATCACAGAGACGTCATTGAATATTTGTCTCTTGGAGGTCAGGATAAAGTCTATCTCGTCTCTCGTGGAACCATCGGGACTCAACCAGGTCCATTTCCTGTGAGGTGGCTTCTGAAAGAAAGAGTTCATCATAAAGAGTCCCTCTTTCTCCAGGAAGTCTGCCAACCTTTGTCTTCCTTTGCCTTTGTTTGTTCCATTGCCCATGACCAAATTGCCCCACTCTCATCTCACCCTCGCTTCTTGTGCCCAGCTTCGCATTGAAGTCCCCCATAACCACATTAAAATAGGTCCCCGAGGTATGTATGGCCCTACTAATGTCTTCATACATCGCCTCTACCTCCTCATCGGAGTGTGACGAGGTCAGTGCATATACCTGAATGACCTTCAGCGAATATCTCTTAGATATTCTGAGTATTAGGTACACCACCCTGCTCGATACACTGCTGATGGCCAAAACGTTATTTACGAGGGACTTGTGGACGAGAAACCCTACACCACCCTGGGACTGTTGCTCGCCCTCCCGGTAGTAGAGCAGGTTACCGGATTTCAGGGTTATCGTATCCTCGCCCTCTCGACGGACTTCAGATAACCCTAGGATATCCCAGTGTAACCTACCCATTTCCTCTTCCAGCTCAATTAGCTTTTCGTCTGTCCTCAATGTGCGAATGTTATGTGTTACCAGGGCCAGTCGTTTTCGTTTTTGGGGGTGGTAGCCAGATCTCTGCCGGAGATTCTTAGCACCCCTTGCTCCGCCGTTACCGTGGCCGCTACCGTACCCAGGAATAGCGGAGCTGCCGGGGACTGGGGGGTTTTTTGGTTTACTGCCATGAGGGTATTTGCCTTACTCGCCACGCTTAGCATGCGGGTTGGCGAGCGCAGTATATCGCATTTCCACAGAAGGCGCTGCTGCCCACCTCCTGGTAATATGTCCCTTAGCCGGTTTTTGCGGCACCCGCGGGAAGAGATCCCCCATCTCTACTCGGTACTATTCTAAAGCCGGCACCCCACGGCTAGCCGACGGCTACCACTACCACGGCTTAGCCGTGATAGTCTTCCTTTAATGTTAATTATAGGTATGTGCCACTGCTCTTACTCCTATACTTTGAAAAACAATAAATGTATCGTAAGTCTTAAATCTAGACTAATTTTTCAGAATCCAGAAACTTTCAGTATGCCCTAAGTAATACATCTCTTATGTTATTGACTGTCTGGTGGTCTATGGGTATCACGGCTGATTACCCTGCCGTAGGTTGTGGGTTCGATTCCCACTGGGGGCCGCGGTACATTTGTACTATCGGCCTCAGTCTGGGTGTATTTCCATGTTGATGCCTTTGCCTGGTTGCCAGAGCACAGGGTATTTTAGTTTTGAGATTGTGTTGTGTGGAAGTTATTTATTTATTTACTATAGTTTTAAAAATAATCCCGTATGACAACATTAAATAAAAACATTTATCGCGGAGTCATGCCGCTGGAGCGGTATAGTCTTTACGAGATTGCTTTGTGATCTCAATGTTACATAAATTTGTGAGTTTTTAGTAGGTAACTGTGAAGGAAAACATCGTGAGGAATCCCGAGCGTCCGAGGTGTTCCCAGTGAACACCTCAGGCACTCGGCTGAAGTACCTATGCCTCGCAGCGCTTTGAATAGCCAATGCGCGGTGGGTACCTACTTACGCGTGGTGATTAAGCCCATACCCTCTCTCCGAGAGAAGGCCTGAGCACCCTACAGCACAGACGATATAGGGATATGCCCTACAGCGGGACGAATATAGGTTACACTATTATTGGAATCTGATTAAAGTTGATGTCTCACACATAGGGTTGCCGTCAGCTAAATTACGGACCCAGGACAAAAACTTCAAAAACCCGGACTTTTTGGTGAAAAAAAGACTTTTCCCCGGACTTCCTAGATAAAAATACAATAAAATAAAAACATAGTTAAATCAACTTAAAATTAAACCTCACGAATTCTGGTAACAAACATAATTAAGAACTCTTCTTATAGGCATCAATGAAATTATAAAATATTATAAATTATTAAAAACAAATTATAAACTGCGCGGAGCGGGGCGACTAGGGGGGGACGCGTCACGTCAAGTGTGCACAAGTGTCTTTCATGTGGGTGCCATCGCATAAAGGTATCACAGGAAATGAAGTTGCGGACAAAGTAGCCTTTGAAGGAATAAATAGCCTCGATGTTAGTCATGCCATGAATGTTCCTGTGAGTGACTACTTGTATCCTAGAAGTTTAAGAAAAAATAAGTTATGGGAAGAATTCTGGAAGAAGGACCAAGAAACGAAAGGGCAATGGTATGGAAGTATACAGGAAACCTTACCAGTAAAACCGTGGTCTGAAAGAAGCCAGCCGTGACTATATCACCACTATTAACCGACTGAGATTCGGTCATAATAGAGCGCCATCACACCTAGCCAGGCTTGGAATAATACATTCCAATGTTTGTAAATTCTGTGAAACCAATGAAGGTACCGTTGATCACATGGTATTTGAATGACAAAGTTTCCTGATTGACAGACTAGTGCTTGCAAGTGAAATAAGTGAAGTGATAAAAACTAGTGAATCCTCCCGCCCGCCAACGCTTAAACAATTACTAAAAGACAAAAGTGCCTTCAAGTCACTGTATAAATATGTTAAAAACACCATAAACAGTATATAGTGCAATCAGTGAAAGTTAAATACGAAAAACTTTATAGATATGGCTCAAAGGTCGTGTAACCAGGCCATAAAATAACAAAAAAAATAAAATAATAATCAAGTGTGCACGGGTAGGTATATTTGCCGCACCAAATTTTGAACTATGAAATGCTGTAATTTATTGCAATTTATTCCTTTCTATCAAGTTAATCGGATTTCCCCTGACATAAAAAGTGTCCGGGTTTCCGGGACACTTTAAAGCCCCGCCCGGACGCTCCCTGGACTAGGACAAATACGGGAAACCCGGACGGATGGCAATCCTACTCGCACACCACATTATAACAATTTTATCATTTTGAATAAGTAGCTAAGTAAACATAACTGTCTTTGTAGTGCAAACACTTACAATAAACGATGTTTACCATTGAAGCCTTTAGCTTATAGTGTTCAGATCCTATATTACGCGCACCAAATACAGAGCGATTCCAATCGTCTAACTGTCAAATTAGTGTGGAATTTCACAGTTAGACGATTGGAATCGCTCTGGATTTGGTGCGCATAAAAGACCCCGATAACAGCTACTTGCTTGCCACTTGTCACGATCGTAACAAAGAATTCCTAAAGTGTAGGTTACGTCTACGTCTACTTTAAACGGACAATTCAGTCATAGTCTAACTAGCGCTAAAAATGACCCTACGACGTTCAATTGTGGGAAGGCGGGCGGCGCTTGTCAATTGTGTTACTAGTCGGAGCGAGTTCAGCATTGCCCGGCAATATATCTATGCACCTGCCACCGTCAGCCCGCCATCTTGTGAGGTACGTCGATGTTTCGACGGCTTATAAATCAAAGAAGTCATTTGCTTTCACGTTTTTGTATGAAACCAATCATCAGTTGCGCCGTCACTTAATATCGTCCAATGGATGTTCACATCAAGCATGGCGCACAGAATGAACCAATCACAGAGTGATTTACTCCGCAGCTCATCTTGCGCTCATTTAATTGGTAAAGACTAATCGAGGGGATAGGGGCGTTACTGATTGTGAATTTTGTGGGAAGAAATAAGAAATAATAACTTCCACACAATACAATCACTCGACCTGGTCCCAAACTAGGATACCCTGTGCTATGGTAACCAGGCAAGGATGTTACAAACATGAAAGTACACCCAGACTGAGGCCATTTGTACAAATGTACGACGGCCCCCAGTGGGAATCGAACCGACGACCTCACTTTTGGTGGCTAAGCGGCTTAGCGGCTAGACCAACGAGGCAGTCAATACTTCAATGGTTTTTAGGGTTCCATACCCAAAGGGTAAGGGACCTTATTACTAAGACTCCGCTGTGCGTCCGTCCGTGTGTCACCAGGCTGTATCTCATGAACCGTGATAGTCAGACAGTCGAAATTTTCACAGAAGATGTATTTCTATAACAACGAATACATAAAAAAAATATTAAAAAAATACTTCTTAAATGATAAGTATGAGGGGGAGGGGGACGTACTGCTTACTCCTAATGTGAGGAGAAGGTGGTGGGTCCCACTTCCCTTATTAATCTATTAATTATTAACTATTACTAATGTTGATATTAATATTAGGGGTTAAAGTATGAAATTGCCGTTTTATTGCAATAGGTTCTTTGAATTGACATAGAATCTTCATGGTTTGAGGTTTTCGAATGAAACTTTTTTCAAATGGTTTCTATGAAGTTCTTTTTTTAAAAAATGTGAAACATTTGAATATCGACTTTAAATTGTTTTTGTTATTCAATTTAGACAAGAAAGATTGCGAAAATTCGAGTGATTATGAGGCACCCATTTTTCGTATTTTTTTATTTTATTGATTTGACGCAAGTGAGTCAATATTGTGAGTAAGGTAACGTTAAACCATGCCGCTAATTCCTGGGTAGTTTGACTAGGGTCGGCTTCCACTATCTCTCTTAATTCATCGTTATTCACCTGTGTGGGCGGTCTTCCTCGTGGCTCGTTCTTTAAGTCGAAATTTCCATCACGAAAGCGTTTAAACCAAAATCGCACGGTGCGTTCATTAGTAGACCCCTCTCCAAACGCAGCATTGATATTGCGGGCTGTTTCTGCCGCGTTAGTTCCGCGTCGGAACTCGTATTCAAAAATCACTCGAATTTTCGCAGTATCCATCTTTCTTGTCTAAATTGAATAACAAAAGCAATTGAAAGTCGATATTCAAATGTTTCACATTTTTTAAAAAAAGAACATCATAGAAACCATTTGAAAAAAGTTTCATTTGAAAACCTCAAACCATGAAGATTCTATGTCAATTCAAAGAACCTATTGCAATAAAACGGCAATTTCATACTTTAACCCCTATTATTAACATTATTATTAAAATTAATATTAACATTAGTAAGTATTATTGTATATAATGTAAAATTAATCGTTTGCATGTATACCGTGTTTTTCTGCACGCCTATACTCTTACTTATAAATTAAGTTATATAAGTATGGAGTCTAATTAATTTAGATCACTTATCATCTTAGAGCAACCTCTGGAAGCAATATAATCTCATGTGGAAGATTCAGCTTCCAGAGATGGATTTATATGTAGTTCTTTTTTTTGAAACAGTTTAAATTTTTTTTTTAAACAGAATAAAATAAATATTTAAGGGGGCTCCCATATAACGAACGTGATTTTTTGCTATTTTTGCCGTTTTTTGCTCGATATTAATAATGGCAACAGGTAGACGCTTCAAATATTCAAATGTAACGTGAACATGGGGTCATTTTCTAGCGCTCGTCAGACACAAATAAATAAATAGCTTCCACACATCACAATCACTTGACCTGGTCCCAAACTATATAGGAGCGCTATGCCTGTTTTCGCTGTTGGCGCTTGCCTGGTTACCATAGCTAGGAGTGCTATATATGTACAAACATAATACACCCAGACTGAGGCCATTTGTACAAATGTACGGTGGCCCCCAGTGGGAATCGAACCCACGACCTCTGTCTTGGTAGTAAGCGCCTTAACGGCTAGTCCAACGAGGCAGTCAATGTTTTTGACTTCTATGTTTTTAACTATCACTGGAGGCCAAATAAAAAAATAAGCGCAAAATCGTCGGCCGAATTCATTATTGGAACGTCGAAGTCGTTTAATAATAGTTACAATTAACGTTTGACTTGTACCGCAGTCTCTAAAGACAAAAGTCTTTAATCAGTGCGTCCTCCCAGTCATGACATACGGAGCCGAGACGTGGACACTCACGGTTCGACTAGTCCGCCAATTTGAAGTCGCTCAGCGAGCTATGGAGAGAGCTATGCTCGGTGTTTCTCTGCGGGATCGAATCCGAAACGAAGTAATTCGCCAGAGAACTAAAGTAATCGACATAGCTGAACGGATTAGCAAACTGAAGTGGCAGTGGGCTGGTCATATCTGCCGCAGGACCGATAACCGTTGGGGTAGACTAGTTCTACAGTGCGGACCGGGAATCGGCAAACGTAGCGTAGGACGTCCTGTGACCAGGTAGGTGGAGCGACGACATTCGCAAAGCGGTGGGCAGTGACTGGAAAAGAAGAGCCGAAGATCGGGCTCAGTGGCGTGTCTTGGGAGAGGCCTATGTCCAGCAGTGGACTGACACCGGCTGATTATAATGATGATGAGTGTACCGTTAGCGATTAGAAAAAAAATCTTAAATTCTTAGATAATAATTCTGCATAAGTACTTAATGATTCCGACCGACGATACTTTCGTAAAATATAGCTTTACATTCTTATAACTCAAGTAGGTAATACTAATTAACAGAAATGCCTACTGCTCTCACCTCCCACCGAGTAAACTTTATGTCTTCGTGGAACCACTCGCTTAGAGCCTTGTCAAGACGCTCCTGTGTCAAGCCAGGAGACACATGGGCCAGGCTGGTTAAATCTTCCATACTGTTAATATAGGATTTTTTATAATGTAGCCTCAATAACGATACTCGGTAGACGAAATAACTGAAAAAAAAACGATCCGCACTCTATTAGTAGGTAGGTATACTTACCAAAAATACCGGACCGCAAGTTGAAATAAATGTTAAGTTTATAGCATGAAAAGTAATTTTGCATTAACTAAAGTTCATCTCTAAAATTTTTCTACGAAACAAATCTTGGAATCAAAATGCAATATGCAACCTTAGTTTCTGGCGGGAAATTTAGCGGAAATTCTTTAATAAGAGACAAACTTTTTTGCACTAACACCAATTGATTTTCAGCGTAGGTACTTCAGTAGTTTTCTGCGTAAATTCTTCGCGTAATAAATTAAACACCACTGAACAACACCAAACTGCGTTGCCGCATAAAACTTTATGGAGCCAGTGGTCCATTTATGCTATAATCTTAACTTCACCGGAAATGCACTGTTTACCAATAACAATCTCAAGCCATCGTAACTCAACTAAATTAAAAACAGTCCCACGAATGCTGTTATATTGGGAGCGCGTAGACTTTTGTATTCGGTTGGATTATATGAGAACGTCAAACGTAGTGACGGGGAGGGAGTGACGTTCTGAAGGGTGACGTGGCAGGTTTGCCAGGTCAAAAACAAAAATAAATCTTTCAAATACTCAATATTTGGGTTTGTTTTAGAGTTCCGTAACGAAATGGTAGGATAATCAAATTGTATTTTTTTTTGCAGTTCACCTCCCCTACACCTAAATTAGGGATGCATTTTTTTTTCTCGCCTACACCATAGTGTGAGGTATCGTCAGTTTTGTCGTTTAAAAATATTGTAAATGTAATACAACAAATTTTCAATTTAGGGATCCGTTTGCAAAATATTAAGAAAAATATAAGAAATATTAAGCGAAAATTTTGTTAGAGTAGGCGTACCCCCGCCCCTCCTTTCCCCGCTAAACGGTTGACTGTAGAAAGTCGAATAAATTCAAGGCAATAGCACATTATAATGAACTTAAAAGGAAAAATATTACAGCTAAGTGGGCTTTACAAGTTAACGAGTAATAGGTGCCTTTGAAATTTGCCATTGAAAATTACTTTGATAAAGTTTTAGTTCTGTAATGGAGCTAAAAAATTGTTCTTCTACGGAACCCGACACTGCGCGTGGCCCGACACGCACTTGGCTGGTATTGTTTTATATGATAGGTAACCCAATGAATGCCACCAATAGGTTTGCACTGATTACACTGATTACAAGCAAAAAATAAAAACATTGTTTAAGTTTAGTGACGAGCTGGGTGTCGAACTGATGGAAATGAATTTGACGAATGCGTTGTGAAATGAAAGGTATTGCCTCCTGATTGTCAAAGATTATAATATGACATTACAAAATAGAACATGATGGTGGATGTGCCAAGGTATTTTTTTTATTTCTGACTTTTCCATCAGTGGGTTGGCCCTACTTTACCACAATTACTATTTTCAATTTCGGCTACTTTTCCAATCATGTAATTGCCATTATCGTGAAGGAATTTTAATTATCAGTTTAAATGGTATCTGGAACTGGAATGGAACTGAAATTATCTACTTGAAACCACAGAAGTATCGTATCGCGATGCTTTTTTATTTAATAGCAAAAAGTATTTGAATGCCAATCGTTCACATAGGCGGCCCATTGGAGATTTATCCAATTTGCCAGGATGGCCAGTCCGAGCCTGAAAAAGCCTTTGTTCAGCAGCGGGCTCTATTCACGGGCATAATTAGATGACAATACAAGTTGCAAGCTGATTCGTTCTTTGAGATATAGCAGGGAGGGGAACTTCTTTCTCTTATCAACTAGAAAATGTTCTTAGGAGAAAATATTAACTTTTGGGGCAATCACAAGCTGTGTAGTAAACTCACGTCTGTAGACCGGAGAGGTAGGCAGAGGTTACCAGGGTTTGATAAGTCATAAAAAATTGTACTATCAGCAAGAAAAGTGTTGCTAATTCCGCTTTTCATTTTTTCAGGTAAAGCTTTTCGATTTTTTTACTTTTCATATACTCTAACTTTAGTTGGTAGAGACCTTTGTTATTTATAATTCACCGTATGTATTGTCACATCATGAATAATATTTGAAAAATAGCATTTTTACTTTTCTTGTACTGTAACTTTAACCAAAACTACAGGATTTTTTTGAAATCGTTAGCTATATTTTGAGAGAATCTTCTTTTAATTGTGAAAAACATTAATGATTTATCGGTAATGATATAACATATTTGTAAATATTCGTGATTTCCAAATTTACAGTGGCAGTATAATTTGGAGCCGGTGCCCAAAATATATGTGCTGGTCTTGACACTGGGCACCGACTACAAATTATACTTCTACAATACCTACATGTATAAATACTTCTACTTCTAATTATTTAAATTATTTCTATCTTTTTAGTGCTGTAGTGTTTCGAAGTCGGTTTTTATTTTATTTAAAAATTTTTATTTTTCAATTTTTAGTGGGTTAAAAATAGATACATACTTACATAAACTCACGCCAGTATTCCAGAGGGGTAGGCAGAGACCAGGGACAGCCACTTGCCACGATCCCGACAGATCACTTTCGCTTCCTCAACATTCATTAGTCGTTGCATGCACGCGCGCCAGTTGAAAAATGTTTTCTTATATGTTAATTATATAAGAATCTGTCCTCCGATATGCGTAAACAATTAAAAGAACAATTGAGTTGGCCAGCGCCGACCGTAAGACGCTCGGCCTATAATTTTTATTCTATTTTTATAACTTTTCGTCCTGATATTGTTTTTCTAGGTTTTTTTTTAAATTTTGAAAAAGTTAAAACAAAATGTCTCGCCCCATTTTTTTTGCCTTGCCTTGACCATATGTCTCCAAATCACGATGTTAGACAATCAAATTTTAGATTGTTCCCTTAAAATTTGTCAATCGAATTCGAATAATTCGCTGTAGGTATAATATGAAAATGAAAAAAAAACTTTATTTAGAAAAAGGTTAAAAAAGTGGTTACTGGCTCCCAAACTAGGATTCCCTGTGCTATGGATAGCCAGGCTTCTTCCAAAATACATAATAATATGTGTTTTATAATATATTTTCACAATAAAAATAATATTTGAAAAATAGCATTTTCTTTGCTGACTGTATCATTTTTCCAAAATCTGTGAATACAGTTGGTAGCCGCTCTGAAAGTTGGATATGGTCTTTTAAAACAACAGATAGTAAAATTGGTCTTGGTACGGATGTTCCTTCTGTACTGGCAACATTGTAACAAAACGTTTCGTTGCTGCACTAAATTGATTCAAAATGATAAGATGTTTCGTTGATTCATTCATTGACATAAATGAGTGATTAATTCGTATCAATAATATAAAACAATTGTTAAAAAAATGTAATGTTATTTTCAAACTAGGTAACTACAGCTAGGTTTTAAGAAATAATTCCATTTTTATTCCTTTACCGCCTGCAATTGACAATACATTGGAAATGCTCACGGCATTAAATCCACCGCATTAAAATTTCAAAATTACTAAAGTTACTTAAAAGGTAGGCAGCGGCTAACATAGTAACATAGTACATTGACATTCAGCAAACAGAATGTAAATTCTTTACGTTGAAATAAATTATTGATTTTTGATTTCTGATTTCTGGTAGATACTTTAAAATTTTAAACCGATTAAGTTTTACTTTTTCATATAGGTAGGCATAAGGTATATCCGTGGTGGGCACGCGTGGTGATTAAGCCCATAACTCACTCTGAGAGAAGGCCTGTGCCCCACAATGGGACGTATATGCTGCGTTGGTTATTATTGTAATAGGTGTAAGGTCCCGTGTGACGCCAGATTAAGAATAGCGTCACTCCATTTCCTTCCGTGGATGTCGTAGAAGGCGACTAAGGAAATAAATTACCAGGAGACGGGCAGCAGCGTCTTCCTGAGATTCCAACCGCATACTGCGATCGCCAACCCGCCTGCCAAGCGTGGCGATTATGGCAAAACCCTTCACGGTTATGAAAACCACGGTGGAGGCCTGTGTCCTGCAGTGGGCGTCGAATGGCTGATGATGATGATGAGGTATAAGGTGTTTCAGAAATCGTGTAATACTTTACCGGTGTGAAGTTAGCTGACAAACTTAGCTGACAAACATAGCTGACACTATTACACGACCAAATAAAATGGTCGTTTTTAAAAAAGCCAGTAGGTACGACAAAATGCCTATGGCAATAATAAATTTATAATGGTATTAAACGGTCAAGACCGAAGACCAAATGTTATATTTAGAATTAAGAAATACTGTCCCATCAAAAAATATTCTGAGATAAGCTCCTCACAACTAAGCTAATTTGGGGAACATTCCGACCGTAAGTAATTGTGACAATAAAAGATGTTAAAACATATCTTAATTATGGCTCAATACCGTGGCATAGCAGTGAAAACGTGAAGAAATAAAAAATATTCGCAAAATTTTCAGTACGCGTTTATGTTTCTTATTGGGATACTAAAAAAAATAGAATTTCTAGAAGGCTGGATCTTAGTTATTACGGTTCCTTAGATACTAAGGAAACTGTTAAGGTATAAATAGAAGCATCAAACCCTTCAGTTTTTGTGATAAAGTGGAGCAGACAAACAATTTGTGAGAAAAATCTCTCCGGAGTTGCGCCCTGGACGACATACCGCAGAAAACAGAATTTCTACCACTTTAAAAATACAAAATTATGATTGCATAGACTCTTAAGTATTTTAAATAAATCAATTTATACCTTCAGACCATTCAATTTTTCTGAAATCGGGCGATAGACAAAAATAATGGAGAAAATTTAAAATAACCTTTGTGTTTTTCTTGAGATATACAAAAAAAACGAATTTCTAACAGGCTGGATTTATGTTATTTCGGTTCCTTAGATACTACTTAAACTACTCAACTATAAATTGAGACATGAAACCATTCAGTTTTTGTGATAAAGCGGAGCTGACAAATAATTTGTGAGAAAAATCTCTCCAGAGTTTCTTTCTGGGCGACGTATTGCAGCAAAACGAATTTCTAACACTTTAACAATGCAACATTATGATTGCATAGACTCTAAAGTATTTTAAATAAATCAATTTATATCTTCAGACCATTCAATTTTTCTGAAATCGGGCGATAGACAAAAATAATGGAGAAAATTTAAAATAACCTTTGTGTTTTTCTTGAGATAAAAAAAAAAACGAATTTCTAACAGGCTGGATTTATGTTATTTCGGTTCCTTAGATACTACTTAAACTACTCAACTATAAATTGAGACATGAAACCATTCAGTTTTTGTGATAAAGCGGAGCTGACAAATAATTTGTGGGAAAAATCTCTCCAGAGTTTCTTTCTGGGCGACGTATTGCAGCAAAACGAATTTCTAACACTTTAGCAATGCAAAATTATGATTGCATAGACTCTAAAGTATTTTAAATAAATCAATTTATATCTTCAGACCATTCAATTTTTCTGAAATCGGGCGATAGACAAAAATAATGGAGAAAATTTAAAATAACCTTTGTGTTTTTCTTGAGATATACAAAAAAAACTAATTTCTACCAGGCTGGATTTATGTTATTTCGGTTCCTTAGATACTACTTAAACTACTTAATTATAAATTGAGACATGAAACTATTCAGTTTTTGTGATAAAGCGGAGCTGACAAATAATTTGTGAGAAAAATCTCTCCAGAGTTTCTTTCTGGGCGACGTATTGCAGCAAAACGAATTTCTAACACTTTAGCAATGCAAAATTATGATTGCATAGACTCTAAAGTATTTTAAATAAATCAATTTATATCTTCAGACTATTCAATTTTTCTGAAATCGGGCGATAGACAAAAATAATGGAGAAAATTTAAAATAACCTTTGTGTTTTTCTTGAGATATACAAAAAAAAACGAATTTCTACCAGGCTGGATTTATGTTATTTCGGTTCCTTAGATACTACTTAAACTACTCAACTATAAATTGAGACATGAAACCATTCAGTTTTTGTGATAAAGCGGAGCTGACAAATAATTTGTGAGAAAAATCTCTCCAGAGTTTCTTTCTGGGCGACGTATTGCAGCAAAACGAATTTCTAACACTTTAGCAATGCAAAATTATGATTGCATAGACTCTAAAGTATTTTAAATAAATCAATTTATATCTTCAGACCATTCAATTTTTCTGAAATCGGGCGATAGACAAAAATAATGGAGAAAATTTAAAATAACCTTTGTGTTTTTCTTGAGATATAAAAAAAAAACGAATTTCTACCAGGCTGGATTTATGTTATTTCGGTTCCTTAGATACTACTTAAACTACTTAATTATAAATTGAGACATGAAACCATTCAGTTTTTGTGATAAAGCGGAGCTGACAAATAATTTGTGAGAAAAATCTCTCCAGAGTTTCTTTCTGGGCGACGTATTGCAGCAAAACGAATTTATACCACTTTGGGAATGCAAAATTATGATTGCATAGACTCTAAAGTATTTTAAATAAATCAATTTATACCTTCAGACCATTCAACGAAATAACATAAATCCAGCCTGTTAGAAATTCGTTTTTTTTGTATATCTCAAGAAAAACACAAAGGTTATTTTAAATTTTCTCCATTATTTTTGTCTATCGCCCGATTTCAGAAAAATTGAATGGTCTGAAGGTATACATTGATTTATTTAAAATACTTTAGAGTCTATCCAATCATAATTTTGCATTCCCAAAGTGGTAGAAATTCGTTTTGCTGCAATACGTCGCCCAGAAAGAAACTCTGGAGAGATTTTTCTCACAAATTATTTGTCAGCTCCGCTTTATCACAAAAACTGAATGGTTTCATGTCTCAATTTATAATTAAGTAGTTTAAGTAGTATCTAAGGAACCGAAATAACATAAATCCAGCCTGGTAGAAATTCGTTTTTTTTTATATCTCAAGAAAAACACAAAGGTTATTTTAAATTTTCTCCATTATTTTTGTCTATCGCCCGATTTCAGAAAAATTGAATGGTCTGAAGATATAAATTGATTTATTTAAAATACTTTAGAGTCTATGCAATCATAATTTTGCATTGCTAAAGTGTTAGAAATTCGTTTTGCTGCAATACGTCGCCCAGAAAGAAACTCTGGAGAGATTTTTCTCACAAATTATTTGTCAGCTCCGCTTTATCACAAAAACTGAATGGTTTCATGTCTCAATTTATAGTTGAGTAGTTTAAGTAGTATCTAAGGAACCGAAATAACATAAATCCAGCCTGGTAGAAATTCGTTTTTTTTTGTATATCTCAAGAAAAACACAAAGGTTATTTTAAATTTTCTCCATTATTTTTGTCTATCGCCCGATTTCAGAAAAATTGAATAGTCTGAAGATATAAATTGATTTATTTAAAATACTTTAGAGTCTATGCAATCATAATTTTGCATTGCTAAAGTGTTAGAAATTCGTTTTGCTGCAATACGTCGCCCAGAAAGAAACTCTGGAGAGATTTTTCTCACAAATTATTTGTCAGCTCCGCTTTATCACAAAAACTGAATGGTTTCATGTCTCAATTTATAGTTGAGTAGTTTAAGTAGTATCTAAGGAACCGAAATAACATAAATCCAGCCTGTTAGAAATTCGTTTTTTTTTTATCTCAAGAAAAACACAAAGGTTATTTTAAATTTTCTCCATTATTTTTGTCTATCGCCCGATTTCAGAAAAATTTAATGGTCTGAAGATATAAATTGATTTATTTAAAATACTTTAGAGTCTATGCAATCATAATGTTGCATTGTTAAAGTGTTAGAAATTCGTTTTGCTGCAATACGTCGCCCAGAAAGAAACTCTGGAGAGATTTTTCTCACAAATTATTTGTCAGCTCCGCTTTATCACAAAAACTGAATGGTTTCATGTCTCAATTTATAGTTGAGTAGTTTAAGTAGTATCTAAGGAACCGAAATAACATAAATCCAGCCTGTTAGAAATTCGTTTTTTTTGTATATCTCAAGAAAAACACAAAGGTTATTTTAAATTTTCTCCATTATTTTTGTCTATCGCCCGATTTCAGAAAAATTGAATGGTCTGAAGATATAAATTGATTTATTTAAAATACTTTAGAGTCTATGCAATCATAATTTTGCATTGCTAAAGTGTTAGAAATTCGTTTTGCTGCAATACGTCGCCCAGAAAGAAACTCTGGAGAGATTTTTCTCACAAATTATTTGTCAGCTCCGCTTTATCACAAAAACTGAATGGTTTCATGTCTCAATTTATAGTTGAGTAGTTTAAGTAGTATCTAAGAAACCGAAATAACATAAATCCAGCCTGTTAGAAATTCGTTTTTTTTTTATATCTCAAGAAAAACACAAAGGTTATTTTAAATTTTCTCCATTATTTTTGTCTATCGCCCGATTTCAGAAAAATTGAATGGTCTGAAGATATAAATTGATTTATTTTAAATACTTTAGAGTCTATGCAATCATAATTTATCATTGCTAAAATGTTAGAAATTCGTTTTGCTGCAATACGTCGCCCAGAAAGAAACTCTGGAGAGATTTTTCTCACAAATTATTTGTCAGCTCCGCTTTATCACAAAAACTGAATGGTTTCATGTCTCAATTTATAGTTGAGTAGTTTAAGTAGTATCTAAGGAACCGAAATAACATAAATTCAGCCTGTTAGAAATTCGTTTTTTTTGTATATCTCAAGAAAAACACAAAGGTTATTTTAAATTTTCTCCATTATTTTTGTCTATCGCCCGATTTCAGAAAAATTGAATGGTCTGAAGGTATAAATTGATTTATTTAAAATACTTTAGAGTCTATCCAATCATAATTTTGCATTCTCAAAGTGGTAGAAATTCGTTTTGCTGCAATACGTCGCCCAGAAAGAAACTCTGGAGAGATTTTTCTCACAAATTATTTGTCAGCTCCGCTTTATCACAAAAACTGAATGGTTTCATGTCTCAATTTATAGTTGAGTAGTTTAAGTAGTATCTAAGAAACCGAAATAACATAAATTTAGCCTGGTAGAAATTAGTTTTTTTTGTATATCTCAAGAAAAACACAAAGGTTATTTTAAATTTTCTCCATTATTTTTGTCTATCGCCCGATTTCAGAAAAATTGAATGGTCTGAAGATATAAATTGATTTATTTAAAATACTTTAGAGTCTATGCAATCATAATTTTGCATTGCTAAAGTGTTAGAAATTCGTTTTGCTGCAATACGTCGCCCAGAAAGAAACTCTGGAGAGATTTTTCTCACAAATTATTTGTCAGCTCCGCTTTATCACAAAAACTGAATGGTTTCATGTCTCAATTTATAGTTGAGTAGTTTAAGTAGTATCTAAGGAACCGAAATAACATAAATCCAGCCTGTTAGAAATTCGTTTTTTTTGTATATCTCAAGAAAAACACAAAGGTTATTTTAAATTTTCTCCATTATTTTTGTCTATCGCCCGATTTCAGAAAAATTGAATGGTCTGAAGGTATAAATTGATTTATTTAAAATACTTAAGAGTCTATGCAATCATAATTTTGTATTTCTAAAGTGGTAGAAATTCTGTTTTCTGCGGTATGTCGTCGAGGGCGCAACTCCGGAGAGATTTTTCTCACAAATTGTTTGTCTGCTCCACTTTATCACAAAAACTGAAGGGTTTGATGCTTCTATTTATACCTTAACAGTTTCCTTAGTATCTAAGGAACCGTAATAACTAAGATCCAGCCTTCTAGAAATTCTAATTTTTTTAGTATCCCAATAAGAAACATAAACGCGTACTGAAAATTTTGCGAATATTTTTTATTTCTTCACGTTTTCACTGCTATGCCACGGTATTGAGCCATAATTAAGATATGTTTTAACATATTTTATTGTCACAATTACGTACGGTCAGAATGTTCCCCAAATTAGCTTAGTTGTGAGGAGCTTATCTCAGAATATTTTTTGATGGGACAGTATTTCTTAATTCTAAATATAACATTTGGTCTTCGGTTTTGACCGTTTAATACCATTATAAATTTATTATTGCCATAGGCATTTTGTCGTACCTACTTACTGGCTTATGAAAGCCTTTTTTAAAAACGACCATTTTATTTGGTCCTGTAATAGTGTCAGCTATGTTTGTCAGCTAAGTTTGTCAGCTAACTTCACACCGGTTAATACTTTAGCCAAAGTAATCGTTATGCAGGTCGATGAAGTTGCAAGAGCGGTGGTAGCGGAGAGGTAGATCAGCGGCATCTGATTCGGGAGGTCGTGGGTTTGTAGACTTTGTTTCGTAAGTTACTTACATTTGTGAAGTTATAGTAGTGATAGGTACAACTCGCCAACTGTGAAGGAAAACATCGTGAGGAAACATAAGTGTCTGAAGGGTTCACGTACCTCAGCGCTTGAAGTTGCCAATCCGCGGTGGGCACGCGTAATTACTCTCTCTCTGAGAAAAGGCATGTGCCCTACAGTGGGACGTACATATATGCTGCATTATCGCTCTAGCGATCTCTAATGTAATTGAAATATTGATAAACTTATCACCATATAATATAAGACGTTACGAGTACCTCTTGACGTCATAATATTGTACGTCTGATTTGTATGGAGCGTTTATGTACCACATAACTAGAATTACTTATCGACAACTTAGGAAGATTAGGAAGATTATAGAAAGTATCAGGCGTAAAAAATAACCCAATCGTTCACGTCATTGACAATCGTTCAACCGGTCTCGTCAATGAAATCTAAACATTTTAGGCTAGTTCTCCATTATTGGACTCTTTCCACAAGTCGGTAAGTGTAAGTAAGTATATTACGGTGACTAAAATGAGTTTATTCATTTGCAGACCACAAAATAATCGCAGATTAAATTAGGTAGGTAGGTACGTTTTTGCAGAATTTTATTGCAAACGGAATATTTATTTCGCGTATAATTTGATTGGCTCCCGTTAACTCTGTAGTGATGTTAGAGCATTGTAGGAAGAGGTAGGCTGCAGTGATATTACTACTGCTACGTCTGACGACCTCGTGGCGCAGCGGTAGTGCATCTGCATACCATGCGACAGGTCCCGGGTTCGAATCCCGGCTGAGGACAAAAAACCCCAGGTTTGGATGTTTACATGTTTGTGATGTCGTTGTTTCTGGTTCCCACGACACAGGGTATCCTGGTGTGGGGCCAGAAGCAATGTATGTGCCTGTATGTAAATGTTTATGTTATGTTTACGTACAATAGGCCAAATGTGAGCTAAGCGCGGAAATCACAGGTGTAACTTACTAACTAAGCAATAAGCATGTGTATACTAACATTGTAAAATAAAAGTTGGAATGAGTCTATTTGCTCTCCACTGCCGGCTGCGTTTTATTTGTTCTGCTGTCCAGAATAGTATGCTCTATCTAATATATAAGCAGCCTATATAAAAAAAAATCCAAAATATTTATTACCATAGTAACATTTTTACATGAGCGGTACACAGCGGGCCCCGCACTAGGTAAAACCTGTATCGCGGACGCCCAAAACAATTTTCAAAGAGTGGGTTATACGAGCAAATACATATTTTAAAATAAAATAAATATTTCCGTGGATGTCGTAGAAGGCGACTAAGGAAATACCCACACACAGACACACACGCACACACACACACACACACACACACACACACACACACACAGCTAAACAGGTCTATTCTAAACTTAATTAAATTCTTTAAACTTAAAATTATTGGAAATAATGAAAGCACATTATCATAGGTACATATTACAAAAAATTATAATTGTGACAGGTAAAAATAGTGGTAATTGTACTATTAGGGAAGGACTGACTCCTAAGATACAGGTTGCCCTAGTTTAGGAGTCAGGACATTACGTAGTATTTTAAGAAATCTGTATACCATTGTATATTGAAACTTGTACTGTATGTATTATCAAATAAATTACTTACTTACTTACTTACCCAGGAGATGGGCAGCAGCGTTTTCCTGAGATTCCAACCGCATACTGCGATCGCCAACCCGCCTGCCAAGCTGCCAAGCGTGGCGATTATGGTAAAACCCCTCACGGTTAGGAAAACCATGAGGGAGGTCTATGTCCTGCAGTGGGCGTCAAATGGCTGATGATGATGATATGTCCCAATGTGGGGCACAGGCCTTCTCTCAGGGAGAAAGTATGGGCTTAATCACCACGCGTGCCCACCGCGGATTGGTAATTTCAAGCGCTGAGGTATGCGAATAGCTCAGACACTCAGGTTTCCTCACGATGTTTTCCTTCGCCGTTAGCGAGTGGTATTGCTACTATAACTTCACAAATGTATATTACTTAGAAAACCAAGTCATAGGTACATGCCCGCACTGGGGATCGAACCTGGGTCTCTCGCTTCCGAGTCCGATGTTCTACCCACTAGGCTACCACCGCTAAAAAAAAAACTAACTAAATGAAGTTATTTTATTCAAATGCGATCTGAAGCATTGCTCTACCTAATAAATACTACTTACTACAAGTAGTGGATGATGAAAGTTAATAATGTCTTCATAGGGTTCGATTGAAATTACTATAAACCATCTAGATTTATTAGCACTTAGATGATTTTAGCACAGGTAATTAAATTATAAATACGTATTGACGTCCCATCCTCGTCGTCACTGACAAATAATACACGCACGCTTGAACGGGACTAGGTACGTTTATTGCAAGACTGATCGGAAATACAAAACTACCTTACCTATATCTAACAGTACCTATATGTAGAGCGTAAATTGTATAAAATTTAGATCTTGCTACAGCATAATATATTGTAAGAATAATGCTTATGTTTGGGCCAAAAAGGGCCAGTTTCTGAATTGAGAATTTCGCTAAGTAAATAGTTAACTGTAGCGTTGTCTCTTCGAATTTCTCAGAAAAGAGCGTGACAGAACGTTACTTAAGTGTTTACTCAGTGTAATTCTCAATTCAGAAACCGGGCCTAAATGTAGTTATTTGATTTGATCTGTTACAAAAGAAATGTGTTGCAACTTCGAGTTCTGAAGAAACCCAAACATAACCAACTAGGGTTGCCAGGGCCGAAAATAGAAAAGCCGCATGTAGCCAGACGTTTAGCTCTGAAAGCCTATACACTGCTTTTGCCTCGATTTCCTTTGCCCGCGGTCGCTAAATCCATCTTTCGACTAAAAACCGGACTTGTGTATAAATTGGCGGGACTCGACTATTAAAAGAAGGCTATTTCTGGGTAGGTACATCTGGCAACCCTTAACCAAACTTAAACGCGTCACTGTCTCTCCATGTCCCTCATGACGGCGATGAACCTGTCATAAACCAGAGTCTTGGCGCCCGCGCCGTACAGGTAATCAATGTGGTTGAACGTGTCGTGGTCCACGCGAACCAAGGCCCTGACATTGGGCAACTGGGCAGTCAGAAGGTTGAGGTCTTCCAAAACCACGGCGTGGTCTCCGTCAGCGTAGTAGATGAAGACGGGGGCAGTGACGGAGCGAAGGTTGTACGTGGGGGGCGTACGGCGACCGTAGGTTATGAGGTTCTGGATCACACCGAAATCGTAACGCTTGAACTCGCCCTGTGGAAAAGATACTGTGTTAAGCTAACTAAACATAAAATAAACATATGAAACTACCTCTCCGAGATAAAGGCATGAGCTGTATCCCGGAGGGGTATTCAGAGACCAGGCTCTGCACTTGCCACAATCCTGACGGATCTGTTTCGCTTCTTCAACATTCACTAGCCGTTGCATGGACACATGCCAGTCTCGGGCACTTTTTATCTTGCCCTTTGCTAATACATCCCCTATTTGGTTGAAGTATGTCCGCCTGGGACGTCCCTTTCTGACGGGCCGGTGCCTTTCTGCCCAGATTCGCTCGATATATTTCTTTCATCAATCTTTATTATTTCCTCTCCATATTTACGAATTTTGACTGTCGCTATTGCGCCGGAACCTGCCTCTTCAACAATCAGTCCGCCGGAGCGAAGAACTTGGCCAGACCGTGTCCTCGACCATCCTAATTTTCATTTCATTTCATTTATTCAAAAACAACGTGCATTGTGTATGAAATCTTAAAAACTAACAATAAATAATAAAAGACAGAAATAATAAAATTTTGAACATGTCAATATCAGCAAATAATAATACAAAAATCAAGTCGCCTCTTATTGGGCTCCCTCAAGGAGCAATTCCCATACAAAATTAGTTTTTTCTTTTATTTATTTATTTATTTATTTATTTATTTATTTTTATTTACATAAATATTGCAACATTACAGTAATTAGGTACACCAAAGCGTTACAATTTACAATATTTACAAACGACATGCCGGATCGCAATGAAACTGTTCCAATTCGTTTAGAGGACACAAATCAAGGAATGAATTATGAAACTGAGAAAATTCTGTGTTACGGCTTCAAAAGACTTTTCATAGAAACGTTTCATAAGTTTATTTCCAATTCTTATTTTATTTCCAATACCCTGACTTGTGTCCTCTAAACGTATTAGTAGAGTTTCATTGCGGTCCAGCCTGTCGTTTGTAAATGAAAACCGAACTACGTTTGTATGGGAATCGCTTCGTGACGCGCCCTCCTAACGTCTTAAGTCCTGACCTTGAAAATAACAATAGCAAACCATTGCATTCAAGGTCAGGACTTAAGAAGTTTATGACACAGGTTATTAGTAAGTACTTACAGTGGCGATAACTTGTCCGAAGTGGGCGATCTGACGGAAGGACGCGCCAGCTGGGGTGTGTCCCAATATCACTGGGATGTATGACTGGAACCAATGAAAATTAAGCTAAATTTAACACACAATACAATACTACAAACAGTCAATGCTAGTGACAACAATTATATTATCAACAGTCAATGCTCGCGCGAAAGCTATATTCTAGCTATTGGCATGTGTAAGGTTGGTTGGTTGGTTGGTCCAAAGCTTGTCTGGAAGAGATCGCTCCAAGCGATAAGACGGCCAATTATATACCACTACTTAGATATATTGACGACCTCGTGGCGCAGCGGTAGTGCATCTGCATACCATGCGAGAGGTCCCGGGTTCGAATCCCGGCTGGGGACAAAAAAATAACCCCCAGGTCTTGGATATTTACATGTTTGTGATGTCGTTGTTTCTGGTTCCCACGACATAGGGTGTCCTAGTGTGGGGCCAGAGGCAATGTATGTGCCTGTATAAAAAAAATAATTTGTAATTTTCTCACCTGGTTGTGCAATAAAGTATTGCACAAGATGAGAAATGGCTCGAGAGGGATCGGGAAGACAAAAAACTTTAAGAGTACATAGACCCAGGGGGCGAGTTTCATAGAACAGATTTACTAATGGTTTATTCATGGTTTATGCACATTGAATTGTCAAAATAAACTACGAATTGCAGTTATGTGAAACTCAGCCCAGGGTAATGTTTCGTTGAACGGGTTTACTAAAGATTTATTCATGTACATTGAACTTTCATAATAAACTATGAATTACATCTGAAAACGTAACTGTAATAATTATCCCTGTTAACAATACAACAGCACACTGGATTGCACTGCGATTATTGTAAAAACACTGACCCCGGAGATACAGGCCTAAAACCTAGTTCAGGGGTCAGGGTACCAATATTTTATAAGTGTGTTATACTGAACTTGTTTTCTATTTTATGTTTTTTTTTACTTGTATTGCATTCTTTGGTTTGATTAAACTTGATTGATTGAATTGTAGTTCTATGAAACTCGGTCTAGGGGCCTGTTTCATAGGACAGGTTTACTAATGGTTTATGTACATTAAATTGTCATAATAAACTGTGAAAATAGGCCCCAGCTGGGCCTAGATTCTGCTGGACACATTAGTTGCTTACAATGACAGATTCGTGGTCCACTGATACCTAGAAGGCTTGTCACACACGCGTAGCCTATAGATAAGCGACCAGTAAAATTAAATTGACGCGCATTAGTCATTGTGATTACCATGCCTTAGGTCGTGGGTTCGATTCTCACTGGGTGCGACGCCGTACAACTTCCATGTTTGTGACGTCCCTGCCTGGTTACCATAGCAGGCTATGCTAGTTTGGAACCAGAGCAAGTGATTGGGTTGTGTGGAAGTTCATCATAATCATCAGCCATTTGACACCCACTGCAGGACATAGGCCTCCCTCATGGTCTTCCCTATATGGAAGGTTATAACCTTGAAGGGTTTTGCGATCGCAGTATGCGATTGGAATCTCAGGAAGACGCTGTTACCCCTCTCCTGGTAATTTATTTCCTTAGTCGCCTTCTACGACATCCACGGAATGAAATGGAGTGACGCTATTCTTAATCCGGCACCACACGGATCTGTGGAAGTTATTTTTTATTTGTTTATCTTCCTACTTACAGGCAAATGCATTTCAGGGCTGTAACCCCCGAAGGCGTGGAAGGCTTGAGAGCAGAGCGCTTGCGTGAGGTCTCCGTCCTTGCAGAACCTTAGGCCGACGTCTCTGATCAGCTCACTCTTGGAGAAAATCTCGGCGATGCCGTTGCTTGCTAGGAACAGCTGGGAACGAGACATGGAGTTATTAAAATTAATTGAAACATTCTTTATTTTTTTTTAGGTGATTTCATGTCTCATATTTAATCTCATATTTAAGTTTCAGCTTCCAGAGCTAGATTAATAATTTGTGTTTCTTAATCTAGAAATAAATAAATGTGGGCAGAAGTACAGGTCTTTATAGCACAGCACGATTTTTAAACTGATCTAATACTCGTATAGGGTATACCATAATGGGGAACTGTAATATTTTTACCAAATATATCTAAATCTAAGTATTCTTTATTGCACAAAAATGGGTATTTGTACAAACGAGCCTTCTAATAATAAATACCTGCTAATAAGTAGTTTCTTTCAGCTAACCTTTGGTTATGTGGTTAGTGGAAGGCGTAGTGAAGAAGGATTTACTGCAAAAATGACAAAAATCTCGTGTCATAGTGTTTGTTACCGAACTCCTCCGAAACGGCTTCACTGATTTTTATGAAGTTTTTTGTGTATATTTGGTTGGTCGTAGGCTAATAATTAATATAGCAATACCACGTTTGGCAGGTCAGCTAGTAAAATATATATATAATTATAAAATTATATAGTTATAACAAGAAATAATATATGAAGTGTAAATGTGTTTGTAAATTTTTAGGGTTGCGTAGTACCCGACATGTAGTGTGTAATGGTACAGTCGACCACATAAATCTTCACATTACTGCACCTCAGTGTGCATTCAGTTACCAACGTCACGGGCAAAACGTAAAGTAGACCTGTGCACGAGACCGACTCGCACTTAGCCGATTTTTTAAAAGGCCTCCGGCGATACATTGCCTGCAGTGGGAAATGGAATCTGTGGTTGTAAATATTGTAGTTAGTGATGACGCGCAAGACCGTTTTATTTTTAACCGACTTCAAAAAAGGAGGATGAGAGCCGATTCGACGCTTAATTTTTTTATTTACGTGTGCGCTAATGTGAACAGTAATTAGTTAAACCATTTGATTTTGTAGTAGGTAGTTAGTAGTAAGTGTTTAAATGTCAGTGTCGGAGTCACAGACCACCAGTCCTTGCTCTGTGTCTGTGGTCGCTCTGTTGTCTGTGACTATATATGACTCTTCGAATCTTTTCCCCGCCCTCGCCTTACGTCCTTTCTGTGTGGCCACACGCCTGTTATGCCAACCCTCTCGTTCCCCTGCCAATCTCGTCCATTGCTTTCCGACGGCTTTAGATTGTCGTCGACCCTTTGGGTCGCTGGGTTGATGACAGCTTTGAGCTTAACTTAAAAAGTTTTTTGGCTATAAATTTGTCTTCAACTATCGGAAAGCCTCAAGGCACATCAGGACAAATCGATAACCACAAAAAGCTGTAATAAAAAATTACGAACAATTGAACTGCTGAGCATTAACTACTAAGCAGGCGGGACCAACCTAGGTTCGTCGCAATGAGTTTGGGCTTCGCTGCAGTCGGGTAAAAATCAAGGCTAGATATAGGTATATTTTTTTTCATTTTGTTGAACAATGAATATGTTTTAGTTTCTTGTCTCCTCGGCTATTTATATTTAAATAACAATAATAGCAATTATGATCGCACAGAATGTATGTCACCTAGATTCCGAAATCAAAGCAGTGAATTATTGGTAGGTATTTGATAACGAAAAGGTTTCATGATAAGGAATCTGAAACAATACAATCGTTACTATCTATCTGGCGATATTGTCTAATTTTACCCTATTTAATTTTCTACCTACATAGATATGACATCAACAAGTCATATCAAAAAAATATGATAGCAAGCCTAAAGTAAAAATCTTAAAAACAATATACCTATCTGGCAATATTGTATGATTGTGATTTACATAATAATAAATTACCTACTTTGACATGTAAAAGATGATAGTTAGCCTAAAGACGTGTAAAAGATATTGAGATAAAATGATAGCTAGCCCACGTGAGCTAGCCTAGCTCTTTTCTAAAATAGCTAGATTAATAATCCATACGTGGTCCATCCAAAGTGGTGGTAGCCTAGTGGGTAGAACATCGGACTCGGAAGCGAGAGACCCAGGTTCGATCCCCAGTGCAGGCATGTACCTATGGCTTGGTTTTCTATGTACATTTGTGAAACTTCACAATAGTAGCAATACCACTCGCTAACGGTGAAGGAAAACACCGTGAGGAAACCTGAGTGTCTGAGCTATTCACATACCTCAGCGCTTGAAATCGCCAATCCGCGGTGGGCACGTGTGGTGATTAAGCCCATACTCTCTCCCTGAGAGAAGGCCTGTGCCCTACAGTGGGACGTATATAGGCTGCTTATGTAATAATCCGTACATTCGAGGATAAGATTTGCCTCAAATCTCCGAGCCTGACAGACCTAGTAGCTTACATGGCCCCGTTTATGAGCTCACACAGAGATCTGTAACGTTAGCTCACCTCAGCGTATCTTAAGTACGGCGCGACCATCTCCAGAGCCGGTCGGTTGCTGTTGGAGTTGAAGACAGCTGGTGCCATGGCCTGAAAGCTCAGGATCCTCGAGTTGTACTCCGGGCGAAGGGATGTTAGGACGAAGAAGTTGGTTCCACCTGTGATGAGCATGAATGGTTGTTAGAAAATGTAGCTGCTTTAGTAGGGCATCTTATTTTATATTGAACAATTCATCATCATCATCATCAGCCATTTGACGCCCACTGCGGGACATAGGCCTCCCTCATGCTACTCCTTCTAATGCTGTCCTTCCCCTTGCACAAATCGAGCTCATGTTCTACTATGTACTAAAGTGCATCCAGTTTATCAGCAATTATTTTTCAGTGTATGTAAGTATATTTAGTTTTTATTTTTGTTTAATATATTTTATTAAGTATCACTTTTTGTTCAGGTTCGGTTGAAGCTCCGTGATTTACCAAAGGCCCGCGCTGAAAATCAGTGCTGTGGGCAAAACCGCAGTGTATACTGAGCTCGAGGCCATTTTACCGCTGCATAGTCATACCCTGGATCCCTTATTGTTTTGGGATTTTTTTTTTTCATGTTCAATTGTTTGTCTGTTTTTAATCATTGTTAAATGTATGTCTTTGTGGTGTTAAATAAATGTTTTCTTCTTCTTCTTCTTCATGATTTTCCTAACCATGAGGGGTTTTGCCATAACCGCCACGCTCGGCAGACGGGTTAGCGATCTCAGTATGCGGTTGGAATCTCAGGAAGACGCTGCTGCCCGTCTCCTGGTAATGTATTTCCTTAGTTGCCTTCTACGATATCCACGGAAGGAAATGGAGTGACGCTATTCTTAATTGAACGGCAATTGAACATTCCATTGAACAATTAGTCGAAGACAAAAGTGGGATCATTTACATTTACCGTACATCTGTACCTAATAATATAATACAGAGTGTGATGTGTTTGTAAATGGGATTGGAATGGAGATGCTGGAGGATGTGGGTTCGATTTCCACTGGGGGCCGCGGTATATTTGTACATATTGCCTCAGTCTGGGTGTATTTCTATGTTTGTGACGTCCTTCCCTGGTTACCATAGCACTGGGTATTCTAGTTTGGGACCACGACAAGTGATTGGTGTGATGTCAAAGTTATTTATTTACTAGCTGACTCGGCAAACGTTGCTTAGCCATATTAATTAGCATACGACCTATAACAAACGCTTTGACAGGAGAGTTTTATATACCTATTAGATTTATTTACTAATTTATTTTGTTTATTGGAAGCGTAATGAGGGTATGTAAGAGAATGCTGGAAGATGTCGGAAAGGCAGTACTCAGTTGTAATATTCTAAAGCTTTGGTTTTAAGTTTACTGTTATGATGCAATCTAATCTAATACCTATATAAAAATCTCGTGTCACAGCGTTTGTTATCGAACTCATCCGAAACGGCTTCACCGATTCTTATGATTTTTTTGTGTGGCTATATTTAGGCCATCATTTCTCCGAGCTATGTGCCCCATATACAACAAGTATAGTTGTATATAATTATGACGGACCAACCTTGCGAGTGTGACACGTAATGCAGGCGCGCACGTCCAGTGTTGGCAGTGATGTAATCAATGGAGGCGGCCAGGTCAATGTGACCGATCTCATCCCAGGAGAACTGCCAGAAGGTGAGGTCATCGTCAGGGTTCAAGGTGACGTGGCGGCGTGAGTAGTACGTGCCACGGGCGTTGCCAAGCCAGACGTCGAAGCCGGCATCGGCGAGAGCGTAGGCTGGAATAGAAGGGTGGGGTTAGTCCTAAAAGCCAATTATATACCACTAGCTGTTGCCCGCGACTACTTTCACGTGGTAATTTTTATGTGTATTTTATAAAAATAGCCTATGTGCTAATCCAGGCTACAATCAATCGCAAAATTTCGTCCGGATCCGTCCAGCCGTTTTTGCGTGAAAGAGTAACAAACATCCATCCATACATACAAACTTTCGCGTGTATAATATTAGTAAGGATTCTTCTTCTAAAAGAACGGTCGTGGTCCTCATAAAAGCGTTTTATTGTGGGCTGAGGTTCTGTGCCTCACGATGTCTCGCCATTCCTCTCGGTTAGATGATGCTGTTCTGGTACATTCATGCAGCGGCCTGCTCAAAGTGGACTTAACTCGCGAGGTCGCGAGCTCTGATGGCCTTTGCCTTTCCCTGTACCACGATAGGCTCGGCGGGAATTGTAGTCACGGAATAATGAATAACATTCCTAATGACGGTCAGCTATCGCTTACCGCCGTCGTGTTTTCGGCCATCACTCTGTGATTGCTTCGGTCCACCGCCCATTTTCCTGTCCACGGGACATTAGTCCCGTCCATTTTCATTTTGAGATATATGCGATATCGGAGGGTTCGTGGATGCGTATTGCAAGGGACCTTGAGAGATGCCATTGGAGGAAAAAGGCCCGTCAGTGAGCCGCTGTCAACTTATAATGATTGATAAAGGCCCTCCTATTCAAGGGTATCTGGAATCAGTGCGGCTCACTCACCCAGAGCCCGACCAGGGCCAGTGATGATCCAGTCAGCTGATGACCCAAACATGCCGTGCATCACCAGAACGGGAGTCCGGCCCACACTCGGCGCATCTTCTCCTCTGAAAAAAAAACATTATTTGAGCTAAAGGTGGGCCTTCTGCTAAAATCATTACATAAATCATAAAACAGTGCGATTCTCACGCGTAAAATATTTTCATTACCAAGGAAGAATCAGCAAGCGGCCAAAAACTGGTTGGCTGCTACAGATAACGCTGGGAAGATGACGCCACAGGCAGGTGACTGGTAAGAAATCGCATAGGAGAAGAGACAAGGGTGAGGACATGAAACAAGAGGCGGCTTCTTGTGACGGACACCAATACCCTCTTCGAGTCGCTGAGCCAGCGGAGTGAGTAAGGGAAGAAAGACAAAAACAATGATTTTCGATTGGAAATTGCAGACCATATCGCACCCTTAATCCAATACTGGCACTAAGCGAAAAATGTAAATCGTGCAGGAGAAGCTATTAAAGATTTTCAATGTGTAGAAATGTATATAGTTCTGTATTATGCTTCGTTTTCCATCTACAGTCTTAAATAGGAATTTAAGTGAACTAGCCAGCGCTTAGTGTTACTTTGTAATATTTGCAATAGATGGCATTAAAACCAGACATTTAGAGATTTTTGTTTAGTGACGGTACTGGATTAAGGGTGCGATATAGACTGATACATTGCAGTGCAGTGCAGTACAGCGAGTGATCAATTTCTACGCGAAGTGCGGGAAGCAGAGAGCGGATACACTTCCGCTATCCACTATCCGGCAACACCGGCGAGATAACACCTTTCTTTTGTGCAATATAGAATTAATAATATGATAATGACAATAATAAAACATATAACTGTGTGGCGGGAGGACTTCACGATCTTTCTACAGGGTTGGCAGGAGGTGGCAGGAGGTGGCAGGAGGTGGCAGGATGTGGCAGGAGGTGGCAGGAGGTGGCAGGAGGTGGCAGGAGGAGTGGAGAGCTAAAGGGGGGACCTTTGCCCAGCAGTGGGACAAAATCGGAGCTAGGCACATAAAAAAAAAGTGTTAGCATTGGCAATGGGTACATGTAATTTAATCGATCGGTATCGATTCGACTATGTTCAGCAGTAAGAATAGCAAGCAGTGCTCAGCAGAAAATTCCACATTGATCCGCAGTAAATTCCAAAATGTAATAATTGTTTAATTCCCTCGCCATGTTTGATTATTTTTCTAAGTATTTCTGAATAATCTGCTGACCAAGAAAATTATTAAGGCTGGGTTCTCCGATCCGACTCCGAGCAGGTGTTTTAAATAGATTTTACTTTCTTTTAATTGTTAGTATTTAAAATCTGAATATATACATATATTGCTTTTCAAATACCTATGCATGTATCATCATCATCATCAGCCGTTTGACGTCCACTGCAGGACATAGGCCTCCCTCATAGTCTTCCCTAACCATGAAGGTTTTTGCCATAATCGCCACGCTTGGCAGACAGGTTGACGATGCATGTATGTATGGCCATCGGTTATTATTTCTACGATTTTTTAAACTTATTTGTAACTATGGTTTTATTGGAGCTATACCATGCTATACTGAGTTTTGGACAGTAAAACATATACCCAAATTATTATCATTGAGTGTGTTAGTGACGTCGGTCGTCAAAATTGTATGAATTAGATGTGCATTTCTGTAATTTCAAAAATGCCTACTTTTCTCCCAACTAGCACAGCGCAATAAGTCCAATAGGAATCGGAAAACCTGGCCTCAAATTGACCAAAATTAATTCATTTGTTAAACCTATCATTTATTTATTTTGTTAACCAAAAGTTATTGGCTGATGTAATACTTATTTCTTTTTTATATTCGTTGCTGACCGAAAATTTATTTTGCCTTCCAATGGACAAATTAGCTTGTATAAGACGTTAGACATTAGGATTGTATTAGACATTAGAGGATTATATTACCTGGCGTACGGGATACGATGGAGCTCGAGGATGTAGCCGTCTGAAGTGACCACACTATGGACTTCGGCGGGGTAGCCGTACTTCCGGATGATGGCGGGCTGTGAAAAGAAACCATCATCAGCCATTTGACGCCCACTGCAGGACATAGGCCTCCCTCATGGTTTTCCCTAACCATGAAGAGTTTTGCCATAATCGCCACGCTTGGCAGGCGGGTTGGCGATCGCAGTATACGGTTGGAGTCTCAGGAAGACGCTGCTGCCTGTCTCCTGGTAATTTATTTCCTTAGTCGCCTTTTACGACATCCATGAAATGAAATGGAGTGACGCTATTCTTAATCCGGCACCACACGGCATTCGGCACACGGCACGTGAAACCGGCCAAGTGCGTGTCGGGCCACGCGCCGTGAAAGAGGGGTTGCTTTACAGAACTAAAAACTTCATCTCGTTAAGTTGTAAAGCCACGTAGCCGTAATAGTTTTCCTTTTAAGTTCATCACATGTGCTAATATCCTGAATTTTTTCACGTTTCTACAACTACGCCCTACTCGTACAAATATTTGCGCTTTAAAGTTTAATATTTCGCAAACGGAACGCTAAATAAAAAAATGTTCTTCCTACACCCACAATATTTTTGAAGGACCAATCCAATGGTACCCCGCGCTATGGTGTAGGCGAAAAAAAAAATTCACCCCTAATTTAGGTGTAGGGTAAAAAAAAAATTAAGATTTTATTCTACCGTTTTGTCGGAGTGATTAATATGCATATCTAGCCCTAAGAACCGGCCAAGGGCATGTCGGAATCGGCCACCTATAAAGGTAGGTCCCACGGCCCGTTAACTGACTGGCCGCGCCGGACATTGCCACGCCATGTCAAGGCTTGTCGCGGCTCATGTCGAGGAATCCTACTCGACCACCGACGAGCGACTGCCGGGCTCGTCGGATGCGACTGTTCCATGGCCTGTCGACCTGCCTAGGCACGATTTGGCCTGTGAGAAAGTGGGGTCCTCACCAGACAGTGATTCATGGTTTACGATAACAATTCGATATTGGTACATAGCATAACCGATTAACACCGCGGATTGACCAGTAGGATTACTAATTATTATAGTACTAATGAGCAATGCAATCTAGGTCGAATTGTCATACTCAGAAAATAAACTGAATGCGAATTATAATTATAATTCTAATTATTTAACTATGCACTGTAGTGCTAGATTTGTTATTAAAGGTAAATTGGTAAATTACATAGTGACAGGAGTGTATTATTATAATTTATAAAGCGCTCGTAACTCTAAGAGCGCTCTTGAGTTCGATGTCAAGTTGCTTAAAAGACACTCGAAAGCGATTTCATAAAAAAAGTAAAAAAGTTCTTATCGTGACATAAGCAGGGCGGAGTTGGATAAAACTACAATTCGTGACAATTCGAGGCACATTGCGTAGCAGAGTCTACTTGTTAATCTGTGGGTTAATCGACTTTGCAATGTCCATCGAATTGTCATAATAAAGCACGAATTGTAGTTATATGACACATACCCCAGATAGTTTACCATGGTTGCCACGCTAGTTCCAGCCTGTGTTGTGGTGGCCTTCTAGTTAACATAACAACATAACATAAACTCACGCCTGTATCCCAGAGGAGTAGGCAGAGACCAGGGAGTGCCACTTGCTACGATCCTGACAGATCACTTTCGCTTCCTCAACATTCATTAGTCGTTGTTTGTCTAGTTGTTGACAATAAATAATGACACATGCTTATGGTACATAATAGGTAATTTCTATAAAAACTGAACATGCTTATCTTGCATAATAGGTAATTTCTATAAAAACTGAACATGCTTATCTTGCATAATAGGTAATTTCAATAAAAACTGAACATGCTTATCTTGCATAATAGGTAATTTCTAAAAAAACTGAATTACCTTTAAGAGTACTTAGTTAATTACCTGTAAGAGCTTAGTTTGCATAAAAGTGAAATTGAAAAACCTACCACATCGAGTGTAGCATCTTCCAGCAGACTGTCTGAGTACAGTGCCTTCTCAGATTCCGGCAAGTTCCTTACGTACGCCGCGTTGGGCGATTCCCTGGCTAAAGCCAGCGATACCAATACACACAACCCAAGGACTAACTTGAACATTGCGGAATATTTGTGCTATGTAGCCAAGTATTTTGGACGGGGTATTTATAAAGATTTTCTGTGAAACATTAAGCGGATAATGATTGGATTAATCGCGTAATGACCATTGATGGCGGTCTATCAATCTGATAGTACGAGTATATTGATTGAGTCTTGTCGTAGTCCTTTTCTTATTAAAATAATCTTAATCTGTAGAATTCATAGGGTTTTTTAATTGTTCTTTTCAAGCCATCAACAAATCACAAACTTTTTTTTGTTCATTTCTCACGTCTATGATTTGAGTGCTAAGAGCAAATCTGACTATCACATTTCTTGCTGACTGTATTTATCTTTCGAAAGGCCCCTTACGAAGCGATTTCCCTGCAAACGTAGTTTGATTAAAATTTACAAACGACTTGCTTTGTTACGTTAAACCTCGATTTGTAATCGAGGTTTGATCGTACTAAGAATTGGATAAAAACTTATCAAAGATAAATTATAGCCTTTTGTTTAGTTTATATGAAAAGTCTTATGAGGCTCTGAATTTTTTTTGTTCTTGTATACTCAGTTGTAAATATGAGCAAACCTTGATTTGTGTCCTCTTCATAAGTAACCTATATACGTCCCACTGTAGGGCGCCGGCCAGAAGGCCTTCTTAGGTTTTCATTGCAATCCGGCATGTCGTTCGAAAATAAAAATCAAACTATGTTTGTATGGGAATCGCTTTATGAGAGACCCCTCGAGGAGCCATTCCTGTTAAACTTATAACTGAGTGCTTACAACTAACTGAGAATTACAGAATAAAATAGACTCTTCATAGAAACTATTCACAAGGCTATTTCTTTTTGATAAGTTTATTTCCAATTCTAAGCACGCGATCAAACCTCGATTTTAGTCCCCTAAACGTATTGGCAAAGTCTCATTGCAAACCGGTATGTCGCTTGTAAATAAAAATCAAACTGCGTTTGTATGGGAATCGCTTCGTGAGGGCCTAGATAGAGGGAGAAATAGAGAGATAGAGGGAGAAAGAGAAGGGAAGAAGAAATTTAAATTCTCACAGAAACACAAAGCACTACATAAATTCATTCATTCAGAGTGGTGGCCGACAACTGGCCATCGTTCGGTGGGTAGGTCCCCTACCCGATGGTTGATGACATTAAGAAGGCGGCAGGAGGGCAATGGACAAGATTGGCAGTGGACCGGCGAGGTTGGCGTGACGGTGAAGAGATGCCCAACAGTGGGCGTCTTTCATGGGCTGTATACATAGATAGATTCATTATTTATCAAAGCTTATAAATTCACTTTCAGATTGCTTATCTGTGATACGTGGCGATTATATCATTTAAAAGTCTATTAATCAAGTAGATAACATTTTCACACAGGAATTTGGGAGAAAACGTAAGATAAGATTTTTTTCCTCGTGTACAATAATAGCCGTTATTGTACACCAGGAAAAAACAAACACAAAATATTAACAAAGGTACAGTACAATGGCGGCTCTGTAATTTGCGTCCCGCCTGCTTAGTAGTTAATGCTTAGCAGTCGGGTTGGTGGTTATTTTTTAATTTGGTTTTTTATTTTTTTCTTTTCAGTGATTTTTAAAATTTTTTTATTCATCACCATCATCAGCCATATGACGCCCACTGCAGAACATATACCTCCCTCATGGTTTTCATAACCGTGAGGGGTTTTGCCATAATCGCCACGCTTGGCAGGCGGCAGCAGTAATCTCAGGAAGACGCTGCTGCCCGTCTTCTGGTAATTTATTTCCTTAGTCGCCTTCTACGACATCCACGGGAGGAAACGGAGTGACGCTATTCTTAATCCGGCGCCACACGGACGCCACACGGATTTTTTTATTAATTTATGCTAATTTCATATTTTATAGCCTGTGACGCTCGCTCAAACATGACGAACCGATTGACATTGTATTTGTCAAAATCAGACTATTGGCTAAGATAAGATAAGAGGGAACATAGAATCGGACATAGTATATAGGAGACAAACACATTAGCCTGCTTTTTATGGGCTCAGTAACACGTGTTTTAAGTCGTGCTCACTCCACTTCTCACGTTCCTGTGCCATAAGCAACCACTGTTTGTCGGCTACTTGGGCTACTTCGCACCCTCTGAGGCCTGTGTCATAGAAGTACAATTCATAGTTTACTATGACAAATCGATGTACATTGCAAAGTCGATTAACCCACAATTTAAACTGTATCTTTGTAAATATTTTACGTAGTGTTTTTCCTCGCACGATAAAGAATATCCTTATCTTATCTTATTAACAAAACGTCTCTGCTGCGCAATGTACGCCGGATTGTCATAATAAACTACGAATTATAGTTTTATGAAACTCGGGCTACAAGAATGGGCTTGTAGAATCGGTCCTTGTCCTTAGATATGGAATTATACTCTGGGGAAATTCAACTGACAAAGATATAGCTTTCCAAATGCAGAAACGGTGCTTACGAGCCATGTTTCATATCAAGACTATCGTAACCTGCAAACCAAGTGCCGAATTCTTACACTTCCGTCATTATCACAGAGCAATTGAGATATCTGTGGTCATTACACATACTCGAAGTAGCAACATTTGTGAAAACTAATCCGCATCTATTTCCACGCCTTTCCGAAACGGTGACTCGAAGTAGACGTGACTCCTTTTGGGCCCCGCCGCAGTCGAGTAAAAAGGTACCTAGTAGGTAGAACAAAAGTTGTTGTAAATGATTAACTCTGGCCTTCATAATGTAAGGAATGGTGCATTTTAGAAATAACCCTCTATAAAAATTTCAATAACTTTCTTTTATAAGCATGGTAACTTAGATTATATTTAACGGGTTAACCCGTGCTGAGGACAATTTTAAAAAACCTTTTTAGAGGCTCAAAATTCCACCCATGCCGGGACTTGAACCCGCTATCTCTGGCTAACCATCCCAGCGCTCTCCCAACTGAGCTAATCAAATGGTAATGGTAACTTAGGTTTTTAATCGAGTCCGGCAGTAAATTGTACTGTTTTATACACATATAGTGACAATTCCTGCCAAATGTAGGTAGTTGTTTCATGTTGGAGATTGGCTGAACAATTTGGGTATACATATAGTAAGGAAGTGTTTTCTGGAAATCTTCAATGTTTTTCTTAACAAACAAGCAGACTTCGAGGACATACATAGCAGTTAGAGGGAGTATCCGTAATTTTTTAAACAACGGTCGGCATCTATTGGTCCAGCTTCACCGAGAGCTCCTATGCATTTTTTCTATACTATAAAAACTTAAAAAATTTCTCCAGATGACCATACCGTATTTTAGTATGAAACCTACGAAACCGTGATATGCCATTAGGGCAGCTTTTTGGTCACATATTTTGGTTAGTCTGTATAATGCGAACACAAATTTGGTTAGTTTTTTGCAAACTGACTCAACATGATTTTTCCATGACAGCTGTGAATCTATGTCTACTCCGAGGAATTTTAATGTAGTAAATTCTTTAATAGGTTCATCATCATCATCATCATCAGCCATTTGACGCCCACTGCAGGACATAGGCCTCGTTCGTGGTTAGGTTAATAGGTTAACCTTAATAGGTTCACCATGATAGGAAATTGATATAGGTATTTTGTGGTTTTCCACTTAATTTACACGTAAGTTATTGCTACTTGGCCAGTCTATAATATTTTCAAAAGTTTTAAAGTTTCATTTTCATAATTTGTTGATGGGATTTTATGTACTACTGTGGAAAAGTCATCCAATTGATGATCGAATTGATAACCTCCTTTTTTGAAGTCGGTTAAAAATTTACGTTTTTCGTATTAAAATTTTAACTAAAATTTTTTTTCTTCGGAGGCTTATTAAAATTGCTCTACTCTTTTCAACGAAATTTTGTCTCTACTCTAACAACTTTTATTTCTTAACACCATTTAATAACAGGAACTTTTCTCAAGAGAGACTTGGCGGAGACACCCGGTTAGAAATCGAATATGGCCAAAACGTTTGTTAAAAATTTTTTCAATTTCCAACAGTTGCGACTTTACCGACGCGCACATTGAAACCACACATGAGGACCGTTACGATGCATAATTTAAACAGTCGAAATTCAAACTTATCCAGAGTTAAGGTAGCATTTACAATTTAGCAGCATTATAGGCGTATCTCCCGGTGGGCTTAACCCAGACTGCGCATAGACTGGATAAGCACAGAACTTCCAAACGGATAGGTAGGTACAGGTAGCTTATTCCAATTTCACTACTGGAAATCCCTATCAATGGGCGAAATAATATTTTATCTTACAATAGCGGGAAGGCCATATAGACTTATTAACTAACGTATAAGAGCGACATTCCTGCATCGCTCTTCAAAGGTGTTTCACATGACAATAAATATAACGTCCGTGGAAGTGGAACAGTGGAAGAGCACGAGCAGTTGCTCTTCACTATAATGGTGACCCTCGACAGAACATTGTCTTTGGCTCTCGCAGGACCCCTCATAGGGTCAGTCTCAATATAAGGTCACCGTTGTACATTTGTAGCATAGAAAATAACAATCCTCTTCCCTCTCGCTTCATCAGATCCACTGTAGTCCACGCAACGAACAATGGTTCTGACGGTGATATATATTTTTATTTATTTATTTATTTGGTTTATCAACAGTTGCGACATCCTTACATGCTAAATGAGAAATGATATTGTATTAAACTAGATGTACAACTAATTACAGATAAACACCGCATGCATAGAAAATAAACAAGTACTTATAGCTAGTATTACTTTACGAATGTATATAGACTGGCTGATCATCCCTTATCTTAATAATAACAATATATAGTTACTATAACGCAAATTACAGATTGTTTGACATAAGATGTGCAGTATTTTTTTTCCGGTAACAATGTCGAGAATCGGAGTGCACGTCTAAAGTGCTATTGAATTTATTGTAGAGGAGGTGATATCCACCAATCCCTCGGCACCGCAGCCACACAGCAACAGCCCACGTTGCCACGTCACGTACAGCAGCCTTCACCAGTTCCCACCAGATGCGCGGTGGTTCCTTATGTTACTCTCGCCGGGGAAGTGACTGTAAGCCGCCGAACACCCTTAAAGGCTAGTCGACTCACAGATTTTGCATCTCCTGACTTTTGAAGGCTTTAGAGCACAGACATTGATTCCTGTCAGAACTAGCCATGCGTAGCTACAGTCTCGAAGGGGAGTGATGTGGCAAGCATATTTTATTATGTCAGCTCTGCTGCTCTGCTCCGACATTCCTGCAGTGAGCTAAGATAACAAAGATAAAAAGCATTTATTTGCAATAACCAATTAATGTAATTTCCTCTTTATGTACTTACAATAAAGTGTTCTCTATCTCTATCCATCTATCTTAACTATAAATATCGGACTGGCCGTCCCGAGGCATACGATCAACCTGACGGGAAAAATCCATCTACAGTGGAAGAGCACGAGCACCCACTCTTCCCTATAAGGCTAAGTGCACAAATCTCAGGTCTAACTAACCAACTAATACATTAATCGTCACATCTGTTTCCTGCCGGCAATAGGGGAGTGAACAGCGCTAAATAATAAATGCGCCAGCGCCGCGTGCGGAGATGTCAGCGGAGAGTGGGTTCGCGGGTTCGGGACGGAATTAGGATGTGTAAAGTATCCCATTTCATTGATAGGCCGTGGGCCGGCCGACGGTGATTCTACGTCATAAGTTACCTATCATTAGCCCAACAGACAATCTTATCTTTTACGCCAGCCCCATTCGGTCCATTACTAGTCTCGTCCAAGGTCAACTCGTACCCACAGAATTACGGCGAGTTCCCGGCCACCACTCTTTGACAGTCTTCGTCTACCGCCCGACTTCTCGTCTAACCAAATAAACTAATTCAATGTGAAAACCTATTTCGAGGCTAAAAATTCCACCCATGCCGGGACTTGAACCCGCGACCTCTGGCTCACCGTGCCAGCGCTCTCCCAACTGAGCTAATGGGCAAATGTTTTTAGCCTCTTAAATAGTTTTTTTCTTTGAATTGTCCTCAGCACGGATTAGTGCAACAAAAAGAATATTATCGAAAGGTGTCTATTTTCAGCAGTAAGCTACCATCTCTTCACTCAATTCGTTTGGGCAATGGGTGCTAGTCCGTATATTGAAGCCAATTGGTTTATTAGCCTGCCCATTAGATAGCTAGGACGTTCTTGGAAAGAGCTTAGAACGATCGGAATATATGGCCCAAAATATATGTGCTGGTCTTGAAACTGGGCACCGACTACAAATTATACTTCTACAATACCTACATGTATAAATACTTCTACTTCTAATTATTTAAATTATTTCTAACTTTTTAGTGCTGTAGTGTTTCGAAGTCGGTTTTTATTTTTAATTGAAAAAAAAAATATTTTTCAATTTTTAGTGGGGGAGCGGGAGAAAAATAAACAAGTCCCTTGTAACCATAATTTACCCTACTTAATTCGTTGCTTTAAAATTTGATGTTCTAAATTTCCATCTCCGAAAGTCCTCACCAGAACATCACCAAAATAACTTGGGACTACTTTTACGCTATTTTATGAAACATACGGATATTACTAAAGGATGGGCCCCAATTAAGGGCTTATTTACTGCTGTCCATTGAAGAGTTCCGTTCTCAATCTCCGAAAGTCTCCATCAGATCTTCATCAAATTAAAATGGGACCAATGGGGACGTTGTACCTGTTCGAACAAAAAATAATTGTCGAAATTGGTTAAGATTTGACGGAGTTATGGAGGAACATAGCCAAATAAAAAAAAATATACGCGTCGAATTGACATAGACATAGACATCTTTATTCATAATCATTAATTACACGTCAATTGATAATTTGATAACCTCCTCCTTTTTTAAAGTCGGTTAAAAACAGAATGCCTGCAGTAAATACACAAATTTCAATCAAAATATTCTTTCCCTAAAATTTTTACTAACCGTCCACTTTTACTCATCGTGGTTTAAAAAAATTAACAATAATAGTAACACTTCACCTGTTCCCAAACCAGGCTGCCCTGTGCTATGTTAAGCCGCGGCGGTCGCAGGGGTGGCGGCGGTCGCGGCGGTCGCGGCGGTCGCGGCGGTCGCAGCGGTTGCGGCGGTCGCAGCGGTCGCGGCGGTGGCGGCGGTCGCAGCGGTCGCGGCGGTCGCAGCGGTCGCGGCGGTCGCGGCGGTCGCGGCGGTCGCGGCGGTCGCGGCGGTCGCGGCGGTCGCGGCGGTCGCGGCGGTCGCGGCGGTCGCGGCGGTCGCGGCGGTCGCGGCGGTCGCGGCGGTCGCGGCGGTCGCGGCGGTCGCGGCGGTCGCGGGGGTCGCGGGTGTCGCGGCCGTCGCAGCGGTCGCAGGAGTTGCGGCGGTCGCAGGGGTCGCAGCGGTCGCGGCAGTCGCAGGGGTCGCGGCGGTCGCAGGGGTCGCGGCCTTCGCGGCGGTCACAGGGGTCGCGGCGGTCGCGGCAGTCGCAGGGGTCGCAGCAGTCGCAGGGGTCGCGGCGGTCGCAGGGGTCGCGGTGGTCGCGGCGGTCGCGGCGGTCGCAGGGGTCGCAGCAGTCGCAGGGGTCGCGGCGGTCGCGGCGGCTGCGCCCGCGCTGTAGCGGTACAGGAAGTTGTTCGTCCACGAGTCGCCGTGGCTGCGGGGGACAAAGTCTTCCTTTACTTCCGCGTTTATATATTTCATTTTATTTACTTAGTAATCTAACAGGCTTTTTATAACATCCATTATAAAAAGCCTGTTAAAAAGACTATTAAATTTGTAAATAATTTTATTATTTTGTTATTTATAAAAACATGATTCCTCAGAACACTCCATAACATATCTACATATATTATATAAACTCACGCCTGTGTCCCGGATGGGTAGGCAGAGACCAGGTTTGCCTCTTGCCACCATCCTGACAGACATTCATCAACATTCATTAGCACGCTGACTTTTGGTTCTTTTAAAAGACTCCGTAAAAACCGTATAAACAGTCTGTGGTAGAGACTATTGTGCGTTTTAATAGAATTGTGTTTTAAAATAACGCTGTTCCCTTATGAACTTAAAAGTTAATGTTTAAATTTGACTTGTGCCAATAAATAAAGCTTATCATCGGCTTGCTTAACTCTTTACCACATGGATTTTTTTAAATGTTGAAAAAATATTTGATATTCTAAATAATAAGTAAGACTTAGGAAAATACAAATAAAAATATAAAAGTATTAATAAATTAGTTATTTTAGGAAATAACTTTGTTCCAAATATGGAACCCCATGCACTCGGGTAAATATTTATATGTGTATCTGGCACTTCATGCAGTGCAGGAGGTGTTACGAATATTTTTATAAATAATTAAAATTAAATGAGTAAAAATTTTAACGAATGTTATTTTAAACATTACATTGTTGATACGTATATTTTTTACTTAAAAAGAAAAACTACATGTCAGAAAAGAGCCTACTTAGGTTAGTTCGGGAAACTAGGAAAAGTCTTTTAGTCCAATATACCTGATGACTTCAGGCACTGAAACGTGGTCTCTCACTATGGGCCTCATAAGAAAGCTCAAGGTCACGCAACAAGCTATGGAAAGGACTGCTCGGAATTTGGCTGCCGAGAGTAGTTAGCAAATGTCAGTTTAGCATTGATATCTGTTAAAATATATTTTAAATATACCCACAGCTAACAAATCAACATTAATTTGTCCACAGATTTGGTTTTAATATAACGCTAAGAATATTTTTTGTAAGTGTTCCAAATCTGTAAACATATGCGGTATAGGGTTACATTATAATTTTTCTTCTATAGCAAAAAATAGCGCAAGTGCGCACTTCTGTACCACCTTACTCTACCTGATAACGCCATGTGTTCTGTCACTGGCTGCTTCCACCATCTTTTGGTATCGCTCGGGCACGGCAAACTCCTTCACTTTCTGCTCGTAGATTGTGCCGGGGAATTCTGTGGAGATGGCCGGCGCGCTTCATAAAACTACATCATCATCATTATCATCATCAGCCATTTGACGCCCACCGCAGGACATAGGCCTCCTTCGTAGTTTTCATGACCATGAGGGGTTTTGCCACAATCACCACGCTTGGCAGGCGGGTTGGCGATCGCAGTATGCGGTTGGAATCTCAGGAAGACGCTGCTGCCCGTCTCCTGGTAATGTATTTCCTTAGTCGCCTTCTACGACATCCACGGAAGGAAATGGAGTGACGCTATTCTTAATCCGGCAATTGAACATTCCATTGAACAATTAGTCAAAGACAAAAGTGGGATCATTTACATTGACCGTACATCTGTACCTAAAATTATAATTCCGAGTGTGATGTGTTTGTAGATGGGATTGGGATTCAGTTGCCGGAAGTTGTGGGTTCGATTTCCACTGGGGGTCACCGTACATTTGTATATATTGCCTCAGTCTGGGTATATTTCCATGTTTGTGATGTCCTTGCCTGGTTACCATAGCACTGGGTATTCTAGTTTGGGACCAGGACAAGTGATTGTGTGATGTCAAAGTTATTTATTTACTAGCTGACTGGCAAACGTTGCTTAGCCATATTAATTAGCCTACGACCTATTCTCAGAGCTACCAAATATACACAAAAGAAATCGTAAAAATCGGTTAAGCCGTTTAGGAGTTCAATAACAAACACTGTGACAGGAGATTTTTATATATTACATTTATTTACTAACTAGCGTTATTATTAGCGTAATGAGGGTATGTAAGAGAATGCTGGAAGATGTCGGAAAGGCAGTACTCAGTTGTAATATTCTAACGCTATGGTTTTAAGTTTACTGTTATGATGCAATTTAATCTAATACCTATATAAAAATCTCGTATCATAGCGTTTGTTATCGAACTCGGATGAGTCGGCTTCACCGATTCTTATGATTTTTTTGTGTGGCTATATTTAGGCCATCATTTCTCCGAGCTATGTGCCCCATATACAACAAGTATAGTTGTATATAATTATGACGGACCAACATTGCGAGTGTGACGCATAATGCAGGCGCGCACGTCCAGTGTTGGCAGTGATGTAATCAATGGAGGTGACCGATCTCATCCCAGGAGAACTGCAAGGGTATCTAGAATCAGTGCGGCTCACTCACCCAGAGCCCGACCAGGGCCAGTGATGATCCGGTCAGCTGATGACCCAAACATGTCGTGCATCACCAGAACGGGAGTTCGGCCCACACTCGGCGCATCTTCTCCTCTGGAAATAAATCATTATTTGAGCTAAGGTGGGCCTTCTGCTAAAATCATTACATAAATCATAAAACAGTGCGATTCTCACGCGTAAAATATTTTCGTTACCAAGGAAGAACCAGCAAGCGGCCAAAAACTGGTTGGCTGCTCCAGATAACGCTGGGAAGATGAAGCCAAAGGCAGGTGACTGGTAAGAAATCGCATAGGAGAAGAGACAAGGGTGAGGACATGAAACAAGAGGCGGCTTCTTGTGACGGACACCAATACCCTCTTCGAGTCGCTGAGCCAGCGGAGTGAGTAAGGGAAGAAAGAGAAAAACAATGATTTTCGATTGGAAATTGCAGACCATATCACACCCTTAATCCAATACTGGCACTAAGCGAAAAATGTAAATCGTGCAGGAGAAGCTATTAAAGATTTTCAATGTGTAGAAATGTATATAGTTCTGTATTATGATTCGTTTTCCATCTACAGTTTTAAATAGGAATTTAAGTGAACTAGCCAGCGCTTAGTGTTACTTTGTAATATTTGCAATAGATGGCATTAAAACCAGACATTTAGAGTTTTTTGTTTAGTGACGGTACTGGATTAAGGGTGCGATATAGACTGATACATTGCAGTGCAGTGCAGTACAGCGAGTGATCAATTTCTACGCGAAGTGCGGGAAGCAGAGAGCGGATACACTTCCGCTATCCACTATCCGGCAACACCGGCGAGATAACACACTTTCTTTTGTGCAATATAGAATTAATAATGATAACGAAAATAATAAAAAATATAATTGTGTGGCGGGACGACCTCACGATCTTTCTACCGGGTTGGCAGGAGGTGGCAGGAGGAGTAGAGAGCTAAAGGGGGGACCTTTGCCCAGCAGTGGGATAGAATCGGGGCTAGGGACATAAAAAAAAAGTGTTGGCATTGGCAATGGGTACATGTAATTTCCGTGCATGGCTTGAAGAACTTGATAAGTCCAAAATGGCAATTTTACAAGTCAGCGATTTTAAAGTTTGAAATTTTGTCCAAAATCCGTTTTTATCTTGAACTCATCTTTATAGCTTGATTAATGGATAATTTTATGTGATCTTTCTAATAATTTTACGTATTCTCGTAAAATCTGCTTATTAGGGTTCCGTACCCAAAGGGTAAAAACGGGACCCTATTACTAAGACTTCGCTGTCTGTCTGTCCGTCGGCCCGTCCGCCTGTGTGTCACCAGGCTGTATCTCAAGAACCGTGATAGCTAGAGAGTTGAAATGTTCACAAATTATGTATTTCTGTTGCCGCTACAAAAAAAAAATACTAAAAACAAAATAAAATAATTATTTAAGGGGGCTCCCATTCAAAGAACGTGATGTTTTTGCTGTTTTTTATCTTTGTGTCTTGTTCATGCGCGAGTCCGACTCGCACTTGGCCGGTTTTTTTAAAGATATTAGACTTATCAACATACTACCCAGAGACTTATTTATTTATTTATTTTGTTTTAAAGAAGACTAACAGTACAATATAACAAAACAACACCAACATAGGAAAAAGAAGGCCAATTACAAGTCTCCACTTATAAATTCAGAATAGCGAGATAGACAGATAAACATAATCGTAAGCAACAGATTACAGATAACACAAACATCGGTCATAACTGAGATTAATTATATGTACCTATTTATAGAGGAATTTTCTCTACAGTTTTATCTTACATTATATTGTACCCATGTATAATCATCATCAACCCATTATGTCCCCACCGAGGGGCACGGGTCTCTTCCCTGAGGAAGGTATAGGCCATACTCCACCATGGGGGCCAAGTCCGGATTGGTGGAGGCTTGTAGACTAGTGGCTCGTCTACTGTCAGAAGTTGTCAAGCCGCCCTAAGGCCTCTGACTTGGCTTAACGACTGCCATCTATCGACGGTAGCCGGCACCAACAGCTTAACGTGCCTTGCGAAGCACGGAACCGCTCAGAAAAATGCCACTAGCGTTAGGCATAGGCGGCGACCCATCCATGCATTGAACGCGCCCAGTGTTGCTTAACCTTCGTGATCGTTTAAGATCACTCAGGCAGCCGGGACTACGAGCGATACATAATATGTATAGATATTAATCACCGAAAAATAAATTCGCATTAAGTCTAGATTTCAGACTAGCCACTGAAGAATTAAACAAATCTATGTCAATGCTCTTCGCCAATTCATTAAAACTATTACAGACTCTCCACAAATATGAATTTTGTCTATACCTTGTTGAGACACTGTCCAGACAGAATACCGGATTGTTTCGCTTTGACCTATGAGGGACATAGAGCTTTAATTTTCTGAGAAGGAGTGGACAATCAATTTGACCCGTCACAATTCGGAGTAGCAGAGCTAAACCTGATATTTTACGCCGCTTTTGGAGTGGCAAGATGTGTCCGGCACCAACCTAAATATTCCCGACTTCGGCATTTTGTTCTAAAGTTCACGTGACGAATAAATAGTTTTTGGATTCCTCCTTTTGGAGACGACCTCGTGGCGCAGCGGTAGTGCATCTGCATACCATGCGAGAGGTCCCGGGTTCGAATCCCGGCTGGGGACAAAAAAAAAAACCCAGGTCTTGGATGTTTACATGTTTGTGATGTCGTTGTTTCTGGTTCCCACAACACAGGGTATCCTAGTGTGGGGCCAGACGCAATGTATGTGCCTGTATGTAAATGTTTATGTTTATGTTCTAATCTCTTAACATACACATCATAGCAGGCTTTCCAAACTTGAGATGCGTATTCTAGATGACTTCTAACAAAGGTACAATATAAGATTTTTATCGTTTTAAAATGTTTGAAGTCTCTAGAAACGCGCATGATAAACCTTAGCGCTTTATAGGCTTTTTTACAATAGATTGGATGTGTACATCAAAAAGTAATTTAGAATTATGAATTACGCCTAAGTCACGGATCGATTCTTCTTTTATCAACTTATGACCTTTAAGTGTGTGATTACAATTGAATGGGTGGAGTTTTCGAGAGAACGTAACAACTGCACATTTTGTGGGATTTAAATCTAGTTTATTCTGAGAATAATATGCATCGAGACGAAAAAGATGCTCCTGCAATAAAAGAGAATCATCAGGTTTAGAGATGGCTCGGAAAATTTTCATATCATCTGCAAAACTTAGAAGTCTGGAATTTTGGAAGCAGGAGTCAATATCCGAAATAAATATGATAAACAGTAAGGGTGCTAGCAAGGACCCTTGCGGGACGCCGCTGGGAATATCCACCCACTCTGAAATAAAATTACAGGCTACCACAGCTTGTGTTCTATTAGTTATATATGAAGAGAACCACCGGTACAAGTCACCATGTATTCCTGCTCTTGATAGATTTAGTAATAGTATACAGTGATCGATTCTATCAAAAGCTTTGCTGTCATCCCGTCAACTTATTTCCCATACATTAGTGCTCAAACCAGTGAAAACATTTATCATCAGCCATTTTTACGCCCACTGCAGGACACAGGCCTCCCTCATGGTTTTCCCTAACCATAAAGGGTTTTTCCATAATCGCCACGCTTGGCAGGCGGGTTGGCTAAAACATTGTTTAATTTAATTCCTAAATCAGTTTTTCAGTGTAATTGAAATGTCTAAATTGCTTTATGAGTAATTTTAGATGTTTTTTCAAATGTATTTATGCTTTTATCATTCACTTATAAACATGTTCACTGATGACTTATCATCTTATTCACCATAGAGTTGGGGATCAATAATACACATTTATCGTTGTTACTAAATGTAATAAAAATGTTCATAATGAAATTTTAATCATTCGGGAATGCAAGAGCATTTTTTGTACTACCTAAGAGAAAATGAAAAATTAGAACGACTTCTGTTCTCATGTAACTCAAGAAAAAATAGCATGCGACATTATCATTTAAAAGGTGTGGAATTTATGTAGGTACTTGGCTGTCCATTAATTCTCATACACATTAATCTTCCATATCTGTGGATTATCCACGTCGAGATCAGGATCTGAAGGAACACAGTTTGTGATCTTGATGTTCAAGTAGAATTCACGAAATGGCTCAACAATTAACTGCATGAAATCCATTAAATCTTTTTTCTTTTCTGCACTGATTGGCAATGGCTGAGTAGATATCTGAGTCAATTTGATTGCTAACTTTAATATAGTGTTAAAGTATAAATTGACATATAAACTTACGTTCGTTTTCTCGGTAATTGAATATACGTAGATAAAACGATATATTCATGTTTTATCGTAATAGTGTGTTAGTCGTCGCTTTGATATCTTGATTTGTCAATTTACGTACGCTAGGTCGGTTTTTGAGTATAAGTTCATATCTCGTTTCATTAAATAAAATACGCAAACTACGGATATATTCATATACTGTCACAGGCAATATCTCTAAAAGTAACGTAGATATCGAGTTGTCAATTTTTTTCCTATAAAATCAATGCCGTAGGAAACCATTGCGACGATAAAAAAAAATGTAAGTCGAGTTATCAAGTTCTTCACACCATGCACGGATTTAATCGATCGGTATCGATTTGACTATGTTGTTCAGCAGTAAAATTAGCAAGTAGTAGTTCGCAGAAAATTCCACATCGATCCGCAGTAAATTCCAAAATTTAATAAAACTGCTACTGTTTAATTCCCTGGCCATGTTTGATTCATTTGCTAAGTATTGCTTTATTCTGCTGACCAAGATAATTATTAAGGCTGGGTTCTCCGATCCGACTCCAAACAGGTGTTTTAAATACATTTTACTCTCTTTTAATGGTTAGTTTAATGGTGTTTTGCGGTGGTAGCCTAGTGGGTAGAACATTGGACTCGGAAGCGGGAGACCCAGGTTCGATCCACAGTGCGGGCATGTACCTATGACTTTGTTTTCTAAGTTATGTACATTTGTGAAGTTATAGTAGCAATACCACTCGCTAACGGTGAAGGAAAACACCGTGAGGAAACCTGGGTGTCTAAGCTATTCACATACCTCAGCGCTTGAAATCGCCAATCCGCGGTGGGCACGCGTGGTGATTAAGCCCATACTCTCTCTCTGAGAGAAGGCCTGTGCCCTACAGTGGGACGTATATAGGCTGCTTATGATGACAGGACGATTGTGACTAGTGTTCAACATATTCACGACTAATATTTTAAGTTGAAAACTCTGTTAATTAAGTTAAAACGTGTTTTGAAAAGAATAAATGTGGAGTTTCTTTGTTAGCTTCTTCTCCACATAATCCATTAATTGTGAAACTAACAACTTTGACATTCATTCAGTAAACATTCTGTTTTTATAATGAATAAAAATATTTGAATTTAATTGAATGAAAAATTATGATGACTGAGTGCGTTAGTGACGTTGGTCGTCAAAATTGTATGAATTAGATGTGCCTTTCTGTAATTTCAAAAATGCCTACTTTTCTCCCAACTAGCACAGCGCAATAAATCCAATAGAAATCGGAAAACCTGGCCTCAAATTGACGAAAATTAATTCATTTGCTAACCTTATCATTTATTTATTTTGTTAACCAAAAGTTATTGGCTGATCTAATACTTATTTCTTTTTTATATTCGTTGCTGACCGAAAATTTATTTTGCCTTCCAATGGACAAATTAGCTTGTATAAGACGTTAGACATTAGGATTGTATTAGACATTAGAGGATTATATTACCTGGCGTACGGGATACGATGGAGCTCGAGGATGTAGCCGTCTGAAGTGACCACACTATGGACTTCGGCGGGGTAGCCGTACTTCCGGATGATGGCGGGCTGTGAAAAGAAACCATTATCAGCCATTTGACGCCCACTGCAGGACATAGGCCTCCCTCATGGTTTTCCCTAACCATGAAGAGTTTTGCCATAATCGCCACGCTTGGCAGGCGGGTTGGCGATCGCAGTATACGGTTGGAGTCTCAGGAAGACGCTGCTGCCTGTCTCCTGGTAATTTATTTCCTTAGTTGCCTTCTACGACATCCATGGAATGAAATGGAGTGACGCAATTCTTAATCCGGCACCACACGGCATTCGGCACACGGCACGTGAAACTGGCCAAGTGCGTGTCGGGCCACGCGCCGTGAAAGAGGGGGCGTTATTTGCTTTACAAAACTAAAAACTTCATCTCGTTAACTCGTAAAGCCACGTAGCCATGATAGTTTTCCTTTTAAGTTCATTACACGTGCTTAGTTTGCATGAAAGTTAAATTGAAAAACTTACCACATCGAGTGTAGCATCTTCCAACAGACTGTCTGAGTACAGTGCCTTCTCAGATTCCGGCAAGTTCCTTACGTACGCTGCACTGGGCAATTCCCTGGCTAAAGCCAGTGATACCAATACACACAACCCAATAACTAACTTGAACATTGCGGAATATTTGTGCTATGTAGCCAAGTATTTTGGACGGGGTATTTATAAAGTTTTTTGGGAAACTTTGAGCGGATAATGATTAGATTAATCGCCTAATGACTATTTGATAGTACGAGTAGGTATATTCATTGAGTCATGTCGTAGTCCTTTTCTTATTAAAATAATCTTAATCTGTAGAATTCTAAGGGCGGGTCCACCACCATAATTATGGTTTTTAATTGTTCTTTTCAAGCCATCAACAAATCACAAACTTTTTTTTGTTCATTTCTCACGTCTATGATTTGGGTGCTAAGAGCAAATCTGACTTATCACATTTCTTGCTGACTATATTTATCCTTAGGAAGGCCCCTTACGAAGCGATTTCCCTACAAACGTAGTTTGATTTAAATTTACAAACGACTTGCTTTGTTACGTTAAACCTCGATTTGTAATCGAGGTTTGATCGTACTTAGAATTGGATAAAAACTTATCAAAGAGAAATTATAGCCTTTTTATATGAAAAGTCTTATGAGGCTCTGAATTATTTTTTGATCTTGTATACTCAGTTGTAAATATGAGCAAACCTTGATTTGTGTCCTCTTCATAAGTAACCTATATACGTCCCACTGCAGGGCGCCGGCCAGAAGGCCTTCTTAGGTTTTCATTACAATCCGGCATATCGTTCGAAAATTAAAATCAAACTATGTTTGTATGGGAATCGCTTTGTGAGAGACCCCCTCGAGAAGCAATTCCTGTTAAACTTACAACTGAGTGCTTACAACTAACTGAGAATTTGTCAAAATCAGACTATTGGTTAAGAAGATAAGAGGGAACATAGAATCGGACATACTCACGTACATACGAGACAAACACATTAGCCTCCTTTTTATGGGCTCAGTAACACGTGTTTTAAGTCGTGCTCACTAAACTTCTCACGTTCCTGTGACATAAGCAACCACTGTTTGCTCGCTACTTGGGCTACTTCGCACCCTCTGAGGCCTGTGTCATAGAAGTCCAATATATAGTTTACTATAACAATTCGATATACATTGCAAAGTCGATTAACCCACAAATTAAACTGTATCTTTGTAAAATAATTATTGGATTTGTTCCGGATTCACTTACTTGATGTTTCAAGTGGGTAAGTCTGGAATTGGGCTAATGATAAAGTTTTAGTTCCAAAATGTAATAAGTACCTATTTAAAAGGCTATTTTGTAGTTTCAAGTAGGTGGTAATGTCCTCTTTAGTTTTTATATAATGCTTGTCTCATTACTCTTAAATATGAGGACCACCGTAACTCGTTTTTCTATGTATTTTAATGTGCGTGCATACTTTGGGTGTCAATCTAGCTTAAAACTAGTATGCTCCAATATTGTTATTTTAAGATTGTTACCTGTTTTACATGCCTAATAAACAAAACAAAACAAAACAAATATTTTATGTAGTGTTTTTCCTCGCACGATAAAGAATATTCTTATCTTATCTTATCAACAAAACGACTCTGCTGCGCAATGTACCCCGGATTGTCATAATAAACTACGAATTATAGTTTTATGAAACTCGGGCTACAAGAATGGGATTGTAGAAACGGTTCTTGTCCTTAGATATGGAATTATACTCTGGGGCAATTCAACTGACAAAGAAATAGCTTTCAAAATGCAGAAACGGTGCTAGCGAGCCATGTTTCATATCAAAACTATCGTAACCTGCAAACCAAGAAAAATTTCAATAACTTTCTTTTATAAGCATGGTAACTTAGATTATATTCTTTTTGTTGCACTAACCCGTGCTGAGGACAATTTTGAAAACCTATTTAGAGGCTAAAAAATCCACCCATGCCGGGACTTGAACCCGCTACTTCTGGCTAACCATCCCAGCGCTCTCCCAACTGAGCTAATGAAATGGTAATGGTAAGTTAGGTTTTTAATCGAGTCCGGCAGTTTTTCGGCAGGAAATCTTCAATGTTTTTCTTAACAAACAAGCAGACTTCGAGGACATACATAGCAGTTAGAGGGAGTATCCGTAATTTTTTAAACAACGGTCGGCATCTATTGGTCTAGCTTCACAGAGAGCTCCTATGCATTTTTTCTATACTATAAAAACTTTAAAAATTTCTCCAGATGACCATACCGTATTTTAGTATGAAACCTACGAAACCGTGATATGCCATTAGGGCAGCTTTTTGGTCACATATTTTGGTTAGTCTGTATAATGTGAACACAAATTTGGTTAGTTTTTTGCAAACTGACTCAACATGATTTTTCCATGACAGCTGTGAATCTATGTCTACTCCGAGGAATTTTAATGTAGTAAATTCTTTAATAGGTTCATCATCATCATCATCATCAGCCATTTGACGCCCACTGCAGGACATAGGCCTCGTTCGTGGTTAGGTTAATAGGTTAACCTTAATAGGTTCACCATGATAGGAAATTGATATAGGTATTTTGTGGTTTTCCACTTAATTTACACGTAAGTTATTGCTACTTGGCCAGTCTATAATATTTTCAAAAGTTTTAAAGTTTCATTTTCATAATTTGTTGATGGGATTTTATGTACTACTGTGGAAAAGTCATCCAATTGATGATCGAATTGATAACCTCCTTTTTTGAAGTCGGTTAAAAATTTAAGTTTTTCGTATTAAAATTTTAACTTAATTTTTTTTTCTTCGGAGGCTTATTAAAATTGCTCTACTCTTTTCAACGAAATTTTGTCTCTACTCTAACAACTTTTATTTCTTAACACCATTTAAGAACTGGAACTTCTCTCAAGAGAGACTTGGCGGAGACACCCGGTTAGAAATCGAATATGGCCTAAAGGTTCGTTAAAATATTTTTTAAATTTCCAACAGTTGCGACTTTACCGACGCGCACATTGAAACCACACATGAGGACCGTTACGATGCATAATTTAAACAGTCGAAATTCAAACTTACCCAGAGTTAAGGCAGCATTTACAATTTAGCAGCATTATAGGCGTATCTCCCGGTGGGCTTAACCCAGACTGCGCATAGACTGGATAAGCACAGAACTTCCAAACGGATAGGTAGGTACAGGTAGCTTAATCCAATTTCACTACTGGAAATCCCTATCAATGGGCGAAATAATATTTTATCTTACAATAGCGGGAAGGCCATATAAACTTATTAACCAACGTATAAGGGCGACATTCCTGCATCGCTCTTCAAAGGTGTTTCACATGACAATAAATATAACGTCCGACGAACAACAGTGGAAGAGCACGAGCCCTTGCTCTTCACTATAGTGGTGACCCTCGACAGAACATTGTCTTTGGCTCTCGCAGGACCCCTCATAGAGTCAGTCTCAATATAAGGTCACCGTTGTACATTTGTAGCATAGAAAATAACCATCTTCTTCCCTCTCGCTTCATCAGATCCACTGCAGTCCACGCAACGAGCAATGGTTCTGACGGTGATATATATTTTTATTTATTTATTTATTTATTTGGTTTATCAACAGTTGCGACATCCTTACATGCTAAATGAGAAATGATATTGTATTAAACTAGATGTACAACTAATTACAGATAAACACCGCATGCATAGAAAATAAACAAGTACTTATAGCTAGTATTACTTTACGAATGTATATAGACTGGCTGATCATCCCTTGTCTTAATAATAACAATATATAGTTACTATAACGCAAATTACAGATTGTTTGACATAAGATGTGCAGTAATTTTTTTCCGGTAACAATGTCGAGAATCGGAGTGCACGTCTAAAGTGCTACTGAATTTATTGTAGAGGAGGTGATATCCACCAATCCCTCGGCACCGCAGCCACACAGCAACAGCCCACGTTGCCACGTCACGTACACGCCTTCACCAGTTCCTACCAGATGCGCGGTGGTTCCTCATGTTAATCTTGCCGGTGAAGTGACTGTTAGCCGCCGAACACCCTTAAAGGCTAGTCGACTCACAGATTTTGCATCTCCTGACTTTTGAAGGCTTTAGAGCACAGACATTGATTCCTGTCAGAACTAGCCATGCGTAGCTACAGTCTCGAAGGGGAGTGATGTGGCAAGCATATTTTATTATGTCAGCTCTGCTGCTCTGCTCCGACATTCCTGCAGTGAGCTAAGATAACAAAGATAAAAAGCATTTATTTGCAATAACCAATTAATGTAATTTCCTTTTTTGTGTACAATAAAGTGTTCTCTATCTCTATCCATCTATCTTAACTATGGGATCCTGCCTTTTCGCAGAAAATTGTTACGCTGATTATCACTTGCCAACCAACATTTCACCTATTTTTCACTTTGACAACAAACGATTTACAAATTTTTGTATGGCAACGTTTCATTTGGTAGGATTGTTGTTAAGCTGATTATTATAATGAAACAAAACGTTTTGGGTATTTATTATTTTTCAAATCTTTTACTAGTTTTTTTTTTTTTTTGCAAACCTATAGGTTAGGTTAGGTTAGAACTGTGACCAACACACGCACGAGCCGAGCGAGCGAAGCGAGCGTGCCGCGGCAGCGGCCGGCGAGTGCTAGGAAAATTCTATCCATTTTACTAGGTTTTCCTAATCTTTAGGTTAATCTATAGGTTTGCCCTAACCTTCTGTAAAACATACGCTACTTAAAAGTTGGCATTTTGAAAAAAATTTCATTATAAAAAGCAAACCAAACAAACAGTTGGCAACTGCGAGGTTGGGAAATAAAAAAAAATAATAAGAAAAGTTGGCAAATGATTATTCCGCAAAATAATATTCTTCGAAACGTTAGTTGCCAAATGAAAATCGGCCAAAAATGTTTCTGCAAAAAGGCAGAGAACCCTTAACTATAAATATCGGACTGGACGTCCCGAGGCATACGATCAACCTGACGGGAAAAATCCATCTACAGTGGAAGAGCACGAGCACCCATTCTTCCCTATAAGGCTAAGTGCGCAAATCTCAGGTCTAACTTACCAACTAATACATTAATCGTCACATCTGTTTCCTGCTGCTTAGTCTGTGCCCCCACCGGCAATAGGGGAGTGAACAGCGCTAAATAATAAATGCGCCAGCGCCGCGTGCGGAGATGTCAGCGGAGAGTGGGTTCGCGGGTTCGGGACGGAATTAGGATGTGTAAAGTATCCCATTTCATTGATAGGCCGTGGGCCGGCCGACGGTGATTCTACGTCATAAGTTACCTATCGTTAGCCCAACAGACAATCTTATCTTTTACGCCAGCCCCATTCGGTCCATTACTAGTCTCGTCCAAGGTCAACTCGTACCCACAGAATTACGGCGAGTTCCCGGCCACCACTCTTTGACTGTCTTCGTCCACCGCCCGACTTCTCGTCTAACCAAATAAACGAATTCAATGTGAAAACCTATTTAGAGGCTAAAAATTCCACCCATGCCGGGACTTGAACCCGCGACCTCTGGCTCACCGTGCCAGCGCTCTCCCAACTGAGCTAATGGGCTAGTGCAAGCATCGATAAAATTTCGAGCCTCTTTACAAACTTTCTCTGTAGGTCGCGGGTTCAAGTCCCGGCATGGGTGGAATTTTTAGCCTCTAAATAGGTTTTTAAAATTGTCCTCAGCACGGGTTAGTGCAACAAAAAGAATATATACTTACCTAATTCAATGTGGTAAGTATTTATCAGTTTTAGTAGGGATTTGGACTTTCTTTTTCGTAAAATATTTCTGCGATGTGGGTTTAAATATATCATCAGACATAGGCCTCCTCCATGGATTTCCAAAAAGACCGGTTGGAAGCGGCTTGCATCCAGCGTCTTCCTGCCACTTGGATGAGGTCATGTGGCTGGTCGTCCTACGCTGTGCTTGCCGATGTGGTCTCCATTCGAGAACTTTTCGGCCCCATCGGCCATCAGTTCTGCGTGCTATGTACATTATTTAAATATATGCTTATGGTTAATTAAAGACTATTTGCTTCTCGTTCACACAATACTGTCCGTCTATTTTGTGTGAGCGAGAGGCCAGTATTTTTTCAGATACTGCTTATAGTCGGTCGATTCTCGCCAATCCTTACCTTTTCTTTGAGCGCGTCTTCCCCTATCACTGTAATGAAAATTGTAAAAAATGCATATTTTTTTCGAGAAAATAGGTAATTTTGAGGGCCTGTACTGAATATTTCGACTTAGGCAGCTTTCGTTAATTTTTAAATAAAATAAAAACCGGCAAAGTACGTGTCGGGCCACGCGCAATATAGGGTTCCGTAGAAAGAGGTTTTTTTTTATCTGCTCTACAGAACTAACAACTTCATCGAAGTAATTTTCAACGGATTTTACTTACATTAACATTACTCGTTAACTAGTAAACCTTTCTTAGCCGTGATACTTTTCCTTTCAAGTTCACTGTATGTGCTACTACCCTGAATTTTTTCACGTTTCTACAATCAACCGTTTAGCCAGGAGGTCAAAATACCTGTACGTCTTTGACTGAAGTCCTAAAAACTTACAAACTCTATGGCAGACTGTCAATTTGTACTGATACCATAGCTGGCAATTTTGTAAATAAATAATTCACACGATAGCAAGCAATGTTTAACGAAATCCAATTTATTATAGGAAGCATTTTAAAAGACTTAAACCGGTTTCTCGTACATCTTCTGTTAGTCTACTGTTAACAACCGAGTTAAAAAAAATAGACTATTTTATTTCGGTAAAAACCATCGAAACCTTTGCTTAAAAAAAATTAAACCCTCTGTCAGGAGTGAAACAAAACATTAAAAATAAAAATTATAATACTTATTCACAATTGTAGTATACTTATACATTATAAGGCTACAGTATGAAAGGTCAACATACTTGTTATAGTAGCCCCTCGGTAGCCAATCAATAGTCCGGCGCAGATTTCTATTAGATTACCCCTGTTTGCAGTGACTTGCTTCGTGTAGAATCGGTTAATTGCTCTTTCTCTTTGCTGTCTCAGTCGAAATTATCCTTGGAGTGGTCTTTACTTACTGAATTTAGCATCAAGGTGGCTGGAAAACCTAGTAGGTATTGTTTTAATTTCTCCTTACTAAAAGGTTGCCTGGAGTAGTTAATGAAGAAACTGTTTTCAGGATCCCTGAACGGGTGCTGTTCTTTTCTGGCCGCAGCATTAACGTTTTTCCTACTTTTGTAACAAAAGTGACTAATGTTTTGGCATTTAAAGTTATTGATGGCAATCATGGAATCTTAAGTCATGTAGGTAGCAAGTGATGTATTATGTTTAATATGATTTAAAGAAAAGATGGACAGAGTGGAGTTTTTTTTTCGCTGTCTTTTTCCCGCTACAAATTGCTCTATTACTAAGACTCCAATGTCCGTTTGTGTGTCTGTCTGTCACCAGGCTGTATCCCGTGAACCGTGATAGCTAGACAGTTGAAATTTTCACAGATGATGTATTTATATTGCCGCTATAACAACAAACACTAAAAACAGAATGAAATAAATATTCAACGGGGCCTGCCATACAACAAACGTGATTTTTTTGCCGTTTTTTGCTCGATATTGATAATGGCAACGGGTGGACGCTTAAAATATTCAAATGTTGTCTTGATAATCTTATGGAACCCTTGAGTCCGACTCGCACTTGGCCGGTTTTTTTCGCTTAGCCTCTTTTGTATCCCACTGCTGCGCATGGGCAAAGGCCTCCTGTCCTGCTTTCCATTTCTCCCTGTCCCCAGCGACCTCGCACCATCCCGCCATCCTGCCATCTTAGCCTTGGTCTGCCGCGACGTCGGTGTCCATTTTGCGGAACCCAGTCGGTCGGTCGGTCGAACCACTTTTATTATGTAGAACACTCACCACCTGCGGCCTTAAAATGACTCCAATACGTTACCACGAAGTACGGTACCGCGATTTACGTCACAGCGAATGTTCTCTGCAGCGAAACTAATGGCTAAGATTATTAATATCATCTCCAGCTCTACGAAAAACTGAAAGTAGACCTTTTAAAACCTTTAGTTAATGAATTACTACCCTAACCATTCCACCCAATCCACTAACCTAAAGGTCTACTTTCAGTTTCACGTAAAGCTAACATCTCAACCACTGGTTTCGCTCCAACGTACATTCGCTGTAACGTAAGTCGCTGCAGAGAAAATTCGCTGTAACGTACTTCGCAGCTATGAACTTTTGCTGTAACGTACATCGCGGTACTGTACTTCGCCGTTACGTTATGGGCCATCTGATTTTTTTTTGCAAATTCGAAGTTCATTTTCCAATGTTGACTGGGATTTTATTACACCCTGTGTATTACACAGAAATACTGATAGAAACGATACGATCATTATTGTGTGTGTTACCTACCTGTTGTTGTTGGTAATGGTTTCCTTATTCTTATTTCAAAGTTTATATTATTTGTTTAAATTGTAACGGTATAAACCTCTTTACACCTTTTTTAAAAAGTAAGTAGTAATGAAACTCCAAAACAAATCTAGAATGCGTGACGTAATTTAAAATTTAGATTTAAAAATGATAGACAGAATGAAAGAAGTATAAAAAAGGTGTAAAGAGGTTTACACCGTTAAGCAACTCGAGGGCATCCGGTAATTTTTTTTTTCATATAAGTTAATGTTATATGTTTGGCATCCCAGGCCCCCTTCTGCCTAGGGGGCAAGTATCTTAAATGCAAATTTGTTCAATAGTAGTCTACTATAGCCAAGTGGATAGAACATTGATGTAGGAAGCGAGACCCAGGTTCGATTCCCAATGCGGGCTTGTGCCTATGACTTTGTTTTCTAAGTTATGTACGTTAGTGAAGTTATAGTACAGTAGCAATACCACTCGCTAACTGTGAAGGAAAACATCGTGAGGAAACCTGAGTGTCTGAGCTATTCACATACCTCAGCGCTTGAAACCGTCAATCAGCGGTGGGCACGCGTGGTGATTAAGCCCATACTCTCTCTCTGAGAGAAGGCCTGTGCCCTACAGTGGGACGTAGATAGATAGATAGAGAACACTTTTTTGTACATAAAAATGAAATTGCGTATATAGGCTGCTTATGCTTATGATGAGTAGTCTACTAACCACTCGCATTTCAGTGGTATAACCCGTGCATGAGTTGCACGGGTTATACCACTGAAATCTCGACGCCTCTACTCGGCGCCTCGCGCGATTCGATCTTCTTCGCGAGAAATGCCTATTTAATTTGCGCGAGTAATACCATTGGAATTATTATTATTAATAATAATAATAATACCATTGGAATGACATTGTACTGTTATTGCTTAGTGGACTACGAAATAGAGGCACATATTGACTATAATTGTCATGCTAACATAATTCTTTTGAACAACTAGGTATGTGGTTATTAGACTCAAGGCCCTGGAATCTTGTTTACCTTTAAGAACTTTGATTTGGAACAGAGTATCCACCGTGAATGCGTGCGCTATCATCACAATCTCGCCGGATCTCTTCTCCAGAACAATTGAAGCCGATAAACTTTGCTACTAGACAATATAGAGAGTGCTCAAGCGTGACTGGCTTGGACACTTGAGGGCTTTATACAGGGGGATTGTTTTTACGCCGATGCGAAGGCTAGAGGGGGTTGGTTATTCGCCAGTTATTTGGCTGTGCTCTTGAATTTGTCTGCGTTTAATCCTGATAAGTATTAAGTATTATTATTTCGCATACTGCGATTGCCAACCCGCCTGCCAAGCGTGGCGATTATGGAAAATCCCTTCATGGTTATGAAAACCACGAAGGAGGCCTATGTCCTGCAGTGGGCGTCAAATATCTGATGATGATGATGAATTACTGCCTCGTTGGAGTAGCCGTTAAGGCGCTACCAAGACAGAGGTCGTGGGTTCGATTCCCACTGGGGTCGCCGTACATAGATAGAGAACACTTTATTGTACATAATAAAGGAAATTGCACGGATATTGATACAGTGTTGTATTGTGTCGACTTTATTATTATGATTATGTTTTTCATTAAGTTTTCACTCTTTTGTCAGAGGTATAAGTCGGCACGGGGCTAAGAGTACAGACGGCGTCATCATCATCATCAGCCATTTGGCGGCCACTGCAGGACATAGGCGTCCCTCATAATTTTCCTGACCATGAGGGGTTTTTCCATAATCGCCACGCTTGGCAGGCGGGTTGGCGATCGCAGTATGCGGTTGGAATCTCAGGCAGACGCTGCTGCCCGTCTCTTGGTAATTGATTTCCTTAGTCGCCTTCTACGACATCCACGGAAGGAAGTGGAGTGACGCTATTCTTGATCCGGCGCCACACGGACATGGACGGACACAGACGGCGGCGTAGATTTGTACAGATGGCCTCAGTCTGGGTGTATTTCCATGTTTGTGATGTCCTTGCTCGGCTACCAGAGCACAGGCCATCCTAGTTTGGGACCAGGTCCAGTGATTGTGTTGTGTGGAAGTTATTTATTTATTTATTCATATATAGGTACCTAGTTATTTAATATTTTAATTATATGAGACCCAGGTTAACTGTAGGCTTGCTGTCTTTTCGAATTTGTCAGAAAAGAGAGCGATAGAACGTTACTTAAGTATTTACTTAGTGAAATTCTCCATTCAGAAACCGGCCCTAAGACTCTCAGCATCAATTATGCCACGCCGTAGCCTATTGCATCATGCGCACGACATTATTGATTTTGTAATTTAAAATAGAAATTGTACGAATTTTCCTTTTATGAGTTTATCGCCTATTAAATTTTTTTTATTTTTATTTATCATAGCATCTGCCATCAGTCGCCAGACTAATCAGATTTATTCAAAGATTTGGTAGCGTTTGGGAGGTCAGACTACTGTCTGGGACTCCCTCATGAGTCAAGCACTTGAGGCCTGTTGAGTCTTCTTGTATAACCGATTGTTGCTGGACAGAAAGTTATGAGCGGTGGTAGTCCAGTGGCTAGAACAATTGGCTCGAACAATTGGCTCGGAAGCAGGAGACACAGGTTCGATACCTATGACTTTGTTAATTTTCAAAGTTACGTACATCTGCGAATTTGTAGAAGCAATACCAAACGCTAACGCTGAAGGAAAACATCGTGAGGAAACCCGCGGCTTGGTTGGCTCTGAAGTATTGACTTGTTATTCCTGTGGGCTAGGCGGACTAAGCTGTCAGGATGGGATAGGTGATGGGCAAGCCTAATCCATCTAAAAAACAATGTCTCAGGCACTGCAGCGTCCGAGCGGTCCATTCACCCATGTAGTGTGACGGAAGGTGTCGGACGCTGTATAAATCATCTCATTCATCATCAACCCATTATGTCCTCACCGAGGGGCACGGGTCTCTTCCCTGAGGAAGGTATAGGCCATACTCCACCAAAGGGGCCAAGTCCGGATTGGTGGAGGCTTGTAGACTAGTGGCTCGTCTACTGTCAGAAGTTGTCAAGCCGTCCTAAGGCCTCTGACTTGGCTTAACGACTGCCATCTATCGACGGCAGCCGGTACCAACAGCTTAACGTGCCTTGCGAAGCACGGAACCGCTCGGAAAAATGCCACTAGCGTTAGGCATAGACGGCGACCCATCCATGCACTGAACGCGCCCTGTGTTGCTTAAACTTCGTGATCGTTTAAGATCACTCAGGCAGCCGGGGCTACGAGCGAATCATCTCATTACGTGGTTGCAAAGGCCATTAAGTTGAAAGCCAGAACGGCTAACCTAGCCTTGTATTTGTGCCTGTACGTGGCTGCTTCTTCTTGCACCGTTGGTACTTTAAGGTATAAGTAGACTTCAGCCGTTTTTGTGAACCACGGAGATTTTAGTGGAATCGTTTTTTAGGTTTCCGTACCCTAAGGGTAAAAACGGGACCCTGTCTCTCTGTCCGTCCGTCTGTCTGTCACCAGGCTGTATCTCAAGAACCGTGATAGCTAGAGCGTTGAAATTTTCACAGATTACCTATGTGTTTCAGTTGCCGCTATAACAACAAATACTAAAAACATAACGTAATATAAACTCACGCCAGTATCCCAGAGGGGTAGGCAGGGACCAGGGACTGTCACTTGCTACGATCCTGACAGATCACTATCGCTTCCTCAACATTAGTTGTTGCATGCACGCAGGCGGTTTCGGGTACTTTTATTTTTATTTTTTTATACTAAAAACATAATAAAATAATTATTTAATGGGGGCTCCCATACAACTACGTGCTGTTTTTATTAACTTTGTGTCTAATGTTGTATAGATAATGGTACGGAACCCTTCGTGCTCGAGTCCGACTCGCACTTGGCCGATTTTTTATAAATAAGACCGGTTAGCAATAACTTTTATTTAAAATACCTTGCTTCTTATTACGGTGTTCACTTCATATTTGGGGGTTAACAAATAAACATGTCAAGTTAAAGCCTGCATTTTACCTCAAGCAACCTTCAGACCAAGGACCAAGGATCATCATGTTTCATGGCGACCCTAGCACGCGGATTTACTGCGAATTTTGGAATTCAAGAGCAGAGGTATGTGAACTCCTCATCATCATCATCATCATCAGCCCACCGCTGCTCACTGCATACCTCAGACACTCAGATTTCCTCACAATATTCTCCTTCGCAGTTACGTAACTTAGAAAATCAAAGTCATTGATACGTGCCGGTATCGAACCAAAGACCTCCCGAATGCCATGCCAGCGTTCTTCCGATGTGCTAACACCGCTTACCGAAGCACACGTAGTAGATATTAAAACTAATGTAAGTGCACCAGACAAGGTAGCGAGGCGCCTGACGAAACTGTCGCGAGCCTAACTAAGCCAATACCGCGGTAGGGTTGGCAAAACGAGGCTTTGCGGAAAAACTTAATAATTGTGTATTTATAACTTCCTCACAACATAAAACAAAATCAAAATCAAAATCAAAATTTTTTATTCAAAGTAGCACAGAAACTGCGACTTAATGAACGTTACAAGTTAAACTAGGTGTCCATTTCAAAATCTAGATCATTTTGGAGAAAAAATGGACAAAAAAACTCCAAACTTAGTCTTTTCAAGTCCTTAATTTACAGGATTTATATAAATGTACTAAAACTCATGCATTGAACTGGCTTTAATTCCAGACATCTTTGTCATCTAAATAATCTTTAATGTTATAGTAGCTTTCGACAACTCGACCAAGTGTCCTGGTCCCAAACTAGAATATATTGTCTTGTGTTTTTTTGAAAGTGAAAGTGAAAGTGAACATTTATTGCCAAAAATCATTTCGACCAATAGGGGATGTATTAGCAACGGCGAATGAATGTCGAGGAAGCGAAAGTGACCTGTCAGGATCGTGGCAAGTGGCAGCCCCTGGTCTCTGCCTATCCCTCTGGGATACAGGCGTGAGTTTATGTATGTAAGGTTTTTCTTTTATGTTTATGATGTCCTTGGCTTGTTAGCCAAGTACATCACAAAGGAACTGTTTGGTAAATATTAACAGTATTAAGGGTTTTAAAGCTATAAAAAATAATTAAAACAAATTTTCTATTTAAATTATTAGTTATTTTCTTTTTCAATTCTTAGTTTATTATTATTTATATTGTGATAACAAATCATGTATATATTTAAGTGAATAGAGATTAATTTTTACAAATTGACAAATTAAGCATAGATAGATAGACAGAATATTCTTTATTGTACACAAAGATTACATTAACAGAAATTAAAAAAATCGCAAAAAAACAAAATGTCAAGAACTTCGCACACGTGCTTTGAATTCACATTCACAATATGATTGCAACTCTCTCTCCCTAAAAGAAGTCCCGCACCCTGCGGTAAATGCCGTATATTACAATCATCTTTAGGACTGTCGGTACCTAAAGGTGAGTTCATGCTGCGTGAGTGTACCCTCCCGCCCATAGCCCTACATATACCTAAAGATTTTGCACGATCTACAGAATATAGTACTTTCCTTAGAGAAGCCATAGAGACAAAGAAAGAGAGAGAGAGAGAGAGAGAGATCATATCGAAGATATTAGAGGTAATTTAACCTTAACGCGTGGCGATTATGGCAAAACCCATCATGGTTAGGAAAACCATGAGGGAGGCCTGTGTCCTGCAGTGGGCGACAAATGGCTGATGATGATGATGAACCTTTTCGCGGTGTATACCTATTACTCAGAACTCTCGTTATGCAAGTTGGGCGTAACGAAAGTTAGGTATAAGGAGGCTTAGGCATAACGAGAGTGTGACATACCCCGACATAGTTCTGAAGCTAGGAAGGCATAAAGCTGAATGAAGGTATATAAAAGTATTATGTTATTACTTTTATATGTGTATAAAAAACCTTACAAAACTTTTCATAAAGAGAATGTCATTTTCTTTTAAAACTGTTTTGACTAGCATGTACTAGGAGAACATGACTAAGGAACAATTGTGAAGTACTGTTGACAATGTCATTTTGAAGTATTATTACCATTGGAAGTAAACTACTCGAATAAAGTGGCCAGATAGTACGAATGAGTTTGTTTACCTACCAATAGACAAGGTAACTACCTACCTAAACATATTTTAGACATAACGCGATGTGGGCTATTTAAGATCTAGGTTTATAGCGAAGTAAGTTGTTCTTAGGCTAAGCAGTCCTATAGAAACTAAGGCAAACCGATAACGAGTCCAACAGATGGCTAAAAATTACGTTTTGGTATAACGAGAGTTGGCTGTACTGAGTAATAGGTATACACCGCGAAAAGGGCGGCAGGATTGATTCAGGCGATTGCATGAATATATAATTTTAATTTTTTTATTATTATGAAACAAACAAACTACAACCACTAACAAGAATTAAGAACAGTTTTAAAAAGAGCGAAAAAACTTAATAAAAGTCGATACAGTAAAAAAAACACCTTCCAAATAACCACTCAACAGAAACTATAATTTTCTACTCATGTAAAAGTAGTAGTGCACCCTGTTGGTGCTCCATAATAAATAAATTACAGTTCGCTGATTTTAACACTAGGTGGCGCTGACGGTATTCTTTATCGCGATAGGGTTGTGTAATTCCGTGAAGATCACTTTGCAAAGCGTCTGATTATTATCTCAGATCTTGACTGATTTATATGGGAATAACTCTAGTCTTTATGTCTTTCTTCAGAAAAAAAAGAGGGGAATGGGTCGCTTGTAGTAGATATTAAAACTAATGTGAGTGCAACAAACAACGCTACCTTGTCTAGTGCACTTACATTACTTCTAATAGCCTGACGAAACTGTCGCGAGCCTAACTAAGCCAATACCGCAGTAGGGTTATCGACACAAGGCTGTAGGAACACTTCGCGGGAAAACTTAATAAAAGTAATTATAACTTCCACACAATAAAATACAACATCATCACATGTCCCTGGTCCCAAACTAGGTTACCATCCGAGGACATTAGAAGCAAAAATGTTAAGTATTTTGGTCATGTTTTTTTGACTTCTCATTAAGATTTGATATTTTAAAGCAACTTGTGACTTTGCAGTAGACATATACGGACACATACTACGGTAAGGTTGTCGACACGTATCAACCTCTGCTGCATTTTTGTACGTAGGCATAGACATACCACGCAAAGAATCGCTCAACAATCCGTAACATGTGTATGCCTAAGGGGGCTTATACACGGGCGACACGTTGCGGACGACAGTGCCAACTGTAGACGCGTCGGCGTCAGTCGCCGACATTTCAGTGTCGAATATTCGCGTCAGTGTCGAATATCCGCGTCAGCGTCGGATATCCGCGTCAGCGTCGGATATCCGCGTCAGCGTCGAATATCCGCGTCAGTGTCGAATATCCGCGTCAGTGTCGAATATCCGCGTCAGCGTCGGATATCCGCGTCAGCGTCGAATATCCGCGTCAGCGTCGAATATATGCGTCAGCGTCAAATATCCGCGACGACGCCTGCAGTTCGCACGGTCGTTCGTAACGTGCCACCGTGTATTAGCGCCCTAAGCGAATAACGTTCGCGGACACGCACACATTCGCATTAACAGTGCAAAACTGACAACCGGCTATGATTAGCATGCCAATTTGGCTACCAATTTGTTGCCTCGCTTTGGAAGCTTGGACTGCGGTTCTATGCCTTATAATCATTCTATATACGTAGCGTAGGTAATAAAAAAAAAAATCAAAATGTCGACGCAACCCTAGCAACAAATCATTAGCAGGTTGAAGGCTTTCTGTCGATAGTTTACGTTTTGTTTAACGATGTTCCCAGTATTTGGTTTTCATTTGGCAAGCGAAACTCGATCCTACAATGCTAAGAGAAAGATCCATTTTCGAGCGCACAGCGGTGGAGTCATCGATTTTAGCAGGAGACGGGTGTTTGCTCCAGCAGAGATGAAATGCTACAAGCACTTAAACTACCATTTTCTTGTCTCCTTTAAATACATTTTAGCTTGCTCTTTCTCTGTACAAACTCTTAATGCTTTTTCGTTGCAGTATCTACGTTCTGTTTTTGATGGTCCAAAAGTTGAGAAAACCAGGAAGAGGGAAAAAAATGGGTAAAATTGGGACTTTGGGTATGACCATTGAATTTTAAGTAGAATTCAATGGTACGACGTACTTTGTCAGTATTGTAAGAGGCAAAGTATTCTTTTTATTTAAAAGTAATGCACAATTGCGCGCATCGGGATCCGGGTATAGGTACATGAGTTCGAGAAAAACAAAAACATTAATTTGTTTAACCTATTTCCACAACTTTTTTTTTAAATAAGTTAGTGTATAACTTGATTCTTGTCTTGTTTCGTTCTGAGTTTCTTAAAACTACAATTCGTAGTTTATTATGGCCATACGAGGTATATTGCGTAGCAGAGTCTACTTGTCAATCTGTGGATTAATCGACTTTGCAATGTATATCGAATTGTCATATTAAACCATGAATAATCTATGAAACAGGCGCCTAATGGTAAACAAAGACGGGGTCTAAGATATTACGTGCCAGCCTGTTAAATGCCGGTTAAACTCTTGTTTTAAAGTCACCCAGGTATATGTCTCAGGAAAAACAGACGACGACAACGCGCTCCATATATTTGCCCATTTCATCACAAACGAATTCGTGAATCGTTTTCAATTTCTGAGTTACTCTGTATATTCCACCCTGTAGACGTGCCTTTTCGTGAACTCGGCATAGAAAAAGGCAAAGAAGGGACAAATAAATCCGTTTTACCATCAAACGTTTTCCCGCAATATTATTATGATACGCTTTGAATATGCTTATTGGACCCCACAATCTCTCCTCTAGATGAGAATTCATGGCTTCTCCTTACGTCTTACCGGTACAGTCAGAAAAAGCAGCGTAGGACAATAAAATTAGAGGCTAAAAATTCCACCCGTGCTGGGACTTGAACCCTTATCTGTATTAATTACAGGCAGTGACATCTGGCTAAGTAATTTAGGTCACTTGCAGCCCCGAGTACGAGCAATAACACTCGCTATCTGTGAAGGAAAACATCGTGAGGAAACCTGAGTGTCTAAGCTACTCGCATACCTCAGCGCTTGAAATCGCCAATCTGCGGTGGGCACGCGTGGTGATTAAGCCCATACTCTCTCTCTGAGAGAAGCCGGTGGCTAACAGTGGGGCGATATAGGCCGCAAAAAAAAAAACAAACTTTTAACGTTTTTTGGTATGGACAATATGGACATACAATTTTGAATTACCAATTAAAGGTGAAACATTTTATTATACAATGTCACATACAATTCTATTACGTCAAATAAAAATAATTCAATTAAATGTTAAAAAAGGTATTTCCAAACCAATAAAATGTCACTTTAAAATACAATATAATGTCAATTAAAAAAAAAAAAAAAATCTGAGGCAGTTTCCTAGCATCAGCTGGATGAAGATGGCCAAAGGTGGCAGAAGTAAGTTGCGTGCCTTGGGGGAAGCGGTGGACAAAAACGGGCTGGTTGATTGATTGATTGAAGTACATTTTATAATTTTTTTTTTCTATTTTGTATTAAGTGTACCCGGGATAACATAACAAGGGTTTCAGTTCAAAGTTACATCCCACTATTGACCTTGAAGATACCAAATTATAGGTACGTTAGCGATAGGCGAGATAAAAAGTATGTTGATGAAGCAAAAGAGGTTTGTCAGGATCGTAACAACCCTGGCCTCTGCTTACCCCTCCGGGATACAGGCGTGAATTTATGCAATGTGACGTCGAAGACATGTTTCTCAGGTTTGTTTTGCCGACCCTCCCCGCTGCCCGGCAGGGCAACTAGCTAAGAGAGGATCTCTATTGGGTCCACTTTTATCCACTTTTCCAGGCTTTTATTGTCAGTGGTCAACTCGTGGGCACTGGTTCGGAGTGGCCCGGCCGAAGTGAAGGATAATAGGTATGAGACCACATCAGTCGCCTTAGAAAACTGACAATCACAGAAACGAATGTCAATTTGTAACAGACTACCTGACTACATTAAAACTGATATGTGCTAACCAGCAGTTATTCACGAAAAAATTCAGATTCATCTATTAGCGATCGTAATGGCACATACAATGATGTTAAAATTGTCTCACATTATGAGCTCCGGTCAGAGCATTGCTAAGGTATCTATATAGCTTAAGATGAGATAAATTTTGTGTGGTAGGAAACATTACGTAAATTAGTAAACATTACTAATTTAATACGACTTAGACCGGATCTTTCGATAGTCAGATAAAACTTAACTGAAGAATAAAACTGATATTGTCACGGTCTTGTGTATGACTTAGATAGTGATAGCAGGCAATTTATTCTCCAGTTAAGTTTTATCTGATTATTAAAAAATTGGCCCTTAATTGGATTAATTTAATTGGACTAGCCGTTCAGGCGCTTAACTACCAAGACAGAGGTCGATTCCCACTGGGTGCCGCCGTATTTCCATGTTTGTGATGTCCTGCCCTGGTTGTCATAGCACAAGGTATCCTAGTTTGGAGCCAGGTCAAGTGATTGTGTTGTGTGGAAGTTATTTATTTATTTTAATAATATAACATAACAACACTCATGTTGCTGTTATTTCGAGCTTCAAAACAAATAATATGAATAATTCAAGTTAAGGAATATATGTACGATAAAAACATAACAAAAAACGGATATTCATTTAAGATCGATAGACAGAAGGGTGGTAGTAGTACTAAATTATCCGCGAATTTTTAGAAACAAGATTTCACATCTCAATTTTTTTTTATTGTACGTCTGTACTTAAAAGTAATAGTCAAATCAGATGGTATTTTTATAATTAGTAAATACAGAAGCGTGGCTTTCAAACCACCCAAATTTCACAGTGTAGAAACCTTGATAGGTAATCTAGCTCTATTCACACCTCTGTAGCCCAGGCGCTATTGACTGGTTAGAATGGTCAGGAACTCCTAAAATAGCCTGCGCCATTGCCAATAGGATTACTCGATTCACGGCAATTTGCGTACAATTAACACGGACAGTCGTAAATTGTTTGTCGAACTAAACCCGTGTAGAATGACCACTCTGAATACAATTAAGTGCTGGTACGGACGGAATGCAAAGGATTTTCTTTGATTGTCTCTCGTATTTCGGTGCAAATATGATTATAGTACAAATAAAATAAACAAAGCAGCATAATGTATTTCCTACTTCTGTAAGATCAAATCAAATGAAATAACTTATTTACAAAAAAGCTTAAGTCCTAGTGACATGAATAGAATTAACTTAATGTGGGTAGGTAGGTTTGGAAAAGATTGCCACTAAATACTCGTAGTTGCTTACTGGTGTTCTTCACACTAGGCGAACCTGAAGAACACTTACGAATGTTTTGGCATTTAGGCTTATTGGTGGCAAACACGGAATCTTATCATATAGGCAGCAACCGATTTATAAAGTTTTAAGAGGATTTGAGAAAAGATAGAGTGGAGTTTTTTTCCTACTGCCTTTATCTCTACCACGAATACAGTCCGAAGCCAGCGGCTAGCATAGCATTCTTTATGTTGAAATAAATTTAAAGTTTTTAATTTCAAAATTAAGTAACAAATTTACTTCATAAAGAGATCGACGCGCCTCATCGATTCGTCACCCAAGAGCTGGTAGCTACCTCGGCCAGCGCATCAGCCTGGCCATTTAGAGTGGGAATGCTGCGAGCATCTTGGGAACTCCTCAGTGGCAGCGGTCTAGATACATTTTTTTGGGCTACAGGGTGACTTTGAATTCGTTCACCCTATTTTGAGGGCATAGTCTTTTCACTGTGAAAATAGTATTATTAATGAGTGGTATTATTTTCGAATACATATGTTAAATGCTTAAGAGTGTGACGTCCTATATGCGTAAGAAGTTAAAAAAACAATTGAGTTAGCCGACACCGACCCTAAGACGCTCAAAACATAGTTTTTTGAATTTTTGTACTTTATGTCCTGGTATTTTTTGTTTATGCATAAGAGAAGTAATTTTGGGCAGCAAATACATTTTTTTTTCCTCGAATTTTTTTCAAAACTAGCACCATATTATGTTTCTAATCATGGTTAGAATGTCCCCTTAAAATACGGTGAACGAATTCAAAGTCATCCTGTTCTTATAATTTGTTTTAGTGCAATAAAGAATTTCCATTCATTCAATCATTAACTCGTCAGAAAATAGATAGATAAGATAGATAATTCATTTATTTAACGGCACAATACTGAAAACGCAACATACAATACAACAACATACCCAAAATACCAAATTAACAGCGACTCAAATATTAAGAAAACACAAAATGATTAAATAAACAGAAAAAAATAAAAATTTTCAAGTTCGGGTTTAAAGTATTGAGCCCCTAAAATGGCCCCGACTCAGCATATGTTGCAGGAGCACCGAGATACCTATCTACAACGCTGATATTCTGTCGGGGCCATGTTGCGGCTAGTCGTGTTTGTGAAAAAAAGAAAAATTGTAGAATACATGAAGTTGGAAAATGGATGCCCAATAACACGAATGTGGTGTGTTTTCGTGTGGTGTGTAATCTGTGGTGTGTGTGCAAAATATAAAAGCGTGTAATATAAAAATCAGGGTGCTCCGGCTTACCCTCTGTGTTACGCACTCTATGCTGTCGCTGTTGTCGCGGATTAACTTTGTTCTGTTGTTTGTGGGCGCTGCTAAATTGCGTACATACTTGTTCGTGTTATTTTATTTTGCAGAGCATAATTGGCCTTTTAGGTTGTGGCTTTTATAGAGATCGATGAAACATATTGGAAATGCCAGTCTATTTTATCCACTTTTGCGGCACAATTAATTATTTGATCTTCTAATACATAAACATCTTGTAAAACAGTGTTTGTTATCGAACTTCGAACACCGGTTTTAATGAAATGTTTTCTGTATATTTGGTAGGTCTGAGAATAGGTCGTAGATAGATAGAATATTCTTTATTGTATGTAATGTACACCAGGAATTAATAGGAATTAATATTAGGCTAATTAATATCGCAGAACAACATTTGCCGAGTCAGCTAGTTTTTATTTATTTATTCAGTATGCTACTACAAACTCACTCGCTAACCGTGAAGGAAAACAGCGTGAGGAAACCTGAGTGCCACATACCTCAGCGCTTGAAATTTCAATTAGGTTGGGCACGTGTGGTGATTGGTGAGATCCCGGTTTCCTCACGATGTTCTTCTTCACCGTTAGCGAGTGGTATTGCTACTATAACTTCACAAATGTACATAACTTAGAAAACCAAGTCATTGGTATACGCCCGCACTGGGGATCGAACCTCGGTCTCTCGCTTCCGAGTCCGATATTCTACCCACTACCACCGCTGTATCTAAATATAATTTCCAAGAAACACGGCTAACCAAAAAAAAATAAATACCGAGCGAAGCTCGGTCATCCAGTTACTGTATCATGATTTGCAAAAGATGTCACTGTCCTACCGCTTGTATAAAAATGAAATAAATGTAACAAAGTGCAATAGCATCGTGCTATCAAACCGTCTACTGTATAAAGTATACAGAGGAAACTCCTGTACTCGATAGTTCGTTTATAACTTGCTAAGCACATGCCAGCCACAAGATGGACAGATGACCTCATCCAAGTGGCAGGAAGACGCTGGATCCAGGCCGCTTCCAACCGGACTCTTTGGAAATCCATGGAGGAGGCCTATGTCCAGCGGTGGACTTCTTGTGGCTGAATGATGATGATGATGAAGCACATGCAGAGTATGAGTAAAAAATGTACCTCAAGAGTACACAATAAATATTATCCGGCATACAAGCAAATTACCCGACGCTACGTCGCTGTTTGCAGAAGCAAATGTATTGTGTGCAACTTTATTGGATCCATCGTCCTCTGGGTAATAAGTTATTCTAGAGCAAAGTTATTCCTGACAAGGGTGATATGTAGAGTTCTATCTATTCCTAAAAAGTGGCGGCAGCGGAGTGGAAAATAAGGCCAAGTGCGAGTCGGACTCGCGCACGAAGGGTTCCGTACCATTATCTGTACAACATTAGACACAAAGATCGAGAAAAAAACGCCAAAAAATCACGTTTGTTGTATGGAAGCCCCCCTTAAACATTTATTTTATGATGTTTTTGGATTTAGTGTTATAGCGTCAACAGAAATACATCATCTGTGAAAATTTAAACTGTCTAGCTAACACGGTTCATGAGATACAGTCTGGTGGTAGACAGACAGACAGACGGACAGTGGAGTCTTAGTAATAGGGTCCTTTGGGTACGGAACCCTAAAGACCATTTGAGAGATCTTAATCTCCACATAATCTATTAACTGTGAATTTAACAACTTTGACGTTTGCCAACATTTACGGCCTTATTTATAAAAACACGATTCTTCTAAAACCAATCTAAAACTCTGTTTATTTAATCTGTGGCTACATTTTTTCCTTTTAAAATCTCGACCAGAGACTATTCTATGCGTTTTTGAAGTGTTTCAGGGAATCGAGTTTTTATAAATAAGAAAAATATTTGAATTGAATTGATTCGTGTTTGTAGAACTGAAAGGTAAAGCATCGTGACGAAACCTAGCGCCGTAGTTGGTTCCGAAAGAATCAAAGTCAACTTCAAACAGTTTTATTTAAAAAACACGACTTTTAAAACACAATCTTTAAATAAAAAAAAAAGATAAAAATTTTAAAGTTTATTTGTACCCAACACAAAGTATTTCAGTTTAAGTTGGTCTTTCCTTTCCCTTTCTAATTAAACTGCATTTGAGGAGTGCTTTAGAAAAATTGTGTCATATATGTGTTCTTGAAACATCGACTAATTAACGTACGCCTCCATCTGAAGCAAAAGACCTAGTTTCACAGAAGAAATGTATGTAATAGATGGGTCATTCCAATAAAGAGAAAAAATAATTTCGAAAAATAAAAACATAGAATTTATAATTTTTTTTTATTATGTTGTAACCAATCAACATAGCTTACATACAAAAAGGCACTTATTGAGATCGTTTCTTAAAATAAAGGAAGTAAATGCAACAAAACTTGTTAATACAGCAACAGAAGTGACCATAATGACCACCGAAAAGACATTTTTAAACAATATAATCAAAAATAAACATCAAACGAAACTAAAATTCTTCTTATTTAACTACAACGGTACTTTTTTGCTGATTATTCAGTTTTTTAAACTAAAACGAGATCGCATTAAAAAAATAAAACAAATCTGACCACAGAAAAGAAAATATTACCACGTAAAAGATGAGGACATACCACGACCAGTTTGTAATACAAACAAAAATCAATCAAATATATTTTCATCACTCTCCCAGTCATATCCAGTATTTTTTTCCGGCTCAATCTGAAATCTCGATGAGATTAGGGAATCTTCTGGATCACTATCAGATGAGTAAATTGTGTAAATTTTTCTTCGTTTGGCAAAATCGCTTATTACCCCAGCAAGTTCAGGAGACGAGTGAACAGGAGCACTAAGTTTAGTCCTTGGTGTCATGACATCATCTTCAGATTCAGTATCTGATGAGAAAGCTAAGTAAACCTTTTTTCGTTTGGCAGCAATGCTTTTGACTTCAGCAGATTCAGGAGATGAACAAACACCGGCATCTGTCTGTTGCCCAATGATCCCAATTTCATAGTGAGAGCAGTGCTCATCGGTCTTGCATAAGAAGCAACTAAGCCGCCTGACTCGCAACATTGAGGGGTTTTTAATGCTCCATGAAAGCTGGTGGATTTTGAGAGTCCCCTTGAATGGAGGGTTCAATCTATCATTCAGGTGTGCTTCTATTTCTGCAACGCTACTGTCATCGATCGGCATCATATTTACTCCACGGCAGTTTTCTTTCAAGTACGAGATCAATGCTGTGAAATTATTGACATCTTTACCCAAGGCGGCACCCCTATCTGCTGTTCGTTTGATGCATCCTCCCACCCCATCTGGCGCACCTTTTCCGTGACCAGCTTCACTGTAGTGCCAGACGAAGTTATCAATGTGTAATTCTGGACATATGAACTTCATGATCAAATGGAACATTTTTTTATTCCGGTATTGAGTCGTGGCACCGTCACTCAGAATATGCAAGGAGTTCAGGTTAGGCATAATTGCATTCAGTCTATCAAATATGGGTTTTAAATGAGCACACACTAATACGGGGTCATGCCTTAAGTTTTCAGAGAGTGTGCATATAGATTCTGGTTTTAAGCCTTGCTCATCCTGATAGTATAATACACTGGTATGCAAGCAGATTTGGGGTTTTGATCCGCCAAAATGAGCAGACTGTATCTCTTCTCCGTATTTGCAGGAATAATTTTCCGAAAAGTCAATATGCAGGAGAGCTTCATTCGGTCTCAAATTGTTCTTCACTCGAGTTATTGCTTTATACTGATGCGTAATGTTTGCTTGATGTTTCATGAATTGTAAAATCTTGTCGTTCATCATATTAGCGGCTTCCCTCCTGGTCAACAATATAGTCTCTTTTACGGTTTTCTGACAGATCTTTTCTTTTCCTCTGACTAACGTTTTCACTCGTTTTGACACCCATCTTTGGTACAGAACTTTGTCTTCTTCATTGAAGTGATTATAAGTCAACTTTTTTTCCTTGCAGTCTAGGCATCTTTTTTCCAAACATTTCTCCATAAGTTTATCACCACAGCAAATAGTTTGAGCCAATTTTTTGGGCGAATTTGTGTCAATCATTCTTGAAGTTTTAAGGGTGTTTATCAAATTGCTGATGTTAGTATGGGTAACGCAAAGACAGGTGTTTCGCGTTTTCTCAGAAGGAATCAATACCCAAAACGGCCTATACTTGCAAAAGATGGAATAAGAGATCCGCCGACCAGTTTTCTCCATAAAAATTTTGTGAAGATTTTGCAGTGTGTCATTAAGCAGTCTTATCTGTTTTTTTTGCTTGTGTCTTGTAATTGTCTCCTTTTTTCCTGCTGTTAGTCTGCTAGAGTCATCATCCTCCAAGAAAGCTATAACTGCTTTTTGTAGCTCTTCATGTTCTGGCTGTTTGTCTGGCGTATTTGCCTGCATTGGTGACATTGATGATCCACGCGTTTTCTGCCTGAGTCGTCTTAGTCTCATTTTATACTTAGATACTTTGGTTTCCAGTTTCATCACACGTGTTTTTAAAAAAGAATTCTCTATAAGAATTCTTCTTTTGTTCCGTGATGAAACTTTTCGACCAGATAATACACGTGATGAACACGGTTGAGTTGAGTTTGATGAATGCGTAACATCACGCTGGGCTCTGTTTAACATCACATCCATGCTCTTCAATGCTTTTCGTTTCTCTCTTTGTCTTCGCGCCTTGATTCTCCAGTTTTTACGTATGATACGTTTTTCTCGCTCCGTGTAATCTGAGATGGTCTTAATCTTGTTGCTTTTTTTTTTCTTATGGTACCTTTCTCGGTCTTTGCGCATTCGTTCTTCCAAAGCAATAGGATCCTTTTTTTCTTTTTCTCTCAGTCTTCTCATTGTGAGGGTCTTTTTTTCTCGACGTGTCCGTTTTTTTTCTTCTTCGCGTAATTTTCGTGTTGTGGGCGCCATGCCTGCAAATAATAATAAAAATGGGATTTTTTAACTTTCAATATTTTTAACCTTAACCCTGTTCACTTTAGCAATTCAAACCATCGAAACTTCTATGTACACATCGCCGAATAACCATTAATTTTATTAAAGCCCGACTATAAAATGATGTATTTTCTGTGGTCATGCGTCTTTTCTGTGGTCACTTGACCACGGGATGGGATGACCACAGAAGAGACATTCAGTCGTTAATGTTGACAAAAAGGTATTGTATTTTGAGGTTATGATAACATGACTTGGTTATTGTAAATATGTCACTGATTACACATAATCACAAGAAGTAACAGATTTTTTCAACAAACACTTACCACAGTAGCAACGTAACAGAAGAGATCTGATGATCTTTGACGTCGGGAGGTAATGCAATGAGAACAAAACACAATCTAGCCGCCACTTGTTTGTTTGCGTTGAACTTGGACTGACAGGTCACGCGTACAGTAATGGTGTTGCCAGGTTAAAATAATGATTTGCTTTGGTAGGAAAAAAACACGCTTAGGCTGTTTGTAGAAGAAAATCCGTGTGACCACGGAAGGAGATTCAAAGTCTGGAACGAATTGAGAACATACAAAAAAAGCATTTAATTGACATGGTATTTTTATAAGTTTCAAATATGTTAATCAGAACAATATGCAAATGAAAATTTGATGGAGAAAACATGGCTTTTTGTTTAATTTGTATTTTTTGTAGTTGTATAATTCTCAAAAAGTAAGACGGGAACAGACCACAGAAGGAGATATTTTAAGAAAAACAATTAATTAATTATTAGAAATGGGTTAATTTTTATTACGTTTTCGAATATTAATGAAGTACTTCCTTAATTGCCATGTAAATTTAGTTTTCAAGTTCAATGTTTAAAGTATTTACAATGATATTCTGAAATAACAATAATTGTGCTGAAAAGTGGAATGACCCAGATTATACGTGGCTCGCATGCGTTTCATTAGCTTATTCAATTATTGAGCCGGCTCCAAAATGCATAACAGCTTACGCTGGGCCTTTGTTGCCAGTCCGTGGCGTTGGACAAATAGTTAAAATTCAATAGGGATCGTTGCGGGGAAATCTGGACGCATCGCTTGTGGGCCGGCCGTATTCTGGTCGACGTAACCGATACGCTGTGGCTACTCGAAAATTCTTCCTCGACCATGTTGAGAAATGGGCAATTGGTCTTTTGCAATACCTACTGATAACGATACCGCAACACTGCGGATCAATAACATCTAAGCAATTAAGGTTTCTAATTAGTCTGTAAGTTAAGTGTAACACATCTTTCTTATTGGTATCTAGCTGTGCCCGCGACTCCGTTCGCGTACATTTCGATTTTTACGAAGCAGCATTTGTATGAGGGCCACGTCTTATCATAACTGGAGCTAGAATTTAAATAGCCTATCCTGTGTCCCAGATGTCTATATGTTTGTATACCAAATTTCATCAAATTCGGATAATTGGTTTAAGAGTTATGGAGGAACATATATACATACATACACACATACACACATACAGAAAAAAAATTCTAAAAATCGTGAAATTAGTTTCAGTATCATATATTGAGCCTATAAACACAATATCTCTGAAAACAAACTAACTTACTCCATGACCGACCCTTACAGATTTATTATTAGTAATAGATAGATAGAAGATATAGAAGATAAATGGTTATTCATTCATTCATTCAATATATACAAACACTAGCTGACTCGGCTAACGTTGGTTTGCCATATTCATTAGCCTACAAGATACAAAAATAATCATAAAAATCGGCGAAGCCCTTTCGGAGGAGTTCGATGACAAACACTGTGACAAGAGATTCTCGTATTAGATAAATCAGAAATCAAAAATTTAGTTCAACGAAAGAGTTTACATTCTGTTTGTTGAATGTTAATTTACAATGTTATCTTCGACTCGAGATGTAGTGGAGAAAACGTCAGCGAAAAAAGGCTCCACTATGACCATCTTCTCTCAAACTTCTCTCAAAAAAAACAAAGTATACACTATTTAAAAATATAAAAATGAGACAGATCGACTTAAAACTAAAATGTAAAAATGAAGAAATAGAAAGAACAACGTGTGCAAAATTCCTAGGCATTAATATTGACGAAAACTTAAATTGGTCACGACATATAGATCAGGTTATTAGTATTAAATAAATAGCAAAATTTATTTAATATATAGGCTAAATAATATAGCTGATAGGAAAACTGCACTTCTTGCATATCATGGATGTGTGGCTCCCATAATACGTTATGGCTTGATCTTATGGGGTAACTCTACGGAGTCGAACAGGGCATTTATAATACAGAAAAGATGTATTCGTGCCATCGCGGCCGCTAAACCACTAGACTCTTGCAAACCGCTTTTTAAGAAATACAACATACTTACCTTACCTTGCATGTATATCTTTGAGGCAGCTTGTTTTGTAGCGAACCATAAAAACTTATTCACAACAAAAAAACAGGCATTAAGCTTTAGAACGCGATATGAAGATAAACTGATATTACCAGCATGTAAAACAACTTTGCACAGCAGAAATTGCGGCTCTATGCTTGTAAGAGTGTATAACAAAATACCTGTTGAATTCCTAAATTTAAGATGGTCGATGTTCAAGAGAGAAATGTATAATTGGCTGTGCCAAAAGTGCTACTATTCTATAAATGAATTTATGACAGATAATCTTAAGTAAAGTGCCATTTTATTTTTGACATTCCAGCTATTTTTAAATAATTTAATTTTTTATTTTTAATCTAGGTATTTGACTTAATTTTATTAATTAAATGCAACTGACATTTCAATTACTGTATTGACCTGGACATTGTATTATATTAACATTTGTAGATTTAGCACCTGACATAAAAACTTATTTGACATTTGTAATTCATTAATTTCATGATGGTATTTTGACATTTCAATAACAATAAACTACAATTAAATATTTGCATGTTAGAACATATCTAACAGAATGTGAGCTCATATATAATATCATGCCATCCTTATGTACCACGTTTTAAGCAAATAAAATTATTTTATTTTATTTTATTTATTTTTATTTTAATGCGGTAGGCAGAGATACCACGATTTGCCACGTGCCACGATCCTCAAACTTCTTTCGCTTCATCCGGCTTTCGCGCATCCTCGCTCGCGCCGGCTTAGGGTACGACCTTTGCGCACGCGCGTATTATTATGTACGCGCCGCTCTGTCTACACATACAGCCAAGGCAGTCTTATTTAGCGTTTTTGCTAAATAAAAAAAAAATCACCCCAGAACCTGTAGGTTCGGTTAGGCTAGACTGGTGAACTCACGTAGCGGAGCGAGCGAAGGAAGTAATTCTTCTGTCAGAATACCAATTTGGTTAGCGGTAGGTTATTTACGTTGAAACAGTAATATAAATTTATTGGAGCAGATAGCCTGGCTTGCCTTTCGGCACATAAAAAGAAAACAACAATATTCAAACTCTAAGCAGACCTATAAGTACAGAACCAAACCTCGTTTCTTCACTTGCTTTTTGTCGTAGAGAAAAACGTCTTTTTTGTGTTCTGTAATAGAAAATGAAAGTACGAAATTGTGAAACTTTTTTATTTATTATATCAATTCTGTAACTAGCTAGTAATCTCCTCAAGGTATTTTTACGCTTATTTGTTACAGTTTCGTTACATTTATCACATTAATTTGTGGCTTTAATCCAGCGTCCCCACATTTTACCGTCCCTCCAGTCCGGATTCACTGACTTGAAAAGAGTCCGACCAGGTTTCGCTCTGATTCGCAGAGCTTAATCATGGTGAGTAGAGAAGCAGCCCGCGTCGGTGGCTCGTGTTTGCCCGCCCTCCCGCTCAGATAGGATAAGGTAAGGTAATATACGATAAAATAAATTATTGACCAAACAAGTACTAGTTACTATTATTATTATTACTTATTTATTTATTTCAGGCAAAGCCCATTTAGTGTTAGTAACAATTTGAATTAATTCTATGTTAGTAAACAATTAACAATGTATTATTAAAGTTGAATGGCCTAGTCCCAGCCAGCCCCACCGTTTGTCGGCATAAGGTGCATTGACACCCAGTGGCGCTGTATGGGGCTATCCATCCGATCAGCCAACACGCTCAGTAACGATATACTTACCTAGTTATACAGCACTGATACAAGTTAAACAGCACAAAAACTTTAGCATCTGTTACTGAGCTAGGCTTAGTGCCTGTATTACAACACACAGCGCCACATCCCGAATAGGCGCAGTGAATAATATGTTTACAGGTCGTGTTTACAAACACGTAATTAATATAAGTAGGTGTAAGTATCAATCAGATTTGAAATACTTAAGTGAATCCAGAGTTATAAGTTAATAACGAATGTTTGAGTTTGTACATTAAAATAAAATCTGACGCAGCGTGTTCTCGTTGGCCAGGATCGGCCGCGCTCGCTGTCATCAATATTCCGCTGGCAGTTTATGCAAAGCGCGCAGTAGTTAGGGTGGTCGGCAAACTTGTCCGAGGAAGCGATGCTACGGGGCAGGCCGTGCTATCTGCCCCTACCACGAATAAATTGTTAATTTTGCTACAGACCGCATTTAACTATTTTCAATTCAATTCAATTCAAATATTTTTATTCATTGTAAAAACAGAATGTTTACTTAATGAACGTCAAAGTTGTTAGTTTCACAATTAATGGATTATGTGGAGAAGAAGCTAACAAAGAAACTCCACATTTATTCTTTTCAAAACACGTTTTAACTTCATTAACAGAGTTTTCAACTTAAAATATTAGTCATGAATGTGTTGAACACTAGTCACAATCGTCCTTTAAATAATATTAATCTACTGTTTAATGCTAAACATCTTTGTCTTCTAAATAATCCTTGATGTTATAGTAAGCCTTTTTGCACAGAATGTGCTTAACACATTTTTTAAATCGCGTTGGAGGTAACTCTAATATATCTTGAGGAATTTTGTTGTAGAACCTTATACAGTGCCCCATAAAGGATGTGTTAACTTTTGCAAGTCTAAATAGTGGAAATGACAATTTATGTTTATTTCTAGTATTAACATTATGGTGGCCACCAACATTTTCGAAGTCTTTGATATTTTTTCTAACGTACATAATATTTTCATAAATGTATTGACATGCAACTGTTAAGATGTTGGTTTCTTTGAAGAAATCTCTTAGCGAATCCCTACTACCTAACTTGTAAATAAATCGGATGGCTCTCTTCTGTAAGATGAAGATCGTCTCAATGTCTGCTGCCCGACCCCACAGTAGTATGCCGTAGGACATAATACTATGGAAGTAACTAAAATAAAAAAGCCTAGCAGTTGCAACGTCAGTGAGCTCTCTAATTCTTTTGACTGCATATGCTGCAGAACTAAGCCTGTGTGCTAGTTTTACAATATGAGGACCCCATTGCAATTTTGAATCGATTGTGATGCCTAGAAAAACGGTATCTTCTACAAATTCTAGTTTTTCTTTACCGAGTACAATGTTGTTTTCAACTAATTTTACGTTTGGTAAGGTAAACTTTATACATTTTGTCTTTTTGGAATTTAGAAGCAGATTATTTGCCGTGAACCAATCCAACAAACGCGAGAGAGCATCATTTGCATCGTCAAGATTATTTTCTTGTCTCTTAATTTTAAAAATAAGTGACGTGTCATCTGCAAATAATACTATCTCGGACATGTTTTGTACCATAAACGGCAAATCATTTACGTATACAAGGAAAAGGAACGGCCCCAAAATTGATCCCTGTGGTACTCCCATTTTTATTTGTGAACCTGTGGATTTTATACGATTTATGTCCGCTTTTTGAACCCTTCCTTTTAGATAAGATCTCATCAGTTGTAAACCTTTCCCCTTTACTCCGTAATGCTCTAGTTTTAGCAAAAGTGTCTCGTGGTCCACGCAATCAAATGCCTTTGACAAGTCACAAAAAACACCTATAGCATCCCTACGATCCTCCCATGCACTATAAATATGTTTAACTAGCAAGACACCAGCGTCCGTCGTCGACCGTCCCTGCGTGAAGCCGAACTGCTGGTTATGGAGAAGTTGATAATTATTAAAGTGCGTAAGTAGTTGAACTAATACAATCTTTTCGAATATTTTGCTCAATACGGGTAGGATCGAGACTGGTCTGAAATTTGTGGGATCGTGTCTATCGCCACTTTTAAACAACGGAACGAGCCTACTGTATTTCATTAGGTCAGGGAATGTACCCTCACCTACACATTTGTTAAAAATTTTTGCTAAATGAGAAGCGAGGACATCTATTACTGAACTAACTATGATTACCGACATTCCCCACAAAACTTCCGTTTTTTTAAGATTTAATAGTTTAAACGCTTTAATTACGCTATGGGGATTAATGAAGTCGAACGAAAACTCGTAATCGCACGAGGGGACATTGTCTTTTAATAAACTTGCAGCAAGATCAGGAGACGAGTCTAAAGGAGCCGTAGTTTCAATTGGAACATTTGTAAAGAATTGTTCAAAGGCCGCAGCAATGTCCTCATTTGATGTTATTACTTTATCATCTATCTTTAGAGAAAATTCGCGATCCCCTGATTTGGCTTTACCAGTTTCCCTATTTATAATAGTCCAGATTTTTTTAGATTTATTTGAAGACTGGAGGATTTGTTTCTTTATATGTTCGCATTTAGCTTTGTGGCAGCGACTACATACATAAACTCACGCCTGTATGCTAGAGGGGTAGGCAGAGACCAGGGACTGACACTTGCCACGATCCTGACAGATCGCTTACGCTTCCTCAACATTCATTAGTCGGATTTAACTATCCTAAAAATAATATTCACTACAAAAACAAAATGTTTACTTAACGTGAAAACTGTTACTTTCAGAATTAATACATACATACATAAACTCACGCCTGTATCCCAGAGGGGTAGATAGATACCAGGGACTGCCACTTGCCACGATCCACGATCGCGTCTGACTTCAGTTTTGTCTTAGCTTTACCGGATTACTTTTTGTGGTATGGGAAACGAACTGCGATTAGACTACGGTATTATTAATTGAGAAAATAGATTTCCAGAAGCATCTAAACCTTATAGGGATACTAGTAGGTACATTGGTCACTCATCCTTCTGGAATGCTTTATGTACAGCATGGTTCGTAAGTGCCACTGCAATCAGGCGTAGGTCCGAAACACTCAAAAAACATGATTTTGTGACAATACTACTGTCAAATTTTATGAGAAATTTAATTTATAGGTACTTAACTAATCTGTAATACGGAAACAAAATTTAATCCTAAAAGTATGGCTTACTTTTTGAGCAATTTATCATTGTATGTTAGATTCTGGTGAGGGATGCGCCACGGAATATCAGATTTGAGGCCTTCTAGATTTTGTTTTCAATATGTATTAGAAGGATTTTCTAAAAACTTACATGCTTTCCGGGTAGATGAACATTCAAACTATGTGTCGTATTTTTTGCAGAATTTTATTTTATTATTTAGCCAGTGATTCAGGCGGGGCCGCTAAAAACCTCACCCATGAAGAAATGCTCATTAACAGAGTTTTTTACTGAAAGTTACACTACACTACCTACCTCTAGACACAATCGTTCCCGGTAACATTATTTCAAAATCAGACATCTTTGTCTAAGTGATCCTCAATGTTATTATAAGCTTTTTTGCACAGAGTAAGCTTGGCACATTGTTCAACCGTGTCGGTGGTATGTTGTTACTCTAATATTTCTTGAGGAATCTTATTACAGAACCGTTTACAGTTTATCTTATTGCAGATCCGTTTTTCCCGAACTTAAAAGACATTTTTTATGATTTAATTACAAATGTATAGTTTTCAGATTTTCTCTACACTTATAGTATATTTCCCTTGCCAAATTTCACAGTTCTAGGTCAACGGAAAGTACCCTATAAATTTTTATTCCCTTGAGAATGTCGAAATATACTTTTTGCGGCATAAACGACCCTAACTTTTTTACGTTAACTTAGAAGTTCGAAGCTTAACAGTTTCAAGGAACTGTAGACATATAATAATAATATATACATTTTAGTAGACATATATATATATATATGTCTACTAAAATGGTTTTCATTTCAACTCGATACCTCCACGCATTCCCGAGATATAAGGTCTTGACAGACAGACGGACGGGCGGACGGACAACAAAGGAGGGTCCTATAAGGGTTCGGTTTTTCCTTTTGAGGTACGGAACCCAAAAAAAGGAGTGTTCAATATCACGTCTTCTTCCGTTATTCTCAACGGGCAACCCTACAGTAATCTGATTTAGATCGACGGTCCATCTAACTAGCAGTCGCTTATCAGGGCCTCGATTCTATTAGTGTATAGCATTACAATGGCGCCGTGTGGCTCCGGCCTAGAATGAGCCACCCCATTACTTCCCGTGGGTGTCGTAAGAGGCGACTAAAAAACGTAAACCAGGGAACGGGCAGCAGCGTTGACCTGCGATACCAGAACACTGCGATCTCTAATCCGCCTGCCAAGTGTGGAGATTACGGCAAAACCTCCCATACAGGGAGAGACCCATGTCCTTCAGTGGACTGCTATGGGTTGATGATGATTACAATGACAGATACATTGTCGGGTCGCGTGACGCGATTTGTTTCACACCTTTGACGCCCAAATAGGCCTAGATGCATTAACGTGTGCGCGCGTGGACTTGAAGCGGCACAGAAATGAAATCGACGATTTTATGTAGACCGGTGGCCGAAAATTGCCACTGACAATATCGCAAACGTGGCTGACCCAAGCGGCGGGACGAACTCACGACCTTTCTACCAAGTAGGCAGGAGGTGGCCATGAACAGGGAGGAGTGGATAGCTAAAGGGGAGGGCTTTGCCCAGCAGTGGGACATAACCGGCTATACATACTTAAATAAAATGTCTCCTGAACAGCGTCTGCCGTTCCGTGGTCTGCTCGAGAAACTACTTTGAACGTTGCTTCTTCTACTTTCTGTAAACAGAGAGACCCCATAGTAACAGGAGACCTTTAGCTGTGTTCATTTTAATAGCTTTGCAGTACACATAATGAACTCACGAAACATAATTGCGAACGCGATTCTCCGCAAAACTTACGTCATTAGTGATATTCATTCAGCTTTTGTCTGCTTGTACACAATCCTTTAATTTAAATACTTTGAAAGCCCATATTTACTAGTATTATTTATTCTAATTCTTTATTGCACTAATTAATTACATTGTAAATGTACAAGGGCGTGCTTAATGCTTATACGTCCCACTATTAACAGACGATTAAAATAAGCGAAATCTGAGCATTTTATTTTATTTATTTCTAGCTGACCTGGCAAACGTTGTTTTGCCAAACCAAATATACACAAAAGAATCATAAAAATTGGTGAAGCCGTTTCGAAGGAGTTCGATAATAAACACTGTGACACGTGATTTTATATATTACATTCGTAGGAGCGCCAACAGAACGTTTAATCGCCATTAAACGTAATAGTGGAACGTAAATAGGCCAATCATGATAAATAGTTAGCCGATGTGTATCTATGAAATCACAAGGGGCTCAAAAACAAATTGACTGTTAATTTCGATATGGTTGCAGATATTGACTATGGTTACCACCTGATAAGCACAGAAGGCCCTTAGCGAAGCCGGTGGTCAGTGAAGCACTAATAATGCGACTGTGCGTGTCTGCAACCGTTATTTTATTACAAAAGCGCTAAGGCATGTTGGATTCTTCATAAATGCTCACGTAGTGTACCCACTACCTATATTCCTAATGCATGAAAAACAAAGGGGACCACTGTAACAGACAAATTGATAGACAAATCAAGATTGTTGGATTCTTCGTAAATACTCATGTAAGTATCCATTACCTATATTCGTAAACACAATCATGATGTCTATCAAAAGGTAGTGTCGCTCAATGTCGACTGTCGTCTCTAGTTCTTTACCATATCCCTTCAAGGCATAGGTACACGTTTTACGTTAATATGTGCGTGTCGTCGCGCTTTTGAGCGGAATTTATTTCGACTTACTCGACCTTATTTTATAAAGCGACGATTTTTCGTAACGTTGACTTTTTTAATTTCTGGTTGATTTTACCACAGACTACTTAAACTGAGGTGTGTTTTGAGGAATCTTGTTTTTTCTTTAAATAACATACCGCAAGGTTTACAACAGACTATTTAAAATGCATTTGAAGAGTGTTTTAAAGGAACATAACAATAAATAATCGTGTTCGTGTAAGTCTGTCGGTCTTTTTAGGGTTCCGTTGTCAACAAGAAACCCTTATAGTTTCGCTATGTCCGTCCGTCTGTCTGTCTCTCCACTTGCCTGTCCAGCACAGAAACGATAAGTACTAGACATATTTATTACGTCGACAAAGGGTAAAATAAAATTTTGAAAAATATTTTTTTTGTTACGGATATATCCTACACCTATAAATTAAGGATGCAATTTCTTTTCTTGCCTACAACATAGCGTAAGCGTAGACCATTTTTTATGACGCCCTACTCGGACAAAATTTGCGCTTTACTCGCAAACGGAACCCTAAATCAAAAAATTGTCTTCCTACACCCACAATATTTTTCAACCAACGATGCCCCACATGATAGGGTAAACGAGAAAAAAAAACTCATCCCCACTTTTCATGTTTTTTTATGGAGGTACATAAAAAAAAAAAAAGAAAATCAAACCTTTTATTCTTTAACTTCGTCAGCGTGATAAATACGTAAACACATACCAAATTACAGCTTTCTAGTGCTATTCTATGTTTCTGTAGTGGTATGTCTCTGTTTTTGCTATCAAGCGATCTTTCTGCGTAAATCTATCCTGTGCCGGTCATTGTATCTGTTGCTAGTGCTCTATAATTTTCCATGTTTCCACGGACGATGTGGCGTGTTATTATGTTAATATTTTGAATGTAAAGCGATGCATGGTCGAACGACCCCATTGTTTCAGTATTGGTTGAATTACGAATCTGTACTGAACGGCCTGACCTAAATTATGTGATAATGAATAAAGGACATATAGCGTTACACAGGATATTGACTATTCTCGCTGCTGAACATATCGCACCTTCGGTAGTATAAGGGCACATCTTACGAGAAATGGTAAAATGATTTAAGTATGCAGAAATGCCTTAAAAACACTTCTTTATCTGGTGGGGTGAAGACTCCCATTAGATTCAGTTAAAAAGTGTCTGGGGTGTTCACAAACTTTAGCCCTTGAAATCGCCAACCTGCTCTGGGCACGCGTAGTGATTAAGCCCTTACTCTCCTTCTCCTCTCTCTCTCTCCTCGCTGAGACTAGTTCTGTCCCCTTCAGTGGGACAAAAAAACAAGAAAAAAAGGGATATTTTTTCGCTAAGCTGTTTGTGTGGGTGGGCAGTTCTATTTTCAAACGACATTATGAGTATAATGATTGTTATAAAAATGTATTGATGATAAAATTAAATGTAATCGGAGGCTTTGCTTTAAAACTAAAGTATTTTTTTGCTAAAATTGCGGACATTTCAGATATATTTTTGGTATTGATAAAGAAATGTTGATAGTACTTACCTACATTTCTTTATGAAAACCGAAAACCTTTAAAAGGCCTAACTGACCAGTAAAAAATGCGAAGCCCTTTCCATGTTAAAAAGAAAAATAAATCATCTTTAGTTTTAAAAAAAGATATAAAATACATTTTTCGCTGAGCTCTTTGTGTAGTCTGTGTAGGTTCATAGGTTGCCAGTTCCATTTTCAAACCACAGAATGAACGTGCAAACGTGCAAAAACGTAATGTGACCCGAAGGGCGCCTTCGAAATGGGATACGCTCATAGCGTCTCTGTCTGACCTATTTATAAAGAGCTTTTTCTTTTGAATCCTATTATACCCTAGTTGAAATTTTCACAGAATATGGCGAATAATGTTATTAGGGCGGATTGCCCACCAATGGTAATTCAACATACTTCAACAGGAAAACTAAACTAAACGTGTGCGTGCGTGTGCGTGTGCGTGTGCGTTTGCATGTGCGTGTGCGTGTCCATGTGCGTGTGCGTGTTCGTGTTCGTGTGCGTGTGCGTGTTCATGTGCGTGTGCGTGTGCGTGCGTGTGTGTGCGTGCGTGTGTGTGTGTGTGTGTGTGTGTGTGTGTGTGTGTGTGTGTGTGTGTGTGTGTGTGTGTGTGTGTATGTGGGTGTGTATGTGTGAGTGTGTAGTCTGCTCAGTTGAATTACTTTGCCTTCGAATTACTTTATAATAAGATATTTTAGAAGTCGGGTTATTTGTTTTTATCGACGATATTTAATATCGTTGGTTTTTATATATATATTTATTTCATTTTATATTTCTCAACCAAACTGCTTGATTCTGAAGCCACTATCCTATTATACTTTACTGCCCATGAAACATTTAACAGGATTGTTCATAAGAAATAACATGTACAAAGGCGACCTTATCTCTGTAAGAGATTTCTTCCAGCAAATCTGGAATAAAGTAATCGTATCATACGACATTTTTATTGTTTCGGAGCAGAATCCAGAGTTCGCTGAACTGGCAGCTATACAGGGCGGCTCTGTGACACCCTGTACAGTACAAAGGGATTACCAATAGCCCTTCAGTCGAGATCCTCTTTGTGGACGAAGCTGGATGAAGCACGTTTCTGGGCCGTGTACGTTGAGGCAACGTTGTAGCGTATTTACAATTAGACAAACGACTTTGTGTTAAACGAAAACGGGTACATACTGATAGTTAAAAACTTAGACGTCTAACTAGCGCTAACAAATTACCCCCGTTCAATTGTGGCGTGGCAGGCGGGGCTTGTCAATTGTGTAGCCAATCGGAGTGAGTTCAGTACTACCCGGCAAAATATCTATGCACCTGCCACCGTCAGCCCACCATCTTGCGAGGTAAGTAGATGTTTCGACGGGTTATACATCGATGAAGTCACTGGTTTGACGTTTGTATAAAGCCAACCATCAGTTACGCTGTCACTCACTACAGCCCCATCAACGTCTACGTCACGCATGGCGCAGAGGCTGAACCAATCACAGAGTGATTTACTCTGCAGCACATCTTGCGCTCATTTAATTGGTAAAGACTAATCGTTAGAACTGAGGAACATTTTTGAGTGTGAATTTTGTAGGAAGAAATACTTCTATGGTTTTTTTATGGATAGGTGCATAAAATAAAAATAATAATTTTTTACATCAAATAACCGAACTGCTAACAAGTCTTAATTATTTTCTTTTTGTTGCGCTAATCCGTGCTGAGGACAATTTTAAAAACCTATTTCTTTATTTTGTTTTGTTTTGTTTTTTTTTTTGTTTTTTTTTTGTTTTGTTCTGTTCTGTTCTGTTCTGTTCTGTTCTGTTCTGTTCTGTTCCGTTCCGTTCCGTTCCGTTCCGTTCCGTTCCGTTCCGTTCCGTTCCGTTCCGTTCCGTTCCGTTCCGTTCCGTTCCGTTCCGTTCCGTTCCGTTCCGTTCCGTTCCGTTCCGTTCCGTTCCGTTCCGTTCCGTTCCGTTCCGTTCCGTTCCGTTCCGTTCCGTTCCGTTCCGTTCCGTTCCGTTCCGTTCCGTTCCGTTCCGTTCCGTTCCGTTCCGTTCCGTTCCGTTCCGTTCCGTTCCGTTCCGTTCCGTTCCGTTCCGTTCCGTTCCGTTCCGTTCCGTTCCGTTCCGTTCCGTTCCGTTCCGTTCCGTTCCGTTCCGTTCCGTTCCGTTCCGTTCCGTTCCGTTCCGTTCCGTTCCGTTCTGTTCCGTTCTGTTCTGTTCTGTTCTGTTCTGTTCTGTTCTGTTCTGTTCTGTTCTGTTCTGTTCTGTTCTGTTCTGTTCCACCGTTGGCGAGTGGTATTTCTACTATAACTTCACAAATGTATGTAACTTAGAAAACAAAGTCGTTGGTACATGCCGGGGCTCGAACCCGCGACCTTCCACATGAGAAGCCGGCATTCTACCGCTCCGCTACCACCGCTGCCTATGCATATACAATAGGGTGGGTCAAAAAAATTTTTTCGTTCCTTTTCTTTTCTAATAGCAATAAAAGTGTGTGTATTGGGATAGAATAAGCAAGTACAAAATATTATTTGATTATATTTTGGTTAACTGCCTCCGGATTGGATTTAAAATTTCGAAAAAAATACATTTGAGGTGTATTATTATGTTCCATTTAGAAAACATTTCAACTGCATCTCAAACCTATTTAAAACGTTAAACAATAGCAAATATAGTCTATTTAGATAGAATACGCATCAAACGCATGTCCAATATTATTTAGAGGCATGAGGTGCGGGGGCAGGAGGGCGAAATTGCATTTAGCGCGCTATTTTCTTTCACCTCAGTGACGCTGCGGCTAGTGAGATTAGAGGACGTGTTTTGCTCAGTGTCACTATGGAACGTACTCGAAAGTGTTTCAAATGTCCTTTGCTAGGTGAATTATATGATATAAAAGACAATATGCTAGCAACTTACGAGGATGTGATCAAATATTACGAATGGACGAGAAGGGAAATCAAATTCAACAAAAGTTCCCAGAAAGAGCCAACATTTTCGGAAATCGCGGATATTGTTGCGAAAAAAATTTCAAGTATTTGGATTAAAGCATCTTTACCAACTGTAACACACGCTAGAGTGTGTCAAATGCTAAAATCATACCACCTTAAGTACAAAAACCTCCTCAAATCTCACCCCAAAATACCCCAGAAAACATAGATGTGTTTCAGCGCAATAGCAAGGCTCTCTTCGACATTTGTTCTTGCAAATGCAAGGATTTAAACTCATGCATCTGTTCTAAAGAAAGAAAAGTACCAACAAATGAGCGTATTTTCCTGATTGATCAACGCACCTCGAGAAAAATGATTATAGGAAACGTCGACGTCACTAGTACTAATCAACTCAGAAAATCATTGAAAAGAAAATATTTACAACAACAAAGCACACAAAATAAAACAACAGATCACATCGAAGAGCCAATAGAACCACTTAATACTTCATCATCATCATCAATTACCAACGATTCCGATTGGGATGATCCCGTAGTAGAAGTTAAGCTACCCACTACATCTCAGCAGGGATGCAGTGGAATAAATTTTTCTGCGCTTTCAAAGACTTGCGATAGGTTTGGAATATCGGACAGAGCAGGAGCAGCTATTGCTTCCGTAGTTTTGCAAGCAACAGAGTCTGCCCCGGTGATTGACAGAAGCAAATTGCGTAGAGAAAGAACCAAAACCCGACAAAGTATAATGTCTAAGGACCAAGTACAATCAATCCCCACTCTATATTTCGATGGACGCAAAGACCGAACTCTTACAATGATAAAACAAGGAGCTAAGTTTTACAGGCAAACGATACTGGAGGAAAATATTTCACTTATAAAAGAACCAGACTTTTTACTTAGGTCACATTACACCAACCTCCGGAACTTCTAAAATGATCGTAAAGGCAATTACAGAATATTTTTTTAACGAAAACCTATGTATGGATGATTTGCTGGCAATTGGATGCGACGGGACGAATGTGAACGTTGGAAAGTATGGAGGAATCATACGTTTACTAGAAAAACAATTAAATAAACCACTGCAATGGATTGTCTGTCTGCTTCATATGAATGAGCTACCATTTCGGCACTTGTTCGCGCATATCGATGGCGCAACTTCGGGACCCAATACATTTTCAGGAAAAATTGGAAAAGAGTTGGAAAACTGTGAAATGAAACCCGTAGTCCAGTATCAGGCAATACCTTCGGTGTTGCCGCATGTGACAGCCCAAGATCTGAGCACAGATCAATCTTACCTGCACAGCATTACGTCCGCTATCTCGACCGGCGTATTTCCCGAAGATTTGGCAAAGAAGTCACCTGGAAAGATGTCACATGCTAGGTGGCTTACCCGGGCTAATCGTATATTGAGGCTATATGTTTCGACAAAATCCCCCTCAGAAGAGTTGTCGATTTTAGCAACCTATGTAGTTAGGGTTTACGCTCCGACTTGGTTCGCTATCAAAACTCACCCGAGTTGCAAGGATGGTGCACTTCATTTGTGGAAACTCATTTCCACTTCTAGATACCTCACAGCAAACCTGAAAGCCGTAATAGATCCTGTAATTACACGAAATGGCTATTTCGCCCACCCAGAGAACTTATTACTGGCAATGTTGACAGACCCCCAAAAACACATTCGGGAGTTAGCTGCACGTCGTATTCTGAAGGCCCGGAGCGTTCCTGAAACAAAATTAAGACTTTTCCAAGTACCTGACCTGAACTTGAACGCTTCATCATACGTTGAATTAATAGATTGGCAGAAAAATATTACGCAGCCTCCTGTTCTCAAGCGTGTGAGCGACGAAGAACTGCAGTTATTTATAGCACAGAAAGGTGAAGGTGAATTGCTGCTTCTGCGCTTGCCATCACACACCCAAGCAGTAGAAAGAGCAGTGAAGACAGTGACCGAAGCCGCCAGCACATTATGCAGCAAATCTGCTCGAGAGGGATTTATTAAATCACAAATAGAGTCTCGCAAAGATATGCCGAGATTCGACAGCAAAAAAGATTTTAAGGTAGTTTAATAGAAATTTCTATGATTTACATGATGGTTTTTCATATTTTCTTTGTTATAATAGACAAGTATATTCAATTAACATGTGTTTTTCTTTAATTAAAAGCTTGTATTTAGGAAAATTATATTTTTTTTACAACTTCTCTTAAAACCATTATATTATAAATTTTGTCAAGTTTCAAAAAAGATCCGGAGGCAAAAGATATTAACCAATCGTATTGATATTTTGTAAGTGTTATAAGTACATAATAACACAAATTTTTACCGCTATTACGTAAAAAAATGAGACATTTTTTTTTCTTCATACATTGGCGATCTCAGGAGTAATAGCGCTTTATCAATACCAATCTAGGTCAGCATTGATAAAGCGCTATTACTCCTGAGATCGACCTCGAGAACGCAGTCACGTTACAGTTTCGTGTCAAATTGCATAATTGAAATGGGCTCTCAAGATCGACCTAAGGTGAGAGCGCTTCTTCAATATGGTCCGTAGCGAACGTTTTGTCACATGACACCGTGTAAATCATTTAGTACAGACGCAAAGGCCGTGCCAAGCTTACGGGATTTCAGACAGGTAGGCCGGTGACGTAACGTCATCAGGATATATGAAGCTAATCTGTCCAGCATCATCAGATCCCTGATCGATGATCGGTCTGCGCTAGCGTTCCTAGAAAGCTGATCCGGGCTTGGGGAGAACAGCTATTGCGCTCTGAGAAAGGCTTTTCTTTTGGCGCTAGACAAGCTGATGGAGCCCTTTAACATGGCATAGTAGTGTCATCGTAACTTAAGGAGCTTCATACTGCAACCCTAACGTCACCATTGGAAAAAAACCATATAATTTTTTACTTTGCAAAAAGTGTCAGACCAATCTCTCAATCATATAAATTGTGGTTGTTAGGACCAATCCCAACCGAGAACCTAAAAACAAAATCCCAATGCTACATAGCATTTCGGCAAAACAGCCGTTTTTGGCATAAATTCTGTGTAGTATCTAGATCCTTGGTTTTAGGTTCTTGGCCATGGGTCCTTAAAATCACAAATAACACTATTGGAGCGAGTGAATGGAGAAATACTGTCAGTCCGTCCCTCCATCCACCTTGCGTCCCATCCATTCGTCAATCCGTCCGTCCATATATCAATATACGAATACTCAGAATTTCATCATCAGCCACCCGACGCCCAGTGCAGCGCCCACACAGGCCTCTCTGATGGTTTTCATAGCCATGAGGGGTTTTGCCATAATCGCCACGCTTGGGTTGGCGATCGCAGTATGCGGTTGGAATCTCACGAAGACGCTGCTGCCCGTCTCCTGGTAATTGATTTCCATAGTCGCCTTCTACGACATCCACGGAAGGAAATGGAGTGACGCTTTTCTTAATCCGGCGCCACACGGAACTCAGAATGTCAACGTTGATACCAAAAAAGCTAGAAGCAAGTGGAATAGCTGTTCTGCTCCGTACGCGGAAGTGCTGAGCTTGATAGATAGACTCGGCGGTCAGTTTCGGGTGTAGCGGCCGCGTGACTGATGAAAGGTTCGGACTGCAGCCCTTACGCCATCTTTGTACAGTCGACAGCCGTTCCACTCTTACATTTTTGCTCAGAAAAACAGGTAAACTCATTATTTTTAATGATTCTTACATAGTTATATATTAGTCAAAGTCAAAGTCAAAAATTTTTATTCACTATAAAAACAAAATGTTTACTGAATTAACGTCAAAGCTTTTAGTTTCACAATTAATAGATTATGTGGAGAAGAAGCTAACAAAGAAAGTCCACATTTGTTCTTTTCAAAACCGGTTTGCTTAATTAACAGAGTTTTCAACTTAAAGTTACACTACACTAGATATAATCGTCCTCGTTAACATTACTTAAATATCAGACATATTGTATCTACCAAATATTCCTTAATGTTACAATAGGCTTTTTTGCACAGAGTATGCTTAATACATTTTTTAAACCGCGTCGGTGGTAACTCTAATATATCTTGAGGAATCTTATTGTAGAACCGTACACAGTGCCCCATAAAGGATGTATTAACTTTTGCAAGTCTAAAACGTGGAAATGACAATTTATGTTTATTCCTAGTGTCAATATTGTGATGGCTACCAACATTTTCGAAATTGCTATTAAACGGGTCTTACCCCAACCACGGCAGCTGCAACGTTGCCGCAACGTCGGGAGTTCAGGTAATTAAACTTCACCTAATAGATAATCGCGACCTGTTTAATATATATACCTAATATAAACTGCTATTAAAGTTGAAATAAAGTATGAACAGTAAAAAAATAAACTTAATCTTAGTCTGGGCAGCATTATTGTCTAATATCAAAATGCCTGTTCGAAATAGATGTAATAACAATATAGAAGAAGTCTGTACCTTAGGTGCGAGCACGCCGAAGTTTGCGCGGCGAAGGAGCTCCTTTAATTTTCTTCATTTGCTTCAGGTTTCCGTAATAGTTGTTCACCACACAAGAATACACACAATAAACAGTACATAAACTTAATGCCTATGATAATTGTTTATTTTCATTAAAAGAACTCAATTTAATTCAATTCAAAAATTCTTTATTGCACAAAAAGGTGTATTTTATAGTATTTTCTTTCTTGAGTTATGTGAATAGTGCAAGGGGTAGTGCCGAGAAAGATTTATTGCAATAAATTACTTATACGTGTGTTTAGGCAATGAAAAACTGCTACAATATTATCATCATTAGAAAACGAAAGTAAATTTCGCCACGATCTACAGAGCTGTAATAGCTCAGGTGGGAATAAGGGCGGTCCCGAAATCGGAAGACCCCGGTTCGAGTTCAGGGTCCGATTATTTTTTTCCTCCTTTTTTTTCATCGCATCTAAATATAATTTCAAAAAAACACGATAAACAAAAAAAAACCGAGCAAGGCTCGGTCATTCAGGTACTAACAAGTTATACACGAAATCTATAAGCATAGAATACCTACACTCTATAACACAATAAACAGAACTACAAAAAAAAAAATCTTATATTAGGGGTTAAAGTATGAAATTGCCGTTTTATTGCAATAGGTTCTTTGAATTGACATAGAATCTTCATGGTTTGAGGTTTTCGAATGAAACTTTTTTCAAATGGTTTCTATGATGTTCTTTTTTTAAAAAATGTGAAACATTTGAATATCGACTTTCAATTGTTTTTGTTATTCAATTTAGACAAGAAAGATGGATACTGCGAAAATTCGAGTGATTTTTGAATACGAGTTCCGACGCGGAACTAACGCGGCAGAAACAGCCCGCAATATCAATGCTGTGTTTGGAGAGGGGTCTACTAATGAACGCACCGTGCGATTTTGGTTTAAACGCTTTCGTGATGGAAATTTCGACTTAAAGAACGAGCTACGAGGAAGACCGCCCACACAGGTGAATAACGATGAATTAAGAGAGATAGTGGAAGCCGACCCTAGTCAAACTACCCAGGAATTAGCGGCATGGCTTAACGTTACCTTACCCACAATATTGACTCACTTGCGTCAAATCAATAAAATTAAAAAATACGAAAAATGGGTGCCTCATAATCACTAGAATTTTCGCAGTATCCATCTTTCTTGTCTAAATTGAATAACAAAAACAATTGAAAGTCGATATTCAAATGTTTCACATTTTTTAAAAAAAGAACATCATAGAAACCATTTGAAAAAAGTTTCATTCGAAAACCTCAAACCATGAAGATTCTATGTCAATTCAAAGAACCTATTGCAATAAAACGGCAATTTCATACTTTAACCCATAATATAATCGGATTATTACTCTGCAGTCCGAATTAGTGCTCATGGATTCTAATTTTAAACACGTCGACTGACGGGAACTTTACACTTTGCTGGTGATGTGTTGTTCACAGTACACATCAGTAATGCATGTTGAGTTAGTGACCCTTTTTGTTGCCACGGAGCTCGGAGGCACAATGTCCTCATTTTTTTCGTTAGATTATTGTTTTCTTTTCTCGTTCTTGCTGTAATTAAGAAAGAAAGAAAGAAAGATATATTTATTTGACGATACAATACTCAAAAACATAAATTAAATTACATAAATTAGGTAATTTTTTATGTCTGTGCTTTTGTGGCAATGTAAATAAATGTTTTCTTTCTTTCTTTCTAACATATTTTACATTTCGTGTAAAATTAATTAGGCTAGCATATAACACGTTTTGCCTAAGCTAGGTTACTTTAATGTAACTTGTATTTTAGGCGTATTTACAATTTTTTGATAGAGAAAGAATTTTGAAGCTACTGAGCCCTTATTATGAAAAATGCGACATTATCGGAAGTAGCGAGTATCTCACGATATGATATGACGTCATTGGGCTAACAAAGAGCCATGTATTTCTAGCGTTCATTACTCAGTGGCTGGACATTTCCAAAAAAAAACCGTATTTGTCGCTAGATTCGAGTGAATTGTCGGGCTCAAGCGCGACGTTGACCCTTCCGAGCATATCGCTGCTTCATAATAAGGAATCCGTTCATACAATTCAATAATATTTATACAAAGAGATTTGACTTACTTTTGTTACGTAAATATGTTACAGATGGCTTCAGTCGGGATATTTTTCCATGTTTGTGATTTTCTTGCCTAGTTTGGGACCAGGAGAAGTGATTGTGTTGCGTGGAAGTTATCATATTAACTCTGATAAAAATCACAGTATGCAACTTTTTAGAGAAATGAAACGCAATATTGCTTGCACCTCACGTCACATCGAAACTTGCCAAATTGTGTCAGTCGCCAAGCACCTGGGGCCCAATTCTGTTAGTGCATTAATGGTAGGGCTTTTAATATACCTACGCTCATATTTACTGCTCGAATATTTTGAGTAAATAGATTTTTTCGAATATACGCTATTTTGTATCTAAATATTTTTTCCTCCTAAGATAATGACTTTGTGGTTTTGAGAAGGCCCCACTAAACATGTTGATTTTTACTTCATTAAAATTAACTGTCGCTTTTTACTTTTCAAATAACACCGTTTTGTCTAGCAGTACTTGTTGACTAAGAGGCACCTTTAAACTCCGATGAAGCCTAGGCTGTTCTGAAATTATTGCGAAGTTGCCATACCAAATATTTGACGAAAGTATCAGAAAATAAGTAATTAACAAGTTTGTTGGCAGTTAGGCTCTTTAATTTTGGCCATTAACAAAATTAAGTAAATTAACAAATAATTACCTACTAGGCAAACTTGGAAACTTTCAAGTTTCAACTGACATGGCCCACCGAATTAGCATGCTGAAGTGGCAGTGGGCCGGCCATATCATCCGAAGAATTGATAACCGATGGGGTAGACGAGTTCTTGAGTGGAGACCGCGGATCGGTAAACGTAGTGTAGGACGTCCTCAGACTCGGTGGAGCGATGACCTTCGCAGGGCGGCTGAGAAGAGCTGGATGAGAGTAGCTGAGGACCGTGCTCAGTGGCGTGCAATAGGAGAGGCCTATGTCCAGCAGTGGACAAGCATAGGCTGATGATGATGATGATTAAATAGCCTACGACCTACCAAATATGTAAAGCCGTTTTGGAGGAGTTTGATAACAGACCCTGTGACACAAGATTTTTATATATTATTATTATAGAGAGGTGGTAGCGCAGCGGTAGAACTGCGGCCTCACATTTGGGAGGTCATGGGTCCAAATCCCGGCATGTACCAATTACTTCGTTTTCTAAGTTACATACATTTGTCAAGTTATAGTAGAAATACCACTCGCTAACGGTGAAGGAAAACATAGTGAGGTACCCTGAGTGTCTGAGTTGTTCAGATACCTCAGCGCTTGAAATTGCCAATACGTAGTGGGCACGCGTGGTAATTAAGCCCATACTCTCTCCCAGAGAGAAGGCTTGCGCCCTGCAGTAAGACGTATTCAGGCTTAATAAAAATGCCACATAGGCACGACTAAAAATCGTACCTATAACAATGTAATGAAAAATGGAGTTCCCGCCTAATGAGGTTAAAATTCAACATAATCGTCTCAAAAAAAGTTAAGACTGTTTAGCAGTTGGGTTATTTGATCTTTAAAATTAATCTTCTTATTTTATGTAGCTATTTCTTTAGACCCGTTAGATCCTGGAAAAGATTAATAGTTATTTGTTATACAAGAGGGCAAAGTTGCTTTTTAACCGCGTGCTCAATTTTGATGACCGAGCAAGCGAAGGATTCTAAAATTGAATTACGAGCGAGGGAATGAAAGGAGCACGAGTTGAAAAATCTTTGCACTCGAGTGCAACACGTAACTTTTCATCCCACCTCAGCGAGGAAATGACTAAATGCAAAAAAACACAAAGGAGGTTCCGAGTCTGAGTAACAAATTAATCAAAGTTGTATGATAAATTGGGCTCTATGGAGGTAGAAGTAAATAGGTTTACACGATGTTCTAAATTCGATTTAATTTATTCTCTAGCGGATAAAAACGGCCTTTGGGATATCGAACAGCAAAAATACTACTCTTTCCGAGATGGGGGAGATGAAAAAACTACTACTACATAATTCTTTGGCGCGATCAGGTCCTCTAGAATTCTACTGATTAAACACAAAACACAAACTATTATAGATGACAAAAAGCAGAATACAGAGTTAGTATAGAGAGACTGCATTAACAAAATGTAGGCCCTGTTTTCCACCAAAGCTGGCTAGAGCCACACGTGTGTTAGAACACGGTCTAGATGCTATCTGCCCGATATATGAGTAATGAAGGGCGGAACTAATAAATCTTATTGCGTCGCCGCACCGACGTCGACGAATATTGATGAGCTGGAGCGTCAGCAGAGGAAACTGCGGCATAAATTGACTTATAATTGGACCGCGCAGAAATGTTCCAACCCACAACTAAGTAACTCGCAAAGAAATAAAGGAATGCGATGTGCCTTACATGTGTTTATTAAAGTGTATTTGCAATTAATTTAATTTATTTATCTTTTTAGGGTTCCGTACCCGATGGGTGCCTAACGGGACCCTATTACTAAGACTTCACTATCCATCTGTCTATCTGTCTGTCTGTCACCTGGCTGTATTTCATAGACTCACAGATGATGTATTTTTGTTGCCGCTATAACAATTAATACTAAAAACAGAATAAAATTTTTTGCTCGATATTAATAACATCAACAGGTAGACGCTTGAAATATTCACAGAATATTTAATTCCTATGTCCAGCAGTGGACAAGCATAGGCTGATGATGATGATGATGATGATGATTTAATTCCATATTCGCTTCAAAAACAAATAATAAAATAAAAATAAAATAAATATTTAAGGGTGCTCCTATAAAGCAAACGTGATTATTTGCCGTTTTTTTCTCGATCTTTGTGTCTAATTTCGTATAGATAATGATACGGCACCCTTCGTATGAGTCCGACTTGCACTTGGCTGGTTTTTAAATATAGCCGTGTTACAAACATTTTACTATAATTTATAAAGAAATGAAAAAACTTTATTGAAAACAGTTACAAAAAAAATACTACTATCACAATATCGTTAAGTTACGATTCTGTTTCCATATTAGATTTAACTTCATTAAAGTTCGTGAATTAGTAGCGAGAACTTGTTTTTTATTACAGTTTATACTACGAAATATAAAATTAAAAACTTAAATCACAGGATTGTACTTCCCATTTAACTGGGAATGCGATGGCAGACTGGTGAGACTGACAAACACCATCCACTTCACCCAAGAACGGCCACTAGACCCTGTATTAATCATCTACCATTATACATTAAAAAAATCCAAGAAAAATACAGTTTCGTTGTCGCGAAAGAGATTTGTCAGGAGCGTGGCGAATGGCAAACTCTGGTCCCTGCCTACCCCTCCAAGATACAATCGTGAGTTTATGTAATGATGTTATATAAAGTAGTCGCTTTTAAAATAAAGAGCGAAGTTTTTTTTTTTCATTAAAATGTAGCACAGCCTTTGCCGACCCTACACAAGCTCCGTGATACTTTTCCGAACGGGCCGTGACACTGATTACCGTGTAACATAATATCCGTTACAAAACGTGACTTGTTTCAGATACCGGCTGAAAAATGCCATACAAGACCTTCACTAACCTGGAGCGTTTTTGTGCTGGGAAAGTTAGGTGGAGTGGAAATATGCGAGGTTGGCTTGTAATATTGGTCTAACGACTTGATATACTTATATTTTTTTCTCTTTTATTGTTATTTCATTTGTGTAGACGGACGCAAAGGTGGAACGCTGGCCTCACATTTAAGAGATCGTGGGATCCCAGAAAATAAAGTTACATAAGGCAGCGTATATAGGTCCCACTGTAGGGCACAGGCCTTCTCTCAGGAAGAGAGTATGGGCTTAATCACCACGCGTGCCCACCGCGGATTGGCGATTTTAAGCGCTGAGGTATGTGAATAGCTCAGACACTCTGGTTTCCTCATGATTTTTTCCTTCACCGTTAGCGAGTGGTATTGCTACTTTATAGAATAGTTATCTTCACAAATGTACATAACGTACAAAATAAAGTTATAGGTACATGCCCGCACTGGGACTCGAACCTGGGTCTCTCGCTTCAGAGTCCAATGTTCTACCCACTAGGCTACCACCGCTTAAAAAAACTATTTAAATAAAGTTATTTTATTCAAATGCGATCTGAAGCATTGCTAGATAATCGAATTACGGGTCTTTAATTTTGCTAGGAAATATTTAGTTGTTGATTGAGAAATTTTCCTACTAAAATGATAAATTTTGTAAGCAACTTTTCTTTAAACAATGCTAAGCTGAGTTAATGTCACATCTGCCGCAAAATAACAATATTCCAGGCACTGCAGCGTCCGAGTGGTACCTTCACCCATCTAGTGTGAAGGTAAATCGCTGCATAAATTATCTCATTACGTAGATGCAAAGGCCAATACCTACTACCAACAATATGTTTTATCTCAATGACCTCTGACTGAACATAATCAGTTAGACCAAGATTTAGACCCAGGCGGACATACTTAGATCAAATAGGGGATGTAATATAGCAAAGGGTAAGATAAAAGTACCCGAAACCGGCGTACGTGCATGCAACGACTAATGAATGTTGAGGAAGCGAAAGTGATCTGTCAGGATCGTGGCAAGTCGCAGTCTCTGGTCTCTGCCTACCCCTCTGGGATACTGGCGTGAGTTTATGTATGTATGTATGTACCTGAGATTTCCGCACTCAAATTTGAGCCATGTATTTAGCAAGCGCTGAGGTATTTGAACATCTCACACATTTTCTTCTGCAGTTTCTTCAAGATGTGTTCCTTTACAGTTTGCGAGCGGTTTTGCTACGACCAGTTCAATACCACTCGCTAACCGTGAAGGAAAACATCGTGAGGAAACCCGAGTGTCTGAGCTATGCACATACCTCAGCGCTTGAAATCGCCAATCCGCGGTGGGCACGCGTGGCGATTATGCCCATACTCTCTCTCTGAGAGAAGGCCTGTGCCCTACAGTGGGACGTATATAGGCTGTTTATGTTATGTATTGCTACAATAACTTCACAAATGTACGTAACTTAGAAAACAAAGTCATTGGTGCATGGCCGGACTCGGCATTTTACCGTTCCTCCGCTATCACAGCTTCGCTCCCAGCTTAACCGAGTACAGAAGAAGGCAAGTGACGTGGCATCTCATTATTCGACACCCTTTGAGCCAGAAACGGGTCAAGTACCCAAGTGCATAAAGTATGTACCAATACAAGGTTAACTTCGTGAGGAAACCTGCGGCTTGGTTGGCTCGGCACGTATTGACTTTTCTTTCCTGTGGGCTAGGCCAACTAAGCTGTCAGGATGGTATAGGTGCTGGGCAAGCTTACTCCATCTAAAAAACTATGTCCCAGGCACCGCAGCATCCGAGTGGTCACTTCACCAGTCTAGTGTGAGTGAAGGTGCCACTGGACGCTGTATAAATCATCTCATTACGTAAATGCAAAGGTCGAAGGCTGGCTTGCGCCAACGCTATCTGACAGCAATATCTATTTGTTTATCCATGGGTAACCCCTATCAAGTGAATAAGTCCATAAACGTCTTGCACGTTGACACTTTCAAAGCTATCCGTAGGTAAAGTGTATGATTAATTCTGTCAATCAGTAGATCAGTAGTCAATCAATAACATATAGACAATATATAGCCAACAAACTGCTTTGCTGTTTGGCGAATTTCTCTACTATGTTAAGGTTTTTTATTTTGAATAAATAAATAATAATAAAAAAGTACCGTAATGTCATAAATTATTTGTTTGTCATCAGATAAATGGTTGTATATTTACTTACTTCACCCATGATTTGGCGCAAGTCATTCTTAGAAAAAGAATAATTTTCATTGGCTGAATACGAATAGCCGTAGGCTTAAGGCTTCAAACATTAAAAAAATTATCAGTGTCGTAAAACTGTGCGTGACCCCCGGTTTCTCGTACACTAACAGTCTGTTAATCAATTGTTAATATCTATCAGTGGTTTTTTTGTATGCACTTTATCTAATTGACAGCAGTGAATAGTAGATTATTAATAATAATAATGACTTCCACACAACACAATCACTTTTGCTGGTCCCAAACTAGGATATCTTGCTACGGCAACTAGGCAAGGACATCACATACATGGATTCACACAAACACTGAGGAGGAAACACGGCCTTCAGCATGGTAATCAGACGAGATACCGCTAGACCAACGTGGAAGTTAGACAGATTGGAATACTGATTTTGTGCACTATCTTTAGTGCAATAAAGAATTAATAAAAACCACTTTTGTTAATGATGTCTTTAGCCTAAGGCTATTTATTGTACGAGTAACCGGAGTTTAGTGCGTGAGTTAAACGTCTGAAGTGAATTCTTTATTCTCGCGCTTGCATGCTGTGAATAAACTCTTCGCATCGCGCACTTCAGTTTGTAAAGCATAGCATGTATAGGATAGGACGTGGGCCGGCCGTCGGTAACCCTACGTCATACGTTACCAATATGAGACCAATTTACACTTGTACATCTTCAAAATGTGCACGGTTGCCAGCTCCAAACCTTGATGGTCCTGTACTGTCAGCAAAAAAGTAGACTAAACGTTCAAATGTGTCGTATGAAACGTCATCTCATTGACAAAAAATCTTGGTTGCCACTCCTTATCACGAAGGATTTTTGGTCAGCCAAGTTTTGTATGTAGAATTTTTTTGGACACAAAACTCGGCTGGCAATGAAATACTCCTGGCCTAGAGATGGCAAAAAAGCATTTGGTGAATGAGCTTATAAGGCATAAATTTGACGTAGAAATCATATTATAATTTCGTCCACTTTTCCGTTGACCGAACAAGACCTTCCAGCTTATGCCTGACTAATCAATATGTTTTGTGAATAGAAATGGTTTAAAAAAATAACTTTCATGAAAAGTCGTCTAGAATCATGTTGTTTGTGGCACTACCAAATACATTCGAGTGAAAAATATTTTTCAAATGCTTAAGTTGTGACAGTATTTCGGAGATGTGACATTATTTTAGCGTTGGTGCGACGTAAACTCATGCCTGTATCCCGAAAAGGTAGGCAGAGACCAGGTTTTGCCACTTGTCATGATCTTCACAAACTTCTTTCGCTTCATCAACATTCATAAGTCGTTGCACGCAGGCATGTCGATTTCGAGTCTTATTTAAGGCCGGGTTCTCCGACTGTACCCCTAAAACAGCGGGTTTAAAATATATTTCTTTCTCCAATAAATAATTACTATTCAATGTACAACTTTTCAATGACCTATCTAGGGCTGTCGGTCATTATTTTTATGATTTTTTTGGAACTTTACTACGTCAAATAGTTGCAAAAATGAGTCTAAATTTAAAAATCCTATTCAGAGGCACGAGTAAGTACAACAAATAGAATAAAATGAGTCTAAATTATCACTAAATATGGTTTTATTTGAGTTTTACTGAGTTTTATATAATAAAAATATACCATCTGTCTATCTCTACAATAGAGCGTGTTTGTAGAACGCGCACATAACAGCAAACAAAGGAAAATCCAACTTTAGACTGAGAGTTAAGTGCTAAAGTTAACAAGACAAGTTAGGAACAATCTTCACCTCACAAGCTGCCAAACTGACTTGGACCTTAAATTCCTTGCATGAAACTTTACCTGCAGACAGGTCAGTCCGGTTATACGAGGCGTTGCTTCAGGGGTAAGTGTCCCTTGTCCATGGATGGACATTGCTTAGCCCATTAATTGTAAATATAATTGGACAGTGTTACGCAGAAACATTCCAACCCACAAAAGGTAACTTTCGGGAAAATCGCTTTTTGTTCCATGTTTTAACCGACTCCAAAAAAGGAGGAGGTTATCAATTCGAATTATTTTTTTGGCTATGTTCCTCCATAACTCCGTCAAATCGTAACTGATTTCGACAATTCTTTTTTTGTTCGAACAGGTATAACGTCCCATTGGTCCCATTTTAATTTGTTGAAGATCTAATGAAGACTTTCAGAGATGGAGAACGGAACTCTTCAATGGACAGCAGTAAAGAAGCCCTAATGGGGCCTTTAGTAATATCCGTATGTTTCATAAAATGTTGTTATTAGTTGAGGAAGCGAAAGTGATCTGTCAGCATCGTAGCAAGTGGCAGTCCCTGGTCTCTGCCTACCCCTCTGGGATACAGGCGTGACTTTATGTTATGTTATGTTTCATAAAATAGCGTAAAAGTCCCAAGTTAATTTGGTGATGTTCTGGTGAAGACTTTCGGAGATGGAAATTTAGAACATCAAATTTTAAAGCAACAAATTAAGTAGGGTAAATTATGGTTATAAGGGAATAATTTATTTTTCTCCCGCTCTCCCACTAAAAATTGAAAAATACATGTAAGTATTGTAGAAGTATAATTTGTAGTCGGTGCCCAGTATCAAGATCAGCACATATATTTTGGGAACCGACTACAAATTATACTTCTACAATACCTACATGTATAAACTTATAATTATTTAAATTATTTCTAGCTTTTTAGTGCTGTAGTTTTTTGAAGTCGGTTTTTATTTTTTTCATATTACAGTTACCAAAGTCTGTTTTTTAATTCGATGTAAAAAAAAATGGTAACGTTATACTCGGTAGATTTTTCTTTTACTTTAAAAAAGTAGACTCGTGTGACCGAAAACCTGATTGCATCAAAGAAATTAATATTTACTCATAAAAGAGAAGTATTTAAAAAAACACTAACGTAGCTCACACAATTTTCATTTGCAAGTAAAATGGTATTATTACTTTTTTACGTTTAGCAACACTTAGATCCGTGTGGCGCCGGATTAAGAATAGCGTCACTCCATTTCCTTCCGTGGATGTCGTAGAAGGCGACTAAGGAAATAAAATACCAGGAGACGGGCAGCAGCGTCTTCCTGAGATTTTAACTGCATACCGCGATCGCCAACCTGCCTGCCAAGCGTGGCGATTATGGCAAAACCCCTCATGGTCGTGAGGACCACGAAGGAGGCCTATGTCCTGCCGTGGGCGTCTAATGGCTGATGATGATGATTAACACTTAGATGTAAATTGTGACATTATTAAATAAACTTTCTCTTCATTCTTATCTTGGATTTGAAGTTGGGTTTGAGGTTTGATACATTCATGAAGATGTAATTTATTTTCAACATTCCGTTTTTTTCTTGGTTATGCGAATGTTGTTTCCCGCGTTCTCTTGTGATTTCGACAATTTTGGCTAGTTTCCGAGTCCACATGAGTAAATGTAACATATGAAAGAGTTTTCTAATGTTTACTTTTGTTTTTATAACAAGGCTGTGTTTTCCAATCTCGTCCGTTTAGATAAGACTTGAACTTGACTTGAATTAATACTGCAGAAAGGCCTATAGTTAAGAAGTTTAAAAACATTAAATGCTAGCACCTGAAACTCCTTAGTTTCTCAGATATCAGTTTTTGAAAATCCAAAATTTTTTACGTATTTACACTATTTTGACAACTTTTACGTTACGGAACGGACGCCGCGTTTCGTTTCGCGTATTGGGTGAACTTACTTCTGTCGAAACTTTATTGCAACATACCAAAACTTTATTAGAACTTAGTCTAAAACTTTGAACATCGGTTTAAAGGATTATTACCTTTAAAGTAAATTATACGTTATAATGTATAACGTCGAAATTCAATCATAAAAAAATTATTGAAATTTTGTCAACAAACATCAAAATTAATTTTTCATTTTTCTCAAAAACTATTAGGTTTCTGCATCCCCCGTTCCCAGGGGGGCTTCCTTCTTCCCCCTCCAACCCTCATACACCCCCAACCCTTAACTAAACGGATGATATTGGAAATTCCAACCCATAGAGTAGTGGGTTGTGATAATTTACGACCCCGGCGCATGTCAAAGTGACAGTAATCTTTTTTTGCATCGAATTAAAAAACAGACTGGCTGACTCGGAAAACTTTGTTTTTCCATATTAACTCCTGAACTGCCCTCGCGGAATGGAACGTATAGGTGGCCCATACTAAGTTGGACACAGATCACAGACACAGATCTGTGTCCAACTTAATATGGGCCACCTATACGTTCCATTCCGCGAGGACAGTTCAGGAGTTAAATACCCCCGATACCGCAAATCTAATTGTATAACCTAGAAAAGCTAAACGTGCTCGTAGCATAACATTGTTTTGTTCAGACTCCTCCGAAACGGCTTCACCGATTACTACGTTTTTTTTTGTGTATTGATCTGAGAATAGGTCGTAGGCTAATTAATTGGAAAGCCCAAACTCTATTGGAATTTCACCGCAAATTACTGCGTCAAAAATACCTTTCAATCGTTGCACAGAATATTGTGCCAAAAATATTTATATAATAAATAAATATAAATATAAAATAAATAATTAAATTACACATATAGTATGTACTGGAATTGTTATCACCGAATTGCCGGCAACAGCTATAATAGTTTGTTTATGTACAGAGATCCTAAGGCTCTGGTTGCCTTTTATTAAAGAAAACGAACACAGCTGAAACCCGGACAAAGAGCGAAGTCAGCTTACACCGTCGGGGTGTACTAAATGAGAAGCCGACCTAATTCGGGTGCACTATAATGCAGATCTTGAATAATTTCTGGCCGTATTGTGGCTTTAGGAAGACTTAAATCTAGACTAGAGTTTGGTACACGCACAAGCGTGGTGTTTCCTTCTGCTGCTGACACTTTGATTCGTGATCATAAGCAGCGGAACCGTGGAACATAGCTTCTATTGCGCGCATTTTTTTGAATACATAAAAATCTGTTACTGTGTTTGTCGTCGAACTCCTCCGAAACGGGTTCACCGACTTTTATGATTTTTTTGTGTAGGAGTATGTTTGGTAGGTCCTGAGCTAATTAATATGGCAAAACAACGTTTGCTGGGTCAGCAAGTATAAATAAGAATTAACTTATCCTGACTAGAAAAAACTTTGGTCTTTGCATCTACTTAGTGAGATAATTTATACAGCGTCCAGTGGCACCTTCACTCACACTAGATGGGTGAAGGGACCACTCGGACGCTGCAGTGCCTGGGACATGGTTTTCTAGATGGAGTAGGCTTGCCCAGCACCTATACCATCCTGACAGCCTAGTCGGCATTACCAGCCCATAGGAAAGACTAGTCAACTCGTGCGGAGCCAACCAAGTCGCGGGTTTCCTCAAGATGTTTTCCTTCACCTCTAGCGCATGGTATTGCTACTACAAATTCGCAGATGTAGGTAACTTTGGAAATAAAAAAAGTCATAGGTACATGCCCGCAGTGGAAATCGAACCTTGGTTTCTCGCTTCCGAGTCTATTTTTCTACCCATTGGGCTACCACCCACATACCAATCAATATACTGTCAGATATTACTTGGACACAAACTATCGATTTCATCACATTTTTTTTCTGCCACTGTACACTTTGCTATTATTATTATTATATACTTTATTGCACACGAAACATTGAACAGGAAATTACATAAGAAATACCATGTACAAAGACGAGCCTATCTCTGTAAGAGATATCTTCCAGCAAACCTTGGAGAGTCGGAACAGCGGCAAAAAACGGATGAATAAAAACTTACTTTGTGTGATCACAGTCGATATTTTTAATAGATTATTTCGGTGGAGTCGGATCACGCGATCAGATTCTACTTTTTCTACTTTTCATTCTATTATTTGTAGGTGAAACTGACATCAAGAGGGGCCTAATTGAGCGCACCGAATCCTGAGCGATTCCAATTGTCTAACTGTCAAACTCCGTACTAATTTGACAGTAAGACGATTGGAATCGCTCAGGAATTGGTGCGCGCAATATAGGAGCTGAACACACCCTGAGTGCGATATCAGTTTCCACCCTCATCGGATCGCGTGACATTCTACGAACCTGTTTCACGGAATACAATTCCCGGAGTTTCGATACTCTGAATAGAGCGTTGTTGGTTTAATATGGGTCGGGTGCGGTGAAGTAATTCGGTTAGCTTTCTGATATTAATTAAGCGGTGTCTTAGTGGTTCGAGGTTTCCGGTTCGATTCACAGCTTTGTATCAAGTGAGGAAACTTCAGCAGCTATCCAATCTAACCCAACAGCAGCCAACGTCGGTCCAGTGAACATAGGGCTCGTCAAATGCTTAAAGTTAAAATACCAGAGGATATAAAGGACTGTCTACAAAAAGGTAACATAAATCTTGGATTTGTGACATGTGTAGGTATTACAGATGCGGTGAAGCTAGTAATGGATATTATTTCGTAACTGCATTATATATGTATATGTTTTATAATCATCATCATCAGCCATTTGACGCCCACTGCAGGACGTAGGCCTCCCTATGTTTTATGTTTTATCTATTATTATTTTATTCCCTATCGTATGTATAGCATTTATGTAATCTGTATTTTGATATAATAGTTGTCTATTCTGTAATACGTTAGTGTATGTTTATATTATGGAAGTTTATGGTGTGTAATCTATATTATGTGATGTAGGTATATTACTGTGTTTCAAACGATTCTTGCATAGGTGGCAGCAGCGGTGGTAGCCTAGTGGGTAGAACATTGGACTCGGAACCGGGAGACCCAGGTTCGATTCCCAGTGCGGGCATGTACCTATGACTTTGTTTTCTAAGTTATGTACATTTGTGAAGTTATAGTAGCAATACCACTGGCTAACGTTGAAGGAAAACATCGTGAGGAAACCTGAGTGTCTGAGCTATTCACATACCTCAGCGCTTGAAATCGCCAATCCGTGGTGGCCACGCGTGGTGATTAGCCCAAATCTCTCTCTCTCTCTCTGAGAAAAGGCCTGTGCCCTGCAGTGGGACGTATATAGACTGCTTATGACGACGATGATGAAATGATTCTTCAACACTGCCTCTTACCTGCACAGAAATCGATAATGGAATCTGATCACTTCAACACGGGCTCGCCTAGTGAAGTGTTCAGGCACTTACTGCATCCTAAAACAATATACTTTGTGAAGAAAATAAATAAATAAATAAATAAAACAAATAAATAAATAAAGTAACTTATTTTTATTGATTCATAAAACGAGTCCCGTCCGGCAGAGTCGCGGCCGAGAACAGGCCCTTGAGTCTTTTTGGAGTTTTTCAATAGAACGATATAAGCACGACAATAGTTATTATTTTCCTTTTGCCTCTGTTTGGTAGTCTACAAAGCAATAGCAGTGCAATGTCATTCGAATGGTATAAACAGTGCAAATTAAATAGGCACTACAGCTCGCGAAGAAAATCGAATTGCGCGAGCCGCCTAGTTAAGTTGCACGTGTTGTACCATTGCACTGCGATTGGTCACCAGACTACCTATAGTGTCAATCGAACAACCATTACTGTACTAATATGACTATTCACTATGGGCCTCAAAGGAGGCTCAAGGTCACGCAACGAGCTATGGAAAGGGCTATGCTCGGAATTTCTCTACGAGATCGAATCACAAATGATGAGATCCGTAGACGAACGAAAGTCGTCGACATAGCCCAGCGGATAAGTAAGTTGAAGTGGCAGTGGGCGGGGCACATAGCACGCAGAACTGATGGCCGATGGGGCCGAAAAGTTCTCGAATGGAGACCACATATCGGCAAGCGCAGCGTAGGACGCCCAGCCACAAGATGGACAGATGAAGTGGCAAGAAGGCGCTGGATGCAGGCCGCTTCCAACCGGTCTTTTTGGAAATCCATGGAGGAGGCCTATGTCCAGCAAGGGACCTCTTGTGGCTGAATGATGATGATGACGATGACTCTATTGAACTATGCATTTTAGGTATTCGCCCCCTAGGTCGGGGGGCAGACCACAGGGGCATAGAATTCATAGAACTACAATTCGTTTCCTCCTTCAGCTTCTTCTTTGATCCCTTTACTCCTCCGTGGAGTGTGGTGCCGACACAAGGGCTTTCCATTTATACTTTATATTTATATGTGTGTGTGTGTGTGTGTGTGTGTGTGTGTGTGTGTGTGTGTATGTATAAGTATGAGTGCGTGTTTGTTCCGTTTTGATGCTCCGTGAGTCACCAGAAGGCACTAGCTGAAAATCAGTGTTGTGGGTGCAAACCCTTAGCTAATACTGACCATGAGGCCTTTTTTCCGCTGCATCGACGTACAGAGTGCATCCACTGTACCCTTAGCCTTTGTTTTTTTCTCACTATTAGTTTCACATTTCTTCTGCTTTTGTCCTAAATCTGCCTTATTTTCTGTACTTACTTTTCCTGCATAATTATGTGTGTCTATGTGGCGTTAAATAAATGTTTTTCTTCTTCTTCTTCTTCCATTTATCTCTGTTCATGGCTAGGGAGGGCAGCTCTGGCCAAGTCACTCCCCTCTCTTTCGTCTCAGAGAGAACGGATCTCTTCGGCGGTCTTCCGAGTCGTCGTGATGTACATTTGTGAAGTTATAGTAGCAATACCACCCGCTAACTGTGAAGGAAAACTTCGTGAGGAAACCTGAGTGTCTGAGCTATTCACATACCTCAGCGCTTGAAATCGCCAATCCGCGGTGGCCACGCGGAGTGATTAAGTCCATACTCTTTCCCTGAGAAAGACTTGTGCCCTGCAGTAGGACGTATATAGGCTGGTTATAAATTATGTATATCCTGGCTGATATATTATTATTGTTATTTTTTGTCACCAGACATATTTTAATAATATGATCGTTGGTAAAAGTAAAGGTGGCGGTGATTTTTTTTCATTTAGTATCACTTAGTACATAGAATAAATAAAAATGCAATTTAATATAGTTTTACGAAAATGCAAAAAAATCTAAAAAGCTGTGTCATCAATATTAAAATATTAGATGACTTTTTTTTTATAAAAAAGTGTTACAAACAATAATCAATATTAACCTTCTATGTTACAGCATAAACGCTACGAGGAAATAAGATTGATCGTACAAATAAGTTGATTTCAAATGTTTAGAACTTTTATATAATTGGTTTAACTGTTCCACTTACTTTTATTAACATCGGGATAGCCGACTAGTTTCAACCTCGAGGCTTCCGGACGAAGTCGAAACTAGTCGGCTATCCCGACGTAAATAAAACGTAAGTGGAACCGTTAAACCAATATATAAAATGTGCAGTGCTCACGAAAGTTTAAGTTTAGAACTTTCGTCACGAACTCATTTCCACCAATTTTCATGGCATTCTGATTGCACGCAGATTATACAAAAAATGTACAAAAAGTATTTGATATGTTTTATCCCACGTGGAAAAGCAAACATGTTATTCTAAAATATTTGTTGTACTATTATTGCACCCTGACTCCAGCCCTGGCGGCACAATAACATAACAAGTCGTGGAAAGGCGATAAATGTTGAGTAATGATTCAAAATGGCGGTAAGTAAAAACCCTCGCGGGCAGAAAGTTTCGCTTCTGTTACATGTGTCGCGGATTTTTATCAATTTGTTACAGCTGCGCCTTTTGGGCCGGCATAGACCGGGAGACCGGTGCCGGTTTGTCGGTTGCCCAGCACGAGATGGTACCTGTATAATTGGGGTGTCTACTAAGAAAAAATATATGTTTTATGGTTTGTTTTTGGATAAAACAGACCATTTGAAGTATGTTATCTGAAGAGAAAATATTTTGAGCAATCAATAAAGTTTTATAGTAGTTTTAAGAAGACCTTACGATTCAATATGGTGACGAAAAATTTGAAGAAGTAAATGAAATAAAGTTCTCAGGATTAGTGATTGATTCAAACTGTAACTGGAAAAAATATGTAAGCATAGTTAATATTTAACGGGCCTAATCGCGATTATTTATCAGGTAAAATTTAATTACCTAAATTCCCAACGGTTCAGCGAGGTTGCAGCTGCGCTAGTCACGGGTAGTAAGACTAAATTTAAATAAAATTTTATTTTAATTATCGTAAAAAAAGTGTTTACTTCTGACAATCGTACTCTATAACTGTTTAGAATATATTATTGCAGACATTTTAGACATTCTTGAATTTTCATAATTCGGATTTTTTTTAATACAGGATCATGGTTTATAAAGCTCATAGTGTTTTTTGAACTCAGAAGCGAGAGACCCAGGTTCGATTCCCAGTGCGGGCATATACCTATGACTTTGTTTTCACTCGCTAACTGTGAAGGAAAACATCGCGAGAAAACCTGAGTGTCTTAGCTATTCATATACCTCATCGCTTGAAATTGCCAATCCACGGTGGGCACGCGTGGTGATTAAGACCATACTATCTCCCTGAGAGAAGACCTGTGTCCTACAGTGGGACGTACATAGGCTGCTTATATAGCGGAAACTAAGAACTTTGATTCCAACTTGCTTCAGCATGATAGTTATGTATACTTGGGATGGAAATAAAAAATCAATTATTCAACACTAGTATAATAGTCTAAGTAGAAATAAAGTTACATAAGTAGAGTACAGACAATATTATTCTTAAATCATAAATATAAATTAATAAACAAAGAATAATAATAAATTCACCATGGGCATCGTCAACAGATTAAATAGGTTACATTATAAAAGTCCAACATAAATGACTTACAGCATAAAAAGCAAAACTATTAAGCAAAGCAACCTTTTTAGTCACTCCGGGCCATATCTGACGAAAATGTCCCCATAACACTGGCTGCAGTAGAGTACATGGTTATTCATTTGGTGCGATTACGGATGGACGGGAAGACCAACTACTCGTAGATAATGTATTTTTTTTTATTGCTTGCTTGTTTTTTATGCGTACTCCCGGTCTATGTCTGCTTACCGCGGCCCCCATAGGATGAAGTCATTATCACCCCCCTGAGTATGAGGCGCGATGTGATAGATGCTACTTTTGTGTTATGCCCGAAGATCAAATCAAAATGTTGAAGATACGGTGTATCTTCAACAGTTTGATAGACAGATAGATAGTTAAAACATTCATTTTCATTTAACCACATTACTGATAGCACACCATAAATATAAATCTTCACCTGAGCAACTCAGATATTACAGAGATACAAAAAAAAGGTGCAATAAAACACATTTAAGATTACTTTTACACGCACTTTAAAACAACAAAAAAACATCATCATAAAACGCAACCAAAAAGAGCATCATTTCGAAATTGAAAATTTTGGCGTTTTTCTCTAGGACAACCTAGATCATGTTTGAAATTGTCACCCATGCTTGACTTGTAACGTTTATTAAGTCACTGTTTCAGCGGTATAGTGAATAAAAAGAGTTAGGTTTTTTTGAGCAGTAAATCTTTTGCACAGTTAATTAAATTATACAGCAACCCTCACTACACATGTTGCAAAACAAGCCAGAACTAAATAAATCAAAATAAATTGAACTGAACCAAATAAGTACCTATGTTATTACCAAAAAATTCAATCAATGTACTAAAATGAAACGTGAAGAAAAGTAAAGTTTATGCAATAAGTGAGTATACTTATCCAGAACGTCTCTTTTGTGTAGGAGTTTGATCCAAGGTTATATACGACTTTTACGCGGAAGAATAAAAAATCGTTTGTGTAAAGCATATCTGCGTGGTTTGGTCGATTCGGCTATTCATCTGCTCTCTTCTGTATTCGCTGCGAAGAAAGTTCAAGCTTCTTTGGCGCGACTACCGAGTAATCTAGATACCAAATCAATTGGACGAATGTTTGGAATCAACCATGGAATGTTTGGAATTTAGTTCAAATCTTATTTGCAATAAAAAGTAAAAAAAAAAAGTCAATTTTTTTTTTATTCAAAGTAACACAGAAACTGTGACTTATTGAACGTTACAAGAAAAACTAGGTGTCCGTTTCAAAGTCTAGATCATTTGGAGAAAAAACGGACAAAAAAACTCCAAACTTAGTCTTTTCAAACATATTCCTTAATTAACAGAGTTTACATGTCATATCTTCTAAAAAGCTAGTTTTAGGATGCATTGAACTGGCTTTAATTCCACACATCTTTGTCATCTAAATAATCCTTAATGCTATAATAGCCCTTTTGGCATAAAGTGCGCTTTACACATTTTTTGAACCGCACTTCAGGCAAGTTTATTATATCTTCAGGGATCTTATTGTAAAAACGTATACAATGCCCCATAAAGGATGTATTAACCTTCGCCAGCCTAAATCTTGGGAAAGAAAGTTTATGTTTACTTCTAGTATTTACATCGTGTTGGCTACCTACGGTTTTAAAATTACTTATATTTTTCCTGACGTACACAATATTCTCATGGATATACTGACATATGGCCGGTGGTCGATGGTCGATGGGGTGCAAAGGTTCTCGAGTGGAGACCACGAGCTGGCAAGCGCAGCGTGGGACGCCCACCGGGTTGCTGGACCGACGACCTGACACAGATCGCTGCCAGTGGCTGGATGAACATGGCTGAGGATAGAGGGAAGCGTGCCTTGGGGGAGGCCTATGTCCAGCAGTGGACGAATACGGGCTGATTGATTATTTGAAATACTAGCTTAATTCCGGATTCACTTACTATTTGTCGGAATTATTTGCAATCATCAAACATACATACCTACATAAACTCACGCGAGTATCCTAGAAGGGTAGGCAGAGACCAGTGTTTGCCATTTGCCACGATGCTGACAAAGCTTTTTCGCTTTATTAATTCATTCTTACATTCGTGGCAAGATGACATTACTAAAATCGTAAGCATAGTTGTGCAATATAGTCACATTATTATGGTAATGGTTGTTTCATTGACCCTATTGGTAGTCTCGTTACCAATCGCATTTCAGAGGTAAGGCTCATGCAACTTAAGGGGCTACAGTGTGCTGGAACTGGCTGGAAGACGCTTTTGAATCGCTTGTGACATCCTCTAGGAATATGGCAGACCTTTGAAATTAATATATGATATAATTTAACTCCTCGATTCCCTATGGCATGTATGACAACTGTCATAACCTTACGCCTTCTATGAGTAAATATATTCCGTAAGAATGCTTAAAACAAACCTAAGAATTTATGTGCCATTTTAAATGCGCAGTGGATTACGTTTAAGCTTATACAGTCTTACGGGCAATATCAAAATATTGTATGTTCATGTTTAAAACTAACAGGAACAATAGTTACTCATTCAGAAAAAACGTTTTCATCAATTTATCACATTACGCCTTACGAGGAAAAGCCCAGCTACTCGTTGCATGTTGTCTGTGACCAGGCGCTCTTCGCATCACCATTGATTTGATTGTAACTTTTCATAAGCGATTCATCAATCATAAATCAACCTTCCAAAGTTCACCTCGAGCGCCATATAGTGAAATTAATTCAAAGTAGCAATTCTCATACAGAATTACCGATTGTAAGCCAAGGACGTGGGGTGAGAGACCGAAAAAGACGCCGCATCTTTCCAATTCACTTTCGTACAAAATGTACTGGGTCAAGTTTCATAAAACTATAATTTCGTAGTTTATTATGACAATTCGAGGTACACTGCGCAGCAGAGTCTATTTGTTAATCTGTGGGTTAATCGGCTTTCGGTCATAGTCACAATGAATTGTAGTTCTATGAAACAGGATCCTGAAGGGATGGGTCTTTTCCGCGCCCTCGCCCCACGTCCCATGTCCGAACAAAACAAAAAATATTATATACCTATTAGTCCAATCGGTGGAGACATTTTCGAGTTTTTGCAAGACCAACGCACGGGGACTGATTTTTGTAGTAGTGATCGAGCTTCAATCGTTAGAAAAACATAAAATGTAAATTCCCATTTCCTGTATTTTTTTATTTAAGTAAATAACTAAAAAAGAAAATAAAAAGAAGAAAAGTAAAAAGGAAACCGATCATTTATTATAATCATTATTCGAACCAAAAGCTCTCTGTCGCTCAAGGGACGCCTCTTCCCATCCGAGCTATTGTAACATTATGAATCTAAGCGAAATATCGTTCTATTATTTGTGCCTAAATCACGGTAAAAGCGAGGTTCACTAAAAATGAAACCTAACTACCTATGTATTATAATCCATTTATTGTCGCGATTAGGTCGGCCGCACGCGGCCAGACTTTCTGCTCGAGTATTGTAGTCTCTAATACCTAGCATTTAAGGTTCATTTTAGTTTGATGGAGTTTTGTTTCAGTCCTCGCGCTCGCACTTCGCCTCCTCGTTAGATTGTAGGGTACATAGGCGGTAAATAATGTGTTGGTAAATAATAACTTCGATTGGCGTTACGAATAATACTTGATTCATAAACGAATCTGTGTAGATTTCGTCTGTAAATTTTTTTTCTATCTGCCTGACATGTTTTTCTGTTTTAAATAAAATAAAACGCTGTATATTTTTATCACGCATTTTATTGTACATGCGGAAGTATTGTTAGAAGAATCAATGGCGTAATGCTAAAAATTTTAAAGCAATTATAATTTATATACATGTGTACCTACTTGTTTTTAGTTTTTTTATTTTCTCGAAATTCCGCCGTATTGGGATAAGTTATCTACACTGCAATAATTATGCTCTTTACCTTCCCTACATGTAATATAAATCACACTTCCATGACATGTATAAGTTGATCCTATTCAATTGTTTTTGCTAGGGTTGTCACAAAATCCGGGTTTTTTTATTCATGATTTATTCGATGCTCATTTTTAGGTACAACGTAATTTAAATATATAATTTAACGCTCATAATATTTTTTGGGTTCCGTAATCATAATGACAACAAAAGAAAGTAGTTAGGTTTTTTGTACACGTAACAAAAAAAAACAACTGAAACCTTAACAAAAAGGAAAAGTGTAACAAAAAGTAACCAAATAGAAATAGAAGTACTGTATCACACAATAGATTAAATAAAAATCTGCGTTCCTGGTTTACCGATATTACATATTTTTATTTAAGTGTCACAATGAATAGTTTAATGTATCTTGAAAATATTCGTCGGTGGGGAGTTCCAAAATTATAATAATAATAATAACGTCCACACAACGCAATCAAACTAGAATTCCCTGTACTATGGTATGGATAGTTTTTAACTATCAGCTTTAATGACAAAAATCACTTAAATGCTGTATGTTTCCTGTGCTATTGGAATGAAATAATAGAAATGGTATGAATTACACTATTAATACGATTATCAACAGATTAATCTGTTATATACCAATATAAGTTAAGACGAGGCGGCACTGTTTATTAATAATTATATTTATCAGTCTTTGTGCTGAAACAAGGATGCAGGCCAAATAAGCACTCAGATCCATTTGTAGCTCTTTTGCCAACATCCTTAGCAACGAAGTCTTTACCCATTTTCATAATTTTTGTTTTTTTTCTTTGGTCAATATCCATTTTGAAATGTTTTTTTTTCTTCTGTAAAAAATAAATTATTTTGCTTTTGTTCTTAAAATTTTTATTATTTTGTTTGTGTTATACCATAGAAAAAAAATACTCCTGTCAGATTCGCTTAATGGACTATGTGGCCACACAGGCACGGAAGCGATGACACATATTCACCCTTTTAAAACCGCTTCAGTGAATGCGCGTAGTGTAAAATAAAATAAAAAATTGCGTAAAGTCGATGATTTAAATTCAAAGATTTTGAGCCAAAATCTTAATCCAAGCTTCAAATTTATCAAAATTTCCACTCTTAAAATATTTATAATCCTCTGTATTTTTACACTATATTTAAAGATTTTCAACAGCTTTTGTAAATAAACCTCTTGAGTCATGGAAACACAAGAAGTCCACTGCTGGATATAGGCCTCCTCCATGCATTTCCAAAAAGACCGGTTGGAAGCGGATTTCATCCAGCGTCTTCCTGGCACTTGGATGAGGTCATCTGTCGGCTGGTCGTCCTACGCTGCGCTTGCCGATATGTGGTCTTCATTCGAGAACTTTTCGGCCATGTAGACGACTTTCGTTCATCTACGAATCTCATCATTTCTGATTCGATATCGTAGAGAAAGCATAGGCCTTTCCATAGCTAGTTGCGTGACCTTGAGCTTTCTTATGAGGCCCATAGTGAGAGACCACGTTTCAGTGCCATAAGTCATCACTGGTTGTATAATTTTGTCTTGAGCGATTGAGGTATATTAGACGAAAGGACTTTTCTAAGTTTCCCGAATGCTGCCCAGCCGAGTTGGATTCGACGATTGACCTCTTTCACAAAGTTGGACGGGCCTAGTTGGACTGTTTGTCCTGAGTAGACGTATTCGTCTACAACTTCGAGAGTCGAGTTCCCCAATGTTATTGGGGTGGGCACGAAACGAGTATTCGATGTGACCTTCGTTTTGTCCATGTTCATTTCAAGGCCCACCCGTTGGGAAACTCGACTGAGGTCTTCGAGCATTATGCCGAGGTCTTCCATCGTTTCTGCCATGACTACTATATCGTCGGCAAATCGAAGGTGAGTGATGTACTCGCCATTGATATTGATGCCGCGTCCCTGACATTCCAGAAGCTTGAAGGTATCTTCCAGTCCGTTTGTGAACATTTTTGGAGAGATAACGTCTCCCTGTCTTACGCCCTTTTTCAATGGAATTGCCTCCGAACTCTGTTCCTGTACTCGGACCGACATAGTGGTTCTGTGGTCATAGTGGACTGTTGTACAAGCATTTCAGCCAGCACCTTGATATACCGATAGTCAATACGGCAACGCTGGAGAGACTCGAGCACTGTCCATAACTCGATCGAATCGAAGGCTTTCTCATAGTCCACAAACGCAAAGCATAATGGCAAATTATACTCCTCAGTCTTCTGTATAATTTGCCGCAACGTGTGGATGTGGTCTATGGTACTAAAGCCCTTTCGGAAACCGGCTTGTTCGGGAGGTTCAAGACGATTCGTGAGGACCCTCGAAAACAGCTTATAAAAATGGCGCAGAGTAGTCATCAGTAACCACAAAAACCTCCAATACTAATTTTCATACAAAAACGGAGCCAGAGATAAAAATCTGAATTTTTAAATTTTTAGGAGCCAGCTTGAAATTCGACTTACGCCATTTTGTAAAAAGTAAGTTAACGTTGTCATCCAACCCAAGGTCTTATTCAACATTTGTTCGACAAGACTACCCCGTAATGTTACCGTTTTCTCAGGCTTTGACAAAAAAGCTGTAAAGACCGGATTTTCCAAGTCAGATTTTTCTTATCGGATTGAGGGATCACCCTGTAAGGATGGAAAATTCCAAGTTTATACCATATGTGGAACTTGAAAATCTTTTAGCACCTGATAAGACCGAAATTAGAACAACCAAAAATTCAAGAATTTTCGCACGTCTAGTTATTTTAGCATTCAAATGCTGTGTGACTATAAAGTTGATACAATATTAGTCCAGCCGCTAGACCAGCGGGGCCCGGTGGCAAAACCTGCATTAGGTGTTGGTTGAAAATTTAAGCAAGTTTACGTTTCAATCGGCACTATTAAATTTGCCATAAAAATTTGTTGACGTCACCGTCCTATCTAGGGTTTATGCAACGAGTTTATGTTGTTTTAAAAGACCACCCCTAAGTGTTACCATTATCCCAAGCCGTTGAAAAAAAAAAGAAGCTTCTCCAAGTTTTCGATTTTCTCCGTCAGTTTTAGCAAAAAAACTAATCGTATAGAAAATTTCAAGTTAGTAACATCAAAATGGGACAACAATTTTATCTAGCTGTTTTTCGCTGATCAACTTTATGTAGGTATATACATTCTTCACGTCACACCGTGTACATAAAGTTGTTATATGCGATGTATATCATGTTAGTATTTTAATTAATATATCAATAATAATGGCACCAGGTATTTACAAATTTTTTTCAAAATCAAATCAGATCCGGATTATAAATTACTATCTGAGAGCGTGACAACCCTAACGACGTAAAATCCGGATAACAATTAAAATGGTCGTAATTTCTACTTTCCATGGAATTGGCATTTGAAATATATTTTTTATTTAGAATAAGAATAAGAATAAGAATAAGAATAAGAATAAGCTTTATTTGACAACATTGCAAAGAATTACATACAGTAGGCACACAAGCCAATATCCTTACAAAGAATTACAAACAATATGTGCATAATTAAATTAGCAAACCATAGGACACATTTGGTGAAATACCTGTACCTAAGTACCTACATGAAACTTAGACACACAAAGTTGCCAAAAATGGGCCAGTCTCAGCATGATGCCAAAGCAGGGCTTTGGCGCTGGTTTTCAGACCGAACCATGAGTGAAATATACCTAACCTATATAACCTATATTTCATATAGGGAAGTCGCTTCCTACGTTCCAATTTTGCCACTGAGTCCCGAAATACATCCATGTGAAATCAAAGTCAAATTCACTTTATTGAAAAAAGATAAGATGATTTTTTTTCACTTTGACATAAAAACCTGTTGTTGTGAAAAAACATGTACTATTTCGTAAGTAGGTAGGTAAACAAATACGTACTAAACATGTGATTTTTGTTTGAAAGCTATTCTTTCTACAAAGCATAGATAAGTTTTGAAGAGATGTACCTACCTTTATCTTTTTTGTTTGTAATGGCGCATGCTATACAAGAAAGCATTAGATTGAAGTCTATTCAATCTACGCGTACGCGGGCGGGCTGGCGAGCCGGCTAGAAAAGTAGAAACCGCTCGGCTCGCTCGACGCGTTCGAAATTCGGCTATATATGTGTGCGTTTGGCGGCGTGTGCTTACGCGAAGGGAATGAGACTGTGTGTGTGCGGCCGCGCGCGCGTCTTTCTATGGAGATTACTACTAGGAATTAATTCAGTCGTGTCATCTAGCGGTGAAATGTTGAAGTGCTGCACACCTGTGTCAAACGCTCAAGGTCATCGGCACAGGGAAAAATCTTAACACGGAGCCTCGCGCGATTCGACCGTCTTCGCGAGAGATGCCTATTTAATTTCCGCGGGTTATACTATTGGAATGACATTGTATTGCTATTGCTCTGTAGACTAATAAATAGCGCGATAGTCTACAGAGCAATAGCAATACAAGTTGCGCGATTATCTAGTGGCCTGCTCTGGGGATTGACATTCGACGAATCTTCGGGCAAGATGGTTTGTAATCACCCTCGTGCACGGCAAGTAGAAATGGCTATCGGTTGGTAATTCTTGATGTTCCATGTGGGGCCGGATGTTCCGTGTGGTGCCGGATTACGAATAGCGTCACTCCATTTCCTGTCGTGGATGTCGTAGAAGGCGACTAAGGAAATAAATTACCAAGAGACGGGCAGCGGCGTCTTCCTGAGATTCCAACCGCATACGGCGACGCCTGCCAAGCGTGGCGATTATGGCAAAACCTCTCATGGTTATAAAAACTACGAAGGAGGCCTATGTCCTGCAGTGGGCGTCAAATGGCTGATGGGGATTTAGCTGTCAGATATTGTAAAAAAATGACTTTCCTTTTTTAGTTGGAAACATTAAATGACATTCTTTTACAAAAGACTAAAATATATAATACAAATAAAATTAAACAAACTTTGACGGGGCAAACCTCAGTGGCGCCCTCTAAGAATAGTTTCGTGCTGCCATCACCATTGAACTGTTTCTTATTTGCTAGGACTGGCAACCCTATATATTTGGATACTTAATTTTAAGATATACATCTCCAATCAGCTCTCATCTTAGTATCTTAGTAACAGGTGACAAATGATTACTACCGACCGGCCGACGGACTGTATATTTCTTTTATGTAGCCTATATGCGTATCTACCATTGCAAGGCACAAACTTTCCCTCAGAGAGAGAGAGTATAGGCCTAATCACCACACGTGCCCATCGCGGATTGGGAATTTCAAGCGCTGACGTTATGTGAAAACTCTAGACACTCAGCCTATAGCATAAGCAGCCTATATACGTCCCACTATAGGGCACAGGCCTTCTCTCAGGGAGAGAATATAGGCTTAATCACCACGCGTGCCCACCGCGGATTGGCGATTTCAAGCGCTGAGGCATGTGAATAGCTCAGACACTCAGGTTTCCTCACGATGTTTTCCTTCACCGTTAGCGAGTGGTATTGCTACTATAACTTCACAAATGTACATAACTTAGAAAACAAATTCATAGGTACATGCCCGCACTGGGAATCGAACCTGGGTCTCCCGCTTCCGAGTCCAACGTTCTACCCACTAGGCTACCACCGCAGTTACTCAGCCTATAAGTAGCATAAAAAATCTATCATGCAGCTATTAAATTGCAATCCGACTACAACGAATGAGTGGAATCCCATGTACGGTTTCTATTAATGCATCCGCTCGCGATTTGTTTTCGCCCCAAAAGCTGGGAATAAATATGATGTGAAGGCAGCCGTTGGATTTAACAAGCGTTTCGCATCAGCTAATTTGCTTTTCCCGTGTCGTCTGTTCGCCGCTGCGATGGTGTAGAGTTACTTTGAAATATGGAGAGGGTATATATTAATGACTGGCTATGCCTGCGACTTCGTTCCCGTTGGAAGTGAAGTGCCTACTCCGTTCTAAATTTTCCGTTCTAATATAAGGTTGTCTGGAAGAGATCGCTTTTAGCGATAAGACCGCCAATTGTATGCGGCAAAACTTAGACATGTAAGCCTTTTAATGTATTTTGTTCTCTGGTGTGTACAATAGAGTGTTCTAATCTAATGTAATCTAATCTAATCTAATCTAAATTTCGTCCCTTGAAACCTTTTCGCGGTTGCATTAAGTTTACAATTATATTATTCCCATCTCCCGTCGGCGCAGCTTATCGCTCACTCAAACTCATTCCAGGTGGATATTCTATTGTATATCAACTGAATATAGACATAAAAAAAATATTTTACGAGATAACTCAAATATAATACTTACTATGTTTGAGTTATGTCAAATTATAATTAATTTTAATTAAATAACTTTCACGCAACACAGTCACGTATCTTGGTCCCAAACTAGGATACCCTGTGCTATGGTTACCAGGCAATGACATCACTAACATTTTTATTTTATTTTTTTATTTTATTTATTAGGTACACCAACAGCAAGCACGCAAACATAACAAAGCTTATAATAAATGTGACTTAGGGCTAGCGATAATGCCAATTAAAGTTATACACAGCATTTGTACTCTACTTTTATGAAAACTACGACATTTAGGACGGTACTTAGGTACATAGGTTTAAATTACATTAAAAATGTTGTAACAAAGCGATAGTACAGTTTTATGCATGCAATTAAGGAATTTTATACAATTTATTTTTATAAAATTCCTTAATTGCATGCATAAAACTGTACTATCATGGGAATACACCCAGACTGAGGATATTGATAAACGGTTCCATCATACATTAATAACCAATAGCAACTTGTGACGACACGGTTTACTCAATTTAGGTCAACAACTCAAATTTGTGTGGAGCGTTTTTATACCACAAGACTAAAATTATTTTTCGACAGATTCTCAAGTTTTCAAAATTCTGAATGTAAACTTTTTAAAATCTTATTTCATGAGTTCCCCTATATAATTTTGGTAAAAAGAAAATGATTCTTGATGGAAAATATTATACTTAGTTGATTGATTTTTTTTTAATACTTTCCACATACAAAAATAAAGTATTTTGTTACGTAAAAAACTTATTTTACAGATACAAATATATTAAATTTACTCAAACTATGTTGTTCCCTATTGCGTAAAGGGCTCCTCCAGATTATGCCACAATTCCCTATTGAACTTTCTCCATCCAGCCTATTCCAGCAGTTTTTATTAAATCGTCAGCTCATAGGCCCGTCCGTGTTACTATTAGGAACAAATAATATTGCGTGTCTGAATACTCACACACAGTTTTGCAGAATTGCCACATCCATCCCTTATTTCTTTTGCAATGGCCGCCTCACCGCCCCTTTCTTGCCATCTGATTGCTGCCTCCAATATTTATTAAATAAATATTGAATCTTTCCATTTGCCGAGTTTGCGGCGTTGTGCTGTCTTGTCTAGGGATTTATAATTTAAACAATCAGCAAAAATATACCGTTCTGGTCATCAATAAAATATTTACTGTCACTATTTAAGCAATAAATGTTTTAAATAGTGATCGGCAGGAAATACAGAACTGAGCAGTAAAATAATTGTATTGAACAGTAGAAAATTACAAAGAGATCAGCAGAAAAATTGGCTTTCATGTTGGTGTATAAAAATGGAAATAATTTGCTGAAAATGTTTGCTTTATTTTCTGTACATGTGCTGTTGCTCATTTATTTATTCTGCTGAATAAAATAATTTACTAAAGCCGATTAAAAGTAACTTATTTGCTGACCGTCTTTGACTCTCAAAAATTTACCGCGCTAAGTTTCAACCTTGCAACGTCAACCCTGAAACTGCAGCATAAGCAGCCTTTATACGACCCACTGTAGGGCAGAGGCCTTCTCTCAGAGAGAGAGAGTATGGGCTTAATCACCACGCGTGCCCACCGCGGATTGGCGATTTCAAGCGCTGAAACTGCAGACATTTAAGTAATATGCATGTAATATGTAAGGATGCCCAACCCTGAACGTTATTTTACGTTACGAACGTTAGTTAGTTGGTTGGGATTTGATTACGATTTAAAATGTATGTGGTATAGATACCTATTAACGAACAACACTACTAGATAATTACATTTTGAGTTTTTTTGTTACTAGTCTTGTCGTACGTCGCCATAACCTCAATATTCTGCTAGGTTACGGAAATGGGCCTGAACAACCGGCTCCTGGCATACCTTGAAATCTCCTCAGCAATTAGCAATACGGCTTTCGCCGTGATCGATCGACTGGAGATCTTCTTGTGTACGCCACACACTTCCGGGGCGAAGCCATTGAGAGGCACGGTGAAGCCCTTGCCGTGTCTCTCGATATTTCAAAGACATTTGACAGGATCTGGCGTGCGAGTCTCCTAAGCAAGCTTCCATCTTACGGGATCCCCGACGGAATATCCAGATGGATCGCCGATTTTTTAAAATAATGTTCAATCCGAGTAGTCATCGATGGTTGCTCGTCGGAACTAATGTCTATTAATGCCGTAGTCCCCAGGATCGGTAGTCTCCGCGACCTTATTTCTGCTGCATATCAACGACCTTCTGCAGCCAAACACAATTTGATACGCTGATGACAGCACCGTCACGGAGAGGTATCTGTCCAATGCACAGGCCGATGAAAAGCGCATCCGCACTATGAGAGTGGCCATGGTGGAGGGGATGAGCTTGAGTCTACAGGCTGTAACCACTTGGGGTAGCGGTAACTTAGTCAAGTTCAATGCCACTAAAACACAGGCGTGTCTCATCACCTCTAAACGAGGGACTCCGTTTAGAGGTGATGAGACACGCCTGTGTTTTAGTTTCATATTTATACCTATGTATTTATGTATATTTATCCTTCCTTACTAATATTATTAACGCGAAAGTTCGTATGTATGGATGGATGTTTGTTACTCTTTCACGCAAAAACGGCTGAACGGATCCGGATGAAATTTTGCACAGAGATAGATTATAGTCTGGATTAGCACATAGGCTTTTTTTATCCCGGAAAAATTCACATGAAAATTACCACGCGAACGAAGTCGCGGGCAACAGCTAGTATTTGTATATTTTGACAAATGTAGGAAGTTGACTGTCTCGTTGGACTAGCCGTTAAGGCGCTTACTACCAAGATAGAGGTCGTGGGTTTGATTCCCACTGGGGGCCGCCGTACAATTGTACAAATGGCCTCAGTCTGGATATATTTCCATGTTTGTGACGTCCTTGCCTGGTTACCATAGCACAGGGTATCCTAGTTTGGGACCAGGTCAAGTGATTGTGTTGTGTGGAAGTTATTATTGGAAGTTAAGTACAATTGCTAAAAATTTATATTACTAACATTTTGAACATACTTAAATAAAATTCTATAAACTCAGTTTTTGATTTCATTATTCTCTATGAAAAACCAGCCAAGTGCGTGTCCGGTTCTGTAGAAAGAGGGTTTTTTTTATCTGCTTTACTGAACTACCCACTTCAACAAAGTAATCTTCATAATGGATTTTGTACGAAGTTTGCCTTTTTTAAGTTGGTTACCTACTACTCGTTAACTGGTAAAGAAAGAAAGAAATAACAAGTTGACACATCACAATGAAAAAAAAGGCATAACAAGTAACATAAATACAAAGGAAAAACAAGTCACATAAATACAACGCCTACTTAGCCGTGATAAATTTCCTTTTAAGTTCATCATCATCATCATCATTCAGCCACAAGAAGTCCACTGCTGGACATAGGCCTCCTCCATGGATTTCCAAAAAGACCGGTTCATCATATTAAGTGCTATGCCTGGATTTTTTTCACGTTTCTAAAATTAAACATTTAACCAGGGCCTCGATTCTGTTAGTGCATTGTAGTGTCGGGTCACGTGACGTGTTTTTTCGTACCATTGACGCCTAGAAGGTTTGATGGGTGTGCCCGCGTAGACTTAACGCAGCCATGAAATGAAAACCGCCATGTTCATGCAGTTGTCATGTTACTACAATGCATTAACAGAATCTAGGCCCTGGAGATGGGGCGGGGGGGCGCTCTCCTCTAACAAAAAATTGTACACTCACTAGATATAGGTCCATAAACAGAATTACATTAATAAAACTACTTAAACTTACTATAAAACACATCTAATATATAAAAATCTCGTGTCACAGTGTTCGTTATCGAACTACGTCGAAACGGCTTCACCAGTTTTGTGTATTTGGTAGGTCTGAGAATAGGTCGCCGTAGGCTAAATTAATATGGCAAAACAACGTTTGCCGAGTCACTTGGTATTAGATATATTCATTCATAACTTAAAAAACACACATTAGTTATTAAAACACAAAATTAGATGCGATAATAGCAGCAGTAAGTACTACATATCTTTAGTGAGGTAGTGACACTTTACCAGCTCTTTGAAAATGGGTAGTGACTTTGCCTTTTTGTATGTGTGAGTTCGGTTTTAAAAAACGCATTTAAATAAACCCATTTCACGGCGCGGCACGCACCAAACGGCAAAGTCACCGAGCCCTATTACCAACCACCAATCCATCACTGTGGAGTGCAACGGAATTAGACTCCGAACTGACACGTATTCAATAGGGATCCAATCGAAGCGCCAAACACGGTCCGTCTCTCTCCAACGCGGGGCGGGCGAGCAGGGAACACAGGCCGTCCTGCTCTGGCCTAGTGCTAGAACATCTCTCTCGTTAATTAACTTTATCCTTGTCACTTAGGCAACTTGACGTATATGGGTTTGGGCGGCTCGGGACTGAAATGTTGGATAACCTCACGCTTGTATCCCGGAGGGGCAACAGAGACTAGGGTCTGCCACTTGCCACGATCCCGACAGACCTCTTTCGCTTCATCGACATTCATTAGTCGTTGCGCATTGCATGCATCATTTGATGTTAGGAAAGAAAAACAACGGAAAAATTCGCGCACGAAGGGTTCCGTACCGTTATCGAGAAAAAACCGCAAAAAATCGCGTTTGTTGTATGGTTTTAATTTAATTATTTATTTTTTAAGCGAATATTGAACTAAGTATTATGTAAACATTTAAACCATCTACCTGTTGCCGTTATTAATATCGAGCAAAGAACGGCAAAAATTTACGTTTATTGTATGGGAGCTCGCTCATTCATTTGCAAAATTCATGCACGCACGCCGGTTTCGGTTTCTTGTGTCTTATTAATAAGCTACTATCGTCTATTGGATTCTAGCAGGCTACTTTTTATTTTCCCCTTTAGCGTGTAATTCTACTAAATGAATTACAGTTCATAGGGAGCCCAATGACAAGGTTTTGAAGCAAAAGATATTCTACTAAACCCAAATTCTGTATCACAGAACAACGAACGACATCATAGGTACCTGCTGAAGAACTACATTCGTAGTCTTTTATACTGTTCTTTGGTGTCTGTACACTAGGGCTAGTGCATCAATTCAAAGACGCTCAGCGTGCTATGGAACGGGCTATGTTCGGAGTCTCTTTGATAGATTGGATCACATCAGAAATGAGACAAGCCGGTAAAGAACTAAGGGTGAGTAAGGTGACTTGCATGGCCTTAAAATCGGAGATCTGCAGAAGAATCCGAGTTACTAATATAGCTCAGAGAATTTCTGTTGAAGTGGCAGAGGGCGGGGCCCGGAGAACTGATGTCCGTTGGGGCGGAAAACTTCTGACCTGGCGACCGCCGCCGACTGGACGACGCAGAGTGGGCAGGCCCCTCAACAGATCGGCTGTCCCAAAAATAAACACAGTAAGGGACATTTTTTTTCAAAAACCGAGATATTTCCACTTTTGGTTACTGGAACCAACTAGTAACCAATGGGGATATTTCTCAGTTTCGAAAAAAAAATGTCCCTTACTGTGTTCATTTTTGGGATAGCCGAGATGGTCTGATGACCTGGTTACGGTGGCAGGGAATCGCTCGATGCGGGCGGCACAAGACCGGGAAAATTTAAAAACCACGAGGGCGGCCTATGTCCTGCAGTGGGTGTCAAATGGCTGATGATGATAATGACGATTTATAGAAAGTCGATCCCACTTAAAGCCGGTTAATGAGAGGAATTCCTTATATAAACCGGGTTTAACTCTGTTGCAAGAGTGTTTAACTGGGAATAAAAAAGACTGACAGTTTTTAAACTTTTGCCTTTTATAATCATCATCAACCCATTATGTCCCCACCGAGGGGCACGGGTCTCTTCCCCGAGGAAGGTATAGGCCATACTCCACCCGGGGGCCAAGTCCGGATTGGTGGAGGCTTGTAGATTAGTGGCTCGTCTACTGTCAGAAGTTTTCAAGCCGCCCTGAGGCCTCTTACTTAACTTTACGACTACCATCTATCGACGGCAGCCCGCACCAACAGCTTAACGTGCCTTGCGAAGCACGGAACCGCTCGGAAAAATGCCACTAGCGTTAGGCATAGACGGTGACCCATCCATGCACTGAACGCGCCCTGTGTTGCTTAACCTTCGTGATCGTTTAAGATCACTCAGGCAGCCGGGGCTACGAGCGATTCGTAGCGATTCGGAGCGAGCCTTTTATAAACGAGGGTCCAATCCATGAGTACCAGCGCGCATCGGCGGACGAGCGCCGCTTGACTCGCGGTGACTCTGCCAATTTGCAGCGACACTAATGACACAAGCGCGGATCAGTTTAAACTTACACCACTCTAGGTCGGTTGATGAGAAGTCAGCTTGGCAACTGATGGTTGGATCACGCGGAGTCAGTTACTGACGTCAGTGCTGACAGCTGGAACCGACTTCTTTCGTTTACATTGAGCCAGTGGAGGTCACCCGTGGTTTTTCTACGCGACAGCGCTGAACTGACTTTTAAATACATTTACACGGGGTCAGTATCAGGTCAGTACCGAGTCAGCACTGACTTGGCATTGCACTAAAATTACCAATAGTGTTAATGAAACTACTATTGCCATACTAAGATCACTCTTTTGAACAACTATTGCCCCCCAAGACAACCGTCAGTAGCAGACCAGCAGCCCGTCGGTTGAACGATATCATATTGATTTCTGATAGATTTGTGATTTCTGCGTCAGCGGTAGGTCTCGATTTACTTTTATTATTGTAATTTTATTATTGTTATAATTTCCTAATTAAATGAGAAGGTTTCTTTAATTTCGAACTTTCTTTCCCAAGAAAGTGTACGTACATGTCATAATTGATTGGTTTTTTAAGGACCCACGACCGAGAATCTAGGATCGAAGACCTAGTACTAGATATCATCTACGCTAGCAGAAACGCTACCTAGTCCTAAGGTTTTTAGCCTTCTAGTCGGGTTCTTAATGCTTATTCTTTTTTAAAATCTATTTCTCTACCTAAACCAAAAAGCACCACACAACAATTCCACGCACAGACCAAGTCACGGCTCAGCGCTCTCTTGGGCGGGGAGAACGTATTTTTCACGATGTTTTTCCTTTTAAAAATCGAGTTAATTTATATGTACCTGGCAAGCTTAATGCATAAAGTTAGCGAACTCGATCTACGTTGCTGTGTTGCGTGGTATACCTGGGAAAATTCGTCGGGAGATGTTTGGACGTATTTTGTTATTGTTTCACTGCTAAGCCTGTCGACTTGATGAAAGTTTTAAAAGAGTTTTAGTCTCCTTTATGTTGTCAACCACCGCATTTTTTTCTTTTCAGTGCCTCCCAGGGATTGGACGCCAACGTGAAAAGGTATGTTCCGAAAAAGTCTTCTCCCAAAACAAAATATTACCTACTTAATGTATCCTCTACTCAGTTACGGAGCCGCCAGTAAAGATACCACTGTCGGCTGTCGGCACCAAGAAGGGTGTTGACAGCCGGCAGTGCAACCTGTTAAATATGCAGATGATGTTAATGGGGATTATGTTACATAACCTACCTATCCTAAGTTACGGTAGGTGGTGAAACCTGAGGTATAATTATGCGCACCAAATCCTATCGGGCTCCTGACGTTTGCGATAGCAATTAGTGTAGAATTTGATAGTTAGATGATTGGAATCGTTCAGGATATGGTGCGTGTAATATAGGAGCTGATCTTTGGGGTAACATAAGATGTCTACACTTATAGTTTGCCAGCAGGTAATGTAATATCATCATCATCATCAGCCATTTGACGCCCACTGCAAGACATAGGCCTGCTTCGTGGTTTTCATCACCATGAGGGGTTTTGCTATAACCGCCACGCTTGGCAGGCGGGTTGGCGCTCGCAGTATGCGGTTGGAATCTCAGGAAGATGCTGCTGCCCGTCGGCCTCGAGGCCTTTTAATGAATGCCTACGATATTACATTCCGTGTGGCGCCGGATTAAGAATAGCGTCACTCCATTTTCTTTCGTGGATGTTGAAGAAGGCGACTAAGGAGAAACATCAAGGTCAAGGTCTTGTTTAAATTTTTCAGCAGCCGGGTTCTTAGTTTTTATACTATTTGAAAATCTTTTTACCTGAACCAAACTACACGATACCTACATTTTCCAGTCTTTCAGTTCTATAAAGTATACAAAGATTTGATTTCTGGTTCATTTTTAGGATCCACGACCAAGAAGCTAGAATCAAAGACCTAGTACCAGATAGCATCTATGCTAGCTGAAATGCTATATAGTCCTAAGGTTCTTAGCCTTAGGTCCTCGGTCGTCGGTCCTAAAAATCACTATTTACATGTTCGAGAGATTTGAAGGGATGCGTTATTAATATGTAAAATTTTAATAACACTTACGAATGTTGTTTTGTTTTAGATTTCCGTAGCCGAAAATGCCTCTACCCTGAAAACACATACACACACACACACGCGCCAAACTTTGCAAGATTTACGTTAGTTTTGCTTTTTTTATTTTGTTTATGCCTGGCTGTATAATTTCTAACTGTGCTTTGTAAATAAGATAAGTTTAAAAAATACTAGTCCGTAATTGGCCTATGTTTGGTCTACATTAATTGCCTATCTTTTGTAACTTTGTGCTGTGGACTTTGTAAAATGAATAAAATAAATAAACCCTAACAATAAAAAACAATCCTAGGCATTATTTAAGCTTTAAGTAATTTTCGAACTAAAACTTTCGTAAGCACTACACATTGTCAACTTAATTCCGGATTAATTTACGAAGAGTCCGACCAGGTTTTGCTCTGGTTCGCAGTCCGTTTGCTCGTTCATTCTCGTTGTTTGCTTGTGCTGACTTAATTATTACATAACGTCTTTACATAATTTGTCGAGGTTCACAGAGTACGGGGCTTCGCGAAGCCTGTCGATAGCAGGTGCAAAGTTCGGCCCCGCGTTTTCGATGTCTGCCTACAAAGGGCAGTGAGCAGTAGGTAATAACCAGTAATACAACTTAGTCCGCGTAAAGGGAGCCGCCTAACTGCGGGTTTCCTCACCTAGTTGACACCGAACGTGTCGACTTTCAGTCTTATTTAATAAAAACATGATTACTTAAAACACTCCTCAGAGGCAGTTTAAATAGTCTGTGGTGAAGAGAAAATCATAACCACAGTATTTTAAGTGCCTCTGAGGAGTGTTTGAGAGGAACTGTGTTTTTATAAAAAAGACTGTTAGCCTTCACGGCTGTTGCTTTAAGCAATAAAGCTGCCAATTGTACTGTGTGTTTTTTAAACTTTTATGTCATGTGCTCTAGTGTACAGTAAAGAATATTCTTATCTTACTTTATCTTATCTTTCTCGTAGATTAAGCCGAATATACGAATTGTGACAGGAAAGCGTCTGCTGTAATTGAGCCTGATTTTTGAGTGACAATCAAGTGTTTTCCTTGTCATTATAAATATTACAGACTCAATTTTGAAAATTAAGTATATAGGTTGGATTTTTTTTGTAGCCTATATACGTCCCACTGCGGGGCACAGGCCTTCTCGCGGAGAGAGAGTATGGACTTAATTGCCACGCGTGCCTACCGCGGATTGGCAATTTCAAGCGCTAAAGTATTTAAACACCTTAGACAGCTCGGTTAGCGAGTAGTATTGCTACTATAACCTCGCAACCTAGGTACACCACAGACTACATCTATGGTCCTGTTTTATTTATTCGTTTTGTCTGTTGTGTATTTAGTATTCTTTCTGTTGTTGTGCATATTATGTTACTTATGTGCTTATTTTGTTTCTGTGATCTATCTTGTTGGTATAATAAATGTCTTTCTTCTTCTCCTTCTTCAAAATATGTATGTACGTAACTTAGAAAACAAAGTCATTGGTGCATGCCACGACCTACCGATTTGTGTAAAAAAAAATCTGTTCGAACATGATTTGGGGAAGTTTTGTATTAATAACTATGGAGTTTATTGACCTCTTATTTGCCTCGTTAGTTTAGCAGTTACTCGTTTCATTGCAAACTAAGTGTCGTCGGTTTAATTCCACCTGGGGGTTCAACTGAATCGTTCTGAATGAGTGAACTGTACATCTTTTAGTTGGGTCGTGAGATAAGTCCTTTAAGTGTAAGCCATAGAGCCATTAACAGTTTTATTGTAAGCAATTATACATTTATTTAACAATTTTTTACAATACACCATAATCTTTCTTAATAATGTCAGCTCCCTTTTCCGCTACCATGAAGGTTGCTGCTTGAGTATCCCCACTTAGAATAGAAGGAATAATACTAGCGTCTATGACGCGTAGATTTTTCACTCCATGTACCCTCAAATGATTGTCTACCACACCATCTTGACCTATCTTACAAGTTCCTATAGGCTGATATAGCGTAGCCACGGTGTTTAGAGTATAACACCTCCAAAATTCATCCGTACCTTCTTCGAAACTTGAGCACTGAGGAAGCCCATCTGTAATTATCCTTGCATTATACTTAGAGTATACTGATGTGTCTTTCATTTTTATAATACGCTTAACGCCTTCAGTATGTCGGTCTAAATCTTCGTCATTGCTGTAAGTTCCAGCGAAAATTCTCGGTTGTACCGTTGGATCGAGACTTTTTAATGTTATATTACCAGTGGATTTCGGTCCGGGTAAAAAAATTTGGGAGAACACCGTTTCATGATCAATGTTGGCCTTCTGAACAGCGTTGCAATAGCTCGCTTGCAAATTGAAATCACCGTTACATCCAAAAAATAGGAATGGCGATGCAGCACCGAATATAATTGGTATGTGATGGATGTCCGGCCTCAAACTACTGTCGTTCAACAAATTAAAATTACCATCCACAACTGGCAGAGGGAACGTGTTTAAATTGAGCAGAGATACAGCTAATTGAAGCGAAGTTCCGATCCCTTTTTTTCCGGTCATGAAAATAGGGACATCGGCCAAATCTTTCAAGAATTGTCCTACTGGTAAATCAGCCTTAATATTTATATTCCATTTGTTCAGTTCACACTTTGGTCCGATTCCGGACAACATCAGCAAATGGGGAGATCTATAACTACCTGCTGATGAAATAACTTCCTTGTCAGCGTAAAACACTTCCTTCTTACCAGACTTCCTCAGTACTTCTATTCCGTAAGCTTTATTATTATCGTCTATCAAGATTTTTGTTCCCAGCGTGTCCTTAAGCAAGTAAAAGTTTGGTCTACCATTTGTTGGGACAAGGTAGTTTTGAGCTGCGCTGGTACGCTTTCCAGTTTTGTCGATAGATAGTTGAACAGCTGCGTAGCCAAGTTTGTTGGGGTTGTTATCATCAAGGATTCTGTTGTAACCTAGTTCTACCATAGCTTGTAGGAGGTCTTCATTAGATTGGTTGAAGTCAGCTGATTGTTTTATGAGAGTTATAGGACCGTCTTGTGAGTGATACGCGAAGTCGGGGCTGTCGACAATTTCTGGAACTTGAAGATTTTCTACTTTCTTCAGGTAAGGGTAGCAGGATTCCCAATCCCATCCTTCCACACCCCAGTCATCATAGTTTACTTTTTTGCCCCTGAGAAGGAAAATATCACAAAATTAGCAATGCTTTGCCCAAGACCCACTGTAGTTGAAGAATAACAAGTGTTGAGATAATTTAACACCTCGGACTATCAGTTTCCCATATTGCGTATTTCTTTGTTCATGATTACTTAAAGCTATAAACAGTACGAATTCTAGCACATTACTTATTTTGGGTCACAGTGAAGGAAACTCCAAACTCTACTCTACTCCAAATAACAAATAAATTAAACAAAATGCTTTTAAGTGTCAATCGCAAACTCACTCCAACTAAATAGATTGGTTAAGTTATGTTTGGGGTTCTATACCTATAAACTGTACTATATGTATATTTTTATCAATAAACGCTGCTTAACTGATATTATTTTACCTATTGTACACCAGATAGTTCATACTTGATCCTCCACCGAGCATCTTGGCCTGGTTCTGAATTAGGTGTTGGTTCTTCTGCGCCTGACTCGAGTAGCCATCGTCGTCAGCTATGTAGGACCAGTCCTGGTCGCTGTTTGTTATCGCCATAAAAAGGGCCGGTATCTGGAAAAGGATATGTTTATATCAGACAACCAGGGGCCATGCCCCCGGCGCACTTACGCGCGTCAACCATTCAGCTTCACTCGTCGTGGCGCCTTTCCTTCGGCTTCAGTAGTTATTTGTAGTTGGGACTTATGCGTGGGAGCTAGTGTTGTCTCAGTCTTCGGCCATGGCCTGAACGGAGCTCAGCCTTCGGCCTCACCACAGAAGGGTGCCTCGTGGTCGCTTCGCGGGGTTCGGTCTTCAGCAATTGACATTTGAAAATTGTTTTTCAGTAAAAAAAATTTTAAAATTTTAATTGACTATATTGATGCTACCATTTTGAAATTGATTTTTTTCTTATATACTTTCATTTAAAGGCTATATCGGCAACACGATGCTTAATTCTAACACAAGCCCGGTAGCGCCGTGCTTTTTTGCGTGTAGGTCGAAAAATAGCCAAATATTGAGCGATCATATTGGCGCCGCTATTTTGATAATGGATTTGAATACTTGATATAATTCAGGTGTCCCGATGTTTTAATAACACGTTGAAGACCTTGCTTATAATAACAATATTAATATTTACTTATTTCATGTAAGTAACACATTTTATTATAGTTATTAATCTTAAAACGTGTACTCACCACGGCCGTGAGAGGCGGGTTCCCCCCAGCTTCGATGAGCAAGACTGACCATTCGGAGATCTCAGTGAGTCTGTTCGCCAATACGCAGCCTGCTGTCCCACCGCCAACGATTATGAAGTCGAAATGGGACGCATCTGTCGTTCACAAATAGTAAATAATTAGATGACCAGCAAAATAAGTATTTGATCGGCAACAAAAGTCAGAAAAACCGGCCAAGTGCTCTTTGAGCCACGCGCAGTGTTCTAAGGTTCCGTAGAAGCAGGGTTTTTTACCAGCGTTGCAGAACTGACAACTTCGTCAAAGTAATTTTCAATGGCATTTGTGCGAAGTTTGCTACTAAAGTGCTACTGCACTGAATATTTTTATGTTTCTACAACCAACCGTTTAGACAGGGGGGGGGGTTTAGAAACATTGATCGTTGATCGAATGGTAAGAAAAACTGCTGCTTACTGTTAATCTGCGAAGTTTTTGGCCACTGGGGCAGCAAGTTGCTGAGGCCGGCTGCGGCGAGCCCCAATGCTGTGGTGATCGCGGCGAGGGTGTAGGGCTCCATCGAGTCCACGACCACATTCGTCACGTTGTCGAAAGCGTCAATGTTCATTGTGGCATCTGTGTTCACCAGACTGGCGCATAAATAAAATATTTCACAAAAAGCATTTCAAACACACGTTTTAAAAGTTCCGTAAGCGAAGACCCTATTACTATGGCTCCGACGTCTGTCCGTTTGAACTAAAAAGGGCTTTATCTCGAGAATAGGAATAAGTAGCTAATTGAAATGTTCACAGAATAAGTATATGTTACTAGCTGACCCGGCAAATGTTGTTTTGCCATATTAATTAGTCTACGATCTGATGATCTGTTCTCAAATATACATAAAAACCAATAAAAACCGGTGACGCCGTTTCGGAGGAGTTTGATAACAAACACTGTTGCGCGAGATTTTTATGTATTACATAATTTTGTATCGCACAGCTGGGCAAATGCCTCCAAGCCCCTCCTGCTTTCCATCTCTCAATTAAAAAAAAACATGCACGTCGAATTGATAACCTCCTCCTTTTTTGAAGTCGGTTAAAAAGGAGATCTCAACAAATATAAAAAAAAATTAAAAATAAGGGGAGTTCCCTTACAATAAACGTGATGTTTTTACTTTCATTTATAGTGAAAACGGTAATACATATACAGGTGTCAAACTTAGTGTGATTATACCGCAGTTTGTAAAGTATTACAAGAAGTTATAGTAGTAATAAAAATATTAGGGGTTAAAGTATGAAATTGCCGTTTTATTGCAATAGGTTCTTTGAATTGACATAGAATCTTCATGGTTTGAGGTTTTCAAATGAAACTTTTTTGAAATGGTTTCTATGATGTTCTTTTTTAAAAAATGTGAAACATTTGAATATCGACTTTCAATTGTTTTTGTTATTCAATTTAGACAAAAAAGATGGATACTGCGAGTATGTCAGGAATAAATAGTAAAATTGGTATCTACCGGTTGTAATTGTTGATTCTTTGCTCCACCGGTTCTTGAAAACACGTTTGGAACACCGCTATATATACTTTACGTCAAACTGTGGCGCATAATCTGCTCCACCTGAGTACTTAAAAGCCTTTTTTGTTGACAATGTAAATACCTATTTGCAAATAAATGCATGTGAAATACGTATTTTACTTTTAATGTATAAACGACTTGCCGAATCTTAACAAACCTGTTCAAATAATATGATTCCGCAATATATTCAAGGTTGAAACTTTATTATTACTTTTGCAGTCTGGTAAAATGACGCAAATAAGAGAGCTTGACGAAAACATATTTAATATGAATGTCATTTGCAAATCTGGTAATGTATTCACAAAGTTTCATTCCAACCCGGCTTGGAGTTGGAAAATTAAAACCAAACTACTTGTGTACGGTAATTTAACATTCCTCAGTACTCATGATACTTCTAAAATAGGCTTCGAGTAAGATTATTGAAACGTAACGACTTAATTATCTAGAATTAATGTTTACAAAACCGACTGACAAAAGTAATCACCCAAGCCTGAATATCTGAAATAGGTAAGTTTGGCATTCGGTCTGCCTAATTCGTCTTTAATGTTGGATTTTTGATCAGAAAAAAACAGTGCTCTTTTTTAGCAATTTTAATTATCTCTTTAGTTCTTGATGGTCGCGCCGCACGGCGCTGGTGTCGCCCCGTTGTGGCCACTCAGTCGCAGACTTTGGGGCCCATTCACAAGCATATCGCGAACAATTTTTTTAATTTTATATTTTTATGTGCAAAACAGGTAACAAAGAATCAATAACATACAGATTACGCTTAAAAATGAACATTTGTTTATTTATTAGGTAGCAGCAACAGAACGGCAATGGCTATTCAACTGAGAAAATAAATAAGAATATTTTTATTATCAGTAAAAATAAAAAAATAAAAGGTTTTGATCGTCTATTTTTCAGTTAAATAGTTTTCCGTGTGGCACCGGATTAAGAATGGCGTCACTCCATTTCCTTCCGTGGATGTCGTAGAAGGCGTGGATGTCGTAGAAACCTATTAACCTATTATAATAACCTAGAAAAGCTAGACATACTCGTAGCATTACATTGTTTTGTTCAGATTACTACGTTTTTTTTTTGTGTATTGATCTGAGAATAGGTCGTAGGCTAATTAATTGGAAAGCCCAAACTCTATTGGAATTTCACCGCAAATTACTGCGTCAAAAATACCTTTCAATCGTTGCACAGAATATTGTGCCAAAAATATTTATATAATAAATAAATATAAATATAAAATAAATAATTAAATTACACATACTATTACAAGTACTGGAATTGTTTTCACCGAATTGCCGGCAACAGCTATAATAGTTTGTTTATGTACAGAGATCCTAAGGCTCTGGTTGCCTTTTATAAAAGAAAACGAACACAGCTGAAACCCGGACAAAGAGCGAAGTCAGCTTACACCGTCGGGGTGTACTAAATGAGAAGCCGACCTAATTCGGGTGCACTATAATGCAGATCTTGAATAATTTCTGGCCGTATTGTGGCTTTAGGAAGACTTAAATCTAGACTAGAGTTTGGTACATGCACAAGCGTGGTGTTTCCTTCTGCTGCTGACACTTTGATTCGTGATCATAAGCAGCGGAACCGTGGAACATAGCTTCTATTGCGCGCATTTTTTTAAATACATAAAAATCTGTTACAGTGTTTGTCGTCGAACTCCTCCGAAACGGGTTCACCGACTTTATGATTTTTTTGTGTAGGAGTATGTTTGGTAGGTCCTGAGCTAATTAATATGGCAAAACAACGTTTGCTGGGTCAGCAAGTATAAATAAGAATCAACTTATCCTGACTAGAAAAAACTTTGTTCTTTGCATCTACTTAGTGAGATAATTATACAGCGTCCAGTGGCACCTTCACTCACACTAGATGGGTGAAGGGACCACTCGGACGCTGCAGTGCCTGAGACATGGTTTTCTAGATGGAGTAGGCTTGCCCAGCACCTATACCATCCTGACAGCCTAGTCGGCATTACTAGCCCACAGAAAAGACTATTCAACTGGTGTGGAGCCAACCAAGTCGCGGGTTTCCTCAAGATGTTTTCCTTCACCTCTAGCGCATGGTATTGCTACTACAAATTCGCAGATGTAGGTAACTTTGAAAATAAAAAAGTCATAGGTACATGCCCGCAGTGGAAATCGAACCTTGGTCTCTCGCTTCCGAGTCTATTTTTCTACCCACTGGGCTACCACCCACATACCAATCAATATACTGTCAGATATTACTTGGAAACAAACTATCGATTTCATCACATTTTTTTTCTGCCACTGTACACTTTGTTATTATTATTATATACTTTATTGCACACGAAACATTGAACAGGAAATTACATAAGAAATACCATGTACAAAGACGAGCTTATCTCTGTAAGAGATTTCTTCCAGCAAACCTTGGAGAGTCGGAACAGCGGTAAAAACGGATGAATAGAAACTTACTTTGTGTGATCACAGTCGATATTTTTAATAGATTATTTCGGTGGAGTCGGATCACGCGATCAGATTCTACTTTTTTTACTTTTCATTCTTTTATTTGTAGGTGAAACTGACATCAAGAGGGGCCTAATTGAGCGCACCGAATCCTGAGCGATTTCAATTGTCTAACTGTCAAACTCCGTACTAATTTGACAGTTGGACGATTGGAATCGCTCAGGAATTGGTGCGCGCAATATAGGAGCTGAACACACCCTGAGTGCGATATCAGTTTCCACCCTCATCGGATCGCGTGACATTCTACGAACCTGTTTCACGGAATACATTTCCCGGAGTTTCGATACTCTGAATAGAGCGTTGTTGGTTTAATATGGGTCGGGTGCGGTGAAGTAATTCGGTTAGCTTTCTGATATTAATTAAGCGATGTCTTAGTGGTTCGAGGTTTCCGGTTCGATTCACAGCTTTGTATCAAGTGAGGAAACTTCAGCAGCTATCCAATCTAACCCAACAGCAGCCAACGTCGGTCCAGTGAACATAAGGCTCGTCAAATATTAAAGTTAAAATACCAGAGGATATAAAGGACTGTCTACAAAAAGGTAACATAAATCTTGGATTTGTGACATGTGTAGGTATTACAGATGCGGTAAAGCTAGTAATGGATATTATTTCGTAACTGCATTACATATGTATATGTTTTATAATCATCATCATCAGCCATTGGACGCCCACTGCAGGACGTAGACCTCCCTATGTTTTATGTTTTATCTATTATTATTTTATTCTCTATCGTATGTATAGCATTTATGTAATCTGTATTTTGATATAATAGTTGTCTATTCTGTAATACGTTAGTGTATGTTTATATTATGGAAGTTTATGGTGTGTAATCTATATTATATGATGTAGGTATATTACTGTGTTTCAAACGATTCTTGCATAGGTGGCAGCAGCGGTGGTAGCCTAGTGGGTAGAACATTGGACTCGGAAGCGAGAGACCCAGGTTGGATTCCCAGTGCGGGCATGTACCTATGACTTTGTTTTCTAAGTTATGTACATTTGTGAAGTTATAGTAGCAATACCACTGGCTAACGTTGAAGGAAAACATCGTGAGGAAACCTTAGTGTCTGAGCTATTCACATACCTCAGCGCTTGAAATCGCCAATCCGTGGTGTCCACGCGTGGTGATTAGCACAACTCTCTCTCTCTCTCTCTCTCTCTCTCTCTCTCTCTCTCTCTCTCTCTCTCTCTCTCTCTCTCTCTCTCTCTCTGAGAAAAGGCCTGTGCCCTGCAGTGGGACGTATATAGGCTGCTTATGACGACGATGATGAAATGATTCTTCAACACTGCCTCTTACCTGCACAGAAATCGATAATGGAATCTGATCACTTCAACACGGGCTCGCCTAGTGAAGTGTTCAGGCACTTACTGCATCCTAAAACTTTGTGAAGAAAATAAATAAATAAATAAATAAAAGAAATAAATAAATAAAGTAACTTATTTTTATTGATTCATAAAACGAGTCCCGTCCGGCAGAGTCGCGGCCGAGAACAGGCCCTTGAGTCTTTTTGGAGTTTTTCAATAGAACGATATAAGCACGACAATACTTATTATTTTCCTTTTGCCTCTGTTTAGTAGTCTACAAAGCAATAGCAGTGCAATGTCATTCGAATGGTATAAACAGTGCAAATTAAATAGGCACTACAGCTCGCGAAGAAAATCGAATTGCGCGAGCCGCCTAGTTAAGTTGCACGTGTTGTACCATTGCACTGCGATTGGTCACCAGACTACCAATAGTGTCAATCAAACAACCATTACTGTACTAATATGACTATTCACTATGGGCCTCATAAGAAGGCTCAAGGTCACGCAACGAGCTATGGAAAGGGCTATGCTCGGAATTTCTCTACGAGATCGAATCACAAATTATGAGATCCGTAGACGAACGAAAGTCGTCGACATAGCCCAGCGGATTAGTAAGTTGAAGTGGCAGTGGGCGGGGAACATAGCACGCAGAACTGATGGCCGATGGGGCCGAAAAGTTCTCGAATAGAGACCACATATCGGCAAGCGCAGCGTAGGACGGCCAGCCACAAGATGGACAGATGAAGTGGCAGGAAGGCGCTGGATGCAGGCCGCTTCCAACCGGACTTTTTGGAAATCCATGAAGGAGGCCTATGTCCAGCAAGGGACCTCTTGTGGCTGAATGATGATGATGACGATGACTCTATTGAACTATGCATTTTAGGTATTCGCCCCCTAGGTCAGGGGGCAGACCACAGGGGCATAGAATTCATAGAACTACAATTCGTTTCCTCCTTCAGCTTCTTCTTTGATCCCTTTACTCCTCCGTGGAGTCTGGCGCCGACACAAGGGCTTTCCATTTATACTTTATATTTATATGTGTGTGTGTGTGTGTGTGTATGTATAAGTATGAGTGCGTGTTTGTTCCGTTTTGATGCTCCGTGAGTCACCAGAAGGCACTAGCTGAAAATCAGTGTTGTGGGTGCAAACCCTCAGCTAATACTGAGCATGAGGCCTTTTTTCCGCTGCATCGACGTACAGAGTGCATCCACTGTACCCTTAGCCTTTGTTTTTTTTCTCACTATTAGCTTCACATTTCTTCTGCTTTTGTCCTAAATCTGCCTTATTTTCTGTACTTACTTTTCCTGCATAATTATGTGTGTCTATGTGGCGTTAAATAAATGTTTTTCTTCTTCTTCTTCTTCCATTTATCTCTGTTCATGGCTAGGGAGGGCAGCTCTGGCCAAGTTACTCCCCTCTCTTTCGTCTCAGAGAGAACGGATCTCTTCGGCAGTCTTCCGAGTCGTCGTGATGTACATTTGTGAAGTTATAGTAGCAATACCACCCGCTAACTGTGAAGGAAAAAATCGTGAGGAAACCTGAGTGTCTGAGCTATTCACATACCTCAGCGCTTGAAATCGCCAATCCGCGGTGGGCACGCGGAGTGATTAAGTCCATACTCTTTCCCTGAGAAAGACTTGTGCCCTGCAGTAGGACGTATATAGGCTGGTTATAAATTATGTATATCCTGCCTGATATATTATTGTTATTGTTTGTCACCAGACATATTTTAATAATATGAAGTAAAGGTGGCGGTGATTTTTTTTCATTTAGTATCACTTAGTACATAAAATAAATAAAAATGCAATTTAATATAGTTTTACGAAAATGCAAGAAAATCTAAAAAGCTGTGTCATCAATATTAAAATATTAGATGACTTTTTTTTTATAAAAAAGTGTTACAAACAATAATCAGTATTAACCTTCTATGTTACAGCATAAACGCTACGAGGAAATAAGATTGATCGTACAAATAAGTTGATTTCAAATGTTTAGAACTTTTATATAATTTGTTTAACTGTTTCACTTACTTTTATTAACATCGGGAAAGCCGACTAGTTTCAACCTCGAGGCTTCCGGACGAAGTCGAAACTAGTCGGCTATCCCGATGTAAATAAAACGTAAGTGAAACCGTTAAACCAATATATAAAATGTGCAGTGCTCACGAAAGTTTAAGTTTAGAACTTTCGTCATGAACTCATTTCCACCAATTTTCATGGCATTCTGATTGCACGCAGATTATACAAAAAATGTACAAAAAGTATTTGATATGTTTTATCCCACGTGGAAAAGCAAACATGTTATTCTAAAATATTTGTTGTACTATTATTGCACCCTGACTCCAGCCCTGGCGGCACAATAACATAACAAGTCGTGGAAAGGCGATAAATGTTGAGTAATGATTCAAAATGGCGGTAAGTAAAAACCCTCGCGGGCAGAAAGTTTCGCTTCTGTTACATGTGTCGCGGATTTTTATCAATTTGTTACAGCTGCGCCTTTTGGGCCGGCATAGACCGGGAGACCGGTGCCGGTTTGTCGGTTGCCCAGCACGAGATGGTACCTGTATAATTGGGGTGTCTACTAAGAAAAAATATATGTTTTATGGTTTGTTTTTGGATAAAACAGACCATTTTAAGTATGTTATCTGAAGAGAAAATATTTTGAGCAATCAATAAAGTTTTATAGTAGTTTTAAGAAGACCTTACGATTGAATATGGTGACGAAAAATTTGAAGAAGTAAATGAAATAAAGTTCTCAGGATTAGTGATTCAAACTGTAACTGGAAAAAATATGTAAGCATAGTTAATATTTAACGGGCCTAATCGCGATTATTTATCAGGTAAAATTTAATTACCTAAATTCCCAACGGTTCAGCGAGGTTGCAGCTGCGCTGGTCACGGGTAGTAAGACTAAATTTAAATAAAATTTTATTTTAATTGTCGTAAAAAAAGTGTTTACTTCTGACAATCGTACTCTATAACAGTTTAGAATATATTATTGCAGACATTTTAGACATTCTTGAATTTTCATAAATCGGATTTTTTTTTAATACAGGATCAATTCAATTCAATTCAATTCAAATATTTTTATTCATTGTAAAAACAGAATGTTTACTTAATGAACGTCAAAGTTGTTAGTTTCACAATTAATTTTTTTTTAATACAGGATCAATTCAATTCAAATATTTTTATTCATTGTAAAAACAGAATGTTTACTTAATGAACGTCAAAGTTGTTAGTTTCACAATTAATGGATTATGTGGAGAAGAAGCTAACAAAGAAACTCCACATTTATTCTTTTCAAAACACGTTTTAACTTAATTAACAGAGTTTTCAACTTAAAATATTAGTCATGAATGTGTTGAACACTAGTCACAATCGTCCTTTAAATAATATTAATCTACTGTTTAATGCCAAACATCTTTGTCTTCTAAATAATCCTTGATGTTATAGTAAGCCTATAACATCAAGGATTATTTAGAATATCGACTTGCTGGTAGATTCCACTTTAAATACTAAATTAAAACTTATTTTCAAGTCTTTTAATTTAGTTAATATTTTCTTAGAGCCCACTAGGATTACCGAAATCACAGCCACCTGTCTTGATAATGTATACTGTGACTGTGAATTTTCGCACTATTCTACAATAAATTGCTTAAAGTCAGACCACAGTGGTCAAATTGTACACTTTGAATCTGATTTTAAAAAATCAGAACAAGATATACTTTACAGGCCCATGACAACAAAAAAATTAGAATTATTTAAAACTTATTTACAAAGTAGTTTACATACCAAAAAAAATAAAACCATCAATGCTAATGCCCATTATGGAGATTTCTTTAAGGTCGTTTCAGATAGTTTTGAAAAAGTTTTTAAATTAAAAAAGCTATCATCGAAAGGAAATAGGGTAGGATTTAGTGAATAGGCCACTGCCGGCATCCGGCATTATTCACTATATGAGAAAAAGACATACACATATGACCCTAGTTTTCTACAGTATGTTAAATTATATTCAAAATTATTTAGGGCCGTCTGCCACAAAGCTAAATGCGAGCATATAAAAGCCAAAATTCTTAAATCGTCTAATAAATCTAAAACCATTTGGAATATAATAAATAAGGAAACCGGTAAATCCAAATCAGCGGACCGCGAATTTTCGCTTAATAAATTAATAACGTCAAATGAAGACGTTGCCGCGGCTTTTGAACAATTCTTCACAAATGTTCCAATTATAACTACGGCTCCTTTAGATTCATCTTCTGATCTTGCAGAAAGTATTTTGAAAGATAATGTCTCTCCCTGCGATCACGATTTTTCGTTTGATTATATTGAAGCTCATACCGTGAATAAAGCGTTTAAAAAGCTAAATCTTAAAAAAACTGAAGACCTGTGGGGTATGTCAGTAATAATAGTTAGCTCAGTAATCGATGTCCTAGCACCCCATTTGGCCAGAATCTTTAACAAATGTTTAGATGAGGGTACATTCCCTGACCTAATGAAATATAGTAGGCTCGTCCCTTTATTTAAAAGTGGCGACAGGCAAGATCCCACAAATTTCAGACCAGTCTCGGTTCTACCCATTTTGAGTAAAATATTCGAGAAAATAGTTCTAGGTCAGCTACTTACACACTTTAATAATTATCAACTTTTTCATAGTGAACAATTTGGTTTCACGCAAGGGCGGTCTACGACGGATGCTGGTGTCACATTAGTTAAACATATATTTAGTGCATGGGAGGATCGGAAGGATGCTATAGGTGTTTTCTGTGACTTGTCGAAGGCATTTGACGGCGTAGCCCATAAAACACTTCTCTTAAAATTAAAACACTACGGAGTGAATGGGAGGAGCTTAAAACTTATGAGATCATATTTAGAAGGGAGGGTTCAAAAAGCTGATATAAATAGGACTAAATCATCAGGGTCGGAGGTTAAGATGGGAGTACCACAGGGATCTATTTTGGGGCCGTTTCTTTTCCTCGTATATGTAAATGATTTGCCGTTCATGGTTCAAAACATGTCAGAGATAGTATTGTTTGCAGATGACACGTCACTTATTTTTAAGATTAAGAGACAAGAAAATGACCTTGCGGATACAAATAATGCTCTCTCTAAGGTACTATATTGGTTTACTTCTAATAACTTATTATTAAATTCAAAAAAGACAAAATGTATAAAATTCACACTACCAAATGTCAAAATGGTTGACAGCAATGTTATATTGGGGAATGATAAACTAGACCTTGTAGAAGAAACTGTATTTCTGGGTATCACAATTGATGCAAAGCTTCAATGGGGTCCTGATATAGGAAAATTGGCAAATAGGCTCAGTTCTGCAGCATACGCAGTTAAAAGAATCCGGGAACTAACTGATGTCGCAACTGCTAGGCTTGTTTATTGTAGTTACTTCCATAGTATTATGTCCTATGGTATACTACTGTGGGGTTGGGCAGCAGACATTGAGACCATCTTTGTCCTGCAGAAGAGAGCGATCAGATTCATATATAAGCTAGGCAATAGAGATTCGTTAAGAGATTTCTTTAAAGAAACTAACATCCTAACAGTTGCTAGTCAGTATATCTATGAAAATATTATGTACGTTAGGAAAAATATCAGTGACTTTAAAACTGTAGGTAGCCAACACAATGTAAATACTAGAAATAGACATAAACTTTCGTTCCCAAAATTTAGGCTGGCAAAGGTTAATCCTTTATGGGGCATTGTATACGTTTCTACAATAAGATCCCTGAGGATATAATAAGCTTGCCAGAAGCGCGGTTCAAAAAATGTGTGAAGCACACTTTGTGCCAAAAAAGCTACTATAACATTAAAGATTATTTAGATGACAAAGATGTCTGGAATTAAAGCCAGTTCAATGCATGAGTTTTAGTACATTTATATAAATCCTGTAAATTAAGGACTTGAAAAGACTAAGTTTGGAGTTTTTTTGTCCATTTTTTCTCCAAAATGATCTAGATTTTGAAATGGACACCTAGTTTAACTTGTAACGTTCATTAAGTCGCAGTTTCTGTGCTACTTTGAATAAAAAATTTTGATTTTGATTTTGATTTTGCCTTTTTGTACAGTGCGGGCATGTACCTATGACTTTGTTTTCACTCGCTAACTGTGAAGGAAAACATCGCGAGAAAACCTGAGTGTCTTAGCTATTCATATACCTCAGCGCTTGAAATCGCCAATCCACGGTGGGCACACGTGGTGATTAAGACCATACTATCTCCCTGAGAGAAGACCTGTGTCCTACAGTGGGACGTACATAGGCTGCTTATATAGCGGTAACTAAGAACTTTGATTCCAACTTGCTTCAGCATGATAGTTATGTATACTTGGGATGGAAATAAAAAATCAATTATTCAACACTAGTATAACAGTCTAAGTAGAAATAAAGTTACATAAGTAGAGTACAGACAATATTATTCTTAAATCATAAATATAAATTAATAAACAAAGAATAATAATAAATTCACCATGGGCATCGTCAACAGATTAAATAGGTTACATTATAAAAGTCCAACATAAATGACTTACAGCATAAAAAGCAAAACTATTAAGCAAAGCAACCTTTTTAGTCACTCTGGGCCATATCTGACGAAAATGTCCCCATAACACTAGCTGCAGTAGAGTACATGGTTATTCATTTGGTGCGATTACGGATGGACGGGAAGACCAACTACTCGTAGATAATGTAATTTTTTTTCATTGCTTGCTTGTTTTTTATGCGTACTCCCGGTCTATGTCTGCTTACCGCGGCCCCCATAGGATGAAGTCATTATCACCCCCCTGAGTATGAGGCGCGATGTGATAGATGCTACTTTTGTGTTATGCCCGAAGATCAAATCAAAATGTTGAAGATACGGTGTGTATCTTCAACAGTTTGATAGACAGATAGATAGTTAAAACATTCATTTTCATTTTCATTTAACGGCACATTACTGATAGCACACCATAAATATAAATCTTCACCTGAGCAACTCAGATATTACAGAGATACAAAAAAAAGGTGCAATAAAACACATTTAAGATTACTTTTACACGCACTTTAAAACAACAAAAAAAAACATCATAATCAAAACGCAACCAAAAAGAGCATCATTTCGAAATTGAGGATTTTGGCGTTTTTCTCTAGGACAACCTAGATCATGTTTGAAATTGTCACCCATGCTTGACTTGTAACGTTTATTAAGTCACTGTTTCAGCGGTATAGTGAATAAAAAGAGTTAGGTTTTTTTGAGCAGTAAATCTTTTGCACAGTTAATTAAATTATACAGCAACCCTCACTACACATGTTGCAAAACAAGCCAGAACTAAATAAATCAAAATAAATTGAACTGAACCAAATAAGTACCTATGTTATTACCAAAAAATTCAATCAATGTACTAAAATGAAACGTGAAGAAAAGTAAAGTTTATGCAATAAGTGAGTATACTTATCCAGAACGTCTCTTTTGTGTAGGAGTTTGATCCAAGGTTATATACGACTTTTACGCGGAAGAATAAAAAATCGTTTGTGTAAAGCATATTTGCGTGGTTTGGTCGATTCGGCTATTCATCTGCTCTCTTCTGTATTCGCTGCGAAGAAAGTTCAAGCTTCTTTGGCGCGACTACCGAGTAATCTAGATACCAAATCAATTGGACGAATGTTTGGAATCAACCATGGAATGTTTGGAATTTAGTTCAAATCTTATTTGCAATAAAAAGTAAAAAAAAAAATTATTCAAAGTAACACAGAAACTGTGACTTATTGAACGTTACAAGAAAAACTAGGTGTCCGTTTCAAAGTCTAGATCATTCGGAGAAAAAACGGACAAAAAAACTCCAAACTTAGTCTTTTCAAACATATTCCTTAATTAACAGAGTTTACATGTCATATCTTCTAAAAAGCTAGTACTAGGATGCATTGAACTGGCTTTAATTCCACACATCTTTGTCATCTAAATAATCCTTAATGCTATAATAGCCCTTTTGGCATAAAGTGCGCTTTACACATTTTTTGAACCGCACTTCAGGCAAGTTTATTATATCTTCAGGGATCTTATTGTAAAAACGTATACAATGCCCCATAAACGATGTATTAACCTTTGCCAGCCTAAATCTTGGGAAAGAAAGTTTATGTTTACTTCTAGTATTTATATCGTGTTGGCTACCTACGGTTTTAAAATTACTTATATTTTTCCTGACGTACACAATATTCTCATGGATATACTGACATATGGCCGGTGGTCGATGGTCGATGGGGTGCAAAGGTTCTCGAGTGGAGACAGCGTGGGACGCCCACCGGGTTGCTGGACCGACGACCTGACACAGATCGCTAGCAATGGCTGGATGAACATGGCTGAGGATAGAGGGAAGCGTGCCTTGGGGGAGGCCTATGTCCAGCAGTGGACGAATACGGGCTGATTGATTATTTGAAATACTAGCTTAATTCCGGATTCACTTACTATTTGTCGGAATTATTTCCAATCATCAAACATACATACCTACATAAACTCACGCGAGTATCCTAGAAGGGTAGGCAGAAACCAATGTTTGCCATTTGCCACGATGCTGATAAAGCTTTTTCGCTTTATTAATTCATTCTTACATTCGTGGCAAGATGACATTACTAAAATCGTAAGCATAGTTGTGCAATATAGTCACATTATTATGGTAATGGTTGTTTCATTGACCCTATTGGTAGTCTCGTAACCAATCGCATTTCAGAGGTAAGGCTCATGCAACTTAACACGGAGCCTCGCGCGATTCGACCGTCTTCGCGAGAGATGCCTATTTAATTTCCGCGGGTTATACTATTGGAATGACATTGTATTGCTATTGCTCTGTAGACTAATAAATAGCGCGATAGTCTACAGAGCAATAGCAATACAAGTTGCGCGATTATCTAGTGGCCTGCTCTGGGGATTGACATTCGACGAATCTTCGGGCAAGATGGTTTGTAATCACCCTCGTGTACGGCAAGTAGACATGGCTATCGGTTGGTAATTCTTGATGTTCCATGTGGGGCCGGATGTTCAGTGTGGTGCCGGATTACGAATAGTGTCACTCCATTTCCTTCCGTGGATGTCGTAGAAGGCGACTAAGGAAATAAATTACCAAGAGACGGGCAGCGGCGTCTTCCTGTGATTCCAACCGCATACGGCGACGCCTGCCAAGCGTGGCGATTATGGCAAAACCTCTCATGGTTCTAAAAACTACGAAGGAGGCCTATGTCCTGCAGTGGGCGTCAAATGGCTGATGGGGATTTAGCTGTCAGATATTGTAAAAAATGACTTTCCTTTTTTAGTTGGAAACATTAAATGACATTCTTTTACAAAAGACTAAAATATATAATACAAATAAAATTAAACAAACTTTGACGGGGCAAACCTCAGTGGCGCCCTCTAAGAATAGTTTCGTGCTGCCATCACCATTGAACTGTTTCTTATTTGCTAGGACTGGCAACCCTATATATTTGGACACTTAATTTTAAGATATACATCTCCAATCAGCTCTCATCTTAGTATCTTAGTAACAGGTGACAAATGATTACTGCCGACCGGCCGACGGACTATATATTTCTTTTATGTAGCCTATATGCGTAACATTGCAGGGCACAAACTTTCCCTCAGAGAGAGAGTATAGGCCTAATTACCACGCGTGCCCACCGCGGATTGGCGATTTCAAGCGCTGAGGCATGTGAATAGCTCAGACACTCAGGTTTCCTCACGATGTTTTCCTTCACCGTTAGCGAGTGGTATTGCTACTATAACTTCACAAATGTACATAACTTAGAAAACAAATTCATAGGTACATGCCCGCACTGGGAATCGAACCTGGGTCTCCCGCTTCCGAGTCCAACGTTCTACCCACTAGGCTACCACCGCAGTTACTCAGCCTATAAGTAGCATAAAAAATCTATCATGCAGCTATTAAATTGCAATCCGACTACAACGAATGAGTGGAATCCCATGTACGGTTTCTATTAATGCATCCGCTCGCGATTTGTTTTCGCCCCAAAAGCTGGGAATAAATATGATGTGAAGGCAGCCGTTGGATTTAACAAACGTTTCGCATCAGCTAATTTGCTTTTCCCGTGTCGTCTGTTCGCCGCTGCGATGGTGTAGAGTTACTTTGAAATATGGAGAGGGTATATATTAATGACTGGCTGTGCCTGCGACTTCGTTCCCGTTGGAAGTGAAGTGCCTACTCCGTTCTAAATTTTCCGTTCTAATATAAGGTTGTCTGGAAGAGATCGCTTTTAGCGATAAGACCGCCAATTGTATGCGGCAAAACTTAGACATGTAAGCCTTTTAATGTATTTTGTTCTCTGGTGTGTACAATAGAGTGTTCTAATCTAATGTAATCTAATCTAAATTTCGTCCCTTGAAACCTTTTCGCGGTTGCATTAAGTTTACAATTATATTATTCCCATCTCCCGTCGGCGCAGCTTATCGCTCACTCAAACTCATTCCAGGTGGATATTCTATTGTATATCAACTGAATATAGACATAAAAAAATATTTTACGAGATAACTCAAATATAATACTTACTATGTTTGAGTTATGTCAAATTATAATTAATTTTAATTAAATAACTTTCACGCAACACAGTCACGTATCTTGGTCCCAAACTAGGATACCCTGTGCTATGGTTACCAGGCAATGACATCACTAACATTTTTATTTTTTTATTTTATTTATTAGGTACACCAACAGCAAGCACGCAAACATAACAAAGCTTATAATAAATGTGACTTAGGGCTAGCGATAATGCCAATTAAAGGTATACACAGCATTTGTACTCTACTTTTATGAAAATTACGACATTTAGGACGGTACTTAGGTACATAGGTTTAAATTACATTAAAAATGTTGTAACAAAGCGATAGTACAGTTTTATGCATGCAATTAAGGAATTTTATACAATTTATTTTTATAAAATTCCTTAATTGCATGCATAAAACTGTACTATCATGGGAATACACCCAGACTGAGGATATTGATAAACGGTTCCATCATACATTAATAACCAATAGCAACTTGTGACGACACGGTTTACTCAATTTAGGTCAACAACTCAAATTTGTGTGGAGCGTTTTTATACCACAAGACTAAAATTATTTTTCGACAGATTCTCAAGTTTTCAAAATTCTGAATGTAAACTTTTTTAAATCTTATTTCATGAGTTCCCCTATATAATTTTGGTAAAAAGAAAATGATTCTTGATGGAAAATATTATACTTAGTTGATTGATTTTTTTTAATACTTTCCACATATGTTCCGTCACGTCCCATATTATTAGTTTTTCTTTATTTTCCTACAAGACAACGTAGGTTGGAATGTGTGCCTTTCGTGTTTTCGAGTAATTTTGTTTCTAAAGGGAAGGTGACGATCTTTTCATTTTCGGCGGCATACCTGGTGTGCCGCGCTGCGTTTCGCAAATTGCGAACCCCACAATCACATATGAACTCTTGCGCAAAACAGACGTGCGCGATACCTACCCGCGTGTGTGCCGGCCAACCAGCGTTTCTTTTTTCACGTGTGTTCCGTGTCGCGTGTGTTCACGTTTTACTGCTAGTGAGCCTCCTCCTTTCATTAACTGGAGGGTGCGAAAAGGACCCACCCCTATGGACCCAACAGTTGGGCGATACAAGCTGATATTGCACCCCTGTGTCGCGGCCCCGTCGAGCTACCTACCCCGAGGCAGCCAAAGGAGTGTCAAGTGAGTCGCCTTATCCCCAACATAATTTTGATCCGTCGAACCGGATTGCATCTTCCAGCTAGTGTTGTCTTGTAGTGTAGTTTCTGTATTACGTACTAAACTTTTCATTTTCCACACTCTTCTAACCGCCATCTTTGTTCCGCAAAATGTCGGAAGAAGAATCGCCGTGTGAACAAGACATTTTCGAAAGGGAACTCATTCTAGATGAGCTAAAACGTACTCTTCAGTTCGCAGCGACTGATGAAGACCAGTTTCGCTCGCGAACTACTGACTTAACTCTTCTTCAAAGAAAGTTCACCAAAGTCCAAACCAAAATTGAGAAAACTTTAATCAAATTAAAAAAGTTCAATAAAGAGGAACAGATTAAATTTCGTAACGACTTCGATGAGTTATATTACGCTGTTGTTGTACAAAACAAGTCATTAAAAGAAAGGGATGAGATCCAAAGACGACTGAGTAGACCAAGTGTGATTCCCTCGATTTCCGATCTTGAATTCCGTTCTAGAAACTTGCCAACATTGCCATTACCTTCTTTCAGTGGCGATCCTACAGATTGGCCGTCATTTCATGATTTGTTTCGTGCGCAGGTTCACAGCAACGGTGCTTACACAGACGCTGAAAAGCTTAGGTACCTACTTTTGACCGTGAAAAATGAGCCCTATAACCTCGTCAAATCCATACCTGTGTCTAACGAAAACTATTCGGTAGCGCTTGATATTTTGATAACCCGCTATGAAAACAAAAGAATTATCGCATCTAAGCACCTCGAACGGATTCTCGATATTGAACCTTATTCCGACAAGACAAGTCACAGTTTGCGTAATTTACTAAATATTTATCAGGAAAATATCAAGGCGCTAGAAGTCATGAGATTTCCAATTACTGAATGGAGTTTTTTGTTACTGAACATTTTACTTCGCAAAATTCCGGTTAGTACGCGAAAAGGTTTTGAGCGTTCTTTAACAAAACCATCCAACATTCCCGAGGTCGACACATTGATTGCCTATCTTGAACGGGAAATTTCTGCTGACGAAATGGCCACGGTGGCTACCAATAGTAGGCAGTCCGCTAACAAATCTACTACAAATGTGGGTGGTTTACAATTCACCGGCCGCGCCGCTACCGGCGCCGGCCCAGGTATTTCTACGCCAACCGTTCGCAGATCATTCGCAGCCAAGGTGGAGCCAAAACTTTCGGCTTCATTCCAAAATCAGCCTAATGACCAAGCGCATAAGGTCAAAGGTCATACATGCCCCCTTTGTAGTGCTCAACATTCATTACCGAAATGTACAACATTTTTGAATCTCTCTCCTCAACAGAGATATTCGTTCGTCCAAGGAAAAAATGTTTGTTACAATTGCCTTAGCGTCGGACATGACGTCAAGAACTGTAAATCCAGTTTTGACTGTCGCGCGTGTCATAAAAAACATCATTCCCTGATTCACTTCCCACCGCAATCAGCGGTTGAGCCGTCCGCTCATGCTGTCTCACTCCCTCCTACAGAGCAGTGCTATTATGACGTTTCAACAAAGCAAGCTAGTGTCGACGCGGTTCCTTCGGACCCGCCGGCACGGAATCAAGAGTTGCTCATAAATAATTGCGCATCGAATACACCGAGCGCTCTTACGACAGTTCTTTTGTCTACGGCTCTTATCGATATTCGTATAGGTACAGAAGTATCGACCGTACGTTGCATTGTTGACACGGGGAGCCAAGCGTCTTTTATTACTGAAGCCTGCGTACATCGCCTAGGTATTGAGCGACATCATGCGAATATTCCGGTGTTTGGTATAGGTGATACCGAGCCAATAAAACCTAAGGGTTCCGTTTCGTGTCTCATTCTTCCAAAGGGCAAACCTGCCCCCTTGATTTCCGTGGAGGCCTTAATTTTAGCCAAATTGGTTTCACAAATGCCAAGTGTACCGCTGCCCCATACACAGTGGTCACATTTGAATAATCTGACATTAGCTGATCCGGAATTTTACAGTCTGCGGACTGTTACTCCCGTGCCCGTGGAAATGTTACTCGGAGCCGACGTTCTGTCGCATATTTTATTAAATAACATAATCACTGGGCCGCCGGGCTCGCCTATTGCAATGAATAGTGTATTTGGATATTTACTGTTAGGCAAAATTGATTTTACATCTTCCGTTCCGACCCCACTCCAGGTGTGTTTTAGCTCGTTTGACAACGATAATCTGCAACGATTCTGGAAGCTGGAGTCATTTTCTGAGTCATTTTCTGATAAACGGAGTTACACTCCCGATGAAGAGCTATGCGAAGCCTTTTATGAAAAGACGCATACTCGCAATGAGGACCGAAAGGAGTGTCAAGTGAGTCGCCTTATCCCCAACAACATACAAAAATAAAGTATTTTGTTACGTAAAAAACTTATTTTACAGATACAAATATATTAAATTTACTCAAACTATGTTGTTCCCTATTGCGTAAAGGGCTCCTCCAGATTATGCCACAATTCCCTATTGAACTTTCTCCATCCAGCCTATTCCAGCAGTTTTTATTAAATCGTCAGCTCATAGGCCCGTCCGTGTTACTATTAGGAACAAATAATATTGCGTGTCTGAATACTCACACACAGTTTTGCAGAATTGCCACATCCATCCCTTATTTCTTTTGCAATGGCCGCCTCACCGCCCCTTTCTTGCCATCTGATTGCTGCCTCCAATATTTATTAAATAAATATTGAATCTTTCCATTTGCCGAGTTTGCGGCGTTGTGCTGTCTTGTCTAGGGATTTATAATTTAAACAATCAGCAAAAATATACCGTTCTGGTCATCAATAAAATATTTACTGTGAGCAATAAATGTTTTAAATAGTGATCGGCAGGAAATACAGAACTGAGCAGTAAAATAATTGTATTGAACAGTAGAAAATTACAAAGTGATCAGCAGAAAAATTGGCTTTCATGTTGTTGTATAAAAATGGAAATAATTTGCTGAAAATGTTTGCTTTATTTTCTGTACATGTGCTGTTGCTCATTTATTTATTCTGCTGAATAAAATAATTTACTAAAGCCGATTAAAAGTAACTTATTTGCTGACCGTCTTTGACTCTCAAAAATTGACCGCGCTAAGTTTCAACCTTGCAACTTCAACCCTGAAACTGCAACATAAGCAGCCTATATACGACCCACTGTAGGGCAGAGGCCTTCTCTCAGAGAGAGAGAGTATGGGCTTAATCACCACGCGTGCCCACCGCGGATTGGCGATTTCAAGCGCTGAAACTGCAGACATTTAAGTAATATGCATGTAATATGTAAGGATGCCCAATCCTGAACGTTTTTTTACGTTACGAACATTAGTTGGTTGGGATTTGATTACGATTTAAAATGTATGTGGTATAGATTATCTATTAACGAACAACACTACTAGACTCATAATTACATTTTGAGTTTTTTTGTTACTAGTCTTGTCGTACGTCGCCATAACCTCAATATTCTGCTAGGTTACGGAAATGGGCCTGAACAACCGGCTCCTGGCATACCTTGAAATCTCCTCAGCAATTAGCAATACGGCTTTCGCCGTGATCGATCGACTGGACATCTTCTTGTGTGCGCCACACACTTCCGGGGCGAAGTCATTGAGAGGCACGGTGAAGCCCTTGCCGTGTCTCTCGATATTTCAAAGACATTTGACAGGATCTGGCGTGCGAGTCTCCTAAGCAAGCTTCCATCTTACGGGATCCCCGACGGAATATCCAGATGGATCGCCGATTTTTTAAAATAATGTTCAATCCGAGTAGTCATCGATGGTTGCTCGCCGGAACTAATGTCTATTAATGCCGTAGTCCCCAGGATCGGTAGTCTCCGCGAGCTTATTTCTGCTGCATATCAACGACCTTCTGTAGCCAAACACAATTTGATACGTTGATGACAGCACCGTCACGGTGAGGTATCTGTCCAATGCACAGGCCGATGAAAAGCGCATCCGCACTATGAGAGAGGCCATGGTGGAGGGGATGAGCTTGAGTCTACAGGCTGTAACCACTTGGGGTAGCGGTAACTTAGTCAAGTTCAATGCCACTAAAACACAGGCGTGTCTCATCACCTCTAAACGAGGGACTCCGTTTAGAGGTGATGAGACACGCCTGTGTTTTAGTTTCATATTTATACCTATGTATTTATGTATATTTATCCTTCCTTACTAATATTATTAACGCAAAAGTTCGTATGTATGGATGGATGTTTGTTACTCTTTCACGCAATAACGGCTGAACGGATCCGGATGAAATTTTGCACAGAGATAGATTATAGTCTGGATTAGCACATAGGCATTTTTTTATCCCGGAAAAATACACATCAAAATTGCCACGCGAACGAAGTCGCGGGCAACAGCTAGTATTTGTATATTTTGACAAATGTAGGAAGTTGACTGTCTCGTTGGACTAGCCGTTAAGGCGCTTACTACCAAGATAGAGGTCGTGGGTTTGATTCCCACTGGGAGCCGCCGTACAATTGTACAAATGGGCTCAGTCTGGATGTATTTCCATGTTTGTGGCGTCCTCGCCTGGTTACCATAGCACAGGGTATCCTAGTTTGGGACCAGGTCAAGTGATTGTGTTGTGTGGAACTTATTATTGGAAGTTAAGTACAACTGCTAAAAATTAATATTACTAACATTTTGAACATACTTAAATAAAATTCTATAAACTCAGTTTTTGATTTCATTATTCTTTATGAAAAACCAGCCAAGTGCGTGTCCGGTTCCGTAGAAAGAGGGTTTTTTTTTATCTCCTTTACTGAACTAACCACTTCAACAAAGTAATCTTCATAATGGATTTTGTACGAAGTTTTTCTTTTTTAAGTTGGTTACCTACTACTCGTTAACTGGTAAAGAAAGAAAGAAATAACAAATTGACACATCACAATGAAAAAAAAAGGCATAACAAGTAACATAAATACAAAGGAAAAACAAGTCACATAAATACGACGCCTACTTAGCCGTGATAAATTTCCTTTTAAGTTCATCATCATCATCATCATTCAGCCACAAGAAGTCCACTGCCGGACATAGGCCTCTTCCATGGATTTCCAAAAAAGAACGGTTCATCATATTAAGTGCTATGCCTGGATTTTTTTCACGTTTCTAAAATTAAACATTTAACCAGGAGATGGGGCGGGGGGCGCTCTCCTCTAACAAAAAATTGTACACTCACTAAATATAGGTCCTTAAACAGAATTACTCACATTAATAAAACTACTTAAACTTACTATAAAACACATCTAATATATGAAAATCTCGTGTCACAGTGTTCGTTATCGAACTACATCGAAACGGCTTCACCAGTTTTGTGTATTTGGTAGGTCTGAGAATAGGTCGCCGTAGGCTAAATTAATATGGCAAAACAACGTTTGCCGAGTCACCTGGTATTAGATATATTCATTCATAACTTAGAAAACACACATTAGTTATTAAAACACAAAATTAGATGCGACAATAGCAGCAGTAAGTACTACGTATCTTTAGTGAGGTAGTGACACTTTACCAGCTCTTTAAAAATGGGTAGTGACTTTGCCTTTTTGTATGTGTGTGTTCGGTTTTAAAAAACGCATTTAAATAAACCCATTTCACGGCGCGGCACGCACCAAACGGCAAAGTCACCGAGCCCTATTACCAACCACCAATCCATCACTGTGGAGTGCAACGGAATTAGACTCCGAACTGACACGTATTCAATAGGGATCCAATCGAAGCGCCAAACACAGTCCGTCTCTCTCCAACACGGGGCGGGCGAGCAGGGATCACAGGCCGTCCTGCTCTGGCCTAGTGCAAGAACATCTCTCTCGTTAATTAACTTTATCCTTGTCACTTAGGCAACTTGACGTATATGGGTTTGGGCGGCTCGGGACTGAAATGTTGGATAACCTCACGCTTGTATCCCGGAGGGGCAACAGAGACTAGGGTCTGCCACTTGCCACGATCCCGACAGACCTCTTTCGCTTCATCGACATTCATTAGTCGTTAGGAAAGAAAAACCGGCCAAGTGCAACGGAAAAATTCGCGCACGAAGGGTTCCGTACCGTTATCGAGAAAAAACCGCAAAAAATCGCGTTTGTTGTATGGTTTTAATTTAATTATTTATTTTTTAAGCGAATATTGAACTAAGTATTATGTAAACATTTAAACCATCTACCTGTTGCCGTTATTAATATCGAGCAAAGAACGGCAAAAATTTACGTTTATTGTATGGGAGCTCGCTCATTCATTTGCAAAATTCATGCACGCACGCCGGTTTCGGTTTCTTGTGTCTTATTAATAAGCTACTATCGTCTATTGGATTCTAGCAGGCTACTTTTTATTTTCCCCTTTAGCGTGTAATTCTACTAAATGAATTACAGTTCATAGGGAGCCCAATGACAAGGTTTTGAAGCAAAAGATATTCTACTAAACCCAAATTCTGTATCACAGAACAACGAACGACATCATAGGTACCTGCTGAAGAACTACATTCGTAGTCTTTTATACTGTTCTTTGGTGTCTGTACACTAGGGCTAGTGCATCAATTCAAAGACGCTCAGCGTGCTATGGAACGGGCTATGTTCGGAGTCTCTTTGATAGATTGGATCACATCAGAAATGAGACAAGCCGGTAAAGAACTAAGGGTGAGTAAGGTGACTTGCATGGCCTTAAAATCGGAGATCTGCAGAAGAATCCGAGTTACTAATATAGCTCAGAGAATTTCTGTTGAAGTGGCAGAGGGCGGGGCCCGGAGAACTGATGTCCGTTGGGGCGGAAAACTTCTGACCTGGCGACCGCCGCCGACCGGACGACGCAGAGTGGGCAGGCCCCTCAACAGATCGGCTGTCCCAAAAATAAACAGAGTAAGGGACATTTTTTTTCAAAAACCGAGATATTTCCACTTTTGGTTACTGGAACCAACTAGTAACCAATAGGGATATTTCTCAGTTTCGAAAAAAAAATGTCCCTTACTGTGTTCATTTTTGGGATAGCCGAGATGGTCTGATGACCTGGTTACGGTGGCAGGGAATCGCTCGATGCGGGCGGCACAAGACCGGGAAAATTTAAAAACCACGAGGGCGGCCTATGTCCTGCAGTGGGTGTCAAATGGCTGATGATGATAATGACGATTTATAGAAAGTCGATCCCACTTAAAGCCGGTTAATGAGAGGAATTCCTTATATAAACCGGGTTTAACTCTGTTGCAAGAGTGTTTTCTGGGAATAAAAAAGACTGACAGTTTTTAAACTTTTGCCTTTTATAATCATCATCAACCCATTATGTCCCCACCGAGGGGCACGGGTCTCTTCCCTGAGGAAGGTATAGGCCATACTCCACCACGGGGGCCAAGTCCGGATTGGTGGAGGCTTGTAGATTAGTGGCTCGTCTACTGTCAGAAGTTTTCAAGCCGCCCTGAGGCCTCTTACTTAGCTTTACGACTACCATCTATCGACGGCAGCCGGCACCAACAGCTTAACGTGCCTTGCGAAGCACGGAACCGCTCGGAAAAATGCCACTAGCGTTAGGCATAGACGGTGACCCATCCATGCACTGAACGCGCCCTGTGTTGCTTAACCTTCGTGATCGTTTAAGATCACTCAGGCAGCCGGGGCTACGAGCGATTCGTAGCGATTCGGAGCGAGCCTTTTATAAACGAGGGTCCAATCCATGAGTACCAGCGCGCATCGGCGGACGAGCGCCGCTTGACTCGCGGTGACTCTGCCAATTTGCAGCGACACTAATGACACAAGCGCGGATCAGTTTAAACTTACACCACTCTAGGTCGGTTGATGAGAAGTCAGCTTGGCAACTGATGGTTGGATCACGCGGAGTCAGTTACTGACGTCAGTGCTGACAGCTGGAACCGACTTCTTTCGTTTACATTGAGTCAGTGGAGGTCACCCGTGGTTTTTCTACGCGACAGCGCTGAACTGACTTTAAAATACATTTACACGGGGTCAGTATCAGGTCAGTACCGAGTCAGCACTGACTTGGCATTGCACTAAAATTACCAATAGTGTTAATGAAACTACTATTGCCATACTAAGATCACTCTTTTGAACAACTGTTGCCCCCCAAGACAACCGTCAGTAGCAGACCAGCAGCCCGTCGGTCGATCGATATCATATTGATTTCTGATAGATTTCTGATTTCTGCGTCAGCGGTAGGTCTCGATTTACTTTTATTATTGTAATTTTATTATTGTTAATAATTACCTAATTTAATGAGAAGGTTTATTTAATTTCGAACTTTCTTTCCCAAGAAAGTGTACGTACATGTCATAATTGATTGGTTTTTTAAGGACCCACGACCGAGAATCTAGGATCGAAGACCTAGTACTAGATATCATCTACGCTAGCAGAAACGCTACCTAGTCCTAAGGTTTTTAGCCTTCTAGTCGGGTTCTTAATGCTTATTCTTTTTTAAAATCTATTTCTCTACCTAAACCAAAAAGCACTACACAACAATTCCACGCACAGACCAAGTCACGGCTCAGCGCTCTCTTGGGCGGGGAGAACGTATTTTTCACGATTTTTTTCCTTTTAAAAATCGAGTTAATTTATATGTACCTGGCAAGCTTAATGCATAAAGTTAGCGAACTCGATCTACGCTGCTGTATTGCGCGGTATACCTGGGAAAATTCGTCGGGAGATGTTTGGACGTATTTTGTTATTGTTTCACTGCTAAGCCTGTCGACTTGATGAAAGTTTTAAAAGAGTTTTAGTCTCCTTTATGTTGTCAACCACCGCATTTTTTTTCTTTTCAGTACCTCCCAGGGATTGGACGCCAACGTGAAAAGGTATGTTCCGAAAAAGTCTTCTCCCAAAACAAAATATTACTTAATGTATCCTCTACTCAGTTACGGAGCCGCCAGTAAAGATACCACTGTCGGCTGTCGGCACCAAGAAGGGTGTTGACAGCCGGCAGTGCAACCTGTTAAATATGCAGATGATGTTAATGGGGATTATGTTACATAACCTACCTATCCTAAGTTACGGTAGGTGGTGAAACCTGAGGTATAATTATGCGCACCAAATCCTATCGGGCTCCTGACGTTTGCGATAGCAATTAGTGTAGAATTTGATAGTTAGATGATTGGAATCGTTCAGGATATGGTGCGTGTAATATAGGAGCTTATGTACTTATAATAGTAATAATTTTAGTGTTAAAGTTAGTGTAAGAATACATATTCTGATTTGGTCTGATGGGGCTGACATGATCACATGGTGATCAAAGCCTCTAAATAAAACAAAGATTTAAAAAAAAAAAAAAATATAGGAGCTGATCTTTGGGGTAACATAAGACGTCTACACTTATAGTTTGCCAGCAGGTAATGTAATATCATCATCATCATCAGCCATTTGACGCCCACTGCAAGACATAGGCCTGCTTCGTGGTTTTCATAACCATGAGGGGTTTTGCTATAACCGCCACGCTTGGCAGGCGGGTTGGCGCTCGCAGTATGCGGTTGGAATCTCAGGAAGATGCTGCTGCCCGTCGGCCTCGAGGCCTTTTAATGAATGCCTACGATATTACATTCCGTGTGGCGCCGGATTAAGAATAGCGTCACTCCATTTTCTTTCGTGGATGTTGAAGAAGGCGACTAAGGAAAAACATCAAGGTCAAGGTCTTGTTTAAATTTTTCAGCAGCCGGGTTCTTAGTTTTTATACTATTTGAAAATCTTTTTACCTGAACCAAACTACATGATACCTATATTTTCCAGTCTTTCAGTTCTATAAAGCATACAAAGATTTGATTTCTGGTTGATTTTTAGGATCCACGACCAAGAAGCTAGAATCAAAGACCTAGTACCAGATAGCATCTATGCTAGCTGAAATGCTATCTAGTCCTAAGGTTCTTAGCCTTAGGTCCTCGGTCGTCGGTCCAAAAAATCACTATTTACATGTTCGAGAGATTTGAAGGGATCCGTTATTAATATGTAAAATTTTAATAACACTTACGAATGTTGTTTTGTTTTAGATTTCCGTAGCCGAAAATGCCTCTACCCTGAAAACACATACACACACACACACGCGCCAAAGTTTGCAAGATTTACGTTAGTTTTGCTTTTTTATTTTGTTTATGCCTGGCTGTATAATTTCTAACTGTGCTTTGTAAATAAGATAAGTTTCAAAAATACTAGTCCGTAATTGGCCTATGTTTGGTCTACATTAAATGCCTATCTTTTGTAACTTTGTGCTGTGGACTTTGTAAAATGAATAAAATAAATAAACCCTAACAATAAAAAACAATCCTAGGCATTATTTAAGCTTTAAGTAATTTTCGAACTAAAACTTTCGTAAGCACTACACATTGTCAACTTAATTCCGGATTAATTTACGAAGAGTCCGACCAGGTTTTGCTCTGGTTCGCAGTCCGTTTGCTCGTTCATTCTCGTTGTTTGCTTGTGCTGACTTAATTATTACATAACGTCTTTACATAATTTGTCGAGGTTCACAGAGTACAGGGCTTTGCGAAGCCTGTCGATAGCAGGTGCAAAGTTCGGCCCCGCGTTTTCGATGTCTGCCTACAAAGGGCAGTGAGCAGTAGGTAATAACCAGTAATACAACTTAGTCCGCGTAAAGGGAGCCGCCTAACTGCGGGTTTCCTCACCTAGTTGACACCGAACGTGTCGACTTTCAGTCTTATTTAATAAAAACATGATTACTTAAAACACTCCTCAGAGGCAGTTTAAATAGTCTGTGGTGAAGAGAAAATCATAACCACAGTATTTAAAGTGCCTCTGAGGAGTGTTTGAGAGGAACTGTGTTTTTATAAAAAAGACTGTGAGCCTTCACGGCTGTTGCTTTAAGCAATAAAGCTGCCAATTGTACTGTGTGTTTTTTAAACTTTTATGTCATGTGCTCTAGTGTACAGTAAAGAATATTCTTATCTTACTTTATCTTATCTTTCTCGTAGATTAAGCCGAATATACGAATTGTGACAGGAAAGCGTCTGCTGTTATTATAAATATTACAGACTAAATTTTGAAGAAAAATTAGGTACATAGGTTGGATATTTTTTGTAGCCTACATACGGCCCACTGCGGGGCACAGGCCTTCTCGCAGAGAGAGAGTATGGGCTTAATTACCACGCGTGCCCACCGCGGATTGGCAATTTCAAGCGCTAAAGTATTTAAGACAGCTCGGTTAGCGAGTAGTATTGCTACTATAACCTCGCAAAAGCCTTTTGTGGCAACGTAGGTACACCACAGGCTACATCTATGGTCCTGTTTTATTTATTCGTTTTGTCTGTTGTGTATTTAGTTTTCTTTCTGTTGTTGTGCATATTATGTTACTTATGTGCTTATTTTGTTTCTGTGTTTCAGTATCTTGTTGGTATAATAAATTTCTTTCTTCTTCTTCTTCAAAATATGTATGTACGTAACTTAGAAAACAAATTCATTGGTGCATGCCACGACCTCCCGATTTGTGTAAAAAAAATCTGTTCGAACATTATTTGGGGAAGTTTTGTATTAATAACTATGGAGTTTATTGACCTCTTATTTGCCTCGTTAGTTTAGCAGTTACTCGTTTCATTGCAAACTAAGTGTCGTCGGTTTAATTCCACCTGGTGGTTCAACTGAATCGTTCTGAATGAGTGAACTGTACTTCATTTAGTTGGGTCGTGAGATAAGTCCTTTAAGTGTAAGCCATAAAGCCATTAACAGTTTTATTGTAAGCAATTATAAATTTATTTAAGAGATTGATTTTTTACAATACACCATAATCTTTCTTAATAATGTCAGCTCCCTTTTCCGCTACCATGAAGGTAGCTGCTTGAGTCTCCCCACTTAGAATAGAAGGAATAATACTAGCGTCTATGACGCGTAGATTTTTCACTCCATGTACCCTCAAATGATTGTCTACCACACCATCTTGACCTATCTTACAAGTTCCTATAGGCTGATATAGCGTAGCCACGGTATTTAGAGTATAACACCTCCAAAATTCATCCGTACCTTCTTCGAAACTTGAGCACTGAGGAAGCCCACCTGTAATTATTCTTGCATTATACTTAGAGTATACTGATGTGTCTTTCATTTTTATAATACGCTTAACGCCTTCAGTATGTCGGTCTAAATCTTCGTCATTGCTGTAAGTTCCAGCGAAAATTCTCGGTTGTACCGTTGGATCGAGACTTTTTAATGTTATATTACCAGTGGATTTCGGTCCGGGTAAAAAAATTTGGGAGAACACCGTTTCATGATCAATGTTGGCCTTCTGAACAGCGTTGCAATAGCTCGCTTGCAAATTGAAATCACCGTTACATCCAAAAAATAGGAATGGCGATGCAGCACCGAATATAATTGGTATGTGATGGATGTCCGGCCTCAAACTACTGTCGTTCAACAAATTAAAATTACCATCCACAACTGGCAGAGGGAACGTGTTTAAATTGAGCAGAGATACAGCTAATTGAAGCGAAGTTCCGATCCCTTTTTTTCCGGTCATGAAAATAGGGACAACGGCCAAATCTTTCAAGAATTGTCCTACTGGTAAATCAGCCTTAATATTTATATTCCATTTGTTCAGTTCACACTTTGGTCCGATTCCGGACAACATCAGCAAATGGGGAGATCTATAACCACCTGCTGATGAAATAACTTCCTTGTCAGCGTAAAACACTTCCTTCTTACCAGACTTCCTCAGTACTTCTACTCCGTAAGCTTTATTATTATCGTCTATCAAGATTTTTGTTCCCAGCGTGTCCTTAAGCAAGTAAAAGTTTGGTCTACCATTTGTTGGGACAAGGTAGTTTTGAGCTGCGCTGGTACGCTTTCCAGTTTTGTCGATAGATAGTTGAACAGCTGCGTAGCCAAGTTTGTTAGGGTTGTTATCATCAAGGATTCTGTTGTAACCTAGTTCTACCATAGCTTGTAGGAGGTCTTCATTAGATTGGTTGAAGTCAGCTGATTGTTGTATGAGAGTTATAGGACCGTCTTGTGAGTGATACGCGAAGTCGGGGCTGTCGACAATTTCTGGAACTTGAAGATTTTCTACTTTCTTCAGGTAAGGGTAGCAGGATTCCCAATCCCATCCTTCCACACCCCAGTCATCATAGTTTATTTTTTTGCCCCTGAGAAGGAAAATATCACAAAATTAGCAATGCTTTGCCCAAGACCCACTGTAGTTGAAGAATATCAAGCGTTGAGATAATTTAACACCTCGGACTATCAGTTTCCCATATTGCGTATTTCTTTGTTTATGATTACTGAAAGCTATAAACAATACGGATTCTAGCACATTACTTATTTTGGGTCACATTGGAGGAAACTCCAAACTCTACTCTACTCCAAATAACAAATAAATTAAACAAAATGCTTTTAAGTGTCAATCGCAAACTCACTCCGACTAAATAGATTGGTTAAGTTATGTTTGGGGTTCTATACCTATAAACTGTACTATATGTATATTTTTATCAATAAATGCTGCTTAACTGATATTATTTTACCTATTGTACACCAGATAGTTCATACATGATCCTCCACCGAGCATCTTGGCCTGGTTCTGAATTAGGTGTTGGTTCTTCTGCGCCTGACTCGAGTAGCCATCGTCATCAGCTATGTAGGACCAGTCCTGGTCGCTGTTTGTTATCGCCATAAAAAGGGCCGGTATCTGGAAAAGGATATGTTTATATCAGACAACCAGGGGCCATACCCCCGGCGCACTTACGCGCGTCAACCATTCAGCTTCACTCGTCGTGGCGCCTTTCCTTCGGCTTCAGTAGTTATTTGTAGTTGGGACTTATGCGTGGGAGCTAGTGTTGTCTCAGTCTTCGGCCATGGCCTGAACGGAGCTCAGCCTTCGGCCTCACCGCAGTAGGGTGCCTCGTGGTCGCTTCGCAGGGTTCGGTCTTCAGCAATTGACGTTTGAAAAATCGTTTTTCAGTACATTTTATTTTTAATTTTAATTGACTATGTTGATGCTACCATTTTAAAATGGATTTTTTTCTTATATACTGTCATTTAAAGGCTATATCGGTAACACGATGCTTAATTCTAACGCAAGCCCGGTCGGCGCCGTTTTTTTTGCGTGTAGGTCGAAAAAGAGCCAAATATCGAGCGATCATATTGGCGCCGCTATTTTGATAATGGATTTGAATACTTGATTGGTGTCCCGGTATTTTAATAACACGTTGAAGACCTTGCTTATAATAACAATATTAATATAAAATTTACTTATTTCATGTAAGTAACACATTTTATTATAGTTAGTAGGCTTAAAATGTGTACTCACCACGGCCGTGAGAGGCGGGTTCCCCCCAGCTTCGATGAGCAAGACTGACCATTCGGAGATCTCAGTGAGTCTGTTCGCCAATACGCAGCCTGCTGTCCCACCGCCAACGATTATGAAGTCGAAATGGGATGCATCTGTCGTTCACAAATAGTAAATAATTTAGATGACCAGCAAAATAAGTATTTGATCGGCAACAAAAGTCAGAAAAACCGGCCAAGTGCTCTTTGAGGCACGCGTAGTGTTCTATGGTCCCGTAGAAGCAGGGTTTTTTACCTGCGTTGCAGAACTGACAACTTCATCAAAGTAATTTTCAATGGTACACTGAATATTTTTATGTTTCCACAAGCAACCGTTTAGACAGGGGGGAGGGGGGGGGGGGGGGCTTAGAAACATTGAATGGTAAAAAAAACTGCTGCTTACTGTTAATCTGCGAAGTTTTTGGCCACTGGGGCAGTAAGTTGCTGAGGCCGGCTGCGGCGAGCCCCAATGCTGTGGTGATCGCGGCGAGGGTGTAGGGCTCCATCGAGTCCACGACCACATTCGTCACGTTGTCGAAAGCGTCAATGTTCATTGTGGCATCTGTGTTCACCAGACTGGCATAAATAAAATATTTCACAAAAAGAATTTCAAACACACGTTTTAAGAGTTCCGTAAGCGAAGACCCTATTACTATGGCTCCGACGTCTGTCCGTTTGAACTAAAAAGGGCTTTATCTCGAGAATCGGAATAAGTAGCTAATTGAAATGTTCACAGAATATATGTTACTAGCTGACCCGGCAAATGTTGTTTTGCCATATTAATTAGTCTACGTCCTATTCTCAAATATACATAAAAACCCAAAAAACCGGTGACGCCGTTTCGGAGGAGTTTGATAACAAACACTGTTGCGCGAGATTTTTATATATTACATTATTTTGTATCGCACAGCTGGGCAAATGCCTCCAAGCCCCTTCTGCTTTCCATCTCTTAATTAAAAAAAAACATACACGTCAAATTGATAACCTCCTCCTTTTTTGAAGTCGGTTAAAAAGGAGATCTCAACAAATATAAAAAAAACTAAAATAAGGGGAGTTTCCTTACAATAAACGTGATGTTTTTACTTTCATCTATAGTGAAAACGGTAATACATATACAGGTGTCAAACTTGGTGTGATTATACCGCAGTTTGTAAAGTATAACAAGAAGTTATAGTAGTAATAAAAATACTACTCGCTAACGGTGAAGGAAAACATCGTGAGGAAACCTGGGTGTCAGAGCTATTCACGTACCTCAGCGCTTGAAATCACCAATCCGCGGTGGGCACGCGTGGTGACTAAGCTCATACTCTCTCTCTGAGAGAAGGCCTATGCCGTACAGTGGGACGTATATTGGCTGCTTATGTATTGACGAAATCGGTATCGGTCAACAAATAATCGATACCGATTTCTGACTTCCGCTAAAGGTCTTGACCTGAATGAAAGAGAAACATTTTTGGTAATTAATATAAGAAAAAAATATTGTATGGAATCAGGCGTTACTTTGCGGAAATCCATAATAGCATTAAAATGTGAAAATTACTTTTGGTAAATTCAGCCAAAATCTCACAAGCACCATGCGGTTAGTTAATGCACCGCCCTCCCTCCCACTTTTTCAAGCAGAAGCAAGACACAAACACACCACCACCGACACCAAAACTTGTGTGAAAAAATGTGTTGCGTGCGACCCGTTCCACCTCTAACACGAGGCATCCTCAGGCTAACACAGGTTACGGTCAGAAATTGGGGCCCCCTAAAGCGCGGGCCCGTAGCAATTGCTACTGTTGCTACGTGGCTAATCCGCCACTGGGTACCTACGTCCATAATGTTACTTATAATCCTACCAACATCATGTAAACTTTGGAAGTTAATCTTGCAATAAATGATGATGACAGGTATATAGAGTTACTTTTATAGGTAACTCTATAAATTATGTCAGGAATAAATAGTAAAATTGGTATCTACCGGTTGTAATTGTTGATTCTTTGCTCCACCGGTTCTTGAAAACACGTTTGGAACACCGCTATATATACTTTACGTCAAACTGTGGCGCATAATCTGCACCACCTGAGTACTTAAAAGCCTTTTGTGTTGACAATGTAAATACCTATTTGCAAATAAATGTGAAATACGTATTTTACCTTTTATTTATAAACGACTTGCCGAATCTCAACAAACCTGTTCAAATAATATGATTCCGCAATATATTCAAGGTTGAAAATTATTTTTATAATATTTTTTTTTACACTTTATTATTGCTTTTGCATTCTGGTAAAATGACGGAAATTAGAGAGCTTGACTAAAACATATTTAATATGAATGTCATTTGCAAATCTGGTAATGTATTCACAAAGTTTCAGTCCAACCCGGCTTGGAGTTGGAAAATTAAAAGCAAACTACTTGTGTACGGTAATTTAACATTCCTCAGTACTCATGATACTTCTAAAATAGGCTTCGAGTAAGATTATTGAAACGTAACGACTTAATTATCTAGAATTAATGTTTACAAAACCGACTGACAAAAGTAATCAGCCAAGCCTGAATATCTGAAATAGGTAAGTTTGGCATTATTTTTGTTTTGGGTCTGGCTAATTCGTCTTTAATGTTGGATTTTTGATCAGAGAAAAACAGTGCTCTTTTTTAGAAATTTTAATTATCTCTCTAGTTCTTGATGGTCGCGCCGCACGGCGCTGGCGTCGCCCCGTTGTGGCCACTCAGTCGCAGACTTTTGGGCCCATTCACAAGCATATCGCGAACAATTTTTTTAATTTTATATTTTTAATGTGCAAAACAGGTAACAAACAATCAATAACATACAGATTACGCTTAAAAATGTACATTTGTTTATTTATTTATTTAACTGAGAAAATAAATAAGAAAAATAAAAAATAAAAGGTTTTGATCGTCTATTTTTCAGTTAAATAGTTTTCCGTGTGGCACCGAATTAAGAATGGCGTCGCTCTATTTCCTTCCGTGGATGTCGTAGAAGGCGACTAAGGAAATCAATAACCTGGAGACGGGCAGCGTCTTTCTGAGATTCCAACCGCATGCTGCGATCGCCAATCCGCCTGCCAAGCGTGGCGATTATGGCAAAACCCGTCATGGTTATAAAAACCACGAAGGAGGCCTATGTCCTGCAGTGGCCGTTAATTGGCTGATGATGATGACTATAAAGAGAAATTTCGCGCCAGGCAGATTACAATCTGAGCCGCGTTTCATAAAACTACAATTCGTAGTTTAATATTAGGGGTTAAAGTATGAAATTGCCGTTTTATTGCAATAGGTTCTTTGAATTGACATAGAATCTTCATGGTTTGAGGTTTTCGAATGAAACTTTTTTCAAATGGTTTCTATGATGTTCTTTTTTTAAAAAAAGTGAAACATTTGAATATCGACTTTCAATTGTTTTTGTTATTAAATTTAGACAAGAAAGATGGATACTGCGAAAATTCGAGTGATTATGAGGCACCCATTTTTCGTATTTTTTTATTTTATTGATTTGACGCAAGTGAGTCAATATTGTGGGTAAGGTAACGTTAAACCATGCCGCTAATTCCTGGGTAGTTTGACTAGGGTCGGCTTCCACTATCTCTCTTAATTCATCGTTATTCACCTGTGTGGGCGGTCTTCCTCGTGGCTCGTTCTTTAAGTCGAAATTTCCATCACGAAAGCGTTTAAACCAAAATCGCACGGTGCGTTCATTAGTAGACCCCTCTCCAAACGCAGCATTGATATTGCGGGCTGTTTCTGCCGCGTTAGTTCCGCGTCGGAACTCGTATTCAAAAATCACTCGAATTTTCGGAGTATCCATCTTTCTTGTCTAAATTGAATAACAAAAACAATTGAAAGTCGATATTCAAATGTTTCACATTTTTTAAAAAAAGAACATCATAGAAACCATTTGAAAAAAGTTTCATTCGAAAACCTCAAACCATGAAGATTTTATGTCAATTCAAAGAACCTATTGCAATAAAACGGCAATTTCATACTTTAACCCCTATTATTACAATTCGACGTAGAGTGCGACAAACTTATCTGACCCGGTGAAGGCGTCACTTTTCTCATAGTAAACTTGACGTTTCCATACTATATTTGACACCTCTACCGGGTCAGATAGCTTTGTGGCACTATACCTACATTGCGTAGCAGAGTCTACTTGTTAATCTGTGGTTTGACCAACTTTGCAGTGTACACCGAATTGTCATAGTAAGCCATGTAGTTTTATGAAATGGGCCCCTGGGGACGGCTGGTCCGACTGTTGTTCTTCGGACGTTGTATTTATGGTATGCCACGTGTAACACTTCGCTTGCGCGATGCAGGAAGGTCGGAGTTTGTAGTGCGTGCGCAGAGTTTACATGTGCAAGACTTGTCTTTTTTTCTTTGCAATCTGTGATGTGCTCACCGCACAGGCGTTTATGCAATGCAGGGAAATTTTCCCTAAAAAAAGGCACTTTTATTAACTGCAACTTTTATTCCGATTTTCAACGAAAGTTAATGAAACATCATTCATAAGCAGCCTATATACGTCCCACTGTAGGGCACAGGCCTTCTCTCAGAGAGAGAGTATGGGCTTAATCACCACGCTTGCCCACCGCGGATTGGTGATTTCAAGCGCTGAGGTATGTGAATAGCTCAGAAGCTCAGGTTTGCTCACGATGTTTTCCTTCACAGTTAGCAAGTGGTATTGCTACAGACTACAACTTCACAAATGTACATAACTGAGAAAAAAAAGTCATAGTTACATGCCCGCACTGGGAATCGAACCTGGATCTCTCGCTTCCGAGTCCGATGTGCTACTCACTAGGCTACCACCGCTGTGAAACATAGTAATCATGAAAATTAATGACGAATCCTCATAACTTACACATTGTACGTGATTCCTTGTGACTTATTAACTTTACGTATTTTTTACATTAATTCACCACGTGAGACGGCATTTTTTACTATTTCTGTTTACGCAAAGTAAAGCTGGCGCGCACAGCTTAATGAAGCGGGTTGTCTTGTCTTGGTGTATCTGTGTGAATATAGCTCGTATAGACACGAAATTCTATAACCTAGCATGCTTTCACATCATAACTTTGGCCTTTGTTTCTATAATGAGATGATTTATACAGTGTCCAGTAGCACCTTCACTCACGCTGGATGGGTGAAGGGGCCACTAGGACGCTGCAGTGCCTGGGACTTTATTTTTTAGATGGAGTAGGCTTGCCCAGCACTTATACTATCCTGACAGCTTAGTCGGCCTAGCCAACAGGAATGACAAGTCAATACGTGCGGAGCCGACCAAGCCGCGGGCTTCCTCACGATCTTTACCTTCACCGATAGGTTGTGGTATTGCTACTACAATTTTGCAGATGTACACTTCATAGTAGCATAATTAATCGTTGGTCTGGATTTGTTTCAGGACCGTGCCGAAGTCAATTAATTAAAATTTATTCGCAGTCAAATACGCGGAAAAACCAACCTTCTTTTACTTCTTGTACAGTCGGTTAAAACAATTTAAATACCGAAAGCATTAGCGACAAACTTATTTGCATATGTAAGTACCCAACCCATGTGCCTACATAAGGTTACCCGTACATTCGGAGAGTTTTCAAAGAATAAAATAGTAGATGGTGTTTTTATGTTTGGCTTTTTTCGTACGTAGGTACCTAACTACGATTACAGTTACTTTTTAGGGTTCCGTACCCGAAGGGTGCTAAACAGGACTCTATTACTAAGACTTCACTGTCCATGTCTGTCTGTCTGTCCGTCTGTCTGACTGTCCGTCTGTCTGTCTGTCTGTCTGTCACCAGGCTGTATATCATGAACCGTCATAGTTAGGCAGTTGAAATATTCACAGACTATTTCTGTTGCTGCTATAATAAAAAATACTAACAACAGAATAAAATAAATGTTTCAGGGGGCTCCCATACAACAAACGTAATTTTTTGCCGTTTTTTACTTGATATTAATAACGGCAACAGGTAGTTCTATATTCGATTTGAAAATAAACATTAAATTAAAACAACATAATTATTTAAGGCGGGCTCCCATACAAGAAACGTGATTTTTTGCCGTTTTTTCTCGTTCTTTGTGTCTAATGTTGTACTAGTATGAAACCCTTCGTGCGCGAGTCCGACTCGCACTTTTCCGTTTTTTTTTTATTTAGCAAATCTTCAAGAGATCAAAATACGATGATGGCTTCTTGCGCAATCTACCTTTAATCATTGCAGAGTAAATTAAAACTTTGTGGAGTATAATATTGCGCTTGAAACCACGGTAAGCACGCGTGGTAATTAAGCCTATACTCTCTCTCTCTCTGAGCAAAAGGTTGTACCCTGCAGTGGGACGTGTATAGACTACATAAATAAAATTTATTTAATAAATTTAGTCGACCTCGTGGCGCAGCGGTAGTGCAACTGCATACCATGCGAGAGGTCCCGGGTTCGAATCCCGGCTGGGGACAAAAAAAAACCCCAGGTCTTGGATGTTTACATGTTTGTGATGTCGTTGTTTCTGGTTCCCACGACACAGGGTATCCTAGTGTGGGGCCAGAAGCAATGTATGTGCCTGTATGTAAATGTTTATGTTTATTTAATATTGTAACACACTTGAATGTAATTTAAATTAAATGTTTCCCACTGTAAGTTATAACAATCTTCAAAATAAATGGTTTGCGCCGTAATTTTACGTGAACATGAAAACTGCAGGGTGCTCTAAATTCCTGTATAATTTTGCTGATGCTAGAAAAAGATAAGAAAAAAGGTAGCACAAAACATAACTCTTATAGTTGGTAACGACTAGTTTCAACTGGTTACGTTTTCTATCCCAGTTTGAAACTACGATTTTGACTTCCGAATGGCGTGGCGGGTTCAAAAGTTGTAAAGCGGAATCCAGAGTATATCTATCCATCTAGCCAGCCCATAAACAGAGCCCACGGTTAGGCATAGGCCTCTTCCCTTTCCCGCCAACCCGTCCGGTCCTTTGCCAGTCTCGTCCAACGTTTCTCAGCCGCTTTGTTTGTAGCCACAATCTATTGATGTCGACAGTGAAACAATTATTGGTTAGGGTACGATTTTAAGTTTCCAGACATTTATTACACCAACAAGACAAAGAATTTTTCATAAATAAGTTTAAAGTTTCATAAATATCTGAATCTTCGCACAGGTACAAAGGTCACATACTACCGTTGTGAAAGAACGGCATTAGATAATGTGTGTTTTTAAAATGGGGGCATAAATAAAACTGTCTCAAAATACTCGCCTATACCTAACCAATCAGTGAATATATTATCCATTAACTGACAAATACCTGTGAACTAGGTTTAGACAAGGTTATTTAACAAGAGCAACGTGTTTCCTGCATAATTACGAACATTTATTGCAAGGAAATCGCACCCGGGAAGGTATATCGCAAGTAATCGCACTTACTTTGAATATTTTTTGCAGAAATGCATCTACACAGAGGATTTCCAATTAGTTTGACGTTTTTAAGGTCACATTCTAACCATGATTGAGAAGATTTAAGGCGCTAGTTTTAAAAAATGACGCGTCATGAAGAAAAAATATTTATTTTCCTAAAGTATGGGGGGGTTAAGGTTAAGCAACACAGGGGGCGTTCAGTGCATGGATGGGTCACCGTCTATGCCTAACGCTAGTGGCATTTTTCCGAGCGGTTCCGTGCTTCGCAAGGCACGTTAAGCTGTTGGTGCCGGCTGCCGTCGATAGATGGCAGTCGTTAAGCCAAGTCAGAGGCCTTAGGGCGGCTTGACAACTTCTGACAGTAGACGAGCCACTAGTCTACAAGCCTCCACCAATCCGGACTTGGCCCCCGTGGTGGAGTATGGCCTATACCTTCCTCAGGGAAGACACACGTGCCCCTCGGCGGACATAATGGGTTGATGATGCGGGGGTGCATGCACTTAATAGGAAGTTCCCACCACAGTGTAAAATTAATGATAAGTTGGTAACGAATGAAATATTTTTATTTTATTTTTAATTATAAGGTTTTATTTTAAAGCGCAAATAGAAACTTCGTACTACTTCAGAATTCCAGTAATTCGGGTTTCTAGTTTTAATATTTTTTTCTGGTAGATCTTACTGTAGTAGGATGCGATTTGAACAGTAAAACATTTCCCATTCCGTCTACTATCGTCACGATTTGTTTCCTTTTCAAATACCGTGGGATCTACAAATAACAAACAATTTAGTGTTTTAGGGCTCCGTACCCAGAGGTTAAGGGACCCTATTACTAAGACTCCGCTGTTCATCCGTCCGTCCGTCTGTCACCGGACTGTATCTCACGAACCGTGATAGTTAGACAGTTGAAATTTTCTGTTGCCGCTATAACAACAAATAAAAGTAACATTTTAGGGGGGCTTCCATATAACAAACGTGATTTTGTTGCCGGCAACAGATAGACGCTTGAAATATTCAAATGATGTACAAGAACCCTTTGCGCGCGAATCTGACTCGCACTTGGGCGATTTTTTTCTAGGGTTGGTCTACATTAGACCACAATATCTGGACCACTCAATAAGTTGTCTTTACAAATATTGCCTTGGTTACGTGTTCAAATCCGATGTTTTAATATAATAATGGTCGTTTAGTCCCAATGACAATCAGCGTAAAGATTTTACCCCGCAAACAAACGTACAGTCATGGTTGCAGCTACGTTTCTAGACTTCCATGCATTGCAAAAGCTGTGGAAATATTTTATACAAAACACAGTCTGTTGCATGCATACTTTTTGTCAAGTACCTATGTTGATATGCATACAGAATATTGATAAACAGAAATAGGTTTGTCAGGGTCATGGCTAGTGGTAAACTTCTCTACCTACCTACCCCTCCGGGATTCAGGCATGTGTGTATGTTGTACATGTGAAATAATAAGCAATTGCTATAAGCAATAAGGCCGCCAATTGTATTGCATTTTTGTAAAGTGTTTTTCATAGTACAATAAAGAATATTCTTATCTTATCCTATCTTATGTTCTCATTCAGTATAGTGCCACGTTTTTAAATCTTTATTTAAAGTTGCGCGCAGTTAGCTTTATATCGGACCTTAGTAGGTCGTCAATTGACCTTAGTAGGTCGTCAATCGTCTTGACGACCTCGTGGCGCAGCGGTAGTGCATCTGCATACCATGCGAGAGGTCCCGGGTTCGAATCCCGGCTGGGGACAAAAAAAAACCCCAGGTCTTGGATGTTTACATGTTTGTGATGTCGTTGTTTCTGGTTCCCACGACACAGGGTATCCTAGTGTGGGGCCAGAAGCAATGTATGTGCCTGTATGTAAATGTTATATTGTTATGTTATATTATATTAATTTTAGTTTGGAATATTTCAAATATTGTTTTTGCTATGTTGTCGTTGTCTGCATAGTAAACATTGTTTGTATTGATTTAAGCCTTCCGTTGTTAAGCCTTTCGTTTAATAATCAATCATAAATATTTCGTTAATAAGTTTTTGAAAAATAATAATTTTAAGTACTTTTGTTTCTTACGTGTCATAAAAATAAACCGTCTTATTTATTAAAACCATATTCCATCAAGAACTCCCCGAAAGCTGTTTAAGGTGGAACCTTTTACCACAGAATATTTTAGAGTGTTGTAGAGAAATCAAGTTTTGATAAATACGTGGACAAAAACGAACTCATGAAATTAAATAAACAAAATGAAAAATGAAATGTTATAGATTATATTCTACAAAACGTTAACAAAACCTACAATCACCTTTAAAACTTTCACATAAAACATATTTTTCTGTGCTAGTTATCCCAGCATCAATGAGCTGTGGTTGCAAAGAAAAATAAGATCAAATAGAAAGGAAATTAGGTCGGTTTTGCTGTGAGCGTTTCTAATTTGAATTCGCTTCAGACATGAAATTGGTTCCGTTATGGAGGTAGGAAGGTTCACTCACACGTATTTAGTCCTTGTGATACTAATAAAACGCGTTTTTTATAGCGAAATGCTATTATCACAAAATAAATTATAAATACTTACATTTGGCGCTGAAATATTTTCTTTACAAATTTTCTTAAAAGTTGTATCGTAAATTTCACTAGTTTCGGCCCCACCGAAAGTCTGGCAAATTGATTTGGCAGCAAGAACTGTCAGTACTACCACTACAGAGAAAAAATATAGTCACATTCACGTAGTTCTAGAAAAAAATATTAAAGCTAATTCCGATGTAAAAACCTAATTGCAAAGTGGATTACTCGGGGCTGCAAGTGATGTAATTCACTTCAGCTAGATGTCGCTGCCTGTACGTAATACAGAGAAGTTTGTAAAGTATGCTTGCACTTGCCTATAGCTTAGTTGGGAGAGCGCTGGCACGGTGAGCCAGAGGTCGCGGGTTCAAGTCCTAGCATGGGTAGAATCTTTAGCCTCTAAATAGGTTTTTAAAATTGTCCTCAGCACGGGTTAGTGCAACAAAAAGAATATATAATTGTGTACAGTTTGTGGAAAAAAATGAGTCCCGACTTCTTTTAAGTCTACTAAAGTATAATTTATTTCTTTCGTTCTTACTTGTCTAAAGCCGGGTTTTGACGGTCTTTGTACGCTCGGACCGTGTTCGCACAGTTTTAGTTGATTATGACGACGCACTCGGTCCGAGCGCACTGACCGTCGTCATAATCAACTAAAACTGTACGCAGTATGATAATAGAGCAGGCGTCAAGTATCGTACCTCCATGGTCGCACCCTGATTCGAAACTAAATTCTCATTTCAGCTTTAATGGAAAAGTGGTAAAATAATCGTGGTAGGTGGCTCGATACGTTTCTGTGCTGTACATTTAATTTTTCTTTTTAGAGAATTAAAAGGCACTTAGGATTGTTATTTCAGAGCGACCAAATAACATACCATTCCACTATGACCATCAATTAAGTGTAGAACCGAATATGATTTTATTTTATTTATTAATCTCCTAAGGCCTGGCAACAATGGTTTTGGTTTGTTATTTTCAAGGTTAGCACTATACATAACAACGATTTGCGATATTTATCAGGACTTAGGAGGTTAAGTAAGCAAAGAGCGGTGGCAGCGCGGTTGGTAAAACGCTTGTCTCTCGTTCAGGAGGTCGAGGGTTCGAACCCCAGAGCATGTACCAATGACCTTGTATTCTCAGTCACGTACATTTGTGGATTTCTAGTAGCAAAACCACTCGCTAACTGTGAAACAAAAACTTATTAAACATTATTACAAACTTCAGCGCTTAAAATTGCCAATCCGCGGTGGGCACGCGTGGTGATTAAGCCCCTACTCTCTCTTTGAGAGAAGGCTTGTGCCTTACAGTGGGACGTATATAGGCTGCATTGCTGTGCCGACAAAAGAAAACAAGTAATGAATTCTGTAATTAAGTTAATAATGTGCTTTAAAAACCTATTTAGAGGCTAAAAATTCCACCCATGCCGGGACTTGAATCTGCAACCTCTGGCTAACCCTGCCAGCACGACTGGCAGGGTTAGCCAGAGGTCGCTGGTTCGAGTCTCGGCATGGGTGGGATTTTTAGCCCGTAAATAGTTTTTTTTAAATTGTCCCCAGCACGGATTAGTGCAACAAAGAATATAACAATAATGCGCTTACGAAATTTTTACTTCAAAAATTCCAAATGTTATCAAAATTCCCGGATGGCACATGTTTACCGCAAAATCTGCCGAATCAACTTTTTTTGGCAACCTCCTTCACCGTGGCACAGATTGGCCTCGACTAATTTCTGCTACAAATAGGCAATTTGGTACGATCGATCTCACTTGGGCACCTTTACACCTGACGATTTTCTCAGCTCTAATTTTTATTTTACTAAGTTTTTTTATGGAACCTACAGCTTAAAGAGTGGCGATTATGGCAAAACCCTTCATGGTTCAAAACCATGAGGGAGGCCTATGTCCTGCAGTGATCCGGACCTAGTTTATTCCTTCCAAGAGATATTAAAAATTCAATGGATTAACTTGTTTGGCTCGCTAACGGTGAAGGAAAAAAAATCTGATGGAAGAATCTCGGCTCTCCTTTTGGGAGAAAGCCTGTGTCCTGTCTGTCCTGCCTGTGAAAGTCCTACAGAAGGACGTATATGGGCGGCATTATTATATTCTATAAGGGCCGGTAAGAGAAGTCCTAGGCGGTGATTGTTTGTCAAATAGGGAATGTATTAGCAAAGGGGGAGGATAAAAAGCAGCCGAAACTGGCGTGCGTCAGTTTGAACGACAACAAGGACTAACGAATGTTGAAGAGATCTGTCAGAATCGTGGGAAGTGGAAAACCCTGGTCCCTGCTTCACCCTCCGGGATAAAGGCGTGAGTTTCTGTAATGTAATTACGTAAGTAACATATTATGTTCTTTTGTTTAACATGTAAGCAGCTTGGTTTTTGCTGTCGAACGAGATTATTTTAAGGTTCATATAATAGCGTGTAGTGTGAATGTCACCTAGTATTAATGGATAAATGATAGGGGGTCGAAGATCCAATTGAAATGTCTAGGGTTGCAGTAATGATCAAGGTAAAAGGTAAGGTTCGCAAATTGGTAAGTATCTACGTCAATAAATAAAAAACTGACCCTGTTATTTATAAGAACATGATTCCTCTAAAGCACTACTCAACATACATACACATATACAACATACATAAACTCACGCCTGTAGCCCAGGGACTGCCTCTTGCCACGATCCTGACAGATCACTTTCGCTTCCTCAACATTGCTAATAAGATATATCTACTCACTACTCAAATGCAGTTTGAAATGTCTGTCGTAAAGGGAAAGACCAACTTATGCTGCATTTGAAGAGTGTTTCAAGAAATCTTGTTTTTAAAAATAAGACTCATACTGGGGGTCGTGGAATCCTGTGCTAATGACTATGTTTTCTAAGTTACGAACATTGTGTAGATGTAGTAGCAATACCACTCGTTAACCGTGAAGAAAAACATCGTGAGGAAAACTGAGCGTCTGAGGTGTTCACATAGCTGGGCACTGTTAATCAAATAGTTAACTGCGTTAATCGATTGTCCGTTGCTATAAAAGTTACCTTCGATAACCGTTAAAGCGTTACATTTCATCAATGCACGGCCTACTCCCGAGTCATACGTTCCCCACACGCAACTTAAACTGCATTGACCACAGTTTTCTTAAACCTTCGCTTGAGTCATCTACAGTGGTGTGTGAATCGACAATTACAGACCATTCTTCTCTCATACTGTCATTAAATCGAAAAGTAGCTACATCCAAAAAGCATAAAACGTTTTCAAGAATTGATTATCCAAAAGCCCTTGATGACCTAAAGAGAACAGACTGGACCATGGTACTGAATTGCAACGATATCGACCTTGTAACATCAACTTTCCTGAATGTTGTAGCAGATACTCTTGCTGGACATACGACAGTCCACAAGATACCAAATAGGAAACACAATGTCAAGCCCTGGATAACACCCGGGCTGATTAGATGTATAAAGTGGCGCGACAAACTGCATTCTAAACACAAGAAAAGACCAGACAGCTTAATTGCACTCGTAACTTATAAAAGATATCGAAATCACTGTAATAATCTATTAAATAAACTAAAAATTGAGTACCATAAATCCGAAATAAATAAACATAGAAATGACATTAGGAAAACGTGGAAAACCGTCAAAGATATTTGTAACCTGAATTCATCTAGTAAAGCACCGCTTGAACTGTTAAAAGTCAAGGACACTCATATCGCTTCAGTCAATTTTGTTAACGAATTCTTTGTGAATGTTGGTACCAAACTTGCGAATGAGATTCTCCTGAAGACTGGAAAAGTAGAGACTGATCTTGCAGCTGACCAGAGCAGTTGTAAAAGTCTACCGAATTCGATCGTACTTCTACCTACCGACCCATCGGAAATAAACAAAATTATCTTGTCACTCAAAAATGCATCTTCCTTTGGCTGGGATGGATTATCCTCAATCTTTTTTAAGAGGGCAGCGACTATACTGGCTTACCCTATCTCACATTTATGCAACCTATGCTTTTCAGCAAGTGTCTTCTCTCTTTTGCTAAAAAAATCTGTCGTTATACCGATCTTCAAGTCTGGGGATAGAGGCAGTGTCAATTGTTATAGGCCAATCTCACTCTTGTCAACCTTGGCAAAGATTGTGGAAAGGGCTCTTAACTCAAGACTCGTCAGTTATCTTGAATCAAATGAGTTTTTCTCACAAAACCAATACGGATTCAGGGAGGCCATTTCCACGGCAGATGCTATTGACGATTTAGTTGTTCACACAGCTAAAAAGCTAGATATGAAAAATAAGTGTTTGGGCATTTTTCTCGATCTGGCGAAGGCCTTCGACACTGTCTCTATCCCTATTCTACTGCGCAAGTTGGAGTGTGCGGGTATACGTGGTGTACCCTTGCAACTTTTTAGGAGCTATCTTTGCGACAGGACTCAGTGTGTTAGGATTGATACCGTGCAAAGTGAGTATCTAGCTGTCAACTATGGAGTGCCGCAGGATCTGTGATTGGACCAATATTATTCTTGATCTATATCAACGATCTCTGTGACACCGAACTTAAAGATGCACGTATCATAACTTTTGCTGATGACACAGTTTTGCTTTTTAATGCACCCACCTGGGTTGAAGTAAAGCATACTAGCGAAGAAGGATTTCGTGTTATTTTGGACTGGCTTAATGCTAATGTCCTAACACTTAATTTAGAGAAAACAAAATATATAACATTTAGTATTTATGACAATGCACAGCCACATGACCTTATTCTGAAAGCCCATAACTGTAATAACCCATCTCTATGTAAATGCCCGCTACTATCTTCAGTTCCACATATCAAGTACTTAGGTGTAATAATCGATCGCAATCTCAACTGGAAGCGCCAAATTGAATCATTGTGTGGAAGAACGAGGAAGCTTATTTGCATTTTTAGAAAAGTAAGGAGCATTGGAGATGCCAAAATCATTAAGGCAATCTACTACTGTTTATGTCAATCCATATTGTCATACGGTATTCTTTCCTGGGGTGGTGCTAAAAAATCTAACTTTATAAAAATAGAAAGAGCTCAAAGAGCAATCATCAAAATCATTAATTTCAAAAAATTTCGCTATCCAACTAAAACCTTGTATTCCGAATATTCAGTTCTAACGGTTAGACAACTGTATATAGGTGCCACCATTGTAGGACAGCATAAAATCATACCCCCACCCACTATATCTGATAGACGGAAATACGTTATATATAAAATTCCACAGTGTAGAACTTTATTTGCACAAGGTTTCTCTCACTACAAAGGCCCTTATCTATTTAATAAATTGTGTAAATATTGCGGTGATTTGAGTAAAAAATCAAGATATACCTGTAAACATCTAGTACTTAAGTATTTACTGCAACAAGATTACAACTCCACAGAAAATCTACTAAAATGAGCAATGTGAATTATCATATTTTATTTCAATGTATAATATATTTAATGGGTACATAAATATTACAATAATTATTTTAAATTGATATACTCACAAATATATTACATATATTATTTCGTTATCTAATAATTACAACATTATAAATAAATAAATATCTATTTTTCTATATATATTACTCGCACGGCTACTGTATTTAGCGTAAATTTAGTTTAAAGTATATTTTTTTTTTTTGTTTCGTTAAAACTCGGGCGCACAGTACTTATCTGGTTAGGTCCTAAGTACATCTGTATGGCAGTACTGAACTTTGTATGAAATTGTGAAAATACTAAGTTGACAATACCTTCCAAGAACTGTGGAAAAAAAATGTGCTAACTTTGCCCACATGTTGCATGCTAGCTGTTTTTGGTCATATCTGTACTTCTTACATATACTACGACTTTTATACGGAGCGCCCAACTTGCCTGAACTCAGCTTTCCTTAGAACCAATGTACTGTACGGGTCAGCAAAGTTGGTTGCGTTTGGCGATGACTCCTACTCTGCCGCAACACAGTTTTTTAACTAGCGCGGAGGGTAGTTGTTGCTGTTAGACTGTTGCCGCTTATTGTTAGACTTTAAAAAAATATGTACCTACTACCCTGGAATGAGTTATACTTTGCTAAGTAAGTTTAAAAAGGTATCCTAGCGCATTAAGTCTTATAAATGTGTAACAGTATGACATAATTCTTATACCAAATAAACTATTTGTATTGTATTGTATTGTATTTCGAAACATGTCACGCAAGTTAAAATAGGAAATTTAACGGAAGTTAATGAGTCTGTTAACATTTTTATCTACACTCATATCACAATCTTCAAATTAAGAATTCAAAGGTAAACACATATTGACACACATTTTAAACAATACATAACTTTAAAGAAAATAAAAAAAGTGTAATATAAAGTTACATTAAAGGTCAGATTTTTCACTTTATGTTACAGTTATTTTTTTTAAAGTGTTGCTGTGATCACGGAACAAAACTTAAGTTTTTTTTTTAATGTCAAAAGTTGACTCTATAAAAAACCTAATTTCATTTTCGTGGTACCAAAAGTGCAACTAAAAATACCTAAAATTGCGCGCGCAAAACTGAGTGCAGACAATTGAATGTCAAGATGCTTTTGTCGAAATTGCGCCATTTTGTTTCAAAAATTTCATTATGAGTGTAGATAAAGTAGTGTATGAGACTGCACATAACTTGGTAATAAAACACTCGCGAATGCTATTAAAAAACTCGCAAAAAAAATCTGCAATTTTACGGCTATGGGACGTGAATATAGTGCTGGGACGGTACTCTCCATATCGATATTTTTTACACTTGTGCTAATTTACTAACGGCTTTCCCAAAATCTCCGGACCATGTCCGTAAAATCAGCTGCTTATTTTAGAAAATAATTTATTTGAAATTTCGACGCGCAATGTATTTAAAAGACCGGAATCTCAAATAAACGTAGCGATGGTCTATTTTTAGATCGTATTTCATAAGAATGCGTTCATTACGTGATAATATTTTTGTAACCTTAGTGCTTGAAATCGTCAATCCGCAATGGGCACGCGTGATGATAAGGCCCATACTCTCTCTTTTAGATTGGCCTTGAGCTTAATACGCTAGTTGTGTTGCGTTTTCAAAGATTTTAAGTCGAAAGTAAGATTTTTATCTATAATTTTTATTATAATTTTAATTTTTATAGTAAAGTTTATTATTGTATTTAATCTTCTTCTTGCTCTACCCGTCGCCAGTCTCTTCAATACCAAAGGTTTGCTGGAAGAGAATGCTTCTTGCATTAAGCACGCCCTTGTACACTTACAATGTTATTAGTGCAATAAAGAATTAAAATAATAAAATAAATAAAATTGTATAAGCAAACAATATACGCATCTTATTAAAATAACGCAAAACCCAAAAACCGCTTCTTTAATATAGATAATTAAACCACTTTCAACAACCTAGAGATTAATATTTCCAATTAAAAAAAAATAAGCTTGATGCGCTCTACAATCTGAGCGCATCAATAATATTGAAAAGAAAATAAAAATTCGAAATATCTGCAGGTTCCTCCAAAATATGTTAGCGATTTAACTGCTGCAGTAGAAGTATTATTTTTGTATTTGGAAGTCAAGTCTCCCATGCGATATAATTAGGCTATTAATAAACATATTTTGATCGATAGCGCTAAGACTAACCTGTCCACCCCATCTCTATCGCCGAGGTCGTCTGCCGTGCATACTAGAGGCGCGTCGTAGCACGATAAAATATTCGGTAAAATGTACTGGATTTAACACTGCGCTGCTTTATACTACGTGCTACCATCGCTGTTTATATTAATGAGCTGTTAGAAATGCTCACCGTAAAAACCTTCATGGGAAACCCGTGGATGTGATAGACATCAGATTAATACCAAAACGTTAACATTACTGAGAAGAGTACACGCAAGTTTTAATTTGTCTCGTTAACCTCCTCAGTCCTGACGATGAAAATAACAATGGATTTCGATTGTTATTTTCAAGACCGGGACTGAGGAGGTCAAGCGAAATCTCTCTGATGCGATTTAACTAGATATAGTATTTTTAATTACTCGCAATGATCGTACATAATTTAACATTTAACGGATCTAACGATACTTCATAATAATAATTACCTTGATATAGCATTTTGAGCCTAACAGCGCACCGTGTGCTAAAGAATCTAATTTGAAATGAAAACTCATTTAGAAATTTTCATAACCTTTCATTTAGACCGTGACCACACCGTGGAACGCCTCACTTTCGTTGTTGGCGAGTACGGTTCAGATTAGAATTCTTTATAACGCCGAAACCAGCGTGCATGCATTCAACGACTAATAATGCAGCGAAAGAGATCTATCAGGATCGTGGCACGTGACAAACTCTGTCTCTGCCTACTCCTCCAACCCCTACGTATGTGTAATGTATACATTACTAAAATTACTTAAAAGCGGTGGTAGCCTAATGGGTAAAACATTGGACCCGGAAAAGAGAGACAGTGCACAGTGCGGGCATGTACTTATGTATGTATGACTTTGTTTTCTAAGTTATGTACATTTGTGAAGTTATAGTAGCAATACCACTCGCTAACGGTGAAGGAAAACATCGTGAGGAAACCTGAGTGTCTGAGCTATTCACATGCCTCAGCGCTTGAAATCGCCAATCCGCGGTGGGCACGCGTGGTGATTAAGCCCATACTATCTCCCTGACAGAAGGCCTGTGCCCTACAGTGGGACGTATATAGGCTGCACTAATGATGATGTCTGTCATTTTAAATTGATCGTAGTCCGTAACATGGAACACAGTTACATGCCGGGATTCAAACCCAAGAGTTCACGCATGTACTCGTAAAAGCTCGTCTAACCTTCGGAGATACAAACGAGAACCTTCTATGTATGTTACAATGTTGAAAACGATGTCCCTATTTAAATAATTAATTTAGTATTCGCCATACGCACACATATCCAAGACTCTGTTTGCACAACTCTCGCAATTTCGTTATTGTCCCTTAATTGGTTCAGGGGCGTTTGTTTAAGCCAAATTGCTTATTTAACTACGGCTACGGTATGGAATAAATATAATTATGTTTATATTACATTGCCTTGTAATTTAAGGGGCATAAATAATCAGCTCTGGAAACGCTGTCATTTCCAGAGCTGATTAATGAGATGAAAAACGACCTATGACGAGCAAACAACTTAATAGACATTATAGATTTCATCAATGGTTTGATTTAATGTAGAGCTAAGTGAATAACCACAACTGAGCATTGACATTGAAACAGACTGGGTGCATGGTGCAGTAGAGAGAGTTAAATTGTTCTGTACTTTTCTGTGCTTTACCGACAAAAGCGTGCTTTCAGGACTCGTGCGTCTGTCTGTCCGTCCGTCTGTCACAGCCAATTTTCTCCGAATCTACTGGACCGAATCAGCTGAACTTTGTTAGGATAGTGTAATCCTATGACCCAAACACAGCTGATGTGCAAAGTAAAAACTGAATTTGCACGGATGTTTACTCGTTGATTAAACGAGTAACAATCCGTGCAAAATTCAGTTTGTGTTAACCTTAGAAAATGCAAAATAAATATTTTTTTTTAAATAAGGTTCATTTTCGGGGGACATATTAGGATTTAAAAAAACGTTTTGTAAACACTACTGGAATCGCTCGTAGCCCCGGCTGCCTGAGTGATCTTAAACGATCACGAAGGTTAAGCAACACAGGGCGCGTTCAGTGCATGGATGGGTCGCCGTCTATGCCTAACGCTAGTGGCATTTTTCCGAGCGGTTCCGTGCTTCGCAAGGCACGTTAAGCTGTTGGTGCCGGCTGCCGTCGATAGATGGCAGTCGTTAAGCCAAGTCAGAGGCCTTAGGGCGGCTTGACAACTTCTGACAGTAGACGAGCCACTAGTCTACAAGCCTCTACCAATCCGGACTTGGCCCCCGTGGTGGAGTATGGCCTATACCTTCCTCAGGGAAGAGACCCGTGCCCCTCGGTGGGGACATAATGGGTTGATGATGAAACACTACTGTGTCATGTGTCAAATGCAAGGGCTCATTATGAGGATCTCAAATATATTTTTGTTATTGTTGTAAAATAAATAAAGAAGACAAAAACTCACCATCACCCCCTGATCTCCGAAACTAATGAGCCTAAATCTTTGAAAAAATACAAAATATAGTTCATAGCTTGTACATTACAGGAAAACCTATAAGAATTATATCAATTGAATATAAAGTGACAAACTCAATATAATACGTTCACTTACGGAAGATTGTTCACTAAAACACCACTAGATAGCGCTAGTAGTAGTTAACTCGCACCATGAATGAAAACATTTGAATTTGGCACTGTAAGGAACCCTCTCTACACGAGTCCAACTCGCACTTGGCCGTTTTCGAGGACATAGCTTCGAATATACAGTAGATGCCTACATTTCAAATTTCGAAATACTATCTACGTTTTAAGCGCCGCAAGTTTTTTTTATTACGATACATGCAAACGTCTGTGAAGCACTCAGTTCCCGGCATTTTTCATCTCTTGCCTTTAATGGACTTTGTGAAGTTATTTTAATTTACTTCCTCTGAAAAAGTTTACAGTAGAGAAGAAATCAGTGAAGGAAGTACATTTTTACCCTCTTGTCTCAAATAACTTTAGTACAAAGCTCGCAATGGGCACTGTCCTAAATATTGACAGTACTTACAAATGACACAGCATTTAAAAGGTCAGTAAATAATAGGGGTTAAAGTATGAAATTGCCGTTTTATTTCAATAGGTTCTTTGAATTGACATAGAATCTTCATGGTTTGAGGTTTTCGAATGAAACTTTTTTCAAAAGGTTTCTATGATGTTCTTTTTTTAAAAAATGTGAAACATTTGAATATCGACTTTCAATTGTTTTTGTTATTCAATTTAGACAAGAAAGATGGATACTGCGAAAATTCGAGTGATTATGAGGCACCCATTTTTCGTATTTTTTTATTTTATTGATTTGACGCAAGTGAGTCAATATTGTGGGTAAGGTAACGTTAAACCATGCCGCTAATTCCTGGGTAGTTTGACTAGGGTCGGCTTCCACTATCTCTCTTAATTCATCGTTATTCACCTGTGTGGGCGGTCTTCCTCGTGGCTCGTTCTTTAAGTCGAAATTTCCATCACGAAAGCGTTTAAACCAAAATCGCACGGTGCGTTCATTAGTAGACCCCTCTCCAAACGCAGCATTGATATTGCGGGCTGTTTCTGCCGCGTTAGTTCCGCGTCGGAACTCGTATTCAAAAATCACTCGAATTTTCGCAGTATCCATCTTTCTTGTCTAAATTGAATAACAAAAACAATTTAAAGTCGATATTCAAATGTTTCACATTTTTTAAAAAAAGAACATCATAGAAACCATTTGAAAAAAGTTTCATTCGAAAACCTCAAACCATGAAGATTCTCTGTCAATTCAAAGAACCTATTGCAATAAAACGGCAATTTCATACTTTAACCCCTAATATATGCTACATTCATAAATTAATAACATTCAGTGATTTCTAGTGTTTTTGTAAATAAGTGTATGACTGTCCCACGACCTTCTTAAATTCGTTTCCCACGTAAATGAAAGAACGTATATTTCTGAAGAAAACTGGCCGACATGGCATTTTGTGTATCCTAACCTATGGTGCTCAGATAAAATATCAGAAGTTAAGTCTCAAGGTTTTACAGCGGGAAATGGAGCGCAATATACTGGGTGTAAAGAGCGGTGGTATCCTAGTGGGTAGAACATTGGACTCGGAAGCGAGACCCAGGTTCGATTCCCAGTGCGGGCATGTACCTATGACTTGGTTTTCTAAGTTATGTACATTTGTGAAGTTATAGTAGCAATACCACTCGCTAACGGTGAAGGAAAACATCGTGAGGAAATCTGAGTGTCTGAGCTATTCACATACCTCAGCGCTTGAAATCACCAATCCACCGTGGGCACGCGTGGTGATTAAGCCTATACTAAAGGCCTGTGCCCTACAGTGGGACCTATATAGGCTGCTTATGAAAGAGGATTGACAAAATCCGAAACACAACTGCGTTCCAGAACCAATATTGTCGAAGTTGAAGCTACGACATTTAAGTTGAATTGGAAAGGCCACGTAAGCCTTATGTTCCAAGACTTCGTCTTCTTCCTGTGCCTCTCCATTAAAGTCAGTTGGCCGTCAGTTACCCATATTCGTCTTAATTTCTTGCCAAGCAAAAGAGTTTTTCGACGCTGGCTACATTAGGCCATTCCCTGATGTTTCTGAGCCAGACTTCTTCTCCCAACACACCTCCTTCCCAAACCCAGACAGGAGGGCAAAAATTGTCACAGATTGGGTTCCACGCGACGGATATCGTAATAGTCGGCCACGACCACCAGGCCAACCAACCGGAGATGGCAGGACGACCTCACGGCCTTTCTACCAGGTTCGCAGGAGGTGGCTACGAACAGGGAGGAGTGGAGACCTAAAGGAGAGGCTTTTTCCCAGCATTGGGAAACAGAAAAACAAACTAAACCACGTTTGTATGAGAATTTACGATTAAGGAACCCTCTAAAGAATGAAACACACCAACGCAGTGGCGGTCCATATAAATGTTCATATAAATACTATTAAAGTAAAATGTCGTATGTATGGACCACCACCGGCACTGCCACCACGTTGGTGTATATTATCCGTTAAATGTCCGTGATTTTATTTTATGGAACCAAATTAATTATCAAAAGTACACTAACAAAACCAAGAACGTTATTATGCGTGTTAAAACAGCTAGAAACCTCTCAACTCGGTAGGTAATGAGCTTTGCCAAATTACAAAAAGCTGCCCGAAAGACTTGCGGCGTGTTCAGTGTGAAAGCAAATTCCGATCTAAAGAAGCCTCCTGTGTTTATGCGAGGCTTTCGCATTAATTTAGTAGAGTATGCTGTGAAACAGAGGGTAATTCGGGAGGGTAAAGCGATCGCAGTCGCGATTGCGGTGGCGGTCAATAACTGCAATATTAGTATTTGTATGGACGCGATTAATCGAGTAACCGCTGTCATTTTTATATAGTGACTAGCTGATTTGGCAAACGTTATTTTATCATATTAATTAGCCTACGATCTATCTATTCGCAGACCTGCCAAATATGCACAAAAAATCATAAAAATCGGTAAAGCCGTTTTGGAGGAGTTCGATAACAAGATTTTTATATATTAGATTTGTCAGAAGCCTGCTTCAGACAAGTTAAGATAGAAGAAATGCTTGAAAATATATTTATTTATTCAATTCGGAGAATCATCAGCTTAAACTTATATTATAACAATGTAATTTAGTGCCTAAAAGCTAGTATCAGATTCTCGCCAGTAGGCAATACATTAAAATAAAACCGGACAAGTGCCTGTCGGGCCACGCGCAATGTAGAGTTCCGTAGAAAGAGGGTAGGGACACCCTACTCGGACAAAAATTTGCACTTTAAAGCTTAATATTTCACAAACGGAACCTTAAATCGAAAAAAGGTCTTTCTACATCCACATGATGGGGTAGACGAGAAAAAAAATCATCCCCACTTTTCATGTTAGGTGAGATAAGATAAGATAAGAATATTCTTTATTGTACCAGGAAAAACACAAACATGAAAGGTTTACAAAAATGCAGTACAATTGGCGGCCTTATTGCTTATAGCAATTGAGGTGAGGTACAGTATAAAAAATAATTTCCAACCTTTTATTGTTTAACTTTGTCGGCATGATAAATATGTATAAACACACCAAATTACAGCTTTCTAGTAGCACCGGTCTTTGCGCTAGGCCGCGGCCGAACAAACCGACAGATCCCAAGCAAATTTTCTGTGGTAACTTTTCCCCGTGAAAGTTACCACAGAACATTTGCTTGGGTCAGATCCAAACTATGTAGAAGACAGTATGAAACAAGCTTAGCGAGATCTAACTGAAGTTTGTTAGCGTCTTCAATAGAGGATATGACTGAGAAAATTTTCATATCATCGGCAAAATATTATAAGTGAACATCGTTAATAAGAATAGTGAAGAGAAGAGGTCCCAGGCAAGAGCTCTGCGGCACTCCACTAGGAACCTTAATACCGCTGGAAATATAGTTATTTAAAACAACTGCTCGAGTTCTATTCTCGGATACCAATACCTTCTAATTTACGCAGAACCAATTTGTGAGAGACACGGTCAATCGCTTTTCTTTAGTTAATGTAGACTACTTTGACCTGATGGCCGTAGTCTAAAATCGCCGTGAGGTACTCATTAAAAAGTATGAGGTTTGAAACTGTAGACCTGCCTGGTAGGAACCCATGTTGAGACTGGTTTAGGGACTGTTTGATGGCTGCGTACGTTTGGGAGTGGATAACCTTTTCAAAGACCTATGAGATTACAAACAATTTTGAAATCCACCTATGATTTCCGATTTAATACCCTTTTTATGTACAGGGGTTGTATACGCCTTTTCCAAACAGTGGGCACAACATACTGTTCAAGAGATTTTTGAAAAAGTAGCTTGATTGGATGAACTATAGTATCAGCGCAACCAATAAGGAATGTTGCAGGCAGGTCGTCCGAACCCGTGGACTTAGCAGGATCTAGTTTTAATAGAAGATGCTTGGATAGTTGTGGAAGCAAAGGTAGAAGTAGATGATTGAGCGAGACTGTCGAGGAAAGTAAATTTAAATCATAAATCATGTATCCCGGTGGGGAAGGCAGAGACCAGGGTTTGCCATTTGGAACTATTCTGACAGATCTATTTCGCTTCATCAACTTTCATTAGTCGTTGCACGCACGCACACCTGTTTCGGGTACTTTTTATGTTGCCCTTTGCCCTAAACGTCCCCAAAAAAAACAATCTTCTTTTGCAGATTGTTTTTGCCAAAATCACAATAAGTGAAAATGATTAAGCCCATACTTTCTCTCTGAGAGAAGACCTGTGCCCTTCTGTGTGCTGCGTTATTATTATTACGCCGTCGTGGGTTTGAATCCCGGCATGCACCAATGCCTTTTTTTTCTAACCTACATACATTTGTGAAGTTGTAGTAAGGAAAACATTGTGAGGGAACCTGAGTGTCTGAGGTGTTTGCATACCTTAGCGCTTGAAATTACCAATTCGCAGTGGGCACGCGTGGTGATTAAACCCATACTCTATCTCTGTACCCTGCAGTGGAACGAAAGGACTGGCTACATAAAACAAATGGTGAGAGAATCCAATACAAGTTTTCTCGGAAAAAGTAGCCTACTCTGTGCACGAGCTTTCACATTATAAAGTAAGTAGGTTGAATGCTTTGTCCTGTGAAACGATTTTATTTACATTGAATCGCGATGATAAGCAAGAATATTTAACATTTATCAAGTTTTTCTTATTTTGTTACGTGATTTTAGATCTCACGCCCTTTCACTTAAAAGAGTAAGCAGATATCGTAGTAAATATATATATTGCGGTATATTATTTTAATGCACTTTAAGATAGAAGTTACCAGCTATAACTTATGATTATGATCTTTAAAATAAAGGGTAGTAGTAAATTTTACGGAGAGTAAATACAAACAAGTAATTTTAAACTTAACAGCATCAAAAAATCAAAAAATAATCACTAGATATAGTTTTATTTGAGCTGTACTGAATTTTAGATAATAAAAAAATAAACCAAAATGACGATCACTGAATGTGTTAGTGACGGTGGTCGTCGAAAGTTTATTAATAGGATTTGTATTTCTGTAATTTACAAAATACCTACTTTTCCCCCAACTATTACACAAATCCATACAAATCCGTGCGCCCGGTAGAACCCGGCCTTAAGGTTTTTAAGTTTTTTTTCGTCTCGATATAAATGGTTTTTCTCATTTCAATCAGCTTCAGAGAAAACAATTTTTTCTCTCTTTTTTAAATAAATCGAAGCAAATACATTTTAAAATCAACGGGTCTCAGAGTCGCCATCTTTATATCTCGGCAGGATGTTGCATAAATCTAATGGAATACAGACTGGCAACTTTATCACCCGACTTACTTCAGGGGAAAATCGATCTTAAGTCCAGTGGGATAGGGGCCAATAAGAGGAAGAATAACCGAAAAGCTACTTTTGCAGATCTCGAATGCAGAGTTGCAAAGTGAAGGGATTTGTATGGAGCTGTTCGTTTGATCTGTAGTGCTTGGTAAGTAAATGCGAATTGAATACATTGAGCGCTGGTACCGTGGTTGGTAAAACGTTTGCTTCACATTCTAGAGGTCATAGGTTCGAACCCCGGGGATGTACAAATGAATTGGTTTTCTAAGTAACGTACATTTGTAAATTGGTAGCAGCAAAACCACTTGTTAACTGTGAAGGAAAACATCGTCACCTGAGTGCCAGAGTTATTCACATACCGCAGCGCTTGAAATTGCCAACTCGCGGTAAGTGTGTGGTGAATAAACCCACACTCTCTCTTTGAGAAATTGCCTGTGCCCTACACTGGTGTGTATATAGGCGTTATAGTAGGTAGGTATATGTAATATCATCATCATTATCATCATCGACCTACGCTTGTCCACTGCTAGACATAAGCCTCTCCTATTGCACGCCACTAAGCATGGTCCTCGGCTACTAAGAGTAGCTCTTGACACCCGCTCTGCGAAGATTATCGCTCCACCGAGTCTGAGAACGTCCTACAAATTGAGGTGTAATATAAAGCACTAAAAGAGACATTCCGAAGAATTTTTGTAATACAAAATATCAGAACTTACCAAGTATTATTTTGTTAATGTTTTTTTTTGTGCAATAAAGTGTAACAAATAAACCAAATCTGTAAAGACTAAGTTTATTATGCCTTTGCCTGATTGCTAACTATTGGCCTCATAAGAAGGCTCAAGGTCGCCTAACGAGCAATGGAGAGAGCTATGTTAAGAGTTTCACTGTGTGATCGAATCAGGAATGAGGAGATCCGCAGAAGAACCCGAGTTACTGATATAGCTCGAAGATGGCTCAGTTGAAGTGGCAGTGGGCGGGGCACATAGCTCAGAGAACTGATGGCCGTTGGGGCGAAAAAGTTCTGACGTAGTTTTGCACATAGGTGAGCTTATTGCGCTGCGCGAGCGAATCGTTTAGGGAGAAGTAGGCATTTTTTGAAATTACATAAATACAAAATAATATTAATATAATTTTGACGACCGACGTCACTGACACATTTAGTGCTAGTCATTTTGGTATATTTTTTACTATCCAAAACTTGATACAGCTCAAATAAAACTATAACTAGTGATAATTTAGACTCATATTTAGGTTTTTTTTTGATGGCCATAAAGTTTTGAAAATTATAAAAGAACCGCGACGGCCTTAGATAGGACATAGAAAAATAATTTCTTTTTTTCTGATTTCGAATATGTACTAACCATTAGAGAGTAAAATGTATTTTAAACACCTGATTTAGGGGTAATATCGAAGAACCTAGCCTTAATGCTGCTTAGCATTATTTTAGAGGGATTGAACTGGCTTTAATTCCAGATTTCATCGTCATCTAATCTTAATGTACAAAGTGAGCTTTACACATTTTTTACCAGCGTTTTCCCTACAGGATATTCCTGGGAATCTTGTGTAATCTTCATAAATAATTTATTTATCTTTGCCAGCTGTTTCATCAGCTCCATAGAGATCCGTACAAATATTCTATTTGGCAAGGTAATGCTGGAAGCGTGTCTGCCGCGAAAGAGGCGCTCTTATATAATGTAAAGAGCCGTGGGCCAAATGATTTATGCCATCGGATGTAAATAAGCGTTTAAGGAGGCTAAAAGATAGAGTGAAGCTTAAATTTTAAAGTAAACTTAGATGTGTAATGTAAACTAACAACCTTATTTTACATAGAATGCGCCGGGCCAAACTCACGGCCGGTCCGCGTATGTATGCATCATCATCATCAACCCATTATGTCCCCACCGAGGGGCACGGGTCTCTTCCCTGGCCTGGCCTCTTATAAATAACGAGCTGACTCGGCAAACGTTGTTTTGCCATATTAATTAGCATACGACCTATTCTTAGACCTACCAAATATACACAAAAAATCATAAAAATCGGCGAAGCCGTTTCAAGGGGGTCGATAACAAACTGATTTTTGTATATTAGATTAAATAAATTCCACACAACACAATTTGTCCTGGTCTCAAAGGAGGATACGCTGGGGTATGGTAACCAGGCAAGGACATCGCAAACATGGAAATACACCCAGACTGAAGCCATTTGTACAAATGAACATCAGCCCTCAAAGGGAATCGAATCAATGATACCGCTAGACCAACGAGGCAGACGAAGTTTAAATTTTTAAACAATGTTTTCCTTTGCAATTAGTTAGCAATTGATTTGTGACTTATCATCATCATCATCAGCCATTTGACGCCCATTGCAGGATATAGGCCTCCTTCGCAGTTTTCATAACCATGAGGGGTTTTGGGTTAATCGCCACGCCACGCAGGTGGGACTATGACTTATATTAAATCCAAAGTAAATCAAAGTGTTGACATGATTAGTTAAAAATTGGAATTGAAATAATCTAGAAAAAATCTTTTCCCCCTTAGATCGTTGGCTGACATCTGAAATTTTGTAATTAACATTTTTTTTTACTTTAATTCGTGTCAAACTACAAGTTTATAGTATAAAAATTATTGAATATTATGAGTAGAATCAATAATAGTACAAAAATAATATTAATTAATTTATTCTCCTTTTACAAATCTTTATCTGCAGCGCACAGACCTTCTTTCAGAGAGAGAGTTTGGGCTCAATTACCACGCGTGCCCACTGCGGATTGGCAATTTCAGTGCTGATTTGTGAACACCTCAGACTCTCAGATTTCCTCACGATGTTTTCCTTCGCGAGTGTTACTGCTACTACAACTTCACAAATGTACGTAACTTAGAAAACTATTGGCCACTAGGCCATTGGTACATGCCGGGATTCAAACACAACCTCCCGAATATGAGGCCGGCGTTCTACCACTGCGCTACCACCGCTTTGACTAACTTTTACTTTTGCTGTAATAAATAAAATATTCGAGTCGATGCTACAAGACGGACATCGAAGTATATACTAGGAGACGGTGGAGAGAAGATCTCTAACAACATCTGCTGGAGTAGTCTGAGGTGGCCCAGCACCGAAAACACTGGACTGACTTGGGGGAGGCTTTTGCCCAGTAGTGGGACACACATAGAAGCTACGTAAAAAAATATTCTAGGAAAAATAAGGAACAAATAGTTTTAGCTGCGCCACATAAAGCCAGGCGCGGCCGTTGGATTGTCCTAGAATATTCTAGCGACTCACGTCCCGCGACACGGAGATTTGCGCCGGTTTTTGGCGGAAATAGGTTTTTAAAGCTTTGCAGCCGAGCCGGGCACGTCATCTGCGGAAGTGGACACGGTAGAAGATTCACTCCACCTCTGAAATAAGTTATTACGAAAACAGTCATTCATTTAGAGCAAAAAAAAGGCAATACGAAAATCGAACATTCACAAAATGCTTCGTTATAATAAGGGGCGCAACAAATACAGGACATATAACTAAATACTAAATTAATCAAATATACTGCTCTATTTCCTCGCGTGAGTGTTGTAGAAGGCGAGTAAGGAAATAAATTACTAGGAGACGGGCAGCAGCGTCTTCCTGAAATTCCAACCGCATACTGCGATCGCCAACCCGCCTGCCAAGCATGGCGATTACGGCAAAACCGCTCAAGGTTTTGAAAACCACGAGGGAGGCCTATGTGCTGCAGTGGGCGTCAAATGGCTGGTGATGATGATGATGAGTGGCCCGAGACACTTCCAACCCAAACGATTCTATGACGCTATCCTGTGCATCAGGTATACCCTGGAACGTTGGTCATACCCAGGACTCCTCAGGCAGCGACCGATTTCCCTTATGAAAACTTACCTTCATCCCCCTATTATATAATCCTATTGTTTCCACGGCCAAAACAACTTAAACTCTTCTACGGGGACTTAATTCGGGTTTGAAATCGCGAATAAATTATTATCAGTAGTTCCATAAATTAAAGCTTATCTACAGGGTTATTTTTATAATGCACAATTCGTGAGACATCCCAATCAGAGTTTTTGTTTAGCAACAACATTTGTTCTATGCGTTTTTTCTCAAATTAATATTTTCCGAAGTATCAGCGTTTACATATTTTCATTAAATTCGCACCTTGACGTCATAGTCTAAGGTCGAGTAGTATGGCGCGTTTTAGTACCACGTGACTATATATACTTTTTGACTGGTTATATTACAAAAAGTATTACTCGCAGAGAAAAAAAATACCACGTTTATTTATCTTTTAATGTGCCCTCTCCTATTCTATTAAAAAATTTTTAGTGCAAGTTCTCCATTCGCACCCTACTAATATTTCAAGCTTAAGTCTTTACTTCAATGATTTCATTGGCCTAAATAGATAGATAGGAAGGCATGTCTATTCTATTTAACAAATGTTTTAAGCATTTATTTATCTAACAGGGCAGAAAAACCGCAAAAAATCGTAAATATTTCAACGTCTATAAAAATAAATTTTAAATGACAAACTTCAACTAACGAGTCTACAAGTATTTGAGCATTTTAGTGCTAACCATATATATTTGGTAGGTAATAAATTAGTTTGGAGGTTTCTCGTAGACCGGACGCATGCTCTGGACATTGCATTTGACGTGTATTCATAGTTCAGGAACTAATCAGCCGAGCTAAAGTGCCTTGGGTGGATGGTCCAGGTTTCGGTGAACTCTGTTGTAGTGGTGATTGTACAAAGTTTGAGGTTACGAACTATGCGCCTGTGTTATTAATTGAAGTAACTTATGCTTGTGCGCTGTACAATACACCTTGTCGCTTATAGGGTCCTTTCATACCTATGAGGGGTCGTCAGAGGTCATTTTAACGGTTTGATAGCACGATGCCCACTATAGCTCATTGACACTTTTATTATTTTTCAACACAATCGGTAGCACAATGCGAAAGACAGAAATCCTCCTGAATGTTGTAAGTTAAGTAGTTTTAATATCAGAATGGTTGAAACCGTGTCCAGACTTACCGCCACTCAAATTTGCACGCTGATAACAGTAGAACATATTGATCCGAATTTACCTTATTTATTATCCAAAATGTATGCTTATGTATCTTGTCTGACACATGTTTTAGCAAATAAATAAAGATTTGTCTTTATCTTTAACCTATGTTTCATTCCAAGGTGCTAGGGTTCCTAACTGATTCTATTGATTCATACCATTTATTTCCTGAATTATTGTTAACTCTTACTTACACCGCCTGAAATACAGGTTTATTCCTGCTTTAGGCTATGTACTTACGATTACCTAGGTTAAATTTAATTCTTATGTAAACTTTATTCCTACGATTTTATGATAAAATTTTATGTTATCTTACCTTATTTAACTTATTAGTAAACAATACATACAATAGATACAACATTCAATACGTAAAGACAGTTTTACAAGACTTTTGAAAAGGCTTATGTACTTAACATTACCTATGTTAAATTTAATTCTTATATCTATACCTACGATTTTATGAAGAAATCTTACTTATCTATATCTTACCTTATCTTATTTAACAGTAAAATTGTCCTCAGCACGGGTTAGTGCATCAAAAAGAATGTAAGAAAGTAATTTATTTTGTTAAACAATACATACAATAGGTACAACATTCAATACGCAAATACAGTTTTATAAGGCTACTTAGTGTTCTCTAAACTGGCATAACCTGTGCCTTAGGAGTTACTTCTTCCCTTTTAGTGCAAATATTACTGTTAACAATTCATAATTATAATGTGCTTCTAAAAAAATTTAATTTACAAACAGTCAAACACAGAATACAACAAGAGTACATACAATTTGGGAAAATAAAAATTTTAAATAATCATTTACCCTTTTTATCTCCACTCGTACTGGAAACGGTACCGTAATCGTAATGGAAACACGTTTACTACGAAGTGCTACGCACGACGCGTAGCGTGCTACGCTCCACTACGCCGTAGTACAAAACCGTAGCAAAGACGAGAACTAAATATTGTATTAGTTCTCGTCTTTGCTAGGTAAACTATTATAGGTACCTACTCAATTACCATCAATTTATTGTAGTGCAATGACAGCCTGGTACCTTATAGCCTTGTGAGGTACGGAACCCATAAAATTTTAAATGAACAGAGATAGAAAGAGAAAAAACTCTTTTCATAGTAAAACTGTATGAATGGAAGAGCCATGTAGGGTCGGTATTATTGTGAAACTGCTAGATCGGCAGGCGGTGCAGTCTGTCTTGCATCGACGTAGGCTGACTCGGATATACATTGCGGGACTGACAGCAAAGGCAGTTTTGATATGCTGGGTTTTTCAGAGAAGTGCTATTTTAGTCATTAAGGGGGCTCCGTTCCATGAGTCGTACTCCTAGGGAACAAAATACTCGCATCGCATTAGCGCGCGACTAGAAATAAGCGAAACAATAAGCGAAGACGGTCCGCTTCATAGGGTAGGTTTACTTAATGCAGTGGCTATTAAAGGTCACGCGCATTAACCGATGGGCGCAAATGGACAATTTTCTTTGGAAATTCGTTTCGTGGAATGTAGGATACTCTGCTCGACCATACAATCGAATGTGCCGTAATAAATTTTGATGCTTGCCAAAGTATAAAACAGTATATGAAATAGCCAATGTACGAAATAGCTGATTCTTGTTTACATATTTATTTCTGTGTCTGTCTGTCAGTTTGTCTGTCTATTCGTCCGTCCATCCATTCATGTTCATTCAACTGTAGTTCGGTGGTTCAGTCATTCGTCCGTTCGTTCGTTCGTTCGTCCGTCCGTGCGTCCGTCCGTCCTTACATAATTAACGTGGATACGTTAAGAGGAGCTTAGTGTTTAGAAAGCTTAAATTTATTTTCAATTTGTTTTATACCTCTCTTCATTTCTTCAGTATAAAAATAAGTTCACAACTCTTTTTGCCGACACTACCATTCGTAGCAGGTCTCAATATGCATGCCACTGCGTACCTGTCTCGCCTTGAATGCGTTTAAACGAAATACGACACGGCTCGTCTGTCCGGGTGACAGCGTTTCATTCCTGGACATGTATTGTTGTGGCTACTATGTCGCAAACTATGTTTAGAGCGATGATAATAAGATGGTAGAATACATGCTACCATGAAGCGGTGGTAGCGCGGGATCGGTAGAAAGTTTCTCTTGATACATAAAATATTATGTTGATAAAAACACACACACACACACACACACACACATACACACACACACACACACACACACACACACACACACACACGTACATACATACACAAATTTTACTATCACAGCTACCATTTGTATCTATGTAAACTGCACTTGATTTGTGGTTTGAGAAACTTAACATGTTTGTATTTGTATGTGTATTTGTATTGTATTTGTACATTGAAAAGTTCGTGTATGTGGATTTGAAGCACTCGCTAACGGTAAAGAAACCTGACGTGTACTCATACTTCAGCGATCGACATTGTCAATCCATGGTGGGCACGCGTGGTGATCAAGCCCATATACTGTCTCTGAGAGAAGGCCTGTACCCTGCAGTAGGACTTATTAGGCTCCATTAGCTGAAAGCGAAAGAGACTTGTCAGGATCGTGGCAAGTGGCAAGCCCTGGTCTGTGCCTACCCCTCCGGGATACACGCCTGAGTCTATGTATGTACATAATAATATTAATACACTGTGTTCGTCATTTCTTTTGAGGAAAAACTTAGATAAGTAGTATTATGTGTTTTAGGTGGCGCAGGTGCTGGAAAAGGCATTATGGGCCATGCACACGGTCAATTCATCTATCTCTTTAGATAGGAGTTAACAATTAGACACTACAAATCATCTATCGTAGATGTAAAAGGCTTATTAATGTGTTTATTTTAGGTCATGAACTCTTTATGTGCTAAGCATAGAAATGTTTTGTGACCGCTTGACACTTAATTCGGCTAACTAGCGCCAGCAATAAAAAAAAATATCTTCTTTTACAGATCGTAGGTATTTGCAAAAAGTCTCAGTACAATCTCTCTATCATGTTAACAGTGATTTTAGGACCCGTCATGAACCTACGGTCACGGACCTGGGACTAGATAGCGTTTATGCCCAAAAAGGGTTGTTTTTGGCGTTAATGCTATCTAGTCCTAGGTTTTTTGCCTTAAGTTCACGGCCATGGGTCCTAAAAATCACTATTAACATGATTGATAATATTATATTGTACAGACACTTTTTGCAAAGCCGTCCTGTAAAAGAGTACCTGGATGATCGATATCGGTACTTTTTTGGTTGATCGTGTTTTTTAGGTGGCGTAAAAAAGGGGAAAAAAGGAAAAAAACAAAATCGGACTGGAGACAGGCTCGAACCGGCGTCTTCTGGTCTCGGGACCGCACGATTTCCCACCTGGGCTATTACAACCTCGTAGATGGTGACGAAGTTTATCTTTGTATTCTAATGACATTTGCAGCTTTTCTTCTTTCAGCAGTGGACTTCTTGTGGCTGATTGATGATGATGATGATTGCAACTTTTCATTGCCTAAAAACACTGATAAAATGACGTTTTCTAAAAATGAAACCTAGCTAGATCGATTTAGCGTCCCCGAAACCCTCTGCATAATAGATTTCATGAAAATAGTTGAAGCCGTTTCCGAGATTCAGATTATTATAACAAGAATTGCTCATTTAAAGGTTGCCAATTATATAGATATTATTATTAGATACGATTTTTTTCCCCGGTGGCGCTAGTGTTACTCGCTGGATCCGAGATATAAACAACTAGTCATAGAAAGGAAGCATCTTATGGACGGACAACCCTCACTTATTGCTCTTTTATTGTGCAGTGGTAAATGACGCGCTGTAGTAGCTTATTTAAATTCCGGTAATGTTTAGTCGCTACAATGCAGATCAAACTTTCTATTTTAGACCGTACTTGCGTCTAGGTATAAAGTCGAATTCAGAATGACAGAGTGAAGGGCGTGGTGCTATCGACTGTACGTTGCAGCTCCTTGTCAATAAAACATGATGTCGCGGAATGTCGCTGCCGTTTTCTTGACAGTTGTTTTATTGAGTTATTATGTTTGATGTTTGAATTCCACAGACATATTAAAAAATTCGCTGTACAGACAAATTCGAACATAAGCGCGAACATAAGCATTGTAACGATTCCACCTTGTTTCAGGAGTCAGTAGACCACCGATTAAAAAGATGAATATTTGTTTTATTCTGTTTTTAGTATTTGTTGTTATAGCGGGAACAAAAATACATCATCTATTTAGCGGCTAAAAATTCCACCCATGCCGCGACTTGAACCCGCGACCTCTGGCTAACCGTGCCAGCGCTCTCCTAACTGAGCTAATGGGTAAGTGCAGGCATCGGCAAAATTTCGAGCCTCCTTACAAACTTTCTCTGTATTATGTACAGCCAGCGACATCTGGCCGAAGCAATTTACATCACTTGGGTGGCATCGGCATGGGTGGATTTTTCAGCCTCTAAATAGGTTTTTAAAATTGTCCTCAGCACGGGTTAGTGCAACAAAAAGAATATAGTAAAAAATACATCGGTTTTTAAAATTTCAACTGCCTAGCTATCACGGTTTATGAGATACAGCCTGATGACAGACATACAGACGGACAGTGGAGTTTTAGCAATGGGCCCTATTACTAAAAATTTGGGTACGGAACCCTAAAAATTAACTATCTTCTTCTAATATATAGCTTGATTTGGCTAGGGCTTCACAGTAGCATGACGATGCGCGTTTTATGTCGCGACTTTACATAATATAACATAAGTAGCCTATACGTCCCACTGTAGGGCTCAGACCTTCTCTCAGGGAGAGAGTATGGGCTTAATCACCACGCGAGCCCACTGCGGATTGGCGATTTCAAGCGCTGAGGAATGTGAATAGCTCAGACACTCAGGTTTCCTCACGATGTTTTCCTTCACAGTTAGCGAGTGTTATTGCTACTATAACATCACAAATGTACATAACTTAGAAAAAAAGTCATAGGTACATGCTAGTACTGGGAATCAAACCTGAGTCTCTCCCTTCCGAGTCCAATGTTCTACCCACTAGGTTACCACCGCTCATGTCGCCACTTTCCAGTATAGTAATTATTAAATTCAGACTTTTAAGCGCCACAAACGCGCGATTTGCATCGTCAGCTAACTATGGTATTTTGTGGTGATCGGTTCATAATTTCAACTTTTTTACAACACCACTCTTTGTATTTTCGTGTTTTTGTATCTCGTGTGGTAGGTATAATAGTATATTTCATTACGAGTGCGGAAAGGACTAAAATGTCTCTTAACTCAATGGACTTCAGTGGTGGCGCGTGGCGCGTACACTAGTACACAAAAAAAAACATAAATAAAAAAAAGTTTCACATCTGTGATCAAAGGCTAAATACTCTGTAGAGTTTCATATTTCAGAAGTACAGAAGAGACTAGCCAGGGCCCGCCCCCATGGACCTTCCCCCGCGTACCGCATGCCCGCGCGTGAATGATTTTTCAATGTCCTTGGAACATTTTCGTAGTTTGACTCTCATTTGTAGATTTTTACAACTGTTTCATATTATTTTTTATTATCTCAGAAGTGCATTATATATTTTAGATGTCTGTACATGACGTTTTTTACAATTGAATGTCTATTATGGGCATAAATAGTGCCTGAAAGCAACCCCCTTTCGTTGTGTCTTTGACGCAAAAATATCATAACTTGAATAGGCTGTAAGTCTTTCTTAATCATTTATTCGCAATTTTACCAAGTGCAAACCTCTATTTGTGTCGCTTAATTATATTGGAAAAGTTTAATGGCGATCTGATAAGACGTTTGTAAATGAACACCAAACTACCTACGTTTGCATGGAATTTTGGCGGCTATTTACATCAATGACGCAAAATGAACAGAAATGTAACGAGTCATGAAAAAATAATCACCTCTCATCCAGTTCACAGAAACAGGGCAAAGGGTACTTAGTGAATTTTAGTTGGTAATATTTTTATTTACATTTTCCATGAATAGCTCACTCAATTCTCCTGGGCTAATTGAGTTGTGCTTCCCACGTAAATTAAATTCTGGACAGCCTGGTACAACTACTCTGGGTATCCTCTTTCGTAATTGTTAATTTTGACTGCCTCGTTGGTCTAGCGGTGTCACGTCTGATTACAATGCTGAAGGTCGAGGGTTCGATTCCCGCTAGGGGCCTCCGTACATTTGTACAAAAGGCCTCAGTCTGGCTGCATTTCCATGTTTATGATGCTCTTGGCTGGTTACCACAGCACATCCTAGTTTGGGAAAATTTTTTCATTTTTTTTTTCATATTAAAACATTTTTATGTGCAAGTTCTCCACTAGTCGGGGTAATCTTAAAATAAACCAGATAGTAGCGCTAACTTTAAATTTTTCCTGGGCAGGAATATACCTGCTTTTTCGACACCAGGATTCAAGCCAAGTGCATTTACTCCTAGGACGCTAGATGGCGTTGGCGTCTACATTTTACTCGGGGACAGTAATTATCAGTCAGTTTCAAGCAGATATGGCCTTTAACGCCGCCGCTCAGAGCTCTAAACTGGATGTTGACGAGGGCAATATTACCATGCTAACTCAATAATTATTTCAAGAAATGCTTTAAAAGTCTTGACGCTTCTTGTTTCGCAGCAAGTTGTAAAATGAAAGATTTTTAATAGAACGTCGGTGTATAGTTATGTAACTAATATTATGTACCGAATGACAATAAGGTACCTGCTTACTTGCTTAACGAGTAGCCAATATTCAACTAATTCTGTTCGGCCACTTATTGCGTGATCTATTGATAACCGACTTCAAAAGAGAGATTCTCAACTTGTCCGTAATGTTTAGGGTTCCGTAGTCAACAAAGAACCCTTATGGTTTCGCCATATCCATCCGTCTGTCTGTCTCTATCGTAAAATCAAACTTGGCGTGATTGTGGGATTTATTCTAACGAAGCGCGAGTACGAAACCCTTGGTGCGCGTGTCCGACTTGCACTTGGCCGGTTTTTTCTACTACAAACTCGACCCAAAGGCAGCGGCTAATATTTCACATTGACATTCAACAAACAGAACGTAAACTCTTTACTTTGAAACAAATTTTTGATTTCTGAATCTATAAAGTTACACCGCGTCTGTGTCTTCTTGAAATATTGATTATGTCATCCTTTGGCTAAAAGATCCTTGCCTGCAACCTTTCCTGTAATGTAAGAGCAAGGCAAAGATCAGAACCAACATATTGACTGTTCAACTATTTAACATCTCAGTGTATGAACTGATTACATAACATACACCGACCTCCACGGAGGCTCCGAGTCTATTTATTCTTCCTCCTGCATTCGGGACGGCCTCAAGACCTCAGACAACTGTAAACCCTACGGACTTAGTAATAACTTAGTTAATAAATTAACTGAGTGAAGGACTGCTATGTAAGGCTAGAGCATATCTGGTACACCTTAGAAGGACTTTGATAGCTACAGCAAGTTTACTGAAGGGGCTCCATGCAGTAACTGGAGGAGCTAGTCCATAAAATTATTAAAGGCAGTTTGAATTTAACAATCTGCCTTTAATATTTTTTTTATTTATTGACTTACTTTGGTATCGTAGAGTTTTAAATTTTATAAATTATTCGCCAAACTGCGTGGCAGTTTGTTGGTGAATTAATCGCACTCTTTTAACATTTAAAAAAATATATTATTAGGTAACAATAAACTAAATTTTAAAGTTTTAAAGTACAGTCGACAGCGGATCCCCCCCATACATGCTTACTCTGTATTCAGTCATATTAATGTATTTTTGTAATGATCTTCGAATAGTAAGTCTTTACACGACACTTTCAAATTATTGTTGGCTATCACGGAATCATACCATATAGGCTTTGATGTATAAGTTTAAAATGATTTGAGAAAAGATGGTCAGAGTGGAGTTTTTTTTCCGGCTGCCCTTTTCTCCACTACAAATACGGCCCGAAGGCAGCGGCTAACATAGTAACATAGTACATTGACATTCAGAAAACAGAATGTAGATTCTTTACGTTGAAATAAAAATTATTGATTGAGTAGTGTGGGGCCCACCAGAAATTACATCTGCCAATCGTTGTTATAAAAAAATAAAATTTTTACTTTCACTTTTTTACTTTACTTTGATTTCGTTCAAGTATTTCTCTCAACAAAATTCACACAAAAAACGACTCAGTCTCTCAGTTTATCATCATCATCATCAGCCATTTGATGCCCATTGCAGGACGTAGGCCTCCCTTGTGGTTTTCCTGACCATGAAGGGTTTTGCCATAATCGCCACGCTTGGCAGGCGGACTGGCGATCGCAGTATGCGGTTGGAATCTCAGGAAGACGCTGCTGCCCGTCTCCTGGTAATTGATTTCCTTAGTCGCCCTCTACGACATCCACGGTAGGAACTGGAGTGACGCTATTCTTAATCCGGCGCCACACGGAATCTCTCGATTACTCTTTACCAATGAAATGAGCGCAAGATGTGCTGTAGAGTAAATCACTCTAGGATTGGTTCATTCTGTGCGCCATGCGGGACGACGTGAACGTCCAATAGTAATTGACAGCGTAACTGATGATTGGTTGTATACAAAAACGTCAAACCATTGATGTAACCCGTTAAAATATCTATGTACGTCGCAAGATGACGGTCTGACTATGGCAGGTGGATAGATATTTTGGCGAGTAATACTGAACTTGCTTTGATTCGTATAGCCTTTCCACCATTCAATTCAATTGAATATGGCGTCATTTTTAGCGCTAGTTAGCCATCTATGTTTTTAACTATCACTTTCAAATAACACAATAAATTGTCTCAAACTAGGATACCCCTTGCTATGGCAACCAGGCAAGGACGTCACGAACATGGAAACACACCCAGAGAGAGGCTATATGTACAAATGTACGGCGGCCCCCAGTGGCAAAGGAACCCACGACCTCCGTCATGGTAATCAGACATGAAGCCCCACTAGGCTACCACCGCTAGAACAGCGGTGGTAGCCTAGTGGGTAGAACATCGGACTCGGAAGCATTCCCAGGTTCGAACCCAGGTTCGATCCCCAGTGCAGGGATATACCTATGACTTGGTTTTATAAGTTATGTACATTTGTGAAGTTATAGTAGCAATACCACTCGCTAACCGTGAAGGAAAACATCGTGAGGAAACCTGAGTGTCAGAGCTATTCACATACCTCAGCGCTTGAAATCGCCAATCCGCGGTGGGCACGCATGGCGATTAAGTCCACACTCTCTCCCTGAGAGAAGGCCTGTGCCCTACAGTGGGACGTATTAGGCTGCTTATGTACCGCTAGACCAATGAGGCAGTGAAAGATGTGGATATGGTCAAATGTAAAACAGTCCATACAAGGACAGAAGCTGTTGTATTCTGGGCTGCAAGTCTGCCCACAGAGGTGTGTCGTATTTGCGGTACAGTTCGGCCCAAGACGCGGCTCCTAGCTGATTGAAACGTAGAGCACGGAAACTACAGCAAGAGCAAATAAACGGGCTGCCTTGGCGAGGTCTAGATTCTCAATTAGCTCTTGTGGGAATCAAACCTAAAGATAAGCAGGTTCTTTGATTCTCATCATAATTATATTTATGTGTTGAACTTTTATAGGTGCAGCGTCTCCAACATATTCCACAGGTTAGTTCTTTGGCAGCCTGGTTCTTCAAGACAGTAATCAAACAATCAATCATCATCATAATCATCATGCAGCTACAAGAAGTCCACAGCTGGATATAGACCTCCTCCATGGATTTCCAAAAAGAACGGTTGGAAGCGGCTTGCATCCAGCGCCTTCCTGCCCCTTGGATGAGGTCATTTGTCCATCTCGTGGCTGGCCGTCCTACGCTGTGCTTGCCGATATGTGGTCTCCATTCGAGAACTGTTCGGCCCCATCGGCCATCAGTTCTGCGTGCTATGTGCCCCGCCCACTGCCACTTCAACTTACTAATCCGCTGGGCTATGTCGACGACTTTCGTTCAATCAATCAATCATATATAAATCACATAGTTACATTTGCAGTAAATGAATCAGTGCGCCTGTATGTTTATAATATAATAATGGAATAATAGGTGTAGATAGGAACTAAGATAATATAATTATCATCATGTTCGACATGATCAAGCGTTCGACATAATCTTCGTTTTGTCCATGTTCATTTTAAGGCCCACACGTTGGGAAACTCGACTGAGGTCTTCGAGCATTATGCCGAGGTCTTCCATCGTTTCTGCCATGACTACTATATCGTCGCCAAATCGGTGGTGCGTGATATACTCGCCATTGATGCCGCGTCCCTGCCATTCCAGAAGCTTGAAGGCATCTTCCAGTGCGCTCGTGAACAGTTTCGGAGAGATAACGTCTCCCTGTCTCACGCCTCTTCTCAATGGAATTGCCTCCGAATTCTGTTCCTGTACTCGGACCGACATGGTGGCGCTGTTGTACAAGCACTTCAGCACCTCGATATACCGATAGTCAATACGGCAACGCTGGAGAGACTCGAGCACTGCCCATGTCTCGATCGAATCGAAGGCTTTCTCATAGCCACAAACGCTAAGCAGAATGGCAAATTATACTCCTCAGTCTTCTTTATAATTTGCCGCAGCGTGTGGATGTGGTCTATGGTACTAAAGCCCTTTCGGAAACCGGCTTGTTCGGGAGGCTGGAAGTCATCAAACCTGCGTTCGAGACGATTAGTGAGGACCCTCGAAAACAGCTTATAAACATGCTCAGAAGCGAGATGGGTCGGTAGTTCTTCAATAGAGAGTTATCCCCTTTCTTGAAGAACAGCGTCACCACGCTTCTGTTCCATGCTTCTGGCGTTTTTCCTTCGAGCACGACGGAATTGAAGAGCTTCTGAAGGACTTTAAGAACAAGCATTCTGTACTCACTGTATAAGTCGTGGATTCATGTAGACAATTAGTAAGTAATCCATAATGATGCAGCTCAGCTTGTCGTAATAAACATAGAAGATTAACTCCGTAATTTCTCCAAAACCGTGGCTCCATTCAGATGAAATTATGTTAGTAAGATCTCCTTCCATAGACAAAGTAGTTTGTCTTGCCCATTCCATTCTGCTCCTGTCGATGAGTCCTAATTCCCAACTAAAATCAAATAATAAACGCAGAACCCATGTGGGAAGCTCCGACGCTCCTTCTGCTCTCGTTAGTTAATGAATCTACAAATAGAACTGGAAGAATGAAATTAAGACTGTCGAATTAAAAATATACATGTCATCATCATCATCAACCCATAGCAGTCCACTGCAGGACAAGGGTCTTTCCCTGTATGGGAGGTTTTGCCGTAATCTCCACGCTTGGCAGGTGGATTGGAGATCGCAGTGTTTGGTGGTCTGGTGTCACAGGTCGACGCTGCTGCCCGTTCCCTGGTTTCCGTTTTTTAGTCGCCTCTTACGACACTCACGGGAAGAAATGGGGTGGCTCATTCTAGGCCGGAGCTACACGGCCAAAAATTAACATGTAAAACAAAATAAATAGTTAAATATCGAAGAATACATAGATTAAAATTTAAATATCACACGCATCGCGGAAATTCGAAAAGAGTTGTTTCGCGGAAAACGGGCCGACACGCGACGAACTCTTTCTCTGCTTTGCGAGTTCGGTGCTGGTTAGCTTATTATTGCACTCGCGAAGTCTTAACCTAGCACTAGACTCTTGAGAGGATTTCACGCGCGGTTGTAAGTTCCGGTAGAACTACCACTCTCTTCGATGGTTGCGACTTGAACCCGATGATTTCTGCCTGATTTACCAGCTCTCCTCGGTCCAAACCTCGACTCCGCCCACAAAACCATTCATCATCCATTTTATGACTTGCCCGAATTCAAATGCATAGACGGACTAACCCCCAGTTTCTCGTACACTAAAACGCTGTTAATCTACTGTTAACAGCTGTCAATTAACCAAAGTGCATACAAAAAAACGCCTCAATTTCACCTAAATTTTGTACGAGTATAGACGACAGCACATCGACAAGTACCAACATGTATGCGCTCTGCTCCATTGCGTTACACGTGTCCTTGCACCAAAGTAATGTTCCAAATGTCGACCTGCTGTCGACTGTTCAATTAATAATCAAATACACTGGATTGGCTCCACAGAGCACTATCTTTCCTTTATATGTAATCCAGTGCCATTAAGATATCTTTTTTTTTCTGGACTGTTAATATCTGATTTATATTGTTCAATAATCTACTAATAAACACTTTTGTAACAATCCAGCGTTACGACGCCGTTTCTGATTGAGTTTTTGTCAACCTATTTTTTGTCTTAATGGCTCATGCTGAAAATCAGCGCCAACCGGTGTTGCATGCATCTCCGGGCGGCATATTGCTGAGCATGAGTCCATTTGCCAAAAACTTTAATAATATAACACGCGTATAGCCTAAGAATATTCCTTATTGTATACAGCAGAAAAGGTGCTGCTTTATGTTGTAATTTTTTTATAAAAGAAAAAAGTTTTAATTATGTAAGCTTATGTCTATATTTATGTACAAAGTGTGTTTTTGGCAATAAATGTAGTTCACTTTCACTTTCACTTTCAAATCTTGGTGCCACGTGCTTGAAATCAGACCCGCACAAAATTCGTCGAATACCTCGAAGCTAGTTAAGTTAGAGAATATTGTTTACATTACGCGGTGTATTCCCTGACGGACCCACCGCATCTAAGGATTGCATGGAAAAGAATGGAAATTCAAGAACATTGTAGATGCGTGACTGAAAATATAAGTATATACATTGAAAAAGATGATGACATCACTATATGTCGTTTCCTTCGACAACGTACATTCGTACAACTTACATTCGTAAGATTTTACGGGTTTTATCATAAAAATATTAATTTGTTGTTCTGTCTAGACTAAACTTTTATAATAACTGTGTAATATATTATGACGATTGTGATTCCTAAAGTTACTCAATAAATACATTATTCCTGTCGCGACGTAAGGGTCACGAAATCTGTAAATATCACCGATCGGTGAGTACCGCGGGAAGTGTTGAACATGAACCACATGTGTGTGTAAAATACCAAGGAAGATGAAGTTCGAGTCAGGTGGACGCCAGAGATGAAGCTAAGTAGTCCGAAAGATCTCGGTATTCCATTATACTGTTCCGTGTATTATGATTGATTAGTAATGAGCTTGTATTTGAATGAGGAATGTCAAAAGACGTATGAGAGATGATACAAGTGATGCCCTGCCCGGCCAATGATGTAGGCAGAGGGTCTTGACCTTGAGGTCACTAACAGCCCTGCTGGATCTAGCCGATGATTGAGAGGTTGGTCAGCAGGTCAAGAGACTTATGAGAGACGATACGAGTGATGCTCTGCCCAACCGATGATGTAGGCAGAGGTCAAGGGGTCACTAACAGCCCTGCTGGATCTAGCCGATGATTGAGAGGTAGATAAGCAGGTCAAGAGCTTGGTATGAGAGATGTGATGAATGATGCCCGCCCAGCTGATAATGTAGGCTAAGGGTTAGTGGGTTACTAACAGCACTGCTGTTTCTCACCAATGATTGGGTAAAACAGCAGTTCAAGAGCCTATTTATGAAAGTCAATGTGAGTGTAGTGTAGGTATGGCATAGATGCTGCTGGGAGTATATGCCGTGAGATGACAAAGCACAAGCAAAGCACCGAGTCAGTCGGTGTCATCTGACTTTATTTCACAGGAGGTGGATGGGTTCCCCGCTCTTCGGCCCACCAGTGATGCGAAGCAAAGCAGCCGTCAACTGTCAGGCTAACTTCACTTGGGTATGGTAATTTAATTTTTCTTTTCACTTCTCCATTCGCGATGCTCCATGGTTTCTCGCCCTCTAAATATCCCTAAATTATTAATAACTAATACAAAGTAAGGAAAGCGTCGCGACAATTCCCATACAAAGAGGAGCTCCAAACCTGAGGGAAATATGAGGACAAACCCATGAAGTCTTGAAAGTAAAGTCCCCGTAAGGCGGCGTAATTCTAACTCTTTTGTCCCTTTGCAGACAAATAAATAAACATCCATACAATATTAATAACTTAACACCTTAATCCGGTATCAAGTTAATAATGTTAATAAGTTTTATACATACAATATTTATTTTAGATCCATACAGACCAAGGACTTGATACAGACCCTCTGTTGTCACTTCTTTCTTGCAACAAAGTGCAATGACGTATCAGAGGCCACATGTAATTGTCAACGGAGAGTCGATGTTGCTCTCGAAAAAAGAGTAATTTTCCACAGAAAAATCGATGTTTGGACCGACATTTTTATGATTTCATCGAATCTTGCTTGTAAATGTGTGTAAAAGTTACACGGCATGTATCAATGAAGCTTTAAGATACATTATTCCATACCTGCAGATGTTTGTGTTCCCCCCTCAGTGGGTGGATCCTTACGTCTATCCCTTCCTATAGTAGAAAACTTCTTTAAGATCGCAATAGGTGGCGATACTTGTATCGATTTTAGATATATGTTGCTGAAAACTGTAAGGGTGAAAGGGTTGACCATTTCAGCCGTTACAATACAGAGTGTTCCTAGACTAAAAATGTGTTGCCTAACGCTGAGTCTCATCAGTTTACACATGTGTAAACGGATTTCTATTTCACATTTTTCCGATTTCCCCAAATCTTTAATTTTTAGGGTTCCGTACCCGAAGGGTGCCAAACTGGACCCTATTACTAAGACTTCACTGACCGTCTGTCTGTTTGTCACCAGGCTATATCACATGAACCGTTATCACGGTTATGTTATCGCCAGACAGTTGAAATTTTCACAGATGATTTATTCCTGTTGCCGCTATAGCAACAAATACTAAAAACAGCAAAAAATAAATATTTAAGGCGGGCTCCCATACAACGTTGTCTAAAGACAGCGCTCGCCATCTAGCGTCCATTTATGTAACCTTCACAGCGCCAATGTCATGTCGTTACATGTCAATGTTAAACTTGTCGGTTTGTAGGTTGGTCGGTTGGTTGGCGCTGTTCTCAAATTCGATCTTTGTCAAATGTTTTATAGATAATGGTATGGAACCCTTCGGGCGCGAGTGCGATTCGCACTTGGTCGGTTTTCTAATAAATTGTGTTTATCTTTAGCAGTCGATAAATACGGGCCGATTTATTATTGTTTTGTAACCAAGGGTGCTGGATGTATATCCCGATTTTAGTAAATTTATAGTACATTTATTGAACATTGGACTCGTCCTGAGTGTCTAAACTATTCACATAGCCCGGCGCTTGAAATCGCCAATTAACGGTGGGCACGCGTCGTGATTAAGCCCATACTCTCTCCCTGAGAGAAGGCCTTTTTCTACACTACAAATACGGCCCGAAGGCAGCGGCTAACATAGTAACATAGTACATTGACATTCAGCAAACAGAATGTAAATTCTTTACGTTGAAATAAATTATTGATTTGTGATTTCTGATTTCTGACCTACAGTGGGACGTATAGCCTGCTTATGTCTTCTGTGATGTAGTATAAATTCGTCCGCATACGCCACGTTTGAGCATACTTCTGTGTACTAAGTATCGGGAATTTGCCAATAAAACAAAAAATACAAATTATTCATCTAAATTTATTTTATCGCCTTCAAAGTAGGCCCCATCGCTTGCAATACAACATCTCCACCGCTTCACCCAGTCTTCCATACATTTTTCATAGGCTATTTGCGGTATGGCCTTTAGCTCATTTAGCGAATTTTCTTTTATGGCTTCTATCGACTCAAAACGTTTTCCTCGAAGTGGTAATTTTAACTTGGGAAATAAAAAAAAGTCAGACGGAGCCATATCAGGTGAATACGGTGCTTGGTCGAGAACTTTTGTTGAATTTTTCGCTAAAAACTCTTTCACTATAATGGCTGTGTGTGATGGTGCATTATCATGGTGCAGCATCCATGTGTTGCCAAAAATCTGGACGTTTTCGACGGATACTCTCACGCAAACGCTTCATGACGCCTAAATAATATTCTTTATTCACTGTTTCTCCCTCTGGAAGGAATTCGGAGTGAACCATACCACGGTAGTCAAAAAGAAACTGTCAGCATCACCTTGATTTTGGAGCGACTTTGCCGCGGTTTTTTGGGTTTCGGCTCGTTTTCGAGACGCCATTCTGAAGAATGTTGGCTTGTTTGCATGTCGTACTCATAAACCCATATCTCGTCGCCAGTTATTATACGTTTCATAAAGGTCGGATCCGTAGAAGCTCGGGAAACCATATCTTCAGCGACATGCTTTCGCTGCGCTTTTTGAACAAAATTGAGCTCTTTTGGAACTAGTCGAGCGGCGACGCGTTTCATGCCTAAAATGTCAATGAGAATGTTGTGAATGGACTTAAAAGATATGTTCACCTCACTAGCCAACTCTCTCAGACTCATACGTCGATTTTCGAGCACTAGCTTCTTGATTCTGTCGATGTTTTCTTTGGTCATAGCGGTTGAAGGTCTACCAGAACGAGGCAAGTCTACTACTACTTCTCGGCCTTCTTTAAAAGCCTTATACCATTCATAACCCCTTGTTTTCGATATACACGATTCGCCGTAGGTATTTTGCAACATTTTTAGTGATTCATATCATTTGAAACACAAAATTTAAGGCACACTCTTTGTTCAACAATATTTTCCATTGTAAAAATCGCCGAGGACTCAAAACTATGACCAACAAAAAGTGTAGTTTAAAACAAATTAAATGACAGACCCCGCTCAAATTTTGCGCGCTAAATCAGTACAGTGCGATCAACATGCAGTAAAAAAATTAAAACGACCTCTTTTACGCGGGTCTTTTTATTGACATATTCCCGATACTTTTTACACAGAGTAGTATTTCTATTTATTTGTTTTCTATTGTGCCTGATGATTATGTTATCCAAAATATTTTGCTTATAATATTATTTATCTTTTATCTCGCTTTGCTGTTAGTAATACTGACATTATAGCGAGATAAGAGACATTCAGTCTTATTTCTGAAAATACGGTTCCTTAAAACGCAGTTTAAAAACTCTGGACGTGGTGTGGACGTAATAACCGATATTCAAACGGCCTTTGAGGAGTGTTTTAGAGGAATCGCTTTTTTATAAATTACACCGTTATACTAGAAGGATCCTGTGATTAGCCTTCTGTTTGTTGTTTCTCTTTGCTCTGCTATACTGTACTGCGTCTTCTTTATACTAATAATAATGCAGCTTATATATGTCCCACTGTAGGGCACAAGCCTTCTCTCAGAGAGAGAGTATGGACTTAATCACCACGCGTGCCTACCGTGGATTGGCAATTTCAAGCGCTGAGGTACGTGAACATCTCAGATACTAAGGTACGAATAGACGTGCATGCTGGGAATTGAATCTAACCCGGAAATCATTTAAAAACGGGTGAAAGGTAAAATAATTTTTTTTTCGCAATTATCTCGGTTCCTGTAGCTCCAATGAGGTTTACAGCTACTTAAAAAATTGTAGAACACAAAATTTGCTACAAATTTTGTATGAAACATTTATCCATGCGCTTAACGGTTTTTGAGATAGAAGCTAGGCGGTCAGATCTTTTTGGGGGTAACGTGAGCATAGTCACAGATCGTTTGCACATCGCTTACTGTCTTTACAGTGTATGACTGTGCGAGTAATTGACGTTGTGTGATGCGTAGTAAATTACTATTAGTCAATTACTAAAGTAGTCAATTACTCACACGTACACTGTAAAGACGCTCAGTGATGTGCAAACTATGTTCACGTTACCGCCTAAAATATCTGTGCGGACTATATACAACGCAGAAACAAAATTTTATGAGAGTTTTGAGTCATCTTTTATAACGCCAATATGAAGGTATCTACGAAAAATCAGCGTATTATCTCTCATTAAAAGGTAAATAGCTATTTTGACTGGACTATTACGTACTTTTTGGTTCACAGACACGGCACAGCTTCTAAACTATTTATTGCTCTGCGCTCGCAATCAAGCCGATTGTTCGTTAAACCAATCAGAGTTAGCGCAGTGGATCCAGTGGATCAATCAGGGACCGTAGCAATTGTGACGTCATCTCCGTAACTGATTTAAATTTGGAATGTGATACTATCTGTAAAGTTCGTGATTAGGACAAGCATAATCCCGGATGACGATCAGGGTTAAAATGTAAATAAAGTCGACTTTTTGGAGCTCAGAATATCTAACCCTATATTACATTTTGTTAAACTTTTATAGATTGGTATTGGTATCCCGACGTAATAAAACGTCTTAATTCAGTAACTTATTCATATAATTGTATTTATTTGAAAATCTTGGTATAATTTACAATACTGGACTTATTTTCTTCTGCAGCAAAATCTATATTTCAACAACAATGTCCTTCTTAAAGATAAATAGGATGGAAAAAAGGTAATGAAAATTTACATAAGTAATAAACTTACAGATTAAAAAAATGGTTTCAAGAACAATATATAAGTATATATTTAACCTAAACCAATCCAATTCCATTTTATCAATTAATATAATTCACAACTATTGCATCATATTTGTGCCACACTTTAAAGATAAATACTATTAACTTTAACATGATGCTCAAAATAAACAACTAATTATAATATTTAACTATTATATTTCACTAGTTTCCTATTTTTCACGAACAGGAATTAACGAAACGTCTTTCCTTAATTTTGCAAGAGCAAGACTTTATTACAACGTTATTTTTAAGCGAATTGTATTGCTTGTTGACCGATATATAATTCTAATCTATTTTAAATGTACACAATTTTTATATTTTTGATATAGTAGTTAATTTATTACATAACAACACACAACTCACATACATCGGTTGCATTTGCCTATATTGATGACATAGCGTGAAGAACAGAACATCGTGAAAGAAGTCATACTTAATGGTTAATACTTAGTTTCCACATTTAAAATATTATGTATGGAATACAATATTTTATTTTTATATTCATGGCCTACCTAAGCTAACACAGTCATTGTCTTTTAATATTATGTAAATCATTACGAAGTAAGTTTACTATTCTAACGGGAGAATTGACAATTTATTAATTATTGTAAATTTGAATTTAATTCCTTGATAGTATTTCATTCAAAACATATACGATTAAGTCATTGAATTGTTTTGGCAATATTTTTTTCTACATTTCTTTGTTTTCTACTATACATTCATTGCGCTAGGTATTTTTTTCGTGTGCAAATATAATTATTATTATGATTGTACATTTCAATATATTTGTCAGCTAAGCATATAGCTTAATTCATCAACATTATGTGCATTTAAACTTAACTTACAGTTTAATTTAACTTTATTTACACGACGTTTTATTTTTGTGGTACAAAACATGTTAAACATTGTTGCCTCTCTACATTTAATTTTAAATGCTTGTGAATTCGGGATAATATATATTATTTACTATAATTATTACATAATATTTTCAAATGTCTGATTATAATGGAAATATTAGTGTATTAAATACCATGGCAATAAAAAATCCTAATATTACGTCACTAGTAAATTATAAGGTGCGTTAATTTATCGACTAGAAACTAAAGAGTCACCCGTTTGTGAATTTAAACGTCTATTCTGTTCTTTCACTGCTCTATTTTTATTTCACTCAAACTGTGAAAAGTTCACTTTTATTTTTTTATAACCTCTAACACAACACTGGCCGAAAACTTTTGTTTTCGTTTTTTCTGAGCGTCCAAATCTTCGAAATTCAAATTGAAATTCGTTATTCAAATTCAGTCCGAGCAAGTCTTGCAGCACTGCTCTCGGTATCGCTTTAGCGCGCACATATTCATGGCCCTCACGTTCTCGCAAAATCTCGAGGAATCTCTGCATACGCCATCTGTTCAGACGAAAGAACATGTTACTAGTTGATTACATTTCTTAACGGCTTTGCTAATATTAATGCACTCTGTACAACTTAGAACTTTTATGACCAAGTTAATTAACTGATGTTAGTGAAGGATATCATATGTAAAAGTTTATGAGGTAAGTATAAAAAAAAACCGGACAAGTGCGTGTTGGGCCACGCGCAATGTAGGGTTCCGTAGAAAGAGGGTTTTTTATCTGCTTTACAGAACTAACAACTTCATCAAAGTCATTTGAAAATGACTTTGATGAAGTTGTTAGTTGGATGGATTTTGTACGAAATCTTACTTTTATAATTTGGTTGCCTATTAATCGTTAATTAGTAAAGTCTACTTAGCCGTGATACTTTTCCTTTTAAGTTCATTATATGTGCTACTACCCTGATTTTTTTCACGGGGTAGGGGGGGCGGGGGGATACCCTACTCGATCAAATATTTGCGCTTTAAAGCATAATATTTCGCAGACGGAACACTAAATCAAAAAATGGTTTTCCTATACCCACAATATTTTCCAACGACCAATCTAACAATGCCCCACATGATTGGGGAGACGAGAAAAAAAATCATCCCCACTTTTCATGTTATAAAAAAAATAATAATTGTTTATTCTGTAAAAGGTGCATACATTTCTAAATAGTCTCATTTCCGCCAAACTAAATAAGGAGGTATAGTAAAAAAACCCGATATTTTACTCTTTGACTTTGTCGGCGTGATAAATATGTATACACATACCAAATTACAGCTTTCTAGTACCACCGATCTTTGTACTAGGGCGCGGACAGACAGACAGACTGACAGACAGACCAACACACATACAGACAGAGAGATGGACGGACACGGCGAAACTATAAGGGTTCCTTGTCAGACTACGGAACTCCAAAAACGTTTTCCTCAGAGGTTTTCCTTAGACTGATAGACGGACCTCATCTCAAAACAAAAAAAAGTACGTCAGAATTATGCGCCAAAATATTAACTAATATTGACAAAATATTGATTGTCAACAAACAGTGAAAGCAAACGATGCTTTAAAATTAAATCTTTTCCTAGAATCCTCATTGTACCAAATTCATCCTTCTTCTTCTTCAGCCCATCGCCACTTAATGCTGAGGTCGCGGTTCAGTGCTCTTCGGATCCAGTACTTTCCTAGGTCTTCCTCTATCCCATTGGTTGCCTGTCAACGTTCCTGTGGCCAGGTTTAGGTCTCCACAGTTTTTCCTCGACCTCTTTGGAGAAGTTGGAGAAAAATATAAGGAAAAAAGCGTTTCAATTTTACGGAAAAATGGACACTTGCCCTCTCTAACGCAACTGGGCACACCGCATGGCCTAGCCACGGGCGGGCGCCGCAGCCTCTCGCAAGCCGCTGCAGCGCTGTGCTCGCGCCTATCGCGACGCTTTGAAGCGCTTTGCACTCGCCACACGCAGCGCAGTGAGCGGTGCTGGCGCCCGCGCTTACCACAGGGGCCTATGCACTGTACAAAAAAACGTTAAATTCAAAGGTCTGTAGACTGCGAAGGCACATCACAAATGGTCTGGAATGGAATTACGTCGTAGAAAGAGTAAGAGAAAGAGTTTGCAACACTGTAATACCAAATCCAATTAATTAACCCTTCGAAATGCTACCCAAATACAAAGGATTATGTCATCTTTGGAAAGAATACTTCGACGAAAAAGCTAGAGAGAAAGGAATTTGGTATAAGACTATGCAAACAGACTGAGCCGCCTCGTGTTCCCTGGTTTGCCAATGTGAGACCGAAAAGGTGTTATATTATATCTGCACATAGACTTAGAACTGGTCATATGCCATTAAATAAATTCAATTTCCTCATGGGCGAAATCCTTAGCCCAAACCATGAAACTTGCAACACGGTGGAAGACGTGCAACATATACTTTTGGAATGTACCAAGTATTCAGAGCAGAGTGGAAATTATAGCCGAATTAAAGTTCTGATTTGGTCTGATAGGGCTGACATGATCACATGGTGATCAAACCCTCTAAATAAAACAAAGATAAAAAAAACGTAATTAACCCAATTTCATTCAATTCCGCAGGCTAAATCTCTCTCTTCTCTTATTCTCTCAAATAGTATTCTTGTTCCGCAGGCTGACTCTTTTACTCTAGTGAACTGAAGAGAGGAAGGGAGGAGAGATTCGGCCAGAATTAGAATGTAATTAGATTAGTTTGCTCGGTTTTGGTTAGGTTAGGCTTTCGCACTGCGCTTACTTCTAGCGCACAGTTTTTAAGCGCTCTTAAGCCTTCTTCGCTGCACACGCAGTGCAATGAGCGAGCGGGCTTATGCAAGATTGATCCCCAGTTTCTCGTACACTAACACGCTGTCAATCCACTGTTAACAGCTGTTAATTGACCAAAGTGCATACAAAAAAAAAAAAACCACTGACAGCTGTTAATAGTAGATTAACAGCTTGTTAGTGTACGAGAAACCGGGGGTGACTTGCACTCTAGTGAACTGAAGAGAGGAAAGGAAGAGATATTCAGCCAGAATTAGAATGTAATTAGATTACTTTGCTCGGTTTTGGTTAGGTTATAGGCTTTCGCACTGCGCTTACTTCTAGCGCACTGCAGAGGGCTGCGCTGCACACGCAGCTGCGCTGCACACGCAGCTGCGCTGCACACGCAGCTGCGCTTGTCGCAGGGCCTATGTACTGTGTGTGTACAAAGGTTACGATCAAAAATCTCGTGCAAGATTAAGCGACAGCCCTGTAAACTGCAAAAACATATGGCGCTAGAAGGTCACTAGAGGGAAAGAGTCACCCGCGGCGCCAGAATGTAATTTAGTTAGATTAGGTTAGAGCCCTGCCCGACACGACGTGTATACGTAACATAATCTTCGGATGTCTCACTCATCAATATAAACGATTTTGACTATGCAAAGAACTTTTAAATCGCGAAAACAATGTCATTTGTGTTTTTAGGGTTCCGTACCCAAAGGGTAAGGGACCCTATTACTAAGACTCCGCTGTGGGTCCGTCCGTCAGTCCGTCGTTCACCAGGTTGTATATCTCATGAACCGTGATAGTTAGACAGTTGAAATTTACACAGATGATGTATTTCTGTTGCTGCTATAACAAGTAATACTAAAAACAGAATAAAATAAATATTGAAGGGGGGCTCCCATACAACAAACGTGATTTTTTTGCCGCTAGACGCTTGAAATATTCAAACGTTGTATAGATAATGGTACGGAACCCTTCGTGCGCGTCTCCGACTCGCACTTGGCCGGTTTTTTTTCATTACAAAGATGAAGTAAAATTCAAACGACTAACTTCGGATGAGGTTAAGATAAAGGCATTGTAAGGAAATTTCGAGTTCAAAGGTCTCTTTGGTTAGGAGTTTAATTAAATTATTATTCTTTGTTATGTTAACAAAGTGACCCCGCGATCCTCGTCCTGTCCGATTTATCCTGCAGTCAGCATTCTAATTCATAGCTTTAGGTATATTCCAAACATACCTTTCGATCCAGCGGACTTTTAGATTAACTTCACCTGCCAGGCTTGTCCTACGACCACCATTCCAGTCATCCAGAGGATTTATTCTGTTTAGACCAAAGTTCACAAAACCAATGGAAAACTTCTGACTTTGACTTACGTTTAAAATATAATAACATAACAAAGAGTACGAGGCAATATTATTTTTATTATTAAATCGTCGTAGGATGAGCGTCATCTAGCATTTCTCCGGCAGGATAAGTCCTGCACCCGACATTCCGTCACGGATAGATTCCTACCTTGCTCCAAGGTCCAGCTGACCACGCTGCCTTGCAGGGCGATTCCTCGGCCCTGGTGTGGTCAGGCCTGTCCTGCAGCTGGCATTCTGAGTCTGGGAGCACTGCGCCTTCCGCGTTCACGCAATCGATGCGACGTTTTGATATTGCTGTTGGAAAAAAAAATGCATATAAACAACACAATTACTTATCCTGGTCCCCCTGGCTACTATCCTAGTTATCCTAGCTACTCCCACCATGTGGTATATTTAGTAGACAAAGACAAAAATATGAAAAAACAGAGCAGTGCCGAGTTGTAAAAATCGGATAGACTGGCCGATTTTTGTTTAAAAATGTTTGAACAAACAAAACTAAAAAAAAAAGCGCAAAGCGCGGGTCAAACTCTTGCACCGAGAGTTCCTTACCACGAAAGTAGCACAAAAAAATCATTAAAAACTCCGTTGGAGTATTTTATAATGACACCAAGGTTGACATTTATTTGTAATAGAGCAAAAAGAAAAGAAAACACATTTCTCCCTTTAATTTATTACTTTTATATTTTTTATTCTACATGATATACATACCTTTCCCACTCGGCGAGCACCTTGTCGGCCCCCACTCTAGCGCCCGCCATTGTGCGCAGAGGCTCGCCGAGCATTCGCGGAGCACGCTCGGTGGGGTCACTCCTCTGGAGAGGCATTCCTCAGTCTCCACCGTCGTTGTGGAGTTGTGTGTCTTGTGCTGTTGGAGATAGGAAAATAGAAATAGAAAGCATTTATTCATATATTCAAACAAAAGGTCGAAGCTCAGCATTATGCAACCATGTCAACGCAGCGATCTTGGCAGCGCTGATTTACAGAAACTACCCATAACAAACTGGAAACTGAACTTACATAATTATAGGAGAAAGGTACAGGGTGACTTTGAATTTGTCCGTGTTTTGAGGGACGGTTCTGTTCTTTTGTGAAAAACAGTATTATTAATGATTTATCGGTAATGGTATAACATATTTGTAAATATTCGTGGTTTCCGACCTTTGGCTCCAAACAGCGAATCCAAATTCGAAGTGGTAGGAAGTACCGTAACGCTGAAAAATGTTTTCGAATATGTTATTTATGCTTAAGAGTCTGACGTCCGATATGCGTAAACAATAAAAAAACCGGCCAAGTGCAAGTTGGACTCGCGCACAAAAGGTTCCGTACCATTATCTATACAACATTAGACACAAAGATCGAAAAATCAAAAAAGAAAGAAAAATCACGTTTGTGAAATATATTTTATCGCATAATCAAGAAAAGAGTTTCCAGTTCGAAATTCGAGATTTAATATCTTGGAAAACTAAGAAATTCTGCGAAACATCATGATTTTATCTCTGTAGAAAACTTCTGCTGTACGAACCTCGACTTCTTTGAGTCCTCGATTTTATACTTTGGAGAGCTTAATCGTTGGAATTAAAGTCGGAAGATCTGGATGTTTAATTAATCCTAACCTAGAAGCCCTTTGTTTCTGCTGAGGAAATAATAGGATGGAAGTAAATAAGTTAATTGCGGTGGAACTCGGGGTACAACTTAATTTCACTGGACTGAAACAAAAACCACTTTGAGATGAATTAGGTATCAAATAACTTTAAAAGATTAGGAAAAAGGGATTATAACAGTACATGAGTGTCAAACTAACAGCAATAAAAATATCAGCCATTTTTTAATATAAGGGGTTTTTTTTAACCTTCAAAAAAAGGAGGAGGTTATCAATTCGACGCGTATATATTTTTTTGTCTATGTTCCTCCCTAACTCCGTCAAATCGTAACCGATTTCGACAATTCTTTCTTTGTTCGAACAGGTATAACGTCCTCTTGGTCCCATTTTAATTTGGTGAAGATCTGATGGAGACTTTGGTGAAGATCTGATGGAACTCTTTAATGGACAGCAGTAAATAAGCCCTAATGGGGCCTATCCTTTAGTAATATCCGTATGTTTTATACAATAGTGTAAAAATAGACCCAAGTTAATTTGGTGATGTTCTGGTGAAGACTTTCGGAAATGGTTTCTTTTAAAATGAGTAATCCTGGCCTTTAATATGCACCAGTTAGGGATTAGTTTAAACTTAAGGTTTTACCTGGTGCTAACTAGCAACAGCAATGGAACAAATCGTATCTTCCTTTAAAACGCGTATTTGACAAAAGTTAACATCACAAATTTCAATAACTATTTTTAGTACCTACCGAATCGAACCTAGCGCCAAACTTTAAAGCATTTTTGGTACAAACGGCCGTTTTCAACGGAAACCAATCAAAGCCTTAATAGTCCAGTAACTTTAGCATAAAAAAGGGGTAAACCTTGGATTGAGAGATAATGAGGTGAATTTTCATATATACTTTAATTTTGGCAATCTAAAAGCGGTGGAAAAAGTCTCATAAAATCTCCGTTTTTGAGACATCTTTCAGAACGCCAAAACGAATGTTTATACGAAAATTCAGCTTATTATCTCTCATTTCGAGGCTGATCGCTAATTTGACTGGACTATAAGTTATCGTAGGTTTTAGACTGTAGGTTTTAAAAATAGTTATCACAGTTGTTGAGGTTTATGATGTAATTTTTTCGAAAAAAAAAACTTGTTATAAACTAAGTTTTTTCCATCGGTGACTATAATTTAGCACCTTCAAAAATTCAAATTACGATTTATTAGCATTTGCTGCATCATTTAAATTTAAGGTAGAAGTGATTTTTTTTTATGTACCATCTGTGAACGATTAATTCGACTATCTTTTATGTTTATACACATAAAGTTGGCAATTTTCACTCACCTGACACGCAGCACCCCTAACTTGATGTGCAACTTGATTGCAGGGTGCGTTGCAGGGTGACCAGTCCGTAGTCATCCAGACGTATTGCTTCGTATCGTTCCTTTGATTGACCACACTGAATGGAGAGAAGGAAGAATTAGCAGGATTCTAGAAGCGGGATAGATGCTAAAACCAATCTGGACTCATCTATGTAAACCACGAAACATTGGGAGCAAGAGGAGACTAAATTGAATTAAGCTCTAGCATAGGTCCTAGAGTGAGGTTTATGAGCTGGTTATATAGACACATAGTGGTAGACCATACAAGGTTATGAAGAAGAAGAAGAAGAAGAAATTGCATTTATTTACCACCACAGAGGGGTTAGTAAAAACAGATACAAAATCACAATACATTAAAAAAGATTTACAATATTAACAGAAATTAAAATAAAGTAAAGTAACAGATGCCCCCGTGGCAACAAATAGGTCTTCAGCTCAGCATATTGTTGTTGGTAACGCAGTTATCTTAGTTGAAATCATGTAGCCAATAATGTTATGATCTCTCATAAAATTTGTCAAGTTTATTTTCACCATCATCATCATCAGCCCCTTGACGCCCACTGCAGGACATAGACCTCCGTCATGGTTTTCATAACCATGAGGGGTTTTGCCATAATCGCCACGCTTGGCAGGCGGGTTGGCGATCGCAGTATGCGGTTGGAATGTCAGGTAGACGCTGCTGCCCGTCTCCTGGTAATTTATTTTCCTTAGTCGCCTTCTACGACATCCACGGGAGGAAATGGAGTGACGCTATTCTTAATCCGGCGCCACACGGCTTGTTTTATTAAAGCTAAACAAACAAAATAAATGTACCTATTTTCAGTCGTAGGCAAAACTTCATCATCTTCCTTCCAGTGTGCGACATGCGACATGTTCCTCCCTAACTCCGTCAAATCGTAACCGATTTCGACAATTCTTTCTTTGTTCGAACAGGTATAACGTCCTGTTGGTCCCATTTTAATTTGGTGAAGATCTGATGGAGACTTTGGTGAAGATCTGATGGAACTCTTTAATGGACAGCAGTAAATAAGCTCTATCATAGGTCCTAGAGTGAGGTTTATGAGCTGGTTATATAGACACATAGTGGTAGACCATACAAGGTTATGAAGAAGAAGAAGAAGAAGAAATTGCATTTATTTACCACCACAGAGGGGTTAGTAAAAACAGATACAAAATCACAATACATTAAAAAAGATTTACAATATTAACAGAAATTAAAATAAAGTAAAGTAACAGATGCCCCCGTGGCAACAAATAGGTCTTCAGCTCAGCATATTGTTGTTGGTAACGCAGTTATCTTAGTTGAAATCATGTAGCCAATAATGTTATGATCTCTCATAAAATTTGTCAAGTTTATTTTCACCATCATCATCATCAGCCCCTTGACGCCCACTGCAGGACATAGACCTCCCTCATGGTTTTCATAACCATGAGGGGTTTTGCCATAATCGCCACGCTTGGCAGGCGGGTTGGCGATCGCAGTATGCGGTTGGAATGTCAGGTAGACGCTGCTGCCCGTCTCCTGGTAATTTATTTTCCTTAGTCGCCTTCTACGACATCCACGGGAGGAAATGGAGTGACGCTATTCTTAATCCGGCGCCACACGGCTTGTTTTATTAAAGCTAAACAAACAAAATAAATGTACCTATTTTCAGTCGTAGGCAAAACTTCATCATCTTCCTTCCAGTGTGCGACATGTCCATCTATCGCGTTTCTGTTGTAATCCTCATTGACGATTATTATATCGGAATCGTCATCTTCTGGAAACACAATCTGTTTGTCTTCCAAGTTAACAATGTGGCCTTTCATTGGAGTTCCATAGTTGTGGTACATAATTGTATCAACCATCCGTTGGCCCCTTGAGTTACCCGTCGTCTGAAAGTTCCAGAACATCTGGAAATATCAATTGGAGATGTTCTTTGGTTAGTATGATGGGAGATAGTGCGATATTAGGGATGATTTTGTCAGATCTTACTTAGATGGTAGCTTTTTACACGATAACATGAATTATAACCAAATAATAAAAGCCATTCTTAGTTAAAAATATATGTTATAAAATTTTTAACCAAAAGTAAATTTGTATCAGAATCATGCAATGATGGAAAAGAATGGAAACCTGATATAAATATCGCAAAAATACTCATTGAAAAAACCACAGATTCAAAAGCTAAAAATTAAATAGAAAACCCAAATTAGGAAAAAATAAGTTTCCAACTAAAACTAGAAGAAACCGATGAGGTACCAAAGAAAAGAACCGACGCCAAAGAGCTCTACTCTGGTAACATCTCACCTGAATCTGAACTACAAGGAAATGCAGACAGGGTAGCAGCCTAGATCCACTGTTGCGCTTTGGTGGAAGCATTTGCGATGATATAGCAGACTCCTTGGTACCCGTCCAAAAGTAAGCGGCATTGGAATGAGGAATTTTCAGGTTAGAACACAGCACACAAAAAATCGAGTTTTAATCGACTAACCTAAAATACAACCACCAATTTTATGCCTTCAATTATTCATTAAACTTTCGTGAGAAACAAATTACTCTAGGGTAAAAGACAATTTGTCTTATTGTGTCGTTCAAATAAGTTAAATCTTTTTCCGTCATGAAGTAGCCCAGTCAATTATTGTTTAATAAATAGTGGAGTTAACCTTTTAAATTAACATCATTATCACTTGTATTTTGTAGAACCTGCATCAATTTGAGATTAGAGATTGTTATTTAGTTTTTGTACCTTTATCAGACATATTTAAAAGGTTAGCATCCCTAAATAAGTAATTGCGCATAATGTGATTACCTCATTTTCATCGTATATGTCTCTGGCTTGAGAATTGTAGCTTGGAGAAGCTTTAGTGCTCGTAGTGGCAGTGTTTCCAAGAGCGTCTCGTGATTTGTCCGCTTTTCCTGCTTAAAATATTTGTTTAAGATTTATATTATAGTATTGTGCTCAAGTCTTTAGCTCGAAGAAACATGTTAAATTATTTAGATGAGCGTAGACAGTTCATCTAAATTTATCTGAGTCACGCATGCTTATTATTGCTTATACTGCTTCTCGGGCCATTCTTCCTTTTAATAAAGGCTCCATTAGAATTTACAACTACCGCTGTTTCAACCTGATTCACGTCCTTAAAAAATTAAAACAACGTCGATTGTTGATTATTTTGGGCCCATAACCTGTTGGAATGAGAAGGCCTCAGTAGAATACGAATAAGACTATTTATTTTATAATATACAACAAAAGCCGTGTGGCACACTTCAGATGTACGACGCGAGGGGGCGCTCCAATCGAGTCATCGTTCCTTTTTCAACAAAAAATAATTTAGGTTTTGCCATAACGTTCTCTTACTGCCTTAGTAATTCCGTAAATCACTTGAACACCACATCGTCTGCTATTTGATCAAGTTTCTACAAATAAATTCTCCCTACTTCAAATAATTGCATACTCACCTCTATGTTTGTTCTTATTATAGTTCTTCCTCTGGTCCCCCGGACGCTGTTCGTGTGATTGGTCGTCCGAAGAGCCGCCCACTATGGCGCGGTAGCGGCCATCGGTTCTGCTGTTGGAAGAGATTCGGTGCTTAAATAGGAAGATTCAAAGCTTTCGTTTCATCACGAAAATAAAAAAAATAACGCAGAAAATTATTTGTTTTTCTGAATACAACAAACAATCCACGCTCATAATACTTCTATCGTTTTGCTAGCCTTGACGCGAGCATACCAGCGCTAAACAGTTCAAGTATTTAAAAGAATACGCAGGGAATAAGGTAATCAGAATAGTAATAACATTTTTTGTCCCATTGTCCCATGTATAGATAAATAGAGAAAAAAATATTGTATATAACACAGGAAACACACTGTCTGTCCAAAAATGTTATAGATATCTTGTACCTAAGATCGAGATAACATAAGGGTAAAGACAATAATGCTGAATTTACCAACTGACTACATTACCCCGCAGCATTCGGCCGTCGCGCTAAATGACCAAAAGTACGTCTATAATCGTATTTTTCTATAAAATTGTATTTTGTATTATTTGGATAACCCACAATGAGGTCTACTATATCTGTGTCATATATTTTAAGATGTTATTTAAAACTTGACGTGGCATCTGAATCATTGGATATAATTCAATCTTCAAAATTAAAATTTGTAGTTGAGGTCTTATGCTTCTTTTGGAGTTAACCTCTTCCCTAATTAGTACTGAATGTAGTAGTAAAGTATAAGGCACACCTGTCTGCTAAAGGGGACGAGGGTTCATCCAAGGGCTTGTTGTGTCTCTCGATCTCTTCAGACGAGGGGAACTCTCCAGGTCTTGGCTTCACCACCAGTGTCAGATTGGCACTGGATCGACCAGCCACGCAAGTGTAGATACCGTGGTCTCGGAGCGAGAGGGACGTTATGCGAAGGGCGCCCTAGTTTATAAAGAGACAACTTTTAGGAGACATAATGCTTCAGTAGTCGATGTTAAGACAGGACAGACGAAATAAACGGAGAATACGAAAAATTGGAAAGTGTCGGCTGCTTAGAGAAGCAAAATGTCAGAATTGTTTACCTTCTTAGAAATCTTGTATTTCTTCGACTTGGTGATTATCTGGTTGTCTTTGGCCCACTGGATCTTGGTCCTGTTGTAGCCCTTGACAGGGCATTTGATTTTCACTTGTGTACCGTAGAAGATCGTCGCTGAGCCTCCCACCTTTACCGTCACCTGTTAGTTAACAAATTAATCGGTGTCCTTCAGGTGAAAATTTTTTGGTATGCGTCTAGTTCGCGACTGGAATGGAATCAATGAAAATTATTGGACTGTTTTGCCGCATTTTTTTTTTTTCAGAATCTCTTGGCGCTCATGATTCCTTACCAGGTGTGTATGTCTATGAATGACTTAAACACTGATTAACCTGTTATCATATGACACAGACTGGCCTAAAATCAGTAAGTGTACCTTAGCAGTGCTCTGACCAGGGCCCATAACGTGTTTTGCATCAATAAGTGTACCATTATGATCGCTAATAAATGAACATGAATACAGTCGAGTTCTAAAGGCCAATTGAAAGTGTCACCTGTTTAGATAACATCCACGAAACACAATCACTTTGTCTGGCCCTAAACAAGGATTCCCTGTAACATGGTGACCGGACCAGGACATCACAAAAAGAGAACAACAGATAGGAGCCATTTCTATAAATAAAAGTAGGTATGGCGGCCCCCAGTAAGAGTCAAACCAAGGACCTCTTCCAGGGTCATCAAACGAGCTACCGCTAGACCAACGAGATGGGCAGATTAATAAAATAAAAATCTTAAATATTAGCAGGGACTATGCAGGCGTATATCCCAAGTAGCACAAGGTGCCATAAAGCACGCTCTTACGTGTTGTATAGCGCACGAAGCAGCTGCTAGAGCTCTTCTCTTTTTGTGGTAGTTGGAACGACGCTTTCGTAAACTGAAGCTCGAAACGCACCTTTTTCTTCTTCGGATCGTGCTGTATGTGGCTCGAGTTGTCCATACTGATCTCCGGCGTAGACGTGTCTAGAAGACATGGCCGACTGTTGCAGGACTTGGTCGCAGCCGGTCGCGGAGAGCCACAGAGGGCGGCCTGTCTCTCCACCACGTGAGATTGGGCCATTATTTGCTTGCATTCCACCTGTCAAAAAATTATTAAGATAACTCTTATACCTGCGTTATTAAAACTTAGGGCGACTTGCGCCAAGTCACTGGAATAGTAGGTAAATAAATAAATACGTATCCTGGCATAAAATATTAATAGCTCATTGCCAGGTTTTTCAGTTACACAATTTATCTGTGGATAGCAAGATGTTTTTGGACTTATTCACTGGATAGAGCTTACCCCTAGATAAGTAAATGAGTAGTGCTGTCAGATAGTGTTGGCAAGTCAGCCTAAAGAAAGATAACCTACGTCGCAAAGGTACCCGCCCTGCCAAGGTATTGTTGTCTCTTTCCAATCGACGCACGTATTGACTTATGTATCATAGCCAACTATATCGCCCCTATGCCCTGTGCCGGGGTGGCTGTTTCTATGTGCTATAGTTTCGAACAAACAAGTGGAGGAACTCGCGGGGCGTCTTTATATTTACCAATGAGATATGACGTGAGTTTATTTCTGTTTTGTTAACGGTTAACGTCAGGTTATGTAGGAAACGTGTATAAAAGTACTATGAAACATTAAATTGTTGAGTTGTTATTTCACCTATCTGGGTAAGAGAAATGCCTGTCAGCCTCGCCCCTGCACTTCCTATCATAAAACTCTTCACTTCGGGTGTCCAAGAGGTATCTCCACGTCTTATTATAGTATTTTCGGTACTAAATATGTTTACATAGCTTTATTGTCTTTTTCGTCTCGTCAAGAGGTTTATTCCGTGGCATACATACCCGGGTCTCTGTCTATCCCTCCAGGATACTTAGGAGTGTGCGAGTGTGTGTGTGTGTGTATGTGTATGTGTATGTGTATGTGTATGTGTATGTGTATGTGTATGTGTATGTGTATGTGTATGTGTATGTGTATGTGTATGTGTATGTGTATGTGTATGTGTATGTGTATGTGTATGTGTATGTGTATGTGTATGTGTATGTGTATGTGTATGTGTATGTGTATGTGTATGTGTATGTGTATGTGTATGTGTATGTGTATGTGTATGTGTATGTGTATGTGTATGTGTATGTGTATGTGTATGTGTATGTGTATGTGTATGTGTATGTGTATGTGTATGTGTATGTGTATGTGTATGTGTATGTGTATGTGTATGTGTGTGTGTATGTGTATATGTATGTGTATGTGTATGTGTATGTGTATGTGTGCGTGTATGTGTGCGTGTATGTGTATGTGTATGTGTATGTGTATGTGTATGTGTATGTGTATGTGTATGTGTATGTGTATGTGTATGTGTGTGTGTATGTGTATGTGTATGTTTATACGCATGTATCTGTGTCAGTGTCTGTGGGTGCGTGCGTGCACTTACATCTCTCTGCTTCACCCCGCCCCCGCAGGTCTTCGAGCACTTGCTCCACTCGCCCATGTGCCAGCGCACGGGGCAGTCGAGGACGTTGCAGTACTGCCGGTCGGGCGGCGGCGGCTGGGGACACATGCTGTTGGGGACCACCACTGTGTTGGTGCCGCCGCGGGTTACCTTGGGGATGAAGGGATGTGGTGAAGAAGTGGAAACGATTACAACGTTTAATGTGTAAATATTTTCTGAGTCGATATTTTTGTCCTGACGTCGTATAGCATGAATCGTCGCCAGTATAACCTATACAAATTAAGGGCAACATAAATATGTGATAAATATATACTCAGGCTACTGACTTAGTAGGGTAGTGTTACTTACAATTCGAGGAAACTATCACACCGTTTGTTAAACTCGAATGTAGGTATTATTATTTATTAATTACAATAAGCCTTACAGCGCAATGACCACTGAATTGCTAACTTTGTACATTATGTCTGTGTTTACGTTACATTTAGTAACTGGTAAATCAGACACATTCTAATGGAAATTAATTTCTTTGCCGGTAGTTAATAGAAGATGACTTTAGACGCTTACCTCGTGAATGCAAGTGACTTCTCTTGTTTGAATGCCGATTCCACATGACTTGGTACACTGAGAGAATTCAGTGTGATTCCATCTGTAAAATAAACCGACATTTTAAAAACACTTGACTGGGTCGTTCATAAGGTAGACTAGCTTTTAGTCTAGTATAATAAAATTAACTAGTAGTTGAATTAGTTTAAGTTTAATTTTCCGAGGGGATTGAAAATTGTCGTTTTCTTGTCTAGTTTCCATCAACAACAAATAATGTGAACAAATTATATTAGTTAACAAATAATCACGAAAAAGAATACTTATTGCGTACTAAAGCCACTACCTGCGGCATTGAAATAGCTGATTATTTATTTACGATTTCAAGGTTTTGCCCATAGTAAAATTTGTTTGTATTGACAAGTAGAGCCTTTTTAGATGTATATGGAGCTTTTGTTACACCCTGTATAGGGAACGACACTTTCTTTAATGGTTTTACGGTAATCCGCCATAATAACACATAACTATGGTCGTTTAGAGGTAAAAACAGAGGGGCAACGCTGGCTTTTGCATCCTCTTTTTACTGTTAATAAGCTCCCGCTGGCAATCTTCAAGTACGAAACCATATAAAGAGAGTGAGTGGGTTGTGCTAAAATATTTATGAAATCTAAAGGTAGGTCTAAGTCGACGTTCTAGCTAGACCAACAAAACGACGTAAAGCTTTCGCGAATAAATTAACAAAATTAAACTTTGCAAAGAGGAGAAAGATATGATTGATTTCCACGCTGAATGTAAAAAAAAAGACGTCCGGCCCCCCTGGGTAGCCCGTGAGCCGTGAACCACGGGCTGGCCAATCCTTTCACCATGGTGACAGAAAATTGGTTTTGTAACCGACATGACAAGAAGAAGGCGAGACGTGACGTAGAATTCACCAGGCTTTAGTTCATTTAAATACCTATAATAAATAATGAAGCCTATATGCATAGGCCTTCTCTCAGAGAGAGAGAGAGTATGGCTTAATTACCACGTGTGTACACCGCAGATTAGCAATTTTAAGAGCTGAGGTACGTGGACAGGTTTCCTCACAATGTTTTCTGTAACAGTTAGCGAGTGATATTGCCACTAAAAGTTCACAAATGTACGTAACTTAAAAAACAAAGTCATTGGTACATGTCGGGATTCAAACCCATGACCTCCCGAATGAGAAGTCGGCGTTCCACCGTTACGTTCTATGTTAATTCAAATAATGAAATAATTAAAAAAATATTTGCTCTCCCTCGCAATCTCATACCTACTTTTACCCACAGTATATTTTGGCTACACATTGACTCACCTAGGTGGGCAGGGGTGGTCATTGCAGGTTCTGACACGGTTCTCGGGTTTCGTCAATGGATCACACATGTATGGTGAGGCGTTCTTGCCGTCCTCGTCTCTCACACATTGTATGATGAGTTCCTGTTGAGTAAAAATGGGGCAATGTAGATACACCACAGGCTACATCTATGGTCCTGTCTTATTTATTCATTTTGTCTGTTGTGTATTAAGTTTTCTTTCTGTTGTTGTGCATATTATGTTGCTTGTGTGCTTGTTTGGTTTCTGTGATGTATCTTGTTGGTATAATAAATGTCTTTCTTCTTCTTCTTCTAAATTGTAAAGTATTAGTTATTTATCGATCTTTAACAGATAAACAGAGCCCTCTATTGTGCGAAGGCCTCTTCACTTTCACGCCAACCCATTCGGCTCTTTGCTAGTTATGTTTGGCCCTAGTTTCCTACTGTTGTAAGCAAAGTGACTAACGGAGCATTGCAGGTCGTTGATTGCACTCATAGCATCTTGTTTTTGGTACCAGATGTACTTAATATTTTAATAAAAGATGGATAATTTAACGATTCATCATCATCAGCCATCCGACGCCCACTGCAGGACACAGGCCTCACTCATGGTTTTCATAACCATAGTCGGCAATGGAATATACCTGTACTCCGCTGAGGCAAGAAGCGCTGCAACTGGTGTATCCCTTCTCCTTCCAGGAATACGACTTGCCAGGAGTACCCGGCGCTACGCGTATGTTACTCGACGTCCCGTAGGTTAGAGATCTGCTGTCAAAACAAAGAGCTTTTCAATCAGCCCGTAATTATTCTCCACTGCTCTACACAGGGTTCCCCAAAGCACGCCACTTCTTTCTATCCTCGTCCATCCTCATCCAGCCGCAGCCAGCAATCTGCCTCAGATCGTCGGTCCAGCGAGCTAGTGGACGTCCTACGCTGCGATTGCCAGCTCGTGATCTTATTTTGAATACCTTTCTGACATATCAACAACTTGTTGACGCAACTATCGTTGACCTGTTCATTTATACAAATTGACTGTCCAAAAATTTTCCTTCATACAAATCTCTGCCTGATCTCTGCCACAACACAATGAAAAATATCTACCAAGTCAATATAACCGTTCTCAAATGAATCTCCGTCATATATGTGATAATTGGTTTTAATTTATATAAATTGATGGCACACATCTGGCAGACCCTAAGAAGCCTATAGGCTAATATAGATATTGACTTCTCTCAGAGGGAGAGATTAATAGAGAGTGGGGTGTTTAATCACTATGCGTGTCACAGCACAGCGGACTGACGACATCAAGTGCCGAGGTATGAGATCAGGTGACTAAATGTAAACTTTAGTGTGAGGAAAGTGTTTTATCATATAACTGACCGGAATGAGAGAGCCATTTTGGGGCAAATGTCGTTAAATGATAGGTCGGATGAATGTTAAGGTTTAAGATATTTATTTCTCAATAAGAATACATAAATTCACTTACTTGAGAAACAATTCGTTAAGTAGGTAACAATACAATATCGACAGACAGTTATAAGAATTAAAACAATAATAGAGGGTAGTCCTTAATACAAAACTACGATCCAGTTACATCGATGTTTCGTAAGGCTTTGTTTACATTAATTAAATGGGTACACGCATGTTCCAGCGGTTATTTAAATAATAAAAGAGCGCATCAAATTACCTGTCAGAATTATAAGCAGGTGCGCTGGAATCTCCGAAGGAACTCCCGTATGCCATAGAACAAGGCTCCATGACGCAGCGCTCAGTTTCTTCAGGTGGTTTCGGTCCCATGCACTTTCCGTCGGGCAGCTTGGCTATAGTCCTACTGAACTCTAAGAAGATCTTGCAATGGACCTCCTTCTTCCGCCAACCTTCGCCACAGGAGACGCTACAGGGACCCCAGTCGTCGTCTTTGATGTAGCTGCAGGTGGAAATTGTGGTAAGTGGAGTTTTTGTGGTGTCTTTTCTAAGAGAGTTTATTCAGAGAGGAAATTCTTTGGGCGGTTTGAGTGGTTGGCCACGTGTCGCTGACCTTTAAACTTTGAAAACTTTGGGCTTTGGGAGAGGAACCTGGAGGTGATTTTGGTGTTCGTTTTTTCAATTGACATTTTTTGGAAAGTTACAAAAGTTTTTACAATAAGTTTGCAGCAAAAGACGTCGAAAAAATTATAGAGAGCCTGATTGGCATGTCTGAAGACTAGTAGGTTGGCGCCTATCCCCATTATAAATGGAGGTTAGCCTGATCATTCAACCAGGAAAACATCTCTATCAATCTGTTCTAGTTAGCGACGATAATGTTATTCAAAAAATGTTGTTTGAATCTATTGAAACTTAGGGAAAGTAAACCAGCAAAAAGTTGCTCTCTGAACAAACTGCTCAGCAAAAATCGCAAGTAGAAATTGGTAGCTAGGGATTATCTCAATCTCACACGTTCAACGATACATGCGAGGAGTAAGGTGCTTCAGGGGCCCACAAAACTACGGAAAAGCCCTATTTCTCCAGCCACACCTGCATAGAATTGTGAATATTGACTTCTTAGGTAAGGAAAATAATACCTAATATCATTAGATAAAACGAATACAGGGTTTCACAGTGGATATTATTTTGAGAAATTTCCAAACAATGTGCCTTGAATTATTATAATTGTAATTTCGAGTACACGAACTTGTAATTTGGTCTAAAGATTCCAATCAGGAGTAAGTATCACCCGAAATTTAATATACAAAAATCTCGTGTCACAGTGTTTGTCATCGAACTCCTCCGAAACGGCTTCACCGATTTTTATGAATTTTTTTGTGTACATTTAGTAGGTCTGAGAATGAGTCGTAGGCTAATTAGTATGGCAAAACAACGTTTGCCAGGTCAGCTAGTAATTTATAAAATTTTTAGTTCGAATGTACCTTGAACATTTAAAAAGTTCTAGAGCAAAAGAACAAAGAGTTGTGTTTTATTGTCTTCAGAGTTATAATTAGCTATTATCATCAGCTCTTTGTCTTATGTAGAATGTTGCAAATAAAAATCTGAGGTTATTGTACTAAATTTAAAGTTAATAATTATTATTACTAATTTTGTATCTCGTGTCTACGGATACAGTAAATTAGTGTTGAAGAGTGTATAGGAAGATTATTTCTAGTGTTAAACACATTCACGAGTAATAGTTTTTAAGTTGAAAACTCTGTAATTAAGTTAGAACGTGTTTTGAAAAGAATAAAAGTGGAGTTTCTTTGTTAGCTTCTTTTCCAAATAATCTATTAATTGTGAAACTAACACCTTTGACGTTCATTATTTACGTTTGTTTTTAAAATGAATTGAATTGACGAGAGCCCACATTTGCAGTGGTAGCTGGAGCATAGCACAAGGTTTTGGCTGGTATAATGTAGAAGTATGTACGCTTATGTCAGTTTATTAATCTGAAGGCCAATCGTATTCATGTCTGTCGCAAAAAGCCACCTGAAAAAATTTCACATAGTATTAGTTAGTTACAGTAAGCTTCGGATTGTACAGTGACTTTCTTGTGTCTGGTTCAACAGGGTTACGGTAACTTTAAAGTACCATTAAAATTGTATATGTAATATAATATGTTTTTAAATTTTCATCATAGTGTTTGCTGCTTAAAATGTCCGTTGTAATGTAACCCTGAAACCAATTGTGTAACTATATTGTGCTTGTTAAAATCATGTTAGTGATTTTATGTCGATAAAAATACTGTTTTTAGAGAGCATAAAAATTTTGATTTCTCCATTTTTACTATTAACATGCAGAGATCAAATTTTTTATTTAGTTTTAATTTTGTGTCAGAAATCAAGGTTTTCAGGATTTCACGAAAACTTTCCAGAAATATAGGTGTTATTCAGTTTCGATTTGAAAGCTTTCTCTCTCATTTTGATAAAATCTGACAGAGACAGACAGTGTTGTGTGAATCAGGCCATAATAGCGTAGAAGAAGTGTCGGAAGCATAAATAAACGAAAAATATACTTTCAGGGTTGAAGAAGTGTAAGGTAAAGTGCTAGATTTGTTGAACAAACATTGTGCTCTGTGCTGTTAGTAATAAGGTTAAAAATGGATGCATCGATGGGGATGGCAGTGATTGTTTTAGGGACTTGGTAGTTCTTGGTAGAGGGTATTCGTTTAATATTATCTATACAGCCATTACAGTCTTTAGGGCATCTATAATATTTGTGTGTATATTTACAGTGTATAGCAACATTAAGTATACCATATTTTCTATAACAATAAAGTCTGCAACACTTGTAATTGTGTTAGTTCTAGAACACACCTAAATATTGGACATTTCTAGATATTTTCTAAAAGTGCATTTCACGACCATTTACAGGGGGGCACAAATCTAGTCTGAATAGGGATACGTTTCAAAATTCAGGCGTTTTGGAACCAAACTGAAAAAAATAAGCCATTTTGTATCAACGATTTCTGTACAAGGTTCTTCCTGACAAAATCCCAAACAAGATTTTTTTTAATTATCACTATTGTAAACTCTGCCCACTCTTCCGAGTGTTTGGTGAAAATATCAACGAAATTAAACAACAAACCTGTACAATAACACCGTTGAGTTTTTAACCAAAACAAAAAGAAAACACAGCTAGCAGCCAATGCAGAAGTGTTGAAATGAGGGGCTCATGTCACTTTAAGATTGTTTAGAAAAAAATGTGTGAATGTCGAATGTTGGTTAATTCAAAAACAGGCGAAACCGCAGTACGATACCTTACATACAACCAGCCACAGGCAAAGAATATTTTGTAATTGCTGAAAAGAGACAACAACAAAATACTCTGAGCTATAGAAGAGATCAGAATGGGACACAAATACACTTGATACAAGAGGTAATGTAAACATCATGTCGTGTAAGCATAACATAGGCACTGTGAATTCACTTTTACAAATAGATGCATTTGAAGGCAGTTGTTTTCTACGTCAGTTTGTGGAGATAAAGAGTAGAACAGATTATTTTGTACAATGTTTCTAACTGAAGATTTTGTAGACCGTTTTCGTTTTTTTACAATATTCTCTGCTGTTAACATGTCAGTACTACAAGAAATATTATTGTAACACACTACGAGTATGACAAAATGCAACTTAATTTCCAAACTACAAAATGAATATTTAGTACTTATATTTCGCGACATATGAGTTCATAGCCAATCAGAACGCGAAGAAAACAAAATATCTGTTCAATCAGCCATAGGAGTATTATATTTTGTTTCAATGTTTACTTTTATTCTCCGTTGAATACATTCTTCAGGGCAAACTTTTACGTAGACTTCTTTACCTCCACAAACTCCATTAACATAATGATCAGCTATCCCAAAACCATAAGAAACTTACGTAGCTTCCACCGGTACATCGGGTTCACCAATAAGACGCTCGGTCTTCGGCTGAGGTGGTGGATACTGCTGGATGAGGGGCTGAGTGTGGTACACCACTCCGGGGATCAGGTCTTCGATGTCATCCTGGAGTAAAGGTTAGATGTGAAGCGCATGTGAACATGCTAGGAAACATTGGATAATGCTTGACACACTCTAGAAATGAGTGTTAGGTGTAATTTAATTAATGCAAAACGAAAAATACACTTGCTCGTTTGAAGTTTCAAGATTATACAAAACAAATAAGTGTTAACTTGAGAATTGTCAAGTTAACTATTAGTTAACTAATGTTATTTATTGTAAAAAAAAAAGAAAACAATAAAGTTGAGAAGTTACCTTTGTTTAAACACCCTACGCTAAAGTTGACTGGATCAGATCTCTATTAGAGATAAGTTCGCATTTGGAACAAATTTTATGTAACGATTTTTCGAATTTATCGTTTGCAATAAAGAATACGAATTATAACCTTTTGCCTTTTGAAAGCGGTACGGCACTAACCACAGTGCTCTTGTAAATCTCCAGTCGTGTTTATATTTCCCGACCTTTTTCTGACTTCCGTATTTTCTAACTGTTCTATTTGTTCCTTTTATTTGTTTTTTTTTTTTTGTTTTTGTATACTTTTCACAAACGGTTAGTTCGTTTCTTTATAGGATTCCATACCCGATGGGTGCCAAACGGGACCCTTTTACTAAGACTTCACTGTGCGTCTGTCTGTCTGTCTGGCTGTCTGTCACCAGGCTGTATCTCATGAACCGTGATAGCTGGACAGTTGAAATTTTCACAGGTGATGTATTTCTGCTACCGCTATAATAGCAAATACTAAAAACAGAATGAAATAAATATTTAGGGGGGCGTGATTAAATAAACGTGATTTTTTGCCGTTTTTTTCTCGATCTTTGTGTCTAATGTTGTATAGATAATGGTACGAAACCCTTTGTGCGCGAGTCCGACTCGCATTTGGCCGGTTTTTTTCACTTCATTCCCTCTCTTAATGTTCTTTATTTCTTTCTAGGTCTTCTCATTCTTTCTCATTGTTACGGTTATTCTGTTTCTCTTTCCATTATGCTCCATTTCCATTATTCTCTCTCTACCTACTCGTGTTAGGAAACATCTGAGCCGTGACATCATGCCCACGAGAACTTCTGAGCGGACTTCCTTCCCTCTTTTTCATCCTTTTCTCTTTATTTAATCAATTTTTTTCTACCCGCAGTAACTTAGAAAAGTGGTTGCACTCACCTCCGAGTCGTCAGATTTCCAGTAGCCAGGACAGGCGATGCTGGTGGAGCAAGGTCGTATCTGCGGGCAGGTTGTGAACACGGAGCCACCATGGCCTTCTTTTCCTTTCTTCCTTCCCTCTTTCTCTTACTTTTTCTCTTTTTTTACCTGCAGTAATATATCGAGGTTGCGCTTACCTCTGAGTCGTCAGACTCCCGGTAGCCGGGACATGCAATGCCGGTGGAGCAAGGCCGTGAGATTTCCGGGCGAGTTGTGGGTGAGCAGCCACCGCCTGCCGGCGTACACTCCACGCCGCGCACCTGGACGCCCTCGCCGCAGGAGACTGAGCACTGTAGAGAGGGCCACAAGGTTAAGTTTACCTTATTTATTGTAAGCGAATCGCGTCCTTACACTATACACGTGAGCCCCGGGTAGTGCCAAACAAGTAGCACTGACTGAGCACTGCAGGATGGCACATGGTTGGGTCTTATTGTAAGCGGATCGCGTTCTTACCCTCCACATGATCCCCGGTTACTGCCAAACGAGTAGCACTACTGGGTCTATACATTCAAAACAAAATCGAAGTTTTTTTTATTCCAAAAAACTCAGAAACTGTGACTTATTGAACGTTACAAGGAAACCTAGGTGCCCATTTCAAAATCTAGATCAATTTGGAGAAAAAATGGACAAGAACACTCCTAACCTAATCATTTAAAATATTATTACATTTTATTCTAAAACATTATTACTAATAATGCATTGTACTGGCTTAAATTCCAGACATCTTTGTCTTCTTCTTTAATGTTATGCTAGCCCTTTTGACACAAAGTGTGCTTCACACGTTCTTCACTTTATCGATCGATCTGACAAGCTTGTTGTATCTTCAGGGTTCTTACTGTACAAACTTTTGTCAGTTTAAATCTTTAAAGAACTGTAAAGAAATTTTGTTTATTTCTAGTACCTATTTACACTGTGTTGGCTACCTACAGTTATAAAGTTACTGATATTTTTACTGACGCACATAATAATCTCATAGATATCATCATCATCGTCATCATCATCAGCCATTTGACGCCCACTGCAGGACATAGGTCTCCCTCATGGTTTTACAAATCATGAAGGGTTTTGCCATAATCGCCACACCTGGCAGGCGGGTCGGCGATCGCAGTATGCGGTTAAAATCTCAGGAAGACGCTGCTGCCCGTCTCCTGGTAATGTATTTCCGCATAGATATACTGACTAGCAACTGTCAGGATGTTAGTTTCTTTAAACGAACTCCTACTGTCTAGCTTATAAATGAATCTGATCGCTCTCTTCTGCAAGACTAAGATGGTCTCAATGTCTGCTGAACGACTCCACAGTAGTATGCCATAGGACGTAATACTGTGGAAGTAACTAAAATAAACAAGCCTAGCGGTTGCGACGTCATGAGTTAGTTCGCGGATTCTTTTGACTGCATATGTTGCAGAACTAAGCCTATTTGCCAATTTGTATATATGAGGATCATTGAAGATAAGATTAGATAAGATAAGAATATTCTTTATTGTACCAGAAAACACAAGATAAAATACTTACAAAGATAAAGTGATAAAGTACAATTGGCGGCCTTATTGCTAGCAGCAGTTTCTTACAGACAAACGTATGATGAAAGATTTCTGAAGGAAAGGAGAGACGGATACATAAGCAGCCTTTATACGTCCCACTGAAGGGCACAGGCCTTCTCTCAGGGCTCATGGGCTTAATCACCACGCGAGCCCACCGCGGATTGGGGATTTCAAGCGCTGAGTTATGTGAATAGCTCAGATACTCAGGTTTCCTCACGATATTTTCCTTCACAGTTAGCGAGTAATACCACTCGCTACTATAACTTCACAAATGTACATAACTTAGAAAACCAAGTCATAGGTACATGCCCGCACGGGGGATCGAGCCTGGGTCTCCCACTTCCGAGTCCGAGGTTCTACCCACTAGGCTACCACCGCTAGAGACGGATAGTCGGTGCAAATATGAATATTAAAATACATACTTATATATAGATAACAATATGCCTACATAAACCTTTGAATGAAGCTTTGCATCAATTCTGATGCCTAGAAATACAGTTTCTTGCACAAGGTCTAGTTAGTCGTTCCCCAGTGTAACGATGCTGTCAACTATTTTGACAGTTGGTAGGGAGAGCTTTATACATTTTGTCTTTTTCGAATTTAACAATAAGTTATTAGAAGTGAGAGACAGCATTGTAGTAAAATACAACTGCGTGAACGCGGAGATTCTATTTCTTTGCTGCTTTCTGTCTATGTGCACTCACGTACCAAAACGTAGGTGTCATTGTACTATAATGCACTAACAGAATCGAGGCTCTGGTCTGGGCATTAGTCAAAGGCGACAGATTTGTCGTTTTCTGGCCAAAACTGGCAGAATGCACTGGTAGAAGACTTTGTTTTTAGGCTCTGAGGAATGGCTAAGAAGAAAACCTGGCGTAGTTCTCTGAATGCAGCTCAACCAAATTGGATCCTTCTCGCGGTCTCTCTTTTCGAAGTACCCTCTGCGCAGATGAAATTAACTAACTCTAATTAACTCTCAATCAACTGCCGATTAATTTTGTGTCACAAATCCATAATAGAATTTAAGGTCATGGCCAAAGAGTTCAGAGAACAAATATTGCTTAGCTCAAACCGCCACTTCTAAAACTTCCGAAATTAAATTACTCAAACGGAGCACGAAGTAAACACGGCTCTAAACTCCGGAAGTCGGGATTAAAGCATTTTAAAACAAAGTTAATTTCAAACTGGAAGCAAAGATCGGGCGAAGTTAACTCAATATCATCGACGTCCGCAATCACGTTACGGCCTCGCCACGACATTTACGGGAGATTGGGGGGATAACAGAACAGTGAATTGCCTGTATGCTACATCCAGGCTTTTTTAAAGCTACACTTATTATACTTGAAAGACACAGTCATCATCAAACCATCAGTGCTTTTTTGTACGGTAAAAGTGGGGCCGGGGGCTTCTGAAGAAACTAGAAATAGACAAACTTTCGTTCCCAAAATTTAGGCTAGCGAAGGTTAATATATTATTTTGATCGTTGGTCAAAAATGATTATTAAATCCTGATAATACCTTCTTAAAATCTCTGAACCTGTTAGTATGTAGGAAAAGTTGGTAAGGGCAGATTCGAAGGCCCAGTTCTCAGCAGTTTTTTTTTATTCAAATAGCCTATACACGTCCCACTGCAGGGCACTGGCCTTCTTTCAGAGACAGAGAGGGAGAGAGAGAGAGTAGGGGATAAATTAGCACGCCGCGGATTGGCATTTTCAATCGCAGCTTTAGACAACCATTTAACTGGCTGAGTTTGAACGAAGTAAACACACTGCATCGTCAGTTGACGAACCGGCAACAGCACACGAGCTCGGCGACCGAAGTTAGACGCACAACTTTGCCTAACAACCCATCAGCTCTAAACTCTGAACCGAAGACAAGAGACCTGAAACTTGACAGCTCGAGTTTGTTTTCGAATACGATTGTTTGAAAATGAACAATGTTTTACGCTTTTTGAGTTTATTTCAATAGTGACTGTAGGACGAGCGTAACGATCTAAAGTCGCTCGCCCCTAATTACCCGTACCTTAGTGATCTGTCAATCTACTGTTAACAGATGACAGTTGTTTTTTTGTATGCACTTTGGCCAACTGACAGCTGTTAACAGTAGATTAACAGATTGTTAGCGTATGAGAAACTGGGGGTATATGTGCTTGATGGACCATATGTCCTTGGAACAAATATGTGGTGATCTTTCGAATTTATTGTTTGCAATTGTATAATTATTGTACTGGTTTTTCCTTTGTATTTATGTGACTTGTGTGAATCGGAAGTAAATAATTTGTTTTAACGTAAAGAATTTACATTCTTTTTGCTGAATGTCAATGTACTATGTTAACCGGTGCCTTCGGGTCGTATTTGTAGTGGAGAAAAAGGCAGCGGGAAAAAACTCCACTCGGACCATTTTTTCTCAAATCATCTTAAACTTAATACATGCATGGCCTATATGATAAGATTCCGTAATTGCCATCAATAACTTTAAAAGCCAAAACATTACTTAATTTTCTTACAAAAGTTTACGCTTACGCGTTTGACAGTCCGACCCTCCCCACTTGAAGATACATAATGTAAGCGGACATACCTATCATCATTTAGAGGTTCACTCGTCGTTGATACAAAGTTATTTATATCTAAATTTCCAAAATCGTCCCGTTGTTACATGGGACATATAGGAGTTGTTCTCTCCCAGCCGATTACTTGATAATTAATCCTCCCAGATTCATCGTCGTATCTGCTTTCGTTTTCGGCGTCTCCGAAGTAACAAAGCCAACAAGAGTGTTTCCTCGTCAGATCAATCCATTGTGCTACTGAGTGTCCTAAACGCGGCGAGCACGCTGCGAGCACACCGCGACGGCGCATCATCGTCGCGGCATGCTTGCCGCGCAATCGCATCGCTTTCAAATCGCTCGCAAATCGTTAGTGTGACAGGGCTGTTATTATTATTGTTCTGGCCACACAGGCAGACCTTGAAATACCGCTATTATGCTCCTAACGCTATGCGTCATAGCGCTATGAAAAGCTTCCTAAAACGTTATAATTTCAAAACGTTATACGGGGTATAACGTTATTATATTGGTCGAATAGCGCTATTCCAATAGCGCTATGCCCGACTTAACTTTATAAATAGCGCTATAATAGCTTTAACGTAACTTAACATAACGTTATATGGCATCTCTTTCACACACATTCCGCCATCATTATAGTCTATCTTTTTCACGCATCGCGCGTGGTTATGTGAGTATCCCTCCCTCCCTTGTGGATCTGGGTGCACGAGCGGGTAATATACAAAGATCATTCCAGTTTTCCTCCAACAGAAAAATCTTAACCCTTAATAAGGCAAGGGGAAATTATTTCCCACCACGACGTTTTTTTTTTAAAGTAAAATATTGTCTACAAATCATTTTGCAGTGAACGAATGAACCACTTACCACAGATTATTAGGACTTTTTTTTCTTTTCCTGGCAAAACTTTTTGCTTATTGGCAACCTTTGACTTATTTTTTTTATGTCAAAGAGTCGGTGGGAGAATTTTGAGTAAACAAAGCGGTGATTTTTCTGACAGTCCGAAGAAAAAACGAGTTTTTGTTCTACAAAAAATCCTGTAAGAACAATTTGATTGCTCTGGTAAAAGGTCTTATCTGATGGTGTTTTATGTGTGTTTTCAAAGGCAATGTAATAAACCATAAACTCAAAAATTGCAAATTTATAGGTGGGAAATTATTTCCCCTTGCCCGATAAGTTCATGATTTTTTTTATTGCTAACTAGCTACTGCACCCGACTTCGTTTGCATTTATTTGGTGTTATGTTTTTGCCAATAGTTGTCAGACACAATTTTTTTGTTGGTGGCAAGCACTTGCATTTATTATTCATTTCACCTGTTTATTTCTTCTATTTATTCGTTCTAATGTTTCACATTTTTATCTCTGTCGCACGCTTTTTTATTTACCTTCATTTTTCCTAGTTTTATAAGCGTAATAAAACATTTTTATTATTCTAAATTGTTTTAATCTTCTAGTTTACACAAATTTTAATAATTTTACAAGAAATGTAAACCAAACCACGGGCTAGTGCTTGTATATGGAAATACTGAAACTAAGGCTAAAAGTACAAAACCTAATCAGGCAAAGGGATATTATTTCCCACCCAAAAACCTAATGCGTAAACCTAATCGGGCAAAGGGATATTATTTCCCACCCAAAAAAAAGCTACTCCCCCCATGAAAACCCCCCCTTTTTTATATTTTTTCATATTCTAGAGTATCAACTTACCCTAAATCAATTTAAACTTTTTCTCTAACTAGCCTACTGGCTCGCGCCTTATTAAGGGTTAAACTACTTAGAAATTGGTTAAGTAATTTTTCTTCATCCCCCAATCTCGGAAAGAGTATTTTTGCTATTCGATATCCAAGTGCAAAAGACGTTTTTATCCGCTAGAGGATAAAGTAAATTGAATTTAGAACATCGTATTATATGAAATAAATACGAAGAATTTACATGTAAAATCTTTCCACAATTTATTCTCCACCTTACACTTTGATTTTTTGCCACATTCCAGCAATTCCACATGCCTGAATACAGCATTATTCCTTTTTCTTCCCATTCTTCAAGTATTGCCAAGTAGGTTAGAGGTTATTAACACCGACACGTCTTTTGCGCAGAATCAAATAGGTATAAACATGTAAACCAAAGGAACGATGTATTTACACTATTATATAATTTATACGAACTACTTACACTTTTTCAATACAAAAGTTTAGCTGGTAACGCTTCACAGTGTATTATGGGAGCCATTTTTCGGACGTCTGCAGGCTTATTACAAAAACTGATACAAATCATCATAACAAACACTAGAGTAGAACTCCCGTGGGTCAAATGAGCCTAGTTAAAGAAAAAACATTGTTGAAATTTCTGAAAAATTTATCCGGTTAAAGTAAAAAAAAAATCTACGCTTATAAGTACCTACCTTAAAAGCTTTAACTTTCACAGTATTAACGATAGTCGCAAATTGCTTAGAACCATAGATATAATTATTTGAAAATTTTTAGTTTTAATTTATTTTCTCAATTATTCCACCAAAGTGGGAAAAGTTATATAGATGAAAATTTAGATCTCTTATTATTATATCCATTATAAAAAACCCACATCCCACTTTCGTGGAGTCTATGAGTAATAGTAAATTATTTGTTTCTTATAAGGGTTGTCACAAATATCCGGATATCCGGATGTAGAAATACCGGTCAAGTGCGAGTCGGACTCGCGTACCAAGGGTTACATACCACGCCAACCACCCAAAAAAATATAATATGAATACAATTTGGAAAAAAATAAGTACATACTTAGTGTTATAAAGCTTCATCTTGATACCATGAGTTATATAGAAAAGTTGACGTACTAGAAATGCAAGATGTTAGCAACCATATTATTAGTTAAACCAAAATAATGCAATCTTCTCTTCTTCTTCAATCGTCTTCTACGCGGAGTACTGAAGATACTGTAAAATTAAAGTTTTCTATCTCGGTGGTAATACTAGGATTATCTTGGTTAAAATCTGGGACAGCTACAGATTTCAATAATTTTATTGCGGCTGCAGGTAATGGTATCTTCAGCTGTTTATTTTGTCTTTTGGTTAGCCGTCCATTTGAGATCAAACGATCTGAAGATTCCAAAGCCCTATGAAACAGATTTGTCACTGTTTTTAAGCGAACCATTTTTCTATAATGATGCTCGCGATCACTTCCTTCCATTCCAATACAGTAGAACGTCGATTATCCGAACTAATTGGGGGACATGGGTGTTCGGAAAACCGATTTATTCGGATAATCGAACTATGTTCTTTTATTTGCCTACTTTAAAAACCTATTTAGAGGCTAAAAATTCCACCCATGCTGGGACTTGAACCCGCGACCTCTGGCTAACCGTGCCAGCGCTCTCCCAACTGAGCTAGTGGGCAAGTACAAGCATCGGCGAAATTTCGAGCCTCTGTACAAACCTCTCTGCATTACGTACAAAGTAGAAAAAAAAGGCTTCTGTTTTTAAAATTGTCCTCAGCACGGGTTAGTGCAACAAAAAGAATATAATTTACCTATTTACCAAGAAAACCTATTTTTAATAATATAATAGGTACAATCAACGTCTGAAAAAATCTTTAATCTTCGGTGGTCAAAGCAAGCTCACCCGCTTATACAAAAAACCTAGCGCAGCAAGGTCACGCACTTTTTGAGTATCTCTAAGCATGCAAATGCTTCGAATGTTTTCTTCTTCATGATCTGCCTCACTAGTTCATCAATTACTAGAGGCATCAGTCACGAGGTCTACCATTTCACTATCCCAGATTATCTCAATCGTTGACATTCATCCATTGTTGAACCTCTGTGTTGGCACAAGTAGTGGGGAGAAACGGACCTTGAGGTTGGTAGCTAGTTCGGTTAAGCGGTCGTTCGGATGACCGACGTTCGGATAATCGACGTTCTACTGTATTTGTTTCTTGATTCCGAGGCCTGTTCAGAGAGCGTTGACGTATTGGTAAGCAACTTGTTTACAAAACTCGCCAAATTTTTGATAATCTATTGGTAAGCCACTAGATAAAACACTTAAAATAACAAGTCATCAAGCAGCCATTTTTCGAGATCCAAAATTTCGGAAAAAGTTTGTCGGTTTTTGTCAGATAATTCGCGTGGTGTTTCCGTCATTAGTCGTGCCAGAATTAGGACGAACAACATCTACTAGTAAACCCAATTTTACCCTTACTTGATTTTTAATTTCTTTTTTTCTAGCATCAATGAGCCGCTTTTGTTCTGACTTCTGAGTCATTCTCCACATCTTAACCCTCACCCGCACCCCCGTTACTCAACGCTATATGTATCGTCATGGGGTTTTAGGAAAATACCTTAAGAGGGTGGACCCATTCCCATGCCACACATAACAAATCACTGGAATGAATTTACATTGATTTCAGTATATTATATCTCATCAGAAACATAAATGTAAAAGTCGTAGGCTGAAGAAAATGAGTGTCAAGTTTTTCTCAAAATGCCAAATGATTATTACAAATCTTCAAGCGATCTTTGCTTCTAAATATAAATTGGCGAGTTTTTCAGTTGTTTGTAAGATTCTAAGACGGTTAAATTAAATTTTGTTGAAACTTGATGTTTAAGGCCCCTCGCCCACGGCGAATTTTTGTAGTGATGCTGTCGCGCGTTTACGCAACTGCATCGCTACGAACGCGCTTTAGTCGCATTTCCAACGCGCTACAGAAGCGATGCCGATGCGCTACTAATGCGGTACAGCATCGCGACTGTATCGATGCAAACGCATATCCGTGTTGGACGACATCGGGAGGAGAACGGAGGAAGGGTGACGCGTGAGTAGTGCAACACAGACAGATCGAGAGTGCTGTTGTCCATCGGTCTAACGGAGTCTATCTTGCAACTGTAGCGATCGCAGGCATTTTTGTACCGTTACTGAATCGCATTTGCATCGCGACAGAAGCGCGACGGTATCGCGTTTGCATCGCGACTGAATCGTGTTTACAGTGGGCGAGGACACACAGCTAGCGATCGCAACGCGACTGTATCGATGCGAACACGCGACAGAATCGCTACTGCATCGCTACAAAAAGTCGCCGTGGGCGAGGGCGCTAAGGAGCAAAGATCGCTTGAGTTTATAATATGGCATTTGGAGAAAAACTTGGCACCCATTTTGATCTCAAAGATCACCCTTTGACTATAATTTCTCTCCTTCGAAAGCTTGCCTTCAGTTTCATTTTGTAACTCTATCTATAATAACCTTCGTAAAAAAACATACCCGGATAATTTTATTATTCGAAAGCAAGACTGACAACCCTGACGACAAAAAATCCGGATATAACTAAAAAAGGCTATAGTATCTAGACTCCACGAGAATGGTATTTGGGTTTTTTATAGTGGATACAGTAATAAAAGATCTTAATTTTCATCTATATAACTTTTCCCACTTTGGTGGAGTTACTTAGAAAATAAATGATAACCAAAAATTAAATTAAATTAATATCTCTTGTTCTAAGCAAGTTGCGCGATTCGTTAAAGCTCTGAAAGGTGAATCATTAAAGTGCTTTCAACCTGCCTAAGCAATTAAATAGTATTTCGTTTTGTTCTCAGTGCAGAAATTTTCTTAGCTGTAAGTACCTAAAATTTGGTAAATTAACTTTATTTTTTTCTTAACTGTTGCTGCACGGGAGTTCTACTCTAACAATTTAAATGATGATTTGTATCAGTTTTTGTAATAAGCCTGCAGACGTCCGAAACATGGCTCCCATAATACACTGTGCGCTTGGAAAGAGAGGAACGCGCGAACTTGTTTGTGTTATTTACGAGTATTATTGTCTGTAAGTACTTTCGTTGCTTGCTCCGGGCGATTCCCCGCCACGTTCAGTGCGGCAACGCCGCCGGACACGTTCGTCCGCCACGCCACGCCCTCCCGGTAGAGCGGAGCGGCAACAGCGCAATAACTTTATTAATAACGTTATTACACTGTTAATGATTTAGTTATGATTTCGTTATGTTTCTCATAGAGTTTTGTTATCATAACGATATAATAGCGCTAAAATAACAGAACGAAATGATTTAAACGTTACATAACATTTAATAGCGCTATATTTTATAACGTTTTAAAGGTCTGCACACAGGTGTCTCATCAGCTATCATTTTCTATGTCTGTACATCTACTTCCTTCTCCAATGTATTAGTCCAGTCCATCCAGAGGTTCTCTGGAAGAGATCACTTTTAGAGATGAGGCCGCCATCTGTACTCTTAGGTTAAGAAATATCTGTGTAATTTCCATTTTATGTACAATAAAGTGTTCTCTATCTATCTGTAGCAGTTGAAACTGGCGTTGTTGACGCTATGGCGCTACATGATATTCGTTGGTGTTTTACGAAAAAAGTAAAAGAGCGAAGTTCGGTCGCCCATTATAGAAAGTTCTAAAAAAAATGGAAATACCTCCCGAAAACCCGAATGCTCTCTTTTTTCACATTATGCCAGTGAACTAGGTCACAAACTCAATGGCTCGTTATTTTATTTATACCACTGAAAGTCTAAGTACTTAAACGCAAATTGCACAAAATAATTATTGCAAAACCGAAAAAACTTAAAGCAAAGGACTAGTTCCAAGTGGTACGCGAGAAAACGCTACGCGAAAGTACAGCATTTCCCAAGTTATAAAAGAGACCTTGCGACTAGAGTTTGGACTTCGAATATTCGTTGTATTCGAATATTCGCCTGTTTTACTGGTTGAATATTTTGGCCTTTTTCGTCTAATATTTGATATTGCATCGCTGCATCGATTTCAGAACTGCTCAATTGAAGTTGAAGTTTATCGGAGTTGAAGGATTTTTCTTATTTTACCAATATTGCTAGTCAGGTGTCATTCAAAAATTAAAAAGCGATACTGACGGTTTTTATTTTAAGAAAATAAAATTCTACTTCGATGTTTAGTAATGCCTTCCGAAAACTCCAAAATTATGATCATCATCATAATTTTAACAGACCACCGCTGCCCACTGCTGGTTATTGGCCTTTTCTTCCAAATGCCTTCTCTCTCGGTCACTTGCCATCCGCATCCATCCCTCTGCTGTCTCATCTAGGTACATTGCCCGGCCATCGATCTGCTGGTCTGACCACCGATCTTTCCTGTTCTCAGCCACCACTCTGTTATTTTCCTGGTCCATTTGTTGTCTTCCCGCCTCGTCAGGCGTCCCGCCCATTTCCATTTAAGTCTCGAGACTCTTTCGCCAATGTCGTCGACCTTTGTCCGGCGACGGATGACGAGATTGAGTACCCGATCTACGACTCTGAGACCTAGCATGGCTCAAAATTATTCATAAAATAGCAAATAATCGAAAAATTCGATTTATACGAATGTTCGATTATTTGGGTGCATTGAAATATTCAGACAGTAAAAATGGGCAACTACTAAAAGCCCTACTTGCGACGAATATAAAGTTCGTCTTCAAGACGTTTCTTGGGTAAAAATAATAGTTATACATTATTCAATGTAAGGAAACCCTGATGCGAAAGGAAACTGTCCCGTATATATTAGAATTTTGCTCGAAACTTGTTTTAAGTTGCAATCCTACTTATGCGTAGTTCGCTTGCCTAGAGCCCGAAGAGTGACATAAAGATGGGGAGAAACGTTGTTTTGTGATGTTCAGAAAACGTTTCGCTTTTTAAGGCTGTTCTTACGTCGAGCATGCTGTCTCGCTCGCACAATTTAACTTTTTTTTATTGTAATAAAATGAGAGTAATCGTGATAATTGTGGTCTGAGGGTTTGATAGATAATAAAATTTCGGACATTCAAGACATATTTTCCTTATCCTATACCTATTTTGATTGAGAAAATTTGATTCCAAAATTAATAGTTAACCATTGACTAATAGGTAAAAAAATCTTTATGAAATGCGATGCCAGTAGCAATAGAGACTTTATTGTTGCGGACATATAGCATCCACGCATTTCAGGCAGTGCCGAAATCAACGCTGATTGTATACTATTTTCTGCAATAAACTTTTATTTGCTTTGTTTTATAAGTTACGTACATTTGTGAATTTGTAGTAGCAATGCCACTTGCTAACGTTGAAGGAAAAAATCGTGAGGAAACCTGGGTGTCTGAGGTGTTCACATACCTTAACAGCTTGAAATTGCCAATCCGCGGTGGGCATGCGTTGAAAATAAGCGCCCATACCCTCTCACTGGGAGATGATCTTTGCCCTGCAGTAGGACGTGTATTTGCAACATTTTACGTATCCGCCATCTCCTTTGTCTCGTAACGGACACCAGGGCCGAGTTTTATATAACTACAATTCGTAATTTATCATGACAATTCGGGTTATTAGGGTTCCTTACCCGAAGGGTACCAAACGGAACCCTATTGTTAAGTCTTCACTGTCCGTCCGTCTGTCTGTCTGTCTGCCTGTTTGTCTGTCTGTCACCAGGTCTGTCTCTCATAAACTGTGATAGCTAGGCAGTTGAAATTTTCACAGATTATGTATTTCTGTTGCCGCTATAAGAACAAATACTAAAAACAGAACAAAATAAATATTTAAGGGGGGCTCCCTAACAACAAACGTAATCTTTTTGCTGTTTTTTGCTCTATATTTATAACGGCAACAGGTAGACACTTAAAATATTCACAGAATATATAGTTCTATATTTGCTTAAAAAATAAATAATTTAATTAAATTAAAATAAATATTTAAGCGGGGCTCCCATACAACAAACGTGATTTTTTTGCCGTTTTTTCTTGAACTTTGTGTCTAATGTTGTATAGATAATGGTATAGACTCGCACTTGGCCGGTTTTTGTGGTCATCTCGGCCGCTTATAAAATTGGGACGAGGACGATTTTCCACTTTTCAAAATTGTTATTGGTCATCTCGGCCCTTTCAGTTTTTCATAAGGGACGAGTTTCCACTTTAGAAACTTGCTGTTAGTCGACTGGACCCAATAGAGTGATGTTGGTGTAGGAAATTCTTGGACAAAAATTTTATGTACCACTAATGATTATACAGGATTAGGTACCTCTAAAATGCGCAGTTCCTGAAACACGCCAGTAAGAGGTTGTGTTTTGCGTCAACTTTTGTTTTATTACTTTTTTTATCAGATGATATTTTCGAAAACTTCACAAATCCTCTACGTATTACGTGTACACTCCATATCATACGTGAGCCACACAGAAAGGACGTGGTGTAAAGGCGCGAAAAAAACGCGAGTATTGTGACACAGGCCACAGAACGACCACAGAGACTGTGGTCTGTAACTCTATACAACGCGTCGCGTCTTTTCCTTTCCCTTACCGCACGTTCTGTGTGGCCCACGCCTGATATGGAGTGTACACGTAATATGCAGAGGATTGCGAAGTGTGATTGCTCGTTAAAACCGCAGGACCCGGGTGGCAGTTCCACGCTCGAACTCGGCCTCAAGTTTCGATCGAATTTCACCGACAGATTGTGTGTGGCTAACGAAACCGCAATTCAAGTGAGTAAGCAGTAATAACGTGCCTGCGGGATCTCATTGAGACTTCATCCAGCGCAATGGGCATTGTCTCAAAAACTCTTTAAATAAACTAAAACTAGGAAACCCTGTCATATAGTGGAAACCCATGGAAAGACATCATAAACATGGAATTACACCCAGACAATGTCTGAAATTGAATTATTGACGTCTATCAAGAATACCGCATTTTTAAAAGGGATAGGTATCATTAATTGCACCCGAAATATATAATCAATAAATACTTTTTTACATCAAAGAAATTATTTTACTACAAATAAACTAATTGTGTCTAGTACTGCAGACAATTTGGAAACATACATCAACACTAAATTAAATTTTTTTCCTTTCATCATCATCATCATCATTCAGCCACAAGAAGTCCACTGCTGGACACAGGCCTCCTCCATGGATTTCCAAAAAGACCGGTTGGAAGCTGCCTGCATCCAGCGCCTTCCTGCCACTTGGATGAGGTCATCTGTCCATCTTGTGGCTGGTCGTCCTACGCTGCGCTTGCCGATATGTGGTCTCCATTCGAGAACTTTTCGGCCCCATCGGCCATCAGTTCTGCGCGCTATGTGCCCCGCCCACTGCTACTTCAACTTACTAATCCGCTGGGCTATGTCGACGACTTTCGTTCGTCTACGGATCTCATCATTTCTGATTCTATCTCGTAGAGAAATTCCGAGGATAGCCCTTTCCATAGCTCGTTGCGTGACCTTGAGCCTTCTTATGAGGCCCATAGTGAGAGACCACGTTTCAGTGCCATAAGTCATCACCGGTGACACACACTGGTTGTATAATTTTGTCTTGAGCGATTGAGGTATCATTATCATCATCATCAACCCATTATGTCCCCACCTAGGGGCACGAGTCTCTTCCCTGAGGAAGGTATAGGCCATACTCCACCACGGGGGCCAAGTCCGGATTGGTGGAGGCTTGTAGACTAGTGGCTCGTCTACTGTCAGAAGTTATCAAGCCGCCCTAAGGCCTCTGACTTGGCTTAACGACTGCCATCTATCGACGGCAGCCGGCACCAACAGCTTAACGTGCCTTGCGGAGCACGGAACCGCTCGGAAAAATGCCAGTAGCGTTAGGCATAGACGGCGACCCATCCATGCACTGAACGCGCCCTGTGTTGCTTAACCTTCGTGATCGTTTAAGATCACTCAGGCAGCCGGGGCTACGAGAGATTGAGGTATATTAGACAAAAAGACTTTTCTAAGTTTCCCGAATGCTGCCCAGCCGAGTTGGATTCGACGATTGACCTCTTTCACGAAGTTGGACCAGCCTAGTTGGACTGTTTGTCCTAAGTAGACGTATTCGTCTACAACTTCGAGAGTCGAGTTCCCCAATGTTATTGTGGTGGGCACAACACGGGCGTTCGACATGACCTTCGTTTTGTCCATGTTCATTTTAAGGCCAACTCGTTGGGAAACTCGACTGAGGTCTTCGAGCATTATGCCGAGGTCTTCCATCGTTTCTGCCATGACTACTATATCGTCGGCAAATCGAAGGTGAGTGATGTACTCGCCATTGATATCGATGCTGCGTCCCTGCCATTCCAGAAGCTTGAAGGCATCTTCCAGTGCGTTCGTGAACAGTTTCGGAGCGATAACGTAATTTTTTTCGGAGAGTAAAGTTTTTTCCTCTAATGCGAGACAAATAAATTCCTTTATGTATAAACATACGATACGCATATAATAAATACTAACTGCGCAGCAAATTAACCAGAGCGTAGGTACATACGTAATACCACACTCATAGCAAAATAACTATTCGTGCAACAAACATACAAATAAGCATCTCAAAACTTGCTCATCATATTTGTGTTAAAATTGTTAAAAACTTTGCACAAAAAAAAATTGCTGAAAAATGAATTCGCGCGCATAATAATTCAATGAAGATATTCAAGTTACTAATTGCATCTTATTTTGTATTTGATTGTTGATCTCATTTTGGTGTAATTAATAAATAATTAGATGATTATGTCAAATAAAATGCTTTTTCACTTACCCCCAGTTTCTCGTACACTAACACGCTGTCAATCTACTGTTAACAGCTTTCAATTGACCAAAGTGCATACAAAAAAAACCACTGACAGCTGTTGACAGTAGATTAACAGCTTGTTAGTGTACGAGAAACCGGGGGTTAGTCTCTCGCTTCCGAGTCCAATGTTCTACTCACTAGGCTACCACCGCTCAGTTTATCATTTAGATAAACTCTTGTATTTTATATATAAAAAGAGATGCTTCATTAAAAAAAAAAAAGGTAAGGTAATGTGCGCTAGTCATTATTAGCCCTGCATTAATAAAAAAGCTTAACTTCAAGATAAATAGCGGTGTGCCACGAATAAAAAATTATTGCTTATTTAGTTATATTTTTAATTGAGTATTTTGCTGCGCAATCAGTATTTTTGCTTGGGATTCGGATTATTTTTTGGAATACAAAATTAAATACTACCCTTTTTAAAATGGTCTCGCCGCTTTATATTGAGCGGGAGTACCTATCCAAGACTTCCTCCAAAACTCAACTACACACGGACAGTGTAACTTTCTAATAGAGGTAATTGCTGGTCTGTGCAGTGTAGCGGAGCAATATTGAAATTGTAGATTGTAGACGGAACCGATCCGTGAATGAATGATGAAACTTCGAAATTGATAACATGACTTGGATATTCCTGGGCCTAGATTCTGTTAATGCATTGTAGTAACATGACAACTGCATGAACATGGCGGTTTTCATTTCATGGCTTCTTTAAGTCTACGCGGGTACACCCATCAACCCTTCTAGGCGTCAATGGTACGAAAAAACACGTCACGTGACCCGACAGTGTACCCGTCATTATACTACAATGCACTAACAGAATCGAGGCCCAGGTATGTTATTTCTAAAAGCATCGTCATCTTCAGCTAACTTACTCACTCACGGTAAGCTAAGTTTATAAAAGCTGAATCGGAAGGGTGAGTCAGACTTTGGAATTCGAGATTTAAGTATGGACTGATCTATGGAGAACTTGCTGTGAAATATCCTTACTAATCCTTACTAATATTGTAAACGCGAAAGTTTGTATATATGGATGGATGTTTGTTACTCATTCACGCAAAAACGGCTGAACGGATCCGGATGAAATCTTGCACATAGATAGATAATAGTCTGGATTAGCACATAGGTTATTTTTTATCCCGGAAAAATACACGTCAAAATTACCACACGAACGAAGTCGCGGCCAACAGCTAGTGTTTTAATATAATCGGAAAGGCCACGTTAAAAGGCAAATAAACTTTTTATATAATGACCTATATAAAAAGCAATATAGTCACGTGGAACAAAAACGCGCTATACACGTCGGGCTCAAACTATGACGTCACAACTTGCACGTAACGCCTTGTAATATATGAAGCGTTTATCTATATTTGAGTTATCTCGTGAAATAATGTTTTTAAAAATCTACACCCCTATTAAAAAAACATTTAAAATTCAATGAAAAGACAAAATCTAGTTAGTTTTATATTAGTAAAGTAACATGATTTCCGCAATTTTTGAGACCCCACAAGACCAAAACAAAAAAAAAATATGATTTTATTCTTAAAATTTTCCTGAGTTTTTATCTTCTATGGTATAAAAGCAATGTCACTCCAATCTAAGTTAGATGCAAGTTCCCCATTGTTCGCCATTTTAGCTAGGCAACACAAATGTGTTTAAAAAAGAATACAATAAAGTCTAAAAGATAATGATGCAGTCTATATGCGTCTCTCTATAGGGCACAGACATTTAAAGGCAGTTTTTAAGATCTACCAAACCTTTCTGCAATAAGCGCTTGAAATTATAAATTCGCGGCGCAATTAAGCCCGCACTCTCTCCGAGCGATGGCCTGCGTCCTACAGTGGGACTTCTATAGGCTCTAGGCTGCATTATATAATTTAAGAACAAAAATGTTTCTGAGGCGGTTCGGTGCGCTATACAACATAGAAGTGGGCCTTAAGCTACGTAGAAAGACTTACCCCTGACCAAGCCCCGGCGACCCACGTAGGGCAGTCGTGCTGGTTGCAAGGCTGCGTAGAACGCGGTGCTGGAGACACGCATCCAGGCTCTGAAGTGGTACCTTTGGGGTGAGAAGGCACTCTTAAATTATGAACTATCTTGGCATCCGCAACCGGAGAAACTCTCTCTGTCCTGCGCTACCCATAAGCCAGACAATTTAGGATTTTTCGGTGGACTTATAATAACCGAACAGAAAAACTTGACATGCGACAAAGAGATTGAATCGAAACTCATTGTATCACTCCTTGTATAATGGAGAGGAGAGTTATTGTTTTCTAAGTTGTGAACTAATGAAATTCAAAAGGATTCGTTAACGCTTAACTGAGAAATGTTGGATTTTTCTTAAAGTTAGATTTAATAATCGAACGATTTGCGGTTTGTTGCAATATACAAGCTCTCCCGGCGAACTTCGTACCGCCACAGAATCCATTTATACGATTTTTGCATAACGCCGTATATTTTAAAATACAATATTTGTTTGCGCTACGCCATCAACTTTAAACCTAAAATAAATATTATAACACGGGAACGCATTGCCGGGATATCAAGTACGCTATGTCTCAATTCAGGTTTTTGTCTATCTGTACGCCAGGTTTCCAGATTCCAGATTGATTAACAAACAACCAAACATCTTCACAAACTTTCACATTTATAATATTAGTAAGTAGGATTCACTACAAGCATAGCGCTCTTCGGTTGCGACTGACAAAAATAAGTGGTTTTTTTTTTACAATGTCCAACAATTTGGGACAAGTTTTTTACCGAGTTACTACCTCCATTAACATAACTATGAAAATAACAATATAGTCGGTAAGCCACACATCGGGACGAGGGATGTCAACAAATTAAGGACAAAAACATCAGCTGAAAATTGGATCGGAACAGACAAAAACAAACAAATTAACTTCACTGTCTCATGCGAGCTGACTGAGTTTACTTATCTTTGGCTACTAATGCGTCCCGCCCCCCCGCGCTTCAGGTCACATGACGTGTTCCTATAAGTACCCCGTTTTTATCAAGTTATTGGGGTGAGCGCCATTACCCCTGCTTACCGTAAGCTGCTGAAGTTTACACTTATAAGATAATAATAATGATATATTGTACACAAGAGCACATGAAATAAAAAAAACCGCAAATAGACACAAAGATCGATAAAAAACGTTTGTTGTATGGATATGTTTTTGAAGCGAATATAGAACTAAAGCGTCTACCTGTTGCCGTTATTAATATCGACCAAAAAACGGCAAAAAATTACGTTTATTGTATGGGAGCCCCCCTTAAATATTTATTTTATGCTGTTTTTAGTATTTGTTGTTATAGCGGCAACATTTGTGAAAATTTCAACTCCCTAGCTATCACAATTCATGAGAAACGGCCTGGTGACAGACAGACAGACAGAAGGACAATGAAGTCTTAGTAATAGGATCCCGTTTGGCACCCTTAGTAATAGGGTACGGAACTCTAAAAACAAGTAACTATACAGAGTATAATTCGCGACCTTATTGCTGAACGCAGTTTCTTCCCAATAATAGAGCGGTGGTAGCCTAATGGGTAGAACATTGGACTCGGAAGCGAGAGACCCAGGTTCGATTTCTAGTGCGCGCATGCACGTATGACTTTGTTTTCTAAGTTATGTACATTTGTGAAGTTATAGTAGCAATACAACTAGCTAACGGTGAAGGAAAACATCGTGAGGAAACCTGAGTGTCTGAGCTATTCACATACCTCAGCACTTGACGTCGCCAATCCGCGGTGTGCACGCGTGGTGATTAAGCATATACTCTCCCTGAGAGAAGGCCTGTGCCCTACAGTGGAACGTATATACGCTACTTACGTATGTATGTAACCCAATATAATATTGTATGGTCATAAGCAGTCTCTTGTTCTTTCCGGTGGGTTTGACCCGGAAAACTAACCAGGTTCGTAAGTGTCGGCCTTGGTGACGTTGGCAGAGCGCGCGCAGACGACCCTGCGGGTCCTGACTCCGCCGCCACACGTCAGCGAGCACTGAGACCACTCTCCCACGTACCACCTGGTGAGGAAATATAGTTATTATATGCGCATAGCACTTATGACGGGCCATTGCAAACTAAATAAACACTTCCACACCGTGGGACTGACCGACAGCCCTTTATGCCGAGGATGCCTCAAGGAAGATGAAGCACCCGCCCACGCGACTATTCACTGTGAGAGCGTGGAGGTGCAACGGACATCCACCATAAGAAAGCTGGGATCCAGCAGTAACATTGGCGCACTGCTTGCTTTCTGGAAAGACATTGGAGTGATCTCACAGCCCTGCTACGAACATCATATTTGCTGGTTAAGAATGTTCCTATTTCCCTTCAAGCAATATTGTGACAATTTGATTTTGTTGAAAGAATGTCTTGTACCTCACACTTAGGTACTTAATAGTGTAAGTTGGTGCCAATGGAAGGAACTGGCGTCTAAGACATAGGCCCGGCCTCGTTAGACGCTAGTGTTCACAATGTTGTATCAAGCAATTATTATTACTTTTAAACAAAATGTATACATACTTTCAAAGTGCGCAAATAAACTTTTTTTATTATTATTATAGTATTTTGTTAATGCATTCAATCAAAACCAAAATATTTCTATTCAAAATAACATAGAAACTGTGACTTAATGAACGTTAAAAGTTAGACTAGGAGCCCATTTCAAGATCTAGATCATTTTGGAGAATAAATTGAAAAAAAAAGTCGAAATCTTTTGGTCCTTAACTAACCGAGATTACATATTATGGTAAAACCTAGAAGTCATGCACTGGACTAGCTTTAATTCCAGACATCTTTGTCATCTAAATAATCTTTAATGTTATAGTAGCCCTTTTTGAACTACCTCTGGTTTCTTGTACACTAACAATCAGTTAAACTATTGTTAACTGCTGTCAGTTGTCAAAACTGCGTATAAAAAAAACACAACTGACATTTGCTAACAGTAGATTAACTGACTGTTAGCGTTTAAGAAACCGGAGCGTGTGCTTTACACAATATTTTGATCCGCGTTACTGGCGAGTTTCTCAAGCTTACTTAGCAAGCTTATTATAAAATCCCATAAGTATCTGGCCAGAGATATAATTATTAGAGTACATTAGAATATAATGTCTCTGTCCTGCGCGCTCTCCTGCCAGTCGCTTGCCTGGAGCTCACGCAGGACCTTGGCGACTTTGCCCTTCTAGCGATTTCAGAAGAAAGTGGTAACTGCTTGTAACGGAGGCCAAGAAACATTTCGGGTCGCTGAGCCACCGGAGTAAATACCTAAATGTGTAAGTACAATGACAGTTGCACGAACGCGGCGATTTAATTTCATTGCAGCTTCAAGTCTACGCGCGAACACGTATCAAAGCTTCTAAGTGCCAATGGAATGGAAAAAAATGTCACGTAAACCAACCGTGAATCTATCATAGTACGGCGGTCATTGCATGAACTAACGGAATCAAGGCCCCGAAACTAAATTACATTTATTTATTTGCTAGAAATATGGTAAGTAGACTATTGGCATAAATACTGTGATTATTATATGAATATTGAAAGCACGTAGGTATCTAGAAGTAAAACAGTAGCTAGGTACTCACTAAGGCTTATCAGTTTTCAAAAGATTTTACAGTAAAATTAACAGTAATGTATGTGCTATGAGTAAGTACCTACAAAGAGGAAGGTGTCGGACAAACTTCTTGAACAAGTTTTCTTACACACATCGAGTTGAACAAATTCAATCATTCAAACGAGAAAAGTTTCTTCAGAGCGATTCATATCAGATATGAGAAGTTAAAGTTCTTAGTTTATTTTGCTTGACTTTCAAGTACAAATTCTATATTGTAAAGCTTTATGTAGAGTGCAACCATGAATTTTGAGTGGTTTGAGAGCCATAGCAAAGTGAACGTGCCTTAACAATAGCTATCGAATATGCCTGTTTGTATTAAAAAAAAAAAGGAACTTTATTTGCGTCGTCAAAATAAATCTCGCCACAAACTCGAAAATGTGAGAATCATTAGTAGCCAGCCAGAGCGAGCGATGCGTACGCGCCGCGGGTCCGCGGGTCATTGTTCTGATAGACGGAGAGGCGGTACTAATTTTTCGCGAATTTTTTGGAAACAAGCTTTCTCAACTCGTGCGTGTTGAGAAAGCTTGTTTCCGTGCCACGTGCCAAAAATCGGACCAGACATTTAAGTAGGTAGGATTCACATGCTTTATTTATTATCGGACGAGTCCGGGAAGTTGGGCATTGTCCTAAATATTGACAATAGTTACAAATGATACTTAATTTTAACGGTATAAGCTCAGTAAATATAATGCTGCAATTATAATGAGGGCTTTTCAAAGCGTCATTAAAAAAATAATACAGTACCACAAGTTACCGATAGATGGTGCTGACATCACATAATATGTCAAAATTGACATGACATCACTGTAACGTATGATGACATTAAATTTGTTCTCCTTGCAGCGCCATCTAGTTTTTTTTAATGAAACTCAACTGACAACTGTCACTGAAAAGCCCTCATTATAATTACAATTTGTTTCTTTTTTACTTTTATATAAATTAATAATATTCACAGATTTCTTATATTTTTGTGAACAACTATGTAATTTGAATTGCTAACGTTCTTTTCACACGTGACTGAAAGTAGTTTTAATTTTTTTTTATATAAAAACGCCAAGATTTGGACATGTCGGTATTTCACAGGTGACTGAAAGTAGGTTTCATATTTTTAAATATAAAAACGCCAAGATCTGGGTATCCTTCCCAGAGGCGGCGATGGGCGCAGTTTTCTATATTTAGTTATTTTTAATGATAAATAGTGAATACCATAGACTGTAAATAAAACTGACGTGTTCATTAAATAAAAATAAAATAGATATTTTCTCGAAAACGCTATGGACTTGTCGGTATTCCGTAAAAAACAAACATGATATGTCTTTTACATTTGCACATATTAGGAGTCTTATTAGTTTTGTTTATTTAAAGAGTTCTTGCATCGTCGAGTCATGGTGTCAGTAGAAACTGACAGCTCGTAGGAGCTCAGATCTCAGGTGATGGCAGTTGATTTCAGACTCTTTCTTTTTCGCTCTTAAAATTAATTAAAAGAACCCACATCGAAACATTCAGCCCACGCTCTCAAAATTACCTATTTGCTCGAAAAAATAAAAATAAAAACAAAACTAAATTTTTTAGGACAATGCACATTCACGGACTTTAGTCGTGGTAAATCTAAATACACCTAATTGCCACCTCTATTTCGTATTGTCTCTTGTTTTTCAGACGCTTAAATACTACAATTATTGTGGCGAGCACAGGTCAATTCTGCGCGCGAACTATTTATATACTCCAACATTCCTGCAACATTATGACATATGATAAATATAACGTCCGACAAATTACAGTCGGACCGGCCATCCCCAGGCATACGATCTGCCTGGCGGGAAATGTCCCTTTATAGTGGAAGAGCGCTTCCCCACACTATGAAAAAAAATCTTACTAACTTAAATAACGAATTTAGATAAGCTAAAATAGGTAGGTATATCTGGCATCTCGCCTCAACTTACTTGTAAGGACACGGATGAGTGTTGCATCGCACCACCGAAGCCTGTGGCTTACTGGACGCGTCGCAAAGCTGCTCCGGCGCATCCGAGCCCGTCAGCCGATCTCGGCATACCGCTAGCGACATCTTATAGCCTGTAAAAAGTTACTGAGCTTAGTGACCAGGTCATGGGTATCTCAAATGCATAGATCTTCATATTAGTAGGTACGTTGATGGTTGTTTCATTGGCACTATTGGTAGTTTCGTAACAAATTGCATTCCAATTGTATAACCCGTGCAATTTAACTCGGCGCCTCGCGCGACTCGATGTCCTTCGCGAGAGATGCCTATAACATGTGCGGGTTATATCATTGGAATGTCATTGTACTGCTATTGCTCATTAGACTATAAGACAAATACAGGAAAATAACAGCCATTTTCGTGCTTATATCATTCTATTGAAAATCTATGTGTGTATTAGACTCTAGGGCCTGATTTAAATAAGTCACGCATAAGCAGCCTATATGCGTCCCACTGCAGGGCAGATAGTTTTATTTCAAACTAGCTGTTGCCCGCGACTTCGTTTGCGTGTTTATTTTGATGCATATTTTTCCGGGATAAAAATAGCCTATGTGCTAATCCAGACTATAATCTATCTCTGTGCAAAATTTCACTCGGATCCATTCAGCCGTTCTTGCGTGAAAGAGTAACAAACATCCATCCACACATACAAACTCTCGCGTTTATAATATTAGTCAGGATTACGTGTAATTTGTTGAAATACCTTAGTTCACTAATTAATGCATAGTGTTTATTTGTAATATAGCGGTAGTGGGCGTTGAAATCTGAGACAGTGTTTATCATCGTGTTTCCTGTATTGTACATACGCATTAGAAGCTGTGCTTGTTGGTAGTATCAATATTAAAAACCTATTTAGATGCTAAAAATTCTACCCATGCCGGGACTTGAACCCGCGACCCCTGGCTAACCGTGCCAGCGCTCTCCCAACTGAGCTAATGGGCAAGTGCAGGCATCAGCGAAATTTCGAGCCTCTACAAACTTCTCTGTATTACGTACAGGCAGCGACATCCGGCCGAAGCAATTTACATCACTTGCAGCCCCGAGTAACCCACTTTGCAGTTAGGTTTTTACATCGGAATGAACACTGGCACGGTTAGCCAGGTTTCGCGGGTTCAAGTCCTGGCATGGGTGGAATTTTTAGCCTCTACATAGGTTTTTAAAATTGTCCTCAGCACGGGTTAGTGCAACAAAAAGAATAAAGTATCAATATTATAGTGTAAGGAATGTATTCCGTTTTAATTAATAAAAATTACAGGAATTTTAACTACGGTGCTAGCCCAGTGGGTAGAACGTTGGACTCGGAAGCGGGAGACCCAGGTTCGATTCCCAGTGCGGGCATGTACCTATGACTTTGTTTTCTAAGCTATGTACATTTGTGAAGTCATCGTAGCAATACCACAGTAAACAAGCAATACACTAGTTAAAGGTGAGGAAAACATCGTAAGGAAACCTGAGTGTCTGAGCTATTCACATACCTCAGCGCTTGAAATCGCCAATCCGCGGTGGGCACGCGTGGTGATTAAGCCCATACTCTCTCCCTGAGTGAAGACCTGAGCTCTACAGTGGGACGTAGGGTGCTTACAAATATAAATAAGTAGGGAATTGAAAGAAAGAGGATTTTCACTACCGATCTATTGAACAAACACAATTTTCACGTTTGGGCTAAGTTTTTCAATGTATCTCTATTTGAAGGCCAGCTCAAGTAGAACGCTAATAACACCCAAAACGGCAAGTCATTAAAATTATCTCCTTCACAAATTCACCGCCCTCAACCCTTGATTCGGCGAGTTTCCTTTTGAATCGCACTGTTTGATTCTCACACGAAAATAATTGATAAAAAAATGGTTACTAACAACAAATTAATTGTAATAAATTTTCCAGTGAACTTTTCTTTTTGGAAAAAGAGATCGTGTTTGATAAAGTCGTTCGTAATAAAATTACATAATCCCAAAGTTAGACACAGAATCGTAATCTGTAGAATTCTAGATGACCCGATCGGTCCACCATAACAATGAGTTTTAATTGTTCTTTTTAAGGTCATAACTTAATAGGTTAACAACATATTCCCCTAACTTTCCCCCCCCTTCTCGAATCACCAACCCACAGTTGAGATTAACATAGTCTCTTTTATTAACAAGAGTCTAGTCAGTGACGCCCATTAATTGCTTTCGAGTACACTAAGATGAAAGTTTTTATTGCAATAAATGCGTGTAAATTGTCTCGATTTTTTTCCCTTGCAAACTTCAATAAATTGACAGCGGGAAAGAGGCGCTGCCAGTGTTGAATATCAGTAGAGCCCTCGAAACGGGATCAAAACCTAGGACCCAACCGTATTTGGTATTGCCGTCCAAAAGTAGACGTTTAATTGTTTATCAAGGGTCTCGAGGTGAATGATAAATGGTACGTCACTCCGGCCCCTTGTCCGGCGAAGGGTTGGGACCGGGTTCGGACATCGTTTAGTACTTAGATTGTTTCGGGTTAGAAAGGGGCGGGGCACATACTGGAGCGTAGGTGAGATAATTAGGGGGTTCATTACTGGTAACTGAATAAAGCAATTCGTGGCTGTAAGCAGGACACGTGTCCCCTGAAGGTGAGCCCTATCATGGAGACCGCCACAGATCTCAAAGTGTAAGCAGACCACCTACACGATGGTCTGATGACAAGGCATGGAGTTATGAAAAGGCATACGTCAAACAGTGGACAAACAAATACTTACTTAAGATGATAACTAAGATAAGACTTAAGTTCTTCATATTAAGTTAAAAGAATCTGGAAGAAATTACTTTTAGTAATACCGCCGCCAATTGTACTGTGCCATATTATTGTTTAATTCTCATATGTAACTCCTGATGTACATACAATAAAGAATATTCTATTTTTCTATCTAACTAAGATAAGATTTTATTCATCAAAATCAGAGATACACAGTTATGGTGAAATATCATAATTATGTAGAGTATAATATTTTTGATATAGAGTTACATACAGGGTTTACGCTTAAACAATGTGTTCTTCCATAGAAATATAATGTTATAAAATATCACATTTATTTTTGTTCACTAATTATTACGAAATTTCGAGGTTGATGGTAGAGCCTGTCTGGCTTGTCTGTATTTTGTTTGATAGTACCAAATTAAAACAAAAAATATAAAAGGTTGTACTGTACTTATAAAAGGTAATAAGATGATTTAGTTTAAGGTAGATAAAGGAAACAAATAAATATAATTTCATTTCATACTAGAAAGATCGGGTTTCAGCACGTGCAACTAAAAAGAATATATTCTTTACTGTACACAGAAATTACTCATATTTTTTCAGATTTATTATTATTAACTTAATACCGGTTTTTTGTCGGAAAAGTCCGACCAGATTTCACTTTCGCTTTCTGTTTCGTTAATATGTGTAGTGCTTACGAAAGTTTTAGTTCCAAGATTTGTTATTTTTTATTTTTTTAGACTTTATTTATTTATTTATTCGGCTCGGAGAATCATCAGCTTAAACTTATGTTATAACAATGTAATTTAGGCATACTTGCACCATTTTCACTTCACTAATGTACATGACTTCGAAAATAAAGTCATTGGTTGCTGGGATTCGAACCCAATGTGAGGCCGGCGATCTACCGCTCCACTACCGCCGCAGCCAGACCTTAAAATCAAAAATCAAAATCAATTTTTTTTATTCAAAGTAGCACAAAAACTGCGACTTAATGAACGTTACAAGTTAAACTAGGTGTCCATTTCAAAATCTAGATCATTTTAGAGGAAAAATGGACAAAAAAACTCCAAACTTAGTCTTTTCAAGTCCTTAATTTACAGGATTTATCTAAATGTGGCAAGCTTATTATATCCTCAGGGATCTTATTGTAGAAAAGAATTAATAATAATAATAACAATATAAAGTTACTTCCTTACGTCTACATAAACATAAGCAGCATGTGTACGTCCCACTGCAGGGCACAGGCCTTCTCTCAGGGAGAGAATATGGGCTTAATCACCACTCGTGCCCACCGCGGATTTGCGATTTCAAGCGCCTGTTCCAATAATTTTTTAAGTCCAGTCCAACGTAAGGTCGCCTGGTAAACTATTAAAAACAATATATAATAAGTACCTAATCTCTGTGAATTACTGGATTGCAATAAATAGTTATATACTTATCTACCTACCTATCGGTTGCCGAGGCTTAAGACAAACTTGCCACCATTAACCCGCGGGTCCCCTCAAGACGTTTGTCCCTCACGCCCAATAGTTACTCCTAATCAGCCGTGCAAACGGCCCGTCAAGGGCACATTGTTAATTGAACCGGGCCTTGACATAGCAGATCTAATTTGTTTCCCCGAGCGGGCATTAGTTGGAGCAGCGTCGATAAATCTGGAGGGAAATTCCCTTTTGTCTCTGTAGCGAAGCAACAGTTACTTTAAGGGGCTAAGGGTCGGCGCAGACTTGCGGCGAGGCTTGCGCGATTTACATCACATTCATCATCACCAATAATGATTTTGCAAATAGTGATTTTTACGACCAATGATTAGATAGCATTAACGCTACCCTAGTACCGTGTAGTATCAGACCTAGGTCCCAATAAATCCTTATTTACATCATCATCATCATCAGCCTTTTGACGCCCACTGCAGGACATAGGCATCCTTCTTGGTTTTCATAACCGTGAGGGGTTTTGCCATAATCGCCACGCTTGGCAGGCGGGTTAACGATCGCAGTATGCGGTTGGAATCTCGGGAAGACGCTGCTGCCCGTCTCCTGGTAATTTATTTCCTTAGTCGCCTTTACGTGAGCCAAGGAAGGATATGGAGTGACGCTTTTCTTAATCCGGCGTCACACATCACATTTTAAAGGTGATATTTCACGGTTCATGGAATGCCATCGAAAGCCATTGAACATTGGACATCGAACGAATTTACCTATTTACATAGTTCATTCACATTGAAGCAATGCCATGGACGAGAATTGATCATTAAAAAATGCGCTCCATCCGTTCAATCTTAGTGTTTACACTTTTCAATCACATTGAATGAATGTCTGCGGCAATCGCATTGAAAGCGTTCGCCGAGATTTAGCTTTGAATGAAATTGGCGCAATGGCATTGCAATGTATTTAGACGTTTAAATTCCACCGAAATTGAACCATGCAATATCCCCTCAGAACTCACGCCTGTATCCCGGAGGGGCAGGCATAGACCAGGGCTTGCCACTTTCCTCGATCTTGACAAACCGTTTTCGCTTTAGCGACCAGGCAGGGTTAAGACAAACATGGAAACACACCCAGCCTGAGGCCATTTCTTCAAATCAAGTACGGTGGCCTTCAATAGGAATCGAACCCACGACCTTTGTTTCGGTAGTCAAGAGTGTGTGAACCGCTAGACTAACGAAGCAGTCACAGTGACTGCTTTCAAATCTTAAGTATGCAGGGTGCCTAAACTAAGAAATTAGCCGGGCCGATCTTAATTAGGGCCCAGAAAGATGAATACTCTGATAAGAATTAGCACTTGTAATTGGGAAACGTAATTTGCTTTGTCTGAGAGAAGTGGGAGTTGACGGAACGCTCTTGAGCACGTCTGTTGTGCCCAAGAACGTCATTCTTTATTATATTTCAGATACTGAAGGCACTCATGCAATCAAACTGTGAATTTACTTTGATTATTTATAGGGTTAGCTGTTCATTTGTTTGTAGCAAATGTCACACGCTAACTGTGATGGAAAACATCGCGAGAAAACCTGCAGCTTGGTTGGCTGCGCACGTATTGACTTGTCTTTTCTATGGGCTAGGCGGACTAAGCTGTCAGGATGGTATAGGTGCTGGGCAAGCCTACTCTAAATCTAATAAAAACAATGTCTCAGGCACCGCAGCGTCCGAGTGGTGTTTTCACCCATCTAGTGTGAGTGAAGGTGCCTGGACGCTGTATAAGTCATCTCATTACGTAGATGCAAAGGCTGGTCACGTTGTTTTATAATAACTTGATAGAAATAAGGTAGGTATGTTTTAACCTCTTTGGTAAATGCCGAACTCTTTGGCTGAATGACATTCGAAAAAAGAAGATAAAGGAGGATGGTGGTGTTCGCGCGCGAACGTTCAAATCCACTAGTGGCGCCATCTATCTATAACAACTAATAACAAAAATTTTGCTAATGACATTCAAGAGTTTCCTTCATTCAACAACTCATTCACCCACTCATTCTGTTCGCCTGAGGAATGTCAACGTTTGCGCATAAAATGAAACTTGATCAAGAAAGAAAATTAATAAAACGAATGGGGTACGTGAAACCCAGACGCAGGTACTTGAATTCTGCACAGGTGGTTAGCGTGGAAATAAAAGAAAGGATAAAAATTAAGTAACTTTTCCGAAAATCATAGTTGCTGTTTAATTGCGATCCTTCCGGGACATGGCTGTTCACGTGACAAAATGTTTAAAGGTTTCGAATGTGTAAGTGTCAAAATGTCTAAAGTTTAATGGTTTAACCATTAGTACCTTCGAGTTTTATTTTTAAAATATTATATCTAAGGAGGTTAGAATACTTAGTAATACAACGTGATTTTTTTTTCACATTTTCCTGAGTTGAGCAGTAAATACTAAGTTAATCTTGAGTGCGGATTTGACGGAACGCTATTGAGAAAGTCTGTTGTGCCCAAGAACGTCATAATTTGTTATATTTAAGTATATATATATATGTACTATAAGTAGTACAAGGCGAAATTATTCAACAAGTTTCTGAATTGATAAGTAAATACTAAACTATGGTCTTGTCACATTCTTTTCTCAGACATCTGAAGAGGCAGATAGTGAGCCGAGTTCAGCTTTTCAGGAACCAGGACAAGTGATTATTTTGTGTTTACCTCACTATGGATTTTTTTCCTTCAGATTCTACTACGAAAAAGTTATCTCACGTTAGTGCTATTCCATTATATTACACGCGACAATCATGATTTAAATACGTGATAAATGTCTCGGAATAAAAGTTGTTCAGTTATGTTGGTTAACTTTTTTTTTACTCTCTTAGACCATCTTGCGCAAATACTATCTGAGAGCACTACTCGGGTAAGCTCTATCAAGCGAATAAGTCCAGAAACGTCTTCCACCATGACATTAATTTGTGTAGCTATCCATGGCTAAATTGTTTGACTGACAACCCTGTTGATCTTGCCCGTCAATCAGCTATTTATTAGTTTATCCCTGGCTAAGCATTTATCTATTTACTTACGTATCCAGTGACGTAAGTCGCCCTTAGGTGTCTGAGAATATTTAATTCGGGACCCTGTTACTAAGACTTCACGGTCCGTCTGTCTGTCTGTCTGTCTGTCTCTCTGTCACCAGGCCGTATCTCACGAACCGTGATAGCGAGGCAGTTGACATTTTCACAGGTGATGTATATCTGTTGACGCTATAACAACAAATACTAAAACAGAATAAAATAAATATTTAACAAACATAATAATTTTTTGCCCTTTTTTGCTCGATATTAATAACCGCAACATTTAGACGCTTGAAATATTCACAAATTATTTAGTTCTATCTTGGCGTCAAAAATAAATATTTAAAATAAAATAAAAAGTTAACGGGGGCTCCCATACAACAAACGTGATTTTTTGCGTTTTTTCTCGATCTTTGTGTCTCGACCCTTCGTGCGGAAATCCAACCCGCACATCGCCGTTTTTTCTTCGTTATTCCTGCATGCTAGTTTCACTGCAAATTTGATCAACATTTCCTTTTCGTACCTTATAATCATGCTATGATTATAAGTTTAGGGTTATGGACTAGATAAAAGTAAATTGTTTCTTTGTTTTTCTTGTGTAATATTGTCTGTAACCTGTTTCGGGTGCCAAATAAATAAAAAATAAAATTCACAAATTCACGCCTGTACCCCGAAAGAGTAGGGAAATACCAGGGTCTGCCACTTGCCACGATCATAACCAAGTTCTTTCGCACTCGCCGGTTCTAAAAAAATCATCTTGCTTTTCGTTAATATATTAGGGGTTAAAGTATGAAATTGCCGTTTTATTGCAATAGGTTCATTAGTAGACCCCTCTCCAAACGCAGCATTGATATTGCGGGCTGTTTCTGCCGCGTTAGTTCCGCGTCGGAACTCGTATTCAAAAATCACTCGAATTTTCGCAGTATCCATCTTTCTTGTCTAAATTGAATAACAAAAACAATTGAAAGTCGATATTCAAATGTTTCACATTTTTTAAAAAAAGAACATCATAGAAACCATTTGAAAAAAGTTTCATTCGAAAACCTCAAACCATGAAGATTCTATGTCAATTCAAAGAACCTATTGCAATAAAACGGCAATTTCATACTTTAACCCCTATTATCATCATCATCAGCCATTTCACGCCCACTGCAGGACATAGGCCTCCCTCGTGGTTTTCCAAGCTTCCCGGTACCTGGTAAATAATTTCGTGTATTGTCAAAAGCGTAGGCAAAACCTGGTGCTTCTTAACTTTTGCAAATGTAGCTACCGGGTCTAACGTACATTGTACCGAGGAATTTACTACGCACATAAATCGTGATCTCACAAAGACATGAAAGTCATCTTAAAACTAGCTCTTGAAAGCACAAGCTCCCATAAGTGTGCATAAACTTGATAGTAACGTCTGAAGGTGGCATATGAGTGTATGATTTTATTTTTCTTAACAATACAGGGTGTTTTAAAAACATATTTATGGGCTAAAAATTCCACCCATGCCAGTGATATAAATTGCTTCGGCCAGATGTCGCTGCCTGTACGTAATACAGAGAAGTTTGTAAAGAGGCTCGAAATTTCACTGATGCCTGCACTTGCCCATTAGCTCAGTTGGGAGAGCGCTGGCACGGTTAGCCAGAGGTCGCGGGTTCAAGCCCCGGCATGGGTGGAATTTTTAGCCTCTAAATAGGTTTTTAAAATTGTCCTCAGAACGGGTTAGTGCAACAAAAAGAATATAATATAGAGTTTAATGACTCGCGATGCTTATACATAGTTATGTATGAAACGGGTAAAACTTAATTACCTTAATTCCCGACGTTTCCGCAACGTTGCAGCTGCCGTGGTCCCGCTGTGAAAAACTAAGACTGAATTGACTGAACCTACCCTCACTAAAATAATTGATTGTACTCGCCACTTCAGTCTACAAGTGACCACGGCAACTGCAACGTTGCCGAAACGTCAGGAATTAAGCAAATTAAATGTTACCTAATAAAACTTGCGATTAGACCCGATCAATGTAAAAGTATACTGCGATCGCCAACCCGCCTGCCAAGCGTGGCGGTTATGGCAAAACCCCTCATGGTTATGAAAACCACGAAAGAGGCCTATGTGGGCGTCAAATGGCTGATGATGTTGATGGTGAATATATAAGTAAATACAAGGTGAAACAAAATCCCCATATTCATCTGAAAATGAGGGGTTATACCAGTCAAAGTAAACAATTTTCGGATTGGATCCCTTGAAAACGGTGAAATAAAGTCATCAATTCTATTAAAGTACATTTGTACTAAGCTTAAAGGAAATCCATAAACTCTTTGTACCAATTTAAAAAAAAATTCAACGCTATGCATCGTCAATCCTCAGATACTGCGTCATTCTATGGGGTAACTCTGTTGATATTGAAAGAGCGTTCAAAGTACCGAAAATGTATCAGGGCTCTTTCTGGGGCTAGTTGCATAGAGAGTCATGAACCACTCTTAAAACCCTGAATATATTTCCAATTCCCAGTCTTTACACCCAGTCTGTGAAGCGTCCAGTAGATGTGCCTTTGGGCGCAAGCTCAAGGCATATCTGCTTGAACAGCAGAGACTTCCTCATCCCGAACTTTCACGCCGCAGACTTCACGCTACAAATGACTTACTGACGTAACGATGTGATCGCATCGAGGATACTTAACTCGATTGCGTATTTATTCTACCATTCCTTTGTTATATGTGTACTGAATATGTCATATTGTACGTATAATATGTATGTGTATATATATATGTATTTATGTCATGTTGCAATATCTATGTAAATAAAAATAAATAAAATATATTTTATCATCATCATCATCATCATCAGCCATTTGACACCCACTGCTGGACATAGGCCTCCCTCACGGTTTTCCTAACCATGGGGGGTTATATATGTATTTACGTGTATATGCATAGCGCTGTTACTATATGGTTTTATTTATTAGTTAGCAGCAGGACACGCTCCGCTCTAGAGCAAATGGGGCTATCGGCACTGACTGAAAATCAGCACTATGCTGAGTCAGTTGCCATTTGCAGCAGCAGAGAAACACCGCGACAATTTCTGAAAAGTGTTCCTATTATTTTTTACTGTCCATATTTTGTTTTGAGTTTTAATTAATGTGTGGTGTTTGGTGCTGCAATAAAAGTTTTTCTTTCTTTCTTTCTTACATTTATGAGATATGTATCTTTGTAAAAAATACCCTTAAATCTTTAAGAAGAATAATGAAGTTATAACAGACAAAGCGGTAGAAATGGAAATAAACTACACGTTCCAGCACAATCAGTAGGTCTACACTCACAAAACTCTTACTGCAATAAAATTATTAATTGCAACAAAAATTGCGGGACAAAAAAAAAACCCAGGTCTTGGATGTTTACATGTTTGTGATGTCGTTGTCGTTGTTAGGCCTATGACCAGCAGTGGGCGTCGAATGGCTGATGATGATGATGATGATGTCGTTGTTTCTGGTTCCCACGACACAGGGTATCCTAGTGTGGGGCCAGAAGCAATGTATGTGCCTGTATGTAAATGTTTGTTTATTTGTCTGTTTACCTACCTGTCACAAAATTTAACCAGTTAGAATATGACCTTGAAAAGAAAAATTACAAACCAATGTTATGGTGGTCCGATCGCGTCATTTAGAATTCTATAGATTTAAACACTTTTATTTTGCTTTAGCAAATACATATTGTTATTGTAAAGAAACCATCAAAATGTTTAGTAAGGGCTTTATTAGGAGCTTTTGCTGAATAAAGGCAGCAAACAACGGTTATTGCGGCGTTCTGAGGAAGGATCGGCATTGTTTGTAGTATTAAGCATATTTACTTAATATTTACAAACATTTACAACCGGCACGGAGCTTTTTTAAATTGCGAAATATTTATTACTTCCGGAAAAAACAATAGTCCAGTCTGTGATATAAAGTTATTTGCTTTGTTAAAGGTGGAATAAAGAGGTTTTGATATAGATAGATTGATGGACAGAGAACACTTTATTGTACATTAATTTCTTAACCTAAGAGTGCAGATGGCGGCCTTGATCTCTTTCAATAGTACAGCTAATTAATGCTACAAGTGATGTCTGTTAAACTGGAGATGCAAAATTCTGTTTTCAGGTGTTTTGCTGACGTCCCACAAACAAAATGACTATAATTAGATAAAATACCATGATTTTAAAACAATATATAAATAAATAAGAAAACATGAAGGAAGGAAACATGAGTGCCTGAGGTGTTCACCTACCTCAGCGCTTGAAATTGTCAATCCGCGGTGGGCACGCGCAGTAATTGAGCCCATACTCTCTTTCTGAGAGAATGCCTGTGCACTGCAATGGTTACTTAAAAAAAAGAAAACCTAAATAATGATAAAAGCGTATTAAAAAAATTCACTTCAGCGGCTATTACAGTTCTCTGAGAAAGAATCTGCATTAATATGTAGTACAAATAGTTACTTATAATACTTTCATAACCAAAGGGTACGGGACCCTATTACTAAGACTCCGCTGTCCGTCCGTCCGTCCGTCACCAGGATGTATCTCATGAACCGTGATAGTTAGACAGTTGAAATTTTCACAGATGATGTATTTTTGTTGCCACTACAACATAAACATAAACATTTACATACAGGCACATACATACATACCCTATCGTGGGAACCAGAAACGACGACATCACAAAACATGTAAACATCCAAGACCTGGGTTTTTTTTTGTCCCCAGCCGGGATTCGAACCCGGGACCTCTCGCATGGTATGCAGATGCACTACTACTGCGCCACGAGGTCGTCAACAAATACAAAAAACAGCTTAAAATAAATGTTTAAGGAGAGCTCACATACAACAATGGTGATTTTTTTACGTTTTTTGCTCGATATTAATAACGGAAACAGGTAGACACCTGAAATATTCGAATGTTGTATAGATAATGGTACGGAACCCTTCGTGCGCGAGTCGCACTCGCATTTGGCCGGTTTTTTCAACTTGCAAAGTTCCAATTGCTTATGGACAAATTTAATGATGACTTTATACTTTATTGCACACCTAAAAACACATAAATAAAACACAACATTTACAGAAAAATTAAAGTGTACATGGCGAGCTTATTTCAGCAGAAATCTCTTCCAGCCAACCCATTGATGTGGTGATACGAACATTATAAACAATAATATGACTACATATGAAATATGTAGAGTGGCGAAAAATTCGACCAATTCCTCACACGAGGTGATAGTAGGTAGGTACTACTGGTTTGACAGGTACAAACTCTCACATGTATAAGAGGAATTCAGAAAGTCAGTGATAGCCTTGTCTTCAGGTACAAACTCTCACAGGCATGAGGAATTCAGAAAGTCAGTGACAGTAGCCTTGTCGCCAGGTACAAACTCTCACAGGTATAAGAGGAATTCAGAAAGTCAGTGATAGCCTTGTCGCCAGGTACAAACTCTCACAGGTATAAGAGGAATTCAGAAAGTCAGTGATAGCCTTGTCGCCAGGTACAAACTCTCACAGGTATAAGAGGAATTCAGAAAGTCAGTGATAGCCTTGTCGCCAGGTACAAACTCTCACAGGTATAAGAGGAATTCAGAAAGTCAGTGATAGCCTTGTCACCGCCGGTCGTCCAATTTGCATCTTTATGTATATTTATATACAAAAGTCATTTTCCCTCCGCTCTGCCGCCCGCTAATCCTTTTATACTTATTCCGCTACAAAGGCTACTCCTTGCGGAGTAAAAAAATTGGTTCCAAACTGCCCGTTGGTTGAAAGATGTTGAAAAAACATTGGGATTTCAAACAAGCGTACCGCTGGTTTATACTTATGCTTCATGCCATAAGAACACTGAAACATACACGTCCATTGCGCGCTAACATTTTTTTCATTATTTTAGTCGCCCAAAATAATTTGTTGATTTAACAGAAAATAATTATACGAATGATACGAAGAATTATACGAAGACGGTGGTAGCCTAGTGGGTAGAACCTCGGACTCGGAAGTGGGAGACCCAGGTTCGATCCCCGGTGCGGGCATGTACCTATGACTTGGTTTTCTAAGTTATGTACATTTGTGAAGACATAGTAGCAATACCACTCGCTAACGGTGAAGGAAAACATCGTGAGGAAACCTGAGTGTCTGAGCTATTCACAAACCTCAGCGCTTGAAATTGCCAATTCGTGGTGGGCACGCGTGGTGATTAAGCCCATACTCTCTCCCTGAGAGAAGGCCTGTGCCCTACAGTGCGACGTATATAGGCTGCTTATGTTATGTTAATTATACGAATAAAATAGTTTGTTTTTATGTCCAGTTAGCTTTTAGGTTGGTTCCAGTAATAATACTATGATTGTTTATCTTTTAACATGGCTTCTCCAAAGATTTCGAAACATTTTTTGACCAAGTTCTCCATTAGACGGCAGTTCACTTTATATGTCAAATTAGTGTCGGGTGTACGAGTAGCAACCCACTTTAAGTACTGCCACAGTAATTTTTATTTGAATGCAATATTTCTACCTCTAAGGCCCGGTTTATAAAAAAGAGACGTGGCGCTGACGTGTGACTAATATAAACCTTAGTAGTACGTAGCGTAGTGTGGTTATTGTCGTAAGGAGAATTGCGCCCGCGCCTCCAGGCGACTTAGTAGCCATGGCGGGATATCGCCTGCAGTCGCGGGCGCAATTATTCTCCTTGCGACAAAAACGACGCTGCGTCTTTCCATTATATACAAGGGTAAAACGCAGACATAGGTAACAATATTAAAAAATACAATGAATTGCCTGTTAATTTTATGAAGATGGATGGCTATCTAAAATTGTTTTTATTTTTTTTTATTTATTTATTTATCCACTTACAGGCCGCACACATTTTTACAGGCTGCGCCTAATACGACATAGTAGTACCTGCCTGCATACATTCATAAACTCACGCTTGTACCCCAGAGGGAGCCAGAGACCATAGCTAATTTTAATACTACTTAAGGTCACAACGGATACCTTTTGTGACCTTCGTAAATTTGCTCAGAGTACACGAAAACAGATCGATAGTTTCCACGACCTGGTTTAGAAGCTGCAGTGCGTGCGTCAGAGGAGCCTTGCCTAGCAGTTTGGTGCACGCGCGCGGCACGGCCAGCAGCCGCGCCATTTCTTAAACAATTGCTCCATTTCAATGAGAGCTGTCTTGTACGTCGTGACCAAATGTTAAAATAAGGCAAAACAAAAAACATACACGATGGTTCCGTTTAGGCGGCGTAAAGTTTGGAATACGGTGCTGAAATTGTGCATTCCAAAGTATACACGATCAGTTACATACTCTTGCTTTCTGGCACCGTATGAAATGGACAGACACAACGACGCTATGCTACGTACTATTAAGGTCTATATTGTGTTACTTTGATTATCCGCCACCATCTCACGTCCTCGCCACGTCTCTTCTGTATAAAGGGTGCCTTAGGAGATAATCAGGCACGAAAGCTGAAGCCGACCCACCCATTCCGGCAACTCTCTAGTCGAGAACTCACTCTAAATGGCTATTTAAGCGCCGGGACTCATCCAGTTCCCTTTACTTTTAAAAAAGATATTCTACGCTCTAAAGCACTTTAAAATGATCTTTTTTACTCGTTCGCCGAATCGTAGAGTGCCGCGGAGGGACCGCTCTTCAACGAAACGAGAGTCAAACTTACTGAGTGATAAAGTCGGAGATTTTGACGTTTTCGGGCGCGTCGAAAGAATTAATTTTTTATACAAAGCATTTTTCTTAAGATCCCAGAGTTGGTTAGAGGACCTCTTTAAGACCACTTGCACAAAAATTATCCAACTCGTGACTTGTCACAGTAAAATCAATTACAATTTAACTGTCCAAGTCTCAGAACACAGGTCCAAGTAGAGTGAAACAATAAAGTTGTCTATTGGAAAGTCCAATGATTGAAGTTTGGATCGTGACACCAGAGGTGGCACTCATTATTTTTTTTTTTTTTTTAGTCATTAATATTTGAATATAGAAAGACTATTTATACGATACTAACTGTCACGGAAAAAAATGTTTTGCCGCATTGATTAGCCTACGACCTATTATCAGACCTAACAAAATATATTACACAATTTTTTTCATAATAATCGGTGAAGCCGTTGCGGAGGAGTTTGAACACTGTGACACGAGATTTTTGTAATAAACAATAAATAAGTGATGGATGGAGAAGTTCGTAAGGAGGCTCGAAATTTCGCCGATGCCTGCACTTGCCCATTAGCTCAGTTGGTACGGTTAGCCAGAGGTCGCGGGTTCAAATCCCAGCATGGGTGGAATTTTTAGCCTCTAAATAGGTTTTTAAAATTGTCCTCAGCACGGGTCAGTGCAACAAAAAGAATATATATTAGATCTGTTTATTTAACTCACTAAAACATAATATTTTATCCATCAATTAAAGTCTGACTAGACTACTCAGGTAGGCTGTATTAGATTGTATACACTGAAGTTTCGGGAGCTGATGTAAATAACCCGTAGTTTTCCGGACAGAGAATGATAATGTAGCATCTAGCATCTGATATTAATAGAAAGTACGTAGATCACGGAAACACTACTCGCGGATTGGCGATTACATGTTCATGTTATTGGAGATTCTTCGAACTTCTAAAGTTTCAAAAACCTATTTAGAGGCTAAAAATTCCACCCATGCCGGGAATTGAACCCGAGACCTCCAGCTAACCGTGCCAGCGCTCTCCCAACTGAGCTAGTGAGCAAGTGCAGGCATCGGCGAAATTTCGAGCCTCTTTACAAACTTCTCTGTATTACGTACAGGCAGCGACATCTGGCCTAAGTAATTTACATCACTTGCAGCCCCGATTAACCCACTTTGCAGTTAGGTTATTACATCAAAATAAATTCTAAGGTTTCTTCAGGTTTCCTTAGTGTTTCCGTCACAACATGCGTCGTATTTACGCGCCTCGTTCACACTGGGATGTAACCGCTATCGACTTGAAAGAGTCTGACAGTGAAGATATAATGATGCAATCCTTTGATTCGTGAGATAATGAGTCTAGTGCTTCGAATTGATTTGTATCTTCCAAATCTCTTTGCTTGGGATCTATTTATGTCGACCGCACATGATTCAAAGTTTTCTTTTCATTCAAATTCTATGGCCAGCTCTTTAGCTGCAAACTGAGGCAATGAAAAAGACAATTGCGATAAAAGCCGCAGTTATTCTTCTAGAGCTCCGCGCAACACGAAATTTTGTTTCGTTGTTTTATGTTTTAACCCTCAGCTTTGCTGGGCGATCCATTTGACCTCTGCCGAGGCTAAGTCGCTTAAGGTGATATTACACGGTTCAACCAAATTGAAACAATGCTATTGAAAAGCATTGGACATTGAAGGGTCTTTACCCTTTCGAGACATAGCCGCCCACATGACAGAATGTCCAAATTGTGCGATTACCTATGTGTTAAATACAAGAGTCAAAATGCACAACAGACATATAATACGATTATTTGAAAGAACGATTGTTATATTGCAGGAGGATCTTTTTCGTCTCGATGCATATTGTTCTCAAAATAAACTAGATTTAAATCCCACAAAATGTGCAGTTGTTACGTTCTCTCGAAAACTCCACCCATTCAATTGTAATTACACACTTAAAGGTCATAAGTTGATAAAGGAAGAATCGATCCGTAACTTTTTGATGTACACATCCAATCTATTGTAAAAAAAGCCTATAAAGCGCTAGGGTTTATCATGCGTATTTCTAGAGACTTCAAACATATTAAAACGATAAAAATCTTATATTGTACTTTAAAATATAGTGTTCCGGTAATATAGTGTTATAACTTTAAAAATGCCACTATTCAGGAGAGCTGAAAGTAAATTTTTCAATCCTTTAAATGCATTTTTTCAATACATTAACATATTAAGATAAACATATTATATATGATTAGAATGCTTAAAAAATATGCTTTCTGAATTAATTCAACAATTTTCAGCATTCCTGTAAAAAATATCACTTATAACACTATACTTGATAAGATTTTCAAAAATCAGAAATAAAAATAGTCAATAATCAAAATAAAACTTTATTTATTTTCGGATTAAACAATCTAATGTATGTTTAACATAAACACAATCATTAATAAGGCACTGGAAATGATATGAAATAATAACCTCTTCAACTTTTTCACAAATTAAAAAAAAATCAAACACTCTTTTTTTCTAAATTAAACTTCCTCTAAAGTTGTAATGTCGCAAATTATCGCATTAATCAGTCTTTTAAAATGTAGTATGAAAACAACCTGTGTCCTGCAGTGTGCGTCAAATGGCTGATGATGATGATGATGATGATCTACTTGGGGTTGGGTACTGATCACTAACTCGCATGGAAAACCTTCATGAACGGTTTTATTTGGTAGATCAGCATTAAGAAAACATTATAAAATAAGTATATTCTGAATGTTATCTTACCTTCAATACTAAATTGAGATAAGATAAGATAAGAAGAGAAGAGGGGTTGAGGTTCATCATCATCAGCCGTTTAACGTCCACTGCAGGACATAGGCCTCCCTCATGGTTTTCCCTAACCATGAAGGGTTGAGGTTGCCGTGACTTGTTTTCAGCAAAACATTGAACATTCCACTGCAGGACATAGGCCTCCCTTATGGTTTTCCCTAACCATGAAGGGTTGAGGTTGCTGTGACTTGTTTTCAGCGAATCATCGAGCAATAACTTTATTAGCATCTTCTTTATCTACTTGCGGCGGTGTACTGCTTTCTGCGTCAACGTCATACGATGAGCCTAGAAAAATAAATAAATAATTTAAAAAGTATTAAAAAACATACACAAAATTAAATGAAAATCAAAACATACCAAACAATGATGGAGAACGTATTTTTAGACTCTGTTGTGACTCGATCTCCGCAAATTTCAGCTTTATTTTCTACAATGAAACAGTATAAAAGTACATTACAGCTGGCTGTGTTGTAAAAAATAGTAATAGATAGGTAACAGTATCCACATCTGATACTGTGGCCAAGGGCTATTCGTAAAAATAAACAAAACCCGTGCAGGTATTCATATTCTTTAGTCAGTATGGTAATCATCTGTACCCCAAAAATAAAATAAAAAGCAATGTAGGTAGGTACAAAGCAAGGCAAGTACCTTTATGTTCCGTGTCGTCATTGAACTCGTTTGATTTTGTAATTTGTGAGCCTGCAATAATGATAATAATTATTAAACATAAAACGAAAACTATGCCATAGCTTCATATTGATTGTAATGAATTTATTTCCATAAGGGTACAATATTGAAAATATTTTTTAATAATACCTGCAACTCTGGTGTATTTATCTGAATTGTTCAGTGTCATTTGTAATATTTCTTTATCTGAAATAATAATAGTTATTGTAAATTATTTATATGCATAGTTGAGAAGCAGCGGTTATATTAAAGGTAAAGCCGGGTTTTCACGGTCTTGGTGCGCTCGGACTGAGTCTAATAAGATGACTACTAAGATGCTACTCGTATCGTGAACACTGGCGATTTTAGTGCACTCGCATACGAGTAGCATCTTCGCAGTCTTATTAGACTCAGTCCGAGTGCACTAAGACCGTGAAAACCCGGCTATTATGACGATTTTTGGTATTAAATTCGGTGTTAAATCGTGCTAAACCATTATTTGGGTACCTATTAATCCGATATAATGTTACAAATCGAAATGATCCTATGTATGAAGAGTAAAAGAAAAATAAAACCATCTAAAATACAGTTACAACTTATAATGTATCTGTATATTAGATTTAATTTCAACAAAAATAATCAAATAAAGTGTTGTAAGTTTAAATGTAACACTATATTACTATAAACGACACCAAAACTTCCGTATTCTGATAAAGAAGGTAGTATTATTTCAACTTACCACGTTTTATTTGCAGGCGTCGTGCACTACTGCTTGTTCTAACGTGAGAAGTAACACTGTTCGAGAACAAAGCTTGCCCAAACTGGCTTAGTAATAGACCGTTACATCACCATCTAGCGGTGATTTTATAGAACTAGAATTATAACGATATTTGAGGTGAAATATGAAATAAAACCGAATCGAACTGTGTATATAACTCAAAATCAATGATTTTTGAATTGTAACGGTATATTAGCGGAGGTGCGTTTTGTTAGAAGTCATCTAGAATACGCATCTCAAGTTTGGAACCCCTGCTATGATGTGTATGTTAAGAGATTAGAAGGAATCCAAAAACGATTTATTCGTCACGTGAACTTTAGAACAAAATGCCGAAGTCTGGAATATTTAGGTTCGTGCCGGACACATCACATCTTGCCACTCCAAAAGCGGCGTGAAATATCAGATTTAGCTCTGCTACTCCGAATTGCGACGGGTCAAATTGACTGTCCACTCCTTCTCATAAAATTAAAGCTCTATGTCCCTCACAGGTCGAGGCGAAACAATCCGGTATTCTGTCTGGACAGTGTCTCAACAAGGTACAGACAAAATTCATATTTGTGGAGAGTCTGTAATAGCTTTAATGAATGGGCGAAGAGCATTGACATAGACTTGTTTAATTCTTCAGTGGCTAGTCTGAAATCTAGACTTAATGCGAATTTCTTTTTCAGTGATTAATATCTATACATATTATACATAGGTACAATATAATGTAAAATAAAACTGTGTAAAATCTCTGTTATGACCGATGTTTGTGTTATCTGTAATCTGTTGCTGACGATTATGTTTATCTGTCTATCTCGCTATTCTGAATTTATAAGTGGAGACTTTTAATTGGCCTTCTGTTTCCTATGTTGGTGTTATTCTGTTATATTGTGGTGTTAGTCTTCTTTAAAACAAAATAAATAAATAAATAAAAATAAATATGTATTACTCAGTAATGATTTATGACATTCAATATTTACTTTAGCTATGTCGCGTCAACAACTGGCACTCGCCGGAGTGTCACTAATCTGCGACTATTTAAAAAAGTTGATTTATAAAAAAGAAATATATACTTTTTATTTTCAACATTATGTCCTCTTCCGTGACACCGTCAATCTTTCAGTCTTCTTTTAATGACCTTTCATTCTCACGTTGATTTCTGACCTTGTAATTTTGTGATTTTTTTTCCACAAACACTCATCAGTTTGGAAACGGTCCATAAATTGCGGCACATGTCTGCCACGCCACTGAAACAAATGCGCCCGATCTTTCAATCCCCGCGTTTACATTCGCATTGATTGATTGTAAATTTGATTCAAATGCACTGAAAACGTTCGTAAAATTATAGCTTTCAATGAAATTGCGCAATAGAATGGAAATTTATTTGGACGTCTTAATGTAATGCAATACTGAACCGAAATTGTACCTTGTAATATCGCCTTTAGGTTTATTGCATTGTGGGCACAGTTTAAGTTATACTGTGTTGTGGGAGTCGTTTTGATTAGTTATTGGAAGTGGTTTAATTATCGGCAGTCCCTGGTCTCTGCCTACCCCTCTGGGATATAGCCGTGAGTTTATGTTATGTTATGTGACTGAAGAAAGGTGACAAGTTTGTCTTGGGAGTTTCGTTGACTGTCTCGCCTCCCTATAGCGACGGAACACAATCCTCTTTGGTCTCGACTCAGAAAGACGCATGTGAAGCTAGCACCTGGATCATCTGTACGATCTAAAATCGTTTGATCGTTCATACTCCAAGCGGTCAATACCTAATATAGGACAGTCTCTCTGAAACAAGATCTTAAGGATGAAACACAATAACATGGTGGAGGTGGCGGTCTATACATTAATACTACTGCAATAAATGAAGGCCGCCTATGGACTGCCACATACGTCGTGTTCACGCCATTGCGTGACGTCGAACCCTACCCGCTCAATTTGCGACGGACTTGACTGCAATGACAAGCGTCCGTCCAAAACAGTCATAAAAACTCCGCTCCCTAGTGCGCACGCGCCGCCCTGCACTAAATCCGCACCCCCGCGCCCCGCGCGACGAAAACTCTGTGGAAGTTACATGCGATCGGACTGGCCAGTCCTGGACTCAGTGTACGTGCCATATCAGCCCTCGTCTCCACCGTCAGCTCAACCCCAGAAAAAGAGGAAGCCAGCTCAGGTCTACCCAGGTCGGTCCCAACAGCCATTCCTCTTTTTCTTTTTCTCACGTCGAATGTGAACCTTACAACCTCACACGTCGTTATTTATTATGTAAAGGATTTATTATTTATTTACCTTTATTTTTGTAAAGGATGAAGCAAATCAACGCGAAAGCGGTGGCGGTCAATACATAAATATTACTGCAGTAAATGACGTATATATGTACCGCTACCACCACCAACACCGCCACCGCGTTGGTGTGTTTCATCCTTTAATTATTCCAGCCTTTGTCGTTTTTACCTCCTCCACAAGTAGCAGAACACAGCGAGCCAGGCGTGGCCAGCCAGTGGTACCGAGGCCGCGAGCACGAAGATCCATCGCCGCCACAAACGCCACACTCATCCACACGGCGCGTCGAGCCCACGCGGAGGTCGCAGCCCACTCTCTGTTGAGGAGAGACAAGAATTAACTTGCGGGTGTGAAAAAGAGGCTTTTGACACAGAGCGGTACATATATACATACACGCTGACGATAAACGGTACATACAGAAGTCTGAGTGGTTTAAAAACCACGGTTATGTAATTAGTAATGAAAAATGCTATCATTTACCCCCCGTTTCTCGTACACTAACAAGCTGTTAATCTGCTGTTAATAACAGCTGTCAGTGGTTTTTTTTGTAAACACTGGTCAATTGACAGCTGTTAACAGTTCAGTAGATTAACAGCGTGCTATTGTACGAGAAACTGGGGGTTAGACTATTACTTTAAAGTAGAAGTAAAATTGTCTAAATAGATGGCATTTTTAATCACTAACCGCGGCTTTCAAACCACTCAGATTTCAGCGTGTACACATACATATATAGAAATCTTAACTCATAACCCTTCCTTTGGGCTCTTCCGAAGTCGGAAAAAACCTCACTCAACCTACGTATCATAAGTCCCAAAACATAAAAACAACTCCTCAAACTCTATACAATCACGCGCGTCGCAAACCTCCGTTGTTGTCTGTACAAATTGCGAAGATTTGCTATAGTGAGCTTCCTCATCACATATTCAGGAGACAGACATTGGGAGCGGCGTTACCCCCACAGACAATATGACTTGCACAATCTCGGCCTGACTGAGGCTACAGCTTACGATGACGATACAAAAACCAGAGACATAAGGTAAATATCGCTCCTTGTAGCGGTTGGAATTTTAGGTAGATTCGATTTAGATTAGATTACATTATAACTCTTTATAGCACACCATTACCATTAGGGTTTACATGAAAACGTAGGGGTTTTTTCAGTGCTTTTAAAATATGGATAAGTGCCAACTGCCTGGATAGTCTAGCGGTTGACACGGTTGACTATTAAAACAGATGTCATGGACTTGATTACCACTGGAGACAACCGAATTTGATTTTGTACAAATAGCTTCAGTCTGGATTTATTTTCATGTTTCTGATGTCAAGACAAGGGTCTGGAAATCATGGATATGAAGTTCGTAGTAGTATGACAATAATATTTAATCAATTTACAGTTAGACCAATAGGGGATGTAAAAGCGAAGGGCAAGACAAAAAGTATCCGAAACCGGCATGCGTACTTGCGACAACTAATGAATGTTGATGAAGCAAGAGAGGTTTGTCACGATCGTTGCAAGTGGCAAACCCTGATATCTGCTTACCTCTACGGGATACAGGCGTGAGTTTATGTATTGCAATGTAGAGTCACTATGAACTAATAGTAAGTTTCCGCACTTTACTTAAATACCTGACTTAAGCTAGTGAGCAATATCGGAACTGCTTTAGGTAAGTTCTAAGAACACTCGCGTTCTTACAAAACCGAACTCGGAACTTACAACTTATCAGTCTCTAAGCACCCACTTAACTTCACTTCCTCAAACATTATATACTTTGTACTTCGACTTGTATTCTCAGAGGTATCCTTTTTTAAAAGTTTCATTATGAAGCGCGACATGGAATAACGTGCCAAGGGTTTTACACCGTAAGGGTATAGTAATAAAGCTGCTGGTATTACGCGGGCCATTTTACTGATACAATTTTGTAGTACATTCGATAGCACATCAGCCTTTTATACGCCTGTACTCTGCTCAGTTTGTGAAGTTATAGCAGCAATACCACTCGCTAACGGTGAAGGAAAACATCGTGAGAAAACTTGGGTGTCTGAGCTATTCACATACCTCAGCGCTTGAAATCGCCAATCCGCGGTGGGCACGCGTCGTGATTAAGCCCATACTCTCTCTCTGAGAGAAGGCCTGTGCCCTACTGTGGGACTTATATAGGTTGCTTATGACTCTGCTCAGTTAATTTACGGATATATTCGTGAAAAAAAGTTTATATACGAACAAGAATGATATACGGACTAAATAGTTTGTGGGTTATACAAAGTAACGGGTACCAATGGTGGTTTCAAGGACCTAAGGCAAAAAACCTAGGACTAGATAGCATTCACGCCAAAACGGCCGTTTTTGGCATAAATGCTGTCTAGTCCCATTTCTTTGATCCTAGATTCTCGGTTGTCAGTTGGGTCTTAATAATCAATACTTAATAATCAATCAAGTTCTCAAACGGAGACCACATATCGGCAAGCGCAGCGTAGGACGACCAGCCACAAGATGGACAGATGACCTCATCCAAGTGGCAGGAAGGCGCTGGTAGCAGGCCGCTTCCAACCGGTCTTTTTGGAAATCCATGGAGGAGGCCTATGTCCAGCAGTGGATTTCTTGTGGCTGAATGATTTTTAGTAATATTGGTAAGCCTATCCTACTAATATTATGAATCTGAAAGTTTGTGAAGATGTTTAAATGTTTAAATGTTTGAATGTTTGTTACTCCATCACGCAATAACGGCTGAATGGATTTTCGTGAAACTTGGCGTACAGATAGACAAAGACCTGAATTGATCCATAGCATACTTGATGTCCGGTAATGCATTCAGATGGGATAATATTTCTTTTAAGTTTAAAATAGAAGGCGTTGTGCGAGCGAACGTTGTGCTTTAAAAATAGATGGCGCTGTACAAGATTCGTACAAACAGATTCCGTGGTGGTACAAAGTTCGCTGGGACAGCTAGTTTAGTATAAAAAACTGGCCAAGTGCATGTTGGGCCACTTGCAGTGTATGGTTCCGTAGAAAAGAAAGAGGTTTATCTGCTTTACAGAACTAACAACTTCATCAAAGTAATTTTCAATGGATTTTGTACGAAGTTTTCCTTTTCCTGTGTTTTGTTGGTATAATAAATGTCTTTCTCATCTTCTTTTGCATAATTCAGGTGAAGGTGAGATACCCTAGAACACCGACACGTTTTTTCGGCGTGATTAATATGTTTGTCTATGCCAAATTCCAGCTTTATAGTACTAATCATCTCTGAGCTAGGCCGCGGATAGACAGACAGACAGACATGGCGAAACTATAAGGGTTTCTTGTCGACTACGGAACCCTAAAAACGATAGGATTGATATCTTCAGTTCTAAAATACAAAAATCCTAATAAATAAAGATAAATTCGTAACTGACAGATAAATGGTTCGTAAATAAAACATTTCTTCATCATCATCATCAGCCATTTGACGCCCAATGCAGGACATAGGCCTCCCTCATGATTTTCATAACCATGAGGGGTTTTGCCATAATCGCCACGCTTGGCAGGCGGGTTGGCGATCGCAGTACGTGGTTAGAATCTCAGGAAGACGCTGCTGCCCGTCTTCTGGTAATTTATTTCCTTACTCATTTCTTACTCTTACTCTAAATTATCTGTAAAAAAGATTTCATTTTTTCTCCATTGGTGGCGCTAATGCGCCTCAAGGAGCCTCTTAAAGTTTGGCAGGATCACATCATAAAAGAATCAAACTAGGGGATTCGTTTCATTAAATATTAGATTTAGTATTAGACATATTCACAATCATCATCAAATAACAACGATTAGGGCACAGGCCTTCTCTCAGAGAGAGAGAGTATGGGCTTAATCACCGCGCGTGCCCACCGCGGATTGGCGATTTCAAGCGCTGAGGTATGTGAATAGCTCAGACACCCAGGTTTCCTCACGATGTTTTCCTTCACCGTTAGCGAGTGGTATTGCTACTGTAACTTCACAAATGTACATAACTTAGATAGAAAAGTCATAGGTACATGCCCGCACTGGGAATCGAACCTGGGTCTCCCGCTTCAGAGTCCAATGTTCAACCCACTTGGCTACCACCGCTTTCATAACAACGATTAATGACGGACCATTACAGTATTGCCACATGCAATAATTCCTAACAACACACTAAGCAACCACAGATCTCCGATACCGTAAAACTCTCTCTCTCTAACAATATATTTGGCACTCGGTAACAAGTTGAGCACAGAAGTTTGCCAAAACCGTCTTCGTGGACACTCAAAAAGTTAGCTCGACGCCCGGTTCCGTCGTCACCGGTGTATTTTGCATAATTTCATATATTATTTAAAAGCGAAGTTCGCGTCGTCTGCATAATTCCGCGATTTCGGAATACTAATTCTTGACCTGAAGTTGGTAACCCTCAGCGGCACGTTACATAAAGTTTGCCAAAGCCTTTTTGTCTTCGGGCAAAAAAGTTGTCCTCCTGATCCTGTCCCGCGAGTATTTTGTTTTAGGGACGTTTTAAAAAAATGAGCCTACCTCTGAGATTGCTCTTGAGTAGTTGCTAGCACGATGTCTACTATAGTAACTTCTTACTCGCATTTTGTACCTTGTAATTTATTTCAAAACCATCGGTAGCATAATGAAAACAATTACAAACCTTTCTCTCTACTCACGCAGTCAGAGACGAGCAATTGACGGCGCGAGCTCCGTCTCTACTCGATCTTTGTAATGTTGTCAAATAAAGTTTATTCTTATTCTTATTCTTATTAAGCTCTTCGAATAAGGGCGAAACCTGCCCCTATATTAAGCGCACCAAATCTTGAACGATTCCAATAGTCTAACTCTCAGATTAGTATGGAATTTGACAGCCAGACTATTGGAGTCGCTCAGGATTTGTTGCGCGTAATTAGGCCCCAGATCGGACTCGTCCGAAAAAAATTCAAGCAAGTGATACCGGAACTAAGCTAATAATGTGTGGTGCTAATGTGTGTACATACATAATGTTGGGAGATTTTTGAACTAAAACTTTCGTAAGCAATAATCCTGAGCGACCAAGTTTTGAATAATAATCTCAGGGCCAGCTGGCCCTGGTTAAATGTCGTGCTGCCTCTTCAAAATTCTCGTGACAGAACGTTACTTAAGTAATTACTTAGTGAAATTCTCAATCCAGAAACTGGCCCTAAGTGGCTAAGCTTGCGGTATCACTCTAGTGCAAGCCGGTCTCCAGACAGTTGACACATTAGTGCGTCTGTAACACACAAGTGCTGGCTGAATATTGCATGAGTTTGCCTCCTGGCCACTATGGCAAATAACTATTATTATCTAGCTCCTCTGAGCTACAGGGTGACAAAATTGCAGCACGTTTGAACTTTATTTTTTAAACCACGTTAAATCACTTCAACAGCACTATAACAAATAACTTCCACACACAATACAATCACTTGAACTGGTCCCAAACTAGGATACCCTGTGCTATGGTAACCAGGCAGGGACGTCACAAACGTGAAAATACACCCAGAATGAGGCCACTTGTACAAATGTACGGCGGCCCCCATTGGAAATCTAACCCAAGACCCTCTGTTTTGGTAGCCTTAACGGCTAGACCAACAAGGCAGTCGCAAATATTGTTAAATATTCCGTCTATTCGTAAAAAAAAGTTTAAATTTCACATTTAGGTCCATTTACGGGCTCCTCTCTTTAAAAATTATGGATATCAATATAAAAAATATCGATCTAACATAAATAATGCTTCTTTGCTTTATGCAAAATTGTTACATTGCAATAAAATAAACCTGGTATAACATAAATACATATGCATACAAAAAAACTGTCGCTATCAATAAATTTTAAATCTCTAAAATACATGGTTTCCACTATAAAACATAGCTTCAATTTCTAATCGCGCTTTGCAAACTTTAATAAGAGAAAGTGGCCTTAAAATGGTTCGCTTAATATTACTGAAGTCTCAAGTTTTGATATGGTATTGTGTCAAAATCTCGATACGGAAAATCTGGATTCAATCCAAAATTTCGTTTTAATTGACAGTTAACAGAATTTTTTTTCAGGTTAAAAATTGTGTTTCTAATAATGGGTTGGTTAAAGTTACAATGCGTAAAACTATAGAGCAAAGAAAAGAATTATATAGCAAATTATAGAAAGATGATACGTTATAGTTACAAAACCAATTAAAGTAAATTTACATAAACCGCTATCTCATTTTTCGCAGGTGAGCAAGCAAATGGAGTTATTATGGAAAACTCGCGGCTGTCGAACGTGTATGTTTTTCAGGCTCCACAATGAACCAAAACCCCTTCGGTTTCGTTACACAGTGTACGCTGAATGAAATTTAACCTTGTTCCGTATTAAATATTCACAAAATCCGCTGAATTTCGTAACAAGTTAGTACAAATTAAATTGAAATAACCTCAGCCCGTGTTGCCGAGACAAAGTATGCAAATAATTTGGAACTTACCTCTTGGGCTATGTGAAAAACACTATGTGTAAATAAGAAATTAAAAACAATTAATGATACTATAACATTTTCATAGCGTGTTAAGTGGCTCCAGGAGGTGCCAATAATGAGAAAGTACATATTTTACAAAAAGTGGTTTACAAATCTCACAATTACAAATATATAATAGCCGACAACCTAGTACGAAGCGGTGGTAGCCTAGTGGGTAGAAAATTGGACTCGGAAGCGGGAGACCCAGGTTCGATTCCCAGTGCAGGCATGTACCTATGACTTTGTTTTCTAAGTTATGTACATTTGTGAAGTTATAGTAGCAATACCACTCGCTAACTGTGAAGGAAAACATCGTGAGGAAACCTGAGTGTCTGAGCTATTTACATACCTCAGCGCTTGAAATCGCCAATGCGCGGTGGGCACGCGTGGTGATTAAGCTCATACTCTCTCTCTCTCTCTCTCTGAGAGAAGGCCTGTGCCCTACAGTGGGACGTATATAGGCTGCTTATGAACCTAGTATCAAGGATTAGATAGCATTTGTGATAAAAGTAAAAAATATATATAAACATAAACATTTACATACAGGCACATACATTGCTTCTGGCCCCACACTAGGATACCCTGTGTCGTGGGAACCAGAAACAACGACATCACAAACATGTAAACATCCAAGACCTGGGTTTTTTTTTTGTCCCCAGCCGGGATTCGAACCCGGGACCTCTCGCATGGTATGTAGATGCACTACCGCTGCGCCAAGAGGTCGATATCTTATTATCTTCATTTAATTTTATTTCAGTGGTGCGCTCTAATTTTCTTCTCATGCATTTGTATCTTATTCTCTGAGATCATTATTCTACGTACTTCTCCAATGTATTAGTCGTCCATAAAAAGATGGTCTGAAAGAGATCACTTATAGTGATAAGGCCGCCGTCTAGGCTAAGAAATTTCGAAGTTAAGAAATTTCTGTGTAATCCATCTATTTATCTATCAATTTTGCCGCTTAAGACTAGTTCTGCAAATAAATTCCTAAGACCTTACATAAATTAAGAACAACATATAACTAGACTGGCCTCTGAAACTCAACCGCTAAGCAATTACCATCAAACCTACGTTTGATTCCATTTATAAGTAAGCTACAAAAGGAATTTGCGATAGGAAGTCCTTTTGCAAACCAAGAAATGACACCACGCAGAAACCTAAATATCCTAGGAGCACGTTAAATTACCGCCTGCTACTATAGGATGGAGGCCGATTCTATTCAGACTGAATATTTAAAAAAAAAATGAACGTCCCAAGCTTCGCACTAGCATCTTATCAGGCAATTCCTGTGGGGGATGCTGTGTCGTAACAGGACTGCGAATAAACACAGAGGACTCAATAGTTTGTTCAAGCAGTTTGTATTTTTTTGCAATACAAATCTTTACAAACATGTATTATTTCAACTCAGTATTAAGTCTCTCTAGTCACTCTCTCTTTTTTATAAGAGAGAGAAAAAGAGATAAACAGAGTCGATTCGATTTAGTCTGAATGTTACAAAAAGTGCACGCCCCAAGATTCGCACTGACATCTCATCAGGATTGCTTGGGACGTTACAGGAATTGTCCTGTAACGTCCCAAGCTTCGCACTGACATCTCATAAGGCATTTCCTGTGGGGGACGCTGTGCCGAAACAGGCCTGCGAACAATCATTGACAACTTAATACTTTGTTCAAGCAGATTGGCATAAGAAGACCATGCATTTTTTTGTATGTTTTTTCAATACAAATGTTTATAAACATGTATTGTTCAATTGTGTCTCTTCGTGTCCACTCTCTCTTTTTTTGTAGGGTAGAGAGAAAGAGAGAGAAACAAAGTCAATTCGATTCAGCCTGAACGTTAAAAAAAATGCACGTCTCAAGCTTCACACTGACATCTCATCAGGCAATTCCAGGGAGGAACGCCGCGCCGTAACGGGCCTGCCAACAATCACGGACCAGCGTGCGCTCGACCGAAAAAACACAACCAAAGAATCCTTTTTCATTCTCTTCTCCACGGCCGCCCTGTACAGTTAGCTGGAGCTTAAAGCAAGTACTTTGGGTCAAATGAAACGTCGTCAGCTTTCTCGGAGAATGAACAACTTCCACAAAAAACTTAATGTCACTGTAGGGGCTATATTATTATTGTATTTAATCCTCTTCATGCACTACCCGTCTCCAGTCTCTTCAAAACCAAAGGTTTGCTGGAAGAGAATGCTTCTTGCATTAAGCACGCCCTTGTACACTTACAATGTAATTAGTGCAATAAAGAATTAAAATAAATAAATATATCCGTGTGGCGCCGGATTAAGAATAGCGTCACTCCATTTCCTTCCGTGGATGTCGTCGAAGGCGACCAAGGAAATCAATCACCAGGAAACGGGCAGCAGCGTCTTCCTGAGATTCCAACCGCGTACGTACTGCGATCGCCAACCCGCCTGCCAAGCGTGGCGATTATGGCAAAACCCCTCATGTTCATGAAAGCCACAAAGGAGGCCTTGTCCTGCAGTGGGCGTGATATGGCTGATGATGAGGGGCTATGTTAAAGGAAAATGTTTTTCATTCTCTTCTCCATGGGCCTGTATAGTTTGCAAGTACTTTGCGTCAAATGAAACACAGCGGCATTCTTGGAGAACTTCTACAAAAAAAAAATGTCACTGGAGAGACTTGAATTAAGACACCTATACCCAGCGGTGGGGAGATGTGGGCTGATGATGATGATGATGACGATCAATTGAATATCGAACGCTTGAAGCATCTATCTGTTACCGTCGAGCAAAAAACGGCAAAAAATCACATTTGGGAATCAAGGGCTCCCAAGGGCTAAATATTTATTTTATTTTTTTTTTATTAACATAACATAAACTCACGCCTGTATCCCAGAGGGGTAGGTAGAGACCAGGGACTGCCACTTGCTACTTTATTTAATTATTTCTTTTTAAAGAATTTACAACTAAATATTCTGTGAATCAAGGTTCTAATTAATATCGAGCAAAAAACGGCAAAAAAATCAAGTTTGTTGTATGGGTGCCCCACTAAAATATTTATTTTATTCTGTTTTTAGATACAACCTGGTGACAGACAGACAGACGGACAATAGAGTTTTAGTAATAAGGGCCCTTTGGGTACAGAACACTAAAAATCAAGATTTTTAATAGGCACGAAAAGAACGATAGATAAATGCAAAAAGTTGACCACGTTTTACAAAACTGCAATTTACAGTTTATTGACACTCGAAGTAAAGTCGACAGCATATCAACCTTTACACTCGTGCACTCTACTCAGTTACGTAACGGGTGACTTTGCAACTAAAATTTACATTGCGTAGCCGATCACAGATTAACAATTAGGGACACTAATTGCACTAAACGGCGACGCAGTATACCTACACTGAATTTTCCGAAACTCAGAATTGTCATAGTAAACCGTGATCTTTGGTTTTATGAAATGTTTGAGCAGTTAGTATGTATGTACTGGCCAATAGCCAGCGGATTAGTAAGTTGAAGTGGCAGTGGGCGGGGCACATAGCACGCAGAACTGATGGCCGATGGGGCCGAAAAGTTCTCGAATGGAGACCACATATCGGCAAGCGCAGCGTAGGACGACCAGCCACAAGATGGACATATGACCTCATCCAAGTGGCAGGAAGACGCTGTATGCAAGCCGCTTCCAACCGGTCTTTTTAGAAATCCACAAGGAGTTCAGCAGTGGACTTCTTGTGGCTGAATGATGATGTATGTACTTCCCGCCATAGCCGAGGTTACGGGGACTACAAAATGCATGTTCGCGGAGTTCCGGGCCACATAGTTTTAATTTTAAAAACGAGGGCAAACATAGTAGACAAAGGCGAATGCCGGCGCTCGGCGCAGTTTTGCAGTCCAAGGGACAGACGCAAGCGATTTCGTTTCTACTGGAATTGTCATATTATTTTCGGCCACATACTACACCGGGAAAAGGGATGCCTAGCCAGACAAACCTTCACGTACACCCCCTCGGGCAATCGAAAGAGGAGACGGCCATGGAGTACATGAAAAAGTTCTTGGCACAAGATGCCAAGCCGATCGGCACTGGCCTGATAGCGAAACCTCCACAACTCACCGTGAAGAGGAAGGACTATATTCCTCTAGGTGGACCAAAGAGAATTAGGCTTTTTTTTGAGCAGTGGGCACACCTGCCGGAGAGCTCATAAACCACGAAGCCTAAAGGTTCTCGAGTGGAGACCATGAATCGCAAACGCAACCGGAGAATTGTAAGTTTAGTTACGCGATAAAACTCAGAATTGAGTTGCGAGATCCAGAAGTGATTTTAATGTTCGGTATATTTCATGGGCTTCATAATGCGAACTGCTTCTTAGTTTAGAGATAGCAAGGTGGCTATTATGCTATTTAGATGACAATGTTGTCTGGAATTAAAGCCAGTTCAATGCATGAGTTTTAGAACATTTATATAAATCCTGTAAATTAAGGACTTGAAAAGACTAAGTTTGGAGTTTTTTTGTCCATTTTTTCTCCAAAATGATCTAGATTTTAAATGGACACCTAGTTTAACTTGTAACGTTCATTAAGTCGCAGTTTCTGTGCTACTCTGAATAAACATTTTTGATTTTGATTTTGATTTTGATTTTAACGCGTTCGTTCGTAGTAAACTTGATTACAGTGCAGTTATTTGGGACCATCGGGAAGCCAAACATGTTTTGATGATAGAGAAGATACAAAGGAAATTTGCTAGGCCTGCACAAGCGAATGCACGGACTTTACCCGTCCCTATTTGTCTATTGCATGGTTGATCTTGATACGTTGGAGCTGAGACGGAAGCTATAATTAGGAATCCACTGCTTGTTGATGCGTAACATAATTTACAATCCTTCTGTTCTATGCAGTACTAGTATATCCGTCGCCGACAGCTATACGCGCGGCGGGCAGCGTCGCCAACACGAGTTGTTCACGGAAAGCGCGCTGCGCACGCGCCGCGCCAACAACGCGCCGACGCCTAGGGCCCTTGTTCTTCTCAACGGTTTTCCTACAGAGGTTCAACATATTATGGACATGTTTGAATCAAAATAGCGTTTGAACTAAGATTACACTTATGTAAGTAATTAATAAGGTTTACTATGTAGTCACAGAAATAGGCGCGTTTTGGGAAACTGTAAACTCCTATTGCGATATTAAATAAATAGATATAAAATATATACCTATATTATTTAATACTTTGCAGAAATAAGTGACGTAAGAAATATATTGAAAACGAAAGACATGGTGAGGGTGGGGCGGGGGAAGAGCGGGCTTCGGTCTCGCCACGGTTTGTCCTCCCATATCCATCCATATTTAATTTGCAAAGATCTCAACGGCATTATGGACACAACCATACCCCGATAAAGAATACCGTCAGCGCCACCTAGTGCTATAATTAGCAAACTATATTTTCTGTTTAATGCGTACCTAGATTGAAGGCGGTTTTTTATCTTTATCGACTTGTTTTGCCAAAGCTTTTCGCCCCAGCTTGTAACTGACGCCGAGCCCGCCTTATTATTTCGCGTCCCCTTCCCCTGATGATGTCAGGCCTTACACCCATTGTGTCAGAGGTTCCAATCTCTACAAGACTTCTTATTCTGCCGCTAAAAGGAATAGAGGTAGTTTCAGAACGACAGTTACAATAATAACTTTTCTAATTAACAAAAAACACTTTAAGAAAATAACGCCCTAGAACGAAGAGTTCGATGATTTTCAACAGATCTCGACCAAATTATATGGGAGCACCTTAGAGTATCCCATTTTAAACAACAAAAAAAATTACAAAATTGGACAACGTAGTAAGGAATTACCGCTGAACATGCACAAAGCAAATTATAGACGAACTGAGAACCTCCTCCTTTTTATAAATAAATGTACCTGTTTGTAAATAATATAAACAGGTTAATTTATATTTAATAATTTCTGTTTTGTCCTGCTCCCAAAGTTATAAATGTTAGAATTAGTCAGTTAGTTTATGTACAGTTTCTTCCCATATATATCATGTACACCTACCTACCTACTCTCTTCATCTTTCAGTTCTATCCATTCTATCTTGTCGGTTGTCTGGAAGAGATCGCTTTTAGCGATAACACCGCCAATTGTATACGGCAAAACTTAGACATGTAAGCCTTTTAATGTATTTTGTTTTCTGGTGTGTACAATAAAGTGTTCTAATTTAATCTAATCTACGCTATGGTATCCAGGAAAAAACATCACAAGCAATCATAGCCAATCCAATTCAATCAATAAGCCCATATTCGTTCACTGCTACAAATAAGCACGCCTTTTTCATCAATTTTCCATATGACAGCAGCCTTAATAAGCAACAACCCGACTGCTCAGCACTAACTACTAATCAGGCGGGACCAACCTAGGTACTTCGCAATGAGTTACATTGTTGAATTTGGGTCCCGCCTGCTTAGTTGTCAATGCTCAGAAGTCGGAGTTTTGGTCTTTTTTTATTTTATTTTTTTATTTTTATCTCTTCAGAATTTTTTTATAGCTTATGATACTCGTACAAACACGAAGAATCGATGGAGATATTATTTGTAAAAGTCTGACCATTGGTTAAGGAGTTATGAGGGAACATAGAATCGAATATAATTACACACATGCATACGAGCCAAACACATTTCCGCTTCTTTTCTGCTCCACCACAGTCGGGTGAGAGAAGAGAATGGAGATAGCTACAAAAACTGTCATAAGGAAACCACATCGTCACCCAAAGACAGTCTAGACTTTTTTGCTAGGAGACTCCTTTGTGATAGCTACGCCGCTGCGCTCTGAGATTTTAAATGAAGTGTGGCATTGAAACAGGTCAGTGGATTTTTTCCTTGTCTTTGAATTATTGGACAACGTATTGGAGATCCTATTGAAATATTTATTACAGATATTTGTGAACATAACACACAGATTTTTCTTTTTTCCCCGAGGTACAAGCCTCGCCTAGTGTACGAAACAGTACATCAAGAAGGTGCATGGCACGTTGTAAAAAGGTTATTTTTATTTTTATGTTAAAGAGTTGTCTTTGGTTAATTTTCACTACGCATCATAGATAACTATATTAACCTGAAATAGATGGTTCACTCTTGTTTTTTTATGAAGCATAGATAGTGTTGCTGTCGGCGGATGGCTAGCGTACTATTTTTTAAATAAATTTATAATACAAAAGACATGTTCGAGTGAGGATTCGAAACCACGTCACCTCACACCAACCAAACTTCGCAACGAGATGTACACGATAGAGCTACCATGAACTTAATAACGATATGCAAATTTTGGCTTCCTACGACACCGCTCATTTAGTAACCAGGCCGTCCGCTAGATGGACTTTTCTTAAATAAAATCTCGTTTGTTCTAAGTGACCACAGCATGCTACGCATCTTCACCCATTACTAGAAGGTTGTGTCAGTCATTTTTCTATTTCTATAATAATTAATACAGTCCACTTATACAATAATTTCTTATGTTTGATTGCGACCCAAACACCTAGTTTGGGGGCCCCTGGAAACTTTTGTATTTTTATCTACGCTATGCACCGTGTGGCGCCGGATTAAGAATAGCGTCACTCCATTTCCATCCGTGGATGTCGTAGAAGGCGGCTAAGGAAATCAATTACCAGGAGACGGGCAGCAGCATCTTTCTGAGATTCCAATCGCATACTATCGCATAACCGCATCGCCAACCCGCCTGCCAAGCGTGAAGATTATGGCAAAACCCCATGGTTAGAAAACCATGAGGGAGGCCTATGTCCTATGATGATGATGATGATGATGTACGATACAAGAAGTCGTGATTGTAAATGTAGTTCTGCGAATATCTGAACATATTTTAATTCTACGCCGCTACAAGAAAAGTAAACTATTTATTTATTACATAAGTAATAAATAAATAGTTTACTTTTCTTGTAGCGGCGTAGAATTAAAATATGTTCAGATATTCGCGAACTATGAATGTTTCTCGGCGTATTTACGTTTTGTATTTTAAGCAGTTTATTAGCTATTTGTTGCATATTAATTTATAATAAAAACTAATTTCAAATAATTACGACATAGTTTTACTAACAAGTTTAACCGTTTTCAATTCGGTACTTTTCATAACAAGGGTGTATTGACACAAGAAAAAAAAAACCCGAGATAACTCAAATATTCATACAAGCTAATACGACAATTTACTCGAATCTAGCGACAGATACGGTTCTTTTTTGAATAGTTTCATATTTAATACACTGACAAACGACCATCTCGCTACTTCCGATAACGTCGCATTTTTCATAATAAGCGGCAGTTTGTTGTATGCCAATGTTCAGTGTTATCCGCTGTCTTCGGGTCGAGTCATCATCATCATCAGCCCACCTCTGGCCACTGCTGGGTATAGGCCTTTTCCCCATCACGCCATCTATCGCGGTCTCTCGCCATTCGTATCGGGGCGAGTCCTAGTGGAGAAATAGACAGCGAAAAAAAAAAACCACTCCGACCAACTTTTCTCAAATTGTACTAATTATAATACAATACCCCACGAGCGCATGAGCTTTCAAACCACTTTTAGGGTTCCGTACCCAAAGGATAAGGGACCCTATTACTAAGACTCCGCTGTCCATCTGTCCGTCCGTCTGTCTGTCGCCAGGCTGTATCTCATAAACTGTGATACTTAGACAGTTGAAATTTTCACAGATGATGTATTTCTGTAGCCGCTTTAACAACAAATACTAAAAACGGAATAAAGTAAATATTTAAGTGGGGCTCCCATACAACAAACGTGATTTGCTTGTCGTTTTTTCCTCGATATTAATAATGGCAACAGGTAGACGCTTCAAATATTCAAATTTTGTATAGATAATGGTACAGAACCCTTCGTGCGCGAGTCCAACTCGCACTTGGCCGGTTTTCAAAATATTTACAACAAAGATAGGAACGAAAGCAGATCTATAACTTTTTTGTGTCAACTAGCATGTTGCTAAACTAACACTTCTGTTGCAGGCGAAAAACTGTTTCCTCTATGTTAGGTTGCATTTTTGCCAAAAGTCAGCCATTTCAAATGTCAACGTTACATCCGCGCTGACATCTGACATTGAGACGGTTTAGCGCCTAAAACCTCGGGGGTTTTGCATAGTAGCTGGGGTTTTTATTACTACGCCGTTTGTGCTGAATATATGAACCCCGGTTTCTCGCACATTAACAATCTGATAATAAATTTTTCAGTTGGCCAAAGTGCAGACAAAAAAAAAATGGGTGACAGCTGTTAGCGGTATGACTGATTGTTAGTACCATTATCATATCACACATGATTTCGTTGCATGCTGTTTTAGCAAGTGACCCCCTATTACAGGGTGACTTTGAATTCGTTCACCGTATTTTGCGGGAACATTGTAACCACGATAGAAACATATGGTGCTAGCTTTGAAAAAAAAAAATATGCGTCAAAAAATATTTTTTTTTTACTTAAAATTACTTTACTTAAGCATAAACAGGACGAAAAGTAATAAAAAAAAAAACATGTTTTGAGCGTCTTATGGTCGGCGCCGGCCAACTCAATTGTTTTTTTAATTGTTTACGCGTATCGGACGTAAGACTCTTAAGCATTTAACATATTAGAAAACCATTTTTCAACCCTACCACTTCGAATTTGGATTCACAGTTTGGAGCCGGAAATCACGAATATGTTTTACCATTACTGATAAATAAATCATTAATAATACTGTTATTCACAATGAAAAGTACATTCCCTCGTAATACCGTGAACGAATTCAAAGCCATCCAAATAGAAATCATTTATTTGTAGCAAACAAAATACACAAAAGAATTTTAACACAGAGTCAACTAAAGAAATACATACATACGTAGATATTTAAAACTAGGGCTTTAAATATTTAGCCGAATGTGATAATGTGTGTCTGTGTGTGTACTATCGAACTGAAAGACCGTTCACACCAAAAGATTAAATCATATCTTTGCAAACCATTAAAAATATAAATCACAAAATTCTAGTTATCGACCTACCACCAAATCTGGATGTATTTCCATAGTTATTGTAGTCTTTCGAAAGATTTATTTTCCTTATTTACCATCTAAAATAGTACGGCCGAGTTTGTTATTCTAACAGCCATTCTGGGCACGGAAAATTGAAGCCCAACCGAGTAACAGACACCTTTCCGATCCATTCAGGCGCCAAGACATCAAACCATAAATCTTGGCCATCATTTGAGAGCCCCGGGCGAAGCGAGTCCTATAGATAAAGTACGAATAGCAGCAGCAAATTAATGCTCAAAGGGAGGAACAGTACAGAAGCACTTAGAAAATCCTCTTGGCGGCGAGTGAAAGCGAATTGAGCCGTGTCTGACGACAAATAAGTTTTTATTTCGCGTTGGGGAGCAGAGGAAGAGCAGTGGAAGCCTAGTGGGAAGAACATTGAAGAAGAAGAAGAAGAAAAACATTTATTATACCAACAAGATACATCACAGAAACAAAATAAGCAGATAAGTAACATATTATGCACAGCAACAGAAAGAAAACTAAATACACAACAGACAAAACGAATAAATAAAACAGGACCGTTAATGTAGCCTGTGGTGTATCTAAGTTATTCTACTATCGCATCCAATCCTGACATTTGATAGAGCTTTGTGTTACGAGTAAGCTGGTTAAGATCGTGTTTTTGTAACGAAACTTTACACAAAACAGTGCGCATTTTTTTTATATTTCTTTTCCTAGCAACGAACATGTTTCGCCCAAATTTTTTAGCAGGAAGCCTGCTTTTAGATTCCCATAGCAACCATTATGACTGCCTGACAAATTAATGTTGAAATTCGGAGTCACGTTTTTGTAAAGTGTCGTCAACGAAAGGAACTACAAAATAAATAACTTCCATACAGCACAATCACTTATCCTGGTCCCAAACTAGGGTACCCTGTGCTATGTTGACCAGGCAAGGACGTCACTAAACATGGAATGAAAATGAAAATGAAAAAATGAAAAAAACTTTATTTAGAAAAAGGTTAAAAAGGTGGTTACTGGCTCCCAAACTAGGATTCCCTGTGCACGTGTAGTAGACGGTAGCCAGGCTTCTTCCAAAATACATAATAATATGTGTTTTACAATAGTTAGGTACCTACTAATAGCATCTAATATCAGCTACACGTTCTTATACCGTAGCGTAAGTAACGACTACAAGAAACAACAACAACAAATAACATCCAGGCTGAGGCCATTTGTACAAGTGTACGGCGGCCCCCAGTGGGAGTCGAATCCACGACCTCCGGCATGGTAGTCCTATCCTACGCCGGCAGTCTAATAAAAATAAGGTTTGAACTGAATAATGTGAGGTTAATATACTGTACTAACCCGTACATGCATGTACTCTACGCAGTTACCGTAGGGTCCATTAGGAATTTTGTTCTGATTAATTGGATGTTAGGGATTCATAAGCAGCCTATTTACGTCCCACTGTAGGCCACAGGCCTTCTCTCAGGGAGAGAGTATGGGCTTAATCACCACGCGCGCCCACCGCGGATTTGCGATTTCAAGATCTGAGGTATGTGATCACCTCATACACTCAGATTTCCTCACGATGTTTTTTTCTTTACCGTTACCGAGTGGAATCGCTACTAGAATATCACAAATGTACGTAGGTAACTTAGTAAGTTGTTTTATTGCCAAAGAGATATTAAAACAACTGCGAGTTATCTCAGCAGGAAAACATTGTACGGTTGACAACTGATAAACCTTTCGTTCTTGTTGGAAATTGGCCCTTAATGTAACGGGTATGATTTAAAGTATCAGCAAAAAAAACTCGGCTTTAGTCAGAAATAAAATTATTTCTGTAAGCAATAAGATTTATTTGAGTAGCAAGCCCATACTCTCTCTCTGAGATCCTGACAGATGACTTTCGCTTCATCAACATTCATTGGTCGTTGTACGCACGCACACCGGTTGCGGGTACTTTTTATCTTGCCCTTTGCTGATACATCCCCTATTTGGTCGAATTATGTACGCCTGGGACCACCCTTATCGGCCCTATATAAAGTAAATTGTATATTGACATTCAACAAAGAGAATGCTCTTTACTTCGAAATAAATTTCTAATTTCTTTTCCTAAATAATCAGCAGCCTATGTAAGTGACACCCAGAGAAGTTTGTAAAGATGTTTGCCGATGCCTGCACTTGCCCATTAGCTCAGTTGGGAGAGCGCTGGCACGGTTAGCCAGAGGTCGCGGGTTCAAGTCCCGGCATGGGTGGAATTTTTAGCCTCTAAATAGGTTTTTTAAGTTACATCTCCTTTGCTCAAAATGAAAAATGTTGTTTCTCACGTCTTTCGGAAATTTCGAAGATACGCCTGTACCCCAGAGGGGCTGGCAGAGGTGAAGGTTCGCGAAGGACTCTCCTGACAGAGTTGATGACAAATATTTCTGATTAACATTACGAGAAATTTTCCTTTTTCTCATCAGAAGAAGAAGAAGAAGAAGAAAAAACATTTATTAAAAAAACAGTGCACACGCCACAATAACAAAACAAAAAAACAACAAATAAAATATTTCAACCGAAATGTTATAAAAAAGAAAGGAAAACGAACGATCACGGCGTGTCACTGCTGCTATAAATGGCACTGACTCAGCAGTATGCTGAGGGTCAAGCCTTCAGCGCTGATTTTCAGTCAGTGCCAGGAGTTTCCCCGCGAGCGTCACATACCGCGGTGTGGTACAACCGTGAGCAATACTATATATAGTAGAATACTATGTAATACAGAATAGTAATTATATACAATAGGATACGTATTATGTATACAGTATGAAACATATACTTAAATTGTTTTTATTAAGTCACTGAATATATATACATATATAGGTATACTTAATTAAAGAAAAATAAATAAAAATATATAGATATATACAATATTGCCTGGCCCTACCATGCGATTACAGGCTCGTGTCTGTTTTTGCGGCGAGAGGTTGGAAGGGAAGGGAGTGTCGGTTTCTGATGCTCCAGCAAATATGCTCTGAGCTTGCGCTCAAAAGCACATCCACTGGACGCTTCACGGATTGGAGGGGGAATGTCGTTCCAACACTTGGACGCCGCAAACCTGAAACTACCACGGAAAGCCATGGTCTGATGTGCCGGAGTCAGGATCCGTTTCTTGTGCACATACCGTTGTCTGGTGGACCATTCAAGCTTTGCGAACAAATAAGATGGGGTTTTTGTCCGTATCACACCAAAGAGTAATTTGGCAAGGTGTAGATGCCGACGTGCCTCCATATTCAGAAGCTTTGCTGCGTCCAAGTATGGGCTGACGTGAGATCTAGGAGGGATTTTGAAACAGAAACGTGCACATGCGTTTTGCACACGTTGGATCAACCTTTTTGTCCTACCAAGTTTACAGCCACCATAGACGACGTCACAGTAATTCAATCTAGATAATATTAGTGATTCACTGAGCCTGACACGCAAATCAGTGCTCAGGTAATCGCGTATATTATAAAGAATCTTAAGGCGATAGAAACAATTACTGACTACGTTTCTGATATGATTTTCAAAACGGAGTTCACCATCCATCAGTAAACCAAGATTTTTTGCTTCCATAACCCTTTTTACTGGTTCACCCCTGATGACTATATTTTCGGAGGCTAAGGTTTGTATCGTATTATGGATTTGATGTTTAGTACCAAGTACCATGTACTTAGACTTACCAGGGTTTAGCACAAGACAGCTCCTGTCAGACCATGATTCTACGCGATCTAGATCGCTGTTGATGGATTGGACAGCGTTCTTTATGTCAGATGGTACAGTGGAGATGTATAGCTGTGTGTCATCTGCATAAAGATGACACATGCTGGTTTCCACGACCGAGGCGATATCTGCAGTATATAGAATAAATAAAAGGGGTGCTAAAATAGACCCTTGAGGCACACCCCTTGTTAAATGTTTCGTCGAGGAAAACAACACGGTACCATCGCTTTTTTCCAATCCAACAACTTGCGCATGGCCCGAAAGGTAGCTGTCAAACCACCGTACCGTGGCACTATCAAATCCATAATATGACATTTTAGATAGTAAGAGGGAGGTATTCAGACAGTCGAAAGCTCTGAAGAAATCTAGCAATACCAAGATTGTGCTTCTCCCCTGGTCAAGCTCGGACAAGACATTGTCCACGACATCAAGCAGAGCTGTTGCTGTCCCTCTGCCTTTTCGGAAGCCTGACTGCACTTCAGGTAGTATACCATTTTCCTCCAGATATTTCGATAGTTGATCACACACTGCCCTCTCTATTATCTTGGAAAGACATGGAAGGATACTGATAGGGCGGAGATCAGAAATATGTATAGGATTAGGTATTTTAGGAAGTGGAATTACCTTCGCAGTTTTCCAGTTAGTCGGAAATGTGTTAGTCAGTATACTGTGGTTAATTATGCCAGTCAAGATTGGTAGCGTCCTCGGCATAGTCAACAGTAACATGTTGATGTTAATCAGGTCAAGTCCGGTTGCATTAGTCTTAATTTTTGTCAAGATCTTCGATACTGCAAAAGGTGTCAACGTATGTAACTTGAAATTAGAAGCCCTACTGTGTCGGTGAAATTCATAGTAAGTAAGATCTGAGATAGTCACGTCGGGTTTTCCAGGAACATTGATAAAATGGTCATTAATTGCGTCAGGGTCGTTATAGTGTGAGGGCAGCTCCACATTCCGCTTGCTCGGTAGAACCGTGCGCTTGAGACACTTCCACAGACGTTTCGGGTCACTGCAGCGATTTATATACTCCTCGAAAAAAGCACACTTTTCCCTGTGAAGGGAAGAGACTACGAGGCGTTTTAAATCGAGGTAATATGTTCTATGACTTTCTACCCTTGTAGCTTTGTACCTTTTATGTGCTTCGTCTCGTAGCCGCATCATCAAGCGCACATTATTCGTGAGCCACGGTTTGGGAGCCTCCCTCACAATTGTAGTCCGAGTGGGGGCGTGATAGTCAAAAAGGTCTGTTAAATTAAAAAAAGTCATCAAGCGTATAGTACACTCGACATCAAGTAAATCTTTACATTTTGGTTGCCAAATTGCCCATACCGTAACTGAAGATGAGTAAAAGTTGATGTCCTGTCGACTGTACCTATTATAGGCATTTCTCAGCTTAATCAATAAATAAGCTTATCTTAATTTCATCGTAAGACCACAAACGACATACAGGTTTCCGAATTGAGAATTCCGCTAAGTAAATAAAATTAATAAGTATCGTTACTTTTAAAGAAATCTAACATACTGTTACTTCAGTATTCACTTCATGAAATTGCCTGTTCATAAACCGGCGGATGGCCTGAGAGTGATCAACCATAGAATAGCCATCCTTTTGAAGTGCTACAACGAAAAATTTAATTACTCCAAACATAATAAAAAGACCTAATAAAGAGATCTTCTTAATGGATTCCTTTTGTTTACAACTGAGTGGTGCTGAGTGAAGGTAGCCTAGTCTAAAACTGTTCCAAGTAATTAATTATTTACCGCCAACAAATGAAGGCTTTGAATTAGCGGGAAGTGTCGTCATTGTTTACTTAAGGCCGGGTTCTCCGCGTGCATAGATTTGTATGGGACTTATTGCGCAACGCGGGCGAATAGTTGGGGGTAAAGTATGAATTTTTGAAATGACAGAAATACAATCCTATTAGTAGAATTTTGCCAACCCACATTCAGTGATAGACATTTTGGTATATTTTTTATTATTGTATGGAATTAGGCGTTACTTTGCGAAAATCCATAAAAGCATTAAAATATTAAAATTACTTTGCTAAATTTGGCGGAATTTAATATTCAAATCTCAGTACAGATCAAATAAAACCATATCTAGTTATAATTTAGACTCGTCTTCGCGATTTTTTTTGATGCGATAAAGTTAAAAAATCATCAAAATAATGACCGACAGCCCTAGATAAGACATTGAAAAGTCTTTTTTTTTCAGATTTTAAATACTAACCATTAGAGAATAAAATTTATTTTAAAACATCTGATTTAGGGGTAATGCCGCAAAACCCAGCCTTAAATGTAAAATTGATTTTCTCGAGTGGTGAGAGGCTTTGATCTTTATTTCATTTGATTCTGAAGTTAAAATAATGTTGCTATTTATTTGGGTTATTAATCGTTACACTTCCAATTGGTCGGTGGTCGTTGAAGCACCGAACAAATAAAATAAAACAAAACTAAAGGAAAAACCGTACAGGAAAACATCAGGATACCTGAGTGTCTGAGCTGTTCACATACCTCTGCGCTCAGGATACCTGAGTGTCTGAGCTCTTCACATACCTCTGCGCACAGGATACCTGAGTGTCTGAGCTGTTCACATACCTCTGCGCTCAGGATACCTGAGTGTCTGAGCTGTTCAAAAACCTCTGCGCTCAGGATACCTGAATGTCTGAGCTGTTCACATACCTCAGCGCTTGAAATTGCCAATCCGCGGTGGGCACGCGTCATAATTAAGCCCATACTCTTTCTCTCAGGAAAGCCTCTGCAGTGCCTCAGATCTAAGCCTAACGGTAAATCGTGAATGTCAAGGCTACGTATTAAGCTCCATTTTTTTTGTTAAATAATTTAAAAGAATATAATTGTAGATAGACAGAGAACTCTTGAACATTTATGTATGCAAACACATAAACACATTAGCTTCAAAAAAGGATTGCTTTGGTGCGAAGTTATCGCAAAAATGTTACCTCAAAGCTTTCAAATACAACCACGACTTTTTTTCACAGTTTTTCCAAAGTTTTACTTACAGTCATAAATTAATGGTATTCACTATTTATCATTATCATTATCACTACGACTTTTGAATAGTTTCAGTGAACTATTAGAATAATTATATTTTTTTATTTTAATTACTATTAGAATTATAAGCGGTGGTATCGGAGCGGTAGAACGCCGGCTCCTCATTCGGGAGGTCGTGGGTTTAAATCCCGGTATGTACCTACCAATGACTTCGTAAATTGAAATTGCCAATCCGCGGTAGGCACGCGTCGTGATTAAGCCCACACTCTCTCCCTAAGAGAAGGCCTGTGCCCTACAGTGGCGTATATAGGCTGCTTATGAACTTATTAATCAGAACAAAATTCCTGATGGATCAGTACCCTACGGGAACTGGGTACAGTACATGCATGTGCAGGTTAGTACAGTATTTTAACCTCACCTACTACTATGGACATTATTCAGTTCAAACCTTATTTTTATTAGACTGCCGGCGTAGGATAAGGACTACCATGCCGGAGGTTGTTGGTTCGAGGCCGCCGTACATTTGTACAAATGGCCGTGGTAATTAAGCCCATACTCTCTCTCTCTCTCTCTCTCTCTCTCTCTGAGAGAAAGCCTGTGGCCTGTAGTGGCACGTAATAGGCTACATAAAAAAAATCATATTCAACGGTATTTTTCAATTTATGCGTCCAACTTAATTTTTGCTATTTTCGTGTGCGATACCACCAAACCATCAAGGCAGTCCACTCTACAAAACGTGAATAGTTTAGAATCGTAACAAAACTGACATTAACGTCCAAGTAAAAATATGTACAAATTCCGACATAGTCATAGTTACATGCTCGCTCTAGGAATCGAACCTGGATTGGTACCACACGCTAACGGCGAAGGAAAACATCGTGAGAAAACCCGCGGCTCGATTGGCTTCGCACTTATTGACTTGTCTCTCCCGTGGGCTAAGCCCACTAAGCTGTCTAAAAAATGTCCCAGGCACTGCAGCGTCCGAGTGGTCCCTTCACCTGTCTAGTATGAGTGAAGGTGCCACTGGACGCTGTATAAATCATCTCGTTACGTAAACGTATCTCCTCCACAGTTTTTGTAAAGTCTCCGTTTTTTTTTTGTCAACCAGCATTAAAGATTAAACAATTCCCATTTCAAACAAAAAACCGGCGCACACACACGACCGGAGCGCAGTTTTCAAACAATTCCGACGATGTATACACACGTAGAGCGTTGTGAATTATGGCCCAGTGTGTGATATTGCATGAGCATTGAGCTCGGCGTTGGGCCAAGTCATGAGCGGTGAGCGGTTTTCGAAATATTTCCCAGTTCGAACTGAAACTTTGAGACCAAATTAGTACTAGATTAGTCCCAGGCGGACATATTTTGACCAAATAGGTTAGTATGTACCATTATATTTGCTAATAAATGAATATTAATAGGCGGTGTATTAGCAAAAGGCAAGATAAAAAATCAAAATTAAAATCAGAAATCAATTAGTTTGTTCAACATGGTTCAACGTAAAGAATTTACATTTTGTTTGCTGAATGTTAATGTACAATGATAGCTGCTGCCTTCGGGCCGTATTTGTAGAGGAGAAAAGGACAGCGGGAAAAAAAAACTCAACTCTGACCATCTTTTTTACTGACTTCAAAAAAAGCACAAGGTTCTCAATTCGTCGGGATCTTTTTTATGTATGTTACCCCGATTCCAATTACTCGAAGACGCGTGGACCGATTTAGAAAATTCTTTATTTGTTTGAAAAAAATATGGTTCACAGTAAGTTGGTCTCATGGTCACCAAGAAAGGATCTGATGATGTGATCCTGGAGAATTATAGGAACTCTTCAAATTTCAAGGGCATAATTGAAGCAATTTCGGTGATTTTTTTTATACTGATTCACATTTGATTTCGGAAAATACAATTTGGCGGAGTTGTAGTACAAACGCAGTGTTTTGAACACTACAGCACTAAAAACAGAGAAATAATTTAAACGAATACGACCTTTAATTTTGATGTAGGTATTGCAGAAATATATTTTGGAGTCGGTGCCCAAAATGTATGTGCTGGTCTTGTAACTTGGCACCGGCTCCAAACTATACTTCTGCAATACCTACATCAAATTTAAGGGTTATATTGTTTTAAATTATTTCTCTGTTCTTAGTGCTGTAGTGTTTAGGAGTCGCATTTTATTTTTATTGAAAAAATTACTCAAATCATCTTAAACTAAATATATTAGAGCTTATATTATAAGCTTCCGTGATGACTGACCAGTGAATATTGATGAAGCGAAAGAGATCTGTCAGGATTATGGCGAGTGGCAAACCTTGGTCTCTGGCTACCCCTCAGGGATACATACGTGTGTTTATGTAATGCAATGTATATACAATTAATTTAATCTAAAGCCTCTCTTCAGTCTCCCCTCGCTTGGACCACGCGCTGACTGGATAGCGAATTACACATTCACACCGCGGGCCAGCGAGTTTCACACTGAAAGCAAGAAATGTATCGTCCCGTATGATAAGAGCTTTATTTATATTCCGGCCAATAAACCAGGCGGCCGGATTGCGCGCCCGATTGGCTGGATTTACTCTTTGACAGCGGCTTGTTCGAATTGGGACTCTATTTTATACATTTTCGGCTGGGTTGGCGTTGGTTGACGTGAGGTCTGTTCGAAAATTGAGTTCGAGAAATTTCTAATTTGTGATTGAGTCTGAATGGCGTGAATGTTTTCTTCTGCGTTTTTTTTTTCACTACTGACATTGATGTACTTTATTTAATTGATTGTACATTTACAAAAAAAAATTTGAAATAATACTTTTTTAATTATGTAAACAAAGTTATTTTTATGTAAACATTGTTTTTGGCAATAAATGTTTTTTCACTTTTACTTTCACTTTCTGGTACCCAGGCAGCGTGAAGGTCCGTGGTGGGTGTTGTGAATTATCGTATGGCGTCTAGATAAAGTATCTATGGGCTAGTTCTAGTTCGACTGGAGATTTCCGCACTTAGCCTCATAGTTGGGCCATTGTACGTAGGAAGTGCTGAGGTATGTAAATACCTCAGACACTATGGTTTCCTCACGATGTTTTCCTTCACCGTTAGCGAGTGCTATTGCTACTATAACTTCACAAATGTACTTAACTTAGAAAACAAAGTCATTGGTACATGCCGGGATTCGAACCCACGACCTCCCGAATGAGAAGCCGGCGTTCTACCGCTCCGCTACCACAGCTATCTATGGGCTATCGGAGGTTACCAGCAGAAAACTCTGTTAAAAAATACAGCAGTATTTTAGCGGTTAACTTAAACAGACAAAAGCTCACTCCTGTACAATATAGAGGTAGACAGAGACCAGGGTTTGCCACTTGCCACGATCTATATACCTAAGCTTGCCACGATCTATATAAGCCTTTTTCACTCCATTGACGTTTAAAAGAGACGTAATAGGCGGACATATTTCAACTTAACGGGAACGTAAGGGCAAGACAAAAAGTGACCGACAACGGCGTGCGTGCACGCAACAACAAATGCATGTTGATGAAGCGAAACAGGTTTGTCAGGATCGTGGCAAGTTCTGGTCTCTGCCTACCCCTCCGGGACGCAGGCGTGAGTTGTTGTACATGTATTGTCGTTCTTAATTATTTTAAGCAAGTTATTTCGCAATGTAGCCTAAAACAGCTACAAATCCACTATGGTTCACAGGCCTACCCTCAGGTAGATTAAAGGCCGACTTCTGAATTAATAATTTCACTAAGTAAATACTTAAGTAACGTAAGCGTGACAGAACGTATCACGCTCTTGTCTGAGAAATTCAAAGAGACAGCACTACAGTTAAATATTTACTTAGTGAAATACTGAATTCAGAAACTGGCCCTAAAAGTAGGCAATGTAGGTTTTTAACATTTAAGCTCTTCTATTGTGTATCTTTCCGTCTTTGTCTAGAGAGCCTGCGAATGTGGCATTTTGCAGTTCAGAGTATTTTTTGTACAAATGGCTCTGACTTCGTATGAACGTATTTCGGGACATCAGTCAATTTTAGTCCATTTAAAAAAAAGCCCTTGTGCATTGGAAACTCATAACGACCGCGCACATTTTTTTCAAGTTATCTGTCGGATATTATATCTTACGTGTTTGTAAAGTTTACGTAACCAGCCTATGTTCGGCGTATTAGTACTAAACGAGTATTACTGTAATGAAACTGAATTTTAACGGTTATTTACTCGTTTACTTTTCCATTTTACAATTTTCCGACGTTTCGGTACTTTTGAAAGTGCCGTGATAAATTGGAAAAGTAAACAAGTTAATATCCGTTAAAATTCAGTTTTATTATGTCTAGTGCTCGTTTTAACCTCAGAAAATACTATGAGTATTACTCTAACCAAAAGTCAAATATACGCGGCTACATACGCGATGGCAGCTGGATGAAGATGGCTGAGGACAGAAAGAAATGGCGTCTCGGAAGGCCTATGTCTAACAGTGGACGAGTACTGGCTGACTGATTGCAAAAAAAAAGGTAGGTATCCACTTGAAAACAAAGGTAAGTAGGTATATGTCATTATATCTACTTAAATATTTTTTTTTCTATTACGCCTCTTCACCAATGAAGTTTGGCCGTCAGCTCTCCATATTCTTCTCTATTTCTTGCCAAGCGAATCAGGTATTCAATGTTGACCACATCCGTCCATTCCCTGATGTTTTGGAGTCACGTCTCTTTCCTGCCAACTCAGCTCTTTCTCTTAATCTTGCCCGTCATTATGGTCCATGAAAATATGGACCATCGGATAGAGGTATGCCATCGAAGCCAATATTTTGTTTCACACATAATAAAATTCTTATAGATCTTACTATCATAATAAAAAATGAAGATAATTCTCTGAAAAAATGTTGTCTTATTTACAATTGACATCGTGCGTTATGGTTGGTAAGGGTGGATTTCAGTGGTTTTCAATTGTTATTTTCAAGGTCAGGACTAAGGAGGTTATACTTGTGCTGCGGCAAAAGTCCTAAGTAACCTAATCTGCCCTTTTAAATGGTCAACACGAGTCCCGAGAAAATTTCAATTGAAACTATCTTTAGGCGAGACAAAACCTCTCAGCAAAAAACCTAGAGTGAAGTCTCCGATAAATTAAATACCAAACATAGCATTAGCTTGGCAAACGTCTTTATCCCGCACTAACAAACAGATTCGAGACCAAAGTAAACACGATATATGTCTATAAGAAAATCCAGGATTTAACCCGAGAACAAATAGCTAGGTCGAGGTTTATTTTCACAGCAATAACTGTGGGATTACGTGCTAGATATCGTCGAATATGCCGCGTTGATTCCATCTTTAAGAGTGCAAGTAGAGTGGAGTAAAAATTAAAAAGTTACTAAGCCTGGAGATAATTAAATTCTTGTCGCCTTTTTGTGAATGACATATTTGAGATACATGACACAGGCATAACTGGTTTTAACAATAGATTAAAAGATCAGGTACAATATCATAACATCTATTTTTTACGATTTTAGTGTTCAGGTCGACTTGTCTTTTGTCTGATGCACTTATTTTAAGATAGTATAGTATCTATTAGCAAAAGGCCAGATAAAAAGTATCCCGAAACCGGCGTGCGTGCATGCATCGACTAATAAATTTGTATGAAGCGAAAGAGATCTGTCAGGATCGTAGCGAGTGGCAGACCCCGGGCCTAGATTCTGTTAATGCATTGTAGTAACATGACAACTGCATGAACATGGCGGTTTTCATTTCATGGCTGCTTTAAGTCTACGCGGGCACACCCATCAAACCTTCTAGGCGTCAATGGTACGAAAAAACACGTCACGTGACCCGACAGTGTACCTGTCATTATACTACAATGCACTAACAGAATCGAGGCCCTGGTCTCTGCCTACCTCTCCGAGATACAGGCGTGGGCTTTTGTTAAGTTAGTTTGTTACACTTTATTGCACAAGATACAAAGTTTAGCACTTAAAAAAAACATGAATGTCTTAGACTAGTCTAGTTAGTCTAGTCTATATAAGAAACGATGGGATTGCTATCGTCACAAAAAGCGACAACACCTTTTGTTGCCAAATGTAAATTATTTGTAATTCATAATTGTTTGTCAAATTTTCTGTACTGTTGGTCCTTAACAGGACTTAAAAAAGACTAAAAAAACATTACAACTACGCGCAGTACCTGAAAGCTTTACGCTCACACGATGTCATGAAAGGGGGACTTATTGTGCCATAAATATGCCAACTAGAGTGTGTTTACGAGATCATTACTTACACTCGAACACGAACCTTTGTGAATTTTTTATTGGGTTCGTTGGTATGAACGGGTAATGGCGATGTTCTATCTCTAGCTTTAGATCCAAAAATACAATCTGAATATGTAATAATGCTGTGAGCATTTATAAGAAGGCCTTCACTTTTTTTCACATACGCACAACTGCAGGGTCCAGCTCTTCTCTCAGAGTGAGAGAGAGTATGGATAATCACCATGCGTGCCCACCGCGTATTGGCAATATCAAGCGCTGAGGTATGTGAACTTCTCAGATACCCCGATTTGCTCACGATATTTTCTATCACAGTTAGCGAGTGGTATTGCTGCATTAATGTCACGAATTTTCTAACTTAGAAAACAATATCATTGGTACCTACAATGCCTCTCTCCTCAGACCTCCCGAATGTGAGGCCGTTCTACCACTGCGATACCACCGCTAGGCCTTTACACACCGCGTTCATTACGTGTTAATTTGCTAACGGCTTTCCCAAGGCGTGGGCCACACAGGAAGGACGTGGGGCGTGAGCGCGGAAAAAACGTGAGGCGTTGTATAGACACACAATAGTAACACAGCAGTGGTAGCCTAGAGGGTACAACATCGGACTCGGAACCGAGAGACCCAGCTTCGATCCCCAGTGCGGGTATGTACCGATGACTTGGTTTTCTAAGCTATGTACATTTGTGAAGTTATAGTAGCAATACCACTCGCTAACTGTGAAGAAAAACATCATGACGAAACCTGAGTGTTTGAGCTATTCACATACCTCAGCGCTTCCAATCGCCAATCCGCGGTGTGCACGCGTGGCGATTAAGCCCATACTCTCTCCCTGAGAGAAGGCCTGTGCCCTACAATGGGTCGAATATAGGCTGCTCATGTTGCATAGAGTCACAGACCACAGAGCGACCACAGTATAAGAACGCCGGCCTCACATTCCTGAGGGTACTGGAGTATCCGAGGAGTTCACATACCTCAGCGCTGGAAATTGCCAAGTCACGGTGGGGACTCATGTTGCTTATCTATACTTTCTCTCTGAAATAACAACTGTGCGCTGCAGTTGGACGAATAATTGTCCGCGCTCACGCCCCACGTCCCACAGACATGTCTGTACCACGTCCTTACTTTGTGGCCCACGCCCTAAGTTTTCCTAGTGAGGAAAAGATGTTTTTCAGAAAGCACCACGTCCGTGTGATTCACAACACATTTTAGGGCCAATTACTATTATGTGCTTAAATTTGATGTAATTAATACATTTAACCTGTTAGATTATGACGTTGAAAAGAACAATTTAAAAACCATTGTTATGGTGGTCCTTTAGAATTCTACAGATTAAAATAGATAGTCACCACTATGACATAAATCTTCAATTTGTAAAAGCTATTTTTAAGTCAAAGCGACGGAATTTATTATATAGTGTTAAAAAAAAAGTTTATATTTCTAAAACAAAATTTTTTACAAGGCTGAGACCTCCTTTTAAGTGTATACCACCTGTGCCAAGAGATCTCACTCTTCCACAACTATACATATTAAGTTTTAGAAACCATGATTTTACAATACATTTACTGATTGTGTGTGTATGTGTGTGTGTGTGTGTGTGTGTGTTCATGCTGAAGTTGACCTGTTTGTTTTTCTATTTAATTTCCTATTTAAGTTAAGGGTTAGACAAGTTGTTACACTGCAATAAAATAATTCACCAATTTATTATAAAAAAATAATATGAATAACAACTTTTTGAAGTGCAAAATAGCATTATTTATCTAGAGCCGTTATTTAAATCTAGATGGCATTTTTCATCTTATCTTATATTATCTTACCTGACACCGGCCATCTATGCACATATCCAGGCTGCCAGGGCGACACCGCGTGCCATCCGATACGCGGTCCGCCAGCACCGCCACCACCACGCGCTCATCGTCGTCCACCGACTCCGTCTAGAACAAATGACGAATGAAAGTAGGGAATGTAGTCAGTGAACATCAGGAAGACTATTAGTAATTCCGGATTCACTTACTTGACGAGACGAGCAACTGACGACGCTAGGCTCCGTCTTTACTCAACATGATTAACCCCTGAACTGCCCTCGCGGAATGTAAATAGATAATGGAAAGATAATGACGACCTCGTGGCGCAGCGGTAGTGCATTTGCATACCATGCGAGAGGTCCCGGGTTCGAATCCCGGCTGGGGACAAAAAAAAAACCCCTGGTCTTGGATGTTTACATATTTGTGATGTCGCTGTTTCTGGTTCCCACGACACAGGGTATCCTAGTGTGGGGCCAGATGCAATGTATGTGCCTGTATGTAAAAAAAAAACGAAAAAAAGGAAAAAAAAGATAAAAAAAAAATAAAATCAGAAATCAATAATTTATTTCAACGTAAAGAATTTACATTCTGTTTGCTGAATGTCAATGTACTATGTTACTATGTTAGCCGCTGCCTTCGGGCCGTATTTGTAGTGGAGAAAAAGGCAGCGGGAAAAAAAAAACTCCACTCTGACCATCTTTTCTCAAATCATCTTAAACTTATACATCAAAGCCTATATGATATGATTCCGTGATAGCCACTAATAACTTTAAAAGCCAAAATAACACTTCTTACAAAAGTAGGAAAAACAGTAATGCTGCGGCCAGACACACGAACAGCACCCGTTCACGAGCATAACGCAGGGGTCAGCCATCACCAGTCTCAACCATTTCAGAGGGAGATAGGTGACCCGGCCACCACGCCACCATTAAAAAACATAATAAAAAAAAATTTACACAACAAAAAATCCGGGATCAAGCTAATAATGGTGACCCGCGCCGCCGCGTTATTTCTATATGTCTGCCAGTAAGTGAAGGAACTGGGGCGGCAGGTATAGTTGTTGGACGCGGTCTTCCATTACGCAAAATAGGCTCATTGGCATTGGAGTTCCGGAAACCCAAATTGCCATAAATACTCATGACTGCCAGTAGAAGAGCTCCGCGACATTATGGCGTGTCGTCTCATGTGATTATTTATACAGTATCGACACGGTATAGCAAGTGGCAGTAAAGAAAAAAAAAAGGTGCTTTTAGAAGCACCAGGGTGAATATACCTATGATTTATGGTATGCAATAAAGAGTTCTCGTTCTACCTAACTAGAACAAAAGAAGCACTAGAAATATGCAGTGGAGAAAATGTAAACAGCATGGATTGAAGAAAGGAGATACAAATTAAAACACGTCTCTTTAGGGTTCCGTACCCGAAGGGTGCCAAACGGGACCCTATTACTAAGACTTCACTGTGCGTCTGTCTGTCTGTCTGTATATTCGTCTGTCTGTCATCAGACTGTATCTCATGAACCGTGATAGGTAGGTTGTTGAAATTTTCACAGAGGTATTTCTGTTGCCGCTACAACAAAAAATACTAAAAACAGAATAAAATAAATATTTTAGGGGGGCTCACATACAATAAACGTTGTCTAATATGTCGTTAAATATCAATGTTAAACGTTTCTTGTTGGTTTCTATAGATGGCGCTGTTCTCAATTTCGATCTTTGTCTAATGTTGTAGATTTAGATAATGGCACGGAACTCTTCGTGCGCGAGTCCGACTTGGCCGGATTTTCTATAGATATGTGACTTTTTCTTACCTCAAGTGGCTCGGCGCCCAGATGGCGCGGTGACCCCCGGCACGTCAACGCGCACGGCGCTGCGTCATCTCTGTGTGACTGCCAGTAGAACAGCTCGCCGCCATATGGCGTGTCGTCATGCGCGGCGCACTGGCGCGCGCGCCATCCGTCGTCCTCCAAGAGTGTTAGGTTACCGCCGCCACGGCATGGCTGGGGAGAAACGTGCAGGGGTTATGACATTGGCGTCAGCTACTAAGAGTCTTTCAAATTAAAATACTTCGTCTCGCTCGCACAATGTAAAATTTTTGAAGTTGTAAAATAATTGTAGGTAGATATACTTTTAATAAATGTGGTGTGCAGTTTTTATACATTTATAGCAACGGGTTTTAGAATTACTGATATTTTATATACATTTTTGTTTTCCTATACTTATATTTCGATAAAGAAAGCTTTTTTCCAAAATTATTAATACTAGTTATATCCTTTTTGTTGCACTAACACGGCATGGGTGGAATTTTTAGCCTCTAAATAGGTTATTAATATCAGTACCAAATTTCCTCTACAACTAGGTACAGGACACAGATTAAAAAAAATACAGATGCAACGTAGAATAGAAATGGTAATAGCATGCTAGATCGTTCACGTTTGTATACGAGCGTAAACGTTTGTACGCACATATACACGAGCTGCACCCACACTAATGGCTGGTTTACATTTGCTATTTTTTTATACTTTTTTAGCACGCTTTTTTAGACCATACTAAAAAAGCATGCATTTAGCAAATGTAAATACGCTTTCCTTTTTAGCAGGCAAAAAAATCTGACTGATGGTCAGATTTTTTATCCATGATCTGTGCTTTAAAAAAAAGCAACAAAAATGGCGTCGCAAGTAAAATGGACACGCGATTTAACAATTAAACTAATAAACGAATATGAAAAACATGAGTACCTGTGGGATTCCTACAGTGAAAGCTACAAAAACAAAATTCTAAGAGACAATGCGTATGCAGAAATTGAAAAAAACTTTAATCTTTTAAGTATCCTGTTTTTCAGGCGTTCAGCCAATAACTGTGATATTATTTCAATAGCTTGCAAAATTATTAGAGATTCCATATTTTCGTCTTGCAATGCGAGTGCTTTCTTCGCATTTCCTATCTTTTATGATGAAAAAAGAATAGCAAATGTAAATCGGCGTCTTTTTTTAGCACTCTTTTATTTAGCATGCTTAAAAATCAATGCTTAAATAGCACGGAAATTTAGCAAATGTAAACCAGCCTTAATACACTAAAGTCATACCAGCGCCTTTTAATCTGTGCATTACTCCGCGCGCGTCGGTGAGGATGACACATGTATTTTGTGTCAACTAAAATTGGAATAAAATGCCGATTTGTGTGGTAAAATGATGCAAAGACGGGAAAGCTTAATAAGACCCAAAAAGTTATCGACAAAAGGTAAAAACGGACCCGAATAACAAATCACTGTATTATATTGAGCATTTTATTCCACCTGAAATGGTATTGAGTGGACGGGAGACGGCGTGGTGATGTAAAATAATACTAAATACTGTATGGAATCAGGCGTTACTTTAAAAAAATCCATAATCGCATTAAAATGTGAAAATTACTTTGCTAAATTCCGCTAAAATCCCACAGGCACCATGCAGTTAGTTAATGCACCGCCCTCACTCCCACTTTTTCAAGCAGAAGCAAGAAACAAACACACCACCACTGACACCAACACTTGTATGAAAAAATACGTTGCGACGCGTTTTGCCTCTAACACGAGGCATCCCTAGGCTCCGATGGTCGACTGACAAGGAATTTAATATAACCACGCGTTCAAGGGATGGCCTCAAGGCGTGAAATATAGAATGAGATAGACCATGCCCTAGGTTAAGTGGTATGGGTATTTCATGTTCTAGCCCAATGGGAACGAAGTTTGGGGCACGAACAAGTTCCTTATAATTTTTGGCGCCAAAAAATTACAAAACCAAATCGAGATGGTACAAACAAAAATATTTGTTTCACACAATCGAACGTAATGCTTTTGGTATATCTAAAAAAATGGGCATTTTTTGTTTATCTGGCACATCTCAAAGCACAGACACATCTTTGAAGGGCAGCCATTTATAAACTTCATTTGTGATTAAACGAGAATATGCATCTGTATTTTCTTTAAATCTGTTTTACAGGATAAGAAATATGTCTTGAATTTCCCTGACTTTATTATCTACTCTCAGACCACATATGTCAAAAATATACAATTTGTCTGTTTTTTTTTTTGCTTCATATGTTACTATTATTTATTATATGAAATACATGTCTTGAGCTTTGTTGTCACCCCAATAAAATTAATTGAAGCCATTTTTATTTTGTGCTGTCAGATTAGACAGATAGATAGTATTGTACATGAAAGAGGAAATTGCACAGACATTTCTTACATTATGACTTTAATGTGGCTTGGCTAACAAATATCAACATCCGCAGTAAGTACCCTATTTTTTTTGGAGACAAAGAGATTGCCATCATAAGTTACTCATTTGACAAAACATTGGCAAACCCTAATTCATGTCACAAGACAGCAAAAAGGAACTGTTTCTATCTCAACATTAGAAAGCTTTTTAGCTGAAATGTCTCAAGTCCTTTTCCATTCTAAGGCGAATGGTCGTAGAAAACTGTTATAGGTCTCTTGATGACAGATGAGCTTTACGTAAGTATCAAATCAATTGTACAGAAAAAATATACCTTTAACAAGGATTGGGCATTGGATAACTATTACACCAAAAGCAGGCAAGTCCTGCCTGCCAACCCTGGTCTCTACTTACCACTCCGGGATGCAGGCGTGAGTTTGTACATGTACTCGTATGTATGGGTATTGTATAAAACCCCATTTAGCTTTCACTTAATGCTTTGACATTTATTAGCATCAATCCAGTCTTGGAACTTAATTCGGGAATCACTTACTTGATTTTTGGCGGAAGAGTCCGACAGTAGCAAGTGGCAGTCCCTGGTCTCTGCCTACCCCTCTGGGATACAGGCGTGAGTTTATGTTATGTTATGTGAGTCTGACCAAGCTCCGCTCTTATTCGAAGAGCTATCCTAGTCGAGCTTTTCCGACAAAAAATTAAGTAGGTAGTGATTCCGGAATTAAGTTAATAATAGTCAATTGTTAAGCGTATACGTGCATAGCATAACCCTTCTTTGGATCGGTCGGATAAAAATCCAATGCTTACAAAGACCACTTCCCAGCAAAAGGTCCGTTATCCGAAGCACTTTGCATTCAGAAGCGATGATACCGTCCGAGCGTCTTATGAGTTTAATCGCGATTTCAAAGTGTCCTTTTGGAAGTCAGGGCAAGCGTTAGGTCGGGGTTAAGAGAAAAAAAAGAATCAATTATGCATTTGTAAATAGTCCTGTCAAAGAGTACAGTACTATTTCTAATACGCGCAATCCCTGAAACATCTCAATTAGAGTTTGTGTTTTACAACTTTCAGATAAATTTTCTTGATATTAGGATTTACAAAATTTTATTAAATTTGCGCCTTGTGCGCTCTACCAATATTGCACATTGTCCTGCATAGAAAAATGACCATTATTCAAAAATTACCAAACATTATCAAAAATAAAAAATGACCACAACTTTTATGCTATGTTGTTTTTTCAGATATTTTTTTAATATTAAAGTATACAAAATTTTATTAAATTTGCGCCTTGCGCGCTCTACCAATATCGCTTATTGTCCTGCATAGGAAAATGACCTTTCGGAATAACACATATGGTTTTAAACATTTTCCACCAAACAACGGCACTAAAAAGCAGAAAAACTGCAGAAATTCATATTATTTAATGGTAAATTGAAACTCTCATGGAGCCCTAAAATAAAACAAATCTTCTTTTAAAACTATTTTCTGGTGTGCAAAACTGTTACTGTTTACCTACTTACTTATCTAAAATAATTATACATTTATCGGGTCTAATCGCGATTACTATCCGTGACCGCCCTTTAAATCTATAACTCTGTATGCGTATCGCGAGTCACTTAAAATGTTATCTAATATATTCCTGAATACGCTTCTGGGGAGTGACGTGAAGGTCCCAACCGGGCGAAGGGGGCGAGGGGTGAAAAGGAGGGACTATCTCACAGACGGAATGACAATAAGAAACGTTATTTGCCTTTCTTTTTTATTGACTTCTGACGCTTTTAAATCTGATTGCCTTGTATGTCTTGCTCCGGATTCCTCGTTTATATATTTCTTCGTGTATTTTTCTCAGTTGGAGGAGCATTTAGACTGGGCGTTGCGTTTTAGAATTTTAAGGCAATTCCTATTTGGAATGAGGCATTTAGTTATACGTGTGTTTACGGGGCGTTTCAGCAAGGTCCGGTCTAACGGGCGCCATGCAGTAACAGTTTTTGCAGATCGTTTTTGCAAAAAGTGACAGACCGTAGTATTTTTTAGGATCCATGGCCGTGAACCTAAGGCAAAAGACCCAGGGCTCTTATTATGAAAAATGTGACACTATCGGAAGGGTCGTCAACGTCGCGCTTGCGCCCGATAATTCACTCGAATCTAGCGACAAATACGTTTCTTTAGTTGAATACTTTGTCTTCGGAAATCAAGAATATTTACAAACATGCTTTACCATTACTGATAAATCATTGATAATAACGTTTTTCATAATGAAAAGAACATTCCTTCAAAATACGGTGAACGAATTCAAAGTCACCCTGGAGTGATGACTCATATGTATATTATGTACAGTAGTGCCACCACCATTAATACCTGGCATCGATCAGTGATGTTATGGTGCATTTAAACTGCGCCGGGTAGCACGATCCCACGCGAGCCATGCCACCCGTATAGAAGCGGGTCGACTGAATTCGAACGCCTACTCTTATACACGGCGCGGCGGCACGTAGCGAGCTGTTGGACCGGCGCGCCGTCGCTTGTTCGTTCTAAATATGGATAAACGAAAGAGATAGAGAGATAAAACCATCTGTTCTGCTTAGACTGCGCGTATTAACACAAGCCGAGTCGCGCACGCCTTGCCGAGTAGGCTGTTTAAACGTCGCGTGGCGCACTGAATCACGAGCCGAGCGTAGGCTGTTTACATGGTGCATTGCGCGCTGAATCACGCGCCGAGCGTAGGCTATTTAAACGGCGCATGGCGCGCTGAATCACACGCCGAGCGTGATCTGTTTAAACGGCGCGTGGCGCGCTGAATCACGAGCCAAGCGTAGGCTGTTTAATCGCCGCGTAGCGCGCTGAATCACGCGCCAAGCGTAGGCTGTTTAAGCCGCGCTTGGCGCGCTGAGCCTCGCTTGGCTCGCGTATTTGCGCGCCGTTTAATCGCACCTTTAGAGGCGAAAACACTCGAGCTGGGGTGACCACGAAGACCGAATACCTGGAAGTCACCGCTCAAGACCGCAGCAAGTGGAGATCTCTCATAAAGGCCCTATGTCCCTGATAACGGACATACGGATATAAGTAAGTATACTAGTGACAATTGCTACAGTTGACAGCATTAAATTACAATACATTTCTGTCGGAAAATCGCCTTGGTGGGTGTAAACGCAGGACATTTGGCACGTGACATCGTGTGTTTTTTTTATTTATTATTCTTGTCATGGATAAGTTTTGTTGTTGGCATGTTAGCGAATACCCTTTATCGGAATACTTGCCGCTCGGAATACGTGAAATGCTTTTGTTTTTTCTTTGCCCTTGCCTTTCGGGGGTGATTGAAGCTGATTTGCTGAGTGGAATCTGAATATTGCGTCGGAGGATGTTCGCTGGGATAGGCGCCGGTCTTTATGAGAATGACATTAAATAATAACTTTATGTATGGTATGCAATAAAGAGAATCCATTGTAATCTTTTCGTGACTTTTGGCTTCCTAGCTTTTAACGCCTAACATCTGTGTGCGTTCGTAAATACGCACCCACACATACGCTTTCCAGCGTGTAACGTTTCTAGCGTTAACATATAGTTGCGGCTCGTCGCATCTTTTCGCAATATACCTACCTTTTTTAAAGTTTTTTTTATTGAACTACATTCATGTGTGCATCGATCCCATCATTATCTGTTTTGAAAGTCTGTTTTTAGATAATATACCACTATTTAAGAAGTCTCGCCTGCATCATTCCACTCCGGCTGGGCAATAGTATCCCGATTAGTCACTAGTGCAGCCCGTCCTCGTTCACTTCTGGATATAAGCCTCCTCCAAGGCACACCACTTCTTTCTGGCCTCGTCCAGTCTCTGCCTCAGATCTTCGGTTGGATAGCGAGCTGGTGGGCGTCCTACGCTCCGCTTGCCAGTACCTGGTCTCCACTCGAGAATCTTTGTGAACCATGGACTGTCGGTTCTTTGGCACATGTGGCCAGTTGGCAACCTTATACTTTTGTGGATATTTGTATCTATCTATCTATACAGCCCATGAAAGACGCCCACTGTTGGGCATAGACCTCTTCAACGTCACGCCAACCTCGCCGGTCCCCTGCTAATCTTGTCCATTGCCCTCCTGCCGCCTTCTTAATGTCATCAACCATCGGGTAGGGGGCCTGCCCACCGAACGACGGCCAGTTGTCGGCCACCACTCTGTGACTGCCTTCGTCAACCGTCCGTCTTCTCGTCTAGCTAGATGTCCCGCCAATCTCGACTAAACTTAGTGTTTCGTGTGCACACGTCTCCTCTCTTCTGCTTAAAAGCAAGTCCCAACAAGCCCCAAACCTTTCTAATCACCCCGTTTTGCAGAACTCGGCGGCATACAGTGTCAAGACCCTGTTGCCAGGTTCAAAGGAAATTTGCAATGATTAATAGTGCGGCCTACCAAACTTTGTAGACAGCCGACCAGAAATAATTGCTTTGGAGAAAACGTGTTTGGAGAATTTAAACGAGGCGCTAACTTTAACATTGCAGAGTGTACATAACTAACTCCCGGTTTCTGGTACGCTAACGAGCTGTTAAGCTACATATGTCAGTTGGTTTTTGTACGCACATTAAGCCACTGACAACTGTTATTAGATTGTTATTAGATTTTTTCTCCACTACAAATACGGCCCGAAGGCAGCGGCTAACATAGTAACATAGTACATTGACATTCAGCAAACAGAATGTAAATTCTTTACGTTGAAATAAATTATTTATTTCTGATTGAAAGATTCTTCGTAAATTATTCCACATAACACAATCATTTGTCCTGGTCCGAAACTATGATAACCCTTGCTATGGTATCCACGCATCACAAACATGGAAATACACCCAGACGAGTTCATTTGTACAATCAAGTATTGGGTCTCCAATGGAAATCGAATACACGACCTCTGTTTTGGTAATCAAGCATGTTAACCGCGATCAAGAAGGCAGTTAAAGTTAGTTAGTGTACGAGAAAATGGGGGTAAGGCGTCTACGCAGGTCCGCTTTCTTTTTTTTTTTATTTGTTCCATTTGGGTTAGGCAAAGGAGTCATACCTACATACAGCCAAGTGCTCAGTGTGGGTGAATCAGACCAAAAATTCGCAGAAAAGTTTACTGCAAGGAGAATTTTAGCCGAAAGTGTATTAGGTATAATAACAAAAAAAGTTATTTTACGATACAGGTGGGCGAAATTCTCGTACAAAATTTGTATCGTAATTTAATATTTAATTTTTTACAGTTGTCTGTGAAATAACACTAAGCCTTTTGTATCAACTTTTAAAATCATAATTCGAATCTTACGACGTGAGCGTAGATAAAGTACATAATATTAGGGGTTAAAGTATGAAATTGCCGATTTGTACTGAAAATCTAAATTGTTTATTTTTTAAATTTTTAACAAATTTATTTAATCAAAATAGTTGCCATTATTATCTATACATTGCTGCCATCTAATGCGAAGGTCATTAATGCCTTTGCGATAGAACTCCAACGATCTAGACTGCACAAACTGTGTGAAAGCATTTTGTGCTGCCTCCTGGGAAGAAAACTTCTTGTCACGTAGATAATTGTCCAAATCACGAAAAAATGGTAGTCCGTTGGAGCAAGGTCTGGTGAATACGGAGGATGACGAATGGTTTCTAACTGCAGTTCCTGAAGGGTCAAAATGGTTTCTCGTGCTGTGTGAGGTCTCGCGTTGTCGTGGAGTAATAATGGTGAAGATCGATTCATGAGTCGGGGCTGTTTATTGATTTGACGCAAGTGAGTCAATATTGTGGGTAAGGTAACGTTAAACTATGCCGCTAATTCCTGGGTACTTTGACTAGGGTCGGCTTCCACTATCTCTCTTAATTCATCGTTATTCACCTGTGTGGGCGGTCTTCCTCGTGGATCGTTCTTTAAGTCGAAATTTCTATCACGAAAGCGTTTAAACCAAAATCGCACGGTGCGTTCATTAGTGGACCCCTCTCCAAACGCAGCATTGATATTGCGGGCTGTTTCTGCCGCGTTAGTTCCGCGTCGGAACTCGTATTCAAAAATCTTTCTTGTCTAAATTGAATAACAAAAACAATTGAAAGTCGATATTCAAATGATTCACATTTTTTAAAAAAAGAACATCATAGAAACCATTTGAAAAAAGTTTCATTCGAAAACCTCAAACCTAGAATCTTCATGGTTCAATTCAAAGAACCTATAGCAATAAAATGGCAATTTCATACTTTAACCCCTATTATTACAGGCGTGACACAGGCGTGAGCTTATACATATATGTACAACTGTTAAATTATCTTACCTCCATTATATAGGGACTGTAGCTTTTAGAACTGTGGACCAATTTGCAAGGAAACTTGGCTTCTACAATAACAGTCTGGCCGGTAACTAGTTTATAGTTAGGACTGATTTCCAAATATTCCATAATACGAAACGGAATGTCTTTAGTATACGTATAAATTAGTTTAAGAAAAGGCTTTGTCTGAAAATCGGAAACTAATTAATTGCACAATGGTGTACCTTGCTTACAAGCCAAGGCACAGACCCTATTGTCTTCATACATAACATACATACATACATACATACACATACATAAACTGACGCCTGTATCCCAGAGGGGTAGGCAGAAACTAGGTACTGCCAGATCACTTTCGCGAATGTGGGTGGAAGGGCCGGCAAGGGACTACCCAGGCGGACATACTTCGACCAAATAGGGGATGTATTAGCAAAGGGCAAGATAAGAAGTACCCGAAACTGGCATGCGTGCACGCAACGAGTAATGAATGTTGAGGAAGCGAAAGTGAGCTTCATACATTATGTCTAATTAAAATGCTGTTAAATAAATGTCTTATTATATTCCGTTTGTTGCACTAATCCGTGCTGAGGACAATTTTAAAAACCTATTTAGAGGCCAAAAATTCCACCCACGCCGGGACTTGAACCCGCGACTTCTGGCCATGCCAACGCTCTCCCAACTGAGATAATGGGCAAGTGCAAAAGTCGGCGAAATTTCGAGCCTCTTTACAAACTTCTCCGTATTACGCATGTGTTGAATTTTTGGCCTCTAAATAGGTTTTTAAAATGTCTTATTAACACTTTCTCATCGTTCTGTAATTTAAGTGATTGCTGTGCCTTATTACGTTCTGCACATTGGCAGGAGATTGGCGAGATTCACCCGACGGTGAACAGGCCTATGCCTAACAGTGGGCGCCTTTCACGGGCTGTATACATAGACAAATCATCATCATCAGCCATTTGACGCCCACTGCAGGACATAGGCCTCCCTCATGGTTTTTCTAACCATCAGGGGTTTGCCATAATCGCCACGCTTGGCAGACGGGTCGGCGATCGCAGTATGCGGTTGGAATCTCAGGAATATGCTGCTGCCCGTAGACATAGACAAATAGAAGTCTAATAAACATTTTCTATCTTTATTGCATGAATTAAATATGTCTCATCATATCTCTAATAACTTCTTCAAATCTTAAGCAATTTCGACAATTACGTTTTTGTTCGAATAGGTGTATCAGTCCGATTAATCACATTTGCATTTGGTGAAAATCTGAGGAAGACTTTTATTTTATTTTATTTGGGATAACAAAGAAGATACTTTCAGCTGGAACGGAACTCGTCAATGGATAGCAGCAAGTTAAACCCGATGGGAGCAATATTTGACTAAATGGTGTACCTATGTTTTACAAAATATGTCATCAAGGTAATCCCAGGTTATTTATTATTTATTTATTTATTTAACAAAAAATCGATAAATACATTTTTTGAAATAAAAGAAACAAACCGACTTCAGAATAAAATAATTACTTGGAATCAGTGCCGAGCTGCATGACCAGTAAATACATTTTAGACACGGTCCCCAAATTATTGTTGTATTCGGCAGTCGGCTTTTATTTTAACTTTTTTATTGGCTCAGTGATAAAGTGCCATCTTGTAGTGCCTTCCTTTGCATGCGGACACTTCGCATCGGTAACCCAAGCGTGAGTTTTAAAATTTATAAAAGCTAAAACTTTCCGAGAGAGAGTTGGAACGCAGTTGGAAACTGTGCACGAAGTTTTTTTATGTAAATTCCTGTTTTAAAAGTTTCGGTTTATGATACGGGTCGTCTGTGCTATTGACCCTTAGTTAGGAAGTTCGTGGACGTCTTAAACTTCACTGAATGCTTGTTTTACCTCAACTTTACACAAATATATTTTCTCAATCCACAAATGTAGTGCAGTTTATATTTATTTAGTTATTTCTTCACAAGGTATATGTTTTAGAATGTAGTGTGCCTGATCACTTCACTATATACAAATGGTAGATGCGATTGTAGAATTTGTGGAAAGATTGGAGCCTGAACTAGACCAGAGATCTATATTTGAAGATTCCAGGCCTCCCAGCTCAAAATATTTAATAAATAAATATTGGCTTATTTGCATGCCAATGAAAGTCTCAAATAGGAAAGATAAACGAAAAGTAAACAGAGCGTGACGATTATGGCAAAACCCCTCATGGTTATGAAAACCACGAAGGAGGCCTATATCTTGCAGTGGGCGTCAACTGGCTGATGATGATCATGATGATGTATGGAATCGACTAGTTGATTCGATAGTGACCTATTTCTGAATCAATTTTCACTCTGATCAACTGGTTGATTCGTTCAGTTGATTGGAGTGGAAAACCCGGCAAAGGCTACGCGTAACGTCATACGCCGTAGTTTCGTAGTAGCAACGTAGCAGGCAATTTATTTGATAGTAGGCGTTATTGCTAGAACGCTAAGAGCTTGCCAATAAACTGCATCTGCAACTCAGCAATTTCGTAGTATTTGATTGTAATATTGAGCAATATTGGCAATTATATGTTTATTTGAAAAGTCTTGTATTTTAACTTCTATGTGCATAGAAAAAATGTGTGAACTGTTTTTGCTTAATGAAACTAGGACACTTTAACGTGTTATTTGTCATGTAGAGTAGTTTATAATTTTCCTGGACGTTTTGAAGAAATACCAAAGACCTAAACTTTGCTGAATTAGGTCTTGTATCTGATATTGAAATAAGCAAGATTGTCGTGAAACATTTGCAATCAAACTGTTGCTACAACTAGCTCGGCGATCGGCGTAATTGCTTCCACTGAGTTGCTTATACACTTGCGAGCAGGGAAATCGGGACGCCACACTGGATTCTGACAATAATAGTTGTAGAAACTTCCACACAACATGATTACTTGTCCCGGCCCCAAACTAGGATACGCTGTACGGAAAATAGACGTGGAAATACGGGTGTAATCATCCACGTCTATCATTTCCTTGCCTAGTCAGTCTCGGCCAGTCCATTTGTACAAATAAGGAACGGGGGCCTCCTGTGGGAATCGAACCCATAACCTCTGTTTTAGTAGTCAATGCGCGTTAATCGCTAGACCAACCAGGCAAAATAATACTTTCATAAGTACTAAATGCCGGAATGACTGAATTTTACGTAAAATAGTTGGAACCGTTTAAGGACGCAGTTCTTGTAAAGAAGGTAAAGCGCGGTTTTTTGAAAAGGCTTTTCAGTGAAAAACGATGTAAATTTTATGGAATTTTGATGCGACTATAATAGCATACCGTTTTAGTCCTTTTTTAGGGTTCCATACCCGAAGGATGCCAAACGACCCTATTACTAAGAGTTCACTGTCCGTCTGTCTGTCATGAACAGTGATAGCTGTTGCAGTTGAAATTTTTACAGATGATGTATTTTTATTGCTGCTATAACAACAAATACTAAAAACAAACAAACAAACAATGTTTTGGCGTATTTTGCTCGATATTAATAACGGCAGCAGGTAGACGCTTGAAATATTCACAGAATATTTAGTTCTATATTCGCTTGAAAAGTAAATAATTAAATTGAAATAAAATAAATATTTAAGGGAGGCTTCCACACAACCAATGAGATTTTTGCCGTTTTTTCTCGATCTTTGTGTCTAATTTTGTATAGATAATGGTACGGAACCCTTCATGCGCGAGTCCGACTCGCACTTTGCCGGTTTTTATTTATCTCTGTCAGGATAATCATCAACCATTTTACGCCCACTGGAAGACATAGGCCTCCCTCATGGTTTTCCAGGCTTCCTGGGCCTGTGCATCTACATCCAGCGAATCGCTGCCACCGTAACCAGGTCGTCAGGCTCTGTCAGGATAGGCTGACAATATCGCAAACGTAGCCGACCCACGCGAAGTTGGGGGGATGACCTCACGGCCTTTCAATCGGGTTGAGCTGGCCATGAACAGGGAGGAGTGGAAAGCTAAAGGGCAGGCCTTTGCCCAGCAGTGGGATACAATCGCGGCTACATAAAAAAAAAGCGAAGTGCGAGACGGACTCGCGCACCGAGGGTTCCACACTCGCGCTTGGCCGTTTTTTATTATTTTTCGTTAGAGTATATGATAAGTCCCACAATAACGCTAAGTTTGATGCCTGTATGCATTAACGTTTTTACGCCATCGTAAGCTCTATAGCTTAAACAAAAAAACGGCGACAGAATACGTTAGTTGTTTAGATACCCACCTTAGTTTTTAAATTTCGTTATTTGTTTGGTAATCCGCTGGTAATTTCAATTGGCTACCTTTCACGGTTCCAAAGATAGAGCCTTTTAATGATCGGACGGACGGACAGACAGTTAGACCGCGTAGGTACAGTAATAGGGTCCCGTTTGGCACCTTTCAGGGGCGGAAAAAAGCGTCCCTATTATATAAATTATTTTGTTTACCTGAATACGGAATTCGGAAGTGTTTCAACAAAAAACAATTTGAGATTTGAGTTTCGCTTCTTCGTTTATCTGCTCGCAAGTGTGTAAACATTAAAGATGGTTCGGAACTTGTCCGACAGTGTAGTGGCTCTGAATTCGAGGCACGTCCGAAATTCAACTCGCCGTTGTTTAAGTTTGACTAATTTCCTTACGGTGGTCAGTCAGAATCGATAATGGCCATTGAAATATGTATTGACGCAAAGCCCATACCTTGCTAGAAGACTTATGGACGGGTGCCGCTATCGGGGTACCCCTAATAGAAGTCGTCGAATAGTTTTTTAGCCTCAAAATAGGTTTTTTAAATTGTTCTCAGAACGGGTTAGTGCAACAAAAAGAATATAATCATGTAGGTACAGCGATATCATTCCGATGTAAAAACCTAACTGCAAAGTGGGTTACTCGGGGCTGCAAGTGATGTAAATTGCTTCGGCCAGATGTCGCTGCCTGTACGTAATACAGAGAAGTTTCTAAAGAGGCTCTTGCCCATTATGCCTGCACTTGCCCATTAGCTCAGTTGGGAGAGCGCTGGCACTGTTAGCCAGAGGTCGCGGGTTCAAGTCCCGGCATGGGTGGAATTGTTTGCCTCCAAATTGGTTTTTAAAACATATTGGCAATATAGTCATCACAATATCTGGTCCCCGCAATAAGCGCTTGCCTATTCTCATATCTCAGTTTAACATCTACTCACTCATTTAAAATTTGTTGTCAATATTATCTTTGTGATCTGTTATTTTGCCATAATAATAGCCTGCAACCAATTCTCAGAGCTACCCAATACAGACAAAAAAATCATAAAAATCGGTGAAGCCGTTTCGGAGGAGTACGATAGCAAACACGGTGGCACGAGAATTTTATATATTAGAATGTATCTACCTTTAGGTATAATGGTATCAGGTAACACAGCGCTGGTAGCCTAGTGGGTAGAACATTAGACTCGGAAGCGAGAGACCCAGCTTCGATTCCCAGTGCGGGCATGTACCTATGACTTTGTTTTCTAAGTTTTATACATTTGTGTGTTTACCACTCGCCAACGGTGAAGGAAAACATCGTGAGGAAACCTGAGTGTCTGAGCTATTCACATACTTCAGCGCTTGAAATCGCCAATCTGCGGTAGGCCCGCGTGGTGATTAAGCCCATACTCTCTCCCTGAGAGTAGGCCTATGCCCTACAAGTAGGAAGTATATAGGCTGCTTATGTATCTTTATGTACAATCAGCGTGTCTTCCGCTGATATTTAAAATCTAGACAGAGATACTCTGTCATTCTGTTTTAACTTTCCCATGTCCCCGTTGTTAGGCTATTCGATACACGTCCAACAAATTTCGCTCAGAGTTTACTGGACGTTTATATTAAAATTCCTTTGTTACTGTCTTGTCAACTTTCTTGCTAAGTTAATTCGGTAGAAGGGAAGGAAATTTTAAAAGGCACCTGTATTTGAGTTTGTCAGGACTCAGTTTGAGTTCAGACTCAACTTTGACTACATTCTAGTTGAATAAAGTAAAATTTGAGTCTGAATTCAACTCTCAAGTTTTCGATCACTTAGTTCTTATGCCAGTAGTTCAAGACACTCCTTGCTTAATGGAGAACTTGCACTTAAATTATTAAAAAAAAAGCGCTCAATTTTTTTCTCTACATCTACGTTTTAACCTGTTCTAGTAAACTCGTTCTAGTATTGGTTCTATTAAACTCGTTCAAGTATTGGTACAAAAACACGCCATACAAAGCGGGCTTAAAATATGACATCACATCTTGCACGTAATGCCTTAGAATGTATTTAGTATCAATACTTGAGTTATCTGCAAAATTATTTTTTTATGCAGCTACACCCTTATTAAAAAACGTTTATAATCCAATGTGAAAAACTTAATCTAACAAGTTTCTACGGTTACCCTAAAAAGTAAAAAAAAAAACGTACCCTTATGGATCACTTTGTTGTCCGTCCGTCCGTCCGTCCATCCGTCCGTCCGTCCGTCCGTCCCGTCCGTTGGTCTGTCTGTCAAGACCTTTTATCTCGGGAACCCGTGGAAGTATCGAGTTGTCACCGCAATTGCTGTAGATTTTCTTGCGAAATTCAGAATCGTTCCCCTAGCCCTTTTTGCAAACTCTATCGCGATGAAGGATCATGCCATGACAGAAAAAATAACTACCAACCTGCATATTACAGATCTTGTAGCGGACAGGCTCGCCACGGCAGCCAGCCGGCGCGGAACAGGTCCTGAGCTGTCTTGAGACGCCACCATCGCAGGTCCTTGAGCACAGAGACCACTCGGACCACTGGGACCAGCCACCGGATCGGTCCTTGAGGAAGAAAAAAGGAAGAGAGTTAGTGACCGTTGGCAATATTCACAGGTATGTGGCGAGCACATGCGCGTGCATTACATGCTTCGACATTTCTGCATCGCGCAAGCAGTGCTTCGAATGAAATCATATAAATATAAGGTCCGACAAACGATAGTGAGACCAGCCGTCTCCTGATATTCGATCTGCCAGACGGGGAATTTTAGTTTATAGTGGAAGAGCTTGATCGCCCGCTCTTTCTTATAGGTATATAATGCTGTGCACATGCTTTCTCTCAGAGAAAGAAAGGGAGGGACAGTATGGGCTTAATATGACCACGCGAACTTACCGTAGACTTTCAGTAAGGTTTGTAACACCTCAGCTTAGGCTTCTCAATGTTTTCCTTCACCGTTAGCAAGCAGTAATACCACATAATAAGTCCCACTGTAGGGCACAGGCCTTCTCTCAGAAATTCGCGTAAAAAAACTAAGTCACCATGTACCGGAAATCGAAACCTATACCATAGTTTTAAGCTTAGAAAAAGCTTGGACTAAAATGTGAGTAAAAATTAAAGCAAAAAATCCGCCTCCCCGTACAAAAAGCGCGCTAACGCAAACAGACCGTACTGAACTAGATTTGGTGTTCGGAAAAGAATTTCGCGATCGTCAAAATATCGCAACAGAAATATACGTATTGAACGAATATTAAAAAATAAAAACTGAAAAACCCGACTGCTTAACAATTAAGTTAGTATGACTAAGTTAGGTATGACTCGCATACTTAGAATTTAATGTACGCATGGGTTAAACATGGGTTACATGGGTTTATATATAAGATATAAGCAGCTTATATAAGTCCCACGGTAGGGCACAGGCCTTCTCTCAGGGAGAGAGTAGGTATAGGCTTAATCACCACGCGTGCCTACCGCGGATTGGCGATTTGGAGCGCTGAGGTATGTGAATAGCTCAGACACTCAAGTTTCCTACGATGTTTTCCTTCACAATTAGCGAGTGGTATTGCTACTATAACATGGGTTTATTTTAATTAATTGAGAAACCGTTGTACAAAAAATATTAGTGTTTGTTATCAAGGGTAAATTACACAAATATTTTATTATTGGTGTAGCTTAGGGGTGCTTATAAACGAGCGGCACGTGCGCCAACTGCAGCCGTCGACACTCGTCGACGGCAGCCGCCGACATGTCAGCGTCGAATATCCGCCGCCGACGCGCCGACTGAAGTCGCCGACATGTCAGCGTCGAATATCCGTGTCAGCACGTCAACGGCTGCCGTCGACGCGTCGACGCCTGCCGCCGACGAGAGTCGACGGTTGCAGTTGGCACACGTGCCACTCGTGTGTATAAGCGTCCTAAGGTGTAGCTTAATCCAAAGGGCATTAAGGGTTATTGAATGTCAACCAGCAGAGTTTTCTACAGTTTACATATGTAAAATTATAGGTATACAATTAGGCTCAGTAGAACCTTTAAGTTGGTTCAGATGACAATAAGACTTCCCGAAATTACGCTCCCAGGTTCAATCATTCACGTCATCAATACAAAAAAGAAACACACTCTATTTTCAAATTCCTGGTGTTGTACTTAAAAAAAAAAAAAAACAGCCGAAACACCGGGTTGGCCAAAAATCCTCTTTTTTTATTAACACAACTTATATTGAAGTGGCATTGCTTTTATACCATAGAAGATACAGAAAAACACAAGAAAAAATTGTAAATAATACCTTAAAAATATTTTTTCGGGTCCCAAAAAATACGAAAAATCAAGTTAATAGTAACTAGTAAACGATATATTATATTAGATTTCGTTTTTTTCAACGAAAATTCATTCTAAACATTTTCTAAAAAGAGTGTAGATGCATAAAACATTGTTTTATGAGATGGCTCGAATATTGATAATGGCTTCGCAAGTGTTACGTGCAAGCTCTGACGTCATAGCTTGAGTCCGATTTGTATGGCACGTATTACTTTTCGACAGGTCAAGTTATGAAAAGTATTCGTCGTAAAATATTAGCCACGTTTATTTATCCTTCAACATAACATTTTTTGTACAATTTCTCCCTGTTTCAAATCGATTGAGTATTGAGGAGTTGCGACAGTATATAGAAACGGATATATACAAAACATAAATACGAGCCAAACACATAACGCCTCTGTTGGACCCCACCGTAGCCAGATAAAAAAAAAACTATGCATTTCACCAGATCCACCGGCGCAACAGAATGAATCTTTGAAAGTTTGCGCTAACAACATTGGAAATAGTAGTACAATTCCCGGAAGATAACTTGAACAAAAGTCCGCGCAGCCGGGATAAGTTTGCGACAGACACTTAACTATAGAGACTTAACTAAATTGCGAAGCTTTTTGTCGCATCCCACCTTTTCGATTGTGTAATTACCACGCATCCAACAAAGTCGAAGTCATTTGTTCAAGTTATTTGTTGGGCCTTATTTCTAGCTAACGAGGACAAATAATATACCACTATAAACAGGGTCATCCACAGGGATTCCTGAGACACGTCAACAAAATATCATCATCATCAGCCATTTGACGCCCACTGCAGGACATAGGCCTCCTTCGTGGTTTTCATAACCACTAGGGGTTAGGGGTTTTGCCATAATCGCCACGCTTGGCAGGCGGGTTGGCGATCGCAGTATGCGGTTAGAACCTCAGGACGACGCTGCTGCCCGTCTCCTGGTAATTGATTTCCTTAGTCGCCTTCTACGACATCCACGGAAGGATATGGAGTCACGCTATTCTTAATCCGGCGCCACACGGAACGACAAACGAAATATCATGCGGAACAACAAAATATGCTTGAAGTAAAATTGTAAAATTTATAAAATTATCTTTACAAAAATACCTTCTCTACGCCAAAGTCACGAAAGAGTCACCTAAGTGACAATTTGTTGGACCGCGTACGGAAAGTATTTTAATATAAAACAGGCTTGTGTGGAGATCTGAGTTTCACGTCTACCCGCTCTTTTTAAAACGTACGTCAATGTTAGCGTGTGTTTGTAATTTGGTTGAATAATCTTGAGCTGAATGCCGAAAAGATGAATTAATGAACTAAAGATGTCACGTAAGTGATACTTCGGCAGATTGTGCAAAAAAAGTGCCGCTTATTTTCTACCACCTTTTTCATGTCAAACTGAACTGATGAATACACTCCGGGTGCATGCGTGAGCAATTACTTGGAAAGCTGGTCCGTTCGTTCATCCATGTCGGCGCAACAGCTCAATAGCTTATAGAGCTGTTGCCAATACGGCATAACATATTATTAGCATATATTTTTATTAGCACATTTTTATGCGAATGATGCTCCATTATAACAATATTTCAGGTTCTAGAGTCTCATAATAAACATAAACATTTACATACAAGCACATACATTACTTCTGGCCCCACACTAGGATACCCTGTGACGTGGGAACCAGAAACAACGACATCACAAACATGTAAACAATCAAGACCTGGAGTTTTTGTTTGTCCCCAGCCGGGATTCGAAACCGGGACCTCTCGCACGGTATGCAGATAGACTACCGCTGCGCCACGAGGTCGTCGATGTACCTCTAATATTTCAATAGAATGATATAAGCATAACAATTGTTGTTATTTAGCTCTAATTGGTAGTCTACCAATCAATAGCAGTAGATACAATTTCAATCCAACGGTATAACCCGCGCAACTTACAAAGGCATCTCTCGTCAAGAAGATCGAATCGTGCGAGGTGCGAGTTAAGTTGCACGGGTTATACCATTAAAATGCGATTAATTACTAGACTACCAATAGTGTTGATGAAACAACCATTATTGTACTAATATGACTCTATTGAATAACTATGCATTTTGGAGACACACCCCCTTGTTTACTTACTTAAATCCATAATATTATCAAACAACTAATTCAACGGTCCGTCTCCTGCGGTTGATTAGATGAACATCTTCTACTAGTAAAGTCCTCTGTGGAGAGCTGCCACAGAGCCCACTCCCGTATATAGTGTATATATTCTTACCCTAAGTGCCAACAGTCTTCGTGTTTCCGAATTTATTAGGCGATCTTTAAGACCCATTATACATTTTGTGACTCCATAAAAGTTAAATTAAAAATTTTAAAAACCACCGACACCAAAGACTAACTCTTAAGAAGTAAAACCGCATTAATGTCGCTAATTTTACCCAAATCAAAGCAACGATATTTTTGGAGGCCATTTTTTCCGCCGTTTTGTTTTTTTTTATCACAGTTACATTTGCCCAGGGTATAAGTTTTTTTAGTTAAAGCACAATCCTTATATCCCTTACCGTGTTGTCAGGCAGTTGACTTTGTCCATAAACGGCTGAGAGGATTTCCATCAAACATGACGAAGAACCGTCTCGATCAATGTAGCTTTCAATAAAAAAAACCGCATCGTCCAGCTTTCAATTAAAAGAAATCGCTTGGTCCGTTTAGGCGCTATGACGGTAGGCTTGAAACTTATAACACCCCTCTGTGCGTTGCGGCGGGGGTTAAAATAAACAATAATATCAACTTATTGAATATTAATGATTATATAACGGATAAATATAAAAAAAGTTATATACTTATATATCCGACATGGAAAGAATGGTTTTTGTCTTTTATTTATATTACAACTTATGAAAGAAAAGTATTTTCAAGTTTTCAGGCTGATTTTTTAGACCTAAAATCAATGACCTCGACTAGAGTTGATCAGAGTTGCACAGAGCTGATGCCAACCTCCTGTGAACGATAGGCACTTTAGGAAGAAGAAAGTAGAAAGTATATAAATGCAATGGAGTGTTCTCTATAAATATAATCTGCATTACAGGACAACTGTTAAAGATAAAGATATTTACTTATTGAACATGATGTTTAAAAAGGTGGTACAATATATACCACATATTGTAGATCCTGCATGTTTTGTTTTGCATACCAACATTTTAAGAGAGAGCGCCATACAGTTGTCAAAGCGATAGGTAACAAAAGATGATTATCTCAAATGTCATAATGATACGTGCAATATGTCAAAAATGTTCCATCCTTTATTTTTAGTACTGGAAATGTCCCAGCGGTTCAAAGGCTCAGTGGACCAAATAGACCAAATGCAGTTTTCGACCCTAGCGTGAAAGCTTGATAGAGTTTCTGGATTCATTTGATTGGGGAGTTTCGGTAAAAGCTTGTTTTATTTTATGTTTGATATTACATAAAAATATTTTATCTACACTAATGTTGTAACATTCTACTTATGTTTTCAATACTTGACTTATAATTACAATTATATTATTATTAATAATTAATATTATTATTAAATTAGTAATTATATTACTACTGTTATAGCGCAGACAACAAAACACTCAATTTAAGCAATTTCACATGATGGTATAATATTCACATCGATATCGTAAAATCTCATTATAACATCAATAAAACGCGACCAACTTGATTGCAGGGCCAATCAGGTTGGTCGCGTTTTATTGAAGCGCGCAGCTGCGCTCTCATTGGTTAAATTTTAATGGCGGCAAAATCACTGTGATTATACACGTACGCGTGAATTTAATTTTTAATTGCATTAGTGAAGATAAAGTAGTGTATGCAACTGCATATAACACGATTATTAAAACACACGTTACTATTATGAAACTCGCTGCGCTCGTTTCATAAACTCACACTCGTGTTTTAATACCCTTCATTATATGACAGTTGCATAAACTACTATTACATGATTAAAATGCTGTAACTAAATAAAATCCTAAATCCTCAAACAATTTTAGCCATTTTAGCCAAAAAGTATTTCATACATTATCTCACGAAGCCCTAAAATAAAAGGTTGTGTTTATTCTTTAATCTATCTACTATATATCTATTTAATCAGCCCATAAACAGAGCCCACCGTTGGGCATAGGCCTCTTCTCTTGTTCTTTAATTCTTACTAATATTATTAACGCGAAAGTTTGTATGTATGGATGTATCTTTGTTTTTTTTTTTTCACGCAAAAACGGCTGAACCGATCTGGACAGAGATAGATTATAGTCTGGATTAGCACATAGGCTATTTTTTATCCCGGAAAAATACACATCTAAATTACCACGCGAACGAAGCCGCGGGCAAAAACATGGAAATACGATAAAGGCGTGGTGATTAAGCTCATACTCTCTTCCTGAGAGAAGGTATGTGCCCTACAGTGGGACATATATAAGCTGCATTTATAAAAGGTCATAAAAAATGGTTCTTTACAGTAGAATAGAACAGACTTTTATTAGCTATTTATGAGAACAAAGAAGACCCAAGATACCCTGCTAGGGCGCTGCTAACTTGAGGCGAACTTCGTACCGCCACAAAATCCGTTTATGCGATTCTTGCTACCATGGCAACGCAATAAATAAATATCTTAGAGTTTGGCTTGAAAAAAGGTTACGGTAACAATAAAATATTATCCCTATAGAACGCATTACCGGGATATCAAGTATCCTATGTCTCAATTCAGATCTTTGTCTAGCTTTATGCCAAGTTTCATGTAATTCCGTTCAGTCGTTCCTGCGTGATTGAGTAACAAACATCTAAACATCCAAAAATCTTCACAAACTTTTACAGTTATAATAATACTTACTAGCTTTTGCCCGCGACTTCGTCCCCGTGGAGTTACATTGATGAGAGCGGTTCTAGATAAGTCTAAGATGCTTTTAGCGTATATTATAACTTAAATTCTTACTTACTAACTAGCCTAATTTTATTTACTGAATGTAGTGCCTACTTATTTCCTTATAAATAGGTTTTTAAAATTGTCCTCAGCACAGGTTAGTGCAACAAAAAGAATATAATCATGTAGGTACAGCGATATCATTCCGATGTAAAAACCTAACTGCAAAGTGGGTTACTACTCGGGGCTGCAAGTGATGTAAATTGCTTCGGCCAGATGTCGCTGCCTGTACGTAATACAGAGAAATTTGTAAAGAGGCTCGAAATTTCACTGATGCCTGCACTTGCCCATTAGCTCAGTTGGGAGAGCGCTGGTACGATTAGCCAGAGGTCGCGGGTTCAAGTCTCGGCATGGGTGGAATTTTTAGCCTGTAAACAGGTTTTTATTCTACTTATTATTATTTTTCACGACTCTCTAAGAAAAGAACAATAACACTACCTGACGCCCAGCTTTGCTTGTTTTCTTTTTTTGTAAAACACCTACTTATGTAGATTGTAGACTAACTCTACACACTTATATGTACAGAAGAATGAAAAACCGAGCTAAGCGAGCGCTACTTGCTCTAACGATAATGAAACCATATAGCGCCATCTGTTTGTTTTTGCCCAAAAAAGTACAATGTTAGACGCGCGCTCTATAATCATCACAAAAAACTAAACCTAAGTAAATAAATAACTTCCACACAACACAATCACTACGGTCCCAAACTAGGATACCCTGTGCCATGGTAACCAGGCAAGGACATCACAAACATGGAACTACACCCAGACTGAGTCTGCACTAGTTTGGAAAGTCGACCGAATTATGAAATTTATGCAGAACATGTGACCCTACTTTGCTGCCACGGGGGCCTCGTTTGTACGGTTGTGTCTTTGTATTTTTTTGTCATTTATGTTGTCATTTTGTAAATTATATTGAGAGCGGCGGTAGCCTAGTGGGTAAAACATTGGACTCGGAAGCGAGAGACCCAGGTTCGATTCACAGTGCAGGCATGTACCTATGACTTTGTTTTCTAAGTTATGGCCATTAATGTGAAGTTATAGTAGCAATACCACTTGCTAACGGTGAAGGAAAAACATCGTGAGGAAACCTGAGTGTCTGAGCTATTCACATTCCTCAGCGCTTGAAATCGCCAATCCGCGGTGGGCACGCGTGGTGATTTAGCCCATAGTGTGTCTCTGAGAGAAGACCTGAGCCCTACAGTGGGACGTATATAGGCTGCTGATGATGTAAATTATATGTATTTTTTAATGTTATTCTTGTTTTAGAGCTAAATAAATGTTTTTATTTTTCGTTCAAAATGCCGAAACGCCAAAACGCCCATTATTTTAATTAAAAAAAAAACTGGCCAAGTGTAGGGTTTTATCTGTTTTACAGAACTAACAACCTCATCAACGTAATTTTCAATGTATTTTGTACGAAGTTTTCCTTTTATAAGTTGGTCGGGTATTCCTCGTTAACACGTAAAGCCTACTTTATACTTTATTGTACACAAGAAAGAAATATCTTACACATACAACAAAGCAATAAGAACGGGTACATAGGCGAGCTTATTTCTATAGAAATTTCTTCCAGCCAACCAAATCAGTTGTGAGACGATGATTTTAAAGAGGTAGGGGAATAATGTGTGCACATTAAATGAATTAAAAAAAATTGTAATATAATAATAATATAAACATACACATAAAAGTTAAATACCATAATATAAAGAATAAAACAAATAATAAATCAAATAATATAACATTACATAAACTACTTACAACTAGTATGAATAAGGAATAAACTACATACAATAATTTATCCTACTACTATATTATAGATAGATTATAATATTAGCAAAGAGATAGAAGGTGCTCTTTCAGCTTGAACTTAAAGAGTGCAACAGATGGACAATCTCTTATAGTCTTTGGAAGAGTGTTCCACAAGCGCGCCGCACGCACAGAGAATGAATTATAGTAAAACTCGGTGTTGCAGATTGGGACTCGCAATGTTCGGTTGTCACACGTTCTCTGTGGTCTGGCGCGTGGAGGCAACGGTATGAACCTCTCACGAAGATACTACGGAGAGCTGGGGTTCTTTAGCACCTTGTAAACAAGAGACAACATGTGCATGTTGCGGCGCAACCGTATAGGTAGCCATTTAAGTAGACTCCTGTATACTGACACGTGGTCGTAATTGCGCAAGCCAAATATAAATCTGATCGCCAAGTTCTGAAGACGCTCCAGCTTATTGACCAAGACCTCCGTGGCATCCATAAAACATACATCGGCGTAGTCGAGAAGCGGCAGCAATAAAGTTTGCGCAAGCATCACCTTCGTTTTGATTGGCAAGAAGTTTTGGAGTCTTTTCAGTGACTGAAACGAGAAGTGAATCCGCTTACTAATCTCATTAAATTGTGGCTGCCAGGACAAATTACAATCCATAATGAGACCTAAGTTCTTTACCTTATCAGTGAAAGGGATGGTAGTGCCATTGTATACTATACAAGGTAGTAACGCCAGCTGCAGGCAATCGCGCAGTCGTTTACTGCCAACAACAATGACCTGAGACTTTAAGGGGTTGACAAGAAGACCGAAGTCCCTAGCCCACACGCCGATAGCCACCAGATCCCTGTTCATGGCCTCGAACGCTGCCACTGCATTGGAGAGCCCTGCACCTTCATTTAGAGGATCAGTGCGAAAATCAAAGTGGCCGTAAATCTGAAGGTCGTCGGCATATAGGTGGCAGTTTGATGAAAGAGTGTGGGTGATCTCATTTATGAAAATAGAAAAAAGGAGAGGGGAGAGAACTCCTCCTTGTGGGACACCCACACTCAACTCACACCAGGCCGATAACCTGTCGTCAACACGGACACACTGTGACCGGCCGCGAAGGTAAGAGCTAAACCACTTCACCACAGGTGAGGAGACATTCATAGACTGGAGGAGGCCGAGTAAAATGTCAAAGTCAACTGAGTTAAAAGCACTGCTGAAGTCAAGTAAGGTGAGTAAAGTCAGTCGTTTATTGTCCATTGCTAGACGAATATCGTCGGTAACTTTAAGCAGGGCACTGACGGTGCTATGAAAAGGACGGAACCCAGATTGGAAAGGGCTAAGAAGATTATTTTTATAAAGAAAGGAGTAAAGTTGGATGTGCACCTCGTGTTCGATGATTTTGGATAAGATAGGAAGGATTGAGATGGGACGGAATTGGGAAAAGGAAGTGGGGCTAGAGACTTTCGGCAGGGGAATCACTTGGGCCTTTTTCCAGGTTGAGGGGAAGACATTCATGGACAGAGAGGAGTTGCAGATATGAGTGATTACCGGGACAACGTCGTCCAATATTGGCAGCAACATGTCCCGGCTGAGACCGTCACTGCCCACTGCTTTAGTAGTTATAGAGAGTAGTCTTTGTTTAACACTATCCTCTGTGATCGTACGAAAAACAAAAGAGTCGCAAGTAGGAGGTTCCCCTAGTGCCAGTTTAGCGAGTGAAGAAGTCTTGGTCAAACTGTCGAGTAATAGTGGAGGTGTGGAAAAGTATGTGTTTAAGTTGTCAATGTCAAGTGCATCATTTAGTGGTTCAGAAGATTTACTAGAAGCCTACTGAGCCTTGATAGTTTTCCTTCCCAGTTTATTATATGCGCTACTACCCTGAATTTTTTCACGTTTCTACAATCAACCGTTTAGACAGGAGAGGGGGGAGACGCCATACACGGACAAAAAAAATGCGCTTTAAAGCTCAAAATTTCGCAAACGGAACCCTGAATCAAAAAATTTGCTTCTTACACCCGCAATATTTTTAAATAACTAATCCAACGATACTATACGTAAGATTTTATTCTACCGTTATATCGGCGTGAATAATATGTATGTCTATGCCAAATTTAAGCTTTCTCGTACTAATAGTCTCTGAGCTGGGCTGCGGAAAGATAGACGGACAGACAGACAGACAGACAGACAGACAGACAGACAGACATACAGACAGACGGAACGACATGGCGAAACTATAAGGGTTCCTTGTAGACTATGGAACCCTAAAAACGTGGCAAACAAGGTGAGAGCGTGAACAATCGCTTTCCTTTCAGCTTTTTCCCGTTCAAAGGCTGCAGTGAACGGCAACGTCGACTTTGCTCGCTTCTCCTTTAATTTCCAAACGTATTGTGTATTGTTGCCTCTCGTTCGTTTAAATTGTTTCTTTCGCGCTCTTTTCTGAGTTTTTGTTTGTTTTATTCGTTGCCCCTATTTTGTTCTCTGCCCTCGTCACCGGTTTTGGACCGGCCGGACCCGTAGACAGTCTCCTTGCGGCAGACAGGCTCGCACAAAATCAAGGATATTTTGCACGAAATAGTTAGATGAAAAATTTATTCACATTTGTACAAGAAGAACACACTATACAGCATTTAAAAAATAGCACCAACACAGTAAAACAATGCACAGAAAGAAAAAAAACATTGACAAATACAAAAAAAAAATTAAGACACTACAATAAAACAACAGCAGTGTTATTGTTTTCAAAGTAACACAGAAACTGCGAATTAATGAACGTTACAAGTTAAACTAGGTGTCTATTCCAAAATCTAGATCAGTTTGGAGAAAAAAAGGACAAAAAAATATCTAAACTTCGGTTCGTACGGTCCTTAATTAACCAAATTAATATTCTAAAACCAAAAACAAAAAACATTTAAAACGAATAAAATTTATTCGTCTAAAATATTATTATGTACGTATTTAATTTAGTATACCGTTAATGCTATCATGAACCATTTATGCTTTCACATTTGAATATCCAATTGCTGCCGATTTATTTATTTATTAACTTAGTTTCGTTTTTCCGAGTACTTCACGTCAGTGCATTACTGGGTACTGACGGAAGACCAGCACTGGACTAGTCTGCTTCTTAACATAATAATATGCTGAGTCAGAGCCCTTTTGCATTTGCCACACCCACAAATCTTTTCCTCGTATTCTATGTAGGTAGTTTTGCCTGTGCTTACATTCGTTGTGGCCTCTGTTTGTCTCAATGTTGTAAAATTCTGCTCCGTTTCTGTAGCGCAATTATTTCTTGTTTTCAAATTGTTATACATGTGTGTGTACGCAGATGCAAATAAATGTTTTATCTATCTATCTAACTCATGAATTGAAGTGGCTTTCATTTCAGCCATCGTTTTCATCTATCAATCTATCTATCTACAATGTTTAAAATTGTAGTAGCCCTTTTGGCACCATTTGGCGTCTGTAATACACATTTTTTTAAACGAATTTCTGGCAAGCTTGGAGCAAGCAAGGCTCTTCATCTTGGACCTTATCGTAGAATCACATACAAAGCCTCATAAAGGATGTAATTGGCATGTGTTCGTTAACACCGGGTAAAGCGGCGTTTTTAAAATCGTAGTACACTCGGACCGTGTGTTCTATTTTAGGTGGGTTCTATGTATGCTCCTACTCGTGTAGTTAAAATAGTTCACTCGCTCCGAGAGTGCTTAGATCGTAAAAACGCGGCTTAAGGAGCTCCAGGGGGTAACTAGCGCCACCGATGAAAAACAATCACATTTTTTTTACAGATCACACTTGCAAAAAGTGTCTGCAATTAGCATTTTTAGGACCCCTGAACCTCAGGCAGAAACCCTAGGACTAGATAGCGTTAACGCCAAAAACGGCCGTTTTCGGCATAAATGCTGTCTAGTTCCGGGTTCGTGATCCTAGGTTTCTTGTCGTGAGTCTTACAAATCACTGTTAAAATGATTGATAGAATGTACAGAAACTTTTTGCAAATTAATACGATCTTTTTTTTTCTCATTGATGGCGCTAGTTAGTCCAGTGGATCCCCGATACAAAAGCGCAAGTCAGGTCATGCTAGCTAGATAAGCAGCCTATGTACGTCCCACTGTAGGGCACAGGCCTTCTCTCAGAGAGAGAGTATGGGCTTAATCACCACGCGTGCCCACCGTGGATTGGCGATTTCAAGCGCTGAGGTATGTGAATAGCTCAGACACTCAGGTTTCCTCACGATGTTTTCCTTCACCGTTAGCGAGTGGTATTGCTACTATAACTTCACAAATGTACATAACTTAGAAAACCAAGTCATAGGTACATGCCCGCACTGGGGATCGAACCTGGGTCTCTCGCTTCCGAGTCCGATGTTCTACCCACTAGGCTCCCACCGCTCTTCCTTGCTAGCTAAGTAACCTTTTATTACTAAAAATAGTAAAACATATTTATTATAAAAACCTATTTAAAAACCTATTTATTGTTTTGTATCAAATTACACAGATGACCTAAGAGTACCGACGGCGGCCTTGTTACTAATAGTGATCTCTTCCAGACAACCTTTTTACAGAATTAAAGATATGTGTGCGGGTTTTTTTTTCAGGATAAAAACTTACGGTTCAATCTGGTCTAGTACCTAATTTCGTGGAAGAGAAAAAAAAGTCGAGTGTTTCTTAAGAAGTGGAGCCTTTATAAAATAGCCGTTGATTCCCGAAGGAAAAGAAAACCTTCCGCTTCATTAGGAAGGTGTAAACTAGGTTTTTACTGTTGTAAACTTATTTTCCGGAAAGTTCGTTATTTCACTAAAGTGGACCATTTTAAACTATTATGAAGGACATACATGAAGGCTGTTGTTACGTTGGGCATGCTGTTTTGCTCGCAAAATTTAATATTTTTTTAGTTTGTAAGAATGAGTACATTTTTGATAAAAGTGATCTGAAGGGTTTACTAATGTATTGCCAAAAATCGTTTCCCAAAGTATTACTTCCCAAACTATTTTCCGCAAATTATCACTTGGCAAAAAAACATTTCTCAAAACAACTTAAAGCAAATAAACAGTTAGCAAAAGTTATTATGGCAAGTTATTGTTTACCAAATAAATACTTGGTCAAAATTCATTTCACCAAGCATTATTCAGTCAAAAGTATAATTTGACCAAATGAATAAAATGCGAAATGTAAACTAGAACAAAAATGTTTTTTGTTTGACTCAAAACTAAGTTTTTTAGTGAAATATTTTTTTTCGCTTTTATATAAAAAAAAAAGAACTAACACCCGAAGTTTCACTTCTGGTGTTAGTTCACGGGAACTTCGAACCTATTTTTGCTTATGTGTACTGACCTAACAACCAAATTTTAAACACACTTTTTACACCAAATTGCTTTCGTAAGTTTTTTCGAACCTATTTTTGCTTATGTGTACTGACCTAACAACCAAATTTTAAACACACTTTTTACACCAAATTGCTTTCGTAAGTTTTTTTTAAATCAGAATATAATACTACAAATAAATGTATCTTAAGCTTAAATTTTTAAATTACTTGTATTTATGCCTAATAGTATTTAACCACATGAACAAAATGCGAAATATAAATTTAATCAAACAATTATTTGCTATATAACACTTGCCAAAATAAAACGATAGCATAATAAACGTTTGTCTTAATAAAACTTGACGCAGTAAAATTATGCGAAATGATAATTTGACCAAATGAATAAAATGCGAAATGAAAACTTGCTAAAGTTTCATTTGGGAAATGAAACTGATGCCATAAGTTTATTGGGAAGTAAAATTTGGCGAAAAATACTTTGGCTAAACGGCGGTATCCCGATCTGAAGTGATAATAATAATGATAAAGCCTTTATTAGCAGGCTTTATCATTATTATTATTAATTTTAAGCTTAATTTTTTATAGTATAAATTGACGTTTAGTATGATAGTAATTATTTCGTATTTCATCAATAAGATTCATAATTATCAACAAATTTTCATATTCACATTCAAAATTAGCATTCATAATTCATTAAACTAAACATGCAATACTAGACAACAAATTAATTTTACTAATCACTCTAAAAACAATTATTTGTATTTTTTAGGTAATAGTTGATGCTCGCTAGGCCTAGCGAGAGGGTTTGATAAATAATAAAATTACGGACAATCAATACATATTTCTCTTACCCTGTACATACCTAGTTTTTGATTGAGATAATTTTATTCCAAATTTGATCTACTAACCGACTTCAAAAAAGGAGGAGGTTATAAATTCGACGCGTATATATATATATATATATATATATATAGGTTAGTAGATCAAATATATATATATATATTACTATGTTTTCGCATAACCCCGTCAAATCTTAACCGATTTCGACAATTCTTTTTTTGTTCGAATAAATATAACGTGCCATTGGTCCCATTTTAATTTGGTATATGTATGTGCTGGTCATAAAACTGGGCACCGACTACAAATTATACTTCTATAATGCCTACATGTATAGATAGAAAGATAGATAGATAGAATATGCTTTATTGTAAGGTTACTTAGCTAGCTAGGAGGAGCGGTGGTAGCCTAGTGGGTAGAACATCGGACTCGGAAGCGAGAGACCCAGGTTCGATCCCCAGTGCTGGCATGTACCTATGACTTGGTTTTCTAAGTTATGTACATTTGTGAAGTTATAGTAGCGATACCACTCGCTAACGGTGAAGGAAAACATCGTGAGGAATCCTAAGTGTCTGAGCTATTCACATACCTCAGCGCCTGAAATCGCCAATCCGCGGTGGGCACGCGTGGTGATTTAGCCCATACTCTCTCCCCGAGAGAAGACCTGTGCCCTACAGTGGGACGTATGTAGACTGCTTATGATGACTATTCAGTTTTACCTACTAAGTTTTATGTTGTTCGCTGAACCCTAATATTATGTAACTTAGACAACAAATTCTTCTTTACGCCTGTATTACCTTTATGCACACATATTTAGAAGGAACATTTAAAATAATAACATACGTAAGACGTTCATCGAATTTACAAAGTCTGGTTGGCTAAAAACTAGTAAGCATGTCAGTTATTTTCCCGCAACAATTTAGTTTCTCAGACATGCAGATAGGAGGCTTCATCGCGTCACGCCAACCTTTACCCCTGTCTGAATAAATGATGTGTGTGTGAGCATTAAACCAAGCAATACTAAACTTTGTGCAATTTAAACCTGACAAATGCGAGCTCAAAACAAAGACGGGAGGGTTCCGTAAATGAGTGAGTGCCAATTTCACTCTACGCGGTTTGCCATTAATCTGTGGTCAATGCTGAATGTAGAGCTTTCCGCTTCAATTCGATTCGCTGGTTAGTGACTGTGTGAAATTGGGTCTTAACCTTTAGCTACTGACGTTTTAGGGTTCCGTACCCGAAGGGTGCCAAACGGGACCCTATTACTAAGACTTCACTGTTTGACTGTCCGTCTGTCTGTCTGTCTGTCTGTCTGTCTGTCTGTCTGTCTGTCTGTCACCAGGCTGTATCTCATGAACTGTGATAGCTAAGCAGTTGAAATTTTTATAGATGATGTATTTCTGTTGCCGCTATAACAAAAAATATTAAAAACAGAATAAAATAAATATATAAGGGGAGCCATACAACAAACGTAATTTTTTTGCCAGTTTTTGCTCGATATTAATAACGGCAACAGGTAGTCTCTTGAAATATTGACATAATATTTAGTTCTATATTCGCTTCAAAAATAAATAATTTAAAAAAATAAAAATTTAAGGGGGGCTCCCATAGAACAAACGTTATTTTTTGCCATTTTTTCTCGATCTAATGTTGTAGGTATAGATAATGGTACGGAACCTTTCGTGCGTGAGTCCGACTTGCACTTGGCCGGTTTTTTCTTGGCATAAGTGTTGATGTCGGGGGCCTGCGTGGCCCGGGCTTTTCAATTATTTGGCAATGTAAAATGAGTTATTATAATATAAAATTACTTAATTTTTTGTATAATTTTCTTTTGTTTGGGACATATTTATGTATAAGTGTATTTTAAATTGCATTTTTGCTTTTTCCCCTCTCCTTTTTTTTGCACTCCTACCAATCTTTCTTCGACCTCCTGCGGTTGACTGGTAGAAAATGCTTAGGGAATTATGTCCGCCGTATTGTAAATCAGGTTTAGTAGAATAAAAGTGTAATAATAACAATATTTTAGATTTTTGAAAATAATTAACATTTTTAGGCGAAAATTACACAAGATTAGAAATCAGTGTGTATTTCTTAAGAAAACCAAACATAAACAAAAAACTTACATTTATTATAAAACTCTATATATATATATATATATATATATATAGTGTAGTGTATATATATATGTATATATGTATATAGTAGTATAGTGTCTGTAATACACTTTTTATACATAACTGTAGTTACTAACTTAAAAAAAAAAATGCAAGGTACTAAATCTTACGAATTATAGACAGTCCCGCCCGACAAACATTTGTTGCGCATTGAACGCAAACGTGTTTTTTTACAGGAATTGCATAGGTATATGTGTTGATTTTCTTTGAAGCACCGTGGCATCTTCTTTTTAGCTTCAACCTTCCATCTTTAGGTTATAAATGGTCAGGCATAGGCGTGTGTCAAGTCCAAGTACACCCGTCAAACTCCCCCAGATGGCAATAGTACGCTTAGTTTCTAAATGACACGACTTATCTTTACTATTACTTTTCCCTTTTCTTCCAGACGAAGTACTAAAAGTAGCTCTAAATATTTTAATACTCAACCAACTACTTAACTGCAAAAAAAAAACACAAAAACAGTAACTTTTATTTTTTCAAATTGTTACGTAAGTAACGTTAAGGGCATAGGAGGCCGATAGAAATATCCAAATTAATTTATTCACCGAAATAACAGTCGTCACCAAGTACGCCATCTTTAATGGCCTCAGCGTAAACTATTGTCAGGCCTGAGCGGCCCCCACCCCAGCAGTTAAGGGTTAACTAAGAAATTGGGTAAAATTGGACTGAACAACGTTCACAAAAACATGTTTTAATCCGTAGTATTTTCTGAGGTTCAGACGAGCACTAGACATAATAAAACTGAACAAAAAAACGCCCGTCACCTCAGTCCACCGAGACCACGGCACTTGCAAAAGTACCGAAACGTCAGAAAATTGTAAAATGGAAAAGTAAACGAGTAAATATCCGTTAAAATTCAGTTTTATTATGTTATAATCCCTTAAACTTTAATTTCTGTTACACTGATACTCTGTTCACTGTTCGGTGTCGTGAATAAACACTGTCGCTTTCAGAACTTTTTTTTTCCTATATATTATAGGTCTCATGAAATCAGAAATAATTTTTATTGAATTCTGAAACTTTTCTTTAACCCTTGTTGTGTACGCATATAAAATCATAATTTCTTGCGATACCTTAAATATTGATAAATGTTTCATACACGGAAAACAAAACACGTCAAGTGTGAGTCGGACACCGAGGGTTCCGTCCAAATTTGTAGGTAGGTATTTACATATTATAAATAGTGCAGTAATCGAGTCTCGCAGTTTTTACCGAGCTGTTCCCAAACTTCAAAGACATTTTCTTGAGTCTCAAAATAAACGTTTTTGGGGCATAAACGGCCGTTTGATTTTTTCACAGCTTCAAGGGATTGTAGGCTTGAGTACATGGTAATTTCAACTCAATACCTCCACACATGATGCAATGCAGTGGTAGCCTAGTGCATGCGGTGGTAGCCTAGTGGGTAGAACATCGGAGTCGGAAACGAGAGACCCAGGTTCGATTCCCAGTGCGGGCATGTACCTATGACTTTGTTTTCTAAGTTTTGTACATTTGTAAAGCTATAGTAGCAATACCACTCGCCAACTGTGAAGGAAAACATCGTGAGAAAACTTGAGTGTCTGAGCTATTCACATCAGCGCTTGAAATCGCCAATCTGCGGTAGGCACGCGTCGTGATTAAGCCCATACTCTCTCTCTGAGAGAAGGCCTGTGCCCTAGTAGGACGTATATAGGCTGCTTATGTACCTCCACGCGTTCCCGAGATAAAGGGTCTTGACAGACAGACAGACAGACAGACGGACGGACGGACAATAAAGCGGTCCTATAAGGGTTCCTTTTTTTGAGATACGGAACCCTAAAAAGTCGTTCGTCGCCCTGTGACGTCATAGATTAAGCCTGATTTGAATGGCTCGTTTAATGTACCATATGACTAGAATCAATCTTCGGCAGGTTACATTATAAAAAGTATTAGCCGTAGAAAGAAATCGCCATTATTCATCTTATAAGATTTTTTCTATTTCTCCCTGGCATTCAAGCGAGATGGTTTTCAATCCAGTCCTCAAAAAGGTTTCGCTCAACTTCAACGGCACGGAACTCTAATAACATCTCCGTTAAAAATAAACAACGGAACACACGATGTTGGTACGCTTTACGGGGCTCGTGCAGGCATTTATTATTCCCACTTCCACTCTTTTGTCAGCGCGGCGGTTGCAAAAGTAATGACGTCATAATTTGCAGCACAACATGTTGGGACGTCACACCGGGAGGAGTGAGAACATAGGGTGTGACAAAATATACATTTTTTTAACGTAAGAGGTCGGTCCTAGTATTTAATTCTCATCGAGAACATTTTTTTTCTCTTGAGCCACACTATTAAAAATTTCTTCTACGTTAATTTTTTTCTCTGAAGTGATCTAGATCTGTTTAGGGTTCCGTACCTCAAAAGGTAAAAAAAACGGAACACTTATAGGATAATCACTTTGTTGTCCGTCCGTCCGTCTGTCTGTGTGTCTGTTAAGACTCTTTATCTCGGGATCGAGTAAAAGTATCAAGTTGAAATTAAAACCATTCTACAGTCCATTAAAGCTGTAAAAAAATCAAACTTCTAAGTTAGTGTACAAAAAGATACAGCCGCAAAAAACGTATATTTTGACACTCGAGGGAATCAACATTTTTAGGGTACTTTCCGTCGACCTAGAACCATGAAATTTGGCAAGTAATATCGTCTTATACTATAAGTACAGGGAACATTCTGAAAATTATATATTTGTAATGAAATTAAAAAAAAATGTCTGAAGTTCAGGAAAAGCTCGAAAAAAAACTGTGAGATTCGACTCCCGAACTATTTATAAATATGTAAGTACCTGCAAATTTGCACGGAACCATTGGTGAACGTATTTTTTTATATGCAGCCTCCATAACATTACTGTGTTACTGCAGGGTAAAAGTCTCCTTCTTTGAGACTAAGATATTCGGTCATTTGCCAACTCTGACAAATGCGGTGGCAGTCACTGGTCTCTGCCTACCCCTCTGGGGTACAAGCACGAGTTTATGTATGTATGTATGTATGACAAATGCGGTAAGAACTTTTCGAGATCTGTCGTCTTCTGCGCTCCTAATAAAACTAATCAAAACTATGTTAACCGCAAACTGACATTCACAAATACACACACGTGCACACACACACACACACATACACACACACACACACACGTGCACACACACAGACACACACACACACACACACAATAATTTTTCAATACATTTTTTATTTTATTTTTTGTTCTATTTCATATGATTATGTAATACCACGTATCATCTAAAACTGGGAGACCTCACTGATTTTCAACTTTTTTTATATGTCACCCTGAAACTCCATGAAGGACATTTGTAACTGTGAATAAGATGAATAATTATGTAGAAACTTAATAGAAGCTACGCACACTGCGTGGATGTATAGTCCGCTCAGATCTTTTTGGCGGTAACGTGAACATAGTCACAGATAGTTTGCACATCGCTTACGGTCTTTACAGTGTGTGTGTGAGTAATTGAGGTAGTGTGATGCGTAGTAAATTACTATTAGTCAATTACTAAAGTAGTCAATTACTCGCACATACACTGTAAAGACAGTAAACGATGTGCAAACGATCTGTGACTATGTTCACGTTACCGCCAAAAAGATTTGTGCGGACTTTAGTCATTAACGTCCCCGCTTTGGTAAATAATTGAAAGAACAAACGAATAAACTTTATTTATTTTGGGGACGGGTCATTAAGTTAAGTGACTACACACATTTGGTAAATGACATGACATGACATTGGCATGACCAAGACGTACTTGAAATAGATATAAGAACACTATTGTGAGGCACCCTGTATACTGTGCTGCTAATTAGCTACTGCACAAATGTTGTACATACTACAATGGATGTGAGACATTCTTTTGGATTACTTGTTACGAAGACGAACGTTTGCAATTTGTTCTGAAAAATAATTCAGTTAAATTCCTTGAATTAAATTCCTTCAGCAGCTCATCGGCTCCGTTTCATTTCAGCTCTCCTATAATAACAGTACCTAACTTACACACAACACAATCCTTTGCCCTGGTTCCAAACTAAGATACCCTGTGCTATGGTAAGCTGCAGCAGGCAGGACCATTACATCATGAAAAGATCAGACTGAGGCCATTTGTACAAAATGTATGGCGGCCCCCAGTGGGAATCGAATACACGACCTCCCGCATGGTAATCAGACGTGATAGTTCTAAACCAACGAGGCAGACATCTGTCGACTTGCGTTAGTTCGCCAACGACAATGAATAAATGAGTTGTTACGTAATACGTTACGTAGTTTCACTGGTTTCCTCTACACAGGGTAACCTAGCGAGGAGACCAGAGTTACACTTACACTTACGCACGTTACGGGTCGAACTCAGTAGGCCACTAATAATTTTTATTTTTTTTAAATCTAAGAACATCCTTTTAAATCACCTATTATTTTTAGGCTCACTCTGTAACTTACTTAGTAAGAAGCAAATAAATGAATAAAGTATTATTATTATTATTATTTATTAATGACTAACAACTGAAATTTCGCAAAATCTAATCTGCGTTCTAGCTAGACATGACTTCGAGGGAGAATTTTCCCACAAAATCTCAGCTATTTGTAACAAAATAAGAACTAAGTCCCATAAATCAAATGGAGCCAATCTCTCTAGCTGTTTCGCTAAAGCTACTTTTACACCGAAAGAATGTCGCCCAAGTGAAGCTTTTAATGTTGTCAAAAGATTATTTTTGATCGATTTATTTTTGTGATTACGCTTATTCTGGTGTTTGTAGTCGCGCTGTCCTACAGAATATAATACTTAAATCCATAATACGTATTTTAAACATAATGTAAATCCTTATGGATTGTGAATTTTGGGTGGTTTTAGGAATAGCTACGAATACGATAGTTTTTTTTTAAAACGGCACTTTCCAAAAATATCTTGACACGTGCTCGAATTTATTACAATCATAGGTAGCCAGCAAGAGTGGTGCGTGCGTGCCGCGAGTCCGCAGCGCATTGTTCTGATAGACGGCGACGCGGTACTCATTGTTCGCGCATTTTTTTAAACAAGCCCTCTCAACTAAATTTTTTTTTATTTAACCTTTATACTAAAAAGTAATAGTCTATAGAGATGTCATTTTAAATTACTAATTACGTAACATGCGGCTTTCAAACCACCCAGATTTCAGCGTGTATATAAAACAGCAGATTTCAGGAAGCTGTATTACTAGTGTAGGTAGTTAAAGAAAAAAAAAACAAATAAGGTCCACAGAACACAGTCATTTGACCTGTTCACAATCTAGGATATATTATTTTTGTTGCACTAACCCGTGCTGAGGACAATTTTTTAAAAACCTATTTAGAGGCTAAAAATTCCAGCCATGCCATGACTTGAACCCGCGACCTCTGGCTAACCGTGCCAGCGCTCTCCCAACTTCTCCCAAGCCAGAGGTCGCGGGTTCAGGTCCCGGCATGGGTAGAATTTTTGGCCTCTAAATAGGTTTCTAAAACACAATCCAGGATGCCCTGCGCTATGGTAACCGGGGAAAAACATCACAAATTTGGAAATACTTCCAGACCGAGGCCATTTGAACAAATCAAGAACGGTAGCCTCTATTGGGAATCGGACCCACGACCGTAACCTGAACAAAACGCTAAAGAAGATAATGCTAAGTAGCATTAAGCTTGCCTATGTGCAAAACTGCCTGTTTTAAATGCAATAAAGGATTTAATAATAATAATAAAACTTATAAAACAAAAGTGGTTGTAAAACATAAATTCCAACTGATTAATCTTAAGTATTTTTAAGGTATCGCTGTATTTCTCTAGTGTAAAACTGTTTTCATTAGGAACCGTTGTCTAAACGCGTTCTTAGGTCTCGCGAATAAATTACAAACAGGATGAAGTTCCAAAAGTGGATTGAGAAGTTTAAGTGGGCAATTACGGCAAAACCCTTCATGGTTAGAAAACCATGAGGGAGGCCTATGTCCTGCAGTGGGCGTCAAATGGCTGATGATGAAGTGGGCAAGGGTCAGTGTAATGCTTTTTTTTACAAATTAACTTATGGAATAAAAGCAAGATGGATCATTTGAATCATTACTGCCATAGAATAGATTGATGAGCGCAATGAAATAACTGCCTCTCTACGCTCGCACGACGCTAATTTAGCCAACTTACGTTTGCATTTGAAAGCATTTATTAGAGCAGTTTCCGATGCTCTCTAAAGTTTCAATTTGCTTAATACTATTTCTTTATACTGTCTCCCTGAGAGAAGGCCTGTGCCCTACAGTGGGACGTATATAGGCTGCTTATGCTATGCTTAGGCTTTATAAGTAAGCGTTATTTTTCTATCTATGTTGCTCCTTCAAAACTTTTGGGAACTACAAAGTGCGTTTTGATAACAATTTTGAGTATCAGAGGCCCTCACCGAAAATAATTGTTTAAACTCAAAAATTTCAAATGCCCCACTCTTCAAACGGCAGTAAAATTGAAACAAAAACAAAACAAAAACCGGGCCTATCGGTTGAGACCAAAATCAAAGAAATTGATCGAGAAATTGAGAAAATGGAAACTATCATTTAAAGGTCGACGAAACTCCGTCAGAGCCCGAACCATTCATCCTTTTGCAAAACAAGCCTGTGGTCTCTCCTTCTCTGCTTTAGATCGGCTGTCCAGGGAGCTGGTGAGCATCCAGCGTCGTCTCCACTCGGGAACCTCGCACCAACCTAGCAATAGTGGATTTAGTGGCTTAAGTTCTCGATCGTGGGTCCTGAAAAATACTATTATCCGATTGAGAGACTGATTTGACATTTGTGGTAATATACTCGTATGCGCTACTGCCTTAATTTTCTTCACGTTTTACAATCAACCGTTTAACCGGTAGACGGGCCGGGGGGGAGGACGCCCTACTGTAACAAAAATTTGTGCTTTAAGCATTATTTTTACTTCAAAAAATGGTCTTCCTGCACTTAAAATATTTTTTGACGACCAATCAACGATACCCCACACTATGGTACAGGCGAAAGAAAAAATTGCATTCAAAATTTAGTGTATAGGGGAGGTACCCTAAAAATACATTTTACTATTGATTAATATGAATGTCAAATTTCAGCTTTCTCGTACTAATCGTCTCTGAGCTAGGCCGCGGACAGATAGACGGACAGACATGGCAAAACTATAAGAGTTCCTTGTCGACTACGGTACTCTAAAAAAGATATATTTTTTTACCATTATTGGCGCTAGCTTAAAGTCATTCTGTCAACTTTGCCTTGATCTGCAGCGACTTGGGTACCTATCCATCTAACCAGTAAATCCACAATAAAACAATAAAATTAATAGCAGGCGTAAGGTAACAACGAATAAAAGCCATAACCACAAATTGGTAACACGACGCTTTCTCCCGGGGACAAATTGATGTAAGGGGTCGTGATGACTACGCCGATTTCCACACACAGCTGTGGGTGGGGTTGTCATTTACCCGACAGTCCAAACCAACAGACGTGTACAATTTTTGTGCCTATGTATGAATACAAATGACGCCGCGGTAAAACGGCGGCTTCTCATTCGGGGCGTCATGGGTTGAAATCCCGGAAACTACCAATGACATTTGCGAAGTTGTAGTAGCAATACCACTCGCTAACTGTGAAGGAAAACATAGTAGGGAAATCTGAGTTTCTGAGGTGTTAACAAACCTCAGCGCTTGAAATGCCAATCCGCGGTGGGCACGCACGCGTGGTAATTAAGCTGAAACCAGAGAGAAGGCCGGTGCCCTGCAACGGGACGTTTAAAGGCAAAATAAAAAATGAGGTCCTTTATCGCATTGAAGGGTCAATAATAATTTATTACCATTACTTTTTACTGCATATGGCTCTGTTAAGGGATTTTTTAAAATATTTATATTGTTTTTATTTAACAAAGTCATTGGTACATGCCGACCTCTCGAGCTCTCACGACCTCTAAAGTAGTTAATTCTACGATAACTTAAAAAGTTCATAGCTTAGATTACTTTGATTATTTAATCCTACTATCCTACTAATATTGTAAATGCGAAAGTTTGTGAAGATGTTTGGATGTTCGGATGTTTGGATGTTCGGATGTTTGGATGTTTGGATGTTTGGATGTTTGGATGTTTGGATGTTTGGATGTTTGGACGTTTGGATGTTTGGATGTTTGGATGTTTGGATGTTTGGATGTTTGGATGTTTGGATGTCTGGATATTTGGATGTTTGTATGTTTGGACGTTTGTATATTTGGATGTTTGTTACTCAATCACGCAATAACGGCTAAACGGATGTTCATGAAACTTAGCATACAAATAGACAAAGACCTGAATTGAGACATAGCATACTTTATATCCCGGTAATGAGTTCCCGTGGGATAATATTTATTTTAAGTATGACGTTGTGCGAGCGAACGTTATGTTTTAAAAATAGATGGCGTTGTGCAAGAATCGTATAAATGAATTCGGTGGCGGTACGAAGTTCGCCGGGACAGCTAGTCTGAAATAAAGAAACTTTATGCAACTTAACAATTTGGTTGATTTGGTTTTGATGTTCGGTTGTACCGAGTTCTAATCCCATCTTACCCATGGTCCACCTTCTAGGACCACCTGGATGAACCGGGGATTTTATTTTCTCTGATAAAACATTAAAAGGCTCCAATCTTTTATTGGTGACAGTCCATCTCAGACTTTGCAGAGTTTCGAAATGAAGGTGTACGGTGGAAAAAAAAAATTCCCAAGGAACACCCAGGTGAAAAGCGGTGGTCCGTACGTTGTAAAAAAAAATCCCATGGTTCACCGACGTGGTCTCAGAAGGTTGACCGTGGTAAAAAGGGGTTCTAACCTGGGTAATTTTATTTTTTTATTTTTATTTGATTTCTTTACGGTTCCCCGACTTCAATAATAATCAAATTAGAAACGACAATGTTAATGTTTTAACATAGTCGTTTCTAATTTGATTATTGTTTAAGCTTATTCCTATCTTAATTTAAACGCCCTAAGCTAGGGTTGTCTGGAAGATAACTTTATTAGAGATAAGTCCGCCTTAGAAACAAATTTTATGTCATTATATTTCGAATTTGTTTTTTTATTGAACATACGTCGAGTATGGGCTTAATTTTCTATACTTCATTATTAGCGTGCAATAAAAATTATAATATAAATCTAGCAAATATACATACATAAATACATAAACTCACGTCTGTATCCCAGAGGGGTAGGCAAGGACCAGGGACTGCCACTTGCCACGATCCTGACAGATCACTTTCGCTTCCCCTACATTCATTAGTCATTGCATGCACGCACCGCACGCCGGTTTCGGGTACTTTTTATCTTGCACTATAAATCGAGCACTCTACATTCATCATCATCATTAGCCATTTGATGCCCACTGCAGGATATAGGCCTCCTTCATGGTTTTGCCATAATCGCCACACTTGGCAGCCGGGTTGACGATCGCAGTATGCGGTTGAAATCTCAGGAAGACGCTGCTGCCTGTCACCTGGTAATTGATTTCCTTAGTCGCTTTCTACGTCATCCACGGAAGGAAATGGAGTGACACTATTCTTAATCTGGCTCCACCCGGAAACACTTTACATTAAAATACCACAAATTCTACAGGAGTTCAACTTAGTGTAGTACTCAATAACATCCAAGTGCTATTGCAACAAGACAAAGTTGCTTGAAACTCGGTAAGTAGTACAAACAACTGCTATGTGAAACAAAATGATTGCAAATTACAAAGTTTTAACGATCTGCAAACACTGGAAACTATAGGCGTGGGCCACTTAGGAAGGACGTGGGACGAGAGCGCGGAAAGGACGCGGCATCCTTTCAATCAGGAAAGAGGTCGAAGTTTGTGGGTTCGATTTCCACTGGGGACCGCCGTTCATTTGTACACACAGCCTTAGTCTGGGTGTATTTCTATGTTTGTGACGTCCTTGCCTGGTTGCCATAGCACAGGGTATGCTAGTTTAGGACGAGGACAAATGATTGTGTTGTGTGGAAGTTGGTATATTAATTCAGTTGAAAAAAAATGTACTAAATCGATGGCACATAGTCCACATAGATAAGACGGGGCGAGTACACGAACTTTAAACAACGCGTCACGCGTTTTCCGCGTCCTCGTCCCACGTCCTTCCTGTATGCCCCATGCCTAATACTAATCTCGCACTCTTCCGCGAGATTATTGCTGTAAAACTACCAAGTGGCTTTGATATTTTCAATTGCTGTAGTTTTCCGGATTGTGTGAATAAATTTGCTCTAAAAACGGGCACCAAAGCCAATTTATTATGTCTGTAGTTGGAATTCGTAAATAAAGCTTATTCTCAAGAACTCATTGCCGCGTTTCGTAATACTACCATGCATGGTTTATTATTTTACTTTATTATGAACGATAACAGCGTAAACTGATTATAATTACTTATTAACTAATAACTAAAAATAACACCAATAACAGTTGTCCACAGCTTACCAATTAATTAATAAACGAATTTGTAGGGAAAGCTTGCTGGAAAATGCTTTGTAAAACGACATAATGACAATTTGATGTGCTATTTTAGGAACTATGTCAATAGATTACATGTATTTTTTTCTGGTTATACGATTACACTATAGTCATCATTGTCATCAGCCATTTGACGCCTCCTTCGTGGTTTTCATAACCACGAGGGGTTTTGCCATAATCGCCACGCTTGGCAGGCGGGTGGCGATCGCAGTATGCGGTTGGAATCTCAGGAAGACGCTGCTACCCGTCTCCTGGTATTTGATTTCCTTAGTCGCCTTCTACGACATCCACGGAAGGAAATAGAGTGACGCTATTCTTAATCCGGTGCCACACGGATACCACGGACGGATACTGTTACTGACGGGTGGACTGTATGGAAAACTTGTAAAGAAACTAATTAAAGAGCTAATATAAGATTTAATGAGAAAATGTAGGGGAGAAAATGATTTGAGACAATGAGACAATGACATTGACAAAATATGACAGAAAATATGATATGAAGCAAAAAGATCCGTAACATGCTCCCATTTTTTTCAAAGGCATACATCTGTTTACAGTACCTAATTAACACAACAACCCCAACAATATCATAAAGATAAACTGCAAACATAGTCGGTTACCTACCTGAATATTAGTAACTTTCGGTTGCAACAAATAAATTAAAACAAAACAAAAATCTCAAACGAAAAACTATAAACCATAACAAAATAACTATTTACAACTAAATTAAAAATATTAACTTTCTGACAGGTCGGCGCAGCGTTCCTCCTGCTGTTTTTACGTCCACCACCCTCACTACACCGTCTCGGCCAGGGAACGTCGCCTCGATCCGACCTCGTGGCCACACACCTCTAGGCAGTTGGTCGTCCGCGACCAATACCACATCGCCGACATTCACGCTACGATTCTTGCCACCTGGCTGTCGCGATTGTAAAACTGGCAATATTTCACGCACCCAGCGTGACCAAAAATGGTCGGCCAGCTTGTTGAAAGTTTGGTCACACAGGATAGGGATAGCAGGTTCCCCTGTGGTCGGCAGTGGCGACACTGACCGACCGGGTGACGCCCTGACAGTAAGATTACGCCCCACTGCTATGTTTTCGTTTACGTTCTGTGGCTGATATAGGGAAGCAGACGCCCTCGTGGCCGCCGATGGCGACACCGGCCGGTCCGGACGCGCGACATCCAAGTGACCGCGCTCTTCTACAGAAAAGTCCCTATAAACAATACTGTTGTCAAGATTGTCACAAACCCATTGTTCCGTTCTATTTTCGCTTACACTGGCGGCTCGCTGGCTGCCCTCGACTTCGGCGTCGATAGCGGCCAACTCTGCCTCCACTTCTTTTTCGAGGACTGCGTTTCGCATCGCGGCGAGCTGCTTCTCACATTCTTGTTGCTCCCGCTTGAGCCTCGCTGTGCGTTCCTCTTCGCGGCGGCAATGCTCGCGCCTTAACCGCGCTTCTACGGCGGCTTTACGTGCTCGCACCGTCGCTGAAGAGTGGGTCGACGTCGATCGTTTGGTGGACTGGCTGACTTGATCGTCCTCTTTCTCCCCAGCAACTAGAATGCCTGAAGTGGAGGGGCTGGCCTGCTCCTGGCCCTCAAATATTTGTTTTTTGCTTCTAGTGAGCATTGCAAATGGGTGATAGATGAGACTGTGATTAATGAGGGTTTTGAAGAAACATGAGAGTTAAAGGTTCGCGGATCCGGCTCGAAGGACCAAATGTTACTGACGGGTGGACTGTATGGAAAACTTGTAAAGAAACTAATTAAAGAGCTAATATAAGATTTAATGAGAAAATGTAGGGGAGAAAATGATTTGAGACAATGAGACAATGACATTGACAAAATATGACAGAAAATATGATATGAAGCAAAAAGATCCGTAACAGATACCATAGTATTTTATTTTATTAACTTAATTCCGGAATCACTCACCCCGTTTCTTGTCTGAAGTGGCCAATTAGGTTTCGTTTCGATTCGCAGAGCTTATTTTATTTTATTAAAGATCACCAACAAAAGTTACTCAAATATTACGTGTACAGATTTATTTATTTATTTATTTATTTATTTATTGAGTTTTAGGAAAACCATCGACTAAAAATAACATGATAAAAGGTACATTGTACATTATAGAAACTGAGAGTCATTAAAAGGTTTTCACTTATAGCGACACTGTAGTTCAGAGCACACAAAAATTTACAATATCGAAAACAAATCCATACTTAAAAAAGTTTAGCAAAACAGTCAAATCTAACCATCACCTATATAATAAAAAAACAATGTAAAAGAACCAAGCCCATCACCCAGTAGCAGGCAACTCGCTACCGAAGAAGTTTGCAGCCAACCTTCGCCTAACTGAAGTAACGGAATCGTGGTTGACATCAAAGTCAGTGTCCGGGCCATCAATTAAACTGTTGAATGCTGAGCAAGCTCGAAAAAGGAAAGAGTTTGTTCTGTAATTTCTTGAGGGGATGGGTGTGTGGAATGTATATTTATGTCTAAGAGACCTACCAGGAATATGGAAGTTAAGCCTGGAGAGCAAATCGGGACAATCGACAATTCCAGAAGTAATTTTTATTAGCATTGTAATGTCGGCTATCCGACGTCGTTCAACCAGTGGGAGAAGATGCATTGAGCGACAGGATGAAAGGTAATCCCTCTCGGACCTTATGCGACGATTAATAAATTTGATAAACTTTTTCTGCAGCCTCTCTATCCGATTGACATATACGTCGTATTGGGGGTTCCATATTTGTGAACCGTATTCGAGTAGACTTCTAACGTACGTGCAATATAATAATTTCAATGTTTTTACTTTCTTGAAGTCACGTGAGGTACGCATTACAAATCCTAATGCTTTAAAGGCTCTTTTGCATATATCGTCGATATGGCGATCAAAAATAAGCTTGGAATCGTGTATGATACCCAAGTCACGCACTTCATCTTCGCGTTTGAGATTATGGCCTTTTAGTGAATAGCAATATGATACAACTTTAATCTTCCTTGTAAACGTTATAGATTGACACTTTAGAGGATTGAGGTCCAATTTATTAGCGTTGCAGAAAACATCTAGCCTATTTAGGTCGTCCTGAAGATCAAAGGCATCGGCAGTACTAGAGATGGATTTGAAAACTTTCATATCGTCTGCAAAAATAAGAATTTCGGAATTTAAGAAACATTTATCGATGTCGTTGATTAGAATGGCAAATAATAAGGGGCCAAGCAAGGAGCCCTGTGGCACGCCACTGGGAACTTTAGTCCAGCTTGAGATGTGGTTGCTGATAACTACTGCTTGGGATCGGTTATCGATATAAGACGAAAACCACCTGAGAAGATCACCTCTTATGCCTATAGCGCTTAATTTATACAAAAGCCGAGAGTGGTCTACTCTATCGAAAGCTTTGCTATAATCCGTATAGATTATGTCGGTTTGAAAACCCTTCTCCATGTTACCGGTGACAGTGTCATTTAGCAATATAAGATTGGTTACAGTGGAGCGGCCCTTAAGGAAACCATGCTGAACAGGACTAAATGATTGACGCAAGGCGGAGTACATTTGGTCGTAGATGACTCTTTCAAATATCTTTGATATAATACATAATTTAGAAATGGGTCTGTAATTTAAAACTTGATTACATGGTGGCTTTTTTAGTATTGGAGAGATAAATGCACGTTTCCACATGATTGGTACTATGCCCTGTTCCAGTGACAACCGAAAGAGCTTACTAATAGGTTCTGATAAGGTGTTAGCACAGTTCCGAATGAATATCGCTGGAATCTCATCAGGTCCTGCCGATTTACTTATGTCGAGTTTCATCAATTGCTCCTCCACAAGACTCTCTGAGATTTCTATAGTAGATAGGTCACAGACGCTACTCTGACCAGCACACTCAAAGTCAGCAACGGAATGACTGGTGTCAGGAGACAGGAACATTGATTGGAAATAATCAGAAAAGAGGTTACAAATGTGGTCACCAGAGGTGGCCAGTACGTCGTTGTAAGTCAAAGAGCTTGGAATACCATTAGATTTTGAGAGGTTTTTAACGTGCGTCCAAAAATATTTCGGGTTTTTTCCAATGCGACTCTCAACATTAGATATGTATTTCTTATAGCATTCGGCTTCAAGTAATTTAGCTCTTTTAGTTAAAAACTGCAGACTCTGGAGATCAGCTGTCATCTTATAGTTTTTATATTTTTTATAGAACTTATACTTTTCTTTTAGGACTTTTCTAAGCGGCGCCGAATACCAACAAGGAAATTTATTTATTCTAACTACGGTTTTACTGACGTGTTTGTCTCGAATAAGAAAAATTGTGTTGTAAAACTCTTCTAGCGCTTCGTTTACTGGTTTATTGAGGCAGTTCCAGTCGATATCCGCCAAGTCTTTGTTGATTTCGTCGTAATTGGCCTTGTAAAATTGGTACTTGGTGCGTGGAGCAGCATTAATAGACTGGAATTCAACAACACTAATACTAGCAACCAGTGCTTTATGGTACGGGTCTAGTGGAACTAGTGGATTGTCGCAAGAAGAGACCAAGATTTCGGAATTACTTAAAATAAGGTCGAGTATTTTGTTATACTGGTTATGAATAAAGTTAAATTGACATAGATTGCACACAGCGATCTCGTCCAGTAGGTACAATTCATCGACGGACGAAGCCAAGTCCATGCCATGGATATTTGAGTGATCTTGGGCGCCAGATGTCCACTTTATTCCACTTAAATTAAAGTCACCTAAAATTATAAACTTATCTGAGGGATGAGAAGAAATAATTTCGTTCGCTTTTTCCCAAAAGTTCCGCAATTGTTGAGCAAACGAGAAACCGCGGTTTTGTCTACACAGATAAATAACGCAGATGTGCATAAAACCACATTTTAATTTGACAGAAATCCAAGTGTCTTCCGCCGAGGAATTCCACTCAGGTCTCGCCGTAGTGACGAGTCTCTTGTGTGTTGCAAGCAACACGCCACCACCTCGTGACTGGCTAGTCAGTTCATAGCATCTGTCTCGTCGGACGACCGAATACCTACTATCGAATAGCTCTGAATTAGAAATACCGTCGACGAGCCAGGTCTCGCTTATTGCATAAATATCATAACTATTTAGTGAAACATTGCGCCGGAATTGATTGGTCTTGCTCCTCAGGCCACGCACATTCTGATAATATATGGTTAGGTCCGAGTTGTCATCCATTTTTAAAGTCAATTATTAACCATGATAGAAAAATAACTAAATAAAAGTAGGTAGCAATGCAATTGATCGTAATGAATAGAAACCACAGAGGTAGGTCGAGAACAGGCTTAAATGTACTAATGTAGTAGTTTAATTCCCTGGGGTAGGTAAGTAGATAAAATTTACTTCTAACTTCCAAACAATAAGGTTCTTCTTTTTTAAATATACACTGAGTGAACAGCTTTGCGATAAGCAGACAGATTTGACTTATAGTCTCCAAGCAATAGGGTTCATTTCCTTTGAATGGATACTGTGTTAATGGCTTGGCGATAAGCAAACAAAAGAAATGAGTAGGCATAGTAGGCATTGAATGCAAGGCAGAGGTTGCGAATCTTCGGCAGCGAGTTGCCAACAGTTGCCGTAGGCGAATTACACCCGTTAAGAAAAAATAAATTATGCAATTGATTACACCAATTTGTTTAAATCCTGCACGTTGAGTATAATTATAAGGTGAGATACGTCGTTCTTGCGCACGTGGATCTTAGAGAACTTGACCCACACATACTGGTACCCTTTGTTCTTCGCAGCATCCTTCGTTTGAGTGAGTAGTTTCTTGTGGCTGGGTGATAGGTGGTCATTCACAAAGATACGTCTGGATTCTTCGGCGTGGCCAATGTGGGCAGTGGAAAGGTTCTTCTTGGCCCGAGCGTGTGCCATAAATTCTTCCTTGACATATCTGTTCACAAACGATATAATTATGTTCTTGTCTTTGGAGCCGTAGGTAGGCACGCGTGATAAGTAGTTAACTTGACTTTTGGCCACAGCGTAGCCAATAGCTTCCGATAATTTATCCAAGATTTCGAACAAGTTTTCATTCTTGCCTACGGGAACATTTTTAATTTCCACGTTGTTCAGACGCAACCAGTTACCATTGTTGGAATCTTCGGTAGAAGTCTGCTCAAGCACTGCCAAACGACTCTCCATGCCGGTGACCCTCTCCTTAAAGCCGTCAACTTCGGCGCTAGTAAATTGACAAGAAACTTTTAGCTCTTCGACTTGGACTTTCACTGCCTGCATGTCGAGTTTCAACTTTGATATATCCTTGAGTTGACATTCCATGGAAATTAGCTTGTCCATAATCGACGTCAGGGTAACAGCTCCAGTCGCCCCAGCGCCAACGGCAGTGGTGGTGGCTGGGTGCTCCTGCATGTTTTTTGACGCAGGTGCTGCCGGTGCTTTACGGCAAACATGGGGACATCTCCAATTGGCTCTTCGCTCACCCCTGAGCTTACGCCATCCAGCTTCGGTAATGTTCGCGCATGAGAAGTCGTAATCATTACCGCAGCCCTCGCAGTGGACCCCGTCACTAACACCATCCCCGCACACATGACACAGCAACGACATTATCACACATGACACAGTACGAATTAGTGGTTGACAACTCCTGAGTATTGAGCGAAAAGGCGTGCGGATCGAACAAACGCTACGAAACAACGAAGTAGTGGTATAAAATTGGCGGTCTTACCGCTCAGAGCGATCTTTTCTAGACAACCTTTGGATGGAGTGGATACAAACTTGAAATCTAAAAAGCCATATTCGCTCTTACTTATAAGTAAGCCTAACATGCATTTAATAAGGTAACAAAAAGTACCATAAAATGGGTGGTCCCACTTAACAAAAATTACGATATTCTTAGCTAAGTGTTAAGTCCAATTACTTTAATTTTGTTACATTGCATGTCTCAGTCTCAGTCAAAACAACTTATCATTATTCCAAATTAAACGAAATATCTGTGCAATAGCAAAGATTTCTCTGCAGCAGGCATTTTGACGAGACGGGTTGTTTCGAGATTCATTATTTTAATGGAATTGTATCATTCGCTCTCTCATTGCCATTCGCGTCTTTTGCGCATCGGACGAGATTTGTATTTGTACCAAAAAAGTTGGAGATAAGTGTATGAAATTGGGTTGCATGGCAGATTCGGTTTTATTTTATTAACTGAGACTATTTCGTGAAAAAAAATATTAGCTTTTACAATCACACGTATGGGTTCACCACGCCACTCCAAAACACATTTAATAGTTACATTTCATCTATAGCGACACGACAGTTTGTTCGATATTTCAATTTATCTAATGGTTGATTTCATGAACTCGTTGGTTCGGTGCTACGTTTCACCTGAGCAGTAAGCGCCAATGCACGCATCATCTTGAAACAATACATCGACGTGTTGTGGGCGACGGTAAGTAGGTATTAAACAGATTTAAGTAATGTAAATGCTTCTACAGCTGAAACCATGCTTGAAAGCAAGCAGGGCTTAATCACCACGCGTGCCCACCGCGGATTGGCCATTTCAAGCGCCGAGGTATGTGAACATCTCATAGTTGTGAACACCTGGTAAGTATGTGTAGTTGTAACTTATGCAACTTTATATATGTTTATAATTGTTGTAACTATAGTATGTAAAAGGTTTATGTAAGTATATTATTATTAAGTATAAGTATGTCAATCAATATTCATATTACATATACAAACATAGCTCAAATCATCCAGCTACATTTCAAATTAGTACAGTCGACCTAAGCAGTTATGTTAAAGATGACTGCAACAAAATCGTTAAGGTTGAAAAATGAAAGCTATCGATCGACTGGACTACTGAGATGGCCGCGCGGCCTGTGCATATGAGTGCGATCGATTTTTTGCGATTTATTCGGAAACCATGCAGATTTTAATAAGATTTTGACCAAAAAAAATGATATTTCGATGAAATGTGAAGTCAGCCAAAAGAACTTTAAACCTTAGAAAAATGAGCCATCGATAAACATAACATAAACTCATGCCTGTATCCCAGAGGGGTAGGCAGAGACTTGTCTGGGGGTCCCTTGGGACTGCCGATGTAAATGTCGTTCGATGTAATGAATTCTAGTATAGATAAGCGGCCGACGAGTTGTCATATTTGAAATGATACAAGATGAAACTTGCTTTGGAGTTGCGTAGTAAACCCAACACGTATGGAACCCTGACTATTTTAACGTGAAACGTCTTTCCGCTGGGGGTCGGTTATTAAAACCGCATGCAACGAAAAAATGTCGCCTCGGCCAGGGCTGTAACTCTGTTACTACGTATCGCGTGCAATTCATTTATATATCATTGAGTAACACAAAGTAGCCATCACTCAGATGCTCTTAATTTGTGCCGCTAGATGGCGCCAGTGCAGCGTAATACATTGCGCAGTTTGAGCTGAAAATTAACGCTTGCTTACAGACGTTTCACGTTAAGCCAACGGCCGTATAATCCAACGCAGCCCGCTTTTTTTCACCACAAAGTAAAAATCGGAAAAAATAAAATAAAAATCTGCCGACGGATTTAGCTTCGATTTTTTATTTAAATTATTAGTTATTTTCTTTTTCAATTCTTGTTTTTTGATTATTTACGTACAGTAAAAATTGTTCATATTGACCGGTACAACCGCGTATTGTCGGATGAATATGGAGATTTTGTTACATCTTGTTTAATTAAAGCCGAGTTTTGCTACGAAATTGTAAAAAAATAGCTACAGCTTTAAAAGTAGTTCACGGAACGGTAAATCCAGAAGTGGCTTACCTTCCCATGATGCGCAGTTGAGTTGTCACGGTGGGCATCTGTGGATTCCTGAGGGTCTTCAGTAGATAGGTCGTGGCCATGTCTGTGGGCTGAGGCTGGCACCTGAAACAACAGAAAGTTTGAATTAAGAACCATGTTTTTTTTTTATTCAGCCCACTGGGCTGGCCGTACAACCGATTGGGTAAAGAGGTTTTCAATTGAAAATATTGTGTAGTTGGTAATTGCTAATCATCAACAACTTTTGTTCTTTTACTGTGACATTTTGCGTGAAAGCTGCTGTTTCCAGTACTATGATCCAGTGACAGTTGTTACGCACATCAACTGAACGAAGATTACAGTACTAACATTGATGTCCTATCACTTGTTCTGTCGACTAAACTATGATCTATGAGATCAGTGACGGCAAAGAAAACAGTGGCAAAAAAAAGCGAAAGAGTGTATTTGTCACCACGGGTGTAAAGGAAAAAGATCAAGTGATTAAGACACTTATAGAATCGCTAGCAACAAAGTTATGCCACAATGAAATAATACCTTAATTTGTAGTACTGGCTTAAAATTTTAAAATACTATTGTTAGCATTAAAGTAATTCTCCGGACGAGGATGTAATAGTATTGCATGGAGACTTACCAAAACACAAGAAGTCTCTAGCTTAACTCATTTACAGGCATTTATTTTACTGAGACTCTGTCCCACAGAAATACTAAAATTTATGCGAAATAGTTAATAAAGAAATATACATTCTGACTTCATGCGAAATAGTTAATAAAGAAATATACATTCTGATCATGAAGAAAACCATCGCCATCCCTCATTATAAAATAGCTGCCCACGATTTGGCCCCCTTGGCCGGCTCACGGATGAAAAAATCCTGGGATAATGACTGGAAGATCTCCCAGACCATTAAAGGCAAACATTATGCGGAAATTCAACCTGTCATCCCGTCGAAACCATGGTTTTTTAGATTTCGTGATCTGGATAAACGTGTGACCTTGACCATTTGTCGTTTACGCTTGGGACATGCCTGCACACCGGTCCACCTGGCTAAGATCCGAGTGAGAGACAACTCCCTTTGTGAGTGTGGATTGGACGACGGCTCTGCAGAACATCTGCTTCTTAATTGTCCCAATCTCCGATTTTCTCTTTTGGATGTCCTCCCTGATAACATTGTCCGACCTACTAATCTTAAACTTATCCTCTCCCAGGCAAATTCCCCTCTTGTATACATTATAGGTAAATTCCTTTCAGACAACAATATCAAACTTTAGCTTAAAAAACAAACGGTCTAAAATCACTAAGTATCCCATAATAACCTTCCGACAAACAGTTCTGATTGCCTCAAAATTCTGACCGAGCCTCGTTCGCTGTTGTGATTGGCTATAGTCTTGTCTAACACGTGACATTGGCGAAGTTGTACTGTATAATCAGTGCAGTGAGTCCATAAAGCAGAATTGAATTGAATTGAAAACCATCGCAAAACCGTTAAAAACGTGGTGATTATATCACAGAACACATATGATTATTTTTTTTTAATTTTTTTTTTATTTGGACTGCCCCGTGCTTGTAGGGTGCACAGGGATTTTGCCAGTGTCAAGTTGTGAAAGGTACACGCTACTTTAAATAATTTAAATAATTTAAATTCTCTGTGGTTATAATGATAGGTGACAGGACGTAGCACAGATTAGGAACGATGACATTCAGTGCTGTAAAATGTAATTTATATCGATCATCAATTCGATTCTATCAGTCACCATTTCATAAAATATAACTGAAATGTAATATAATTGATTTACGTGATGCGAGTAGAAAGCCCGGTGATTATGCCTCATATCACCTTTACATAAATATATAAAATAGCAGTCTATGTAGATAAACCATAACATTTTAGTTGCAAAGTCATCCATAACATAATCAGTCAGGCATGTAAATCTTTACATGCGTAGGTACTGATTACGTTATGTTCCCACTTTAGGGCACGAATCGTCTCGCACGCAAGCTCGATGACTTTCATCCCCCCGAACAAGCCGGTTTCCGATAAGGCTTTACATACGTTGGACCACACACATACGCTGCGGCAGAATGTACAAAAGACTGAGGAGTGTAATCTGCCACTATGCTTAGCTTTTTTGGAGTGAGGTGAGGTATGGGGGCATGGGGTGTACCTCATACACATGTTTCCTCTCGATGTTTTCCGTAAACGTTAGACAGTCGTACTGCTATAAAAAAATCACATACAATGTCCGATTCGCACCCAACACCTTGGAATGTGATGCAAGCGTTCTGTTAATAATAGGGGTTAAAGTATGAAATTGCCGTTTTATTGCAATAGGTTCTTTGAATTGACATAGAATCTTCATGGTTTGAGGTTTTCGAATGAAACTTTTTTCAAATGGTTTCTATGATGTTCTTTTTTTAAAAAATGTGAAACATTTGAATATCGACTTTCAATTGTTTTTGTTATTCAATTTAGACAAGAAAGATGGATACTGCGAAAATTCGAGTGATTTTTGAATACTGTTGTGGCATTTGACCTGGTGTCAGCCATTGCATTTTTCTTTTCCGGTTATCATAAAGAATCCACTTTTCATCACATGTTACAATTCGATCCAAAATTCCTTCATTTCTGTACCGGTTCAACAAGGCAACACAAGTTTCAACACGCGTTTCTTTCTGCAGATCAGTCAAATCATGAGGCACCCATTTTTCGTATTTTTGTATTTTATTGATTTGACGCAAGTGAGTCAATATTGTGGGTAAGGTAACGTTAAACCATGCCGCTAATTCCTGGGTAGTTTGACTAGGGTCGGCTTCCACTATCTCTCTTAATTCATCGTTATTCACCTGTGTGGGCGGTCTTCCTCGTGGCTCGTTCTTTAAGTCGAAATTTCCATCACGAAAGCGTTTAAACCAAAATCGCACGGTGCGTTCATTAGTAGACCCCTCTCCAAACGCAGCATTGATATTGCGGGCTGTTTCTGCCGCGTTAGTTCCGCGTCGGAACTCGTATTCAAAAATCACTCCAATTTTCACAGTATCCATCTTTCTTGTCTAAATTGAATAACAAAAACAATTGAAAGTCGATATTCAAATGTTTCACATTTTTTAAAAAAAGAACATCATAGAAACCATTTGAAAAAAGTTTCATTCGAAAACCTCAAACCATGAAGATTCTATGTCAATTCAAAGAAACTATTGCAATAAAACGGCAATTTCATACTTTAACCCCTAATACATAACCACCGCTTTCCTAGTTAATTTAAAGGTTTATTTAAAGATCAGCATCCGAGTGATTCGGTCAAATTAAGGTCCACAAGATCCACAGATCCGTGTGGCACTGGATTAAGAATAGCGTCACTCCATTTCCTTCCGTAGATGTCGTAGAAGGCGACTAAGGAAATAAATTACCAGGAGATGGGCAGCAGCGTTTTCTTGAGATTTCAACCGCATACTGCGATCGCCAACCCGCCTGCCAAGCGTGGCGATTATGGCAAAACCCCTCATGGTTATAAAAACCACGAAGGAGGCCTATGTCCTGCAGTGGGCGTTAAATGGCTGATGATGATGACGATGAAGGTCCACACTGTTGAATCTGTTATCTAGTGTTAGTACCTAATATATAAAGTAAACCGCAAATAATCTAAATGAACAGGTGGATAAAAAAATATGCAAATGAAGTAGGTATTATCAAACGAAATAACAAAAGTGTTGTTATGCTATTTTTTTTTTCAGCTAAATATACCTATTTTTTCTCTGTATCGATTCATTCGATTTGAAAAGTAGCGGTCGGTCTGATGGCAACACTACATTATTGAATGCACAGATTGAGATTGAAACAGGTCTGTGAATGGATCAATAGATTTGTATCAAGATGACAGCGGTCGTTAAACCGGAAGCATTAATTATTGTATAACTTTATTAATTTAGAATTACGGAGAAGTCATGGTTTTATAAGAAAATCCCAATTTTTTATAATTGAAAACATGAAGTATGGACACTGAAAACTGGTGACACTATTAAGATTTTAGCGATACTGCTAATGGTCAAGATCCAAGAGAATTGTTTTGTTTCATTATAATATTATTATTAAAATTATTTATTGCACCGAGAAAGTTGTGTACAATAGGCAGACTTGATACTAATTACTATTTTATTCTAGCCAACCAATGGGTGACGAGAGAAGGTGGGGGTAGTGCCAAACCGAAGAATTAAGGAAATACTATTTTAAATAATACAGGTAAAATAAAATAACCTACTAATGTTGTAAATGTGAAAGTTTGTGAAGTCCCGCAGAAAGACATAGGATACTTTTCATCCCGGAAATTACTCATTCCATGCGGATGAAGTCGCGAGCGAAAGCTAGTACTATATAAAGCAGAATTAAAAAATTGATGGCTTAAATAAGGGCGTGTTACCAAAACCGACCTGCCCTCCCTTCTGATATTCTATTCATCAAAATAGAACATGCGTATCAATGTTCCCATTGGTTTTTACGAGTTTTGCAGACAATAAAAGTGAAACCGAGTGCATTGGAAACAAAATGCTATCGAAACCTTTTTGAAGTACCATCGAATACACGATGCGATATCTCGTATAGCGTCATGGTCGAATGGCTTTGAAATAAAACTGGCAGATAGTCGATAGTTTTAGCAAAATATTGGAATTTTGCATTGGATAATTTCAAAGCTTTGGCCATGCGGGTTGTTCTAGCAGACGAAACAATAAAATACGAGCACATCCACGCAACAAAAGCGATTTGATTAGTTTAAACTACTCTGTGCTATGGCAAAGCTTTGGCTAAGCGGGCCGTTCACAGATAAAAGAATAAATAAAATTACGAGTACTGTAAGGATGCCCCTTCAAGATTATCACCTCTTTTTGAATTGAAGGGACATCGTCACATTTTGTGTACGATGTCAGTTAACGACAAGCTAGGAAATCGAACGTTAAAAAACCGGTCAAGTGCGAGATGAACTCGCGTGGAAAGGGTTCCGTACAATGCCAAAGTCATTTTTTTTATTCAATTGTGTTATCACTTTTGAAATCCTCACAGTAAGACGTGTTATTAAGTGTGTTTGTACATTTCTCCTTGGATTAAGTGATATTTTGATTTGATTTGAAATGGAAAATTTTGGTATTCTTTTATAAATAAAATCAAAACTATTTATTTTACAATAACAACAAAAATATATTTGAGATCCTCATAATGTGCCTTTTCATTTGATATGTGACACAGGAAGGTTTGCAAAACTTTTTTTTATTTCCTAATTTGTCCGCCGAAAACAACCATTTAAAAATATATATATATATATATCTCCTAGTGTGCTTTGCACATCTGTGTTAAGGTCATAGAATTACACCATCTTACCAAATTTCACCTGATTTGGTCCAGTAGAGTCGGAGCAAATTAGCTGTGATAGACGGACGGACAGACAGACGCACGAGTGATCCTATAAGTGTTCCGGTTTTTTGTGCGGTGTACGGAACCCTAAAAGCATGAAAAATATAGAGGTATATTTGATAATATTCAGTTTAGTTTAGCTAGGGCGTCACAGTACATCCATACATAACATAACCCATTTGCTAGGCTAGGCGATTCGGTTAATAGATAGGTTGACTGGTAGAAAATGCCATTAGCATTAAGTCCGCCTTTTGTACACTGTCTTTTTGCAATAAAGAATTATTAATAATAATAATAGGATGAAGCTCACAAAAATCGTCAAAAGGTCGAAAATGAAAATCTCGAAACTCTCAAACACTTTTACCAAGGTATTTTTTGTCTAGCCATTAACGTAGCCTTCTATTGAGTTATAAAAGGTCATGTCTCAAATTAGCCTCCTTTCAGCCCATCTACTCTCGACGCTAATTTAGCCAACTTGCGTTACAATTGAGTGCATTTACTTAATAATTCAGCCAAAATATGCTTTCAGTTTCCGTTGCGTTTTGAAGTTTCAATAAGTTTTATTCTATTTCTTACAACTCAAACGTTTACTAAGTTAATTTGAACGCAATAATGTCGAGAGGAGAGGGGCTGGTCACTAAGGGCCCTTGGATTTTTAATAATAAACTAGGAGGACCACTGTCTAATGAACCGCAGAGGTCAGTGGTCCGGAACACGTACAGCAACGTACCACCTCATCTGTACAGTTGACAACACGTCAACCTCTCCGTTTATAGACTCTATTAACATACGGGCAACTTTGCAACTACAATCTCTTTCGACTTTAGGGGGGCAAGTCTCTTAAGATAAGATAAAATTTATTGTGATTTCATGTTTCACATGAGAATAACTGATAAAAAAGTGATGTAAATTACTTCAGCCAGATGTCGCTGCCTGTAAGTAACACAGAGAAGTTTGTAAAGAGGTTCGAAATTTCGCCGATGCCCATTAGCTTAGTTGGAAGAGCGCTGGCACTGTTAGCCAGAGGTCGCGGGTTCAAATTCAAATTAGGTGGATTTTTAGCCTCTATTAAAATTGATCTGATAAAATTGAAAAAATATATCTTTATTAAAATTGTCTTCAGCACGGATTAGGGCAACAAAAAAATGAATATAATCATGTAGGTACAGCGATATCATTCCGATGTAAAAACCTAACTGCAAAGTGGGTACTCAGAGCTGCAAGTGATGTAAATAACTTCAGCTAGATCTCGCTGCCTATACGTAATACATAGAAGTTTGTAAAGAGGTTCGAAATTTCGCCGATGCTTGCACTAGCCCATTAGCTCAGCGCTGTGGCACGGTTAGCCAGAGGTCACGGGTTCATGTTCCGGCATAGGTAGAATTGTTAGCCTATAAATAGGTTTTTAAATTTGTCCTCAGCGCGGATTACTGCAACAAAAAAAACACACCAACGGTCCATACTTGCATCATTTACGGCGGTAGTATTTTGTATGGACCGCTACCGCCACCGTGCTGCAAATTACAGTACTTAATTACAGTATTTTTTTTCTAGCAACCTTTTTTTTACTATTTTTTAATGATTCGCGATGCTCATACATCTAATATATAAAAATCTCGTGTCATATTGTAAATCACGGGTCAGCCGATTTTTATGATTTTTTTTGTGTTATATATGGCAAAAAAACGTTTGTAGTTATTTATTGAACGGGTCTAGTCGCGTTTATTTATTAGGTACAATTTAATTACCTTAAATTCCCGGTTTTTTTATGTTGCTGTGTATATATAAACTAAAGTTATGAATTATATTTCTTTAAAAAAATTACACAAAAATCTTTGTGTGGTGGCAAACTTAAATGTGTAAATGTGTTAAGTCTGTTGTCGACAGTACAATAAATGGGTTTGAATGACTAGAATAATTATATTGATTTATTTAAATAAATAATTTTACCACTAATAGTAATTTGGTGCACTTTTGAGATTGTGTAACCTTTCAACTACAATAAGCCTCTTTGTGCTTCTACTGCCTCTCTGTAGTTCGTGATCGGTGCAGAGTGAGGTCCATCGACCTCCATCCTCCTAAATGGCCTGTATTGACGAATTTACTTTCTGTCTGGCATCTCGAATATATTGTGCCTCTTCAGTCGAGCATATCTAAGTCAAGTCATTACGTCGGAAAAAACGGGTTACAAATACATGTGAACCGAGAAGGCCACATTTTTGATATTACGTGGGGTGGATCTAGAAATTGTCGACCGAGATTTCCTTTGTGCATTTTCCGCCATCTTGAAAAAAGGGTTAAGTTCAGTTTTTTTTACAATAACTCGGTTCTCCTTCGAGATACGAAGTTTTTGATGCAATACTTTTTTTTGCTATTCTTACAATCAACATACAATAAAGGACTTTTATATTTTTCACCCTCCACGGTAGATCCTCGAAGTACAGGAAATGATGCTTCATTATAAAATTAAAAGTATGATAATTATATTTTGAAGGTTGTAAGTATTATGTTTTTAATTACATAAATATTTAATAACAGTCTCGTTGTTCAAGCGATTAAATCGCTTGACTACCAAAACAGAGGTCGTCGGTTCCATTTCCATTGGAGGCCGCTGTACAGTGGGACGTGTATAGGCTAGATAAAAAAAACTTCCTTACTGAGGTGAACGATTTCGTCGTTGCTTTCGAAAGTTGATTAATATTACCAATTCCGATTTCATTAAGAAAAAGAGCAATTATTATTTATTATGACAAAATCAGTCGGATAATATTTCGGTCATTTCTGTCATTCATACTACATTTATTCATAATGAAAAACATAGAATGAAAGACCAGTACCAAAAGGATTCATTAGTGAGCGGATCCAACAATGTTTCATCAATATTTCATTTTCCCCAGAATGAAAGAGGAGACATACTCGTACATTTATTCTTAATCAGCCATTACATACGCGAGGCTTTCAATGTTTTCGAACTAAAAGTTGCGTAAGCACTACACAATATTAGCTTAATCCGGATTCACTTACTTGATGAATGATAATTTTGGAACTAAACCTTTCGTAAGCACTAAACATTATCGTAAGCACTACGCATTATTAGCTTAATTCCGGATTCACTTACTTCATTAATTATACTTTTGGAACTAAAATGTTCGTAAGCACTACTCACTATTAGCTTAATTCCGGATTCACTTACTTGATTAGTGATGATTTTGGAACTACAACTTTCGTAAGCACTACTCACTATTCGCTTAATTCCAGATTCACTTATTTGATTTTTTTTCTGACAAAAAATAAGTTGAATTCTGAATGAAATTATTAATAATTATTTAAAAAATGTGTGAGGAAAGAAAGAAAAAAATATCCTTCACGTGAACGCTTAATCGAGAGAATCGTCTGATATTGCTTTTAGTAATGTCAGAAATCTGTAAAATTACATTGTTTTGGTACTGAAAATGTCGGAAATATTTTTTTCCATTCCTGGCAGGTTTTCAGTATCGCTCTCAAAAGAAAACCTTTTATAGAAAATATGCATTTCGACTATTAGTGGTCGTATAAGCGAAATGCCACAAAAAAATCCATTATTATTTCGGCTTTTATTATGTTCTCTTTAAAATATAGAACAATTTAGAACAGAAGTTTTGGTAAGGTGACGTTTTTTAAAAACCTATTTAGAGGCTAAAAATTCCACCCATGCCGGGCTTGAACCCGCAACCTCTGGCTAACTGTGCCAGCGCTCTCCCAACTGAGCTAATGGGCAAGTGTAGGCATCGGCAAAATTTCGAGCCTCTTTACAAACTTCGAGTAACGTTGTTTAAATTTTTCAATACTAGAGTGTATATTTTATTTAATAGAAAAAGAAGAGAAAGAGTTGGGCTTGAGTTTACCACGCGTGCCCACCGAGGATTAAAAAAATATCGAAGATTAAAAACACCTCAGACACTCAGGTTTCTTCGCGTTGTTTTTCGTCATGTTAGCGAGTGGTATTGCTACTACAACTTCACAAATGTTCGTAACATAGACAACAAAGTACAAGCCGGATTGGAACCCACGACCTCCCGAATGTGAGGCCGGCATTCTTCCGCTCCGCGACCACTGCTCTGAGAGACGGCCTGTGCCCTGCAGTGGGACTTATATAGTAGCCTATATAAAAAAAAAATTTCAAAACAGTGTTTGGACAACGTAAAAACCGCGGGATGCTCGATACTAATGATTAATTTTGATGACGCTGCCTGCCCCAAAAGATAGCTCTGAATGGTCTCATTTAATATGCTTTTTTTGAGCGGTGGTAGCCTAGTGGGTAGAACATCGGACTCAGAAGCGGGAGACCCAGGTTCGATTCCCAGTGCGGGCATGTACCTATGACTTTTCTTTGTAAGTTACCTACATTTGTGAAGTTATAGTAGCAATACCACTTGCTAACATGACGAAAAACAACGCGAGGAAACCTGAGTGTCTGAGGTGTTCACATACCTCAGCGGTTGAAATTTTTAATCCTCGGTGGGCACGTGGAGGCAAACAACGTGAAGAACCCTGGGTGTCTGAGCTATTCACATACCTCAGCGCTTGAAATCGACAATCCGCGGTGGGCACGCGTGGTGATTAAGCCCATACTCTCTCTCTGAGAAAAGGACTGTAACCTACAGTGGGACGTATATAGGCTGCTTATGAATATGCTTTTTACTATCATTGAGTATTTTGGCAAGAAAGTACTTTCCCTTTCTACTTCGGGAGACTTTCTCTGATATTAGACCTTGCCGACCGTAAATATTTCGTGGGGCAAGCCATTCTTGGGCTGAAATTGTGATCAATGTACTTGATAAAGACGTGGCAGCCTTTGGGATAATAATAGGGGTTAAAGTATGAAATTGCCGTTTTATTGCAATAGGTTCTTTGAATTGACATAGAATCTTCATGGTTTGAGGTTTTCGAATGAAACTTTTTTCAAATGGTTTCTATGATGTTCTTTTTTTAAAAAATGTGAAACATTTGAATATCGACTTTCAATTGTTTTTGTTATTCAATTTAGACAAGAAAGATGGATACTGCGAAAATTTGAGTGATTTTTTAATACGAGTTCCGACGCGGAACTAACGCGGCAGAAACAGCCCGCAATATCAATGCTGCGTTTGGAGAGGGGTCTACTAATGAACGCACCGTGCGATTTTGGTTTAAACGCTTTCGTGATGGAAATTTCGACTTAAAGAACGAGCCACGAGGAAGACCGCCCACACAGGTGAATAACGATGAATTAAGAGAGATAGTGGAAGCCGACCCTAGTCAAACTACCCAGGAATTAGCGGCATGGTTTAACGTTACCTTACCCACAATATTGACTCACTTGCGTCAAATCAATAAAATAAAAAAATACGAAAAATGGGTGCCTCATAATCACTCGAATTTTCGCAGTATCCATCTTTCTTGTCTAAATTGAATAACAAAAACAATTGAAAGTCGATATTCAAATGTTTCACATTTTTTAAAAAAGAACATCATAGAAACCATTTGAAAAAAGTTTCATTCGAAAACCTCAAACCATGAAGATTCTATGTCAATTCAAAGATCCTATTGCAATAAAACGGCAATTTCATACTTTAACCCCTAATATATTTTTTTATCTATTAACTCCTGAATTGCCCTCGCGGAATGGAACGTATAGGTGGCCCATACTAAGTTGGACACAGATCTGTGTCGCGGCAGACGAGCTTTCGATAAAGAAGAACATTATTAGATATTATCCTCGTATTTTACAGTGTCTTAACTGAAACCCCTTTTACACCCCCCTCGCGTTACCATAGCAACGGTCCTACACATTACCGGACCGCTTCCATGGCAACCACTTGTTTATTCAATACCTGTCAGCAAACGTGTTTTGTATAAACGATTTCTCGCAAAAAAATGGTGATTCTTCACGTAAAACGCGAAAACGAGAGCCAATTCCTATACGAGACAGATATAAATAACCCAGTAGACGATGTGGTGAAGGACGTGGTGGCGATCTTCAATGGAAGACTGAAAGTGACCAGAATCTGCTATGAGGTGGAGGAGTTAGGCAAGCACGGCACATTTCAGCCCCCTGAGATGCAGGGTCTGAATGAAGATCAGGTATAGAACGATTACTATAACAAAGGGACTGAATAACTATTCTCTCTTAAACTTTTATTTAAGATAATAAAAAAATACATACAATTTTTACACCTCCCATCCGCCGAAACCGACAAGGTTTATCTGTGGATTCGGCTTCAGTCCTCTTCCCGTTCACATAATAAAGACGGTAATATTGTGTAAGCGAGAGGCAAATAGTTGATCTTTTCTTTAATTTTATATTCTGCCATGTCCCATAGAGAAAAGTAAGATCTGAGTGGCTTTGTTGGTAACTTTTTTTTTGGTGAAAATAGCTAAATTATCTAAACAATGTGTATTCTTAACTTAAATGCCTGCCCCTCCGGGATACAGAGGTAAAGAATTTATGTAACGTAATGTATTTTTTGGTATTTTTTGACGCGGTGGTAGCCTAGTGGGTAGAACGTTGTACTCTGAAGCGGGAGACCCAGGTTCGATTCCCAGTGCGGGCATGTACCTATGACTTTTCTTTCTAAGTTATGTACATTTGTGAAGTTATAGTAGCAATACCACTCGCTAACGGTGAAGGAAAACATCATGAGGAAACCTGAGTGTCTGAGCTATTTACATAACTCAGCGCTTGAAATCACCAATCCGCGGTGAGCACGCGTGGTGATTAAGCCCATACTCTCTCTCTGAGAGAAGGCCTGTGCCCTACAGTGGGACGTATATAGGCTGCTTATGAATGTATTTTTTAATTAATGTTGGGCAAGTAATTTTTAATTAGCTTTGTAAATTTTTAGTAACAATACCACACGCCAACTTTCAAAGAAAAAACCGTGAGGAAACCTCTTTGCGCTAGAAATTGCTAATCCGCGGTGGACATGCGTGGTGTGTGAGACCATACTATCTATATATCTCTCTCTCTGAGAGGAGAACCTGTAACCTGCAGTGTAATTATATATTTAAGACTGCGATTTTATTCTCATCCACAGATCAAAGAGCTAAAGCTCGAAGACCCCTGGGCCAAGCACACAAGTGCCCCTCAGAACTACATCGAAGAAAAGGACCCAATGGGCCGAAGATGCGGTCTGGCGCCGCCGAAGAACATGCAGGAGGTGCTGACAAAAGCCGCAGAAACCGCCAAGGAGTTTATTAGCAAGAAACATGTAAGACTAGCCTACTGTTGTTACAAAAGTAAATTACAGTATTCCATTCTTTTCACTAACCCGTGCCGAGGACAATTTCAAAAACCCATTTAGAGGTTAAAAATTCTACTACTAAATAGTCACGATTAGAACCGTTGAATATATCACTATTGTGAAGGGGGCTGGGAAACATTGGACGAGACTAGTAAATGGCCGGATGCATTAGCTTGGAAGTGAATTAAAGACAACAATGGTAAGAGGATGGTAAAGGTGGTGGGCAAGCCTACTTCATCTAAAAATACTTATAGTTCATCAGAGTTTGAGCGGTCACTTCACCTTTGTATTGTAGATGGTAGATAGAGTTGCAACTAGATGCCTGGCTAAATGGTCTCGGATAGTCACAACCGGCTTGTTTCAAGCTGCCAAATCACGGTTCAAAGTGGCCACAATTATTGCCGACCTCCGATAGGATAGGGCACCAGAGGAAGAATACTTGACGCCATATAAATTATCTAACGTAGAAGTAAAAGGCCTAGTTACTATATCTATCTCTCTCGTGCGAGGTGTACATTAAAGTGTTCTAATCTAATATATTCCCTCTAAGGTGGACTTGCGCAAGAACCTGACCCAGAAGGACGTCGCGTGCGCCCTGGACGAGCTCCGAGGGGCGACCAAGATCGTGTTTCCAGCCGGCCTTCCACCACATGACCCTGTGAGGATGGAACTTGATAACGTGGAAGACTTGACGGGGACCCAGGCGGCTAGAGAGGTCATCGACCCGGCCAGGGCTTGCCTCTGGGTGTGCGGAAAGAAAATGATCGCTGGAAATCTGCTGAGCGATCACTTGGGTGAGTCCAATCGATCAGTCCGTACACGTCCACTGCTGGACATAGGCCTCTCCAAGGCACGCCACTTCCTTATATCCTCGGTCATCCTCATCCATCCATTGCTAGCAATCTGCCTCAGATTGTCGGGTCCTTTGGAGGAGTCCCTTTTACTCTAAACCGTGTATCGGCAGAGTACCATCGCTGGAGTTTTCTTTTAAACTTTCAGCAGATGCTCAACTAGAACCCATTTTGCATTTGCCACACCCATGTTGTCACATTTTGATTATCACTTCACTTTAGGTAATTATATTTCACATTTCAACATGCTGCTATGGTTCTATAAATTATATTATATGCTTCTGACTTGTGTATGTTTAATGTATGCTATTATTTTGGTTTACGTGTGCGTATCATGTGTACATAAATAATGTTATGTATTTATCAAATGCATCTTCTAGATCCTCATGTTTTTTTCTTTTTAATTATGACTCGCCCACATGGCCTCAGAACATGGTATTTGACACAATCAACGAATAATTTATAAAATTTAAAACTCTGCGATACCAAAGTAAATAAATTAAAAAAAAAAAAACAATAAATTATTTTATATGCTCGATTAAAACAAAAAATTACAAAATATCTCGGAAAATGTATCTCTTTTAGGGCCGATTTTACCAACCTTAGATAAAACTTATCCACCGAATTAAGTATTACACGACAAAAATAAAATGTCATCTGTGATACCAAACGAAAGGCAATGACATTTTTTTATTTTTGTTGTGTAATACTTTATTCGATGGATAAGTTTTATCTAAGGTTGGTAAAATCGGCCCTTAGTCAATTACTAGTTATTACAATTTTTAACTAGATTAAACATAAAAAGAGTGCTTTGAAATGTGACGTCATAAGCATGTATTTTCATACAAAATTCGGTTTTAAAAGTAACTCATTTAATATTTTGTCAAATACCCAATTACCAGATGACGCGCAGGTTTCCTCATGAAGAAAAACATCGTTGGCTCCGCACACCCAATGTCTTTCCCGTGGCTTAAGTTTCGTTGACTACATTTCAACGGAAAAGAGGTCGTAGGCTCAATTTTCACTAGAGGCGGCCGTACTTCAGTGTTGCAAAGCCTCAGTCTGGGTTTATTTCCATGTGTGTGATGTCCACTCTTTTAACCCTTTTCTAAATAAAGTATTTTTCATTTTTTTTAATTTTCATTTTTTCCTTGCCTTGTAACGAATGATGGTTATCCTAGTTTAGGGCGAGCACAAGTGATTGTGTCTTGTGAATGTTATTATTATTATATCTATATATATACTTCGACCAAATAGAGGATGTATTAGCAAGGGGCAAGATAAAAAGTACCCGAAACCGGTAAGCGTCCATGCACCGACTAATGAATGTTGAGGAAGCGAAAGTGATCGGTCAAGATCGTGGCAAGTGGTAGTCCCTGGTCTCTCCCTACCCCTCTAGGATACAGGCGTAAATATATGTATGTATGTATCTGTATTTTATCCTTTCCAGGCAATAACAACAAATGTAAGGTGGTCGTGAAGCTATGCAACGCGACGGAGAACGCGCCCGGCCGCGAACCGATAATGTCTGAAGACGAACGCAAACAGCTGATGCTGCACGCCTACAGGAAGCAGGAGGAGTGGGAGAAGCTAGAGCAAGACACGGACGATAGCTTCCTGGACTCAAAGTGGGCTGACAGCAACGGAATGAAGAAACAGCTGCACGGTCTCAACGATATCGCTTGGGGGCCGAAGAAGGGGTAAAGAGAAGAAGTGAACGATCTGCCAATTCCACCACTTATGGCCGTTTCCTATCCAAAGTGTAACAAAATCCACAAATAATCTGAAAATTTATGTTGCAGTAGCAATATCACACGTTAACTGTAAAGGAAAACATCGTGCGGAAACCCGAGTGTCTGAGGTATTCGCATACCTCAGCTTTTGAATTTGTCAGTCCGCGGTGGGCAGGTGTGGTAATTACGCCCATACTCTCTTTCTGAGAGGAGGCCTGTGCCCTGCAGCGGGACGTATGTAAGCTATATAAAAAGACTGATATTGGGGATATCAATACGAACAACTTTACTATTGGGAAAATTCGAAATATCGAAAAAAATGTCTGCTGATTTAACAACGCAGGTAACTTTAGCGTGTTGCAGCTGAATTTTTTTTTTTTGGTATTTCGACGTGTTCTTTATAGTAAAAGTGGTTATTATTGATGATTACATTCCTTTGTTTTCAGATGTATATAGAGGGATTTTGTTCGAGTACACAAAAAAGATCGGTCCAACCATCTATGAGTACCTACCCCAGAGACACACGTACAGAAGAATTATATAAACATACGATTTTATTTATAAACACAGCTTTATTTATAAAAACACTATTCCTATAAAAACTCGACACTTCGATTAAAATAGTCTGTGGTGGAGATTTTACAAGGAAAAAACGTAACCACAGATTAAATACAAGGCCTCTGAGCAGTCCCTTAGAGGAATTGTGTTTTTATAAATAAAGCCGTTAGTATTTAATTAAACTGCTTAAATAGTATCGATGTCACAGGGCTCTTAACTTCGGATCCTATTGACTATATGAAAGATGATACATAATATTTAAATACATTATGTAGCAGCCAAGACGTCCACATTATTATTATTAATTGGCATCCTAATATTATATTTTTTTACATCTCATCTATCGCTAATTTATACACCATGTATTTAGCTCCAAATAAACGTATTCCAAAACACATATTCCTTTTTCTTAATTTCCATTTCTACGCCGTCATTGTGATTATAATTGATCACGTCTCGATCGCGCCGATGATGTGGGAATCCAATTCGCGACACAAAAAGCTACTTCCTTCACGTTACGTCACAAAGTATGATGGATCGCGATGAAGTGAATGGAGAAGAGTTATGATAACAAGGAAAAATAATAAAACTGATTTTTAACGGATATTTACCGAGACCACGGCACTTGCAAATGTACCGAAACGTCGGAAAATTGTAAAATGGAAAAGTAAACGAGTAAATATCAGTTAAAAATCAGTTTTATTGTGTCTAGTGCTCGTGCTAACCTCAGAAAATACTAAACAAGGAAAAATGTTAATCAGACTGCAGAAAAATCATGGCATACATTTGGAGGTAGCTTGGTGTATCCACAGGTCGTATTCAGAGTTGAATAAAACCATTTCAACTGTCATCATCAGCCATCTGACGCTCACTGCAAGACATAGGCCTCACTCATGGTTTTCCAAGCTTCTCGGTCTTGTGCCTCCCGCATCCAGCGACTCCCCGTCACCGCAACCAGGTCATCAGACCATCTGATGGGGGGCCTTCCCACTCTGCGTCGTCGTCAAAATTAAACAGCCACAAATTTTTCAGGCTTTCCAATTTTACAATCTCTACCAGTCAAATTGTTTATTTGACCTTATTATGCAAATTACTTTCGTTAGTAAAGATTACTCAATGATTTACCTTTTCACTGGTGTTTTCTTGTGGTCCCATTATTTTGTAATAATACTTCCAGTTCCTGTAATCATTGTAAGTATATCCGTTGCTACAGGTCTCATAAAAAATCACCCTAAGGGCCAATTTTCAATATTCAGATACAACTTAACTCGAGAATAAATTGCATGCTATCCTGTGTAAATTATACGCAAAGACAGTGACAATATCAGTTTTATTCTCCAGTTAAGTTTTATGTGACTATTGAAAAATCCGGTCTAAGTATAAAAAAGGGATTATTTACAACTTCAACACACAAAATTCTAACAAAAAAACCACATCGGATGATGTAGAAAATAAGACGGCTCAGCAACCCGCCTGAATGCATGATAGATGGTTGAATAGAGCTATCAAACCCGTTATCAATCATTATTTTAATCGCGCAATTCATAACTCTACCAATTTGCTAATGACACACTCTTTGAGCCTCAAAATAAACGCTCGCCGAGGGCTTAAATATTTGCCGTGGCATGTTAATATAATAATACAGAGGGTCTCCATCCTGAACTTAATTCCGGAATCACTTACATGAGACTGACGACGCGAGCTCCGTTTCTACTCCTTTGAATAAGAGCGAAACCGGGTCTGACTCTTGCGATAACAATTCAAATACGTGATTCCGAAATTAATATTAAGGCCGCCCGTTGTACTTTTTAATTGTAACTTTCATATTTTATGTCTCGCTTCTCGTGTGCAATAAAGAATATTCTTATCTTATTTTATTTTAATTTAAGATTATGTAGTCCTTACAAAAGTTTTAGTTCCGAAAGAGTCTCCATCTTCTAGAAGCCATTGGCTTAAAGAGAGACGTGGCGCAAAGGGAACGCGGCGTAGAGTGAACGTGACGTAATGGGAACACGACATGCTTAAAGGTACTTTTTGTCCACTTCTGGACTATCCCAGGTTTCTCAATAGTAATCAATTAGATTCAACAGAGACGCGGCGCAAAGGCAACGCAGCGTAGAAAGAACGCGATATTCTTAAAGATTCCTTATTAGGCCGTTTGTTTATCCTTGTAACTAAACTTTCAGATTCAGGAGTTCCGTGATGCAATACAACCGCACTTTGAAGTCTAAAAGGTTGGTATTTTCAGTTGTTTAGTCCAGTGACCAAACTAGCGGGCTCTGTGGTCCGGTTGCATAGCATTACCGAACTATTTCGTTGGAAAAGTCTAAATTATAGTTTGGTACCTTGTGCGGTCAACGGACTGATAGACTTTTCCCGCTCAGTAGTTCAGCGATACAATACAACTGAACTACTTAGCCTGAAAGTACTGAGACAAGGGTGCCCTAAGATGTAAAGGACATGCTAAGCAACCGGACCACAGAGCCCGCTAGTTTGGTCACTGAACTAAACAACTGAAAATACCAACCTTTTAGGCGTAAAAGTGCGGTTGTATGGCATCACCGAACTACTGCGTCGGAAAAGTCTCACTTAGTACCGATCTTTCAGGCTCAGTAATTCGTTAGTACATCATCACGAAACCACTGAGTCTGATAGCTCGGTTACCAGACTAAATAGCCGAACTACTGAGACAAGGGGTCCCCTAAGTTGTAAAGGATCACATTCGAGGAAAAAGGCGCCGGTGAATAAAACCGAACTTTCGCGGTCCGCTACCTGCCGCTACGCATAATTTATATCCATTTATTAAAAGAGGTCTTAGCGCGACGTGTGCGGTGCGTCGCTAAATCATCGTAATTACATCGCTCATTAACGTTGTGTTCGCGCTCTGGGTGCAGCGACCCAACACAGTCTCTAAAGTAGTATTTTATCAAGCAACAAACGTATAAAAAGAGATCGATTTCAGTATGTATTTAGTTTCTGTTAATAAACTCTTTCGTTAAAAATTATCAGCAAACGTTAAGTTTTAAATATTGCTTATGTACAATAAACCATAATTATTACATAGCATAAACTCACGTCTGTATCCCAGAGGGGTAGGCACAGACCAGGGACAACCACTTGCCACAATCCTGACATATCTCTTTCGCTTCCACAACATTAATTAGTCGTTCCATGCACGCACGCCGATTTCGGGTACTTTTTACCTTGCGCTTTGCTAATAAGTCCCCTATTTAGTCGAAGTTTGTTCGCCTGGGATATCCCTTACCGGTTTATGTACATAAAACCATAATTTATTAATCTTTAGCCTTTGCATCGACATAATGAGATTTATACAGCGCCCAGTAGCACCTCATACTAACACTAGATGGGTGAAGGGACCACTCGGACGCTGCAGTGCCTGGGACATGTTTTTTGTAGGTGGAGTAGGCTTGCCCAGCATCTATACCATCCTGACAGCTTAGTCCGCTTAATTATTAATAGAATTATAACAAACCGTAAAAATGTTAGGGCGCTCTGCGAAATATTTGTGGTGTGACGGACTTTCAACAATTGTCAGGTTTAGCTTTCTAGCTACGATGGGCACTGTAGTACGGCTGTCCGTGTGGCGCCGGATTAAGAATAGGCGTGGCGATTATGGCAAAACCCTTCATGGTTAGGAAAACCGTGACGGAGGGCTATGTCCTGCAGTGGGCGCCAAATGGCTGATGATGAATGATACGGCGTAGCCGACGATGTAAGTGATTACACAGGCACTCTGTTTAGGCGACGACGACTAATCTGAACGGTCTTTAAAGGGGAGGGGTAATGTGGTTGCCTAAGTAAATGACTAATTATAAGCTTGTCACAATATAATCGCATAACGCTAAGTAACTTTTTTTTATAAATGTAAACTTTTATAAACAAATATAAATAAATTTCATGAAAATAGTTGGAGCCAAGATATGTATGCAGATATTGTAAATGGAAAATTTCTTTTTTTCCTTTTTTGCCCCTTTTTTCATCGTATCTAAATATAATTTCCAAAAAAAACAGAGCAACGGTCATCCAGGTACTTATACTAACGTATATTATGAAAATAACGCGAAACCTAAGAACCGTTTCTTCTGTATCGATAATTAAACCGATATCTGTTCCCACCAAAAGTTCTCAGTCAAAGAGATTTAGTTACACGTGGAAAGACACCCGCCCTAGACTAACAGCTCCCGTGAGACTTCTCCATAAGTTTTTAGTACGACAATGAAACAAAGCGGTGGTAGCCTAGTGGGTAGAACATTGGACTCGGAAGCTAGAGACCCAGGTTCGATTCCCAGTGCGGGCATGTACCTATGACTTTGTTTTGTAAGTTATGTACATTTGTGAAGTTAAAGTAGCAAACACTCGCTAACTGTGAAGGAAAACATCGTGAGGAAACCTTAGTGTCTGAGCTACTCGCATACACGGTGGGCACGCGTAGTGATTAAGCCCATACTCGCTCTCTGAGAGAAGACCTGTGCCCTACAGTGGGACCTATATAGGCTGCCTATAAATAAGCTCTTGGTAACACCTCCTTATACCATACATTTTGGGTGGCATTTAAGATACCCCTGGCTATCAAATACGCTAATTTGTTTTTCTAAGGCACTTTCCAAAAATATCTCGACACAAACTCGAATCTATTAGCTCTTTTGATAGACGGAGAGGCGGTACTAATGTTCGGGCATTTTTGTAAATAAGCTTTCTCAACCCGAAACGAGATCCCTCAACTTTTTTTTTCTCTTTTTTAATGGGAAACCTGCGTCAAACTTAAACTGGAGTGCCATTGCTTTTACAACATAGAAGACACAGAACAACTCAGGAAAAATTAAACATAAATCAAAATCAACCCATTATGTCCCCACCGAGGGGCACGGGTCTCTTCCCTGAGGAAGGTATAGGCCATACTCCACCACGGGGGCCAAGTCCGGATTGGTGGAGGCTTGTAGACTAGTGGCTCGTCTACGAAAAAATTTTTTTTCTAGATTTCCGCGTTACCAATCAATGCGAAATATCAAGTTAGGCGTTTCTAATAGTATTACTATTGGAGATGTGTGGGTGACCACCACTACCCGGTTTTCCCCTACTCTAATAATAAAAAACTTATTAGATTTACTTTTCGACGGGTAGTATTATAAAAAGTATTAGACGTAGAGAAAAAAAAAATATATTTTTTTAATTATCTGTTAAGAGGCCAGCCTCCTAGACTAGACTAAAACAATTTTTGTCCAAGTTCTCCATTATCAATTACATAACCGCGGCTTTCAAATCAACCAAAGTTCAGCGTGTTTATAAACTCAGTTTGTGCACATCATGTCAGCCTATAGACATGTCAGCCTACAATCCAGGCAAGCCAACGTTAGCAAGGCATCTAATCTTGCGTCTGTCGCTCACGTTAATTACATTGCTCGAACAATGATTATCTCAACGCAATTCGGTTAGATGGATATAGACAAACGTTCAGACGCTTTTGTCTAAATCAAGGTGGCAGTAGACTTGCAGCAATAACTTCGACCAAATATGGAATGTATTGCCAAAGGGCAAGACAAAAAGTACCCGAAAACGGCGTGCAAACAAAGACTTTTGTCGAATACGGTGAGTGTTGTTGATGAAGCAAAAGAAATCTAACAAGAGGAAGACCCTGGTCTCTGCCTACCTCTCCGGAAGAGGCATTTATGTTACGCAATAACCTCAAAATTATATTCTTATTCTCCTATAAAATTATTCTCCTCATATTATGTAGCCTTTCAAATCTCCATACCAAATTCTAGGAATTACATATCATTCAAAGACTCTATAATTCTATAAACTCGTACAATTCAAAGAAAAAATGGCGTTTCAAGTTTGTGATAGAACTAATATTTTATTACGGTAACGTGCAGTGGGTCAAACAATCTCTTAGTCAGTCATGCCTGACTCAGAGATAATTTGACCCACTACACGTCTGCGCCACCACAAATGATTTGCTGTTTAACTCACAAAAGAATGTCTGACAAGCTAGAAGGCTAATATACAAGCAAACGCTTTGCCCTGTGACATTTGACGCCACTCCTCAAATAAGGCACTATGCGCCTTATTCTCATGCCTGTATGTAAATGTTCATGTTCATGTTCATACACCGGAACGAACACATTGCTCGAACAATCCGTGGCAGTCTAAACGAACCTTAGCGCGTAACAAAGTGAGCATTACTGCCGTTAATACGCACCACTACACTGATTCAGCATATATCGATTGAAATACATACTACGTTGAAATAATACAGGGTTAACTAAAGATGCGCAATTCCTTCACACGTCAATTAGAGCTTATCATTTACAACATAGTAAGTAACTGTATTGTCTTGCAACACTCTTGTTGCACGCCTATAATTAGGTGTTAGGCTAGATTCAAAGTTCTATAAATGCTATCTACTCCCAGGTCCGTAATCCTAGGTTGTCGGTCGTGGATCCTAAAAATCACAATTAACACGATTGACAGATTGTACTGACACTCTGGGCAAAAAAACAACTGAGGCCTTTACATCTACGTAATGAGATAATTTAAACAGCGTCCAGTGGTACCTTCACTCACACTAGATGGTTGAAAGGACAACTTGGACGCTACAGTGCCTGGGATATTGTACTTTAGATGGAGTAGGCTTGCCCAGCACCTATACCATCCTGACAGCTTAGTCGGCCTAGCCCACAGGAAAGACAAGTCAATACGTGCGGAGCCAAACAAGCCGCGGGTTTCCTCACGATGTTTTCCTTCACGGTTAGCGCAAAAGCCGGGCTAAAGTTAAGCAAAAGCGATCTGTAAAAAAGAGATGATTTTTATCCCTTGGTGGCGCTAGTGCTACTGTAAGGAGCCTTAAGGGGCTTTCTTGTAGCTCTGGATTGATAGATAATGCTTAAAGCCATGTGTTAAGCACTGGATTATCTCAGGAATTGTGTAATTTTGGAGGACCCTGTGTAGCAGTCTCCACCCTTAGTTTGGATGCTTCAATGGCATGAAAAATAATAATACTGATCGCTGACTATGGGCTTCATAAGAAGGCTCAAGGTTACCCAACGAGCAATAGAGAGGAGTTTCACTGCGTGATCGAATCGGGAACGAGGAGATCCGCAGAAAAACCCGAGTTACTAATAGCTCGAAGAATTGCTCAGTTGAAGTGACAGTGGGCGGGGTACATAGCTCGGAGAACTGATGGCCGCTGGGGCGGAAAAGTCATGACCTGGCGACCGCGGACCGGACCACGCAGCGTGGAAAGGCCCCGACCAGATGGTCTGATGACCGTGATGAAGAATAAACTATTGACAGTTTTATTGCGATCCGACATGTCTTTTGTAAATAAAAACCAAACTACGTTTGTATGGGAATTGCTCCTTGAGGGGCCGCCTTAAGGAGGTATGTATGAGACAAGATAGAATCGAACATACACACCTAAGAGCCAAACACCTTCCTTTTAGGCTCCGCCGCAGTCGGATAAACGAAAAGTTCGATGATTTTCTCAAGGATCTCATATTTTTTTACGTGTCTGCAAACAGCCGTTTAGTCTAACGCTCCTCTCTAACAAATAATTGCACTTTATATTTTTCTACACCCAAAATATTTTCAAACGACCAATTCAACGACATGAAGCTTTTGTTTAAGTTTTTTTTCTCGTCTACCCGTAGTGTAGGTTGTTTAATTTAGGTATAGGGTACCCTGAATATTTTTTTAACGAAAAATTGTAAAAGAAAATAAAAACTCTACCGTTTCGTTGACGTGATTGATAATTTTATTATCAAATTGTGTACATTTATGCCAGATGTCAACTTTCTTGTATTAATCGTTTCTGAACTAAGCCGCGAAGAGACAGACGGAAAGACGGACGAACGTGCTAAAACTATAAGGGTTCTTTATTGACTACGGACCCTAAAAACATCAAAGTTAGAAGGAACGACAAGAATTGACCTAAATATAATATAACGCACAAACGGTATTTCTTCAGAAACACGCCGGCAATTTCCACTGAGAGCCAATTTGCTTTGTGGTTTATATTAAATAACTGCTTGTCGGAGAAATAACGCTCTATAAATAAGCAAGGAAATAATATTTGCGAGAATAATGTGGTTTAAATGAAAATACTTCGGAATGTTGCTAAAAACGATAAAGTCAAAAAAACGCTTAGGCGCAAAGCTAAATCTGAGTTTATAAATATAGTGGTATAAAAATAGTGACAAAAATCCATGGTCCGCCCCGGGCGGCAAAATTTCACAATGAATAATAAAAATATTTTGCAAATTTTCGAGCCACTACATTTATTTTGGTCGCCCTTACAATTCGAACCGGTCGAAAGGGGTATTCTGTTCAATATGGGGACGTCGAATTGAAATTTGAAATTAATATCACAAACATTCTATTGATATGCTAATCAACAAGAAATTTTATAATAGGTATTTCCGACATCTTTTTAGATTTTTTTCTGCAATAACTATTAGAGTTCTTTCTACTACAAGGATTCTCTACATTAGGTAAAAGAATACTTGACAAAAATAGCGGAAAAAGATTATGGCTCTGAAACAAACAGGGGGAGTTAAACCTGTAGTTAGGCTATGTTAGGTTTTATTATGAACTCACGTAGCGGAGCACAATATTAATTCATCATCATCATCAGCCATTTGACGCCAACTGCAGGACACAGGCCTCCTCCGTGGTTTTCATAACCATGAGGGGTTTAGCCATAATCGCCACGCTTGGCAGGCGGGTTGACAAGCGGTTGGAATCTCAGAAAGCTATTCAACCCTATTCTTAATCCGGCGCCACACGGAAATTTTATTATTAATAAATATTATTGTTATTATTAAATATTATTTGCTTTTACATAATTCTGTTGAAATCAGTTTGATCAGAGGTACGTTACCTACATTAAAACAGTAAAAAATATTGAAACAGAAAAGCCTGTGCGTTTCACCACACAAAAAAAATAACAAACTCCAAACTCTGCAGGTACCTTTACAACCAAACCTAGTTTTTGGTAGAGAAAAACCTCTGTGTGGTGTTCTGTAATGAAAAATGGAAGTACGATACTGTGAATTTATTTTAAATAATTTTATCTACAACTAGTAAATTCCTCCAGGAATTTTTACGCTTTTTTTGTTATAGTTTCGGTAGCTGTATTTGCCATATTAATTTTGAGGCTTTAATTCCCCGTATGGTACAGTCCCTCCATAATAATAACATCTTCCTCACTGTACAATAATAATAACCTCCACACAATACAATCACTTGTATTAGGACTTGGTCCCAAACTAGGATACCCTGTGCAATGGTTACCAGGCAAGGACGTCACAAACATGAAAATTCACCCAGACCGAGGCCATTTATCGACCGAGCCATCGAACTCACGACCTCTGTTTTGGTAGCTAAGCGCCTTAACGGCTAGACTAACGAGGCAGTCAAATAATTGAAAATACTTCTTTCCTACGGCCTGAAATCGTGATAAGTCGAGAACGGTGCTTCGTAAGGAAAAAAGTATCGATACAATTTTTGTGGAGAATCTTATAATGTACAAACTTTCTTGGATCCGCTTGCTCTCACCGTTTCAAATATATACGCAAAAAACGAAAAAAAATTACCTTTGACCTCGGATAAAAAACAACGCGGGGTCTGGGGACTTTTTATATAACATTTGTAACAACGTATTCTAGACCTACACAAAAATCAAGCATGTTCGGAATTCATTCATTCAATTCAAGCGGTGGTAGCCTAGTGGGTAGAACATCGGACTCGGAAGCGAGAGACCCAGGTTCGATCCCCAGTGCGGGCATGTACCTATGACAGTCTTGGTATTCTAAGTTATGTACATTTGTGAAGTTATAGTAGCAATACCACTCGCTAACTGTGAAGGAAAACATCGTAAGGAAACCTGAGTGTCTGAGCTATTCACATACCTTAGTGCTTGAAATCGCCAACCCGCGGTGGGCACGCGTGGTGATTAAGCCCATACTCTCTCCCTGAGAGAAGGCCGGTGCCCTACAGCGGAACGTATATAGGCTGCTTATGTAATTCATATTGGTGTGTCTATTTTGTCTGGCTGGACTAATAATAGGGCGGATAATTTTTCTTCCGCCCCGGGCCGCTGACACCTACGCTACGCTATTGCTTCAGTGATATTTTCTTACCACGTTGACCGATTTCATTGATTCTTTTTTTCTTACTACTTCCTCTTTTTTTGAAGTCTATTAAAAAAAAACGATGCTTTCCCCAAGTCAAATCTTCTTATATTATCACACCGTATTCTGCTTTTCCATTTATGCCGTTCGTCCATCATATTATCGGGGACGGGTGAATCTGATATGTTCCTAAACATTGTAATGATGATCGATGGCACGAATTTGTTTGTTTCTCGACGCTTTTTCTATTGAAATTATGGTTATGGGGTTGTTGTTTGGTGATGCTTTTTGATAAGCTCTTTGTTTGTTGAAGGTAAATTGTTTTGGCACTATAAGGACAATAAGGCCGACTTGCACCAAGTCACTGGATAAGTATGTAAAGAAATCAATACGTATCCAGAGAGCCAATTTGCTTTGTGGTTTATATTAAATAACTGCTTGTCGGAGAAATAACGCTCTATAAATAAGCAAGGAAATAATATTTGCGAGAAACTCTTGTGGTTTAAATGAAAATACTTCGGAATGTTGCTAAAAACGATAAAGTCAAAAAAACGCTTAGGCGCAAAGCTAAATCTGAGTTTATAAATAAAGTGGTATAAAAATAGCGACAAAAATCCATGGTCCGCCACGGGCGGCAAAATTTCACAATGAATAATAAAAATATTTTGCAAATTTTTGAGCCACTCGGATTAAAAATATGTGGAAGATATGTATATTTATATTTTAGTTCTAAAACGCGACTAGCGTTCCCGAGAACTAATGTTGACCATAAAAAAGAAGAAAAGCAACATATGCCCTAGTTCATCTGGGGCATATGTTGCCTCCGACACGATAGGTACCGACTTCTTGAAGTTATGATGGGCAAGATTCAGGGAAGGAGGTGTGTTGGGACAAGGAGGAAGTCGTGTCTCAGAAAAATCTGGGAATGTACGGGTGTAGCCAGCGTCGAAGACCTGTTTCGCTTGACAAGAAACGAAGAAGAATATATACGGAGCTGACGGCCAACTAAGCCAAATAAGCAGCCTAAATAAGTCCCACTATAGGGCACGCGCCTTCTCTCACGGAGAGAGTATGGGCTTAATAACCACAAGTGCCCACCGCGGATTGGCGATTTCAAGCGCTGAGGTATGTGAATAGCTCGGACACTAAGGTTTCCTCACGATGTTTTTCTTCACAATAAGCAAATGATGTTGCTACTTTAACTTCACAAATGTACATAACTTAGAAAACAAAGTCATAGGTACATGCCCGCACTGGGAAGCGAACCTAGGTCTCTCGCTTCCGAGTCCAATGTTCTACCCACTAGGTCACCACCGCTCGTTCTACCCACTGGGCTACCACCGTTCATAATATTAGTGTAGATGTACACTAATATTACTCAACTTATATTAGATGACTCGGAAGCGAGAGACCCAGGTTCGATTCCCAGTGCGGGCATGTACCTATGACTTGGTTTTCTAAGTTATGTACATTTTGTGAAGTTATAGTAGCAATACCACTCGCTAACTGTGAAGGAAAACATCGTGCGGAAACCTGAGTGTCTGAGATATTCGCATAACTCAGCGCTTGAAATCGCCCATCCACGATGGGCACACGTGGTGATTAAGCCTATACTCTCTCTCTGAGAGAATGCCTTTACCCTACAGTGGAACGTATATAAGTTGCTTGTGACACTACTATTATAAAGAGGAAATGTTTTTAAGTTTATAAGTTTGTATGCAAGGGGTAATCTCTGAAAGTACTTATCCGATTTTGTTTTTAAACCTTTCACCATAATCTAGAATGGACCTTCACGGTGGACATAGGCTATAGGCTGATCCGTTAACCACGCGAACGTAGTCACAAGTACTGCTATTTCTTTAAATACGTTTTAACCTCACGCTACCCTATTATCGTTTGTCGCCAACAGCCCAAACTCAATTTGACCTGGACCGATTGGCAAACCGGTGTGAGATGAAATATCACGAACACGGCCGAGCCTGGCCGAGTATTATCAATATACCGAGATTGGCCGGTCTCCCGCCAGGAAAAATCTCCAGTCAGCGAAGACGCACGTGATAGTAATAGTCGAGCTGATGGAGCATTTAGCGCGGGACAGTACGGATGGCACTACTGGATTTGATGCTCATAATTAGGCCCGTGCAGGGGACCGTCACCTCCGTCCACACGGCGCGCCACCCCGCCGCGCCCGGTGTGGGCGCTACTTGTCCGGACTTGTCCGCTATTGGTGAACCTGGCGAGCGGTTGTCAGAACTGAGGCAGATTGCTAGCAGCGGCTAGATGAGCTTGACCCAGGACCAAAAGAAGTTTTTGATTGATTTGAGCGAGGCTAGCGGACGAGTACGAGATCATTTGATTGACCGATCAGTTGTTGTTTCACTTCACTTCACTAGCTGGATTATCTCTCATTGAAAACATGGCACATAGCAATATTATACAAAAAAAAGCGTTTTTTCCCGGATGTTACTTATGGTGGGTTGGAATGTTTATGGGTAACACGGTCCAACCTTGTTAGCCAACGCAAGCTTATCTGCTTCGTGTGCCCGAACATAAATGTCAGGCACCTAAGCGGCCCTTACTTTTAAAAATAAAATAAAGAACAATGGTTAATTTTGTATGAACCCCATACTGACCCTTATAGCATTATAGACTGGATGAAATTAAAAAACAGTATATTTGAAACACTTAAAAATGAACAAACAAATGAATGGATGAATTTGAGAGAGAAATTACGATTACATTATTTTTGCATCAAAGCGCGAGCGTCAATGGCGCGAGGGGTGAATTCACAAAGGATTTAGGCATATTTTAATATCAAATAACTTTTTTCTTCGTAATATCAAAAATACAGATTTTCAAAGACCTTTCTAATGGTATGCCTGTATCTTGTAATGGGTTTCAAGTTACTATAAAGGTAGGTTACGTTATGACTCATCATTTTTCATTTTGGAAGATATACATCCAAATAAGAAAACTCAACATAAACATACAATTAAATATTATTAAATTATATTTTACCCTCAGCGGCTTCCATCCAAACAAACAATTTCTGAGATAATGTCGAATTCGTAATAGGAGTGAATGTTTCCTAAACTTCCATTAGATTACATAAACTCACGCAGAGACCGGGGTTTACTACTTTCCGTGATCCTGATCGACTTCTTTCGCTTGTGACAGACGGGCTAATATGGTGAAACTATAAGAGTTCCTTGTTACTACGGAATCCTACAAAAATTAAATAGATCGCGCGCTTTTAAGCAAGCAGAATATAACTTTTTGTATAATTTTGTGTAGGAAAAATTCACCTAATATAGTGTTTTAAATTTAAACGTAAAACGATAAATATGTTGTTCGTATCAATATAAATATAAATGAATATACATAATTTTATCGGTACAGGCTTTAACGCAAATAAAAACGTGCAATATTTCAAAATGTTACATTCTACAGAGTGACATCGGTAATCTTCCAGTGATTGAATCTTCTTCAAGAAAGACATAGAAGAAAGACATTTATTATACCAACAAGACACATCACACAAACAAAATAAGTAGATAAGTAACATTATATTGACAACAACAGAAAGAAAACTAAATACAGAACACACAAAACAAATAACCAAAACAGGACCCTGTACCCTGTGTCATATCTAAGTTGCCACAAAAGGCTGACTCAGCATTGTACTAAGGAAGTGATCCCTCAGCGCTGATTTCAGTCAGTGCCTACGGTAGCTCGATTATAGCATAGGTATGTAATGTGGAACAAAATGTCAATAATATGCAAACTGATGGCACATTTGATTAGTGATAGTAGGTTGTTCAAGTGGGATGGCAAGATCCAACGTGGCCAGGAATGAAGTAAAAAATTATCGCATTTAAACTTAGTGAGCTGAGCGAATTATTAACTTTTCCGAAGGTTTGTTACCGTTCACATAACTGGTCAACATAATTAAAATAATATTTATAGATATTTTCTGTTTATCTGAATGAACACTCGCGCTAAGTTAAAATGGAACAAGTCATTTATTATATTCTTTTTGTTGCACTAACCCGTGCTGAGAACGATTTTCTTTGGCACGGTTAGCCAGAGGTCGTGGATCCAAGTCCTGGCATGGGTGGAATTTTTAGCCCCTAAATAGGTTTTACAATTTATTTATATTAGTTATATTATTTTAATGCTACTTACTATCAAATTACATTAAATTATTCGTTTTTTTTTATTTCGTGGTGTACATACACATCGATGTAAACAAAAAGAGACTGGTTGGATGCTTTCATACTAAACAATAATGATAATTGCATGATTTTTTTCATGCATTGGCCGGTTAAGGCCGGAGTAAACTAGATGTCATATCGTTACAGTTATTGACCTGTCCTCTACCTGCCAATATGGTGCGTGTGACGATACAAATAAGGAAACTTAAATAAACAAATAACCGTGATAAGATCCCGTTTTATTTACAATTATGCTTATAAAATAATTTGCTTTAAATCTGGCGGATTTCGGCATTATGTACCAACTAGCTGTCGCAGATAACTTCAAACCGGCTCAGAATTAATAGATGCACTGTTCGCGTGATATAATTTTAAAAAATCTTCATAATTTTTCGTAAACTTTTTCTATGTTAGTCAAATTGTTGGGGCGGAGAGCAATCCAACAAAGGAAAGATCATAAAAATCGATCCAGCCTTTCTTGTGTTATAAATGGTGTAACTGACCCGACTTTGTTTATTATAATTAAATATGACTTAGATTACAACCAACAAGTCGTCAGGCAATCAAGTAAGCCAGTAACTACCCAACCAACTCGCCAACTACGAACGCGGCATCAAAAACCGAACACGTCCAGCGGAGTATCACGTAGCCACAGTTACCAAGATATAATTATTCTGAGGCCGAATTTGTGCGCGCCATCTGCTCAGCTGATATTCAATTCGCGGGGATATACCTTCCCTGGAGTCCCTAGGTATAGTTGGCGAAAGGTTCGGCAGGAAAAAGTAGGAATGTGACCTTGTAATAGGTGAATGCTCTTCGTCGTTTGTGTTGCTTGCTCGGAAAATATATACTCGTACTAGGGTGTTTCAGAAAAGTTGTTTCTACTGATGAGTAGAGAAGTCCGTGGAAACATAAAAAGAACTTTTATAGTACATATGGTGCTACATTACCGCACTAGTGCGATAATGAGCACTTTACGTGCCTATGTCGAAACTTCAAAGGGCCATATGTACTATAAAACGTTGTACGATACACGTGCGAATAGGTAATTCGTAACTCGTGTCGATATAAAACACTCCCTTCGGTCGTGTTTTAATTTATCGCCACTCGTTGCGAATTTCCTACTTTTCGCACTAGTATCGTAATGTACTATTATATAAGTAGTAAGTATATTAATATTCATATTTGCACCGATTACCCGTCTCTTTTTTTTCAGCAACTTTACATCATAATGTTGTCTGGAAGAAACTGCTTTTAGCAATACGGCCGCCAATTTTACTATATATCTTTAAATGTTTTTTTATGTCATGTACAACAAAGAATGTTTTCTTCTTATATTATCTTTTTTTCTTCATTTTCAGAACATCTGCAAAACATGTAAAAAAATATATTCGCTTATGCATATATTGAAACTTAGTACGGAAGAACCGTTTTTATTTTTTCGATATTTCGGATTCTGTCTCATAATAAAAGTTGTTTGTTTTTATAAGTCAACCAATACAACGTGTAATTGAAATAACCAGTTTCGGTAGTTTTCATCTTGCCCCGCGCTAATACGTTCCCTATTTGGTCGAAGAATGTCCGCCTGGGACGATCCTTACCGGCCCTTCCACAGTGTTATCAAAGACAGTTTAATTTACATGTGGTCTTTCCTTTCGTACATCTTCCCTTTACCCCGCACTATTTAAACTGTCTTTTTGCAGTATTTTAAGGAGCCTAGTTTTTGTAAATAAAACTATTTAAGAAATTTCCACCGACCCGGAAGCGAGAGACCTTCCCAGTGCGGCCATGTACCTATGACTTTTTTTTCTAAGTTATGTTTATTTGTGAATTTATAGTAGCAAACTTACTTACTTTCGCCCAAGTGTGTAAATGTGTGTTTTAGTGTGTAAATGAAACATTATCTTATCTTATCTTTATCTTATCTCAATACTACTCGCTAACTTGAAGGAACATCGTGAGGAAACCTGAGTGTTTAAGCTATTCACATACCTCAGCGCTTGAAATCGCCAATCGGCGGTGGGCACCCGTGGTGATTAAGCCCATACTCTCTTTCCGAGAGAAGGCCTATGCCCCACGGTGGGACGTATATAGTGGCGGGATGATCTAAATGCAAGGAAGATAGGGAGAAATGGAAAACAGGCAAGGAAGCCTTTGCCCAGCAGGTAGGACACAAAAGAAGCTATGTAAAAAGAAAAAACAATTACACTCCCACTTGATGCCAGATTAAGAATAGCGCCCCTCCATTTCCTTCCGCGACTAAGGAAATACATGACCAGGAGATGGGCAGCAGCGTCTTCTTGAGATTCCAACCGCATACTGTGATCGCCAACCCACCTGCCAAGTGTGGCGATTATGGCAAAACGCTTCATGGTTAGGAAAACTATGAGGGAGGCCCATGTCCTGCAGTGGGCGTCAAATAGCTGATGATGACGATGATGCTTGGCCTCGCAAACTATATTTTTTTTTTCATTTATATCAATAAAAGTTGTCGCTAACATTACAAGGAGTTAAGGAGTATTGCGGTTCCAGGTTCCAAAAGAATACTTATGCATATAATAATTCATTTACAACATTAAATATTACCTTACAAAATTAAATAAACTAATCCAAAACTAAACTTATTTACTAAGTCGTCCGGAGGGAATAAAATATTTGAGCCAGATCGCTGTCGGCCGGTAGAGTACCGAGAAGGCTGGCGGCATTGCCTGCTTACCATAGCACAGGGTATCATAATTCATTGGCTTTATTCCGGATTTACTTACTTGATTTTTCAAGGGAGTGAGTCGGGAATTAAGCTAATAATGTGTAGTGCTCACGAAAGTTTTAGTTCGAAAAATAATAAGTATTTAAAAAGCTGTTCTGTAGTTTAAAAAGGGGGGCAAGGTACTCTTGAGTTTACATAATGCTTTTCGCATCGCCTAGGAATGAGGACTACCTTAATTAGTTTTCCTGTGTATTTTAATGTGCATGTACACTTTGGGTGTAAATCTAGCATTTCAAAGTAGAGTATACTGCAATATTAAGATTTTACCTGTTTTACAGGCCTAATTAACAACATAAAATAAAAATTAAAGTAACTAACCTAGTTATCTTACTTACGCAATCAATGTATTTATGAAAATGGTCACAAACATTATCTACTCTGTGTATTTTAATGTTTATGTACACTTTGTGTGTAAATCCAGCATTTAAAACTAAAGTATACTGCAATATTAAGATTTTTACCTGTCGTATGGCATGTAGCTTAATAAACAAAATAAAATAAAAATTAAAGTAACTAACCTAGTTATCTTACTTAAGCAATCAATGTATTTATGAAAATGGTCACAAAAATATCTACTGACTCTAACACAATGTAAAACAACACTTTCTGAGTGAAAAACCTGACAAATGTATCTGGTTGTGATTGTTTTTCACTGCATACAAAATCCTCAAGTCGTATTCTGAGAAAGATTCAATTTTGTTGATATTTTTTCCGGTCTAACCGCCTAGGAGAGTATTATTTCCACCAATAGGTACAGTTTCAGGGAATTTGCTGTGTCTACTCCTCTCTTGAGAAAGATGAGATTGGATTAAAGCACAATAATAATAACTGCCACACAACACAATCACTTGACCTGGTCCCAAACTAGGATACTCTGTGCTATGGTGGTAACCAGGCAAGGACGTCTCAAACATGAAAATTAACCCAGACTGAGGCCATTTGTGCAAGTGCACAATATAAAAAACTGGCGAAATGCAAGTCGGACTCGCGCACAAAGGGTTCCGTACCATTACCTATACAAAATTAGACACAAAGATCGAGAAAAAACTGCAAATAATCACGTTTGTTGTATCGGAGCCCTCCTTAAATATTTATTTCACTTTAATTTAATCATTTATTTTTGAAGCGAATATAGAACTAAATATTCTATGAATATTTCAAGCGTCAACCGGTTGCCATTATTAACATCGAGCAAAAAACGCCAAAAAATTACGTCGGGCTAAAATTTTATTCCGTTTTTATTAGTATTTGTTGTTATAGCGGCCACAGAAATACACCATCTGTGAATATGTCAACTGCCTAGCTATCGCGGTTCATGAGATACAGCCTGGTGACAGACAGACAGACATACAATGAAGACGGACAGTGAAGTCTTAGCAATAGGGTTCCGGTGTACACCCTTCAGGTACGGAACTCTTAAAAGTAAGTTGGTGCCACTGCTTCAGTATTCGGGTACCAAAACATTGCCACCCTTAAATAATATTTTTTATAACTTTCACACAATGCGATGCATTGCATTAGTTAGCACAATAAAATCAGATACAGAACTGCTAGGAAGATAGTCGATAGGTACATACGTTCTGGTTCGCACTTCTCAGGGAGAGAAAGCTTAATTTTTAAAGGCGATTGAGATTATTGTGTTGTGTGAAAGTTATAAAAAACACCCGAATTCTGAAGCAGTGGCATGAACTTACTCATGTATTTTAATATGTATTTATGTGTAAACGGATCGGCCTTCGTGAAACAAGAAGTATTGCAATATCATCTGTAATGTCATAGTTGTATAGTAGATTGTGTCTCAAGGGAGCAAAATGATATATTTACGGCGAGGGCGGTATATTGAATCCTGAGCGTAGCGAGGGATTCAAGCGTTTACGCCCAAGACGGAAATAATTTTGCTACCGGGTGACACATACTGCTTTTCACACCTGCTATAAGGAAAATTTAAATCAAATACAATTAAGATATCGAAAGAAGTTTATTATTTGTAAGCAAATTGTATCAGTTATAAAGTAATAAAATAAAAATCGAATTGGAATTACATTTTGTGAAAATCTGCACACGGATCATGCTGAGGGCAATAAAAAAAAAACTAGAATATCAGGGAAGAAAAGTACAACTTTGATCCCTCATTTGAGGGAATCAAGGGATCTTTTCTGAATAGCAGGTGTGAAAATTCTTTTTTCTGGTTGGGCGTTATGGAGTTATCTATCTATTTATCTGTCATCTGTCAAGAGTAACATCCGAGAAGGTAGTGCTGCTACTGAGAACAGCCGGATAAGTGCGAGGGTTTCGTAAAAATTTGTAAGTATCTACATTTAATTTAAAATGTGTAGTTTCAGGTTTTTCCCTATACTTGTAGTAAAAGTCATGTCAAATTTTATAGTTCTAGGTAAACGGATAAATTTTGATTCCCTTGAGAGTGTCGAAATATACGTTTTCTGCGGCACAAATGTTTTTTACGATAATTTAGTAAAAGTTAAAATTTTTACACCGCTTCAAGGGACTGTAGACATGAGTATATGGTTTTAATTTCAACTCGATACCTCCTCGTGTTCCCGAGATAAAGGGTCTTGACAGACGGACGGACGGACGGACAACAAAGTGATCCTATAAGGGTTCCGTTTTTTTCTTTTTGACGTCATAAGCAGCCTATATACGTCCCACTGTAGGGCACAGGCCCTCTCTCAGAGAGAGAGTATGGGCTTAATCACCACGCGTGCCCACCGCGGATTGGCGATTTCAAGCGCTGAGGTATGTGAATAGCTCAGACACCCAGGTTTCCTCACGATGTTTTCCTTCACAGTTAGCGAGTGGTATTTCTACTATAACTTCACAAATGTACATAACTTAGAAAACAAAGTCATAGGTACATGCCCGCACTGGGAATCGAACCTGGGTCTCCCGCTTCCGGGTCCAATGTTCTACCCACTAGGCTACCACCGCTTTTTGACGTATGGAACCCTAAAAATTGGTTCTTCCGCAGACGTTGAGATTGTGTTTTTACCCTACCGCGGCGGAGCCCGCATGCCGGAGCCTGCTGCATACTGCATGTAAATACGACCGATTCTATGTTCTCTCATAACTCTTTAACCAATGGTCAGGTTTTGACAAATATTAAGATCTCAATATATTCGTCGCGTTTGAGCGAGTGTCATAAGCTATATGAAATCACAAAAAATCTCAGAAGTCGTGTTGTTTGTGATTTTTTATTTCAGTTCTTTTTTTTTGTCTTCTTAAAGATGATTAATTTTGTTGTTGATTTTTAAGGTTGTTTTTCTACATGGGGCAAAAAGTATTACGAAAAACCAAACTGCATAATATATATTCCGAGTTTCCCTTGAAAGATAAAAACATCTCGGAGCAAAATCAATTTTCAGGGACTCCATTCTGGGGAGGAAATAAGTAGATAGATACTGTACGGGGACAGAAGATTGACATTGTAGGTGTCAGCAATAAGCTCTTAGTATGTTGTTAACGTAGGTACCGATTAGTATCCATGTACTTATCACGCTTGGGAATATTGCCAATATACCCGGGCGTAAAAGCAGCTATAGCAACAAAAGCGTGCCAGTTTTTTTTTACTGTCTACGGCGGAACCCAAAGGAAGGTAATGTGTTTGGCTCGTATGTACATGTATGTTTGTATTAATGGTAGGTTTCGAAGTTATCGTGAGTTTCAAAAACTCAAACTCAAAAAGAATGTTCACTATAAAAACAAAATATTGACTTAATGCGGAGAAACAAAGCACAACGAAACTCAATATTTATTCTTTTCAAAACGGGTTTTAACATAGCAGGGTTTTCAACTTCAAGTTACACTACTATACTGGACACAATCGTCGCCGTTAACATTATTTAAATATGTACCTAACATATTATCTTCCAAATAATCCTTAACGTTATAATAGGCTTTTTTGCCCACTCTGCTAAGTAGTTAGTTCAAAGCAGCCGGGTTATCTGTTGTTTTTCATTAAAGTTTGTGAGGGGCAAGCTCTGAAGGAGATGGGGGATTTTGTTCGTTAAATATTTATGGCCAATAATTTTTCAGAATGGTTTCTTGGCTTGTAAAATTCAGTTTATTAGTACATACTTGACCTCTGGCTTGTAAGTGGGTGCTGGGTAGGTCTGGGTTTTTTATATTCAGTCTATGCAATAATCCCTTTTTCTATAACACGTTGTATAATACGCGCCGAAGTCTGGGTGGTTTTAAGGCCGCAGTTATGCAAATGGTAATTAAAAATGCCATCTATTTAGACATACATTAGCGGTGGTAGTCTAGTGGGTAGAACATTGGACTCGGAAGCGAGAGACCCAGGTTCGATTCCCAGTGCAGGTACGTACCTACGACTATGCTTTCTAAGTTATGTACATTTGTGAAGCCATAGTAGCAATACCACTCGCTAACTGTAAAGGAAAACATCGTGAGGAAACCTGAGTGTCTGAGCTATTCACATACTCCAGCGTTTTAGATCGCCAATCCGCGGTGGGCACGCATGGTGATTAAGCCCATACTCTCTCCCCGAGAGAAGGCCTGTGCCCTGCAGTGGGACGTTTAAAGAATGCTTATATAGACATACATAAACTCACGCCTGTATCCGAGAGGAGAAGGCAGAGAACAGGGACTGCCACTTGCCAAGACCCTGACATATCATTTTCGCTTCCTCATCTATTCCTATTACTTTTAAGTATAAACGTAGGCTTAAAGTAGAAATAGACTATCATGGATTAGATTGGAAATAAAGTTTATGTGGAATGTATTCCATTTTGGGTGACGGATTACAGTGAAAGAAAGCAAAATAAAAAGATATTTAGTTGAGGAACTTGTTGCAAAAAAATCGCGAAGAATTAATAAAACCTCTCTGCCTATCAGAACCATGATCCGTGGACCTGCGACACCCACGCGGCGCTCTGGCCAACAACTAACGGATCTCATAGGTTTATTTTGCTACGGCTTTCAAACCACCCAAAATTCACGGTGTATTAGTAGAGATTCTCGACTCTAAAACTCCACGCCAAAGTATAAGCCGACCTTAGAGACAGGCAGGTCAAAGTGGCACGAAACAACAATCCAATCTCGATGCGGTAGTTCCTGTCAAAACTAAAGCTCAATCCATCCGAGTGGGGGCCAATCCGGCCATGCCAAACACAGTCAGGTGTGAGCAACTTTCGGCACGAAACTAACTTTAGTGTAAAGCTTTTCGGCAGAGTTTGAAGGCTGCTTTTACACCTGGCATCTACCTCCCTCGCACATTCTTACATTTTCGATTATTGTATAATGAGTAGTGTTTGGGTTCCCCAAACATCAATAGATGATTGTGATTGCTTGATTGACAGATATGATAGATCTTGATATTGAGAGCACTGCAGAGTTTATTTGATATTGATAACACCCAATACATTGATAACACTCGATACAATGACACCTGGCAGATCTTATTTTGATACGCGTTTACGCTATGATGATTTATAGTGAACTGAAGTTAGGACGATAAAGTAAGCTAAGGCGCACAAAGTGCTGACGCCGCGTATTTGTGTACGGCATCCCCGTACAAGTAGTATACTGCATTAATTTTAGGTGGTTTGAAGGACATATCAAAATGAACGTGACTGACAATAGTATCGAATACCTTACTTTGTTCTAAAATATGTAAAATATCTCGACACAAATTCGAATCTATTAGAACCATTAGTAACCATCCAGAGCAGTGCGTATGTGCCGCGGGTCTGGGGATAATTTTTCTGTTTGACAGAGGTGGTCCTAATGCTGAACAGCGCATTTCTTAAAGAAGATTTCTCAACATTTTTTTTTATTTACGTCTAAATACATTACCGCGGCTTTCAAACCAACCAGAGCGAGTGCTTTCATTGCTTTCCCGCGGGCATACTTGGGGCGACCAACCGACGAAAGAGCGGTTGGCCGCCTCAGATATCGCTGGATGGATGAAATGGTCAAGGGCCTGCGTAAGCAGGCGACTGGCAAGTGACCATGCAGGACAGAGACAAGAGACAACTTCTTGTGTCGAAGGCCAAGACCCACTTTGGGTCGCTGAGGCAGTGGAGTAAGTAAGGCGCGAACTTTAAGCAAATATGGTATGAGGTACTGCTTGTGATATCAGATACATTTAAAATATCTGCTCTTAAACTGCGATACACTTTGGCAGAAGGGAAATTGTGTTACTTTGACACTGTATTTAAAAACAAAATGAAAAAAATCTTCATCTAGAAAAAAAAATCTCTGATTTATCTCTGAGAGAAGGCCTGTGCCCTGCAGTGAAACGTGTATAAGCTACTAAAAAAGGTCACCACGCGTGCCCACTGCAGAGTGAATGTCGAAGTATGTGAGCACCTCGGATACTTAGATTCCCTCGCGGTGTTATTCTTCACAGTCTTCTCACACCTGTAACAGTTCACGGCGAGCGTTCTCTTGTATACTCGTCAGTTCAGTGTGGAGCGGCCTTTACGTGCCAAAAGTTGACGATCTATGAGAAACACACGAAAAAGTTTTTTCACGGGCTCTAGCGAAACATAAATGCAGTTTGAAAGTGCTTTTTGGGAAACAGCTGTCATATTTCTAATTGTTCAATGTTACTTTACAGTGCGAAATGTTAATGGCTTTGTGGCTGATGCGGTTTTGCGTTTGATTAGTGATTCACTTTCGTCACTAAAAATAATTCACCAGGGGCCTGTTTCATACAGCTACAATTCGTGGTTTACTGTGACAATTCGATATACATTGCAAAGTCGATTAACCCACAGATTAACAAGTAGACTCGGCTACGCAATGTACCTCAAATTGTCATAATAAACTACGAGTTGCCACTATTGTTATACGATTTCAAATGTTGTGAAGAGGAGGGAGCTGAAAAACATTCTATATCTAAATTCTCTTGGATAGCACAGAGCTGAGCTATATCCGATTATCGGGTCAGCGGAGGTAGGTACACACAGCGGCACATTGACACATTGATCTTGCATTATATATGAAAGGTCAACTCTTTGCCTCTGCGATAGGAACGGCCAACAAGACCCAACATGTGGAGTTGGTAGACTTTACGTATGCGCGGTCGGCAGCTCGACGAAGTTTACGCTCTTAAAGAATTATATATATATATATTCTCGTACTTCTAATTAAAAGGTACTTTTTTAAATTATTTCAATTTTTTTAGTGCTGTAGTGTTTTGAAGTCGGTGTTTCCAGCTTCCAAACTGCAGTTAATCTCAGGTTTCATTCATCATCATCATCAGCAATTTGACCCCTACTGCAGGACATAGGCCTCCTTCGTGGTTTTCATAACCATGAGGGGTTTTGCCATAATCGCCACGCTTGGCAGGCGGGTTGGCGATCGCAGTATGCGGTTGGAATCTCAGGAAGACGCTGCTGCCCGTCTCCTGGTAATTGATTTCCTTAGTCGCCTTCTACATCCACGGAAGGAAATGGAGTGACGCTATTCTTAATCCGGTGCCACACGGAACATAGGTTTCACGGTCAACTTAGGTCCATTGTTGAATTTTAGTCCCGCCTGCTTAGTGCTCAGCAGTCAGGTTGTTGGTAATTTTTTCTTTTTTTAATGTTTTATTTTCATCTATGCTACGATTTCTTCTATGATTCTATATAGCCTATGACACTGCGCAAAAACGACGAATCGATTCAAAATCTGACTTTTTGTTGGAGATATGGAGGAACATAGAATCCGTGTGGCGCCGGATTAAGAATAGCGTCACTCCATTTCGTTCCGTGGATTTCGTAGAAGGCGACTAAGGAAATCAACCAGTTGACAAGCAGCATCGTCGTCCTGAGATTCCAACCGCATACTGCGATCGCCAACCCGCCTGCCAAGCGTGGCGATTATGGAAAAACCCCTCATGGTTATGAAAACCACTAAAGAGGCCTATGTCCTGCAGTGGGCGTCAAATGGCTGATGATGATTTTGATAGAATCGGACATACTTACACATACATGCGTACGATCTAAACACATTGCCCTCTTTTTGGGCTCCATCGAAGTCAGGTAAAAATAGGCAAACTATATCTCCCTCTGTCTCTTTTTCTCTCCCTGAGAAAAGCTCTACATCTTTCATTTGGACTTACTTTAAAATTGCGACATACCTAACAAGCTTTAATCCGACGAATACGCAGTATTAATCTCCACTTCGTCCTTACGGGGCTTCACGTACTGCCGTTTTCACCGTGGCTTTTGTTATTTTAATCCTACGACCTTCATCCCACTCGTTTCGTTAATAAAACACAAGCCGGCAGAATATTCCGACACGCGGCCATATCCACTGGCCGCCCGATGGAAAGCTTAATTAGTAAAGGTGGCAACGTTTTGCCGGCTGGCGCACAAACTTCATGCGACAGACGGCTAGATTGGGATAAGAGCGGTTACGCCGGTTTGAAGCGGTTTAAAAAGCTGCTTTTGCTCAAAGAACAAGCCGCTTTTCATGTGACTGTAAAAGCAAATGTGTTTGTATGTATGTATATACATTTATGTATGATTGTACGAAAAATACAAAGTAGCAAACGATTGTGGTCTGCGGTGGTAGCCTAGTGGGTAGAAAATTGGACTCTGAACGGGAGACCCAGGTTCGATTCCCAGTGCGGGCATGTACCTATGACTTTTCTTTCTAAGTTATGTACATTTGTGAAGTTATAGTAGCAATACCACTCGCTAACTGTGAAGGAAAACATCGTGAGGAAACCTGGGTGTCTGAGCTATTCACATACCTCAGCGCTTGAAATCGCCAATCCGCGGTGGGCACGCGTGGTGATTAAACCCATACTCTCTCTCTGAGAGAAGGCCTGTGCCCTTCAGTGGGACGTATATAGGCTGCTTATGATGATGAAACGCCAGTTGTCATAATAATAAAGATTTTTAGGTCAAGTACTATGGTAACTTTTTAGCAACTTCCTGTGTACTACGTGACTTAAAATATCTACAGTAAGCATAAGCCTATATACGTCCCACTGTACGGCACAAGCCTTCTCTCAGAGAAAGAGTATGGGCTTAATCACCACGCGTGCCCATCGCGGATTGGCGATTTCAAGCGCTGAGGTATGTGAATAGCTCAGACACCCAGGTTTCCTCACGATTTTTTCCTTCACCGTTAGCGAGTGGTATTGCTATTATAACTTCACCTCAATACCTACAGTAACTGTATACATTTACAGTATAAATTTCGAGCCTCTTTACAAACTTCTCTGTATTACTTTAACTTATTAATTTCGCCGATGCTCGCACTTGCCTATTAGCTCACTTGGGAGAGCGCTGGCACGGTTAGCCAGACGTCGCGGGTTCAAGTCCCGGCATGGATGGAATTTTTAGCCTCTAAATAGGTTTTTAAAATTGTCCTCAGCACGGGTTAGTGCATAGTGCAAAAAAAAAAAAAAAAATCATGTAGGTACAGCGATATCATTCCAATGTTAAAACCTAACTGCGAAGTGGGTTACTCGGGGCTGCAAGTGATGTAAATTGCTTCGGTCAGATGTCACTGCCTGTATCAAAAACAGATAAGTTTGTAAAGAGGCTCAAAATTTCGCCGATGCTTGCACTTGCCCATTAGCTCAGTTGGGAGAGCGCTGGCACGGTCAGCGAGAGGTCGCGGATCCAAGTCCCGGGTAGAATTTTTAGTCTCTACATAGGTTTTTAAAATAAGAAATACCAAAATTCTTACCGCAATTAGGCTATTAAGAACACGAAAATTTCAATAAAGATAAAGTTGGCGTCGAAATTACGATTGGTTGGATGCTATGGGGTACGTGAGAACGTTAGGCGTCCAGGGTTAAGATAAGAGAGAAATAGTAGCCCTGTTAGTTTTCATTGCGTTTCGACTTCCTCCTCAGTGAGGGTCGTCTTCTGCGACCTTCCCGAGCATTGCATCTCCATACCCCCGAGCATAATACGGGTGGTTATTCAGGCTCATTCACTGTGACAGCAATTCGCCTTTGGAATAGCTTGCCTCTAGACATCCAACAGGCGTCATCGCTTGAAATATTCAAAACCTAACGTCGTAACCTAAGTCTTACTTTCTTATAAGTATATCACAATATCTTTGATAAATCTGTAGGTTTATGTATTAATTTATTGTATTATGTATTTAGTTATTATTATGTTGTATTTGTATAATATTTTACCTCTATTATATTTTATATAATATCTAAGTCTAAATAAGTAATTAGAAATATATTTAATATTATACTCGTAATAATCATTTAATATATCCGTGTGGTGCCGGATTAAGAAAAGCGTCACTCCATTTCCTTCCGTGGATTTCGTAGAATTCGACTAAGGAAATAAATTACGAGGAGACAGGCAGCAGCATCTTCCTGAGATTCTAACCGCATACTGCGATCGCCAACCCGCCTGCCAAGCGTGGCGATTATGGCCAACCCCTTCATGGTTAGAAAACCATAAGGGACGCCTATGTCCTGCAGTCGGCGTCAAATGGCTGATGATGATGATGATATTTAATATTCTACGAGTAAGTTGTTAATGTTTTCGTCGTAACTTAGGTAAGCTGGTAGATAATGCTAAGTAGCGTTAAGCTCGCCTATGTGCAAAAATGTGTGTTTAAATGGAATAAAGGATTTTAATAATAATAATAATTGCGCGCCCGCACGCTTTCGGGGACCAATGTTCGGTCAGGGCGCATACCGAATGGAATTCGCTGCATTTTTAATGACTCTCAACAAAAATGGACATGAAAAATCTCCACATTTATTTATATTTCAGAGAGAGTGTAGCTAGTGGATTAGGTATGTTTTTCCGAGTGTTCGTTCCGCGTGCGGAACGGAATCCGATGCATTTTTAACGACTCTCAACAAAAACGGACATATAGTACACGTCTGCCAAAGATAAAAGGCCTTTTCAGTATTTTTTTTTTGTTTTTTTCTATTAAATTTTTCGTAAGACAAACGAGTGATTTTTAAATCGAAAAATAAAACTTGATAAAGTATTTACTAAATTAAAAATAAATTATTTTAGTAAACGACTTCAAAAAAGGATAAGGTTTCCTTTTTGACAATGTCGGAATTTTTCTTATACAAAAATCTCTGCCAAAAATCTCAGTGCATAATTGAGCAGGTATTAAAAACAAGTTTTAATTAGTAGATTGTGTCTCAAGGGAGCAAAATGATATATTTACGGCGAGGGAGGTATATTGAATCCTGAGTGAAGCGAAAGATTCTACAATAGAATCCCGACCGTAGCGAGGGATTCTTAAGTAGAATCTTGAGCGTAGCGAGGGATTCAAGTGTTTACGCCCAAGACGGAAAAAATTTTGCTACCGAGTGACACATACTGCTTTACACCTGCTATAAGGAAAATTTAAATCAAACATAATTAAGATATCGAAAGAAGTTTATGATCGATTGCAACAAAATAAAAATCGAATTGGAATTACATTTTGTGAAAATCTGCACATGGATCATGCTGAGGGCAATAAAAAAAAACTAGAATATCAGGGAAGAAAAGTACAACTTTGATCCCTCATTTGAGGGAATCAAGGGATCTTTTCTGAATAGCAGGTGTGAAAAAAGATTTAACGCTTCAAAAAGGGGTCGTCGAATTGACGAATGGTTAGATGTAATGGGTTATGTGATAACGGCAGGTGTTTAGGGTTAAGGTAAAGAGAGAAATGGTTTCTCTGTTAGTTTTTATTGCGCGCCCGCATGCTGTCGGCCTCCAATGGCCGTTCAGGGAGCGAACGGGCACATACCGAACGGAATACGCTGCATTTTAACGACTCTCAACAACCATGAACATAAAAAACAGGCCAAGTGCGTATCGGGACACGCGCAGTATAGGGTTCCGCAGAAGAAGAGGTTTTTTTACCTGTTTTACAGGAGTGACAACTTCATCAAAGTAATTTTCAATGGAATTTGTACGAAGTTTTCCTTTTATAAGTTGTTCGCCTATTACTCGTTAGATTGTAAAGTCTACTTAACTGTGATAGTTGTTCACTTAAGTTCCTTATACGTGCTACTGCTCTGTTTTTTTTACGTTGTTACAATCAACCGTTTAGCCAATATTTTTTTTTAAGATTTTATCCTACCGTTTTGTCGGCGTGAGCTTTCTATGTAGTACTAGTCGTCTCTGTGCTACGCCGCGGATAGAGAGACAAACAGAGAGACAGACGGTCAGACGGACGGACATGGCGAAACTATAAGGGTTCCTTGTTGATTACGGAACCCTAAAAACACTCCAGGTTTGTTTATATTTGAGAGGGAGTGTTGGCAACGGATAAGGTATATTTTTTCCGAGTGTTCCTATCTGCCCTATTTTAATTCGGCATAATAATTGGACGGTGTTAGGCAGAAAAAATCATACCCACAATAATTACTTTCAAGAAAAACGCTTTTTTATGTGTTACATTGTTTTTATATTGTTTATTTTATTTTTGTTGCACTAACCCGTGCTGATAATAATTTTAAAAACCTATTTAGAGGCTAAAAATTGCACCCATGCCTGGACTTGAACCGGCACGGTTAGCCAGAGGTCGCGGGTTCAAGTCGCGGCATGAGTGGAATTTTTAGCCTCTAAATAGGGTTTTATATTGTTTTTTAAATATACGCCCCACTACAGGGCACAGGTCTCCTTTCAGAGAGAGTATGGACTTAATTACCACGCGTGCCCACCGCACGTTGGCAATTTCAGGCGCTGAGGTGTGTCAACACCTCGGACACTTACGTTTCCTCACGATGTTTTCCTTCGCGGTTAGCGAGTGGTATTGCCGACTACTACTAACAACTACTAACCGCAGCATTATTGCATGAGATGGTCCCTATCCCTATTTACTGCCGGGATAACATCATGAGATCCGACTATCGAAATAATTGTATATCTACGTGTTTGGATGTTTCTGGAGTCATTCTCCTTACCGCGTTTTGATTCGTTAAGAATAAGTAGCCTCTTACCTTCTTAGGGACTTTTTTTTTAATACGTTGTAGAGCTTATTTTATATGCAGATAGTGGCGTTAGGTGCCACTACCGCTTTGCTAGCTAGGTGTTTTAGTGGGGTTTTCTTGACGAAAGAGTTTGTGTGCATAGGAAATAGTGTTTAATATTTACAATGTTTACCCCGTGTCGTCCTGAGAGGGCGCTTTCCGTAGTTGTTGCTTGAACTGAGATAGTTAGACAGTTGAAATTTTCACAGATGATGTATTTCTGTTGTCGCTATAACTAAAACTACTAAAAATAGAGTAAAATAACTATTTGAGAGGGGCTCCCATACAACAAACGTGATTTTTTTGGTTGTTTTCTGGTCGATATTAGTAACGGCAACAGGTAGAGGCTTGAAATATTCAAATGTTATTAAGATGATGGTATGGAACCTCTCGTGTGCGAGTCCGACTTGCACTTGGCTGGTTTTTTTTTCATTAGTAGCGCTAGTTGGCCAACTGGAGCAATTTTAGACAAAAGCAGTTTAGTAAAATACGAGCCGAAAAAAAAAATACTTCGAACAACCTTTAGAAATTTCGTTTTGTTTTGAAATTACGAAAAAGAAAAATCTTAGCGATATCATTGTCGGAAATGACCGTTTTAAAAAGAGAAAATGCAATCCTTTACTAGATTCTTAGAGCTAGGTTTTAGACTGTAGGTTCTACAATTAAAATTCAGTCATATTCAGTTTTCTGTGTGATACTTTTTTGTAAAACGGATTATGTATTTGTTTCATTGGTAGCGCTCGTTAGACGGGCATGGTTCGTAAAAGTATATTACGAGTATTTTATTGACCAACAGAAATAGAATATTCTGTTGGTCACTTTTAGATTGATAAATAGATAAAGAACTCTTTATTGTACATAAAACAGAAAATAAAAAAATCTAAAATGTACTATGAGATATTTTATGTATATGGGCCGTTGAAAACTGCCTGTTTAAATGCAATAAAGGATTTAATAATAATAATAAAAATCTTACAATCAAACAAAAAAAAACCTTGAAACCAACAACCAGAACCGCACTGACCGCTCCACTCTCCGCCGGGTCACATAAGTCAAACGCCTTAAAAGCCGTTGGCATCGAGTTTAGCCTCTTAAGGCTGTTGTTACGTAGAGCATGCTGTCTCGCTCCCACAATTTAATTTTTTTTAATATTGTAAAATTAAATTACACATTTTCATGGCATATTTTCTTATCCTGTACTAAGTTTTTCATTGAGAAAATTTCATTCCAAAATTGATGATTTCGGAATTAACTTTTATTTATTAAAAACTACGTATCGGAACACAAAAGTATATTTAAAATGTCCGTAATTTAATTAATTACGCATCAACATTACGACCACATTTATCAAAAGTTTACTCATTTTGTTACAATTATCGTGTTATTAAAAATGTTACATTTTGAGAGCGAGACAGAATCAGTGGCACGTAAACCTTGAAACCAGCAACCAGACCCACACTGACCCCAGCGCTCTCCGTCGGGTCAGCGAAATCCTTTGCGACTGTAAATAAGGCCGCCCAATAAATATTATATTGACGGGGCGCAATCTACGGGCGCCCCTTTAGGGCCCTCGGAAATGTCACGGGCTCTGATGGGCTCAGATGGAGATTGTTACTGAGCGCGCAGGGCTGTAGGTTTTTAGAGAGTGGAGCTGTGGTAGAGTCAAACAATGCTAACGTTTCCAACGTCGTTGATATTTAATTAAAGGGACATAATGAACAAAACGGACTTCAAGAAAAATACGCGGTAAAAGTTTTATGATTTTTTAATGGAGCCCACTAACTATCTTTACCAATTTTTTATGGAATGATGACCTCCCTTTAGGTACCCTCTTTCAAACAAAAAAAAAAATCTACGTGGAAATTAATTATCAATAAACATACTTAAAAAAAGTCACAGTACAAAATTATTTCCGTCGCTATACATTTACTAAATAGTTATTAAGCAAAAAAAGCTTCAATGTGTAAACGCGCTTTGTAAATTATAACAAGAGAAAGTGGCCTTGAATGTGTTACTTAATTTCACCGAAGTCTCATGCCTTGACGGCTCAATAGTTTTGGGTCAAGATTCTGATACGAATGATCAAACTATTCATTCTAATACGCTTGCTACATTACGGGGAGCATTACACCCCGCTGTCTGCTCGCTGATGCGTGTGGCAATATTACACGGTTCAACTAAATTGATTCACTTTAGTTGAAGGGCGCAGAAGTGAAAGATACTGCTGTTTACACGTATCTTAGAAGTGAACTAGCTAAATTATAAAGTGAACTATTCAATCGCATGAAAATGTCTACAAATCAGGTATAGTACGCGTGGGAATCAATCTAATTTGTGATTATTTAATTATAGAATTGACAAGAAACAAGCGAAGAAACAGACGGTGTTGGTGAGTGCGACCATAGTTATTAAGAAGGCAGATCTTGGGCGCTTCAAATTGTCTATTGAGATAATTGACAGAAGAACGAAGATTAAAATATTCTAAGAACAAAGGCATTTGCTCTTCTTTCCATTTATAAACCATTTTTTAAAATACACTTGTGACCAATGATAGTTAAAGACAGATGTCTAACTAGAGCTAAACTTGACCCCACGTTCAGTTGTTGGAAAGCGGGCAGGGCTTGTCAATTGTGTTACCAATCGGAGCGAGTACGTACTACCCTGCAAAATATATACGCACCTGCCATCGTCAGGCTCCCATGTTGCGACATACAAAGATATTTCGATGGGTTACCTACATCAATTGTTTGAAGTTTTTTTATACAACCAATCATCAGGTACGCCGTCACTTACTATCGGCCAATGAACGTTCACGTCGTCTCGCATGGCGCACATAATTAACTAGTCACAGAGTGATTTACTCTTCAGCATATCTTGCGCTCATTTCATTGGTTAAGAGTAACCGAGAGACTGGGGCCGTTTATGTGAATGAATTTTGTAGGAAGAAATACTTCTATGGTTTTTTTATTCGTAGCTTGTGACCTCTTTTCTTGACACTGCGACATTGAGAATAAACATCTTGTGAATCATTAAATTTTTGTGTTTACACGTTCAAATTACTGGTTACGGTGGCGGGAAGTCGCTGGATGCGGGCGGCACAAGACTGAGAAGCTTGGAAAACCACGAGGGAGGCCTATGTCCTGCAGTGGGCGTCAATTGGCTGATGATGATGATGATGATGACGGTCAAATTGCTCGTTCAGTTACGTTGAACGATGAACGGCAAAATTGAAAATTGTGAAAATATTGAGCAAGCTCAATTCTTTCAACGCGCTCGAACATGATTTTACTTTAACATTGCATGATTCACTTTTATGTTTACATGGTCCAATTTGGTTGCTTCATCCAAATTGAAAGCCAAAAGTGATCCGTGTAATATCGCCGTAATCGATATCTTTGCCATTTGAAATATTTTTTATCATTTGAAATTACTCGTTTAAATGATGAAATACGGGGTCCCCCAGTTAAGTGTTTTGCAGCAAAAAACCTTTTTCCGTGTGCGGTACGGGGTCTTATCCCGTAAGATTTTCTCTTACCCCTGCGGGGTGTTTTTGGTACTTGCAGTAAGTATTTTCAGCAGTGTGCAAGGTATATAAGTCGATATTATGAAATTCCTCCTTTTTAGCTGAAATTCCGGAAATGTTCGTTCAATGTTAAGTGTTTTCCAACAGTTTTTATTCATAAACATTTCTTAAAACCCAACCCTCACAGTGACGTCTCATTCGCAGACTAAAATTCAACGTGCCACTTGGACCAACTAGTTTGCAAGCGGCATTCCAATTAGCATAGTAAATACATTACTTTGGCGACACAGTGGTGTTAAGCCACTTTCAGTCATAAACATTTGATACTTGGCTTGTGGAATTGCTGAAACTATAGTTTAATCAACATAACATAACGTTGCGTTTACATAAGGGCCCGTGCACAAAACTGCGATGGGACATCGCATCGAAAAAATCTGCGAGCTCGCGCGACGCATCGCAAGAACTTGCGAATTGATTCGCATCGGCGTTCATGATAGTAATAAACGGATGAATCCAAAACCTTCTTTGTTTCTTTTTCCTGTATCTTCTTAGCAATAACAGAAGTCAGCACTTATTTTTACGATCCATGTCACGACCTAGTATATAAAATACGTACAGTACGGTTGACGGTCGTCGAAGGAGTGGTCAAACGAATCGTGGACCGCACGAAATCGGATTGCAGCAATTCGTGTCGCAACTTTCTGCGTATCGAATTCGCATCGCGCAAAATTTTATTTCTATTGCTCTTTTAAGAATTATTTTAATAAATTTATACATCACAAGTTTGTATGTTGTAAATCATGCAATAATTTTTATAAAATGGTTGGTGCATTGGACTGTATTCAGCATTGTTAAATTTTTTTTTTAAGAGATTTCTTTAAAGTGCGAATAAGGGGGACGGGCTGAAAACCACATAACATCCAAAATAAAAATCAGCTGCTATTCAATCGACTTGAAATTCTTCCAATCCGCAGTGGGCAGACGTGGTAATTAAGCCCATACTCTCTCTCTGAGAGAAGGCATGTGCCTTACAGTGGGACTTATATGGTCTACATAAAAAATATTGATTTCAATAAAAAAATATAATGAATGAAGGAATGAATGAATGATTTATTGCCACGCACAAACATGCTTACATACAATAATCTAAAATAAAGAAGTGTGCGTGTGACAATGATACTATTTCAGCATTTGCTGTTTCTACTTGAAACAGCGCTAAATAAATAAAAGTTAAATACAAAAATGCTCTCCAAAATGGATAAATCTTACCAAATACAAATACAAAATGTCTTACTTTCAATCAGGCTGCTCCGAGATACGACTAATTACTAGTTAAAATAAATAACAAATAACACTATATAGGGAAGAGAGGGTGATCGTGCTCTTCCACTATAAAGGGAAATTTCCCGCCAGGCAGATCGTATGCCTGGGGACGGCCGGTCCAACTAATGTTCGTCGGACGTTATATTTATGGTATGTCATATGAAATATTTTGCTTGCGCGATGCAGGAATGTTGGAGTTTATAGCGCGCGCGCAGAGTTGACATGTGCTCGCCACAAACGGTGCCATGGTAACCGGTCAAGAAAATTACAAACATGGAAATACACCCAGACTGAGGCCATTTGCACAAATCAAGTACAGGGGCCTCCTGTGGGAATCTAATTAACGACCTCTGTTCGGGTAACCGCCAAGTCAATGAAGCAGAAAAAATATCAATAATTAGGCACTAATTATGAACTGAGGTGATTGACGTCACTAAGACTTAGTAAAGTGACAGAGTGAGCTGGTCACGTCAGATTCCGCCGAAGACCCGAGAACCAGTAGGATAATAATATTCTCGTCTCAGAATCATGGACTCCGCTGCGAAGGAAATGCGCCAGATCGCAGGAACGACAATCTGAATCAGAGTGCTGATGGTGGCTGGATGAGGATGGCCGAGGACAGTAAGAAGTGGTTGAATATGGACCCCGATGGATTGAATTGGATTGGAACGTACACGATGTCACGAATAACTCAAAGAAGATCTCCAATAATTTTAAAGAAAGCTTCAAGCAGATTTCAACTTAATCAATTCAATTATGTACTTGATAATAACTTCAGAAACAGATAATGACCTCTATTTCATACACCGTTTCATAGAAAGAAAATGCCAGGCTGGTAATTGCAAAGAATTCGAATTTAATAAAATTCCACTTTTTTTGAAATCACAAAGCTTCGATCTCTGATTGCAGAGATGTTGAATGGCTGTGGAATATTTCATCGAATAAATATTGAGTTTACAACGTAAAGACGCTTGGCTCATAGGAGCGGAAAGCCTGTCAAATAGTTCGTTAAAACAATGTATTCTCTTTCAAAAGTGACACAGACGTGTCTGTGAGCATTTACCTAAAACCCTCCATAAATTGAACCCACGGACTACCATTTTTGATCGATTTGTTTTGAAAGTAAATTTTATCCTTAACCTAAACTAACCTGTAAGGGCGGGATCTGTTACGAAATAAATTATAATAATACCTAAACTCAAGTTTGTATCCCGGGGGCAGAGGCACAGGCTAGACCCTAGAGTCTAATCAACACATAGTTGTTCAATAGAATGATATCAGCACGACAACACCTGGTATTTGTCTCTATTTCGTAGTCTACCAAGCAAAACCAGTACATTAAGGCCACGTTTCATCCAAATTCACAAGCAAACCAGTCTATCATAAAGTAGGTATGTCCGTGAATGGCAAGGCTACTTTATGATAAATGTTGTGTGTGTGGCTAGCTAAGCAACTACAACCCAATCCATACCCATATTCGGCCACTGCTGGACACAGGCCACCTGTTTCCATCCTCGATCGTCCTCACCTAACCGCTACCAGCAATGTTCCTCAGATCGTCGTTCCAGCGAGCTAATCAGCATCCTGTGCTAAGTTTGCCAATTGGTCGTTTCCACTAAAGAAGGCACGATACAGTGCTTTCACGACAGCTTTTAGGGTGGATAATTACAAATTTCATCAAAATTACTAATTCAGTGTCAAGCATAATATCTCTTTGAGTATAAAACCACGTTACCTTGTACCGTATGCTAAAATGTTGAACCGAGGCATTCGAATGTAAATTTTTCAGTATTTGTTCAACTGATAGACTGCAAAATGGCACGATGTAGCTTAGGGTCAATATTTCCATATTCAGCTGGTGAAAATGCTTTCTGCCAAGTGGGACCTTAGCATCTCTACATCTGAGATTGGCCAACTTAATCATAGCACGGCAATGGTGGAACTAAAGAGTTTGTGATAGTTTAAGAGTACTTATGCTTTCTCTCCGAGAGAAGGCCTGTTCCCAGCAGTAATACGTATGAGTCCGACTTGCACTCGTCCGGTTTTTTTCAAGGTAAATATGTACCTTTGTTGAATTTTTGAAATTAATTAATTCAGTTTTTGTGCTGTGACGAATAAAAAGATTTTTCATATTTTTTTATTTCTCTTAATGTGGCAAAAGTCCTATATCCAGCAGCGAAAGTTGGCAATTGTCTGACTATTAACTCCCACATCGGGATCCCTCCGGCATACTAAATACAGCCTATTTACGCCAATAACAATTAAAATACAGAGCCAATTAAATTATTTAACACTCCTACGACCTAAAACGAGCAGGTACGGTTAACCACAAGTATTTGTCTAAAAAATGTTTAACTCACTTTTTATATGGTACAAGTAACTCGTAATAATTATCATAGACATATATATGACACGTGTAATTTATAATAAAGTTAGCTCAAACAAAAAAAAAAAACGTAAGTCGAACCCATGACTCACAAACATTAACCGACGAACAAAAATAAAAGGTTCCCCAGCAGATGTACGTAATTTTTTAGGGTTCCGTAGTCAACAAGGAACCCTTATAGTTTCGCCATATGCGTCTGTTTGTCTGTCTATCTGTCTTTCTGTCTGTCTGTCTGTCTGTTCGTCCGTCCGTCCGTCCGTCCGACCATCCATCCGTCTGTCTGTCTGTCTGCCCTCCGCTTAGCACAGAGGCAAAAAGTACCAGAAATTATTGACGAGGCGGTGGGATCAGATGGTGGGAGGGTTGACAACTACAAGTTAAATTAAGTGTTCTCTATCTAATCTCTGTTCCATGAGTCGAACACCTAGAGAACCAAATACTCGCATCTCATTGGTCAATGCGTGCGGCTAAAGATAAGCGAAGACGGTCCGCTATTGAAGGTCACGCGCATTAACCAATAGGCGCACACGGACGATTTTCTTTGGGAGCTCGTTTCGCGGAATAGATTATATCTATCTATCTCATAGCCGAAGGAATGCGAAAGTTCTGTGTAGACCACAAACGGGCAAAAGCAATAAAGGACTCCCATCAGCTCGCTGAACCGATGATTTGAGGCACACTGCTGCCAGCGCCCGGGTGAGTATAGCCGAGGACAATAAAGAGTGGCGTGCCTTGAGGGATAGAATACAATAGAATAAGAATCGTTTATTACCAAAACACAAACAATTTAAAAACGCAATAAAAAATTTTAGACTGCGTCTAACCATTTTGGTAATTGGAGAGAGCTCAGCCAACATTGTCGGTTGAATTTCAGCACTCCCCAGCTCTTAGGTTGACATTTAGAGCAGGAGTTAAGGCAGGTAGGCACACGTTTCATATAAAATTATAAAAATTAAAAAAAAAAACAAAATTATGCATTAGGAGGCCTATGTCTAGCAGTAAACGATTACAGGCTGATTGATTGATAGATTTACCATAGTCTCAGTATTTTTAACCTGCCAAAAATCTTCAACTGTTCTTCATTTCGACCCGAAAAATAACACTATTCTCAGAGTCTATCTGTATAGTCAGCTCAATGTCCTAATTCAAATTTCAGGCACGCATCGGGTATAAATTAACTGTTGTTGCCTCTCTCCATTATCCGAACATCTTCGCCATCGCTTCTAGAGCCGTTTTGACGAAGGATTTTGAGCTCTAATGCTCTTGCACTCAAGAGCTTTCACGGTTGAATTAGGGTGCTAGTTTTAGGGGTCTGGTCTAAGTCACAGGAGTAAGACAGTCGCTTTTGAATCTAGTCTTGGTTGATTATTCTAGATCCAGGTTATTATCTAGCAGTGATTTGAACTATAGTGGTCGAAAACACAGTGATTTAATTCAATTCAATCATTCAGTCCCTTATTGTTAAGGTCATGGTCGTGACTGCCTTGGTAGTCTACTAGTAACACGTCACGCTTGATTATCCTAGGTTCGATTCTCGCTGGGGGAACGACGTACTTTGACGGACTGAGTGATTTTCCGTGAACTGAGTGATCTGATTATTTTTTTGTTTATGATGTCCATGTCTGGTAGCCTTAGTAAGTGACTGTATTGTGCGGATGTTGTATTATGATTGCGATGGATATCGAGTGCTCTCCATCTGACATACTAAACAGCTTCTATTTGCTAATTGAAAACAAACAGGAGGCCTACAGAATTTCGCTACGAGATTGAATCAGAAATGATGAGATCCGTAGACGAACGAAATCGTCGACATAGCCCAGCGGATTAGTAAGTTGAAGTGGCAGTGGGCGGGGCACATAGCACGCAGAACTGATGGCCGATGGGGCTGAAAAGTTCTCGAATGGAGACCACATATCGGCAAGCGCAGCGTAGGACGACCAGCCACAAGATGGGCAGATGAATTGAGAATTTGACTTTCGAATTGAGAATTTTGCTAAGTAAATAATTAACTGAATCAGCACGTCTCTTCGAATTTCTCCGAAAAGAGCGTGACAGAACGTTACTTGAGTATTTACTTAGTCATAATCAACCCATCATCAACCCATTATGTCCCCACCGAGGGGCACGGGTCTCTTCCCTGAGGAAGGTATAGGCCATACTCCACCACGGGGGCCAAGTCCGGATTGGTGGAGGCTTTTAGACTAGTGGCTCGTCTACTGTCAGAAGTTGTCAAGCCGCCCTAAGGCCTCTGACTTGGCTTAACGACTTAACAGCATAACGTGCCTTGCGACGCACGGAACCGCTCGGACAAATACCACTAGCGTTAGACATAGACGGCGACCCATCCATGCACTGAACGCGCCCTGTGTTGCTTAACCTTCGTGATCGTTTAAGATCACTCAGGCAGCCGGGGCTACGAGCGATTTACTTAGTGAAATTCTCAATTCAGAAATCGGCCCTAAGACACTTTAATATCTATACGTTTAGTAGCCCTGAACTGTTGCAGGAAACTCCCCGCTCCTAGACTTGTTGTAAGCGTTGTGCAAGATACGAGAGATTACGGGCAGGCAACTGCCAGAAAGACAGAGACCAAGTAAGAGTGAGAAAGAGGCCCAATAAACCAATTAATTACCGCCTCTCTCCCTCCAACCAGGAATGGTGAAGGCGCGTGGCAACCCACGATTACAAGCAGACAATTCCGGCTGCGAACAGACTGCGGGCGCCAACATTACACTCAGGCGGCACGCAAGGCCTAAGGGTCAAGCCCAAATCGTTCCAAAGGTTTGTCTTCCATTATTCACAACATGCAACTTTCCATCAAAGGGTTGTCTGGGATAAAATGCTTTTAGCTATGAGGCCGCCAATTTACTGTGTATGTTTGCAAATTTTTATGCCCTGGTTTACAATAAAGAATATTCTTATCTCATCTTATCCACATTGACAAAGGGAAGTTTAAGAAAATGACTAAGGCTCGCCCTTGAAAACAAATATTTTTGGTGCAATAGGTACTTTCTTTTTCATTCAGTTTTGTTTCCCATAAACTTGGAAAGTGTGGAGGGCTAAGGGACTAGCGCGGAGCGATTCCCATAAAAACACAGTTTCGTTTTAATTTTCAAATGCCGGATTGCAATGAAACTTTGCCAATACGGTCAAACCTTAAGTTTTATCCTGTAAAGAGTTAAGGTTTGATCGTGTTAAGAATTAAGAAATACATGTTGTATCAAGTAGTAGTTCACATAAGAATAACACTGTACCGTTTTTTCCTGAATAAAATAAAATTGAATAAATCAAATTACCACATCACGAGAAAATATTTATATGAAATTATGAAATAGCCAGTGAGAAGGATTTATAATAAGGCTTTTATGTGGTTGGGCAATCTAAAACCGGCCAAGTGTGAGTTGGACTTGCGCACCAATGGCAAGGGTTCCGTACAGTAGGTAGGTACCTACTTACATAAATTATGAATAGTTTTGAAATCGAGTTTCGCAGTTTTCCGAGCTTATCACGAACTAGAAAGACAAATGTAGACTTGAGTATACAATTTTAATTTTAACTCGGTACCTCTACGCGTTCCCAAGATAAAGGTATTGACAGAGAGACGGACGGACGGAATAACAACAAGGTAACCCTATAAGGGTTCCGTTTTTCCTTTTAAGGTACGGAACCCTAAAAAAGAGTAGAATTAAAATTAAGTGGCAGTGGGCGGGGCACATAGCTCGGATAACTGAAGGCCATTGGGGCGAAAAAGTTCTGACCTGGCGACCGCGGACCAGACGTCGCAGCGTGGGCGGGCACCTCACCAGACGGTCTGAGGACCTGGTTACGGTGGCGGGGCGTTGCTGGATGTGGGCGACACAAGACCGAGAAGCTTGGAAAACCATAAGGGAGGCCCATGTCCTGCAGTGGGCGTCAAATGGCTGATGATGAAAAGGATGAGAAAAGGGTGAGAGTCTGATTATGAGCAGTCTGTATCCCTTTTGAAGTCAAAGCAATTGCGATTGTTTTATTTTTATACTATACAGCATTTGAAAGTTATAATGGATGCGGATAATTTAGAGAGCATTTTTTGCAATAAAAACATAATATCATTACCATACGATAATAAATTAAAATTTCGAAGTAGAGAGGTCACGAGGAATATATTAAATAGAATATCATTCTAGTCAATATTATTATCGGTCAGAAATTCAATGGTTGTACAATAGCATTTCAATTAATATTTTTGGTAAATCTGGTAATCCTTAGTGTTGAGTTCCGCTACTCACTCAAAAGCTGAAAACGTTTCAGGAGTAAAAGCCAAGAGCTTCAGCTGGAGTGCGTTGATTTGGGAAGCCACCATTGTTAGTCGAATCGCGATAATTAAGACATGATTGTACATTTTACGAGCGCGCGCATCAGTGGCCCAGTTCCACTGAGGGGTACTCGTAAACGTACAGCCTACTTCCAGGTCTCCTGCCTACAAGTGAACCCCCGCTTTTTCAAGAAGCTTAATGATGTCTCACGAAAAGTTAGCATACTTTTGTAATGGGCTTTTAATTGTAACTTGGTACAAGATCTATATTTAGTAAGCTACATACGTCGGCCTTCTCTCAGAGAGAGAGTTTGGGCTTAATTACCACGCGTGCCTACTGCTACAGGTAATCTTAGGAAATTTGACAATTAAGTGACTTAGTCCGTAAGTCACTTAATTGTTAATGTACGAAGAACCCTGCGTTTCTCGTACATTAACAATCTGCCAATCGACTGTTTACAGGTTTCCAGTGAACAAGAAACCGAGGGTAAATGTGTCAGATTGGGAACCGAAGTGTTATTATTATTATTCTCTTTATTTATTTTCATGACTATAGGTTTATAAAAGTAAAAAAAATATAAAAAAATACAAAATATATTTTATAAACCTATCCTAGTTGGCCACCGGTAACGGAGATAGGCTCAAGCTACCGGTAGTTATTATTCATCATCATCATCATCAGCCCTTTGACGCCCACTGCAGGACATAGGCCTCCCTCATGGTTTTCATAACCATAAGGGGTTTTGCCATAATCGCCACGCTTGGCAGGCGGGTTGGCGATCGCATTATTATTATTATTATTAAAATTCATTATTGTACCAGAAAAATTGTATAATTGGCGGGCTTAATACTAAATAGTATTCTATTCTAGCCAACCAACAGGTGACGTGGAAAGGGTAGGGTTAAAACCAAACGGTGAAATGATAATTTAATGGACTTAATTAGTTTTTAAATTAAACAATATAGTAACATGTACAATAATTATAATAAAATATATATACAAAGACAATTAAATTAATAATTGTAATAAAAATAGTACATACGTACTTATAGCGATATAGACATAATTATATTTATATACATACGGATGAAATTCCAAATTATTATTCTGAAGACAAAGATAGTGTTCCTGAACTCTACTCCTAAAAACGCTTTACCGTATGTCTTAAACATGCCTCGTAAAGAGTTATACAATTTAAGGGTATTTGGTCCTATAAAAAAATATTCTGTTATCGTATGTAGTTAGTTCGTAGCAACCACAGACAATAATATAATAGTTTTACCATGGACCCAACATTTGTACATTCGTAGTAAGACTTGAAAGATATTCAGAAAGGTATACCATAGACTGCCTCGGTGGTCTAGCGGTAGCACGCTTTACTACCAAGATAGAGGTCGTGGATCTGATTCTCACTGAAGGCCGCCGTACAAGACCCAGTATGGGTGTATTTCTATGTGGTGTCCTTGCCTGGATACCATAGCACAGGGTATCCTAGTTTGGGACCAGGTGAAGTGATTATTGTGTGGCTGGTGTACAATAGAGTCATGTCTTATGTAATCTTACCTTATATTATTTCATCAAAAACTTTCTGAGTTGCCTATATCTTCCTCTTCGAAAACCAATGCAAAGCCCACGTCTCGACAAAAGAGCGTAAGCTGCAGAAACCCTAATGAATCTGTCGGGTTTAGAGCTCAATTCCGTGGTGGTTATATGACTATTGTACTTGCTTTGTCTATGGAAAGGGTGCTTTAGTATCAAGTGGCGAAACATGACTTAATTTTATAGAGTTCCAGCCATTCTTCCAGTCCATCTCTTTGACTGCTCAAACAAAACAGAAGTGTATAATTTTAAGGATCCATTTATGTTTGTTTGTTCGCTTCTTTATTCCCCTATTATTTTGTTTCTTATAATCTTTATGTCATCACGGGTAACATAAATTGGGCTTTTGGTTTTTGTAATTGCTTTTAAATTTACGAAGCGCTGTTTTACTTACCAATTTACCAAGCGGGCTTATGGCTACTGCGATGACTAAGCAGTAAGTTTATATTCATTTTGCCTCTCTTTTATATTTCAGTTTCAATTTCCGTAGCCTAGCCTGTATTTTTTTACTGGGAAAAATGTGGGTTTAGAAATGGTAATAGAATTTAATCCGCTTGGGTTTGTCACAGTATTCTTTGATATGCGTTGATATTCTTTTGCGTCTCATGCAGCCAAGAAATCCTTGCATGCAGCCCATTGTCCAACATTTTTGTTTTAGGTATTTTAGTCATGATGTCTGGAATTAAAGCCAGTTCAATGCATGAGTTTTAGAACATTTATATAAATCCTGTAAATTAAGGACTTGAAAAGACTAAGTTTGGAGTTTTTTTTGTCCATTTTTTCTCCAAAATGATCTAGATTTTGAAATGGACACCTAGTTTAACTTGTAACGTTCATTAAGTCGCAGTTTCTGTGCTACTTTGAATAAAAAAATTTTTGATTTTGATTTTTTTTATTTTTTAAGTGGCTTAGTTGCTTCAAAATCCGTCATGCTGTATGTACATATACAAACATACACTACAACTACGTCGGAGGGGTGGCTAACATGCAGCGAATGTGGACGCATATTCTCTGCCAAAATTGGCTATATCAGTCACCTGAGAGCACATGAACGTAACTCTCGATAGTCAGATCCCAGTCGTTGTGGCCGAACACGGTTATAGTTTGCCGTTATAGTTTAACAAATATCATAACATAATTTGATTACAATGCTGTGTCTATAATGCTGTTTTCTACATCTTTTAGCGATAAAATAAAATAAATTAGATTAAATCATATTTTGACACATACCCTCTCTCTCTCTCTGAGAGAAGGTCTGAGTCTTACAGTGGGACGTATATAGGCTGCATTATAATAAAAATAATTGATCCAATCGTATTTTGTGTAACTGGATTCATTATAATACATCACTGATTTATTAAGTTCTCGAATGGAGACCACATATCGGCAAGCGCATCATATGACGACCAGCCACAAGATGGACATATGACCTCATCCAAGTGACAGGCAGACACTGGATGCAAGCCGCTTCCAACCGGTCTTTTTGGAAATCCATGGAGGAGGCCTATGTCCAGCAGTGGACATCTTGTGGCTGAATGATAATGATGATTAACTTTCACACAAAGTTCCGATCAGTCAATCGTCTTTAGCGTGAAGTTTCCAGATATACAGGAAACGTTTTAACAAACCGATCTTACCCCTGAGATCGTTCTCGAGTGCTCATTTCAAAATGCTGTTCGAAACACAACAGCAATTTGACAGCGCACTGAAGAGCGATCTCAGACTTTCGTAAGCACTAAACATTGTTAACATTCTTAATCTTTGCAAGTCATTGCGAAGCCCGGTCGGACTCTTCCGACAATAACTCGAGTAAGTGATTCCGGAATAAAATTAATAGGAAAATGGTACATTGTTACCCTAGGGGTCTTTAACCCGAGATAAACACTGTGCTTTTCATGACGAAAGGAAAGTAAGAATAAATAAATAAACTGTAAAACTCGAAAAAACAAATGAAGTACGGTTTGCAGCTTTCCCGCCTATTTTTTTTCTGTGGCCGGCCAGCTATTTACCCATTATTTTTCATGTTAAATATTTTCGTAAATATTTTGCACAAATCTATGTTGTTTTAAAGAAATAGTTCAAAGTAAATTATAATAAAGTCATTAAAAAAGTATATTCTTTCATTAATACTTAAATTCTTGTTATTTAAATTTTACATCGCGCTGTAATTGAGTAGCTGCAATGCCATCATCATCAGCCATTCAACGCCCAATAAAGAACATAGGCCTCCCTCATGGTTTTCCAAGCTTCCCGGTCTTGTGCCGCCCGCATCCAGCGACTCCCCGCCACCAAGTCGTCAGACCATCTGGTGGGGGGCCTTCCCACGATGCGTCGTCCGGTCTGCGGTCGCCAGGTCAGAACTTTTTCTCCCCAACGGCCATCAGTTCCCCGAGCTATGTGCCCCGCCCACTGCCACTTCAACTGAGCAATTTTTCGATCTATATGAGTAACTCGGGTTCTTCTGCGTATCTCCTCATTCCTGATTCGATCACGTAGTGAAACTTTTAACATAGCTCTTTCCATTGCTCGATGGGCGACCTTGAGCCTTCTTATGAGGCCTTCTTATGAGTGGCAGCATAGAAAGTTGTAACATGGTTCAACAAAAATGTGAAAATAGACCTAGTTTTTTTAACAAGAGCTTGCCGATAAACTGCATTAGCAGTTTGGCAAACTAATGAAATTGAATTGATCATATTTTGTTAAAAAACAAATAATAATTTGACAGCGGTCAGCTGAAAACGATTCTCCCTAGGCCTGAAAAGTATTACTTTCAACCCGCTCCTCGGGCAACTTTAGGCCTATTTTCCGAGCATTAGCAATAAAAAAAACATCTTTCACCAGTCCATGACGATACTAAGAAACTACCGCACTTACCGCTACAGCTGCCGTTATGGCCAGGATAATACAGGCTCTCGTGCAAATCATTCTGTCAGAGTTCCCTTTTGGCCTCCTGGAGATGTCTCATCTTAGGCTCAAGTCATCTGTAACAAGGACATTAAAAGATTAAGACCAAGTGAATCCAGAAGTTAATAAGGAGATTAAAAGTTATATATTACATAACATAAGCAGCCTATATACGTCCCACTGTAGGGCACAGGCCTTCTCTCAGGGAGAGAGTATAGGCTTAATGTAAACCCATGCCCACCGCGGATTGGCGATTTCAAGCGCTGAGGTATGTGAATAGCTCAGGCACTCAGGTTTCCTCGTGAATTTAATAAACGCAAAATATTTAATTACATAGGAAGTTTGTATATATCCTTGTCGTCAGCGAAGGTTGCTTATGTCTAACTTGTGCAAATGTGTTGTTGAAGGGCGTAGGTATATATATCTTTCGTGTCTGGTATATACCTGCTGTATCTTACTCATATCCCACATTTTTCATAATACGTGTCATGAACGTACATTAATATTTGTATTATATTCATAATTAATAAAATAGGTATTCGTAAAATGAGTAACATGTGTTATGATTATTCGCCTCCTTTACCGAGCAATTCACACCGACATTTAAAAATCCCTCCTCTTTTCGGCTCCTAAATCATCCGCACACAAATCACAGAGCAGGGGACATCAATAAAAATAATCCGAGCAATCCCAGCGAAGTTTTAGAGCTCTTTTTAATGCAGTAATCTCGCCCCGACATATCTTGGGGCCGTAAAATGTTAGGGTAGTTAGTCCCGGGGGGCGGGTTCGTTGGACCTCCGTGGTGAGAAAAATATGGCTGTGGATTGTAAAAATGTTAATGTCAAAGTTGCTTAGGACAGTGGCTCTTATTCCACAACGGGGAATTCGCCGTCGCCACGTTACCTGGATAAGGTGGCTTGAGTGTGTAGGAAGTCTCTCCTCAAACTGTGAAACGCCTGCCTATGTCCTTTATGTCCGTCCACATGCACTCAAGAGTACTTGCTGGGGGCCATAGATGCCATGGCTCGGGCCATAGAGAGCGCGTGGCCGAGTTCTGGGCCAATGAAATCTATTTGGTTTTGATGAGAAGAAGTGTGCAGAAAGAAACACAATACACGATTTTTCGTTCTGCGCAGTGCAACAGAATGAGGGTGAGTTCGTTACGAACTTTAGGTCTAGAGCCTACTGCTGAGTATAAGACATTTTTCTTCCACCCCAACTCCCTTTAAAAATAACCAACAACCCAACGACTAAGCTCCGGTTTCTTGTACACGCTGTTAATCTACTGTTAACAGCTGTCAGTGGTTTTTTTTGTATGCACTTTGGTCAATTGACAGCTGTTAACAGTAGATTAATTAGGGTACGAGAAACTGGGGGTAAGCATTAGATACCTACTAAGCAGGTGGGACCAAAATGCCAGGCCGGACCAGGGCCAAAGGCAGGACCAACCGAGGTAGTTAATTTTCAGCAGTCGGGCTGTTAGTTACTTTTTATTTCAGTTTTTCGTTTCTTTGGCAGTGTGTGCGGTTAAAAGGAGAATCGAGCACCAATGGCCTATTTCATAAAATTACAATTCACGATTTAGTACGAAAATGTGTTGTACAGTCGACAGCAGGTCATGGTTTACTACGACGGTCTGTAGTACAGTCGACAGCAGGTCAACCTTTATATTTTTGTTGCAAAGTCGCCCGTAACGTAACTGAATAGAGTGCACGAAGTTGACGTGCTGTCGACTGAACATTGCCAAGTCGTATAACCCACAGACTAAACTTCTCAATTCAATTCGATACGTTTGTTTTAGACGTTCGTTCATACGGAATAAAATAGATTCGCATATAATTCAATTAATAATAATAATAATCAATTTAAAATTAAAACTATTTTTTAAAGAAAAGACACACCGTAATAAATATTTTTTTGGTTCACCACACTACACTATTTAAGGTGCCAATGTTCCACCTGCCACATGATAAATAATAATAAATAATAAATCTTTATTTACTATAAGTGAGACATGAAAGTATCTATATGTATGTAAACAATCTTAAAGTTAACAATATTCAACGATACAATTTTACACTGCGGCCCCACACTAGGCAAGCCTGTATCGTGGGTACCATACTAGAGATGAGCATAGTGGTTCGAATGGCAGGATAGATTTATGGAGCTAACTAAGGACAGTCATATGTGCCAGCTATAACTATGAACAATAGTGCGAGTGCTGCACGTCGGTACACTACCGGGTACAGCGCTGGAGTGTTCTTCCACCCCAGCATATGCTGAATCAGAGCCCCTTTGCATTTGCCACACCAGCAAACTGCTCTCTTGTATTGTCTGTTGATTTGCTTGTGCTTATTTCTATTACTCCTTTTCTGTGCTTACTTACTGCAAATTTTGCTTCGTGTTACTTGTGCTATTCTTTATAAATGCACTCCGTAGTACAATTATGGGTTACCGTAGGCACTGACTGAAAATCAGCGCTGAGGGATCACTTCCTCAGCACAACGCTGAGTCAGCTGCCTTTTGTGGCAACGTAGATACACCACGGGCTACATCTATGGTCCTGTTTTATTTATTCGTTTTGTCTGTTGTGTATTTAGTTTTCTTTCTGTTGTTGTGCATATTATGTTACTTATGTGCTTATTTTGTTTCTGCGATGTATCTCGTTGGCATAATAAATCTGTGTATCAGTAGTTTTCTAAAACACGGCCCAGTCCCTGTGGGCCCAAGTCCAGTCTGAAGGCGCCTCCCGGCGTACGCTCCATTTGATTTTCGTCCGCGATGCCGATGCTGGGACGTCGGGGTTTCTTTCCCAGCCGAGAGCCTTAACTTGTTTTCCGGTAATATATTGTTTCGCTCTTAAGATTAGGAAACGCGAAAACGTTCTCGCGTGGTTAGTTCTTCATCCAACCATATTTTCTTTAACTTAATAATACGCAAACGTCACAAAAATTCGTAGATCTAGCGTTAACACTGACAACGGCTAGCCCAATGAGTTTTTTTTAATTAGCCAATTTAGTATCTCATTGCTGGGCAAAGGCCTCCCTTGTAGCTCTCCACTCCACCGTGTTACCGGTCATTCAATGCTCAATAGGGACTCAATAGTTTATTGCATTCCACAAGTAAATATATACAGATGGCTTTTAAATCTAAAATGGACCTTTGTGGACCCTGTAACATTATAAATTATAGGAGGCTTTTATAGATTGAGCCTATGTAATTTTAATTAAGAATAGCGTCACTCCATTTCCTTCCGTGGATGTCGTAGAAGACGACTAAGGAAATAAATTACCAGGAGACGGGCAGCAGCGCCTTCCTGAGATTCCAACTGCATACTGCGATCGCCAACCCGCCTGCCAAGCGTGGTGATTATGGCAAAATCCTTCATGGTTATGAAAACTACGAGGGAGGCCTGTGCCCTGCAGTGGGCGTCAAGTGACTGGTGATGATGATGATGAATTTTAATTCTAATTATATTCTATTATTATCAAACAGTATTTAAATATTATTTTGATGTAAATAACACATACTTCTTAAGGCATTGGAAATTGCGTGGAAATTGATTTACCGATTGAGATATTTTCAATTGCGATTAGTGTACTTGACCGATTTCGACAAATGTTGGGGAAAACCTCGTATTTTGGCCATAGTTTTTTACTATATTGCTATACCAAACTTTTAAGTTTTGGTACTAGTTTAATGTAAAATTTCATGCTCTCTAATGTGTTAGAATGTGACTTTTCGCTAGGGTGCACGGTATAAAAGTTATGAGTCACAAACAAAAATATTTTCGAGGTTTATTAGGTGTCAAAAGTTGTCCCAAGATTTGTCGAGTTACCATTTTTTAGGGTTCCGTACCCAAAGGGTAAAAACGGGACCCTATTACTAAGACTTCGCTGTCTGTCTGTCCGTCCGTCCGTCCGTCCGTCTGTCTGTCACCAGGCTGTATCTCAAGAACCGTGATAGCTAGAGAGTTGAAATTTTCACAGATTGTGTATTTCTGTTGCCGCTATAACAAAAAATACTAAAAACAAAATAAAATAATTATTTAAGGGGGCTTCCACACTACAAGTGTCTAATGTTGTATAGATAATGGTACGGAACCCTTCGTGCGCGAGTCCGACTCGCACTTGGCTGGTTTTATATTTACTTAGTTGCATCCATACCCACGAGATAAAAGCATAAAAACTACTGTACCACCTTTTGCACCGTACATACACCCTAATCTTAAACATCTAATGACTGGCCTAAATGGATTATGCGGAGAAAAGGATAACAGGTTTTTTAAGAGACAATACCAGGTAAAAATACTTTATACCACACCCACTCAGAAAGTGTCTCATTGCTCGTTCATAAACGGGTTACAATTTGTAACCCGTTTATGAACGAGGAGTATTTAAGAAATCGTATTTTCATAAATAACACCGTGAGATTGTAATTTGTAATTGATGATCTCATCCAAGTGACAGGAAGGCGCTGGATGCAAGCCGCTTTCAACCGGTCTTTTTGGAAATCCATGGAGGAGGCCTATGTCCAGCAGTGGACCTCTTGTGGCTTAATGATGATGATGATTGTAATTTGCTTGATCTACATACAAGTGCTAGTTAAGGGGCTAACAAGGGCTAGCTAGCGCCGCCAATGAACAAAAAATCATATCTTCTTTCACTATCCGTTTTTGCCAAAAAGTGAACGACAACAATGTCTGTGTTGGTAACAGCAATTTTTAGAACCTACAGAAATTAGGTTCAAGAATCTAGGCTACAATTTCGTTTTTGGCGAAATGAATTGGAACGAAGATCAAACAAATTTCAACTTACGGTTAGTAACAATAATAATCATAATAACTTCCACTAAACACCATCACTTGTTCTGGTCACCAATTGGGATACCCTGTGCTATGGTAACCAGACAAGGACATCACAAACATGGAAACATACCCCGACTTAGGCCATCTGTACAAACCGGGTACAGCGGCTTCGAATGAGAATCGAACCCACAACTTCCGTTTTGGTACGCAACCGTGTTAACCGCTACACCAACGAGACAGTCAAATTAACTTAAGAGGTCTTTTCATTAAGTTAAATGTTAGGTAAAAGCAAATGTTAGCAGGCAAGACGATTTCTTTGATGGTACAATTGTACCATCAAAGGAACAGTCTTAATAAATTACTGAAGTACGAAAAAAGCTATTTGGAAATGCCACAAACAGAACGCTCGACTTTTCTTTAATCTGGCATTTGAGCCACTAGAAAAACCGTATCAAAGAGCCCCTAACTGGGATTGTACAGAATAAAACATTTACAAAATAGTATTTACCAAAAATCTTTTGCCGATAAGTGACCTTTAAGCTCTGAGCAAAAAAAGCTATTATAACATTAAAGATTATTTACAAGGCAACGATGTCTGTATAGTATTAAAATAATTTTAACGGGACGATTAATTGTCTCTAGAGTTGAACACATACATGGTTGAAAACTCTGTTAATTATATTAAAACGTGTTGTTCGACTAATTGTCGAAGGGGGCAGCCTTGCGTTGCAAAGAAACTCAATTTTAGATAAGTGAAGAACGAAGAATGAAGGATATTTATTGACAAAGCTTAGCCTAATATATCTATATATATATAAGAATGAATTGCTGTTCGTTAGTCTCACTAAAACTCGAGAACGGCTGAACGGATTTATCTTATCTTAGTCTTGAAATGTTCGTGGAGGTCTAGGGAAAGTTTAAAAGGCGAGAAAAAATCGAATAATTTCCGGGAAAACCCTAAAAACAGCCCTTTTCTATTTCACATACGAACGTTTTCTGTGGCGTTACGAAGTTCGCCGGGACAGCTAGTTACAAAATAAAAATTACACCAGTAATGAAGCAAAGCAATGAAAATGTTGCGACCAATCACAGCACTACAAGAATACATGCGAAGTTATAAATATGGGTCGCGCTAGAGCCGGGTTTTGACGGTCTGTACGCTCGGACCGTGTGCGTACAGTTTTAGTTGATTATGACGACGGTCCGTGCGCTCAGCTCAGACCGAGTACGTCGTCATAATCAACTAAACCTGTACGCACACGGTCCGAGCGTACTAAGACCGTTAAAAACCGGCCTAAATCTCGTCCTGTCATAATCCATTAGAATGCAATCGAAGCGGACGTATCTCTCTATGAGCTGCTGGTGTTCATGCGATGAGTCTATATCACTAAAACACTCAAAACGGAGTTAAAGCTGAAATAATACGACGAAATCGTGCAATGAACTGGCTTTAACTCCGTCTTAAGAGTGTTTTAGTTTAATCTACTTTTTATTAATCTAATATAAAAATCTTGTGTCACAGGGTTTGTTGTCGAACTTCTCCGGAACGACTTCACGAATTCGTTTGTATTTATTTGGTAGGTCTGAGAATAGGTCGTAGGCTTATTAATATGGCAAAACAACGTTTGCCGTGTCAGCTAGTAACCGTATAACGACAACACAAACACGAAAACAAGTACGGCGACCTCCAGTGGGAATCAAACCCAAGACCCCTGTTTTGGTAGCACCGTTAGACCATCGAGCACGTACTCTCTCTTTCGTTCTCTAGCGCTCGTTCCTTTTCTAATGGTCTAGACAGACGGACTGCATTTCAACTGCACTCCGGCTGCAAAGTTGCTTTTCAGATGCAGTTTGAATTTTTACAGCTTTCTTACAAAACTGTAAACGCGGCGATGCGATAACTCAAAATACACACAAATAAAGATATGTACAAAGGGTGTTATATAACCAAAATCACTCTATATCGATCAATCTTGCATGCAAAGATAAGCCAAACAATAAAATAAAACTTCACAAAGAATACATAATTCATAACAAATGGCGGAGCGTCTTATTATACCCATGCGTGATACAAATTCCGGTCCGGAATTGGCAACGGAAAGTGCCTGCTCAAGGAAGAGCTACTTTGGCAAGGGCCAAACATTTAGCCTATCAGAAAATATCACAATATGAGGAATTGTGACTTGACTCGTCCCACGATAGTTTCGGCCCAGTCGGGCGAGATACTGATGAACATTCGGTGCCCAAAATAGATTGAAATAGGTCAACAATATTTGTGATTCAGCGAGGAGAAGGTGAAATTGGTTATTTAATTTAGAGAGATCTATCCTTGTGTACTCAAAGGTCTTCAAACGTACCGCCTCATTTGACGTAAACTATTTTTAAGTGTCAGAAATACATCAGAAATCAATATTGAACATACCAACATAAAAATACTAATAAAAAATATCGGTTAGTTACTACGTTACGAAACGTAAAGATTTAACCCCCGTTTGTCTGTTGCAAAGAAAAGGAATTTAAACATACAATGTAGTCTAATAAATGTAAAATAATGAGATTTTTTATCTTTTACGCAAATCTATATAAACATACATAAGCAGCCTATATACATCTCACTGTAGGGCACAGGCCTTCTTTTAGGGAGAGAGTATGGGCTTAATCACGACGCGTGCCCACGGTGGATTGGCGATTTCAAACGCTGATGTATGTGAATAGCTTAGTTCCTCACGATGTTTTCCTTCACCGTTAGCGACTGGTATTGGTACTATAACTTTACAAATGTACATAACTCAGAAAACCAAGTCATAGGTACATGCCAGCACTGGGAATCGAGCCTGGGTCTCTCGCTTCTGAGTTCAATGTTCTACTCACATATATGTCTGTCTCCGATAATCAGTGCCTCACCAACCAATAACAATTGAAATCTAAAACAGTGTCAACGTTAAGTCATTTTTTTTATAACCCCTGAATGAATCGTATACTAACCTTATACTGTATACACTGGCTGGTTTATCATAATCTGGTTAATTGTATCCGTCATTTTGTGGAAAAACTATAAACTATTATTCAGTGACCTCACCTTATGGTGATTTTCTTACATCACCATAAGGTGAGGTCACTGAATAATAGTAAAAATTGTATTCTGTGCAAAAAAATATTCAATAACAACAATAATAAGGCTGGTGCCCTGCATTGTCCTGCATGCTTCGAGTCAAATAGGACGAGCTCTACACGGGGCGAGTGGAAAAGCTCGCTTATATTAGCGTGACTGTTTCCGTGATCGATTTTTCCGGCGCCATACAAAATGCAGTCGCTTCCACGCCCGAAATAGGCTGGCTAAAGCCTTATCCAACATACTAGCAAGTTGTAGAAGCTTGTAGCGTAGTGATACTACCTCTATTCGTGAAAAAAATAACGAGGCGTGTATTTTTCTTTTAGTATGCACCCGAATAGGTGGGCGAGACTAGCAATCGAGTGGGTGCCACAAGACGGACATCGAAGTTGAGGCCGGCCTATGAGATGGTGGAGAGATGATCTCGAGTGGTCTAAAAACTCTTGACTGAAGTTCCGTGTGGCGCCGGATTAAGAATAGCATCACTTCATTTCCTTCCGTGGATGTTGTAGAAGGCGACTAAGGAAATCAACTACCAGAAGACGGGCAGCAGCGTCTTCTTGAGATTCCAACCGCATACTGCGATCGCTAACCCGCCTGCCGAGCGTGGCGATTATGGCAAAACCCCTCATGGTTATGAAAACCACGAAGGAGGCCTATGTCCTGCCGTGGGCGTTAAACGGCTGATAATGATGATGATGAAATAGGAGAGGCCATTGTCAAACATAGAGGCGTCGTAAAAATGTTAAAAAGTTGTGAAGCAAAAATGATGCAATCTTTTCGTCATTCATTGCATCAAGTGCATGCATATTTAACTTACTGATCACGATACTACTAAAAACAAAACTTTCCTTTTTTTTAAAGTGATGTCTTTGATTCTTAAAACAAATTATCCTGGTGACTAATATTTCAGGCAGCATAGGTTTTGTATAAGTGTCCTATTAGGATCAATAACAAATTAATGTAACAAATTAATCTTAATCAAGACAGAAAATCTTGACTGACAGTACCAGGTACATTGGTACCATAAACTTATGGGAACATATCGGGCTTAATAACGATATTTTTTGGGGATAACTTAATTGCTTACCTTAATCGCAGACGTGGCAAGTGGCAGTCCCTGGTCTCTGCCTACCCCTCTGGAATACAGGCGTGAATTTATATGCGTATGTGTATAATCTCAGACGTTTCGGTAACTTTACAATGGGCGTTGTCTTAAAAAAATAAAGTTCTGATTTTAGATAGATAGATAGAATATTCATATGATAACATAATAACATACGAGAATTTAACAATAATATAGTACAGTACAATTAGCGGCCTTATTACTAAAAGTAATTTCTTCCAGACAACCATTGACGGAAAAAAGAGAAGCTAAATAACAGGTAGTCGGTGCAACTAAACAATACTAAGCGAGATATTTATATATTTAATACACATACATAAAGGGTACATGAATATGAAATAAATATAGAATAAACATACTTACATAAATAAAAATAGGTAATTTTGATAGCACGGGCCGAATATTTCGTTTTGGGCTGCTTTAACTAAATCTTAAAGTGACAAAAACAAACCTGAATTACGACATAAAATAAACTCCTAATCTGTGCAAACGTAGAAGAAGTAATGTTTATATAAAGATTACTGCGATTTCGACAACTTGGGGTTTTTTTTGTTCCGTAGTATTTTCTACGTATAAAAATATTAAACCTCATTTTATTCAAGAGCTAAGCGAACCTTAGAATGTTGAATAAAAGTTGTTCACGTTCATTATTCATAAAAACAGAAGAAATCAGGGAGTAAGTACCTGTAAATAATTTACTATTGTTTACATTATATTTACTGACCTTTAAAATGCTGTATCATTTGTAACCATTGTCAATATTTAGGCCCATTACCGTCACAGTTAACGATGCCGGAATTAAGGTAATTGAGTTTACATAAAAATTATGATATTTTCTTTCCGATTGATACCGATCCATTGACAAGGAGGTTGATAGCAAGAAGGAATTTGCTCAGCGTTATGAACGGGCTATACTTGGATGGGCTGTTTTGATTCTCTTTGATGGACCACCTCAGAAATGAGAACATTCACCAAAGAACTGAAGATGACTGACATACCTAGCCTATAAGATTAGCAAGTTGAAGTGGCAGTGGGCTGGTGACATTTGCCGAAGTACCGATAGTCGATGGGGACAAAGGTTCTCGAGTGGAGACCTAGATCTGGTAAAGGAGGACCACCAGCTCGCTGGGGCCGATGACGGCGCAGATCACTGGCAGCGGCTGGACAAAGATGGCCGAGAAAGACGTGGCGTGCCTCGGGGAAGACCTATGTCCAGCAGTGGAAGAGTGCGGGCTGATTGATTGAACAAGGAGGTGCCTTCTGTTATTTTCTGTGGCTAAGGCTCGAAGTGAATCCTATCGTTGAAAGCGTTGTTTCGAATAATGGATTTGGTATATTTGGAGGTTGCATTTTGCGTCTCCTACCATCTTAGCTCCTCTTCAGCCAGTCATTTTGGCATTTTTTGACAAACACGCATCACGCTTTTTTAAAATAGGTCTTAAGTTGTTAGTAATTTGTCCTATTATATGAAGATGCTGTCAGCCATGATGCTCTAATAATACCTCTGCAATGACGTCACTTAGTTTGCAAACAAACACGCAAGGCTAGGGTGTACCTATATAGCGGTTCAAAATTTTACAATCTTCGTGACATCACAACCATTTTGGTGTCTCAAATATTTTTTTTCCATGATTTCTTCAGTCATCCTCTACGTTTATGTATTAAAATTGATATTGAGCCTACTATACGAAATAAACATTTTTTTAATAAATTTCCTCTCAAATTATTCGGCTTAAATCTGCAGTAAAATACCCTATTCCAATATTTGCACATCTGTAGAACAGACACTAACAATCCGTGGAGAGTCAACTAGGACGTGGCTTTCCTTACGATGCTTTTCTTCATGACTTGCCTATGGTATCATCATCATCATCCTCAGCCATTTGACGCCCACTGCAGGACATAAGCCTCCTGGTTTTCACAACCATGAGGGGGTTTGCCACAATCGCCACGCTTGGCAGGCGGGTTGGCGATCGCAGTATGTGGTTGAAATCTCAGGAAGACGCTGCTGCCCGTCTCCTGGTAATTTATTTCCTTAGTCGCCTTCTACAACATCCACGGGAGGAAATGGAGTGACACTATTCTTAATCCGGCGCCACACGGATGTGGCAGCGTATGGTATTGTTACTACAAATTAACCAATGTAAGCACCTGAATTAGACAATCCAAGTCATAGACGAGAGTGGTGTATACGTCCACTCTCTCTCTCTCTTTCTCTGAGAGAAGGCTTATGTCATTCAGTGATACCTACGTTTATAAGTTCTAATACTACACCACATCCATCCATTGCTACCTCAAAATTCAACTGAATCTACGAGCTTATTCCGTCGAATTCACCGGGTAAGTAGGTTGCGTGAATATATTTTATCACCATCAAAATTTATGTACGGCCGCCAATATATTATGGTCCGTTTCAGTTCAAAGTACTGCGGGGTCAATGAAAGAGACGTAATTCAAGCAAAGAGAAATAAAATGGTGGAAATTACTTGTGTTGTCTGTCGATTTTAGTGTGATGTTTGGATATTATATTGTATAAAAGCTCGTAGAACTGATGGCCGTTGGGGTGAAAAAGTTCTGACCTGGCGACCGCGGACCGGACGACGCAGCGTGGGAAGGCACCAGATGGTCTGAAGACCTGTTTACGGTGGCGGGGAGTCGTTGGATGCGGTCGGCACAAGACTGAGAAGCTTGGAAAACCATGAGGAAGGCCTATGTCCTGCAGTGGGCGTCAAATGGCTGATTATGATGATGTATAAAAAATGAAACAATTAAATTAAAAATTTTACTGAACACACGATTTGCACGTTTTTCGTCAGCCGTCTGCCGTAGAAATCTACCTCAGATCGTCGGTCCAATTAACTGGTGGTCTCCACTCAAATACCTTGATGACTCATGAATGTGAGACCTGGTCACTGACTATAGGCCCCACAAGAAGGCTCAAGGTCACCCAACGAGCAATGGAGAGAGCTATCTTAGAAGTTTCACTACGTGATTGAATCAGGAATGAGGAGATCTGCAGAAGAACTTGAGTTAGCTCGAAGAATTGCTCAGTTTAAGTGACAGTGGGCGGGGTACATAGCTCGGAGAACTGATAGCACAACGGCTATCAGTTCGCCGGCTATCAGTTATCCGCAGAAAAGATCTGACCTGGTGACCCCGGACCGGACAACGCAGCGTAGGCAGGCCCTCAGCCAGATGGTCTGACGACCTGGTTGCGGTGGCAGGAGGTCGTTGGATGCGGGCGGCACAAGACCGGGAAACTTGGAAAACCTATGTCCTGCAGTGGGCATCAAATGGCTGGTGATGACTCGAATACCTTTGTACCCCTTCGGTCACATCGGTTCTTCGCCCGATGTGACCAGCCCTCTGCCACTGGCACTTGCTAATCTTATGGAATATGTCAATATTGAACCCGCCATTTATTCAAAGGCTGTTTCATAGGCGGATCGCAGTCACGGTGAAAGAGTATGAATAGCTTGCCGCATTATGCTTGGGTAGAGACAAAACGAGACCGTATGGAAAATTAAAATCTTATGGTTTTCAAGCCCAGCGTCATAGTTCTCATTGGTGACGCCTGGTGCCTATTCCTCGAGGGTACTGGCGTGAGTTTATGTATGTAAGTTTCGAGTTCGACTAACACTAGCCTAGCTTTTCCTTAAATATTTTCTCTCCATACTTTGCTTGTCGGACAGATAATATCTGCAATAAAACTGCAGATAAGCAGTCCCAAACAATAAAAAAATTAGGTGGAACAGTAAGCAATAATCACTCACTGAGTATTTTCCTTAGTAAATTACATTATTTCATGGTTCGAGTTATAGGAAAGACGAGGTCACAGATAAATTATTTCTAGAAACATTATCATTCGTTGTCCCGCCAACTTTACGTCGACAATATTTGGAAATATACTCGGGGCTGCAAGTGGTGTAAATTACTTCGGCCAGATGTCGCTACCTGTACGTAATACAGAGAAAGTTTGTAAAGAGGCCCAAAATTTCGCCGATGCCTGCACTTACCCATTAGCTCAGTTGGGAGAGCGCTGGCACGGTTAGCCAGAGGTCGCGGCTTCAAGTCCTGGCATGGGTGGAATTTTTAGCCTCTAAATAGGTTTTTAAATAGTTTTTTAATATTTGGAAAAGTTCTTCTACACTGTAACATTCGAAAGCTGGTCGTCCTTTGTAAAAGTTCAGCGAATTCAGTTACAAAATCACCTGTAACGTAACTCGAGTGCATGCACGTATTGTTTTCTCTTCATCATCATCAAAAGCCTACCTCTGATCACTAGTGGGTATAGGCTTTTTCCCCATCACGACATCTTTCACGGTCTCTCGCTAGTCGCACGTTTTCTCTTAGGGCCCGTACGCAAAACTGCGATGCGACGTCGCGCAACGCATCGCAAGGCCCTGCGAATTGATTCGCATCGGCGTTCGTAATAGGAATAAATGGATGAACCCAAAATTTTCCGTCTATTTTTCCTGTATCTTCTTAGCCATAACAGAAGTGAGCGCTTCTTTTAACGACCCACGTCACGACCTTGTTTACAACATATGTTCAGTAGGTACGGTTGACAGTCATCAAAGGAATGGTCACCCGAATCGTGGAAGGGTTTTCGTGTCCCAGTTTTCTGCGTTGCGAATCTGCGTTGCGCCGATTCGCAGTTTTGTGTACGGAGCCTTCGATAAGAATATTCCTTGTTGCACGCAAGAAACGAAACCCTTAAATAAAAGTTATAACGAAAAAAATTGGCCAAGTGCATGTCGTGCCACGCACAGTGTAGGGTTCCGTAGAAAGAAGGGGTTTTATCTAATCTCTTTACAGAATTGACAACTTCATCAACGCAGTTTTTAATGGATTTTATACGAAGTTTTCCTGTCATAAGTTGATTGCCTATCACTCGTTAACTTGTAAAGCCTACTTAGCCGTGGTAGTTTTCCTTTTAAGTTCATTATATTAATTGCTTTTACCCTGAATTTTTTCACGTTTCTATAATGAACCGTTTAGCCAGGAGGGGGGCGACCTGGTAAGGTAGACAGCGTGCTCCCCTTTACATTATAGGTATACAAATTAACGTACGCGTAAAGAATTGGACAGATTTTCTCTTAGAGGTTAAAGTTGGCAGGAATTCAAAGCATTAGAACACGAGCTCTATTTACTTGTTCAAACAAATGGACGTAAAGAAACTGCCTAAGTTATTTTTTGCATAATACAAGCTTGCATTTTGGCCTCTTTGTCAGCTGACGGTAAGTGAATACGAGGCATAAGATGTGCTTCGTCAATTTTTGAGGCTATTCCTGGTGTAATCTATCTTCTTCTTATGGTGCCACTCTGACTAGTGAAGGTTGTCAGTCAGCTCCCCATATTTATCTCTGTTTCTCACAAGGTGAAAGAGCTCGGCAGCACTTGCGCATTCCATTCCGTAGGTTTATTAACCAGGATTTCTTTCTCAAGCGTACGCGTCTTCTTGCCAGCTATTTTCCCATCAGTATGATTTATAGGAGACCATATCTTGCATCCGTGTGGCGCCGGATTAAGAATAGCGTCACTCCATTTCCTTCCGTGGATGTCGTAGAAGGCGACTAAGGAAACACATTACCAGGAGACGGGCAGCAGCGTCTTCGTGAGATTCCAACCGCATCCTGCGATCGCCAACCCGCCTGCCAAGCGAGGCGATTATGGCAAAACCCCTCATGGTTATGAAAACCACGAAGGAGGCCTATGTCCTGCAGTGGGCGTCAAATGGCTAATGATGATGATGATATCTTAGGTGTCTGAATACATGCCCTAAGTATGCAATCTTTTTCCCTCGAATGGTATTCAAAATCTATCTAATTGCGTAAATCTCACATCCGTTTTACCTACTTTGTCAATGTGCAATTGCCACCAAAAGGAGCATTTGCCAAAACAAACTGCAGCGTCTATCCCCAATCTTATGTTCTTAAACAAACAATCTTAGGGGTCTCGCACTGATCCTATCCCCTCAAGTTTCGAGTGGGTATTCGGCGCCAACTCTGCTCGAAACCCGGCTAGAAAGCGGCTGTGCACCGTTTGTCACTGCGCTCTCAACGTGGAAAAGTTCACTTGCTCGATTGCCTAATAACGTCTTGGTAAATGTAGAAAGATGAAGAAAATACATTTATTTGACGACACAATACTCGAAACAACAAAATGTTAGATTCAACAAAAAAAAAGACACACTATCAGGTAAAATAAGGGGAGGGTCAAAATTATAAAACGAAAACAAGCAAATAATAATACTAAAAAATAAAAAGGGACGAAAATTTTAAGTATCGAGTTCGCAAAAAGGGTCCATCTCAGCATAATGTTGCAATAGAGTGATGAGTTGCAACACTGATTTTCAGTTGGGTCCAATCTGCGATAAGAGGTACACAAAATTTGATAGATTTGATATAAAAAAAGGTGCCCTGCATGTTGTGAATAAAATAATAACAATATATATTTACTTAAATACTTACTATAAACTGTGCAGTAGTTTTAAGGAGTGAAAGTGATAAATGCATTGCAATGATAATTGAATAGACATTGAATCAATAAATAGGTGTTATAGAAATAATATTTATAGTGTTAAGTGTGCCCAGACAATTACAACTATAGACATGGTGACCTGCGGATGACCCCACATTCATTCGAAAACTGAGCCTTAATGCGTGCGCCGTTAGTACGCATTACCCAAGACATGAACCAAAATAAAACAGTGAGTAAAAGTACGCTACCACATTTAAATTGGCGTATATAGGATTGTTTTTTGGAGGGACCCCGGCTCTGTACCAATATCCTAGGGTGCTACTTGCATTGGCAATTTAAAAGAAATACAGAGGTTGGATGAGTAATTTATTAATCACACCGAATACTTTTGGTAAATTTAAAAGCGCTTTGCAACTGCCAACCTTCGGTAGTCAGAGAGGCATCAGAAGAAGGAAAAAAAAAAGATAAATAGTATATTCTTTTTATACACCATTGTCTAACCATTGTATGTGTGTATATTTACATTTATTTATTTATTGAAATTACAATTTGTTTTGTTTCCAATTATTGTTTCATGCACTTTTAGTATTGGATTATTTATTTATTCTGTGGGATTATTTGTTTACACTTATTAAATTCACATTATTGTATCTTAATTACAGATAAAGGTACAGGTTTATATTATTTTATATTATATTATACAATTTTTATTTTATCACTATCATATTATTTTATTTTAGTTTCTAGGTATTTGTAAATGTCTTTTATTTGTTAGGTACCAGCAGAATACCAGCGTTACAGAAGCTTCTCTTTCTGTAACACATGCTGAGCTGGGTCCTGTTCACAAACGCAGTACATTGGCACGGCATGTTACTTTAACTGTGTAAAATGATCGAGATTACCATTGTATTCTAGCTTTAAGTATCATTGTACTGTGTTAAATTAATTTGTGAATAAAACTTTTTCTATTCTATTCTATTCTATTCTATTCTATTCTATTCTATTCTATTCTATTCTATTCTATTCTAACAATGCGTTTTTTCTCATCAGGAAATACAGACGTTGGATGAGTCACCTATTGATCGCACGGAATACTTTGGGTAAATTTAAAGGCGCACGTTATTACTGTAGTGTTTAGTTAAGGGTAGGTAGACATTTTGAATGTACCTGCTTTCCGATTGTTGGACAGTCGTTACCGAGCATTAAACGGAGTAATTACTACCTAGTGGTTTTATATATAATTTACCGTAAATACCATATTGGCGACGAATACGATAACTCACGTGTGTGTGTTCAGCATCAAATTGCGTTGGATTTAAATCAAACATGGCAAGTAACTCAAATGTAATGTTCGGAAACAGTCTCACGTTCGACCACCGAATGCAAGAATGGAGTATATTCATAAGTCGATTCAACCAGTTTTGTATTGCCAACGACATAAACGAGGAATCCGATAAGGCTGGTTTAAGACGACGAGCGATGATACTAACTGCATTGGTGGAGGACACTTACCGCGTTGTCAGAGATCTAGCTTTTCCCAAGAATCTGGACCAATTGGACTACAAGGACTTGCTGCAAATTCTTCAGACTCATCTTGTATCGAAGAGGAGTACATTTGCGGAGAGATACAAGTTCTATAAAGCAGAACAGAGGCCAGGAGAGGACTTAGCAGAGTGGGCGGCGCGAGTGCGTAGCTTAGCGCAATATTGCGGGTTTAAAACAGAACTCGAAACGGCGCTGAGGGACCGTTTCGTCCTCGGATTGGAAGATGTGCGAGAGAAGGAGAAATTGTTCGCAGAAAGTATCGAGAGATTAACTTTCAACAAGGCATTGGAGCTGGCGCAGAGTGTCCGGTGCGCGCGAGAGGCGCTGCGCACTTCGTGTGAACGCGAGCGCGCTGAGGCGGCAGAGCAGCAGCCAGTGCATGCGATGCGTGGCAACGCGGGCCGTAATGGCGGTACATCGCGAGCACGTCAATGTGCAGTGTGTGGTTATCGCAATCATGTGAAAGAGCAGTGTAGATTTATTAATTTCACGTGCCAAAAGTGTAACAAAACGGGGCATCTGAAACGTATGTGTAAAGCTAATGTTACCAATCACTTTTTGGCGGTAGACGACGGCGACACTCTTGAAGGTATTTATGACTTATTCAATATAAAATGTGTTGGCGGTGAACCGATGCGACAGATGGTATCGATAGCGAACAAAAATATTATTTGTGAGATAGACAGTGGCAGTGGGGTGTCAATATTACCCAACGAAACATACAAAGCATATTTTTGTCACTGTAAATTACAGTCGTGTAATGTTGTTTTAAATTGTTACGACGGGAACAAAATATCACCGTTGGGTTGTTTATACCTACAAGTGCACTATGAGAACGAGGTCAAGCTGATAAGATTTTTTATTGTCGATACTCCTTTAAAACAATCGGTTTTATTAGGACGGGATTTTATCAGCAGATTCAACTTAGAATTAGGCCCTAGCGTTCAATGTAACAATATAAAAGAGGATGTAGTGTTTTTAAAAGAAAAATACTCAACATTATTCACAGAAGAACTGGGAACATTCAATAAATACAAAATTAGCTTAAAAATTAAGCCGGGCGCCCAAATGAAATTTTTTAAACCTAGGCCGGTGCCCTTAGCTTTAAAACCTAAAGTAGAGATGGAGCTAAAACGATTGGAGAACTTAGGAATTCTTGAAAAGATAGACCATTCAGATATTGCAACGCCCATCGTACCAGTACTACGCCGCGACGGTGACGTCAGAATCTGTGGAGATTACTCGGTCACCCTAAACAAGGTACTGTATATGGATAACTATCCTATACCACGTATAGACGAATTATTTGCACGGCTGCACGAGGGGGAGCAATTCACGAAATTAGATCTATCTAGGGCATACAACCAATTAGTGCTAGACGACTCAAAAAATTTGACGTGTATAAACACACACAGAGGACTGTTTCGTTATAATAGATTGGTTTTCGGATTATGTAACGCACCCTTCATTTTCCAACAAACAATGGAACAATTACTAGGTGATATTGAGGGCACTTGCATCTTTCTGGATGATATATTAGTTACAGGACCAAATAGGGACATTCATATGAAAAGGCTTGAACAGGTTTTAAGTAGATTACAAGACGCGGGAATGCGACTTAGACAAGATAAGTGCGAGCTATTTAAAGACTCCATAGAGTACTTGGGTTTTATAATTGACAAACAAGGTTTGCATAAATCACCGGGGAAAGTAGAAGCAATTATAAATAGTAACAGTCCCAAAAATGTAAATGAGCTTAAATCAATTTTAGGCATGATTAATTATTATAGGTGTTTTGTACCTAACACGGCTAGCATCTTGAATCCTTTACACGAGTTACTGAAAAAAGGCACGAAATGGGTTTGGGGACCGGAACAAGAAGACGCGTTTATTGCCATAAAAAAAGAATTATCATCGGAACGGGTTCTTGTTCATTATAACCCAGATTACAAAACTATAGTGACGGCGGACGCCGGGCCCGCGGGCCTGGGCGCCGTGCTATCTCAGACGCAACCGGATGGCAGCGAGCGGGTAGTCGCGTATGCATCGCGTTCGCTTTCAAAAGCAGAGCGTAACTACGCTCAAATCCAAAAAGAAGCGACAGCTATTGTGTTCGCAATAAAAAAGTTTCACCATTATTTATATGGCCGTACCGTTCCGTTTACCTTGCGCACAGATCACAAGCCGCTAATAACGATTTTTGGCCATAAAAAAGGCGTACCAGAGATGGCGGCTAACCGCTTACAGCGATACGCATTGTTCTTATCGGCGTATAATTTCGACCTCGAGTACGTAAAAAGTGATGATAATGTTGCTGACTTTTTATCGCGTTCCATTAAAAGTATGCAAGAATTTGAAGAATCAGAGGCTGATTGTTGGGATAAATCCTACTATATAAATTTTGTAAATGATACGACATTAGGTCCAATTACAGTAACGGATCTTCAATTAGAAACAGAGAGAGATGCAGTTTTACAAAAAGTGGTGGAATGCATAAAAAAGGGATGGCCTAAAAAGTGTGTCGATGATGAAATAAAATCCTATTTCAATTGTAAATTGGAACTGTCATTGGAAAATGGATGCATTCTAAGGGGGCACAAAGTGGTAATACCATCTAAATTTCGTGAAAGGCTCCTCGATGAGTTACACAACTCACACTTCGGGGTTGTGAAGACCAAAAATGAAGCTAGGTCTCGGATGTGGTGGCCTAATATCGATAGGCATATCGAAGAAAAAATCGGTTCCTGTACTATATGTAATTCACTGCGCACGACACCTCCGCGGTCTCCGCTCGTTTCGTGGCCATACCCGGAAGTTCCTTGGGACCGGTTACATCTTGACATGTTTACATTGAACGACAAACAATACTTAATATCAATTGACGCTCACTCTAAATGGGTCGAATGTTTTTATATGCGAACTACGGACACCGCCGCGATTATAGGTAAATTAATAGATATGTTTAGTAGGTTCGGGTTACCACGAGTCATTGTCACGGATAATGCGTCTAACTTCTGTTCAGTACAGTTTAACGAGTTTTGCAAAGCAAATGGCATTAAGCATATGACCAGCGCTCCTTATCATCCAGCCTCGAACGGGCAGGCGGAAAACTGTGTGAAAACAATTAAAAGAGGGTTGAAGCTAATTTTAGAGCAAAACAATAATCAAATTTTGATAACCAAAAAATTAAACAAACTATTATTTGACTATAGAAATTCAGTGCATTGCACTACCGGTTTTTCACCTGCCCAGCTGTTGCTTGGTCACGCATTGCGTTGTCGATTCGATCTGTTGCGGGAAACCCCAACACAAGGTTACCTACAGGATGTGTCATCGGCGGACCAAGCTAAAAAAAATGTTTCTTCTAAACAGGTCTCTCAGCATGATCAATACGGAGGGCAACGAACGATTGATTTCGAAATTGGAGACAATGTGCTAATGAAACACTTTTATAACAACGGTAATAAGCAAATTTGGAAACGCGGCATTGTAAAAGAGAAAAAGGGATGTAGAATGTTTTTGATATTTGAACCGGAAAGCAATAATAGTTACATAAAACATGTAGACCATTTGTTGAAGTATAAGGGCGATGATTTGGTAATTGCTGGCGATGATTTAGGAACTAGTTGTGCGTCAAGTTCAGTAACTACGGCTATTGTAAATGAAGACGCAATAACACAATCAGAGCAACCAGGTGGCAGCGCGTCTTCGCAGTCGCAGGATATGGCCGGAAGGGGAGATGAGGTTAGTGATCCTCCCCCGTCTCTGGATGAGCCGTTACCCTCAGAGGTTTTGGAGCACTCAGAGGCTGAAGGAGACATATTTTTGGATTGCGATACCAATAGTGAAATCGCAGAGTCGGAATTATTATCAAATAATCGCCGCTTTACTATTAGGTCAACTAGAAATAAGAATCCTATTTACAAGACTTAAGATATGTTATTTTAAGCAAAATGTCATAGTTATAAGTTTCATAATAATGGTGGAGGGATGTAGTGTTTAGTTAAGGGTAGGTAGACATTTTGAATGTACCTGCTTTCCGATTGTTGGACAGTCGTTACCGAGCATTAAACGGAGTAATTACTACCTAGTGGTTTTATATATAATTTACCGTAAATACCATAATTACATGATAAATTACTATAATATTTTGCGTTTCGTCATTGCTTTACCGAAAAATATGTGGTTGAGAGAAAGGTGGAGCTGGGGGGACGATTATGGGATAACGGACGATCCCTTATCAACTGGACGTAATGTAAGCGCAGCATAAGAGAAAGGGTCGTGAGGAGTAGGTAGTAAGTAGAGGATTTTGCAACTCCTAAGAAAGTGTAGGAGAGTTTATATGCATTCGAATTGTGTTCTTAAAGGTGGCGCAACTTTCCTGCTAAAAACATTAGACAAAACATAAAAAAGTATTCATTGTCTTATCGAAATAAATTTACATGTAAAATCAGGTTATGTTTTGAGGGGGGATAGCACGCCCGCTTCTCATTCGGAAGGTCGTGGGTTTGAATCCCGGCGTATACCAATGACTTTATTTTCTAAGTTACGTAGATTTGTGAAGTTATAATAGCAATACCAGTTGCTGACAGTGAAGGAAAACATTATATGGAAACCTGAGTGTCTATGGTGTTCTCATACCTAAGCTCTTGAATTTGCTAATCCGCGGTAGGCACGCTTGGTGATTAAGCCCATACTTTCTCTCTGATAGAAGGCTGTGCCCTACAGTGGGCCGTAGTTAGACTGCAACATTATTATGCGACTTTGAAAATGTTGGTAGCCATCATAACGTTAATTCTAGAAATAAACATAAATTGTCATTTCCACGATTTAGACTTGGAAAACTTACTACACCCTTTACGGGACACTGTATATAAGGTTCGACAGCAAGATTCCTTAAGATATGTTAGAGTTATCTCCGATGAGGTTTAAAAAATGTGTTAAGAACACTCTGTGCAAAAAAGCTTACTATAAAATCATTAATAGTTTATAAGACAAATATATTTGATATTAAACTGTAGATTAATATTAAAGGGTATATACGTATATAAGACGATTGTTTCTAGTGTTCAAAACATTCATGTTCAACAATAAACATCAAAACGTGTCTTGAAAAGAATAAATGTGGAGTTTCTTTGTTAGCTTCTTCTCCACATAATATTTTATTTAAAAACTAACAACTTTGACTTTCATTAAGTACCTAAACATTGTTTTTAAAATAAATAAAAATATTTGAATTGAATTGAATTGAACAGACGAATGGTGGCTCGGCTCCCAAGTGACCGCCATATGGCTCACGGCCGTTACTCCAGAACGAGTGTTGAAGATTTGAGTCCTCCATAGTCCGATAAATATTTCGTCACACCCTGTATATTTTCGTACAGCACATGGAACAGAAGCTAAAAAAAGTCAATTCCCATTTGGCGCCGAACTCTTTCGTGCTGCCGAATGCCGTGTGGGCGACATTGATTTTCCGTTCGTAAAATATTCAAAACTACCGACCGAATGCTCACGAGGTTAGACCAGGGCCTTACTCTTGCGTCAAAACCAAAAATGATATTTCATTTTTCATTTCATTTATTCAAAAACAACATGCATTGTGTATGAAATCTTAAAAACTAACAATAAATACAGAGTAAATAATAAATACAGAAATAATACAATTTCGAACATGTCAATGTCAGCAAATAAAAATATAGAAATGTCAAATTATATTAAACCTTATTACTAGCTATAATAATTATATAGTCAAGTTGATGATGATGATTGTTCCGACCGGTTTCGGCCATGGCGACCACTTTGACCCCTAATCAGTGATGAGGCGCTGGTGCGCTCGAAGATGGCTTATGTAGCCTATCTTCACGGCGAAACTCCGTCAAGTTAGTGACACTGCAAATAATAGAATGTCAAAGATATATGAGCGGAATAATAGTGTCACACCCAGTTTGTTATACTTTAGTACATTACGATACTAGTGCGAAAAGTAGGAAATTCGCAACGAGTGGCGATAAATTAAAACACGACCGAAGGGAGTGTTTTATATCGACACGAGTTACGAATTACCTATTCGCACGTGTATCGTACAACGTTTTATAGTACATATGGCCCTTTGAAGTTTCGACATAGGCACGTAAAGTGCTCATTATCGCACTAGTGCGGTAATGTAGCACCATATCTATCTTCTATACTAATAATAAATCTGTAAGGGTCGGTCATGGAGTAAGTTAGTTTGTTTTCAGAGATATTGTGTTTATAGGCTCAATATATGATACTGAAACTAATTTCACGATTTTTAGAATTTTTTTCTGTATGTGTGTATGTATGTATGTATGTTCCTCCATAACTCTTAAACCAATTATCCGAATTTGATGAAATTTGGTATAAAAACATATAGACATCTGGGACACAGGATAGGCTATTTAAATTCTAGCTCCAGTTATGATAAGACGTGGCCCCCATACAAATGCTGCTTCGTAAAAATCGAAATGTACGCGAACGGAGTCGCGGGCACAGCTAGTGTACTATGAATATTATTATTGGCAGCTATCATATTTTATGTGCTACGAAGCAGGAGATACCAATTGCTGCAGACCATTAACGCTGTTCTTAAGTGGCTCATGCTGTCTCGCTCGCACAATTTAACATTAGTAATTATTGAAAAAAAAATTGTAAACTTTCGATAAATGTGGTGTGAGGGTTTGATGCATATATTTTTGTTTTCCTATACGTAGTTTTCAATAAAGAGAAGTTTCTTCAGAATTATTAATTTTGGAATCAAATTTTCTCGATCAAAAACTGGGCCTGTACCCTAAGGAAAATATGTCTTGAATTTCCGCAATTTTATTATCCATCAAACCATCAAACACATTTATAAAACTATACTCACTTTATTACAATCACTAAAATGTTAAATTGTGCGAGCGAGACAGAATTGATTCTTCATTTCTGTTTTAACAACGCTCCACTCCATCATATTGCACAACCATAACATCCTTCTTCTTCCCGGTCTTCTCTTTCCATCTTACGCTGACTTGCGCCAAATCACTGGATACGTAAGTAAATAGATAAATACTTAAACATCATCAGAAGCAGCCTATATAAGTCTCACTGGTAGGACACAGGCCTCCTCTCAGGGAGAGAGTATGAGTTTAACCACTGTGCCCAACTTAGTATGATCCACCTATACGTTCCATTCCGCGAGGGCAGTTCAGGGGTCAATCACCAGGCGTGCCCACCGGAGATTGGCGATTTTAAGCGCTAAGGTATTTGAAAAGCTTAGAGACTCAGGTTTCCTCACGATGTTTTCCTTGACAGTTAGCGAATGGTATTACTACTATAACTTCACAAATGTACATAACTTAGAAAACAAAGTCATAGTACATGCCTGCACTGGGAATCGAACCTGGGTCTCTCGCTTCTAAGTCAAATGTTCTACCCACTGGGCTACCACCGCTCTCAATTACATAGATATATAAATAAAAGCAAATACATACACTTACCGAGATTGTGGACAGATTGCACTGAACAGAGACCGTAGTGAAGAGCTGACTGCCAACCTCCAGTGATGGATGGAGAGGCACTTTAAGAAGAAGGCAACCTATACTGCTTATACAGGGTTATTTCCGAAAGACGCAATCCTGAAATATGTCGTGTAGCGTGTGTCATGTTCTATGGCCAGAAGCAATGTATGTGCCTGTATGTAAATGTTCATGTTCATGTTCATGTAGTCCGACAAGGATCCCTTATAGTTTCGCCATGTCCGTCTCTGTCTGTCTGTCTGTCCGTCCGTGGCCTAGCGCAAAGACCGGTGGTACTAGAAAGCTGTAAGTTGGTATTTGTGTACATATTTATATTCATCATCATCATCAGCCTATGTTCGTTTATATTATTATAATTTATTTATTTGAGACAGTGAGTCCATATTTACATTTACAATTATATTTAAATTTGAAATTAAATAATAACAAATAATAATAATAATATTCATATTTTGTGTTAGTAAGTCTTATAACTACGTTATTTATCTTACATTTGTCACGCCGACAAAGTTAAAGAATAACATTTTGGGAAAAAAAAATTACTGGTACCTCCCCTAACATAAAAAGTGGGGATGATTTTTCTTTTATCGTCTACCCCATCATGTGGGGCATCGGTAATTGACGTTAAACGCAGACTCTGAATGCAGTGTGACAGGAATAGTGGATCGATTTAATTCAAAGCGTACAGTCTACAGCACATCAACCTTTGCATATGTGCACTCTAATATTCTACGTTTCAGGCGACTTTACAACAAAAATATAAAGATCCATTATTATAGAGTCAGGCGATTAAAATGCGACTATTATATATGAATTTACATTTTGTGTTTGATTTAAGGTTAAAGGAAAAATGTTAATGCTGACTGTAGCTAGTTATAAAAACATAATCATAATTATTCGTTTCTTAACTATTTGTGATTGTCAGTTATGAATGAACACTTCGTATTCTTGTTTAAAAACCAGTTGTGAAAACAATAATAAAAAAGGGTTTTTCTTAACCAGTTAAGGAAACTTAGTTATGAAAGTGCACTAAAGGCTATCGACTGTACATTATAGCGCCCGTGAGTCGATATCTAATCTTTGTGCGGGAGCTGTGCCATTCCTATTTAATATTAGTAATTTACTGCATGTCACACGCGGGTACTATAAACTAAAATATGCACCTAAAACCAGCTTAAAAAACCTATCTCAGCATTTGGAAAATATCAGGGAAAAGTTCTGTAAAAGAACTGACCCGCTTCATCTTCTAGAGTACTCTCTCTTCTGCAATTCTTTGAGATAGAAAGAGAGACACAACTTTTCCTTCACAAAAGAGACCACTAAATCTTCACAAAGCTGGCCCGACTTATTAATTAACGGGATACGAAAAGAAAAGACACAACCTAGCAGCGCTACTGTATAACTGCAATCGCTATCGTTTAGATTATCAAGGGTGATGACTATTAATTTTCATTCGTCACGTAACTTAGGACAAAGTACTTAACCTGAAAAAGCAGCAAGGTTTAAATTTTTAGGTTTTTTTTTAATAAACTAAATTTATGTTTGTTTTACAATCTAAGTTACAATTAACCTGAATATGACCCTGTTCCTATAACGCGCAATTTTATTTTACACACCAGAAAACAAAATACATTAAACACTACAACAATAAAAGCCAAAAGAAACATAAATATTATCAAAATGTCAACCTATTAAAATCAAATTAAATTCATTCGCAAAAAGCTTCGTCAAATACAAAAATGTGAAATATAAACAACTGAAAACACAAAATCATTACGAGAATAAGCCGCCCCGGGACACATCCGACCCAAAGGTTTAAATACTTCATGGTCATGTATAACCACTAACATTTTGCGGTAAAGGGTAATTCATCAAGGTACCCCAAATCGAGAAATCAAACAATATTTTAACGTCACTCTCTCTCTCTCTGATGAAGGTCTGTGCCCTGCAGTGGAACGTATATAAGCTACATAAAAAATAATGAATTTACATTACGTTTGTTAAATCTTGATATTAACTAGGTACAAATGTTATATTAACTATATGCACTGTAAAATAAATCAAACTTTTTTGATAAAATTCTAGAAAATGTTGTTTGCAAAAAAAATTATACTTTGCTGTGCAGTTAATTCTTTTTATAAATCCCACTGCTAGGCAAAGGCCTTCCCTCCTGATTTCCATCTCTCCTTGTCCCCAGCAACCTCGCACCATCCCGGCAAGAATGCATTAAGGTCGTCCCGCCATCTTCGCCTTGGTATGCCGCGATGTCGGTGTGTAGTTAAAACTATCCGATAAAAATACTACAAATCTATCTATCTGACCAGCCCATAAATAGAGCCCACTATTGGGTATAGGCCTCTTCTCTTTCACTCCAACCCATCCGATTCTTTGCTAGTCTCGTCCAATGTTTCTCAGCCGCTTTCACAATGTCGTCGAACTGACTGCATACGTAGCATACACAAGCAGCCTATATACGTCCCACTGTAGAGCACAGGCCTTCTCTCAGGGAGAGAGTATGGGCTTAATCACCACGCGTTCCTACCGCGGATTGGCGATTTCAAGCGCTGAGGTATGTGAATAGCTCAGACACTCAGGTTTCCTCACGATGTTTTCCTTCACAGTTAGCGAGTGGTATCTGTTTCACAAATGTACATAACTTATGTACGTACATAAAACCAAGTCATAGTTACGTGCGTTCGCACTGGGGATCAAACCTGGGTCTCTCGCTTCCGAATACGTAGCATAAAATCCTTAAATTCCATAGCTATTATCATCGAAGATACACAATCGGATTGCCCGGATCCGGAAGTATGTTTCGACTGAGTTAACGAACGAATTCTCTCAATTACGTTCATTGGCGGAATCGTATTATTCTTTCGCAATTTATTTTGCGCCTTTCCTTTTTCGAGTGAAAATTTAATTGGATATTTCTCTCGTGCCGTGGAAATAACTCTTCTTCTATTTGAATCGTGTGATTTTAAAACGACACATGTCCTTTCATTACAACTTTGCAGGAAATAGAAAAAACTGTTTTATTCAAATACTAATATCTACAACAGCAATATTTTAGCATATTATATCGATTTCTGTATGAATAAACTACAATTTTTTTTTCTAATGTAAATCAATAGGTAGGTGTAAATAATTTAATTAAAAAAAAATGGGCAAGTGTTATTTTAAAAACACATGTGACTTGTGTTGTTTTAAAATCACACGATTCATTTGGAGAAGCGGACGGTTGCTTTGCAGCTAGGTAGACTCAATAGGGATCCCTTCGGCCTTTTGTTTTGTGTTCAACGCGTTATTGAAATTACTTGTTATAATTACCATGAAACATACTTTACATACCACTATATTTACAATTCTCTTATTCATGTACATGCACCTACCAAATATATTCTTCTTGCAATCCACTCCATCCAAAGGTTGTCTGGAAAAGATCGCTCTAAGTGGTAAGACCACCAATTCGCAATGTAAAGTTGGTTAAGGGTCATATTTTTTTTATTTTTTACGAAAGTAGACATAATTTATTAGGACTAATTTAATTTTTGTTTTTCTAAGTTATTTTTAAGCACCTTAAAAAATTAAAAATAAAATTCACTCCTCGTGACGTCATTTGGATGCAGAACTTTGTTTCTTAAATTTTTGTAGTAGGCGCAAGAGATTGAGTTGAAAATAATGCATCGGATGAGAATACCTGTCATACTTGTCAGACTGACGTTCGTTTTGGTTGTTTTTTTGAACTGTTGGTTTGGGTAATCTGTGGGTGAAAAGATCGACAGTCGGCCCAAAATTTTTTGTGTTGACCGGTCATAGCGCGATAGAGTAAGGTTCACACTGATTTCTATGTTGATCTGGCTGCCAAATATACTATCTTGCAAATGACGTCACAGTCGACCACAATGAAAGGCAAATATATCGTGATTTTTTTATTCAAAATGCCAATATTGATAATATTTCCTAGCTTTAACGAGGGGATTATTGTTATTTGAACTATATTGGCTGCATTGGTTATTAATTCAGCCCTACAAAAAAAAACTTTACATTGCGAATTGTATAACATTACTTAGATATAAGAAACTATTTGTAATTCTTTTTTCTTTGTGCAAAAAAGTTGTTTTTCAGTAATATAACCCAAAACTTGAAAACCGTGTTTCCAATATCGGTAATTTCTTATCAGCAAAAGAATCAAATTTTCATTGTTTTTTTTTCGTACTATGGAGACTGTATGAAATCAGAAATCATCAATCAAAGAATTTATTTCAAAGTAAAAAAATTACATTCTGTTTGTTGAATGTCAATGTACTATGTTAGCCGCTGCCATCAGGCCTTATGTAGTGGAGAAAAAGGCGGCGGAAAAAAAAAATAGTTTTCTCCCCTCTGACCATCTTTTCTCAAATCATCTTAAACTTAATACATCAGAGCCTATTTGATAAGATTCCATGATCGCCATCAATAACTTTAAAAGCCAAGAAATTAGTTAATTTTCTTACAAAAGTAGGAAAAACATTAATGTTAACCTTCAAAGACACCCTTATATATTACACCCACAAACCCAATAGAATCCCAATATCGCAACTGCCTCTCCGTTTTCACGTAAATAGTTTTCCAAGCGAAATCATTATCAGACAGCCAAAATTGCCGCCATTACCTTGATTATTATATCTCCCATCGATCGTTGAGAGTTTTATTTGAGGGCCCATTAGAGAGACAAAACGATTTCCGTGTCAACACTTCAGCACTATCAGAACACTCGTTAGATACAAGTGCTGGACACTTTATTTTTAACCGACTTCAAAAAAGGAGGAGGTCATCAATTCGACGCGTATATATTTTTTTGGCTATGTTCCTCCGTAACTCCGTCAAATCTTAACCGATTATTTTTTTGTTCGAACAGATATAACGTCCCATTGGTCCCATTTTAATTTGGTGAAGATCTGATGAAGAACGGAACTCTTCAATGGACATCCTTCAGTAAAATCCGTATGTTTCATAAAATAGCGTAAAAGTAGTCCCAAGGTAATTTGGTGATGTTCTGGCGAAGACTTTCGGGGATGGAAATTAAGAACGTCAAATTTTAAATCAACTAATTAAGTAGGGTAAATTATGGTTAGAAGGGGCTCGTATATTTTTCTCCCGCTCCTTTTTCAATAAAAAATAAAAATTGACTTCGTAATACTACAGCACTAAAAAGTTAGATATAATTTAAATAATTAGAAGAATTTATACATGTAGGTATTGTAGAAGTATAATTTGTAGTCGGTGCCCAGTTTCATGACCAGCACATATATTTTGGGCACCGACTCCAAATTACACTTCTACAATACCTACGAGTACATGTATACATTATCTTAATTATTTAAATTATTTCTAACTTTTCAGTGCTGTAGTGTTTCGAATTCGGTTTTTATTTAATACACAAGACTTGTGAACAAAATATAGCACAGGACCCTTTATGCTATTACTCTATCGATGATTCCACTACTGATAAGATAAAAAGGTTTTCGACGAAATTCGATATTATTCGGATTTGTCAATTTTTTTTAAGTGAAAGCTTCTTTAGGCGCAGTTTTTCCGATTAGTAATCGAAAATAATTTACTAATCAAAAGATGAGGATGGGCGAGGATAGGAGTGGCGTGCCTTGAGGGAGGCCTATGTCCAGCAGTGGACAAGTATAGGCTGATTGATTGATTGAAACGAAACGACGGTTCACGTCGGGCTCGGGTGGGTGATGCTGAATCGGATTTATTCGGCCCCAGTTGACATTTAAATTTTAAAACTAATATATATGTCGTAGCCATATCGTAGATTGTGCTACATCATGATGTGGTTAGCCATACCACGAAATGTGTCCTTTTCATGAAAAGACCAAGTCAAACTGGCCGTATCGTTTAAGCATCAACGTTTGACGATATGGCAATCTACGTTTTGCCATATCATAATGTAGGATACCCATGACTTTTCCATGCACCCACCTGATTTAAGTTGGACATATTTACTGCATTGAGCTGAAAAATAGATTGAAGATGCCTAACACACTCGTATTTAGTATTTTGGTGCATTTGAACCTTATAGGTTGAATAAAATACCAATAAAAGAAGCAAAAGTTTAATTTTATCACTCGTAAAATACAATGCGGTGCAATGATTACAACAACATGAGATTGCTGCCCTACTTTTCTCATTTTGCACAGTAGGTATTTACGGGAATATTGGCGTCACTAGAAATATTTTCTGTCACCTCCATGGTAGAAATACACAAAAACCAGCATCAGCGCCTCTAACGGTGGATAATGGAAGTATTTTACGATATGACCGCTAACGTTTGGCCGCATCATGAAATAGTCATACATTTCGCTATTCAAATCGTCAAACGTCGGTCGCTCATTGATCTGGCTAAGCCATTTCATGATACGGCCAGTTTGACTTGGCCTTTTCATGAAAAGGACACATTTTGTGATATGGCTAACCACATCATGATATGGCCAATTCTATGATATAGCTACGACATATATATAAGTTTTCAACTTATATATATGGACAAACTTCGACCAAATAGGGGCGGTACTAGCGAAGGGCATGATAAAAAGTACCCGAAACGCATGCAACGACTGCTTGCTTGCTTGCTTCGTATGCTTCGTGCTCACAACGACAATAGTAGATTGTGTCTCAAGGGAGCAAAATGATATATTTACGGCGAGGGCGGTATATTGAATCCTGAGTGAAGCGAAAGATTCTACAATAGAATCCCGCGCGTCGCGAGGGATTCTAAACTAGAATCTTGAGCGTAGCGAGGGATTCAAGTGTTTACGCCCAAGACGGAAATAATTTTGCTACCGAGTGACACATACTGCTTTTCACACCTGCTATAAGGAAAATTTAAATCAAACACAATTAAGATATCGAAAGAAGTGTGGACGACAATTATGATCGATTGCAACAAAATAAAAATCGAATTGGAATTACATTTTGTGAAAATCTGCACACGGATCATGCTGAGGGCAATAAAAAAAAACTAGAATATCAGGGAAGAAAAGTACAACTTTGATCCCTCATTTGAGGGAATCAAGGGATCTTTTCTGAATAGCAGGTGTGAAAAGGAATATTGATAAAGCGAAAACGATCGGTCAGGATCGTGACAAGTGGCAAATCCTGTTCTGTGCCTACACCTCCGGGATTGTGGCGTGAGCAATGTACGTAAGTATCCACTCCTACACCGTGTGGTCATAGGAATACTCTCTCTTTTTTTACTTCGCGTGATAGTTTGCCTTAAAATCGTTCTGAATAGAACAGAACAGAACAGAACAGAACGGAACGGAACGGAACGGAACGAAACGGAACGGAACAGAAAAGAGCAGAGCAGAGCAAAGCAAAGCAGAACAGAACAGAATAGAACAGAAGAGAACAAAACAGAACAGCACAGAACAGAACATACCAGAACAGCACAGAAGAGGCAAGAACAGAACAGAACAGAATAGAGAGAATCTCTGAGAATGCTCTCTTTAAGAGATTACCTGTGCCATACGGTTGCTACATACAAACATATTATACATACGTACAAAAACCGGCGTGAGTGCATGCAACGACTAATTAACTAACGTTAATGAAGCGAAAGAGATCTGTCGGGATCGTGGCAAGTGGCAGAACCTGGTCTCTGCCTATACCCCTTCGGGATACAGTCGTGAGTTTTGTGTTATGTTTATAAGAACAAAATATAACGCTCAATTGATTTCGCAGTGTGGGGGTCTTGCTGATCCGACATATTTGGAGCATCGATTGAAGCAGCTACAAAGGAATTAAGGACACTCTCAGACCAAGACATATTTCCGATATCTAGAACAACAGTAAAGCATTGTCAACGCCGATTGCAGAGGATTCGAGTTATGCCTGTGTTGCTACTGCGTGGTGTATTCCTATCTGACCCATTTAACCGGCGGACCGAAAAAATATTAAGAGAGTAACCAATGACTTCTGAATTGGGAATTTCACTAAGACCTAACAATAATGCAGCATGCACATACGCGTCTCACTGTAGGGCACAGACCTTCCATCAGAGAGAGACCATGGGGTTTAGCACCACGCGTGGCCACCAAGGATTGACAATTTCAACCGCTGAGGTAGGTGAACATCTCAAACACTCAGGTGTCATCACGATGCTTTCCTTCACAGTTAGCGACTGGTAGTGCTAATCTATGCATATATAGCTTTATTATGTCTATATATTATGGGAGGATGTAACTTTGCACTAAGTTTGTCAATAACTCGTAAACGTTTAAACAGGTTTGGAGATTTATCCTTTACGTAGATGATGTCCTGATTATAAATATAATATTATTCTGATCCCACGCCAAAATAATCACGTACGAGTAAGTAGCTAGTTCACTAAATATCTGTTTTGTAGCAAGACAAAACAAGGACGCATCAGGAACCGGCCGCAAACTTTATTGGATTTCCACGTTATTTCTAGCTGTTTCCTAACAATCCTCCATCTTGGGGCAGCTTCAGGTGCCTGCACTTGTTTGTTTCGACGCTTTAACACAATATCTGTGGTTCTGGTTGTGCACGCTGTGTTAGCATGTACACACACGCTAAAATCTGGGTGGTTTTAGAGCCGCGGTTACGTAGGTAATTTGTAATTCAAAATTACTTTTTTTTAGACTATTGCTTTTAACTATAGACGTAAAATAAAGTGAAAAATTGTGTTGAGAAAACGAGGTTTCTCAATTCAATTTTTTATTTTGAGTAATCTTGTTTCGAAATATTCTCGAACAATTCGTATCGCTTCTCTGTCTATCAGAACAATGACCCGCGGACCCGCGGCGCCCGCGCATCGCTCTGCCTGGCTAGACTAGGCTAGCTAGCTGGTTCTCACAGATTTGAGTTTGTGTCGATATATTTTTGGAAAATGCAAACAGAGTGCCTTTTCAAAAATTAAACAATCTAGTGTATTCAATAGCTATCGCTCCAAACACCCAAAATCAATGGCGTATTTTCACCCGACTACTACTCGTTTACTTTTCCGTTTTACAATTTTCCGACGTTTCGGTACTTTTGCAAGTGCCGTAGTCTTGGTAGACTGAGGTGGAGGTGACAGGCGTCTTTTTGAAAGTAAGTATTAACTGTTAGTTTCCCTCGGCAGAAATTATTAAGTTACGTTCCAAAAATATTTTGGAATTTTTTTATATTGAAATTGACACTACAATAATTTTATATAATGTCAAAAATACTGATTCCTGGTAATCTACTGTTAACAGCTGTCAATTGACCAAAGTGCATACAAAAAAAACCACTGACAGCTGTTTTTATCTACTTGTTTATTTATTTATTTTTCTCTTCGTCGTAATTCAACATAATAGTCCAATACGATTACGGTGATATAATGATGTTAGCAGCTTAAAGTTAATTTCACAATTCAGTTTTGTTAAAATAAGTACTTATGTGAGTTGATACTGGTTGATCCGGTTTTGTAAATTTGTTTTTTTTAAACGTAAATACTCAGTACGTTGTATCTTCTGAGGTAACCTATAATTCGCTATTAAGCTTGTCTACTTTAAGAATTTAGTTAATTTGTAAAGCTGGTTGGTTTCCTGAATAAACAAAAACAAAAACAAAACAGTAGATTAACAGCTTGTTAGTGTACGAGAAACCGGGTGTTTGATTCTTGCTTTTACAACAAAGCTGTTCATATTGTGTGAGATAGAGGGATTGTTTATTGTTATTCAATAATAACAACAAACAATGATAATTATAATTTTATAGATTACCAAATAAATAATCGCGATTGGACCCGAGGTGGCTGGGTGCCATACATTACTGTATGTAATTCTTTTCACGATTGTTTGGTTTCATCTCTGTTTTGTTGACGTTCGTATCTTTTGTTTGTGTACCTTTATAATTTACTTCGTGTTTCTGTGACAATTTAAATAAATATCCTCTTTCTTTCTTTCTTTCAAATACCTAGTTATCTAGTCCCTTTCTCTTACTGACAGTGCTAAGTCTACGATTGTACAAGATTGTCTCTCCTATTTTGTTACATAATTTTACTACCAACAGAAAATATTTTAATACTTTCCGATGAAATAGGTTAATATCGGATTTAACACAAAGTCTCCCTGAAATACAAGACAGAGTCCCCAGACTGGAACTAATTTTCTAACAATGTTAATTGTTTTCTGCTATCTTGAAGGACCTATTGAACCTGTATTGCTGTAACAAAGAGGTAGGAGGGGCGCTTATAACAATAGACGTCACTTGGTAGATAGTTATTGCTTTAATAAATAGTAGCTACTCACGAGCTGACTAAATAACTACGAGTAGGGGTATTATTTTTTTTTACTGCACAAAGACAGTGTACAAAAGGTGGAATGCTAATGGCATTTTCTACTAGTCAATCTGCAAGGGGTACAGGAAAGGCAGAAATTGACAACTGACATTTAAATATTACGATAGATTTTAAATCATCGTTATCACCAGCCATTTGACGCCCACTGCAGGATATTGGCCTCCCTCATGGTTTTCCAAGCTTGCCGGTCTTGTGCCGCCCGCACCCAGCATCTCCCCGCCACCGTAACCAGGTTGTCAGACCATCTTTTAAATAATTGAATCGTTTGATTTTAAAACGACACATGTCCTTTCATTACAACTTTGCAGGAAATAGAAAAAACTGTTTTATTCAAATACTAATATCTAACAACAGCAATATTTTAGCATATTATATTGATTTCTGTATGAATAAACTACAATTTTTTTTCTAATGTAAATCAATAGGTAGGTGTAAATAATTTAATTAAAAAAAAATGGACAAGTCTTATTTTAAAAACACATGTGACTTGTGTTGTTTTAAAATCACACGATTCAATTATAAACGTCGTCTCAAATCAAAACATTAGGAAATATTACAATGTTGATTTTATATTGTTTTCCGTAAAATATTGAAAATTCTATCATTCGATAAGGTTAAAAAGTGTTTTTTTTTTTATTGAGCTGTCGACGTCAACTACAAAGCCATACGATTTGTGATTGGAATTTTAACTTCTTATGATCCTTCTTATGTTTGCTTATGGTTCAGTAGAGTAATTTTCGGCACCGGAAAAATATCACTTTTTTACGGGCCATTTTTTCAACTACAGGATTTCGTCAGAATTTGGTCGTGCTCGTACTTTACATATTGCATCATATAGCGCCGAGACAAAAGCTGCTACTGAAAAAAGATAGTTTCTCAGCCGCTATTGGTTTGTAGTAGGCTGCTACGGCTCGATAATAATATTACAAATAGCGATATTATCCACTCCTATAAAGATCAAAAGGGGAATATAGCAAAACAATCAACGGTTGTTTCTAAAGGGTAGTCTGTAATAATCGGATTTGTACTCGCTGTGATGACTCTTCAACTCAATTGTATCTTAATGCTGGCTTCAGACTACTCCCAGAAACGCCAATACATTTTATGAATCGTCGGAAGTATGAAATGCAGTGTTGTGACCGCGTCACTTGCGCGATGAATTTTATTTTTGCCTCGAAGACTCATATAATAGATTTTCTACAGTGACACAGATAGTCTTGGACATACTGAAAGCTATGGAAAGTATACGCTTGATAGAAAAGGTGAAAAGTGAGCAAGTTTTGGATTGGTTAAAGGATAGAAAAATAATGTTGAGCACGTTTAAATTATATAGAAGATGAAATATGTTGGGCCACTTGCTACATCTCTATAACGTTATAAAGAAATCATAGGTTCTTATCTGTAGCTAGGCCTACATAAACATAAACTCACGCTTGTATCCCGGAGAGGCATGCAAAGTTCTTCACAAAACTCTTTCGGTCGGTTTCTCAGGAAGTGCTAAAATATTGTCCTAGGCCCTAGACCCAGAAACGCCCGTACATCCCTTGGGACCTAGGGGATCTACGGGCGTTTTTGAGTCTGCGGACTCTATAATATTGTTCTGAATACAGCGGACTATCCGGAGGAATTCGAGGAATTCGAGAAATACCCGTGACTTAAATATACGGTGCTAAGATATCCTAGGAATCCACGGGCGTTTCTGAGTCTGCAGACTCTAGAATATTGTTATGATTATAGCGAGCTGTAAAAAAATACAAGGTGGAGGAATTTTTTAAATCCGAGAAATATCCATGACTTAAATAAACAGACCGTGCTAAGGTATTATCCTAGGGATTTAAAGGCGTTTCTGAGTCTGCACACTGTAACAGGACAATATTTTTACAATATTGTCCTGTTACCGCTTGCATACATAAAGTCACAGGTATTTCCTGAATGTCAAGAAATGCCTGTGTCCTTAAGTATACCGACGCTGCTAAAATATTATAAAATATTGTAGGGGACGTATGGGTGATTCTGAGTCTGCGGACTCTAGAATATTGTCCTATTAGCGTGAGAGGCAATAAAGTCGCGCGGTGATCGATCGCGGCGACAATCGCGCGTTGGCGCGCCGCCAGCGCCTCCGCGGCGCCGGCCTCTGTATCGACGGGTTATAAGCGGCACAGTACACAGACAGACTTTCTGTTTCTGGTACATCGACAATCTAATCTACTGTTAACAGCGATCAGTTTTTTTTTAGGGTTACTAAGACTCTACTCTCCGTCTGTCTGTCTATCTGGCTGTCTGTCACCAGGCTGTATCTCATGAACCGTGATAGCTAGTGGGTGAAATTTTCACAGATGATTGTATTTCTGTTGCGGCTATAACAAAAAATACTAAAAACAGAATAAAATAAATATTTAAGGGACGCTCCCATACAACAAACGTTGTCTAAAGACAGCGCTCGCCGCCTAGGGTCCATCTATGTACCCTTCACAGCGAATATGTCATTTCGTTAAATGTTAATGTTAAACGCTTCTTGTTGTTATCTATAGATGGCGCTGTTCTCAATGTACCTAATCTATTTTGTATAGATAATGGTACGGAACCCTTTGTGCGCGAGTCCGGTTCGCACTTGGTCGTTCTTTTCTGTATACAATTTGGCTAGCTGACAGCTAGTAGATTACCGGGTTGTTAACAGTGAAGAACGGGACGCGAATGTGTCGAAAACTAACATTGACATAAAAAAATATCATTATAAAACCGCACTTGCGCTAATTCTAACCATACGCAGAAGGAGTCAACTCACTCAGTTCAGCGCTCGTGTTTCGGAAAGGTCCAGTAGAATTTAAGGGGATTATTCCATCTTCAAAATACCGAAAAAAATCTATACTAAGGTGCAATTTTGCTTTATTTTTATAAATGATATTTCTTTATTTATCTTCGAGCTGCTTTCATAATAAAAGTTGTTTGTATTGATCAATAGAATAAGCACCTTTGGCTACACTGGACCTCTGTAAAACACCCATGTATCATGATGCCACACCCGCCAAAGTCGTCCTTCCTTTGTAGGAAACGTCGATTTACTTACTGTCCCGTGTCGTTCAAATTGTATGATGCGACTTTAGTGCCCCAAGCTTAGCAACGGACGTCCGAACAAATACCAACTGCAGTAAATAGGAATCACACAGGAATAGACGGATTTATTGTGGCTATGGATCAAAATAAATTGTATTTATTATTTTTGAGGTATTTTCTACAGGAATAACATAGACTTTTGATTTGGCATCGAATAGAGATGACATTCGTATTATTTACGAGTCGAATGTTAAAGTACACTTTAGCGCAAGGAGGCTTCCGCGTCAGTAGTGCAGCGATACTGATGCGGCGATAGGGCGACAGTATTATGGAAATGTATCAATCAATCAATCAATCAGCCCGTATTTATTCACTTTTGGACACAGGGCTTCCCAAAGGCACGCCACTTTTTTCTGTCCTCTGCCATTCTCATCTAGCGTGCTCGTTGGCGTCCTGCGCTGCCTTTAACAATTTGTGGTCTCCACTCGAGTACCTTTGCACCCCATCGACCATTGACAGGCTATGTCAGTCACCTTAGTTTCTTAGCCCCATACTCTAACATATTTTGAGTGTAACGACACTGACGTCGTGGCTCCGACGCTTTGCTATCGCACAAGGAGTGTCGAAGGACAAACCGTCAGCGCAAGTGGCAAACCTTAGTTTCTGGTTTCTTGGTTTCATAAACCTTGGCGTGAGTTTATGTAGTGTAATGTAACCCCCCCTCTATTTTCAGATGTATATCACCATTTTGTTATTCGCTGTACATACCTAATTGAATTATAGTGGGCGTTTAAGTGGAGATTAAAATAGTAATTCCACAGAACTAAATACCGATTATAATACATGATAACAAAATCAGAGGTTAACAAGCTAATCCCTAAGGCGTCAAAAAGGATCTTAACAACACATCGCCGTTTGTTAGCTAGTAGATCCCACGTCGGCAAATTGTCGTGACTTGCCGTTGAGGCGCCGGATAATGTGAGTAGGGGCTTTGTGATGAGAGGTAGCGGATTTCGGTATGTATAAGTGTGTTTTTACAGTGACGCTGGAATCTTTTTTCCCTCTTTTGGGAACTCTTCAATTTTTAAAGGGACTCTTGAAGCGATTTGGGTGTTTTTTATAGTGACTCGAATATTTGCTTTCTGAAAATACAATTTGGCGGAGTGGTACTGATATTCACAACAAAGAACGCCAGTAAAAAAATAATAACCGACTTCAAAACAATGCAGCACTAAAAACACCAAATAATTTTAACGAATATGACCTTTAAAATCAGTGTAGGTATTGTAGAAATATATATTGGAGTCGGAGCCTAAAACGTATGTGTTGGTCAGGAAACTGGGAACCGGCTTCAAAATATGTAAAATTTAAAGGTCATATTCGTTTCAATAAGTTCTGTGTTTTTAGTGCTGTATTGTTTTGGAGTCAATTTTTATTTTTAATTTAATTACGGAACCGCTGCGCCCGCGTGAATCGCTTTTGAACTCGTTTGTAAGTCGTCCCGTCTCAACCCGACCCGAAAACCCGTAGTGCTGACCGATTTCTGTCACGGCAACTACTTAAAATCTGGTGTTGGTGATGTTAGTGTGCAAAACCAACCTTTTTTGTAAAAGTTCTGCCACAATGCAGACATGCGAGCACAAGACCACAGTGTAAATAGCACATACTTTATTTATAGAAATCATGGATATTGAAAAGTCCTAATATCCCGAAGATTTTTTTTTTAAATAATGTTGTCGAATGTTTAAACAGATTACAGATATTTTTCACTATTGTCCATCCCTAGCTCGAATTAAGTAAAATGCTGACCCGAATCTCGTACTCGTCATAAAGGCGTGGAGTGATGTGAGTGGTGGAGAATAGAGAGATTTGGTGAAATCTTTTCGAAGCAAAGTATTTTTGTACTGGTAAGTACGAAAATACTTTACTTCGAAAAGCATCATTCTTCTTTTTTTACTCCAGCTAGATATAATATTTGAAGTTGTATGCCTCTTTTCTCATCGCCAAGCGAAACAGATCTTCCGAAGCTGACCATTCCATTTTCAGAGATTACAGAGCCATGACTTTTTCTGTCTGTGCGGTTTCTCTCCTCAAGTTTTCCATCACGATAATTTGAAGAAGTTGGTACCGTTAATTACAAAGTGGAACCCAAGTTTTTTATTTATTCAATTTGAGTTCTCAGGATTGATGAACCCCACGTTCATAACTCAAGCGGTCCAGTATGTTTCGTTTTGATTCCGGATTTTGCCACTATTCACGACCACTGGGCAGCTGACGTAACACTGAATTGAGATGCATGTTACAAAGCATCTTCTTTATTTCATTGAATTAATTTTTAATTTAAATGTTAAAGGACTAATGTCGAAATAAAGTTTTTGAGCCCTAAGTTACAGCCAGCAAACTACAGCTTTTCGATTTTACACTTGGACCATACCCTTGCAAGTTTCAACGGTACGTGATTCCAGCTCAGGCCTGCCGCCATCAATCTGTGCATGGTGTATGTTTAGCTCATTATCGCCATTTACTATTACTGTCAGACCTGTCTGTGCACCTACTACTATAGCTGCTCGCTCAAGTGTTTAATTTGACCATTGAATAGGATGTCCAATAAGCAGATGGCTGGCTTACTATTCAATGGAGGCATGGCCAATGCTCATTTGCGTATGTTCTGTGATGTCAGCTGTGATTGTTTAGTTATGATTATTTCCTTTCAAATAAGTCCGCCTTAGTAAATAGTTGTGTAACAAAGTGTGATAAACTATTACAATTTTCAATTAATCTAACAGCGCGTTGAAGAATAGTAAATTATAATTTCCACACAACACAACCACTTCTCCTGATCCCAAACTTCAATGTTGTGTGTGCATGCTTTAGACCACAACTTAGTACTCATGTCATATTATTACTTTTATATCGTGTTGTGATCTGTTTTGTACACCAAATAAAATAAAATAAATAAATAAACTAGGATACCCTGTGCTAGCAAGCAAGCAATGGAGTGGAATAGGAATGGCTAGTGTCAGCAAATTTGTCATACAGATAAACCTGAATGTTGTAGTATTTAGCTTAATAATATCTTAAGGGACAGTTCATAACATAAACTCACGCCTATATCTCGAAGACCAGAGACCAGAGTTTGCTATTTGCCACGATCCCGACAAGCTTTTTTCGATCCATCAATATTTATTAAATGCTGCATGCACGCCATTCCACGCACGCCGGATTCGGGTAAGTTTTATCTTGGCCCTTCCACCCACATTGTTGATGTATTAACCGTCTGATACAGTTGTCAACCGATTAACCTTTATACCTACTTTGGATACAAAATCACCCGTAATATAATTGAGCAGAGTGTACGTATTGGTTTTGACTGTACCATCGTATGTGACGTGACGTCATCTATAAGACATCATAATTATACGATATTTATGGGTCGACTAAGCTACAGCAATCACGAGCGTATAAGCTAGGATTATTTCCAGATACTAAGATTCTGGCGACCTCCGTTCTCAACACATTTGTATTACAATTAGGAGTTCCATAGAGGAGTCTTTGGACTGTAGATAAAACCGTTTCGCATGCAAGTCAAGTAATTTATGTGGGAGAGTTAGGGTGAGACGGAGCAGGCTAAATGGCTTTTGATGTGAAATTGATAAACAAATTTAATCATGGAATTAAGATTTTAAGGGAACGTTCTTTTTATTGTGAGAAACAGTATTTTTGATTATTTTATCATTAATGATAAAACATATTTTGTAAATATTTATGATTTCTAAACTTTGGCTCAAAACTGTGAAACCTTATTTGTAGTGGTAGGAAGTGTCATAACGTTGAAAAATGTTTTCTAATATGTTAAATGCTTAAGAGGCTATTGTCCGGTACGCGTAAATAATTTAAAAAGCAATTGAGTTGGCCGGCGCCGACCATAAGAAGCTCGGAACACAGTATTTTTAGGGTAACGTACCCAAAGGGTAAGGGACCTGGAGTATTACTAACACTCCACTGTCCGTCTGTCTGTCTGTCTGTTACCAGGCTGTATCTCATGGACTGTGATGGCCAAACAGTTGAAAGTTTCACAGATAATTTATTTCTGTTGCCGCTATAACATGGCATACTAAAAACAGAATAAAATAAATATTTAAGGGGGGCTCCCATACAACAAACGTGATTTTTTGCCGTTTTTTGCTCGATGTTAATAACGGCAACCGGTATATGCTTGAAATATTTAAATGTTGCATAGACAATGGTACGGTAGGCTGTTTTTTTTTCAAAACTAGAGAACTAGTACGTTTCTAAATCATGGTTATAATGTCCCCTTAATAAACGGTGAACGAATTCAAAGTTACCCTGTAGTAACACCAAGAAAATTTTGGCGAAGATAACCGCTACATATAAAACACTGACTTATTGGTCTATTCTTTAGGGTTCCGTACCTCAAAAGGAAATAACGGAACCCTTATAAGATCACTTTGTTGTCCGTCCGTCTGTCCGTCCTTCCATCCGTCCGTCCGTTCGTCTGTCGCGTAGAGGTATCGAGTTGAAATTAAAACCATATACTCAAGTCTACATTCCCTTGAAGCTGTGAAAAAATCTAACTTTTAAGTGAACGTGAAAAAAGATACAGCCGTTTATGCCGCAAAAAACCTACATTTTGACACTCAGGGGAATCAAAATTTATAGGGTAGGTACTTTCCGTTGATCTAGAACTATTTGGCAACTAATATCGTCTTATACTACAAGTACAGGGAAAAAACTGAAAACCATACATTTGTAATTAAATCATAAAAAAATTGTCTTTGAAGTTCGGGAAAAGCTCGGAAAAAACTGCGAGACTCGATTCCTGAACTATTTATCGCCAATTGTATACTTTTTTTGGTCATTGGTGTTTCTGTAAAAATTTTTCCGGTATACAATAAAGAATATTCTTATCTTATCTTATTTATAATATGTAAATTCTTCCAAATTTGTACGGAACCCTCGGTGGGAGAGTCCAACTCGTACCTGTCCGGTTTTGTACAATGGGAATCCTTGGAATACTTATAAATATAAAGGTTACATTTAGTCGACATCGCAAAATGAAATACACTTGTATTTTCACTAAAGAAAATAAAATGTTACCTACGTGGGGTATCAAATCATTCGTTCTGCCTAGAAAAATACACGTTGGCGTTAAATGGTGTTATTGTAGTATCATTAAAGGTTACATAAGCAGCCTATATACGTCCCACTGTGGGGCACAGGCCTTCTCTCAGTGAAAGAGTGCCCACCGCGCATCGGCGATTTCGAGCGCTAAAGTATGTGAATAGCTCAGACACTCAGGTTTCCTAACGATGTTTTCCTTCACAGTTAGCGAGTGGTATTGCTACTATAACTTCACAAATGTACATAACTAAGAAAACAAAGTCATAGGTACATGCCCGCACTGGGAATCTAACCTGGGTCTCTCGCTTCCGAGTCCAATGTTCTACCCACTAGGCTTCCACCGCTATACAGGTTGTGAGTAGGTACTCTGAAAATTACAAAATCGAACTGTAATAACATAAAACAATGCAACAAATAAATGAATGAAAATGTATTTTTTTTTTTATATTAATGGCAACTCAAATCGGTCCTGTCTTGGACGACTTCTTCTGCCAATGTTTTAACGTAAGATGTAATTTACATTCTGTTTGTTGAATGTCAATGTACAATGTTAGCTGCTGCCTTCGGGTCGTGTTGTAATGGAGAAAAGGGAGCAAATAAAAACCACCCTGAGCATCTTTTCTCAAATCATCTTAAGTATTATTTGGTATTATTTGTATATTATTTGGTACAAGTACCTACCTATAGTACCCGACAAATAACTTGAAAAAATGACTCTGCCTTCACAGGGACGTATTCCGAGATCCGTTGGCATGTGACTTAGAATTGTTCGAACTTTAGTTTAGTCAAAATAAAATTCATTCCGACTGCGCGGATTTTTCTTCGAGTTTTCTGTCAGACATTGTATTTAAAATGTGGCTGCAAGGGGATCGACCTGGACCTTTTGTGCCACTTAAATTGTATGAAAATTAACGTTATACTATACCCTGTATGGTTTTCAGGACTCGGGTACCAGAGAAAAAACCCATAAATTAAAAACCCAACATATTTTTGCGTGTTACGAAAGAAAACAAAACTCTTATGTCGAAGTAACAGAGCCCATTTTACAGTGTACTGTTACCAAACCATAATGTAGCAAAACATGTAACAGAGGTTGCTGAAATTTTTGGTCACATATAAACGGAGTTCTTTTCAGATAGTGACACTAGTATTTGGTAATACTTATAAGAAGGACATATTGTCTAATACCTTTAAACGAGCAATTCTTGTATATAGTTATAACAATCTGAATCTCGGAAACGGCTCCAACGATTTTCATGAAGATTAGTATGCAAAGGGTTTCGGGGACGATAAATCGATCTAGCTAGGTTTCATTTTTAGAAAACGTCGTTTAACTCGTGTTTTTCGGCAATGACAAACGAAGGTAAATTTCGCCATCATCTACAAGGTTGTAATAATAGCTCAGATGGGTAATCGGGTGGTCTCGAAACCCGTTCGAGCCTGTCTCCAGTCCGATTATTTTTTTCCCTTTTTTTCATCGTATCTCAGTGCAATTTCCGAAAAAACGCGATTAACAAAAAAAAAATACCGGGCAAAGCGCGATCATCCAGGTACTTATCGTAATCCACAAAAGTGTTGTAATGAAAATTCGTAAAACCTAAATATAAAGTTCCAATAATCAATATCCTATGGCTGAGTAATCTGACTATATCTGATTAAGCGTCACCAGCTGACTGGATCCGAGTGTATACGATTTAGCGTTACCGGCCGTCTGTAACCGAGTATTCGCGATTCACCGTCACCAACCAACTGGAGCTGAGTATTCGCGATTCAGCTTCACCGACAGACTGGAGCCGAGTACACGCGACTAAGCGTCACCGGCCGATTGGTGCCGAGTATTTGCCATTCGGCATAACCGACCGTCTGGTGCCGAGTAATTCCCATTCATTCACTGCTCCGTAAGAGTGTACCTAAAGTATTTGTCACAAGCTGCAGCGATCACAAAATGCAATATATGAAGATGTACACAGTCAAAGAGGTAATAAGAGGCTTCTTCATCATAATATAAAGCTAAACGCCTACATCACCCTATCCACTTGGCATCAAGTTATTTAACGGTACATCACACCGAGCATCTTAAGATAAATAACATACTTGATCTAGGAGAACGTCACTAGCTTGGCTACATATAATGTGTGGCACTCTGCACTGGAAGATGCATACCATTCACTGCTTGATGACCGATCGCCGATAAAAATTATGGAAAAAACTTAGATAATGAAAGAAAACACCTTCTTCTCAACGCAGCGCCAAAATCTATTGTTTGAAGGCAAAGCCCGTACCAACCGGAAGCAGAAACGCGCGACGCCCGCCTTCCGCCAGCCGACTTCCGCGTCACTTCCGGCCGCCATATTGCCGTGTGTTTCAGGAACCCCATTGTAGTGTGTGATCTATTCGCGCCGCGGCCATTTTGGGGCCAAATTGGAATTTATTGTCGCTTTTTGTACCAGGTTATTATGGGCGAAGTTCAGGTAGGGTTGTTCTGTTACGATAATTCCTGCTACACATACTCGTCTTTTTAGGGTTCAGCACCCAAAGGGTGCTAAAGTAATCTTATTAACTCTAGACACTTAATCTTTCTTGTTTCGACGAATACGCGACAGAAATATTGTTGTATATTTTTGGTGCGTGTGCGGATAACAGTGGTGTCTCTTGTCAACTCGATGTTCGTCACGGCTTGGCAACGAATTCCGGCAGCCAAGTACTATTTTTTCGAAATATTAAAAAAATATGTAGAATATCGCAATTTATGGCGAACATAAAATTGAATTTTGCCCTGAGTGGCGTAAAAAAGTATGTTTTTCTCTCCAATGTCTATAGTTTAAGATTTTCCTTAAAATGAAAAACTACTTTTTTAAATTACTCTTTTAATAAAAAATTTCATGAGAATATCGGTTTTGATCTGCAGAAACGCGTGCCATTTTAAACAGAAAAATTAAATAAGAGTATGTGAGAAAAACAACAAATTGTTTTATTAAAAAATATATAATATGCCTGAAACATCAATGCAGCAAAAGTTCCAAAAACAAAAAAGTTTTATGTTAAACTTAACGCTTCAAAAAATGGTCGTCGAATGGTTAAGTATTATTGGGTAGGTGAGAAGGTTACATTAGGGTTAATGCCTACAACGTCTGTCCGTACTATGAAGTATTTTTTTCCTATACAAAATTAGTTCCGTTCTTTTTCCGTTTTCGCTCCCTCGTAAAAAAACAGTAAAACACACAGATGGTATGGTTATGGACTTCCATAATTAAATAAAGAGAGAAACCATTTATTTATATTGCCACAAAAGCATACATGTAAAAAATAACATGATCTATACATTATTAACTTAACACCGAATAAAATTACTTGGTTTTTTGGTTTTATCCGGTGATAGTGTGTAGTGCTTACGAAAGTTTTAGTCCGAAAATAATCTATATACCTATATACAGAATCTAAATCCACAATCCAAATTGGCCTCAATATATCCAATATCTGTATGAGACATTTAGTAGTAAATACTTGAAGCAATAGGAGGTTTTCTTTTTGACTATTAAGAAAAAAAAGTAATTTTCAAGAACTCTGTAGACGGCGCTGAACTGACTACGTTACTAGCCGTGCGATCCGGTTTGCGACTGTGAGCGGAGCTATCATGGGCAAATCGGAACGCACTAGAGATTGCTCGTGTACTCGCGCGTCTTTGATAGCCGTTCCGAAATGGACGTCAATGGATATTGTGGTAACGTGAATGGATCAAGTCGGAACGATATTTATTTTTTGATGTGACAATGACATAAGTATGTAAGTTTTGTTTGATGATCTAAAAATTACATCCAAATGAAATACTCAAAGAATTATGTGACGTTCCGTTCCTTGCAGTAACATACCAAATTCAGCCCCATCTATGCAGTGACTAGGAAATAATAAAAAAAAAATTAAAATAAAATCCCTGTATGGAATAATAACGTGGCGATAGACAACCTAACGCCCACAATACAGTCGATAGAAAGAAAGAGAAAGAAAGAAGACATTTAAATTGTCACAGAAACTCAAAGTAAACACAAACAAAATACACGAACGTTGTTGAAACAAAAATAAAATCATAACAATCGTGAAGAGAACACGTGAGGCCTATAGAGTCGAAGGCAGCCGGGCACCACACAGCTGGTCAACCTTTACATTTTTGTTGCAAAGTCGCCCGTAACGTAACTGAGTAAAGTGCACGAGTGTAAAGGTTAATGGACTCCACTCGACTTTACAGGTGACTGCAACAATAGCCCATCGGTTGACCTCTTAACTGTGCGTAGGTACAAAATAAGGCAATCACGGGTGAAATGCACTCAACTTTGCCCCCAGAGGTCGTGTCGTGAAGATAGGAGCTATTGTTAGAAGCTCAATGCATTGCTTCTGCCACTTTAGGCTATTGTGTGAAACTCAGTGTTTAACTGAATTAACTGTTAGGCAGAAACCAGGGACTGCCACTTACATAACATACATAACATAACATAACATAAACTCACGCCTGTATCCCAGAGGGATAGGCAGAGACCAGGGATCGTAGCAAGTGGCACTCCCTGATCTCTGCCTACCCCTCTGGGATAACATACATAAACAGCCTATATACGTCCCACTGTAGGGCGCAGGCCTTCTCTCAGAGAGAGAAAGAGAGTATGGGCTTAATCACCACGCGTGCCCACCGCGGATTGGCGCTGAGTGAATAGCTCAGACACTCAGGTTTCCTCACGATGTTTTCCTTCACAGTTAGGGAGTGGTATTGCTACTATAACTTCACAAATGTACATAACTTAGAAAACAAAGTCATAGGTACTTGCCCGCACTGGGAATCGAACCTGGGTCTCTCCCTTCCGTGTCCAATGTTCTACCCACTAGGCTACCACCGCTGCCACTTGCCACTTGCTATTTGCTATTAAATATATCAAACAAAACTGAAAACGAAGAGGAACGGTACCTAGTACAAACACAATCAGCCCTAACAAGTATTTGGAGTCGATAATTTATCGAGTTAACGAACTAGAATCGAAGCGTGTGTAAATAAATTAGACCACGTGACTTTCGGGTGACTACGTAAATGGGAGGCTGTCAAAAAAATCATCTTCATTTTGACTAGTCGAAATCAAAAAGAGAAAGAAATCGGTCAGGATCGTGGCAAATGGCAGAACCTGGTCACTGCCTGCCTACAAGATACAAGCGTGTTTTTTTGTTGTATTGTGTTTTTCATAAAGAAAAAGTTTTGAAAATAATAAACTGTTTTGCCTCTTACAGTATCTCATAGCATAAGCCAAGTAGCCATGTCCCACTGAAGGATGCAAGCCTCTCAGAGAGAGATTGTGTGGTTTAAGCAGTTGCAGAGGATTTGACGCATGGTCAAGCTCGTCCATACATGATTAAGTTCCCCGACTAGTATGCACGATATCTTTCAGTTGAACTATGGTACTACAAGTGACGGATGATCGTTGGACTACTTGCAATGAAAAGGAAAAAATAAACCGACATACATACGATGGTTTTTTTACACGTTTAAGTACTCGTTCGCATGACGTTGCATGCTTGATTGAGTCTGTAAAATTAAATAAAGCTTTCTCTTTCAAGTAGATTTGTTATGCAAGCTAACCACAATACACGATCCAAATTGTTGGATCAAGCGTCAAGCCCACTGCAAACTGGGTGATTTAATGGTGGACGTGACTTGATCGTGTATAGCTCACTAAATGTAAGTTCTGAAATATAAATAAAGAGAGCAATATCTACGCACAGTTTGGTACACTTAAGTGATAAAAAAATTGTTCTGTAAAGTGTGAACAAATAAAAAAACATTGCATATTTAAGAATTTTAAGCTCTAATGGGGAGCTTTCCCCAGAGTCTAGGAAAAGATGACAAAATTCACCTATTCTACTTTCAACCAAACTTTTGCCAGGTTGACAGTTGTGGTAGTCGGGATGTACCGTGACAATGTATTTACTTGTGGGTGTATTTCATCTGCGCGTGTGCGTGCGTACTTTTATCACTGAAGGAATCATTACCGATTAAATTCATATGAGTAATGAGATAAATGTAGACACACAAATCTCATTGAGATACTGTGTTATAATAAATTTTGGTTGTAACAAAGTTATGATGTTTTTTCGTATTTTATTCCAGCTGAGAGTTGTGTACGTGTTGAGCAAAAATCTACTTCTAACTTTGAAATAGATTAAAAAATAACAGCTGTTACATACAACATTTTGATACTTACGAACAAGTAACATACGTTCGTATGAAATAGCTGATATTTTTTTTTGTAATTTCCGAGTTAGAAATAGTACATTGTTCACCGAGAGGAGAAAGTGACCGATTACCGTCGAGGGTGTCGTTTGAAGCCCGAGCCGTAGGCGAGGGCTTTAAAACACCCGAGATCGGGAATCGCAGTTTCTCTCGAGTGATACATAGTGCTTTATACTACACCTGCTTGATAGTTTTATTTTACTTTCTACGAAAACTGAATCCTCAAACAACACACAAATTGGAAATGGCGCCAATGGCGTCTGCAATTTTCACATGTTCTTTTTTCAAATTGTTTATCCTGCCGCCGCAGGGTCGCACTGCCAGCCCGACACCATCCAACACACAGCTAGTGGCCAGTGTCATTTTGCGAACTTGGAGATAAAAACTCACTGTAAAAACTTTTTGGCTTTTGATATTTAGGTTACCGGCGCATAGTCTTACCCAAAATTAAAAAAGAAAAACCACGTAAGAAATGGATTTTCATACACTTTTCTCTCCCGCTCAGATGCGTTTTCTCCCCGCATATTTGTTCGATATGCAATGACGTACTTTCTACCGTAAATTTGATAAAGTATCAAGGTACTTTCCAAGCAGGTGTAGTATAAATGACTTTTGCTCGACAGAAATACAAGCCCAGCTGGAACAAAACACCAAAAATACACCATAACTTTTTTACTATTGAGTATGACTCTGCATTGTATAACATACTAGGAGAAAGTAGAATAGAATAAGAGCGTTGATAGCGAAGCGGTACAACGCCGGCTTCTCATTCGGTAGTTCGTGGGTTCGAATCCCGGCATGTACCTACCAATTACTTTCTGTTCTACGTTACGTACATTTGTGAAGTTATAGTAGCAATACCACTCGCTAACTGTGAAGGAAAAGATCTTGAGGAAACCGCAGGTCTGAGGTGTTCACATACCTCAGCGCTTGAAATTGCCAATCCGCGGTGGGCACGCGTGGTAATTAAGCCCGTACTATCTCTCTGAGAGAAAGCCTGTACCTTACAGTGGGACGTTTATAGGCTACATACAATCTTCGAGCTATTACCGTGTGCTGTCTAACCTCCACCAGCTCTACCTAAACATAGATCAAACGAACCAACATTTCTCACACCTAATTAAAATAGATGACCCATTTGCATACATATTAAGATTTACCGGCTCCCTCTAGCTCCTTGGGAGGGAAGGAGAGGCAGTCACTTTTAAAAATCCATGCAGTAGAGAGAACATAAATATTTTAAGACGGGCATGCACCGACATGGAATTCAACTCTTTGTTAATAGTTTTCTCTCGTAAAATATTTATATTTGGTTTAAGCCAACTGGCTAACAGCCACTCGCTAACTGTGAAGGAAAACATCGTGTCGGATACCTGAGTGTCTGAGGTGTTCAGGCCTCAGCGATTGTAATCGCCAATCCGCGGTGGGCGCGCGTGGTGTTAAAGTCCGTACTCTCCCTCTGAGAGAAGACCTATGCCTTACAGTGGGGTGTACTGTACACCTACACGCTCATTTTTGGGTGGTTTGAAAGCCGCAGTTATGTACCTAATTAGTAGGTAATTAAAAATGGCATCTCATTAGACTTTCACTCTTAGTGTTGAGAAACCTTGTTTAACTCCTGAACTGCACTCGCGGAATGGATGCGCCAACAATTAGTACTAAAGGGTAAAGGACCCTATTACTAAGACTCCGCTGTCCGTCCGTCCGTCCGTCCGTACATCTGTCACCAGGCTACAAATACTAAAAACAGAATAAAATTAATATGTAAGCGGGGCTCCCATGCAACAAACGTGATTTTTTTGCCGTTTTTTGTTCGATATTAACAATGGAAACGCTTGAAATATTGACTTGACTTGACTCGCACTTGGCCGGTTTTTTTAAAAGCAAACCAGCGTATTCAATAGCTATTGCCAGGCACGTTCACTTTGCGATGTCTTTCAAACCACCCAAAATTATTGCAGTATAGGCTACATGAAAAAGTCACGTGCTTGAATATTGAATATTGGAGTAACAATTTATCCGAAAAACGCCAGTGTTGTTAGAAAGCTTCTTTGGCATAAGAGTTATCCAGACGTACACAGAATGAAATCGTTAAAATGCGTAACATGCGTATTTAATTACATAGAAACATACATAAAAAGACACAGAAATAGCACCTTTCTTTTGTAATCGCCGGAATCGAGTAAAATTTCATTATTCTTCTTGTCATTCTTGACTTTGGTCGCGGGTCCAACAATAGTCTTTTCATAGAGTAATAGGAACAGAAATACGTACATATTCATAAAAATAGATAAAAAATATTTAATTAATATACCAGGGTTTGCTACTTGCCACGATACTAAGACACCTCTTTCGCTTCGTCAGCATTTATAATTAGTCGTTGCATGCGCGCACGCCGGTTTCGGACGCATTCGCTAATACCTACATCCCCTATTAAATTTGGTCGAGATTATGTCTGCCTGGGACGTTTGTGCACGCGGTTATGTACCTAAATTCTAATATTTCGAAAAAAGAACTCATTCATACAGCAGAAGGTGTTGTAAATGACTGAAATGTTTGCGATGTCCTTGCCTAGCTAACATGGCACCGCGCAGGATGTCCTAGTTTGGGACCAGAGCAAGTATGTTATTCCATTTGATTTAATTCTTTTTAAATGCACCACGGCACGCACTCCGTAGTACAATTATGGGTTACCGTAGGCACTGACTGAAAATCAGCGCTTAGGGATCACTTAGTCAGCACAACACTGTATCAGCTGCCATTTGTGGCAACTTCGACATACCACAGGCTACATCTATGGTCCTGTTTTATTTATTCGTTTTGTCTGTTGTGTATTTAGTTTTCTTTCTGATGTTGTGCATATTATGTTACTTATCTGCTTATTTTGTTTCTGTGATGTATTTTGTTCGTATAATAATTGTCTCTCTTCTTCTTCTTGATTGTTTTGTGTTCGTTATTACATATAATTTTTATTATTTAAGAATTGCGCATTCAAGAGGTACCTATCTAACGTAACGGTCTTGAAGTGCTAAGAAATCATAAAGTTTATAAAACTAAATAAGGAACACTCTTCAAATGCTTAAACTAGATCAGATTAACAATTGGGCAAGAGCAGACCAATTAAAAAACCCTTCTTGCTTTTTTTCGGTCATACATCATTCTGTTTTCGAATAATTAATCGATGGCACGTTTGTCAGCTGATACGGGTCCTTAATTAAATAAAAAGTAGAAAACTCCGAGCCCGAAGTTGTTTCTAATTAAAAGTTGTTAGCCGCCGTGTTTGAATTGATACTTCAATGGAACATCAAACAAAGTCCGATGTTGACTTTGGTGACCAGAGCACGAAATAAAAACTCTATAGCCAAAAGAGCGTTAGGTGTGGATCAGCAGAACGTATCGACACACAGTTACATTATTTATTTAAGCATGCAGACGCACACACACAAGTAAATAAGGTAAATAAGTAAAACATCATAAGCAGGTAAATCTGAGTAGTTTTTAGGGTTCCGTACCTCAAAATGAAAAACGGAACCCTTATAGAATCACTTTGTTTTCCGTCCGTCCGTCCGTCTGTCTGTCAAGAACCCTAGGGCCGGTTTCTGAATTGAGAATTTCACTGAGTAAACACTTAAGTAGCGTTCTGTCACGCTCTTTTCTGACAAAATAAAGGAGACAGTACTACAGTTAACTATTTATTTACTTAGCGAAATCCTCAATTCAGAAACTGGCTCTTTATCTCGGGACCGCGTGGACCTCCACGCGTTCCCGCAGTGAAGGAAAACATCGCGAGAAAACCGGATTACCCGAGGTGTTCACATACCTCAGCGCTTGAAATTGCCAATTCGCGGCGGGCACGCGTGGTAATTAAGCCCATACTCTCCCTCTGAGAGAAGGCATGTGCCCTGCAGTGGGACGTGTATCATCATCGTCATCAGCCATTTGACGCCCACTGCAGGACACAGGCCTCCCTCATGATTTTCCAAGCTTCCCGGTCTTGAATATAGGCCGTATATATAGGTTACATAAAAAAAAAAGCTGTGGACGTCAGCAATTATTTCGACTCAGAACTATAATTTTCTTGTCGACACAGCTTAATACCAACTACACGCATTAATCCTGTGTGACAAGCAATTTGGACGGTACTTACGAGTATTAAGGGCAAGGGCAAGTGAGTCTCTATGTAGGTATTTGCTTGGTGAACAAAATGCTGGTATCAGATCTTTTCTGCAAACCGTGAAAACAGATTTTTCAGTATCGATAGTTAAACCATTTGCGATAAGCAAAAGTTTAAAATATCATTTTCACCGTTGGCGAGTGGTACTGAAGAAGAAGAAGAAGAAAAAGAAGAAAGACAACAACAACAACTACTACAACTTCACAAATGTACGTAACTCAAAAAAAGTCTTTGGTACATGCCGGGACTCAAACCTACGGCCTCCCGAATGCGAGGCCGGCGTTCTACCGCTGCGCTACCACCACTACCACGGACTCACTAATCCAAGCAATTTATTTCGGCAAAACTACTGGGTGCGTACCAATTTTCACAAGCCTACGTAATAGGTTTCTCTTCAAATTCTCTTACAAAAAAGGTACAAAGTACCCGAAACCGGCGTGCGTGCATGCAACGACTAATGAATGTTGATGAAGCGAAAGAGATCTGCCAGGATAGTGGCAAGTGGCAGATCCTGGTCTCTGCCTACCCCTCAGGGATACAGGCGTGAGTTTATATTATGTATGTATGCTCTAGGATATAAACCTGAGCTTGGCCTTTATAACGCTTTTTTCCCGAAGTAATTTGTTCACACAAAGCGCTTCGCACGTCGGCCACAGAAATGAATGAAACAAAAGTATTCCTCAGGGTGTACAGGCCCTGTTTTTATTAGTATGCAATTCATGGTTTGCTATGCCGTTTACTATTACAATTCGATGCAATAACAATAGCTGATTAACCCGTACATAAGTAGGAAGACTAATTGCACTAATTGGTTAGGCAATGTGCATGGAATTGTCATAATGTACAATGAATTGTACTTTTATGAAACGCGACCTACCAGTCTGATTGTTTCATTCACAAACTTCGTTGTTCGATTTGAACTTGGGACTGTTTTTATTGTAAGGGAAAAGAGCCGATTGTTGAGTGTCAGAACTCAGAATGAAGAGCGTACCTGCATTGATTTATATTATGAATGGCCATAGTGTGGATTTTTGCTAAATGGCTTCATGGGGTGCACGAAAAATCACTATTAACATGATTGAGAAATTGATATGGCACTTGCAAAAACGATCTCATTTGCTATTTACTGTAAAATACGTAAACTAACGAAAATAAATATTTTGTAAATTTTTTTGTAGCTCCCATACGTGGCCACTCGGACGCTGTATTACCAGGGACACAATTGAAGTACAATAAATCTGAAGCGGTTTGTGTGTCCTTGCTGCTAAGGGTTTAGTTTTCCTACCTAGACTTTGAGTTTTCTGGGTTTTGAAAATAATACGACCACATGCAGGGTGAAAAATATTGCGAATGTAATACGTGTAACAAAATTCGAGGAGAGAGGGTCAGGGAACATAATTGAGCCAATCACACACAAGATCACGTCACTTCTCTTGATTGCTGTTGGTCGACGATGTTGTGATAATATTATTAGTGTATCGAATTGCTGATAGGTGGCGCGTAGATCGACAATGGCTCATTCCAATATGCTCCAACAAAATCCTTCTGTACGCCTCCCGTTATTCCCGCTATGTTACCCCTCAACACATAGGCACCCCACGGCGTCAAATTACACATTAAGCCCGTCTCCTCATGGTCACCACCCGCTGTTTTTGATTTAGCGTGTAAACGAACCTCCAGAGCCTGTGATGTGCCGATTGTAGTGTTTTGAAAAAGGATAAAAGGTGTGTAATGGGATTTATTTTGAAAAAATAAAAGGTGTGTATTTATTTTTCGAGTAGTCTTTCGAGCGTTGGTTCAAAAGATGTTGTGCCGGCTCTTACTTGGTCACTCATATTTGCGTGTGTATTTAGCAAATATTAACCATCCAAATCTTTAGCACTGATTTTAACGCATTGTAAATCGCTGGCAAACAAGCGTCAAACTCTGTTGTAAATAAAATTGTAAGCAGTTTTCTTGTTACGAAATTCAAGGCATTTTTTAACGCTTTCTGAAAAGCAGCTTTACGGAGAAAGTGTTGATCTAACTAGTTTTTCTTTCTAAACATAATAATGCTCTATGTTACAACCAGGCAGTCTTCATCGCGGCTTTTCGTGTTCTTGTTACAAAGTTCTGGGCTCTTCTAATCACTTTCTGCAGAGAAGCCTTATGAAGTAACGGTAGCTCTAACCAGTCAATATTTCCAAACACAATATCCTCTATACCTAATACATCCAGGCAATCTTCATCGTAGCTCCTATTCCTATTCTTGTAAACCAATTCTGGCCAGCTTGGACCACTTTTGCAGTGAAGCTTTCATATTATTGTTCCAGAATTCTGTACACTTGATCACTGTTTGCAACAAAGCCTTACAGAGTAAGTGCAGCTCTAAATAGCTATTCTGTCCAAACACAATATTCATCCAGGCAGTATTCATCGCGGCTCTTCGTGTTTTTGTTACGAAATTCTGGTCACTTTCGATAATTTTTTGCAGTACAGCTTTATGGAGTGAGGGTAGCTCGAAGTAGCTATTTATTCCAAATACAATATCGTCTATATTACATACACGCTATCTTTATCATAGCTGTTTGTATCTTCGTGTTCTTTTGACAAAATTCTGGGCACTTTTGATATTTTTTGCAGTACAGCTTTATGGAGTAAGGGAAGCTTTAACTAGGTACTTATTCTTTCCAAAGACAATATCCTCTATAATGCATCCAGGCCTTCTTTTTGTATTCTGAGATACAGGCAGTCTTCATCGCTTTTTGTTACAAAATTTTGGGGCACTTTTGACCAATTTTTATAGTGAAGCCTTACAGCGTAAGAGTAGGTGTAACTAGCTGTTCCTTCCAAGCACAATTTCTTCTGTGTTACATCCAGACAGTCCTTATCGAAGCTCTTCGTGGCTTCATATTCTCGCTACAAAATTCTGGGAATTTTTTATAACTTTTTACGGTGAAGCTTTACGGAGTAAGTGTAGCTCTAACTAGCTATTCTTTCCAAACACGCTATCCTCTGTCACGAAATTGTCTTTGTTACCAAATTTTGAGCTCTTTTGAGCACCTTTTGCAGTAAAGCCTTACGGAGGAAGTGCAGTTCTGACTAGCAATTTTTTCCAAATACAATATTCTCTATTCAGACAGTCTTTTCATAGCGGCTTTTCATGTCTCCGCGTTCTTGTTACAAAATTCTGGGTACTTATGATCACTTTCTGCTGATACGCCTTACGGAGTAAGGATGGCTCAAGCTAGCTACTCTTTCCAAACTCTTTACTAGATTCGTGTTCTTGTTACAAGCTACAGGGCACTTTTGATCATTGTTTGCAGTAAAGTCTTACGGGGTTAGTACAGCTCTTACTACCTATTCTTTCCAAACACAATATTCTCTATATTACATCCAGGCAGTCTTCATCGCGGCTCTTCGTGTCTGATACAATAAAGCGGAGCGCACGCAAGTAGGGCATTTAGGATCGCTTCGCCAAACCGATTTGGAGCGCCTTTTTGTGGTAGAATTTTGTTGCGAAATGGAAAATGTTGTGCGGTTCATCGGAAACAAGGCTATTTTTGAAATAATATTAATAAATAAACGTAACCGGGTGTAGCTGAGAAGACGGTGACGTGAAAGGGTACAAATTTTGATAGGTCTCAAATCATCTTTTTAAAACTCATCAGGTGATAAATGCCTCTTTCTGTAAAGATAATAAGTAAATTTCACTAAGAAACAATTAACTTAGTTTTTTTTTCCCGCGATTTCATAATAAATTTAAGCTAAATTTATATAAATAAATAAAATAAAACGCTCGTACAGATCGCGATACTTTTTTCACTCAGCTTTGCTCTATGATTAAACAATCCGTTAATAGAAATCGTTAAAATACGAGAAGCGACAATGTTTATCAATTTGTTTGCTCATCCTAGGCCATTAATTAATGTCATTATTTGAAAAAATATCAACCTCCCTTTACCAATCTCTTTACTATGATAATATTGACTGCCTCTGTGGTCTTGCGGTTAACACACTTACTAAACACAAGTCGTAAGTTCGATTCCTACTGGAGGCCGCCGTACCTAATTTGTACAAATGGCCTTAGTCTGTGACCATTTTTTATGTTTGTGATGTCCTTGCCTGCGTACTATATCCTCGTTCGGGATCATGACAAGTGATTTTATTGGGTCATGTACAACTTGCTGACTCGGCAAACGTTGTTTCGCCGTATTAATTAGCCTACGACCTATTCTCGGAACTACCAAATATAAAAAAAAATATGCAAATCAGTGAAGCCGTTGCGGAGGAGTTCGATGACTAACACTGTGACACGAGATTTTTATTTTTATGTATCAGACTAGATGACCCCGTGAACTTTGCGTCCTTCACCTTCACGTCCTGTACCTTCACAAATATAAAAAAACGAAAATTTTGAAAAATCGGAACGGCCGTTTTCGAGTTTTAGCGAGACAAACGAACAGCAATTGATATATATATATATATATATATATATATATATATATATATATATATATATATATATATAGTTTATAGATTAGATTAATTAAGAAAGTGGTACAAACAAATTAGATTATTCTGACAATCCGATGTATATTGCGCAGCCGTGTCTTCCTACTTGTTAGTCTGTGGTTAAATCGCCTTTGCTATGTACATCGAATTGTCATTGTAAACCAATTGTGGTTCTATGAAATAGGGCCCAGGTCATCATAACTGTACAGTACTTTACACGTGTGCACTCTGTTCAGTTACAACACGGGCACTTTTGCGACTAGGTCGAAAGGTCGATGTTCTATCGACTGTATAATAAAATTATGAAGCTAAAACTCAATTTTTTACCTAAAATATCAATGGTCTTTTTTATAAAACCTTTATTTCTCTAAAACACCCTTTAGAAGCAGTTTGATTAATCTGTTATCACGTCTTTCCCGCCACGACAGACAATTTAAACTGCCTCTGAGGAGTGTTTTAAGGAATCACGTTTTCATAAACACCGTAAGTTAATAAACCTGGATTTTAATTAAAATGTAAGCAAGGAAGTGGGGCATTCAAATCAGAGCAGCAAAGACTTAACCCTCGTAAAATCTCAAACAATTTACGTTCTTGTCACACTCACAGCTTTATTACTACATCGGCCCAAGCACGTAAGCAAGGGTTTAATCTTAATTTAACGTTAACATTTATTTTTTGTTCAATCAAGCGCAGAAACCTAACGATCTTATTTATAAAAAGTTGATTCCTCTAAAACAATCCTCGGAGGCAGATTGAATAGTCTGTGGTTTAGAAGGAAGAAAGAAAGAGGATATTTATTTAAATTGTCACAGAAACACGAAGTAAACATAAAGGTACACAAACAAAAGACACGAACGTCAACAAAACAGAGATGAAACAAAACAATCGTGAATAGAACATGTGAGGCATATAGAGTGTACCACATACTATTTTATATTATGTCGTTTATGGAGTGTTTTAAGGAATTGTGTTACACTACAGGGCACAGGTCTTTTCTCAGAGAAAGAGAGTATGGGCTTAATTACCCCGCGTGCCCACCGCGGATGGGCTATTTCAAGCGCTGACGTTTGTGAACACCTCAGACGCTCAGGTTTCCTCACGATGTTTTCCTTCACATTGCTACTACAACATTTTGGCAATTTCAAGCGCTGACATTGATATATAGACCTTTTGTAATAAAGACTCTTTGACACTCATTTAGGGTACGTGATCATAAAAAAAAACTAAGTGTGATAGTAGTTCCGTTATTAAATCCCTTTATTTTGCGTCTCATTAACTTCCCGACAAGAGTATGTTGTGTATCACAAAACAAACTTTTCAACCCTAGTTCAACTTTAAGCCACGGTCTGGTGAACTCGGTCCCCGTGCTAGTGCCACTTTAAAGTTCGGTAGCGTGGCAGTAAAACAGTTAGACACTTAAAACATTTTGTTAATTTACTCCCTCTCCACTAATATAAGAACTCTACCGGGAGTAACAAAATCACCCTATAGAAGACTAGCTGTTGCCCGCGACTTCGTTCGCGTGGAAATGTTGATGTGTATTTTTCCGGGATAAAAAAATAACATAATCAGCCTATATACGTCCCACTGTAGGGCACAGCCATTGTCTCAGGGATATAGTGTGGGCTTAATCACCACGCGTGCCCACTGCGGATTGACGATTTCAAGCGCTGAGGTATATGAACAGCTCAGACACTCAGGTTTCCTCACGATGTTTTCCTTCACAGTTAGCGAGTGGTATGTACAAATGTACATAACTTAGAAAACAAAGTCATAGGTACATGCCCGCACTGGGAATCGAACCTGGGTCTCCCCACTGTTCCCCAATGTTACCGCATAAAAATAGCCTGTGTGCTAATATAGACTATAATCTATCTCTGTACAAAATTTCATCAGGATCCGTTCAGCTGTTTTTGCATGAAAGAGTAACAAACATACATACAAACTTAAGCGTTTATAATATTAGTAAGGATTATTTCTAAAAAGCGAATTTCTTAAGACACCCGCATTAGAGTTGGTATTGGGCAACCACTTTTTATGATTCCTTACTCACCGAGGAATCCTTACAGTTTCGCCGTGTCCGTTCCGTCTGTCTGTCTGTCTGTCTGTCTGTCCACGGCTTAGCTCAGAGACGATCATTACTAGAGAGCTGAAATTTTACATATTAGTCACGCCGACAAAACGGAAAAATTAAATATTAAAAAAGAAATGTTTTGGGGTCCCTCCACTACACCTAAATTAGCGATGCAATGTTTTTTTCTCGTAGTGTGGGATGTCGTTGAACTGGTCGTTCATAAATATTGTAATTAGGTAAACCATTTTTAGATTCAGGGATCCGTTTGCGAAATGTTAAGCCTTAAAGCGGCTAAGCGATTGATTGTAGAAACGTGAAAAAATTTCAAGTCAGTAGCACATATAATGAACTTAAAAGGAAAACAATCACGGCCAAGTAGGCTTAGTTGGGATTATTTTTTCATGTCCAATTGTTTGTCTGTTTTAAATCATTGTTATATGTATGTCTATGTGGTGTTAAATAAATGTTTTTCTTCGTCTTCTTTCTTCAGTTAACAAGTGACCAACTTATAAAAGAAAAACTTCGTACAAATTCCATTGAAAATTACTTTGATAAACTTGTTAGTTCTGTAAAGCGGGTAAAAAACCTCTCTTTCTACGGAACCCATGCACTAGACCGGTTTTTATGTATGAGGTGTCTCTCTTTTTTTTTTTAACTATCAGGCCTAATTTGTCGTTAAGCCAAGTCAGAGGCCTTAGGGCGGCTTGACAACTTCTGACAGTAGACGAGCCACTAGTCTACATCATCATCATCATCATTCAGCCACAAGAAGTCCACTGCTGGACATAGGCCTCCTCCATGGATTTCCAAAAAGACCGGTTGGAAGCGGCCTGCATCCAGCGTCTTCCTGCCACTTGAATGACGTCATCTGTCCATCTTGTGGCTGGTCGTCCCACGCTGCGCTTGCCGATATGTGGTCTCCATTCGAGAACTTTTCGGCCCCATCGGCCATCAGTTCTGCGTGCTATGTGCCCCGCCCACTGCCACTTCAACTTATTAATCCGCTGGGCTATGTCGACGACTTTCGTTCGTCTACGGATCTCATCATTTCTGATTCGATCTCGTAGAGAAATTCTGAGCATAGCCCTTTCCATAGCTCGTTGCGTGACCTTGAGCCTTCTTATGAGGCCCATAGTGAGAGACCACGTTTCAGTGCCATAAGTCATCACTGGTAACACACACTGGTTGTATAATTTCGTCTTGAGCGATTGAGGTATATTAGACGAAAAGACTTTTCTAAGTTTCCCGAAAGCTGCCCAGCCGAGTTGGATTCGACGATTGACCTCTTTCACGAAGTTGGACCGGCCTAGTTGGACTGTTTGTCCTAAGTAGACGTATTCGTCTACAACTTCGAGAGTCGTGTTCCCCAATGTTATTGGGGTGGGCACAACACGAGCGTTCGACATGACCTTAGTTTTATCCATGTTCATTTTAAGGCCCACACGTTGGGAAACTCGACTGAGGTCGTCGAGCATTATGCTGAGGTCTTCCATCGTTTCTGCCATGACTACTATATCGTCGGCAAATCGAAGGTGCGTGATGTACTCGCCATTGATATTGATGCCGCGTCCCTGCCATTCCAGAAGCTTGAAGGCATCTTCCAGTGCGTTTGTGAACAGTTTCGGAGAGATAACGTCTCCCTGTCTCACGCCTCTTCTCAATGGAATTGCCTCCGAATTCTGCTCCTGTACTCGGACCGACATGGTGGCGCTGTTGTACAAGCACTTCAGCACCTCGATATACCGATAGTCAATACGGCAACGCTGCAGAGACTCGAGCACTGCCCATGTCTCGATCGAATCGAAGGCTTTCTCATAGTCCACAAACGCTAAGCAGAATGGCAAATTATACTCCTCAGTCTTCTGTATAATTTGCCGCAGCGTGTGGATGTGGTCTATGGTAATAAAGCCCTTTCGGAAACCGGCTTGTTCGGGAGGCTAGAAGTCATCAAACCTGCGTTCGAGACGATTCGTGAGGACCCTCGAAAACAGCTTATAAACATGGCTCAGAAGCGAGATGGGTCGGTAGTTCTTCAATAGAGAGTTATCCCCTTTCTTGAAGAACAGCGTCACCACGCTTCTGTTCCATGCTTCTGGCGTTTTTCCTTCGAGCACAACGGAATTGAAGAGCTTCTGAGTCTACAAGCCTCCACCAATCCGGACTTGGCCCCCGTGGTGGAGTATGGCCTATACCTTCCTCAGGGAAGAGACCCGTGCCCCTCGGTGGGGACATAATGGGTTGATGATGATGATGAGGCCTAATCAAATTTAATGAAATTCGCGCTTTACGCGCTCTGCCAACGTCGCATCTTTCAGTAAATCCTTGTCCTATGTAAAACGTTAATTCAATTTAATGCATTTGGCTCTAAGCATTTAATTTTATTTATCAAAAAGCGCCACCATGTTTTTTTTTGTCCTCTACTTACGCTGAGTCTGAGTATGCAGGCGGGGAGTCCTTTTCCGAAAAGGATTTTTTAAATATGGGCGTAAATGCTGAAAAATGCTACATTAGTACAAGCATAATCAGCCTATATGCGTCCCACTGTAGGGCACAGGCCTTCTCTCAAGGAGAGAGTATGGGCTTAATCACCACGCCTGCCTACCGCGGATTGGCGATTTCAAGCGCTGAGGTATGTGAATAGCTGAGACACTCAGGTTTTCTCACGATGTTTTCCTTCACCGTTAGCCTGTGGTATTGCTACTATAACTTCACAATGTACATAACTTAGAAAACCAAGTCATAGGTACATGCCCGCACTTGGGATCGAACCTGGGTCTCTCGCTTCCGAGTCCGATGTTCTACCCACTAGGCTACCAACGCTCTGCTACATTAGTAAAAAACAATAATAATAATAAATTCCACACAACACAATCATTTGTCCTGGTCCCAAACTAGGATACCCTGAGCAATAGTAACCAGGTAAGGAACCAGTGGCTGCAAACCAGTGACTGCCTCGCTGGTCCAGCCGTTAAGGCTCTTAACTACCAAAACAGAAGCCGTGGGTTCGATTCCCACTGGGGGTCAGGGGGGGGCCTCAGTCTGGGTGTACTTCCATGTTTGTGACGTCCTTGCCTGGTTACCATAGCACAGGGTATCCTGGTTTGGGACCAGGTCGAGTGATTGTATTGTGTGGAATTTATTATTATTACTATAAAGACATTACAAGCATAGAAATACGCCGAGACTGAGGTCATTTGAACAAATATGCGGAAGGGGAGTTCTTCCCTCAAAAGGTTTCGCTGTCTGTTTTTCCAGAGACATTTAACCTGGTTGTCTTTAAAACTAGAGTTATTTAACAGGTTAGGTTAGGTTAGTACCATTAGGCGTAACTGGGGTCCCAATTAAAAAAGGACTTTTTAGTCATGAGCGTAAATGCTCAAAGCACTCCATAGATCATTGCAATACATGCAAAGGCCGTTGATAATGGTGATGACAATTTAAAATCTCCCACTTTCTAGCCTAACCACAATAATGTTATCTCCCTGATCAATTCGATAGTGGAGTTCGGATTATATCACGAATACTATGTTGTACGTTGTTTAGGCCGATAATCGGATAAGTGCGATGTGATTGGACACGTTTGTCGAGCTGTGCATTTTTGCACTGTGGTTCTCAAACTGTGGGTGATGGAATTGACAAAATTGGGACATCATTATGCCAACCAAACCCTGTCGGAATCCCAACGTTTGCGATAGCAATTTGTATGGAACTTGACATTTACATGTTCATGATTTGCTGCGCCTATTATTATATGAGCAGGAACCGATCTACACTACATAATTTTTTTATCTTCATTATGAGTTTTAAAACGCTTCTATTTTATTAACTTACGTCCGGATTCACTTACATGTAATTTTGTTGGCAGAGTCCGAACAAGCGTGTGAGTTAAGCTCTGCGAATCAGAGCAAAACCCGGACTCTTTAAACAAGACTACAAGTAAGTAAATACGCTCAATAATGTGTGGTGCTTACGAAAGCCTTAGTTCGAGAATTAATTAATTAATATCTAACATTGTAAACGACATTTTCTTAGAAAGATTAACAGTTTTTTTTTATCACAGCTTATACGTACACTAGGAAAGAATATCAAAAAATTGTTGTTTTTTTTTTTACAATTTTCTTCAATAATCAGCCATTTTTAAAGAATCGCTTGTAGTTATATGTAGACAAAAATATATCTCTCATGATACCAATACATTATGCTAGATTAACTCACGCCTGTATCCCGGAGGGGGAGGCAGAAATTAGGGTTTTCCACTTGCCACGATCCTGACAAACCTCTGTTGCTTCATCAATATTCATCAGACGTTGCATGATACCATTTACAAATACAAATTATTTATTAATCGCATAAATTTCTCTCTTGACTTAAATCATCTGAAGGATTTATTCGATAAACTTACGTTTACTGAGCCTTAGTTAAGGAAGAAGAAAAAAAAATCAGGCGAACGATGCAAGTCTTTTTGTAAGTGAGGGCTCTCACACATAAGCACGATACGACGTCGCGTCGTGCTACGACGCCCTAATTTGGCTTTAATTTGAGCGAAATTTTGAATCAATATTGAGCTCTGAGTTGAATAAGTCACGATTAGTTATGAGTTGACTAGATATTCACGATTACTTACAATAATTGAAGCCAAATTAACGCGTCGTAGCACGACGCGACGTCGTATCGTGTTTATGTGTGAGAGCCCTTATGAGTTTGTTAAATAATTTGTACAAAAGGACTTGCACCGGTCGCCTGACTTTGTTTCTTTTTCCTTAACTAAGGCTTAGTAAACGTAAGTCTATCGAATAAAATTCATGATTTAAGTCAAGCGAGCTATCTTGACGAAAGTCCTATAAAAGACGCAGATACTCTCCAAACGTTATTTCAAAATTTGAATTTTATAACTTGTCTGCATTTTGTTGAGGATCTTTTAACCCCACGGGCACACGGCAGAAGTTTTGGCCCCAACTTGGCCCCAACAAAACTTACCTACAACAGTTATGGACTCGTCGGACCGCAACTTTTCGGCAAAGATCGTTTTCAACTAGTTATTTTATAGGTAAATTTGGTTTGCTACTTCAAATTACAGTGATAGTTATGCTCTGCACTGGTAATAAGTTCGAGTAATAATTTCCTTTTTTTGTTGCACTAACCCGTGCTGAGGACAATAAATAGGTTTTTAAAGTTCAAGGTAATGTTCCCATTAAAAAAAATTACCTATATATTTTTGTAAAAATCTATCGACCTTTTATATTCCTGCTTATTGTCCTTAAACTGTTTGTACAAACATTTAGTTTGATGGTTTTGATATAAAATAGATAATAATAATGTATGAAAGGGGATTCTCTCTGCATAGATTACGAAGTAGTAAAATTACTTTCAAACTTATTTCACCGGTTTTAACATTCCCTTCTGAACCTTAACCTGCCTTTTTTATTCTCTAGTAGAACCCTGATTTAGTTTGAACTTAGCTCATAACACGCAACTAAAAAATCTAACACACGCAAAACTGATACAAGTTTATTTTATTTTATTTTAACCCTTTCGAAGCCAATTGCACTTCATTCAGTCGGGACAACATACATACCTACTTGACATTTATGTGTATGCACTTATAAATAAAATGTAAACCTTAAGCTTCTGCTGACGATACTCGCACATCAGCTGTTATACGAGGTGTTCCAGAATAACCATCTCAAATTCTACCGGATCTTTCTGAAACAACCTGCAAATAATTGCTTAATGCCAATACTGCAACTAGTAATTGTAATTGATTTGTAAGACTACAAGCATTTGTATCTTGCACGAGGGAAATACCGCAGGGTCTGAACGGATCTCCGCTCCAGTTCACGACAAAAGAATGAAAGCGTACATAAAACTCCTTAAAAGTTGCCCCCGGATCTTGCAATAAATCTGGGAATAAATCTTATTCACAAGAAAGGATTTGTACACGGCGATCGCAAAATGAAAAAGAGGTAGAAGGGCATGTGTCCACCAATTGCCGGCAATTGTAGTTGTTTTTTAGGGTTCCATACCCAAAGGGTAAAAACGGGACCCTACTACTAAGACTTCGCTGTCTGTCTGTCCGTCCGTCCGTCCGTCCGTCTGTCTGTCACGACACTGTATTTCAAGAACCGTGATAGCTAGAGATAGTTACACAGTTGAAATTTTCACAGATTATGTATTCCTGTTGCCGCTAGGTATAACAACAAATACTAAAAAAAAATTTTGAAGGGCCCATACAACAAACGTGATTTTTTGCTGTTTTTTTATCTTTGTGTCTAATGTTGTATAAATAATGGTACGGAACCCTTCGTGCGTGAGTCCGACTCACACTTGGCCAGTTTTTCTAAATTATCTAAAAGGCGAATGTGAATTTGCAAAATGTCGTTTCGTGAAGTGACGAGAAAATGTGCCTTGGGTGTTAACTCAGAGATCGAAATCACCAACTCAGAGATCGAAATCACCAACTCACAATAATTGATAATATGCGAGGCGATTAAGCTTATACTTTCTCCCTCTCCCTTTCTCTAAAAGAAGGCTTGAGCCCTACAGGGGTACTTTTATTATACTGTAGGATTTTTTTAATCCGAATCTTACCTAATATCCACAAATATTAGCCAAGAAAAATAGAAGGAAGGAATAGAAAACTACAGACACCAAAAATTCTAACATATATTCTAGACTTCATTCGGAAAGATTTATGGTCTTCTATATTTTTTTATTAGGTTTTACGGCCCTACATACAAATTCTTTCAAGTCTAGTCACCTTTAGGTTTAAGAGAAAACATAGCTAGGATCCGCATTATCAAAATATCTGTGACATCTTATTATACCTACCTAGGTATGAGTGAGTAATGCTTCTGTTTTTTTTACTTTTTAAGCTTAAGTTTTACAGTAGATGTTGTTTGTTCCGAGCCACTTCTCGCTTTGGTCGAATCGGATCTGCTTTTGTCATAAATTGAGGTCTTGGCACGGTCTTTATTCTTTTGGATGGAAAAAGAGTACAAGAACGTAATATAAGAATAAGTAATACAAGACGTACACACACACACGTAAACTACAAGAAAAGGAAAGTATACAAGAAATTACAATTGACCTTTTGATTTTTTTTACGTGGTTGAAAACGTATAAGATCTTATCATCACTGTTTTTGTTTGAAGACATAACAGACATTATTAGTTCTTTTATCATAAAAAAAAACAGTTATTGATCAAAACGGAAACATTTTCTTTTCTTTTTATTTTGTTATATGTTAAACGGGTCTAATTGTGATTTTAATTAGGTAAAATTTAATTACCTTAAATTCCCGACGTCTACCCGTAATCACGGCAGGTACTGCCGAAACGTTGATTACAACGGTAATTAAATTTTACCTTAAAAATAACCGCGATTAGACTCGTCTAATATATAACTATGTATGAGCATCGCGAGTCATAAAATTTTGTTTATGTTATGGTCAGAATTTATTTAGAATGAGATCCGAAACCAGAGGACGTACCACATTTTGCCATTTGCCATAATCTTAACAAACATATTTCCCTTCATCAACATTCACTAGTCGCCGCGTTGGATTGTTGTAATAACCATTGTAATAATTTTAGATTCACACCATTCCGGACCAAATTAAACCTAATGTCACAGTTTCAGAACCGCTGCTCGCCTAGAAGCCGGCTCATCAAATTCATAACAACTGTCTTAGCACGCGCAAACAGTAATGCGACGCAGGATCCGATATAATAAAGACGTACCTACTGCGCTCGCGCAGGTAAATGTGGATCTAAGATGACCACCCTGTTAGTGAGTGTGTGTTTGGTTGTATACAGCGTGTTCAGTGTTTCCGGTGACAGTACTGTTATCATAAAGGGTGAGTTTTTTAATAAATTTATTTACAATAGAAGTTGTCTCAGGCCTGCCCTTGACGATTCGATACAAAAAATAACTTACTTTAGTGAAGAATATAAGATGCATTTTACAATTTCTTAAACTGTTGGATGTCTAATCGTGAAATAGCTCATCTACCTAAGTAATTCAAGTACATTATTCTGTGTATTCAAGTGGTCTGACACTACTTAAAAATTAATTAAAAAAATATTAAACACATATATGAACTCACGCCTGTATCCCGGACTAGGTGTCTATTTCAAAATCTAGTACATTTTGGAGAAAAAATGGACAAGAGAAACTCCAAACAGTGCTACTTTTGGTTATTGCCAGTCACACCGGCTCACACCATATAGTGTGAATGTGACGAAAAATATTATTATGTGTCACACTGGTGTGATAAAATAGTGTGACAGCGAGTCCGCACCCCTACATGCTCACACCCCCTTTTCGGGTAGGTACTTTTCATCTTGCCCTTCGCTAAAACATCCATTATTAGTTTGACGATTATCTGCCTTAGACCTCCCTTACCGCTCCTTACAAGGCCCAGAACTTTGTATGGAACATGTGATATATTTTTGACATTTCGGAGTTCAACTCCTAATAAAAGTGGTACGTATTCCTAAGATAAAACCCTAACGAATTGAGAAAGGAATGTTGCGTTGGTTTGGCCATGTGGAGAGGATGAAGGAAGAAAGATTGACGAAACAAATATATCGAGCGAATGTGGGTGGAAGGGCCGGTAAGGGATGACCCAGACGGCAAGATAAAAAGTACCCGAAACCGGCGTGCGTGCATGCAACGACTAATGAATGTTGAGGAAGCGAAAGTGGTCTGTCAGGACCGTAGCAAGTGGCAGTCCCTTGTCTCTGCCTACCCCTCTGGGATACAGGCGTGAGGTTATGTTATGTAGTAGTAGTAGTCGATTGATTGGTTGCTGAGCGAGTGTATGGAAGTTACTGATACCTAATGATACTAATACCTAGTAAGTCGATTGATTGGTTACTGAGCGAGTGTATGGAAGTTACTGGAACCTAATGATACTAATACCTAGTAATTTGATTGATTGGTTGCTGAGCGAGTGTATGGAAGTTACTGATACATAATACTGATACTAATACCTAGTAAGTCGATTGATTGGTTTCCGAGCGAGTGTATGGAAGTTACTGATACCTAATAATACTAATACCTGGTAAGTCGATTGATTGGTTGCTGAGCGAGTGTATGGAAGTTACTGATACTAATATCTAGTAAGTCAATTGATTAGTTGCTAAGAGAGTGTATGGAAGTTACTGGAACCTAATGATACTAATACTAAGTAAGTCGATTGATTGGTTGCTGAGCGAGTGTATAGAAGTTACTGATACATAATGATACTAATACCTAGTAATTTGATTGATTGGTTGCTGAGCGAGTGTGTGGAAGATACTGATACATAATACTGATACTAATACCTAGTAAGTCGATTGATTGGTTTCCGAGTGAGTCTATGGAAGTTACTGATACCTAATGATACTAATACCTGGTAAGTCGATTGATTGGTTGCTGAGCGAGTGTATGGAAGTTACTGATACCTAATGATACTAATACCTAGTAAGTCAATTGATTGGTTGCTGAGCAAGTGTATGGAAGTTACTGGTACATAATTATACTAATACCTAGTAAGTCGATTGATTGGTTACTGAGTGAGTGTATGGAAGTTACTGATACCTGCTACACAAATTTACCTGTGTTATAGCATTCAGGACCGCAACCACGGGTAATTTGTTATTACAGAGACTGCCGTTGAAAATAACAATCAGCAGGCCGTTTGCACGTACAATGTTGTGGCATAAATTCTGCTCTGCTATCGGATGTTTTCGTTTAGTAACAAATAACACATCAACATAATTAAACATCGCTATTGTGGGGCTAAGTTGAACGTAGAGGTTTTATAAACAGGCGAAAATGTCATTCACACATATTAGACGGACGTCAGCAGAATATGGAATTAAACAGTCAACGATGGAAATGCAAAACGGCGCTAATTTATAAACAAGCGGCCGCTTTGGGGACTGAATCAATGTTTTAATGTGAAATGTAGAGGAACGTTTCAAAGTAAAAGTACTGCTTAGAGGGAAAAAGAAATAATAAAACAGTAACTTCAGTATTTTATTGTGCAATGTAATAAGAGTAATTTAAGATATGAAGACACGGACCTCAACACAAACCAGTTATGGTTTTAGGAGATCCGAATCCATACAACCTGTACCGATATTATGGGAACCTACATAAAAAAAATTACTTCTTCGAATTCGTGCCAATGTCGGGAACAGTGCCCTATTTCATAGCATTGCAATTCGTGGTTTACTGTAACAATTCGACGTACATTGCTTAGATTATTAGCCCACAGATTGACAAATAGTAAGACTAATTGTACTAATCGGCTACGCAATGTGCAACGAATTGTCATATTAAACTATGAATTGTTGTTTCATGAAACGAGCTTCAAACTCATACAAATAAGCTTTAGTTTAAAACTAAAGGCGACATTAGAGCCACTTTTCTTCTTCTTCCTTGAAATTGAATGTTTCTTTGATTACAGGTCTATACTGCAAAGACCCAGATGATAGCACATACCATCCAGTCAACTCAACATGGCGTTCGTCAACGTTTTGCGGAAACTATACATGCAAAATCCGAAAAAAGAACGATACGATGAAATCAGATATTTTCATCAACCCCACAAACCAAGGCGATGACGACCAAGTTAACGCTGGCAGCGAGCATTACTTTGTCAAAGAAAAGAATTCGGAAAAGAATCAAAATCAAAATGACACTGATGACAAAATAGTTGATCTAACCAACTATAATTACACATTGAAAAGAGACGAACTCATAAAGAGATTCGAAGATAGTATAATAGCGAGTCTTGGTGAGAAAGGGGACCGGTATCTGAACACAGCAGAAATAAATTCAATAACAGATTTGCTTCATACGGTTAAAAAGAGCGACTTAGAAGCAATATTGGAAGTATACACCCTTGCCAAAGATATTTTCAACGAAATCGACGAAACTACTATGGAAAACCTTGCCGCCGGAGAAAACTTAAAGATCACTTCTGCAGAGAGAGATGTAAACAAACTCTCATATTTTTTTGACCCATACGCCGTTGCTCATGGCCAGAGTAAATACCTGAGAGATTCAGAACATGACACTTCCAATACAGTAAATGCGGTCCTCCCAACGCCAACATACAATGGGCCTTTTCTGAGGCACTACAATGAAAAGTTACTCGAATATTACCCCACGTCCGACTTCCACAGAACATCGTCTTACTACCATCCGTACGCATCAACCCAATCATTATCTACCAGCCCTGCTTATGCACTAAACAAATACGAACAAAATCTAAACGGCTCATGTTGCCCACAAAGCATTGCCAACTCGTTTATTGCCTCTTATATCACTGAGAGAAAATCAAAGCCGCAGTTCATACCTTACCCTCTAACTTACATCCTCAAAAACAACGTGGCATACCCTTTCGACACGAATCCTTGGACTCAACCATATCTGAATCCACTGGCATATACTCACCAAACGCAATACTTGGGTCCAGCGTATATTAACAAACTACAAGCACAACCCGTACATCCCTTGCAACTTGTACAACCATCACAAACTGTATCGCCCTCACAACCTGTACAACCTAGACCACCAAATGATTATCAAACTGAGGTGTTAGAAGAAATCTACGGAGCGCCTCACAAGTCTAAATTAATAGAGAAGCTAGTACCGACAGAAGCAAGCAAGCCCTCGTGGCAAACAGGACAGCTATCGCCAGAAATAATCGACGATATAAGAGCAAATATCCTTCAGAAAACAGAGAAGATCCTCAATATCATACCGCGGAAGAAGATCAAGCTGGAAAGGGTAGCTAAAGTTCTGAAGATCGATGAACTAGCTAGGAGTAAAAGAGAGGCAGCGGATGGAAAGCAAGAAGCAAAGCAAGTAGATGACAATGAAAGGGTGTTAGAAGAATACGAGGCGTATATTGAAAGACAAACGTAAGTAAATTTTTAATACAATTTTGAAACATTTTGACTTGTTCTGTCCCAATCAATAATTTTTTATTTTTTTCTTTGAAGTCAGGGGTTGAAAACTCACGGACTATAACCACATCCACGTTTACTTGTTAGTTGCAAAGTCACCCTTAATATACTAATTAAAGTGCACGGATTTACAGGTTGATGTGCATGTCGTTCATACAGTAATCAAAAGTTTGTTTACTGGGAACTATCGACTGGAATAGAGTATTCAGGGGAAATAAACTTAAATGAAAAGGGATTTCCGCCACGATTTATTTATTTATTTTAGCCCCCGATATTTCGGGAACTCGTTGTGCATGCGACGACGGTGCCGAAATATTGGCAGCTTGAATAAAATGAAAATCGTGATAGGAATCCCGTTTCCTTTAAAAATGCCTCGTCGGTCTAGTGATTAACACGCTTAACTACCAACACAAAAGTCGTGGGTTCGATTCTTTGAGCCGGCCGCCGTACTTGGTTTGTACAAATGGCTTCAATCTGGTTTATTTTCAATTGTGATGTCCTTGCCTGGTTTGTGTGGCAGGTATTATTAATTATATGTAAAATTTATCACAACGAAAGCTTTAAATACACATTAAAGAAGAAATGTTGCATAAAGAAAAGAGAAAAAAAAAGGCTTGAAACATAATATGTTATGGACACCAACGATGTTGGAGTTCCGGCGTTTTTTTTTGCGTTTCACACAAATTTGTCAACAGAAGATCTTTTTCGAACCTCGTTTTATTTTTTGCCTCTCAAAACACCCTGGGCCTACAACTGACAAATGTGAGATAGGTGGAACGATATACGGTCTCATTTATGAAAACACCATTCCTATTAGCTGTGTAATAGCAATCTCACTACTATCTTTCATCCTTTTATATTTATATCTACTTATGTTGCTACAGTTTATATGTGTATTGTATATATGGTCTCTGCCTACCACTCTTCGATACAGGCTTGGGTTTACATATATACATATATATATATATATATACATATATAAACCCAAGCCCGTATCGAAGAGTGGTAGGCAGAGATTGCTACGACATGACAGACGTAAGTATCAATAAGCTGCCATTTAGTTAACATTGCCCCAAGCCGAACCGTTTGCTGAGAATCCATGCCAACATCAGGGATTGGCCCTGTAATTAAAAGACAACACAGTTTTAAAAGCGCGGTTCAATTAAACTTCCAATGCCAATTAATTGCCATTTCACTGTAATTGGACGGGAACAGGCGCAAACCGTGCTACGGTGTAATTAGATTGTTGCTTTGAAGAAAAAAACGCGTGTTTGGGACCTATGTTGGGTTTAAACTAAAACATAGGTAATAACTCGACTGTGGCGGGGCCTAAAAGGAGGGCAATATATGTCTCGTATACTATACAGGGTGACTTCGAATTCGTTCACCATATTTTCAGAGAATGATCTTTCCATTGTGAAAAACAGTATTATTCATGATATATCAGAAATGGTATAACATATTTTTACATATTCCTGAGTTAGGACCTTTGGGTCCAAGCTGTGAATCCAAATTCGAAGTTGTGTTAGAAGTACCGAAACGCTGAAAAATGTTTTCTAGTATGTTAAATGCTTAAGAGTCTTACATCCGATATGCGTAAACAATTAAAAAAACAACTCTGTTGGCCGCCACCGACCATAACACGCTCAAAACATAGTTTTTTTTGGATTCAAAATATTTTTTGTCTTGATATTGCTTGTAAATGCTTAAGTGAAGTAAATTTGGACAAAAAAAAAATTTGGCTGAGCCGTGAACCAGTTTCTCTTCCAATTAGGGATATAATTTTCTTCACAAACGACGCCTGTCTTTCATGGAAAATACCTACAGATAAGAATTTTTTGTTGTATGCGGTACATATTCTATTGAGAGGGGTTCGGAATCCCACGTTTGTCCTTGAAACAGGCAAATGGAACAAAGGTGGAACACGTCCGCGCCTTATAGGGGTATAGAAATTAATTTTCTCTAGCACTAGCTAACTAGCACCATATTATGTTTCTAAATCATGGTTATAATGACCCATTAAAATATGGTGAACGAATTCAAAGTCACGCTGTTGATACATACGAGCCAATGTTTGATTCTATGTCCCCCCATAAACCGCATACACCATAGTCAGAATTTGACAGATTCAATTATCTCAATCGTATGAAAGGGGTAGGCTATAAATTAACTATGGCAACTAGGCAAGGACATCATAAACCTGGAAAAAAAAAAAAAAAAAAATACACCCAGAGACCGTTTGTACAAATGCACGGCGGCCCCCCGTGGGAATCGGACCCACGACCTCCGGCATGGTAAAAAGACGCGATACCGCTAGACCAACGAGGCAATTGTCATAATAAATTGCTAAGCAAAAATAACATTGCATTAATTAACAGACATTATTCTGTACAGGTAGCGTATTTTCTCGCTGAGTATCAATGATTACGTCAGTGACCCTTCTTCACACTTTCGAGTGTAGTTTCAACAAAATATATACGATTAAATGTAACTATATATATAAGGCTCGATCCACGACTACACTATCTTGGAATCCCTACGACAATTAGAAAGATTAAACAAAAAAGTAATTATTCAATGGATACCATCACACGTGGGGTTGTATGGTAACGAAGAGGCGGATCGTCTGGCGAGAGAGGCCGTATCAGATGGGATTCCTCAGAAGCTGCTGCCATTTTATACTGATGTTTTACCGCTGTTAAAAGAAAATATCTACAAATCTTGGGCTGAATATTACAATAGTATATCGCTAGTTAAGGGAATTTGGTATAAGACAATTCGATCCGAACCTTTTCGTTACCCTTGGTTTGAGACTACCAACCTAGACAGATTTTAACTTGTAATTGCATTCAGAATTAGATCCGGCCACATTCCACTCAATAAGTTCGCCTTTCTGATGAAAAAATTGCCATCTCCGAACTGTGCAGAATGTGGAGTAATCGAAGACGTACATCATATTTTAGTGGAATGTGTTCGAAATAATACTGCAAGAAACTTAATATATAATAATTCAATATTTAAGACTGTAGGTGGTTGTAACGTAGCTCTAGCGTTTCCCAATTCAGAAGATGCCAAAATTGGTTAAATTTGGTTTGAAAGCCAGGATATAATTAGCTATAGATACTTAATTGTATAGATACTTACCTGTCACAGTACAAACTGTGTATAGCATTACTAGGACGACATGGTCGCTTTTTTGTGTACCAAGTTCTTTAAATAAAGATTAAAAAAAAACTATATATATATATTTTTTTTTTTGTCACAGCTGCGGTCCGAGCATCGAACCCGGGTATTTCCGGGTCGGAAACATGAGCCAGCCTTTCCCACTGTGCTGTCCACAAAAGATCGAAAAGCGATGAAGATATTCAGACCACTTTTATAAGAAGTAACACAAAAGAAGTGTCTTTCCTTTTCAGTTTCCGAAAATTACCGGTTTCACATTGCACGATTACCATAACTGCACGTCTTTGGGGTAGTATTAATGCAACGTGCACACAACGATGCAGACATGCAGGCTCAGTAAATGAATGGAACTACTACCATCCCAGCGATCTTGTGAAGTAACGGTTATCGTGTAATGTAAAATCGACCAATAGCAAATTCTCCTTACTTTGAAATCATAAAGTCACTTGTTCCATACCAAAGTTCAATACACCAAATCAAACTGTATTCAAGCAGTATGGGCTTCTTTTATGAAACTACAATTCATGGTTTACTATGACACGATTTCTAAATTACTCCCGTGGTATTGATGTGAAGGTCGATCCTATTCTGTTATTGATATTTTACTGGTCTTAGGCGCGAAACACACAGATGGGATGTGGGGCGGGGACGCGGTGAGATGTATAGAGTCACAGACCAAGAGCGACCGCAGAGCAAGGACTGTGATCTGTGACTCTATAGATCTTAGTATTTTCTGAGGTTAACACGAGCACTGGACATAATAAAACTGAATTGTAACTCGGTCAAACTAAGCGTACCATAGCTGAGCGGGTGAAGGAACATATCGCGGACGTGAAACATAAGCGCTCTGGTAGATCTGCAGTCAGTGAACATACACTCAGCAATACCAATCACTTCATTCATTTTGATAAAGTTCAAGTTCTAGCCCGAGAGGACCGTTTCTTTCCTAGAATGAAACGCGAGGCAATAGAGATCCGCCGGCATCCAAATTTCAGTAGAGATCTTGGTTGGAATATAGCTACAGCGTGGGAACCAGTCGTTAAAAGTGTGACTGTAGATTAAATTATAATTTCAATAACAAATAATCAGTATTTTCGAGTTTATATAAAATAATTGTAGTTTCAATTTAAATTTAAAAATTTGCCAAAATATTTTTGGAACGTAACTTAATAATTTTTGCCGAGGGTGGTAAACTAACAGTTAATGCTTTCAAAAAGACGCCTGTTACCTCGGTCAACCGCGACCACGGCACTTGCAAAAGTACCGAAACGTCGGAAAATTGTAAAATGGAAAATTAAACGAGTAAATATTCATTTTCATTCTATAGATCGTACCGCGCCCTCACCCCACGTCCCATCTGTGTGTGTCTCGTGCCTCAGGCATTTTTCTAAGATACCTAAGAGCAATGAAAAAACCTAAAGAATCTTGCATTTGCATTTACATTTACAGCAAATGGACTCAAATGTTTCAAATCTCGGCAAACAAGTTCTCTTTTTGTCGCCACCTTTTATTACTTGACTAGAATATAACCTGCAATAGTCGTAAGATTTGTCTTCTTCAACCCAAAATGACATGTAAGTATGTATGTATTGGTTTAAACAGTCAACGGCAGATCAACTTTTACATCTTTATTGCAAAATCGCCGGTAACCCAGAGAGCTAGCTCGTAAAGGTTGTTGTGCTGTTGACGGTACTATTATTAATTTTAATTGGTAAGTAATGTAGCAATATTTTTGTAAATAGATTTTTAAGCTAGTTCCTAATCAGAACGATTTTTAATGAAAGAAAAAATAAAGCCTTAGAAAGTTTACTTTTAATTATTTTCTCTTCCTAGTTAGACTGACCTTAATATTTTTTTAAGAAGCTGCGGGCTTGGAAATAAATACTAAATTACTTTTTGTTTAAAATAAATACTTAATTGTCAACTGTCGTACTGTAATGTGAAGAAATATAAAAAAATCCATTTCTATTTGAAATAGAAAAGGATTTCTTATATAAAAAATATCGCAATTTCATACACAAAATATAACTCGTGTGTGTAAGTACAATAAATAATAGACAAAGAAAAAAAATCTTAACATAATCTTAAACAATCTTATTGTCTTATTTATAAAAACACAATTCCTTAAAACACTCCTCAGAGGCAGTTTAAATAGTTGGTGATAAAGGGAAAGACGTAACCGCAGATTATTTCTGCCTCTGAGGAGCGTTGTGTAGTCTGACTGCCTCGTTGGTCTAGCCGTTAAGGCACTAGCTACCAAAACAGAGGTCGTGGGTTCGATTCCCACTAGGGGCCGACGTACATTTGCACAAATAGCCTCGACTGGGTGTATTTTCATGTTTGTGACGTCCTTGCCTGGTTACCATAGCACAGGGTATCCTAGTTTGGAAAGCTGTACTTTACACTCATCATCATTTTCAGCCCACAGCTGGGTAATAGGCCTTTCACATCACTCACGGTCTCTCGCCGTCCGCATCTACTGACCTGCCGCCAATTGAGTGATATCGTCCGACCGCTAAAGGTGAAGGAAAACATCGTGAGGAAACCTGATCGTCTGAGCTATTTACATACCTCAGCACTTGAAATCGCCAATCCGCGATGGGCACGCGTGGTGATTAAGCCCATACTCTCTCTCTGAGAGAAGGCCGTGCCCTACAGTGAGACGTATATAGGCTGCTTATGCTTATGTCCGACCATCAGGCTGCTGGTCTGCCCACTGACCGTCGCCCTGTTTTTGGCCACCACTCTGTTATTACGCGGAGCCATCTGATGTCTGTTTCATAGAAGAACAATTTATGGTTTACCATGACAATTCGATGTACATTGCAAAGTCGACTAACCCGCAGATCAACAAGGAGACTCTGCTACGCAATGTACCTCGAATTGTCTGAATGTTATGAAGCAGGCCCCGGCTGCAGCCCGATGGTCGGACGACATCACTGAGTCGGCGGCAGGTCCGTGGACGCGGATGGCGAGAGACCGTGAGAGATCGCATTTGGGAGGAAAGGCCTAGAAAGGGGGGAGGGGAAAGGGTGGTCTGCCCATAGACCATCGCCCTGTTTTTGCCCGCCACTGCGGATCCACCTGCCGTCTAGCAAAACCAATAAACAATCTAACATATCTCTAAGTGGTCTATACATATGCTAGCTAGATTATTTATTTGCAATGCTGAATAGGCAGGCCGATAGCTGGAAGATGAAGCGACTGGCTCTGAGGTCGCCTGACGAGTCGATGAGGCGCGTCAATATTTCTTTATAAAGTTTACGTTCCTCGGGCTCCCACGGACCCATTGTCTCAACTCCAAACAAATCAATTTAGATTAACATTGTCAGTAGTATTTGCATCCGTGATGACGTAATTGTTGACGTTGTTGATGAAGCGTAATATAGGGTTTGTCAGCCTCATCATTTCGGTTCCCTTTCTGATGCGTGAAAAAGAAGTATTCTCACTGTAGATACCTTGTTAAAGAGAATTGGTATAGGCCTGGCAACTCACCGGTCTCCGCACCTTAACTCTAGCGCGCTCAGGCTCGCTGCTCTGCGTCAGTCCTTGTTGGGCGTTTTCCAGGCACCACCACAAATTATTCTTCAACGTCCATAGGGCAGAATGAAACTCGTTGGCACATGAAACGCCTTCAACTTTGAATGATTACGTATGAATCACGAAAAAACACATAGAGCGCAACTCTTCTCAGGTTTGAATTTTCACCAATGTAAAAAGTGTCCCACGTCGCCGATGGAGGCGCGAGAATCGCCCGGAAGGCTCCAGGGCGAGTATTCAGTTTAGATCACGGATCGCTACCAGGCTGAATAAACTTTTATCGTCTAAAATACGAGAATCATTCCAAGATGTGTCGTGTGTAAGAAAATTAATTTAAAGAGAATTTAAGACTCGTATTACAGTACGAAACATACCTACTTATTTAATTTGGTGTAATGGCAGTGGTGAACTATCTTTTTCTTTTTCCAATTTGTAAACATTCAACGACGCGCCCTCGGCGTTGTAGTATGTAGTGTGGTGTTAACTAACTTAAAATTTTTCATTCACTTGCACGTGTTTGCCACTTAGTTACTATATGCGGAAACTTATTCTCAGCTTATGTGTGGTTATTCTAAGTAACCGTCTATTTATAATGTAGGCTGCAAGTTTCCCAAACAAATAATAATAATAGTACCTAATAATAATATATTACGCGCACCAAATCCTGAGCGATTCCAATCGTCGAACTGTCAAATTAGTATGGTTTTTTGACAGTACGACTATTGGAATCGCTCAGGATTTGGTGCGCGTAATTAGGCCACAGGATCGTGGCAAGTAGCCAACCCTGTTAGAGACCAGTGCTGGCAGGCAAAGGCCTACTCCTCTATAATATAGGCGTGAATTTATGTAACATTGTCAAAGTTGATTTAGGTATGCAATATCGACACTGTACAGCGCGATTGTTTTACGAAAGGGACTGAATAACTATTTTCCGTCACAAAGTTTATGCAGCAATATTGTATCAGCGGGAGGCAAATAGTTGCCCAATCTCTATCTTTAATTATATAATTATGCTATTAGGTGTCACAGTTAGGTTCAAAACTTTTTAGTATAACTGTCCGTTGAGTCTTAACACCCTTAAATTTTATTTATTCACATCGAAGTATATTTACTTTTATTAACCAAATTAATAATTTTAATTTATTGCCCAACATTGTTAAAAGCCCATTTTTCCCATAGCTCTTTGAACTTCGCTCCAATTAGGCCGGAGCCGAGTTTGAGATTACAACTAATTTAAAATTAATTACAATAAAAAAAGAGTAAAAGCAGGTACATAAATCAGACTAGATAGGGTGGATCGCCCTCACATGTTGAGGCGAAGTGTAACGGCTATAAAATATATGAGGATCATTTTAGGGTTCTGTAATACATGGAAATACTCTTTCTATTTTGTAGCGTCTTTTTTTAATCGAATCTGCAGTTTTGTCGTACTTTATCATCATCAGCCATTTGAAGCCTACTTCAGGACATAGGTCTCCCTCATGGTTTTTAAGCATGAAGGGTTTTGCCATAATCGCCACGCTTGGCAGGCGGGTTGGCGATCGCAGTATGCGGTTGGAATCTCAGGAAGACGCCCGTCTCCTGGTAATTGATTTCCTTAGTCGCCACGGAAGGAAACGGAGTGACGCTTTTCTTAATATGACGCCACACGGAACTTGTGATGTCTATTCTTACTTATACTATAAAGAAGAAAATTTGTTATGGATGGACAAGAATTTAGAATGGGTCTTCAGGAAGGACATAAATATAATTTTTTTTTTTAATTACAGCTAGTTGATTTCAAACATCACTAAGAAAATAGAATCTCTAAGAAAATAGAAGTCTAAACGCCACTGGTTTTATTTCATTAAGGCTCGGTTCTCTGACGTTACCCCTAAATCAGGTGTTTTAAAATACATTTTACTCTCTAAGTGTGAGAGCTTAAGATCTGAATATATATATTCAGACCTATATATATATATATATATATATATATATATATATATATATATATATATATATATATATATATATATATATATATATATATATATATACATCTTTATATATATGTGTATATATACTAGATGACCACGTGGACTTTGTATCACGTACAATCTTCTCACCGTTTAAACCTTCCCTGTACTTCCACAAATACAAAAAAAATAGCCAAATCGGCCCAGTCGTTCTCGAGTTTTAGCGAAACAAACGAACATCAATTTATTTTTGTGTATATAGATATTACTTTTCAACGTCCTATCTAGGGCCTATCGGTGATTATTTTCATGATTTTTTAAACTTTACAGCATCAAAACAAAACACGAACAGAGTCTAAATTATCACTAGATATGGTTTTATTTGAGCTGTACTGAGTTTTCGAGATGACGTCATTCAAGTGGCAGGAAGGCGCTGGATGCAGGCCGCTTCCAACCGGTCTTTTTGGAAATGCATGGAGGAGGCCTATGTCCAGCAGTGGACTTCTTGTGGCTGAATGATGATGATGATGATGATGATGATGATGATGAGTTTTCGGTAGTAAAAACATACCGAAATGACTATCAATGAATGTGTTAGTGTCTTCCGTCGACAAAATTCTATTAATAGGATTTATATTTCTATAATTTCAAAAACGCCTACTTTTCACCCAACTAATTCTTACTTTCCCCTTAATTAATCCTTGAGCTATTCTTTAGCGTTTATGTCCATTTTAAATAGATAATTTTAGATATAAAATACTTTATTAACACAAAAAAGTTTATTACCAGAGAGATGACTGTTTTGTCCAGTTATCTTATTGTTACAAAAATAGATTTTTTACTACGGAACCAATTTATAAAGTTCTTGTTCCTTAAGCAGTTCCATGTTGATTTTTTTTTTCGAAAAAACGTCACATCTTTTTTCTCACTATCGCGTCTTTCCTTATTTATTTGGATCGGATTCTATTGGAGCAAGTTAATAATAATAGAAACCTCGTTTATCTATTCAGTTCAAGAATGCAGTTCACTGTTACAGTTGGTCATCATTTTGGAATAAAGATTGGTCATAGCTTTTTCGTTAAATAATATTATTGTAGATGGAGGGACTTACAGTAGGTCACTTACAGAGGATGAAGGCAGAAAGATTGACGAAAGCTATATAAAATATCGAGTGAACATCGGTAAGGGACGGCCCAGGCGGATATAATTCGACTAAATACCCCTATTTAGTCGAAGTTTGTTCGCCGGGGCCGTCCGTAAGGGTCCTTTGTTATCGCAATTAAGAAAACTAGGGGCGATTGATCCTTTTTTGGCCAGTGCTTCGATATAAATTTTTCAATCAATTGTTTTACTGAGGCAGTCCACAGCCTGTGGACTGTTTTTACGTTAAGACAGCTTCGTATAGCATCTAAAAACTAAAAACCCGACTGCCAAACTGTCTTACTCCCGGTTTCTCGTACACTAACAAGCTGTTAATCTACTGTTAACAGCTGTCAGTGTTTTTTTTTTGTATGCACTTCGGTCAATTGACAGCTGTTAACAGTAGATTTACAGCGTGTTAGTGTACGAGAAACTGGCGGTTAATTTCATGAAGGATCACACATGCACACGTAGTTACTTACGCGCAAACAACATAACTTTTCGTTGCTCTCGCAGTTGGGTAAAAAAGGAGCAATTTTTGTAAACCGAAAAAAAGCTAATGGACGACCAATAGAATCGTCCTATCACTCCCACATTACGTTTTCATAGCAGAAAACAGCTCTAATATCTTTAACTTCACTTAAAAAAGCATTTGCCCAGGGCTCGGACTCGAAAGAGAAGGTATTCTACTCCGGTGAGTGGCAAATGTGACACTTACCTTTATATTTATAAAGGTATAGGGTTGCGTTTTTTACGGCTAAATTATACGTGGCATAGAACAGAACTCAACAGAATAGTCTTTATTGTACACCGAAATTACAATTACATTACACAAACTCACGCCTGTATCCCGGAGAGGTAGGCAAAGACCAGATTTGGCCATATTCCACGATCCGATGAATTAAATAAATCTAAATATTGTACAATGTATTTTGTATTTACAGTATTTACGGCCTAATTATTAAAAACAATTTCTGCTGGACGACAATAGACAACAATAGACGGAGAAAAGAAGGCGGAGACGGGAAGTCGGTGCAATTTAAAATATTGTTGTTATGAGTTGAATAGGGACAGTCAGTATAGTGCTACAGCATTAACCCAAAATTATTTTAAAACCAAGCTTAACTTGCAACAAATCCTATGATCACTCTTCTATAATATAATTAACGAGATAAAGTATTAACAAAATATTAACGTCGTTCGTTTTTACAAACGAAGATCTTTTATGTTTGATAAATCTGATCTATAATTTTTTTTTGGAGTTTTTTGCACATAACGAACCTAATGATTGATTTATCTTACATTTACAGGTTTTTATTGTTCTTTAAACATTTAAATAGAGTCAAATGACTTTTTTATTTTCTATCCGTGAAATATAAATCTATACAACTTAGTTCCTGTGAAAATACAAAGTTCAAAAGTCCAGTGTCGGAATAGAATATCACGTTACTATGAACTACATCGGAGACCTTCCTTAGTGACTTATCGTCCACCCCAGAGTGGGACGGAGCTACACCATTTCAAACCGGAATGAAGGAGACAGCAGCGTTACGTCACAAATATTTAAATTTAACGTTTGGACTCCCCCTTTAATGTTGGACATTATTTTTTTATCGGTGGAACGTCGAATAGAGATATGTCGACTTTTTGGGATTGCGTAGTTCTCCGCTGTTCAGCAACGTTGTTCTCTTGCGTAGTAAAGTTATACAATAATCGCGATGATTTATTAGATTACATTTCAATACCCGCGACCTAGGCAACTGCAACGTTGCCGAAACGTCGGAAATTAAGGTAATAAAATATTGCATTAAAATACGTAAACTCACGCCTGCATCCCGGAGGGGTAGGCAGAGATCAATGTTTGCCACTTGCCACGATCCTAAATTAAATGAAATAATTAATTATAAAATTAAATTTTAACTAATAAATAATCGCGATTAGACCCGCTTAATGTTTGAGACACGCGAGGCAGACTTAAGGCTGCTCTTACGCTGAGCATGTTGTCTCGCTCGCACAATTTAACATTTTAGTTATTATAATAAAATAAGTTTACTTCGCCAATCCGCGGTGGGCACGCGTGGTGATTAACCCCAACTCTCTCTCTCCGTGCCCTGCAGTGGGACATAGGCTGCTTATGAGTTTACTTTTGTAAAATGTGGTCTGAGCGTTTGATACATAATGAAATTAGTGACATTTGAAATACATTATTGTTTTTTAAACGTAGATTTAATTAAAGAAAAGTTTCTTATACAATCATTGATTTTGGAAACAAATTTTCTCAATCAAAAACTATAGAGGATAAGAAAAATATTTCATGGATGTCCGCAATTTTTTTTTTCTATCAAATTCTCGGACTAGATTAATCAAAAGTACTTATACTTATTTTTATTACAATCACCAAAAAATGTTATATTGTGCGAGCGAGACAGAATGCCCGATCTAACAACAGCCTTAACAAACGAACTCCAATCAATCAGCAAGTATTCATCCACTGCTGGACATAGGCCTCCCCGAACGCACGCCACGTATTTCTGGGGATACCGCCGTTTACCCAAAGTATTTTTCGCCAAATTTTACTTCCCAATAAACTTATGGCATCAGTTTCATTTCCCAAATGAAACTTTAGCAAGTTTTCATTTCGCATTTTATTCATTTGGTCAAATTATCATTTCGCATAATTTTACTGCGTCAAGTTTTATTAAGACAAACGTTTATTATGCTAACGTTTTATTTTGGCAAGTGTTATATAGCAAATAATTGTTTGATTAAATTTATATTTCGCATTTTGTTCAAATTTTGGGTTGGTTGTTAGGTCAGTACACATAAGCAAAAATAGGTTCGAAGTTCCTGAAACTTCGGGTGTTAGTTCTTTTTTTTATATAAAAGCGAAAAAAAATATTTCACTAAAAAACTTAGTTTTGAGTCAAACTTAAATAAGGTTGGTGCATGGAAAAGTCATAGGTACCCTGCAATATGATATGGCAAAATGGTATGCCATTCAATATTTTGGGAAAGGTACTTTTTGCCAAACGATACTTTTGACTGAATAATGCTTGGTAAAATGAATTTTGACCAAGTATTTATTTGGTAAACAATAACTTGCCATAATAACTTTTGCTAACTGTTTATTTGCTTTAAGTTGTTTTGAGAAATGTTTTTTTGCCAAGTGATAATTTGCGGAAAATAGTTTGGGAAGTAATACTTTGGGAAACGATTTTTGGCAATACATTAGTAAACCGTATTTCTGTCCTCGGTCATACTCATCTAACCCCTGCAACGAACTTCACATGGAAGCTTTTTTTATGCTAAGGTGGGGATCAAACCCACCTCTCTCGCGATACAAGCAAGCAAATCTCCCACCGCCTTATGATTTCTTACGAAGTGGAGTTGAAGGTAACATAGTGAATAATAGGAACATAATATTTTATTGTTGGCACTACAATAGGTTTTAACAAGATATAATGGCTCCAATTACGCTCTGCTAGGAATTTCATTAGGCGTCCGCGACCTCTGTGGAGAGCTTTCTAGTCTGGATTGTCCGGGAGGCGGCTGCAATGCTGAAATATCTCTTTGCTCTTTCTTTAAAGAGAAAGAGATAGATAGAATATTCTTTAGTTTACACAAATGCATGGTGATATATAGTTTTTTTTTTATTTATTTACTTAATACACATATTATTAATTAACACCGAAATTGCTTACTTGATTTTTGCCAGAGAAGTCCAAACATAACATAATAACATAGATATAGCCCTCATAACTTAGGCTTAGTAATAATACAGACAATAGAATGTGTGTAATCTAATCTAACACTCGGCTTGCGACAACATTCCCGATATCAACTAAAGCTCGACATAAAGTAAAAAAACTTCGTGAAAAAAATGTGAGTATTTTGTGGATAGTAGGCACGATAAGTTACTTTTAAGCAATAATAAGTAATAACTGCTTTAAAACTTTCGTGGTTGTTCATAGTTGCATACAATACAATCTCAAAAGAAACGAGATTCTCATACCTCGCGAATACGGTGCTTGTAACCTTATCATATTATTATCAGGCACTTAAATAAATTAAAAATCGCCGTAAGAATATAATTTCTTTTATAATAATAATTAGCCAGTTAAAGTTATGACTAGATTCGTTTAAATTTTTTTTTAATAAAAAGTAAAAACCGACTTCAAAACACTACAGCACTAAAAAGTTACAAATAAATTAAAAGAATACATTTCAAGTAGAAGTACGTATACACGTAGGTATTATAGAAGTAAAATTGTAGTCGGTGCCCAGTTTCATGACCAGCGCGTACTTCTAATTTAAAGGTAGAAACTTTTAAATTATTTCTTACTTTTTAGTGCTTAATAAGTTTTGATCAGTTTTTATACTTTATAATTTTTTTATGTTTAATTTTTAGTGGGGAGTGGAAGAAAAAATCAAGTCCCTTATAACCATTATTTACCCTACTTCATTCTTTGATTTAAAATTTTTAATTCTCAATTTCAATCTTGGAAAGCCTTAACCAGAACACCATTAAATTACCCTTTTACGCTATATTTTATACAATATATACATATTAATAAAGGATGAGCCCCATTAGGTTTACTGCTATCCATTGAAGAGTTCCGTTCTCCATCTCTGAAAGTCTTCATCAGATCTTCACCAAATTAAAATGGGACCATTGGGACGTTATATCTATTCGAAAAAAAAAAGAATTATCGAAATAGATTAAGATTTTACAGAGTTATGCATAGAAAAAAAATAAAAAAATACGCATCGAATTGAGAACCTCGTACTTTTTTTAAGTCACTTAATAATTATAACAGAAAAGGTATTCTAAAAATATAATGAAAATGGAACTAAAACATAACATAGCATAAACTCACACCCGTATCCCGGAGGAGTAGGCAAAGACCAGGGTCTGCGGCTTGCCGCGATGTACTTTTTAAAAGCAAATTTCGTTTTCTCGTCGCTGCCTCCCGGCCTACCATCCACGAATTACTCTTGCAGGCTGATTTACGCGGTTCCAAAATTAAGCCATTGTTACACCGAGCTGGTTCGGAACTCTTGTAATAGATTACTGTTTTGATTGTTGATTAATTAAGGGTAGGCCGCGGGTTTTTGTGTTGCCATGGCAACCTGGGAACAAAGAGAAAATAGACTGGGCCTCCAGCGAAATTGTAATAATATTTGAGTTGTAAAGGGATGTTAGAATAATGGACAGAATGGCTATTTTAGAATCATTGAGAGGTAGTTTCGCGATCGGTGGGTACTCATAAAATACACGGGGTTTCTAAAAAGAACAATGTACCCACCGTTGTGGCATTATAAACTACTAGCTGTTGCCCGCGACTTCGTTCGCGTGGCAATTTTTATGTGTATTGTTCCGGAATAAAAAATAGCTTTTGTGCTAATCCAGACTATAATCTATCTCTGTGAAAAATTTCACCAAGATCCGTTTAGCCATTTTTGCGTGAAAGAGTAACAAACATCCATCCATACATAGAAACTTTCGCGATTAGGTATAATATTAGTAAGGATTTAAAAGAGGTCCGAGTATATTTGAAATACTAAAAAAATAACGAACGAATGAATGAATGAATTCGAGAACGAATGTTTCATGTCAAATCACTTTTTACGTCTGCAAGCTACAAAATTGACGTAATAAATAAAAAAAAGTTTCCAGTTCCTACAAGGGTGGGCACGTTACGACCCATCATTCCTTATTGACCAACGAGGCAGCAAGAAAATATCTTCAGGAATCCCACTAATATTATAAATGTGAAAGTTTGTGAAAAGGTTGAGATGTTTGGATGTTTGTAACTCAATCACGTAGTAACGGCTAAACGGATTTACATTAAACTTGGCGTACAGATAGAAAAGACCTGAATTGAGACATAGCATACCTGATATCCCGGTAAGACGTTCCAGAGGGATAATATTAGTTTTAATTTTAAAACAGATGGCATTGTGCGAGCGATCGTTGTGTTCTAAAAATAGATGGCGGATTCTGCGTCGGTACGAAGTTCGCCGGGACAGCTAGTTGTATTATAAAATCTTTCAACACTCCCACGTATTTTTTATTATTTAAGTCGTAATGACCGGATTCACATCAGACTATATCGGTAACGACACGACATCATCGGACTAGGCCGCTTTCATAAAACTAAAATTCATAGTTTGATGTACGTTGCATAGACGAGTCTTCCTACTTGTTAATCTGTGGGTTACTCGACTTTGCAGTGTACATCGAAATGTCATAATAAACCATAAATAGTAATTCCATGTAACAGGCCCCTGGTATTTTCTTACATTTACCATAGTCGTTATGCGGATTGAAGCGTACTAGTTATGAATCCTTGTAGCGCAGTGGCGGTTACCGTTCAAAACCAGCCAGTTTCTTAACAACAAGAGAAGAATTCTCGACGTCAAAAATAGTTACAAAACTACGGGAGTCAACAAAACGTAACTAACACCCCTTTTATCTTAATCCGAAATCCCGGTCGAATAATGGTAGGACTCGTCAAGCCTTATCGTGTTTTGTACAAATATTGATAATATTCAACCTTCCAACGGCTTACTGCATTTTAATCCTACAACCTGTCTTGAGAGGGGAAAAGTAGAGATGTTATCTGAAATCCGATGCTTCGTTATTTTCTTCACAGAAAACGTTGAGTATTCATTATTATTTAAAAGCTTAGCGTTACGTTGCTTCTTTTAAGATTATTTAAGGTTTCAACATTCATTAGCAGCCTATAAACGTCGCACAGTAGGGCACAGGCCTTCTCTCAGGAAGAGAGTACGGGCTTAATCACCACGCGTGCCCACCGCGGATTGGCGATTTCAAGCGCTGAGGTATGTGAAGAGCTCAGACACTCAGGTTTCCGCAGGATGTTTTTCTTCACAGTTAGCGAGCATACATAGGCGGACATACTTCGACTGTCAAATAGGGAGAGTATTATCAAACGGGCTTAATAAAAAGTACCTGAAACCGGCGTGCGTGCACGCAACGACTAATGAATATTGATGATGCGAAAGAGGTCTGTCAGGATCCTGGTAAGTGGCAAACCCTTCTTACTCCTCCGGGTTTAAAGCGTGAATTTATGTAATGTATATCATCATCATCATCAGACCAAACCCCCGTTTCCTCACGATGTTTTCCTTTACGATTAGCGAGAATTATTGCTACTACTACTCGTAGCCCCGGCTGCCTGAGTGATCTTAAACGATCACGAAGGTTAAGCAACACAGGGCGCGTTCAGTGCATGGATGGGCCGCCGTCTATGCCTAACGCTAGTGGCATTTTTCCGAGCGGTTCCGTGCTTCGCAAGGCACGTTAAGGTGTTGGTGCCGGCTGCCGTCGATAGATGGCAGTCGTTAAGCCAAGTCAGAGGCCTTAGGGCGGCTTGACAACTTCTGACAGTAGACGAGCCACTAGTCTACAAGCCTCCACCAATCCGGACTTGGCCCCCGTGGTGGAGTATGGCCTATACCTTCCTCAGGGAAGAGACCCGTGCCCCTCAGTTGGGACATAATGGGTTGATGATGATTGCTACTATAACTTCACAAATGTACATAGAACTTAGAAATCAAAGTCATAGTTACATGGCCGCACTGGGAATCGAACCTGGGTCTCTCGCTTCCATGTCCAATGTTCTACCCACTAGGCTACCACCGCTCTTGGTTTCAACATACCTGCAATATACAACAGTATAATATTTTTACAAGGATAATTCTAAAGAGGCGTCAGTTACTACCCGATTTTGACGGAGCGCAAAATGAAGGTAATGAGTTTGACTCGTATGTATGTATGTATGTATGTTCAATGTTCCGTCATAAGAAATTGTCAAATTTTGACAAATAATTCGTCCAAACTGAAATTAGTATAACTTTGAAAAAAAAATTACATAATTTCTGATCTATTTTGCAGGAATGTCCCTATAAGTTCACAATATTTTTTTGGATATTTCTTTAATTTTTGTTTTTAAAGTGATAATTTTTGAATCGGAGCTTTTCTGTGAACGATTTCTTACTTATCTACCTTAAGAAAAAATTTCCTTTGAAATTAAGAGAAACTAGATTATATTTATATAACATAAGATACGATTTATGTTAATATTTAAATGACTGATTGTTTAATAAGAAAAAAAAGTGGACCTAAGAGGCATAAAGGTCAAAGTGTAATTTTTGCCTCTTTATTGATTTAATAACATTTTTATGCTGCGTCAACCTGTCAATTCTGATATAAAGTATCTTTAGTAGTTTAGAAGTTACGAAGATTTATAAGGGTCTAAGTACCTCTCAGTAATCAATAGTAGTTAGGGCATTTAAATCTATTAACTATTAGACAGTTAGTTACGCCCCGTTCCATTTAAAATTATAATAATTAGGATTTATAATCTTAAAATTATTTTTTTTTCATTCCATACTTCTGGTAAAATATTGTACGTACTACTTTAATTGTACTGTTGATATTTTCTCTAAAAAAAAAATTAAGTTCCGTTCAATCCAGAAATTTGAATTGAAATTTGACGTTTCGATGAAAAAATTGTGATGCAGCTGTAAGATAAAGCACACCTTTGTGAAAAGTAAAGGGCCCGAGAAATTGAGACAAATATTGGTCTTGTGTCAAGACTGCGGGTTGACTTGGTAGTTTGGGGCACTCCCGTACACTTGTGGAAAATATAATCGTATTGTGTCTGAGGTATTTACATTCCATACGCTTGACACGTATAATGGCCAATTAGGAAGCTAAGTGCGGAAATCGAACTAAGAAATAGGAGAAAACACCAGAAACTTATATGTGTATATTTCGTAATTTAAGGTCATTGTCACAGCCTCAAAGATTAGCGAGCTGAAGAGGCAATATTTAATAATTAATTTAATCACCAACAAGGTACCTACATATATTAACACATCCCCATGTTAGTATAAAGTAATAATGCACTCAGGGCATAACTAATAATTTGCAACTTGCTCTTAAAGAGGTATTTTGTGGTTGGTAAAAACCTATTTAGAGGCTAATAATTTCACCCATGCCGGGACTTGAACCCGCGGTCTCTGGTTCACAGCTAATGGACAAGTGCAAGCATCGATGAAATTTCGAGCCTCTTTACAAAACTTTTCTGTATTACGTCCTCAGCACGGGTTAGTGCAACAAAAAGCGTAAGTAATTTGAGTAAAACCGTTAAACCAATATTTAAAAGGCATTTGGTGTTTAAACCTATGTTTTAACCTTAAATTTAGTCAAAACTTGACGTAGGACACCATTGCTGCTTTGTTCTCAACAATAAAATATATTACAGTTACAGATAAATTCACCCCATACCCCGGAATTGTAGGAAGAGCTGGGGTCTGCCACATGCCACAATCCTGACAAACTTCTTTGGCTTCATCAACATTCATTAGTCGCTATGCACGCTCGCCGGTTCCTTAAAGAATATCCTATTCATCTATCTATCATCATCATATCACCTGTCTAGCTACAACATAGCTCGCATTACGCTACAGCCCCTTTTGAATCCGTCTCGTACCTGAGTAGCATGCGAAGCCCAAATACACCTGATTCCGGTTTTAATCTTGCCTCTGAGGCAAAGAGGAAAGATACGGAAGACTCAATGGGTTCTTTCCACAAAGTGTAATGTCAACAAAAGTGTCTGTCTCTTTTGACCCGAATGCGGTAAAGCTAAAAGAAAGGAGTATGATGAGAAGTCTATGTAATCAGGAGAAGGATGTCATGTCTGTGCATCATCATCTACATCAAGGAGTGGACCGGTGTTAAAACCGCGGAGGAGCTGTTCAGAATTGCACTGAACAGAGACCGTTGTACAGAGCTGACTGCCAACCTCCCGTGATGGTGAGGTTCTTTGAGAAGAAGAAGATGTGATCATGGTGTGTACAGACGGAGCATGTCGTGATTAAGCTCTACGAATGAAAGTGAAACGTATTTGGACTTTTCTTACCAAATTACAAGTGGTGAAGTGTAGCTAAGTGGATTCGGAACTTAAATCTATTTCTTGCAGTCTACACAATTCTAGAGAATTCTCTCATCATAAATATTCTTCTTCTTTCGTGTCGAAAGCGTCGACTCTTCCTTGTTCCTGAGACATGAACATAACGCGACATAAACTAATGCCTGTATCCCGGAGGGGTAGGCAGAAGCCGGGGTCTGCCACTTGTCAGTATCCTGACAGATCTTTTTCATATACATCATCATCATCATCAGCCATTTGACGCCCACTGCAAGATAAAGGCCTTCGTCATGGTTTTTCCAAGCTACCCGGTCTCGTGCCGCCCGCATCCAGCTTCATCAACATTAATAATAATAATACAACTTTCGGACAACCTTAATCACTTAACCTGGTCCCAAACTAGGATACCCTGTCCTATGGTAACCAGGCAAGGACATCACAAACATTCATTAGTCCTTACATGCACACACGCCGGCATATCTGGCCCCAAAACCGCGCCACTGCGAATGCGCTGGGTACCTAATACAAATGAATCTTCTGTGTATCTCCTAGTTCCCCTCGGAGGCCCCGGAGCATATATCCTTGTCAACATATTTATCTGTGGCGCGCTTTTGTTTTCCCAACGCATTGTTGCCGGCAAGGTGCGGCTGCGAGACTCTCCGCGTGAGGTGCTAGATTAAGAGGTTAGGTGGGACATTTTACGGTTTAAGGCGGCTGTGAGTAATTTACTGAGGAATTCAAACAGGACCGGTGAAAATTTAATTCAAATTTAAATAAAAAAAAAATCATATATTATAAAATCTAAATGTTTATTTTTATCACACCTGCTCTGAAAATACATACTAATTATACCAATTAGAGGGAAGAAACGCCTTTATCCCGCCCTTCAAATCCTTTCATCCCAAGGTATGGAAGTTTGTATGAAAATCCTTCCGACCCAAGGGTGGGAAGTATGTATGAAATTCCATTACATACCCGGTTTTTTTTTTTTAATTTGTCAGCAGTCATACTGCAAAGAGACTTTAACTGTCTACTAATTAAATTTCAAGTAAATTGTTACTGGCCACATACAGTTTTTTTTTTACCAGTTACCAACGCCGTGGGGTGCCGGCTTTAGAATAGTACCCCCCCATCTCTTCCCGCGGGTGCCGTAAAAACCGGCTAAGGGACATTACCAGAAGGTGGGCAGCAGCGCCTTCTGCGAAAATACGATATACTGCGCTCGCCAACCCGCATGCCAAGCGTGGCGAGTAAGGCAAATACCCTCATGGCAATACACCAAAAAACCAGGCCCCCAGTCCCCGGCGGCTCCGCTATTCCTGGCTACGGTAGCGGCCACGGTAACGGCGGAGCAAGGGGTGCTAAGAATCTCCGGCAGAGATCTGGCTACCACCCCCAAAAACGAAAACGACTGGCCCTGGTAACACACAACATTCGCACATTGAGGACAGACGAAAAGCTAATTGAGCTGGAAGAGGAAATGGGTAGGTTACACTGGGATATCCTAGGTTTATCTGAAGTCCGTCGAGAGGGCGAGGACACGATAACCCTGAAATCCGGTAACCTGCTCTACTACCGGGAGGGCGAGCAACAGTCCCAGGGTGGTGTCGGGTTTCTCGTCCACAAGTCCCTCGTAAATAACATTTTGGCCATCAACAGTGTGTCGAGCAGGGTGGTGTACCTAATACTCAGAATATCTAAGAGATATTCACTGAAGGTCATTCAGGTATACGCACCGACCTCGTCACACTCCGATGAGGAGGTAGAGGCGATGTATGAGGACATTAGTAGGGCCATACATACCTCGGAGACCTATTTTAATGTGGTTATGGGGGACTTCAATGCGAAGCTGGGCACAAGAAGCGAGGGTGAGATGAGAGTGGGGCAATTTGGTTATGGGCAACGGAACCCGAGAGGACAAAGGTTGGCAGACTTCCTGGAGAAAGAGGGACTCTTTATGATGAACTCTTTCTTTCAGAAGCCACCTCACAGGAAATGGACCTGGTTGAGTCCCGATGGTTCCACGAGAAACGAGATAGACTTCATCCTGACCTCCAAGAGACAAATATTCAATGACGTCTCTGTGATCAACATGGTGAAAACCGGAAGCGATCACCGAATAGTAAGAGGCACATTGAATATCAATGTCAAACTTGAGAGGTCTCGTCTCATGAAGTCCACGCTCCGACCCACTCGTGCCCATATCCAGAACCCCGAGAACTTTCAACTCGAATTGTCAAATCGCTTTGAGTGCCTGGAGAGCGCCGCATCGGTGGACGAGATCAATAACAGGTTTGTAGAAACTGTCCGTACAGTGGGCTCGAGGTTCTATAGACCCAACCGTACGAGTAGACCACAAAAGCTCTCAAACTATACTCTCGACCTCATGGCTAAACGTCGCGCGTTGCAACTGCAGTCCTCCGAGGATGCTAAGTCATATAGGCAGCTCAATAGACATATCTCAAAGTCTATGCGGCACGATATTCGGTCCTTTAATACCGAACGTATTAAAGAGACTATAGAGCGGAACAAGGGCTCCAAAGTGTTCGCAAAAGACTTGTCTATTGGGCAAAGCCAGCTGACGAAGCTGAAGAGAGAGGACGGCAGTATAGCGTCGACCAAATCAGAGGTACTGAGGGAGATTGAGAGTTTCTACGGACAGCTATACACCTCAGTCGCAAAACCTGTTAGCAGTTTGAACAAAGATCCGAGAGCCAAACTGACCCGACATTATACCGAAGACATCCCGGACATCAGCCTGTACGAGATTAGGATGGCCCTGAAACAGCTCAAGAATAACAAGGCACCAGGAGAGGACGGAATCACATCAGAGCTCCTGAAAGCGGGTGGAACACCAGTACTTAAAGTCCTTCAGAAGCTCTTCAATTCCGTCGTGCTCGAAGGAAAAACGCCAGAAGCATGGAACAGAAGCGTGGTGACGCTGTTCTTCAAGAAAGGGGATAACTCTCTATTGAAGAACTACCGACCCATCTCGCTTCTGAGCCATGTTTATAAGCTGTTTTCGAGGGTCCTCACGAATCGTCTCGAACGCAGGTTTGATGACTTCCAGCCTCCCGAACAAGCCGGTTTCCGAAAGGGCTTTAGTACCATAGACCACATCCACACGCTGCGGCAAATTATACAGAAGACTGAGGAGTATAATTTGCCATTCTGCTTAGCGTTTGTGGACTATGAGAAAGCCTTCGATTCGATCGAGACATGGGCAGTGCTCGAGTCTCTCCAGCGTTGCCGTATTGACTATCGGTATATCGAGGTGCTGAAGTGCTTGTACAACAGCGCCACCATGTCGGTCCGAGTACAGGAGCAGAATTCGGAGGCAATTCCATTGAGAAGAGGCGTGAGACAGGGAGACGTTATCTCTCCGAAACTGTTCACGAACGCACTGGAAGATGCCTTCAAGCTTCTGGAATGGCAGGGACGCGGCATCAATATCAATGGCGAGTACATCACGCACCTTCGATTTGCCGACGATATAGTAGTCATGGCAGAAACGATGGAAGACCTCGGCATAATGCTCGACGACCTCAGTCGAGTTTCCCAACGTGTGGGCCTTAAAATGAACATGGACAAAACGAAGGTCATGTCGAACGCTCGTGTTGTGCCCACCCCAATAACATTGGGGAACACGACTCTCGAAGTTGTAGACGAATACGTCTACTTAGGACAAACAGTCCAACTAGGCCGGTCCAACTTCGTGAAAGAGGTCAATCGTCGAATCCAACTCGGCTGGGCAGCTTTCGGGAAACTTAGAAAAGTCTTTTCGTCTAATATACCTCAATCGCTCAAGACAAAATTATACAACCAGTGTGTGTTACCAGTGATGACTTATGGCACTGAAACGTGGTCTCTCACTATGGGCCTCATAAGAAGGCTCAAGGTCACGCAACGAGCTATGGAAAGGGCTATGCTCGGAATTTCTCTACGAGATCGAATCAGAAATGATGAGATCCGTAGACGAACGAAAGTCGTCGACATAGCCCAGCGGATTAGTAAGTTGAAGTGGCAGTGGGCGGGGCACATAGCACGCAGAATTGATGGCCGATGGGGCCGAAAAGTTCTCGAATGGAGACCACATATCGGCAAGCGCAGCGTGGGACGACCAGCCACAAGATGGACAGATGACGTCATTCAAGTGGCAGGAAGACGCTGGATGCAGGCCGCTTCCAACCGGTCTTTTTGGAAATCCATGGAGGAGGCCTATGTCCAGCAGTGGACTTCTTGTGGCTGAATGATGATGATGATGATGAACCTCCTTGGTGCATACAGAAAATTAAAAACGAAATTATTTTTGTATATAAAACGCGCGGAATCACGGAAGAAGTGGCTGCATGACCTTATGATCTTAGCCTACTCCAGAAACGGGCGAATAAAAAAAGGAAAAGCCCGCGCATTTTCGCAAAAACTTCGATTGATTTAGCATTTATCTTTGTGATAATTTTCCTCGTAGGTGTAATAAAAAGCACTATACATACCTCAGGATAAAGTACAGTTCCATACCTCAAATGGTTTGCGCCCCTCGCAAGCTCGTGCTCGTTTGTGCCATAATCTCGGTATGGAACTGTCACTTTCTTCCCTCTGAAGTAATGTACTATTATAACACTGGTAGAAACTAACTAGACAACTATCTGCATCTCAATCATACAATATGGCCGTCTATATTGTGTAAGCAAGAGGCAAATAGTTCTCAATTCCGTTTTTAGATTAATTAAAATTAATGTCAAAGTTGTTACTTTTACAATTCATCGATTATAATATGGAGAAGAAAATTACAACTAAACCTTTCATTAAAAAAAACGTTTTAACCTAAAATAATTATTAACTTATAGTTAACACTAATAAAATTAAATAAAGAGACTGCACCACTGTTTGCCTTTCGCAAATACAATATTGGCGTCTATATTGTGGAAGCAAGTACTTCAGTGCTTTTCCTAAATTAAACAAGCTATAATTAATGAACGTCAAAGTTGTTTGCTTTTGAGTTCATAGATTAAGGAACGTACCCATACTATGTTGCCAGCCGGGTCTTGCCAAAAGTTACCAAAAAGCAGTGTTGCCAGCCGGCTCTTGTCAAAAGTTCCCAAAAAGAGACAAAAAGGTAACCTTTTGGTGTAAGAAGTAACCTTACCAATAAAAAGGTACTATAACTTGTTAATAAGTAATAACTTACAGAAAAATGCAGTTCGTTTGTTTGTCACACTTTATTCATCATCATCATCATCAGCCGTTGACGCCCACTGCAGGATATTGGCCTCCCTAATGGTTTTCATGCAGTGGGCATCAAATGGCTGACGATGATGATGATTATGTATGTATGTATTGTATATCCGCCTGGGACGTCTCTTACCGGTCCCTCCACCCGCATTCGCTCAATATATTTCTTTCGTCAATCTTTATTCCTTCATCCTCTCCATAAGTCCAAAGCAACGCAACATTTCTTTCTCAATTCTAGTCACAAAGTATCTGAATAAATGTCTTCTTTGTTATTTTTTTTTTCCTTTCACTACAACAATCATTCCAAAACACAGTCAACGCAAGCTATCAATCTAAGCTACCCAAATAAATAAAAACAAAAGATGATAATCATAACACGCAGACCCTTCAATCCCTTATCAATGAAGCTCCAGACTTTGAACAACCCAATGTTAATAAAGAATGACATCACCGGCAAAGTAGTGACATTCAGCTATCTTGTTACGATACAGAGCTATTGATGGCTCCTTACAAATTGTTTTATGTTGGTTCTTTGTTAAGGCGGAGTTATTTTTACTTCGAGTATAATGTATGCATGTCATAAAAATATCATGTATGTGTATGTATACTCGCCTACTCATAAATAATAATAAATACATAAACTCACGCCTGTATCCTAGAGGGATAGGCAGAGACGAGGGACTGCCACTTGCCGCGATCCTGACAGATAACTTTCGCTTCCTCAACATTCATTAGTCGTTGCATGCACTGAACTTACTGAACGTTGTGGAATGAAAGGGGATGTAGTGACTAGAATTGAGAAAGGAATGTTGCGTTGGTTTGGACATGTGGAGAGGATGAAGGAAGAAAGATTGACGAAACAAATATATCGAGTGAATGTGGGTGGAAGGGCCGGTAAGGGACGTCCCAAGCGGACATACTTCTACCAAATAGGGGATGCTAATATATGTAAGTTAGATAATAAATATAAGTTAATAACAATTTTATTATTCTTCTGAAAAAAAAAATTGTGATTTTCATACAATTCGCTCAGACATTAATTTAAAAAAAATTAGAGCCTTATGAGAAGATCCTATGAGAAAGCTTAAAAGCTCAGAAAGCTAAGATATGCATACGGCGGGCAGCACCGTCTTCCTGAGATTCCAACCGCATACTGCGATCGCCAACCAGCCTGCAAAGCGTGGCGATTAAGGTAAAACCACAGATCACCCCCAATGGGTGATCTGTGGGTAAAACCCTTCATTAGGAAAAACCATGAGGGAGGCCTATGCGCTGCAGTGGGCGTCAAAGGGCTGATAATGATGATTATGACATTAAAAGCAAGATGCTTTTGAAATTATGTTCAAATAATCTTCCCTTTAAATTGCAGTAAACTAAGATGATCTTTTTGTTGAGACATAAAACCAAAATTAGAAAGTACACTTAACATATCATCACTTAAAAAATACAATCCTTTATGTAGGACTATTCATAAGTAACCATGAATCATAAGGCTTAGAGTGCCCGTAGAAAGTTCCAAGTTAGCTTGTTATCAATAAGTAAGAAATATTAGTGTTCGATGAGTCGAACTTTCTCTTGCCTAAGTTTAAGGCCTGAGACACACAGAAACGACGTGGGGCGAGGGCGCGAAAAAGACGCGTCACTTTCATACAAAATGTACTGAAGAGACGGGACGAACCCCACACAGAAGAGACGGGGCGAGGCGCGAACTCTATACCACGCCCTTGCCCCACGTCCCTTCTATGTGGCCAGGGCCTAAGAGATGTCCTACTCCGACTCAGATACAATTTCCCAAGATTTAAACATTTTTAGGGTTCCCTACCGAAAGCGTAAGGGACCCTATTACTAAGCCTCCACTGTCAGTCTGTCACCAAGCTGTATCTCATGAACTGTGATAGCAAGACAGGAATTTTCTAGAATTGAATTTTTTACAGATGATTATGTATTTCTGTTGCCGCTATAACAATAAATACTAAAAACAGAATAAAATTAATATTTAAGGGGGGCTCTCATAAAACAAACGTGATTTTGTTGCCATTTTTTGCTCGGTGTTAATAACGGCAACAGATAGACGATGCTTGAAATATTCAAATGTTGTATATATAATGGGACGGAACCCTTCGTGCCTGAGTCTAAATCGCACTTGACCGGTTTTTTTAGTACCGTTAAGGTTAAGAAAATCACTTAGATATAATGTCTCCAACTTATGTTTGTTATTTATATAATGCTACTTTGTATTGTAGGAAAATTGTAACGCCTGCAGTCAATAAACCCCTTGTAAACATACAACTACAAAATAATTTCCGATGCACGCCGTAAATTATTGGTACCCATTTCAAGGCTCTTAAAAAATGATGGAGATCACTATAAACATAATGGCTTCAAGATAAATAAGACTTTTAAGGTCCCAATTGTATTGCTTAATGCATTACAGGACATAGGCGTCCCTCACAGTTATCATAACCATGAGGGGTTTTGCCATAATCGCCACGCTTGGCAGGCGGGTTGGCGATCGCAGTATGCGGTTGGAATCTCAGGAAGATGCTGCTGCCCGTCTCCTGGTAATTGATTTCCTTAGTCGCCTTCTACGACATCCACGGGAGGAATTGGAAAGATCATTGCATAAAATTTGTTCCGAAGGCGAATCTTTTGATAGTTCAGTAGCATTATGATATCAAGGTCCCCAACTATTCATTTTAAACTTAACAGAAGACAATCAGGCAAAACGACACACACATGGAAAAACACCCAAACTGAAGCCATTTGTACAAATCAACTACGACGGCCTCCAGCAGGAATCGAACCCACGACCTCTCTTTCGGTTGACCAATGTATTAATCGCTAGATTGACGAGGTAAAGAATCATATTTAAATATACCCTAAATTAAAGAAACTTCAACTGCTAAACGGTGCATATACTACACAATTAAAATATATTATGTCTTCCTGCCTGTCTGCCTGTATTACTAACAATAGTTTAAGAATATTTATTTCATTTACTAACACCACTGTGTTTTCTCTCTTTTAGTTTTATAATTTTTATGGTCCTTGTTGGTCGATATAAAATTATTTAATAATAAACGCGCGTAGGACCGCACGGACCCTCTAGTATCACTTCTTCAACATTTAATTTTACAATGCTGAAAGCTCCAAGTTCACATGCAATGGTCTTTTGGTGCTCGACTAACCACTGCGAAGGCCCCACTAGGTGAGACAAGAAGTAGGTGACCTGGAAACTCACGCTCAGGCAGAAAGGGTGTTAAGGATTGCGCCCCGCAGTCATTAGGGGTTTGCTCTACGGCTACAAGCATAGGCGGAGCGATAGACGAAGGGTTCGGTGGACCCTTTTGAGGACCTTTTTGTGAGCACTTTTGAGAAGGAATTCAGTTAGTCAGTTAGACCTGAGATTTCATTGATTGGCCATTTTACGGAGCAAAGCTGTGAGTTTACTCCAGCCAGCCTGTCTCTTTCCAGAAAGCCAGCAGTGCTCGAATGTCACTGCAGGCCTCCTGAAGGGATCCCAGCTTCCCAATGATGGCGGTCCGTTGCGAAGGAATTAAGCAACATTATAAAACTAAACGGTTAGTTCATCATCATCAGCCATTTGACGCCCACTGCAGGACATAGGCCTCCCTCATGGTTTTCCTAACGGTTGGCGATCGCAGTATGCGGTTGAAATCTCAGGAAGACGCTGCTGCCCGTCTCCTGGTAATTGATTTCCTTAGTCGCTTTCTACGACGTCCACGGAAGGAAATAGAGTGACGCTATTATTAATCCGGCGTCACACGGCTGAGATTCCCTAGAGACCCTAAGACTTCACTGTCCGTCGCTCTGTCTGTCTATCCGTCTGTCTGTGTGTGTATCACCAGGCTATATCTCATGAACCGTGATACCTAGGCAGTTGAAAATTTCACAGAATATGTATTTCTGTTGCCGCTGTAATAAAAAATACTAAAAACTGAATAAAATATATATCTAAGGGGGTTATTACTCCCATACAAGAAACGTATTTTTTTGCCGTTTTTTGCACGATATTAATAACGGCAACATGTAAACGCTTGAAATATTCATATAGTATTGTTCTGTGTTCACTTCAAAAATAAACAGTTAAATTAAAATAAAATTAACATTTAAGGGGGCTCCCATACAAAAAACGTGATTTTATGCCGTTTTTTCTCGATCTTTGTGTCTAATGTTGTATAGACAATGGTACGAAACCCTTCGTGCGTGAGTCCGACTCGCACTTGGCCAGTTTTTTTTTTTTTTATACGCTACATTTTTTACTTTGAACTGTTGATAAATGTAAAACTATTTTGATCATTAAACAACCTACGGTGTTGGCAACATAGTTTTTTACGAATATCTTGCGTAGAACTTGCGACACTAAAACTAAAGTCCCTAACCGTAAAAAAAAGGTTATGAACAGTTTCACGCTCTTGATTAAACGCTACTCGCATTTCATGGCCTCCGCCGTTACCTTTTCTTACTGCAAATGCCTTCTTTAAATGCTTTGGTACCCACATTTCTTATAGAGCAGTTAAGTTACTTAGCATCTCCCTCAGTTCCACTTTAAAAGCCTTTTGAAATGCACCCACTGAGGCTGATGCGTGCAGAAAAACACTAAGTGAAAGAAATGTGTCTCTTTAGCAAACAACACCAAATAGCTACCTTTATTACTTCAAGTCTGTTAAGCTTACATAATATTATGTTAGAAGATGTTAAAATAACCCAAACGGACATACTTCGACCAAATATTGGATGTAGTAGCAAAGGGCAAGATAAAAAGTACCCGAAGCCGGCTCGCGTGCATGCAACGACTAATGAATGTTGAGGAAGCGAAAGTGATCTGTCAGGACCGTAGTAAGTGGCAGTCCCTGGTTTCTGCCTATCCCTCGCAGTGCAGGGTTTCGTAGAAAGTGGGGGTTTTATCTGCTTTGCAGAACTAACAACTTGATCAACGTAGTTTTCAATGGATTTTTTTTGTTACCCAAAACTAACTCACTTAAGCATAAATAAACAATATCAGGATGAAGGGTGATAAAAATTATGTTTAGAGCGTCTTATGGTCGGCGTCAGCCAACTCAATGGTTTTTTCAGTTGTTTGTCGGACCTCAGACTCATAAACACATATTAAAAATCATTTTTCAACGTTACGGTACTTCCTAACTCATCGAATTTGAATTCACAGCCAAAAGTTGAAAATCACGGATATTTTCAAATACCTACGTTTCACCATTACCGATAAATTATTAATAATACTCTTTTAAAAATCTATTGTTCTGGTACGTTTAGCCAGACGTCGCGGGTTCAAGTCTCGGCATGGGTGGAATTTTTAGCCTCGAAATAGGTTTTTAAAGTTGTTCTCAGCACGGGTTAGTGCAACAATAACAATATAATTATCTTTTTCACAATGAAAAGAACATTCCCGCAAAATAAGGTGAAGGAATTCAAAGTAACCCTATAGTATTCTTTTGCATCAGGCATAAAGACAGTTTCTTGTATTCATCAACTAAAACGCTACAAAAAAGTAAACCCCGCTACAAGTCCCTACTTGTAAATTATAAATCGCCAAGTTGACTTCATCATAGCGAGCCTGTGACTTCATGAAAGATTCAAATCGCTGGTCGTTGTGTAAGAAAACAAGGTAAATTCTGAATAGTCCTGAATATTTATTTATATATGAGGTTTTTCAACAGACGCGGACTCACACATAGGGTTCCGTACCCGCGATTGGCAGTTTTTTATTATTTTTCGTTGGAATATGTAATAATTTCCACAATCACGCCAAGTTTGATGCCTATAGGTATAACCATTTTTACGATAGAGCACAAACAAAAAAAAAACGGCCACGTGCGAGTCAGACTCGCGTACGAAGGGTGTCGTACCATTATCTATACAACATTTGAATATTTCAAGTGTCTACCTGTTTCCGATATTAATATCGAGGAAAAAACGGCAAAAAAATCACGTTTGTTGTATGGGAGCCCCCTCAAATATTTACTTTATTCTGTTTTTTATTTATTTGCTGTTATAGCGGCAATAAGAATACACAATCTGTAAAAATTTCAACTGGCTAACTGTCACGTTTTATGAGATACAGCCTGGTGACAGACAGACAGACAGACGGACAGTGAAGTCTTAGTAATAGGATCCCTTTTGGCACCCTTCGGGTAAATAACACTAAAAACGGCGAAAAAACACGTTTGTTATATTTTTTATTATTTCTTAAATTGTATTGTTTGTTAGGTAATCCGCTGTATTTATAACACATTTCGTGAAAATTTCAACTGGCTTCCTGTTACGGTTCCAAATATAGAGCACTTTAAAGGTCGGAGGGACACACAGACAGACGGTTAGACAGACGGACAGACGGACAGACGAACAGACAGACAGCGGAGGCTGAGTAATAGAGTCCCGTTTGGCACCCTTAGGGTACGGAACCCTAAAAACAATGCACAATAAAACGAGCCACAGTGTGAAAGATTCAAATGCACAAAAATTTTTTACTCAGATTTTAAGCTTAAAACAAATGCACGTGAATAATGACACTGACTATTTGTCTCTTTCAGGACAAGAAGTCTCTGTTTGTAAGTACTACGCTCCGTTAATGAAATGTCACCGCATGTTATATTCAGGGGTTCACGTGTATTTTGACACTTAGACTGGCCTTGGCTGGTTGGTTTGGTTAGGAAGTCCAATCTACTCCAAGTTTTCCATTTAATTATAAACGTTTTCTAATAAACAGATACATTAAAACATAATTGTACGAGAAAACACAAATATTGATAAATGCTAGACCTAATAGGTATCTATTTAATCTTGCACAAATACTTAGTCTTAAACATAGTAAAAGAGGTATTTATTATTATTATTATTAATACGTTTATTGCACATAGGTAAAAAATACAATGGCAATGTGGCGGACTTAATGCTATAAGCATTTTCTACCAGTCAACCACAGGAGGTGCAAGAAATTAACTGGTAGGCATACGAAGTAGACGGATAAAACGTATAACTATTTAAATAAATAAATATTTAATTGTCACACATACATTTTACAGCTAAGTAGGTAGGTTAAACTAAATAGTAAACTGAACTAATCAAATATACCGCCCCGGGACACGCCCGATACAAAAGTTCCCATGACGCTAGCAGCGTTCCCTTGCTGCAACTCTCAGTTTCAATTTTCACTGTTCACTTTCCACCTAATTTATGTGGAGATTATAACTATGTCGATGAGATACTTGAGGTAGGTATAATTATTTCGATGTCGCTGTTGGTAACTTCATAAAACTTTTTGTCTTTGAGAGAATAACGTAGTTTCAATATTATATTGGCAGACCGATCCGAACTGTCGTAACAGTATAATTCGCCTTGTTTGTGTCAAGTAAAAGAATAGGAACAAAGTATGAAAATCGGACGTGCACCGACTGAATAAACACTCACATTTAAATTCCATTCCACTTGTTACGACGCACGACGCAGACCTGAAAGCGAAAGAAAAATATTTACTGTTATGAACGGTTGCTTAGCACGCTCGAGCGGAGACCACGAAATGCCAAGCGGCGTAGGATGCCTACCAGGGCCTACAGTCTAATAAACGCATAGTTATTAAGTTAGTTCCGGAATCACTTACTTGATTTCAGAGACGAGCAACCGATGACGCGAGCTCCGTCTCTAGCTCTATTCACCGTGATTAAGAATAAGAGCGAAACCTGGTCGGACTCTTCCGACAAAAATTCAAAAAGGTGATTCCGGAATCGAGTTTGTGATAATGTATAGTGCTTAGGAAAAATTTAGTTCAAAAATACACATAATGGTTTGAACCATAGAATAATATTATATTCCTTCGATGTTAGCCAGAGGTCGCGGGTTCAAGTCCCAGCATGGGTGGAATTTGTAGCCTCTAAATAAATTTCTAAAACTGCACGGGTTAGTGCAACAAAAATAATATAACATTTGCAATCGCGTTTAGTGCCTATATGCATTCCGAGACAATGACATTGTGGACTGAAGGTGAGATAATTGAGGTAGAAATGCGTTTGTTTGGCCTTACGGAGAAGAAGAAGGAAATAAGAGGAACGGGTAAAATATAAGGAAGGCTGGTAAGGGATGCCCCACGCGGACATATTTAAGTCAAATAGCGGATGTTTTGGCGAATTCACCTATAACCTGACGAATAGAACCTAAACCTGACGAGCATGCATGCAGCAAGTAGTGAACCGATGTTCTACCCACTAGGCTACCAACGCTCAGCCAGCCCAACAATTCTCAGACCTGCCAAATATACCCACACAAAAAAAATCATAAAAGTCGGTGAAGCCGTTTCGGAGGAGTTCGATAATGAACACTGCGACACGAGATTTTTATATATATTAGATTAAGCAATAGCGGCCCGATGTCATTCCAATAGTACGACCCGCGCAATATAAATAGGCAGTGTCCAACTGAGCTAATGAGCAAGAGCAGGCATCGGCGAAATTTCAAACTTCTCTGTATTACTTACAGGCAAAGAGGTTCGAAATTTCGCCGATTCCTGCACTTGCCCATTAGCGTAGTTGGGAGAGCGCTGGCACGGTTAGCCAGAGGTCGCGGGCTCAAGTCCCAGCATGGGTGGAATTTGTAGCCTCTAAATAAATTTTTAAAACTGTTCTAAGCACGGGTTAGTGCAACAAAAAGAATATAACATTTGCAATTGCGTTTAGTCCCTATATGCATTCCGAGACAATGACATTGTGGACTGAAGGTGAGATAATTGAGGTAGAAATGTGTTTGTTTGGCCTTACGGAGAGGAAGAAGGAAATAAGAGGGACGGGAAAAATATAAGAAAGGCTGGTAAGGATGCCCCACGCGGACATGATTCAGTCAAATAGCGGATGTTTTGACGAAGGGAAAGATAAATAGAACCTAAACCTGACGAGCATGCATACAGCAAGTAGTGAATGTTGGTGAAGGGAAAAATGTTTCTCAGGATCGTCCTGATCTCTGCCTACCCCTTCGGTATACTGTTATGAGTTTATGTACTAGTGTAACTCCTCTTCCCCAACTTTCTTGCATCTTCATAATATATAGGTAAATACAACCCAATAAACAGGAAAAAAATCAGACAAATCGCATATTCTATTATACTTTGACTGACATGCTTAAGAATAGTGAGGGTAAAAGAGGTTTCGATCTTAAAGGTAATCCCCTGAAATATTGTTTGTATTCATTTCACATCCAGATATCGAGATGTCAATTTACCAAGTACCGTCAGAGGAAACTGGCGACAATTGGTAAGAATAACGTGTTTTTATTTGAGCTTCAAATAATATGAGGCGCGAGAATGTGTAAGTTACTCCGTTGGCTGTTTGGGAGAGTCAGCAAAGTAGTAAGACAAGTATAATACACCAGGAAATTTGGGTGGTTCTAAAGATATAGGAAAATGAAAGCTATTTTGTTTCTTTTAAATGCGCTTTTCAAATAAATATCTCGATACAAACTGGAATCTATGAGAATCTTTAGTAGCCCGAGCGGAGCGCGTGTACCACAGAACAACATTTTTGTTCTGTGGCGGGTACTAATATTTCGCGAATTTTTTTGAAACAAGATTTTTCAACTAAATTTTATTTTTATTTTACGTCTATATTATTATTCTTTGCACACAAGACATTTAAAAGGACAGAAATTACATGTACAAAGGCAAACTTATCTCTGTATGACATTTCTTCCAGCAAACCCTCGGGTATAGGAGAAGCACTAGAAGGGTCTATATATGTGCACAAGATAAACTACATAAACTACAAAAGGCCTAAATAACAATCTATTCACATAAAAAAAACAAAAACAAAAACTACATAAACTAGATATCATCATAAAAAATACATACCAACTTAGATATACATAAATAATATATATAAATATATAGCTCAATGTAATTACAGGTTTAGATAATGCTCTTTCAACCTCATCTTAAAGGTACTAATAGTGGTGGTCTATACTTAAACGTAATAGCCCAAAAAGATGGCATTTTTAATTACTAATAACTTAACCACGGCTTTCAAACCACCCAGGTTCAGATTGTATACATACAATTGTCTCTGATCTACGATTTATTCAAGCTGCAACAAAAACATGACTAATCAACGACACGAAGGATGCGTCCTTTACGATCAGAGACTTCTTAAATTTCAGAATTTTTTGGGCGCCAATGTCATGTTCTTGGACCCAGCCCGAAAAATCATGATTTCGCGTAAATATGGAAGATTTTGTTGCATATTTAATAGTCTGCAAGGTAACGAGCCGAAGGTCTTATATAAATACAGTGTAGTGTAGAACCTACATGTCTTAAATTAAAATGTCTTAAATTGTAATTGGCGAAGCGATATTGCTGCTGTTGATTTTAGCGCTTTAGTAAATCATTTTATATTTCTCATGCACCAGATTCTGACGACCCCCCACATATATCCGGGTGTGACTAACTATTAACTAGTAATAGAAACAATATTTAATGTTATTATCGGGCCAACTCGGAGAACTCAAACAACACACTAAATTTACTTTACCCAAACTTACACAGAAACCAACGGCTGGGATTATTGCCGATTTCTCTGGCAACGTTTCCGGCAATCTTGGTTCCTATTTCGGGCAATGCTACCGACAGCGGCATATCACTGCTCGAGGCTGCTCAAATGGACAGCTAAAGAAGCGAGCACACGCCAAGCGTACTCCCAGCCCTCATTCAAATGAGAATTACCCGCCGAGCAATAACATAGGCCAATTTTTTCTGCTAACGGCCCTCGGAAGGGCGAAGCAATCAGGGTTGGGATATAAAGGGATAGCACGCCTCTCGTAAACTGTCCTGTAGCGAGATTGTACGGGATTTGTACCGGGGGCGCTGCGAAAAAATGTAGTGGTCGGACCAATATGGAGCGGCTTACACCGGGTTACCTATCTCCCTCTAAGATGGTTAAGACTGTTGATGGCTAACCCCTGTATTACGCTCATCATCATCATCATCACCATCAGCCATTTGACGCCCACTGCAGGACATGGGCCTCCCTCATGGTTTTCCAAGCTTCCCGGTATTGTGCCGCCCGCATCCAGCGACTCCGCGCCACCGTACCAGGTCGTCAAACCATCTGGTGGGGGGCCTTCCCTCCTGCGTCGTCCAGTCCGCGGTCGCCAGGTCAGGCGACCTGCTGTATTATGCTCATACAGCATTAATGCTTTCCCTGCTTTTGTAAGAAAATCAACTTATGCTTTGGCATTTAAAGATATTGATGGCGATCGTGGAATCTAATGGTATTGTAGGTAGCAACTGATAATTATTTAATAAAAGATGGTTAGAGTGGAGTTTTCTTTTTTTGCTGCCATTTTTTCCACTACAAATTCAACTCGAAGGCAGCGGCTAACATTCCATATTGACAGTCAACATACAGAGTGTACATTCTTTACTTTAAAATATTTTTTTTGTTTTCTGATTTCCGGTTGGTTGGTTTTTGACTGGCATTGGATAAACGTACAGTTGTCCAGTGCTAAAATACCGAATTGAGTCAATCGCCAGCACGTTGGACCGAGGTTGATTGCTGGCAAAAGCTGGAGGAGAAGGTAAAGGACAGAAGTGGCGTACCTTGGGAGAGGCCTAGGTCGAGCAGTGGACGAATATGGGCTGATTGATTGATTGATTGAATGACACATTTTTTTGTTATAATTATGCTTCTTATAGGTATGTATGTCTACGGGCAGAGGCGCTATCTCTCTGCCGCACAGTAGAGATGATGGGTGGTAACTGAAAGATGGTTCAGCTTGTAACTTTTATTTCTACATATTTCTACCACATTTATTGATGTAAGTGTGTTACAGATGAGTGCCTGGAGCCGACTAAACCGACTTGTTTAGCTGGCTTGTAACAAAAAATTATTATAAGGTAGTAGAATTCCTAAATGACAATGCATTTTGAGGTCCGGTTGTATTTGTACGTACCTATTAATTTTCGATGTGTGATTTAAATGTATAAAATAACATAAAGCCGACCGTTTTTTTTTGCCACGCCTAATCGGTAAAATTGCATTGAAACACATTGTATTATAATAACATCACTGTACATACAATTGTAATTTATGGCAATAAATATATTGATTGATTGATTGATTGACTAACTTTACAATATAGTCGCCGCGTAAACTGAGCATTGTTTTAGGCTATGTCAGCAACATGGCGACCTACCAGATTTGCGTAGCCAGCGCGTACAGTGTGTGATAGATAAGAAAAGGAAAAGGCAACTTAGCTTCACATGTGTGTGTAATATGAGTGTGCATAAAATCCAATACCCAATGTACCAACAAGTACAGAAACCGACCTTCACCACCATCTTTCACTGAGCCCATTCCGCGAACCTGCTATTAGCAGCTCTTAATAGTTCCCATTTAATATTGGATAACTCCCGCGTTATTTTTCTCACCATTTCCATTACTAGCTTATTGTGTTCCGACACTGCCCAGTCATTATTGACCTCCCTCCCCGCGGGTATTTTATTCAAATCAAGCTCGCAGAGGGGTTTTTAGTTCAATGACCAGAGGTCAACGAGCCTGGTTTCACGATACGATGGATTTTTCCAGGGTATTAGGTCTATATAGTGCGTATTGGGAGTTCTGATTAAGGGAAACCAACTCCAGTTGTATCGGTCAAAGTCAGTTGTAGATATATAAGAATATAATGGGCCAGGGTGTACCAAGATGGATTTAGCCAGATTTAGCTTCTAAAAAGTAACCGAAACCGGCGTGCCTGCATGCAACGACTCACGAATGTTGAGGAAGCGAAAGTGATCTGTCACGATAGTGGCAAGTGGCAACATGGAAATATACCCAGACTGAGGTCATTTGTACAAATGTACGCAGCCCCCTGTGGGAATTGAACCCATTACTTCCGGCATGGTAATCAAACGGAAGGAAGAAACAATACGAAAGAAATGTTATCTAATCCACGTAACATTTATTTCTCAAGTCTGGTCAAAACATCCTTTTTCAGTTCACGACGTTTCCTAATCACTATTGTGAATCCGTAGTTCAAACTTTTCGGAATAAAAAATGTAAGTACTATTTGGTACAATCTCCGTGAAAACCACTAGATATTTCATTTTAATATAATTTTTTCTATATGGAAACAAACCATCTATACTTAATCGTATAATTAAATACGGAAAGCAATAATATCTATCAAGTTGTTTGCTAGTCCTAGCTCGTCTGTTCATCTCATAAGTTTAAGAACCCCTCTTTAGCCCAGAGAAGCCAGCGTTACGACGCTGTTTATGATTGAGTTTTTGTCAACCTATATTTTGTCCTTATGGCTCATGCTGAAAATTAGCGCCAACCGGTGTTGCATGCATCACCGGGCGGCATATTGCTGAGCATGAGTCCATTTGCCAAAAACTTTCAGATAACAAGATAGCCTAAGAATATTCCTTGTTGTATACACCAGAAAACAGCACCTTTATGTTGTAATTTTTTATAAAAGAAAAAAGTTTTAATTATGTAAGCTTATGTCTATATTTATGTACAAAGTGTGTTTTTGGCAATTAATGTAGTTCACTTGCACTTTCGCTTATCGACCCCTATTATATTATCAATTTGCTGACTTTGATAGTATTTCAAGAAATTGTTGGTTTACACCCAAACAAAAGCTTTTCCACTTTGGTTAGGCGTGGTTAGGTTTGCAGTGATGGCACAGAACGGGTCGACGGTCGGTGGGTAGACCACGAGCGCGGGCCGAAGACACTTTGAAAGAGGCTGGAAAACTTTGGTTGAGACTAGCAAAGGACCGGATAGGTTTGTGGGAAAAAGAAGAGGCCTATGCCCAACAGTGGGCTCTGTTTATGGGCTGATTAGATAGAAAGCTAGACAAAAGGTGAATGAAGTGCAATATACTCACACATCGTACCTACTAGGTAGTCTTGTAAGATTACAAGTACAGTGAAATTGTTAATATTGTAGATTTTCTCTGCATCAAAAATTTTACTGTAACAAAGATTGACGGTCTTATTTATTTAGAAAAACTCGATTCCTTTAAAAAATTCAAAAACGCTGATTAAAATAGTGGGGTGGTGATTGTACAAGGAAAATATGTAGCCACAGATTAAATAAACAGAGTTTTAGATTGCTTTTAAAGGAATCGTGTTTTTATAAATAAAGGCGTTAAAGTCTATCCAACGGGCTGGAGACGTGCTGGCGGCACGATTTTAATCTAAAATAATCCTTAAATACTTACGAAGATAAAGTCTATGAAAACAAGTGCAAAAAAAGCCCGTCGTCATAACGGCCGGTCGATCGGACGGGGCAGGGCTTTTTTGCGTTTTTATGGTCTCTAGTATCTAACGTTAAGCTTTTGCTGGTTTGTCTCAAAGCTAGCGTCATGATCATCATTAGCCATTTTACGCCCACTGCAGGAAATAGGCCTCCCTCATGGGTTTCCCTAACCATGAAGGGTTCTGTCATAATCGCCACGCTTGGCAGGCAGGTTGGCGATAGTAATATGCTGTTGGAATCTCAGGAAGGTACTGCTGCCCGTCTCCTGGTAATTTATTTCCTTAGTCGACTTCTACGACATCCACGGAATGAAATGGGACTATTCTTAATCCGGCAACACGGACGAAGAACTAGCGTGCTATCAATCAATTAATCAACCAACCAATCCACTGCTGGACATAGGCCTCCCCCAAGGCACGCCACTTCCCTCTATCCTCAGCCACCCTCACCCAGCCACTGCCAGCAATCTGCCTCAGTTCGTTGGTCCAGCGAGCCGGTGGGCCTCCCACGCTGCGCTTGCCAGCTCGTGGTCTCCACTCGAGAACCTTTACACTCCATCGACCATCGGTTCTTCGGCATATGTGACCAGCCCACTGCCACTTCAGCTTGCTAATCCTAACTCCGAACACAGTTCTGTCGGGTATATTGCCCGGTCATAGAAAAAACCAGCCAAGTGCGAGTCGGATTCGCGCACGACGGGTTCCGTATCTATACAACATTAGACAAAGATCGAGACAGGATAGATAACATACATTGAGAACAGCGCCATCTATAGAAACCAACAAAAAGCGTTTCACATTGACGTTTAACGACATGACATCGGCGCTGTGAAGGTTACATAGATGGACGCTAGATGGCGAGCGCTGTCTTTAGAGAACGTTTATTGTATGGCAGCCCTCCTTAAATATTAATTTTATTCTGTTTTTAGTATTTGTTCTTACAGCGGCAACAGAAATTAACTTTCTAGCTATCACGTTTCATGAGACTGGTGACAGACAGACAGACGGACAGTGGAGTCTTAGTAGTAGGGTCCCTTACCCCTTTGGGTACGGAACCCTAAAAACACCGCTACAGTAGGGTATATTGTAAGAATGTGACATACCGTTGTTCGCTGTTGCGACGTACGTGCTCGGTCATCGCTTGCACATATTTGTACAGTAGGCTCCACTATCTTCGCGAATTTATTTTATCGTTGTGCCCGCACACCTAACGCCTGCCAAGTCCACGTCACGACAAGGAGTCTATAACGATAGCTAATGAATCGCACGTCAAAATCATCTGCACCCTGCCGAAAAACACTTCGGTCGAAATTAATTTCGCCCAAACCAGCCAGTTCCATTGTTACCGCGGCGTTTTTGTTTACCGCAACGCTGTAGCTGATCACAGAAGCTTTCTTTAACTTCTTCGTTATTATGTCTTGCTACTGGGGTAAAATATGGTGTTCTTGGGGGGAAGGGGAGTGAGAAAGAGAGGGGGTCTGCTGAATGGTCATCATCATCATCATTCAGCCACAAGAAGTCCACTGTTGGACATAGGCCTCCTCCATGGGTTTCCAAAAAGACCGGTTGGAAGCGGCCTGCACCCAGCGCCTTCCTGCCACTTGGATGAGGTCATCTGTCCATCTTGTGGCTGGTCGTCCTACGCTGCGCTTGCCGATATGTGGTCTCCATTTGAGAACTTTTCGGCCCCATCGGTCATCAGTTCTGCGTGCTATGTGCCCCGCCCACTCTCTCTTCAACTTACTAATCCGTTGGGGTATGTCGACGACTTTAGTTCGTCTACGGATCTCATCATTTCTGATTCGATCTCGTAGAGAAATTCCGAGCATAGCCCTTTCCATAGCTCGTTGCGTGTCATCACTGGTAAAACACACTGGTTGTATAATTTTGTCTTGAGCGATTGAGGTATATTAGACGAACAGACTTTTCTAAGTTTCCCGAATGCTGCCCAGCCGAGTTGGATTCGACGATTGACCTCTTTCACGAAGTTGGACCGGCCTAGTTGGTTAGTTTGCCGAATGGTGAATTACTGTTATATAAACATATAAGTATGTACATATGTATGTATTCCTACAACAGCGTTAGCTCAGAAATGCGCAATTCCTAAAACATGTCAATTTGAGTTTGTCATTTACAATAAATTTTGTCTTAAGGCTTATGGAAGTACTTTGTTTAATTCTCCATTTTGAAAATATATGTTACTAGCTGACCCCGCAAACGTTATTTTGTCATATTAATTTTAACCTATTCTCAGACCTACCAAATATACAGAAAAAAATTCATAAAAATTGGTGAAGCCGTTTCGGAAGAGTTCGATACAAACACCGTGAAACGAGATTTTTACATATTGGAGATATTTTATTTATTTAGGTACATTTACAAAATATAAATACTTGAGTTTCTTATTAACTTTTGTTTTACGACTTATGTTCTTCATTTTGAAAATATACTATATATTGAGTATAATTATGTTTTTTCTACTTTACAAAGTATCTCAGTCTCTGAGAGATAATGCTTACAACCATTTTTTTTTTATTGAAACCTTTTTGCTCGCAGTCATTCTGTCGCTCCCTGTGACCGCAACGATCTACGGTTAAAGATTGATGGTGATCCACGCGGCGATAGTAGTTGTATTGGGGCATAAATCACCAGGTAAGCCTGTGTTGGCCCACCGCAATTCGCTTGATAGACTTTGTACTGCAACGGTACAGTCGCCTGCAAAATCCCTACTAATTATATTGACGTGAAACTTCCTTCAGTTTGTTAGGTCACATGCAAAAACCGCATGCAACGAAAACATGTCGCCTTTGCGAGGGCTGTAAATCTGAAACTACGAGTTGTGTGTAATTTTTATTTATATATAATTGAGTAGAGCAAAGTAGTCCTTACTCAGATCTTCTTGACTCGTGTCGCTAGATGGCGCCAGTGCCGCGTAACAGATCGCGTAGTTTAAGCTAAAAATTAACGCCTATTCACATTTCACATAAGCCAGCGGTCGTATAACCCGACACAGCCCCACCCGCCTTTATAAATTTGAAAGTGTGTTCATACAAACTCACAATCATATGAGTTTGCCCTTCTTGTCACGCTGTAATGGATTGACAATAGATTGATGTCGCCTTTACATTGACATCGATATCATCAATATCGTTTAATACTTAAACATACGTTGCACTTCAGGGCACAGGCCTTCTTTCAGCGAGTGAAAGTAAAAAAAAAAAATGTGTGATACTTATTGAACCCTTATTTCGAACCCACGACCTCTCGATTGTGAGGCCCGCGTTGCGCCGATGTGCTCCCACTAGTTTATCTCATCGTTCATCATCGGCAAGGAAGGATGCTACTCGTAGCTTAAATAAATAAAAATTGGCCAAATGCAAGTCAAGTCGATCGGCACTACATAAGCAGCCTATATGCGTCCCACTGCAGGGCACAGGCCTTCTCTCAGAAAGAGAGTATGGGCTTAATCACCACGCGTGCCCACCGTGGATCGGCGATTTCAAGCGCTGAGGTATGCGAATAGCTCAGACACTCAGGTTTCCTCACTGTTTCCCTTCATGGTTAGCGAGTGGTATTGCTACAATAACTTCATAAATGCACATAACTTAGAAAACAAAGTCATAGGTACATGCCCGCACTGGGAACCTGGGTCCCTCGCTTCTGAGTCCAATGTTCTACCCACTAGGCTAACACCGCTACGCCAATCGGCACTAGCTGGCCTGAATTAGAACCTGCCGCAAACGACCGTCAGAAGGCAAAAGCTGTGGTTGAGGCCTATGCTCCCCTAGGAGTTAAAGGACCGAAGAAGAGGAAGAAGAAATGGGTATTTGAAAAAATATCAAGTGAGTTACTTTTAAAACGGAATTTTGTATGAAAATACTGGCTTATGACGTCACATTCCAGAGCACTCTTTTGATGTTTAATCTATTTAAAAATTGTAATAACTAGTAATTGACTAAAAGAGATACATTTTCCGAGATATTTTGTAATGTTTGTTTTAATCGAGCATATGAAATAATTTATTGTTGATCGTGTCCAATATCGTAATGCGAGTCAAACTCACGCACCGATGGTGCCGTAAATAATAAGTACATGATATTTTTCTGTAGCCAACTTATGGCCCACTGCAGGGCATAGACCTCAGAACACAAAAAGAAGGAGAAGTGCCATATGGGCGTGGCACTGTCGCTCAACGTTAGCCCGGTTGGGCTAACCTCGGCGAAACTTTTGAATATGGCCGTCAATCGCCTCGCGCCCGCTATCGCCGTAACATATGTGAAAAATGCCTGATTACCTACAGAAATCGCAGTGATACATGCTATTCAAATAACAGTGCAGTGTGTTTTCACCGGTAAGCCTATTTTACTCACTATATCCATCTTTAAACTACGAAAAATCATAATTATAATAATTTTCCTGTGCAATATGCATTCCAGTACTAAGAACATAAATGAGACGTATTTATATCGTCGGGTTTACTCCACTGCTGTTTTTATGTAGAATTTTCGTGGAGGTTTTCTAACATGGAAAAGCAAGCCCGCAATGGACCGTCTCGCGAAACTGACTATTGTTCTATGCGATGAATTGCGATGTTTCGTGGTACGGCCGCATGTATTTGCCGTGAACTGTCAAAGTCACAGTAGGTGTCAGCGGGAGTCATAGTGATGGGGTAGTTGCTTTCTTTCCAGACTGATTAAGTATCGATACTTCGTCGCATTTACACTCGTTCGTCCAGACTTCCAAAATTACTAGAACCAATTATATTGTACGACTAGGTAGCTATTGTCCGCGACTCCGTCCGCGTGGACTTCAGTTGCTAAGGAAGCTTCTTCTTTAGTGGCAGATTTTGTCGTAATATAAACAGGCTTAGTTTTCACCACGTATTTCAAAGTTTTTAATAAAGATTTAATTTCAGGTTTCCCAAAGACCCTAATAGGAAGGATAAATGGATTGAAACTACAGGGAGATTGCTTAACTGGCTTCCTCTCAAATCAAATACCTGTTGCTCCATCCATTTTACGGAGAAATGTTTCCAGATGCTAAAGAGTGGAAAAAATATTAACGTTTGCAGGTCCTGCTTTGAAAATACCAGTAATAAGGAGTTCCATAAATGTTGAGGTACCAATATACCTAAAATCACGGCATAATTATATTTTACATGGTGTGGAATATTCGATTGTTACTTTAATCTGATTCTCTATTTCAGGTGACAATGGACGCAACGACGCCTAACTCTGCAAAAGAAAGTGTTTCTAAAGAAACAAGTCAGGTGATGTGGTTATGGTACTAAATAATATTCTTATACTCTTTTATGAGCCTAAAATTCGATTAATTTCAAATAAAGTAAATGAAGTGTTTTCAATAATTTAATAATTTATTTACTATTTTAGATCCGTATTAGAAAGTTTCGGATATTGTTACTGTTGAAACATGCGTTCCTGAAGAAATAACAGGTGACCAGGTAATGTTTTTAATAATTTCATAATTTATTTACTATTTTAGATCCCCTTGGAAGTAACGGATATTTTTTTGTCGAAAAATGCTGCGAATGTCAAAGACCCTGTAAATAATTGTCAGACATAGAGGAATGTCCATTCGATTGAACACATAATTTATCGGTCATATAGCGTCGCCACAGACTAGAAAATCGAAAAATCATATGAACAAAGTTGAAAATATAACATCGAGTTTTCAAAAGTCGTAAACCAAAGTTGTTGTAAATGACTTGCTTTAATTGACGTGTTTCATGAATTGTGTTAACTTAAAAATGGCCCTGTATAAATAAAAAAATATTATATTTTTTACAAATGCATACTTTTTGTATTTTAGATACAGCAACGAGTTGCCGAAGGCCCACAAACTGGTAGATTTATGTCGATTGAAGAAAAACCTCGAAAAAAGAAATCACGCAAAACATTGAACAATGTCAACAAGTGACAAGTTCTAAATAAATATTTACCTTTTAAGGGAACAGTAAAATATTCATTGCAGGATCTCAGTCGGATGATGATGTTATCTTTTTAATGTAAATGTGTTTCGAAAGTTTCTTTAAGTTTATGTTTCACAGGTTTCTTTTGGCCAGTTTCTGAATTGAGAATTTCGCTAAGTAAATGGTTAACTGTAGTACTGTCTCTTCGAATTTTTCACAAAAGAGCGTGACAGAACGTTACTTATGTTTTTACTTAGTGAAATTCTCAATTCGGAAACCGGCCCTTTGAGTTCTTACTACCTAATGTATTTTTCACAAGTTAATAAAAATATTATTTATGTGATATTATTGAGAATGTTTTTTATGTACCCATCACAGTTGTCACCCACCAAGGCAATGAAAATTTTAATCCAAACTCAGAAACATCTACAGTCACTGCTCATTAATTCACGAGTTAAAATAAGTAGTTTTAGATTTTTTAAGGTGTGCGCTATACAAAAACGCGCATAAGGTGAAGGCAAGGCGCAGGCATCTTGCCGCTTAAAACAAAAATGACGCAGGCGATATGTTTTGAATGATATTCAAGCAGCGCGGCACAGCCAACGTCGTTTCGTCGCCTTGCATACCTATATTTTGTAGGTAACTCAGCGAATGTTCTCTAAACTTTGTCATTTAGAATAATAAATTGTATGATTAGAATTTACGATGAAACGGAATTCACGAATTATACGATAGGTAGGTATGAACAAAACTGACATATTTAGGAATTAACACATTGGTAGGCAAAGCCTGTAAAAATAAAAGCTTAGGCAGCCTTTTGCAAAGGATTACTACAACGAAATAAAGTAGTTACAGACGTAGAGAAATAATTAATTAATAGAAATACTATTTAGGTATAGATGGCAAGAAAAAAATCGACATAATGTACAAAAAGTTTTTGTACGATGTACGATTTTTTTTAAGTATAATCGATAATGTACTTTTTCGTCCCCATCACTAATGTTGTGCTGCTCTTCTCATTGGCTGTTTCATTTGTGTAAACAGCGAATAGTGAGCCGGTTGTTTATGTTGTAATCAAATAGAGATTATGAGGACAATGTAGCTGTGTGAGTAAGTGGCGACATCGGTTTTCTAGCAAACGGGCCATTATAACACTTCTCCTTATTTTTGTGTTCTGAGGCATAGACATTCTTTTAGAGAGTGTGTGTGGGTTAAATTACTATGCGTGTCCACCGCGTATTGGCAAATTCAAGCGCTGAGGTATGTAAACCTCAGACACTTAGGTTTCCCCACGATGTTTTTCTTTCACCGCCAGTATTGCTACGAGTACTACAACTACCTACGTTGTTATGGTTTATCGTCATCCAGTAATATACACTTCATATACCTACTTCATACACTTCATACTTTTAATATTTATACGAAATTTCACATATATTGAAATTAATCCACACACGCAAGCACGCACGCACACACGCACGCACGCGCGCACCCACACACACACTCACACACACACACACACACTCTCACACAAACACACACATACAAACACACACACACATACACACACACACATACACCCGCGCGCACGCACACACATATTATAAACTATCTGCGCATTCGTGATTGAAATTTAAAAATCCATGCCTTTTTGTTCATTTTCCAAACTATCTTGTAATGGGTACTGTGCTTGTAATGGCTTTAACGATCCTGCACGTAAATTCTTCATGCCGCGTCCACACGCTTGCCAAGTCCCCACAAGCCGTCAGAAATTCAAACGTGTGGATAGGACGTTTGTCTTGGCTTGTCGTCGCTTGTGAGCACTTGCCGACGATCCTAGCTGTGTCGGTATTTTGGGAATACGAGTAAGTCGAAGGAAGCTTGCGGCAAACGTTTGCAACGGTTTGCAATATGGATATATTGTTTGTAGGTCGTTTAGTATGGCCTGCGCTCGCGTACACATAGCTCGTATTATATGAATTTTTATTTTCCACCATCTTCGTTGGCAAATTTTCCGTTTCCTTGCAATATTTATTTTTCAGTTTGCTTCTTTTTATAATAAAAATAGCATAAGCCAAATGTTATAGCTGACACGAGTCGGACGTCCGCCATGCTTGGTTGTCCACGACACATTGACGCCCTCGCAAGCGTGTGGATGACAATGTTTTTTTGTTCATCATTTGTCAAGTATTTGTAGAGGCTTGCGGTTTGCGGCAAACGGCAAGCGTGTGGACGCGGCATTAGACACGATGAAACGGAGACTGAATGCTGAATGAATACTCTGTGTAATTGACTAATAATTAAAATATCCGATAATGTACAATTTAGCATAAATCTCCTCACACGTAAGCCCGTAGCCTGATCGGGTCCTTTGGAATTCTACAGATTAAGAATAAAGTATTTTTATTTCATTTAAATAATGTGGCTTATTGTACCCATGTTTCTTAATTGGATTTCAGATTTGCGTGGAGTTTGTTTGTTGAGTGCTATTGTTCTATTCTACGTATTTAATTACATTGTTGGAACAACATTTATATAAAACAAAATTTTGTTAGTAGAGTTAACTTGGAGGAATATTGTTTTGAATAAAGGACATACCGCGTTGGTGTGTTTCAACCTTTAATCGTTTACAGGTTAAGATGACAGATAGACATACATAAACTCACGTTGTATCCCGGAGGGGAACACAAAGACCGGCCCTATTTAATAAACACGGGAATGACGGGTGACAGGTTACAATTAGACAATTTTTTAATTTTTTTGTTTAATTAATACTGTCACTAACTTTGACATAGTGGAAATTCTACAAATATGTCGACTTATCATGACAATTTGACATGTTACTGTTTAATGAGGAATTTATTTTCACATGTGAAGATGAATATTTGATGCAAAATGTACTACGTTGCACTCTAACCAAGAATGAAACATTGTTTTATTAAAAGTTAAAACTTGGTTTAGTAACACGTTCATTTGGCATCATTTGTAGCCATCAAAAACAGAATGTAGACTAAAATTTTGCCAACGAATTCTGTTTCATCTTGTAGAAGTCAAAGACAATATTCGTATAGTAGGCGTTAGCTGGGCGCAAAATTCCATAACCGATTATGCAGTCAGGCCTTCGCCCACCTATAAAACCCCGGGTTTAAGCCCCGGTTTAGCCGGCGCCGTCGACGTTAACACCTTAATTTTGCCTTTTTAATTTAATTTATACAATTTCGCCGTAATCGTAAAGGAGAATTAATTCTAATTGTAAGGAAAACTGGGACGGGCAGCAGTGCCCCTTCTTAATGTCAAGGCGTAGACGCTTTGCCGACACGCGGGCTTCGAAGCCGTCGAGTTATAGTGTGTATTCTACGTATTTATGTTTGTATATTTGGTATAGATAGAACGAGAATACTTAATTAATTACTATAAGGGTTCCTTGTTGACTACGGAACCCTAAAAATGTAAATGTATGGAGGAGGGAGAACTCGCACCATAAATAGGGGGGGTTTATACTCATTTTCCGATGTATGCATTGTACATTGAGCGGTGGTACCGTAGCGGTAGAAAGCCGGCCTCACATTGCTTTCTAGATGGGAAGGAAAACGTCGTGCATGAGGAAACCTGAGTGTCTGATCTGTTCGTACCTCAGCCCTTAAAATTGCCAATCCGCGGTGAGCACGCGTGGCGACAAGGCCCGTACCCTCTCTCTGAGAGAAGTCCTGTGCCCTGTAGTGGGACGTAGATAATACACGCTGAAAACTGGGTAGTTTGAAAGCTGCGGTTATGTAATTAGTAATTAAAAATGCTATGTATTAAGACCGACGTGCACCACTTCTTAAATGTCACTTAAGTTGCTATTTAAATCGACTTTTGTTTGAAGAATTTTAGTTAAATGCTGTCTAAGCCAAATTTAAGAAAGTGGTGCTAGTCAACCTTAGACATAATTTTAAGTATAGACGTAACATAAAAAAACCGGTCAAGTGCGAGTCAGTCTCGCGCACGAAGGATTCCGTACCATTATCTATACAACATTTGAATATTTCAAGCGTCTACCTGTTGCCGTTATTAATATCGAGCAAAAACCGGAAAAATAATCACGTTTGTTGTATGGGAGCCCCCGGAAATATTTATTTGATTCTGTTTTTAGTATTTGTTGTTATAGCGGCAACAGAAATACATCATCTGTAAAAATTTCAACTGTCTATCACGGTTCATGAGATACAGCCTGGTGGCAGATGGACAGACGGACCGACAGACAGACAGACAGACGGAGAGCGGAGTCTTAGTAATAGGACCCCTTACATTTGGATACGGCACCCTAAAAAGAATGAGTTGAGAAATCTTGTTACAAAAAATTCGCTAATAATTAGTTCTCCTCTCCGTAATATATATACTTTACTAGCTGATGCCCGCGACTTCATTCGTGTGGTAATTTTGATGTGTATTTTTCCGGGATAAAAAAATAGCCTATGTGCTAATCCAGACTGGTCTCTGCTCCAAATTTCATCCGGATCCGTTCAGCCGTTTTTGCATGAAAGAGTAACAAACATCCATCCATACATACAAACTTTCGCGTTTATAATATTAGTAAGGATAAAGTAAGGATTGCACACAAAACATTAAATAGGACATTACATAAGAAATAGCATTTACAAAGGCAAGCTTATCTCTGTCTTTCAGAACAATGAATCCGCTCCAGCTGGCCTACTCGTGGTTTTCACAGATTCGATTCGACAAACTAGCGTAAGCCAGCAAACTGGCTTTCAAACCACTCGAAATATTTTGTCTAAAAAAAAGGCTACATAAAAAAGTATAAAAAAACGTGTAATAAAACCCCCATCATATACCCCATCCCACATTATACTGCTAGAGGGGTTTTTTTTTTATTCACTGAAATTTCATTGCCCTATTCAGTGGCGACAACGCCCAAAGGAGGCTAATGATGCCTGCTAGAGTGCCTAAGTAAACATGTGCCGCAGCTTTTATTAAGATAATGTAGTTACGGCAGGATAAAGCTAGTCACACACTTCATACTTAGGCCTTTGCATCTACGTAATGAGATGATTTATACAGAGTGGCACCTTCACTTACACTAGATGGGTGAAAGGACCACTCGGACTCAGCCACTGGGACATTATATATTAGATGGAGTAGGCTTGCCCAGCACCCACTTGAACCCGCGACCTCTGGCTGACCATGCCAGCGCTCTCCCAACTGAGCTCTGAGCTAATGGGCAAGTGCTGCCAGCACGTAATACAGAGAAGTCTGTAAAGAGGTTCGAAATTTCGCCGATGCCCGCACTTTCCCATTAGCTTAGTTGGGAGAGCGCTTGCACGGTTAGTCAGAGTTCGCGGGTTCAAGTCCCGGTGTAGGTGGAAGTTTTAGCCTCTAAATAGGTTTTTAAAATCATCCTTAGTGCAACAAAAAGAATATAATCATGTAGGTACAGCGATATCATTCCGATTGTAAAAACCTAACTACAAAGTCGGTTACTCGGGGTTGCAAGTGATGTAAATTGCTTCTGCCAGATGTCGCTGCCTGTACGTAACACAGAGAAGTTTTGAAAGAGGCTTGCCGATTTTGCCGATACCTGCACTTGCCCATTAGCTTAGTTGGAAGAGCACTGGCACGATTAGCCAGAAGTCGCGGGTTCAAATCCCGGCGTGGGTGGAATTATTAGCCTCTGAATAGGTTTTTATGTATCTAAATAGGTTGTCCACATGAACTTAATTAGCTTCTATTACATAATAATCGTGTATTATAGGGCTGATAACAAAGGAACGTTAATTTATTACGTGAGATATTTTTAGGGTAGGTACCTCAAACTAACAACTAACAACAAAAAATATTGAAATAAACGGAACCCACAAAGGATCTATACTTTACCCCACACATAATTCGGTAAATTTTAATCATCCGAGTCGTAAGACTTACCTTGATGTGTGTGTTCGCCTGAAAGGTTGACAAATAAGGGCCAGATGTTGGCAACCTTTTGGGACGCATACTAATTAATTGGTCAAACAGGATTAATTAAAATATTACTGTGACATGTGTAGCAAACGAGAGAATGGGACGCTGAAATATTCATAATTTATCTCCGAAAATGTTAATGAGCAAAGCTTAGGTTCGATTTTGTGTATTATTATATTTTTTATTTTCACTGATGTCACCCTTTTTTAATGGAAATGCAATGTAAACATACACACGGGTTTCTTCACGATGTTTTAATTCACAGTTAGCGAGTGGTATTGTTATTGCAGACCAGCTGCGAGCATGGTTGATAGGCAAGTCTAGTTCATCTCAATGACGAGTCCCAGGCAATACGTCGTCCCTTCTCCTATATAGAGTAGGTAGGTGTTGCTTTAAAAGAAGAAGATATTAAAAGATCACAACAATCAAGTCAATCAAGAATCAGAAAACTATATTTTAACCCAAAAAACAACTTTAAGGAAAACACGCAAAATAAAAGGAAAGAAGAGAAGAGTTCAAATAATTTCTCATAGGTCTTGTCCACTGCTCTTGGCTAAATTTATAAGTGAGTAGATAGATAGACAGACCGAAAACACTTAATACCCCCTGATGATGTCCTACTCATCGACGACGGCGATGTCAAGTATTGGTAGGACTTTTGCAGCGGGGCTCGTATGTGACTTGCGAAGCCCAGCTTATTTTTGAAAGTTCGGTTACATTGGCCGCAGTGAAGTGACAACAACGTGAGAGATTTAGAAGACTCCAACTTGACTCCAACTAACAGCAGCTAAAAATCTTTCCGAAGCCTACTTACTCTTAATACTCTCTACCCTTACCCTAGAGGACCCCATTAAAAACAAAAAAAGAATTAATGAAATCGGACAACAAGGTACAGAAGATACATAAAAAATAGGCGGAGAGATTACCTTTTTTTTCATAATATTGTATGGAATCAGGCGTTACTTTCCGGAAATCCATAATAGCATTAAAATGTGAAAATTACTTTGCTAAATTCCGCCAAAATCCCACTTTGTCGGAGTTTAGCAAAGTAATTTTCACATTTTAACCTCTTTTTTTCTTGAAGTCTGTTACAAAATAATACAACTATAAACTAACCTATCTTACGTCTTTCACATCTTCACTGGATGATTTATTTATCATGTTGAATTAAACGAAAAACCCGTTTAAATGTTTCTACTCGGTTGCATGACAAACATCTAAGCCCGAGATTGAATAAAATAATTTTCCTTTACCTCTCCAAACCATGGATTTCCTCACAATGTTTTTATTGTGACTAACTAATTTGTCTCTTACATACCTTAAAAATAAATAACTGTTCATAAATTTGCGTAGCATATAAACTTTCTCAAAAAGCCTCTATAAGATTCCAAAGCGCTTTAGCTCTTTAATGTTGAATATATTCTTTGGTCCAAAATGCGTCAAAGAATTTAATCCGGGTCTTTCTATTGGAGGACTTACTAGTAAAATATTCTTACAACTTAATGAATATGAAACCGGCGATGAAAGTCGGAAGCTCAAATTACTTATTCAAGATTTAAATAACAAATTCCCTTTGCGTGTCGTAATTCTTAAAACTGAATTATCTTTTCGCCAAGAGTTACTACCGGTATAATATAGCTTAAATAATATAGCATTTTTTTTTTATAATAATGCTTCAGCGGGATAATAGATTCAAATGTTTAATCTGTTGGAGACTTTTTTTATTTAAGGACTATAATATCTCCAATACTAGAAACGGTCACAATATACTTTTTTTCGTGCAATGTCACAATTTGTTTGATAAGATACCTACTGCGAAAATTTTGAGGTCATTTCAGAAATAGCTCTAAATGAATAAATAAACCAACATCAGTCTAAAATAATTTTTTTCTAAAAACAACTCTGCAATCAATGTAAAATTAATATTCCTTCTAACTCGTGAAAGTTTAACAATTTCACCCCACTAACAGCCAACTAAACACATAATACAGGTATCACCAACCTTTTGAAAGGCAAACATGGCCTCAGGCATCCAATAACAGGACGTAATCTATGAGGAAGCATTCTATGGGCTCCTAATAATTTATCCAATATTCCCCTCCGGAGTTTAAACAATGCCGGCACTAACAATTAGAGCCATACATCAAATGATTGGCCATTATTGTTTGACGTTTAACACGGCCCGGTCGGGGTCGACTGCCGAACTCGCGTTTCGGGCCAAAAGGTTGACAATATATGGAGTCAAATTGGTTTTCGCGTGATTTTGTTTGTAATAGCGTTGAAGAATTTACTTTTGTCCTTATGGATGGATAAGTAAATTGTTTGTGAACGCGACATTTTCACGTATTTAGTATGGTTGGTGGGAGAGGATGGCTTAAGACGGAGACGAGTGGGGGATCATGAGGGAGGTCTTTGCCCAGAAGTAAAACACAAAAACAGCTAACTAAAACAAAAGTTTTAAGAAAATAAATAACGAAACACTCATAGGATCACTTTATTGTCCGTCCGTTAGTCCGTTCGTCCGTCAGTCCGTCCGTCAGTCTATTCGTTCGTCCGTGCGTCCGTCTATCCGTCCGTCTGTTGTCTGTCTCTCTGTCTGTCTGTCAATAACCTTTCTCTCAGAAACGGGTGGAGCAATTAAGTCAAAATTTATCTAATACCAAGGCTTACGGTCTCTTGAAGTTGTAATGAGGTCCACATTTAGGATCTATAAAGTATTTATTTATTTATTTACGTATTCTAGTTATTTATCGTCTTACTTACTGTTTATGTAACTCTTTAATTGGGTTAACATATAGTACGTAATAATTATTGTACACTTTCCTCCCTTGTTTTTAACGTTCGTATCACCACATCAAGGGTTGGCTAGAAGAGATTTCTGCTGAGATAAGCTCGCCATGTACACTTTTTAATTCTGTAAATGTTTTGTTTTATTCCTGTAATTTTATGTGTGCAATAAAGTATAAAGTAAGTATCACTTCACAAGCAACATTTCTCAATGTTTTATTTTACAAACTATTGATTTAACAATGACATCTAAGTACAAACATTTATAATATGATATGCACTTTGAAAATGCATCATGTATTTTAATGTTTAAAAGACAAACTTCCACGTCAACATTTGAGATTACAAATAATGCATTCTGCGACACCAATTTAATTCGCTTTATAAAGTAACCTATCAGAAACTAAGTTTGTTTTGTTAGAGGCCCCTATTGGTAACAAACACGGAGCTTCGCTCGCTTTGCTTACTCCGCTTAGAGAGATCACAAACCTAACCCAACCTAACCTACTGTTCCCGGGTGAGCATGTTTTTCTTTAATGCTCTCCGCCCGTGGAGAGGATGAAGGAAGAAAGATTGACAAAACAAATATATCGAATGTGGATGGAAGGGCTGGCAAGGGACGACCCAGACGGACATACTTCGACCAAATAGGGGATGTATTAGCAAAGGGCAAGATAAAAAGTACCCGAAACCGGCGTGCGTGCATGCAACGACTAATGAATGTTGAGGAAGCGAAAGTGATCTGTCAGAACCGTAGCAAGTGGCAGTCCCAGGTCTCTGCCCACCCCTCTGGGATACAGGCGTGAGTTTATGTTATGTTATGCTTTCCGCCCCCTTAACCCTCCGTGCCCTGTTTTCTGAGAACTGTATACGATGTTAAATTATATTAGTAGAACTTTGTCGATCCAATGTATTTATGTTAAGAAAAGTTTACTAATAATCTGTTGCCAAATGACATTATAAGAAATAATTACTTTATGAGATGAAGGGTTTGTGAAACATTCTTATACGGAATGTCGAGTTGTTTAATAAAACATTTGCATTACGTTGCTTGTCTGAAAATTTGTTTAATAACTGTAGGACATTTGAAGGGGAACCCCAGATTTAGAATGATTTACAATATTGTTTATACAATTTACCGCATACTTACACACTACATAAATAATAATTCTATTTTACACAATATTTTTTTTATTTTTAAACTCGACATCAAAACGGCCTGACCAGGCCTAGCTCGATTACCGCATACTTTTTTGTTTTTTGTAAAATATGTAATTTACTTTTTTTTTTCTTATAATTACATAGCCGCTCTCAGAAACATATTTGGCTTATCTGAAAGCGGCGATCGTTTTTAAGTGTTATAAGTTTTGTTTTGTACATAAAAAAGCCTACGGGCGGTTTGGTACATTAGATACTAGGGTCATTACCTAGCGTAATTTTTTGTAAGCGACACTGTATTCGTTATTGTCTCGTTATAACATAATATTATGTTAGTGTAAGGTTTGGTCTCATATATTTGTGTGTGTTTTTGGTATAAGAAATAAAATTTTGTGGATGTATCATTGAAAAATTTACGCGCAGTAAGTAGCGATCACTCACCAACCGAATTTTTAGATAATTTTTAGACTTTTTAAAATTATTATTTATTATCGAATCGAAAGTGATCTACCAGGATGGTGGCAAGTGGCAGTACCTGGTCTCTGCCTACCCCCCTGGGATACAGGCGTGAGTTTATGTATGTATGTATGTGTCATTATTACAGTTTTATAAATACAAGCGAGGCTGAGTTATTGCTGGCAGAAAAGTAATATTATTAAGAATAAAAATTAAGTTTAGAAAAACTGGGTATTGTTATGTAATAGTTTCGACCTTGGGCTTAGCATTATCGTTATCAATTTAATTGTAATTTTTAATTTTAATTTTGTTTATTCAATACAATACAATGATTCCTTATCCTATTTAGAGGTAAAGAGGCTCGAAATTTCACTGATGCCTGCACTTGCCCATTAGCTCAGTTAGGAGAGCGCTGGCACGGTTGGCCAGAGTTCGCGGGTTCAAGTCCCGGCATGAGTGGAATTTTCAAACCTCTAAATAGGTTTTTTAAAATTGTCCTCAGCACAGGTTAGTGCAACAAAAAAAAAGAATATAATCTTTATCTTAGGTTTGAATTTATTAGAGCACATAAATAGTTTTTGCAACATCTATAGCAATTTGCTTACACTTTTTGGTAAGGCATACATCCATGTGCGTGTTCCGTATACATTATTAGTTTTTAGTGCTCCGAAGTGTGTCAAACGGGACCCTATTACTAAGGACTTCACTGTCCGTCCGCCTGTCTGTCAGTCCGTCTGTCTGTCTGTCACCAGGCTGTATCTCATGAACCGTGATACCTAGGCAGTGGAAATTGTATTTTGATACAGATGATATATTTCTGTTGCCGCTATAACAACAAATACTAAAAACAGAATAAAATAGATATTTAATGGGGGCTCCTATACAACAAACGCATTTTTGCCATTTTTTGTTCAGGACCCCACATGAACGTTCATTAAGTTTTAATTTAGTTTCTGTAAGTTGTGTCACGTATTATTGCTGTAAAATTATTCATGTACTCTTCATGAATTACTCAACACACGCCCTCACCTTAACTTACTCATAATAAAGTTCTTAGTGAGATACGTTTTTGGATGCATGCCTAGTACATATGTTTATCGTCTAAGTTTAGAATAAGTGGCATGTTTCTGTAATATCTCCGTATTAAATAAATAAATAAATATTAGTAATTTTTTATTCACTCATGCTCGATATCAAAACGGTTGGCCCGTCCCGTCCCGTCCAGTCTGACGATAATAATGTTCGGCGGGTGTATCCGAAGGCGCCGCATATATCATTTATAACATTTACTGCACAATTTTTAACAATAATAATAACTTCCTCACAACACAATCACTTGTCCTGATCCCAAACTAGGATACCCCGTGCTATGCCAACCAGGCAAGGTCATGGAAATACACGAAAACTGAGGCCCTTCGTACAAATGTACGGCGCCCCCCAGTGGGAACCGAACCCACGACCTCCGGCATGGTAATCAGACGTGACACTGCTAGACCAACGAGGCAGTCGAGATAAATTTGATTACAATTTATTTATTTTATCATTTCGTTTTATTCACTTTAACTTTATACAATTAATTTTTTTATACACTCATAATGCTCGATATTAAAACGGTTGGCCCGTTCTGTCCCATCCCCGGGACGTCCAGTCCGCCGGTAATAAAGGTCGGCACATGTCCCCGGACGCACCGCATACCAATTATTGGGACGTAATTGTTGCGCGCTAATCTCGTAATTCAATTAGTCACGTTTTGGGTTAACGAAACGAACTTGCAAGTTGGAGACTGATTTTGATTTTAGAACGTTCTGACGTGAAACGTCTTTCAGTTCCGTAGTAGAGGGTCACTTGATAAAACCGCATGCAACGAAAACATGTCGCCTCGGCGAGGGCAATAACTCTGTAACTCCATGTCGGGGGCAATTAATTTATACATCGTTGAGTGGAGCAAAGGAGCCATTACTCAGATCCTCATGACTCGTGCCACTAGATGGCGCCAGTGCCGCGTAACACGTTGCGCAGTTTGAGCTAAAATTACCGCTTACTTATAGAGATTTCACATAATATCAACGGCCGTGATAGTAGCAATACTACTCGCTAACGGTAAATGAAAACATCGTGAGGAAACCTGAGTGTCTAAGCTATTCATATACTACCTCAGCGCTTGAAATCGCCAATCCGCGGTGGGCACGCGTGGTGATTAAGCCCATACTCTGTCCCTGAGAGAAACCCTGTGCCCTACAGTGGAACGTATAAAGACTGCAGTGCTAATGCAACGGCTGTGTAACCCGAAACAGCCCCAGCCTCTTTATTTACAATTTGCTGAGGAGATTCACTTCAAAGTAGATAGACAAATAAATAGTTTATTAAATTGCCACAACACACAAAGTTAAAAAACCATAGACATCAACCCCTACCTTTTTTTACTTTAAAATATTCTTATACTATACTTTACTACAAACGAATCATTTAACAGGACGTTACATAGGGAAAAACATGTACAAAGTTGAGCTTATCTCTATAAGAGATTTCTTCCCGCCGAGTCGGAACCAGTTTGTATTTGGGAGCTTGGCGAAAATGAAGAAATCGGAAGTATAAGTTTGAGTTTCACTAATGGCCAGTTTCTAAATTGAGAATTTCGCTAAGTAAATCGTTAACTGTAGTGCTGTCTCTTCAAATTTCTCAGAAAAGGGCGTGACAGAACGTTACTTAAGTATTTACTTAGCGAAATTCTCAGTTCAGAAACTGGCCCTTAGATAGATAGAATATTCTTTATTGTGTTTTACTAAGTAATTGCTTTACCTAAAAAATCAAATCAGCACTTTCTTTATTATGTCTTTACAATACAATTTCTTTAAGAATTACTAATTTAATGTTATAATATTGTCATATACATTTTTATAAACATTACAAAGTACTCTTAAATTTCTACTTTACTGTGTTTAAAAAGTAGATCGGTTGTCAATTGTACCTATTTCTTTATTTACTTTCACACGGTGCAAAGCAAATACAGCCATTTGAACTCTTTAAATGTACCCATAACTTTGTTTTCTAAGTTATGTACATTTGTGAAGTTATAATAGCAATAGTACTCGCTAACGGTCAACAAAAACGTCGTGATAAAACCTGAGTGTCTGAGCTATTCGCATACCTCAGCGCTTGAAATCGCCAATCCGCGGTGGGCACGCGTGGTGATTAAGCCCATATTATCTTTCTCTCTCTGAGAGAAGGCCTGTGCCCTACAGTGGGACGTATATAGGCTGTTTATAAACTCTTGAACGTATTATATTCTTTTTGTTGCACTAATCCGCACTTAGGACAATTGAATCGTGTGATTTTAAAACGACACATGTCCTTTCATTACAACTTTGCAGGAAATAGAAAAAACTCTTTTATTCAAATACTAATATCTACAACAGCAATATTTTAGCATATTATATTGATTTCTGTATGAATAAACTACAATTTTTTTTTCTAATTTAAATCAATATGTAAATAATTTAATAAAAAAAAATGGGCAAGTGTTATTTTAAAAACACATGTGACTTGTGTTGTTTTAAAATCACACGATTCAATTGTAAAAACCTATTTAGAGGCTAAAAATTCCACTTGAACTTATGTACAGCTGATAGCAAATCTGCAGGCACGGTGGTGCCCAGATTTAATTTGTAATATTTTATGCCAACCACAGGCTGCACAGTAACACAGCGTTCCGCACGCATGCAATGGTCTGGACTCTACGTGTACTAAACTGGACAGTCTGGACATGACACAGGCTCGGCCTCTCGTTCTGAGCTCGGCCTAGTGTGGAAGCCCGAGAGTCCATAGCAGCGCTGTTTTGCTCACGCGTGTGACCTCGCTTGTCTCGGATCTGTCAACCGGTGCTACTATGAAGTGCGTATTACACCCCACGACACAGGCTGCGCCTAGTGTGGGAGTCGCCGTCGACCTAAAGTATTGTAATATTTCCTTAAAAATAAACATTTTTTTTATTTTTATTATTAATTTTTACATAGGATGAAATTAAAGATCACCAGTTTCCAGAACCGTAGAGGTCAGCAGGACGCTTTCAAACACAGCACCAACGACGTAACAAAGGAGACACCTACCTAGCATTGATACAATTAGATAAAACTCCCAAATCGCTCATTCGAACTGTCTAATTACGAAAACTAATCAACCCTCTAGCAAAGCTGGCCGAACAACTCTCTTCCCGGGCCACCAAAATTGCATACCCACCGCAATCGAGTTATTCTCAAACTGAGGCGTCAAAGGAGATGCTAATCAGCCTTAATTGCGTTAGCAACGGCTGTGTACTGTGCTGTGCGTGGGAAATCCTGTGAAATCCACACCATTGTGTTATGCAGTAATGTACATTCCAAAGGGCATTATTGTCAGCATAATGTTGCGCTTTGGAGTGTTACAGAAGTTATGCGCCCGGGAATACTGCCGACGGCTGGAAATATTGCCGTAGTAAGCGTTGCCAGCAATGTGGGGATTTACTGGGAATTTTCATCAGTTCTTTACATAATTTAAGTTATGTTAATTGAATTACGCTCATGATTCCTCATTATCGGCCACTTGACACCCACTGCAGGATATTGGGCCTCCCTCATGGATTTCCTAACCGTGAAGGGTGAAGTAATCGCCACGCTTGGCAGGCGGGTTGGCGAATCCGGCGCCACACGGAAACATTCATGATTATCGATTCTGTAATACATCTGATATAAATCAATATAAGAAAAAATCTTGGAAACGATACTCGTAACTATCAGTCCATTGGCAATATTTGTCAGTTAATTTATAACACAATTTTTACCCCTTTCTAGCTACCTCAGCAAAAGAAAACAGAACACTTTTCTGAACCTTCAATATGTCTGACATATTTGGATCCCTTCCTATCAAATTTTCTTTCGTAATAAATCAACATCCCGAAGGATTTCACTAACCATCTATTTAGAGTAACTAAAAGTGTACTGAAAATTTAAGGCAACATTAATAATAACAATAACTTCCACACAATACAATCACTTGACCTGGTCCCAATCTAGGATACCCTGTGCTATGGTAACCAGGCAAGGACGTCACAAGCATGGAAATACGCCCAGACTAAGGCCATTTGTACAAATGTACGGCGGCCCCCAGTGGGAATCGAACCCACGACCTAAGAGCCTTAGCGGCTAAACCAACGAGGCAGACATTGGCAATGAACCCTGAACTCTTTCGGGACTATTTCGGGAGTAGTAGTTTTTCGCTAATGACAATATTCCCAGACGTACATTGCTAGCACACACCAGCAGTATGAACGCCAAGCATGTCAATCTCGTTTGATGATTTCTATACAGCCGACAGAAACATGTCTTTCTCTATATAGTAAGTACAGTCGACAGCACATCAACCTTTACATATTAGTTGCAAAGTTACCAGTAACTGATAGAACGCACGCATGTGATCGTGGCAGTGGGCGGGGCATATAGCTCGGAGAACTGATGGCCGTTGGGGCGTAAAAGTTCTGACCTAGCGACCGCGGCCCGAACGACGCAGCGTGGGCAGGCACCCCACCAGATGGTCTGACGACCTGGTTACGGTGGCGGGAAGTCGGCACACCACCGGGAAGCTTGGAAAACCATGAGGGAGGCCTATGTCCGGCAGTGGGCGTCAAATGGCTGATGATGATGATGATCGTTGATGTGCTGTTAACTGTACTACCAAATATTGGAATTCACAGTGTGTATCGACGGCAGCCCCCGCAGCACGTCACTCCTCTTTGTCCTCCGTCATCCTCATCCAGCGCTGCCAGCAACCTGCCTCAGATCTTCGTTCTAGCTAGCTGGTGGGCGATGCGTTTCCCAGTTTGCGGTCTCCGCTTGGGAATCTTGCTGATACTTCGACTTTGTCAATAACTTTGGTCTGTCTCTTATCTTATCTCCTCTCATACATATGAGCATCGTATGTTTTTAATGACTCACGATGCTCATACATAGTTCATATACATTCAACGGGTCTGATCGCGATTATTTATTAGGTTCCATTTTTATTTACCTTAATTCCCGACGTTTCGGCAACGGTTCAGCTGCCGTGGTCACGGGTAGAGTGAAGTGGCGACTACAGTAGTGAGGGTAGGTGGTCTACCGTCAAGTCACTCTTACACAACTCACAACACTCACTACGTCCGCGGACAGGACGTCAGGAAACCTAATAATTGGAGTGTTTTCTGTTTTTACTTTTTTTTTATATTTTTGGTCTTTAATTTATGTTTTTAAAGTTAGAATTTTTGGTTCGGTGTTCTTCCCTGAACGTTGTCTTACTTACCCACCTTAAAAAATGTTTGCATTTGAAATTATGAGAAACTAGAGCTCTAGCTGTTTAGCATAAGAAACGATTTATATAAGTATTTAAATGACCGTTTTTTTCTAAAATAAATCAAATAAATAAATGAACCAAAAATAAATAATCGCGACCAAAATGCATTCTTGCCGGGATGGTACGAGATGGCTGTAGACAGGGAGACATGGAAAACAGGCGGGGAGGCCTTTGCTCAGAAGTGGGAACCAAAAGAGGCTATGTAAAAAATAATAATAGTAATAATAATAATCGTGCCCAGACCTGTTTAACATATAACTACACATGAACATAGCGAACGAAGCGGTGGTAGCCTAGTGGGTAGAACATTGGGCTCGGAAGCGGGAGACCCAGGTTTGATTCCCAGTGCGGGCATGTACCAATGACTTTATTTTCTAAGTTATGTACTCTGTGAAGTTATAGTAGCAATATACCACTCGCTTACTGTGAAGAAAAACATCGTGAGGAAACCTGGGTGTCTGAGCTATTCACATACCTCAGCGCTTGAAATCGCCAATTCCGTGAGGGCATGCGTGGTGATTAAGCCCATACTCTCTCTCTCTCTGAGAGAAGGCCTGTGCCCTACAGTGGGACGTATATAGGCTTATGAACATAGCACGGTAAGCCTATGCACGCTTACTTAATTTTTTTGTCGGAAGCCACCCCGTATAGTTTCACAACATCCGACGATGTATAACGTAGATTTCAGCTTAGATTCCGCTGTGACGTGTCAAATTGGGAGCGTTGTTACAACTTGTGCGCCTTGTACATTACGCGAGTTTCAGCTGTATAACAATTGTAGCACTTCTTGCTCAGGGCATAAGTGGGAGAATCGAACGGAAGGGAGATCTAATATTGAGTGTACGTAAGCCGATAGTGACAACTCAATTTATATCGACATGGACTTGTTTAATTTATGTATCGGATATCTGCGTCAGCACAATTATTCTAATCGTTGCCCTACAAAGTGAAGTTTTACTGAAATAGAGATTCAGAACACAATTTTTTAGGGTATGGTATATCAAGCTGCTTTCAATTGAATTAGATGAGTTCAAAAATATGTTGCCACGAACTGACAACTGCAGCGAACGACCCAAACAGCTGGACCGGCAATCTGAGGCACATTGCTGGCAGCGGCTGGGTAGGAATGACCGAGGTCAGACAGAAGTGGCTGGCCCTGGAGTAGGCCTGTGTCCAGCAGCGGATGAGTACGGGCTTCTTGTTTGATTCATCATTCATCATCAGCCACTCGACGCCCACTGCAGGACACAGGCCTCCTCCGTGGTTTTCATGACCATGAGGGGTTTTGCCTTGTTCGATTATTTAAATAAATACATTCATAATCTCACTCCTGCATCCCGGAGGGGTAGGCAGAGACCAGGGTCTGCCCCTTGCCACAATACTGCCTCCTGAAAGATCCCTTTCGCGACCCGAAACCGGTGTACGTACATGTAACAACAAATATTAACGTTAATAAAAAACTGTAGGTATAACGCCCAACAAAAAACTTGAACAAATTACTTTCACTTTAATTGGACGAATTTCGGGTCTCACTAGTAGGGGACGCGTGATATGTCTTACAATTCTTCGAACCTTATTCAAATTGACAAATAATAAAAAAATCGCTCCCAACTGCGGGGATTTTTGGTTAAAGTGTCTGTCGGGCATAACACCTACCTACAAATCATCCGCTAAGTACCTACTCCACTTAGACACCAAAAAACCGAACACGACGCAGATCCCTTTTTTCCTTCAGACAACCCTCAGTCTATTGGGTATATTCCAGACATGACAAATGTTAAGGCCGTCCGGCTGACAGCTCACAAGCCACGGCGAAAGAAAGATGGCGGGTCCAAGATGGTCGACGTGCTGGCACAAACTAAAATAAAACCAGAAAGTCGTGTGGGATATCGGAGTCTCTTTGATGGATTACATAAAAAAATGTGCAACTCCTCAAAGGACTAAGGTGACTGACATACCTTTTAAGATTAGTAATTTGATATGGCTGTGGGCTGGTCACAGCCGAAGAACCGATGATCGATAGGGTGCAAAGGTTCTCGAGTGGAGACCACAAACTGCGCAGGTCATCCACCAGATCGATGATCTGAGGCAGATCGCTGGCAGCCGCTGGTCGAAGTTGGCCGAGAATAGAAAGAAGTGGCGTGCCTTGGGGGGAGGTCCAGCAGTAAACAAATGCGGGCTCATTGATCGATTAAAATACTTATTAGGGCCAGTGGTCCCAGGAAGGGACTTTCCAGGCGTACAAATGGGGAACGTGTATGGACAAGATAAAAAGTATCCGATGTTGGTGAAGCGAAAGAGGTCTGTCAGGGTCCTGGCGTGTAGCAGACCCTGGTCTTTGCTTACCCCTCCGGGATATAATCGAGAGTTTATGTAATGTTAGGTTCTTTAATAATAAGTAAAATCACATTAAAATAGTGAAAACAAAACATTTTTTTGTAAAATAAGCGACTCTAGGAAAATACGCACTAAAAGAAGAGTCCGAATAATATCACATGGATTTCACCAACAGATCATCACCAAATTTATGTCTAACAAAAATTATGTTATCTGACAACGTAATAAATAATTACGGCTGAACTACGAGTACATAAAAAATAGACGAATTGAGAGCCTCCTTCTTTTTGAAGTGAGTTAAAGAGTTTCTTAGAACGCAGTTACGCAGCTGCGGATGCATACCAATTCGCTGGATAGATGATCTGAGGCAGATCGCTGGCAGCGGCTGGACGCGAATGGCCGATGACAGAAGGAAGTGGCGTGCCTTGGGCGAGACCTATGTCCAGCAGTGGACGAGTATGGGCTGATTGATTGATTGATCGATTGAAAAAGTTTCCTCTGATAAACTAAATCCCATTGCTCTTTCTGTGTTATCTATGAGAACTACGTGTTGATGTGCGAAGGTGTGTGGGGTAGTAACTCTGTGATAGCCCTCTTAGCCGACAAATAGGATGGCTTAGGGCGCAGCGTGTGTTTGTTTTAAGGACTAGGCTCCTTTAGGTTGTAAGTCAGTAGTTCTATCCTGCAGAGCATGAATGTATCTTAAGAAATAGGATGTTGAAAAACTGCTTCAAAGATTTACAGCCTTTTTTACAAAAACGCGATTCCATAAAACACCCAGAGGCAGTTTAAATAGTCTCTGATAAATGGAAAAGCTCTACCATGGTCTATTTAAATTGCATTCGAGGAGTGTTTTAATCCGAGCTTTTCACGAACTTCAAACACAATTTTTTGTGATTTAATTAAAAAAATTATAGTTTCTGATTTTTCTCTGTACTTGTAGTATACGAAGATATTAAGTACTTGCTGAATTTCATAGTTCTAGGTTAAAGGAAAATATCCTATAAATTTCGATTCCCTTGACAGTGTCGAAATATACGTTTTTTGCGGCATAAACGGCTGTAACTTTTTTTTTAATTTGGTTTTCAATTTCAACTCGATGCCTTCACGCGTTCCTGAGATAAAGGGTCTTGACATACGGACTGACGAACGGACGGACAGAGGGACGGACGGACAACAAAGTGATTCTATAAGGGTTCCGTTTTTACTTTTGAGGTACGGAACCTTAAATGCATGATGTGTAGCTTCACTGTTTACATTTTATTGCCTTAACTAGCCACTATCGTTGCTAGGTAGACATCGTATAAACATAATAATGACATAATACCGTCCACACAATACAATCACTTGTCCTGGTCCCAAATTAGGACCCTGTGATGTGATAACCAGGTAAAGACATCACAAACATGGAAGCACACATATACTAAGGCATTTCATACAGTATCAGCACAGCGGTATCTAGTATGAATACAACCCACGAACTCAAGCATGTTAACCACTAGGCGAACGAGGAAGTCGACAACATAATTGGTTCTACTAAAGTTCGTCGAGTGTTACTCCCTGTTTTTGGATTTATATACGCTTTTATTGCTCCGTAAAATGATTTATAAACTTGTCATTTGGCCAGCTTTTAACATGTTGACTGTCCTTTTAGCAGCCGGCCCTTAAAGTCCCAAAACAAACCCGAAGGGCCCTCCCCGCCGCCGCCCGTCGCGATTATTCTCGCATAAAATTAAGACCGACCGCTATAATTGGGTTTGATTTGGAAATTAATTTCTGGTCGCCCTTTTTAATAGAATTTCTTCCTCGTTGTCAAATGAGTTGACACTCGTAGGTAATTAGATTGTTTTTTTTTCGGCCACTCTCAAGTGTTAAGGTGGTAGGGTGGTGTGAGGCGAGAGAGGTTATCTAAGATGACCGGTTCTAGTTTGGACGTTAGCATAATTATAATAATACTAGCTGACCCGGAAACGTTGTTCTGCCCTTTTAATAATTAGCCTACGACCAATAGGTCAATCAGCCCTACCAGATACAAAAAAAAATCATAAAAATCGGTGAAAGCCGTTTCGTGGGAGTTCTATAACAAACACTGTGACACGAGATTTTTTACATTCATCATCATCATCATTCAGCTACAAGAAGTCCACTGCTGGACATAGGCCTCTTCCATGGAGTTCCAAAAAGATCGGTTTGAAGCGGCTTGTATCCAGCGTCTTCCTGCCATCTTGTGGCTGGTCGTCCTACGCTGCGCTTGCCGATATGTGGTCTTCATTCGAGAACTTTTCGGCCCCATCGGCCATCAGTTCTGCGTGCTATGTGCCCCGCCCACTGCCAATTCAACTTACTAATCCGTTGGGCTATGTCGACAACTTTCGTTCGTCTACGGATCTCATCATTTCTGATTCGATATTTTTAATTTATTTATTTATTTGCCAGCTTTCTAGTTGCAGCTACTACCTACTGGCATCTGTATTTCAGTCAATAAAACACAATATCAATATTGGAAGGCGAATTGTGTCAGCTCCTACATTACGCCCACCAAATCCTGGGCCCACATTATGAAGCAGCGATATGTTCGAAATTTCCTGCAGTTGTCCCACTGTAATTGGGAATTTTGGAACTATTCAAAAAAGAACCGTATTTGTCGCTAGATTCGAGTGAATTGTCGGGCTCAAGCGTGACGTTGACGACCCTTCCGAACATGCCGCTGCTTCATAATAAAGGCCTTGAACGATTCCAATCGTCTGTCAAGGTCCAGACTAACTGTGATCGCACACGTCAGGATTCCGACAGGATTTGGTGCTCAGTGCCGTTGATATTGGTTGACAAACAAAACATTTCTAATTTTTGGTTGACCGTTGAGCTTCAAAGTCGCTACCTCTACCGCTATCGCTCGTCGCGTACCTCCTCACCAAGGTCCAAAACGCTCTCTTTGGGTACTAATTAGGCCTGATATTCTGACCCAATTGTGGGGTGCTAAATGTGAGGGCAACGTAATTAAATAAATGTCTTCCCGGAACGCGAAAAAGTTACCACTCAACACTCAGCGTAATGAGACGGGAGTTGAAAGGAAGTTTGAAGCCTAGGCAATTATCAAACGAGGTAATTAATATTGAGTTTTTAAGGTCTATTCACATTATAACGGTTCGGGGCCGCCGGCCGTGCCGTAGCCGAGCTTGGCGGTGGGATTGCCACGGCATTGATACAGTCGACAGCATATGAAGCTAGATTATTTTCAATAAGCACAAAAAATATTCTACAATCTTTATTGATCTAAAGATGTTGTAATTTTACGCATCTTACCACTGGTTTTGCATTGCAAATTTCGCTGAGTAAATACTTAAATCTTTTACAAACTCCAGACAGAAAGGATAGTTCCGGGCCGGTTACGAACTCATCAGATATAACAAGGGAATCATGTTGAAATTCAATTAAAAACATTACTCTTGAGTATAGTCTCGTTCTTTTGAGAAATCTGCAGTCACAAAATAATACATAGATAGTTAATTAGTTCTCAATTTAGAAACCGGGGATAAACCTTAAAAGCACAAACATGGCAATAATTTTAATAGAGAGAACACTGCACACAGCACATCAGAACTCGCCTATTTATCGAAATTTTCGTGGCGCAGCGGTAGTGCATCTGCATACCATGCGAGAGGTCCCGGGTTCGAATCCCGGCTGGGGACAAAAAAAAATCCCAGGTCTTGGATGTTTACATGTTTGTGATGTCGTTGTTTCTGGTTCCCACTATACAGGGTCCTAGTGTGGGGCCAGAAGCAATGTATGTGCCTGTATGTAAATGTTTATGTTTATATAATTCCATGTACAAAATTAAGAAGATCTTCTTCTTCTTCGTGTTCCTCTGCTTTACTCAGTTACGTTACAGTACATTTTGCAACTAAAATGTAAAGGTTGATGTGTTGTTGACTGTATGGCTGGCCGTGGCCCCTCTACTCTCGGTGTTAATGTATTGGAAACTGCAAATCTATTAGATAGATAGATAGATAGAAGAAGACACAAAAATTTATACATTATACGTAGTAGGTAATGCTAAAAATGCCATCTATTTAAACATACGTGAGCTGTGGTAGCCTAGTGTGTAGAACATTGGACTCGGAAGCGGGAGACCCAGGTTCGATTCCTAGTGCGGGCGTGTACCTATGACTTTGTTTTCTAAGTTATGTACATTTGTGAAGTTATAGTAGCAATACCACTCGCTAACGGTGAAGGAAAACATCGTGAGGAAACCTGAGTGTCTGAGCTATTCATATAGCTTAGCGCTTGAAATCGCCAATCCGCGGTGGGCACGCGTGGTGATTAAGCCCAACTCAGAGAGAGTTTCTGAGAGAAGGCCTGTGCCCTACAGTGGGACGTATATAGGCTGCTTATGCAATGCTAAAAATAACATAACCGATAAAATACACAATTATTAATATGTCCTCATACATTCGACAGCCCGTATCTGCACTCTACTTAGTTACGTCACTGGTGAATTTGCAATGAAAAATATGAAGGTTGGTCACAGGATAATCGATAGAAAACTTAGTAAAAATTCGGTTGTACGTACGTATAAAGAAAACAAAAAATAATAAAAATACAAACAGGCTTTTTACATAATGCTCATGTTTCAGTTCAAATTATTGAGCCCCTAAAATAGTCCCCACCCAGTATGTATTGTAGGAGCACCGAAGTACCTAACTATAACGCTGATATTATGTCGCATAAAGTGCAATATATCAGACATAACGGCTTAGGAAACGTTTAAGTCATAATAAATAGCATTATTACTATTGGAGAGGATGAGAGAAGAACTATTGACGAAATAAATATTATATCAAGTGAATGTGAGTGGAAGGGCTGCTAAGGGTCGTCCCAGGTGAACATACCTTGACCAAATAGGGGATATATTAGCAAAGGGCACGATGACAAGTATCCGAAATCGGCGTGCGTGCAGAGAGCTACTAATGAATGTTGATGAAGTGAAAGAGATTTTGAGGATCGTTGCAAGTGGTAAACCCTGGTCTCCGTCTACCCCTCCAGGATACAAGAGTGTGTTTATGTAATTTAATAATGTAAGGATTATTTTAGTTTGGATCTTTGGGCCCCCGGCCCCGACTCGGTGAAGCCCTTATGCTTAGGCTGATTTTTTTTCTATGCTTAGACTGTCTGATTGTAGAATGCTCACGATGTTTGCATAAATCAATCTACGGTTTTTTTTTATACACAATTTACATTTACATTGTGCCTAACACTAAGCTTAAAAAAAGAAACTGCTAAATTTAAAGAGCTAATAAAAAACTTGAACGGAAGTTTAATCGTTTACTTTTTCATTTTACAATTTTCCGACGTTTCGGTACTTTTGCAAGTGCCGTGCTCTCGGTGGACTGAGGTAACAGGCGTCTTTTTGAAAGCATTAACTATTAGTTTCTCGGCACAAAAAAAAAAATGTTTCGTTTAAAGAGCTGTTTGTTGAAACTTTGGCATTTTGGAATATCACCAACACGATGCTTTGAATTTCTCTCCTTAGGTAAGAAAGGCTTTATAGTCTGCAATCCTTTATAGCATAAAATAGGGAGCTATCGAGTAAGCCAACCAGAGAAATAATGTACAGTTTTATTACAATTTAAGTTAAATAGCAAATTTTTACACGGATTTTGAGCCCACAAAAGTAAAATTTGCATAATTATACTGTAGCCTTATTGGCATGTATGGCGTCACCATCATCATCAAACAATAATAAACATTATAAACATACCAATTTACACATAAACTCACGCCTGCCGCTGAAGGTATAGGCAGAGACCATTTGCGACTTACCAAGATCCTGACAAATCTCTTGACATTAAAACCATGTTAGAGTAACAATTTTACTATCTCAAACGTTGACAATTCCGTACAATACAATAAGCGCTTTATCGCCCAATCCAATCACCAGTTTCTCATTATAGTCAGAAACATTCAAATTAAAGCTGCTGTTACGTCCAACATGCTGTCTCACTTGCACATTTTTTATGATTGTAAAAAGTAATAGTTTTGATGAATAGTTTGAGGCTTTGCTAGATAATAAAATTACGGACGTTTTACATCATCAACCCATTATGTCCCCACCGAGGGGCACGGGTCTCTTCCAGGGTAAACGTTAAACAGGGTAAACAGGAGGAAGGTAAACGTTTTACATATATTTTGATTTTCCTGCTCTTCTTATGTTGTTTCCAAAATCATTAATTTTTGTTTAAAAATTTCTCAATAAAAAAAACTAGTTAAAGGATAAAAAAATATGTCTGTCCAAAAAATGCCCACAATTTTTTCTCTAGCAAGACCTCAAACCAAATTTATCGATATACTTTTCATCATCATCATTCAGCCACAAGAAGTCCACTGCTGGACATAGGCCTCCTCCATGGATTTCCAAAAAGACCGGTTGGAAGCGGCCTGCATCCAGCGCCTTCCTGCCACTTGGAAGAGGTCATCTGTCCATGTTGTGGCTGGTCGTCCTACGCTGCGCTTGCCGATATGTGATCTCCATTCGAGAACTTTTCGGCCCCATCGGCCATCAGTTCTGCGTGCTATGTGCCCCGCCCACTGCCACTTCAACTTACTAATCCGCTGGGCTATGTCGACGACTTTCGTTCGTCTACGGATCTCATCATTTCTGATTCGATCTCGTTTTTTTATGCCGATTTAAATAATAAAATCTAAATCTGCATTTCTTGCTAGGTTACTCGTTTGTCCCAACTCTCAGCTATGCCGGAACGTAGTCCATATTACAGTAACATTTAAGTAGCAACATCGCAGGGAAAGCCTTCTTCTCATGCCAAACAGCAGCCATTTCGTGATGGGAATAATTAGCCAAATGTAATAATAGAATGTGTTTTTGCTGTTCTACTTATTTGTTTCGAGTGAGTTTTAAGGGGCAACTCCGTGCTAATTAGCGCCACCAATAGAAAGAATATATAATGAAATTTGCAAAATTTATGTTCGACTCGTCTGCCGCGACACAGATCTGTGTCCAACTTAGTATGGACCACCTATACGTTCCATTCCGCGAGGGCAGTTCAGGAGTTAAGGGTTGGGGTAACTATGGATTGTTTTGATAGAGTGATTTTGATCACAATGTTTTTCAGAGAACAGTATTTTTAGAAATATTCTTAAGAATAACATAAATTTTTTTCACTGTAATATACTAACCAGATATTTATTTTTAGGGTTCCGTAGCAAAGGGTAACCCTATTACTAAGACTCCGCTGTCCGTCCGTCCGTCTGTCACCAGGCTGTATCTTATGAACCGTGATAGTTAGACGGTTGAAATTTTCACAGATAATGTATTTCTGTTGCCACTACAACAAAAAATACTAAAAACGGAATTAAAATAAATATTTAAGGGGGGCTCCCATACAACAAATGTGATTTTTTTGCCGTTTTTTGCTCGATATTAATAATGGCAACAGGTATACGCTTGAAATATTTAAATGTACAAATCCCGTATAAATAGGACCATTATCTATAGATAATAACTGTCTAGTAGTGACACTCTGTAGCCTTATTCTTCGGATTTTAGAGGTCCTTTGTAAATAAGACTCCGCATATAGACTTTAGAGTATGTAATGTAATTTTGGGTCGGACAACTAGTCTCGATCAACAGGTAATTTTGAAAAAAAAGGAACAGATAGAGGTACTTATGGTACCCTCAAAAAGAACATAATAAAATTATAAATAAACTACCTTAAGCTAAAGCAAATGCACAAATGAAAGAATCATTGTTTTCGCTAACTGGTAGGCGTTAGGCCTAAACAATAACAACCCTTCGTACGCAGGTCCGACTCGCACTTGGCTTGCTTGTTTTTTTTTATAGTAAGGCTCAATTAACTCAATTGGCTGTTATCAGCACCTTAACACCTTAAGTTGTACAAAATATTATTGAGCAAATGATAAATCTCTACCAGTTTTGTAAACCCGCACTTTGTATACTTTGAGTATAAATCCAGATTAACATTACTCACCTCCATATTTTGTTGAAGATTTATATTCAAAGCAAATAGAAAATAGATTATTTACATAATAGATGATTCTCTATTAATAGCTTACAATAACGGTTTAGATTCTATGTCACAACATAGAAACGGCTTTGCCACGTGTTATTTATTGATTAGCTATTATGTCTTCGGCGTTGCCACGTGTTATTTATTGATTAGCTATTATGTCTTCGGCGTTGCCACGTGTTATTTATTGATTAGCTTATCTTTTTTATATGTTGCACTAATCCGTGCTGAAGACAATTTTAAAAAGCTATTTAGAGGCTAAAAATTCCACCCATGTCGGGACTTGAACCCGCGACCTCTGGCCAACCGTGGCAGCGCTCTCCCAACTGAGCTAATGGGCAAGTGCAGGCATCGGCGAAATTTCGAACCTCTTTACAAACTTCTCTGTATTACGTACATGCATGGGTACAATTTTTAGCCTCTAAATAGGTTTTTATTATTCATTGGTTCTCAAACGGTGGCTTTAGAACTGAAACTCACCAGGTATTATTTAGCAAGAGGTCAAACACTCACATTTATTGAATGTATAAAAATGTAACTAATAATAAATTTAGATAATCATGACTTAATTGATAAAGTAGTCCAGAGCAGAGAATGTGAAAAATTACTTTGCAATTCGCCGAGATAGAAGCCCGCACCAACCAGTACCAGCACTCGCCGGTCGCGCGTGCGCTGCGGCTACTCTGTGCCCTGCTCGCTGAAGATGTGTTGGCGGATTCGATTGGAAGTGTGCCGAAGGTATGTAATAGAATGCTAGAGGATATTTAAAATATTGTAACGCTTTGGTGTAGTTACTGTTATCTTGCAATATTTATGTAAATAAAATAAAAGAAATTCCGCTAAAATCCCACAAGCACCACGCGGTTAGTTAATGCACCGCCGTCCCTCCCACTTTTTCAAGCAAAAGCAAGACACAAATGCACCATCACCAACACCAATACTTGCGTAAAAAAGTGCGTTGCGACGCGTCATTGACTAACTGACATAAATTGCTGAAATTAAAAATATCGGTCTCTTGGTCTCTGTCCATTCCTGCGGGATGAAGGCGCGAGTTCACGTTATGCTGTGTTTTGAAAATACGGGGTGATTGGTTCGTCTTTTGCAAAGTTCAGTTATTGAAGAAGAAATTATTGATGTAGTTTCAAGCTCACTTTAGACTGCTCTTATAATAACAGCATAAAGTCGAGTTCAGATCGATAGTTTAAAGGTATCCTGTAAAATAGTTTTATCACTTTCTTTTGAGCACGCAAGACCGTGCCTTCTGCGGGTTGACTGGTAAAAGATGCAATTAGCAGTAAGTCCACTTTTAGCACAGAGTTAATCCGTGTAATGTTATAAATATTCATTATTAAGCTTTTACTCGTATCTATCGGTGAGGAATGTTTAGGAGTTAACAAAAGTTAACAAAGCTAACTCATTTTCTCTATTTAACTAATTTTTGTTGATTCTGTTTTTCCTCCTTTATAAAATAAAATAAAATAAAATAAGTGAAAGTTTGTGAAAATGTTTGGATGTTTGTTACTCAATCAGGCAGTAACGGCTGAACGGATTTACATGAAACTTGGCGTACAGACAGACAAAACCTGAATTGAGACATCATACTTGATATCCCGGTAATGCGTTCCCGTGGGATGATATTTATTTGAAGTTTAAAATAGATGGCGTTGTGCGAGCCAGCGCTATGTTTTAAAAATAGATGGCGTTGTGCAAGAATCGTATAAACGGATTCTGTGGCGGTACGAAGTTCGCCGGAACAGCTAGTAATAATAATCACTATACTAGTTAATCCGTGACTGTGCAACATTTTGGGCTAGTAAATACTTAAGTAAAGTTCTGTCACGCTCTTTTCTGAGAAATTCGAAGAGACAGCACTACAGTTAACTATTTACTTAGCGAAATTCTCAATTCAGAAACTGGCTCATAGTATGTAATGTATCCTGCAACATAAATTTCAGTGTGACAAAGTCTTAGTAGGCATCTTCACTTCAACATTAGCTAGTCTATTGTTAGCCTAGTAATTACGAAAATGGCTCTCTCAGAATTTGAATTAATAATTACGAAGCGTGTATTGTGCCCTGTTATTACGTTCTGTTTGATGTCTGTGGTATGCCTGTCAACATAGAATGCAGGCAATTACATTTTGTATTGAGAGCTTTGGCTCTTTGACGTTTTGGGCGCTTTCAGGCATAAAGCCGGGTTTTCACAATCTTCGTGCACTCGGACCGAGCTAAAATGTAACGATCATAGTACTAAGGTAGCCGGTGTACGAGTGACTAAAATGGGTCACTCTGTCCGAGCGTACTGACATCGTGTAAACGCGGCTTGATACTTGGATACGAAATCTCGTCAAAAAGTACTTCCTCATATCTAAAAAGTGGGTGCTACAATTTCGTCAATAGTGATAATATGACCGAAACGTGGTGGAATAGCAACAAAAATATTTTGGTATCATCATTGGTATTGATACACAATTTACGATAGTGGTTTGAAGTTGGCACACTTTTGTTTGGTCGAAGGTTGGCCAAGTTCTGTGGACGGGATCCATGAGAGAACCATCAAAATCTTGAATTTGCAAAGGCATCTTCTTTTACGGAATTAAGGACACAACCATACCGCGATAGGGAATACCATCAGCGCCACCTAGTGGTAAAATTAGCGAACTACTGTTTCTGTTTAGGGCGCTTATTTATACATGGGCGGCACGTGTGCCAACTGCAGCTGCTGACGTGTGCTGACGGCAGCAGTCGACACACCGTCGGCAGTCGCCGACATGTCAGCGTCGAATATCCGCGTCAGCACATGTGCCAGCCATATATAAGCACCCTTGAGATCACGCCACACTGCGGGCATGCGGGCACAGCGTCACAGTAATTTGTGTAAGAAACAGAGCAATAACACTCAGTAACGATGTAAGCAAAACTCAGAAACCACTGCAGCGACCGGGGCGCCATCTTGCGGCCGCACACAGATTAATGCCGGAGTCCGAAAGGGTCCGGATGGGCAGTTCTGTGGCTGCACCCGTGTCCTTTACAAGGACTGTTCCGTATTGACCTTAAAATTAAGACTGTACCCGTCACGCTTGAATATTCTAACATACTAACTAAATTATGGTAAAATATGGAACGAAAGTATTTTTCAAAAATGTGGCCTGAGGCGTCACTATTTTATACAAACATTTTACATTTTTTTTTAATCCTTCAAGTGGCACAAAAGTTTAACGCTAGAAAAGTTAATCTGTATTTGAGGACTGTTTTAAGGAATCGTATTTTTACAAACAACACTTATTTTATTCACTAGGAACAACCTGATTGAAGCCTCACGCCCTGGTTTATGGTAAACAACAGGCTTAGGGTTGAATTAAGGACCAAATGGACCGGAAAACGTCTGCCGCCACGCATTGCGGGAAGGGTTAAAATAGCCCTTTCAGTGACCGGCAAAGGATTTTGGAGTGGCCGTAATGTCTTACTTTAATTATGACAGCACAATGCTAAGTACTGGTGAGGAAGATAAGTACAAAGCTTTAAAGGTCGATAAAGAAAAAAAAATGTTGACGGCAGCCGTCAACGCGCTGAGGCGGTTATGTGACGCTGAAATGTCGGCGACTACCGTCGGCACAAGGTCGGCACACATCGACGGCTGCAGTTGGCACACGTACCGCCCGCGTATAAGCGCTCTAACACAACTACTGCCGTGATTTATTGTCCTTTTATTATTATCCGATGCTACAGCATACACTGTCTGGGATCGTGTTAAGGTTTCTATTACTTCCGATATCCCTCACACAATGGTTGTAAAAGAATTAATACAAGACTGAGTATACAGACCACATTTGGCAGAAGTGGATACTTATGACAAGAATGTGGTCACTTATGACAAGAATGTGGTCTTGGACGCAACATCAAAATGAAATTGTACATGCCTATTTAAGATTTTGGTGCTTTTATTTTCGTTTCTCAGTAAAAAAATTGCCTATAAAAATAAATAACTTTGCACGCCATGTTTCTGTACAAAAAAAAAACAAATAAGTATACAAAAACTAAAACATATTCAAAATGTCCGCAATTCTAGTGACGACAATTCACAAATTTGTCGGACTGCCCCACAACGGCTCTATTTGAAAACTGCATCTTTAGATCCGGGCCATTAATTAGGTGGAGTCGCCGCGCGCGACTTTTGTTTTCACGCGCCTTTCCTATCCGTCCCCTGTGATACCTCCCGATTGATAGACTAATAACTCCTTATTGTTTACCAGTAATTTATAAAGATATGTCACGAATGCAGCGTGCCTCCGCCCAAGTTGATGTATTAATTTTTGTTTGTAGTTTTAAGTTTTTTTTAGCTGTAAGTGCTACTTGCACGATGCATTTTTTTTTATTTGGTGTTCAGGTTCTATTTGAAAACCAGCCTTGTTTCTAATAGAAACAGAAAACGCTGAAATAGCATCATTGTCACGCGCACGCTGTCTATAACTATTGTTCTTACGTTGTATACGTTATTACGTTACTTAATTATTTAAGTAAGATTTATGTAAGTTTATTATTGAGTTTAAGTATGTCCTGTTCGTAATTGCACCCATCTCTCTTTCTCCTTCGGCAACCTTTCCATCACAAGGTTGTCTGGAGGAAATTGTTGTTAGCAATAAGGGCGCCCATTGTACTTTTTGATTGTAACTTTCATATTTTATGTCTCGTTTCTTGTGTTGTGTGCAATAAAGAATACTCTTATCTTATCTTACCTTACGTAAGCATATTTGTGGCAATAAATTCATTAAAAACAGTGATTTTTCTGCATACTTAATCCGCCTCTCCGGTATCATCGATAATTGCTAAGAAGCCAGCACTAGGCACGTACAGCGGATGTAAACTGAGTCAATATAGGTTGGCGGTTAGCTCCAGTTATAGACGAGATAAGTGATAGCTAAGTGATAGAGCCTACTTTATTATTTACTCGACTCGGAAAGGGTAATATTTTTAACTAAGCATGAAAGTGTTACGATCAAAGATTAGCGGAAGAAAAGGGGTCAGGTGAAAGTTTATCTTGCCGATTGTTGCACAACGTAGTTCAGATAAGAATAGTCATCAGGTTTTTTGTTTTAATTTTTATTCGTTATTTTATTTTAGTAGTAGCTGCGCCATCTAGTTCATCTAGCATATTTCTCATGTGGTAATATTATAAAGAGGTTAAGTTTGTAAATTGTAGGGAATTTCTAAACTACTCGTTTGATTTCAAAATTCGTCAACAAAAATTTAGAATGGATCTTCAGAATTAATATAAGCAATGTATTATCGCTGAATATTTGCGAGTATCATTATTATTATTATTATAAATACTTAAAATAGTGTACAATTCGGCGGAATTAATGCCATAAGAATTTTCTACCAGTCAACCGAAAATAAAGTAAATGAATAATGTAAGTGCGAAAGTTTGGATCAGAACGGTCAAACGGATCTGGTGAAATTTGAAAGGTAGATTATAGTCTGGAATAGCACATAAGCTATTCTAGACTATATTTATCCCGGATAAATATACATCAACATTTCTACGCGAACGAACGTATTTCGCTGCCAATAGCCAGTACTTTATACATTTCCGCTGGATTTCCTAGTCCCAAAATCCCGCGAAACTACAGTAATACAGGCTGAAAGCTCATACATTATATTTAACTGAATTTAGGTCTAAGATCGTGCTCAATAAATGTGATAAGGGCACAATTTATAGCTCTCTGTTTCCTTTACGGTCGCCTTGAAAATGTTGCTTTTATTAGGCTTTATTATACCATTACTTGGGAATTGGAAGGGGCTCTATCGGCTCTTTCTAGGTAAAAAAAGAGACATTAAGTGCAGGCCACGAGGCCACAAGCAGTGATTCCTAAAGTGGTTTCCGCGTACCTATAAAAGTCACTAGACTTCCGCAAATGACATTTCGCTCATTCGGAACAACAATGACGGAATTAGACTTTTGAAAAATGGGCTATATGATTAAAACTCAATAATATTCCTCAGGGGAATTCAAACACGAGGAAACATCAGTAGAATTGAATTTCTGTTAATTTCAGTCAAATAACACACGTTATACACTGATTACTAATACTGACTCATTCTAGTTTCTGTAAAAGCATCGACGAAATATCATCATTCGAAATATCATTCAGCCACAAGAAGTCCACTGCTGGCCATAGGCCTCCTCCATGAATTTCCAAAAAGACCGGTTGGGTTAATCTGCCTCTAAAATCAATCAGTTAACGGCCTTCATTTTGGACATAGTCTCTTGGTCTACACGATGCAAATAAATAAAATAAAAATGTTAAATAATTATTCAATTAATTATACATTTTATGTCTTGTGCTCTGGTGTACAATGATTGATATTCGTATCATCTAGTCTTTTTTGTTTGTTGTTCGCAGTTGACAATCTTGATAGCAGTCGACTTCCAGTTAACTTGTAGTACCTTTTGTTTATATAATGATTCTTAACAAAACTTCAGCATGATTTACATTACATTTATTCAACTAATACGTTTTATTCAAACTTAAATTGTAAATTTTTAGCCACGCTTTTATTATATCCAACCTCGGTATCATTACTTCTGTCTGTACTTTACAAATTATTATCAAAAATAACTTAAGTCTTACCAAAAAGTAAAAAAATATGTATCCATAATTGCAATGACGGTTACAAATTTAAATGATCCAATCATTTAGCTATAGGCGATAGACTCCATCGATTGTTCGAGCATTTGAAGCCGTCTATACTATACAGAAAACGATCCAACTTCAAGATATTTAAAAAATCTTTACACAATTCACAAGATCAGCCGTTCAGTTGTTTTCTCGGAATCATCTACATTTATAGCTCAGTGTAGTGCCTAGTAAAATGTGGAAAGAACCCCATTGATGGGGTATGGTGTGGGCGTACGATTAGATCGATTGAATCTTCACACGATATGGTTCTGAGTACACTTGTAGCTGTAATATTTTAACATTCATTCGTTAAATCCATCGCGTTTGTAAGCGGTTACCTCACATCTAAGAGGTTCCATTTTTTTGTACATTATTATTCATTTTTGCGTGTGGAGGCCAACACCTTCCTGTCCATCGTTGTTTCTTTGTAATCATTAATTTGTATGCCTTTAAATTTCATTTAATTTATGTTTTTAGCTATAATAAGCATACAATGTAGTCAGGACTTTACTTCTTTGATTAATAAATTTTATCTTATCTTATCTACTCTTGTCTCCAAAACGGCTAGACCGTTTGAAATAGATTTATCTATGTTTCACTAGAAACGTACATTAAGTCTCAGTTTCTGCGCAACTTTGTTTTTTTTATTTGATTGAAAAACCATTTTTATTTGTTTATTTTGTTGTGTTTTACTTTTGTATATTTTTGTATATCTTCAATGTGTTCAATGAAATAAGTAAAGGAAAATAACTTAATATATTGATATCAATTATAACAACTTCCATACCAAACTAAGACACCCTGTGCATTTCGACTGCCTCGTTGGTCTAGCGGTTAAGGCCCTTGGCTACCAAAACAGAGGTCATGGTTTCGATTCCCATTGGAGGCCACCGTACATTTGGCGTACAAATGGCGTCAATCTCCCTGTATTTTCATGTTTGTGACCTCCTTGCCTGGTTACCATAGCACATTTGGGACCATTGTATTGTGTGGAACTCATTTATTTATTATTGATGGTAACCAGGCAAGGATATTACAAGCATGAAGACCCATACTGAGTCCATTTGCACAAATGTACGGCGGCCCCCAGTGGGAATCAACCCACGACCTCCGGCATGGTAATCAGACGCGATACCGACCCGATTCTAGACCAACGAGGCAATCGATTCAACGATTTCAAATTCGATCTAATTAACTACTCGCGCACGTAAATGAACTATAATATCTTTCAGTGATGGTAGAGACCTAATACTGAGCACTTATCGGTAGTGGAAGATCTTCAATGTTAAACAAATAGAGTAGGCGTGTGGGATGAACGTTTTATCGCCTAACATCTTCAGTTTAGTCGGCGTTTGTAGGATTTGGAGATTACTGATTAAATTAGTTGAGAAAGGGCCGCTTGTTTCACAATAGAACAAAATATAACTACTTTTTTAATAAAAAAAACCTACTTTGAGAAAAAAGCGCTATAGAAAGAAAAGTTTCATGATTTTCTCATGATCTTCATCAATAGATCTTGACCCAATTTATACTGGTCCCATATAAATTACGACGTTGCGAGGTCCCCGCTTGCGCCCAATTTGTATCGAGCCTCTTCGTATCACGAGACTATAATTACTTTTCATCCTTTTAGCAAAAGTATGTTTTAGAGAAAAATCTTTAACAGAATCTTTTATCACGGGTCACGACTATGAGAATATTTTTTCGTCAACTGATCTATTTACAACTCTAGCGGCCCAAACTTTACCTTCACCCGCCCTCATCCACATACCGCGTTTACCCTCCAGCGACGCGTCGGTTCAATCTAGTAAAAGCCATCAAACCGCCATCAAATTATTGCGGCGCGAAGGGTTAGCATTAACACGGCCGACCTTTGCGCGGGCCAATCCACGCCAATCGCTCATCATAGTAATGTAATGTTACGATTTGGACTACCGACACCAAAAATCGATGACGTATTGTGAAAAGTATTCCTTTTTATCACAAAAGGAGGGTTTTTGGCTTGTATGTATGTATGTACGTATGTCCGATTGTATGTTCCCTCGTAACTCTTAACCAATGGTCAGATTTTTAACCGACTGCGGTGGAACCCAAAAGAAGGTTGTTGGCTCGCATGTATGTAAGTATACCGGGTGGCATTTTAGTCAACTGCCAAATTTTAAAGGGGCTTTTTACTCATACATATAAACAACTTATACTATGGGGCCAAAAAAATCAGAGCAAGAAATAAATGAGCTGTTCCGTACATAAGATTGAAGCAGTACTGCACCAAATGTACAAAACACCTGATTTATTTTTTGCTCTGATTTGTTTGGTCCCATAGTAAAAGTTGTTTGTATTGACGAATAGAAAGATCCTTCAAAGTTTGTCAGGTGACTAAAATGCCGCCTGGTATATGTAAGTATGTCCGATTCTATGTTCTCTCATAACACCTTAAACGTAAGTCAGATTTTGGCAAATAAGATCTCAATCGGTTCCTCAAGTTTGCGCAAGGGGAACCCAAATTCACTTATGTAACTCATTACGAAGTACCTAGGTTGGTCCCGCCTGCTTAGTAGTTAATGCTCAATGGTCAGCAGTCGGGTTGTTGGTTATTTTTTATTTCAGTTTGTTTGTACAATACTCGTAAGACAATAAAGTAAATACGTGGTCCGAAGAACGACAGTTGGACCAGACGTCGGTGTTACGATCCGCCTAGCGGTTGCTACCTCTTTATAGTAGTGAAAGGGCATGATGACCCGCTCTTTCCTATAAGCCTAACGATTCCAGCCATTGATGTTGATTTCGAGCCAAGACACAGTTTGATTTTCAGATATTACTGACATGCATAGTAGCAATAACACTTGCTAACTGTGCCAGAAAACATCGTGAGGAAACCTGAGTGTCTGAGATGTTAACATAATTCAGCGCTTGAAATTGCCAATCCGCGCTGGGCACGCGTAGTGATTAAGCACATACTCTCTCTCTGAGCGAAGGCCTATGCTCTGCAGTGGGACGTATATAGGCTGCATTATAACTGACATAAATTATGATTGGCATGATCCGCGGTGAGCACTCATGGCAATTAAGCCCATACTCTCTCTCTGAGAGAAGGCGTTTAGCCCGTAGTGGGACGTATACACAAAAGAAAAACATGATGTGCTTCACTGAACGTATAGTTGAAGACTAATCGTCCATTACATATTTACTGTAAAATCAACCCTAACGTAACCAAATACAAGAACGAACGAAGTACAAGCGTGACTATACGTACGTGTATTTAGAAGCAACTACTACAGCAACGAAACAGACCAGGCCATTTATCAACACAACTGTACCGACAACGTACGGGGCATTAAATTACAGAGCAAAACCCAGGGTTATGTAAGGCTTATCAAAATAACCCTGATTCATAAGCCCTTACATTGTGTTACGACTGCTTATTACTTGAAGCGGTAAAAGATTAGCCGATTCTCTACTTTGGGGCGTTCGTGGGGAAAGGAGGTGAAGTTACCACTTAACGAAACTATTTTTGGGTCTCACCTACACGAAGGCGTGGGGCACATAGGTAGAACGTGGGACGAGGGCGCGGACAAGACGCGGCGTCTTTTCAATTCATTTTCATACAAATGTACTGAAGCGATGGGACATAGCCCACACAGATAAGGGGCGAAGACGCGAAATCTATGCAACACGTCGCGTCTTTTCCACGCCCACGTCCCACGTCCTTCATGTATGCCGCACGCCTAAGATAAGATTAAAGGCTCTGCCTGCCTCTCCAGCGGGATTAAAACATTATTTTTTGTGCGTGCTCTTCATTCGTGTCTCGGAAAAAAGCCTTTCGGCTCACAATGTTGAATTCTTCAAATGTTGAATTCCTAAAATGTTGAATTCGCAAAATGTTGAATCCCAAAATGTTGAATTCGCAAAATGTTGAATTCATTGTTATCCCAAAATGTTGAATTCGCAAAATGTTGAATTCATTGTTATCCCAAAATGTTGAATTCGCAAGGCTTTCTCAAAGCGTGTGTGCTACGCTAACGGGTGATTTAATACCTCATAAGCAAGGACGTTATAGTGAGATTGTGAGGCTACAGACTAAGATGTGAGTAAGACAGATTTTCTAAAGTAATTTTTAAGGCTGGGTTCTCCAAGCGGATTTCTATGGGACTTAATTGCGCTGCGCGAGGGAACAGTAGGGAGAAAAGTGGGCATTTTTAAAATTACAGGAATGTTGATGACCGACGTCATTAACACATTCAATGATAGCCATTTTGGTATATTTTCATTCTCCAAAACTCAGTACAGCTTAAATAAAAGAATAAGAATAAGAATAAACTTTATTTGACAACATTACAAAGAATTACATACAGTAGGCACATGAGCCAATATCCTTACAAAGAATTACAAACAATAGGTGCATAATTAAGTTACTAAACCATAGGACACATTTGGCGAAATACCTGTATCTAACTACCTACATGAAACTTAGACACACAAAGTTGCCAAAAATGGGCCAGTCTCAGCATGATGCCATATATAGTGAAAATTTAGACTCATGTTCCCGATTGCTTTTGACGCTAAAAAGCTTAAAAAATCATAAATAATCACTGACGACTCTAGATAGGATATTGAAAAGTAATATATTTAATTTTTCAGATTTTAAATACAACCCATTAGAGAGTAAAATGTATTTTAAAACACCTAATTTAGATGTAATGTCGGAGAACCCAGCGTTAAGGTGATTGTTAACATGTCCTTGAAACAAATACCTACTAAAGATCTTCTTTACTGGGCTAAAGATCTTCTGGCGAAACCATTCATCAACAGAGAATCTGGTGCACTACTGACCAAAAACCGATATAAAAAGTGGCGTTGGATTGGGCATGCAAGGAGAAGATCACCCACCCAAAATTGCTCTGAAATATTGCCCTATTGGAACGAAAAAGGGAGGACGTCTTAACCACCACCTGGAGACGCTTAAACCGGCAGGAAGCAACCAGTATCGGGACAAATATGGATGAGCGAAGGGCTATAGATATCTGTTTTGATTTTTAAGGTAAAGCCAGCTAATAGCAAGCTCAGAAGCTAGTAGCAAGTTAGTCTAACCTAAACAACATCGGATCGTCTCTTCTGGGTCTTCTCATTGTCTCTTTTGGGTCTTCTCATTTTTAGAAGTAGCCATTGGTATTTTTTTCGTCCCCTCCTCAAGAGTTTTTAGAGAGAAGTGTAGTACAACTGAATTCGAGCCTGCCAGCTCCCTCGAACATTATTTTGATATATACCTACGCTTGGAATATTTTGGCGAAGGCACTTTATACTGGACGACTTTGTTCGTGAAAATAAAGAGCGTTTCACCATTGAGACTTCTTTACTCGTTAAACTTGAGGCGAAAACTTTCTAGCTTAACGAAAGAACGATAGTTATTTACACGAAATAATATAGATTTTTGTGTTGACAATCTCAAAACATGTCTCGTTCGATTTACATTGCAAATTCGATTAACCAACAGATTCATAAGAAGACTCTGCTTCGCAATGTTCCTACACCGAATTGTCATAATTAACGAATCCTGTTCATCCCTGGATTTTGCGTAGGCGTTACTAACAGTCGTTGTTGTCTTAAGATTTGGTTCGTATTACAATCGTTGTCCACAGATGCAACTCACATTATGCTAAAAAACGCCAGTAATAATGATTTGGTGGGCACTGGCAGAAAACCAGCGTTGACGGCATAATGCTGAGTCAGATGACCCTTTGTAGCAACTCTGACACACCACAGAATATATGTTCTGACTTTGTCCTGTTCTCTGTGTATTTCTGTAACCTTTTTTTTTCTTTCTTATGTAACTATTGTATGTTTTTTTCTTTTCTTGTGATGTGTTCATCATCATCATCATAATCATCAGCCATTTGACGTCCACTGCAGGACATAGGCCTCCTTCGTGGTTTTCATAACGTGTTAATTTGTTACAACAAATATCTTTCTTTCTTTCTAATAGAACACTTTAAAGTCTTCAAGTGGCAGCCGCAGTCCCTGCTGAATAGGAAATCAGCATCGCTAAGTATGAAGCCTGAACGGCGACCTCAAAATCTAGGTTTCTCAAATTAACTACAGCGCTGCGGCTCGGCGGGAAACTCTCAAAGATCGTCGTAAAGCGTAAAGCCGCTCCCAAGAGGCAAGTTATGATGGTTATTGCCTGGTTTTCTTGAATATTTCACTCACTTGGCAGACGCATTGCGTCAAAACGTCCTGGCTGGATGTAGCGCGAAACGGTCGAGATTCTCTCGAATAAATTAGGCCGCATAAACAACAACTGGAAGGAAAATTTTGCCGATGCGAACGGCGAGTATGACGGCAAAATGTAACACGGGAAGCAGTGTAAAAGGTATTTAATGCTTATTGTCTACCTAGGTCTGTCTGAAAGAGATCCCTAAAGATATAATAAGCTTGCCAGAAACGCGGTTTAAAAAAATATGTAAAGCACGCTTCGTGCCAAAATGGCTATAGCATTATTTAGATACAACTCATTAGAGACAAGATTATTTAGATGAAAAATATGTCTGGAATTAAATTAAGCACCAAATTTGGAATGACTAAGTACCTATGGAGATTTTTCCAATTTTTCTCCGAAATGATCTAGATTTCGAACTGGACCTAGTGTATCTTGTAAGGTTCATTGAGTCGCAGTGTCTGTCTTAATTTGAAAAAACATTTTGAATTTGATCACTAGTATAGTGACTCCGTGTGGCGCCGGATTAAGAATAGCGTCACTTCATTACCTTCCGTGGATGTCGTAGAAGGCGACTAAGGAATTAAATTACCAGGAGACGGGCAGCAGCGTCTTCCTGAGATTCCAACCGCATACTGCGATCGCCAACCCGCCTGCCAAGCGTGGCGATTATGGCAAAACCCGTCATGGTTATGTTCGAAGCTTGGAAAACCATGAGGGAGGCCTATGTCCTGCAGTGGGCGTCAAATGGCTGATGATGATGATGATGATGATGATAGTGATAAGGCTACCTCCAGTGGGCTAACTAGCGCCATGAATAAATAAGGAATCACATCTTCTTGTATAGATCTTATTTGAGAGAATGTCTGTACAATATCTCAATTATGTTAACATTGATTTTTAGGAGCAAAGAACAACAAAGAGCTGCGAATCACGAACCTGGACTAGATAGTATTTATGCCGAAAATGGCCGTTTTTGGCTTTAATGCTATCTAGTCCCAGGTTTTGCCTTAGGTTCACGGCCATGGGTCCTAAAAATCACAATTAAAATGATTGAGAGATTGTACAGACAGTTTTTGCAACTTCGATCTGTAAAAAAAGATATGATTTCTTATTCATTGGTGGCGCTAGTGAGTCCATTGGATCGCCTTAACCTGAGAGTATGTCTGGTGGCCTTATCACTACACTAGAGATCAAAATCAAAATGTTTTTGTTCAAAGTAAGACAGAAACTGCGACTTAATGAACGACGTTACATATCTGTGCAATTCGGTATTTGACACGTACAACAATAAATTATTTCATATGCTCGATTAAAACAAAAATTACAAAATATCTCGGAAAATGTTTCTTCTCTTTTAGTCAATTACTAGTTATTGCAATTTTTAAACCGATTACACATAGAAAGAGTGCTCTGAAATGTGACGTCATAAGCCAGTATTTTCATACAAAATTCCGTTTTAAAAGTAACTCATTTGATATTTTGTCAAATACCCAATTTCCTTTTCTATGTACAATAAAGAGTTCTCTATCTCTATCTACCTATTTATGATTTTTTTTCCTGGGTGGCGCTAGTGTTACTCCCTGGAGCCCCTTAAGAAATATCTGTATGATTTCCGTTTTTGTGTGCAATAAAGTGTTCTCTATCTATCTTATCGTAGTAGCGACGGTAATCGGCGTAATGTTTTGGGTATTAATGCACAGTGCCCGGGAAAATTGCCAACACAATTGGATTCATTCGAGCGTTCATTTTTGTAGTCGTATTCTGTGTCAGTCTGTTGACACTATGGAGTTTCGAAGTACAGTTAAACTTCTTAAGAAAAATCACACTTTAACTAGGTTGGTACAATCGACAGCACATCAATCTTTGCATTTTACCGCTATTGCTCTATCAGCATCCGTAGAATACCTTGTGGCGAGCACATGTCAACTCTCAATATAACGTCCGATGAACATCAGTCGGACTGGCCGTCCGCACGCATACGATCTGTCTGGCGGGAAATTTCTCTTTATAGTGGAAGAGTACGATCATCCGCTCTTGCCCCCTCACCCCCCCCCCCCACCCTCATAGTGGTGATGTTCCGCATTTTTTAAGACCTGTGAAATCCCGGAAAGAAATATTTTTTATGGCTTTATCTCTTAATTTTTCAGAATCTTTCTACGTCTTTTCTATGGTATAAAAGCTGTCTCACTCCAATTACAGTTTGAGGCAAGATTCCTATTATATTTCTTTAGCGTCGGTACCACTTAAGGGCAAGCGCTCTCCACAAAGCGCAGTTAAGGGCCGCACACCCACCGCAGCAAACTTTACACTTACGCCGAAGTGGCGAAAGCTTGTTTGTATGATTATTTGGGATAATCGTAGAATAACACGCCGAAGCAACGGAGCTTTGACCGCTTTACTTCTGACGATCTAAATTCAACTCTATGCCTTCGCGACAAGGAGTGTAAAGTGATTGATGACAAAGTGACCAAAAAGTCAATGCATGACTAGAGAGATAGCTATCATAATAGTTTTTATTTTACCTTTCTCCTACGCGTCCTCTCGATTTGGTGGATATGTTCTCTGGGGCGTCCTTATTGGGCCTTTCGTTTGCTTAGCTTAACATCATTTCTAGGTCATGTAATACTTTTAAATGAGCAATTATTGTATGTATGCATATAATCTGAATCTCGGAAACGGCTTCAACGATTTTCATGAAATTTAATATGCAGTGGGGTAGGCACTGAAAAACTGCTACAATATCATTAGAATACAAAGGTAAATTTCGGTGGGCTTAGGTGGGAAAACGGGCTGTCCCGAAACCAGAAGACCCCGGTTCGAGTCCAGATGTCTCCAGTTTGATATTTTTTGTCCCTTTTTTTTCATCGCATCTAAATGTAATTTCCCAAAAATACGATTAACCAAAAAAAAACACTGAGCAAAGCTCAGTCATCCTAGGTATCCTAGGTACTAGGTATTTTGTATATTTTAACTAAACCGGCGTGCGTGTATGCAGCGACAAATGAATTTTGATGAAGCGAAATAGGCTTCTCTCTTCTTTTACTGAATACGAAGTTCTTGTTTATATGTAGTTACTACAGAAAAACTCATGAAAAAGCCTTGAAAGTGTTAACAATTCGAAAATCCATTGACGCAGGAAAGAAAGTAACAAACAGAGTATGGAAAAATGCGCTAAAGAAACAGACGGACACGCCTTATTGTATCGACGGCAAACATTTGACATTCTTAGTTCAATTCATTACAAACAACGGGCCTCGTTAAAGAAACGAGGGGCTGACATAAACTAGCGGTTGTACGGATGCTACAATAGTAAAGGTTCCAAACGGTTCTCGAGTTGAGACCACGAACTGGCAGCGTAGGACGCCTACCATTTAAAAGAATGGACCGACGATCTGAGGCAGATTTCTGCCAGCGGCTGGGCGAGGATGGCTGGGGACAGAAAAAAGTCTCGTGTCTTGGAGTACGCCTTTGTTTTGCAGTGGACGAATATGGACTGATTGATTGATTGAAAGGTTCTGCTGCTATCAACTGTACCATCTTGGTATAGTCTATTATCAGCTGAAACTTTACATTTTAGTTGCAAGATAAGCAAAGCAGCCTATATTATTATATAACTCACTGCAGGGCATAGGCGTAGAGAGTATGGGCTTAATCATACCGTGTGTCAAACACTAAGATGTGTGAACACCTAAGATACTTGGATGTGTTAAAATTCATTAGTTAACATTTGTGATTATTTAATTTTTGTAAGTATAATTTAATTAAATAAAAAACATACCTACGCGTTTTTTATTTCTGCCAATCTGCATAACAAATTTCGTTGACAGATTGACGCAGCGTTTTTAAAACCGCCCCATTTGAGGCGCCCGTCTGCCGAGGCAAAGCCCTTCGTTAACGTTTCGGACTCTAATGTGAATTCCGCTTTACTTTATCACTTCCTTGTAGCTGTTTAGTTTGTTCTTGTCGCCTTTGGAGTTCCGCCGAAGGAATTAGGGAGTTTCAGTCTGACAGCATTTTGACTGCCTCGTTGATCTAGCGGTATCACGCCTGATTATCAGGCCGGAGGTCGTGGGTTCGATTCCCACTGGGGGCCGCCGTACATTTGTGCAAATGGCCCAGTCTGGGTGTTTTGCCTTTAAGTGATGTCCTTGCCTTGTTAACATAGTACAGGGTATCCTAGTTTTGGACCAGGACAAGTAATTGTGTTGTGTGGACGTTATTTATTTATATTTATTTGTATCTCAACATGTTTGTACTGTAATACCAATAGAAAAACCGGTGTCATAGTATTTTCATGAACTATCTTATTATTTTAATTTGGATTGCAGAAAGAAAAAAAAATGTAAAGTTTTCTGCGTTAGCTCAACCTGTACAATTTTTTTCATGCCACTTTGAAACTTACTCAATGATGGGATGCCTTGGACAGGTGTTCTCTTCTCTTGATTTTTATATTAAAAGCTGAATATTATAATTTGTCTGCAACGGTTTGGCTGTTATGTAAAGAGTTGTCAGTAAAACAACCGTTTTAAGCCCTTCAAAGTGAAGATCTTAGGTTTGAGTAACAGTAAGAGTAAGAAATGTTTTTGTTTATAAGCCATGAAAAGAACCAATGTATACAAAACCATTGGTAGGTTTGGTTGCTACAATTGGTTGGCATGAGCTTACTGACCATTTACAAATCATCATCACCATCATCAGCCATTTGACGCCCACTGCAGGACATAGGCCTCCATCGTGGTTTTCATAACCATGAGGGGTTCTGCCATAATCGCCACGCCAAATTTTACAAATCTAAATGGTTAAACTTAATTTACGGTTCTGTAAAGATAAAGTATTAAATTAATATAGTATTGACATATAACTATTGTATCATGACGAATAAATATATTAATCTTATATGGAAGAGCGGGGGATCGTACTCTTCCACTATAAAGGAAAATTTCCCTCCAGGGACGGCCGGTCCGGCCGATGTTCGTCGGACGTCATGTTATATCATGTGAAGCATTTTGCTTGCGCGATGCAGGAATGTCGGAGTTTATAGTGCGCTCGCTGAGTTGACATGTGCTCGCCACAATCTTATCTAATCCAGTTTGAGACTCGGAGATCCAGAGGAAGTGAATCTTCTTGCCAGCTCGCTTTTAGTTCGATTCTCGCTCTTACGTCTTGTGTCATAAAAACTGCCTTATAATAATAACGCTTTTATACATACGTTCCACTGTAGACCACCGGCCTTCTCTCAAAAACTGTTTTGGGTTCCAACAATGCAACGTGGCTAAGCATTATGGTCTTAAGGTAATCTGATTCACTAGGCTAAAAGAACGAAAATATTTACTGCCTTAAATACTGCCTATACAGTATATAAGGCAGTAAATACATACGGCACATATATATCTCTACAAAAACCCGTCCCACAAATCTGCTTAAAACCGAACAAAGCAACTAACTATCCAATATTCCGATACCAGGTTACAAAATCCGTACAATAATCCAATAGATGCATTCAAAGGGAGGCTTATGAATAAAAATATTGAGCTCGACAAAATTGAGTGGGTCATTTACCCTTGAAGTAGTAAGTGTATGAAAGTGAGACAGGATTACATCTCTATTTGGCTAGCTTATCTGTACCCCGCAGCGAAGCGTCAAAGAGTAGACAAAGAGACTACAGAAGTCAAAACATGTAAATAAGGTGGAACGTCTCCGTCAAAGATTAAGGGGCTCCATGAAGAGCACTATTGTTATCATAGTTATATACAAATAAGTCTTAAAATACGTAAGGCCATTGCCTGTTTTTCTTCTTTTCCACTGTAAAATTTGTTTTTATAACTTAAACTTAAATTATATAACTTTACTTCCTGTCCAATGTTCCTGTCTACTAGTTAAGTCAACATAATGTAAGCCCTTAATTGGCCTATGGTTGGATATATTTAACATAACTATACTTTAGAAGTTAACTTGTGCTGTGGGTTTTGTATTAAAATAAAATAAATAAATAAATAAATCACGATTGTTTTGTTTTTATTTTTGTTTTGCTGTCGTTCGTTTATTTTGTTTGTGTACCTTCGCGTTTACTTTGTGTTTCTGTGACAATTTAAACAAATGTCTTCTTTCCTTCTTTCTTCTTTCACTAGCGCTACCAATGAAAAAGAAAACAATTCTTGTACTTCATATAATTTTAGCAAAAAAATATTTTTAAGATTCACAACCGAGAAATTGAGGCCAAAAACCTAGGACCAGCGCCTATAACACTACGCGCACCAAATTCTGGGCGATTCCAATCCTCTAACTGTCAAATTCCATACTAATTGCTATCGCAAGCTTCAGGATTTCGGCAGGATTTGCGCACCAAAACCAAATATTTCGGCTCTAGATAGCATTTCTGCTAAAAAGCACCATTTTTAACATAATTTTGTCTATATTCTTTTTGTTGCACTAACCCGTGCTGAGGACAATTTTAAGAACCTATTTAGAGGCTAAAAATTGGGTGGGAAGTAAGTGACTTTTCATTAAGACCCTGTATAATTAAAAGGACATTAATAATATTTTAAAAGGTACCTTAACAACAACTGATCACAGGTTGTATGCAAACCGTTACCTGAAACAAAAATGACAACATTAGAACACTTTAAGCGAACATTTTTTTAAATTAGGTGCACTTTTTATGAACAGTGACGAAACTGAACCGTCATACTCGGGTCGGTGACGCCAAATCGTCAACTTTAGTTGCTATAGTGATCTAAGCTGTAGGTACTATTTGTATAAGTTGTACTGAGCTGTACCTTTTGTTCTGCCCTCTTGATTGTGGCACTGTGACCGAACCCAAGCCTTGGGCGTAGGACAAACAGTAGCAACACATTTTATAATATCTGTACCTACATAAAATCTAATTGCTTTAAGAGCAATATACATTGTTAAAAAATCCCAGAGCTTGGCAGAAATTAAAACCATGCATTTAAAAAAAGCGTTTAAGCATTTAAGCGCTGGATGCAGGCCGCTTCCAACCGGTCTTTTTGGAAATCCATGGAGGAGGCCTATGTCCAGCAGTATCTTCTTGTGGCCGAATGATGATGATGATGATGATGATTTAAAAGAAACCTGAATCAATAAAGATTTTTTTACTTTACTTTAAATGAACAGTGTAAATAAATTTCAAAATGCGACAAAAGGAAAAAAATATATAAAGTCAGGCCGTATCCGACGTGTATTCATAGCTGGGTATGTCTCATCTGGTCCCCAGCCTACTCTTTGGCCCGCCAACTCGTCGCTCGTGTCAAATTAAACAAATCCCGTCGGAGCTGCGACAATATTTGTGTTTGAGCAGCCGCCTCAACCTAACGCCACCTAAATGTCTCTCGCGTCTCTTCATTTGGTCTGTTGTAAGCACACACTCTTCTTGGAAGAGTAGGCAAAGGCGTGGAACTAATTACAAACATACATAAACTCACGCCTGTATCCCAGAGGGGTAGGCAGACACCTGACAGATCGAGGTATGTCCACCTGGGTCGTCCCTTGCCGGCCCTTCCACCCAAATTCGCTTGATATATTGTTTCATCTTCTTCCTTCATCCTCTCCACATATTCAAAACAACACAACATTCCTTTCTCAATGCTAGTGGAATTAATTGTTTAACAAAATCATGAGGAACTCCCGGATAACTGAGCTAAGATAATAGATAGTTCTCAGCAGTATTTATAATAATAATAAATCTATTTTATTGAGACAATTCAGGTCCAATTAATGTTAGTAACAGTTGTTTAAAAACTATGTCAGTATATATGTAAATATGTAATTCCTATTTTATTTATATTTACATAACATAACATAAACTCACGCCTGTATCCCAGAGGGGTAGGCAGAGACCAGGGACTGCCACTTGCTACGATCCTGACAGATCACTTTCGCTATTTACATTAAGACAATTTAACTAGTCAAGTTTATCCTAATTAAAATTAATTAAAATGTGATCAATAAGTAATTAGAAATCAAAATCTCACCAAATAAACACCTATCTAACATTTAATTTAATTTATTGTATTACAGAACAGATTTATTTTATTTTATTTTTATTTTATTTTATAAAGGAGGAAAAACAGAATTAACAAAAAATACTTAAATAGAGAAAATGAGTTAACTTAATACATTTTGTTAACTCCTAAACATTCCTCACCGATAGATAAAAGCTTAATGATCTTAAACGACAAACTTAAAACAAATGGCGTGCAAGAAAATATACAACAATACACACAAAAATTATGATGTGGTTAAGTAGGTACTTATAGGTAGGCACTTTGTTACATCAAGGACTATCCAAGTATCACAAATTTCTCAAAATAGAAATAAACATTTGTTTACAACGGTACTTGGAAAAGTAAGTAAGTACGCAACATTGCATGAAAAAATAGGGCATCTTTTAAGCTATCGCCAATTTCATTGGTTTTGTATTTCTTATATCACGTATTAATTTCAAAGATAGGATGTTACAAGCGATTCAAAAACGTCTTCCAGCCACTTCCAGCACGCAAGTAGACTCTAAGTATGATGGTACTTTATGATGTTTACTTTATGGAATGGCAATTGCGAGCTCCGGGCCTTTCCTAGTAGGATGGAGTCAATGGAACAACCGAATGCCGTATCACCCTCTATTGAATTGTGACAATCAATTCGGCAGAAAAGAAAATTTAATTTTCTCCCGCGAAAATATTACTCAAAAGGAATTGCGTTCTTCGCAGCAACCGTAAGAATAAATCCTAAGAATCCATAATTACGTATTAAACTTGGGCTGTTCCCTATAAACCGTCCAGAAAAAATACATACTTAATCTTAAAAAAAATATGCTATGAAGATAACGTTCACTGAACCATAAACAGTGTAGATAGATAGAGAAAAATTTATCGTAGGTACATAAAAAAATAAATCTCACAGATATTTCTTAACCTAAAGCGGTCTTATCACTAGCATGTAAACAAATCCAAATTAGATTTTTACAATATCCAGTCCTAAAAGTTAGGCTTACAAAATAATATGTCTTTTTATAGCATCTGCTGAACTGGCTATAAGCCTATAGCCTGTAATATTAAAATGTGGTATTTTGACGGAATTTAGCAAAGTAATTTTCACATTTTAATGCTATTATGGATTTCCGCAAAGTAACACCTGATTCTATACAATTATTATAGCGTATATTTCAGCATACAGCGTGCTTACTTTGACACATAAATTATTAAGATTTTTGACAAAATACTTAAGTACATTCAATAACAATTTATAACATTTTAATTTTTATGGTTCTGTACCCCAAGGGTGCCAAACGGGACCCTATCACTAAGACTTCACTGTTCGTCTGTCTGTCTGTCTGTCACCAGGCTGTATCTCATGAACCGTGATAGCTAGGCAGTTGAAATTCTAACAAAAAATTCTAAAAATAGAATAAAATAAACATTTAAGGGGGGCTCTCATACAACAATCGTAATATTTTGCCGTTTTTTGCTCGATACCAATCACGGCAACAGGTAGACGCTTGAAATATTCACAGACTATTTAGTTCTATATTAGCATTAAAAATAAATAACTAAATTAAAATAAAATAAATATTTAAAGGGGGCTCCCATACAACAAACGTGATATTTTGCCGTTTTTTCTTGATCTTTTTGTCTAATGTTGTATAAATAATGGTACGGAACCCTTTAAGCACGAGGCCGACTCGCTCTTGGCCGGTTTTTAAGATTCTTGACATACTACACTCTCAATATCACGTTCTGTTTCTGTTTTTCTACGCCGATAGGTAAAATATAGAGAACAAATTGTATATAATTAAGATCTGGCTACCATACTAAAATGTAAGCATAATACCTATGTTTGGACAAATAAATGTAAGTATTTCATTTGATTTGATTTGCCATTCGTCAGAATATCCTGACGTACGCTTTCGCTACCTGAAGGGTTCATGCAGCGAAAGAGTATGTTCTACACTTTGTAGTTATGTTCAACGTAAGAAGACATTATTTGTTATGCAATGTCATGTGAAACGTGTGCAATAAAGTATAATTATTTAATGAAGTGAAAGAAAATCAACTTAGTCCGAGAGCCTTATCAAGTCTACTTAGCACACAGTACGAGTCTTAGAGTTAAGACGAGTTAGTTAGGAATAACCTTCAAAACTCTACAAGACTGAACGGAATGAGAATCCGATATGATTAAGGGAAAGCTCTCAGGAAAACGTGGCGTAACTTAAGGGGCTTCGGTTTTTAAAATATGACCTCGTTACTTAAAGATCTAGGTGGGCTCTGGATTGAAAATCGCTGATATTGCACAAGTTTTTTTTTTGTGGGAGTTCTTTTACCGTGAGCTCTGCTTTCGCCGAGCGTGGCGATTATGGCAAAACACCTCATGGTTATGAAAACCACGAAGGAGGCCTATGTCCTGCAGTGGGCGTCAAATGGCTGATGATGTTGATGATGATGATGATGATGATGAGCTCTGCTTTCAATCTTAGTTTAGATTACGCAGCGTATCTCTATTTATCATCACCATATGCCTTTGCGTCCCTTTCAGATGATTTAAGCAGTGCCAGAGTTCCACTGTGTGGAATCATCAAAAAGTCCGATTCGAGAGCGACATGACACTTCCTTTATGTATCCAATGATTTTGTAACTCTTTACTCTTTTTTGTACGAAACAGCTGATATTTTTTTACCGATTTTAGTATGGTGTTTATTAAATATTGATGAGTACAACAATGATGCCATATTTTTACGGTCTTATTTGTAAATGCGCCGTTCCTTAAAACACTTTCTAAACGCCGTATAAAATAGTCTGTGGTGAGATTTTACAAGGAAAAGACTAAAACTGCCTCTGAGGAGTGTATTGGAGGAATCGTGTTTTCATAAATGGGACCGTTAGTGTCTAGTGTCTTTTTATTTTTATATTTAAATTTTTTTGGGCGTTTTATGTGTTAACCTCGCCTAAGTGTGTAAATGTGTGTTTTGGTGTGAAAATAAAACATTATCTTATCTTATCTTGTCTTATAATAACGCCCTAGTTATACAACTTAAAGATACCACGATTAGAACACGGAATATAATATACAATTTTTGGATTGTTTTCTCCCCATTCGTTAAGGTAACACAGTTATTGATAACCAACTCTGGGTTATAGTAGGGTTTGCACAAATAATTAAAAAATCATCATCATCATCATTCAGCCACAAGAAGTCCACAGAAGGACATAGGCCTCTTCCATGGATTTCCAAAAAGACCGGTTGGAAGCGGCCTGCATCTAGCGTCTTCTTGCCACTTGGATGACGTCATCTGTCCATCTTGTGGCCGGTCGTCCTTCGCTGCGCTTGCCGATATGTGGTCTATATTCGAGAACTTTTCGGCCCCAAATCAAATCAAATCATTTATTTACAAAAAAAGCTCAAGTCCTAAAGACATGAATAGACTTAACTTAATGTGGGTAGGTAGGTTTGAAAAAGATTGACACTAAATACTCGTAGTTGCTTACTGGTGTTCTTCGCACTAGGCGGACCTGTTTCGCTAGAACTATTACACAAAAAGATTGCCATGAAATGTTAATCGATCTCGAGCGATGGATAGGTGGTAACTTAAAAATATTATTAAGTAGCAAGTAATTAATCGGTTGGCTATAACTATAACAATTAATAATCACTGTGTATGGAAATAATTAGATATGTGACCCCCAAAGCTGTGTGTGTGTGTGTGTGTTTGAGTGTGTATGTGTTCTCATATGCACATGTGTGGAGGCATTAAACTGTGCATTTCAGAATTGGCTCTGTTTCACGATAACTGAGTTACCTCAGGTGCTGATCAACAATAGAATTGATCTGCTTGACAGTGCAGTTCATTATTTCACATGAACTGGAAACTCTGTTGTAAACATGGGGGCCCAATACTTTTCCATGTTTGTGATGTCTCTGTCTGATTTTCCTGCAGGTCAGGGGGAGCTCAAGCAACCAACGTGATATAATTAGTCGATATAATTCGAATACATTTCTTTCATCTAGCTTTCACTGTCCGTATTTTCTTTTCAATTCTAATCATATTAATAACTTCCACACAACATAATAACGTAGCTTTTCCACTGTATGGACTCGTGCGATTTAACTACTCCGCACTGGCAAATACGAGTACATACCGACGTATTTTGACACTTCGGAAACGTGAAAATGGATAACCCAGTAGATAATAAAAATGGATAAGGACAATTACGTAACAGGAAGGCTAATCCTAAATTAGGATGCCCTAAGGTCTTATAACCGCCCTTGGACTCACAAACACGAAAATATATCCAGACTGAGGCCATTATGAATTCCATACTTAAATATTAAGTTAACTTCAAAATCACTATAGATTGACATATATTGTTAGTGTACGAGAAACTGGGAGTAAGATCTCCATAGAAGACTCGCTTCTTAAAAATATATTGAGGCCTAACTATATCACTTCGCCAAATAAGTAATTAAAAGGGACGGGCTGAAAACCAACGCTGTGACTACGCATGCAGCCACGGCAATAAAGCTGAGCCCGTTCCTTTTTGCCGCAACACGTGAATGAAAGAAAACTTAATATTTATTGCTGTTGTAAAATTTGTTATAATTAAAATATTTTCACTTTCAAATATAACTGAACAGGCACAAATAATCACTGAAACAAAACAGACAACTAAAACACATTGTAGATGATAAAGCGTCACCTAAGTAATGCATAGCTGGTTGTTTCGTTACAAAGTTGGGTAAAAGCCGGTATTCTCTTTGTCGAAGTGACAATGTTACTATTATTTTTTATTACTATTGTGTTATGTCTGTTTGCTGTTTTTATATTGTTAATATGGGTCTTGCAACCTGAAATGAATGCACTTTATTTTATTTTATTTAAGATTTGACCAATCACGACTATTTATTAGCTAAACTAAGTAATAAAGGCCGACACACCACTTTCTTAAATTTGGCTTAAACAGCATTTATCTAAAATTCTTCAAACAAAAGTCGAATTAAATGGTGACTTAAGTGACATTTTATGAAGTGGTGCTAGTCGGCCCAAGTCTTTTATTTTAATATGATTTTGTTTTATTTAATAGGACTGATACACAATTATTTATACATCAAAAATAAGCCAAGGGTATCTCATGTCAATGTAATGTACCTAATGTAATGAATTTAATGTAATTTAACGTAATGTAATTGTAATATAATGAATAACTAACGTTTTGTCTGTTGTGTTATTACTTTTCTTTCTGTTGTTGTGCATATTGTGTTGCTTATCTGCTTATTTTGTTTCTGTGATGTATCTTGTTGGTATAATAAATGTCTTTCTTCTTCTTCTTCAACTACGTATAAGCATCGCGAGTAATAAAAACACCAAAGTGACAACGTGCACCGCATACCCCATCCCATTTTAGCTGAGCAACTCTTTAATTTAGTATCATGCGGGTTACAGATGACAACTGATGACCTCCGGAATTAAAATGTATGGAATAGCTGATATTTTTTCGTCATCGTCAAGTTTTCCCCAAAGTAAGATGAGTTCATGTTGATCAGTAGATAATCATAGGCCGGTTTCTTGTAGAGGGGCTACAATGCAAGAAACAGGGCTTTGCTCGGAGAGAGAGAGACAGAAAGGGAGCTCTCTCCCTTAGAGTCATTTGAGTAGAGTAATTTCCACCCAACCATTATTATCCGGGTCCCTAACTAGGATACCCTGTGCTATGGTAACCAGGCAAGGATATCACAAGCACGGAAATACACCCAGACTGAGGCGAAGCCATTTGTACAAATGTACGGCGCCCCCCAGTGGGAAACGAACGCACGACCTCTGGCATGGTAATCAGACGTAATACAGCTAGCTAGACCAATGCGGCAGTCAAAAGAGAGGCTTAATTACCACGCTTGCAATGAACTAATCACCACCTTAGTCCTGACTTTGAAAATAACAATTGTACACCATTGTTTTCAGGACTGAGGAGGGTAAGAGTAGTTTTATCATTCATTCATTCGTCCACACACTGTAGAGACTACCACGTCTATGGAGACAAAGCCAAGCCAAGTTTACGAAGGACACTTCACGCTTCCCTCCTGGGGGAGCAATTCGCCTTAAGTCCCCGTGTCGGGGATAAATTGTGTCTGCTATTAAAGCCTGCCACATACCGACGGCCCATACAAAATATAAAATACCGTATTGCTTACTGTACCAACGGTACACGGTGGCCTTGGTAGGACATCCATGAATGCTGTTTGAAGTCTGTTGTAAGATTCTTCCGGTTTCAGGCGAGACTTGAAATTGTAAAAAACCATAGCGCGAAAATGTTCCCGGCACATTGATACACAATAATTTAAATAAGCTCCCAAAAAGTGTAGAGGGAAATTTTGAAATTGGAACGTACTACTTTTACTTCTAAATAATCATATTTTCAAAATAAATTATAACTGGCCAGTCATATATTAAAACTTTTTTTCGCAATTCTTTTTGAGTGGCCTTAGGTTTTTCTAAAACTGAGCTTACCTACATGATTTTGCGCGCTCTACCAACGTTGCAGCCTCCCGTAAATCATTGTTTTGAGCATTATGTGTCAAATAGCGTCACTTAAAATCAGAAATAGCGCATAAAATATTTTTTGGTGTTCCTTAGTCAAAATGGAACCCTTATCCGTCCGTTCGTTTTGCCATATCCGTCCGTCTGTCTGTCTGTCTGCATGTCTGTTTATCTGCCTGTCTGTCTATCTGCCTGTCTGTATGCCGCCTAGCTCAGAGATTAGTACTAGAAAGCTGAAATTTGGCATACATACTCGTAATTACATATAATTATGTATAAATGTAATTATGTATGCCAAATTAAAACGGTAGAATGTAATCGTCGAAAAATGACCCTGAATTATGGGTGAATGAATATTATAATCTTCGCAAAATAAACCTTAATTAAGGGTGAATTATTCTTGCTCGTCTATCCCATAGTGTGGGGTGTCGTTGTATTAGTCGAAAATTTTTATAAGTTACAAAACAAAAGCAGTTGTAAATGACGCACTTTATTCGACTTGTTTCAGGAATTGCTCATTTTTGAGGTAACCCTGTGCATGTGAATGAATCACTACGGTAATTTAAATTGATGCCACGGTATTGAGCAGTTTTCTTTGAATTATTATTTTGCCTAACAAATAATTGCAATTTTTTTAACTCAGTAGAATCCGGACATCGTCGCTCAGCAAGTAATTTTCCTCTACTTTGCAAGAGAGACACAACACTTTTTAATTTCGTAAACAGTTTCTGCGGCATTCCATAGATAGAAAGATACATGAAATGTTTGCGAAGTGTTATATATTTTTAGGCAGGTAAGGGAGATCCCACGCTCACGATGTATTATTGAAAGGCCAGATCAAAAGTATCCAGAACCGGCATGCGTACGCGCAGCGACTAATGAATGTTGATGAAGCGAAAGAGGCAAACCCTAGTATCTGCCTACCCCTCCGGGATACATACATAAGCAGCCTATATACGTCCCACTGTAGGGCACCGGCCTTCTTTCAGGGAGATAGTATGGGCTTAATCTCCACGCGTGCTCACCGCGGATTAGCGATTTTAAGCGCTTGATTATGTGAATAGCTCAGACACTCATGTTTCCTCCCGATGTTTTCCTTCACAGTTAGCGAGTCATAGGTACATGCCCGCACTGGAAACGAACCTGGGTCTCTCGCTTCCGAGTCCCATTTTCTAGTCCAAGTTCTCCGGGATACATTTGCGGGATTATGTACCTTATTCTGCCGTAGATTTTTTTTCTTAAAAGATTGCTACATTTTTCCTTATCCACCGCTTTTACTGCACTCCTAAGTAGTTTTCTGTCTTCCTCTGCCTACATCCACTGCCAATCTATTAACAATACCCGAACATTACGCGGACTAAGCTATGGTGTACAAAATCGATGCAAAGTACGGAATATTGTAGATTATTTATTCATTCGGAGGTCGCCTTCGAACGTGACTTTGATCGATGCGTTCCTAAGTAGCACGCTGGGCGAAATGGGGTTAAGAATTCGCTTCCATTCCTTGGGATTCTCCTGATTTGTGTAAGCAAAACATACTAATATGCATATTACCAACCTAAAGCCGGCTGGCGCCAGGGCTATCTGACTATATGTCTGTTTATGTTATCGACTGGCTTGTTATTATTATTACATACATACACACATAAATTCACGCCTGTATCCCAGAGGCGTAGGCAGAGACCAGGGACTGCCACTTGTCACGATCCTAACAGATCACTTTCGCTTCCTCAACATTCTTACGTCGTTGCATGCACGCACGCCGCAAGTTTCGGGTACTTTTTATTTTGCTCTTTGCTAATAAATCCCCTACTTGGTCGAAGTATGTCTGCCTGGGTCGTCCCTTACCGGCCCTCCCATCCACATTCGGTCAATGTATTATTTATTTCGTCAATATTTCTTTCTTTATTCCTATTATTAAATTCTTTATTGCATAGAAAACTATTTTCTTACAAAGGCGTACTTAATGCTGATCATACAAGCTTTTTTTCCAGTTAACCTTTGGTTTGTGGCTCGTTGGTCTTTTGATTGGCATGACAGAGGTCGTGGGTTCGAACTCGTGAACGGGTGCTGTTCGTGTGTCTGGCCGCAGCATTAATGTTTTTCCTACTTTTGTAAGAAGTGTTATTTTGGCTTTTAAAGTTATTGGTGGCTATCACGGAATCATATCATATAGGCTTTGATGTATAAGTTTAAGATGATTTGAGAAAAGATGGTCAGAGTGGAGTTTTTTTTTTCCCGCTGCCTTTTTCTCCACTACAAATACGGCCCGAACGCAGCGGCTAACATAGTAACATAGTACATTGACATTCAGCAAACAGAATGTAAATTCTTTACGTTGAAATAAATTATTGATTTCTGATTTCCACTGAGGGCCGCCGTTTATTTGTACAAGGCCTTAGTCTGGGTGTTTTTCCATATCAGTGATGTCCTTGCCAGGTTACCATATCACAGTATATCCTAGTTAGGGATCAGGTCAAGTGTTTGAATTGCCAGGATGTTATATCATCCAGGGCCTCAAATCTTTTACTATAGTAGTACAGTGACAATTGCGTGAACGCGCCGATTTCATTTAATTTCCCCTTCAAGTATACACGTATCAATCCTTCCAGGGGTCAATGGTATGAAAAACACATCACGTGATCCGACCGTCTAACGGTCGTTGTACCATAATGCAGTTAGACAATCGAGACCCCGAGATCGAGATTTTTGTAAGCAAAATGTACTAATATGCATTATGCATGGTGACTACCGAAAGAGAGAGGTGATGATTTATAGTTCTGTGGAGGCACAAATAAAATATCAGAAGCTTGCTTAAAAGGTGAACAGTCTGTATTCGAATATTACACTGATAAATTTGGTTAACACAGGAGGTTATACACAGACAGAAATTAGGATTAAAACGAATACACTCCTAGAGGTTCGGGGGACGACTGGCTGGACACAGTCGTCCACACCTATGTTACTTTATTGCTAAAATGCTGACTCAGCGTTCTGAGTCCCTACATGCATATTACTTATCTAGAGCCGGCTTGTGCCAACTATCTGAGAGCACTATCTATCTGTTTAACCAGGAGTAAGCTCTATCAACTATTAGTAGGCAGACCACCTGGACGATGGTCTGATGACATCAGGGCTACTACAGGGTCGACCTGGACTACAATAGCTGCAGACCGATGGCGATGGAGCACTCATGCAGAGGCATGCGTCCAACAGGGAACAAACAAATGTTGAAGAATAAGAAGCTCAATCAAATCAATTTTGTTTATTTAAAGTAGCACAGAAACTGCGACTTAATGAACGTTACAAGTTAAACTAGTTGTCCATTTCAAAGACAAATTTTTGAGAAAAAATGGACAAAAAAACTGCAAACTTAGTCTTCTCAAGTCCTTAATTTACAGAATTTATATAAATATTCTAAAACCCATGCATTGAACTGGCTTTAATTCCAGACATCATTGTCATCTACATAGTCTTTAATATTATAGTACCTAGCTTTTTTGGCACAAAGTGTACTTTACACATTTTTTGAAACGCGTTTCTGGCAAGCTTATTATATCCTCATGCGAGATAACAGGAACTGTTGTTAACGATGATGATAGTATAGACAAACTTGCAGTAATAAATAAATAAAATTATAGGTTATTAATACAGTAAAAAAGAGGTTAAAATCTATAGATGCACTCTGAGCGACGCAGGGCAAGCCTGTATAATTAGTCAGTTTTATTTCCAGACAGAATTATAAAGAGATGAACTTCTCCATATTTGCCTCATCCATACTTGAGCTGAACATAAGGCAGCAAGGTTCCAAATCGCGTAATTCGCACACAGGCGACAGGTAAATCACCCAGCGAGTTAATAAAGTGGTTAGCAGATTTGATTAAACCGCTTCCGGCTGGTTTTGGCAGCTATTTTATGATCTCGGAAAATTGTGGAAGGAAATTCAAATCTTTTCTCTCCCTGGGTAAGTTTAAGGTCTACCCAAATTATGACGAGCCGAGGCCGTGCCATCGCCTAGCTTTGCGGATACTAGGGGATGCAATCCCGGGATACCGGGATCCTGAAATACCGGGATCCCGCATAAATTTTGCGGGGCTAATCTCTAATTGAAATCGCCAATCCACGGTGGGCACGCCTGGTAATTGAGCCCATACTCGCAGTGGAACTGCAGGCTACATAAAACTACCTTGGTCGAAAATTTTACCGTATTCCGCTGGACTGGTGGGATACCAGACAAGCCAGGACCATACATGTTACTCTGCGCGCGCAAACAATATTAATGTCTTAGCGAAACGGTATTACGTTTTTAGTTTAGTGACATTTATGATTTCAAGAGTATGGCCTTCGCTCGGCCGAGGCACAGTGGTGGCAGGAATCGGGCAAATCACTACGTGAAATGCCGGAGTCTGCCCGTCCGGGCCCTGGCTTTCCTCTGATGACACACGACTCCAGTACTTCCTGGCTTTTGGCACTGGTCTTCAATTTGCTCTCCTATACTAGACATTACCATCCATCCGAAATTGCTCTAAAAGGGTGCCCCACTGGAACGAGAAAGAGAAGGCAGCCTAAAACTACCTGAAGAGGCTCAGTTCAGCAGAAAGCCACCAGTATCGGTACCAATATGGATGAGCTTGAATTGAAGGCACAAAATCATCATCATCATCATTCAGCCACAAGAAGTCCACTGCTGAACATAGGCCTCCTCCATGGATTTCCAAAAAGACCGGTTGGAAGCGGCTTGCATCCAGCGTCTTCCTGCCACTTGGATGAGGTCATCTGTCCATCTTGTGGCTGGTCGTCCTACGCTGCGCTTGCCGATATGTGATCTCCATTCGAGAACTTTTCGGCCCCATCGGCCATCAGTTCTGCGTGCTATTTGCCCCGCCCACTGCCACTTCAACTTACTAATCCGCTGGGCTACGTCGACGGCATTCGTTCGTCTACGGATCTCATCATTTCTGATTCGATCTCGTAGAGAAATTCCGAGCATAGCCCTTTCCATAGCTCGTCGCACAAAATCAGCCGCTGTGGAAATCTGTTTTAAGAGCACTTTGCCCCTAACGAGGGATAAAAGGAACTGATAATGATTATACTAGACTTAGAGACTAAAGTATTCATTTAGTTTGTATCGTTGCGGCCTCGGCACCGTTTAATGGGTTTAGACTTTTAAGTAAGGCACAAAATAAGGAGAGTTAGGACGTGAGTGTTTTATTGAATTAACACCTGCTGTTATGTTACGAATTTAGGAAAATTCCAAGTTTGTGAACCTCAAAAAGAATTTTCATTCCTTTCCGAAGCAGTGGTGGCCTAGTGGGTAGAAAATTGGACTCGGAAACGGGAGACACAGGTTCGATCTCAGTGCGGGCATGTACCTATGACTTGGTTTTCTAAGTTATGTATATTTGTAAAGTTATAGTAGCAATACCAGTCGCTAACGGTGGAGAAAAACATCGTGAGGAAACCTGGATGTCTGAGCTATTCACATACCTCAGCGCTTGAAATCGCCAATCCGCGGTGGGCACGCGTGGTGATTAAGCCCATACTCTCTCTCTGAGAGAAGGCCGTGGGACGTATATAGGCTGCTTATGATTCCTTTCCTACACTTTCCTATCATCTGGTTTTCGCGCACGTAGTCATTGGTACACTCCAAACTCCGCACTACGCGGGACTCAGCATTCGGCTTTCTTTGACAGAGCTCGGCCTTCGTCCTTACAGATTACAATACTGTCCACGTTACAACGCGCTGACGATCTGCGGAAATTTACCGGCCCGTGACAACGTGTATAGACCCTAACAATGGTCTCGGCCTTTGGCCTCAATCTAAGATGGCAAAATGGTAAGATGGAATTTATAATTTTAAGCAAACTTTATTTCACTTCTTGTAGCAACTCTCCAATAATGCCACCACTGTTTAATTACTAACTAGAATCTGTCGTAAGTGGCACGGGCCTGCTGCTATTAAAGGCTACTTAGTAACCTAGCTATAGCAGCAGATAACAACCAGTTTCGTTCACGTTTTTCTATTTATATTTAAACAGTTAAGTGAATGTACATCAACCCTGTAACTATCAATAAAGTTATTATTATTAATGTCATTGCACAATTACCTAGTACTAGGACTCGGTGACTGGAAACTGGTATGGTCTTGGCCTTCAGCCTCGGCCTGAACACATGGCTCAGGATCGAATCCCACGCGTACCGAATTGGAAGGATTTGGAAGTTTATTTGCAGCTAACTGCAAAGTTTCACGCCATTTTGTTATAAGTACGCCGATTCATAATCTGCACTTGAGAACCTTTTTAGTGTTCCGTAGTGGACAAAGAACCCTTATAGCCATGTCCATCCGCGGCTTATCACAGAGACAGTAAATACTAGAAAGCTAAAATTTGGCTTAGATGTAAGTACATAATATTTAGAACGCCGACAAAACGGCAGAATAAAACCTCGAATAAAATATTTTTTATGGTACCTCCTCTAAACATAATTAAGGCATGCATTTTTTTTGTCACCTAAACCATAGTGTGGGATATTGGTGGATTGGTCGTTGAAAAATATTGTGGGTGCAGAAAGATCATTTCTTGATTTAGGGTTCCGTTTGCGAAATATTAAGCTTTAAGCGCGAATTTTTAACCGAGTAGGGCATCCCCCCCTCTCCTAGCTAAATGGTTGATTGAAAGGTGGAAAAATTTAGGGGTTAATTTAGCACATATAATGAACTTAAAAGAAAAACTATCACGGCTAAATAGGCTTTACTAGTTAACGAGTAATAGGCAACCAACTTACAAAAGTAACATTTCGTACAAAATCCATTGAAAAAGACTTCGATGAAGTTGTTCTTTTTGTAAATAATAATAATAATAAAGCCATTATATCCCAAAAAAATATAACTTAAATTATTTATTCCTGTGTCATAAAATAACAATTTCGTAATAAAACTTACAAATTACATCATCAGATCAAATCAAATCACATCGTTTATTGCCAGGTTAAAATGTTCACACTGTTACACTATTACTTACATCCTAATTAAAGATTAAAAAACTCATCTGTAAAGCAGATAAAAAAAACCCTCTTTCTACGGAACCCTACTTTGCGCGTGGCCCGACACACACATGGTCCGGTTTCACCCAATTCGGTCGCGTAGGCATCCTATACATGGAGATGAAAACATTTGCACTAAAGAAAGCGCCGAAAATAGTAACACTTCCCGCCTCGATATAAAACAAAAGTGTGCTCCGAGAGACATGAGCCGATATAAAATATGACCCCCCAGGGGCCCGGGGGCTGAGTTCTGTTCCCCTTTCCTTGGCACTGGTAGCAACGCCGCCGTTCATCGGATATCGAGTGAGAATCGTCCAAGGATCTAAACTTATAAGTTTTCGCGTGTATTATATGAAAACTACGGCATAACATTTTATTTTATATTTTATTTTATTTTATTAGAAGGTGAAGAAACAGATACAAGTACAATTAAACATTTGAAAACAAACAGATACAAATAGAACTTACAGTAGGTACTGCATCCTTAGACCTTCACAGAAGTATATAATATAAACATTGAAAATATGACGCTAAAACAACAGGTGCTGTACTTAAAGTAATAATAATTAGCAAAAGGTGGCCCTACAACTTAACTTAAGAGATAATTGAACAAATGTACGTAAGTACCTTAGAAAACAAAGTCATTGATACATGACGGGATTCAAACCCACGACCCACAAATATCAAACTTAACATAATTTGACTAAATTCACGCTTTACGCGCTAATATTACTCGTAATAACCTCGTTGCTAATGTTGAAATAATGTCCATTCTATCAAACGCATACGATTTCGTTTCGTTTTGAGTAATTGATGTTTAAAAATCTGTAAAATATTAAAATTCATAGTAAAATCATTGGGTCTTTACTGGTCGAAGTCGTTTCGAAATAGTTACAATTAACGTTTGACTTGTACCATTGGTGATTAGGAATAAATCTCAACTTAAAACACGTGAGTTTGGAGATGTTCCGGTAATAATTCCGACCGATATGTCCGAAAATATGATACGTGAAAGTATGATACGAAAAAAATTCTCAAATTCGAGGGCAGGGCACAGGCATTCTCTCAGAGAAAGAGGATGGGCTTAATCACCACGCATGTCTAATGCGGATTGCTGATTTCAAGCTATACGGTATGAGAATTCCTCAGAAGATACTCGGGTTTCCCCACAAAGTCGCAAGTTTTTTTACTACAAATTCAAAAACGTACGTACGTCACTTAGCAAACAAAGTAATTGGTACATGCCGGGATTAGAACCCACGGCCTCTCGAAGGACAGAGTACTGCCAATGCGCCAAGACCGCTCTTTTCGATTGATGCTTTATTTTGCTATCCCTACGTAGAAAGCCTACGCGCAATAGCTGAAATTGTATGTTTTTTCGAGACTGCCTGTTTTTATATTTTTGCCGTTAAAACAGGCACTGGTTAATGCAATACTGGAATTGTATTACTTTCGTTATAGCTTCGAGAAATGTCATATTTGACAGTCAACATCAGATAGGTTTTTGCCTTAGGTTCACGGCCATGGGTCCTAAAAGTCACTATTAACAAGTTTGAGAGATTGTACAGACACTTTCTGCAAATTCGATCTGTAAAAAGAGATATGATTTTTTTTTTCTCGGTGGAGTTAGTGTTACTCCTTGGAGCCCCTTAACGTAAGTAACTGATTATAGTTCAACACTTTTTGGTTACACGAAAATTAATTTAGCTCAGTTTAGAACCAGTCGTTTCTTAAATTAAACAGAAAATTCTTGTTTCTTCAATTGAACCATAGAAAAATAACTTCTCATTCCATAACAAGTAAATAATACAACCGTCTTCTTGTAGACTTTCCTCCTCCTTAAATGTTGCTCAGATTTGCATGAAAAAATTCTGTACAAACATAAAAAGCTTCGGTCCAAGTGAAATACTCAAGCAACTTTTGGGAACAATCCAAAGCTGCGGCTGGAATACAATTATTTATTATTATTATTTATGTGACAGTGGTGTAAGTTTTGCAGCTTTATGATCATCATCCTCATCATTCAGCCACAAGAACTTCACTGCTGGACATAGGCCTCCTCCATGGATTTCCAAAAAGACCGGTTGGAAGCGGCCTGTATCCAGCGCCTTCCTGCTACTTGGATGAGGTCATCTGTCCATCTTGTGGCTGGTCGTCCTACGCTGCGCTTGCTAATATGAGGTCTCCATTCGAGAACTTTTCAGCCCCATCGGCCATCAGTTCTGCGTGCTATGTGCCCCGCCCACTGCCACTTCAACTTACTAATCCGCTGGGCTATGTCGACGACTTTCGTTCGTCTACGGATCTCATTATTTCTGCTTGATGATAGGTCGTCACTATATTTAGTTAGTAATGTCATTGACCAGTCGGGTCGGTAGGCATACCGATCGTTTACCCAACCTCGCCCACCGTTGTGCGACCACCTCATTCCATTTTCCAGATAACCCTGTGCCCTGCTATGGGACGAATACAGGTTTATTTTTAAAATTTGCTATTCCTGAGTCACCCCAATTAGATTTTTGTTTGTAAACTTTTGTTCTATGAGTTATTCTTAGATTAAAATGTTTCTTAACACCAGGGCTTACATATTTTATTAAATTCTACTACTAAATTCTACTAAAACCTTTAGTAAATCATCACCTTATATAGAAGAATGTAAAATCTATATAACATATTTGGTTTTAAGCATAGTCTATCAAACAGCTCTATTCCAAAATAAAAAAAAACCATAAAAATTCAATATTTTTTTCTGAAAATGGAAAAATCAACAAAACTCATAGAACCTACATATTTCAGGAATTACGCATTTTAGAAACCGCCCTGTAATACTTTAATTCACCTGAAATATCACTTGTATTTTTTCTGGCTGTGCGATAAAGTGTGCTCTGAATATCTCTATTTTATACACTCAGAAAAACATAATTTTTGGTCTCCATCAACCGTTTTTCTCTCGTTATTTGGACCACACCCTCTTCAAAGGCGCTACGGTTCGTTAGGTCCCGTCGTTGTCACACTTTTTCTGCTCGTCTCCCGCGAGCGAATGTAGCCCTTATGTAATTAGCTTGTATTCGGAGCGGCTTATGGAGCCTGCTAGTTATTTATAGACTATGGGCCGGCCGTAAGTAATTCTACGTCACAGGAACGAGCCCTAGTCTAATGCACACAATAGTTTTTCAATGAAATGATATGAACACGACACTAGTCGCTATTAATTGCCTCTATTTGTTAGTCTATTGAGCAATAGCAGTACAATGTCATTCCAATTGTATAATACTATACCAATTGTGTACCCGCGCAAATTAAATAGCCATCTCTCGCGAATAAGATCGAATCACGCAAGGCGGTTAAGTCGCACGGGCTACACCACTGGAGTGCGATTGGGAATTAGACTACCAATAGTGTTAATAAAACAACCATTACCGTAAAAATATCACTCTATTGAACAACTATGTCTTTTACGGACTCGCTCCCCAGGACAACAGTCAGCGGGTAGACCAGCAGCCCGACGATATCGTTGAGTCCGTGGAATGTCCATAGATGCGGATAGCAACGGACTGTGAGATGTGGCATTTGGGGTTAAAAGCCTGCACCCAGCAGTAGTTGACGTGATTGACGTAAAATACACTATTTAAAAGTCTTGTGTCACGATTTCTTTTTTTATATTAGACCCTACTGAAAACAAATTCTACATGCATATGAGTGACATCAATGTTTTGTTAATGTGACGATAATTTAATCTACTATTTTTCTGACTAAACAAACGCTTCGGTTTTAGATCAGCTCTATATATTTTGACGCAACATTTGATGAAATAATTACAATTCTAAATTGGTCTCATCTTGATACTCTATGACTTAGGGTTCCCGACGGCCAGCCCACGGCATATTTTACGTGGATGGAGCAGACGGTTCGTGTCTAAATTAGCTCTTCGAGATGTCTTTAAAGGGTAGGTATGTTGACTTTACACACGCTCTCACTAAGTGCTACCTGTGCCTTAATAAACCGGAAAATGTAATGTGTTGTTACTTTATACCTATATATAATCTGAATCTCGGAAACAGCTCCAACCATTTTCATGAAATTTAGTATGCAGAGGGTTTCGGGGAGGATAAATCGATATAGCCAGGTTTCATTTTAGAAATCGTCGTATTTTTAGGCAATGAGAAACTGCTAAAATGTCATTAGAATATGAAGGTAAATTTCGCCACCATCTGATGTTCCATTTTGATTTCCCAATCGGAAGACGCCTGGTCGAGCCAATCTCCGTCCGATTATTTTTTCCTTTTTTTACCCTTCTTTTTCATTGTACCTAAATATACATACATACATAAACTTACGCCTGTATCCCAGAGGGGTAGGCAGAGACCAGGTACTGCCACTTGCTACGATCCTGACAGATCACTTTCGCTTCCTCGACAAAAACCTAAATATAATTCTTTTTTAAAGCTTTTTCTCCAAAATGATCAAGATTTTTAAATGGACACCTAGTTTAACTTGTAACGTTCATTAAGTCGCAGTTTCTGTGCTACTTTCAATAAAAAATAAAAAATTATTAGATTTGATGACGATTCACTGAAGTGAAAAAATAAGTAAGTTACGATTTTCAGCGAAACTCAGCGATTTTAGAGTTCCGTACAAACGAGATCGTATGGAAACTTTTTTTCAGTAGCCATCACTGTGTCCCACTACTGGGCAAAGGCCTCCCTTTTACATATTATATCCACTCCTCCTTGTCTTTGGCCAACTCTTCCCGCTGGAGAACTTACACAAAAATATTTTAATCTCATTGGAGAGGCCATGCCATGTTAAAAGATAGATAACCGTGCTTATTTTGTTTTTCTCTGCGTCTAATACTTTTTATGATATAACCGAAAAGTCATTCTAGTCACGTGATACGAAAACGCTCCATACAAATCGTAACCATGACGCCACAATTTGAAGGAAACGCCTTACAATTTATGACGGGTTTATCAATATTTGAGTTATCTTGTAAAATAATGTTTGTATGCGTCTACGCCCTTACTAGACAACTTTTATAATTCAATGAAGAAATTAAATCTTGTAAGATTTTTATTGTTAAAGTAACTTGATATTATGCATTTTGAAGGACTTGTAAGAACCCAAAAAATAAATTGAAGGTTTTATTTCTTACTTTTTTCTGAGTTTTTTTTTACTTTTTCTATGCTATATAACCAATGTCACTCCAATCTAAGTTTGATGCAAGCTCCCTATTAATGTCTACGTCTCCAGTCTGCTTGCCTGACCGACATAAAGAGCTTTTATGTCTTGAATGATAATGGTAGCCAGTATAATTACTACAAATATAAACACAGAATATTTATTGCAGAATACGGAAAGTAAGATACAATTAGCCCTGCACTAGGAAATTCTGTATCGCAGGTGCTCGCTATTCCCATAAAGGATAAAGCCAGTTCAATGCATAAGTTCCAGGTTTTAGAATATTTATATAAACTCTGTTAATTAAGGACTTGAAAAGACTAAGTTTGGAGTTTTTTTTGTCTATTTTTTCTCCAAAATGACCTACATTTTGAAATGGACACCTAGTTTAACTTGTAACGTTTGAATAAAAAAAATTGATTTTGATTTTTGATTGATTCGAACCCACGACCTCTCGAATGTGGTGAGGCCGACGTTCTACCGCTAATATTGTTAACAATGAGAAAAAGCATTCATCATTTTATAATACTTCTTATCGGCATCCTACGTGAATAAAGGCGCAGACATAGCTTGTAAAATAAAAACCGCATCTAAATAGATAGATAGATAGATAGATAGATAGATAAAACCATTTATTTGCATTTCCACACACACATAGGTACAGAACAAATAAAGAAAATTACAAAGCAAAATCGTACAGCAAGTAGGCACACAAAAAGAGTAACAGAAATAAGCAAACACAAATCAATAGACAATACGAGAGAGCATTTTGTGGGTGTGGTAAAAGCAAAGGGGCTCTGACTCAGCATATGCTGGAGAGGCAGACCACTCCAGCGCTGGTCTTCCGTCAGTGCCCGGTAGTGTACCGACGTGCAGCACTCGGAAAAACGAATAAATTGGCAGTAATTTGGTATTTCAATGTCAAAATAAGCATAAATTAAATTATTATTGCATTATATTATTGTGTGTATGTAATATTATATTGAGTAAATACATAGATTGGATTGTAATCAAATAAATGTCATTGTAAAGATAATTATAATAATTTAAATTGTAGCATAATATTTAAGTGTCTTGCTTCGTGATAACTAAAATAATAATAATAATTGTGATAATAATGTAATCGGAATAATAAAAATAATGAAAATAATAAAAATATATACGTATGTCAGGTTATTTTTATAACCTGACATACGTATATATTTAGATAAGTAATATGGGTGTCAATTAAATGTCAATTAATTTTATAAACAAATAAGTATAACTTGAGCAAACTGGGGGAGAAATACTTGTCAATGTACAATGTGTAAAAATGAAATAGCAATAAGTAGGTAGTAATCTAACAAGGGACCGACTTCTGCGATTCCAGGAGGATCTTTTTATATTTCGCTTTAAAGCTAGCCTTGGAATTAAGCTGTCTTAGGGGTGGAGGGATGTCATTCCAGCACTTAGTGGCCTGAACCGAAAGCTACCGCGGAAAGCGGCGGGTCTGAACATGCCCTAACTCTCTGCCCTATTACTTCTGCAGTCTAATTTACCGAAGGCATTATGACGCATCTAACTGTATCTCTCAAGCAAACCTACAGTTAACCGTGCACCCAAATGTTTATCTAGAACGTTAACACTTATCTATTACCATCATTTCGTAATACCCGTGCTCGGAAGTAGATTTGTAAACCCGTTCCCGAGACAAGTATGCTTAGCTTGTTCACTGGAAGCGAAGACTTATTGACGGAAAAATGTATGGGAAAGGGCAGTAAACTTTTGTATCCGACTGCGGCAAAGCCCAAAATAATGTATAGATACATAGATAGACAACTCTTTATTGTAGATACAAGAAGAAATAGGAGGAATATGAAGTTTAGTATGTTTGGCTCGTACGTATGTGTGTGGGTGGAAGGGCCGGTAAGGAACGACCCAGACGGACATACTTCGACCAAATAGGGGATGTATTAGCGAAGGGCAAGATAAAAAGTACCTACTCGAAACCCGCGTGCGTGCGTGCAACGACTAATGAATGTCGAGGAAGCGAAAGTGATCTGTCAGGATCGTGGCAAGTGGCAGTCCCTGGTCTCTGCCTACCCCTCTGGAATACAGGCGTGAGTTTATGTACCTATGTATGTATGTATTTCCGATCCTATGTTCCCTCATAACTCTTTAAGCAATGGTCAGATTCCGACTCATAAGATCTCAATCGATTCGTCTTAATTGCGCAGGTTCCATAGGCTATCCGCAGTGGGCACGCGTTTTGATTAAGCCCATACTCTCGCTCTAAGAGAAGGCCTGTGCCCTACAGTGGGACGTTTATAGGCTGCTTATGATTATGATGATGTAAAGGCTGACGTGCTGTCGAATGTACCTACTTGGAATCGAACTCGAAGCTCCCAGAGCAGTAAAGGCTGGTCAGCTTTCATATCTCTAATGTTGGCTACAGGGCAGCTTGGGCTGCGTTCCAAATGTCTAAAACATTCACCAGCAAGAACGTTCCTAATCGTTTCCTATCAATCGCCAACTGGCTTGGACAAAAACTATAATAGTCCGACGGAATTTCGTTTTCAGCTTAGTCGAATTATTTTCAGTTAATCTAATTCTCAGTGTTGTCTCAATAAAACTGCGTCTTTAAAAGCACGTTGTCACGATGGTCGAGCGATTAACACGCTTGACGACAAAAACAGGGGTCATGGGTTCGATTCCCATTGGAGGCCACCGTACTTCATAAGCAGCCTATATTATATACGTCCCACTCTAGGGCACAGGCCGTCTCTCAGGGAGACGCGCGTGCCTACCGCGGATTGGCGATTTCAAGCGCTGAGATATGTAAATGGCTCAGACACTCAGGTTTCCTCACGATGTTTTCCTTCACAGTTAGCGAGTGGTATTCCTACTATGACTTCACAAATGTACATAACTTAGTTTTTTGTACAAATGGCCTCAGTTGGGGTGTATTTCCATATCAGTGATGTCCTGGCCTGGCAACCACGACACAGGGCATCCTGGTTTGGGGCAAGGACTAGTGATTGTGTTGTGTGTAAGTTATAATTTTTATTATAGCTAAATTGCTCATTTTCCTTTTTTTTGCTGCTGCAGATTTTGCAGATGGTCGATTTAAATAAACATTTTACCCGACTGTGAAAGCAAATGAGTACTATGCTTTTCACGCCCAATTATTTTTGTGTGTATGTTTCTTTATTTGATCTTTTCATTTGATCTTTTTTCTTGACAAATACGGTATGAAATTAAAGGTGTTGATAACTTTACTGTCACGGGTCTAGCAAAAATACTCGTAGGTACCAATATTTTCAGAGTCAAATGGTACGTAATGACATGGTCATTTAAACGTAGCTGTTAAAAGGCTGCTGAGGTTAAAAAATTATAACACATTTTTTTTCATTTTATATTTATTGAACAAGAAATAAATCTGCACAAAGGCGAGCTTAATACTAAAAAGTATTTTCTTGCATCTAACCATGGATGATGTAATATAATTTTATATAAAATTGATACAAATTTAACGAAGCCGTTTTTTACCTTATAAAAATTTAATAATGTCACCCTTTAACTGAGGGCGCTGGCATGTAAAGGTCGATGTATTTTCAACTGTACTCTGAAGACAATACCTATCGATTTCAGCAGTTCGTTAAAGCCTTCAAGTTTCTTCAAAAACCCTCTTTGACATCAATCGCCTTCTTCGTTTGACGACAAACACTTTTAGGGGGATGTGTTCATTAAATTACTTTTAAAAGTAGAAAAGATTGTTAACAACTGGCGCAGACAATCTCATTTAGGGTAAATTGTAGGCTACGTTTTAAAAATTATAAAAATAAAACGTTTCATTCGTTTGAAGTATTTTGGTTTTATTTTTTACTTTTATGTAGTATATATTTGCGGGGCAGAGGCTTTCTCTCAAACAGAGAGTATCGGCTTATTTACACGCGTGCCCACCGCTAATTGGAAATTTCAAGCGCTGAGTTATGTGAACACCTCAGACACTCAGGTTTCCTTACGATGTTTTCCTTTACCGTCAGCAAGTGGTACTCATACTATAACTTCACGAATGTACGCAACTTAGAAAACAGAATCATTGCTGTATGCCGGGACTCGAACCCAGGACCTCCCGAATATGAGGCCGTAAGTAGCAATACCACTCGCTAACTGTGAAGGAAAACATCGTGAGGAAACCCCAGTGTCTGAGGTATTTACCTTAGCGCTTGCTACGTACAATGGCTCAACTATGAGGCTAAGTTCGAAAATCTCAGGTCTGACCAGAACACACAAACGCGCTAAAAACATAACTCTACTTTTGCTTTCGCAGTGCGGAAAAATGGGTCTCAGCGTCCAAGAATAAAAATGGCGGCGATGTATTGCAAATTGCCGGCTCCTCGCTATCGAGTTTTTGCAAAAAAGTGAACGACAAAAATGTCTGTGTTGGTAACAGCAATTTTTAGAACCTACAGCTTAGAAATTGGGTTCAAGAATCTAGGCTACAATTTCGTTTTTGGCGAAAACGGCCGTTTTTGGCGTAAATGAAATTGTGGACTAGGTTCTTGGCCCTGGCTTCTAAGTGCTGGGGCCAAGAACCTAGTCCACAATTTCATTTACGCTTCTTCTTTTTTCATTCTTTTCTTTTCATTTACTCTCTTGCCACTTGCCATGGTTCTGAAAAACCTCTCAATCAACTCTCTCATTGATCGATTCCTTATTCAATTCCTTAACGGATCTTACTTTAGCTTATAAATGAGAGAATTAATAATTAGTTTTGTAAGTAACTGTCAGTCAAGAGTGACGTCACGCGGCTGCAAATGAGTATCAGGCCAAATTTTAAGCTCTATAGTGTTGTTACAGTGTTGCTGTGTCTATTATATGAAGAAATAAATAAGCAAATCTTATGTTTCAATAAAAAAAAGGAATTTTGAAATTGAAATTGAAATTGAAAAAAGTTTATTCCGATACCACAACACACATAAAATCTTACAAATAATAAAACGCGAAAACAGTAAAAAAGCTTAAAGTAAAAAATAAATAATAAATAATCTTATTCTAAACAATCACACAGTAGTAATGAAGTGATATGGTGGAGACGCTGTGTGCCATAGTACAAGAAAAAGTTCTTGACTCAGCATATGTCACAGGTTCCCGGTTGACAACCCGTGACGCTAGTAATAGGAGTTAAAGTATGAAATTGCCGTTTTATTGCAATAGGTTCTTTGAATTAACATAGAATCTTCATGGTTTGAGGTTTTCGAATGAAACTTTTTTCAAATTAATGGTTTCTATGATGTTCTTTTTTTAAAAAATGTGAAACATTTGAATATCGACTTTCAATTGTTTTTGTTATTCAATTTAGACAAGAAAGATGGATACTGCGAAAATTCGAGTGATTATGAGGCACCCATTTTTCGTATTTTTTTATTTTATTGATTTGACGCAAGTGAGTAAGGTAAGGTAGAATATTTAGGTATAATTCAAAAATCACTCGAATTTATAAAAAAGTAAATAATTTAATAAAAAAAAATGGGCAAGTGTTATTTTAAAAACACATGTGACTTGTGTTGTTTTAAAATCACACGATTCAATTAGATAGTTAATTTGAGGAAACACCATCGAAATATGAAGAGCCGTACTCGCGCTTGGCCGTTTTTTTTAATTATTTGTCGTAAGAATATATAATACGAGCAAGTCCCACAATCACGCCAAGTTTGATATCTGTTTGTATTACCGTTTTTAGGGTAGAGCATAAAAAAACCCTCCTAGTTTTTTTATATTTGTTTAAATTTTATTATTTAAGGTAATCCGCTAGCACATATTCTGTGAAAATTTCAACTGGCTTCTTTTTACGGTTCCAAAGACCTTTGAAGGTCGGACGGACGGACAGACAGAAAGCGGAGACAGTCATAGTGTCCCGTTTGGCACCCTTCAAGTGCGGAACCCTAAAAAAATTTATCAAACCCAAATTAAAGCAATTACCCAATTAATTTTGACCTCAACTGGCAATGAAATAGAAACGAAACCTCTTAAATTTACTTCTGCCGTTTTAATTTAGCTACTATGTTAAATTATACAGTCTACTAATCTCTGTCCAATGGTATATTGATTTATTTAATACCATAATCTTGTTTTGGGCGCCATCTTTACGTTGTGGCCAATTAAAAGGATCGAGATTCGCTGCGAGATCGAATCAGAAATGATGAGATCCGTGGACGAACGAAAGTCGTCGACATATCCCAACGGATTAGTAAGTTGAAGTTGCAGTGGGCGGGGCATATAGCACGCAAAACTGATGGCCGACGAGGCCGAAAAGTTCTCGAATGGAGACCACATATCGGTAAGCGCAGCGGAGGACGACCAGCCACAAGATGGACAGATGACCTCATCCAAGTGGCAGGAAGGCGCTGGATGCAGGCCGCTTTCAACCGGTCTTTTAGGAAAACCATGGAGGAGGCCTGTGTCCAGCAGTATGTTCAGCTTGTGGCTGAATGATGATGATGATGAATTAAAAGAATTATAGAAGATTTGTTGGTGGCCGGTGGGCACGCGTGGTAATTAAGCCCATACTCTCTCTCTGAGAGAAGGCCTGTGCCCTGCAGTGGGACGTATATAGGCTGAATAAGATAAGATGTATACACCCTAACATGAATGAATGAATGAATGAATGATTAACGGTGTTATTTATTTTAAAAAACTGCTTCAAATACTACATACACGCCGCATAAATAGTATGTGGTATAGATTTTACAAGAGAAAGAGTTTGCCACAGACCTTTTTTACTGCGTTTATGGAGTGTTTTGGAATCGTGTTTTTATAAATAACAACGTAAAAGTTCATGAATTTATTTATCTATTCGTGCGGTCGTGTATTGGTTTGCTCATTCATTCATTTCTCAAATTCAAGTTTTAAACTTGATTGTACTAATTAGAAAAATGAATGAAGAACCGTCATTCAGCACTTCAGCAAATCTTATGCTCACGCTGTGATTTCGACAGAAAAAAAACCGGCCAAGTGCGAGTCGGACTCGCGCACGAAGGGTACCGTACCATTATCTATGTAACATTTGACAAAGATCGAATTTGAGAACAGCGCCATCTATAGAAACCAACTAGAACCGATTAACATTGACATTTAACGACATGACATCAGCGCTGTGAAGGTTACATAGATGGCCGCTAGATGGCGAGCGCTGTCTTTAGACAAGGTTTGTTGTATGGGAGCCCCCCTTAAATATTTATTTTATTCTGGTTTTAGTATTTCGTTGTTACAGCGGCTGTTTAGGTATCACGGTTCATGAGATACAGCCTGGTTACAGACAGCCAGACAGACAGACAGACGGACAGTTGAGTCTTAGTAATAGGGTCCCTCACCCCTTTGGGTACGGAACCCTAACTAGTAAATGTTAATCACTGTACAATGTAGCCGGGAATTAGTAACATAATAACTTGTCAGCTCGTAGTTTCCAAGCGACCGACGTAAGCAAATAGTGTTGTCCTTTGCGATTTCCTTTGCGTCTCCAAGATTTTGCAGTAACCACGCTGCCTTTTTGTCACGGGAATCCACCCACAAACTGAGGACTTCGGAAGAACATATTCATATAAGGATACGGAGCAGTGCAAACGCATTGGGTAAAATGTTGGCCTCACATTCGGCAGGTCCTGGCATCGATACCGGCCTTTTGTAGTAGCAATACCACTCGCTAATTGCATAAAGAAAAACATTGTGAGGAAACCTGAGTATTGTAGGTGCTCAAATATTTCAGATTGAATTCGCCAATCCGAGGTGAGAACATCAAGGTGAAGAAGCCCATACTCTCTCTTAGAGAAAGCCTGAGCCCTGCAGTGCAGCACTATATACTTCAACCTGCATCGCGCAAGCAAAGTGTTTCACTTGACACACCATAAATGTAACGTCCGATGAACACCAGTCGAACGGACCATCCTCATGCATTTGATCTGCCCGGCGCGGGAAATTTCCTCTATGGTAGAAGATCACAATCACCCGCTCTTCCCCATACGTATTGGCCGCTTAATTGCTCATGTTATGCTCCTGTGATAAGCAAAACATTTACACAAACTCTAATATTTAAAGGTGTGATGAGGTGTTTCCTGCGCTAAGAATACCGTAAAAATGAGCCTGCTTTCGTTTCTGTCCTCTCCAACTAACCGATGCCGCCCGTCATATTTTGTAAATTAATTGGTAATTTTTTAATAGTGACACTTCCAATTTTTCCTTTTTAGTATTTAATGCTAAGCAGTCGGGTTGTTCGTTATTTTTTTGTTTTATTTTATTTTTTTGTTTTATAGTATTATATCACTTAAATTGTTCGAAATCATGAACAATGTTAGCGGGATGGCTATGGTCACTCTACAAATCTGACCGCATTTCGCGCACGACATTTCGTCGGATAAGGGATTTTACCCAAAACTGTGGGACTGATTCCCGCCAGCTGTCCACCGAATAGAGGTGCAAATGCCCGTTCCTGGGTCCACAAAATTATGGATAATTTGCTTGTCGGGAAATAAATTGAGGGCCAGATTGTTCTGTTACGTACGGTTGTGAACTTGTGATATATTTAATTGAATAATTGTTCATTGCACTAAAAACACATTTTGTACAAAGGCGAGCTTAATACTACCTAGCATTTTCTTCCAGCTAACCTGCGTTAATTTGGAGAGTGGATAGGGTAATGAGAGAAGAAAATTAGAGGAGTATATAATATTATCTTTGCACAAGCCCGATGATTACTTACTATCTTTATTTGTACCTACTGTGAAAAAACTCTCCCGGCTAAACGGTTGATTTGAGAAACGTGAGAAAATTCGGGGTAGAAGGACATTATAATGAAGTTAATAGTTTACCTATCACCGCTAAGAAGGCTTTACAGGTTAATATAATAGTCGACCAATATATAGAAGAACCGTGTTCCGTGTGGCGCTGGATTAAGAATAGCGTCACTCCATTTAAACATAAACATAAACATTTACATACAGGCACATACATTGATTCTGGCCCCACACTAGGATACCCTGTGTCGTGGGAACCAGAAACAACGACATCACAAACATGTAAACATCCAAGACCTGGGGGTTTTTTTTTGTCCCCAGCCGGGATTCGAACCCGGGACCTCTCGCATGGTATGCAGATGCACTACCGCAGCGCCACGAGGTCGTCATTTCCTTCCGTGGATGTCGTAGAAGGCGACTAAGGAAATCAAATACCAGGAGACGGCCAGCAGCGTCTTCCTGAGAATCCAACTGCATACTGCGATCGCCAACCCGCCTGCCAAGCGCGGCGATTATGGCAAAACCCTTCATGGTTATGAAAACGACAAAGGAGGCCTATGTCCTGCAGTAGGCTTCAAATGGCTGATGATGATGATGATATAGAAGAAACTTCGTACATGTTTCATTGAAAATTACTTTGATGAAATCGTTATTTCTGTAAAGCAGATAGTTAATGTATTTATTCGTTAATGTAAAATAAAATCCTAATCCTACGGAACATAACACTGCGCGTGGCCTGACACGCACTTGGCCGGTTTTTTATAAGTGAGACAGTAAGTAAATAATATCTATCGGCCCTATTTTATTCAGCTTAAATCCTCTCCACAAACGAAAAATTCCCCACGATTCCCGCTCCCGCTCGCAAATCCCGCTTGTTTATTTGCGCTATAATTATTTATGCCCATTAAGAGGATTATTTTTGCGTATTTTCAAACTGGCGCCCCCGCGTCTGGTTTTAAAAATGTGGACGGCAAAATACAGTTCGGATGAGGACTCCGGGCTTAAGCCTGGAATCCGGTACATATATTCAACATTTGCTTTTGCATCTGCTAAAAAACATTTTACAAAACAATCAGTTTTTGTGGACACCAAGAGGGACATCATTCAACATCATCATAAGCAGCCTATAAACGTCCCACGGTAGGGCACAGGCCTTCTGACAGAGAGAGAATATGGGCTTAATCACTACGCGTGCCCACCGCGGATTGGCGATTTCAAGCGCTGAAACTGCAGACCATGTAAGCTACTAGGTCTGTCAGGCTCGGAGATTTGAGGCAAATCTTATCCTCGAATGTATGGATTATTACATAAGCAGCCTATATACGTCCCACTGTAGGGCACAGGCCTTCTCTCAGGGAGAGAGTATGGGCTTAATCACCACACGTGCCCACCGCGGATTGGCGATTTCAAGCGCTGAGGTATGTGAATAGCTCAGACACCCAAGTTTCCTCACGATGTTCTCCTTCACCGTTAGCGCGTGGTATTGCTACTATAACTTCACAAATGCACATAACTTAGAAAACAAAGTCATAGGTACATGCCCGCACTGGGAATCGAACCTGGGTCTCCCGCTTCCGAGTCTAATGTTCTACCCACAAGGCTACCACCGCTTCTTCGCAAGTATGTCCCGCAAGAGGGGCGTACTTCAACCAAATTTGGGATGCATTAGCGAAGGGCAAGATAACAAGTACCGGAAACGGTACTATTATAATATCATAGTGATATTTTGTACATAAAAAGTACCCGAAACCAGCGTGCGTGAATGTTGATGAAGCGAAAGCGATCTGTCAGGATCATGGCAAGTGGTAGTCCCTTTTCATAGAACTACAAATTATGGTTTGCTATGACAATCTGGTATACATTGCGCAGCTGATCAACCTACAGATTAACAACTAGGAAGACTATTATATCGAATTGTCATAATAAACTGTGAATTGCAGTTTTATGAAACGCGACCCTGGTCTCTGCCTAACGACGATACAGGCGTGAGTTTATGTATGTATTTTGTATATCTATCTAATACCTTTAAACATCTCGGAAGAGAAAATCAAAGCACTACCCACAAGTACCTACCATGATGGTCTCACCAGAAGCTTTCATGATTGATGACGGCTATTCACTGATTTGTTTGTGGAATTAGCGGAGATTAAAATGGAGCGTTAAAAGTGCTTGATTTTCGTAAATATTTTTGCAGCAATAAAAAACAAACTTTGGCCTTTGCATCTACGTAATGAGATGATTTACCTACACAGGAAAGACAAGTCAATACGTGCGGAGCCAACCAAGCCGCGGGTTTCCTCACGACGTTTTCCTTCACAGTTAGCGTGTGGTATTGCTACTACAAATTCGCAGGTGTACGTAACTTTGAAAATATGCACAGTACATGCCCGCACTGGGAATCGAACCTGAGTCTCCCGCTTCCGAGTCTATTCTATTATGTATGAGTTTTCTATTATGTTCTCTATTATGTTAAACCCTTAAGAGTCTTACGTCCGATGCGCGTAAGCAATTAATAAAACAATTGAGTTGGCCGGCGCCGACCATAAGACGCTCAAAACACAGTTTTTTTTTTTGCTTCTTGTTACTTTTTGTCATTTTTATTAACGATATTGTTTGTTTATGCTTACGTGAAGTAATTTTGGGCAACAAAAATTTTCTTTTCGTATTATTTTTTTAAACCTAGCACGATCTACTGAATTGATCTGTCTTACCCTCTCTCCTATCCACTCTCATCTTCTTTCAGTCTTGTCCATCCTGAGGTTGTCTGGATGAGATTGCTTTTAGCATAAGACCGCTATTAATAACTAGATATTAAGTACCTTATATCTCTGTAAGTTACTGGTGTGCAATAAAGTGTTATCTATCTATCAAACCGTTAAACCACATTTATCAGAAGTATACTAATTTTATTATAATCACAAAAAATTATTAAATGGTGCGAGCGAGACAGCAAGATCCACGTAAGAACAGCCTTAAGGCAAAAACGCTGCAACTTCTTGTGAATGCCACGTTCGTCCGGTTTTGTCTTTAATTATGCACATCCGGTGGAACAGCGGTGGTAGCCTAGTGGGAAGACCCAGGTTCGATTCCCACTGCGGGCATGTACCTATGACTTTGTTTTCTAAGTTATGCATATTTGTGTAAAGTAGCAATACCACTCGGTAACTGTGAAGGAAAACATCGTGAGGAAACCTGAGTGTCTGAGCTATTCACTTACCTCAGCGCTTGAAATCGCCAATCCGCGGTGGGCACGCGTGGTGATTAAGCCCATTCTATCTGTCTGAGAGAAGGCCTGTGCCCTACAGTGGGACGTATATAGGCTGCTTGCCTATGATGATATGCATATGCCGCTGATTTGTTTGATATTGGATACACTGAAATATTAGGGGCTAAAGTATGAAATTGCCGTTTTATTGCAATAGGTTATTTGAATTGACATAGAATCTTCATGGTTTGAGGTTTTCGAATGAAACTTTTTTCAAATGGTTTCTATGATGTTCTTTTTTAAAAAATGTGAAACATTTGAATATCGACTTTCAATTGTTTTTGTTATTCAATTTAGACAAGAAAGATGGATACTGCGAAAATTCGAGTGATTATGAGGCACCCATTTTTCGTATTTTTTTTATTTTATTGATTTGACGCAGTGAGTCAATATTGTGGGTAAGGTAACGATAAACCATGCCGCTAATTCCTGGGTAGTTTGACTAGGGTCGGCTTCCACTATCTCTCTTAATTCATCGTTATTCACCTGTGTGGGCGGTCTTCCTCGTGGCTCGTTCTTTAAGTCGAAATTTCCATCACGAAAGCGTTTAAACCAAAATCGCACGGTGCGTTCATTAGTAGACCCCTCTCCAAACGCAGCATTGATATTGCGGGCTGTTTCTGCCGCGTTAGTTCCGCGTCGGAACTCGTATTCAAAAATCACTCGAATTTTCGCAGTATCCATCTTTCTTGTCTAAATTGAATAACAAAAACAATTGAAAGTCGATATTCAAATGTTTCACATTTTTTAAAAAAAGAACATCATAGAAACCATTTGAAAAAAGTTTCATTCGAAAACCTCAAACCATGAAGATTCTATGTCAATTCAAAGAACCTATTGCACTAAAACGGCAATTTCATACTTTAACCCCTATTACATACACACAGACTGAGGCGATTTGTACAAATCAAGTGCGTACATATAGGCAAGCGCAGCGTAGGACGACCAGCCACAAGATGGACAGATGACCTCATCCAAGTGGCAGGAAGACGCTGGATGCAGGCCGCTTCCGACCGGTCTTTTTGGAAATCCATGGAGGCGGCCTATGTCCAGCGGTGGACTTCTTGTGGCTGAACGATGATGATGATGATGAAGTACGGCCTCTAATAGGAATCGTACCCACAACCTCGGTTTGGTAGTCATGCGTGTTAACCGCTATGCCAACACACGAGGCCAGTCAAGAGTAGGTATTATATTGCTACATACCTACCTATAAGTATGATAATACCTTTCCAGATCGAGATGTAATGTACTCGAGAGAAATCCAATTGGTCTGAAAGCCTCTTACTTTTCAAAGACAGAGGTTAAGACTCCTGAGGTCACAAATTTGAGTCCCGCCTTGTACAATAACACGAAATGCTTCTCTTCAAACACATACATTTTTTACTTGTTAATTGTCACTTGGAATCACAACTTGACGGCCTCGTTGGTATAACGGTTTCACGTCTAATTACCATGCCGGAGGTCGTGGGTTCGATTCCCACTGGAGCCGCCCCACATTTCAGTCTGGGTGTATTTCCATGTGTGTGATGTTATCGAGTGGTTATCATGGCGCAGTTTAATTTTTAGGGTTCCGTACAAAAGGCTAAGGGACCCTATTACTAAGAATCCACTGTCTGTCTGTGTCTGTCTATCTGTCAGCAGGCTGTATCTTATGAACCGTGATAGCTAGACAATTGAAATTTTCACATATGATGTATTTCTATTGCCACTATAACAACAAATACTAAAAACAGAACAAAATACATATTTAAGTGGGGCCCCCATACAACAAACGTGATTTTTTTTGCGGTTTTTGCTCGATATTAATAACGGCAACAGGTAGATCCTTGAAATCTTCAAATTTTACATAGATAATGGTACGAAACCCTTTGTGCGCGAATCCGACTCGCACTTGGCCGGTTTTTTGTTTATGCTCTATCGTAAAAACGGTAATTACATCAAACAGGTACAGATTCAAACTTGGCGTGATTCAGGGACTTATATTATATAATTATCCTAATAAAAAATAATAAAAAACGGTCATGCGCAAGTACGGAACCCTTGGTGCGCGACCCCGATTCGCACTTGGCCAGAATTTTTTAAATTTATAAATAAGACTGTGAGCGTTTATTTTTATGTCATGTGCTCTAGTGTACAATATTGAATATTCTTATCTTATCCTATCTTATCTTATCTTATTTTATCTCGTCTTACAAAACCGAATATAGTCGATTGTGTTGTTGGCGTTGGTTGGCGTGACTGTGAAGAGGCCTATGCCCAACAGTGGGCGTCTTTCGTGGGCTGCATAGACAGGTAGATAGATATAGCGGTAAATCGCCTTAACTCCATAGCAGGCCAAAGTTCAAAGGCAGGCACGAAATGTCGGGCGGTCTCTTAAATATAAATTAGGTAAGTGGGTTCGTGCCCCGCTGCGACGAAACGATTCCAACGCTGATGTTTGTGTCATTGCGATATTGGTGGTTTCACATTGGACGACATAATCGACACGACATAATCGAATACACCTAGAGTCTAATTTATAGACACATTACTTTTCAATAGAATGAAATAAACACGCCAATTGTTGTTATTTGCCTCTATTTGGTAGTCTACAAAGCAATAGCATTACTGTGTCATTCCGTTGGTGTAACCCGCGCAAATTAAATAGGCATCGCTCGCGGAGAAGATCGGATCGCACGAGGCGCTGAGTTGAGATGCACGGGTTATACCATTGGAATGCGATTGGTTCCCAGACTACCAATACATTATATATATAAGCAGCCTATATAAGTCCCACTGTAGGGCACAGGCCTACTCTCGGGGAGAGATTATGGGCTTAATCACCACACTTGCTCACCGCGGATTGGCGATTTCTAGCGTTGAGGTATATGAATAGCTCAGATACTCAGGTTTCCTCACGATATTTTCCTTCACGGTTAGCGAGTGGTATTGCCACTATAACTTCACAAATGTCCATAACTTAGAAGTCATAGGTACATGCCCGCACTGGGAATCGAACCTGGGTCTCTCGCTTCCGAGTCCAATGTTCTACCCACTAGGCTGCCATCGCACTGGACTAGTGCGGGCTGATTCATTGATTTTTTTTAGATACCTTTCATCCCTCATTACTGGCCCATGAGATACGAAGGTCATCCATGAGAAGTCAAAGTTATTTGGTCAAGTTATTTATCGGGAACTATACTTAGGCAGGCAAAAACTATAGTGATTAATGTCAGAACTATCTAACGAAAGAAGGTTTTTTAATTCCACGGTTTAAAACTCCAAGTTCAGACAATCTTGCATCAAAGTTCATATAGCATTATCACGTAGTAAATTAACTATCCCATTCTTACGTTAAAATTAGTAGAGATCGATTAATTCGACTGTAACTTAAGTCTCAACCAATCAACGTTGCTAATTCAAAACGAGGCGCCGCAGTCTATTAATTAATTACTTTTGAATTAAGTCAATTAATATGTTACGTTCGAATTGGAATTTAAATTATTGTTCTATATTAAAATACGGCCTTATTGGCGTCAGATTTATGTGTATCGAGGCGCCTTTGAGAACGTTTTTTTGGCAAAGAATTTTATTCGCAGTGTGTAACAGAATATTGTTAACAAGAGAGTTTAAAATAGAATCATTAACACGAGCTTTCTAAAACAACAACTTTTTTCATTACATTAAGTGATTAACATTAAGTTTGGAAGGAAAACATCGTGAGGAAACTTGAGTGTCCTGGGTGTTCACATATATCAGCGCTTGAAATGGTCAATCAGCGGTGGGCACGCTTGGTAATCTAGCCCATACTCTCTCTCTCTAAGAGAAGGCCTGTGCCCTGCAGTGGGGCGTATACAGGCTAGGTAAAAAAGTGATTAGTATTATAATCACCATAAACATATAAAATGGCTAGCTTTACTCGATAATACCAACAATTTTGACTATTTTTGAAATCGCGACCAAAATCAGTTGTTCCATTCATTGCCTTCGATGGAAACAGCTGATTTTTATTTCCACAATTTTGAAGTTTTCATTTCACGTATTCAATGCATTCCCCAAGTATCCAACCCTCCGTCGGATGGTATTCCAAATCTCGCATTTCTAATGATAGAATCTCCTCACTGGTAACCTTTTGAGTCAAGCTTCTAACTTTCTAGTATCTAAATTCAAGCATCCGTCTCTATTTCAGGAAAGTTGCAGTCGCATGTAAAATTTGGTGCTAATCACTTTTCATGTGCATTCTTCAACTTTCGTGAAATCGCTTTTAATTGCATAAGACTCGCATCCGTACAAAATAATCGGCGAAATATACCTCCTTTGCTTTTTGTAGAACGTTATAAAATAAGTATTACCTGTATAGACCTTGAATTATCTTTGCGATTTCCCGCTTTTCCAGAAACGCCGTTTACCTGAAAAGAAAATGAAGATTATTAAGATTACGTTCGACAACAATAGGTGAATGTGCTAGCACTCAATGGGCAAGATTTGTTTTCTCACTGAGATTATTTACCTCATGGTCAGTGACAATATCAAAGGAGTCTTGTACAGTGGAAATGACAAACCGAAATTCTTGTTATAATTCTGCGTATTGACTCTAATTCACCAGTACAGTACCCGAAATACAGTTGAGTTTTAGGTTTTGACCAAGCCATTTTTACAAAGCTTCATCATCATCATCAGCCATTTGACGCCCACTGCAGGACATAGGCCTCCTATGTGGTTTTCATAACCATGAGGGGTTTTGCCATAATCGCCACGCTTGGCAGGCGGGTTGGCGATTGCAGTATGCGGTTGGAATCTCAGGAAGACGCTGCTGTCCATCTCCTGGTAATTGATTTCCTCCGTCGCCTTCTACGACATCCACGGAAGGAAACGGAGTGACGCTATTCTTAATCCGGCGCCACACAGAAAGCTTACAAAGCTTAGCCTTGGCTAACTTCCTCTTTGAACTTCGACTACAACCTTTCGACAACTTACAGCTGGTTTCTGAATGGAGAAATTCACTAAATAACTACTCAAATATCGGTCTTTCCAAGTTTCTCAATAAAAAACAAGGCAGACAGATTCTGAAGAATTTACTCAGCAAACGTCTCGAATCAAAAATCGGCAGTCAAATCCTCATTAACAAAACTCAAGTACTCTAAGCGCTTAGACAACCAGCCTTGACAGCACTGAGAAGTCAAGAACGGTAAAATAATCAAAATTGATAAAAAAAAATATAAATGTATAATACCCATACTAACCAACCTAAATAATTTAAATTCACAAAAGTAAAAGATGTAGGTCACGCCCTTGTAGGTTTAAATGTTATGTAATTATGACTGTAGTGCAATAAAGAAATCATCATCAACATCATCAGCCATTTGACGCCCACTGGAGGACAAAGGCCTCCCTCATAGTATTCCAAGCCTCCCGGTCTTGTGTCGCCCGCATCCAGCAACTCCCCGCCACCGTAACCAGGTCGTCAGACCATCTGGTGGCGGGCCTTCCCACGCTGCGTCATCCGGTCCGCGGTCGCCAGGTCCGAACTTTTTCGCCCCAACGGCCATCAGTTTTCTAAGCTATGTGCCCCGCCCACTGCCACTTCAACTGAGCAATTCTTCGAGCTATATCAGTAACTCGGGTTATTCTGCGGATCTCCTCATTCCAGATTCGTATAAAGAATTAAAATAATAATAAACTATTGTTTATTAATGTATTTCAAATGTCTAAACGCTTTCCGCCATGGTAGTGACTTCACTAAGTCATTAAAAATTCTATTCGGCACGCCTACCTACCTACTCGCTCTAATCGTAACAAAGTGTTCTCTATCTATCTGCAGCACAGTTTACCCTCACCTCCAGAACATTATAAAAGCTAAGAAATATCTCCCCATCCATCTTGCGGGGTCCGAAACGCGATGAGATCAGCCAAACTCAACAAATACAATTTGGCTTTCCGCCAGCTCGCTTGGAGTTGAATCGAACAGCCTGATGGTTAAATCGAATGTTGGATAGGGCAACATTGTTGTGGTCCATATACAGAGTTCTTCAGAAGTAACAAAAACTACAAGTTAAGGATGAAATTCAACACGTACTTGGCACCAAAACAGGGAAGCTACGATCCCTTAAAAATTACGAGAAAGAGCATCCAACCAAACTGGCATACCTAAAGTTGCGAATCTTAAAAAACTCATTATGGTGGCAAGCGTTAAAACTTGGCAATCGAAAGAACAAAAAAATACAAATAGGAAATATTCTTTGCCAAAACTTCGTCAGTGATATACTTTCGGTAATATGCAAGCTTAAAATTCAAATTAATTATTTTATTAAGTGGATCCAGTAGGCTAACCAGCGCCACCAATGAATGAAAAATCACATCTTATTTTACAGATCATATTAGCAAAAAGGGTCTGTACAATCTATCAACCATGTGAACTGTGATTCGTAGGACCCATGACAAAAACCTGGGACTATATTATATAGCATTTATATGCCAAGATCGGCCATTTTTGGCGTTAATGCTATCTATTCTAATCATATGTTCTTTGCCTTAGGTTCACGGCTATGAGTCCTAAAAATCGATATTAACATGATTGAAAGATTGTACAGACACTTTTTTTTAATTCGATCTGTTAAAAAAATATATGTTTTTTTTTCCTCGTTGGCGCTAGTGTTAATCCATGGAGCCCCTTGATGTATGAATCGGTAATTTTTCCGATCGAATGTTACATAGATAAATATTCAGAAATTCGTTGTTTTTTTAGCTTGCAAAAAAACATGTTATGTACCTAAATTACGGGTACTCAACTCAAAAACCTATCAAAAACACAACGAAACTGAATGTATCGCATCTTCCGCAAATAGGGGTTTTTTGTGAAAAATCCGAACGAAATATATCAAAGATAACTTTCTCCTTTCTCCTCCATCCAACATCACATTTCAAATGCTCTCAGCCTGTCTCGGTCCATCTGTGTGACTGTCCATAATTCTCACCCATAAAAATACCACGGGCCATTCATAGGGCAATGTGAGTCTTACCTACAATATGGATTGTTATGTCCAATTATTGCTGCCTAGTCAGGGTCTCGATTCTGTTAGTGCATTGTAGTATAATGACAGGTACACTGTCGGATCACGTGACGTGTTTTTTCGTACCATTGACGCCTAGAAGGTTTGATGGGTGTGCCCGCGTAGACTTAAAGCAGCCATGAAATGAAAACCGCCATGTTCATGCAGTTGTCATGTTACTACAATGCATTAACAGAATCTAGGACCAGATGGATCCACGGTCCCGTCAGTCTACAATCTATTAATCTAATATTATTTCATTGAAAAGGGCTCATAGGGCACGTAGCTCGGAGAACTGATGGCCGTTGGGGCGAAAAAGTACTGACCTCGTGACCCCGGACCGGACGACGCCTCGTGTGAAGGCACCAGATGGTCTGAAGACCTGGTTACGGTGGCGGGGAGTCGCTGGATGCAGGCGGCATAATACCGGGAAGCTTGGAAAACCATGAGGGAGGCCTATGTCCTGCGGTGGGGGTCAAATGGCTGATGATGAGGATGACGATGATGAGAATGACTCATTTAATATTTTTTGTATTTTTTTTTTATATTATCCCTAAAGAAAACTTACAGCTAAACTTAGAGAAATACATTTTAATGTATTATTAAATTAAGTATTCGTATTCAATTATCAGGTTCAAAAAGCAGAGAATTTCACATATTCGTCCAAGACCAAAAGGTACAATATTTTAGTTAAAACATTATTATCAGTAAAACCACGCGTGCCCACCGCGAATTGGCAATTTCAAGCGTTGAGGTATTTGAACACCTCGAGCAGTCAGGTTTCCTCACGGGCTTTACCTTCACGGTTAGCGATTGGTATTGCTATTATTATTTCCGTGTGGTGCCGGATTAAGAATAGCGTCAATCCGTTTCCTTCCGTGGATGTCGTAAGGAAATAAATTACCAGGAGACGGCAAGCATCATCTTCCTGGGATTCCAACCGCGTACTGCGATCGCCAACCCGCCTGCCAAGCGTGGCGATTATGGCAAAACCCCTCATGATTATGAAAACCACGAAGGAGGCCTATGTGCTGCAGTAGGCGTCAAATGGCTGATGATGATGATGATGATGATAATTGCTTTTACAACTCTCTCTCTCTAAGAGAACACTTGTTTCCTGCAGTGGGGTTTAAATAAGCTACATAAAGAAAAACATTTTCGGTATTTTGCAAGATATTTCTTGGCAATCATTTTTCCTCTAACAACTGACAATGCATGTCAGTCTAACAAATACGTATTTATATATTATACTATCATCACATACAGGACTGTGACGTCATCTCTGCTACACATATCGGCGGGGTGTCGTAAAATATCCAATTTGTCACGCGGGACATAAAAACATAATTTGTGCGTGAACTCTGTTGGGTGTCATGCCCTCTTGTGACCCATGAGGTTGGTCCCAATGTCTTTATTTAAGGCTTCGAAGTGTGACTTCCCCGACTGATGTTATGAACAGGACCACATGTTCTTCATAAAACTAAAATTCATGTGGGTCGATTCGATCGACTTTGCAATGTTCTATGAACATTGAACAATAGGCCCCTAATGTTACAGGTCACAGTAACTTATAAGTACCGCTTTTTTAACTTCACCACTTCTTTTTAGTTTTGAAATCTACAGAATAATTAATATTATAAATGTGAGAGTTTGTGAAGATGTTTGGATATTTGGATGTTTGTTACTCAATCACGCAATAACGGCTTAAAGGATTTACATGAAACTTGGCGTACCTGCAGGTAGACAAAGGCCAGAATTATCGTGTAATTGTTGTGATCTGTTTTGTACACCAAATAAAATAAAATAAATAAAAATAATTGAGACCTAGTATACTGAATAACCCGGTAATGCGGTCCCGTGGGATAATATTTATTTTAAGTTTGAAATGGATGGCATTGTACGAGCGAACGTTGTGCTTAAAAAATAGACGACGAAAAAATAAACTAATTCTGTGGAGGTACGAAGTTTGCCGGGACAGTAATAAAAAAATTCCACACAACACAATCATTTTTCCTGATCCTCAACTAAGATAACCTGTGCTGTGTTATCATCATCATCATCATCATCATCATCATCAGCCATTTGACGCCCACTGCAGGACATAGGCCTCCTTCGTGGTTTTCATAACCATGAGGGGTTTCGCCATAATCGCCACGCTTGGCACGCTGGTTAGCGAACGCAGTACGCGCTTGGAATCCCAGGAAGATGCTGCTGCCCGTCTCCTGGTAATTTATTTCCTTAGTCGCCTTCTACGACATCCAGGGAAGGAAATGGATTGACGCTATTCTTAATCTGGCACCACACGGAAATAATAATAGCAATACCAATCGCTAACTGTGAAGGAAAAACCTGTGAGGAAACCTGACTCCTCGAGGTGTTCAAATACCTCAACGCTTGAAATTGCCAATCAGCGGTGGGCACGCGTGGTAATTAAGCCCGTAGTCTCTCTCTGAGCTAAGGCCTGTGTCCTGCAGTGGGAACTATACACGCTGAAAGCTGGGTGGTTCGAGAGCCATGGTTATGTAATCAGTAATAAAAAATGCCATATATCTAGACTACTACTTTTAAGTAAAGAAGTAAATTAAAAAAAAATGTATAAGCTACATAAAAAAATAAAAATAAGATGGTAGGAATCATAGCTTAGGGTCAAACCGGAAGCGATCTAGTCCGAAAGGCTAAACGCAAGAGCGAAATCTTAAATTCAAATCCGACATTGGAACGTCTGTCGCCACCCGGTCCCGCTGTGTCGGCCATGTTTATTCAAGCCACCTTCAAACCGCAGTTTACATAAGGCCTAAGGTAGCCCGATAAGAGCCGGGCCTAGAGTCTAATAAACGTATCGTTGTTCAATAGAGTGATATTAGTACGACAATGGCAGTTATATAACGCTATTTCGAGTCTATTAATAATTAAGTAATTATGCCTGGTTAGCATAGCACATGATAATTAAAAAAAATTACTGTTATTAAATCTGGAATATGATAGGAAAACGACGGAAAAGTGGGGTTGGCCGACTTTCTAAGTTATAAACTGTGATTTAATACGAACATGCAAACTGGGAAAAAAAAATTCTCTGAATTTGCCTCTTAGAAATCCTACTTAAAATATTATAAATGTGAAAGTTTGTGAAGATGTTTGGATGTTTGTTACTCAAGTACGCAATAACGGCTGAACGGATTTACATGAAACTTATCGTACAGATAGGCAAAGACCTGAATTGAGACATAGCATACTTGATATTTATTTATTAGATATTTATTTTAAGTTTAAAACACATGGCATCATGCGAGCGAACGTTGTTTTAAACATAGATGGCATTGTGCAAGAATCGTATAAACAGATTCTGTGACGGTACGAAGTTCGCCGGGAGAGCTAGTAAATAATAATAGTAACTTCCACACAACACAATCACTCTTGTCCTTGTCCCAAACTAGGGTGAGAGATTGTATTGTGTGAAAGTTTATAATTTATTTGATGTTTTTCCAATGGCGAAACCCGCGCAAATTGCACGTTCATGCGTAAAAGGTCCAATTCGCAAAAAAGCCAGCGGACCCAAAACGTCCCAACCGCATAACGTCCAATACTCAAAATGACCAAGTCGCAAAAAATGGTCCACTCAAATAGGCATCTCTCGTGAAAGATATCGAAACGCGGCACGGGTTATACCAATGGACTGTGATTAGTAAACTCCCAATAGTGTCAGTGAAACAATCGTTGTCGTACTGATATCACTCTATTGAACAACTATGCATTTAAGAGACTTGCCCCCCTGATTTCGCCGTGTTATTAAAGCGCAGGGTGATTTTCAGATAGTCTAATTGTGATAATCACAATCTCTCCCTGAGAGAAGGCCTATACCCTTCAGTGGGACGTATATAACCAAATCCAACTTAAAAAAAAACCGGCCAAGTGCAAGTCGAACTCGCGCATGAAGGGTTCCGTACCATTATCTAATTAGGTACCTTAATTACAACGCGCGAATGCACTTAACAAATTGTTTTTTATATGGCAAGCCTGCATGCAGCGACTAATTAATGTTGATGAAATGTGGCACACCCTCGCCTCTGCCTACCCTTTCTGGATATGGTATTCGTGTATGTAATCAGGGTAATTATTTCATTTTAGGAATTTCATTTAAGGCTGGGTTCTCCGATAGGTATTACCCCTAAACACGTGGTTTTAAAATACATTTTACTCTCTAATGAAGTCACGCTAATTTGCCCAAGTTATTTGTCGGGCCATTATACAATTCCGCCAACCGAACAAATCGATGTCAAGACAATTCTGACAAGTCACCGCACACGCAATCTCATTAAACTAACAAGTGGAGAAAACAAAATAAACATCTGTACCGATTTGTCAAGGGCCGCTTTACCTAATGCGATATAGTTAATCACATTTTATTGCGACGGCTTAGATACATCTCTTCAATACTAGTGACCGTCTGTGGCTCCGTCCATAAAAGCCTTAAAACCAAATAGGAAAAGATGGACGCAACACTAGGTATAAGTGTCCTCGTCATGAAATGTGGGTGAAATTAAACTAAGTTAGTTGTACTAGTCAGTCAGTTAAAGCGCCCAAACTAAGTAATTTTTTTTTTTTGAGAAGTCTAGTGTTAAAATAAGTACTTAATTAATAATTGCTACCGTCTGTTTTGGTCTAATTGTTTCGGCAAATATTTGCGATACTACTTTTCAATGTGTTATTTAGGGCCGCCAGTCATTATTTGCATGCTTTTTAAAGCTTTAAAGCATAAAAAAAATTGCGAACGTGAGTCTAAATTATCACTTGACATGGTTTTATTTGAGCTGTAATGAGTTTTGGATAATAAAAAGTATGACCTAAATTTTTTAGTGACGTCGTTTGTCAAAATTCTATTAATAAAATTTGTATTTCTGTGATTTCAAAATTTTCCACTAACTATTCAATCTGTGCGCTCGGAGAACCCGGCGTTAACGCCTGTTAGTTGTGTCAATAAAATAAAATAAAAATAAATATTTTATAATAAATAAACCTCCTCCTCCTCTGCACCTGTAATTCAAGATGGCGAATCTTGGCTCTTTTTTTCTATCATTACCCGTGCTCTCCGGATATTGGCAATTTCATTGTTTCCGTCTGTTATTACTTGTGTAATTTAATTGGCCCAAAAAAAGGTTTAGATACGTCAAAAATTTAAAAATGTTTAGGCAAAAATAAAAATAAAATTCAGAAATTGTTGCAGAAGCGGGAGATGAAAACGTTAAAGACGGCTAAGTTCTTCTTATGAAAAGTCTCAACTTTCAGAAGTTGTGAAAACTACGCGTTGAGATCAAACGAAACTCAGCATATAGGTGTTTGTCGTAATTTGTGCCCCAAAATAGGCAAAGTTTTACAATGTTTTCTAGAGAGATTATAGCTTCGCATGTCAAAGATTTACCAAATTTGACGCTGCCGGCGTTATTAAATGGCGTACTAGGCCCTATTGCATAGAACTACAATTCAAGGTCTACTATGTAAATTCAATGTACATTGCATAGCCGATTACCCAGAGACTAACTAATTGCACTAATCGGCTGCGCAATGTACGTCGAATTGTCATAATAAACTATGAATTGTAGTTTTATGAATCACGGCCTCGTTGTCGACTGTACAACCACAAAGGGCTTAAAATCCGGCCAAGTTCAAATCGTACTTGCGCACGAAGGGTTCCTTACCATTATCTATGAAACAACAGACAAAGATCGAATTTGAGAACAGCGCCATCTATAGAAATAAACAAGAAGCGTTTAACATTGAAGGTTACATAGATGGCCGCTAGATGGCGAGCGATGTCTTTAGACAACGTTTGTTGTATAAGTGCCCCCCTTCAATATTAATTTTATTTTGTTTTTTGTATTTGTTTTTATAGTGGCAACAGAAATACATCATCTGTGAAAATTTTAACTGCCTGGCTATCACGGTTCATGAGATACAGCCTAGTGACAGATAGAAAGACAGACAGACAGACAGACAGACAGACGGACGGACGGACGGACAGTGAAGTCTTAAGTAATAGGATCCCGTTTGGCACCCTTTGGGTACGGAGTCCTACAAAGTATGACTTACAAGCAAACTCAAATGCTATTCTGTTAGCAGTATAGTGAGTCGTTGAAGTATAAGAAACTGGCAATAAAAGTGTTAAATATCAAACGTTATTCATCAGGCAACATAGCTGCATATATTACGTATGCATGAGGTGATTAAACGAATTAATCGCTTTTAATTACCAATCTTGTGAGACTAGATATAGATAAATAAATAAAAAAAGTCTATTACGTACAAAAAAAGTTATTTACCGGACTACTAGAACAGAAACGGCAAGGAGAAGCTGTAAAAAATGTGATCAATGTAAAGTAAAGTAGAATAAGATTTATTGAAATAACTCGGTTACAGCACCAGTTGTTAGATAATTTATATTTTTTTGGATTTAATAGAGAGGAGACGCTTACAAATAGGTACCTATAGTTTTAATTAAATAATAATAATAACGATCGTTTATTTTTATTAAAAGAACTTAACACATTTTAGGGTTCGTTTAAAATATAGATTAGGCTAGCATAAAACAAATTGCGCTTTACAGCTTAATATTTCGCAAACGGAACCCTAAATCGAAAAATGGATTTCGCAAACGGAACCCTAAATCGAAAAATGGTTTTCCTACATCTAGAATATTTTTAAACGACCAATCCAACGACACCCCACACTAATTCAGGTGTAGGGGAGGTACCCTAAAATATATATTTTTTAATTCTACCATTTTGTCGGCGTGAATAATATGTGTGACTATGCAAAACTTCAGCTTTCTAGAACTAATCGGCTCTGAGCTAGGCCATAGACAGACAGATAGACAGCCAGATGGACGGACATTACGAAACTATAAGGGTTCCTCTTCGACTAACAACCCTGAAAAAAAAACTAAAATTTTTATTGATCACAAAAAAATAGTTCTTATTAGGTTTGTTTGACAAGTTTTAAACTTAACAATATAATATTTATATTATATAAAAACTCTGAACCCCAAACTAAATTAAATTTTATCTTGCGGCACAGTGATCCATTCCAGTGTTTCCTAAACTAGGTTACTTTAGTCATCCTGTATAGGCTTATTTACATTTTTTTGAAATAGAAGCAGGAATTTCTGTTCTTTTAACAGTAAATAATAATTATACAGAGATTTGCTTTTTAGGGTTCCGTACCCGGAGGGTGCCAATGAGGCCCTATTACTTCACTGTCCGTCTGTCTGTCTGTATGTATGTCCGTCTGACTGTCTGTCTGTCTGTCACCAGCCTATATCTCATGAACCGTGATACCTAGGCAGTTGAAATTGTCACAGATGATTTATTGCTGTTGCCGCTATAACAAAAAATACTAAAAACAGAATAAAATAAATATATAACAAACATATTTTTTTTGCCGTTTTTTATTCGATATGAATAACGGCAACAGGTAGACGCTTCAAATATTCACAGAATATTATAGTTCTATATTAATTATAAATAATTAAATTAAAATAAAATAAATATTTAAGGGGGGCTCCCACACAACAAACGTGATTTTATGCCGTTTTTTCTCCATCTTTGTGTCTAATGTTGTATGGTACGGAACCCTTCGTGCGCGAGTCTGACTCGTTCTTGGCACCGGCCAAGATATTGTGCAAAGATAAAATACAAGATATAATACAAAGAGATTGTGACAATTAAAATATCTAAGTCAAAAATTACCTATAAAACACATAATACTCAAAAGGGCTATTTAGAAACTAAGGCATGTAGTAAAATTATTAAACACGTACATTTATGTGCTTCTTGTTGTAGGCACATTTTTCGCAATCGAATTTTCGAAATCGCCAATATACAAAGGGCGCGCGTGGTGATTAAGCCCATTTTCTCTCTCTCTCTCTCTCTCTCTCTCTCTCTTTCTCTCTCTCTGAGAAAAGGTCTATACCCTAAGGCTTTATAAGATTTTTTAGCAGTCGGTTAGTAGTTTTTTTTTTTTTTTTCTTTGTGGCGAAAGAAATTTTACGGCATCATGTCAAGTTTATTTTGTTTCTGTGATGTGTCTGCTGTAAAATTTGATAAACGTTCACGGTTTTGCATGCCGAACGACGGTATGTTTTTACTAGCAATATGCCAGCTGACGTCCTCCATTTTGCTTTTTTTTTTTTTGCGTGACGCCCATGCAGCCAGTAAAACTCGCGTCGTCAATACCCTTCTACTTGTTGACATGTCATTTGCCAAAATCGTTTGCTTCGCATCTGGGTGGTCGTAAATAACTTACACAGATTCATACACGTGGAAAACACAAACCTCTTTTAGTTTCGAAGTCGTAAAGTAAAAAAAGTTTTTATTTATCGAAAAATATTTTCCACACGTCCAAAAATCATAATTTCAAAATGGCCACCGCCGTAAAACCACAAGACCCCATTAATATTAAAACCATAACTTTCTACAAGTTGGCTGGAATTAATTTATTTAATAATAAATTGCGGCCCAAAACTAGCACCTATAACTGAGGCGTATTTTTATAGATTCAAAAGAAGCGAAAGGTCTATTTAAAATATGGGGAAAATGTAGACTTATACTTTATATACATGATAGGTATTGTAGAAGTATAATTTGCAGTCGGTGCCCAGTTTCATGACCAGCACAAATATTTTGGGCACCGGCTCCAAATTATACTTCTACAATACCTACATGTATAAATACTTCTAATAATTTAAATTATTTCTAACTTTTTAGTGCTGTAGTGTTTCGAAGTCGGTTTTTAGGTATTTAATTACCATAAAAGTACAATTCGAGCGATTCTTTTGCGCCTCGCTATTATCCGTGGTATTGCTTAAAACTCACATAAAATATTTGTTTTCCACCGCTCGGTGTGTTAGTGTAAATAAAATATGTGATTTGTCACCACATGCTGTGAGTAGGCTCAATGTTAAGGAACTCACAAACCGCAGCGGTCACGGTGGCGTTGGCGGTCATTTATTGCATTAGTATTTTTATTTGGGTGGGTCACCGACAAAGCCCACCGAATTAGCATGCTGAGGTGGCAGTGGGCCGGCCATATCATCCGAAGAACTGATAACCGATGGGGTAGACGAGTTCTTGAGTGGAGACCGCGGATCGGTAAACGTAGTGTAGGACGTCCTCAGACTCGGTGGAGCGATGATCTTCGCAGGGCGGCTGGCAAGAGCTGGATGAGAATAGCCGAGGACCGTGCTCAGTGGCGTGCAATAGGAGATGCCTATGTCCGGCAGTGGACAAGCATAGGCTGATGATGAATATGACGTAGTATTTTATGAACGTGTTCAAACCAACGAGTTTTGACCGCGAACGCAGCAATCATTTGTTTAGTGGTCAATCAATTAATCATTCATACAAATAGTGCACGCTGTCGGAGAGCGCGACATAGCCGATAAAGTGCATGAGGGTAGTTGAAATGGTTGGGGCACGTGAAACGTAAGCCTGTCCTGACCACATTGGTAATGAAGTGCTACGTCTACGTACGCCGCCTGGGCGGAGATCCAGGAGAGGACCGAAATCTAGGTGGATGGATGTGGTAAAGAAAGGTCTAAATAAGTAATTAGTAAGTATATTTAATATTCTACGAGTAAGTAGCAATACCTGTTAATGTTTTCGTCACAACTTAGGTTAGCTGGTAGATAATGCTAAGTAGCATTAAGCTCGCCTATGCGCAAAACTGTGTGTTTAAATGCAATAAAGGATATTAGTAAATAATAATAATAATAATCTCACGGAAAGCGCAGCCTCGATAAATGCGGTCATGAATAGGGTGAAGTGGAGAGAAAAAATGAGGAAAGTTAACCCCAACACCGAGTGGGACTAAAACTGGGAAGAGAGAGAGAGAGACAAATACAGCTGAAGTAAATGAACGTCACCGTCACCGCCAACGCGACCGCGTCCTCTTTGGTTTGTAAGTTCCTTTAGGACCGGACGATCAAAGTAGTAGAGTTTACGCTTCGATGACCAATGCACAGTGGACTGAAGTTTAGGTTGTTAGATAGATAGATAGAGAACACTTTATTGTACATAAAAAGGAAATTGCACAAACATTTCTTAAACTCAGAGTACCGTCGGCGGCCTTATCACTAAAAGTGATCTCTTCCAGACGACCTTTGTATCGACTGGATTACGTTAGTATAGTTGCTAAGCAAATAAAGGAATACAATGGTAACGCCCTTCGATGACGAATTCACTGTGCACAAGATACGCCATCAATGCTACACAGTGCTTGTTATATAATGTTATATACTGCAGGGCACAGGCCTTCTCTTAGACAAAGAGCATAGGCTTAATTACCACGCGTGCCCAACGCGGATTGGCAATTTCAAGCGCTGAGTTACGTGAACATCTCAGACACTCGGATTTCCTCACGATGTTTTCCTTCACCGCCAAAAAGTGGTATTGCCACTACAACTTCACACATGTACGTAACTCAGAAAACAAAGTCATTGTTACATCCCGGGACTCGAACCCAGGACCACCCGCATGTGAAACCGGCGTTCTACCGCTGCGCTACCACCAAGTAAGTACACTTTGGGTTTTCACTGCCCTTGTCAGGCAAAAGTCTTTTCCGCCGGCAACTTTGGTCCAATTTCAGCCACGAAAAGATTGAAAAGCCGCTTTCTAAAAGGCAATCACTATAATTTCCTCCAACAGTTTTAATACCTTAATGCTCGCAAATCCAACGCTACAATCTGAACTCACTCTCACCGACAAGTTGGCTCCAAACGGGCGGCTCTTATTTATTTCTGCACAAGGCTGATTTTGGCCAAAACGGCGGTCGTTCCTGAGGTAGCTAACTGTATCAACTAGGCGAGGCATTTCAATAGATTGCCGTGAACAAAAGGACTGAACACAAAAGATGTCGAGGTTGTACGATTGGATGAAAAAATTAATGAACACACACACTCTCTGTGGCTTAATAGTCCCAAAGTTTCTCGTATGAAACAAAGACAATAATACAATAAGGACTCGTTCGACAAAATTTCAAGTAGAAGAAGAAGAAGGAGAAGAAGAAGAAGAAGAAAGACATTTATTAACATAACATAACATAAACTCACGCCTGTATCCCAGAGGGGTAGGCAGAGACCAGGGACTGCCACTTGCTACGATCCTGACAGATCACTTTCGCTTCCTCAACATTCATTAGTCGTTGCATGCACGCACGCCGGTTTCATTATTATACCAACAAGATACACCACAGAAACGAAATAAGCAGATAAGTAACATAATATGCACAACAACAGAAAGAAAACTAAATACACAACAGACAAATGCGTAAATCCATATCCATATGGAAGCTAAAACCGAAAAAAATAGACTTATATTCAAAAAGTACCTACTTACTAAGCTATACTTACTACTAGGTAGAAAACTAGTTCCGTATTGTCTCGAGTGTACTCCGAAAATCACGCATAAACCTCTCAGGTCTTTGTGATTTCGGCTGGTATAATTTGTTTTTCATTTTGTGTCATGAATAAAACAATTTAAAAAGAAGTTCACAATTTCAAACATACCGGCCAAGTGCAAGTAGGATATGGGCTCAACCACCACTCGTGGCCACCGCGAATTGGGCATTTTAAGCGCGATAAATACGTCAGGCTCAAGGTTTCCTCACGATATTTTCGTTCATAGTTAGCGAACGGTACTGCTACTACAAAGTCACAAATTGTACGTCACTTAAAAATCAAAGTCATTGGTACAGGCCGGAGTTTGAACCCACGATCTCTTGATTGAGAGGCAAACTTTCTACCGTCCGCGCTAAGATAACAAGAAAATTTTGCCAAGTTACATGTTCTTGTTTTGTTACACAATCACGTCACCAATTAAGGCTGGATTCTTAGGCATTACCCCTAAATCAGCTGTCTTAATAGTATAATCTCTAATAGTTAGTATTTAAAATAAAATAAAAATGTCCTATCTAGGGCCGTCGGTATTTTTTTATGATTTTTTAAACTTTATAGCACAAAATAAGTCGCGAACATGAGTCAAAATTATCACTAGACATGGTTTAAAATCCAAAAAAAATCCTAACTAGGGACGTCGCTCATTTTTTTATGATTTTTTAAACTTTGCAGCACCAAAAAAGATCGAGAACATCAAAGTTATCACCGTCAGACATGGTTTTATTTGAGCTGTACTGAGTTTTGGATAATAAAATCGTACCAAAATGGCTTTCAATAGGATTAATAGGATTTGTATTTCTGTAACTTTAAAAATGCCTCGGTACTTTTCCCCCAACTATTTGCCCAACTCAAGTACATGTTGTCAAACTGTCGCATCGCTCCTCCTTCTATGTCGCTCACTGTACCTTCTGTTACAGGAGCGAGGTCTGAGGTGAAATGTGTCCTCGACAAATACCCCTCGAAAGAAGTTGCCACAGTGCTCAATAATTATTTCAATAAATCACGTACAAACGTGCAAAGTTTCGTCGCATTGTTCTTCTCCTATTTGATCTTCTCGGCCGGTCGTAAAATATTGAAGTTTTCGCCTTTAATGTCGTTATTTTCGACGTCATTGTGTCCTAACTAGAGTTGAGCCGGCGGGGATTTGTAAATGGAGAAAATGCCTTCGTTCAATTAATTCCGAATGCAGGAGAATACATACATAAACTCACGCCTATATCCCAGATGCATAGGCAGAGAGCAACCCCGGAGTTGACTCCAATATTAAATATTTAATTGTTATTTTCAAGGTCGTAATCTAACAGGTTAAATGTACCGCAAACAGAGAAACGTGTAGTAAATAATTGATGACCACCATAATACAATGGTGCTAAGTGTTAGAATACACTGACTTGTTGCAATTAAGACCTTTGCAAAAACCTGACTGTGTGTATTCGCAAATAAATATTTTGAAGTTTGAATAGTTTGTCTTCTCAGTGTCATAATCTAACAGGTTAAATGTACCGCAAACAGAGAAACGTGTAGTAAATAAATAATTAATGACCACCATAATAATGGTTTTTATGGTTCTTTTCAAGGTCATAATCTAACAGGTTAAATGTACCGCAAACAGAGAAACGTGTAGTAAATAATTAATGACCACCATAATACAATAGTGCTAAGTGTTAGAATACACTGACTAGTTGCAATTAAGACCTTTGCCAAAACCTGACTGTGTGTATTCGCAAATAAATATTTTGAAGTTTGAATAGTTTGTCTTCTCAAAGAAATAATCTAACAGGTTAAATGCGCCGCAAACAGAGAAACGTGTAGTAAATAAATAATTAATGACCACCATAATAATGGTTTTTATGGTTCTTTTCAAGGTCATAATCTAACAGGTTAAATGTACCGCAAACAGAGAAACGTGTAGTAAATAATTAATGACCACCATAATACAATGGTGCTAAGTGTTAGAATACACTGACTAGTTGCAATTAAGACCTTTGCAAAAACCTGACTGTGTGTATTCGCAAATAAATATTTTGAAGTTTGAATAGTTTGTCTTCTCAAGGTCATAATCTAACAGGTTAAATGCGCCGCAAACAGAGAAACGTGAAGTTAATAATTAATGACCACCATAACACAATGCTGCTAACCTGACTGGTTAGGCCGTCTAGATGGTGTTTGAGTGGACTGTATAAATATTACGTTCAGTTTATTATTTTAAGCTGCGCGTGAAATAAGAGCTCAATTTTCAGGTTTTGCCAGGAGAAAATGTAATGTCATTAGGAAAAAGAACAAAAAAGAAGAAAAATAATGTCAATATGTACAATGAAACCTCCTCTCTATGATGGCGTAGACATGCTGCCCACCCCGGCTTCTGGTAGTGGGCAGATGCGATGAAATGCCCGTCTGACGGTGCCAGTGGTGGTCTTGATGTCAGCCACTCTGCTTATGCCGTCTGTTCCCGGATATGTCTTTATAATTCGTCCGAGCAGCCACTGGATAGGAGGCAGCGAAGGGTCCTTGATGACGACGAGAGCTCCTTCGTGTAACTCTCCTTCGGATCGCTGCCATTTTGTTCGCCTTTGAAGCTGGGAAATGTATTCTGCATTAAATCTTTTCCAGTAGTGCTGACGAAGCTGCTCGACACGCTGGTACCGTGGCAAACGCAGCGTGTTACAATCAGTGATTTGCGGATGAGGCAGAGCAGTAAGAGTCCGACCAATTAAAAAATGAAAAGGGGTGAGCGCTGACAAATCTGAAGGGTCTGAAGAAAGAGGTGTCAGCGGCCTGGAATTAAGAATGCCTTCTATTTGGACTAAGACTGTGTACATTTCCTCATAAGTGAGGTGTGCCATGCCAAGTATACGTGTGAGATGATACTTAGTGGACTTTACACTTGACTCCCATAAACCTCCCTGGTGTGGGCTGTATGGGCTTGAGAAATGCCACTGTATGCCCTGCTCCGCTGAGAAGTTTGCAACTGAAGTATTATGCATTAACTTTGAGATAACATTTGATGCGCCTACAAAGTTAGTCCCATTATCTGAATATATGTGACTAGGTTTACCTCTGCGTGAGATAAATCGATTTAAGGCGGCCATAAACGCTTCCTTGGTCAGGTCAGTGACCAACTCTAAATGAACTGCCTTTATTGCAAAACAGACGGAGACGCAGATGTAAGATTTGATTTCCGTGAGTCAGACTAATCCAAATGTAGGAACCCTAGGCTGAATATTTGAGAAGACTTTATTGAAAAATGGGCTGAGTAATATTCCGTGCAGTAGGAACTGAAAAGAGAAACTGAAATAATTATTTAAGCTGAATTGCTGAAAATTGGCGAATGGCGTCAGTGGAGAAAGAATTGGATCGAACTCACAACTGCTGCAAACCAAACCCTTGAATCATGACTGTTTATCGCTGGCTGCTTTTTGGCTGACGGCTACACGCTGCTGACGCTGAAGTTGCTGCTGCTGTTGCTGCTGCTGATGGCATGTAGCTGACGATCAGGCCTGATGAACCCTCCAATTGAGGCTGCAGACGCGCGGCTCGACGAACGAAGACATCAACGACCGCCGGTTTTTTTTTTTTTTTTTTTTACGGATCGAATGGACCAACTTGGTTAGGCCGTCTAGATGGTGTTTGAGTGGACTGTATAAATATTACGTTCAGTTTATTATTTTAAGCTGCGCGTGAAATAAGAGCTCAATTTTCAGGTTTTGCCAGGAGAAAATGTAATGTCATTAGGAAAAAGAACAAAAAAGAAGAAAAATAATGTCAATATGTACAATGAAACCTCCTCTCTATGATGGCGTAGACACTGACTGTGTGTATTCGCAAATAAATATTTTGAAGTTTGAATAGTTTTTAATTGTTTTTTCAAGGTCAAACCCTAACAGGTTAAATGCGTCGCAAACAGAGAAACGTGTAGTAAATAATTAATGAACACGATTGCGTTTGAAAGTATGTGTGAGCTCTGTTGCAAAGTGGACCACACCGCTGACTACACAATTTTGTGAGCCAATCGCCCTCGTAAATATAACATAAGCTCACGCTTGTATCCTGGAGGGCTAAGTAGAGACCAGGGTCTGCCACTTGCCACGATCTCTTTCGCTTCATCAACATTCATTAGAAAAAGTTTTTATTTTTTAAATTATTGACTTAATTCCAGAATAACTTGAATTTTTGTCGGAACAGTCTGACCAGGCCCGAGATTGTAATAATAATATAAGTATTTTTTACGCATGGCCTCAGTTTGGATGTAATTCTATGTTTGTGATGTCCTTGCCTGGTTACCGTAGCACAGGGTATCCTAGTTCGGAACCAGGACAAGTGATTGTCTTGCGTGGAAGTTATTATCCTTTATTCCTTTTTCTAAGATTACCTATTAGCAAGCCTCCCTGTATAAACCAAAAGCGCAAACAGTCTGTTAATACAAAAAGAAGTGGGCGTACGTAATTGATTTGTGTGAGCAATTACGTACGATTCTTTGCCTAATTGCCTAACAGTTTGCAAGCGTTACATGTGGGTTTATAATCTTCTAACCGTTTATAAATTGCAACAGGTTTTTTCACCTTAGATTAGGATATGATTTCTTTAAATGCTGTCGACGTCGGGTCCACAAGTACTGGTCACATCAACGCTTATACATTTACAGTCTTCTTCAACACGATCCCTTAAAACACTTCTCAGGCGCAGTTTAAATGGTCTGTGGTAAAGAGAACGACTTAACCACAGATTATTTAAACTGCCTCTGAGGAGTGTTTTAGAGGAATCGTGTTTTTATAAATATGTTATCATCATCATCACCAGCCATTTGACGCCCACTGCACGACATAGCCCTCACTAATAAATATGTAAGACAGTTAGGTATATTATATCATGCCTACACATTTACGAGATATGTATTTTTGTAAAATGTAATATAATAATAAATAATAACAATAAAGCATTTTTATTCCAGCCAAAGCCATATTATTTAACATAACAAATTAATTAATTAAATTAATCACGTATCATTTCATCTCTAAGTTGTAGTAAAATGTTAATAATTTGAAAAACGAATCTAGTATCTACGTATTTTTCTTTTAAATTACATTATTGAAAAATTAAGACAAGATAAGATAAGAATATTATATATTATTTGTATAAGACAATATCAGTAGTCCAGTTAACGAAGACCTAACGAAGAACTTGGAACATGATTTGATAAAGAGCTCCACCTTACTTGGTCACAGCAAGAACGAGAACCTACCTGAACGTACGGAGGGTAGTAGTATCATTTTGGCTGTTGCTAGTAAAATAGATTGCGTTAATTACTGCATTAAAAATCAAGATGTCTACATTTTAAGTTACCGATCGGATGCATGTAAACACTATTCGGTCTTGTTTGTGGGGAGTTGATTCCGCTGGAGCACTCTTGGGACGGAGTTGTGTGTGGCAGGTTTGTAGTAGGAATTCCTGAGATAAGCTGGCTTTGACTTCGTTTTGGGAGTGTCGTTGGTGGGGTGGTCGACTTGTTATATATAGGACAGTTGAAATATAAGTAGGTACCGAGATATTGTATATTAATATCTCTCAGCTGTAATTGTTTCTGTGATTAAATAAATTTCAATTTGAATTGAATTTCAATGCAGTTGCTCGTAAAGTTTTCTTTTTTGTGTAACAAAATTATGCGGTAACCGACTCTTTATTTTACGCGTGAAATAAAGTATTTTTTTTTTTTAAGTTTTTGACTCTGTGGTGCATGGTGCAAGTCATAAAATTTAAAAAATTACAAAGATGCAAGGAGGTTTTGCTGTCAAAAAAAACAATTATTAATAAGTATGCGCGCTCTAGCAATAATTGAACGATGATAAACACCATAACACATAAGATTCTTGATTATCTCATTTAAAAATACGTGTTTTGTTTCCACAAACCAAAATATTTTTCACATTATTGGCTGTATGTATACTTTACCTTTGTCTCAAGAAAAAAAAACTGTATGAAACGCGCGCTCTGCAAAGAAAGCACGCCATCTTGTTGTAAATAGGCTTTGGTAAAATAAAATTACTTTATTATACTTATTTTTTTGTTGTATTTCCTCGCAAAATGCATTGAAAAATGTTGTAAGATACTTGAGCGTGAGAGGTTTTTATCCGAATGCGTGCCAATGAAAACACTCGCTGCGCTCGTGTTTACAATTTGGCACTTATTCATATAAAACCTTACTTTCCGCACGTGTATCTTGAATAACTATTATTGCACACAAGAAGCGAGACATAAAATATGAAAGTTACAATGAAAAAGTACAGTGGGCGGCCGTATTGCTAATAGCAATCATTAATCATTACTTATTTTATTTTATTTCATTTCTCTGGAGGCCCGTCTACACAGCACGCACGAGAGTGTTTGACGAGAGTCGCAGGCTTTCGACGCCGGCCGCGGTCACGTAGGCGCGGCAGGGAATATGAACTATCTTACAAAAATAGCCGAAATTACACTAAATCCTGCGAGATTGCAATACATGCTTAATTTACCAAAATATGAAACAGCTAAAAAATCTCTACATTAAACAGTTTCGCATGAATCTTCCAAGCACTGCCTTAACTACTCAGCCAGTTGTAATACCTTCATCGAGACATGGGGTTCCATAAATTATTCCATGAGCTATCGATTCGCCGACTCGACAAGTCTCTCAATAATCGAATTATAAATAAATCGCTCTTTAATTAACTCAAGGCAGGTGTCCGAGCCGGCGCCGTCCGTCAATCGGAACGATTCGGCATCGCCGATTAAACCGAGCTATTTGCATAAAAGTCTAGTTAAAAGCTATTATTCAAATTCGGTTACAAAAGGTGGTGTTTTGGCGCGTTTAGGTATGTTGAGGAGTGACGAATATGGTATAATCCCATTACTTTGAGATAGGAAATAGAAAAAGCGGCTGGGAGAATTGTACCGCCAGCTAAGCAAACAAGTTACTGACTCATTGATTAATTTATTTTTATATTCTTTCTGTTGCCCTAACCCGTGCTGAGGACAATTTTAAAAACCTACTTAGAGGCTAAAAATTCCACCCATGGAAAAATTCCACTCGGGGCTGCAAGTGATGTAAATTGCTTCGGCCAGATGTCGCTGCCTGTACGTAACGGAGAAAGTTTGTAAAGAGGCTCGGAATGCCTGCACTTACCCACTAGCTCAGTTGGGAGAGCGCTGGCACGGTTAGCCGGAGGTTGCGGGTTCAAGTCCCGGCATGGGTGGAATTTTTAGCCTCTAAATAGGTGATTTAGTTTTGTTTTATTTATTTTTATTGATTAGGACTACCAACAAGATATATACACCAATACATTCACAACAGACAATAAAACTAAAAATAAGCTAAGTGTTATCTCAATTACAGGCAGCCACAACATGCGGCGTTAGTACAATGTTGCTTGAGGAACTCAATGTTTAAATTTAGTTAACACTGGTTTGTGTTTCTTAATTTGAATAATTAATTCTACATATCTATTCTAACATTATACAATTTAAAAAATGGGTCCAATTTCCGAGGGATGAGAGCAATTTGCACAGGATGCATGTCAGGAAAATTTAAATTGATGTCTTTTGTTAACTACCGGGTTAATTTGTTTAATTCAGCGCAGCTCTGTACATTTTTCACTTAAAAAAATCTAGAAAATTTTACACACTTCACTTAAAAAAATTATAGGACTCACTTTTGTTTACTTAAAAGTTTATTTACGCTTAGTAAAGCAGAATTCAGTAAAATTATGTTAGTTCAAACAAAATTAATAATCATGTTTACGCCACGTGCACACCTATAACCGTTTTTCTTATCATTTTCTCGGAACAAAAAATATAATATAAGATAATTCAAAGTAATTTAAACCTACGCCTATGTCACCGTAGACGACTAACAGATGGCCGCTTTGGTGAATCTTTACTTCCTTATTTTATACTTTATTATATATACACAAAGAAATATTTACGCATAATTATAATAGAAGTAGGTATGTTTGGTGTTACTTTGACAGGATACGCAATATTATTATATTCTTTTTGTTGCACTAACCCAATTTTAAAAACCTACTTAGAGGCTAAAAATTCCACTCATGCTCAGTTGGAAGAGCGCTGGCACGGTTAGCCAGAGGTCGCGGGTTCAAGTCCCGGCATGGTTGGAATTTTTAGCCTCTAAATGGGTTTTTGGGATACGCAATAGTTTAATTTGAGAACTTTGTGGACTGAAAGCGGATGTAGTGACTAGAATTTAGAAAGGAATGTTGCGTTGGTTTGGACATGTGGAGAGGATGAAGGAAGAAAGATTGACGAAACAAATATATAGAGCGAATGTGGGTGGAATGGCCGGTAGGGGCCGGCCCAGAAGGACATACTTCGACCAAATAGGGGATGTACTCATTAGCAAAGGGCAAGATAAAAAGTACCTACCCGAAACCGGCGTGCGTGCATGCAACGACTAATTTATGTTGAGGAAGCGAAAGTGATCTGTCACGATCGTGGCAAGCGGCAGTCTCTGGGCTCTGCCTACCTCTCTGGGATACAGGCGTGAGTTTATGTATGTATGTAAACATTTACGCAGGACATAACTGGAGCACTGTTGCCTGAGATACAGGTCAAAAAAGTAAAAAAGAAACTATGTTTTGAGCATCTTATATGACTAATATGACTGGCGCCGCCCAACTCAATTGGCTTTTAGGGTTCCGTAGTCCACAAGGATTCCTTATAGTTTCCCCATGTTCGTCCGTCTGTCTGTCTGTTTGTCTGTCTGTCCACGGCCTAGCTCAGTGACGATTAGTACTAGAAAGCTGAAATTTGGCATAAATATACATATTAATCAATCCGACAAAACGGTAGAATAAAATATTAGGGGTTAAAGTATGAAATTGCCGATTTGTACTGAAAATCTAAATTGTTTATTTTTTAAATTTTTAACCTATTTGTTTAATCAAAATAGTTGCCATTATTATCTATACATTGCTGCCATGTAATGGGAAGGTCATTAATGCCTTTGCGATAGAACTCCGACGATCTAGACTGCACAAACTGTGTGAAAGCATTTTGTACTGCCTCCTGGGAAGAAAACTTCTTGTCACGTAGATAATTGTCCAAATCACGAAAAAAATGGTAGTCCGTTGGAGCAAGGTCTGGTGAATACGGAGGATGACGAATGGTTTCTAACTGCAGTTCCTGAAGGGTCAAAATGGTTTCTCGTGCTGTGTGAGGTCTCGCGTTGTCGTGGAGCAATAATGGTGAAGATCGTTTTCGTATTTTTTTATTTTATTGATTTGACGCAAGTGAGTCAATATTGTGGGTAAGGTAACGTTAAACCATGCCGCTAATTCCTGGGTAGTTTGACTAGGGTCGGCTTCCACTATCTCTCTTAATTCATCGTTATTCACCTGTGTGGGCGGTCTTTCTCGTGGCTCGTTCTTTAAGTCGAAATTTCCATCACGAAGGCGTTTAAACCAAAATCGCACGGTGCGTTCATTAGTAGACCCCTCTCCAAACGCAGCATTGATATTGCGGGCTGTTTCTGCCGCGTTAGTTCCGCGTCGGAACTCGTATTCAAAAATCACTCGAATTTTCGCAGTGTCCATCTTTCTTGTCTAAATTGAATAACAAAAACAATTAAAAGTCGATATTCAAATGTTTCACAGTTTTTAAAAAAAGAACATCATAGAAACCATTTGAAAAAAGTTTCATTCGAAAACCTCAAACCATGAAGATTCTATGTCAATTCAAAGAACCTATTGCAATAAAACGGCAATTTCATACTTTAACCCCTATTATAAAGCAAATGTTTTAGGGTACCTCAAAGCACAAATTTTTGTCCGAGTAGAGCGTCGCTCCCTCTCCTGGCTAATGGGTTGATTTTAAAAACGTGGAAAAATTCAAAGTTGTAGGACAAAGGAAAACTTAAAATGAAAACTATCACGGCTAAGTAGGCTTTACAAGTTAACGAGTATTAGGCGACCAACTCATAAGAGGAAAACTTCGTACAAAATCCATAAAAAATGGCTTCAATCATTTTTATAGTTCTGTAAAGCGGACACCCCATACTATATTATATTATGGTGTGGGTGAGAAAAAAAAACCCCTAGTTTGGGTGTAGGGAAGGTACATTCAGCTCTCAGTAATTTCAGCTCTCCAGTACTTCTCGGTTCTGTGCTAAGCCGCGGACAAACGGACGGACAGACAGACAGACGGACGAACATGGCGAAACTATAAGGGTTTCCTTGTTGACAAGGGAACCCTACATTTATTTTTATAATAATTAGTAAACTTTTGATAAATTTCATCTGAGGGCTTGATGCATAATTAAATTTCGGACATTTTAACTACGTTTCTTTTTACCTATACGTAGAAACGATGTCCCTAAAATTTATAAGAAAAATATGCCTTGAATATCCGCAATTTAATAATCCATCAAACCCTCAGACCCCATTTATCAAAAGTATACTCATTTTATGACAATCATTTAAAAAGTTAAATCGTGCGAAGGAGATAGCACGCTCCACGTAAAAACAGCCTTAAGGTGTCAACTGAGCCTTCCGTTCGTGACCAAAACCGTGGGCTCATAATTTCTGTATTAGAATAGTTTATCGATTCCGCGGCTTAAAATTGTAATAAATTTAACCTTTTATAAAAGCATAAGCTTGTTTTCCCGTATTTATTGATCTACCTTTTGTCTCCTTTTGTTTATTGGCTCCGTATAATTTACTCGACCTACCTTTTGGTTAACTACAGTTGTGAACTGAGAACTTGGTTTTCGAAATAATTTTTGATTCAAGTTTTTTTATAGTTTGTTGGAAAGAAAATTTTCTCAAGATCTTATAGATAGATAACATTTTATTGCACAACTAGAAGAAACATTTACAAATTCTTATATCTAAGTAATAGTATACAATAATGGAATCCATGATAATTAACGGACTCTCCAATTCTTGTGAGCACATGAATACTTAGGGCGCTAATACACGGGCGGCACGTAGCGTACGACAGTGCCAACTGCAGCCGTCGACAGATGTCGACGGCAGTCTTCGGCGCGTTGGCAGCAGTCGCCGACGCACGTCGACTTCTGGCGACGGCTGCAGTTGGCACTGTCGTACGTCGTGTATTAGCGCCCTTAGGCAAAGATGTTTCTTTTGAGCGCGTGTTTTTCTTGAAGACAGTTTTTAGGGTTCCGTACCCAAAGGGTAAAAACGGGACCCTATTACTAAGACATCGCTGTGTGTCTTGCCGTCCGTCCGTCCGTCCTGTCTGTGTCACCAGGCTGTATCTCAAGAACCGTGATAGCTAGAGAGTTGAAATTTTTACAGATTATGTATTTCCTATATGTATAAAAAACTAAATAAAATAATTATTTAAGGGAGGCTCCCATGCAACAAACGTGATTTTTTCGCTGTTTCTTTTATCTTTGTGTCTAATGTTGTATAGATAATGGTACGGAACCCTTCGTGCGCGAGTCCGACTCGCACTTGGCCAGTTTTTTAAATTTATTTAAATTCTACCAGTGAGATTTATCCTACAAATTAACACACCTATCCTAACACTTCTTTCTAGAAAATTATCTGCCTACTCCTCTACGAGTTCTAACGGTAGACCATTTAAAGAATACCAGATTTATCTGGCCAAATGTCATTGGCATATGCCTGATTTTTTATCTGGCCAAATGCTGTTACCGTATCGCGAAACTATAAAGCCCAATGTATTGTTTAACATAACACAGTAATTTAGAATTTATTGGCGAAATATGGCGCTCTATCATAAACAAGGCGCTAATATAAAAATGTATACTGTCGCAGTGGTTATGCAGTCGGTAAAACGCTTGCCTCACATTTAAAAGGTCGTGGGTTCGAACCTCGGCATGCCCAGAAAGATGTATCAATGACTTTGTACATCATTCAGCCACAAGAAGTCCACTGCTGGACATAGGCCTCCTCCATGGATTTCCAAAAAGACCGGTTGGAAGCGGCCTGCATCCAGCGTCTTCCTGCCACTTGAATGACGTCATCTGTCCATCTTGTGGCTGGTCGTCCCACGCTGCGCTTGCCGATATGTGGTCTCCATTCGAGAACTTTTCGGCCCCATCGGCCATCAGTTCTGCGTGCTATGTGCCCCGCCCACTGCCACTTCAACTTACTAATCCGCTGGGCTATGTCGACGACTTTCGTTCGTCTACGGATCTCATCATTTCTGATTCGATCTCGTAGAGAAATTCCGAGCATAGCCCTTTCCATAGCTCGTTGCGTGACCTTGAGCCTTCTTATGAGGCCCATAGTGAGAGACCACGTTTCAGTGCCATAAGTCATCACTGGTAACACACACTGGTTGTATAATTTTGTCTTGAGCGATTGAGGTATATTAGACGAAAAGACTTTTCTAAGTTTCCCGAAAGCTGCCCAGCCGAGTTGGATTCGACGATTGACCTCTTTCACGAAATTGGACCGGCCTAGTTGGATTGTTTGTCCTAAGTAGACGTATTCGTCTACAACTTCGAGAGTCGTGTTCCCCAATGTTATTGGGGTGGGCACAACACGAGCGTTCGACATGACCTTCGTTTTGTCCATGTTCATTTTAAGGCCCACACGTTGGGAAACTCGACTGAGGTCGTCGAGCATTATGCCGAGGTCTTCCATCGTTTCTGCCATGACTACTATATCGTCGGCAAATCGAAGGTGCGTGATGTACTCGCCATTGATATTGATGCCGCGTCCCTGCCATTCCAGAAGCTTGAAGGCATCTTCCAGTGCGTTCGTGAACAGTTTCGGAGAGATAACGTCTCCCTGTCTCACGCCTCTTCTCAATGGAATTGCCTCCGAATTCTGCTCCTGTACTCGGACCGACATGGTGGCGCTGTTGTACAAGCACTTCAGCACCTCGATATACCGATAGTCAATACGGCAACGCTGGAGAGACTCGAGCACTGCCCATGTCTCGATCGAATCGAAGGCTTTCTCATAGTCCACAAACGCTAAGCAGAATGGCAAATTATACTCCTCAGTCTTCTGTATAATTTGCCGCAGCGTGTGGATGTGGTCTATGGTACTAAAGCCCTTTCGGAAACCGGCTTGTTCGGGAGGCTGGAAGTCATCAAACCTGCGTTCGAGACGATTCGTGAGGACCCTCGAAAACAGCTTATAAACATGGCTCAGAAGCGAGATGGGTCGGTAGTTCTTCAATAGAGAGTTATCCCCTTTCTTGAAGAACAGCGTCACCACGCTTCTGTTCCATGCTTCTGGCGTTTTTCCTTCGAGCACGACGGAATTGAAGAGCTTCTGAAGGACTTTAAGTACTGGTGTTCCACCCGCTTTCAGGAGCTCTGATGTGATTCCGTCCTCTCCTGGTGCCTTGTTATTCTTGAGCTGTTTCAGGGCCATCCTAATCTCGTACAGGCTGATGTCCGGGATGTCTTCGGTATAATGTCGGGTCAGTTTGGCTCTCGGATCTTTGTTCAAACTGCTAACAGGTTTTGCGACTGAGGTGTATAGCTGTCCGTAGAAACTCTCAATCTCCCTCAGCACCTCTGATTTGGTCGACGCTATACTGCCGTCCTCTCTCTTCAGCTTCGTCAGCTGGCTTTGCCCAATAGACAAGTCTTTTGCGAACACTTTGGAGCCCTTGTTCCGCTCTATAGTCTCTTTAATACGTTCGGTATTAAAGGACCGAATATCGTGCCGCATAGACTTTGAGATATGTCTATTGAGCTGCCTATATGACTTAGCATCCTCGGAGTTTTCGGAGTACTTTGTACAAGTTACGTAAATTTGTGAATTTAATTTGAATTGTATCAATACGACTCGCCAATTGTGAAGGAAAACATTGTGGGTATATCTGAGCGTCTGAGGTGTTCCCATAGCTCACACAAAAACGACAATCCACAGTAGGCACGCGTGGTGATGAAGCCCATACATACTTTCTCCCTGAGAGAAGCCCGGTGCCCTACAGTGGGACGTATATAGGCTGCTTAAAATACAAAGTATATAATAATGTCAAAGTCATGTAAAAAAGTACCTAACTCGTCCCCACCCTATGCTAAGCACACTCAACACATACCCTTCTAAATAACAACCCGTTAAAATATGTGACTGCGGTGGTAATTGCCAAAGTTCTAATGGCCAAGGTTCATGTTATATTTTCCCCATTCAATTAAAACTCCACAATATGAAGCACGAGTGAAAAATCGTTTAGTTGACGAAATTGGATTGTAGGCTATCTTAAAATACATAAATAACTTTCACACAACACAATCACAATCAAAACAATTTCTGGTTCTAAACTAGGATATCCTGTGCTTTGGTAACCAGGTAACGACATTTGACGCCCACTGCAGGACGCAGGCCTCCTTCTTCCTCCTTCTCCTCCTCCAAAAACCCCTCATGGTTTTCATAACCATGAAGGGTTTTGCCATAATCGCCACTCGTATTGCCAGCACGCGGTTGGAATCTCTGGAAGACGCTGCTGCCCATCGTCATCATCATCATCAGCCATTTGACGCCCACTGCGGGTCATAGGCCTCCCCCTCTACTCCGCTGCTGCTCGTCTCCTGGTAATTTATTTCCTTAGTCGCCTTCTACGACATCCACGGGAGGAAATCTAGTGACGCTATTCTTAATCCGGCGCCACACGGATAATCACAATCGACAAAGATATCACAAACATGGAAATTAAATGCACCAAGATTGAGTTAATTTGTACAAATGTACAGCGACCGCCAGCGTCAAAGACAAGTACCTATTAAACGGTTACCTATCTACCCATTTGTAATATTCGATGACGCTGTTGCCGGTCAAGAATAGGCCTTAGATTCAGTTAATGCATACTTATTCGATCATGACCGTATTTGACCACAGCGACTGAGGTGTGACTATCGAGAGTGCCGTTCATTTGCTCCCTGGTGACAATCGGTATCACGCTCGACTATCAAAACAGAGGTCCAAGCTTGAATTCCCACTAGGGGCCGCCTTACTTCGTACAAATGGCTCCAGTCTGGGTGTTTTTCCATGTTTATGACTTCCGTGTCTGGTTACCATATCACAGAGGGCCCTAGTTTGGGGCCAGCACAAGTGACTGTATTGTGTGGCCGTTATTTATTTATTTTTATAGCTAGCCTCAGATCGTCAGTCCAGCGAGCTGGTGGGCGTCCTACTCGGATGGCGGTGGATGGATGAGGATGGCCAAGGACAGAAAGAAATGGGGTGCCTTGGGGGAGGCGTACGTCCACCAGAGCACGTTGATTGATTGATAGCTTAGCTAGCCCTCAAGTTTTAGGGACTGTTGCTGGCACTTATCCCCAACCTCGTGCTGGTGAACGAAATGAAAAAATCGCAACATCAGTTCATTTTCCTACATTTTATAAGTGCAAGCAGTTGACGGCATCATGCTAAGTAACCGCTAGTGCGTTTCAACTCGAAAGTGCTACAATATTTCTCGTAATAGCCTCTCCAGTGAACGGTCGAACATTCCATTCCGCATAAAAGAGGCTAATGACCACACACTCCGCTTAAGGATCGATCCAGCGATAGTTTCAGCAAAATGAACTCTATGCCCTGTACGAATAAACTCCACGTAAAATGTATATACTGAGAACTAATAAATGAGATGGAAGTCCAAATTTCTACCTACAGCGTGTTGCAGAAAGGTCCGGTGAAACTTATTCTGTTTATCAATATGAACAACTTTTCTTATTCTATTTATGTCATTTTTTCAAACCTACCCTTCAAAACATTAGATTTAAGCTATACGTACTGGGGGGGTTCAATAAGTAGTGAGAATGAATAAGATGCAATTAACTTTTATCACATGTTATTTTATTTTTCAAAATAGTCACCTTTTAGTTGTATATCCTTAGCATATCTTTTTTCTAAATCTAAAATTCCATTCTTAAAAAAATCTTCATCTTGATTCTCCAAAAAACCTTGTACTGTGGCGATCACTGCGTCATTATCATCGAATTTCTGGCCTCTTAGATATTATTTCAATCTCAGAAATAGATAAAAATCACTGGGTCTGGAGAATATGGAGGATGTTTCACCAATTCGAAGCCAGCATCATTGGCATCGATGGCAGCCATCGCAACTTTGGACTTGTGCGCTTGGACGTCATCTTGATGAAACAAAACAACTTTGGCGAGTTTGACATGCCGTTTTTCGCGTATTTCGTCACGCATTTTTGTGATTTATTCTGCGTTAATATTCCCCGTAATAGTGGCTATATGACTGAGGTATTCAATCATTAGCACCTCTTGGCTGTTTAAAAAAAGAGAACCCATGATCTTGCCACCGGATGGAATGGCCTTCAATTTCTTAGGGGTAGGTGATGATGGTCTCCAAGTCATGGATTATTATTTTGTTTCAGTGTCGTAATGGTGAAGCCATGTTTCATCCATGGTTAGAAATCGAGCCGAAAAGTCAGGATCTTGTTGTAACAGTCCCAAACAACTTTGTGAAATTCTCAGCCTGGTTCGTTTTTTCGGCCGTTAGCATTCTAGGCACCCAACGCGCTGAGACTTTTTTCATTCCCAAATAGTCATGTATTATATTATAAACACAGCCTATTGAAATCTTTAGTTCTTCAGCTATAATATGAACAGTAGTACGACGATGCGCCAAAACAATTTTTTCAACATTTTTTATAATTTCTTCAGTTACTACAATCGTAGGGCGCCCTGAGCGAGGCTGAGCGGGAGTCGTCATTAGTGGATGCTCCTCCCTCCTAAACTCAGCACACCAACGCGCAACCGTAGCATGAACCCCTAACGTATCTTGCACGTCTTGATTTACTTCATCATCATCATCATCATCAACCCATTATGTCCCCACCGAGGGGCGCGGGTCTCTTCCCTGAGGAAGGTATAGGCCATACTCCACCACGGGGGCCAAGTCCGGATTGGTGGAGGCTTGTAGACTAGTGGCTCGTCTACTGACAGAAGTTGTCAAGCCGCCCTAAGGCCTCTTGATTTACTTGTTCCGTAGTAAAATTTTTCAAACATAGATATTTAATTACTGAGCGAACTTAAACTTTTTTCATGTTTCGATTACTCGTTGCGATAGAACGGATACTTAAATCGGTATTTTTTATTTCGGTCAATTAAATGTGAGGTATACAAATTTTAGGAACTTTGTGCATAGGAATTTAAAGTTTTAGCTTTTTGAACTTCAGTAACATATCCATTTTATATTTAAAGTTTTTCGTATTATGAAACAATCGTTAAGTATTTAGATTTTAGGTATTTAGAACGTAGGTTATTTTACGTTAGTTTTTTTAATTACAGACATTTTCAAAAGGTACCAGACAGAACACAAGTAAGAAACTTCTATGACTAAAGAAACAAAACGGCCTCAAACCTTTTTTACTTTATTATGTCCACAAATAAGTGGGCTATGCCTGCCACTATTTTCTTTTTCTCTGTCCAAGGAGGTTATACCTCATTCTCACTGCCTACTTATTAAACACCCCTCGTATTATGTATTTTCATTTTTTTTTATTTGCGTATATTATTTGTATGCATTTGTGAATATTTCATACGAGTATATTCATTTTCTTAATTACATATGTATAATTCATATGCCTCTGAAATTGTTACTTTTCTTTGATTGTACGTCTACTTCCTTCTTCAATGTATTGGTCCAATCCATCCAAAGGTTGTCTGGAAGACATTACTTTCAGTGATAAGGCCGCCGTCTGTATTCTTAGGTTAGGAAATATCTGTGCAATTTCCTTTTTTATGTACAATAAAGTGTTCTCTATTTATCTGTGTATCAAATACCTTCCTTCAGGACAATCGCTTGTCCTGGTCACAAACTAGGATTCCCTGTGCTATGGTAACCAGGCAATTACATTACAAACCTGGAAATACATCAAGACTGAGGTCACATGTACAAATTACGGTGGCCCGTAGAGGGAATCGAACCCACGACCTGACACCGCTAGACCAACGAGGCACTCAACTACTTACACAATTCAATATCAACTTCTCCAAAGCAAACAGTAATACGCTGACAAATTATTGTAACACGCTGTGTGTAGGTTGTGCCTCGTTTATTCGTATAGCTACCTGAAAATTGGATTTATACAAACTTCGAACGGTAGGAGTTCAATATTATGTAAATTATAATTTGTCTAGACTTTGAATCAATCAGAGCCTTTGGCATGTTTATGTAGGCGTTAGTAAATACATTTTAATCATGTCAGCCTTTGAAAGGCTTATAGCCTTCCTAGAATTGTTTTTACCTGCCAGTGTGTTTAACGAGGGAACGTACTGGAATGGACTGTTTGATGTTACGCTCCATTTCTCTTTATTTTACCTTGTTTCCGATATTTTGTTTTAAATATTTGTGAGCATTTATTTTTATTTTGCACTCATTTTATTCTTATTTAAAATTAAAGCTCCTGACCGTCGACCCGTTCTTGGCCACCATTCAGTGGCTACATAGGCGTGAGACACATCGAAAATAATATTCTATTATGTGAGACGAGGACCCGATAAAGACGCGACGCGTTGTACAGAGTTCGCGTCCTATTCCCGTCTTATCTGTGTGGGCTACGTCCAATTGTTTGAATACATTTTGTATGAAAGTGAATTAAAGGGCGCTGCGTCTTTTCTGTGCCCTCGGCCCACGTCCTCCTTGTGTGCCCCACGCCTTAGTCTACAGGTCGTCTTCCCGCTTAACCAAATGACCCGCCCCCAAGGGTTTTTTTACCGGATATCGACGTTTCGCGACGATCGATGCCTATAGCATAGCCTGCTCCACAGCCCTTTCAGCGGCTTGAGTTTTCTCCATATTGGCTAACTTGAGCGTACTTTCTTCAGAAATATAGGTGTGAATGGGCAGTATGTTGATTTGTAGGTCTTGGTGTCAATGTCATCGGTCCAGCGGGCTGGTAGGCTGATGAATTTGTGAAGGCGACTGGGAAACATTGGGCTAGACTAGCAAATGACCGAATGGGTTGGCGTGAAAGAGAAGAGGCTTACACCCAACAGTGGGCTCTATTTATGGGCTGATTAGGAGGATAAAGTATCCATCTAATCAGTCCATAAACAGAGCCCACTGTTGGGTGTAAGGGTGGTCTAAATTTACAAAAATAGATATGGCTTAACACAAGACATCCTTGATTTAAAGTTAGTACGTTTTTTTTTTTTACTCGAACTCTATATATTAGGCCCAGGCTGGATAGAAGGTGACATTGAGGTAAGCAAAACACTTTTTCGTGCCAAAAAACTAGGGCAAGCTTAGGTGAAACAGCAAAGTTTTATTTTTTCGACGGCCTTTGGTGTACCATTGGTACAAGCCTTCACTAACCCTGTGAGTGAAGGCAAGACCATATTTTCAGATCCGCCTTTCGTCTCAATTGTGTAAGATCGATATTCGCTCAGCCTGAGTATTTTTCACCTAGTAACGAAGTTGGGCTAGTTTGGTTCACAGAGGCACCGAAATTGAGTTTTGGGAAAATATAGAAATATGAAAACATACGAGATCGATGGCAATATTAGTGTAGAACTGTCTGTATTTATAGGGGTCCGTGCTTTAAAAGAAAAAAAAACGGAACCCTTATAGAACCACTTTGACGTCCGTCCGTCCGTCCTTCTGTCTATCAAGACCCTTTATCTCGGGAACGCGTGGAGGTATCGAGTTGAAATTAAAACCATATACTCAAGTTTACAGTCCCATAAGGCTTCCTTTAAAAAAATTATTTATTTCGACCCTCAAGGGAATCATAATTTAAAGGGTACTTTCCATTAACCTAGAACTATGAAAGGCAAGTAATGTCGTCGTATACTACAAATATAGGGAAAAATCGGAAAACTATACATTTTTAATTAAATCATAAGAAAATTGTCTTTGAAGTTCGGGAAAAGCCCGGAAAAAACGGCGAGACTCGGTTCCTGAAGTATTTATAACATGTAAAAGTACCTACAAATTTGTACGGAACCCTCGGTGGGCGAGTCCAACTCGCACTTGTCCGGTTTTTTTCTGGTACTCTCTCTCTCTTTCATAGAGAAAGGCTGAGTCCAATCTTATATATATACATTAATTGCTGTTCGTTAGTCTCGCTGAAACTCGAGAACAGCTGGGCCAATTTGGCTAGTTTTAATTTTTTATATTTGTGGAAGTACAGGGAAGGTTTAAATGGTGAGAAGAAAGAAAAATGATGTAGGTGTTCACGAGATCATTCAGTATACAGATAAAGATAAAGATATTTTATTTGTGAAACATGAGTTAATAGGCTAAATACGTCCTGCGCATGTTTTGTCTATCGGGACTTACAAAATTTGAGAGAGCGTCTTAAAAATGTATTTCTATCAGAAACCTTCCATCACATTTGTGTCAGATAATAATCATAATTATATTAATACATTAGGTACGTTGGCGGGGAGTCGCTGGATGCGGGCGGCACAAGACCGGGAAGTTTGGAAAACCATGAGGGAGGCCTATGTCCTGCAGTTAGCGTCAAATGGCTGCTGATGATGATGATTAGTAAATACAAAGTCAATCAAATAATAATAACAATAACAAATGCCTCAACATACAAGGTCAATCAGAAGAATGTTAAAAAATATATTTAATGGAGTGACTGATATAATTTTTCTTTCTTTTGGCACAGTCGACAGGATCTCAACGTTTACAGGCGTAAACATTACTCAGCAATCGTATAGGCGATTTCGCAACGAATATATTAAGGAATTTTGGGGGATACCGCCGTTTAGCCAAAGTATTTTTCTTCCCAATAAACTTATGGCATCAGTTTCATTTCCCAAATGAAACTTTAGCAAGTTTTCATTTCGCATTTTATTCATTTGGTCAAATTATCATTTCGCATAATTTTACTGCGTCAAGTTTTATTAAGACAAACGTTTATTATGCTAACGTTTTATTTTGGCAAGTGTTATATAGCAAATAATCAGAAACGAACTGTTACCAGAAAAGTGGGTTAGGTTAGGTTAGAACTGCGACCCCCACAGACACCTACTGTTACCAGAAAAGTGGGTTAGGTTAGTTTAGAACTGTGACCCCCCACAGACACCAACTGTTACCAGAAAAGTGGGTTAAGTTAGATTAGAACTGCGACCCCACAAAAACGAACTGCGACAAAAACCGAAAGTAGGTTAAGTAAGAATTTTTTTTACCTGTAAATTATTTGTCCCAGGTGAAACAAACATCCATGCAGTGTAATATTTTCGAAATTGGATTTTGACTGAATAATGCTTGGTAAAATGAATTTTGACCAAGTATTTATTTGGTAAACAATAACTTGCCATAATAACTTTTGTTAACTGTTTATTTGCTTTAAGTTGTTTTGAGAAATGTTTTTTTGCCAAGTGATAATTTGCGGAAAATAGTTTGGGAAGTAATACTTTGGGAAACGATTTTTGGCAATACATTAGTAAACCGAATTTTGGGTGGTTTCAAAGCCATAGGAAATTGAACGTGCCTAAACAATACCATCGAAACTACACGAACGAACATTTGCTTTTTAAAAAGGCTTTTTGCAAAAATATCTCGACACAGACTCGAATCTGTATGAGCCAGAGCGGTGCGTGCGCGCCGCGAGTCCGCGGGTGATTAATTTGATAGATAGAGAGGTACATTACTAATAATATTATCATCATCATCATCAGCCATTCGACGCCCCACTCTGCGTCTGCAGCGTCTTCCTGAGATTCAAACCGCATACTGCGATCGCCAACCCGCCTGCCAAGCGTGGCGATTACGGCAAAACCCCTCATGGCTATGAAAACTGCGAAGGAGGCCTATGTCCTGCAGTGGGCGTCAAATGGCTGATGATGATGATGATGAGGATTCTTAAAAGAAATAGTCTCATTAAATTGCATTTTTAATTACAAATTTCATCACTGTGGCTTTCAAACCACCCAGATTTCAGCGTGTATACGTAGCATCACATAATAATACTTCGGTATGCCTTGCGTGTTATTCTAATAATTTCAACTAAGTTTCGTGGCGTAATCGTTCGTGAAGGACATGCCGGGGATCGTTTCTACCTCAATGGTTATATGGGACAGCTCAGGGGTGTCGTTTAAGTAGTGAAAGCACAATAATACGTGTTCGCTTGAGAAGTTGAAGCGGAGGGTGGATAAGACCCAAGTAACCATAAAATGTATACCTACATACATAAACTCACGCCTGTATCCCAGAGGGGTAGGCAGAGACCAGGGACTGCCACTTGCCACGATCCTGAGAGACCACTTTCGCTTCCTCAACATTAATTAGTCTTTGCATGCACGCACGCCGGTTTCCGGTACTTCTTATCTTGCCCTTTGCTAATGTATAAAGTATGTATACCTATTTACATTTAACGAGCAATAAATGATCGAGTTGAGTATAGTAAGGAATTTTCTTCATCTCGGCTTAAATATTGGGGTAATGTCTAGACCGGAATCCTCGGGCTTCACTAATCAACATTGAGATAAGATAAGATAAGAATATTCTTTATTGTACACCAGGAACAACACAAACACAAAAATGTTTACAAAGATACTGTACAATTGGCGGTCTTGACGCTTATAGCAATTTCTTCCAGACGGGCAGCGGCGTCTTCTTGAGATTCCAACCGGATACTGCGATCGCCAACCCGCCTGCCATGCGTGGCGATTATTGCGGGGCCCTTTATGATTGTGAAAGCCATGAGGAGGCCTATGTCCTGCAGTGGGCGTCAAACGGCTGATGATGAACCGACGGCGGAGAGTTGCTGAAAGAAAAGTGAGACGGGCAGTCGGTGCAAATATGAATATTGATAATACATACTTACACTTAATAATAATACACTTACACAAAACTTTATATAATATAGGTATATATATAACAATTATAAACATACATAAAGTTACATAAGTTCCAGATACCATAAAGTTCTACCAGGAGAAAAGGAAAGACATACCTACATTTGAGTTAAGATTGAGTTGTGCGTTTGTGACCCATCGAGCTCGTTATGACGGCAATTTCCTCTGCTATGGAAGCCACTATCGTTTAACTGCAACATAATCTTCCTACCTACCATCTTAGAGATGGTTCTGCAACACTATTTTAATATTTGCACGCAAAAAATCTGTTAAGGCTGCTCTTACGTGGAGCATGCTGTCCCGCTTGCACAATTTTGCATTTTTAGTTAAGATAAGATTAGATAAGATAATAAGATAATTTATTCAAGGCACATTTTACAGTAACCTTATCACTAAGGCAGTGGTACCCTGCTCCCTAAAAAAGGTTAAAACCTGTGGTTCAGGATAAGCAGTGCTCCTCCGAAAAATATTTTACATTTTCAAAGTCAACAGACTTCAATACAAAGGCTGGCAAGAGCTGGATGAGAATAGCCGAGGACCGTGCTCAGTGGCGTGAAATAGGAGAGGTGTATGTTCAGCAGTGGACAAGCGTAGGCTGATGATGATGAATAAATGAGTAAATTTTTGATAAATGTGGTCCGAGGCTTTGATACATAACTAAGTTACGGACATTTTAACTACATTTTCGTTTTCCTGTACGTAGTGTTTAATAAAGCAAAGTTGTTCCCAAAATTATTAATTTTGGAATCAAATTATCTCAATTAAAAACTTAGTACAGTATAAGGAAAAATATGAATTAAATATCCGCAATTTAATTATCCATCAAACCCTCAGACCACATTTATCAAAAGTATACTAATTTCGCTACAATCACAAAAAATGTTAAATTGTCCGAGCGAGACAGCATGCTCCACGTAAGTACAGTCTTAAGCTTTTTCTGTGCAAAAAATCTTACTGGTCTAGTATTAAACAGTAACATAATGTTAACGCCAATCCGCGGTGGGCACGCGTGGTTATTAAGCCCATACTCTCTTTCTCTCTGACAGAAGGCCTGTGCCCTACAGTGGGACGTATATAGGCTGCTTATGATGATGAATCATCATCAACCCATTATGTCCCCACCGAGGGGCACGGGTCTCTTCCCTGAGGAAGGTATAGGCCATACTCCACCACGGGGGCCAAGTCCGGATTGGTGGAGGCTTGTAGACTAGTGGCTCGTCTACTGTCAGAAGTTGTCAAGCCGCCCTAAGGCCTCTGACTTGGCTTAACGACTGCCATCTATCGACGGCAGCCGGCACCAACAGCTTAACGTGCCTTGCGAAGCACGGAACCGCTCGGAAAAATGCCACTAGCGTTAGGGATAGACGGCGACCCATCCATGCACTTAACCTTTAAGTATGGACGTGGAGTCACACAGGCTACTCGATGTTTTCGTTTTCGTAGTTCCACCTATTTCTCCCCACTCCCCGCGATTGAGCGGCTCAGTAGCTTTTGTTTTAGTTGCAAAACTACCAACGAGGGAGGAGGTTGGGTCTTCCGCTGAATATCACGTAAGTAATGATCATCAAAATATTCACCGGAGCCTGTCAGACTACACGTCCATTGTTGCCCTATGATATATTTTATAAGAGCGATTATGTTTGTTTCAGATTTTATAGTACAAAATGTCACAAAATAATAAAACCGGTAGTTCCAAATCAAAACGACCGTCTACAAGTTCTGTTCAGGGCCCTCCGAGAAAAACTTTCCGTGTAGGAGATCCTTCTTTTGAACAAGAAGTGAATGAGTTGTTGTTGAGAATGAGGAGATGGCCAATGGTGTTGCTATATCGTGTCCTAGATTTGAGTGCCATGAATGCTTACATTTTATATAACATGCACCAAACAAAAGATGTGGAGAGAGATTTCCTAAAAAACTTAGCACGTGTGCTTGTGGTGCCTCATGTGCAAAGACGTGTTATAAATACACGATTGCCAAGAGAGCTGAGGTTGACCATGACTCGAGTTTTAGGTAATGATATGGTTACAGAAGATGTCCAAGATCAGGAAACCAGTCAAGGAACTAGGAGAGCATGTAGAATCTGTCCCGCGAAGAAACATAGGATGACTACCCATGTTTGTGTTCAGTGCAACAAACCTGTGTGCCTCCAATGTTCTAGACCTTTGTGCACTGACTGCCAATAAATTTACGTTATTAGACTGTTGTCAATTTTTTTTTATTTGTTGCCTGAAGTAGGTGTTTTGTGTTTTTGGTTTCTTATATATTATATTTTGAGGAAAAAAGACTTAATTTGTTGTATTAATAAGTTTAGCTGCTTTTAACACCTAAAAGTGTAACCTAAGTAAATTTAAACTGAAAAGTGCCATAATTTTTGTTTCCTTTAAAATCTAAAATTTTAGAAATAAAAGTTGATTATATAAGCATGTTATTTTATTGCTAAATCACATAACTTTTAAATTCAATAAGTTTTAAAGCGATTTTATATCATATTCCCAAAAAAAATGTGAGCGCATATAGGAGCCTGTGAGACTCCACGTCCATAGTTGTGTTAAGAAAAAATTACGTCCATACTTAAAGGTTAACGCGCCCTGTGTTGCTTTACCTTCGTGATCGTTTAAGATCACTCAGGCAGCCGGGGCTACGAGCGATTCGTACCAATGATGAATGTTAACGAGTATTTAGGCGACGAGTGTGCCTAGTGTTCAACATGCTCATGTAATTTGAACTTAAAAACTCTGTTAAGTTATTAAGTTGAACTGACCCAAGAACAACAAATTTAGAGTATCTTTGTTTGCTTTTTAGGGTTCTGTACCCGAAGGGTAAGGCACCCTATTACTAAGACTCTGCTTTCCGTCCGTCCGCCCGTCTGTCACCAGGCTGTATCTCATGAACCGTGATAGTTAAACAGTTGAAATTTTCACAGATGATGTATTTCTGTTGCCGCTATAACAGCAAATACTAATAACAGAATAAAGTAAATATTTAAGGGGGGCTCCCATACAACAAACGTGATTTTTTTGCCGTTTTTTCTCGATATTGATAACGGCGACAAGTAGACGCTTGAAATATTCAAATGTAGTATAGAAAATGGTACTGAACCCTTCGTCCGACTCGCACTTGGCTTTTTCCACATAATCTACTAATTCTGAAATTAACAACTTTGACGTTCATTAAACAAAAATTTTGTTTTTACAATTACTCAAATAATTGTATATAATTTTTGGTCCTACCACATTGCCGACATGACTTTGTGAGATAGTAAAGTCAGCCTATAACTGGGAGGGGTAAATGAAGACTATTATCATTAGTATTATTATTACAGTATCCGTTTATACGATTCTTGCGCTACGCCATCTATTTTTAAAACACAACGTTTGCTCGCACAAGGCCATCTATTTTAAAATTAAAATAAATATTGTCCCAAGGGAACGCATTAAGTGTGCTATGTCTCATTTCAGGTCTTGGTCTATCTGTGCGCCATCATCATCATCATCATCATCAGCCATTCGACGCACACTGCAGGACATAGGCCTCCCTCATGGTTTTCCAAGCTTCCCGGTCTTGTGCCGCCAGCATCCAGTGACTCCCCGCCACCGTAACCAGGTTGTCAGACCTTCCCACGCGCCAAGTTTCATGTAAATCCGTTCAGCCGTTATTGCGTGATTGAGTAAATAACATCTAAATATCTTGACAAACTTCACATTTATAATAATAGGGGTTAAAGTATGAAATTGCCGTTTTATTGCAATAGGTTCTTTGAATTGACATAGAATCTTCATGGTTTGAGGTTTTCGAATGAAACTTTTTCAAATGGTTTCTATGATGTTCTTTTTTTAAAAAATGTGAAACATTTGAATATCGACTATCAAATGTTTTTGTTATTCAATTTAGACAAGAAAGATGGATACTGCGAAAATTCGAGTGATTTTTGAATACGAGTTCCGACGCGGAACTAACGCGGCAGAAACAGCCCGCAATATCAATGCTGCGTTTGGAGAGGGGTCTACTAATGAACAAACCGTGCGATTTTGGTTTAAACGCTTTCGTGATGGAAATTTCGACTTAAAGAACGAGCCACGAGGAAGACCGCCCACACAGGTGAATAACGATGAATTAAGAGAGATAGTGGAAGCCGACCGTAGTCAAACTACCCAGGAATTAGCGGCATGGTTTAACGTTACCTTACCCACAATATTGACTCACTTGCGTCAAATCAATAAAATAAAAAAATACGAAAAATGGGTGCCTCATGATTTGACTGATCTGCAGAAAGAAACGCGTGTTGAAACTTGTGTTGCCTTGTTGATATTCAATATTCGATATTCAAATGTTTCACATTTTTTAAAAAAGAACATCATAGAAACCATTTGAAAAAAGTTTCATTCGAAAACCTCAAACCATGAAGATTCTATGTCAATTCAAAGAACCTATTGCAATAAAACGGCAATTTCATACTTTAACCCCTAATATTAAGTAGGATTACTATGGCTTGCCACTTGTCACAATCCTAACATTCCTTGAAAATAAGATTCTTATTTCACACGCAACATATTGATCTTCATTTCCGCAAACTGCGCTCAAAAACTCCACTTCGCAGCTATTTTTCAATTCATAACAATCGAATTTGTATCGTACGAACTGCCCGCACTTGCCTTAACGGAGAGCCATCTCGCTCGGGCCGAAACTTTTGCAATAAAATCGGTGGAGGATAGTCCAAGTGAGGAACCGGGTCAACATGTTTGACTGTTAAAAATGGACGTATGTCTGAAATAAATATGCACTACCGCAGAGGATTCGTACTAGCCCGTTACTTGGTGTTTTCACAAAACGGTTGAAAGAGCATTATCTGAGCTATTTTATGTAAGTACGTTCCTATTATGTATTTTTATGTCCTTATATATTTTTCGTATTTTTCTCACGCGCACTCACCAAACCAAAAGCTCTCAGCGCTGTCATGTCTATTTACGACGCGCTGGGGCTGCTGAGCCACTACACCATAAGGGCGAAGATCATTCTGCAGAGCCAATGGCGTCTCCAGATGCCACGGGACGAAGACGAACTATTCGCCTGGTGGCTACAGCAACTTGCTGAGATCGCCCACCTGCGTCTGAACCGCTACCACGAACTACGAGCGCATAGATTTGCACATTCTATGCGACGCTAGCGAGCGTGCCTACGCTGCCGTGGTCTACTGGAGAATCCTGAACAGCGACGGTAGCCTGCGAGTCACTCTGGTCTTCGCCAAGGCTAAAGTGGCACCACGCCGAACGCAGACTATCCCTCGCATAGAGCTTCAAGCTGATGTCGTCAGAGCCCGACTGGCCGAAACAATAAAGAAGGAACATCACAACGAGATCTCCAGAACGATCTACTGGCCTGACTCGATGACCCAGGCACACTGGATCAACCACGACTCGCGCCGATACACTTCTTTCGTTGCGCACCGGCTTGGCAAAAGCGCAGAGCTCACACACAAGGACGAGTGGCGATGGCTACCGACCGAAGAGAACGTGGCTGATGACGCCATAAGGCTCAGTCAAACGCCGATTAGCGAGAACGATCGGTGGTTGAACCACGACGACGACGATCACTCAGCGAGGAAGAGTACGAACGAGAGGTCCTCCACAAAACCGAAGACACTGCAACCGGAGGCCACCACAAGATAGAATCGTTTTTATCGCATTTGCTGCGCCGGGGGGAGGAATGTAGTGGACGCCGAGACGGGCTAGACATAATTAGCTAAGTTCGCTGTAGGTTGGATCAGGGTATTTAAATATTGCGTAAGACTTTGTAAATATTGCGTAAGACTGTGGAAATTTCCTGAGACCTCGGCCCAACAGGTTAGAGCGAGCAACTCGTGTAAGTACGGGACAAAAAATGGAGCGTTCTGATTGCTTGCCCGGGAAAACAACGACCTGTGATTGGTTGGACGGCTGGCCCGAATTGTATTGTAGCTGTAGCTGTAGCTGGAACACTTCCTGTAATAGCATTAGCTTTCGGTGTGTGGATACGTGCGTGCGTGCGTGCGTGTGCGTGTGCGTGTGCGTGTCCGTGTGCGTGTGCGTGTCCGTGTGCGTGTGCGTGTGCGTGTGCGTGTGCGTGTGCGTGTGCGTGTGCGTGTGCGTGTGCGTGTGCGTGTGCGTGTGCGTGTGCGTGTGCGTGTGCGTGTGCGTGTGCGTGTGCGTGTGCGTGTGCGTGTGCGTGTGCGTGTGCGTGTGCGTGTGCGTGTGCGTGTGCGTGTGCGTGTGCGTGTGCGTGTGCGTGTGCGTGTGCGTGTGCGTGTGCGTGTGCGTGTGCGTGTGGGTGTGCGTGTGCGTGTGTGTGTGAAATGTGAAGAGCACTAACACTTGCACCATACGGCCCGCAAAGTACGGTATGTAGGTACAATCCAACAATTAAATTAGGGAGCACATTGCCGGAATGTAATGGGGGCTAAATAAATGCACTTCAGAGACACCTGGAAGACGAGTTTACTAATTGGATAGTTGTTCAATGCACAGTAATAGTTGCTGTTGGCACTAGTCTACTGACCAATCGCATTTCAATGATATAACCCAACTTAACTTGGCACCTCGCACACACGCACACACACTCCATTTTACTTGGTTCCCATTTGTTTTGCTCTTAAAAACATCATATAAGAATATTCTTTATACCACATCGGAAAATAACATAACTGATTGATTTGTTTACATTGTTATAACAGGTACATTTGTATGTTTCTTTACTTAAAAATTTACTGCAAATAGTGTATTTTATGCTGTGTTGTTGGATTTTCTTATAATGAATAAAAAATACAAAGTTATATTAGACTAAACTTATTTTATCAAACTACCTCTGTTGTTCCCCGGAGTGTCAAATTGTAGGCTCGTTTACCTGCTCGAGTAATGGCGAAAGTGCTAGATTGAAAAAAAAAATTCACAAACAGCTGATAAACAAAGGCATAGAGATAGAGATTCTAACTTTTGGTAGTATAACTCTATAGTATTTTTGTCCACCGCAGCTTGGCCTGAAAATCAATAACAAAGCCTTAATCAATAACATAAGTAAGTTCTTGTTTATAAGTGCCTTAATTTCTGATTTTCCTTGTCAGAAAAGTTTTTTTTTCATACCTATATTCTTCTCATACCAGTAACTATCCAGTTCTAAGTATTCACACCACAGGTATATGGTCTATGGTCTATGCTCTTGTTCTACTTATTTGTTTTGTATTTAGTTTTCTTTCTGTTGCTGTGCATATTATTTTACTTATCTGTTTATTTTGTTTCTGTGATATTTCTTGTTGGTATAATAAATTAATTTCTTCTTCTTCTTCAACGTCAAAAGAAAAAAATGTATTCATTATAAAAACAACAGTTTTACTTAAAGAACGTCAAAAATGTTTCAAAATTAATATATTATGTGGAGAAGACGCTAATCCCGTGGCTAGATTAACGGGGCATGGAATTAATTATCGCGTTGTTTGTTGGGCGTTGAACGTTAGTGTGGCCGGCTTAATGCCGTAATTTTATAAACGCCGTTGTCAATGACGTTAAACGTTTGGCGATAGCTAGGGTGGTGGAGGGATTATCGCGTTTCTTGCTGCGTTGATGTGGCTATACTGGGATTTGTCATCTGTCATTCGAGAACGTGTAGAGTTGTTTTGATTTGGTTTTTTATGTGTGGTGTGGAGTTAGGAGTTTGTTTGTTGTTTTTGTTTTGTGAGGTGCGTCGGTCCAAAATTATTTTTGTTTATTTTAATCGATTTATGTCTAAAAGTTTGTTCAGCGCTATGGAATGGGAAAATTAACGACGCTGTTTTCTTTTTTTTTAATGCAGTACATGTAATACAACATTTGCGTAGCTCATACAATACAACAAAGCAGCAGCTTCGGCGTCCATCTTTGCGTTCCAATCTAAATAAATTCCTTGAAATGCTTTCAAACTACTTCCATGTTGAATTCACAGAAGTCACAGCTTAGGATTTTTTTTTTTATTTAACGCCATAATTATTGCCATTGAACATTGAACACTAGTGCAGGCATCGCGTTTTTTGACGCGCTAATTTTCCGCCTTAATTAACGCGTTTATGACCAGGAAGCGTTTCCTTAATGTGGCCAAGAAATAACAGAGAAACTCTAGATTTTATTCTTTTATAAGCACGTTTTAACTTAATAAATAGAGTTTTCAACTCAAAATTAATAATAATAATAACTTCCACACAACACAATCACTTAACCTCGTCCCAAACTTAACCTCGTCCCAACCTCGGATACCCTGAGCTATGGAAACCAGTCAAGGACATCACAAACATGGAAATATACCCAGACTGAGGCCATTTGTGCAAATGTACAACGGCCCCCAGTGGGAATCGAACCCACGAATTATTACTCATGATTATGTCTAACACTCTGCTCCTAATGTTACTGCTAGAATGACTGCCGGAACCGAAGATGCGGATAAATGGGGATTGTTGAGAACATAAAACTGGGACGTAACATGGAGCAGGCGGAGATCCTTAAATATCCAAACTTGTCGTTTATTAATACCAATATTTTAATATCACTAATCCTGAATATCAAGCCAAGTAATATTACTATATCCTAACTGATACTGAAAATCGATGGTATCAACGTATCAACCCGTAACAAATGTATTCATATTACAGACCACAATAAGTAGACTGTTCGTACTAATAAAGATTAATGAGAATATCGTCAGTCAGTCAAGTTCATAGCTTTGTATAAGCATATTAGAGTTTGTCGGGTTACTAATACATAAATTTCATAATATAGATTCAATATCAGTGATAACATGTAAACGGACGAACTGATGAGATGTACGTTTGATATAAAAAAAAATTAATTCAATTCAACAAACGAATAGAAATATAACGGTTCCATCATGAATTCTTCCCCAATTCACGTAATAGCTAATAGCAAGTAGAAAGATTTAAGAAGTGAGATTTTGCTTGGTCAGTGTAAACGAGTCTTGAAACGTATATTCAAGTGGATCAAATTAATTTTAATCAGATATTGTTTTAGGTCTTCCCATAGTACTAATAAGAAGCGAGTTTGTTTTTAATTTGGAAAATTTAATGTTATTCATTTCAATGTGATATAGAAAAGTCTCACAATTCTACCGTAAAATACCTATTTGCCAAAACTTTGTAGCGGAGACAAATCCAAAAAATTTAAGATCATAGAAATCGGTTTAGCTGTTCTCGAGTTATAAATCTTATGAATGGTGTAACTAAGCCAACATTTTTTTTATATCGGGCGAATACTTTTGACTTCGTTTACCGTATTTTAAGGGACATTCTAACCATGATTTAGAAACATTTTATGCTGCTTATTGCTTCACTTAAGCGTAAACAAACAATGTCAGGATGAAAAGTAATAAAAATGTACAAAAAAATATGTTTTGAGCATCTTATTGTCGGCGCCAACTCAATTGTTTTTTTTTTTTTAATTGTTTACGCATACCTATCGAACGCGTAACATTTTAAGAAAACATTTTCCTACCACTTCGAATTTGGATTCACAGTTTGGAGACAAAAGTCGGAATTCACGATTAATTCCCATTACTGACAATAAAACATTAATAATACTGTTTTTCACAACGAAAAGAGCTTTTCCCTCAATATATTAGGTGAACTAAATCAAAGTCACCCTGTACAGTTATATCGACAGACCAAAATAAATTAACAACTTGTACGGGACGCCGCCTGTGTCTTTGTGGCGCCAGATTAAGAATAGCGTCACTCCATTTCCTTCTATGAATGTCGTAGAAGGCGACTAAGAAAATCAATTACCATGAGACGGGCAGCAGCGTCTTCCTGAGATTCCAACTGCATACAGCGATCACCAAGCCGCCTGCCAAGCGTGGCGATTATGGCAAAACCCCTCATGGTTGTTAAAACCACAAAGGAGGCCTATGTCCTGCAGTGGGCGTCAAATGGCGCCACTTCCGCCCGGTTTCTCAAACACTAATAATATGCTAACCTACTGCTGACAGCTGTCAGTCTTTTTTTGTATACACCTTGGACACAAATTGTTAGCTTACGAGAATCCGCCATAATAACTACTACCATCTAGATACATATTTGACTGCCTCGTTGGTCTAGCGGTAGAACGTCTGATTACCATGCCGGAGGTCGTTGGTTTGGTTCCTACTCAGGCTCGTGTATCCCAGAGGGGTAGGAAGAGACCAGGAACTGCAACTTGCCACGATCCTGACAGATCACTCCTCAACATTAATTAGTTGTTGCATGCATGCACGCCGGTTTCGGGTACTTTTTATCTTGCCCTTTCCTAATACTTCCCCTATTTGGTCGAAGTATGTCCGTCTGGGACGTCCCTGAGTAACCTGTGCTATGGTAACCAGGCAAGGTCATGACAAACGTGCAAACACGACAGTAAGTTTCACTTTTCGACAGCACCCTTTCTGTCATCCGAAGAGTCTCTCAATCCGGCCCCAAATAAAGCCGGTGACAGGACAAAAATCAAGTTGACAAAGTTGTAAAGAATTCGACCGCGGGACCCCGAGCAAGCAAAGTTTTCTAATAAAAACTCCAGTAATAGCGACCCTGATGATCTGATCTGACGGAAACCGGAAACTATCGCTAACAGAAGGTTAACCCAGATGCAAATATTTAAAATGCAATGGAGCAAAATACAATAGCGGTGTATGTACTCGTAAATGTTCTATAACTCAGTGAAAGTGAAAGTAAAATCGCCTTTCTTGCCAACAAACATTCATCATCATCATCATTCAGCCACAAAAAGTCCACTGCTGGACATAGGCCTTCTCCATGGGTTTCCAAAAAGACCGGTTGGAAGCGGCCTGCATCCAGCGCCCTCCTGCCACTTGGATGAGGTCATCTGTCCATCTTGTGGCTGGTCGTCCTATGCTGCGCTTGCCGATATGTGGTTTCCATTCGAGAACTTTTCGGCCCCATCGGCCATCAGTTCTGCGTGCTATGTGTCCCGCCCACTGCCACTTCAACTTACTAATTCGCTGGGCTATGTCGACGACTTTCGTTCGTCTACGGATCTCATCATTTCTTTGATTTGATTCGATCTCGTAGAGAAATTCCGAGCACAGCCCTTTCCATAGCTCGTTGCGTGACTTTGAGCCTTCTTATTATGAGGCCCATAGAGGCCAACAAACATTAAATAATACAATATAATAACTGAAAAAATCTTAAAAACAGTCCGCATGCTTTATAAAATAAATGGTTTGCTTACTTACCTTACCGATAGTAACTATTAAAAAAATGTCTTAAGCACTCTGTGCAAAAAGCCTACTGCATTAAGGATTATGTCTCTGGACGAGTCACAGTGTCACTTATTTGCGTCAGAGAGAATTTTATAATTTTTGCTTTAAAACTGAAACCGGATCCCCCTAAAATAGATATTTTCACACGCTCACTAAACGAGTTGATATAAGGCCGCTATGCACATTGTGTGTCATCACTTATATAATTGTTAAAAAATATTAACTCGCTATCGTATTAGGTTTAGTCATAACATAACATAACATAAACTCACGCCTGTATCCCAGAGGGGTAGGCAGAGACCAGGGAGTGCCACTTGCTACGATCCTGACAGATCACTTTCGCTTCCTCAACATTCATTAGTCGTTGCATGCACGCACGCCGGTTTCGGGTACTTTTTATCTTGCCCTTTGTTAATACATCCTCTATTTGGTCGAAGTATGTCCGTCTGGGTCGTCCCTTACCGGCCCTTCCATCCACATTCGCTCGATATATTTGTTTTGTCAATCTTTCTTCCTTCATCCTCTCCACATGTCCAAACCAACGCAACATTCCTTTCTCAATTCTTGTCACTACATCCTCTTTCAGTCCACAACGTTCTCTAATCACACTATTGCGTATCCTGTCATTCAAAGTAACGCCAGACATACTTCTCAAGGACCTCATTTCTACTGCATTAATCCTACTTTCTTGCTTCTTTTGCCATACACAAGTCTCGCTAGCATACGTAAGTGTTGGGACCAGCACTCCATTATGGATAGCCAATCTAGCTCTTTTGGAGATGTTTTGGCCACTCACAAAGGAGTGCAATGCACCGTTTACACAATTTCCTGCTTTTACTCATGTAAAGCTTATACTGCAGGGCACAGATTCTTTCTCAGAAAGAGAGTATGGGCTTAATTACCACGTGTGCCCACGGCGAATTGGCAATTTCAAGCGCCGAGCTATGTCATATTTTATGTTTGTATTTTTCCTGGTACAATAAAGACTATACCTGGTATTTTTCCTGGTACAATAACTGACAGTTAGCTAACCTATCTATGCTTTGCTTGTAAAAAAACTACCATTAGTTACGTTAAACTTCTGCTGCGGATATTTGGGGCCGCAACCCGACCTCAGGGAATCCGGGACACCTCTATTATCTCCCGCTAGAAAATTAAACATTTCGCTAATTTGTAGTCGGAACTTGGTGTTATTAAATTCACGACTAAAACGGACGAGCTACAAAAGTAACGTTTCCTGGAAGATATCGCTTTGAGCAACACGGTCGTGGACCGTTTATTTTCTGAACTTAGACATTTTATAAACATACACTAAAATTTTATCTCACCGGAACATAAAAGTGAAAAAACGGGCATTTTTCTTGTGTCAAAAATAAACATGATGTGTAGGACCCTGTTGCTAATCCATTAATATTGCAGCCTACATACGTCCTATGGTATATTTTTAATAGTTCTCTACTCTTGTTGTCTTCGATTACGTTCCAAATTTCAAAGCTCTAGTTCAATTAGACGTGCCGGAGCCTCGATGGCTGACCCCTGCGTTATGGTCGTGAACTGTTGGTAAGAAAATTACCGATGTTGTCTTCGATTACGTTCCAAATTTCAAAGCTCTAGTTCAATTAGACGTGCCGGAGCCTCGATGGCTGACCCCTGCGTTATGGTCGTGAACTGTTGGTAAGAAAATTACCGAATGTTTTGGCTTTTAAAGTTATTGATGGCAATCATGGAATATGAGGCTCTGACGTATTAAGTTTACGATGATTTGAGAAAAGATGGTCGGAGTGGATTTTTTTTTCCCGCTGCCTTTTTCTTCACTAGAAATACGGCCCGAAGGCAGCGAGTACATTTACATTCAGCAAACAGAATGCAAATTATTTGCGTTGAAATAACTTATTGATTTCTGATAATCGAGTGTTTATGAATTTCGGTACTCAGTGAAATTCTTAATTCAGAAACTGGTGGTTAGAACTGTTAGAGTGCTTTCCAAAGCCGCACAGTCATTTGGTCGTAGCCACCTAAAAGGCCTTATAGAAATAACGCAAAACATAAATACACAATCGATAAATAATTAAACCACTTCAAATGGGCAAAAATTGTTTCACATTATCTTCAAACTTGACGTGATCACTGTAGATGGAAGATAAAGGAAAAGAGTGAACAAGACATAAAAAAAACCAGCGGAGGGTTGTGCAATCGGGTAAAAAAATCTACGGATGGTTTGGGCAATTCAATATAGAAATGATAAAATGTATTCACAGCCGGTTTGCGTTTCTCTTCGGAACGCCGAACTGAGACGCACTGTATACATCATCTATATAAGCCATCCCATCATCAGGAGGCGACCAAAAAGCTCTTTCGGACGAACAGCCCTCTTCATACAAAATAACCGCTTTTGTTCCTTACTCAATGCCTTCAGTAAAGCCTTTTAACACCCTAACGCTCCCCTGCTGTTACGCCAAATTGTGTCTTATTCTAGAGTGAATTTCAAACCAGTTTGGCTGGATAGAATTAGGGAGTTAGGTGACAGAATGCCGCGGTGATTTAGCAAAAGGATATCTCAAGTTGAGTACTGGAAGTGTCTATTGATTTTTACTCGCTTTGTCGCTTCTTATTCATTGGATTTTTCGCGGGAAATATACAGCCCCGTTCAGTTTACGGCTACGGCTGGTCGTTTCTCATTTTGAAAGTAAGTTGGAAGACTTCTGTCTTTTATCAGACAATAGGTAGACGTGGTGCTACGGAAGGTTGTTGAGAATAAGTTGGGTCTTGGGAATGCTATTCGGGGATACCGGGATAACAAAATACCGGGATACCGCATACATTTTGCAGGACTAATCTCGCTCGAAAAAATTGCGGGTCATACAGCGGCGCGTGGTGGTCAATTTGAGCGACTAGGGCAATTTGTGTTTCTGATGTTTAAACTACGTGATCATGTCAATTGTCAATTTATGTCTTAATCTTTATGTCTAAAACTATTAATGAACTTTTTATGATGTAGCAAAAAGCTTGCTTAAATTGGGTTAAAATTAAAACCATGTAAGTGAGGTCTTTACAACGATTGATTGCTATTTCTTATGTAATGTCCTGTTCAATGTTTCGTGTGCAATAAAGTATATTAATTATTAAATAATTAACTTTAGAGGACTAAGTCCAGTCTGCTGGGCCCCGCAAATACCTGGATCTTACGGGACTAAGACGCTTTAGTCCCGCAAACACCTGGATTGAAATTATCTTGCGGTATGGCATTCCCTAGTTGGGTCCATAGCGTCACGAATGGGGATCTGAAGGCTTAAGACAAACCAATCGTTCCCGAGAACTCTTGTTGGTCATAAAGAAGAAGAGATTATGTTACCTTTGGCATGTGCTTTGGACAAAATAGGTATCGAGCTCTTAAAGCTTAAGGGCAGAGGCTTGTTGGTGTTGGAAGAAGAAGGAAGTGGTGGCTCAGAATGGAATGGACGGACGTAGAATATGAAGAGCTGACAATCAATCTCCATTAATTCACAGGAGGAAGAATAACAAAGTGTCACGATTGTGAAAGACTTAAGACTCGTTCTCGAGAACGAGTCTCAATTTATCCTTCATCTTCAATCATAAAGAAGAATAACATTGGGATGGCATTCCCTAGTTGGGTCCATAGCGTTACAAATGGGAATCTGGAAGAGATAAGACAAAACAATCGTTCACAAGAACTCTTGCTGATCATAAAGCAGAAGAACATTAGTTATCTAGGGCACGTCATCATTGTCATCATCATCGGCCTACGCTAGTCCACTGCTGGACATAGGCCTCTCCTATAGCACGCCACTGAGCACGGTCCTCGGCTACTCTCATCCAGCTCTTGCCAGCCGCCTTGCGAAGATTATCGCTCCACCGAGTCTGAGGACTTCCTACACTACGTTTACCGATCCGCGGTCTCCACTCAAGAACTCGTCTAACCTCATCGGGTATCAGTTCTTCGAGTGAAATGGCCTCTATCGCTTATCGAAGGCCTAATCCGCACCAAATCCTGAAGGACTGTTTTTAAAAACCTATTTAGAGGCTAAAAATTCCACCCATGCCGGGACTTGAACCCGCGACCTCTGACTAACCGTACCAGCGCTCTCCCAACTGAGCTAATGGGCAAGTGCAGGCAACGGCGAAATTTCGAGCTTCTGTACACTTTTTTTTTAATAACGGCCGCTGATTAGTATAAATGTTGAATCTTATAGGTTGATCAAATTCAAATGTCAAAATCGTCAAATTTTGGCGTGAGTGATGTGTTTGTGTTGCGACGATATGTAGAAAACACATTATAGTAAGTACAACCAGAAAAAGCAAACTGTACACAACACCTAAAACTCATTTATCATAGCACCTGCGGCGTTTACTAGTCGTCAGAAGTGACATTTGACACCCGCGGAAACGGAAACAAAAGCGTTCACAAAGAGCAAACATTTCACTTTAATGCGCGACAAAACGTCTGGAGCCCGAGAAATTCGAGAGAGAGCGAACATCAAAGAGGAACACTTATTTGACAAGTTTCCGAAACCCGAACAACAGTTATCAAACCCTGAAGAAACGATCAGCTCCCTACGCGACCAGCAATTTGATTCCAATTTGGTGGTGCCCATAGCTAACGGCGTTAATCCTGATACACTTGCTTCCTTGTGATTCAGTCTGAGGATAATGGCTCACCCTATCCTCCAAGATTAAGCTCAGCTGATCAGATTCTCAATAACACAGTGGCGGCTGAGAACCAGTCGGTGGTCAGTGGGTAGACCAACAGCTCGATGGTCGAACGATGTGACCCAGTCGTCACAGGGCCCGTGGATGTGAATGGCGAGAGACCGCGAAATATGACGTGATGGCGAAAAGTCCTATAGGTACTTGTTAACATACATACTTAGATATGAGAAACCATTTGTAATTCTATCTCCTGGTTTTACAATAAAGTGTTCTCTATCTATCTAAAGTAGCTAGCACAGAGAAATCTGTTCGGAATTTTTCGGTAAAATTACAAAGTGCATGTTCGAAAATTGGCTTCATTTTGTACTTACTTTTGAGTACTTGTTTATCTCAAGCTAGGTATATTACTTAGAGAGACAAACAAATTCAATTTTTACTTTTGTTTTTTGGCCATTTCACTGATTTTCAAGGCTTACTACTTTACCTATATTAACGACTTCTTTAAAGTTATTTTGGTTTCACCGAAACTTCATTCGTCACTTTCGACGCTAAAAGCATTGTTGACAAAAAAGGCCATTTTTGGCGAATAATTAGTTTCAAGTCCCAAGCTTTAGGTTGTATAGCTACTATTAAAATCTCTAGTAGTCACTTTTTATGATGAGTTATAAACTTAGGAAGAAAAACTGTTTTTAATTGGGGTGGCAATCAAGACGTCAGAAGAAGACACTTCTAACTAGATAATTAGTGAGTTAGTGGTGATGAACAAATATAATGTCACTCGACCTATATGACTCAAAATAAAAAATAAAAAGTCTTCAGGGGCGACATATTTATTTTCCGCCTGAAAACGCAATGTAAGGTTCAAAATCCCGGCCCATCCTAGAATAAGACGGACGCGTGAAAGAAAAATTTTGGCAAAAAGAACACCTTATTTTTTTCGTTTCCTCATTTCGCCGGCAAACAACTGCAAAGTACCGCCACTTGTGTTTTTTCGCGTTATTTCCACTTCTTCTTGGGGTTCCTTACGCCAAATATAAAAATTTCCCACTGCAGGGCACAGGCCTTCTCTCAGTGAGCTTAATCACCACGCGTGCCCACCCCAGGTTATGCTAGCTATTCAAGATAGTATCTAACTTTTAATGACACGCGATGCATATCAAATGCAAGTAAAGGTCGATATGCTCACAACTGTGTAATGGCAATGGCTCGAACTTTTATGTTTATCAATGTTATCTACGTCCAGTTTTTTTTTTGTTTGATATTGTGTAAGGGGAAGAAAATCACTTTATACATCTAAGAATGGGGGTAAAACCCCCCACGTTTAAGCATTGTCTCCTCAATTGAAAAAAAAATAGTTCCTTAAGTTGTAACATCATTCCGATGTAAAAACCTAACTCCAAAGTGGGTTACTCGGGGCTGCAAGTGATGTAAATCGCTTCAGCCAGATGTCGCTGCCTGTACGTAATACAGAGAAGTTTGTAAAGAGGTTCAAAATTTCGCTGATGCTTGCACTGGCCCATTAGCTCAGTTGGAAGAGCGCTGGCACGGTTAGCCAGAGGTCGCGGGTTCAAGTCCCAGCATGGGTGGAATTTCTAGCACGGGTTAGTGCAAGAAAAAGAATATAATTATTCACGTCAACATTTTTTGTGCAAATAAAAATTCACTTCGGCTGCTAGCCACAAATGTTCCAAGTACAGCTCGTTAATGAGTAGCTACTTCTTTGTGCCTCTAGCTATTGAGACTACTGGGGTATGGGGAGTCCAGGGAAGAGCCTTTATAAAGGAGTTAGGGCGTCGCTTGAGGAACCGCGGCATGGACTACCGCTCTGGGGCATACTTGATGCAGAGGATCTCTCTCGCTGTGCAGCGGGGTAACGCTGCCGGCGTTATGGGAACCTTTGGCTCGAGTATGTCTCGGGGCGGTTTGTTTGATAGTTAATTTATTCGTCATCTTGATTTATTACTTTGGACGAAACAATTGTGGATGTATTATTATTATTTATTTTTTTTTACTTATAATTATTAATTTATGTTTTTAAAAATTGTAATAACTAGTAATTCTACAGTAAATTACTTATTATCTTTGATGTATTATATTAATTGTTGATGGATTATTACTAACTATAACATTAAAGAACTTCATTAAAGTAATACCAACCACTTTTACTACGGGGAAATCTTGGGGAAACTTCGATATCGCGAAAAGAAATCAACCGTCTAACGCTAAAGTTATCACTGACATTATTAAAATGTATATAAAAGTAGACAATTTAATAATTATAAGTTCTACACAAGACAATTACTTATCCTAGCCCCAGACTAGGATACGCTGTGCTATGGTAACCACGCAAGGACATCACAAACATAATGGTCTTCAGCAAATCTTTGCAACTGTTCTGTAACCAACAACAAAAACTAAATGGCAATCCACTCCACCCAAAGATAGTCTGAAAGAGATCGCTCTGAGTGATAAGACCGCCAATTGTATACCACTACTTAGATTTATGAAACCAATTGTAATTCTTTCTCCTGATTCTGCAACAAAATGTTCTCTATCTATCTATAATAACGGAACCCTCCACACATGCGCTGGCCTCGCGCTTGGCCGGATTTTCCGTCTTTTGCCTGCTTTTTTCGGGGAGAGAATTCTAAACGCCCCGCTTTTGTAAGGCCTAAGCGCTCCTTTGTACTTCTTCCACACTTCGCTCCAGTACAATAACCCACGGCAGTGTGTGTAAAAGGTGTGTACTAACACAACACAAGTAGCGTGGTAGTGCAGACGGCAGCAAATCAAGCTTTTCATAACATAACATAACCTCATGCCTGTATCCCGGAGTGGTAGGCAGAGACCACGGTAGTGGTAGGACTGCCACTTGCTACGATCCTTACAGATCACTTTCGCTTCCTCAACATTCGTTAGTCGTTGCATGCAATTTATTTATTCATAATGACGACCTCGTAGCGCAGCGGTAGTGCATCTGCATACCATGCGAGAGGTCCCGGGTTCGAATCCCGGCTGGGGACAAAAAAAAAACCCCAGGTCTTGGATGTTTACATGTTTGTGATGTCGTTGTTTCTGGTTGCCACGACACAGGGTATCCTAGTGTGGGGCCAGAAGCAATGTATGTGCCTGTATGTAAATGTTTATGTTTATGTTTATAATAAAACACCTCAATATTTAGTACACACTTTCGCCAAACTGCAAAGCAGCACTCTACGTAGTTGCAGTACAATATTAGACGCCTACAAGACAGTTCTGTTGCCTAGCGTATTATTATTATTACTAAAATTCTTTATTGTACCAGAAAAAAAAATACAATTGGCGGCCTTAATACTGAATAGTAATTTATTCTAGCCAACCAACAGGTGACGTGGATAGGGTAGGGGTAGTGCCAAACGGTGTAATGATATTTTAATGTAAGTACTTAAAATATCATAGGTCTACGACATAATAAATAAGGAATTCCAAGTCTTTTTATTATTAACCGATTCGATATGTATGTTTTTTTTTTGTTTTTTTTTGTGTTTTTGTCAAATCTTAACCTATTTCGACAATTCTTTTTTTTTCGAATAGATATAACGTCCCATTGGTGCCATTTGCCAACGGTGAAGATTTGATGAAGACTTTCAAAGATGGAGAACGGAACTCTTCAATGGACAGCAGTAAGTAAGGCCTAATGGGGCCCATTCTTTAGTAATATCCGTATGTTTCATAAAATAGCTTAAAAGTAGTCCCATGGTAGTTTGGTGATGTTCTGGTGAAAACTTTCGGTGATGAAAATTGATAAAAATTGGTATCGTGTCTTTATAAATAAGACCGTTTTCCTTCTCTACAGACTACTTCAACCGCATCTAAAGAGCGTTTAGCGTCACTCCATTTCCTTCCATGAATGTCGTAGAAGGCGACTAAAGAAATAAATTACCAAGAGACGGGCGGCAGCGTCTTCTTGAGATTCAAACTGCATACTGCGATCGCTAACCCGCCTGCCAAGCGTGGCGATTATGGCAAAACTCTTCATAGTTAGGTCCGGGCGGCACAAGACCGGGAGGCTTGGAGAGCCATGAGGGAGGCCTGTGTCCTGCAGTGGGCGTCAAATGGCTGATGGTGATGATGAAGAGACGTTTTAAGCAATCGTGTTGTTATGAGACTGTTTTTGAAACAAAAGTAGTACAGTTTCAGGAATTGCGCACTTTATAGGTCTACAAACAATCGGACTGCAATGTCAATCGGCACCTTACTAGAAAGACATCGCACTCAGTAATTCTTGAAGGAAAATATCCTGAGGAAACAAAAAAACCGGACAAGTGCGAGTCGGTCTCGCTCACTGAGGGTTCCGTACAAATTTGTAGGTACCGAACTTTTCCCGAACTTCAAAGACAATTTTTTCCTGTATTTGTAGTATAAGACGATCTTCCTTACCAAATTTCACAGTTCGAGGTCAACGGAAAGTACCCTATAAATTTCGATTGAATGGAGAGTGTCAAAATATACGTTTTTAGCGGCATTAACGGCCGTAACTTTTTTTTACGCTAACTTAGAAGTTTGATTTTTTCACATCTTCAAGGGAATGTAGACGTAAGTATATGGTTTGAATTTCAACTCTATACCTCTAAGATAAACGGACTGACGGACAGACGGACGGACGGAAGGACGGACGGATGGACGGACGGATGGACAAAAAAGTGATCCTATACGGGCTCCGTTTTTCCTTCTGAGATACGTAAATGAATATTTATATTTGCACCTACTACCTGTCTCACTTTTCCTTCAACAACTCTCCATCGTCGGTTGCCTGGAAGAAATTGCTATAAGCAATAAGGCCGCCAATTGTACTGCATTTATGTAAACATTTCATGTTTGTGTTTTTCCTGGTACAATAAAGAATAATCTTATCTTATCATAACTTATCTTACGCAACCCTAAAAATAGGCATACTTACGACAACATGCGCCAAGTCACTAGATAGATAGGTAGATAGAAGTCACTAGACAGATAGGTAGATAGATAGAATATTCTTTATTGTACACAGAAATTGCATTTAATAAAACAGAAATTTAATAAATCGAAATATAGTACAATTGGCGGCCATAATTCTAAAAGCAATTTCTTCCAGGCAACCATAGACGGAGACAAGAAAGAAATTAGGGACGAGTAGTCGGTGCAATTAAGAAATATTGTTTTTTTTTTTTTTTTTTTACGTAGCCTCGTTTGTGTCCCACTGCTGGGCAAAGGCCTCCCCCAACTCAGACCAGATGTTTCTGTCTTGTGCCACCTCAGGCCACTCCGGCATGTGTCGGTCGAGGTCGTCTCGCCAACGTCTTCTTGGCCTGCCTCTTCTGCGACGACCGCCTTGTGGCACCCACTCAGTGGCAAGTCTCGCCCACCTATCCGGGTGCATTCTACTGACATGCCCTGCCCAGCTCCACTTCAACCTTGCAGTCTGGACACCCACATCAGCTATGCGTGTTTTTGAGCGTAACGTAGTGTTGCGGATATGGTCAATCCTTCTGATGCTCAACATGCTACGCTCCATAGCTCGCTGGCAAACCTTGAGCCTGGACTTCTGTTCTGGGTTGAATATTGTTATGAGTTGAAAAAAATATTCTAAACTTAGTTAAATCACACATAAATATATTCGAATAAATAGACACACATACATACTTATAAGCAAACTAGCTAACTCGGCAAACGTTGTTTTGCCATATTAGATAGCCTACGACCGTATACGATCTTTAAAATGGTGAAGTCGTTTCGGAGGAGTTCCATAACAAATACTGTGCCACGAAACTTTTATTTATTTCATAATACGAGGAAATAATATAGATACGTAAGTTGATAGATAAATACTTATCCAGGGATAAACGCGTGATTGACAGGTTTTTCAGTCACACAATTCAACTATGGATAGCTCTGACATATGTCATTATGCAAGACGATTATGGACTTGTTCACTGGAAAGATCTTACCCCTGGATAAACAGATAGATAGTGCTGTCAGATCGCGTTGGCGCAAGTCAGCCTTAAAATTGCTCATTAAATACCTTGTATTTTTGCGAAGCACCACTTGGAAACTTGATCCTGGCTCACCAAAGACCTTAAAAGAGAAAGAGAAATAATGTTAATTTATGTCTTGTCAAGCCTGGTACGGTCGGCTACATTTTTGTTGAAAAGTCTCCCGTGACTTAGTGAAGCATAGTGAACTTATGTAAAGGTTGATGTGATAATGTGCTCAGCAATGGGAAGTATATAGCAATCCAAAACATAGCAGTGTACGAAAATCCCTCATAAATCTATGAGATTCGGAAAAATCCCAATTTGGGGAGATCTCATTGACACTTGTCAATGCATAGAATGTACCTAAGACGGCACGGTACATTGTATTTTACACATAGATCTACATATTTTATGGTATATTAATACGGGGCCGGCAACAAACATTGAGACTATGCAGAATAGAGCGATTCGATTTATTTACCTACAAGCCAGGGGCCTATTTTATAAAACTACAATTATTCATGGTTTACTATGACAATTCGATGTATATTGCAAAGTCGATTAACCCACATATTATCAAAACGATATAGCTAGCTGATATAGCTTGAAGAATTGCTCAGTTGAAGTGGCGGTGGGCGGGGCACAAAGCTCGGAGAACTGACGGCCGTTGGGGCGAAAAAGTTCTGACCTGGCGACCGCGGACCGGACGACGCAGCGTAGGCAGGCCCCGCACCAGATGGTCTGACGACCTAGTTACGGTGGCGGGGTTACGGTGGCTGGATGCGGGCGGCAAAACACCGGGAAGCTTGGAAAACCACGAGGGAGGCCTATGTCCTGCATAAGCATAAGCAGCCTATATACGTCCCACTGTAGGGCACAGGCCTTCTCTCAGGGAGAGAGTATGGGCTTAATCACCACGCGTGCCCACCGCGGATTGGCGATTTCAAGCGCCGAGGTATGCGAATAACTCAGACACTCAGGTTTCCTCACGATGTTTTCGTTCACCGTTAGCGAGTGGTATTGCTACTATAACTTCACAAATGTACATAACTTAGAAAATAAAGCCCGCACAGGGAATCGAACCTGGGTCTCCCGCTTCCGAGTCCAATGTTCTTCCCACTAGGCTACCACCGGCACACGTTTCATCTTGTATTATTTTCACCTGTGACAGCTCGTCGGCCGCTTATCTATACTAGAATTCATTACATCAAAATTGTCATAACATCGGTGGTTCATTTCACTTAAGATCGACGGCTTATTTTGTGTAAGGTGTAAGGTTCTTTTGACTGACTTCACATTTCATCAAAATATAATTGGGCACGCGTGGTGATTAAGCGATTCTCTTCTTGAGAAAAGGCCTGTGCCCTACAGTAGGACGTATATAGGCTGCTTATGAAACGTGTTTTGGAGGTGCGTTGTGTATACTCGTATGTATAGGCGAGGGTGTGTGTAAAAAGGTTTCGTGGGGCTCATTATGAATTGCATGCGCCGTAAGGAAAATTGGAAAGGAAAAAAGACCGAAACGCAACATAAAAACCGGCTTCTTAAAAGTTCAACGGACATACTACGACCCTCAGAGCGTTGAATATCTGTACTACGACCGAATAAGGGATGTACTAGGCCGCTTAGGTAAGCCTAGAGGCCGAAAATCTTGAAAGAAAATTAGTTCGGTCCCGCCTGCTGAGGTTCTAAATTGTACAATATGACAGCTGAAGTCGTCTTTTTCATGAAATAATAGTACATTACGATACTAGTGCGAAAAGTAGGAAATTCGCAACGAGTGGCGATAAATTAAAACACGACCGAAGGGAGTGTTTTATATCGACACGAGTTACGAATTACCTATTCGCACGTGTATCGTACAACGTTTTATAGTACATATGGCCCTTTGAAGTTTCGACATAGGCACGTAAAGTGCTCATTATCGCACTAGTGCGGTAATGTAGCACCATATGTACTATAAAATATTTTATTATCACTATTTTGTTACATGAGTGTGCACTACTGTCCCATTTTTTGTAACGTCATATGCCTAGTGATACTTGCGTTGCCAATAGCTTTCACTTTGCACCTCAGATGTCGAAATCGGTAACCATTTGGGCGCTGCGTAAATAAACAAACTTATTTTTTTTACATGCATACGCGAGAAAAGACATAACTCTCCTTTTTTTACGCGGTCGGTTAAACATTGAAAAGGAAATAGCCTGAAAGTTACTGTAAATGATATAAAACAATGTTGCTTGTGAATCGTGTTTATGGGATCATTACCTACTCAAATATCGTATGTAGTAACAATTTGAAAATAACAATAATAACTTCCACAGAACATAATCACTTGTCCTTGTGCTATGGTAACCGGACAAGACAAGACAGCCACGGTAATAGATCCAGACTGAGGCCAATTGTGCAATTTTACACTTGGGTGCAAATAAATATTGATTGATTGATTGATATACGGCGGCCTTCCGGGGGACTCGAACCCACGACCTCTGTTTGCCAAATGATGTAGCTGAAAACTGTCTGTTCTACCGAGCAGTGAGATACGGCCATTTTGTACTGCTGCTTCACGCACACGCCTTACACGAGTTTTTATTTGCTCACATCTTCGTCGTGTTTTGTTACGATTCAATTTGTCATGCATGCCGAACTTTTTCTTTGTATGTTTTTTTTTTTTTTGTATTATTTTAGGATTTGGTTTTTGCTGTATCTGATTTTAAGGAATTGCTTTTATAATGTTCAAGATGTGTGTGTATGTGTGTGTGTCAAAAAGTACAAATAAAATTACTATCAATCTATCGAAATAAGAAAAGAACAAAACCAAATATCGCAAATGTCCTAAATTGGTAATCTATGGTAAACTATATAAGATGTACAAATACTAAATGCCCAACCCAGAAGCAAAAATAAACACAACAAATTTCTTTATCCATAAAATTTTGCTGGAAAAGCAAATAAAAGATTTTATTACAAAATTAACAGCAGTATGTCTATCAAATTTCAACCAAATCTGCTTAGCCGTTTTTGCGCGATAAACGTATACATTTCTATTATTACTATCGCAATAGCAATTTTTTTCCTTCCAAGATATTTAGTTTTAAGGACAAGGTAATGTTCATAGAAAGACTGGTTGGAAGCGGCCAGAATCCAGCGCCTTCCTGCCACTTGGATGAGGTCATCTGTCCATCTTGTGGCTGGTCGTCCTACGCTGGCCTATGTCCAGCAGTGGACTTCTTGTGGCTCAATGATGATGATGATGATGATGATGAATGTTCTCAGAAATAGATAAATTCACCTGTAAATAATTTTAAAAAAATAACTTCCACACAACACAATCACGTGTCCTGGTCCCAAACTAAGATTCCCGGTGCTATGGTAACCAGGCAAGGACATCACAAATATGGAAATACACCCAGACTGAGGCCATTTGTGTAAATGTAGGGTGGCCCCCAGTGGGAATCGAACCCACGACCTACGACCTCTGTCATTCATAACTTGGTCTCACGGACCTGTCACTCCCTGGGCACTTCTTGATTGGAAGACCCCTTACTAGTCTGCCGGCTCCAAACCTTCAAGAAGCCAATCCTAATCGGCTGCACAGATACGCAAGAATAGAACAAGCACGTCAACACTTCTGGGCAAGATGGAGCCGTGAACACATTACCGAGCTGCATCAACGAAAAAAATGGCGGTTCCGGCAAGATGAGTTAAAACCTGGCCAACCACAAAGGATGAACAGACCCTACCACTCAAATGGCCACTAGGAAGAATACATTGCCTTTATCAGGGATCATCTGGTAGTAGCAGAGTGGTCTATATCAAGAGAAATGATACAACTTTCGATCAGAAAGATTGTTCCTCTCCTACATGACGCTGAGGATGACCAGCTTTAGGCTGGCGGGCGAGCCTGTTCATGCACACGGTCACATAAAAAGGAGATCCGGTGGTGGCAATGTGGAACTAATCTATCTATGGTTACCTAAGTCTGTAATCAGTGCATTCTATTCAACCATATTGTGACATCTAAGAAGCATTGTACAAGCCTGTAAAATTATTACTTAAAGACCTGTTAAAACCTCTATTACTGTATTATTTCCCAAGAAAAAGACACACAAACTCGGACAGAGTAATGTTCTCGGCGAAATATCTGCATAGGTACTTAATTCATCTGTCATTAGAATCTGCAAACGGCACAAAACTGGACGAAAGCTGATTCGCTCGGATAAATTAAGAGGCGAGGAACGGAACGGCCGAATTCCGACTTTTTGTCGTTATTCTTACAAAGGGATTATTTTAAAACCCCTCTTCTGAGAGTATATGTATACTGCTACCCCTTTCCCCCTTACAAAGATACCCTAGTTTCCTTAACTGGGCCCCATTCATAGAACTACAATTCATGGTTTACTAAGTAAACCATTAGCATTAAGTCCGCTTTTTGTACACTGTCTTTGTGCAATAAAGAATAATAATAAATTCTACGTTAATTGTATATAGATGGTTAACCCACAGATTAACTAGAAGGAAGAGTAATTTGACCGTGTTACGCTGAAATATTCCAACTTTCGAAAAAAATCTATTGTCTTTTTTTGGTGTTTTTGTTCAGACGTGTTTAATGCTATAGTGATTACTACAAATATAAAACGAATGAACAAAACAATCTAACGCATAAAAACGCGTTTTCCTTGCAAGTTACTTACTGTGGGTTGGAATGTTTATGTGTAACACGGTAATGGAATACGCAACCGAATTATCATTGTCCGGCCCAGCTCAGTAAACCGACGATCTAAAGCAGATCGTCGGTGGCGACTGGATGAGGATGGCAAAACAAAAAGCTGTGGCATGTCCATAATTGTCCATGTCGTGGGGGTTACTGACGGATTGGATTGGATGGCGATAGCAGTGCACGGGAACACTAATCAGTTGGTGGGTCGCCGCGTGGGGGTGTGGCAGAAACATAAGACTGTGTCATTAAAATGTCATAAATAAAGAACCGTTTTTAGTAACCCGACTCCTAATAAATGTATTTTTGCTTTACGTATGTTAAGCCGAAACCGAGAGAGGATTCAATTGCACATTATATTAGTCTGTGATGAATAACTTCACCACAGACTATTTAAACTCCATTAGAAGAGTGTCTTAAAAAAATCGTGTTTCATAAAAATTAAACTCTTACAGGATAGTTCTATTTGGCTCGTTCTAAGCGAATGAACTGTAATTTTAGTAAATACTTCATCGTCATCATCATCAGTTCCTGTTATCCTTCATTACGAACAAAGGGCTTTCAAAAAAGATTTCCATAGCGGCCGAAAAACTAGATAAAAACTTAAGTAAAACCTACAAAAAAACTTAAACTATAAAGGTCATTCAGCTGGTTCAGCTGTAGAATATTTCTCAGGGCGGAAACAATCTACGACCTGTCATGCACAATCAGGGGTCTTTATCACCCCTCGCACCGCCTTCTTCGCTGGATTGTTTCCTCCCGCCTACTGTACTGCCTTGCAAGCTCTGAGTCGCCGCTTCTGCATTCAGGACGGCTATTTTCGACAGTCTATTTAAATGTTCTTTAAAATACAGGTTTCCAACTATAAGGCATGATCTGATGGGTTGCTCTATAATTTTACTGTTACAATTATAGATAAGTCGTCTTTAGATTGAACTTTGAACTGATGCCTTTGTAGCTAGATTGTTTTTTTCACCCAGTGTACACTGCCTTGCCAGCTCTGAAGCACCACCTTTGCATTCAGGTTGGCTATTTACTACTTATGAATGTTATTTAAAATATAAGAGGTTTCCAAATATAGCTATTATCTTTAAATAAACGGTGGCTCGCTCGTAGCCCCGGCTGCCTGAGTGATCTTAAACGATCACGAAGGTAAAGCAACACAGGGCGCGTTCAGTGCATGGATGGGTCGCCGTCTATCCCTAACGCTAGTGGCATTTTTCCGAGCGGTTCCGTGCTTCGCAAGGCACGTTAAGCTGTTGGTGCCGGCTGCCGTCGATAGATGGCAGTCGTTAAGCCAAGTCAGAGGTCTTAGGGCGGCTTGACAACTTCTGACAGTAGACGAGCCACTAGTCTACAAGCCTCCACCAATCCGGACTTAGCCCCCGTGGTGGAGTACGGCCTATACCTTCCTCAGGGAAGAGACCCGTGCCCCTCGGTGGGGACATAATGAGTTGATGATGAAACGGTGACTCTATATTTTTACGGATGCTAACCACAAGCAAGTCGTCTTTAGAGTTAAACTTTGTAGTGATAAAAAGAAACAAGGAACCTGACACACACACAGGGGTCTTTCTAACCCCACTCACCGCCTTTGTCGCTCGATTGCTTACTTCCGCCTACTGTACATGTACACTACTGCCTTTCTAGCTTTGAGGCACCACTTCTGCATTCAGGTCGGCTATTTTCGAATAGAGGCATATTTCAGTACCTACCTGTAGGCTTAGAGGTATATAGACGTACTTTGAATAGACGTAACTGTTGAATAGAGGTGATCTTTAAAATCAAAATGTTAGTATACTAAGTAACTCAGAAACTGCGACTTAATGAACGTTACTAGTTAAGCTAGGTGTCAATTTCAAAATCTAGATCATTTTAGAGAAATAATGGACAAAAAATCTCGAAGCTTATGGTCTTATTTATAAAAAAAAACTATACGACTGTTGGTAGCCAAGTTTACATTAGAGCACAGAGACATTACAATGTCAAACAAAAACATTTTTGTTATGTCAGAGGAACTTTGCCGTGGTCGTTTATTGTCTAAGAATCAATTTAGAGGCCAAAAATTCCACCCATGCCGGGACTTGAACCCGCGACCTCTGGCTAACCGTCCCAGCGTTCTCCCAACTGAGCTAATGGGCAAGAGCAAGCATCGGCGAAATTTCGAGCCTCTTTACACCCTTCTCTGTATAACGTACAGGCAGCGACATCTGGCCGAAGCAATTTACATCACTTGCAGCTCCGAGTAACCCACTTTGCAGATAGGTTTTAACATCGGAATTATATCGCGGTACCTACCTACATGATTATATTCTAAGTTTGTAAAGAGGCTTGAAATTTCGCCGATGCTTGCACTTGCTCATTAGCTCAGTTGGGAGAGCGCTGGCACGGTTAGCCAGAGGTCGGGGGTTCAAGTCCCGGCATGAGTGGAATTTTTGGCCTCCAAATAGATTTTTTAAATTGTCCTCAGCACGGGTTAGTGCAAGAAAAATAATATAATCACGTTTATTTTCTGTTTTGTTTCCTGCAATCGAGGATCGATTCGTAAATCAACATTCTGTTGAGAATTATATCCACAACCTCTGGTTTCATAGTCAAGCGTGTTACCGCTTGACTAACGAGGCAGTCATTCAATGTTACAAGTGACGAGCTTCTTGGCCTCGTTTCGATACAGGGTTTTTTTTGACGTGAAACATCCTTCAGTTCGGTAGTGAGGTAGTGGGGGTCACTTACTAAAACCGCATGCAACGAAACATGTCGCCTCGGTGAGGGCTGTTCCTCTGTAACTATGTGTCGTATGCGATTCATTTATTTACCATTGAGTAGAGCAAACTAGCCAAAACTCGAATCCTCAGACACTGCACAATTTGAGCTAAAAATTAACGCTTACATAAAGACGTTTCACGTTAAATCAAGCTACAGTTTTGTTCTACGACTTTGGAAATTATTTTGGTCCATTTGGTAAACTTGGTAGTAAACAATAATTGCACGGTTTTTTTTTTAACTTTGGAATGGCGATGTTTGATAGAAAAGACAGAAAACGATTTACTGAAGGACATTGACAAGCGACATTGGTAGAGCGCGTAAAGTGCGAATTTAATAAAACTATATAAACCCAAAAGCGGTTGCCGAATACAAAATCTAATTGGGGTGTTTCAGGAATTGAATTTTTTAAAGTAACCTTCTAAATACGACATAAGTACATTACATTACATAAACTCACGCCTGTAACCCGAAGTGGTCGGCAGAGACCAGAGTCTGCCACTTGCCACGATCCTGAGAGACCTCTTTCGCTTCTTCGACATTGATTAGTCACTAATCACGCCGATTTCGAGTACTTTTTATCTTGCCCTTTGTTAATGCATAACCTAATTAGTCGAAGTAAGTCCGCCTGGGACCTCCCTTACCCTACCTTACCCTTGTAAATACGACAGTCGCGCTTATATCGAGGCAAAAGTGGGAAAAGGCGAGATGAATTTATTTTATTTGAGGCCATAATCTGTAGTGTTGACTTTACTCCACCCCAGGGGCTAAACCCCTCGTTGGTCTTCTACTGTCCTCGCAGATAATAAGACATCGAGGGTCACCAGAGGGATCATTTGGTCGGTTCGGAGCCAAATTGTATTACTGCGTGGAGTCAGTTCTCTGAATTCATTGACGCGTCACAGTAATTCGATACAATTTTTTTTTTTGCGAAGCACAAGATAAAAACTTCCAGAAACCGGCTTTTGTGTATGCCGCGACTTATTAGTGTTGATGAAGCGAAAAAGGTTCATCGGAATTGTGGCAAGTTGCAGACCCTGTTCTTTGCCTGCCCCTACGGGATCTAGGCGTGAGTTTATGTTGTGCAGTGAATGCCCAACTGAAATGTGAAAAAATTAAAATGAAAAAAAAACTTTATCTAGAAAAGGGTTAAAGAGTGGTTACTGGCTCCCAAACTAGGATTCCCTGTGCTATGGGTAGCCAGGATGTTGGGTAGATGTTGGCACCTAATGTAAAATTCACTCAACTAGAAAGAGAAATTTTGGTAATTAGAGGCGAGGTTCGAATGGCTTATTTCGTAAGAGCGGTGGCATACCGTTTAGAGGAGAGGGTTCGAATTTCGCTTCGGCCCCGACGAATAAAAAAACCGGAATAGTATTTCTCCCTACAAAACTCACACTCGAAAACGGCCCCAGACCTCTCGATTAGTCTTTTTATTATTGTTATTAATTCTTTATTGCGCAAAGACAGTGTACAAAAGGTGGACTTAATGCTAGTGGCATTTTCTACCAGTCTTCACCACTAAAATGAGCGCAAGATGTGCTTTGTAAATCACTCTGTGATTGGTCCATTCTGTGCGCCATGCGTGACGACGTGAACGTTGATTGGGCGATAGTAAGTGACAGCGTAGGTAGCTGACGGTTGTTTTTATACGCAAACGTCAAACCAGTGACGTCAGTGATCTATTGTATAACCCGTCGAAATATCTAGGTACGTCGCAAGATGGCAGTCTGACGGAGGCAGGTGCGTAGATATTTTTCCGGGTAATACTGAACTCGCTCCGATTGGCAACACAATTGAGCCCGCCATCTCATAACTAAACGTGGGGTAATTTTTTACCGCTAGTTAGACATCTATGTTTTTAACTATCACTGCTCGGCCGGGATTATTTCTTCCTATGTGAAGTTGACCTAAACTAAAGCCGGGTTTTGGGTACAGTTTTAGTTGATTATGACGAGGCACTCGGTCCGAGCGCACTGACCGTCGTCATAATCAACTAAAACTGTACGCACACGGTCCGAGCCTACTAAGACCGTCAAAACCCGGCTTAAGACCGTAGCTGATATTTAACTGCCTCGTTGGTCTAGCGTTTAACACGCTAGCCCACCAAAACAGAGGTCGTTGGTTTGATTCCGGAGGCAGCCGTACTAGATTTGTACAAGTGGCATCTGCAGTCTTGGTGTATTTTCATGTTTGTGACGTCCTTGCCTGGTTACTATATCACTGGGTTTCCTCGTTTGGGATCATGACAAGTGATTATGTTGCATGGTAGTTATTATTATTATTATCACAACCAAGCCTAAGCCTACTCCATCTAAAAAACAATGTCCCAGGCACTGCAGCGTCCGAGTGGTCCCTTCACCCATCTAGTGTGAGTGAATGTGCCACTGGACGCTGTGTAAATCATCTCATGACGTAGATGCAAAGGCCAAAGTTTATGACAAATGGAGTAGGCTAAAGTACCTAAAGAATGCTTGACAAAAATCTCTCCGTTTTACAAAATATGTTAATAAAAGGGTCTCATTAGGGACACACTAAAGCAGAGCTTAAGGGTACAACAAAGTTTTTCTCCGTCGTCGCCCTTTACCATTTCGTTGAATAAAAGATTGACTTAATTTCTATCACAAACTCATGTTTGCACAAACTCTCTAACAGCCAAATCTCTAAATATAAAAATATTGTTAATTTCATTGTAACAATTCGAAGTCATGTACAGCACATCAACCTTTACATTTAAGTTGCAAAGTCACCCGTGACGTAACCGTGCGTGCGTGCGTGAGTGCGTGAGTGCGTGTTGTGTGCGTGTGTGTGTTTGCGCGCGTGTATGTGTGTGTGTGTGTATGTGTGTGTGTATGTGTGTGTGTATGTGTGTGTATGTGTATGTGTGTGTGTGTGTGTGTGTGTGTGTGTGTGTGTGTGTTTGTGTGTATGTTTGTGTGTGTGTGTTATTTTAGCAACTTGTAGAATAATTGCTCAGGAATATTTTAGTACGTAAACTGTCTACAGTAAATATGTTTCGCATCTTCCATCATTTGCATTGTTTTATAATAAATAATCCAAACTTTGAGTGAAACTGGGTGAGGTGGTCTGTTATGATTTGCAATAACTTTATCAAACAGTTAGCTTAATGGCGCTCACGGGTCTAAACCTAGGCCTAAGCGCCTCTAAACCGGGTCGAGAGACCTAAATAACAGTTCACATTTTAGCCTCCGCCATAAATAAAACCGAGGGGAACTTTTGCTTAGAGGTTGCTCCAGAGCAATCCTAAGGCCTTGTCCAGAAAGTGTGAATTTGCCGCGAATACACGTTAAAAACTTTCGACTCTAAGGCCTTGTAAAGGAAGAGCGTATTCGCCGCGAATACGCGCTTAACACTCCCGGCTCTAAGGCCTTTTTCAGAAAGGGCGATTTGCCGCGAATACGCGCTTAAATTTCTCGACTCTAAGGCCTTGTCCAGAAAGAGTGAATTCGCCGCGAATACGCGCGACGCTTATAGACGAGTTGTATTGGTGCCCAGGTACCTCCCCAAAGCGCGTATGAATTCGCGCGAGACGATTCTCGCCAACCCATCCGGTCCTTTGCTAGTCTCCTCCAATGTTTTCCAGCCTACTTCACAATGTCGTCAGCTCACCGAGCTGGTGGTCTGCCTTAGTTAACCGGCATTCTACCAAATGCCCCAATCAAAAGAAAAAAACCGTCGTTATAATTTAATTATCCATTTCCTTCCGTGGATGTCGTAGAAGGCGACTAAGGAAATAAATTACCAGGAGACGGACAGCAGCGTCTTCCAATTTTCGTTGTCACAGAGGCACCTGAGGCGTTTGGGGTCCGAGGTGGCTGGGTGCCATACATTACTGTATGGTACCCGGCTGCCTTTGACTCTATATGCCTCACATGTTCTCTTCACGATTGTTATGTTTTATCTCTTTTTTTTTCTGACGTTCGTGTCTTTTGTTTGTGTACCTTTATGTTTACTTCGTGTTTCTGTGACAATTTAAATAAATATCCTCTTTCTTTCTTTCTTTCTTTCTTTCTTTCTTTCTTTCTTTCTTTCTTTCTTTCTTTCTTTCAACTGCATACTGCAATCACCAACCCGCCTGCCAAGAGTGGCAATTATGGCAAAAGCCCTTATGGTCGTGAAAACCACGGGCCTATGCCCTGCAGTGGGCGTCAAATGGCTGATGATGGTGATTATTTAATTGCAATCCGGCAAAATTCTTCTTCTTCATATGGTGTCTGTCTGACTAGAGAAGGTCGGCGGTCAGCTCCATATAATTTATCCTTGTCTCTCGCAAGGCGAAAAAACTCGGCAGCGCTCGCGATTCCAGTCCACTCCCATAGGTCTCTCAACCAGGATTCCTTTCTTCTGGATACGCGTCTCTTTCCATATTATATATTTTTTCCAATAGTATGAGTTGTAGGAGACTATATCTTGGGTATCTGACTACATGCCCCAAGTTTGCAATCTTCTTCGGATTGTATTCCAAAGATCGCGTTTCTTGTTGACACGTCTTAGAGCCTCCCGTGGGTACACTTTTTGAGTCCACCTAATTTCAGGCATTTGACATTATGATTAGTTGGCGCTTACCGTTATTGTTAGTTTTGGTTACATTTTACAATTTAATCAAAGACACTATACTTAACTCTTTTCCTTAACGTTATCGTATCATTAAACGTTATTTGTATATTAAAGCCAAACTAAGTTTGTGTGGGAACTTCCTTGTACGAACCATACACGTAAATAACAAGCAAATGTTTACGGAGGATCCCTTGGGAACGACCCTGTTACACGGAGTGGCATCACGCTTTTAGTTAGCAACTCCTAACGAGAGGCCAAAGTTTCATTTCAAACTTGTTTGTTTGCAGCTTTTTAAAAGGGCCCGCTTTGCCACAGAGTTGAATGGAAACAGAACACAAATAATTGGAGTGTCGATGGGAGACATTTACATTTATCTATTTAAAATTATTGCCTACACACTTATCTCCAGTCCGGACCGGACATAAATGTGTAGGTGGACCTCCAGCCAGGTGGCGCGACCACATCGTAAAGGCAGCAGGAAAGTCCTGGTTCTATACAAAAACATCAAACCATGTTTAACCCATCGAAATATCTAGGTACCCCGCAAGATGGTATTTTGCCGGGTAATACTGAACCGATTGGTAACACAATTCACAAGCCCTGCCTGCCTTCCTACCATTGAACGTGAAAAAACGACTGTCGCATGAATGAAGAGGGCCTTTGCCCTCTTCATTCATGCTACATGGAATATCCAAGAGCATTGGATATCAACGTGCTGAGGATGATGATGATACGAACTATTTCTTATTTCAAAATTGAGATAGTTGTAAATTTATGGCGCAAATATTTAAAAAGTCTGACCTGCGCTAGAAAGTAAAAGGGAACTCTTTAAAAGGCTATGGAAAGGGCATGCTCGGAATTTCTCTACGAGATCGAATCAAAAATGATGAGATCCTTAGACGAACGAAAGTCGTCGACATAGCCCAGCGGATTAGTAAGTTGAAGTGGCAGTGGGCGGGGCACATAGCACGCAGAACTGATGGCCGATGGGGCCGAAAAGTTCTCGACCACATTATCGGCAAGCGCAGCGTAGGACGACCAGCCACAAGGTGGACAGATGACCTCATCCAAGTGGCAGGAAGATGCTGGATGCAAGCCGCTTCCAACCGGTGTTTTTGGAAATCCATGGAGGAGGCAATGTCCACAGTGGACTTCTAAAATTTTGATATACATGTCAACCAGTTTTACGACGATGGTCCAAAATTGAAACGTTGACTGTGCTACCATATTTCTACGGGTTTCCATTGTACATGTCCAGACTCCGGGTTAGCATCTTAATATTTTGTTTACCTGCATAGTTATGTACGGTGGGTTAACAAAAATATATTAAAATATACATTTTTAATTTGACCTCTGTAAGACACAGGTCAAATATAAAATGTGTACATAAAAATTTAGCATACATTTTTTTACATTTACGAGTATTTTTTTAATTTAATTACATAAAAAGATAATTAGATAATTCAGACAAAAAGTATCCGAAACCGGCGTGCGTGCATGCAACGACTTATAAATGTTGATGAAGCGAAAGTGATCTGTCAGGATTGTGGCAAGTGGCAGTCCCTACGGTTCTCTGTCTACCCGTCTGGGATACAGGCGTGAGTTTATGTTTAAATGATAAAACAAAGATTTACGATTTTTAAATTTCTTTCAAGCTTTTTTGTGCAAAAATAAAAGGAATTAAATTTACCTGATATTTTTTATTTTTCAAAGAAGTAATTTACATTTTTCCTGTAACCGCTCTGAATCCTGTAGCCGCTCTCGGAAATCTTTTTGTTTTATCTATTAGCGGCGATGGATATAAAGCAGTTTTCCGAAATTTCCTAGTCTGATTTTTTTAAGGATGGCCTACGTCTTAAGTCAAAGTCAAAGTCAAAAGTTTTTATTCACTATAAAAACAAAATGTTTACTTAATGAACGTCAAAGCTGTTAGTTTCACAATTAATAGATTATGCGGAGAAGAAGCTAACAAAGAAACTCCACATTTATTCTTTTCAAAACAGGTTTGCTTAATTAACAGAGTTTTCAACTTAAAGTTACACTACACTAGATACAATCGTTCCTGTTAACATTATTTAAATACCAGACATCCTTGTCTTGCAAATAATCCTTAATGTTATAATAGGCTTTTTTGCACAGAGTATGCTTAATACATTTTTTAAACCGCGTCGGTGGTAGGTAACTCTAATATATCTTGAGGAATCTTATTGTAGAACCGTACACAGTGCCCCATAAAGGATGTATTAACTTTTGCAAGTCTTAAACGTGGAAATGACAATTCATGTTTATTCCTAGTATCAATATTGTGATGGCTACCAACATTTTCGAAATTGCTGATGTTTTTTCTAACATACATTATATTTTCATAAATGTATTGACTTACAACTGTTAAGATGTCAATAAGATGTTAATAGCAGTCAATTCACCGTACTTGTATTGTGCCAACCGTTTCAGGCCCTCGAGGCCTCGGGTGGAACAAACTCTCCGTTGTTTATTGCAAAGAAGTGCCTTTATCCTCATTCTGCGATTAAGTTGTGTCCACACAATGGTTTTGACACGTTTTTTGTCGGCTTCGGCCTGGAAACGCTTTGAAATTTGAAATACCTACCGCCTTTTATTTTGCGACGATATTTCAGATTAGTCGTGCAATCGTACCGCAGTGATTACTTCGGCAGCACATAGAATTTTACGGCAGACAGAAAATGTAATTGGTATACATACGTACTGTAACGATTCCTCTTTATAGTAGCTGGCTGGCAGAGCCTTCTCGTCTTATTTTGAGTATTTTGAAGGGAATCGTTACGTTTTGTTTTAGATGTCAGTCGATCCCCAGCTAGGCTAGGGAATCGATGAAAAAAAGAGAATAAAATAATATTGCTCCTTAATCCGCGTTTTAAATAAGTAGCGTGTTACACAGTACATACATAACCTCACGCCTGTATTCCAGAGAGGTAGGCCAGGAGACCAGGGACTGCCACTTGTCACGATCCTGACAGAGCACTTTCGCTTCCTCAGCATTCATTTGTCGTTGCATGCACGCACGCCGGTTTCGGGTACTTTTTAGGCTTCCGTACCCGAAGGGTAACAAACGGGACCTTTGTAATAAGACTTCACTGTCCGTCTGTCTGTCTGTCTGTCCGTCTCCCACCAGGCTGTATCTCATGAACCGTGTTAGCTAGGCAGTTGAAATTTTCACAGATGATGCATTTCTGTGGCCGCTATAACAACAAATACTAAAAACAGAGTAAAATAAAAATTTAAGGGGGCTCCCATACCATAAGCGTAATTTTTTACCGTTTTTTGCTCGATATTAATAACGGCAACAGGTAGACGCTTGAAATATTCACAGAAAATTTAGATCAACATTCGCTTCAAAAATAAAGCATTAAATTAAAATAAAATCCCATACAACGAACGTGATTTTTGCCGTTTTTTCTCGATTCTTGTATCTAATGTTGTATAGATAGTGGTACGGAACCCTTCGTGCGCGAGTCCGACTCGCACTTCGCCGGTGTTTTGTAATTGGTATTGCTGACCAATGACTCCAACCCTTATAATTATAGTTTTTTAGTTAGCCGATTTTGTGACCCACTGCTAGGGAAAGGCCTCCCCCCGTAATCTTCCACTCCTCCATGTGTTAATTAACCCTCTCCCATCCGGATAAAAGAGTTATGCGATCATCCCACCATCTCCGCCACAGTCGACATGATAGTGAAGTGGTGAAAATATATAAATTAATTTTCTGCAAACCGCTTTAACTTGCACAACGCAGTAGCAGGTGTAAATGTAAACTTACTTTTTCCGTTGCTACAGGGTTAAATCTCAAATAAGCCATTTCTGAAACACATCAATTACAGTTTGTGTTTTACAACAGGGCCGTTATTATGAAGCAGCGATATGTTCGGAAGGGTCGTCAACGTCGCGCTTGGGCTCGACAATTCTCTTGAATCTAGCGACAAATATCCTAGTTCTTTTTTTGAATAGTTTTTAAATTTCCTGCCACTGCGTGAAGAACACTAGAAATGCGTGGCTCTTTGTTAGCCCAATGATGTCATATCATATCTTGAGATACAGATTTTGACACTAACAAGCCACTTCCGATAATGTCTCATGTTTCATAATAAGGCCTCAGGTTTACTTCTGCAAGCTTCTTCTTGACATTGTCATTTTCGAAATAACAGCATTTATGTAATACTATTAAATTCGCGGTTGACGCGTTCCACCAATGCCATCGAATTGTCATAATAAACTAAGACATTCATATGTTATAGGATTTCACATAAAGAATTTTAAAATCCGTGTCGTTCGGCGCGATCGATACTTTTGGCTAGGGTAGTTGTAATTCACAAATAAATATAAAAGTTGACGTCTTTCAAAAATAACGCTTTTTAGGTATACAACCTAAGCATCGAATCCAACTTTTGCTTTGCAAATAGCCAACGGTATCGCGGGCCAATATTAGTTTACCGTTTATTTAACTGCCGGACTACAATGATTTTTAATTTTACACAATTGGGTATTTTACAAAATATCAAATGAGTTACTTTTAAAATGGAATTTTGTATGAAAATACTGGCTTATGACGTCACATTTCAGAGCACTCTTTTTATGTTTAATCTATTTAAAAATTTTAATATTCAGTAATTGACTAAAAGAGATACATTTTCCGAGATATTTTTTAATTTTTGTTTTAATCGAGCATATGAAATTATTTATTGTTGATCGTATCAAATACCTTATTTTTTTATTTCAATCATTCACAAACTAATAAACAAATTGAAGTCTTTCAGAAATTACGCTTTTCAGTGGCAGCCCTGTATACCTTAGCGCCGACTTTAACCTTCGCATTGCAAATAGCCGGCGGTATCGCGGCTCAATATTAGTCTACCGTTTATTTAACTGCCGGGCTATAAAGATAGCCTGTCTGACTGCCTGTTTGCCTAGGCGGGGGGTTCTGAACTGGATGAGTTATGCTCAAAGGTTTGGCATCATACACAGTGTACACAGGGCACAGGGTATCCTAGTTTGGGACCAGCCACTCTACTCTCGACTCAAATTTAGGCAACTTGCGTTACAATTGAGTACATTTATGTAATAGTTTAGCCAGAACATGCTTTCAGTTTCCGATGCGCTCTGAAGGACCAATATTTTTTTATTAGGTCGTTATTTAACTTATTGCACTTACAGGCTTGCTTAGGAAAAAAAATATTTTTCTAACACGTTAGAACATAAATAGCAATAGCATTTCTCATTACCCAAGACTATTTAAACACTATTTGAGGAATTTTTTAGAGGAACGGTGTATTTTTATAAAAAATACTGTTATCGTATTGCATACCCCACGACTCCAGTGCCCTCTACGCCTTTAATTATTTTCCGCTGTAACTTAAACATAAGACAAACTCACGCCCGTATCTCAGAGACGAGGGTTTATTGTTTGCGATCCTGATAGACCTCTTTCGCTTCATCAACGTTCCTTAGTCGTTGCATGCACGCACACCTGTTTCAAGTACTTTTTATCTTGCCCTTTGCTAATACATCCCCTATTTCGTCGAAGTACGTCCGCCTGGGACGTCCCTTGCCGGCCTTTCCACCCACATACGCTCGTTATATTTCTTTCGTCACTTCCGCCTCGACACTGAATGAAAATCTAAACACGAAAGGCAAAGAGCACTCCAGTCGCTCTGAAAGGCTCTTTTGTAGTTCGACAATATCAATTCCACGAGATCACCATACCATTAGCATCCGCACAGTGTTGCCAGATACGTCTTTTCAAATTTCGCAACCTAAATAATTGTAGAGACTGAAATACAAAATGGAAACCATAAAAACATGATTTGTTTGATTTAACTAGTAGACCACAAACATTCGGAGAAAAAATACAATAATTGGCCGCCTTATTGCTTATAAAACAATCTTTTGGGTCACCTTATATTAGAATGACTGCCGCTGCAAATACTAGTTTATATGAATATACTTCCGTATGCGTAATAAAATAATAATAGACCACATACAAACGAGATAAACAATTTATTAGGACTGGACGCAATTGCGGGCACTTATTTGCAACTACGTGCGGGTGCCGGTAAAGAAAATGAAAAAATCCTACTAATAGTACGCGAGCTTGCACATTTTCGCATTTTCACAGTCACCTGTGAGTACATGATAGTCACTCTTGATAGCCAGATATCAGTTACTGTGGCTGAATACGGTCGCATTAATTTATACGTTTTCATACATTCAATAAATGCGGTGATTTTTCCGCATGCTAAGTAACCTCCAGTGCAATTCAGCCTTTAATATTATTAATATCAACAAACACATTACATTACATAAACTCGCGCCTGTATACTGGTGGGGTAGGTAAAGAATGTCACTTGTTAAGATTCTGACAAACCTCTTTCGCTTAAAAAAAACTTGATCTGGACGGATATTTACTCGTTTTTTTTTTCATATTACCTACATTTTTCCGAGGCTGGTCTTGGTAGACCGACATAGACATAACATAGATAATCTACCGAGCCCACGGCACTTGCAAAAGTACCGATGCATCGGAAATTTGTATATGAAAAAAAAAAACGAGTAAATATCCGTGCAAAATCGGTTTTAAAAATATTATTCATCAAATTAACCTATGATCTTTGACTTGATAGTCAAACGTGTTACCGTTAGACCAACGAGGCATTCACAAATGCCGCTCATGCTTGCCATAGTGCCCGACGACGGGTCGAGTCACTTCCTAAAGATCTATTCACATTATTACGAGCAGGCGACGTGCGTGCGGCACGATTTCAAATTAAAATAACCCTTAAATACTTATGAAGTTAGAGGTTACAATACAAGTACGAAAAAGATCGTCGTGTCGTGCCCATTGGCCGCAAGTGGCATAGTTTTTTTTGCAATAGCAGTCTGTAACAATAAAAGCACTTAAGGTTTATTTTAGTTTGCTTCGTTGCGCACTCACGTCGCAGGCCCGTTGCAATGTGGATAGTCCTTTAGCGCGCTGAGAAACGAAACGTCCCGCCAAAAATGGCACACCTGGCAACACTATCCCCACACTGGGGTCCTAATAAAATCCATTTTCGGTGTAGCTAGACGCAATAAAAATTCAGATTCCCTTTACTGCGCCGACGTAGGAGCTTTATGTGGGGTGTAATGGAATGATGATGGAATGCGCTGCCGCGAAAATGTGGATATTTAGGTTTATTGCTTTAAATCTAGATAATAGATAGATACAATATTCTTTATTGTATGTATACCAGGAAGCACATAAGAGAATTAAACAATAATATAGTACAGTACAATTAGCGGCCTCATTACTTAAAGAAACTTCTTCCAGGCAACCATTGACAGAAAAAAATTGAGAAGCTAAATGATTTTATAGTGTGCAAAGACATTTTTTTATAGAACAGCGATTCCTGATCTCGAGACCGCGTAAGATGGCGGGATGGGCAAAAGGCCTATAGATATCATCATCACCCCACATCAGAGGATAATTCCTAAAGTGGGTTCCGTGGTTCACTGGGGTTCTGCGCAACATTCGTCACTGAATCGTTGGATTATTTTGATAGTTAAGTAATTCATGCGCTACACATATTATTTTGGGTCGATGTAATAGGGCAGTGACTAATTGATGATATCTTCAGAAGCTTGGAGTGAAAATGAAATCTCGCATTTCATATATAGGCATAGAGAACCATGAAATATCCGTGTGGCGCCGTATTAAGAATAGCGTCACTCCATTTCATTCCGTGGATGTCGTAGAAGGCGAGTAAGGAAATAAATTACCAGGAGACAGGCAGCAGCGTCTTCCTGAGATTCCAACCGCATACTGCGATCGCCAACCCCCCTGCCAAGCGTGGCGATTATGGCAAAACCCTTTATGGTTAGGCAAAACCATTAGGGAGGCCTATGTCCTGCAGTGGGCGTAAAAATGGCCGATGATGACGATGATCCATGAAATAAAAGAGGTTTATCAGTGCTCCATATCCTTAAAAGTTTAGGTACCGCTATCATACATTATTCAGACGTAATTTTACGATAAATATATCTGATCCGATGGACGGGTGAAGGGGTGGACGGGTGAAGGGGTGGACGGTCTGACAGATAGATGGACGGACAGACAGATAGATAGATAAATGTTTTCTAATCCTGCCCCCTTTAATTTCTACCTTTCTCGTTGTGCCATAACAGGTGTAATAAAATCCATTAAGATTGCTTTTAATATACCCGCGTGGGCTTTGCGCATATTGCTTCTAAGGAGAGTAAGATACAGGTTGTTCCAGGGTAAAATAATCTTACATCCGGGTTTCACTGGTACTGGTGGTAAGAAATATACATACATAAACTTACACCTGTATCCCTGATGGGTAGGACAGAGGGGTAGGGACCGGGGTCTGCCACTTGCCACGATCCTGGCAGATCTCTTTGGCTTCATCAACATTCATTAGTCTTTCGAGAGTTTTAGGTAGTTATTTATATTATGGGCTTGTTTAGTATGAAGTCTAATAAATTGATACGAAATAATTATGTCTAGTTTCTACGTAACAGAGAGACGAAGTTTGTAATACCTTCTCATGGAAAATAGAGCTGGTCTTGATACTGTCGAGTTTAGACGTCCGTACACCGATCAATATCGACGTAATTTCGACATTTTCGTCTAGCTAGCCGATCCGACGCGTCGCCCGTCTGCGCTCACGCGCGGTGACCACCGGACTGCGGTGCGACCGAAGCTCACCGAGATCTCGCGTTTCGTAGTTATGTATATTGTATAGGGGCGTTTCGGACGTTAGTAGGAAGATTGGTAACTGATTCTTATTTAAACTGTGCTTTAGTCGATAAGAACGGTCTTAAATAAGTATTATTATTAGATATTATTTGGTGCATGCAACGACTAATGAATGTTGATGACGCGAAGGAGGTATGCAAGGGTCGTGGCAAGTGGCAACCCCTGGTCTCTACCTACCTCTCCGGGGCACCGGTGTGAGCTTACGTAATGTAATTATTTGTATTTATGTTTTAATTTAATGTAAGTGAAGAAAGCTGTATAGAAATTCCATTTTGTACTAGGACACTCTGTAGCGGACTCAAAGCGCCCGCGTTCGCTACGAAAGTTGCGCCTCTTAGGGGGAATTGCAAGAGAACTTTGAAGTTTACTTTGTAGTGCGTGTAACAAGTGATGTCCGTCGGTGGCTTAGCTTGCTAATAGAATGTGGAACAAACTTTAAACAAAGACGCCACAAGGAAGATACGCCGCTTTTGCATACCAAACCACTAATAAGGTAAACTACAAAAATGTTACCCGTTTGAAGTTTTTTTTTTTTAAGAATAATTATTTTCACACAACACAATCAGCTGTCTAGGGGGTTGAGTCCGTAAAATGCAAAGTTGTTCAATAGAGTCATATTAGCATGATAATGGTGGTCTCATTGGCAATATTGGTAGCCTGTTAACCGATCGCATTTCAATGGTAAAATCCGTGCGACTTAACTCGGCGCCTCGCGCTATTCGATGTTCTTCGAGAGAGAGAGATGCCTATTTAATTTGCGCGGGTTATGCCATTGAAATGACATTGTACCGCTATTGCTTAGTAGACTAACAAATAGAGGGAAATAATAGCTATTGTCGTGCTTTTAACATTTTGTTGAAAAACTATGACTTTATTAGATTCTTGTGCCTGTGCTATGGTAACCCGGCAAGTACAAATCAAGTATATTTTGGAGTCGGTGCCTAAAATATATGTGCTGGTCATGAAACTGGGCACCGACTACAAATTATACTTCTACAATACCTACATGTATACATACTTCTATATATTTAAATTACTTCTAACTTTTTAGTGCTGTAGTGTTTCGGAGTAGGTTTTTTTTTGCCATTTTTAGTGGGGGAGTGGGAGAAAAATAAACAATTCCCTTATAAGGATAATTAATCTACCCTGCTTAATTCATTGCTTTAAAATTTGACGTTCTACATTTTCATCTCCAAAATTCTTCACCAGAACATCAAAAAATTAACTTGGGACTACTTTTACGCTATTTTATGAAACACGGATATTACTAAAAGATAGGCCCAATTACTGCTGTCTCTGAAAGGCTTCATCAGATCTTCACCAAATTAAAATGGGACCAATGGGACGTTATATCTGTTCGAAGAAAAAAATAATTGTTGAAATCAGTTAAGATTTGACGGAGTTATGCGAAAACATAGCCAAAAAAATATACGCGTCGAATTGATAACCTCCTCCTTTTTTGAAGTCGGTTAAAAACTGTAGGGAACACGACCCTGGCCTCCCCTTTTAACGTAATGAAGTAACTTTTGGGGTTTCAAAAGCCATTTTCACATCTCTGCAATTGAAATTGGCAACCTATTTATATCTCCTTAGCAACAGTGATCCCCAGTTTCTCGTACACTGCCGGCCTATTAATCTACTGTTTCCAGTTGTCAGTCGTTTTAAATATCATTAAGCTAGCCTATGTGCCAAGCTTCTTATGCAATAAAGAATTTTAATAATAAAATTATGCATGGTGATTTTGAAAATTTGAAATGAAAAGAACACTCTCAAAATATAGCTAACGGCTATATTTTGAGAGTGTTCTTTTCATTGTGAAAAATAGGATTATTCACAGAACAAAAAAAAAGAATTAATGATTTATCGATAATGGTAACAAATTTGTAAATGTTCGCGATTTCCGACCTTTTCCTTGAAACTGTGAATCCAAATTCAAAGTGGTAGGAAGTACCACGGCGTTGAATTTTTTTTTATATGGCCTCATAAGAAGGCTCAAGGTCACGCAACGAGCCATGGAAAGGGCTATGCTCGGAATTTCTCTACGAGATCGAATCAGAAATGATGAGATCCGTAGACGAACAAAAGTCGTCGACATAGCCCAGCGGATTAGTAACTTGAAGTGGCAGTGGGCGGGGCACATAGCACGCAGAACTGATGGCCGATGGGGCCGAAAAGTTCTCGAATAGAGACCACATATCGGCAAGCGCAGCGTAGGACGAACAGCCACAAGATGGACAGATGACCTCATCCAAGTGGCAGGAAGGCGCTGGATGCAGGCCGCTTCCAACCGGACTTTTTGGAAATCCATGGAGGAGGCCTATGTCCAGCAAGTGACCTCTTGTGGCTGAATGATGATGATGATGATGATATGTTAAATGTATGAGAGTGTGTCAATTAAAAAAAGAATTGATTTGGCCGGCACCGACCATAAGTCACTCCACGCATAGTTTATCACTCCATGTATAGTAAGCAGAAACCTGGGACGCATTACAAATAACTACAATTCATAGTTTATTGTCACAATTCGACGTACACTGCGTAGCCAAGTCTTTCTTCTTGCTAATCTGTAGTTTTACGGACTTTGCAATGAACATCGAATTGTCTCAGTAGTAGTTCTAAGAAATAGGGTTCAGGGTTTGCTACTTGCCACGATGCTGACAAATCTCTTTCGCCTCATCAACATTGATTAGTCGTTGCGTGTACGCAAGCCGGTTTCAGGGTACTTTTTATCGTGCCCGTCGCAACGCTCCCCCAACCCTCTTTCTCCTGTGAACCGCAAATATGTCTAGCGCATGAAACATTGTCTCGCGCTAATAAATATTGTAAAGCCTTTTAATACCCCCTTTATTCTAACAATACCTGATAAAAGACGCTGTTATTGAGCATAGATTACTGTGCTATGCTATAGGAATATATGCTATATTATAGGAATCCATACTATGCTATAGGAATCTAGGCTCGATAACAGAGCCTTTTGTCGAGAATATCTAAATGACCTCTTTTGCTGACTATCCACCGACTGTACCCCACATAGTTGTTGACTTTGAAACATCAAAGTTCGCAATTACTCGGCCCTTCTTCAAATTTCGATCTCGAAGCTGGCAAACAGTGGGTGCTACTCGGGATGTCGGGATGCAAAAACAAAATGCTAGAAACCTGCCTCTAAGTCAGTAATTTAAGCATGGATTGACACATTGTCTTGTCCTACGTAGAGGTATTTTTTCATTGATTTATGGTAGTTGAAGAGAAAAAGTAAAAAAAAATTTTTCTTCAATACCGTCACCGGGGCGCGACCGTTTTTTACAAAACGTAAATAAATCTGAAATTGTTGTATCGAAGTAAACATTGCTCATTGCTTCGCGGACAGCCAGACGTCTACTTTGAAAACCATTCCTTTAGAAGAAACTGAAAAATATCCAAATTACATAAAAGACGCAACTTTCTTACAATTTTACTAAATTATCAAATAATTGTTTTGTGCGCCCTTTTCAAGAGCGTTGGTAGCCTAGTGGGTAGAACATCGGACTCGGAAACGAGAGACCCAGGTTCGATCCCAAGTGCGGGCATGACTCGGTTTTCTAAGTTATGTACATTGTGACGTTATAGTACCAATACCACACGCTAACGGTGAAGGAAAACATCGTGAGGAAACCTGAGTGTCTGAGCTAATCACATACCTCAGCGCTTGAAATTGCCAATCCGCGGTGGGCACGCGTGGTGATTAAGCCCATACTCTCTCCTTGAAAGAAGGCCTGTGCCCTACAGTGGGACGCATATAGGCTGATTATATTATATGCCTCACATGTTCTCTTCTCGATTGTTTTGTTTTATCTCTGTTTGTTGACGTTTGTGTCTTTTGTTTGTGTACCTTTTGTTTACTTTGTGTTTCTGTGACAATTTAAATAAATATCCTCTTTCTTTCTTTCTTTCTTTCTTTCTATTATGCTACGCGCCCTTTTCAAACTCATAATGTAGATAGCAATGGCCATCTCTTCGTGATATCATATCCAGACTTAATTTATTTGAACAATTTGCGATTATCGCATTATTCAATCAAAGACTGGTCTCGACAAGGGCGCAAGACTGCCTGAAAATATGGCTTGCTTAACACGATCAATAGAACCATTTAATGTAAGTCCTATGAAAAATTTTCCGTATCGGGCACTCAGAAATATATTACGCAAAGTCAGCGTGTTCCAAACAAAATTAATCTCAAAAGAATAAATCTTTTGAAATGCGGAATTTGGTCTTGTCAACTAACGACAGGTTGATTGATTAGATCCTATCAACAATAGATTTCAATATCATTCCTTAAATAAATTAAATTATAATATAAGCAAGCTTAAAATGTCACCCAGAAAGAGTCACGGTAGCCCCCCGAAACTTGGCAAATAGAGAACGTACATTGAGCAACAATTTTGTGTAAGTTGTGCGGACTTTTCCAAGAAAGTTCAGTCGAGTTGTGTCTCAAACTAGCTCATATTAAATGCCTGTGGCCCCAAATCTTTATGTTCTAGTTCTAGTTAGACCTGAGATTTCCGCACTTAGCCTTATAGTTGGGCCATTGTACGTAGCAAGCGCTAAGGTATGTAAATACCTCAGACACTAGGGTTTCCTCACGATGGTTTCCTTCACAGTTAGCGTGTGGTATTGCTATTACAACTTCACAAATGTACGTGACTTAGAAAGCAAAGTCATTGGTACATGCCAGGATTCGAACCCACGACCTCCCGAATGACAAGCCGGCGTTCTACCGCTCCGTTACCAACGCCATGCCAAATCTTAAATAAGGAAGGAGCATAAGGGCTTGTTCTCTAGCGCCACCAGCAAAAAAACATACACGTTCATTTGTGGGTGGTTTGAAAGCCACGGTTATGTAATTAGTAACGTAAAATAGCATCTATTTAGACCATTACTTTTCAGTATAGACGTAAATAAATATAAAAAATAGTTGAGAAATCATGTTTGGAGTTGCGAAATCTTGTTTAAAAAAATAAGTACCGTCTCCCCGTCTAACAGAAAAATGACCCGTGGACCCGCGGCACGCTCGCCCGCTCTGGATGGCTACTAATGGCTCCCACAGAGTCGAGTTTGTGTCGAGATATTTTTGAAAAAAACAAACTACCGTGTTCGATAGCTATTGTCAGGCGCGTTCATTTTGCTGTGTCTTTCAAACCACCCAAAATTATTTCAGTATACTCTTTTAGCCTTTGGCCACACAGAAGGGACCTGAGGCGAGAGCGCGGTGGTTGAAAATGGCTTGACGTCGCACGCTAGCGGCGGAGGGCATTGCGTTCCCGAATATGGTGCCGATCGGATCTCCCGAGCAAACATCATATTATGTACAATTAAGTATATATTCTACTATCTGCATTCTCTCAATCACGTCAATATTGACTCTTAGAACCCACGACCTTGGGCCATATTTCATAAAGCGCCAATTCGTAGTTTATTATAAAAATTCAATGTAAATTGCGTAGCCGAGTCATACTACTATTGATCTGTGGGTTGGTCGACTTTGCAATGTACATAGAATTGTCATAGTGTAACGGTGCAAACCTTACACCATTTCCGCTCTTCTTTCATTCTGTCTATCGTCTTAAACTCAAAATTTAAAATTACGTCACCCATTCTAGATTTCATTGGGATCATTGTCACTACTTCACCTTTTAACGAAACACCACTACTGACAAAATTACTTGTGAATTATCTATTTTCCTGTTTTGATTCTGTATTTTTACGAAGTTCTCTGTTACTTTGCTATAAAACCAGTTTTTAAAGTTGTCTACGTTATATTTTATCATTCACATCAATAATCCTGTTTCAGTAATACCTACTAATAGTGAACCACGAATGTTAGTTCCATGAAACAGGCCCCTGGGCCGCGTTTCAATAAACTACATTAATATTATATAATATTAATTTTAAGCCGTTGACATTTTATATTACAATTATTATTGGTGGTGCCTTTTTCCACAATCTGTACGCCACATGAGGCAGAGCATGTACAGAACTAATTTAAATGTCTCCATCCTATCAATGTACTAAATCTTCACAAATAAATATCTTTGTCTACCATTCATAGTTTATTACAATTATTCGATGTACATTCATCATCATCAGCCACTCGACGTCCACTGCAGGACACAGGCCTCCCTCATGGCTCTCCTAACCATGAAGGGTTTTGCCATAATCGCCAAGCTTGGCAGGCGGGTTGGCGATCGCAGTATGCGGTTGGAGTCTCAGGAAGACGCTGCTGCCCGTCTCCTGGTAATTTATTTCCTTAGTCGCCTTCTACGACATCCACGGAAGGAAATGGAGTTCATTACGTAATCTATTAGTACAGTCTTCCTTTGTCAATATTGTGAACTTGTCAAAGAGGCTTATTACATGTCATCATCATATCACCATGGTGACGACGGCTGCTGACCGTATGGACGGTCCGTTTCTGAGACACTGGATGAACTTACCGACGAACTCCAGTCTCTCAGAGGGGAGACCGGGTCTTTTAGTAGATAATTATTTATTATTATTTGTTTGTTTGTTCTGTTTAAATGTACTGTTATTTTTGTAGTGTGTTATTTACTTTGTATATGGATCTCGATAGGTATCTGAAATGAATAAAGTTTTATTATTTATCATCATCATCATCAGCCATTTGACGCCGACTGCAGGACACAGGCCTCCCTCACGGTTTTCCAAGTTTCCCGGAGCTTATTACTTTGAGCAGATTGTTTGTCATACGGTAAACCACCTGTCCACCAATCCGTAAGGCAAACCATTCGCCAAACACCCTATACGAACCTTCTTTTTCTTTCTATTCTGCGTTAGTGACTGTGTTACACCGCGGGAAAACGTACACTAACGAGGGATGCAAAGTTTTTCGTGCCCCTGCGGTTGTATACATTTACGGCCGTTTTGCGGCGCATTCCTTTGCTATCATGGTACGTTGGAACTAGGAAATATTATAAATAAATAACTTCCACACGTCACAATCACTTGTCCCGGTCCCAAGCTAGGATACCCTTTGCTATGGCAACCAGACAAGGACGTGACAAACATGAAAATACACCCAGACTGAGGCCATTTGAAGATTTTTATGCGGATAAATACAGAAAAATACAAAGCTACTGACCTTCGGCGTGGTAATCAGACGTGATACCGCTAGACCAATAAGGCAGCCAAATTAACTTGTTTATTTATTTATTTGCGAACAACATATCAACTTATACACGAGTAACATAGTCGATGTTTAAATTTCTGGTTCGCATCCACAACATATGCAGAGAATTAATTAAAATTTGTGTTGGTACACGAACGAAAGTCGTCGACGTAGCCCAGTGGATTAGTAAGTTGAAGTGGCAGTGGGCGAGGCACATGGCACGCAGAACTGACAGCCGATGGGGCCGAAAAGTTCTCGAATGGAGACCACATATCGGCAAGCGCAGCGTAGGACGACCAGCCACAAGATGGACAGATGACCTCATCCAAGTGGCAGGAAGAAGCTGGATGCAGGCCGCTTCCAACCGGTTTTTGTTATTCAATTTAGACAAGAAAGATGGATAATGCGAAAATTCGAGTGATTATGAGGCACCCATTTTTCGTATTTTTTTATTTTATTGATTTGACGCAAGTGAGTCAATATTGTGGGTAAGGTAACGTTAAACCATGCCGCTAATTCCTGGGTAGTTTGACTAGGGTCGGCTTCCACTATTTCTCTTAATTCATCGTTATTCACCTGTGTGGGCGGTCTTCCTCGTGGCTCGTTCTTTAAGTCGAAATTTCGAAATTTTCGTATCTGTCCATTGAATTGCATGGCGAGCGATATTGTACCTTAAGATAAAATATTATCGTATCTTCGCCGTACATGACGCCCTTTAATGTCATCAACCCATCTCTGACTGCCTTTGTCCACCGTCCGACTTCTCGTCTAGCTAGATCCCCCGCCTATCTCCAATGTTTTTATGACAATATATTTATTTATTTCTCGACGTTTCGGCAACTTTCAAGCTACCGTGTTCATGGAAATTAGAAGCAGTCTTTATTGGGTACTTGTACTTTTTTAAAAGAAAAAGTGAGTGATTGAGATTATGTAAACGTAACTTAGAAAACAAAGTCGTCGGTACACTCCGGAATCGAAGTCAGGATCGTCCGGACACGAGGCAAACGTGAAGTGAAGAAGAAATCGTGTAGCTACCCCCTTTTTTTAAAAAAATTTTTTTTGGTGATTAAAATCAATTTTGCTGTAATTTTGGTGGAATTATCAATCCACAAACTTTTTTGGGTTTCAAGGCTCCATAAGGCTGTTGGAACTTTCTTATTTATTTGTCTTTTATTTTCTTAGCTGCAAAGGCCCACACGTAAAACGAACTTAAATAAAAAACATAAACAATGAAAACAAAGCCTAGTCTGCCGCACTGGATGATAAAAAAATATTTGTCTCATCCAGTGCTGCAGAATCAGGTTATGAAATTTTTCAGACAGGGTTTTCAGGATGCTGTTGTAGCTGGTCCTGATTCTGCGCATGAGGGAGGCGGTACTCTAGCGGATGACTGCACAAAAATAATCAACGTGCACCTCAGCGAACATTGCATGAGATAATCCATGACAAAAATCCTAACACAGGTTGTACTGTGCGCCGCTTTTTTGAAAATTTCCCGCAAAAATTATAGTCACCACAGTGCCAACAGGTTAGAACCTTTTCACTAAATTAGATCGGACTGGAACCACCCGTCGCGTAAAGACCTTCCCCCAGTAAACAATTTGCGCCGACCTAAACATTTTAACGAGAGAATTTCTTATAAGTAATATAAATAAACGAGAACTGAATACAGCTCCCTTTTACTCAACTAGTAACTTGAAGAATGCAGAACGACGTCATGCAATTATGTTTGTTTTTTTTTCTGGAAAAAATGTACTTTAGCGATATGAATGCCAATTATATTTATATCCTTGTTAAATTTTCCTGTTTTGCTTTTCGAGTGTACTTATTTATTAAAATAGGTAGACAAGATACATGGTACGTATACCTACATAAGATAAGAACTACGTAATTCTAGGTAAGTTTCTAGTTTTGAATTTTAGTAGTCATAAGTACAGTAATTGGGCATTTTCACAGTACCTGTGTACATTATACGGTATTGTGCAATTTTTTCAGCATCACACTGATGTCATTATCGAGTCCTGCAATTTTAGCCGCTGAAAGAAACATTTTGGAATTTGCCTAGCATTTCATAGTTCTCAAAAGTAAGTTTGTTTGGTACGTCTGGTTACCCATGATACAAAGTATTGTAGTTTGGGGACCAGGCAATATATATGTACACCTTTATGACAATAAAGTTTGTTGTAGGTATTGTATTTGTATTGTATTGTTTACAATTTTTATCTTTTAGCCAATAGTAACTACAATCTGTAGGAACATGGTATAAATCGACATGTATACATTTAAAGAAAGAAAGAAAGACATTTATTGCGGCTAATTAACACATCACAAGAAAGAAAAGTCATAACAAGTAACATAAATACAAAGGAAAAACAAGACACATACATACAAGGTAGGACAAGGCAAAGTCAAGCGTCAGAGTGCATCTTGTGGTGTGTCGAAGTTGCCACAAAGGGCATCTGACTCAGCATTGTGCTGAGGGTGTGAGCCCTCAGCGCTGGTTTTCAGTCATGTACATTATTATACATGTTCATCAACATTTTAAACTTTGTACAGTTGACAGCACATAAACTTACACGCGTGCACTCTACTCAGTTATTTTAGAAGCGATTTTGCAACAAAACTGTAGAGGTTGAGCTACTGTTGACTGACTGACAACTACATTTTTTAAGACTAAAGATTTGTTGAAATATGAAGATTCGTGAGAATTCGCTTTAACAGTACAGTTTCCATATACTAGCTCAACCAGTGATTGTGTTCACCTGGAGTTCAGATCATTATCATCATTATCATCAGCCTACGCTTGTCCACTGCTGGACATAGGCCTCTCCTATTGCACGCCACTGAGCACGGTCCTTGGCTACTCGATAAAAAATCGAGGAGTTTCATCGTGATCCATAAGCCGTTTTAGTAAGCCTGACTATTCAGTCAGGCATTCTGAAACGGTGGTTTGGTCATTCGGGAAACATCTGAAGTTTCACATAATATTGTGATAAAACTTTGTCTTTTGCTGCTTTTCTCGTTCACTAACAGAACAAGAGGAGCCATGAAACTAGAATAATTTAATGCCGTCATATTTTAAATTATTATGCAAATTTTAGTCAGCTCAAGTTATTTGGTTGCTTGCGAGATTCGTAGTATTCTCTACGGGGGAATTCTACGCAAATCTTATATTGGTTGGGTACAATCAAACGAGAAATGGGCTATTAAATTATGCAGGCAAATGCTACTCGCTGACTGTACAGCAAAATATTCTTAGGAAACCTGTGTATATGAAGTGTGTACCTCAGCCCTTAAAATCGCTAATTTTCAACGGGAATTCGTGTGGAATAAGCTCTTACTTTTTTTTCTGAGACAAAAAGTGTAGAAAGAGAATTCAGGGCAGTAGCACATATAAGGAAAACTATCGCGGCTAAGTAGGCCTTAGCCGCAAGTCAACGAGTCGTAAACGATTAACTTATAAAAGGAAACTTCCGTACAATTTCCATTAAATATTTCTTTGATGAAGTTGTTGGTCCTGTAAAGCAGGTAAAATCCCCTCCTTCTACGTAACCCTACACTGCGCGTGGCCCGACACGCACTCGGCTATTTTTTGTTTATACCAAGCACACGGGGGGTACAGTTTTAAAGTAAATCTAGGCGAAGGGGCGCAAATATGCTTAACCTTCGAATGGAAAAAACTGAAATGGAAGTGGCGGCAACTGGCTGTGTTGCCATACGAATATATTCCTTATGCCACCGTGCATACATTTACATGCGTGAATTTACATGCAGAATGTACCTAGTTTACAGAATTTTGAATGTTCAAGTAATAAAAATCGAAAATATTTATAAACCAAGAAGGGTAACATGGGTAAGGTTACCCGTCTTGGTTTATAAATATTTTCAATTTTTTTTGCTTGAATACCTCTTTCTTTGTATTACTAAGCACCCTATATACGTCCCACTGTATTGCACATGCCTTCTCTCAGAGAGAGAGTATCGGCTTAATCACTCACCGTGGATTGACGATTTCAAACGATAGGTACGCGCCTGAGGTACGCGCCCAGGTTCGAATCCCAGTGCGGGCATGCTATGACATTGTTTTCTGAGTTATGTACATTTTGAAGTTATAGTAGCATTACCACTCGCTAACTGTGAAAGAAAACATCGTGAGGAAACCTCAGGTCTGAGCTATGCACATTTTGTACATAGCGCTTGAAATCGGCAATCCGCTGACCTGGGAATCGAACTGGGTCTTTCGCTTCCGAGTCCAATGTTCTACCCACTAGGCTACCACGGCTCTAAAGATAAGTATACTTATTTGTAATTTAGTTGCCCTGCATTGTAGAGTTCGCGTCCTCGTCCCGTCTTATCTACGTGGGCTATGTCCCATCGCTGCTGTACATTTTGTATGAAAGTTAATTGAAAGGACGCCGCGTCTTTTCCTTTCCCACTTTCTTCTTATGTGCCCCCTATTCACATTAGAAGAAGTAAGGAGCGTATGCTATCTCCATGCAAACGCCTTATACCTACGAGCTCCTGCTTCTATTATATTTATGATTCTACGAATGCCTAAGTAAATATAAACAGCTTTATCAAAGTTTACTTAGTACGCCTAGCACGGTTTTCATGTTGTTAAAATCATAATAGAAGTATGGATTGTTATTTTTTACACGAGCATATCAGTTTTCCCGAGCAGTTCGAAACAAAATGTAACGATGGATATGTATATTTTGAGTAAGCTCAATTTACAAAGGCTTCCTACCCTAAAAATGATAGCCAGTATCATGCCACCCTTGGTACAGTCGATGACACTAACTTTACAGTTGCAAAATCGCATGTAACGCAATGCTTACAGTGCTGTTCTCTTTTTTTACTCGTTAGGTGTCAATTGTTCACCAATAAGTAAGTTACCAGTGAGTAGTTAACAATAAGTAAGTGCCGAGCGGTGGTAACCTAGTGGGTAGAACATTGGACTCGGAAGCGGGAGACCCAGGTTTGATTCACAGTGCGGGCATGTACCTATGACTTTGTTTTCTGAGTTATGTACATTTGTGAAGTTATAGTAGCCATACCACTCGCTAACGATGAAGGAATACATCGTGAGGAAACCTGGGTGTCTGAGCTATTCACATACCTCAGCGCTTGAAATTGCCAATCCGCGGTGGACACGCGTGGTGATTAAGCCCATATTCTCTCCCTGAGAGAAGGCCTGTGCCCTACAGTGGGACGTACATAGGCTGCTTATGAGGTAAGTTACATATACGTTTGTAAGTTTGTATTTGTCACGCTATCACACAGAGACGTTGAACGGATTTGGTTGAACTTTGAAACGCTGGTATTTGAAATTTGAAACGCTTGTAGAATGTTTTCTTTATCATTTACATAGGTACTTTGTATAGAATTGAATTTTTTTTATATTCATTTGTAGCTATATTTCGTTTCATTGCGCTAACATTATTGCTTCAGGCAATTTAAAAATTTTAATCAACGGCTTAATCACATGTAAACCAAAGCTGAATGAAATTAAATATAGTTTTCAAATGTTACCTAAAATGATAAAATGTATGTTAAACTATTTGATCTCCAGGTACCAGAACGACGGCTTCTCATTCGGGAAGTAGTGGGTTCGAATCCTGGCATGACTTTGTTTCCTATTTACGTACATTAGTGAAGTTGTAGTAGCAAATACCAGTCGCTAATATCGTGCGGAAGGAAAACATCGTAAGGAAACCCTACTATCTGAGGTAGGCATTTATGTACCTTAGCGATTGCTACGTACAACGGCCCAACTATGAGGCTAAGTGCGGAAATCTCAGGTCTAACTAGAACTATGCGCCATGTCAAAGTGTTACCAGATTCGGTTTCCTTCGGTCACCACTATACCGGTTTTTCGCCTTGTAATGGTCACGGGTTCAAGTCCCGGCCTGGGTGGAATTGTTATCCCTTAAATAGGTTTTTAAAATTGTTCTCAGCACGGGTTAGTGCAATAAGAAGAATATAATCATGCTTCTATGTGTTTTTTTTTTTCTATTCTGAATAAAGAATTTCTAATTCTGACTAAAAACTCTAGAATTGTATCTAAAGCGCAAAGCACAAATATATTATCTTCAACAGTGTCCGTATCACAGAGCCGCAACATTTCATGGCTCTTTTGTTTCATAAACTTAGCTAAGGCCTGAAAAGGGACCTATTCTAACTGCAAGATAGCAGCGAGTTCTAAACAAGTGGTTCTACTTAGGAAATAACCAACCAGTTTACACAGAAAGAGACCAAAGCGTATTCCTTATACTTGAACGGATGAGTGGGAGCAGCGTTGAATAAAGTAGTTTCAAGTAGGTAGTGAACGAAATTATATATTTTTATATAGAAAACTAAGAAGGATATTTATACATTTAACGGTAAACCCATTGAATGTATAATATTGATCGCGATTATTAAATTTATTGGGTAAACTTAGGTAAATACCCTATTTTCTAACACTTCGGCAACGTTGCAGTTTCCGTAGTCACGATAGACTAAGGCCTAACCTTGGCTGCCACCCCTAAATCCAGGGGTTCTTTTTGCAGAAAATACAGTTATAAAACTTGGCTGAAATTACTGCTATTATTGAAAGTACATAAACATACAAAGAAATACTCACACCTGTATCACGGAGTGGTAGGCAGAGACCAGGGTTAGGCAATTGCCAGGATCCTGATAAACCTATTTCGCCTCTGAAAGTAAAATTCTATAAATCTAAACTTATGAAGGTAGTTAGTCAATGTACATCATGGTTGGGCAAAGTTGTGAGTTCATTCCTGTCGTAGAAGGCGACTAAGGAAATTAATTACCAGGAGACGGGCAGCAGCGTCTTCCTGAGATTCCAACCGCATACTGCGATCGCCAACCCGCCTACCAAGCGTGGCGATTATTATGGCAAAACCCCTAATGATTATGAAAACCACGAAGGAGGCCTGTGTCCTGCAGTGGGCGTCAAATGGCTGATGATGATGATGATGTGAGTTCACTCTAGCCAGCCTGTTCACTTTAGTTTGGCGGAAATGAGATAATTTAAAAATGTATGCACCTTTTACAGAATAAACGTTTTTTTTTTTTCTAGGAATCCTGCAGTGCTCCGATGTCACTGCAAGCCTCCTGAAGAGATCCCAGCCTCCCAATGATGGCGGGACGTCGCTTTTCCATTCTCTTACAGTAAATTGTCACGTGAGCCGGTGTTTCATTTGAGGCATCCCCGGCGAAGCGGGCTGTCGGTTAGTACCATGTTGTGGAAATGTCTATTCAGTGAGCAGTGGCCGATTCCCACAGCTTACGTAGGTATTCAGTAAACGGTAGTAGAGGCCCCGTCAACTAAATATTTTACTTCGGAGTAGGGTGTGCACCCAGTGGAGTACCTCCAAAGACAGCTACACCGTGACTGTATCGACAAAAGTGAGAAAAGTAAAAGAAGCTTTTTAACCGGCTTCAATAAAAAAGGAGGACATCCATGCACTGAAATGGTTTCAATCACTGACATCTGTATGATCTTATTGCACAAAGTGAACTTTAAGCTCAATATATCTTCAGGGATTTACAAGAACTGTCCTATTGAAACTTGACAATTGTATAAATTAATTGAAAGAAATTTAAATAGTTGATCAGCCGATACATTTATCCGTTTATTTCGTATGCCCACCAGTTAATTTCTTGCACCACCTGTGGTTGACTGGTAGAAAATGCTTAAAGCATTATGTCTGCCACATTGCCATTGTATTTTTTACTTGTGTGCAATAAACGTATTAATAATAATAAAACACTTATTGTCACCAAATTAAAAGTTGTTCGTTTCCATACCTCAGAACCACGCCGTTTTGGAAAGATAAAGGATTATCTTGCACCCTCCATAAGTCTTAGGGTAGGTAAACGCAGCCATGCTACATTTAACAGGAAAATAATTTAAATATTACATTACGTACCTACGGAAACGGGTAGGGTCTTTATTAAAGTGTGAAATAGGGTTGGGTTTAGGATACCCGTAAAGAATAAGATTAAAATATGTCGATGTTTCAGTCTACTTCAAAAACATAAACATGCATTTACAATCTAATAAATTTCTTACTCGTTTTGTAAACGAAGACTTGAAAATTTCAAAAAAGTTCCTTGATAAGAAATGTTCACCAGAAGATACTACTACATATATATATATATATATTGAGAAAGAAAGAATGACGACTAATCAATGTTGATGAAGCGAAAGTGATATGTTAGGATCGTGGCAAGTGGCAGTCCCTGGTCTCTGCCTACCCCTCTGGAATACAGTACGTATAGACGCAAAATAAAAATAAAACTATTTGTGTCATCTCGTTTCAAGAAATGCTCGAACAATTAGTACCGCCTCTCCATCTATCAGAACAATGACCCGCAGACCAGCTGAGCGCACGCACCGCTCTGGTTGGCTACTAATCTTTCTAATAGATTCGAGTTTGTGGCGAGATATTTCTGGAAAGAGCCTTTCTTAAAAAAAATTACTAGCGTATTTAACGCTTAGCTTTTGTTAAGGCACGTTCATTTTGTTCTACGGCTTTAAAACCATTCATGGTGTATAGTAAACACATAATGTATCGAATAGAACGTGTCAACCAATAACCCACTGCAAGTACCCAACTACAACATTACTACTCGTCCCAGCCAAGAAACCTATTTAACTAAGAATCCGATCCCTCTAGCCAACCAGGCTATCTTTAATCGAGTTCAGATTTATCGACATTCTCGATATGTTCCGTCGATACCACAGAGCAGCGCTATCTATCCGGCTGGATGGAATTTTGATAAAATACTGGCTCTGACGGCGCGCCAGCCTGAATTTAATCAGGCCCAATTTCAGGCTAAATCTCTTCATTGGTTCAGGGCAATCTTCGTCGTGAGGAAACCTGCATATCTAAGAGAGCTAATTTTTAGCTGCTAATCAGCGTTAGGCTTGCCTCTTGTCAAGTTATATATTTTTTCAAGCACTTGGTTATTCATGCACTTTTACCAATCAAACATTGAGTAATGTCATCATCTCTTCTAAAATAGTACGAGACTAAAGTTAGCATTCAATTCGAAAATTATTTTTTCTTTCCGACGGCTTTTCAAATTCTTACAGTATTTTATCAGAGATGGGAATTATAACCTTACCTTTTTGTATCAAGATGAAATGAAATGAGAGTGAATTTCGGTGGATAGGCCACACACTACCCGGGACAAGGAATGCCTGACCAGGCAGGCCCTCACTCTCGTACATCCTCGTGATCAATCGAAGGAGAGGGCGGCCAAGTAGGATCACCTGGAAAAGATCCAAGACCCAAGATCCCTAGTCGATCAGCACTAGCTGGCCTGAATTTGAACCTGCCGTGATCCACCGTCAGAAGTGGAAATCTGTGGTTGAAGCCACAGCCAGCCACAGCCAAGCCTGTTGGCTTCTGACCTTCTTCAAAGGGAGAAGAAGATTTTGAGAGTACACTATGAAGTAAAATACGTACCTACATTCAGAATTATCTAACCGCGTTTCTCATCCATTAACAAGATATTAACAGACTATTGGCGGTTGTCACTTGATTTTCTTTTTGTATATTCCTTGGCCAACTGAACAAACCGTAAGTTATAAGAGCGCAACGCCAGCAAACTGCACCGCAGTTTGGCGACATTTGTAAAGAAAATGTAAATGTTTTTAAATGTGAAGAAATAAAAAAAAAGTTGTTAACAGTGAATTAAGAGATTGCTATAGATTTGACTTTTTAATTTTAAACTTGAAAAACTTGTGAATTCGTTTGTCACGCGTTTTAAGGGGGATCCATGAGGTTTACTCAAACTCATGTCTTTTTTTGCAGATCGTTTTTTGAAAAAATGTCAGGTCAATCTCTCAATAAAGTTAATAGTGAGTTAATTAATTAATTAAGTAATTCTTTTTACTGAATATCCTAATAATTAGAACATAATACTTTAAATTCCCCGCGCCTCCAACAATCAAGCATCGATGAAATTTCGAGCCTCTTTACAGATTGTACTCCCCTTAGGGATGCAATTTTTTTTCTTTCCTACACCATAGCGCGAGGTATCGTTGGGTTGGTCGTTTAAAAACATTGGTAGTGAAGGACAACAAGATTTCGATTTATCTATCCGTTTGCGAATTAAGCTTTAAAGCGTTCATTGAAAAATACTTTTTTTTTTGCCCATTAGGTCAGTTGGAAGAGCCCTGGCACGGTAAGCCAGAGGTCGCGGGTTCAAGTCCCGGCATGGGTGGAGTTTTTAGCCTCTAAATAGGTTCTAAAATTGTCCTCAGCACGGGTTAGTGCAACAAAAAGAATATAATAAGGTGTCAATGTGCATACAAAAAAAAAACCACTGACAGCTGTTAATAGAAGATTAACAGCTTGTTAGTGTACGAGAAACCGGGGGTGAGTTGTGCAGTTATCTATTATACAAAAATCTCGTGTCACAGTGTTTGTTATCAAACTCCTCCGAAACGGCTTCACCGATTTTTATGATTTTTTCTTTTTGTGTATATTTGGTAGGCCTGACAAAAGGTAGTAGGCTAATTAATATGGCAAAACAACGTTGGCGGGGTCAGCTAGTTTGTTTATGAAAGTGTAGACGAATGAAAAAGAGAAAACTGTGTTGACAAATTTAATGGCAAGACTCGAAGGAAAATTTCGGAGTTCTTGTACCTTTAAATTGGGTGTTTGTTGAAAGACAAATTCAATCTGTCACCGTTATTGTAAAGATAACTTCTTTGGGGAATGAAACGAAACTGAAGCGTTGTCAACTTGCCGCTGGCGATTAGGAAAAGTGACGCGAGGGACGCAGAATTTAAATTCGGCTGCCTATTAATAGCCTGGTAAGTATCATCTTAGAGCAACCTCTGCAATATAATCTCATGTGGAAGATTCAGCTTCCAGAGATAAATTTATATGTAATTCTTTTTTTGAAATAAACAGATTAAATTTTAAGTTTTTTTTTTTACCAAAGAGTTCGTTTTCTAAGTTACGTACATTTGTGAAGTTGTAGCCGCAATACCACTCGCTAACTTTGAAGGAAAACATCGTGAGGAAACCTGAGTGTCTGAGGTGTTCTATACCTCAGCGCTTGAAACTGCCAATATGCTGTGGGCACGCGTGGTAACGGTCGTATTGTGTCAATGACGAAAATTTATTTTGACAATGTTTACACGAGAAAGAGGGGGTGCTTTCTTGTACCTACACTATGAATCTGGTAATCGACTCTTTGGCCACAGGTTGTTAGTGTACAAGAAACAGGCGGTAATCGTCGTGACTTCGTTCACGTAACCCCGCCTCCCCCCTCCCCCCCCCATATACGTATAGAGAGAAACGTAACATGAGTTTTTTGATATTTTTTTTGTTCATAAATATCCCTATGTATATAATAATAATATAATGCAATATCCCTATGATACTAGGCGTCGTTTTATTCGTAAAGTTTGATTCCAATATGTCGAATTCGAAACGATGCTCTTTCAAAATGCTTTGATGAATGCTTTGTTGATACTGCGTGGCTTCGGCACGGATGTTGAATTCTGATTAAAAACTGGATTGCGCCCATTTGGTGACACATAAGTTAGCGATTTCTTAATCTGTGGCGCTTATGGTACTCCTAGTGTTGTGCCACGGCTTAAAATTTGAAGGCTCTTTAAATAGGAAGGAATTACTATAAAATAATGGCCCTAACATAAATAATGCTACTGTGATTTTTTATAAACCCCCTGTAATAAAAATACTATTTTGTGTCTTAAGTAAAACTCTTTAATCTGTACAAATAGTAGTTATAGTCGGCAAAAAGTAAATTTAAAATTACAACAGGTATTTTTGACAGAGAGTAAAACCATAGAGTAGAATGTGCTGTAAAATAGCTGGTTTCCCTTATAAAATAGAGCTTCAACCTCTGTTGCGCTTTTTAAAAGTAAATCTAGAGAAAGTGGCCTGAAAATATGTTGGTTAATTTCACTGAAGTGGCATGTCTTCACAGTTCACTGGTATTGTGTCAAGATCCTGATACGGAGGATCCGGATTCGTTCATCAACTATTCATTTTAAAGTTAACAGAAGATTTTTTAAAGTTATAAGTAGTTATTCAAAAACGTCTAGTTTATAGTTACTATCCGTTACAATTATATAGCAAAGCATTTATTTTAAGGATTTATGCAACTAAAAGTACGGTGGCACCCAATCGAGAATCGAACGCATGACTCCCGTCTCGGTAATCCAGCGTGTTACCGCGAGACCAATCAGTCAGAGAAGCGAAGTCGATGTCACAGCAAGCCCTAAGAATACCACCATCTCGGTAATCTACTTCGGAATCCGATTTCCATTTTAACGCGTCAATTATGTTAGATAAAAATAAATATTTATACAAAGTCCGAGTTAATTAAATGCGACCATAAACCTCTTTTTTATTGCTCAGTTTGTTCTTTATTTTGGTTACATTATGCAAAATAATGTAGAGGGAAACTGGGAATTGTGTCAACAAATAAAATACAACAGATGGATCAGCTGTGGCCTTGCATTTGTAAGTTAATATGTTTGTGAAGTTACTCACGCTCTACCTACTAACTGCGAAGGAAATATCATGGAAAAAAGAGAAAAAAAGAAAAAAATATTACGACTGGAGGCGAGTATACGCGATTCGGCATCACCGATTTACTGGAGCCGAGTATATCCGAGTCGGCGTCACCGGCGACTGGAGCCGAGTATATCCGATTCAGCGTCACCGAACGACTAGAGCCGAGTATACGTGTGTTACCGTTCAGTCTTGTAAGTACACCTAACCTTTCAATTTCGTGAGTACACCTGAAGAAGTTTTCACTTCACACATCTGAGTGTCTGCAGGTATTGTATGGTATTTTTTATTTTATTTTATTTAATTAGGCACACCAACAGCATACATACAGAAAATAGTACAATAGTGTTATAAAAAGATACAATTATGTGCATGCACACCAGTTATAGGTAAGCACAACATTTATATGTAAATTAAGCTTACATCGTAAATGACGTAACATCAACTAGAGCAAATCGCTAATCCGCAGTGGTGATCATACCTACTTACTTTCTCTCTCTCTCTCTCTCTCTCTCTCTCTCTCTAAAAGAAGACCTATGCTCTGCAGTGGAACGAATACTAGCCAACAAAAACTGTTACGGTAATGTAAAAACCGGGCAAGTGCCAAGGGTTCCTTACCATTATCTATACAACAAAAGATCGAGAAAAAACGGCAAAAAATCACTTTTGTTGTATGGAAGTCCCACTTAAATATTTATTTCATTTTAATTTAATTTTTTGTTTTTGATGCGAATATAGAACTAAATAAAGATCGAGGAAAAACGGCAAAAAATCACGTTTGTTGTAAGGGGGCCCCACTTAAATATTTATTTTATTTTAATTTAATTATTTATTTTGAAGCGAATATAGAAGTAAATATTCTGTGAATATTTCAAACGTTAATATCAAATAATATATATTATTCGATATTAACGAATAATATATATTAATATCGAGTAAAAACGACAAAAAATACGTTTATTGAGTATTTATTTTATTACATTTTTAGTATTTTTTGTTATAGCGACCAGAGAAATACATCATCTGTGAAAATTTCAACTGCCTAGCTATCACGGTTCATGAGATACAGACTGGTGATAGACAGTCAGACAGATAGACGGACAGTGAAGTCTTAGTAATAGGGTCCCGTTTGGCACCCTTCGGGTACGGATTCCCAAAAACTGAATTTTAGAATACACCTTCATTTTGGTGTTCTAAAAGTGGTTTCAAAAGTCTCATAAAATTTCGTGTCTGCACCGTAAGTTATACATGGCCAAAAAAAAATTTTGCGATGATGTTTCTATTATAAAAATTGCAAAGCATAAAATTTGCAAAAAATTTTACTTGAAATGTTATTTGAAAATTTGCAACATTTTTTCACGCGATCAACCGTTTTTGGGATATAGGACGGGGTGCGCATTCTGCGACATTCTGCACCGTCAACGATAGACTAATCTCTCTCCAATCCAAACTAATCCATCAGCCCACATTGTTTTTATTAAAACTATCATAGAAACTGCAACGTAATGAACGCTACTTTATTATTTCAAAACTTACTTAGGTATTTATTTCAAAATCTAGACCTCCCTAAAGCACGCCACTTTCTATCCTCGGCCATCCACCACAGGCCTCAGACAGTCTCAGGCCTCAGTGGTCTCCACTCGAGAACCTTTTGACCCCATCGGTTGTCTGTTCCTCGAAAAACCAGCCCACTTGCTAAGGTCGCTTATCTTACAGATGTACAACTCAAGCTATTCTATTGTAAGTTCGCTCTGTTAATTTATTTCTTACTAGCTGTTGCCCGCGACTTCGGTCGCGTGGTAATTTTGATGTGTATTTTTCCGGGATAAGAAATAGCCTATGTGCTAATCCAGACTATAATCTATCTCTGTATAAAATTTCATCCGGATCCGTTCAGCCGTTTTGCGTGAAAGAGTAACAAACATCCATCCATACAAACTTTCGCGTTTATAATATTAGTGAGGATCGTTCGTCTCGAAATAATTTCATTGCGTAAGATGATTATCTGGAAGCGATAAGCTATCTGATTCAGTCATGCCGTCTTATTGGGTCGCTGGCTATAAAATGACAGGCTCCTGCTAAGATGTAGTGCGATTCTGCCATAAAAAAGCTTCCACCCGTCTTATCCGAATAGTAGAACTGATGACTAGATTAGGTTATATAAATATTTGATTAATATCTCAGCTATTAGTATCTCAGCGTTATTATCTGCTCGGTAGAACAGATAGCTGGTTTTCAGCTACAGCCTGGAGGATGTGAACTAATGTATTAAATTAGTCCAATTCAATACGAACTGATCGATATCGAATTTGATTAGCTTTAATTAATTTATAAAAAGAAAAATATAAAAAATAATAATTAATTTAATTTTACTAATTCAATTCATACCTAATCAATGAGATTAAACTTAATAATTGTTTGGGCATTTTTAAACAAGATTTTTCAACTCGGAGCAAGATGTCTCAACTTTTTTTTGTTTTTATTTACGTCTGTACTTGAAAGTTATAGTCTATATAGATGCCATTTTTAATTACTAATCACGTAACAGAGGCTTTCTCAGCAACCAGAAATCAGCGTGTATTTATTTCATATTTGTGTACCGTTTATGTATGTTTATTAAATATATAAATATCTTGCTTAATATTGTTCAGCTGCACCGACTAACCGGTCGTTTCGCTTCTCAATGTTTTTCCGTCAATGGTTGTCTGGAAGAAATTACTTTTAGTAATAAGGCCGCTACTTGTACTGTACTAAGATAGGATAAGAATATTCTTTATTGTACCAGGAAAAACACAAACATGAAATGTTTACAAAAATGCAGTACAATTGGCGGCCTTATTGCTTATAGTGATTGTTTAATTCTCATAATTTTAATTCTCGTAATTCCTGGTGTACATACAATGAAGAATATTCTATCTTATCTTATTTATCCATTACCTACATTGTACAAAAGAGAAAACCGTGGAAAATCGGAATTACTGAGTAGTGTCCCAACGCTCTGACTTTGCCTTGTCCTATGTTGTCTTTGTATTTATGTGTCTTGTTTTTCCTTTGCTTATTATGCTTTTTTTCTTGTGATGTGTTAATCTGTCCCAGTAAACGTCTTTCTTCTTCATCTTCTTCTTCTGAAGTCAAACACTGGCATGATCAACATACATTTATATTTTCATCGCAAAATCACTGCCGACTGTATGCCCGGAGGGGTAGGCAGAGAGGTACAGTAGGTAGGTCGGCCACTTGCCACGATCTCACAGATCACTTTCGCTTCATAAAAATTAATTAGTGGTTGCACGCACGCACTCCGGCTCCGGGCACTTTCTCGCCCTTCGCTAATATATCCCCTATTTGGTCGAAGTATTTTCTAAATTTTCGCCAGCGCCTGGACTCGGCGCTTGAAATTACCAATCCGCGGTGGGCACGCGTGGTGATTAATCCCATACTCGCTCTCTGAGAGAATGCCTGTGCCCTACAGTGGGCTGCTTATGAGGGTACCTGGTTTGGGTCAAGGACAGTGATTTATTTATTACGTAAATTTTCTCCCTGTACCAATAACAGCGATAGAATCTGTCAGAATCGTGGCAAGTGGCAGACCCTCGTCTCTGCCTAACCCTCCGGGATATGGGCGTGAGTTTATGTTACGTTTTGTTATCAATAACGGGCGCTCTCGGAAACAGAATAAAAGTCTTACGTGCCGTATTAAATACCCCGTAGGTTGGAAATAGGAGTTTTGTACCAATTGGTGTAATCGTCGCTGCGCACGCGATAGTTCGGAAACTATTTGTAGGTTAACTCGAGCGCTCTGAGAGCTTTCGGTGTTAATAAATTAAATGCTTTAATACTCGATAGTTAAGTGATTTTTTCGAAGGCCTCGTTCCTTTGGGTGGCTCGGTATCGATTGGTCGTTTTGTATCGGTTTACGGGCCTATTTCACTTGCTCTCGCAATTTTTTTTCTTTTTCATAGTTTCACGTTAAAAAAATACATGTGGAGTTACTTTGTTAGCTTCTTCTCCGCATAATCTATTAATTGTGAAACTAACAGTTTTGACGTTCATTAAGTAAACATTTTGTTTTTATAGTGAATAAAAATTGTTGACTTTGACTTGACTTTGACTTCACAATAAAAACCAGTTGTAAAAACCACTCTTAAATAGAATATTATAAAGACTCTACATTTGGTACTCAACCTTTTCGTCATATATAAGTGTAGGCGTTAAGCGACATGTCAATGTTAAAAAGAAAGAATATTATTAAAGTTTTGGAAAATACATGATGTCGTTTTCTACACTCGTGAAAAAGTCAATTGCTCCTTTTCTCAATTGGATCGTGGTAAATAATAATTAATTAAATATAATAATAATTTTTTTTTCACTATAATATCGAAAACGTCTGACCAAAAACATGGAACAATACAATATTCAAATTAAAAAGAGTTTTTATTGAAATTTACTTTTTGTGGGTTGGAATGTTTCTGCGTAACAATGTCCAATACAGCAATAGAACCTACCATGAGTTAATAAATTAACATTGTCAGTCAAACCTATCAGTGAACTTGTATATCCATGCATGTATCTCAAGAACGTTTTGATGTATCTCTATGAAAACTGGACAATTGGAATAAGATGAATTCGCAACTTTCCGACATGCATTAATTTTGAGTCTCCTTATTCTAAAGTCCCTCCTTTCTTATCATTAAATGTATTATATTAGTAGTTACTTAAGTATAAAAAAATATAATATTTTGAGAAATTTATATGTTTTGAGATCTAACGTTGTTCGAAATTTCTCTGTTTCATATTTTATTATATGAAAACAGAGAAAATTCGAACAACGTTAGATCTAAAAAAATAAAAAATATTTTTATTGTAATTATTGACCATAGAAAAAAATTAACGGTGCTCTCTCTTATTAAAAATTTGTATTTCTACAATGACCAAACGTGCAGAACAAATATTAGGGGTTAAAGTATGAAATTGCCGTTTTATTGCAATAGGTTCTTTGAATTGACATAGAATCTTCATGGTTTGAGGTTTTCGAATGAAACTTTTTTCAAATGGTTTCTATGATGTTCTTTTTTTAAAAAATGTGAAACATTTGAATATCGACTTTCAATTGTTTTTGTTATTCAATTTAGACAAGAAAGATGGATACTGCGAAAATTCGAGTGATTTTTTAATACGAGTTCCGACGTGGAACTAACGCGGCAGAAACAGCCCGCAATATCAATGCTGCGTTTGGAGAGGGGTCTACTAATGAACGCACCGTGCGATTTTGGTTTAAACGCTTTCGTGATGGAAATTTCGACTTAAAGAACGAGCCACGAGGAAGACCGCCCACACAGGTGAATAACGATGAATTAAGAGAGATAGTGGAAGCCGACCCTAGTCAAACTACCTAATGAGATTAACTATAGATTCTTAATGCTAAAATACAATTTAAGACCTGGATTATTCTTAGCTTCATAGTTGGACAATTGTATGTACCTGGGTACGTAGCAAGCGCTGAGATATGTGAACGTAACTTTATAGTTACCGAGTGGTAATGCTACTACAAATCCACAAATGTACGTAACTTACCCCCGGTTTCGCGTACACTAACAATCTGTCAATCTGCTGTAAACAGCGGTCAGTGTTCTTTTTATTATGCACCTTGGCCAGCTGTTAGCAGTAGATGAACTGAGCAGATTGTTAATAATGAGAAACAGAGGGTCAGAAAACAAAGTCATGCAGGACGGATAGACCCGCGACCACTCGAATGTGAGGTAAGCGTTGTGCTAACCCACCGCATGTGATAATCTAATATATAAAAATCCCGTATCGCAGTGTTTGTTATCGAACTTCTCGGAAACGGCTTCACCGATTTTTATGAATTTTATGTTTATTTGGTGAGTCTGAGATTAGGTCGTAGGCTAATTAATATGGCAAAACAACATTTGCCGAGTCAGCTAGTAATAATATAATGATTTCCACACAACACAATCACTTGTCCAGCCTGGGTAATACGATGACGCTGGTCGCGCGTTTTAAATTATATTCATTGACAAATTCGGACATTTTAACGCCACAAAACGCGTGACTCGTGCAATCGCGGGTTCCAAACTAGGATACCCGGTGCTATGATTACCAGGCAAAGACATCACATGGAAATACACACAGACTGAAATACACCATTTGTACAAATGTACGGCGGCCCCCAATGGGAATGGAACCCACGATCTCTGGCATGGTAATCAGACGTCCTACCGCTAGATCAACGAGGCAGTAATTATAATCGTAACAAAAGCCTTGTTGATCTTATGATGGTCGGATAGGTAGGTACTGCCGACCGATAGGGTAAAATTAAAATGGGACACTTTTTTCACTGTTATTGAATATTTAAAAGCTATCCATGGATTAAAAAAAGCGCACTGAAACAATTTGTTTACATAAGTAGTCTATATACGTCCCACTGTAGGGCACAGGCCTTCTCTCAGGGAGACACTATGGGTTTAATCACCATGCGTGCCCACCGCGGATTGGCGATTTCAAGCTGTGAGGTATGTGAATAGCTCAAACACTCAGGTTTCCTCACGATGTTTTCCTTCACAGTTAGCGAATGGTACTGCTACTATAACTTCACAAATGTACATAACTTAGAAAACAGAGTCATAGGTACATGTCCGCACTAGGAATCGAACCTGGGTCTCTCGCTTCCGAGTCCAATGTTCTACCCACTAGGCTACCACCGCTACTTTGTATGCCATCTGGCAATCAATCAATTTTCATATTATGTCACTTATCTGTTTGTTTTTTCTGTGATGTGTCTCGTTGTTACAGTAAATTTCTTTCTTTCTTTCAATATTATAAATACACAGTATTTTGTATATGGAGTGGTAATTTGGGATTGAACAGTATGAGAAGTTAAGCCACCGATCCTATTTCAGATACAGGAAAATGCACCTAAGAGACCTCGCCTAATATTAAGTTACAGAAAGGAAAACAAGAAAATAAAAAATAAAAATTGTGACGTTTTCTTTTTATAACCTCAGCTAAAAGTCGAAATACCTACTTAGAGAAATCAAAATGCTATTAAGTAACCTACTGAGTTCAGACTAATTGCAGACTTCAAATAAGCAGGATTTAAAAAAAAAACACCCAGATATAGAAGAATAATTTCTGAAAGAATAAAGAATGTTAGGAATATTTTAATAAATATTATAATAAGCTATTTTGACAGAGGTACTAAATCCCACAGCAAATATAATTGAGTGTCTAGCAATTTGCTACCTTCGGTCAGGAAACGGCACAGAAATAAATACTTTATTGAAACTGCACGGTAGTTTAACACAGGTGGAAAATTAAATCCTCGCCACCGCGAAAATCCCACATTTATTTTATCCGCGAGCGCAACAAAATAAAATGACCTCACCTTTCCACCCGCAACGGTCCGCAAAACCGAATGCACTGCGCCAAAACACTCAACCACACTTCAATCACAGAGTTAATCCAATGTTGGCCACTTTACACCATGCAGAATTTTTACACTTGAAAAAATCTACTAGAATTTAATAACAGTCGAAAAAAAAACACTTGAAAACAAAAAAAAGAAAACAATTCACTCCTCAATTCCAATTTAAAAAAAACAGCTTCACGGCGAACCGGCACAACGGCGAAGTTTAAAGAAAAATAACTCACACGCGAGAGCGCTTTTCTCGAAAAACAAAACACGCGAGTTCGAAATTCGAAATCCGGCGACGCGACGCGCACGCTCCCACCGGAGACCGCGGATAGAATGCCGACTGCGCATGTGGCTACGTCCCGAAGCAAAAGGACCTATGTCGCATTGCGTTACATTCATTCCATTCCTGCTTTGGCTCGAGCTTGGAGCTGTCACGATAAGGGGTGTAGGAATTGTAAGGTTTTGCTCACTGCAGCCGTAGGAAACGATTTATGGGGTTGCACTCACAAAGACATCATTTCTCTTGCACCTGTAGAGAGCTTTTTGCACTTAGGTCGGCATTATGCAGATGAATGGAGGTTTCGGGTCATAATTACGAGTTTTCAGTGCTCATAACGAGGTTGTTTAATCAGTCCAAATTAACGCGGACTCGATTTCGATCGGATTACCGTTGATTACATTTTCATAAATAAGTCCACTGTTGAAACTTTTGACCTATATTCAGGTCAAGTTTTCACTTGATTCCGGAAAATTTATCTTTTTAATGCCTTCTTTTTCTTTGATATGGGTGCCTTCTAAGGAATAGAAGAGCCAGCCATGTCTGTCTTCGGAATAAGTAATAAACTGAAAAGAGGAAGAAGCTTCGCAGAATAGAGTCTGGATCAAGAAATACGCTATAAAAGATTATTATCAGACAGCGAAATATAAATTCAAAAACTGGCGTTGCTCCTGTTTGACTCAGAAATCTTTACACTTATATATGTGATGAAAAGTCAAAATTTTGTTTTGGCTTTCTTTAGCGAGTCGATGTGATTTTTTACATTGCGTACCCGAAGGGTGTTAATGGGACCTTACTATCCCTGACGTCTATTTGTCTGTCATATTAAGTAACCAGATGTTTTTTTTACAAAACGTGTTAATTTCCCAACAAATAATAATAAATACAAAAAGTAAAAAATAAAGGCGACTATACGGGAAATGAGACTTTTTAGGGTTTTTTTTTTGTTTCTTTTCTATCGTAAAAACGGTAATAGATACAGGCGTGAAACTTGTTGTTATTATAGTTTGGTCTCTTTGGTATAAGAAAAATAATAAAAATCTAGCAAAGAGTAAGATTTGCTCGGACTCCACCAAAAAAATGTCTTACTCAATAAATACATGACAAGCAATCCCAGATGCCTTATATTTTTTTAATAATGCCAAAAGACAAAACTAAGACATAGAAATTAAAATAATATCACCACAATTCTATTTTCTTGTTTCATTCATTCATTTATTAATTCATTTACAATATTTAAAAATAATGTAATGTATGAAGCTGGCCGCGGGCAGAAAGAAGTAGCGTGCGGGCTGATTGAATGCTTGATGGAATGTGCGAGTGAGAGAGAAGTAAAAAAAATATGATGCCGCACTCGTTGGGAAGTGCCCGAAAGCGGAAACGGAAAGAGTAACGGACTTGGCTACCCACTTATCGCGATTTGGGAACAACCGGAGAAGGCACCTACAATAAAACGTTAATGCAAATTTTGTGCTAAAACCATGTTTAATTGCTACGTGGAACAGATTAACCCATATTTCGGTGACCAGAATAAAAGACCCCTCATTTGGCATTAAAATTTAGCTTCATTGTCGGTTATTACGTGTCAATAAATACTGGATTTGGGGAGCGTAACTTTTGTAATTATTATGGAAAATTTAAGTGCGCCATTTTATTGTTGGGCTAGATTAAAAGTTACGTTTAAAAATTTTTACCCATATAACACAACTGGGAGCATAAAAGTGAGATACGAGATTCGGTTGTGAGGCAAAAAGGAAAATACTCTCAAACTCAAGTGACATGGTGCAGCGAACCGTTATCTAACTGAAAACGAACCGGGAGATACACAAAACGATAACGTGATAAACAAGATATTATCCTTTTTTATGGATCTTATACTAATTATGTCCCACTGCAAGTAACAGGCCTTGTCTCAGAGAGAGAGTATGGGCTTAATTACTAAGCATGCCCACCGCGAATTGGTAATTTAAAGCGCTGAGGTATGTGAACACTTCAGACACTCAGGTTTCCTCACAATCTTTTCGTGAACCGTTAACGAATGGTATTGCGGCTACAACTTTACGAATGTACGTAGGTAACCCATAATATGGCATAACATAAAACCTGGAAGCGTAGTATCGATAAATGTAATCACTTGTAACAAGCAAATGTTTTATTTTAAATGCACAAATTCAAAAGACACATTATTTTTTTCACAAATTATTGAATTTTGACGCGGTCAATTTGTTTCGAATCAATAAAAACTAATTTAAAGTGAAGAGTTTCACTTTTTGGAGGAAATTTAATATTCTGTATTTGTTGAGTTCGACTATAAAGGTCATTCAGACTACATTATATCGTTGCCAACTCATCCGAATAATGTAAACACATCAACTTAAACATTCGTGGTAAAAGGGTAGACTAATTAATTGACCATTATTTACGGGCTACCCTGTATAATTCAGGTCCGAGTCTACTCTCCACTTAGGATAATGGATTTAATTACACAAGTACATAAAACACTCTCTCACCTCCATTATCTAAGTTGCCAAAAAAGCTATAACTCGAAAAAGTAATATCTCAAACGTCTTAGCCGTCTCGCCCGACCAAACGAAATAACAAATAGTAAATAGTCTTAGACACGTGTTTCACGGTAAAAGAAAATCATTAATCACAAAAGCTGTTACTCGGGTTTTGTTGGAGAATAGTTTTGTTGATACGCAATTTTCGGACCAAGCTGGAATAACGGATGGAAAATGTTGCAGTTGGAATTCATGTAAACATTAAGCTGTTAACTGGAGGTTTCTGAAATTTTGACTGGAGTGGCGTTTTTTTTTTGTATCATAAAGACCACCTATATATAGGACATAGGAAAGCTCAGATTTAAAACAACTTTGAGAACGGGAAAGTCAAGTTCCCCTTTAATTAAAAAAAACTTACTGTTATTAGATTTACCCCCGGTTTGGTAAACATGGCCTCTTTAATGAGAACAATGTTATTTTCTGTAAGGTCTCCATTCATGTCCTGGCTTTGAAACTATTGCCCCAGCACTCATGATTCCTCATGAGTGCTGGGGTAACTCTACACTTTTTCCTACATGCGATGTGCATACACTCTACACTTTATCCTACATGCGATGTGCATACACTCTAATCTACACTTTAAGTCGACGGTTTGGGTGTTTCAAAACTAATCAACGCCTACCCAAGTTAAGCGATCTAGAAGCGGGGGGAAGATTTTGGTCGCGAGCTTTTTCAATTTGACTAGCTATTTAGTATAAATTCCTTTACGCAACCAAAGAAGCATCAACGCCGAAGGGTATATTACCAAATGCTTGGCAGAAGTTTTCTCTGTTGTGAGCAACAAGCGACCAAATACAGTGCTCCGTCGACTACTGCTCCACCACGACAACGGGCCCGCGCACACCGCGCTCAAAAAAAAGGGACTTCCTGGACAACAAGCCGGTCAGATCCTCGGTCACACTCCTTACAGCCCGGACCTAGCACCGTGGGACTTCTTTTTATTCCCGAAAATAAACATTCTGTTCAAAGGGATGCACAATTTTTGTCGCCGGAAGATGCACTGTAAACGAGGTGTCTGTAAACGAGGTGTCTGCGCCGGACTGGAAAAAGTGTTTCGAAAACTGGTTGAGACGCTTGAAATTTGTGTAGAGACTGGTGGACATTACTTTGAAAAGATTTAATAAAAATATTTTTACATGAGCATAGAACACTTTATTTTATTTTCTCAAAATATTCTGACTGTTCCGCGTATTTTTTGGATTGAATAAATAACCTTGAGTTACAATTCAAAAATGTATTGAATGCTGTTACACGCCTGTTATTGGGTATTAGGCTAGACAAGAACCACATTGGTATAAGAACTCTGTATTTTTGTGCTTAATACCTTTTGGCTGTGTCAATAAAATATCATCATCATCATCATCAACCCATTATGTCCCCACCGAGGGGCACGGGTCTCTTCCCTGAGGAAGGTATAGGCCATAAAATATATAAATAAATAAATAAACTTAAAAAAATTAAAATTGTCTCATTTTGGGAACGAATTCTTTTCTTTAATTCTAATAAGAACTTAAGGAATCAATGTCAAGGAACTAATTACCGAATGTGCACTCAGAATCTTATGGTCTTCCCGTGTGCCTGACTTCATTCAAATCCATTCAGCCAATCGAATTCATTGTGTTTGACACAAAATATAAAACAAAATATTCAAATAGCTTCACAAACGTGTTTACTTTCAATAAGAAAAGTCAATTTGGCTTAAGTACCTACATAGAAATGTACTCTCTCCTTGAGAGAAGGCCTGTGCCCTACAGTGAGACGCATATAGGCTGATTATGCTATATACATAGAAATGTATTATAAAAGTAATGACTGAGTTTCTTCTATACCCAGAGTAGGCGTCAGTCGTCCTTTGGGGAGAACATTAATTACCCATTTTTCTTCATCTTAAAGGCCGCAGCCATTTTCTGTACAATCCATAGTCGGCCATAGGTATAAATCCTCCAAATCTAATTTAAAAACTTTTAGGTAAGTATTCTTCATCTATATTCTTTTTGTTGCACTAACCCGTGCTGAGGACAATTTCAAAAACCTATTTAGAGGCTAAAAATAGGTTAAAAATAGGCTAAATAGGTTTTTAAATTGTCCTCAGCACGGGTCAGTGCAACAAAAAGAATATAATCATGTAGGTACAGCGATATCATTCCGATGTAAAAACCTAACTGCAAAGTGGGTTACTCGGGGCTGCAAGTGATGTAAATTGCTTCGGCCAGATGTCGCTGCCTGTACGTAATACAGAGAAAGTTTGTAAAGAGGCTCGAAATTTTGCCGATGCCTGCACTTACCCATTAGCTCAGTTAGGAGAGCGCTGGCACGGTTAACCAGAGGTCCCGGGTTCAAGTCCCGGCATGGGTGAAATTTTTTAAATTCTTCATCTACTCAAAATACTTACTTACAATTAGGATAACGTGCCATAGATTTATTTATATAGTTTTTTAAGTATATTTATTCCAGAACTAATACAGCTTAATGATACATCAACTAAAACTTAAAGAGGCGGTTTAACTTCTGACGAGAGTCGCTGTTTGACAGTCTATACAGATTAATAAATTGGATCGGTCTAGGTCATCATCATCATCATCATCAGCCATTTGACGCCCACTGCAGGACAGAGGCCTCCTCCGTGGTTTTCATAACCATGAAGGGTTTTGCCATAATCGCCACGCTTGGCAGGCGGGTTGGCGATCGCAGCAAGCGGTTGGAATCTCAGGAAGGCGCTGCTGGCCGTCTCCTGGTAATGTATTTCCTTAGTCGCCTTCTACGACATCCACGGAAGGTAATGGAGTGACGCTATTCTTAATCCGGTGCCACACGGAAGATCGGGCGGTCTAGGTACCTATAATATAATATTACGTACATTGTGAGCTGTAAGAGATAGTAAAGTTGTTTAACAAATCAATGAAATAGTTTTTGAGGATATATTTACATTTTTTCTTTTACGTTTTTATTGTTGAGCGCACAAGTAAGTGTGTCTAATACGGAAGGAAGAAATCATTTCCTATATCCCTAACCGAAATTACTAACATATTTAGACAGGAGGATATTTAGGAGGAGTACCTAACCTAACTAGTACTCCTACCTTAGCATAGGTAGGAGTACTAGTTAGGTTTCAGAGGCTTCTCTGTCTATGTAATTCAAATGTCACTGTGATTTTTGAGGCCCTATTAGCCTGGTACTAGAACAAAGCAGACTCCCGTTTTATTTCACAGATTTACGTTCAATAGCACTACGAAGACTGCTTTCATTTTTATATAACACACTTAAAGGTGACTTCCCGATGTTGCTGACTGTACAACCGAGGTATAGGCAAAAGATGAAAAAATGTTTTGCTTCGCGCTTTTTGTGAACAATACGTTTTTATTTTAGGGTTCCGTACGCGAAGGGTGCCAGACGGGACCCTATTACTCTGCCTCCGCTGTCTGTCTGTCTGTCTTTCTCTCTATCTTTGGATATGTAGCCAGTTGAAATTTACATAGAATATAAAGTTATTACGACGGATTACCTAACAAGTAATACAATTTAAAAAAAAAAGTGAGTAGGGTCTCATTACCACAAACGTGTTTTTTTTTTTGTTAATGCTCTATCGTAAAAAAGGAATACATACAGGCATCAAACTTGGCGTGATTGTGGGTTCTGTACTGTACCGCATACATGCATACATAAACTCACACATGTGTCCCAGAGGGGTAGGCAGAGACCAGGGACTGCCACTTGCCATGATCCTGACAGATCACTTTGCTTCCTCAACATTCATTAGTCGTTGCATACACGCACGCCGGTTTCGGGTACTTTTTATCTTGCCCTTTGCTAATAAATAGAATATACACATAATGATCAGAATTTTCAGTACAAAAATGAGTAAAGTTCCATAATCTCAATTTTCTTTTGTCAAGCTAAGTACAATTCGAGGGTGGACTGAAAATTAATAGGTCAAAGACTCAGTGTATGACCAATAGCACGAAACGGTGGGTCGAGTTAGATGGGCAGGGTATACAATACGAGTATGCTTACTTGGGCCAGATAGTCTCCTTCGAAAACAGGCAGAATAAAGAAATCGATCGTCGTATCGACAACGCCTGGAAAAGCTTCTGGTCCATGAAAGAGCTAATGAAGGGCAAGTTATCACTTGCCCTGAAGCGAAAACTCGTTGACATGTGTATTCTGCCTATCCTAAACAACGGTGCTCAGACCTAGTCTTTGACCGAACATCAGAAAACCAGGCTCAAGGTTTGCCAACGGGCGATGGAGCGTAGCATCCTGGGCTACGAGCTGTGGAAAGGGCTATGCTCGGAATTTCTTTACGAGATCGAAAAATAAATTATGAGATGAACGAAAGTCGTCGACATAGCCCAGCGGATTAGTAAGTTGAAATGGCACTGGGCGGGGCACATAGCACGCAGAACTGATGGCCTATGGGGCCGAAAAGTTCTCGAATGGAGACCACATATCGGCAAGCGCAGCTTAGGACGACCAGCCACAAGATGGACAGATGACCTCATCCAAGTGGCAGGAAGACGCTGGATGCAAGCCGCTTCCAACCGGTGTTTTTGGAAATCCATGAAGGAGGCCTATGTCCAGCAGTGACTTCTTGTGGCTGAATAATGATGATGATGATCCAGGGCGTCACAAGGATTGACCGAATCCAAAACACCACGCTCCGCTCTAGAACCCAAATCGCTGATGAACTGGAACTGGGCAGGCCACGTCAGTCGTATGGGTCCAGACATATGGGCAAAACTTGCCACTGAATGGGTTCCACGCGACGGATATCGCAGACGCAGGGAGGAGTGGAAGATCATGGGGGAGGCCTTAGCCCAGCAGTGGGACACACACACGGCTAGGTAAAATAGTACAATTTACAAGAGCTGTGGTAGCGGAGCGGTAGAACGCCGGCTTCTCATTCGGGAGGTCGTGGGTTCGAATCCCGGCATGTACCAATGACTTTGTTTTCTAAGTTACGTACATTTGTGAAGTTATAGTAGCAATACCACTCGCTAACCGTGAAGGAAAACATCGTGAGGAAACCATAGTGTCTGAGATATTTACATACCTCAGCACTTGCTACGTACAATGGCCCAACTATGAGGCTAAGTGCGGAAATCTCCAGTCGAACTAGAACTAGTACAATTTACAAGATAACCTCTCTGCAGGCTGGTGTTCAATTATTATTTTGCAATTACCGAGTCTTTAGGCAGGAGTGTTTACGCTCTTTGCCATAAAAACGCTGAAAGTTTTGCGTGCATTGCTTTTGTAATTTAATAACCCAACAAGATTTATTAATTTTCCAGCAACGTTTCACATTCATGGATGTTTAATTAGACACGAAAACAAACTACAAAGTTTTCCTCATAGTAAATGTAATTTGTATTCGTATATAAATGAGGATTTTTGTATAAATAAGGATTTTGTCATAATTAAATAATGTGGGCTACATTATATATTATATACGTTCCACTGTAGGGCACAGGCTCAGGGCACAGGCCTTCTCTCAGAGAGAGAGTATGGGCTTAGTTACCACGCGTGCCCACCGCGGGTTAGCAATTTCAAGTGCTGAGGTATGTGAACACTTCAGATACTCAGGTTTCCTTACGATGTTTTCCTTCACGGTTAGCGATTGGTATTGCTACTATAACTTCACAAATATACGTAACTTAGAAAACAAACTCATAGGTACATGCCGGGATTCGACCCACGACCTCTCGAATGAGAAGCCGCTGTTCTACCACTCCGTCAGCTCCGCTAGCACCGCTGACAAGGATTTTGTTATCCTACATAAAACAAAATACAATTTCACTAAATATCGATCCAAGTTCGCAGTAATCTTCTCCGAGTAGACCAATTGCTGGTAGTTAAAATGAAATTATAATAAGTAACAGCAGAAGCATAAATTGAGCCTAAAACTTCTGCGTCGGAGTTAAAAAACAAAAAGCCCCACTGTGTGATTCGATTTTAATTTAAAACGAAACGGGGCCACACGATAACTAGCAGGCTAGATCAGAAGAATATCTCAGTTAATTTGACCTGTGGTGTCCGCACTTACCCCCGGTTTCTTGAACAATAAGAATCTGTTAATCTAGCTGTCAGTTCGCCAAAGTGCATGCAAAAAAAAAACAACTGACAGCTACAGTAGATTACCAGTATGTTAGTGTACGAGATACCGGGGGTCTCGGGTTTGTAGCGTTAATAGCTCAGGTTTGGGCCATTGTATCTAGCAGGGCTGTGAGATCACCCCAGCCAGCCAATCTGTTTCCAGAAAGCCAGCAGTGCTCCAATGTTACTGCTGGCTTCCTGAAAGAATACCAGCGTGGGAGGGTATGGCAGAATATTTCAATAATAGAGTCAGAATAGTCATGGTAGAATGACACAGGGGAGAATGATCTCGCAGAGAATTGGAAAAGTGTGAATTATCCTCATCATAAGCAGCCTGTATACGTCCCACCGTAGGCTGATAATTCTCTCTCTCAGAGAGAGAGAGAGAATTATCCTATAAAAGCAACTTACAGTAAACACAGTAAAGTCGCCAACAGCTCAACATTTACATTTTCGTTACAAAGGCGGGAGTTATTGTGCTCGCGTGTACATAGACGGGTGCCCGCCTCGGATTGGCGATTTAAAGCAGAGGCATGTGAAGTGGCGTTTTTCGAACGTAGGGGAAAGCTCAAACGCATGGGCAATAAGCATTTTAAAATATGATTGGGTAATAAATAAATAACGAGGTTTGCGAATGATTTTTAGTGTAGAAACATGGAAAATAAATAAAATAGAGAGCTTCAGGCAAATTACTATTTTATGGTTTACTTGAAAACCATAATGGTTGAGTTTCAAGAGTCGTAACAAACCGGTCAAGCGCGAGTCGGATTCGCCAACCGACGGGTAGTCTCTAAAATGTATAAATGTTCAATAGAATCATATTAGTACAGTAATTTATTTAATTCACTTTTAATCACTTGGCTACAATGGCCCACCTACCACATAAAACTACGAATCGTTTTATTATTACTAGGCTGGCGTTCTATAGTATTATTTCGGTGGAAGCAGGGTCGCGTCAGTAACTTTTCCAATCTGCGAGCGAACGTTGACGGTGACGGACAAAATGAATTCTGCCAGTATCCCGCTCGACGGCCGAATATCACGCGTTTCAATACATCAATGGAGTCATTAGACATTATTATTTGGTACAAAGACGTACTTAATGCTAAGCAGCATTTTCTGCCAGTCGATCTATGGTTTGTGGCCAATGGCCTAACCTAATAATAAAAGTAGGGGGCAATAATTATAGAAATAGTCGATACATACAAAAATATTTACAAATTACAAGCAAATAACATTACAATTCAGTATAACATTTTGGGTATCTGGGACAAGCATAGCCTACATACGCCATCTGTAGCTAGGCTACATACATTCTCTCAGAAAGAAAGAGAGAGGTCACAAATTATCTTCAAAAGTTTCGATAATAGGTTCGTTTTCTCTTTACGCCGGGGCAACACTGTGCGGCATTGTGGCATGCCACAAGACCTGCGGTAATTTAATATATCGCACACTGTGGCAAGAATCGTGCGGCATAGCAACACCTTGCGTCATGTGGCAGACTGTCGCAGCTTGTATCCGAACACGATGTTGCCTCGGCGTAAATAGACTGCCGCATGCTACATCGGCCGCATGATGTCGGCGATTGTAGCATTCAACAAGGAGCCGGATGCCACAATTTGTAGCATGCCACACTGTAGCACGATGTTGCTCTGGCGTCAAAGAGCCTTTAGATAAGATTAGATTAATATTCTATATTGCACACCATGCATTATAAAGATACATGAAAAATCTTAAATTATTAAACCTTTTCTTACTTCAAACTCCACCAAACTTTCAGTTAATAGGTTTCTATCCTATAATATTCTATATTTGAGTGAATCGGAATTGGGTTAACATACCAAGAAATAAAATTTATTCACTTGAAAATTCTATAGCAGCAACAGCAAAAAAGTAGCAAAAAGTATCACCCACCACTAAAAAAACCTCTGCGTGAAAGTAATGGGGCACAACACAATTAAATGTTTTCCTTTGAAATATAGTTTTCAATGTGATTTTCATGCCATAGTACCTATATGAACGGCATTTTTTTTTCTCTTATAGTTTCTGTTTTCAGCCAGAAACAGTATTCTGCTCTTAGCTTGCACAACCGATTCAATCACGATTCAAGCTTGCTGGCTGGATGGATGAAAACCCGAACAAAAAAAGAAAATATTAGGGGTTAAAGTATGAAATTGCCGATTTGTACTGAAAATCTAAATTGTTTATTTTTTAAATTTTTTACAAATTTATTTAATCAAAATAGTTGCCATTATTATCTATACATTGCTGCCATCTAATGGGAAGGTCATTAATGCCTTTGCGATAGAACTCCGACGATCTAGACTGCACAAACTGTGTGAAAGCATTTTGTACTGCCTCCTGGGAAGAAAACTTCTTGTCACGTAGATAATTGTCCAAATCACGAAAAAAATGGTAGTCCGTTGGAGCAAGGTCTGGTGAATACGGAGGATGACGAATGGTTTCTAACTGCAGTTCCTGAAGGGTCAAAATGGTTTCTCGTACTGTGTGAGGTTTCGCGTTGTCGTGGAGCAGATCAGTCAAATCATAAGGCACCCATTTTTCGTATTTTTTTATTTTATTGATTTGACGCAAGTGAGTCAATATTGTGGGTAAGGTAACGTTAAACCATGCCGCTAATTCCTGGGTAGTTTGACTAGGGTCGGCTTTCACTATCTCTCTTAATTCATCGTTATTCACCTGTGTGGGCGGTCTTCCTCGTGGCTCGTTCTTTAAGTCGAAATTTCCATCACGAAAGCGTTTAAACCAAAATCGCATGGTGCGTTCATTAGTAGACCCCTCTCCAAACGCAGCATTGATATTGCGGGCTGTTTCTGCCGCGTTAGGTCCGCGTCGGAACTCGTATTCAAAAATCACTCGAATTTTCGCAGTATCCATCTTTCTTGTCTAAATTGAATAACAAAAACAATTGAAAGTCGATATTCAAATGTTTCACATTTTTTAAAAAAAGAACATCATAGAAACCATTTGAAAAAAATTTCATTCGTAAACCTCAAACCATGAAGATTCTATGTCAATTCAAAGAACCTATTGCAATAAAACGGCAATTTCATACTTTAACCCCTATTATATAATCTGAAACGCTCCGTTCTACACGTCCTTATAATTTTATGAATGAATATTAAAATCGTTCCGAGCCACGTTCCAGTCACCACAAAATAAGTTTTTCAATTCGCCCGTGTTATAATTTCTTAGAAAAACTTATGTCTGCTTTAAAAGCATTTTACTTCCCCGCTGGGACCGACTGCATAAGACGTTCTCATTGATTTAAATATTTCTTTCAATGTTCACTCTAGAACTTCATGAAGAACTCTGCATACCTCTGAGTATTAAACAGTCATATGCTTAGATATGACTGTTTAAAACGTCTTGCATATCAAATTAAATAATAATTTAGTGGTGCGCAGAGTTTTATGTGTTTATTAGTATTTTCGATAAAACTCTTGTAGGTATATTTAATTCCAAAGCGGTGGTAGCGCAGAGGCAGGGAGGTCATGGGCTCGAGTCCCGGCATGTACCAATGACTTTGTTTTCTGAGTTAAGTTGTCGCAGCACTACCACTCGCTAACGATGAAAAAAAACACCGCGAGGAATCCTGAGTGTCTGAGGTGTTCACATACCTCAGCGCTTGAAATTGCCAACCCGCGGTGGGCACGCGTGGTAACTAAGCCCATACTCTCTCTCTTAGAGAAGGCCTGTGCCCCGCAGTGAAACGTATATGGGCTGCCTATCAATCTGTTCATCTAGTATACGCTCAAAACAATTAAGGGAATAAGATTTCAAAGTGGAGTACAACTTTTTGCTTAGATTTTATAAAATTATAACTGGCCACTAAATATTAAGCAAAGTGGCCTCCTATACAAAAATTAAAAACAAAAGAACATCAGAATTTTTCTTAGCAGTTCTAAGTAGATACCTATGATGGCCAGTAGGCTTAGCACACTAGCATGCGAGAAAATGACAGGCGCCGCGGCATAAACTTTGCCGCTTTATTAGTTTTGTCGCAACAGCGAACATTATGTGAGCGGAAGAGAAATTTAAACACTGTTTAAAGTCTTTCTTGCAGGCGGCAAAATGGAGATGTCAGTTAAAAAAAAGGCTTCAATTTTAATATTTTTTAGGTTGGTCACACTCAATCGGTACACTTCGACTGCATGAAAACACTATTCATTTGTTCATTTAGCTCTTCGGCGTTTCGTTCACAATTTTTTTCCCTAAGAACAGTCGATAACCTGTGTTTTTTCTGAAGTCTGAATTGACTATGAAGGTAAATGTATGAATGTAATATCGAAACGTTTTTGTTCTTCTTTCCAACAACCGACCCTCCAAAACAAATAGGTAACAGTTTTCTGAAGTTCCAGAGAAAATGGAGTGAAACTGTATAAGACAGTTACATGTGTATTTGTTTATTAGGCTGTCTTTAAACTCAATGCAAAACTGCTTTATGTAATTATATGTCGTTTCGGCCTTGTACAATAACGCCGTCATCTAATTTTACACAATTTATTTGCTATACTAACTTGACCTCTCGTGGCTGGTAAGTGAAGTGAAGACCTAGTAGTAAAGCCATCCTCATATCCTCATTGGGTATTCTCATCATCCTCACATGACATAAATCAACACGAAAACTAAGAAACGCAAATATGTAAGAGTATGATAGCAAAGACAAATTATAACCTAAAAGGCTTGTCTTTACCTCGACACCAACAGAGAAATTTCTCTTAGTTAAGCTGTCATTATGCGAGAAAAAAACACCTTCATGTTCGCGGTTGCGGCAAACCATAGACAGACGGTATTAAACTGACAGAAGGAGGCGCGTTGAAACAGCTCACGCGGTCTTCATGTTCGCATCGGCGAGATATCCCTCTGTGACGTCATCTTAATACTGTTTAGTGTTTAATGTGACAGTTGAGAGCAGGCAAAATGATCAGCGTGCTAAGCCTACAGGAGTATATGTACACCAAAAAACAAAGTGACTTAATTGAATTTTCTTAAACTTTTTAATTACAGAGAACCGACTTAGAAGACTTGAAAGTATCCTTTCTTTGATTTCGATTTTGGGTATTTACTCTCAGGAGGATAAGTATACTGAGTAGAAATTCCATCTCTGGTTCATACATATGCTATAGTTCGACCCTCTTGAAGCAAATTCTGCATAGAGATTTTGTTAACCAAATTAAGACTCACTTCAATCTATAACAACACCCAGAAGACTTAAAAGGCCACATAAAATGAAAAACTTTTCTGTGCCAAATAAAAATATAAAAAAAACAATGACGTGGTGATTCCCCTAATTGTTCTGACCAGTATATTAACATGTTTGCACTTCGGCTGACTAACAGCTGTTAACAATAGATTGACAGATTAGTGTATGAGAGACAGGGGGTAAGCCTAATAAGTGATATATTCTACTAATTGTAATTGCCACGACATGTTTGTGCTGAGCTGCGCCGAAGAAAATTAGGGCTGCATTCAGTTATTACACTCGTATAAAGAGGGTAATTTTTTTTTTTTATGTCCGATTAATATTTTTTATGTAATTCTAGAAAATGTTGTTTGCAAGAACAGAGACTTTTGGCGTGCAGTCAAATACTATCTATTGGAATACCTTGCGGTCCCGAAATCAGAAGAGTTCAGTGTCCGATTATTCCCCCCCCCCCCCCTTTTTTTATCGCATCTAAGTATAATTTCAAAAACACACGATTAACAAAAAAACCCGAGCAAGGCTCGGTCATCCAGGTACTTGTTTATATAAGCTGCATACAGCCGCCAATTACATTTGCCGTACAATTCGGAGCATGGACCTTACTTGCTGCTTTCATTTTCACAGGATTGTCATATCAAGATTTATTTATTAGCTTCATTCTAGTTTTCACTATCTTATATTGACTGTTAGGTATTGTAGTTTTAATTTTATCAGTAAATGTTTTCAATAAAAAAAATATGTTGAACAGAAATAATATTGAAAATATAATGTACCGTTTAACCGTACATTTTCAGGGTTCCGTACCCGTAGGGTACCAAACGGGACCCTATTAGTAAGACTTCAGTGTCTGTCTATCTGTGTGTCTGTCACCATGCTGTATCTCATGAACCGTGATAGCTAGACAATTTATATATAATGTATTTCTGTTGCAATACTAAAAACAGAATAAAATAAATATTTGCGAGGCCCTCCCATACAATAAACGTTGTCTAAAGACTAGCGGCAATCTACATATCCTTCACATCGCCGACGTCAAGTCGTTAAATGTCAATGTTAAACGCTTCGTATTGGCTTCTTTAGATGGCGCTGTTCTCAAATTCGATCTTTGTCTAATGTTGTAGAGATAATGGTAAGGAACCCTTCGTGCGCGAGTCCAACTCGCACTTGGCCAGTTTTTATTGTTTCAGGCAAAAGGGTACATTGAGCTATTGTTTCATTTTATTTTAGCCTGGGTTAAAGGGTTATTAAGTTATGACAGACTTCACATATTTAATTATCATTTTTTTCAGATAATTATTTTATGATGAGATATTTCCATTGTTTCATACAGAAATTTTGCAGTTTAAATGACCATTCACCTTGTATATGGACTTAAGTAATCGTGATAAACAGAAGTCTAATCTTTTTAGTATAATTTTTATGACCACTCAACTTATTCGTTCTAGGACTCTGCCCACTTAAAAAACCCACTATGATTAGTATAAGTGGTTCATAAAATGTCACTGTTGATGCACTTATTTAATAACATTTTTATGTCATTTAATTAGATTAGAATGGTCAATAAAAATAACAAACAACATAATGTTACAGGCAACATAATACAGGGTTATTTTTACTTTTGCTCAACGACTTTTGATTTTTTTTTTGTTCTGTGTTGCCATTATGTCGAAAAAATAAAATACTATTTTTCACGGTTTAGTAGCGAGCGTTCGTAAATGACGAACTCATAATGTTTCAGAAGTTGTGATTTTTTTAAAAATAACCCCGTAGACTCTTGTCTTAAGAAGAGTCTAAGAACTGCTAATAAAGGCGCTGATGATCTTTTGTTTTTATTTTTTGGAAAGGGTGCCACTTTTATTTGTTGGGCAGTAGTAGGTGATTAAAAACCTAAGCGAAAAGTGTTACTCTACTTTGAAATCTTATTCCCATAAAGTCTATTTTTTAATTCGATGCAAAACAAAAAGCGGCAGTGTTTTTACCATTATGATATATATAGTTATAATCAGGAGAATTTTTTTGTACTGCAAAAATTTAGACTCGTGTGACCAAAAACCTTATTACATTATATTTAGTTACTCATAAGTATTTCAAAAACACCAACGTAGCACACACAATTTTTACTTGGAAGTAAATTTTGGATTATTAGTTTTTTACGTATTGGCAACACTAGGGTGTTGATAACTTCGGGATCCAGAGCCGTTAAACCTTTTATAAAACAAGACGACTTTGGGTTCGAGTTTTGACGCATTCGAATGACGCAAGACGTCATTTATTTTTAAACATTTCTTTCCATTTCTCCCCATTCCCGAAACCCAACCGTTTCTTTCTTGGTTAGGGAAATGTTGTTTTCCGGCTAGTTTTTCGAACTAATTTTTGTTGTACCGTGACTTTGGCTGTTTTTTACCTGGACTTTGTTCTCTGCTCACCTGTTTACGTCGGCTTTGTCACAATGTATACCAATCCTGAACCTGTAAGTAACGTTTATGTTTAAAGAACGTTTTATAATTAATTTCCAAGATAAATGACGACGACGATAATGAGGATGATACGTCCGACACGTCCTCGTACGTATATGCAACATATGAAAGAGATTTTTATTGTATAAATAAAATATCTTTATACTTTTGTTTTCATTGGAACCTTAGATTTATGGCTGTCAGCGTTAAAATATGCGATATGTTTTTCCATACAATATCCAACATGCAACCCGCGTCCACACACGACTGCGGTAGAATTTAGTATACAACAAGACATCGCGAGATATATTCTTATTTATAGCCGTCGTCTGTCACGACCCTTAAAAAATAAACTTGTATTGATGTCCACATAGAGTACGTCAACAAATGTGATGGGTTGTTATGGTTTAGAACCCCGGCAAATGTCAAAGTGACAGTATTTTTTGCATAGAATTAAAACTTAAAAAACACTTATTAAAGTTCGGTCACACGCTGTAATGTAAGATGTATAGAGTCACAGACCAAGAGCGACCGCAGAGCAAGGACTGTGGTCTGAGACTCTATACATCTTACCGCGCCCTCGCCTCACGTCCCATCTGTGTGTCTCGCGCCCTAAAGTATAGAAGATGCGCCTTAGCACTCGCTATTCTGCCTTTCGGCAGCTGCTGAACTGTCGAGCTAAAATTATAATGTATCGTATTATACAATTTTATTTCGGATAAATAAACCATAGTGACTGCCGTGTGGCGCTGGATTAAGAATAACGTCACTCCGTTACCTTTCGTGGATGTCGTAGAAGGCGACTAAGGAAATCAATTACCAGGAAACGGGCAGCAGCGTCTTCCTGAGATTCCAACCCCATACTGCGATCGCCAGCCCGCCTGCCAAGCGTGGCGATTATGGCAAAACCCTCCGTGGTTATGTTCGAAGCATGGAAAACCATGAGGGAGGCCTATGTCCTGCAGTGGGCGTCAAATGACTGATGATGATGATGAGTGACTGCCTCGTCGGTCTAGCGGTATCATGTCTGATTACCTTACCAGAGGTCATGGGTGCGATTCCACAGGGGGCCGCCGTACATTTGTACAAATAGTCTGGATGTATGTCCATGTTTGTGATGTCCTTGGCTGGTCACCAGAGCCCAGGGTATCCTCGCATGGGAGGATAAATGACTGTGTCGTGTGAAAGTTATTAGTCAGAGTTATAGGTGGTTGGTAAAATTACATTTAATATTAAAACTAAGTATGTTAGTGAGATCCAAAGTTCTATAATTAAAATTAAATTTGCTATAGTTTACGTAAGTATAAGCTAGGAATGGTGCAAGCATCTTATGTGAGTGACGACCCAGTGCCTAACTATTGGACTGAGTATCCTCTCTGCTGTAACTTTCAGGATGCTTGGTGCTGGCTCTTGTATGGATGTAGAATGTATAGATGTTATACAAAACCCCCAGGAACTTGATCCATCATACATACATAAACTAACGCCTGTAACCGGGAGGAGTAGGCAGAGACCGGGGTTCCCCTATCTATCAAATGATGCTAAAACGTCTAGAACAAAAGCTCACTGACTGTCAAAGGACCTACAACATTGTTACATCTAAGTCAACGTCTATACCCATCCCCGTACTGAGGGGCTCGTTAAATTATATAAAAAACAGTTCCAATTTCATTACCTCGCGCTCGGACCTTATTTTATGGTCGCCGTGTCCTTTTCGCTCCACAGGGTGCGCAGTTTTCCTTAGAATAATGTATTGAAAGACAATTTTTAACTCTATCAGTCTGATTTGTAGGATTATGTAAAGCACGCTTAATTTAAGATAGGGACTGAATAACTATTTGACTCTCACTCATATGATAATAGAGGGCAATATTGTGTGAGCTAGGGGTAAATAGATGTGTAGTCCCATGTTGCAGGCTATACATATACATTCCATTGTAGAGCACAGGCTTCCTCTGAGAAAGAGAGTACGTGGGCTTAAGGGAAGCCACTGGGCTAACTAGCGCCACCAATGAAAAAAAATTGTGTCTACTAGTCTAGTCTATGAATCTAGTGTTACTGCTTGCATCCCCTTAATCACCACGCGTGCACAGGGCGGATTGGTCAAACAACTGATCCGTAGTCACGCAATTTTAAGCGCTGAGGTGTTTGTTTACAACACCTCAGAAACTCAGGTCTCGTCACGATGTTTTCCTTCGCAGTTAGCGAAAGGTATTGCTACTACAAATTCACAAATGTACGTAACATGGAAAACAAAGTCGGTTCGGAGTTCGAACCTACAACCTCCTGAATGCGAGGCAAGTATTCTATCGAGCGCGCTACCACCGCTCGCCGCTTTCTTTAGCATGCTAAAATACGAAAATAGAAAACACGAAAAGCAAAATAAAGCTCTAGCACCTAGACAGGCATTAAAGTAAACGAACACTTATACACAGCTGTAGCGACGCGTTTACATCTGACAAATACGACAGCGTGAATTTTAAATCAATATTGACAATATTCCAGGAATAATCATGTTAACAATTCGGCGTGCGAACCTCGATTAGAGTGGACGTGTGTCTCGATAACTTGAGCAAAATATAAATAACACTGAACAATTCTAGTCCTAAGTGGTCAAGTGCCAACGGTGAAATTTGCGTGTAAGAAATTTTTACTTTAGTGCGTTCTATATCTGCTCCTCATAGTGACCGAGCGATCGGCGCATGCGCGCCCCCACTCGACTCCGCGAAGTGAATCAATTGTCCCTTTCTTACATATTATTGCGGCTATATCTCCATCTCGATAGCGAAGCGTCGGTGTCGGTGAGTGCAAAATAAACAATAAGGATGAGCCTACAACGATCACCGATTAGCGGAGGAGTCAGCGGGAGCGGATCGCAACCAGATTTACGTGTACTAGATGTAAATGACCGTAATATAAGTCTGAGAAAACGGAGGCAGCCGGATTTGGACCATGACTATCAACAAGATTTTCAGCAGTTTCGCACCGAAATCATGTCCTTCTTTAAAGATTTTCAAGAGTCCCAATCTAAAATATCGACGCAAATACTTCAAGACATTCATGCTGTACGAGATGAATGTAAAACTCTCCGAAACAATATGGAAACTCTCACCAATGAATGCGATCAAATAAAAAATGACTTGGCAGTAGTGAAGACAGAATCAGCAATGACTCAAAATACTATAAAGGTGCTGGAAAGCGATCTGAACCAGCTAAAAATAGCTAATCCGGCTATTTCTCAATATCCGCCAAGCTGTCGTCAAGAAGATCTCATCCTAGAATTGCAAGATCGCACCGAACGGGGACGGAATATCATACTCGCGGGTATCACGGAAAAGACTGAGCAAAATGCTGTCCTAAGGCGACAGTATGATCAAGAAGAGGCATCAAAGATTTTACAAGTATTTGAAGAAAATTGTCCGAAACCGATTAAAGTGCTTAGAATTGGCAAGTATAAACCAAATGAAAGTCGTAAGCTGAAAGTATGTTTTGAGTCAGCGGATACTGCGAAGTTTATTTTACGGAACAAAACTAAACTGCCTACCACGGTCGAAGTCTTTTCTGACAAAACACCTGCACAGCAAAACTACCTACGGGGCCTTAGGGATGAGTTATTGCAACGGAAACAGAACGGAGAGCCGGATTTGACTATTAAATACCTAAAGGGGATTCCCACTATAATTAAAACTCCTGTAACAAAAAACTAAAAGCGGTAAATGACTCACTATTACTGTCCTGCACTAAAAACGAACCCGATAACACAATACACTACCTCATACAGTCATATCAAGACTTACCTACAAAACAGCGCTCCCTCAGGTTTTTCTACGCAAATGCAAGAAGTATATGTAAACAAGGTAAATTTGATGAATTGAGATGTATTCTTAAGGCGATCCCACACGAAGCACAAATAATAATATTGACTGAAACTTGGATAAAAAGTGATTCCGATGCACGGCTTTATCAGCTACCAAACTACACGCATAACTATAGCTATAGGACGAATACGACTGGAGGCGGCGTATCAATCTACGTACAAAACAACTTAAGACACAGCGTTACAATGGATTTAAGTGAAAACAATAACAACTACTTATGGCTATTTTTGGACCAATTTTCACTACATATTGGAGGAGTCTACAGACCTGGAAGCTCCAATTTGGAGCAGTTTCTTGAAACGTTTTCTAGCCAGCTCGAAGTTAGAAAGAGATCGATTATATTCGGAGACTTTAATGTCGACCTCCTAGACAGTTCAAAGAAACATTTAAAAGCAGTTGAGATGTATACTACCGCCATTATGGAATCCGGTTATAGTATACTAAATAGAATTAATCCAGAATATTGTACAAGAGTGACCGATTCTACATCAACAATATTAGACCATGTTATCACTAATGTCACTAATGATTCATTTTGTCTCTCATTATTAGATTCATCTTTCTCTGACCATAAGCAAATATATCTTGAATTAAGCAAAAGTAAAATACCTCCTAAGCAAAAAATCGAATATGAATGTACAGATTACTCAGGCTTATTAACTTCTATTACTAATACTAACCTAGACGCATACACTTATGATTATACACACTTAGAGAATCTTATACAAGAAAAAGTGAAACAAAACAAAATAAAAAAATACAAAATATTAAACGCTCCTCGAGATGATTGGATAAATAAGGAAATAATTGATGAAATAAATAAACGCAACTTGTTATGGTGTCAACTAAAAAAGGATACTAATAATAAAACTTTAAAGGATATCTACACAAAAAATAAAAATAAAGCAGATAATTTGATACAAAGTGCAAAAAAAAAATATTACTCAAAGGCTTTTCAAAGTTGCTCTAATAATCCGAGAGGTATGTGGAAATTAATAAATAGTTTTTCTAATAATAAAGTAAAGACAAACGACATTTATCCTCCTAATTTACTCATAGGTCCTACTGCTATCACCGATGGCAATGAAGTTTGTGAACAGTTCAACGATTTTTTCTCTACTATTGGTGCTTTACTAGCTAATAAAATCCCAACACAGTATCACAATAATACAATTAACACAATAAATAATACACAAAAACAGAAACTTGAAGCATTGACGCCTTGTACAATAAAAGAAATAAATAAAATCATCGATGGCTTAGATGCAAATTGTAGTACTGGGATCGATGGAATTAGTACTAAATCAATCAAATGTATAAAAAGACCTATAATAGAAAGTCTCACAAGCTGTATAAATAGATGTCTAGTTGATGGTATTTTTCCTGATAGTCTTAAGATAGCTAAAGTAAATCCCATACATAAATCAGGCCCAAAAACCGATCCCTCAAACTACCGGCCGATTTCGGTACTTCCTGTGCTGTCAAAAATTTTTGAAAAAGTAATTTACAATCGTCTTACTCTTTACCTAAATAGTATAAATTTCTTCTTTAATAAGCAATATGGCTTTCGCTCACAGTCAAACACCTTAACGGCAACTCTCGATCTAGTAACCGAAATAAAGAACAACATTGATGAAAAAAAAATTGCACTCGGTATATTTATTGATCTAAAAAAGGCTTTTGATACCGTTAGCCACCCCATTTTATTACAGAAACTCGCTAGCACTGGAATTATCGGATCTGCGCTTAAAATGTTTGAATCCTACATGGAAAACAGGCAACAAATTGTAAAAATTGGCCAATATAAAAGCAATCCGAGAACTGTAACGTACGGTATCCCCCAGGGCTCAATTTTAGGACCATTGCTCTTTTTAGTCTACGTAAACAATATAAGTAATATCAGTCTTCACGGGGACGTAACACTTTACGCTGATGATACATGCCTTTTTTATTTTGGGCATTCTCTTTTAGACATAATTGCTACTGCACAAGCCGACCTAAATTTACTTAGTTCCTGGTTCAAATATAACTTATTAACTATAAACACACAAAAGACATCATACATGATATTTGCCGCTAAAAATAAAAAAATCCCGGACTATCCACATCTTACAATAGACAACGACACAATTCATAGATCCAAAGAAGAAAAATATTTAGGACTCATTCTTGATGAGAAACTCACTTGGAAAGGTCATATACAACATGTGAAATCAAAAATAGTGCCTTTAACAGGAGCCTTACATAACATGGTCCGTTATGTTCCCTATAAACTGCGCACTCTTATCTATAATGCATTAGTAAAATCACACCTCGAGTACCTTATAGAAGTCTGGGGCACAGCTAGTAAAACAAATTTAAAAGAATTGCAGAGGTCACAAAATAAAGTCATCAAAATCTTATTTAACTACAAATATGACACCTCGACAAAATTTTTATACGAAAAGACAAAGTTACTTAATATCCGTCAAATATATACATATAAAACATGCATACTAATAAAAAAAATATTGAAGAACGATATACATACTAATATAAACCTAAGTCGAGTCAAATCACCTCAATATAACTTGAGAAGCGAACGCAAAAACAAACTTAAATTAAGAACACCACGAACTGAATATGGTAAAAGAAATGTGATGTATGAAGGAGTCCAACTTTATAATAATTTACCGGCCGAAATAAAGGACATAGAAAATATGAATGCTTTTAAAAATAAACTTAAACTACATGTCTCAAATTATAGTTAAGCTTAATCTTACCTTAATGCATGCCATATAATTTTTATCTAATTTTAAGTTTTATTTTCTCATTAATTAAGCGAACTGTAAGTTCTTTATGAGAAATAAATATCTTTGAACCCAACAATTATAGCACATAAGTCCAAAACAGCAGTTTTTGAGGCAGTGAAATTAACCTCCTCCCTTTCTTATTAAATTCCTCTATAACATTTTTATTATCTTTACTACATTGACGGAGAGCTGTCACGAAACAATGAATACAATGAAACTGCTGTTTTGATTACTTACGAGTATGTTGCATAAAAAAATAATGTAAAGAATTTAAATTTAGAATTTAAAAATAATGGTGTACTTTCTTAACTTTTTTATAAACATCAGTGATTTATTAGTGATTATAGTTATAGTAGCAATACCACTCGCTAACGGTGAAGGACAACAACGTGAGGCGTGTCTGAGCTATTCACATACCTCAGCGCTTGAAATCGCCAATCCGCGGTGGGCACGCGTGGTGATTAAGCCTATACTCTCTTCCTGAGAGAAGGCCTGTGCCCTACAGTGGGACGCATATAGGCTGCTTATGTATTTATTAGTGATTAATTTTCCTATGTTTGGCATAATTTGTAAATCTCAATTCAAGGTTTTTACAACAATTTCAAAAAATTGTAAGTCTTGTACTGACAAACAAATTAAAAAAAATTAAAATCGTTATACGAAGTTTTATAAGAATTCAGAGTTTAATTAATCCACACCAATTATCACAAACTGGTGACGTTGGCATGTAGGCTCGCTAGATGTAAATTTATTAGCCACAGCCCGTTCAACATCACAGGTGGTGCTAAAATATTATCACCCTGTGGACGGTCCGCTCTCTGTGCCGGCAGTTATAAAAGTTTATTGGTCCATCCTGGGACGCCCTATCAATTGCTTACATTAAGTTTCTCTCCCTGCCGATACAAGGATACATTTTAACACAGGAATGCTGCCCCAGTTCGGGTTAGTTTGTGATAAAATTGTGGTGACTATGTAATGCGTATCGGCATGCGATTACCGTAACTAGAACAGAATTGGGTTGTTATGGGAATTTAGGCTATTTCGTGCTTATGGACAAATCAGTGTGTGCATTTTCGACGGTCATATTATGTAACCAACTTCGAAAATGAAGGAGGGTTTCAATTCGTCCGTATATTTTTAGGGTTCCGTAGTCAACAAGGAACCCTGATAGTTTTGCCATGTCCGCCCGTCTGTCTGTCTGTCTGTCTGTCTGGTCGCGGCTTAGCACAGAGACGACAGAGTCGCGCATTTCCGGAGTGCATGTTGACCATTTGAGCTCAAAAGGAGTTATTGATAAAAAAAACTGTTCCTGTGTTATTGAAAACCGTTAGGAGTGTGAGACTTGGTCTTTTCATTTGACTTTTAGCATTTAGGTTTAGTTGGCAAAATTTGGAGGAATGCAGCTAGCTCTTTCTAATATTCTTTTTCCAGCTGTCAGGGTCTTTCAACTTCTTTCTTCCACGATTTTTGTCTGCAGGAGTCACCAGGCCAATATTTTTGATATAATTTCTTCGTTTTCAATGTTTAAATTATAAAATTTACGAAAAATGTAATTACTATTTTCACAGCAGGTGGCAGTTAACTGACTAAATGAACGACGTGAGAATTCAACATGGACGACACGCGTTTTGGTGGTACTTGGACAATAGAGGGCTTTTGGAAGTAAAGTCTTTTTTTAAATTCATTTTGCAATGGACAAGATGGGATTAGGAACAAACGTGTTAGTGCAGAAAATGGCGGCTTACATCCATAAAGTTTCGACATTTTTGCTTTTTTTTATTTATTTTTTTGGACAAGATGCCCTTTGGTACTGCACGACCGCTAGTAAGTAGAAATTTTGCGTTGGTATAGCAAATGCAGCGTATGACATCCACCAGCTCGCTGGACCGATCTGATGTAGATTGCTGGCAGCTGGACGAGAATGACCGAGGACAGAAAGAAGATCCGTGCTTGGAGAAGGCCTATGTCCAGCATTGAACGATTACTGGCCGACGGGTTGATTGATACTACTTATGTAACAAATGACCCAAGGCTTTGATCATTTCACAGTTTACAAAAAATAACCAATTTGACTCTATATGCCTCACATGTTCTCTTCACGATTGTTTTGTTTTATTTCTGTTTTGTTGACGTTCGTGTCTTTTGTTTGTGTACACAAACGCTTTATGTTTACTTTGTGTTTCTGTAACAATTTAAATAAATATCGTCTTTCTTTCTTTCTTTCTAGATGTAATAAAATAATTGATAATAACTTCCACACAACACAATCACTTATCATGGTCCCAAACAAGGATTCCCTGTACTATGGTAACCAGGCATGGACATCACAAGCGTGGAAATACACCCAGACTGAAGCCATTTGCACAAATGTACGGTGGTTCCCAGTGGGAATCGAACTCATGACCTCTTCGTGGCAATCAAAAGACAGTCAACTTGATGTAAGTCGAGGCGAGATGTAACGTTTTCAGTGGCATACAATAAAGTGTAACGTCGAACAAAAAAGCGCAAACCCAAACACTAAGCACTCGAGTTGTTCCGAAATTACTTAAGGCGAAGAGCTTTTCATACCGTTTCAATTATCAGCGAGCGATGGTGCTGGCTATGAAACTCCGAGAGAGAGCAATAATATTAACATATGAAAATCAGCCGCAAAACTTTGCCGTAACCTACGGGAGTAGGCTGGTCCCTTCCTGTGGCATCCATCAGGCCCGAGTTTTGTAAAACTACAACTCGTAGTTTATTATGACAAATCGCGGATATTGCGTAGCAGAGTCTGCTTGTTAATTTGTACATTAATCAACTGTGCAATGTACATCAAATTGTCATAGTAAACAATGAAATAGGCCCCGGGCATCGTCAAAACGGGGTTCTTTGTTAAAAGCGCTGTTCCTGAAACATGTCCGTTAGAGTTTGTCATTAACAATAACTTAAGTTTGTGCCACTTGCCTTAGAAACTACTGGAGTTTGTGGTACCCAGGGGAAAGTTTTTATTTAGGTGTTGGGGCACCGTCTCAGGAACCGTGGCTTTGACTACCACCAATGCTACCACTCAGAGGCATTTTTGATGCAAAGGATATTCCTCGCTGTGAAGCGCGGTAATGCTGCCAGTGTTATGGGTACCTTGGGGTCGCATAGTCTCGGGGCGGTTTATTTAATTGACTGTACTTTATGGTGTGCGTTTTTTTTTATTTTCTTAATACTTATTTTGTTTTTTATATTTACTTTGACATTGTGGACGAAACTTTAATAATTATCAACTACTCCATAGTCAGCAATTCGGACTCACGCAAAGGCGGTCTACGACGGACGCTGGTGTCACATTAGTTAAACATATATTTAGTGCATGGGAGGATCGGAAGGATGCTATAGACGTTTTCTGTGACTTGTCGAAGGCATTTGACTGCGTAGACCATAAAACACTTCTCTACTTAAGTTCTAAGACATTTTTTTTTTGTAAATTACTCATTTTCAAAGAAACTGAATTTCACGGGTTTTTTTGCTTTGTAGTGGCACTGTTGGATAGATAATAAAATTATATAAACTTTACTACATAGTTACGAAAAATATAAGTCAGAAAAAAGTTTACAGAACAAAAGTTGTTGCAATGCACAAACTATAAATGAATTGCGCATTTTAAAAATAACCCTTTATATTCCGCCTCACACACCCATGAGTCCCTCCCTTAATGGCGCGATTATGGTGAAAATTGACCCATTTTATTTATTTATTTATTGATACTTTTATTGCACTTAAAAAAAATCGTACAATGCGGCGGACTTAATGCCATAAGCATTTTCCAAATCTGTCACTATTCCATTTTATTTCGCCGGGGACTAAACGCAGCCTGGCCTGGCAGCACACCGCCGTTATGTATGACGGTTTATAATGCACTCATTAAAATATGTACAGAGTTGTGGACTGTAAGAGGATGTAGTGACTAGAATTGAGAAAGGAATGTATAGGGAAGAGCGGGTGATCGTGCTCTTCCACTATAAAGGGAAATTTCCCGCCAGGCAGATCGTATGCCTGGGGACGGCCGGTCCGACTGATGTTCGTCGGACGTTATATTTATGGTATGTCATGTAAAACATTTTGCTTGCGCGATGCAGGAATATCGGAGTTTATAGTGCGCGCGCAGAGTTGACATGTGCTCGCCACAGAATGTTGCGTTGGTTTGGACATGTGGAGAGGATGAAGGAAGAAAGATTGACGAAACCAATTATATCGAGCGAATGTGGGTGGAAGAGCCGGTAAGGGACGACCCAGACGGACATACTTCGACCAAATAGGGGATGTATTAGCAAAGGGCAAGATAAAAAGTACCAGAAACCGGCGTGCGTGCATGCAACGACTAATGAGTGTTGAGGAAGCGAACGTGATCTGTCAGGATCGTAGCAAGTGGCAGTCCCTGGTCTCTGCCTACCCCTCTGGGATACAGGCGTGAGTTTATGTTATGTTATGTTTTGAAATGGTCAGATAAAATTGTGAGCGCTGTCTGCGAAAAATCCATAGGTCGCGGTAGGTCACCTAGGAACGGCCCTAACTTGGCAAACAATGATTCACCAAAAAGCCCCAGCGAGTCGACCGAGTGGCTGCCAGCGCCAACAATGAGCTACCCGCTTCGGAGCCTCATTAATTGCACTGTCTAATTGATTTCAAACCTATTAATGATTAGCCAGCGTCCTACCATTACGCCACCATCACAGTTTATTTTATTATACATACATAATCTCACGCGTGTATCCCAGAGGGGTAGGCAGAGACCAGGGACTGCCACTTGCCACGATCCTGACAGATCACTTTTGATTCCTACCTAGTACTTTTTGTCTTGCCCTTTGCTTTATAATACTGTGCACTTATATTCTGCTCTACACTTTAAACAAAGTCTTCAAAGCTTCCACTATTGTGCAGAAATTCAACAACAACACGGAAAACAGAAAATTAATAAAAAGCTCTCCTACAATAAAGTACACACTACTTTTCCCCCACTTTACGTGTAAAAGTACTCCATGCTGCACAGTTCAGTAGTGTAATATTTCTAAAGAAATTCTCCAACACAATGTTCTGTGCAGATCTAAAGCGGACTATGCAAAGTATGCAAACAAGCGGAGAGTTTGCAGCAGTTGGCAATAAGACGATGACGTCACTCAATAGGTATCATTTATTGCAAGTTTAAATATCATTGAATAAAATATATAGATAAACAAGCAAAGCAAAGCAAAAGCAAAAAATTGTTCATTCCACTAAGAGTATAAGCAGTAAGGTGTACATTAGGTGTTGAATAGTCTGTGCATAACTTGGAGTTTAAATAAGGTACATTGTTTCGAGGGGTCCTTAAACTAGGCTAGGGCTGTATCTTAAGGAACCAGTTACATGAGTATACAGAGAAATTGCAATTTGTAAACCAAAATTTAAATCAGTATCTTGAGGACAAGAGTTTACTTTGAAGTTGCTTAAAACTAGGAAATAAAAAAAAAGAGATAGAAATTAAATCGAGTTTAAATTAGTGACAAAAGAGATAGAAATTAAATCGAAACGTTTATTGTCATATAATATAATTACATAATGTAGATGTACAGACCCACACTAGGAGATGCCTGTCCCTTGGGGGATAGAAAAAATAATTTGCCATTTTAAATACGGCTACAGAAAATTATTGAGCTAATAACAATTAAATTTAAGCTTATAGGCTAACTTGTTCACACGTTGTTCCATAATTATTCAATGATAATATTTATTTTTGCAGTTTTTAAAGGTTCCGTACCCAAAAGTACAACAAAAACCCTATTACTAAGACTCCGTTGTCCGTCCGTTAGTCCGTCCGTCTGTCACAAGGCTGTATCTCATGAAACGTGATAGTTAGACAGTTGAAATTTTCACAGATGATGTATTTCTGTTGCCGCTTTAACAAAAAATACTAAAAACAGAATAAAATAAATATCTAAGGGGGCTCCCATACAACAAACGTGATTTTTTTGCCGTTTTTTGCTTGATATTAATAACGGCAACAGGTAGGTAGACGCTTGAAATATTCAAATGTTGTACGGAACCCTTTGTGCGCGAGTCAGACTCGCAATTGGCCGGTTTTTTATTCATTCAGGTCAAAGTGGACTAGCCATATCTGCCGAATAAGCTCAGATACGTCTGGCCGTGTGGCGCCGGACTAAGAATAGCGTCACTCCATTTCCTTCCGTGGATGTCGTAGAAGGCGACTAAGGAAATCAATTACCAGGAGACAGGCAGCAGCGTCTTCCTGAGATTCCAACCGCACACTGAGATCGCCAACCCGCCTGCCAAGCGTGGCGACTATGGCAAAACCCTTCGTGGTTAGGAAAACTACGAGAGAGGCCTATGTCATGCAGTGGGCGTCAAATGGATGATGATGATGGGTGATAAAATTTCGACCGACTGAGTCCAAAATGGACGGCCTCAATGCATTTTTGCCGGGATATTGCGTGGTGGCTTCGGACAGGGAGTGATGGGAAGCAAAAGGGTTGGCCTTTGCCCAGCAGTGGGGAAAAAATTGTCTAAGTAGAGCAAAATTGCTCTGGCGAATGTACGTATGGGGCGGTGGTAGCCCAGTGGGTAGAACATGGGACTCGAAAGCGGGAGACCCAGGTTCGATTCCCAGTGCGGGTATGTACCTATTTGTTTTCTGAGTTATGTACATTTCGCAATACCGCTCGCTAACGGTGAAGGAAAACATCGTGAGGAAACCTGAGTGTGTGAGCTATTCACATGCCTCAGCGCTTGAAATCGCCAATCCGTGATGGGCACGCGTGGTGATTAAGCCCAACTCTCTCTCCGAGAGAAGGCCTGTGCCCTACAGTAAGCCGTATATAGGCTGCTTATGAATGTATGAATGTTGTTTGAATTGATGAGTAGAATAACTTCACCGCACCCTTCTAAAACACCCTATGTAAATCGCACGTGAATACCTCCTTTTAGACTACCGGCGTAGTTTGCAGAGCAAGTTTAACTGTTCCGCTGTTATCGTACTTAACTGTGGGTCAAGAATAATACAGTTTAGCCCGCCTCTCCTCTCCGCCGTCCTCTGGTATTAATTGTTTCGTTGTTAAATTGGATTTTGAATAAATTAACCGTGATAGTACGAGTTCAAATTAAATAACACCTACTACTGTATATTTGGCTTTTGTACATTTAAGTATGTGTGTGCGTGCGTGCGTGCATGCGTGCTTGTGTGCGTGCGTGCGTGCGTGCGTGCGTGCGTGCGTGCATGTGTGTATGCAACTGTAAATAAATTATTTATGTTTCTTATTGTATTTTAGCGTAATTGTTATGGTTTAAATGAAATAATAGAGTATTTTTTTAATACAATACCTATACTATTTCTATCAGTTGCAGTGGCACTTTCTGACCAATAATAAATCTTAAAACTATCTGTGATGTATAGGACAAGGGCCAAGATTTTGGTTAAGCGCGAATTTCGTTAAATTATAAAAACTTATTTAAAAAAATTACAATCATAGAAAACCTTATAATACAAAACTGTTGTAAAGGTTTTTTAATTGTGTTATAAAGTGTTCTCTATATTATCTATCTATCTACACAAAGTCTAATTAATGTGTGTTCTGGTTGTACTATAAAGTAAGTGATCTCTGCATCAGGCACAAGGTGGTCTTTATATCTATCTATCTAAAGTACAAAGTGTAAATAATGAGTTTCATGTAATGCGAATTTAAAAAAATACCCGTAATAGGCGAGGCCTTCTCTTGCTTCTCAGGCGACGAGATTTTGTTGCTCGATTTGATAGAATCACTAAAGAATTAACAGACCAAAACCGTTAAATCCGGCTTAAAAAAATTTGACTTATATAGGGTTAAAATGATCTAAATATTTGACTTGAACATTCCTTTCCGAATATTCATTTGTATACAAATACAAATGAAACTGAAAAATGCAATTTGCCACACTGGCTTTTGAAGCCCTTACTCTCGAACTAGGAAAACCTGTGCGTCAGGAGTAAGTGACTTCCCTTAGCTAAGTGTTACAATAGAATGCCAATTATAAGCAGTTTACCAGTGTACCAGACAAAAAAGTTAAATAAAAGTAAGTATTAAAGAAAAGCTTGAGTTAATCGTTTCAAAAGAACAATATTCGTATTCATATTCATTTATTAGCGTTCATAATGGTACATAAAATGATGTTAACATGTTCAAATCTCACATTACCTATAGGCCCTGGTCAGGGCATTGCTGAAGTACACTTACTTATTTATAGATAAGATAAAAGTTTAGTTTTCACAAACATTAATTATAAATTTCACATTACAACTTCACATGATGATGATGATGATTTAATTTTGTGTATTGTAGGAAGAAATCAAATCACTCGCGAAGTCGCGGGCAACAGCTAGTCAAATATAAACTCTAAGATGATTAACTTAATGCTATTGATGTTGTCAAAAGATATTTCGAAAGAATTTCTCACCGGTATTAAAGTAATTGACTCCCAAATTCGGAGTTGATGTTGTGAGACTTCAATTTAATTACTTTAGTTCATTATGCTTAATATTTTAATAAAGTTAAGAGTATCTCTCAAGCTTTACTCAGGTAAAAATTACTTACTTTTTTAGAACCAAGTCAGACGCGGAGATTTACGCCCAGTTTCTCTTTTGTAGCAATATAGCAATCTGTTATTGACTGTTGACGGTAATCAGTACAACTGAACTTATTTCCGAGAACTCCAGTTAGAACTCCAGTTTAGTATTGTACATAGATAGTTAACAAAAAAAAAGGTTTTTTTTATTTAGCGTAACAATCGGTCCTATTAAGTTAGGCTACACTTGTTAGCTCACAAAGCGGAGCATCGCATTAGATACATTTTGTGGATATGCAACAAAAAGCTTACGGTCGATCGGCTGTCGACTGCACGTAGAGTCGACCGTACATCAACCTTTACATACGTGCATTCTAATCAGTTACATTAAGGGCCACTTTGCAACAGTATCAAGGTCGACCTGTTGTCAACTGCACTTACTCTTTGGACTCTCCTTTTGTCCAGTCTAATGTAGACTCTTATATACGTATACTCACGTCTGTATCCTGGAGGAACAGGCAGAGACCAAGGTTTGCCAATTGCCACGATCCTGACTTCTTGTAGACTCTTCTCTGTATTTAACTAGAATGAAATATATTAGGTATTAAAAAGGTTTTACAAAACAGATCCCCTTGTTAGTAAGCTATAAGTTCTTGATTCTGTTTTTTTTTTTTTTTTAGGTTTGGAACGTTCAAAATCGTTAGCAATCTTCCTTAATCAAGCAAACAATCTAAAAAAAACAGTCAAGTGAAACACGAACTCGCGCACTGAGGGTTCCATACCAATAATATGAGGTTGATTCGAGTTTTTCTTTACACCAACTTTTTTCTAAGTATGTTAAGTTTTTTCACATTATTATATTGAAATGAAATCAAATCAAAATATTTATTGCACCATAATGTAAATAAGGTCTTAAATAACACTGACATATAAAAGAGCTTTTCCCGCAATTTTTTTAATGTGGGTTGGAATGTTTTCGCGTTACATGGTTTTTATTTTCATTGAGTTCAGTCGTAACAGAGGTCCGATGGGGAACGAGCTTAATTTTTTTATCATTTATTACGAACTCCGCGGTGAAATTTCAGTTTGTTACATATTCGATTCTATAAATACAGACTGACATACAAACGGTCTGAGAAACAACGTAGACTAAGTAATACATTGTATTACATAAACTCACGCCTCTACCCCGGAGGGGTAGGCAGAGACCAGGGTTCGCCACTTGCCACGAACGCTTCATGAACATTAATTAGTCGTTGCATGCACGCACGCCGGTTTTGGGTACTTTTTGCCCTTTGCTAATAAATCCCCTATTTGGAGTAATAGGTTCTTGTATATCATCATCGTCATCAAAATCAGCCGGTGTCAGTCCACTGCTGGACATAGGCCTCTCCCAAGACACGCCACTGAGACCGATCTTCGGCTCTTCTTTTCCAGTCACTGCCAACCGCTTTGCGGTAGATCCTACATAAATAGGACCCTTCAGATACGAAACCCAAAAATCTTTTTATAATCACAGTACCCTTTTCAATTACTTACCACGGAATAAAAAGTTTAAAGTATCTCAAAATAGGGTGCAGTAGCTAATTATGGCCCTCACTCAGTGCTTCATTAGATGCCTCGTGTTTTGTAGACAATAAAACAGAAGGCCAACCAGCTCCAACAACAATTTCTTCCTACTAATATAATACGCTAAGAAGAGAAGAATGTAATACAGAGGCGGATTTCCCTTAAGTGGCTCCAGGGAGTAACCTAAAAATCACTGTTAACGTGATTGAGATATTGTATAGAAACTTTTTTCGACAAATGCGTGAGTAAAAGATTTTTTTTTTCTTTGGTGGTTAGCTAGCGCCCTGGATCCCCTTAAAGCCATTTAGGCCCAGGCTTACGAACAAATCAGGGGCGGCTAATCATGTCAAAAATATACTGATGAAACATGAAACTACACTTTAAATCATAGAATTTACACTAAAGCATACTACGTCTCCACACACAAAAAAAAGTCACTAACACCAGCTGAGTCATTCCCATTTGCCTCACTAAACTAGTAATGTGTTTAAGTACTTACTTTAAGCTAGATTGTGAATGACAATCTTCTTTTTGTGTTCTGAGATGACAATAAACTTATTTTATTCTTCTATTCTTCTTATTCACTTTAAATCCAATCCAGAAGGTAAATCTGTATTTTATTATGTTTTTTATGATGAAATTAAATTCACATCATATCTTCATCAGAGCTTACGTAATTACTTACCAGGCCATAGGGCTTTCACACATAAACACGATACGATGTCGCGTCGTGCCAGGACGTTCAAATTTGGCTTTAATTTGAGCGAAATTTTGAACCAATATTGAGCCCTGAGTTGAATAAGTCACGATAAGTTATGAGTTGACTAGATATTCGCGATTAGTTATACTAATTTAAGCCAAATTAAAGCCAAAATGAACGCGTCGTAACACGACGCGACGTCGTATCGTATTTATGTGTGAGCATCGTTAAAATCTGCGAGCTCGCACGACGCATCGCAAGAACTTGCTAATTCATTCGCATCGGCGTTCTTAATAGTAATAAATGGATGAACCCGAAATCTTCTTTGTTTCTTTTTCCTGTATCTTCTTAGCAATAACACAAGTGAGCACTTCTTTTTACGATCGATGTCACGACCTAGTTTACAAAATACGTTCAGTACGGTTGACGGTTGTCGAAGGAATGGTCACCCTAATCATAGAAAGGGGATGCCTTGCCGCACGAAATCGCAACGTTGCGAATTCGCATCGCACCGATTCGCAGTTTTGTGTACGGAGCCTTAAATATAGTTCGTCTAAATAACACCTGGTATTTAGTGCTCCAAGGGGTAGTAATCTGGATAATGTAAATGCTGAAGGGTGGGTACGCGGTCCACACAAGATTACCCATGGTTCCTTGTATTTTCCACCGATCACCAGTTGCTGCTAAAATGCCGACAGAAACGATTTTATTACTGACCAAAACAGTATTTTTTGCTGATCGCGTAAACGATACCCTGAATTAACGTAATTAAGAACGAGTGCTGGCTCCGTTTTCATTAACTGACGAGATGAATTTTGCTGAGAGCAGCATTTTCATAAACCGACTCTTTAATTAGGTATATTCTCGAATAAAATTTAAATGTGGTCGTGGCCTGTCAACCTGTTTGTAGGAGATAAAATTTGATTAGCTTAGATTAGAACTCTTTATTGTACATACATGTGGTGGTAGCCTAGTGGGTAGAACGTTGGACTCGGAAGCGGGAGACCCAGGTTCGATTCCCAGTGCGGGCATGTACCTATGACTTTTTTTTCTAAGGTATGTACATTTGTGAAGTTATAGTAGCAATACCACTCGCTAACGGTGAAGGAAAACATCGTGAGGAAACCTGAGTGTCTGAGCTATTCATATACCTCAGCGCTTGAAATCGCCAATCCACGGTGGGCACGCGTGGTGATGAAGCCCATACTCTCTCCCTGAGAGAAGGCCTGTGCCCTATAGTGGGACGCATATAGGCTGCTTATTTATTTATTTATTTACAAAATTCTTGTAACTTTACAGTAGACACCAAATCCTTACAGAACTAGAGACAACCTCTCACAACAATCTCTCTAACATAACTTATGCTTATGCTTTATTGTACACATTAGAAGAAGTACATTAAAAGTAAAGTAAGATTAAAGGATTAAACACACTAACGCGATGGCGGTGGCCGTCCATACCTACGTCCATATAAATATTACTGCAGTAAATTACGGTCCATACACCGCCAAAGCTACCACCACCGCTACCGCGTTGGTATGTATCAACCTTTAGCCACAAAAAGAGACTGCCAAGTCTCCAGGAGGTGGTAGTGGTGTCCACGCATGGTTAAGCCCGTTCTCTCTCTCTGAGAGAAGACTTGTCCTACAGTGGGACGTACATAGACTACATAAAGACTCCACTTGTAAGTGAACTAGAATAACTTGACCATATGACTGACTTTGCATTTACGCATTTCGAGTCATACGTGATATAGAATTCTTTGTTCTTTAGTCAAATCTTTATATATAAAAATGAATTGCTGTTCGTTAGTCTCACTAAAACTCGAGAACGGCTGGGCCGATTTGGCTAATTGTTGTTTTTATATATTTGTGGAAGTCCAGGGAAGGTTTAAACGGTGAGAAGAAAAAAAAAACGGTTGACGTCGGTGATACGAAGTTCACGGGGTCATCTAGTTAACAAATAAATTTGAAAAATCGTTGCCCTTGCGTGACCATCACAATCTTCGCGGATTTTGGTTCAAGTTATCTGTCGACCATTGTACACAGCTCTACTTAGCAAACTACTTTTTGGCTCTATTTTTATTTAGAGCCTTGGATCTAGCCTTCGTAGGATCGTGCGAGACTCTGTGGAATACACGAATATCCGTTACATTTCTGCACGTAGGTGAAAACTACTAGAAAAAACTGCGAGTACTAGTAAATTTATTCAAGAAGTATTAATCCCTGTTATCAATTTCTTGACTTTGATAGTATTTAAAAAATATATATATTAACACCCAGACTACATAAATAAAATTAAATATATGGATAACTCTTAATACTGAAGTTGATAGGGGTATTTATAGAAGAATAATTTCAACCAGTCACTCTCGAGATAGATTTTTCGGCGATAAAAAAAAGTCATTCGCTTTTCTTCTTTTAATTTTAAATTTTCAGCCAGTGCTATTATTTACGTAGCCTGGTTTTATGAAAAAAAGAAACAATTTAAAATGAAAAATGCCCGGCGAATCAGAAAGACAAAGGAGGGCTAGGCTTACGGACGGCCAGTAAAAGCCGGGAGATTTTTGACGCCTACTTAATGCGGCCGGCTAATCCGCAGTCTTGTTACACTTTTTACATACGAAATTAATTCCCACCGTGAGGTAGCGTCGGAAAAACTGAAAAATCCACACACTCACACACCTGTCAAAATAAAACAACCTTTAAAAGTGAGGGTTACAGGCCTTCTCTCAGAGAGAGAGAGAGATAGTTTGGGTTAATCATGAGGAGATCGGCAGAAGAACCCGAGTTACTAATAAAGCTCGAAGAATTGCTCAGTTGAAGTGGCAGTGGGCGGGGCACATAGCTCGGAAAACTGATGATCATTGGGGCGGACAAGTTCTGCCCTGACCTAAAGTTTGGTATTATTACCGTAACTTAATATTACGTCTTTTTTAAACCTCGATTTTTTAAACTCTAAGTTCAATCTTCTGATTATTATTTTTTAGTTTCTGTATGTCTTTTATGGTATGAAAACATTGCCACTCCAGTCTGTCCAATGCAAGTTCCCCATTGCTAACGCAACAGTATTAAGATTGTAAGTGAAAAAAAAAATTTATTGTTGATTTTCTGTCAGGATCGTCGCAAGTGGCAGACCCTGGTCTCTGCCTACCCCTCCGGGATACAGGCGAGAGTTTATATTATGCTATGTTGTCAGTGGTGTTTAAATCTTATTTATGAGACTGAAGAAAAGGTTATTAGCATTTGCGTTATTTCAATAACACTTTATTGAATAGTAGGACGTGATTGAGGTGGAGAGGATGAAGGAACAAAGATAAGATAAGATAACATAAGAATATTCTTTATTGTACTAGAAAAAAATACAAACATGAAATGTTTACAAAAATGCTGTGCAATTGGCGGCCTTATTGCTTATTGCAATTTATTCCTAGCAACCGACGATGGAGAATTGTTGAATTAAAAGTGAGACGGGTAGTAGGTGCAAATATGAATATTCATTCAAAGATTGACAAAACAAATATATCGAGCTATGTGGGTGGAAAGGCCGGTAAAGGACGACCCAGACGGACATACTTCGACCAAATAGGGGATGTATTAGCAAAGGGCAAGATAAAAAGTACCCGAAACCGGCGTGCGTGCATGCAACGTCTAATGAATGTTGAGGAAGCGAAAGTTATTTATCAGGATGGTGGAAAGTGGTAATCCCTGGTCTTGGCCAACCCCTCTGGGATACAGGCGTGAGTTTATGTATGTATAGAAGGAAACGTAGTAGGGAACGTCAAATTAACCTACTTATAACTTAAGTACCTGCCTATCTTTCTTCCCCTGCCAACCATACCCCTTTCTTCGAGACTCCGTTGAGTGTAGACGTGTTTGCGAAATTTCTATAATTTTATAAGTTGCTGTACACAATTTTAAACCATAAAGCTATTAACAGTTTAGTGACTTCTGCTTGCGTGTGAAGACACGTTTTTACTACATTATTACAACGTGATAGGAGGCGGCTGACGAACAGCGAGCGTCCAGTGGCCTGGCACTCCACCTCGGGGAAACGAGATAGTGGCATAAATTTTATTTCTACCCTCACCCGCCACACGAGTCGACTAAGGTATACAACATTTTTACCTTTCCAACTTAAGTTCACCGTGGCTCTGCGGTGCGACGTCTGCCTGAGAGGCGGATGACCCGGGTTCGAGTCACACCCCATACCAGTGTCGAAGATTTTAGTTTTTGTTTGTCTATTTGTTGGTGACTTAACTATAGGCGAGATCTGTTGAACACAAAATGCCACTCAAACGTACTCCAACCAAAACAGATCCATCCTTAGAACACGCTTACTCCGAGCCTGACGTCAATATACCAACATCAATACCGGACACTGAGGGCTTTAATCCAATCAGCAACAGATACAAGCGCAAGCGCAATGAAGGCGACGATCTCAATTTGTTCATGACTGAAATCAAACAGTTAATTTCAGAGCAAAGCCTGAAACTTACTTCTATGCAAGTAAAAATAGATTCGCTATGTGCGCAAAACAGTACTCTAACTGAATCAATAGGTTTTATGTCCTCTCAATATGATGATGTCATAAAACGCATGGACGAAATGGCTTCCGAAAGGAAGGATAACATCGCATATATCCATTCGCTGGAAAGTAAAGTCGAGAGTCTGGAGAGAAACCTAAAGTCCACCAGTGTGGAGATACGAAATGTCCCCCAGAAAAATCCGGAACCCAAAACAGACCTGGTGAAACTAATTATTACAATGGGTAGAAACCTGGACGTGCCGTTACAGGAAAACGATGTGAAAGACGTCTTTCGACTGCCTACTAAATCAGCTCCATCCCAACCAATTGTTGTGGACTTCACAACGGTTATGGCAAAGGAGAAAATCTTACAGGCGGCCAAAGCTTACAACAAAACTAACGGCAACAATAAATTGAATTCTGCAAACCTAGGCATTGGCGGTTCACCAAGGCCCGTCTATTTGTCAGAAAGCCTAACACATAAGAATAAGCGACTCTATTACCTGGCACGCGACTTCGCGAAGACTAATTCCTTCAAGTACGTCTGGACATCCTACGGCAAGGTATATCTTCGCAAGAAAGACGGTGCCCCATCAGTCCGCATCGAATCTGAGAATGATTTTGTCAGAATCAAAGAGGAAATATGACTACCAACCCAGGAATTACCCGCATTCTCCTACTACGTGTTTTTTGTTATGTTTGTATGTTATAGAGAACTGTACCAATTTACGTTTTTAATATTATCTTTGTTTTTAGTAATACTCACTGTCTGTAAAATTATCTCATTTCACGCGGCTGACAGCAGGGCTGGCATAAGGTTTCGTTTAACACATAAATTAATTTCCAAAATGTACTACTTCATCTACAAAGGATCTACATCAAAAAAGTTTTATTCACACTTATACATACTAATAAATATAAAGCCTATTATATACAAATCATACACCCTACACTATCCTACACAATATTCAAAGCTTCATGAGTATAATAAATACATTCAGCCAACAAAAAGTTCTATTAACCTAAATTTATGTTGCAATAAATTGGTGTCCCCTGCAATCTTTTTTTTCCATGAGTAAGCCAAATTTTATAATCGACGACTTAGATAACACAAGTAACATTCATTCTCTGAATTGTGATATAGAAGAACTACCTAATATACTACCGTCAAGCGTTCCGAACCTCTCAATTATTACCCAAAATATTAGAAGCATTCATAAAACCTCGAATATTGATGATTTAGACGTAAATATTTCTATTCTTACACAAGACATCGATGTCATTGTGCTGACTGAATGCCGAACTAATTTAGATAAACCTCTCCCAAATAAACCTAACTATTTAACGTACAGCACCATTAAAAAAACGAATCAAAATGACGGTGTTGTAGTCTTCATTAAATCTAATATCATGCATACCACAAATGAAATTCCTATTCATGGTGCTTCATGCCTAGAAATAACCCTTTCAAATTTTAAAATAATATGTCTTTATCGGTCTCCATCCGAGCCAAACCCTGATCAATTTATTACATCCCTTGAAACTCATCTGAACACTATACATCCAAATGACAAAAATATAATTTTAACGGGAGATATCAATATAAATATAATAGAAGGAAATACAAGCCATTACACAGGCTCGTACCTGGACATGCTGGCTAGTTACTTCTTATTACCTGGCCATAGATTTGATACAAGAATTAATAGTTGCCTAGACCATATATTTACCAACCTAGACCCGCTCAAGTTTTCAGCGACAATAGCAGTTCTAAACACAACAGTCACAGACCATAAAATGGCTACTATGTTTATTTACAATAAAGAATTAACATATAAAGCACCAAATACAAAAACCCTAACAAACTACACTGAAGCACTGACTACATTAAAAACCCACATCACTCCTGATTTACTGTCAATTACTGATCCAGATACTGTGGCAGAAAAACTAGTTTTTGCAATTACAACGTCTCTAAATTTAAACACAAAAACAATTAAAATACCAAACAACAAAAAAATTATTAAACCATGGATTACGCCTGGAATCCTAAAATGCATAAAACATAGAAATAATCTTCAGAAAAAACTCAAAAATAAGGACACTGATGAAATTCTCAAATTAACATATCGTAGATACAGAAATTTCTGTAATAACTTAATAAAAAAACAAAAAAGGAATTATGAAAAATCATTATTAGATAAAGCAAAAACAAATAACAAATCTTTGTGGAAGTGTATTAAAAATATAACTAATTTAAATAAACAGAAAAAATCTACTATCGATCTAATTAACTTAAAGTCTATTCCAACGGAATCAGCAAAATTTATTAATAACCATTTCATTGGAGTAGGGAAAACATTAGCTGAGCAGATAACAAATGACCAAGAACAGTTAGATGAATACTTTGCTTCAATACCTACACAATTAAACTCTATTGGCATAATAGAACCTGATTTCTCTGAAATAGAATCGATCATCATAAATTTAAAAACTCAATCTGCTGCTGGCTGGGACAATATCCCCACAAAGTTTATAAAAATAGCTAAAACAATACTTACTCCTATTATTACTCACCTCTCGTCTCTTGTCTTCCGGTTGGGTATTTTTCCACGGCTGCTCAAACGTTCAATTATACATCCCATTTTCAAGAACGGTAGTGGAGACGATATAAATAACTATAGGCCAATTTCTGTGCTGTCAGTCTTGTCAAAAATTATAGAAAAATTAATTAACTCCAGACTAATAAAATTTCTAACAAAATATGATATTCTCTCTAAAGCGCAATACGGTTTCCGACAAGGCTTGAGTACAGAAGATGCAGTATTAGACCTTACAAAAAATATAACCAAGTGTCTAGACGATAAGAAAAAAACTCTGTGCATATTCTTGGATCTACAAAAAGCGTTCGATACGGTTTCCACTACCATTCTACTAAAAAAACTAGATAAGATAGGTATCAGAGGTACATTTCTAGACCTCCTTACCAGTTATCTTGCTGATCGCAGTCAACGAGTTAAACTGGACGAGAAAACTATTAGTGATGACCTATTTACGTCCAACTATGGTGTTCCACAAGGTAGTGTCCTAGGACCTACCCTCTTCCTTATATACATTAATGATCTGACTAACCTACGACTAAGTAACGGCCACATTTTTTCATATGCAGACGACACTGCGTTGCTTTTTCATGGTACGAACTGGCCGGAAGCATTTGACATGGCTGAAAATGGATTGCATAGAGTCATAAAATGGTTACAACACAACTTACTAACACTAAACATGAAAAAAACTAATTATATTACCTTCTCGATTCGTGACTCTATGCAACCTAATAAAAGTCAAGTACTTACTGCTCATACATGTGCCAGTGGTGGAATCGCAAACTCCTGCCACTGCAAAACAATTCAAAAAGTGAATACTACAAGGTACTTGGGCATTGTATTAGACAGCAATCTTTCTTGGTATCCACAACTCGAATCAGTGGCAAGTCGAGCAAGAAAGCTAATCTGGTTATTTAAGCATCTTAGAAATATTTGCGATACTACCCTTATTACATATATTTATACTACTCTGGTCCAGTCTATCATACTCTACTGTATTACTATATGGGGTGGTACTTTTAAATCTAAGTTCATAAGTATTGAACGGTCCCAACGATGTATCCTAAAAGTAATGCTGCGTAAGAAAAGGCTGTATAGTACCACAAAACTCTACAACGATGCAAATGTTTTGACCATCAGACAATTGTATATTTTACAGTGTACATTAAAGATTCATAAAAATACGGAAGTAGACCAAAACATTATGAAAAAACGTAATCCTTATACCGTTGTAAAAACTAAAAAAACGAGAACAGTTTTTGCGTCAAAACAATTTTCCGCACAATCTTTGAGACTATACAATAAAGTTAACAGACAAATCAACATTTATACCATGACATATCATGAATGTAAAAAAGCTCTGTCAATTTGGTTGAAAACGCTGTCTTATGCGCAGACAGAAGAACTACTTAACTGAACTAAAATTTTTGCATGTTAATAACTAGTTTTACATATAAAGTTCCTATTAGTATCCAAACCTGAGACTAAATCCTAGATGTATTATTATCATTAACTTAGTAATAGCTTACACCTTAAATGTACCACAGGAATAAATGTATATACGTTGAGAGAGCGGGCCTCTCCTAACACAGGTTTTTTTAACTTAACAGGAGAGTCCCAACCCCTGTCAAATGAATCCTGTTCATGAAATAAAGAAATTTTGTATTTGTAATTTTGTATTTTGTATACCCACCCAGTGTCCAAGCTTGGCTTTAATTGTTTGGAACCGAGGCGCACCAGATTAACGTTTGAAAAAAGAACAGACACGATCTTCACTGATCCCTCCCTACTTTATTTTGACCGAATAAACGCGGGAATATTTCACGCGCCGTTTGTTTTTTTTTCATATTTGGTTTTTCTTTTTTTAATAAGTCATCAAAAGTAACGGCCAGTTAAGCCCGTCATGAAATCGTCCTTAGAGGTGCGTTTACGCCTCTAGCCGAACTTTGCTGAAACAATATTCACGATTGTGTACTGTTTTAAGTATTGTTGTTGCTTTTTTGTTCGACCTTCATCGATTTTAATAGTCCGTCAAATATGTTGAGTATATTTGTAATATACAGGGTTATTTTTAACTGCGCAATTCTAACATAGAATAATTATACGTCGTGAAGAGTTTGTCATTTACTATAAAACAACACTGTCGTTTGAGGTCTGCTAAAAATTTTCTGAATAGTTTAATTTTCCATTTTCTATCTCAATTTTAGCTTGATAGGCCAGCAGGTAGATAGACAGAAAGATATTGACTAGTACTAGCAGGTACAGACAAGCAATTATACGGACGGGGAGTCCTCTCCCGAATACGACTATTTAGTCACGAGCGCAAATGCTCAAAAAATGCTGCATAAATCATCTGCAATAGATGTAAAGGCCATTGTTGATGATTTAATTGTGAAAAAAAGTATTTTTAATGATTTATCGGCAATGGTATAACATATTTGTAAATATTCGTAACTTCAGACCTTTTGCTCGAAACTGTGAATCCAAATTAAAAGTGGTAGGAATTACCTTGACGTTGCAAAATGTTTTACGATGTGTTAAATGTATAAGAATCTGTCCTCCAATATGCCTTAACAATTACAAGAACAATTGAGTTGGCCGTCGCCGACCATAAGACGCTCGACCCGTAGTTTATTTTCGATTTTTATAACTTTTTGTCCTGATATTGTTTTTCTATATATTTCATTCAGGCCATATATTTCCAGATCATGGTTAGAATGTCCCCATAAAATTTGTTAATCGAATTCAAAGTCACCTTGTAGATGTGAACTGGTAGGTAGTTCTCAATAAAGTGAAATAAAGTAACGCTCTAACCATATTTTCAACTCCACTAATGTTACGCGCCTTGGCCGTATTCGCGTATTTGGCAATTATTAACCATCCATCGCCCGGATTTGTGACGAGTCTTTGCACTGATTTTGTAAAACCTGTAATTATAAATCGTCGACAAATACGAATAGCCAAGTAAAGCGACAGCTTAATGTGTTACTTTTATTATTCGTGTTAGGTTTTATCATTTTCTAGGTCTATAAAAAAGACTGCACTTTACTGTGAACATATCGAGGATTACATCAAAGTCATCTTTTGTTACGCCGGCGCCTTGACCACTCGTATTTGCGTATTTGGAAAATATTAACCATCTATGGCCCGGTTTTGTGACGAATCTAGGTATGCACTCATTTTGTAAAACCTGCAATGTAAGTATTTATAAATCGTCGGCAAATACGCCAATGCGAATAGCGAAGTGAAGCGTCAGCATAATTGACTACCTTGTTGATCTAGCGGTATCACGTCTGGTTAGCATGCGGTCGTAGGTTCGATTCTCACTGGGGCCGCCGTACATTTGTACAAATGACCTCAGTCTAGGTGTATTTCCCTGTTTGTGATGTCCTGTAATGTCCTGATAGTTTGGGATCAGGACAAATATTGTGTGGAAGTTGTAATTATTACTTTTTATTTTTTCAAAAATAAGTAATTTACATTTCTCTTAAAACTATTTAGCCACTCTCTGAAACCTATTGAGTTTATGTGTTAGCGGCAATCGTTCTAAATTTGTTAATTTGTAACTTAATTTGTTACTTTTAAGATTCGTGTTTTTATTTTTCGATCATTCTCCAGCTCTAAATGCTCCATAATAAGATAGGTACTTGATCTTTCTAATCCCGGATATGATCACATTCTCAGGCTTTTGTAGATCGACAATGTGTGTCGTCCTACGAATGACCATTGTGAGTATTTTAAGTGTCTTTATTTGGATCGTGTCTTTGGGCTCATCTTTATTTTATAAACATCACTAATAAAAGTGGGAGATTTTTTACTCTGTGGTTTTTATGAACTTTATTTTACTCATTGGTTATTTTCGAGTTTCAAGATTAGGATTAAAAAGCATGCCTATTTGAACAACGTGTAATTGACATAACGCGTATTACTTTATACCAGAGAGGTGGGCAGAGACCAGGGCCTCGATTCTGTTACTGCATTGTAGTATAATGACAGGTACACTGTCGGGTCACGTGACGTGTTTTTTCGTACCATTGACGCCTAGAAGGTTTGATGGGTGTGCCCGCGTAGACTTAAAGCAGCCACGAAATGAAAACCGCCATGTTCATGCAGTTGTCATGTTACTACAATGCATTAACAGAATCTAGGCCCTGGGCCTCGATTCTGTTAGTGCATTGTAGTATAATGACAGGTACACTGTCGGGTCACGTGACGTGTTTTTTCGTACCATTGACGCCTAGAAGGTTTGATGGGTGTGCCCGCGTAGACTTAAAGCAGCCATGAAATGAAAACCGCCATGTTCATGCAGTTGTCATGTTACTACAATGCATTAACAGAATCTAGGCCCAGGGCCGCGTTTCATTAAACTACTAGTTTATTATGATAATTCGAGGTACATTGCGTAGCGGAGTCTACTTGTCAATCTGTGGGTTAATCGACTTTGCAATGTACATCGAATAGTCACAGTAAACCATGAATTGTAGTTCTATGAAACAGGCCCCTGGATGTGCCACTTGCCAGGATCATCTTGTTTTACGTTATTTCAATAGCAAATTTATGAAACTTGATTTAATAAATTTAGTAATTTTATAAATCTATGAGTTGTGAAACGCTTACAAAGTGGTATGTAAGAGTGAAAGGCAAATAGACGTTCAGTTATTTTCTTTAAAAAATCGCTCACATTGTAGGCAGATTAAAAGGAAACATTATCAGAAGATAAAATATACGTAGTTACCTAATGGTACCTGTAAACAAACATGAATTATTTATTACTTCGTCAGTAATTCCTCCCCATTCCATGCTTAGCAGAGGGTAAGGGACACGTTGTGAACGCAACAAATATATTATATCAGATATTAAGACCCCGTATAACTTTAGCTGCGCGCAACTTCGAACAACATTGATTGCCTTGACCAATAATTTCATAAAATTAATGTAGAAGTAAACGTATCTTACGCACTAACCTAAGGGCAACTCGATTTAAACAAAAATACAAAGTTACCTGAATTTTGACGATTCATCACGTTTTTTAATACCTACATGATTGTTACTAGAATCATACTCTCCAAAAATGTGTACAAAACATAGAGTTACGTTAAATAAATCTTACAATTTTCCATGTTTCATTCAGATAAAATTTACTTCACAAAGAACCAAACGAAGTGTTTTTTTTTTTATCTAAAACTAGCTGACTCGGCAAACGTTTTTTTGCCATATTAATTAGCCTACGATCTTATTATCAGACCTAGCAAACATACACAAAAAAAATCATAATAATCGGTGATGCCGTTTCGGAGGAGTTCGGTAACAGACACTGGGACACGAGATTTTTATATATAATATATTAAGTTATTTTTTGAATGGAAAATTGTAAGGTCCCACTTATGTGACTGACTGTTTTGTCCACATCTTTACATAGTATTATTTAAGTGTTGAAAGACTCGACAAATCGTCTAAATTTTTTGGAACTTTGTATTTTTTTAGGTAACTATCGCGAGTCATAAAAAAATACGATAATCTATGCCTATGCCAATTAATAATAACAGTATTTTCTCTCAAGAGAGGACTACAACACACTCGCCGACCCTACTTGATTGTCTCTAGTTTGTGAAATAAAGCGGAAAGCGACGGGGGATGTTAACTTATTATAATCTCTATGTACTGTCGAGGATATGCGCTAGCAGTTATTTGAATTAATATATATGTATTAGTTATTAATATTAATCAATTTAATTTATGATTAAGCTGTGCAGTGGTGAAGCACTGCAAAGTGAATGAAAACGAATGTGTAGTATTTAATGTGTAAATGAACGTGAATTTTTTTTTTAGTATTTTTCGTTATTGCGGCAATAGAAATACAACATCTGTGAAAATTTCAACTGTCTTGTTATCATGGTTCACGAGATACAGACAGACAGACAGACAGACGGACAGTGAAGTCTTAGTAATAGGATCCTTTATCCCAAGACCCCATTCTGAAATAAAGTGCTTAAGTCTTGAACCCTGAGTGGCGCAAGTGTGAATATCTAAAAAATCATATTTGAGATTTAATCTCGATAACGAAGCACAAGTATACTAGATTTAATAAAGTATAAGAAATAAGTAAAGTCAACGTGCAACCGTCGACACATGAACCTTCAATCATTCTGTGCATTCTATTACACTTCCACTACAGGCGCCAACATTTTTAAAACGAAACATCAGCTACCGAAAACACCTAGCAAGAACTTGTTATGCCGACCGTACTTTTAATTTTGTATATTCAAGCCAAAGTGGTTAAATTGTTGTGACGTTTTGGACACGCTCCGCGGTTCAATTTCAGAGGAATTAACCAACCGTTGCGTCTATTTACCGGTGACATAGTGGACCGCCATTTTAAGGTGCGAACTGCCCCTACATTACGCGTAGGTACCAAATTTTATTTTATTTTATTTGATTTTAATAGGAAAACTTACAGCTATGAAAAAGATACATTACAAATGAAATAAACACAGAGAGCCAATGTCAAGTTTTCACTGGTAGAAATATTATAGTAGAAAATGCCTAAGTACATACAGGAGACAATATTTCACTTACTTCAAAACAAATAGATAAATAGACACTCAATACACATTCATGGTCTCAAATGTAATTCATAGTGTACAATAGAGAACAAATAATATATTAAGTAACTGTCAGTCAATCCATATTCTAACGGATTCTTGACGCTTGCCGTCTCAACTGTAATGAATAGGAATCTTCAGGATCAGGAGGCGGCGAGGACAGAATAAGATTAGCAGTGAAGTGGCAACGGGCTGGTCACATATGCCGAAGAACCGATGTTCGATGGGGTGCAAAGGTTCTCGAGTGGAGACCGCGAACTGGCCAACGCAGCGTAGGACAAACACCAGGGCCTCGATTCTGTTAGTGCATTGTAGTATAATGACAGGTACACTGTCGGGTCACCTGACGTGTTTTTTCATACCATTGACGCCTAGAAGGTTTGGTACGTGTGCCCGCGTAGACTTAAAGCAGCCATGAAATGAAATCGCCATGTTCATGCAGTTGTCATGTTACTACAATGCATTAACAGAATCTAGGCCCAGCTCTCTGGACCGACAATCTGAGGCAGGTTGCTGACGGTGGCTGGATAAGGACGGCCGAGAGCACAGGGAAGTTGCGGGCCTTGTGGAGACATGTCCTGCAGTGGAGGGGTTCGGGCTGATTGATAAGGACAGCAGGAAGTGACGTGCCTTGGGAGTGGCCTATGTCCAGCAGTAGACAAATACGGGCTGATTGATGACTCGATCGAATTAAACCGCAGACCTTTGGACGCATGTCAGTGAACTTAGCATATCATTTTCCAGCATATCAAAAATAAATGTGAGTTCTTGTCGCATGCAGCAGAGTTCTATAGTTCCTGATACTTTTCAGAAATAGTTCTGGCGTTTTTACATAGAAAAAAATCAATTAAAAAAATTATACGCTATCACTTCGCAGAAAAACGAAAAAAAAAGTAAGTTCTTATTGCATGCAGCTGAGTTCTACAGTTTGGATGCGACCAACTTATCAAGTCGAGTTAAATCTTATGGCGCGAGACACACAGATGGGACGTGTGAAGATGGGATGGGACTCTAAACATCTTACCGCGCCCTCGCCCCACGTCCCATCTGTGTGTCTTGCGCCTAACAGTTGCAAATCAATACATTTATGAAAATATTTTGTATGTTGGAAAAATATCAGCAATTTCGAAAATATTGGTAGGCATTATAATGTTGATACTAAGAATGAACATAAATTGTCATTTCCACGATTTAGACCGACGACTGCCACCGACGCGGTTTAAGCATACTCTGTGCAAAAAGCCTATAATAACATGAAGGATTATTTGGAAGACAAAGATGTCTGGTATTAAAATAATGTTAATGGGACGATTGTATTTAGTGTATAAGTGTAACTTTAAGTTGAAAACTCTGTTAAAAGTTAATACCTGTTTTGAAAAGAATAAACCCGGTAGCTTGACCTTCCAATCCCAGAAGAAACCTGAAACTACACAATAAAAGGTTTTCACCCTCACAAAAGTCTGACGGAATCTATAAAATGCAAACAGTTTAGCTTACATTAGCCGAAACTACCTTGTTCTATAATAGGTGCCTTATGCGGATAGAAATAGGGCCGACAATCGGATTAACAGGTGCGCTGTCCTTTGCTTGGATAAGTATCCTATAGGTTCTTTGCTGACAGGTGAGCAACTGTCTTTCGTATGACGCAAGAAATACATCAATTTGTAAGCTTAAATGGTACAATTGTCACAATTAAATTGACATTAAATATTTATTAATGTTTCATACATTACTTGTATCATGTAACGTTATAGCTTTAGCCCGTTTTGTGCCACGTTAATAGAACCATGTAGAACTACATTTCGATCGGAATAGTATTAGTTGTAGAGAACAAAATCATCACTATTATTTATCTTTTTGCGATCTTAGAGCTTTGCACATAGAACACTCCCTAGTGTTCAACAATTTTATACGAGAGGGAAATCTAAAAACGTAACAAAAATATAAAAGGTTATACAGGGTTATGATTTAAGACGGTGCATAAGGGCAAATACCTAATCCGTTATATAAAAAAATTGTTACGTTATATCCCCTAATTATTAAAGTAATGTCTAAAATAAAGTAAAGTAAAAAAAAATACTTAATGTCAAAAAAAAAACTACTACTACAAACACTTTCTATAACAATTTATAATATTTCTCGTCTCTACACGTCTCTAAGACCATGAGAAAAAATAAAAATCATTGAACATTTACAGAGTGACCGCGTAACACATTCAAATAAAGCTAAGCGACGCTAGTCGATAGGAAGACTAAAACCTTTATCGCGGTGTCATGCATCGTGTACAGGTACAGAGCTCAGATCGCGGCAAAATAGCTACACCTCGTCCTTCGCAAATCCCTGTGAGGAATTTATGATATCCTCCCCGGGCCGGGCTTTATAAAGTTGTCTTTTAGAGTTCCGTAAGAAAATGTGAAAGGAAGGAAAAGGCCCACAAGAAGGTGGCACTAGTCATATTGCGCGCGTGGATGGACCCACGCCGTGTGGTCAATTCGATGTACATTGCAAAGTACCCACAGATTAACGACCAGACTCTGCTACGCAATACCACGAATTGTAGTTTTATGAAACTCGGCCACAGTATGATGAACACACAGTAGGCAATGTTGGCCGTCCGCTGGATTTAACTACCTACGCTCGCTCGATCGGATTAGGCGCGACAGTGTTGACGTTGGTTGACGTTCCGACTGAGCAGGAAATTTAAAAAAGTTGACTCTGGTCTTGATACTGTCGAGTTTAGACATCCGTACACCGAGCAATATCGACATTTTCGACTAGCTAGCCGATCCGACGCGTCGCCCGTCTGCGCTCACGCGCGGTGAACACCGGACAGCGGTGTGACCCGAAGCTCACCGAGATCTCGCGTTTTGTAGTTATGTATATTGTTTCGAACATTAGTAGGAAGATTGGTAACTGATTCTTAACTAACTGTGACTCGGCCCTGGCTGCGCGGCAGCCCCAACAGCATTCTGTCCGTGTTCACTAGTCAGCCTGACAGTCCAGTCATACAAAGACTGTGTGAGAATGGAGGTCGATACTGTGAATATTTAATGGTTAGTATATGTACCTACAAATGAAAGTGAATCTAAACTTTTAAGCATTAATAACAAAGTAATTTAGTTGAACTCAATTTAATTTGTAATTTTAATTATGTAATGCAGAAAAATATCGGACCTTGTTGCCTGAAATAAAATATTTAGGTGTTTTCATGAAATAAACATTTTTAGTATTAAGTATTTATTAAACACAAGAGGTGGTAGCCCAGTTGGTAGAACAATGGACTCGGAAGCGAGAGACCCAGGTTCGATTCCCAGTGCGGGCATGTACCTATGACTTTATTTTCGAAGTTACCTACGTAATCTGCGAATTTGTAGTAGCAATACCACACGCCATCCGTGTGGCGACGGATTAAGAATAGCGTCACTCCATATTCTTCCGTGGATGTCGTAGAATGCGACTAAGGAAATAAATTGCCAGGAAACGGGCAGCAGCCTGTTCCTGAGATTCCAACCGTACTTATACTGCGATCGCCAACCCGCCTCCCAAGCGTAGCGATTATGGCAAAATCCTTCATGGTTAGGGAAAACCGTGAGGGAGGCCTGTGTCCTGCAGTGGGCGTCAAATGGCTGATGATGTAGGAGCTTTTTAGAAGAATCGTGTTTTCTAGTTCCCAAGTCACAGGGTATCCTAGTGTGGGGCCAGAAGCAATGTATGTGCCTGTATGTAAATGTTTATGTTTATTTTATAAATAACACCGTCAGTTTTCATAATATATCTATACAGCCCATGAAAAACGCCCACCGTTGGGCATAGGCCTCTTCATCGGCACACCAACCTCGGCGATTTTTAATATGAATAAAATATTTGAACTATTGAGTTTTTTTGCCCGCTAATTTCAATGCAAAGAACGTTAGCGATTTTTTATGGTCGCCTTACGGAATAATTTACTCACAGAAGGTGTAACGTCTAATATAATGTCAAACATAACAAATGGAGTCAAGAAGTTCAATACGGTATTTGACACAATAAACAATAAATTATTTCATATGCTCGATGAAAACAAAAATTACAAAATATCTCGGAAAATGTATCTCTTTTAGTCAATTACCAGTTATTACAATTTTTAAATAGATTAAACATAAAAAGAGTGCTCTAAAATGTGACGTCATAAGCAAGTATTTTCATACAAAATTCCGTTTTAAAAGTAACTAATTTGATATTTTGTGAAATACCCAATTACTTATACCATATATTAATTGCAAGATTCTGCTATGTTCCTAGAGGAAGTTTTTTTTTTTTTTTATTTATTGCCTTACGTTTGTATGGCAGAGTTTTAAATTTTATAAATCATTCGCCAAACTGCGGGGCAGTTTAAAGCGTTATTAACTTAATACCGGATAAACTTACTTGGGTTTTTGTCGGAAAAGTTGGATAATGTGTAGTGCTTACAGAAGTTTTAGTTCGGAAGTTCAAAAACGTCTTCCAGTACAATCGCTGGTCTCTTGACTACTCAACTGTCAGTTGCCAAAGATTTTTGTTGCGACGGACCAGTGATAGTTAAAAAAATACCCCACGTTCAAGTGTGGGCACATTGTGGGAAGGTAGGCGGGGCTTTTTAATGGGGAACTTGCGTCCAACTTAGATTGGAGTGACTTTGCTTTTATACCATAGAAATCATATAAAGAATTAGGAAAAATATAAAAATAAAACAATAAAAATTGTTTTTCGGGGTTTTCGGGGTCAAAAAGTAAAGTTACTCTAATAAAACTTATTAGGTTTCGTTTTATCATTGACATCTGAACGTTTTCTTATAAGGGTGTACATGCATAAAACATTGTTTTACGAGATAACTCAAATATTGATAAACGCTTCATACATTACGTCAGGGAGTGACGTCATAGTCCAAGGTCTATTTGTATGGCGCGTTTATACAAATAGACCTTGAAAATATTTACTTTTCGACTGGTTTTATTATAAAAAGTATTAGTCGCAGAGAAAAAAAAATACCACGTTTATTTATCTTTTAACGTGTCCTCTCCTATTCTATTAAAACATTTCTTAGTGCAAGTTCTCCATTGTGTTACCAATCGAAGCTAGTTCGGTATTACCCGGCAAAATATCTATGCACCTGCCACCGTCAGACCGCCATTTTGCGAAATATCTAAGTATATTTCGACGGGTTATACATCATGAAGTCAATGGTTTGACGTTTTTGTATAAAACCAATCATAAGTTACGCTGTCATTTACTATCGCCCAATCAACGTCCACACGCATGGCGCACAGAATGAACCAATCACAGAGTCATTTGCTCTTGCGCTCATTCCATTAGTACAGACTAATCGAGAGGACAGGGACCGTTTTTGACAGTCCATTTTGTAGGAAGAAATACTTCTATGGTTTTTTTATTCGTAGGCGATGGACACGTAATTTTAAGTTTGCTTTTAAGCAAAAAAAAATTATTGTTTATTAATTTGATTAAACTAAAGTAGGTACGAAGATTGAGTAAAGTAAGAAGAAGAACCAAAGTCACATCCAGCATCCACCGTCAATGAGTATACACATACATAAACTCACGCCTGTATCCCAGAGGGGTAGGCAGAGACCAGGGACTGCCACTTGCCACGATCCTGACAGATCACTTTCGCTTCCTCGACATTCATTAGTCGTTGCATGCACGCACGCCGGTTTCTAGTACTTTTTATCTTGCCCTTTGCTAATACATCCCCTATATGGTCGAAGTATGTGCGCCTGCGACGTTCCTTACCGGCCCTTCCACCCACATTCACTCGATATATTTCTTTCGTCAATCTTTCTTCCCTCATCCTCTCCACATGTCCAAACCTACGCATCATTCCTTTCTCAATTCAATCACTACATCCTCTTTCAGTCGACAACGTTCTCTAATCAAACTATTGCGTATCCTGTCATTCAAACTAACATTTTCCGGGTGTCCGGGTTCTAGTCGTGTATAAACCCAACTTTTTGAACAAAAAGGGGTATATATCTCCGGAGACATATACCCCTTTTTGTTCAAAAAGTTGGGTTTTTTCCCCGGGGAAAAAGGGCACCTCTACAGAACCCAGCAAAAAAGAGGCTTCGCCTAACAACCCTTTAAATGGCGAGTTTACTTAATAAATCGTAAACCTTAGACAGAGGGGCTCTTTTACAAAGTTTTTTCTACTAAAAGTGGAGGTGAGAGATACTGGGACGGCGACCCGAAGAGTTGGGACGGATTAGATGTTTACCGCCGGTTTCTGAATTGAGAATTCGATAGATACCTAGGCAACCTCTGCTTTCTCGTACGTTAACAATCTGTTAGTCTACTGTTAGCAGTTGTCAGTTGTTTTTTCTGTATGCTCTTTGGCCAACTAGCAGCTGTTAACAGTACCTAACATAATTGTTAGTGTGCGAGAAACCGGATGTGAGTGCCGTAAGTTTACATTATTTGAGTAGAGTTGTAGGTATGTATGGAAGAAATGTAAGATGTTATCTGCTAATAGCAGATGCAGTCGACAGCTAGCACATCCACCTCTACACCCGTGCACTCTACTCCGTACGTTACGGGTGACTTTGCAACTAAAACGCAAAGGTTTATGTGCTGTCGACTGTACGTCCTAGGTACATACTATTTCCATTACAACGAGCTGAGGACGTGTGAGCGCAACGATACAAACTAAAATAATCCTTAAATACTTTTAGCGTTAAATACAAATACGACTGCAAAAAGCCGAGGTGCGTACTGTCAAGTTCGTATGTAGATACCTAATTTTAAGGTTTATTTTACATTGAGATCGTGGTACCACTACGTCGCCGGCACATTGTAATGTTATTTACTGCTGACCACAAGTTAAAATTCCGTTATCGACCATCGAGTCGATTTTGTCTTTTTGATGACCATGTTAATAAGAAAAAAATCACCAAGCCAATTTTTCCCAGCTTTTATACTTCCAGAGATAAAAAACTGAAAAATGCCGTTATGCTAGTTTAACTATTTTAAAAAAATGTGTTAAATAACGCCAAAAATATATTTTTGTTAAGCTGAATTTATCGTTACTAACTAAAGGTAAAGCTACTTTAAAGTTTTCAAAAAGATCTGTCTTATGACACCTCAAGTGTACCTACTCAAATTATGTACTAATAGTTATCAAGTAGCATATATTTTCCGTGTGGCCCCGAATTAAGAATAGCGTCACTCCATTTCCTTCCGTGGATGTCGTAGAAGGCGACTAAGAAAATCAATTACCAGGAGACGGGCAGCAGCGTCTTCCTGGAATTCCAACCACGTAGTGCGATCGCCAACCCGCCTGCCAAGCGTGGCGATTATGGCAAAAAACCTCATGGTTATGAAAACCACGAAGGAGGCCTATGTCCTGCAGTGGGCGTCAAATGGCTGATGATGATACCTATATTTTTATTATTTTCCCGGTTTTTTGCGCATAACTTAAAAGTTGATTTTTGGAGATAACGGCGTTTTAGTTTATGGACAGCAGTTTAGGGCACATGCCACCGGTAGTGCTGTAGTCTCTTATATACCTATCTGAAAGCGACAGTACACTCGTCGATAAAATCCGAGCCCCGTCACTACAAATCGCCAGGCATTCAGTTCATAAATAAAATATAGGGCAGGCCAGCTGCCGCTTCTCACGGGGCTCGGTACAATCGGATATATTCGCAATTCGCATTCAGCTGGAGTGACGAGTTGAGTTCAACTGTACCTACCTACTGCTGTTCAAACAAAAACTGCTCGAAATGCGCCTGCAAAATTTAGATCGGCAAAATTTATTACAATATTAAGTCGTTTGTAATTTACCGTAAATACTGCTTTTAATTGTGGATATCTGTATTATATTATTACCTTGTCTAGATAAGTAATTACGTACATCATCATCAGCCATTTGGCGCCCACTGCAGGACACAAGCCTCCCTCATGGTTTTCTAACCATGAAGGGGTTTTGCCATAATCGCCACGCCTGGCAGGCGGGTTGGCGATCGCAGTATGCGGTTGGAGTCTCAGGAAGACGCAGCTGTCCTTCTTCTGGTAATTTATTTCCTTAGTCGCCTTCTACGACACCCACGGAAGGAAATAGAGTGACGCTCTGCTTAATCCAACGTCACACGGAATTACGTACATAACCAATACCTCAGTAAAAGGTTTTAAAAGTATGGTTCAAAGAGGATGTAATACTGGTATGGTTTAAATAACTGTTGTCAGTATGTAATGACTTCCAAATGGGTTACTAATTTTAATTGGTCTAGTGAAGCTATTACCGAAGCAATAACATTTATTTAAAATTTTCCACAACGCAGTCGTTGTTTTTATCGCGTTGGGTACAATCGCAGACTAAATAGGGTACAATAAAATATTTTCTGACGTTGTGTATTAGGTATTTTGCTCGTCGGAAACAAACAGGCGTTCATTATTTCCAGCGCTACCAACATTATACAATAGAGTTTTTTTTTAAGCAGCAACAAACTCATTCTGCGAAACAATAATGGAAAATAAAAATGGAGCAGGCCATTTGCCGTCCCAATAAAGTGTGTTTCGCATTTTCTTCGTGTACTTGCGTCGACGACATGGGATGGGAGGGATGTTTCGGGCTGGCTTGGGGTGGCTTGTAGACTGGCGACGACTCGGCGCCAAAATTGGAGTCTGCCTATGCTTGTGTTTACAGCTACAACCGCTTGATTGCAGCGCTCTCACCAAACCGCTAGAAACTTCGAGTCACTCGGAGACTCCGCTAGACGTTCAAAAACCGCAGTGCTCCACTAAAGTGCTAATGTTGTTTCGGTTTCCTGTTATTGTTGTAATTTTGTTACGTATTTGGCTGTTCAATTTGTTGGCAAAAGCGTTTGGGTTTATGTTTTGTATGTAGGTAGGTAGGTATGTAAGTAAATCAACGGTTAGTTAAAAGCCTTGTAGTAAAGAAAAAGTGTTGTAACTTTACGTTTAATAATAGAGGTTAAAGTATGAAATTGCCGTTTTATTGCAATAGGTTCTTTGAATTGACATAGAATCTTCATGGTTTGAGGTTTTCGAATGAAACTTTTTTCAAATGATTTCTATGATGTTCTTTTTTTAAAAAATGTGAAACATTTGAATATCGACTTTCAATTGTTTTTGTTATTCAATTTAGACAAGAAAGATGGATACCGCGAAAATTCGAGTGATTTTTGAATACGAGTTCCGACGCGGAACTAACGCGGCAGAAATAGCCCGCAATATCAATGCTGCGTTTGGAGAGGGGTCTACTAATGAACGCACCGTGCGATTTTGGTTTAAACGCTTTCGTGATGGAAATTTCGACTTAAAGAACGAGCCACGAGGAAGACCGCCCACACAGGTGAATAACGATGAATTAAGAGAGATAGTGGAAGCCGACCCTAGTCAAACTACCCAGGAATTAGCGGCATGGTTTAACGTTACCTTACCCACAATATTGACTCACTTGCGTCAAATCAATAAAATAAAAAAATACGAAAAATGGGTTCATGATTTGACTGATCTGCAGAAAGAAACGCGTGTTGAAACTTGTGTTGCCTTGTTGATATTCAATATTCGATATTCAAATGTTTCACATTTTTTACAAAAAGAACATCATAGAATCCATTTGAAAAAAGTTTCATTCGAAAACCTCAAACCATGAAGATTCTATGTCAATTCAAAGAACCTATTGCAATAAAACGGCAATTTCATACTTTAACCCCTAATATATCCATAAACCGTAGAGTCTTAAAGAATTATCCAAAAAGAGTAGAGTTTTGATCAGACTTTTTATCTTTGTCTGTTAATTTCTTGTTGCATACATGCATTATAAAAATTCGTGGATTCGATTCCCACTGGGGGCTGCCGTACATTTGTACATTTGCCGTAGCTTCAGTCTGGGTGTATTTCCATGTTTGTGATGTCCTTGCCTGGTTACCATAGCACAGGGTATCCTAGTTTGGGCCTAAGTCAAGTGATTGTGTTGTGTGGAAGTTGTTTATTTTTTATTGAAAATAGGCTACCTAAAGCTATTTTATCAGAAAATAGTTGTGTACTTACTAATATACTCGTACAAAGGTACTGAAATGGTCTGAATGGTCTTTTCTATAAAACACATAATAATATATCCCAAACCCCTGCTTTATAGATATCGGTTTTTTATTGCATTTTATTTTGGCGAGACTTCAGCGTTTCGCGATCACGAATTCTGAACAGCCAATAAAACAAGGTTCCACACGCTCTGCATTGTGCAACACAGATAGAACCATGTCACCATAAATAAATCATGTCACGATTGCTTTTATAACGTCATGCGAACTATTTATGACATGCCATGCTGTTTTGAGGCTACGATATTGTTTGCGGAATTGGATAAAGAAAGTAATTTTGAAATCTTGCTCGGTAACTCAGAACTAAAATGTTTATTGAGGCACAGGTAGGTACTTTAAATTATAATCACCGAAGGGATGCCGATGACACCCCGTAGAACTTAACTTTTCAGAACTTTCCATGTTTTTAATTAGCTTAAAATCTATGCAATAAAATATACTAATGTGCATATTTCATTTTAATGTACATATTTGTTGATGTACATTAAAATTTTACACACAATTTTGTATGATACTTACAAAATTCTACAAAAAAATTAACAAAACATAACATAAACTCACGCCTGCATAGAGGAGAAGGCAGCGACTAGGGTCGGCCACTTGCCACGATCCTGATTCCTGACAGATCTCTTTCGTTTCATCAACCAACATTCATTACCTAGTCGTTGCTTGCACACACTCCGGTTTCGGGTACCTACCTACCTAATTTTAGTTTTTTTTTTAATAGTGATGAGGTATGTTTGTTTTAGAACTGATATTAGGATGATACGATAAATCCTGCACTGATTTTATCTTCTTTTTGTGAAAGTTAAACGATAGTGTAGCATAATAGGACCAAACCGAACCTGGCTTTATTTAACAAAAATATTACTACTAATTACACATTGAATAGGTAGGTAACCATGACGAAGGTATAACAAAGTTGTCACTGTTAACAGCACTGGCCACCATAGGTACCACAGAGAAAATAATCACTACGTTTTAATAAGTACATCCAAGGAGGTCGTTGTCAATAGGCATATTACCTCATTCTTCCACGGCTGAGTTTTCACTCCCTTCTCCATCAACCACAAAGTCGCTTAGGTAGAAGGGCAGCTTTCTGGTCTCCATTCGGGGATCTTCTAGGGCAGTGATAGCGAATCAATGGCACGCGTGCCACTGATGGCACGGAACGCTAATAATTACGAATCTTATGTAAAGTTGTCGAAATTTTATTGATTTCAGTGTGAAATCAAAAATTTATCGAAATAAAGAAAAGAAAGACTAAAGATAAAATAGTTATAAGTGCCGGTACCGAAATAATTGAAACGTGAATTTGATTCCATTCACATAGGTGTCTAATGAAAAAAAAAATAACCTGTCGGCGCTGCTACGTATTTTTTTAATAAAAAATTGCGCTTAATCCCACAAAGGTTAGCCATCCCTGTTCTAGAGCATGTAAAAAGTTTTTCATGTGGGGTGGCATTAGTAGCTGCACATAAAAGAGAACGTACACAGTGCAATGCACCCTTCAGTACCACTTCCCAGTTTTCCACTGATAGTCTCTTTGACCGGAGACTGAGTTGGATCGTTCGCCAGAGTCCGTTCAGACGTTTCACTTGTCCATTACCCTCCCTGAGGGTTGTAAGGTGTCGTTCTAGATGAGGCTATATTTGCTTTTCTTAGGAATGACTTGAACTCTTCTGACATAAACCATGAGCCTCTATCGCTATGAACATAGAATGGCTGGCCAAACGTAAGGAAGAGATCTTTCAAGCAGTTGATGATAGTGGCAGATGTCATATCTATACATGGATAAGCAAATGGAAATCTGCTGTACTCATCAATTATCGTTAATTATGTACTTGTTGGAGGTGTTAGACGGCAATGATCCCCTTGAAGTCTATGTTGGTACGTTCGAGAGGGGCTGTAGCCTTGATCAAGTGACCTTTGACTTTGAGAAACCTTGGTTTTATCTCGGCGCAGGTCGGGCACGAGGCAGTCATCTTCTTGACGTCGTTTACTGAATAAGGCATGTTTTTGGATTTTACCTAATGATACATCCTTGTCACACCCGGTAGAGTGCGTTATGGAGCTCTTTTATATTCACATAGGTGCAAACGCGGGATCGAGCGTCCGCAGCTGCATTTCCGCAGCCTGGTCTATATCATATTTCAAACAAGACAATTCTTATCGCCAACTCAAGATTTTCTCGTTCTTGATTTTACTGTTATGATTCTGATTGAACATGAAGGGTACCGATTATTGGTATTTTATTAAAAGGAAATGTTTGCCAACAAGGTATTGTCTCCATTTTTTTAAACTTCCCACTACCGCAAGCTTCTTTTTCGATTGAGGATTGCTTACATTCAGAGTATGACAAAGTTCGTGAAAAGAATGCTCCAGGTCATCCTTGTTGAGTGAGCTTAGCCGCCATTGCGAACTCTGAGGCATCGGTTTCAACGGTGAAAATTTCGTCATTAATAATTGCTGCTATTGCCACTGCCTTGACGTCCTGCTTTATTTCCATGAAACATTCGAGAGCGCTGCTGGATAACGGGAAGCTAATGACGGGGTGAGGAGTTTTATCTTTTCCGAGGAACGCCCAATCCATTTTGCATAGTGCGCGAAAATTCCTAGGACTTTTTTCAATTCACTTAATTTACCTCCAGTTGCTCGTACACTAACACGCTGTTCATGTACTGTTAACGGCTGTCAATTGACCAAAGTGCATTGCATACCAAAAACTACTGACAGCTGTTATGTTAGTGTACGAGAAACTGGTGGTTAGTCGGTGTGAGAAGGGCTAGCTTTAGTATTTCAGGATCAGGTCGGATAGTATGATTTATATACGGTATAGCCAAGTAGATTATTTTCTTCTTAGTTTTATTTAAAATGCTTTTTTTTTTTTTCATTTAGAGTTAGAATAAACTTTGTAGCGGCGTCCATAAATCCTTTAAGATTGCGCTCGTAATCCTTAACATACTTGCCGCAAAACGTTGTCATCTAAGGACGCGTACGTCCAATCTATTTTTTCTTCAGATATTATGAAGTCAAGAGTCTTCCTTCCAACGAAGGCAGCTACGCCGATAATAACTCCAACCGGAATGCGTGTGAATTTATAGAGTTTTCCATTTGCTTCAAACGCTGCGTATATTTTCTCATTTTCCAGGATTGGGACCTGATGACAGGCTGATTTGAAGTCTATCTGACTATCTAACCATTTCAATACTTGGCAAGGGGAAGGTATCTAGGTCAGTAAATTTATTGATTGTCATTGAATGATCGATCGCTTGCAATGGGCCCCTCCTCTCGCTATGGGAACTTGGGCCCTCCAAGAGGAAATGCATTTTTCAATTACCCCATTCTTCTTTCATGAAGCGTCTTCTTAAGTGTACCGCCTGCTTCTGGTTGGATATTTGGCGAAACATTAGTGAATACGAAAGTTGGTGGAACTGAGGCTTGCAGAACATTATGGATTTGTAAGGGCTCACCGGAACCTCCCAGATTGAATTGGATGCTTGAATGTTGCTTAAGAAAGTAGGTAAGTCGTGACCTACGATAACGTCTGCGCAGAAGTAGTCAACTACTAAAAGAGGTGTTTGTTCGTAGGTATGTTTATTCATTTTTATTGTTGCGAAACATACCCCTTCACCGAACGAGACTTGATTAGATTGATAGACGGCGAAATTGATAGTTTGCACGGTTTCTTGGGCAACTTCAAGATGCGACTTTTCTGTTTATGAAATTGACTGACTGAACTTGACGGTCTCGACGAGAGCATAAAAACAACGTAAAAAACATTTTTCATTTGGAAAAATATAAAATCCCGTTTTATTGCCAAAATGAGCATTTTGTCCCTTGCAGTAGCAAAAAAAATCTGGCAACCCTGTTATTTATAAGCTTGGTCTGTAACTTACTTAGTAAGAAGCAAATTATCATTATTATTATTAGGTTGCTATCATCAACAGTAGGGACTGTTGATGATAGCACAGGCCACCAAAGGTACATCCAAGGAGGTCATCGATAGGCTGCAATAGGCTTCTCACCTTGATAACACACACTGTTGCCGGATGCCGGATCCGGTTGCGGAGGCATTGCCTTTTGGCAGTATATTAAAGCTTGCTCTGTTGTCGATTGCATGATCTGCACAAGGTTTTGCATAACTATTAGCAGTATTATTCAATAGTAATCAATTAGCAATTAGGCATACGTACGTTCTAAGATTGCTAAATAATAATAATAATAATATGCTTTTATTTCAGAATATTATGCAGCTTATTGTGAAATAAAAACAACATAAATGGCCAATCACAAGTTTCGATCAAATCGCAATACACCGAACAAAAAACTGACTCCATATTATTGAACCAATGAAATATCTTGGACGCAGCCATAAAAGAATATGAAAAGAAAAACGCATTACGAAAGTGTTTTGAAGTTGGCACCACTGAATTTGAATTTCAAACGGTTTTCGAATGTGTACGGTTTTACGAGCAAGTGACAAATTGTATTTCACGAAATTGGAGTTTCTTCCTCAAATATGTCCATTTTCAATGAGGTTTTAGGGAAAGTCAATGAAATATATGCCGGTCATGTCGGCGACCTCAAAGATCACCTCCAGGTACATAAAGAAAACCCACGAAATAATTTGATCGAATGAAGCTTTGTGTTGTTTTGGCCTGTTGCTTCCTGTGAAATAATTTGAAAAACCGTGCAGTATCGTGTGTTCGAAGTGTATTTATGATACTCTTAGTGATTGGTGTTCATTGAAATGTGTTTTGTTCTACGTGAATTATGTTCATAGAAATGTGTTTTTACAGAGTTGCCTTGCGGCTCTGGATAAATTTGGTGAAGAATACATGAAGTCTAAGGGAGCGGGTACCGAGAAGGGTAGAAATGCCACAGCCGTACTTCAGAGCATCAATGAAGACGATGGTAAACCGCTCGATCTCATATAAACATCATAAAAGTCACTTTTGTTTGTAGAGCTCTGTTATTTGACAAGTTTTGCTCTAACAACTGTTTACTGTAGCCAAATTTGTATCTTATCCTTTTCATGCTTATTAGAGATGCCGGCAAACATCTTGGTCAATGTATAATAGTTGATTGACGAAGATGACAAGGTCCAAACAATTTGTTAATAAGTCGATCTCTGCACCCCCACATTCCAACTTCTCCCACTTTGCACAGCATTTTGTTTAAGGTGCTTCAAGTCACTCAAATAAAATCCAACCCGTATTCATTCACTGGACATCGCCCTCCTGCAAGCCCCAACAGTTATTTCTGTTCAATATTAATCAAACTTCACTCAACCTTTAGTTGAAAACTATCTGTGTAAAGTCAGGTCTCCTGCTCTTGTGCTTTATGAAACGTTACTGAAAACAATCAGTTTTCCGTGCGCAAAACATTTTGGTTACAATTAATGCTTTTGTCACGCACAGTGATTAATTGCTGTGAGTGCCTACTCGCCGCGAGTGTTCACTGCGTGTAAAAGGCTAATCGCTATGAGTAGATTTACTCGCTGCAAGTTAAAGTCGCCGCGACTTCAACTCGCAGAGAGTTGAGCTTGTGCAATTTTACTCGCTGCACACTGACAGTCGAAATTCTTGTGTAGAAATTATTACACACTTATCGTGTGTGAAAGGCAGACAGCAAATTGTCGCTGCGACTAGTGATCGCGGCGAGTGCAGTTGCAGCAACTAGTCGCTGTGTGTGACTGAAGCTTAAGGGAAGCAAAATAAAAACAATATTTTGTGCAGTGTCTTTGTTTCTTTACTTATTTTTCAGCTACACTCGCCAACTGTCACTTTGTAACAATATCCAAATAATTTGTACTGTTGACCACAAAACTAGTTTTTAAAAATTGCTTGATTGGTTTTAGTAATGTATTATTATCTTTGCTTCTATAAAATTTCAACAATTCAACAGATGAACCATCAAAACTTCCCGAAGCCCCAAAACGTCGATCCAGCAAGGCCAAGCCTCTGGAACTAGCTAAACATTCTGACAGTGCAAGTGTCACTGAGAAACCAGAGAGCTATGTTGAAGAGTCCATAGCAGCAAAACAACGGTCGAAGAAACGCAGCAAGGATGAGGTTGATGGAATGTGCAGTCCGGAACAGGACAAAAGACCTAAGAGGAATGCCTCGGTTCGAGCACAGGGTGTAATTAGTAAACAGGTATGGTTTTCCTTAATTTTCTTTTTATTTGGAAGATCACTTCATTCATCCTGACTGGTATCCACTGTTGGCTATAGATTTAAAAGCGTGTTGCCCTAAAATTTTCTATTTAGAAATGTTAAAGTGTTTCCTCATCTAATTTTGACATTAAATGGCCCACTTGATAATGAAGCCAATATATGTCTTACTGTAGGCACCTGTAGGGTACAGCACTCCTCTCGGAAATACAGAATGGTATTAATCACCACACCCATTGCCCACTGCTGATTGGGAATGCCCCCCTCCTTTAACCATAGCACAGATATGGTTCAGGGAGGGGCAGGCAAGGTAAAACCTATTGTTCACACCAAACATTTTATCTTATTTTAGTACAAGAAAAAGCCTTGGTGGCAGGTTCTAAACGAAAATGATGTGGTACTGGCAAGCGCTAGAAAATTGGTAATCTTCTTTAAACAGTATTTTATTTTATTTAAACCTTTAGAAAAACTTACAGCAAAGCTTAGCATAATATAAAACTTTGGCCTTGGCATCTTTGTAATGAGATGATTCATACAGTGTCAAGTCACTCACACTAGATGGGACTACTCGGGCGCTGCAGTGTTTGGGATCTGTCCATACATTTCAAGTATTTAATTAACGACATGTTTTTTTATTTATTTGATTTTTTTTTATTATTATAATTGAATTTAATTTATTTTATAATTTTAATTACAATTTAATGTGGCTACCAACAAATATTTATTATGTAAAATTTGTACTTCACTATCGCAATAGGGTTCCCTGTAAGGATAAATAAATAAAAAAATTAATTAAGTAAATTTTCTAAAAAACAATGTCCCAGGCCTAATATATTTTAATAAAATATAAAAACTAATTACAAGATGTAAGTTTAGACTTCCATATTAAATTTTGCACACATCTCTCTGTCTTTGATAGGAGGCTTTTGCCCTGCAGTGGAAGTATAGGCTAGATAAAAGAAATAAAAAAATATAATCACTAGGTATATTCTTTTCATTATTCTAAACAATGTATTACAAAATATGTTTTGTTCATGTGCTCGAAACACTAGGGGTGCTTATATGTTTTCAATGGGCTTCAATCTAATCCGACTGCAGGGCACAGGCCCTCTCCGAGAGAGAGTATGGGTTTAATCACCGCTCATGCCCATCGCAGAAAAATGGCCATAATTTAGCAGTAAATAATTATAAATCACCATAATATTTCAGTAGTTCGTGAGTCGTTAGATCATGGACGCGACATTGTATTTGTTGCTGCATTTTGTGCGTTTTTAGTTTAGATCACTATTTATATTTTATTTAAAACCGTATCAATTGTGTTATTGTGCATACTCGAATGGAGACTACGATCTGATTCTCACCAGCTTGCTCAGTGGCAGTTTGTGGTGTGACGGACTGGATTTCCATCAATCAATCAGCCTATACTCGTCCACTGCCAGGCATAGACCTCCCCCAAGACACGCCACTTCTTTCTGTCCTCGGCGCTCATCCAACCGCTGCCATCAACCGGGTGGACGTCCTACACTGCCTTTTCCAGCTCGTGGTCGCCACTAGAGAATCTTCACACCCCACTTATTCCATATAAAGACCTAAGTATTTTTTCCACACTCAGGTGAACGTGAATCTGTCATCGAAACTCCGTCGCGAAGACTCCGCCCTGATGAAGGAGGAGACCCGGAGACGCCGCAAGGGCCAAGCGGACAATGACAGCGACAAGGAGAACAGTGAACCTGTTGTCAAAGGTGAGAGGATGTTTGGTTAGTTTGGGGATGTCTTCAATAGGTGTTACATGAAGGTTATTTTAATTTTAATTGTGACATCCTCTTGAAATAACCCCAATATTTTTTAGTAACATAAATACACATTGTAATACCTTATTCTGTAACTTTATACCGAGTGAAAGTTCTATTTTGATGGTCCAAACTTTGTGAAACTAAATAAATAAATAAAATAATTTCCACACAACACAATCACTTCACCTGGTCCCAAACTAGGATACCCTGTGCTATGATAACCAGGCAAGGACGTCACAAACATGGAAATACACCCAGACTGAGGCCATTTGTACGAATGTACGGCGGCCCCCAGTGGGAATCGAACCCACGACCTCTGTCTTGGTAGTTAAGCGTCTTAACGGCTAGTCCAATGAGGCAGTCGGAAGAATCCGCTCAGTAGAAAGTTCCAAAATCAGTAAACCCAAAAGCATAAATGGACAAACGAAATTACTTAAAGCGGATTTTTAGACGTAGCATAGGTTTATGACGGGGGTAGTCCCTTGGACTGCAATTTTTTGATGCTGTAGTATAATTCACCTCAACCAAGACTACATCTGAGTGGTTCTATAAGGATTCCATTGTGTCGTGGAGTGTACGGATCCCTGCCTGTACGGAACCTATCACAAGTCAAATTTGTCCACAGTAAAGGAAGAGAAGATTTCTCTTCCACTTGAGGAGCCGATGGATGTGGAACTCAATATTGACATCAAAGTTGAACCGGATAAGGACGAGATTAGCATGCCGCCGCCCGCCGCGCCCGTGCCGAGTGAGTTACACGAGTCACTTCCCAACAGCTCGTATTGTATTTTATCGCCTACCTCTTATTGTATTTTAGCGGCATTTATTGTACTTCAAATGGGGTGATTAGAAAGAAAGTGGAAAAAAGTTTTTTTTTTTAAAAAATTCTACTAAACTTGTTTGCGACGACAGATTTGTCGGTCAGATCCTGAGAAGTCGCTGAACTGAACTTACAACTATAGCCTTGGCCAAAAACGTTTTTCCACTTTTTGTTTCTGTTCATACCCCAGTTTCTAATCTACCCCGTTTCACGGTACGCATAGTCTTAGAGAAAAAATCAAGTCCGTACGAAATAGAAAAGGGCAGATATGACATGAATTAATACGTGAATATTTTTTTCGTTGCACGCGCGATTTCTATACCGTTTTTAACATGATTACACATTTTCTTTTTATGCCTGTCCGGAACCTTAATGTTTGTCTGGACATATTTATCACAGTGCCTAGCTCACAGTACCTGTAATTAAAGATAATAAATTATTATGATATTTTGTCCCAAAAATATAGTCGTATAAAATATACGGGGGGGGGGGGCAGTCTTAAACCTAATGATGTATCACCATACGGGACAGTTTTTAAAAAACATCACATGATTAATGCACCACCTCTGTTTTCTTTTACAGAGCCCCGAGGCAGACCTGCCAAAGAGAGACAGAAAGAGAAGGAACAGGAAAAAGAGACGGAGAGGGCAGACGAGAGCAGCGAAGATGAAGGCTCGGCCCGACGACGGAATACCAGGACCAGGAAGCAGACTGACACTGACACCATGCCGCCGCCGCCTGGTATGATTTTGTCCTCTATTTCTAAAAGTATTAGGCTTGTTATAGCTTTTCTGAGATTAACACGAGCACTAGACATAATAAAACTTAATTTGAACGGATATTTACTCGTTTACATTTCCATTTTACAATTTTCCGACGTTTCGGTACTTTTGCAAGTGCCGTGGTCTCGGTGGACTGCGGTGACAGGCGTCTTTTTGAAAGCACCCCTCAACTGCCCTCGCGAAATGGAACGTATACTTAGGTGGCCCATACTAAGTTGGGCACAAATCTGTGTCGCGGCAGACTAGTGGTTAACTGTTAGTTACCCTCAGCAAAAATTATTAAGTTACGTTCCAAAAATATTTTTGCAAATTTTTTAATTTGAATTGGTACTACAATAATTTTGTATAAACTCAAAAATATTGATTATTAGTTATTCAAATTAAAATTAAATCTACAGTCACACTTCTAGCAAGGGGGGTCTCATGCACTTAAGCACTGGTTCCCACGCTGTAGCTATGTTCCAACCACGATCTCTATTGAAATTTGGATGCCGGCGGATCTCTATTGCCTCGCGTATCGTTCTAGGAAAGCAACAGTCCTCTCGGGCTAGAACTTGAACTTTATCAAAATGAATGAAGGTGTTGGTACTGCTGAATGTATGTTTACTGACTGCAGATCTACCAGAGCGCTTTATTTTGTTATAGCTTGACAACTTAGACCTGAGTTTTCCGCACTTAGCTTCATTATTGGGCCATTGTACATAGCCAGCGCTGTGTGAACGGCTCAGTTTTTCGGACAATGTTTTTCTTCCCCGTTAGGGAGAGGCATTGCTACTATAGCTTGAGAAATGTGCATAACTTAGAATAAGTCATTGGTACATGCCGGGATTCGAACTCGCTACCTCCCAAATCTGAGGCCAGCGTTGCCACCGCTCAGGGCCCCATCATGGGCTAAGTTCTTATGGTCTCACTTTAAGTTCTTATGGTCTCACTTTTAATAGTTATTAAATGAAATAAAACAAATTCAAGTTCGTTTTTAAAAATTGTTAGTAAATTTAAGTTTAAGAAAGACTGTAATGAACTATTTGTGTTTTAGAAAATTTATACTACCTGTAGACTAAAAAGTATAAAAAGTAAAGTATAAACTGAATAAAAAAACTGTAAATGTAAACTGAATTAAAATAAAACTTGTTGTGAGGTAACATGAGTAGCTGAGGTCTTCACATACCTCAATGCGGGAAAATTGCCTATCAGCACTGCGGATGCGTATGGTGATTAGTAGGACGTATATATGGCGTATATGAGTACCCAAAACCGGTGTGCGTGCATGCAACGACTAATGAATGCTGAGGAAGCGAAAGTGCTCTGTCAGGATCGTGGCAAGTGGCAGTCCCTGGTCTCTGCCTACCCCTCTGGGATACAGGCGTGAGTTTATGTATGTATGGCTGTATTATTATATGTATTGCACAGTCAATTGTGCAAAGGGGCTTAATAATTGTTTGCCACACACAATACAGACAGCAATATTTTATGAGCGGGAGGCAAATAGATGTCCAGCCCCAATCTTTAATTGACAGTGGATATATCACCTCCCTTCCCCCAGCGCCGTCTTCGCGATCGACCCGCGCCAGCTCCAAAGCTAGTGTGACCCAGAGTGAGGAAATGCCTCCTCCGCCGCCCGCTGAGACCCGTCCGAAGCGGACCAGAGCCAAAAAGGTACTGTTACATTGAGACTTGAGAGCCAACAAGGATTAAATCGTTTATTCAATATTTTCAGACTTCATCAGTTTGGGTTTACTATGATTAACACGACTGAGATTAACACGAGCACTAGACATAATAAAACTGAATTTGGACTATGGATTCAACATTATATGGCGAATTCAACATTTTGGGATTCTACATTTTGCGAATTCAACATCTCAGGAATTCAAAATTTTATTAATTCAACACTGTGATCCGGAAGGGCCCTTCCTTTTTCAAGCAGAAGCAAGACACAACACACCATCACCGACACTAATACTTGTGTGAAAAAAAACGTTGCGACGCGCTTCGCCTCTAACACGAGGCATCCTCAGGCTAACATTCTGTTAATCTATTGCTAACAGTGATCGTTCAATGTTAATTTTCATTGTCAATTATCTTTATCACAAACTACTTACATGCTTGGAAATTTGAGCATTATTTTGACAACCTTCTTCGTGATAAATCGAAATTGCACAGTACGCCCCCATTGTGAAAAATGCGACATTATCGGAAGTCGCTTGTCAGTGTCAAAATCCGTATCTCAAGATATGATATGATGCCATTGGGCTAACAAAGAGCCATGTATTTCTAGCGTTCGTTACTCAGTGGCAGAAAACTTCGAAACTATAAAAAAGAACCTTAATTTTTCGGTAGATTCGAGTGAATTGTCGGGCTCAAGCGTGACGTTGACGACCCTTTCGAACATATCGCTGCTTTATAAAAAGGGCCCTAGCCAAATACATGTTGCAAAAGTTGTATGAAAATCCATTTCTGTCGTGTTTTATTGGCCAAATAGATTACATAATGGAGTAAACTCATATCTGTCGTCTAATTTACTCCGAAACATGGTAACCGAAGAGGTAACTTATCAAAGGTTTTATTTAAATTTCGAACCGGCTTGCTAAAAATGAAACTTGAAAAAAAAACCAAATGAACTTTAACGCGGAAAAATTATTGTTCGTTGTTCGTCATTGTTTCAAAAAGAAAAAAGTTCTGCCTAGTTACTACTTAGTTTTAATTTCCGTGCATTATTTGAGAAAAGTACTATACAAGCCTTGGCTACTACTAGGCATGGATGGACTTACGTCTTTTTACACGTTCGTCCATCAATGCCTCTTGCTGGCCGCTGCTGTAATCTTATATATAAAAATGAATTGCTGTTCGTTAGTCTCACTAAAACTCGAGAACGGCTGGGCCGATTTGGCTAATTGTTGTTTTTATATTTTTGTGGAAGTCCAGGGAAGGTTTAAACGGTGAGAAGAAAAAAAAAACTGTTGACGTCGGTGATACGAAGTTCACGGGGTCATCTAGTGTACTATAAATATAATCTTATTCAACAGAAGACCGATTTGGAATCCAGCCAACCAGAGCCTGAAAAGACGACTTCATCACAAGAAAATGCCGTTGGTAAGTGTCTAGGCTCCAGAGGTGACATCGAATTCATTATCAAAATTTTGAAGGTCATTCTCATCGTGAATGATTTATGGTAAATTTGGAACTGAATGACACAAATTTTGAAAACCTTGTTAAAAAAAAGCTATTACCAAAAGTTATTTTATACTAGACAAACCTTATAAACACAAACATGATGACATTGCATGATATCACTGTCTAAATCATACGACAAGACAGTGACAACATCGGTTTTATTCTCCAGTTAAGTTTTACCTGACTATTGAAAAATTCGGTCTAAATAAAAAAAATATGTTTCGAGTCTTGTGGTCGACAACGGTCAACTCGATCGTTAACTTGTTTACGCATATCGGTCAATAGACTCTTAAATATTAAATATTTTTTTTTAATAACAATACTTTGTGCTGCGTTGATTTATGATTACTGCTAAATCATTAATAACATTATTTATAAGGGAAACATTCCCTTAAAACATTGCTAACGATTCCAAATTCACCTGTAGTTGATTGGTTATGTATGGTTGGTTGATTGGTTGATGTGATATCAATGGAGAACTTTCACTAAAAATGTTTTAATAGAATAGGAGAGGACACGTTAAAGTTAAATAAACGTGGTATTTTTTTTTCTCAACGACTAGTACTCTTTATAATGTAACCCGACGTGGTACTAAAATGCGCCATACAAATCGACTGTAGACTATGACGTCACTCCCTACCGTAACGCTTATAATGTATGAAGCGTTTATCAATATTTTCGTTGTCTCGTAAAATAATGTTGTTATGCATGTACACCCTTACAAGAAAACGTTCAGAATTCAATGACAAATCGAAATCTTATAAGTTTTATGTTATTGGAGTAACTTTATTTTTCGCATGTTTTGTGACCCCGAAAACCCCAAAAAAAATATTTTTATTATTTTATATTTAAATTTTTTCAAAATTTTTATATGATTTCTATCTATGGTATTGAAGCAAAGTCACTCCAGTCTAACGCTCGGTTTCTAGAAGAGCGATCAAATGTTAATCTCACGTCAAGCTAATTTCAGCCAATCACGTGCCGGTATTTTGAATTAATCTTAGATTAATCTCTTGTTACATTTGAAGACTCTATCAGAAACTGAGGTTAAGTTAGGCGCATGTTCCCCATTAATTAATATTATTCGTTTCAGCCTCGCCAACTGAGAAACCGAGACCAAAGCGTACGAGACGTGGAAAGGCAACGTAAGTGTCCAAACCTACTAATTTAACTTGCACGATGTTTTTTTATGTCATTGGAGGGGCCATGTCGTAATGTGTGTAATTGTGGTTACCTTTTTTCTCTGCGACTAATACTTTTCAATACAAAAAAGTACAAGTTGTTAGTAACGCCTTGTAATGCATGAAACGTGTAACTTATATATATATATATATATATATATATATATATATATATATATATATATATATATATATATATATATATATATATATATATATATATATATATATATATATATATATATATATATATATATATATTTGTATGAGTCTATGCCCTTATTGGAAAACTTTTAGAATGAACTGATAAATCTGGATTTCCGCTTTTTTTAGACTTGTAAAAGTATGAAAAAAATATGTTAATGGTCTTTTTTCTGATTTCTTTTATATTTCTTGTATTGTATAAAAACGTTGTCGTTCCAATTTAAATTTGAGGCAAGTTACTAAACTATTCTAATTCCACAATTATTTGTTGTTTACATACATACTACATACATAAACTCACGCCTGTATCCCAGTGGGGTAGGCAGAGAACAGGGACTGCCACTTGCCACGATCCTGACAGATCACTTTCGCTTCCTCAAAATTCAGTAGTCGTTGCATGCACGCACGCCGGTTTCGGGTACTTTTTATATTGTCCTTTACAAATACATCCCCTATTTTGTCGAAGTATGTCCGCCTGGGACGTTCCTTACCGGCCCTTCCACCCACATTCGCTCGATATTATTTGTTTCGTAAATCTTTCTTCCTTCATCCTCTCCACATGTTCTAACCAATGCAACATTCCTTTCAATTCTAGTCACTATATCCTCTTTCAGTCCACAATTGTCTCTAATCAAACTATAGCGTATCCTGTCATTCAAAGTAACACCAGGCATACTTCTCAAGCACCTCATTTCTATTGCATTAATCCTACTTTAAAAATATTTTCGCTCCAATCTAAATTTGAGACAAGTTACTTAAGTATTCTAATTTGAAAATTATTTGTTGTTTAACAGTCAAAAAGAACAACCGGACGAACAACCCAAAGAACCAGCAGCGACAAAGGAACCAACAATCGTATCCCCCAAAGAGGAGAGAATATCCAGCCCCACACCGGATGTCTCCTCACCGATCCTCCAAAAGGAAATCAACGTTAGCCACAAGGAAACTAAGTCTAAATCGAAGAAGATGACTTCAGACACTACCGACGGGGACTCCCAAGTGAAGCCAGCTAACTTGGAAGAGACCCGGATCATTTCCACCAACGAAATGAATGTTACAGTGAACATATGTAATGGTGATATGGATAAGACGGTTGTACTGCCAAACGGCAAGTACAATCATGGTCCAAGTGCTCCTAAGAAAACGGTAAGTGTAACATTCTAACAATACTGCCTCGTTAGTCTAAAACGGTATCATTATATATGTATATATCATCATCATCAGCCATTTGACGCCCATATATAGGCCACCGTGTGGCGCCGGATTAAGAATAGCGTTACTCCATTTCCTTCCGTGGATGTCGTAGAAGGCGACTAAGGAAATCAATTACCAGGAGACGGGCAGCAGCGTCTTCCTGAGATTCCAACCGCATACTGCGATCGCCAACCCGCTTGCCGAGCGTGGCGATTATGGCAAAACCCCTCGTGGTTATGAAAACCACGGAGGAGGCCTATGTCCTGTAGTGGGCGTCAAATGGCTGATGATAATGATCATCAGGAAAACGCTGCTGCCCGTCTCCTGGTAATTGATTTCCTTAGTCGCCTTGTACGACATCCACGTAAGGAAATGGAGTGACGGTATTCTTAATCCGGCGCCACACGGAATTATGATATATTGTCATAGTAAACCTGGTCTAACTAACTGGCCATAGGGTTTTGTCGTAATGTGTATCGTCTGCACATATTAATTAGGATCAATTTCCAGGGAGCCATGGATAGGACCGTCGTTTTGGAGTCCAACGGGAGAGACACATTCGTCGTAGAGAATCCGCCACAGAATCACGTGAATGATACCACTGTCGTCATTGAAAAGGGTAAGATACTCGTCGGTCTAGCGGTATCGCGTCTGATTACCATGCCGGAGGTCGTGGGGTCGATTCCCACTGACGGCCGCCGTGCATTTGTACAAATGGTCTCAGTCTGGGTGTGTTTCCATGTTTGTGATGTCCTTGCCTGGTTACCGCAGCACAGGGTATCCTAGTTTGGGACTAGGACAAGTGATTGTGTTGTGATTGTGATTGGAAGTAAAATAAAAAATTTCTACAATAGAAAAATAAATAAAAATTTAAATTTTAAAAAATGGCTGCTGTTACTTCAAGCATTCTGTTTCGTCAGAGTATGCTTTTGATATATTGTGTGGTCTTTGCTAGGTAATAAAGCTATGAACCCTCATAAACACACGTTTAGAACGAACATATTTCACATTAGAAAATTAAAGCCTGTATGTACATTTGTTCCGTGTGGCGCCGGATTAAGAATAGCGTCACTCCATTTCCTTCCGTAGATGTCGTAGAAGGCGACTAAGGAAATCAATTACCAGAAGACGGGCAGCAGCGTCTTCCTGAGATTCCAACCGCATACTGCGATCGCCAACCCGTCTGCCAAGCATGGCGATTATGGCAGAACCCCTCGTGGTTATGAAAACCACGAAGGAGGCCTATGTCCTGCAGTGGGCGTCAAATGGCTGATGATGATGATGATGTACATTTAGTACATACAGGCTTCCTCCAACAAGCGCAATTCCGGAAACCAATTTCGTAGAATTGTATAGATCCTGATATTTCGAAATCAATCTGAGAAAAAACCTATTGAACACAAGTTGTTTTGAAACACAAACGAAATTGTATCCTGACCACATCGCGACACACTCTAGTTGACGAGTTTGTGTTTAAAAATTACGCGTTGTAGAGTTGATATCACAGTGGACAGCACTTCCACCTTTACACCCGTGCACTCTACTCCGTTACGTTACGGGTGACTTTGCAACTGAAATGTAAAGGTTGATGTGAAGTCGACTGTACACCAAAATAAAGAGACAACATAGTGCCCGAAACGTTGGGAATTAAGGTACCTCATTAAATTTTACCCATTAATTAATCGCGATTAGACCCGTTTCCGAGCGGTTCCGTGCTTCGCAAGGCACGTTAAGCTGTTGGTACCGGCTGCCGTCGATAGATGGCAGTCGTTAAGCCAAGTCAGAGGCCTTAGGGCGGCTTGACAACTTCTGACAGTAGACGAGATACTAGTCTACAACCCTCCACCAATCCGGACTTGGCCCCCGTGGTGGAGTATGGCCTATACCTTCCTCAGGGAAGAGACCCGTGCCCCTCGGTGGGGACATAATGGGTTGATGATGATGATGATGAGACCCGTTTAATGTATATGGCATGTGTGAATGAATGAATGATTTATTGCCACAAACAAACGTGCTTACATACAATAATAGAAAAATAAAGGAGTGTGCGTGTGACAATGATAAGACAATGAAAGAGACAGCAATGTCTAAACCATAATTTCAAAATCTTTATTGAAGGGTGTGGTCACCTAGTGATCATGTCACCCTAATCCATTTCGAACTATCTTCTTCAAGCTGTCGGAGGTTGGCAACCAATACGCCTATCTTGCGTTTCTAGGCTGCCAATACAAACAAGGAACTGGTACCTACTCTGTTGAAACCACTGTCTTAAGTTGTGTAGGCATGATATCCTAGGTCTCTGGGCTATGTCGACGACGTTCGTTCGTCTACGGATCTCATCATTTCTGATTCGATCTCGTAGAGAAATTCCGAGCATAGCCCCTTCAATAGCTCGTTGCGTGACATTGAGCTTTCTTATGAGGCCCTTAGTGAGAGACCACGTTTCAGTGCCTGAAGTCATCGGTGTTACGAATTATATGACCGGAATACTATAGCTTTCGCTTTCGAACTATAGATACATGATACACCCTCGTCATACGATAATCTCCTTCCAACAGATCCGAAGCCGACCAACGTAACTGATGACAATTCGCTGATGACCGATGACAACAGCGATCATGAGGCCTCCACGCCGCCCCGTCCGCCGCCCCAACTGCAACCCACGTGAGTTTACCGTTTTAGGGCTATAAACAGTAATCCCACGCATACTTCGCCAAGATTAAAATTAATTACCCGAAATCGGCGTGAGTGTATCTAAAGACTAGTTTTAATGTTGACGAAGCAAAAGACATCTGTCACGATCGTGGCAAGTGGCACGATCTGGGCCTCGATTCTGTTAGTGCATTGTAGTATAATGACAGGTACACTGTCGGGTCACGTGACGTGTTTTTTCGTACCATTGACGCCTAGAAGGTTTGATGGGTGTGCCCGCGTAGACTTAAAGCAGCCATGAAATGAAAACCGCCATGTTCATGCAGTTGTCATGTTACTACAATGCATTAACAGAATCTAGGCCCTGGTCTCCCCCCAACCCGGGATGCAGGCGTGAGTTTATGTTATGTTTTATGCATCGACCATATAGGGATATTAGGAAAGCCGATTGCTGGCAGCGGCTGGGTGGGAATGGCCGAGGATGGAAATAAGTGGTGGACGCGTACGGGCTGATTGATAGATTGAAAGAAGTTGTTTCAGGTTTTCAGTACATACATAGATAAACTAACGCCTGTATCCCGGAGGGGTATTCGGAGACCAGGGTTTGCCAGTTGCCACGAGCCTGACAAACCTGTCGAGGTTTTCGGTGTTTAACATAAAAATCGGTATTATGTGTTTCGTCAGCTTCCTTCAGAGGCGCTTACCTTCAATTCGATTTTGTTTCAGATCGGCCGTCAAAGAAAAAGTCCAGCAGTTTGAAGAGTTGGCTTCCAGAGTGACTAGGACCAAGACGCGAGCGATGGCCAAGAAAGTAAGTAGCCACCGATGGAAAACATAATATCTTCTTTTACAGGTCGTTATTGCAAAAGGTGTCCGCATAATCTCTGTCATGTTAGTAGTGATTTTCGGGAGCCACCACTGAAAACCTAGGATCACGGACCTTTTTATAATATTGGTTTAACGGTTTCACTTTCAGCCGACTAGTTTCGACCTCGTCCGGAAGTCTTAATCATGTTGAGCCCGCGGCGAACGCATCGACTCTCCTCCATGACTTCCGGACGAGGTCGAAACTAGTTGGCCATCCCGACGTTAATAAAAGTAAGTGAAACCGTTAAACCAATATATGAGATGTGCAGTGCTTACGAAAGTTTAGTTTGTAAAAGATCACGGAGCTGGGACTAGCTGAGATAGCATTTATGCGCTAAACGTCCGTGTTAGGCGTTAAAGCTATCTAGTCCTAGGCTTTTGGCATTAAAAAAGTTTTTTTTTTCATTGGTGGCGAGTGTTACTTCCTGCGTTGAAGCCCTTAGGAGGATAGAGTCGCGAACAATCACAATAGCCCACTTTATTCTACCTGGTTTGAAGAATCTAGCATTACTGTGTTCTAAAAAAATAATTGATGTTGCCACGAATATAATGCAGACGATAACCGCCCGGAATCTTGCTAACCACTTCCAATGCTGAGATAAAGAAAACCAGAGATGACTCTCAAAAGAAGATTTCTCGTCGGAATGTGTAAAAAAATTAATTATTATGTGTACATTAAAACCATTTTAAACATGTAATAAATTACAGCCGAACAGATTTTTCATTGAAGCTTAAATCAACACTGTTTAGTTAGGGGATTTCGTGGTGCGCGATAATTTAAGTCGAGTATGACGAGTGTTTGTATGTCGTTTATTGAGTGCGGTTGAAGGCGGAGTTTTAGGAAGGCTGAAAGACTTACCAGGTCCTATAGCGAAGGGGGTCAAAGGTCAGACACCTCGGACGGGAGCAGCCTCCAGCCCCTCGATTTGCCTTTCTCAACCTACCACCGTGAGATACGTAGCCTGACCTGATGACGATTGAGCCGGGCCTGATTGTCTATCTTTTAAATCTATCGCGATCTATAACATTTCGATTGAAATATTTTCTTTGTTGTTTTTTTGGTTTGTTATTGTGGCGTGTGCACTGTTTTTATAATAAATGTTTTTTCTTCTTCTTCTTCTTCTTTCGATTTGACGTTTGAAAGTTGCTCACGAAATTCAGACTGCATTTATTTGACACGAGCTCTCATTGAAAGTGATAGGGATAGGTTAAATGCAGTGTAAAGTTCGTCAGCAGCCTTTCAATTTGACGTTTGAAAGGGATCGCGATAGATTCGAAAGATAGACAGTTGGGCCCCGGGTCCGTCCTTCAGCTCCTTTCAGGGCCTAGAGTCCAATAAACACATAGTTTTTCAATACAATGATATTTATTAATTTAGGACATCAAACAGGCAAAACAGCAAAACATTCACGAAAGAAAAGAACACACATAACATAGTAATTGCTCACCCACATACAGGATGTCTCCGCATGCATTATAAGACTTAACGAAACTGTAATACATGTAAAGATATTAAATATATAGTTCAATAGATAAAGAAACTATTTAAATAAACAAGAATTAAAGATATTTAAACAGGTTTCCTTTGAATTTAAGTAATGTATCATTAAAAATATCCAAAGTATGTATTTTTGCTGAAGAGATGTTATAGAGGACGATGCAGAGGCGCGTACTTTCCTAAATTAGTCCTACAGGGTCGAATGCTGGGCAACGGACATGGATATCTAGGTAACCTACGTGGAACATTCAATGAGAGGTTCTCGAGAAGCGCGGAACAGTCAAGTTTACCGTTGATAATCTTGTACAATAAAGTAAGGTTCAAAACAGCCCTACTCAGTAAGTTCATTTTAAAGTAACATAATCTAGCAGTCTAGATATAAGGACAATAGCTGTTATTTGCCTTTATCTCGCAGTCTCCAAAGCAATACCAGTACAATGTAATTCCAATGGTGTAACACACGCAAATTAAATAGGCATCTCTCGCGAAGAAGATCGAATAGCGTGAAGCGCCGAGTTAAGTTGCATGGGTTATGCATGCCATTGGAATGCGACTGGTTACTGGACTACCTATAGTTACCATCACTGTACTTATAAGACAGTTGAACAGCTATGCATTTAGACTCGCCTGATGACGGTAGAGCCGGGTCCGTCCTTCAGCTCCCTTCAGATCTTCAAGTCTCAGTGTTGGCCCACACGACACGATAGAATCCGAGAGACGAGAGATATAGTACGATAGGGTGTGAAGAATGGCGGCAAACCGCAGGGAAAACGAAAGGCGGGTTGCCTCGACCACGATTTCAAACTGACAGGGCAGTTTCGAAAAAAACAACGAATCTGAGACTCCCAGTAGTAAGGATAGAGTTGCCAGAGCAACTAACGAAAACTAACATTTATTTTAATGGGACAACTGAACACGGAAAGGTTTTTATTGTTATTATTATTAATCAAGAATATTTAATGTGAGCTTAGACATGGGTCACACATTTATAGGAGTAACAGTAAAGTTGCTATTTAAAATAGAATCACCAAATCTTACCCTAACAGGTGTACTCACATTCATCGATCCCTCGTATACAATATTATATTTGTGATACGCTCTCTGTGCAAGCGATAATAAATATTTTTTTCTATCTTTTTATTTATCTATCTTTCTTTTTCTCTTCCCAGGAACCATCAGAAGAAGAGGAAAATCACACACCACCTGACAAGATCGGCAAGGCGATACTGTCTGCGGATACTCTCTCTAAGATGAACAACCTGATTTTCAACGGGAAGGCGGCGCCGCAGGTAGGAGACACCACGTGAAGAAACCCACACCAGAGCCTTGTTTCCTATGTCAATTCGATGTACATTTGTGGATTTACCTACAGATTTGATAACAAATAGGAAGGTTCTGCTCCGCAATATACATCGAATGTTCATATTAAACTACTAGCTGTGCCCGCGACTCCGTTCGCGTACATTTCGATTTTTACGAAGCAGCATTTGTATGGGGGCCACGTCTTATCATAACTGGAGCTAGAATTTAAATAGCCTATCCTGTGTCCCAGTCTATATGTTTTTATACCAAATTTCATCAAATTCGGATAATTGGTTTAAGAGTTATGGAGGAACATACATACATACATACATACACACATACACACATACAGAAAAAAATTCTAAAAATCGTGAAATTAGTTTCAGTATCATATATTGAGCCTATAAACACAATATATCTGAAAACAAACTAACTTACTCCATGACCGACCCTTACAGATTTATTATTAGTATAGATGAATTGTATGTACATAACATAAACTCACGCCTGTATCCGGGAGGAGTAGGTAGAGACCAGGGTTTGCCACTTGCCACGAGCCTGACAAACTTCTTTCTCATTTCGTCAACGTTCATTAGGCGCATGCATGAAGCATTTCAAATTATGTTTTTATGAGTCTAGGCCCTTATTAGAAAACGTTTCCAATTTCATGAAAAAACAAAATCCAATATGTTTTGTGAATATAATTATAGAGAGAAATCAAAAATACAATGCATAATATTTGCGATTGAAAGTATGGCTAGCTGCAGATTGCCACGTAATTACTTAAAGAGACTCCATTGAAGCAAGTTACCCATTATCAGATAGCTTGCGACAAACCTGAAACTACTAACTTGCGACGACCTGTGACTTACAGCGAACCATCTTGCGACAAACCTAGAACCTGTAACTTACACCGGACCGCCTTGCGACAAACGTTTAACCTGTAACCTACACCGAACCATCTCGCGACAAACCTAGAACCTGTAACTTACACCGAACCATCTCGCGACAAACCTAGAACCTGTAACTTACACCGGACCATCTCGCGACAAACCTAGTACCTGTAACTTACACCGGACCGCCTTGCGACAAACCTGTAACCTACACCGAACCATCTTGCCACAAACTCAGAACCTGTAACTTACACCGAACCATCTCGCGACAAACCTAGAACCTGTAACTTACACCGGACCATCTCGCGACAAACCTAGTACCTGTAACTTACACCGGACTGCCTTGCGACAAACCTGTAACCTACACCGAACCATCTTGCCACAAACTCAGAACCTGTAACTTACACCGAACCATCTCGCGACAAACCTAGAACCTGTAACTTACACCGGACCATCTCGCGACAAACCTAGTACCTGTAACTTACACCGGACCGCCTTGCGACAAACCTGTAACCTACACCGAACCATCTCGCGACAAACCTAGAACCTGTAACCTACACCGTACCACCTTTCACCCCTCAGATCTCCAGTAGCGCCTCAAAACCGCGCGCGAACATAGTGACCACAGTGAAGTCCCAGATCCCCGCCTCCGCCTCCAAACTATGCAGTCTGAGTAAGGCGAGGGAGGCTGCCGAGGAGGTCCAGAGGAAGGAGAGGGAGAAGGAGAACGCTAAGAGGAAGAAGGAGGCCCTGCTCGAGGCTAAGAAGGAGGCGCAGAGGAGGTAAGGGGATACCTGTGTGAAGTGTGATATTTGTTACTATAGGTTTTGTGTCAAGAGGTACAGGAATCAGGAAGAGACAAAAACCCTCAGGACGGTAAGTATCTATCGCCGTAGGCACTGTTCGTGGCTCCTTTTTAGGGTTCCGTAGTCCGACAAGGAATCCTTATAGTTCCGCCATGTCCGTCTGTCTGTCTGTCCGCCCGCGGCCTAGCGCAAAGACCGATGGTACTAGAAAGCTGTAATTTGGTATGCGTATACATATTTATCGGGCCGACAAATTTAAAGAATAAAATGTTGGGAATTTTTTTTTACTGTGCCTCCCCTAAACATGAAAAGTGGGGATGATTTTTTTTCTCGTCTACCCCATCATGTGGGGCATCGTTGGATTGGTCGTTGAAAAATATCGCGGGTGTACTACGGGCATTTTTTTATTTAGGGTTCCGTTTGCGAAATATTAAGCTTTTAAACCCAAATTTTTATCTGAGTGGGGCGTCCCTCCCCCCCTCTCCTAAAAGGTAAACGGTTGATTGTAGAAACGTGAAAAATTTCAGGGTAGTAGTACATATTAATGAACTTAAAAGGAAAAGTATCAGGGCTGATTAGGCTTTACTAGTTAACGAGTAATAGGCAAGCAACATATAAAAGTAAAATTTCGTACAAAATCCATTGAAAGTGACTTCTATGAAGTTGTTACTTATGTAAAGCAGATAAAAACCCTCTTTCTACGGAACCCTACTTGGCCGGTTTCTTATTAATAGCAATTATTTGGAGAGATTTCTATGAAATAAAGGTAAGGGGATACCGGTGTGAAGTGTAGTATACGTTACTACAGGCTTTATGACCTAGTGAGAGGAAAAGAAAACGTTCCACAGGAAGAAGGGCAGAGCGTTCTCTTAGAGAGAAAAAGAGCTTTCTTACAGGAGGAATCGGGAAGTGACAGAAATCCTCTGGATGTTTTATTCACTGTTAGAGTGTGGCAAATTGTGAGTATTTTACAATAAGCACTATGCGCGGCACGTTTTTTAATAGCGTATTAAAACGTCGATGAAATCATTCAGAGAGTCTCTCAAGTAGAGATAAAGAGAGCTTTCTCTCAGAAAGAAAGAGAGGACGGGGCTGCCGAGGAAGAAAAGGGATAGGGAGAACGCTAAGAGGTAGAAGGAGGCCCTGCTCGAGGCTAAGAAGAAGAAGAAAGACATTTGTTATACCAACAAGATACATCACGGAAACAAAATAAGCACATAAGTAAAATAATATGCACAACAACAGAAAGAAAACTAAATAAAATAGGACCATAGATGTAGCCTGTGGTGTGTGAAGGAGGCGCAGAGAAGGTAAGGGAGGACAATAAACTGCTATACGTCACAGACTTTTCTTTCTCTCAGATATAGATATATACATTATATTTGCTACCATTATAAAAAAATCACCTAGAAACTGACGGTCTTATTTATAAAACTCGATTCCTTGAAACGCTTCAAACACGCCGATAGTCTGTGGTGGAGATTTTACAAAGAACAGATTTAGCCACAGATTGAATAAATAGAGTCTTAGTTGGTTTTAGAGGAATCGTGTTTTTATAAATAAGGCCGTAATAATTGACGCCAAAATGGCCTCCGCTCAGCTACATGCCGTGGCTGACAGTAACGCCGATGCTAGTTTTCAGTAGATAATACAAAACAAATAAACTTAGAATACGTACGCGGGTATGAATGTAACACAATAATTCGTTTTGTGAGCTTACATAATGAGCTTACATCACAAAACGAATTTCAAAACTTCCCACAGTTAACCCATCAGTCCTATAAGGAGCAATCAATATTTGGTATTAAGCATGTGCAGAGTGGCGGGGAGTCGCTAGACGCGGGCGGCACAACACCGGGAAGCTCGGAGAACCATGAGGGAGGCCTATGTCCTGCAGTGGGCGTCAAATGGCTGATTATGATGATGATGATTTGCAGATTGAGAATAAGCTATCTCTTAAAGGGAGTGAAGAAGCTAAATAAAGAGCTCTATTTCTCTCAATAATTTATTGATATCGACAAGCAGAATGCAAGTGATGTGGGTGCCGACGTGCTTTTAAGTTATGTTCAATAAATCAAATGTTTCAATCAAAGAGTTTCCTCTCAGAGACACAGAACGAGCTGTTTGTATAATATTATGTACTCAATTAGTTCCTAAACAACATTTTCCGTTCCCTCTTCAGGAAACGCGAAGAGAAAATGGCGGCGGCCGCCGCAGCGAGGGAGGCGGCGGAGCGGGAGAGGCAACTCGCCATAGAGGCGGCGGCGCGGGAGCGGGTAGAGAAACAGGCGCACGCCGACATGGGGAAGCTGGAGCGGGCCAGGGAACAGGAGAGGGTGAGTTAGCGAGACACAGACACACAGACATAGAGGCGGCGGCGCGGGAGCGGGTAGAGAAACAGGCGCACGCCGACATGGGGAAGCTGGAGCGGGCCAGGGAACAGGAGAGGGTGAGTTAGCGAGACACAGACACACAGACATAGAGGCGGCGGCGCGGGAGCGGGTAGAGAAACAGGCGCACGCCGACATGGGGAAGCTGGAGCGGGCCAGGGAACAGGAGAGGGTGAGTTAGCGAGACACAGACACACAGACATAGAGGCGGCGGCGCGGGAGCGGGTAGAGAAACAGGCGCACGCCGACATGGGGAAGCTGGAGCGGGCCAGGGAACAGGAGAGGGTGAGTTAGCGAGACACAGACACACAGACATAGAGGCGGCGGCGCGGGAGCGGGTAGAGAAACAGGCGCACGCCGACATGGGGAAGCTGGAGCGGGCCAGGGAACAGGAGAGGGTGAGTTAGCGAGACACAGACACACAGACATAGAGGCGGCGGCGCGGGAGCGGGTAGAGAAACAGGCGCACGCCGACATGGGGAAGCTGGAGCGGGCCAGGGAACAGGAGAGGGTGAGTTAGCGAGACACAGACACACAGACATAGAGGCGGCGGCGCGGGAGCGGGTAGAGAAACAGGCGCACGCCGACATGGGGAAGCTGGAGCGGGCCAGGGAACAGGAGAGGGTGAGTTAGCGAGACACAGACACACAGACATAGAGGCGGCGGCGCGGGAGCGGGTAGAGAAACAGGCGCACGCCGACATGGGGAAGCTGGAGCGGGCCAGGGAACAGGAGAGGGTGAGTTAGCGAGACACAGACACACAGACATAGAGGCGGCGGCGCGGGAGCGGGTAGAGAAACAGGCGCACGCCGACATGGGGAAGCTGGAGCGGGCCAGGGAACAGGAGAGGGTGAGTTAGCGAGACACAGACACACAGACATAGAGGCGGCGGCGCGGGAGCGGGTAGAGAAACAGGCGCACGCCGACATGGGGAAGCTGGAGCGGGCCAGGGAACAGGAGAGGGTGAGTTAGCGAGACACAGACACACAGACATAGAGGCGGCGGCGCGGGAGCGGGTAGAGAAACAGGCGCACGCCGACATGGGGAAGCTGGAGCGGGCCAGGGAACAGGAGAGGGTGAGTTAGCGAGACACAGACACACAGACATAGAGGCGGCGGCGCGGGAGCGGGTAGTGAAACAGGCGCACGCCGACATGGGGTAACTGGAGCGGGCCAGGGAACAGGAGAGGGTGAGTTAGCGAGACACAGACACACAGACATAGAGGCGACGGCGCGGGAGCGGGTAGAGAAACAGGCGCACGCCGACATGGGGAAGCTGGAGCGGGCCAGGGAACAGGAGAGGGTGAGTTAGCGAGACACAGACACACAGACATAGAGGCGGCGGCGCGGGAGCGGGTAGAGAAACAGGCGCACGCCGACATGGGGAAGCTGGAGCGGGCCAGGGAACAGGAGAGGGTGAGTTAGCGAGACACAGACACACAGACATAGAGGCGGCGGCGCGGGAGCGGGTAGTGAAACAGGCGCACGCCGACATGGGGTAACTGGAGCGGGCCAGGGAACAGGAGAGGGTGAGTTAGCGAGACACAGACACACAGACATAGAGGCGACGGCGCGGGAGCGGGTAGAGAAACAGGCGCACGCCGACATGGGGAAAATGGAGTGGGCCAGGGAATAGGAAAGGGTTGAATTAGAGAGGGATAGACACACTTCGAGAGACAGACAGACAGAATAAACTATAGATGAAGTCCAACTTTCAGACGAACAATGAGGACTAAAAGCGTAGGGACTCTGCCTTCGGCCTCGCCACAGGACAAAATATTTATGGAAAACGCCATTTAGATTTTGGGGAGACAAGAAAATTACGTAGATTACAGTCGTTTCGTGTTCCTATCATCAAATTCATCTAGCATCCTTGAAGTTCCATGTCCTTATACTGCATAAAATTAATCCAGTTTGTTCTTTCAACGACTATAATATGTTTTTGTTACCAAACCGTTTGATGAAACTTGTTTTATGAAATCAGAAATTGATTTCAACTTCTGTAAAATAAATTTATTCGAAATGTACAAGAGTTTAAGTTTTTTTGCCCTATTTATAGAAAAAGCTGGAGCTACTTCGCAAAGCGGCAGTGACAGAGGAGCGACGACTAGCCGACGAGCGAGCGAGGCAGCAGAGATTGGCGGAGGAGCAGAAGAGAGCGGAGCTGGCGCGGAAGAAACAGCACGAGGAGCAAGAAGCGTGAGTAGTAATTGCTTTAGTAATTATGGGAGGAGAGACGGCTAGCCGAGGAGCGAAGGAGACAGAGAACAAAAGAGTGGAACTGGCGTAGAAGAAACAGGACGAGGAGCAAGAAACGTGAGTAGCAATTGCTTTAGTAATTATGGGAGGAGAGACGGCTAGCCCAGGAGCGAAGGAGACAGAGAACAAAAGAGTGGAACTGGCGCGGAAGAAACAAGACGAGGAGCAAGAAACGTGAGTAGCAATTACTTTAGTAATTATGGGAGGAGAGACCGCTAGCCGAGGAGCGAAGGAGACGGAGAACAAAAGAGTGGAACTGGCGCGGAAGAAACAGGACGAGGAGCAAGAAACGTGAGTAGCAATTGCTTTAGTAATTATGGGAGGAGAGACGGCTAGCCCAGGAGCGAAGGAGACAGAGAACAAAAGAGTTGAACTGGCGCGGAAGAAACAGGACGAGGTTTGTGATGTCCTTGCCTGGTTACCATAGCACAGGGTATCCTAGTTTGGGACCAGGACCAGTGGTTGTGTTGTGTGAAAGTTATTATTAGTAGGAAGCGTCAGTAGTGGATTCAACGTTTTAAATTTCTATCGCGAGATGGATGCAAAATCCTCAATCTGAGAGTCTAAAAAAATTTTAAATACCAAATAAAAACCGACCCCAAAACACTGAAGTCGGTTTTTATTATTTATTTGTTTTTTTATTTTTTTTATTCTCAGTGGGGGAGCGAGAGAAAAATAAACAAGTCCCTTATAACCATAATTTACTCTTTGCTTTTCAAATTCTTTGCTTTAAAATTGAAGTTCTCAATTTTCATGTCCGAAATTCTTCACTAGAACATCACCAAATTACCTTGGGACTACTTTCACGCTATTTTATTAAACTTATGGATATTATTAAAGGATGGGCCCCATTAGGCCTTACTTACTGCTGTCCATTGAAGAGGTCCGTTCTCCATCTCTGAAAGGCGTCATCAGATCTTCACCAAATTAAAATGGGACCAATGGGACGTTATATCTATTCGAAATTGGTTATGATTTGACGGATTTATGCGAGAACATAGCCAAAAAAATCTAAATATGTACGCGTCGAATTGATATCCTCCTCCCTTTTTTAAGTCGGTTAAAAACTGTGCCTCATTACAGAACGAAAAAAGAAGCAGCGCTAATGGCGAAAGAGATTGAGAAAAGACAAAAGGAGTACCTGGAAAAGCAGAAAATGAAGCTGAAAATGGAGTCGGAAAAGAGTAAATATGCTTTTTACAATTATTATTTGTGAAAGTGGCTGGGAAACATGGGATTCGACTAGCAAAGGACAGGATGGGTTGGCATTTATTTCTTTTTATTTTATTAGGGTAAACAAATAATTGTACAATAAGTCATCATCATCATCAGCCCCTTGACGCCCACTGCAGGACATAGGCCTCCTTCGTGGTTTTCATAACCATGAGGGGTTCTGCCATAATCGCCACGCTCGGCAGGCGGGTTGGCGATCGCAGTATGCGGTTGGAATCTCAGGAAGACGCTGCTGCTTAGTCGCCTTTTACGACATCCACGGGAGGAAATGGAGTGACGCTATTCTTAATCCGGCGCCACACGGCGCAATAAGTGGTAACAGTTTATTGCGAGAGCAAATATAAAAATAATCTAGTATGGAACATCATTTTTTTTATATTCGGAGTCGTTGTCCTTTCCTTCTACGCAATCTCTCCATCTCTTTATCTTTTTTAAGGAGTTTTAACCAGACGCTGCATAAATCATTTAGCAATGTTCTCAATGTGTCCCCCAATTTCCAGCCACAACCCCTCTGAAGATGATGGGCGCACAAAACGGCTTGCGGAGCATGGAACCTGTGTACATGGCTGATGGATTCGACCAACTTCACTCGGATTCTGACTGTGAGGATGCCCCGCGGAGGCCTGTACCAGTTTGGAGCACTTCTAAGGTCGGTAGTTTCGTTCACTCACTCATTCAGTCAGTCAGTCATTCACTCGTGCCAGTCTAGAATACTTTTTAGATCGGTAGTTTTATTTACTCATTCATTTACTTAGCAATCGTTAGCCATTCATTCATTTACTTAGCAATCGTGAATGATTCTAGTAACTACACTTGGATTTTTACTGAGAACGCTCCGCGAAGGCATATGCTTGTACGGAGCACTTCTAAGGTTGGTAGTTAATTTATTCATTCATTCCCTCTCGGTAAGCCATTCACTCTCTTAGCGACCGTGACGGATTCCAGTAACTAAACTTGGATTCCGACTGTGAGGACGCTCTGCGAAGCCCTGTGCCAGTCTGGAGTAGTTTTAAGGTCGGTAGCCATTCATTCATTCAGTTAGTCAGTCACTTCGCAACCGTGACAGTTAGTTTCCAGTAACTTCAGTTGGATTCTGGCTCTGGGGATACTGCGGGTCGACTTGTCCTGTCTGGGGCTCTAAGGTCGGTAGTTCATTCGTGCAGGAAGTCATTCATTTACTTAGTAACCGAGACGGATTCCAGTAACTACACGTGTATTCAAACTGTGAGGATGCTCCGCGAAGGCCTGTGCCTGTATGGAGAACTTTTAAGGTTGGTAATTCATTTATTCACTTAATGACCGTGACCGGTTTTAGTTACATACATACATAAACTCACGTCTGTATCCCAGAGGCGTAGGTGGAGACCAGGGACTGCCACTAAATAACAATTCTCGAATTTGTATGGTTTCCCCGAGTATAATGTTTTGTTTACGTGGCATTTTTCTTAGGCATCGCATCGTATTTTTATTAATAAAGTTAGTTGTCCGCGTACATTAAAGAGAAGTCACGTGTTCCATTATTTTACTTACTGACTACTGAACTTTACTCAAACTTTACAAAAATAACTATTATAAGTGTGCCGTTAACAAAGCGCCGGACCATACAGTCCCACTGCAGGGCACTGGCCTTCTTTCAGAGAGTACGGGCTTAGTTCCCGCGCGTGTCCGACGCGGATTGGCAATTTCAAGCGCCGATATATGTGAACGCCTCAGAAAGTCAGGTTTCCTCACGGCGTTTTCCTTCACGGTCGGCGACATCATCGCATCACTTCATGCCTCCTCTCCACAGGTCCGTCTCCGCCAGTTGAAAATCCAGTCCTACATCAAGCAGTCCCACATCGACCGTTTGTTCTGGCTGCGGGTGCACTCGCCGGACCTGCGCGACATATTCCCCAACATCGAGCGGCAACACCTGAAGCGGACCTCGAGCGCCGTGTGGCGCACTCCGCCCGGCAGACTGCACACGCTTCAGGAGTGAAACTGGGTGAGTTTCGGCTGTGAACGAAAATAAAATGGACCTACTTTTTACTAGCGCCGCAAGCAGCGCCAAGTGCATCTTTCTCCAGCGAAATTCTAGCGCTGCAGGAGGATTGTACCTTACTCTAGTGACGTTCTACCGCTGCAGGATGATTGTACCTATCTGTAGTGACATTCTAGCGCCGCAGGCGGACCGAGTGTTCCTTCTCTAGTGATATTCTAGGGCTGCAGGGCCTGCAGGATGATCGAGCCTTGTAGTCACATTCTAGCACCGCAAGCGGACAGCGTGTTTGTTTCTCTAGTGAAATTCTAGCGCTGCAGGATGATAGCGCCGCGAGCAGACCAAATGTATCTTTCTCCAGTGAAATTCTGGCGCTGCCGGATGATTGTACCTTACTCTAACGACGTTCTACCGCTGCAGGATGATTGTACCTTTCTCTAGTGACATTCTAGCGCCGCAGGCGGACCGAGTGTTCCTTCTCTAGTGACATTCTAGGGCTGTAGGATGATCGAGCCTTGTAGTGATATTATTCTAGCACCGCAAGCAGACAGCCTGTACGTTTCTCTAGTGAAATTCTAGTGCTGCAGGATGATTGTACCTTTTACTAGCGCCGCGAGCAGACCAAGTGTATCTTTCTCCAGTGCAATTCTGGCTCTGGAGGATGTATGTACCTCTCTCTTGTGACATTCTAACGCCGTGTGACGCACGCCGCCTAACAACGAACTGCGGGCCCTTCAGGAGTGAAACTGAGTGAGTCAGAGTGAGACCGTCCTTACCCAGCCGCCGCCAGCCATCTGCCTCAGCTCGTCGGTCCAGCGAGCCGGTGGGCGGACGCAGCTGCGTTTGCTTGTTCTCCTTTCTGTTTTATACACCATCCATCTGTTCGTCGGCAGATCTTATAGGCTGTGTCAGTTACCTATCCATTTCATACATAATTTGTTATACATAAATCATCTCTAATAACCATACGACAATTTTAGTAGAGTGTTGGTGTCGCCATGTAAGTTTCAGTTTCAAAAAATCAAACTTCTAAGTTAACGTAAAAAAAAATCATACGGCCGTTTATACCACAAAAAACGTACGTTTCGTTCAAGGAGTGTCCTCAAGGGAATCAAAATTTATAGGGTACTCTCCGTTGATCTAGAACTATGTTTGGCAAGTAATATTAAAACATTAAAAAAAATTGTCTTTGAAGTTCAGGAAAAGCTCGGAAAAACTGCGAGACTCGATTCCTAAACTATTTCGAGACCGACTTGCACTTTTCCTGTTTTTTTTTTAAGTAGCCGATGCGTACGTCCTACGACTAATGCCATGTGCCTACCCCTCCGGTATGACAGGCGTGAGTTTATGTAATGTTTCTTTTCTTTTTCTTCCAGACCCATGGAGTTTCCGTGGTACCCACTTGCGAAGCGGATCGCGGCGCGACCGCCGCTTCCGATGTAAATACAACTAGCCTGTTATTATTATGTTAATAATACAAACTATAATCATGTGTATTACACTCTGGCGAATGATGCCCCATGTAGTTTTTTTTTTTTTTACTGAGTGGGGTCTTTAGTGTTGGGGGGGCTTTAGCGGATGTGAGATGGCCAGTGATGAACTTCGGATGTTTGGTGGCCTTAACGCCAGTTCAGGAGTTGGAGGACGGATGGTCTTCATTATTTCCATCTGGCTCCTGAAAAGCGATGGTATATCAACGTGAATCCCAGAGCGTATTGTTTCTTTAAGCGACCATAACTTCTTAATTATTAAGCCGATTTAGAAGTGTGAGGTGTTGTTAGAATCCTTATTTTATGTAGAGTGCTCATTCCAGGATGTTGAGTTATTGCATTTAATAAATCAACATCCAATAAACATACTAGGTTCCCTAAGGTGACATAAGATAGATAGAATATTCTTTATTGTATGTACACCAGCAATTACATATGAGAATTGAGAATAAGGATTCTAACAACTCCACACATATTAAAGCGGTTTAATAATTATTAAGAAGTTATGGTCGTTTAAAGATACATTCTTACCCTGGCATCATTGCACTCCTTTTTTTCTTTGGAAATTCTTGTAATAAAGTATCCGAAATACGCAATATTTTTGATTGAAAACGACCAATGGCTGATATAAAAAAAAGGAAATCAAGTTTCCCTCCGCTAACAAGCCACGCTTACAATCACAAGCCCATACACCGGCAATAATAGTTATTCATAAAGTAGCTTATTAGGTCTTTGAATAGATTTATTGACAGTTGGGTCTGCCACCTTCCATGAATTCACGACACGATGTTGCTGGCAAACAGTCCTGCAATTTTATCGACAATAAAATATGATGGTTGCTGTAATCTGTATACTTGTAAAGGACTCGATCGGGCCACCATATCAATGGTTTTTAATTGTTCTTTTCAAGTTCATAAACTAACACATGCGCTCTGTTCCGCGCGAATGCGTTTTGAATGTAAATTTTTCTTTGCTCTTATAGACACAGATAAAATCGTATAATCAGTGTCAGATAGGTACACTTGTTAAGGTAAAAATCGGAAAAAAACGTTATATCCTTGTGCTTGGACATTCAGTGATCTTATTCAGTGGTCTATTTCTTAAATTTAATAAAAATGCTCACAACCACGGAAAGTGTATCCGATACAGTGTATAAAATATTTACAATGTTCACATTGACAAGCCTTCCAAAGCCAATTACGTCATAAGTATGTTAATGAAGTCGCACGCGCGGGAGATCGTGTCTTGTGTAAGCACAGCATTTGAGTCCACACAATGTTCACGAGGTCACAGTTCTAGCTGTCAAAAAAGCAATAATTGTTTAGAATACATAATTAATTTAAAAGACTATTTACATTACAAAGCGCCGGTGACGTACGGGCGCAACGATACAAACTAAAATAAACCTTAAATACCTTAAAGGCTAGAGGCAACAGTATTAGCGCAAAAAAGCCCGGCCTATGAGCACGTCTTGAGAACGGGCTTTTTTTGCACCTGTGTTGTAGTCTAACTGCTTTAGTTGTTAAGGATTGTTTTAGATTGAAACCTGCGCCACACGTTGTAAAGTGGATAGATCTTTAGTTCGTCTACAGCGTTCATACCATTAGTATTGACGGGTAGATACAATATGGGACATTGTTAGTCGGGTTATAATATAAGCCTTTTGTGAAGTAGTGTAGTTGTTTTGAATGTGTTTTTTTTAATATAGGTAATTAGAAGTTATTGGTGAGATGAGAGGCTGAGTTTTATAGTTTATGAGCTACTCTCAATTCGATGAATGTTTAAAAAAGTGTTAACTTAAAGATTGTTTCCCGGATCAATTTCGCCTGTTTCGATGTTTTTACACCCAGAACAAATCGACTTAATGTGTAATATTTCAATGTATTTCGGTCTGTTGACTGAAAACATTGGCTTTTCTATTAATGTATACAAAAACGGTCAGTTTATTTTACAGTCAGCTGGCTACCTCACGGTAGTGTTTATCGAGTGCGTAATAAGTGCGAAAATCGAACAATTTGTAATTATTTAGAATACTACATTTAGGGTAGGTATGTATTTGTCCTAAATACGTAGATAAATCAATACTAGATGGAGTTGATCGTATCACGGTAGCTTTGCTGGTTTTTACTGTAAAATAAAACAATACTGTTTTAAGATGGCATTTCCCTTATTACCTAACGAATTTATTTCAGTGATCTATGGTAAACTGAATTCACGTGCTCACGCGCAGACACCAAGGATCAATTTAGCTGTCTCTTGCCTAATAATTGCAATGCCATTCAAACTATATAACCCGTGCGAATATATATAGGCCCTTCGCTCTTGACGACGGTTGCACGGTTTATTCCCTTGGAATATCATCTTAGTTACCCATAGGTCACTATTTCCAACGTACCTAGTTAGCGAATGAAATCTCGGGCCGTGACACAAAATATTTTAGAACTAAGTTACTTGTTTATTGTGACATAGGATTATCATAGAAATTAGTTGATAATATATGGTTTCGTATTTAGCAAATTGGTTTTTGTTTTAGCCTCAATCAATCCGGGCCGCGTTTCATAAAACTACAATTCAAAATTTATTATGACAATTCGATAAACATTGCGTTGAGGCCCCCATTCACGATGCGACCAAATGGCGACATCCAAATTGATGCACACTCAATTTCACGCCCACTGACGGTGCATCCGCTGGGACGGCGTCCGGCCGTACTTCAAAATTAAGATTGATCAATGACGCAATCTTTTTTTTGACAGCATCAGCATTTGCGTTTTTCGTCCTTAAAAATAAATAGATAAAGTGATACGGGTTATAAATACGACGGATGTGGTCGTGCAGCAGCACGACGTAGCGCAGAATGAATGGAAAATGAACGCCATTTTGGGCATACACGAGCGGGTTTGACGGCATCCAGCGTGCGCTTTTTCACACTGAGGGTCAATCCACTAAACCTATGCGTCCATTTGGCGTGATGGATTTACATCAGATTTGAAATCCATTCCGGGACGCCTTTTTAAAAATGGACGGCGGATGTAGAAATACGTTGACGAGTGGATTTTTAAATGCTAGCAGTCCATTTGGAGTGTTGGACGCATCGTCAATGGTGGGGTCTTAAGTCGTACTCCGTACTCGTTAATCTGTGGGTTAATCGGCTATGCAATGTACAAAGAATTGTCATGTAAACCGTGAATTATAGTTCTATGAAACAGGCCCTAGCCCGTACTCGTCCACTGCTGAACATAGGCCCCCAAAAAACGGCATTTCTATTATTATTGTGCTTTTATACCAATTTATCAGAAACTGGATGAAATATACACAATGGCTATGTCTGAATTTGTGACGAAAAAAAGAACTTCCCAAGAATGATGCCACAAAGTATGTTCTAAAGAAATTCTTTATTACTATCACACCACTGTAAACTTACAACAACATTTCAGCTTATACATACACTTTTTGAACGAACGAAAGAAAACGAACGGTCAGTGTTGCCAGCGAAAGGTAGAAAAGCCAGTCGAGTGAATGATATTTGCGCGTTTCCACTGACAGCACCAGCCGTCCGTCGCCTATCGACAATATCCACATCTTGTGAGTACATTAATTTCTTTACAACACTATTGCGGTACGATTTGAATACAAGTTACATACATGATTGGCAGTTCGATAAAATAAAGTGTGGAAACAAAACAGCCGAATATCCGAACATAGAATGGCTGCCAACATTTCGTAAATGTACACACTCGTTTAGTAGAAATATTCTTTTGAATTTCAGGCGTGTGTACATCCCTAAGTTTGGCTTTTTTATGTGAGAGCGGCAGCACCAGAGATGATCTCAATGAGCTCCCTAGTGATGACAGCTTGGCGGGTCCTGTTGAAGGTCAATGTCAGTTTGTCAATCATCTCGCCGGCGTTCTTGGAAGCGTTGTCCATGGCTGTCATACGGGATGATTGCTCGGAGCAAGCGCCTTCCTTCAGAGCGTAGAACAGCATTGAAGCGAGTGAGAACTCCATGTACGATTGAAGGACGTCTGAGTCGATGGAGTCATAGATGGCGAGCTTCGGAGCGGCCTGTGAAGAGGTTTGGGTTAGATTTTGAAGTTGGTTGTGAAATTTATGAGCTTTTTGGCGCGTTCTTTGAAGAGATTGTTGCATTTTGAGGTAAATTTCAGTTAAATGTGAGGTAAGTTTTGGGTTTGATCAAAATCATTTATTTGATGGTGAAAGTTTTATTGCGTTTGGTCTGTGTCAGTTTTATTACGAGGTGTTGTATTTGGCGCGTTCTGTGAAAGGAGGTTTGAGTTAGACGTGAAGTAATGTTGAGTCTAATCGTGAAGTAAATTTGAGTTTTGTTGAAATTTTTATTTGGAGGTAAATTTGAGTTTGGTGAGTTCTGTAAAGACAGCCATACTAAAAAAACATACATTTAAGTAAATTTGAGTTTTGTTGAAATTTTCATTTGGAGGTAAAGAGTTTGGCTGTCTATTACCAGGTGAACCCCCTGTTTGTACACTACCATAATCTATCGTAATCTATTCATGTACTGTTAACAGCGGTTGGTTATTATGGACTGGCCAACTGACAGTTTTAACAAATTGTTAGTGCATGAGAAATGGGGTTGAGTTGGTTGGATGAGTTCGTGTTTTATTGTGAGGTAATGTATGAGAAAGACGAGTTGGTTCGTGAAATAAGTTTCCAAGTTCAATTACGAGGGGGTATTTTTGTGACTCATTGTGAAGTATGTTTGAGTTGCACTGTGAGATAAAGTTTGAGTTTTTGAGCCAAAGCGTGAGGAGACCCTCACCTCGACGGCCTTCCTGCTGAAGAGCGGCAGGTCGCTCTGCTCGTAAGACACCACGGAGCGGAACTTGTTGAACACGATCTTCCCGGAACCGAATTCGTAGCCCGACTCCAGGATGGCGCTGGCTAACTTCGCGGCGTCCGTGAACGAGGGAGGCAGGCGACCGATCTAGAAAGGAGAATACAAAAAGCCGCTTAATATTGAAAGTTAATTCTATTGTTTGTTTCATAATGTTTTTTGAGCTAGCGACTATCAAAACAACCCAATCCTCAGATAAACCTTGTCGGTTTCGGTGTATTTTTTTATTAAAAAAAGTAAAACTAGGTACTACCTAGGTAGTACCTTTAAAACTAGTAAAAAGTAAATATGTGGTTTCTCTCTGTCTGTTCGGGGATGGAGCTGTTTGTATGTTTGGCGGGAAATCATACATATCATCATCATCATCATCAGCCACTTGACGCGCACTGTTTTTCATAACTATGAGGGGTTTTGCCACAATCGCCACGCTTGACAGGCGGGTTGACGATCGCATTATGCAGTTGGAATCTCAGGAAGACGCTGCTGCCCGTGTCTCGTGGTAATTTATTTTCTTAGTCGCCTTCTACGACATCCACGGAAGGTAATGGAGTGACGGTATTCTTAATCCGGCGCCACACGGAACCGGATATATTGTAATACATAATATATATTACTAGCTGACCCGGCTTACGTTTTATTGCCATGTTTGGTTGGTCTGAACCAACCAAACATACACAAAAAAAAATTCATAAAATTCGGTGAAGCCGTTTCGGAGGAGTTCGATAACAAACCCTGTGACACGAGATTTTAATATATTAGGGACCATACATAAAGTACGTCACACCTTAAGGCGGGGAGGGGGTCGACATAGTGTGACAAGGGGCGGGAGTGGTCCTAGGTTTCGTGACGTCAAATTTCAAAAATATAATATTGTTCGTTTTGTAATTTTTGTCAAATATTTGATATGATGTCGATAATATGAATATTGTCAGCATCATAAAATAATTTAAATGGAAATAACACAAATTTCGGAACGGCTGTTTTAATTTATTAGTTTCTAGATGCAAAATCACAAATGTGCCCTCCTTCCACTTTGATCCACAGTGGCGCTCCACATGTGGATCCTTTGAAACTAATTGTTCCTCTTAAATCCACATGTGGATCCTTTGAAACTAATTGTTCCTCTTAAATCCACATGTGGATCCTTTGAAACTAATTGTTCCTCTTAAATCCACATGTGCATCCTTTGAAACTAATTGTTCCTCTTAAATCCACATGTGGATCCTTTGAAACTAAATATTGATATTATCCAAAATATAAATATAAATATTGATCACTTGCTTCAATTAAAGGATGTTATTACCATTATGTCAAAAATATATGGAAACATGGAAAAGAAATGGGACTTCTGAAATTTAAACGAGGAAAACGAATAGTGGCTCTTTGTGCCTCCTTACCACTAACACCAGAGTCCCATGTATGTGACGGCTTCTTATATATATGCTCTGAAATTGCTAAGACGGAATGTCCAAAACTCATCAAATTTCAACAGTATATGGAAAGATTTTGGTTCAAGAGCACTTTTTTTGTAAACATGTGGACAATAGCAAATGAACGACATCGTACCAATAACTGTTTAGAAGGTTTTAATAGGAAGCTAAACAAAAAATTGGGAAAAAAATATAGTAACTTCGTCAATTTTATACACGTATTAAAAGGGGAGGCGAAATATAACGTAATACGCGAAAAAGCAAATATAGTAAACAAAAGAAAAATTAAAAACATAGACAATGATAATTATTATTTACAATGTCAGAACGAATTGTTAACTGGAGAAATCACAGTTGCTCTTTTTTTAGAAAAAGTAAAATGATTTGATAGGGGAAGAATTTAACATTTTAATTTTATCATTTTAATTTTAAGTTTACTTGTTTTTTTTATTTTAGTTCAAGTGAAAATTTTGTTTTATCATTCATGTAGTGAATGCCGATATTAAAAAAAAAACAATATTTAGTTTTTATTATTATTATTATAGTTATTAGTTTCAAAGGATAATATCAATCAATATTTATATTTATATTTTGGATAATATCAATATTTAGTTTCAAAGGATCCACATGTGGATTTAAGAGGAACAATTAGTTTCAAAGGATGCACATGTGGATTTAAGAGGATCAATTAGTTTCAAAGGATCCACATGTGGATTTAAGAGGAACAATTAGTTTCAAAGGATCCACATGTGGATTTAAGAAGAACAATTAGTTTCAAAGGATCCACATGTGGAGCGCCACTGTGGATCAAAGTGGAAGGAGGGCAAATGTGACCAACTGTGACGAGGACGGGGGTGGGGTCAAAACGTCACGAAATTGGTGCGACGTGTAGTAAGCACAAATCTTTTTGGCGGTAACGTGAACATAGTCACAGATCGTTTGCACATCGCTTACTGTCTTTACAGAGTATGTGTGAGTAATACTACTTTAGTAATTGACTAATAGTAATGTACTACGCATCACACTACCTCAATTACTCACACATACACTGTAAAGACAGTAAGCGACGTGCAAACAATCTGTGACTATGTTCACGTTACCGCCAAAAAGATCTGTGCAGACTATACTCTGTGGATGACCCTTTCATATAGATACGTTTGTTTTGTGTTATAGCGCTGGTAACTTCAGACTATAAGGGGTGTGCAACTCACTCTGACAGGCGACCCTGATCACGCCCTTGAGTCTACTGTACATATAGTCATTCAATTGAGGCCGTCAGCAAAAAAGTGGCCAAGTCTCGCAACTTAGTTCTTCTACCGTAAAAACTTGAGATCCAGGTAACACCAAGTCGGTCAATTTATTCAGTCCCTACTGGGACCCTTACCTTCTGTCTTAAGTTATTACGTGATTAGCTTACCTAACAACATCTTATAATGACCATATCAATATTAAAAATTGCCAACTCAATCTATATATTTCAATATTGATATGGTCACTATAAGGCCACTAAATATGGTCACTAAACTTACCTCGTTTGCGACGCTGATGATATGCGAGCCGTAGAGCCGTTGCAGAATGGCGCGGGACTTGTCACCGACACAGATCACCTGCAAACACATGATTAACAATTTTATTAGTGGAGCACATGCAAAAAAAATTTTTAATCTCATTGGAGAGGTCAGGTTAAAAGGTAATGTAATAGTGACAACGATTTTACAACTAGTTACACCTCAGATTTCCGCGCTTTTTACTTTTTAATTCTTCATTGTCCCAGTAAATATTGTACAACAGGCGGGCTTAATACTAAACAGTTTTTTATTCTAGCCAACCATCAGGTGGCGTGGAGAAGGTGGCGGTAGTGCCAAACATGCCTCCGGTGTCTCGTACACTAACAAGCTCTTAATGTACTGTTAATCTATTTTATACATAAATTCGAGACATAATTTTTGCGTGCCTGGACGGTTGAAATGTGTACATCGTTATTTATTATACTGACCACCAATTGTACGATATTTCAGGCAAATAAACTATTTCATTCATTCATTCAACAGTAATTGTCCGTTGTTTTTTTTTTTGTTTGCACTTTGACCAACTGGCAGCTGTTAACAGTAGAGTAACAGATTGTTAGTCTACGAGAAACCGGGGCAAAGGCTCAAAGTTGGGCCAATGTACGTAGCAAGCGCGGAGGTATGTGAACACTTCAAACGCTCGGATTTCCTCACGATGTTTTCCGTCACGGTTGGGGAGTGGTATTGCTACTACAACTTCACAAATGTACGTAGATAACTCAGAAGACCACGACCTCACGAATTTGAGGCCAGCATTCTATCGATACGCCGCCAAAGCTCTCATTACGGCTAACCTTTTGATAACCATAACCCGTTGAAGTGATTTTAGTTACGTGGTACAAAACATAACATGAGGAACCCTATATACGTCCCACGTGTAGGGCACAGGCCCTCTCTCACCACCACGCGTGCCCACCGTGGATTGGCGATTTCAAGCGCTGAGGTATGTGAATAGCTCAGGCACTCAGGTTTCCTCACGATGTTTTCCTTCACCGTTAGCGAGTGGTATTGCTACTATAACTTCAAAAATGTACATAACTTAGAAAACAAAGTCATAGGTACATGCCCGCATTGGGAATCGAACCTGGGTCTCCCGCTTCCGAGTCCAATATTCGACCCACTAGGCTACCACCGCGTCCGCCATATAAATCAGGCTTAAGCTATGACGTCATATGGCGTCTGACGCCTTATAATATTTTTCTTAATATCGTCGTTCTTATTGCAAAATGTCACATGTCAAAAAAACACGATTTTTGTTGAGGGCTTTTCAATGACAGCTTTCAGTTGAGTTTCATTTAAAAAAAAACTAGATGGCGCTACGAGGAGAACCAATGTCATCATACGTTTTAAATGTTGTACATCGTTATTCATCTGTGATAATCTGAACATCTCTACTCTTGTCAACGAAACAACAAGCAACGTGACAGAAACCACAGAGAAGGTACAGTAATGTCATGTCAATTTTGACATATTATGTGAAGCCAGCACCATCTATCGGTAACTTGCGGTACTGTATATTTTTTTTTAAAGATGCTTTGAAAAGCCCTCATTGTATAAAAAATTGATTCTGTCACACCTAATCCTCGGTATGATTAGCTGTGTATACTATTACGACTTCATTTCTTCTAACTTACAAATTTTCATACTATTTCGATGAAAAAACAAAAATCGCACCTTTTGACATGTGATATTTTGCAATATGAACGACGAAGCATTAAATACTTGGTAACTCAAGTAACTCTTTTTTCACTATCTACACCTGTTTTAGAAAACGTTTAGAATTCAATGAAAAAACTAATAACGGCTAAGTGATGGCTGCCATTTTCTGATCATCATTTACTTTTGTTTTGGCTGATTTTGCCAATTTTACAAAATAATTGTTAAAATTTAATTTTTGGTTCTGATTTTGAAAGAAAGACATACCTTGATATTCTCCGCGCCGGGCTCGGCGAGTTTGTTGCGGATGACCTTCGAGACACCAGTGTGGACAGCGCCGCACAAACCTATAACCATTGAAGTCTACTTAAAATTCAATGCTATAACATAAACACTACATTACACAAGCTCACGCCTGTTATGCCGGAGAGGTAGGCAGTGACCAGGGTATGCCATGATTCTGATAAATAATTCATGTTTAATATTAGCTAACAGTGTTGCCGAGGCTAGTGTGTTGAAACTATATTGGTGTAAATTTCGGGGCATCAACATGAACGTATCATGCGGAACTTGCTTCAAAGATTGGAGTGACATTGTATTTATACCATAGAGGATATTATGTTGTATTTTTTTAGGTATTCATGTAAGTATATTATTGGTACAATATGTAATTATAAGTACTTATATTCTTGTAATCTCTCGCTATACATATTTGTTACTTCACATCACATAGGATTATATTTCAGATTCTTCTTCTTTTTTTTTTGTACATCCATCTACCGACTATATTCTTGCTGCAATCCACTCCATCCAAAGGTTGTCTGGAAGAGACCGCTCTAAGCGATAAGACCGCCAATTGTATACCACTACTTAGATATAAGAAACTATTTGTGATATCTTTCACCTGGTTGTGCAATAAAGTGTTCTCTATCTATCTATACAGAAATTTACCTTTTTTTTTAATAAAACCATAAAAATATTTTTTTTCAAGCTTTTACAAGCCCAAACATTGCGGAAAATCAAGTGCCAATAATGACAAGTTATTAGATACAGTTTTTTTATATTGAATTCGAAATTTTTTCTAATAATGATGTGGACACATCTATGAAAACTTTTTTTTTTAATACAGTTGCACAAAAAGTGGCGTATTGCAGGTACGTATAGCGTTCGGGATGTGGGCTATTACATACTCGAGCTTTTTCTTTACCTTTTCCGAACTCGTGCCTACTCTTGAAAACTGTCAAAATAAAAAAAAAACCAACCACGAAGTTTTTACTAAAAAAAATCATAGATGTTTTTATGATTCATGCAAATATTTCTAAAAAAAAGCTACTACTTTAATGATTTGATTCAATGAGTTAGGTTAGGTTTCATTTCATTTCATCTCATTAAATTTAATTTTCATTTAATATCAATAAAAAAATTCTACTGAAGACTTGGCTGTATGAGCATAGTTCCCTTTGCCTACCCAGAATGGGTGAAGAAAAAAAATCTCTGCTTATATTCTTTTACGGTTAGCATTTTCCAAAAATTGTCTTTATTAAATTGCTTAATTTTTTCGCAACTGTATTAAAAATAGTTGTTCAGTACACGTGCGGAACCGTCATTGCAACTTGTTCCGACTGTCAACCCTCACCTTCGGCTGCGTGCGCCTCGGCTCGGGTAGACATTTGTCGGAGAACTCTTTGCAATGACCGGCTTTCCGCACTCGTAATGAAATATACTATTTTCGCGATATTGATAAATGCTTCATTGATTTCTTTCTTCTTATATTATAAGGCGTTATAAGCTGTGACCGACCTTGTGACGTCACAGTTTACAGTCAATTTGTATGGTGTGTTTTTGTACCACATGATTAGAATCACTTTTCGACAGGTTATCTTTTAACATTGACTCCAATAAAATTAAAACATTTTTTATTTTATATCTCTATTGACAGTTTCATTGAAATTGTTAGGAATCCAATAAGAAATGGTGTGCCTTAGGAGGGCCTACGACCAGCTGCAGTGCCTGCAGTGGACAAATAGATAGAGAACACTATTATATATAAAAAAGGAAATTGCACACATATGGATTGGATGAATAATGGCTATGTAATGAACTAGATATTTGCAACAAACCTCTGTCGGAGGTCATTGCAATGTAAAGCTGCTTGGTGTCGTCCGCTGGAGCCTCGACCTGACAAGAGATTAAAGGAAGAAAACTTATTTCGCCGTCATCATCATCAGCCCTTTGACGCCCACTGCAGGACATTGGCCTCCCTTATGGGTTTCATAACCATGAGGGGTTTTGCCATAATCGCCTCGCTTGGCAGGCGGGTTGGCGATCCTAGTATGCGGTTAGAATCTCAGAAAGACGCTGCTGCCCGTCTCCTAGTAATTTATTTCCTTAGTCGCCTTCTACGACATCCACGGGAGGAAATGGAGTGACGCTATTCTTAATCCGGCGCCACACGGAACTTATTTCGCCGCACATTTGTATTAATGGCCTCAGTCTGGGTGTATTTTCATTTTATTTATTTTATTTTATTGTGATGTTATCATGTTTGTGACGGCCTTGCATGGTAACCATAGCACAGGGTATCCTAGTTTGGGACCAGGTCAAGTGATTGTATTGTGTGGAAGTTATTATTATTATTTTACTGAAAATCACAGACTAGAAAAATCATTAAGAAACACTGAACAATTAGTTGTTGTGTTAAATGTTAAATGCCTAACATAAATAAGTAAATACTAGAATTTGTAAGAGAAATTACCTCTACAGGCAATAAAACACAATATGTCACATGTAATGCCCTTTACCGGGCATTGGTACAATAGTTCCTACCATAAATTGAACCTTATCACTTTGAAATAAAGTCCAAAACCAACGAAAAATGTATACTAGCCATGCCCGTCAAAGAGTTGCCATCCATCTCACTCACACATACAAACATATTTCAGTGTCGTAAAAAAATATTATGTACATATACTTTTAATTTGAGGTCGGTCAAACATATAGAAATAGAAAATGTTTATTTGTCTTCAACATAGTACGGCACAATAATCACTTATGCTGTAAAACAATAACGACAATAATGATATATTGGTTTTTACTTACACAAGTTTTGATAAAGAAAAATTGATAAAAAATTAAAAGCAAACTTACTCAAAAAATTAAGTCTTTGAATGTGCAAAAACACTAATAAAAACACAATGTTAAAAGATAAGTTGAAAATAGAAAACAAAGACTAAAATGATTAGTAGCATAAAAAAACTGTTTTATTTATTATTATCTTGCACCAATTATTTTATTCTTAGTGGGGTAGTCCTACAGGATCCTCTTATCGAAGTTCTTCGTTTACAATTATTACTGAATTAAACTCGAACTTTGAAAATGGACGATAAAAAATCAATGCTCCTATGCTAACGATCATTTTGGTACAGAATTTGTAATCAATTATATTAATTTACCTCTGCTCTGTCATAGAACTGTACGGCGCCCTCGCCGTACGGACGAGCGGCCTTCAGGTCACGCTCAGCGCGGGTGTACCTGTGCAACCAATATCCATATGGAACAACCATCTTTACCCTATTAAGGTATGGAGGTATTGACTCCAAACATCTCTAGTAGTATGATAATAAGAACCATTGACACATGGGCCCACTTGCACGCAGACTTTCTCACTCCTCACCCTACTGCTGCGCCCCACCAGCAAGTACCGGCCGCCAGATCTCAGTATAAGGAGCAGCACTACATCACTATCATCATCATCATCAGCCCCTTGACGTCCACTGCAGAACACAGGCCTCCCTCATGGTTTTCATAACCATGAGGGGTCTTGCCATAATCGCCACGCTTGGCAGGCGGGTTGGCGATCGCAGTATGGGGTTGAAATCTCAGGAAGACGCTGCTGCCCGTCCCCTGGTCATGTATTTCCATAGTCGCCTTCTACAACATCCACTGGAGGAAATGGAGTGACGCTATTCTTAATCCGGCGCCACACGGATATGGATGTAAAAAAAACATCACTATATGGATGTAAAAAAAAAGAAAACAAAGCAATGTTCAGTCATTCCTTTTTTTCCAATCAATTTATTTGTGGCTCCTTTACTTATTATTATTCATTAATACACAAGCAGCTTTAAGCTGATGTGTGTATACCACATTTGTGCACTTGTAACATATTTATCAAGTCTGTTTTGTTTTTAAATGAGTTCAATGAAGAGGCACTAATTACTGTCTCTGGTAATTTATTCTATGTATTTACTACACGCATGGCAAGAACTGTTTTCTAGGATTGCTTGTCAGAATTGCTTGGTCAATTTCAGCAAGTGACCTCTTATAGTGTATAGCATTTTAGCAGGTCCGGTACGTTATAGTAGTTGTTCAAGAGTTGTAAGTCTCTTTTAAGTCACCTAGTTCTCTACCCTGTTCCAAAGTAGTTAGCCCTAGTTTATTTAATCTGTACTCATAAGGATGGTTTTAAGACTGCATTTTTGTAGACCTTTTTTGTACTCTTTCAAGTACATCAATGCTTACCCTACCTACTTTAACGTAGATGAGTCATTTTCAATTCATTCTTAGACAAGGTTCCGTTCCATCCTATTCTGATCCAGCGCAGATTAAACTCCTTTCTATAAGTAGGTGGTCAATAACAGAATATTCTGATTCCAAATTCAAATCTCCACACTTTTTAAAACAGCAAATGGTAACACTACTTACTTGGCAGCCGACACCATCTTCATTGACTGAGTGATTTTTTGAATGTTCTTGACGGACTTGAGGCGCATGGAAATGTGCTTCAGGGTGGCCATGTTACGGCTCTGCTGCTGGGAGACCACAGGCGACACCTGGGTGCAAACACCCGGCACGATACGACCCAACATTTTCGCGGCTCTGTGGGAAAGGATTTAACATCAGCCTGACAAGACCTACAGCAGAGTATGGGTCACATAATATACACTCTACAAGCGGTGAAATGAGTGGTTTACTAGTAATTTTAAACTACAAGTTCATAACTTAGGTTCCGACACTTCAAAATAAGTGAGACGAGGATGTTGGTGGCTGTAATCCGCGCACTCGATCGCCAATGATGACGAAGACCAAGGTCACCAAATGATTTTTGTGACTTTTCTAAAGGGTCGTAACAATGCGATATAGTTAGAATAACCAATTGAACAATATCCCTTCGATTTGGTAGCCAAGATTTAACCGTGCAGGTTATGTCTCGAAGTTATGTAAGATTCCTATTTCCAACACGGCCACTACTGACGTTTCAGGGGATAATTCACTTGAAAACTTGCACTTTCAATAACTGTGGAGGTGGCCGAACACTTGTTATAAGCACTAGAAACTTGGTTTTGATCAAAAATACTAACTTTTTGTGGTCTTTTTGGGTGAAATTCGTGGGCCGATGGAAAATGTCCGGTCGGAAATCGTAGAGTTAAAGGGTGGCCAGACTGGCCTGTTTTTTTTTTTTTTATGAAATTACTCATACGAAGACGAGTTTCTTTTGTTATTTCAATCAAAATAACGAAAGAAACTTGTTTGTGTATAGGTACCTCAGAATAAAAATTGTTTTAAAATTAACTGCGTAACTTTACACTGATCTATCCTCAACCTACTATATAATTATTTTACTTTTTTTGAATGCATCTATACTTTCTCATTATTGGTACGTTTCATTGAACGCATAATATGCTATTAATTATAAGAGAACAATTTTAATTTTGTAATTTTAACGATTTGGTGGCAAATTTATTTATATTGTTATGTGAAAATAACTTTAAAATGTGACGTGTTTAATGAGTATGACTAATTTTCTATAAGTGGTCGACACACTTTGATTCCTACTCCTACCTCGTTTCAAAACGGATCGTTAAAGTCAACACTACAACCCAAATAAATCCGGAATACTCCGCATTTCATTTCATACATTATTCCTTCAACTGTTTACGTCATCTCCATCCATCCATTCACTCCGATGGTACCATATGACACTGACATTTAATTAAAGACGTCTCTGTTGATAACACAACAAAGGAATCCCGTTTATCCCGTATCTCGATTTTCGTTTGTTTTCGTTAATTTTCCCTGAAACATCACAATGCCAGAACCTGAAAGGCAACCCGATACCAATACAGACCTTATTGACGAACAGCCGCCCAGAGAAATAAGCCAAACGGACCACATAAACAAGAAGTTGTTAACATCTCTGTTCAAACGGATGGACGAAGGCGGTGACTCCACTTTAGCGAAGATGATGGTGTCTGATAACAAGACAGATGAGGATAAGGAGTGGGAGTAGTTGCTAAGGAGAGTATTATCTAGGATATAAGTTATTGTTTAAGGTTTTATAATAAACATTTGTACTCTATCCTTCTATTCATTGTGAAACAACCACCTACTATTCCACTAGTATTCCTTTCCTTCCTTTTCTTATTATTTCCTAGTATTCTGAGAATCTACTACATTCTGTAGCAAGGGAAAGTGAGACAGTCAGTTCATTTCTGCATCTTTCACTTAGAATTAATTATTTACATAATTAATATCAAATGCTGAATAGATTTATTTACATCCGTGATGCAACAGTGTTCGATCGGTTCATTCGGCATCTTTTATTTTTCCACAGTGGAAGAAGAGTAAGTAATACAGTACTGCCCTGACCTGAGACCTGAGATTTTCCGCATGGGTCAGTGTACGTAGCCAGCAATGAGGTACCCTATGTAAATACCTCAGACACTAGGGTTGCCTCACGATGTTTTCCTTCACAGTGAGTGGTATTTCTACTACAACTTCACAAATGTATGTAAGTAACTCAGATAACAAAGTCATTGGTACATGCCCATGGATTAGAGCCCAAGGAGCCTTCCACGTCCCGGCCACGCGCAGTGTAGGGTTCCATAGAAAGAGCTTAAACATAGTGATTATTTTCTCTGTGGAAAGAGCGGGTTTTATCCACTTTACAGAACTAACAACTTCATCAAAGTAATTTTCATTGGAGTTTGTACAAAGTTTTCCTTTTATTAGTTGGTCGCCAATTACTCTTCAACTTTCGTCAACTGCTGATTATCTAGCAAAAAAAAATCTTGATGCACCCACAATGATGAAAGTTGGTAGGTAGGTATATTCCTTTAGGTCCTCAACATATATCGGATATTTAGCTTTTTTTTACATCTAAACTAATATTATAGAGAAGAAAATATTTGTAAGTTTGTATGTAGGGGTAAGCTCCGAAAGTACTTGACCGATTTCAAAAATTCTTTCACCAGTAGGTATTTAGAACGGACCTTCCGAGTGGATATAGGCTATAGACTAATCCGTTCACCACGTGAACATGGTCGCGGGCACAGTTAATGTCTAATATTTATAATATCAGATATATTCGAACCCTGGGATAAACAATCCTATTAATATTATAAATGTGAAAGTTTGTGAAGATGTTTGAATGTTTCTTACTCAATCACGCAATAACGGCTGAACGGATTTACATGAAACTTGGCGTACAAATAGACAGACCTGAATTGAGTCTGATCAGGTGGCTGAAACTCATCAAGTCTTGCGAGAAGACTTGATGAGTTTCAGCCACCTGAGCAGGCCGGCTTTCGATCGGGTTACGGCACCATAAACCACATTCGCACAGTGCGGCAGATTATACAGAAGACCGAAGAGTATAATCGGCCCCTGTGCTTAGCGTTTGTGGACTATGAAAAGGCCTTGACTCGGTCGAGACCTGGTCTGTTCTGGATTCTTTGCAGCGATGCCAAGTCGACTGGCGATACATCCAAGTGTTGAGAGGTCTGTACGACGCCGCTACTATGGCCGTCCAAGTCCAGAACCGGCAGTCTGAGCCTATCCCCATACATCGTGGTCTCCGGATGAACTTGGATAAAACCAAGGTTATGTTCAATGAACACGTAAGTCCGGAGCCAATTGCAGTTCAAGGCAGTATTCTCGAAGTTGTTAAGGAGTATCTTTACCTCGGGCAAACCATGCAGTTAGGTAAAAACAACTTCGAGAAAGAGGCCAATAGAAGAATACAGCTGGGCTGAGCAGCGTATGGAAAAATACGTAGAGTCTTCACATCGCCAATCCCACAGAGTCTCGAGACGAAAGTCTTCAATCAGTGCGTCCTACCCGTAATGCCATATGGGGCCGAAACGTGGACACTCACGGTGGGGCTGGTCCACAAATTTAAAGTCGCTCAGCGTGCTATGGAAAGGGCTATGCTCGGGGTTTCTCTGAAAGATCGAATTCGAAACGAGGTGATCCGACAGAGAACCAAAGTCACCGACATAGCCCACCGAATTAGCATGCTGAAGTGGCAGTGGGCCGGCCATATTATCCGAAGAACTGATAATGATAACCGATGGGGTAGACGAGTTCTCGAGTGGAGACCGCGGATCGGTAAACGTAGTGTGGGACGTCTCCTCAGACTCGGTGGAGCGATGACCTTCGCAGGGCGGCTGGCAAGAGCTGGATGAGAGTAGCTGAGGACCGTGCTCAGTGGCGTGCAATAGGAGAGGCCTATGTCCAGCAGTGGACAAGCATAGGCTGATGATGATGATGATGATGATACTTGATATCCCGGTAATGCATTCCCGTGGTAATATTTATTTTAAGTTTAAAATAGATGGCGGTGTGCGAGGGAACGTTGTATTTTAAAAATACATGGCGTTGTGCAAGAAACGCATGAACGGCTTCTGTGGCGGTACGAAGTTCGCCGGGACAGCTAGTCTGTCACAAATTAAACCACCTGTAACAGTAACTTGAATAATATTTTTATTATGTACTACACAAATTATATTGAGGAATGTTCTTATTTACATATTTTTTTTCTTTTTAAACTCCAATATATTTTATTCATGATCTGATGTATGTAATTCTGTTTATACACTATTTTGAAACAGTTCCAACTACTCTATGTATAGTTCATCAAGCAACAAGGTTTAATACTGAACACTGATTGTGTTTTATTTGTTGAAATTAACAACAAAACTTAAAATAGCACACTTGTGTCAAGCGTAAGCTGAAAACATTTGGAAATACCATACAGGTTTATAGAGGATTTACTACATAAATGGCATCTTAAATTGATATTAATTTTACAATTAGTAGTCACAAAAAAAAGACAATAATATAATAAATTTGTCTTAACCTGCATTATACAAAAATAAATCAACTAGCTGATAATTTGTCAAAATTAGACTTTCAAAAAACATTTCTCAAAATTAAAACTGTACATAGGTAATTTATTCACTTTTTTTTACAATAAAAATAGTATACAATTTGAAACGGAGTTGTTGTAAGGTGTACTACCTATTCAAAGATGCATTCCTTTGGAAGCATTCAAAATGAAGCAGTGTCGGCGAGACGAGTTACTTATCAATCGTTATACTTACATAAAAGAAAATGGCGCGACAGTATTAGTGGCATATAATACGTGTAGCCACGAATCGCATTAGACAACTATTTGCAGTTCTAATAACATAATTAAGGACCTATAACCGAATGCTTCCAATTGGATTGTACATCGAGATAGCTTTCGGTTCTTTTTTAAATAAAATTGTACATTGAAACAGATTGCGGACTATTGCTTGCTCACAATCACGCTGCCGTGATCACATGCGACGGTACGTCTTTCGCCGTATCGTATTACCTGAAAATAGATTAAACTCGTTAGATAATGTTGCAGAAAGATCACAAAGCAAATGTTCCCGTGGCTGTAGCCAGACGGATAGCTTAAATCACGCTAGGCTGTAAACTGATTTTTTCCACTTGATTCTTTTTTTATGTAAGCTGTATATTAGAAAGTCCTAAATATACAAGACCGGCCCAGAGGAAGAGGTAGAGCACCTTAGACCACCGACCACTTGGTGGAGTAAAGTGCAAAAAGAGATAAAACAGGACAACTTAACTACACAGACAACCCTGAACAGAGCTCTCTGGCGTAGATGTACAATGAAACCCGACCCCAGCTGAACTGGGAAGCAAGTTGGACAAAGAAGAAGAAGCCTATATACGTCCCACTGTAGGGCCCAGGCAGAGAGAGAGAGAGTGTATGGGGTTAATTACCACACGTGCCCACCGCGGATTTCAAGCACTGTGGTATGTGAATACCTCAGACTCTCACGTTTCCTCATGATGTTTTCCTTCACAGTTAGCGAGTGGAATTACTACCACAAAAAAAATCCTCAGCGCGGGTATAGTGCAACGAAAAGGATATAATTACTATATACTACAACTTCGCAAATGTACGTAACTTAGAAAACAAAGTCGTTGATACATGCCGGTGTTTGAACCCACGATCTCCCGAATGCGAGGACGGCGTTCTACCGCTGCGATACCACCGCTATATATAAATATTAGGGGTTAAAGTATGAAATTGCCGTTTTATTGCAATAGGTTCTTTAAATTGACATAGAATCTTCATGGTTTGAGGTTTTCGAATGAAACTTTTTTCAAATGGTTTCTATGTTCTTTTTTTAAAAAATGTGAAACATTTGAATATCGACTTTCAATTGTTTTTGTTATTCAATTTAGACAAGAAAGATGGATACTGCGAAAATTCGAGTGATTATGAGGCACCCATTTTTCGTTTATTTTTATTTTATAGATGTGACGCAGTGAGTCAATATTGTGGGTAAGGTAACGTTAAACCATGCCGCTAATTCCTGGGTAGTTTGACTAGGGTCGGCTTCCACTATCTCTCTTAATTCATCGTTATTCACCTATGTGGGCGGTCTTCCTCGTGGCTCGTTCTTTAAGTCGAAATTTCCATCACGAAAGCGTTTAAACCAAAATCGCACGGTGCGTTCATTAGTAGACCCCTCTCCAAACGCAGCATTGATATTGCGGGCTGTTTCTGCCGCGTTAGTTCCGCGTCGGAACTCGTATTCAAAAATGACTCGAATTTTCGCAGTATCCATCTTTCTTGTCTAAATTGAATAACAAAAACAATTGAAAGTCGATATTCAAATGTTTCACATTTTAAAAAAAAAGAACATCATAGAAACCATTTGAAAAAAGTTTCATTCGAAAACCTCAAACCATGAAGATTCTATGTCAATTCAAAGAACCTATTGCAATAAAACGGCAATTTCATACTTTAACCCCTATTATCTAAAATATATTTCAATGAATCAGCCCGCACTTGTGCAGTGCTGGCCATAGACCTCCCCCAAGACATGCCTCTTTCTTACGTCCTCTGCCATCTTCATTCAGCCGCTACTAGCAATCCAGTGAGCTGGTGAACTGTTGTCCTATGCTGCGTTCGTGTTTTTTTATTCGTAGCCTGGGTGGGTGGGTTTGCGCACGAATGTATCGTTGGTTGTTCGAAGGAATTAACGTTTTTATCGAATCACTAATTAAACCGAAACGAATCGTTGATTAATTAATAAAAATATTTGCGTAATCACCTTTTTTGTCTATCTATAAATACTAAAATCTAATCTATTGAGTCTTATGTCTCGCTGAAACTCGAGAACAACTGGACCCATGTAGCTAACTTTGATTTTGAAATATTTGTGGAAGTCCAGGGAAAGTTTATATGGTGAGAAAATATGGAAAAACAAGGAGGAAAATAGATTTTCTTCATACAATTTTGTATATAAAGGCTTTTTGATGATATCTCGAGAGCGGAACATTTAATTCTGAGGCGGCAAGAAGTTCGCCGGGACATCTAGCGTACAATAAATTGTTATCTATCTATCTATCTAAGTGGCAGTGGGCGGGGCACATAGCTCGGAGAACTGATGGCCATTGGGGCGAAAAAGTTTTGACCTGGCGACCGCAGATGACGCAGCGCGGGAAGGCCCCCCACCAGTTGGTCTGACGACCTGGTTACGGTGGCTGGGAGTCGCTGGATGCGGTCGGCACTACACCGGGAATCTTGAAAAACCGTGAGGATGGCCTATGTCCTGCGGTGGGCGTCAAATGGCTGATGATGATGATGATATCTATCTAAACCGCACTCACCTAATGCAAATACTCATGCAGCCCGCGCCTAGTTCGACTTGTCGACCATATCGATGTTGAGCTTGTAGAACACGTACGGGTAGTACTCGGACGACCCGAAGCCCAGGCCGGCCAGCTCCGCGTTCTGTGGACGGAAATTGTGGTTAGGGCCACTAATTAAATAAAGAAACTTAAACCCAAGAAGCAATACTTGTAGGGTTTCTTAACCGTAGTAGGTTGTAGGATTATTTTAAATAGAAATCGTGGTGCTCGTTTGAATGTCGGGGACCCTGAAAATTACTTTCGCACGCAGAGTCAAATCTGCCGCAATATATCCCACTTCTGATTTCTTCTACAAAAATACCTGAAGTTAAAAGGGCCACTGTGACTCAAGGAGGGACTCGCATCAGCGCTGGAACCGTGCGCCTGCGCCATGTCTCCCACTTCTGATTTCTTCTACTATGATGTCTAAAGTTTAAAGGGCGACCGTGAAATTAAAAGGGGGTACTCACATCAGCACTGGAAGCGTGCGATTACACCGTGTGTCCCACTTCTGATTTCGTCTACAAGGATGTCTGAAGTTAAACGGGCGATGGTGATACAAGGGGGGACTTACATCAGCGCTGGAACAGTGCCACTGCGCCGTGTCTCCCACGTCTGATCTTTTCGAATATACGCGTCGAATTGACAACCTCCTCCTTTTTTGAAGTCAGTTAAAAAGCGCGACAGTGTCACAAGGGGGGACTCACATCAGCACTGGAACCGTGCGACTACGCCGTGTCTCCCACTTCTGATTTCGACTACAAGGATATCTGAAGATAAAAGCGCGACATTGACACAAGGGTGGACTCACATCAGCGCTGGAGCCGTGCGTTTGCGCGGAGTGGTCCAGATGAGCATACAGCTGCTGCAGTTGCTCTCGCAGTTTCTTCATGCTTTTGCGCGATGGGGCGAGGACCGCGGCTTGGAAGTTCACGGGGAGGCCGTATCTGTGACATAACATCAGGTTAAGCATCTGTGATGGAAAACATCGCGAGGAAACCTGGTCGTCTGAGGGGTTCAAACACTGGAAATTGCCAATCCGCGGTGGGCGCGTGGTGATTAAGCCCATACTCGCTCTCTTTCTGAGAGAAAGCTTGTGCCCTTCTGTGGAACGTATATATGCTGCGTATTGACAACGTTTAAATTTTTTAGCATACGTATTTTATTGTCTTAAAGGAAACTAGATACAAAATAAAACGACCCATAATTTTTTATTTTCAGAAATTCGATGATTTTCATTAATATTTTTCCGTTTGAATTTCGCCTTATTCTAAAAGGACGTAAACGCCAAATGACGTCACACATACGGCATAGTAATAACTAACACCTTTGCCGACATTTTAAAAACGATTGTTGATTGACGTTTAATGACATTTCTCTTGTCAGTCAACTATGACATCTGTCATAACAACTTTTTTTAATATTAGGCAACGGTAACTCCTCATTCCACCGTATGTGCGACGTCAACACACAATTTTTGGTTTTTATTTATTGTTTCTAAAATTAAGCAATAATAAAAATTGTATATATGTTTAAGCAAAATTAAGAAACGGTATTTTTAGTTTTAGGCGTTGAAAAATATGAAATGTCAATTATCAAGCATCTGTTAATTTGTTGCAGCAATACATAACGTTCATACAGCACAATAATTTGCACTGTGCCTTAAGTATACTCTGTGCAAAAAAGCCTATTATAACATTAAGGATTATTTGGAAGACAAACATGTCTGGTATTTAAATAATGTTAACAGGGACGATTCTATCTAGTGTAGTGTATGTTTATGTTGAAAACTGTTAATTTTCAAACCTGTTTTGAAAAGAATAACTGTGGAGTTTCTTTGTTAGCTTCTTCTCCGCATACTCCGTTAATTGTGAAACTAACAGCTTTGACATTCATTAAGCAAACATTTTGTTTTATATAGTGAATAAAATTTGTGACTTTGACCTTGACTGTTATTTACTTTTTAAACAAGGTTGCCAGGTCTAAATTTCACCTTACTATTAGGTAATTAAATGAAACCATAGACAAAACAAAAATAAAAGACCCCTAATTCTTATGTGCAAGAAACAAAGAAAGAGAGAGAGAGAGAGAAAGAAAGATAACACATGTTATTCTCACCTTAGCACCGACTCGACGAACACGCGTAGAGCCTTCACGTGTATCCACGCGCAGAAACACTCGCTGAAGTTCACCTTCAACCATCGCACCAACGGACCCTGGCGAAGGGAAGAACCAGTGTTACATACATATAAATATGATAAGTATAAATTGTTCACATACCAATATGTTTCCGATTCTTTCTCGGAAAAAAGAATCAAAAACACACTTTATTGTTGTCACGAAAGCACGTGAGGCATTGGATGTTAGAGACGGCTGGTCCCATGCATTATTGTATGGTACCCGGTTGCCATCGATTCTATGTACCTCACATGTTCTTTTTTGATTGTTTTGTTTTTTTTTTTTTGTTATTGGTGTTTTTCTTTCCTTGTATGTATTTCGTGCATTACTCTGTACTGTGTTTCTGGGGCAATTTAAATAAATGACTTCTTTCTTTAACATATGTGAAGTTTCTTAATCAAGCTTAACATAGGACTCATGTCATAAAGCAATTAAAAAGGGTTTATTCAAATTTTACGGATATTCTGGGCTGTGCGGTCATTGGGCTATGCTTTCATGGGGCTACGCTGACATGCGGCTACGCTGTCATGGGGCTATGCTGTCATGGAGCGCCACGGTCATGGGGAGACGGTGTCATAGAGCTCCGCGGTCATGGGGCTACGCTGACATGGAGCTCCACGGTCATTGGGCTACGCCGTCACGGAGCTCCACGATCATTGGGCTACGCGGTCATTGGGGCTACTTACGAACTGCTTCTTCTTGTCGGTGAGCAGTTTGGTGATCTCGTTCTTGCCAGCGGCCAAGTCTTGCTCGTTATACGAGAAGTCGCGCACGATGAACTTGCGTTCGCGCGCGTGAAGTTTGAACTCGTCGATCACCTGAGTGCAGAACGATATACTTGTAACTGGCAATGAATCGGATGTTATTAGCATAATTTCCATAAATCGTGGTTTCTGCAAACTAGCTTCACTACAAGAAAAACTTACAAAAGCAACATGAGCCGATCCATGTAATGAAATTAACGGAGCATGATATTTTTAGAGGTTTTAAAATTTTCCCCAATTGAGTATTGGTTTAGGACAAATGACGTTTAGGAAAACGCACAAAATGCTATCATACATTATGTACCTTTTCGAGGAATCTTATTCACTATGTCATGTCTATGGCACTGGGATTGAGTGACTCACTGTGATCTCACCTGTCACTAACTGACTGAGTGACTCACCCTGAACAGAGGGACAGTGCAGACCGTAGTCGTTTGTGGAATCTTATTCACTCTGTTATGTATATGTCACTGATTGAGTGAGTGAATGACTCACGATCTTAATCACTAACTGGCTAAGCGACTCACCTTCTTGAACAGAGTGACGGTGTAGAGACCATAGTCGTTGTCTGAATGGATCAACTGGGTGGAGCGAGGCACTATCATGTCGGTGATCTTCTCATAGTTGGCGTTCCAGTCGTTGAAAGCGGATCTGCGAGAAGGAAATGTATTTAATCTAGCATCATACATTTACAGCGTTTAGATTAGGATAGAAATCATTACTGTAGACACCAGAAAAAAAAACATTATAATCCTTGGATATTTATCGCATTTAGGCAGATACACACAACACAACAGTTTATGCACTAACGATCTGAACTCTTCTTTATTTTAGGTTTCGTTCTGAACCTGTATAACCTGTATCGCGGACGCCCAAAACAGGTTTTTCGTATAACCCACTCTTTGAAAAACCTGTTTTAGGCGTCCGCGATACAGGTTTTACCTAGTGCGTAAAAATGTTTCTATGGTAATAAATATTTTTGTTTTTTTTTTTGACAGCTTATAATAATATACAGGTTGATATATCAACCTTAGTACATACATTCTTGCAAAGTCACCCATTATGTAACCGAGTAGAGGTCACACGTGAAAAGGTTGATGTGCTGCCCACTGTACATAGGGTATACTATGCGTCCGGATTTAGTGTAAAATATTTTTCATGTTTATCCCATGATACGGATTCACCCTGTTACGGGATACATAATTTTCCGTCCTTCAAGTCAACTCCATTGGTTGTCAGCTTGCACTACTTGCTGGATTTGACAATAATAGTGTTTACACTAGGATTAAAATGCTTTTAATTACGGAATGTGCTCACGAAAACATAAGGCTGCCCAAAGCTTCAGACCACAATTATCAAAACGGTATTCAGACGTTATTGTATAACAAAAATATGTTTTAAACATCCGTAATTGTATATCTAGCAAAGCCTCAAACATACTCAGAGATAAGCTCGCCTTTGTACAGTCAGCGTCATAATATACGTTAACAAGAGGTCAAAAATATCTACAGACCTCTATGACACTGACAATAAGGTTGGTGTTTACATATTTTGACCCGATGGCTGTGTAAATATTAATGATGCTGACTGTACATGCTATTTCTTATGTAATGACCTGTTCAATGTTTCGTATGCAATAAAGTATAATAATAATAATGTTACAGTGTGCGAGCGAGACGGCACGCCAGACGCAACAGCAACCCTTATTTAATAATGTGTAGCGCTTACGAGTTTTGCGTCGAAAAAAGTCTACTGTCACCTTGAAGTATTCGTAGAAAAATTAAGCTCTTTTAATTCCATCAACTCACTTGGGCACGATGACCAGCAGGGTAGTGAGGTATTCACTGTCCAGGATGAAGTGCTCCTTCTTCACCAGATCGGCCAGGTTGCGCGTCAGAAGACTGCCGCTGCAAGAAAATAAAACAGCGCTTAATAAGCTGACAGTGGACTGGTCACAGCTGCCGATTTTCTGAATTTCCTTCTGCCGAAGAGCCGCTTTGCATTTTTGAGGGAAGAGATTTTTTGACAAAAATATATTTTTAAATTTTCTTTTTGTTTAGTTTTTCTATGTCCTCTATGGTGAAAATACAATGTCACTCCAATCTGATTTTAAAGAAAGTTCCCCATTGCATGAAATCTCTGGGTACTTACGTCTGTTTCTTCTCCAAGTTCTGTAGGTTGCCCTTGAGTGCGTTGTAGGCCTGCGACTTTACTTTCAGGTCCGCGTCGATCTGGCCCACCTGATGAGGAATAAAAGATAAGATAGTCTGCTGATACATAGACACAGGGCCTACACGCCAGTGCCGACGATTTTTCCATTAGGAAAGAAGTTTTTTCATCATCAACTGATCAGTTTGCCAATGATGAACTGATTAGTTTGCCCATGAACTCACCTGTTTGCTGATGATGTCGGCGATGTTGCGTAGACTCTGCTTGATGGGATACTTGGCCATGTCCCACTGGAAGCGAGTGAGGTACGTGGGCAGGTCGCCTGGCGATTCAGAGACAAACGTTAGTGTTTGTGACTTCGGAAAGAGGTGACATCCATAATTACGTGAGACATAGGGTCCAATTTGTCATGACAGAAGTATGCATGTGAAACCAAAGTTACATATCTGGAGTACCAGTTTTCCGTATTTTTTTGAATTGCGATGCTCGTACATAGTCATATATTTATGGGGTTTGACTAGCGCCACCAATAGAACAAAATCATATCTTGTTTACAGAAAATTTTTGCAAAAAGTGTCTGCCTATTCTCTCAATCATTTTAATTCTGATTTTCAGGACCCACGGCCGAGAAGCTAAGGCAAAAACCTGGCGGTTTTTGGCGTTTGTGTTATCTCGTTCCAGATTCGTGATCCTAAGATTTTTTTATTGGTGGCACTAGAATACCTCGTGGATTCTTGACGGGTCTAATCGTGATTATTTATTAGGTAAACTTTATTACCTTAATCCCCGACTTTTCGCGGGTAGACTGAGGTGGCGAGTAGTCAATAATTGTCGTGAGGGTAGGAGTGTTCTACCCTCAAGTCACTTGTATTTTTTTTTCCGCGACAGGTAATTGAGTTTAGCTAATAAATAATCGCGATTAGACCCGTTAAATGTACAACTAGTACCAGTTCCTCGTTTCGCCTAACAGAATGCCGAATTGGTCGCGAGCAAAGTGAATTCCGCACAAAATCTTGCCTGTGTCAGAATTTGATTATGAACCACGCCTCATCTGAATTTATGTATGTATGTATGTCTCACGCAAGTAACGGACGTCTCCAATTTTAGCAAAGGCCGATTTTACCGATTCAGTCACTATCTCCAAGTTAATTGCAGCTTTGCAGTTAAGCATGAATAAATTTATTTATATCAGTCAAAGGCAGAGAGGGTAAAATCGGCTTGATTTAATTGAAGATCAGTTTTAACACGATTATCAAATTAATTGAGGGGGAATGTAGTTGTTTTGTTGAATTTGTGAGACCTTTGTCTAGACGCGGTTAAGCGGTTTTGATTCCATTCAGAGTAAATAAAAACTAAAGAAATTATACGGGACCTACTTGAAGGTTATTTTAAAATAATGGACATATAACCCCCTATAACTACTATCAAGGTTCTATGTGTTATTGCGCGTTGTAAACTTTAAAAAGAGAAAGTGGCCTTAAAATGTATTGCATTATACCACCAGTCATGAGACTTGATAGCTCAGCAGTCAAGATCCTGTGACATTCTGATACGGAGGATCTGAGTTCGGTTTACAACTACTCGTTTTAAAGATAATAGTTTAAAGTTTTTCTAAAGATTAGTTGTTTTTGATATTATCTGTAAAGTTATAGCGCAAAGCATTTATAACTTATATCATACATAACCATTAGTTTTAGTTGGGGCCTTGCATAGACAGACTTCTTTCTCGAAAGAACTCATCTAGAACTTTGAACAGAAGAACTTGAATGGAACCATCACCTAGGAACATATAGGGCTGTGAAATAAGTACAAGTTGTAAGTAACTAAAAATTATACGGGGTAAAGTTAATGTAGTTATACCGGGCGGCATTTTAGTCACCTGACAAACTTTGAGGGATCTTTCTACTCGACAATACAAACAACTTTTACTATGGGGCCAAACAAATCAGAGCGAAAAATAAATCAGCTGTTTCATACATTTGGTGCAGTACTGCTTCGATCTTATGTATGGAACAGCTCATTTATTTTTGCTCTGATTTGTTTGGCCCCATAGTAAAAGTTATTTATATTTATGAGTAAAAAGCCCCTTCAAAGTTTGGCAGTTGACTAAAATGCCACCCGGTATTAGAAGCAAATCTAGTTTTGTATGGTATTTTGTGTAGGTACTTAAATTACCGGTAATGCTACAACAGAATAGATGTGTGTATCTGACAGATTAAACAAAAAAGTTTAAAATCTTAAAACAACATTTTCAAAGCTACTAGAGCGTCATGCAAAATGCGCGCGAAGAACGAAATACATATACAATCCATACAGTTACACTTTTCTACGTATAGAGATATTCATAACAAACAATTCCATAAAATGTACACGATGTTTTAAGTCCAATCGCGCTAAGAATGCAGTCGACGAATTTAACGCAAAAGTAGAAATAGTTATTTTTTTTTACTATATATTTTTTGTCTGTCTGCGGCATTTTTTAATAACCCAGGTATATTGGTATTGAATTTGGAAAATACACTTCGTATCTTCTAAATATATTTTGCAATTTTTGCAAATACGATCAAAGTCACGAAATATAAATTTTGCAAGTATCTCTTAAACTTAAACCAATGACCCAAATTACCTACACCCGAAATAACTTCTTAGTTTACGCCAAGAAGTCAAATAAGAATAAACATTTAATGACACCGTGTACATTTTCAAACAAAAAAAAATCGCATAACCAGCATGCAATCATTGCCATACATACAGAGAGAAATGGTCCAACGACAAAATCATGCACACTAAAAAAAACAATAAATAACGAAATGCAATAAATCCATGCCTACGTACACCATAACGGTAAATCGTGTATAATTTAGATCTTTCAATTGTTTATGTTTAAAGTAAGAACCAAACAGTAGTGTTACGGATTTATTACATAGCAACAAGGTCGAACGCCGAGCTTTGTTTTAGATACATTTTAATAATAGCTGAAACAATAACATACAACACTGGCAGTCTGTAAAAACAACGATTGCCATCTTTGCACTGAAAAAAAAAAATACAGTGAGACAATACTATTGGTGTTTTACACAATTATAAGCTTATACATTGAACGGTGTTAACAAAACAAAAAGTAAATGTAGGTAGCTTTGCAAATCAAAATACGAACAAAAAGTGTCTAAAGCTGTTACTCGTGTGTAATAACTATCTGTTTAGCATTAACAAAGCGGCACAGGTTTTACAGATTTCACTCTAAAATACAACGGCAATAAGGTACACTTTCGTTGAAACGTCATCCTCAATGTCATACATTTTTTGGATATTTAGGTCACCCTTTTCTCGTGCATGTTAACGTATCGATTTGATCACTCTTGTAATTGGTTTTCACTTTATGCGTACACAGATTTAACACTTATTGCTTTAGAATAGGGTTGTTAATATATAATTACGTATTTTAAATCCAGGATGGCGCTTTCGAAACTTTCTTTCCTAATAAATACACGAACAGCGCCACCTGCCTAAATGTTAAAAACTTAGCACAATATTAATAACGCCGACATTATATTTGTTACGTGAACATTAACGGCCTTACTTATAAAAACACGATTGCTCCAAAACCAATCTAAAACTCTTTTTATTTTTATTTAATCTGTGGCTACATCTTTTCCTTATAAAATCTCTACCACAGACTATTTTAATCGGCGTTTTAAGGAACCGAGTTTTTATAAATAAGACCGTAAGAGTATTATGTATTATTTGAGTCGTACGCAATCACTGCCTCATATTCAGTGCACGCGAAATACGTGACGTATTGACGTGAAACAAAAAAAACAAACAAAACGAAAAATTTAACTGAACAGCTGGGCCCTATTTCATAGAACTACAATTCATGGTTGACTATTAACAAGTAGGAAGACTACTACGCAACGTACATCAACTATTAAAGACCAAAATTGCTAAAGCTAAGATTGGACTATTTTTTCGATTTGTTTCTTCGTAACGATCTAGGTTTTGAAATGGACACCTAGTTTAACTTGTAACGTTCATTAAGTCGCATTTTATCAAAAACATTTTGATTAAATTATATTATCTTATTTTATTCATGAATTGTAGTTTAATGAAACGCGACCCTGGCAACCCTACGGCAGGTAGCGCTGGCCGCTATGAAGTCTATCGAAGCGGAACCGCTCGCGCAGTTCTGCTTCGGGCCTTTTCAGGGGGAGGTACGGCGGCGGCACATAGACCCTAGACCTTGCGTCAGTATGTGGTGGTGGTGTCTCTCTTCCTCTTCGTCATCATCCCATCGCGGTGAGCTCCTCCCACTCGAGGGCTGTGTGACGTCACAGTCGGAATGCTCCCGGTGTTCGCACGGCCAACAGCCGTGGTGGTCAGAGAAGGCGGAGTCGCAAACTGGAGAGGTGGGCGTGGGTGGGGGCTCCCCGCCGCCGGTGTCGGCGTACGAATCCATGCCTAGATTCGCCCGGTTTTGTTTGAGAGATGGTATCCCTATGTGTTCATTAAATTTGATATAGTCAAACGCTTAAATCTTCAATTCTACAGTACAATATGCTATCGTAGAATGTTAGTGACCGAGTCCCTAAAACATCGATAGGCTGTTTTTGTTATGAAAAAAAAAAAGTTATGACGGTTAGCGACGACCAAAAATATTGTGGTGTTTGATCCTTTTGTTTATTTATTAGCGTCGTCATTAACGTTTATTTATTAAACGTCGGTTAGAATAAAGTTATTTAATAAAATCAAAGTTTGTTTATTTCAGTGCCTTCCTTCTCATTACGGAGTCTAAACATTTCGTTGATGCTCAAAGATTTTACGATTCCAAGCGTTTTATTGAGTCGTTAAAAGTAGCCTTACGCTTTGATTAAACGGGAATATTAGTACAGGGACAGGAGACAGTACAAAAGAAACAAAAAAAACGTATAAAAATAATGGAGATAAAATTAAAAAATAAGCGTAAAGCATAGACAGTATAAAAGCTCGAAATGGCTAAGCTATGAATGTCTGGTGTGAGGCAGTGATTGCTAAACTCTATATGGGAACAATTTGTTGATCTAACTTAATACAACAGTCTTCAGTGCATAGAACTAACATATATTCTATACATTACAGTATCCAGACAGCAGACATATATGATAAGTGATCTTACAAACTATAGTCGTTTCCACGCATAAACATTAGATACATTAATTAGACTGTATGTGCCGTATTTTACAATAAATACGTTACCAAGTAAGACTATACCCAGCTTCTGTCCAACGCCTAGAAAAATTGTCTCAATCCAACCAGAATGTGTCTCAAAACGTGCAATTTACAGGATTGTCATATTTAAATCAAGTTAAAGATAAAATATAAAGATTAGGACTATATGATTATCTTTAAACTGAAGTTCGAAAAAATATACCTTTCTTTTTTTATACAGTATCTATCCCTGCTTTAAAACTGTTTAAAAACGTCAAATACAGTATAGACTACGAATAAACCATATCTTAGATTAGATTACATAGATTCAGTCTTATTTAAAAAAGCACGATTCCTTAAAACACTTCAAAGACAGTTCAAATAGTCTATGTAAAAGGGAAATAAGACCAGACTATTTACACTGCATTTAAGGAGTATTTTAGAGGAATCGTGTGGTTTATAAATAACACTGTATGTCAATTTCTAACACAACAAAATAAGAACGGATCCACCGTCGAATCACACACACATCATTGTAATAAATAGAAGTAAACGGAAAAGCGAAACGACCCCATCGTTCATCATAACATTAATTTGTCGCGATGACTCACTCACTCACTGACCTTCGCTGGTTCGGCCGACCTGATTCCCGTGACACACAGAGTTCGGTGACGCCTTCCGAAAAGAAAACTACACTTTTCACTACATAGTTATCGCGAAACGTATTATGTAAAATACCTACGATTTGTAATGAAAAAAAGTCGCTGACACGACCTTAAGGTGTTGCACGTGTAAACGTATCGCACTGCTAGATCAAAACTTCGACAGAATTTTGAGTTATCTTCGTATTCGAATTGTGTTGTGTGTCACTATAAAGTTCGTTCATTCATAGTCCCAGCTTATAAACAGAGACATTTTACAAATACATTTACGAGTTAAAACAATTTATATAAGTTTAATAACTTCAGTTTTTCAAAATAGAAAACAATCTATTTTGAAAAACTCAAAATTTAAAATGTTGATTTATCAGAGTTTAGATATAGGGATGCGAATGGCGTTAGTTTTTTTATTAGAAAACATTTTAAGATAGTGTCAGGATGTCTTAAACTGCTAATTTTACACTCGATCAAAGCAGACCTAAAGATCGATGTTCATTTCATATATTTAAATTAAAAATGTTATTTCAGACATGATGACCTGCACATTGGTTCAATATTTTCGTACATTGGCACGAAATTCTGAAATTAAATTAAAATAAAAAAAAAACAAGAAAACTATAATGCTTCTGTGAACTGGATCGAGTTTATATTCAAACTTACAATTTCTGATTTATAAGGAAAAAAACGTAACTAAGAACATTTAACGTTTGAAAAAGCAAAGAATATACATTAGACTTGAAGCACAATATCACTGTAAAGCGGTACATACACTACAGAACGATATTACTCACTGCCACAAACTTTTTTCCATTTCTCAGACACTGAAATATAATATTAGAACTAGCATTCTCATTAGACCAAAAACTTCAAAAATAAAAATCCAAAATGCAACAGTGGAGTGCGAAGATCCATTCAATTCGAAGCTTAATTTGAAAACTATCGCCTACACTTTTCAGATTGTTGAAAAAGCCAATGCATAGATACACCCAATAAGTTTTAATAATAAAAGTAAATACAATTCGCCCACCTATGTAGTTAAGATAAAATTTTAAAGCCAATCACCACAGGTTTACGGTCGATCTAATTTTAAGGAAATAAATATCTAAAAATGTAATTTTGAAGTCGTAAACGCATTCTCGACCTTTAAGTCCGTAAATAACATTCCATTCCAGCTATTTACACACATAAAACATAAAAAATGCTACTTAGTGCAACAAGGTTCAAGATAGTCACAAGTAAATGAACCATTATAATTATTTTGTTCCAAAACACTGTCCACTAAACATTCTTAGCCTTTATTTTAGTGGGTTCATTAATACTTTTTTCATTTATACATACTTTGCGTTTCGGCAATTTTTTATACTAATAATTTATACTAATAGACTGCTTTTTACAGTTATAGTTTTTGTAAGTATAAAAATTTGCCGAGATGTATATGTTGTTTAGTGCTATCAATGTGAAAGTCGTGTTAATTAAGGAATAGGAATGAGATGTGGTGTCGATGTGTGAAAATGTGTTCGAAACAAATTAATAGAAAAATAATAACAGTAAAAATTTACACGAAATAAAAGTAAATATTTTCAGATACAGTGCAATCGGAAAATTGCAAATTAAGTGAAGTGTACTGACACTGAATATTTTGACGTTAAGTCATTGAATATCGCCAAAAACATTCAATGTCGCAAATAAATAACATGCAAAATATACACGAAATATTCAAAATAATACAAAAAAGTATAAAATAAAAATAGAAAGGAAGATTTATAATGAAAAAGGTTTTTGAGAGTAAACCACCGAAATTTTAGCGGCATGCCTTAACTTTTGAGCACTGTTGTGCATTTGTAGTAAGAATTTATTTCTATGCTATTTATCATTTCTACTTAATTTTAGTAATTCATGCTGGCAACACCGTAGACTTTTCATCAACACCTAATTTTTATAACCACTAGGTATTTTTTTCCCAATAACATGCCATCAGTCAAAAACTGCTAATTTTTCAATTATTTTTTCTCATGCATTCCATCAAAACTTCTCATTTATAAGCTGATAGAGTAAAAAAATTCCTTTGACTCGTATGCTTATTCACCTTCAATAAAGTTTAAAAAATATTTATAGTAAGTAACAAATTAAAATGACATAAAAAAATCATACTGCGTGAAATTTTTTGATGTCATTTAGAATTGATTGAGTTTTAAGTTTCGAGTTTTGAATAAAACTGTACTTACTATTGTTCGCCATCAGGTTTTCATGGAGCTTGTCACGTTGGTCTTCTAATACCTGTTTAGGAGAAGACATTACTAAATTAGTCTAATCTAATCTCAAACCTCAATTTTTTTCGAAATATTATTTGGAGCGCAAATTTGCAAAAAAGCAAGAGATCTGCCAGAATCATGGCAAGTGGCAGACCCTGGTCTCTGCCTACCCCTCCGGGATACAGGCGTGAGTTTATGTTATTTTATGCAAAGGGGTTTGAAGATTTTTGCTGGCATACTGGCCAGCTGCCATTTTGTTTTTTTTCTTCAAAATGGCGGCGCTTTGAAGAAAACACGTTTACAAACAAAAAAATACTAAGGTCACTATGTCCGAAAACGTCACGTTGCAGCGTTATTTGCAGAGAAAGAAAATCTTTTTGAACTTGATTTATTTATAATAAAACCGATAATTACTTTCAGAATCATTGTTTATTGGTCAATATAACATACATTTATGAAAATAAGATCAAATAAATAAATACTTAATATGCATATAATACATACAGCGTGTTAGGAAAAGAACTATGTTCCTTTAAACCACATGTTCTATAAGTAGAATAAAGTACATTAAGCGAGTTAAAACAAAAAAATAAAAATTAAGTACATAATTGCTGAACCCTACTAACTCAATACGGCAATCCTGATTACTTATAAATCGCAGCATTTTTTTGCGAGATTACGATTACGGTAGCTTTCGTAGGTCGCTTAGGTAGGTAGGTACATGTTTGTAGATGCGCGGTGAGCTTTGAATAAACATTTTTTTCAATAGGAAGTAGGTATTTTATTATTGTATTTTTTTAATATTATTTATGTGTTTATTGTAATGTATTTCACTTATACAAAACGTTCAATAAACAATGATTCTGAAAGTAAATTATTGGTTTTATTGTAAATAAATCAAATTTAATAAGATTTTTTTTTTCTGCAATTAACTCTGCAACGTTACGTTTTCGGACATATTGACCTTAGTATTTTTATGTTTGTAGAAGTGTCCCCAGTCGATGTAGATAGTTATTATTGTGCGCCGCCATTTAAAAAAAAAACCAAAATGGAGGCTGACCAGTATGCTAAAATCTTCAAACCCCTTTTCCGAGGATGGGAAGATTCCGACCCGTATATTATCTGATATCATTGTAACAAAATCCCCATTTACATGTTCTACTCGACAATACCAACATAGGAAAACTTCGAAATCGCGGAAAATAATCAGCAGTTCCATACTTTTTAATTGGTAAATTTAGCCTGGGAAACGTAATATTTTATTCGCGATTTTTGACGAATAGAATCTCCAAGCAGTCAGTCGCATACATACAGCGAGAAATCTTACCATCCAAATTGAAATGTTAAGATGATTGGTGTGTTTTCAACAATCATCGTTTTCAATAAGCCACATATTTTTACGTTTCTCGGTCCAAAAAATATTGAATGGCTATAAAAAGTTGTCAAAAAAACTATCGGTCTTATTTATAAAAAAACGACTCCACTAAAATAGCCCTCAGTGAGACTTATGGCAGTCTTAAGAAAGATACCTACCTAACTAAATTATGATTTATAAAGTCAAATCTCCACATTTCTTAAGCTATAAGCCCTTCGCAACCGAAGTATCGTCAAACCTACTTTAAGAAGTGACTTTAATCTGTGGTGTGCACTGTGCACTACATGAGTGAATGTATGTCTAACACAAAAAGCTGTTTCTGTTAGTGTTGCCCGACGAGGCGACTTACCGCCATTTGGGGGCTATCTTGGAAGGTTAATTTTCGGCCAAAAATTGCAATTGCATACTTTTCTTCGTCTCATAAGTAGCCTATATACGTCCCACTGTAGGGCGCTAGCCTTCTCTCAGAGAGAGAGTATTTCATGTCTTTTAAGTTTTTTCAATTCAACTTTGAGTTTAAAAAAACAACCTTGCAAAACTTCGTCAATTCTTTTTTATGAATTTACAACAAAGCGTTTCTGACACAGCCACAGACTACATATTAAGAATGAATGAAATGCGTAAAAAAAAAACAAAAGCGTTTTAGATCGAACTTTATATACATAATACCGCATTGTAGCTTATATATATAAAAAAAGTTCAAAGACCCACAAAGTTAAATAGTGTCTTACTTAAAGAGACTCTGAGAGAGGCATTACTTAATTTTTTATAAGACCGTTAGTTTGTATTGTAAGTGTCGTTAGCAATTTGTTTTCTATTTGTAACTCTGAACATACTACTATGAGCAAAATTTATTATGTAGTTTGGAGTTTCAGGCCTTCCCTTCAATTGCCGGCCAAAATATGCCTTTAGTTTCTCATGCACTCTAAAGTTTTAGTAAGTATACAGGGACTAATAAATGTGATGAACGAAAGAGGTTTGTCAGGTTCTTGGCAAGTGGCCAACCCTGGTCTCTGCTTACCTCTCTGGGATACAGGTGTGCATTTACGTATGTATGTACTGGGGCTCTGGGTATACTATGACAATTCTAGGTACATTGCATAGCTGATTGACCCACACATTAACAAGTAGGAAGACTAATGGTGCTTCAGCTACACAAAGTAAATAGAGTTGTCTTAATAAGCTGCGATTTGTCGTTTTATTAAACGCAGCACAGATCTTCTCACAAAATTGAGTACTTTTGAGCATAAAAATACTGACCTCTCCGAGGTATAGTGCCACTTTTCTGGTGACACTCTCGACAAAGGTGTCAAGCTTGCCCAAGTCGTCCGACAGCCCCACCAACTGATCCAATGTCCCCACCTGGAACACAACAAATACAGTCCAGTCTGGAGATTTATGTGGAGACTGTCCTGGAACACAACAAATATTATGTTTACAGTGCAGTCTGGAGATTTATGTGGAGACTGCCCTGGAACACAACAAATATTATGTCTACAGTGCAGTCTGGAGATTTATGTGGAGACTGTGCTGGAACACAACAAATATTATTTTTTCAGTGCAGTCTGGAGATTAATGTAGAAACTGCCCTGGATCACAATAAATATTATTTTTACAGTGCAGTCTGGAGATTTATGTATACTGTCCTGGAAGACAAATATTATGTTTACAGTGTAGTCTGGAGATTAATGTGGAAACTGCCCTGGATTACAACAAATATTATTTTTACAGTGCAGTCTGGAGATGAGACTGTCCTGGAACACAACAAACGTTTATTGTATTGTTTACATTGAAATATATAAAGATGTATGGCCAGTATTATAACCAGTGATCAGAGTAGGTAGAGTGATTTTATGTACCTACATGATAGTTTGTGCATGATATCTTAATATGGACAGGCCTTTTTCTGGAAAAGAAAATCCGGGTAATTCCGGGAGTTGAACTAGATATTATTTAGGTAAAAAATATATGTTAAATTGCTTACAGAAAGAAAGAAACTAATTATATATTTTGTATTCTTTATTGTAATACAAAACTACCAACAGAATAAAATTAAACAAATTGGTACTAAAATACATTAGGATATTACTTTGGTGTTCTCTGGAAAATCAAAAGGTTCCTTTACTTTAACGAAAAATAATTGCTCTACAAACAAAGCATCAGAAACAACTATCTCCCGAGTTTGTATGAGTATCAAAAAGTAAAGTTGTGAAATGATTTGTTTTTATTTTATGCTTTACCAAGCCCTTGGGGTATGCAAGCAACCTACTTGACTTAGGTCGGCAAACTGTTGCTGTCTGGTAGAGTTCCTTTACTTTCCCACAGCAGAGTAGGTATGTAATTAAAAAATAAATTATTTGCTCGCATTACTAAATATATTAGGAATAATTTTAATTAAACTGTAATAATTTAAATTTGGAAACTTGGAGGCAAGTCCATACTAACGTGTACATATACTGCATTCAGTTTGGGAATCCCTGATTTACAGACCACTCTATCAAAAAGTTGCTTTTTTATTTGCAATTTTGTTGTTTTAGTCAATGGATCGTTATCAGATTTCCCCCAATAGTGATTTCTTTGCATTTATGTTTTTGCTATGCAAAATTTTCTATTTCATATAAACTAAAACTTTGTATTTACATGCAGTAAAATTAATAAACTAAAACACATCCAACATCATGTACATACATGCATCATACAGCCTATTTCAATGGACTAAACATAAAACGCCCTACCACAGAGCACAGGCCTTCGCTCAGATAGAGAGCATGGGTTAAACAATCACGAGTGCCCATCGTGGATTACTGATTTGAGGCATTTCAATTATGGTCAATTTACCTTTAGGTCAGGGATAGGGAATTTGTAGTTGACACTGAGGTTGCCAGCCTTGGTGGCATTGTTCAGGGTGTCCCATGTCTGCTGGCACGTCTTGTCGCCAGGGGCGCTGATAAGCCAGTACTCGCTCATATTCGACACTACAACAGAATAAAAATAACACTAAAAACTTGTGACCTTGAGTCGAACCAACAATTGAGCGCTTAAACTCAAGTCCTTCAACGAAATCGGTGTACCAGAATGTGTACTACATCGTCGCAACAACACCAACCAGGGACACAAAATCGATAATTACAAGGATTATTTCAGACGCAAGTTTAGCGCTCAAGGAGCGATGGTGTAATGGTGTTTTCTGGCTTCGCGAGCGCGACACGGTGCGCGGTGAATCAATATCGTGGCGCGGCACATAGCGCCGGTCCGCCACCCAGACTTCCTGGCGCCGAACCCTTCTCCAGAAAGAAATAATCACTCCCAAACCACCCCACAGGTACCCGTCACTACTTTGACACTTTCAACTGCCGCGCATAAAGCCTCCAGGCCGTCTACGCACGAAATATTGGAGCGAATAACTCGCAATACTCACCCCGGGCTTATATTATGGCGCTGTTTTACAATAAATTTACTGAAACAGCAAATTATTGGCGAAATCACAAGACAATCGGGACTAGCCCAATACCAGCGCCATGAAAATTCACGTGATTCAGTGCTGCCATCTGCGCAGAGTGATAAATATCGGACAGCTGATTAACGTCACCTCTATGGTTCGTGTTATTTTAAACTAATGAGCGTTATTTCCAAGATTTTCAGGCGAAAGCCCTACTTTACGAGTATTAGAAGTAATCTACAATAGTATTACGGTGATATTAAGCGTTATTTGAGCTGTTTTTAATTCAAAAAATACTTATTTTGCCAATGTGGGTTGGATAGATTGTTATCCTTGCCTCAAAAACAATTTAAAAAATGTCTGCGTTCCATGAACAACGTTCCAATGGAATGACAAAAAATATATTATTTTGAATAAAACAAAAACACTGACCTCATGTAAGGCAGATTTTATGAAATAATACAAATTTTAATGTAAAATACTTTAGGAAATACAACTTTGGAAAGGTGGTTAACAATTCCAAAGGAATATGCCAATGAATGTAAAAGTTTACAGTGAAAAATTATTTGCGTTGAAAGAAGTGTACCTTTCAATTTTTATATGCTGCGTGTGTTCCAGGCAGATTTTTTTAAAATCTGTATGAACAGCTACGCTCAAAATTATTGATTCAATCAGATCAATCTATGCTTCAATAAAATTACTGAATTTATCATGAGAAGATTAAATATTATACATAATAATAGGCTTGTGTAAATAAAATAATAATCGTTCCTAGCAATATTTTTTTCTCATCGTGATAAACTATTTATTATTCTGGAACGATCCTTTCCCTTCGTCGATTCGTCGTGCTGCTCTTTCTTACCCTTGTTTTGTTTTGGTTATGAAATAACGAAAATGCGAATATTCAGCTATTTATCCAAGAAAGTAGGTGATCTCACCATCAAATACTCCAACTTTCCCGAGTCTTACGTCAAACGAAGCTATGAGCAGGTAATTTAATTTTAAAATTATCTGAAATATATCCCCGAAAATGGTAACCTAAAAATCTCATTCTTTTTTCAGGTCTATTGGAAGAATCCCACAGGCTATCCTCAATACCCAAAGGCTCAGATAGCCCGTAAAAGATACCGCTTTACCACAAACAGGCCATGGACCTTTCAATTCAGACAGCAGAACGAGCCGGGTATGCACAGAAAGAAAGTATTTTTGGAGCCAGTTGGCGAATGGAGTTTTTTCAAGTAAGATACAAGTCTACTTCTTCCGTACATTCTAAGAACGTAGCGAAATTTATTGGGTGTTGAGTGAGGCTTAGATTATCTAGTTTACCCAAAATCTAATATTAAAATTATCAATGCTGTTATCAAAAATTATCAAGCTGGAATCCCTTTGGGAGGCCTGCAGTGACATCAGAGCACTGCTGGCTTTCTGGAAAGAGATAGGCTGGCTGGAGTGAGCTCACAACTGTTTCTACGTACAATGGCCCAACCACGAGGCTGTGTGGAAATCTCAGGTCTAACTATGTTACCTATCTTCAGTTTACCCATTGTTTCAGAGGAGACCGTGTAGAACTTATGGTTGGCCGTGACAAGGGCAAGCAAGGCATCGTCACACAAGTCATACAGGAACGCAACTGGGTCATCGTTGAGGGGCTCAATACACATCTGAGAGTCGTTAGTAACCTTCAATCAAAATCAAAATATATATATTTGTATTTTACATTTTTAGCACTGAATTAAGGGGTGCCTCAATTGACCGTTCCTATTCAAATAGAGTTTGGATTTCATTCTGGTATACATGCTGAGATTAGATATCCATGATCGAATAGTTAGATTTGTGTCCTCTAAACCGATACTTATTTAGAGGACAAAAATCGAGGTTTGATCTTGCTCAGAATTGCAAATAAACTAATCACAAAGATATTTCAGCTTTGTGGAGTTTCCATAAAGAGGCTGATAAGCCTCAAAAGATAAAACCTTTTATGTGGCGGAAAATTTTTGCACCTGCCCTTTCATAAACTTCTCAAGGCCTTTGCATAAAACTTCAGTATTAACTCGTCAGGTCGGCAGGGATGATGCGAAGAAATTTCCCGGCATCACGATCCAGGAGGAGGCTCCATTGCTTGTCACCACAGACATCAAGCTGGTCGATCCAGAGACCTTGAAACCCACTGAGATCGAGTGGAGATACACGGAGGAAGGCGAGAAGGTAAAGAAGAAAGTAGTTTGCATTTTAGCTTAGCGGTTAGAGGCAGATACCTGACAGTTGACAGACAAACCATCAAAAGTTTGTTCACAGCTTGTTAGTGTATCTTGGTGGTCTTTTAAACCTTGTGGATTACTAGTGATTATTTTCTCTGTGTGGATTACTTTGTAGGACAGTAAAGTGTCATTTTGACAATCATCCAGAAACATTCACAAACATCAAAAAACAAATATTTGCTAAAGAATCTCACTGTTGAAGATGACAGTTTTGTTCAAAACATTGTATTTCCACTAACTATGGTTCTGAAGTTGCTGAATATTGAAATTTGAAAACAATTTCTTGTGTGAAATAAAGATTATTCTTATCTTACACTTACTTAAGAGTAAGACACTTACTTAACAAGTAAAAACTAAAAAAATAAAATAAAATATTTTGAAACTAATCAAATGTACCGGCATACTAAAGGTTTGCTGGAAGAGAATGCTTCTTGCATTAAGCAAGCCCTTGTACACTTACAATGTAATTAGTGCAATAAAGAATTAAAAAAAATAATAATAATAATACGCAGGTACGAGTGTCTGCCCAGAGCAGCCGCATCATCCCGATCCCCAAAGGAGCGGAAGAGACCATCGACTACAAGAGCAAGGCCGCCTATATCGAGAATACAGACAAGGACACCACTGTGGAGGCTCACGCTAAGGTACTTATTTAGCTTGCCTTACGTGATTGTGTTATGTGCTTACTATCGATGACTTTGGTCGCACGCAAGTCATCGATCGTAAGCACTACTGGAGCAATTCCGCCTATATCGAGATTACAGGCAATTACACCATTTTGGAGGCTCACGCTACCGTACTTACTTACTTGCCTTATGTGATTGTGTTATGTGCCTACTATCGATGACTTCGGTCATAAGTCATCGATCTTAAGCACTACAAGAGCAAGGCCACCTATAGGCCTAATTATGCGTACCAAATAATGAGCGATTCCAACCGTCTAACTGTCAAATTAGTATGGAATTTGACAGTTAGACGGTTGGAATCGCTCAGAATTTGGTGCGCGCAATATAGGGGTATATCGAGAATACATACAATGACTCCGCTGTGGAGGCTCACGCTCGAACACCGAAGTCATCGATAGTAGGCACATAACACAATCACTTCGGTCATAAGTCATCGATCTTAAGCACTACAAGAGCAAGGCCACCTATAGGCCTAATTATGCGTACCAAATAATGAGCGATTCCAACCGTCTAACTGTCAAATTCCATACTAATTTGACAGTTAGACGATTGGAATTGCTCAGAATTTGGTGCGCGCAATATAGGGGTATATCGAGAATACATACAATGACTCCGCTGTGGAGGCTCACGCTAAGGTACTTTGCCTACTATCGATGAATTCGGTCGTCAGTCATCGATCGTAAGCACTACAAGTGCAAGGTCGCCTATATCGAGAACAAATATAAGGTCACCACTGTGGAGGCTCACGCTAAGCTACTTACTTACCTCGTGTTACGTGATTGTGTTCTACAAAAGCAATGCCGTCTATATCGGGAACGCAGACAAGGACACCACTGTGGCAGGCTTGCGCTAAGGCACTTACGTGATTGTGTTATGTGCTTACGATCGATGACTTGCGACCGCTTCTTATTATTGGTCTCGCAGTTACAATATTTCTAGAATGAACACAAGTATACCGCGGTACGTAAAGTAAGTAATTTATTTATTTATTAACTTTTTTTAACCGAAAATAAGTACGCTGACGATAAAGCTCTTATCATATTGTGCCTAACGTGATAATGTTATTTGAGTCTGACCTAGTGGCAACACCAAGACTGGTCCACATTCCAGCAGAGGGCTACCGATCCTCCGATTTATACAAACGTTTTCACTCTGGATCTTTTTTAGGTTTAGTTTACTATAGTACATTGTATCCTAGCTTGGGCCTGGGACAATGTATTACATTTATTTCAGTATTTATAATTACAAAATGTAAGGACTCCATGTTGTAGGTTCATGCTGTGGTACTTACCACATCTTGCATTACGTGATAGTGTTATTTACTCACGACTATTTCCTATGGTCGGCCTCGGTAGATCAGCCAACAAAATACCTTTGTCAGCAACAAAAAATAAGGTACCACAGTGGGGACTCACGCTAAGGTTCTTACAACATCTTGCCTTACGTGATTGTGTCATTCATATACTTACGACTATTTCTCATAGTCGATCTCCGTAGATAAGCATAAATACACAACAAAATATACTAATACACTACAGTAGAGGTATTGTATTACTATTTCGGTATATTTAACTCTAAGGTATTTTTTGTATTTAAAGATTTTATTAAAATGTCTTAAATTTTTTTCCAGATAACCTACGCGCCAAAACTCTGCACTTTTGAGATGGAGATAATGGATTCTATGGGTATCAAGGAAGACAGAGAGCCAGCCAAGTCCTACTGGTATTAGGTTCAATGGTGGTGAAATTCTCGTGGATTTACAGCTCAATTGCGTTTTTTCTACTAGAGGTTCCGGATTGTTTTCTACTAAACTGGATTGTGGCGAACTAGCCTTTAGGATGTGAGAATATGAACAGTTATGATTGTAGATAATTATATTCGGTCTGTCATTTCAAAATATAGCTAAGTAGAAATAAGTACGGTCTTATTTATAAAAACACGATTCTTTATAGCACTCTACAAACGCCGACCAAAATAGTCTGTGGTGGAGATTCTACGACGAAAAGACGTAACCACAGATTAAATAAACGCCTCTGAGGAATCGTGTTTTTATGAATAAGGCCGACAGCGTTTGGTAGATGTTTTGTTGGATAAGACGTGAGGTTATTTGGAAACCTATTTAACTCTATTTTAGGTATCTCTAAACTAAGTGTCATAATTTTCGAGATATTTATGATAGTTTTTGTTTTTCGAGATATAACCCAATATTTTACTTTTACTAAAAACCATCTGCCTAACGCTCTGTACAGCGATAAGTTGCCTATGTATGAAATCATAAATTTATTTCAACGTGAAGAATTTACATTTTGTTTGTTGAATATCAATGTACAATGTTAGCAGCTGATTTCGGGTCGAGTTTGTAGTGAAGAAAAAGGCAGCGAAAAAACTCCTCTGACTTTCTTTTCTCAAATCATATTAGGTATAATACAATTGGTATAATTGTTGGTACAAGCTCCACTTCCAACCATCTCCATTCACGATACGACCAAATGGCGGCATCCAAATGGATTGATCCAAATTGATGCACGCTGAATTTCAAGCCCACTGACGGTGCATCCGGCGGGACGGCGTCCGCCCATTCTTCAAAATGAAGATTGATCAATGACGCAATCTTCTTTTTGATAGTATCAGCATTTGCGTTTTCGTCTTTCGTCCTTAAAAAATAATTGTAGCCTTAGAGGAGCGGGATTTCTCCCATATTTATTATGGTAGTCGGCGTCATTGATTTTTTAACAAACAATGATTTTTTTAACAACGATGGCATAAAATTATATGGTTTACAAACACGACGGATGTGGTCATGCAGCAGCGTGACGTAGCGCAGAATGCCTTTCGGCCGCTACCGCAACTGAGTTTCGTAACCAGGTGCGAAAGAAGAATGAAAACTCCTTGTTCGCAACCAGTTGCGAAAGAATACCTTTTATTCTTCTTTCGCAACTTGGTTTCGAAAAAGGACTTTGCAAATATGTGGTTGAGAAAAAAGAAAAGCGTAGTCCTAATTCGCAACCAATATCAGTAATATTACATGTTAAATGGCTCTACTTATTAGTTACAAGTGGATTTACTAAGATTTTTTTAAGTTTAAGTGTGGAACACCAATACTACGAGTAGCTTAGCACAATCAAGAAAAACAATCAAATAATAATGAGACTTTATTTTTATATTATCAATCTTAGACGCAGGCCGGCAGGCCTTAGTGGATTAATAATAAGCGTCGGTCATGGTATCGAACTACCATATTACATATGGGCAAATTATTTCGATACAATGACCGACACTTATTATTCCGCTCTTCAACTCTTCTATTGCCGAGGTTATTTCTTTATCAATTTCCTCGTACTCTTTGTTTTTCTTCTTGCTAACTTTTCTGAGGTCAAAGGACGTAGACTCAGTCTCCAAAACGTGAAGCAAATGAGCCAGAGTGGGATTTTTGCGGCCAACGTATTTATTAATTTTTGCATGCCAACCTTCTATATTATTATTAGTTCTAATAGCTTCATCATGACAGCAACATTCTTTCTCTATTTTATCTTTTGAAACCCATTGCTTCTTAAAGTAGGCATTAAATTTATTTATTTCTATACATACTGGACTCCTTGCCATAACATATCGATATCCTGTATTTATGAAATTTTGCAGTAAGCGAGCTAGTCCTATACATCTAGCGACGTGCCTCTTCTTAGGTCTTGTATTGATATTGAGAGCCTTAGCCTTCCTCCAGAGGCATCGGTTAAAATGATAGTAACATCCACGAAAAACAATTGTTGGGAATACTCTTCTGATGGCATGAATAGCAGCAAGTTCAAAATCCATCGTAATTTTTTTCGGTACCCATGTGGATAATGTGGTCTTTATCAAGTTGAACAGTATTTCGTAACTTTTCATTTTCTTATCGCACATCAGACAAAATAATAGTGGCGTTACACACTTGTTTTCTTCATTATACCCATGTATAGTATATAATTGTTTAAATCCTTTTGGACAACTTTTAAACGTGCCGTCGGCAAAAAAATGATGATACTTTCTAATTTGCTCTCTATTTTCTTTGCTACAAAACACAATTATTCTTTGGGAATCATCGTCATAATCCGCCAATAAAAACTCAGTATACTTTGCAGGTACAACAACGTCGCTTGGGTTTACAAACCGTACTTTAGGAGCACCTAATATTTTGTTACGTTCGTTATAGAGTCCAGTTTTCACACTACTGTATTTTGGTACTTCTTCTAGAAGTTGGATACCGCTATCGTTTATTTGCTTGACCACTTTGTCGTATTGCTGTTGTATTGATTGAAAATTACAGCTGCTTATCTGTTCCAGTTGATCGAATTCTTTTAGTACTATGTTTTTGGCATGGCTGGCCGTACAGTTTGCATCATGTTCTTTAATTTTTTTAATCTCATTTCGCTGATTCAATGTTAAGTTCCCTTTGCAAATCGTTTCATTACAACACTTCCAAAATGAGTCCCCGTTTACATAAATTTTCTTACGGTGGAACCGGTGCCCGTCGTATAGCAGTTTTGTTCCTCCTCGTTTAGTTGATATAAAATCTAATTTGCTTGAGGTCGGAAAAATATTAGATGAAGACATTATTACATTTAAATGATGCACAGCACAACAGTGATGCACAACATAAATTATAAGTCATTATGGCAGAATTGTCAAGATTAGATAACAACCATTCATTTCAACTAGTACTAAGTACCTACGCACTCGAAAAAGTATGAGGTTGCGAATAAAGAACAGAAAATCCTGCACCGCTACTGGTTGCGAAAAACAAATGCATTATGCCTATAGTTGCGAACGAAGAATAAAAGGTATTCTTTCGCAACTGGTTGCGAACAAGGAGTTTTCATTCTTCTTTCGCACCTGGTTACGAAACTCAGTTGCGGTAGCGGCCGAAAGGGCAGAATGAATGGAAAATGAACGCCGTTTTGGGCATTCACCGCCGGGTTGGAACTTGGAAGGCATCCAGCGTGCGTTTTTCACACTGACGGTCAATCCACTAAACCTATGCGCCTATTTAGCGTGAGGATTTACATTCGATTGGAACTCTATTCCTGGATGCCGTCTTAAAAATGGACGGCGTTTTCTACATTGACGGGCTGATTTTGGAATGCTAGCAGTCCATTTCGAGTGTTGGACGCATCGTCAATGGGGGCCTTAACAAGATCCCATGATGAGTGCAATCAAAAACTTGCAGTGCTAAAACATTACTCACTATTCTTACAAAAGTAGGAAAACAAAAATGCGGCAAACCAGACATGTACCTACAGCATTCATTCACGAGCGTAATAATCTCTAACGGAATACAACATGGCCGTAAATCTATTATTTCACTGTGTAACTTTAGCGTAACGTTTAGTTTTTGTAATAGTTATCGAATTTGAATTAAATAAAATTTACGTTATATTGTTGTAAATTTAACTTTTATTTTGGTAGTCCAAGATGATAACTTCCGAAATATCGCTCTTAGATTTCACACCACAAGATTTAATTTACATAAGGAGCTGTTTATTTATTACGTAAGACGACATAGGGTAGGGGGAGAGGAAGGTGTCTTTATAAGACTTACTTTTTCATAATATTATGGGGTAAGTAGTAATAACTTGGGAGTCTGAATAAAATTGTCTTAAGACCAAAAATTCCAGTCAAGTTACTTACAGGCTAATTAAAAAAAGTACAATAAATTAAAATCGCTTATTAAGTACGGTAGCCTCTTAATTATCATAATTTATTAGGAAGAAAAGCTAGATTAACCACTAATCGTTCTTACACTCAGATTTTTAAAAAAACCTTTTCCTTTATCTGTGTTCTTACACGATTAGGAAGTTTCGCTAGATGTAAACATTTTTTTTTAAATACGTTCATGTAGAAATCAAGAATAGGGACTGGTCCTTGGGTCTTTGGACCAGCAAAAGTCATACGGTGTTATTTATAAAAACGCGATTCCTCTAAAAATCTCCTCAAATACAGTTTTAACAGTATTTTACCGCACACGTCTGTGGTAAAGGAAAATACGTAAAACGAACGTAGCCGTAGAAGGAAGTAGTCACTTTAACTGCATTTGAGGAGTGTTTTAAGAAAACATATTACAGATTTAAAAAAAAAAAGAATAATCCTATGTAGGGCTTGTAAGTGGCAATCCGACTTATTGACTCGTTGTCAACCAAATCTTTTATTAACAATCCGACAAACAAGTCGGACAAATAAATCAGTCGGATTGTCACTTTTATGCAACAAGGCCCAAGTATTGCAGTCAGCATCAGTGGAACTGGCACTCGCAGCGACTCTGTACGCTTGGGAAGTTGGGAGTGTTATAACCGCAGTGGAGTTTATCTTCTATTGGTAGAATCGGTTGTAATGTCGGTTCTGTGGATGTATTCAACAGAAACCACGTGTCATAGAAGTATCACCACCTTTCTACTTGCACGTAGGTATGTAATTTCTCAGTATGCGCGCAAGTACCTATTGCAGTCCACGCGACAGCTCAGTGGAACTTGCACTCGTAGCAAGTTTGCACACTGCGCTTACGAGTGTTGTAGCCGCAGCAGAGTTGATCTTCTAACCGTAGAAACGGTTGCATCTTCGCTTCTGTCGATATTATCGACAGAAACGATATGTCTACTTCCACGTATGTATTCCTCAGTAGATATGTACGCAAGTATTGCAGTCCACGCGATAGCCGCAGTGGAACTTGCACTCGTAGCAGGTCTATACACTCCGCTTGCGAGTGTTGTAGCCGCAGCAGAGTCTCGGTCTTCTAACTGTAGATGCGGTTGCAACTTCGGTTCTGTCTATTTGCACGTACCTATGTAATTCCTCAGTATACGCGCAAGTATTGCAGTCCACGCGGCAGCACCAGTGGAACTTGCACTCGTAGCAAGTTTGTACACTGCGCTTACAAGTGTTGTAGCCGCAGCAGAGTCTGTTGATCTTCTAACCGTAGAACCGGTTGCAACTTCGCTTCTGTCTATTTGCACGTATGTAATTCCTCAGTATGCACGCAAGTATTGCAGTCCACGCGGCAGCACCAGTGGAACTTGCACTCGCAGCGGGTCTGTACACTGCGCTTACGAGTGTTGTAGCCGCAGCAGAGTTGATATTCTAACCGTAGAAACGGTTGCAACTTCGCTTCTGTCGATATTATCGACAGAAACGATATGTCTACTTGCACGTATGTAATTCCTCAGTATGCACGCAAGTATTGCAGTCCACGCGGCAGCACCAGTGGAACTTGCACTCGCAGCGGGTCTGTACACTGCGCCTCCGGGTGTTGTAGCCGCGGCCGCAGCACAGAAGCGCGCAGCCGTCCGTGCCGGCGGAAGTGCGGTTGCATTCGCGACCCACCGTGCCGAGGGAGCCCTGCAGGCGAAGACATAATACATTAATAAGTAAGTAATAATTGTTTGAACTTAGTCAAACATTATCAAAGGCTGCATGGCAATAATTTGGATAGTAATTTAAAATATTTTACTAAATTGTGTTACCATGACTTGATTGTAATATTCTTATTTGGTACACCGCCTCCTTAACTAGCGTTTCCTGTATTTTAGGCGTCAATGTTTTTAAAGAAGAAGTTGTGTGAAGAGTGACGGCTTGTTTGTCGACATTCAAATTTACACTTTCGTAAGCAATACTTACTTATTACTTATTAGGTATCTACACATTTTAGGATCCAAATAAATACGGTGTTATTAATAAAAACCCTATTCCTCTAAAATATTCCTCAAATTAAATTTAAGTCTGTGATAAAAGGAAAGCTTGTCTCTCTCTCATCAGAGTATCATTCTCAATGTGGGTAGTAATTTTGGGTTTTTCCAGCATATCTCGCTTTTTCTGTACATCCCCCTCCCCCTGCTCTCTCATGACTCACCAGAATGTCATTCCGTACGGAGAACATAGTTATTTGTCCTTCCAGATGTAGCAGATGCAGTGCAGGCTACTATGCAGTATGTTGTACAATAGACTGCTTCTGCGCAGGTATCCTCTCACTCACCAGAGTGTCATTTCCCACGCAGGAGTTGACTTCTCCAGGTATAGCAGGTCTTGATTACTGAGCAGTCTACTGTACAGTATTCTGTACAGTAGACTACTTACGCGCAGATAGCCTCTCTTTCTCACCAGACTGTTTCAGACTCACTGTTCGGATGCTGTACAATGGGCCGCTCACGTACAGCTTGCGTCTCTCCCCTGTCTACCTGTTTACCTCTCTATATTTCTCTTTCCAGGGTGCCATTCCGCACGCATTAGTTGGGCGACTCCTCCTGGTACAGCAGATTTTGCGTAGTGATTGAACGAATTAATGAGTGGGGATGCTGTACAGTGCGCTGCGCAGCTTTTTTCTGTCTCTCTTACCAGGGCGTAATCTTGCACGAATTACACTGCTCACTGCGTACGTTCCTGCGCAATGAGCAGTGTACTGTACAGAATTCTGTACAATAGACTACTCACTGTGCAGCTAGCTTCTTTCTCACCAGGCTGTCATTCCGCACGCAGTAGTTGGGCGACTCCTCCAGGTACAACAGATCCTGCGCAGTGGGGATGCTGTACAGTGCGCTGCTCACGCGCAGCTTGCCGCGACGCGAGACGCGCACCTCTGTCGCGCCCTCGTATTTGTCGCGGAGATAGTCGCCTGGAGGAAAGGACGTGGTTGGTGGTATAACACGGTTAATGAAAAAGAGTTAGGTACTTGGGTGGGACATGTGCTTCGATGCGACTGGTACAGACTTCTTCAAGTTATCGTGATGGGCAAGATTGAGGAAGGGGCGCACTGGTAGAAAAAAAAATCATGGCTCCGTATCATTAGAAAATGCACTAGAATTGCTAGCGTCTAAGATCTATTTCGCTTGGCAAAGAGAGGAGAGGAATATGCAGAGCTGACAACCAATATCCAGTATCTAGTGGATAGGCACTGAAAGAAGAAGAAGAACAATTTAAAAACCGGCCAAGTGCGTGTCGGGCCACGCGTAATGTAGGGTTCCGTAGAAAGAGGGTTTTTATCTGCTTTACAGAACTAACAACTTCATCGAAGTCATTGTCTATGGATTTTGTACGAAATTTTACTTTTATAGATTTGTTACCTATTACTCGTTAACTAGTAAAGCCTACTTAGCCGTGATACTTTTCCTTTTAATTTCATTATATGTGCTACCATTGAATTTTAAAATTCAATGGTGCTACTACCCTGATTTTTTTCACGTATCTACAATCAAGCGTATAGCTAGAAGGAGGGGGGATGCCCTACTCAGACAAAAATTTGTGCTTTAAAGCTTAATATTTCGCAAACGGAACCCTAAATAAAAAATGGTCTTCCTAAACCCTCAAAATTTTTAACGACCAATCCAACGATGCCCCACATGACGGGGTAGACGAAAAAAAAAATCAACCCACTTTTCATGTTACAGTAAAAAAAAAAATTTCAACATATTATTCTTTAACTTTGTCGGCGTGATAAATATGCATACACATACCATACAGCTTTCTAGTACCACCGGTCTTTGCGCTAGGCCGCGGATGGACAGACAGATAGACAGACGGACATGGCGAAACTATAAGGTTTCCTTATCGGTCTACGAAACCCTAAAAAGGGATGGGATAATTAAGTATTTGCCTCTTGCTCAAACAATATAGGCAATATTGTATTACTTTTATTATTACTTGATTGTTATTGCTTTTACGGAATAACATGGTGTCCATAAAAACCTTTCCTGAGATTATGTGCTAAAATATATTAACCTAGGTATTTTCAATTATATTTGCAAAGGCGACACTTATTTCATAAGCAGCCTATATACGTCCCACTGTAGGGCACAGGCCTTCTGTCAGGAAGAGAGTATGGGCTTAATCACCAAGCGTGCCCACCGCGGATGGGCGATTTCAAGCGCTGAGGTATGTGAATAGCTCAGACACTTAGGTTTCCTCACGATGTTTTTCTTCACAGTTAGCGAGTGGTATTGCTACTATAACTTCACAAATGTGCATAACTTAGAAAACGAAGTCATAGGGTAGGTACGCGCCCGGTCTGGGAATCGAACCTGGGTCTCTCGCTTCCGAGTCCAATGTTCTTCACTAGGCTACCATCGCTCTCTTATTTATTATTCCGTAAAACTTATCCTAAGCAAATGTCACGTTGGACGAGTCAACTTTATAACATACGGAGTATACATACATAAATCAATATTAAATTTTGGTTGTTGCAAAGTCACCATTAATTTGAATGATTTAGTAAAAAAAAACATCTTGGTCTGCCTCTGCATAAATAATAATAGGTGTGTTTAAAAAATATTTACGGAGCTATAATAATTATTATTACTGGTTAGCAACAACGCATTAATAGAGCCATTTAGTACAAATAAATAACAATTGATTGCACGTTACGAGTTGTTACAAAGAACTGTGATTAGCATGTTGGGACCATAAATTGTTTCGAGCGTGGCTGAATGGGCGTTCCCTTTCCCGCAGCTTTGGGCGGAGATTTAAAATATAAAGGCCCACCCGAAAACATGGCGGGAATTTTTGACGTTTTGTTGGTTGTTGAAACTTAGAATTTTGCTTTACTTTCTGACAAAATTGTAGCTGTTATAGAATATTTATGTACTGTTTTATTATATTTCTGTACAATATTTCGTTTCTCAACTACCTGCACTGTGCGTTGGCTCTTGTGGAAAATAACCCTTAGCATCTTCAGAACCCAAAGAAAAAACAAATCAAAAATTTTCAAAAAAACAAGTCACAAATCTGTCATTGGCCGAATCCTAGGGGTGCCATAGAAAAGAATTGAATTGAACTCTCTCTGTCGTGAAGTGGCAGTGGGCGGGGCACATGGCTCGGAGAACTGATGGCCGTTGGGGCGAAAAAGTTCTGACCTGGCGACCGCCGACCGGATGACGCAGCGTGGGCAGGCCCCCCACCTGGTCTGACGATCTGATTATGGTGGCCGGGAGTCGCTGGATGCGGGCGGCACAAAACCGGGAAGCTTGGAAAACCATGAGGGAGGCATATGTCCAGCAGTGGACGTCAAATGGCTGATGGTGGTGATGATGACGAACTCTCTCGTGAAATATACCGCAGTGGAGTAATAAAGTTGAAGCTACTCCAAGAGTGGGCGTAGGTACGTAGCTTTACCCTCATCATCGCGTGGTGCCAAACGAGAAGCGTCACCAGACTCTATTTAGTAGAACTATAATTTATTCTCATGGTTTACTATGATTCGATGTACAGTCGACAGCAGCTCGAAATTCACATTTTCGATGCAATTTCGCCCGTAATGTAACTGAGTAGAGTACACGCATACAAATGTTGATGTGCTGTCGCCTGTACAATTGCAAAGTCGTTTAACCCATAGATGTACAAGTAGGAAGGCTGCTACGCAACGTACATCGAATTGTCATAATACTTAAACTACGAATTGCAGTTTTATGAAACTCGGCCCTGGTGAGTCAGACAGAAAGGTCAAGTCATGTTATAAGTACCTAATAAGGTACGTCATAAACATAAGACTATACCTTCCTCAGGGAAGAGACCCGTGCCCCTCGGTGGGGACATAATGGGTTGATGATGATGATGATGAAACATAAGACATTGTAAGGTTGTGAAGGAAGAAGGTGTTAGAATTTATAGCATTCCTTAGACTTAATAAGGGCTACATCCCAAATCATGGGTAATTTAAAGTCCATAAAAAGTTGATTAAGTCGCCATCTTGAATTATAATAATGCAGTTTACGGCGCGTTTAACTGCGGCACAAAGCTCAAAAGAAACCGAAGAACTTTAAATAACAGAAGATTCTCTTCATCGCAGTCACACGTCCCGCAGTTTCAAACACTGCCTGAAATCGACTCTAACTCCCAGTTTCTGATTTGAGAATTCCATTCATGACATACGTGAAATGTAGTGGTAGGTATATAACTACCAAAGACCCCATGAAAGTTTCCCAAAACATAGTCCTCAAGCCTGGAGTACCAGCAATTCCCCTCTACAGTTGAAGCCTCGACTCCTCAGAACACAAAAAGAAGGAGAAGTGCCATATGGGCGTGGCACTGTCGCTCAACGTTAGCCCGGTTGGGCTAACCTCGGCGAAACTTTTAAATATGGCCGTCAATCGCCTCGCGCCCGCTATCGCCGTAACATATGTGAAAAATGCCTGATTACCTACAGAAATCGCAGTGATACATGCTATTCAAATAACAGTGCAGTGTGTTTTCACCGGTAAGCCTATTTTACTCACTATATTCATCTTTAAACTACGAAAAATCATAATTATAATAATTTTCCTGTGCAATATGCATTCCAGTACTAAGAACATAAATGAGACGTATTTATATCGTCGGGTTTACTCCACTGCTGTTTTTATGTAGAATTTTCGTGGAGGTTTTCTAACATGGAAAAGCAAGCCCGCAATGGACCGTCTCGCGAAACTGACTATTGTTCTATGCAATGAATTGCGATGTTTCGTGGTACGGCCGCATGTATTTGCCGTGAACTGTCAAAGTCACAGTAGGTGTCAGCGGGAGTCATAGTGATGGGGTAGTTGCTTTCTTTCCAGACTGATTAAGTATCGATACTTCGTCGCATTTACACTCGTTCGTCCAGACTTCCAAAATTACTAGAACCAATTACATTGTACGACTAGGTAGCTATTGTCCGCGACTCCGTCCGCGTGGACTTCAGTTGCTAAGGAAGCTTCTACTTTAGTGGCAGATTTTGTCGTAATATAAACAGGCTTAGTTTTCACCACGTATTTCAAAAAGTTTTTAATAAAGATTTAATTTCAGGTTTCCCAAAGACCCTAATAGGAAGGATAAATGGATTGAAACTACAGGGAGATTGCTTAACTTGCTTCCTCTCAAATCAAATACCTGTTGCTCCATCCATTTTACGGAGAAATGTTTCCAGATACTAAAGTGGAAAAAATATTAACGTGGGCAGGTCCTGCTTTGAAAATACCAGTAATAAGGAGTTCCATAAATGTTGAGGTACCAATATACCTAAAATCACGGCATAATTATATTTTACATGGTGTGGAATATTCGATTGTTACTTTATTCTGATTCTCTATTTCAGGTGACAATGGACGCAACGACGCATAACTCTGCAAAAGAAAGTGTTTCTAAAGAAACAAGTCAGGTGATGTGGTTATGGTACTAAATAATATTCTTATACTCTTTTATGAGCCTGAAATTCGATTAATTTAAAATAAAGTAAATGAAGTGTTTTCAATAATTTAATAATTTATTTACTATTTTAGATCCGTATTAGAAAGTTTCGGATATTGTTACTGTTGAAACATGCGTTCCTGAATAAATAACATTTCATAATTTATTTACTATTTTAGATCCCCTTGGAAGTAACGGATATTTTTTTGTCGAAAAATGCTGCGAATGTCAAAGACCCCTGTAAATAATTGTCAGACATAGAGGAATGTCCATTCGATTGAACACATAATTTATCGGTCATATAGCGCCACCACAGACTAGAAAATCGTAAAATCATATGAACAAAGTTGAAAATATAACATCGAGTTTTCAAAAGTCGTAAACCAAAGTTGTTGTAAATGACTTACTTTAATTGACGTGTTGCAGGCATTGTGTTAACTTAAAAATGGCCCTGTATAAATAAAAAAATATTAGATTTTTTACAAATGCATACTTTTTGTATTTTAGATACAGTAACGAGTTGCCGAAGGCCCAGAAACTGGTAGATTTATGTCGATTGAAGAAAAACCTCGAAAAAAGAAATCACGCAAAACATTGAACAATGTCAACAAGTGACAAGTTCTAAATAAATATTTACCTTTTAAGGGAACAGTAAAATATTCATTGCAGGATCTCAGTCGGATGATGATGTTATCTTTTTAATGTAAATGTGTTTCGAAAGTTTCTTTAAGTTTATGTTTCACAAGTTTGTTTTGGCCAGTTTCTGAATTGAGAATTTCGCTAAGTAAATGGTTAACTGTAGTACTGTCTCTTCGAATTTTTCACAAAAGAGCGTGACAGAACGTTACTTATGTTTTTACTTAGTGAAATTCTCAATTCAGAAACCGGCCCTTTGAGTTCTTACTACCTAATGTATTTTTCACAAGTTAATAAAAATATTATTTATGTGATATTATTGAGAATGTTTTTTATGTACCCATCACAGTTGCCACCCACCAAGGCAATGAAAATTTTAATCCAAACTTAGAAAAATCTACAGTCACTGCTCATTAATTTACGAGTTAAAATAAGTAGTTCTAGATTTTTTAAGGTGTGCGCTATACAAAAACGCGCATAAGGTGAAGGCAAGGCGCAGGCAGATATGTTTTGAATTATATTCAAGCGGCGCGGCACAGCCAACGTCGTTTCGTCGCCTTGCATACCTATATTTTGTAGGTAACTCAGCGAATGTTCTCTAAACTTTGTCATTTAGAATAATAAATTGTATGATTAGAATTTACGATGAAACGGAATTCACGAATTATATGATAGGTAGGTATGAACAAAACTGACATATTTAGGAATTAACACATTGGTAGGCAAAGCCTGTAAAAATAAAATCTTAGGCAGCCTTTTGCAAAGGATTACTACAACGAAATAAAGTAGTTACAGACTACGCGACGTAGAGAAATAATTAGTTACTATTTAGGTATAGATGGCAAGAAAAAAATCGACATAATGTACAAAAAGTTTTTGTACGATGTACGATTTTTTTTAAGTATAATCGATAATGTACTTTTTCGTCCCCATCACTAATGTTGTGCTGCTCTTCTCATTGGCTGTTTCATTTGTGTAAACAGCGAATCGTGAGCCGGTTGTTTATGTTGTAATCAAATAGAGATTATGAGGACAATGTAGCTGTGTGAGTAAGTGGCGACATCGGTTTTCTAGCAAACGGGTCATTATTTTATTTTATTTTTGTGTTCTGTGCTCGACTCCAAAGCTGCATCAAGTTTAGTCCGCATTAAATAACTCATCTAACTATCATAAATACCTAGTGCTACTACGCACAGTGAAAAGAATGTTAAACTGCAATAAAATAATCTCTCTATTTTATACGGCAAAACTTAAGACATTTGTTTTCTGGTGTGTACAATAAAGTGTTCTAATCTAATCTGATCTAACCCTCGACAAATAACAATAAAAAATAATTTCCGTCGCTATAATTTAAATGGTTTCCTCTATAAAATAAAGCTAATATGTATTAATAAATCATATACTTATTCATTGATTATAATATGTAAGCCATGATACCTACTTCGAAAAAAATAAATCCCAGACAAACCTTTTGGAACAAAAGTTGTTGCAGAACTCAAACTCCTATTGACGTGTATACTTACTATCTACCAATCATAAAAGTATTTTTTACGTTAAATAATTTAAACGAACTCTACATACTGCATCAGCGAAGTGACCGAATGGCACACTTTGTGCCAAAAGTGATACATTACAGATACAAGCCAGTTCAATACATGAATTCTAGATTTGAGAATAATACGTAAACTCTGTTAATTAAGGACTAAATTTGAAAAGACAAAACTTGGACCTTCCTGTCCATTTTTTCTCCATTTTTTACTTAGATTTTGAAATAACTTGTAACTTTCATTAAGTTTCAGTTTCTGTGTTACCTACATTGAATGAAAACATTTTGATTTGTAGTTTTACCTACTTAGGAGGGAAGACCTTCTGTCCTATAAGTTATCTTTTGATTTTGAACACAAAAGTTTACGATTTCAAAATGGGCGACGGGCTAATAAAATCGGAATAATTTTATATATTTTATTGTTGCATTTCACTGTTACATTGAACGTTTCATTAGTCACTCTGGGACCACCCAAAGTCCCAGAAGGAACGTTAGGCGCCGGATTAATAATTTCACTAAGTAAATACTTATTATGTTTCCCCTTAGTACCTACCAGTTTATCTCCTCAAATTCGTCAAAAAATAACGATAGGTGGGTACTAAAGTGGGCACCTTTTACTTAGATTCCATAAAAGAATACTAACAATTTATGGTTTTTCTGCGTTGCTTATCAAACAGCACCACAGGTGGCTCAAAACCATAGTATTTAATAGAATAGAATGAACATGCTTCTATGTAGAACAATGATTTACTGAAGGCTGCGACATTGTAGAGTCCGTAAAGTGCAAATTATCTTTACTTATGTTATAAACGCGAAAGTTTGTATGTATGGATGGATGTTTGTTACTCTTTCACGTAAAAACGGCTGAACGGATCTGGATGAAATTTTGCACAGAGATAGATTATAGTCTGGATTAGCACATAGGCTATTTTTTATCCCGGAGAAATACACATCAAAATTACCAAGCGAACGAAGTCTAGTAAAATTATGTAAACCTTGATATTTCGAAAACATAAATGTAAAAAAAACTAACGGAACAAAAGTTGTTGTAAGTAGGTACCACGAGGGCATGAAATCTATTTCAGGAATTGCACAGTTTAGAAATAACCCTGAGGATAAACTTAAAAACTCTTACAAAAGTTGTACCTGCAATCAATAGCATATCAACCTTTACATACATACGCTCTACTCAGTTACGTTACGAGCGACTTTACAACAAAAATGTAAAGGTTGATGCGCTGTCGACTGTCCAGCAGGAAATGCGCATTTTGGAAATAATCCTGTGTATCAAGGCAGACAGAAATATCACACCTTGGTGTCTCTGTCTTTGCTTGCCCTTCCGGGATACAGGCGTGAGTTTATGCAATGTAATGTTATGGACTCACCGATCTCCCGGAAGGAAGCCAGCTGTTGCCAGCACGTGATGAGGCTGCAGGAACCGGAGACTCCATGACACTTGCAGGTCACACGGGATTTCTTTATCACCGCCTGTGGGACACACACAGATGTGTATCAATCAATCAATTAGCCCGTATGCAAGTATTGCACTCCACGCGACAGCACCAGTGGAACTCGCACTCGCAGCGAGTGTCTACACTGTACTTGCGCAGCCGTAGCAGAGTTTACCTTTTAACCGCAAAAGCGGTACAACAGCTTCTTCGGTTCTGTGGATGTAATCGACAGAAACAATCTGACTACTGCACGTGGGTCAATAATTTTTTTTATTCGTTCATTTATTCGAAATAATAAACCTTAATATTACTCGTAGTACACAATTTCGCCAAATTGCCAAGCAGTTTGTTGGCGAAGCGGTCTATCTGTATATATGTAATACCTTTAAATATATAAAACTCTAATCAAAAACTCTTTATCGATAATCAACTTAAAAATAAACTGAAAAATATGACTCTTCCTGACATCTATAGGCGAGTAGTAATACTATTTTTTTTATGCTTTGGAAAACGTAAACCTTAAAATGTGACTCTTCCTGGCATCTATTAGCAAGTAGTAATACTTTTTTTTTAAATCCTTATGTAAGAAGCTCGCTAGAATACCGGTCGCAGGTCTGGAATCCCCAATATGATATTTATATTAACCGCATAGAAAAACTGCAGAAGAAGTTTGTGAGGTGTATAAACCGACGCCTAAGGCGGCATGAGGATTACCTACCGTCCTGTCGCTCAATGCATCTTCTCCCTCTAGTCGAGAGACGCCATATCTCTGATATTATATTCCTGTTAAAACTAACAAAAGGGACTATCGACTGTCCCGATTTGCTATCAAAAATCAATTTCCACGCACCAAATAGAACCATAAGGCACAAAAGCACATTTTTAGTACCGCAGGCTTCAAGAAATTACAAAAGCAACGCCTACTTATTGAGAGCTTATTCTGCTTTTAATAAATTAATCGAAGACCCGGACACGGACATTGATATTAAGGACGACGGTATTGCAGCGGTTAGGCGACGGCTAACTGCGAACTTTTTTGGGAGTGAGTGAGTAGGCTCTCTTCTCATTACTTATCATTTTGAAATGCTTAAATCTAAAATTTTTCTATGCAGACACCCGTTTTTGCGGTGACTTAATTGTTAGTTCTTCTTAACTACTAGTTTTAATATTTTGTTGCTATCAGTGGAAGCCTGTTAATGACTTTCTGTTCTCATATTTTTAAATAGTATTAAGTTATATAATGTCAATGGCTTTCCTAAAACAAAATAAAAAAAAATAAAATTAATAAACTAGGGCAAAGCTTTCAAGCCGGGCAAACGAGCCGCCATACAGGAAGCTTTACGGAGAAGCACTTGGCTGGCACCAGCCACCGTTCCCGCATCCCGAATACTTTAGTCCCGATAAACCCGACTTTTTTAGTTATTTTTTTTAATCTTCTTATTCTGCTAATAGCAGAATAACAAAATGTCGTTTTCAACGGACGAATTTAATTTGATTGAAAAAAATAAACCGTTTATTTACGATTGAAAAATACGGCAAACAACCATAAGCAGACAACATCAAATAAGTATTAAATACAACAGCCTTCGGCCTTCACTGTCTACATTGTCTGGCAAAGGATAGGACTATCAAGGCTCGAGACGTAATCAGAAAATATGTGGCTCTTTATTATATTGTATTGTATTGGAAGTGGAACTGGCAAGTTGAAGGCCTTCGGTTGGGGCCATAAAAGCAGCGGCTAAATATTGAAATATTTTTCCTTTAATATATTTCAACTTTTCTTATAAATAGATATCGATTTCTTATATTAACTCACGTGCTCCATACAATCTTATTAGTGATTAAAAATATATTTACTTATATATTAAATATTTTTAATTTATTTGTAGGAATTAATATAATTTGTGGTGTGTCATTATGACTTTGTGAATACAAGGCTATTTTATTTTATATTTCAACTTTTAACCTGCCAAAAGTTGACTAACAAACAAACGAACGAATGAATATAAGCAGCCCATTTGACTGCCTCATTGGTATAGCGGTTAACATGCTTGACTACCAAAATAGAGGTCGTGGGTGCGATTCCTACTGGATGCCGCCCTCCCTCATTTGTACAAAAGGCCTTAGTTCAGGTGTAATTCCATGTTTTTGATGTCTTTGCCGTACCTTAGAACACGATATCCCGGTTTGGAGGACAAGCGATTGTGTTGTGTGAAAGTTACTATATTGCTATTATTGTCCTACTTGTAGGGCACAGATATTCTCTCTCAAAGAGAAAGTATGGGCTCACTCACCACGCGTGCCCACTCCAGATTGAAGATTTCAAGCGCTCAGAAATGTGAACACCTTAAATACTTGGGTTTCCTCACTTTTTTTTTTGCTTCAATTTTATACATTTTGAATTTGTAGTAGCAATACCATACCATTCGCTTAATGTAAAGGAAAACATCGTGAGGAAACCCAAGCCCTGTAGGCTTACTGTGTAGTACAGCCATACCATACCTCAGCGCTTGATGCGAATGTCCCAACTATCAGGTTAAATGTGGAAAGCTCAGGTCTGAAAATGGAAGTTAGCCGGTAAGTTCGTGGCCCTTCCTATAAATTAACTGTGTAAAAGGATTACTGTCAACTAAAGGGACAATATTAGCGGACATTTTATCCTTATCCTTTGCAAATAAATACTCTACAAATAGTTATGAATCTCGTACAATCAACAGCACAATATAATACAAAAACAAATATCTTTATTAATATGAATTTACACAACATGGATCACAGAAGTAACTAAACTAGGATGAACCTGTGCTATGGTTACTTGAAAAAATAGTCTTGTTGGATTACAATGTGGTGAAACGCTTAGCACGTAAAGAGTAATTAATTATTAATTGCAACTAAGTCATATATAAGTTTACATTCGTTGATTTTTTTAATGCAAACTATATGCGACTCACTGCAGGGTACAGTCCTTCTCTCAGAGAAAGAGTACGGGCTTAATTACCAATTTACCACGCGCGCCCACCACGGCTTGGCAAATTCAAGCGCTGAGGTATGTGAACACATCAGACGCTCAGGTTTCCTCACGATGTTTCTCGTTGAAAAATAAATTTGATTGTTTAATTATCCAATGAATTTGCTGAGCTGTTATACAGTGACATTACACAGTGAAATAATTTTATATCATATCGAAATCAGAAATCAATAATTTATTTCAACGCAAAGAATTTACATTCTGTTTACCAAATGTCAATGTAGTATGTTACTATGTAGGTGCCTTCGGGCTGTATTTGTAGTGGAGAAAATGACAGCAGGAAAAAAAACTCCACTCTGACCATCTTTGCTCAAATCATCTTAAACTTAATACATCGGAGCCTATTAAGATTCCATGATTGCCATCAATAACTTTGAAAGCCAAAACATGACTTAATTTTCTTACAAAAGTAGGAAAAACATTAATGCTGCAGCCAGACCATTAAGGTTTTTCCTAACATACCATCTAAATAAATGTAACTTATGGTAACAAAATTTTAAATTGCAAAAAGTCTCTCGCGATTAGGTTACTTGCTGCCGACTGTAGATGGGAATTCTTAGCCGATAATAGTAGTTTATGCAACTGTCATATAATGGAGGGTATTAAAACACGAGTGTGAGTTTATGAAACGAGCGCAGCGAGTTTCATAATAGTAACGAGTGTTTTAATACCCGTGTTATATGCAGTTGCATACACTACTTTATCTTCACTAATGGAATTAAAAATTAAATTCACGCGTACGTGTATAATCACAGTGATTTTGCCGCCATTAAAATTTAACCAATGAGAGCGCAGCTGCGCGCTTCAATAAAACGCGACCAACCTGATTGGCCCTGCAATCAAGTTGGTCGCGTTTTATTGATGTTATAATGAGATTTTACGATATCGATGTGAATATTATACCATCATGTGAAATTGCTTAAATTGAGTGTTTTGTTGTCTGCGCTATAACAGTAGTAATTATAAGTCAAGTATTGAAAACATAAGTAGAATGTTACAACATTAGTGTAGATAAAACTATTTACGATATCTCAGCTTGTGTTTGGGTGCAAACATTTTTAGGGTGCCAAACGGGACCCTATTACTAAGACTTCACTGTCCGTCTGTCTGTCACGAGGCTGTATCTCATGAACCGTGACAGCTAGGCAGTTGAAATTTTCAGAGATGATGTATTTCTGTTGACGCTATAACAAAAAATACTAAAAATAGAATAAAATAAATATTTAAGGGGGGTTCCCATACAACAAACGTAATTTTTTCGCCGTTTTTTGCTCGTTATTAGTAACGGCAACAGATAGACCCTTGAAATATTCACAGAATATTTAGTTCTATACTCACCTCAAAAATAAATCATTCAAATGAAATAAATATCTATCCCATACAACAAACGAGATTTTTTAGCCGTTTTTTCTCCATCTATGTGTCTAATGTTGTATAGATAATAGTACGGAACCCTTCGTGCCTGAGTCCGACTCGCACTTGGCCGGTTTTTTAATACTGTCAAATGCACAAAATATTGACAATAGTTACAAATGATTTTAAATGTATAATTTATTTAGATGACAAAGATGTCTGGAATTAAAGCCAGTTCAATGCATGAGTTCCAGGTTTTAGAATATTCATATAAATTCTGTTAATTAAGGATTTGAAAAGACTAAGTTTGGAGTTATTATGTCCATTTTTTCTCCAAAATGATCTAAATTTTGAAATGGACACCTAGTTTAACTTGTATAACGTTCATTAAGTCGCAGTTTCTGTGCTACTTTGAATAAAAAAAATTTGATTTGATTAATTTATAAATTAAATTAATAATATTTACTGATTTTATTTACTTACTTGTATTTTTTAAATAAGTTTGTGACTTATTCGACCATCTAACGTTCGTTTCCCGTGAATGAAAGTACCTTTAATACTTTTGAATGAAAAACGCCAAGATATTGACATCACGGTATTCCATAAAAAAACAAAAATTATAATATATTTTATCTACACTAATGTTGTAACATTCTACTTATGTTTTCAGTACTTGACTTATAATTACTACTGTTATAGCGCAGACAACAAAACACTCAATTTAAGCAATTTCACATGATGGTATAATATTCACATCGATATCGTAAAATCTCATTATAACATCAATAAAACGCGACCAACTTGATTGCAGGGCCAATCAGGTTGGTCGCGTTTTATTGAAGCGCGCAGCTGCGCTCTCATTGGTTAAATTTTAATGGCGGCTAATTAAATCACTGTGATTATACACATACGCGTGAATTTAATTTTTAATTGCATTAGTGAAGATAAAGTAGTGCATGTAACTGCATATAACACGGGTATTAAAACACTCGTTACTATTATGAAACTCGCTGCGCTCGTTTCATAAACTCACACTCGTGTTTTAATACCCTTCATTATATGACAGTTGCATAAACTACTATTATCTACACTCATATCATAATCTTCAAATTAAGAATTCAAAGTTAAACACATATTGACAGGCCTTAAACAATACATAACTTTAAAGAAAATTAAAAAAAAAGTGTAATATAAAGTTACATTAAAGGTCAGATTTTTCACTTTATGTTACAGTTATTTTTTTAAAGTGTTGCTGTGATCACGGAACAAAACTTAAGTTTTTTTTTAATGTCAAAAGTTGACTCTATAAAAAACCTAATTTCATTTTCGTGGTACCAAAAGTGCAACTAAAAATACCTAAAATTGCGTGCGCAAAACTGAGTGCAGACGATTGAATGTCAAGATACTTTTGTCGAAATTGCGCCATTTTGTTTCAAAAATTTCATTATGAGTGTAGATAAAGTAGTGTATGAGACTGCACATAACTTGGTATTAAAACACTCGCGAATGCTATTAAAAAACTCGCCAAGGCTCGTTTTTTAAAATCTCGCTCGTGTTTTAATAACCCTCATTATGTGACAGTCACATAAACTACTATTTTACTTTTGCACAGATTAAGAGTCTTTTTAGTGTTGTCTTACGGTTTGTACATCACTTATATTATGTTAGTTATTAGGTACCTGTAATATACAGGAATGCATTAGTACAATGTGAAATCCGCACGTTTTGGGCTTGTTCATGAAAGTAATTTACTTATTTTGTAACAATACATACCTAATTAATGTTTATGAAACAATTAACTTTGATCAGTAATAGAAAGGAATGTACAAATAGTGTTTGATGGCTTTTATACTAAGCTCAAGCCTGTACGATAAGAGCCAGTAATCTCTGTTTGTAGAGCAAGGTAGACCAGTACACTTATTGTCATAATGTTTATTTAAAGAGTTCTTGTATCGAGCTATGGTAACACTAGAAACTGACAGCTCGTGGGATCGCAGTTGATGACGTACTTCCGTGCGTGACGTACTTCCGGTTTCGTCGACTCTGGTTCTTTTTTTCGCTTTAAAAATTAATTAAAGCAGCCCAAATCGATAATATATTTAGCCCCGGCTCTCAAAATTACCTATTTTCTCGAAAAAATAAAATAGTAACAGAATAGTAGATTGTGTCTCAAGGGAGCAAAATGATATATTTACGGCAAGGGCGGTATATTGAATCTTGAGCGTAGCGAGGGATTCAAGTATTACGCCCAAGACGGAAATAATTTTGCTACCGAGTGACACATACTGCTTTTCACACCTGCTATAAGGAAAATTTTAATCAAACACAATATGTGCCGTGGAAGACAATTATGATCGATTGCAACAAAATAAAAATCGAATTGGAATTACATTTTGTGAAAATCTGCACACGGATCATGCTGAGGGCAATAAAAAAAAACTAGAATATCAGGGAAGAAAAGTACAACTTTGATCCCTCATTTGAGGGAATCAAGGGATCTTTTCTGAATAGCAGGTGTGAAAATATATTGTTTTAAGTCAGAGCCCATTGTTTGCGTCTGTGGTACCTATCTGTTCATCAGTTGTCAATCCTGTACTCGACTACTTCTCTTCACTTTGCGCTAGAAAGAGAAGGAGAGGTTGTGAGACAGAGTGAGAGAGAGAAATCTCTTAGGGCGCTTATACACGGGCGGCGCGGCGGCGGAGTATAAGAAATAACATTTACAAAGGCAAGCTTATCTCTGTAAGAGCGCTTGTACACAGCCGGCACATTGCGAACGACAGTGCCAGCTGGCACTGCCGCCGGCGGCGCGTCGACGGCAGCCGCCGACATGTCAGCGTTGAACATCCGCGTCGGCGCGTCGGCGGCTGCCGGCAGCGCGTAGACGGCTGCAGTTGGCACTGTCGTTTGCAACGTGCCGCCCGTGTATAAGCGCCTTTACAGAGATAAGCTCGCCATTGTAAAAGTTATTTCTTATATAATGTCCTGTTATATGTTCCGTGTGCAATAATAAAGCATAATAATAGCAATAGCTTACCTTCGATCCAACCTCGTTGTGTCTGTTCATCAGTTGTCGACCCTGCTCTCGGGTGCCTCTCATCACTTTGCGCTAGAAAGACATAGGAAATAGAGAGACATAATTTGTGAGAGAGAGACATATAGCTTACCCTCCGTCCAGCCTCATTGTTCTGTCTGTTCATCACTTGTTGACCCTGGTCTCGACTGCTTTTACTTCACATCGCGCTAGAGAGAGATGGGAGATAGAGAGGCATAGTGTGTGAGAGAGAGACAGATAGTTTACCCTCCGTTCCGCCTCGTTGTTGGCTGTTCGTCAGTTGTTGACCCTAGTCTCAACTGCTTAACTTCACCTCGTGCTAGAGAGAGAGATGGGAGATAGAGAGACATAGTCTGTGACAGAGAGACAGATAGCTTAATTACCCTTCGTCCAGCCTCATTATTATGTCTGTTCATCAGTTGTCTGCCCTGTTCCCGACTGCCTCTCTTCACTTTTCGCTCCCTCTCCCGTATGTCGGCGAATCCTTCCGTGAACCTGCATCAAAATAATTAATATAATTTCCTGAGACAAAAAATATTGTACCTAATATAAAATAAATAAAATCACGTCACGCGATGACAGTTAAACGACTCAACGGACTTGGATGTAATTTGGCACGAATTTTTTTAATACATTTAACCACAAACTATCTCTTGATACATATTTATGGAAAAAGATTAAGTGATTAAGACACTTAGAATTGCTAGCAACAAAGTTATGCCACAATGAAATAATACCTTAATTTGTAGTACTGGCTTAAAATTTTAAAATACTATTGTTAGCATTAAAGTAACTCTCCGGAAGAGGATGTAATAGTATTGCATGGAGACTTACCAAAACACAAGAAGTCTCTAGCTTAACTCATTTACAGGCATTTATTTTACTGAGACTCTGTCTCACAGAAATACTAAAATTCATGCGAAATAGTTAATAAAGAAATATACATTCTGACTTCATGCGAAATAGTTAATAAAGAAATATACATTCTGATCATGAAGAAAACCATCGCAAAACCGTTGAAAACGTGGTGATTATATCACAGAACACATATGATTATATTATCTGTGGTTATAATGATAGGTGACAGGACGTAGCACAGATTAGGAACGATGACATTCAGTGCTGCAAAATGTAATTTATATCGATCATCAATTCGATTCTATCAGTCACCATTTCATAAAATATACCTAACTAAAATGTAATATAATTGATTTACGTGATGCGAGTAGAAAGCCCGGTGATTATGCCTCATATTACCTTTACATAATAATATATAATATGCAGTCTATGTAGATAAACCATAACATTTTAGTTGCAAATTCATCCATAACATAATCAGTCAGGCATGTAAATCTTTACATGCGTAGGTACTGATTACGTTATGTTCCCACTTTAGGGCACGAATCGACTCGCACGCAAGCTCGATGACTTTCAGCCCCCCGAACAAGCCGGTTTCCGATAAGGCTTTACATACGTTGGACCACACACATACGCTGCGGCAGAATGTACAAAAGACTGAGGAGTGTAATCTGCCACTATGCTTAGCTTTTTTGGAGTGAGGTGAGGTATGGGGGCATGGGGTGTACCTCATACACATGTTTCCTCTCGATGTTTTCCGTAAACGTTAGACAGTCGTACTGCTATAAAAAAATCACATACAATGTCCGATTCGCACCCAACACCTTGGAATGTGATGCAAGCGTTCTGTTAATACATAATCACCGCTTTCCTAGTTAATTTAAAGGTTTATTTAAAGATCAGCATCCGAGCGATTCGGTCAAATTAAGGTCCACAAGATCCGCAGATCCGTGTGGCACTGGATTAAGAATAGCGTCACTCCATTTCCTTCCGTAGATGTCGTAGAAGGCGACTAAGGAAATAAATTACCAGGAGATGGGCAGCAGCGTTTTCTTGAGATTTCAACCGCATACTGCGATCGCCAACCCGCCTGCCAAGAGTGGCGATTATGGCAAAACCCCTCATGGTTATGAAAACCACGAAGGAGGCCTATGTCCTGCAGTGGGCGTTAAATGGCTGATGATGATGATGATGAAGGTCCACACTGTTGAATCTGTTATCTAGTGTTCGTACCTAATATATAAAGTAAACCGCAAATAATCTAAATGAACAGGTGGATAAAGAAATATGCAAATGAAGTAGGTATTATCAAACGAAATAACAAAAGTTATGTTATGCAAATTTTTTTTTCAGCTAAATATACCTATTTTTTCTCTGTATCGATTCATTCGATTTGAAAAGTAGCGGTCGGTCTGATGGCAACACTACATTATTGAATGCACAGATTGAGATTTAAACAGGTCTGTGAATGGATTTGTATCAAGATGACAGCGGTCGTTAAACCGGAAGCATTAATTATTGTATAACTTTATTAATTTAGAATTACGGAGAAGTCATGGTTTTAGGTTAGGTTCAGTGCATGGATGGGTCGCCGTCTATGCCTAACGCTAGTGGCATTTTTCCGAGCGGTTCCGTGCTTCGCAAGGCACGTTAAGCTGTTGGTGCCGGCTGCCGTCGATAGATGGCAGTCGTTAAGCCAAGTCAGAGGCCTTAGGGCGGCTTGACAACTTCTGACAGTAGACGAGCCACTAGTCTACAAGCCTCCACCAATCCGGACTTGGCCCCCGTGGTGGAGTATGGCCTATACCTTCCTCAGAGAAGAGACCCGTACCCCTCGGTGGGGACATAATGGGTTGATGATGACATGGTTTTATAAGGAAACCCCAATTTTTTATAATTGAAAACATGAATTATGGACACTGAAAACTGGTGACACTATTTAGATTTTAGCGATACTGCTAATGGTCAAGATCATTTAACGGGTCTGAGCGTTACCTAATAAACAGTCGCCAATAAGCCAAGATCACTGTGTTGACTTGGTTGCATAATGCTGAGCCTCGACTCTTTGTCTTAATATGTCAATAAATGCTTTCTATTTCTATTTTTTCTATTTCTAATTAAATCAGGAATTACAAAATAAAAAAATACAGTAAATATTTTACAATAGCAATATAGTCAATCAATCAAAATGTTTTTATACCACACCCACTCAGAAAGTGTCTCATTGCGCGTGCATAAACGGCTTACAAAGTTCGTAATTTCTCCCTTATAAATTTTAATGCGCTGTGGGAAAAGTTATATAGAAGTTAATTCCTGCCCTCCGTAGCAAGGCGTATGAGTACGTATGAATGTTGTACGAAAAGCCATTCCTGCCCTGCTAGCGTTCTTTTGTTTTTTAGCAGCGAACATAAAAAAAAACAACGTCAAATCTCAAAAAGGTTTTATATCAAATAATTATAAAAACCGGCCAAGTGCGAGTGGGTTCCGTACCATTATCTATACAATATTTCAAGCTTCTACCTGTTGGCGTTATTACTATCCGCAAAAAAATCACGTTTGTTGTGTGGGAGCCCCCCTTAAATATTTATTTTATTCTGTTTTTAGTATTTTTTGTTATAGTGGCATCAGAAATACATAATGTCAATTGTCTCACTATCACGTTTCGTGAGATACAGCCTGGTGACAGACGGACAGCGGAGTCTTAGCAATAAGGTCTCTTACCCTTTGGAAACGGAACTTTAAAAAGAGGTGGATTTTTTTTTTGTACTCGCTTTTCAATTAAAGAAGGCTGGCAACCTTTTCTGCACTGCGAAAAAAAAAACAAGCGCGGCACTTTGTTTTGTCTCGTTCCATTTAGTTTTTTACTCAATTGATAATTTAACAGTACGCTTTTAATTACTCTAAATAATTTTATTTTCCTCGCAGGTGTAGTATAAAGCACTATGTATCACTCGGGGGAAAGTCCTATTTCTATTCTCGAGTTTCATACATGCATACTGTCGTACAGAATAGATCGTTTTCTCCCCTATTTCAACGTTACGAGTTAAACTTGGTGTCGATTTCAAAATCAAGATAATTTTGGAGGAAAAGTGGACAAAATACTCCAAACGTAGCTTTTTCAAAAGTGCTTAATATTCCAGACATCTTTGTCATCTGAATAATCTTTAATGTTATAGTAGCCATTGGTACAGTCCTTACAATTTTTTTTAATCGAATTCTATTATGATGATGACACCAATTTACTCCTAGTAACTTTTATTTCAAGGACAAAATCTCTCTAGGTGCGAGAAGTACCGAGCGAAAGAGGCAGCTAACAGTTCGTAGCTCTCTCTGCAACGGCTACGGCGCTACGCTGGCCAAGTATTGATTTCGTAGCACCCTCATTTCCGAAGTGATTTTCGGCTTTACGTCTGCTAGTTTTAAGAAGTATTTTACACTGAGGGTAGCGATGAAATTTGGAATAACCTCCTTTGAATTTCTCGGGAAATCTGGCGCCCGGTACTTTTACAATGGTTAGGGGTTGTTTGTGGAAATTATGACGGAAAAGTAAAATAAGTAAGTAAGTAATTTCGTTTATTTTCTTCTCACAGAGGTATCAGAACATATAGTAGGTACAATTTGAGTAATCAGGATGTTTGGAAACGTTGCTGCTAAAAAGGTTATTTACCGAATTCGTTTGAACTCAGCATTTTATTTGGTAATTAGGAATAGACAAAGAATTCCTTATCACATTTATTCAAAAAGAGCTCCCTAGGGATGTAAAGCGATTTAAATTTGGAATGTCAATATTTCTAATAAAAGTTCCAATCACCAAAGAGATCAAACACGACGCTTGCATGAAAAAGTTTGTGAAAAAATAAAAAACGCGCTAAATGGATTCCTCCGCCATGGTTCGTAACTTCATAAGTTCGTAGTTTTTATAAAAAAATAGTGTGTCTTCAAGTGAGAATGATAGTATTCTATTAATTGCAAAATCTGTCCCAGGCTAGTAGGAAATCATAATAATCTACCCTAATACCAAATTCATTCTCTATTCCTTGATATTACTTACCTAATCTTAGCATTTCCTTTCCCCTTATTTTCTTTCACAAGGTTTCTTCAATTCCAATCGAGCTCATACTGTCCTTTTCATAAGAACTTAAACTGAGTACGTTTTTTCCGCTACCGGGCTTAAGGCGGGGTGAGTGGGAAAAACCGGGTGTTCTGAACCGGATTAACAGTGCCTCGCCATTCATGTAGTGCTAGTACCTCAGGACGGATTTGAGCGTTCTTAACACGGTTTACCCGCCCGGTTATCCGGCTTATCCCTGTTTGTTGTGCATGCCACACTAGGTGGGTGGAGTAGCATCGCAACTTGAAATGAAAATTGGCGGGCTTTTTTCTTGATCAATTTGTTTACTGTATGCTGAATGTGTGCCAAATTGCCAATGTGTTTGACGTTAGCTGTTATGTCAAGGTTATGTATGTCACTGCATGATTGTAGTTGGTATTATATCATAGTAGGTATGTAAAACACAGTCGACAGCTGCTTATAAATCTTGTGTTTGACTGTTCTTATGGTATCTTATTGACAGCATGGCTTGCGGTAGGCTTCTCATCTTTTTGGGTAAAATAAAGTAATATGTAAAATAATAGCTGGGTTTAGTTTTCCACGTCTTAGTTCTTTTTTTGGGGGAAATTCAAGAGATTCTTCGAATTCTTTTAAGACTTCGTCAGCTCATGTCGGCCTGGTAGTAAAAATGCTCGAATGCGCGAAAATCTCCTTTATGAAGAGAAATCGTTCAGGGAAGCAAAAATTTTCCTTGGCAACTACCCTTCTCTCTCACACATTCCTAGCATTCTTAGAGTGCCTAAAACCATGTGGCCCTAGTAAAGAAAATTCAAACAGACAAATCGGAAAAGCTTTTTTAAAATATTCCCGGATAAAACAGGAGAAAAAAGTTAAAAAAGCAACTCCCCCGCTCCCGCAGACCGAAAACAGAATTTTCCCCTGGGAATAAAAAATAAAAACGTAAAGAATGGGAAACAATAATCTTTTTTTTTATTCGTGGAACACGGGAAGAACGCTCTGCGCTCATGTGGTCCTGGTATTTAAGGCTTGGATTTTTCCAAAGCTCGGTCTTAGAAAATTGCTTTCTTGATGCCGTGTCCGAGAGAATGTCTCGATTCTCTTTGCTTCAAACCTCTTTTCTCCTGACTGTATTTCTGTTGTCTCTGTCGGAGAAAACAGGTGAAGATAATAATTATCATAGTCTGGCTGTCTATATTTCCCTGGTAGAAGTGGCCCCAAAGTGTGACGTTTCAGTGATGAAAAAAGCTCTACACGTTTTTCCATTTTCTTTCGTCCCTGCTATCCGGGTAACCCTGGCTCAAAATATGCAGAAAATTCCATGTTTTTGTGAAAAATTGTCCAAGAGCAATAATAAAAACTTTTTGTCAAACATGCTTGGAAATTTGAGCATTACTTTGACAACCTTCTTCGAGGTAAATCGAAATTGCTGTACTGGCCAAATACATGCTAGCAGCGGCCGGAAAAAGTTGTATGAAAATCTATATCTGTCCAAATAAATTCATAGAATTTATCCAAATAAATACACCGGTCGTGTAATTTAAAAATGGAACGATCTTTTACTCCGAAGCATGGCAACCAAGGAGGTAATAGTTTACCTTTAATAGTTTTACCTAAGGGTTTTATTTTATTAGGGTTCCGTACCTCAAAAGGAAAAAACGGAACCCTTATAGGATCACTTTGTTGTCCGTCTGTCCGTCCGTCCGTCCGTCTGTCAAGACCCTTTTTCTCAGGAACGCGTGGAGGTATGAAGCTGAAATTTATATCAATTACTCAGGTCTACTGTCCCTTGAAGCTGTGAAAAAATCAAACTTCTAAGCCAACGCAATCAAAAGATACAGCCGTTTATGCCGCAAATTTTCGACACTTGCAAGGGAATCAAAACCTACAGGGTGCTTCCCGTGAACTCAGAATCTTGAAATTTGGTACGAAGCAACGTCTTATAGCATAGATAAAGGAAAAATTACGAAAACCATAAATTTTTAGTTACATCACATAATATATATTTTTTTAATAATTTTAAACTTACTACCCATTTCCTCATAAACGCGTAGAGGTATTAAATTGAAATTCATATGAACGAACTTTGTAAACCTTGCAGGTTTGTACGGAACCCTCGGTGCGCGAGTCCGACTCGCACTTGGCCGGTTTTTTTATGTATTCGAACTGGCCTACAAATAGAAAGCTGTTTGTGGAAAAGCTGTTTTTTGAAACCAATGAACACTTTAACGCGGGAAAAGATATTGTTGTTCGTTGGTTGGTAATTAATTTTGAAAAGTAAAAAGTTTTGCCTAGGTACGTACTACTACTTAGTTTTAATTTCCGCGCATTACCATTAGTAATATTTTATCTTACGCAGTGTGGGTACGTATGTGGGCCGGGGCGATGCCTCTTTTGCTGGCCGCTGCAGAAATGTATAATTTTGTAATTGTTACTTTTTTGTGCTTGTATTTTTGCGGATTCATCGCCTTGTCTCACTTATGAAGTAGGTAGGAAAACATTTTCTTAGCATTTTTAACTCTACTCATTTATATTATTCATTTTCGCAATTTCATATTTTTTTAAGAACGGTTTTGTAATTCAGGTACAGTACAGCTAGCATTCCTAGTTTGTTCCTTATAAAAATCTTGCTCTTTTCAACACGCGAAAATTTCAAGAAAAATTTGTAAGTACAACAAAAGAAATATTAATTTCGTAAACATGACCCCAAATTAAGCTGAAACCACAGTAAAAATATGAAGCTGAAACTGTCAATTTAACGACAGGAATTTTTTTCATGAAACAAATGAAATACCTACCGTAATTTCAGTGTCGCTCTAACCCTTTCGGTACGTGAAAGAGTTCTAGGGGCCCATGGAACTGTAGGAGGTGCTTTTACGGTTACGGGTGCTTCGGGGACACCACGTAGATTGCAGTGAGGTACACAAGTGAGGGATACCAAACGTTATGAACATTCGATTAATATTTCTAACACAGGTTCTGATCAAATTCCCATATTATACTAGTTAACATGATCTAATTTTACTACAAGGAAAATTCGAAAATTGCAAGAAAAATATCAGCTGTTTCTTTCTACAGTTACCACCTGCGATATTAGTATTGACGAGTACGAACCCCTAGTTTTGGATGTACGTAAAAGTAAAGTAAAAAAATTGTTTATTGCACTAAAGGTATACATACGCAGTAAGGTGTACATTATTTTATTTATAAAACTGTGCATCACTTGGAATTTAGGTAAAGTAGGTACATTGTTTCCAGGGGTCCATAAACTAGGCTAGGCCTGTATGTTATTCTCATGTATATGGCGATTTTTTGCATCCTGTAGAGTTTGGGAATCTAAATATTGCGTCGCGGCAGTTAAAATGGGAGTATTGCTTTATGTAGACAAAAACCATACAATAAAGCGTCAGTACTTTATAGTAAATATAATTATTTCTTAACATGAACTTCTGTTTACCTATTTCAGCTATGAAATTTCACACTGTTTTGGATTTTGAAATTGAAGCACAACAATTTCTAGACACCTCTGAGCTCATTTTAAAGTCGGCTTGACGAAAATATTCGTTCTGCCCTAAATATCCTCAACGCGACCGAGAGGCGTTCTGGCAGCACGTTAGAGATTCTCTGCTCAAGTGTGAAGGAAGCGAAGGTGATCTGTCAGGATCGTGGCAAGTGGCAGTCCCTAGTCTCTGCCTACTCCTCTGGGATACAGGCGTGAGTTTATGTACGTTTATATATATAACGATTTATTAGCATAAAAAATTTCCTCTAAACTCGCTTGAAACGCAGTTTTTTCTTGTCTTCATTTGCATTTTAGGTGTGCTTTAGAGAGATCGTATTTTTATAAATAGCACAGTTAAAAAAAATTACGTTTATATATATTTATTTACCAGGCCCAGATTACGAACAACAGAAACCTGAGACTAGAACCAAAACTTGAAAACGCGTTCGTAATCTTTCGACATCCAATCGTTTGCTTCATTCATTCGGAATTCATTTGGGTAGCGCCATTTTATGAGCCGGGTTATGCTGAAAAGAGGCTGAAGGCAAGCGCCGCGCCCGCCCTGCTCCCCTAGTACTCGACCTGTCTTTAACCATGGTTTGACACCCGTGAAGTTCTTGTGACAGCTGATTAATGAGAGTGACGGCTCTTAGCTTGGGTCAGTTGGGAATTTGATCTTGATTTTTATTGGTGGATGTGTGCACATTATTGTGTTTTGCTTAAAGCTGGAGGTAATATATGTTATTGTATTCGATTGGTATTTTTTAGTTAATCACAGGTGTTGTAATGAAATAATAACAGCAAAATTATGAGTTGGTAATTAATTACATAAATACCTACCTAGTCACTTTCTCATGCACATGCTACTGAATGGCGAATGCACAACGGTTTTATACGACGGTTTTTTTATTGTGGTCCAAGAATCTTTTGGAGTCTAGATGGAACATTATGACACTTTTTTAAAATACAAATAAAGACTGCCTCGATGGAAGAGCGCCGGTAAATTTTTCACCTGTCTTGCCTCTCACCTGAGTACCAGGACTTTATAAAACGCCACAAACCTTTTCCACGTGAAAACTCCCAGGTGACAGGTAACTACGTTGCTTGCTGCTCATTTTGATGCAACAGGCTGTCCGAGTGCGTAAGAGACATGCGGGGAAAGCTAATGCCGTCTTTGTCTAACCTACAGAGAAAAGCGTGCACCCTCCGTGCAGCCTACCCCAATTTAACGCCTACATTGATATTACGTTTTCCGCGCACACATCCCCGTTTACGTTACGGTAAGGTAAAGCGACAGGTAAAATAATGCTGCTTCGAATGGTTGCGACCCTAGTACACAGGTAGGAGGTGAAACAGGTGAACTACCCTATTTCAGGTGAAATTCAGGTAGATACCTAACAATCATGGAACCTCTTCAGAGTTGTGAAGTTAGGAAGTAGACAGTCGCACTTTGTATGTGTGACATTTTGTTTGTCCCGAGGTTTCCTTTTGTTTTCGGAAAAATCGCTTTTTGTTTTAATTTTTTCGTGATAAAAATTAATGGCCACTTTCTCATGAAACGCCATTTTAGTTTTATTTTTTGGGCACAATTTCGTTCAAAGAAATTAATTCGATTCGGTTCCTTTTTCCGCGGTAGTGAGTGACAACGGCTTCGGCGGGGAAAATTTTCGATAAAGTGGGGGAAAAGTACCAGGAGAGCAGGAAACCGGGAGAGTCAACGAGGTCGCACGCCCGGGCCACCGGGTCGTATTTAAATAAAATAATAATCTAGGCGCAGGGACACATGAGTGGCGAAGTGATGTTCTTTTGTAGAATCCTGTGACAACTATTTTATAGCTATTGATATTTTGTAGTTTTGGTAATGATTTTTCTGCTGGTAGAAGAATACAAGGATGAGTTGGGTGGGATATACGAAGTTTTAGGTTTTGTATCCTACATTTAAACGTAGGATAAGTACTGACGTAAAATGTAGAGACACACATTTGATTAACAAAGTGAAAAGATTGGAAACAGGAACATTGAACTTATGATACGGAACTATGAGACTGCCTCGTTGATGTAGCGGTTAACATGCTTGATTAATAAAACAGAGGTCGTGGGTTCGATTCCTACAGGAGACCGGCATAGTTGATTTGTACAAATGGCGTTAGTCTGGATTATATGTCTGTGACATCCTTGCCTAGTTACCATAGCACAAGGCATTCTTATGGTAACATGACAAGGGATTGTGTGCAAGTTATTAATTTATGACGACAGATTACCCTACCATAAAAATCAGAACTGTGAAAACGGCGAACTATGAATGACCAACAGGCCAATTGCGAGTCCAACTGGTGCACCGAGGGTTCCGTCCGCACCACCATAAATTTTATATAAAAAATTAGCAAGAATGTCTTTTGTTTCATTCAGATCGAGAGCTTTAGCACGCGTTCCACTCACATTTTACTGCCTCGTTGGATTAGCCGTTAAGGCGCTTACTACCAAGACAGAGGTCGTGGGTTCGGTTCCCACGGGGGCCGCCGTACATTTGTACAAATGGCCTCAGTCTGAGTGTAGTTCCATGTTTGTGATGTCCTTGCCTGGTTACCATAGCACAGGGTATCCTAGTTTGGGACCAGGTCAAGTAATTGTGTTGTGTGGAAATGATTTATTTGGCTGGTTTTTAGGGTTCCGTAACCGAATATTACTAAGACTTCACTGTCCGTCTGTTTGTCTGTCTGTCCGCCTACCTGCCTGTCTGTCACCAGGCTGTACCCGAAACCGGCGTGCGTGCATGCAACGACTAATGAATGTTGAAGAAGCGTAGCAAGTGGCAGTCCCTGGTCTTTGCCTACCCCTCTGGAATACAGGCGTGAGTTTATGTATGTATGTATCTCATGAACCGTGAAAGCTAGGCATTTGAAATTTTCACAGAGATGTATTTCTGTTGCCGCTATAACAACAAATACTAAAAACAGAATAAAATAAATGTTTAAGGGGGCTCCTATACAACAAATGTTGTCTAAAGAGAGCGCTCGCCATCTAGCGGCCATCTACGTAACCTTCACACTTCATTCTCAAATTCGATCTTTGTCTAGTTGTATAGATAATGGTACGGAACCCTTCGTGCGCGAGTTCGACTCGCACTTGCCTGGTTTTCATTATAAACAAGCTGACCCAATGAACTTTGTACCGCCTCAGAAGTCTGAATGTATAATTTGTTCTTCGGGACATTTGTGTTTTATTTTGATACTCGGGATGGAGACAAATCAAACAAATCAAATATCATAAAAATCGGTCCGAAAATAACTATGCTCGTAGACCAAAAAGACCGGTTGGAAGCGGCTTGCATCCAGCGTCTTCCTGCCACTTGGATGTGGTCAACTGTCCATCTTGTGGCTGGTCGTCCTACGCTGTGCTTGCTGATATGTGGTCTCCATTCGAGAACTTTTCGGCCCCATCGGCCATCAGTTTTTTTGGAAATCCATGGAGGAGGCCTATGTCCAGCAGTGGACTTTTTGTGGTTGAACGATGGTGATGATGCTTATTCTTTTAGGAACTACATTGTAATGCCGTTTATAAGTCAGACGTCCAGACATACAGACATGCCAAAAACAGATGTGTCAGATACCAAATATGCTTCATACTCATGGCATTGAATCCGCCGTATTGTAGATTTAATTGAAGTGCAATAAAAGTATTCATAAATAATATCTTATAGTAGTTATCGTGGCAAGTGGGAAACCCAGATCTCTGCCTGCCCCTCCGGAATACAGGCGTGACCTTATATTATGTTTTGTTTAGTAATCTGACCTCTGAGGTATCTACGAGTATCTATTTAAGATACCGTTTTTGTCAGCATTTGGCAATTTGCTTTCAACTCACTTGTATCCATACTCCATGTTGTCCCCACAGCCAGCCCACAGCCAGTCCTCATGCAAGTGGCGCGGGCGGTGAGCGCGGCTGCACCCGCAGCTGGCCAGCTGACCGTTCCGGCAAGCGCGGCTGATCGCCAGCGTCACCCCGGCGGCAGTGATGGCGTGGGTGAAGGCTGACTCTCTTGAGGCTGGGGTAGGTAATAAGAAATAAGGAATTACTAATAAATGTGTTATTGTCAGTAAGGACTATTATAGTAAGTAAAAGTGGAAATTGCATTTCTGTATTAGGATAGAAATGTCAGCTGAACGCGCAGCTAGCCAGCCGACCGTTCCGGCGAGCTTGGCTAACCGCCAGCATCACCCCAGCGGTAGTGATAGCGTGGGTAAAGGCCGGCTCTCTTGAGGGTTGGAAGGTCACACAAATTCTCTGAACTGACAAAGAAGTACTGTCTACTGTGAAATTGTGAAATAGCATCGCTAAATAAATGTCAGCCGAAGCACAGCATTCTAAATGACCGATTGTCAGAACGAACGTGGCGGTCAGTCAGTAAGATCGGCTGATTACCACCCGTCACTCCGACGATGTTACTGACGCTGGGGCAGAGGTGCTCAGTTATGACTGAGCTGCTAATAAATGGACTATTGTACTATTGCACCAAGGCAGAAGTGAAGTCTACTTTCTTATATTGCCGAACAAAAACTTAACTTCTAGGTTAAGAAACATCTGTGTAATGTCCATTTTTACGTACAATAAAGTGTTCTCTATCTATCTTTCTAAATTCTTGTATTTCTAAAGGAAGTTCAGCCGACCGTTCTAGTCAGCTGACCGTTCCAGCAAGGTGGGCTGACCGCTAACGTGAAATACTAATAAATGGTCTGTAGTAAGACTGTTGTACTGAGAAACAAGTACTTTATATGCAGTCACATCCGCGGCTAGGAAGCTGACCGTCCCGGCGAGTTCGGCTGACCGCTAGCGTCATCGCCACTCCGAAGATGTTACTGAGGCTGGGGTAGAGGTGCTAAACTATGACAGACAGCTAATAAATGAACTATTACACTAAGACAGAAGTGAAGTCTAGGTATAGTTCCGAACAAAAAGAATATAAGTACATTCCTGTATTGCCAAAAGTGAGATACAAGGTTTTTAATGAAAATACGTCTTGTGCAAAAGCCCATCGGGACTTACACCATATTATTGAGAGAGCACCATGAGTGATAATACGTCCAATTGCCGGGTACAGGCCTTCTCTCAGAGAGACCACGCGTGCCCACCGTGGATTGTCAATTTCAAGCGCTGAGGTGTGTAAGCACCTCAGACATTCAGGTTTCCTCACGACGGAGTGTGAGTGAGAGTGTACTCTGTAAAATCACGCATATTATACCTCTGGTTTTTGTGATTTTGGCTGTTAATCATTGTATTTTGTCAAAGTCAAAGTAAAAAAAAATTATTCAACGTAACACAGAAACTGTGACTTATTGAACGTTACAAGAAAAACTAGGTGTCCGTTTCAAAATCTAGATCATTTGGAGAAAAAACGGACAAAAAAACTCCAAACTTAGTCTTTTCAAACATATTCCTTAATAAACAGAGTTTACATGACATTTTTTCTTCAAATACAAAAAACTCTGTTACTATTGATATTATGGCTATGTACCTAAATTATGCATGATTTTAGACACAAGGAAAGGGAATCTGAATGCTGAAACACAGACTTTCCGTCTAGTTCAGCAGCAGTCGCTCACTAATTGTTAAAACGCATAAGAATATGAGTTAGAATAAGCCTGTACATGTAAACCTCTTTGAAGAATAAAGTTTTTATTATTATTATTATTGTTATTATATCTTCCAAAAAGCTAGTACTAGGATGCATTGAACTGGCTTTAATTCCACACATCTTTGTCATCTAAATAATCCTTAATGCTATAGTAGCCCTTTTGGCATAAAGTGCGCTTTACACATTTTTTGAACCGCACTTCAAGCAAGCTTATTATATTTTCAGGGATCTTATTGTAAAAACGTATACAATGCCCCATAAAGGATGTATTAACCTTTGCCAGCCTTTAATCTTGGGAAAGAAAGTCTATGTTTACTTCTAGTATTTACCTACGGTTTTAAAATTACTTATATTTTTCCTGACGTACATAATATTCTCATAGATACGAGTATACTGACTAGTTTTGTTTTTGTGTCATAAGTAAATAAATAATTTAAAAAAATAAAGCAAAGGTTAAGAACTATGAAGGTTTACTTGATCGGAAGACCTCAAGGAATTGCGCAAATTTCAAATCCATATCTTTCTCTTGCGTTGTATCAGTGATTAGCATTCGTACTCAACGAGGATGAAATACAATGAAACATAATTTGAACTTTTACTCGTAATTCCCACTTATGAAGTCGAAACCAAAACAGAGACTCATAATAAATCATCTTGGTACTAACTTACACAGTGCCCGCAGCGGAATTCCTATTCCATTGCACTAAAGGATCTCTACCCTCTGGATTTCCTATTTGAGAAACATTTCCGAATATGTTGTTCAACCACACGAGCAGAGGGGGCCCTAAATCATGTCTGGCTAGCGTCTGGCGACTGCTAGATCTGAAAGTTAAAGGATTTATCGCCGAGCTCGACGCTTCGCTAGCTCTGCTCTCCTGGTACTTACCAGCGAGGTTTCGGGCGAAAATGCCTTTCTGCAAAAAACTTTAAAAAAAGGCTCCACACACACAAAACTTTTTTTAACTTTTTGTTGGCATTCCTCTGCCTCGCATATTCTATTTTTTTTAATGATGGTGCAAGAAATACTTTTTTCTGTTTTATTACTTTTTTGTATTTTTCGTACTTTAAAACACTAGCGATCTCCTTCGGACGCCAGGGGTCCTACTTCTCAAATGGCCAACTTCTTATCATACCTTACCTACTTCTCTGTTTGACTACTTCGCAAACGGCCTAAGTAGCAAGCAGCCTATTTCGCAATCAGCTTACTTTCAAAGTGACTACATCGCATGCATGTCGAATAAACAACAAAGTACGATTAGCAAAATAAGTACCAACGTATTTTCTTAGTTTAAGCATTTAATTAATGTAGATACGTAATCATTTTAGAAACAAAGACAACAATTGTCTTTTTTTAAGCTTTTAAGTTTTTAAAACGTAATATTTCATAACTGTCATCAATTATTGACATTAAAGTGATAATCTGACATACTAATTGTCAATGATGAGACCACTCGACAAAGATAAAGAATTTTAAGTGACCAGTAATGCGAAGCAGCAAATATCCACGAAGATTACATACAATACACCTGTGTGGTTGTTAGCCAGACGCTAAAATACTTTTGTAGGCGCTCTGTTGTGAGTTGTGAATACGATTCGTTGCTTACGGTCCAAAAATAACGTTTCAGAATAAAGTAGGCAGCGTGCGAAGTAGGTAGTCACTTTGAGATGTAGGCTGAATGCGAAACAGGCTGTTTGCTAAGTAGGCCATTTGCGAAGTAGTCGAACAGAGAAGTAGGTATGATGAGAAGTTGGCCATTTGAGAAGTAGACCCCTGGCGCCCGAAGGGTTATTTACAAAGGTACGTAACATAGAAGAACAAAGTGATTGGTACTCGAACTCACGACCTCCCGAATGTGAGGCCGGTGTTCTACTGCTGCGCTTCTACCGCTTTTACCGTTTATAAAAAATGTATTGTTCGGTTATTCCGCTTTGGAGTGGCACTGTTGTAGAGATAGTGTTTCAAACCATACTTATGAGCTAATAATAATTAATTGGCGTTCATTTATGCAGGACAATGATTTACCGAAATCTGCGATTTTGTTAGACCGCGTAAAGTGCGATTTTATTAATATTCATCATCATCATCATTCAGTCACAAGAAGTCCACTGCTGGACATAGGCCTCCTCCATGGATTTCCAAAAAGACCAGTTGAAAGCGGCTTGTATCCAGCGTCTTCCTGCTACTTGGATGAGGCCATTTGTCCATCTTGTGGCTGGTCGTCCTACGCTGCGCTTGCCGATATGTGGTCTCCATTCGAGAACTTTTCGGCCCCATGGGCCATCAGTTCTGCGTGCTATGTGCCCCGCGCACTGCCACTTCAACTTACTAATCCGCTGGGCTATGTCGACGACATTAATTAATGTAATACCTGAATTTCCGAAGACAAAAAATCAGAGAAAAAATCATAGACAAGTTGTTGCCAAACACGAACTCTAATTAGAGTATCTCAGCATTGCGCATTTTAGAAATAATCCTGATTCAAACGTTGCGTTAGCACACGTAAAGTTAACTTCAAGTTATTTAAGACTGTTCTTACGTGGAGCATGCTGTGTCGCTCGTACAATTTAACATTTTGATTATTGTTTCTCATAATTAGTGTTATTTAAGTTTTTGTTATATTATTATTAAATCACTACAAAATAAAAATAAATATTGTTATAAAATTAGTAAACTTTTGGTGAATGTGGTCTGAGGGACAAATTCAGATTACATAAGCAGCCTATATACTGTAGGGCACAGGCCGCTCTCAAGGAGAGAGTATGGGCTTAATCACCACGCGTGCCCACCGCGGATTGGCGATTTCAAGCGCTGAGGTATGTGAATAACTCAGACACTCAGGTTTCCTCACGATGATTTCCTTCGCAGTTAGCGAGTGGTATTGCCATGATTAAGTTTTCCAAAATATTTCAGACCTCTACGACGCTTTTTCAGGGAGATATCAAAAATTGTTATTTAGGCTTTTTGTAGTTTATTTTGTGCACATATATAGACCCGTTTTTCTACTGCTTCTCCTATACCCGAAGGTTTGCTGGAAGAAATCTCTTACAGAGATAAGCTCGCCTTTGTACATGTAATTTCTTATGTAATGTCCTGTTAAAAGTCTTGTGTGCAATAAAGTATAATAATATTAATAATAATAATTGCATGTTTTTCACCGTTTCGTCTGCGCGGCCATAGGGTTTTACTCTCATAGCGCCTAAAATATAAACCTCGGACTCGTTTAGTGTACTTCAATCTCTTTCACAAATTCAGATCTAGGTTTTACAAAATATTTCAGACCTCTACGACGCTTTTCCAGCGAGATATCGGCGATTACGTGTTTTTCGCCGTTTCGTCTGCCCGGCCATGGGGTTTTAGTCTCACAAGCAGTCAAAATATAACGCTGTGAGTCTGAGACAAATTAAGATCTAGGTTTTACAAAATATTTCAGACCTCTACGACGATTTTTCAGTGAGATATCGGTGATTACGTGTTTTTCGCCGTTTCGTCTGCGCGGCCATGCGGTTTTAGTCTCAAAAGCAGACAAAATATAACGCTGTGAGTCTAGGCAAATTAAGATCTAGGTTTTACAAAATATTTCAGACCTCTTCGACGATTTTTCAGTGAGACATCGGTGATTACGTGTTTTTCGCCGTTTCGTCTGCGCAGCCATGCGGTTTTCGTCTCAAAAGCAGTCAAAATATAACGCTGTGAGTCTAGACAAATTCAGATCTAGGTTTTACAAAATATTTCAGACCTCTATGACGCTATTTAGCGAGATATCGGTGATTACGTGTTTCTCGCCGTTTCGTCTTCGTGGCCACGAAGCTTAACTCTCATAGCGCTCAAAATAATATTTTATTATAATCCTTGGAGTAATTTTGTGTTATGCAAAGTATTTGACAATTCGAAATCAAGGTTTTACAAGTTATTTCAGACCTCTGCGACGATCTTGTAGCGAGCTATTGGCGATTTCGTGTTTTTCACCGTTTCGACTGCGCGGCTACGGGGTTTTTGTCTCATAACTCCTGAAGTATAAAAGAAGGATTTTTTCTTTATTTTTAATATTTTTTTACAAATTCAATCTGTTGTTTACCTAAATTGCAAGTCTTTGCGACGCTTAGATTTAAAGATATCCGCGGCCGCACAGTGGTCCGCGTTTCGATGGCGCGGCCACACGTTCAAACCCTCATATCTTTTAAACCATTGCTTTGACAAATTCACGGTTTTGGTAATCGACTTTGACGTTTTTTTACGAAATCTTGGCATGTAACTTGTTTTGAAAATATGCCGTGGCCGAGCAGTCGAAACGCACTTCAGCCACACAAGCAAACGGCATGTCGAAAAAGGTATAGAATATATGTAGGTCATCAATCCAGATTATATCTAGTAGTATTTTTTGTATTTCTTCGTAATAACCAGTACAAAAGAAAAACGTACGTAATTACTAAAAGCCTAGCAAAATTGTTCTGTTTTACGATACTTTTATTGTTTTCATGATTCATGAAGGCAATTCCATTTGCTCTCTGATTTAGATAGCATTTTGTTTGCCGTTCTGACAGTGATGTGATGTCATAAATTATTCATGAATGCGATATCAAAATGATATTGTAGGTACAGTTCTAGGAGAATGTCGCGGAAACGTTAAGTGAATCTCTTTGGGGTAGGAAGATAATAGGAATTGCGTAGGAACGATCAGCAAAAACGGTGTTAGTCACTAATAAAATGTTTTGTTTGAAGTGACAGTGGGCTTGTCACGTCTGGAGTAGAGACCACACACTGGCAAACGTAGCACAGGGCGCCCACCAGGCCCAAAACTCTGTTCCCTTAAACGGCCATAGCTAGTATAAATTTTTCATTGGTTTTGGACTTTATCTCAAGGAGGTAAGGTTCAATTTAAAGTGGGAACTGTTATCCCTATGGTCGAATAAGGGTTAATTCATTGTAGTAAAATGACAACTGGATGAACACGTCGATTTCTATTCATTGCCGCTTTAATTCTACGCGCGTGCACATATCAAACCTTCAATGCCACAATGGTATGAGAAAACACGACACGTAACCCGACCGCGTAACTTTTATTGTACTATAATATACTTAATGGTGTTTTTCACTTCAAATTTTCATGTTGTCAAGTAAACAATAAATTTTCTAAAACTTAATTTTTACTTCCACAAACGGTATCAGTTACAAACTTTGAGCTTCTTAACATCATTTATCTTCCAGAGCGCACCTAAGAAGCTGAAAGAAGCTGAAACTGATACCGTTTGTGGAAGTAAAAATAAAGTTTTAAAGTGAAAAACACCATTAACACTACATAATCGAGGCCCTGATCGCTGGATCAACGATCTGAGGCAGACTGCTGGTAGTATGAAATGATATATGATTTTGTCCTATTGATACCAGTTGATTTCCTTTTTTGTGTATGTGCAAAATAAAGTGTTTTCTGTCTATCTTCAACTCATGTATGATCGTAAGCGGAATAACTCTTCAACTCACCTATGAACATGAGTGGAGCAACTCTTCAACTTACCTATGAAAGTGAGTGCAACAACTCTTCAACTTACCTATAAGTGTGAGCAGAACAACGCTTCAACGTACCTATGATCGTGAGCGGAATAACTCTTCAACTCACCTATGAGCGTGAGTGGAACGACTCTTCAACTCACCTATGAGCGTGAGCGGTCCGAACACGGTCTCGTCCCTCGAAACGGTGCAATTCCACCTCCTGTGCTTGAACTGATACTGGCACTCTTCAATGCCGAGCCTAAGCCCTCGGCTGACTGACGCCATGTGGTCCTTATTCCGTCGGCATAAGCGCCTTTGTCCCGGTGTCAGCCCGCGAAGGCGTGAGCAGAGGCGGTAGGTTGGCGAGAGAAATATACTCGGCTGGGTCGCCCACTTCTCGAAGTCTTGAAGGGCCAGGTTACTGAAACAAAGGAGATAGGATGAGATTAAACCGAATAGAAGATAAGATATTCTATCAAATTGTGTTGCACAGATCCTTTTAACCTTCACCGTCACCTTCACCTTAACCTTTGACCCTTATTCAGATGACTGTCCTAACGGGTAGTGTGTGTAAAAGCACTATGCAAGAAGCGTTTTTAGTCCTGACCTTGAAAATAACGACTGAAAATAATTTTTATTTTCAAGGTCAGGACTTAGGTTAAAAGTTAAAATTCAAATCAAATCAAATCAAATCAAATATCATTTAATCCAAAGAGAAATGTACAAACACACTTAATGTACCTAAGTACGGTGAAGCTATATAATATAAAGATTTGGTACGGTACATTTAAGTAGGGAGACGAGCTGACACCCTTGCTAGATTAATATTAATCTGTGTTAAGGAGTGTCAGGCCCAAAACCCGTTATAAATTAAGGGGTGACTATTAGGTTGCAACTTCAAATAGGTAGGCTGTGAGTTCCAACATAGTTTACATTTCTGAAACTTTAAATTATATCGAAAAAGAGAGAAAAAAAGTACTACTAATTTATAAAAGAAGCCCTAAGTGTGTGTGTGTGTGTTCGTGTGTGTGTTTGTGTATGTGTATGTGTATGTGTGTGTGTGTGTGTGTGTGAGTATGGATGCGTTTGTGAGGGTATATATTTTATGTATTGGTTTGTATTTTTATTCGGGCGAGACAAAACTATCCTGACTTCACCAACTCCTCTGTTTCGTCATAAGATAGGTTAAGAAGGTGAGATTCAGTTTTGTGTGAGCACTCTTGAAGTGAAAGAAGGTGTATGGGAAGACTGGCACTTTGTTGTAGAGGAAAGGGCCAAGGAATGGAAAGAACCTTTTGGTAAATGTGAATTTGGGAGCTAGTGTAGGGCATATTCGATCCTTTCTTCTTTTAGTGATATTGGAGTGTGGGATTAGCTTGTGTTGCATTAATAGGGTATTTAAGATGAAGAGTTGTCTCACGTTTAAGACTCCACATTCTTTATATAGTTGATGCGAAGGAAATAAGATGGGTCGGAAGGTGGCGATCTTCAAAATAGCACGTTGGGCTATTTCGAGTGGTTTCATAGTAGTTTTCGGTGCTCCACCCCAAGAGACTATGCAATATGAAATTATAGACTGACACATTGAGAGGTACAACATGCGAATAATGGAGGAATGAGCGACGTGTCTCATTCTTTTAAATATATAAATTAGTTTACGTACTCTCCCACATAAAAGGCTTATGTGAGCTTTGAAGTTGAGATGTTTGTCAAGAGTGACTCCAAGGTATTTTATCGTATCTGTACTAGATATTGGCGGACAACTACAGTTATGTTTATTGAAACAAGAATGTGCTTGAATATGTAGAGGATTGCTGGGTTGCGAGTTAGACTTAAGAGAATAGGTAATAAACTTAGTTTTTGTGATGTTAAGGGTGAGAGCATGCGTACGAAGCCAGTCAAATACTAGATTAAAACCATGCTGAGCCTCATGCTGGAGATGTGTCCACGTATCTGAGATAACAGTGATGGCGGTATCATCGGCATAGGTTATAATATTGCCGTTAGGTAAAGATAAGTTGCAGAGATCGTTAATAAAGATAAGGAACAAAGTGGGCCCTAAAATACTGCCTTGGGGGACGCCATAGTTAATTGGTAATTCATCACTCAGATGATTATTGATTTTGACCATCTGAGTGCGGTTAGAAAGGTAGGAGTTAAACATTTCCAATTGGGAACCTCTTACACCTATTGATTCAAGTTTGGATAAAAGGGCGGGAGACGGGACTGTATCGAATGCCTTCGCTAGGTCGAGGAATATTGTCAACACTTTTTTTCGCTTGTTAATACCATTCACGACATTGTTTATAAGATTTTGAACAGCGTTTGCAGTAGAGAGGTTCTTCCTAAAGCCGTATTGATTTTTTGAGAGAACGTTATGTTTTTCAAGGAAATTCACGAGACGGATATTGATCAATCGCTCGATAATTTTGGAGAGGGCTGAGAGTACAGCGATTGGCCTGTAGTTATTGACTGCGTCCCTGTCTCCGGCCTTGAAAATTGGATGAATAATAGCCTTTTTAAACGACGTGGGAAATATACCTTTTTGGAAACATTGGTTGAAAATTAGGCTTAAGATAGGTGCGAGAATGTACGAATACTTTTTTAAAAAGATGGAAGAGATGCCATCCCAGCCAGTGGCCGCACATGATTTAAGAGAAGCAATAACGGAATTAACTTCGTCGGGGTCCGTATCTAGTAGGACAAAGGAAAAAGGGTGAGATGGAGATGGTGATGGTGAGCTGCTATGCGGTGAGTTGTTTATGACGATAGAGTTTGCGAGGTCTTTGCCGATATTAGCGAAAAAACTGTTAACGGCATTGCATGAGTCCTTAGGTGAAGTGCACGAGGATAATAACTGATTGGAGGGGAGATGAGTATTGGAAGAGTGGGTTATACGTTTAATAGATTTCCAGAGCAGTTTAGAATTTTTACCAGCTTTAATTAAATCCTGGGCATCGTATAGTCTTTTAGCTTTCTTAATGACTTTGTTGCAAAAATTACGATAGCGGACATACGTTATTTTCAAAACAACATTATTAGGGGACAATTTAGCTTTTTTGTGCATAGAGTCACGGTTACGCATGCACTTAAGAAGGCCAGGAGTTATCCATGGCTTCAGTATAACCTTCTTACTAGATAATGTCTTAGTGGTAGTGTTTTTGGAAATAGTCTTAGATAAAGTTGTTACCAGTGCATCGATAGAGATACTTGGGTCGGTTGAAGTGGTTATTTCTAACAAATTCAATTGTTTCATATCCTTGTCTAGGGATTTATAGTCGATTACATTTATAGTCCTAATTGCAGGTTCATGGGTGGGTAAATTATTAATGCAAGAGAAAGTTGCGTAGTGATCAGTAACAGATGATTCAATTACAAGGGTAGTTACTGTTAGCTTTGTGCGAATAAATAAGTGATCAAGACAGTTGTTGGCTCTGGTCGGAAGATTGTGTGCTGGTAGAAAACCTTGGAAAGCTAAATGGTTGAGATAGTCGTGACAACGGTGGTCGGTGGACGTGGGCTTAATGTCGATATTAATGTCACCGGAAATAACTACCGTTCGAAAGGAAGTCAAGGTGTCAAGGAGCTTATCAAGATGGGAAATAAATTGATCAGTATTTGCGATTGACGGAGATCTGTAGATACATACCACAGCCGTATCTGCAAGCTTTAACACAAGGACTGATGCGGTATTTTGGAAATCTGACTCTTCAGCCGTGAAGGCGAGGTGGTTTTTAACAAAAACCACCACACCGTCGCTCTGGTTTAAATTGTTTGAGGTTTTGCATGTATAGTAGTTTAGAAGTTGGGGTAAAGTTGAATTTGAAAGACAAGGAAGCCAACATTCTGTTAATATTAGTATATCTATTTCCAAATTTATACGGTGAGTAAGAGTTTGGAAGCTATCAAAGTTAGCGTTTATAGAACGAATATTTTGTGTGAGAATTTTAAGGTTATTGTTATGTGATGGAACGTGTTGGTAACAGTTTTCAGGGAGGCATGAAACAGTTTTGGACAAATTGAAGTCATCAATGCAGTCTTGTAATGTATTAATTAACTCAGGCATATTTGCGGAAAAATATTCTGCTTTGAACATATGCACGTTCACATAGATAACAAAATGTCATAGTTAATAATTTATATCGAAACATGTTGTGTTGAAGTTGGGTTGACAGTTGTAAGAATATGGTGAGTATTTGAATTGGATGGAGTAGAGAAGCTATCAGGTAAATAAAATAAAAATTGTGTGGTTCAGTAGCTATTGGTAGAAGCTGGACAATTCTGTTTGAGTGTGTGTTGTGTTGGCAGGGATAGATAATTGTGTAATTATTTATTTTCTGTATTTTTGTATGTGTTAGGGAGTGTGTAGTCGTGCAAGAGTATGAGTGTGTATATGTTTGTGTAAAATTAATGAATAGGGCTAAAATGTAATTGAAAATGCTTTCTAATTTAAGTTTAAGTACAAAAAACGGTGGATAAGAATCACGATTCAAGTGCAGAGTGGATTGAACTAGTCATTGTTTATTCGACGCAGTGGTTAGTAGCGTCTCAAGTTGGCCTTCATTTCTCACGATGGTATACGGGTCTTCTTTTTTCTTCCTCAGTCGGACTTGGCCGTTCGACACCCAGCAGAAATCATAGTCATGAGCCTTGGAGAAATTCCGACATAGATAGAATAGTCTTTTGGCTGGCCCTGTGAGAAGTTCGGATAGGTATATTGGCGAGCTTAGATCCGCCATGCCAAGTTGTCTAGTGCTCAACTTGTCTTTCGCGTTTCGTTGGTTATAGTCCTTGGCACCCTTTAGGAGTAGGTTTTTAGTGAGTGTGTTCGCAAACTCGACGACAATTGAGGAGAATTTGTTTTCCTTCCTAGATGGAAGTCTGGCCACGTCACGAATGTCCGTAAGCTGCAGGTCTACACCCAGCTGTTTGGCTAGATAGATTATTGAGGCGTACAGAGACTCCTTACTCTCAGTATAATTTTTGGGAACATTTCTGATCTCCACTGATGTTTTTATAAGGTGTCTATCAAGAGACTCTACCTTATCTTCCAAGGTTGACAATTGTAGAACCATCACTTTTCTCTCTTTTTCAAGTGAATCAATTTTTCCTTGAAGAGAGCTCAAATGATCAGACATGGAGCTTAAAGATTTTTCAATTTCGATATTTGTGGTTTCGATTTTGGTTGATTGTGTCTTAATTTGTAGAATGAGTTCCTCCAGCTTATCCATTTTGGTATTTTGGGTGGCAAAAAAATCTTGCATCATGCTCATTAGTTCCGTCCTTAGGTTGTCGAGTTGATTAGGATTTTCGTCTGAAGACCTAGGCCTTTTAGCTCTTTGCTGAGAAATGTTTTCGAGAAAGGGAGGTCTTATCGGATCGACATTCGAGAGCTGGACAAGGTCGGTTTCCGAGCGACTCACAATGTTGTTAGGTGGCGGAGAGCGTTGCATTGTTATTGCTTGCGCAGCGTACAATCAGTCCGCAACCAGTCAGTAATCAGTAAGTGGCAGGAAGTGAAAGCAGTGTGATTTGTGGCTTTGTTAAAATTGACAGGCGTACCACAGTTGTAAATCGTTGCGTTGTTCCTTACGCAGGCGTTAGTGCAATTGATTGTCATACACTACCCTCCACAGAAATATAGTTGTATACTGAATTTGAGCACTACAAAGTGGATTTACAGAGCCTTAGGAGAATTCACAGGTCTCACGAGTCGCTTACACAGTACACGCAGACTGATAGAAACTATGCACAAGCACTTCCACTAAGAAACAGTACAACTTATCGAACTTTAGAATATTTGTAACGGGAGCAACAAACAACACGTCTACTCAGCTTGATGCGCGGGGGGTTTCACTTTATATTTTTGTTGATTTTGCACGCACACTTAAAACAGAAACAAATAAACAAGAATGTAGGCAGATAGGTGGCAAGGCTATAGACGGAGACCAGTGATTGCCACACGCCAAGGTCCTGACAAACCTCTTTCGACTCATCAACATTCATCAGTCGCTGCATGCACTCATGCACTCGAGGTTACGGGTACTTTTTATCTCGCGTCCGCTCGCATCTATACTTACCCCCGGTTTCTCGTACACTAACAAGCTGTTAATCTACTGTTAACAGCTGTCAGTGGTTTTTTTTTGTATGCACTTTGGTCAATTGACAGCTATTAATAGTAGATTAACAGCGTGTTAGTGTACGAGAAACTGGGGATTAGTCCCTTACCCATCCATATATTGGTATTTTTTTAATCCTCTTTCTTCCTTCTTCCTCTCCAACTGTCCAACATTTGCATGAAAGGTAATTCCCAGTACAGTCGACAACATATGAATTTCCCGCGTAACGCAACGGAATAGAGTCCACGGATCTATTGATCAACATATGGTCGACTGTACCTTGCCCAAGCATTCCACGAACCGATATATTCCTCTCAATCTCACCGGAACAAACAAACTTGACATTGAGCTCGGGCTGTGTATGGCTGGCGTGACGTCACATCTCGTGTGTCTAAGACAAAGTGACGCGTGATGGATGGGCGGGTTGTTTGTAGTGAGACGGGTTTGTGTAGAAAGTAACTACGAAGAAAAATACTGTCTCGATGGTCTAGCGGTAACATGCTTGGTTACCGACTCAGTACTTATGGGTTCAATTCTCAAGGGAGCTGCCCGTACTTCGATTCTTACAAACGGCCCCAGTGTAGGTGTTTTATCACGTCTGCGATTTCATTGTCTCGCCACCATAGCACCTGGTATCCTAGTTTGGTAAAAGGACGTAGGCTGTTGTGTTGTACATCTTTAAGTTTTCAGTAACTCTCTTGGTAGGTAGTTTCTAGAGGCTGAGGATAAAGGAAAGGGCGTGCTAGTTCTTTGTTCCTACTTTGTTGTATCCTAATAATCCTAAAGGCTAAAGACGTTGGCATGCCATGAATCAAAGGTGGTCACAGAGTGGTGGCTGAGACAGTACTGACATTGTAATCGGAACAATCACAAAACCACGTGTACCGGAGTGACGGACCACTGGCTTTTGTCAGTACCCGGTGGTAAAAAAGCAGCGTACAGGACATATGCAGATAGATACTAGATATGAGAACACTTTATTCCATAACCAGGAGAAAGAATTACAAATAGTTTCTTATATCTAAGTATTGGTTGCACATGTAGGTAGATGGAATTTCTCCCTTCCTCCTGTTATCTAAATTTAAACACCCTGTACTAAGGTTGGCTGTAAGAGATCTCTCTTAGAGATAAGTTCGCCTTTGTAACAATGCTATGTAATTAATTTTCTAATTTATGATTTGCAATAAAGAATATTGGAATCAAAACAGACTAGTATTATACCTACAAAAAAAACTGTAAAAATATCGTCACTTCACCTGTTTAGTGTACGTAGACGTTTCCACTAGGTACATGCACTAGAAGTGGTATTTAGCGGTCTTTTTAAATTTCGGAAATGTAAACATTAGTGAAAATAACATAACGTAGAGACCTTTGTAGTACTCATTTCGCATATTCAAGGTCGAATTGCTCGTCTGCTAATAAATACTTCCATGCAAAACCAGATGAGTCAACCCAATCTGTTATCACCTCTTATCGCACAGCTCAAACACTGTCCCACTAGCGCATAACGCCATCGCTTTCTATATAAAACATCAAAGGCTAATTAACACCTCATATTTCGAACGATCAACGATATAACACTAGCAAAATGCGGTTAACCACGCTACTGTTACTCCTCTGCATGGTGTCCTTAAACTCCTGCCAAAGCCATGATCTGCTGCTCGGTCAAGCGGGCTACGGCGATGTGGTCTTACACAAAGTGTCTGAGTGTAAATACGGTTTCCCTTTCATCGTGAGGACCAGCATAATTGAGTATCCGCAACCAGGGCAGCAGAACTTCGCGTACATCAGAGCTGTTTACATCAAGGACAACGACAGAGACGGCACTGGGGGTTACCCGACGGTGTCAGCTGGAGGTGTGGGCCAGAGGTTTATCAAGATCAAATTGAAGAGCCAACGAGGCAACGGGTTCAACTTCACGGTGACCGTGTACGGAAGATTTTAGAAGCTATAGTGCCCTGGTGGAATGTGTCAAAGTCGATGATTTATTTATTATGTGACCGGCATTGGCGTAGCTAGGGTTACTTTCGTGTCCCTTTCCTGCCACACCGTATTCTAATGCAAATATGTATTAACCTAACATGGGGTTGGTACTAGAACTAGACCACCTGGTTTGGGCACTGACCACCCGGAGCCCCTCCCCCCCCACTAACCAATCTACGCCAATGGTGACAGTATCAGTGATGTATTAATTAATTAAAAATTGATATTTTCGTTGTAATCGTTTAGTTTTGGGTTACCCTGAATCTTTTTCAGTATTTCGTTTATTACATATTTGTAAGTACAGCGAAAAATACAAGGATGAAACATAAATCGTGGCTACAACTATAACTGAGGCTGGAGTATCCTTCAATAAACTATGGTAATTGTTATGTTTACAACAGTAAAAAACAATGTACTTATCACTACAGTTGACCCCTTTATTTGACCCAATTAGATTGATAAGTATTGTTATTTGGGTCAACTCATGTTGGTTTCAAGGTTTCATATCTGTCGGTTGCTGTATAATATGTCGCTGGATGATGCGATACATCGAAGTTTCTCGAAAATTCTAGGGATATTGTGAAAACTCGGATAATTAGGTGCGGTGCGGGTGCGGCCGCCGATAAGAATCGCAGTCAGGGCCCTATTTCATAGCACTACAATTCAGGGTTTATCATGACAATCGCATAGCCGATTAACCTACAGAATAACAAAAAGGAAGACTGTTTGTAGTAATCGGCTGTGCAAAGCACATCAAATTGTCATAATAAACTATGATGATAGTAAAAAAACTATTTACAGGCTAAAAATTCCCCCATGGCGGGACCATGTCCCGCGTTTTTTAAAATTGTATAGTGCAACAAAAAGAATATAATATGATAGTAGTTTTATGAAACGCGGCCCAGATTTTTAACATTTTGTATGACCACTACCGGGCCAACTTGTGACAGTCATAATCGAACCTTAGAGTGTATCTTTCGCATTCCGCCTTGTTATGAAACTGAAATCCTCACTTTTTTCGTGCTTTGTCGCATTTATCTACTAATAACTCTCGTGTGGAAATATTCCCCAAGAGAACTATACATTTTTCCGGAACAAAAATTTGCCTATAAATCAGGTAATCATGGAATCTTTATCAGGTAGCTACTGATCTATTATATTATAAGATAAGATAAGAGTAGGTACACTAGATAACGATAATTACAAAAAACAACAGTTACGAAAGTACAGGTAAAGTTACAGTTATTGTGTTTGAGGTGATTTGAGAAAAGGTTTGGCGAATTTTGTTGAATATTACAATGTACTGGAATTTAAAATAAACGATCGAAAAACAAAAAAATGGTCAGAGTGGAGTCTCTTTTCGCTGCATTTTTCTCCGCTACAAATATACACGAAGGCAGCGGCTAACATTGTATGACCATAATCTCCGTGCTAAACTTCAGCGTTCAGCCGTCCTGCCGTGATTGAGTAACATAATCCATGGATGGATCCAAACATTCGCATTTATTTATAATTAGTAAAGTCAGTCGCTGGTCTCTGTCTACCCCTCTGGGATACGGGCGTGAGTTTATGTATGTATGTATGTATGTATGTGTATGTGTGTAGTAAAGTTAGTTCAGTCACTGAACTTCAGTGATACTCAGGTATGTCAGGGAAACATTAACGTTTTAGTTCAAAATATCCTTTGAAACTCGTATGGACGTGCATCTTTTGTTCAACTCAGCCATATCTGCACGTGCCTTATTTAAATGCAAATGAAACTGATTATCATACTAAGTAAGTTGTTAATTTGCTCTTTGTGAACGTGCATTATCTTTATCAGTACAACTTTTAACAAGAGATTGTCCTGTGAGATGGTCACAGATTGTGACTGTAGGTACTTACCAAAGTATTTGAGGAATAAAGAAAATCAACTGAAAAAATGCGGCAGTACATCTACTTACTTGTCTATTTTACGTCTGAAGATGTTATTTTAGGGTTTCGTACTCAGCAAGGAACATATCAATCACGCAAAACGATGAAATAAATTGTTTAAGTATGTTGTTTTCCTGTCTGCATAGTGGTGCTGTTAAATTGGGTAAGCAGTTGGTTGGAGGGAAATTAATTCATTCAGGCAATGTTTTCCTTTATAGTTGGCGAGCGGTATTGCTGCTACAACTGCACAAATGTACGTAACTCATAAAACAAACTCACGACCTCCCGAATGTGAGGCCGGCGTTCTACCGCTGCGCTACCACCGTAGCAAATATTATTCTTTAGGCCCCTCGCCCACGGCGACTTTTTGTAGTGATGCTGTCGCGCGTTTCGTAAACGCGCAACAGCATCGCTACGAACGCGCTTTAGTCGCATTTAACAAAGCGCTGCAGAAGCGATGCCGACGCGCTACTAACGCGCTACAGCATCGCTACTGTATCGATGCAAAGGCGAGAGCGTATCGGAAGACATCGGGAGGAGAACGGCGGAAGGGTGGCGCATGAGTAGTGCAACACAAAGAGTTCGAGAGTGCTGTTGTCCATCGGTCCAACGGAGTCCATCTTGCAACTGTAGCGATCGAAGGCATTTTGGTTCCGCTACTGAATCGCATTTGCATCGCGACAGAAGCGCGACGGTATCGCGTTTGCATCGCGACTGAATCGTGTTTACGGTGGGCGAGGGCACACAACTAGCTCCCGCATTGCGACTGTATCGATGCGAACGCGCGACAGCATCGCTACTGCGTCGCTACAAAAAGTCGCCGTGGGCGAGGGCCCTTAAAGCGCAATTTTCTGTTTTTACGAAGCGCTAAAACCCCCTCCTTACTCCAACTCCGCATTTTTACTCCAACCCTGCCTTTGGCCCTACACGCACTGGGCCCGTTGTTAAAATGTGCAAAGCTGTAAACTTCAATAACTGTTTGTCATTAATAAATTCAGCTTTAAAACATTGTTCCGTGTTTTAGAAATTAACCTGTTTTAAGAAATTAGAGGAGGAGCGGTGGTAGCCTAGTGGGTAGAACATTGGACTCTGAAGCCAGAGGCCCAGGTTCGATTCCCAGTGCGGGCGTGTACCTATGACTTTGTTATCTAAGTTATGTACATTTGTGAAGTTATAGTAGCGATACCACTCGCTAACGGTGAAGGAAAACATCGTGAGGAAAACTGAGTGTTTGAGCTATTCACATACCTCAGCGCTTGAAAGCGCCAATCCGCGATGGGCACGCGTGGTGATTAAGCCCATACTCTCTCTCTGAGAGAAGGCCTGTGCCCTACAGTGGGACTTATATAGGCTGCTTATGCTTTAAGAAAGTATTAGAAACACAAGACTCTACAATGGACAAAGGGACTACGAAGCTAGTACTATTAAGTACTGGTAAGTTTCCGGCAACGCCTGATTCATTTTAATACTCGTTATTCTTATAAATAACTCATTTGCATTCTTATATAAAACTCTACAAGGAAGTCCTTTACCCTTAGATCGAGCCTAGTATTCATGAAGATAAACCAAGGCATCCTAACAACGAAACATACCTATCTAACAAACAAAATGAAACAAGAAGTATATTTTATATTACTGACGCTGATTATCTTAGTAAAATCTGAAGATCTTCTACTCGGCGAAATACAGAAACGTCCCATCTCCTTCTATGACACGTACCAACTGGCCGGAGGGAAAGGCACGGAAGATGTCACAGTGGAAACCTCAAGAAGGATTTACGGGATTCTTGTGAAGGATCTGAAAGGAAACGGAAACGCCCAAATCGTTTCCGGCGGTATTGAAAAATACGAAGTGAAGTTACGACTGAATGGTGCAAATAGTGAATATTTAGTTCTAGTGTTTATTTAGAGCTGGGGAACTAACCATTAACCAAGTCATGGTGTAATCCCACTTTAAATTGAACCTTATCACCTTGGAATAAAGTCCAAAACCAATGAAAAATTCTTGCTACCCATGCCTGGTTAATCGGTAACAATACAGGGTGTACAAACCTGTATACATAAAACTGTTTTAATAATACAACGTCGCTTGTAAAACGTCGCCCTCTCGTTTGGGAGGTCATGGGTTCGAATCCATGCATGGTTCGCATGCACGTAACTTCGAAAACAAAATCATTGGGACTTTGTTTTCGAAGTTACGTACATTTGTGAAGTTGTAGTAGCAATACCACTCGCTAACGGTGAAGGAAAACTTCGTGAGGAAACCCTATTGCTTGTTACGTACAATGGCCCAACTAAGAAGCTAAGTGCGGAAATCTAAAGTCTAACTACTAACTACAATACATGCTCAGCGAGGTTACGCCAGCGTAGTGGGACCTTTGCGTCGAAAGTGTCCCGGTAAGTGTCCCGGGGCGGTTTATTTTCTAACCCTCGGTTCTGGTACACCTGTTAATCTACTGTTAACAGTGACAGCTGTATATAATATTAACAGACTGTTAGTTTGAGAGACACTGAGGGTTAGTGTGTTTTCTTTGTGTATGTTTTCTTTTGTGAGTGTTTTGTATTAATATTGCGTTTTTATGTTTGACGAAGCTCTTTGCGAATTAATTTAATTTTAATATTTTGTGTGATAATTAATAATAAAAAAAGCTTATTGAATTAAAATAGTATTTAAAAAAATATGATACTTGGTTCGTTCTTGATACTCAATATTTTATTGATCTGGATTTTTGTTGACCCTTTGTTTTCTTGACGCAATATCATAGACTGTCCCATTCTGAGGCATTGCATAAAAATACTCAAAGCGTAAATAATACATACAAGTCAAAAAATAAAAATATTTTCTAATACAGGATCATCTTTACTAACAAGGAATGTCTGAAATAAACGAATATTATTATAATTGCAGCTGGTTTTTATAAAAAGTAATCCCATTTTATAATAAGTGTATAGCCATATGTATATGTAAGTATGTTATCGTATTATAACTTATTTATGTAATTACAAATCATCATCATCATCATCGGCCATTTGACGCCCATTGCAGGAGGACATAGGCCTCCTTCGTGGTTTTCATAACCATGATGTTTTGCCATGTAATCGCCACGCTTGGCAGGCGGGTTGGCGATCGCAGTATGCGGATGGAATCTCAGGAAGACGCTGCTGCCCGTCTCCTGGTAATTTATTTTCTTAGTCGCCTTCTACGACATCCACGGAAGGTAATAGAGTCAGGCTATTCTTAATCCGGCGCCACACGGAAATTACAAATATCTATCTTAATTTAAACACCCTTTGTTAAGGTTGGCTGGAAGAGATCTCTCTTAGAGATAAGTTCGCGTTTGTAATAATTTTTGTTGTATTATAATTCGAATTTACTATTTGGATGCCTAGTTTAGAAATAGTGATAAATATTATTATCGATATTGGTAGAGCGCGAGGAGCGCAATTTAAAAAAGTAATTAAACCCTGCAACGTTGCGTATTACAACGACTAATGAATGTTGAAGAAGCGAAAGAGATCTGCCAGGATCGTGGCAGGTAGCAGACCCTGGTCTCTGCCTACCCCTCTGGGATACAAGCGTGAGTTTATGTATGTAACCTCCTCAGTCCTGACCTCAAAAATAACAATGGTTTTCCATTGTTATTTTCCAGGTCAGGACTGAGGAGGTTATACCGTGATATTTTGGAAAATATAAACCTGAGAAAAAACTCATAGAGCAAAAAGAGTGGTAAAACACAAATTGGGGTGTTTCAGCAGATACGAATTTTAAAAATAACCCTGTATATAAGTACGTGTTCGTAAACATTACTGTACTCTATACTCTATGTTTTGCAAGGCATATAAGAGCCCATCTTCTAAAATTTTCCAATATTCAAGGCAATGATACATAGAAACCTTAATCGTACTTTTAGGTACCATTTAAAAAAAACCGTATCGGTCCAGCCGATGTCAAGTGACGCGATAAATGGCATTTCGTTTTAAGGGGATCCAGCGGGTTAAGCTGTTAGCTTCTAAAAGGCCCAATAAGACCGCCGATTAATTGTTATTTCGAGGTCATAAGCGAACGGGTGAAAAGATCATGAATAGAAAAAACAAAGAAAAATTGTATGTTTTAATATTAGTATTGCAATAAGGCCGCCAATTGTACTACATTTTTGTTAATATTATATGTTTGTGTTTTTTCTGGTACAATAAAGAATATTCTTATCTTATCTAAGGTAATAAAAAAAAACCAAGTGCGAGTCGGACTAACGCACGAAGGGTTTCGTACCATTATCTATACAACATTAGACACAAAGATCGAGAAAAAACAGCTAAAAATCACGTTTGTTGTATGGGAGCCCCCCTTTAATATTTATTTTATTTTAATTTAATTCTTTCTTTTTGAAGCGAATATAGAACTAAATATTCTGTGAATATTTCAAGCGTCTACCTGTTGCGGTTATTAATATCGAGCAAAAAACGGCAAAAAAAAAAGTGTTTTTTGTATGGGAGCTCCCCTTAAATATTTATTTTATTCTGTTTTTATTATACTATTCATTTGTTGTTATAGCGGCACCAGAAATACATCAACTGTGAAAATTTCAGTTGCCTAGCTATCACGGTTCATGAGATACAGCCTGGTGACAGACAGATAGACAGACAGACGGACGGTGAAGTCTTAGTGATAGGGACCCTTCGGGTAGGGAACCGTAATAAAGGAATGATGCACACAAAAACTACAATTCAACCGTATTTTTTTTAATATCACACTTGATAAATAACTTAAAAAGAACACCAGTCATGTAAAAATTAAACTTTTACTAAATTAAAATTAACTTTTGGTAGCGTACTGCGTGTCCTCATAATAGGGGGCATTTTGACCCCCCTTACTGTAGTACCTCGCCGTGGGGTCAGCGGCGAATACCTCAATTAGAAACTTGTAACCCCTCAGAATAGTCGGGCTCTTCAATCCGATAGTCACACTTCGAAGACTAATGCCACCGTTTTCAATGTAAGCTTCACCATCCTTGTCGTCTCTCAAGTCCGTGACGTAGACAGCAGTGACGACGTCATTACCTGTAGTGTTGACTGTGACCTCATCAGTCCTCTTCCACAACGCTGGGCTGGCCTCACGAATGTCACTGAAGATCTTTCTGGAATAGGTCTGGGCGAATCCCAAACGCAGGTCGTTGGCGTTTACGGCGGAAAGAAAAACAAATACTGAAAAGGCGATGACGTATAGAGTGGCGGCCATCTTGAAATTTAGCGAGTTACAAGTTTGAATTTCGATGAATAAATGAGGATCGCTCAGAGAGTTCGGTTTTTAAATAGGTGCTGCTAATTTTATTATTGGTTGTAAACACAGTTCTTGTAACGAGGTTACGTTTTGGTTTGTTTACACGTGTCTAGTAGTTACGAAAGTAGTTAGCTGAATTTTAAGATCCAGCCAGCTTTAATGCCATCGGTCATTATTTTTACTAATTTTTAAACTTTACAGCATCACCACCATCGCAAACATGAGTCTAAATTATTACTAGATGTGATTTTATTTGAGCTGTACTGATAAAAATATACCATAATGACTTTTTTTTATTTTGAAAATTAAGTAATTAACATTTTTTTACAATATAGCCGCTTTCGGAAACCAGCGATCGTTCTTTATAGTGTTAGAAGTTTTGTTGGGTACAACATAAAAAATTATGGACGGTTTGGCACGCTAGATACCTAGCGTCATTGACTGAATGTGTTAGTGAAGTCGGTCGTCAAAATTTTATTAATAGGATTTGTATTTCTGAAATTTCCGAAATGCCTACTATTCCCTCAACTATTCCCTCGGGCAGCGCAATACGTTCTATACAAATCCGTGCGCTTGGAGAACCCAGCCTTAACTAAGATTATAAATTGGGTGTGAATGCCTGAGCACTTCAAATGAAGTTAAAGTTTAATTGCGTACTAAGGCCAACTTGCACTACTTCTTAAATGCCGATTTAGGGACTTCATGACGTATACCAGCGCCACTAATGAAAAATCAATCATATCTTCTTTTTCCGTGTTTGCAAAAAGTGTCTTTCAATTCTCGCAATCATGAAAATAGTGATTTTATGGCTCACGACCGAAAACCTATGATAATGCCTCTAAGACTAATAGCATTTATACCGAAAACGGCTGTTTTTAGCAAAAAAGTATTTCCCCGTACTCCGTGTGGCGCCGGATTAAGAATAGCGCCACTCCATTTCCTTCCGTGGATGTTGTACAAGGCGACTAAGGAAATACATTACCAGGAGCGTCTTCCTGAGATTCCAACCGCATACTGCGATCGCCAACCCGCCTGCCAAGCGTGGCGATTATGGCAAAACCCTTCATGGTTAGGAAAACCATGAGGGAGGCCTGTGTCCTGGAGTGGGCGTCAAGTGGCTGATGATGATGATTTCTGCTAAAAATGTTTTAAAAATCACTACTTAAATGTTTGTCTATAAATTTGCACATTGGGAAGCCACTTTTAGTGAAAGTTATTTGTATGTTTTTTTTAAGATGAAACGACATTTAAATTTAATATTTTATGGACCTCATCCAAGTGGCAGGAAGACGCTGGATGCAGGCCACTTCCAACCGGTCCTTATGGAAACTATGGAGGAGGCCTATGCCCAGCAGTGGACTTCTTCTTTGAATGATGATGATGATTTTATGGAGAATTTTAGTTAAATACTACTTAAGCCCCTCTAGGGAAGTGATGCAAGTCAGCCTAAATCACTAAACACTTGTAAACGAAGCGTAAGACAATTGACATCGCAGCTGGGTAGGTTTCCGTTGTTTGTGACGTGACGTCATGAACTATGACGATAACACTTTTCGAGATCTGTTAACTATTGGTCTATCAAAATAAACATATACATGTTAATTGTTTAAAAAAGTTATCGGTTAATAATTGCCAATGGCTGAAACATGCTCAGATTTCAACTGGACCTCGATTCTGTGCATTATTAAAATACCCTTTATTTGTCAATTAAGACCAAAGTTACATTTTACAAGTTAAAAATCTTTCTAAAAGAAAATAGTTGTAATATTTAAAATAATTGTAAATAACAAAATCTTTAAAAAAATAATTTTATTTCTATTGTTATGTTATCTCCATATTTCCCACTGTAGTACAATGACGTATTCCCGGTTGGGTCACTAAACTCTGTTCCATAAACTTAGTCAGTAAAATGACATTTGCGATGTGACCAGTATTTAATAGAAAAATAATAGGGGTGTACACAATCGACATAAAATATCGACTTAGTTTTTTTTCATAGTTATCTAGCAGGATCACTATGAACTAATGTTAGATACTTTTACGCGAGTCCAATTCGCACTTGCCCGGTTGTTTTACTTAAAATGTAAAATACATGGCTTAAATTTGGTGACACTTCAACGCTGGGTAGACTGTATCTTGCACACGAAAAAAGTTGATAATGAAATGAGGAGATTAGACAAATTGATAGATGGCGGAGTAGATACATTTATAATTAATGTAAGCGATACAGACGATAATACTTCAGTCTCATTTTATTCAGAATAAAGAAAATAAACTTATGACGAATATTTTTTTCCATTCAATTTCATTTTGATATACTTAATAGTTGTTTTGCTATACCTTAAACCTTCCAAATATACACAACCTGATCCTTATGTTTATATTTTTTCTATTTCATTAACAGGCTTATAATTTGTATTTCAGAATAAATTAAGAAAAAAAATTTTTACGACAAACATGACAATATATATTTTAAATGATTTAGGTTACTTCATCTTAATAAAATAAATTTTCCACTCTGTAATTTAAGCCCACTAACAACAATAGTACGAAAAATAATTGATTATGTCGTTAAATCGATCGACTAATGGACATCCCTATTTTAGCTGGCATCCCTTTACACTAACATGACAGTTCTAATTGTCAATTTACTGACTTGAATTACGGTACAAAGTTTAGACATTTTTTTCATTATATTGAGAAAAACAGCTAGATAAACCTATGTATTGTATTATGTATGTATTATAAGCTCGCCTTTGTACATGTAATTTCTTATGTAATGTCCTGTTAAATTTCTTGTGTGCAATAAAGTATAACAATAATAATATTATATTGTAAAATTTCCCTTAACGTACATTCTTTCTTCTTTCTTTTCTCTTTTGAGCATTCATTTGGTCAAGATTTACCTGTGATTGCACTATCGACTGTGGTAGCCTAGTGGGTAGAACATTGGACTCGGAAGCGAGAGACCCTGGTTGGATTCCCAGTGCGGGCATGTGCCTATGACTTTGTTCTGTAAGCTATGTACATTTGTGAAGTTATAGTAGCAATACCACTCGCTAACTGTGAACGAAAACATCGTGAGGAAACATGAGTGTCTGAGCTTTTCACATACCTCACCGCTTGAAATCGCCAATCCGCGGTGGGCACGCGTGGTGATTAAGCCCATACTCTCTCTCTGAGAGAAGGCCTGTGTCCTACAGTGGGACGTATATAGGCTGCTTATGTATGCACAATCGACTCGACTGTAGGTAGGTATTATCACACGTGCAATGGAAACGTATACTCTTTAGTCTAAGCACGATGGTCCACGTGATCATTAATAACGAAGTTTCCTAGTGCGATGTTGTGCGATTTTATTTGATTTATGTGAGATGACGTCATTGCCCGTTCAGGGCATAGTTAGCGCAGTAGCAAGTTAGGAAACATGCAAACAGTGGACTGATATTTTTAATTATCACCTACCGACTTAGGGCACTAATACACGGGCGGCACGTTGCGAACGACAGTGACGGCCAACTGCAGCCGTCGACGCTTGTCGACGGCAACCGGCGCCGCAAATATTTGACGCTGACATATCGATGACTGCCGTCGACGAGTGTCGACGGCTGCAGTTGGCAATGCCGTTCGCAACGTGCCGTCCATGTATAAGCGCCCTTAGGTGGTAGCTGTTAAAAAATAATAAAGTACCTCCAATCCATCCATTAACCAGTATTTACCTGCATTGACCTCGACCTAGGCCAATTCAGTTTAATTCTTTCTGTCGTCGGGCAAAATTCTAATCCAGCAACTACCAGCAATCTACCTCAGATTGTCGATTCAGCGAGCTTACCACTTCCTGGTCTCTTTTCGAGAACCTTTGTGCCCCATCGGTAATCGGTTCTATATTCTAAATGTCATATATGAAGCAACGGACGTCAAAAATGAAGGCCTAACTTCGTTTAGGGTCAATTAAGGTTTGTTCGATACAGTAAAATTGAGGCTCAGTTTTGTTGGCGTTATTTGTCAATCTCTATCGAACAGACTATACCGGTACAGTCATCGACATAACATTGACTATTTGAACAATACGTCATATCATAACACGTCGCACCTAAATACTATTCCTACCATTCATAAATAGCGATGATTTGACACTCACATGCAAATTAAATGTATAAACATGGTTTTTTCAGGAGAACTATTCTAAGTCAATTGTTGTAAATCTATCTTGAAGCTCAGACGGGTTTTTTAAACATCGCACTTATTTAAATTATCAATATATACCTGAAAATGTCTCTACTTATACTTCTAACGTTTTCGGCTTTGTTTATTCCTAATACAACAACTCACGACTTATTCCTCGGATATCAAGATTACAGTTCAAGGTTAATATACAGCAAAGTGCACCAAGCCAATCCCGCCATTTGGGTTCGATCTGAAGATATCACCGTCAACTGTTCATCGAGCCAGATCATAAATGCCATCAAGATAGTGGATCTGAGGGAAGACAAATGGGGGGAAGCTTGGGTGAAGAACGGAGGGATTGGACAGAGATCCGTTACAATTGAATTGGACAGTCCAACTATCTTCCGTGGATACAACTTTTGGGTGGAAGTGTACGCAATCGAAACTGGCTACTTTATGAACAGTCATGGGAAAAAGTGATTTGGTGACTGCTGCTTGTGATTGTTTAGTATTAATATTTTTTCAGTATATGCATGTCAGTATTAATTGTTATTTAAATATTATTGTTTATTACTAGCTGACTCAGCACACGTGGTTTTGCCATATAAATTAGCCTAAGACCTATTCTCAGTCCTATCAAATATGCACAATTTTTTTTATAAAAATCGGTGCAGCCATTTCGGAGGAGTTCGCTAACAAACACTGTGACACAAGATTTTTATATGTATATTAGATAATAATAACCTGAGATTGGCATCGGTGAAGGTCTCAGTTTTTTCGTCTGGAAAAATGGAGAGGAAATGTAAAAAGGCTATACCTCTACCATAAGGGTATACTTTGGCATCTCTCATTGGCGTAGATTGGTCGTTTAGGTCTTTTAGGGTAATCGCCATACTACCTACTATGCTCAAGCTACGAATATATTCCAATATCTATCTCAGATTCTGTTAATATTCCTGACGATATTTTCATATTGTTACTGTTATTTATTATAAGTATGATTATACTAATAATAAAAGAATGCTCTTGTTTGCAAAATATTAAAGTTTGATGTTATCAAGTGAATTGTGTTTATTTCCGCATGTGTTAATAATTTGCGAGGAAATGTTGAGGCTCTGTAATGTTTACCGACGAAAATATTATGTAATTATGTCAATGTCGAGTTACAAAAATGTACCTATCCTCAAACTAAACTTATAATATTCAAGGTCTTTCAAGGTTACAATTGGTTTAGATAGTCAGATTGTTCATCAATGTTCATCAGTGATCAGTCGTCAGTGACCCCTTATAATTTCTTTCGAGTGTAGTTTGGACCTTGGAGCAACCTTATCGTGAAGTCAATAAAGTTGAATTAAATGTCTATCCACGTTACAACTGGCCGGTGCGAAAGACGTGCGAGCGGCATGATTTGGCGGAATTTAGCAAAGTAATTTTCACATTTTAATGCTAAAACAATCCTTAAATACCGAAGTTAGAGAGTACAATACTAGTACAAAAAATCCCGTTCCCGTATCGTGTCTGTCCGCCGCACATGGCCGGGTTTTTTTGCGCAGCTAACAGGCTCTAACCAAGGATTTAGAAAGAAAGCAACACATTTATTGGGACAAATTAACACGGCCGATTTAAGGTCGGCCTGTTATAATTTGGATAGTCCTTCATCATTATCATCAGCCATTTAACGCCCACTGTAGGACATAGGCCTCCTTCGTGGGTTTCATAACCATGAGGGGTTGTGCCATAATCGCCACGCTTGGCAGGCGGTTCGGCGATCGCAGTATGCGGTTGGAATCTCAGGAAGATGCTGCTGCCCGTCTCCTGGAAATCCATTTCCTTAGTCGCCTTCTACGACATCCACGGAAGGAAATGGAGTGACGCAGTGACGCTATTCTTAATCCTGTGCCACACGGATAGTCCTTAAGAACGATTAATAAACACTTATTTCTACACTTCATTTTACGGAATTTCACTTTACAACAACGCAAAGGCAATATAAACAACACAAAGCTTACTCAAAAACATGATATAATTTCACAAAATAAGGTACAAAAGTGCTAGGCTCACATATGACTCAAGCGTAGATCTCGATCAAAAACCTGTACCCGGAACCTCGTTCGCTCTTCAACTTTATATGGACGAAATCAAACTCCAGGCCACCATGGGTTATTGACGGCTGTGCATTTCCATTGTCCAGATCTTTTATGGCTATTCCTTTGATCTTCGGTCCAGGATTAGGATAAGCAAATTGTAACTCTTGCTCCCTCACTAAAAATGGTATGGCTGACTTTTCCGCGCTTGTTTCATACACTTTCTTCACCAGTCCCTGGGGATCATAGACTTTACCAACTACAACGCTTCTACTCTGTACTGTTGTCACTATGACGCACAAAGTAAATAAAACTTTAAATAGCGACATTTTGAATGTGCTTTGAGTTACGTGATCAGTGTCAATCTGAATTATGATCTGAATATATGAGTCAGTGTAATGTAATGTAAACTGGGTAATCAGTTCGTGGGATAGGGAGGGGAGATGCTGGTGGTGGTGTGGGGGAAAGAGAAAGGGGAGGTCAAGCGGCCGGTTTTGTGGTTCACTGATGTGCTAAGGATTGGGTTACATTCGTCAGATTCATTGAAACCTTTGATTTGTCCAATGGTTAGTATTAATGATAGGGTAGGACTAAAATTGTAGCATAACTTATGGTATTATTTTCTGTACTAAGCAAAAACGCTCGCCTTTGTACAAATATGCTTATTGTGCGGTGAAGATTTTTTTAATCTAACCTAATGAGTAATTATCATCAGATACCTAGTCAACTTGTTCATTGACGTTTATAATTAGCGTCATACGTCAATGACATTAACGTTTATAATCTACGTTAACGTTTATAATCTTCTCACAATTATAAAAGTAACAGATCTACATACACACCTACATAAACTCACGCCTATATCCCAGAGGGGTAGGCAGACACCAGGGACTGCCACTTGCCACGATCCTGACAGATCACTTTCGTTTCCGCAACATTCATTTGTTATTGCATGCACGCACGCCGGTTTCGGGTACTATACAACAAAACAGACCTATACAAATAAGCATAAAAGATTTACATCCAGTTTCTCGTATACTAATATAATGTTAACAGCTGTCCGTTGGCCAAATGCACCAAACAATAGTAGTTTATGTGACTGTCACATAATGAGGGTTATTAAAACACGAGCGAGATTTTAAAAAACGAGCCTTGGCGAGTTTTTTAATAGCATTGACGAGTGTTTTAATACCAATTTATGTGCAGTCTCATACACTACTTTATCTACACTCATGTCTTAATCTTCAAAGTAAGGAATCAAAGGAAGACACGTTTGAGAAGCTTTGTACTATACATAAATCTACGGTTATTAACGAAACTCATATCGAAATGAAACAAAATTTTCAATTTTAAATTGGTGGAGTTAAGTTCTCAAAATTATTGCCGTCACTGTCAGATTCAGACATTTTTAATCCAATAAATGAAATTTTTGAAACAAAATGGCGCAATTTCGACAAAAGTATTTTGACATTCAATCGTCTGCACTCAGTTTTGCGCGCGCAATTTTAGGTATTTTTAGTTGCACTTTTGGTACCACGAAAATGAAATTAGGTTTTTTATAGAGTCAACTTTTGACATTATAAAAAAAACCTAAGTTTTGTTCCGTGATCACAGCAACACTTTAAAAAAAATAACTGTAACATAAAGTGAAAAATCTGACCTTTAATGTAACTTTATATTACACTTTTTTTTTAATTTTCTTTAAAGTTATGTATTGTTTAAAGCCTGTCAATATGTGTTTACCTTTGAATTCTTAATTTGAAGATTATAATATGAGTGTAGATAAAAAAACAAATGACACCTTTTAATAGTAGATTAAGAGATTGTGTTTGAGAAACTGGGTATACTCTTAGACAGATTTGTCGTAAAGTCGAAAGAGTTGAAACCTGGACTTTTCATCCATTGTGGATTCTGCTCTGCACATACCATTCATTCACTCATCAACAAGGCAAGAAAAACCCTAAAAAATACTTAAAACACAATATAATTCACAAAAACATTTACAAAAGAACCAGGCTTACATAGAACTCAAGCGTAGATCTCGATCAAATATCTGTACCCGGAACCTCTTTCGCTTTTCAACTTTATGTGGACATAATTGAACCCTAATCCGCCACTGACAATCGATGGCTTCGCATTTCCATTGTCCAGATCTTTTATGGCTATTCCCCTGATCTTCAGTCCAGGATTCGGGTACGTAAATTGTAACTCTTCCTCCCTGATCAGCAATGGGACGCCTGTCCTCTCTGCCGTTTTCTCAAAGACTTTTGTCACCAATCCTTGGGGATCATAGAATTGACCAACTAGAACGCTTTTACTCTGTACTGTGGCCACTATAACGCACAGAATAAATAAAACTTTTAATAGCGACATTTTATATGTGCTTTAGGTTACGTGATCAGTGTCAATCTGACTGTGTGAGTCAGTTTAAAGTGTGAACTGGTAAACAGTGAGTCGGAGAGAGAGAGGAGATGCAGGTATTGGTATGAGGGAATGAGAAGGGAAAGGTCAAGCGACAGGTCTTATAGAAGCAGTGTGGTTCACATTGAGTTATCTGTGTTCACAGGTCAGTAATGATTGGGTTACATTCGCAAACATATCACCAGAAGTTACCCGGTACGGGAAGCTCACTTGACTACTCAAACAGAGGTCGTGGGTTCGATTCGGGTAGACGATCTGAAACAGATTGCTGGCTGGATGTCGATGACCGAGGACAGTAGATAGATAGATAAAATGTTTTAAACTGTGAAAAGTGGCGTGCCTTGTGGGAGGCTTAGGTCCAGCAGCGAACGAGTACAGACTGATTGATTGATTGAGAGCACCCTGCCTCCTTATTTTAGGAGAGACTTTGTAATAAGATGGTGAAACTACTGCATAGAAAAACTGTAAAACTGTAAGCAACTAGGTAGGCTAGGTATGCGTAATTTCCATTTTTATGTACAATAATGTGTTCTCCGTGTTGCGCCGGATTAAGAATAGCGTCACTCCATTTCCTTCCGTGCATGTCGTAGAAGGTGACTAAAGAAATCATTTACCAGAAGAAGGACAGTCTTCCTGAGATTCCAACTGCATACTGCGATCGCCAACCCGCCTGCCAAGCGTGGCGATTATGGCACAACCTTTCATGGTTAGGAAAACCATGAGGGTGGCCTGTGTCCTGCAGTGGGTGTCAAATAATGAAAGTGTTCTCTATCTATCTATATATCTATATCGTACAGTCGACAGCACATCAACCCTGTATATTTTAGGTACCTGCAAATGCGGCCGCTAACGTAACTTAATAGAATACAGCCAACAGCAGTTAAAATATTTTTGTTAGAAATTAGCCCTTTAGGGGCTCCAGGCAGTAAAACTAGCGCCACCGAAGAAAAAAAATCATTATTATCTTTTTTTACAGATCGTATTTGCAAAAAGTGTCTGTACACGCTCTCAATCATGTTAATAGTGATTTTTACGACCCGTGGCTGGGAACCTAGGCAAAAAGGACTAGATAGCATTAACGTCAAAAAATACGGCCGTTTTTGGCATAAATGCTATTTAGTTTCAGGTTCGTGTTCCTAGGTTCTTTGTCGTGGGTACTAAAAATCACTGTTAATATGATTGTGAGATTGTACAGACACTTTTTGCAAATACGATCTGTAAAAAAAGACTTGGTGGCGCTAATTAGCCCACTGGATCCTCTCAAAGTAACTAATTACAATAGTAGTGTATGTGACTGTCACATAATGAGGGTTATTAAAACACGAGCGAGATTTTAAAAAACGAGCCTTGGCGAGTTTTTTAATAGCATTGGCGAGTGTTTTAATACCAAGTTATGTGCAGTCTCATACACTACTTTATCTACACTCATGTCTTAATCTTCAAAGTAAGGAATCAAAGGAAAACACGTTTGACAAGCTTTGTACTATACATAAATCTACGTCTATTAACTAAACTCATATCGAAATGAAACAAAATTTTCAATTATAAATTTATTTTTAGTTGCACTTTTGGTACGACGAAAATGAAATTAGGTTTTTTATAGAGTCAACTTTTGACATTAAAAAAAAAACTAAAGTTTTGTTCCGTGATCACAGCAACACTTTAAAAAAAATAACTGTAACATAAAGTGAAAAATCTGACCTTTAATGTAACTTTATATTACACTTTTTTTATTTTCTTTAAAGTTATGTATTGTATAAAGCCTGTCAATATGTGTTTACCTTTGAATTCTTAATTTGAAGATTATGATATGAGTGTAGATAAAGATTTTTTTTTCTTTGGTGGCGCTAATTAGCCCACTGGATCCTCTCACAGTGCGCGTATGTAAAGGTAGGTGTGTTAAGAAGAAGGAGAAGAATATTCTTTATTGTACACCTGAAAAAATACGACATGGATTCGAGGTGGATGTTCTAAGTATTGTACTTTCATTTGAATAAAAAAATATAGACTTACGGAATATATTTTTTGTAGAAATAATATGTATAGATAGATAGAAAGAAAGAAAGAAAAATGCCTCGTCTTCTGTATAATTTTAATAATATAACCGGTGCCATGGAATCCCTCCTTTATATATTAGCACATTATGCATTGATAACAAGGCTAGTCACAAGTCAAGTATTATAAACGTGTACAATCAATACCTAACCGAAGAACGATAGGAATAAGTATTCTTGGAAACACAAGTCGAATCATTTATCTCCCGACGTTATTCGGGTAATCCCTCTTACTATAAATTCTCTTTACTATACATTTTCAAAGATTTTGTTAACGATAAAGGTAAACATCGTATCCAATCCAATTCATCAGCCCGCACTCGTCCACGTCCACGTCCCGTCCGTCCGTCCGTCTGTCTGTCACCAGGCTGTATCTCAAGAACCGTGATAGCTAGAGAGTTGCAATTTTCACAGATTATGTATTTCTGTTGCCGCTATAACAACAAATACTAAAAACAAAATAAAATAATTATTTAAGGGGGGCTCCCATACAACAAACGTGATTTTTTCTGCTGTTTTTTTTTATCTTTGTGTCTAATGTTGTATAGATAATGGTCCGACTCGCACTTGGCCGGTTTTTTGAATAGTTTCCATAGTTGAATAGTTTAGTTGAATAGTAATAGCTATTCATTTTGGGCACCGAGTCCAAAATAATAGGGGTTAAAGTATGAAATTGCCGTTTTATTGCAATAGGTTCTTTGAATTGACATAGAATCTTCATGGTTTGAGGTTTTCGAATGAAACTTTTTTCAAATGGTTTCTATGATGTTCTTTTTTTAAAAAATGTGAAACATTTGAACATCGACTTTCAATTGTTTTTGTTATTCAATTTAGACAAGAAAGATGGATACTGCGAAAATTCGAGTGATTTTTGAATACGAGTTCCGACATGGAACTAACGCGGCAGAAACAGCCCGCAATATCAATGCTGCGTTTGGAGAGGGGTCTACTAATGAACGCACCGTGCGATTTTGGTTTAAACGCTTTCGTGATAGAAATTTCGACTTAAAGAACGAGCCACGAGGAAGACCGCCCACACAGATGAATAACGATGAATTAAGAGAGATAGTGGAAGCCGACCCTAGCCCAACTACCCAGGAATTAGCGGCATGGTTTAACGTTACCTTACCCACAATATTGACTCACTTGCGTCAAATCAATAAAATAAAAAAATACGAAAAATGGGTCCCTCATAATCACTCGAATTTTCGCAGTATCCATCTTTCTTGTCTAAATTGAATAACAAAAACAATTGAAAGTCGATATTCAAATGTTTCACATTTTTTAAAAAAAGAACATCATAGAAACCTTTTGAAAAAAGTTTCATTCGAAAACCTCAAACCATGAAGATTCTATGTCAATTCAAAGAACACCTATTGCAATAAAACGGCAATTTCATACTTTAACCCCTAATATATTTGTACAATACCTCCATCGAATTTAAAGGTCATGTTCGTTTTTAGTGCTGTAGTGTTTTAAAGTAGATTTTTGGATAGATAGATAGATAACACTTCATTGCACACCAGTAATTTACAGTTATAATATTTATTTCTTAATAGTATGCAATTGGCGGTCTTATTGCTAAAAGCGATCTCTTCCAGACAACCATACTATTTATTTAACCCGGCCCTATACTTAAAGAATTGATTGTCTCGTCGTTGCAGCAACAAAAGCTATTGTTGACATATTCACAGGTAAATCATGTAGGTACCTATCAGTGAATGCATTTGTCAGTGCTTTAGCGAGAACTTTTTATAAATCATTAGGTTATGGTTATACCTTAGGTTAGGTATACGGCATCTAACTTATAGAGCCTCTGAGAGAGCATTACTTATACTCGTACTTAGGGTTCCGTACCTCAAAAAGAAAACGTAACCCTTATAGGATCACTTTGCTGTCCGTCCGTCCGTCTATCTGTCAAGACCCTTTATCTTGGGAACGCGTAGAGTATCAAGTTAAAGGTTAAACTCAAACTTAAGCTCAAATTTAACTTCTTCTAAGTTAACTAAATAACAAACTTAAGTAAAAAAAAGTTACGGCTGTTTATGCCGCAAAGAACGTATATTATGACATTCTCAAGGGAATTAAAATTTATAGGGTACTTGCGGTTCACCTAGAACTATTAAATTTGGCAAGTAACATCGTCTTATGCTACAAGTACAGGGAACAATCTGAAAAGTGTACATTTCTAATTAAATAATTAAAGAAATAGTCTTTGACGTTCGAGATGAGCTCGGTACCTACAAATTTGTACGGAGCCCTCGGTGGGCGAGTACGGCTCGCACTTGTCCGGTTTTTTTTATAAATAAGGCCCTTAATGTTTTATGTGGAGATGAAGATTACAAAGAAACTCCACATACTTACCTTGGTAGCATAAAAGTGTCATCACTCTGTTTTTATTCTCCAGACTCTCGGCCTTATTGATAAAAACACGATTCCTCTAAAACCAATCTAATACTCTATTTATTTAATCTGTGGCTACATCTTTTCCTTGTAAAATCTCCACCACAGACGTTTTGGAGTGATTCAAGGAGCCGAGTTTTTATAAATAAGACCGTTAACTTTTATGTCTACCTAGTACCTAACTAGGTAGGTAGACAGTAAAGTTGATAAATTGCAACCGCTGCGTTGGGTTTGAGGACGGAATGTTGATGCCATTGATAAAAGTTGATAACACGATAGATATGGTCAGACAGAATTAAATAAAAAATAAAAACCGACTTCGAAACACTCAGCACTAAAAAGTTAGAAATAATTTAAATAATTAGAAGTATTTATACATGTAGGTATTGTAGAAGTATAATTTGTAGTCGGTGCCCAGTTTCAAGACCAGCACATATATTTTGGGCACCGGCTCCAAATTATACTTCTACAATACCTAAATGTATAAATACTTCTAATTATTTAAATTATTTCTAACTTTTTAGTGCTGAGTGTTTCGAAGTCGGTTTTTATTTTTTATTTAAAAATTTTTATTTTTCAATTTTTAGTGGGGGAGCGGGAGAAAAATAAATAAGTCCCTTATTACCATAATTTACCCTACTTAATTCGTTGCTTTAAAATTTGATGTTCTAAATTTCCATCTCCGAAAGTCCTCACCACTACTTTTACGCTATTTTATGAAACATACGGATATTACTAAAGGATGGGCCCATTAGGGCTTATTTACTGCTGTCCATTGAAGAGTTCCGTTCTCCATCTCTGAAAGTCTCCATCAGATCTTCAACAAATTAAAATGGGACCAATAAGACGTTATACCTGTTCGAACGAAAAAAGAATTGTCGAAATCGGTTAAGATTTGACGGAGTTATGAAGAAACATAGCCAAAAAATATATATACGCGTCGAATTGATAACCTCCTCCTTTTTTTTTGAAGTCGGTTAATCATAAAAATGTAAAAAAGCTTTTGTTATTTTTTAAGCATCATCTACAATATTTCGTGTAGCTCTTAGTAAGCGCGGCATAGGTATTAAATTATCGAATTAAAAGTTGGTATCTCGAGATGTGGTTGACTGTGCAAATTGACAGACCTTATCAGGATATTTTTTCCGATAGCAAACACTTTAGTTTTGGACACTTTATCACCAGTTTTATGTTTAGTTTTGCACTGGAAATGTAGAGAAACCATTCAGAGTTTTCAATTTAAAAAAAAGTGTCAACGTAACAGTGGCCAGTGTTTTCAATGCAAGAATACAAAAAAAAAAAAATGTTTAAGTTTTTTATCCTCTTCGGTTTTCTACAAGGAATTTCGACAGAATCTCTCTACGAAGGTGCAAGACGACAAAACGACATTCTCATACACAGAAGTGAGCATGTAAAAAGATCTATATACTTCACTATACGCTACGATGATGTTGCGTTTCCAAAATATGACGACGAAGATGGCTTCCTAATAACAGCTGTCAATGTTGTGGACAATATCCACGATGGCGGCTCGGCAGAAGTGGACTGCGGTGGTGTAGGTCACACTTTTATCAATGTGCATTTGAGAAGTCATCTGGGTCAAGGATTAAATTTCACTGTTGAGGTATTTGGCATAAAAATAAAGTGATTTTATGATGACAACATTTTTGTTTGATTAGTTTTAATTAGGTGTAAGTTCCTGATGAATAAAAATAGCAACGTCACAACAATAACATCAAAGACAACACTGTAGGCGTCTCGAACACTGATGCGGTCTCGAACTAAAAAAAAAAGCCACAAAACATTTGGATATATATCCTTCTGGTGGCACTTACCTAATGACTTTATTGATGCAATAAATCAGTTCGAGCTAGCTATAAAGAAACGCTCGAAAAAAAAAAGATAGACCATCCACAGAAAGGCAAGAGATACACAGGTTGATTTGTGAGGTTGCATGATGGGTATTTATTGAGAGTCGTTACTACCAAACTTTTTCTACAGATTATTTTTTATTTCATACTTTGGTGTTAATATCAACATTATCAACAATGGCACCCGAATTTCATTTCAAGACATGTGAATCATTAAAAATATCAATTGTTAGCGAAGAAAATAAAATTCTTCGAGATAACCAGCTATCCACTAGGGGTACTTTTTCTCGATAGATAAAGATAACCATTGAACTATCAGTTAACTATAAGGAAACAATTTTTTTTTTAATATCTAGTTTATTTAATTGTATATCACCGAATAAGATGAATCTTTATTTGACATCATACGAACATGGGGAATTACGTACACAATGGTACATAGTAAACCACAAAACACATTTTAACATAATACAACTTTAGAAATAAGAAGTTGTCCAAATGGGCCGCCTCAGGCCGGTCAGTGCAAGATGCAAAAGCAGGGCTGCGGCGCTGATTTTCCCACCGAAGATTTTGAGACTGAGATTGAAATATTCACAGAATTTGTCTTATTATTACGAATAGCTCGTGATTTTGCTACGTTATTTTGTTCCCTATCGTGAAAACGGTAATTAGAAGTGTCAAATTTAATGTAATTATACTGCAGTCCTTACAGTACAAGAACAAATAATTAAAACCAGTCAAGAGGGAGCCGAATTTCTGCTGACAATCCCGAACTTGTTCCTCACACATTGTTCCTAAATATAAAGAAATATACAATACGTTATTTTAGCAACGCAACCCCTGAAACTGTTTCTTCAGCATCGATAAATTAAATCATTCCTGTAAGAACAAATAACTTTTGGTCTCTCTCTCTCTCTCTCTCTCTCTCTGGGAGAAGGTCTGTGCCCTGTAGTGGGGCGTAAATAGGCTACAGTAAAACAATGTAACATTCAATTTTTAATCCCAATCTGTTCATCAACTCTGTATAAATCCCAAACAAAAAATCTAAACTATACCTATATGGTATTATCCAATACAGCTACGTATCAGTGTTGTATTCAGTTGTATTAATATATATGTGATTGTACATATAATGAGCCGTAATAATTTTAAAGTAGCCCTAATGAGGGATCTACGTGGGATCTTGTATGGTGTCTCCGTTCAGAGTATTTAGACTGTTTTGTTTTAACTTCGAACCGGTAATTGTAAATAGTATGAGGTCCTATGCCCCCGCTTTGGTCATTTGGCAAGTTATTTTTTATTAATTACTTATTTAAATCCATGGAGGAGGCCTATGTCCAGCAGTGGACTTCTTGTGGCTGGTGATGACTTATTTATTATTATTATTTTTTAAATATTTTATTGCACTTAATACTACACAGTGTAAATGTACAAGGGCGTGCTTAATGCAAGAAGCATTCTCTTCCAGCAAACCTTTGGTTCTGGTGAGACTCGAAGGGTAGTGCAAGAAAATATGTAAACATAAACATTTTCATACAGGCACGTACATTGCTTCTGGCCCCACACTAGGATACCCTGTGTCGTGGGAACCAGTAACAACGACATCACAAACATGTAAACATCCAAGACCTGGGGTTTTTTTTTTGTCCCCAGCCGGGATTCGAACCCGGGACCTCTCGCATGGTATGCAGATAAGAAACTGACTCATTGGCGACTGACTGACTGACTGACTGACTGACATATCAATGCACAGCCCAAACCGCTGGGTCTAGAGACTCCAGACACATAGGTTCCTTATGATGTCTAGGGGGGCACTAAGAAAGGATTTTACAAAACTCACACCCTAAGGGGGTGAAACGGGGGTGCAAAGTTTGTATGGATAAACAAGATTAGTTAAACCATTTCATTCAAAACTTCGCAGGAGTACTTCTGGCGGTAAATAAGGAAGTACGTGTTTCAGGCTTTTTCAAAATTCAACCCCTAAGAGGGTGAAAAGGGGTGCCAAATTTTGTATGGGGCGCACAGCCCAAACCGCTGGGTCCAGAGACTCCAAATTTGGTACATAGGTTCCTTATGAGGTCTAAGGGTGCACTAAGAAAGGATTTTTCAAAAATCACCCCCTAAGGGGTGAAACGGTGTTCCAAAATTTGTATGGAGAAACAAGATTACTCAGACCGTTTTATTCGAAACTTCGCACGAGTACTCTTAGCAATAAATAATTAAGTCCATAATACAACTTACAGGTACTTTGTATATATTGGTTTAACGGTTTCACTTACCTTTATACCAATCAACCAATATATAAAATGTGCAAAAAGTTTGTACGGTGAGTAAATATTTGTGGTCAAATTTTATTAAAACTTAGTACAAATGTTCTTCATAAAAATTTATAAATAGGTATTTCTCAATTTTTAAAATTTAAGCCCTAAAAGAGTGAAAATTGGCGCCAAAGTTTTGTACGGGGAGTAAAATAATTTGTAGTTAGATTTTACTGAATCTTGGTCAACATAATTGATGACACACATTTGACGGTTTTCCACAATTCACTTCCTAAGGGGTTGAAATAGGGGTCTAAAGTTTGTATGGAGAAAAAAGATTAGATTGACTTATTCAAAACTTCACAGATGTACTGAAAGTCTTACCAATAAAAAGTGAGGTTCCGACGTTTGACGTTCCAATTGCTATTAGCAATAAGGCCGCCAATTGTATCTTTTCTTTTGTCATTGCTGTTTCTGTAACATTTTTTTCCGGTATACAATAAAGAATATTCTTATCTTATCTTATCTTCCGACTCACTTACTCATCAACGCCCAGCCAAAACCTATAGAGTGAGAAAGCTGAAACTTTGCATTAGATGCAGACAAGGAAAGGATGGATTTTATAAAATGCATTCCCTGAAGGAGTGAGAGGGGGTGTCCAAATTTGTATGTGGTCATTTTATAACCGTAAAATTTATGATACATCTATTTCACGGTTTTTCAAAAACAATTCCTAAAAGCGTTAAAACAGGTGCCAAAGTTTGTACAGAGAGTAACATATTTGTGGTCGACTTTATTATAACTTAGTGCAAATAAAATTCAAAACAATGTATGAAACACGTATTTCATCGTTTTACAAAATTCAACCCCTAAGAGGGTGAAAAGGGTGCCAAAATTTGTATGAGAGTAAAGTATTTGTGGTCGGATTTTCTTGAAAAAACGTGCGAGCCGCTGCCGTGTCAGCCGATGCTGACGTATCAGCATAATTAAGGAGACAGTAATTCACGGTTTTTTAAAATTCAACCCCTAAGACTGTGAAAAGGGGTGCCTAAGTTAGTACGGGGAGTAACATATTTTTGGTTGATTTTTCTTTAAACTTAGTACAAATGAAAGTCAATACAATTTTATGAACCACATATTTCACAGTATTTTAAGATTCAACACCTATGAGACTGTAGTACAGATGTCAGGAGTAAACATTTTGTGGTGTCATTTACCTACCCTACTCTGTGTCAAGCGAGTTGATCTCCTTTATACTTCCAGAGACCGTTAATAAGAAACAGGAACAGTAATTGAACAGCACGAATTGATCATACTTTGCCTGCTCTAGAGTGAGCTTTTCAAGCAGCCTGGTCGTGTTAATTTAATTTAATTATTTTAAAAAGTCCACATCACAAAATTATAAAAACTAGGTAATTACAGGTGTTTCACGTAGTATGTAAAGATTATTGAGAAAGACTTAAAACCCAGTGAATACAAAACACGCACTTATAGTGCCAGTTCTCGGAAGTTAGAATAGAAGCACGCACGAGTCATTTTAAAAGGTTTATTCGACGAAACCTAGGCCGTAATTAAATTCTAATTTACCCTTTTTTTGTAATATACATTTCACATGCGATAAAAGCATCTTAAACTTATTTGGAAGCGCTCTTATCAACTAAAGTCCACGCGGACGAAGTCGCGGGCAACAGCTAGTACTTACATACGTACAAACATACATACATACGAGCCAAACACATTACCCTGCTTTTGGCCTCCGCCGCAGTCGGATAAAATTTTGACTCCTTTTGTCCATTTCTTGATTTTCTATTTTATTGACCAGAGCGGTGTTAGCCCAGTGGGTAGAATAATGAACTCAGAAGCGAAAACTCAGGTTCGATTCCCAGTGCAGGCATGTACCTAGGACTTTGTTTATTTTCCAAATTACGTTCATCTGCGAATTTGCAGTAGCAATACCATACGCTAACGGATCGTGAGGAAACCCGCGGCTTGTTTGGCTCCACACGTATTGACTCTTCTTTCCTTGTGGGCTAAGCCGACTAAGCTGTCAGGATCACAGAACAGGTGGTCAGGGTAGTATAGGTGCTGGGCAAGCCTACTCCACCTGAAAAACAATGTCCTAGGCACTGCAGCGTCCGATCGGCCCCTTTACTCATCTAGTGTGAGTGAAGGTGCCACTGGACGTAGATGCCAAAGGTTTTTTTTTATTTCAATGTTTATTATTATTATTATACTTTATTGCACACAAGACATCACAGACAGTTTGTTATATCGATATCCAGAACAAAACTGATTGAAATTAAATAATGTATTATATCTTTAGATACCGCCTTATCCTGAGATACCTAAGCGGTAACGATTATCGTCGGTAGGTAATTAATCAAAACAATCGATATAATTTACGTCACATCTTACATGTACCTATTTATAAATTTTAGATAATTAATAGCATTTCGTGCACGGCGCACATCTTTACGATCTCTGCGCGGTATAATATTGTCGAAAAATACCGTGAAAATTTGTGGAATGTTGTTGTTATTATGCGTGTGAAGGCCTTAGTTTTTCTTTTTCTATCATGTCTCAGTGACACAGTGCTGACACTGCCTTATAATTTGACTGGCAAAGATGAAAATGTGAATTTGACTCAGTGGTACGAGTATCAGGAGAGTGGAACTGATGCACTTAGAAGTAGTGTGTCGTCTATTTTGCACAAAACTGTGAAGAGGTACCCGTGTTATGTGAAGACTGTTCGAGGTCGGTTTCATTTTACTTATTTTTCTGTGTACGTTTAAAGCATGTTCTTATTTCATAATATAATATTAGATACGAAAGTAAGAGGCGACGAAGGAAATCAATTACCAGGAGTTTTCCTGAGATGCTAACTGCATACTGCGATCGCCAACCCGCCTGCCAAGCGTGGCGATTATGGCGAAACCCCTCATGGTTATGGAAACCACGAAGGAGGCCTATGTCCTGCAGTGGGCGTCAAATGGCTGTTGATGATGATGAGATATGAAAGATATTTCATAATATTAGAGCGGTGGTAGCGGAGTAGTGGAACTCCGGCGTCTCATTCGGTAAGCCGGCGGGTTCGAATCCCGGCACGTACCAATGACTTTGTTTACTAAGTTACGTACATTTGTGAAGTTATAGTAGCAATACCACTCGCTCATAGTGAAGGAAAAGGTCGTGAGGGAACCTGAGTGTCCTCAGCGCTTGAAATTGCCAATCCGCGGTGGGCACGCGTCTTAATTAAGCCCATACTCTCTCTCTGAGAGAAGACCTGTGCTCTGTAGTGGGACGTATGTAGGCAACACAAAAAAATATTTGAGTAACTTGATTTTTTGCATTTTTTGGTCTTATCCGAAAATATAGGTATCATTGGTATGACTGTAGTGGCTTAAGAACTTACATCTTCTGGGCATTTCTTCACGGACGAGATTTTCAGCGGCCCCGCTTGAATCACTGTCTAAAATCAAATTTTGCAAAAATTACACATATAGTTGGATGTTCATCTACCTGGAGAGCGTGTAAGTTCTTAGAAAACCTTCTAACACATTGAAAAAAAAATCTAAAAGACCTCAAATCTGACTTTCCGTGGCGAGGCCTTTACCACATATAATGGCAAATTGATTAAAAATTAAGCCGTACTTTTACGACTAAATTATATTCACGTATTACAGATAGGTTCCTATAAATAGTCCTAATGAATAGTGCCTATAAATTAAATTTTACATATAATTTGACAGTAGTATTGTCACAAATCACGTTTTTTTGAGTGTCCCGGACCTGCGCCTGATTACGGTGGCACTTATGAGCCATGCTGTAGTACATCATTCATGACGCACTGTGGAAGTGTCTCACTCAATTTGTATTACTACTCGTCCGTCACTCACCTTTGACCCAAGAAAGCGAGGTCACGCTACATTAAAGAGTTCATCTTTTTTTTGGGGTACAGCATGTGATTCTCCGGATTTGGTCCAGGTTGATTTCTAAATGCTATGCACCCGATATTTAGGACAATTAACATTCTAATTATTTGCGATATTTTGTAAAATAAGTATAGCAGAACTTAAATTTTTGCAATGAGTGATTGGCTTCAACAAGCGTTTTCCTTTTTGAAAAAAAAAATATATATCCATTCTAATTGTGAAGACTTCTAATTGGCTTAGTGTGTCCTAATTTTTCTATGTATTATAACCTTGTAATAGCTGTTAGTCTTCCTAGAAACTAAAATAAAAATAAAATAAATAAATGTCTTTTGGTGACTTTTTGAGCACCGAAGTCGGAAAATCACTCTAAGGGAGACAGGTTTCTTAAGAAAATCCAAATTAAATGTTAATTGCACCACATAACTCGCTATGTGAGAACGTGGTTTGGTGTAAATGTGTATTTCTGAAGAATAAATAAGCTAATCGACTCTCACTCAACGGTTGTATCTCATTTTAAAATATTGTTAGTCTGGAATTAAAGTAACAACCCCAAAACCATATATTTTTTTGGTGAATCAAATTATTATAGAGTAATGAATTAAGAAAACAAAGGCAAACATGCAGGGTATTTTCTAATTACGCGCGATTTACTATGAAAATTAGGAAATAGCTGACAGATCAAGTTTGAGAGAAACACTAAGAAGAAGTTAAACATAGATTCTATGCAGGGTAAAATCTTAAAAGGTTTTAATCAAATGCAGAATACCGAACGACTGAAGAACGACAAATTTGAGAACGGAATTGACTATTATTAATATGTAATACAAGTTAATCTATAGTAATCAAAGTGATATCGCTCTGTAAAATGTATTTTTTTAGTTTCTCATACTCATTATACTTGCGCTCGTAAAATACGGTAAACACCAGAAATACAATATAAAATTATACATGAGAAAGAGCTCTATTCTCTCTATTCTCACTGAGAGAGCGCATTAGCTCAGTTGGGAGCGCGCTGGCTCCGTTAGCCAGAGGTCGCGGGTTCAAGTCCCGGCATGGGTGGAATTTTTACCCTCTAAATAGGGTTTTAGATGTAAGTATTACTTTTTAATATCCTATCTAGGGCCGTCGGTCATAATTTTTATGATTTTTTAAACTTTACTGCATCAGAACAAACCGCGAACATGAGTTTAAATTATAACTAAATAGGGTTTTATTTGAGCTTTACTGAGTTTTGGATAATAAAACATATACCAAAATAGATTATCACTGTATGTGTTAGTGACGTGCGTCGGTCGTCAAAATTGTATTAATTAGCTGTGCATTTCTGTGATTTAAAAAAATGCCTATATTCCCCCAAATATTTGCTCGCGCAGCGCAAATCGTGCGCCTGGAGAACCCGGCCTTAAATAAACCTTTTTTTATATCTGTAGATGCAGAGTTACTCCTGTACGGGTCACGAGTCTGGACATTCCCCGAGCAAAACGTCGAGCTTAAACTGACCTATCCATCTAAACACATAGTGAGTTCATTCTATTACCTACTACAGCGCGATTTTGAAATCCTTGACTATCATCATCATCATCAGCCATTTGATGCCCACTGCAGGACATAGGCGTCCCTCATGGTTTCTAACCATGAAGGGTTTTGCCATAATCGCCACGCTTGGCAGGCGGGTTGGCGATCGCAGAATACGGTTGGAATCTCAGGAAGACGCTGCTGCCCGTCTCCTGGTAATTGATTTCCTTAGTCGCCTTCTACGACATCCACGGAAGGAAATGGAGTGACGCTATTCTTAATCCGGCGCCACACGGATCCCTCGACTATATTTTAAGAGAACTTTTGTTTTATTATGATGAACAGTATTGACAGTAAATGACTGCTTGTTGAATGTCAAAATTATTTATTATTATTTGCCCATTTTACTATGGACAGATAGACAGATAACATATTTTATATATTTTTACATATTTTTTGAAGAGTTTTAGTTGGGCTAGGGTTGCCTGTAATAGCAATTGTTTTATTTCTTTGTATTTAAAAACTGAGAAAAAAATTGCACTGTCCTATCTAGGGCCATCGATCATTTTTATGATTTTTTAAACGTTATAGCATATTATTATATTATCACTAGAAATGGTTTTATTTCAGCTGTACTGAGTTTTGGATCATAAAAAATATACCAAAATGACCATCCCCGAATGTGTCAGTGACGTCGATCGTCAAAATTCTATTGATATGGTTAGAATTCCTGTAATTTCAAAAATGCCTACTTTTCCTTAAACTATTCGCTCGCGCAGCGCAATAAGTCCCATACAAATCCGTGCGCTTTGAGAACCCAGCCTTAAATTAACACCTACGGCATTAAAATGTTTCGCATATATTTCGTAGAAAATATTCGTCAATACAACTTTCGTTTTGTATGTAGATTTTCGTAAAAGACGCAGATTACAGGGTTTTTTAACACGCCATAATAGCTATAACTATGCTTTCAGGAAGATGGCGATGTGTTCAAAGATCATCTGGTGACTGGCATAAACGTGGTCTTGTACACCAGAGGGGCACAGGACAAGGCTTATATCGCATCCGGAGGACTCCTACAGGTAAAGTGCTGCCCACGTGCTGCCCCGCCGCTAAACCAGCGTTACAAATGAGTTCTTTTGGTAACTTTATTATCATTGCACCAACATTAACAACAATTGATTGTGATAATAAACATAATAATGATTATTATTGTTCCGTGTGACGCCGGATTAAGAATAGCGTCACTCCATTTCCTTCCGTGGATGTCGTAGAAGGCGACTAAGGAAATAAATAGGTCGTGGGTTCGATTCCCACTGGGGGCCGCCGTACATTTGTACAAATGGCCTCAGTCTGGGTGTATTTTCATGTTTGCGGCTTCCTTGCCCGGTTACCGTACCACAGGGTATCCTAGTTTGGGACCAGGTCAATTGATTGTATTGTGTGGAAGTTATTATTATTATTATAAAATTACCAGGAGATGGGCAGCAGCGTCTCCCTGAGATTCCAACCGCATACTGCGATCGCCAATCCGCCTGTCAAGCGTGGCGACTATGCCAAAACCTCTCATGGTTATGAAAAGCATGAAGGAGGCCTATGTCCCGCGGTGGGCGTCAAATGGCTGATGATGATAATGATTATTTCCACACAACACAATCACTTGTCCTGGTCCCAAACTAGGACACCCTGTGCTGGTTTGGGACCACGTTGCCAGGCAAAGACATTACAAACGTTGAAATAAACACAGACTGAGACGGCCCCAATGGGAATCGAACTTACGAACCCCGGACGTGATACCGCTAAACCAACGAAGCAGTCAAAAGTGAAAAACTTTTCTCATTCTTTCTCAAGATCGAATCGCGCGAGGCACCGAGTTAAGTTGAACAAGTTGCAAGTGCAACCATTGCAATACGATTGGTTTCTAGACTAAGCTTCTTCTATCATTGGAATAACAAACTAAACTTTGGCCTTTGCATCTATGTAATGAGATTTATTTATACAGCGTCCAGTAGCACTATCACTCACACTAGATGGGTGAAGGGACAACTCGGACGCTGCAGTGCCTGGGACATTGTTTTTTGGATCAAGTAGGGCTGCCCAGCACCTATATCATCCTGACCGCTTGGTCGGCCTAGCCTACAGAAAAGACAAGTCGATACGTGCGAAGCCAACCAAGCCGCAGGTTTCCTCACGGTGTTTTCCTCCACCGTTAGTGTGTAGTATTGCTACTACAAATTCGCAGATGTACGTAACTTTGAAAATAAACAAAGACCGCTTCCGAGTCCATTGTTCTACCCACTGGGCTACCACCGCTATTTAAACACCAATAACCGTAGATACTAATATGACTTCATTGAACAACTTTACATTTCAGAGACTCACCCCATCTTGTAAAATCGTATCTAACCATCTCCATAGCAGCTTGTGTACTTTACGCTCAATAACAATAATGTTCTTCTTTTTTTCAGAAAAACGTAAGCCTCACTTTTGTCTGCAGAAACACGAGCAGTCTGGGTTATCAGTTTTGGGTCTACGGCGTCCATAATGATTTCCTGGACATAAAGACCCGTGAAAATATTATGTGTTAAGCACGGGACGTCATATAAATTCATGCTGAAGAACCCAATTTTTTTCCAGAACAAACTAGAAATGAAAATTATAATAATAAATTGTTTATTGAAAGTAATGATTACATAGTGATACATATACATTATATAATTCTGAAAGAAAAAACATGACATAAAATGTACTTGGGTATATGTCTGCTGCCATAGCTAGGCTCACGTGTCGCCCGGAGCCTGTTTATGGCGAGCAGGCCCGTGCCTCTGGCGAAGTAATGCCAACGGAGAACTCCATATTCGTCTAACTTGAGATAACTTAAACTAAGTGGATACATGGTCCAGATCTGTTTCATGCCAAGTTAATGAGCTTCTCTATGTACAAATACAACATCTTTATTTTCGTAATCTCTATTATCTTACGGTAGGTACACCTTTTAAATATTTAATGGCTGTACTAGGTAACAGCGCTCTTCCATAGCGTTAACACAGTTGAATTTGAGTTACATTGTTACAAACTCGCTAATGCAAATGGCCTTCCGATACATCGGAAGTAACCAACCATAGAACCTAATCACTATTGAATTGTCTAAGCTGTTTGAAAACGTTGTAAGGAAACGTATTTTCACATACTTGAGGATGAACAACACTATTGGTACACTTTGTCACATGCACTTGATTCTAACAAAAAATGGGTCGGTGTCTTCCTTGATCTTGTCACGCTTGGCACGTGGTGGTCACGCTTTGGGTTGGTTCCAATAATATTTACTCACGAAAACAAAGAGTACGCATTGCAGCACAATATAGTGAATAAGGAACTATTAATTTTGGTATTCCACAGGGCAGTGCCTTACGGCCGACACTTTTTCTCATTTGCATTAATAAACTATTTCCTCTGAACCTCCTTAGTTCCTTAATATATAATGCTAATGACAAAGTACTCAAAATTGTTTACCACACAGTATATCAGTCAGTGATATCGTATTGCACGTGTCCTGGGGCTCGCCATGTAAGACCCATTTACTAAAACTCTAACGAGTCCAGCGGACAATCCTCAAGGTAGCAGATCGTAAACCATTCAGATATCTACTGACCTCCTCTACACTGAATGCGGTTGCATTTGTTATCTGACTAGTCGGTAGTTACCGACTAACTCCGGTAATCACTGTCGCAGTGAAAACGATTGCGACAGTTACCCAAACCCAAGCCCTGATACATATTGATGAACACTCTTACTCCACACACAACCTCTGCTCATGGCTGAAACCCGAACCCAAGAGCCAGGTCGTAGGGTTGAACAGAGCACACACACATACACTGGGGGTAGCTGCTAATGTGTTTCAGATAAAATGTACAGTGGACGGCGAGTCGGCCTTTGCATTGTGCTGCATAGTCACTGGTAATATGACCGAATACAGAGTAAGCATCTATGGAGGGGATCCGCTGTCGACTGTACTTTAAAACTTTAAAATTTAGTTTATTGTTAACTAATACTATTTTTAAAAAAAATGTTAAAGAGTGCGATTAATTCACCAACAAACTGCCTTGCAGTTTGGCGAATAATTTATAAAATTTAAAACTCTGCGATACCAAAGTAAGTCAATAAATTAAAAAAAATTAAAAACTAACACTCCCCAAAACCTAAACACACGCACACACACACACACACACACACACACACACACACACACACACACACACACACACACACACACACACACGAACACACATACACGCACACACATAATACACATAATAATATGCACAATTTGTAATGATCACTTAACATTTCGTGGCAATCTTTTGAATGAATGAATAACCATTTATTGCCAATAAGACAGATGTGTTACTTACACTTAAGTTAAAGACTAATTAAAAACTTTATATCTATTAGTTCTCGAGAAACAGGTCCGCCTAGTGCGACGAACATCAATAACCAACTACGTGTAGGTAGGTAATGAGTATCTTTTTCCAATTTTTTACCCATATTATGTTAAGTCCTATCATGTCATTAGTACTTAAGCTTTTTTGTAAATGAATTATTTGATTTGATTTGACTTATTGGTACGTTTAACTTGATTTATTGATTGAAAATTCTTTATTGCACAACACAGACGTTTGTCCATAGGCGAGCTTAATAATAATAAGTACTTTCTTCCAGCTAAGCTTTGGCTTGGGGATAATGTCGGGACATATTTAATGGAAAAATTATTAAGACTAGGTAGTAATTGTATAAACATGCAACAAATATAACTACATTTACATAATACACACAATAATTACTAAATAAGCACGTAATTATCATCCTACTTATACTATTACTTAATTATCAATATAACTATATGTAGGTAAGATAAATACAATAAAATATACCTAAAGTACAATACCGTCACAAGGTTGTCTGGAAGAAAGTGCTGTTAGCAATAAGGCCGCCCATTGTAATTTTCATATTTTATGTCTCGCTTCTTGTGTGCAATAAAGAATATTCTTATCTTATAATAAGGTAAAGTCATATTGGATTACTCTGAAGTCCGATTCCTTGCTATTTAATTTATTTTGGGTTATTTTTATAACATAGAGATTATTCATCTTAGACCTGATTTTTCAATAGAGAGGTAAAACTTAACGGGATACTAAAACTGATGTTGTCACTGTCTTGTTGTATGATTAAGACAGTGATAGCATGCTATTTATTCTCCAGTTAAGTTTTATCTGACTATTGAAAAACTGGCCCTTATTTATCTTTATAACACTCCTTTGAGGCAGTTTAATTAGTCTGTGGTAAAGGGAAAGACGTAAGCACAGATTATCTAAACTGCATCTGAAGAGTGTTTTAGAGCAATCGTGTTTTTATAAGTAAGACCATAAATGAAGTCACGAATAGCAAGAATTCCAAAGAATTCAAACTTTTTGCAGGGCACACATGAAGATGAAAAATGTTTATTTGCACAAGGGACTATTCGTTTCTTGTAAATGTCAAACGAAAAACACGATAGGTACCGTAATATCGAAAGAGCAATTATTTATTGACAAAAAGACAAGCGCCTTTGTTGCTCTTTTATTACATGTCTAGACGTTAAGTCTCAGGTGTTCTAAAGGCTGAATGGAGGCCAGAGTAAAATGAACCTTTTTATTGGAAACTGGCTCTTAAACCAAGGATGGTAAGGTACGCATGCCGCTGAAGACAAGATTCTAGCTGAATGTAGGATTATTACAGGCTTCGTGAACTTAAGCTAACGTTCCCAAGTAGCTGTGAACTCTGCTATTTATTTGGCCTTGACTTTCAGCCGAAGCACACTATATGTCAAGAACTTCACACAATACTGATACAATAGATGGAAAGGTCTGCCGATACCTATGCATAAAGAGTCAAATACTGATACAATATAGATGGGAAGCTCTACCGATTCCTATGCATAAAGACTCAAGGCTTCCTTTGAGTATTGTGTGAAGTTCTTGAAATATTCCTGTGCTTCGGCTGGAATGGTCTACTTATCTACTTTGATAAAACAACAAAATACCACTTAATACTTCTTCCAATCGCTTATCTTGATATATCTGAAATATTTATTACATATCTGTGACCTAAATTAAGTGCAGACGAGTCGATTACGTTAAGGGTGACGTGCTGATGAGCTGTCGAGTGCACTTTTTTTGAGCATGGTTTCGTAAAACCTCTCTTTCACGTGTACAGCCGACAGCTGTTCAATCTTCAATCATATTTTAGTTGCTAAGAAGCCCGTGACGTTACTGGGTAGAGTGAACGCGTGTGATTGATTTGCTTTCGACTAAACGTTTTCTACATGAAAGAAGTACCGGGTTTTTATGCTAAATTGGGAACATTTGGGTGTATATAATATATGTTGCCGCTAACTGGTATTTGCCCTCGAATTCACTGCCTAGGACGTTCATTAGGCGGCGGAATCCAATTAAAGGGCTGAAGCTCATTCAGCCGTGTGATTGAACAAAATGTTAAATAACCTGGCTGAAGGTGGCAAGCCAAGTACCTAGTCGGTACTAGACGCCGCGTCTGCTTTTGTAGGGTGACCAAGATACAGTACTCGCCACTCCAGTTTATCCGTGACCCTGGCAACTGCAACGTTGACCATAATTTACTTCTACAACTGCTCTGACGGTGTGGGATGTGCAGCCCCTTCGCCCTTGCGTAACAAAATGAAAAGTGAAAGTGATCGATCAAATGATGAGTGCGCCAATCCTCTCTTTCAGCCATTTGAACCTATTGCCCATTCGAAAGTACACAGATAGAAAAAATCGCGAATTTAAATGTAAAAATTGCCGTTCTCGCGCCATAATGCGTTTCATATTGACTTTGTCCCTTATGAGTTCCGTTTCAACCAAATATCATGGTCACCCTACCAAACCTAACGTAGGTGAAGTAAATCAGCTGTTGCGTTGACGCCATGTTTCAGCGTTTTAATAAAGAGGCTAGTTTTCGGTCAGCCAAGTCGTCAAGCGTTTTAGACAATGCTGTATTATTACTAAAAGCTTCTAGCCACGTAATTGAATGCCGCCGCCTAATGAACTTCCTAGGCGCTAAATTGGACGGCTGATTTAACGAGTTGCTGGCAACATATAAATGGCCTGTTCACATCTCCCGAACAACCGATGACCGAAGATGGGTTTAGAAATGTCTCAAGTTGGTCAACCCACGTGCTGGTGGAGTGCACCGGGGTTGCAAGATAACGAGCGAATCTCTTTGGAATCCTAGGGACACTTCGGAGTGATGGATCAAAGCTGCTGGCATACCTGGAGGAGCTGGGGTGGCAGGAAACCAGAAATCAAAAAAATATTTCAACTTAAATAATTTACAATGTTATCAATGTACCTACAATATTATACGCTGTCTTCGAATCTCCACTCTGACAATCTTCTGTCAAATCATATTAACCTGTTAGATTATGAAAAGAACATTTAAAAACCATTGTTATGGTGGCCCGATCGGGTCCTTTAGAATTCTACAGATTAAATAATACATTAGTTGGCACATGCCTACCTAATAAGATCCCACGAGGGCAATCAACAACATGCAATAATGAACATTGCTTGCAAAAGTAGGGAAAACGCCAATACTGCGGCCTGACATACGGTAGTCGAATTGCGGAAACCAAAATCGCCATCAATACCAATTTGTGATTAGTCCACAACTACTTTCACGAAGTAATGATGAAGTAGAGAGATGTTAAGATACTTACAACCAGCTCCCATTAGTCCAGGACTCCTTTTTCCTCGTCGTCACATTGTATGGTGGAGAAGGATCAGCGTGGACCCACACCAGCACTGACAGCATAATCAGATACCGAAACACTGAGTTGGACGCCATTTTGAAAAACTTTACACTCACAATTTCGGGTCCAGTCACATTTTGCAGTTGGATGCAATTTTGAAAAAGAAAGTTCACTCGACGAGCACAAGTTGGGACTATAGTCACATTTTAAAAGTGAACGCTATTCTAAAAAAGTTCGCTAGCACAATTATGTCGTCAAATTTTAAAGTTGTTGGGCAGATTTGTTTTCCAATTGTTGTTTTTGTTATTAGCACACTCTTATTAGCTTCAATTGTATGTAATTGACAAATCAAGTGATGATATCGTCAACATGCAAGAAATTTAGGAAATCAGTTCTATCCTACTTCAAACTGACGTATCGATTTGAAACATCGCAATTTTCGTAATTCAGATGACATTAATTTGGCATCATTGAGCAGTTTTGATGATGAAACCAGGTGTCGATAGAGAAATTCTTCAACTGTTTCTATAGCGCCATAAATTTTTAATCTGTCGAATTCTACTGCATAGCATATTTGAAGTTTTCTTTAATTTCGTCGACATTCATTAATCGCTTCATGCACTCACCAGTTACTGGTTGGTTTTATTTTATTTTGTTCTTCACCTAAACATATCCCCTGTTTGGTCAACGTAACTATCTGGGCGTCTCTTACTGGGCGTACCTTCCTCAAAACATTATCATTGTCATCATAATTCAAATTCAACAGAGTAGTCGTTATTGTACGATGACAAACTAAATATAAACCTAACGTTGCTATTATTAAATTCTAATTGGAGTGTGTCAGGGACAGAGCTTTTTAAAAATAACCACCTGTGCGCTATATTTCGGAACGATATAATTCTTTTCCAATCATTCAGATTGTCCCTACTTTAATTTCTAGTACGCGTCACGGTCGTCTCCAGTAATAAAACGTGATCTATCTTTAGGAGCGATAAAGATAGAGGTTTATTAGACACTTTGGTTGTATCTAATTTACGCCGAGATTGTGGCTTATTGAATTTCTATAATCCCATTCATTACGTATTCAAAGCTCTTGTTCACTCACTCAGGCACGAAAACTTAGAACTTTGGTAAGAATTTTCAAAAGATTTCACGCGCCCTTACGCTCATACCTATGTAGATAAGGCGAAAGGTAGAGAAAAGGTTATTTTACATATTATGATAGATGATATTTAGTGCGTCTAGACGTCTAATGAGAATTCCTACTTACAATAGACTTTTTTAAAATATTTTTTTCATATGCAAGACACTAAAGTCATTAAAAAAACTTAATTTATAAGCGTACAAAAACCACAAAAAGGTTATGTGCCACTTTTATCACTCGGTTAGGGAATATATTTTTTTATTTTGAAATACATAGATTCAAGTACGTTTTTAGATTGGTAAGGCTTCTTCTGTATGATCTCAAAAGTATCCGGTGATAAATAATTAAGTATCTGAGGTAGATCCCACATTTGCTTTCCAAAGTAGGTTATTGATATAATTTGTGGAGTGACCATCCATATTAAAATTTGCAGATAGAGGCTTGGTATAAAGGTTCTCATTCAGTGAGGTAGGCTAGGCTAGGTTTCTTAGTTTTTTTCTTAATTAAGTTTAATTTTATCCTTCCGGTCCTTTGTTGCTAAGTGAATAAAAAATAAATACTTAAAAATATCTACCAAATATTTTAACTAATTAATGAAGCGGTGGTAGCCTAGTGGGTAGAACATTGGACTCGGAAGCGGGAGACCCAGGTTCGATTCCCCGTGCGGGCATGTACCTATGACTTTTCTTTCTAAGTTATGTACATTTGTGAAGTTATAGTAGCCATACCACTCGCTAACGGTAAAGGAAAACATCGTGAGGAAACCTGGGTGTCTGAGCTATTCAAATACCTCAGCGCTTGAAATCGCCAATCCGCGGTGGGCACGCGTGGTGATTAAGCCCATACTCTCTCTCTGAGAGAAGGCCTGTGCCCTACAGTGGAACGTAGGTATATAGGCTGCTTATGCTATGATGATTTTAATTAATATTGTCCTAAATGGAAGTATGTAGTGGTAACTCTAATTCTTTATTGCAAAAACTTTGCTTACAAATAATAAGGGTCCTTAATTGAAATATAAACTCTATTCACTACGAAATTCAACTCTACACCACGTTTCTTTGTAAAGTAACAGTGTTATTTACAAAACACGATTTCTAAAATGCAGTTTAATTAGTCAGTTATCTGTAGTTCAAATTCAGTAATTTTATTCATTATAAAAACAAAATAAAGCAGTCAAAGCTACTAGAATAACCCCCGGTTTCTCGTACACTAACAAGCTGTTAATCTACTGTTAACAGCTGTCAGTGGTTTTTTTTTGTATGCACTTTGGTCAATTGACAGCTGTTAACAGTAGATTAACAGCGTGTTAGTTTGCGAGAAACTGGGTGTTAATGTCTTAGAAAGTAGTTTCCTTTACCAGAGAATACTACTTTATTTAATGAGTATTTTAAGGAATAGTGTTTTTATAAATAAGACTGCAAGTATGTACCGTCTTAGTTGACGTTAATATCTCTAAACATAATTGGCAAAGTTTCATTGCGATCGGGCACGTACTTAATTCGTAAATTATTTTATCACAAGGCCAAACTTACAGCAGCCGATTTGAACGAAAGTTTATCACAATTATAATATCACGAATCGTTTCCCGTTCATTTCACTACCCGTAAATCCGGAAATAATCGTATATATTTTTGAGGAAGCTATTAGTTCTTCCAGTAAATCGAAGTTATGATTATTGTTGTAGAATAAACTGCTTATTAACCTACTTCCAAGAGCTTATAAATGCAGTAAGTTATAAAATAGTTTAAAGGCGAACAGTCGACAGCATATCGACACTTACCCCCGTGTTCACGTATACTAACAATCTGTAAATCTACTGTTAACATAGTATCAGTTGTTTTTTTTCTATGCATTTGGAAAGCTGTTAACAAATGCACCCCCAGTTTCTCGTACACTAACAAGCTGTTAATCTACTGTTAACAGCTGTCACTGTTTTTTTTTGTATGCACTTTGGTCAATTGACAGCTGTTAACAGTAGATTAACAGCGTGTTAGTGTACGAAAAACTGGGGGTCAGTAACAATCAAATACGAGAAACCGGGGTTAGTCGCACAAAATGACAAAAAAAATCATTCATAAAGACACTAAGTATAAATATTTTCTGCTAAAGTATTTTCCTTGTAAAGTCTCTACCACAGACTTTTTATACGGCGTCTATGGAGTGTTCTAAGGAATCGTGTTTTTTTATACCTAAATAATACCGTAGTTAAGTCCTTAGTCTAAAAATCAGCGCTGTGAGCTAAGAAACGAAATATAATCTACTTTGGTCTTTACGAATAGCGGATCACGCATAGCGTCACTCTGTTTCCTTCTGTGGATGTCGTAGAAGGTGACTAAGGAAATCAATTACCAGGAGACGGGCAGCAGCGTCTTCCTGAGATTCCAACCGCATACTGCGATCGCCAACCCGCCTGCCAAGCGTGGCGATTATGGCAAAACCCTTCATGGTTAGGAAAACCAACCTGTTAAACAACAACCAGAAAAACAACAACGGAAAACCTGTGTCCTGCAGTGGGCGTTGAATGGCTGATGATGACTTTGGTATTTGCATCTACGTAATGAGATGATTTATATAGCGTCCTGTGGCACCTTCACCCATAGTCGATGGTCAAAAGGACCACTCAGAGGCTTCAGTGCCTGGGACATTGTTTTTTTTAGATAGATTAGGCTTGCCCAGCACCTATACCATCCTGACAGCTTAGTCGGCCTAGCCCACAGGAAAGACAAGTCAATACGTGCGGAGCCAACGAAGCCGCGGGTTTTCTCACGATGTTTTCCTTCACAGTTAGCGTGTGGTAACTTTGATAATAAACAATGTCATAGGTACGTGCCCGCACTAGGAATCTCTAGGATCTAGGAACTAAATCTAGGAACTCGGGTCTCCGGCGGTAAGCGGTGGTAGCCCAGTGGGTAGAACAATGGACATTTATCAATAGAGAGTGATTGTGATTAGGATCTCATTTATAAAAATATCGCGGATATCCAAAATTATTTTTAAATATATCAATTGTTTTTTCACGGCCTTCGGTAAAGCATTGTCTGTTCTATTTAACACGTAAACATACAGCAAACAGCGCCACTACACCTATATAACAGCAAACCTGTAAAAAATCCAAAAACAAACAGTCTAACCCGACGCCTCAAGAGTCAAGACTCACGGTCACCAACCCTCTATAGTTTAGTATATATTATACAGGGTGGTGCAAAAGTAATGTCGTAATTTGAATTTGCTGGCATTTTGTTATAAATAAAAAAAAGAGCTCTGTTTTCATAAAAAGTTTATTTGAAAGTGTATACCTAATTGTTAAAAACCTATTTAGAGGCTAAAAATTCCACCCACGCTGAGACTTGAACCCGCGACCTCTGGCTAACCGTGCCAGCGCTCTCCCAACTGAGCTAATGGGCTAGTGCAGGCATCAGTGAAATTTCGAGCCTCTTTACAAACTTCTCTGTATTACGTACATGGGTGGAGTTTTTAGGCTCTAAATAGGTTTTTAAAATTGTCCTTAGCATGTTTTAGTTAGTGCAACAAAAAGAAGGAAAGTGCACCGAAAAAAAAATATCGCTCAAATGGCCAATGGAGATTTTGAGACACTATTTTCCGTCGATTGATCTCTCGTTTGGGAGATTTGAACTGGCCGTCCAGATCGCCAGATCTAACATGAGTATTATGTCAAAAATGTATGGAACATAAAAAAAAACATTCGCGATTTTGAACTTCTCTCTGCTCCGTAGGAAAAGTGGTTCTTATTGGTGAGTAGAATGCCTTCTTCAAGCTAAGATTAAAGAACTATGATACACCCCTTTAGAGTCGGGTTCAATGACAATGCAACCCGAAAAGCGTAACTAATTTGTTTCTGGAGCGGTGATTCGAAATCACACGTTATTATTATTAAAGACGAATTTTATTATTCGTTTTAGTTAATGGGCTTTCGAAAAGTGAAAAGGAAGTGGCGCACGATACGGGGGTTAATTTTAAAGAAATTAGTTTCGCTCGAATCGGTGGGTTATATTGCTTATATTTGGGTGTTCTTTTTTACTTTGGTATAGTTGATATTTTTACCCGACTGCAGCGAAGCCCGAAATTAGGGTAATGAGTTTAGCTCGTATGTATGTATGTAAGTATGTCCGAATCTATGTTTTGTCAAAACTCCTTAATTAATAGTCGATCTTTTCGATCTCGTCGATTTGTCGTGTTTGCGCGAGTGTCATAGGCTATATGAAATCAGGATAAATCCAAGAAAAGTATAAAAAAATCACTAAACATATTGAAATTGTTTATTAATTATTTCAGTCTTTTATTTACATTTTAGTTGCAAAGTCATCCGTAAGACCGTAATGCGACTGAGTAGAGTGCATAAAGGTATAACTTGAGATGTTGTCGACTGTACCAGGACCAAAAATCGGGATTCGATTCGGTTCGACGCGATTAATACAGGAAACTCCAAATTCACATACACATATTCGAAATAAGGTTCCATCTTAGCATTACTAAGTATATGTACCTAGAACATACCTAAACTCACTCCGTGTTCCAGAGGGGTAAGCAAAGTTCAGGATTTTCTACATGCCACGATCCTGAAAAATTTCTTTTGCTTCATATCATGTAGTATAACGCCCGGCAACTTGAAGTAAAATCCGCGTCGGTATGAGTTTTTTATGACGCGCAAAAGTATTTTAGATTACCTATTTGGTAATTTGACTGAACCAAAGTCCGAAGAATTCTAACGGTCTTGTTTATAAAAAAATCACTATTCTTCTAAAACACTCCTCAGCAGTAGTTTATTTAACGTGTGGTTACCATTTTTTCTTGTAAAATCTCCACCACAGACTATTTTAATCTGCGTTTATCGAGTGTATTAAGTGTTTTTTCCCGCGCCGCTGCTATTAAGACCAAAATAAGTCCATGCGAAGTCAAATTCAAGTGTTTTCTTACAAAATATGAACATTCACAAAAAGTTTCGTCACAACAAACACAGAACATAAAACTAAAATACCAAAATTAATCAAAACCCAACCCAAAGGGCCGGTTTCTGAATGGAGAACTTTACTAAGTACTTGCTTAAGTAACGTTCTGCCACGCTCTTTTCTGAGAAGTTCGAAGAGACAGTAGGTACTACAGTTAAATATTTACTTAGCGGAATTCTCAATTCAGAAACTGGCCCAAAGTCGGACACACCCGACCCAAAGTCAAGTTACTTTACTTTATATATGTACTTTGCTTTATAATTATGTTACTACCTATTGCTCGCGACTTCGTCTGCGTGAAATGAGTAATTTCCGAGATGAAAAGTATCCTTCCCCGGGACTCAAACTATCTCCATACAAAATGTTGTGAATAAATTTTGGAATACGGTTAAGTATTTTCGGAGATTACCTCCTATATAGATTGTCCACAAACAAAGAAACCTTTACACAAGATATAATTCTAACTTCTTAGTTGGGGCCCGTGCACAAAACTGCGATGCGTCGTCGCATCGTAAAAATCTGCGAGCTCGCGCGACGCATCGCAAGAACTTGCGAATTTATTGAAATTTTCTTTGTTTCTTTTTCCTGTATCTTCTTAGCAATAATGTTACGACCTAGTTTACAAAATACGTTCAGTACTGTTGACGGTCATCGAAGGAATGGTCACCCGAATTGTGGAAGCACGAAATCGCATCGCAGAAGTTCCTGTCGCAGTTTTCTGCGTTGCGAATTCGCATCGCGCCGATTCGCAGTTCTTTGTGGGGAGCCTTTGCTCTAGACTGTTATTACCGATGTGGTCAGCGAATACGGTTACTGTATACGGTTCCTCAAGATATATAAGAGTTACCACCGATCGTTATCATTATCAGCCTATATATGTACGTCCCATTGTAGGGTACAGGCCTTCTCTCAGAGAGAGAGTATGGCCTTAATCAACACGCGTGCCTACCGCGGATTGGCGATTTCAAGCGCTGTGGTATGTTAATAGCTCAGACACTCAGGTTTCCTCACGATGTTTTCCTTCACAGTTGGCAAGTGGTATTGCTACTATAACTTCACAAATGTACATAACTTACAAGACAAAGTCATAGGTAAATGCCCACACTGGGAATCGAACCTGGGTCTCTCGCTTCTGAGCCCAATGTTTTACCCACTAGGCTACCACAGATACGGTTTAAAAAAAGTGCTTAGCATGCTCTGTGCAAAAAACTCCATTATAACATTAACAGTTATTTGACGAAGACGAAGAAGATGTATGGTACTAAAATAATATTAGCGGGGAAGAGTGAAGTTGAAAACCGTTAATTAAGTTTCTTTGTTAGCTTCTTCTCCACATACCTAATCTATTAATTCTGAAACTAGCAGCTTTGACGTTCATTAGGTAAATATTTTCAGGGTTACATATAAAAAGTTGACTTTTATAAATAAGAATGTTAGTTTTATATAGTGACTAAATATTATAAGTTTGAGTTTCAATAGGGGCTCTGAAGAGGCCAGTAGAAACAGCAGTCAATCCTTTATCGATCGTTCATGCAGCGTTTAATAAATGAGAGTGTCATTGTAACATGAAGCCATTAACATTATACTGCGATTAAAGACCAATTACATGTCTCGTTAATACGACTACCGGCGAGTGTATCATCGATGAAGAAAACTTAAACCACATTCCGATATGTCGGACAAAAAAAACACTTGAAACCGCACACACGCCACAACAAAAAAACTCAGACATTCGCCACCACAACTTAAACATCAACAAAAGAAAACAATGGCTTTCTAAACAACGTGTTAAACAAACACTAGAAACTGCCCAATGCCCAAGTCACAAGTTCGTTTCACAAGCTTTGGAACTCTTCGAGTTGTGTTTCGAGGAGTCACTTCAGAATTAAGTTCGATTTAAGTTACGTTCAAGAATCCGGAGGCTGTATAAGCTCAACGTGTAGCCTCATTGAGCTTTCGATCGCGACTGGCTTCGAGCTTATAAAAGCTTACTAAGCTTAGTAAAAGCTCTGAACAGAATGACAGCAAACAGAAATACCAGACGTTTTAATAAGCAGCTGATCACGAGGGCCGCGTTTCATAAAACTACAATTTATATTCTATTATGACGATTCGATCTTAGTTGCGTAGCTTTCTACTTCTTCTTCTTTCTACTTCAGATTACTGAGGGACAATCGTTAGTTTTTATTTTATTTTATACGGTGTACAAAACAGATCACAACCATTACACGACATAAAAGTAATAATATGACATGAATACTAAGTTGTGGTCTAAAACATGCACAGACTATCGCCGCATGTCATTTTGAGTATCTTATTAAGTATTAAATTTTAAGGATAAGCATTTTTGATATAACCATACAACTCAATGAATTCAGGATTTTGGCTGAGCATCGCTTAAATTTAGCATATTGCGCGTTGAAGATATCTACTTCCGAGCTAGTGGCCACAAGTTAGTTGTAGAGTCTACACATTTACTGGAGAATAATAACATAATATATTTTCAGGGAAAATATAAACTTGCTACATATTAAGGTCCAATAGAGAAAGCCGACAGACAGGTCAGACAGACAGACGAACGTCGTAGCCCCATATTAATGGGGCCTCGTTTGGCACCGTTTGGGTCCAATCCAATCAGTCAGACCTTCTATGCTGAGGATTATGTTATGGATGCTATGACAGGGTTGAGTCTAGAATGCTCTCCTTTTGGATCTGTCGACGGCTACGTGGACCGCCTGGGCCGAGTTTCATAAACTACAATTCGTAGGTTACCACGACAATTCGATGTAGATGGAGTGGAGAAGTTACGTACTAACACCCCTGGTCACCATTTAGCGGGTGGTCTGCCTCGGCTTTCTTCACTTTGCCCGTCATTATCTTATAATTATTATTATTATATTACGGCTATTTGGTTGTCCTATGATGTGCCTAAGAAAAGGACAGAATAATAATAATAACTTCCAAACAACACAATCACCTGTCCTGATCCCAAACTAAGATATCTTGTGCTATGGTAACCAGGCAAGGATATCATCATCATCATCATCATCGGCCTACGCTTGCCCACTGCTGGACATAGGCCTCTCCTATTGGCCTCCGGCATTGCACGCCACTGAGAACGGTCGTTGGGTACTTTCATCCAGCTCTTGCCAGCCGCCTTGCTAAGATCATAGCTCCACCGAGTCTGAGGACGTCCTACACTACGTTTACCGACCTGCGGTCTCCACTCAAGAACTCGGCTACCCCACTGGTTATCAGTTCTTCAGGTGATATGGCCGGCCTACTGCCACTTCAGCATTCTAATTTGGTCGGCTATGTCGGTGACTTTGGTTCTCTGTCGGATCACATCACAAACACGAAAATACACTCAGACTGAGCTATTTGATAGGCGAGTTCGGGTTTTAAGCACTTTAAGTATAGAAGGGTTCTCAAAAACAGAACCTGGTCTCTGCCTATCCCTCCCGGATACAGGCGTGGGCTTGTGTCATGTTATGAGTTCTCAAAGCTCTCCACGGGATCCCTTCGGGTACGGAACTTTAAAAACGAAATACTTAATACAAAGTCACGCCTTGTATGACTAATAAATAACTTAAAACAATTTGGCTTAAAGTCGTTCCAGTAACAAGATTATGATTACGCTTTTATCCTCGAAAAAGGATACCTAAAATAGACATTATCTTATCCAAACTTGTACTTCTGTATGTTTTTTATCATTCGTCTGGAGGGAGCAACTTGATTTCGGTTGGTAAATAACTTGTATTCAATTGTTTACAATCAGTTTAAGACTGAAGCGCGTAATATTAGTTCATAATGACATTAAGGTAGCCCACGACAATTGATTTATTAACAAGTTACTAACGTTAGTCATCCGAAATTATTGCTAAGACGATGTTAGTCAAACCGATATCAGATGACGTAAATAAGTAAAACCACTGTATTACTATCGATAGCATAATATAATTATGTTAATAACTTTCAGACCTACCTACCCACTCTACTTTCGGCTGATCAATTCATACATTCGAATGCATAATTATAATATTATCATGTCATAACCTAGTATTAAATCTCATTTTGTTTAAAATTGCGTTTTGATAAGGCAATAAATACTTTTTTTATCTTATCTTTATCTTATTTTTCTTTCATCATGAGCCATTTGACGTCCACTGCAGGACATAGGCCTCCATCCAGCATCCAGCGACACCCCGCCACCGTAACCAGGTCGTCAGACCATCTACTGGGGGGCCTTCCGACACTGCGTCGTCCGGTCCGCGGTCGCCGAACTTTTTCGCCCCAACGGCCACCAGTTCTCCGAGCTATGTGCCCCGCCCACTGCCACTTCAATTGAGTAATTCTACGAGCTATATCAGTAACTCAGGTTCTTCTGCGGATCTCCTCCTTCCGGATTCGATCACGCAGTGAAACTCCTAACATAGCTCTCTAATTGCTCGTTGGGCGACCTTGAGCCTTCTTATGAGCTGGATGAATATTTCCGATGAATATTTTTCTTTGGCTTATCATTATCATCATTACTTCTTTGTTTTTCCGAATTAGTGGATCCACGTATAAGGATCGTCAAAAGCATTGAGCTGTGCATTTTAATCTACACTCATTACAATTTATTCGTAGTTGAAATCTTTTCGTCGTAATTTTTTCCTTACCCGTTTCATAAGTAGAAGTTTATAGTTCCACTAGCTCTGTCCCGGCGAACTTCGTACCGCCCCAGAATCCGTTTGTACAATTCTTGCACAACGCCATCTATTTTAGGATCTAAAGAACTAAAAGATGGAAGGTGTATGGTTATTGTGTACATTATTATAGTGAAAGAAATGATATGTATATAAAGGAACTGATCTACAAATAATGTACAATACATTAAAGTATTTAATACAGACATACATACTGACGTATTTTATAAAGTACTTAGTAAATGTACATACCTATAAGCAATTTCATTAAGCTTTAATCTACATGTAAAATAATCCTTGATTGAAATCGTTAAAACGAAACTAAAGATTGCTCGTCAACCTCCGTAATTAGTATTAGTCAGGGAGACTTTGATTATATTTTAAAAAAGGGTTAAAAAGAATTATATCAAGGCTTGAATTAAACGAAATATAATGGGAATCGCCACAGAATCGCTGCCTATTTATCGTGCAATTTTGACGAATTTGGACTTAGCATGGTGTCATGCATGCTTTCATGTGTCTCTTGACCCGAATGCCACAGGATAGGTCTGTCTGTCTGTACCCCTCAGCTGTTATTTTATATAACAATTTAATAGAGCACTAAGATAGCAAGTCAGTTAGTGAGGTGCACTTAAATTTGTGTGTATTGCACGGTGGGTGAAATAATTAGCCGGTGATGAGCTGTACAGACGACAGCAAGACTACTTTTACGTCTTTGTTACGAAGTCGCCCATAGCGTAACTAAGTATACAATAGATTTTCTATATGGGGTTCTGTTACATAAAACTACAATTCGTAGTTTACCACGACAATTCAATGTAATCTGAATCAAATGTTAATGGGCTTTGTAATGTAAATAGGTATATCGAACTGTCACCACGAATATTGTAGTTCTATGAAGCAGGCCTCTGGGCCTGGAGTCTAATACACACGTAGCACGAACATAGCAGTTATTTGCCTCCATTTGGTAGTCTACTAAGCGATCGCAGTACAATGTCAAATTAAGCTTAAATTAAATAGGCCTCTCTCGCGAAAAAGTTCGAATCGGGGGAGGCGCCGAGTTAAATTGCGATTATTAAATTGAAGTTATACAAATGGAATGCGATTGGCTTGTAGACTACCAATGGTGTCAATGAAACAACCTTTACCATACTAATATCACTCTATTGAACAACTATGAATATAAGAACTTCGCCGCCCTGATAATAGATAGATAGATAGATAGAATATTCTTTATTGTATGTACACCAGGAATTACATATTAGAATTTAACAATAATATAGTACAGTACAATTGGCGGCCTTATTACTAAAAGTAATTTCTTCCAGACAACCATTGACGGAAAAAAAATGAGAAGCTAAATGACGGGTAATCAATAAAAATGATAATCCTCGTTGATAACTGGAAAACTTACTTCCTGATAAAAGAGCTGTTCTGGACTCGGCCAGTCTTAATAAATCAAAACGTCTAGAACTCGTTTCAAACGAGACGAAATGCAGCCTTCGCTTAATTGCTCGGTTACATGCGATATCTATGCAAATTGTGTCAGCTTGTCCTGTCCGTCTGTCTGTCAGCAGACCTTCTACTGTCGACGTCAATATACCCAAATTGACTCTCAATGAATGAAGTGCCAGCTCGCTGGACCGACGATCTGAGGCAGATTGCTGCCAGCGGCTGAGTGAGGATGGACGACGACAGGAAGAAGTGGTGTGCTTTGGGGAAGCCAATCTCTAGCTGTGGAGTTTATATCAGATAAAAGCTGCCTGTAGATAAATAGTTTCACCATCTTATAAAATGCGCAATTCCTGAGACACCCCAATTAGTGTTTGTGTTTCGCAACCACTTTTGCTCATCATCATCATCAGCCACTTCACGCCCACTGCAGGACGTAGGCCTCCTTCGTGGTTTTTATAACCATGAAGGGTTTTGCCATATAATCGCCACGCTCGGCAGGCGGGTTGGCGATCGCACTATGCGGTTGAAATCTCAGAAAGTCGCTGCCGCCCGTCAGCTGGTAATTGATTTCCTTAGTCGCCTTCTACGACATCAACGGAAGGAAATGGAGTGACGCGAGTAACTTTTGCTCAAAGAGGTTTTTCTTTGATGTAAATCTAAGGTGTCTGTTGTAGTACCGATAGAGTCTGCGCCGTTTATTAGAGATGCATATCGTCGCTTAGCAAACAACACCGCACAAGTCGTTTTTCCCTACGTTACAGGAGAGACAAACTCCTTTTTACTTTTTAATTTCGTAAACAGTTTCTACGATGTTCCATAGAAAAAAATATTTGTGCGGTGTTCCAAATTTGTTAATAACGGCCGCTGATTAGTCTGAATGCTTGAATCATGTAAAATCTGCACCCAATGGTATTCAAATGTCAAAACCGTTAAATTTCGACTTGAGCGGTGTTGTTTGCTAAGCGACGATATGTGTCTTGATACAATTCGGTTAGTTGCTTACTCAGCGCTATGCGCTTCAGTTCGTCATTTACTTATGCTAATATATTACAAATTTTAATTTTTCGAAATATCGTATTTTCATTAAATTCACGCTTTACGCGCTCTACAATGGGGAACATGCGTCTAACTTAGATTGGAGTGACATTGCTTTTATACCATAGATATCATATGAAAACCTAGGAAAATGTTTAAAATTAAAACAATAAAAAAAAAATTTTCGGGTTTTCGGCGTCACAAAATATGCGAGAAATAAAGTTACTCTAATAACATAGAACTTATTACATTTCGTTTTGTCATTGAATTCTGAACGTTTTCTTATATAACATTATTTTACGAGATAACTCAAACATTGATAAACGCTTCATTCACACATATAAGGCGTTACGTTAGGGAGTGACGTCATAGTCTAAGGTCGATTTGTATGGCGCGTTTTAGTACCACGTGACTATATTGACTTTTCGACTGGTTATATTACAAAACGTAGGTATTAGTCGCAGAGAAAAAAAAAATAACACGTTTCATTATCTTTTAACGTGTCCTCTCCTATTCTATTAAAACATTTCTTAGTGCAAGTTCTCTATTCACCATGATTACCACATGACACCACCTACCAATGACGCAGCCTTAAATCGTTGTCCAACATAGAAAATAGTAGGTATGATTTTAAGCGTTATCTATGAAACAGCAAGACTTTAAAAATAATAAACGGATATAATTTAAGCAGGTAGATATGCCCATAATGATGTCAAGAGTAGAGCCTGATGGATGGAAAAAGAAGTGTCTTTCGTTTCAAGGAATTACTGACAGACTCTATCTAGCCGTTCGGCTAGCAATATTTTTATGTACTTTTAAGTATTTTCTTGTGTACAAAAGTCCCTGAAGAAAAGAAAGATAAAAAGTGAGTAAGTAAGTATTTTATTTTTATTACAACAACATATTTAAAGAAATACCTAACTGCAATATCATTTAAGCGATTGATGTTAGTTTATTAGTGTTAGAATGAAAAGGGTACTTACATGAAAGGAGCCTCTCCGTCCCCCATCGACGTACTCACTGAGCCCTTACGTTTGGCCATGTCACCCTGGGCAACCCTCAGCCTTTCTTAACGCTGATTGGCAAATCCTTTCACTACGATGGCAAACTCAAGTCCAGTCTTGAAGCCGGCGCTTTGATTACACGCTAAGAAGAAGAATAGTGTTAGAATTCCGTTGGTTTACATATAAAAAACCGACCAAGTGCGTCTCGGGCCACACGCAGTGTAGGGTTTCGTAGAAAGAGGGGGTTTTATCTGCTTTACAGAACTAACAACTTCATCAACGTAATTTTCAATTGATTTTGTACGAAGTTTTCCTTTTATAAGTTGGTCGCCGATTACTCCTTAACTTGTAAAGCCTACAGTACTTAGCCGTGGTAGTCTTCCTTTTAAGTTCGTCATATGTACTAATACCCTGAATTTTTTACGTTTCTACAATCAATCGTTTAGCCAGGAGAAAGGAGGGACTACTCGGAAAAAATTTAGCGCTTTGAAGCTTAATATTTCGCAAACGGAACCATAAATCAAAAAATGATCTCTTTACACGCACAATATTTTTAAACGACCAATCCAACGAAACCCCACACTATGGTGCAGGCTAAAAAAAATTGTATCCCTAATTTAGGTGTATGGGGGCCTACACAAAAAAAAAATTAAGATTTTATTCTACCGCTTTGTGGGCGTGATTAATATCACAGAGTAAAAAATAATATTTATGCCAAATTTCAGCTTTCTCTTACTAATCGTATCTGAGTCGCGGACAGACAGACGGACAGACGGACAGACGGACCGACAGATTGACGGACATGGCGAAACCACTGCAATAATTTTGGGTGGTTTGAAAGACATAGCAAATGAACGTGCCTGACAATAGCTATCGAATACGCTAGTTTTTTTTTAAAACGCTCTTCAAATATATCTCGACACAGACTCAAATCTGCTGGAACCATTAGTAGCCATCCAGAGAGTTGCGTGCGTGCCGCGGGTACGTGGGTCATTGTTCTGTTAGACGGAGAGGCGGTACTTTGTTGGCGAATTTTTTTTTACAAGATTTCTCAACAATTTTTCTTATTTAATCAAAAGTAATAGTCTAAATAGATGCCATTTTTAACTATCAATTACACAACCGCGGCTTTCAAACAACCCAGAAATGAGCGTGTATAAGGGTTTCTTGTCGACTACGGAGCCAAATATTTAGAACAAAATAAAAATAGCGCCACCTTGTCCACTAATATGGCATCAAGTTTGGTGTTAAAGAATGTAGTTGACAAAGTAATACTACTCGCCGCTAGATAGCGGTAAATGCGCATCATGAAAGCATTTTTCACTGCCATTCTATACTAGATGGCAGGGTGTATCTACACAAAGAGGTATTTGAAAAACTGTAACAATGAATAAAAAATTATAAAAAGATTCAAAACTTCAAATTGCAGTCCAAATTTACAGACAGCTTGTCAATAAAAATTTTGATCAGTTTTCTAGATTATTTTCTCTGTGCTTTCTAGCTTTTCATAAAAGTCTCTACACGGATTTTTAAATAAGATTTAGGTAATTCGAATCATCATTTTAGTCTTTATTTTAGTAAGTAATTTACATACAAAATGGAAGAATCCAAATCTTATCGCTCCAGTAAATCGGTAAAATCCATCTCCGAAGTGCCTGCAGATTCGAGAAAGGTGCTTTTCGACGATCCATTCGCTCAAAACTTCGAAGAGAATTTGAAAAAGATGTGTATAAATTTTGACCGTAATTTTGACCTCAAGGTGAAAAAGGACCTTCAACGGAGTAAGTGGCCACTAGCCTTATTTATCGACCAAACACCACTTTATCTCGATAACGAATAAATAAATAGAAGTCAACCGTAAGTCCGTAACCGTGTGAAGCAAAAATGAGGTTGAGGTTGGCAGTCCATCAAGAAAACACCCATACGACACTATTCCAGCCCCTCTACTCTCGACGGTATTGTGTTCAAATGGCGTCACAATTAAATGCAATAAGTCAGAAATAACGATAGCTTTTTATTAAAAATAGTGCGAATAGTGAATTATAATAGTGAATTGTCAATAGCTTTTTTGTTAATGAAATTATTTAAAAGAGTTGGTTAAAGTATAACATTATTGATTTCTGAACGTAACTATATTTTTGCAACGTGGTTTTTTTAACGAAAAATAAAAAGATGATTCGGGGTATTTTGAAGAAAAAAAGATGGAGGGAATTTTTTAGTGAGTTCTGAAAAAGTTGCGAGAGAACAATAAACGAAGCTACAATAAGTACTGCGTGTCATTTAATAATAAGACGTACTAAGGTACCTACACGTTTTAGTTGTACGAAATACCACTAAACTTATTGAAACTTCAGAGTGCATCGGAAACTGAAGGCGTATTTTGGCTACATTGTAACGCAAGCTAGCAAAATTTGCGTCGAGAGTATAGGGGCATGTCCTAAACTAGGATAATAAGTGATATGGTAACCAGGCAAAGAACACACACACAAACTGAGGCCTTTGTACAAATCAAAGTGTGGCGACCTTCAGTGAGACTATTCTACGACTTCTTTTGTGTTAGCGTGTTACCGCTAGACCATATAGGACGTAGCTCAGGAACTGTGTCGAAGAAAAGTTAATTAAGACCGTGAATTCAAATTTAAATAAAAAAATGTATTTAAAATAATACAGAAAATGTGATTTATTGAACGTTACAAGTAAATTTAGGTGTCCGTTATAAAATCTAGATCATTTGGAGAAAAAACGGACAAAAAATATCCAAACTTAGTCTTTTCAAATAATACATATTCCTTAATTAACTCAGCTTACATATTTTAATCTCCTACTAATGCATTGAACTGGCTTTAATTCTAGATATCTTTGTCATCTAAATGATCCTTTTAATGCTATAGTAGCCCTTTTGGCACAAAGTGCGCTTTACACATTTTTTGAACCGCGCTTCTGGCAAGCTTATTATATCTTTAGGGATATTATCGTACAAAAGTATACAATGCCCACATAAGTTACATGATATAAGTTAAGAACCAGTGTCAATTTCAAAGGGTCAAAATCCCCAACCCCAGCCTTATACTTAGTCGAAATTAGTAACTTTATCACCCTCCGCAGCAGTCGAACTCCGCACATCCTCCAAGAGGTCAAAGTCGCGTCGGCTCACTATCATCGGGCCGGTCCCTTCGGAGGAATTCACCGACACCGATGAGGTCACCACTGCCGTCACCACCGCCACCCAGGATTCCCATGACGACAGCGGCGTCTACGTGACCACCATCTACGACCACATGAACCGCCTAGCTGAAGTCTGCATGACGAACCAGAAGGATGTCCCACGGACCGTCCTTCAAGTCTTGCAAATTTTAGGACCGTTGTACCCTTTCCTGTTCAGACTCACTTTCAAAAGGTGTAAGCTTAACAAATATTGCGTTTACGAAGTGTCCAAGTTCATTGCCGCGACGCCAATAACTGAGCTGGCTTTTGACGATTCCTTCTCGCGTGAGCTGAACTACGCTATACTGTTGGATAAGATGACCAATCTGCGCGTCCTTTCTCTCGCCAGGTGCAATATAAACGACTTCGTCTGTGAACAGATCGCTAATAAGCTGACATACTTCGAGCCTGCGTCCCGAAACCTCCTGGTCCTGAACCTATCGAGTAACAGAATCACGGATGAAGGAGCTAAATGCTTTGCCTTCGTTCTAAGGACGAACAGAAATCTGCGGCACTTAAATCTGGCTGGAAACCAGATCACCGACGTTGGAGCAATCGCCATATTGGAATCTCTAATGACCTTCCCGTTGACTTACGAGGAGTACATCGGCAAGCGGACCCGGTACTCTGAGCACATAAAAGAGCTCCTAGAATTGTCTAAGAGCTACCTAGAAAAACTTACTGAAGGCATGCCTGGGGTCACGACTGAGCCTGCAAAAGCGCGCATTGATAAGCCTAAACCGAAGAAATCTCCCACGGCAACGCCAGTCATTTCCCCCGTTTTAACACCAAAACTAGACGATCAACTAACCTATTACAAGCAGAGAGCAGAAATGCATGCAAGCGACGAGATGGGACCTTTTATCGACCCCTTCGGCGCCAGGTCCACGATTTTCCGCAACGGCTACAGATACTGCACTGGCAACTTGACCCTGTCATCTCTGAACCTCTCCTTTAACAGCCTGTGCTACCCCAGCCTGAAAAAGCTGGAAGAGGTGGTGAAATACCAAAGGAGCGTGCGCCAAATTAACCAGAGTGGGCTGCTTCGGCCTGTGATCGAGGGTAACTATTTGCCGGTGGATGCAGTGGAGTATAAAGTTATCGCGGATATCCTGGGCAGGTTCATCGGCTCCAGGCCCTCGCGGAAGTCAGAGATGAACAGGAAGAAGGGAAGGGTTGGGAGCAAGGTCCACCTTTCGACAACTAGGGACTGAGTGCTCGAACACACCGACAGAACAGAAGTTCCGCGGCGCGGCGGACGGAATTTGTAGGACGCGACGTAATTTTCGGAACATATGTTCCTATGTCGCAAGTTCGGTATAGTGTCTCGGCACACTCCAGTTGTCGGGATTTATAGGCACGTTTAGATAGCTGTATTTTTTTTTTATATCTTTATGTTTACGGACAGCTGTCATTAAGATGCAATTAGGGATGCGAAACAAATAAATCGATACCCTGAATATGCGATTATTATGATAAATCGATTCCAAATTATATCACCTCTGATTAGTCTCTTAATTATTTAAGTTTTTGAAAGTTATAGAATGATGCACAAAAAAAGCGGAGTCTTGTAACAATAGTAAAACTAATCGCTTTACAATTATAGTCTTTATTCACTTTCGCCAGATCAAGAGCCAATATTATCTGTTGAGATATCATCGCCCGCATAATAAATAATCATAATATTATTATCAATTAAGTTATCAATATTGACGTCTCGGTCATATTGTTTTTGTATGATTTCCCTTCATGTTTGTACTACATTTGCCCTGTGTTCCTTCGCGATCGTGGCGCAAATACACCCAAGCAAAATTACACCAAATACAAAGAAGCGCACAGTTTTGTTCCAATATGGCGACAAAGTACGCGAAGCGCGGTTGTTGAAGTGGGACACCATCGTAAAAAACTCAAAAAGATAAATGAATATAAGATAGGAATATTCTAGATTTAGATTTATTGTAGATTTATAGTTTTATTGTATACTGGAAAAAATGTTACAGAAACAGCAATGACAAAAGAAAAGATACAATTGGCGGCCTTCCTGCTAATACCAGTTTCTTCCAGCAACAAAAAAGTTTAACCAGTAAAAAATTTTTTTTTAATTGATTTTATTTTTATATTGGTACTTATAAAAAATAAAGTTTAATTTTATGTTATTATTTTCTAAAAAATGAAGAATCGAGAACGTTACTGGTTTTAGACGTCTTGTAATAATTCAAAATAGGTACAAATTAACTTTGGAAATCGCGTTATTTACCGCGCGAACAAAAAAGCGATATTTTGGACCCAAAACGTTACCATTGTTTTTTTTTTATAAGTTTTTGATTTTATTATAATTTACATTTTGTCATTATAGCTAGCTGTCAAAACGGACCTATTATATCTCGACTAGGTACTGTATAGTCCGCATAGATCTTTTTGGCGGTAACGCGAACGTCACAGATCGTTTGCACATCGCTTACTGTCTTTACAGCGATGTGCAAACGATCTGTGACTATGTATACGTTACCGCCAAAAAGATTTGTGCGGGCTATAACTAGACCTAAAGTCTAGTACACACATAGTTGTTCTATAAAGATATATTAGCACGACTATTGCTGTTATTTGCCCCTATTTTGACTTCTACTAGGCATTACCAGTACAATGTCAGTGTAGGCACTGATAGCTTATTATATAACTGTTATAGGTAGTAGGTAGTTCGTTGTTAGTTTTTTGATTGCAATTATTTATTGTTAAGTTTTTAGGTACATTAAGAGCTAATAGTTTACTCGTGGTTTACCTACTCACTTGCTTTTTGTGATTTCACTCGCTATATTTTAAATGTAATTTATTTTTATTCCTAAATAGTAGATATCGCATGTACAATTTTTTTTATTAAACGTTCTCAAACATTCTTGAATACTGACATGAACATTTTTTTTAATATTCTCAATAAACGGGATAACAAATATTGAAACGGAACCAACATCCATATGCGGAACTATAGACCGTTTGCCGTAGAAATGGCTTTTCATGTATGCCTAGGATTTCAAGTTGGGAGTGAAATAATTGTGGTAAATAAAGATCAGATGTTTTAAAATTATAATTAATTAAGGACCAAAAGAGAGAGAGAGAAGGCCTATGCCCTACAGTGGAACGTTTAAAGGCTGCTTAATGATGAAGGGCCAAAATTACGTAATGACTCAAGACTAACTGCCGTACTCAGAGTCGTCAATTAAGATTTAATGTCAATTAAGTATCATGTCATCTCTTTCATTTCAATGACATATGAAAGGGATAGAACGACACTTAATGAACATTAAGTTTAATTGACGACTGTGAGTACGGCAGTAAGTCATTTTTCTCCAAAACGTTTTAGATCTTGAAATGGACACCTATGATTAATTATGAAACGTTAAGTCGCAGTTTCTGCGGTACTTTGAATAAAAACAGTTGCGGTACTTTGAGTTTTTTGACTGGAAACTCGCTACACGACAAAAACCAGTACCTATCTTCGCTGGTTTTTAGGGTTCCGTACTCAAAGGGTAAGGGCCTATTACTAAGACTTTGCTGTCCGTCCGTCCATCCGTCCGTCCGTCTCCGTCTGTCACCAGACTGTATCTAATGAACCGTGATAGTTAGACAGTTGAAGTTTTCACAGAATACTAAAAACAGATTATAATAAATATTTAAGGGGGGCTCCCATATAACAAACATGATTTTTTTGTCGATTTTTGCTCGATATTAATAACGGCAACAGGTAGACGCTTGAAATATTCAAATGTTGTTTAGATGAGTACGGAACCGTTCGTGCGCGAGTCTTTATTATTTTCATAACAAAGTTGCCTTTTCGAGGTCTGTCATGTGGCAGGAAAGCGGGTCTCGGTCCTTCGGCAGGTAGCAAGAGGCTGCAGACAAAAAAATATACATATTCCAAGGCTATTCCAGGCGGGGAAGAGACGTATAGCAGGGCGATTCAATGTAACCTAACATAACAAACAATTTTTTCTGTTCAATATTCCATTTTTCAAATTTTATGTGATGCTAGCGTTGGTAGCGGAGCAGTAGAACGGCGGCTTCTCATTCGGGAGGTCGTGGGTACCAATGACTTTGTTTCCTAATTTACGTACATTTGTGAAGTTATAGTAGCAATACCACTCGCTAAATGTGAAGGACCTGAGTGTCTGAGGTGTTCACATACCTCGGCGATTGAAATTGCTAATCCGCGGTGGGCACGCGTGGTGATTAAGCCCATACTCTTTCTCTGAGAGAAGGCCTGTGCCCTACAGTGGGACGTACAGTAGAACGTCGATTATTCGGGCGTCGGTCATCCGAACGACCGATTAACCGAACTGGGTACGGACCGCGAGGATGCTTCGGCAGACATAGAGTAGGTAAAGATTTTTTTAACCGTTGATTGTACCTGTTGTACCTATCTAAGTTAATGTCGACAAAAAATTCCCTAGGTTTACGTAAGTTTATTATTGTATTTCATCTTTTTCTTGCACTACCCGTCGCCAGTCTCTTCAATACCAAAGGTTTGCTGGAAGAGAATGCTTCTTGCATTAAGCACGTCTTGTACATTTACAATGTAATTTATGCAATAAAGAATTAAAATAAATAAATAATATGTATCTTATTACAGCCTGTGTACTTTTAAAAACAGGTTTGATTGAAATAGGATTCCTACTTACCATTAAAAAAAAAGAGCATTAATATAATTAAATATGGTTTTTAAGAAGAAGAAGAAAGACATTTATTATACCCACAAGATATATCACAGAAACAAAATAAGCAGATAAGTAACATAATATGCACAACAACAGAAAGAAAACTAAATAGACAACAGACAAAACGAATAAATAAAACAGGACCATAGATGTAGTATGTGGTGTATCTAAGTTGCCATAAAAGTTTTTCTTGGTAACTAGGTAATAAAAGTACATAGTTCGATTATCCGAGTAAACCGGTTTTCCGAACAATTTCTTCGGATAATCGACGTTCTACTACTGTACCTATATAGGCTAAATACAAAATGTGATTTTACCAGCGTACGTGCAATGAATGTTGATGTAGAGAAATGTCAGGATCGTGGCAAGTGACGAACCCTGGGCCGAGTTTCATAAAGCTACGATTCATCTTTTATTAATGGTTTATTATGACAATTTTGTGTACATTGCGTAGCCGAGGCTTGCCACTAATTTAATCTGAGAGTTGATCGACTTTGCAATGTACATCGAATAGGCATGATGAAAAATTTTTAAAAACTTTCCTATAATATCCCAAAACGTACATTATTTACAATCTATTTCATATTTTTGGTCACAGTTAAGGTTTAAAAAGGTATGGTAAAAAACATTTTAGTTTTTAGATTTAAAATTCCCACCGGAACGCTCGCCAATGTCATGGCGTCGCTAGTGACGTCACAGTGCAAAAGTGTAAAATTAATCTGGTGTCCTGTGACCTATGTCACAGATTATAAAGTAATATGTTCGGTTATATAATAGGGGTTAAAGTATGAAATTGCCGTTTTATTGCAATAGGTTCTTTGAATTGACATAGAATCTTCATGGTTTGAGGTTTTCGAATTAAACTTTTTTCAAATGGTTTCTATGATGTTCTTTTTTTAAAAAATGTGAAACATTTGAATATCGACTTTCAATTGTTTTTGTTATTCAATTTAGACAAGAAAGATGGATACTGCGAAAATTCGAGTGATTTTTGAATACGAGTTCCGACGCGGAACTAACGCGGCAGAAACAGCCCGCAATATCAATGCTGCGTTTGGAGAGGGGTCTACTAATGAACGCACCGTGCGATTTTGGTTTAAACGCTTTCGTGATGGAAATTTCGACTTAAAGAACGAGCCACGAGGAAGACCGCCCACACAGGTGAATAACGATGAATTAAGAGAGATAGTGGAAGCCGACCCTAGTCAAACTACCCAGGAATTAGCTGCATGGTTTAACGTTACCTTACCCACAATATTGACTCACTTGCGTCAAATCAATAAAATAAAAAAATACGGAAAATGGGTGCCTCATAATCACTCGAATTTTCGCAGTATCCATCTTTCTTGTCTAAATTGAATAACAAAAACAAATGAAAGTCGATATTCAAATGTTTCACATTTTTTAAAAAAAGAACATCATAGAAACCATTTGAAAGAAGTTTCATTCGAAAACCTCAAACCATGAAGATTCTATGTCAATTCAAAGAACCTATTGCAATAAAACGGCAATTTCATACTTTAACCCCTAATATTATTACTCGCGTGTTCCTCAAAGTGACGTCGTTCGCTACTCAACTTAATATGGCGGACATAGGATTTTTGTAGATTTTAATTATCGTAATAATTATCAATCCAGCTCTTAATAAAAAAATAAATGCGTGTTTCGTATTCCACAATTCCATTCTTGTTAAATAACCTTACATAATTTTAGTGATTATCAATGACTATCATCATGCCTAGTTCCATGAAACAGTGGTCTACCTACGCATGAGTTTATGAATGTGTTTGTGTGTAAGTATCTGATTTTGCAGTGTTTCGGCTTTAATATTGTAATAGATAGATAAAGCTCCCGTCTGTAAGATCATGCTCGAACCGTTTGTGTTAAATAGAATAGAAATTCTTCTGTGCAGCACCGGAATCTGCGACATTGGTATGCTACCTTGTAGGTGGCATTCATTATCATAAGCAGCCTATATACGTCCCACTGTAGGGCACAGGCCTTCTCTCAGGGAGAGAGTAACGTAACTTAATAATTTCTGCCGAGGGTAGTAAACTAACAGTTAATACTTTCAAAAAAGACGCCTGTCACCTCAGTCTACCGAGACCACGGCACTCGCAAAAGTGCCGAAATGTCGGAAAATTGTAAAATGGAAAAGTAAACGAGTTAATATCCTAAAAAACCTATAATATCCGTATCCGTTAAAACTCAGTTTTATTATGTCTAGTGCTCGTGTTATTAACCTCAGAAAATACTATTACCTACTTTACTAAATTCCGCCAAAATCCCACAAGCACCATGCAGTTAGTTAATGCACCGCATTAAAAAGTGGGAGGGAGGGCATTAACTAACCGCATGGTGCTTGTGGGATTTTGGCGGAATTTAGCAAAGTATAATTTTCACATTTTAATGCTATTATGGATTTCCGCAAAGTGACGCCTGATTCTATACAATACCTATGTAGGTACTATGATATAATTAAGCGTTGATATTCCATTGGGAAATGTAAAGGTTCCACTTTATATACTTACCCAGAATGTCAAACTTTACAATACAAGTAAGGGATAACCCTGACATTCCATTGGAAAATGTAAAAGTTCCGCCTTTAAAGGTACATACCAAAAATGACAAACTTTACAAGGAAGAAACAAAAATAAACCTTAAAACCCTCAGCAGAAAAGGTCGCCGCTGAATTAGTTGTTAACTTTAACGTTACCGTTTCGTTAACGTTTTGCAAGTAGAAATTCAAGCACTTACAATTTGTATTCGTGCGTATTTGTATAAATAACGTATTTAATAAGTACCAATTGTTGGGTGATTTTAGGTGTTGGTATTTTTGATGTCTAATACGGACATAAACCTTATGTTCTGTTCTGAACAGTAAATAAACATAATATAAAGAACATGTGTGTTTATTATTATACAAATTAAGTATGTTAATTTGTATAATAAAAACACATGTTTTTCTTAAGCTCATCACAGCGCCTACCGACAACTGCCCCTAAATTACCAGCACCAAATCCTGAACAATAATTCCAATCGACCATCAAATTCGTATGGAATTAAACAGTTCGGGAGACGATTGGAATCGCTCAGGATTTGGTGCGCTGTGGTGCGCATAATTTAGGCAGCTGATGTGCCGATCCCGGGAATTTTATGAATATTCCCAACGTCCCCAAAATTCCCAGTGCCTTATTTAATGAGGACAATCAGCTTCTATTTGAAGCATACCTGATAATTTAATGAAAGGCCGCCAATTGCACTCTGTTTTTTTTACATGTTTTTATGTCATATGCTCTGGTTTACCATAAAAAATATTCTTATCTGATACTATATTCTTGATGTCTAGAAATACCATAAAAACTTTCTGTGACTTGGAAATATTCCCAGCGGCACATCAGTACTACCGACCAACAAACTTAAACCAGAGATTCTTAAATTCAAATTTCATACTTGGAATGCTGGCGACCAGTCGCCCTTGTAATAGTTCGTGGTGTTATCAGACGCCCAGCGTAACTAGACCCCTAGAGCCTGAACACTTCCCCCTCTTTTTTCCCACATTGTACTGACCAACGGGGAGGCGGCAGATCAAGTTATAGTGGACCAAAGTCGACGGCAAGTGCAGCGCGAACGAAAATACCTCGCACGGAGTTGTTTTGCCGCCTTATCACTAGCGGCAAAGATTATAGAACTCGTGTTGATCTGAGATCATTACCTAGGTAGTGGAACAACTCAGGCGGACATTAGATAAAAAGTGCTCGAAACCAGCGGGTTAGTCCATCCAGTTATACTATATTTATACATATAACAGAATGGACCACAAAAGTCCTATTTAAGAAGAAGAAAAAGAAAATTATTTATTTCAAAAACAGAAACACACATATACATTAACAAGTTACAACATAAAATATTAAATCACAATACGAAAGGTAAAAAAGAAAAAAAAAATAACAAAAGACTTTGTATTAACATAAGTTGCGGTGTGTCCCTGTTGCTGGAAAAGCCAGCTGGCTCAGCGTTGTACTGAGGGTATTCACCCAAAGCGCTGATTTTCAGCCAATGCCTGTCCATCTCACAAATATGCTCGGATGCGGTGCAGTGCATACCAATAATTACACAGTTAAATAAATAAATAGAATAGATGATTAAATAAATAAGTAAATGAATGAAATTACATAGAATACAAATAAAGTTAATGATATAATAATTATGTTAATAATTATGATACAATCACATTGTCAGTCACTTGCGGCGACAAGTTGGGACAGGATGGGAAAGTCTCTGCTGCTCAAGTAAACATGCCCTGAGCTTGCGCCCAAAGGGAAATCCACGAGGCGATTCACGGAATGGAGGAGGAATATAATTCCAACACTTGGACGCCACATACCTAAAGCTACCACGGAATGCCATAGTTCGGTGTGCGGGGACACAAATTTTACTTTTATAAAATATTTTGGCAATATTCGTGCAAATTCAGTTTTTATTGTGTCTAGTGCTCGTGTTAATCTTAGAAAATACTAAATATGACTTTTGTCGTCCATTCTGTTATACTGTATCACTAATAGTATAACTAGATGGAGTAACCCGTGCGTGCAGGTAATGTATAATGATGAAGCGAAGAAGGTTTGTCAGGATTATTGCAAATGGTAAACCCTGGTCTCTGGCTACCCTTCGAGGTACGGGGACACAGGCGTGAGCTTATGTATGTATCATTATTTAAGAGCAGTTGTGTGACTACTGAGGTTTCGGGTAGGTTAGTACCTGTTCTGTTCCCGCGAATATTGAATGATTATTAAATATTTATTTAAAGCACAAATAGTATCATGGCAGTTTCATATATTGTTAATAGCTAGAAATACCATAATAACATATCTGTGAATCGGGAACACCAGCAGTTTAATTTATCAGCTAGGTATTTTCAAAGTCAGATAGAAAAGTATTGACTTGTTTTCTTATTCATATAGTGACAGAATATAGTTTGTAGGTACGATTTTTAAGAAAGTAGCCAGTTGTAGATTATTTTATTGTAGAACTAGCTGTCCCGGCTGACTTTGTACTGCCATAGAATCCGTTTATACGGTTCTTGAACAACACCATCTATTTTTAAAACAAAACGTTCGCTAGCACAACGCCATCTATTTTAAACTTAAAATAAATATCATCCCACGGGAACGCATTACCAGGATTTCAAGTATATTATGTGTCAATTCAGGTCTTTGTCTATCTTTACGCCAAGTTTCATGTAAATCCGTTCAGCCGTTATTGCGTGATTAAGTAACAAACATCCAAACATCCAAACCTCCAAAAAACCAAACATCCGAAAATATTCACAAACTTTCGTAGGATAACATGTAATTATAGGATCATGTACTTATCTACGAATAAAAAAAACCATAGAAGTATTTCTTCGTACAAAATTCACTCTCAAAAACGGCCCCTGTCCTCTCGATTAGTCTGTACCAATGAAATGAGGATCGGAAGGATGCCATAGGTGTTTTCTGTGACTGGTCGAAGGCATTTGACTGCGTAGACCATAAAACACTTCTCTTAAAATTTAAACACTACGGAATAAATGGGAAAAACTTATGAGATCATATTTAGAAGGGGTTCACAAAGCTGACATAAATGGGACTAAATCATCAGGGTCGGAGGTTAAGATAGGCGTACCACAGGTATCTATTTTGGGGCCGTTCCTTTTCCTCGTATATGTAAATGATTTGCCGTTCATGGTTCAAAACGTGTCAGAGATAGTATTGTTTGCAGATGACACGTTGTCACTTATTTTTAAAATTAAGAGACAAGAAAATGACCTTGCGGGTACAAATAATGCTCTCTTTAAGGTACTATATTGGTTTACTTCCAATAACTTATTATTAAATTAAAAAAAGACAAAATGTATAAAATTCACACTACCAAATGTCAAAATGGTTGACAGCAATGTTATATTGGGGAATGATAAACTAGACCTTGTTGAAGAAACTGTATTTCTGGGTATCACAATTGATGCAAAGCTTCAATGGAGTCTTCCCTCATATAGAAAAATTGGCAAATAGGCTCAGTTCTGCAGCATACGCAGTTAAAAGAATCCGGGAACTAACTGATGTCGCAACCGCTAGGCTTGTTTATTTTAGTTACTTCCATAGTATTAAGTCCTATGGTATGGGGTCGGGCAGCAGACATTGAGACCATCTTCGTCCCGCAGAAGAGAGCGATCAGATTCATATATAAGCTAGGCCATAGAGATTCGTTAAGAGATTTCTTTAAAAAAATTAGCATCCTAACAGTTGCTAGTCAGTATATCTATGAAAATATTTTGTACGTTAGGAAAAATATCAGTAACTTTAAAACTGTAGGTAGTCAACACAATGTAAATACTAGAAATAGACATAAACTTTCGTTCCCAAAATTTAGGCTGGCAAAGGTTAATACATCCTTTATGGGGTATCATATACGTTTCTACAATAAGATCCCTGAGGATATAATAAGCTTGCCAGAAACGCGGTTCAAAAAACGTGTGAAGCACACGTTGTGCCAAAAAAGCTACTATAACATTAAAGATTATTTAGATGACAATGATGTCTGGAATTAAAGCCAGTTCAATGCATGAGATCCAGGTTTTAGAATATTTATATAAATTCTGTAAATTAAGGACTTGAAAAGACTAAGTTTGGAGTTTTCTTGTTCATTTTTCTCCAAAATGATCTAGATTTTGAAATGGACACCTAGTTTAACTTGTAACGTTCATTAAGTCGCCGTTTATGTGCTACTTTGGATAAAAAAATTATTTGATATGATATGAGCACCAGATGTACTGTAGAGTAAATCATTCTATGGTTGGTTAATTCTGTATGCCCTGCGTGACGACGTGAACCTTGATTGGGCAACAGTAAATGACAGCGTAACTTATGATTGGTTTTATACAAAAACGTCAAACCATTGACTTCATGCCTCGCAAGATGGCGGCCTAACGCTGGTAGGTGCCTAGATATTTTGCCGGGCAATACTGAACTCGCTCCGATTGGTAACACGATTGACAAACCCCGTCCGCTTTCCCACAATTGAACATGGTGTCTATGTTTTTAACTATCACTGGTACTGCCTGGCACCTAACTTGACCAAAAAACCGCTTAGACGAGTTTGCTATGGGTGGATTCTAGGAGCAATTTTTGTCTTAATTATTCGTTAATTTAACTAAAGTCCAAAGAAGTTTAATCCTTCTAATCCTTTGTCCCCCGCCATGCCAATGAAAACGGAATTACGTCTATTAACCATTTGGTTAAGTGCCGGGCATTACACCTCGGTCACACTCGTCAGTTGCGTCATAAACTAAACTATGAATGGCAAAACACAAAACGGGAAAAAGGTTTACAATTATAACAACTAATTTGACCTCAATAGACAAAATTGTAACCGCCATTACGACGTCAAGTAATTAAAAACGCATTTGAGATTGTTCAGTTTGTTAAGTGGCATTTCACATACCGATTCGGTAGTTTGTATGTGACAGCGAAACAAAATCCATTCAAAATTCTCCGGGATTTAATATTCTCAACAAACGACTGGTCTATTATTTCTACGCACTGCTTAATCTGTGTCAGGGGCGTCGCGGGGTATGCGGCGGAGGGGCGGGGCGGACCGCTTGCCAACTTAAAAATGCCGCCCGCAGAGCCTCTGAATCGATAGCGCGCGCGTCACGTGCGAGCGAGCGCGACCAATCGGGAGGCGCGGGCGCGCGGGGGGAGGCACTCCGCCGGCAGTGCATGCACGACCGCTCTCGAGAGCAGACGTGCGTCGCGCCGCGGCCAGCAAGTTAGTTTCACTTGGACCGGTTCTCGTTATGTTAAAGTGAGTGAACATGAGCGGTTGGACGGAGGAGGTGCACGCGTGGCGCGACGAGAGGCTCGGTCTCACGGAGCTGCCGCAATCGAGACGCAAACACAGGACTACCCCGTATAGGCTCCACCGGCCGCATTTGTCAGCTGTCTCGCAAGTGCCCGAGCCGGAACCTCTAGGAACGCACGTCACGCGCCTCTACCCGGAGTTGCTGGCGCTTATATTCGAGAGGCTGCCTGTGCGTGACCGTGGCCGCGCCGCGCAAGTGTGCCGTTCGTGGAGAGACGCCGCCGACAGGAGGTCTGTTTGGAGAGGCGTGGAGGCCGCGCTGCATCTTAGAAGACCGGCGCCTGTACTGTTCACTTCCTTAGCTAGACGCGGAGTAAAAAAACTGCAAGTCCTATCGCTCAGAAGAGGCCTGAGGGACGCCGTCGCTGCGTTACCCGGCCTGGAGTCGCTTTCTCTGAGCGGATGTTACAGCGTCACCGATGCGGCCTTGGCGAGCGCGTTTGCCGCAGAACTACCAGCATTGAGAAGACTAGACTTATCGTTGTGCAAACAAATAACCGAGTCTTCCCTTGGCAGAATAGCGCAGTCGCTGAAAAATCTCGAGGAGTTGGAGTTAGGTGGTTGTTGCAATGTTACGGATACAGGGTTGCTCCTCATCGCTTGGGGCTTGAAGAAACTGCGCAGACTGAATCTCAGGTCCTGCTGGCACGTGAACGATGCGGGAATAGCGCACCTCTGCGGCGGCGGCGAGGCGAGAGGCACGCCAGAATTAGAGCATTTAGGTTTACAAGATTGCCAAAGGTTAACTGACGAAGCTTTAAGGCACGCCGCGACGGGGCTTCCAAATCTAAAGTCTATCAACTTGTCCTTTTGTTCGGTCACCGATGCAGGCCTGAGATATTTAGCGAAACTGTCGCACTTAGAAGACGTCAACCTGAGGGCGTGCGACGGCGTGTCAGACGCTGGAGTGGCCCATTTGGCCGAGAGCGGAAGACTGAGGGCACTCGACGTGTCTTTCTGCGACAAAGTCGGCGACGAGGCGCTGTCACACGCGACGCTGGGCCTCTCCGGACTGCGATCGCTATCGCTGAGCGCTTGCCGGCTCACGGACGAGGGCTTAGAAAGGGTCGCGAGGCTATCACAATTGGAGACGCTAAATATAGGCCAGTGTTCACGCGTGACAGATAGAGGTCTCCGAGCGCTGGGCGACGGACTGCACAATCTAAAGGCGATAGACTTGTATGGATGTACAAGCATCACACCACAAGGCTTGGACCATATAGTGAAGCTGCCGAAGCTAAGTGTACTCAATCTAGGGCTGTGGCATGTACGGTGACCACACGGAGTCGTCTAGTGTGTGGCGGCCATGTTGAATTCAGTGAGTGAGTGCTCAAGGTTGGCGGACTCTTGAATTAACCAACTTATGTTAGAGTTAAATAGGAAATGGGGTCGCTTCGGTATGTTCTGTTCTGTTTGTGTAATGAACTAATGATTGTTGGATTGCAGTTTCTGTTGGAATTTCGAATTTGGATTTCGTTTCCGGTTGAAGTTAAGTTTTTTAAGTCGCCCCAAAGCCTAGTCGCTAATGTTAAGCCAGACATTACTTCTCAATGTATAATTTTGTTAAGAGTTTCTTGTTATTCAAGTAGTTGTGACGTATTTAGTAGTCCGACGCAGAATTTCATTGCCATATGTGTAACTGTACTTATTATGACTATTATTAGTAAGGTCTGGTTTCGCGCTTAGAAATTGCTCCATTAATTAGATAGGCATTTACCTAGTTATTCTTCAAATTAATGTTTTTTTTTGCATTCGACCTGTCTTTTTCTAAGACAACTTGTTTGTTGTTAGGTTTTTAATTAATGTGGGAGGTTAGCAAAAACAAAAACATCAATTTTGTTTGTAAAAACATTATTATTGTGATATTCCAAACAAAAGTTCTATTGATTAAATCTTCGATTAGAATGTAAAAAGAACCCTCGCGTCGTCTTAAATTCTAAATAAACTTGTCATCTAAAATTACAATATTGAAATTTATTGTTCACGGTAGCAGAATAAAAATGAAAACATAAAGTTAAATTTAACATAGGTATATACAATAAAAGATTACTTGATATCAGACATTTGATAGATAGCACAGCTGATAAAGAGTTCAAGAACGGAAACAGACTGGCTGACAGAATAATCCACAAACTCGAGACAATGAACAAAAATACAAACAATAGAACTTTTGTTTCTCAATCGAACCAAACTATTTCTAAATCAATTATTTAGTTAATTAAGTCTTAGTAGGATTGTCTTTAATGGAAAGGCATTTGGAGGAACTTGTCTGGGGGTCTTTGATAAACAACCTTGAAAGTAAATAAAAAATCGTACAAAGTTCTGTTCACCTACACTTGGCTTACCTTGCAAGGTACCGTATCTCAAGTCAATTTAACATTTCCTCGCCCAAGTTACGTGCAGCTACTTTATGAAAAATATATTATTGCTAAGATATTAATATGACATTCAGATCCAACCACCATTTTATTGTAAATGTCTAAAAAAACAACCCTTTTTGCATAATTCTTTGTTTATCCTTTGAAAATTGGGTGCAGCAGTTCATAAACCTTCACATTTTGGACTTTGTATTGTTCTTATGTTAAAGGCTTAAGAGTTGAATTCAGTTTCTTGAAAAGGTTGATATTATATGCGGTTGAATATAATATTTTGTACTTAAAATATTAAAATTACAGACCCACAACAAGCTCCTTCATATTGTAAAGAAACAAAACTCCCAATTATGACAAAGGATCTCGATAATACGTAGTTTTGATATTAGTAATTATTTTTAGTTATTTTTACTGTTTTTTTTTATAAATGCGATCAAAGAATTCAGGTCGAATAAAAATTAAAAAAAAAAAACAATAAGTGGAAGTGACTGACAGTGATTGCCCAGAAATTTCGACACATGTTTAAGCTATCTTGTTATTTCCCGCTTAAGAAATTACCCGTATTTTTACTGTCAGCACTAGTGAAACATGTTGGCCCCTAACGAACTTTGTAAATGTGGCATCCATTCAGAATGAACAGCATCTATATTAAATGCTCCAATTCCTGAATAATTTTAATTGTCCATCTGTCAAATTCCATACTAATTGATGCCGCAAACGTCAGGATTCCGACAGGATTTGTTGCGCATAATTAGGCCTCAGAGGCACGAGATCCTGTCGGAATGCTAACATCTAGCTAATAAACCCTATACTGTACTACGTTTGCCATCGCAAACTAATACAGGGGCTAAGTATAGCAATTCAGGATGCAGGTCAACAATTTTGTTGTGTATAAGTATAATTGAAACTGGACAAATACTAATTAAAACTTTCGTAAGCACTACACATTATTAGCATAATTCCGGATTCACTTGATTGATCAGAGCGAAACCTGGTCTTCCGACAAATAATCAAGTAAGTGAATCTGGAATTAAGCCAATAATAATTACTAATTATACGTTATATTTTGGTACTTATTGCTTTTTTTGTCCAATTATTGTCTGGCAAACACTACCCGGTCTCTTCTGAAAACGTTGTATACTTACCGATGATATACGTTGTTTTATACAAGTCGAATGTAATGATTATACTGACTAGAAGGAATGTATTAAAAAGTCATCTTTTAGTTACAAACAAACACACCGTGATTTTATTTCAATCCTTCTGAACTATAAGATAAGATAAGAATATTCTTTATTGTATACCGGAAAAAATGTTACAGAAACACCATTGCAAAATTACCTTTTAATAAACTGTAAAGTTGTTCAGTGAATTATATTTATCGGTCTATCATAAACGCTCACTAGATAAATAGAATTATTATAATAATGTTCGCAGTACAAAATTTACATGGTTATTTTTGTACAATTGACATAAAAATAATAAATGAATTAGTACCAATACATATATAAGGAAATCCCGGCTTCACAAATGCATAATAATTAACTATATAGGTACAAAAACAAATAACAAGGAAAATGCCTAGAGAACATTTCATTCCTATTCCTAACGAACAAGATTTCTTGTGAGTAGGGCCAACACGTTTTCCTACTTGGTATTGACAAATTCCTAATTGCGAAGCACTAGAGGCTGTTTTTGCTTGACGAGCATTAATGACGTAAGTTGTCCGATGTTCGTGTGTCACAAGTTGTTTTTGTGGAACAATGAAATCTCGGCGGAATGAGTGGATCATTGTTTCAGTGTGTGAGAAGAGCTCGTGGAAAGGTTTTCTATTAGATAAGTTAAGGTACGTAGTAGGTACATTTTTTACTATCGTACGAATACGTAGATGACATAAAATAATTTACTACGAAGAAGAAATCACTAGAAGTAATGCTTCATAGAAATTCAAGCCCAAAAACGGGGCTGATCTGTTCACAGACCGTAGGTCCAATTATACGCTCAAAATCCTGAAGGATTCCTAACGTCTAGCTGTCAAATGCCATACTAATTTCTATTGCAAACGTCAGGATTCGGAGAGGATTTAGTGAGCGAAACGTAGGGGCTGGGCCACGTTTCATAAAACAACAATCCATAGTTTAATATGCCAATTAAATGTGAATTGCGTAGCCGATGAGAACAACTAGTCTTCCTACTTTTTAATCTGTGGGGCAATCAACATCAGCGATTTGACGCCCACTGCAGGACATAGGCCTCTCTTATGGTTTTCCAAGCTTCCCGGTGTTGTGCCGCCCGCACCCAGCGACTTCCCGCCACCGTAACCAGGTCGTCAGACCATCTGGTGGGGGGCCTGCCCACGCTGCGTCATCCGGGCCGCGGTCGCCAGATCAGAAATTCGCCCCAACGGCCATCAGTTCTTCGAGCTATGTGCCCCGCCCACTGCCACTTCAACTGAGCAATTCTTCGAGTTATATCAGTAGCAGGTAAGTAGTGGGTTACAATTATACAATATATATCTAATTGTCATAGATCAACCATGAATTGTAGGTCTACAAAATGGGTCTCCGATGATTAATCTTCACCAATGAGATGAGCGCAAGATATTAGGCTTCAGCCTGCATAATTATAAAGAACCATAAAAAAACTTCCAAGGAACGATTCCAATCGGCTAATTGTCATAATTCATCATCATCATCAGCCATTTGACGTCCACTGCTTGCACATAGGCCTCCCTCATGGTTTACTAACCACGAAGAGGTTCGCCATAATCTCCACGCTTGGCACGCGGGTTGGCGATCGCAGTATGCGGTTGGAATCTCAGGAAGACGCTGCGGCCCGTCTCCTGGTAATTTATTTCCTTAGTCGCCTCCTACGACATCCATGGAAGGAAATGGAGTGACGCTATTCTTAATCCGGCGTCACACGAATTGTCATAATTCCATACCTACTAATTGCTATCGCAAACGTCTGGATAGCATTTAGTGCGCATAATTAGGGCTGGACATCACAAACATGGAAAAATACTGAGGTCATTTGTAAAAATCAAAGGACTACGTTACGTAGCTGCAATGTACAAGACTGTGATGTTCGTTACCGCTAATGTTCATAGTTGCTCCGCAAGTGGCAAACCTAGGAGGTCTCTGCCTCCGGGATACAGTACCTAGTGAGTTTCTAGATGTTTGACACTTGTGTGTATCGCCGTTTTTGCGATAAAGCAAAAATACAAGCACGTTTTAGAAAACATGTTTCATGTGTTATTATCCATTTTTTGTTTTTTTTTTGGGATATTATATCCGGCTTGATAACACAATATTATGTTGCGTGAAAACTGCTAACTAGCTATTGCAGTTCGAGATAAAAAGCTCTTTACAGGTCTGGGCCTCGATTCTGTTAGTGCATTGTAGTATAATGACAGGTAAACTGTCGGGTGACGTGTTTTTTCGTACTATTGACGCCTAGAAGGTTTGATGGGTGTGCCCGGGTAGACTTAAAGCAGCCATGAAATGAAAACCGCCATGTTCATGCAGTTGTCATGTTACTACAATGCATTAACAGAATCTAGGCCCAGGTTAATAGACAGACGTCGGTCGTAGACGTAGCGATAAGGTTCCGTTGTTGGTATAATGCGCCGCAAGTAACTTGAACAAAATCCACAGAGGCGGGATGAGATTGCGATGGAAACGTTAAAGCATTTCTTTTATTATTTGTTATTCTGACTAAACTTAAGTCCAAAGAATACTAAGTCACATCTCGCCTTCCCTGATAATTTGACTAAATTGAAGTTAAAAAAATTCTAACTTGAACAAAAATCCGCGCAGTCAGGATGAATTTGCGATGGAAACGTTAAGGCATTTTTTATTATTGTTACTTTGACTTAACTTAAGTACAAATAATTCTAAATCACATCCTGCGTCCCCTGTTAATTTGACAAGAAAAAAAAATGTAACTTGAACAAAAATCCGCGCAGTTATGAGGATGAGTTTGCGATGAAAACGTTGGCACTTTTATTTTGACTAAAATTAAGTTCAGAGTATTCTAAGTCACATTAGTTACAAGTTTGCACCCTGTGAACATAATATTGTTTATCTCTTGTGTGGTTTTTAAGTAAATGCTTTTTTACTTTTTAGGGTTCCGTACCCGAAGTGACACCCTTCGGGTACGGAACCCTAAAAGCCCCGAAGGGTGACAAACGGGACCCTATTACTAAGACTTCACTGTCTGTCTGTCTGTCTGTCTGTCTGTTCGTCTGTCTGTCTGTCTGTCTGTCTGTCACCAGGCTGTCTCTCATGAACCGTGATAGCTAGGCAGTTGCAATTTTCACAGATGTATTTCTGTTGCCTCTATAACAACAAATACTAGCCTGGTGGCAGACGGACAGACGGACGGGTGTACAGCGGAGTCTTAGTAATAGGGTCCCGTTTGGCACCATTACCCTTTGGGTACGGAACCGTAAAAAACGATTCCTTAAAACGCCGATTAAAATAGTCCGTAAAGATTTTACAAGAATAGTAGTTTATGCAACTGTCATATAATGAAGGGTATTAAAACACGAGTGTGAGTTTATGAAACGAGCGCAGCGAGTTTCGTAATAGTAACGAGTGTTTTAATACCCGTGTTATATGCAGTTGCATACACTACTTTATCTTCACTAATGCAATTAAAAATTAAATTCACGCGTACGTGTATAATCATAATCACAGTGATTTTGCCGCCATTAAAATTTAACCAATGAGAGCGCAGCTACGCGCTTCAATAAAACGCGACCAACCTGATTGGCCCTGCAATCAAGTTGGTCGCGTTTTATTGATGTTATAATGAGATTTTACGATATCGATGTGAATATTATACCATCATGTGAAATTGCTTAAATTGAGTGTTTTGTTGTCTGCGCTATAACAGTAGTAATTATAAGTCAAGTATTGAAAACATAAGTAGAATGTTACAACATTAGTGTAGATAAAAAGTCGTAACCACATATTAAATAAACTGCCTCTTAGGAGTGCTTTAGAGGAATCGTGTTTTTATAAATAAGGCCGTTAATTGTTAGTTTTTTACGTTTACAAAAGGAAGTATTATAAGTACAATACGACAGCCATTAAAAGTTTTATTGTTTCAATGGCCTGTTTACACAATTACACGAATGCCTTAGAAATAACTTCGGGCTATTGAAGGTTAGGTTTTGTATTGTTATTGTTTTCTTTGAGAGCACCGACTTTTTATGGTTCAGGAATTATTTTATTTTCACTTTTACGAGTTTAGTTGGAAGCATTTTCCGACAAGCCAAAGCCGCTCAAAATACATATATACATAGATATATAATGCGAGTCAATTTGAGTTTCAAGTAAAGTATTTACTAGATACAGGGTTATTCTTAAAATTCGCAACTCCTAAAACATCCCAATAAGAGTTGGCGTTTTGCAAATGCTTTTGTTGAAATTTTTTTTTTCAGATTTATTTTTATAGTAAAACTGAGTGTCTGAGGTGTTCACATGACTCTGCTTGCACTGGTGCCTCTGCGCTTGGAATTGCCAATCCGCGGTGGGCGCGCGCGCTGATTAAGCAGGTACCTACTTCCTGAGAAAAGGTCTGTGCCCTACAGTGGAACGTAGGTTTAAAGGCTACATAAAAATAAACCTAATACCTACTTATATAAAAATGTCGTGGTGTTTGTTATCGAACTCCTCCGAAACGGCTTCACCGATTTTTGTGATTTTTTTGTGTATATTGTGTGTATTAATACGGCAAAGCAACGTGTAGGGACACAGATAGTGCCGAGTAGGCACTTTTAGTGGTCACGGGTAGCGCTAGAACCACGTCGTGTGTGACAAAATAAAGCGAGTAATTTAAGTAATAAAGTTGCTTTCATATTTGGGATACCCCTGGGGACTCACACCTGCATTGGTGACCTATGCGTAAAGAACTCTAGTGCGAACTCTTGCGTGTCTATTAGTGTTCGGGATTTTAGTGAACAATGAATCCTCCCACGCCAAAAGTTGTCGCTCCCTCCCAGACTCCAGGCTCGTCCAGCGACGCTGATCTCTCTACAGTACGAGTATCAATTTCCACGAGATTGTCGGAGTTCTGGCAAGAGCTACCAAGACTAGAGAGACAAGAGGCTACCAAGACAAGAGAACCACGTCGTGTGTGACAAAATAAACCAAGTAATTTAAGTAATAAAGTCGCTTTCATATTTGGTACACGCCTGGGGGCTCACTCCTGCAAACGTCTGCCGAATTAGTTAGTACTTATATAAAATAAGAGCAGCTTTCAGTAGGCAAAACATTGTTCTACGTCCATTTTGTGTAACACATAACACACACGGTTTCACACAATGCCAGTACAAAGCATAAAAATTCCGTGTGGGCTTTAAAGCTACTTACAGTAGTTACTTATAATTTTTCTGCTTAGTTACATAATATTGTCCTAAATAATATACTGACTAGCAACTTTATTGGTTGGATTTTTTAACAGAAATATTTTAACGAATCTCTATTGCCTTCTACAAGACGAAGATGGTCTCAATGTCTGCTGCCCGACCTGACCCCACAGCACTGCAGTATACCATAGGACATAATACTATAGAAATAACAAAATTAACAAGCCTAGCGGTTGCGAAGTCATTCCCAGTTGCTGTTGACTGCATATGCTGCAGAACTAAGCCTATTTGCCAATTTTTCTACATAAGGACCCCATTGAGGCTTTGCGTCAAATTGTGAAGCCTAGAAACCGCTAGACCAATAAGGCAGGTTACAAAACGGGGCCAAAAAGTTTTCTTTTTAAACCCAACCGTCCAGCGATGGTTCCTTTTTGTCCGACAACCGTTAACAGATACATATTCATGAACCTTTTCGGCCGACAAACCCTTAGGACTAGCTTTGTCCATGCCGCTTAGAGGGGTAGGGTTGGGTGGAGAAAAACCGAGGCTGAGCTTAGCTGTAGATATAAAGAGTATTTGCGCGACAAATAACGCGGCCCATCTCTACTTTTATTACGTAACTGTCCACTGTATTGGGCTATCCATGTGTACGTAACGAAGTGTCAAAATATGTATGTTTTGACGGTTCAGAGTAGGTTAAATCGAACAACTCCATACAGTGGAGAACATACATAGCCCCAGAACTTTTCGTCACAATTCAAAGTATTTTTATTCAAAATAACACAGAAACTGTCTCTTAATGAACGTTGAAAGTTAAACTATGTATTGAAATGGACACATAATTTTGGAGAAAAAGTTTACAAAAAACTCCAAACTTACGGTCTTTTTATAAAAGCACAATTCCTTAAAACACTCGATAAATGCCGATTAAAATAGTCTATGGTGGAGATTTTACAAGGACAAGATAAACGCCGATTAAAATAGTCTGTGGTAGAGATTTTACAAGGAAAAGACGTAACCACAGATTAAATAAACTGCCTCTGCGGAGTGTTTTTGTAAATTTTATAAGGCCGTCAGTCTTTTGATACCTAATTAAGGCGGCTGTTACATGGAGCACGCTGTCTCGCTCGCAAAATTTAATAATTTTAGTGATTGTTATAAAATGAGTATACTTTTAATAAATGCGGTCCGAGGGTTTCAAGTCATATTTTTCTTATCATATAATAAGTTTTTGATTGAGAAAATTTGATTCTTAAACATATAATTTTGGAAACATTTTTTTTTATTATGTTTAGGAAAACAAAAGTAAGTATATTTAAAATGTCAGTAATTTAATTATGCATCAAAGCCTCCGACCACAATTATCAAAAGTTTACTCATAATATTGATGATGATGATTTCCTCTTATCCCTTATCAGGGACATAGGGCTCGTAGAAGGGATCTCCATTTCTCGCGGTCTTGTGCGGCAACTTCTAACTCGTTCCAATTGAGTCCCGTTGAAGCAGCCTCTTTCTCAACGGAACGCCTCCAGGTAGTACGAGGGCGGCCCGGTCGTCTCTTGCCAGAAGTTTGCCACGTTAGACTCTGTTTGGCCAGCTGGTTGTGGGGTCTTCTCAAGGTATGTCCAATCCATCGCCATTTTCTTTGCAGGATTTCCTTATTGATGGGCTTTTGGTCTGTCAGTTCCCATAATCTTGCATTAGATATGGTTCGTGACCAATGTATACCGAGTATGCGCCGTAGACATTACTCATAATATTATTACAATATAAAAAAAAAGTTAAATTGTGCGAGCGAGACAGCACGCTCCACATAAGAGCAGCCTTAACAGAGCTTACATATTATTCTAAAACCTGGAACTCATGCATTGAACTGGCTTAAATTCCAGACATCTTTGTCTTATAGCACATCAACCTTTACATTTTCATTGCAAAGTCGCCCGTAACGAAACTGAATAGAGTACATGCGTGTAAAGGTTGATGTGCCGTCGACTTATTACACGGATTAAGTACCGATTCAGCCAAGCCACAATTTCTCATAGAAAACCAGATTAAACCAACCGTTACTTGCCATACGAACCTCACCTCAATGACCATGGAAATAAAACCCATCGCTGCTGTGGACGCAATCGCCGCTATGCCAAGGTCTCCAGACGCCCTCGGTCTCGTTGTACGAGCCGAGTTATGCAACAGGGCCTCGACTCTGATAAACGAATAGTTCTTCAATGGTACTTCAATTGACTGTCAGATGAACGACGTATCTCTTACAGAGATAAGCTCGCCTTTGTACATGTTATTTCTTAAGTAATGTCCTGTTATATGTGTTGTGTGTAATTAAGTATAATAACATAACACGTCAAGTACAGTCGATAGCAGGAGCAACCTGTACATTTTAGCAAAGTCGTCCGTAACGTCACCGAGTAGAGTGCACGTGTGAAAAGGTTGATGTGGCGTCGACTATACCTACAAGATAAACTAGTGTTCTTTTTTTAAAGGCAAGCTCTTGTTTTGGTCCCAAAACTAGGATGCCCCGTGCTATGCTAACCAGGCAAGGACATCACAAACATGCACCCAGCCTGAAGCCAGCCTGCAGCCCAGCTCGCTTCACTTTGGTAGGCGTTGATTCGTTTTGAAACACCCAAACCGTTACCTGTAATGATGTCGTAAACACGCCAAGACCAGCCTGCTTCAAATTAGTTTATCATATCACGGCACCATTCTACCCGGGCCTGCTTCTGAACGTCGGTGAGGTTGTGTGGCACCCAGCGTGAAACTATCCTCCTCACGCGAAGATGCACGTGTAGAATCTCGTGAAGGCTTCCCGATCCAATCTGTAGGATGTACTGAATCTCCTGATACGTAACTCTCCTATTGTCTTGGAATCCATTTTTTACTGCTAGCACGTTTTCTTCCGTAACAGCCGTCAAAGGGTGACCACTTCTTTCTCCATCCCCCAAAGTTAGTCGGCCGCGCCTGAATTCGTTATAGCAACGATACATAATTGCCTTGCAGGACCTTCCATGAATGCCGTTTGAATTTGAAGTACGATTCGTCCGGTTTTAGGCGACTCTTAAAATCATAGCGCGAAAATGTTCCCGGCACAGATCCATTTTTTTGAGACACAATAATACGGTATTTGAAACGATCAACAAAAAAATATTTCATATCTTCAAATAAAAAAAAATTACAAAATATCTCGGAAAATGTATCTCTTTTAGTCAATTACTAGTTATTACAATTTTTAAAAAGATTAAACATAAAAAGAGTGCTCTGAAATGTGACGTCATAAGCAAGTATTTTCATACAAAATTCCGTTTTAAAAGTAATTCATTTGATATTTTGTCAAATACCCAATTTAAATTAGCTCGCAAAACGGTGGAGTGAAATTTTGAAATTGGAACGTAACTATTTTTACTTCTTAATATCATATTTTCAAAATAGATTATAGGTCAGTATCTCATTTTTTTCGCAATACCTGGCCTGGCCAGGTAAATTAGCTAAAAATCCCCGGGTCAAGGTCAGGTCAGGCCACCTTGTGAGATCTGTAAGGTAGGAACGAGTGAGATGAGTCAGTCTTGAGTCAGGATATTTGTTTCTTTACTGCAGTAAAACTGCCCTGTCATTGTCCAATGGTAGGTACCCGGCTCCCTTGCCTCACATGTTCTCTCCACGATTGTTTTGTTTTTATTTTTGTTTTTTTTTTACATTCGTGTATTTTTTGTTTGTGTACCTTCGTGTTTACTTTGAGCCTGTGACATTTTAAATAAATGTCTTCTTTCTTTCTTTATTTTATATTCAACATACAATTGCAAAAAATATCTTTTTGACACTTTTTGCAAAAACGATACTTTTTAAAAAAAGGATATCGTGACCATCATCATCATCATCAGCCATTTGACGCCTACTGCAGGACATAGGCCTTCCTCATGGTTTTCCCATTTTTCTTCCCGGTCTTGTGCCGCCCGCATCCAGCGACTCCCGCCACCGTACCCAGGAAAAAGGATATGATTGATTCCATTGGTAACGCTAGTGTTACTGCATTGATCCCCTTATAAGTGTATGCCTTTTGCGTAGAGCCAACACAAACGCCATGCCACTTTGTTTCAAAGGAAAGAAAAAAAATTGACAATTGCGAATCGGATTCACCCACCGCGGGGTTCCGTACAAATTTTAAGGTACTTACTATTATAAATAGTTCAGGAATCGAATCTCGAAGTTTTTTCCGAGCTTTTCCCGAACTTCAGACTATTTTTGTAATTATATAATTAAAACCGTGTGGCGCCGGATTAAGAATAGCGTCACTCCATCTCCTCCCGTGGATATCGTAGCAGGCGACTAAGGAAATAAATTACCAGGAGACGGGCAGCAGCGTCTTCCCGAGATTCCAACCACATACTGTGATCGCCAACCCGCCTGCCAAGCGTGGCGATTATGGCAAAACCCCTCATGGCAACCATGAGGGAGGCCTATGTCCTACAGTGGGCGTCAACTGGCTGCTGATGACGAAGATGATGGATTAAAAATGTATATTTTTCCGATTTTCCCTGTACTTGTAATATAAGACGACATTACTTGCCAATTTGGATAGTTCTAGGTCAACTTATAAATTTTGATTCCCTTTAGTGTCCAAAATATACGTTTTTTGTCGCATAAACGACCGTCTTTTTTTTACGTTAACTTAGAAGTTCGATTTTTTCACAGCTTCAAGGGACTGCAGACTTGAGTACATAATAATATATAGTTTTAATTTCAACTCGATATGTCCGCGAGTTCCCGAGATAAGGGGTCTTGACAGACGGACGGACGGACGGACGGACAATAAAGTGATCCTATAAGGGTTCCGTTTTTTTCCTTTTTAGGTACGGAACCCTAAAAACAGTTCTTATATAAATAATCATAAATATATTTTCCAACTAAGATAATACATTGATTAGTAGAATGGTAGGTCCATTGAAAATTCCCTTTTCTCAGAAAGATCCTTTGAACAATAGATAAGTACATAGTACCTGTAAAATTAATGAGACAGTAGCTCCAACACAGACATCTACGTTTTTAGTGTAACTAATTACAGACTCTGTTAGTAAGAAATATAAAATTTTCTACACGGGGCTAAAAGGCAAAAGAAAATTTAAGCTGCTAATGCCACTATACTTTGCCTCCGTCTTCGCTGCGAAAGTTTAGTCGGTAAACAAGTAGGACACACAGGTATATACTACACAACGACCTTTATTAACAGTACCTAACCAAAAATCTCTTTATGGGTACTTACAATTTTATTTTATTTTATTTTACTTTATTGGGAACAACAACAGCGTAATCTGATTATAATTACTTATTAACTAATTACTAATAAATATAATAAGGCCAATAACAGTTGTCCAAAGCTTACCAATTAATTTATAAACGCATTTATATGGAAAGCTCGCTGGAAAATGCTTTAAAGAACGGTTGATAGCCAAATATTTAATGCATGGCAGAATACATTAAGAGTAGTTAAGTACTTAATTTAAGTATCGCTCGTAGCCCCGGCTGCCTGAGTGATCTTAAACGATCACGAAGGTTAAGCAACACAGGGCGCGTTCAGTGCATGGATGGGTCGCCGTCTATGCCTAACGCTAGTGGCACTTTTCCGAGCGGTTCCGTGCTTCGCAAGGCACGTTAAGCTGTTGGTGCCGGCTGCCGTCGATAGATGGCAGTCGTTAAGCCAAGTCAGAGGCCTTAGGGCGGCTTGACAACTTCTGACAGTAGACGAGCCACTAGTCTACAAGCCTTCACCAATCCGGACTTGGCCCCCGTGGTGGAGTATGGCCTATACCTTCCTCAGGGAAGAGACCCGTGCCCCTCGGTGGGGACATAATGGGTTGATGATGAAGTACTTAATTTTAGTTAGGTAATAAACATGAAAAATGTATTAAACATCTAAACAAAAAATAAATAAGCAAGAGGGCATATGAGCATAAAATGCATTTTTGACGACGTGAATAATACGATAATATACGACAAAGATATATGCTAATGTGCCCCTTTGAGGTTTTCTTAGTTTTTCTTGCGGTTTCGGAGAGCTTTCATTCAAAGTATACAAATTGGCGAAGGAAAACTGAACTAACAAACGTACACACCATAATGATACTATGGAAAATGCTAATTTCTTATTCCGTAAGAAGACGCTACTTAAAAGACCTTTTTAAAAGAGAATGATTAAATGTTCGAACTGCACTTTATACTCTGCCGCCACCGTCGCAAGAAGTGCCAACATGGTAACCAAAGAAAAGTTCGACCAAACCTTCCACTTCACCAAACTCGTATTCCTTTTCTCGGGCATCCAAATCGACCACTACACCACTAATCGCAAACTAAACAACTTCATAAATAACTGGCTCTTTTACTTATGGCAAATTTGGCTCTACAGCGACATTTTGGGAGAAATCTTTTACATCATCGACGCCGTGAAAGGCGACCAGAGCTTCAACGAAATATCACTTCTGATCCCCTGCGTCACCATTTCCATGCTTGGCACTGTCAAGGCTGCACCTTTATACTTACAACGAAACGTCGTAATAAACATCTTGAAAGAGCTCAGAAATATCCATCCCCATGAGTCTGAAGATGATGGAGCGACAGAGGAAGAGAAGATAACACATGATACCATAATGCAGTTTGACAAAGTGATTACTCTGTACTTAGTTATGAGTGTAGCGGTACTCTTCCCCTTCTGTTTTCTGCCTCTCGTGCTGATGTTGTATGATTATTATACGCTTGGGGCCACCGAGGTCAAGTTTCCCTTTGCTGTGAAGTATTTCTTCGACTGCACCACCCCGGCTATGTGGCCATTCGTCTATTTTCATCAGGTCCTCTCGAGTGAGTTGGAGATTAACGTTATTGTCTTGAAGAAAAACAATGAAATGAAATGAAAGCGAACGCGATTAGACCCTTTAAATGTATTACTATGATGTAGGAAGTTCATAATTTTGGTGGTCAATAATTCTCTTTATCGAAAACTAACTTATAGGATAACAAAAATATATTTATAATGTCTCTTATATAACTTTCTAGCCCCATCTTAGATCATATTTTAATTTTATAAAGTGATTTCCTTTATTTTTATATATATATTTATATATTGTATAGAACTTTAGCCTGTTAGATTATGACCTTGAAAAGAATAATAAAAAACCATTGATATTAACAAAGTCAATTGGTACATGCCGGGATTCGAACCCACGATCTCATGCATGGTAAGCGATCTATTGATGTGCTACCATCACTTCTCCCGCTTTGGAATGAGTTTTAATCTCGGATTAAGAAAAAATGTCTGATTAAAAATTTTTTGGTCAGACATGGTCTGGTCTCTGCCTACCCCTCTGGGATACAGACGTCAGTTTATGTTCTGTTTTGAAAAAAAAAATTCTTGCCCTCTTTTCTTTAAAATTCAAACAATTTATTTTTCCCGAGTCACTGATCTCCATGGTAGCTACCGGTAGGCGAGGCACAATGGCAGTCAGCATCCCTTGTGCACGAAAAAAAACCGAAGCCACCAACCTCCACGGCAGGTTCTTAAAAGGAGGTCGGTGACCGAAGCTCAAACCTTCTTTCTAGCTGTAGTGGTTAACTTCAACATCATGGGGTCAGACACCCTTTTCTATGGCATCTGCAAGTTCATACAGATGCACTTCCGGATCCTGCAGTGTCAGCTTGAGGGACTCTTTAGTGAACACTGGGATGAAAGTATGAAGGCCACGACTGAGGCAAAGCTTCGTGAGCTGGTGTTAAAGCATCAGCTGTTGATTGAGCAAGTATCCATATTACAAATCAACTTATATATGTCCCACTGCAGGGCCCAAGCCTTCTCTCAGATAGAGAGAGAGAGAGTGAGAGAGAGAGAGACGAGAGTATGGGGCAATTTCAGGCGCTGGATATTATTATGTGAATACCTCGGACACTGAGTTTTCCTCACAGCGAGTGGTATTGCTACTATAAGTTCATCATCATCATCATCATTCAGCCACAAGAAGTCCACTGCTGGACATAGGCCTCCTCCATGGATTTCCAAAAAGACCGGTTGGAAGCGGCCTGCATCCAGCGTCTTCCTGCCACTTGAATGACGTCATCTGTCCATCTTGTGGCTGGTCGTCCCACGCTGCGCTTGCCGATATGTGGTCTCCATTCGAGAACTTTTCGGCCCTATCGGCCATCAGTTCTGCGTGCTATGTGCCCCGCCCACTGCCACTTCAACTTACTAATCCGCTGGGCTATGTCGACGACTTTCGTTCGTCTACGGATCTCATCATTTCTGATTCGATCTCGTAGAGAAATTCCGATCATAGCCCTTTCCATAGCTCGTTGCGTGACCTTGAGCCTTCTTATGAGGCCCATAGTGAGAGACCACGTTTCAGTGCCATAAGTCATCACTGGTAACACACACTGGTTGTATAATTTTGTCTTGAGCGATTGAGGTATATTAGACGAAAAGACTTTTCTAAGTTTCCCGAAAGCTGCCCAGCCGAGTTGGATTCGACGATTGACCTCTTTCACAAAGTTGGACCGGCCTAGTTGGACTGTTTGTCCTAAGTAGACGTATTCGTCTACAACTTCGAGAGTCGTGTTCCCCAACGTTATTGGGGTGGGCACAACACGAGCGTTCGACATGACCTTCGTTTTGTCCATGTTCATTTTAAGGCCCACACGTTGGGAAACTCGACTGAGGTCGTCGAGCATTATGCCGAGGTCTTCCATCGTTTCTGCCATGACTACTATATCGTCGGCAAATCGAAGGTGCGTGATGTACTCGCCATTGATATTGATGCCGCGTCCCTGCCATTCCAAAAGCTTGAAGGCATCTTCCAGTGCGTTCGTGAACAGTTTCGGAGAGATAACGTCTCCCTGTCTCACGCCTCTTCTCAATGGAATTGCCTCCGAATTCTGCTCCTGTACTCGGACCGACATGGTGGCGCTGTTGTACAAGCACTTCAGCACCTCGATATACCGATAGTCAATACGGCAACACTGGAGAGACTCGAGCACTGCCCATGTCTCGATTGAATCGAAGGCTTTCTCATAGTCCACAAACGCTAAGCAGAATGGCAAATTATACTCCTCAGTCTTCTGTATAATTTGCCGCAGCGTGTGGATGTGGTCTATGGTACTAAAGCCCTTTCGGAAACCGGCTTGTTCGGGAGGCTGGAAGTCATCAAACCTGCGTTCGAGACGATTCGTGAGGACCCTCGAAAACAGCTTATAAACATGGCTCAGAAGCGAGATGGGTCGGTAGTTCTTCAATAGAGAGTTATCCCCTTTCTTGAAGAACAGCGTCACCACGCTTCTGTTCCATGCTTCTGGCGTTTTTCCTTCGAGCACGACGGAATTGAAGAGCTTCTGAAGGACTTTAAGTACTGGTGTTCCACCCGCTTTCAGGAGCTCTGATGTGATTCCGTCCTCTCCTGGTGCCTTGTTATTCTTGAGCTGTTTCAGGGCCATCCTAATCTCGTACAGGCTGATGTCCGGGATGTCTTCGGTATAATGTCGGGTCAGTTTGGCTCTCGGATCTTTGTTCAAACTGCTAACAGGTTTTGCGACTGAGGTGTATAGCTGTCCGTAGAAACTCTCAATCTCCCTCAGCACCTCTGATTTGGTCGACGCTATACTGCCTATACTAACTAACTATAAGTTCACAAAATGTAATTCACGGATAGTCTGCATTTGCAACAAGTTATGTTTCAAGGGCATACCTAATTATGCGCACCAAATTCTGTCGGAATCCGTATGGAATTTGACAGTCAGGCGATGGAATCGCTCAGAATTTGGATCGTTCTGATCTTAATAGATTTCAAAGTGTACTTTCAGGTTGGTGCAACAAATGGAGAAGCTCTACACATTTGCAACGCTGTTCAATATTGTTACGAGCTCATTCCTGATTTGCTTGAGCGTCTTCAACGTTACGGTAAGTTCTCTTGTTATATCTGACGATTTATCGTATAATTCCCGACAGATAACTCAAACAAAAATCCGCGCCGTCGGGATGACTTTGCAATGGACATGTAAGAGCATTCTTTTATTATTTGGTAATTGGACTATTAAAGTCCGAAGAATTCTAAGTCACAACCCGCGTCCCTCACCAACAAGACCCGAAATACGTCCATGCAACGTCAACATTATTTGGTCAACTTATTTGTCGAGAATTAGATTACAAAAAGATAAAGATAAAAAATATTTATATTGTCTCATCACAATACAAATAATGATGTTGCCATGTTTTATGGATAAGCCAACGCTTTTATTTCAAAACCGTGGGAAACATAGGAAGGACGTGGGACGAGGGCTCGGAAAAGACGCGACGTCCTATCAATTTATATTCATACAAAATGAGCATACGTGGGCGCAGCCCACACGCATAAGACGGGGCGAGGACGCGAACTTTATGCAACGAGTCGCGTCCTTTCCGCGCTCTCGTCCCACGTCCTTTTTATGTGCCCCACGCCTCAAAACCTACTTTTTTCATTTCACAGGTAAATTTTTAAATATGTACCATCCTTAGTTTGCAATTTATGAAGAAAGCAAATTTGCAATGTATGAAAAAAGCCGGATTCCGTTCCAAATCCGGATTTCGTCCAATACATTTCAATACTGCATCTCACTAACACAACTGCATATGCGTGAAACTTTAGAAAGAAAATCATGGGTACCTACTTTTTAAAAGAGCTGTAAATGAAAAATGTACTTTAACGGTGTGAGGTTTTTGGAATCAAGTCGCTTTGACGCATATATTATGCATTTTTCCGTTTGAAAGGTGCCTCATTTATTTTCATTGCAGACAATCATGGAGCTACGAGCAATATCATCGTTTGGAGGCTTCTTGTTCATGAGTCTTCTACAAATCCTCACTTGCTGTTACGGCGGGGACATCATCATGCATTCTGTAAGTAATTAAACGAAGCAAGTAAGGATACACGTACCTTTTCGCGATCCCTCCGTCGCCGACCCCTCTCCGACTATCATTGAGGGTGGGTCTTCCCACTGGCATTGGCAGGCAGGCATAAGGCAGGCGTCGGGTGGGCAGTTCCTACCCCAAAATTTTCTAGTCCGACCTCAGGATACTACTACGTTACTCACTACATGCTTTGGGATTCGTTGTGGCGGGCCATAGCTTTTCAGGTCTGCGTTTGGGAGGTAGGCCGGCTACCCAATAGGTCGATGACATTAGGAAGCGATAAAAGGGCAATGGACGAAGTTTACAGGGGACTGGCGAGGTGAGATAAGATAAATATAAGATAATTGTTTATTTCAACACAAATAAATTTAATTTGTTTTCAATATCATGGTGCCCTGACTCCTGAGGTTGCCGAGTCCGTGAAGACCCTTTGCCCAACAGTGTGCGGGTTTCATGGGCTGTATAGATAGATAAATAGATTTATAGAACGCACTATGTCCTCTCCAACGTAATATTTTCAATCCAATCTGATTTTTTAGAAGTACGATAGGTACAGTAGAGAACATATAAATCTGTACAATCGTACATTCTAGTCAGTTATATTACGGGCTACTTTGAAACTAAATTGTAAAGGTTGATGTGCCGTGGACTGAACATGACCAGTGTTTGTTTTTTCAGAGTAAAGAAGTAGGCATGGCAGCCTATAGCAGCCTGTGGTATTTGGGAGACGAGGATCTTAAAAAGAGCATCATTATAATCCATGGCAGGTATGTGAGTGAACTTATTTGCAACGACTCTACTCACTTAATTAAAGAAAATAGTACATTTTTTTACAGATATTTTTTACAAAAGTGTCAAATCAATCTCTCAATCATGTCAATAGTGATTCTTAGGACCCACGTCCGCGAATCTAAGGCAAACAAACCTAGGACTAGATAGCATTATCGCCAGAAATAGCTGTTTTTGGCATATTCTCAGGTCCGTGATCCTAGGTTGTTGGTCGTGGATCCTAAAAACTAATTATTCTAAATGACCCGATCGGACCACCATAACAATGGTTTTAATTTTTCTTTTCAAGGCCATAATCTAACAGGTTAACATGAGAGAATGGTCTGACACCTTTTGCAAAACGATCTGTAAGGAAAAAATAAGTTTTTTTCCATTAGTAGCGCTTGTTACTGCATGGAGGCTGCTGTTACTTTTGGAATCTGTCACGCTGGTACATTCTAATATTTTTAATTTTTTTAAATAAAAGTATCTACTATATTCTTTGTTACACTAACCCGTGCTGAGGACAAATTTTAAAAACCTATTTAGAGGCTAAACTAAAAACCTAAAGAACTGCAAAGTGGGTTGCTCGGGCTGCAAGTAATGTAAATCGCTTCGGCCAGATGTCGCTGCCTGTACGTAATACAGATTAGTTTGTAAAGAGGCTCCAAATTTCACTGATGCCTTCACTTGCCCATTAGCTCAGCTGGGAGAGCGCTGGCACGGTTAGCCAGAGGTCGCGGGTTCAAGTCCCGGCATGGGTGAAATTTTTAGCCTCTAAATAGGTTTTTAATAGTATCTACCACAGTATACATCTATGGTCCTGTTTTATTTATTCGTTTTGTCTGTTGTGTAGGTACCTATTTAGTTTTTTTATTGTTGTTGTGCATATTATGTTGCTTATCTGCTGTTTAATCGTTATACCCAATAGTTTATTATAATATGTATATCTATGTTATGCCGCGCTCTTAACTCCTTCCCTTTTTGACCATTGGACTGACCGACCGGTAGAGGGCGCCGCCATAGCGTGCGTGTCACTTTTGCTTCGCGAGCACGGTTGAGAGCGGTTAACCTAACCTAAGCGAGCGAGAAGAAAGTGCCGATTTCATCCTAACAATTGTGTCTTCCCGTGAATGTTACTTTTCTTGTGTGTTGTGAACTGTGTGTGCTTCGTGAGATCTAAATCCCGGCCACTTAAACGGCCCAGGAGCTCTGTACTGTCGACCCCGTGTCAAACCGACCTTCACGCAAGTACCTATCGCCTATATCTACCACCGACTTACTGTTTTTGTTTCCCCCCTTTAATTCGTTCCCCCTTTAAATATTTTAGCAGCACAAACCCCCCCTTAATTCCTAAACATTTTTGGTAGCAGAGCGTGGTTCCGTCCCCTCTCATACGTAACTTCATACATTTAATATATATAATATTTGCTCCTCTTGACCCTATTTACCTCGATATTTTTCTATTTATTTAAAATTATAGTCCCCACAAGATATTTACTGTTCTTTCCCATCGAAATATCATACGTATTTGTCCTGTGAGTACCTAAACTAAGCTGATACTTATCCGAACCCCGTACCTTACTTACCCCGTTTGAAGTTGTAAGTCAAACAACTATCACAATTTTATATAACATTCGCCTAGTACCTACCGCGCCAATTATTATCTGTCGATAACGTGATCCTTTTGTTTCGTTGTACGCGCCTTGGTTCGTGGATTCGACCGGGCCTACCAAACCGGTTAGCTATCTGTTGCACTTTTATAACTTGCTTATTTGCCTATTCAATAAATTGTTATCATGTCAACCGGCGATAATACAGTTAGAATGCGAAATGATTTGTTTACAGAGTCCAGTGAATACCGGCGTGCTATGGGTGCATTTAGGTTTCTGAGCGATTGCATAGACGATGCTCATACTTTGTTAAATACCGAAAGCCCTTCTAGGTTGTTGGTAGTTCTTGAGGAGGCCAACGAACATTGCCGTAATTTTAATAATGCTTGCGCGACTTTGTTAGGCGGATTAGATCCGTCTATTGACGAACAGGAGTACGCCGATGTTCGGAGCCGGGCGAGGTTCATTCACGCAAAGGCCTTTGACATTAAGCACCGCCTCCAGGAGATCCGTCCGCCACCCCGTTCGTCTGAGCTGGCAGCCTTTAGCACGCCCGTTAAGGATCTAAGGTCCACTGGACATTCTTTTGGCAGTTTAGAGAGTAAGTTGCCCGACTTACCAATACCTAAGTTCGACGGCCGTGCAGATTCATGGATAAGCTTCATCGACCAATTTGACAGTGTCGTGGATTCGCAGTCCAACCTAGCGCCCACACTTAAACTTCAGTACCTAGTAGGTGCCCTATCAGAAGAGCCCCGTCGCCTATTGATGCACCTGAAAATCGAAGGCGCTAATTATCAAGTTGCCCGCGAACTCTTAAAACGTCGTTACCACAATGCCAGACTTCTTGCGGACACCCACATAAACCAGATACTAACGTTGCCTGAGATTCCGAGTAAACTCGCGGGCCTTCGCGCCACCTTCTTGAACCCTTTGTTGACAGCCTATAGATGCCTGGAGCGGTTGGATCTGCCTGTCAAATATTGGTCCTATATGTTGGTCCACATTGCCCTGACCAAGCTCCCTCAGGACCTTAAGTCGAGGTTTGAGCGACGTTATGGAGGAGACCTGACCGAGCTTCCCAAGTTTGACCAAATGATTTCCTTTTTGGAGGACGAGTGTCGTTATCACGACAACGTGGGAAACGCCTCGCTTGTAGACGCCGTGACTCACAAGTCGTATTCACGATCCACCCCTGCCAGACATGCCTACATCGCTGTGCCTCGGCCACCGTCTCCACCTGAGCCCAGACCCACTTGCCCCAAGTGTTACTCAAGCTCCCATTACCTACGAGAATGCTCGGAGTTTCTTCGTTTGTCTCCACATAATAGGTCCGCCTTTGTCAAATCCGCCAACCTATGTTATAGGTGCTTAGACAAGCACACTATTATATCATGCAGGCGTGATTACCGCTGCAGAACCTGTGGCCGCTCATCACACCACACATTGTTGTGTTTCAATGACAGTCGCAACCCGGAGTACCCTGCCCCTCGCCGTGTTACCTTTCATACACAGCCCGATGACCAGCCTTCCCGCTCCCCCTCACCGCGCACGGGCGGGGGCGATCGTCGACATCTGAGCCCGCGCACCCGTGTGTACCATGCGACTCATACACGCCGCTCCCCTTCGAGCACTTCTCCCTCACCTCCGCGTCGCTCCTATTCTCCCTGCGAGCCCTCCTCTGATGAGCGTCGTCGGTCTTGCCCATCTCCCCCCAGAAGAGATTACGCAGGGATTGCCCGAGGCTCTACCATACGTGATGGCCAATTACGGTATTCCCCTCCCCGTTCTCGTGAGAATACGAGAGACCAATAGCTAGTCCCTGCCTTACCGACTTCCTTACCGACCGTGACCATCCCGCAAAATTCCCTCGTGTTGCTTCCTACCGCGATTGTCCAGGTTCAAACCGCCTCTGGTTATTTTGTAGAAGCCCGTGCATTATGTGACACAGGAGCACAAGGCAGTCTCCTCACAACGAGTATGGCAGTAGATATAATGAACGTTGCTGTTTCACCTTCCTGCGTTCCTGTGCGAGGCATAGGTAACGTCCAAGCTGTTGAAACTCGCGGTACCATTTCCCTATCATTTAAACCTGTGCGTGGTACTTATCCCTTAATCACTACCTCGGCGATGGTCGTTGACGTTATCGCCGGTTTGCACCCAGAGATTGAACTTTCCGAACCTATAGTGTCTTCTTCCGCTCACCTTCCTTTGGCTGACCCGTACTTTTATAAACCTGGCTCTATTGATGTATTATTAGGAGCCGATGTGTTTGGTTCTTTAATAAAGCTAGAACAATCCCTTTATCTTCCCGACGGCCTAGTAGCCCTGTCCACTATTTTTGGTTATGTTTTATCTGGCCCTATAAAAGGAACCTTCCATATTTTAGAGTCTCCTATGACAGGTGTGTCACTATCCCGAGTAGTAGAGAAATTTTGGAGAGTCGAAGAAGCGCCCGAGTCTCTACCTCCTCCTACCAACCCTTTGGACGAGAAGTGTGAGGACTTCTTTGTCCACACGACTGTTCGACTTCCCGATGGACATTTTCAAGTCCGACTACCTTTTTTGCCCGATCGTCCATCACTTGGTGATTCCCGTAGCGCAGCCGTGAGGCGCTTTCTTAATTTAGAAAAACGGTTACAAACGAACTCTACCTATAAAGAAAAATACGTGGCCTTTATGCGCGAGTACCTTACCCTAGGCCATATGTCGTTGACTCTCAGTAACCCATTGCACAGTGAGCATTATTTTATCCCCCACCATGGTGTTTTTAAAACCACTGGAGACACATCAAAAATAAGAGTGGTTTTTGATGGTAGTAATCCTTCCACCAGTGGCGTTTCACTAAATCAGTGTTTACACACAGGTCCAAAATTACAAAGAGACATTTCCTTTATCCTACTTAACTTCCGACGCCACGCTGTTGTGTTTGTTACCGACATCAAGATGATGTTCCGAATGTCCTGGGTACACCCAGAAGATCGCCGCTTCCAACTTATTCTATGGCGCGAATCCCCTTCCGATCCCCTTCTAATTTACGAATTAAACACCACTACGTACGGTCTTCGTTCTAGCCCCTTTATCGCGATCCGTGTTTTGTTAGAACTCGCCAAACGAGAGCGAGATACCTTCCCCAGAGCTGCGGCTGTCCTTGAAACCGACATTTACGTCGACGATTGTTTAACTGGCGCCTCCTCACTTGAAGAAGCTCGCCTCCTTAAAACTGAGCTGGAGGGTATCATGGCATCCGGTGGCTTTGAACTGAGAAAATGGATTAGTAATGTACCTGAACTTCTTGATGATCTTCCCGCTGATCACCTTCAGCTACCTCACTCATTTCACGACCCTGAAAACCCTCAGACTATTGCCGTTCTTGGTGTACAATATAGCCCCACTACAGATTCGTTTACCTATCGTACCTCATACAACCCTGAAGAGAGTGTTACGAAAAGGAAGGTCCTTTCACTCATTGCCCGAATGTATGACCCTTGTGGTTGGATAGCTCCGTTGATTTTCAAGGCTAAAGTATTTATCCAGCGCCTATGGCTATCTGGCCTTTCCTGGGATGAACCCCTTAACTCAGATCTTGCATCGGAGTGGTTTGCCTTTACCAATGACCTCATTAATGTGTCCAAATTTCAAATATCTCGCTTAATATTTCCCTCTGGATTTAATTCCTTCACCCTTCATGGTTTTTGTGATGCTTCTGAAGCTGGTTACGCCGCGGTTGTCTACCTAAGGACTGAAGATACTCTTGGCAATTGCTCCGTCCACCTACTCATGTCCAAAAGCAAAGTCGCCCCTGTTCGGACCCATTATACAATTCCCAAGTTGGAATTATTAGGAGCTTGGCTCTTGTCAAAATTAATCCAACACGTGGCCTTCTGTTTGCAGAAGACCATAGTGTTTAATAAAATATATAGTTGGACGGACAGCAAAATAGTTCTTGCCTGGATCCGTACTCCCACACACCAGCTTCAGACCTTTGAAGCAAATCGTGTGTCCCAAATTGTGAATTCAGGAACCCTTTCTGAGTGGCGACATGTCCCAGGTGTCTTGAACCCAAGCGACTGTGCTTCTCGTGGCCTTTCTGCATCTGCTTTAGCTAAACATGACCTGTGGTGGTCCCCCGCTTGGTTGAATGAGCCACCGAGTTCCTGGCCACCTCATGAATTATGTCGCGTTGATGAGCCATCTCACTTGCCTGGTTTACGTTGCCTGGTAGTGTCTCTACCTCCACTTAGTCCTGACCCAACATTTCTAATGGAGAAGTATAGCTCCTTTAACAAATTGGTCGCTGTCATGGGTTACATTCGTAGATTTATAAACAACACCCGAAATCCTAATGACCGGATATGTGCCCCTTTCCTTACCAGTAAAGAGTGTAATGATGCTACCCTCCAGTTAGTGCGTTTTACGCAACAGCTGTCATTCCGAAATGATCTAACCTCTCTGCAGACAGGTGAATTAGTAAAATCCCCACTGAGGCGTCTCAGTCCATTCATTGACACTCAAGGTCTCATTAGAGTTGGAGGTCGCTTGTCCCATTCCGACCTACCTTATTGCACTAAGCACCCCTTACTTCTCCCTAAGGATGGCCATTTTGTGAAGCTCCTTATCTCCTATTACCACGTGGCTAACTGCCATGCAGGTGCAAATGCTCTCCAGGCTATTTTAGGTCGAAATTACTGGATTTTGTCCGCGCGTAGAGTCATCCAGCATGTCATTTTTAAATGCCTGAGATGCTACCGACTTAAGGCAACCACCTCTCAACCCCCTATGGGCGACCTACCCCGTGACCGTGTTACTTCAGTTAGAGCATTTGACGGCGTGGGCACTGATTTTGCCGGACCTTTCTATACAAAAATACAGACGTATAGAAATAGAAAGATTGTTAAGAGCTACCTTTGTGTATTTGTCTGCCTGTCCACGAAAGCTGTCCATCTTGAAGTAGTATCTGACCTTACCACTGACGCCTTCATTGCAGCCCTTACTAGGTTCGTGTCTAGACGTGGTGTACCCAGTCTGATCCGTTCTGATAACAGGAGAAATTATGTAGGTGCGAATAATTACCTGAGAGAATTATATTCCTTCCTCTCTCAAAATGCGACATCGATCGGCTCCGAATTATCCAAACAGGGTATCACCTGGACCTTTGACCCACCTATCTGTCCTCATTGGGGTGGCTTATTCGAAGCCGCCGTCAAGTCTGCCAAGACCCACCTTAAGCGCATAGTCGGAGAAACACCACTTACTTTCGAAGAGTTGACTACGGTCTTCACTAAGATCGAAGCCGTACTCAACTCGCGACCCTTGTGCCCGGTGTCATATAGAGACCCTAATAACCTAGAAGTGCTCAGCCCGGGCCACTTCTTAATAGGCCAGCCCCTAACTGCGTTACCTGAGCACTCATACACGGACGTACAGATACATCGGTTAACGCGGTTCCAATTAGTGCAACAGATAACCCAACACTTCTGGAACCGATGGCGATCAGAATATCTGTCCACACTCCAGGCTAGGAACAAATGGACTTCCCCTAATAAGCCTCCCTCGATTGATGAGTTGGTTCTTTTGAAGGATGACAACACGCCTCCTTTAGAATGGCGCCGCGGTCGTATCGTCCAACTCTACCCAGGTCCAGACGGTGTAGTGCGCGTTGTCGACGTGAAAACGCCTTCTACCACCCTCAAGAGATCCCTCACTAAACTAGTTCGCCTTCCTGTTGATTAGCCTATTATTTATCACCCTTTCTCCATTTACTACCTTTCTCTACACCTCTTCTCCTAAACATTTTAGATGTTTAGGGCGGGGGCTGTGTTTAATCGTTATACCCAATAGTTTATTATAATATGTATATCTATGTTATGCCGCGCTCTTAACTCCTTCCCTTTTTGACCATTGGACTGACCGACCGGTAGAGGGCGCCGCCATAGCGTGCGTGTCACTTTTGCTTCGCGAGCACGGTTGAGAGCGGTTAACCTAACCTAAGCGAGCGAGAAGAAAGTGCCGATTTCATCCTAACAATTGTGTCTTCCCGTGAATGTTACTTTTCTTGTGTGTTGTGAACTGTGTGTGCTTCGTGAGATCTAAATCCCGGCCACTTAAACGGCCCAGGAGCTCTGTACTGTCGACCCCGTGTCAAACCGACCTTCACGCAAGTACCTATCGCCTATATCTACCACCGACTTACTGTTTTTGTTTCCCCCCTTTAATTCGTTCCCCCTTTAAATATTTTAGCAGCACAAACCCCCCCTTAATTCCTAAACATCTGCTTATTTTGTTTCTGTGATGGATGTATCTTGTTGGTATAATAAATGTCTTTCTTCTTCTTCTACTTTGATAAATGTGGTCCGTGCCTTTGATAGAATATGTGTGTATCTGCCGCTATCGAAAGATGTTGAGAATAAATTGAGTCCATAGAGTCACGAATTTGGAAATCCTAAGGGCGCTTATACACGGGCGGCACGTGTGCCAACTGCAGCCGTCGACACTCGTCGACGGCAGGCGTCGACGCGTCAACGGCAGCCGGCGACATGAATGTGTCGACGGGTGTGTTTCCTTGTCCTTACCTGGTTACCATAGCAGAGGGTGTCTTAGTTTGGGACTAGTACAAGTGAAGGTACCTAAAGTGACAAAAGCCTCTGTGTTTCAGATCTCAAAGGCCGTGTAAACTGACCGCTGCCAACTTTGCTGACCTGAATTTAAGTGCTTTTGCAACAGTAAGAACTTATTCCCATTCATTGCTAACTGGTGAACGGTCTAGTATCAGTTACAAGCACATCGATGTCTACGCACACTGACAATTTGAATCCAACTATTTTTATTTAAATCCGACTTTCTCTCTCTTTCTCTTTCTTTTTAATGTTGGATGATGTACCTACAGATGATACACATAATTTCTTCAACTCAAGAGTTATAAAGCATTGTATCACTATTCCATCTCTCTGTCACACCGTACGAGGCAAAGCCTCTTAGATAGAATGCCCTCTTTTATTCAGGCCCATCACTTATGGCCTCTCGGGGCTTCTGGACTGTGCGATCTAGATAGGAGAGAAGATGTCAGGAATTGAAGTCTTTATAGAAAGAACCCCTTAATATTACCTAGTATTAAGCTCGCCTTTGTACAAAATTGTTTTTTTAGTACAATAAACAATTTTTCAATTCAACCCCGCTCTACATCATCATCATTCAGCCACAAGAAGTCCACTGCTGGACATAGGCCTCCTCCATGGATTTCCAAAAAGACCGGTTTGAAGCGGCTTGCATCCAGCGTCTTTCTGCCACTTGGATGAGGTCATCTGTCCATCTTATGGCTGGTCGTCCTACGCTGCGCTTGCCGATATGTGGTCTCCATTCGAGAACTTTTCGGCTCCATCGGCCATCAGGTTTTGCGTGCTATGTGCCCCGCCCACTGCCACTTCAACTTACTAATCCGCTGGGCTATGTCGACGACTTTCGTTCGTCTACGGATCTCAACATTTCTGATCCGATCTATATGATCTAAATGATTTAAAGATACGTATGTAGGACACATATCGGAAAACGAAATGATAAGTGAGTGAGTCGATCTTAACAAATATACATGCGCACGTCATCTACAGGTCAAGCATTCAACCACATACTCGTAAAACCTTTGGCCTCAATATTTGCTCATCATGAGGTTTTCTCGCCTTGCTCTTTGTAGTCTAAAGAGAAATTTCCCGCCAGGCAGATCGTATGCCTGGGGACGGCCGGTCCAACTGGGCCATATTTCATGACTATAATTCATGGCTTACTATGACAATTCGATGCACATTGCATAGCCGATGATGGACACCACTGATGGACAGGTAGGAAGTTTCCTCTACGCAATGGTACATAGAATTAACTGCCTCGTTGGTCTAGCCGTTAAGGCGCTTAGTTACCAAAACAGAGGTCGTGGGTTCGATTCCTACTGGAGGCCGCCGTACATTTGTACAAATGGCCTCAGTCTGGGTGTAGTTTCATGTTTGTGACGTCCTTGCCTGGTTACTGTATTGTGTGGAAGTTATTATTATTATTAATTGTCATAATAAACTTTACTATGAATTGTAGTTATATGAAACGCGGCCATGACAGTTTTTGTATCCGTGATGTGAGAATATTTATTATCGCCACACGTAAGGCCCTTTAATAGCATGCATTGTCACGTTACCGAGGGTTGTGTGAAGGCATAACCCTTGGTAACGGAAGCTAAAGAAATAAAAAGAGAGATTTAGAGATGTAAAAATGTAATCATCAAAACCCCCTAACCTATAATTAAACAAAAAAACTTAATAATAATAAAAACATCAAAAAAAAAATGTACAAAAGCAACCTTAGGTCGGAGAGGCAGGCCGTGGAGTCAGGTCGCGGAGACGGACAGGCAAGTTGCGAAGGCAGGCCGTGGAGACGGGCAGGCAAGTTGCGAAGGCAGGCCGTGGAGACGGACAGGCAAGTTGTGCAGGCAGGCCGTGGAGACGGGCAGGCAAGTTGCGAAGGCAGGCCGTGGAGACGGGCAGGTAAGTGACGGAGACAGGCCGTGGAGAGGTAGACAGGAATTCAGGTAATTCTTGAAGTATCACTCAGGTAAGACTCTTCAAGTAGGACTCAAGTGAGATTCTTCAAGTAGGACTGAAGTGAGACTCAAGTAGGGCTCAAGTAAGACTCTCAAGTAGAACTGAAGTGAGACTGACGTAGGGCTCAAGTAAGACTCTCAAGTAGGACTGAAGTGAGACTGACTCGGAAAGCCTTCTTGGGCGGCTTTTATACCCCAAAAATAGTTCGATTCTAATATTCAAATTGCCGTAGGGTGCCGGCTTTAGAATAGTACCCCCCCATCTCTTCCCGCGGGTGCCGTAAAAACCGGCTAAGGGACATTACCAGAAGGTGGGCAGCAGCGCCTTCTGCGAAAATACGATATACTGCGCTCGCCAACCCGCATGCCAAGCGTGGCGAGTAAGGCAAATACCCTCATGGCAATACACCAAAAAACCAGGCCCCCAGTCCCCGGCGGCTCCGCTATTCCTGGCTACGGTAGCGGCCACGGTAACGGCGGAGCAAGGGGTGCTAAGAATCTCCGGCAGAGATCTGGCTACCACCCCCAAAAACGAAAACGACTGGCCCTGGTAACACACAACATTCGCACATTGAGGACAGACGAAAAGCTAATTGAGCTGGAAGAGGAAATGGGTAGGTTACACTGGGATATCCTAGGGTTATCTGAAGTCCGTCGAGAGGGCGAGGACACGATAACCCTGAAATCCGGTAACCTGCTCTACTACCGGGAGGGCGAGCAACAGTCCCAGGGTGGTGTCGGGTTTCTCGTCCACAAGTCCCTCGTAAATAACATTTTGGCCATCAACAGTGTGTCGAGCAGAGTGGTGTACCTAATACTCAGAATATCTAAGAGATATTCGCTGAAGGTCATTCAGGTATACGCACCGACCTCGTCACACTCCGATGAGGAGGTAGAGGCGATGTATGAGGACATTAGTAGGGCCATACATACCTCGGAGACCTATTTTAATGTGGTTATGGGGGACTTCAATGCGAAGCTGGGCACAAGAAGCGAGGGTGAGATGAGAGTGGGGCAATTTGGTTATGGGCAACGGAACCCGAGAGGACAAAGGTTGGCAGACTTCCTGGAGAAAGAGGGACTCTTTATGATGAACTCTTTCTTTCAGAAGCCACCTCACAGGAAATGGACCTGGTTGAGTCCCGATGGTTCCACGAGAAACGAGATAGACTTCATCCTGACCTCCAAGAGACAGATATTCAATGACGTCTCTGTGATCAACATGGTGAAAACCGGAAGCGATCACCGAATAGTAAGAGGCACATTGAATATCAATGTCAAACTTGAGAGGTCTCGTCTCATGAAGTCCACGCTCCGACCTACTCGTGCCCATATCCAGAACCCCGAGAACTTTCAACTCGAATTGTCAAATCGCTTTGAGTGCCTGGAGAGCGCCGCATCGGTGGACGAGAAACTTTCCTTTCGGGAAACTTAGAAAAGTCTTTTCGTCTAATATACCTCAATCGCTCAAGACAAAATTATACAACCAGTGTGTGTTACCAGTGATGACTTATGGCACTGAAACGTGGTCTCTCACTATGGGCCTCATAAGAAGGCTCAAGGTCACGCAACGAGCTATGGAAAGGGCTATGCTCGGAATTTCTCTACGAGATCGAATCAGAAATGATGAGATCCGTAGACGAACGAAAGTCGTCGACATAGCCCAGCGGATTAGTAAGTTGAAGTGGCAGTGGGCGGGGCACATAGCACGCAGAACTGATGGCCGATGGGGAGGAAAAGTTCTCGAATGGAGACCACATATCGGCAAGCGCAGCGTGGGACGACCAGCCACAAGATGGACAGATGACGTCATTCAAGTGGCAGGAAGACGCTGGATGCAGGCCGCTTCCAACCGGTCTTTTTGGAAATCCATGGAGGAGGCCTATGTCCAGCAGTGGACTTCTTGTGGCTGAATGATGATGATGATGAATATTCAAATTTGATCTGAATCTGCGTCAGAATTCTTCTGGAAGTTTCTGGATCCTGTTCCAAATCCATAATTTCAAATTCTAGATCTTCTTTCTCTTTCTTGCATTAAATTCATAATTTCGATTTAGAATGCGAGTAGTCTTCTAGAAGTCTCCATAGGCCAGAAGTTTCCTTATTCGACCTTCTTAGTATGACGATTATTTGACATAATTTAGAAAAATAAAGAACAATATTCAAATAAAAGAAATATCTGACTACCAGTTGAATCGTTGACAGTAAAGCAAAATACAATATTTACAATGTGAAAAGTGGAAAAATAATTAGAAATACGTATTAGCTTTGAAATAATAGTGAACCAATCTTATGTTTTCGTTCGTGATAACATGAAAGTGTTATGAAATTGGATTTAAGTGGTTCAGCTTGGACAAAACGTAAGTCTTTTTTGCATTGATAGAAAGGGGTTCCCTACTTGTCTGCGAAAGTTGATGATTCGATTTTTATTATATCGAACACGATGTGTCGATAATTCAGTAGCGCGATGTTTTATCCCATCGATGCTTTATTGGTGCGATGTAACGTTTGTCCGAAAAACCCTGTTGCGAAAATCTCAAGTGCGATTGCTCATTAATTCGGAAATTTATTAGCTCGATATTATGTTGGTTCGAAACGCATTACTGTACTCTGTAACCCTCTTTAGTAACCCTGGTGGGTACCTTATTTTGCCTTACCCTTTATTAGCTCGATAGTATGTTGGTTCGAAGCACATACCTACTGTTGTCCATAGTACTGTCCTGTACAGATATTTATCATAATCCCAAGTTTTATCTCAAAATTAAATGAAAAAAATAAAGTACTTATTCATTAAAATGTAATTGTATTGAAAAATCACACAAAAACATAACAAAAAACTGTTACATTATTGTTATTACAATTCTATATGATTAGAAATGGCTCTTAGGAAAGCAAGAAGCTCCATGTTATTACGGTTTGCACAAATCTTCGCAATAGAATCGGATAGCGCTTTTCTTTTTTTTTTAGGCGGAGTTTTATCAACGCTGGCGTGTGCTTTTTCAATAGCATGATTAGTGCTTATTTGCTCTTTTATAAGGCTCCGTATAGTGGCATATAGGCCATGGCGGTTATTATTTTGTAAGTAGTTCCACCGTCTATGCCAAGCCTCCACATTATTCTGGGTCCTTGGCAGGCCAAGCTCATTTATTCTATGTATGGACCACAAATGTGGTGGGAATAATGGTGGGTTTTGTGAGATACATAACCTTGTCCCTTTTATTTGTGATTTTTTCCTTCCCTGTACATAATATATCTCGAACCAATTTATGATAGCTTCTGCTTCTTCTGGTAAAACATCTTCTTTAAGGAGTTGAAAGGCGTCCGGTATCTCTTCAGGAGTAAGATATGCCAAAGCTACTATGTGGCGAAGTTGGAGAGAAAAGTTGCTGTCATTCCCGTACCTTGAAGCTAAACCTGACTTCTGTATTTGCCGCCATAAATTTTGGGCCAAGTGAAAAAGGCAACCTGTATGAATAGCTTCAGGAAAATATATCTTGACGACATTTATAACAGCCGTTTCAAAATCTGTAAGTATATGCTGTGGGTTCAATTCACATTGCAATTCTTCAGCATATGCCAAAAGTTCTTTAAACATCACCATATAAGTCTCTTCAGTCTTATCTCCTAAAAAGCAATACACCAAAGGCACTGTTTTTCTGCTATCAATATCATCTCCAACCATCCCGTGTATACTATAAATTTGAGTGAAGAGTCCTGGGCAAGTACAAAATGTTCCATCCATTATCCACAGATAAGAATCACGTAAAATTTGTATATTACGCTGAGTACAAAATATAAGTAGGCATTTATTATCATTATCACCGTATTTTGTTTGCCGTGCCAAAAAAGACTCACCTTCAACTTTATATTCAGCAGGTATATCAATTTCCTCCAAAGTAGAAGGTTCTTTTGGAAATGATTTTTTTCTTGCTCTGTAGACAATTTGTCGTAAAGCATTTTTATTAGGAAGACTACACGCACTCGTGCTCGGCACAGCTTCTAAATTATTTCGGATGATCACTGCAGGACCGTCATTGCTAGTAGTGGCATCCCTCTTTAATTTGTTTTTAAGAATAGTCGAGTCCTGCATGCCAGCGTTTGGGGCGTGTGAATGTTCACTCATACCTTTGATTACAGTGTGCTCATTATTTTCTTTAAGCTCCGTTATCATGCCGCTTTTGCACTGTTTTTTGTTTTTGAACACACAACACCAATAATATTTCTTATCCACACGTTTATTTAAAATTAATTCATATCCATCAATAAGTATTATATCGTTTCCGCATTTAGACTTTTCCGTTTTGATAACATTGTCCGACATAGTTGCAACAGAAACCGCTCATTACAATTATTCACAAATTAATGATTGATTAAAGCAAAATATGAGACGTTTAGATGCAAATGTCAACATTTTTTTAATTTCATAAATGTCCATGATGCAAAATAAGGTACCAGGGTTACTAAAGAAGGTTACAGAGTACAGTAATGCGTTTCGAACCAACATACTATCGAGCTAATAAAGGGTAAGGCAAAATAAGGTACCCACCAGGGTTACTAAAGAGGGTTACAGAGTACAGTAATGCGTTTCGAACCAACATAATATCGAGCTAATAAATTTCCGAATTAATGAGCAATCGCACTTGAGATTTTCGCAACAGGGTTTTTCGGACAAACGTTACATCGCACCAATAAAGCATCGATGGGATAAAACATCGCGCTACTGAATTATCGACACATCGTGTTCGATATAATAAAAATCGAATCATCAACTTTCGCAGACAAGTAGGGAACCCGATAGAAAGAGTAGGGTGCTAGGCAATAGAATCGCGCTAGACGCGTAAGCTAATCCCTACAGCATGTTCTTCCATTTTTAAGGGTTCCGTACCTCAAAGGAAAAAACGGAATATTGTTGTCCGTTTGTCCGTCCGACTATCTGTTAAGACTCTTTCCCCCGGTTTCTCGTACACTAACAAGCTGTTAATCTATTGTTAACAGCTGTCAGTTTTTTGTGTGCACTTTGGTCAATTGACGGCTGTTAACAGTAGATTAACAGCGTGTTAGTGTACGAGAAACTGGGTGTTTATCTCGAAAACGCGTGGAGATATCGAGCTGTCGATTAAAACCTAGTGGAGATATCGATTAAAACCATATATGTCTCAACTCTACAGTCCCTTGAAACTGGATAAAATCAAACTTCTACGTAAACTTAAAAAAATATTGCCGTTTATAATAAGACATAAAAAGTATGTCATTTAAAAAAAGTTTGCTTTTGAAGTTCGGAAAAAGCTCTGAAAAAACTGCGAGACTCGATCTCTGAACTATTTGTAATATGTAGTAAGTATATACATACCAAAAAAATTGTACGGAACCTGCGGTGGGCGAGTCCGACTCGCTCTTGTCTGGTTTTTTTAATTAAATTAATTTGCATAATAAATACCATATTCCTTTAATTGACGTTCTGTTATTCATTTGCAGGTACTTCGCAGATCATGGTCCTATCTGGCTCTATTGAAGACTATTTACCAGTAAATTATTACTAGAAGTAGCACTGAATTGAGAATTTCACTAAGTAAATACTTTAGTAACGTTGTGTCACGCTCTTCTCTGATAAATTCGAAGAGACAGCTCTACAGTTAACCATTTTTTCAGCGAAATTTTAAATTCGGAAACTGGCCCTAAAACATGTACTTTTATATTATTTTCAATAATTAATGTTTATTGTTAATCCAGTACCTAAAAAAATTTTTGAATAGTAGTTTACATCAGTTGGCTATGTAACAAATAATTAACAGGAGAATAAAGAGGCGCTGTATGATGAAATACGGGCTCTTAATCTAGTTCAGCAGCAGATGCTATAAAAGACATGTTATTATGTAAGTCTGTCTTTTCATCATCAGTCATTTGACGGCCACTGTAGGACACAGTCCTCCCTTATGGTTTTCCTAACCATGAAGGGTTTTGCCATAATCGCCACGCTTGGCAGGCGGGTTGGCGATCGCTGTATGCGATTGGAATCTCAGGAAGACGCTGCTGCCCGTCTCCTGGTAATGTATTTCCTTAGTCGCCTTATACGACATCCACGGAAGGAAATAGAGAGACGCTATTCTTAATCCGGCGCCACAAGCCACAAGTCTAACTTTTAGTACCTACTAGATATTGTATAAGCCAAATTTTGTTTTGTTTGCATATCCACACTTTTTTTTTGTTCAATAAACGTTATCTTATCTTATTCACAAATAAAACTTAGCTAGTAGAGGTACCTAAAATTGGTTCCAAATTATCTTTGTTTATTTCTCTTACGCCGGCTGCAACATAGAAAACCCCTTGTTCTACGTACAAAATAAGAGTTAGAGCGTTGCATATTTTTCTTTGGAGCGTAAGTACAGAACTCTACCTATTATTGACATGCATTATGTGACTTTAGCCAGTCATTTTTCCAGCTCTTATAAAACGCGCACCAAATTCTGAACGATTCCAATCGTCCAATTGTCAAATTCCATACTAATTGCTATTGCAAACGTCAGGAATTTTGCGAAGAATTAGCCCTCAGTACCAGTACTCTCGACGATAATTTGGCGACTTGCGTTACAATTTTTACACCAGTACGCTGTACTATGAAGACCAGAAAAGAACAGTTTGTTGCTTTGTTTTAAATGCTATAGTTAGGGAGATAAATGCATTTCTAAAGAAACACTCTAACGAAGACTTCAGACCCGTGTCTCCCCTGGTCAACCCCCAAGGGGAGATATCAGGGTTTTCCAGGCCTGGTGTCTCCTCTTGCTGGGGGAGACGTGGGTACTCTCCCCCAAGGGGTTGACCAGGGAATCCACGAATATTTGAAATATAATTCTACTCTAGACATCAGAACTGGAAAATCCCGATGTCTCCCCCAGGGTGTTGACCAGGGGAGATACAGGTCTGAAGTCCTAAAGAAGGACCCGTAACCAAGTCTGGCCGAATGGCTTAGGACGTCAGGGCCCAGGCCTTCTCTTAGAGAGATATAGAATACGGGCTCACGCAGATGTAGATCACTTCACTTCAGACGCAGCAGAGGCGTGGAGCCATCACTGTAAACGTGGGGGCGGCGTTTTGAAATTATGGGCAGGTAACATTATCTTTTAGGCAGGCAACTGCCTAGTACCTATCGGCTAGGGGCCCTTGAGTATTTCCTTTAATTGTTTTGTGATAGAAAAAATAGTAAGTTCGGAGAGGATAAGGGGCCCGAGACGTGCATTGCCTAGGGGCCTGGATATGGTTAATCTTTAGAACTTCGCTTCTGTTCTCCATAGTACAGCATGTTGGCGCTGAAATGTCAGAATTTGACAATTAATGTGAACGATTTATTAATGTTGAAAAAACTCATATCTGACATTTCACCGCGTGACCTGCGCCGTCGTGCTACCCAAGCTGGTTTGCTGGGTACTTTGTCGTAGCAGAGTTTAAATTGAATACAGGTAAATGTGGACTAAAGGCAGTTAATATTTTAACCCTTAATAAGGCAAGGGGAAATTATTTCCCACCACGACGTTTTTTTTTTAAAGTAAAATATTGTCTACAGATCATTTGCAGTGAACGAATGAACCACTTACCACAGATTATTAGGACTTTTTTTTTCTTTTCCTGGCAAAACTTTTTGCTTATTGGCAACCTTTGACTTATTTTTTTTATGTCAAAGAGTCGGTGGGAGAATTTTGAGTAAACAAAGCGGTGATTTTTCTGACAGTGCGAAGAAAAACGAGTTTTTGTTCTACAAAAAATCCTGTAAGAACAATTTGATTGCTCTGGTAAAAGGTCTATTCTGATGGTGTTTTATGTGTGTTTTCAAAGGCAATGTAATAAACCATAAACTCAAAAATTGCAAATTTATAGGTGGGAAATTATTTCCCCTTGCCCGATAAGTTCATGATTTTTTTTATTGCTAACTAGCTACTGCACCCGACTTCGTTTGCATTTATTTGGTGTTGTTTTTGCCAATAGTTGTCAGACACAATTTTTTTGTTGGTGGCAAGCACTTGCATTTATTATTCATCTCACCTGTTTATTTCTTCTATTTATTCGTTCTAATGTTTCACATTTTTATCTCTGTCGCACGCTTTTTTATTTACCTTAATTTTTTCCTAGTTTTATAAGCGTAATAAAACATTTTTATTATTCTAAATTGTTTTAATCTTCTAGTTTACACAAATTTTAATAATTTTACAAGAAATGTAAACCAAACCACGGGCTAGTGCTTGTATATGGAAAGACTGAAACTGAGGCTAAAAGTACAAAACCTAATCAGGCAAAGGGATATTATTTCCCACCCAAAAACCTAATGCGTAAACCTAATCGGGCAAAGGGATATTATTTCCCACCCAAAAAAAAGCTACTCCCCCCATGAAAACCCCCCCTTTTTTATATTTTTTCATATTCTAGAGTATCAACTTACCCTAAATCAATTTCAACTTTTTCTCTAACTAGCCTACTGGCTCGCGCCTTATTAAGGGTTAAACCAAGCGCCGAAGAGAGGACAAAATGCACTGCGTTTAAAAATCCTTTTCAACTCTAGACGAACGAAGGGACCTTTACACCAACTCTTCCCTTCATCTGCAACAAACCTTATTCCTTTATATCACGATCTACTTTTCTTCTTCCGGGCTTCATTCTGCTCTTGGTTCAGTAACAAAGTTACTAATGCAGTCATAGTACCCCTTATCTCAACCGGGTAAGGTCGGTTTTGAACAAGAATTGTATTTAAAGTAATGTTGCAAGATGGAATGCAACAAGACACGATTGCGTCGGGATGATGCGGTACACACGGAGTGAACGTTCCTGAGATAAATACGTCCTATTTTCTTGTTAACAAATAACTTTCGTGTTTCCAGTAAGTATCAAATTTTTTGTTAACCAGTGAACAAAAAATACAGACAGACAACAAGCATTCACGTGACGGGACAAGAAAGAAGCCTCCCTGAACGACGTACCTACTGAGCCCTGTACAGTCGAAGGCAGGTCAACCTTTACATATTTGTTGCAAAGTCGTCCTTAAAGTAATTGATTTGAGTACACCTTGTGAAGATTGATATGCTGTCGACTGTACGTCTAACGCATTCTGGGCAACAATTGGCGACATCCTCATGCTGATTGGCAAATGCATTTACTACGATGGCTAACGTATTTGCCCTCGATATGCTAAAAAGTTGAAATACAGCCCGATGCATCGGGTCATCGGATCATCAAGATGATCATTCTATGTAAACAGTAATTAGTAGAGGGCCATGTGGATACGAAGTGCGAAGGACCGCGAAAGATGACGTGGCGGAGAAAAGATCTACTAGGTCTACAAGGGTATTTTATATCATATGTATCTAAGACAATTTGGGTGGAAATGGGGTCAGCCTAACTCAAATAATAAGCGTTCAAAGTTGAGTTTGCGCGATGTTTACCGCAGGATTTATCTTAGGCAAGTTAATACCGTGTGTGATCCAACTCGTACGTCTTGCATCGATGTTGGAGGCGGCCTTCTCGGTACAGCCCTCCGCGACCATATGTGCCGTTTGTTGTTGGATAATCGACCTTATTAGCGTGAGTTAAGAAACACGCTGGGGCCGCCGTGACAGTCGCTGACTGTATTTGCATAGAACAAGCTATAAACAGAAGCTTGTCATCAACAGCATAGCCTCAACCTGGATGATTCATAGATATAAAGTTGATAACAGGCTTTCCGGCTCTTATGCACTACAATTAACTACAGTAACATTTTTTTTCTGCGAATCTATGTTCTGTGACCGCACTGTGTAATTCTCATAAATGTTCACCCTAACTGTAGAAGAAAATTAGTGCGGTATGTAAGGCAATACTATCACCAAGGAGTCACTAGCAGTGGAGGGTGTGGAGATCTCTGAACTGCCTAGGTAGATTACCCCTAAATCAGGCGTTATGACATACATTTTACTCCCTAATGGTTAGTATTTAAAATCTGAAGAAAAAAATTGTTTCAATATCCTACCTAATATTTTTAGGGTTCCGTACCCGAAGGGTGCCAAACGGGAACCTATTACTGAGACTTGACTGTCCGTCTGTCTGTCACCAGGCTGTATCTCATGAACCGTGATAGCTAAGGAGTTGAAATGTTCACAGATGATGTATTTCTGTTGCCGCTTTAACAAAAAATACTGAAAACAGAATAAATAAGTATTTAACGGGGACTCCCATAGAATAAATGTAATTTTTTGTCGTTTTTTGCTTGATATTAATAACGGCACCAGGTAGACGCTTGAGATATTCACAGAATATTTAGTTCTATATTCGCTTCAAAAATAAATAATTAAATTAAAATAAAATAAATATTGAAGATGGGCTCCAATACAACAACGTGATTTTTTGCCGTTTTTCTCGGTCTTTGGGTTTAATTTTGTATAGATAATGGTACGGTACTCTTCGTGTGCGAGTCCGACTCGCACTTGGTCGGTTTTTTAAATTATATAGCATCAAAAAAATCGCGAACATGCGTCCAAATTATCACTAGATATTGTTTTATTTGAGCTGTACTAAGTTTTGTAGTTTCAATAACGCCTACTTTTCCTCCAACTATTCGCTCGTGCACCGCAATAGGTCCTATGCAAATCCGTGCGCTGGGAGGCTGGGTTCTCCAAGAATTAAATCCAAGAATCATCTGAAAAGCTCGGATATGCTGCTCGAAGATGTAGGTGTCTTGTGGTAATGTAGAGCCGCACAAACCACATCGCACGTTTATGTCGACCCTGAAGCTCTACAGTGCAGCTGGCAGGATGTCCATGGGCCTATTTCATAGAACTGCAATTCATGGTTTACTATGACAATTCAACATAACATAACATAATATAAACTCACGCCTGTATTCCAGAGGGATAGGCAGAGGCCAGGGACTGCCACTTGCTACGATCCTGACAGCTCACTTTCGCTTCCTCAACATTCAGTAGTCGTTGCATGCACGCCGGTTTCGGGTACTTTTTATCTTGCCCTTTGCTAATACATCCCCTATTTGGTCGAAGTGTGTCCGTCTGGGTCGTTGTTGTGGTCCGACAACTAAATTACATTGCAAAGTTGATTAATCCACAGATTAATAAGAGAGACTTGGTTACGCAATCTACATCGAAATATATAAACTATGCATTGTAGTTTTATGAAACGCGGCCCTGAAGGCATCATACAGCGCTGGCGGGATCGCACGCACGCTTATAGGGGCGCAAGGTCTGAAAGGGAAACTCAAGCTGGACCCACACTGAGCCTACGTAAGCTACTTACGCGACGCGAACACCTTAAGAAGCGAAAACAGCGTCTGATGCCAATTCTAGAACTAGTGTGCACTGCACACCGACCTTCCCACGTCCCGTCGTGTGCGTAGCCTACGTAGGCTCAGTGTGGTTCTACCTTCACAAAGAAGTGCAGATCGCGATGCGATTAACGATGCGATAGATGGATATAGATGGGCGATAGTGCGCTGGCTAGTCGTAGGTAACGGGTATAATCGCGATTATTTATTGGATATTTATTACTAAACAACTATTTGCCTCTCGTTCACACAATGTGGACGGCTTTATTGGAAAAGCGAGAAGCAAATATTCTATCCTATTTCGTGCTGAAAAGGCAACCAGCCGATGTCGACAAATTCTGCCAAAGTCACGTCTTGACACGTAGTGGGCCAAAAATATTAATACTCGCGATTTGTTTCTGAAGACTTTGTACTAGGGTGACCTAAATGAAGATTGTAACTACAGCAATTCTGAAACAATGTAGAAAGAGAAGCAAATAGTTATACAACTGTAATAGTTATTTGTTCTCTTGTAGAGTGCAAGGTTACTTTTTAATGACTCAATGCAAAAAAAACACAAAGAAGGTTCCGAGTCTGAGCACGCGTTAAATAAAACACTACTGAAATCCTTTTTTTCACATGTGAAAAAATATATTTTTTTATTTTTTGAGCAACGACTAAGGAAACCAAGTAGGTTTTTTTTTCCTTCGTCATTGTTTTGCCTTGCGCCACGCAATTTATGCACCCGTGGAGTTTGGATACAAAGAGATTTTGATATTTATAAAATCAATTATTCATAAGCAAATGCACTTTATAAGTACCTAATTAGTAATAAATTAAAGCACACGAAAAAAATTAAATTTAGATTTTTGAGTGTTTCATTTAAAATTACGCATTAATTGCTTTTCTGAAAAAATATATTAATTTTACTAAGTAATAAGTTACCTACATAAAATAAATGGGTTATTTGTATTTATATTTTTATTTTATTTTCTCGCAAAATACGTTGAAAAATGTTGTATGACACGTGAGCGTAAAAGGTTATTTTATCACACCTGCTCTGAAAATACACACTAATTATACCAATTAGAGGGAAGAAACGCCTTTATCCCGCCCTTCAAATCCTTTCATCCCAAGGTATGGAAGTTTGTATGAAAATCCTTCCGACCCAAGGGTGGGAAGTATGTATGAAATTCCATTACATACCCGGTTTTTTTTTTAATTTGTCAGCAGTCATACTGCAAAGAGACTTTAACTGTCTACTAATTAAATTTCAAGTAAATTGTTACTGGCCACATACAGTTTTTTTTTTACCAGTTACCAACCTCCTTGGTGCATACAGAAAATTAAAAACGAAATTATTTTTGTATATAAAACGCGCGGAATCACGGAAGAAGTGGCTGCATGACCTTATGATCTTAGCCTACTCCAGAAACGGGCGAATAAAAAAAGGAAAAGCCCGCGCATTTTCGCAAAAACTTCGATTGATTTAGCATTTATCTTTGTGATAATTTTCCTCGTAGGTGCAATAAAAAGCACTATACATACCTCAGGATAAAGTACAGTTCCATACCTCAAATGGTTTGCGCCCCTCGCAAGCTCGTGGCGCAAATGCCATAATCTCGGTATGGAACTGTCACTTTCTTCCCTCTGAAGTAATGTACTATTCCGAATGCGTGCCACTGAACACATTCGCTACGCTCGTGTTATCACTCTGTGGCACTTATTCGTAATAAATAACCTACTTTCCGCACGTGTATCATAAATAACTATTTCTAAAACTTTCATTCTTTTTTATTCTATGCTAAGCGACGAGCCAGCCAGTATTTTTTCTTTTTTTTTCTTGCCCTCCTTCTACATTTTTATTCTTCTCTCTAACAATATTTTTTTGTGGAACAACGAAACCGAAATCTGTATCGCACGATACACGAAGTTTGCTTTTTCCACGGAATGGTTTTTCTGAGTTGTTTTTTTCGTTCGAAACAACGGTTGGGTTGGGTCGCTAGCCCTGGGGGCTATGTCTGGGGAGAACATATTTTTAGGCCTATCTTACACGAGGCGGTCGGTACAATGCTTACATTCAGGAGGTCGTGGGTTCGAACTCCGGCACATACACCAGTGACTTTGTTTTCTAAGTCACGTACATTTGTGAATTTGTAGTAGCAAAACTACTCGCTGACTGGGAAGGAATACATCGTGAGGAAGCCTGAGTGCCTGAGGTGTTCACATAGCTCAGCGCTTGAAATTGCCAATCCGCGGTGAGCACACATGGTCACCTCAATATAATATGAAACCAATTAGAAGCATAGAAATAGAACCTCAAGGGTTGTAGCCCGGTACAGGAACAAAGTCTACCTGGGCTAAATCACCTAGTTATATTCAATGGGTGTACGTTTCTGAGTGTAGCAAAGAAATTGTTGGCCTCTGCGAAAATTTTAAGTCGGTTAATAAAAATAAAGCGTGTCTAACGTTGATTGCAAACATCGACGCCGCGACGTCAGTGTCCATTTTGCATTGTTCCGTTCCGCGCCAAACGGGACCCTATTACTAAGACTTCACTGTCCGTCTGTCTGTCTATCTGTCTGTTTGTCTGTCACCATACGGAAGTGTATAAAGATAAATAAACGAATTACACACATGATAAAATAAACTATCAGGTGTAATATAATATAACATAATATAATATAATACAATACACAAAGCTCGTGGGGGGGATCAGGGGGATCGGTATAACACTGATCGAGAAAGTGTTTACGGGCGAGGGCTTTCAAAGCATTCCGAGTGGGGGCTTTACGGATCCTTTCTGGAAGTTCAGGAATGTGGTATTGTTTTTCCCTTTACCACAGACTATTCAAACTGACTCTGAAGAGTGTTTTAAGAAATTGTGTTTTTAAAAATAAGACTGTTTGTTTGACTCTAAAGCCCTTCACAGACGTAACTATAACATATATTACTATACTGAGATATAATAATATATTATAGTATAGCAAGCGACCACACACGGGAGCTATACTATAATATATAATACGCCCAGAGCATAATGCGGCGGGATATTCTAATTCTTTTACCGTGACTGCGATTCGCTTGTGGAACAGCCAACCTCTGGATATTCGTCAGGCTTCAACCCTGGAGATTTTCAAAAAGAAAGTTCTTTATCACTTCCTTGATCTGCAGAATAGGCAGTAAACGATCACCAGTTATTTTATTTTATTGCTTATTGGTATGTAAGTAATCGTGTTTAGTAATTGTAATTATCTTCAATATGTATGTACGTATTTTTGTTGTTATTTATTTATTTATGTACTATCATCTATGTAGGTTTATAATAATTTCTATTTATTGGGGGGGGGGGCCCACTAGGTCTAAGTTAATGTATTTCCCTAGGTTTACGTAAGTTTATTATTGTATTTAATCTTCTTCTTGCACTACCCGTCGCCAGTCTCTTCAAGACCAAAGGTTTGCTGGAAGAGAATGCTTCTTGCATTAAGCACGCCCTTGTACACTTACAATGTAATTAGTGCAATAAAGAATTAAAATAAATAATAAAGGTCCCAGGCGCGCCCATACGGCAGAATATTGGGTTAGGTACCTGAAAGTTACGTAGGTCTTGAAGCGCACCAATAAAAGCCCCTTGTTCTTCGAACATAACCGAGTTACATTACTAGCAATGTATAAAGAAAAAATATTCTTCGCATAAAAATGGGTAATGTACCAAGACACCAACCTTCTTTGCACATTACCAGTTACAATGCCAGTTATTTACACGGAGGTAAATATTCTTCCTACATAACCCGGTTATGTATGTCTACGTACCTCACACGTTCTGTTCACGATTTTTTTTGTTGTTTCTCGTGTACATTGTTATTAATTGTTTACTCTGTGTTTTTGTGGCAATTTAAATAAATGTCTTCTTTCTTGTAAATAGCGAGAGATATATTCAGTCCTTTTATTTAATGGAGAACTTGCACAAAAATATTTTAATGTAATCGGAGAGGCCATGTTATAAGATGAATAGACGTGATTATTTTTTTTCTCTATGACTAATACTTTTCATAATGTCATTTCGAAAAGTCATTCTAGTCACATGGTACAAAAACGCACCATACAAATCGGACTCAAACTATGACGTCGCAACTTGAACGAAACACCTTATAATGTATGAAGCGTTTATAAATATTTGAGCTAATATTTAGAATTAAATAAAAAAACGAAATCTAATATGTGTTTTTTTATTATTAGAGAAACTGGATTTAAAAAAAACATGGTTTTATTTTAACAAAAAATCATATTTTTAAAGTCGTCTGTGGTACAAAAGCAATGCGACTTCCATCTAAGTCTGACACAAGTTCCCCAATACCGTGCGTACTTTATTATACAAGCACCGATTTTTTTTTGTTAAATTTTCATAGAACAGAAGTTGTTTCAGGAATTGCGCATTTAGAGGTACAGGCGACAACACATCAACCCTTCAACCCTTACATCCATCCACTCTATTCAGTATGCTACGGGCTACTTTGCACCTAAAATGTAAAGGTTTAACGTAAAGGTAACTTTTCTTTCCGAACTTTTTGCTCAACTAACTGACTCCCACGCTTTCAGATCATCCCATAAGATCTCCATCCTGCCTGTCTGATACTTTTACTACTCTTACAAAGAAGCCATAAAACGTAAAGAGTAAAAAATAGAACTGTCAAATCCCGAAAGCAAAAATCGGGTCAAGCGCTTGCAGGGTTCCGTCTCCGTGGCTTGATTTTATACCTCCTGCTCCGAGTAAATTCTGGGTGTTGAATTCAATTCAATTCAATTCAATTAAAATATTTTTAGTCATTGTAAAAACAGAATGTTTACTTAATGAACGTCAAAGTTGTTAGTTTCACAATTAATGGATTATGTGGAGAAGAAGCTAACAAAGAAACTCCACATTTATTCTTTTCAAAACACGTTTTAACTTAATTAACAGAGTTTTCAACTTAAAATATTAGTCATGAATGTGTTGAACACTAGTCACAATCGTCCTTTAAATAATATTAATCTACTGTTCAATGCCAAACATCCCTGTCCTCTAAATAATCCTTGATGTTATAGTAAGCCTTTTTGCACAGAATGTGCTTAACACATTTTTTTAAATCGCGTTGGAGGTAACTCTAATATATCTTGAGGAATTTTGTTGTAGAACCTTATACAGTGCCCCATAAAGGATGTGTTAACTTTTGCAAGTCTAAATAGTGGAAATGACAATTTATATTTATTTCTAGTATTAACATTATGGTGGCCACCAACATTTTCGAAGTCTATGATATTTTTTCTAACGTACATAATATTTTCATAAATGTATTGACATGCAACTGTTAAGATGTTGGTTTCTTTGAAGAAATCTCTTAGCGAATCCCTAATACCTAACTTGTAAATAAATCGGATGGCTCTCTTCTGTAAGATGAAGATCGTCTCAATGTCTGCTGCCCGACCCCACAATAGTATGCCGTAGGACATAATACTATGGAACTAACTAAAATAAACAAGCCTAGCAGTTGCGACGTCAGTGAGCTCTCTAATTCTTTTGACTGCATATGCTGCAGAACTAAGCCTGTGTGCTAGTTTTACAATATGAGGACCCCATTGCAATTTTGAATCGATTGTGATGCCTAGAAAAACGGTATCTTCTACAAATTCTAGTTTTTCTTTTCCGAGTACAATGTTGTTTTCAACTAATCTTACGTTTGGTAAGGTACACTTTATACATTTTGTCTTTTTGGAATTTAGAAGCAGATTATTTGCCGTGAACCAATCCAACACACGCGAGAGAGCATTATTTGCATCGTCAAGATTATTTTCTTGTCTCTTAATTTTAAAAATAAGTGACGTGTCATCTGCAATAGATATAGATATATTAAAAAAAGGCAGAAAATTAACTTAAAATGCATACACCGAGAATATTCAAATATATTCTCTAGATAATGTACGAGTATTTTATAGCCACAGCCATTATAAGCAGTTTTTTTGTATTTATTTTTTATTATATAACTAAATTTTAGACTTAGAACTTTCATAATTTTACTTTTTACTCTTAAGACATTTTAATGTATAGTTTTAACTTTTTAAATTCTAGCAATAAGAAAATTTTATTACATAACTTGCTAGTAATTTTATCAATGTAACAAAGGGCGCCACAAAATAAATAGTCGCGGTCTGCTAAAAAAAAAAAAAATTCCCGTGCCGAAAAACAGCACCATCCAAAGAAGATACCTACATCATCAGACGTAGACGGACTTTTGAAAACGATACCATCTAGAGAGGTAACTGTTGTACAAGAGGATTGGAACTCTAAACTTGGCAAAACCGTGGCAAACCGTCCCTCTGAATGGAGTGATCGTTGGCTAATATGGGCTGGGTGTAAGAAATGATAGAGATAAAAAAATCCCCAATGCTGTGTGGAAAATCAGCTGGTTATCATAAACACTTGGTTTCAGAATCACTTGAGAGTACAGTATACCAGATTTTCAACTCCTCTTGAAAAAAATCAGAGATAATCCTCGAAGGAACATCATCCTGGATAAGCCGGCTTTAGACCACTTCCAGAAAACTTTCCATGAGAAGATCAAGTCCATAGAAATGGATCCCTTTGACTCTAGTGAAGTAGACTGGACTAACTTAAAAGGAATACCGAACGCTGCCAAAGAGCGCTTCAAAATCGTTAAGTAAAAGGAAGAATAGATAAGCAAGGATTCCTGGGTGTTGATAGAAGTCCACATAGAGTACGTCAACGAATGTGATGGATTGTGATGGTTTACGACTCCGACACATGTCAAAGTATTTTTTTAAGCATTGAATTAAAAAACAGACTTTAGTCATTACTTAGAATGCGGTCAAATACCCGTATTTTTCATTTGTTTAAGAATATACTAAAGCGTAGCTGCTGCGGCCCGATTTCTTTATTTCATTCACCCGCACGAGGTTGCGGGAAATTGCCCGCAAGTGCGTTCAGTCCCTAAGGGTGTATGTTTTTAACTGCGGACCTCTAAGAACCGGTACCAACATAGAATTTCAAACCAGCCCCCACTAGAGAAGCAGGTTCCTGTAATTTATGGGTTGTCAATTTTTTCCGACCCCATACGGACTACGAAATGATAATAGGGATCGTGTTACTTACTCTGGGAGTTCTTCGAATTTTGAGGGTAAGTTTGAGGGTAAATGATAGATTATGCATTTCATACAAATTCTGTTCTAGATTAAAACCGAGGAGATATAACGTATTTTCTACACATGGATATTTTAGGTCAACCTTTACGTTTTTGTTGCTAAGTCGCCCTTAACGTAACTGATCACAAGATTTTTTGAGATATTTCTGCTTTGATAAAATATAATACTTTAATATGGTTATAATGTTATAATGGTTAAAATGTACATTCTACCATGTATGATATTGACTTACTGAAAGATGCTGTATTGGAGACTAGACCGCGTAAAGAGCGAATTAAATAAAATTATATTTTGAAAGTCAAAAATTTGAGAAAAAACTCAAAAAGTTGTTGCCAAACACAACCTCTAATTTAGGTTTTTCAGGAATTTCGCATGTCAGAATTAACCCTGTATATGTATTATGTATAATGATCATGAATACACCCTCCGCATACCTACTGTCAGCAGAATCAAAAATTCCTCTACACAATAGATGCAAAGGGCTGTTTTTGTGCCTTCACTGACATAACTCCAGATTGGCGTGCGTGTGTGCACTTGGCGGTATTGTATCACGCCATGGGGCATAGGGGTCTGGTACGCAAAGAGTGTGATCGGGCAGCTTTGGTAGGGCTGTCACTTGTTACTGCATTGAAAACATTATATTTTAACGTTTTTTTTATTTTTCTTTATTACTTTTTAATCGACTTAAAAAAGAAGGAGGTTCTCCATTCATCTGTAATTTTTTTATGTATGTTCATGTTTAGCGGTAATCTTTATCACGTGGTCTGATTTCATTCTACCGTATGTAGGCTACCTCAGTGGTAGATACCATTGCTTCACCTGGTATACCACTGAGTCTGTTATCTTTCAGTTTTTAGTTTTAAAATGCCCTACTTAATCAGTAAATCAGCCCGTATTCGTTCACTGTTGGACAAAAGCCTCCTCCTCGTCACAGTAATGTCCCCGGTCATCCACATCCAGCCGGTTTCAGATATCTGCCTAAGATTGACAGCTCGTAGTCTCCACTGAAGAACCTTTGAAGTTCATTAACTGATCATTTAGATTAGATTAGATTAGAACACTTTATTGTACACACCAGAAAGCAAAATACATCAAAAGGCTTACATGTCTAAGTTTTGCCGTATACAATTGGCGGTCTTATCGCTAAAAGCGATCTCTTCCAGACAACCTTTTATGGATAGAACTGATGAAGAGAGTAGGTAGGTAGAGGTGTACATGAAGTAGATGGGAAAAAATGTACATAAACTAACTGACTTACTTAAACCAACTATAGAATACAAATATATACTATACAAACATATATATCATTATAATATACTAATAAATAAATTTTACATATAAACAGACAACAGACAAGACTTACTGTGGTTACTATATAGATAATCATAGCAACAGCATTACAGGTTTTCAGCGAGATAGTGAGACTTTACCAGTTCTTTGAAAATAGGAAGGGACTTTGCTTTTCGCACTTCTTCTGGCGGGGCATTCCACAGTCGAACAGATTGCACAGAGAAAGAAGAGTCGTAAAAGTTGGTACGGTGGGAAGGGACCTTAAGGAGTAGAGTTTGGGATGAGCGAAGAGTAGAGTGGAGAAAATCAAATCGCTCTTTGAGGTAGGATGGGGTAGCTGGATTGAATAGTATAGAGTAGAGAAGAAACATTATGTGTGCATTCCGGCGGAGACGAATCGGGAGCCACTTGAGCTGTGCGCGAAATACAGAGACGTGGTCATATTTGCGTAAACCAAATATGAACCTTATACAGAAATTTTGAAGGCGCCCAAGTTTGTTTAATTGCTCCTCGGTGAGGTCAAGATAACAGGTGTCAGCGTAGTCGAGAATTGGTAGCAGGAGTGATTGAGCTAACGCAACCTTAGTAGCAGTGGGAAGAAAGTTACGGAGTCGGCGTAGAGCACCTGCCGAAGAAAACATTTTCCGGCTAACCATCTCCAGCTGCGGGGCCCATGATAACTTACAGTCAATTATGATGCCCAGATTTAATTTTTATTAATTTAAAACGTGTAATCATTATCAGCCAGTGAGCAGCTCGGGATACTGGCTGGTTACGTTGATGAATCCAGTCACAAAAAATATTTTTTTTAATTTAATTTAATTATTTAGCGTGGCAGCCCTAAAGAGTCAGAATTAAAAAACACAGCGGGGGCGTTTCTCCCTCACGCATTTAGATACCGACACACACACCTGCACTCTCATTCACTCAAACACAAAATCTATGCCCCTTTATACTGCAGTTAGGATTCAGAGCCTAGCATCTGAATATCTGAACTACTAGCCGTTATATACGGCAAAACATAGATATATATTTAAGCCTTTTAATATATTTGGTTTTCTGATGTGTACAATAAAGAGTTCCAATCTAATCTGAGTTATTGCAAAATTTCATTGGTATGTTTGTATAAAGAATCGAAGTTAAATTTTACGATAAAAAAAAAAAACTAAAGTCTCGCGCTGACTTGAAACATAGTTGTAATGTCCGGCATATAACTTGACTGAAAATCATTTCACCAAAGGATTTCCTGTGCAGTTGGGTAAGAAGGTAGAGATGAACGGTGCTATGGTGAAAGAAATACTTTATGGTTACCTTGAGTGGATCGAAGACTAATCTAATATTTTATTGAAATCATGCTGTCGAAATATCATAATACTTACTCGTACTTTGAAAAATAAGTACCTATATATTATATTCCCCGAAATAACTTTAAAAAAGTCCGCGCAGTCGAGATGATCTTGCGATGGTCACGTAAGTGCACTTTTTTAATTATTGGTTCATTTGACCAAACTAAAGTTTGAAGAATTGTAGGTAAGTCACGTCCCGCGTTACCGCCAATGATACCCGAAATACATCCAAGCATTTGGTCAAATTATTTGTCGGGCATTATACATACTGTTTGATGTGCTTGAAGTATAAGCAAACATGTTGTTACAATAACAACGAATAGCAGATGACGCTTGCTGGTCTCCAAGACCATACTTCACCAAGAGGCATTACTGCAGCATTATTTGGCAGTCTCAACGCTAAGAGAGGTTTCTTACAGACTAGGTACATACCTGTCGCAAAATTCCTGCGGGGTACAGAATTACAACGATGGAGTGGTTTCTATCCTATGTATAGAATCTGCGTACATTGCGTGACTGGTCAGCTGTCCGTGTCAAGTTGCTACAGCTAGCTGGGCCGACTTGGGTGTTGCTCTATCAATGATGCTGGGGCTACATTAGCGGGCGAAGATTCGTGTTGCGTTGGCGCGCTGAAAACATCGTGTACGGTATGCCCGTATGAGCGTATGCCCAACATGATGTTTTTAGCTCACAAACGCGACATTTCACCGTGCTGGGTTGGATTGTGTTGTTCTCTGTTGTGTTCATTTCTTCTACTGTGGTAGGCCAACTGAGCTTATTTTTAATTCTAACCAACTGTTTTGTATCCACCCTGGGTCTTTCGAAATTAAACACCAAATTACACTTTGACAACTTTTATATTGTCTAGAAAACACGAAAATACACGTAACACAAATTAAACAGGACATTTAGGAGCTAAGTAAACCGTGAGTGTTCGGCCGAGATTGACTATTCGCGTCCGCAGAAATGGTTTTTTAAGTAAATCTATTAAAACGGCCACATGCGCTCCACTTGTAATACAGATTGCATCTTCTTTCTGTTGTTTTGCATATTATGTTACTTATCTGCATATTTTGTTTCTGTGATGTATCTTGTTGGTATAATAAATGTCTTTCTTCTTCTTCTAGCGATGACCCTGTTTTGGTGGAGAAAACCGAGGCTTGTTGGTTCAACAAAAAGGGCATACAGCGCCATCTAGCCTTGAGTAGTGGAAATATATTTAAATTTGTTTTATTGGTCGATAGGTATTGAGATAAGGAATTCTCATGTGTGCACAACTCAAAAATCGAGAATTTTGAGTTAGCTCCCTTTAGATCTAGGTGTGCGATATCTGGGTTTGCATTTACTGGGCCCGCAGTACTGAAAGTTCTAGTGGTTTTTTTTTTCTCTTCCTATGAGCCTCCAAATCTAGTTTAGCAGGAACTAAATCCAAATCTAGTTAAGCAGGGTAAATTGACCTCGATGTAATTGATACAGAAGTAGCACCATATCGCATGTTGCTGTATTATGCAGAGAAAGTTGTCTTACATATCAAGCTTGATAAATTTGATGCTGGCCTTATTGGAATGAACTGCAGGTTCATCGGAAAATAAAACTATTTATTTATTTTATTAAGGACATCAACAACGAAATCAACTACTGTGGTTACACTATCCGCATCCCGCTGATATATTTTTTCCGAGCTCTTTTCAAAGTCTGGAAAATATGTAGGGCAACGTTCTCGATAGTCCACTAAACGGGATTTCGTGGATTAAGCGAAGGCACTTTTGCATGGCTGGCAAATAAGTAGAGCAACGTTCTCGATAGTCCACTAACCCAGCCGGCGGGCGCCCGCCCGGTGGAACATGGCGCCGCCTGCCAACTGTTCCCTTCCTCGCTCCACTGCACAACTGCTGGTGGGAGTCGGTGAGACTATACCATCAGATTCCTATCTCCATTCCGCCCTCAATACGTCCTCGTGCCGTACGATTAAATCGGTTTCAACGCGGTTTGCAGACGGATAAATGTGGGCGCGCCTGCTCGGCCCTGTTTGCCTGGTAGTTGGTGAACTTTGTGTGGTATACTGGTTTGCGATGACCATGGGAGTAATAATACACGTATAAGGCTAAGGTATGACGTGTACCAGCTGACATGACAATGCAACTTTTAATCGGTTTTAGATGGAGTAAACGGCAATGCAAATTCTTTGAAACTGTAGAATGGTTGGGTGAGCGAGAATAACGTGCTGAGAATAACTTTTCAGCTGTAATTCATGCAATTAATTTTAAAAGTAACTACTTTTAGGTAGAGTTAGGCAGTTAGCGGACATAATTATAATAGGTAATATGTAATAAATCCCACACCACACAATCACTTATCCTGGTCCCAAACTAGGATATCCTGTACCGGGCAATATCATAACAAACATGGAAATACACCCAGACTGAGGTCGTTTGTACAAATGTACGGCGGCCCCCAGTGGACATCGAACCCACGACCCTCAGTATATAACCTAGTAAATTCCAAAACTAGTTTCAAGTCCAAACAAAAAAAGTTTCTCCTGGACCTTCGAAAGCAACTTCCCTAACGTCTTTAGACTTACCTATTTATCCGTAGATAAATGATATTTTAGTACAATTCTCAATTCCATTTGTAATTTAACCAATTTATTTTATTCTACTAATTTTATACTAAATTCCTTTGTATAAAGACATTTTATTACCCATCCTAGCTCATTTAATTGAAGTATGATAGTTATTCAAATCACCTATTATCCCTTATTGACATTTAATTTTATCACACTTTTTTATACCGACTAACCACTAACCATTGAAAGCCAATATACTCGTAATTAATAAGATTAATTCTTATGAATACCTACATGATTTTTTTATGTTATGTTAATCACTTATTTTATAAGCAATTACCTCAGTATTTTATTTTAGTTTCGTTCATACAATATCTCTCCCAGCACTGAACGCCTCCGTACTGTCGGGCACTAGCGGAAGATCAGCGCCATATACGGATGTGGCAAGCTGTCGATTGCATTAAACAGTGCTTGCTTCTTGTTGTTTACTTGCTTCATGTTATTAAGCATTATGTTCATGCTGTATTACGCTCTCTGTATGTACTTGTATGTGCAAGTGTAAATAAATAATTTCTCTATCTATCTAACCAGACGTGAGACGTCATGTTCGACATATCGTTGGTTCCAAATCATATTGTACTGCGTACCTACTTAGTTCGTAATAGATGTGTATTGAGTTCTATTCATCAGTAAAAATAACTTTTATACGAAACAATTTTTGAATATTGTTACTAAAGTTACCACCTACGGCATCAAAATTTACGTAACCTACGGCAGATAACTCAAAGTTTTTTCCGCAGTAAAAGTAGCTCGTATTAACCTCCACTCGTTTAACCATTTGCACAAATCAAATACGGCGGCCTCGAGTGGAAATCGAACCCACGACCTCTGCTTTAGTAGCCAAGCGTGATTTTCGGATTTTGTGATATAGGCTCAGCGTACCATGACTAGTAATCGGTGGTGCGGTAACCGCTAACCGGCCGTTCCATAACCTGCTTCTGTGCACACCAGCTGCGTCCTGCCCGGCTCTGTTAGCCTGATACCCAACATGAACGGGTGCCATACTGGTTCGAAAGGTGTTATGTTGAATGGAGTTTTGTTTGTGGACTGATAAGTAAGGGAAAATCGGAGACCAAAAGTTTTTGTAAAAAAATCATTTACCTACATACGTAATGTAAAAAATATATGCGCGTCGAATTGATAACCTCCTCCTTTTTTGAAGTCGGTTAAAAATTATAACCACATCACCAAAACGACAAGCCTTGATGGCGCCTACCTTTCTTTTTTTAATGACGTCATCACATGAAGGTTCTTTGAATTCTTGATGGCCAAGTTAATTTCAGTACTACTTTTAAATAAGTCAAATTGAATACTATTAAGCAACTATTGAGTTATTATAAAAAGAGACTGAAGAGGACTGAAATAGGATGTAGTAACTAGCATTAAGAAAGGAATGTTGCGTTGGTTTATACATGTGGAAAGGATGAAGGAAAAAAGATTGACGAAACGAATTATCATCATCATCACTCAGCCACAAGAAGTCCCCTGCTGGACATAGGCCTCCACCATGGATTTCCAAAAAGACCGGTTGGAAGCGGCCTGCATCCAGCGCCTTCCTGCCACTTGGATGAGGTCATCTGTCCATCTTGTGGCTGGTCGTCCTACGCTGCGCTTGCCGATATGTGGTCTCCATTCGAGAACTTTTCGGCCCCATCGGCCATCAGTTCTGCGTGCTATGTGCCCCGCACTCTGCCACTTCAACTTACTGATCCGCTGGGCTATGTCGACGACTTTCGTTTGTCTACGGATCTCATCATTTCTGATTCGATCTCGTAGAGAAATTCCGAGCATAGCCCTTTCCATAGCTCGTTGCGTGACCTTGAGCCTTCTTATGAGGCGCATAGTGAGAGACCACGTTTCAGTGCCATAAGTCATCACTGGTAACACACACTGGTTGTATAATTTTGTCTTGAGCGATTGAGGTATATTAGACGAAAAGACTTTTCTAAGTTTAACGAATGCTGCCCAGCCGAGTTGGATTCGACGATTGACCTCTTTCACGAAGTTGAACCGGCCTAGTTGGACTGTTTGTCCTAAGTAGACGTATCTGTCTACAACTTCGAGAGTCGAGTTCCCCAATGTTATTGGAGTGGGCACAACACGGGCGTTCGACATGACCTTTGTTTGGTCCATGTTTATTTTAAAGCCCACACGTTGAGAAACTCGACTGAGGTCTGAAACAAATACATAGAGCTAATGTGGGTGGAAGGGCCGGTAGGGACGTCCCAGGTGGGCATACTTCGACCTAATAGGGGATGTATTAGCAAAGAACATAATAAAAAATACCCGAAACCGCTTGCATGCAACGGCTAATGAATGTTGACCGTGGCAAGTGGCTGTCACCGGTCTCTGCCTACCCCTCTGGGATACAGGCGTGAGTTTATGTATGTAAGTTATTATGAACAAGGAGAATTTAATTTTCTTTAATTCTGAATACAATAAAGGGGCTACCTCTATTAAAGTGTCGCTGACACGTCCTGCTGCAGAACACAGGCTTTCTCTCACAGAAAGACTATGGGCTTAATAACCACGCGTGCCCACCGCGGATTAGCGATTTCGATGGTTGCTACCCGCTTGCCTGCCAAAATTGCATTTAGTAATAAGCCCGCCAATTGTACTATGTACCTTTGTAAATATGTTGTGTTTGTTTTTTTCCGGTGTACAATAAAGAATATTCTTATCTTATCGTACCTTATCTAACCCTCATAAATAATGAGTCTGGAAGATCACATCAGGGGCCTAATTATGTCTAATTAAATAATTAATTAATTTTTGTCTTTATGCCTACAAACCAAACTGGGTGTACATAATATTGCTTACTAACCAAATGGAGCAATGTTATCTGAAATAAATAAATATTGCTATTATTATTATGCGCACCGAATCCTGAGCGATTCCAATCGTCTAACTGTGAAATTCCATACTATTTTAATAGTCAGACGATTGGAATCGCTCAGGATTTGGTGCGCGTAATATCCATATATTACTGGATATTGCTGCTGCAGATCGCATCTAGATCAAACAAATTGGTTACTCGGTAGTGTCCCTCCCACTGTAGTCGTACGACTGTAAAAATTAAACAAGCAAACAAAGACTGCGGTGAACCACTTGTTGCATCGAAAGTGTGGGTTAAGAGTGAAACAGAGTAGATTATGGGGGTTCCGTTTTAACAAAAAATGTATCAGGGCTCTTACTGGGGCAAGTTGCCTGTTTTCGAGGGTCCTCACGAATCGTCTCGAACGCAGATTTGATGACTTCCAGCCTCCTGAACAAGCCGGTTTCCGAAAGGGTTTTAGTACCATAGACCACATCCACACACTGCGGCAAATTATACAGAAGACTGAGGAGTATAATTTGCCATTCTGCTTAGCGTTTGTGGACTACGAGAAAGCCTTCGATTCGATCGAGACATGAGCAGTACTCGAGTCTCTCCAGCGTTGCCTTATTGACTATCGGTATATCGAGGTGCTGAAGTGCTTGTACAACAGCGCCACCATGTCGGTCCGAGTACAGGAGCAGAATTCGGAGGCAATTCCATTGAGAAGAGGCGTAAGACAGGGAGACGTTATCTCTCCGACACTGTTCACGAACGCACTGGAAGATGCCTTCAAGCTTCTGGAATGGCAGGGATGCGGCGTTAATGTAAATGGCGAATACATCACGCACCTTCGATTTTTCGACGATATAGTAGTCATGGCAGAAACGATGGAACACCTCGGCATAATGCTCGAAGACCTCAGTCGAGTTTCCCAACGTATGGGCCTTAAAATGAACATGGACAAACGACCATGAACATGGTCGAATACCCGTGTTGTGCCCACCCCAATAACATTGGGTAACTCGACTCTCGAAGTTGTAGACGAATACGTCTACTTAGGAAAAACAGTCCAACTAGGCCGGTCCAACTTCGTGAAAGAGGTCAATCGTCGAATCCAACTCGGCTGGGCAGCATTCGGGAAACTTAGAAAAGTCTTTTCGTCTAATATACCTAAATCGCTCAAGACAAAATTATACAACTAGTGTGTGGTTACCAGTGATGACTTATGGCACTGAAACGTGGTCTCTCACTATGGGCCTCATAAGAAGGCTCAAGGTCACGCAAAGAGCTATGGAAAGGGCTATGCTCGGAATTTCGCTACTAGATCTATTCAGAAATGATGAGATCCGTAGACGAACGAAAGTCGTCGACATAGCCCAGCGGATGAGTAAGTTGAAGTGGCAGTGGGCGGGGCACATAGCACGTAGAACTGATGGCCGATGGGGCCGAAGAGTTCTCAAATGGAGACTACATATCGGCAAGCGCAGCGTAGGACGACCAGCCACAAGATGGAGAGATGACCTCATCCAAGTGGCAGGAAGGCGCTTGATGCAGGCCGCTTCCATTCGGTCTTTTTGGAAATCCATGGAGGAGGCCTATGTCGAGCAGTGGACTTCTTGTGGCTGAATGATGATGATGATAGCTCACATTAAGTACCGCATTACTCGACCAAAAAAGTAATGAAAAAATCCATCATTATTACAAATCGTCTCACTTCGCAGGTTTTAACTTCCTAACCGCGGTATCCCAACAAAAAGGCTCACCAAACCGCCACGGAAAGCAACAGCCGACCAGTTTGCAATGCTCTATTTTATCCCGCTCTATAGGAATCCGCATGATACAGGTTTTCCCGTCTAGAAATCAACGGAAAAAAGTATCTCCGACGAGATTTATCGCCATGAGAATGCGCGGGAAATGGTGCTAGTTTTTGAACGCAATGCGGTTTTGTTTTTTAAGCCAAATGGCTGGACACGCCAGTTTCTTTTTTGCCTTTTCGGAATGTAGTAAAATGTTAACTTAAAGATTTTCAGTCTTATTTATAAAAAACACGATTCCTCAAAAATATTGCTCAGAGGCAGTGTAAATAATCTGTGGTTACGTTTTCCCCCTTACAACAGACTATTTATATTGCCTCTGAGGAGTGTTTTAAGGAATCGTGTTTTTATAATAGGACCAATATTATTTTTATTATAATCTGATACACCCACATATTACCAAACTCTAACAACGTGACTAAATAATTGGAAGCCCCAGAAAAACTACCCTGGAGCTATATTTAAAGTGTTAACCACACCTGAAATTATAGAAAATTACGTTCGATTTCTACCCGGACCTCAGGTAGAAACATAGCAGAGAAATTCACATACCTAGAACACTGGGTAACGGAAAAAAAGGTTGTGATTTCTAAGAATTTTGCCTCCGCGCTCGATGAAAGAACTTTTTATTGTGTAGAGTCACCACGTGTCGTATTTAGGACGGGACAATGGGGGTGGCAACTGTCAAAAAATTCAAAATGTAGGATGTCCCGTTTTCTTGGCTATTTGTATGGGAAAAGCACAATATTTGTGCTTATATAAACTCCAGAGATGTGTGTAGTGGCTTTTTTTCAAAAAATCAGTGCCTACGCATTTACTGCTCAGTTTGCAATAGAAAAACTGTGGCTCCTAAACCATTTGGAGGAAGTAAATCGATTATCAAGAAGTTGATTGATTATGATTCTAGTAAACAAATACCAAGATTTTTTTTCTATGCAGGTACCTAAATATAAATAATACTAATGAAATACATTCAGAATCATAATTAAAAGTTATGTTTTATCATTCTTGTTTGTTTTCAGGTCCGCATCTTTCACACTCGTTAAAAACGGAGGCAGTGTTTAGATACCGAGGTTGGTATTGATAAACCTAAAACTAACTAAAAATGAGAAATGCAAACCTTAATATCAATTATTTAGCCCATTTCGAAAATATAAAGCCAGCTATTATTGTTGCAATTGTAAGTTAAGCAAAACAATGTAGCTGGGTACTTGTAAACATCGGTTTTATTTAATTAAATCATAATCATATATTGTAACACGCATTTCTTCGGCCCTAAGCCCGTATCCCAAAATAGGTAAGCAGCAGCACTTAATTACCCAGAGCCAGCCCATAGCATTGAACTGGGCAGATCTAAATAGATATCAATACTTCTGATAGGACAATTTAGTTGATTAATTTAGTTGATGGTGATAGGAACCCTCAAGTAGTAAGTAGTCCCGCAGCATCATTTTATGCTCATTAAGCTGCTTCGACTCTGCTTATGTATGTATAATTAAAATAAAGTTGCTAATTAAATATAAGCAATCAATTTTAGTTCCGTGTGGCGCCGGATTAAGAATAGCGTCACTCCATTTCCTTCCGTGGATGTCGTAGAAGGCGACCAGGAGACGGGCAGCAGCGTCTTCCTGAGATTCTAACTGCATACTGCGATCGCCAACCCGCCTGCCAAGCGTTGCGATTATTGCAAAATCCCTCATGGTTATGAAAACCACAAGGGAGGCTTGTGCCCTGCAGTGGGCGTCAAGTGGCTGATGTTGAATCAATTTTAATACAAGCGGTTTGTCACGCGCGCAAACCGATTATTTACAGTATGTTAGAAAATTTGCTTCCGACCCGATGACTACGCTGCTACACTACACTAGACGAGGCAGCAACACATTAATATTGATAAAATGTGTTGGATTATTAAAATTACAACAATTTTAGCGCGCAATGGACGAGTAACTTTCAGCGTTCTTATGCCACCTATAAACCAGGGAAAAGCTTTGAAATACTTTTTAGTATTTTTTTTAATTACGGTGAAATTATTTTTAATTACGGTGTACGCTGAAAAACAGCGCTGATAGGATAGTCATTATCATTATCCTGTAGCATCACCTGTACCACATTTCATCAGATAGCCTCCAATCTTTAATTAGAAGTACCTTTACCCTTACTTTAACGTAGCATAATTATATTTTATTTATTTATTGATACTTTTATTGCACTTAAACAAAGAATCGTACATGTTGCCTGGTACCTAAGTTTGTAAACTATATATTAAAAAGTATTTTCGTTTAATTTCTCTTACAAACCTTTTAATCCAGATGTTGATAAATAAAAGCGTTTACTTTAAGTGAGGAAATTTTCTAATACATTAACTACCATTTTAGTAAACTAAACAATCATTGAGAAACAAACGAAGACAAAAGAAATATTATGGTCACCGTACACCATTATTATCAGAATTTGGATGAAAAAAACCTCTTCGAATCCTCGCTCAGAATCATCAGTCCAGTTCGGTTTTAATATGACCTATTCAAAATAAAAATAAAATAGTAAGATTAAATGGACCTATCGGGTATATTTCTAAGCTTAATTTACCTTATTCACTTATCTGTCATTATTTAATTAATATAGCTACATACTTCAGATCATATCCAATCATTGCGAAACACTACCATAGGAAATTTATTTGTTTCATAAAACTTACAAAGTTACAACAACCATTACAGGATTGCGATAGCGAAGTACAAATTTTTAATTCATATTACTTTACATTCCAATGAAAATAAATAAAATCACATGAAAATCAGTAAATTTTATATAATTTACATAAGTTTAAATGTCAATAAAAATAAGTAGATACCTAATATAACAATAAAAAAAATCCAATTAAAATTTCTAATATTATAAAATATTTACCAATTTACAATTGTTGAAATCATTAAAAACATCAAATGAATTTAAAACCTAATCAATAAAAATACTTGAAATATATTTCAATCGAAATATATTTGAATTCTTTGTGAATTCATTCCGGGAGCAACAAAAAATAATCGCGAGCAACGAAAGCGAAAGAGAGCAACAAAATCAAATCTTCCATTAAAAAGTTACGAGATTTTTACATCTGTTATGTTATTCGTACATAAAAAATACTCCTTCATGCCAAGTATGATTCATACAATATTGTCTCAAAATTTTATTACCTTACATAGAAAATAAAGTCAGTTTTACTATGGTTTTACTAAGAAGCTTTGAATATGTAGTTTTTGATAAAACTGCGGCAACGAATCAAATGACAATTTATATTAAGTAAGCGAATTTTATATCATTATTGAAACAATAATTTATTCCATCCGCAAAATTTCATTTAGATGTGTACTGAAGATAGACTCTACTTTTTTCTTCAATCTGAAGACTCTACATTTTAACAACGCCATCTCGTGGCGAATAGGACCATAAACTCAGTCGGTAAGACAGCACACAAAGGAATGGCGCTGCCCTACCGATTGTCAAAAAATACATTGACGTGCTGTCATGGCGTCTGTTAGTGTACGTTTTCAGAAACGAAAACAAAAATAATGAGTTTCAGACGGTATTTAATAGCCAAAAACTCTTGCGGATACTGCAAAGTGTCATGATCTCAGTGCTAAGTGTAGTTTTATATAAACGCTTGTGAAAATGGACAAGAAAAATGGTATTCGTCGTGCCAAACGGCCGTCTAAGGTGCTCGAAGAGAATTATTGGGATTGTAGCGTTTGCACGTACAGAAATAATGCGGAGGCGTTCAAATGTTCGATGTGTGACGTCAGAAAAGGTAAAGGAACTCTTCATTTGTTAAAAAAAACTTTGTTAGGGCCATAAATTTACCATCATGGTCTGGTGACTAGACTAACCTTTTTCGGGTATTTTTTAGCGAATAAGCCACATAATAAACAGAATATCAGTCTTCATTTAAAGAGTAGGTACCTAAATTTAAATTGAGGTGAAAAATTGTGCAGTAATTTAAGAGGTAAGTGATGATTTTGTTTGGGTGGCTTCAGTCTTCCACAATGTAGTACAAAGATGTTGAGGATTTCTGTTGCCTACATAGGACCATCTACGAAATGTTATTTTCTTACTCACTACAACATAATGTAGATCCCACGAATGAAGGTATGTGTGTAAATACCTACCTACTTTTAATAAAAAAAAAAATCATGTCCCATAAATACTTGAAGTCTATCTTGCATCGAAACACAAATAATGTGAATATTGGCAGATTATAGGTACTTACATTCGTTATCAATTTTATTTGCCCAATCCAAAGCAAACTATACATAATTGTGTATGTACATATTTACATAATGTAAAGTAACAAAATAAATTCCCTCGTAAAAATGGTTATTAAAATGACCGCAACAGGCCGGGTGACGCGGCAATCGCACGCAACACCTGACCAAATGAAAAACGTCACGTGTGCGGTGCGAACGTCCTTGACTCAGTGACTTTTGTACTCGGTCGGATTTTTTATGCAAACGTTGACCCCTTTGTAACGTTCATGCGAGGTTTGTGCAGAGGGATAATAGTTTCTGATTCAAAGTAATAAAATTCAAAATTGAATGCCGTAGTTGGAGCACGTGCCTAGCATTAGACGATAGCACATCAACCGTTACACGAATTGCAACAGAAATAAGTGTTATTAAAATAACGCAAAGCCGAAAAAATTCGGTCTTATTTATAAAAACACGATTCCTCTAAAACCAATCTAAAACTCTGTTTATTTAATCTGTGGCTACATCTTTTCCTTGTAAAATCTCCACCACAGACTATTTTATCGTATCATAAGCAGCCTATATTTTACGTCCCACACACAGGCACAGGCCTTCTCTCAGGGAGGGAATGGGCTTAATCACCACTCGTGCCCACCGCGGATTGGCGATTTCAAGCGCTGAGGTATGTGAATAGCTCAGACACTCAGGTTTCCTCACGATGTTTACCTTCACAGTTAGCGAGTGGTATTGCCACTATAACTTCACAAATTTACATAACTTAGAAAACAAAGTCATAAGTACATGCATGCACTGGGATTTGAACCTTGGTCTCTCGCTTCCGAGTCCAATGTTCTACCCACTAGGCTACCACCGCTCTACTATTTTGGACTATTTTAATCGGTGTTTTTGAAGTGTTTTAAGGAATCGAGTTTTTTATAAATAAGACCGTACGTAGGTAGTATAAATAAGATAGTTAAACCACTTCTCAATAAGCAAAGTTAAAATTATTGATACCTTTTTAAAATTGTTCATATCTACAAATAAAAATCGTTGAAAAATGTATGTCTACCCAGTGTCAGTTATTCAAGATTCAACTCGGTGACTAAATACATCCAATGGATAATATATTATCCTTGATGCCTAAGCTATTTCCTCACTTTCATTCATCCTATTTCAATGACTTTTTAACCGACTTCAAAAAAGGAGGAGGTTATCAATTCGACGCGTATATTTTTATTTTTTTTGGCTATGTTCCTCCATAACTCCGTCAAATCTTAACCGATTTCGACAATTCTTTTTTTGTTCTAACAGATATAACATCCCATTGGTCCCATTTTAATTTGATGAAGATCTGATGAAGACTTTCAGAGATGGAAAACGTAACTCTTCAATGGACAGCAGTAAATAAGCCCTAATGGGGCCCATCCTTTAGTAATATCCGTATGTTTTATAAAATAGCATGAAAATAGTCCCAAGTTAATTTGGTGATGTTCTGGTGAAGACTTTCGGAGACGGAAAATTAGAACATCACATTTTAGAGCAACGAATTAAGTAGGGTAAATTATGGTTATAAGGGACTTGTTTATTTTTCTCCCGCTCCCCCACTAAAAATTGAAAACTAATAATTTTTAAATAAAAAATATAAACCGACTTCGCCCAGTTTCATGACCAACACATATATTTTGGGCACCGACTCCAAATTATACTTCTACAATACCTACATGTATAAATACTTCTAATTGTTTAAATTATTTCTAACTTTTTAGTGCTGTGTTTCGAAGTCGGTTTTTATTTGTTATTTCAAAATTTTTTTGCTTTCATGGATTTTTTGTCGTAGCTTTGAAATAGAAATTTTAATTAAAGAGTTGTTTAAATATCAAAAAAATACCTTAAAAACCGGCCAAGTGCGTGTCGGGCCACGCGCAGTATAGGGTTCCGTAGAAAGAAGGGGTTTTATCTGCTTTACAGAACTAACAACTTCATCAACGTAATTTTCAATGGATTTTGTGCGAAGTTTGCCTTTTATAAGTTGTTCGCCTATTACTTGTTGATTTGTAAAGACTACTTAGTTTGCCTTTTAAGTTCATTATAATCGTGTACTACTACTACTTTTTCTACAATCAACCGTTTAGCCAGGAGAGGGCCGGGGGTCGCCCTACTCGGACAAAAATTTGCGCTTTAAAACTTAAAAAAATGTTTAGGCGAGAAAAAAAAAATTTGAATCCTAATTTAGGTGCAAATTTTTGTCCGCGTAGGGCGTGCCCCCCCCCCCAACCCTATCCTGGCTAACCAGTTGATTGCAGAAATGTAAAAAATTAAATTAGGGTAGTAGCCCATATTTTATAATGAACCTAAAAAGAAAACTATCACGGCTACGTAGGCTTTACAAGTTAACGAGTAATAGGCGACTAACTTATAAAAGGTTGATGAAGTTGTTACTTCTAAGTAGATGTAGAAGTAAAGCAGATAAAACCCACTCTTTCTACGGAACCCTACACGGCACGTGGCCCGACACGCACTTGGCCGGTTTTTTTTTTAAATAAGTAAGACCATTACGGTCTCCTTTATTCGGCTACGTCTTTTTCTTGTAAAATCTCCACCACAGACTATTTTATTTGGCGTTTATCAACTGTTTTGAGGAAGCGTGTTTTTATAAGTAAGAGCGGAAGGGCCGGTTTCTGTAACGTTCTGTCACGCTCTTTTCTGAGAAATTTGAAGAGACAGCACTGCAGTTAATATTTACTTTGCGAAATTCTCAATTCAGAAACTGGCCCTAAATGTTTTAAGCCACATTTAAAGCAACTTTCCGCCCATGTTGCATTAACGATCTTGCGGAGTTGCTTGTCAATACCTAGCCTTACTTATTCACTTCGCACGGCTCCAGTGTGGCTATAGAGACAAAACATCCGATTATGATACCGTTCTGAAGGATATTCTACAAACTATCCTAAAGATTGAAATGTCATCCTCACAATGGTGTCAAGCGGCCCTTCCAATTAGGCATGGTGGCTTGGGCGTGCGCCGTTTGCAGGACACTGAGCTTCCAGCATTCCTGGCTTCTTCTCACGGAGTATCAGATCTCGTCACTCGTATTTTACATTTTAATGGTGACGTGTTTCGCGTCCCTTTCGTGAACGAGGCTTTGGATTTGTGGCAAGTTCGTTGTCCTGGGATTGACGTGCCAGAGCAGCCGGAACTTCAGCGTGGGTGGGACGAAGTCATGTGCAAAATCACCGAGGATAAATTGTTAAACGAAAGTTCTGGTGTGGAGCTTGCGCGGTTGCGAGCTGCAACTAGGTCAGACTCTGGTATCTGGCTTCATGCGTTGCCATCTCCACAATTAGGAACCCACATGGATTGCGACTCGCTCCGGGTGGCTGTTGCGCTGCGCCTTGGGCCACATAGGTGTGGTCGTGCCACACAGGTGGATGCGCGGGGCCGCCACGGTCTACACTGTATTCGTAATGCAGTGCAGGCAGAATTTCGCGGCATCAAAGCATTAATGACATTGTTCGTAGAGCTCTCGTTTCGGCAAACATTCCATCAGTGCTTGAGCCTCTAGGCCTCAGTCGTAACGATGGAAAACGGCCGGGCGGTCTCACAATGATTCCGTGGAAGAGGGGACGTTGCCTTATATGGGACGCTACATAATATGTTTGCACGTTTGCGCCCTCCCATGTGGCATCGACCGCTGCTAGACAAAAGTGCAGAAAGTATAGTCAGCTCATGATTAGTTACATTTTTGTGCCACTGGCTATAGAGACTACCGGAGTTTGGGGCGCGCAGGGCAAGGCATTATTTGTGAGTTAGGGCGGCGCTTGAGGGACCGCGGCTTGGACTGTCGCTCTGGGGCATATCTCATGCAACGGATCTCCCTGGCTGTTGAACGTGGTAATGCAGCCAGTGTTATGGGACATTTGCGTCAGATATGGCCCGGAGTGACTAAAAAGGTTGCTTTGCTTAATAGCTTTGCTTTTTATACTGTAAGTTATTTATGTTGGACTTTTATAATGTGACCTATTTAGTCTCTTGACGATGCCCATGGTGAATTTATTATTACTTTTTGTTCAATTATTGATATTTAGAAACAAATGTGTACTTCGGAATATAGTAGTTTATGCAACTGTCATATAATGAAAAGGGTATTAAAACACGAGTGTGAGTTTATGAAACGAGCGCAGCGAGTTTCATAATAGTAACGAGTGTTTTAATACCCGTGTTATATGCAGTTGCATACACTACTTTATCTTCACTAATGCAATTAAAAATTAAATTCACGCGTACGTGTATAATCACAGTGATTTTGCCGCCATTAAAATTTAACCAATGAGAGCGCAGCTGCGCGCTTCAATAAAACGCGATCAACCTGATTGGCCCTGCAATCAAGTTGGTCGCGTTTTATTGATGTTATAATGAGATTTTACGATATCGATGTGAATATTATACCATCATGTGAAATTGCTTAAATTGAGTGTTTTGTTGTCTGCGCTATAACAGTAGTAATTATAAGTCAAGTATTGAAAACATAAGTAGAATGTTACAACATTAGTGTAGATAAAATCAATAACTTGATAGCATTAACTCATGCTAAATATAACACAGCTTTAGGTACTTTCATTAGTTTTGCTGTCAAATGAACTTATAACACTGTCAATTAAACAAAGGGACTGGACAACTATTTGATTTTCCCTTTTACAATAATGCAATAATAGATCTTCGTCATCATCATCATCAGCCCTTTGAGCCCCACTGCAGGACATAGACCTCCCTCGTGGTTTTCATAACCATGAGGGGTTTTGCCATAATCGCCACGCTTGGCAGGCGGGTTGGCGATCGCAGTATGCGGTTGGAATCTCAGGAAGACGGTGCTGCCCGTCTCCTGGTAATTTATCTTCGTCACTTAGTCAATATCTTCTAAGGGAAATCTCGCGGTTTTTCGAGCTATATGCAAGTCGTGGCGCGCAGCTTTCAGCGCTTTCTACTCACAGGTGGCACAGCACATGTCGACCCTTAGGGCCCACGGCGACTTTTTGTAGCGATGCAGTAGCGATGCTGTCGCGCGTTCGCACCGATACAGTAGCGATGCGGGCGCTAGTTGTGTGCCCTCGCCCACCGTAAACACGATTCAGTCGCGATGCAAACGCGATACCGTCGCGCTTCTGTCGCGATGCAAATGCGATTCAGTAACGGAACCAAAACTCCTGCGCGCGATCTACAGTTGCAAAATGGACTCCGTTGGATCGATGGACAACAGCGCTCTCGATCTCTCTGTGTTGCACTACTCATGCGCCACCCTTCCTCCGTTCTCCTTCCGATGTCTTCCGATACGCTCGCGCGTTTGCATCGATACAGTCGCGATGCTGTAGCGCGTTAGTAGCGCGTTGGCATCGCTTCTGCAGCGCGTTGCAAATGCGAAGCGCGTTCGTAGCGATGCTGTTGCGCGTTTACGAAACGCGCGACAGCATCACTACAAAAAGTCGCCGTGGGCGAGGGGCCTTAGGGGAAGAACTGTAGTAAAAGCCATTTTACAAAAGAGAGAAAAAAAATGCTTTATATTTTTTTTCTTTTAAGCACCATAATTATTAAGGCAATGATTATAGATATTTCAGACTTCACTCATTGCATGTTCAGAGTTCCCGACTTTCCGTGAAAAAATGCTCTGCTCATTTCTGTCGCGTTTCTGTGCCTTATATTCGTATCCACCCACCATCATTCCAATGAAACAGTTTATTATTTCCATCTACTGAAAGAATCCCAGCGAAGTCCTTCAACGAGCAACAAATATTCATCAGAGCAAAAATGCTCGACAATGGAAACGTTATACCAAACCTCTCCCTGTCTTCTCCCCGAGGAAAGTAAGGGTCTACTCGGGATCTACGGCGCTCCTGTGCCAACATGCATACCATGGCGAATGTGTACAAAATCCACTAATATGTATATTATATTATAAAAATAAGAGTAGGCCGACCTGTTCCCCTTTGTTTATGATTTGTTACGTAATAAATTAATGAACGCGGTGCCATGGAAATCGTTTACTCATACGCATCTAAGCGCACCTCGGCACTCTCGCGGTTGCCTGCGCTTTGTCAAAGTATAATTTTAAATTTGCGCATTTTTGTGAGCTTACTTAAGTACTGTCAAGACTCCCTCCCACGCTCTTGTAAGAAAAAATTAGACACGGTCGATCCTCCGCAAAACGGTCTTAAGTAATAAAATTTCCTCAAAGACAAGAGGCTTCAACTAATGCGTAGGACATACGGAGCTGAAACGTGGACACTGAAGGCGGGACTAGTCCACGGATTCGCTCAGCGTGTTGGGGGGGGGGGGGGGTTGTAAATAACTGATATTATAAGAACGCGTCGATTTACGCGCGCACTTCAAACCTTCTACTAGGTGTCAATAGAAGAAAAAAATATTATGTCACGTGGCCCGCCAGTAAATCTGTCGTTGAACTAATAATGCACCAAAAGAATCAAAGGTCCTGATCATGTCAATCACATCTCGTGCCTTTCCACTAATGCAAGTTGACCGTCATCTCTCCATATTCTTCACCATTTCTTGCCATAGGAAATAGGTATTCAACGCTGACTATGAGTATTACTCCAAGGTCTAGATTCTGTTCATGCATTGTAGTACAATGTATAAATGGGCTCAGTGTGGATGCATTTCCCTTTTTGTGATGTCTTTGTCTGATTCCTGTAGCACAGGAATAGTTCCTTCCTGTTTACCTTTCATTTAGTATTTTTTACTGACTCACGATGCTCATACATAGTAATATATTAAAAGGATCTAACCGCTATTATTTATTCGGTAAAATTTAATTACCTTAGATTCCCACTACACTAATTGACTGTACCTACTCGCCGTCTACCCGTGACCACGGCAGCTGCAACGTTGCCGAAACGTCGGGAATTTAAGGTAATTAAATGTTACCTAATAAATAAACGCGGTGTAGATCCGTTTAATATATTACTACCTTTTATTTATCGCCTCTGTTTACCAGAGCAAGTTGTAACTGTGTGCGTCGGAGGCTTTACCGATTCCAAGTAGGGCCCGCTGGGTTGTGTAGGTAATGTACCAAGACCAAGCCATATTTGTGGCCCGCCTGTGTATAGAGGCGTATTGTACTCTATGCGTCCCCGGTGCGCGTGGGAACTAACGGCGCAGCCTCTGTATATCGGGCTGAATACAGTCATGTTGTTTTCAGCTTTGTTCGCCAGTAACTGTTGTCCACAAAATTATGGCGATGCCGCTAGTACGAACTTTGGAGTACATAGTTTATATAGCTTACTGAAAAAAGCACTCGTAGTCCACTATACATTCGAAATTAATCATAAAAGATTCTTCGTGTGGGTGGAGTTGAATTACAAATTATGAATATTGAAAACTATGTCTACTTTGCGTGTTAGAGGATTATGAAAACCAAGTATAATAGATATTTGTACGATTAATAGATTAAGTATTTCAATCATAATTGAATAGGCCAAACCAATTATCTGTTTTTCCAATAGAGAATAAAAGTTAAAAATTGGTACGTTTTAGTTATAGGCACCGCCGTGTGGCGCCGGACTAAGAATAGCGTCACTCCATTTCCTTCCGTGGATGTTGTAGAAGGCGACTAAGGAAATTCATTACCAGGAGACGGGCAGCAGCGTCTTCCTGAGATTCCAACCGCGTACTGCGATCGCCAACCCGCCTGCCAAGCGTGGCGATTATGGCAAAACCCTTCATGGTTAGGAAAACCATGATGGAGGCCTATGTCCTGCAGTGGGCATCAAATGGCTCATGAAGAGTTACAGGCATATTATTTAGTTTTTGAGAATGAGGAGTTCCATCCAAAATTATTAATATGTATTAGTAGAAAATTTTCTTACTAAAATAACTAAGTACCTGCAGGTACTTAATAGCATCTAAAATAATCCGTAATTTTGTTGTCTAGCAAAGCCTCAGACCACATTTAACAAAATATTATCACGCTCATTAAAAATGATAGAATTTGTTGCAGTAAGAAAGAAAGAAAAAGAATAAAAAATATTTATATCGTTAGGCACCTCCACACGCAAGCCGCGCATCAACCCGGCGCTGGCGGCAGCGCAGTCGGCCGGCACCGCGACCGGCTCCCAGAAGCCGCGTTCGGCCAGCTCGCTGAAAAAGAAGCGGCGGCCGCCACGGCTGAACAACGTCGACCGGAGCTCCGCGCAGACGCGAGAGGTGAGCTTTGAAAGGTTTACAGCATTACGTATTTATAATATATATTTATGGCGACCGAGAACCGGACAGCCATCAGTGGGACCAACAGCCCGAAGATCGGACGATGTGGATGCGAATGGCGAGAGACCGCGAAAGATGGTATGATGGGGGAAAGGCAGCAGTGGGCAGAGGTGGGCTTATAGTAAGAACTCATCAGAAAGTAAATACGTAACCCTACGTGGGCTCTTGGAACTCTTTTGGTCAAGAGGGGCCAAAATCTACCAATGTTTTGGTGGGTTACTTATCGGTGCATTCATTTATTTGTCTTTACTGGGACATCCCACACCGCATCCTAGCACGCCCAATGGGCACTGGCTGAAAATCAACGCGGAGAGGATCTCGCCTGATCAAAACCTACCAGGTTTTGGTCAGGGGAGTTTCTCTCCGTTTAACCCCCATCTTGTCTCACGCATTCGGTGATATGCGTGGTGCGAGCTCCGTGGTGATTTTTTTACAGAAGTAAGGAGAGGCCCTTGTTCTGCAGCGGAACATAAACATACAGGAAACTAAGCCATTAACAACCCTATCCACCCCCAGGTGACAGTGAACAGCGTCACAGTGGTCATCACAGAGTACAAGCCCAAGAAATCAGTCTCGACCAGCTCCAGTGACGTGGAGTCTTCAAACGACGCGCGTCCGTAGCCCGCAGCCGCCGAGGTTTGACCCTCGACCTAACAGCTATTGGGATAAGGCTGTTTAGTTTGGAAGTCAACGGTGTGTAGGAAAGTAGAGATCAGCTCGGTTGACATTCACACAAATTCCAGCCTTGTGGCAAAATGGGTATGGGTATTATTTCTGACAAAATTTTGAAATTAAATTATATGGTTCGCGGGGAAAACGTTTTTAGCAAATTTGTGGGTATTGAGCAAAGGTCTCAATTATTATTGAAGGTATGTATTTTGTCTGCTAGTGTGTATTTGTTTTCTTCCCTTAGGCTACGTAGTGACAACATTATTTAAATTTTTCTTCGTAATGTTTCATTATCTTTAGTTAGGTTTTACAATTAAAAGAAAATATAACGTAGGTCGAAGAATGCTACCATGGGGTACACCCCAGAATAGTTAACAGACCAGCAGTTGCTCACTGCCACGATTTTTTAACATTTTGTATAAATCTTATTTATAAAAACACGATTCCCTACGTTAATTTGTGAATTGTTACCTCGTTCTCTTTTGATACCCGAAGTATGCCGAAAAATATGGCTTCCACATTTCTTCTTTCTAAAGTGACTTCATCTTGTTCTTCTTAAAGTGACTTCCATCATTGACGATTGGCAGTCAGCTCTTAACAGCGTACACTGTTCAGCGCAATTCTGATATAATTTTTCTGCTGTTTTGGTCCATCCTGTTGCACAACCAAGACATCTTTCTTCTTCCAGGCCTCTTCTTCCGTTCCACCTTGCCAATTATAGCACTTGAAAGTACTTAAACGTTTACAAAGAAGCGCTATGCTCTATCCAGGTGGCATATGGCAGTAAAAATAAGTTACGATTGAAGTAAATGCATGTCTTCGTTCAACGTTTGCTTGTTTATACTTTTGGCTTATTTAACCTGATCAGTCGAAATGCGACAAGTCTTTGATAATTACAATCTTTTCTCTTTTCATACTGTTTCATTATATATTCTTTTTGTTGCACTAACCCGTGCTGAAGACAATTTTAAAAGCCTATAGAGGCTAAAAATTCCACCCATGCCGGGACTTGAAACCGTGACCTCTGGCTCACCGTGCCAGCGCTCTCCCAACTGAGCTAATGGGCAAGTGCAAGCATCGATGAAATTTCAAGCCTCTTTACAAACTTCTCTGTATTACGTACGGGCAGCGACATCTGACCGAAGTGAATTACATCACTTGCAGCCCCGAGTAACCCACTTTGCAGTTAGGTTTTTACATCGGAATGATATCGCTGTACCTACATGATTATATATTCTTTTTGTTGCACTAACCCGTGCTCAGCCAGAGGTCGCGGGTTCAAGTCCCGGCATGGGTGGAATTTTTTGCCTTTAAATAGGTTTTTAATACTCTTTCATGTTATAATTAATTGAAGCTTTGAATTAGCTGAAATTCTATTTTGGGCGCTTTGATAATTTTGTTATTCAATTTCATCAATTCTGCTTTAGGAATCACTGCCGGGATTATTTTACTGTTTGAATGCACAATTTGGTGTATTTCATAATCGTAAATGAATAAAACAGTATTTTATCGTACTGAACTTGTAATGTAAAGACATAATTTAGTTTTAATAGGTAATTTTAAGTATTTATTAAAATATGCTAATGAATAATAATGAAATTATATTTAATATCAATTTAACTTAATTAATTAGTAGGAACATGTATGAAATACAATATGTCGGTGAAAATATGTATTGATGAAGTGCCTGGATTTAATTCTTACGCACAAGAAATAAATTGAACCCAAGAATTAGTAGCACAGCTTTCCCTTGGGAAATATTGCCATGTGAATATTTTAAATCTACCAACTACAGTAAATATGAAATTGGGTTGGTATTTTTTAATCAATGTGACCTATTATAGCCAACAAGTGAATCAAGACTGCATTCAGGCAACATTTAGGAGAAATTAATCTGAAACCAAATACTCTTAAATATCTTCGTATTATGGAAATCACAAAAAGCAAAGGCTTACAAAACTATACGATACATCACTTGAAGGTACATACAATGAACTTTATTTAAAATAATTTAAATCCGTTTCTGGGTATTGACATAAGCCTTTGAGGCCCTTAACAAAATTCAAACTGAATTTGCCAAAAACGTCTATAATAGACCTTTTACATCTATGTTAGATTTATTTATCCTAACACCGTCTAGTGGCAACTCCTGCCTACACTTCAGGGTGACTTCAATTCTATCAACGTTTTTAAAGGAGACATTCTAACCAAGATTTAGAAACAATAAAATTAGTTTTGAAAAAATGGCCCGTCGACAATATCGGGCATTAACAACAATAACGGGATGAGAAGCTCAGACTCTTGGTCTCTGTCTGTTAATTTCTGGTATAATGTCCGAGACGTTTATCATGATGAACATTCCCTCAAAATATTGCTAACGATTTCAAAATTACTGTCTAGATAGGTGAAGTGACCGCTTAGACGTAGTGCCTGGGACATAATTTTAGATGGGGTAGTCTCGGTTATACGGTTCTTACAATACAGATGAAATCCATTTAAAGTTACATTTTTATAGTTTTTTGTACAAATTATACAGTTTATGAAATCCACAACGTGATAATACAAAGCTTCAATATAGTCTGACCAACCTCTAATTCAACACTGATGTAATTAATTTTAGTTCTAATGTTTTTAATGCCGTTCTTCAGCTTTTTGTGCTACCTTTTATTTATGATTTTTGCTAAAATGTTGACTTAATTTGTATATTGCGAATTGTTAATTATTTCTAAGTTCGACTTGTGTAATATCAAACTCTGTATATTGTACATGATTCTGTATATAAAGATGTGGAAATTACAAAATTATATTGTATTTAATTTCAGTGTACTTCCTAAGGATGACCCAGTTTCACTGCTAAAGCTAACAAGACATTGTACAAATTAAAGAGTCACGATTATCCTCAGACTTTTTCAGTCTTATTTATAAAACACAATTCCTCCAAAACATGTGTGGTCACGTCTTTCCCTTTACCACAAGACTATTTTGACTTAAATTGCCTCTTCTAAAAGAATTCTAAGTCACATTCTGTGTCCCCTGCTCGAACTCGAAATACGTCCCTGCCATCATCATCAGCCGTTTGACGCCCACTGCAGGACATAGGCCTCCCTCACGGTTTTCCAAGCTTCCCGGTTTTGTGCCGCCCGCATCCAGCGACTCCCCGCCACCGTAACCAGGTCGTTAGACCATCTGTTGCGGGGCCTGCCCACGCTCGTCGTCCGGTCCGCGGTCGCCAGGTCAGAACTTTTTCGCCCCAACGGGCATCAGTTCTCCGAGCTATGCACCCCGCCCGCCCTCGAGCTATAAGTATCAGTGACTGGGTTTTTTTGCGGATTCCCTCGTACTTGATTCGATCACGCAGTGAAACTCCTAACCTCAGAACACAATTTGTGTTCTGAGCTCCTAACATAGCTCTCTCCATTGCTCTTTGGGCAACCTTAAGCCTTCTGATGAGGCTCATAGAAAGCGACCAGGTCTCACTTCCATAAGTCATCACTGGCAACACACATTAGTTATGCACCTTTGTCTTGAGACATTGAGGTATTATGGACGTGAAATGTGTTTGTTTCCCGAACGCTGCCCATCCGAGTTGGATTCGACGAATAACCTCTTTCTTGAAGTTGGACTTAACTGTACCTTAGTCCATGCCAAGTCATTTATTCAATAAGTTATTGGCCGGCCATTATGCTTTACATGAGTTATAAAACTTAAAATCTAAAGTCATTTAATAAAAACCGGCCAAGTGCTTATCGGGCCACACACAATGTAAGGTTCCCTAGAAAGAGGGGGTTTTATTTGCTTTACAGAACTAACAACTTCATCAACGTAATTTTCAATGGAGTTTGTACGAAGTTATCCTTTAATAAGGTGGTCGCCGTGATAGTTTTCCTTTTAAGTTCTTTGAATATGTCTTTTTTTTGTAGCTACTACTCAGTTATTTCACGTTTTTACAGTTAACCGTTTAGCCAGGACAGAGGGGGGCGCCCTACTCGGATAAAGCATCATTGTTGAAAAATGTTCAAACTTTGTTGTAAAATGGCTACAAAGGTTACCGACTAGGATTTCCTGTGCAGTTGGGTAAGAAGGTAGAGATGAAGCGGTTCTATCTCAGAAGAAATACTATTGGCCAATTTCTGAATTGAGAATTTCGTTAAGAAAATGGTTAACTGAAGTGCTGTCTCTTCGAATTTCACAGAAACGAGCGTGACAGAACGTTACTTAAGTATTCACTTAGTGAAATTCTCAATTCAGAAACCGGCCTCAAGAAGCACATTTAGTTACCTTCAGTGGATCGAAGACTAATCTAATCATTCATCGAAAAAATCAATATTCAAAGGATGAGAAAAGCGTTTGGTCCGATTTTGGTCGACTGTGTGATTTCGATAATATATTAGATTTAACACTTTTCTTGTCCTTTAAAAAAATTACTCGGCATTAATAACGGCAACAGGTAGACTCTCGAAATATTCCAATTTTGTATAGATAATGGTACGGAACCCTTCGTGCGTGAGTCCGACTCGCACTTGCCCGGTTTATTCTTTATTGTACACCAGGAAAAAACAAACTTAAAGTATTTACAAAGATGCAGTTGAATTGGCGGCCTTACTGCCTATAGCAATATCCTCCAGACAACCGACGGTGAAGAGTTGCTGAAGGAAAGTAAGATTGGTAGACGGTCAATTTTTAAAAAAACTTTCAAAATGGAGGTGGTTTTTACTGAAGAAACAGTTAAGTATAAGGTTTTGTGTCGTTTCAATGACACGTTCTATAAGTTTTTAACTCTGTGGTGCCGACGACCAGTCTGCTGGCAAAACCCTTGAGACTGGCCCACGGCTCACGCCCGTTTGAAGTCGCCGCGGCGCGCTTTTTATGCCCGCGCGCAGACAGCGGATTCCGCGCATGACAGCAGAGCTCGGGAGATAGTCGTCGGATCGGATGATTGTGATGCGTTTTGTGGACCAATGAGAATGCAGGAATGCCTTACATTGTCCTGTCCTAGGAGACATTTACTATCAAGTAGACAGGTCTAGGTACTTGATAGACAGGTCGAATCAGAAATGATGAGATCCGTAGACGAACAAATGTCGTCGACATAGCCCAGCGGATTAGTAAGTTGAAGTGGCAGTGGGCGGGGCACATAGCACGCAGAACTGATGGCCGATGGGGCCGAAAGTTCTCGAATGGAGACCACATATCGGCAAGCGTAGGACGACCAGCCACAATATGGACAGATAACCTCATCCAAGGGGCAGGAAGACGCTGGAACCGGTCTTTTTAGACATCCATGGAGGAGGCCTATGTCCAGCAGTGGACTTCTTGTGGCTGAATGATGATGGTGATGAGACAAGTTTCTGATTGGTACACTTCTAGAGGTTAGATTAGGAGTAAGTATTTAATATTCAGATGCTATCAGTATCCACCTCAGCTGCTAAGGTTTTATCACGATGGTTTCCTTCATGCTTATGATAATTTGTGCGAAACTGCACTGCAATTTGGCGACTGTCCTCTCCGAGCTTCACACTTCAGCCCTCTACTCTCGACGTTAATATTGTCATATTAGGTAAATTTAGTACCTGGATGAAGCTTTGCTGGGTATTTTTTAATCGTGTTTTTTTTTTTAGTTCATTTAGATACGATGAAAAAATGGAAAAGAAAAGAAAAAATAATTGGAATGAAGGCAGGCTCGAGCCGGGGTCTTCCGATTTCGGTACCGCCCGATTTTCCACCTGAGCTAACGGCCTTGTACTTAGATGGTGGCAAATTTACCTATTAGATATTTTAGCAGTATTTCATTGCAAATACGCAGGAAACGACGTTTTCTAAAAATGAAACCTAGCTGGATCGATTTATCGTCCCCGAAAACCCCCGCGCACTAAATTTCATGAAAATCGTTGGAGCCGTTTCCGACATTCAGATTATAATATACAGAGAAAGTCTACAACTATAAGATATACGAAGATCTATATTCTTTTTGTTGCACTAACCCGTGCTGAGGACAGAAACAAGAAAAATTGCATTCATACATTTAAAAATAACTTGTACTAAGCTCGGGAATAGAACCCGGACGTTTTGAAAAATAAAACTAGCGCTATTTCCATTTACTTATCGATTGTGTAGATCTTTAGCAGTAAATGTTACTATAAAACATGATGTCTAAAATTAACAAATGCATTGTTTTCACATTCTTTAATTAATTTTAGTACCTAAACGTGTTGAATATGTATTGAAAAAAAGCGTGGTCGTTTCGAACACTTACGAATAGTACATTGTTCACCGAGAGGAGAAAGTGACCGATTACCGTCGAGGGTGTCGTTTGAAGCCCGAGCCGTAGGGCTTTAAAACACCCGAGATCGGGAATCGCAGTTTCTCTCGAGTGATACATAGTGCTTTATACTACACCTGCTTGATAGTTTTATTTTACTTTCTACGAAAACTGAATCCTCAAACAACACACAAATTGGAAATGGCGCCAATGGCGTCTGCAATTTTCACATGTTCTTTTTTCAAATTGTTTATCCTGCCGCCGCAGGGTCGCACTGCCAGCCCGACACCATCCAACACACAGCTAGTGGCCAGTGTCATTTTGCGAACTTGGAGATAAAAACTCACTGTAAAAACTTTTTGGCTTTTGATATTTAGGTTACCGGCGCATAGTCTTACCCAAAATTAAAAAAGAAAAACCACGTAAGAAATGGATTTTCATACACTTTTCTCTCCCGCTCAGATGCGTTTTCTCCCCGCATATTTGTTCGATATGCAATGACGTACTTTCTACCGTAAATTTGATAAAGTATCAAGGTCCTTTCCAAGCAGGTGTAGTATAAAATAAATTAAAGAATAGCCGATTAACCCACAGATTATAAACTAGTCTGTTTTTTAAAATCGATGCAAAAAAACCTGTCACTGACATCTACGGGATCTTAAGCCATCACAACTCATTACATTTGTTGACGTACTTTATGTGCACATCAATACAAGTTTATTTTTTAAAGGTCGTAACGTAACAGACGACGGCTATAAATAATAATATATCGCGTGATGTCTTGTTGCAAATCTAAATCCGACCGCAGTAAGTGTGCGGACGCGGGTTGCATGTAGGATATTGCGTGGAAAAAATATCGCAAAGGTATTATATATTAACGCTGTCGTCTGTGACGGCTGTAAATCTAAGGTTCCAATGAAATCTACGCCGATAAAAAACTCTGTTATCAAAACAAAAGTAAAAAGATCTTTTATTTGTGCAATAGAAATCTCCTTCACATATTGCATCTACTCGTGTGGACTCGAAAAACTAGCCAAAAACGTCGAAATCACAAGAGAACACGGAGAAAAAAACGGAAAAACATTCGCGTAACCAAAAAAATAACGGAATGTTTGAAAATACGTCTTCATGGATGAACATCTAAGTGTTGCCAATACCTAAAGAATAATAATCCCATTTTACTTCGAAATATAAATTGTGTTAGCTACAGTTTTTTTTTAGATACTTTCCTTTTATTAGTATAACTAAATATTAATTTCTTTGGTGCAATAAGTTTTTTGATCACACGAGTCTACTTTTTACAGTAAACCAAAAATCTACCGAGTATAACGATATATTTTATAATGTTAACACTGCCTCTTTTTTTGCATCGAATTATAAAACATACTTTATGAAGACTCGCTCGTTATAGAATTACGATTCCCTTAAAAGACTCCATAAACGCAGTATATAAATAGTCTGTGGTTTATGGAGTGTTTATTGGGAGAAAAAGCGCGGGAACTTTCGTATAGTAAAGGCGGAATTTTTCAATTTAATTTTGAAAAATTATTTTTAATACGCGAAAGAGTCTAAAACTAACCGATTTTTGGTGCTCGGGGAGCCATGGGGAAGCGAAAACCCAAAAAACGTAAGAAGGAAGAAGACGAGGAGGAGGAGGATATCACCGACAGCGGGGAGTCATTCATGAGTCCCTGTGATGAGGTAGCAGAAGACGACTTTCGACCCTACAGGGTTACCGACTACGCTAGAAGGTACCCGGAGTCAGCAAACCCTGGTAATGAATATATTGTATTCGTAGAAAGCTTCACTGAAAAGCCCATAGGTAGCAGGGACATGATGTCTTTAAACAACTGCATGACACGTTTTATCAAGGGAATTAAGTACCTGAAAAGGATCACAAAGTTTAAGATGGGTGTTGTTTTTGACAAACCCAACTTGGCGAACACATTCCTCGACAACAACACATTCCTGAAGGATTACTCCTTGAAAGCCTCTATCCCAGCGGCGTCGACGGAGGTTACCGGGGTTGTCCGAGTCCCAGTCGACATGTCCAACCGCAGAGTGTTCGAGGCCCTCTCCAGCTCAAACAAAATAATATGCGTCAGAAGATTGCTGAGGAAAAAGGACGGTAAGATGGAGCCGACGATGGCGGTGGCTATAACTTTTGCCGCCTCTTCACTGCCTGATTATGTCTACTTAAAGAAATGGAGACTACAAGTTGATACATACATTCCTCCAATAAAACAATGCTTCAGGTGCCTGCGGTATGGTCATCTGGCTAAATTCTGTAAAAACGCAATGCGGTGTTCAATCTGCGCCGAAGACCACAGCTTCAAGGACTGCAAACAAGATAAAGACAGTGCCAAATGTGTCCACTGTGAAGGCAATCACATCTCAATCTCAGGCTCTTGTCCCATTAAACAAAAGAAAATCCAGGAATTGAAAAACAAGGCAAGTCCAGCCCCTTATGCCAGCTTATTCAACGAGGCCAATTTCCCCAAATTAGGCAAAAATAATACAAAAAAAGATTTGATCATGACTTTATTAGGTGATGAAAATATTCTCAATCTCTTGATTGAAAGCATAATAAAAGTCATTACTCTCAATAAGACCAATAACACAAGCATATCTTCCAAAACAATCAGTGATGTTCTATTGGAAACCTTTCAGAAAAAAGTTCCTATAACTTCCTCTTCACAGATTCTCTAAAAATAGTACAGTGGAATGCTCAAAGTCTTTTGAGCAATCAACATGTTTTCACACAGTTTTTATATGATAATGATATTCAAATAGCTCTAATATCCGAAACTTGGTTAAAACCCCATAATCGCTTTAAAATAAAAAAATATTCTGTTTTAAGAAATGATTGTGGTAACACCCATAATGGTGTTGCTATTGTAATACATAAAAGCTTGAATTTTAAACAAATACCTACTTACTATGATAATTCCTTACAAACTATTGCTATACAACTAAACATTAATAATAGTATAATACACTTGTTGAATATTTACATTCCTGGTAATTGCACACCCAGATTCAATAAAAATATGTTTAATAATATTTTAAAAGGCATACCAAAACCATATATCTTAGCTGGTGACATGAATGCACTTAACACAGCTTGGGGTAGTCATAGCTCTGATCCTCGTGGCAGAGATATTCTTAATGTTACAGAAGAAAATGACCTGGTCTTTTTAAATGATGGACAGCACACAACTGTAGGTTCTAATACTTGGAGACCCAATGTTCTGGATCTAACTTTTGCAACTTCTTCGCTGGCTCTTTCTTGTGACTGGTGGGTCCATGACGATCCGCTGGGGAGTTATCACTTGCCAACTGTAACAAAATTAGTATTAAATAATATCTCAGTTGGTGACATAGACACCACTAACATACCTTTTCATCCAAATTTAAGGATGGTTAATTGGGATTTATATAAAGAAAGGGCGAATAACAACCTAAATAACTTTCAGTTCAGCTCCTCTGATCCTTTAACTCTCTATAATGAATTCTGTGCATTGATTAAACAATCAGTAGATGAATCAATCCCTATTAAAAGCAGTAGTAAAACCTTCAATAATAATAGATCAATAAACACAATCCCAAAACGCCCTAGTATTCCTTGGTGGAATGAAAAGTGTTCAAGAGCTGTAGAAGAAAGTAAAGATGCTTTTTTGGTATTTAAGAACAGTCCAACTTTAGAAAATTATATAAATTTTAAGAAACTTCAGGCCAAAAAGAAATTAACTCTAAAACAGGAAAGATTTAGCAGTTGGAGTGAGTTGTGTGAATCTATTAGCAGGTCCTCTCCCATAAGCAAAGTCTGGAACATAGTCAGGAAATTCAATAAATCAAGATCTACTGATTCTAACGATAATAGCTCAGATGGCAATTGGGTAAAGGATTTTCTTCACAAATACACCCCTGACACTGTGGAGTACTTTTCAAATCCCACAGACTCACACTCTTCTGATATTCCATATTTAACACGAAGTTTTAATTTGACAGAGCTAAGCGCGGCTATAAAGTCTAGACGAGCTACAGCTACAGGTTTGGATTGGTTGTCTTATAAAATGTTCAAACTATTAAACCCTCAGAGTTTAGCAGTCTTTTTGGAAATACTAAATCTGCTTTGGTCTTCATCTATAATTCCCAGAGAATGGAAAACAGATTGTTTAGTGCCTATTTTGAAGAAAGGTAAAGATAAAAACTCACCTGACTCTTACCGCCCAATTACTCTAACCTCCTGTGTAGGCAAAATTTTTGAGCAACTTCTTAAACAACGACTTGAGTTCTTCATAGAAAGTCACTTCATAATTCCACAAAATCAGTTTGGCTTCAGGAGAGGTCGGTCAGCTCGTGAGAGTCTGTCACATCTCTATCTAGACATTGATAGTGCTTTATCGAAGCAGGGCTACTTGGTCGGTGTCTTTTTTGATATTGTTGGTGCCTTCAACAATGTCAATTTAGATATCCTTTCATCAATTTTAAGTTCAATGGCCATTCCTGAAAAAGTAGTAAATTGGATTTTTAATTTTCTGCATGGTAGAGAATTATTTGTTAAGTTTAGAAAATCCCTGATAGGTCCCCGGTTTTCCTACAAAGGTGTAAGTCAAGGAGGTATTCTCTCTCCCCTGTTGTTTATCATTTACATCCATAATTTGAATACAGTGTTGGGAGGTGAAGTTCAAAATTTACAATTTGCAGATGACTTAGTTGTATACTACTCTGGTCGTAATCTGGATGATGTCATAGAAAAGCTTAACATAACTTTGAAAAACTTGACTTCATATTTCAATCATTTAAACCTGGATATCAATATAGATAAAACTAAAGTAGTAATTTTTACAAAAAAGAGTGTTAGACTCTCTAGAGTGAAAATTTGGTATGGAAGTAAGCTGCTCCCTGTGGATGGATCCATCCGATTCTTGGGAGTTTTTTTTACTCAAAATTTTCGCTTTAGCAAATATGTTGATTGCTTAGTAGATAGAGCCCTTAAAGCAACAAATATTTTAAGGTCACTGGCTGCCAGTACTTGGGGTGCAGATCCCAAGATACTCCTTATGTTGTATAAATCACTTGTTAGAAGTCATTTTGAGTATGCTTTCTTTTGTTATAGTTCCCATAGTAACTTATTAGATAAAATAGAAAAAATACAAAACAAGAACTTACGCATCATTATGGGTGCGATGATTTCAACTCCAATTGTATCTATGCAAGTGGAGTGCAATATACCTCCTCTTGCTATTAGATTCAAATTTTTAAAGAACAAGTTTCTGCTTAAACTTCTGTCTCTGAAGGATAATCCCCTTCTCTCCAAAATGGTTAGTCTGCAGTCCATAGGTATTACTTCCTCTTACTTATTAAAAGGTTTTTCTGAAATTTTAAAGTACAAAGTAGATTTTAATGTTTTTGATAATCTCACATGGCTTTGTTATCTGGGATGTTTTGAAAGTAAATTCTGTGAGATGGAAATTGTAATCAAGAGAGAACTGAAACAAAAACAAGATGTTTATCAGCTACTTTCAATGTGGAAAGAACACAGTCAGATTTACACAGATGGATCAAAAAAGGAAGATACTGTTTCAATGGCCATCTACGACTCTGCTACAAGATCTGGTTTAGGCTTCAGAATACCTGATGAAATGAGCGTCTTCAGTGCGGAAGCTTTAGCTATTCTACAAGCTCTGGAATACATAAAAGGAAGTGATGCAGAGAAGTGGATTATCATCACCGACAGTATGAGTGTTTTATCGGCTTTGGACAACCCCAAGTTTTGCGCCAGTACCAGTCACTTAATTTACGAAATACGAGAAAATTTCTATGAAATCGCCAACCGTCAAAACAAAGAGGTTATTTTTGTGTGGACACCATCACACGTCGGTGTTGCCGGAAATGAAAATGTGGATTATTTCGCAAGATCTATAACATCATGTCCCGTCAGCCTACCAAGAAGAATGATAAAAGTCGCTGCCTCTGATCTCACTATCAAGCTCAAAGAATTTAAAAAAATTGAATGGTTAAACTATTGGCATGAAATAGTGGAGTCAAAAGGAAAATGGTACTATGACATAAATAAAGAACTCGCACTACCTTGGTTCGTGAAAGGAAAGGAGTTTATATTTCGAAAATTTTACACCATTATCTTCCGACTAAGACTTGGTCACGGACGATTCAATGCGCATTTGAAAAGATTGAATCTGATTCCATCTGATATTTGTGATCACTGCAACTCATCATCGCAAACTCTGCAACACATTTTCTACGAGTGTCCGGCTTTCGCCCTCCAAAGAATACTGTTAGCTAGCGAACTTCTAGCAATTTTTAAAGAAGACCTGAACGTCCCGCGCCTGCTTCAGGATCTTTTGAAAAGACAAGATACATTTATACCTTTGTTCAAATTTGTTGAAGCGACAGTTGGAAATATTTAATACCTGACCTGAAAATACAACACTGGATATGACTACTACAAGAATAAGACTTAGCAGAAACAAATACTGCTCCCCCGGATATGAATCACCCTGGAAATGACAATTAACTCGGATTGACGAAAATTTAATGAAAAACAGAAGACTTGGCTATCATAGCCTTTTATTGAAATTATTCAAGACTTGGCAACTTTGCCTTTACCAAAACAAAGATTATAGCAAAGAGAAATTAATGACATGGCAACTTTGCCTTCACCAAAACAAAGATTGAAGCAAAAGAAACTAGAAAAGACAAGGCTGTATGGACCACGTCCTTTGCCTGCCTGAAAAGGCGAACAGACCAAAAAAAAAAAAAATGTTTATTGGGAATTGTGATTTAATAAAAAAAGAATATACGCGTTGAATTGATAACCTCCTCCTTTTTTAAAGTCGGTTAATAAGATCGATTAATCGGCTACGCAACGAACATCGATTTGTCATACTTACATAATACTTAAACTATGAATTGTAGTTCCATGAAACGCGGTTTAGTCTACAGAAAACAGGGCATACCTATAATTATTTACTAACGTCCACGTCCATTTAACGTTAAAGTTATGAATATTTTTTCCAAAGTAACCATGGCTGGAAAATCAACGGCCTTGGAATGATATTGAAATTCAAGCCCCTATATTTACGCACACCGAATCGTCTAACTTTCAAATTCTATACGAATTGATATTGCAAACGTCAGGATTCCGTCAAGATTTGGTGCTCATAAGTAGCTGCTTATCACAATTTTTTGTAAACATTTATTAATAAAAGGAGATAGGTACGATTTTTTTACCATTGTTGGCGCTTATAGTAAGCTTCAGGTAGGTATCCCCTCAAAGTCCAGAGTAGGGGACGCTCTACCATATTGGTGCAAGCGACGCTTTGGCGGGCGGGTTTTAAGTTTTTCTGCATTACATTATGTAACAGAGACGAAGAATTGTTTGTCTTGTCTGTTAAATAGTTTGTATGGCGAGTGTTTTGAATCCAAATTTCGTAAGGTAGGGACGGTCGGGGAGGCCCGGCAGTGGGACACAATAGTATATTATGATACGTACGATAAACCCTAGGCGAGCGCGGTAAGGAAGCTGAGTGTGTAATGATCAATGCGCAAGAGTTGCATACGACGTTTTTCAACACAATTGCGAGGAAACAAAGAAACTTGGAAGTAGACATTTTAATATTAATTAACCACACAGCTGCAACTTTACCAAATATATGCGGAAAATGGCGCGTTAAGTTTTGTTTTTTTTCGCGCGCCGCACTTTCGATGCGCGCAGGTTCAATACAGGCACAGAAAAAACCGGCTGTTCAGCCGGAGCAGCAGCAATGTAAAAAATTAAATAAACTATAAATTAATGTTTCTAAATACGATCATCATCATCACCAGCCATTTGGCGCCCACTGCAGGACACAGGCCTCCCTCATGGTTTTCATAACCATGAGGGGTTTTGCCATAATCACCATGCTTGGCATAATTTGAAGTCGGTGCCCAAAATATATGTGCTGGTCATGAAACTGGGCACCGACTACAAATTATACTTCTAAAACACCTACATGTATAAATACTTCTAATTAATTAGTTTAGAAGTCGGTTTTTACTTTTTATTTAAAGAGTTTAATTTTTACATTTTTAGTGTGGGAGCGGGTGAAAAATAAACAAGTCCCTTATAACCATAATTTACCCTACTTAATTCGTTGCTTTAAAATTTGATGTTCTAAATTTCGATCTCCGAAAGTCTTCATCAGAACATCACCAAATTAACTTGGGACTACATACTTTTACGCTATTTTATGAAACATACGGATATTACTAAAGGAGGAGCCCCATTAGGCCTTACCTATTTACTGCTGTCCATTGAAAAGTTCCGTTCCCCATCTCTGAAAGTCTTTATCAGATCTTCACCAAATTGAAATGGGACTAATGGGACGTTATATCTATTCGAACAAAAAAAGAATTGTTGAAATCGGTTAAGATTTGACGAAGTTATGGAGGAACATAGCCAAAAAAAATATATATAGGTACGCGGCGAATTGATAACCTCCTCCTTTTTTGAAGTTGTTTAATAAACTCACGCCTCTATCCCACAGAGGGTTAGGCAGGGTTTAAAAAAACAGTTTCCACATTGAGTCTTGTCGAAAATTTCACACACCCTTTTTAATTACAGAACTTCCGTGTGCCAACACTAGCAAAAGGGTCGTATTCTAGGGTTGTACATACGACGGCGTAAAGATGCGGCTCCTATTTCTAAACATTACACACACATTCTGTTCCAAGTGCATACAAAACAATTTAGTTGCTAGGGGAAGCAAACTAAAAACAATATTTTACGCATTGAAAACCGATTGTTCTCTGTAATGTTTCAATAAAACCATGTGCTGGAGACACAGTAATTGTCTGCTATGATAAAAAACAAAAGAAGTTTTTCAGTGTACATTCTACACAGTTTTCTAGGTGCAACGGTGCTTGATATCCCGGTTTTTAGGGTTTTTAGACAGACGAACTTGGCGAAACGTTCGTCTGTCTGTCTGTTTGTCCATCTGTCCGCGGCTCAGCACATAAAGGACAAGTACTAGAAATCTGAAATATAGCTTGGATATAAATATTAATCTCGCCGACACTTAAAATGATCTTAGAAGGAAAAATATCACAGCAAAGTAGGCTTTATAAGTTAAGGAGTAATAGGCGATCAACTTATAAAAGAAAAACTACGAAGAAATTCCATTGAAAATTACTTTGATGAAGTTGTTACATCTGTAAAGCAGGTAAAAACTCCTCCATCTAAGGAACCCTACACTGCGCTTGGCCCGACACGCACTTGGTCATGAACATAATAGAATTTTAAGAGAAGATTGATATATTTTTAAATATCTTGATCGCATTAATAAATTCGCTCTTTACGGTTTTACCAATATCGCAAACTTATATAATTCATCCTCCTACACAGTTTAATGTCCATTCTATGTAACACAAATTATATTCAGCATTATCTATCAAACAACGCCACCACAAAGCGAAAAAACCGCAGAAAATAATTACATAAATGGTAAATGACAAAGTCTAACCGTCATGTTTCAGGAATCGCTGTATACGTAAAACGCATGCGTTTTCCCGCGTGCCAACCCTAGACCGAAGGCGTCATACGTATAGCAAAGGGTTAAACAACTACACATATACCAGCCATAGTATACCTATTGTGTTGTGTGTAATGAGTAGAATGAAAAATGGCCCGGGGTCTCGGATAGTGGCGGCGAGGGAATTTATTAAAAACAGTACAGCCGATGTGTTCAGGGTGTTATTCAGGGGCTTTATTTTTTTATAATAATTACACCCACACAATACAACCACTTGTCCTGGTCCCAAACTAGGATATCCTGTGATGTGTTAACCAGGCAGGGACATCACAAACATGGAAAAATACCCAGACTGAGGCCATTTGTACATGTAGTTAGGTAGATAACTTTATTGTACATAAAAAGGAAATTATACAGAAACAGATGTCTGATATTAGAAATGTACGGCGGCCCCCCGTGAGAATCGAACCCACAACCTCTGTCATGACAATCAGAAGAAGAAGAAGATAATGCTTAAAAGAAGACATTTGAAGTAGAGGCATTTGAAAAAAGGATAAAAATGTTTTTTTTTTGCCGATCAATGACAAACAGTTGTCACCTTTGCACCGTGTACAGGGTTATTTTTAAAATAAGCAATGCCTGAAACACGCCAAAAGTTCGTGTTTTACAATTTTCTCTTATTTGTATTTGTTAAAATATGAGGATTATATAATTTATTATGATAGATAGATAAAATATTTATTTGCATCTGCATACAAAGACTGAGACAGCAATGAGACGAACAAACACAATATCCTATTATATTTTTTTTTGCTTTCATAGTATGTCAAAAAATGTTTGTTTACACCCAGACCAAAGTTGTATGAAATTAAGTATATGACTCCGTGTAAAGCCACATATATTTCACTGTGTATGAGTTTAATAAGTGGTTACAGCTCTAGCTAGCTGTGTGGGTAGATACGTCGAGAAATGAGTCCTCTCCTCGTCTCTCTAATGAAAATACCGATGGGGTTTTAGTTTGGGGTGAAAACCCTGGGATATGACAGGTGAGCCCCATTTCACAGAGCTACAATCCATGCTTTACTACGACATTGCGGTTGTATGTACATTCCGTAACCGAAAAGTATGAGTAGTCTTCCTACTTGTTAGTTTGTGGGTTATTTTTTTTGTGTCCTTTATACCTATTTTATTGTTTATATTTACTGTGACATCGTGGACGAAACTTTTTGTGAATTCTTATGTATATTTTGCCTTTTATTAGGGTTGTTATGTTGGTTATATAGAATTTTTTGTTTGTGGGTTAATCGCCTAAGAACATCAAATTCTCATAATGAACTATCTAACAATTGTACTTGTTCATCAATATTTATAGTAGCTGCGCGCACGCCGGTTTCGGGTGCTTTTTGCCATTTGCTAATAAAGGGTGTCCAGTGGCAGATTTCAAAGTTTTTTCAAAAAATTGTAATAAAAAAACTACACCTATAATAAAAGGTTCCGCAGTCTTTGTTCAGAAACACCTTCGCCAAATGGGGCACTCGAGAATGACACACTCTTCTAGTCTAGCACGCATGTTTTCAGAAACAGCGTTTATTGAGGAACCCTGCTGATTCGGCTCGAATATTTTCTTTAAGTTGTGTCACAGAGTGCTCGGTTGCTCACAGAGTATCTTTCCAAATTCACAGTAAAGTTATAGTTTGGCCACGTTGGTTTTCAAAGAAATAAAGCCCTATGTTGTTGGCAAATGTAGACACTGCACACTAAAATGTGGGGCCAGAAGCAATGTATGTGCCTGTATGTAAATGTTTATGTTTTATATTTATGTAACTTTATGTTTATCTAAAGGCTTTTGATGCATTTGTCTTGGGTTCCGGAGGTTGCGTCCCAGTAACATAAATTTTGCTCACTCACATATGCTCCAATATGAAAATGGGCTTCGTCACTGAAGAATATGTTTCCCATCCGAGTAGCAGTACCTCATCATCATAAGCAGCCTATATACGTCCCACTGTAGGGCACAGGCCTTCTCTCAGAGAGAGAGTGGGCTTAATCACCACGCGTGCCCACCGCGGATTGGCGATTTCAAGCGCTGAGGTATGTGAATAGCTTAGACACCCAGCAGTACCTCCGTGAAAGGAATCGTGTAAATTTTGAACGTGACTTTGTTTCGCATAAACATGTAAAGTTATTTTTTTGAGCCGTTTAACCCGGCGTGAGTGAGGTGAGAAATTGTTACACCAGCTATGAGGTGGGTATGAGATACCCGGAACTATGATGTTAAATTTTTGATACTATGATTGTACAATTATGTTTTTTTGACTTAAGACATATTAATAATAGTAATTATTCAACTAGATGAGCAAATAAAATACCAGCATTAAGTACAAAAAACGTTTTTTTTTTCTTCAAATAACAAAGTGCCTAATTTCCTTCAAAAAAATACAAGTTTAGTAAAATACCTAATGTTTTATGTTGTTGAGTTCTTTTTGTGTAAAATCAAATTAAATTGCAAATTATATGATAAATCAACATAATAACAGTGTCTCCTTATTATTATAACTAAAAAGGATCCGAAAAGTCTTATAAGATCATGTAACATAGCACCGAAGTTGCACCTGCGAATCGTGTATCGACCGTCACCGGCGGCGCAATACTATACTCGACAGTGTACCTAGCCTTTCACACCCTTACCTCCAGCTACTGAAACATCAGGACTCGCATGACAACAATAACATTAAATAATTTGCGATTTAAAACTTCCCGGGTATGACATACCCGACCTCACTCACGCCGGGTTAAGAACGTGCGCGAAGTTATGAACGGCATTTTCAGATTCAGTGAAAGAAACCACATTTAATAACACGTTAAACATTTTCGTCCGCGTCTCGTCTACCGTTGGTGCGGTCCTGTTTTGGGTCTATTTATCGTTGATCCTATAGCTCGGAACCTTGCTCCCCATGACTGAATGAGTTTGATCGATGGTGCATCACGTAATCGACGAATGCCGGAATGATAATTAAATCGACGGCGTGCCAGCGAAAAACCTCTCGAAATGTGTGCCTCGATGTCAAAAGCTACTAAAAAATCCGCCGCGCTTGCGCTTTCAAGGACGCCCTTCGCGCCCTTTTCAGTTTTCATGTGTGGCGCTCAGAAACTATGTTTGTTCAAACTTTGAAATCTACCACTGGACATCCTTTACATTCCCTATTCGGTCAAAGTATGTCTGCCTGCGACGTCCTTTATCAGCCATTCCAACCATATTCGCTCGATATATTTATTTCGTCTTTGAAACCAAAAGAGATTTGCCCCTATATTACGCGCACCAAATCCTGAGCAATTCCAATTGCCTAACTGTCAAATTAGTATGGAATTTGACAGTTAGACGATTGGAATCGCCCAGGATTTGTGTGCGCATAATTAGGCCCATGGCTTGAACTGTACCCGGTAACGATACGGGTGGCGTTGCAACGTGACCAACATTCGTAGTATAACGGCGCGTTTGTGGCACTAAAATGTCGGAATTTGAAAACTAACCAATGTAGTGGAAAGTCGCGGCTTTGGACATTTAAAACGCGCGACTCGCGTCGTCGTAACCTGAATTTTTGCTTATAAAATAAGGTATTAGTATGAGTACGGGTATGTAGTTTATTTATATCATTCATCTTTAATTTAGAGCATTTTTCTGGAAGGACTATAATCTCATATTTAAGACTAATAGTGTATTATCTAATTTCTGAAATAAACAGTTAAATTTTTTAAATTTTTTATGTAAACGTGCTGTCGACTGAAAGTACTTAGTCACATAAAGTTTAATATTATTCTATAAAAAGCTTGCCTACACGAAATTAGCAGGTTTGCAATTCACTTGAAGACATCCTCTAAAAATTTGCTAAGATCGGTCAATAAATTTAAAAGGACACAATATTTTACCGTGTTTACCAGAATACCTACTGCGTATTATGTGTAGGCGAAGACCTTGGTAAGGTCTTGAAGTTGGCGCGATTTTTTACATTTATGTTTTGGCGGAATACCTATCTAGCGCAGATACCTACCTCCGTGTCAAATTCTGCAAAACCATGATGAATCATATACTATCTGAAACACATCTAAAAGATCCTTATCCGAACAACAACCCTTTTTTTACTGCAACCATTTCGTGCGCCTTTTCATGTGTATAATTATACATCCTACTATTTTGTGTGTTCGCTACAATAATCATACAGGGTGTTGCAAAAAGATCCGCTATAAAATAAAGGGGTTATTCTAATCATCAATACTTAAATTTTTATTATTAACTCTGAATTCGCGAAAAAAAATATCTGTTCCGTAGTACATTTTAGTTAATGGATTGCAGTACAGTGACAACTGTATGAACGCGGCAATTTCATTTCATTGCCGCTTCAAGTCTACAAGGATATGCGTCAATCCGTCTAGGCGTCAATGAGATGAAAAAACATTGTCACCTGACCTGACCGTAAATTTATCATTTTACTATAACGCACTTAGTCTATCGAGGGCCAGCTTTAGTGTACCAGCCAGCTACCAACTTTAGCAAACAGATTTATATAAAATAACTGACATTTTTTCGCGAATTCAGAGAGTGACGAGTTACGAGACGTAAAAAATCTTACTTGTATTGATGAGTAGAATAACCCCCTTAACATTCTACCACATCTTTCTGCAACACTCTGTATGACCCAAGAAGACTGCACCTAAAACTTTGACCAGTGTCTCTTGACCTCCGCGCTCCAGTACTTTTGTACGCAATAGAACGCAGCCGGCGGGTCAGCGGACTGGCGTTGATGTAGCGTGCCCAGATCGCACGATAACGACATATTATAAATTGGCCTGTCTGTCTGTCTGTCACGAGACACGCGATGCAAAAAAGTTTGTTAAAACGCGACGTTCGTAGGTAACGGGTGGGTGGCCGTGGATGTGGTAAAGAATGGGTATTAATTAAGAAGTTTACCAAAGTAAAGTCTTAGTAGTACGAGCGAAGTAACCAAAATGCATAAAAGCTTCTTAACGGGGTCCACGGGCTAACACTAGCGCCACCGACGAAAAAAAAAACATATCTTTTTTTCAGATCAAATTTGTAAAAAGTGTTAGTACAATCTCTCAATCATGTTAATAGTGATTTCTAGGGCCCATGGCCCTGAACCCAAGGCAAAAAACCTAGGACTATAGATAGCATTAACGCCAGAAACGGCCGTTTTAGCATACTTAAATGCTACCTAGTCCCAGGTTCGTGATCCTAGGTTCTTTGTCGTGGGTAATTCACTGTTAACATGATTGAGAAATGGTACTGACACTTTTTGCAAAGTTGATATGTAAAAAAAGATATGATTTTTTTCCTTGGTGGCGCTAGTGTCACTCCCTGGACCCCCTTAAGGGGCTCCGTGAGGTTCACTAGCGTCACAAAAAAAAAACTTGAGCACCATCTCTTACAGATATTTTTTGCAAAAAGTATCAATTAAGTAATTATGCAAGTTGGGACTTGATAACACATGTTGAGAGAATGACGGCACTTTTTGCAGAACAATAACTATTCATTTCATGCTTGAATTTTTGTCGGAAGAGTTCGACCAGGTTTAGGTCTTGATCGAAGAGCTTAATCATGGCGAATAGAGATGGAGCCCCCGTCGTCAGAGACGAGCAACCGAAACCTGGTCGGACTCTTCCGACAAAAATTGAATGAATTAATGAATTAATTTATTGCTAATAATATACCAAGTTACAATTGTATGTAATAACCTAAGTAGGTATTTCAATTGTGGGGTACACAGTTGATACAATTATATTACAATTAAAATGCTTATTTGACTCTGATGCCTGTGGTAGATGGGAATCTGAACTGCAGGTGACAAAAATTCAAGTAGGTGAGTGATTCGCAACCAGTCGCAAATCAAGAATTTTTATTCTTTGTTCGCAGCCAGTTACGAATCAAGGGAACTTTTTCCTTAGCCGAAACTTCGTTGCGACAAAAAAATAAGAACTTCCCAAATTTGCGATGGAAGGAAAGCGTTTCTTAATTCGCAACTGTAGTAGCTAAGATAATGAATAAAATATTTAGTACCTCTACTTATTAAAACCCGGGTTAAAGAGCAAATATTTTTTTTATTAATCTTTTTTATCAATCGTCTAGCCTAGCCGGGGATCGACTGACTTCTTAATCAAAACGTAACGATTCCCTTCCAAATATTCAAAATATGACTTGCTAGACGGCTATGCCAGCCAGCTACTATAAAGAGGAATCGTTACGCAATTAACATAAAAAATCCATGTCATCCACTTTTTTTACTTGACAAAAACATAAAAGTCAACAACAAGAAACAAATAAAACAAAGTGTTTTTCTTCCGTACCTACAAAATCTTATAAACTAAAATATGCAATTTTTCGTAGGACCTTTTCCACCCTTCTTTGCCCTCATTCACATTGCATATGGGCAAACAATAATTTCAAGACAAAATACCTAGTTTGTCTATAGATATTATTGTATTGACCAGATTCCTCTTGAAAAATGTGTATGCAAATCAACAAAATAGAGTAATGTGTCAACAAACAGATCATTAAGGTTGCGAATAAGGAAAAAAAAATCTTGTGTGACTGCTTGTGAAAAATCATCAGGATGCCTAGTTGCTCTTAAATAAAAAGTTCTCTTGATTCGCAACTGGTTGCGAACAAAGAATAAGAATTCTTAATTCGCAACTGGTTGTCAACCACAGTTACCAAAACGACCGGAAGAATTGCGAAATTAAGTTTATAATGTGTAGTTTTTACGAAAGTTTTCGTTCAAAAACAATAACTTAAAAAAGAACTAATCACCAGGATTGGTGCCGTTTTTGAGCGCGAATTCGTAGCAAGCAATACTTGCAGGGGTTTTCATTAGGATATTTGGACATTAGACTAGCTTTTACATTTAATCCCCGGCCCGTTTATTGTGACAGATCAATGTAGGTAGGTGCTATAGGTGGCCAAGCGTTCTTACTTGTTGGCCGTGGTTAATTGACTCTGCAATGTACATCGAATTGTCATACATAGTAAACCATAAATTGTAGATATATGAAATGGAGCCTCCACAAATGGGCCTCCACAACACAGATCTAGCGTGGAGACCAACGCATAATTCTACGTGGAACTGCTACTTTAATATTGACACTTTCTCCTCTGTGCCTATCCATATTTTGTGGTTAGGTATTTCAATAAATACTTCTTAATCTTAGGTTTTTCTACGGAATAAGCCCCTGGTGGCCACGGCGTTCGACAATTCTTTGACAGATGTCTGTCAAATAAAAAGGCCAGTGTCAAGCTGTCTTTACCAAGTCCGCCTCCAATCTTCCTACATCGGTGACAGGCCCGAGGTAGCCTCCTAGGATTTTTAATTACCTACGTGTCCAATGAGGCAAAAAAAGACCGTCGAATGCGCCGTGGCGTCGTTTACCGAGTCAGGCGATATTTTTTTCACACCCTGCATAATATTTATTTACCTACTAAAAATCAAAAAATCTAAAATCACTTTATTTTATTTATTTCTATTTTGGCAACAGACAGTCACAGTTTCTTCCACTTATTTCTTTTGCCACATTACAACAACAAAGACAGCACTGGGACCTCCTAGAAAGTATAGTAACGCCTGTGTCAGGAGGCCCCGCTCTGTTTGTTTATGTTTTATGTTTATCATCATCATCATTCAGCCACAAGAAGTCCACTGCTGGACATAGGCCTCCTCCATGGATTTCCAAAAAGACCGGTTGGAAGCGGACTGCATCCAGCGCCTTCCTGCCACTTGGATGTTTATAACCTGCTGTTACAATCTATCTACTATTTAGAGTTTTTTTTGTCCATTTTTTCTCCAAAATTGTCTAGATTTTGAATCATCTTCATCATCATCAGCCATTTGACGCCCACTGCAGGACATAGGCCTCCCTCATGGTTTTCATAACCATGAGGGGTTTTGCCTTAATCGCCGTGCTTGGCAGGCGGGTTGGCGATCGCAGTATGTGGTTGGAAGATGGAGATTGGATATTTTTAATAACGTTGATTAAGTCACAGTTTGTGTGCTATTTTGAAAAAAAAAGCATTTTGATTTGATTTTGACTCATGCATGAAACACCATAAAGCGCAGTCGACGGCACATCCACCTTTGCATTGGTGCACTCTAACGGTTTTATTTATGAAAAACATAATTCCTCGAAAACACACCTCAGAAGCAGTTTAAGTAATAATCGTCTATGAACTAATCGTCTATGAACTAGGCCGCGGACAGACAGACAGTCAGACGGACATGGCGAAACTATGAGGGTTCTTTGTCAACTACGGAACCCTAATAAAAAAGTTAGGCCTACAGATTTTCAGAAATCTCGCTTTTATATTAAATTGACTCTTTCTATTTTTGCCGAAAAAAATTAAGTATGGTGAAGAAAAACATTTAGGCAGGTACCTACCTCAGAGTAAGATACATAAGAAAATTGAAAAATAAATACGCAAAACTATAGGAACCGCATGCTATTTGCGGTATAAATAGACACGTGTTAAATTAACACATACGTAGGTATTTAATAGTTTAGTATAAATAAGTTACTATATTTTTATTTACCTACCGTAACTATGCAGGTAAATAGAAATTTAATGAAATAACTATAATGTTAACTCGGAGACCGGACGTGCACCATTTAAACCCGTACGTCCTTGCCACACAGAAGGGACGTGGGGCGAGGGCGCGGAAAAGACGCGACGCTTTACAACGCGTAGAGTTCGCGCCCTCGCCCCGTCTCTTCTGTGTGGGCTCCGTCCCGTCCCTACAGTACATTTTGTATGAAAGTGAATTGGAAAGACGACGCGTCTTTGCCGCGCCTTCGCCCCACATCCTTTCTGTGTGTCTAAGGCCTTAAGGCACCATAGCAGCATCGTGCTGCGGTGCATGCTACAAATTGTGGCATCCGGCTCCTTGTTGAATGCTACAATCGCCGACATCATGCGGCCGATGTAGCATGCGGCAGTCTATTTACGCCGAGGCAACATCGTGTTCGGATACAAGCTGCGACAGTCTCCCACATGACGCAAGGTGTTGCTATGCCGCACGATTCTTGCCACAGTGTGCGACAATTTTTTATTATTGTAGCATGCGGCCTTGTGGCATGCAGCAGTGCCGCACAGTGTTGTCCTGCGAGGGGCCTTTAGACTCCGGGGGCCTATTTCGAATATATAGCTACTATTATTCTATACTATTGTATACTATTATAATGATTTACTATGGCAATTCTATATATACACCTCAATGTCATTAACAAGTAGGAAGACTCGACTACGCAATGTGCATCGAAATAACGTGGTTTTTTTGCCGTTTTTCTCGATCTTTGTGTCTCATGATGTTGTATAGATAATAATAGTACGGAACCCATGCGCTTCATACATTCATGCGCGAGTCCGACTCGTACTTGGCCGGTTTTTTTATTCTTTAGACACAGGTACAACATGTACCGTCACTGGTGCGCGGATGCCTGCCGTCACGGTAAGCTTTCGTCGTCATTAGACTATACTAGCTGTTGCCCGCGACTTCGTTCGCGTGGTAATTTTCATATTATGTATTATTCCGGGACAAAAAATAGCCTATGTGCTAATCCACATAGGCTATTTTTGTGCAAAATTTCATCTATCTCTGTGCAAAATTTCATCCGTATCCGTTCAGCCGTTTTTGCGTGAAAGAGTAACAAACAACCATCCATACATACAAACTTTCGCGTTTATAATATTAGTAAGGATAAATGGGCTGCATCTTTTGCGATACCTACATTGGGATTAGGTGATATATTGCTGGCGATTTCAGAGGTTTTGATATGATTTTGGTCTCATAATAAAAGTAGCTCGGATTGATATGTAGAAATAGTAGAATAACCGCCTTAATTTTCACCGAAACTTTCTTCAACAAGCTGTAATTCCTATCAACAGCCCTGTAGGTATTTCATCAATATTATCCGTCACTCCATCCACATTTCAACAATAAAAAATGAACATGGACGCCAAAACAAACAAAAGGAAAGCGCGCGAAAACCAAGCAGAAAAACGTTCGGAAACCCGCCGATAGCTCTACGTAACATTACGACGAAAAATATAAAAACAATAACCGGCCAGGCCCGACGATATGCAAAAATGTAGCGAAAATAAAACGGGAATAAATAAAATAATAAAAAAATATAAATCCAGTCGTTTTTTTTTGTTTCCCGCCAGTCGGATGGGCTCTTGATGTAAAAAAAGCGCCCGCTTCTAGACAGCCTGTCACTGGTCGACGGAGAACACCGTAAGTGAGTTTCCTGAAAAGGACAATGCATATTTTTTTTTTATATTTACATTAATCTTTAGAATTCTAAAGGACCCGATCGGGCAACCATAATAGTTTTTAATTTTTAAGGTCATAATCTAACAGATTAAACGTGAATGAGACAAGTTTTATTTTATTATGATCTCCTTTTCTGCAGATTCAGAGTAAGAGAGAAAGACTACGGGCTTAATCATCACGGGTGCCCACCGCGGATAGGAAATTTGAAGCGCTGAGGCATGTAAACAACTCAGCCACTCAGGTTTTTTCACGAGGTTGTCCTTTAGAATCAGCGAATTGTATTCCAAATAGTACGTAAATTTGAAAACAAAGTGATACCGCGGTTTCAAAACTCTCGAATGGGAGGCAGGCGCTCTACTGGTGCGCTACCTACGACTGCAAGTCTGCATCGTACCATTTGAGTGCTTGACCCCCGGTTTCTCGTACACTAACAAGGTGTTAATCTACTGTTAACAGCTTTCAGTGGTTTTTTTTGTATGCACTTTGGTCAATTGACAGCTGTTAACAGTAGATGTTAACACGAGAAACTCGGGATAAGATGTTTACATCCTCAGCGCTTCAACTCACCAATCCACGATGGGCACGCGTAGTGATTAAGCCTATACCTTTTCTCTGAGATAAGTCCTGTTTTATACAGTTTGTTTCTTAACGGTCAGGTGAAACGTAAGGGGATTATTCTACTCATCAAAATAAATAACAATATATTATGGATTTTCTTATGTACATCTACCTACCGACTATATTCTTCCTGCAATCCACTCCATCCAAAGGTTATCTGGACGAGATTGCTCTAAGCGATAAGACCGCCAATTGTATAACATTACTTAGATTTAAGAAATTATGATTGTTCCTAGTTGTATTCTGGTTCTGCCATAAAGTGTTCTCTATCTATCTAATTTGCCCGGGTTATACCATTGGAATGACATTGTCGTGCTTATATCATTCTATTGAAAAACTATGCGAGTTTACTCCCAACTTGTCCAGTTACGGCCCTATGCGGAGACTGCCCGACATTTCAAAGTGGGCAAAGTATATTCGCGCTATAGCTACGTACGTACGGCGCGGTGCCCGGGACGTTGCTGGCTTAAGGTTCGCTACACACCGAGATAGATTAATAGAAAAAACTTTGTTATAAATAAAAAAGGAACCTACACAGATATTACGGATATCACATGTTACCGAGCGTGGGGCTCGGACTCTACATTTTATTTGACATGTTTGTGGTCCAGTTTATTTTTATTACGTAACACAGTTCATCGCCCGCCTCGGTGCTTGTTTGGCTAACAGACAGTTCAGCCAATTTTATGGAAGCATTTTTTTTTATTGTTTTTCCTTGGTACCCATTACATAAGCAATTATGCATACGTTTTTTAATTAGAAATTAAAAACATAAGTAAAAGGGATCGTTTTTTTGTCATAATAATATATAGTGTAGGTATAGAAATTAGAACCGACATTTTATTTCCGCCATACGAAAAAAATATGATCGTCACATGATAACTATGATTAATAAGTATTTAATTGGCATGAGTGCCATTTGTTTTCGATGCATACCTACTTACACTTTACCTCAGTAAAAATTATTCAATCCAAATATGTTAGTTAGCGTAACATGTGAATTTCAAAATTTTCTTTTTCTCTTGCTGGAAGTTTATGTTATTATTGGGATTGTTAAAACCTTAAATAAAAAAAAAAACTGCACAAATTTAAATGTTCTGGCCTATGCCCAGCAGTGACATTAGGTTTAATAGTAGCTAAAAAACAAACTACATAGGTATTTTAATGTTTCACATTTTATTATGGAATAATAATTATTTTTGAACCGCAGCTTTATTCTTAACCGGCTAGCTAATTTGACGATTAACTTAAGAGCAGTTTGAATAGAAGTCGACGATACGTCAATGGACTTTATCACTATGTTTAATCACCGAGAAACATAAGGATTTTAACAATGCATTTTTAATCGCTTGAAGCATTTAAATGCTCTGGCGGGGTAAGGAAACGAATTATAGGAAAAAACATACCTAGAACGGTAGGTACTTGAACTCTGAAAACGTTACACTTCCACATTACTTTAGCATTCGGATGAAAAGAGCATCCTACGAGTTGCGTCATTGCGTATTGCGTACGACAGGATAAAAAAATGAATTTTACACAATCACAAAACTTCCTACATAAATAATGGAAATGCATTTTTCTCTCTCGCCTAGTGTATACCATGCTTTGCATCGTAGAGGAGCGCGGCCCACCGTCGCGTAAGACAAGGACGGAGAATAAGACGAAGGGTTGCTGCGGGGCCCAGTAAGAATCGGATTTCCCGACCCAACTCCGCCTACAGCGAAACACCGTTCTTCATGGATGCGCGCGCTCATAAAGTGCCGCATTTAAAACCGACGCCAGAGAGATAAGGAATTTATTCAAGTGCCTCTATTTTGGCCGCTAAACAAGAATAACCTGCAGAAAACATTATATGAAAAAATGCGGGATTTTCTATAGAATTTACCCATGCAAATATATCTAAGAAAACCCGAGTACTTTACGAGTTATAAGAGTTCGAACTGGAGGCCAGAGATAGAATAATTCTCCGCCTCTAATACGGTACTTTATGGGAACTTCGTAACAATAGCGGGGTGGGGGGAGCGGCGCGCGCATGAAGAACCGAGTTTGGATGTAGGAGCGAGTTGAGATAATAAACCCGGTACTTTATGGGCGCGTAGCCTAGAGAGGATATGCCAAGATAACAGTAACTTTCGTACGACGGTGTATACGCGGCACTAGCCGATCGCGCCAGGGTGTTCCGTTTTGTTTGAACTCAAATAACTCCACTTTCACAGAACATAACGTTATAATTCTTTCTTTAGCAGAAAGCCTATTAAATTCCCTATGTTTTTATGTAAAAATCAATAAAATAGCAGCAGTAATTATGGCATAAAATACGTGTTAAACACGAGTGAAAACATCGTGCCATTTTTATGTTTAGTAGATAGGTGTTCCGACTTTTTTCTCTACGACATCAGTCATGGGCCCTAGATCGAGTTTCCTTAGACATTTTCGGTTTAAAATAGCCAAAGGTACGGCCTGTAACGGCTTTTTGAATTTGGAATGGCATTCTAATTTTCGGGGCGCGGTCGTTAAGATAAAATATCACCTATTCTTTCGGTAGTTTGCATTAATAAGTAGAATGAACAGGTACCAAAAATGTGGGTACATACAGTCGACAGCACGTGAACCTTTTCGCGTGCACTCTACTCATTTACTCACATATTTCATTCAGTGAAATGAATTTCCAATCTGTGCTGAGCCACGGAGAGGCAGACAGAAGGACGGACACGGGTAAAAATGGATCTATAATATTTTTTATCAGAACAGTATTTCCACGGCAGAGACTAGAGACATTTTTTTGGGTAGGTATTTCTTTGTTGTCGAACGCTAGTTTATCGGGTAAACTATTTTTAATGTTGTTTCGATTCCAGTCACTGACTTATTGACTTTTAAAGTCAACTTCTTACTGTCATCAGTTAGGTGAAATTAAGAGGTGAAAAAGGGATTGAAAGAAACAATTTTCTCAAACGTTTTAATATACATACTTCGACCAAATAGAGGATGTATTAACAAAGGGCAAGATAAAAAGTACCCGAAACCGGCGTGCGTGCATCTGTCAGGATCGTGGCAAATGGCAGTCCCTGGTCTCTGCCTACCCCTCTGGGATACAGGCGTGAGTTTATGTTATGTTATGTTCAATATAATATTTATAGAACGTATGTATTTATTATTATTATTTTAAATGTACAAGGGCGTGCTTAATTCAAGAAGCATTCTCTTCCAGCAAACCTTTGGTTTTGAAGAGACTGGCGACGGGTAGTGCAAGAAAAAGATGAAATATATGTAGGTACAATAATAAACTTATGTAAACCTAGGGTAATACATTAACTTAGATTTGGGATTAATAGAAATTATTATACACCTACATAAATGATACCTAGTAGATAAATAAAAATAAATAGATAAATAAATAACAAGAAAAATACGTACATTATATTCTTTTTGTTGCACTGACCCGTGCTGAAGACAATTTTAAAAACCTATTTAGAGGCTCAAAAATCCATCCATCCCGGGGCTTGAACCCGCGACCTCTGACTAACCGTGCCAGCGGTCGCGGGTTCGAGCCCCGGCATGGGTCGAATTTTTAGCCTCTAAATAGGTTTTTTAAAAGTACGTACATACATATTGCAGATAATAACTAAACACGATTACTTACATACCAATAAGCAATAAAATAAAGTAACTGGTGATCGTTTACTGCCTATTCTGCAGATCAAGGAAGTGGCGAAAAACTTTCTTTTTGAAAATCTCCAGGGTTGAAGCCTGACGAATGTCCAGAGGCAGGCTGTTCCGTAGTACTTACTCCTATATTATTTGTAAAAGGTTTGATAATGTGTGTGAAACTAGAACTGTAATCTTAGGTATTTTAACAAACATAAGTAAACAAAACATTAGAAAAAAATGTTCTCGTATTGGAAACGACACTTGCGTTTCAAATAAGACAACAGTTTGGTCCAGTGTCATAATATCCTATCGTCGTTCGGCATCCAAAACAGCGAACGTGACTTTTATGAAATTTTATAGGAGACACTAAGGGCCAGTTTCTGAATTGAGAATTTCGCTAAGTAAATAGTTAAATGTAGTGCTGTCTCTTTAAATTTCTCAGAAAATGGCGTGACAGAACGTTTCTTAAGTTATATAGGTATTCACTTAGTGAAATTCTCAATTCAGAAACCGGCCCTTAAAACTTTACAAATCATACGGTCGTACACATACCTACAAACATTTCGAATGGTTTTTGGACTAAAATGTTTTAAGTTGGTCTAAAAACGATTATTTCGATTTTTTATTATGTGTAAAGTTAAAGCGACGGTATGATTTGTAAAGTTTTTAGTGTCTCCTGTAAAATTTTGTAAAAGTCACGTCCGCGGTTTTGGATGCCGAACGACGATATATTTTTAGGGTTCTGTACCCAAAGGGTAAAAACGGGACCCTATTCCTAAGACTTCGCTGTCTGTCTGTCCGTCCGTCCGTCCGTCTGTCTGTCCCCAGGCTGTATCTCAAGAACCGTGATAGCTAGAGAGATGAAATTTTCACAGATTATGTATTTCTGTTGCCGCTATAACAACAAATACTAAAAACAAAATAAAATAATTATTTAAGGGGGCTCCCATACGACAAACGTGATTTTATTGCTGTTTTTTTCTTCTTTGTGTCTAATGTTGTATAGATAATGGTACGGAACCTTTCGTGCGCTAGTTCGACTCGCACTTGGCCGGTTTTTTTATATCTCCTGTGTAATTAACATTAGCATTACCAGTTTTACCATTGCAATATTTTTTTATCTGTCGTTAAGGCATTTAGGTTCTCGTTAAACATTTTAGGCTGCTGGTTTAATAATATTGTTATATTATACTAAGTTATATTATATTTAATAGAATACGGCCACAATGTAGTCTGAAACATACAAACAAATTAACATAATTATCTATTCATGATGACAAAAAAATATACATTCGTGTGAAATTCATGCACGCAAGTTAGGTACCGTGGAATTATCCAGAAGGGGTTTTACCTAATTATTGTTATTATGAAGAAACAGTTTTCAGATTTAGTGATATTTCAATCATCATCATCATCATTCAGCTACAAGAAGTCCACTGCTGGACATAGGCCTCCTTCATGGATTTCCAAAAAGACCGGTTGGAAGCGGCCTGCATCCAGCGTCTTCCTGCCACTTGAATGACGTCATCTGTCCATCTTGTGGCTGGTCGTCCCACGCTGCGCTTGCCGATATGTGGTCTCCATTCGAGAACTTTCCGCCCCATCGGCCACCAGTTCTGCGTGCTATATGCCCCGCCCACTGCCACTTCAACTTACTAATCCGCTGGGCTACGTCGACGACTTTCGTTCGTCTACGGATCTCATCATTTCTGATTCGATCTCGTAGAGAAATTCCGAGCATAGCCCTTATTTCAATAACACGTCGTCGTATACTTACAGTGTCATACAGGTAAGACTTACGGCTAGAAAAAACTTAAGACTACAAAAATTACATACAATTATTCCAATCAAGAATATTATAGAATTCTAATTTAGGTATATAACAGTTTATTTTAAGTAGATACACCATCTTCACCCACCTCCATTGAAAGTACACCAGGGGCCTGTTTCATAAAACACTTATTTTACTATGACATTACTATGATAATTCGATGGACATTGCAAAGTCGATTAACCCACAGATTAACAAGTAGACTCTGCTTACGCAATGTACCTCGAAATGTCATAATAAACTACGAATTCTAGTCTTATGAAACTCGGCTCAGAGCGTGGGCAGTACGATGAAGCTAGTCGCGCGTTTTAAATGTCAAGTCGCGACTTTCCAGTACATTAACTGTCAAATTCTGACATTTTAGCGCCACAAACCGCGCGACTCGTGCCATCGTAGTACCCATGGTCACATTTAAGACTAAAACTGTAATAAATTACAGTACATTGCAAGTGGCGGCCTTATTAACTGAAGTAATTTCTTCCAGACAACCATTAAGCCCATAAGGTGATTAAGCTCATATCTCTCTCCGAGATATCTCCGCCTGTGCCCTACAATGAGCCGTAGGTATATAGGGTGCATTATTATTATTATTATACTAGCTGTTGCCCGCGACTTCGATCCCGTGGTAATTTTGATGTGTATTTTTCCATGATAAAAAATAGCCTATGTGCAAATCCAGTCTATACTATATCTCTGTGCAAAATTTCCGGATCCGTTCAGCCGTTTTTGCGTGAAAGAGTAACAAACATCCTTCCATACATACAAAATTTCGCGTTTATAATATTAGTATTAAGTATTACTTACCTATATACTTATGTATGTACCCCTAGATACCTAGCTATAAGACCTAACCTAACCCATGCAACTCCCGTCTACATACCAATCTATGGCTATACGTGGTTGATAGACAATAGTCTATAGGTTACGTACAGTCGACAGAGTATCGACATAGTTCCAAAATCGCCTTTAACACAATGGAATAGAGTGCACACGTGTAAATGGCTGTGTGTTGTCGTGTCGACTGTACTGTAGCTACGCGCGTGCGTGTCGCCCGCGGCCCGTAGCGCGACCGCACGGTCTCGATACTTGCTGTTATATTACCTAACTATCTATCTAAATCAGCCCATAAACAGAGCCCACTGTTGGGCATAGGCCTCTTCTCTTTTACGCCCACCCTTTCATGCTTCTAACCGCTTTCATGCTTACCAACCGCTTCCACATTGTGGTCGGACCACCAGACATTACCTCTTATCAATCAATCAGCCCGTATTTGACCACTGCTGGCCATAGGCCTCCACCAAGGAACGCTACTTCTTTCTATCCTCGACCATCCTCACCCTGCCGCTCCCAGCAATGTGCCTCAGATCGTCGTTCCAGCGAGCTGTGGGCCTCTTACGCCGCTCTTTTTACTTCAAGCATGCGTAATTCCTGAAACACATCAATTAGATTTTGTCATTTACAATCACTGTTTGATAAGCTTTGTAAACTTTTTGTTCTATTTTCAATTTAAAAAAAAACTGTATACTTTCTGCTTTTATCTACGAGAGATTTTTACTTTTAAAAAATTGTTCAATATTCCATAAAATAATTTTATGGTTTTTTTGCTTTGTATACTGAAAATTACAAAATATGTGTTACATTAAATGGGCATTCTTATATTCTTCTTATTAGTAGACCGCGCAATACGCGGATTAATTAAAATTGTACAGATGCTGCAGTTCATATAAGTGTTTTATTTAGCGCCTTCAGTGCATGGATGGGCCGCCGTCTATGCCTAACGCTAGTGGCATTTTTCCGAGCGGTTCCGTGCTTCGCAAGGCACGTTAAGCTGTTGGTGCCGGCTGCCGTCGATAGATGGCAGTCGTTAAGCCAAGTCAGAGGCCTTAGGGCGGCTTGACAACTTCTGACAGTAGACGAGCCACTAGTCTACAAGCCTCCACCAATCCGGACTTGGCCCCCGTGGTGGAGTATGGCCTATACCTTCCTCAGGGAAGAGACCCGTGCCCCTCGGTGGGGACACGGGCGCATGGGGACACGGGCTATATATATATAGCGGTGGTAGTCTAGTGGGTTGAACGTTGGACTCGGAAGCGGGAGACCCAGGTTCGATACCCAGTGTGGGCATGTACCTATGACTTTGTTTTCTAAGTTATGTACATTTGTGAAGTTATAGTAGCAATACCACTCGCTAACGGTGAACGAAAACATCGTGAGGAAACCTGGGTGTCTGAGCTATTCACATGCCTCAGCGCTTGAAATCGCCAATCCACGGTGGGCACGCGTGGTGATTAAGCCCATACTCTCCCTCTGAGAGAAGGCCTGTACCCTACAGTGGGACGTATATAGGCTGCTTATGATAAGCAGCCTATATACGTCCCACTGTAGGGTGTGTGTGTGTATATATATATATATATATATATACACACACACGCACACACATACATATATATATACACATATACTTTTTATATTCTTTTTGTTGCACTAACCCGTGCTGAGGACAATTTTGAAAACCTATTTAGAGGCTAAAAATTCCACCCATGCCGTAACTTGAACCCGCAACCTCTATTTTTTTTTTATATAACTTTCCCGCCAACGCTCAAGACCGTCCGATCCCGCTGCACAACCTGTTTAACTCTCCGCTATATAGACGCTATGCTATAGTTATATTTTTACATTATGCAGATCGCTGATGCACCCACTCACACATGCTCAGCCGGCATGTCCGTACACGCGTAGCGGCCGGCGGCGGCCTGTGTGCGTGACGTGAGGACACGGCACCGCTGATGTTGATGTCATTTTGTGTGCATTTTATTATTTTATGCTAGGTATGGCCGTGTAAACTCTGGTTAATTTTAGCTTCTATACCTACAGAGTGATGCAAAACGATCCGGTGAAACTTGGAGCGTAAACGTCTGGTGAAACTTGAGGGGGTAAAGGCCCGGTGAAACTTGAGGGGATAAAGGCTCGCTGAAACTTGAGGGATTAAACGGCCGGGAGGGCCGGTGTAACTTGTATGGGTAAGGCCCGGTGAAATTTGAGGGGTAGAGGCCCAGTGAAAGTTGAGGGGTAAAGGCCTGGTGAAACTTAGGGGGTGGGTCCGGTGAAACTTAAGCGGGTAAAGGCCTGGTGAAACTTGAGAGGGTAAAATAAATCTACGCATCTATATATTCAGCGCAAAAGTGGCCTAAGCTTAACATAGCTAGTATGGAGATAATGAGGTATACATTTTCATGAATTTAAATTGAATACATAGTCTGCTTCGTAGGCAAAAATAATACGCGCAAAAATAATGTCTATAACGCCATCTGTTATCCATGGGTGAAACTAGGGATAGGCCAGTTTTGTATCAAAATTTATTATTTTTTTAATAAATTGCAATAGATAAGTACGAATATGAAAAATTGTGTAGGCCACTTTTGCGCTGATGGCCTCAATTGATCAAATTCGTCAATTTAAAATCGGCGTACATAGTCCACAAGAGCTCGCTCGGCTAGAAGCAGGCAGGAGTTTTACATAGTGACTGCGACATATAGGCATAAAATTACATAAGTAGCCTATCATAGGTGCCACTGCAGTTACGAGCACAGACCTTCTCTCAGAGAGACAGAGAAAGACACAGACACTCAGGTTTTCCCACGATGTTTTCATTCACTCCTCCTCGTTTCATTTCCTGTTTTTTGGAATTACTACTACAAATTCACAAATGCAGGTATGTAACTTACATAACATAGCAAAAAAAAAAAAAATTCTTTAAAAAAAACGGTCTTATAAAAAGTCGATTCCAGTAAAACACACTTAATACGGAGTTATAGCTGGTTAACAGTCTTTTACACAAACTGTCTTAACAGTCTCTTACTGGGATCGACTTTTTAGTGATAAGACTGAAAATGATTACACTTGTTAGACGTTAATGATAGTTTAAAAATAAATAGATTATGTGGTGAAAAAGCTAACAAAGAAACTTCACATTTATTCGCGACTTATTCTTTTCCAAACACGTTAATTAACAGAGTTTTCCACTTATAGTTATTACCCATAAGTGTATCGAACTTATCATGATTTTAATCAAAATCATCGGTCCAAGCCGGGATCGAACCCACGATCTCCCGAATGTGAGACCAGCGTTCTGATGAAGTACCACCGTCCGTGGGCCGCTAATCAATACAAATAACTTTTATTACGAGACCGACCTTTACTCTGAAATAGCAAAAACATAGCTAGCAGCAGTCTTATGCAATCGCTAGAGCAGGGGCCTTTTTCATAGAACTACAATTCGTGGTTTACTAACCTATGACAATTCGATGTACATTGCAAAGTCGATTAAGTAGCATTAAGCTCGCCTATGTGCAAAACTTTCTGTTTTATATGCAATAAAGGATTTAATAATAATAATAATAATTAACAAGTAGACTCTGCTATGCAATTACGTCGAATTGTCATAATAAACTAGAATTGTAGTTTTTGTGACACAGCCCCGGTATCAATTTATTTATAAAAACACGATTCCTTAAAACAGTTTAGTTAGTATTTCCCTTTATGCCACAATTTTTAAAATGCATTTGAGGAGCGTTTTAAGGAATTGTTTTTTTAAAAATAACATAACATCCCATTACATAAACACACGCCTGTATCCTAGAGGGGTAGGCAGAGACCAGGGACTGCCACTTGCTACGATCCTGACAGATCACTCATAAATAACTCCTGTAGTATTGTACAGTTGCGTGGAAGTTACTGTATTATTACATAAGCCAGGGTATATTCTTCTGAAAAGCGATGTCACACAGAATTCGGTGCTCGTAGCATAACTTTGTGGCCAAAATTAGCGACAATCGTTCTCCTAAGCAGAGACGGACCGAGGAGCACAGTCGACAGCAAATTATCCTCTACATAAGTACATTCACTCATCATAAGCAGCCTATATACGTCCTACTGTAGGGCACAGGCCTTCTCTCAAAGAGAGAGTATGGGCTTAATCACCACGCGTGCCCACCGCGGATTGGTGATTTCAAGCGCTAACGCTATTCACATAACGTGAATAGCTCAGACATCCAGGTTTCCTCACGATGTTTTCCTTCACAGTTAGCGAGTGGTATTGCTACTATAACTTCACAAATGTACATAACTTAGAAAGAAAAGTCATAGGTACATACCCGCACTGGGAATCGAACCTGGGTCTCCCGCTTCAGTGTCCAATGTTCTACCCACTAGGCTACCACCGCGCTTGCACGCATGCACTCATACTCCGATGCATTACGGGCGATTTTGCAACTGAAATGTAGAGGTCGACTTGCTGTCGACTGTACGTTCTCGCATGGCGAATTCTAATTGAAATATTGAATTTATTGTAAAAACGAAATGTTTAGTTAATGAACGTCAGGTGGAAGAAGCTAACTAAGCAACTCCGCATTTATTCTTTTCGAAATGTTTTACCTCAATTCAATGTTATTTATTGACTAGAAATTGATTAATAATAACTTCTGTCTGGGGTGGATCATGCAAAACGTCCATGATAGAGCTGGAAAGAGCCCAGAGATCGGTTCTTAAAGTGATGTCCAAAAAACCAAGAAGGTACAGCACACATGACCTTTATAAAGAATTGAAAGTCCTCAGCGTTAGACAACATTTTATTCTCAGTGCTGCGCTGAAAATTCAAAAATCCCTGCCGTCCTTATCAGACATAGAATTTACTAAAAGGACTTTCAGAATACCAGTACCTTACGTGAAAACTACTTTTGCTCAAAGACTCGGGAAGTTCCTTCACCCATTCCTTTACAATCGGATTTTAAAATTCTGCGATTTAAAAGACAAAACAAAACATGAAGCAAAAACAATAATAAAGAGATGGCTACTCACTCAATCATACCATTACACCGAACAACTACTAATTAAATGATCAACATGACACACATCCTATATTAGTACATTACGATACTAGTGCGAAAAGTAGGAAATTCGCAACGAGTGGCGATAAATTAAAACACGACCGAAGGGAGTGTTTTATATCGACACGAGTTACGAATTACCTATTCGCACGTGTATCGTACAACGTTTTATAGTACATATGGCCCTTTGAAGTTTCGACATAGGCACGTAAAGTGCTCATTATCGCACTAGTGCGGTAATGTAGCACCATATGTACTATAAAAAATATTATATATAAATAATTACAAATACCTAATTATTATTATTATTAGTATAATTATTTATCATTTTATTTATAAAAGCGTGTAATACCATTTCAACCATTTCACGGTTTTAAGTTATAATTATTAATGAAAGTGAAAATATTTTATTTACCACACAAAAATGGTTTATTATTATTTATTTATTTGTTTATTTATTTTATTTTATTTTATTTATTTTTTTTATTTTAATCCACAAACGGGAGCCCACGATACAGGATTTGCCTAGTGTGGGGCCCACCAGAAATTACATCTGCCAATGTTTGTTACAAATAAATAAAATTTTTACTTTTTTTACTTACTTTTATACAACTAATAATTAAAACTAATACTAATAAAAATGATTTACATATTTACAGGTAAAAAACTTGCCCCAGGTCGGTGTCCCGCGGCAGGGAGCCCAGGATGCTTTGGATGGCCAGACTTATTCTCTGGCCGAGGTATGCGCCAGCCCTCCGGTTTACCTCAATTAACAAAGTTTTCAAAGTTGCGCGGCCGAGACTTCCAACTTGTTAATCTGTTTATCAATCGACTTTGGAACGTACATCGCATCGTCTCAGCAAACGATAACTGAAAGTAGTCCTATGAAATGGAGCCCTAGGTACCTACCTCCTACATAACTGGCGAGCTATTCATGATTCGTATTAATTTATTAGCGATTATGATTTTAAGCATGTTTAAGTCTCACGTCCTTATTTATAACACGATTCCTCTAAAACCAATCTAAAACTCTGTTTATTTAATCTGTGGCCTCATCTTTCCCTGTAAAATCTCCACCACAGACTATTTTAATCGGCGTTTTTTAAGTGTTTTAAGGAACTGAGTTTTTATAAACAAGACCTATAAATAAGACCGTAACAATATGAGCCCTGTCAGGGCAGTGCTAAGGTATACCTACTTGTAGGGCATTGCTAAGGTATACCTACTTGTAGGGCATTGCTAAGGTATACCTACTTGTATAGCGATAATATTTTTTTGTCTTAATAAACATCACAACAGAACAACACTTACTAATTCAAGTTAGCCTGATAGTGCACAGCTGATCTTTATCGGGCCGCCTATCAAGCGCACAGGGGGCAGCCTGCGACGGAAACGCGCGCCGGAAACAGGTGTCAGGGCTCCGCTGGCGGGCCGGACACTTGCTGTAGGGTGCATGACCTGTTCACTATGAACGCTATTCTGAGAGCGATGCGGGCGTTTTGAGGAGACCTGACCTAACTGTTTACGACGACATTTAATTTTCCAGGTAGGTCTCACGCTTAGCATGGACTCCAGTCGCGGTTTTGTATAAAGTTGCTTTATGCTGCGAAAGTTAAAATAACATAAGGAAAGTACTACTAGCGCCACCTAGCGTTGAAGTAGTGAAATCATAAATAGGAAAGTATTACTAGCGCTACCTAGTGACAAAGTAGTGAAAAGTTACAGGATGGTAATGGTTTTAGTTCCGCTACTCAGCAATAGGTAGCGTTGTTAATGTAAAGTCAAATTATTTGACACTAATAATGTACAACAGATACCGTATGGGGTTTTCTTTGAATTTATTTTGTGAAATAAAACAGGCAATACCGTTCCGTATATGAAGATATTATATTTTCAAAGAACATGTACTTTTTTATATTCTCAGCATAATTTCGATCAATACAACGTGTGAAACAATAGCCACTGTTTATTTTATTTTATATAATAATTAATTATATTTAACAAGTAACTAATAATATCGTATTAATTTATACCATTGATAATTTTATTATTGTGACTTCGTACAATTTTCAACTACACACTTTGAGTCAATACAAAAAGTCGCTCACGACTGCAATGTTAGGTCAGTATTTATAGTTTGTTATACAAGAAAAAACGACCTAGTATTTAAGTAACTACATATATGTAAAATACAAGTAACAAAACATAGAGTAGGTAACATTATTTCCAAAAACATCAAACCTTTAAAAATATAAAGTGCTTTCTACATTTTTAACCCTGACTGTATTTTTTATTGATTTAATATTTTGACAAGACATTGCAGCCCGCTATACACTCCACCTATCTACCATACAAATACATTTCTACATTCAGCGACTGTGTTTATAAGCCATAGAATGCCAACACTAACATAAATACAATAGTTAAAGGTGGATCTTGAACCGACAACTCAACAAAGTTTTTATTTGTAATTTCTAAATAGATAAAAGTTGGACAGTACAGTCTTTAAAACTACGATTAACTAAGAAACGGGTTTATTCTTCATTAGTGGAATTTTACTTGTATCTTTCGATGTTTTTGTGTGAAAATTATAATGTTCTCAAAGGAATTGCTTAAAACAGCAATACAATTTACTTAGTGTAAATTTTTATGGCTTAAATAAATAAAGTATTTCAAAGGTATAAACCTATAACAAATATAATTATGATGATATAATTATTTAAAAAAATTGGGAGTTTCGTGTGTGTTAAAAAATATTTCCCTGTCGGAATAATGTTCAACGGTCTTAACTTTTTTTATTTTATCACAAATGCAAATACTGGTTGTGTATAAATATTACAAAAGCTGGAATATAATGTATGTTAGTATTGTGAGTTTCATTGATGATGAAATTATTAAAAGCTTCCGTGCTTTTCTCAAAACAGGGTGTCTGGTAACAACGATTTTACCGAGGGACAAAAAAGCGTTTTTAATTTAGAATTATGTTATAATTACTTTAGTTAATTGTAAGGCAGTGCATTTACCATTATTATTGACATTTACATTAAGCATTTGATACCACAAAGTATAACTCACCAACAAACGAAATATTTTAGTGAATTCTCAGCATCGAAGCTGGTCTCAACGATATACATACGAATATGATATGCAGGCAAACAGCTTGAGTTGTACATTTATGCGTGATATGTTGATTATTTTGATGAAATTTGTCATGTTTTACGAAGCTCGCGAATTTAACGGCCAAAACGGAAAATTTTTATTAGAAGCCTTTTGTTTTTGCTTAATTTGGTAACACTCGCATAACATATTGGATTATGATCGACATTTGCAAAACAGAAAAAATACTGAGTATGGTTTTCCGGGATTAGGTACATGTTTTAGGTTATTTCAATATTAATGCCTTTCGGTGAGCTAAAGCTTTTTGAAAAGCGCAAATCGATGGCTTCTATTACGTCACTTCCTCAATTTTTTTGTTTTTAATATGTATCGATGATTTTAGATACCATCTTTGAACCTCCTTAAGTATCAGCTGAAGGTTGGGTCAGAAACTAGAGTAACTCTTAGTCCGTGTATTTTGTTGTGCTTTATGAAGCTGATTTATCGAAATGTCCGTAGGGGATTAAATGTTGTCACAACTTTTTTCAGACAAAACAAAATGTAGGTAACTTTGGCGCTTTCTGTACAATTTACTTTCCTCTACTATTCCTGGCTCGTTACAATACGCAGTAAAACATTAGTAAATTTGACTAGGATTAAGATAAAAATAGACATTGAGTGTGAATTTTACTAGAATAGGTACTTCATTACTTTGTTTTTTAATAATATTAATTTTTGGATAGATAAAATTATTGCTTCTAATGTATACGTTTTAACAAGTGCAGCGAGATTTTATGAGCGTAAATAATTGGTTCTGGTTCTGGTTACTGAAGAACACTGAAGGGGAGAACTAACAGTTTCATATAGTAACGTTATATCATACTCCAATCCTACAGAACACTTGTTAATATTAACTTTCTAAGCATTTAACTTCCATAATTAGAAAAAATAAAAAATTCTCATAAAAATCTACTTAAGAAAAACAAAGAATCTTTGGTCACATAATGGCACTATTTAGAAAAAAAGGAAAGTCGACGTTCTGAAATCGAAAATAGGCAGCGTTGATTTTTTTTCGAAAGAGATTTGGCAGTCGGTTGCTGGTGATAAATTCAAAGCGATGAAAGTGGTAAGGTAGCATGATGGATGTGAGGTGCGTGATAAGGCTAAGACCACAGACATAGGTTTAGACTTAGCTTTGTGACGTCACAGAACCGTCGCCGGGATGTCCTCCTCCTGAAACATTCAGTCAATATCCCAATTAACATTTTTTTATATTTTATCTCTTTTCTTTTATATTTTAACTCTTCATAGAAACCTTCAAATTCAATTTCTCTATATACTGGAAGTAGACAGCCTAAAAGCCCGACAAAATTTAAAACTATAGAGTTAGTTAGCTCACTGTCTCACTCAACATCATGTTATTTTTCAATTTTGTTGCAAAAAAAAATATTTAGTTACAGTATTTTTTTGCGATAAGGGTAAGCAGTTATTGGTACTCAGAAAACTTTATAAAACACCTCAAAAATAATCTGTGTAAGTGCTGGTATTTTCTTGAACAAAACTTTCGGTTACGCTTCTTACACGCCAACCAAACCATTTCCACTAAATTAAAACTATAAGGTCCACTTTCAATCGTACCCACAAGTAAAATATGTATATAAATAAAAATTTAAACGCCCGCCAAATAAAAGTTAGTGTGGCTGTATCTATAAAAATTTTTGGCACGTCGAAATAAAAAAAAAAGACGGCCAGCCTTTCAAAATAAAACAAACAACAAGGAAAAAACCAATTAACCAGCCAGTGCGCGCCAAAACGTCACTCGTCACGCGGCATTCTCAATAGTTCCTTATTTTACAATACCCAGACAATTACTTTGTCGTCGTCTAGGTCAACGGCCAGGAGCCCGTCGGCCAGCGTTAAGTCCACGGCCAGGGAGCCCTCCTGCTCAGCGCTGGGCTCCTGATAGCTCGCCTTCTGTAGCGACACTATGCGTTCATACTGGAAATGGAAAAAAATCTCAAATCCAAATGGCGGCTCTTTCTTTTCTCTTACTTTTGTATAGAAGAAAATCACATTTATTTATAGTCCACACAGATCTTTTCGGCGGCAATGTGAACATAGTCACAGATCTTTCGCACATCGCTTACTGTCTTTACAGTGTTTGTGTGAGTAATTGACTACTTTAGTAATTGACTAATAGTAATTTAACTACGCATCACACTACGTCAATTACTCATACATACACTGTAAAGACAGTAAGCGATGTGCAAACGATCTGAGACTATGTTCACGTTAGGTACCGCCAAAAAGATTTGTGCGGACTATTTACGTAGAACTTATACTTTATTATCGAAAGTAAGTAGCCTACTATAAAAATTACAACTAATATATAAAAATCTCGTGTTCGCTATCTTTACCAAGGTCGCAGTCTTCAGTAAATTGGTACAACTTATTTTATTGTTTAATTGAAAACCAACAGCTTATACGAGAGGCATATTTACAAAATTGAGACGATTAAAGCCAATAACAGGTCTTTGCTAAAATTTAAACTAAATTTAGAATTATGATATAATATTCATACAATATTTTAAGTTATAAGTGCATTTTTAAATTTTGTAGTAACTCCTTTATTTAGAAAAAGGACTTCTACATTAGCATTAATTCGATAATCATGATTTTTCGGACCTGTAAACACAAACTCCAATTGAATGACTGCCTCGTTGGTCTAGCTGTTAAGGCGCTTAAAGCTCAAATCAGAGGTCGTGGGTTCGATTCCCGCTAGGGGCCACCGTACATTTGTAAAAATGGCCTCATCATCATCATCATCATCATTCAGCCACAAGAAGTCCACTGCTGGACATAGGCCTCCTCCATGGATTTCCAAAAAGACCGGTTGGAAGCGGCCTGCATCCAGCGCCCTCCTGCCACTTGGATGAGGTCATCTGTCCATCTTGTGGCTGGTCGTCCTACGCTGCGCTTGCCGATATGTGGTCTCCATTCGAGAACTTTTCGGCCCCATCGGCCATCAGTTGGCCTCATAAACAAATGGCCTCAGTCTGGGTGTATTTTCACATTTGTCACGTCCTTGCGTGCTTACCATAGCACATTGTATCCTAGTTTGGGACCAGTTGAAGTGATTGTATTGTGTGGAAGTTATTATTATTATTAATTGAGGTGTTTCAGGAATTACTCTTTTTAGAGCTAACCCTGTTTAATTGGGTATTTGACAAAATATCAAATGAGTTACTTTTAAAACGGAATTTTGTATGAAAATACTGGTTTATGACGTCACCTTTCAGAGCACTCTTTATATGTTTAATCTATTTCAAAATTTTAATAACTAGTAATTGACTAAAGCAGATACATTTTCCGAGATATTTTGTAATTGAGCATATGAAATAATTTATTGTTGATCGTGTCAAATACCCAATTGCCACAAGTTCCGTACCTCAATTTTCAATCTATCCAGCAGTCTGTCTCGCTCGCGCTTGAGGGCGTCGCATCGTCTCGTCTCGCTCTCGTCCAGCACACCTTTCATCTCCAACTCCGCTATCTGAGAGTCTTTGTCGCTGATCACTTCTTCTAGTATGTCTTGTCTGGAAAAGATGTGTTTCGTATTTATGTATAAATATGTATGTATAAATTTTTTTAATCACATTAACGGCACAAAATGGGGTACTTTAAAATAGAGGGTCCCAACTACAATTTACGATCTTTAAATAAATGGTTAGCTCTATAATTTTACGGATATTAACTACAAACAAGGCATATTTAGGATTGCTGCCTTTAACTTAAGAAAATCTTCTGTTAACTTTCAAATAAGAAGTGCCCCACTTATTTAGGATTGCTGCTTTTTACTTAAGAAAATCTTCTGTTAACTTTCAAATAAGAAGTGCCCCACTTATTTAGGATTGCTGCTTTTAACTTAAGAAAATCTTCTGTTAACTTTCAAATAACAAGTGCCCCACTTATTTAGGATTGCTGCTTTTAACTTAAGAAACTCTTCTGTTAACTTTCAAATAAGAAGTGGGGGACCGAGCCCGGATCTCCAGCATCACGAGGTTGACACAATCCCACTGAGTTAGCAGGATATGAAACTTTGATCAAATTAGGCAACACATTTTAAAGCTACTTTCACTTGTTTATAAAGCGCTATTATACATTGACGGTGTTATTTATAAAAACATGATTCCTTAAAACACCCGAGGAGCCGTAGTACCGCTTCTCGTTCGGGAGGTCGTGGGTTCGAATGTTGGGATGTACCATTTGTGAAGTTATAGTAGCAATATCACATACCTCAGCGCTTGAAATCGCCAATCCGCGGTGAGCATGCGTGGTGATTAAGCCTATACACGCTCTCTGAGAGAAAGCCAGTGCCCTACAGTGGGTCGTATATAGGCTGTATATATATTGCGGGCTCGCAATGAAACTACCAATACGATTAGAGGTCACAAATCGAGGCTTGATCGTGCTAGAATTGTAAATAAACATCTCAAATATAAATTATAGCCTTGAGAATAGATCTATGCAAAGTCTTATAAGGCTATAATTTTATTTTTTAACAGAATTCAAAAAAGGAGAAGGTTCTCAATTCGTGCGAATTTTTACCCAAAGGGTAAAAACGGGACCCTATTATTAAGACTTCGCTGTCTGTCTGTCCGTCCGTCCGTCCGTCCGTCCGTCCCGTCCGTCGCTCTGTCACCAGCCTGTATCTCATGAATCGTGACAGTTAGGCAGTTGAAATATTCACTGATAATGTATTTCTGTTGCCGCTATAACAACAAATACTAAAAACAAAATAAAATAGTTATTAGGGGTTAAAGTATGAAATTGCCGTTTTATTGCAATAGGTTCTTTGAATTGACATAGAATCTTCATGGTTTGAGGTTTTCGAATGAAACTTTTTTCAAATGGTTTCTATGATGTTCTTTTTTTAATTTTCGCAGTATCCATCTTTCTTGTCTAAATTTAATAACAAAAACAATTGAAAGTCGATATTCAAATGTTACACATTTTTTAAATAGTATTTACAACAAACGTGATTTTTTTGCTGTTTTTTTTCCTTCGTGCGCGAGTCCGACTCGCACTTGGCCGGTTTTTTTTTGTTGGCCACGGGACCACCTGTGAAGTCACAGGTGCCCATGGTCAACAAATCAGGATCCGGTGATGGGATCCTGGAGAAATCGAGGGAACTCTTCGACTTTTAAAGGCGCACTTGAAACGATTTGGATGTTTTTTAAAGTGATTCGCGTATTTGCTCTTAGAAAACACAGTTTGGTAGAGTCACAGTGATATTAATAAAAATGGTGAAATATTATATTTTAAATATAAAATAAAAACCGACTTCAAAACACTACAGCACTAAAACACAGAAATAATTTAAGCGAATATGACCTTTAAATTTAATAATATTACACTTATACAAATTATACTTCTACACTACCTTCATGTGTAAGTTTATTTAATTACATTTTATAAAAGTATATTTTTAAACTTATATTAACTTGTCCTTTTTTTTGCACGCCTACGAACTCTTTCCTGATACCTCCTGCGGTTGACTGGTAGAAAATGCTTATGGCATTAAGTCCGCCGCATTGTACGAATTTTTTTTTAAGTGCAATAAAAGTATCAATAAATAAATAAATGTACGTACAACTTCCAATTTAAAGGTCATATTATTATCTTAAATTATTTCCGTATTTTTAGTGCTGTAGTGTTTTGAAGTCGGCTTCATTTTTTACATATACATACGCAGCCTATATACGTCCCACTGTAGGGCACAGGCCTTCTCTCAGGGAGAGAGTGTGGGCTTAATCACCACGCGTGCCCACCGCGGATTGGCGATTTCAAGCCCTGAGATATGTGAATAGCTCAGACACCCAGGTTTCGTCACGATGTTTTCCTTCGCCGTTAGCGAATGGTATTGCTACTATAACTTCACAAATACACATAACTTAGAAAACCAAGTCATAGGTATATGCCCGCACTGGGGATCGAACCTGGGTCTCTCGCTTCCGAGTCCGATGTTCTACCCACTAGGCTACCACCGCTTTTTATTTATTAATTTTTTATTTCATTTTTTATTATTCCGTTATTCTCAATTATAAGCACGAGCCAACCATGACTTGTGTCCTCTTAACTTATTGGTAAAGTGTCAATGACATCCGGAAAGTCGTTTGTGAATTAAAACCAAACCACGTTTGTATGGGAATCGCTCAATTGCTCCTCGAGGAAGCTCGTTAAAGAAGAATGCGCCCTGTAACTTACACAATACGCGCAATCTCCCTCAGCTGCAGATCCTGCTGCTGCCGGCTGTGGCCTAGGCTGGCCTCCAGACGCCTCAGCTTCTTCATCAGAGGCGAACACGTGAGGCAATTCAAGGCCGAGGCGTTTTGGAGCGATCGGATGCGTTGCTCCATTTTTCTCATCTGGAGGAGGAAGTGACGTTAGTATTTGGCAAGTAGCTACTTATAATAGATACTTCTAATATTTTTAGTTTTCAGTACCTAAAAAAGGAAAAACGGAACCCTTATAGGATCACTTTGTTGTCCGTCCATCCGTCTGTCTGTCAAGACCCTGGGAACACGTGGAAGCATTGAATTGAAATTAAAACCACATACTCAGGTCTATAGTCCCTTGAAGCTGTGAAAAAATCAAACTTTTAAGTTAACGTTAAAAAATAAACGTCCGTTTATGCAGCAAAAAAACTTATATTTCGACACAAAAGGGATTCAAAATTTATAGGGTCCTTCCGTTGACCTTGAACTATGAAATTTGGCAAGTTATATTGTCTTATACTACAAATATACGGGAAAAACTGAAAAATATTTGTAATTAAATCATAAAAAAATGTCTGTGAAGTTCGGGAAAAGCTCGGAAAAAACTGTGAGACGATTCCTGAACTATTTATGATAATTATGTAAGTAATGTAAGTACCTACCTACCAATTTGTCAAATTTACCTATCTACTAATGAGATGCTGATGATGATGAAGTCTTAAGAACAATTGAGGTCGCCGCAGTCGAACTACGATGAGGAGGAAATTATCACCATCTTATATTAAATACTTCTAATATTTTTATTATAAATACCTACGTTAGATATTGACTCCTACTAAGTCAGTACCTATAGTTATTAATATCACTTATTTTTCCTTATGTTACAGTGCTCTGACATTCAAATTCAAAAGTCATAATATTTATACATCCAACCAATTCTATTGCTAAAATACACCTTTGCTGGGAGTCCCTTTTAAGTATAAAGTAACTGCGACGGGGAGACCCGCTCTTCCATAACTTAACATGGTTACTATTATTATTTTAATTTAATTTACAGGAATAGACGATTGAACTACAACTTGTGAAAGGTTTGTAACGCAAGAAAAAAATATTTATTTATACTGCTAGAGAAATTAGACGAAGAGAACAATTGAATTATCACATAAGCAGCCTTAATACGTCTCACTGCAGGGCACAAGCCTTCTCTGAAAGTATGGGTTTAATCAACGCGCGTGCCTTAAGGCGAACATCTGAGACACTGGGGCTACAAATGACAAAATATACATTGACCTTAATAACTGTCATGCGGAAAAAATATAATATGAAAGTTTGAATATACAAGTATTAATTACCTTGTGCAAGGTCTCGATCCTCCTTTGTTCCTCTTCATAAAATACTTTTTCCCTCTCGGCTGCTATCATAAATGATTCCTTGAGAGCCTCCTCGAGCTCAAGAATCCTTTTCTCTTTGTAGTCACTAATAGTGCCACCTTTCTTATTCACTATTAGCTCTAGTTCATTGATTCTTTCATCTTTACTCCGAACAACAGCTAAAAGCTGTTCAAATTCTGCAATATTGTTATTTTCTCGTAAAGCGTCTTCTAGAATAGATATGCATCTCTGTTGCTCGATTATTTTTGAGTTTTTAATCTCGATTTCTTTTGAGAGTTCGTTTATTTTTCTTGTTAGTTTGTTTACGTTTGGTTGATTGCTCCGTTCCTCTCTGTCGATGATGTTGAGATCATTGTAGCTCCTCGTGAATCGGCTCTGCCTGTCCAATCTATCTACTACCTTACCACTTTTCTGCAGTTCAAAGAAGCTTTTACTTTTCTTTATCTTACACAGGTCTTTACCGTCAGATATCTTGAGGATCTCGGAGAGTATCAAGGAAGATTCATTCAACTCGATTTCCAAATCGATGACTCTCATTTTCGTTTCCTCCAGTTTCGTTTTCAGTTCGTCTCTTTCTTTCATCCATTTGACAACATCGCCTTTCTTTGCCCTGGCTCTCTGACTTGCTTGCACCTTCATTTGGAGGGGGATTAAAGAAATAATAATAAAAAATAACAAGAAAACAGAACTTAATACTTTACTAATTAGAAAATAATCAACATTGTAAACTCAAATACGTAAGGAATGATCAACATCGTGTCTTTATTACTGATATATTCGCAACAAGAGTGAAAGGTCCGTCACCGACTAGGCAATATTATGTGGACAACGTATTCCTTGAACAATCTAGAAATACATGATTATCCCTTAACAGTTTTACACATTATCTTGTTTTATATATCAATACTTAAAAAATAATTCCGCTGAACACTTTTGTTAGATTTTAAACATCACTTAAGTTAACAGCTAAAATACACGGGGAAATCTTAGCGGCTTTACAGTCCAATAAGCTTTGTTCAAAGGTGGTTTTAGATAACTAGGCACGTTTCTACTAGCTTTTCCAACATTTAAAACCTAGTCCTATAAAGGAAAAGAAATGCTTCGAACAGCATTCGTTGAAACATCTTTTTATGTAACAAGAAAACGATAACTACTTCGGTACTTATAGCTGGACTTTGAACAGTGTTAAACAAAATTATTCAAACCACCAAAGAAGCCATACCCAGTCAACGGTAAAGTCTCTAAAATTTCTGCGCGTAAACTTCAATGTTATGTGCTCACAAGTTTGGGTCAGTTACATGAATAACAAGAGATCGCCTTTACGTACGGTTATAACCTCATTATTATCTGAACACTTCATTTTATATTTAAATACCCGACAATAAATAACATTACTTAAGTACAAATTGCGGTCAGTTTATAAAGCTTTGAGAACTCTCGGGAAAGACGTGGTAGCCGCTCGCGGTCAGTCGGAACTTTGGTAGTAAATCGACGGTTGTTAAAAGTAAAAACGTAAAGTAAAGAGCAAATAAACGAACGACAGTCTTGGTGCGAAGGACTAACTTAGAAAAAGCTTTTGAGGAAACCAGCCGGACCAGCCTGGAACAATGTAGCGGAGAAATGGTGTTAGTTGTTAGTAGGGTTAGGTGAGATAAGCAGTCTGTATACTTGCGTCCTACTGCAGGATACAAATCTTCTCTCAAAGGGAGAGAGAGAGTGTGTGGGCGCAGGTTTGGGGCTTATTCACCACGCAGAAATGCGATTTAAGCTTTTACTGCCTAGATTTTGTTAATGCTCGCATAGTACCTACTTTAATAAATACAATGATAATTGTATCATCATAAGCAGCCTATATACGAGTATGTCCCACTATAGGGCACAGGCCTTCTTTCAGAGAGAGTATGGGCTTAATCACCACGTGTGCCCACCGCGGATTGGTGATATCAAGCGCTGAGGCATGTGAATAGCTCAGACACTCAGGTTTCCTCACGATGTTTTCCTTCACAGTTAGCGAGTGGTATTGATACTATAACTTCACAAATGTACATAACTTAGAAAACAAAGTCATAGTTACATGCCCGCACTAGGGATCGAACCTGGGTCTCTCGCCTCCGAGTCCAATGTTCTACCCACTAGATACTATATATACCCACTAGATACCACCGCTTGTATGTATGCGTCGAATTTATTTCATTGCGGATTCAAGTCTACGGTAGCACACATGTATCAATCATTCTAGGTTTTAATGGCATGACAATTTGTCTGTCATTGTACTGTAATCAATTAACTGAATTTCGATTCCGGGCTTCGGCTCGCATTTGTGAATACATCCAAAACTCGGGTTTCCTCATGAATTAGTAGAGTTAGTTATTGAGTTACGTCTCATCATCTCATTATTTTCAGTATGAAACTGAACAGAAAAAGTCAAACATTCAAAATGCAATTGTAAAGCTTTAACGTCGTAGTCAACATTCGTATTCAAATTTGTAGAAAATAGTGGAATGTTAGTTGAATGATTTCACTGGGGTTGAAATGTGGAATGCAACGTACCTCTTCTCTTTGTGCTTGGGCTTGCTGCTGACTTTTCAGTTTGGCTTGGAGATTTCTGATTGACCTGGAACACACATTGTTAGGAGCCTTAATGTACACATCTTCTAAATTACATTAAATTCTGACGTACAATGTTAGACATAACGCAAACAGCCTTTTTCAAGTGTTATTGTTATAACGTGAATTCCGAAAAATAATTTTCAATGGCGATAAATTAAAACACTTAATTGATTATTTTTCAAATAATTTTCACACTGGATTTATTTGTGTCGAAAATAAAACTAAGAATTTTAAGCTTATGCTGTAATGGAAGTGGAAGTCAAGGCATGTGTTCAGAGGAGGCGGGCGGTCACAGAGTGGTGGCTTCATTTATGTTCATGGGCTGAATAGATTTATCAAGGTTCATTCAAGGTTAACAATGTATAAGGTTCTACAACAAAATTCCTCAAGATATATTAGATTTACCTCCAACGCGATTTAAAAAATGTGTTAAGCACATTTTGTGCAAAAAGGCTTACTATAACATCAAGGATTATTTAGAAGACAAAGATGTTTGGCATTAAACAGTAGATTAATATTATTTTCAACACACCTGCTCGTAAAGTAGGTCTTATTACAGCGTATTTACACTGATAATGCAGAATATTACCCATGCCGTGCCTTTTACATTACATTATCGCACTAGTGCCTTTTCATTACATATCTTTTTAAATATTAGCAAGAAGTATTAATGTTTCGAAAACAGCTAAGTACCTAGTTATTTGCGTAAATATAAAATTAAATTCAAAATGTGATAAATAATTAAAGAATTTCATGAAACTGCTTGTTTTAGCATTTTTAAGCAAACACTACAATAATTAATGTAAACCTAATAATTAACATAAAATTTATGAATAGGTTAGCAACCTCATTATATCTAGATGGCCATGCATTGCAGCCATCTTTGATGGATGCGCGCGCACAAGAATACAGTTTTGAATTTTACCGCCATATATAACACGAATCACGCACGAAAAATACGCCATCTTTTAAATGGGTTTCTGTTTGTTTAGTTTATTCACAGTATTGCATTTCGTTAGTGTTGTTTTTTTATTTACTTTTCCTCGCAAGTGTGTTGAAAAACGTCGTATGAAACACGTGAGCATTGGTCATTACACTTCTCGTCTCCATTAAGCCTTCGCCTTCGGCTCAGGCTTAAAAACCGACTCGAGTGTAATGACCAACATACCACACTTGTATCATAATGTACTATTAAAGGACGATTGTGACAAGTGTTCAACACATTCATGACTAATATTTTAAGTTGAAAACTCTGTTAATTAAGTTAAAACGTGTTTTGAAAAGAATAAATGTGGAGTTTCTTTGTTAGCTTCTTCTCCACATAATCCATTAATTGTGAAACTAACAACTTTGACGTTCATTAAGTAAACATTCTGTTTTTACAATGAATAAAAATATTTGAATTGAATTGAATTGAATTGAATTGAATTGAATTGAATTATCATTCAATCAATCGTCCATTGCTGCCCATAGGCCTCCCCCAAGTACGTCTCTTCTTTCTTTCCGCCGTCTCATCCAGCCATGCCTGCAATCTGTCTAAGATCGTCGTCCGATAGTCCATGGGATACAAGGGTTTGACTGGAGATTGCGCAATAGCAAACGCAGCGTAGGATGCACACGGTCGCTGAATACCGCTTTAAAACCATTCAAACTATTTTTTTGATTTCTTCATAATTTTTCGTACGCACCCATCCACGAGTTTATTATTTATTTATTTTCTCAATTAAATTGTAATGTAATCCTATTTATATTTTTGACATGTGTCTAGTTAATTAATTATTATTATAAAGGGACATACACAATTGTTGGGCATTACTTCGTCACGAAGCATGCACTTAAAAAAATAAATATTAAATACTATATCATAATTCGACATATTACTACCACAATGACATTTATTCAATATGTACTTATTTAATTTAATATACCGTTAATGCTATCATTAATAATTTATACTTTGACATTTGAATATCCAATTGCTGCCGATTCATTTATTTATTTATTAACCTAGTTTCGTTTCCGAGTGCTGCACGTCAGCGCTTTACTGGGTACTGATGGAAGACCAGCGCTGGAGTGGTCTGCCTCTTCAGCATATGCTGAGTCAGAGCCCCTTTGCATTTGCCACACCCACAAATCGTTTTCTCGTATTCTTTAATCGTTTTTCTTGCCTGTGCTTGCATTTTTGTGCTCTCTGTTTGTCTCAATGTTGTAAAATTGTGCTATGTTTTCTCTTGTGCAACTATTTCTTGTATTTAAATTGTTGTATATATGTGTGTACGCAGATGCAAATAAATGTTTTAACTATCTATCTATCTATCAAAATGCATGGTATTTTGAATGGTTTTAAAGCGGTAGCAAAATAAACGTGCCTTAAATCAGCTGAGGGCTCACTCCTCTCAGCACAATGCCTCGTGTGCCTGCACAATGCCTGCCTTTTGTGGCAATTGAGGCACACCACAGGCTACATCTATCATCATCACCCACTTGACGCCCACTGCAGGGCTCAGGCCTCCCTCGTGGTTCTCATAACCATGAGGGGTTTTGCCATAATCGCCACGCTTGGCAGGCGAGTTGGCGATCGCAGTATGCAGTTGGAATCTCAGAAAGACGCTGCTGCCCGTCTTCTGGTAATTTATTTCCTTAGTCGCCTTCTACGACATCCACGGAAGGTAATGGAGTGACGCTGGATGGAGGCTACATCTATGTTTGTTATATTTTTGTTTTTTGCTTTGTTTGTTGTGTACGTTTTCTCTCTATTATTTTCATATTATGTCACTTATCTGTTTGTTTTTTTCTGTGATGTGTCTCGTTGTTATAATAAATGTGTTTCTATCTTTAAGAACAGCCATTTTTTAAAGGTACATTATTTGCATTTTCCAAAACTATCTCGACACAAATTTCTATCTGTGAGAACTAGCCAGCCTGAGCGGTGCGTGCGTGCCGCGGGTCCGCGGGTCTATGTTTTGATAGATGGAGAAGCGGTACTAATTGTTCGTCAATTTTTCGAAGCAAAATTTCTCAAGTCAGTTTTATTTTATGCTTTCATCTAACTTAAAGGTAATATAAATAAATTGCATTTTTAATTGCTCATTATACCTATAACCGCGGCTCTCAAACCATTCAGATATCAGGATAATAGATAAAATTACTAACTGTTGCATCTCCATAATCTGCTTTTCTTTCTGCGCCTGCTCCTCTTGAGACATCTGCACCAGCTGCAGCAGGCGCTCTGTCTCTGTCGTCAGCCGCGAGGCCTCTTCTTTGGTCTGGTCTAACTGCTGTTTCAGTTGGTCGGCCTCCTTTTGCGAGTCTGTCAGCTTGCGGTTAAGCTCGCCAACGGCAGCCGTGCTGCCACCCGCCTGGGGAGTAACGTTCGAGGTTTCTTTTTAGTCAGACAATTACTTGTATGAAATCAGTGAAAGTTAAAAACATAGATGTCTAATGCTAAAAAATCACTTCACGTTCAATTGCGTAAAAGGGGGCGTGGCTTGTCAATTGTATTACCAATCAGAGCGAGTTCAGTATTGTCCCGCAAAATATCTGCCACCGTCATCAGACCGCAAAGTAAAGTACCTTTCGTACATTTCGACGGGTTATACCTTCATTGAAAAACGAAATTTTTGTCCTTGTCAAAAATATCCTCCTATGAGAATGGTGCTATGCTAAGCATGCTTGAACTCCGATTTAACCCGCGTATAGGATTGTTAAAGTCGGAATTTCGGATAAGTTTATCCAGCCCGAAAAAATAGCCGCCTCCTTCTTCTTTTCTTCTTTTTAATAATTATTTTGTTTGTTTAGTTTCTGGCTTGATTGAGCTTGATCAAACCTTGATTGAATATAAAAATACATAATAATATGTTAGCTGAGTAACTCGTCCAAGTTTAGGTAATTTCGTAAACTGTGATCATGCTCATGTTTTGGAGATTAGTTTGGATCTTACATAGTAAGTAATTGATGTTATCTTGATAATGTACTGGCTAATATCTATTTTTGTGCTTAAATAAATAAATAAACTCCGAGGAAGTTATGAGTAAAACTGATCGTAAAAACAATATAACTATAGACCTCTCAGCTTTATATAGGTTGTCCAGTTGTATACAGGCAGCACACATTATAACACTTTCTTACGAAGCGTTATTTAGAATCACGAAGCGTGATGGGTTATCCGCTTATGGTCAAGGGTGCGCTTTGACCATACAAAACACCCTGTTGGTCAAAGGTGCCTTTGGGCAAAATTACGTATTATATTCTTTGTTGCACTAATCCGTGTTGAGGAAAACCTATTTAGAGGCTAAAAATTCCACACATATGTTACGTACTTAATACAGAGAAGTTTGTAAAGAGGTTCGAAATTTCGCCGATGCCTGCACTTGTCCGTTAGCTTAGTTGGAAGAGCGCTGGCATGACTAGCCAGCGGTCGCGGGTTCAAGTCCCGGCATGGATGGAATTTTCAGCCTCTAAATAGGTTTTTTAAAATTACCTATGTCAAAAGTGCGATTAGTCAAAATACCCTTTTTATCAAAGGTGACTTTGGGCAAGATTACGTTTGTCACAAGTGCGATTTGTAAGATTCGATTTTAGCTTGTGTACTTTGGACACTCATGTGCGAACTTTAGGTTGAGGTCTGTGTAACGGTTTTACACATTTATGTGTGCCTTTAGCTACATTTCTCAATTCTAATCTGTAAATATCTGTGTGTTATCGTAGGTTGCATAATAGTATAAGATTTTAGTTATAATAGCATATAAGTCAAGGTGTCCACATACCACTGTTTCCGGTTAGGGTTGGACCAAACGAGCATTTGGCAAAAAGCGTATTTTGGAGAATCGCGTCTTTGGCGAACCTCACCTAAGCACCTATGACGAAAACGTTTTGACGAATCGCGACTTCGGCAAACTACATGTTGGACCAAAAGAGCCTTTGACGAAAAACGTATTTTGACAAATCGCACAATTTATCATAAGCCGATAACCCAGCTTGATTCTTAAAATCACCGGCGTTCCTTTTTTTATCAATTTAATTTCCGTCCCGTCGCTTCTCACTAACCGCCATAAACGTACTTGACTGCCTTACCTTTTGAATAAAACCAACCATCGGTTACGCTGTCACTTACTATCGCCCAATCAACATTTAAATGACGCATGGCGCACAGAATGGACCAATCACAGTGATAAATTCTGCAGCACATCTTACGCTCATTGAAGTCGTCAAAATATAAGAAGCCCGTTTTGACAGCTACAAAAACCATAGAATCTAACCTAGATTGAAATCAAAAACATTAAAAATCTAAACTATGAGTAACTTTTCGGGCTACAAAATCAGTTTTTTCTTTCGAGCGTTAAATAATATGCCAGAGTATGTGTCTTTTTATGTATTTGTATGAGTAAATTCAAAGTAAAATGCATTTTTGTGTAGCTGTTAAAACGGGCTTCTTACATTTTGACAACTATACGTGTAAAGAGATGCACAGTGCTGGCCAGCCGAGAACTGTACACATTGATTATGTCACATTTTCGTGTCCAGCGGCCTTTTTTTTTCTAGTAAGAAGTGGAACAGCTGGAACAGCGGAGGCGCAAGGCTAGTTTTTAGCGTAGGTTCCATTTGTGCTCTCTATGACTAAGTGGAATAGTATGCAAGTGAATCTTGTCAAAAAATTTTGATATCTTTGTGCTTTTTTTGAGAAAATGTTTAAAATCATATTTTGATCGACTAAAATCACAGGGGCTAAGATTATAATATGGATAAAAGATTAACTCGTAGGGATCTTATTTCTGATTGAAGTATTTGATCGCATATACACAATCCTGATACTAGCATAAACGTGAAATCAGCCAAGAGCTACGCACCTTCCTCAAAGAGGCTTCCATTTGGTCCATTTGCTCTTTCCTCTTCTTCAACTGCCGGTCCACTTCCGCGAGCGACTTCTCCTTTTCCTCCACGTCCTTCCGCCGCGCCTCCACTGCCCTCCTCTGCTCCTCGAACTGCCGCCGCTGGTCCTCTAGCTTCTTGAATTCTTCTTGCAGGTGCTTCTTAGCTTGGGCGGTATCGTCGCCAGCCTTCGCGCTCGCTGTCCCAGCGGCCTGTAGTTTCTTGTTCGCGTCGTGCAGGTCCAGCTGTCGGCGTGAGGTGAGAAACTTTGGTGGCGGGAAATTTTGTGTGTTTGGTTTAAGTTGATAGTGGATTTGGGTACTGGTATTTGCGGCCTTTGTTGGTACTGAAAAAAGTGTCTGTGAGTTTGTCGTGACCGTTCGGGGGTAGTTCTGGGGTATTTGCTGGCGCAGAGATTAACAAAAGATTTGGTGGTACAAGTTGTTTGTAGTCGCTGTCTTTAATTTAATTTAAATTACTGCACAAATAGGGATCCACCAAAAAATTCAATTCAGAGAAACATAGTACTGAAGTAAATAATTGCAATATTTTACAAAAAATAGGCTAAGCTGATTTAAAAGCTTCTCAATGTACAAAAGCAAATTTAAATGTAGATACTTTAAGTTGACACAGGAAAAATAAATCGGCTTCAAGAATGAAAATTTTGATACAATGATGTGAAGTGAAATCAAAAGAAGCAGAAATTTATTTCGCAATTATGTTTTTTACAAAATGTCATGAATTTTTTTATAACGGCAAAAGTACACAATACTGAAGAACATGTAATGACTCTTAAAACTTACGCTAAGCTAAAGTAAACAGTAACACTAAACATCTTGACAATGAACGATAACAAGTCAACAAAAATGTGCTAAATGATAATCAAAATTAATATACTGCATAAAATATTTAAAGACATTTTCAAAATACCATTCCACTCACGTTCCAATGTCGATGATGAACAAAAATAAATGAAGAAAATCTAACATAAATGACAATATGACTGAGGAAGGTTGGAGGTATCCCGCGGAGGCAGTGCAGCATGCTCACTATGACAGTAACAGTGATTCGCGATGAACCAATTGAACAACTAAAATACATTGATGATGAAAATTTTGAACAACTACACAACGACTGAAGCGATCAACTTGAAATGGCTTGGGTCAATCAAGGGTACAATCACAACCACAAAATTGCTGCTTGAACAATCAGTTCACGAATTTCATGTGCATGTTTATATTGCATGGACGGTGCAGTCGCGTTGCACACAATGGATAACAAATAATTGTGCCCTCTCTCTGAGCGAAGACCTGTGCCAAATAGGCTTATAAAATGTAATTTTCTCTACTCATTGTCCGTATTGATTGATGCAACCAGACGAGTAGATTCATTGATTTTTACTGACATTATATCCACCATAGATAGCTATAAAAATAGGATAAAGTCCTTTCATTTAATTATTTATGTACATTCTTCACAAAATATGTTTAAGAATGCAGCAAGTGCAGAAACCTTTCATGGATAGGTAAGAATCTGCTTATGCGTTTTCTCAATTATTTCAGTGATTTAATTTATGTTTTCAATCATCTCTCTTTTTGATAGTCTATCAGTTGCCCCTTGATTCACCCAGCCCTGCACTCGCTCCGGATGACCCTCCAACTGACCTGGCTCTTCTCCAACTCCTGCACCAGCATCTCGAGCTGCGCCTGGCACCGCTCGCGCTCCGTAGCCAGCGCCCGCGCCTCCGCCTGCGCCGCTTCCAACTGCTTCTGAACGCCCTGCACGTCTGCTGGTCCTCGCGCTTGCAGCTGGTGCAACTGCTGTTGTTGCGCTTGACACTGCTTCTCTAGCATCTGTAAGCGCTGCTGGCACTCGGAGAGGGCTCGCTCAGCCGCGATGGCTTTCGTTTTCTCGGCTTCCACCGCCACACGCCACTTCTCGATCTCGCCGGCGTTTTGAGCCTTCTTCTCCGCTTGCTCTGCGCGCTGGCGCGTCGCGTCGCGCTCTTTTGTGACAGTTTGGACTTGCTGTTGCAATTTGGCGATCTCTCTGTCGCGGCCTTCTAGGACGGATTTCGTTCCTCGCTCGGAGTCTTGCGCCATCTTTCTCTGCTCCTCTTTCAGTCTGCGCACCTCTTCCCTCTGCTTTTGAAGCTCGGCCTCGGAAGCGTTCAGTTCACGCTGGAAGTTTACCAACATGTCTTGGGACTTCTCTAGTTGCGCGACTAGTTGGTCTCGTTCTATTGTCAGCTGTTTCGTGTCGGCTTCTAGTTTGACAATCTGCTTTTCAATAGCATCCGCTTGTTTGTCACGTTGTTCCAATATCGACGCCATCTTTTCTCTATCCCGTACGGACTGCGCAAGTTCCTGTTGCAATTTGACTAATGTCTCTTGCGTCCTATGATTCAAGGTCATTTGCTGCTGTTCGATATTGCGCCTGGTGTTCTGTATCTCAGCCCTGAGAGCATCTCTTTCCTGTTCTATCTGGCGCATTTCCAATATTGTCCTCTCAAGCCTTTCATGCATACGGCCTAGTTCATTAGTCATTCTTTCATACTCCACTCTAGTCGACTCATTAGTCTCTTGGTATTTCAAGAGATGTATCTGAGACTTCTCCAATTCTTTGGCCAGTCTTCCAGCTTCCATCTCAGTGGAATCACGTGCTTGGATTGCCTTCTCCAGTTTGTCTCTAAGACGTTCGATCTCGAGTCTATCCTCAGTCCTAGCTTTGTCTCCAGCTACCGCTTGAAGCTTCATGCGTTCGATTTGCTGCAGTTCACTTTTGAGTCTCTCGTTGTCTTTGTCTAGCTGCTCGGATCGCAGCTTCATTTTCTCGCACCTATCTCTGAACTTTTCACACTCAATGTGAGCGCGTTCTAAATCCGTCCTCTGTTTCTCCAAAGCCACACTCAACTTCGTGACTTCACCCTTGGAGATCTCCAATTGTATATTGACTTCGTGTAGTTTAGTTTCCACCTGATCCTTCTCAGCTTGCATCTTCTGAAGCTCGATTTGCGAAGCCTGGTGTCGTTCTTGGTGTTTATCTATCTCTGCTTGCAGTCTGTTAAGTTCTGTGCTCCATTTGTCCTGTTCGAATTGGTATTTACCTCTAAGGCCTTCCGTGCGCTCTAACTCAGTGCGCAGTCGCGTTACTTCCTCCTCTGCTTTGCGTGCTCGTTCTAATTCAACGTTGGTCTTCTCAAGTCTCGCCCTCAGCCGTTCCACCTCCAGTTTCGTTCGCTCGTGCTCCTCTTTACTGTCGTGATATTTTCCGTATCTAGACGCGTATCTTTCGGCCTCTTCCCTCGCCCCACTTGCGTCTTGTTTAACCTTATCTAACTCAGCTTGTACTCTTCTTAGCTCCGCGGATACCTTGTCATGTTTGTCGTACATTTTTTCTAGTTCAATTTGTACTCTTGCCATTTCTTCCTGCGTCTTCTCGTTTGATGCCTGCGCTTTACCGCATTGAGTCATTGCCCTGTCGTATTCGAATTGCAAACGTTCAATATCTGCAACTAGTTTATCCTTCTCAGCTTGATGTCTTCGAAGTTCAATTTGGCTCTTCTCGTAACGTTCTCGGACCATTTCAATGTCAACGCTCAGCCTATCCATGTCTTCTTTTGCCTTCTCCTCTTGTTCCTTTGTCCGGGCGATCTGTAAGGAAGATCTGTCATACATCTCCTGGAGTCTAGCGAGTTCATCTTGCATTTTTCGCTGGTCTTCGCGCGCTTTCGTCGATACATGAACGTGTTTCTCTAGTTCTAGGTCTAATCGGTCTTTGTCCGCTTCTAGGATCTCTATCTTATTCTGGAGGCGGTATATTTCGTTCTGGGATCTGGAAAAAGAATTTTGGATTGAGTAAAAATGTAAGTTTAATTTGTTAAGATTAGGAAGACATTGAAGACCCGCTTTGTGCCACCTACCAGAATATGATTGCGTTTCTATCATAGTAATCAGAAACTGTAAATATTGTGTGTAATGTGAAACGCAATCTGGCGATTTAAATAGCGTAGCTTTTTCTGGCGGTCAAATAACCGACTATAAGTGTATTTGTATGATAAATCACTAACAAAATCGTCGAGAGTACTTATTCGGTACACCTTTTGAAGTGCTAATACGATCGGTCATTCTAGTACTCGCAGTAGTGATACAGCCATTCATTTTTAGATACGCTTTCTTTGGATGTTAATAAACCAAAATGATTGAAATAAGATCAAAGTCAAGAAAAACAAATTACATTTGAAGATTCTTGAATAAATAAGATTAATGAAGGAACTGAACGCAGGTAATAACTATATAGACATATTTATTTCAGGTAACGATTGTCATCAAGTCAGGGAAAACTTACCGAGAAAGGAATATTATTATTATTTATTTGGGAAACTTGCAGCTTACATAATAAATGGACAGAGACTTAGAATAACTACACATAAGCTAAGAATAAGTTTCCGCATATAGTAACATATGGGAAGCTATTACTCATTTGATCTACGACCATCTTTTCCATTAAGCTGATCTTCAACGTCTCTCTAACTCACTCAACCCTTAACCTAGGACAACCATCGTCACCAACACAAGACGACATCCAAAGTAGAAAGTACCTATCATACTTTTCCAACATCTTCTCGTATTCTTTGTGCGCCGTCTCCTTCTCCTCGACAGATTTCTGGGATAAGTAGAGCGCTTTGTCGAGTTTCTCCTTGAGGATCTCGACTTCTGTGAGGGCGCCGTCGCGTTCCATCTGGAATTGGGAGGTGGGGATTAGCCTTTGAGGTGGTTGATATTAGTCAAGCGGTGGCTATTTATGTGGTTTCTGATCGTCTTGAAGAAACAAACTGAGGTAGAGAAAGTCGAAGATTGTGTCTACGCCCTTATTAGAAAACTTTTAGAATTCAGTAAAAAAAAATGTAAATCTTATAACTTTATTATTATTAGAGTAACTTGATATTTGGCATTTATTGAGACTTGAAAAAAATCCAAAAAAAAATTTTTTACTTTTTATTTTTTATTTCTTTTTCAGATTTTCTATGGTATTTAAACAATGTCACTCGAATCTAAGTTTAATGCAAGTTCCTTACTCATAAGATAGCTATACTCCATTCCACGAAACGACCTCCCAAAGAAAATCGTTCATGTGCGCCTATTGGTTAATGTTAATGCGCGTGACCTTCAATAGCCACTGCATTAAATAAACCTACCCTATGAAGCGGACCGTCTTCGCTTATTGTTTCGCTTATCTCTAGCCGCGCGTATTGACCAATGAGATGCGAGTATTTTGTTCCCTAGGAGTTCGTCCGGTCGCAACGACTTCGTGGCTTGGACCACCATCACCTGGACGAGGCTAGCCACAGACAGGCACACTTGGCGCGGAATGGAGGAGGCCTATGCTCGACATATGAGCAATCCAAATTAAAACAAACATTTTATCTATTTAATAGTGATAAGAGAGTAAATGAATTTGATTGAAGTGAATCTATTGATAAGTATTTCTATTTATTAACATTAATTTTTACTATTAGCTTTTAGCTTGAAAGTTTATTATGATTTTAAGCGAGTGAAATTATATTGATTGAGTAGTAATTATCTTCATTACTATAATTTTTTCAATTATAAATTGGCTTGAATGTTAATAAAATTACCTTTTTAATTTATGGCCAGTTATCATAAAAGTGAATTTATTAAAAAGGATGCATGTAATGTTTTTTTTGGAAATAAATGGCTTATTATTATTGTTAGGGGTTCATCTCCTGAAACGGAGTATAGCAATCTTCTTACCGTAAGTTTCTGATGTTGTTGGTGCGCTTTCTCCCATCTCTCTCTAAGCACGTCCAGCTCGGTAGAAGCGCTGTCTCTGTCCCTCGCCGCTCTATTGGCTGCCGCTGCTGCCGCCTCGGCCCTCTCTCTGGCACTCGCCGCGTCAGCCAATGCTGCATCCCGCTCCTTCTGGATGCGTGTTACTAGGGCCTGAGATGGATAAAAGCAGGTTGGTTAGAGATCGTTCATTAATCACGTAAGGCTCGAAACCGGGGGGGGGTTGTAGGAAATACCTTCCATTTGCCTATTATTTTTAAGCAGGTCTGACCAGCCATCCGACTGTCGGAGCATTTTATCGCTGTGGTAACTCTCCCATGGCACGCACTCCGTAGTACAATTATTATGGGTTACCGTAGGCACTGACTGAAAATCAGCGCTGAGTGATCACTTCCTCAGCACAACGCTGAGTCAGCTGCCTTTTGTGGCAACTTAGGTACACCACAGCAATTGCGGTAAAAAACGACGTTTAGCCCAAGTTTGCCAATAAACAGTATTTCGATGGCTTATGTAAATATACAGGGTGTCCGCACTAACTACGTAATATAGTTATATAAACAGTGATCGGAAACGGGTATGTTGTAACCAAATTTTTTTCATAATTCTTCTCAAGTGAACAAGAATCATTTAGCTTCTTCGCCGGGTTATTGTTTGTTGGTGGCAATAAATATTTTGAAAACCTATTTACAGATTGTGGGTTTGCAATTTCAAGCGCTGAGGTAGGTATGTGAACATCTCAGATACTCAGGTTTCCTCACGATGTTTTCCTCCACGGTCAGCGAGTGGTATTGCTACTACAACTTCACAAATAACTTAGAAAACAAAGTCCTTCGTACATGCCGAGATTCGAACCCATGGCCTCCTAAATGTGAGGCTCGCATTCTACCGCTCTACGACCACCGCTGCCTTCTATATTAAAAGATATACCTACAATTATTACAATCAATAAAAATTGTAGAGTGAGCGAGTGAGACGGCTGCCAGACGTAACAGTAGCCTTAAACTATGACAGTCAAACTATAATCCCCACGCATTAATATGGGCCTGTGATATAATCGTGATACACCCAGTATATTTAGTCCTTGGAAAAAGTTGGCAGGGTTCCATTAAAATCTATCCTGTTCCATATAGAAGCCCAACGGAGATGTCAGACTATCGGAAATGTCTAGCTCTCTTTTTTCGTGTCACATAAGAACAGGCCACAATAATGTGAATCTTAGTAAAAAGTTGATAAAATGTAAGTTCTACTATCTATGAATCACTTACCAATTTTTATACAAAATAAGTTTCCTAAATTTTTACAAAATAAGGCCATACCTACATATTGTCTAGTACTTCTTCTCAGGTATATTATTTCTGGTGTACAATGGAGAATTTTAATCTAATAAAATCCTACCCGATCTAAACTAATCTAATACCATTATCTTAATGCCTTGTCTAGTTGAGACTAGAGAGACTCTAACTTGTAGGCTTACTTCAAAGCTGCGCATCGGAGATTGAACCGGAGACCTCGAGATTGAGGTGCTACCAAACTACCAATGATCTTAACAACCCGTGCTTGTCACACTGAAAAGAACTATCCGATCTAAGCTAAGCGCGTTCTATCTGCGTTCTATTGTATCTTTTGAACAGAACTTACATAATCTTCTAAACGACACATACTTAAATCTCGCCAAGCTGAACGGAACTAATTTGTAAGTTGTATCTTACCGTTCTGAACGGAACTAACTTGTTGCTTGCCATTCTGAACGGAACTCATACTTGCATCTTGCAACACTGAACGGAACTTAGGTACTTGTAAACTTAGCCTTGAATAGAATGTAACGAGACGAACCTGAGCTTTATCGTGCTTGTCCCGGAAACGGTCTCCGTCCAGCTGGGCTGTGTCACGTTCCTTCTGCAGTCGCGCGGCCTGCCCTAATGCTTTGTCTAGCTGAGACTGGAGAGACTCGAAGTCGTAGGCCTGCTTCTCGCGGTCCACTTGAAGCTGGAGAATAGATTAGGTATGTACTAGTTCTAGTTCGACAGGAGATTTCCGCACTTACCCCCGGTTTCTCATACACTAACGGGCTTTAATCTACTGTTGACAGCTGTGAGTGTTTTTTTTTATATGCACTTTGGTCAATTTGTACGTTGTACGTAGCAAGTGCTGAGTTATGTCAATACCCCAGGCACTAGGGTTTCCTCACGATGTTTTCCTTCACAGTTAGCGAGTGGTATTGCTACTATAACTTCACAAATGTACGTAACTTAGAAACAAAGTCATTGGTACATGCCGGGACTCGAACCCGCGACCTCTTGAATGAGAAGCCGGCGTTCTACCGCTTCGCTACCACCGCTTCCAAATTAGATATGTTAAGAGGGGTTAGTTACGTCATCTCGGCCGCTTCTAAAATTGGCGAATAACGCTTTTTTTTGGGTAATGGCTGTAAATCAGCGCTGCCAAGATCACTGCGTTGACTTGGTTGTATAATGCTGAGCCTCGACCCTTTGTCGTAATACGTCAATAAATGCTTTCTATTTCTATTTCAGGTGACTTTTCACTTTTCAAAATTGTTATTGTTAATCTGGGCCCTTATCAGTTTTACATAATTACATAAGGGACGAGTTTCCTGGGTACAAATGGATGATTGGCAAACGAGTACCATTGCCGGGTACAATCTTGGTCTCTTTCGTGTGCTGCCATCTAAACAACATTAGGTACAACATTACTTAAATAAAGTAAAAGTAAAAACATTTATCTGCAATGAATGTGTAGTACAGCTGTGAAATACCAACATAATTTTGTCGCGTGGGTTTCTAGACGCTCTTAAGCGTTTCGTTGAAAGCTTTTTTTGAATCTGCTCAAGCTCCTGTCCGGCTTTTCTGAGCTCTTTTTGACATTTGTGGAGCTTTCGCGTGTCTCACCTAGCTTTCTCCAACGTCTTTCAAATTTGTTGAAGCTATTTGTACTATTTGTAGAAGTTGATAATTATTTTTTTGCGGTTCTGAGATACTCATTAGCGTTTCAGAGCTGCTTTCGAGCCTTTGCAAGCTCTTTTTGAACCTGCTCAGGTTCTTCTCAAAGAGGCCTTTGAGTTATTATTTTCAGAATCTTAGCTAGCTATCCCGAACCCGTCTCGAGCTTTTTAAAGCTACATCGAGTTTTATCGAGCTCCTTTTTGAGTATTCCAGAGCTTTTTACTGCTATTTTGAGCTCCTGCTGAGCTTAAAAACGATATATGCCGCCTCTTTCTTACAAAAATAGATGGTACAACTAGCTGAATTTACTTGTGATCGAAATGTGACCCTGGCAGCAACAATAAAGGTCAACGCTTTTCTTAATTCTGGTTTCATAAAAATTCCTCATACAAAATGGCTACTTAAGTGACATATTCAGTCTGGGTGTATTTTGTTTTTGATGTCCTTGCCTGGTTACAGGGTATCCTAGTTTGGGACCAGGACCAGTGATTGTGTTGTATGGAAGTTATTTATTTATTTTAGAAGTGGTGCAAGTCTGCTTAAACAAATTAACATTAAAATTGTTCCTTACCTTTCTGTTCTCAGCGGCAGCCTTGTCCAGCTTCTCTTGCAGCTTGTCGATTTCGGAGTGCGCCATGTCCAGCGCCGCCTGCAGCTTGTCTTGCTGCAGCTGTGACTTGCCGAGCGTGGCCTGAGTGCGCTCGAGCTCCTCCCGAGCCTTCTCGAGCTCGCCGGTGGCCTTGTCGCGCTCCGAGTGGAGGCGCGAGATCGAGGATTGCACCCTGGGAATCCCAACATTAAGATAAGCGGTGGTAGCACAAAGGTAGAATCAATTAATTAATAATAATAATAATAAACATTTATTTCGGATAGAACAGAGATCCATAGTGTTGTTAGTAGCCTTAAATACTAAAACTAAACTAGAAGTACAAACTATGTTAGTAGGTTTAAAAACTTATTTTTAATAAGACCCACTCATTCATTACTTGACACAGGCCACCCCCAAGGCACTTCTTTCTGTCCTCGGCCACCGTCATCCAGTCGCTGCCAACAATTTGCCTCGGACCGTCGGTCGAGCGAGCTGGTGGGCGTCCTACGCTGCGATTGCAAATTCTCTACCCTCGAGAACTTTCGCACTCCATCGACCAAAGGTGGAATGACCTCATATTCGAGAGGTCATGGGTTTGAATCTTTGCTTTCATTTGTGAATTTGGAGTTGTAATTCTACTCACTAACGGTAAAGGAGAACATTGTGGGGATGTTCACATACTTTAGCGATGTATCGCCGACGCGCAGGCGCACGCGCTGCAGGACGTATATCGAGTATATACCGAGGTGCAAAATTATGGTAAAAAGACAGGAACGAGGAGAGAAAGTGGGAGAGTATTGGTAACAACGCTCTAACTCTCTGACAAGACAAGGCTTACATCGACTGATTCGAATATTAAAAAGAAAATAGGGATAGGGTCTATGTGCTTTTAATATTCTTGTCGGTTGATTAAGGTGTTAAGGGTGGAAGACTTTTCATCATGGCTAAGATTGCGATTGATTAGGCATAGTAAGGTTTCCAATTATTGTTCTTTCGCTCTGATATTAAACTGCACACACACACTAACATTTTGTTGCAGTCTTATATACTCGTAGCATCAAAGAATTTTCTAAAACACGAGTTTCAGTTTCAACATTAGTAAACAATAGTAACTATAGTCGAGTTTCTTTGAACTTACAACACTATTTCATTGAATCTTAATTGTACACAACTACAATTAGCCTACGAGTAAAAAAACCATAGAAGTATTTCTTCCTACAAAATTCACTCTCAAAAGTAGCCCCTGTCCTCTCCATTAGTTTGTATTAGTCAAACGAGCGTAAGATGTACTGTAGAGTAAATCACTCTATGATTGGTTAATTCTGTGCACCATGCGTGACGACGTGAACGTTGATTGGGCGATAGTAAATGACAGCGTAACTTAGGATTGGTTTTATACAAAAACGTCAACACATTGACTTCGTGATGTATAACCCGTCGAAATATATAGGTATCTCGCAAAAAAGCGTTCTGACGGCGGCAGGTGCATAGATATTTCACCGGGTAATACTGAACTCGCTCCTATTGCTAACACAATTTACAAGCCCCACCCGCCTTCCCACAATAGTAATTTTTAACGCTGGTTAGACACCTAGGTTTTTAACTATCACTGCAGTTAGCTCACTCACCGATCATACTCCTCCTTCAAGCTATCCTGTTCGGTTTGTGCATTTTCCAGCTTAGCCTTGAGTCGGTACACCTCACCCTGGGATTTTTCCAGTTTATCCTGTAAGCCTTCCGCTTCCACTCTTGCCCTTTCACTGTCCGCTTGAGTGACTCGCAACTCTGCTTGCATGCGCCTCAGTTCTTGCGAAGCTTTATCAGCCTTCTCTTGAACTCGATCTAATTCTTGCGATGTCGTTAAAGTGCTCCTCCCAAACGTCGTCTGCGATCTTTCCAGCTCATGTTTAAGCCTCTCGTTTTCGAGTTCAAGTCTTGCGAGTCTCTGCTTGGCTGCTTCCCAGTCGGCGCCTGATCGTCCTACTTCGCTGGCTGCCTTATCCAGTTCCGCTTTAGACTTGCCCAGTTCTGATTGCGAGCTCTCGAGTTTGGCTTCTAGACGGTCTTTCTCAGCTTGAGCCCTTTCAAGTCTCGCGCCGAGTTTCTCGACTTCGCTTTCTAGCGAGTGGAGTTTCATTTTGTAGTCGGCTATTTCTCTTTCGTGCAGCTCGCGTTCTTCATTCTTTTCGTGTTCAGCTCTGTCTCGTTGCTCTCTCAGTTGTTGTATTTGCTTCTCCTTGTCTCCTATGACTTCTTCTAGAGAGGAGAGGGCGCCTTCGGAGGAGCAATGGTGGGCTTGCATCGCATTTAGTCTAGCGCGAGCCATGTCGACTTGATTGTCTTTCTCTTTGAGCAAGTCTTCGAGGTTTTCGATCTGGAATTGTTCGGGTTTTATTAGGGATATTGTTATGCAAGTAGTGAAAATAGGTTACAGTACAGTTTGAGTTTAAAAGCTGTTGAGTGGTTAGTAAATTAAAAGCAAAATAAAATAAAAGAAAGAAAAAAAACCATAGCATACCTTGTTTTACTAGCGTAAGTACGAGTACAGTTCACAAATAAGGAATAAGAAACAGCACTGAAATAAATAATGATAAAAAAATAAACGTAAATATAATCAACACTGAGAACAATCAGCGCCATTCGGTGGTAGAGTTTTTCTTACTCGTCGTTGTTTCGAGAGCCATAAGAGCTACAACAGAATAAGCCCGACTGTCGCTGACAATAAAAATACCAGAAAATAAAACCGTTGCAATAAAGACAATTACATAAAATGACACATAAAACAAAAATAAAACCTTTCGCGTTAAAACTTTCAACGCAGAATCCAATTTAATATTAATTTGTGTAATGGTATAAAACATTTTTTTCTAAATATCTATTCTCCTTATTACTTTTTCTCATAAAAAGCTCAAAATACGTTACTTTCAAAGATCCACTTGCTTAAGATTAAATGGATCGTAAAAGATGAACGGAAAATTCGATAATATCTTTGGAGAGAGTCTGTTTTTCACAGAATGATCTTTAAAATATTTACACTTTCAATACCTACGACAAAAACTACTGTATAAAGAAGTACGATGTGAAACAAACATAAAAACTTTGATTCGTTTGATGTTAATACTCGGATCTCGTGACCAACTCAGTGAGCAATTGAGTACGTCCTACCTCTCCATTTAATACGTTAGTCCAGGGGTTCCCAAAACTTATTCAGTTCGCGGCGCGCACTTACAGGTTTTTGGTCTTATTTATAAAGACATCATTGATTGGATCATCACAAAATACCCACCAAGTGCGACTCGGACTCGCGCTCGAAGGATTCCGTTATCTATACAACATTAGACGCAAAGATCGAGAAAAAACGGCAAAAAATTACGTTTGTTGTATGGGAGCCCCCCTTAAATATTTATTTTACTTTAATCTAATTATTCCTTTTCGAAGCAAATATAGAACTAAATATTCTGTGAATATTTTAAGCTTCTACCTATTGCTGTTATTAATATCGAGCAAAAAACGGCAAAAAATTACGTTTGTTGTATGTGAGCCAACCTTAAATATTTATTTTATTATGTTTTTAGTATTGCTTGTTGTAGCGGCAACAGAAATACATCATCTGTGATTCATGTCATGTCATTTCAACTGACTAGCTATCACGGTTCGTGAGATACAACCTGGTGACAGACAGACAGATAGATAGACAGACAGACGGACAGACAGACAGACAGACGGACAGTCATGTCTTAGTAATAGGGTCCTGTTTGGCACCATGCGGGTATGAAACCCCTAAAAAGAACCCAAGCCACGGATAAACCTTGTCGGTTTCGGAGGTTGGGATGGGAGGTACGTTGTGTGTATTTTATTATTATTTTTAATAAACGTTTAAAAAAAAGCCTTTACAAGTAGCAAGTAAGATTGGTACTAAAACGTCCAAATGTACGTAACGAGGCACGAGTTCAACCGATGATCAACCATCGCTATAAAAAGGGGCATATTTAAATGTGATTTCTTACTATTACTGAAAATTTTAGATTTAGAAAGTGTTATCTGACATTGAAGTTTTATTTAGACCCAGGTTCGATTCCCAGTGCGGGCATGTACCTATGTTTATTTTCAAAGTTACGTACATCTGCGTTTTGTAGTAGTAATACCAAACGCTAACTGTGAAGGAAAACATCGTGAGGAAACCCGCGCCTTGTAGCTTTGTATTGACTTGTCTTTCCTAAGGGCTAGGCCGACTAAGCTCTCAGGATGGTATAGGTGCTGGGCAAGCATACTCCATCTAAAAGACAGTGTCGCAGGCACTGCAGCGTCCGAGTGGTCCCTTCACTTCACCCACCTAGTGTGAGTGAAGGTGCCACTGGACACTGTATAAATCATCTCATTACATAGACGCAAAAGCTATTTCTTAGTGCAGTCGGACGTATTTTTATTAGAGGGGGTTTATTTTATCATAGTGTAACAATTTTTTCACAATACTAAGGCTTAGTTATTATAGAGCCATATTTTTTATAGTGAATCCGGAGAAGAGACAACCGGGACATCTCGCGGCGCCCCAGTTTTCTCTTCACGGCGCCCCAGGGCGCCAAACCGCACTCTTTGGGAACCCCTATGTTAATCTATTTATATGTTTATATTTATAGGTAACTCGAATAGCAGCTGTTATTAATTTCATCGAATGTCATCGATTGATTTTATATCGAGACATTTTTATCGAGCTGATGTGGAATTATTATGCGCCCTCTATTTTTACTTTCTATTCCAATTCTATTTCTACAGGTTTATTTCTAAAATGCGCAATACCTGAGACACCCCAATTAGAGTTTGTGTTTGGCAACAACATTTGTTCTTTCTCGTTTTTTTTCTTAGATTTTTATATTTCGAACTAGCTGACTCGGCAAACGTTGTTTTCCATATTAATTAGCCTACAACCCATTTTCAGACCTACCAAATATACACAAAAAAAATCATAAAAATCGGTGAAGCCGTTTTGGAGGAGTTCGATAAAAAACACTGTGACATGAGATTTTTGAATATTAGATTTATTTTCGAGACAGTTTTGAGGAATGAAAGACTTGAGATTTTGCAGTAATGTCCTTAATACTATTCTTCTGATAATACTGGCCGTGATATTATTTCTGAACTGGCCTGCTTACTAGGTTCAGAAACGTTTCCTCTATCGAGTAATTTTACAGGCGATAAGTACACAATTTCCGTAAAAAAGCGGCCATGTTTTTAACCACTGGAATTGACAGTGATTGATTGTCTGGGCAATAACGGCAGTAAAACGAAACTAAATATCATAACCTCTTGATAAATATTTACTTTGTAAAAATAACGCAGCAAATAATATTTAAATGATAAATATCACGGAAAACAAAATACTTAAATTGTTAAAATAATCTAGGTTTCAAATCTGGAATAAGCCCATATTTGTTCACTGCTAGACATAGGCCTCCCCCAAAGCACGCCACTTTTTTCTGTCTTTATCCATCTTCGTCCAGCTGCAGCCAGTAATCTGCTACAGATCGTTGTCCAGCGAGGTGGTAGGGGTCCTATGCTGTATTTGCCAGTTTGAGATCTACACTCGAAAAACTTTTGACAATCGGGTCAAAAGTTTTTGGAGTGTTACCGGTTCATCTGCAAATATGACCAGCCCACGGCTACGTCAACTTGCTCATCTTTTAGGCTATCTCAATCACCGAATTGTCTCATTGGGTGTAGCGTAAGAAATAGAGTGGTTTAGTTATTAATACTGAAGATATGGTCTTGGAGTAGTGTAATTATATTATTGATATTGAATATGTATCATCATCATCGCCCAGTGCAGGACATAGGCCTCCTTCGTGGTTTTCATAACCATGAGGGGTTTTGCCATAATCGCCACGCTTGGCAGGCGGGTTGGCCTATATGTATCCTGGTTGTATAATAAAGTGTTATCTTTCTATCTATCTATATGGTCTTCAGCATCGAACATTAAACCACTCCCAACAAGCAAAAGATTTAAATTTTATATTTTACTTTTTCATACTATCTTCAAACTTCAAGAGGTTTATTCGTATGATAAAAAATACTCTTGCTTATTGGTAGTGGTCCAGTTGTCAAATTGCTAAAGTAAAGATTTTCAGGTTGCCCGTTCTTTACGCCGAGCCCTGTATTGTTTGAAATTTTAATCTCATGATGACCGAATCGAGGATCAAAGTGTGAAAGGCTGAAAACCGACCCAGAAAACTTCGTGTGTCTTGGGTCTTAGCGTTTGGCAGGTCTAAGATTAGATTGGAACTCTTTACAGAGAGTCTCTCTTTGTGTCTTTATTCTCTGGTTTTACCTCTTAAGTTTCAAAATTTTGTCATGACGGGGAAATTAAGTATGCTTCGTGTGTGGGCTGTGATAAGGCTATGATAGATAGTTAGGATCCCTAGTGTTGTCACTATTATTACTTGGCTTCAGCTGACTTCAGTAATTTTTTATTATGTAACTTTGTACTTCCCTTGCAGCACCAATGATTTTGGAATAATTTGATTTTGGAATAATCACCTAATTCAACCAAAATTATCATCGGCCCTTATCTGAACCTGATTATTTTTTTATTATTCCTTTCTCTGTAGATCATTGATTATCTGATCATTCCTGAAATGATCACATAGGTACTAATAGTCAACAGCGTTATCAGCCTGCCGCTACCAACTTATGCACTCTTATGTGACCTGATTATATCTTGAACCTTACTTTGCACCACAGTGATTATCAGTTCCATGGTCAGCCGGTTCTAGCCTTCTCATCATGGGCGCGTCTCTGTGAAATCATCCTAAGCTAAGATTACTAGTACGTCTACCCTTAGCAAATATTATCAGTACCTTTCTCTGCAGCACGTTGATCTTCCGATCCTTGATCTCGGAGTGGTCGCGCAGCTCGGCGAGCTCGTGGGCGGCTCCCATGGTCTGATGGGTCTTCTTGTCCAGCATTCGGCTCTTCTCCTCAAGGCGCGCCTTCAGCTCTTCCACCTACAGTGAACGACTTTGTGAGGAAGCCATTTTACGACTGTTGGAGCTTAGAGGCTAAACATTTGTTATGGAAAACTGGGTTTCGGTTCTATCAAGATAACCCTTCTGTCGTCATCAGGTATTTTGGAAAACATGAAAGAGATGTTTCTAGGCAGGTCAAATAATGCTTTTACATGTTTTGAAATTGTGAACCCACTTTCAGCTCTTTAACAAAACTGAAACCTATGTACTTTTCTTAAAATAAACTATTTTGATAAACCATTTGACTATAGAAGGTGAGAAAAATAACGTCACATCCATCACCTTATCATCTACTCACATCAGTCTGCAGCATACTGTAGTGTTCTTCTTTTGCGCAGAGCGACTCCTTGAGTACGGCTATGTGGCGCTGGTAGTCCTGATGCTGCTCCTCCAAGGCCTTCATCTTGGCAGCCATGGCCAGGATTTCTTGGTCGCGCCTCTGTATCTCCAACCGAAACTCGTCCAGCTACGATTTAGCACGAGTCCAGGCAATGTAAGAAAGATCTTTGGAGATTAGCTTTGTTCGATCTAGAGCTGAGTCTAAACTTGGTATAGCAAAGCTAAGCAATCGTGAATGGCCTTCAGGATTGCCATGACGATGGTATGCCAGATTCAGATGCGAGCCACTAGATCCATTTTCGTCTAATTGTAATGGAAGAGTTTGTCAAAACATACTAACTACGTAAAAGAGAGAGAAAAATTATGAATTATAATCTAGTAAAATATCATCTTTAGTAAGATGTTCGTTAGGTTAGATGTTAGTTTTGATAATGTAATTTTTATAGTAGTGACGAAGGTTTTGGCTAGAGGGCTTATTTGGAAATTGTTTAGGAATAAATTCTAAGCTAAGATTAATGTTTCATGGTAATGTTATATAGCGAAGGTAAATGCAGCAATTAGCTCTAAATTTATTCTAAAATAGCTTTCCAAATGAGCACAATACAAGTCAAATTAGATTGCACACCACACTAACAAATAATATTCAGTGCAATTGGAAGACATTAAGTCGATTCTTCACGATTCATTTACACATGCGTTCTTATGTTCACTACACTTACTTATGCATATGAACATAACAACTGTATTTTCTATTAAACATACCTAAGTTAGTAAAAACCATTACATATTTTAGGGTAACTGGATTAAAAAAAACTGGAAAACTTCCTACTTTTGAAAAATATTGTATTATAGACATAGAAAGCTTTCCAGCTACTTTAAATACTGTTTGAAACATCAACATTTATTTGATAAATCTTGAAAAAGGGGCGCCCCATTTGTGATACATTTATCTAAAGTATGGGAAACACTGAATGATGGTCTACGATGAGCTAAAACAGGTCAATCGTGGTGATGATACTATCTAACTGATGGAGTGGCGCGATGCTACATCAGCTCTTAATGAGGGCGATCACACCGAAAGCAGAATATTATGAACAAAATTAACAAACTCAACGGAGTTCAATCGATGGTTTACAACGCTTCGTTGGAATAAGGACAGACTTCAAGTCTTTTAACAGTCTTTCCACTACCTCCAATGGTGTCATCAATCTCACACGCTTCATAAGGATTTCAAGTAACAATATCATCTAAATTACTCGACTCTAAAGGCCCTACCTTATTAACAAAATATATCCTATCATTATAATAATTCAATTCGACATTTATTTAGATCTCTTTACTCATGTTTAAGAATATAATCTCTCTTATCACGAAAATATCCTTTTTAATAACAATTGAACATTATTTGTTTCTTTCATAGATACCATCATAGTTTTTTACATTTAAAAATATAATTATAGTAGTTAGGTTATATATCAACGAATCAACACATTACGGTGACTACGAATGGCTTGACGACCTCCTTGCCAGTAAGAGAGGCCGCCATTAAAGCATTAATTGACATTGACTCGGTTACAGTGTTGTCGCACTGTAGAGGGAGCGGGGCGTGTTTCTCAGCACCGGGCGGGGGTAGGCCGGCGCGGTCGGCACACTGGTCCCATCCTTCAGTACCCTCACGTCGTTCAGGAGGAAACTTACTTGTCTCTTGAAGGGTGGGTCGGCCTTATCGAATAGCGAAGCGTGAGAGGGGAAGGACGGCGGCGGCGGCGAGCAGTAGGAGGCCAGCTCGCTCTCCAGGAGCGCGACCTGGCGCTCTAGTGTGGCGATGCGCGCTTCCTTGGTCTCCAACACAGCGGTGAGCGTGGCTCCCGCGCTGCCGCCCGGCAGGCCGGCGGCAGCCAGCGCCCGCTCCAGCTGGCCTTGCAGCGCGCGCAGCGTGTCTGCCGTCGCCTTCAACTCCTGCCAGTTAGCACGGAGTCGGTCAGCCGCCGCCGACTTCGCCGCCGGCGCCGCGACGGCGGCCTCCGCTCTCTAATACAACACCCTTGCCGCCATCGGCCGACGCTGCGTCGCGCCGCCCGCCCCGGAGCTGTCTGTTTGCGACTGATCGAGAGACAGGGGCCGCGGTACAAACGCGGCACGACGCAGCCTCGGCGGATAATCGGTGGTCTCGCTTTGACTAATCAGAGTAAGGTCCAATTTGGTTTCGGGCGGTACAAATTTTGGTTCTGTTTTCACTAAAGCTCACGGTGATTGGAATGAGCTGCTAAACATGCAATGTTCGTGATCTGGTTTCGTGTTGGATACGTGTTGTCTTTTGCTTTTTTATATTAAATAAATGTTCGAATTGTTAAAAATCGTGTTGAGGCCGAATCGAGAAACTATAATGTGAGAGACCAATTTTGAAAAAAATTCGTTGGTAATTTTGAAGGTCTTGCAAATGTTTATTTGGGAAGTGGCGGTAATATGACGGCAGACAAAAATGTGCTTGAGGGGAGAGCTAGAGATGTGTCACAGAAAGGCTTAGCAAGGTCGTGAAGTGAAGAAAATAAGCACGAGTCAACTGATATGTATATAGCTAACATTGAGATCACCAACAAATATCACAATGTACCGGCACTAGTTCCGTTTTAAGACTACATCATTGTCTCTGGGCCTTCGGGCGTCAAGTACCATTCATATGAGCGGTACCAAATTGATACAGAGACTAGTTGCCAGTACACAAGTTGGCTAGAGTCACAAGAAAGGCAAACTTCAAGAAACTTGGACACTGATATAATGAATGAAATGAAATCTATGTCACGAGCAATATCTAACAGTTAGAGATCGTGAATTCTGATAAAGGTATCACAAAGTAAAACGCCCATAATCAATAATTTATGTGATTAGATCTTTTCGGTAGTCACAAAAAGATGTTCGATTGTAAATGAAGCATTTGTGCATGCAATTTTTAGAACTTTATTTCACTTAGATTTAGCCTACTAAGGGTTTTATACTAATGAAAAAAATCCCAAAATTCTTAAAAAATGCTTTGCGCTACTCTAAGTAGTAGCGATAATTAATCAATCCCAGTCAGATATTTATTGACAGACAATAGGCAGTCACTTTTTCAACTTTATTAACAATGAATTAGGGAGTTTTCTCAATACGAATCTAGATTAACATGCAAGTAGTCTAAGACATTCCAGACATTAAAGGAAATTTACCTGTTTCTGAGCCATGGCCTGCATTTGCTGGAACATTTGTCGCTCCTCTTCTTTACCTGAAATATTGTTTATTTTAATCAAGTGCATTCGTAGGTTTCGTACACAGTCATGAAACGTTTTCTGGATTTTGTACACAGTCATGAAACGATTTCTGGATGTAGAACATAGTGAGGAAACGATTTCTGGATTTTGTACACAGTCATGAAACGATTTCTGGATTTCATACACATTCATGAAATTATTTCTGGATGTAGTACACAGTCATGAAATGATTCCTTGGTTTAGTATCCAATTCAATTCAATCCAATCAGTCGGTCCCTCAATGCTGAGGACGGTGGCCACTATGCCGAGGGTGGGTGGTTTAGTATGCAGTCATGAAATTATTTCTTGGTTTTATACATGAATGAATTCCTGGTTTCATACAAATACATGAATTGTAATATACATTTCCGCTCCAATCTAATCCAAGTGTTCACTATCCACCTATTTCATATCTGCTGTCAAATTGAAGAATATCTAGATACTCGTATTGTTTGAACCGATTGATTTTTCTATTCATATTCCTTCAGATAATTCCTCTGAACTCGTTGGATTTGGTAATTAGACTTTTGAACACTTAAGTGAGGAACGTTCACATTCCTGTCCATATCATATCTGGACAACAGCATAGAATGACACAATGACATGTAAAAGGGGTCACCCTAACCCAACATCAACCCCATGCATGTTAAACAATAATGTTTAAAGCCCATTCCGTGTTACATTTTAGGAATGGGTTCACAGCATTGGACAACGTTAGAAAGCAAAACGAAATCAATGTTTTATTTAGGCGAAGACGGGCATGTTGACAAGGAGTAATGCTATGGATTTCTGTGTCCTCGTTTGTTGAATACACGTCGTTTATTCTTTTATAAATAAAGTACCTACTATCATATGACGTATTTCTTGCTTATAATGTCTTTTTCTTTCTCTTCCATTAATTACTTGAGCCAAAACGGAAAAAAGAAGGGGACGGTCTTTCGAAATATCACCAAATGCCATTTAGAGGGAGTAAGGCGGATAAAAATATCACGTAAACTTTCTAATTCACAGAATAAATCTAAAAATTAATCATAATGTCACTTCCACAGAACCTAATCACTGATCTGATCTGTCCTTATCCCAGTGGTTCTACTGGAACTAGGATACTATAACGTTTTTTTTCATTGTTTTGTGAGGGGAGAGCCCCCCTCCCATTCCATTATCTCACCAAATCTTCCCAAGGGAAAGGAGGAGGACTAGATTTGTGAGAAACCACCACACGAAACAATGGACGTCCCCATTGTTAATCAATAAAACTGATAGCATTGTCGGTATTATCCATAGAACTGAATAGTTGTTGTCTCGGCAGGAGCACCATCGATTGAATAATGAGTCTATGATTAACACACCGGGTATGTGTCCACCCGTGCCTTTGCTCTGGACTAATAATAATGGATTTGATACCCCTTGTATTATTATGGGATCTTTGTGACACCCTGTTTAATCCGAACAGTAGCTCTAAATTCTCAACCAAAATTATTAAGTCCGTTTCACTGGTTTCCTCCACACAGGGTAACCTAGCGAGGAGACCAGGGTTACACTTACACTCACGCACGTTACGGGTCGAACTCAGTAGGCCACAAATTTTTAAAATCAAAGAAAATGCTTACATATTCCCTGTTATTTTTAGGCTCACTTTGTAACTTATTTAGTAAGAAGCAAAAAAATGAATAAAGTATTATATGTATTAAGTATTATTAGTGTGAAAGGGTACATACCCATGCCTTTGTTCTGGAGCATCTCCAGCAGCTTCTTGATGCTCTCGTCCCGCGCTTGCAGCGTCTGCTTCTGCGTTTCGATCCGCAGCTCTAGTTCCTGTTGCAGAGAGTTAAGGTTACTTAAATAATTATTTGTAAAAAAAAACCCCGACTGCGCGACATTTGTAAACATAACAATTTAACCCCTGGTTTTTCGTACACTAACAAGCTGTTATTCTACTGTTAACAGCTGCCAGTAGTTTTTTTTTGTATGCACTTTGGTCAATCGACAGTTGTTAACAGTAGATTAACAGCGTGTTTGTGTACGAGAAGCTGGGGGTAAGACTTGCAATAATTAATAAACTGAAAAGATTTAAGCAAGTAGAGTATTTCGTTGTTCGATTGAGCCTGGTTCACGAAGTAGACGCGGTCGGAGGCATCGAATATTCACAATACGTTCCATGATGAATGACTAGCGATTTCGTTGCTAATACGGGTAAAGCAAGAAAATACATATAGGGAGAAGGTCCAATATCCTAAGTTTCATGCTATAAATGCGATTAACATTTTCCTAAGCTGGAAGTGGGAAAACTGGAAATCTTTATTATACATAAAAAAAAATCACACAGACATTTCTTAGGTAGGTGGACTGATTATTTTTAATTTGTGAAGTTCTTTGCTTTGCATAAGATAAAACATTTTTCTATGCTCTTTGTCCTTGCCCGGTTCCCATATTACAGGGTATAACAGTTTGGGACCAAAACAAGCGATTGTGTTGCGTGGAAGTTATTATTACTATTAAGTCTTTTTGACAATCCCAGTGGTAGTTAATGATTCTAGGTAAAACAGTCATTAGGTTAAGCAATGATGACGAAATCTCAAAATACTTATGCACTGTAGGTACCAATCACTTGACCTGGTCCCAAGCTAGAATACCCTGTTTTATGTTATCCAGGCAAGAACCTTACAAATTTAGAAAAAAACCGGCCAAGGGCGAGTCGAACTCGCGCGCCGAGGGTTCCGTACCACCCCACTATTTTATAGGATTGATAAAATTATCTAGGAGTTCGTTTTTGAATTCCAAGTAACGCCATCTCGCGTCCGGTCGTAGAACTAATATTAACCTCACTTCTTGGCCGCATTTTATTATTTGTCGTTAGAATATATTATAATAAGTCCCACAATCACGCCAAGGTGATTGTGTATTTTGATGCCTGATTACCGTTTTTACCATAGAGCATAAACAAAAAAAAACCGGCCAAGTGCGAGTCGGACTCGTAGATGCTTATAATATACAACATTTGAATATTACAAGCATCTACCAGTTGCACGTTTGTTGTATAGGAGCCCCCCTTAAAGATTTATTTTGTTCGGTTTTTAGCGTTTAAAAAAAAATTTGATTGGTTATTTAAAACACATCTCTCGTCTCCTCTCCTCTCTGCTTTGGTAGAAACCCCGGTGGGCCCGCCCATAGAGTCCCGTTTGGCACCCTTTGGGTACGGAACCCTAAAAACGTCCAACTGAGGCCATCTTGTACTAGTACGACGACCTTCAGCGGGCATCTAACCCACGACTCCTGCGCTTGCCCCTATTACCGCTATAAAAACAAGACAAATATTAATGTTGTTTAACTTCCCTATGGACTCTGCAAATGAAATTTGCAGCTAACAGGTTTTTTTAGTCGGTGAAGTAATTTGAACTAATGATATAAAAGTGACATAAGTACCTAGGTATCATATCCCCAAATCCCCAAATGAAGTTTAAATGACTCTTAAACTGCATATGAGGAGCGTTAAGACCATTGAAGTGCACACAGCACAACATGAAAAGAAAAACACGGAAAAACACTCAGACTTACGTCATTCTCTCAAATAAATGTCCAGCCCGGTGGAAATTGAAACTATGAAGATCCTCTGTTGCGTTTGAAAACGTTTCAACGAGAACCATTTTATTTGGATGAAGGCTAGTCTTAAATGGAAAACTTGCACAAAAAAATGTTTTAATCTCATTGGAGAGGCCAGGTTAAAAGATAAATAACCGTGCTTGGTTTTTTCTCTGCGACTAATACTTTTCATGATAACCTGTCGAAAAGTTATTCTAGTCACGCGGTACAAAAACGCGCCATGAAATCGGGCCTATAATTAATTTATGAGCGTTTAGCAATCTTTGTTTGTTTTTGTTTTTTGCGTATACGTCCTTATTAGAAAACTTTTAGAATTAAATGAAAAAAACCTGATCTTGTAAGTTCTTTGTCATTAGTGTAGCTAACTTGACATTTCGCATTTTTTGAGACCCGTAAAACCCTATTTTTTTTTAAACCGTATGGTTTTTTTAATTTTCTATAGTATAAAAGCGATGCCCCTACATTCTAAGTTTGATGCATGTTCCCCATTAAATTTTCAGTACCTACACTCGCCCTACAATAGGAAGTATATAGACTGCATTATAGCGTACGGGAAGTCGGGCCCAATAAATTATTTGTAGTCTAACCTTGATAGTGTCTCTCAAGATGGCGATCTCTCTCTGCAGATGCTCGTTCTCGGCGAACAGCGCCTCCAGCTGCCCCTGCAATTCCGGCGCAGGCTGCCGCATGCGCAGGCGCAGCTCCTCTTCCAATTGGCGCACCAGCATGGCTTGTTTCTGTGTAGAGAGAGGGTTAGGGTTAGAGGTGTGATTGGAATTGCTCGTTACTTAAATAATGAGTCTGTGTAAAACTATATAGGGTGTAACAGAATCCATGTAGCAAGAGTAGCAAATGCTATGGGCCCCGCGCATTTGGGGCTCCGCGCACCTAAGCCTTTTGACCGTAAAACAAATTTAAGTTGCTATGTGCATTTATTTGTCCCTCATGATCACCAACTACATTGGTGAACGTTCTCATTAACAAAACCGGACAAGTGCGAGTCGGACTTGCCCACTGAGGATTCCGTACAATTTTTTAGATACTGTATATACTCGTAGTTCAAGAATCGAGTCTCGCAGTTTTTCCGAGCTTTTCCTGAACTTAAAAAAAAAATCTATGATTTAATCACAAATATACAGTTTTCAGATTTTTCTCTGTATTTGTAGTATAAGACGATATTGCTTGCAGGTCAACTGAAAGTTCCCTTTAAATTTTGATTCCCTTGTGTGTCGAAATATACGTTTTTTGCGGCATAAACGGCCGTATCTTTTTTTTACGTAAAGTTAGAAGTTTTATTTTTTCACAGCTTCAAGGGACTGTAGACTTATTTAAATGGTTTTAATTTCAACTCGATGTGTTCCCGAGTGATCCTCTAAGGGTTCCGTTTTTAATTTTGAGGTATGGAACCCTAATAAAACTTGTTAAAAATAAGGTAATTAACATGATGAGCGAAAAACATATTATTCACCTCACATTTATCAATATTGAATACGATTTGCTGGAGGAAGTCGACATGAATATTATTATTTCTAAATTTGCACAAATTAAATCCAGCCAACCCGCCTGCCAAGCGTGGCGATTATGGCAGAACCCCTCATGGTTATGAAAACCACGAGGGAAGCCTATGTCCTGCAGTGGGCGTCAAATGGCTGATGATGATGATGATGATGAAATCCAGAAAAGTTTATTTGTCAGTTTTGTTTTATTTAATCATCATCATCAGCCATTTGACGCCCACTGCAAATCGGACATAGGGGTTTGATAGCAGGATGCCTACTATCGCACTTGGTTACTTTTTTCAATATTTTCATACAATCAGTAGCAATTTCCGGCTGTGGGCAAAGTGTTAGTGTTGTGTTAAAGTGTTTAAATGATAATAATAACAAACTTCCGCACAACTCATTCACTTGTTTTTTTTTTTTGTTAATTTGTAAAACTCTTATCACAATTATAAAATTTGAGTTCCCGATACGTTGGCATCGTTGCAAGCACCATGCTCGCAGGCGCAGAAATACACTGAACTCAAATTAATTTACAATTGTCATAAGAATCCAGTTTCATTTACAATTAGATCTATTTTGATACGGATAAAAAGAAGAAAAATCATAGCGACTAGGTATAATTATCTACAACCTTCGTTTTGGTCTAGTGATAGATTGCAGTTTACTATATAGACTCAAAAACTTTTTTTTCCGAAATGGACACCTAGTTTAATTCTTAACGTTCATTAAGTCACAGTTTCTGGGTTATTTTGAATAAAATACTTTGATTTGATTGAATGATTCGATTAAGATTTCTGTTGGTAAATTTTGGTAGATGTGGAGCAATAAAGTAGGCAGTCCGTCAAACAAAGCACGTTTAATGAAAGCCTATCCTCTATTCTGAACTCTTAATTCGGTACCTAAAAACGCTGGAGTTGGCTCTTGGAGTTCTTAATTGCTTCATACAAGATAAACGGCCGAGTGCGAGTCGGACCCGTGCACCGTGGGTCCCGTGCTACTCCGTAACATAAAATATGTCACATTACGTCACAAAAATGTGTTTTTTTATTTTTATTTCGGTTTTTATTATTTTTGTCACACTTTGAATATAATTATATTAAGTTTGACAATTGTACAACATGAAGGAGCTAAAATAATAAGAAAAAACCAATTTCATCAAAGGCAAAGTAAATATAAATTATAAAGTAACAAAAATTCATCAAATCATTAAATCTTGCATAGATAATGTGAACCCCCTTATTTTTTATATTTTGTTATTTGTTGACTGATTATTTGTCACTGATTGATTTAGGTAATTATAATTCACTAGGACGGCATTAAATATTATGTGTTATTATAATTAATATGTATAGTATTTGAGAAGTTAAAACTAGTTAGTTTAATAGTAAATAGATAACGATTGTATGTTGAATTGTTAATTGATTTTTTGTGAAGATTTTAAAATGTTTTTAACTTGTTGCATTAGGTGCTAATCCTGTAATAATAAGTTATTATGTTAAAATAAATAAAAAAAAAATAAATAAATAAATAAATAGTAACAGGTTTTGATTACATACAAAATATAGTATTTTATTTAAACCTTTGTTTGATATATTGACTTGCTACAATATGTCATACCATATTGTAGCAAGATGTTAAATTTGCTTTTCTGTGTATAATCTGTCAAATAAAGATGATTATAGTATATTATATTATATTATATTATATTATATTATATTATATTATATTATATTATATTATATTATATTATATTATATTATATTATATTATATTATATTATATTATATTATATTATATTATATTATATTATATTATATTATATTATATTATATTATATTATATTATATTATATTATATTATATTATATTATATTATATTATATTATATTATATTATATTATATTATATTATATTATATTATAGGTTCTCTGCCTTTTTGCAGAAACATTTTTGGCCGATTTTCATTTGGCAACTAACGTTTCGAAGAATATTATTTTGCGGAATAATCATTTGCCAACTTTTCTTATTTATTTTTTTTTATTTCCCAACCTCGCAGTTGCCAACTGTTTGTTTGGTTTGCTTTTTATAATGACATTTTTTCAAAATGCCAACTTTTAAGTAGCGTATGTTTTACAGAAGGTTAGGGCAAACCTATAGATTAACCTAAAGGTTAGGAAAACCTAGTAAAATGGATAGAATTTTCCTAGCACTCGCCGGCCGCTGCCGCGGCACGCTCGCTTCGCTCGCTCGGCTCGTGCGTGTGTGGGTCACAGTTCTAACCTAACCTAACCTAAGGTTTGCAAAAAAAAAACTAGTAAAAGATTTGAAAAATAATAAATACCCAAAACGTTTTGTTTCATTATAATAATCAGCTTAACAACAATCCTACCAAATGAAACGTTGCCATACAAAAATTTGTAAATCGTTTGTTGTCAAAGTGAAAAATAGGTGAAATGTTGGTTGGCAAGTGATAATCAGCGTAACAATTTTCTGCGAAAAGGCAGGATCCCTATATTATATTATATTATATTATATTATATTATATTATATTATATTATATTATATTATATTATATTATATTATATTATATTATATTATATTATATTATATTATATTATATTATATTATATTATATTATATTATATTATATTATATTATATTATATTATATTATATTATATTATATTATATTATATTATATTATATTATATTATATTATATTATATTATATTATATTATATTATATTTCGCCATTCACCGCCTTATTTTTAATATATTATTCTTTCTATTTTTCCATATTAATTGGCGGCAAGAAAACAGACACTTTAAGAAACCAAATATAAAGGGGCACAACAAATACGAAAGAAAAACTCACAAAAACAGATCATAAAAAACTAAAATACTAAATTAATCCAAAGTACCGCCCCGAGACACATCCGACCCAAAAGATCCTATAACGCTAGCAGCGGTCCAGGCTGCACCGCCCCAGGGAAATCCCTTGCATCTATAGGTACCTGAACGATGCTTATACCCACGACTCGACTCCTCAGGCGCCGACGCACCATTTCCCTAATGAAAACTTTTCCCTCATTAACCTTTTGTTAAAAAATTTATTTAAACAACGACATTTACACTTGACATCTGTCAATTGAGTCAAAGGGTTAATACAAAATATATAATAGCTTCCGTGTGGCGCCGGATTAAGAACAGCGTCACTCCATTTCCTTCTGTGGATGTCGTAGAAGGCGACTACGGAAATCCATTACCAGGAGACAGGTAGCAGCGTTTTCCCGTAATTCCAACCGCATACTGCGATCGCCAACCCGCCTGCTAAGCGTGGCGATTGTGGCAAAACCCCTCATAGTTATAAAAAGCATACGGGGGCCTATGTCCTGCAGTGGGCGTCAAATGGCTGATGATGATGATAGCGTAGTGGGTAGAACAAGAGCGGTGGTAGCCTAGTGGGTAAAGAATTGGACTCGGAAGCGGGAGACCCAGGTTCGATTCCCAGTGCGGGCATGTACGTATGACTTAGTTTTCTAAGTTATGTACATTTGTGAAGTTATAGTAGCAATACCACTCGCTAGCGGTGAAGGAAAACATCCTGAGGAAACCTGAGTGTCTGAGCTATTCACATACCTCAGCGCTTAAAATAGCCAACCCGCAGTGGGCACGCGTGGTGATTAAGCCCATACTCTCTCTTTCTCTCTGAGTGAAGGCCTGTGCCCTACAGTGGGACGTATATAGGCTGCTTATGAATATGATGATATAAAATCCTAAACGTAGGTATGTTGTTTGTGGTAAGTACCTAAACTGAACAAAATCTGTAATTTTTGCCTGCAGGTTTTTCTTTAAGGGTTTGACGATGTACGATTTTTTGACCCATACATAGTCTATTTTGCTGTCGGTGCTGGTGCGTGCGAATATAGAAGGAAATATTATTTAGTAGTGGGTGAGCGGGAAGCGCTGCCATATCTGTATTCCCCAAATCAATGTGATGGGTCGACGTCTGTGCAACGTCACGTCGTAGAAACAATACGTCGGTCCCTTTTGAAACTTCTAGTACGGAACCCTAAGAAACGACGAAGGTATTTTTATCTTCATCTGTTTTTAAAACATCTGAATCGTTTGCTTTGGGCAAACATTTTAATTAGTTGGTCTTATGAAAACAACGAGTCACGAAATAAATTGGTAAAGCAGAAGTATTTTGGAGTCTTTTTGTTCATTTTTTCTCCTGATTGATCTTGATTTTGAAATGGACACCCAGTTTAACTTGGAACGTCAGGTCGCAGTTTCTGTCTCCCTAGATTTTTGAGTTTTTTTGTCGCAAATGTAATGTACGCAAATGTGACGTGGTATTCCACACTATAATCTATCTCTGTGCCAAATTTCATCCACATCCTTTCAGCTGTTCTGTCGTGATTGAGTAACAAACATCCATACTTCCTAACTTACGTTTCACAAACGACCGTCAATAAAATAAAAGTTGAGAAAATGCCAATAACACTGAAAAATACAGAGAGCGGGAGAATTAATTTGGTCTTATGGAGAATAATCCTCTTAGGGCTCAAAGGAATGGTTTTTGCACTTAGTTGAAAAAAAAGTTCTTTTACCAAGTCGGTTCAGCTTTTCCTTTTGATAGTATTGTAATAATAAAGTTATCAAACTGTTTTTTAGGGTTCCGTACCCAAAGGGGTAAGGGACCCTATTACTAAGACTCCACTGTCCGTCTGTCTGGCTGGCTGTCTGTCACCAGGCTGTATCTCATGAAGCGTGATAGCTAGACAGTTGAAATTTTCACAGATGATGTATTTCTGTTGCCGCTATAACAACAAATACTAAAAACAGAATAAAATAAATATTTAAGGGGGGCTCCGATACAAAAACGTTATCTAAAGACAGCGCTCGCCATCTAGCGGCGCCGTTGTCATGTCGTTAAAAGTCAATGTTAAACGCTTCTTGTTGGTATCTATAGATGGCGCTGTTCTCAAATTCTATCTTTATCTAATGTTATCTATACTAATGGTACGGAACCCTTCGTGCACGAGTCCGACACGCACTAGGCCGGTTTTTATTGCTACTCACAAAGTTGATGAAGTCGATTGAAATTAGGTTGAATGAGCTTAAGTTATTACGAAAACCTTGGAAGTGTAATAAAGTTAAGGTACGTCCAACGTTCAACCTTTACATTTTTGCTGCAAAGTCACCCTTAACGTAACTGATTAGAGTGCACGTGTGTAAAGGTTGATGTGCTGTCGACTGTACCTACTCAAGCTCATAAATAAACCACTTTTTTCTGTTGATCTCAATTCAAATCACAAGTTTATTAAAATGCGATTTAGTAAGTATACTAACAAGACCTTTTTCTTCAGCTTAGTTTTACAACTGATTTAATGTTCGACTAAATGTTTATTATGAGTGGTAGCTAGAGATGGGTAGTGGATTATAACCCAGTAGTTATAATCCAGTTTTAATCCGGGTTATAACGTTATCGATCAGTTTTATCCCATTAAGTACTTTTTTGGTGGGTCAAAATGAAAGACAGGAGCGATACGATTTAACAAGAACAAATTACAACTAAACAAATATGCTTTGGGTAATCGGGAGTTTTGCTTGACATTATAGTGCCATAGTGATTTATTTTTGCACCACTGAAGTATTTTAAAGTTTTAATGAACTGCATACACTTTCAAAATACTATGTTTTCTATGAATAAAAGTACAAATAAAAGCGTGTCAGGCCACGCGTAGCTTAGGGTTCCACAGACATCTAGTTATTACAACCTATTACCTAACATTCAGCTATCAAACAAAATAGGAGGCTTTTTTACTAATCCCATTAATGTAATCGACCATTAACCTGTAAAGCCTAGTCAGCTGTGATAATTTTTATTTTAAATTTATTATATTTGCTACTATCGTGATTTTTTTTAGATTTTTAAATGCAAAGGTTTAGATTGTAGAGGGGGGGGACACAGGTACAAGCTAAATATTTCGAAAATGGATGCCTCAATTGTAAAATGATCTTTGTAAACTCCCAATGTTTTTAAAATAGCTATCCAACGATTCCCCACACGGTGGGGTAGAGAAGAAAAAAACGCCCCCCCCCCATTTCATGTTAGGGGAGGTACACTAAAAAAAACTTTTTGACATTTTATTATTTAACTTTGTCGGCGTGATAAATATGTATACACATACCAAATTACAGCTTTCTAGTACCACCGGTCTTTGCGCTAGGCCGCGGACGGACGGACAGACAGACAGACAGACAGGCGGACATGGCGAAACTATAAGGGTTCCTTGTCGGACTGCGGAACCCTAAAAATGGAAGATTTAACCTAAGTAACATGTTGTAAGATTTGGACTAAGTGACACGCTGCACTAAGTGCCCGTGAAATATTTTCAGATAATGTAGTCCTAATAATGATTCTGCATCTATACTTTCTAAATAATCCAGAAATATTTAAGTAAAACGCCAAGTGCATTCACAGGCGGGCATAATCACTTCATCAGGAACTGCAGTGAGTGACTGAATCCTTTACACAATGAAAAAGTGCATAAAATATCGCATTGGAAGTTCAGTCAGCATTCAGGCCAAGGTCATTCAGGTAAACAGTGATCACAGTAACAATAAACAATGCCGGTTCGATAAAAAAAAACACGAAATTATACCAAAAATCGCTCGTGGGCATTCTAAGCAACTGTACTGGAGTGAGTGCTGTGCCGTACGCATTGTGCACGGCGCAAGTGCGAGCGAGATTGACGATGTCGTTGTCCCACTCGCTCACGCCCGGGGATTTCCGGCGCAAAGGATCATAAAAGTGTGGCTTGCTTGATATACTTTATGAGATGCATTGCCTGCAATGCTTAGGTTTAAATGTACTTAGGTACTTAGGGCCACTTGCAGATCTCGCAAACTAGAGTTTAAGTCAAGCATTTGACAGATAATGCACGAACTGTCAAAATCTCGACTTAACTCCATTTAGGACACTGTCCCTTAGTACAATGCGAGCGCAAGAGATAAAAACTAAACATCGAAGTGAAATCCCAACCTAATATTGTATTGTATGGAGAATTTCCTGTATATTTTTGCGTGCATAATTTCATAACGATACATGCAGCTTACAACTACAACGCCGTGCACATTATTCGACGTATTCCGTATTACTATTGAACGAAATCATTATGAACCGCCATAATGGGTTATAACGGGTGCATAACTGGGTCAAAACTGGATTATAACTCACCAGTGGTTTATAACCTGGGCCATTACCCATCTCTAGTGGTAGCAAGTGGTAATGCTACTACAACTTCGTAAATCTACGCATCTTAGAAAACAAAGTCATTGCTACGTGCCGGGATTCGAACCCACGACCTCCTGAATGTGAGGCCGCTACCACCGCTCTAAAATAAGTAAATTAAAAAAATACCCACGTTTTTAAGCAAGTTAAAACAAAACAATGTACAAAACACCTAACAAAATATCTCCCAAAGGTCCAAATAGACGCCTCGCGCTCCCGAGTCTCGTAATCTCATTCCCGAATGCGAAATATTCATGCCCGTTGTAATAATGGTCGGTATGAAGAGAATGAGGAATGATAAAGATACAGAAACTCCGCATTGTCTAATTTTATCCCTCTATCTCTTAAGGCTGGTGTACCTTTGCTATAAATTCCGTGCTATTTATCACTATTTTTTTTAGCATGCTAAACTAAAAGAGTGCTAGTAAAAGACGCCAATATACATTCGCTACGCTAGTTTCATCACAAGTTGTCTCAAAAGCGAAGAAAGCAGTCGCATCGCAAGTGGAAAATATGGAATCTCTAATTAGTTTGCAAGCGGTTAAAATTTAATCACAGTTATTGGCTGGGATAAAATATTGTTTTTATGAGTTTCGCTGCACGAATCCCACAAGCACGCATGTTTTTCGTATTCTGTTAGTAATTTAATTGCCAAATCCCGTGTCCACTTCACTTGCGAAGCCATTTTTATTAGATAGGTACTTCTTTAAAAGCACAGATAACGATAAAAGATCTAACCGTCAGTCAGATTTTTTAGCGTGCTAAAAAGCATAGCACATTCACATTAGCTAAATGCGTGCTTTTTTAGTATGCTTTGAAAAAGCATGCTAAAAACGCAAACGTATAAAAAAGTAGCAAATGTAAATCGGGCTTTACAATGGCTTACTATGGCTATAAATTGTATAGAATAAAAACTTGTCCTAAATTCATAACACCTACTTTAGGTATTAGGAATTTAGGAAAAGTTTTTTCATCATCAACCCATTATGTCTCTTCCGGTATAGGCCATACTCCACCACGGGGGCCAAGTCCGGATTGGTGGAGGCTTGTAGACTAGTGGCTCGTCTACTGTCAGAAGATGTCAAGCCGCCCTAAGGCCTCTGACTTAGCTTAACGACTGCCATCTATCGACGGCAGCCGGCACCAACAGCTTAACGTGCCTTGCGAAGCACGGAACCGCTCGGAAAAATGCCACTAGCGTTAGGCATAGACGGCGACCCATGCATGCATTGAACGCGCCCTGTGTTGCTTAACCTTCGTGATCGTTTAAGATCACTCAGGCAGCCGGGGGGGCTACTTAGGAAAAGATTTTTATTCTATTCCAATTCTCAATCTATATATCTAGAATACTTCATGGGGGGGTAGCGGAGTGGTACAACGTCCGGCCTCACATTCGGGAGGTCGTGGATTCGACCATGACTCTATTAAGGGGATCCAGTGAGCTAACTAGCGCCACCAACGAAAAAAATCATATCAAAGAACCTAGGATCACGAACCTGGGACTGGATAGCATTTATGCCAAAAACGGCCGTTTCTTAGGTTCCTTAGGTTCAGGGCCATGGGTCCTAAAAGTCACTAACATGATTGAGAGATTGTACTGACACTTTTTGCAAATTTGTTCTGTAAAAAAGACAATATGATTTATTTTCCTTTGGGGCGCTAGTGTTACTCCCAGGAGACCCTTAAGCAACTATGCATAAGAAACTAACCCCCCTGGTTGGGAGTTACATATTTTGTTATCACTCTGTACAGTTACAAACTGAGATCTGTGCCTGCGTTTTGAATATTAAATACCTACTCTCGTTTAAAAGAGGCTGAACAAGTTTTCTCTGTGGGCGGACTTTTTACATCTTCTCAGATATTTTATGCGTGGTCCTAGCCAAGGATTCCTGTCCGTGCCAAATGCCGCTAACGGATGTTTTATTGCATTGCGTCGGGGGTTTGTAGAGTTCCGCAGGCCAAAAAGAGAGCTCTTACTTACTTACTCTCAAACTTCAGCAAGTCTCAATGAATAGACAACACGCAATAGTAATTCTTTGATGAGTAATATTTTGATCTCATTGGACAGGCCATGATCTACTTAAGTTGTCTCTCTACAACTAAAACCTTTTGTAAGTTTTTTGTCGTTTTGTCGTGGGGGATCGAACCTGGGTCTCTCGCTTCCGAGTCCGATGTTCTACCCACTAGGCTACCACCGCTATTCACATACCTCAGCGCTTGAAATCGCCAACCCGCGGTGGGCACGCGTGGTGATTAAGCCCATACTCTCTCCCTGAGAGAAGGCCTGTGCCCTACAGTGGGACTTATATAGGCTGCTTATGTTATGTTTATTTTCAACACAGTTGCTCGTAAATTTACTCTTATTACACCGTTTTTAGTTTCATAATTCAGCATATTACCATACTTATTTGCGCTATAAAGACACTGGCGTACAAGTGCTGTAATAAAAACTTTATTTAAATTGTAGCAAAAGTTTTTGTGTAAGAACATTACATATTTTTTACGAATATCTAATTATTTTAGGCTTAAGGTGACAAATAAACATTTCGTTTTATCAAATTGCACATTTATAAAAACAAATTAACTTAACTGTCATATTAAGAAATATTAATTTATTGTTTATTTTATTTTTTATATTGCTGCTGCACCGGCTGAACAGCCAGTAATTCCTGTGCCTTTATCGAACCTGCGCGCGCGTCGAAAATGCGGCGAGCGAAAAAACTAAACTTACGCCCTATTTTCCGTTAATATTCGGAAAAGTTGCTGTTTTGTGGTACTATCATAAATGTCAACTTCGAGTTACTAACAATAATAGTTTGTTTTTTCAACATCGTATGCAACTCGTGTGCATTGATCATTGCACACTAAGCTACCTTACCATTACAATAACGCCTCGTGTGTAATGATGATCAACTTAGCACAATTGTATCATCATAATTTACTATTATCATACTTATAGATTTGAAAACATATCCTACTTAATACTATAAATGTGAAAGTTTGTGAAGATGTTTGTATGTTTGTTACTCAATCACGCAATAAAGGCTGAACGGATTTAGATGAAATCTGGTACGGAGATGGTTTGAGTCTCGGGGAAGGACATAGGATACTTTTCATCCCGGAAATTACTCATTCCATGCGGACGAAGTCGCGGGCAAAAGCTAGTACATAATATAACAAAAATAGACACAGTTATTGCAAATAACCAACAACCAATATATCTCTATAACAAAGTAAAATGGATGAATGCGCAGAGTAGGTTAGTTACTAAATCATCAGCTCGTCTAATTAAAATGTCCTCGCATAAGACAGCTGCATTCCAAGGCTCCTTCAAATTTGCCGGAAGCAAAATTTGGAACGACATTCCACCACCGATACGAAACTCGCAGACTAAAATAACCTTTAAGAAAAATCTCAAAAAATATCTTTTAATTGTTCAAAAAAAATCATCTTAATAGTATTTATGTTTATTTGGAGTTAATTGTTATGATTAGTTTACAAAATTGAACTATGCGGCATCTTCTTCTTTCATTGCATGTAATTAGAACTTTTATAAATTAAACCATTTTTAAATTATTTCTGTGTAGGTTAAGTAAAACTTTATGTTATTTGTTTAAGCACACTCTCTTTGTTTATTTATTTAATCTATCTATAATACGGCATCGCATAAGTATATAAATGTTTGAATCAACAGGCCCTAACTGAAAATCAGCGACGGTTAACTTGTTGACTCACAGCTGAGTTAGGTTCCTATTCAGTTACCTATTATTAAGTCTTTGTGATGTTATTCAATAACTGTTACAAATATGTATTATCCTCATTTTGGTAATTGAATAAATCCTTACTTTACTTTACTTTACTTTACTTTACTTTACTTTACTTTACTTTACTTTACTTTACTTTACTTTACTTTACTTTACTTTACTTTACTTTACTTTACTTTACTTTACTTTACTTTACTTTACTTTACTTTACTTTACTTTACTTTACTTTACTTTACTTTACTTTACTTTACTTTACTTTACTTTACTTTACTTTACTTTACTTTACTTTACTTTACTTTACTTTACTTTACTTTACTTTACTTTACTTTACTTTACTTTACTTTACTTTACTTTACTTTACTTTACTTTACTTTACTTTACTTTACTTTACTTTACTTTACTTTACTTTACTTTACTTTACTTTACTTTACTTTACTTTACTTTACTTTACTTTACTTTACTTTACTTTACTTTACTTTACTTTACTTTACTTTACTTTACTTTACTTTACTTTACTTTACTTTACTTTACTTTACTTTACTTTACTTTACTTTACTTTACTTTACTTTACTTTACTTTACTTTACTTTACTTTACTTTACTTTACTTTACTTTACTTTACTTTACTTTACTTTACTTTACTTTACTTTACTTTACTTTACTTTACTTTACTTTACTTTACTTTACTTTACTTTACTTTACTTTACTTTACTTTACTTTACTTTACTTTACTTTACTTTACTTTACTTTACTTTACTTTACTTTACTTTACTTTACTTTACTTTACTTTACTTTACTTTACTTTACTTTACTTTACTTTATGTGACAAAAAGGACAGGGCTCAGCTTGGTGATGTGGGTGCAGGCATCATCACAGCGCTGATTTTCAGCCCGTCCCTGTTCTCATAAACTGAAGCATAAAATTTACGGATTTCAAAAACAGAGAATACCTACTATAATATTTCAGGTTACCTTTTCGGCCAGATATGGGGGCGTTTTTATACCTGTATAAATGTCTTCTGCTACCCGAAACATTTTCCGGATACGCTTAATGTCGCCTCTGAGCTCTAATGTAAACTAAACGAGCCGCAGCCTGAGCATATTGGATATTGAAGTTTCTCTCGAAGCATATCATTGCTAAAGTAGTACAGTCTACGAAGTCGACCTTAACGTAACGGATTACAGTGCACGTACGTATGTTGTGCTTTCGAGTGTACAAACAAAAGCCGCCCACACAAGGTGTTAGAAAATTAACGGCCGACCCGAAAGCTGTGAAAATTCTGGACTCTAAAACAAACTTCTTTATAAATAAAATATTGCAGGGACATCAATAAAAAAATACGGGTTATTAAAACATCAAAAATATAATGTGTAATTTTCAGCGTAAAGGTCTATCCATATACTACAGAACCGTAGAAGTTTCAACGGTGATTTTTTTAAAGTAGTACTTTTCATTTGGAACTTTTTCGTAGCATTTTACTAAAAATATGAAAACCGACGTGACTAGCCAATCACACTTGCATCGTCATTTGTCATTTGATATCTCATAAGTCATACATCATAACCCATCAAGCCGTTTAGGCTACAGAGCGGTACACCAATGAAGTGTACAACATACATACATACATACTCGGAAAACATTACCCTCCTTCTAACGCACTCTGGTAAAAGTTCTCTTTTGCATCGAGAGTAACGGCGCTATACCGTATTCAAACGCCTATTCTCTGCATGTGGAACATGGCCTATCTACATACAAGTGACTACCGTCTAGGTAGCTGCCAAGTTTACACATACGCCCGACGCTCCGTACGCTCGCCCAAGAGAGCTTGTAGTATCGATTTATTTGAAATTGAGGAGGAAAATAGGTCGTAGCTCGCCGTGCGTGTGAACGTAAGGCATGGGATTTATTAATTATTGGCTGCGACACGCGGCTTTGCCTGTTAAGGGTCTCTATTAGGCACAATAGCGCCGCCAATGTAAAAAATCAGACCTACTTTTATAACGAGTTAATAAAATATTTCTCGAAAACAAATCATTCGCCAAACCGCGTGGCAGTTTGATAGCGCACTTATTATTTTTATCTCTTATTCTAAGGCCGACATGCGCAACTCTCCCAAACGTGGACATGGACGTTCTAGTGATCCCTTGATTAGAAGTGGCGTTCTAATCAAGGGATCAAGCATTGTTTAAAGACGAACTACAGCAACGCAGTGGCGACTTGGCGAGCGCGGATCCACCGTGGAGGGTGCGATGGGTATGCCCACAATCCGCAACCCTAATAAACTTATGACGTCACATGTTCACGGTTCGTTGAGACCGATAGGCTGATGATATTACGGCCAATCAATGCCTTCAGGGATGTTAATTTACTAGTGTTTGCCCTATGGCTTTGCCCACGTAGAACTATACACTGTACGAAACTTTGGTCAGGGTGTCAGATAATTTGTAAACATTTTGTACTGCTCCGACTCGAACTTGGCCCATTTTTGGGTGGCTGTGACCACAAACTTTTTAAGGGCTGGATCCGCGCCTGCGCGGTGGCGGTCGGAATATACTACTGCAGTAAATGTCGTATGTATAGACCGCGATCGCCATCGCCACCGCCACCGCGTTGGTGTGTTTAATCCTTTAAATGATTTTTTTCGTTTCTAAGTTTACGATAGTAAAAAGGTTGAGGTCGAGCTGCGAGTCAATCTAGCCAAAACTCGTATTCCTACTGGCAATCTGTGAAAAGGTCCCTTTTCTTGCTCAATCGTAAAACAGGCCACCGTAGTACCCTTCTGGGTCGATATAAGTCTGTTATCCGTGTTCATTCCCAGTTCAATCCGCGAGAATCCCGTAACGATGAAATTATTGGTCTTACTGCAATTCGAACAACTTTTTGTCCTATTGTTTCATTGAAATTTGTTTCACGAAGTTTGTTTGAAAGAAGAAAGATACAATAAGATTATAAGAGTCTGTTGGGTCTTTGTTTTTTATTTAGCCTGTATACGTGTCCCTGCAGAGTACATGCCTTTTCTCAGTGAGAGAGAGTATGGGCTTAATTACCACGCGTGCCCACCGCGGATTGGCAATTTTAAGCGCTGAGGTATCTGAACACCTCAGACACTCAGGTTTCCTCACGATGTTTTCCTTCACAGTTAGCGAGTGGGAGCAACTACACCTTTACAAAATGTACGTAACTTAGAAAACAATATCATTCGTACATGCCGCTTACTAAATAAATAAATTAAAAGATACAAGTAGAAATATGGTAAGATCGTGGGTTTTGGTCCCCATCGAGCTGCCTCGAAAGTGTTAATCACCTACTTTCAATTTATAAGTTCTTGATGGGTGTTATCGAGCACTTTCACCTAAATTTTGGTCCATTAGAATCTGTCAAGGAAATATAATCGGCAGTGCGCACGCAATAGTACTTCTTGCTTAAAGCCTGACGCACACTTTGCACCGGCATCTCTTTTCCTTCAGCAAATTTCCACCACAGAGTTGTCCGGAATATATGGTATATTCTATATTGATAGCAATAACGCCACCGATTGTACTCTGTATTTTTACAAATTCTCGTGTACAAGAAAGATTAGGTTCAGGGTGCTATCCAATCACTAGTCCAATTGCGTACAAGATCATGCTTTCCGTACAGTCGACAGCACATCAACATTTACATCCTTGCACTCTAATCAGTTACGTTAAGGACGACTTTGCAACAGAAATGTTTGACCTACTTTCGACTGTACTATTCAACGAACAGACCAACAGCGTACAGGACCGCGGCCCGTACAAACAACAGTTAGATGTTTTATGTTTCGTATGAGCCGCACGCGACTGCGACTGCCGCCATGGCCGCGCCAGTGTGTGACAGACTTTGAGTAAGCACAAATGGGTACATTCGAAATTGCTTGATTAGGAGCAAAATTCCGTGTGGCGCCGGATTAAGAATAGCGTCACTCCATTTCCTTCCGTGGATGTTGTAGAAACCGACTAAGGAAATCAATTACCAGGAGACGGGCAGCAGAGTCTTCCTGAGATTCCAACCGCATCCTGCGATCGCCAACCCGCCTGCCAAGCGTGGCGATTATGGCAAAACCCCTCATGGTTATGAAAACAACGAGAGAGGCCTATGTCCTGCAGTGGGCGTCAAATGGCTGATAATGATGATGATGAAGAGCAAAATTAATGTTATTTGCACACGATAATATCTTTACGCTCTGTGTTATAGCTTAAACCTAAGCAGCCTGTTTACATCCCACAGCAGGACACCAAGCCATCTCTCAGAAAGAGATATGGTCTTTGGATTGGTCTTGTTTTTAGACTATTTATGTTCGGAGTGTTGTGTGGGTGGGTGGGTACCCTTAAAAAGAGGTGCGCATAATACGTCTGCGTCGAATGAAAATCTGTGGAACCCCGGCCCAGAGGGGTTGAAAGGGTTTATGTTTAGCCCTGTTTTATTTAAATCCTGCGTGATGTTTTGGGTACAAACCTCAGAACAAAAAAGAAGGTCAAAACGCGGGTATGCTCAACAGCATATTCGTGCCCTCTACGAGTGGCTTTTCAACAAAAATGTACCTTGTAACACGTAAAATGTGTAACAATGAAAATGAAAACGAAAACATATTTATCGGTTCAGGATTACAGAAACCATAAGTTTATTAAACTAATTAATTATGCAATGTATAACTGAAATTTAAAATTTGTGACAGATGTCTTAAGTCTGCGCTTTAAAAGAAATACATAAGCAGCCTTTATACGTCCCACTGTAGGGCACAGGCCTTCTCTCAGGGAGAGAGTACGGGCTTAATAACCACGCGTGCCCACCGCGGATTGGCGATTTCAAGCGCTGAGGTCATGTGAATAGCTCACTTAGGCTTCCTCACGATGTTTTCCTTCATAGTTAGCGAGTGGTATTGCTAATATAACTTCACGAGGTTACTGATATTAACGGATTAATTTTCGTTGTGGTATGGGCGACTTTCCGGCAAACTGTACTTGAAGGTTGAGTTGCTGATGCCTCTACTATCATTGCCGTACAGTCGACATTACATCAACCTTTACATTTTCGTTGCAAAGTCGCCCGTAACGTAACTGAGTAGAGTGCACGCATGTAAAGATTGATGTGAAGTCGACTGTACCACTTCACGGCTTAGACGTGGGCTGTGTACTTACGTCAAATAGCACTTAGTCACCATTATTTTGTCTAGATTTAGACGTAAAATGGTTCTAGGACCTTTGGGTAACAGAATCTCTAATCTAGATAACGTCACTTCGAGTGGGCGAAAAGCAATTGTGTAGATCCTTAGAACAAACCAACGAGTGACGTCGGGTACTACTCTAGTAGGACGAGAAAATGGGAATGACGCAATCCCGCAGGAAAGTGCGCTAGTGTAAACAAGCCTAAGTGTTTTTTCCACGTTATTGACGTCATTATGACGTTATAGTTGTCTTTAGTCAAATGTTGGATTCAGTAGCGCTAATAAATGGCAAGAGTAAAGTTTTGTGTGATGAAGTGATAAAAATTCAAGCAACTGCATTATGTACCTTAGTTAAATGTACCTTTCTGAGAAATAAATTAGGTACCTGCCTATATATTTGTTTCAATTTATGCCTTAATAATTTTTTTTATTCGGTAGCTATCGCTGTCATAATAAATGTTTTTTTTAAACCAAGAGTTTTCTGACATTAGCCATATACAACTAAGACGTCACACAGATATAAATATATGGCACCCTTAATCCAATACCGTCACTAAACAAAAATCTCTAAATTTCTGTTTTTAATGCCATCTATTGCAAATATTACAAAGTAACGCTGACTGCTAAGCGCTGACTAGTTCACTTAAATTCCTATTTAAAACTGTAGATGGAAAACGAATCATAATACAGAACTATATACATTTCTACACATTGAAAATCTTTAATAGCTTCTCCTGCACAATTTACATTTTTCGCTTAGTGCCAGTATTGGATTAAGGGTACGATATGTTTTTGTGTCCCGTAACGTACATACTTATCAACTGAACAATATGAAGCTTTGGGAGCGTAGGCGCGTCAGATAAAATCACCGTAGTACCTAATATTTTGTAATTTTAGGACATTAGGTCACAAACCAACTCTCTCACACTCTCATGTCTGTTAGAGGTACTTTGATAAGACCACCGTGTGTAATCTTAGGTTATAAGAAATACTGTGTAATTTCCTTTTTAAGTACTCTGGTTTGTAATTCTTTCTTCTTGTACAGCAATAAAGCTCTCTCTATCTCTCAGTCCATTCTCTATAGGTATATCTATCTCTTTTTCTCTGAACAATCCAGATGAGCAGCCAAAACCGCATTTAACCGCCGACTAGGTGTAGGTTAACATAGCGAACCTTTCCGTCCGCGCGCAAAGAAAACAGGAATCTGCGGCAAAACAAACGAACGCAACTGACCGTGATAAAGGGCTGCTTGCACACGATCTGTGTAGAGTTGTAAAACAGTTCTTACCAGTAATTTTGTTGCCAGTTCCTGAAATACGTCCATTAGATAGAGAACACGAGAGTTGACGAAATATTACCTGAAAATTTTGTTTTATAATATGCCTATTATTATATTATTGAAATAAAACTGTAATATGTTGCTCTGAAAAGAGAAAAATTTTTTTACTTTCCAAAAATAACACAAGAATTCCAAAAAATTATTACACAAAACTAAACTTAATGCCTTACCTGAAAAGAGAAACAACATTTTCAGCTAATATTTTCGCAAGCTGCTTTTTTATTTTCAATGTCAATAAATTAAGACATTGACAAACATGACACGCATAGATATTAAAAGTAGTTTAAATAAAGCACTAACCACTAAGCAACACTCAAGGGAATCAAAATTTATAGCGTACTTTCCGTTGACCTAGAACTGTAAAATTTCGTAAGTACTCATAATATCTTCTAATACTACAAATACAAATCTGAAAACTATACATTTGTAATTAAATCATAAAAAAAAACATTAGTCTTTGAAGTACGGAAAAAGCTTGGAAAAGACTGCGAGATTCGATTCCTAAATTATTTATAATATGTAAGTACAAATTTGTACGGAATCCTTGGTGCGCTAGTCCGACTTGCAGTTGGCTGGTTTTTTTCGAATGATTTTTATTTTGCGAGTTCCTGAAAAAAGTGTATTAGATAGAGATTGTTTGATATGAGAATGTTTGGAATGAATGTTAGATATGTGAATGTTTGTGTCTTACAACAGCTATGATTAAATGGTTTTTTTTCTCAGATTGTTCATTTATTCAAAAATACCGGGTACATAGTTATATAAAAGTGTTCTTTAAACAATAAAACAAGAATCCGTGGCAAAACTAACGAACTGAACTGGCCGTGTCAAATGACTAGTCGCAGACGGCCTGTGTGTAGTTTTTTACTTAATTTTATTTTGTAAAATAAGTACCTTAAGGGTTGTAAATTAGTATGAAATATAATTTTTTGCCTGTTCCTAAAACATGTCAATTAGATAGATACAAGAGATGTGGGAGATTTTGTGTTTTAAAACAACTGCGATTACGATTTCTACGCTTTTTTTTCTTAAATTGATTTGGTTTTCCAACGAAATATATATTTTTTGCCAGTTCCTGAAACGAGAGAGTTTGTGGTGTACCTCAACTTGAGATTTTTCTAATATTTTATATCCGAAATAAAATTTAAATGGCGATTTAAGTGACGTTTAGGAAGTGGTGCAGGTCAGCCTTAATGTCTTTTGTCAGCGTTCTAACTCATGTAATGAGTCGTTGTTTTTTTGCAATAAATAATAATAAAATAGTCTAATCTGTTACCCGTACGATACTCCCTTTCTCACTCTGTTTTTTCTATTCTCATATGTAATTCCTGGTGTACATACAATAAAGAACATTCTATCTATCTGGTTTGAAACAGATTGCGGTAATCTAGCTGTATTTGCCTGGCAGACAATAAAAGTAATTACTTACACCAACAAATAACAGAACCCAATAAACTGTGAGGCTTCGCAAATTGCCCTACAGCGCCCTTCACCCCCTGAACCAAGACTTTGACTTGTGTGACTTGCGTAGCTAAGGACTTGTCCAAAAGTATAAGGTTGTCTGTCGCCATTTGAAGTGACAGTTCAAAGGGCTCCAGGCAATAACAGTAGCTCCACCAATGAAAAAAGAATCATATATTTTTTACAGATCAGTTTTGCAAGAAATGTCAAATTAAGGTGGAACAAATCCCATACAAATGATTGTTTACAAATAAAAAAATAAATTGTAGGTAATTATACCCTGAAATGATGTCTGTCTGCATTAATTATGATTTGCATTTGCGTCAATAATTATTTCCTTGAATAAAACAGTACTTTAATAGATTAAATAAGATCGATAATGTTTGTATGGACTAAATTGTCGAACTCATTTAAGCCATTAATCAATTTTTTTAAAAGAAACTGTATATTGGCGCAAATAAATATCTCAATTAATGCAAATAGATTTAATTTCACCGTATAATTATGTAAAATTTTCAACAAATTTGATAAAGTTAATTTGTATGCGAATCGTCTCGTGATTTCAAGGCCGTGTACCTAAGGAAAAAATCCAAGGACTAGGTAGCAATACCACCAAAAACGGCCGTTTTTGGCATAAATGCTATAGATAGCATATGGCCGTTTGGACTAGTCTCAGCCTTCTCAGGTCCGTGATCCTAGGTACTCGGTCGTGGGTCAGCCTAAAAATCTTTATTAACATTAAGCCGACTTGCATCATTTCTTAAATGTCACTTAAGTCGCCATTTAAATCGACTTTTCTACGTAGAATTTTAGTGAAATGCTGTTCCAGAAAGTGGTGCAAGTCGGCCTTAGATATTGATCTGACACTTTTTGCAAAAACGATATGTAAGCGTTGGTAGTCTAGTGGGTAAAACATTGGACTCGGAAGCGAGAGACCGAGGTTCGATTCCCAGTGCGGGCATGTACCTATGACTTTTCTTTCTAAGTTATGTACATTTGTGAAGTTATAGTAGCAATACCATTCGCTAACGGTGAAGGAAAACATCGTGAGGAAACCTGGGTGTCTGAGCTATTCACATAACTCAGCGCTTGAAATCGCCAATCCGCGGTGGGCACGCGTGGTGATTAAGCCCATACTCTCTCTCTGAGAGAAGGCCTGTGCCTTACAGAGGGACGTATATAGGCTGCTTATGATTATGATTTATGATAATGTAAAAAAGATAAAATTTTTTCCATTGGTGGCGTTAATGTTAATGCATAGGCCTCCTTAAAGCTTCGGTCACAGACAGCGAGTAATCGCTGCGGGTGCACTCGCCGCGAATACTAGTCGCAGCGACGATTCACTGCCTGTCTGTCACACATAGCGAGTTCTACACGAGAATTTCGACTTTCGCAGCGAGTAAAATTGAACATGCTCAATTATAGTCGGCGCGACTTCAACTCGCGGCGAGTGAATCTACTCGCAGCGAATAGCCTGTCACACACAGCGAATTAGGCTCTCGCAGCGATTAGTCACTGTGTGTGACCGAAGCATAAGCCCGCTCTGTATGGCGTGTCTTTGTGCCACAACGTGACTAGGATCACTATTCGACAGGTTATAATAGGGGTTAAAGTATGAAATTGCCGTTTTATTGCAATAGGTTCTTTGAATTGACATAGAATCTTCATGGTTTGAGGTTTTCGAATGAAACTTTTTTCAAATGGTTTCTATGATGTTCTTTTTTTAAAAAAATGTGAAACATTTGAATATCGACTTTCAATTGTTTTTGTTATTCAATTTAGACAAGAAAGTTGGATACTGCGAAAATTCGAGTGATTTTTGAATACGAGTTCCGACGCAGAACTAACGCGGCAGAAACAGCCCGCAATATCAATGCTGCGTTTGGAGAGGGGTCTACTAATGAACGCACCGTGCGATTTTGGTTTAAACGCTTTCGTGATCGAAATTTCGACTTAAAGAACGAGCCACGAGGAAGACCGCCCACACAGGTGAATAACGATGAATTAAGAGAGATAGTGGAAGCCGACCCTAGTCAAACTACCCAGGAATTACCGGCATGGTTTAACGTTACCTTACCCACAATATTGACTCACTTGCGTCAAATCAATAAAATAAAAAAATACGAAAAATAGGTGCCTCATAATCACTCGAATTTTCGCAGTATCCATCTTTCTTGTCTAAATTGAATAACAAAAACAATTGAAAGACGATATTCAAATGTTTCACATTTTTTAAAAAAAGAACATCATAGAAACCATTTGAAAAAAGTTTCATTCGAAAACCTCAAACCATGAAGATTCTATATCAATTCAAAGAACCTATTGCAATAAAACGGCAATTTCATACTTTAACCCCTAATATTATGAAAAGTATTAATTAGTCACAGATTCGAGATTTTTTATCATCATTATTTATTTTTTAACATGGTCACACCAAAAGGACTAAAACTTTTTTTTTGCACTTAGAGAAGAGTTATAAATAGATATAAATAGGTAATTGAGTACTCTAACCCCCGATTTCCCATATACAAATAGTCTGCTAATCTACTATTAACAGCTGTCAGTGATTTATTGTAATCACTTCAGCCAACTGTCAGCTGTTACAGTCGATTAACAATTTGTTAGTGTACGAGAAACAGGGGGTAAGTGTTCCAGGAATTTTGATGTTTTTATGCCCACACAATCGAATGGAAACAAAAAAAAAATACTGTACGAAATTTGACTTTATGTCACAAAAGTACTATAAGCGACACAATTATAACTTTAATACCTACCCATAGAGAATAGAGGATACCCTTTATTGTATTCATAAGATAAGATACGATAAGAATATTCTTTATTACGTAATAACTAAACAGTATTAAGTTTACTAGTAGGTACTGAAATTTAGATTGAGCATGAAGGTGTGAAACCTTCGTGGTATGACGTCACTATGAAAAAGAAAAGGAGGCGCCATCTTGGCTTGTCAGTTCACAGACTATATAGAGATACTAAGGTAGTTATAATTTTGTAGAGTAAATTAGGTACTCGTGTAATAATTTTGGTACCTACCTTCTGCGAATTAAATTATTTACTGTATAAATAATTAAATATAAGTGTTAGTATAGTATTAAGTACTTGATTTCAAATAGGAACTTCTGCTATTTCCATGGTCAAACATAGAAAAGCACGACTATATTTTTAACAATACCCACAATAAGACTAAAAACGATAAGAGCAAATAAAAGCCCTTCGCACTTCTCCCTCACCATTTAAAATGAACAATGTCAAACTCCGAATCGAGGCTCGAAGTTTCATCTTTCATAATAGCGTCTAACGTGAAACTGGTATAGATTTTACACGCTACAAACGGCCCAAATAACATGTCCACCCTCTTACCAGTGCCACGCCATTCTGAACCCTACGACCCACGCCAATAGGCCTTATTCCCCAAACCTCAACAGGCATTCGAGCAGGAAATTCCTCCTGTCAATTCCTCAGTCAATCTTTTTTTTGTTTCTTTGTTTTTTATTTTGGATGAAATATTAAATTGAGAATTGGAAAATTTTGCTTATTGGATGATTGAATAAATGGCCTTCAGGTATTTTAATAAAACTTTGTATGCAAAGTTAAGATAAGAATATTCTTGATTGTACCAGGAAAAACACAATCATGAAATATTTACAAAAATGCAGTACAATTGGCGGCCTTATTGCTTATAGCAATTTCTTCCCGGCAACCGACGATGTTATAACCATTACGGAATGCCCTCGTGAGGAGACAACCCTGGCTGCAGCGTCAGGTTATTTTTATAATTTTACAGCCTTATTTATAAGAACATGATTCCTCTGAAGCACTCCTAAGAATATTTAGTTTAGTTTATTTAATCTGTGGTTATGACTTTTCCTTATAAAATTTCCACCACAGACTATTTTAGTGGGCTTTTTAAGGAATCGCATTTTTTATAAATAAGATCGTTAGTGTATTGACATCAGAAGCCTAGTACATCATCAACATCAGCCATTCGACGCCCACTGCAGGACATAGGCCTCCTTCGTGGTTTTCATAACCATGAGGGGTTTTGCCATAATCGCCACGCTTGGCAGGCGGGTTGGCGATCGCAGTATGTGGTTGGAATCTCAGGAACACGCTGCTGCCCGTCTCCTGGTAATTGTTCCTTAGTCGCTTTCTACGACATCCACGGAAGGAAATGGAGTGACGCTATTCTTTATCCGGCGCCACACGGATGTCCGGCGCCACACGGATGCCTAGTTATGCGCACCAAATCCTGTCGGAATCCTGACGTTTGCGACAGCAATGCGTATGAAATTAGACAGTTTGACAGACGATTGGAATCGCTCAGAGTCGCGTAACATAAGAGCAGGACTGAACACGTAAGCAAAAAGTCCAAGTCCTTAGTTTACACGAAGTGTCGAATTTGGCTTGAAAGATTTTAACTAAACAAACATGTCATGTGATTTTGAATAAATCCGTGTAAAAATGACTCCCCTCCGGGATACAGGCGTGAGATTATATTGTTATGTTTCGCAACGTTACCGTACGCTACGTTACGTTACGCAACGTACCGTAACGCAACGTACCGAAACGTTACGTAACATTACGTCTTGTTGGTATAATAAATGTCTTTCTTCTTCTTCTTCTTTTTCTTCTTCTTACGTAACGTTTCATTACTTTACGTTACGTTACCTTACCTTAAGTTACGTTATGTTGTGTCAAACTGGCTTGAAAATAGGATCAGTCCCCACATTCGCTGTCCCCACGTGCGCTGTGCGTGGGATACATTATTACAGTAAAACTTCTGGACTTTTTTTATTGACCGGAATCTTCTCAGGTAAATTTTCTTAATGCTCACAATACAAATAAACACAAATGTACATTGTACATACAACTACAAGTCAATATAAGGCCCGCCTGTTTCTGACAGATATACCTATTTTAACAACTGTGTATATTTTTTTGTTTTTTTTTCCTGGAGTGTAAAAAAGAACAAAGTGAAAAAAGATCTTATCTCACTTCAAGGACACCATGCGATGCGTGCGTACGGTCTCGACTCTTGAAGAAAGAAGCTATTCGTACTACATCATCTAACTTTTATAAATATAATTGCTATGAACGAGGTATTGCGAGTAAATTCTAACCGAGGCTCCCCAGTAAGCTATAAACTAGATTCCATCCCTTGAGCGTAATGTTCTTTTACATTACTCTCACTGCTCATGGAGTAGGAAGTGTGTTCATATAAGCATACTGCTTGCGCTCTGTAAATCACTTGGCGCGCCCTCTTTTACTAAACCATTACAATGTTTTGCGCTTGGAAAACAATCCTTTTTCCATGCGCAAAACATTTTCTTGTCAAGAGAATTAGATTAGATTAAATTACAACTGTTGAAATTTATCCGAATGTGAATACGCCTCACATTGGGTTGTCTATACTTACAACATTAAAAAGTTAAAAGTGACATATTGACTCTATGGTCATTCTTTTTTCGCTACATTATGGCTCTCTGACTGTTTTGTGTTCGTGTTTTATTATCGATAATGTTAAATCTATTTTAATCTCAGTAATCTTTGTAATTTATCGACTCGCCATATTCATACTATATATTGATTGAGACAATATATTGGAATATAAGTTGCAAGTGAAGTTTTATCAGTTATCACCTCGTACCGTTTAACCTAATACTGATGGTGGAGACGCGACAGCCCTGCGTGCCAGCTCTGCTAACAAGAACACTTTATTGTACACACCAGAAAACAAAATACATTAAAAGGCTTACATGTCTAATTTTTGCCGTATACAATTGGCGGTCTTATCGCTAAAAGCGAGCTCTTCCAGACAACCTTAGGATGGATAGAACTGAAAGATGAAGAGAGTAGGTAGGTAGGTGTACATGAAAATAATTGAAAGTAAATAATTAAATGTAATTAAAATAATGCTTTGCTCATTGTTGTGGGAAACTGATTGTTTGTGTAATAAATAATACGAGAGACAACCGGTTTCAATGGTAGTTAAACCACTCTCTGTGATAGTACAATCGGTTATCACTGGTTTTAATCTGGATCGCAGAAAACGTCACTTGTGAAAAATTGCACAGTAAAGTTGTGGTGATAAGTAAATATAGAATACCAATAATAGTAATAATAGCATATATGCAGTCGTAACAGAATCGCTTGTCTTGCGCCTTATTTATATAACTTTTGGGGCATGTCTGTGTGCGAAACTGGACTGATCTGCCGTATAATTATTATGATATAATTAACTGACCCGATAGTCGTTGTCCTGTAATTAATACAAATACGTTGGAAGCACACGATTTTGTGAACACATGTATGGGTTAAAGTAAACGGGCCACAAGATATTTTATCAGTTCCTTTCCTCGTCCTACATTTTAATCCAATGTTGCAGGGAGGAATGCTCAAGGCATTACTACAACCCTGTATACAGTCAACGATAGCCGTCGAACCATATTTTGTTGCATTTTGGTACTTAAGCCGGTAGCCTTGTAGAGTTCATGGAGGGACAGTTTTGATCCCCCTTCTGATATTTTCAAGATTTCAGCCAGTCACTTTTATTAGCCATTTGGATGGATATTTTGTTGCACACATAAAACTTTAACTTTTTTTAAAACTTGTTCTAGACAATATCAGATTGGACGGCAAAATAAATAGACGGTTAACTCTTTATTGCACACTAGCAGTTTACAAAGATTAGGTTAATATCTAGTTCTTAGTAGTGTACAATCGGCGTTCTTATTGCTAAAAGCGATCTCTTTCAGAGAACCTTAGGATGGACAGGACTGAAAGAAGAAGAGGGTGGGTGTGTAGGTTTACATAAGACAGAACTAATCTATCAATTGACTTACATGTAAATAAATATATACTTAATATATACATATTTAGATAGGTAAATAATGTTACACGTTAATACATGAATTAATAGAGTACATACATAAATAAATGTAATTAAAGTATTAATAGATATACAAATAAAAATATACTAAGACCAATATACCCATTTGTTATGTCTGAAGTTATGGTTAGAATTTGCAATCTAAAGGCAATCCAATCCATCAGCCTATATATTCGTCCATTGCTGAGCGAATATGGGCTGATGCCAAGCTTGGCTGGCTGATGCACAAGGCACGCCATTTCTTTCAGTCCTCAGTTATCAACATCGAAATGAAATGAAATGTTATTTGTTTACGAAAAAACAAACAAAAACGCAGAGAATAAACATTATAAACAATATTACGGTGGAAAACAAGTGCAACCGTGAGACCACATCGGAGACGTGTTTGGCGCTGTTTAAGCGGAATCCAGCGGAGTTTTTGCGTCGTTTTGTGACCGTCGATGAAACTTGGATCCACTGGTACACACCAGAGACCAAGGAGCAATCAAAACAATGGATCCATACTGGGGAACGTGCTCCAAAGAAGGCGAAAACTGTAAAAAGTTATGGCCACCGTTTTCTGGGATTCACAAGGTGTGATCTACATCGATTACCTCGAGAAGGGTAAAACAATTACAGGGCTTTACTATGCCGATTTATTGGGCCGATTCGACGCCGAATTAAAGAAAAAACGACCCCATCTGGCGAAGAAAAAAGTGCTCTTTCACCACGACAACGCACCGGTTCACACGTCTGCCGTTGCCATGGCCAAATTGGTCGAATTACGCTACGAATTGCTGCCCCATCCACCGTATTCTCCAGATTAGGCCCCTTTTGACTTGTTTCTGTTTCCTAATCTGAAAAAATCTCTCGCCGGGAATAGATATGGATCAAATGAGGAGGTCATCGCCGCCACGGAGGCCTATTTTGCAGAGTTTGACAAAAACTATTTTTCGGACGGGTTAAAAAGGGGCGGGTTGGAGCATCGCTGGGGTAAGTGTATCGAACTAAAAGGAGACTATGTTGAAAAATAAATTGCCACTTTTCCAAAATTTTCGTTTACTTTTTGTAGGCTAAGTATTTATTGAATGACCCTCGTACCTTTGTTGCTTTGGAATACAAAAAATAATTTCGGCAAATGAAATATTGCATTGTAATCTTTATTGTACCTACTCTATTATGTCATTTATGTCAAGTGCTCTGGTGTAAAATAATAGTTATTTGTTATACCAGAGTGCAAATTTGCTTTTTAATCGCGTGCTCAATTTTGATGACCGAGCAAGCGAAGGATTCTAGAATCCTGAGCGTCTGCGAGGGAATCAAAAGAGCACTAGGTGAAAAATCTTTGCACTCGTGTGCAACACGTAACTTTTTATCCCACCTCAGCAAATATTTAATTAAGTTTTGAATTTACAAACTTGGTGCACACGATGTTCTAAATTAAATTTACTTTATCCTCTAGCGGATAAAAACGGCTTTTGCACTCAGATATCGAAGAGCAAAAATACCCTTTCCGAGATGGGGGGATGAAAAGAATATTCTCATCTTATTTTATCTAGATAGCGCAGGTTTTCAGTTACACCCGTTTTCCTCTTGAACATATATAGTTTTACATCTGCCCGCCAACGGCACTCCGCTACCGAGTGCATTACATTCGCAAGCTGAGATTACGTGTGCCGGCAAAAGAGGCCGGAAGACTCCGTTGGCGAGTGTACCCCATAGCGAAAGCCTTGAATAGGCACCGACGTAATGTGAGCAATATAGGGTAAGAGGTCGACGGCCGGCGCCAGCCGCTAGGTGGCGCCGGCACCCGCGCACGCCCGCCATTGATCCGGGCCCGGAGCGCCGTTTTCGACAACCGAAAATAGTATAATCAGAGCGTTACGTAAGGGGTCATTCAGCTGGCGGTGGCGACGCGAAGTCTTTGGATGCCTGTTAAGAGGTTAGCTGTGGCTTGGGCTAGTATGGGTAATGTCGGGCTTTGGTCGCGAGATTCGTGTTTAGAGATAGTAGCACGGTGGAAGCGAATGGAATTGTAGAGTAGAGCGGTGCCATCGTCGATTGTCGGGAAGACATTGCTATGAGCAATAAGGCCACCAATTGTACTGTATCTTTGTAAATATTTTATTTTCGTGTTTTTTCTGGTTTTTCTGGCCACAATAAAGAATATTCTTATCTTATCTTTTTGTATAAAACTACAGGCGCTGAAATCACTGAGATTGTTAATGTTTCCTATTTCCGCATTCAGCCTCGTAGTTGGATTATTGCATTTGTCTAGCATTGGAATACAGAAAAAGCTACCTACGTAAAAAATAATTTGATATCTCATTTTTTGCTATGTTCGCGCATAACTTCGTCAAATTTTCGATTTTATTTCGAAATAAAATTTCGAAAATTATTTTTTTGTTCCAATAGACATAACATCCCATTGGTCCCATTTTAATTTGGTGAAAATCTGACGGAGACTTTCAGAGATGGAGAACTGATCTCCGCAATGGACATCAGTAAACAGGGCCTAATGGGGTCCATTCTTTAGTAATATGCAAATGTTCCAGAAAAGTTCAGACGTCGAAGGGTAAATGATGGTTTTAAGGGACTTGATTTTTTTCTTCCGCTTCCCCGCAAAAAATTGATAAGTAGTTAAAATTTAAAAACCGACTTCAAAACACTACATTACTAATAACTTAGAAATAATTTAAATGATACCTTTAAATTAGAAGTACGTATACATTTAGGTATTGTAGAAGTGTAATTTGGAGTCGGTGCTCAAAATATATTTTTGGGCACTGACTCCAAATATTGTGACCGCCATTCTGTTTTGGCACTACATTTTCCCGCATGAAGGCTGTCTAAGGAAATCGTTATTGGAGGACTGGCTGGTTACGCCAGAAAGAAATAATTGGAAAGCCATTAAAATTATACCTGCTAATAATAAAAAAGAGAAATTCCAATTATTTTTTCTTGCTAGGAATTCTGTGCAGCCAGTAGGTACCTATTAATTTTTTTTTATGCAGGACCGCCTCCTTCAATTTCAGAGAACAAGGATAAAAGCTTAAAAAAGTAAAAGAATTTTATCGTTTCCGTAACTAGGTTCGAAGTTACGAATATTTTAACGTGGGCTGGATTGTTAAAGAATAAAACAATGCCAAGTGTAAACAACGCGGATTCAAAATAATTGAATGAAAACAAACAATGCAGAGCTCGCATTTGGGCCTGGTTACACTAACACAGCGGAACGCTGAAACGCGTTTAATTAATCTCTATTAAGAAGTTGAAGGGATTACTTCTCTAAAGATTTTGTACCAAACCAATGTAAAGCCACTGTACCATGTGTTTTTTTTTGTTTTGCCCTTCGCTAGTAGGTACATACCCTAATTTGTCGAAGTATGTCCGCCTGGGACGTCCTGGAAAAGGGGTTTTTTGGGATCGTGGCAAGTGGCAAACCCTGATCCTTCTACCCCTACGGGATACAGGTGTGAGTTAATGTAATGTTTTGTAATGCAATCTTAACCTCCGTTTGAATTAATGTAATGCATCCGTGCCTATATAGTGGTAATGAAACTAGAAAAGGTGTCATTTTGTTAAAAAAAATACTCGAAAATTTAAGTGTACCAAACTTACGTATTCAACGGCTCTGAACTATTAAAATGGATATGAAAACAATTTTAGAAGACATGGCAACTTTGCCTTTCCGAAAAGAATATACAAGACCTGGCAACTTTGCCTTATTGAAAAGATTATGCAAGACTTGGCTACTTTGCCTTTTTGAAAAGTGAAGACTTGGCTACTTGGCCTGTAATGAAAACGAAATAGAAAATATTATCACATATGACAAGGCTGTATGGTCATAAACCTTTGCCTGCTGTGATAGGCGAACGAAACAAAAAAAAAAAAAAAATCAACGGCTCTGTGTACTCTCCACCTCAATTGTTTTATTAGCAAGGACCACAACAAGTGACCCTAAGTTCTAGACTCTAGGTTCCAAAATAGGTCATACCGTTATGCAGATTTATGATGTTCACATTTTGCAAAAACCTGTTGTACAAGAAGATAGGTAAGACTTGACTTGAATGACTTTTTACCATTGATAGCGCTAGTTAGCTCGGGGTGGTCCCTTAGGAGGGTTCTTCTGGTGACGATTCCTATACAAATGTAGTTTGATTTTATTTAACAGATAACAAGCCGGATCACAATGAAACTTTACCGAAACTTTAATGAGGACACAAATCAAGGGCTGGTCGTACTTAGAATAGATAATAAATAAATAAAAAAGAAATTAGAGCTTATTTTGAATTCCAAGCACGATCAAACCTCAATTTGTGTCCTCTTAGCATATTGTTAAAGTTTCATGGCAATTCAGCATGTCGGTTGCAGATTAATCCAAACTGTATGGGAATTTGTATCTGATCACCACTTGACAAACCCCTTAAACTCTACGGAAGCTTTTTGTGTTGTGTGTAATCCTTTACAAACAAGGCGCGTCATCACTCAAGCAGCACTAATGTCATTCAGATTATTTGTCATTCCGTCTGTCACCCTCCGGTGCGTTCGCCTTTGTTACAATATTGTATTATTATATTGTTGTCATTAATAAGTAATCTTCTTATGCCAATTACTTATTAATGGTACTGACCGACTGAACGTATACGAAAGTTTACGATCTCTGAAGATATATTTGTTCTTCTTAAAATACCAGGTGGCAGTCAGCTTTTTACAACGCTCTCTGTTCAGTGCAACTCTGAACAACTCTTCCGCGGTTTAAACACCGGGTCACTTCTTGATGTTGCACAACCATCCTTTTTCTGCCTGGCCTTCTCTTTCCATCCACCTGCCTACCATAATCATCATCATCATCAGCTACTTGTCGCCCACTGCAGGACATAGGCTTCCCTCAAGATTTTCCAAGCTTCCCGGTCTTGTGCTGCCGCATCCAGCGATTCCCTGCCACCGTAACCAGGTTGTCAGACCATGTGTTTTGGGGGGCTGCCCCTGTGTCGTCCAGTCCGCAGTTGTCAGGTCAGAACTTTTCCGCCTCAACGGCCAACAGCTCTCCGAGCCTATCATAATGATCTGCAGCAATTGGTACCTTTGCAGCACATGACCTAAGTAGGCTACTTTACACCTTGTGCATTCGCCGAAGGACTCGAAACTTACAAGAGGGCATACTAAAAACGCGGTTCAAAAAATGTTTAGAGCACACTTTTGGCAAAATGGACTTCTATACCATGAAAGGTTATTTATAAGACAAATACGTCTGGAATTAAAGTCAGTTTAAAATAATGTGTGAGAACTTTTGTATTTTTTTTCTTTTAAACAATCTAGATCTTGCTTGACATTATTTTTGTTTGATCTTACAGTATTTTTGTCCATTTTTTCTCTTAAACAATAATGTTTAACTTGTACCGTTCATTAAGACGCAGTTTCTGCGCTACTCAGAAAAAAAAACATTTATTACTGAACTTTGACTTCGACTTTTTGACCTCCATATTCTAATCTAACATATATAAAAATCTCGTGTCACAGGGTACGTTATCAAACTCTTCCGAAACGGCTTCGCCGATTTTCATGACATTTTTTGTGTTTATTTGGTAGGTCTGAGAATAGGTCGTAGGCTAATTATTGTGGCAAAACAACGTTTGCCGAGTCAGCTAGTAATGACTAAAATAGTAGGAGGTCCGCAGTAGGAGGTCAGTGAAGTGAACGCAAACGGGGCCTGCGATTACGTCGGTTAGTGCCTTCTTTTGGTTGGTCTGTACGCACTATTAAATTACATTCTTTTGTAGTGTTTTGTTTTTGGAAATTTCATGTAAGTCCTTTTGTTATGTATGGTGTGCAATAAAGAGTTTTAATCTAATCTCTCTCGTTCTCTCTCTATGTCTCTCTCGCACACTTTCCGTCTACCCTGAGCCTTGAAATAAAGCTTCGAGATTTAAAAGCTTTCAATCCCCCTAATCCTGCACTCATACGAAATATTCCTGAAATAACAATATTTACCTATAACTTCCACACAACACAATGGTGCCGTACACTCGTACAATCGAACACTCGACCACCGGCATGGTAATCAGACGAGATACCGCTAGACCAACGAGGCAGTCATAGACATAGGTACTGGATTAAATTACCCAGACATCGGGGTTTTCTGAATCATCCACCCCCCTTAATGGGGTGAAACTTTAGTACCTACCTAAATCTGTGAGTCATCGCGGACTCATAGATTTATATGCTCTCTTCCCGATGAACTTTCCCTAAATGTAAACAAGAGTGTGGGTAGAAGGGCCGGTAAGGGACAATGCCGGTAAGGCGGACATACTTCGACCAAATACGAAGAGTAAAATAAAAAGTACCCGAAACCAGCGTGCGTGCATACAAAGACTAATGAATGTTGATGAAGCGCAAGAGAATTGGCAGGATCGTGGCAAGTGACAAACCCTGGTCTCTGCCTACCCCTCCGGGATACAGGCGTGAGTTTATGTAATGTAATGTAAACACGAACAATATTGTTAGTACAATAATGGCTTGTATGGCCTACCAGCAATGTACCTATAGTACAGCCGACAGTACATCAACATTTGCAATTTAGTTGCAAAGTCACCCGTAAGATAAAATTTGTTCATAAAATCGTAGGTTTATAGTGTCCATAAGAATTAAATTTAACATAGGTAAGAGTAAGTAACTAAGTAAAGTGCACATAATGTGTACCATGTCATGGCATGTCATGCCTATTCAATTCGACTGTACTGCAAAAAAAATTACTCTTAAAATAAATATATTCTCACCAATTTACGTTTACACAAAAAAAATGGCAAACCCTCACCAAATTAAATTAGTTCTGACAAAATGCTCTTACCAAAAAACTTCAAATCCCAGTTGTTGAGAACTTCCATTTGGTATAATGCCCGACAAATAATAATAGCACCTAGTTTTTCTTGTAACGTTCAATAAGTCACAGTTTCTGTGTTACTTTGAATAAAAATTTTTTGACTTTTGACTTTTTGACTATTAAAATTGTAGTCCTATGTACTTTAGTAAAAATCAATTATTAAAATAACTTCGTTGAATTTTATTTTCTCTACGTTTGTGATTATTAAGTATTTTTTTACATCTTAAAAGCCAGAAACATTGTGGCTCTGTAGAGTTAGTAGAGCAACTTCCACCCAAGGTAACCACCTGTATAGATTACTCCTAGTAATAGCCACCTGGTCTGGTTGAATCTAGTTGTAGCCGGCATGATATCGGGTAGACCTAGTATCAGCCACTAGGTTTTGGTTGGACATAGTTCTAGCGGGAATGATACCGGCTAGACCTAGTTTTACCCGAAAACAATCGGCTTATACTAGATTTAAGCAAGGGTAAGTGGCTACACCTAGTTCTAACCGGCTAAAACTAGGCATAGCCGCACTTCGGGTTCTAGCCGTAACATTCATATTATATAATGAATAAAATATTTAACTCCGAGAGAAAGCCTAAGTCCTGCAGTGGGACTAGTCCAAATAAGAAAAAAAAAACTGATTTGAAAAGTGGTATGTATATATGAAATTGGGCTCCGGTAAAAAACAAATGATGTCAACAAATTAATAATAAACCTAACCTCCTGAACAATAGAAATTCAAGCGCACGAGACAGCGCCAATAAAAATAACGTACCAACCTACCAATAAACATTAACTGGGGCGATGAAAGTTATTAATAACATCTTATAACTGTCAATAAAAATAGGCGAAAACGACGTCACTAAAATACCTCGAGACCCGTAACTGTGACGTCATAAAACTAACTCGCACTTACATAAAATGGAAGCAATGGCAGCGGAAAAATTACAATTGCATGAAAATCGCTTTATGAACAGCTTTCATCTGAAATATTTTAATTGGCGTAACATATTTCCACGAAATAAAAGTGAGATGGATCTTTAGTTTGTTCTGCTTTGTTTCTTGTACATTCGACAGCACATCAACCTTTACACGCGACCACTCTACTCAGTTGCGTTACGGGCGAATTTGGAATTTGACCTGCTGCCGACCGTACATACTTACACGAGAACAATCTGAACTCAACTCTACAGCCTTTGTGATTAGACTGTCTAATAGCCAAAATGTATCTGGTATGACGTTAGTCATTGAGGCTGCTCCTACGTGCAGCATGCTGTCTCGTTCGCACAATGTTTTTATGCTGTAATAATATGTGGAAGCGGTGGTAGCCTAGTGGGTAGAACATTGGACTCGGAAGCGGGAGATCCAGGTTCGATTCCCAGTGCGGGCAAATAAACCTATGACTTTTCTTTCTAAGTTATGTACATTTGTGAAGTTATAGTAGCAATACCACCTGCGAACTGTGAAGGAAAACATCATGAGGAAACCTAGGTGTCTGAGCTATTCACATACCTCAGCGCTTGAAATCGCCAATCCGCGGTGGGCACGCGTGGTGATTAAGCCCATACTCTCTCTCTGAGAGAAGGCCTGTGCCCTACAGTGGGACGTATATAGGCTGCTTATGAATAATATGAGTAAACTTTTGATAAATGTGGTCTGAGGGTTTGATGGGTTATTAAATTGCGTGTATTCAAGGCATATTTTTCTTATTCCAGAATTAATAATTTTGGAAACGACTTTTCTTTATTAAAAAATATGTATCGGAAAACAAAAATATGTTTCATCATTCAGCCACAAGAAGTCCACTGCTGGACATAGGCCTCCTCCATTGGAAGCGGCAAATATGTTTCAAATGTCCATATTTTAATTATGTATCAAACTCTCAGACAGCATTTATCAAAAGCTTCCACATTTTATTACAGTAATTAAAAATGTGCGAGCGAGACAGGATGCTCGACGTGTTAAGATCAGCCTTAAGAATGTTGGATGGGAACTCCATCATTTTCTGATAGGACCGTGGATACATTATTTATTATGCACACTTTACATAAAATGTCAATGGTTACCGATTTCACAAAAAAATATCTGCTGAGAAATTACAACGTAGAGTCGGCCACGATCAAGCTATTCACGGAGTCTTACTAATCTGATGGTAAGTGCAAAAAACTGGCCAAGTGCGTGTCGTGGCCGCGCGTAATGTAGGGTTGCGTAGAAGGAGAGGTTTCTTGATTGCTTTAATACAACTAACAACTTCATCAAAGTAATTTTCAATGCAATCTGTACATTTGTTATTTTATAACTTGGACGACTATTAATTTATTATTAATCTTGTAAAGAAAGAAAGAAAGAAAGAAAGAAGACATTTGTTTAAATTGTCACAGAAACACAAAGTAAACACAAAGGTCATAAAGGTCTGGTTATAATATCACAGAGTATCCTAGTGATGGTGCTGTGTGAATGTTAGTGTCAACTATTCGGATGTTTACACACACACACACACACAAAAGGAGCTTCTCACTCAAAGTAAATAATCCATCTCTTACCATTCCAATAAAAAGGTCTCTAGCTAGATGTACTCGTATCTACTTATCTCTTGGGTTGGAAGCAAATTTCCAATAATATTACGTTGCGGTAAAACGGAAAATTAGGGAAGGGTTTCATATTATGCATGATGTAGAGATATAGTCCTTTCAGGTATCAGTCAACTTGAGGTTAAAAGGTCTCTCTAACAGCAGGGTGGAAAATTTACTGCTATTATAGTAGCTACCATGGTACAGTCGACAGAAAAATTAGCCCTTAAAGGTTAATAAAATACCATGATATTATTTCCCATCACATATAATATAATTTATATGAAACGAAGCTAGCCGCAGAGAAATGCCAAATTGAATAAATAAATATTAATAAAATAAAAAAACTTATATAAGTAGTAGTAAATTTAAGTATCATATAGTACCTATACATTACTGCAGCGGCCATCAAAAGAGGCATTGATGGACGAACGTGGAAATACTTGAGTCCATCAATGCCTAGTTCTGGCCAAGGCTTGTATATGATTTTTCTCAAATAATGCGCGGAAATTAAAACTAAGTAGTACTAAGGCAGAACTTTTTATTTGAAAAATATTTTTCTTTCGATTTTGGCGGTGACAAGTTTTCTATTACGGCTCTTGCCGCCTCTTGAATTTCAGGTGGCGTTAAAATAAGTTCATCGCAGTCATTTTCATCACTTGAACTCATTCTGTTAAATACAATAAACTTTCAGAATCAGACGAACCACGAACGAACAACAAAAAGTGTTCTTTTTTTTTCAATAGGTATATCCAGCTTTCTATCGCAAGCCAGTTCGAAATTTAAATAAAACCTCTGATAAGTTACCTCCTTGGTTGTCATTGTTCGGAGTAAAAGATCGTTCTATTTTTAAATAAAACGACAGATATGAGTTTAGTATGTAATTTATTTGGCCACAAAATACGACAGTTATGAATTTTCATAGAACTTTTTCCGGCCGCTGCTCGCGTGTAATTGGCCAGTACAGCAATTTTGATTTATCTCAAAGCATGTTTGAGAAAAACATATTTATCTATACTCATGTCGTAAGATTCGAATTATGATCTTGAAAGTTGATAACTTAATAGTACATTACGATACTAGTGCGAAAAGTAGGAAATTCGCAACGAGTGGCGATAAATTAAAACACGACCGAAGGGAGTGTTTTATATCGACACGAGTTACGAATTACCTATTCGCACGTGTATCGTACAACGTTTTATAGTACATATGGCCCTTTGAAGTTTCGACATAGGCACGTAAAGTGCTCATTATCGCACTAGTGCGGTAATGTAGCACCATATGTACTATAAAATAACTTTTTTTGTTATAACAGTACACTTCCGGGTATAATTCTCCTTGCTGATACACTTCCGGTTAAAATTGTCCTTGCAGTAAACTTTCTGTGAATTTTTGGTCTGATTCACCCACACTGAGCACATGGCTGTATGCAAAGAGTATGTAATCACTACGTTATAAGAGTCGGCACTTGCTAACAACACGTTTTCAAAATTATGAACGTAGTTTGTACCAACCTAACAAAAAATAGTATAATACCAACATGAGAATGAAATTGCAAAACATTAGTGATTGACTACGTATCACATATCGATATCGATAAAAAAAAATTCGAGACGTCTCTCCTCTTACCTCATTTCCATGCTTTGGAAATTAAAGTAGGCGATAAATCCCAACACAGTAGGTCAACTCAATTATTTCGAGTATGACATGGTGTGAATGGATTATCGCTTACTTTCATAATGAAAAAGGCATTCTTTAAATCAAATCATTTATTTAGCATCAAGTGTAGAAAACTTAATGTCACCAATGCGTCACGTCGCTATCAAAACTTTGCACTTTGGTCGAATTTCAGATCTTTGGAGTCTGCAACAAACAAAACAATAAGTCAAAAAATATATTATCTATACCATATTTATTTGAGGCTGAGACAAAATGAAACTTTTTAATACTTTTAAAATGATACTGTCTGATAATGTTGTATACGTAATTTTTTTATAAAGTATTAAATCTAATTTACTAATTTCTTAGTGTAAAAACCGATATAACATTTTTCGACAATGAAAATAGTCTAAAGAGTACTGAAAAGTTGGTTACACTTTGTCTCAGCCCCAAATAAATATGGTATAGGTACTGCTAATAATAATAATGTCAAGGAACGTTTGTATCACCTGTTTACTATTTTGCTGTACTTTGAGCTTGCAAAATTTTATTTCCGTTCGCGTTAATTTCTTCTGCCTTTATGAAATAAAAATTATATATTTGACATTGTCTTCGAATAATTTTTTTTACAATTAAGGCAATCATTCTCTCCGTCATATAACGGTGGCTATTACAGCTCCACCATGCAAATCTTCATTGCCTGTCGCTTTAACCCATAAGCGGCATCTAGAATACAAAACAAAGCGGTACAATGTATTTTTTAAAATATAAAACAAACCTGAATGCTTTGAGCAAAATAAAACAACATAAATCATTTCTGTTCTTGCTGTGTGGTGTTCGACGTTTCAAATTAAGTAGTTGTGATCAATTTTAGACAGCATGTAGAAATATCTGGCAGAAATCAATCGTCCAAAATATCGATAAAAAAATGTACCTACCACATGGGTACCGCACTACAACCGGCGTTAATTTAAATTTGTCAAAATCGTAAATTGTTCTAAATAATTCAGTTGTTTTATCCAAGCGCATTAAATAAATATCAAAATTTGCGTACATTTATTATGATAAACTTGCTAATTTTACCTGTTTGGCTCCAGTGGATATCTGGCTAAGAATATGCCAGACGTACATTAATTTCTGACTCTTCTAATGCCACAAATTTCACATTTCCTCAATGCTTTTTATCCCATATTTCTTGTTTAATCACTTTTCACGCACTATACCTATTGCTAAAGTTAAATAAAATAAAATAATGCCACACAAAAACAACAAACGAACAAAATTACCGGCCATTTGCAAAATACGTAATACCAACATTACCAACATAAGATTTCCCATATAACCCGACTTAATTTTAAATCATGATACATCTACGTGATTCACTGCGGAGTTAATGCCTTTTGTTTTAGCAGGATTATATTTTTTGTTTCATTGTTGGCACAAAGTACGTTCATAATATTTTTTGTATGGAGTGACGAGGGCCTGGCTGTATGTAGGTATGACTCCTTTGCCTATCCCAAATGGAACAAATAAAAAAAAAGCGGACCTGCGTAGTTTGGATTTGTTTTGCCATATTAGGTATATTAGTTTACAAGTTTTTCTGTGCGGCTAAAAAAATGGAAAATAATTGCCTTTCTTATTTACTTTAGTTTCATTTATAAATTAATGAAGATAAAGTAAGCGATCGTGACAGACCTTTTTCGATTCATCAAGATTCATTAGTCATTGCACGCTCGCCTGAAAAAAATAGACGTAAAGAGAGAGCCATTACATTATTTTATTGTACCATTTACCATCACATAATAGTAGTTTATGCAACTGCATATAAGACGATATTAGAATACTCATGTGATACTATTATGACACTCGGCATCGCCTCGTATGATAAAACCCACACTCGTATTGTAAGAATTTCTCTTATTATATGCCAGTTACATAAACTACTATTAGGGGTTAAAGTATGAAATTGCCGTTTTATTGCAATAGGTTCTTTGAATTGACATAGAATCTTCATGGTTTGAGGTTTTCGAATTAAACTTTTTTCAAATGGTTTCTATGATGTTCTTTTTTTAAAAAATGTGAAACATTTGAATATCGACTTTCAATTGTTTTTGTTATTCAATTTAGACAAGAAAGATGGATACTGCGAAAATTCGAGTGATTGTGAGGAACCCATTTTTCGTATATTTTTTTTTATTGATTTGACGCCAGTGAGTCAATATTGTGGGTAAGGTAACGTTAAACCATGCCGCTAATTCCTGGGTAGTTTGACTAGGGTCGGCTTCCACTATCTCTCTTAATTCATCGTTATTCACCTGTGTGGGCGGTCTTTAGAAACTTTAGAAAATCTATAGAAACCATTTGAAAAAAGTTTAATTCGAAAACCTCAAACCATGAAGATTCTATGTCAATTCAAAGAACCTATTGCAATAAAACGGCAATTTCATACTTTAACCCCTATTATTATGTGATGGTAAATGGTACAATAAAATTATGTAATGGCTCTCTCTTTATGTCTATTTTTTTTCAGGCGAGCGTGCAATGACTAATTAATCTTGATGAATCGAAAAAGGTCTGTCACGATCGCGGCAAGTGGCAAACCCTGGTCTCTGCCTACCCTTCTGGGATTCAGGCGTGAGTTTATCTATGTATATATGTAATTCCTGGTGTACATACAATAAAGAATATTCTATCTATCTATATATCTAGTATGTATGCATGTATGTATGTATATATACACACACATAGATATATATTCTGATTTCTGAGAAAAGTAGTAAATGGATCTGTTAGGCTTATAAGTTGCTATCAAAACAATTGTCCGATACATCGGCGTCAATATCCAGTAAAAAGTTTCAATTAACACTCACTCATCACCCGCCAATGACCGAGCTTACAACCGAAATGAAAGAAAATAATTGACACGAATTCAAAAAGTCATTTCGCAACGCAACAGGTGACTCTACCATCAAGAAAGTGCAGTTTCCGAACGGACGTCCGCGCCAAGCCAGCTCTTATTACCGGAGTATAAGAGTGAATATAGAATAGAAACGGTTACCTCCCAGAAAAAAGGTATGTGTCAAAGAGCGATCTGGCGCAGTGCCAGGCTGACTGAAGTATAGAACGCCCGCCAAACATAATATTCTGTGGAATATATCGATATCCGTGTGGCGCCGGATTAAGAATAGCGTCACTCCATTTCCTTCCGTGGATGTCGTAGAAGGCGACTAAGGAAATACATTACCAGGAGACGGGCAGCAGCGTTTTCCTGAGATTCCAACCGCATACTGCGATCGCCAACCGTTATGCCAACCGTGGCGATTATGGCAAAACCCCTCATGGTTAGGAAAACCTGAGGAAGGCCTATGTCCTGCAGTGGGGGTCAAAAGGCTGATGATGATGAATATATCGATGCATGATTTCTTTTTTATGTAGCCTACATACGTCCCACTGCAGGGCACAGGCCTTCTCTCAAAGAGAAAACATAATTTTATTACATATTTATAGAATTTTAGTACCCGAAACCGGCGTGCTTGCACCAACTAATTAATGTTATTAAAGCAAAACTGTGGTCCCTGCTAACCCCTCCGGAATACAGGCGTGACTTTTTGCACGTAATGTCTAATATAAAATATACATTTCTTGTATCACATTTCATATGTGAATGCAGCGCAGTAAAGAATTTAACACGTAGCGGATGTAGTAATATTTACATAAAGGATGCAAGTAAAACATTCGATAAGTTCTTAATAACTGTGTTTTCATTTTCCAAATTTTACTTACAATTGTGTTCTAGACAGTCCCAGACCAACCCCAAGTTTCGATAAACATTAAATAGCTGCTGTCTTCGGACCTAATCATCGATATATCGATACTACAGTTTTTTACACTAGCCCATTCCTAGAGGCCTAGCCAAACTTCAAGTGGTAGGTGGGTTATGTGATAATTGCTTTTACGAGCGAAAAGACGATAGTGCAAAGTAATGAGGGGCTTTGAATTTGACAGCTGTAGTACAGATTAACTGCTTAGCACAAAATCGTTTTTAGGGTTCCGTACCTCAAAAGGAAAAAACGGAACCCTTATAGGATCACTTTGTTGTCCATCCGTCCGTCCATCCGTCTGTCTGTCAAGACCAGTATCTCGGGAACGCGTGGAGGTATTGAGTTGAAATTAAAACCATATACTCCAGTCTACAGTCCCCAAAGGTCTGACTTAAAAAAAAAAAGATACGGTCGTTTATGCCGCAAGAAATGTGTATTACCTAGAAGTATGAAATTTGGCAAGTCATATCGTCTTATACTACAATTACGGGGAACAATCTGAAAACTATACGTTTTTAATTTAATCATAAAAAAAAATACGGCCTTATTTATGAAAACACGATTCTTCTAAAGCACTCCTAAGAGGCAGTTTATTTAATCTGTGATCCATTTTTCCTTGTAAAATCTCCACCACAGACTATTTTAATCGGCGTTTTAAGGAATCGTGTTTTTTTTCATAAATAGGACAGAGTATTTAAAGTTCGGGAAAAGCTCGGAAAGAACTGCGAGACTAGATAACTGAACTAGTTATATTTTGTAAGTACCTACAAATTTGTACGGAACCCTCGGTGGGCGAGTCCAACTAGCACTTGTCCGGTTATTTTTATCTAGCCCATATATACGTCCCACTGCTGGACACAGGCCTTCTCTTAGAGAGAGAGAGAGAGAGAGAGAGAAAGAGAGAGAGAGAGAGAGAGAGATAGAGAGAGAGAGAGTATGGGCTTAATTACCACGCGTGCCCACCGTGGATTGGCAATTTTAAGCGCTCAGGTACAGGTTTTACACCCTCAGACCCTCATGTTTCCTCACGATGTTTTCTTTAAACGTTAGCGAGTGGTATTGTTACTACAAATTCAAAAATGTACGTAACTTAGAAAATAAAGTCATTGTACATGCCAGGGTCCGAATCCATGACGATGAGGCATGCGCTTTACTTTGTGAACAAAATAAATAAAAAGAATTAACACGTTTGCTGCATTACGGGGCACAAAATAACCCCCCTTGCGTGACTTTCTTTCGCCGGTGACTTTTAAATCAGCCTGAATTGGTTCATACATTAGAGCCCTGCATTTAAAAGATTTCTCGGAAACGATCACTCGTACGCAGTGCTTCTACGTAACACTTTTACTACCTACTTGAGAAAATTGCAGTAAAAGTATGATTACAGCCATGCTATAAGGCTTATTTTACAATCGATTCTATTCAATTATTTATACCTAAGTAGGTATAATTAACAATTGAAATATTAATTACTAGAACGTTGAAGTGCTGCAATCAGCTCAGGGAGGTATATTTAAGGAAGGTATAAGGGTATATTCAAATGTAAATTTGAGTTTTATATATTAAATTAAATGTAGTTTGTTAACTGTTACTTATTAGTTTTAAAATAACTTGTTTTGCGCTATAATTTGAATGATAGTAACTATATTCAAACTGTCTTTGAAATTGCTACTTTTAACTTAAAATTTCCTGCTAGTGATTTTAAAATGGGTCCGGGTCCTCTGTATCAAATTTCTGACACAATACCACAGAGCTAGCAAGACATCGAACCTTTCTGTCTATAGTGAAACAATTAATTTTAAAGCTGTTATTAGTATTTTTTACTTTATTCATTTGTAGTGGCGAAAAAAAAATTTTTTTTGGGTGAATTTTTTATAATATGTCGTTTATTTTATTACAAGCGTAATATATTTTTTCACAAGTAACATTATTTATGTTAGAGTCGTATTAACAAATATTATTTAATTTTTTTAGCTGTTATCCGTGACTTGGTTCCTGTTACCCGTGACTCCGTCCGAGTCAAGTTTTTCATGTGTATTTTTCCGGGATTAAAAGTAACCTATGTGCTGTTTCAGATTATAATTTATCGCTGTGCCAAATTTCATCCACGTCCGTTTAGATTGTGATTGAGTAACAAACGTCCATCTTTCCAACGAAAAAAATAAAATGTTTAGCCATCGATACGCTAATAAGATACATCCAAACTTTCGCATGTACAATAGATGCAAGATATTTATTATTTTTAAAGTGTTGTCAATTATTTTCGAAGTGCCTTTAAATGGGTCCCTTAGTGAAGAAGGTGCCGAGGTCAACACGGATAGGCTGAAAGAGGCGGCTCAATTAGTGCAGGGTCAGGAAGCTCGTTAGACCGCACTGCATTGCGGAAGAGCCTTTGTGGCCCCTGTTTATTGTTGTCCACGTTGGGGTTAACTTGTGGTTAGAGCTTGGACTTCGAATATTCGAATATCCGTTTTGTTCGAATAATCGCCTATTTTACTATTCGGATATTTTGGAATTTATTATTCGTATTTTTCGAATATTGAATAAAATTTGCTTTTTAAACTATGTTCGACTCTAGCGCGCGCGGAATGGAATTTTTTTTTTTTTGTAATAATGCTAACAAACCTGTCAATTTTACATTATTGTCAACTTATTTTCTGGCACCTTTTCGTCAATGTCAAGCCAAATATTTAATATGACGTCGCTGCGACTATTTCAAAACAGCCTAGGTTTCGTCGGAGTTGAAGGGTTTTTCTAAGCCCAAAATCAATGCTATCTACAACGATGTTGTTAGAATATTAAAAAGCCGTTGTTGAAGGTTTTATTAATACATATTTTTTATTTAACGAAGTAAATATCTACTACTATATTTCGTAAGACCTTCAGAAAACTACAAAATTTTAATCTAAGGAGGAAATAAGACTACTTTAATTCATAAAATAGCAAATATTCTGAAAAATTCGATGTATTTAAATGATCGAATATTTAATAGTAAAAATGATCGAATATCATTGTTAATAGCCGTACTTGTTGTGCAGGTTTGAACACGGATATCGTTATGTTATGGACATCATTTTTGCGTTCTTACCCCTTTTTACCAGGGACGTAAATTTTGATCGCCCTAATTATAAATAAAATAACTTAGCAGCCTTAATACTGGAATAATTCTAAAATTTCTTCAGACAAATATTGTTCTGAGTTTTTTTATTTCTGAAAATATCAAGAGTTTAGATTATTTTATTAAATTCAAGTCTTACACGCTCTACGAATGTCGCAGCCTTCAGTAGGTCATTATCCTACCTAAAATAATATAAATTTTATTTAACACATATCAAACAGGGCCACTAAAGTGATCGACATAACTTAACGGATTAGCAAACCGAAGTGAGAGAGGGCTGGTAACCGTTGGGGTAGACTGGTTCTCGAGTGGAGACCGCGAATCGGCAAACGTAGCGTAGGACGTCCTGTGACCAGGTGGACCGACGACATTCGCAAAGCGGTGGCCAGTGACTGGAAAAGAAGAGCCGAAGATCGGGCTCAGTGGCGAGCTTATACATATATATAGGGTGTTAAATTATTGACACCCCACCGTAAGCTACGCACTACTTTATCCATGTTACAATTTGTTTTTTGGATTAAATTATCAAAAATGCTTGCACGGCATGAACACGTAACTTTAAACATTCTTAAGGCACTGGACGTATAGTATAAATAGAAACCAGCGGCAGCGCCACGCTTGTTTGAGATCTTGCGTGTGGAAATTTCAAATACCTACGTTTTCTAAAAGAGAGCTTTATTTACAACAGCCTTTTCTTCTACCGCTTTTAAAAATTCTGTGTCCAATTTTTGTTAAGATGAAAAAAAAAATTTTTGCGGTTTTACTGCTTCGTAGCGGCATTGTTTGATAGATAATGCTTAAAACTGCTATGTGTTACATAGAATAGACATTTTGTAGGACTAAAAGCGTCATTGGTGAAGCGCGAATATAATTAAATTGTATAAACCATTAAAATTTTCAAAAAATATAGGACGTAGAAAAATATGCCGTACAACACAAACTCTAATTGGGGTGTCACAGGAATTGCTCATTTTAGAAAATAAATGTATCCTATATGAGGCTGCTTTCTGCAGTGGGAGACGTCGGTATACAACGTATAGGACGCAGTGTGACGTTGTGTTATGCAGTGGGACGTAGGTATACATTGTATACTCACGTCCCACTGCAAAGAGCAGGACTTCTCTCAAGTAGAGAGAGCGAAAGATTTTATAGGACTTATCGCCGCCCCGCGTGTACACCGTGAGTTGGTGATTTCAAGCCGAAAGCAATATTGTAGAAAATTTCTTGGAATACATCTAGATTTAGCATAAACATAATATGAAACGAGGATTCTTTACCTCAAAAGGCAAAAAACCGGCTAAGTGCGAGTCGGACTCGCGCACGAAGGGTTTCGTACCATCTATTCAACATTAGACAAAGATCGAATTTCAGAACAGTGCTATCTATAGAAACCAACAAGAAGCGTTGTTAAACGACATTTAACGACATTACATCGTTCTTGCATCGGGCGCTATGAAGGTAACATAGATGGCCGCTAGATAGCGAGCGCTGTAGACAACGTTTTTTGTATAGGAGCCCTCCCCCCCCTTAAATATTTATTTTATTCGGTTTTTAGTATTTGTTGTTATAGCGGAAGTAGAAATACATCATCTGTGAAATTTTCAACTGCCTGGCTATCACGGTTCATGAGATATAGCCTGGTGACAGACAGACGGACGGACAGTGAAGTCTTAGCAATAGGGTCCCGTTTGGCACCCTTCGGGTATGGAACCCAGAAAAAATAATCGGATTGTAACGAAGGGCCTGTAGTAGGCACACGGTTAGTGCACAATCATGATCAAAATTAATGGTGCTCTTTGGGGTTGGGGGCACTATTCACTGATTTAAGAAACGGTGTGTCTGGGAAAAACCACTCTGCAAATAAAGAAATAGAGTAGGTAGGCATGCTGAAGTTTGCAAGTGTAATATTGTACTGAAAAGTGGGGTTATTATTGGCCAATAGATCATATTAAGAAGAATCCACCTTAAAGAATTTCTACAGCTACTGAAGCTCTAGATTCAAGACTCAACGTTGAGTCAGATAAGATAAGATAAGATAAAGATTTATTTGTGAAATATAGGTACAACAAAGTTTAGATGTTACAATTAGGAAAGCCGATATCTCTATGTTTTGCCAATAAGGCGTACAAATTTTTCGTTCAAAAAGTAATAAAAAAAACTACACTGAGCACAATAAGTTAGCAACTTAGACACACCACAGGCTTCATCATCATCATCATCAACCCATAGCAGTCCACTGCAGGACATGGGTCCCTGTATGGGAGGTTTTGCCGTAATTTCCACGCTTGGCAGGCGGATTGGAGATCGCAGTGCTTGGTGGTCTCGTGTCACAGGTCAACGCTGCTGCCCGTTCCCTGGTTTCCAGACTTATCTATGTTGTTTTTTGTTTTGTCTTTTGTGCATTACATTTTCTTTCTGTCACTCAGAAATCAGAAATCAATAATTTCTTTCAAAGTAAAGAATTAAAATTCTGTTTGCTAAATATCAATGTACTATGTTACTATGGTAGCCGCTGCCTTCGGGTCGTATTTGTAGTGGAGAAAAAAGGCAGCGGAAAAAAAAAACACTCTGACCATCTTTTCTCAAATCATCTTAAACCTAATACATCAGATACGATTCCACGATTGCCATTAATAACTTTAAAAGCCAAAATATTACAAAAGTAGGAAAAACATTAATGCTGCGGCCAGACACACGAACAGCACCCATTCACGAGCATAGCGCAGGGGTCAGCCATCACCAGTCTCAACTTTTTTAGAGGAAGATTGTGGCCCGGCCACCACGCCACCATTCGAATGACCTGCAGATTAAGTTCTTGTCAACGATAATGAAAATTGAAATGAAAATAATAATGGAATCGCAGTGGAATTGGTCTACTACCAAGGGCTTACATCGTTCATATTCTCGTCTGTTCTATAATAGAATTTTTTACATAGCGAGTTTTTAATGAATGTTTTAAATTCATTTTCGGAGAAGGATAAAACTTGTTCTGAAATTCTGTTGTAAAAAAAACGAACGCAAATGATGTATTTACTTTGGCTAAACGAAATGTTGAATAATCAAGCTTGTTTCTATCTCGAGTGTTTTGGACATAGCTAGTGTTATGTACATCTCTATTTAATCTGAACATTGGTATATTTTTACGGAGATGCATTATATTATCGAATTGGCAAGCCAGTGTAAGAATTCCTATTTCTTGTTAACGCTCCCTTAGCGGTTCCCTCTTGCTTAAGTTGTAAATAGCTCTTACTGCTCTTTTTTGCTAAATAAATGTTGTTTCTATATCTGCTGCCCGTCCCCATAATAACAAACCATAAGACATGATACTGTGAAAATAACTAAAATAGACCAGCCTCGCAGTCGATACGTCTGTAAGTTGCCTAATTTTTCTGGCTACAAATGCAACTGAACTCAACCTACCCGATAGTTTTTCAATATGCGGATCCCATTGCAGTTTTGAGTCTATCGTTATGCTTAAAGATAGCGTGGACTCTACCAGCTCTAATTTCTCACCAGATATTTTTAGACGCGTGTCATCCATTTTTATCATTTGGCAATGAAATGACGCATTTTGTCTGTTTATTTCGTTTTTGCGATTGTGGGTTGTTGTTATAATATAATTATGTATTTTCTTTTTTTATTTCTTTTAGAATAGAGTCCACCTTTTGTACACTTTCTTTTGTGCAATAAAGAATTAATAATAACAATAGAGTTTTAGTGGCTGTGAAATTTTGCAAAATTTGTGATACACAATTTGTTATTTGCAAAGTATATTAAAAAAAAGTTGCATATCTTTCAATAAAATTTCCTAGAATAAAATGGCATTTGACAAAATATCAAATGAGTTACTTTTAAAACGGAATTTTGTATGAAAATACTGGCTTATGAAGTCACATTTCAGAGCACTCTTTTTATGTTTAAAACTCTATGTAATAATTGTAATAACTAGTAATTGACTAAAAGAGATACATTTTCCGAGATATTTTGTAATTTTTGTTGTTGATCGTGTCAAATACCGTAAGGGTAACTCTAAAATTCTATTGTTGGCGGACTAAAACAAATTTTTTTCAGGATGTGAAAAATACTTAGATATTTTGAAATGACTCTATAACATTTTTATTATCTTTATTACATTTACGGAGAATCGGCATGAAACATTGACACGATCTTACATGTTTTTTGGCGGAAATCGACGAATTGCCCTAAGTTCTGTAAATTGCTATCACTCTCACTTTTTAAAAACCGGCCAAGTGCGAGTCGGACTCACGCACGAAGGGTTCCGTACCTTTCTCTATACAAAATTAGACACAAAAATCGAGAGAAAAAATCACGTTTGTTTTATGGGAGCCCCCCCTATTTATTTTATTTTAATTATTTATTTTTGAAGCGAATGTAAAGTTAATATTCTGTGAATATTTCAAGCGTCTACCTGTTACAATAATAATTGTATAATTGAGATATTAATAAATATCGAGCAAAAAACGGCAAACAAATTACATTTGTTGTATGTACTTAAATATTTATTTTATTCTGTGTTTAGTATTTATTATTATAGCGGCAACAGAAATACGTCATTTGTGACAATTTCAACTACCTATCTATCATGATTCATGAGATACAGCCTGGTGACAGACAGACAGACAAACAGACAGACAGACAGACAGACGGACAGTAAAATCTTTGTAATAGGGTCCCGTTTGGCGCCCTTCGGGTACGGAACCCTAAAAATGGTTAAGTAGAAAAAATATAATATGGTTTTGTTCGTGGCGCTAGTTAACATTTTAATAATTCACTTAAGATTAGGGTTTCCTAGTTAATACGTTAGGGTTTTTGGGTGCTAAAAACAGGCATTAGAGGCCTATTGCTTCATTAAATTTTAATTTGTATATTATTTTATCAGCACGCCAACCTTTACATCTGTGCATTCTACTTCGTTAGAATACGGATGCAAATACTAATAATAATAAATTCCACACAATACAATCACTTGACCTGGTCCCAAACTAGGATACCCTGTGCTATGGTAACCAGACAAGGACGTCACAAACATGAATGTACATCCAGACTGAGGCCATTTGTACAAATGTACGGCGGCCTCCAGTGGGAATCGAACCCACGACCTCTGTTTTGGTAGCTAAGCGCCTTAATGGCAAGACCAACGAGGCAGTCAATAAATTGTAAAAGTTGATCTGCTGTCGACCACCCGATAAAACTTAAGCTTCGTTTCGAAGTAATGAACCCTCAATAAAATAATCTTTAGAAGATCAAATTAATCTTAGCATTCGATATCACGAAGGGCATCCAACCGAGGTAGGTTGTAGAATCCTTTCTACTTTGCGTGGATTCATATCTCGTCTCGTATGATGCGACCTACGCGTTTTAATCTTGTTGATCCAGCAAATTCCGATATTACGATTATGTTGGGTGACGGATTCTGAGAATTTCAAGCATAATATGCACCTACATATTGATACTCGATGGAATGTATAGTAGGCCTTTTGCATCTAGGTATGTTATATGATTTAGGCAGCGTCTGGTGAACTCTAGTGGCCACTCCTTCCTATACTAGATAGGTAAAGTGACCGCTCAGACGCTGTAGAGTACCTATGTGACATATTTTTAGATGACTCCATCTAGTAGGTAGGCTAGTAGGTACTTGTTGAAAAGTACCTATCTAGGTAGGCTTAGGTTAAGTAACTAACTTAAAAGTAACTTATAAGCACAGATGTTTCTACGACAAGCGCATCTGTCTGCAGACAGACTGGCACTGTATTAACCACAGATATAGATCTCTGTTGTATTAAAATACCGTGGCCGATCGTTTACGTGTGAGTTAGATAAAAAATATCATGTTCATATACCACAGAACATACTGGGTTGCGTTGTTTGGCGTTATTTTGGACATATGGAGAGGATGAAGGATGAAAGATTGATTAACAAATATATCAGGCCAATTTAGGTAGAAGAGTCGGTGAGGAACATCTCAGACTTCGACCAAATAGAGGATGTATTAGCGAAGAGCAAAATAAAAGTAAAATTAAATATGGAGATCTATGGAAAACAGAAAAATGTGGCTTGGCTAGGGCAGATCTCTTTTACAGACAGACAGTTTGTCTGATACGTAAGTAAGCAATGTGCATTTGTAATAACAGCGTTTTACTCGCACGACCGGCAAAATCGAGTCCCAGGAACTTAGAGCAACTTTAGCTTATTGCCTTTCGCAGCACGATTTTCACCCCACGCGATATGGTAATCAGCCATGTTAGGGATCAGCCTCAGTGTAGGTAGATAACATTATTCGCGACACCTGAATGTTGGTTTTGGTATAAACATTTGGTTCGTTAGCTCTATTTCTAAAGTTTAGAGTCTAAACTCTACCATCAGGGCTCTATTTCATTGTACTACAATTGATGGTTTACTATAACAATTCTAAGTTCATTGCATAGCCTTTAACCCACAGATTGCAAAATAGGTTGATCCGACTACACGACACATCGAATTATCATAATAAATACAGAAAAATACATAAGTTGTATACCAAACTGCATTTAATAACAGTTTGTTGGCAGATGCTCCTCTTGGTTTCACAATTTCTACAACTCTTAAACATTAGGTACAAATACTAAAAATAACTGTCGTGGAAGGTATTTGAAACTCCCCACACACTACCCTCTTGCTTGCCCTACGCCCAAGGCTTGGGTTGGGTCAGAATGCCATAAACAAGAGGGCAGTATGCGCCGGGAGGAATCAGAACTAACCAACTACAAACAGTTCTAGGACACGCAGCCTTGAGCTTTAAACCCAAGCTCGGTACAGACCAACCGAAACGAATGCGAACAAACGAGGGGTGAAGACATTACGGCGAAAAAAAGCAAACTTTATTGACCTCCGTAGTGTAGAGTACCTATGGAGCAGTGATTCCTAAACTGTAAGGCTATAGAACACTCACGATCGTCTCTTATTTTATGGAACCCGCACATCAAATACAAGATTGACTTCACATCAAGCTTGAAGCTTCTGAAGCTTACGTAATCCAAAATAATATTTGTGGACGAGGATATTTTTATGCCCCATTGCAGGGCACCGGTTTTCTCTCAGAGAGAGAGAGAGAGAGAGAGAGATAGTATGGGCTTAATTACCACGCGTGCCAGGAATTATTGACAGTCAAAATAATCCAACGATTCAGTGACAAATGTGATGCGCTTCACTGACCTCTGTACCAGGAATCACTGGTATTTATAGAGGTCAGTGAAGCGATAGAAAACGGATCTTTCGGTCGCCTTCGACCGTGTGCGGTAAAGATCGTCCAGTGCCTTCCTTCACATTCGTCGTCTTTGTTTGTTAGTAAAGAGGTTGGGAAAGAGGTCCTGTGGTAGTCTTCAGAAGGTATAATATAATTCTTCTTCCTCATCCAGCCGCTGCCAGCAATCTGCCTCAGGACGTCGGTCTAGCAAGCTGATGGTGGTGGTGGTGCTGAAGGACAAAAAGAACTGGCGTGCCTTGCAGGAGGCCCATGTCTAGCGGTGGACGAGTAAGGAATGGTTTATTTGTTGATTCTTTGATAATTCTTGTTAATAGAAAGACGACCGGGAATAGACGACGGTCGTGGGCAGACCAACAGCCCGATGGTTGATATCGTTAAGCGGAAGTTCCGTGGATGCGGTTGGTAAGGGACCGTGACCATGTATTTGGGGGAAAAGGCCTAGCCAGACCCAGCAGTGGGCAGCGGTAGGCTGATGATGATAATTCTGGGCAGGCCTGTGACCTGTGACCGGAGCGTGTGGAGGATGCTGCACCGACAACTGAAGAGTCCAACTCTTAAATATAATGATGTTGTTTATAAGTCTGGTAAACTTTTCTTCTCCATTTCCAGGAAAACACTTATTTAAGATCATTAGATCAATAGACGTTAAATAATTATTTTCCAAAAACGAAACACAAAAAGTGCACCAGATACCTGCTAAAACAACTTCTATAGAAATGTTGTAATCTGAAAAATAAATAGAATCGGAAAAAGGAATGTTGCGTTGTGGATATACGGAGGTTCCAGGCCAACGTTACGTCGAACAAATTGAGAACGAACCTAAGTTTTTGGCGAATGGCAAAAGCCTTTTTGTAACCGGGCGGGTAAACGCCAATCAAGCAAACGGAAGAGTAGAGTTCAAGAACTTGGCTAGTGGCTAATATCTAGTATCTGCCTACCTTAACGTTACAAAGGAGTGAGGGAGATGTTATAATCTATTAGGATTACATGCCAAAATGGGAATTATCACAGGAAAAACAGCACAGCAGAACTAATGCTCAATGTTTTTGTAGTATACACGTTCACATTTAAACTGGCATTAATTTGGACAGCATCCACAACCAACGTCTCATTTTGAGACCCCAAAACCCAAACATAGAAGTCTTATCCAAATGCTTTTCTTCTCTATGAAGACCTTAGTCATCTTTTGGACCTGTAAAATGCCTCGACTTTGAAACAAATCCTTTAATTTATTTTTGCCTACTGTATCCACAAGTACCCAGCCGTATTCACTCCATTCTTCACGTGGACTGCTGTAGTAGGACCTGCTATAACTCCATCTCATTCACTCATTAGCATCGTTCATTCACTCAACCACGTACCACTACTACAGAAGCGACAAATAGCCCCACTGACCTGGTTCTCCTGATTGAGGAGCTTCAGCTGGTCGTTGATGAGGCTGTACTTGGCGCTCTCCTCCTTCCTCATCGCTCGCTCTTTCTTCAGCTCCGGACTCCAGAAGGTCTTTATGCTGTGCATGCTGGAGCCGAGCTTCTGGTTGGTTAGTTCCAGCTCCTTCTTGAGGTTTCCCAGCTCCCGTTGCAGGTCGGAGTTCTGGGACTGGAGCTCGCCGAGGAAGAGAGGCGGCGGCTCGCGGCTGGGCCGATAGTAGTCCTCCTCGGGAGGTGGAGGAGGCGCATAGCTGCGGTCGTAGTCTCGCTCCAGGGACTGGTAGCGGAGCGGCCGCGGCCGGGCACGGTGGTGGGCGCCGGCGGAGGCCGACCGGCCACGCTCGTCCGGGGCGGGGGACGGCTCGTCGTCCCGCGTGAGGTACGGACTCCGGCGCGAGGGCGACCGGTCCACCTGGGGGAGCCGGCCGCGCGCACCGCCCGACCACTCCTGCCGGCGCCACTCCTCGCGCGGCCGCTCCTCTTCACCAGCATATTCGCGTAGATACAGCTTGCCGGCTGTGTTAACGCGCGCACATGTTGCTCGCGCGGCGGCGCGGTCACCACTGGCGAGTTACGCCCGCCGCCATCGATTCGCCGCGGCGCGCGTGCGCCTCGCGCCTGCCGCTGAAGCGGCTGCAGCGGATTGATTGAGCTGGATGTGGGTAGCCGAATGTCAGTCGTGGCGCGGGCTTTTTTAATTCAATCATGGCGCCTCGATAACCATCAATCTCATGGGCTTTGGTGTCATATGTGGGGGAGGGATGTGGGTCATGGGGACTTGGAACGCGTTTCTGGCAGCACTCTTGTGGGCTGCGTTTCCAGGCCATAATACTCCGGCTATCCGTCTAAGAATAGAAGTCACGAAAAGTTCATCTTGTTACAAAATAAGCTAAGCTTGAAATGTCGCGTCTAATCTATCCATTATAACTTCGCCTAGCGAAGTTCTATATATATCCTCCAGTTTTAAGCGGAGCCTATTTTCACAGTGGACGTAGAAAGAACGGAAAGTCGGGCTTAACATTAACAGCCCATAATATTATATCCCACTGCAAGGCACAGGCCTTCTCACAGAGAGTGATTACGGGAAGGACGGGTTTGGCTTCTATCAAATGTCTGCTTCTTGACCTCATCTGAAATCTTTCGGGCCATGTAAGCTGGTAAAGCTTTTGTAGATTCACCATATTTTAACCCAATTAAATAACTACAGGGTGATTATATTCTTTGTGTTGCACTAACCTGTGCTGAGGACAAGTTTTAAAAACCTGTTTAGAGGCTAAAAATTCCACCCATACCGGGACTTGAACCCGCGACCTCTGGCTAACCGTGCCAGCGCTCTCCCAACTGAGCTAATGGGTAAGTGCAGGCATCGGCCAAATTTCGAGCCGCTTTACAAACGTTCTCTGTATTACGTACAGGCAGCGACATCTGGCCGAAGCAATGTACATCACTTGCAGCCCCGAGCAACCCACTCTGCAGTTAGGTTTTATATCGGAATGATATCGCTATACCTACGTGATTATATTCTTTGTTTTGCACTAACCCGTGCGGGTGAAATTTTTAGTCTCTAAATAGGTTTTTAATAACTATAGGGTGAATTTGAAATCGTTAGCAATATTCTGAGGCAAGGTTCTTTTCATTGTGAAAAAAGGTATTATTAATGATTTATCAGTACTGGTATAACATATTTGCAAATACTCGTGATTTCCGACCTTTGGCTCCAAACTGTGAATCCAAATTCAAAGTGGTAGGAAGTACCATAACGTTGAAAAATGTTTTCTAATAAGTAGGTACGTTAGATGCCTAAGAGTCTGTCGTTTGATATTCGTAGACAATTAAAAAAACAATTGATCTGGCCGGCGTCGACCATAAGACGCTCTAACCATAGTTTTTTGTTATTAGTTTTCGTCGTGATATTGTTTGTTTAAGTGAAGTAGTTTTAAGTAAGTAAAAAAAATCTCTTTTACACGTATTTTTTATCGAAACTAGCACCACGTTTTCTAAATCATGGTAAGAATGTCCCCTTAAAAAACGGTGAACGAATTCATACTCACCCTGTAGTGGGTAGGTACAGCGACCCCCAAAAGCACCTAAAAGTATAAATTACAGATCATCAATCCCTCAAAGGTAAATTTGAGATCTTTCTCTAGTAGGTAAGCATCGTAGTCTTTCGTAAGGGACTCCCTACATAGTGGGTTATGTCGGGTAAGGTTATAATTACTGGTTAGATTACTATGTTTCTACCAGAGAGAAGAAACTGCCTCAAATTACGTAAGCCTTGATGTTCAATATCGTGAGGAAACCTGAGTGTCTGAGGTATCCCCATATCCTGCGCTTTAAATCGTCGACCTGCGATCGCCTTTATCACATAAAGAGAGTGCCTAGGGCACATGCCTTTATTTCTGTCCCTCTCCGAGATAGAGAGAGGGGGAGAGAGAGGGAGACAGAAAAATAGAAAGAGAGACAGCACATGTCTGTCCTCTTGTATGGAACGTTCATAGGCTGCCTTTAATGCTCATGCGGCTCTTCTATCGTCTTTATTCAGTGACATTTTCCTTGGCGCGCCCTCATTCAGCGCTTAGCGCTGAAAACGCGCCGGCCTCAAGACGCTCTCATCCCGTGACCCACTTATAGCGTCTGTTTCTTTCCCACTAAGAAGAAAATTGTACGGCCGTCCCCCTCTAGCGTAAGGTCGTGAAGAACTCGGTCATAGCTCGGCTTGTGCTCGGGAAGACCGTAGTGATTGGCCGTTTTTTCCACGTTCAATGGGTTGTTATCGAGATTTTGACACTGGCGACATTAGGTGGGCCGTAAGAGTAACTTTGACCCTAAAAAGAAAGTGTCTGATTACCTAATCTGGGCTTTAACCTACATTTCGGAAAAGAATCAGTTTGATTGTTGAAACTAAAACACAAATGTTTTCAGATATTTTTACCCCGAATATCTTCGTCAATCATTTATTAAGGTTGGATTCTTATCTTTATCGAAGGAATTTGGATTTGACTTTTATTGAGCCAATCTCAAATCGACTCTAGACCTTTATCATAGGATTTACTTTTCCACAAGATCCAAACTCCTTCCCGCCATGTTCAACCGCTGAGAAATATGGTCGCTAAGCCTCAGCGACCATGTTTTCCTTTCCTGCGCTGCTGGGTCCTCTCTCCAATCGTCTACCGATTCTTTATCTTTTTAGGGGTCCGTACCCCAAGCGTATATTAATATATCTACCTACCAATTTCTACCAGTTTTCTTTTGTCATTGCTGTTTCTGTAAAAATTTTTCCGGAATACAATAAAAAATATTCTTATCTTATCTTACCTACGACCAGGCGCGGATCCAGCCCTAAAAAAAGTTTGTGGTCACAGCCACCCAAAAATCGGCCAAGTGCAAGTCGGAGTCTGAACTCGCTCATGATCGCATTGATATGGCGCATTCATACTAAGCACATGTTTACAAAATGTATGACCGCCTGACCAAGATGTTGTATGAGAACTATTTCCTCGTGAGCAAAGCCGTGGTGCAAGCACTAGTAAATTTATAAATCTGTAAAATGTTAGTTTGTTCACGAAAATCACAAAAGTAAATGTGTGTTTGGTCATCACCATGTCACATTTAGAGTTAACTACTGAACCGAGTTTGATGAAATTTTTACAACTTCAAATCTTTTTCGGTTCATTAGTCTCCTATTAGGATTGTGGGCATGCCCATGGTGTTCACAACGGTAGATCCGCGCTTGCCTATGACTTCTGTCTGCCTGACTTTTTCTTTTGCATGTAGAGCGGTTTCGCACTACGACTGATCAGAATCCGATCCGAATACGTGAAAGTACGGAGCTAGAAATCTCGGACCGAATTCGGGTATTGTTTACGCACTAGTCCGATCTCTGATCTAAATCCGAGCAGTTCAGGCGCCACGGAGTCACGCATACGGCCACACACAGTAGATTCGCGCGTTCACGTCGTTGATCATGAGTCCTTTCAATCGGCGTTAACTTTGTATCTTGTTGGTATAATAAATGTCTTTCTTCTTCTTCTTCTTCTACTATACTGGATGCGCCGCGCCCCCGCCCCTGTCGTATACCTCGCAGCTCGGATTCGGTTCGGACGCAGTGCGCGAGCGTTCAAACAAAAAATACTATGGCTACTTCAGTCCGTCATTAATCTTATCCGAAATGGAAATTCACGGATGACGAAAGCCGGATCTAGTGCGTAAACTACCATAGAAATAGTTCTACGACTACTTCGGACCGTATTTCCACGCGCTCGGATCGGATTCGGATCGGACGTCGTGCAAAACCGCTCTAATAGGTCGCCAGTTGAAATGTTCGCAGAATATTATGTTATTTTGTCGGATGGGCCAAGAAATAAAAAAAACTGTTTGGTCCCCAAATAAATAACAATATTTTAAATTTTTGTAATTGTGTTTGCTCTACGTACCTACATAAACTCTCGCCTGTATCCCAGAGGGTAGGCAGAGACCAGTGCCTGCCACTTGCCACGATCCTTACAGATCACTTTCGCTTCATCAACATTCATGCGTCGTTGCATGCATGCACGCCGGTTTCGGGTACTTTATATCTCTTGCCGTGTGGCGCCGGAGTAAGAATAGCGTCACTCCATTTCATTCAGTGGATGTCGTAGAAGGCGACTAAGGAAATAAATTGCCAGGAGACGGGCAGCAGCGTCTTCCTGAGATTCCAACCGCATACTGGAATCGCCAACCCGCCTGCCAAGCGTGGCGATTATGGCAAAACCCTTAATGAGGGAAACCATGAGGAAGGCCTATGTCCTGCAGTGGGCGTCAAATGGCTGATGATGTGATATCTCTTGCTAATACATCCCCTATTTAGTCGAAGTATGTCCGCCTGGGGGGGTCCCTTACCGGCCATTCCACCCACATTCGCTCGTGAATCTTTATTCCTTCATCCTCTCCACATGTCCAAACATCAAGCACCAACGCAACATTGCTTTCTCAGTTCTAGTCACTAGCGTTTGCTCTAATAGATCGTAAAAATTGTATTGTATTAAAAAAATCCGTAAATTGAAATTGTAACTAAAATGCACTTTATCTTTGCAGGTAGTAGGGAATAAATATGAGGTGCTCTTTTCGCACCCCGATTGACTCCCATTTTTGAGCCAGAACCTATCTACTTTTGGAGATTCTCTCTCGAAGATGGTCGAGCTCATAACCGAAGAGATTAAATTCAAACATCGATAGTCGACAAAAACCTGTAGTTGGTTGAGCCATCTCTACGCGGCATACCAACGATGAATGAAAAGCAGGGACTAGAGACGCGTGCTCGTAAAAAATTACACGCCCGGCGACTCTACGGGTCGATAGACCACGGATACGCGGGGAAAATGGAGGCATGAATGCTCACTGACTTTTCTTTCTTTTGAATAATTTTGGGGATCTGTCGTTTTCACAGTGCTTCAGGTTTTATGTTGTTGTTGTTGTATTGGAGGTGATATCGAAGTTTAAATAATAAATAGTTTAGCTATATTAGTTACTGCGGAGTACTCTCTCTCTGAGAGAAGGCCTGTGCCCTACAGTGGGACGTATATAGGCTGCTTATGATATGATATGACTGCGGAGTTAAATGGACATATTTTCTCTGATATTTTCAGACTTTTTATCAGTTCGATTTACGTATGATGATCGGTATGTTTCTTAAGCAAGTTTTTTGTTCCCCAAAAATAGGAAATCAGAAAGAAAGCGGCAACACTAAGCTTTAAAGATTAAAGACGACGACAGAGCTGTGAAAAAAAAAATATTCCGTTTTGCGGTCTAAAATATTGGTTCGACTCGCTCGACTGACTGAATAATGCAGTAGTAATTTGCGCTCTTATTAGGTCACCTTTTACATAAAAAAATAATTCATGAAACTTTTTGTTGCTTCATCATCATCATCAGCCATTTGACGCCCACTGCAGGACATAGGCCTCCCTCATGGTTTTCTAACCATTGTTGCTTAAATGTCGATAAAGTAAAATTTTAATGCGTTTGTCTTTATTATTTACGAAATATTTATGAAATAATGTTTTGTGTACCATAGATTTAAATCGGAATTCAACTGTCACTTATTATATGTCAGACAGAACAATTTTTTGAGGTTAGGTTTTACTTTTCAGTTTTATCAATTCCTTTTTGAAAAGCTGTTATTGGGTTTATCACATAATGTCTTTACCGCCAGCGAGTGGGACAGGTCAATTCTTCGCCAGAGCCGCGAAATCTATTCGCTTAGTCCGCCATGGATGCACCAACAGGCCGTTTTTCCATATTTCAGTTACCCACGTAAGTTAGCGAGTCTTTGTTGCCTGTAAAATTGCACTTGGACAGAAGGGCCCTACCCGAAACCCCAATAGTGGTAGATGCAAAAGAAAATTCAGGCCGTCTACTAAGAGTAATAGGGACCGTCAAAAACAATTTTTTTAGGATTGAGGAAAGATCATTCCCCGTCTGCGCCCCCTAATACTTCCCTGCATGGTTATATCTGTATTTTAAGCTCAGTATCTCCATATTTGGTAACAATATTTACCATTGTGGTCTATGTAAAAATTCATGAACTTCAATGATGTTTTGTGAACAGAATGTTCTGTGACAAATCCCTTGCCCCAGCTCAACGATTCCATTTTCCTTCCATCTCTCACCAGTTTCTGAATTGATGATTTCTCTACATACTCAAAAAATAATAACACATGCCAGTTATTTATCTATTTACTTCGTGAAATTTAGATTGCAGTTTGCCGGCAGTTTGCAATGACCGGTTTATAAAGATAGCAAAGTGTAGGTAGTTAAAAAACTACCAACATCAACAATCGCAAGGCACACTGCTACAATATTTGCCTCTTTCTCTAATTCCAGCGCAGACGCCTGAACAGTCAGCCGGTGATTGAGCAGCTGGGTTCGTATGATCCGGTGCCTAACATTCACAACGAGAAGCTAGTAGCATTAAATCTGGAGCGAATCAAGTACTGGCTAGGGCAGGGTGCCCATGTTTCACCACCTGTTGCTGAATTGTTTGGTAAATCTCTCTTGGGTATTTGTTGATTTATAAAAATTTATTACTCCTCAAACACTCTAAATGTGAAGTTAAAGTCTTTACAAAAGGATAAATTTCCATGCATCATAACTTAAAACACTCTTTAGGACTTAAAGAGCTCCTCAAACATGTACTTCAGTTATATGAGAAGCCCGCTTAGACGGTTTCAAATCCATATGAAGTTATTTTGAAAGGATTTTTTTTTTATACGTAACAGTTAGTCTCTTGGTTTTAGTTAAGAAAATAATTTTATTTTCTTTTTTCATATCTTCGTTCGGCATCCAAAACCGCGAATGTGACTTGGAGGCACCAAAAACTTTAGGAATCATACAAAAAATTCGAATTAATGGTTTTTAGACTTACTTGAACCATGTTGACCACCAACCAATTTGATAAAAGTCACATTCGCAGTTTTGGATGCCGAACGACGATATGTACCAACCCCTATTGTCTCCTCTTTCAGGTATTGCTGGCTTCTTTCCCATCCACCCTCGCTCCTATATGACAGCCTGGCGGAACAGACAGAAGCAGCGGGAGCAACTTGCCAAACTACAGGAAGAAGAAGCGAAGGCGCACACCATTGAAGCTAAATAGGACTCTAATGTTAGGTAGTGTTAATGTTAGATTTTAGTGTGTGAATATATAGTTATTTAATTTTATGTGGTTTTAGTGTGGTTTGCCCTGATGAATATTGATAATGTATACCTACTTAAAAAGGGGTGGTAGCCTAGTGGGTAGAACATTGGACTTTGAAGAGAGAGACCCAGGTTCAATGTCAATGCGCTAAAGGCAGCGGATAAAAAAAACTCCACTATGACGATATTTTCTCAAATCATTTTAAACTTAATACATCAGAGCCTATATATGATATGATTCCGTCAAGAAACTACATGAAATGAGGTAGATTAACAACAACAAAAAGCCCAATTACATGAATTCATTTTATTATGTGAAATATTTCAAAGAACAATTCCTTACGTGAACTTACTGGCAGCCAATACAATGAAGGCACACTAAATCGACGTCTTATTCAATACCACAAGCCAAGATTAAACCTTATTTGAACATGATTACACTAATTTTAAGACTATTTTCCACCGGCATTTTTGTACTGAAGCTGTAGGTGTACAAATTTCAAATCGTACATACAAAAATATGAACACTTATTATTGTAATTTTCGAATGGTACAATAAATGCGTAGACCGTACTGCTTAGAATGGTGTCACAAGCTTACAAAATTACAACATTAAAATTAAAAGTACAGTAGACCCGCCGAAAGATTACAATACTATTACTAGTAATAATTACAAACTATTGTCTAGTGAGGTTAGTGTCTCCCACCGGCGGGCGAATCAACTCAGAGAAATACAACCACGCTTAAAATGTTACTAACATTCCTTGAGCAACATACCGACGCTGTACTCGTTGTAAAGTACCAAATAAAATTGTTCAAAACAAAAAGAGATCGTAAAGGGAAGAAACATCGAGAACTTAGAGTGGGAATTTTCAAATAAACCAAGAGGGTTTACAAGAAAGTGTAAAGAAAAACATGAGATTAAGCCAAACCTTGAACAACGCATACAATTTTAAAATAAGACTTGAACAGCTTTTAACTATGTAGGTACCACTTTTCGTACAAACACTTTCATTAAAAAAAAATCGAAACAAATCCTAGCAAGTGTGTAGATAGGTATCAATAAGTTGGAAGCTAAAATACAAACAAGTTTACCGTCAAGTCTTTTACTATTGGAAACACAGTCAGGTCTATAAAATATCGCAAAACAAAAGTTTTTCGTCTTTTTATTCTACATTTTTTGCAATTTTTTTTTTAAATATTTTAGTTGATGGTGTGGCAAGCTAGAAGCAGGTGCAGAGTATCAGAAAGATAACTTAGTACTTTACACCCCCGTAAAACGGTATATTTTACTTCGGGGATGTTTTGACATTTATTCAATCTTTCTATTGACTGCGTCCGCTACCGCGCGTGTAGCTGAAATAAGAAAAACCTTTATTAGTTTTTGTTTTTACATTTTATCCAGATTTACCTGTAAAGAAAGCACAATGTTAAAATTATTCAAATAAACACTGATTGCGCCAAAATCTGATATTAGTATCTACTACTAAAATCTTCTAAAGTATTAAACAATATTATTTATAAAATCAAGACTCCTTGCGTTGGTAGCCTAGTGGGTAGAACATCGGACTCTGAAGCGAGAGACCCAGGTTCGCTTCCCAGTGCGGGCATGTACCTATGACTTGGTTTTCTAAGTTATGTACATTTGTGAAGTTATAGTAGCAATACCACTCGCCAGCTATGAAGGAAAACATTGTGAGGAAACCTGAGCGTCTGAGCTCTTCACATACCTCAGCGCTTGAAGTCGTCAATCCGCGGTGGGCACGCGTGGTGATTAAGCCCACACTCTCTCCCTGAGAGAAGGCCTGTGCCCTACAGTGGGACGTCTATAGGCTGCTTATGTTATGTAAAACACTTCTCAAACGCAGTTAAATAGTCTATGGTATAAGAAAAGACTTAACCACATGCATTTGAGAAGTGTTTTGAAGGAATGCTGTTTTCATAAATAACACAGTAATTCTTTCTTCAATTCAAGAGAAGAGATGTTGGCGCAAATCATCGTAAGCAACTGGTACATTTGGTTTTGTGTTTAGTATATTTTGATGAAATTAGCGCATAATGCATATTATTTCGAGATTACTTCGCGTCAAGTCCACGGGTTATCTGGCAGAAAACAGGAGCCAAAAAGTTAGTACAACATACAACTCGAGGATTTTGTAGCTCATTTGCAGCAACGTAAACTGAATATGATTATAAAACAAAAAATATGCTAAAATATAAACAAATAACAGCAACAAAGTACGGCTCATGATTTACATCATTGTAAAGAAACCGAAATCGTATGAAACAGAATTTTTATTTCTTTACAATTTCTCTATGAATAGTCGACACAATATGGCACATCGACCTTCGCATTTTAGTTGCAAAGTCCAATGTAAAATAACTGAGTAGCGTTCACGGATGCACAGTTCGAGTTTGTACCTAAATTACAACTTTTGTTTCACGACGTTTGAAAATTTTTGAACATTTTTTCAATAACTTTTTTATGATATTTTTGGGTTATTGCTATTGTGTCGTTGTTTCATATATAATGTTTAAAACCATACGTGTTTAAATAGAATGGACATTCATCTTTGTAGGACAATGATTTAATGGAGGCCACGACATTATTAGGGCGCGTAAAGCGCGTATGTAATGAAATTACGTAAAAAAATAAAAAATATATAAATCGGCGCAAATACAAAAGTTTTAAAATACAAACTCTAACTGGGGTGTTTCAAGGATTGTGCATTATTGAGGTAGCCCTGTATAGAGCTCATGATGAACTAATATTATTGAGGTAGCCCTGTATAGAGCTCATGATGAACTAATATTTTTCAACAACGGAAAGAGAAAATCTCCACACGAATCAAATAATTAAGCACAAAGTTAAGGTCGTTCCTTATTCCGTTCCGTTCTATATCCGTTAATATCGTTCCTGCCAGATAAAACGGACAACTGTTATTCCAAAGCCAAGCCATTAGTTTTCTATACCAATTACTCACCATTGGTGTAACTATTTGTGTTTTTATTTGACAGCTTTAATCTTGCTTACCATCTATAAAACAAACAAAGTGTGCGTTAAGAGTGTACGGTGGAAATTGATAGAGCGAGTTCTTTAGTAGTAAAGCCGAGACTAGACAAGTGACCTTTGGAGACTTGCTATTCTGTCTCGTCTCGCAGGCCATGCGAGAAGACGGAATTAGCTAGTTGCTTACACCAATACAACTGTATTTGTATTTATATCGCATTACGTGTATTTATACTGCGTTACTTTTATACGGCCTAAAATGAGAATGGTGAATCAACAATTGTTCTTTTACTGTAGCTTTTGATAGAACACCCCGATGGTGAAAATAATAATAAAATAACCCTAGAAGCACCCATACACAATAAACGTACCACTGATTCTTTAGATTCAGTGGTACGTTTATTTACTGGTAACCTTTAGGTTAAACTCCGAAATCACTCTTCATAGTGAGGAATTAAATACATACATAACTTAACGGCGATAAAAAACATAAGAAATAAACAAGGTAAGCATCTACGTTAGAAATAAATAGAAAACTTTATTTACAGAAGCGGTTCGGTCCATAGAACTGTTTTATGGACTGCGTGGTTTCTCATTCCGCGTTATTTTCTGCATACTGTCTTTAACGTTCGAAGTTGCACGTTGCACCAACTCTCGGTTAGTTACTAACGATTAAAAATAATAATAATTAAGATAACGAAAGAAACCATTATAAAAGACCGGCCAAGTGCGTGTCGGGCCACGAGCAGTGTAAGGTTCCGTAGAAGGAAGGGGTTTTTTACCTGCTTTACGTAACTAACAACTTAATTAAAGTAATTCTCAAAAGAGTTTGTACGAAGTTTTCCTTTTATATATTGGTCTTCAATTACCCGTAAACTTGCAAAGCCTACTTAGTCGTGATAGTTTTCCCTTTAAGTTCATTATACATGGTAAGGACGTTTTTCACGTTTCTACGATCAAGCGTTTAGCTAGGAGATGGGGCAGCCCCCTACTGTAACAAAAAATTGCGACTTAAACCTTAATATTTTACAAAAGGATCCCTGAATCGAAAAATGGTGTTGTTACATTCACAATATTTTTAAAACGACCAATCGATACCCCCCCACACTACGGAGTAGACGAGAAAAAAAAAATATTCCTAATAGGTGTAGGGGAGGTAGGCTAATTTTTTTAAGATTTTCTTTTACCGTTTTGTCGGCGTGATTAATATGTACACCTATGCCAAATTTCAGTTTTCTAGTACTTGTCGTCTCTGTGCTAAGCCGCGGACGAACAGACAGACAAACAGACAGACAGACGGACAGATGTACAGTCGGACAAACAGACAGACAGACAGACGGACTGACGGTCATGGCGAAACTATAGGGGGTTCCTGGTTGACAACGGAACCCTAAAAAGGTAAAGAGGACACTCATTACTTTTTTTACGCACTGATTATGATTCCACTCTTGAATAAAGTAAAAGAAACACACACAAAAAAGCTTCACGAACTATCCACCACAATGAATATAATAAAGAACATGAAAACTGAGATGATTTATAAATTGAGAGACGCCAGGAATATGTTTACAAGTTATATTGTAGTTTGTGCAGCACCTACACCATTATTGCAAGTTACTATTAGCATGCAACTAAGCCAGTATATAAGATACGTACTGGTATATTCTGATGATTTTTTTAATCGTCTTTGGTAATTTGATCGAGTTTTTTGTTCACGACCTTGATGCCCTTGTCAATGGTTTTGTCTACTTTACGCGTGAAGTCCTTTACCAGGTCCTTGAGGTCTAAAATACAGAAAAGAAATACGGAAATATTACACACTACTCGCAATTTGGGATATTCAAGAGTGGAGATACGATCTTTCGTATTTGGGTTTCGTATGACTTTAAATTTTTAAGTACCATTAGTAGATACCTAGATAGATTTGTTGCACAGTGAAAACCTTTTTTGTTGTTGTTGATTTACATGTTTTACAATGGTGTTACCTTGTAGGTACGGATTTTACGTTTGCCAAAAAGATTTAAGGGAATCGCCACATTATATCGCTTGTAGGGAGGACAACTCTACATATAGACGATGAAGTACAATACTTCCTATGTCATTTCTCTTGCATCTCCCTCTATTGCAGCATTCGATTTATTGTTGTATTTCGCGATTAATGCGAAAATTTAATTTCGCATAATATTAGATTTATTACATTTCGCATATTTAATTTCACAATTCGCACAATATTAGATTTATTTCATATCATAGAATATGCGGATGCGGAGTGAAATAATAAATCAAATGCTGCAATAGACGGAGATGTAAGAGAAATGTGATAGGAGGTATTGTCAGGTATTGATACTCCATGGGCCCCTATTACCTGAGTACGCCCCCGGTATTCGCCCTTATACTCGCTAACGCTAGCATTAGCAACAGTGGTTTATGCTTGAGACTGCCTAATTGTTCCTCCCAGCCTGAACATAACCGCATGGAAATTTAGTTTCTTAAACGCCACTGTGGTAAATTTTACTACCGAATAGGTGAACAACCCCTTCCCCTCGGACCACCGACAGGTGCATACGTGTCCACTGTCTGCGTTAGTTTAATTTAAAATATTAAAATATTAATATAACTTTGAAAACCAAATAAATCCGTACAACATAATAGGAGTGCATAAAATTGAAGACGTTACGTGCTGGATGATTAGCGCCTGATACTTCGCGGCGTGCTAGCCACCGGTTTCTTCAACAAAAGACTCCAGCGCAGCGGTCAACGAATCCGGCTCGTCCGCGACGGCAACCATCTTGAAGCAGCAACGAATCCACGCCCAATTGCTACAAGATTGGTCCTACCCCACTGCTGGACCCGCCTACTGATAACGTGAGTCCATCCACATCACCAATCAATACGATTATTCGCCACCGCGCATCGTGGGACGGAACGGCAGCCATAATTAAATAGTCGCTTGGCCTAAGCCACTTTTTTTTTTTTTTTGTTTGGTTTTACTGCTTTGTCGCTTGCATTGAAGATGCCGACCTTGGCGTGCGCGGCCTGCCCCAACCCCATAACTAACAAAAAATTTCTCAACTGCGCAGTCTGTCTTGACACATACGATTTGCTTTGCGCAAATGTCTCCGATGAAAGCTTTAAGGCTATGTCTCGAGAAGATAGGGACTCCTGGACTTGCGACATGTGCCGAAGCAAGCTTCCCAAGGGTAGCAATTCGAACACCCCTCTACGCCTGCGATCTGACAAAACATCCTTGGCATCTAACAGCAACGACGTCTCGAACGTGACTGTTCGAGCTAAGGCGGGCGGACTTAGCATAAAATCTCAGCCTGTCGCCTCGTCTCCCGTCGTCCAACCCATGCAAGATGCCCAACTGTGCGCACTCGTACGTGCTGAGATTACACGTGCCCTTGAAACAGAGCTGCCGAAAATTCTTAACAACTCGTTATCAACAAAACTTGCTCCTATTCAACAGGATTTAATCGAGATAACAAAGTCCATTGGATTTTTGGATAAAAAATATGATGATATCATGGCTCAGCTGAAATTAAGGGAAGATGAGATGAGGGACCTCAAAGCTACCAATACGCATCTACAAGCCACAGTCAAAGACCTCTCTAGCCGTTTGTCTAACCTGGAACAGAATCTTCGGGAAGCCAACATAGAGATTCATGGTCTACCTGAATTTAAAACGGAAAATCTATCTCAGACCATAATGCAAATCGGGACAGTTGTCTCACAGCCCATACAGGACGGTGATATTTTGTCATGCTTTCGCGTTGCTAAACGCGACAATACCAGCAAGCGCCCACGCACAGTGGTGGCTAAATTCCGCAGCGCTAGATGCCGTGATTCCATATTGGCTGCTGTCGCGAAGTACAACAAAGATAGTCATCATGAGAAACTGAATACTGGCTGTATTGGTATCGGTGGCGAAAAAATACCAATTTACATCAGTGAACACTTGTCACCTGAGAAAAAGTCACTACAGGCTGCTACTAGAATAAAGGCTCGGGAATTATCATACAGATTTGTGTGGGTGAGGAACGGCAGGATACACATGAGGAAGACTGAAGCCTCTCCAGCTATCCCCATCCATAACATGGACTGTCTTAATCGTGTGCAGTAGTATATTACTCCTACGTGTATTTTTTCCATGTAAATTGCTTTATCTGTTAAATATGTTTCGTATATATTATCAGAATGTAAGAGGAATGAGAACCAAAACTAGTGCCATTTACAAAAATATCTTACAAGACAATTATGACGTGATAATTTTCACTGAGACTTGGTTAAATTCCGATATCTCGGATAGCGAGTTCGTAGACGCTCGATACCAAGTTTATCGTCGCGACCGACAACAGTCTGGTCATAAAAGTGGGGGCGGAGGTGTATTGATTGCTGTATTGAAGGATGTTAAGTCTATTAGAATGAAAAACTGGGATAGTGACTGTGAGGATCTGTGGTTAACACTTGAGCTCGTTATTAACAAAAAACCGTTGCGTTTGGGTCTTTGTGGTGTGTACTTACCTCCTCCGGTTAACATACATTCTTTAAATACATTTCTGGATAATACTAGTGAAGTCCTTAACGAGATTGACAACGTCCTTATTGTGGGAGATCTCAACTTAGGGTTTATATCCTGGACTCTGAACAAAGATGATGGTGTCCTGTCTCCTGATACCAATGCGCTTAATAATTTGGGTCACGCTCTGACTGATTTCGCCGCAGTCTCAGGTTTGAATCAGTACAATGGAATCAAGAATACTCTTGACCGTACTCTCGACCTGGTGCTGTGTAGTTTGCCTTGTGAGGTCACTAAATCAGATAGTCCAATTAGCAGACTAGACCAACATCATCCACCGCTGGATATCTCATTCAATTTCTTGTCGGGCCGGATGCTCTCGCCGGTTCCTCGCACGGATTTTAATTTTCATAGGGCAGACTATGCACGTATGCTTCAGGACCTCAACGCTGTTGACTGGGCTGTACGTTTTGGTGATTGCGGTGATGTCAATCAAATGGTAGAAAGATTTTATGAATCAATAAATAAAATAATTGAAAGTCACGTACCTAAAAGAAAACGTCGACCTCAGGCTTACCCACAGTGGTTCACAAAAGATTTGATTTTGCTTCTTAAAGAGAAAGAAAAGCTTAGAACTAAATACCGCAAATACAAAAATCCTCGTGACCGCCTTGAATACGAAATTCTGCGAGCACGCTGTGGCAAGCTGTTTGGCAAGTGTCATAGTGACTATATCCATAACATTGAAAGCAGCATGAAAAATAACCCTAAGTTATTCTGGAGCTTCGTGAAAAGCCAGCAACATACTACATCTAACATACCTTCTGAAATGAAATTATATAACGCAACGGTCATTGGTGGTAGTATGATTGCTGGCACATTTGCCGCTCACTTCCAATCAACTTTTGGCTCTGCTTCAAGCGCAGGTGTGGATGTGGCACCGACATTAATTTCTCCTTCTGCAAATATTCTTTCATCGGTTAAGCTCGACGAAAGAACAATACTCAAACACATGAAAATAATAAATATCAATAAAGGTCCCGGACCTGATTGTATCCCTCCCATTTTTGTTAAAAGATGTTCTTCTGCACTATCATTTCCCCTTAAAGAAATTTTCAATAAATCCCTAACAAGCGGGATTTTTCCTGAAGCATGGAAGAAAGCTCGTATAGTTCCTGTCCACAAAAAAGGCAACACGGAATGTATTCAAAACTATAGACCCATCTCAATTTTAACTTGTTTTTCTAAGTTATTTGAATCGGTCGTGAAACCAATCGTAACTGCACATACTCAACACTTAATCAGCTTGAGGCAGCACGGTTTCCGTGAAAGACATTCAACTGTCACAAATCTCTCTGCTTACGTCTCTCACTTAATGAAAAGCGTTGATAGTGGTCGCCAAATTGATTCAGTATATACAGACTTTAGTGCTGCATTTGATAAAGTAAGTCATGGTATTCTCTTGACAAAACTTCGCGAACAGTATGGTTTTACGGGACAGATACATGCATGGTTTGACTCTTATTTGAGGAACCGTCCCCAATCAGTAGTAATTCACGGATATCAGTCTGAATCCTATATAGCTTCCTCCGGAGTTCCTCAAGGTTCCTTGCTGGGTCCGGTCCTTTTCGTCCTTTTTGTCAACGATATAGTATCATGCGTCCACCACAGCAGTTGCTCATTATACGCGGATGATATGAAGATATTTAAGGAAGTCATAGACTCTTCCGACGTCTTAAAATTGCAGTCCGATTTAGACAGAGTAGCAGTTTGGTGTTCTATTAATCGCATGGAGATGAATGCCCTTAAATGCCAGCACATTAGTTTTACTAAAAAGAAAAATCCAGTCGATTCCGATTACTACATTAATGGAGAGCAGGTTAGTCGGGTTAATGAGGTTCGTGACCTGGGCATAATCCTGGACTCCACTCTCAGTTTCGTTCCACACATTGACCATATCATCGGCAGAGCGGCCAAACTACTGGGATTCATTAAACGCTCAACGAAGGATTTCAGATCTGCCGGCACCAGAATTGCTATTTTTAATGCCCTAATCCGCAGCATATTAGAATATGGAGCAGTTATCTGGAATCCTCTTTATGCCACCCACTCCACGCGCATAGAGTCGATCCAACGAGCTTTTACAAGACATCTCGCGTTTGTGTCTCCGGGAATTAGTCATAGATCCTCATACGACGCCAGACTGAATCACTTCAACATGTTGCATCTGTGGAAGCGTAGACAGATGCAAGATTTGATATTCCTACACAATCTAATCAATGGCCGGGTAACATGTGAGGATTTACTTGAACATATTGATTTTAGAGTTCCGAGACCTAACTCCCGACTGAAACAGTCAGCCGTTTTCTCTTTGCCTATCTGCAGAACTAACGTAGGCGTCAATGCACCATTGAATAGAATGCTCCGAACTTACAATGAGTGCTGGAGTGAATTAAATTTGGATATTTATCATGACAGCCTTGACACATTTAAGTCTAAATTAATTCCTAAAATCTGAAAAATTAATTGTATAAAATTTCTTAATTGCATGCAAAATCTGTACTATCGCTATGTTACAACATCTTGATTGTAATTTAAAGCTATGTACCTAAGTACCATCCTAAATGTTTACAAATGCTGTGTATACCTTTAATTGGCATAATCGCTAGCCCTAAGTCACATTTATTATAAGTTTTGTTATGTTTGCGTGCTTGCTGTTGGTGTACCTAATAAATAAAATAAAAAAAAAAAAAAATAAAAAACACAAAAATCGTCAAGTCTGAAGCAGTAAATAGATCTGCAATCGGTATAACGGCCCACATCCGAGAGGCTCAGCGCGACTCCGGCGTGTGCCAATTGATTTATTTTAAAATTACGTAAATTTGTGAATTTTTCGTCGCAAAGGAACACACTGTGAGGAAACCTGGGTGTTAGAGGTGTTAGATTGGATTACTTTTTTTTCTTCTTGTTCACTTACGTCATCGCTAGAATCACTAATCCAAGTTGGGCACGCATTGTGATTAAGCCCATACTCTCTCTACCGTCTGAAAGGTCTGAAGATCTGTGCCCGGCAGTAACAGGTCTGCTTACGTCATGTGACTGGTAACATGTGAAGAAGGAAGGGCAAAAAAGGGTGGCTAACGGATCCGTAGGCAGACTAGAGCGTCTCTATGGGTCCATGGCCTCACTAGAGCCACCGGAAGATAATAGATGACGTTGGCAGGGGATTGAGGTGGTTAACGTTACCGAGGAGAGGCCTATGCCCCACGATAGGTTTTATTTATAATCTCTTTGGTGGATCGCATCAGAAAAGAGACAATTGGACCTTTGTAAGGTGGTTGACATAGCCTATAACATTAGCAAGATGAAGTGGCACTGACTGGTCACATCTGCCGAAGAACCGACAGTCGATGGTGGTACAAAGGTTCTCGAGTGGAGACCACGACCTGGCTAACGCAGTGTAGGACGCCCACCAGCTCGATGGACCGACGATCTGAGGCAGATTGCTGGTAGCGGCTGGGTGGACACAGAAGGAAGTGGCGCGCCTTGGGGGAGGCCTATGCCCAGCGGTGGACGGGTACGGGCTGAATAAAACAGGCAATATGGATGGACGGTTCTTACCAGAGTTGGCCATGTTGTCAATGCGTTGGTGATGCTTGTGGTAGTAAGGCCTGATGATGCGGTTGTAAATGATGAGCGAGCCGTTGAAGTCCGAGGGCAGGTAACACCAGATGATGAAGATGCACTGCGGAGGGACGAGAGTAAAAAGGTAAGTATTCGGTTTTTAGGTAGCTGGGACATTTAACTTTAAAAACAAAAGAATGGATGTGTTCTAGAGTATGTCGTCATCATACTGACCTCCATGGTGACTAGGTACCATGTAGGTTAGTGAGTCATGGTAATATTCTTATCATTCAGTAAAATTCTGGATATGATATGGCCGGTAATAAAAAACATGAGAGATAAAAGAGTTGAAATTTGTCTCATCATCATCAGCCATTGGACGCCCACTGCAAGATATAGGCCTACCTCAATTTTTGAAACTGAAATTTCCCTGAAATTTGTCTAAAAATATAAGTGTAGAAATTTCCCAAGAAAAACTGCCGGGCTAAAACAGGATTAGATTGGGGATCCATCAATAGGCACTTTAAAAATAATGGCTATAACATAAATGATGCTAATTCACAATGAAAAAAAAATTGTTACTAGCAAGCTATATAAAATAAAAATACATCCAGTTGCGAAGTTATTGTCGTCGCTATAAAATATCTTATCTTCTCTTATAGTAATGAAGGAGTACGAGGAGTACCAATGGCAGCGAAATATCATTTTGATGTCTCATTCCTAACAACAAAATAAGAAAACAAAACGACGCTTATTTTGTTTTTAGTGAGTGGCTCAATCCTACAATTTTAGTTGCAAAGTCGCCCGTAACGCAACTGAATAAAGTACCTACACTATTAATCCATACCCTGACCTATGGCCGGCACTGATCTTAGTTTACCTACCTAAACTTACCTAAGGTCAGGGCCGCGGCCGTCTTTAACCTATTGGAGGCCCTGGGGACATTACGATAATGGGGCCCCTACAACTTTGACAGAACACTGTTTTGTTTGATTACACCAAGAAAGTAGATAAGCAATATAACGTAACAATATTGTGTATAATTTTTGTATGTAAGTACTTTCTCAATAAATATCGATTATCGTTTGGTGATCTGGCAGGATCAAGGGCACTCTGGGCACGTGCCCAGAGTGCCCAGTGGGAAAGAAGGGCCTGACTAAGGCACTAAAATATGGGTGAACCAGCAATATTAGAAACAGCTTTCAGCCTGGTACAGTCAACGGCATGTCAACCATTACATACAAACTCTATTCAGTTGCTTCATGTGGGGCCTTTGCAAAAAAAATTTAAAAACCGAGCTGCTGTCGACTGCTTGTTACAACATATTGTGATGAAAATTAAGTGCGAGTCCGACTCGCGCACGAAGGGTTTCGTACCATTATCTATACAAAATTTGAATATGTCAAGCGTCTACCTGTTGAGGATATTAATATCGAGCAAAAAACGGCGAAAAAATCACATTTGGTGTATGGGAGTCCCCCTTAAATATTTATTTTATTCTGTTTCTATTATTTGTTGTTACAGCGACAACAGAAATACGTCATCTGTGAAAATTAAACTGTCTAACTATCACGGTGAATGAGAACAGCCTGGTGACAGACGGACGGACGGACGAACCGACAGCGGAATCTTAGTAATAGGGAGCCTTTGGGTACGGAACCCTAAAAAGCTGGCGGGCGAGGGCAAATAAGGTTTAAACAATAGTTATTTGTTATGCAAGGCTGCAAAGCTAATTTTTGGCGCGAGTACCTTGTATTGAAACCTGAGCAAGCGAAGGATTCTAGGATTGAGCCACGAGCGAAGCGAGTGGTTCAAATATAGAATCCTGAGCGTAGCGAGGGTTTCAAAGGTACGAGACGCTAAATAACTTTGCTGCCGAGCGCAACACACAACTTTTCACCTCACTAAAGCGAGGAAAATGTTAGGTGCAAGAAAAACAGTTTTAATAAATATTAAATTACTGTTTATTTATTTCAAAAATTAAAAGTAAAATTACTACAATTGGTAATATTGAAAGTTAATTTTTTTTTTTAGATCAAATTTTCTTGCCGGCCAGTGCGATTCTTTAAATGAGGCTGGCGCATGACATGAAATAAGTATTTGCATTTCAATCATCAATGGACTGGCTGCAGAGAATATAAAATATTACGAAACCAATGAGGTTCTATATATATGTAATTTATTGTACGAAACCTTTATTGAATAAAAATATTCGAATTTTAAAAACAATTTACACGCTAGCGGATAAAGTGCGATTTTCCACGCAGATTTCGAATGACAAACAGAGCTTTTACGAACTAGTGAGGTGAAAAAGTAATTACCTAGCTACAGCTACATAAATTCGATAACAAATACTACTTACTAATATTCATACAACTTACCCGAATTTCTACATAAATATTGGATTCAATGACTATACGTACGTATAAACACAATCAATAGTTTCCATTCTAATCATATACGACTAAGTGACATCACATCCAATCGCTCCTACGTATCAGACAACGCTCACCTTGAGTTCACAACATAAATAAGAGAAAAAGTCACAAGTCACCAAGAATATTACGTCAACTTACATCTTAGGTAAGCAAGCAAATAACGACCAGTATCAATAGCTTGAGCTCTATATCTCGCACGCGAGAAATAGACAAACGCTGGCGCCATCCCGCTCTCACTAGATACGTAAACGCGGAATGGGACGTTTTGTTTTCTATTTCTCGCGCACAAGATAGAGGATTATTATACCAAGGAGTAGGTATTCCCTTGATTATACTACGATTTTCAGGATAACCTAATATTTCTTGCTGAAGATTACGTCAACTTACATCGTAGGTAGGCAAAGTAGATAACTATCCAGTGGCGGTAGCATGAGCCCTAAGTCTCGCACGCGAGAAATAGACAAGACTCGCGCCACCCCGCTCTCACCAGGAGACCTATTTTTGAATCACTCGTATGAAATTGTATCGTCGAATGCGACTTAAGTCACACTCGTCTTCTAAGTCGCATGATGTCGTTTTTCCGTATTTTTGAATCGTTCGCCTGAAGTGTTGCCAGTAAAATTTGAAGTATTGTATTTTATCCATTCCACGCAGAAATTAAAAAACCGGAAACTACCGTAACAGAAACGGAACGTAAAACACTGTTTTATTGGGTGTTTAAATAAAAAATCTTTGTCTTTTGTTACAAACAAAACACTACACACTGTCAACCTTTTTTGATTGTTGACACTCAGAATGACAAACAGTACCAACACACATTTATCGTTTTTTGACAATTAATCTACCGATCGCCATGCGAGACGAGTGGTAAGGACCATTCGTTGCAGTCGAGTGATTCAAAAATACGGAATTTCAGATGTCGAACGAAAATCAGTAGAAATCGAGCGCTCGACGCGATACGAGTGATTCAAAAATAGAGCTCCAGATACGTGAACGCGGAATGGGACAATTTTTGGGAGATTTTTTTTTCTATTCCTCGTGTACAACCGACGACACATCCACCGTTAAACGGGTGCACTTTACTCAGTTAAGTTACGAAGTTACGGGCGACAAACATTTAAAGGCTGACCTACTGTCGACGCAGTTGAATCAGTGCAGAGCTACAGACAAAAAAAAATATTGATAATGTGTGGTGTGTACAATGGAAATCAGTTAAGTTACGGGCGACTTTGCAACAAAAAGCCTCTAAAGATTGACCTGCTGTCAACTGTACAAGACATCACCAAGAATATTACGTCAACTTACATCTTAGGTAAGCAAGCAAATAACGACCAGTATCAATAGCTTGAGCTCTATATCTCGCACGCGAGAAATAGACAAACGCTGGCGCCATCCCGCTCTCACTAGATACGTAAACGCGGAATGGGACGTTTTGTTTTCTATTTCTCGCGCACAAGATAGAGGATTATTATACCAAGGAGTAGGTATTCCCTTGATTATACTACGATTTTCAGGATAACCTAATATTTCTTGCTGAAGATTACGTCAACTTACATCGTAGGTAGGCAAAGTAGATAACTATCCAGTGGCGGTAGCATGAGCCCTAAGTCTCGCACGCGAGAAATAGACAAGACTCGCGCCACCCCGCTCTCACCAGGAGACCTATTTTTGAATCACTCGTATGAAATTGTATCGTCGAATGCGACTTAAGTCACACTCGTCTTCTAAGTCGCATGATGTCGTTTTTCCGTATTTTTGAATCGTTCGGCTGAAGTGTTGCCAGTAAAATTTGAAGTATTGTATTTTATCCATTCCACGCAGAAATTAAAAAACCGGAAACTACCGTAACAGAAACGGAACGTAAAACACTGTTTTATTGGGTGTTTAAATAAAAAATCTTTGTCTTTTGTTACAAACAAAACACTACACACTGTCAACCTTTTTTGATTGTTGACACTCAGAATGACAAACAGTACCAACACACATTTATCGTTTTTTGACAATTAATCTACCGATCGCCATGCGAGACGAGTGGTAAGGACCATTCGTTGCAGTCGAGTGATTCAAAAATACGGAATTTCAGATGTCGAACGAAAATCAGTAGAAATCGAGCGCTCGACGCGATACGAGTGATTCAAAAATAGAGCTCCAGATACGTGAACGCGGAATGGGACAATTTTTGGGAGATTTTTTTTTCTATTCCTCGTGTACAACCGACGACACATCCACCGTTAAACGGGTGCACTTTACTCAGTTAAGTTACGAAGTTACGGGCGACAAACATTTAAAGGCTGACCTACTGTCGACGCAGTTGAATCAGTGCAGAGCTACAGACAAAAAAAAATATTGATAATGTGTGGTGTGTACAATGGAAATCAGTTAAGTTACGGGCGACTTTGCAACAAAAAGCCTCTAAAGATTGACCTGCTGTCAACTGTACAAGACATAAGAACATTGTATCAGCGCAGCGCAGAGCTACAGACAAAATAGTATACTGATAATGTGTGGTGGGTGTGTACAATAGATAGCCCACAGTGTAGGCTATCTCACATTACAATGAGAACAATGAGATACCCATTTCATTTTAACAGGTGAAGAGCAAAGAGCCTCTAACATGTAGTTGAGTCCACAAACTTATGTCAAGGTTAACAAGCTGTCCGCTGTAGGTACTATTATAATGAAAATAAAGATTTTTCTTATGTGAAATTATGTAAGTTTTTCTTCAGTTAAATAGAGGAAATGAATCTTTCAGATGTATTTCTTTACTATATGAAACGTTCACATATGCATGGTAAATTATATGTGTCATTGCCTTGCTCTCTAATAGTGTGTCATCATAAGCAGCCTATATATGTCCTACTGTAGGGCACAGGCCTTCCCTCAGAGAGAGAGAAAGAGAGAGAGAGAGAGTATGGGCTTAATCACCACGCGTGCCCACCGCGGATTGGCGATTTCAAGCGCTGAGCTATGCGATTAGCTCAGACACCCAGGTTTCCTCACGATGTTTTCCTTCACCGTTAGCGAATGGTATTGCTACTATGACTTCACAAATGTACATAACATAGAAAACAAAGTCATAGGTACAGGCCCGCACTCGGAATCGAACCTGGGTGTCCCGCGTCCGAGTCCAATGTTCTACCCACTAGGCTGCCACCGCTTCTAATAGTGTGTATAATTAGCTTATGTACTTTCTTCATTATGAATAGCATTATATTATACTAGCAGTCCCGGCGAACTTCGTACCGTCACAGAGTCCGTTTATACGATTCTTGCACAACGCCATCTATTTTTTAAACACAACGTTCGCTCGCACAATGCAATCTATTTGGAATTTAAATATTATCATACGGGAACGTATTACCGGGATATCAAGTATGCTATGGCTCAATTCAGGTCTTTGTCTATCTGTACTCCAAGTTTCATGTAAATCCGTTCAGCCGTTATTGTCGGATTGAGTAACAAACATCCAAACATCTTCACAAACTTTCACATTTATAATATTAGTAGGATTAATAATATGTAGGTCTATTCAATCTTACCTTATATGTATAAGTATATTTTAAATTGCATTTCTACTTTTCCCCCCTCTTTTTATTATTTTTTCTTACACGCCTACCAATCTTTCTTCCACCTCCTACGGTTGAGTGGTAGAAAATATTTTTAATTAGTTTAAGTGGAATAAAAGTATTAATAATTATAATAAATTATTAAACAGTTACACAACTGTATTACAAATAAAGTAGTCAGGAGTACTTATTTGTAATAAATAATATTAGGGGTTAAAGTATGAAATTGCCGATTTGTACTGAAAATCTAAATTGTTTATTTTTTTAATTTTTAACAAATTTATTTAATCAAAATAGTTGCCATTATTATCTATACATTGCTGCCATCTAATGGGAAGGTCATTAATGCCTTTGCGATAGAACTCCGACGATCTATACTGCACAAACAGTGTGAAAGCATTTTGTACTGCCTCCTGGGAAGAAAACTTCTTGTCACGTAGATAATTGTCCAAATCACGAAAAAAATGGTAGTCCGTTGGAGCAAGGTCTGGTGAATACGGAGGATGACGAATGGTTTCTAACTGCAGTTCCTGAAGGGTCAAAATGGTTTCTCGTGCTGTGTGAGGTCTCGCGTTGTCGTGGAGCAATAATGGTGAAGATCGATTCATGAGTCGGGCTGTTTTACTGCTAGTTTTGTCAACATGGTTCGGAGTTCGGCACCTCAGAACACAAAATTCGGCCCAATAGACATCTGCCGTTATTGCTTGACCAGATCGGAGAAAACTATAGTGACACCATGCTGAGACCACCAAACAGTTACCATTACCTTTTTATTGGTAAGTTTTGCTTTAGGACACTGTTGTGGCATTTGACCATGCCGCTAATTCCTGGGTAGTTTGACTAGGGTCGGCTTCCACTATCTCTCTTAATTCATCGTTATTCACCTGTGTGGGCGGTCTTCCTCGTGGCTCGTTCTTTAAGTCAAAATTTCCACGACGAATTTCCACGACGACGAAGACCGCCCACACAGGTGAATAACGATGAATTAAGAGAGATAGTGGAAGCCGACCTTAGTCAAACTACCCAGGAATTAGCGGCATGGTTTAACGTTACCTTACCCACAATATTGACTCACTTGCGTCAAATCAATAAAATAAAAAAATACGAAAAATGGGTGCCTCATAATCACTCGAATTTTCGCAGTATCCATCTTTCTTGTCTAAATTGAATAATAAAAACAATGGAAAGTCGATATTCAAATGTTTCACATTTTTTAAAAAAAGAACATCATAGAAACCATTTGAAAAAAGTTTCATTCGAAAACCTCAAACCATGAAGATTCTATGTCAATTCAAAGAACCTATTGCAATAAAACGGCAATTTCATACTTTAACCCCTATTATTCTATGTAAACCAGCGGTCGGCAACACGCGGCCCGTGAATATTTTGTAAATAAGTTATAAATATCAAAATACTAGGGGGGTTCAATAAGTAGTGAGAATGAATAAGATGCAATTAACTTTTAAGAAATGTTATTTTATTTTTTAACCTTTTAATTGTATACACTTAGCATATCTTCTTTTTTAACCTAAAATTCCTTTCTTAAAATATCCTTATCTTGATTCTTTAAAAACCTTGTACTACGGTGATCACTGCGTCTTCATTGTCGAATTTTTGACCTCTTAGATATTCTTTCAATCTCGGAAATAGATAAAAGTCACTAAGAGCGAGGTCTGTTCCACCAATTCGAAGCCAGCATCATTGATGGCAGCCATCGCAACCTTGGACTTGTGCGCTGGGTGGACAGTACTTTGTATTTTAAAGCATTTTTTTTTCTATGGGATATGACCTAGGGTTAGTATCACAAATGCGGCCCGCCCTTACTTTATATTGCCACGTTGTGGCCCTTGCCTGCCAAAAGGTTGCCGACCGCTGATCTAAAGTAATAATAGTGACCGTCCGTATTTCTTTGGGAAAGTGCCATAAATAGTTACTCTATAAAATGTCCGGTGACTCTAGAATGTTGTAAATGTCGGTATTTAATGCGTTTATCCATTTATCTCTGTTCCTATCTTCCTTCATATCTTGTCTCGTTGCACAATGTATATTCAGACTAATTCAATAGGAACTCAGGCATGTGAACATCTGTGTTTAAATAACGATTACAATGAATGTGTGACAATACTGTAATTCAATAAATTCTTGCCATGTGACTTCCCTATGGACTCTGCCGTTTGATAAGTTATTTTATGCAGCGACTGATCAGTAATTAACAATAGGAGATAATGACTTTTTCTAATTAAAGAAGATTGTGCATGTATACTTTGGGCTTCAGCTGGTAGATAATGCTAAGTAGCATTAAGCTCGCCTATGTGCAAAACTGCCTGTTTTAAATGCAATAAAGGATTTAATAATAATAATAATCTAGCTTAAAACGAGAATATACACAATATTGTTATTTTAAGATTGTTACCTGTTTTAAATGCCTGATAAACTAAATAAAATAAAATACACACTTGAAAATTTTCTCATAGATCTCAGCAATTTTGTCATAGATCTTGACCAAATTTATTTAATAATTATGGGACCACCCTTGAGGTACCGTTTCTAACGAATTTATTATTTAAATCATACAACATGGTAAAGAATTATCGCCGTACATGATATATAAAGAAGCGGCTAAGTGCGTGTCGCACCACGCGCAGTGAAGGGTTCCGTAGAAAGAGGGGGTTTTATCTGCTTTACAGAACTAACAACTTGATCAACGTAATTTTCCATGGAGTTTTAACGTAATATTCAATAGAGTTTATACGAAGTTTTCCTGTTATAAGTTGGTCGCCTATTACTCGTTAACTTGTAAAGATTACTTAGCCATGATAGTTTTCCTTTGAAGTTCATGGGCCTAATTATGCGCACCCAATCCTGAGCGATTCCAATCGTGTAACTGTCAAATTCCATACTAATTTGACAGTTATACGATTGAAATCGCTCAGGATTTGGTGCGCGTAATATAGGGGCATATGTGCTACTACCCTTTTCATAAGTTGGTCGCCTATTCGGACAAAAATTTGCGCTTTAACGCTTAATATTTTGCAAACAGAACCCTGAATCAAAAAACCGGCCAAGTGTGAGTTGAACTCGCACACCAAGAGTTCCGTACCGTTATATATACAACATTAGACAAAGATCGAGAAAAAATAGATAAAGTACATTGAAAACACCGCCATCGACAAAAACCAACAAGTGCATTTAACATTCACATTTAGCGACACGACCTCGGCGCTGTGAAGGTTACATAGATGGGGAACGATACCCTACACTATGGTGTAGACGGAAAAAAAAGACTTGCATCCCTAATTTAGGTGTATGGGGGAGTAAACGAAAAGAAAATTTTATAAGATGTTATTCTACCGTTTTGTCGGCGTGATTAATATGTATGTCTATGCCAAATTTCAGCTTTCTCGTACTAATCGTCTCTGAGCTAGGACGCGGACAGACAGACGGACGGACATGGTGAAACTATAAGGGTTCCTTGTCGACTACGGAGCCCTAAGAACGGACAAAAGTGACCCCCTCCCTTTTTAAAAATATTAGAGCTTAGTTGGCTACGCAACTATTGAGATTGTGGACTACCCTGCTGCTCCAATACCCAAATTGGCAAATACTAAATACTCATTTGATTCATTTGGACATATACTTTTCATGATCAATAACTTCAGTAATCTACAAATATACAATTTATTCAACTGACCCTCTTATATTTGTTGTAAGTGAATTTTATAAATAAAAGAATTATATAACATAAAAAGAAAGTTAGTGGAAGTAAAGTTGGCTAGACTGTGTTTCATGAAACTACAATTCCATTCATAGCCTTTTAGTACGATTAGTGTCTATAATTTTTAACCTGTAGGTTAACCAGCTAAGCAATGTACATCAAATTGTCATGAGCCATGACTTGAGTACTATGAAACGGGACCATTGTCACATCTGTAGCATGACCAACAGGCATAGGAGGGATAAAAAGGTTCTCGAGTGGAGACAATGAACTGGCAAACGCAGCATTGGACCCCAATCAAAGGACGGACCTAGGCACACACAGGTAAACAGCGAAGTGTATATTAGATATGTATGTATGCAAAATTATTATGCCACAATTGATTTGTTTTGTTTTTTTTTTAAATAAGTAATTTACATTTTTTCTCATATCGATATAGCCACTCTCGGCGTGTACTTTTTATTGTCCACCTGTAATGTGTGTCTATTGAGAAACCTAAAAAATAATAGCGGTGGTATCCTAGTGGGTAGAACAATGGACTCGGAAGCGAGAGACCCAGGTACGATTCCCAGTGTGGGCATGTACCTGTGACTTTGTTTTCTAAGTTATATACATTTGTGTAGTTATAGTAGCAATACCACTCGCTAACGGTGAAGGAAAACATTGTGAGGAAACCTGAGTGTCTGAGCTGTTCACATACCTCAAGCTTGAAATCGCCAATCCACGGTTGGCACATGTGGTTATTAAGCCCATACTCTCTCTCTGAGAGAAGGCCTGTGCCCTGCAGTGGAACGTATAGAGGCTGCTTTAGAATAAATAATAAACATTGCCTCAACTCAGTGTTAGTATCTGTATAAGTTGACCTTGATCTTGAACCTAACATAAATAATATAAGTAGGTAGCTATTGTGGCTTCAACAGTGATCAAGGTCATACTTATAAACCTGGAGTTGTCATGCATTATTATCTGCCTACCGACTACTAGACTATTATTATTTTGCCTAAGCCATTTAGTTACTTGTCATTACTATGCCTTGAGAAGTATGTCTGGCATTACTTTGAATGACAGGATACACAATAGTGTGATTAGAGAACGTTGTGGACTGAAAGAGGATGTAGTGACAAGAATTGAGAAAGGAATGTTGCGTTGGTTTGGACATGTGGAGAGGATGAAGGAAGAAAGATTGACAAAACAAATATATCGAGCGAATGTGGATGGAAGGGCCGGTAAGGGACGACCCAGACGGACATACTTCGAGCAAATAGGGGATGTATTAACAAAGGGCAAGATAAAAAGTACCCGAAACTGGCGTGCGTGAATGCAACGACTAATGAATGTTGAGGAAGGGAAAGTGATCTGTCAGGATCATAGCAAGTGGCAGTCCCTGGTCTCTGCCTACCCCTCTGGGATTCAGGCGTGAGTTTATGCTATGTTATGTTTTTTTTCCTAGACTAAGCTCACCTACTTACTAAACATTTTTAATTATGGTGCCTAAAAAAATATGTAAGCTAATCAGCATGACTGTGTAATGTAGCGGTAATTTAAATAAGTTTAACTATGATAAGTGATAAGCAGACTATGATAAGTGTACAAATTATCTAACCTATTACCGGTTGGTGGGTAATGTTGGGTACCTACTGACAACAAATCAGGCCAAATACAGTAAATTTCTCTTCAATCTGTAACAGTTATGTTATAAAACCATTGAGGACCTATTGTAGTCTCGTAAGTGTCAATCATCTTAACCTAAATTAGTCTGAAATGCATACCATGTACCCTCCCTTATAGCAGAACAATACTCACCTTTATGAGCCAGTACAGTGGGAACCATCCAACAATGAAGTCTGAGAAGTACTCCACGATCGAGAAGCAAGCGTAAACCACCCAGTATGTCAGCCATTTCGTGTCATCGTCCTTCTGTGGAGACTCCAGGGCCCGCATCGACATATACGCCGGATACACGAAGCCAATCGAGTTACAGATCAATTCAGCACCAAAACCGAAGACTAAATATAAACCGGTGAACGCCACCAGACCTGCCAACACACGGAACGCAAGATAAAAACCACCGCTCGCTAAGGATAAAAATAAACGTGCGCGGAAAAATTCGCCATACCGACAAAGATGTACACTCGGCTCACGCCAGATTTCTGTTCGGCTAGTTCGAAATACTTGGTCCACGGCTTAGATTTGTCGTTCAGCTGGCGCTCCAGGGTGTCCCGGATTTCCTGGACTTTGGCACTCATGGTTTCTAACTGTGCGTTAGGATTATTGTTGAATGAAACCGGTTCGAACACTCCTCGGCCACGACTCGTTGACAAATGGCTGACATATTTTTTTTTCTGTGTGGTCGTTCGCTCGATACGTTTTACCCGAGTTTTGTTGAAAAAATGCTCAGAAACCCGGGAATAATGTTACAGAAAGCGATGACAAATCAAAGCGATTTTTTTTAATTTATTCTGTGCGAAGCATGCAGTCTTCGTTTAAAGACGTAAATAAATTAATAGGAGTTTATTACCTACATCCATGATAGGAGTGCCACGACAGCCGGCACGGCTCTGATAATAGTAACCGGCTCCGGCTGCGTTAGTGGTAGCCGGCACTGACTTGGAAACATAGCTCACAGAGAAAATAATCACTACGATGGCTTTGATAGGTACCTATGGTGACAGGCGTTATCTTCCATATTATTATAAACCAGAGTATAAAAGTACTTCTAAAATCTTTGTGATTCCAATTATCTTCTTATTTTTATACTTTAAATTAAATCGTTAAACCAGAGGATCAGTGAAATTGAGGAAAATATTCCTTGACTGCCCTAGGGGTGCACTAGGGAGGAATTTTCGAAATTGTAGGTACTGCCTAAGAGGTGAATAGGGGGGGGGGGGGGGGGCAAAAACTAGTGGTTAGGTTAATAAAAACAACAAACTAGGTATAAAGATTTATTTTTTATTCTCTTAAAATATGAAAGGCATTAACATTTATTACGATGGTAGTAAATAATCATATAATTTTTGTGCTTATAAATTAACTCAATTTTATAACAATACATGAATAAGTATGCGACGGTAATGGAAAAAACAATTATTATAACAGATGTGATTTGAATAATAATTAACTTATTTTTTATCTGGAAAGCTTAATTTTTGTGCAAGTGTAATTATCGAGTCTTAGATAAAGTGCTTTTTGCAGTGCTTGAGACAAAATATAATTTCTAATTAATTTATCAATTTAAGTGCCTACCTAGGTATTTATTTTTAATTCTTTTTCTACCTAATGTATTGTAAATATGTACTTTAAGCAATTGACTATAAGACTGATTTACGTTATTAAAATAAAGTAGTTTTTACTTAGCTTAAAGAAGTTTGACCTTAGGCGAAAATATGGAATGTGATGAGAATAACATGGAAGATATTGTAAAATTTCATTAGATACCTAGATAAAACAATAATTCTGCTTAAAGCTGAATATTTTAAAATATTAAGACAAATCGAAATAATTATGTGAAATATTTTTTTAAGATGCTAGCAATGTGAACATACCGATGTCTGGCCATAGCCAGACCTATTATTATAATTTATTTCAGAAATCACAAATTACTATCTAACAGCAAGACAAATAGTAAACTATTAAAAAATTGAAAAAAATCGTAGATATTTTAAGTATGTTATGTTAGGTTTTTGATACTCGGGTAATGAAGTTAATAAAAATTTGAATAAAAGTTGCTGCAGAACTTTAAATCACCTCTGTTCTATCTGGTTAAAAAAAAACATGAAAATTGTAGAATAGAAAGGTAATTAATTCCCTAGGTACTCGAAATAGGTTTAACATGATTTGAGAAAACATGGTCATGGTGGAGTTCTTTTTTCCGCTGCCTTTTTCTCCACTATATATGGCCCGAAGGCAGCGGCTAACAAAGTAACATACATTGACATTCAGCAAACAGAATGTAAATTCATTACGTTGAAATAAATTATTGATTTTTGATTTCTGATTGAATGAAAATTAATCTTTAACTCAGTCTTTTTTGGAAAAATAAGAATAAAATTGTACTCATTAAAATGGAAGTATAGCATACTTTAATAAAAAAGATACTTTTAGACGGCGACACTTCGGTTATTATTTAGGTAGATACATGGTGAGAGACAAAATTTTATAAAGAGATTTTTAAGCAATGGGTATAAACATTTAGACATCTAGTAAACAACTCTGGAAGAAAAACATTTCGTAGTAAAATGATTAGGTATGTATTGGTACACAGTTACAATTATAATTAATAACTTTTTACATAAAAACTTCTTTATTAAAAATGTAACATTCCTAACAGATCTTTGGTAATCACAGACATTATAATTTGTAACATTAAAAATTTTATGCGCACCTATTAATTTACCAGTAATTTTCTTTGCCTAGTTAATAAAACATTGTTTATGTAAGACTGATCTTGTCATGGTCTATATTTTAATCAAAAGCGGACGTATGCATTGCACAGTTTCTATACTATTATTAAATCTGCAATGAGATAACATTTTACAGCATCCAAGATATGATATTCCAATCTGGATTATTGCTTACAAAATTACATTTACATTGTAAATGTAAGTATAACTTACTTCTATAAATCACATAAGCAACATGTTTAGTTATTTATAAAAAAGTTAAACTTACCAAAAAATCTTCATGTATTAAATTAGTACCTAATTCAATAATTTATAAACTAGCTACGACATAAAATAAATAAACAGACATAGTGTGTGACACAAGGATGCCAAATAATTATATGACGTCATATAGTCATACATCTTACAGTATAACCTGTGGTATAAGAGTGTAGTCTTATAAAAAAGAACTTATAAATCATGCTGCCGGCAGACAGTTTCCATAATTTTGGTGTAATAAGTCTTGATCCTTTGTCGGATCGCCGCAGAGTAGCGTTACGATGCCTTGTGCTTCTTTCTTGCATCTCGTCTGTGCTCGTTGGGTGAGTGTGGCTTTAGCTCTCGACAGTCGAGCTAGGGAAAAAATATTGAAAACGTAAGAACCGCGGGGTGCTAGACATTCATGTTTGATTTTGATGACGCTCCCTACCCCAAAATATAACTCTAAATTGGTAACGACTAGTTTCAATTGGTTACTATTGGCAATACTGGCTATCCCGTTATAGCTAGTTACGAACTACGATTTTAGGCCCGACATTCTGACGTCAGAATGGTACCTAACTACAAAAGTTGTGTAGCCGAATCCAGAGCATATAGCCACTATAACGACACAGCGTAGGGAACTAACATTGGTTACTTATGCCAGTATTTTATGTTTTGACCCCGTGAATGTAAACGATGGGGAGTAACCAAAAAACTGTTTTTGTTACTTCACGTCCTTTTTAGGGTTTCATCATGTGGTTCGAATTGGGAAATTCTTGCAACTAAATAAGTAAATGTTTTGTGTTTTAGTCAGACTCTTCCGACATAATCGCTAGTAAGTGAATCCGGACTTAAGAAGGCTTGAGTTGAAAGTTAAAGGAAGCGGAATATTATGATGGAACTTACCAATATTTCATCATCTGGCACTCTTGATAGTAAGTCTAGTACTTCGTTATTTGGTATCGTGTGAGGCCTTAAGATTTTCCTAGTGAATTTGTTGACTCCTGAAATTAAGATTTAATTTAATTAGTTATAAGTAATTTAAACCTGTTAAGGTTGTATTCTCCGAGCGCACGGATTTGTACCTATATGGGGCTTGTTGCACTGCGCTAGCGAAAAGTTGGGGTAAAGCAGGCATTTTTGAAATTACAGAAATGTAATCCTATTAATAGAATTTCGACACATTCAGTAAGTAATAGTTATTTTGGTATATTTTTTATTATCCAAAACTGAGTAGGTACCTACAGCTCAAATAAAAAGATATCTTGTGATAATTTAGACTCATGTTCGCGATTTTTTATGCTATAATGCCATAAAAATCATAAAAATAATGACTGACGACCCTAGATAGGACATAGAAATTTTTTTTTTAGATCTTGAAACTAACCATTAGAGAGCAAAATGTATTTTAAAACACCTGATTTAGGGGTAACATCGGAGAACCTTAACTGTTTCTTGTATTTTAAGATAGCAATAAGTTTTATAAAAAGTGAACACCATTCATAAGCAGCCTATATACGTCCCACTGTAGGGCACAGGCCTTCTCTCAGAGAGAGAGAGAGAGTGTGGAGACCTTAAGCCTGTATCTGGTGGTAGTATTGTTCTGTGGTCTGGTGGGTCCCGCTTTTTCATCAGGGTGTTACGACTAGGGTTCAGGGTTCAGACAAATATAGTATTTTCGAAGCTATTACATACCTCTAAAAATATAGTAGATGGCAAAATAATGATAAAAAAAATAGTAATAAATAGCGGCAGTTGTGCCGCGCGATTCACGGACTTAGAGTTGAAGCGAGCTTTAGAAAAATATTAAGGCTTAGTTCCGCTTTACGCAAAATATACTAGTTTCACCTACTATATATTTTTTTAGAAATATAGTATTTGTGCCCCTAATATAGTAGGATACTATATTGTATAGTAGGGTTGGCAACCCTTGTCACGACACCATCCTAGTGAAATAAAAAAAGCGGGTGGGGCTGTGTCAGGTTACACCATGGACGTATTATGGGTAACACGCCCGTTGTGGTTTAACGTGAAACGTCTATAAGCCTTAATTTTTAGCTCAAAAAGCGCAATGTGTTACGCGGCACTGGCATCTCAACTATCTTGCTCTACTCAACGATATATAAATTAATTGCAGGCGACACGTAGTTACAGGAGTTACAGCCCTCACCGAGGCGACATGTCTTCGTTGCATGCGGTTTTAGCAAGTGACAGTAAGGGGGGGGGCTATCGAACTGAAAGACGTTTAGGGCAAAAAAGAAAATCAACTAAATTAAATGTTGAATCGTAATGGGGTCACATTTGGTTAAATGCAAGATGTGGATGAATAGAAAAACTTACCCCATGCCATGAGCAGCCATCTTAACGGCACGACGTAAAGGACGATCATCGCTCCCAACAACATTAATATTGCTAAATAACTTAGATATGGCACAGTGAAGTTCATTAAACTGGAAAAAAACAAAATATATTTATTTAACATAAACTCACGCCTGTATCCCAGAGACCAGGGTCTGCCACTTGCCACGATCCTGAAAGATCTCTTTCGTTTAGACATTGCATGCACGCGCACCGGTTTGGAGTACTTTTTATTTTTCCCTTTGCTAATACATCCCAATCAATATTAGATTTGTTTACTATTTACATTACCACTAACCATCTATTTCTTGATCTGTTAACATATGTCAGTCGGCCAAAGTGCAAAATACGACTGAGCTGTTAACAACAGCTTGACATAGGTACCTATTGTTAGTGTACGAGAAATCAAGGATTCACCACTGCGTGCATTAGATATATAGGGTGTAAGTAGTGCAACAAAACCCTATAAAGAAGGGGTTCTGCTCAACAACACGAAAAACTTTTACTAAGGGGAAAACTGCGAAGTCGCGAAAAAATACCAAAAATATCATTAAGTCTTAAGTGTCTGTGCTACTTTGAATAACTACTCCATCTAAAAGTACAATGTCCCAGGCACTGCAGCATCCCAGTGGTCCCTTCACCCATGTAGTGTGAGTGATGATGCCACTGGACGCTGTATAAATCATCTCATTAAGTAGATGCAAAGGCCAACGTTTCTGAATAAAAATATTTTACAGTCAATTGTAGGTAGGTATTATGGTAGCTATTTCCTTCCGTGAATGTCGCAGAAGGCGACTAAGGAAATCAATTACCAGGAGACGGGCAGCAGCGTCTTCTTGAGATTCCAACCGCATACTGCGATCGCCAACCCGCCTGCCGAGCGTGGCGATTATGGCAAAACCCCTCACGGTTATGAAAACCACGAAGGAGGCCTGTGTCCTGCAGTGGGCGTCAAATGGCTGATGATGATGATGATTATGTCGAGTAAGGTATTAGGTTGATTTTGTAGTTTTATATCGAAATTCAACCAACAGAACGTAAATTATTCTGCCGTATGCCGAAGAACCGATGGTCTATGGGGTGCAAAGGTTCTCGAGTGGAGACCACGAGCTGGCAAACGCAGCCGCGGACGGCCACCAGCTCGCTGGACCGACGATCTGAGGCAAATCGCTGGCAGCGGCTGGGTGAGGATGGCCGAGGAGAGAAGGAAGTGGAAGGAGGGCCATGTCCAACCGTGGACGAGCACGGGCTGATCGATTGATTAAATGTAAATTCTTTACGTTGATAAATTTCAGATTTTTATTGATACAAGATCACGTATGGCACTCACATGATGACTTATGGCACTGAAACGTGGTCTCTCACTATGGGCCTCATAAGAAAGCTCAAGGTCACGCAACGAGCTATGGAAAGGGCTATGCTCGGAATTTCTCTACGATGAGACCGAATCCGAAATTATGAGATCCGTAGACGAACGAAAGTCGTCGACATAGCCCAGCGGATTAGTAAGTTGAAGTGGCAGTGGGCGGGGCACATGGCACGCACAACTGATGGCTGATGGGGCCGAAAAGTTCTCGAATGGAGACCACATATCGGCAAGCGCAGCGCAGGACGACCAGCCACAAGATGGACAGATGACCCCATCCAAGTGGCAGGAAGACGCTGGCTGCAAGCCGCTTCCAACCGGTCTTTTTGGAAATCAATAGAGGAGGCCTATGTCCAGCAGTGGACATCTTGTGGCTGAATGATGATGATGAAGATCACGTAACTCACTTTTTAACAGCTTCTCCTAGAGAAGCGACGTAGCCTATCGCGTTTTGTACAGTCTGCGTCACCTCTTGAATAGCTTGCAGTCTTTCTTTCAATGATTTTTTCTCCTCCTGTAACAAAAAAGGCAAATCAAAATAGCAGTTAGTAGTGCATTTCAGGTACGTCACAAATATACAATTACTATAATTGAAATAAACGTATCCTATGTAGTATTAAAAAGAGATACCTTATCAACTTCCTCTTCATCGTCTTCTTCTGCCAGAAGATCATCGTCATCCACGGTGGCTAATAGTGGATTTCCCCCTGTGTAAAACGTTAAGATATTTAAGATAAAAAAGTATTTAACCACTGTTAAATGCAGCTGCGGACGCCCGCTGGACCGACGATCTGACGCAGATTGCTGACAGCGGCTGGGTGAGGACAGCCGAGGACAGAAAGAAGTGGCGTGCCGCGGGAGGCCTAAGTCCAGCCGTGAAAGAGTACAGGAGCATCATCATCATCATCAGCCATTTGACGCCCACTGCAGGACATAGGCCTCCCTCATGGTTTTCCAAGCTTCCGTTGTTGTACCACCCGCATCCAGCGACTCCCGCCACAGTAACCAGGTCATGAGACCATCTGGCGGCGGGCCTTCCTACGCTGCATCGTCCGGTCCGCGGTCGCCAGGTCAGAACTTTTTCGCCCCAACGGCCATCAGTTCTCCGAGCTATGTGCCCCGCCCACTGCCACTTCAACTGAGCAATTCTTCGAGCTTTATTAGTAACTCGGGTTCTACTGCGGATCTCCTCACTCCTGATTTGATCACGCAGAGAAACTCCTAACATGGCTCTCCATTGCTCGTTGGGCGACCTTGAGCCTTCTTATGAGGCCCATAGTCAGCGACCCGGTCTCCTACCCATAAGTCATCACTGGCAACACACATTAGTTATACAGCTTTGTCTTGAGACGCTGAGGTATTTTGGACGCGAAAATCTGTTTTAGTTAGGTGCATGCCCGAACGCTACAGTACAGGATGATTGGTTGATATTAAAATGAAATAAAAACGTCTTTTTCATGTTTTTCCCGTCACGAATACGTATTCAAATTGTAATAAGTTACATTGGGTACATCTACAACACGGTCACATTAACTAGAGACTTGACGTTGATACAATAATGTCCAAAACAAATACCAAAATGACAGAAAACTAAGCAAATTATCGATAGTATGGTCAGTATCTTTGTAACCAATACGTGTGTCGATAATTTGCTTAGTTTTCTATGATTTTGGTATTTGTTTTGGACATTATTGTATCAACGTCAAGTCTCTAGTTAATGTGACCGTGTTGTACTTACATAGATATATAAACTCACGCCTGTATCGCGGAGGGGTAGGCAGAGACGAGAGTTTACCACTTGCCACAATCCCGACAAACCTCTTTCGCTTCATCAACATTCATTAGTCGCTGAAAAGCGGTGGTAGCGGAGCGGTAGAACGCCGGCTTCTCATTCGGGAGGTCGCGGTTTCGAATCCCGGCATGTACCAATGACTTTGTTTCCTAAGTTACGTACATTTGTGACGTTAGCAGCAAAACCACTAGCTAACTGTGAAGGAAAACATCGTGAGGAAACCCTAGTGTCTGAGGTACCCATTTCTATAACTCAGCACTTCCTACGTACAATGGCCCATCTATGAGGCTAAGCGCGAAAATCTCCTGTCGAACTAGAACTAGTTGCTGCGTGCACGCACGCCGCTTTTGGTTTACGATTTTCTATATAACGAATAAAAAAAAAATTCTATATCTATTTACTTGTGAGCCTTTACATAATCTATCTAATGTATGAAGATCTCATGTCACAGGGGTTCACCGATTTTTATGAATTTTATTTGCGTATACCTATCTGGTGGTAGCCTAGTGGGTAGAACCTCGGACTCAGAAGTGGGAGACCCAGGTTCGATCCCAGTGCGGGCATGTACCTATGACTTGGTTTTCTAAGTTATGTACATTTGTGAAGTTATAGTAGCAATACCACTCGCTAACGGTGAAGGAAAACATCGTGAGGAAACCTGAGTGTCTGAGCTATTCACATACCTCAGCGCTTGAAATCGCCAATCCGCGGTGGGCACGCGTGGTGATTAAGCCCATACTCTCTCCCTGAGAGAAGGCCTGTGACGTATATAGGCTGCTTATGTATACCTATCTGGTAGGTCTGAGAATAGGTCGTAGCTATTAATATGTCAAAACAACGTTTGCCAGGTCAGCTAGTTTAGGTATAAAATTACAGCATTTTGTTAGTTTAGTTTGAATATACAATTCGGGCAGTATATTTTTTATTTTGATCTTATTTTATATTTTTTTCTTAAAGCAGAAGTAATTTCTAGAGACTAATTTCATTTTTTCAGCGATTTGTTAAGTTTATTATTACAAATTATTTATTTAAAATATTTGAAAGCGTGACGTCATATTTTTCGAGTGCACACGCCGAAACGTCGCGCAAACTGTCACACTTTGTTTCTGTCATTTGCTATCACAGACGTTTTTTTCACAGACAAGGAAATTATATGCATATGACAGTTATGACAGCAAGTCTTTTTTTTAAGTAACGTAGTGTTGCCATATGTTATGTTTATTTTAAAATGTGACGTCATCAGAATGTCAAATGAAGGTTATTGTTTTTTGGCAAAAATAACGCTCATCTTCCTTAATATTTATCTTAAATATAGAAAATATGGTTACTTAGATGTTAATCTCGAAATGGTTTTTGATTCAGCCCTCAAGAAAGAAAATAGTCTTTGCGAATTTGTTTATTATTATTATCTATAAGTGAAAACCTTTTAATGACTCTCAGTTACTATAATGTACAATGTATCTTTCATCATGTTACTTTTAGTCGATGGTTTTCCTAAAACCCAATGAATAAATAAATAAATAAAAAATATAAAATTGTTATAATTTAAATATTCTTATGAAATTTTTAGTCATCTTATTCTAGTGTTAGTACATATTTACAACACGCTATCTTTGCGTTATCTGATGTTTAGCTATTAGTAAATAGCATTAAATATATATATATTTTTTTATGTGTTAGTTTTTCTTTTATAATGTTACTTTAGCAGTTATTAAGCAAACTAACACCGTTTAGTTTGATTAGTCCATCACAATAGCAAACTTACACGAAAACAATTTTCGAAGGCTTCCCCACGGTGTCTTTCGGAATTCATCTCGAAAACTTTCTTTTACAACTAAAAACATAAACTTAGTAATTTATAAGATAAAGTTAGAAATTTATTAGAAACTATGAAACCCATGTTAGTATTAACACACAGCACCCTGAGTATAAAGGTTCAATCCGGGGTCTGTTTCATAGAACTACAATTCATGGTTTACTGTGACAAATTAGATGTACACTGAAGAGTCGACCAACCCACAGGAAAACTTGGATACGCAATGTATATCGAATTGTCACAATAAAACGTAAATTGTATGAAGCACGTCTCTATGAAATAAGTACTATGAATCAGGCACGTTTAAGGTTATGCTAGGAGTGCTTAAAAACAAAACCTTCCATGGAACTAATTTTCCCATTTCACGAGCACACATAATTTTTGAACTAAAACTTTCGTAAGCAATACACAAGTAAGTGAATCCGGAATTAAGTTAATAACACACATAATCGTGAAACTGCGCCAACCGGGTTACATAAATTATTGCACAGCACCATAATAGTCCAATAACTTTATACATCAGAACTTGCGTCAAATCAATAAAATTAATTATAACATTCGTAACATAAAGATGTTACGATTTCGAAAACCGTTGTGTATAACTACAGCTGTTTCAATAGACCGTGTAAAGTGTACGTGAACGTGAACGTGTAAATGTGTAAAGCACACTTTGTGCCAAAAGGGCTATGTACTATAACATTAAAGATTATTTAGACGACAATGATGTCTGGAATTAATGCCAGTTCAATGCATGAGTTCCAGGTTTTAGAATATTTATATAAACTCTGTTAATTCATCATCATCATCATCGGCCTACGCTTGTCCACTGCTGGACATAGGGCTCTCCTATAGCACGCCACTGAGCACGGTCCTCGGCTACTCACATCCAGCTCTTGCCAGCCGCCCTGCGAAGATCATCGCTCCACCGAGTCTGAGGACGTCCTACACTACGTTCACCGATCCGCAGTCTCCACTCAAGAACTCTTGTACCCCTCTGTTAATTAAGGACTTGAAAAGACTAAGTTTGGAGGTTTTTGTCCATTTTTTCTCCAAAATGATCTAGATTTTAGATTAACTTGTAACGTTCATTAAGTCGCAGTTTCTGTGCTACTTTGAATTAAAAAAAATTGATTTGATTTGATTTGATTTGAACCCAACGTTAAAATCTAAATAGGATTGAAATAGTACCTGTAAGCCTATAAATAAGCCAGTTTCTCGAAAACCACACCAATATCAGAAAGGGCAGCATCCACATCTGATAGTAGTAGCAAAAAGCGAGCCAAAGCAGCAGGCCCGTGAATGATAGCAGCTTCGATTCCCATTCGAAACAGTCTCTGCAAAGGTAAGTACCTAAGGTTAAGAAATATCTGTGTAATTTCCTTTTTAGAGTTCCGTACTAAAGGGTAAGGGACCCTATTACTAAGCTTCCGCTGTCCGTCCGTCCGTCTGTCACCAGGCTGTATCTCATGAACCGTGGTAGTTAGACAGTTGAAATTTTCACAGATGATGTATTTCTGTTGCCGCCTTAACAAGAAATACTAAAAACAGAATAAAATAAATATTTAACGAGGGCTCCCATACAACAAATGTGATTTTTTTGCTCGATATTTAATAACGGCAACAGGACGACGCTTGAAATATTCAAAATGAAGTATAGATAATGGTACGGAACCCTTCGTGCGCGAGTCCTACTTGCACTTGGCCGATTTTTTTATGTACAATAAGTTCTCTAACTTAAATAATAACAAATGAAAATAAAAATTGTTTAAATAAATAATGTATTTAAGAAAGGAGGTTATTAGACACCCTAATAAGAACTTCATACTTTGTCCAAAATACTAGAAACAAGAAGTGAAACTTCACTAATTGTTTTACCGAAAACCAGACCATTACTACTTATGATATCATACTTTATGATATCATATTTTTATGATATAATGGCTGTTTTACAAGAAATTAACAGATTAAGTCTAAGCAAAACTGTACTCTTTAGTTTCTACTTTTATGGGAAAAAAATTTTGAACATATCATTTTGAATTAGCTTTTTTCTCCATTTATGAAAGAAATCGTTTAAATATCAAAAGCGGTTATTATAATGTCTATCAAGTTATTTCCCGGTCCTAGGTCTATCTATTGATTATTCTCATTAAATGAAGAAATATCAGCACCAAGTACCTATTTACACCCAATTTCTTAACTTCAAAGTATTTTAATTTAACTTGATTTACACAGGTGAATTATGTCAGAGTTGCGAATCTCTTTCTTGATCACTGACTCATTCGTTTGTCGACACTTACTGTAAAATCTTCCCCACTTCGATGAACCACATAATGATGGCCTTCAGTCTCATAACGTTTCGTATGAAGAGTTGCCGTTTGAATTTGGCGTCTTGGTGCATATACTTCGGCTCTTTGGGGTTCACCACCCGTATCGCCGCTTTTAGCTGAAAACAACATTAAACAATCTTCATTATCAAAATCGACATCGCTAGCAACATCTTTCCTATCATAATATTTTTTTTCATGATCAAAATTATTATAAGTAACAGTCGAAATGCATCCATTTGCTTTCCGTTGGGCGTAAAACTCTTACACCAATTGCTGGTATCAATAATATCAATACTTGGCAAATAACTAACTTACTTTGATATAACTTTAAAATCACTGTCCTACCCACAATTCACATTTAAGTTAAATCTGTCATTTTTATTTATTTATAAATCTAACATATTGATAACTCAGAACTAGCCCTTTACGGGAAAAATAGACAACAGTTTTACACTTTGTATGTAAGTATATTAGGCTCGAAAGTCCATTAAACTTCTGTCACAATTTAGGTAGTTAGGTACTTTAGTTTCCAGCTGCCTAAATTACTATAGGTAAAATAAAGAAATAAATGAGGACTATCTTTAACGACAGTCGTTGTGTTTTTAGCGGTTCTTAATTACCTCAGACGATACTCACAGGATTCCAAATGACCGTCATTTCCAAACAAATCTGCGGATAGTTCCCCTTGGCCCTCGCCCTCATTTTCTTGTCCTTCAGGGCATACCATCGCTTCTCCCCGTTATGTATGTTCAGCAGGGGAATGGCCAGTTTACCAAGGAACTCTACTTTGTGATCATGATCCTCATCGTAGACCGTGACGTCGAGAATTGAGCTTATGTCTTTTACTGTGCTAAAATGAAGACAAAGGTTTGGTTAAAGTCAAATGCAATAAGAGCAGTTTTTCGTAGTTTCTTCATGTACCGTAAGTAGGTACTTGTGCTAGATAAAATAAAACTAAAATCATTTATTTGGTAGATACATACATATATGGGTACGTACATGATATGATAGTTTAAAATATGTCAACAAAAGGACTAAGAACTCAGAATACCTCGTCATAGTTACCTACCTTATGTGCATTACCTATGTCTATGCACAGAAGTATGTGCACATTTGGTGATACTGTACGACTCATTTACTCAAGAGATAGTTTCCGCACTATGGTAATTCCACTTTATACTTTATTGCACACAAGACATTTAACAGGACATTACATAAGAAATCACATGCACAAAGGCGAGCTTATCTCTGTAAGAGCGTGCAAAATTGCAACCCATCTTGTAAAGGAGGCTGAGCTTAATAGAAGACACAAAGAAGAATCCAATCCATTCCCACCAATGAGCCTACATTCGTCCACTGTCTTAAGCCTAGTTCGGACTAGGCTAGTATTTTAGTCTAGTAGCGAGTAAATTAGTAGCTAAATGTGTCTGAACACCAAAAATGCTGTCGAGTAGGTTTAGTCGAGTCCATCCATTTTATTCTATTTTTATCGGACGAATAGCACCTCCCACCGCGCGTCCGTGCTCACTGGTTGACCGGCTAAACAAGTCCGAACCTGTCTATTTAGTCGAGTTCATTAGTTGCGGCAAAAATTCATTTCGCTGGAGCGAAGAAACAACTTTAAAATTTATTTCCAAATAGATATGTAGAACACATTCACACAACTTTCAGACATTCTCAAACTATCAAAGTTTTCTTTGGGATCTTTAGAAGACAATAGTGCCTCCTAGTTTATCTCTTCTATCGATCCATTTTCATACCCATAGCTTCTTTTTATTAATCACACAAATTTCCTCATCCACCTCTTCTAAAATAGCCGTTACGATTAGCTTAATACACACCAAAAATTCTCGAATTACCGTCACAATCGTCAATCGTCCTATCGTCAATCTGGAGCTGGAACAGTTACTCACAACGTAAAAATCTTATTCCAGTTCGGCGTCAACGTCTTGTACTCCGTATGCGTTTGCAGTCGCGAGTTCCCCAGCTCTATCACGCAGAAAGGATCGCTCTTCCCGCCCAGGTCTGCGGCTGCGAGGCCCCTGGCCCCGTACACTTTAACGCAGAGCCAGCCGACTCCTGAGGAGTTCTCGTTGAGGCCTCGGTACCATCTCTGGGGAAAAGATGAGGCATTTTTTTGAGTAAACAGAAACTGCCGATATCATCCGATATCATGCCCTTGATGCTCAGAATTTGCATGTGTAAGCGCTTGCGCCTGCCACTGTAGAGGAAGAGGCTTCTTTCGGAGAGAGTATGGACGCAATCACCACTCGTACCCACCACGGTTTGGCGATTTCAAACCGCTGAGATATTATATAATAAACAGTTCCGATATGGTGTTTTCCTTTGCCATTAGCATTTGTTTTGCTACTGGGTACAGTATCGGTGCATGTAAATTAAAAAACGTAGTAGGCAATTGGTAGGTACATGCGGGATTCAAAACCAGGATCTCCCAAATGTGAAGCGATTGATCAACCAACCGCGACGACATAATTGACTGGCTAGGTCTATTCTATGAGATAAAGCCTCTTTTGATGGACAATAAGGAGCTACGATAATCGTTGAGCCTTTAGTTGAGCTGCGTTCTACTTAAAACCCTCTAAACGAGTATCATTAAAAAAAACCGGCCCAGTGCGAGTCGGACTCGCGCGCGAAGGGTTCCGTACCATTTCTATACAACATTTCACAAAGATTGAATTTGAGAACAGCGCCATCTATAGAAACCAATAAGAAGCTTTGACGATATGACATCGGCGCTGTGAAGGTTACATAGACGGCTGCTAGATGGCGAGCGCTATCTTTAGACGTTTGTTGTATGGGAGCCCCCCTTAAATATTTATTTTATTCGGTTTTCAGTATTTCTTATTACAGCGGCAACAGAAATACATCATCTGTGAAAATTTCAACTGCCTAGCTATCACGGTTCATGAGATACAGCCTGGTGACAGACGAACAGACAGAGAGACGGACAGTGAAGTCTTACTAAGTTAGTAGGGTCCCGTTTGGCATCCTTCGGGTACGGAGCCCTAAAAACCACCTTAAACACAATAACTGACTGGTAGCGCAGCCTGATGATAGCGTTTTAGTATTGTAGATCTAAATTCTTAAAATTTTTACTTCTTTCATAACTCACTGTATTGCAACGTGAGTTTACCTTTAGAGTCGTCTATACGTAGATCTAATATTTTGCTCTGAGATACTTACATATCGATCCTCAATAATCTCTCTATCCCTAGGGTTTTCTCTGTAGCTGGTCAAATCTGTAATAGTCTCCGACTGCGTTGTGCCACTGATTGTTAGAAGTAGGAATATCTGGCCGTTCCCATCTTCTAAGGGCTGCCAAATATTGTGTGTTATTTCTCTTTCTAATCTGGACAGATCTATTGTACATCTGTAAAGGTTACAAACAATTAATACTTAAATAAATATTCAAACATCGTTTCGTAAAAGTTATTCTTTCACTTTGGTGTGAAGCGTGAAAATACTCATTCCTTAGACTGTAAAATCTCTATGCTTATGGATATTACTGAGTTACCTGTTGACATTTACTAATTTAATTTTGTAGGTGATAAGGGGACACTACCGATACTAGAGATTGTGGCAGACCTCATCAAGCACATATTCGAATAGGCGAAGGTCATAAGACAGACACAACACAACAGGTCCTACATATTCTAAATGTCGCAGATTGGTGTTTGTTTATTTCTGCATTAAGATTCCTAAATTAGAATGTATCTTGTATTAGAACAGACCCCTTGTCAATTGTTTCTTTATGTTCTTCTTAGGTTGTTACATAATTTGGCTGGAATATAAAAACACCGGCCAAATGCGAGTCAGACTCAAACACCGAGGGTTCCGCACTAATTTGTAGGTAGGTACCTACATATTATAAATAGTTCAGGAATCGAGTCTCGCAGTTTTTTCCGAGCTGTTCCCGAACTTCAAAGACAGATTTTTATTTATTATTTAGTTACAAATGTATGGTTTTCAGATTTTTCCCTGTATTTGTAGTAAAAGACGATATCACTTGCCAAATTTCATAGTTCTAGGTCAGCGAAAAATACCCTATAAATTTTGATTCCCTGGAATGTAAAGTGTTGACCCGAAGCACCTGGACTGTAACGGAGTGGAACCGTAGACCTGAGTATACGGTTTTCAACTCAACACTGCACGCGTTTCCGAGATAAAGGGTCTTTACAGACAAACGGACGGACGGACAACAAAGTGGTCCTATAAAGATTCTGTTTTTCCTTTTGAGGTACGGAACCCTATAAAGAAATTGGCCAATTACCTTCCTAAGAAGTCATCCTTGGTCTGTTTATCCTTATCCCATACGGTGACTTCGAGTATCTGCTCCTGATCATCGTATAAATGCAGGTCGAACTGCTCTAACCACGATGGATGCAAGGTCTTCCACACCACTTTGCTCTTGAATTTCTCATTGCCTAACCTGAAATAAAATAAATATGAAATGCAATCCTTGACAAAAGGAAAAAGTAAATTAACAAAAGGGCTTACTATCTGATTAAAAACATTACCCTTCTAATCGCCAATCCGCGGTGGGCACGCGGCACCTCTCTCTTTCTCTCCAAGAGAAGATCTATACTCTGTAGTGAGACGTCTATCATCGATAACGATCGCATCGCTGTCTACTGACCGCAGCTCTGCTTAAGATTAAAATATTGCTCTTATCCCCGACTACCTGCTATATTCCCCCTTGCCAGCCGATAGCAAACCAGGTTCAGATCTTGAGCCGGCACACATTTTGAGCAAAAATGACGAAATACAGTAAAGCGGAGACCGACATATCAACCGATTGCGTGACCGAAACGATCCTCTCCTACCCCGCGCCACCTTTAGGCCGCCAAAGTGTCTCTGCTGCGCATTGTAAGCATCTGTCAACCTTGCGTATTCTTTCTACCCAGGCAACTCACCTAAACTTACAATAAGGGTCACTGGTTCTGGTCTCCGCATCCATCGCGGGAAGGTTCTTGGCCTCGACGAGGACTATCGTGACCACGGAGCTCCATATTTGCGCCTTCAGCCGCTTGTTCACGTCGCTTAGTCTTGTGTTCTTTAGCAGGTACTGTAGAAGGGAAAATTGATGTGATCAGCAAATAATGATGTTGTTGATGTTTTACCACGTGTTTTAGCTAACAGTAGATGCGTTTTAGTCAGATTTTGCTAGGTTCGGAACGTTTGAAGCCAAATCAAAGTCGCATAAAACGTTTCAACCTGAATTAAAAAGACCTGCGTAAAATTATTTTTTAAAGATGCGTTGAGACTTATCTGAATTCAGGTTTAAACGTGTGAGACCTAGATCTAGTCGATTCTGTTTTGACATTCATTCATTCCAATTATTATCACGATATACTGCAACAAGTCCTACTTTTCACTTCTGAATGAAGCTGTTCAGCTTCATCGTCAAAATAGCCATAGTACTTAGTGCACATTTACACAATAAGTAGGTATATCGCACTATCAAGATTTTCATGCTAGACTTTATAAGCGAAAAATTCTCATGCTGAATAAAGACAATCGAAATAAACACATAAGATACTAATAGTGAGTACCCAGGTTAGACACGTAATGCCAGCCCAAGTATATGACGCTGCGGACAGACCGATCGAACAAACGCGTATGAAGGCACTCGCTGATAGGTAACACGCACGCCCAAACGCCTATTTTTGCGTTCACTTTACTGACATAGGAGGTCATTGAAATTCCCTTGCTTTCGCCGTTATACTGATTCGTTCGCATTCGTTTGGGGAAATTAAATTAAATTTTATCACACAATATAGCGCACAAAGCAGTATGCCTATTATGCGGACGGGAAGTTCTCGCCTGAATAGGAAATTTTAGTTACGAGCGTAAATGCTTCACAAAACACTGCATCAATCATATGCAAAGGCATGCAAAGGCCACTGATTGATTTATTAACACACAAATTAGGTACTAAATGCCGTTAGCAATAAACCAATGAGTGCGTTTATAGTTAACACCACCACCACAAAGCGGCCACCACCCTCTGTTAGTCCACAATTCAGCCACCACGAAGCCAAAGTCATAAAACCCTCAACCGTGACTCAGTACCCTGTGGAGACGATCCCCTTGACTGATCAGCTTCGGGAACCTACTGCCGATCCTCTCAATGATGTCGGTACACGCGTTGGTAGGCTGCTGCGGGTAAGGCAGACTGCCGGAGCGCGGACGAAACTCTGAAGGTCTGGGTGTAGGCGATAAAAGGATTATAAGTAAACAGCAATAAAGGGTGATATACGGGTTAGTAACAAATCCCCATATCTCTCCGAAAAAAAGGCTGTACTTGTTAATATTAAAACCTTAACACGCATAAATCAAATAATTGAAAACTTTCGTGTTAGATATTCAATCTGTTCACATCGTACAGACTGACAAAACAAAAAACTATATAAGTAATTGAATTAGTCGCTGCAACTATGACAATAATAGTAATCAAGTTTATACCTGTAGTACACTTTGAAGCTAACGTTGTTTAAAAAAACACGATTCCTCTAAAACACTCCTCAAATGCAGTTTAAATAGTCAAGGTAAAGGGAGTCTTTATCACAGACTATTTAAACTGAATTTGAGGAGTGTTTTTGAGGATTTTTCATAACTAAGATTGTCAAACTATAGCTTGAAGCTAGTAAATCACATAATATTTCACGAGAAGTCTTTCTTTTGTTGTCAACATAAGGTGTAATAAAGTCCCTGGAGGAAAAACACGAAAAGATCTAGAGGGGTCAAAGGTGTTTGGATTGACGATAAAATATCAAACGAAAACAACTTGATGTGTTTACCTTTCATCACTAGAAGATACACAGGAAAAACACGAGTCGCTTGAACTGTCATACAGTTTCAGCTTAGCATCCTCATCAAGCGCCAAATTAGTCGCTGAAACACTTCTTCTTTTAAACAGAACATTCTCTTTTTCTACATTCAAGAAGGTATTGCATATTTCTTTCGTATCTTTATTCTGATCTGGAGATTCATCTACGACCACAGATGGTGTACTATTTGACTTATAAACTTTTACGTCTGCAATTTCCAATGAGTTTACTGAAGTTTTATCGCCGTCCGTGGTATTATCTTTGTATTCCAAGGAACTCGACGCAATCGAGTCGAAAGAACTTCTTTCGTCTGACAAGTGTGAGACAAATTTGGTCATTTTTGACTTCTCTATTCGTGTCTGCACTTGGTCTTGTATATTCTCGACTTGATCTTGGATTTTTTCATGTAGTTTCAAGAGGCGATCTTTTATGCGCTCCATTTTGAATTTCTCTTTCGAATCAGTCATATTGCTGATTCCTTGTCAGTCATTCAAACTTTTCCTTTCAGCTTTCTTTGCAGACAAATTTTCGATCGGTCCTTTCTTTTCTCTATTAGCTATCACTGAAGGGACGTTATTCTAAGATCACTCCCTGAAGTAAACTGAATGTTGTAAAGATAGAGTTCTTGATCGAGAATTTATGGTGTTACGAAAATATACAAATGTTCAGGTGTAAGGAACGCACCCTAAAGTAAATATTACTCTGGCTTCAGAGAAGTGAAAAGTTTTCGGAAAACGAAAGTAAACAAGGAAATCTTTCTGAAAATAATGAAATATAGTTACTAGGTACCTGGAATTCGCCCGCTTAGTTTTTAAAGAGATAACACATTATTTCCTTGTTACCGACATACCTACATCCCGTATGGGAATGGGAAATACACGTGCGCAAAATAAAAAAACAGGAGTTTAAGGTTTTCAGAGATGAAGTTTGCCCATTGTTTTAGAAGTGCGTATTGTAGAGCCCAGGGTGTGCCACTGTCCTGACAAACTTCTTTCGCTTTATCAATAACTATTCATTAGTCGCTGAACGCACGCACACCGGTTTCGGGTACTTTTTATCTTGCCCTTCGTTAATACACCTTATTTGGTCGACATATGTCCGCCTGGGGCGTCCCTTACTGGCCTTTTGTATTTACAGTAAGCTTATTATTCCTACACAAAACATAAGCGTAATATATTCGTTCATATTACGCTTATGTTTTGTGTAAATTTTTCTTTCTTTACAACAAAGCATTATATTTTTAAGTGTGGACTTCTGTTTTAAGATCCGAAATGTAGCACACGCTCCACACGCCTTTGGTTCTCGAGGTCGATTTTAATAATGTAATAGGGGCACCATCGGATTACCGATAATCCTATTCGGAACATGGCACTTTTTTATGTAGCCTATATACGAAGGCACAAGCCAGTGCCAGTTCTCTCAGAGACAATAAATACTGTAATATTATTATTAGAGCTAACATGTTATGCTCCGTATCAGATAAGCTTTCCGTGGCTGTACACAAACCATTTTATATCATTATCTTTAAGTCTGTAAAACAAATCGAGAATTTTAAAGTTTTACTTTTTGGAAGTGGTTCAGTTTATCGTTATTCGACACTGAAGGGACGATTTTTAATATTTCCGTTATTTCAATGACACTTAGAGTTAGTAACTATGAACATTCGATAGCACTTCGATCTTTACATGTGTACACTCTACTCCGTTACGTTAAGGGTGTCTTCTCAATAAAAACGTAAAGGCCAACTTGCTGTCAACTGTACCTATACTCCGAGCCAGATACACTCTCCCTGGCTGGCAAACTATTTTTAAACCATGGTTAAGGTCAAGAAACAGAAAATATGAATGGGTTCTGTTGTTTAAGATTATCTATATTTGGTGCGGGGTACCCAAAACCGGCGTGCGTGCAGGCCATGATGTTGATGATGCGAATGACATTTGTCAGGGGTCATGGCAAACCTAATAATAGTAATAATAATAAGTTCCACACCACAATCACTTGGTACCGAACTAGGATAACCGTATGCAGCGTGTGCTATAAGCGTGTAATAAGATAAAAACCAGTAATTAAATATTTCTAGCAGCGGTTTGTTTATATTCAGGAAATTCTAATCTGGTACAGGATATATGTAAATACGCTCCGTAGTTACGTATTTCTGGATAACAACAATAAAACACGAGTTATGTTTACGCTTGCCGTTTTGGAGATAACTCGAAAAGTGATTCGCCAGAGCTGGCCAGCTTCAGTGGCTTATGCCAAACTCAAAGTAACTATTGTAGGAGTAGCTATTTTGATAGAAAATAACGAGATAGGTACCTACGCGATGGGATTCGGATAAAAGATATTCTATGATTTTTAAAGATAAAAACTAAGATTTTTTTTGTTTAAACCACTTACTAGATAATAAAGAATAAATTTTTCCTATTACATAAAAGGACGATCGGCTTAAGTATTAGTATAGGAAATGGTTGATATTCACAACCAAGAGTCAATCGTTAGAACCCTTTTTCTTTTTTTTTTTTTGAACCCACACTTGACGGTTATCTGTATAGTGAAGACAAAAATTTAGTGGATTTAGCCTTATACTTAGTGTATTCTTTATGCAGCATCAATTGTATCCTACTGCTGCTCGTTTTGTGTACCTATATTTCTTCAAATCGCGTGGAGCTGTTTTGGCGTGATTGAGAGACAAACATCAAACTTTTTTTTAGTGGGATGTAGACTTTTTTTTTGCGTAAGGTATGCAGCGGGCTAAAATACGAAAAAGAGGCCATCAATCCACTCCGTCACTTCCTCGTCAGCTTCGTGAATTTTCCGAATACCTCCTTTTATGGAACATAGCGGAGAGTGATCAGTGATGTGGCACATAGTTTGCACCTATCCGCATCTGCAGATGGAGTCTGTACCGAACTTCCACCTATGCATGAGGTCGGCGCATCTACCCTGCGAGGTTCGGCATCTATTGATTTGTGTCCTGTATCTTCGGGGTAGATTAAGTCGCTTAAGTTTAGATCAGTCACCAGATCCCTGTTGGGCGCCTCGGAGTTTATCCACCTATCCGTCCATCGTTCTGACAGCGTCTTTTCTTGCTGTAGGGGTTAGGACGCCGTCAGTGCAAATGGCCTGCGTGAATTCAAACGCATCTCGCTTTTTGTACTTGACAAATTTTGTCGTAGTGCGTAATGCAGACTAATTATTAATAATATTACTGAAATATCGAATAACCTGAAAAATGTTTCTCCAGTTTCGATGATAAAACCACTTCCGATAGGCTGTTCATAAGCGTATAAATCCCTGCACAGTTTGATAGATTACGCCGGTTTTGTATACCTAGATACCTACATGGAACATTTTCGTTTACGTTTCGATTGAGTTCGCAGTTGGAAACTCAAGGGAAACGCCCGTCGGACGAACCATAATAATAATGCAGCCAATATCAGGCCTTCCCTCATCATCATCAGCCATTTGACGCCCACTGCAGGAAATAGGCCTGCCTCATGGTGTTCCAAGCTTCCCGGTCTTGTGCCACCCGCATCGCTGCATTGGCCATTTCAAGCGCTGAGATATGTAAACACCTCAGACACCAAGGTGACCTCACGATGTTTGCTTTCATAAAGCGAATGAACGAACCATACATACCTCTCTATCCTAAGTACCCTAGTTACCCACTGATACATATTTGGAGTCGTCGGGAATTTTCCTTAAGTTGTCAAGGCACAAGCCATGTGTTACTTACGAAACGTAGAATTACCCACATTTATGACGTAAGTAGTGCTCCAAGAATGGCTAATAACTGAAACGTAATTGTACTACACTGATATCCATCACACCGTGTCCGGTACATTTTTCCTCTAAGCACTTATCTTGTAATGTGTTTTACATTTTGCTCGTGTAGTGTAGAGGTACCTAAATGATAAAATGTTTGCCACACTGAAACATGTCAATATACCTAACATGTTATTGAAATAATGCAAAACCTGAAAACCGATACCAATAGATAAATTAATTCAGTTCCAATTCCAATACAATGATTGTTGTGTGGAAGTTACTTACATACTTACTTACTAATACCTCCTTCATACATATTTATCTCGTGCTCGCGTCAAGTATTTGTTATCGAACCCCTCCGAAAGGGCTTCACCAATTTTTATGAAATTTTTCGTGTATATTTGGTAGGTCTGAGAATAGGCTGATTAATATGGCAAAACAACGTTTGCCGAGTCAGTTAGCATTATATAGTTTATTGGATACACCAAAAAACATTACTCTATGTTTTTTGGTTTATTGGACACACATTTTATATTTCCCATGTCACCTTGGCTTGAGGTTTTGAGTAATTTAAAGGTTTGCGTTACATTATGGTTCTTAATAAGCAGCTAACAGCGTCTTGGAAAGCACATTGTCGTGCCCTGTCCTTGCAAACTACAAGATAACATCGTTCACACATCATAAGATACAGACATGCATGAGTGTATGTATGTATGTGTAACATTTTTTTTTCTTTGAGTTTAGGCAATCTATAAGTGCGTCGCCATAGTAATAGTTGTTGATTTTGATTTGTCACTCTACACGAAATCAGAAATCAGAAATCAATAGGGTAACTAGGGTAGTAACTGGCCACTTAAGCACCTTGGTCACTTTGAATGTCTGCCGTGTTTAAATGCGCTATCGTATTTGAACGATTCTTGTATGTTTGAACGCAGTAGGCCATGTACATTCAGTTTACAGGTAGTCAATTAATAAGTCGGGTTCAGAATATAAAAATAATTTTATTTAAATAAAAACAGGTGTTTTTGGCAGTAACTAGCCACCATTTTTTGTTACTGGCATGCATTATTTAGATAACTGGCCACCTTCAGAAACAAAAAGGTTAACATAAATTAATTAGCTTCATGACATTTAAATTAAGTGAAAAACACTATCACAATTGAAAACACATAAATTGACTCTCACTACATAAAAAGAACGTCTTATTTACCTTCAAAAACAAAGAGTTTAACATAAATTATTGGCTCCGTATATCTAAACTAAAATAAAAACACTATCACAATTGAAAAATAACATAACAATAACAAAGAACTTGAGGGTTCAAGAAGCAGATTTTCTGTCGCAATTGGAGTAAGGACCTTATCACCTTGTTGACGATTGACAGTCTCGATCTTCGCTTGTTTGGGTGCTTCTGTGGTCTGCGTTCTGTTTTTAATTTTGGTCGTATTGGGGTTTTCGGCTTGGAGCCCCCCTCTCCGATGGATTGATGCCATGAAGAAGGCGGCAGCAGCGCAATGGACAAGATTAGCAGGGACTGCCGTGGTTGGCGTTACGGTGAAGAGGCCTATACCCAACAGTGGGCGTCTTTCATGAGCTGTATAGATAGATGTTTTTAGAATTCGTATTATCTTGTTTGTACTATTCTATTTTTCTAGTTTCTTTTCTTCTCTTAAGCGCTTTCGATTATTTTTTTCAATCTGTTATTGTAGTTTCTTTTGTTGTTTTGTTTTTATGTCGTGAAAGTAGAAGTCAGAAGTCAGAGCATATAGTAATCTTTCAATTTCTCTCTCACCTTTCCTTTTTGGTAATTCTGGCCACATATTTCTTCATAAATAATGTGCCAATGGCTCGTCCGACAGAACAGTTATTTTCTTAATTTTATTGGAGCTTGATGCACTTGTACCTAAATGATTTTTGAGTGTCAAAAACTTCTCTATGGACCTGAACTAGTGAGTGGATTTTAGCAGTTTCGTTCGAAAGTTTTGCCAACATGTCTCCTCCTCCACCGGTCTTAGTATACTTGGTGATTCTGAAGCATCTATCAAGTGTGTATAAGTGGCTTCAATGGCGCTCACATACTAAGATAACTTTGCAAACTACCTATCCGAAAAGAAAATTAAGCATTTATCAGTTACTGGCCACCCGGTAATTGGCCATCTTTATAACTAGGCCAGTAACTACTAAGCGTTGTTATATTTTGGGAAAATTTTGACATGCAATATAGAATACTTTAAAGAAACTAATAAGATACACTTTTGCTTGATTTAATTAAAAGTGGTTATGCGTAGTAACTGGCATGGGTGGCTAGTTACTATAAAATCTAATAAAACCCAGTGTAGTTACTGGACACCTTCAAAATTGCTACAAATACCCTAACTAGACGAAGTGACAGTGTAAAATACGAATCCTTACCTTATACGCATCAAACTGAGCTATCAGCCACAACTCTAACACACCGGAGACATAATTTATTTGTAGTTAAGGACACCACGTTCCTTGACAAATATTTAACGCACGACTGTCCAGACGGGCACTAGTTGGCCGACCTGTCAAAAACGGCAGATGTTTTTGCGCCTTTATTGTTTTGACGAAAAAAGTTGATACTTTTTAACAGCCAGGTAGGCAAGTAATATATTCAAATCACAACAGATGGCATTGCCTTACTAGTTTTCTTATTTATGAAGTTTGTAGTGCGGAGTGGCTAGTTATTGGGGGCGGCCAATTAAACCACTGTTTACCCTAATTTATTTCAACGTAAAGAATTTACATTCTGTTTGCTGAATGTCAATGCACTATTTTAGCCGCTGCCTTAGCCTGCACGAAAACGTTGTTTTATCTAATAAAGATTAGTTGAAAACAACATTGTACTCGGAAAAGAAAAACTAGAATTTGTAGAAGATACCGTTTTTCTAGGCATCACAATCGATTCAAAATTGCAATGGGGTCCTCATATTGTAAAACTAGCACACAGGCTTAGTTCTGCAGCATATGCAGTCAAAAGAATTAGAGAGCTCACTGACGTTGCAACTGCTAGGCTTGTTTATTTTAGTTACTTCCATAGTATTATGTCCTACGGCATACTACTGTGGGGTCGGGCAGCAGACATTGAGACGATCTTCATCTTACAGAAGAGAGCCATCCGATTTATTTACAAGTTAGGTAGTAGGGATTCGCTAAGAGATTTCTCCAAAGAAACCAACATCTTAACAGTTGCATGTCAATACATTTATGAAAATATTATGTACGTTAGAAAAAATATCAAAGACTTCGAAAATGTTGGTGGCCACCATAATGTTAATACTAGAAATAAACATAAATTGTCATTTCCACTATTTAGACTTGCAAAAGTTAACACATCCTTTATGGGGCACTGTATAAGGTTCTACAACAAAATTCCTCAAGATATATTAGAGTTACCTCCAACGCGATTTAAAAAATGTGTTAAGCACATTCTGTGCAAAAAGGCTTACTATAACATCAAGGATTATTTAGAAGACAAAGATGTTTGGCGTTAAACAGTAGATTAATATTATTTAAAGGACGATTGTGACTAGTGTTCAACACATTCATGACTAATATTTTAAGTTGAAAACTCTGTTAATTAAGTTAAAACGTGTTTTGAAAAGAATAAATGTGGAGTTTCTTTGTTAGCTTCTTCTCCACATAATCCATTAATTGTGAAACTAACAACTTTGACGTTCATTAAGTAAACATTCTGTTTTTACAATGAATAAAAATATTTGAATTGAATTGAATTGAAAACTTAATTCCTTTTAAATCGTAATATTCTTCGCCACCACGCTATATTCCACTGCCCAGCTAAGCGGTCGGTGAAGAAAAAGGGGTTCGATGGTGTAAAACGAATAAAAAACTGAAAATGAAAAAAGCGTGTGCACGGGCTTGAAAGATTTATTGGAAACTAAAAAAAAAGAAAATAGGAAAAGCATAGAGTGAAAAACCTTTACCTTATCAAAAGTAAAAACTTATTAATGTTACAAACACCACACACGTACATTTTGTATCCCGAAAGGGTAGGCAGATTTACTAGGGCCGAGTTTCATAAAACTACAATTCATAATTTCCTAAGACAATTTGATGTACATTGCGTTGAAGAGTCTTCCTACTTTATTATCTGTGGGTTAGTCGGCTTTGCAACATACATGTAATTGTCATATTAAACCATGAATAGTATTTCTATGAAATGAGCGGCAGGGTTTGCCAACAGAATATTGTATTCAACTGTTCTGTGGGTCTGCCAGGGCCGTTATCCTGACAAACCTGAAATACAATTGTGGAAAAGAAAGCATTTATTTAAGACATGTTAAGACAAAGGGTCGAAGCTCAGCATTATGCAATCAAATATTAATTTTATTCTGTTTTAGCGACAACAGAAATACATCATGTGTGAAAATTTCAAATGCCTAGCTATCACGGTTCATGAGATACAGCCTGGTGACAGACAGAGACAGACAGACAGTGAAGTCTTAGTAATAGGCTCTCGTTGGGCACCCTTCGGATACGGAACCCCAAAAAATTAAGCTCGATCGAACTAATTTCCGCTAAAAAGGCCGTTTTTTCGGAAAACAGGTTTAAAGTCCTAGGTTCTCTAGGCTATACGAGTAGGTTCCATTATTTAAATATATAAAAAGCGCCAACTAAACTGAAAGTTTTACAAATGAAGAATCTGCCCAGGATCAAGAAATTAAAAGTGAAACTTTAGATAATTTCTTACCCTGGATATATTGACTGGCTGGTCTGGCAATACCTGGTAAAGGTAATGGCCTGGCTATTTAAGGTATCAGTATGATTTATTATTCCTATCCCTCAATTCATCCATTGTCTAATGATCTGCATAATTATATGCCACTAACAACAATTAAGTTACTTCCACATCGGCAGCCCAGTTTATTCAACATATTGTCGACGAGGTTATGCAAACGAACAAATGTTGACTTATACCCACTTTACCTCCATAATTTGCCATTAGCTCCCGGCTAAAATAGGACCTCGTCTAGGTGTGTTAAATACGAGTAGTACCTAGAATAAATTGGGGCAGAATTAGAATCACAACGTTTTATAAAGGTGCGCCTCTGATATATGCTAATAACACAAACAATCCGTGTTTATTTTTGCTCACCAAATAGGAACTCACCTAGGCGAGTTAATAAATCGGTCAGAATGTGAATTAGAATGTTTTATAAAGGCGGGCCTACAAAAAAAAATCACACAAAACCATCCGTGTTTATCTTTAATACCGGTTAATATACGAACTCGCCAAGGTGACTTAAAAAGTACCTAGTAGAAATTGGGTCAGAATTAGAATCAGAAGGCTTTATAAAGACGCGCATACTAAAAACATCAAACAAAAGAATCCGTCTTGGTTTTTGCCAGCGGAATTAAAAAGAAAAAAAGAGCTTTAAAAAAACGTTTTTATGTTTCATTAATTAATTCGGTTAAAAGCACCAGCATGATACTGCGTCTTCACTTGTGTGTGATAAATAGAATCAATGCCATTTTATTATTTGGTTTATGGCGGTAATAAAAATACAATTATGGATATTACAGACATAGGTACTTTGGTATCGTGGCTTTTGACCACATTTGCAAAAGTATGAGACTCATGTTTCTACAACCATTAAAAATGTTAAAATGTACGAGCGATATTGATGCTAGAAGTTTGTTTAGATACTTTACTTGGGTTCTTGCTAAGCTAATTAGTACTTTACGCAAGGTTAATTAACAATTGCTAACTAATCTAGATAACTTGCACTAATTACCTAAGGCAAGCGTGTAAATAGTCCTAAATAACTAGATCGAGTATGGTTACTAAAACCGAGCCGATGAAAGAAATGCCATTAGTGGATCTAAAATTAGTTGGTCGTTGGTTCAAAAACTAAGAAATCTATCAAATCTTTCACAAATATTATAAAAATATAATCAGTCTTCCTAAAAAGCGAGATCAAAATATGAACGCATTGCAAAAGCGGATCATTACAAAAAAAAAATGGTGCCACAACCGGCATAAAAATCGACACCATAAATTCCCTTTCTTTTTCACAACGACCTCGCTTCGGCAAAAATCACTCGAGATCGAGAAACACAATATTCCTTTGAACACATCGGTAAACTCACTAGGTACTTAACACAATCTGGTATGCTTTATTCATGACCACACCATAACATGTATTTTTCCCAAATCCCGGTTTGGAGGTCAGGTTTGTTTTTGTTTTTAGTTAAAAAAAAACAAAACACGCGCGGTCGGGCTTGCTGTGTGTACAGCCGCGCCAATCGCTGAGCGATACGTACTGGCAGGCTGGGCTCGCTGGCTGGCTGATTGCTAAATGTGGTCGGGCAAAAGAACTAACGGCAAGTATGAAGTATGACAGATAGTGATGCGTTTGAAACCAACAATTCGATGACCGGAAAGCTTAGTAAATAAAGAAGAGTTTTAAAAAATAAATGCGTAGTTCCTGAGGCACCCCGATTAGAGTTACTTTGATCGGAGTACAAACCACGCGTTACTTTAATGAATGTATAATGTAGCTCTAAAAGGACAAAATAGCTACAGTTTTATAAATAAATAGTTACACTTGCCTAAATAAAAGTAGAATAGGCATTTATTTTATTTTATTTGTCCATAACTACTTATAAAACAGTAACGTTACTGACTGACAGGCAACGCACAGGCAAAACCAGGAGACCTAGAATTATTATGCAGGAAATATTCCTTAAGTACCCTAAGAGTGGACGCAGGGTTTCTTGGAGTTCTACTCCTAAAAAGGAAACAGGGAAACGTAAGAACATAAAAAATAAAGAAGTAGGTGGGCGTATATGGCGACAGCATATTAACCTTTACATGAGTACCCTCTATACATTTTGGGTGACTTTGCAACAAAAATGTTAAGGTTCATGTGCTGTTGACAGCACATCAAACCTCTATATCTCGATTCGACACCTAGATTAACTTGTAACGTTCATTAAGGCACAGTTTCTGTGTTATTTTGAATAAAAATACTTTGATTTTGATTTTTATCCTGTGACCACTTTACTTCCATAGCACATCACACCTCTATACGCGGTGACCACACTACAGTTTACAGCACATCACATATACCTATATATCCGGCGCCCAAATTAAGTTGATAGCACATCATACCATTAGACGCGGCGACCACTCTACAGTAGACAGCACATCACACCTCTATACTATACGCAACGACCATTTTACTCGCTTACGTTACAGGCGACTTTGGAACAAAAAATTAAAATTGATGAACTTAGCGTTGACTGTACATCTTAATAGACGTACTGCCCCTATATTACGCGCACCAAATCCTGAACGATTCCAATCGTCTAACTGTCAAATTCCATACAAATGGGAATTGTTCTAAATACTGACAATAGTAAAAAATTATACTTAATTTTAAAGGTATATGTATAAGTCAGTAATTACGTAATGCTACAAATATAAATTAATAATATTTACTGATTTCTTGTATTTTTGTGAATAAGTGTAATAGTAATTCGACCTTACAACGTTCGTTTCACACGTGAATTAAAAACCCTAACATATTGACATTCGTGGAAAACAAATATAATATATCTTTTGTGTTTGCACAAGAATCTTTTTAGTTTTATTTATTTCAAGAAGTTTTTGTATCGATCGAGTCATGGTATCACTAGAAACTGACAGCTCGTATGATCTTAGTTGATGACGTACTTCTCTGCATGACGTTCCGGTTTCGTGGACTCCGATCTTTTTTTTACTTTAAAAATTAATTAAAGCAGCCGAAATCGAAATATTCAGCCAAGGCTCTCAAAATTATCTATTTTCTCGAAAAAAAAAAAAAAAAAAAGACAACCTAATTTTTTTAGGACGATACCTACCTATTGCTATCGCAAACGACAGGATTCCGACAGGATTTGGTGCGCATAGTTAGGCCCCTGACTGCTGACAGTACAGTCGACCACACATCAAAGGCGAAGGCAGCGGCTAACATAGTAAATAGTACATTGACATTCAGCAAACAGAATGTAAATTCTTTACGTTGAAATAAATTATTGATTTCTGATTTCTGATCAAACTGTGCACTTAACTCAGCAGTATACAGGGCGTCACACGGCTATGCCACATGGAAGGAAAGTGCCTTGAATATGTATTGTAGATGGAACATTTAACTGAAAGAAGACATTATTTTAATTAACTTTTTGCTTTTTGGACCCCAAAAACATAGCATTAGCCTTACAATGGTGCCGCATTAGCCTTACAATGGTAGGAAAACACCTCCTCGATTTATTATGAAACGGTTGGTGGATAATCCGATAAAAGTTTGTATTCAACAGAATGGGACTCATTTTGAGCATTTGATAAATTAAATTTATTAATTTTGAATTAAAAATGTTAAAATTCATGGTCTTTCTTTTATTTCTGACACTATGTTATTTAGCAAAAAATAATCCTTATGATGAAGCCTTTCGATCGGTATGGATAAAGCTACAGGTTTTTTTTTTCTCGTGTGTATACCATTCCCGGTTCGACCATGTAATTATTTAAAAATCTTATATATTGCAGTTTAAATTCTTTATTGAATTAAAATAATGTCTTCTTTCAGTAAAATGTTCCATCTCAGTATTAAAGGTACTTTCCCTCCACGTGGGACGCCCTCTTTAGTGTTTGCAACAAAATGTATTTTTTTTATTGCAAACACTATAGCTATTATATTGGCGGTAACCTTTAGCAACCTTGACGTATTGTTGGCGACCGATACATAAAACAGCGGGCATCAATGTCTACTGAACCTTAAGCCGGCACCACACTTCGTTAGTACTATGCGTTATGTGACTGATCCGTATTCGCACAAATATTTGTCATGTACGCAAACAACGAACGTGCCATCCACACTTCGTGCTGCAATGCCGAACATGCCAAATATGTGTCTTGCAAAAGTTGCTAATCACAACGAAGCAGCGCTGCAATGGACGTGTTGAGAGTGGCCGCAGTTTATTTATTATTTAAATGCACCTTATCAATACCTATTATACAAGTACAAAGCTGCTGTAGTTTTTATTCTATGGCCACCATTTTTTGGGTCCCAGATTTAAGGCTGCAGCGTAAAACTTTTTCATTATTCCAATCCATTTTTGCACCAACCAACCAACCAACAACACCGCACACGTAGCAAATCAGCGAACGAAGTGTGGGCAGTCTATGCGAGTTGCGAGTATGCGGCTTATTCGCATCCTTTGATGTATGCTAAAGAACCGACTGGTTGACGGATAGGCATATTCGCTGTGCGCTTATGCGTTATGCGCACGAATATGGAAAATATAAAATAACACATCCTCCACACTTCGTTGTATGCGGGGGAATAAGCCGCATAACGCGTAGCATATAACGAAGTGTGGTGCCGGCATAACACTGTCCATTATAAAACCATGACTCACCCACTCAGTGATGGACGTTGTAAATATTGTCCGGTCTTTGTAGGTAAGTTATGGCGACATTGTTTGAAAAGAGATAAGTGCGAATTTGCTTGGCACACAATATATTACGTCATAACATCACGCCCCGTAAGAGTAAAGGGATGAGCTGGGACAGCGAGTCAGCGAGTTCGTAAGTTTGTGTTAGCATACAAAACTAGCGCCAAGTCACTGGATAAGTAAGTAAATAGATCGATAAGTATTCAGAGATGAAAGATTAAGTTGCACTACAACTTTACTGGTGTATCCAAGTCACGTCAAGTTACGTATTATAGGCTAAGCATTCTAGAGGATTTCGTTTATGGTCGACTGTCATGTCAGTAAACGCAGCACCACAGAGTACTTTTCGCAGCACCCATTGGTTATATTCTCTTTGGCACCCATCTTGCAGAAAGCTTTTTCATGCGCAGAATATCGTGCAAAATATGAAAAATCCGTTCAGTCGAGATGTGCACGGCATCGGCTATTGCGCGTATCTTCACTCGATGGTCTGCCAAAACAACATCGTGGATTTTATTTACTATACCCTTATTGTATGTAATCTCAATCGGCCTTCGGTCCGCTCAGTGTCATTGGTACGTCCACAAGGAACATCAGTGAACCACTTATGTACCATTCCATGAGACGGCGCAGAATGACCCTGATATTTTTTCAATTCGTGTCTGGTCTGCTTAATGGTTTTAACTTAAAAATGTTAAACACATTGTATTTATGTGACTTGTTTTTCCTTTGTATTTATGTTACCTGTTATGCCTTTTTTTCTTGTGATGCGTTAATTTGTCCCAGTAAATGTATTTCCTTCTTTCTATAAATAAATACGTCACTATACGTGATTTTCATGAAACCTGTTAGTGTTTGGGGGAAGACCAGCGTTACGAGTCTTAATCGCAAAACATGCTAAGTCCAGACTCCTAAAGCCATGAAACACATCGTCACACCCACTGTACTGTTAAAACTTTCTAAATTATCTTTTAGTCATATTATCTTTTCTGAAAAAAAAATTCTGTATTCTATTTTATAAATGTATTCTATTTTGTAAATATGGCGGCGCCGGATTAACAATAGCGTCACTCCATTCCCTTCCGTGGATGTCTTAGAAGGCGACTAACAAAATCAATTACCACGAGACGGGCAGCAGCGTCTTCCTGAGATTCCAACCGCATACTGCGATCGCCAACTCGCCTGCCAAATGTGGCGATTATGGCAAAACCCCTCATGGCTATGAAAACCACGAAGGAGGCCTATGTCCTGCAGTGGGCGTCAAATGGCTGTTATTCTATTTTAAACCCACCTGGTCTTTATCCTCCTGGGACCGAGGCCAGAGAGTGACGTTCAGCACAATCTCCCCCATATCCTGATTGGCCTTGTTGGGGTCCCGTAGACACAGCACCAGATCCTGAGGCCTTCCCAGCTCCAGAGCGGTCAGGTCCAGGTGACAGGAGCCCATGAAGTCGTCCTGGAGACCCCAGTCGTAGTCGAAGACCTGGGGGGTAAGGGGTCGGATTAGGTTGGTTCAATAAAATATTTATTAATTTATACTGCTCTCAAGAATAGATTGATAGATAGATAACTGATTTATTTCCACAAGACACACACATATACAAAAATACGAGTAGTAGGTACTGTACTAGGCAAGTAACAATCAACCAATTTTCTACATCCATGTTTTTGTTTTGTCTGTTTTGAATTATGTTTTCATTCTGTTGTTGTTCATATTATGTCACTTATCTGTTTAGTGTCATATCATCGTGATTCAAGTAACAATCAACCAATTTTATACATCCATGTTTTTGTTTTTTTTAAATTATGTTTTTTTCTGTTGTTCTTCATATTATGTTACTTATCTGTTTATCGCCTTATATCATCGTGATTTTATGATGTGTCTTGTGGTTATAATAAATTTAAAAAAGTGTTTTTTTTTTCTTTTTTAACGCGAATGACACGCCCTGTTTTTGTCAATAAATGGGTAATCCTGTATTGACATTGGTAAAGCGCGCGAATTTAATTTAATCATGTAAACCCTGACATTTCTAAAACTATAAATCTGATACTCGAAATACTCGTACAACAAAAGTTGTTGGAAGATAGAAACTCTAATTAACGAATTTCTGGAGGTGCACATTTCAAAGGTATATGGACGTTTAGCTTAATATTTAACATAATTTATGCGAAAGAAATATTAAAATTATTATATTTCTGGATGGATCGAATTTCGTAAACAGTAAACAGCCATTTCCTGGGCAAGTTTACACATTTAGGAGTAGGAGGTAAATATTACTAAAATATGTTCTATACAGGGTTATTTTTAAAATGCACTATTCCTGAAACATATCGGTTACAGTTCGTCATTTATAACAAACTTAGGTTTACCAGTGTTTGTTTAATTTTCAATTTTTCAAAAGAAAAATCATGAATCATTATAGTTTTTTTTTGCTTTGGACTGGCACTGGTTAATAGATAATGCATACCTAATGTTTTGAATTGAATGGACATTCTTATACGTGGTACAATGTATTACTGACATTGGTAAAGCGCGTAAAAGTGAATTTCATAAAATTATATAACCTTTATATTAAAAAAAAAAAACACTAAGAAAAGGATCCATACAAAAGTGGTAGCCATATACAAGCTCTAATCGTGGTGTATTAGGAATTAATATTTTAGAAATATCCCTGTTTATCGTGTAGACATATCTATAGTATAACAAAAGGCAGCAGGTATCGGACTCTTATCCATCTAATTTCCAATTAACTTTAGTCCCAGTCTAACGCTGAAACAACATTGTTAACGCCCAATACAGCGTCATAAATCATGGATTAACGCCGTAAAACGAACCTCCGGGCTGGCTATCCTCTGACTCCGGACGCGGTTCAATTCAGATGGGCATTTATTATTCGTGTAATGCCGGGTTCAGACCAACGGAACGAATGCTAACGAAGTTCGCATCAAGTTCAAGCAAGTGAAATTCACTGACGTCAATATTATAATACATTTTTATCTACTCTGATACTATAATACAAAGATTATGCAACTGAAAACAAAACTCTTATGACAAACATTACACATAGGCCAAAAATAATTTAAAAAAAAGTTTTATTACGATACAGGTCTTGTATGGACAACTGTATCATAATATAACTTTTTAATCATAACGATACACCTACACGACCTCCAGCTGGACCAAGAAGATTGAACCTCTACTTTTAAAAAAAAGGTTTCAATGAACGAGTCCGCGGCGACGAAAACGCATGCGCAATCGATGTTTGCGCCTTGGCGCCAACATTTTACATTTAAAAAAACTTTTCAATATTTAAACAAAGTTTGGTTTTGCTTGTAAAATAAATTAGTTTTTGTGTAAGAACATGTCTGAAAGCGAGGATAGTGGTAATTGTACACCACCAGACATTCTGGAAGCTGCGTCAAACATGACTATGAACCTGTTACGTTGCTCCTAGCAACTATAATAAATGTTACCACGAGTTCATGGAATGGAAAATGAATATTTTATGTATTATAGTATGAGAGTAGCTAAAGTAGTGTTTGACACTGTACATAACTTGGTCTTATAACACTCGTATGATGCTATAAAAAAACTCGCCTACGGCTCGTTTTTTTAAAACACACTCGTGTTATAAGAACCCTTATTATGCAACAGTGTCATAAACTACTACAATAAGAAAATTGTTTATTTCAAAGTAGCAACACACCGGCACGATACAGTTATGCTAGACTGAGATTAGAAAAAGGCAAATATTTAACACGGCAACTGAAATCCTTTTTAGGCGACTTTCTATTAAGTCACAAAAAAACTAACTTTTCAGTGATTAAATATCTTAGCAACTATTAAACTATACAAGCAACAAAAGGCTAGGATCAAAAAAACTAAAAAACGGCTGCTACTGTAAGGTGTCAAATATATCAAGCGGGATCAGTGTAAAACTGGTTAAGGTATTATAAAACCTAATGTGGCGACTAATTATCCCGAGGGGATATCAAACATTCTTCACTGGCAACTACTGGCAATCTAAATTTTGGGTTGGTTGTTAGGTCAGTACACATAAGCAAAAATAGGTTCGAAGTTCCAGGATGGAGCGGAGCGCAGCGACGCTCCATCCTGAAACTTCGGGTGTTAGTTCTTTTTTTTTATATAAAAGCGAAAAAAAATATTTCACTAAAAAACTTAGTTTTGAGTCAAACTTAAATCAGGTTGGTGCATGGAAAAGTCATGGGGCCTACATTATGAAAATGTAGCCAAAAGTATTTTTTTAAGATCTTGTTTGTATTTATTTAAGACCTTGGTCAAGTTTATAGACAACCCCATTTTAGAATTTATGAAAGCCTATTTTAACTTTTTTATCCGCCAATAATTTGTCGCCTTAGAAGAAATTCAATTGCCACAAAAGAAAATCACTGCCAGATAAAATTTAAATAAAACCTCAAAACTCATTAAAAAGCCGCCGTTTTGTAGTTAAGATGCTACCTCAAATTAGTCGCCAAAGTAGTTTATTTACGATCCATTTTCAGTTTTTTTAAGATCCGGAATGGTATCAATTTGTCGCCGCGTTAAATACATGCCTTAGAAAAATAACGAGTTGGTCTCCATTGCCGGACTAGGTAAGAACCTGTATTTCAGCAAGCTGCGCCTTCGGTGAATACTAACGGTGAATACTAACAGAAAACTTAGGTGAATACTAAAGGTGTTATTTATAAAAACACATTAACTTACATAAACTCACACCTAGGTACCCCGAAGGGGTAGGCAGAGATCAGGGTTTTCCACTTGCCACGGTCCTGGCAGACCTTTTTCGCTTCATCAACGTTAATTAGTCGTTGCATGAACGCATGCCGGTTTCGCGTACATTATCAGCCATTGGACGCCCACTGCAGGCCTCCCTCATGGTCTTCCTAACCATTAAGGGTTTTGCCTTACTTTTTATCTTGCCCTTTGCTAATAGAGGATGTATTATCAAAGGGCACAATGTATCATAAAAAGTACCCGAAACCGGCGGGTTGATAACGAGACAGCACAGCCGTAGTTGTATTGAATAATAATCATCATCATCATCATTCAGCCACAAGAAGTCCACTGCTGGACATAGGCCTCCTCCATGGATTTCCAAAAAGACCGGTTGGAAGCGGCCTGCATCCAGCGCCTTCCTGCCACTTGGATGAAGTCATCTGTCCATCTTGTGGCTGGTCGTCCTACGCTGCGCTTGGCGATATGTGGTCTCCATTCGAGAACTTTTCAGCCCCATCGGCCATCAGTTCTGCGTGCTATGTGCCTCGCTCACTGCCACTTCAACTTACTAATCTTACTTACTAACTTAATAATCATTAGTTCCTAATCTCCCAAAAGATATCGCCAGACCAAAAAGAGACCCTCCAGAAAATAACCTACGCGGATGCTGAATGGCCATATAGGCACAATCAAGGTGGATCGTTCACAGTCCCAATCCAAGGTTAGCGAGGGAGGGTTTTAGACCACAATGATTAAATTAGGCAGTATAATTTGTGTAGCATGCCACTGTCGTTCTACATAATAATTTTGCTGAAATTCTGAGAATGAGAAATGTGGTGCTATAGGCCGACTAAGCTGTTAGGATGGTATAGATGCCGGGCAAGCCTACTCCATATAAAACAATGTCACCTAGAGTGAGTGATGGTGCCACTGGACGCTGCATAAATCATCTCATTACGTAGGCCCTGAATCGCTAACTGCATTAGGTACGGATTTTAATTTAATTTCACCCTATAATTAAGCTCGTGGCGAGCACATAATTATGTCATCTCTGCGCGCGTATTACATGCTCTAACATTCCTGCATCGCGCATGCAGTGTTTCATATGATACAGTATAAATATACGCTCCGACAAGTCTCGCTCATCTCGTACAACGCTCGCGGCCTCCGCAGCAACGTACACGAACTTAGACAGCTTGTCAAAGACTTCGAAGTCGATTTGTTGCTAGTGCAGGAAACTTGGCTCAAACCCCATACCAGGGGCCTGAGTATACCCAAGTATTCTCTCGTTAGGAACGACAGAGCCGACGGCCGTAGAGGCGGCGGCACTGCCATTTATTTTAGGAAGTCCCTCCATTGCATAGAGTTCATTCTGAGCGGGTTTTTCCCCAGGCGCGAAAAGACGGTAGCCGTCCTCTTCGATGTCGCCAAGGCCTTCGATAAGGTCTGGCACGCCGGGGTCATCTACAAACTGTACGAGCTGGGTCTCCTCGACCAACTTGTCTGCGTCTTAGCCTCCTTTCTGAAGGACCGCTCCTTCCGTTTTAGACACGAGGGCGTACTCTCGTCCCCCCGCCCACTCAGAGCCGGGGTCCCGCAAGGCTCCGTGCTCTCCCCCCTCCTGTACATTTCGTACACCAACGACATCCCCATCTGTCACTTTTCGCCGACGACACCGCACTCTACTGCAAGAGTCGGAAAATGTCAGCCATTCTGAGTAGGCTCCAATCCGCGGTCGATGAGCTAGGTGCCTGGTTCAGGCCCCAGTCCCCTGGCGAACCACCGCCAAATACCTAGGTGTCACCCTAGATAGTAGGCTGACGTTCAGGCCACACATCCGGAAGGTGACCCGGACCGCCCGTTTTTACTTAGGCCGCCTATCCTCCATGATAGGCCGACACAGTAGGATGTCCCCTAGGAACAAGCGAACGCTCGATAAGGTTTGTATTCGTCCCGTGCTGACTTACGCGGCACCCGTCTTCGCCCACGCGGCCCCCAATGTCATGTACGAACTTCAGAAAGTTCAAAATCTCTTTATACGCAGGGCTTTATACATCGGGACATGGATATTCCAACTATCCAACAGTTCATTAAATCTCTCTCAGAGACTTTCTTCAGCACGGCCGAAGTGCACCCCAACCCCCTTATCCGCCAAGCAGCGGACTACTCACCGCCCACGACGAACCCCCGTTACCTGGTGCGCAGGCCCAGGAACGCCCTCGTCGACCCGCCCGATCAACTTTCATCTGATCTGGACCGCCTACTAGAGGCCCAGTCTCAGTCAGACGTAGCCCCCGCCCCCGCCGGTGTCCCCGCTAGTGGGGAGACCACTCTCACTAGCCGCGGTCACTATGTGACGAACTGTCCCAAGCGGACGCTCCCCTAGGGAGTTCCGCTGCGCGCCCTCCTCGGCATCGAGGTGGGTCGCTCACGATGTCGGTAACCAAACCAGCCCCTAGGTGGTGTTTAGTGGGTAGGCGCACTTCCTGTGAGTCCCACATTGGCAGCACGGCCGGGCCCGTGCTGTTATGCATGAGCATTCACCACCTCCCTCCCCCGTGTCCTCCAGAGGGTGCCCTTTTTAGGGCTAAAAAAAAAAAAGTTGGGCAGTCGGACCGGTGGCCAGCCGTCCCCAGAGGGATACGATCTGCCTGGCGGGAAATTTCCCTTTATAGTGGAAGAGCACGATCACTTGTTCTTTCCAATAGGCTCTGCAGAGGATGAAGAACGGTGAGAAGGAAATTAAAAAGAGATAAGAGTTTTCGGTCGCGGATATTAAAATAAGGGCGAAAAAATATCAGAGCGTCATGTTCAATCAAAGAATTTTCAGTCACCTATGAAAACAAGACTGCCCCTCCCGCCTGCCAGGGGCCTGTTTCATAGAACTACAATTCATTGTTTACTATGACATTTCGTTGTACACTGCGAAGTCGATTAACCCACCGATTAACAAGTAGGACGACAGCTACGAAATTTTCATCAAATTGGAGGCCGCGTGTGAGGGGTACCGCTTAATACGTCGAAAAAGAATGGAAATCACCCGTTCTCATTTTCACTTTATTAATGAGAGCTTGTAAAAAGTTTTAAGAAGCCTATTTAGAGGCTAAAAATTTCACCCATGCCGGAACTTGAACCCGCGACCTCTTAAACTAAACCTAGAATAATTTTTAAAAAGTTACATACAAAAAAGGATTTATATCCTTCGTGATTGCGTCGCTGACAACAGCCTTATTCGTGAGAAGAAGGTTGAACATCATCCGCTCTCATTTTTGAGTTTTTATTATTAGCTTTTAAAGAGTTATTTATCATCCACATTAATTCAATTAAATTCAATTCAAATATTTTTATTTAATTTAAAAACAGAATGTTTACTTAATGAACGTCAAAGTTGTAATGACCCAAAAGTTCCCATGACGCTAGCAGCGTTCCCCCGCTGCACCGCCAGGGAAATCCTCTGCATCAGGTATGCCCCGGAACGATAGTCATACCCACGACTTCTCAGGCGCCGACCGATTTCCCTAACGAATTATTATATTTATCCTTCTTGGTTGTGCATGTCGCCAAGCCCTATATTATGTCGAAACAGGTCCCTCGTTCTCATTTTGTTATCCATTGACATTTTTACCGTCAACTTTTAATGAGTTATTTAAAAAACAGGATTTATATCCTATAATTATTGCATCCCTGACAACAGCCTTACATTAATTATGTCGAAAAAGGTTGAACATCAGCCGCTCTTGTTTACTTATAAAAGTTTTTACAAAAGAGGATTTATGTTCTTTGTGATTGCGTCGGTGAAACAGACTTATACGTAAAAAAAGGTTGAACATCACACGCTCTCATTTTGATATACATTGACTTTTTTAATATACCTTTTAGTGTTATTTACAAAAGTGGATTTCTATCCTTTGTCATTGCGTCGCCCGCTGGCAACAGCCTTCTACGTCGAAAAAGGTTGAACTGAACCCCCTCTAACTTTGATATCCATTGACACTTTTATAAAGTTATTTACGAAACAGAATTAATATATCCTTTATGATTGCGTTGCTAACAACGACCTTATACGTCGAAAAAGGTTGGTAGATCATACGCTGTCATTTTTATATCCATTATTTTTTTTAATGTTAACTTTTAAAGAATTATTTACAAAAGAGCCGAAAACAGCCTCATACGTCAAAAGGGTTGGCCCTTACTCGCTCTCATATTGATATGCATTGACACTTTTATTGTTTACTTTTATAAAGTTACTCACAAAAGAGGATTTTATATACTTCTTAGTTGCGTGGCACACAATATACGTATTATGTCGAAAAAGGTTAGACCTTACCCTTACCCACTCTCATTTTTATATCCATTGACTTTTGGATTGCTCACTTTTAAAAAGTTATTTACAAAAGAGGATTTCTATCCTTCATGGTTGCGTCGCTGTCAGGCTCCTTACCTTAATCTGTACTGGCAGGAATGGTTCCTCGATGGGCACGGTGAAGCACTCGTCCCAAACTGGATTGAGGTCCCGGTAGACGATGCGGGATTTGTGCAGTAGCCGCCCTCCCACTTTGAACTTGACGTAGGGGTCGCTGGTGCCTGACAACAAGCCTGCCGTTGGACCCCAGAGAAGGGTTAGATGAAGAGAAGCGAAATAAATAGAATGGCTAGACTAGGCAGTTTAGGCTCGGGTAAGTCTAAGTCTAGAGGCTAGGATAAAAGTAGATCTAGGCTAAGGTAAGTCTAAGTCTAGAAGCCAGGGTAAGAGTAGATCTAGGCTGGTGTAAGACTAAGTCTAGAGGCTAGGGTAAGAGTAGATCTAGGCTGGGGTAAATCTAAGCAGAGTAGAAATAAGGGAATGTATGCTATGTCCATACAAACGGCCCTAAACGTGCCCCGAGTTCTCGGACTATTCCTGTGGTGTGTGTAAGGTAAGGTGTGAATATGTTCTGTGGGTGTGAATAAATAATATGCGCTAAGGATCTCATTTATGAAAAATCACGGATATCACACAATTTTTTATCAATATTTTGAATTTTAATATGTCTTGAATTGATAACGTAACCAGGTCGATAACACCTGAAACATTTTTTATTAATTATAGTAAAATAAATGTTATTCGATTTCCGTGTTCTCATCACATTATACTATTTGACCCCAGAAAATATTTTTACCTATATTTGTTAGACCATATACGGTCATATACGACCAAACACGAATTTTCAGTTGAGAAAACTTGTTTTAAAAAAATTCGAGAGCAATTAGTACCGCCTCTCCGTCTATCAGAACTCCGTCTATCATGATCCGCAGCGCGCACGCACCGCTCTAGCTAGCTGACTCTAGGGATGGTCCTCATCTCACAGATTCGCGTTATGCCGAGATATTTTTGGAAATTGCCTTTTGTAAAAAACAAACTAGCGTATTCGATAGCTATTGTTTAAGAGTTTAAGAGCATCCAATTTGCTGCGGCTTTCAAACCACCTTAAATGCATAGTGTTTATTCGAAATGGTGAAACAATATCGACGACATTGTTCAGTACTTGTATATTTGAACAAAAGAGCGACAGTCCGTTAGCAACTCCATCGCGCGTTTTTCGACCGAACAGGCTTAGGTAAATATTTCAAGGACACAACCGAGATTGTATAGTGCTCCTCATTTCTACTGTGTTCTAAGTCTAGGCTAGGACGAGAATAGGTCTTAGCTGAGAAATGGTAAAGAAAAGACGTGGGTAAAGCTAGGTCTAGACTGGAGTAAGATTAGGACTGAGCTGGGGTAAGGAAACAGCGGTGGGTTGAATATCTTAGCCGGAAGAAATAGTTACACCGAAATAAATTAGTTTTCGTGTATCTAGACCGGAGAAGTCAGAAATGGAATCGATAGACTAGGTTTCTACTTAGTATGTGGTGCTAAGCTAAGAGTGTTTGTGAGAATGTCTAGGCTTTGGTAAGACTAGGTTTAATAAGAGGGTTTGAGTATATTATGTACATATGTATGTTGAAATTTAACCGTGAGATTTTTTCATTTAAAATGGTATGATAAAAAATTTTTCATACTATTAGTCTATTTAATATACTACTGTGCTGTATTTAAAGTGCTATTCTGATACTGTGATGATTGGGCTATAATACTATGTATACGCGCAGGTTTTTTTTAAGCGTACCTAAAGCGAAGATACATGGTTGTCTTCCTGAAATACGTCTATGGGAATTTGTTTCTTGAAACATTTATTCAGGATTTTTTAACAAATAAACAAACAAATTATATACATACTTACCACAATCACTTGTCCTGGTCTCAAACTGGGATACGCTGGGCTTTAGTAACTAAGAAAGGACATCACAAATATGTAAATACACCCGGACTGAGGCCTTATATGTACAACATTTATATTTTTCAACATTTTGCAATTTTTACTGTTTTCCAACTTTCTCGAAGTGTTTTTCGATAGATAACACCTTGTATTAAATAGAATAGACATTGTTTCATGTGGAACAATGATTTACCGGATTCTACGTCATTGGTAGAGTGCGTATGGCGCGAATTTAATAAAATCATGTTAACCCTGATATTTCTAAAAATAACAATCTGAGGAAAAACAGATATCTAGAAAACTCTAATTAACGTGTTTCAGGAAATGTGCTTTTTAAAAATAATCCTGTACTAACTACAAGCATGAAACTGTTAATAAAAGAAAGGAAGTGGACAAATATTTGCTTCTCGCTCATACAATATTGCCTCCTCTGATGTGTGAGCGAGATGCAGAGTTATTCTGTTTCTTTATTTAATTAACCGCGCTACATGTACCTACATAGATTTTTAACACTAAGCAAGCAAGCCTTTAAAAATATAGAAAGAGGAAATTAAATAACATAGCAAAGTAAATAAACAGTTAAATAACGTGTATACACAGTGTAAGTTAGGTGGAGCGTGCTATGTGTTTTGGCCCTGTTTAAATAATAAAGTGTTTTAGGCAGGAAATACCTGAATATCCGACCCTTGTTTTCCTTTCCAACTTTTACTGAACAAGTGAACATTCAAAATAATTTATTTGTACGAGCTTATTTTTTTAGGTGGCAACTGGGTTGTAAGCATTTTTTTTTTGCAGGCAGGTATGGCATTAAGTTTGCTGTTACACCTGACACGCTGTCTCGCTCGCACATTCTAGTATATTTAACTAATGTATTAAAATGAGTAAACTTTTGATAATGCGGTCTGAGGGTCTGACAGATAATAAAATTACGGAAATACAAGACATATTTTTTCTTGTCCGAAAACCAGATTTTAATTAAGAAAATTTAAAATTTTCCAAATAACTTTTCTTTTTTAAAACCTAAGTATAGAAAAACAAATATGTAATTAAAAAGTCTATTAAACCCTCAGACCACATTTAACAAAATTATAATTTTTGTTTATAATCACTTAAAATTTTATTTTAGATAGTGCGAGCGACATAGCATGAGATACATAATAGCCTGTAGCAAGGTTTTTTAATCATCATAGTGCCGGGGTACTAAATAATTCAATGTCGTAAATGCATTGGAAAAATATTGACTGGTGAATGGTGAATATTATACGCAACAGTTGCTAGAGTAAAATGGTTGTGTTCGTCTTTCAGCGTGTTTAGTTTTCATAAAAAAAATTGTGGAAATTGTAGGCGATTCTAAAATATATGTTTTTTAGTCCCTTCTACAAAGTTCGGCATTTTAGATGTAAATCTTAGAATCGACTCCAGTCAGAGGAAAATATCTCTCACCCACATACGAGTAAACTTAAACACCCTTGCCACATACACTAACTTGCGGATAGTGTCAGTGGGTAGTCAAACTTGGTTAATACAGGTTATTACAAACTTGCCACGTCTCCCCGAATATTCAACTCACCTCATCAATAACAACTTTTACATGCATACATAAACTCACACCTGTATCCCAGAGGTATAGGCGGAGACCAGAGACTGTCACTTGCCACGATCCTGACAGATCACTTTCGCTTCCTCAACATTCATTAGTCGTTGCATGCAAGTACACCGGTTTCGGGTACTTTTTATCTTGCCCTTTGCTAATACATCCTCTATTTGGTCGAAATATGCCCGCCTGGGACGTCTCTTACCGGCCCTTCCACCCACATCGCCCGATATATTTGTTTCGTCAATCTTTCTCCCTTCATCCTCTCCACAATGCAACATTCCTTTCTCAATTTTAGTCACTACACATCCTCTTTCAGTCCACAACGTTCTCTAATCAAACTATTGCGTATCCTGTCATTCAAAGTAATACCAGACATACTTCCCAAAGACCTCATTTCTACTGCATCAATCCTACTTTCTTGCTTCTTTTGCCATACAAACTTTTACTATGGAGAAAACTACGAAATCGTGAAAACATATCAACTGTTCTATACATTTTCATGCCGTTAGGTTGGAATGGAACAGCTGTTTTTTTTTTCGCTATTTTAACGACGGTATTTATAAAAACACGATCCCTCTAAAACACTCCTCAGAGGAAGTTTAACCTCCTCAGGCCTGACCTTGAAAATAACAATGGTTTTCTATTGTTATTTTCTCCTCTTCCACAGTAGGTTCAATAATCTGTGGTTACGTCTTTCCCTTTACTATAGGCTATTTTAACTGCCTCTGTGGAGTGTTTTAAAGAATCGTGTTTTTATAAATAAGACCGTAAATCAGTCACCGCAACAAAAGTTATTCTAATTAACGAGCACTTTCCCCTTTTCGAATACGAATAGGAATTCTAATAAACGAGTACTTTTCCCTTTTTGAATAGGAATAGGTATTCTAATTAACGAGTACTTTTCCCCTTTTCGAACGGGAACTTTATCACACCATGTATTTGTCTCTGTCGTCTTTATTGCTGATTCATTTTAAAGTTAGTGATAAAAACGGTAGGTACCCGCCACCAGGACTTGTACACACACAATCCATACAGGGTAAAAAAAAGTAAAAACATTTATTTACAATAATAATAATAATAACTTTCACATAATGCATCACTTGACCTGGTCCCAAACTAGGATACCCTGTGCTATGATAACCAGGCAAGGACATCACAAACATGGAGATACACCCAGTTTGAGGCCATTTGTACGGCGGCCGCCAGTGGGAATCGAACCCACGACCTCTGTTTTGGACCAAACAGCGTAAGTACCTACAGCTGTGAACAGGAAGCATGCTTATCTTTAAAACATAAAATTTGCAAAAACCGGCGATTAACATTAGATGTCTCGCGAGAATTTGATTAGAACAAGAATTAAAAAAAAAGTACATTCGCTCTGTTCTCTGTTATGGTGTAGATAAAAATAAAAACCTCTTACAAATTCGGAAGGTTAAGTTGATATTCTGTTTTTTCTTATAGTTCACGTCTTACTGATCAAGATACTGCAGGTAAACTATTAACTTCTTACCGTTTTTCAGAAAAAAAAACTTAAATTTAAATTTAATAGTACACAGAGTTGTACTATTGTCTCAAACGGTTTGTGTCTTGGCCCTTAAATACCGTCTCCATTGTGTTTGATAGCTGTCAATCACAGCTTTTTTAAAATTTACATTTCATACAGGTGACGACGCAAAGCCTATAGAGCCGTACTAATGTCTCAAAGGTCATTTACATTAACGATTTTTTTTCTGTTAAATTAAAATAATTTACCTGCAGTATCTTGATCAGTAAGTCGTTAACTATAAGAATAAAATATAATATTAACATCTTACAAAAACTTTACCTTCCGAATTCAATAAAACAGAAATTGACTGAAATAAGTTAAAAAACTACATATGCAAAAGATTGGCGTATGGCGTGTGTGTGTAAAAGTGCTGATACATGCTTTGAACGGTGGTGATGATACACCACTATAATCCCTATACCATCGAGACCGAAACACTCACCACCCCACCAACGAACACTCACCATTTTTGTCCATCGCCACGAGGTTCTGTCCGCGTTTCAGGTGGACCCGCAGTTGGAAGAAAGCGTATTGACGCAGGTGCTGCTCGCGCAGCCGCTGACCTTCGTCTGGCTCCTGGGAGATAAGATTAGATAAGATTAGTTAAGAATCGGCAGCGAGGCTGCCAGGTGCCAAAAGTATAGTGTACTTATACATTTTTAGGGTTCCGTAGTCAACAAGGGACCGTTACAGTTTCACCATGTCCGTCCATCTGTCTGTTTGTCTGTCTGTCCGCAGCTTAGCACAGAGATGATAAGTACTAGAAGGCTGAAATTCTACATATTTTTTACGCTGACAAAACGGTACAATAAAATTTCGAAAAAAACATTTTTTAGGGTACCTACACCTAAATTGGAGATGCATTTTTTTCTCGCCTGCACAATAGTGTGGGGTATAGGGTTGAATTGGTCGTTTAAAAATATTCTGAGTGTACGAAGACTATTTATTGATTAAGAGTTCCATTTACGAAATATTAAGCTTTAAAGCGCAATTTTTGTCAGAGTAGGGCGTCCCCGCCTCCTTCTCTCCTCGATAAATCCATTGTAGAAACGTGAAAAATTTCAGAGCAGTAGCACATATGATGAACCTAAAAGGAAACCTATCACGGCTAAGTAGGCTTTACAAGTTAACAAGTAATAAGCGACCAACTTATAAAAGGAAAACTTCGTACAAAGTCCATTGAAAATGACTTCGATGGATTTGTTAGCTCAGCAAAACAGATAAAAACCCCGCTTTCTACGGAACCCTACACCGCGCGTGGCCCGACACGCACTTGGCCGGTTTTGTTCCACTAGCGGTGGAGACTACGGCGGTTTGGGGGGGTGTCTTTGTTAGGGAGCTGGGGCGGCTGTAGTACCGTGGGCTTGATTGCCGCCTCTGGTGATCTCTTTGGCTTTGGCATTGCAGCGTGGCAATACTGCCAGCGTGTTGGGGTCCTTTGGTTCGGAGGTGTTCATCATCAGCCATTTGACGCCCACTGCAGGACGCCTTCGTGGTTTTTATAACGATCAGGGGTTTTATTCCTTTTGTTGCACTAACCCGTGCTGAGGACCATTTTTAAAAACCTATTTAGAGGCTAAAAATTACACCCATGCCGGGACTTGAAACCGCGACCTCTGGCTAACCGTGCCAGCGCTCTCCCAACTGAGCTAATGGGCAAATGCAGGCATCAGTGAAATTTCGAGCCTCTTTACAAACTTCTCTGTATTGCGTACAGGCAGCGACATCTGGCCGACGTCGGGGCTGCAAGTGATGTAAATCGCTTCGGCCGACGGTTAGCCAGAGGTCGCGGGTTCAAGTCCCGACGTGGGTGGAATTTTTAACCTCTAAATAGGCTTTTAAAAATGAGGGGTTTTGCCATAATCGCCACGCTTGGCAGGCGGGTTGGCGATCGCAGTATGCGGTTGTAATCTCAGGAAGACGCTGCTGCCCGTCTTCTAGTAATTGATTTTCTTAGTCGCCTTCTACGACATCCACGGAAGGAAATGGAGTGATGCTATTCTTAATCCAGCGCTATTTTTAATCCGGAGGTATTCAGCGGTGGTTTATTCTGTTACGGTTTTTTTGTATACAAAGATTTTCTATGAATTTGATCGGTATCTTTTTTTTTAGGTTTCTGCGTTTTATGTGTTCATTTCAACCAAATGTATAAATCTGTGTTTTGGTGTGTAAATAAAACATTACCTTATCTTATTTTTGACGAAACTTATGGTGGATATTGTTTATTTTCTGTAATTTCGATTGAGTATAATACAGTCATTCTAGTATCGTTTTCGAACAAGTCGCTTTAGTGTCGTTTGAGTATAATATAAACATTTTAGTATCGTTTGAGTACAATACAGTCACTTTAGTGTCGTTTGAGTATAAACTTTGGCCTTTGCATCTACGTAATGAAATTATTTATGCAGCGTCCGGTGGCACCATCACTCACACTAGACGGGTGAAGGGACCACTCGGACGCTGCAGTACTTGGGACATTATTTTTTTAGATGGAGTAGGCTTGACCATCCTGACATTTGAGTATAATACAGTCATACAGACGGCACATAAGGAAGAGTGTTTGTAATATTAGGTGTTAAAGTATGAAATTGCCGATTTGTACTGAAAATCTAAATTGTTTATTTTTTAAATTTTTAACAAATTTATTTAATCAAAATAGTTGCCATTATTATCTATACATTGCTGCCATCTAATGGGAAGGTCATTAATGCCTTTGCGATAGAACTCCGACGATCTAGACTGCACAAACTGTGTGAAAGCATTTTGTACTGCCTCCTGGGAAGAAAACTTCTTGTCACGTAGATAATTGTCTAAATCACGAAAAAAATGGTAGTCCGTTGGAGCAAGGTCTGGTGAATACGGAGGATGACGAATGGTTTCTAACTGCAGTTCCTGAAGGGTCAAAATGGTTTCTCGTGCTGTGTGAGGTCTCGCGTTGTCGTGGAGCAATAATGGTGAAGATCAATTCATGAGTCGGGGCTGTTTTACTGCTAGTTTTGTCAACATGGTTCGGAGTTCGGCACAATAGACATCTGCCGTTATTGCTTGACCAGATCGGAGAAAACTATAGTGACACCATGCTGAGACCACCAAACAGTTACCATTACCTTTTTATTGGTAAGTTTTGCTTTAGGACACTGTTGTGGCATTTGACCTGGGGTCAGCCATTGCATTTTTCTTTTCCGGTTATCATAAAGAATCCACTTTTCATCACATGTTACAATTCGATCCAATATTCCTTCATTTCTGTACCGGTTCAACAAGGCAACACAAGTTTCAACACGCGTTTCTTTCTGCAGATCAGTCAAATCATGAGGCACCCATTTTTCGTATTTTTTTATTTTATTGATTTGACGCAAGTGAGTCAATATTGTGGGTAAGGTAACGTTAAACCATGCCGCTAATTCCTGGGGAGTTTGACTAGGGTCGGCTTCCACTATCTCTCTTAATTCATCGTTATTCACCTGTGTGGGCGGTCTTCCTCGTGGCTCGTTCTTTAAGTCGAAATTTCCATCACGAAAGCGTTTAAACCAAAATCGCACGGTGCGTTCATTAGTAGACCCCTCTCCAAACGCAGCATTGATATTGCGGGCTGTTTCTGCCGCGTTAGTTCCGCGTCGGAACTCGTATTCAAAAATCACTCGAATTTTCGCAGTATCCATTTTTCTTGTCTAAATTGAATAACAATAGTAGATTGTTAACCGAGGGCTGAAAGGCACCCATTCCTGACGAGATGTTTTGGCGCTCGAACGAAGTGAGAGCGCCAATAGTTCGAGGCAGAAATGGGTGCTATCACCCGAGTAAAACACTCTACTTTTCATTACGAATACGAGGAAAGTAAACACAAGCCAGTTAAAATAAAAAAATATAAAACTTAAGGAAATCACGCCGAAACAGACGGATGGTCTAGCTCGCGCGCCAACTTGTGCAGCTTGTGCTAGCCGTACATCACAATTCGCAAGATGGCGCGCGACCGCGAAAGACGGCCATTTTCAATTTGCGTATTTGGTGGTTTAATCTGTGTCTTAAACAATATTTTAATTTATTTCGCAAATCACATCTCGCCTTGAAAGTGACTAATAAATACATAAAGTACATTATATTAATTATAAACATCAAAAAGAATTTAAATGTCAACAAAACTAATAAATGAAGAATTAATCGTTTTATGGCTGTATAGGTTACTACCATTGCGTTGTTCAATTAAATATAAACTACGATTCATATATTTTTTTTAATACTTTTCTGCTTTAGAGCAGGCATGTACCACTTTCAGCACGGTGCCTGGATGAACAATGACCCTCTTTCAGAGTATGAGAAATGAAAAAACAATTGAAAGTCGATATTCAAATGTTTCACATTTTTTAAAAAAAGAACATCATAGAAACCATTTGAAAAAAGTTTCATTCGAAAACCTCAAACCATGAAGATTCTATGTCAATTCAAAGAACCTATTGCAATAAAACGGCAATTTCATACTTTAACCCCTATTATATAAAACTTATTTATTTCGCCATCAACATGTTTCAGAGAAAAGATTGTTCACAACAATGCCACTTATACAAGTCAATAACTGCCGATAAACTGCTGCGCAGTTTGGCAAATCTGTCAACCTAAAATCTATCTTCTTTAATAAAAATCTTTAAATACAAATACAATTTTAGTAAGTATCGTTTGAGTATCATGATGTCCTAAATCGCCTACAGCTGTTTTTCTTTGGCATTATGATAGTTAAAGGCACTAAGAAAATCTATCGAACAGAAGTATGTCGCCATTTAAGCAGACCTATAAAAACTTTTAAGGATTCGCTATGTTCACAATGTTCTACTTGTCTTGTAATTTGTCTAACAGTTATTTAGCAAAATTGTTACAAAACTTATGTCGTACATACCTAAAATATAAAATACCTCAATGCAGGTAAGAAGGTAGGTTCCCATTCAATAAATATGTCTAAGGCATTACGGCGTCTGAACGGTCACGTGACCTATCGTGTGTAGTGTAGGTAGGAGTTCCCACTAGACGCTGTTAAAAATCTGTGGTAAAAATAGATGTAAAAGGCTACATCCACCATAGATGTAAAAGGCCTATATTACTACGTATATATGCCAGTCTTAATCTACGAAATATTTACCTAATGATTCAACCCATTTATCTCCATTAACCCCCTTCGACTCTGTGGCATAGTATACCTGCTTCATGTAATTTCTACTCAAAGTCAATAGGTATACTAATTATAAAACGTTTTATGAACAGTATTACGAACTCTCACAGCCATAATTGGATCCCCTGTGAGCTAATTATTACGGAACGCCCCTCTACTCCCAACACTAATACAGTCAACATGCTTTGCATTTGACACATACATACATAAACTCACGCCTGTATCCTAGAGAGGTAAACAGGGACCAGGGACTGCCACTTGCCACGATCCTGACAGATCACTTTCGCTTCCTTAACATTCACTAGAATTTTGTAATGCCTTTTTCTTTACTCTAAATCGGTGTTTTTCTATCTTTTTGAAGACATATTAAAAGTGTGAGTAATTTCAAACATGATGTAGTTAGAAGCTACAACTAAGTGTTACCTTAAACTTTCTATCAAATACCGGGACTTAAATGAAAAAAAAGTGGGACTAGTCCCACTTTAAGTCTTTCGGCGCTTTAACATAAAATGCCTGATCAAAAATATAAGATGATCAAACCAATTTACTCGTCAGTGCAGTCGAAAATCTGAATTGTCGATGGCATATGTAGAAAATTTTGTGAAAATAAAAGATCAGACCCTCTATTATGTGCACCAAATCCTGAACGATTCCAATCGTGGAATATGGAATTTGACAGTTACACGTTTAGAATCGCTCAGGATTTGGTCCGCATAATTAGTCCACTGTCTTGTGGATGCCTGTGAGCGTAACCAAAATTCATTCATTTCCTTCCATAACATAACAAAAGAACTGTCTTGTAAGCTAACCAGAGAATTTTTGTGGTGATATTTTCTAAAAACTTAGCGCCTTCTATATAAAAAAATGTTAGCGCGTTCAAAAATTTACTGTATTGATGGTGCCAATTTAATTAAGTGCCGTAAAAACGCGGCGCCCTCAAAAATGAGAGGCCTCTGCCTTGTAATGATGCCCAGAAATGAAATTGACGGTGGAATTTTTGTAAGAGCTTACACTCCCAAAAATAAAAAATCTGTCTTGAAAATTTAATAAATTGACAGTGGGAAATTAATTAGTTCCGTCAAAACCGAAACCGTGATGGTGCTATTTTGGCATTTGACATTGAATTGACATTTTCACTTCAATATCTCAAAACTCAGCGCCATCGAAAATAAAATAATAAAAAATCTATTTTGAAGTCCCTCAAATCCTGACCGTTCCTGACCGTTTGTTTTATTCTATCACCGCTCGTCAATTTTGTCACTGACAACACTAACTACATTAACTAATCTTGTATTTTACTCCCCCCCGGGGGTCGCGACCCGTTATGTTATATCTATTTTCATTTATATCAATGCGCCCGCACCTCGCCAGCCGCCCGTTATAATGTGAATAGTCCTTTTCAATTCTGACTCATAGCATTTAATTGTGGCGCAATTTTGAACGCAGTAACGTCGAGAGTAGAGCGGCTGACCGCGCCCAATTCCCCGTAGAATTGCTAATGACATTGTAAGCCAGTGTGGTATGTTTGCATCGCGGTAAGTATCACCGACCATGCCATAACATGACATATTATGGCCCTGACTATCGCAATAAATCTGTGCTACCCTCAGAACACAAAAATAAGTGTTCTGAGGTGCTACCGCTAAGTACCTACATTGGACGTACCAAGTCAATAGTACTACAATTTATATTCATTCTGGTTTCACATGATAGGCTTACATATTACAAGGATATTTCTAAATAGTAAGTACAATAACTCAAGGTGGGATGATTCTCATACAACAATTTATTTTCAAATTTGTTAAAAAAAATACATAGGTAATTACACACTGAAATTATATCTCTCTGCGCCAATTTACATTTCCTTGAAAAAAGACGGTAGTTTAATACTAAAATGAAATTGATGTTGTTTGTATGGACTAAATTTTCGATCTCATTTAAGCTTATAAACAATTGATTTTTTCAAACAAATATAAATTAGCGCAAATAAAAGTCTAAATTAATGCAGATATACATTGTTTCAGTGTATAATTACAAAATTCTTTTAAAAAATTTGGAAAAAATCATTTGTATGAGAATCGTCCCACCTTATACATGGCGATTAGAGTGTGTAATTTAAAATAAGTTTGGTGTCACGTCTTTTGAAAATTCTTTCGTCAATTTCTATGCATTCACGCAAATACATCACGCATGTATCCCGAAAGGGTAACCAGAGACCGGGGTCTCTGGTATATTTGGTAAATTTTGAATTTTGAAAAAAATGGTAAATTTTCAGTTAAGAAGAAAAAATAATTATATATTCGTGGCTTTTCTGCTAAAGAGTAGAATGGACATGCTTCTTGTAGGACAACGATTTTCTGATTGGCTGCGACTTTGGTAGAGCGCGTAATTGTGTCTGATATTTAAAAAAAAATAAGTAATAAAACAAACCCTACGGGTGTTTCAGGAATTGTGCATTGTACAAATAAACCTGTGTTATTGTATGTATACCAGCGATATCTATACAAATTGCTTCACGTATGTTCTGCCTCATGCCAGGGTTCGACTTCAGGCTCTGGATTCGAATCCCGGCATGCACCTAAGAATTGCTTCTCTAACTTACGTTTGTTAATTTGTAGTACATAACAATAATACCATTTGCTAACTGTGTAGGGAAACATTGTGGGGAAACCTGCAGCTGGGTTGCCTCGTAAGTTCGTTTCTGTTGTGACCTCGAATATTCTAATTACAATTAATTAATTAATTCTAATTGCCAGTGTTTGTAAACACTCTCAGAACACAAAAACACTACTGCCCATAAAGTGACAACTCGACTGGTGCTGTAGAAACAACACGAAGTTTCTTAATGTGAAAATATCTACGAATTTACTATCAATCTTTTAACTAATGCTGTAGGTAGTATTAGAATAAAAGGGGGTTTTAAGTACGAGCCTTTACAATGTATATTTGCGCGAGACAATATTTTGCGATTCACAGGAGAGCGCGGGTTGGGTTAGGTTAGTGTTGCCCTCGATTGGTCCGATTTTCGCTTGCTTTCTGTTTTCTCATCTAATAGTAGGTAGCCAATATACGTCCCACTGCAGGGCACAGGGAGAGAGTACCTATGCTAGGAATAAAAAACCATAGAAGTATTTCTTCCTACAAAATTCACGCTCAAAAACGGCCCCCAGTCGTCTCGATTAGTCTTTACCAACGAAATGAGCGCAAGATGTGCTGCAGAGTAAATAAACACTGTGATTGGTTCATGCTGTGAGCCATGCGTGACGTGAACGTTGATTGGACGATAGTAAGTGACAGCGTAACTGATGGTTGGTTTTATACACAAAAGTCAAACCAATGACTTCATTGATGTAATAACCCATTGAAATATCTAGTAGGCTCGCAAAATGGCGGCCTGACGGTGGCAGATGCATAGATATTTTGCCGGGTAATACTGAACTCGCTCCGATTGGTAACACAATTGACATGCCCCATCCGGCTTCCCATAATTGAACGTGGAGTCATTTTTTAGACACCTATGTTTTTAAATATTACTGATTCGACCGACGAAATGTACGTAACTTTGAAAACCGAGTCAATGATAATTTGGTACACGCCCAGGGTCCGAATTCACGACCTCCTGAATGTGAGGCAAGTGTTCTACCGACCGCGCTACCACCGCAATTACTACCTAATAGGTACTATGGAGTTTTATTTCATTCCTAAGTTGATGGCTAAGCAAAAAGGAAAGTATAACAATTTCAACGCCTGACCCAAATGTAGAGCAATGACATACAATTTCGGCGTTGCCTATAACATCAACAAGGAGTATTGCGGAAGAGATTTTGATTTTGCATAGAAGTCACAATCGAATTCAACGAATACATAATATTTGGAATGGTTTTGATGAGAGAATGTAAGTTTGATACAACTAATTAATTTTACTATGGAAAAAACATTGTTTTAGGAAGATAAGAACATTCGTTATTGTACGTAGGTACATTAGAAAAAAACAAACCTTATCTACAATTACAATCATCTTAAAGTTTATAAAGAGCAATTAGATATTGGAGGTTTATTTTATAGTGGAAACAATTTAAGAGCTATTAATTAATTTATAAAGCTGAGGAATTTTTTAATTTTTTAATTTTTTGCAGTGTAATATTTTTTTTTCACAGGGCAAAGTAGTAGCAATATATAAGTTAGAGCCATTATTTTTACAGTGATTTCTATAATCTTTCAAGAGCCTTTAAATGGGTCGTTTTACTTAGGGTACCTACATCATCATCAGCCATTTGACGCCCACTGCAGGACATAGGCCACCCTCGTGGTTTTACAGACCATGAAGGGTTTTGCCATAATCGCCACGCTTGGCAGGCGGGTTGGCGATCGCAGTATGCGGTTGGAATCTCAGGAAGACACTGCTGCCCGTCTCCTGGTAATGTATTTCCTTAGTCGCCTTCTACGACATCCACGGAGTGACGCTATTCTTAATCCGGCGCCACACGGCGGTACACGGAGGGTACCTACATATTCTTTCACATTTCCTTTTTTAACAATTCAGAGTCAAGCTGTCTCATTCTCCCAGACGCCTGTCTAAATCCTCAACGAGGTCATTTTCTTTAACGAGCCCTCTTAAAAATTTCACCCAAAGGACGACGTCGCGTAATGGAAGTTGCATGACAGCGACGTCGTTTTGGAATAGAAAAAGAAAGTGATTAGGTACGTGGAAATTTCTAACAAATGTAACTAACCTAGCAGTCTCGTTTTAACCGACTTCAAGAAAGGAGGAGGTTATCAATTCGACGCTTATATTTTAAGTCTCATAATTCTAAGCCAAAAAGTTTGTACATAGCTGCTTAGTGATTATAAACTCTTTCGATTTCTTTCTATTTCTTTCTCCTCCATTGTTTTTACGTCTCTCTAAAAAAACTCTACTTTCAATGATTTCATTATAAGCCGATAGGAAAAACTGGCCAAGTGCGTGTCCATTCCATGCATGTTCCGTAGAAAGAGGTCAAAGAGGGGTTTTTTTATATGCTTTACAGACCTAACAACTTCATCAAAGTAATTTTCAATGGAATTTGTACGAAGTTTTCCTTTTATAAGTTGGTCGCCTATTACTCGTAAACTTGTAAAGCCTACTTAGCAGTGATAGTTTTCCTTTTAAGTTCGTTATAGGTATGTGCTACTGCTCTGAATATTTTCACGTTTCATCAACCGTTTAGCCGGGAGATTGGGGTGGGACGCCATACTCTAACAATAATTTGCGCTTTAAAGCTTAATATTAATCGAAAAATGGACTTCCTACATCCACAATATTTTTTAAACGACCAATCCAACAATACCCCACTCCATGGTCTATACCGCGAGAAAAAAAAATTGTATCCCTAACTTAGGAGTAGGGGAGGTATCATGAAAAAACTGTCGGTGTAGTAAATATATAATATAACTATTTTAACTATAAGCGTTCCTTATTGACTAGGGAACCCTAAAACCCTACATTCCTCAGTGATTTCACATAAGCCGATAGGAAAAATTGGCTACCAAATATATAAATACGCACAAAACCGAAACAATAGTTCACAAATTTTACGGTATGGTGGCTGCATGGTTGTGTTTATAATGCCGTCAATGTGTCTATGCAAATTGAAGCGTTTGACAATTTTCTGATGGATCTCGTCAACTGATGTTGACCAAATTGATTTGCGACTACCTTTGAGGTATCAATTATTAAATTTTTATTAATTAGATTGATTGATTGATTAGTTTGAACCATTGTCAGCGTGCCAAGCCAAGTTCGAGTCGACGAGGACGGCGCACCAGCCTTGTGTCTTTGTATACATTTACATCACAGATATAAATCCCAATTGACATAAAGCATCTGAAGCAACTTTTGACCACCCATATATCTTAACATCTAAAATCCACAAATTTGCAATTTGCCTGTTAAATCTTATCACCTAAAATCCCCTCATTTTATAAATAAAACTTATACGCTTCTCGATATATGCAGCAAAAAATGTTTATTTCGACACTCAACGGAATAAAAATTTATAGGGCACTTTCTGTTGGCCTAAAACTACGAAATTTGGCAAGTAATATAATCTTATACCTACTACAAGTACAGGAAAAGTCTGAAAAATATACATTTGTAATTAAGTTCGGGAAAAGCTCGGTACGTACAAAATTTGTACGGAAACCTCGGTGGGCGAGTCCGACTCGCACTTGTCCGGTTTTATTTATCATCGACTCACTCACTTACCAAAAACCTAGATTACTTCCAAGTTGGTAGAAAAAATAGTAGGAAACAATAGCTAACAAAATTGGTTGTTGTGAAAACCAATATTGCCGAAGTTTTCCTAACATTTACTGGCAAAAGTTGTTCGTATTGAGAAGTAGAACCCCCCCCAGTTTTGGATAGATAAGGTATTTTTATACCCTAGCTTTAAGTTGATCCAGCCTCGCGTTTTTACACCACGATTTTTATACCCTAGCTATAAGTGGATCCATCCTCACGTTTTTATACCAAGATATTTTTACCCTAGGCATAAGTTGATCTAGCCGTCAAATCTACTTAAAATTCTCTCTAGAGGCTTAACCCAAACTTAGATTATTTTGTCGTCAAGAGCATGTCCAACTAGACTGAAAACACAAGATGATTAGGGTCAGCTCCTTCAAGCGACCAAATCACAATCATAGTGTAGTTTAACAAAGTTATTGAACGTCAAAGAAAGGACTGGCCCTTCCATATCTACGGCGGACTACTTAGGTAACAGAACTTGGATGGTGCAGTGGACCACGATCACGACCTTCGACATTGTAATCAGATTTAATGCCGCTAGACCAACGAGGCAGATAGAGAGCGTATCGCCCGAAGCCATAACCACCGATACTTTCTTGAAAGGAAAAAGTCAACATCACATGGTTTTATTTGACCTACAATGAGTTTTGGGTAATAAAAACATACCAAAATGATCATCATTGAATGAGTTGTAGTGACTTCGGTCATCAATCCAACTCCGAGCCGATTGTGAAAAGGGTTGAGTCGATATGGATTTACCTTAGAACTTAATAAGCTAGTGGCGATAGTAAGGGTATTTATTGTGGAGGTTTCGGGCTTGGTCCCGCCAAAAAGTTTGGTTCACATAAGGCGGTAAAAGTACCGCTAAGTGTTACGGGCTTATAGGGCTGTTGAAATCGTGACTGGTCGCAGTTGGTTGAACTATTCCATATATACCTATCTAAGACAGAGCGGTGGTAGCGCAGCGATAGAACGCCGGCCTCATCTTCGGGAGGTTGTGGGTTCGAATCCCGGCATATATGTGGTAGATAAAAATCTGTGATCCAGACTTTAAAAACCTATTTAGAGGCTAAAAATTCCACCCACGCCGGGACTTGAACCCGCGACCTCTGGCTAACCGTGCCAGCGCTCTCCCAACTGAGCAAGTGCAACAAAAAGAATATAATCATGTAGGTACAGCGATATCATTCCAATGTTAAAACCTAACTGCAAAGTGGGTTACTCGAGGCTGCAAGTGATGTAAATTGCTTCGGCCAGATGTCGCTGCCTGCACGTCATACAGAGAAGTTTGTAAAGAGGCTCGAAATTTCGCCGATGCTTGCACTTGCCCATTAGCTCAGTTGGGATTGGGAGAAAGCTGGAACGGTTAGCCAGAGGTCGCGGGTTCAAGTCCCGGTATGGGTGGAATTTTTAGCCTCTAAATAGGTTTTTAAAAGTGTCCTCAGCACGAGTTAGTGGAACACAAAGAACATAACTATGATACAGACGTCAGTACCCTGTAGAGATATTCACATAATTGTTCCATAATAACAATTGATAATATATTTATTTAATATAATTTAATAATTATGTTATGCTCGCACTGACATAAATTTACTGTATAAAGGCAACTGCAGGCATAAGCATATGTTTTTGCTTCCGTTTTTACGGAAGCCCTTCGGCCGCGCGTGTGAGTCGCGTTTTTAAGTCGTCGTGGGCGATGGCTCTTAAAGCTTCCGTCACACACAGCGACTAATCGCTCAGGCTATCCGCTGCGAGATTCACTCGCTGCGAGTTGAAATCGCCGCGACTAGAATTGAACATGTTCAATTTTACTCGCTGCGAATGTGCACTCGTGCCGTCGTTACGTACATTTGTAAAGTTACGTAAATTTATTAAATTTTAGCAGCAACACCACACGCTAACTGAGAAGGAAAAGCTCATGAGGAAACCCTAGTGTCTGAAGTGTTAACGTACCTCACGAACGCTTGCTGCGTACAATGGCCCAACTATGAGGCGAAGTGCGGAAATCTCAGGTCTAACTAGAGCATATACCTAAGATTATCTGTGCGGCTGTGCGGCGCGGGAATGCCAGTATGCTGTCAGCGTTTTGCGGACGTCTGGGTGGGTTGTTTACGAAACTTAAGTGAATATTATATTTTGCATGTTTTTAATAGATTCAGAATGTAGGGTCTAATAACATGCTACATCTATAGGTATGTACCTATGTACATCCAAAAATAGGGAGTTTTTCTCGTCCACTTTTGCTATAGGGAAAACTTCGAAATACCGGTACAGTCATTGTAGAACAGTAGACAATACATCAACCTTTACATACGTGCACTCTAATCAGTTACCTCAATGGTGACTTTGCAACAAAAATGTATAGGTTCGACTTTTAGTTGTATGTTGTTGATGATGATGATGATTCTCTCCGACCAGGTTCGGTCACAGCGACTGATACGGCTGGGGAGAGCGTCGGTCATGTGCCCTCATAAGACTGATGTAGCATATCTTGGCTATAAAAGTGCGGTTGCACCTACTACATACAAGTTTTCCGTTTGAGTCGTACCGCCGGGAAGGAGAAAGAGGGTACCTCCAACAACTACGGGGCCGATCAGTGGAAAGATCTCGAAGTCATCGGCCGCTGAAGACCGCAGCAAGTGGAGATCTTTTATAAAGTCCCTATGTCCAGGGTAACAGGATAAGTAAGTGCTATCGTAATTCATCACGTCTGGCGTCAAGAGCTGCTCTTCATTTGGCCTAAAAATCAAATCATTACCATTTGACCAACGGGGCAAACAATTAGTTCACTCTATTCACCAGCATGAGGTCAGCGGGCGTCCGCGGCAAGTGCGCCGGAGTGCTTGAGGTGGAGGGGGCGGGGTCGGTGGAGGCTTGCCGCGTCATCGCCGAGTCTGCAACAAAGGGTGACGTCAGATAGCTTCTCTTGGATAAGAGATGCCTATTAAGAGATGCCTTCTTAGCGTATCGATGCCAAAGTTGTAGCGACAACCTTCGGCAGTGGCACCCATGAGACGGTGTAGCGTAGGGTAGGACGACAAAAGGTAAGATTGTATTAGGACAGGGCAGAACAGGGCAGAATAGGATATGATGGAATAGTATAACTCAAACTCTTTACGAGAGAAGATATGCATCCAGCGGCAACAGCGCGGGCGGCCTTAAGCTGGCGTAAAGTAGGATAGGACGACATCAGGATAGGAGAGGACAGGACAGGTCAGCACAGAACGAAATAGGATAGAATAGAATAACTCACCCTATTTACGAGCGAAGAGGCGCAATCTGTGGCAGCGGCGCGCGGTGGCTTTAAACTGGCGCAGCGTAGGGTAATATGACATTAGGACAGGACAGGACAGGACAGAACAGGGCAGGACAGAATGGGGCAAACTAGAATAACTCACCATCTTTACGAGCGAAGTGACGCATTCTACGATAGCAGCGCGCGGTGCTTTAAGCCGGCGTAGCGTAGGGTAGGATGACCTTGGGACAGGACAGGACAGAACAGGGCAGGATAAAATAGGACAGAATAGAATCACTCACCAGCTTTACGAGCGAAGAGGCGTATTCCGCGGCAGCGGCGCGCGGCGGCCTTAAGCCGGGCGTAGCGTAGGGTAGAATGACATTAGAACAGGACAGAACAGGGCAGGATAAGATAGAATAGAATAACTCACCCTCTTTACGAGCGAAGAGGCGCATCCTGCGGCAACGGCGCGCGGCGGCCTTAAGCCGGCGCATGAGGGGACAGTTTATCACCAGGTCCACAATTTGACGACGCCATATTGTGCACATTTAATCTCTGGCTTTGACTTCCTTCTAACATCACTGATTTGCAGAAATAAAGTTCGTCTTAAGCGATTATCGTTCAACTCAAAAGTTAGCAGCAAATCTAAGTCCACAAGCTAAATAGTTAAAAAAAAACCTACTGCATTATGTATGATACTGTCACATCACACTTCAGACTCGTATTTATAAACTAGCAGTGCCCATATTTTTCGTCGCGTGGGATTCAGATGTCTAACGTGTTATTGAAATAACGCAAAACATGAAAACCGATTCTTCACCAAAACCCACTGGTGAACAAGTAGGAAGACTTGTACTAATAATGATATACCTTCAATGATTTGTAGTTTTATGAAACGCTGGTTGCAATCCTATAAAAATCTGACAAAACAATCCGTTTTCAATGAACAAATAAATTCCCATTTAGCTATATCGTTTCACAACGTCGAATGATTAACAGCCCACGCAAAAAACTCGTCCAATGTTACTGGGTTATCAAAAGGAAACGGCGAGAATCAACCTACGCATATTTCTATTATGTTGGCCTTTCCGACACCTTGTGATTGCTCTAATTGACAAACTCTGTCTCAGATAAAGTGTTCTCACACGTGAATTCCTGAAAAATTCAAGAAAGGAAACATTGGAACCGAGCCTCATGAAAAATGGAGAAAACTAATAAATGGGTAATGGGCATCGATGAGCACGAAATAATCACGCTATACCACAGCAATACCACTAGCTGACGGTGAAGGAAAACATCGTGAGGTAACCTGAGTGTCTGAGGTGTTACGTATCTCAGCGCCTGAAATTGACGAGCCGCGGTGGGCACGAGTGGTAATTAAGCCTACACTCTCTCTCTGAGAGAAGGCATATTATGTGCCCTGCACATAACCCTACATGTGGGACGTATATAGTGTTGCAGTTTTAATGGTTTATAACAGATTATGTTTTAGATTTTTAATTTTGTAAGTATGTTATAATAGTCTTTAGTTTGTTGAATGCGCGTACATCTCGTAGAATTTGACGCTTCGCTTCGACTCTGCGTCAGTGTGCCTTGACCCTAAGAGTTTATCTTTGTGAATTTTGACTGTCTTTTGCCTTCGACTTATTGCATCCCCGGTTCTCGTCAGCTTTAAGCCTTCAGAAAGTTTTCTCAAAGCCTCTCCATTATCCAATCCGTTCGTCCACTCTCTGATAGAAGGCCTGCGCTCTGCTGTGGAGCGTGTACAGCCATATATGTTATGAAGTTTTACCCTAAAAACTTTACTGTTTTTTTATGTCAACTTTTATGTCATTTACTACGGAGACAAGTCTGTGAGTTAATATTTTGCTTACACCTAGGCAACTCACATCTGGCACATACTATAAAGTTGGCTTGCCATTGGCAATTGACCTGCTACTACCCCTACGACAAATCATAGTAATTGACCCTATACATGTTCTTTTTGTATGGTTTCGTCACAGTATCAAGTAGCCTATGCGGACTATTCCAGAGTCCGCACAAAAATGTAACAAATGAGATACTTAACCATAATGTGTTTTTCATCATCATCATCATGATCATCAGCAACTTGACGCCCACTGCAGGACACATGCCTCCCTCATGGTTGTCATAACCATGAGGGGTTTTGCCATAATCGCCACGCTTGGCAGGCGGGTTGGCGATCGCAGTAGGCAGTTGGAATCTCAGGAAGACGCTGCTGCCGACAACAGCACATTAACCTTTACATCCGGATCCGTGCACTCTGCCTCAATGGTCTAGCCGTTAAGCCGCTTAGCTACCAAAACAGAGGTCGTGGGTTCGATTTCCACGGGGGGGCCGCTTTACATTTGTACAAATGGCCTCAGTCGGGGTGTATTTTCATGTTTGTGACGTCCTTGCCTGGATACAGCGTATCCTAGTTTGGGATCGGGTCAAGTGATTGTATTGTGTGGAAGTTATAATTTATTTATGGTTATTACTCTACTCGGCTACATTTGCGACTTTGCAACAAACAAATTTAAAGGTTCACCTACTATCGACTGTATAACACAAACAGATTGGACGTCGAAGGAAAATTAATTGGTAATTCATCAAGGACTTCCCGCAACATCAATTTCTCTTTGGTCTGTATTTTAATCAAACTGGATTGCTTTTTGTTTTTCTGTAGCAAGAAAAACTTATAAAGCAGGGCATGGGTAAATCTATTCAAATCGTTATTCTTGGCACATTTTCGAGTGACTTTTTTAACCTGAGTGCAGAGATAAACAATTTTTTTAAAGCGTTCTTGTTGGTTCACATGCGTGTGCTTACGGCGAACACTGAAATATTTTTATTTCTGCTAATTTCACCACTTTTATCTCCGGTTTTTCGAACACAAAAATCGGATTAACCGATGACAGTTTTTTTTTTGTATGCACTTTGTCTGCTGTTTAGTACAATATTGTTACTGCACTACACTTAAGCTTCTATTGTTATTTAAGCTGTTGGTTTCCCTAATGAACTTAAAATGAAATAAATAAATCAATCAATATTATTTATCAAAACCAGCGCCATATGTTTCTAAATCATGATTAGAATGTTCCCTGAAAAAACGTTGAACGAAGTTGAAATTACAAGCAATTTCTTTTTGGGGTTAGTCCACGATACCACCGCTTAGCAAACAACACCGCTCAAATCGAAATTTGACGGTTTCGACATTTGAATTCCATCGGGTGCACATTTTAAGGCGTCCCCTCACGGAGCAATTCCCATACATACGTAGTTTGGTTTTTATTAGGATTTCGTAGTCCGACAAGGAACCCTTATAGCTTCGCCATGTCCGTCTATCTGTCTGTCGGTCTGTCCGTCCGTGGCCTAGAGCAAAGACCGGTGGTACTAGAAAGCTGTAATTTGGTTGATCACGCCGACAAAGTTGAAGAATAAAATGTTGGGAAAAAATTTTTTTTACTGTACCTCCCCTAACATGAAAAACATAAAAGGAAAAGTATCACAGCTAAGTAGGATTTACTACTTAAGGAATAATAGGCAACCAACTTATAAAAGTAAAATTTCATACAAAACCCATTGAAAATGACTTAAATGAAGTTGTTAGTTCTGTAAAGCAGATAAAAAATACCCTCTTTCTACGGAACTCTATATTGCGCATGGCCCGACACTACTTGGCCAGTTTTTTACAAACGACATGCCGGCCGTCGTTTCATCGCAATGAAACTTTGCCAATACGTTTAGAGGACACAAATCGAGGAGCGGCCGATATTAATTTTTCAGCGATTTTTTTTTATGGTACACCGTTTTTGTCTCTTCGAAAAATTACTCGTACGGTGTTGTTTGCTAAGCGACGATATCTGAACCACTCGATAAATTCTCTTTAGAAATATTGCATTTGTTACATACATAAGCAAAGCAGCCTATATACGGCCCACTGTAGGGCACAGGCCTTCTCTCAGAGAGAGAGTATCACCACGCGTGCCCACCGCGGATTGGCGATTTCAAGCGCTGAGGTATGTGAATAGCTCAGAAACTCAGGTTTCCTCACGATGTTTTCCTTCACGTCAGATTGAGACTCCAACCGCATACTGCGATCGCCAACCCGCCTGCCAAGCGTGGCGATTATGGCAAAACCCTTCATGGTTAGAAAACCATGAGGGAGGCCTATGTCCTGCAGTGGGCGTCAAATGGCTGATGATGATGATGATGATTGCTACTATAGCTTCACAAATGTACATAACTTAAAAAACAAAGTCATATATATGGGCGTACGCGTACACCCGCACTGGGAATCGAACCTGGGCCTCTCGCTTCCGAGTCCAATGTTCTACCACCACTATTTGTTACATAGATAGAATATTCTTTATTATACGTACTAAAAGTAATTTCAGCCAGACAACCATTGGAGGAAAAAACATATATTAGCACATGTTCCATGTTCAAATCCTGTGTTTTAATATAAAAATTGTTATTTAGTCCCAATAATTTAATCATATCGTTATCATCCCGGAAACGAAGAGTCCAAGTTTTGTCCGTTGCAAACTTATCCCAACTGCGACTTCAACTTTTCGGTCGGGCGTTATGCAAGACACTTCAAAGATCCAGGAAAGACTGTGACTTGAAGATAGAAATGAAATCAATAGCCTGGAGCAAGAATATTCCTTTTGAAGCACTTCTCCACAACTACCTACTTTGAAGCTCTATTAGAGGCAGAGCTATAGCAAACTCTACTAGAGCTTATCCAGTGTCGTAGACTAGGTTGGATTTTCTTTGTTTTTTTTTTTTAGTTTTTAGGGTTCCGTACCCGAAGGGTGCCAAACGGGGCCCTATTACTAAGTTTTCACTGTCCATCTGTCTGTCTGTCCGTCTGTCCGTCCGTCCGTCTGTCTGTCTGGCCGTTTGTCTGGCTGTCTGTCACCAGGCTGTATCTCATGAACCGTAATAGCCAGGCAGTTGAAATTTTCACAGAGGATGTATTTCTTTGGCCGCTATAACAATAAATACTGAAAACAGAATGAAATAAACATTTAAGGGGGTCTCCCATACAACAAACGTAATTTTTTGCGCTTTTTTCTCGATCTTTGTATCTAATGTTGTATAGATAATGGTTCGGAACCCTTCGCGAGTCCGACTCGCACTTGGCCGGTTTTTTGAGATTAGCTTATATTTTGGCCATTGTAGCTGAGAGAATAAAAGTTAAATAAATAAAGAGCGCATTACTGACAGTCTGAAACACAAAGAAATAAGTGCTTTTTGGGGTTCCGCAGTCAACAAGAAACCCTAGCACAGCGTACAGGGTATCCTAGTTTGGGACCAGGTCAAGTGGTTGTGTTGATTGGAAGTTATTTGCTATTTTCCATGTCCTCCCGTCTGTCTGTCTATCCGCTGCTAAGCACAGACTGACACTAAGGCTGGGTGTATTTCCATGTTTATGATGTCGTTGCCTGTTTACCATACCTAATTCGAGGCCAAGGCAAGTGGTTGTGTTGTGTGGAATATTTATATTAGGTATTTCATAGGCGGACCTTCCACCAGAGTCTATTTTGTCTTCAAATGACCGAGCCTCGGGTTTAAGCGCCTCCGCCCCGAAATAAAAATAGAGCAGCCGGAAATATGGCGCCGAATCGATTTGTTGAAATATTTAACTCTGCTCGATTTCCACCTGAGCAACCTTCGGGAGCTAGATAACTTCGTGATAAGGGCATTGGCGTTTCTAGGGTTATTTTTCAGGCGGGGTTGGCCATGAAAAGCGACGGCCTGCTACACCGGATCCCAATGCATTTATGCAGTAACCTGAGGCTTGTCTAGACCAGCGCATCCTAAACTTCGAAGGCTATGGAACACTATCAAACGTCTTTTATTTTACGGAACCCCAAATCAAATAGATTTGATTTCGCTTCAAGCTTCTGAAGGTACCGCAGTGTCCCATTACATTAAACAAAAATAATATTCGTAGCTGACGAATCATTTAACTGTCAAAATAATTGTATGGAATCAGGCGTTACTTTGCGGTTATCCATAACAGCATTAAATTTTGAAAATTTGGCATCCTCATGCTCCGATGGTCGACTGTCAGTCAGTCCCTTCGAGGGCGGTGCATTAACTAACCGCATGGTGCTTGTGGGATTTTGGCGGAATTTAGCAAAGTAATTTTCACATTTTAATGCAGTCAAAATAATCCAACGATTTAGTGACAAATGTGATTCGCGAAACTCCAGTAACTGTTTCAGGCAACCCTTGGGTTCCACGGTACCTAAGTTAGGAATCGCTGGTCTAGACCATTCTGGGTTAGGCATACTCACCCGGTGCTCTTCTCCAATCAATGCCAATAAATATGGTTCAGAAAACATTTGATATTATAGGTAGGTACATTTGGTATACAGATTTCTTTTGCGAATCAATTTTTTTCACCTTACACCAAACAATTTGGAAATAAGGAAAAAAAACCAAAAGAATATTTGTATTAAGAAACGGTGAACGGAGCAAAAGTCTGAGGTCTGAGGTTCACATGCGTCGGCGCTTAAAATTACCAATCCGCGGTGGGAAAGCGTCCACCAAAAGACCATATTCTCTCTCTGAGACAAGGCCCGTGATCTACAGTAGGACGTATTATATTTAAATATTTAATAAGTAACAAAAACTATTTTGCCATATCTGGTGATATCTCATATGATGCGCAAATATCGTACAAAGCTTGTGATAAATACAGCCCGTTTCAATCTTAATGGTGGCTCGGAACGTCGTACTGTCAACAGCACGCCAATCTTTACACGCGTGCACTATACTCAGTTACGCTACGGGCGACTTCGCAACAAAAGCTTGACTGTCAACTGTTACAATCCGATGTGCAGACACAAAATAGATAGATTCCAATATCGTCGACATGACTAACCGCGCGCGCTTGCATATAACTTCAGAACCGCCATTGGGCTGTAACGTGACTGAAAACGGCAACTCCAACGCGAAAAAGCGTGCTCGAACTTTGAAGTAGGCCAAACTCAGAACATCACAATATGAATAAAGTTATTCTCTCTGTACATCTCGTTTACCATTCAAACTTTTAATCTAACTTTGAAAGGGTTAACTCATTTTAAAGTAAAAGTTTTTTTTTTCAATAAAAATGGTTACAAACAAGCAGATAGTTTACGGGTATTGTGTTGGCCTTCTATATGTTTAATAAGTAGGTGCAAGTTCCGTACCTAAAGGGTGTCAACTGGACCCAATTAATTATTATTTATTTGTTGTGCTAATTACATAACATGTACCTAAATGTACAAGGGCGTGCTTAATGCAAGAAACATTCTCTTCCAGCATAGCTTTCGTGATTAAAATGCCTACGATGGCTATAATAAGTCTGACTGACTGACCTATAAACAGCTTTATCTATTGTTGAAATTGTTCCAGAATAACTATGTGTTACTGGCTGTTTCCCGCGACTTTATTCAATACAAAAAAAAACTGAAATAAATAATACCCAACAACCCGACTGCAGAGCATTAACAGGCGGGACCAACCTAAGTAGTTACATTGCTGAATTTGGGTCCCGTCTGCTTGGTAGTTAATGCTCAGCAGTCGGGTTGCTGGTTATTTTTTATTTCAGTTTTATATTTTTGTCTTTTTAGTGCTGATTTATATATTGCCTATGACATCCGCGTACAGTGCTTTACATACATTACACGTGATTGGCGTAGTTAAAGAAAATTAAGAGCCGAGTATAATAAATTGAATATAACAGCGAGTCACTACTCATGGTTGTACTATAAATTTACTTAATAGCGAGCATTGTTTTTTGTTACTTTTCTGTTTCATTAATACTAATTTAATATAACCTATGACATTCGCGCAGGGATGACGAATCAATTGAGGCCTTATTTGTCAAAATTTAACCATTGGTTAAGGAGTTATGAGGGAACATAGACTCGGACATACTTACATACATATATACGAGCTAAACACATTACCCTCCTTTTTGGCTCCGCCGCAGTCGGGTAAAAATATAGGTGCAACTCAAAGAAATACGTAAGTTATTTTATCCAACCTACGTCAGTTTCAAGCTAAAGTAAAATTTCTCTCGCCAAACAGCTGAGACCCAGTTAGGGACAGTAAACCACATCCTCGAGCCAAGTCACGTCCGACTCTAATCCGAAAATTGCTGCACAAAAGAATAAAATCTCACAACACAACAAGCACATCACTAATTCAATTCAGTAAACGCACAATTCTAATCAAACTACGACTCTTTAAGCATGTAAAAGCTTTACTGCGAAAATGGCTTGAAAAATTGGGTTGCCAAAGCAAGGCGGGAGAATTTAGGCGGGAATCTAAATGTCATTTTGACCGATCGCGTAGGACGCGGCCGCACCCGGCAGTGGCGCCAAACGGACTGCCCCGGTGTTGCTCGCAAGATGCGAATTGAAAAGTAATCACTTTTTAGACAGACTGATAGACACATTCATGCCGGTATCCCGGAGGAACTAGACGTTTCGAGAAAATGGAAGGGGTTTAATTTTCTAGGAAATAAAACGATAGAGGCTGGACAAGACTAGGAAAATATCGGATGGGTTGGCGTGAAAGATAAGAGGCCTATGCCCAGTAGTGGGCTCTGTTTCTCGGCTGAATAGAGCGTTGTCAGCAGTAATGCGTTAATATACGGCAGCATATCGCGTGCGGCGTAGCATGCCTGAGTAGGCAAGCACGGGTATCAAATGAAAAGAAGGGATTAGTCCATAGACATATTTTGTTGTGTTTTATTGTAGGCCTGACATCGCCTGACATGAGCTAAATTACTCATGTTATTCAAATAACGCAAATCCGTATCGGTAGTTAAACGCAGGGACTACTATAGAATAGAGGGACGCTGAATTAAAGTCTCAAATGAATACGGCAAATACAGCTAACGAGACTATAACAAAATAACGTAAAAAAATCCGACGGAAATTGCTGGTTATAGATTTAAAAAATATAAAGGTTTCACAACCTCCTACTTCCATTTTCTATTACAAAACACAACAAACAGGTTTTTCTCTGCTAAACAAAGCAATGGAGCACAGACTAAATAGAGATACAACGGAGCAATGAGGTTTGGTTTTTTAGGCATACAGTTTTAATATTGTTGGTTTTTTTTATGTTCTAAAAGGCAAGCCAAGTTTTCTGTTAAAATGTTCTTTTACTGTTACAGTGTAAGATGTACGTAACCTACCTGTGACCAAATTTATTTCTACAATAGTATATAAAAATAACTTACATGGTCCTCTGCTACGTGAGTTCACAAGCAACCTAACATAACCTAACTACAAGTTTTAAGGTGAAGTTTATGTTATGGCGGGGAATTTGCCCCCTGTGTGCAGGCTTTATTTCAGAACCATAACCTTTTTTCCGTTTATTTCTTTTTTTGGTCAAAAAATTGTCTCTTTAATCTGTGGAAAAGAAACCTAAAAATATGTCTGAAATACCTAGTATAAAAGTCCGGGAAATTTTATTCTTATTAATTATTCAGCGTCCCCATATTATGCATACCCAAGATTCTGAGTTAATGATATTAAAATATCGACAGAAACAGAACAGCTTTTATGAACTCTATTAGCGCTATCCATAGTAGTCGGGTAACAAATAGGTAAGGATTTTAAACTCTTAACTATTTGTTGCTGTTTATTTGTAGAACTCTAAATGACCCGAATGGGCCACCATAACAATGGTTTTTAATTGTTCTTTTCAAGGTAATAATCTAACAGAACTTAATAAGTAATGCCTTAATCCCCTGTGCTCCTTAATCTGGTCTCCTCATTTTTAGGGAGCCTAATTATGCGCACTAAATCCTGTCAAAATCCTGACATTTGCGAAAGCAAATAGTTTGGAATTTGACAGTTAAACGATTGGAATCGTTCAAGATTAGGTGCGCGTAATATAGGGGCTGCAAAAAATAAAATCATTCCAAAAGTTTTATGTCTGGCAACACCAATAGTCGGCTATCTTCTCCGCCGAAGCCTTATTATAGTCTACCCTTTGGATGTAGGTTACCACTTTACCAGTCTCCCGCAGAATACGTCTTAATCACGCACGTTAGGTAGGTACTTTGTTTTTGTAGAATCTACACACGAGATCATTTCAAGCTAATAAATTGGTCTTTGAAATCAGAAAAATTCTAATGGCATATATACTTACAAATAATTCCTACTGGGGGGCGCCGTATATTTGTACAAATGACCTCAGTCTGTGTGTATTTTCATGTTTGTGACGTCCTTGCCTGGTTAGCACAGGGTATCCTAGTTTGGGACCAGGTCAAGTGATTGTACTGTATGGACGTTATGATTATTATTATATATTATTGTGTGGTGTTAAGGAGCATGAAAGAAGCCTCCCTAAAAGCAACCTACTGATCCCTGTACCGTCGACAAAACATCAACCTTTACAGTTACGTTAAGGGCGAGTTTGCAACTAAAATATAAAGTTTGACAAGTTAGTGTTATTATGTTACTATGAGCTAAGAAATCAGCGTGCTGAAGTGGCAGTGGGCCGGCCATATCACCCGAAGAACTGATAACCGATGGGGTACACGAGTTCTTGAGTGGAGACCGCGGATCGGTAAACGTAGTGTGGGACTTCCTCAGACTCGATGGAGCGATAATCTCCGCAGGGCGGCTGGCAAGAGCTGGATGAGAGTAGCCGAGGACCGTGCTCTGCTCAGTGGCGTGCAATAGAAGAGGCCTATGTCCAGCAGTGGACAAGCGTGGGCCGATGATGATGATGATTATGAGCTAAGAAATGTTATATTTAGGTACCTACATTAATTAACTGGATACTGCGCCGAGATGCTGCTGTCTCTGAAAAGTCCCATTGCAGGTTAGTTACTACAAAAAAAATCAGAGATCACTTTAAGTGATAAGGCTGTTGGCCATCTGTACTTTTAATAGTTTTACTAATATCTGTGTAATTTCCTTTTCTGTGTACAATAAAGGGTTCTCTATCGATCTATCTAAGTGTTTTTAATCCAGTGATTAAAATAGAACAAATATAAATTGTTACCAAAATATTTGTGGACACTGTCTGATATTAATAAGTTATTATATTTATAACAATCTTCTAGCTAAAATTGGAATTTTATTCTAGATGATGAATGAATGCTATACCGGTTGCCCCTTAATAATAATGTCTACGCCCAGCAACAATGTTTGACGACCAACCCTCCCATTATTGTTTGCTGAAATTGCGTGTCATATGCACTGCATTTGCCTTCACTGTCCAGTGAACTGACAACATGGAATATTAAATGGCAAATAGCAGTCATGAGCGTTTCTTGTTTCGAATTCAGTGCACACTTTTTAGGATTCCGTAGTGGACAAGGAACCCTTATAGTTTCGCCATGTCCGTCAGTCTGTCTGTCTGTCTGTCTGTCCGTCCGCGGCTTAGCGCAGAGACGGTAAGTACTGGAGAGCTGAAATTTGGCTCAGATGTATATGTTTATAACGACGACGGAACGGTAGAATAAAACCTCGAAAAAAAAATTGTCTTGGGGTACCTCCCCTACACCTAAATTAGGGATGATTTTTTAGTTTCTCGCCTACATAGTGTGGGCGATATCGTTGGATTGGTCGCTGAAAAATATTGTGGGAGAAGGAAGACCATTTTTGGATTTGGGCATCCGTTTGCGAAATATTAAGCTTTAAAGTGTAAGTTTTTGTCCGAGTAGGGCGTCCCCCTCCCTCTACTGGCTAAACGGTTGATTGTAGAAACGTGAAGGCTCCTTAAAAATAATGAAAATCACTATAAACTTAACCTGTTAGATTATGACCTTGAAAAGAATAATTAAAAACCACAGTTATGATGGCCCTATTGTTACAGTGGCTCTGAAATAAATAATGCTACTTCGCACTGTAAAAAAATTGTTATGCTGTCAATTAATTAATAATAATAATAATTAATTAATTAATTGTTATAAACCCCCTATACCTATGTCTAATCGCGCTTTGTAAACATTAACAAGTGGAGAAACGTAGACCTGGTAATGTTTACTCGTCCACTGGTGGACATAGGCCTCCCCACTACGCCACTTGGACGATATTTTATTTATTTTTTTACTTTATTGTATGTATGTTATTGAATTTGACTTAATTCTTTAACTGCACCACGGCACGCACTCCGTAGTACAATTATGGGTTACCGTAGGCACTGACTGAAAATCAGCGCTGAGGGATCACTTCCTCAGCACAACGCTGAGTCAGCTGCCTTTTGTGGCAACGTAGATACACCACAGGCTACATCTATGGTCCTGTTTTATTTATTCGTTTTGTCTGTTGTGTATTTAGTTTTCTTTCTGTTGTTGTGCATATTATGTTACTTATGTGCTTATATTTTTTCTGTGATGTATCTTGTTGGTATAATAAATGTCTTTCTTCTTCTTCTTCTTCTTTCACTTACTTCTGTTCTCGGCCACCTCTATCCAGCCGCTGCCAGCAATTTTTTTACCAAAGTCTTAGATAAAGATAGACAAAAAAAAGTTTTTATTACCTCATCAGAAAAAGAACTTAAAACAAAGTAAGGCTTAACTAGTGATGACATAAAACAAGGCAAAAGGTGATGGCTCAGCTGGTGCTGACCCGGATCAGTCCCGGGCAGCGCTGGTTTACAGCCTCTGCCTCCTCGCTGAGATGTTGTGCGGGAGTTACGTTATGAGGGCTAAAACAGTCAACTAGGCATCTACAAAAATGTTCTGAACATCGATTAAAAAGGAAACAAAAATCAAATAAAATATGAGAAAAAGAAAACAATAAACGATTCTTCTTCTTATTAAAAAAGGAAGTTAATAGACGTCTTGACAGCTCATTGTTATTGTGTCAAGATCCTGATTCGGAGTACCCAAGTTCGATCCCAACAATTAATTTTCAAGTCAAGAGTACATTTTTTAACCCTCGCTGACAGTGAGGAAACCTGAGTGTCTGAGGTGTTCACATACCCCAACGCTTGAAATTGCCAATCCGCTGTACACACGCGTGGTTCTTAATTAAGCCCACACATTCTCTCCTAGAGAAGGCTTGTGCCCTGCAGTGGCAAAGGTCTTAGGCATAGGCTACATAAAAAAACAGTCGGAAATTCATAATAAACCCTTGTTTTTTTCTTCACTGAGGCGCCCCCTGAGACTTGGCGCCTGGAACGCTCACTCCGTACGCCACCAAGTTGGAATTTTATTTGCACTTGGGCCGGCCCTGAAGTACAAACTCCGAGCTCTGGAAAATTTGTCTGCGGCGTAATCTTGGAAAACTCTAACAGATGGCGTCACTAGTCACTTTGTTTGTAGAGACGCTTTTCGTGTATTTTGGCTGATGTAACGATAAGAATCAGGGAAAGCGGAAATTAAGTACACTGAAGCTTTAATTACTTACATAGTTTCAGCTCTTATTAGCCGAATGTAATATGTAATGTAAAGGGGATGTGGGATGGTTCACTTTCAGATTACTCGTAGCTGAATGTAATAAGGGAATGTGGGATGGTTCACTTTGAGATTACTTTTTGATATGTATACACATTGCTTATTCAATAGGTCTGCTGACTCTATCTCAGGGTCCGAATTATGAAGATAATTGTTTTTGTGAATGATCTGATAATTATCCGATGTGTAAGTAATTTTTTTTATGTCCAATGATGGTAGGCTCTTCTACTTACATTTATTAAATTAAATACATAAACGCATACATAAACTCACGCCCTTGTAAGCCGGAGGGGTAGGCAAAGATTAGGGCTTACCACGATCATACCATTTATGTAATATTATTCATCTAATTTTACTGCAACCGAAAGTTTTTTTGGATGCTGTGAGAATTGACTCTTTTGTCTGAAGGCATAACAATATTTTCGATTATTGAGTATTCACATTTCACTCAACATTATGCATGTACTTACGGCTGGGTTCTTAGACATTACTCCTAAATCTGGGGGTTTAAAATACATTTTACTCTCTAATGGTTAGTATATAAAATCTGAAACAATATATATTTCTTTTCAATGTCCTATCCAGGGCCCTCGGTCATTATTTTTATGATTTTTTAAACTTTATAGCTCAAGCGATCATGAGTCTAAATTATCATTAGCGTTTTATTTGTTGTTATGAGTTTTGGATAATAAAAAATATACCGAAATGACTATCACCGAATGTGTTAGTGACGTCAGTCGTCCAAATTCTTTTAACTGTTTATTATTTATAATGTTTATACTGTTTTTTATTTATAAAGAATAAGTGTAGAAAATCGCGGCGGAGACTGAAAAACAGCATTAATGCTGGGGCTCCGACCATTTCAAAAGTGTACTAAATTATATTACTCTTAACATAAGCAGTTACTTTTGTATTGCTATAATTTCAAAAATGCGTACGTTTCCACAACTTTTCGCACGCGCGCCGCAATAAGTCCCATACAAGTTCGTGCGCTTGGAGAATCCAGGCTTAATGCGTACTTACGAAAAAAAAAGTGACAGAGAAAGAAAGTGAAATTGTAACACTAGCAGTGCCCGAGACTACGTTCGCGTGGTAAACGGATCAGCATTCAACATTCTAAATACTGGTGAAAGAAAGTTTAATATCGGTTAAGCACTTTCTGAGATTACCGTACAAACTTACAAACTTTTCCTCTTTATAATATTAGTGGAGATATTTTCTTTTATGTAGCCTATATACGTCCCAATGCAGGGCAGAGGCCTTGTCTCAGAGAGAGAGAGAGAGAGTATGGGCTTAATCACCACACGTGCCCACTTAGGATTAGCAATTTCAAGCGCTTTGGTATGGGAACCTCAAACACTCAGGTTTCCTCGCGATTTTCCTTCACCGTTAGTGACTGGTATTGCTACTATAGCTTCACAAATGTACTTAACTTAGAAAACAAATTCATTGGTACTGAAGATGCAGATCAACAATAAAAACCGGCCAAGTGCAAGTCGGACTCGCGCACGAAGGGTTCCGTATCATTATCTATACAACATTTGAATATTTCACGCGTCTACCTGTTGCCAAAAAAAAATCACGTTTGTTGTATGGGAGCCCGCCCCCCTTAAATTTTATTCTGTTTTTATACATCATCTGTGAAAATTTCAACTGTCTAACTATCACGGTTCAAGAGATACATCATGGTGACAGCGGACGGACAGACTGATGGATGGACGGACGGACGGACCCGGACGGACGGATGAACGGACGGACGGATGGACAGCGGAGTCTTAGTAATAGGGTCCCTTACCCTTTGGGTACGGAACCCTAAAAATCGCTTTGTTTCTAAGTACCATTACTAGGACTGACATCATTGCAATTAAATACAAGTAGAACCTAACAAAACCCACTTGTTGATTCAATGGTAATTGTATGTCATTAGTGCCATGATAATTTAGCAATGACAGCGCATCGGTAGAACGCCGGCCGCATATCCGTAAAGTCCTAGATCGATACTAGGACGTGCTAATGACTTTGTTTGCTAAGTAACGTATATTATCAATACTCCTCGCTAACCGTGAAGTATAAAATCGCGAGAAAACCTGATTTTCCGGTGTTTACCTCAGAGGTGTTTACATACCTCAGTATTTAAAATCGATGGGCACGCGTGTGCTCCAAGCCGGGTTCTCCGAGGGCTCGGATTTGTGTACGACTTATTCAATTCAATTCAATACTTTATTGCACAAGAGGTGTTTGTACAAAGGCGAGATTAATACTAGTAAGTATTTTCTTCCAGCTAACCTTGGCTGCGCGAGCGAATAAGTACTTAGGGGAAAAGTAGGCATTTTTAAATTACAGAAATACAAATTCTATTAACAGAATTTTGACGACCGACGTCACAAACACATGCAGCGATAGTCATTTTTGTATATTTTTTGTTATCCAAAACTCAGTACAGCTCAAATAAAATCTAGTGATCATTTATATAACTTGGAAAAAATTGTAACGGTAACGTCCTATATGTTGACATTCCAAATTTGAATAACAGCCTAATTCACGAGATGTTCACGAGGGCCTACCGAAGTGTAAAGGCGTTCAGTGAGATTGGATTAATTCTACTGAAACGCGAGTTTAGACGAGCTCCTGATGATTTTTCCGAAACGCCTAAGTAAATTTAACAAAAATTAATACTGTACTTACAGAGGGAAAAGGTAATACGAATTTGGCTCTACCTAATCTTTTCCGAGAGTATGATTTGATTGTTTTCATAGCGTGCATCTGATATTGTAATAATACGAACGGCTCAAGCAATCAGCTAATCAAACTGCACACATTTGTTCTGTGAGCCGTAGAGAAAATATGAAACTGTTGAATGAAAGTGCTGCAGTATGAAATGTTAGTTTATGGAAAGTCTGAGTACTTACCTATTATAAGAAGGGTAAATTCACTGGGACCATAGTAAATAGATTTCCTCATAGTAGGCAAGTTATTTTAGCATCGTATGACAGATTACCACTCGCTAACTGAGGTGTTAACAATTTCACCTCAGCGCTTGAAATTGCCAATCCGCCATGGGGACGCGTGATTAAGCCCATACTCACTCGGAGAGAAGGCCTGTGCCCTTAGAGCTGCATTATTACGAAAGATTAAAGACGTAACAAAAAAAACTGCTACCTACCTGCTTGACCTTTTTTTATAGCAAGATATAAATAAATAAATAAACATTTACATACAGGCACATACATTGCTTCTGGCCCCACACTAGGATACCCTGTGTCGTGGGAACCAGAAACAACGACATCACAAACATGTAAACATCCAAGACCTGGGGTTTTTTTTATACCCAGCCGGGATTAAAACCCGGGACCTCTCGCATGGTATGCAGATGCACTACCGCTGCGCTACGAGGTCGTCATATGGTACTAGCAAACCTATTGCATCATGGCGTCGCTTAGCAAGCAACACCGATCAAGTTGAAATTTGACGATTTTTACACATTCGCAGAAGGTTTCGAGCAGAGTCTGCGGGTGCAAATTTTAACCTCCTTAATCCTAACCCTGAAAATAACATTTAAAAACCATTGTTATATTCAAGGTCAGCGCTGGGGAAGTTAAGCTCAAACCGAGCAAACTATAAAATTCATGCAAACAGGCTAATCAGCGGCCGTTGTTCAAAAAATTGTAACACCGCACAAATACTTTTTCTATGGAAAACTGTTTACGAAATTTAAAAGTTCTTTGTCTTTTAAATTTTTTCCCTGTAAAGTAGGGAAAAATGACTTATGCGGTGTTGGTTGCTGACGAATTTGAGTGACGAATTAGAGAGTTTTGTAGACATGGGAAAAAAGGATAGAAATTGACTAGATAAGTATTGGCGTCTCGCTTTTACAATAAATTGTGTGAGAGAGACGAAAATAGTTATTCAATAATAACAATTATCATTGTTAAGTTAATACTTTACATACATACATAAACTCACGCCTGTATCCGAGAGGGGTAGGCAGAGACCAGGGACTGCCACTTGCCACGATCCTGACAGATCACTTTCGCTTCCTCAGCATTCATTAGTCGTTGCATGCATGCACGCCGGTTTTGGGTACTTTTTATATTACCTTTGCTAATACATGTAATTGGTCGACTTAATACTTAATAATTTTAATACTTTACCCAATAAATAATCGCGATTAGACCCGTTAAATGTATACTAAGTAGTTATCCAATCCCTTTCTAACTACTACATTAAAACATGGAAATACAACCAGACTGATGCCATTTGTACAAATGTACGCAGTGGGAATCGAACCCATGACCTCCGGCATGGTAATCAGATGTGACATGGTAATCAGATGTGATACCGTTAGACTAACGAGGCAGTCGAACCTCTCTCTTGATGACATTTCTAAATTTACGCGTAAGTAATTCGTTAACTTTACCTGATCACACGTTAACTGGTTCACGAAAAATCCCAAGTAACGTTCCCTTTAAATATCCAAAGAAACAGCCGAATCAAGGTACCCAATACCCATAGCACAGGTAATCCTAGTTTGGGAGCCAGTAACCATTTTTTTTGTTACCGTTTTAAAATAAAGTTCTTTTTATTTTATTTTATCCACACTAATATATCCTAGGAGCAGTAATTACCCCTGCAAGATGGCGGTGGCCGGTAATTGTCTGTTTCCTGAGAAAAGCCCGGTCAGAAAATGGCCGGTCCCTTGGGCCCTTTAGCTGTGGCTTTGCTGTGTAGGTACTAGCCACTCTACTATTAAAGTGTAAGAGCTAATGAAGGTCAAAGACACCACGTGATGTGACCCTGCCATTTATCTTCCATTCGTTGTACTACAACGCAGTAAGAGAATCGAGGTCCTGTAGGTGCCTCTTTGTAACAAAAAATGAATGATTGAAATTAGATAACGTGGTAAAGAATTACGTGCAGCTGAAAATACATAAAAAAATATAACGCACGTAGTTGGTACGTAGGGAGGTTGTAACCTCATCCTTTTTTTGAAGTCGGTTATAAATATAGTACAGTTACCATTATCATCCAGTGTAAAACCGTTCTGTAGGCAGCATCGTCCTAGACACAACGTGACTAGCCTAGGAATTATTCTTCCACCTGCCCAGCATACTGATTAGTGCTAACCCTTTCGCTAAAGAAAGACTTTTTCGACCCGACCCAGTGTGTCCAGCAGTGAGGAGGTTTGGTTTTAGATGAATACTGACTAAGGCGAGTCTCTAAACGCACAGAATCATATTAGTACGATGATGGTTGTTTCATTGACACATTTGGTAGTCTTATAACCAATCGCATTCCAATAGTATAACCCGTGCAACTTAACTCGGCGCCTCGCGCGATTAGACCATCGTCGCGAATGAAGCCTATCTAATTGGCGCAGGTTATGCTAAACAGAGGCAAATTACAGCAACTGCCGTATTAGACAATAACAAAGTGGCCGCCAAGAGTAAAACGACGATCGATGGTCGGACAATATCGTTGTGTGACTGCTCCGGGAGTATTAATACGTAGCCTATATACGTCCCACTGTAGGGAACAGACTTTCTCTCAGAGGGAGAGAGAGTATCTCTGGTTGTATTACGTCCTCGTATCTACGTACGTACCTCGCTTGGGGCGGTGCCGTGGAGAGTGCGCCGGCGTGCTGGTGCCGGAGCTGTCATGGCTGCTGTCGCCGGGCGCCAGCGTCAGCACGGCGCCGGCGGGGCAGCGCTCCCGGCTCCGGCTGCGCTGCCACCGGCTCTGCAGGAAGAGGGAGAGTTAAGTTCCTATATTACAAGGAACTTAATCAATCAGCTAATCAAACTGCACACATTTGTTCTGTGAGCCGTAGAGAAAATATGAAACTGTTGAATGAAAGTGCTGCAGTATGAAATGTTAGTTTATGGAAAGTCTAAGTACCTACCTATTATAAGAAGGGTAAATTCACTGGGACCATAGTAAATAGATTTCCTCATAGTAGACAAGTTATTTTAGCATCGTATGACAGATTACCACTCGCGAACTTACGCGCACCATATCCAGAACGATTCCAATCGTCTAACTGTCAAATTCCATACTAATTGGTATCGCAAACGTCAGGATTCCTACAGAATTTAGTGCGCTTGATTAGATCTCTGGTCCATCTGTCACAATGGTCCAGCGATGTGCGGGTGGCATAATGTCAATCTAAAATATTCCAGAAGTACTTATGAGGTTAGAGACTAACAGTACAAAAGTAAAAACAAGTCCGTTCTCGTGTCGTACCCCGTCAACCGCCCGTCGGCTGCACGAAGCCGGACTTCGTTGCGTTAGTACTATAGTCTCAGGACTTTGTATCGCTTTGTAACCTTGAAAGTAGTATTTTAATTTGTATCGCTGCGCGGGGGCAGGGCTTACGTGGTAGCGTCCCTGGTTGGTCTAACAGTAACGGCTGAAACGCACTAGCGGTTACTTAGCATGCGAACAAATACCCGCCTTTACAGATATGAAAAATATCCACTAGTCCGCTAGTGGAACTGTCTAGTTGAAATCCTGGGAAATAACTACCTAAATGTGTCGGTAGATATGTTACACATTACACTGTAGGTATATCGATATAGCTGATCATCCAAAAATCCAAAATTGAAAAATCTGCTTCATAGAATGGACGTAATTCACACATTTCCTACAATTTTCTTTCACGTAGCAGTGATAGTTTCCGAGATTTTGTATTGTGCATTAATCAGTCAGTCAACCAATCAGTCTATACAATGGGTTGTAACATATTCAATGGATGTAACTACGTATAAATTACTATGTCGGCTCTAAATCACCTAAATTAGCTATATCAGCTGTAAATTAAGATTCCCTACGCCTCATACCGATTGTCACTATAATTGGAATTCAAATTATTTATTGCCAACAAATATATCGATTGGCAAGTAACTATAAATTACTATGTCAGCTCTAAATTACCTAAATTAGCTATATCAGCTGTAAATTAAGATTCCCTACGCCTCATACCGACTGTCACTATAATTCGAATTCAAATTATTTATTTCCAACAAATATATCGATTGGCAAATTATCGGTAGCGATAATAGATTATCTATTAGGTCGAAAGCACAGAAGTTTGTATCGCTATCACCCTATGTACTTACTTACATAGACTTTGCAGCCAGATAAATACTCTCCAAGTGGCAAAATTCCAAATGTACGGTTGCGGAGTCGTTTGACCAAAGTGGTTTTATTTCTAGGTCACAGCGAATGTAAATTAGTGCAGTTCTGTACTCTGCGTACACCGAATTTACATGGATCTTGAAATAAGCTGCCAATATGTGACCATTTATATCAACCAACCAAACTAACTCAAGGTTTCTGGTACGCTAGCAGTCTGTCAATCTACTGTTAGATGTTAATGTTTCTACTAACAATGTGCAGTGGTCAGTTGTTTATTCCATAAATTATAGTAATTTGGCCAACTGACAGATGTTAACACTAATAATATAGTGTTAAGGGATTGTTAACTAGTGGTGGTAAGGGGTGTGGTACATTGATTGATAAGATAATATAGTGTAGGTTATGCTTACGAAAGTTTTATTCAAACAATAACTCACCTTGAGAAGAACCCAAGTTTCATTTGTCACATGGTTAGTGATAAGTGTAGTGGTATATTAAGAGGTAAGATAATAATGTGTAGGTTGCGCTTACGAAATTTGTATTCGAATTCAAGACTTAACTTAAGAAGAACCTAAGTATCATTTGTCACATGGTAAGTGGTTAGTGGAGTGGTAGATTGAGGGGTAAGATAATAATGTGTGGGTTGTGCTTACGAAAGTTTTATACGAAATCGAGGCTTAACTTGTGAAGAACTTGAGTATCAATTTTATAGTCACAAATCGAAATGCGCCTCTTCCACATTAGGTATAGGTAATTAGATTTTGTTATAAAAGAGCAATTTCCAATTCATTGCACTTACGTGAAAATAATCGCGAAAAGCCAGATAAAAAAATCACCTTCATTTCTTTAGCCTATTCTTTCACCTATTCTTCGTTAGGCGATTTAGGGTAAGACATAAATTATTATTCCATTATTATAACCATTCGATGTTATAACGACTGAACTCGATGTTATCAACCAAATTAGGTACGGAAATTACGATTTCATCGGTCCCGAAACCGCGAAAGTCCTTTACAACACTAGTCGACGGTCCATGTCCGGTTATACAAAGGCACCCCCGAACAAAGATCAGACAATTCCCGTCAAGACGAAGTTATTTTCCTTGCGAAATTGTATCAAAACGTCCCCCAGGCGCGAAGGCTCAGTGTCGGTTGAAAAGGCTAAGAGTAAGACGAAAACCTCTGTAAGGGTTTTACAATGAATGCACATCTTTAGGTGTACACGTGTGACACGAATGATGTCTCCGACTCACAACGTAGGCTAACTCCACATCAATTTTCTCTGTTTTGTGCTCCACACGCTTTGTACAATCTAGATTTTAAGTTAGAATTCATTAATGCCCGGTTCCTATATTCAAGAACGACTCGTTTTGCTTACGGATGGTTAAAATCACAGATATAGATAGACATCTGTGGTTAAAATGTCTACTCAAGTATTCCTCTTAAAAACGGTTTCGAATAACGTACCGTACGATAAATGTATGGAGATAACAATTTGTAAAGACCCTATACAATTTTTTAAACATCCACCAGCTATTCAAGTTACGGGACGCTTGTTCAGGATAAGTTACCGATTACCAATAACGAGTTGTTAAATATAGGACCCAGCATTTAACCAGCATCGGTAGCACTTGTCTCTTGCATATTCCTGACCCCCTTACATTACACCCAGTGTTCAAAGAGCTAAGCTAAATCTGCTTTAAAAAGACCCTGACAAACTGTTTGCAATTGCTTCATTAGGTCTAGATACAAAAAAGCCTCATTCTCTTAGTCCAGGGCCTCGATTCTGTTAGTGCATTGTAGTATAATGACAGGTACACTGTCACGTGACCCTGACATGTTTTTGATACCATTGACGCCTAGAAGGTTTGATACGTGTGCCCGCGTAGACTTAAAGCAGCCATGAAATTAAATCGCCATGTTCATGCAGTTGTCATGTTACTACAATGCATTAACAGAATCTAGGGCCTGTACAATACAATCAATGACCGATTCATGGTCGCGTCACGTGACATGTTTTTACCCGACTGCGACAGAGCCCAAAAAAAGGGTAATGTCTTTAATGTTTGTGTTTATATATAACTTCCACACACCACAATCACTTGACCTAGTCCCAAGCTATGGCTTTAACTATCTTTGGCTCGTACGTATGTTTGTAAATATGTCTGATTCTAATCGTAACTTCTTAACCCTCTTTAAATTGTCTTTTTGACTATTTTAACAAATCTCAATCGATTCGTCGTGTAATGTTTGCTCTCTTTGTAGTGGCATAGGCTAAAATCCGCAAAACTCCGACAAAAAACAATAAAAAAAAAAACAAAATAAAAAATTACCAACAACCCGACTGCTTAGCGTTAACTAACCAAAATAAAAAAAAAACTCATTACCTAGATTGGTCCCGCTTGCTTAGAAGATAGTGAATGCTCAACAGTCAGCTTCTTTGGTTTGTTTTATTTCAGTTTTTTCATACCATTGACGCCTAGAGGGTTTATTAGTACGTGTGCGTGCGCAGACTTGAATAGGCAATCAAATTAAATCGACTCGTTAATGCAGTTGTCATTACAACAAATTACAATGCATTAACAGCATCTCGGCTTAGGTATAAACTACTGCAGGACTTGACAAAACTAACCGCCAGTTCCCTTTCATTTTCCTTGGAAACCCTGAAAATTTTATTTAAGATCAAGGAAAGTAAAACGCTTGGGCCAAATGAAGGGAACATTTTTGTCAAAGGGACATTTTATTCCTTTATAGTAACGAAATCAGTCGCTCTTGAGAGTTAAGAAAGTCGATATATTTTTAGTTTACACCACGTTTTTTTATGCGCTGACGACGCATGTTTCTATGAACGCGTTTTCCGCGCGTTATCAACGCGTATTAGCAGATTATAGACGCAAGGATCGTGTGCAATGCGACGTGCCGGTGGCCCTGCGTTTGCTGACCGTCCTGATTGCGTTCTACGCACGTCATCAGCGCGTTCAAAAAACGTCGTGTGCAAAGGCCCTAACTCTGTTTCAAATAGAAACATTTCTAATTAGGATATATTCTATATCATTCGTCCAGAAATGTTTTATGAGTTGTAGCCTTTGATTGAACTTAGCTGAATTTGTCCAGTAAAATGAGTTACCTGAATTCCCGAATCAATTTAATTTTAATTGTAGGTAATAATCACTCACGCCCATATCCCAGAAAGGAGGGGTTTTTTTCTCTTTTGTTTTCCCGAAACCGGCGTGCGCGCATACAAGGATTAATAATGAAGCGAGTAATTTTTCGCTCTTAAATTATTGGATAACAATCATAGTCAAATAAAATACTACAAGCAGGAGCGTTTTTAATCAGTAAGCCTATCTTACTGATTATAAAGTAGATGGATTACCCTAATGGATAGATTAGGCATGAATTCTAGGTTATACGTGCCTACCTAAAGAAGTTTGGAGTTATTTTGTCAATTTTTTGTCAGTAAAACCCCAGTTTTACTCATAACGGTCATAACGTCACAGTTTCTGTGTTATTTTAAATAGAACACTTAGAATTTGATTTATTTTGATTTTAATATTTCTGTATTTAAACGATTTTATTTTCATATTAAGGCCCATTCACATCCACGGTGCTTTCATCTGGCATACGTTGTAAGTACATATTACCCCATGAGCTCCTTGGTCCAGGTTAAAAAAACGCAGTTTAAGTATTTTATTTATTAAGTACTAAATAAACATAAAATCCTATAAACTTATTATGTACCCAACTACGAAACAACCTGTCCAGATTTCTACATTAATGAGGTAAGTCGTTACAAAACATTTAGAAACAAAATATCCCTCTACTTTTTCACACTCATAGTAATTACTTACATGCAAATTGCTTTTTAAGTGAGTGTGTGGAGTAAACATTTTAACTACTATCATCATCATTGTTTCTTGCTCATTTTTGCCTTTCAATTATGGCTGATGTCTGTCCAAAATATAAGTACTGTTTTTTTTGTAATGAAGATCGGAAGAAGTTGATGTTCCAGATTTGGAAGATTTTTTTTAATAATTTATTATTAATATTTTTTTCTGTTTGCCCGAGCCTCCTCTGCGCTTGGCCAATTAAAACGTACTGAAACCGCCGTCCATTACAATATTCTGTCCAGTGATATGTTTCGCCTTATCGCTGGCGATAAATTCTATCGTTGCAGCCACTTCTTCCGGCTTAATAAACTCTCCAAGCGGCACACTCTTCCTAAAGTCTCTCCCGAACTCCTCTGGGTCAATATTAGCTCGCTCGATGATCTTTGTGCCAGTGACGTACCCCAAGGCTAAGCAGTTGGACCTGATTTTCTTAGGTCCGAGCTCGTAAGCAACGCATTTCGAAAACTGTTGTATGGCTATCTTTGACAGACTGTCGGTCAGCAGACCTTCCCAGTACTTCACTGCTTCCACGCCCGATATGTTCACTATATTACCTTGGCTAACTTCCAGTAGCGGAACGAACAGTCGGGTCAAATTGAAGACTGATCTCAAATTGGTATTGATGTGCGCATCAAAGGAGTCAATCGTAGCTGTGTAAATATCATCAGATATGAAGACTCCCGCGTTGTTTACAAGGACATCTAGTCTTCCAAATGTTTGCTTAGTAACCTCGACGATTTTTTCACAATCACTATCTTTGCTAACGTCGGCTTGGATAGATAGAGCTTTGTAACCACTGTTTTTGCTACATATGTCCGTAGCTTCATCCAAACTTTGTTTGTTGCGGCCAATGAGGATCACTTTCGCACTGAGTTTGGAGAAGTGTAAGGCTGTCGCTCTTCCTATGCCTGAGCTAGCTCCGGTTATAAGAACCACTTTTCCATCAAATGCCATGTCTGTGTAATGTGTATAGATTTGAACGTGGTCAGAGGAAAACTGCGTGGAAACTGATTGTCCATCTCGTTTTATACTGTCGTTACTGTAAGGTAACTATAAAAAGTGTAAAGATAATATTATAGTCTAAGATAAGCTATAAAATGATAAAGATGTTTTATTTTGTAATCTTTTCCTTATCCGCTAATTAGCGTAGTCTTGAAATAAAATATACGATGCTAACTTGTGTCCAAATTATGGTAAAGGAATTAATAAAATATTTTAATAGGTAAAAATTAAGAGCCGGTTATTAGATGGTTTTACTAGAGTTGAGGACGAACGGTGGCATAATTATTTTTACAGTACCGCAGTTGTATCGCAAGTAAATTGAGTTACTGAACCATGGACAGAGAAAACTAACATCCTTAAGTACCTACTTAGTACGTGAATGATTTTTTTTTGTTAATCATGGTTAACTGAAATTATATTTAGATACGATGAAAAAAGGGGAGGTAAAAGGGGAAAAAATAATCGGACACTGAACTCGAACCGGGATCTTCTGGTTTCGGGACCGCCCGACTTCCCAGCTGAGCTGTTACAACTTTGTAGATATTGGCGAAATCTACTTTCGTATTCTAATGATATTGTAGCAGTTTTTCATTGCCTTAAATCACGGATAAAACAACGTTTTCTAAAAATGAAACCTAGCTAGATCGATTTATCGCCCCAAAACCCCCTGGATACTAAATTTCATGAAAATCGTTGGAGCCGTTTCCGAGATATATAATATAATATGTGTATAAGATATATATTGTATATATAGATAGATTATGGAAGCGTTGGTAGCCTAGTGGGTAGAACATTGGACTGGGAAGCGGGAGACCCAGGTTCGATTCCCAGTGCGGGCATGTACTTATGACTTTGTTTTCTAAGTTATGTAAATTTGTGAAGTTATAGTAGCAATACAACTCGCTAACTGTGAAGGAAAACATCCTGAGGAAACCTGGGTGTCAGAGTTATTCACATAGCTCAGTGCTTGAAATCGCCAATCCGCGGTGGGCACGCGTGGTGATTAAGTCCATACTCTCTCTCTGAGAGAAGGCCTGTGCCCTACAGTGGGACGCATATAGGCTGATTATGGTAGTAGGGATATCCCTTATGATCTAGGTAAGTAGTCAAATTTATTCTATCCTAGGTCTTGAAGTATTCTTCATTTGTGTAAAGACAGGTTCTATAAGCACTTTTCTTTTAGATTGTGGTAAATTTAATATTTCCTTATAATATGTACTTAAGTATTCTTATTAAGGGTGTCCTTTACTCTTACTGTACTGTTAATTAGAAGTCATCACAATAATTATTACGTGCCAATATTTAGTAACAGCGGTAGCTTGCTAATAAACTAGCTTCTACTGTTGCTAGGACCTTGAATGACGTAAATGACTGATAACTTCCACAGTATAATATGGCATTGAATTACTAACATAGAGTAAGTGAAACGAAACGACGAAGATACATTACGTCTTTTATCAGACGCCACGATGTGTGCGTTGGATGGTTTAATTACCACACGTGCCCACCGTGGATTCGCCAATTCAAGTGCTGATGTATGTGAAGCACTAGGATGCCCTGTGCTGAGGTAACCAAGCAAGGACATCATAAACATAGAAATTAACCCAGTAAAATTTCGGGGCCGCCTGTCTCCCCCTAATCTGCAGATCGGTGGTGGACTGGATCTATCTTAGAGCTTGTGATAATACCTTTGTTCTGTATAGATTTTTCTTATTTTTATTTTCCCGCGGATTCTCGTACACGAACAATATGTTAATCTACTGTAAACAGCTCTCAGTTACTTTTGTGCAGGTATGCCTTTTGGCCAAACGTGCTAGCTAAAAACTGTCCTACACCCACCTTCAAGTTGGTGAAGAAGTGTTGTGTCCGGTGCACCACCGAGAGGGGCGCGTGGTGGTGATGGGCGGAGCGGGCGCGGGGCGGGGGGGAGGCGCCGGCCGCGCACGACAGCTCGGAGGCCGACTTCGACAGCCGCCCGCTCAGCGCCTCCGCGCGCTCTGTGGAAGGTGACCATTGTCAGAACACTCTAACAATAATTTGACAAAAAATGTTTTGTTCGAGAGGACAAAGTTGGGGAAGAAGTTTGGAGTCTACTGTACGACTGAGAGCGGCGGGTGGTGGTGGTGGGCGGAGCGGGCACGGGACGGGGGGAGGTGCCGTGACAGCTCGGAGGCCGACATCGACAGCGTCCGCTCAGCGCCTCAGAATACGTTAGTTGATAAAAAATTTTTTGTTCTCATTCGGGAGGCCACAGTTGGATAAGAAGTCTTGCGTCTAGTGTAAGATCAAGAAGGGTGCGTGTTGGTGGTGGGCGGAGTGGGCGCGGGGCGAGGGGAGGCGCTGGGAACGCACGACAGTGCGGAGGCCGACTTCGACCGCCGCCCGCTCGGGTGACATGACAGCTGTCAGGAATCGCTAATAATATTGTTCTCAATCGGGAGGCCAAAGTTGGTAAAGATGTCTTGAGTGTAGTTTGTTGCACGGTATACCCTTTTTACAACGAATCTATAATAATACTAGCTGACCCGGCAAACGTTAATTGTCAGACCTGCCAAATACACACAATTCCATAAGAATCGGTGAAGCCGTTTAAAAACTCACAGAGAAATCAGAGATGGAGAGAGTTGGACATAGAAAAAATCTTTTTAACGATTTTTTGTAGCCTATATAAAGTCAAAGTCAAAAATTTTTATTCACTATAAAAACAAAATGTTTCCTTAATGAACGTCAAAGCTGTTAGTTTCATAATTAATAGATTATGCGGAGAAGAAGCTAACAAAGAAACTCCACATCTATTCTTTTCAAAACAGGTTTGCTTAATTAACAGAGTTTTCAACTTAAAGTTACACTACACTAGATACAATCGTTCCTGTTAACATTATTTAAATACCAGACATCCTTGTCTTCCAATTAATCCTTAATGTTATAATAGGCTTTTTTGCACAGAGTATGCTTAATACATTTTTTAAACCGCGTCGATGGTAACTCTAATATATCTTGAGGAATCTTATTGTAGAACCGTACACAGTGCCCCATAAAGGATGTATTAACTTTTGCAAGTCTAAAACGTGGAAATGACAATTTATGTTTATTCCTAGTATCAATATTGTGATGGCTACCAACATTTTCGAAACATACGACCCACTGCAGGGCACAGGCTTTCTCACGCGTGCCCACCGCGGATTGGTAATTTCGAGCGCCGATGTATGTATACACCTCAGACTCTAAGATTTTAAGACGTTTAGGATGCTATGAAAGGGTAAGCTCACACTTAAAACAAAATCTTTATTTTACGTAGGTTTAGATGTTCAACCTTTACAAGTTATGGAAGAGCGGGTTTCCCTGGCACAGGTACTTTACACTTAAAAGGGAATCCCAGCAAAAGTGAATGTTAGGAATAGAATTGGTTGGATGAATACTTAAATATTTTGTATTTTGTAAATGGGGCCCGTCAGAGCATGCATTTTTTGGGGCCTTGACATGGTTAATCCGGCCATGCTTACGATGGACCGTAATCACGTAATGATGGATGGGAATGAGAAAAACCTGTGAAGCCAAGCTAATGGCGTTTCACACAACACTCCCAACCCAAGCGACCCTCGTTGAAAGTTCCTAGCTTAGTGGGAAATAAAATGAGCATCTCTAAACAACGTACTTACTAGTCCCTTACGTCTGATGCACTCAGCATAACTTGTTATGTTTGGTTTTTCCTAGTGTACTTTTTTAATATAAAATTAAAAACCCTAATAGGTATTTAGTAAACTGCAAAGCAGTTTGTTGGCACAAGAAACTAAATAAGAATATTAAGTATTATCTTATCTTGTAGATCTCATTGAACTCATCGTCATTGACTAAAGAGAAATAAAGAATAAACAAGTGGCAATATCAATTATCCACCACAATAACGAAAATCACATAAAAAAAACCGACCAAGTGCGAGTCGGGCTCGCGGAGGAAGGGTTCCGTACCATTATCTATGCAACATTAGACACAGAGATCGAGAAAAAAGGGCAAAAAATCACGTTTGTTGTATGGGACCCCTTAAATATTCATTGTATTTAATTATATATTTTTGAAGCGAGTATAGAAATAAATATTCTGAATATTCAAGCGTCTACCTATTGCCGTTATTAATATCGAGCAAAAAAACGGCAAAAAAAATATCTTTGTTACATTTGTCCCCCTTAAATATTTATTTTATTCTGTTTTTAGTATTTGTTGTTATAGTGGTAACAGAAATAGATCATCTGTGAAAATTTCAACTGCTTAGCTATCGTTCATGAGATACCGCCTGGTGACAGACAGACAGACAGACGGACAGTGAAGTCTTAGTAATAGGGTCCCGTCTGGCGCCCTTCGGATATGGAACCCTAAAAACGATTGTTTTCACATGCATGCACGCAACAACAATCCATCACAGCACGTACTATTTGTTTAGTTCCGAGTAGTTCCGAATTCATTCCCCACAAAACAAAACAAACACTTCTCTAAAAAAATCACAGATTTCGTGCCTCACACGACTATTGTGCACATTGGAAATGAATCGAGTCCACAGATTAAAAATAAAAAAAGACACGTCGAGTCATAAATGTCATATGAAAAATGTCGTTCTGACTTTTTGACTTTTTTCAATAAGGTCAGGCTACTGAGGGGCAAACCCTTCTTGCCTTAACCCGATCATTTTTGATATCATCCTTCGTTTCCAAAATGTTTCACTATTTCCGCCATAACTTCTTTCGTTTTTGACTTTCTCGAATAATTCTTTTTGCACCTTACAACTCTCGTGAATACGCGTCTTTTTGAGCCTTTTCAGAGGTCACGGGTTCAAGTCCCGGCATTTGGCCTCTAAATAGGTTTTTAAGATTAATAATGCTTTAACAGAATTTAGGTCCTGTTTTCTAGGCTAACATATCGCTAAGTTTAAAATAATTAAAATGCGTGACACAAAAGCATATTTCGCTGACACGCTATGTTTCGTGTTGACTCTACGTTTAAAATGACATTATTATAGGTATATTTTTATTGCAAAGTCATTACCTACGTAGCGTAACTGAGTCTCTACCTGGACTCTTCCAGGCATGTAAGTTTCGAGTGCTGTAGTGTAGAGTGTAGCGCGTAGTATTTTTTAATGACTCGCGATAGTAATGCATAGTTATACATTTAAGTACAAATGTAATACAAATACAAAAAACTTTATTGTCATAAAAGTGTACATAGACAGAGCCTGGTTCTCAAACTATAATACTCTGGGTCTCCAGGCCATTGAAATTGGACACTCGAAAAACAGAGTATAAATTCTTTACGTCGAAATTAAGTTTAGATTTCTGATTATAAAAAAATATACGTAATACACTGCACAAACTAACTTATGTTAATCTGAGGTTAATATAATACTTTAACTACGGAAAAATAACGCAAATTAACTAAAATTTATATATTTTTTATTAAAAATATGTTGTAATAATTTTTATAATCAGAAATCTAAGCTTTATTTCAACATCATCATAAGCAGCCTATATACGTCCCACTGTAGGGCACAGGCCTTCTCTCAGAGAGAGAGAGAGAGAGTATGGGCTTAATCACCACGCGTGCCCACCGCGGATTCGCAATTTCAAACGCTGAGGTATTTGAACACCTCAGACACTCAGGTTTCCTCACGATGTTGTCATTCACCGTTAACGTGTGGTATTGTGCTACTTTAACGTCACAAATGTACGTAACTTAGAAAACAAAGTACTTAGTACATGTCGAGAATTGGTCCCAAGACCTCCCGAATGTGAAGCTACCGCTTTGCCACCACCGCTGAACTAATATAAACTTTTTATTACTTTCCCACCTGGTCACAACTTTTACGGTGGTACAGTCTTACCCGGAGTATACGCTAGACAAAGAAAACCACATTCGCGACTGCAAAATGTCGAAACAATGTTTTCTTCAAGTAAAGTCACGTGATGCAAAAAGAATCCTACTAATATTATAAATGTGAGAGTTTGTGAAGATTTTTATTACTCAATCAAACAATAACGGCTGAACGGATTTACATGAAACTCGGCGTACAGATAGACAAAGACCTGAATTGAAACATAGCATACTTTATGTCCCGGTACTGCGTTCCTGTGGGATAATATTTATTTTAAGTTTAAAGTGGATGGCGTTGTGTTTTAAAAATAGATGGCGTTGTGCAGAATCGTATAAACGGATTCAGCGGCGGTACGAAGTTCGCCGGGACAGCTAGTGGTAAATAAACTAGAAAGTTCAAAACACTAAAACCGGATTTCTGCGATGTCGCTCTTAACGAAGCTAAAAAAGTTGTAGACGAGAGTAGAGTATGACAAGATAAAAAGAAGCAAGATGAAAAGTACCAGAAACCGGCGTACGTGCCCGCAACGACTAATGATTGTTGATGAAGCGAAAGCGGTCTGTCAGGATCGTGGCAAGTGGTAAACCCTTGTCTTTGTCTACCCTTCGTCAGAATAAACAATGATTGCAATGATTAACATTCGCTGAGACCTACAAATAAAACCACTTTGGTCAAACGACTCCGCAAGTGCGTTTGGAATTTTGCCACTTTGGAGAGTATTTATGGCTACACGAAGTCTAGGTAAATAAACAGGGTGATAAAGAGACGCCCCTCTGTGATTTCGATCTAATTATAATAATACAGCCGATATACATCGCACTGTGGGGCACAGGCCTTCTCTCAGAGAGAGTATGGGATTAATTACCACGCGTGCCCACCGCGGATTGACAATTTCAAGCTGCTGCTGCAAACAGCTGATTAATTTTTCGCGATTTTAAATGTGGCTTCATTTTATAAACATGTTTACTGATAAGGCTGCTGTTACTCCTGTGTACTTTCCCTTCATGGCCCATAATTTTGGGACGCCCTGTATAGTCTGTGGTAACGTGTCTATGACTGAGGACGTACTTTGCTGCGTTCCGAATCGTGCACGATGCATTGTTCTTCATTTATTAACCTCCTAACGCCCAGCTTTTTTTTTACCCAAGTCGTGCTAGACACCTAAAGTCTTTTTAAAAGGTTTGCATGGTAGACGCCCAAAGATTTCGACGTTCGAAAATGTACCTTAAACTGATCATACAAACGTGGGATTTTTTTTTGGTGGATAAACCATGTGTAAATATGGTTTATTTATTTATTAATAATTTGATATACTATCATCAGCCTATCGATCTCAATAGACCGTGGAAGTGTGACGCCACAAATCTATTAGGGTTGTGGGCATGCGCATCGTGCCCACAAGGGAGGATGCGCGCTTGCGTAAATAGGCTCCATAATAGTAGTTTATGCAACTGTCATATAATGAAGGGTATTAAAACACGAGTGTGAGCGCAGCGAGTTTCATAATAGTAACGAGTGTTTTAATACCCGTGTTATATGCAGTTGCATACACTACTTTATCTTCACTAATGCAATTAATCAAACAACAAATTTATTAAATTAAATTCACGCGTACGTGTATAATCACAGTGATTTTGCCGCCATTAAAATTTAACCAATGAGAGCGCAGCTGCGCGCTTCAATAAAACGCGACCAACCTGATTGGCCCTGCAATCAAGTTGGTCGCGTTTTATTTATGTTATAATGAGATTTTACGATATCGATATGAATATTATACCATCATGTGAAATTGCTTAAATTGAGTGTTTTGTTGTCTGCGCTATAACAGTAGTAATTATAAGTCAAGTATTGAAAACATAAGTAGAATGTTACAACATTAGTGTAGATAAAAAATATAATTTTTGTTTCATTCCCACTGGACGCCGCAGTACCTACTTGACTTGTACGTATGGGCTCAGTCTAGGTGTAGTTTCATGTTTGTGTTGTTCTTGCCTGGTTACCATTGCACAGCGTATGCTAGTTTGTGACTGTGATGTGATTGTATTGTGTGGAATTTAGTATTATTGTACTGGATTGGAATTCTAATTCACATTGTTAGCATTGTGAGCTGTTTTGTAGATCTAGCGGAAACTAATGGTATTCAAAACCGACAGATAAGCCCTTGTAAGATGATAAATTGCACCTGGAGTAATTAATTTACGACACAGTGCCGTTTCGTGCCAACGAATTCGGTTGTAATCCTAGTGGAGCCATGTTTACAGGCAGAAACTTGGGGCTGTAGGTAGAGTAGGGTTGTTTAAAAATTAGGCCGTGGGCCATTTGTGAATTTATAGCAACAATACCACTCGCTAATGGTGAAGGAGGCATGTACCAAATATGAAGAGGCTCAATATCACTCGTTAACGGTGAACGATAACATCGTGAGGAAACCTGAGTGTCTAAGGTTTTCACATACTTTAGCGCTTAAGATTGCCAATCTGCGGCGGGCAATCTCTTCTAGCGAAGGCCTGTGTCCTAAAGTGGAACGTATACATAATTAGTTAGTCGTATCGGTACAACATAATACAACAATTCAACAAAACGAACTGTGTCTCTTACCTACAGCTTGGGGATATATTTTCTTATGTTACATTTCCCGTATTGTGTTTTTTCAGGCAATAAATTACGAAATAATAATAAGTTTTTCCTTGCGGGAGATGTGTTTGCCGATTTTATTCTACTTTTGTCAGTTGTGTCTAAAATCCTTGCTAAAATTAAACAGTTCTAGCAATGGAGAACTTGCACCAAAAAATGTTTCAATATAATCGGAGAGGCCATGTTAATAAATAAACATGGTATTTTTTTTTCTCTACGACTAATACTTTTCATAATATTATAACCTGTCGAAAAGTCAACGTAGTCACGTGGTACAAAAACGCGCCATACAAATCGGGCACAAACTATGTCGTTACAACTTGCGCGCAACGCCTTATAATGTGTGAAGCGTTTGTCAATATTTTAGTTACCTCGTAAAATAATGTTTTTATGCATCTACACCCTCATAAGAAAACGTTTGGAATTCAAGGAAAAAGACTAAATTTAATGAGTTTTTTATTATTATAGTTATCTTTATTTTTCACATTTCTTTGTAATCCCGTAAACCCTGAAAAAAGTTTCCTAAGTTTCTATATGTCTTCTATGGTATAAAAGCAATGTCACTCCAATCTAAGTTACGAGTAGATACAAGTTCCCTATGCAAACTTAGAATGTTCAAAATTCAGTAGATAGAGCATGAAACACACAGCAAACGTTCTATCTCTTTATTTTTTCTTTGCCTATGATATTGAAAATAATGACATCCTTTTTATACCTTTCATACAAATTATTTATATGTTTTGTAGTCGCAGTGGACTCACTTTAAAAAAGAGAAAGGTGACGAGGCTAGGTATAATTAACGTATGTTTTGTTGTGGATGTCCTGCTACTAAAATTGTTTGGACACCACTGTCATATAACATTGCGTGTCAGCTCTACAGACAGTACACAGGGCAACGTAGTAATGAAACTGTTCCATTACTGTTATTGCTCCAATTATAATATTGCGTCTATGGCCGTGATTTGCATGTAATATTAGAATTAGAAGTTTACAGATGATATTGGAGTTCGGAGATTCCACTATGTCCACACGGTGTTGAGGAACGTTAGGGTCATATTACCGTTATGCAGAACAGCCGAGAACTGGACGACGGTCAGTGTAACACACCAACCCGTTGGTCGCACGATATTGTTCAATCTGTTGAAGATCCTTGGATGCGGATGGCAATGGTCCGTGAGAGATGATACTTGGGGGCCCCAGCGGTGGGCAACCTATATTAGGCCTAGTAACGTATATTAGGATCCAAGATAGTATCCATTGCTCATTCACTGAGACATTAAAAAAGAACCTGGTGAAGTGCGAGTTTAACTTTCGCACCAAAGTAGTTATTACTTACTGGGTTGCGGCGAGTGCTTCTTGGTGGACATCACTCGTCGGAGCTCCTGTCAGCTGTCGCAGCGCACGCACGCGATCATCGGGCCGGCGGCTGCGCCCGCGCATCAACCGGCGAGAGGGGCGCGGGAGGCTGTGGGACAAAAAACATTTGGGTTACCAAACCGAGGATAAGATTAACAACAAAGACATATTAAAAACAAGGGACCATTAGCGTATTACACGCTGTACTATTTTAATTTTTCTATTTTATTTTGATCAGCTTCTTTGAATATGAGTATACATAGTTTTTTTTTTCAAATAGTAGATTATTTTTTTAATAGCCATTTACAGTTTTCCTTGAATGTTTACAACAAAGATTGCTGACACTAAAAAAAAGTTAAATTTATTCAGGGAAACAACCAATAGGTGAGTTTGAATATGCAAACAATTTTATTTTAAATTATTAAATCTATGGCAAAAATTATGGCGACTAAGGAAATAAATTACCAGGGCCATCCCCTGGTAATTTATTTCCTTAGTTACCAGGAGACCTGCAGCAGCGTCTTCCTGAGATTCCAACCGCATACTGCGATCGCCAACCCGCTTGCCAAGCGTGGCGATGATGGCAAACCCCTTCATGGTTAGAAAACCATGAAGGAGGCCTATGTCCTGCAGTGGGCGTCAAATGGCTGATGATGATGGCAAAAATATATGATATGATATATTTAATAAATAAAATAAACATATCCAGGTACTTCATTTTTCTTTTATAAGCACTTTATTGTGAAGTTACACGGTATGGTGGAATCAGCAACTTTGCATGTCCCAATTCGTTTTCAAAAGGAGGGGGAAACGAAAGGGTGAGAAGTGGCGTTATCAAGCATTTAAGGGCCGGCTCGGTACTAACTAGCGCCTCATATTCTATAAAAATAATCTTCTTTTATAATAGATAGATAGATGGAAAGATAACTCTTTATTGCACACCAGTAATTTAATATTTAGATTTTCTTTAGTTATGTTTAATTATAAACAACGAGCTTGAACATGAAAAAAAAAAATTTTATAAGGTAATTATTATCCAATTCTCAATAGTATAAAATCGAAAGAAAGGAAGAAAGAAAGAAAGCAAGAAAGAAAGAAAGCAAGAATCAAATAAAGTAAGAATCAAATAATGAAAGAAGAGATTTATTTAAATCGACGGTCTTATCGCTGAAAGCGATCTCCTCCAGTTAACCAACAGATAGATAGATGATTTATTTATTTTCACTTGCACACACACAATAACAGCAGTTCAAACAGTAGAATAAATAGCAAGGATAGCAAATTTTGTGCACGTTATTATGCACACTAAAAACCCACTATTATATGCAACAATAGCAGAAATTACAGAAGCAATATTATGATGAAACATATACAAGGTTATTTCTGAAATACGAAATTCCTGACACAACTCAATAAGAGTTTTTGTTGTGCCACAACTTTTGTTTTATAAGATTATGCTCTAATTTTTATTTTTGGATAAGTAATTTTATTAAATTCGCTTGAAATTGCAAGGTACTACACACTACAAAAGATCGCGCCTTTTCGATTGCTTCACGAGCATGGCCTTAAGTAAGTACTTAATGAAATAACGTTATAAGGCAACCTTTCCTCATTTAACACGCAACATTATTCACCCCTGGAAGGTTTTATTAACGCGAGTATATGCTTGCAGTGTGTATCGATGTGGCGGTTTGACGATTCACTATTTAATGACAGGGGGCCAGTCTGTCAAATGCATAGTTGCTCATAATCGTTGTTCCATTTACTCTATTGGTATTCTACTAACCAATAGTGGTAAAACTCGTGTAACTTAACTCAGAGCGATTCGATCTTCTTTGCGTGGAATACCTATTTAACTACCCGACTGCGGCGGAGCCCAAAAGGATGTTTTTGGTTCGTATGTATGTAAGTATGTTCGAACTAAACTAAACAAATGTTTAATGAGCTGAACCAAAATTTACAACATATTCTATTCGATTCTATGTTCCCTCATAACTCCTTAACCAATGGTCAGATTTTGACAAATAAATTCTCAATCGATTCGTTGTGTTTGCCCAAATGTCATATAAAATTATAGTAGCTATATAAAATGAGCATAAATCGAAGCATACAATAAAAAAATCACTAAAAAGACAAAAATAAAAAAAAACATAAGTAACAACCCGACTGCTGAGCATTTACCACTAAGCAGGCGGGACCAAAATTCATTAATGAAACTCATTGCCATGTACTTAGGTTGGTCTCGCCTGATTAGGGAAATTTTAAAAGCTTAAGCCGAATATTTTGACTTATGCTGCTTTCGTAATAATTTTAAAGCTAAAAAGAACAATTGCATCTAGTAAACCGGAAGTACGTCATTATTATTATTATTATTATTAAATCCTTTATTGCATATAAAACAGAAAGTTTTGCACATAGGCGAGCTTAATGTTACTTAGCATTGCTAAGGAAGTACGTCACAACCTTACATGATCTATAGCAGACTGTAAATTTGAGGCTAAATATTTATTCACTTGGTACTTTTTGAAACTACATGCTTGATTCAACAAAATAAATGTCACCTCAGTCTACCGAGATCACGGGACTTGCAAAAGTACCGAAACGTCCGAAAATTGTAAGCTGAAAAATAAACGAGTAAATACGCAAGTTCAATTTTTATTATGTCTAGTGCTCGTGTTAACCTTAGAAAATACTATTACTAATTGTAGCTTATGAAACAGGACATTGATATTACGTGCATCCGGAATAGCATTACGGGTCCTCTGAAAAGCGGAGAAGGCGCTTTCTTTCTAAAGTTTACGCCCCTGAAACCCCCACGGACCCATCGTCTCGACCCCAAACGGTGCAAATAAATAACTGTCTCCAAGGAGAGCTGTTGGAGGACAGATGTTTTTATTCAGACTCGGCGCATTTTTGAAACAATAACCTGTCATGTAAGCATTCCAGTCATTAGACCACAGCAAACGAGCTTTAGTCATAAGCCAGATAGGAAAAGCAACGTCCATTGTTGGTGAGCTACAATAAGCACCGCTGTCGACCGGAGAAGATACGGACATACTATTCTAAACTGGAAGCTTGTTCTCTTAAGAGTGAAGGAGGATTTTTGAACTGTCTTAAACAGGTCTCATTCCTCTAAAAAAGAGCTTACAACTGTAAGGTTTTAAGCATATATAGATTATATTATTATCGGCGGATGGCTACAGTCAAAATTATAGTCAAAAAGTTATCGGTGAAACAACTGTAGAGTTCAGAAATGCTAGTACAATTTTTTCAGCAAATCGTATCCAATATACCTGCGATGTCAAATTACAAAACTACCAAGTAATAAATAACAGTCATTTTATGATGTCCGTCTGTCGAAGGTTGATATATCGGTTAGTTACCCGGCTTCCAACGATTCAACAAAAAAGTATTATCAAATACAAAAGTGCTGCACCATTTTTTTTTAAAAGGTCGTTTATTAAGTTATACCTTTGATTTGACAGTTGAATCTACTAGATCTGAGAAAATTTTGTGGTGAGAATGTAAATACACCCAAACACTCATGTAGATATAAATAAGGTCTTTCGTTCATGTAACTCACTGTGTTTGTTCATATCACTCATTCTGTTGATATGAACAAACACGGTGAGTGACATTTTATTTATTTTATTTTATTAAGGATATCAACAGCGAAAACAAATAATTTGATTACAATAATAAAGAAACAGTTCACAAGGGCAATAACAGACATCCACAAATAGGCATGAGCGAAAAACGAACGATTCTTGATGCCACTTACTCTGTTCATTCATGTCACTCACTTTGTTCACCCGTATTATATACGACATTTTTATAATTCACTTTCTCCTAAAATACAGGTTTTTCGCCTAGTTTAGGAGCTAGGATGCAACAAGTAATAATTTTCCAACCCTAGATATAAACAGAACTGAATAGAATAACATTTGTTATAACTAACATTTGTCGATCGTATACCTATTTTATTTTTAATCAAATAAACTTTTTTCTCCTTCTCTCAGAGAGAGAGTCATGGGCACCACCCGTCCCACCATGGATTGGGAATACAGGCCTTCTCTCAGAGAGAGAGTCATGGGCACCACCTGTCCCACCGTAGATTGGGAATTTTAGACGCTGATGTAACTATGTGAACACCTCAGGTACTTAAGTTTCCTTACGATGTTTTCTTTCACTGTGGCTACTACAACTTAGAAACCATTATTAGTAAATGCTGGTATCGAACCCAGGACCATTTAAATATGAGGCCAACGTTCAACCGATGCATTATTACTGACTTACACGTTTACAAAAATGACACGGGTGTCTAAGATAAGAATATTTTTTATTGTACACCGGAAAAAAGAATTATCGGTGTCTACGGGATTATGAAACTGAAACACTTTTGTCTTCAATTATACACCCACATCGTTTCAATGAAAAGAGATTCAGTTAAGAGATAATTTAAATTGGCTTTCATTATATAAAGCGCTAAGCAAAAGTCATAGCGACAGTTTATTCATAACATAACAAAAAGAAAACTAATTGAAATAACAAACTGGACTTAATTAATATATAAATTATAAAAATATACAAATAACATAAATTCTATGTTTACAAATAAAATACCTGCCCCAGGTCACTGTCCCGCGGTAATGAGCCCAGGACGCTGGCGACGTTACCTCTTTGGATGGCCAGGCTTATCCTCTGGCCGAGGTACGCGCCAGCCCTCTGGTCTCCCGATGCGTCGATTAGGCGTGCCGCTAAGTCTTTGAACAGCAGGCGCGCCTCTGGGCCCCAAGTGCCTATGGTTTCGACCCCAAACGGCGCAAATATGTAATTGTTTCCTATTGAACCGTATTTGCGCCGGTTGAGGCTTTCGGCCGCGCCAGCCGCTGAACCAGCGGCTCTTCCACTCTGGGAAACATGAGAGGGTGCCAGCGTGTCAACGCATGTAGCGTCCCATACTAGCGGCCTCCCATGTTTCCAGGGGATCAATGTCATACCATCGGGCCTTTTATCATCGTCGCGGATGATGCCTGGAGGTTCCAGCGTGGCCGGAACCCCGCCTGTGGCAAAGGCCCTCAGGATGATATCATTGAGAGCCGCGTGGCGGGAAAGGCGGCCGGCGCTCCGCTGACACGACAGACCATGGTGGCCCAGGCGATCGACGTCGGTACCGCAGGGGCAGCGATGGGGCACAGTGATTGGGCAACCCAGTCGCAGACCGATGGCGGTGCTAAAAGAGGTGTTGTCCATCAGGGTCCTTATAGACGCTGATAGGTGGGCCTGCAACCAGTAGCCCGCCTCTCGCTCGGACACGGCCAGCAGGCGAGCGCGTTCCACGTCACTGGTGCAGGAATGGATTAACCTGCTCTGCACCAGCTCGCAGAGGGGCCCGTCCCACTGCCTTTGGATGGTAGGATCCTTCGGCGGATCCTCATTAGGGCAGGCCAGTCTCCATGCCTCTTTGGCTTCCCCACAGTATGAGGCCTCAATGTCACCCAGAGAAGAGCTAACAATTTTCTTGTACAAGGCTTCGATACTGTGGATGGACAAAAAGGCAGGCAATGCGACGCTACTTACCTTCCTGACTCTTAGGCCTCCATATCTTATGGGGAGTGATGCCTGGAGCCAGGAACGTTCTGGTTTATTTATTATTATTTTTTTGTTTTTGGTTTGGTTTTTTGGTTTAAGCGATTGCCTTCATTTTACTATTGGGTTCTAGTACCCACAATGGGCATTGTTTTAGATAGTGACGATACTTAGTAAATTATACGGCATTTTAAAGCAATAAAGTCAGTAAAGATACAATCATAAATTAATACAATTTCATTATTTCTTGTATATTGGGGTTTCGATGTCCTTGTCTGGTTAGCAAAAAACAGGTTGTCCTGGTTTGGGAGCAGGACAAGTGATTACATTGTGTGAAAGTTATTATTATATTTGAGAATAATAAGTCTCTGCCTTATTCGACCTTAAAACGTTTCGTTTTACAAGTTAAAACGGTTATAAATATTTAAATATTTTATTTTATTAAATATTTCTGCGTGAAAAGGAACGTTTCGTTAGTTGTTTTTTTTTGACAATGTTACCATAATTAGTTAGTTAGACCTGAGATTTCCGCATTAACCTCATCTTTGGGTCATTAACATAAACATAAACATTTACATACAGGCACATACATTGCTTCTGGCCCCACACTAGGATACCCTGTGTCGTAGGAACCAGAAACAACGACATCACAAACATGTAAACATCCAAGACCTGGGTTTATTTTTTGTCCCCAGCCGGGATTCGAACCCGGGACCTCTCGCATGGTATGCAGATGCACTACCTCCTCCACGTAGCTAGAGGATGCTACGCCGGAAAACCGGAATACCGGATAAACCATTAGCATTTCAAAAACCGGTTTTGTATACACTTAATACCGGTACTTCGGTATTACTGTTGAATCTCTTAATTGTGTTGAAAATCAGAACAACGCACGCTGTTCGACTCTAGATACGAATAATGCATTCATAATTTAAAACATATTAAGACTTTTCCAGCGTTTCAATCTGACTTTACCAGATTTTGGTGCACTTTCTAAATGTAGAACTCAGGATTTCTAAGCTTTCGTGCGTTTGAGAACTACCTCCTAATGCTTGGATAGTTTGGAATGGGGACTTTATAAGTTTGCAGTTCGTTCTTGTTGATTTAGTCTTGGTCCTGCTGGAGCGCTGGCACGGTTAGCCAGATGTTGCAGGTTCAAGTCCCGGCATGGGTGTTAAAAGAGTGGAATTTCTACTACAACTTCACAAATGTCTGTAACTTAAAAAACTAAGTCATTGTTTTAAGTAACCTACTATTTTTAATTCTCAGGTACCTGGGTTCCTTACTAATTCTATTGGTTCATATAATTTATTTCCTTATTTATTGGTAACTTATGTCGTTATAATAATGATTTAAGCTTTTGTATACAGGTTTATTCCTAGTTTAGGCTACTTTTTTTTTTGCTTTTACCTATGTTAATAAATTTAATTATTGTATACACTTTATACCTACGATTTTATGAATAAATTATATCTATCTTTTAAAAACCTATTTAGAGTCTAAAAATTCACCCAGGACGCCGGGACTTGAACCCGCGATCTCTGGCTGACCGTGCCAGCGCTCTCCCAACTGAGCTAATGGGCTAGTGCAAGCATCGATGAAATTTCGAGCCTCTTTACAAACTTTCTCTGTATTACGTACAGGCAGCGACATCTGGCCGAAGTGAATTGCATCACTTGCAGCCCCGAGCAGGTTTTTGAAATTGTCCTCAGCACGGGTTAGTGCAACAAAAAGAATATTTAACTATATCTATCTTTACTTATCTTTATTTGTACATGCCGGGTTTCGGACCCCCTCAAATGTGAGGCTGGGTTCTACCGATGCGCTACCACCGCTCTGTAATGTTACCATGTTTCTACTACATTATTCTACACTGTTTTCTTACCCAATTGAAATATAGTAAGGGGCTCGATATTGAGTACGTAAAAATAAATATTAATCCTTCTAAAAAGCATATAATTTAGCACACTCTAGGTTTAATTTCTATGGTTCATATTCGTCCTTGAAGGCCGATAAACTGATAAGATATTAATGTTGTTAGTTTTAATTAACTTAGTTCTAATAAGTCAGAAGTTACCTCTCTCTGAGGCCTTTGTTTTCCGTATTTATTTTCTCTTTCTCCAATTCGTGGTAAGCGTTGCTGGTTGTACAATTACTTAAAATACTCAATTGTTACCTAAGTTGCTGTTACCACTCATTGTATAATTGTTTGTTTACCCAAATAAAATAAAATAAAATATTCTGCACTAAGACTCCATAATGCGACTTACCCCGGTTTCTCGTACACTAACAAGCTGTTAATCTACTGTTAACAGCTGTCAGTGGTTTTTTTTGCATGCACTTTGGTCAATTGACAGCTGTTAACAGTAGATTAACACCGTGTTAGTGTACGAGAAACTGGGGGTTAGACTCTTAAAATGCTGCAAAAACATTTCGAATACAATTGGATTATATGGAAGCACGCTTGAATTTTCAAATACTACTGTGCAAATAATTATTTACAAATATAAAAATAAAAGCGCAAAGGTGACCTTAATGCTAAAAATGACCTTAGCATTTTTAGCTTCGTTATGTAGGTATGTATGTAGTATTTGTTATGGAACTAAATCTTTCGTTTTCTCTAGACGGCACCCTGAAGAAGAAGAGCAAAAGACGGTAACATTTTTCACGCATTACCTAAGCTGCGAAAAACATTACCCTCTTTTCCCAAGGCAGCTGGTTCAAAGCCCGGTCACCTAACTACCCCGCCACACGGAAGCTCGCGTGGTAATTACCGGAGTCGTGCCATGTTCTTGCATAGGTCAGTGCATCGTCTGCATAAATATTGGGCGTAATTGGCACATTCGCTTGGAAAACTAGGTACTCGTAAATATGGAAGTGGTCCCTCGTAAATAAGTTATGTACATTTGTGATGTTATAGTAGCAATACCACTCGCTAACTGTGAAACCTGAGTGTCTGAGCTATTCACATACCTCAGCGCTTGAAATCGCCCATCGGCGGTGGGCACGAGTGGTGATTAAGCCGAGACTCAATCTCTGAGAGAAGGCCTGTGCCCTACAGTGGGCGTATATAGGCTGCTTATCTAAAACGCATTGTTAGGGTGAAGCGCTATCCGCTAAAGAGTTGTCGAACGTGAAGAAATTTTGGGCTATAACACATTTTTGTAACGAAGACGAAAACTAGGCAAACCACATCCAAGTAGGCTTTACAAGTCTAGGGGTATGACCAATAAAAAGGAAAACTTCGTACAAATACAAATGAACACGATGAAATTGTAATTTGTAAAGCTAATACAAACAATATAAAAAAAAACCTTTCCTTCCAAGTCCGCATATTTTGACTACGTAAAATATTTTGAGTAAGTAAAACTCCTCTCAAGTGCATGTCACCACGTGTACTGAGCGGTTTTTCACCTTAAATTTAAATTCAATTGCTATGTCACCCGTAACGTAAATGAATAAAGTGCACACTGCCTATTGTGCATGCAAACTGAGCCTCCGATTGTCAAACTAACAATAGCCATACCAAAATAGTCTTTACCGATGAAATCCGGCCTTTGTACGCGCGTGAAAATCGTAGGAAGTAGGAAGTTGGCCCCAACCCTCACAAACTTAACAGGGGTTCAGTTAAAACGTAAATAGGGGTAGAGTTCGACGGTCGATTTTCTCTCTTTGCTCTGTGCCAATTTTCTTTTTACATAAATATATTTCATATCATATTTATAGTAGGTAGTTACTAAAAATATTAAAGTTTGTGAAGATATTTGGATGTTTGTTACTCAATCACGCAATAACGGCTGAACGGATTTACACGAAACTTGACGTACAGACAGACAAAAACCTGAATTGAGACATAGCATACTTGATATCCCGGTAATGCGTTCCCGTGGGATAATATTTAGGTAGTTTAAGTTTATAACAGATGGCGTTGTGCGAGCGAACGTTGTGTTTTATAAATAGATGGCGTTGTGCAAGAATCGTATAAACGGATTCTGTGGCGGTACGACGTTCGCCGGGACAGCTAGTAAATAATAAATTGAATATATTTTAATTTGGCAGTAAAAAAAATAATTAATAATAACTTCCACACAACACAATCACTTGACTTGGTCCCAAACTAGGATACCCTGGATACTTCACCTTATATGCATGAACTCACGAAGCGAGATAGAATTGTCATGATCGTGGCCAGTGGCACACGTGTCTGTCCGTGCCTGCATCTCAGAGGGACAGGCGGAATACAAGGTTGGCTGCTTGCCACCGTCCTGACAAATCTAAGATAAGATTAGATAAGAATATTCTTTATTGTACCAGGAAAAACACAAACATGAAATGTTTACAAAAATGCAGTACAATTGGCGGCCTTATCAACATTCTTTAGACACAGCAGACACACGTGACGGTTACATCTTTAGGTTTCCGTACCGAAAGAGTAACGGATCCTATTACTAAGACTCCACTGTCCGTCTGTCTGACAGACGGACGTTTGTCATCAGACTGTATCTCATGAACCGTGATAGCTAGACAGTTGAAATTTTCACACATGATGTATTTCTGTTGCTGCTATAACAACAAATACTAAAAACAGAATAAAATAAATATTTATATAATGGGATATTAATAACGGCAACCGGTAGACGTTTCAAAAGTTCAAATGTTTTATAGATAGTGGTACGGAACTCTTCGTGCGCGAGTTTGAGTCGCACTTGGCTGGTTTTTTTATCTTGCCGTACGCTAATACAACTTCTATGTATTTGGTCGACGCATGTTTGCTATGTTGTATACTAACGCAATTTTTTTTTTCTTCATCTACGCCCAAGCAGCACATGTTTGTCTAAAAAAGAGTTAAAGAATATCTAATAGAATTAAAATGACTCGTCTACCATAAGAGTTAATAGCCCCTCAAGATATCCCTAAGATTGCTAATAGACACACTTTAGTCAAAGTGGGCACAACCTTCCCTGTAGCTTACTAGATTGTTTTAAGAAAATGCCATAAAACAGTGTTGAGAATCAACTCTTATCAGCTTTTTTCTAGAATGCTACTAAACAGTTTGTAGATAACCTTTAGGCGTTCTAGATACTTAATCTTAAGGTAAAATAATAAGACCATAAGGTATAGGGCCGGTGAAAAAATTGTTTAGAACCATTTTAAAACCGAAAGTACTAGAGCATAACATATACGAGAATAAACAGTTTCAATCAAGATTTTATAACGTTATGCAGAGCAATGACAAGATAATTTTATTGCAGGATAGTGAAATTATTAATACTTACAATATTTCTCACCTTTTATCGCATTGTTAATGCGTGTGTATAGCGTGAAAGTAACTGCGGATTTTAATTTTTCGCGAAAGGTATATAAGAGTTCATGTTAAAACAAATGCGCCCTTATTTCGTTCCCATATTGAAGTAATTTTAATATTTCATTTATTAAGCGTTTAATTTATTTTTCGATTATTCATAAAAAATTAAACTTGAAAAGATAAGAAATAACTTTGGGAATAATTTGCCGTAAACGATTGAAATCTTCTACGGATAAAATAGGTGTAAAACGAATTTTGCAAATGTGAAAATTCTACACCGTTTATGACTGTTATTATTTTTGTTTATAAAATGGCGACAAGGCAAAAAGGGCTTAGTCAAAAGAGAGTTAGGAGCGATTACTCTAAAGATTTAACTTGAGAATTCCTTTAGAGTAAGTTAAGGCCAAATTTACTTATCTGACTCAAACAACGCCTGTTGAAGCAATTGCTCTTAAAAAGGTTCTAAGGTGGTCTTATGAAGTGCGCTTGTGGAAACTGTTTTTTCTATAAACAGTCTGACAAGATATTTTCAAGGGATAAGTTGTGATTATTGTAGAATTGTAATACGCAGTATTCGTTATCGGGTTTTATGCAAAAGAAGGTAAGTGAAACTTAAATTAATAATTGTAATATAAAAACATGGAAACGTTAAGGTGCACGAAAGTTTAAAATGATCGCATTAACGCAGCATTATAAAAAAATGGTTTCCTACTTATGTTATAAACTTAGAAAGAGTTCTAATACGAACTGTACAAAAAAGTAGTGGAGATAGTGCGCATGTTTTTTCCATACGACAGTAGCGAAAAAACCCCCTACAACCTTTACTCACTGTTTTTGATTCGTGCCGAGGCTTGTACAAAAAGGTGATTAGTTATACATATAGTTTTTTGTTAAAAAGTGCATTTTATGACAAGGTTTTTTTTGCCAACTATCTGTACTGTAATATTGCACTGTAATTGAGTTTAAATATTATACGTACGTGCCAAATTTCAACCAAATCCGATGACGGGAACTGATTTAAAATGGACTTCAAAGTTTGACTTAACCATTCTTACAAACGTCTTAACAAACACAAATTCTTACACGCATACTAAAATAGCGGGGTGGGGGTGCGCGGCGTTCGTGGGCGTGCGCTGCCGGCTGACATTTTTGTTTACGTAATCGGTCAGTTGCGTTACGACGTTGATCCAGCCGCTACGTACAACTGCGTTAGTTATTATTGGCTCTTTCTTTATTTTCACCACTAAAACTGTTAATTTCAGCCACCCAGCGCAATGCCATACAAAATCGTCCAAACATTGGAAAACAACAGGAAAACCTTATCAGTAGTCCCAAGTACGTGGGAATCAAATGGAATTTTATTTTGGCCACGGAAAATAAATGAAATGAAATTAATCCATGACGAACATTCAGCACCCAAGTGTTTTAAGTACTGCTGTACTTTTCTCCGAAATCCGCCACTTCTTTTAATATTTTTCAGTTTATTCATTATTCTTCTAATGCGTCAACTCGTCCCGCATATTAAAGGCAAAAACTCTTTTCTAAGCTATTTTGTACACTAAAATCACTAGACGCACATGTGGAGAGTCTGTCAATAGATATTGTACTAAAGCTTATCTGCAAGAGTCTTATGAATGTGCGTTTTTAGAGTATTTATAATCTTTATTGAATATTTCTAGAATGGTTTTTCTTAAAATAATCAGTATAACTATAGAACTTCTTAAAATAATATTCCTTGAGAGCTATTTACCTTATATTACACTTTTCCTAGAGAAGATGTAGACATCCTTTAGCCAATTTACTCTTTATCAAGTATATTGGTGTAAAGGAGGTTTTTAAAACCTTCATAAAGTCAAACTTGAGAAAAAAAGCACTTTAGAACATTGAATCTTATTTTACACCATCTTAAGTATGCTATTATCTATAAATATTCCACAAATAGCCACTATATAGATGAAATAGATTCAAAGCTTCTAAAGTTTGCTGCTTGGGGGAAATATCGCATTTCCCATTTGGTTTTAAGTTTCGAATAACGATCGATGGACATAGCGCAGGAAAATGCCTATTATTAGGATTTTTAACAAAGCATGTTGTACACTTTTTACAGGATTTTCCAGGTCCCATTTGCACCATTCAGGTACGGAACCCTAAAAGACCAAACGGGGCCAGTAGGTAGCATACTAAATCATATAAACTGTGCAGGAAAATGTTACACAATAACCCCTCTGTTACTTCATATAGTTTGCCTTCAAGCCTTTGGGTGAGTTTCACTAAAGAGGTCATTGACCTTTGAGGTCACTTGCCGCTGGTAATAAGGGTTTGGGTCCAAATCTAGTTACCGTTTGAATAAGATTATAGAAAGGTCAGAGAGCGGTGGTAGCGAGGTCGGTTAAACGCTTGCCTCATATTCAAGGGGTCCTGAGTTTGAATCCGGCAACTTTATTTTTTTTACCCAACATTTTTCGCTTTAAAGTAACTATGTTTAAAACATTTTTTTATATTGCCTATCTACGTCCCACCCACTGCAGGGCACAGGCCTTCGCTCAGAGAGAGAGAGTGAAACCAATTATTATAAAGGTAAAAATGTATCCATAAAAAACCTATATTTCTAAATAATGTCCATGAGAGCAATTAAAACCATATTGGTCTTAAGTCTTTTGAAAATTTTAAATTTCTTTTTACAATAATAATAATAATTGCCGCGCAACACAACCACCGTTTAATATTTCTGTGTTACTTTAATGTTTCTTACTTTTGTGGTTTTAATAAAGTCCCTTTGTCGCTTAAGATGGACAAATAAATCGATATAATTTATTTACCAAACGCCCAGTATCCTTTTTAAAGAACTGAATATTTGTTCATATATATATATTTTTTTAAATATGTCCTATCACAATATGAAGAGATTTATCTCTTCTGTAAATCCTCGCAGCAAAAATACAACGACTTTTCGATAGAAACAACAGTTTTAATAGATTTTTGTACAATTACATGTTGCTTGCGCAAATATTTTCACAAGAAGAAAAAAACAAAAGACGATCTATATAAAAAGAATAAGTTTGAAGTAGCAAGGAGGTTGCATACTTTTTGGCAGGCGCAAACACAATACTATAAACCTTGTTCCGTGTGGCGCCGGATTAAGTATAGCGTCACTCCGTTTCCTTCCTTGGATGTCGTAGAAGGCGACTAACGAAATCAATTACCAGGAGACAGGCAGCAGTATCTTCCTGAGATTCCAACCGCACACTGCGATCGCCAACCCGCCTGCCAAGTATGGCGATTATGGCAAAACTCCTCATGGTTATGAAAACCACGAAGGAGACCTATGACCTGCAGTGGGCGTCAAATGGCTGATGATGATGATGTTGATGAAACCTTGGGCACTAATGCTCAGGACAGTCACGGACAGCTATTGTTATTTACGGTGGACAGTGGGCTTTACTACTAAGACAAGAAAAAAATACTTGGGTTGCAGGAGAGTAAATAAAATCATTTCATTTAGAAATAACAAAAAGCTGATGGAACGGCCCATTTTCGGATAAATCGTGGACATTGTCACACCCTTTCTGTTATAATTGTTATACTTTACTACACACGGTGGTAGCCTAGTGGGTAGAACATTGGATTCGGACGCGGGAGACCCAGGTTCGATTCCCAGTGCGGGTTTGTACCTATGACTTTGTTTTCTAAGTTATGTACATTTGTGAAGTTATAGTAGCAATACCACTCACTAACGATGACGGAAAATATCGTGAGGAACCCTGGGTGTCTGAGCTATTCACATAGCTCAGCGCTTGAAAGCGCCAATCCACGGTGGGCACGCGTGGTGATTAACCCATACTCTCTCTCTGAGAGAAGGCCTATGCCCCACAGTGGGACGTTTATAGGATGCCTATGACTACACACGAATCATTTAACATTACATTACATAAGAAATAACACGTACAAAGGCAAGCTTTCTATGAATGTAACTTTTCTTTTATGGTAATCTACAAACGCCTCTGCAAAGCTCAAAGCAGAATAGTCGGAACAAATCCTTAGGAACGTTTTATTTTAACCGGTGATGGTGTACGCAATAAAGCTAAGATGGTAAGGTTGTTTACATATTTTTCTTCTGTTTTATTGCTGCGGTTCTTTCTGTTTTTTTTATTCTTCTTTTTTACGTTTACACGTTAGATGGATTATTGCGTTATGGAAATTATAGGATTTTTTAACTTACTTTTACGGTGATCTAAAAAAAAAACGATTTCCTTAAAACAAAACACTCCACATACGCAGTAAGTGAGTAGTCTGTGTTGAAGTATTGTAAAGTTTCTACTACGGACTATTTATGCGGCGTTTTTAGACGGTTTTAAGGAGTCGTGTTTTTTATATAGTTTATTGCACACGAAACATACAACAGTGTCATTATCATGCTCACCAAAACCTTTCGGGATCCTGACAGCAATTTGTACGGAGTTTAAACTATTGGAATCGTTTAGGATTTGGTGCGTAATATACAAGCAGGACTTACATAAGAAATGACAAAATAACATAATAATAATAACTTCCACACAATAAAATTACTTGATCTGGTCCCAAACTAGGTAACCAGGCGAATACGTAGGTAAAGCAGTAGGTACATACATAAACTCACCCCTGTATCCCAGAGGGGTAGGCAGAGACCAGGGACTGCCACTTGTCACTATCCTGACAGATCATTTCCGCTTCCTCAACATTCATTAGTCGTTGCATGCACGCACGCCAGTTTCGGGTACTTTTTATCTCGCCCTTTGCCTAATTGGTCGAATCTGTCAACCTATTTGTTATTTTCTTCTTTAATAAAATCTTTAAATACAAATACAAAAATATACCAAGCATGTAAGCCAGCACAAAGCGAGTTTATGTCGAATTATTGTTTATTTTAACTTACAAAATTTAATGAGCATGGCTGTGCGTGAACTTCCTTGACAAACAAAGATATGAAAAACTTTTGGAAAAAGTTGTAAAAGATGTGTTTAAGTCAGTTATTTTCCACAGGTTCTGGAAACTTTCTTATAACCTGGCGGCATCGGCAGCAACGTGGCCAAGTCAGTATCGTGCTTTGGAGAAACCTATAATGTGTTCAGCGTGGACCCTTTGTCTCGGATTGGGTTGGAATATATCAGTTCGTTTAACCGCTAACTCGTTTAAATGGTTCTGAAAAAATGCATACTTAGTTAATTTGTTCACGTCCATTGTGAAATCATGAATCGCAAAAATTTGTTTATTTTGTCCTGGAATACATTGACATCAAAACTATCGTCGCTTAGCCTAGTAGAGAGACACTATACAATTCATTGGAAAGAAGCAAGTAACGCTAATTTATTAGGATGCTTTTTAAGCGACTTCAAAAAAGGATGAGGTACTCAATTCGACATTTTATTTGCTATGTTCTCATAACTTCCTCAAATCTTAAGGCTTGCTCAGCATGAGCGAACAGTTGGGGAAAAAGTAGGCATTTTTGAAATTACAGAAATACAAATCCTATTAACAGAATTCTGACAACCGACGTCACTAACACGTCAGTACAGCTCAAATAAAACCAAATCTAGTGATAATTTTATTTAGACTCATGTTTGCGATTTTTTCTGATGCTGTAAAGTTCAAAAAATCATTAAAATAATGACCGCCGGCCGTTAAGACAGGGTATTGAAAATATTTTTTGCAGATTTTGCATTAAAGAGTAAAATGTATTTTAAAACACCTGATTTAGGGGTAATGTTGGAGAAACCAGCCTTAAGCCACTTCGAAAATTATCTTTTGTTTCAATATGTATAACCAAAACCGGAGCCGCGCATGCAACGACTAATGAATGTTGATGAAGCGAAAGCGATCTGTCAAGTTCGTGCCAAGTGGCAGCCCCTGGTCTCTGCCTACCCCTCTGGGATACAGGCGCGAGTTTATGTATGTATGTACCTATGTACACAGTTCATCTTAACATCCCATTAATTGATTAATTTGGTGAAGAACTTGAACACTTTCAGCGATGGAGAACCGGAACTCTTCAACGGATAGCAGCACATTAAGCCAGATGGATTGTGCGGAATATGCCTGAAAACTTCTTCGTAATTCAGTTGAATTACGAAGTTACGCGGGTTTCATTTTCAGATAGACATCAGCAGGACTCTTTCGGGCCCGACTCAAAAGTTAGTTTTCATGGAATATTGCAATCGAAAGTCATGGCAGGAGGATGGGAAGTTTGTTAGGTCACAGTTTAGCCTGAATTTTTCTTAACATACTAGCTAACCCGGCAATTGTTGTTTTACCACATTAATTAGTCTACGACCTATCCTCAGACCTAACAAATACACACAAAAAAATCATAAGAAGCCGTGAAGACCTTTCGGAGGAGTTCGATAGCATCAACTGTGATATTAGATTATAATTTTAAATATTAGATGATTAAAACAACAATTCGATTTTGATGATGTACGTGTATCGTACAACATAATAAATGTGTAAGTTTGTATGTTAGGATATTTATCACGAAATTTACTACATGAATAGTTATTTAATAAAGCAATATTAGCAAAGAAATTTCTGTGTCATTGATAACGTTTATAGTACATACAAACACTGGCGTCTGTATCCCACTGGTTTGCTTAAACTTGAAAAAGATGCTTAACTATTTTTTTTTATTTTAATTCTTCATTTTAATTAGTTATTTTAATAGTTATTTTAGAAAGAGATAGGCTGGTTGGAGTAAACTCACAGCTTTGCTACGTACAATGGCCCAACTATGAGGCTAAGTGCGGAAATCTCAGGTCTAACTAACTAGTTATTTTAATTACTTTACAGAATACTCAATATATTTGAAAGAAAGAAGAGATTTATTTAAATTGTCACAGAAACACAAAGTAAACACGAAGGTACACAAACAAAATACACGAACATCAAAAAAAACAAAAATAAAAACGAATCACTCGTAAAGAGAACATGTGAGGCATTTATGGACTTCAATGAATAACTAAGCAGAATTAATTGGACGTTAACATGATTTTTCAATTTATAACCATCGATAAGTTAAGAAGAAGAACGACTGAACTTATTTAGATGAAAATTGGCACACCGGTAGAATTTTTTTATTCGAAACCCATTGCAATTAAAAATTTAGACACAGCTAGTATAAAGTAACTCAATAACAAAGTGAATCAAGATAAAGTAAGTAAAGTAAAAAGTTCATTATTAATAAGAATTGTTACATACCCAGACAGTTTACTGTGGTCGTCACGCTAGGTCAAGCCTGTGTTGTAGAAACCTTCGTATATGTTAAAAGGTATCTCATTATCATCATCGGCCTACGCTTGTCCACTGCTGGACATAGACCTCTTCTATAGCACGCCACTGAGCACGGTCCTCGGCTACTCTCATCCAGCTCTTGCCAGCCGTCCTGCGGAGATCATCGCTCCACCGAGTCTAAGGACATCCTACACTACGTTTACCGATCCGCGGTCTCCACTCAAGAACTCGTCTCCCCCATCGGTTATCAGTTCTTCGGATGATATGGCCGGCCCACTGCCACTTCAGCATGCTAATTCGGTGGGCTAAGTCGGTGACTTTATCTCTCTGTCGGATCACCTCGTTTCGAATTCGATCTTTTAGAGAAACCCCGAGCATAGCCCTTTCCATAGCACGCTGAGCGACTTTAAATTTGTGGACCAGCCCCACCGTAAGTGTCCACGTTTTGGCACCGTATGTCATGACGGGTCTATGTATCTAATCAGGCCATAAAACCTTAATGTGGGGCTTCCAAGCCCCTTCTCTTTTACGCCAATCCATCCGGTCCTTTGCTTGTCTCGTCCAATGTTTCCCAGCCGGCTAAAGCAGAAGATGTTCTGTAAATACTTCTCGACTTGTTAATTTACTCAGATTGGAACGTTAACCTCTTTAGTCTGTACTTGACCTATTTTCACAGACAAAATGCAGTCGCTCTGCCAAAAATTAAATCCGTTGAACAGACGCAGGGCAGGTTGGAGGAAACTACTAAAACGACACTCCGTCGATACATCTGCTGCCTGGATCTGAGGAGACTTATTGGGGCGGAATGGAACGTCCCCTTTTCTCCCGACGCAAATTTAGCCAACTTGCTTTACAATTGAGTGCATTTATTTAATAGTTTTGCCAAAATATGCTCTCAGTATTCAGAAGTTGCAATAAGTTTAATGCTTGGGATGTTTTTTACAGCCCAAAACGTTTACTAAGTCGCTAATTTTCACTTATTGCATTGAATTGTGACGCAATTGTGGCTGGTCACGGGCTGGTCCCATAATTCCCACTAATTTGGTGTTTTAGAATGTGCACTCTTAGGTAAACTTGCAACACTTTCTTAAACAAAAAAATCTATTCTACATTTATTTATGAATGGGGAACTTGCACAAACAAATGTTTTAATATAATCGGAGAGGCCACGTTAAAAGATAATTAAACGTGGTTGTTTCCCCTACAACTTATACTTTTCATAATGCGACGTGTCGAAAAATCATTCTAGTCACGTGGTACAGAAACGCGCCATACAAATCGGACTCAAACTATGACATCACAACTTAAACGTAACGCCTTATAATATATGGAGCGTTTATCAATATTCGAGTTATCTAGTAAGATTATGTTTTTATTCATCTACATCTTTTTTACAAAAAAATCTGATATGTTTTTATTATTAAAGAAACTTTATTTTGCGCATTTTTGGGACTCCGAAAAGTAAGAAAATAATCTTTATGTGGTAATATAAAAAAAAAATCTTGTGTTTTTCTGTCTTATGTGTTATAAGAGCAATGCCACTTCAATCTTAGTTTGACGCAAGTTCCCTATTAAGAAATAATGACTAAGACGACCGGTTCACACTACTCTCCTATGGTCCTTAGAGACTAACGCTTTCATAAATATCTGAATTCATCGATGTTGGAAAAAAAACTACACGTATAGCGAACAAAACATAAATACCACAAGTAGGTTAAGATATAATGTCACCATAAAAAGCCTTGTGAAAGCATATTCATGTAAAAATGAGAAACACATTGAAAATACCCTCCTGTTTCATCCTATCTGTGCTCCGAAATATGAGAGGGAAAATAAGATATCTTTAAAAACGAGATTCGTTTCTACAATGAAAAAATCGGATAGAATAAAATAGAATACAGGAGTAGGTAACGTTATCCCATAACTTATAATGCTGCTTGGGACGTATTTTATAGAGAAATGTACCTTTTGTAGTGACATAGATTTAACTCAGACCATCGGTAGTAGTTTCGATTCCCACCAGAGGTCGCGTACTTGATATGTACAAATGGCCCCAGTTTGGGTGTTTTCGCATGTTTGTGAAGTCCTTCTGGTCATCATAGCTAATGGTATCCTAGCTTGGGACCAGGACAACTAATTATGTTGTGTGGAGGTTACTTATTTGTTGTCAATCAGTAATAGAGTTTAACCGTAGATAACTGTAGAACCGTAGATTTTAGATAGAGCAGACTTGTCTAGAACACATTCTCAAAGCTGCCGACTTAGTTTTTTTTTTAAATTCGGACAAGGTAATATTCACTCCAGTCACGCTTGATGGTAAATGAAGACGAGGTCTAAGACGATACATGCTGGCCTGTTAAATGCCGGTAAGTCCAGTTCAGAGGATAGTTACAGGACAGTTGTAAACAGTGTCTATATAGACGACGCTTTCCCATACACTTATAATACTTAGATGTTTTTGAGTAAAGTTCAGTAGTCAGTAAGTAAACGAAAAACGTGACTCAATTTCTTGACTGTACGTGGACAACTAACTTTATTAATTAACATGATGCGCGGCCTAAGTAAAATGCCGCGTAAACAAAACAATATTCATGGTGAAACCGTAAAGTGTCGAATGTTGGAGTGGTCGCGTCAACTATACTGTTACCCTATCTACGGGGTAACATCGAAGATGTCAAAACAATTCAAAAAGAACATTCTAAACATAGTTTAGCAAAAAAAGAGCAGTCAAAAAATATATAACAAAAATTACCTACTTCACTGGAACACAAACAAAGAGAAACAAATTTATTATAAAACAACAAAACGTCATACAAAACAAAAAAAAACATACTAGTTGTCATTAATTCCGCAATTACGAAAAGTACTTAATAAAACATTCAAGCTAACCATGGTTAAATTATCTTACGGTCAGCACCTTAACTGACTTATAAATATCAATTAACAAATAGGAAACAGGTGTCAATGCTGTGATACTTTCTTCCATTTTAAATTGGGAATCACAGATTCGAATCGCAAGTTGGAAATCACGAATTTACAATTATAACGTAACATTTTGTCATATTATTGTTTTTCAAAACTTGCCAGAAATTTCAAAATGCGTTGTAGTGTATCAGTTGCCAGCTGACTGTATAAATCCTTTAGCTTTGAAATGACATCATAGACATTATGCCCTTCTCCATGCGATTTTTATGGCCTATATTTTTTTCTCTTTACATCTTCCTATACAGTGAAGTTATACTTGCAGAGAAAGTGTTAATAATAAAGATTTAATGACAATTGTTCCAATTGCCCCATTATAAGCCGTTTAAGTCGACACAAGCACATTATTTACTGAATTATTCAGAAAACCGAGCTTACACAAAATAATTGAGGCCCATTTACAACAAAACGGGAACTTGACGGAGCAAAGTTCTACACTGTAGGTTTACAAAATAGCTATCAGCATTATTGATCCTAACGATCTTTTACGAACGCGAAAATTATTAAAAAAATATATAATGTAATGCAGCCTATATTCCTCCCACTGCAGGGCACAGGCCTTCTCTCCGAGAGAGAGTATGGGCTTAATCACCACGTGCGTCCACAGCGGATTGGAAATTTCCAGCGCTGAGGTATTTGAACACCTCAGATACTCAGGTTTCCTCACGATGTTTTCCTTCACAGTCAGCGAGTGGTATTGTTGTTATAACTTCACAAATGGACGTAACTTCGAAAACAAAGTCATTGGTGTATGCCAGGATTCGAACCGGTCGACCGAATGGGAAGCCGGTGCTCGGTTCGTACATAATTATTCATTTAACGGTTGAAATCGCGATTAGACCCGTTCAATTTATAATAAAATTAAAAACTATACTGTTCTTAGCATAGAACTTAACAAGCCCTACACCCTAGCTCTATAACCATCTCGAGACGAATATGTAATAAACGATGCCGATGTAATAAGACTCCAGTAACCTACGCGTAAAGCGTAGCTGAATGAAACTAGAAGTCACCATAGTGACGCCTCCCACACGGCAGTAACGAGATAAGCTGACAAAGCCTTTGAGTCCGATAATGACGTCATAGTTATCTTAGTACTCCGTATATTTATTTAAAGCGCCAATTCAAAGAGAAAAGTACGCACGTGAGAAAAGTCTAGGTCTATGATCAATGTATGAATTAGTAAATTTTTCCTCTCTTTTTCTGTCATTCACTCTCTCTTTTTCTCTCTCTTTATGAAGGATTTCAACTCTTCAAACAAACCGTAATATACGAAGCCTCATAAACTGATTTAATATGACGCAACTGAGGCTTGAAACTCACCGAGCATCCTAAAAAGGTCAAAAAATTGCACCGGAGGGCCCCAAAACGTAAAACAGACACCAGCGTAATATCACTAAGAATAATTATATTATCACTTCTTCCTAGGTATAGCACCACCGAATTCACTTTACACTGCCAACACTTTTGCCACAAGTACACCTCCTTTGAAATCTCGTAAAACCTCCTTTATTCACACCGCGAAGGTTTTGTAATACAAAAGAAGAAAAAAGCAAATATTAGTGGTTGCAAAATGCGAGCGTAGCGCGTAGCCGTGGTGTCGCTAGGCGGGCGTGCTACGGACTGACGTAGCACGGGCTGCGAGCTACGAATGGAGGGAACAGCCTGCTACGCCTCTACGGCGTTGCGCGTAGTTACGTGTGTGTGGATGAGTTTGGCGGATTTCCATGTTTGAGCGCCGCGCCTACCAATATACAAAGCTGATCCATATAATGCCACCAACACAAAATATAGACCAGTTAGGTTACAGCATGTGGCGCAGGAACCAACCAATTAAGCACTGAACCGGTGAGTCCCACTCTTTTATCAGATGTTAAGGTAGTACTTCCTGCCTTCGGCGTTTATTGCTATTAGCAATAAGGCCGCCAATTGTACTGTCATCATCATCATTATCATCAGCCACTTGACGCCCACCGAGGGACATAGGCCTCCTTCATGGTTTTCATAACCAAGAGAGGTTTTGCCATAATCGCCACGCTTAGCCGGCGGGTTGGCCATCGCAGTATGCGGTTGGATTCTTAGAAAGCCGCTGCTGCCCGTCTCGTAGCAATTGATTTCCTTAGTCGCCTTCTACGACATCCACGTAAGGAAATGGAGTGACGCTATTATTAATCCGGCACCACACGAAATTGTACTGTATCTTTATAAATATTTTATGTTGTGTTTTTCCTGGTACCATAAAGAATATTCTTATCTTATCTGTATCTTTCTATCTCTCTTGTCCTTATTTTTGCACTCCGTAGTATTAGTGCAATGAAGTAAAAATATTATCATAGATACTTCCATGTACAAAAGACGTGGAAAGACACCAATAAACTAAATCCAATATGTTCAATCAATCAATCAATTTTATTTACTTGAACTTAGGTTACACAGATTTTAGATGCTCTACCATAGTTGGTTTATAATCCTATTGTAAAATCTGTTTTTCTTGCTCTACCAACTATATGGGTGTGTAATTTTTTATATAATACAGTGTATAAATATCATGCCACGCATTATTACATAATATACATTTTGGCTGATGTTCCTCCTAGTGTTCACGTTCATTGCCTATATTTAATTGACTGTTTAATTAGATAGAATATGGCTCTGGATTGGTTGCGACTAGTTTCAGTTGGTTTACATTAGTTATGCTGTCCATACCGAGTTCTAGCGATTTTGAAACTGCGATTTTGAACCCGCCATCTTGACGTCAGCAAAATCAACCATGGATTTGATTTGAAAGTGGCTTTTAGCCAAGTAGTCTTCTGATTGCCAGTTTCTGAATTGAGAATTTTGCTAAGGAAATAGTTAACTGTAGTGCTGTCTCTTACAATTTCTCAGAGAAGAGCCTGACAGAAAGTTACTTAAGTATTTACTTAATGAAATTCTTAATTGAGAAACCGGCCCTGAGTGTTGTTATTGATTGAGTATTTACTCTCGGGAGAGCATTAAGCTCGCCTATGTGCAAAACTTTCTGTTTTATATGCAATAAAGGATTTAATAATAATAAGTACTGAGTAGAAATTCCATCTCTAGACATATGCCATAGTTCGATCCTCTTGAAGCAGAGTGACGGCTCGGTATACTTTTTTTTTCATTTTATTATTTAAAGACATTAAAAAAAAACACAACCAAAACCACTGAAACCTGTGAGGTTTATGCATGATTTTTTGGAGTATACTATTGGATTTCGTTTATATTTGTCTTTCTCTATACTTCATATATTATAAATATTCTACGTTACAACTACAGAACCGTTCAACTCCATTCTATGGCGGTAGAACGCCGGCCTAACATTCGGGAGGTTGTGGGTTCGAATCCCGGCCTGTACTAAATGACTAGATTTTCCAAAAGTTACGTACATTCATTAGGATGCAGTAGCATTACCACTCTCTTGCTGTGAAGGAAAAAATTGTGAGGAAGCCTGAGTGTCTGAAATTTCCAATGTGGATAAGCCCATACCCACTCGCTGAGAGAAGGCCTGTGCCCTGTAGTGGGACACAGTCTGCATAAAAAAATATATATTTTATTTCCTCAATGGAAAGAAGCTTACATTTCACAGCCTATTGAGCTACTAGATGAAAGCCTTTCTTAGCACCTGCTACGCCGCACCACGGCGGCATGAAAGGCGCAGGCTTAAAGCGTAGGCCCTCTACGGCGTAGTAGGTTTACCGTGGCACACAGGTTTTATATTGTTCTCTTGTAAGTATCATAATGGAGAACTTGCACAAAAAAACGTTTTAATTGATGAGGCCAAGTTGAAAGGTAAATAACTGTGGTTATTTTTTTTCTCTACGACTAATACGTTTCATAATGTAACCAGTCGAAAAGTCATTCTAGCCACGTGGTACCGAAACGCGCCATACAAATTGGACTCAAACTATGACGTCACAACCTGCACTTAAAATGTATGAAGGGTATGAAGCGCTTATCAATATTCAAATTATCTCATAAATTATGTTTTTATGCATCAACACCCTCAAATCGAAAAACAAAATTACTAAAATCAATAGCTGCAATCCGGTATACTTACTGATTGACTGACTGATTGACTGACTGACTGACTGACTGACTGATTAATCGTCTATACGTTTTCTCAGAAAGTATAGCACCTACCAAAAAGTCATGTATGAGAAAGTTTTAGGAAATGTATGACATACAGCCATCCTATGAAGCCGATTTTTTTATTTCGAACGCCTTCTCATAGGGGAATGGGCCAACTCTTTTCTTTACCGGCCGATTTGGATGAAATTTGGAATGGGTGTTTGTTTCTTGATATAATTATCAAAATTTCGAGTGTTCGAAATTCAAAATAGGGGCGAGAATATGGCCGCCCAAGAATTCGATCTCTGCGCAAAAAAATCGGCAGCCAACTGGGCATATGCTGCAAACGGCATCGAGTTTTCAAGAGACTCGTATATGAGAAAAATCAATTACCTGGGGACGGGCAGCAGCGTCTTACTGAGATTCCAACCGCATATTGCGATCGCCAACCCGCCTGCCAAGCGTGGCGATAAGGCAAAACCCCTCGTGTTTATGAAAATCACGAAGGAGGCCTATGTCCTGCAGTGATCGTCAAATGGCTGATGATGATGATGATATGTGAAAAATCGGACATGTTGCATTTTCAAGATGGCGACCGAGATATCGACAAGTGAAAATAAAAAAATGTGGAGAATCTGTACTGAAAATCGACTTTTAGTACTAAATTTAGAGCAAAAGTCATATGGGACAATTTTGCGAGGCCGAAGCCTGCATGAGAAACCCCGCCGTGGTGAGGCCGTTCAGGCCGAGGCCGAAGGCCGAGACTATACATTTTCCGGTGAATAAGTAACAACGCAAAGGCCAGATGGGACAACTTGCGAGGCCGAAGGCCGAGCTCCGTGAAGCGGTCACCAGGAACCCCGCCGTGGTGAGGCCGTTCAGGCCGAGGCCGAAGGCCGAAACTATACAGGTTCTGGCGTACAAGTGGCAACGCAAAAGCCAGATGGGAGAAACTTGCGAGGCCGAAGGCCGAGCTCAGCGTAGCGGACACAAGGAACCCCGCTGCGGCGAGGCCGAGGGCCGAGCTCCGTTCAGGCCGAGGCCGAATGCCAAGACCAAGGTCCCATGCAACCAGTCCCAACCTCAAGTGTTTAGCGAGGCCCTAGGCCGAGCGCCGCGGAGAGCGAAGCGCGTGAAGACGCGCGTAAGCGTGCAGGGGGCTCGCCCCCTAGTCTAATAATATATGTTTTTTATTATTAGAGTAATTTGATTTTCGCGTTATTGGGACCCCGAAAACCCCAAAAGAAAAATATTGTTATGTTTTTTTTTATTTTCTTGAATTTTTCTATGGTATAAAAGCTATGCTACTCCAATATAAGTTTGGTGCAAGATCCCCATTGTACTTTTGTGGTTGTTTTGTGTATTCTGTTTCAAATAAACTTTTTTTTCTATTCTGCTCTGTTCTGTTCTGTTCTGTTCTGTTCTGTCCTGTTCTGTCCTGTTCTGTTCTGGTCTGTTCTGTTGTCAGTGACTCTCAGTTTTGTTCGTGTATTAACCAACAAATGGTTGATGGCAATGGGTCGAAAAAATTCATGCTCGATTTCGCTGGCCCTACCCAAAACGACACAAAAAAGTTAAAAAGTATTTTTTTAATATTAAATCGTAGACAATTTGTATGAAACACTGAATTTGGACATTGTTTAAATATCGATACTGAAAAGAAATGCAATTGGCTTTACAGAAATAGAACTATTTCAGTACCACGTTTTACTTCCATGAGAAGAATGATAGCACACTAAACTTTATTACCTAATAATTATAGCCGCTGTAAAAACGCTATCGTAAGCAACTGAAAAGAACCAGGCTACCAAGCCTTTTAAAACGTAAGTTCTGTGAAATATAATTTACAGGAGTCCATTATGCTGTGCCAGCTTCGGTGAACACCAGTTACAACCATCTGACTGTAAAAGTAGACCACCAGAAAAGTCTGTGGTTTAGTGCTACTTCCAGCCTAGCGTGTTTATAAAATCAGGTCACATCTAAAGTCCATTTTTTCTTACTTGAGTATTACGGTAAACAAACATTACTCGAGCACAAATCGCCACATACCGAAGGAATCACAAATCGTAAAGAACCACATTCACTTTTGAACATTACCTTAAGTACTTACGAACTGAATTATTTACAAAACTGCTCATAATTGTCCTTAAAGGTGATATATTTATCCAAAATAGTAATTATTTATATTTATCAGGACACAGGTTAACATAACTCACAGATTAGTTTTGACATTTTGATATTCGGATGGGCGTAAGTGAACTAAAGAACGATTTGAAAAGTGAATGAAAATCTTGTAACATGACTACGATTGATTAATTGATTTAGTGGTGAGTAATTATGCTCACGCTGAAAAATAACACCAAAAACAATAACAAATAAAATACTGCAGCAATGATACCCGTTCAATAAAAATGCTTTTCATATTTATTCCATTCCGTTTTTGATAATCTCTCAGCCATTTTAATACTGATTCATTTTAAGCGGAAATGTTGTCTGTTTTTACTTATGTTTTCGATCATGGGCCCTGATCGCTATCGATATGATTCAGAGATTAAGAAACCGCTTTTTAATTTTCACTGACGTCGCTAGTGAACCTTTGCTCCTTTAGTTCGTTCGAAACTTTGTTAATTAAGACTAGACTAAAACGTGCCCCTTAATTTAACAACTTGTCGACTTGAAACTGTTAATAAATTATGTTGGTGGGGTCACTCAATGGAAAATTGCCTTTTATCATATCAATCGCACGTCTCCTAGTAACAATCACCCCATTCATGAGCATTTCTAAAGTACTTTTCTTACACCCAATTCATTCATTAAATCTTAAAATAGCTAATCACAACTAGTTCATTCAGTTAGTCTCAACCCTATGAATGTCAAATTTTATAAATACGCCATTGTTGTTTACCGTAATACTCAAGTAAGAAAAAATGGACCTTACACTCGAGGACTTAAAAAACTTGTTAATAAATTATTATTTTTTACTCTGAAGAGTTCGGGAGAAAAATTATAAGTCTTGACTTCATGAGTAAACAAAATATAACGGTCTCATTTATAAAAAGACGATCCTGTATAACATTTCTCAGAATTAGTTTAAATAGTCTGTAGTAATGGGAAAAACGTAACCATAGATTATTTAAACTGCCTCTGAGGAGTGTTTTACAGGAATCATATTCTTTTGTTGCACTAACCCGTGTTGAGGACAATTTTAAAAACATATTTAGAGGCTAAAAATTTCACCCATGGTACGCTGGCGTAGCGCTGGCACGGTTAGCCAGAGGTCGCGGGTTCAAGTCCCGGCATGGGTGGAATTTTTGTCTCTAAATAGGTTTTTTAGGAATCATATTTTTGTAAGAACGTTAGTCTTTTTATTTACGTTGACCTATTTCGAAATATATTTTTTTAGAGCACACGTCGTGTTTGAAACGCGCAAACGAGACTCGTTGAACGCAGTTACGGAACTAATATGCGCCGTAAACGCGAACACTGGCAATTAAAGACAACTATTTGCCTCTTTCTTATACAATATTGCCGTCTTTATTGTGTGAGCGAGAGTCAAATAGAGGCAACTGTTCCGGGACTAAGAATCTCGGCGACGCATCTTAAAGCATACATAGCTGCTTAGTAATGCAATGGTTGACTGAGCAACTAAGGCCCGCTTGCCCCAACTCCATCTGACTGCACTATATGTTTATTCAGGGGTAAGCTCTATACAATGAATAAGTACATAAACATTTTATTAGCCATATTAATTAACCTACGACCTATTTTCAGACCTACCAAATATACACAAAATAAATCATAAAAATCGGTGAAGCCGTTTCGGAGGAGCGCGATAACCACAGAACACTGTGTTCTGAGGCGATAACAAACACTATGACACGAGATTTTTATATATTAGATTTATTCTCAAGTATTTATGCAGCCGCTTACTTATCCAGTGACTTGGCGCAAGCAGCCCGAAGGTTTACCCTGAGGGTGAATTTTGATAAACGCGTACGGTAAAATTGTAAATTAAAAAATCTCACATAACTTAGCACATTCAGCACGGAAAGTACGATGGCACGAGTCACGCCTTTTGTGGCGCTAAAATGTCAGAATTTGACAATGAATGTACCGGAAAGTCGCGACTTTTGACATTCAAAACGCGCGACTAGCGTCTGTGTACTACAAATGGTCGGTTTATGTACGTTTCTAACTACGGTGCACCATTTTCTGATTTCGGTGCACTATTCTCTGATAACGGTGAGACCTATTCGGTCCTATTACTTGAAGAAGAAGAAAGACATTTATTATACCAACAAGATACATCACAGAAACAAAATAAGCAGTTAAGTAATATAATATGCACACCAACAGAAAAAAAAACAACAGACAAAACGAATAAATAAAACAGGACCATAGATGTAATATAACTTGAACTTCTGTAATGGAACTATTAAAATTTAAATATAAAAATATTTAAAATATAAGTTTAACTTCTGAATCCAGTTTCCTAATTAATGGCTCGTTAGTATTATTACTATTATTATTAATACGTTTATTGCACATAAGTAAAAAAACAATGGCAATGTGGCGGACTTAATGCTATAAGCTTTTTCTGCCAGTCAACCACAGGTGGTGCAAGAAATTAACTGGTAGGCATACGAAATAAACGGATAAAACGAATTACTTTAACTAAAATTACATAAGAAGACGAATACTCAACAATAAATAAGTAAATACCTATATATTTACTTATTAAATATATATAAACATATATAAACTGTAGCAACATAAGTAGATATAAATATATAAGGAAGAAAGATAGTCGTGAGATTGCAATCACACAGCCGAGATCCTCCTCGCGAGGGGCTCAGGGGGGCTCGGGGTAACACATGTCTAGAAAGTGTTTGCGGACAACGGCTTTGAAAGCATTCTGAGATGGGGCTTTATGAGTGCTTTCAGAAAGGGCGTTCCAGAGACGAACTGCTGTAACAGAAAATTAATTTGAGACAAAAGCAGAACGGTGAGAAGGGGTACTAAGGAGATGATTCTGAGAAGATCAGAGTGGTCTGCTATGAGTGCTACTTAAATATTGGGGGGCATTAGGATGATAGAGAATTGAGCATAGACTACAGAGAATCCTAACATTTCTCCAAACGCGAACGGGGAGCCATCTTAGCCTGGCGCGAAATGCCGACACATGGTCGTATTTGCGCAAGCCAAAGATGAAACGGACGCAGGTATTCTACAAGCGATTGAGTTTGTTAAGATGCTCCTGTGAAAGATCAAGATAACAAATATTGGGATATTCCAGAATCGGGAGGAGAAGGGAAGGGAAGGGACTTGACAAGGGAAATCTTAATGTTAATCGGGAGAAAGTTTTTCAGACGGAGTAACGGGTGGAGGGAAGTATAATTAGAAATAATAGAAGTAGAATCCACCTTGGCAAGCTGCCTCGAGCTCTCAACTATGATCGCTTGGCATATAGAGGGGTTGACGGCAATGCCGAAACGATCAGACCACCTCTGAACCCGACTCAGATCTTCGTTGAGACCCGAGACGATTTGACAAAGATCGCTTGAACTGGATAACCTATAAAGTTGTAGGTCATCTGCGTACAGATGGTAGAGACAAGAGAGATTCGGAGTAATTAAATTTATGAATATTGAAAACAATAAGGGTGAGAGAATGCCGCTTTGCGGGACGCCAGCATTTGAGTCGATCCAGACGGATTGGTCCTGGCCGAGTCGCACCGCCTGTTAGTCTAACCTTAGTTCGTTTTATTTATTTACTTAATATTTAGGAAAACTTATGACTAAAAAATATAATATTACAAAGCCGAGATGAAGACAGACAGTCATTAAGAGGTTAAAAAGATAACTACAACAAACAATGTTACATTGGTATAACTAAATCGGTTATTTTACAGACAATAAATTTTAAGGATTGAAAAACAATTTTGATAGGAGACATCTCACCGCAGTTATTCCATCACGGAATAAGTCAATATCGACTTCCCTCGCCAAAGAGTTAAATAGATTGCAAGTTCGCCGTAGAAAGGAATTCTGACTATAATTGGTTCTGACCACCGGTAACTGAAAAATTAGGTTGGATCTTAATGTACGAGTCGGTGTTAAAAACTTTAATGGAAAAAGTAAATCTGGCCAATAAATTATGCCACGTGCTATCTTTAATACTAATATAATATCAGCTATCTCCCGACGCTTATTAAGTAGGAGTAGGTGCATTTTGCGACATGTTTGCTCATAGTCACGAATGGTGGTTTAATTCGGTAATTTAAGTACTTGATGTACTTCTTCAAAAAACTTGAATAAAATCAAGCATATTACGAGTACAATAGTTACGAGTATCTAGACGTTGTAAATCCTCCTGCAGCAGCTTTGCATCAGCAATAGATTTAATTATTTTAAATACTTTCATGTCATCAGCGAAGCTTAGTATATGGGAATGCTGGAAACAAAAGTCTATATCGCCAATTAATATTGTGAAGAGAAGGGGTCCAAGCAGGGAGCTCTGTGGTACTCCACTGGGTATCTTCAACTAGCCCGAAATGAAGTTACTCATCGCCACCGTCTGAGACTTATTATTGATATAGAAGGAGAACCACCGCAGAAGATCGCCATGAATTCCAATATTTTTTAGCTTCAACAGTAATATGCGGTTTTCGACTCTATCAAAGGCCTTACTGTAGTCTGTGTATACTACGTCAGTCTGATAACTCTGCTCCATACTACCTGCGAGAAATTTATTTAGCAGCACTAAATTTGATACCGTAGAACGACCTTTAAGAAATCCGTGCTGAGTTAAGCTGAAAGAGCAATGCAGACAAGCATAAACTTGGTCATAAACAATTTTTTCGAACGCTTTAGCAATGATACAGAGTTTGGAAATCGGTCTCTAGTGGTCTATTTCATTTTTAGTGTCTTTCTTGTAAATGGGAGAGATAAAGGCCGATTTCCAAATACTTGGGACTGTTCCTTCTTGGATAAATTTAAGAAATAGTAGATGGAGTTATTATTTTTTATTAAATTCCCGAAATATTTAGCAAGAAGTTTACATAGTCACTCGATGGCCTTATTTTTTTACTATTGCTAAAATAAAAAAAATAAACACTAAAATACAAAAACAAATGGAACGGGTCGGTCTCGCCTGCTTAGTAGTTAATGCTCAGCAGTCTGGTGGTTTGTAAAAAAATGATTTCATTTTTTTTTGTCGTAGCTATGTTTATAATATTTGGCTATGTATCTGGCAACGATGATCATTGGCCTGTTCTGCCACTCCGTCAGAGTGGCTTTGCTCGGCGTAACCTGGAAAGAGGATAGAAACTTACACGATTTTTGACGTTAAACGTCTTTCAGTTCGGTAGTAGGAGGTCACTTGCTAAAACCGCATGCAACGAAAACATGTCGCCTCAAGGAGGGCTGTAACTTTGTAACTATATGTCGTTTGCAATTAATTTAGGTATTATTGAGTAGAGCAAAGTAGCCATAACTCTGATTTTCATAACACGTGCCGCTAAATGGCGCCAGTGCCGCGTAACACATTGCACAGTTTGAGCTAAAAATTAACGCTTACTAATAATTATAGACGTTTTACGTTAAGCCAACGGCCGTGTAACCCGACACAGCCCCATCCGCTTTTTATGGACTAATGAAAGTGTAAAGCGGTTTGACAAAATCCGAAAAACAACTCTGCGCTCCAGAACCAAGATCGTTGATGTTGGAGCTGCGATCGCTGAGCTGAAGTGGGATTGGACGGTTGTGTAATAGGCAAAATTTAGGCATATTTAAATCTAAAAAAAATGAAATCCCTAAAAAGACAAAATATACAAAATAATCAACAACCCGACTGCTGATCATTAATTACTAAGTAGGCGGGACCTAAATTCAACAATGTGACTCATTGCGAGGTACCTAAGTTGGTATTGCCTGCTTCAGCAGTCGGGTCGTTGATTATTTTTTATTTCGTTTTTTTGTGTTCCTGTTGGTATCATAGCATGATGCCCAGTATCGCATTTTGATACTTTTATATTATTTCAATACAATCGTTAGCACAATGACAACTTTTGCAAATCTTCATACAAAGATCGCACCATGCCCACTTAAATTATAAAATATTTTCGTTTTTTGTTCTTGACTGCACAAATTGGTGGCAATCCACTTATTCCAAGTATTGTAGACAGTAAAAGTGAGCATTGTGCGATTAAACAACCCCTTCATTTCGCTATTATAGGTGTGCTAACAGTGCTAACTCACGCCTGCGTCCCAGAGGGGTAGGCAGAGACCAGGGACTGCCACTGACTGTATTGAAAAATAACAAAGTGCCACAGTGAGCATCATGCTAGGAAACCTTCCCAGTATTACCTGGTCTCCAAGCAGCCGATCCAGGAAGGTGACGCAGAGAGCACCAGCGCGGATCCCCGCCTCCCGAGCTAGCGCCGCCAACGCCGAAGCCTCCATCTCAATGTTCCTCACGCCGAGCCCCCGAAGAGTGAGCAGGAACGCCATCTTGTCTTCAGCCGTATGAGAGCAGAAAGGCCCGTCGAGCCGGCCTTGACCTGAAAGAGTAGGCATGAGTAAATAACTAGATCCAGATAGTCCTAACACTAGCCGAGGTATCATTGTATCATTATCGTCTTCGTAACATCTAGATCTATCAGGATCTTTAAAACCCTATTTAGAGGCTAAAAATTCCACCCATGCCGGGACTTGAACCCCCGACCTGTGGCTAACCGTGGCTGCGCTCTCCCAACTGAGCTAACGGGCAAGTGCAGGCATCGGCGAAATTTCGAGCCTCTACAAACTTCTCTGTATTACGTACAGGCAGCGACATCTGGCCGAAGTAATTTACATCACTTGCAGCCCCGAGTAGCCCACTTTGCAGTGCCTGCACTTGCCCATTAGCTCAGTTGGGAGAGCGCTGGCACGGTTAGCCAGAGGTAGGGGGTTCAAGTCCCGGCATGGGTGGAATTTTTAGCCTCTAAATAGGGTTTTAAAGATCCAGATAGATCTAGATGTTACGAAGACGATAATGATACAATGATACCTCGAAGCATTAGATCTTACTTCAATTCACGAGCCAAGATTGATCTTGTATCATATATCTTCTCTCGGATACTTTTATTACAGTAATGAGTAGGTCACGATCTAGATAGATCTAGACAATACAACTCACCTTGAAGTACTCTATCTATCTTTCACTCACAAGCCAAATTATTATATCATTGTATCATCTTATTTTATCTCTCGTCTCAATAAAGTAACGGTTACCGAGTATGAGGTCAATTTCCCGCACGTAGAATGACATGTGTATGAAATAATATTGAAACTTGCGATTTTTTTTATTCATCCATCCGCTCCCGCGTGAGGCTGCGGAATAAATGTTATACGGATGTACACCAAGTTGCCATAAAACGAATTCAAATGAACCATTTTGAAGCACCCCCCTTAAAGAACAGTAATCAATCATTCGATCAATCAGCCCGTGCTCGTCCACTGCTGGTCATAGGCCTTCCCCTAGGCACCCCACTAATTTCTGTCCTCTGTTATCCTCGTCCAGCCGCCGCCAGTCCTCAGATCGTCAGTCCAGTGAGCTGGGCATCCTACGCAGCGTTTGCTAGTTCATGGACTGCACTTAAGAACCCTATTAGATTAGCAAGCTGGAGTAGCAGTGGGCTGAACATATCCTGAAGGATCGATGGGGTGCAAAGGTCCTCGAGTGGAAACCGCGAACTGTCGAGAAATATCCAGTAACCTCTGTAGAAGTCATCGGCAGCTAAAGTTCCGCCCAGTACAGTTCGGAAGCCATCTTCGTCGGTGGTCAGGGATTGCAGTTCTTGGCTCAGCCGCTTGTCGAACACTGACGGAAAACGGTGCGTTTTGCCGAGAATAGGCTGGAATAAAGAATATTTGGTGCTATCAAATTTATTTTTATATGTAAAAAAAATACAAGCCCATAAATATATGCATAGGCGATCAAGAATGTAATACACAGTGAATGCCCTGAACTTGACAAAATATCAAATGAGTTACTTTTAAAACGGAATTTTGTATGAAAATACTGGCTTATGACGTAACATTTCAGAGCACTTTTTTATGTTTAATCCATTTAAAAATTGTAATAACTAGTAATTGACTAAAGGAGATTTTGTAATTTTTGTTTTAGTCGAGCATGTGAAATAATTAATTGTTGATCGTGTCAAATACCGTTGCAGGCGTGTTGGTAGAGTTGGTTCAGATATTAAAGACGGAGATGATCGAGAGTAATTAATTATATTTATGTGCAAGAGAAAACCTTTTTGTAAAACCGACAGGATTCTTTTACAGGCATCTAACCGTTGACGCGCGTTGCCATGACTACACGCGCGCACAGAGTAATGCGCTGCGTCCGCTGCACGAGCCCGGTATCCGTGGCATGAGTGGCGGAGAGGTCGCCACACCGTATTACAGGGAACAGTGACTTTCATACAAACTTTGATTTCCATTTTTTCTGACTTTGTACAGTCGACGTCAACGCGCGCACTCGGTTACGTTCTAGGTGACTGTGGAACAAAAATGTAAAGGACCCACTGTCGACTGTACTGAAGTGACCATCTAAATAAAAGAAAAAATTAAAAAAACTTTATTTAGAAAAGGGTTAAAAGAGTGGTTACTGGCTCCCAAACTAGGATTCCCTGTGCTATGGGTAGCCAGGCTTCTTCCAAAATAGTATGTGTTTTACAATGGTTTCTAATAGCATCTAATATCTAAACGTTCTTATACCGTAACGTAAGTAACGACTACAAGAAACAACACAAACAGCAATACCAGCTTACAAACCTTGAAACACGAGTCCTACTAATTTTATAATATTTTATGAAAGTTCGTGTTTTTTAATAATTATTACAATAACAATGTATGTTAATTAGCACATAGTCTACATTACATAAATTTTAATAAAATTTACATTAACTTGCAATGTTTTTTTTTTTATTTGTTATTGTGGGCCTGATTCTGAACTGAGAATACCACTAAGCAAAATACTCAAAAACATCAGTTCATCCCTTCAGAATTCCCAAAAAAGAACGAAACAAAGATCACTTAAACGGTCGCTTAGTTATCCCAGTGAGACTCCCATTCCAGAAACCTGCGGTTTGCGTTTAAACGTAGCGTCATTGTTAAAAAGTAACAAAAAAAAAGCTTTCGAATATTTATACTTATTGGAGGTGGTTGGTATTTTAGCATACGATTCCATAAGTTAAGAATCAGAAGAGAAGATTTAATATCAGTTTCTTTGTACCTATTATTTACATTTTTCTATCAACTCTGTCTGTCTTAACTTAGTATCTAAACGACTGAACTCGTATAATAAAAACATGTAAAAACAGTTACACGTTTTCAGGGAGGTTTATAAGAAAGGGACTGGAGATATATTTAGTTTAACATTTACGGGCCTAGTCACGATCAGTTATTAGGTAAACTATTAAACTATTATTATTATTTAACACCTATTTGCCTCTCTCTTACACAATATGAACGGCATTATTGTTAAAGCGAGAAGCAGATAGGTTTCCAGTCCCTGTCTTTATAGGTAATTAACGGTGGCCGTATTTAAATATTTAAACTCCGTTTTACGAGTCGAACTCTTAGAGGACCAAATACTCGCATTTCGTTCCGCAATGCGCGCGGAGATAGCGAAATAATAAGCAAAGACGGTCCGCTATTGAAGTGGCTATTGAAGGTCACGCGCAATAATCAATGGACGCACATGGACGATTTTCTTTGGAAGCTCGTTTCCTGGAACGGAGTATAAGTAGGTATATACTATGTGTATGTGCGTCAACATCAAAGGTTGGCTGGAAGAGATTTCTGCTGAAATAATCTTGCCGTGTAGTTACACTTTTATTTTTTGTAAATGTTGTGTTTTATGTCCATATGTCTTTTACGTGTGCAATAAAGTATTAAATATAAATTGTTATATCACTTCAATACAGTCTACAACCTTTACATACCTGCACTCTAATTAGTTACGTGAAGGACGACTTTGCAACAAGAATGTAAAGATTGACCTGCTGTCGACCGTACATAGGCGAGCGCAAATCAAAAGGAAGAAAAAGGTTCACCTACCAGATCATACGTTTTCTCCAAGTTTCCATTAAGCCCGAAGGACGATATGACCACGGAGCCTGGCTCTAAGTCCAGACCTCCGCTGGTGCCGATCCTGAAGACGATAGGCTGATGAGCCTTGGCATAGTAGAGCAGCTTTATCACCTCTTGCAGGAGAATCGTCATGGAAGGAATACCAATGCCATGCTGCAGAAGAAAGGGTGTAAGTTTTTTTTTTTGAGGGAAAGTTATGGAAATTAAATTATAAATAAATCCATACAACATAACAACCGGTCCTGGTCCCAAACTAGTATACCCTGTGCTATGGTAACAGGCAAGGACATCACAGAGATGGAAATACACCCGGACTGAGGCCAATTTTAGGGTTCCGTACCCAAAAGGTAAGGGACCTTATTACTAAGACTCCGCTGTCCGTTCGTCCGTCCGTGCGTCTGTCACCAGGCTGTATCTCATGAACCGTGATAGTTAGACAGTTGAAATTTTCACAGATGATGGATTTCTGTTGTTCAACCTGAAAATACCCAGTATCGTAGGCTCAGGTTCATCATCATCATTCAGCCACAAGAAGTCCACTGAAGGACATAGGCCTCCTCCATGGATTTTCAAAAAGACCGGGTGGAAGTGGCTTGCATCCAGCGTCTTCCTGCCACTTGCATGAGGTCTTCTATCCATCTTGTGGCTGGTCGTCCTACGCTGCGCTTGCCGATATCTGGTCTCCATTCTAGAACTTTTCAGTCCCATCGGCCATCAGTTCTGCGTGCTATGTGCCCCGCCCACTGCCACTTCAACTTACTAATCCGCTGGGCTATGTCGACGACTTTCGTTTTTCTATGGATCTCATCATTCCTGATTCGATCTCGTAGAGAAATTCTAAGCATAGCCCTTTCCATAGCTCGTTGCTGAGAGACCACGTTTCAGTGTCGTAAGTCATCACTGGTAACACACTCAGGTAACAGGCTCAGGTTGCCAAAATATAAAAACGACAATTATCGTAAGTTGCCTAAATATAAATAGAAAACAATTATCTTTAAACTTGCATGTTAGAAAATAAGGGTTTCACCTGTTTTTTTTTTTCAAGATCACCATCATTATTATAAAATGTTGTAGGTAGATGCCTGTTAAATGACATACTCGTATAAAACCTATAAATTGTAACTATTATTGTAACAAGCTATATGTGCATTCTATTGGTGCTCCTTAAAAAATTATTTAAAAAAAATCTTAGCCCGCCAAGAGCTTCTGTCAAAATACTTACGCTGACTGATAGCACGGGCCCGACTTTGTACATGGCGTATCTCTGTGAGTGCTTGGTCAAATCGACCAAGTCGTCCTGTCCTTCTCTGCCGAGTGCCTCGCTTATATACTTGGCAAATTCTCTCATACGATCATTGGTGCCCCCCATGCAGACGAACTGAAAATAAAAGTGATAGAAAAAGTTTCTAATCATAAAGGGTGGGGCAGTGTTGGGTTACACGGCCGGTGGTTTAACGTGAAACGTCTATAAGTAAGCGTTAATTCTTAGCTCAAACTGCGCAATTTCTTACGCAGTACTAGCGCCATCTAGCGTCGCAAATCAAGAGTATCTGAGTAATGGCTACTTTGCTCTTCTCAGCGATATATAAATGAATTGCATACGACACGTAGTTATAGAGTTACAGATCTCGCCAAGGCAACATATTTTCGTTGCACGTGGGTTTAGCAAGTGATCCCCTACTACTGAACTGCAAGACGTTTCACGTCAGAAGGTGAAGTAAAATAGAGTGAGTAAGGTAAGGCCAACTTGCACCACTTTCGCAAACGTAGCTCAGTTTGTGTCCTCAACGTATTGGCAAAGTTTCATTGCGATCCAGTGTTTTTTGTATATAAAAATCGGCCAAGTGCGTATCGGGCTATGTGCAATGTAGAGATCCGTAGAAAGAGGGTCCTGCTTTCCAGAACTAAAAACTTCATCGAAGTCATTTTCAATGGATTTTGTACGAAATTTTACTTTTATAAGTTGGTTGCCCATTACTCGTTCACTAGTAAAGCCTACTTAGCCGTGATTATTTTCCTTTTGAAGTTCATTATATGTGCTACTAGTCTGATCTTTTTCACGTTTCAACAATTAACCGTTTAGTCAGGAGAGGGGGGGGACGCCCTACTCGGACAAAAATTTGCACTTTAAAGCTTAATATTTCGCAAACGGAACCCTAAAAAAAATGGTCTTCCTACACCCATAATACTTTTCAACGACCAATCCAATCCCACACTTTAAGGTTTTATTCTACCGTTTGGTCGGCGCTATAAATACGTAGGTACATCAGCAAGCCAAATTTCAGCTCTCTAGTACTTAACGTCTCTGTGCTAACAGACAGCCAGACAGACGGACGCACATGGCGAAACTATAAGGATTTCTTGTCCACTACGGAACCCTAAAAACAAAACAACGTTTTTATGGGAATTGCCCTTGCGGGACGGGACATTCAAGAAATGACGCACCTCAGCTCAAGTATGGGTAACTGTGAAAGTAAAGTTAACTAAAAACTTAAACATGAGTCCTAATAAGGATCCAAGTTACGCGGCATTTCACTCATCGATCATGTGCGCAACGTCGTGATTCGGAATTTCGGAATTCGAAAAGACCAAAGTTGAAAACGTTGCCACGCGAACAACTAAGTTATAGTGAAGACGGGCAGGGCATATGGTCAGGCGGCAGAGTGGTCGGTGGACTAAGGCGGTCATAGAGTGGTGGCCGAAGTAGCAGGTACCTACACCACGAGCCGATGGGTCGATGACATTATTAAAGCCGTCGGAAAGCAATGGACGATATTGGCAGAGGACTGAGGGTGTTGGCGTGACAGGGAAGGCCTATACCCAGCAGTGGGCTCCATCGTGGGCTGGAAATAAATGTAAATGAGTGCCGGGCTAGATCTGACAAACAAACTCTATTTGTTTGATAAAGAGATTGCTCTTCTTCCGGCGCGTAACGGTGAAGAGGCCTAGCTAACGGTGAATGCCCAGCAGTGGGCGTCTTTCGTGGGCTGTATAGATAGATATATGCTCTTCTTCTTCAAATCTTGCTCTCTTTTTTTTCTCTCTCTCTCTCTCTCTCTGAGAGAGATGTATGCCCAACGCTGATTAGGTTATTTATTGACCCTAGATTCTGTCGGAAGTCGTAAGCTGTTAGTAACAATAATAGCTGTCACCATTATTGATTGACATTTTTTATCTGTCTGTCTGTCTTTTTTGAGATCTTTTATGTATTTCTTATTCTTCTTCTGGATGTATGATGTTCACTTTTTGCAACAACGTATTTTAAAAGATGATCTGATTTTTTTTTATTGGTAGCGCTAGTTAGCTCCGGTTCGCACCTTAACTGGCACGTGTCGCGATTTAAACCTCATGTGAAGCAACAGGGCCTAGATTCTGTTAATGCATTGTAGTAACATGACAACTGCATGAACATGGCGGTTTTCATTTCATGGCTGCTTTAAGTCTACGCGGGCACACGTATCAAACCTTCTAGGCGTCAATGGTATGAAAAAACACGTCACGTGACCCGACAGTGTACCTGTCATTATACTACAATGCACTAACAGAATCGAGGCCCTGGTCTATTCAATTGAAAGAAATGCGGGTGGAGCTGTTGCGGAGTACCTAAATGGCGTTAATTTTTAGCTCAAACTTCGCAATGTGTTACGCGGGACTGGCGCCATCTGGCGGCACGAATCAATAGGATCTGAGTAATGGCTACTTTGCTCATCATCATCATCATCATCAGCCACTCGTCGCCCACTGCAGGAAACAGGCCTCATTCATGGTTTTCCTAACCATGAAGGGTTTTGCCATAATCGCCACGCTTGGCAGGCGGGTTGGCGATCGCAGTATGCTGTTGAAATCTCAGGGAGACGCTGCTGCCTGTCTCCTGGTAATGTATTTCCTTAGTCGCCTTCTACGACATCCACGGAAGGAAATGGAGAAATGGAAATGGCTACTTTGCTCTACTCAACGATATTTAAATGAACGGCACGTAGTTTAGTTACAGCCCTTGCCGTGGCGACATGTTTTCGTTGCATGTGGTTTTAGCAAGTGACCCCTCTACCGAACTGAAATGCGTTTCACGTCCAAAGAAGGTTAAATTAAATACTAAGCTACGACCGTTCGTCATTGGCATGTCTTGACAACATACATAACATACATACATAAGCAGCCTATATACGTCCCACTGTAGGGCACAGGCCTTCTCTCAGGGAGAGAGTATGGGCTTAATCACCACGCGTGCCCACCGCGGGTTGGCGATTTCAAGCGCTGAGGTATGTGAATAGCTCAGATACTCAGGTTTCCTCACGATGTTTTTCCTTCACCGTTAGCGTGTGGTATTGCTACTATAACTTCAATACCACACGCTAACGGTGAAGGACGTCTCGACAACAGTCTATCAATACGCACGTCTTGAAAACAGTCTATCAGTAAACACGATGTTATAGTTTAAGTAGTTAACCCTGTCAGAGTGATACACTGATAAATTGTTGGTATGTAATTATGCAATACAACAAGCCTTTTAAAATCATTTTTGCATAGTGATAGTAAATTCCGGTAGCTCGTGATAAATCGACATTAGTGATTACTTACAGCCAATTAACACTAACTAACAGATGACTAAGATTTACGGTCTTGATTATAAAAGTGAAGTAATACGTGTTTGAGGGGCTCTACGCAAAATTATCTTGAATGGTCTTTTACTTTTAATTGACTTGAAATGGGTGATTTTTACTTTTGAATGGGCTGGACTGATACATTGGTAATAACTCCACGTACCTTTACATCGCCGAACAGTGCTGGCAAATCGTAGTTTTTAGTGTCTAGACCTAAATGATACAGCACGTCTACGTCTAGACTCAACAGATTATCATTCTGAAGGATGAGTGTTCCGTCCACATTTCTGGAAATTGTTAAAAATCTTACATTAGATAAAACTGCCCAAATAACCACATAACGTTACATAGACTCACGCCTGTATAACGGAGGGGTAGGCAGAAACTAGGGCTTCATGATCCTGACAAACTTCTTTTGCTTTATCAACATTAATTATAGTCGTTGCATGCACGCACGCCAGTTTCGGGTACTTTTTTCTGGCCCTTTGCTAATACTTTGCTAGTATTTAGGCGAAGTATCTCGCTTGGGATGACTCTTACCGGCCCTTACACCCACATTTGTTTCAAATCTTTCTCTTTTTTTGCTCAATTATCACCAAAAGTGATAAGGCCGTTTTGTTACAAGCAATTTAGAGGAGGTAATTAAAAGGTAGATTGTAGACGATAGATAGTAAAGCTATAGGAAAGGTACATGTCGGTATTGAACCCAAGACTTATAGAATGTGAGGCCAGGATTCTACCAATACGTTAACACCTTCCAATTGTTTCATTAAGAAAAATATTTTTCTGTAATATTAGCGAATATGCGGAAAGAATGAAAGGAAGCGAACATTTTTAAATCTTAAATTAAATTATTTTTCTGAATGAACAATTAAAAATAGTAAAATACACATTTTTGGATACTATGATCCCATTAACAACCATTTAGGTATTGAAAATCTTGATAAATCTTCTAAATTAAGGTAACATTGTGCATAGAGTTTCCCTTAGATAAAAGCGTTTTTCCTAAGATGGGTTTCTTGCCAATATATTCACGTATCTTTATTAATCTTATGAATATTTTGGGTGAAGGAATTCAATGCGAATTAGTTGTTTTCAATTGAGCGCAGTTAACTTTATATCGGGCCTTAAAACACTTACCAGTGTTGCCCACTTTAGCGGATTTTGTCACCAGATCTAGCTATTTTCTAGGCGATTTAGCGACATTTTTTATCATCTGGCGAATTCAAAAAAGTTAGTGATTTCTGATGATATTTCAAAATATATTCTGGCAAAATTTTCCGCCCCCCTTCTGGGGCGTTTTTATCCTTTTCTCTGGCAACATTTTGCGCAACTGAGCGAGAAAGAGAGAAGAGAGGTAGACTGCTTCGAGAATTTACGTTTTTTATCTTGCTAACAATAATTTGTCTTCTTTGAAAAGTTTCTGTAAAAAGTTTGTGATTGATCTTCCATTGAAAAAGAAGAATTATACGTAGTTGTTACTTGGCTGGTCTCACACGTCCTGAATTTCCATTCAGACAAGATCAGTATGCTTGACACAAATCTGAATGTGTGTGGAGCACACTCACATTGTATTCAATTCCGGGCTTCTGCATGTCATAATATTAATTCCAGAAGAAATTCAGAAAGCCATTTTGGATGTGTGATGCTATGGACACACCAAGCCAACGAATGGGTGTCGTTGGCCAACGTTGGACTAACGAAACGATGGCCGGGAAACCCGTTAGTTGGTCCAACGTTGGCCTATGAAACCCGTTCGTTGGCTTGGTGTGTACTTAGCTTTACTTGGCGAATTCTGGTGCTTTTTTCTATTGGAAAATATTAGCAATTAATATGATGTTTGTTCGTGAAATCCGATAGGCACCATATTCGCGAACGCAATGGCCTCTCGTCGCTAGCGTGCGACGTGAAACTATTTTCAAACCCCCCTTGGGTTTCCGTTTCCTTTTAAAACTACCCTTCAATATTTTTACTATTTACTTAATGTTCACATACCCCACAATCCATGACTCTTTAATAAAATGGTGACTGCTGCGACTGTTATTATGATGGTACCTACTTTGAAGGGTAATAGACTATTACTTACGTATGAAGTTAAATATATTTCGCAAAATCATGACATTCGGCCATCCGACTTCGTGCAGCCTCCGGCGCACGAGCCCCTACACGACACGCCCAGAGATCTAGTTAGGATTTAATATCTATAACAAAATACGGAATATCTTTCTTTGTAAATCGTTATGTCAAAACAATTGTTTCCTTTTTTATATTAAAATGTAAATAATTATTTAAAATTGACCAATTAATTTTGTTTTACCATATCATTATTGTCAAGACGGCAATCTTAAGCAAAACTTCTACGTATTCAGGAATAAACTTACGGTATTATTTATAAAAAACAAGATTCCTCTAAAACCAATCCAAAACTCCGTTTATTCAATCTTTCCCTGTGAAATCTCCACCACAGACTATTTAAATCGGCGTTTTTGAAGTGTTTCAAAGAATTGAGTTTGTATAAATAAGTTACTTTGTTATTTTCTGCGTGCCTGTAGCCTATCACAATCATGACATTCGGTTACTTTGGTTCTGATTTAGTTGGCGTATAAAGGTGACGCAATTAAATAACTCAGTTTCATTACTTCATATCATTGGGAACGGGCCGTGTATTATTAAACTTAGTATCAAAGTTGGTCCGAATATTTTAATCAAAATAAAATACTAAATCCTTTTAAACTTGTGATTCAAGACCGTAAGAACAAAGTTTAGACCACTAGCTATCGGCCGTGTTAGTTTTAATCACGTAATACTGCTGAATCGTGAGTAATTTGAGCAAATAATTAATTAACGTTACACAAATTGCTAACGGTCAAAAAGACAGGAATAGAAGGCAATATAAACCACAGAGAATATAAATATAAACAAACTCCAACCATCACTCGGACGAAGGCGTTAGCCAATCAATGATCAGAGTGACCTGTCAGTGGATCAAAGCGTTCCATTTCACGCAAGATTTTGTGCGGGCGTCTACTCAAGATCAGTGCACAAAAATACCAGTAAATTAATAATAGTACATCTGCCTTAGCACTTATCACTAGAATGGCGTTAGATTGTGATAAATGCAGCACAAAAATTCAGGACAACGAATATTAAGCCTGCATAGTTTGTGAAAAAAAAAATTCCATCTGGACTAGCGAGAAGCTATTCAGAATAATGACAAAGGAGCGTAAAGCAAACTGGCAGTGCCGATTTTTCTTAACGAAGAAAGGCAAACTGACCAACAATGTCACTCAGAGGAAACGAAGACAAGCCGTGTCTCCATCTGAAACTCTCTTATGCGACACAATAGACACATCAGTTAACCAAACTCTAAATAGAAGTTGTCCAGAAAATTGCACATGGGATCAAGAAGATATAGAAGAGCTGAAAACAAAAATATTACTCCTAGAAACAAAACTAGAAAGCGCAGACATGGAGATTGAGCGACTTTTAGCGGAAAACTACTCATTGAACAAAATTATTGCCAAAAGGGACTCCAAAATTCACCAAATGGCCACAATCTGTCGGTCAACACCTTTGCGTAATAATGACGTAGAAGTCACAAAAGAGTCGAACAACAAAACACCAGAAAGAATCATTCGACTCTTTGCTTATCACCAATACTGGCAAAAAGTAACAAAAATACTATTATTGTTGGAATTACATGTGAAGTTAGCCACAAAATTAAAAATACAGCGACCATCCAACGCAAAGAAAAAGTTCATCACCAGCCTATACTAAAAACTCACCGACACCATAAACACTGTCTTTACAAGGAAAAAAAAAAGAAAAACACATTCCGAAGATCTGCCTCATAAGTACAGAGAACAAAACGTCAAAAATAGTTTGACGAAAACTATCAATTGGGCCACTATCTACTACCCTAAGGAATTAGACAATTATTTCAGGGAAATGAGTCGAAGTTAAACTTCACAAAGAAGGACTACTGCACTGTGCTCATAGGCGAGGAGGACTTCAACGTTAGACAGAAACTACAAAACGTGACTCACACTACAGTGTTGATATGCTCACCAACATTTAAACAAGGGCGAAACACCGACTTGTTCAATGCAAGGATCGAATCATTTAACTACCTACTGGATTTAGACGTCGTCACTTATGAGTACGCTTACCTCATAGATTCAAGCCTTCATATGACCTACGACTTTGCTATGTTCAATAGGAATAGTGTAGCCGTAAATAACAGAGGACTGAAGCAGATTTTGGAAGATGTAAAATTGAAAGTTGCTAGAATTCGATTTCTGCCGGCAGCACAAATTCAAATTCACTATCACCAATGTACAGAAAATGAAGAAAGTTTTTCCGTGCCATATGAACAGAACCGCCCTGAAAATAATAAACAGATTTTTCGTTCCTAATTATATACTCTACCAGAATATAAGAAGTTTTAAAAACAAGCGTCATCTTATAGAAGTCGCGGCACTTGAAGATAATAACATTTAAGCTATATGTCCGAAACTTGGATAACGGTACCAAAGATAAAACTCTTGCAACTAGATAATTACCAATTAGCTTCCTGTTTTTGCCGAGCTAACAGAGAAGGCGGAGGAGTATGTATAATTCTAAAAGACAATATCGATTTTAAAGACGTAGAGACATATTACATAAGTCCTTAGAATTTGTATTCGAAGTATGCGCAGTAGAAATTGAGAAATTAAACTTGTTAATAGTAACTTTGTACTGGCCAAATAAAAATAGGGAATCGGAACTTTTCTTCAGTTCTCTAACTAATCTCTTAGAATGCATCAGTAAAAAGGATAGCTCTAAAATGTAGTAATAAGAGGGGATTTTAACATAAATGTTTTACAAGAAAGTTATCTGTCCTCAACGTTGCTAAATCTTATGAAGAGTTTTAATTTCGTTCAAAAAGTAACTAAGCCGACCAGAATCACACAAACTAGCTCGAGCTGCATAGATCTAATCTTCAGTAATATTCATATTCATATTCATTTTGAATAAATGTTTGACAAACAAATAATTGTTTAGGTAACAACATCGTCAAAATAGTAATACAAGATCTAAGCAGATGCTTAATAATAAAATTAGTCTCATAACAAATAAATTTAAATAAATCAATCAATCAAATAAATAAAAAATTAAAATAAATAAATGTCAATTCGGTTGTTCGTCCAGATATTCCTCAACAGAATAGTAAGCCTTTACACAAAGATATTTTGTTAGTTTATTTGAGAATATGTGATTGCTCAATATGCACAACTGCAAAGATAGCTTTAATACTGAAACAAGATAATATGGATTCTCAGATCACAAAGAAGTTTTAGTTAGTTTACCCGGAGATTTAATTGCTTGGTATACAGTTAAAAGAATTTTTTTTTGGAAAAAAAAACTTAAAGTCGTTCAAAGCAGAATTACAAAAAACCGATTGGTCAAACTATTTTTAAAGATCCAGCACAAAATGTAAATAAAAACTATAATGCATTCCACGATAAAATCCACGACACCTTAGAATACACCATCCCTAAAGCTAAAATTAAAATTAAAATAAAAACACGTGGTTGACAAAGGGATTAAGAATTTCATTTAAAAATAAATGCCTCTTAAAATTTCTTGTTAATCAATCTAATAGCACCAACCTAATAAATTACTACAAAACATACGAAAAAAAAAACTTAAAAAAAAAAATCGTCAGCATTTCCAAAAAATATTACAATCTAGCAACGTTACTAAAACCATGTGGCAAATAATAAAGGAACGATCGAATAAAAATACACTTAAACCTACGATTAATATAAATAAAAGAACATACGATTAAATATAAATAAAAAAATCACAGGTGTTCCCCTTGCTATCACTAATCACTTTAATAACTTCTTTGGTACAGTTGGTGCTCCAAAAAAAAAAAACCTCAACCACTTGGACGACCAATAAATTGTTCAATGGAAAATTCCATCTTCATTCATCTCACCGATCCAATAGAGATCTTTAAAATAATAAACAAACTAAAACCAACATGTAGCTTTGGGTTTGATGAAGTTCCGCCAATTCTTGTAAAAGAATATGCCCCGGAATTTTGTTCACCTTTGTCATTTCTTATAAATCAGTCGTTTCCCGAGGGAATGTTCCCAGATTTGTTAAGTCGCGAGCAGTACGTAGATATAGAACAGCAAAATCCGGGTCGATTCCGCGTGCTGGGCTTGTTTTCTGTTTCTAATTTACCTATATAAATGACTTGCCAGATGCAATAAATATCCCGTGCACACTTTTCACTGATGACATATCTTTAGTAATACAATGCCAGAACAATATATAACTTGTACAATTACTAAAAACAAACTTAATTTTAATAACGGACTGGCTCAGTGATCATAATTTGGAAATAAATTTCAGCAAAACTAAATTCATACAATTCAGACCGCATCAAAAACGTCCACTTAAAGTAAATTACGAATTTTGAAAACAACACTTAAAGTGCCATGTGTGCCTACTTTGCATAATATGCTCAGTCGTGGCTGACGTATGGTGTCCTTCTTTGGGGTAAAAGAACAGATGTAAAGCAATTATTTATTTTACAAAAGAAATGTATCCGAATAATCGCTAATATTGACGTAATGACGAGCTGTACACCATACTTCAGTAAATTAAATATTCCTACACTAAGTTCACTATATATCTCTAAAGCTGCAAGCTGTAAAAATAACTCGAAACTCTTCCCTAAACATTCGCGACCCGAAAATTTAAGGCCACGTGACAGATTAAAAACCTGCTCAGCGAAACTACACCTAGTCAACTCCGGTCCCCAATCTATGGCTGCCAAAATATTTAATTGCATTCCTGAGTCAATCCAAACAATAGAAAAACTAAATGTTTTTTAGAAATACCCTGAACAAACATTTAATTAAGAACAGTTTCTATACAGTACAATAGTTTCTTGAAAACCATGCAAAAAATTAAATAGCTTTCGCTTTCGTTTTCCTTTTCTTTTCTTTTATCTACTGTTCATTTTTGTTGGTACTAGATTTACAAAATATTTTAAGTTCTTGCTTTGTTTTATATACAGTTTGTAGTTTAATAATAAATAAGCATGTTGCCAAATATATAATATTTATGCTCACCTGTGTATAAATTATGTATAAATAATCGATAATAAGTTAGGTATTTTAAGTTAGCAGTGCCCTAGCAGGGTTCTTGTTTGAAACTAAATATTTTAAGTGATCTCATGTACCTACAACAAGAATGCTAATAAACGTCTTATCTTATGTTATCTTATTGTCATATTTATTTCCTTCTTTATTTTTCCGCCGTTACAAAGTTACCTCGACATAAAGCACATATCCGCATTTCAAACTCATGATTAAGTACTAGGTTTTAACATAGTGGGTAACATTTCTTTTTCACTTTTACCTTCAATCTCAAATCATCATTACTAACTTCTGTTAACACCTAGCACCAAAAGAACTACTGAGACTGGATTCGTCCTGATTCATACAATTCTCGTACCAAACCAAACAAAAAAAAAAACACATTTCGATGAACATTCTAGTCTATAATAACACCGAATGAATAACAGATCTGGTACTCATACCAAAATTGCTTATTTCTCACAATACGTTACATAGTTATAATAATAGACCTGAGATTTCCGCACTTAGCCTCACAGTACTCATTGTACTCAGCGAACGCGGAGGTATGTAAATACCTCAGACACTAGGATTTCCTCACGATATCCTCCCACACAGTCAGCGTGTGGTATTGCTACTACAATTCACAAATGTGCGTAATTTTAACAAAGTCATTGGTACATGCCAGGATTCGAACCCCCGACCTCCCGAATGAGAAGCCGGCGTTCTACCGCTCCGCTACCATCGCTCCCACAATACTTTACATACAATCGACAGCACGTTGGCATTTACAAGCATGCATTCAGTTACGTTAGGGGTATTTTTGCTTCAATGTAAAAATTTATTGGACGTAAATACTTTCTTTGAAGTACACAGACCGTACTCTTATCTTCATTATGCAAATTTCCTAGAACTTTCCAATAAGCCGAATTCTGACAAAATAACAGACGCTCTCTCACGTCGTATTGTGACGCTCTCTCACGTCAAATAAATTAAAACGAGACGCACGCTCACGTCAAATAATACAGACGCTCTCTCACGTCATAAAAAAAACAGACGCCCTCTCACGTCATATTAACGAAAATTTTGACACTCGTCAAAATACAAAAACAGACGCCCGCTCACGTCAAATAAAACAGACGCTCTCTCACGTCACAAAAAAAAACAGACGCCCTCCTACGTCATATTAACCAAAATTTTGACACTCGCCAAAAAACAAAAACAGACGCCCTCTCACGTCGTATTTTGTGACGCTCCCTCACGTCAAATAAAACAGACACTCTCTCACGTCATAAAAAACAGACGCCCTCTCACGTCATATTAACCAAAATTTTGACACTCGTCAAAAAACAAAAACAGACGCCCTCTCACGTCGTATTTTGTGACGCTCTCTCACGTCAAATGAATTAAAACGCGACGCACGCTCACGTCAAATAAAACAGACGCTCTCTCACGTCATAAAAAAAACGGACGCCCTCTCACGTCAAATAAAATAAGAATCAGACGGCCCTCTCACGTAAAATAAAACAAAATTTTACGGCCTTCTTCGTCAGTAAATACAGAAGTTAACCACCACACGTTTGATCGAACAAAATTATTTCACTATTTTAATTATTTCATTATTAACAGGACACTAAAAGAATGGAATCAAGTGCAGCAATCGCCGAAATGAAACAAAATTCTCAGGAAAAAGAAACAACTACGCATCTACGCCAAACAATTTTAAATTCAAATTTTAAAAACAACGGTTTAACATAACGGTTTTTTTTTGTGCTACGTGATTATAAGTTTAAATTTAAATCATTATCAGCTTTTAAATGAACTTTACATTTATTAAGGAAAAAAAAAAGAAAAAGTTTGGAATAGCAGAGACGAATCGTAAAAAAAAATCTACTTCGGTAAATTATTGAAACAGTGAATAATTTAAAGTGCTTACTGGAGTTTGCAGCACCTTGTGGGCGAGGACTTCTTCTTTTAACACTTCTGAATTAAAATTATGTTTGTTCGTGAGATCCGATAGGCACCATATTCGCGAACGCAATGGCCTCTCGTCGCTAGCGTGCGACGTGAAACCATTTTCAAACCCCCCTTGGGTTTCCGTTTCCTTTTACAACTACCCTTCAATATTTTTACTATTTAATGCTTGTCAACTTAATGTTCACATACCCCACAATCCATGACTCTTTAATAAAATGGTGACTGATGCGACTGTTATTATGATGGTACCTACTTTGAAGGGTAATAGACTATTACTTACGTATGAAGTTAAATATATTTCGCAAAATCATGACACAATCTAGCAATTTTTTTAAATCAATCTGGTGGTAAAAAAAAAATCCGAGGTGGCAACACTGACACTTACTTGACAGGTTTTTCGCCTGGCTTCAAATACACACTGCAATTATCATAATGCTCCTCCCACCCTGGTTGTGTTTCAAACATAAAGTCACAATCACACTGCATTTTGTACTTCGATTCCAAATAGCGATAAACGAGACGTCTGTTCACTTCAAAACCTATTCTTAAAATGGCGAAAATTAAGGCCAAATAGTATTATTATACACACACAGTCCGATAATTCTGATGACAGATAAGTTATGCCAGAAGACCGGCGTCCCCCAATCCTTAGATTATTATGGAGTACATATTTAAATGTTTTAAGGAAAACATCATCGACTAAGCGAGCGGCGCCCGACTGTTATGACATGTACTACACAACAAGCGGGCGTGTGAGGTAGATCAGCATGTAGCATTTAGCTAGATATATATCTATGGGTAAAACATAGATATATATCTAGAAAAGGACATGGAACGCTCGTTCTCACCGATTATTCTAGAATGATTCTCAAGAATGAGTATTATGTACTTACATGAATAATGTAGATGGTAACATAGACGTTTATCAGCCAGATGCAGAAACCAGGCTTGGTCGTGTGTAGTGCGTCCCTCAGCGATAAGAGGCCTCCACTCGTCCAGATGCACATCAATGTTAACAAATAGGGCTCTATTCTAGAGTAGTTGTAGACTAAACGCGAGACTTCTGTACATATCTATGTAAATGCGTATTTATTGCGATGACGCAAGTGCAAGTGCATTGGTGCACCACTATCAACTTAAGGATCTTATCAAAAGCTGATAATTCGGTAAACTCATTGGACTGCGCCAATTTATACAGTCCACTGGAAATTTTATCTCTAATATTATATTTAAGACGTGGTTTTTTGTCACAACTTTTAAGTAACATAACAAAAACTCATGCCTGTATCCCGGAGGGGTAGGCCAGGGTCTGCTACTTGCCACGATCCTGACATGTCTCTTATCTGCGCATGAGTGTATGTTATGTTTATGTCACTTCATCAACAGTGATTAGTTGTTGCATGCTTTTTACTATTATTATTAAATTCTTCATTAATGTCTCCAAAGAAACTGAAGTGGCAAGGCTCTCACTATGCTTAATTAATCATAATTTTCAATTATATTAGTATTAGGTAGTGCGAGAAAATATTTTTTGCCTTCTGTGAGCAGAGTTTTTGCCAAGTGCAAGCAGTCATTGTATTTGGCTGCAGATATTGGTAGCATGAATCACACAATTTTTCAGGGTATGTGAATTCATTGACTTGCAGTCGGGGACAGTCAAAACGAACACGCCATACGATAAAAACCTCATGATTTTTTTACTGACATCCAGCATTTTTCGCCAGTAATACAATACTTTCATCGTTTCTACTCGTACCTAAATTTTTAACGGTTGATTATTTGATGACAAGTAGCATTATTTGCGTGTATTCGTGGTGTATTCCGATGAAAACGAAACTGTTTTCGATGGACTTTCAAATGTTGCCAATATAAAAAAATTACATCCATCATTATTTCCCTGTACTCTTCAAATGTACATAACTCAGAAAACCAAGTCAAAGGTACATGCCCGCACTGGGAATCGAATTTATTGTGACGGTTATACATACCGTTATTGCTAAAGTTAGATTAGTCTGTCCAAATAATATTATCCAAAAAATTTGGATTTTTGAGCAAGCGTGCCTGGACATCAAGACAGGAATTTTTTCTTCTTTCTGTATCGCCTGGAAGTAATTTTTGAACCAATCGTCTTTCAACATAACTCCTGAAACCGTGTTTTTTTTAATACACGATGTATTTTACTTTTTGAAACTCCAATTTCATTTTCTCCTTCTCTCACCGATGTTTTCGGAAAAGCCGAAAAGTAAATTAAAATATCAAGTTCTTCGTCGTTGATCGTATAGTTTTCTTGCTGTGGTTCTCTTGAGCGTTTATCGAAACGTCCCAGAGTTTTCAAATTATTCACAAGCCTTTTCAAAACCTTACGAGACAGTGTTTGTCTGTCAGGATATTTTACGCTATACCAGCGCAAACTTCGAGAGATATCTTTATCGTTCAAAAAATATGCCTCCATTAGATCAAAACTTACTTGATATGCCATGTCCGCAATAAATTAACACAATAACACGTGTGTAAGTGAATTAAAACTAAACAGATAAATATCGGAAAAGCAAATTCTTGCACAGACTGTTCCATTTTCAAATTTAAGAACAACAAGCAAACAATTGCATAGACTGTTCCATTTTCAAATTTAAGAAAAACATTTAAAAATTTGTCTTCTTTTTAAAATATCCTAAAAAGCATGCATTCAAACAAACGCTCTCATAAATTGTTACATTTTCAAATTTAACAAGAACATTATTTTTGTTTTAAATTTGGCTTGTGTCTAGCTTACCAAGGACGTATTGAAATACTAAACATTATCATTTTATCTACACTTCCACTTATAATAAGGAAAACTATGCTATAAAGTATTTTATGAAGTGGGTACTTATTTACGAATAATCAATGCTATATATGGAACGATAATATCGCTACTTTTCGAACGTCGTCGTCGGCAATAAAAAACTTTCTTGAAATTTGACTCAAACATTTTACGTTGTTCCTTTCTTTTAAAATACTATGTTACTTAAGAAGAGTTATTAGTTTTTGGCCATTATTTCGATTGGCATCATAAAAGTAGGGGTGTTATTTTTTTTTTATTTAAGTCGGTTCGATTCCCAGACAAGGCAAGTATTATTAGAAAATCTTTGAATGCAGAATTACTAACTTTTAAAAATAACATAAAGTCTTCTTTCAGCAAAATACCCTATCTACGGTATTTAAGGTACTTTCCCTTCATGGCCCATAACTTTGGGACGCCCTGTATATATATATATCTATCTTCGCAATATATAGCAAGGAAAAGGAAGCAAACAAATAATTTGTATAATTTTTTTCTTATATCTCTATATCATAAACCCATACAGGACATAAAAATAAAAAGTGTTATTTTTATTAACTCTGTATAATCTTCATCAGTGTCTAAGTTTAAATTCCTCACGAAGCAAAATCCCTAAAACAAGTATTTGATTTCAGTACGTGTAACGTGTAATGATGTCAGCTTTTGTAGGAATAGATTAAAATAGGATTAAGACGTTGATTGTTCAAGCTTTGTATGCCACAGCATTTAAGCATAGTGTTTCAAGTACCTACTATAGAGGTTTATCATCATTATCATCATGATCATTTATTTATTGCATGTCATGGTAATAAAACAGGTGGTAATAATAATTTTAAAAACAATTCATACTCTACATGACACCCTGTAAGGGCACTACAATTTCTTAGATCTAATTATCATGCTACTATACCGATACTTATGAAACTACTTATTTACAAATATATACACCATTTATCTATAATTTAAATTTAATCATCTATCATTTACAGTTTCTAATTAATATTATATATACAACCTTATTTGATTTGATTAATTTAACTTAGTTTATCATTATAATACTCATTAATTGTATAGAAGCTCTTTTCTACTAAATACTGGGTAAGCTTAGTTTTGAAAATATGTAATTTCTTTATGTATTTGATATCTTCTGGTATTTTATTGTAAATTTTAGCAGCCATTGCGAAGGGACCAGAGTTTACTGGCTCTAATTTTGATGTAGTTGTGGCTAGCCGGGCTTGAGGTCTTAAACCAGCTGGGTGCAGCTGGGCGTGTGTGTTGCGGGAACAACCTTGGGTTATTGACTACGAACTTTATTCACTTAGAATTTTGTTTTTTTTTGTTTTGCAGAAGGCCTGGAGGAAGACAGATGGACCAAATAAATCTGGCTATTATTAAATACTTTTCACCTTTGCTGCCTCGTTGGACTACAGGTTAACACGCCTGATTACTAAGCCAGGTCATGGGTTCGATTCCCACTAGAAGCCGCCGGACAGCCTATCTGTAATACATCATATATTTCCATATAAGCGTTGGTAGCCTAGTGGGTAGAACATCGGACTCGGAAGCGAGAGACCCAGGTTCGATCCCCAGTGCGGGCATGTTCTTATGACTTGGTTTTCTAAGTTATGTACATTTGTGAAGTTATAGTAGCAATACCACACGCTAACCGTGAAGGAAAACATCGTGAGGAAACCTGAGTGTCTGAGCTATTCACATACCTCAGCGCTTGAAATCGCCCATCCGCGGTGGGCACGCGTGGTGATTAAGCCCATACTCTCTCCCTGAGAGAAGGCCTGTCCCCTACAGTGGGACGCATATAGGCTGATTGGTTGTGCTATGCTGAAAACCACGAAGAAGGCCTATGTCCTGCAGTGGGCGTATTTCCATATTGTTCATGTCCTTGCCTGGTTACCATAGCACAGGGTATCCTCTACCTTATAGTCAACCATATACCTAGTCCTCCACTGTATGGAGTTGTCTGATTAGCCTACTCCGAACTAAATAAATAAATTGTTTATTTACTTTACAAAAGGCTTACAGTGACATAATCGGGCAAGAACTTCCTTTTAAGTATGGAAATACCTGTATCAGGAAGCTCCGCTCCTCCAAACTTGGACGCTATATCTAATGTTGGTCTAAATGCTAATCAACCTATTTTCTAGGTAGGTATTACCGTATCTATGTATGTATAGTGTATTATGATGTGTGTGTGTGTGTGTGTGTGTGTGTGTGTGAGGGTGTGTGTATGTGTGTGAGGTATAGTGAGTAATATTTTTTTCTTAATTTAGGGTGTTAGTTTAGTACACTCAGACACTCGGAAGAAAAATTGGCCAAAAAATTCAATCTGAAATACTATGAGTAATATAGTATAATACCCGGCAGACAACTTGAACAAAATCCGCGCAGTCGGGATGTTCTTACGAGGGAAATTTTTCGTCCGCGTCCTTCGCCAATGATCCGAACTTCGCCCGTGCAAAGTCGAAGTCGGTTAGACTATCTGTCGGGCATCACACCAATGTACAAAGATTAAGCAAACATTAGGCTAGCTAAAAATTCTAAGGAGTAACCTACTTACCCATAAGGTTACATACAATGTATGAGAGTATTCACATCAAATCACAATTAACAACTTTCTTGCCAACATCAATTTATAACAATCTCACAACCTCTTGCCCTGCCCTACGCCACAGCTTGGGATCGGTATACATAATATACGTACGTAATACAATATTAAGACCACAGGACAAGAGGGGACATTAAATCATTCGTCAAACGATTATCAAGCAAATTATTTAAACACCAAAGATTACACAATATACGACAAATAAATCGATAGCAAAAACCCGTGAAGGTAGCTAGTAAAAACAAACATCATAGGCAGTGAGATAATGGTCCGACAAAAACCAATACTAAACACCTGTACTTAAAAGGCTAAGATCCAAGAAACAAACAATTTACCGGTCTCGTCAGTTCAAGTTAGACCACGTTAAATTTGAACTTGTCACCTTTTCACTTTCCTACTCTTAGACCGAGTATAGGAACGTATGCACTGTCAGCAGTTTCCTCGCGCCTCGGGAAGCTCGACGGCGCGGCCCGCTCCTTTAGTCGTCTCTCGGTCGGATACCGAACAATACATTTAATTAATAGTACCAAGACTTATTCATTCCAAGCCATTAAGGACTACCCCAAACCGAAAACCGTTAATCAGATGCGAACATTTTTGGGCATGATTAATTTTTATAGACCACACATGCCCCACGCTGTACAATACCAGGAAGTTTTGCTTAGGTACATACATAAAGCAAAACGAAACGACAGAACACCCATAGTGTGGACGCAGGAAGCTGACGAGGCGTTCCAACAATGTAAGCTTAGCTTACAGAACGCGGTCACGTTGTCGTACCCGCTCCCCACAGTACCTATTTCGTTATATGCAGACGCTAGTGATACGTGTGTTGGTGCTGTATTACAACAGTACGTAGAAGGTACTTGGAAACCTTTAGCTTATTTCTCTAGGAAGCTAACTGCGGCGCAAACGAAATATGCTGTTTATGATAAAGAACTCCTAGCTGTTTATTTATCGGTACAACAGTTTAGGTATCTGCATGAAGGCAGAGAACTAATTATTTATACCGATCATAAACCGTTAACATATGCTTTCAGTAAATTGAATAGTAATAATAACAAAGAAATACCAAGACGCACAAGGCAATTACTTTTTATAAGTGAGTTTACTACAGATATTAGGCACGTACAAGGTAAGGACAACGTAGTTGCTGACGCATTATCTAGAATTGAGACTGTTGATTTTCAGAATATTGCAATCGATTATTCCATGTTAGCAAAGGCTCAGGAAAACGACGACGAGTTGAAAACGTTATTACAAAACACTCATGATACATTGCAATTCAAAGGACTAACGTTGCCCAACTGTAACTATAATGTTTACTGTGAAATATCTAAGAGTAATGCGAGACCTTACGTACCTGAGAAATTTCGTCGCGATGTTTTTAATAACGTTCACAACTTAAGTCATCCAGGTGTGCGAACGTCACGTAAGATGGTTTCTGACAGGTTCTTCTGGAAGAGTATGAACAAAGATGTAGGCCTTTGGGCCAAAACCTGCGTTCAGTGCCAGAAGGCCAAGGTCACGCGACATACAAAATCGGTGCCAGGTAAGTTTCCGGAAGTAGATAGATTTGAGCATGTCCATACAGATTTAGTGGGACCTCTTCCAACGTCGCCGGAAGGTTACAGGTATTTACTTACTATTATAGACCGTGCTACTGGGTGGCCGGAAGCATTTCCGCTACAGACCATATCAGCAGAAGCTGTAGCGCAGACAATATATGAGGGCTGGATTACGCGATTTGGATGTCCAGTTACCTTAACCAGCGATCAGGGTAAGCAGTTCGAAAGCAGTCTTTTCCGACAGTTAATGAAGTATGTAGGAACCGAGAAGCTTAGAACTACACCGTATCATCCACAAAGTAATTCTGTTATAGAAAGGTGGCACAGATCGGCCAAAGCAGCGTTAAAAGCGCGTATAAATGGTACTTCATGGGTTACGGAATTAAGTACTGTTTTGTTAGGTCTCCGTACAGTACCTAGGTCAGATACTGGTGTTAGTGCCGCTCAGTTGGTTTATGGTTGTTCCATACGTTTGCCAGGTGAATTTTATTGTAATATAGATAAAACAGTTACAGAACCTCATGCTATGTTGAGCAAAATAAAAGATGCAATACGGAACTTGAAACCAAGACCATATTGTCATAACAGAAGTAATAATAGTAACAATTTTTTGTCAGTGCAGATCTAAAAACGTGTGATTATGTTTTTGTACGTAGGATAGTGCAATCTTCTTTGCAAACACCCTACGAAGGGCCATTTAAAGTACTTGATAGAAGTGACAAAGTCTTTCGAATACAATTGGAAGATCGTCAAGTGAATATGTCAATTGACAGGTTAAAACCTGCATATTTACTTGAGGAAGAAGTTAACTCACCACAAAATACAACCACGATAAGTACGCCACAAGCGGATAGCGGAAACGCTCCGCCTGTGCCTAGCGTCGCACCCTACGTTACACGTAGTGGTCGCAGTGTTAAGAAATCGGTAAGATTTTGCGATGAGTGAACTTAAATATTTAGTAGGTTAAATTTTTGCTTTTAAGAGTAAATAGATTAACATTCTTGTAGATTTAATGAAATGTTTTTTTTAAACAATTGCACTTCACTGTAAGCAGCGAAAGAAATAATACCTAATAATGGGAAATTACAATTCTAAGAAAGATTCTGACAATACGGATAAGTCAAATAACCTCACTGCAGAAGCATCTATCAACGTTTCTGGATTAACTACGCAGTTGAATACATTCAGTATTGTTTTACTAGTTATCATCGTGATATTAGTAATATTTTTGTTATGCTACTTTTATAGTAGTTGCAAGAGGAAGATGAACAAATGGTTTGCCAAGAGGGTGCAGATCCTGGCAAGTGATCAGCAGTTGGCTTCAGGGGCTCAAGCTCCGAAGCAACCCCATCAAATTTTTCTAAAAGTTTAAAACTGTAGTGTAGTGCAAATGTTTCGTGTATAAAATAAGACACATTTTATTGTAAGTAATTCTATATTTAGATTTTAGGTCATTAGAATCAGTGTTCAACTTTAAATTCAACCTTATGTCTTATACCAACATTGTTAACAGTAATGTGACAGTACATTGTGTTCTGTTATCGGGTTCGAATTCCAACTAAGTAATAACAACGCGTATTAATTCTGAGGCACATTTTTATTTACATTAGAGGTACAGTCAGATGAAATAATATGCCGGTAACAGGTATAATGAAACTTAAATTATAAATTCATGTTTATTGGTAAAATTGTTGTAATTCTGTTTATTATCTAGTACAAATTATTGTGCTGATTACCTTTATGAGTAGATTACATAACTTTGAAAATTTCATGTAAAATTTTTGTTTTTGGGAGGGACGGATATAGGAACGTATGCACTGTCAGCAGTTTCCTCGCGCCTCGGGAAGCTCGACGGCGCGGCCCGCTCCTTTAGTCGTCTCTCGGTCGGATACCGAACAATACATTTAATTAATAGTACCAAGACTTATTCATTTAACTCCCAGCACGCATAACCCTAAACCGAGTTCGCAGTAGGTTATATATTTAATATATTATAACTATTATATTAAGCTAAATTTAGGTATGTATTTGAAAGCATACACGAAAGCATACACAGGGTCACCACTGTGCAGTCTTAGAGCAAACTACGTCCTACATTAAAATTGAAACTATTGATATCATTATATATACATAAATATGCATGCATGCACGCATAGATGTGCGCACGCATGCAAACACACATACACACATACACGCATACCCATGCACATACAGCTTGAAAAGGGGCCCATTGCTATTAGATTCGTAAAATAATACTAACGTATTATTAAAATTTTCAAAAATTGTTCTACTTCTTCATAATCCAGAGTTTTAATCCACGCGGTGATCAGCTTTTTGCATTCATAATGTGTTTTTGGGTACAAAACTAAAACTTTATTTATTTTGTTATACAAATAAGAGGATCTCTTTTCTAATTGACAGGCAGCAAAAGTAGTTCTTTTATATTTAGTTGGCGCAACATTCGTATTTCTCTTATTTTTATAAATATTTAAATCAAATTTAAGGCTCTTATGCGTTTTTAGAACAATATTTAAAATATAAAGTTTTCTTACAGAAAGGAGGTCACCGAGAGCATAAAGAGATGTCGTTGCAAATCTGAATTTCTTGAAGAACATAGTTTTAAGCAAAGCCCGCTGTGCCCCAGATTGTTATGCAATAAGTTAACACTGATTGAGCTAAGGCTACATAAATTTTAATTAAAAGTTCCCTGTCAGCAATATAGCGCAAGGTTTTAAAAATCCATATCATTTTTCTAATTCTTGTTGTCAATAGGTCAATGTGTGCATGCCAAGACAATCTTTGGTCGATCATTTCACCTAAATATTTAACGGTAGTGACTTTGGTTAGTCTAGAGCACAGACAGGCATGATTACCAGAGTCTCCACACGTGTGAATGGATAGCTTAAGGTCATCATCCGGCTGTGTACGATTTGTGATGGAAAAACAGATGTAGTTAGTTTTGATGTGTTTAACGATAGTAAGTTAGTCTCTAGCCATTTAGAAACTGTAATGAGACCCTGTTCAGCAATTTTATGAACTTCCTGCCATGATGCCTCAGAAAAAACCAGAGCGGTGTCGTCCCGATAAGAAAATATGGTTCCATTTTTTAATTTGAGACTGCTCAGATCATTTATGTAGACTAGAAAAAGAGTGGGCCCGAGGACACCGAAAGTTACGTCAGTATAATCGCTCACATAGTCTCCAACTTTAACACTCTGTTTCCGGTTACTAAGATAGTCTCCAAACAGTCTCAAAGGAACATCGCGGATACCAATGTCTTCCAGTTTACGCATCATAATCGGGACGTCAACCGTGTCAAAGGCTTTTTTGAGGTCAAGAAATACAGTCAAACATTTTTTCCCACTATCTAACTTATTGACCACTAATTGTGTCAATACTGCGACAGCATCTTCGGTTGATCTTCCATTTCTAAAACCATATTGGGTATTCGAGAGGATGCTAAATGTTTCTAGATATTTTAATACCCATTCATAATTTTTTTCATAATTTTAGAAATAGACGGTAATACTGAAATTGGTCTGTAATTATTTAAATCTTCAACCTCCTTTGAACACAGGTGTTATGAGAGATTTTTTTAGAGGAGATGGAAAAATACCCTTACGAAAGCACATATTAATTAAATTACTGATGATAGGGACAACAATTTGCTTGGTTAGTTTTAGAAAATGGGTTGAGATGTTATCCCATCCAGCTGCGCTATCAGTTTTAAGACTCATTAGGAAGGTGTTGACTTCTTCCGGAAATGTTTCAAGTAAGGTAAATGACGAGCTGGGCACCCTGCAAAGCCCCTTATCGCAAGCAAGTGCATAGGTGTTGGTAGATTTTAAGGTAATGTTTTCAGCTAGCGTTTTTCCGATATTAGCAAAATATTTATTAATTGCGTTTGTTGACTCAGATTTTGATCCACAGATATTCAAAAGCGCACTATTTCCAGTTTTATTATTTAAATTAGCAACATTGTTTATATTCTTCCATAGTAGTCTAGAACTTTTTGTTGAATTATGTAATTTTTCGCGATCATATTTTCTTTTTAGCTTTTTTATTAACTTATTACAAAAATTTCGATATCTCTTAAAAGTGAGCAGCAAAATTTCATTATTAGGGTCTGATTTTAAATCTTTTTGCATTTTATTTCGGTTTCTAATACAATTTAAGACCCCAGGAGTTATCCAAGGTTTTATGATACGCTTGGTTTTTCGTATTTTAACAGTTTCAGTGTTGGATTTCAATACTTCTGAAATTCTGTTTAATAGTTCTTTAGCCACAAAATCAGGGTCGTCACTTAGGAGAAGGTCGTTTAGGTCTTGCTTAGTTAAAGATGTAAGAGCGTTATCGAAATCAGTAACCATCTTTGTCTTTTCAGAAACATATTTATGCTTTGCAATTTTAAGGTCCAAGAATGCCATTTGGTGGTCAGTTACAGAAGATTTTAGAACAGTAGTGTTGGCTTTACACGTGTCTTTGACCAGTTTTAGAAAGATATGATCAAGACAGCTTTCCTTCCTTGTAGAATAGAAATGACCTGGCATTAGTCCATGTGATGCTAGCATATTTAGGTAATTGGATCGGTTGTTATAATCATAAACTGCATTGTCTCTTGCCAAAATATTAATGTTTAAATCGCCAGTCAATATAATATTTTTATTTTTACCCAACGTATCTAAGTGAGAATTTAATGAGTTTATAAATTGTTCAGCATTTGAATTTGATGGAGAGCGATAAACTCCCAGAATAATATTATTACTAACATTTATTTCTAGACCTGAAGCATGCACTAAATTCAGCTCATTTACAGCAGCCGTTAAAGATTTTTTGATGTAGACTACAACTCCATCACTTTAATTCATATGAAGAGTTGTATTATAGGAGTCATAATTTTTAAGACGAGGGATTGGTTTATGAGGCGAAATACGGCATTCCGTAAGTATCAATATGTCTACAAGAAACTTAAGGTTCGACAATGTCAATTCGAGGTCATCAATATTACTGTAAATGCTTCTAACATTTTGTGTTATCATAGTAAGGCCTTTCCCTTTTCGTGGTAAACCTAGGCGTGAAGACAGGTTTTCAATATCACACTGAAAGGCCTGTGCTACCTTTGATTCGTCTAAATCGTTTAGAATATCGATAGGTCTATCCATAATAAGGCGTGAAAATTACTTAGGTCTTTTTTGAATTAAATCGATAGCAATCAATATACTCCGTGATTAAACGTACAAGACAATCGAAGTTTGAAATTTGTAAGAGTCTGTGTGAGGGGCGAGAGTTAATGAGCGTGTGAGTATTGTTCTGAGTGTTGTGTTGTGTGAGTAGTGTTTGTGTGTAGTGTGTCTTAAATATTAAGTTATTTAGCATGCATTTTAAAATAAAAGTGTTTTGACAAGAGGGGGCTTTAGGCCCCACTTTCTTACTGAAGAAGTTGATGTATTTGAGACTCATTAGTGACATCAATAAAAGGCGAGTTGTCATCTTTGCGGACACGTACTTTTCCATAGGATGTCCAGCATTATTTATAATCTTTAGTTTTTGCGAGTTCTCTTGCAAGAAATAACAGCCGTGCTCCTTTTGCCGTCAGCTGTTCAGAGACGAAGATTGGGGTTTCTTCAGAGCTTCGCAGGCCATGATGTTTGGCACGTAGCTTATCTTTATTCTTTCGATTAAACTCCTTACATTTCTTCAGTATATAAGCTCTCATGAGTGCTGATGTAGTTTCAACTATTATCGGCATGTTTGCGGTCTGACCTTTTTTTCCACGGATGCGATAAATGTCTTTGATGTTTGACGTGCTTATTTGGCAGTCCAGAGTCTTCGATAGATATTGCATCATTTCTATTCGATCTTCTGTACGTTCGTTCTCTTTTTTCAGCACGATTTTTATTTCGATGCTTGTCTTGCGACTCCCCCTTTGTAGTTCTTCTATTTTATCCTCTAGTGCCGCTATATGCAGGTGATCCTCTCTTGAAGAAACCTCCAGAGCTTCTATTCTCTTCCGGTATTCCTCATTCTGCGCACTCAGCATCGCAATAGCTATGTCTGTATTGGTGTTGGACTCGCGTATCTCTTTCTGTATGTCAGTAATGCTTTGTAATTTCTTTTCTTGGACAGACAATAAATCAAACATTGTTTTCATGATTTCCTCTTTAAAATTCTGCATATCTTGCTTAAAATCGCAATAGTCTACTTCTTCCTTTCGTCTTTTAAGACGCGAAAGCATGTAATTTACAGGTGTCGTATCATTCTTTATATTAATCTCCGGATCTGACGAAGATTTATTTAGAGTACAATCATTGTTTTCGAAACTCATTGCAAGTTTAGTTGAGGTTCGCAGTTTTTGTATTCAACGTTCAATGCTTCAAAGCAACCAAATTTGTGTGACCTCAGTTGCAGAGCTGCGGAAACTAGGTTTAGTGTCTCCTCAAGTTGGACTCACAGTTAACAGTAGTCCGGTCTTCGACGAACTCAAATTGCCCAGCCAACGCTGCGCGATGTAGATCTGGATATGCTGGTCGAATCACTCTATTCAAAGCCGGGCTATTGTTCTCTTTTGGTCAAAAAATGTAAAATGTATTTTAATTTTGCACGGACGACACGTCTAATCGCCTATAGCAGTCCGAGAGAAGAGTGTCAAGTACATACATTTTTGACACTTTGGATTCGTCGTAATGGTTAACCCGATAGACTTCAGTCTATTATTATCAGTCTAATATTATTACAGTTACATTTAACAGAAGAGCTGTGGTAGCGGAGCGGTAGAACGCCGGCTTCTCATTCGGGAGGTCGTGGGTTCGAATCCCGGCATGTACCAATGACTTTGTTTTCTAAGTTACGTACATTTGTGAAGTTATAGTAGCAATACCACTCGCTAACGGTGAAGGAAAACATCGTGAGGAAACCATAGTGTCTGAGATATTTACATACCTCAGCACTTGCTACGTACAATGGCCCAACTATGAGGCTAAGTGCGGAAATCTCCAGTCGAACTAGAACTAGTTACATTTATAGAAGGGCAGGACAAGTGATTGTATTGTGTAGAAGTTATTATTTTTATGAAGGCAACATTTTTCATGAACAAATTTTACTTCTCTCTCATAAGCTTTTCACTGCAACGAGTAGGTAGGTATTCATCCATATTTGAAACTATTTGAATTTCGATGCGGCTACTTCTCCAGCTTTGACAACTCAAACAAAGGACTGTCACCAATCCAAAACACGCAGCTGTCATATTTTTAAATATTTTCATACATCGAGATGTATTTTTAAATCAACAAAGTCCATTTTCATTATTAGTATTAATTTATTTTAATATTTTTTTACTTAGATGTTCAGTGCCTTTTACCCCGCTACCTGTTAGCATTTCAGCTAAATCATGCCAGAGTAAGTGTATTATTGTCTGCCTTCTAAAACCTATTGCCTGTACACCTTTCGGTGCGTTAGATGTACTGATCTGAAAAACGATTCTACAAACCTTAGACAAACCTTTTCCCTTTTTTTACTGATTTTCGAAATGGCTAATATCCATTAGATACTATTCCCAAAAGCGTAAAAGAAAACCATGCAAGTAACAAACTCTGTAAGAGCTCCCAAACTCGCTAAAGTTAAGGAAACTGTAGCTAGAAAATCCGCGGATTCTTTGGATCCGGGATTCTTTGGATCGTTATGGCATTTCAAAACGAAATACCTGTTTTATTACCAGGAATACTAATACTAATAGTACCTCAGTTTCATAAAGTCTCTTCATATTTGTGATAAAAATCCGAAAATACCAGACGCCAAGCAGTCCATCAACATACTAGGTCAACATAGAACGTTGAATACTTAAGTCTTCTATTTTTTGTCTTAAACAGACTAGGAATGTAGTATGAGTGACTTCGTCACTTAGTGTACGCAGCTGAGCAGTTGCCAATAGACAGTGACGTACCTTAGTAGGGTGGGGGGACGGGGGGGTAGGACGCGGTCCGCCTCGGGCGGCACTTTTAGGGGGCGGCAGTATTTCACAATAAATAATTGAAATATTTTGTAAATGTTCGAACCATTTCATATTTTTGTCGCACTTACAATTCGAACCTATAGAAAAGGGGTACTCTGTACAATATGGGGACGTTGAATTAAAATTTTAAATTAATATCACAATCACAGCATTGATAATTATGATAATCAACAAAAATATAAGTTCCTAGAGAAAAAAAATTTCCTAAAATAGGTTTCACACTTTCATACTAACTATTTTCGACATCTTTTTAGATTTTTTTCTACAATAACTTTCAGGGAGGTTTTTTTAATACAATGATTCTCTCCATTACCTGCATAACAAGACTTGACAAAAAAAGCGAAGAAAAGGTTACGGTTCTGAAAGAAACGGACCCCCCCCCCTGCTGAGGGGGCGCCATAAAAAAAACTTCACCCCAAAACCTAGGTTATGTTAGGTTTTCTTCTGAACTCACGTAGTGGGGCACCATATTAATTACTTTTATATACTTCTGTAGAAATCAATTTTATCAGAGGTGCGTTACTTACATTAAGACATTAAAAATTATTGGAACAGAAAAGCCTTTCAGCCAAGAATTTCAGCACACAAAAAAAAAAGACAACAATATTTATTCAAACTCTGTACCTATACAACCAAACCTCATTGCTCCGTTAATTGTTTTGGTAGAGAACCTCTTTGTTGTGTTCTGTAATGGGAGGTGGAAGGATGGATGGAATTTCCTCCACGATTTCTTACGCTTTTTTGTTCTAGTTTCGATAGCTGTATTTTCCATATTAATGTGAGGCTTCAATTCAGCGTCTCCATATGGCACATTCTCTCCATGATAATAACATCTTGCTCACTGTATAATTGAAAATACGTCTTTCCTATGGTCTGGAATCGCGATAACTCGAGAACGGTGTGTACGACTATTTACATTTATTAGTGTGTAAGCACCTTCACGAAAATGCTATGTAAGCTTTTTACCTATACCACGCCAGTTGACTACTGTCCTCTGACAACATAACATTGTAACATTATTATGGAATAAATCTAGTGAAAATATCATCGGATTCGTTCTTCATCTTCTTCTGTCAATTCCAACAACACAACAATTAACAAAATATTGTGCGGACAGTCAAACAAACAGACTCGCCCGTACACGGTGCTTCGTAAGGAAAAAATTATCGATACCTTTTTTGTAGAAAATTTTATGATCTATAAACTTTCTTGGATCCATTTTTCCGATAGCTCTCACCGTTACAGACATATACGCAAAAATCGAAAAATTTTGACCTTGGAACTTTTGATGTAGCATTTGTAATGACGTTTTTAAGGCCACAAAAATCCAGCTTGTTGGGAGTTAATGCAAACTGGAATGTCTATTTTGTCTGGCTGGCTGGACTAATAAGAGGCTGGCAAATTTTTCTTCCGCCCCGGGCGGCTAACACCCACGCAACGCCACTTCCAATAGACCTAATATAGACGTACTTAAGTAGAATAAAAACAGGCCACTGGCCAATGCTAGCAATCCCTCTCAAGAACTTTCAATTTTCATTATATCTTTTTGCGAAACATTTCACCCATACGCGGACAGGACATAAACATAACTCATCTCATCCTACCTTATCTTATTACCTCTCTCACCAGGTGTGTACCTTGCGCGCCGTGCCAGCCCGCTGCGGGCATCAAATGCGGACCCGCCGACTCGAAGGGAGTGGACGGAAAACAGGAGCGACCATGCGGCTGTCATACCTGCTGCTGTGGGAAGCCGAAGATCGTCAAACCAGTGAGCTTCATCAGCTCTCTTAGCTCGAAACAGCGACTGGGAATAACGAAATACCACAACATCCCGAAAAGCGGAGTTTTACACGTCAATACATCTAAACATCCGTGTGGCGCCGGATTAAGAATAGCGTCACTCCATTTCCTTCCGTGGATGTCGTAGAAGGCGACTAAGGAAATAAATAACCAGGAGACGGGCAGCAGCGTCTTCCTGAGATTCCAACCGGATACTGCGATCGCCAACCCGCCTGCCAAGCGTGGCGATTATGACAAAACTCCTCATGGTTATGGTTAAACCACGAAGGAGGATCAGGATGATGATACAAACATTACATTTCATAAACTCAGGTCTGATTCCCGGAGGACGAGAACAATATATTGAATTCTTCAAGTAGTTTCTTGTACAATTCAATATCTTTTTCTCTGCCTTACGATTCAAAGTAGGTGCGAAGGCCTCCAGCGGAAATCAAACTCACCACACTTTTTAGTGATGATCAACCTTGTTATCGCTACATCAACGAGGCAGTTGCAATTTCTTGTAAAACTTATAAAAGTTGTAATTTTTTCTGGTGTACAATAAATAACTATCTTATTTTATATGGCAGCTTAGATGGCTTGACACGTATACAATTTGTCTTTTGTGCGCCGAATAAACTGGAGAGATGTTAAAGGTGCTTGGTGAACCTGCTCTATCTAAAAGATCTGCCCCATACCCATCAGTGCCCTACAGAGTCTGAGTGGTCACCTCGCCCATGTAGACGTAGGAGTCGCCAATAGACATACATACATACATAAACTCGCCCTTGTATCCCAGAGGGGTAGGCAGACACCACGGAGTGCCACTTGCCATGATCCTGACAGATCATTTTCGCTTCCTCAACATTCATTAGTCGTTGGATGCACGCACTCCGGTTTCGGGTACCTTTTATCTTGCCCTTTGCTAATAAATCCCCTATTTGGTCGAAGCATGACCGCCTGAAACGTCCCTTACCGGCCCTTCCATCCACTTTCGCTCGATATATTTGTTTCGTCAATAATCCTTCCTTCATCCTCTCCACATGTCCAAACCGACGCAACATTTCTTTCTCAATTCTAGTCGCTACATCCTCTTTCAGTCCACAATGTTCTCTAATCAAAGTATTGCGTATCCTGCCTGTCATTCAAAGTAACACCAGACAAACTTCTCAAGGATCTCATATCTGCTGTATTAATGCTACTTACTTGCTTCTTTTGCCATACCCATGTCTCGCTACCATATATAAGTGTTGGGGCCAGCACTTCATTATGGATAGCCAATCTAGCTCTTTTGGAGATGTTTTGGCCACTCACTAAGGAGTGTCAATAGATATTGCATAAATTGTCTAGCTGTGTCTGGCGAGGCGGAAAGATGGCAGCTGGACCAGGTGGTGACTGAGAACAGGACGATGGTCAGTGAGCAGACCAGCAGCCTGATAATCGGACGACATCGTTGATTCTACGGGATGGCCGTGGATGCGGATGGCAAGGGACCGTGAGATGCATTTGGGGGAAAATGCCTATACGTAGCGGTGGACTGATGGTGATCTAGGCCTGCTGCCTGTCACCATTAATCACCAACGGCACTTTTAACAAGTCTCAAACCTCCCCAGTGCTACAAGCAGCCGAAAGTCCCAGACAACTACGCACCACGACGCTGCTACCAAAAGCCAACAGCGCCGGTGGAGGGAAGCACCACTTACAAGCTATCCTACCTGCCAGTAGCAGGATTGTCCAGTCTGCGCAGCGATATCAAACGGCCGCCCGGGAATATCACGAGGAGCACAGAGCCCATGGAGGGGTATACTGTACAGAGGGTAAGAAAATTATGTGTACACGACACCATTACTTACCTTGTCCTGGATCCAAACTGTAGCAGGTTTGTCCAGAGTGCGTGACGAGATCAAGTGGCTCAACCGGTAATATTACTAGGATTACAGAGCCCATAGAGGGATATACTGTGCAGAGGACAAGAAAATTATGTCTACACGACGTGATTATCTGTCTTGACATGGATTCAAACTGTAGCAGGTTTGTCTAGTTTGCACACCGAGATTAAGCGGCCCGCTCGATTGTTTGATACCCCTTTCTTAACCGCATCTCACATCTTCCCCCCCAGATGTCCTACCTCCCCAATCCAGTCTGCGTCCCGACACCTTTTCGTCCATGCAACCACGACATGTGGGGCGAGGGTCCCATGCAGCAGGTCACGACCCAGCGCCACGACTACGTCCCCAAGCCCTGCGAGAAGCGCGAGTCCTTCAAACCCCTAAACCAAGTCCATGTCGTAGAGGAGCCTTTTCAGTGTAAGTGCTTCATACATATCATGGTTGAAAACTGAACTAGCAATCTCCCACTGCAGGGTACAGGCCATCTCTCAGAGACAATGACTTGTCCTGGTCTCAAAATGGATACCCTATACTATGGTAAAAAGGCAAAGACATCACAAACCTGGATAGTAAGGTCTTGAAAATCTCGTATGCCCACTGCGCATTGTTGATTTCAAGCCCTGACCTACGTTAGCACCTAACACTCAGGTTTCCTCACAATGTCGTGGGTTTGATTCCCACTTGAGGCTGCCGTACTTGATTTGTAGAAGTGGCCTCTGTTTATATGTATTTCCATATTTATGATGTCTCTGCCTGGTTACCTACCATGACACAGGCTAACCTAGTTTGGGACCAGGACAAGTGATTGTGTTGTGTCGAAGTTAATATTAGACTATACTTTTATGTGCCATCATGGATCGTTGTATCTACTAGTAAGTAATTTAATTTGGTTATATGATGATATGATAAACCTACAAAGGCTTCGCTAGCTAACATGTTCCATTCCTTCGATGCTAACAATCAGAAAGACAGAATCAGATAACGAAGTCATTCTGGGTTCTTTGTGGCACTTCACACCTCATGTAAAGCAGCGGGTATTTCTTCTGAGCTACCACCGATCTATATGTCCGTAGAACTATATATTAGTAGATAATACTTGCCTTATATTAGGACTGACAAAATGTCTATCGAGTTCATTTCTCGTCCTAGATCACTAGTCTAATTGATTCAAGAAATAACTATCAACCTCTATTATCAATTTCTTTACCTTTATAGTCATCATCATCAGACGTTCACTGCAGGACATAGGCTTGGAAAACCATTAAGGAGGCCTATGACCTACTTTGACAGTATATAAAAAAAATAAGCTCCGAGAAAAGGTAAATAAAATTAAATACTTATATAAAATAATCTCATGGAACTCCAACCGTGGATTACACCATCATGTAACGTAGGCAAGACAAGATGGCTGTATCTCAGTATCTCTACCAATTTCCATTACGACCTTAAAATAGACTCTTTCATCACCCGTGATAGCAAATCTCATCATCATCAGCCCACCTCATAGGGCATAGGCCTTTTCCCCATCACGTCATCTTTCGCGGTCTCACGCCAGTCACATCCACGGGCACTCTACCGACCGGACCACATCGTCCGACCATCGGGCTGTTGGGCCGCTGACCGTCGCCCGGACACCTACGCAATAAAAAACTGTCTGTTCTCAAAATTTCAGCCCATTCGCGCGGCGCACAGTGCGGTCGGAGGACGTTTCGGTGTTCTTTTCGAAACCGGTCTAGCGCAGTCGCGAAATCTTGTTATAAGTTCTTAGCTATATTGATGTGTGGAGCAGTGTTTACCGATAATGGGTAGTGAAGGTGAATCATCGCTTATTGTTAGCGAGCCCGGTGAAACGGGGATAAATAATATCTCTCGTAGTAGTAGCACGGGAATGATGGTTGAAGATATACAGTGTTGCAGGGAAACGAATGAGTTAGTGCGGGCTGATAAAAGGAATCGAGAATTAGACAATGAAGAGGAGTGGACAACAGTGGCGAGAGGAAAGAAGAAATTCTTAAGGTGTGACTCAAGTGAGGGCAATAGAATTATACCGGAGGAGAAAATTGAAATATGCATGACTGGAAAGGAAAAACTTCCAAAACAAATAGGGCTGGCTCGGTTGCTCAAAGCAGAGAATATAAAAGGTGTCATAAAAGTCAAATACATAAATGCCTACAAAGTATTAATTGAGGTTGATAACGAAATTAATGCTGAAAGATTACTTTTATGCAGAAGTTTTATAGAGCGACAATACAGGTGCCAGAAAACATTTGAAGTAGGCGTTTCATATGGCATTATAAAAAACATTGATCTGGACCTCCCTGATGAAGAAATCTGTGCAAGCTTGAAGTCTGACATAGACATTATTGACATAAGACGACAAAGACGACGCAGCTTCGACGACGCAACTTGGGAGCCAAGTGAGGTTATTCGTATATGTTTTAAAGGCCCTGTGCTTCCAACGCATGTTTACATCTTAGATATGAAAGCGAAGGTAGAACCGTTTGTTTTTCCGGTTACCCAATGCTCCAGATGCTGGAAGTATGGTCACCTCCTAAGGACGTGCCCTTCCAATAAAATTACGTGCCCCAAGTGTGGCCACAACCATGCTAATTGCGAAACGACAACCTACAAATGTATAAATTGCTCGGGACAACATATGGCCTTGGCAAAAATTTGTCCCATGTTTCTGAAGGAGAAGAAACTCAGACAAATAATGGCGGAAGTGAACTGCACCTATAGAAAAGCCCTTAACCTGTATGTCCCACCATCACCTCCAGCTTTCGTCTCACAAGCTCCGGTTGTAGCAGACGTTGCTCAGAAAAGCCCTACATTGACCAAGCATACTAATAACTCGAGCTCAAGTTATGCAGAAGCCCTAAAATCCGCTATAGGACTGTCTGCACAAAGTGACCCTCATACAACACCTACTAAGGCTACAATTTATACTGAAGCTATGATTCATAAGCAACAGGACGGTATTGAAACAACTACCAAATCGAGGAGTCGTAGACACAGACGCCAGCTTCGTATGAAAGATTGTGGTACAGACGACCTATGTAATTCTGTTTCTAGCACAGATAATTATTTGGATAAAGAAGATGTAGAGGAAACAAATAAAGTCCACAAACAGGAGGAGAAAAAAATAGGGGATCTGCTACAAAAAATCAAGCAAATCATCTTCTCAAAGAGGTATGAGACGGTTACTGAAAAACTAATTGCAGGAGCTAAAGTAGTCGGGACATGGTTATTGGATTACATTGTGAAAGAAATATCTGCATGGCCTTATTTGTCGGTGTTATTGAATAGCGATGGATAGTCGGCAAAACCTTTCTGCGTTAAACATTATCCAATGGAACTCACAAAGTTTGCGGCCTAAAGTTTTAGTCTTGGAGCAGCTTTTATCACAACAAAAAATACACATAGCGGTGATTAGTGAATCTTGGTTAGATCGCGACAGTGACTTGAGAATAAGTGGTTATAATGTATTCAGGAAAGATAGATGGGATGGGTACGGAGGAGTAGCAATAATTGTACATCATAGTATTAAGGCACATATTGGACAAATTAAGATAACAAATCCTGGCATTGAAGTATTACACCTAAGAATTTTAAACTGTGAGTTATTAGAAAATATTGTAGGTATTTATTGTGCACCTAGTGTTCATATTAATCAAAACCACTGGGATTCAGTGTTCACCCCCTTTCCTAATAAAACTATTTTTGCCGGAGATCTCAATGCACACCATTCCAACTGGTCTTGCAGAACTGAGTCTAAAGGTTCATGTTTGTTTGACAGCCTTTGTGACCAAAACTTAGTCACACTTAATGACGGTTCACCTACGAGAATTAAAATGGTAAATGGTACGTTACAACAGTCCTCCCCCGATGTAACTATCGCTACGTCAGATATAGCTTTAAGGTTTCACTGGAATACGTTGAATGAGACACTCGGAAGCGACCACCTAGTGATTAAATTTACTTCCCAATTTACAGTAGACAGCAGTCCACATAAAAGACGAAATTATAAAAAGGCTGACTGGAAAGGGTACCACGACCATCTCGAAATGGTTTTCTCAGATATGGTAAGGTCTAATGATATCCAGGTAGATTATGATCAGTTCATGGACGCGATAACCGACGCCGCAAATATTAGCATCCCCTCTATTAAGATATGCTATAACCCTTTACGCGCAGAAAAGTTCACATCAAAACCTTACTGGAATCAGATAATTTCTCAGGCAGTTGCGGAACGTCGATTAGCACTAACTAAATTAAGACAAAATCCAACCCCAGAAAATTTAGAATACCTCCAGCTTAAAATTTCTAAAGCTCAAAAGTTAATTCGCGAAGGTAAAAGAAAATCGTGGCAGGAATTTTGCAACTCAATAGATAACGTAACATCATCGAGCGATATGTGGCGTAAGATGAAGTGGATAAAAGGCTACAAAACTCCAAAATTCAATGTGACTCAAGATAAAGCTATGACAATGCTGGAACAACTAACTCCCGATTATGTTCCAAACAAAATGCCCAAGTTTTGTTCAGAAGCATCGGTATTGTCTACAGCGATTTCACTTCATGAATTAGAGCGATCAATCAAACCTAAAGATACCGCCCCAGGAAAAGACCATATTTCATTCTCTATGATTAAAAATCTACCTTCAAATGGAAAAATGTATCTTCTGGCTCTATACAATGAAATCCTCACGACTAGTATGATTCCGCGTCAGTGGAGAGACATCAGCATTATCCCAATACCCAAAGGCGATGAGAACAATCCTGACTCTAGACCTATTGCTTTAATGTCGTGTCCCTGCAAGATTTTTCATTCAGTAATATGTAAAAGGCTGGAATGGTGGGTAGAAAAGAATGGCTGCTTTTCAGATTCAACTATAGGATTTCGGAAATCTCAATCATGTTTGGATAACCTAGCTCGCTTAATAACCTCTATTCAAATTGGCTTTTCGAAAAACTATTCAACAGTAGGGCTTTTTATTGATGTAGAAAATGCATATAACAATGTAGACATTAAGGCATTGTTGTGTATGATGGAGTCGGTCAAAATTGATCTTGACATATGCAAATACCTATGGAATTTTTTACAGGAACGGTACCTGAGCATAGAAATGCCAGAAAGCCGTGAAATTGTATGCCGTCGTACAGGGAAAGGCTTAGCTCAAGGTGACCCTTTGTCCCCTATTCTTTTTAATATCGTAACCTCTAAAATCTGCCACGAAATCTCCCAAGTATACATATCTCAGTACGCGGATGACTTTGTCATCTATGCATCTGATTATTCTCTCGAAGATTCAACATACAAAATTCAGTCTGCCTTAAACTGTTTTAATAAATTGACGGAAGATTTAGGCCTTTCTATTTCGTCAAGAAAGTCAAAAATATGCATTTTTAAGAAAGGATTCAACACAGGGCGTATTAATGTACTGTATAATGGTCATGAGCTAGATGTGGTTGATAGTGTCAAATATCTGGGTCTCTGGTTAGATCGTGGCCTAAGGTGGGGTAAACATCTCAACTACGTGCGGGAAAAAACACAAAAATTCCTTAATGTGTTTAAAGTTTTGGCAGGTGGCAATTGGGGTATACATCCAACGCATCTCCGTAGATTATATATATCTATTATTCGCAGCCGATTAGATTACAGCAGTTTTCTATATGACACTAGTGCTAAATGCCATTTATACAAAGTTGAAAAAGTGCAAAATCAGGCCATGAGAGTTATTGGTGGGTTTATTAAAACTACTCCCATACACGTCATGGAAAGCGAACTCTGTCTACAACCGTTGCATATAAGGAGAAGATATTTGGCTGGAAAGTTTTGGCTACGCGCTAAGTCTATACAAAATAGCAGCACTATTCATCTCGTTGAGGAACTAGCAATTGTAAATAACAACAACAGAAACTCCACAACAAAAACACCATTATTAGTTGATATAAATACAAAATTTAGTATTCTTCCCATACATTCCAGCCCGATACTAGACATGTTCTCCTTAGATACTTGGATGAGTAGTATAAACACAGATCTCTTAATTAACTGTAAAATTGATAATATTGATAAAGCCAAAAGATTGTATAATAATAAATACCTGATAGATACGTGCACCCACCTATTGCAGACCAAATATGTTAATAGTTATAAGATTTATACGGATGCATCAAAAGATAAGTTAAATATAGGAGCAGCATTTTTAGATCCACAATCCAATCACAGTGTTAAATACAAAATTCAATCGAAAATATCAATCATGTATGCAGAGCTACTTGCTATAGAAAAAGCCTTAGAATATATTTCGACTTTAGATCACACGGATATTGTTGTATTGTCCGACTCTAAAAGTGCTCTCCAGCATTTGGCTCGATGCACCTCGAATTTTCGAGGTGCACCGATAGCCTACCGCATACTGGATACCTTACATAAATTACAGCGTATACATAAGGTTGTGAAGATACAGTGGATTCCATCCCACATAGGACTAAAAGGGAATGAGATTGTTGATAATCTAGCCAGAGAAGCTTGTGAGGACGGTCGTCCCAGTATCTCTCTTCCATTTTACTTAGATTTAGTACGTGATGTCAAAGATGATTGTTTTCGCCACTGGAAGGACATCTTTGAAGAAACTAGTCGTAGCAAAGGTATCTGGTATCATACGATACAAAGTGAACTGTTACAGCGACCCTGGTTTGATAACATAAATATGACTAGATCTGAAGTTGTTACCGCTTTGAGAACCCGATCAGGACATCTCCCACTTAATACTTTTGCACATTTGATGCGTAAGGTAGACTCTCCAAACTGTTCAGAATGTAACGTTATCGAAGATGTATATCACTTGATAATGGAATGTGTCAGAACGGAGTCTCAAAGAAGCCAAATATACAATAATACACTATTTTCAGAGGTTGGAACATGTAATGTTGCATTGTCTGACCCTAAGTCAAGCAATGCAAGAAAATTATATAAATTAATTAGATTTGGTTTGCGTGCCAGAAATTAGCTGTAATAGTGATACTACCTATGTTATTTAGTTTAAGGTAAATTGTAGTCCCTACGAAGGTGACATGGTCACTCTGTGTACCAAACCTTCAATAAAATAAAAGATTGAAAAAAAAAAAAAAAAATTTCAGCCGCGACAATCAACAGACTCTCCTACCTACCACCGTCAAAAATGGAGCCGGTGAAGAACTTCGCGCCTCAACGATGCTACGAGAGACCTGTCGCTAAAATGGAGGGCGCCACCACCGCCAATATGAGCTACTTACCCAACAAGGTATGTACTTTGGAAAGACAGACAGTGTTACCAGCCAGGATTGCGGATGCTTGGACAAAAAGAAGTGACAATAAATTGTTAGACGGAGTAGACGGAAAAAGGCAACAAAAATACGCAAGTGCGCCAGTTTTTCTATAAGAATGGACATTAAAGAAATATGTAAAATGTGTACGAAAAGAAACGAAAGAGAAAGAGAACTATGAATGCTGAAACTAGAGACATAAACAAGAAGTATATGAACGAATGAGAGAGAGAGAGAGAGAGAGAGAGAGAGAGTAAAGAGAATGACCGAGCCATGATTGCGGAGATGCAAGCGTTCCACATACTCGTATTACAATGCAATGTAAATGTCTTCAATTTAAAGTTTCCATTCTTTCCTAGCCAAGAAATAATGGCGATGTAAGAAGCGACTTATTTTTCCTCTTGGGGAGGACCTTCCCAAGAAGATCTTGGAACGAACAAGGAACTGGTACTAAGTTCAAGGTCGGTCTATCTGGCACCATAACTGGATCTCACTCCATCGTAAATCTTACTCCAGGCCGGCACTGCCTGGCTTCAACTAAAAGTCATCCAGCTCTTTGGGAGTTCTTCTCCACACATGGATCTCCAGACGGGTTGAAGTTAAGGTCCAAACAACTTGTTTGTTCTGTGCAGATAATGCCGAAAGAGCCGATGCCATGGGCGGAGAAGGGAACATACACGAAGCCCTGTACTAGAATGGACGGTGGCACTACTTATGGCTTGAGGTAAGTGATAGAATGCTACTAGCACCATCAATGGAAAAATCATATCTTCTTTTATGAAGTTTTTTTTTTGCAAGAATTGACCATTATATTAATCTCCGAACTAAAATTTTCGAAGCATTATTAACTTAATTCCCGATTCACTTAGTTGGTTTTTTGTCGGAAGAGTACGAACAGGTTTCGCTCTGATTCGTAGAGCTTAGTCATGGTGAGTAGAGACGGAGCTCCTCGTCGTCGGTTGCTCGTCTCTGACGTACTCTGGGTCTCTGACTGCAGGCGAGCGCGCGGCGCCCGCGCAGAGGTGTGGGGTGCGGGGGCCGCGCATCATTAATCTCAATAAATGTGATAGCTATTGTTAGAATTTGTTTATTTTCAAAGTTACGTACATCTGCGAATTTGTAGTGGCAATACCACACGCTTACTGTGAAGGAAAACATTGTGAGGAAACCCGCGGCTTGATTGGCTCCGCACGTATTGACTTGGCTTTCCTGTGGGCTAGACCGACTAAGCTGTCAGGATGGTATAGGTGCTGGGCAAGCCTACTCCAACTAAAGAACAATTTCCCAGGTACTGCAGCGTTCGTGTGGTTCCTTCACCCATCGAGTGTGAGGTGTTTTTTTTTTTTTTAGAACCTAGTGCCGAAAACTTTAAGCCATATTTGCCAAACATGGCCAACTATAGGCTGTAGTTTCTAAAAAATGCTCTCACAAATAAATGTCATAAATGTCAATATGTATATTCTTTATCGCATCAATCCGTGCTAAGAATAATTTTAAAAAAATTTTTGCCTCTAAATAGGTTTTTAAAATTGTCAATAAGTAATTATTACTTAGCTTAAACGTAGATATATATAAGATATTATACCTACTTTTTTCATTCGTGGCACTAGTTAGCACCGGCTCGCCCGTTAACTATTCATAGTGAGTAATTTATTAACTAATGCATACATTACAACTTTCAAAGCTTGAATACAGTTTTCTTACAAAAATTATTTATTATCTAAGTTTATGAACAGAATGGACTCCTAAACGACGAGGAACACAAATGTACTAACTTTAAACTTACGCCCTCAAATAACCGTCGCCTCGGCGTATTCCACACAAACCCCTATTCAAACTAATTTCTAAGTTTCAAGAATCCTTTACTAACCTGGGCCAAATTTCCAGGGAAACTCAAAGTTTCTAGGCTCGACAAGTTCCTAGCTCCACAAGTTTCGTACTGAAGGTGTGACTCATTCAACGAAATATAATTACTAAAGCCCGATCCTTCTGCTCATGTTTTCATGAAACATAAATAGAATAAGCTATTTCCAATACGCAGATCAGTGTTTTTATTTTGCTTCATGAAATGTTTTGTACGTGGCAATTTTTTAATTAGGTTTATGCAATGCATACTTAAAGTACAATGCAGATACCGAGATAAGACTGCTGCTGCTCGGATACAATTCCAAATAAGTGCAGCTCTTCTTTACAATAAACATAAAATCTTAAATATTTATTCATTATCCCCACACCAGTGTACAACTACAATAGAATCATAACGTTATGTTTTTAAGTAATGAATCTCTTTTAGATCTACATACACACTTACTCACATACCCTTCACACGCAAACACACATAACTCACACACACACAATCTATTCTTGCATTAATTAAATTCATTCTGTAATGAAAATGTAATGAGAATTTTTGCCTACAACTAATTTTAAATAATTATTTGTTTAGATCTTGAATGTATTGCATTTTTTTTTCGTTCAAAATGTATGCATGTTGTTATCGACTTAATTTTTGAAAACTTTTGTTCATTAAATAACTTAAAAGAAAACTGGTCAAGTGCGAGTGGGACTTGCGCACAAAGGGTTCCGTGCCATTATCAATACAACATTAGACACAAAGATCGAGAAAAAAGGCAAAAAATAACGTTTATTGTATGGGAGCCCCCTTAAATATTTTTTTGTGTTTGTTGATAGCGGCAGCAGAAATACATCATCTGTGGCAATTTCCAGCTATCACGGTTTATGAGATACAGCCTGGTGAAGGACAGACGAGCAGCGGACTCTTAGTAATAGGGTCCCGTTTGGCGCCCTTCGGGTACGGAACCCTATAAATACTGGCATGAGTCACGTTGACATTGGCAAAAGAGTCTCGATACTGAAATGGCAATGGCGCGGCGGGAAGACGGCAGATGGACCAGGGCAATCACAGAGTGTCCAAGATCAGGACGATGGTCAGTGGGCAGACCAGCAGCCCCATGGTCGGACGATACTTATCGTTTAGTCGACGGAAGCTCCGAGGATGCGGATGGCAAGGGACCGTGAGAAACGGCAGTTGGGGAAAGGCCTATACCCAGCTGCGGGTAGCCATGGGGTGATGATAATCTTAAAAGTTACAACCGTTGCTTTGCAGCTATCTAGACGCGAAGGCCGACTGCCGACGCCAGCCCATCGTCCCCAACACGCAGCCCGTCGCCGTCAACGCGCGATTTGAGAACATGACCGTTTATAAGAACAGGTAAGTTTTACCATTACCATACAGTAGGAACTTTGGTTCACCTACAATCGGTGAGGTTCACCCGGGCCTATTTTTTCACCACTTCTTCGAAGGCAGGCCACTGTATTGTCGTCGTGGTAACTGGGTGTAACAAATTCCCCATATCTATCCAAAGGGGCACTACTCGATACGGATAACTTTTTTTATCAAAATAATAGTAGTTTACATTTTTCTTACAACTAATAATATTAACAACTTCCACACAACACAATCACTTGACCTGGTCCCGAACTAGGATACCCAGTGCTACGGTAACCAGGCAAGGACGTCACAAACATGGAAATACACCCAGACAAATGTACGGCGGCCCCCTGTGGGAATCGAACCCACGACCTCTGTCTTGGTAGTAAGCGCCTTAACGGCTAGTCCACCGAGGCAGTCCATTCCAGGAAGTCCAACTATTTAGCCACTCTCGGAAACCTACGATAATTCTATTTTAGTTTTATGAGTTACTAGCCGATTCGGGCAAACTTTCTTTTGCCAACGAACTACGGCCTACGACCTATTCTCAGACCTACCAAATATACACAAAAAAATCATAAAAATCGGTGAAGCCGCTTGGGGAGTTCGATAACAAACACTGTGACACAAGATTTTTATATACCTACTTATTAGACTAGCTGTCTCAGCGAACTTCGTACGGCCAGAGTACGTTTATACAATTCTTGTTACCATGGCAACGCAATAAATAATCTTAGAGTTTGGCTTGGAAAACGGTTACGGTAACATTAAACGGGAACGCTTTACCGGGATATCAAGTATCCTATGTCTCAATTCAGATTTTTGTCTATCTGTATGCCGAGTTTCATGTAATTCCGTTCGGCCGTTATTGTGTGATTGAGTAACGAACATCCAAACATCTTCACAAACTTTCACATTTATAATATTAGTAGGATGTTGTTATTATTGCGTGGTTGAGTAACAAACATCTAAACATCTTCACAAACTTCCACATTTATAATATTAGTAGGATGTTGTTATGTACGTACAATTTACACGGACGGTTTCACACACTAGTGTCATTAAAATGTGAAAATTAAGTGTCAAACTATGATGACAACTTCAAAATAAATATAGGGATTTGGATACAATTGGGCTCTTGTCGGTGCAGCATTCTCCAATCACAGACTCGTTCAGTCACAGCCCGAAGAAGATAGATGGAAAGAGAAGTAGTAGGAGGCCAAGATGAAACTATTTAATCATAAGATCAGTGCCGAATCCACATACTTACGTTTGAGGTAGACTTGCCAACACCATCTAGGTACTTACATGTACTCATGTAAGTACCTAGATGGTGATCGCTCTGTGTAGCGCCGGATTAAGAATAGCGTCACTCCATTTCCTCCCGTGGATGTCGTAGAGGGCGACTAAGGAAATAAATTAGCAGGAGACGGGCAGCAGCGTCTTCCTGAGATTCCAACCGCATACTGCGATCGCCAACCCGCCTGCCAAGCGTGGCGATTATGGCAAAACCTCTCATGGTTATGAAAACCATGAGGGAGGCCTATGTCCTGCAGTGGGCGTCAAAGGGCTGATGATGATGTACTCATGTGTTTAACAGTTATCTGCCAGCGAAAGTGCCTATACCAACACCATTCAAGCCCCCGCAGAATCTGGTACGTTCTGATGCCAAGATGGAAGGAGAGACCGTGCAAAAGGTAAGTTTGCACACCCTCAACCTCATCCATCCTCACTTTCGATATCTTATCTTCTAAACATAAAACTTCGCCAATCTTTCCCTAACTTCGCTAATCATAGCGTTAATCATCTAATTACCGAAATATCGGTTATCGCTTGCACACTTGCTCGGAGTGGCCAATGGAAAAGTGGGGTCAGACTGCCTATCATTTCCTAACCTCGCTCTATTCTCTTAACTTTACCCGACCTCGTATAAACTCGTTCCTAATTTTTGAATCACGTTCATATTTTTGTAATTCAACCCATAGGTTACCCCCTACTTTCCCAACCACGAGTATCCTTTCATAACTTCACCCATCTGTCTTCAGCTGTCATACCTCCCGACTCCCAAACCATCAAGTCTGCATATAACCTTTTCCATTACCCGATTTGTACACGGTCCAAAACTCAGCCTTTCCCACAGCGCCGATTTTAGCATTAATGGCGCCCCTGGCCGAAATACATGCGGCGCCCCAACCACCGTTGAACCATGGTTCTCTCCTCAGATGTCCTACCTCCCGAACCCGGTCTGCGTTCCTGTCCCCTTCCGACCCTGCAACCATGACATGTGGGGGGAAGGCCCCATGCAGAACTTGACCACGCAGCGGCACGACTATGTCCCCAAGCCGATCGCGGTGCGACAGTCGTTCAAGCCGGATAACGTCGTACATGTGGTCGATGAGCCGCTCGAGAGTAAGTCACTTAACCCCGGCTTCTCGTACATTAACAATCTTTTAAAAACAAACGGCTGACACGTTCTCAAAACCCATTTCAATCAATCGATCAGCCCGTACCCAAGGCTCGCCACTAACTTCTGTTTTCAGCCAGCCTCATCTAGCCATCAGACCATCGTCGGTTCTTCGACTTATGTGACCAGCCCACTGTCACTTCAGCTTGCTAAACTTATAGGCTATGCCCAGTCACTTTAGTTCTTTAGCGGGTTGTCTCATCCCAAAATTCATTTAGGCACATTATTTCTGTTTAAACATCTATTAGAACGTTGTTGCTGGCAACATTTTTTACTTACGGCTGGTACTGTTTGATCCAGGCAAGACAATAAATCGGTTGTCGTTCCTGGACCCCGGCCGGCAGCAGAAGGCCCCTAACTACGCTCCCGTGCGGTGCTACGAGAAACCGACCGGTTAGTCCTACCATTTTAGATGTCTTCGTTCGGCATCTTTAGACCAACATGGTTTAAGTTAGTCTAAAAACCATTATTTCGAATTTTTAGTATGTATGTACGACGGTATGATTTGTAAAGTTGTCGTGTCTCCTGTAAAATTTGATAAAAGTCACGTTCGCGGTTTTTGATGCCGAACGACGATATGCTGCTCTCGACAGATAATCACTAATCAACCTTTAGATCAGTTGCAAAATTGCACGTGAGTGACGTAGGTAACTCCTCTGCAACACGCTCTGGAGTGGTAGTCAAAGATCCTCAGATTGATCAGTTGTGGGTAGGATGGGCATGCCCACAACATATATATATATGTGTGTGTGTGTGTGTGTGTGTGTGTGGAATAGCACATACATAGGACACCTTTATCCCGAAAAATTCACAACAAAATTCTATGCGAACTAAGTCGCGGGCAACTTGTGTAGTACAATGACAGTTCCATGTGCGGTACGATTTAATTTAATTGCCACTTTAGTTACACGCGCGCACCCGAGTCAAACCTTCTAGCCGTCAATGGAATTAAAAACGTGTTGCATGACCCTACCATGAATCCGTCATTGCACACGGAAAAAAAGGAATTCTTAAAAATAAGCAAATTGGCTTGTTCTAAAGCAAATTTATTAACTTTAAGAAAATTATCCTCTCCCTATAGACGTTATAGAATTTTTACTTCGGATCAGTAAAAAAAAAATCTTAAATTAGTTTCTTTGTAACAAGTAAAAAATGTTTAAATCAATTATAAAATCATTTCACTAAAGAAAAAATGTTTTATTGATCAATAAGAGAAGCATTCGTAGATTCAATTTTATTAGTACTTCCTTGAAAGATTCACATTACTCAAAGGTAAACGACAGGTTTCTTGTTTTAAGAACTGGTTCAATTCGAGAGAGACATCTAGAATTCTAATTTTGACATTTGGGGTATCAAGTTAAGCAACTTAGTGTTATATAATTAAAAACAGGTATTCTTCCAATAAGAGCTATTCTTAATTTTTTGTGAGACTATATACTACTTAAAGTGAAAAACAAAATTTCTTGTTTTAAGAAGTTGTCGATTTCAAAGGAGCTATTTTAAAATTTCAATTTTGAAATTTGTTTACTAAAGTTAAGCATTTCATTTTTATTGAATTAAGAAAAGTGATTCTTAAAGTGAAAAATAATGTTTACTTGTTTACTTATCACTTTTATTGAAAATAGTTAAATTTTAATCTTGAGTGAATACTTTCATATTTTGATATAAAACTAACAACTCTTAGAGTAAACTTTTTTTTTTTTTAATTTAAGAGATTTTTTTCATTTGTGTAATAAAACGAGTATCCACTTCTAGATACTGTTCCTTGAAATTAATTTACTTTTATGTTACTTTAAGATTTATCTATCTTCGGTTAAGGTATTGGGATTGCTTAATTCAAGTCATTGTATTTGCTTAAGCCAAGTGTTAAGGCCGGAGCACACCGGATGCGTGCGCTTTTTTTTAGTAAAAACTTCGTGGTTGGTTTTTTCTTTTTTGACAGTTGGTAAAGAGAACGCACGACTACGTCCCTGCAATAGCGTTCGGGATGTGGGCTATTACATACTCGAGCTTTTTCTTTACCTTTTCCGAACTCGTGCGTTCTCTTTACCAACTGTCAAAAAAGAAAAAACCAACCACAAAGTTTTTACTAAAAAGAATTCATAGAAGTTTTTATGATTCATGCAAATATTTCTAAAAAGAAGCTACTCATGTGTTTCAATATCAGATTTAATTCAATGAGTTAGGTTAGGTTTTATTTCATTTCATCTCATTAAATTTCATTTTCATCCAATTTGAACCAAGCTTAAGAACTATAACTAGTCGAAGTTTCTTAATTTTGTCACTCACTCACTCACTCACTCACTGACCGATCATCAACACTCTAAGGCATTTCTAGCAGACATAGAAGCTTCAAATTTAGAATACATTTAGTGTTTAGTGTATAAATCAAGGAAAAACTAAATTTTTTTGCGATTTTGGTCCAGTTTTCTAGTTACACCATCTGACTAGATTACTTTTAATACAATATAAATACATATGATTATTAAGTTACATTTACAGTGCATGAATCTGTGACCTGTATATGTGTAATATAACGGAATAATAGGCGTAGATAGGTATAGGTACCTAGATATAGTTATTTAAAAGTAGAAGCTACCGCAAAGGAAAAAGGAGGACTATTTACAAAAAGAAGTAAGATACGATTAAAACATATAACTTAGGTCTCGATTACATAAAAAGTTGTGGAATCCGTGTAATACCAAGTCGATTAATTTATTCAATCCCTACTTTAGGGACCTTCTGTCTTAATTTATTAGTTTATTACATAATTAGCTAACATCTTATATAGTGACCATGTCAATATTAAAAATCTTTTATTTTTTAAATAAATAGACTGACTTGGCGAATAAAAAACGGGTCAACTCTTCCCAGCCTCCCCTATTTCCTTGAAATGTCATTATCATTCTTAGAGTAATAAAAGTTATTGATTGAAATAATAAAACTTGTTCATTGCTTGAATCAAACACTTCTTATAACTGCTAACTATTGTTCTTAAAAAAAGAAAAGGTTTTTTTTTGTTCTAGAAAAGCTATCACTTCCTCAAGCCAAATCTAAGTACTTGATTGAACCAAAACCTCCTTGGATTAACTATAAATTCATTTTCACAGTAAATTTATTGAATATCTTGGTTTTAGAATAGTCATTACGTGAAAACTCAAAATCTTGACTTAAGATACTTTAGTTGCTTTGAGAAGATTCGAAGTTTTTGATTTAAGCCCGCCTTGTTTATTGATTAAATTGAGCACTTCTTAGAATTAGTAAATATATTTGTTCACAATAAATAAAAAATATCTTGGGTTTAAAATTATTATCACTTGAGAACACCACTTCTTAACTCAATATACTTCATTTGCTTTGAGAAATTATTAAGTGTTTGATTAGAAAAACTTCTGTTTATTAATTAAATAAAAAAAATCTTGGTATGAGTAAATATTTCTCTTCATATAAAAAATAATGTCCTAAGTTTTAGAATAGTTATGACTTGAGAATACTGAATCTTAACTCAAGATAGTTTGTTTGTTTCGAGAGATTTCATAGTTCTGAAATAAAGATATGTTCCTTTTGTTGATGTAATTGAAAATACATATTAAAATAAGCATATTTTTCTCAAAATTAGAAAAATATTGAGAATATAATAATATTACAACGATAACATGGGTATCTTTCTATCAATAAAACAATTTTAATCCGAATAAATATTTTTTTGTAATTACGAAATATTTTGAGAAAATGGTCGGTCTTATTTTAAAAAATCCTTTTTTTCTGTGCACTAATAGGTACGCTTGAAGTCGAGGGGTGTTTTCGAATAAAACTAGACAATATTCTACTGCAAAGTTCACTATAACGTGAAGGAAGCAGATAACGAACGTTTGAATGATAATTTTACACAACAGCATCCGTGACATGAGTTGAAAAATGATAAAGTAGTTACATAATAATATTTTCACTTCTCATGCTCTAAAAGTTCGTCTTTATGTCGTGCGTAGGCGACATAAAGTCGCTTTTTATGCTCTAGAGCATAAAGTAAAATCTTCGTCGAAGACCAAGGCAATTGCTGCAACAGCCACACGAACATCTTTAACTTCATACAACAACCTCTTTATTTTATTTCGTTTCGTTCGTATTCTAAGACCAAGGCAAAGATACCAACAGCCAAAGTACACAATAAAACTTCATGAAATAAACTTATAATTTGTATTTACTATATTTACATGTTGCTGTTTCATTTCCTCGCAATCGAAGTGAAAAGTAGAGTGTACAACTCGTCCATAAAACCCATTTTACACTCGACTTTATATCTATCCTCGCTCGCAAGCTCGCTCGGATGGATAAACGTCTCGAGTAAAATGGTGCGTTTTATGCACTTGTACAATCTACTATTTTATGCGTAGGTAATGCATAATAAAACATGAAATGAAGAATCAATTTTAGATGTTACTTCCCATAAGTAATGTAAAGGTTAAACGGAAACATCATAAGATCGCCATTTAAGCCTGAGCCCCTGGCCACACAGAAGGGACGTGGAGCGAGGCTCCAAGTCCATTCTGTGTGGCCAAGGGCTAAGATACTACCCGGAGCCAACTTGCGCCACCAATAGAAAAGAAACATCTTCTCTTATATTTTTTATGCTACGGTACGGTATAATAATATATAATACGTTCCACTGTAGCGCACAGGCCTTCTCTCAGAGAGAGATAAAGTTTGAGCTTAATTACCACGCTTGCCCACCGCGGATTGGTAATTTCAAGCGCTGAGGTATGTGAGGTCCACAGATTGGGGGTGATCTGTGGTGAGGTCTCATATAATACGTTATGGAAAAAAGGGAACATCATAAAGGTCAATAATGGTGATAGCTATTTTTAGACCCTGATATTTTTTTGTGTTTTTCCATAAGGAAAATAATATTTCTTATGTTCTTAAATACTGTTGTCATTGTAACTATATATATATAACCATGAGGGGTTTTGCCATAATCGCCACGCCTGGCAGGCGGGTTGGCGATCGCAGTATGCGGTTAGGATCTCAGGAAGACGCTGCTGCCCGTCTCCTGGCAATGTATTTCCTTAGTCGCCTTCTACGACATCCACGGGCGGAAATGGAATGACGCTATTCTTAATCCGGCGCCACACGGTGATATATATCTGTATAAAATATATGCTGACGGTATGACAGCCACCGGCCGCCATTGTCTAGCTCCACCGTAAAGTATTTACGAAACACTGTAACCTAGGTGTATGTATGTATGGTTTAAGTAAGTTTATATACTTTTCAACTCATATTTCTTAATTGCACCTATGGTTGCCTGGAAGAAATTGCTTGTAGTAATAAGGCCGCCAATTGTACTGCGATTTATTGAATTTCTGTTAATGTAATCTCTGTGTATACTAAAGAATATTCTATCTATCTCTCTATCTATGTAATGCAATAAAATGCCAACCCCAAAGTAGACTTGACTTGACTTTGTAGACCTCACTTTATCGAGATCCGCATTGAATTAATAGTAGATTGAGCAAAATGATATATTTATGGCGAGGGCGGTATATTGAATCCTGAGTGAAGCGCAAGATTCTACAATAGAATCTCGAGCGTAGCGAAATGATCGATTGCAACAAAATAAAAATCGAATTGGAATTACATTTTGTGAAAATCTGCACACGGATCATGCTGAGGGCAATAAAAAAAAAACTAGAATATCAGGGAAGAAAAGTACAACTTTGATCCCTCATTTGAGGGAATCAAGGGATCTTTTCTGAATAGCAGGTGTGAAAAAATACTAACTAGTCCTTCTTTATACATGGTTGAAATGGCCCTGCTTGTGCGCAATCATATAACATATTTTAAATTTAATAAAAGTGTTCAACGTAATAATAAACTAATCTAAACTAACTAATCCTACCTGAACCTATAACAGAAATGTACAAAAAGAGCCAAAGATCCATAAAAATCTACAACCCAATCCCAGACAATATCAAACAAATTGAAAAATAAACAGTTTTCAAAAAGAAAATAAAATATCTTATTATTAAAAAGTGCTACTATATTATAGAAGAAGTCTTAGAAGATACGTAATTTATTCTGTTTTTTTTCCGACTTCAAAAAGGAGGAGGTTATCAATTCGACGCGTATTTTTTTTTCGGCTATGTTCTCCACGATTCCTTTTTGTCCGAATAGTTATTACATCACATTGGTCCCATTTTAATTTGTTGAAGATCTGATAAAGACTTTCAAAGATGGAGAACGGAACTCTTCAATGGACAGCAGTAAATAAGGCCTTATGGGGCCCATCCTTTAGTAATATTCGTATATTTCTGGAGAAGACTTTTGGAGATGGAAATTGAGAACGTCAAATTTTAAAGCAACGAATTAAGTAGGGTAAATTATGGTTATAAGGGACTCGTATATTTTTCTCCTGCTCCCCCACTAAAAATTTAAAAGTAAAAAAATTTAAACAAAAAATAAACACCGACTTCGAAACACTACAGCACTAAAAAGTCAATTACTTATAATTAATTACTCACACATACACTGTAAAGACAGTAAGCGATGTGCAAACGATCTGCGACTATGTTTACGTTAGGACTGCCAAAAAGATTTGTGCGGACTACACTGTAGATTAACCCGGCTAAACAAATGTTTCAGCCCCAATGGAGTGCTCGACGACGCAGAAGCTGTCGTATCTGCCGGTGCACACGCAAAGCCGGCAGACCCCGCCTTGGGCCTGCAAGGCTGGCTACCAGAAGCCCTGCACTAGGGTAATATGATTTGTTGTTTGACTCTATCATTGGCCTAGCAGTATCACGTCGGATTACCATGCCGGCGAAGAAGAAGAAGAAGAAGAAGAGGATATTTATTTAAATTGCCACAGAAACACAAAGTAAACATACACAAACAAAAGACACGAACGTCGACAAAACAGAGATAAAACAAAACAATCGTGAAGAGAAATATATGGCACCCAGGCACCTCGGACCCCAAACGCCTCAGGTGCCTCCGTGACAACAAAAAAGGGGCTCCAACTCAGCATACTTTACTGGTGTGTGCTATGGTTGGCATAACACCAGCAAAACTGATTTTCAGTTGGGACCATAGCGGAGGTGGTGGGTTCGATACCCACTGGGGACTGTCGGACATTTGTGCAAATGGCCTCAGTCTACTAGGTGTATTTCCATGTTTGTGATGTCCTTGTCTGGTTACCATAGTACAGGGTATCCTAGTTCGGGACCAGGTCAAGTGATTGTGTTGTGTAGAACTAGTGGATCCCATGTAGCTCTGCACTCTGCCTTGCCCCTGGTAACCATTTGCCATCTCGATAATACATATAAAACACAAAAAAAAAATGAACCAAAGATGGTGCACTTCGGTGTGATCAGTCGGGCCATTCTATTGTTATGGAGGCGAATCAAATGGCGTTCAATCTGTACCTTATTCACTGTACTACAAATCAATCAATCAATCAATCAGCCAATATTTGTCCATTGCTCGACATAGCCCCTGTCCCAAGGCACGCGACGTCTCTCTTCTCGGTCACCCTCATCCAGTTGCTGGCAAAAAATATACTACAATACTGTACGGTCCGTACAGTATACGCACGGTAGTACCTACTTGTAGTAGATATAATTTCACACCGTGAAGAATCAAAACTACCTTGCTTTACGTAGTCAAATAAAGCGACATGGTGCTGGTCGATAGGAAGATCAAAACGATTAGCTGTGGGAAGGTTTCACTATTACCGAAAATCTGATAAACATTCTCTCACATGGTCCAGTTTGAAGGGAACACGGTGTACAAGTCTTCGTACCTGCCGCCGGGAGAGGATTGCACGGAGGTCGTCGAAGACACGACCTACGGGACTTGCCTGCGTGAGTCGCACCAAATCTCACCATCATTAGCTCCTTAACACTACAGGGTGACTTTGAATACGTTCACCGTTTGAAAGGGACATTGTAACCATGATTTAGAAACATAATGGTATTCATCATCATCATCATCAGCCATTTGATGCCCACGGCAGGACATAGGCCTCCTTCGTGGTTTTCATAACCATGAGGGGTTGTGCCATAATCGCCACGCTTGGCAGGCGGGTTGGCGATCGCAGTATGCGGTTGGAATCTCAGGAAGACGCTGCTGCCCGTCTCCTGGTAATGTATTTCCTTAGTCGCCTTCTACGACATCCGCGGAAGGAAATGGAGTGACGCTGTTCTTAATCCGGTGCCACACGGAGTAACAAACAAACAGCCATAATAGTATTAGCTTAAAAAAAAAATAAAGCCTATACAATAATCTTGATTTCCTATTGCAATTCTATAAAAAATTCAATAATGAGCGAGTTTGCTCGAAGGACCTCTACAACCTCTATATCACTAACCACTCGTCTGCCGCGACACAGATCTGTGACCAACTTAGTATGGGCCACCTCATTCCGCGAGGGCAGTTCAGGGGCAAAGGAATGCCCCGTTTCACCAACCAAACCCTAACGAAAGTTTTAACTTTCGACACAAGAAAAAAATAAAATCGGTGTAATTTATTAAAACACGATTCCCTTAAAACACTCCATAATCGCAGTATAAGTACTCTGTGGTAAAGTCTATCCCTTAAGTTACCACAGGCTATTGTAAACGGCGTTTACGGAGTGTTTTAAAGAATCGTGTTTTTATAAGACCGTTATACGGTCGCAGATTAAAATAGTCTGTGGTGGAGATTTTACAAGGAAAAGTCGTAACGACAGATTAGATAAACTGTCTCTTAGGAGTGCTTTAGAGGAATCGTGTTTTTGTAAATAAGGCCGTTAATCTTTAACAATCCGTTTTTGGAAATTCTTTTCTTCCTTTTTTTCCTCTCTTTCTTTGTGGGTACTTATTACTTGGTTTCATGTACTTTTGATGATATACGGTGTGCAATAGGAGTTCTTATCTAATCTGCTGTAATCATAACCTTCGTTTCGTAAAAATTGAGACGCACAATATTTGCATCATCAATACATTAAGTACTTCCTGAGATTCCAACCGCATACTGCGATCGCCAACCCGCCTGCCCAGCGTGGCGATTATGGGAAAACCCTTTATGGTTAGGGAAAACCATGAGGGAGGCCTATGTCCTGCAGTGAGCGTAAAAATGGCTAATGATGATGATTAAGTACATAATAAACAGTAATTGCCAAAATACAGGACCACCTATTTTGGCAATTAGCTGAATTGATATGTGTTTAAATGTTTTTGGAAAGCCCTCAAATCTTATTATATGCTGTCTCTTTGTAGTTTTTATGGTGATCAATAAAATTTACTTTACTTTAGCTTGCGAGTGCACGTGTCCGGCCACGTGCATAAAGCAGGACCCCTGCGCGTGCGACTTCCCGCGCGCCGAGTGCTGCGCATAGCGGCCGTCTTGGATAGCGTTTCAAATTCAAACGTGGCGCTCGTGACGTCATAACAAAATGGCGGATCGTTCTTTTGCAAAATTTTTCATATTGAAGATTTTAAGCTCGGAGCTGTTTATAAAAAGCAGCAAGTGCGTGTAGTGATAAAGGTAATTTAAATTTAATTTAGAAGAGAAATCGCAAGTACGAGACCAGTTAATAAATTGGCTTTGTTTTTGACTAATTTATTGTATTTCGGCAAATGGTTTGTAACTGGTACAAGGTATCGTTATTTCTATCGGATTTATTGAAGGTTTTGATTGCGAACATTTTACTGTAAATTTTTATAATGTAAGTAGATTTTAGTGAACTTTAAATATTATACTTACTCCGTATTTTTTGGATTAAAATTGTGTAATTAACTTTGTTATAAATCTACTTGCATAGTTCGGAATTATTTCAATAAAAAAACTATAAGTACAAAATATGTTTTGAATTTTCTAATTTATTAAGGCCCACTAAACAGATAATCTTACAAAACATTGACTTCTAAAGAATTATTCAAAACTTATTACAATATTGTCTTTAGAGGTAATTTACGTACCAGACCTGAGAATTAATAAATACATTCAACCGATCTTGGAACTAAAATACATCGGTTTAGGATACACTTAACATTGAGATTGAAACAGCCTTCAATCACAGTTACACCTTGTTTCTCCACTATTTGAACCCATGTGTCTTTCATTTTGAAAATGCTAAACAGACAAGATAGTATTGTAGAAGTATCAAAATAAAATTTAAAATAAACCATAGAATATTTCCTTTCGGCTCACAATGTTGAATTCTTAAAATGTTGAATTCCTAAAATGTTGAATTCGCAAAATGTTGAATCCCAAAATGTTGAATTCGCAAAATGCTGAATTCATTGTTATCCCAAGATGTTGAATTCGCCAAATGTTGAATTCGTAGTTATCCCAAAATGTTGAATTCGCAAAATGTTGAATTTGAATTCCCAAAATGTTGAATTCGCTAAATGTTTAATTTTAGATCAACACATCGTGCAAGTTACATCAGCCGGCTGATGCCTTAGATATTTTGTTTACAGTTATCTGTAAAGATAAGATTTATTGTCTCCATCACTATCGGTTATCATATCACTTGCATGGCATTTCGATCTTAAATTCTGGTACTTATTTAGGTCAACTCGAGGTCGTTTCAAAGTCCGTCACAATCTCGTGGTCTCATTATTTTGTCACATTAATGGGACCTTGAGGGATACCTGTTTCTCGTAGCCCCGCTGTTCTCTTATTAATGGGACCACGGGAGAAACTTATTTCTTCGTAGATCCATTATTTTACGTTTTTAAAGTGTTCTTTCCTTCTGAGGTCTTTTCTGTAACATCAACAGAAGAAACATTTTGTAAGCGTAAAAATAATGGCACTACCAGTTATAGGCATCTCTCGTGGTCCCATTAATACTATATATAACAATGGGACTTCTAGAAATAGGCACGCCATCTCCGCTTGGGTCGGCCACGTTTGCTATATCTCCGTCGCCTGGAACCCAGTCAGTGAATATTTTTGGATCATTATGTTTGAACCCATTACTACATAGAAAATAATAATGAGACTCGCACTATCAGTCCTTTACAGCCGGAGCGAATGCGGTCTGAGTTGACCTCAGAACACAAAAAGAAGGAGAAGTGTTATAATGGCCCGTTTGCTAGAAAACCGATGTCGCCACTTACTCACACAGCTACATTGTCCTCATAATCTCTATTTGATTACAACATAAACAACCGGCTCACGATTCGCTGTTAACTCAAATGAAACAGCCAATGAGAAGAGCAGCACAACATTAGGGATGGGGACGAAAAAGTAAATTATCGATTATACTTAAAAAAAATGGTACATCGTACCAAAATTTTTTTGTACATTATGTCGATTTTTTTCTTGACATCTATACCGTCTATACCTAAATAGTAACTAATTATTTCTCTACTAGCTGTGCCCGCGACTCCGTTCGCGTACATTTCGATTTTTACGAAGCAGCATTTGTATGGGGGCCACGTCTTATCATAAATGGAGCTAGAATTTAAATAGCCTATCCTGTGTCCCAGATGTCTATATGTTTTTATACCAAATTTCATCAAATTCGGATAATTGGTTTAAGAGTTATGGAGGAACATACATACATACATACACACATACAGAAAAAAATTCTAAAAATCGTGAAATTAGTTTCAGTATCATATATTGAGCCTATAAACACAATATCTCTGAAAACAAACTAACTTACTCCATGACCGACCCTTACAGATTTATTATTAGTATAGATGTCGCGTAGTCTATAACTCGGTACTTTATTTCGTTGTAGTAATCCTTTGCAAAAGGCTGCCTAAGCCTTTATTTTTACAGGCTTTGCCTACCAATGTGTTAATTCCTAAATATGTCAGTTTTGTTCATACCTACCTACGGTATAATTCGTGAATTCCGTTTCATCGTAAATTCTAATCATACAAATATTCTAAATGACAAAGTTTAGAGACCATTTGCTGATAAACCTTAGGCTTGAATTATACAGAAACTGTGTAGGTATGTAAGGTTAAGGGACAGCGCTATCTTGCCGCTTAAAAACGTTTTCATACCTACAAAATGTAGGTATAAAAACGTTTTCATACCTACAAAATGTAGGTATGAAAACCTACATAGGCGACGAAACGACGTTGGATGTGCCGTGCCGCTTGAATATAATTCAAAACATATCGCCTACGTAATTTTTGTTTGAAGCGGCAAGATGCCTGCGCCTTGCCTTCACCTTACGCGCGTTTTTATATAGCGCAAACCTTAAAAAATCTAGAACTACTTATTTTAACTCGTGGGTTAATGAGCAGTGACTGTAGCTGTTTCTGAGTTTGGATTAAAATTTTCATTGCCTTGGTAGATGATAACTGTGATGGATACATAAAAAAACATTCTTAATAATATCGCATAAATAATAATATTTTTATTAACTTGTGAAAAATACATTAGGTAGTAAGAACTCAGAAACTTGTGAAACATAAACTTCAAGAAACTTTCGAAACACATTTATTAAAGAGATAACATCATCATCAGACTGAAATCCTGTAGAGAATATTTTACAGTCCCCTAAAATGTAAATATTTATTTAGAACTTGTCACTTGTTGACATTGTTCAATGTTTTTCTTCAATCGACATAAATCTACCAGTTTCTGGGCCTTTGGGAACTCGTTGCTCTATCTGGTCACCTGTTATTTCTTCAAGAACGCATGTTTCAACAGTAACAATATCCGAAACTTTCTAATACGGATCTGACTTGTTTCTTTAGAAACACTTTCTTTTGCAGAGTTATGCGTCGTTGCCTCCATTCCCTCACCTCAACATTTATGGAACTTCTTATTACTGGTATTTTCAAAGAAAGACCTGCCCACGTTAATATCTTTTCCCCTCTTTAGCATCTGGAAACATTTCTCCGTAAAATGGATGGAGCAACCAGTATTTGATTTAAGAAGAAGCCAGTTAGGCAATCTCCCTGTAGTTTCAATCCATTTATCCTTCCTATTAGGGTCTTTGGGAAACCTGAAATTAAATCTTTATTAAAAACTTTTTGAAATACGTGGTGAAAACTAAGCCTGTTTATATTACGACAAAATCTGCCACTAAAATAGAAGCTTCCTTAGCAACTGAAGTCCACGTGGACGGAGTCGCGGACAATAGCTACCTAGTCGTACACTATAATTGGTTCTAGTTATTTTGGAAGTCTGGACGAACGAGTGTAAATGCGTCGAAAGTATCGATACTTAATCAGTCTGAAAAGAAAGCAACTACCCCATCACTATGACACCTGCTCCCGCTGACACCTACTGTTGACATTGACAGTTCACGGCAAATACATGCGGCCGTACCACGAAACATCGCATAGAACAATAGTCAGTTTCGCGAGACGGTCCATTGCGGGCTTGCTTTTCCAAGTTAGAAATTCATCCACGAAAATTCTACATAAAAACAGCAGTGGACTAAACCCGACGATATAAATACGTCTCATATATGTTCTTATTACTGGAATCCATATTGCACAGGAAAATTATTATAATTATGATTTTTCGTAGTTTAAAGTTGGATATAGTGAGTAAAATAGACTTACCGGTGAAAAGACACTGCACTGTTATTTGAATAGCATTTATCACTGCGATTTCTGTAGGTAATCAGGCATTTTTCACATATGTTACGGCGATAGCGGGCGCGAGGCGATTGACGGCCATATTTAAAAGTTTCGCCGAGGTTAGCCCAACCGGGCTAACGTTGAGCGTCAGTGCCACGCCCATATGGCACTTCTCCTTCTTTTTGTGTTCTGAGGAGTTGACCTAAATAAACCACATCAGTTGGCATTATTGTGACGGTAAAAATATTACAGTTCCCAGCCGGGAAATTGGAATCTAATGCGAATACACCAATTATTTCAGCGACCTAAATATTACAATGTAATAGGTCAATGTTAAATACACAAAATTGTACAATGTACATTTCGATACAAAACGGTTAATTAAATACAGGAACTGGTCAACTATTTGCCTCTCGGTCATACAATATTGCTGTCTATATTGTGCGAGCGAGATGCAAATAGTTATCCAATCCCATTCTTGAATTAACCGTACTATATCGTGCCATCATCCTCTGACGCACTTTAACATCTGCCCTTAATTTTAGGTCAATTACTAAAAATGCTACATACCCGCAGCCATGTTTGCCTTGCAGAAGCTAGAGTAGTGACATAATTTTACGTTTAACGGGCCTAATAGCGACTTAAACGTAGAATTACGTGTAAGCATCGCGAATCACTAAAAGTTACTGGATTAGTTATGGTTTTCACAACATACACAACGTATTATTTTATTGAAATAACGCATAATCCGAAAACCGTTTCTCGGGGTTTTTTTTTTGTTTTTGTGAGAAGTTATTTTTGTTTTAATTTTTCATACAAATCGACAGTGTCAAGTTTCAAGATTGTAAATAAAAAATGAACGTTTTACTAAAAGTTTTTTTGTTTATCGATACTGAAGAGACGATTATAAGATTTTGCGTTACTCCGATAACAAGTTATATAGCGTTACATATCCACATTAATGTTCTGAAAAAAAAAGGCAGCTATTTCGATAAGAACAATTTGCAAGGCAACACCATCTCACCGAAACGTTTGGCCTCAACAAAAAACTACCGCGTACCAGTCTTATAGGACTTCTTCATCGATATCGCATTATTTCGTTCCTTTAGTTTTTCGACACATTTCTTTGCAACTAACTAACCGGGCCTACTTCATCCTCTGGATCACGACCGAGTTGAGCAGATTCGCTTCCTGTAGCGTTTTCGACGCGTCTGTGAGCTCCACGCTGAAAAAAGTTAAGAAACTTTTAGAATTTAATTAGACTGAGAACACTTTATTGCACAACCAGGTGAAAGAATTACAACTAATTTCTTTTTCAATGCAGTTGCTCGTAAACATCGATGCTCGTAAAGTTTTATTTTTTGTGTAACAAAATTATGCGGAAACCGACTCTTTATTTCACGCGTTAAATAAAACAGTACTGAAATCCTTTATTTCACGCGTGAAATAAAGTAATTTGTTTTAAGTTTTTGACTCTGTGGTGCATGGTGCAAGTCATAAAATTAAAAAAATTACAAAGATGCAAGGAGGTTTTGCTGTCCAAAAAAAAAATACTTTCAATTTCAACAATTAATTTGGTATTTATAATAAATTTTCTTTATTATACTTATTTTTTTGTTGTATTTCCTCGCAAAATGCATTGAAAAATGTTGTAAGATACTTAAGCGTAAAAGGTTTTTATCCGAATGCGCGCTAACACTTATTCGTATAAAACCTTACTTTCCGCACGTGTATCTTAAATAACTAAACTCTAAGTAGTGGTATACAATTGGCGGTCTTATCGCTTAGAGCGATCTCTTCCAGACTACTGGAATTAGACAGTGGACCTAGTTCGTTTTGAGGAGTTTAGTTTAGTTTCATTTAGAAAACCGAGTCTTGAAGATTATCTTGGTCTTGAAACTACATAGGCATTTTTGACCTGCCAGAAAAACGCTCCATACTCTATTGACCGTCTAAAATCAGTGCAGTCATCTATTGCCCGATCGTTTATAGGAAACGGCCATATCATAGCCGTTTTCTATAAACTATCCATGTCGATCGCAGATATACTGATAAGGACTTTCCCCAAAATGCGGATTTCAGGATTATTCTGGTTCCAAAGCCCAACAGTGAGCTCTATTTATGGACACATAAGATAGGTAGAAAGCTATTGTTGTTCGTTGATTCAGTAGAGTTGTATGATATTATCCCTTATATTCTTTGTTAGTACTTAGTTAAGCAGCCTATATACGTCCCACTGTAGGGCACACGCCTTCTCTCAGGGAGAGAGTATGGTCCTAATCACCACGCGTGCCCACCGCGGATTGGCGATTTCAAGCGCGGAGGTATGTGACTAGCCCAGACACTCAGGTTTCCTCACCATGTTTTCCTTCACGGTTGGCGAGTGGTGCGCGGAGAAAACAAAGTCATAGGTACATGCCCGCACTGGGAATCGAACTTGGGTCTCTCGCTTCCGAGTCCAATGTTCTACCCACTAGGCTGCCACCGCTCTTTCGTTAGTACTTACATATCACTAATAATAATTTCTTATTGTGCTTCTGATAAACATAAACATTTACATACAGGCACATACATTGCTTATGTATAAAATTTGCAGTGCCCTTACAGTTACAGTTGAGGACCATTATTTTTGTTAACACCTATTATATACCGCATGAAGCAATAAACGAACATGAAACAAGTCAACTCCAATAACGATTAATGACTAAATTCTCTAATCATCATCATCAGCCATTTGACGCCCACTGCGGACATAGGCCTCCCTCATGGTTGTCCAAGCTTCCCGGTGTAGTGCCGCCCGCATCCAGCGACTCCCCGCCACCGTAACCAGGTCGTCAGACCATCTGGTGGGGGTCCTTCCCACGCTGCGTCATCCGGTCCGCGGTCCTGACCGAAATTCTCTAATAGGCTTCTCGAAAGTCAAGCTCACTTTTGATCAGCGACTAATTACTCTATTAGCTGCTTCAACGTCAGCTACGGAAAGGCTTCTCTAAAACCTGCGTGGCTTTCGAGAAGCCGTGTAAATCGCTAACACTTCTCTTATTATTGGTTATCTTGGACGACCAAATAGGGGATGTATTAGCAAAGGGCAAGATAAAAAGTATCCGACACCGGCGTGCATGCATGCAACGACTAATGAATGTTGAGGAAGCGAAAGTGATTTACCAGGATCGTGGCAAATGGCGGTCCCCGGTCTCTGCCTACCCCTCTGGGATAAAGGCGTGAGTTTATGTATGTACGCATGTATCTTGGACTCGAAACTAGATAGGCAACTTTGGCCAGCTGAATAATCATTCTATACAGTACTGTCAGTTACCTGGGGAAGGCTGTCATGAGCACGAAGTTTTGCAACTGGTAGGCGGGCACGGCGGTCACCACATATTCCCGCAGCTGCCCCACCGTGTGCGAGTAGTTGAACCGCCCCGTCAGCCGGGAGCCGTCCGCCAGCCGGATCTGCGGAGGAGGTAAGTCTGTTAGGGTCTACACAGACGGACCGCATTACAACTGCATTCCGACTGCAAACTTGCAATTCAGACGCAGTTTGAATGCCGTTGCGTTGGTACAACTGCATCTGAACTGAAAATTATTTGCATTCGGAGTGCAGTTGAAATATAGTTTGAATGCAGTTGTACCAAAGGCAATCAAACTGCATCTGAACTGCAAATTTTGCAGTCGGATTGCAGTTGATATGCAGTCCGTCGGTCAAGACCCTTAGAGACGGCTGCTCGTGATGGCTAGGCACGGAACGGAAAGCGAAGAAATGGGCGCTGTCTGAAATATTAACGGTAAAGGTATAATGTCAGTTATTATAATGGTACAATAATAAATAACTAATATTCACTTATTTATGTGAATAAAAGTATTACTTTAATTTTCGAACGTTTTTTTCACGTTGTTGACACCTGGGTATTCTGCAAAACAACAAACGTGTCTTGATATTTAAATGACGCATTTCCGGTTTCCGGAATCAGAGGGTATTTTACCCGACCCAGACTCTTTAAAATTATCATTGTCTCGAAAAATAAAACTTTTTTATAAGACAATGCCCGCAATGCCCACAATGTTGGAACACTTCTTTCTGGTCGTGTCCTTATGACTGATGAACGTGACTATGGGGCAGCTTCCGCCACCAAAGCTCTCCATTTGGACCGAATACGCGCCAGATGTACGGCTGCTTGTAGGGTCCCTCCCGTGGGTTTATTTATAGTGTCCGTCCATCGCATTGGTGCTCGTCCTCTGCTTCGGTTCCCGTTCGCGCGACCGGTGATAATAACACACTCCAGGCTATCTGGCCGCGCCGGACGGTATGACTGAAGAACTTCAGGATGCGTTGGGTACAGATTGTGGAAAGCCTCGTCTTTATCTTATCTTTATCTTTTTTTTTTCATTTCTTTATCTGATCCATCAATAGACGTTACTTCAAATTACTTACGAGGTATATTACTATTATTATATCATTGCTTAATGTGCCTCCAATTACGGATGGATACCGCACGCATAAATACTAATTTTCTAAAAGAGAACAATATCATGGATTTTGAGTATTTCGGATTTACATATATAACTAAATTATTATTAGCGACAACCATTACGACAATCAACGTACATTTTAAATTTTTATGAAGAAAATATACTTACTTCATTGCGTTGAAACATTTTTCTAATTTTCTTAGCAACTTCATTAAATAATTTAAATCGATTCAATACATTTGTAAAAATAAAATTAATATCTTATACATAGGATAGCAAACACTTTCATATTTGGTACCTACCTATTTGAATTTGTACAATGGATCTGTAGACCGGCACATCCGCGAAATGGATGATTACTGGCCAAGATTACTTTTTGATCGTTTTATGCAATGACGTTTTGGGTCTTGGTAACCTCCATGGGATATTGATGTTGATTTTTGAAAGAAGTTGAGGGCAATCCAAGGTGCCATTTACTATTTTATCCATTTATTATTTATTTTAAAATTTCCCTTCTGGAGGACAGGGTGCGGAGTTCCAAAAGTTCCAGCAGTTCTGGCGCACGTTCGCACACTAGGCGAGCCTGTATCGCGGAAAATCACCTGTATGTTGGTGACGGGGCGAGCCTCGTCGAGGCCGAGCGCGGCCTGCGCGGCCCTCTCGTTGGCCTGCCGGTCGCTGGCTGCCGCCGCCACCGGGGCCGTCGCGCCCACCGTCGCCGGGGTCGGGCTGGGGGGAACGGCATGCCGACAGTGATAATTAAGATAACTAGCGCTAAAAAATGCCACACTTGTCAATCGTATCACCGATCGGAGCGAGTTCAGTATTCAGTACCTAGATACTTCGACGGGTTATACATCATGAAGTCGATGGTTTGATGTTTTTGTATAAAACCAATCATAAGTTACGCTGTCATTTACTATCGCCCAATCAACGTTCTCGTCGTCACGCATGGCGCACAGAATGAACCAATCACAGACTGATTTTCTCTACAGCACATCTTGCGCTCATTTTATTGGTACAGACTAATCGAGTGAATTTTGTTTTTGAGAGTGAATTTTGTAGGAAGACATACTTCTATGGTGGTCTGATTCGTAGCATCCCACGGTGAAATTTAAATAGACTATGTTTATTTGTCTTCGAACATAGTAAGGCAAAATAATCACTTATACTACAGAACAACAACAATGATATTTAATATTGCGAACAGTATATGTACGAGCAGAGGAGAGCGTGTGCCACTCAACTGTGTCGCACAGCAGAAGTTGTAGATTGTAGGGCGGTGGTGGATGTAGAGAGTAGATGTTGATGTTTCAAGTCTTCATGGTGTTTATTAGGTACTGTGCACAGTTACATTTTGGAAGACGTATGTTGTTAATGAGAGGCAAAAGCCAACCGTCTGGCGCAGGCAACAAGACCCGTGAGTTAGAATGTGCGCGGTGCACAGTCAGCAACACGGCGACCTAGAAAAGTGCACGATGCCCGTACAGGATACAAATTTGTAAATACGCCTCAGATACAGGATACACTAAAGTAACCTAGGTTAGACAACAGTGGTTTCCACTGCCGGACACAGGCCTCTCCCAAGACACGCCACTGAGCCCGATCTTCGGCTCTTCTTTTCCAGGAGACCTATTTTTGAATCACTCGTATGAAATTGTATCGTCGAATGCGACTAAGTCACACTCGTCTTCTAAGTCGCATGATGTCGTTTTTCCGTATTTTTGAATCGTTCGCCTGAAGTGTTGCCAGTACAATTTGAAGTATTGTATTTTATCCATTCCACGCAGAAATTAAAAAAACCGGAAACTACCGTAACAGTAACGGAACGTAAGCACTTTGTTTTATTGGCTGTTTAAATAAAAAATCTTTGTCTTTTGTTACAAACAAAACACTACTGTCATTTTGGTTTGTGTTTGTTCTAACGAAATGTCGAAATCGTTTTTTGACAATTAATCTACCGATCGCCATGCGAGACGAGTGGTAAGGACCATTCGTTGCAGTCGAGTAATTAAAAAATACGGAATTTCAGATGTCGAACGAAAATCAGTAGAAATCGAGCGCTCGACGCGATACGAGTGATTCAAAAATAGAGCTCCAGTCACTGTCCACCGCTTTGCGAATGTCGTCGATCCACCTGGTCACAGGGCGTCCTACGCTACGTTCGCCGATTCGCGGTCCCCACTCTAGAACCAGTGTACCCCAACGGTTATCGATGTTTCGTTTTATGTTGGTTTTATGTTATGTAATTGTTTTATGCTAGCCTAATTTATTTTAAACGATCTGTAAATACGTTAAGCTCTATTAATGAAAATAAATTTAATTCCTGGTGTACATACAGTAAAAAATATCTATCTATCTATCTATAAATATTAATAACAACATTTTAATGAGTCATGAGATGAAAAGCCATCACATTTTACGAATACAAATATTTCTCGGGCACTCCTCACAGCGGCGGTCCTCTAGATACCAAGTCTCACTCGCACACAGCATCTGCACATTAATCTGTCTCACTCACCTGCCCAGCATCTGTCCCTTGCCGGTGAAGGCCATGGCCTTGCCGCTCTGCCTCGGGCACTCCTCACAGCGGCGGTCCTCTAAAGACACACGCACCTCAGCGCCCCCCGTCGATAGCTCCGGTGGAATCTCACTGTAACAGGTAAAAGGGTTGTTATTTGTCTATAAGGGTGGTTACTTGTACTAACATTCATTTGTTACAGCATCGACAATGAATCGAGTTGAAATAACAGTCGCTCCGTACCAAAATATCCACTTCACAATATGACCACCGTTCGCAATATGTCCCTTTTTCGCAGTATGTTCATTGCGCTAAATGCCTACTTCGCATAATATCACTTTCGCAAAATGTCCACTTCTAGTCATTTTTTTTTTAAATAACAAACAGATCAAAATAGATTTACAGATAAAAGATAGTGTTGAGGAAGTGAGGCTCTGTATAGACCCTCAGGGGTCCATCGTCGACGGTAAACCCCTCGCGGTACAGGAGCAGACGCACGAAGCGAGAGACAGAGACTTTAAAGCTAGCTTTAAACCCAAACATAAAATAATCCTTCTATAATCGCAGAAGTTGGTCCTTTATTAACCATCTAATTATTGCGTTTTCATCTTCTAATATTGTCACATTGACACGTACTATTCCACCAGCTTACCCAAGTTATTTATTTATTTTCTTAATACAATTTTAATGTACTTAATTCTAATTTATATATGTGTTCAGGCTTCGTATAGACCCTCAGGGGTCCATCGTCGACCGTGAACCCCTCGCGGTAAAGGCACAGACACACAGAGAAACTCACCCGCGACGGATAGAGTTAAGGAAGTGCGCGTGTTCAGGCTCCGTATAGACCCTCAGGGGTCCATCGTCGACCGTGAACCCCTCGCGGTATAAGCGCAGGCGCACGGACCTCGCCGCGGCGCCCGCCGGCTGCTCGGTCGCTATTGGCTCGTGGTCGTCCGGGGTTTGGCCTGGAATGTTATGGTGTGTGACAAATAGTTAAATAATCGGGGGTGGCTGGGTGACATACATTGCTGTATGGTCTCCGGCTGCCTTCGATTCTATATGCCTCACATTTTCTCTTCACGATTGCTTTTTTTTTTGTTGTATTGTTGTTTTTCGTGTATTTTGTTTATTTACTTGTTTACTCTGTGTTTCTGTGACAAAATCAAAATCAAAATCAAAATTTTTTATTCAAAGTAGCACAGAAACTGCGACTTAATGAACGTTACAAGTTAAACTAGGTGTCCATTTCAAAATCTAGATCATTTTGGAGAAAAAATGGACTATATGAATAGATGTCTTCTTTCCTTCTTTAGTCTTCTTTGATAGATGTAATCATGTAAGGACATTGTCACAAAGACCTTTGGGAGTTCAACTTAACACGACTCTAACGCTCGGTTTCTAGAAGAGCGATCAAATGTTAATCTCATGTTTCTAAATTATATGGTATTATAATTTAATAAATACGAGCAGAGTTTTGCTGTGTCAAGTGTTGTATTCAGAATATATACATCGAATCAAAAAATACAGACAGATGTCTTATTTAAATTTACAGTGGCCAGGGTGTTCTATTGACACTCTAACCGAGTAGGTTCAACACCTCCCCGTAATAGGACACCCTGTATATGTACACAAACAAAATGTACAATAAACAGTATATCAAAAAAACTATTAACACTATATACACAACACACTAGCACACAAAAAACACCCTGTATATACACCTATAAACCCTTATTTACAGTTTAAAGAATGACGCATGTATTTGCCTAGCCTAAACCTAATGAGTGACTGAATTTTATATGTTTTAATTTACATAGAGGCTTGGTCAAAATATCAGCTGTCATGTCGTTGGTGGGTATGTAATACAGTTTAAAATCATTTTCCGAAAGTTCTCTGAGAAAATGATGCCTGATGTCGATGTGCTTCGTACGCGAATGGTATGTGTTGTTACGCGTTAGTTTTAGTGAACTTTGATTATCCGAGTAAATGGTGATGGGATGAATGATGTCGAACACATCTTTAATTAGAGTCCTTAAATATATAGCCTCTTTGCAAGCGTCAGCAAGTGCCATATATTCGGCTTCTGTTGTTGATAAGGCGAGAGTACGTTGCTTGCGCGCTTCCTAACTGATAGCAGCGCCGCTCATAATAAATGCGTACCCTGTATACGAGCGCCTATCTACTACGTTGCTACCGTAGTCAGCGTCTGCATAGCCGACTGGGTAGGCCTGACCAGATTTTTTAAAAGTAAGTTTTAAATCTTTGGTGGCCTTTAAGAAACGGAGAACTCGTTTGGCAGCTCTCCAATGCACCTTTACGCGCGTGGACTTATTTTATTTGCTCTTCCAGATTCACTGATGTTTCCGATCGTTAACAACACTTTGTTATGGTATCTGGGCCCATAAACTTCTAAATTATATGGTATTATAATTTAATAAATACGAGCAGAGTTTTGCTGTGTCAAGTGTTGTATTCAGAATATATATATCGAATCAAAAAATACAGACAGATGTCTTATTTAAATTTACAGTGGCCAGGGTGTTCTATTGACACTCTAACCGAGTAGGTTCAACACATGTTAATCTCACGTCAAGCTAATTTCAGCCAATCACGTGCCGGTATTTTGAATTAATTTTAGATTAATCTCTTGTTACATTTGAACACACTTTCAGAAACTGAGGCTCAGTGCTGCTAACAAAAATTTGTCACGAAAGTAAGTACCTAATTAGTAAGTAGTCTCTCTATGAAGACTCCAGTGCTTGCGTTAGAATTAATGGGGCGTATACTGACTGGTTTAGCATCCGCAGGGGTGTGAGACAAGGATGTGTCGCCTCCCCCTGGTTGTTCAACTTATTGTAGTGCTGTAGTGTTTCGAAGTAATTTTTATTTTTTATTTAAATTTTTTTTAGTTTATTTAAAGAGTTGTTGTATCGAGTCATTGTACCACTAGTAACTGACAGCAGCTCTATGGATCTAGGACGTCCGGTTTTGTAGATTCTGGTTCTTTGTTTTCGCTTTAAAAATTAATTGAAGCAGCCCAAATCGAAATATTCTGGACAGGCTCTCATAATTAGCTATTTTCTCGAAAAAAAAAACAACGTATTTTTTTAGGACAATGCCCAATACAGGGCCATGCCGTCCAAGCACTCACCGAGCCTGTACCCGACACCGCCGAAGGGCCGGCCGCCGCCGCCGCCGCCGCCCCGCGCCGTCGATGGCTCGTCCTCGAAGCCCACCGCGCCACGCCTGTTCAATTTCATTTATTTAGTACCAAGAATCCCGGCATGCACCGATTACTTTGTTTTCTAAGTTCCGTACATTTGTGAAGTTGCTTGCTACCAGCAATACCACTCGCTAACTGTGAAAGAAAACATCGTGAGGAAACCTGAGTGTCAGGTGTTCACATGCCTCAGCACTAATTGCCAATCAGCAGTGCGCACGCGTGGTAATGAAGCCCATACTTTCTCTTTGAGAGAAGGTCTGTCAGGACATTAAACTTTTAGTAAAAAACCAGACAAGTGCGAGTCAGACTGGCCCACCGAGGGTTCCGTATAAATTTGTAGGTACTTACATAATTATTATAAATATTTCAGGAATCGAGTCTCGAAGTTTTTTCCGAGCTTTTCCCGAACTTCAAATGTATTTTTTTTTATGATTTAATTACAAATCGCGGGCTGCAAACCCTCTTCTAATTTTTCGATTACACAGCCACTATTTTTTTGATAATCCGTAAATTACTTTAAAAGATATAAATAAAATACTTTCAGACGTATGACTGACAGTCAGATATTATTTTCATACGAAATAACGTCATTTGCGGCATAAAAGGCCGTATCTTTTTTTTACGTTAACTTAGAAGTTTGATTTTTTTCACAGCTTCAAGGAACTATAGACTTGAGTATATGGTTTTAATTTCAACTCGATACCTCTAAGCGTTCTCGAGACAAAAGGTCTTGACAGACAGACGGACAGACGGAAAACAAAGTGATCCTATAAGGGTTCCGTTTTTTCCTTTAATGGTACAAAACCCTAAAAACAAAATTATTCAAAAATAACGCGCGGAGACACACACTTGTCTAAATGAAAAATTTAATTAACATTAGGTAATTAACATGAAAATCTAGTAGTACAAATATACAAGTTGTTGTTCGTTTTCGATTTAATAGATTAATTTTTGCAATGCAGTTATCCGTGACTGGTCTGCTCTTCCAGTGAAGATTGTAAATGCGAAAGTGTGTCTGTCTGTTACCTCTTCACGCTTAATCCGCTGAACCCATTTAGATGAAATTTGGTATGGACATAGTTTGAGTCCCGGGGAAATACATACGATACTTTTCATCCCGGAAATAAAATAAAAAAATGAAATTTGTTATCGAGATAGTTTGAGTCCCGGGGAAAGACATAGGATACTTTTCATTGCGGAAATGAAATTAAAAAAATATTACTCATTCTATACAGACGAAGTCGCAGGCAAAAGCTAGTACATATCTAGTGATGTTCTTCCCGTGTTGCTCTTCGTAATTTTTGTGTTTAGTAACTAAGGCTTTTTTTTTAAGTTTATTTATATAATACATGTTTCTCGGAAACAAATCATTCGCCAAACTGCATTTTATGTCTTATTCTAAGGCTGACACGCGCCAAGGTTAAGCAGACCTTAACAAACTGTAATGCAGAGGGTATCACAAAACACGGAGAAACAAGAAAAAAACAAATTTAACTCACTCCCGCACACTCTTGAACATCTCACTGACAATGTCCTTTTTGCCGGGTCCAATTATCTGCTGCCCGGACCGGTCCGAGCCGCCCGCGTAGAAGGCTTGGCCTGAAACAATGTTGTGTCACATCAATTGCGATTTTTACGACGGCGGATAGGAGGTAAAACTTTGAACGCGTTTTTCCGTGCCTTGGAGGCGATTTCAGCAGACTGAAATACCGTTACGGACCGTTTCAGAGGGTGCTCTGTCACATACTAGTTTATCAAAGTTTCACCCAAGTTACCGTTGTTTTCAGGACCCCTTGAAGTACATTTCAGTATATGACGGAATTTTCAATAGGAGTGAAAGAGATAGTACTATTAGAGAGAGACAGCTATAGTCAGAACATTCCAAAAAGAAGTGAAAGAGATAGAACTACTAGAGAGATAGTTTAGTCCGAACATTCCGGAAAGAGGTGACAGAGACAACACGATCGTGCGAGAGTAGAACCTGCCACGACTTGATGGTGTTTTTGAGAACATCTCAAACGGTGTATAAGCGGGGACGACGCGTGCCGCCAGTCAGTTTTATATTTTAGGTGATGAAGCGAAACGAACTACATCGAAGGACGAAGTACTACAATAATCATCGGAGTATTAAGAGTGTTTATTTAGAGAAAAGTGTTGTGAATTTAAGAAATAGTGTGGAAATAAATCCTTCTTCATCAGTTTATAAAGTGCTTTTTCAATCACGAACCCACCCCTAGAACGTAACACTATCACTTAGATATGTAAGCCTTCTGATGTATGTTGTTTACTGGTGTCTACATTAAAGTGATCCAATCTAATGTAATCTATTTTATCAGCCCATGAACAGAACCCACTGTCGGGCTTAGGCCTCTTTTCTTTCACGCCAAATCCTCCAGACTTTTGCTGGTCTCGTGCAATGTTCAGTTTGGAAGTGGGTGAGGTTGTGAGCTGATGTTGGAAGGAAATGGGAATAGTTACTATGCTATTTTCTTTTACAAAGTTACTATGTAAGCTAATATTACCTTCGTAACAAAATCCACATATGCATCTGAAAATAGGGTTCTACCGTCAATACGAATAACTGATATTGCAGAGAAAACCTTGAAATATCAGTTAAGTAAAATATTGTATTTTAAGTCCATGGATGCAGATGGCTTGGGACCGTGAGAGATGGCACTTGGGGGAAAATGCCTTTACCACAGATATGCCTATACCCAGCAGTAGTCAGCGGTTGGCTGATGATGATGATAATGATGATGATGATGATAATGATGATGATGATGATGATGATGATGATGCCGATGATGGTGGGAATGATGAAAATATCACTAAAGCTGATATTTATTACGCAATTTCGGAGTTTTCCCACATTAAGGTTGTTGATATACACAATTAGAACCACAATTTTCGGATGTATATGGGATTCTAGTTACACCCTGTACAAAATTCTATTGAAATAACTCAAAAGCTGAAAACCATTTTTTCAAGTGATCCGTACCCAAAAAGGCTTCTGTTTTTCCTTTTGAGGTAAGGAACCCTTTCATAGCAGCCCATATACGTCCCACTGCAGGGCATATGACTTCATCAAGGACTTCATCAGAGAAAGTACCCTTAACATCATTATCTACCAATCTCTCTCTTTCTTTAGCAACATTCCATCAAGGAATTATCTAGAAAAGATTACTACTATCTACCAGCAGAAAAGTCACAAATGACTGTGTTGGTTTTATTTATAAAAACACAATTCGTTAAAACACTCCATAAACACCTTATAAAAAAGTAGTCTTTCCCTTGTAAGTCTCTACCACAGACTATTTATTAAATACAGTTTATGCTACTGTTTGTTTATGCTTAATGAATAGGGTTTTCATAAATAAATTTATTCAAATTTAAACTTTTTATTCATCATTCAATCAAATGTTTACTTAATGAACGTCAAAGTTGTTAGTTTCACAATTAATAGATTATGTGGAGAAGAACCTAACAAAGAAACTCCACATTTATTCTTCTCAAAAAAGTTATAACACAATAACACGAGGTACCTATCTTTACTTATTTATTGATACCTTTATTGCATTTTATTTTATAATTTTTTATGTCATGTGTGTGTGTGTGTGTGTGTGTACAATAAAGAATATTCTTATCATAAAGTTCCCATCATACCTCTTCAGGTCTTAGGGCTCGCAAAACCGATATCCAAAGTGAATGAAACATGATAAGGGGCATAAAAATGTCCAGTTGAATAGTGGCTGGCCACATGCTGTATTTTTCACTTGAAGAACTGATTTATCGGAATAAATCTATTTATGTCTATTATTACTGGTGTACAAAATTCTTCTAATACACTAACGTTACCTTCTTCCTCGTCGCTAGAGCTCTCCTGCTGTAAAGAGCTGAGAGTGGCAAAGTTCTGGTTCCCTGGCCTTTTTGGCCTCTTATCCTTCTTCTGAACCTTCAGCGGAGACCCTGGCGGCGACTCCATGTCACTATCAGACAGGACTGGCATGGAGATCGGATTAGAGGGAGGATTCGCTGGTGCCTCATCTATACCGCCATGTTCGTAAAAGCTTGACAGCGCAACCTTAAAAATAAAAGTATAATAAAGCACACTTTCCAAGAAAGAGCCTGTGCTTTGTGGTCGGCAGTGGTATTCTAGTAATAAAAGTAGTATCGGGATAAAAGAACAACCGAAATAATAGAACAACATTTCAAAAAATATATTCTTAAGTATATTTTCTAATGAATTTCTAATGAATTAAGTATATATATCCATATCACATGCTTTTCTACCCCTGAAAACACTGTTACGGTTATTGTTGTTAGCCCTTATATGCTGCTTGAAGATGTATACACAGTCAGCTTCGATGAGTTGATGAATTACTTTGAATTGAATCACCCGCGCTAACTATCTCAGTGCAGCATAGCACAGCTTCAACATAAGAGATGTCGCACACAAATGTGTTGTACTATATCAGTGTTAAAAACATGGTTCCTTAAAACGTTCCTTAAAACTCTTCTCAAAAGTCAAGTTTAAATAGTCTATGGGAAGGGAAATACTTTACCACAGACCATCATCACAGACTGCATCATCATCATCATCAGCCATTTGGGTTGGGGTGTAGGAAAGGGTGGCCGTACCTGGGACTTAGAAAAATTTTGACCAAAATTTTTTTTATTTATTTTCCATTGTAATCATATTTTATAAATATAGGTGTGACGAAGCGCGTAGCGTAGCGGAGCGCGTAGGAGCGTGTTAGGTTGAACATGTAAGACCGAAAACTAACCGAAATTATTAGTGCGCCCCCTTTGCTATACCCTGGCCACCCTTTGCTACACTCTGACCGCCATTTGACGCCCACTGCAGGACATAGGCCTCCCTCATGGTTTTCATCACCATGAGGGCTTTTGCCATAATCGCCACGCTTGGCAGGCAGGTTGACAATCGCAGTGTGTGGTTGGAATCTCAGGAAGACGCTGGTTGCCCATCTCCTGGTAATTTGTTTCCTCAGTCGCCTTCTACGACATCCACGGGAGGAAATGGAGTGACGCTATTCTTAATCCGGCGCCACACGGAAATCTTACACAGACTGCACTATTGTGCATTGCAGTTTTAGAGGAAGTGTTTTCATAACGACATTACGACACTGTACACCACGCTATATAGTACAGCATGCGTGTATTATGTGCTATAAGGATTGACAAATAAAGTACGGCTTTCGTTATTCTAAAGGAAAATGCTTTATTGAACAATCATACCTCAAGTTGCCAGTTCGAAGATTCTAAGAAGAACCGACTGCGGGCCTCGTCGGCGCCCGTCACGTCACAAAACTGCCTCAGCGTCTCCTCATTATTGCCGGACATAGTGTTTTACCGGAATTTCAAATGAATTTCTCAATATAAATGCTAAATGCAAAAACGAATCGCCGACCGAACGCCAATGACTTTTCGAAATTTGACATTTGGGTTGGATGGGTGCGTTCTAAACTAGTGCAACAATCACAGATTAAAAAAAAACACAAATCTTGCAACAATATCAACAATGTTGTGCATTGTTTTCAAAGTTCAAAAATGTTTCTCTGAGTTACCTTCTGAATCTTTTGGTAAATTGTTGAATTTTTTGTAGGATAAAACTTTTTGTAGTACCTTTTTGGCGATTTGAACCGAAAGAATGGGGGTTAGGAATATATAGTTAAATACATACCTACTACTTCCATGGGTTAATATTATAAAAACGCAATGCAGCTGTAGCGTCATCAGCCAGTGCTGCCAGATTGTACAATTTATCGCCATTTGAGCTATCTCTCAGTTTTATTTGGCGACAGGCTACACTGACAGACGCTTTTGCAATAGAAACATATCATTTGAGACAAAAACAACAAATAATAATAAAATATCACTGTTCTCTTATACATTCGAAGACTTTAGATCCTGATGACTAATTCAAAAACATCTGAAACCAATAAAAACTTAATTTGGTCGAATTAATATTATAAAAACGCAATGCAGCTGTAGCGTCATCAGCCAGTGCTGCCAGATTGTACAATAGCCTTGGGTAACTCAGGAGCCAGATATGAGAGGACACACATCTCCCTTGCCGTCAACTGTGTCCCAGTTATATCCCAGCGATGTCAACTATATCTGGCTCCCTCACTATACTCTCAACTCAGTACGGTAGACATCTAGCTCCTGCTACTTTATCCAGCTCACACACAGTGCGCGAGAGCGAGACCGAGATCGGCTGAAATCGGATGCGTTCGGCAGCATTTCTCGTCGCAGTAATAAACGAGAGACGAGAAAGGGGTCACCAGACTCCTACAAATGTATTGACTTGGTGATCTTTTTGATCGCTATTGGTACGGATGGCTTGTTCGGTCAACATCGGGCATTTGGTCGCAGTACTCGTACTAAAAAGATGAACGGTAAAGACGATAATCATATAAACTTACAGTTCACTTAATTAATGAGAAAACCTATATAAAGTGTCAAAAGTTAATTAATAGATATACATTTTGATTCTGGTTTGAACTCCTCTTATTGGAATAGACTGATAGTATAAAAAAGAGCGCGTCAGCTGGATAAAGTAGGAAACAGATAAAATAGACTTACTCACCACTTGTGTCTTACAGCTCATGTATCCAAACACACTCACTCGATTGTATGTCGTATGAGCTAGGATACAAGTGGTGAGCCAGATATGATACAGATATAGTGTGTCCCGGTGAGCAAAGATATGGGATATAACAACTCCCTCTAAGGACACACTTTGCGCAAGTCTATTGTACAATTTATCGCCATTTGAGCTATCTCTCAGTTTTATTTGGCGACAGGCTACACTGACAGACGCTTTTGCAATAGAAACATATCATTTGAGACAAAAACAACAAATAATAATAAAATATCACTGTTCTCTTATACATTCGAAGACTTTAGATCCTGATGACTAATTCAAAAACATCTGAAACCAATAAAAACTTAATTTGGTCGAAATAAAAACTTAATAAATCATTTTGGCAATCACTGCATTTAGGCGATTTATCCAGTGCCGTCTTAAGTCTATTCGGCGCCGGGGTGCGGGGCTCAGCCTCCACCCTCGTTTTCTTTTACACTGCAGCGTGGCACGCGACCGACGACACACAACAGTATGAAAGGGGTCCTAGTCAACTAAGAAAACACAATACACGTAATTTTGATGACTTATTTATTTCTCTTAAATACGAAACTAAAATTTAACTTAAATTATATAAATAAAAAACTATTCTCCATTCGAGACATTATGTCCATTAGCTATACATTCTATACACTAAATAAAATGTAGATTTTTTTTATGAACCTTCTAAAACTTTTATTTTAACATGAAAAAGAACATGATGCAAAAACAAAGAAAAGAAGGAACCTATTACAGTTGAAAAATCAATAGAATTATGAGTCGTAATTTTGATAATTAATTAATTTATTCAAACAAACTCAACTTTTCTTCCTTTTGAGTTGGCAAAGATTTTAATTAAATCATTAATTTTTATATCAATTTTGGATTCTATACTTATAATAGCTAAGTTTGTCAGTCGGTCTTGGGTCATGGTTGACCGAAGACAATTTTTTATTAATTTTAATTTTGAAAAGGATCGCTCCCCTTAAGCTACTGTAACAGGCAGTGTTAAATATAATTACGTAGAGATGTTGAGATATTAGGGAATGAGGAAATTATTAGTTAGAATATATATAGCTTAAAATATCAGTGGGAGTACTTGTTGATGCATTAGGAAAAAATATTGGCAACAATTCTAATTCATTATATAAATCCTTCCCGTAATATCAAATCTATTTTCAAATGTTAGTTTTTCTTGGAGTCGAGAACATTGAGATTTTTTTCATGCATCTCTAATTTCCTCCAGCATTCAATGTTTTGGAAGAGTAATAAACTGAATTGTGTTCGGTCAGCAAATCGAATCTCTCATTTAATTTCGAGATAGCAGTGTCCAGTAGAAAAAAACTAAAACATACTTTAAATTTGTTGGTTGGGTCTAAAATGGGCTTATCTGCAGCCAATGCAAAGCTAATAGACAACAATGTGTCGAAATTAATAGAATAATTGACAATCATAAGAAATCTTTTCGATCCAAATATAAAAATAACAATCAAGGTGTCCCACAAGAAGCGTTTTGGGTCCTTTACTTTTCTTATTATACATTAACGACCTTCCAAACGTAACTGAGTATGACTGCATTCTTTTTGCAGACGACACCACTCTTCTTATAAAACACAAAAAAGATATACTAGAACGTGAAATAAATACAGCAGTAAAGGATGTAACTGATTGGCTAACAAAAAACGATTTAAATATAAATATAAGCAAAACAAAACTAATGCGGTTCCAAACATATAGCTCACCAACAGTAAACCTAGATATAAACCATAATAATAATAGTATATAAGAAATTGATACGACAATATTCCTAGGCCTAGAGATAGACAAATACTTCAACTGGAAACCACACATTATCAGCCTGCTTAAAATTAGATAGGTTTGTATATGTTTTAAAACGTCTTTCCAAGATAACAACAAACGAGGCAGCCTTGAATGCGTATCACGGCTATGTATCGTCAATCCTCAGATACTGTCTGATTCTATGGGGTAACTCTGTTGATATTGAAAGCGCGTTCAAAGTGCAAAAAAAATGTATCAGGTCCCTTACTGGGGCAAGTTGCCTAGATAGTTGTAAACCACTCTTCAAAACGCTGAATATATTACCACTTCCTAGTCTTTACATTTATGAGATATGTATGTTTGTAAAAAAATACTTACAAATCTTTAAAAAGAATAACGAAATATATGACGGAAGAGGCAGGAATGGAAATAAACTACATGTGCCAGCACAATCATTAGCTCTACACTCGCGTAACTCATATTGTATGGCAATAAAATTATTCAATCATTTGCCACAAAACATTTCGGAGCTACCTCTCACAAAATTTAAAACAGTATTATGTACAATTCTCATAGACAAAATGTATTATAGTGTAAAGGACTTCTTAAATGGTCCATTGATCTCAGTTTAATTTTAAGCATTTTTTTTTCTTTTATTGTTATTACTATGCAAAGATTTATGTTACATATTTTTGTACCTACCTACTAATTTAGCTCAACAAACTTCTTTTTTTTTAAAACAAAAATAATATTTGCGCACCCTGACGGGTAGAGCATGCTTGTGCCATAATTTTAAGTTACCACCTACATAATTTGTAATTACCATGCTTTAGCAAATAAATACTCAATACTCGTAATCAAAATGTCTTTTTCGGGGACGTGGACGAGCAGTTCCTTTAAATTCTGTTTCGCGTTCTAATTCTTCAGCAATTAATTTTGCATAAGATAACAACTGTTCAAACGCACTGTCGGTGCGGTATTACTCCAAATCTTTTTTAACCAGATTAATCATTTTGGTAGTCTGAAATAATTACGTCTGATTTTAACCTTAAGTAAAATATTGTACCATATAACTACTGAACATATGAATCTATAAGACTTTAATTTAGCTATTAATGAACTCGTTATGTTTTTTGTGTCACTATCATACTTGTTATTTGTAAAAATAAAGTATAATGCATCGTACATTTTATCCACAACATGAGCGGTATGACAAGCGCCGAAAGCGTAGTAAAAGTAAAACAATGATTATTATTGATGACTATTTTTTATATTTAATTTTGCGCATACTTATTTGTCGTAACAAGTATATGAAACTATGCAATGGCGTGAAGTTCAATGAAATATCTAAATATTCTTCAGCGCTCGGAAGGCACCCCCGCGATCGGGTGCACCGCACCCCTTGCACCCCCGGGTAAAGACGGCCCTGAATTTATCTTTACCTTGCAGGCAAGGAAGATACGGACAAGGAAGTAGGAAGGACAAGGTAGACTGCCTGCCAAGATTGGGAAACACTGGCGTCAGCTGTGAAATAAAAGAAAAATGTCAAAATAACAGAAAAACAAATTGTCGTGCTATTCGGGGCCGGGGTGTCATCTAAAACCTCGAATTCTAAGTGACACACTTATTCGTGAGTATTTAGCTGTTTAGCTATCGAACATCCACTTATCACAGAAGTTTCTTACGTGTACTCACAAATATATACTCAATCAATTTCATTCATACAAAGTAATCAGCCACATTTTGCAGATGCGGTTTAAATGAAGACTCCTCGCAAGTCCAGTGGCAGTATCATGAGAAAGTACTACCAGCTAATCCTCATCGTCATCTGCTGCGTGAGCGTCATCACATTGCTAATCTACCGGCATGAATATTACAAGTTACGTTACGTTCTCGAAGTGCTAAACTTTTTCGGAAAACCAGGACTTTCAGAGATAGAATTCTGCGGGCCAGGGTTCAACGCCACGATGCTCTCGGAGATACTGAGGAACTCATCCATGGAGGTCAGAGAAACGCCACCTCTTTTCCAACAGATTGACGAGAATTTCTACTCATATTCGTCATTTCTCCGTTCTTATCAGAAGTACGAAAAGCTTACGGCGTCTTATGCACATAATATTGACACTATAGTCATAGGCAAAGCAGAAGTGGAACCAAAGTTCCGTTGTAACATTTGGCTTGAGAATAATCTGAAACCAAAGGCAGGTCGTTTTGATTATAAAATAATAACTAACCCTGTAAATGATTATAGACTCTACATATTCTCCTGTTCAATGGGTCAGAATCTTGGCAAGCCTAAGGCAATAAGCTATTATAAGAATGATTATAATGTCAACCCGATGCATGCAGCGATAAACAGAGTTATCCAAGTGAACACAAAGAGAAAAGCTCGGGAGAATGCCAATATCAGATTTGTTAACAACATAGTGCCAGCAATATGTGTTATACCTAACCAAGTGCCATTAGTTTCAAGAGATTCTTTCATAGAGTTCCTGGTGTTTCATCATATGACGGGTACAAATTACTTCACTATTTATGACAGCATGATATCAGAAGATATTATTCGGAGGTTAAACCTCTTACCATCTGATATAACTCAGTGGGAAATTCAATTCTTTCCATTGAACTACCCATTTATTTTTGCCAAGTCGTATGACATTGTGAGACATGCGATTGAGCTTGACTGCCTTTTTAGGCACTTTAGGTTGGATAAAGAGGGCAGTGGCAAGGCAAGTCATGCTATGGTACTGTCCTGGGATGAATTTCTGGTGCCACGGTACCATAATAATATCAAAGGGGTACTAGATGACTTCGACCCCACGAGAAAAGTGAGGTCAGTAGAAGTAAACTCTCTACTCTTTTGCTTGAACCAAAATGATGATGATAATGCTGAGATTGGCTATCCAAACATCATGAAGAAGACACACTTCTACATGTTGCCTCAGAAAATGAAACCTATAAACATCATGAACTTAGATTCCATGAAATCTTTCGATGATCTATTTGATTTGAAGGGAGATAGCAAGGCTGTAACCTTAGACATACTAGGAGCACATAAGTACACAGAATGCAAAGATCCAAAGAGCTTCCAAGCAGCTGGGTACAATGAGACACAAATGCAGGTGTTCCAGCACAAGTTTGAAGGTGCCATGTTGAAATTCAGTCAGACTTTAGTTAGCAATAAGATATACAGACTGTATCGCTCTGGACAAATATGGGAAAAGTCTCCAAGCGAAAATGCTAGAGATCTGTAGGAAACTTATAAACTACTATCTTCAGAGGAACATAGACTGTATTAATTCAATGTTCAGAGGAATAAAATACATCTTTGTAATTCGAGTGATTCAAGAGTGAATATTCAATCTTGGATTATATATTGCTCTCTCATTACAGAGTATTTTATGTTCATGCTACAGGGGATTACCAATAAAAAATATGGTTAGTGAAATTAATGCTGATGAAAGGGTTATTGGATTGACCTGTAAGTCAAGTGTTTTGTATTGGACAATCGATTTTTATTAACAACCAATCATGAATCATATAATAATAATGTGTTATAAGAGTGTATTGGAATAAGTCCATGAGTCACATATGACTAATTTTCTATACCTTTTCGGACATACAACTTTCTAATTTTGGACATGGGGGAATCGCAAAATGCGCTATGGGGGGAGAGTGAAGTTGTTAACTGCAGGACATAGGCCTCCCTCATGGTTCAAACTGCATTATAATTATGTGCAATATGTATAACTCAAGTTACATCACAGAGGTCGAAATAAATACAATATTATGTATACAAAGATGTTGTATACAAAATGTTGTACATCTTCCTAAATGTTACTAAATTATAGTAATGTTTCTTACTGTTGCTAAAGATGGGCCTTCTGACGTAGGTACAGTGTATTATTCCATAATATTGGTTCTAAGATATTTTTTTAAGTACTAAAATTAGTTCATGTATTTAGGAATGTATTTTTTTTGCATGCCCCAGATTTGCAAGGAAATTGATTGAATGTATGGCACAGTCAACAACTGATGAACCTTTATATTTTTGTTGCATAATGCAAAAAGTAATACAAATTTGAGTAAGAAAAGAACCGCGCGTGTAAAGGTTTATGTGCTGTCGACTGTGAATGACTGTAAACAACTTCAATGAAAAATATGTGCCTTGTCTACAAGAGTATGGTAATAAATAGGAAATGATTTAATTGAATTATCCGTGTGGCGCCGGAGTAAGAATAGCGTTACTCCATTTCCTTCCGTGGATGTCGTAGAAGGTGACTAAGGAAATACATTACCAGGAGACGGGCAGCAGCGTCTTCCTCAGATTTCAACAGCATACTGCGATCACCAACCCGCCTGCCAAGCGTGGCGATTATGGCAAAACCCTTCATGGTTAGGAAAACCACGAAGGAGGCCTATGTCCTGCAGTGGGCGTCAAATGGCTGACGATGATGATGATGATTTAATTGAAGCTATCCAGCCAGCTATGAAGCCCATTGTCATGGGCCGCTGAAACAGGCGGTATTTACAAACGTAAAACGAAGTAAACTTAACGGGCTACCCGGAGCTTACTAGAACATACCTTCATTTTTAGTATGTTTGTTTCAAAAAATTTTATGTTTTTATGATTTTCATTTATGTATCAGTCTGTCTCAGATTTGTCAAGAGAGAACAAGCAACGATATTGGTGTAGAAATATTACTTAGTGAAACCGGTTTTCAAACTACCTACTACTCGCTGTTTTCTTAGGGCGTAGACACATGTGACACATGTGTAGGGCGTAGAAGTTACCTTTCTATAATGAACCACGATGGAAGTCATTTTAAGAAGAAATATGAAGCGTTGAAAATGTGTGGTGATGACTGAATATAATCCTCCTTCGTCTTGTCCCAGAGAAAGGGACGTGCTTCCACTAGAGAAATTAAAAAGTCGATATCTAAATTTTCAGCCATTTTTTGGTAACGTGGCTGGGTACGTGAGCGCTATGCAATAGCAAAACACTAACACACTGGTGCACCGTGTACCGCCGCGGCGCGCCGTGCCGTGTTGCGGCGCCGCGCCGGTAGTGATGGGGACGAGCCCTTAAGGTCCCATTTCTACTGCTTTAATTAATGGAAAACTTGCGCCAAACTTAGATTGAAGTGGTATTGCTTTTATACCACAGAAGACATAGAAAAACTCATGATTTTTTAAAAATAAAACCATTAAAATATTTTTTCGTGTTTTTCGGGGTTTCAAAAAATCAAGTTATACTAATAATAACAAAACATATTAGATTTCATTTTTCATTGAATTCTAAACGTTTTGTAAAAAGGGTGTAGTTGCATAAAAACATTTTTTTACGAGCTATCCCAAATATTGATAAACGCTCCATACATTATAAGGCGTTACGTTCAAGTTATGACGTCTCAGTTTGAGATGGATTTGTTTGGCGCGTTTCTATACCACGTGACTAGAATGACATTTTGACAGGTCATTATTATGAAAAATATTAGTCGTAGAGAAAAAAATTAACCATGTTTATTTATTTTTTAACATGGCCTCTACGATTACATTAAAACATTTTTTCGTGCAAGTTCTCCATTGTAAATAATCAAAGTTTTACTGTAACTTAAAAAAAAATAAGCTGCTGCAATATTGCACTGCCAAAATATGTACATAAAGCCACAGATAAAGCTTGGCGTAAAGAATGTATCGCCCGAAAACCGTATCTTCAGTAGATATTTAAATCACCTCCAACAGTCAAAAGATATACATCTTCATTATTTTATTTTTCGTACTATCTTGAAACGACGCGGTCTATTCGTATGATTAATTAAAAATACAAATTGAAAATTTTACAGTGATAGAAAAACACGAATCCCTTAAAACACTCCATAAGTAGTCTGTGGTTGTCCTTCCCTTGTAGTCTCTACAACAGACTGTATATACGGGCCTTTATGGTGTTAAAGGTATCGTGTTTTATAAATAAGAACGTTAAAATTTTGCTTATTGGAGGGGTCAATCTTTATCGATACTGAAGAAACGGTTTTCGGGTTTGCCCACAGCACGCAGTTTTTCAGTATAGGTGAAAATATTAGTTACCTACGCAGGTAGGTACATCCCGCCCGCATACTCCTCAGCTTGAGGGGTAAGTAGACCCTAAGCAGCCAAATACTCTTCGATTTCAAATACAGGGGTGAAACGTAATTTTTTTTTATCTTTCAAAAAAGGCGAGATTCCCGAAAATAGGTACTCAAAAAACGGTGCATCGTAGAGATTTAAATGAAAGCTCATAAAATTCTCCACAACTTTTATTTTTTACACTTTTTCGAGTTCTTTACTGTTTTCGTGCTACATGCTCGAGTTCTTTACTGTTTTCGTGCTACATACATGCTCGAGTTCTTTACTGTTTTCGTGCTACATACATGCTCGAGTTCTTTACTGTTTTCGTGCTACATGCTCGAGTTCTTTACTGTTTTCGTGCTACATGCTTCGGGAAAGTTGTGAAAGTGAAAGAAAAAATTATAGTAATAGCGAATTTGTACGTCAATATCTTAGCTCCTTTATTGACAAGACTTGTAGGTTTTTTCACAGTATAAGGTACTCTGCTTCAAAAGCACGTTCTTTACAGAGTTTTTCATGTTAACTATTCCACATACTTATCTTCCAATAAATCCTGAAATAGCAAATTTCTATAAACCCTCTTGTTTTTTTCTTTCCAATATACAGGGTGTAACAAAGGCCAATATCTATCCGAAAATGAGGAGTTCTACGAATAACTTTTACTTCACGAAAAACTTCGAAATAGCGAAAAAAAGTTGGATCAGCTGATATTTTTTTGCTTTTTTGTGGCCTTGGAGAGCGGACCCAATTTTCTCACATCCTGCATATTAAACCCTACATAATACAGCGTGCTTCAAAAATGTGAAACTCGGAAATCGCGAAAAAATATAAGAGGTTTCATAAATTTTGTACGGAATTGCATTTCTATGGGATCTGCTCATTTTGTGTTATATGGGACCAGGGACTTGTTTGTAATGATAAGTAGAGGAATTTATGGAACACGCTGTGCTCCGGTTGGAGACCACGCCACCGAGGACCATATCATAAAACTACAATTCATGTTTTACTATGACAGTTCAATGTACATTGCACAGTCGATAAACCCATTGATTCATCATCATCAGCCATTTAACGCCCACTGCAGGACATAGGCCTCCCTCATGGTTTCTAACCATGAAGGGGTTTGCCATAATCGCCACGCTTGGCTGGCGGAAACCCATTGATTAACAAGTAGGAAGACGTAATGTACATTGAATTGTCATAATAAGCTGACTATAAACTCTGTTACAAGGCTTTATTATTATTAAAATTATCGGATTAAAACAAAGGCCAGCTTAATGCTACATAGCATTATCTACCAGCTAACCTCAGATTTGCAGACAGGCGTCGTAGTGAATGAAATCACAGTATTGTTCTAAGTAAATATTTATTTCATTCTTGTTAAAGATACAACGTGGACGAAGGTCCAGACTGAAGCGACTGGACAAAACAATGGTTCCTACCTAAATTAAAACGGCGCTTGTGGATAGACTAAGCAATATAGTGTCTAATCTAACCGGTTAGTGTCAGAATATCTTTATGTCTTATGAACTCTGCAAGCAAATTAAAAACTATCGGTCTTATTTATAAAAACACGATTCTTTAAAACACTCCTCAGAGGTAGTTTATTTAATCTGTGGTTACGTATTTTCCTTGTAAAATCACCACCACAGACTTAAAATTTTTATGGAATCGAGTTTTTATAAATAAGACCGTGAACTTATTAAAACTACAACATTGAGTAGTTCCGCAGTACTACTTTGATAACACAGTTTTATTTATTTAGGTACATTGGCAAAATATACATTAACATAACATCTCCCGAGTTTTGCTGTTCAGTGAGAAAATAACCCGGCCGCGTTTCGTAAAACAGTTCATAGTTTATTACGACAATTCGACGTACACTATGTAGCCTAGTGTTCGTACTTGTTATTCTTTGGCTTAATCGTCTTTGCAATGTACTAATTGTCATAGTAAACCATGAATTGTAGTTCTATGAAGTAGGATCCTGGCCATTTATCGAAGATTGTTATTTCATTATGTCAACGTTCTGAACTTGAACTTTATAAAAGCTAAGGTATTCAGCTTCGGAGGAACTTCGTGTCTATCGGCCAAGTTATTTCAGAGTTTAAAAATATCTTTCCATTCATCGTCATCATCAGCCATTCGACGCCCTCTGCAGGGCATAGGCCTCCATCATGGTTTTCAACCATGAAGGGTTTTGCCGTAATCGCCACGCTTGGCAGGCGGGTTGGCGATCGCTGTAAGCGGTTGGAATCTCAGGAAGACGCTGCTGCCCGTCTCCTGGCAATTTATTTCCTTAGTCGCTTTATCTTTCCATTCATAATCTATTAATTATTGTTAGAGTACTATTTTTCACTGTCCAGTTGGATTAGACACAATATAATATCAATCGAAACAGGGAACAACAGGATGTACCTATACATGAGCATTTTTGAGCAACACACCATGTATTGTCGTTGCCACAAAAAATAAAATGGAGGGATTACAAAAATAAGTTTTTAAACTAGGAAGTACAATTTAAAGCTTACATATCCATTAAATATTGCCACGAATTAAACTTATATTTAGGGGCTACATTTGTTTAAGTATTGAATGCCATAAAATTCTCACTAAAACAATTCTATTTTTATTGATTACAGTTATACGTGCATGAAAAATATGTGGGGAAAATACGGCGGTACCTATGTATTGTATTTTGTAAACATTTAATACCCATGATGAGTTTATGCAAAAGAATACGAATATCATTTGAAGGCACGGATGTATAAACAACAAGTAATTATATTCTTTTGTAGTAAATAATTAGTTTTTTTTTTATATATAAACTTCAACAAGCAATTTTAGGGGTGGCAATTCACAAGAGCAATTTAAATAAATGCCTATCGTGTATTGCAACCCTACGAACATTGTAACAGATTAAAATTTTGATTTAAAATTACATTCCTTAGTGAATGAATTTGGTACAGAGTACCTACAATTATTATGCTTAAGAGAAGACTAAATAGCCGAAGGTCAATAATAAAATTATCATATTCTACAAGGAACAATGAAGATAAGTATTTAAATGCATTTCTGGCCATGAAGAGTGTTTTTGTTTCTATTCTTTCCAAGTAAAGGATTTCAGATGAATTGAAAGAACAGTTGTTATTAAATAGATGAATGAAACGTGGATGAAATAAATAGGTGATTCGAGAGCATTAATTATGATAAATGAGTACAGAAATTACCATAGTATTAAACAGATTAAACTCTAACGTGATTAGAACATGAACATTCACTATTCTTTCAGAAAAATAGTATCTTTTAGTATTATTGTCATGATGATTTTTCTTGGAGACCATTTTAGGTCCTTAGTTCACCAACCAATTTATTAAAAATTAAATAAGTTTCAAAATTACACTAATACGAGAAATATTCAAACCTTTTATCCACCAAGTCAAAAAATTGTCACGATTTATTAAGACTTAATTTATAGTTAAAAGTACAATACGTAATAAACGTCCAAATAAATAATTTCAAATTTATATTGCGAATAGAACTTAATTTTAAAATTTTAAATTTTTACCGATAATGGGTAATACTATTTTACATTTTGAATATTTTCATTTTTTAAAACATCAACGTCAATTTTATATACACAGTATGAAAAGGTCTCTTTATATCTAATACAAGAAAATAGTTTTAAAATATCACCATTCCTAGAATCTAAAATAGTTTAAAGGGTTGCAGTAAATGCACAAAAAATAGTCGCAGACTCTTACGATATTTTACACTGAGAGTTAAGTAAAACACGTTTATATTGTGGTCTTTAAGGGATCACAGGAGTGACGATTCTCCATGCCAACAGAGATATTTTCTTAAGGCTTTAGAGATGTTTTGTTAAGTATCAGCCCTTAGCACTAAGTAGAACACTCCTTTTTCATGTAGAAATGGGGATTTTGTTACTCTGTATATCGTGCTAAACGCCACTTCGCAAGCCACTAAAGGACTGAGATAGCGCATTGTAGGCCAGTGGGCCAGCCATAGACCCAGTGGGGTCTATTACACACCTCTTTAGCGCTTTAGCAGCTGCGGAAAGGCTGTATACAGCTAACTTATTCAGCTTCCTACTTAGTGCTAGGGGCCAGTTCATTTATCACGTACGACGTTGAGGAGAGGGCGTCCGGGGAAGTATAACCTTTTCATACAAGTTACAACAAAGCTTATTTTGTCTTACGTAGGAGGGAGGAGAGAACGAAAGTCTCTTACGTAATAATGATAATTAAGAAGAAATCCCAAGAAGACTAGCAATGTTTCACATTTTAATCGTCAATATTTTGAGCAAATTGTAGAACTTTTATGAATTTAAGTACAATTATGACAGTCAGCAACACGGAAGTGAGGCCGATGGTTTCGTTTTAGTTCTCGATATATTTATTACTGGACATTGTAACTTTGAAATGGTCATGAAATATATGTTCTGAAGGGCTTATGTGTCATACACGTAACATGGACGCGAAAATTAGTATAACCTGAAAAGTTATCAGCTTTTGAAAAACTGGGTATCAATAAGGGCATATTCTTAATAACACGTTCAGTAACACTTCTAATTATACATTTTTATAAACGTCGCAACATATTTACAATTGTTTACTAAATAGACCCTTTTTAGTCGAAACATGTAAAGATATAAACTTTAGGGGGCCCCAAATGCACCAAAGACTTAAGTATAGGACTTAAACCCTTTTTAAGCGGTTGATGCAAGTTGGACCTTGCATAGTTTTCTTCAACAATGTACACGAGAGTGATGTTTAAAGTCATTTAACTTTGTCTACCTCAATAATATCCAACATTTAAAGCGATGTTACCACAACACTTTCAAACAATTTTACGCCTTACCGCCCCAGTATTTAACATCCACTATTCGCTAGCATAAAAAGAGCCACGAAGATCCAGGCACTTTCAGCATTCTAATACAATACTATTGAAGCAGACAACCTTCGATTTTTTTCTTATTTAATACATTTTAACAACGTATTTTATTCTCGTCTAGGTAATGTGATTTTAGGCGCCCATTTTTGTATCGCAAAACTAGTGTCTGTCTGGTTTGAACATATATTTACGACCGTTTTATAGAAGTAATCAATCAGACGATAGATTATCGAGTCAGAAAAAAAACAATATAGCCAATCATCATCTGGGTGTTTTCATGTTGAGATGTCCTTGCCTGGTTACCATAGCACAGGGTATCCTAGATTGGGACCAGGACAAGTGATTGTGTTGAGTGGAAGTTAATATTATTATCATCATTTCATTTGATAAGCATTTTTATTAACCTTATAAACATATTATTGGCTTTTTGGTTTTTTTTTTACATTCCGTCCACGTTTAACCTAAATGGACAATGTCGTCTGTCAGTAGCGGTATCTATCGATAGCCAACAGACATATTATCAAACACCAGTCTTGATTTTACTTCCGATTTCACTGTTTACTTGGCTTGTCGCTACAAGTCGACAACTAGGTTTCACGATACAACAGGGCTTTTAGAGTCGAAATGTATATTTTGAAAGGTAGTCTCCTATAAACTACGTCAAAATTCTCAAATGTAACAACAAGATTGTACCCAACAGCTTAGAATAACAGTCACTATACAAAGTATTGAAGAAATATCCTGTCATCTTTCAAACAGTCGATTTTTAAAACCCTTTAATGTTTCCAAAACATTGGAAACTTCTGGTCATTTCTGTAACACCCTATATTTAAATAGTATTCACTTATGGTAATAAACAATTTTTCAAACTACTTTAAACTTTAATATTTTACTACTAAAAGTTGGCTTTGACAATTTTGTCGCCTGTTTCGTTTCTATTTTTAAAGGTTTCACCAAGATCACTTTAATACCTAAGTTAATTAAACGTTATTTTGGCCATTTTTTCTAGGAGTTTACATCCTGTCTACAAATTCGAGACATTTGCAGAGTGGATTATTTTAAATAAGCTCTCATTTAATTACTAACATTCAGGTAATCGATACGACGGACAAAACAATCAATTGAGCATACAAAATAAATTCATGGAGAGTCTTGGAGATCAATTTGTTGATAATATGGAATGTACGACGCTTTCTTTGTACAAGTTTAAGAGGCCAGGCCACTTATTCTGTAACTGTCCACGGTATTAGGTAACCTATATGGATATTTTCGAAGTGTAAAATGTGCGTGTGTTTCATAGATTGGAGTAGGTCACATCGCACAATCCAGACAGTGGAATGTACCTATGAAACGGCGGATAATTTTTGGTGCGCCAGATAATGTACTGGGCGGAAAACATGACCAAGGAAATAGCGGTCGAAATTAAAATTTGTCTTGGAATAATGTGGCGTCCTATGAGGGGGTCAGCCTCATGTAAGTTTAAGCGAAACCGCTACTGTAACTAGAAGCTATACCTCGCCGTGAGCGAAGGGAGCTGGGAGCGCCACAAAGCGATGCGGCAGTCTCAGGAGCGGTCGGCCTGTCAGAGGTATATTGCCTCTTCTTGGACCGGAGTCTTATTTAGACTCAAAAGAGTATACAGTTTTGGGTTGTGGGTAAATACCGACTACTCCGAAATTTATGCATTTGGAATTGACGAACGTCTATAACATTGTAACATTTGAAGTTATTTAAGTACCTAAAAGAGATATGCGCCAGATGACAATTTACTGCGTGACATAGAAAATGGCGTCAAAAATTGGAACGAACGAATCCTGGAACAATAAGAGGGGTGACGGGGGCAGCCTAATGTAAATTTAAGTGAAACCGCCACTGTAACTAGGAGCTATACCTCTGGGCGAGGGGAGCGCACTAAGCGATGCGGCAGTCTCAGGAGCGCGTGCGGCGCGGGTCGCGGTCGGCCTGTCAGAAGTAGATCACTTCCTCCTCGGCCTGCGCGGGCGCCGGCGGCGGCGACGGCGAGCGCACTCGGAACTTCTCGGGGAGCTTCGGGTACGTGTTCGTCCTGCAACGGGCCGGCTCGTTATGACAGGGACCGTTTGTTAATTCGTCCTGTTACGCTAAGGGCGACGACGTCTTCAATCAAATTTCCGTACAATTTCGATGAAAGGACCAAAATCATAATTTATTGACATGCGACATTAAATTTCACACGTCAAATACAACCTTTTTGCAACGTAATGCATGTTAGTTAGAACCATTTTATTCGAAACGCACGATTTTGCAATGTCATGGACGAATTGTTATCTAAGTGTCCCTTGCTTTGTACATTTTTTTACAGTGCGATGTAACTCTAGGTTAACATTTTTTTAGACTATTTATATTAGAACTATTTGCAACTAACATATTATATAATATAACTTAGCACAATAAAAAAATAATTACCCTATTTTTATGACACGATACAGTCGCGCAATTATGACGAACCGATTGAGATCAAATTAATCAAAATATGAAGATTGGTTAAGGAGTTATAAGGGAACACCAAGTGGACATATTTACATACATACACATTACCTTCGATTTGGGGCCCACTAATAAGGCCCCGGAATAAGCACGAAGGAATTTCTTTGTGACTTAAAATATTACAATCTTTATAAAAACACGATTCCTTGAAAAGCATTTCGGATGCAGTTTAAATAGCATGTGATAAAGGGAAAGACGTAATCACAGATTACTGTTGGATTATTGGAGTGTTTTAGAGGAATGTTGGTTTAATAAAACACTTCAGAGGCAGTTTTAACAGTATGCGGTAAAAGGAAAGGCGTGAACACAGATTATTTGAACTGCCTCTGAGGAGTGTTTTAGGGGAATCGTGTTAAGTGCGGTAAAAGTGTAATCCGCCTCACCTGGTAGCTTTGTTATTGATCTGTTGCTGCGACGGCAGAGGCGCGGGCGAGCTGCCCGTGCGCGTGTGTTGTATCACTAAGCCTTGGTTCTGCTGCGGGAGAAAATATTCACGTCTATTAGGAACGGACTGTCGTTCAGATCAATGCGACCCGATATTAGGGGTGACCAGTCGCGGAAAAAAAAAAACATTTACTCGCCAAGGATGATTTGAAAGCTGCGTTTATATTATAAGTTGACGCTAGTATGACGCTAGCTTCGAGACAAACCAGCAGTGGCCTAACGGAGCAGTAAACGAATGAGATGTGTTTCGTTCTATTTGGAGTATAGCTTACTTTTAAGTAAAGTTAGAAAAAAATGTTGGGATTGTTTCGAGTTGAGAAATCTCTGTCCAAAAACTTCGAAAATAATTAGTAACGCGTCTCCGTCTGTAAGAAAAAATCGGCCAAGTGCGAGTCGGACTCGCGCACGAAGGGTTCCGTACCATTATCTATACAACATTTACATCGTTGATACTAGTGCCTCGATGGAAGTAATTTAAATATTTCAAGCGTCTACCTCTTGCCGTTATTAATATCGAGCAAAATGCCAAAAAATCACGTTTCTTAAATATTTACCTTAAATATTTATTTTATTCTGTTTTTAGTATTTGTTGTTATAGCGGCAACAGAAGTACATTATCTGTGAAAATTTCAACAGTCTAACTATCACGAATGAGATACAGCCTGGTGACAGACGGGCGGACGGACAGCGGGATCTTAGTAATAGGGTCCCTTACCTTTTGGGTGGAGAACCCAAAAGGGCCCTTTCCAAAAATATCTCGACACAAACTCGAGAATTGTGGGAATCTTTAGTAGCAAGCCAGAGCGGGTGTACTCACGCTGAATCCCAGAGGGGTAGGCAGAGACCAGGGACTGCCACTTGCCACGATCCTGACCGATCACTTTCGCTTCCTCAACATTCATTAGTCGTTGCATGCACGCACGCCGGTTTCGGGTACTTCTTATCTTGCCCTTTGCTAATACATCCCCTCTTTGGACCACAACTAAAGGCCGTTTGTATCTATCGTTTATTTTTACTGGCAGGGCCCCATCCAATGAATTTGACCAGATGGTATAGTTACAACAAAAAAAAAATACATGTCTTGGATACATTGGACTTAGTAGGTAGGCGTGTAATTGTATTATTATGTTTTCACAACGAAAACCATACTAGGCGAGCCTGTATCACGGCTCAATAATTAACTGTATACCTTGATAAAATGTGCTAATGACTTCAGAATCATCATCATCATCAGCCATTTGACGCCCACTGCAGGACATAGGCCTCCCTCATGGTTTTCATAACCATGTGGGGTTTTGCCATAATTGCCACGCTTGGCAGGCGAGTTGGCGATCGCAGTGTGCAGTTGGAATATCAGAAAGACGCTGCTGCCCGTCTCCTGGTAATTGATTTCCTTAGTCGCCTTCTACGACATCCACGGAAGGAAATGGAGTGACGCTATTCTTAATCCGGCGCCATACAACTTCACAATAATATTGATGATTTTAAAGATTTCCAACGTTTGTTTCGGAACTGTGGATCTCAAATCAAACCGGACGCCGATTGTCAGGAATATATTGTGGAATGCGAAGCCAAAATATACTAAGACTGCATTTTTTTTTACTACAATATATTTTTAATTAATACAACACGGATCCACTTTGGACAGAAAATACGAAGATAAATAAATGAGAAGAGTTCATCAAAGAAAGCGTGCAGTGTTTCGCCTCATAATACAACATTAAGTTTCCTCGTCTAGATAAATCTAACATCAAAAGCTCAACAGATCAAAGGGTTGTGAAGCACAGACCAGTTTCGTTACATTGTTCACAACTCACTAATAGTAAAGCACAAGACAACATCAAATCTGTGGGAAAATGCCAACGTCTACGAGAACAGCCAGAGTTACTTACACAAATTAGTACTTAATTATTTGGCCGATTATATGAACACGTTTGGATAGTCAGCTTCCTGAAAAACGAAGCAACCGTTTGATCTGTTCCTTTGGGAAAATGAGACTACACAAAGTTAAATGACGAATAAGACTTTGTGTGCCGCTGATTTCAATGCGATTTTCAACAATAAGGAGGAATACCTACCGCATTTAATGACGTAGGTATAAATTGAATAGTTATCTCGCAGGGGAGACCAGCGTGGGTACTATGAGGCCACAAGTTTTGTGGCGCTAAAATTTCAGAATTTGATAATTAATGTACTGGAAAGTCGCGGCTTTTGACGTTAAAATGCGTCGTTGTTGCTGCGTTGACGCACGGCGCCCAGCTTTAGTTGACTCCATAAATGCCTTAGCGTATAGTTCTTAAGTTATAAAGCTATTCCTTCGCTTACAACTCAGGAACTACGGCACGAATTTCGACGCGGTTTTTACCTATAGGCGATTCTCCCACTGGCAACGCGTCCCGCCGCGGCGACGGAGGCGCGGATTCACGTCACCTAGCGGTTTGAACCGCTTCTCCGTGCGGAGTGGCGGTGTATGACGGCCTCGCGGCAAATATTCACTTCCCAGGCGACCGTCGCCGTGGAAAATGGTTAATGACGAACTTTTTCACTGATTGATTTTTGTATACTCGGATCAGGAGGAATTCACGCGCGGGACGCACTCCCGCGCGGTGACGCGTCGGCAGTGTGTTGTATATTCTATACAAACTCAGATACTTGCATACAATTTAAAATCCGCGGCTCCGCGCTACGCGACGAAGCGCGGTGCAGTGTGATTATCGTCCTAAGTAGAGAATTTATTTCCGAAGCTACTAATACACTTACCTCGCTGGGCGACTCGTACAGCCGATGGTAGCCGGGCGGTGGGTGCTTTCGGCGCTAGCCAGATTGAGCGCTAGATTGCTTGATGAGCCGCGCGCGACTATATATTAATGTCTATGTCCAAGACGAGAACTACTGCCGGATTTAGACGCCGTTTTTACCTATATGGAGGGACGAGCGGCGCGAGGCTCTCGTTCTGTCTATCTTCGTCTCGACCCGAGAACCCGAGAAACACTGGATGGATGTCTATGTTACATTCACCAACATTAACTCCAAATTCTTGGTAAGTTAGCGCTATCTGGCAGAGGCGGCGGTAGCCTACTTTTGTAGTTCTGGAGTTATAAGCTATTCCGTCGCCTATAACTCGAGAAGTACTGCACGGATTTCGACGCGGTTTTCGCCTACAAGTAGAGAATTTGTCCCCGAAGCTGTTAACGTAAGTCTCACCTCGCTAGGAGACTCGTGCAGCCGGTGGTAGCCGGGCGGCACGGCGGCGGCGGCGGGGCGGGCGCGCTCGCCGCTGGCCAGCTTGAGCGGCAGCTGCTGCTTGACGAGTGGCGCGCGGCTCTCGTTCTGAGCGGACAGCAGCTGCACGGGCGGCGGCCGGCCCGCCGCCGCGCCGCCCTCGCTGCCGCTAGACAGGCGGCCGCCTGCGGGAGACCAGGGTGTTATTCCGACTGCCTTCAAGCGGTATTCTTGATGTAAATGATAAAATATAATGTAGACAACTTCAAAAACCGATTTTATTTCAGTGTAGCAGAGAACTTCGGAAAAAATACAGAATAAAAGCAGGAAATTAGATAATTCACAAGTATTTTTTGTCAGCAGTGGTGTTTCGTCAAAAGGTAAAATAGGAATGAGAAAATGCAAAAAAAAATTAGAAATGGTTTGAACTGATTTTAAATTTTGAGTTAAAAATGATAGGACTGAATGAAGAAAATAACAGAAATGGTGTAAGAAAGTTTGCACCGTTACAGCCTGAAAGGATAGTCAGAATTTTGGGTTTGTGATCTCCCTGCCTGCTTACCATAGCACAGAGTTGAAAGGGTTCTTGATGTAAAATAGTAATATGTATTCGACTTGAGAAAAACTGTGTTTATTTTCAAAATTGTAGACTGTGAGTAATGACAACTGTATTGTTCCAAGGATAGAGTAGTATTCCAAATCACGTCCAAATCTGTGGTCCAAATCCGAAAGAAATATAGAGTGGTGACGTAATTTTAAATATTGAGTTTAAAAACCGGCCAAGTGCGAGTCGGACTCGCGCACGCAAGATTCGGTACCATTATCTATACAACATTAGACACAAAGATAAAAAAACAGCAAGAAACGATTGTTGCCCCCCTTAAATAATTATTTTATTTTGTTTTTAGTATTTGTACATGTTTATTATTGTATTTAATCTTCTTCTTGCACTACCCGTCGCCAGTCTCTTCAATACCAAAGGTTTGTTGGAAGAGAATGCTTCGTGCATTAAGCACGCCCTTGTACACTTACAATGTAATTAGTGCAATAAAGAATTAAAATAAATAAATAATAATCTGTGAAAATTTCAACTCTCTAGCTATCACGGTTCTTGAGATACAGCCTGGTGACACACGGACGGATGGACGGACAGACAGAAAGCGAAGTCTTAGCAATAGGGTCCCGTTTTTACCCTTTGGGTACAGAACCCTAAAAATTATAGAACAAAATGAAAAGAAATAACAAAAATGGTGTTAAAAGGTTTACATCGTATTCTACTTTGGGACCAGGACAATTAGTATTTGCGTTATGTGGAAGTTATTATTTATGATTATTATTTTTCAGTTTTTAAGGTTACATAGACAGCTATTTCTAAAATGCTCAGTTCATGAAACATATCGGATACAGTTTGACATTTACAGCAACTTTTATTTTACGACTGTAGAAAACGTTTTACGACACATTCATTCATTCACTACATATCTTATTGTATCATTCATTCACGACATATCTTATTCCCACTTCACATATTGTTGTTGCAACGACTAATGAATGTTGAGGAAGCGAATGTGATCTGTCAGGATCGAGGCAAGTGGCAGTCCCTGGTCTCTGCCTACCCCTCTGGGATACAGGCGGGAGTTCATGTATGTATGTATATTGTTGTTAAATTCGCTCACGCTGCAAATAAAGACCGTCGGTACGGCACTTACACCTATTGCATTACTAAAAAAACTTCTTCAACTCATGGGACTTCTTCACCGTCGTCGTTTGTCGTTTTTTCACCCGTAGAAAACAAAGAGCGTGGGGACATTGTAATTCATGCATTTAAAATGATAACCGTTCCATGCGTGCATCATCTCAGGACTGTATTTTTATTCATTCATTTAACAACATATTCATTATGTCCAATTCGAAGATACGAGATCGATTCGTGTATTCTTGTGATGTCCTTGCCAGTTACCATTACACAGGGTAACCTAGATTGGGACTAGGACAAGTGATTGTGTTGTGTGGAAGCTATTATTATTAACTTACTCCGCCACTTGGGCTCTTTCCGCCGCGTGGTGTCGCTGACACTCGAGTCTGGTGACAATGTCCCCACGCTGGCTAATTCTTCTTGCGAGCCACCTGCCAAAAATAAGTCCGGCGATAAGGATAAGAAGAAGCAAACAAGAAGAAACAATCGCCCATTGGCAGAATCAGTCGACACCGGCTGATTGCCATTTCAATAAGAAGTAGAAATGGGCGGGACACCCGACCAGGCGGGAAGACGGCCGGCGGACCAGGGCAGTCGTAGAGTGGCGGCCGAAGGATAGGACGACGATGGTCCGTGGATGCGGACGGCGAGGGACCGTGAGAGATGGCATTTGGGCTGATGATGATGTGATCGGTCTTTCCTCGTCGGTGTTCTCATCGGGCTGCTGCAGCCGCTCCAGCCGGCGGCACAGGCTTTCCCGCTGCTGCACTCACCGTGCTGCTGCAGCCGCTGCAGCCGGCGGCACAGGCTCTCCCGCTGACGCTCCACATCCCGCTGCAGCCCCGGCAGCTGCTGCACTCACTGTGCTGCTGCAGCCGCTCCAGCCGGCGGTACCGGCTCTCCCGCTGCTGCACTCACCGTGCTGCTGCAGCCGCTCCAGCCGGCGGTACCGGCTCTCCCGCTGCTGCACTCACCGTGCTGCTGCAGCCGCTCCAGCCGGCGGTACCGGCTCTCCCGCTGCTGCACTCACCGTGCTGCTGCAGCCGCTCCAGCCGGCGGTACCGGCTCTCCCGCTGCTGCACTCACCGTGCTGCTGCAGCCGCTCCAGCCGGCGGTACAGGCTCTCCCGCTGCTGCTCCACATCCTTCTGCAGCTCCACCAGCTCCTGCCGCGCCCGCGCCAGCTGCCGCCGCTCTGCCGGCCAGATGACATCACATAAAGATTGTGTAACAATAGCAACACAATCTTTAAAACATTTAATGTTTTAGCATTGTCGATTGCACTCACGGGATCTTGGTAGTAGCCTAGCCTAGTAGAACAGTGGTAGCCTAATGGGTAGAATATTGGACTCGGAAGCGAGACCCAGGTTCAATTCCCAGTGCGGGCACGTATCTATGACTGTTTTCTAAGTTATGTAAATTTGTGAAGTAATAATAGCAATACCACTCGCGGTGGAGGAAAACATTGTGAGGAAACCTGATTATCTGAGCTATTCACATACCTCGGCGCTTGAAATCGCCAATCCGCGGTGGGCACGCGCGGTGATTAAGCCCATACTCTATCCCTGAAAGAAAACCTGTGCCCTACAGTGGGACGTATATAGGCGGCTTATGTATGATCTTGGTAGGTAGGTATCCATACCAAGTTATGTATTAGATTTAACATGATTTGAGAAATGATGGTCATAGTGGAGTTTTTCTCGCTTTTTCTCCACTACTACTCGACCCGATGACAGCGATAACATCGTAAATTGGCATTCGACTAACAGAATGTAAATTCTGTACGTTGAAATAAATTTCTGATTTCTGTTTACTAGGTAACATTATTTATTCGGTGTTGTGTGTCGGCCCGCTGCAAACAACTAAGAGTGACTTGAGTGAACGTCCCTCACTACATCTGTGCTCACTACAATAATTGACTGTACTCGCCACTTCAGTCTACTCGTGAACACGGCAGCTGCAACCTTGCCGAAACTTCGGGAATTAACCTTTGGAACGCCAGAGCAACCGAAAATGTTGCACCCTTGTACGCCGGGCGTAACAGTGTAAATTAGCGCGAGTGACAACGAGTTACAAAATGTCTTGGAAACTTGGTAAAATGTGTGGAACCTATGAAATTTATTGCTGATATAGAAAGTTCGATAAAGTTCGGTAATCAAGCCAAATGTACACCTACAAACTCTCATCATCTTTCAGTCCCGTCCATCCAAAGGTTGTCTGAAAAAGATCGCTTCAAGCGATAAGAACGCCGATCGTATCTATCCCTATCTCTGTAAATTACTGGTGTACCATAGAGTTATCTATTTATTTAGAGTTTGTGTTTTACAACTTTTGCAGCAAATGGTAATGATGAGATGTGTGTTTTACTTATATAAATTCTGTCTAAATCTGATATTTTCATTTAGTGAAATTTTGTTCAACTCGTGGTAGTCGACGATAATAATATAATAAAAAAATTGCAATAATTGTAGGTATATCATAGTTTTAGATATACGCTTATTGCTCATAAAACACACATTACATAATTATCGTTTACATTTCATCATTACCATTTACAAAAAAACAGATGGTAATGATGACAATGGCGATGACGTTTAAGACATTGAGAAAAATGGCATGTCCATGTTACGATATCATGATGCAAGTACGAAAAACCAATATACCTACTCCGACCACTGATTATAATAATTACTATTATTAATAATTTAATTATATATTAATTTAAATAATTTTTATGGATTTAAATCGGAAATAAACGTAGTCATTATTAAGTAAATCAGTCATTATTAAGTAAATAGTAAATCATTATTATGCTATTTTCTTAATCGTAAAATATGCCAGTCTTCATATTAAAATGTTCAATGTTTACATGGCATGATGTGGTGTCTCGAAATAGGAAAGAGAGCCACCTGTATAGTCGCGCGGATCCGCGCTTAGGCGGACGAGTGAACATACAACGTCCTACACATCGTATGTGTGCATGTGTGCGTGTATTTTGGACATGATGGTCAAAAAAAGGCATTTATCTGCTACACTATTTATCCGACGTAATTATTGAATTGAAAGATATAATAGGGACAAAATTCCCATCAAAATGATACAAGTAAGTCACTACAAACATACTGAGACATGTGTACAATCATCGAACAAACATTCAGGTTAGTCTCAAGTACTTTAGAATGTTAGTTTGGTTTCAAGATAATACGATAATAATGCATAGATTCAATCTAAATTTTATTTATGTGGATAGCAGAAGAACCATAAATAATGATTACTCATCCTTTATTTCGTAAATAAGCTTATTTTCCTTAGAATTTCACTTTTTTGTCAACCGCGTAGTTGTTTGTACGCACTCGGCAAGTTTGAATTTCCACGACTTGCATTGACCGGTTTTTTGATATTGTACTCTGTGGGTGACTTTTGTTTATGGTTCATTCGTTCATTAGGATTAAGAAAAACACAATTTTAAACTCTATTCCCTCGTAGTATTTATTAAAATAGCGCAAAACCTACATGATATCGGATGCGCGCGGATCCGCGCTTCGGCATTCTAGTACTGCCGCGCGGATCCGCGCTTCGGCGTTCCAAAGGTTAAGGTAATTACATTTCACCTAAAAAATAATCGCGATTAGACCCGTTCAATATATAATATGTATGAGCATCGCGAGTCAAAAAATTACTAAGATAAGATAAAGATAAACAAGTATTTAATCAAGTAACCACATAAGATAAGATAAAAAAGTGTTTACTCTGACTTTGCCCTGTACTATCTCGTATTTCGTCGGCTTACTGCAAGAAGTCATTTACTGCAAAAACTCACTAACCACTTTTTTTAAAGGTATGGACATGTAGATGTATTGAACAATGATACAATAGTGGTGTTTTAATATCAGGCATTATTTTAACGATGTTTTAAGGAAGAGGAAATACAACCATTAACTAACACGAACTAAAAAGTCGTTTTTCTCCCAATAGTGAATATGTCGGTTAATGAGTTCTTGCAATAAGCCGACGATTTATGTGACTTGTTTTTGCTTTGCATTTATGTTACTTGTTATGCCTTTTCTTTCCTGTGATGTGTTAATTTGTCCCAATAAATGGCTTTCTTTCTTTTTTTACATTATTTTTACGTTTGCTGGTGTATAATATTGCGATTTCTAAGCGACTTCCTCAGCCGTTGACCTCGCCTGCTCGACTCTGTTCCTCCTGTTTATGATGTTTAAAGACACTCTGCTGGAGGTCCGGAGACGGGTAGGCGAACGGCGTGTCGCTCACTGTTTTCTTCTTTAGGCACACATACAGAGAGAAGATCTTTACACAGATCAGATTAGCTTAGCACACACCCGCAATGCATTGCTGAGTCGGTGAACCTTTTTTGTTGCCACGCAGGCACAATGTCCTTATTTGTTTCGTTATATTATTGTTTTTTTCTCATTCTTGTAGTAATTAGGTATATAGATTCTGTTATTTTTTATGTTTGTGCTTTTGTAAATAAATGGTTTTTTTTAATACCGCTGGTAGTAACCACGGGCTAGAAAGGCTTTGCACAGGGGTTATAGGATATGTCATATTTATCTCGTCTGCGCGTATCAGCTCCTCCAGTTGTGTGTCTCAAGCCACGTTTATTTGTTTAGGAACAAGGATAGAAAGTACTTTGCACAAAAGTAAATAAAAGATGTTACCAGCCTCGCCGAAGACTATCATTATTTGTTCCTTGGGCTCACACTAACTTTAGACAAAACTCTTAGTTCATTAGAGCTATACGATCTTTCAACGATCTTTGTATTGAAAACGAAGACATTGATCTGTTCACCGATAGCATTTCTATCATTCGCAAAGTAATAATTTCTTAGATTTGCGACTCTGTATAGGCTTCATAACCAACAAAACCTATTACCGCGGTGTGCGATTCTCTTTCATTAATTTTTTGTCGATGCGGTTACTGAATCTGGTGTTTTGAGTGTTATCTTTCTTTAATCTGTGCTAATCGCCCAAAATATTGCTATCAGTGAAAACTTTTTGCTGGCTTTCTGTATCTATATGTGTAAATTTAAGGGGTTAGTGATAATCCGCCAGTTTTCCCAATGAAATAAAATATAGTTATTTCTAAGACTAACACGAGCGCTAGACATAATAACTTAAACATAGTAACTTAATATTTTTTTGTAACTTTCGCCGAAGGTAGTAAACTAACAGTTAACGCTTTCAAAAAGACGCCCGTCGCCTCAGTCTACCGAGACCACGGGACTCGCAGAAGTACCGAAACGTCGGTATTGCGAATTAAGTTTTCATTGAAATAAAAGATGTCACCCTGCGCCACGGCGTCCGCATCGGCCTGCCGCTGCGCCTCCCAGGCGACGCGCTCGGCAGTGAGCCGCGCCTGCGCATCGCGCAGCTCCTCCAGCTGGCTGTCGTGGCAGCGGCCGCCGCCCCCGCCGCCCGCGCCGCCCCCGCCGCAGGCGCGCCACGCGCACAACTGGGCTTCCAGGCTGGGGGGAGGACGAGGGGAGAGGTCTAATAGTGTGTCTGTTGTCGGTTGACAGTCGGTCGGTTGGTTACGGAAACCTGAGGATACCGGTGCATTGTGTGTCATTCTATTTAATTTTTTCCTGGGTGTAAACGAAGATCGATAATCAATGTTGAATGACTTTAAGAGTTGACTACAGTGATACATAAGGAGGCTCTCGACATCACTTGTGTATTACGAATAAACCTGTGTTAGATTGTAATAAGCCTGTATGTAGCTGTAATAAACGTGTGTATAGTTGTAATAAACCTGTGTATAGTTTTAATAAGCCTGTATGTAGCTGCAATAAACCTGTGTATATTTGTAATAAGCCTGCGTATAGTTGTAATAAACCTGGGTGTAGCTGTAATAAACCTGTGTATAGTTGTAATAACCCTGTGTATAGTTGTAATAAGACTGTGTGTAACTGTAATAAACCTATATATAGTTGTAATAAGCCTGTGTGTAGCTGTAATAAACCTGTGTTTAGTTGTAATAAACCTGTATAAGGTTCCAATAAGCCTGTGTGTAGCTGTAATAAACCTGTGTATAGTTGTAACAAACCTGTGTATAGTTGTAATCACTTACCACATGACGCAAGTCAAGGTATAAACAGCCGTCTGGAGCTTCTCATTCGATCTTTCTCGCCCTCGTAAATAAGACAGAGAGATTGGTTCATTCATTCAATCTGGCTCAGGAACCCAAAATGGTCGCCATCTTTCCCTATCCTGCGCTGCCTCCCTCCAACCATCCACCTGGAGCTCACGCAGGTCTCTTTCCACCGCATCTTTCCAGCGCCACTTGGGGCGTCCGACTGGCCGAGTTCCGTACAAATTTGTGGGTAGCTACATATTATAAATAGTTCAGGAATCGAGTAGTTTCTCCGCACTTTCCCGAACTTCAAAGACATTTTTTTTATAATTTAATTTAAAAAATGTGTAGTTTCAGATTTTTCCCTGTATTTGTAGTATGAGACGATATTACCTGCCCAATTTCGTAGTTCTAGGTTAACGGAAAGTATTCTATAAATGTTGATTCCCTTGACTTAGGCTTAAACGGCCGCATCTTTTTTTTTACGTTAACTTAGAAGTTTCTATTTTTACAGCTTTAGGGGACTGTGTAGACCTGAGTATATGGATTTAATTTCAACTCAATAACTCCACACGTTCAGAGTAACAATAGGCTAAGAAAAAAGTAGTCAATAAAAGATATAGTCGCTAACTGTGAGGGACAACATCGTGAGGAAACCAGAGTGTCTGAGGGGTTCAAATACCTCAGCGCTTGAAATCAAAAATCCGCGGTCGGCACGCGTGGTGATTGAGCCCATTCTCTCTCTCTGAGAGAAGACCTGTGCCCTGCGGTGGGACGCATATAGGCCACATAAGAAAAAATATATAAATTGAACTGAACGAAAATGTGAGATGTAGTAACGGACAGTCTCCGAGCCCCACCTGTGTATAGTGGTGAGCTGCTGCCACACGACGCAGGTGAGCGTGTACACCGCCGTCTGCAGCTTCAGCGCGGCCTCGGGACCCTGCTGCTGCAGCAGCGGGGGCGCCTCCGCCGCCGCCGCGGCTGCCGGCGGCTGCTCGCTCTCCGCCGACTCCTGCGGGGTCTCCGACGGCGTCCGCAGCGGCAGCCCTGCGGGTGGCAGGGGGCGGAGTGAGTCGACAAATAGGAGTCAAACAAAAAGGATGAAATCTTCGCTAACGGAGGGAAACCTGAGTGTCTGAGGTGTTGTGATATGCCTTAGCGCTTGAAATTGCCAATCTACGTTGGGCACGCGTGGTAATTAAGCCCACTCTCTTTGAGAGACGGCCTGTGCCCCGCAGTGGGACGAATATAGGCTACATAAGAAATAATTAAATAAAATGATGAAACACCTACGCGGTAGCGGTCCATTGGACCTAGCTAGCTACACTACAAGCCGCACGTGCCGCTAGCTACACTATAAGCAGCACGCGCCATTAGCTACACTACAAGCCGCACGTGCCGCTAGCTACACTACAAGCCGCACGTACCGCTAACTACACTACAAGCCGCACGTGCCATTAGCTACACTACAAGCCGCACGTGCCGCTAGCTACACTACAAGCCGCACGTACCACTAGCTACACTACAAGCCGCACGTACCACTAGCTACACTACAAGCCGCACGTGCCGCTAGCTACACTACAAGCCGCACGTACCACTAGCTACACTACAAGCCGCACGTGCCGCTAGCTACACTACAAGACGCACGTGCTGCTAGCTACACTACAAGCCGCACGAACCGCGGGGGCGCGCGTGGTCGAAGCCGGCGAAGGTGTCGGCGCGGCGCGGCAAGGCGGGCGACTCGTAGGCGGCGGAGTGGCGCTCGCCCGCGGAGCTGGTGCTGCGACCCAGCCCGCCGCCGCCGCCCCACGCCGCGCTCGACCACTCCAGCGACTCCTGCGGGGGAACTCGCGTCAGAGGGAGAAGGACATTTTATATGGCGAAGGAAATCTGAGACTGTCCGTCTGTGACACAGTTTATTAACCTGTAAATATTTATGTCTAGAAGTACGTATATATATTTTATGTACTATGTAATTAGTATGTGTACAACGAGTGTGTTTATTGGTAAGTATATATTTATGTATATTAATAAGTATAATATATTTATAGCTACAGGTACCATACATTTCTTATTTTAAACTTAGTAAGTAAAAGTAAAATAAGTGACAGAATAAATGGGTGATTTTTTTGTTTTTTTGCTGTGCACGCGTAGCAAAAAACTGAACTCTATTAAAAATAGTTTTTGGGATCATCACGAAATACTAATTGATCCCCTCTCTCTCTCCCCCCTCCTCTCATACCTTGACAAGTCTGCAGAGCTCCTGCCAGAGCGCGTGGGTGTCGGCGGTGGGAGCAGCGAGCCGCACGTAGTCGGGGAACACCAGGCCGCCGGGGAACGCCGTGGTTGACACTGCAATTTTGTATTTATACAGTAATGGGGAGGCCAGTAATGAAGCGGTGCGTAAAACATTGGACTCGGAAGGGAAAGACCCAGGTTCGATGCGGGTAGACTTTGTTTTTTAAGTTACGCACATTTGTGAAGTTATAGTAGCAGTACGACTCGCTAACCGTGAAGGAAAACATCGTGAGGAAACCTGAGTGTCTGAGCTATTCACATACATCAGCGCTTGAAATCGTCAATACGCGGTGGGCACGCGTGGTGATTAAGCCAATACTCTCTCTTTGTGAGAAGGCCTGTGCCCTATAGTGGGACGTATATAGACTGCTTATGAGGGAGGCCTATGTCCTGCAGTGGGTGTAAAATGGATGATGATGATACAGTAATTATAACGGAAGCGTTATCTCATGAGTTAGGAGTTAAAAAAAGCTAAATTATTATTCTATTTTAGGCTAAGAGAGTAAATTTGTTATGATCTAATGTTCCTTATCTAAAGTTAAGTTATTTTTGTTATGTATATAGTTTTTTTTTTTTTCTTTAACATGGTCTATATTGTATCTGTAATCGTTTTCTGGTGTGTACAATAAACAATATTAATTTTTTTTCATTAAAATTATCTATACTGTATCTGTAATTGTTTTCTGGTGTGTAAGTAAAGAATATAGTTAATTAGGATATAACTTCATAACGGGTACGATGGAACTGTCATCGTCACCTTGTGACAAAAGTTCCCAAAATAAAATAGATTAAAAAAAAAGGATTTAAAAAACAAACCTTTGATATGGCATACATACACATATAAATCAATATCTATACATATAAAACAAAGTCGGGATTTTTATGATCGTTAGATTTGTAAAGAATGGTTTATACGAAGCCAGTGCGCTGGCGCCAGTTCTACAAACAAGCGACCGCTGGCTTGGCTCGTGTTGTTTAGATGAAGCCAGGCAGCCTGCATCTTGTCGTAGAAATTCTAAACAAAAACAAACGCACACGGCTGGCGCGGGGTTGGCGGGTTACCGGGCGGAGGTTACTGGCTTGAAAATTAAACGGGCGCTGTATTCTCGCCATCGCTGTCAGCCAGCGCTGGCTTGGCATGAAAAACTGTCTACACAATGCCAATGCCAGAATAAACAAGGCTTTAGATTCATTTCCGCCACAAATAGCAGAATGAGGGATATTATTATTGCTGTAAAATAATTCATGTACTCTTCATGAATTACTCAATACACGCCCTCAACTTAAACTTACTCATAATAAAGTTCTTAGTGAGATACGTTTTTGGATGCATGCCTAGTACATATTTTTATCATCTAAGTTTAGAATAAGTGGCATGTTTCTGTAATATCTCCGTATTAAGTAAATAAATAAATAAATAGACATCGCAATCATGGAATATACCCAGAAAGCTTTACCTGTATTGGGTATATCCAAGGCGCTGGCAGTGCCTGAATGTGCGACCATTTTCATGTGAAGGGCCATCTTCTCCTCGCACAGGGTCGCGTGTTCCCGGTCCTTCGCCCTCAGTGCTTCTGTTAGGGACACGGCACTGGTAAGTAAGATAAAACAAGAAAAAAAAACTTGTAATTGCAGTACTTAAAATAAAAAAGTTAACATAAAAATCAAACATAACATAACATAAACTCACGCCTGTATCCCAGAGGGGTAGGCAGAGACCAGGGACTGCCACTTGCTACGATCCTGACAGATCACTAAAATCAACTAAAATAAAAATAATTTTTTTAGGTAAGTACTTATAAGGGGAGTATCCGCGTATATGCGATTATTTATTGGGGAATGAAGGTCAATTTTACCCAAAAAATAATCGCGAATACACCCGTTTAACATATGACTATTTACGAGCATCGGGAGTCACTAAAAAATATTAAACATATATATTGTTGTGTTTACTGAAGATTAACATATAACGCTAACTTGCGAGAAGTGTGTATAAATTACAGTTCAAAGAAATATTTATTTATTTAATATTTAGGAAAACTAGTGACTAAAAAAATATAATATTATATTATATAACAAAGTCGAGATAAAAACAGACAGTCATTAAATTATTATTTATTTCATTTAAATAACAGACAGGGGCTTCCCCGAGCTGACTAACGCCACCAATGGAAACAGTCTTATAATACGTTGTTGCAAAAAGTGAACATCAGAAATCTCAACAATTACGTTAGCTACTACCTAGGTACCTAGGGTCGACAACCTAGGAGGTGAATCCGTTTCCGCTAAAATCAGCCGTTAGAAAAAATGCTTCAAGTCCTACGGTCTTATTTATAAAAACACGAATTCTCTAAAACGGCCGTTTCTAAAATGGTCAGAGTGGAGTTTTTTTTTTCTCCGCTGCCTTTTTCTCCACTAAAGCCGCAGGCAGCAGCTTACATTGTACATCGACATTGACTGTAAATTCTATGCGTTGAAATAAATTTCTGATTTATGTTCTTTCCATTGCGCTAGTTAGCTCCGGGTCGGCCGGACGGGTCATACACCGTCAAGCCCAGAATTGAGGTCATCGATCGATAGTTAAGACAACATAATGTAGGTGCAAAACGGTGAAACAAAAGATAGGAAAAGTTTTTTTAAGGAAGAAATGGGCTCATAGTACGAGGTTAGAAAGAAAGAAAGAAAGAAGAAGACAGAAACACAAAGTTACACAAACAAAATACACCAAACGTCAAAAGAAAACAAAAATAAAAACAAAATAGACGTGAAGAGAACATCTTAGGCATATAGAGTCGCAGGCAGCCGAGCACCATACAGTAATGTATGGCACCCAGCCACCTCGGACTCCAAACGTCTCAGGTGCTTACGTGACAACAAAGAAGGGGCTAGTTAGGTTGACTCTTACAGCCCTATCACACTAGCGATTTGCGAGCGATTTGAAAGCGATGCGATTGCGCAGCTAGCACGCCGTTACCACCCTCGACGCCATTTTGTACAATCGTGTTTGACAGTCCGCCCCGTCCCACTTGAGAAATATCAAAGATACGGTGTGTAAGCGAACGTAGAATGGTTTAGAGGTTCAATCGTCGTTGATACAATGGATACAAAGTAATTTATGACTGAAATTCAAAATCGTCCCGGGATACATTGTGGTCATTCTCTCCCAGTCGATTACTTAATAATGAATCCTCCCAGATTCGACGTTGACTTTTATCGTTTCCTGCTTTTGTTTCCTGCTTTTTTTGAAGTAACAAAGCCAGCAGTAGTGTTTCCTCGTCAGAAAAATCCATTTTGCTACCGAGTGTCCAAAACGCGGATCGCACGCCGCGAACTCGCCGCGACGGCGCAGCGTGCTTGCCTCACAATCACAGCGAGCTCGCTGCGCAATCGCATCGCTTTCAAATCGCTCGCAAAAAGCTAGTGTGATAGGGCTGTTAAGGTCTATTTCACAATGTCTGGATAAGCGCTATCTACTAAAAAAACCAACCTGACCATAATTTGTGTTAAAATTCCGACATCAGATTAAAAATACTAAAGTAACTAGGTACCTAACTTATCCAAAAATTGGAAGACGGACCACAATAAAGTAATTTTATTGTAATTTGAAAAAGTTAAAATTCACTATGACAATAAGAGAGGTTACATAATGACATGATTACATAGTGGAATAGTTAGACACAAAAGAAAAGAAGTTAAATATTGGTAAAAAGTGATTTAGGCTTAATCTAAAATAATAATAACTTCCACACAACACAATCACTCGGTCCCAAACTAGGTTACCCTGTGCTATGGTAACCAGGCAAGGACATCACAAACCTGGACCCACCCAGACTGGCCGGCCTCCAGTGGGAATCGAACCCACGACCTCTGTTTGGTAAAAATAGGCTCAATGTTTTAAATATTCTCACATCATCAAATTTAATTAAATTCTGCTTTATGGACTCACTGCACTGATTGTTCAGTACAAATTATGTCACGTATTAGACAAAACTATAGCCAATCACAAGCGAACGAGGCTCGGTCAGAATTTTGAAGCAATCAATAACTTCCACACACTTCCACACAACACAATCACTTGACCTGGTCCCAAACTAGGATACCCTGTACTTTGGTAACCAGGCAAGGACATCACAAACATGGAAATACACCCAGACTCAGGCCATTTGTACAAATGTACGGCGGCCCCCAGTGGGAATCGAACCCATGACCTCTATCTTGGTATTAAGCGCCTTCACGGCTAGTCCAACGATTCCAATCCTGAGCGATTCCAATCGTCTAACTTTCAAATTCCATACTATTTTGACGGACGACTGAAATTGTTGATTTGGTGCGCGTAATATAGGTGCAGAACTGTTTGACGGAGGGTTTCGGAAAGCGCACCACTCCATCAAAGCAACCCGGGGTTTAGTTTCCAAAACAGCGAAATACACATTTATGGAATAAAACAAAAACGGAAACATTGATAGAATTCTTACATGACGACACTGAGCAACTGTTGGGACAGAGAAGATAGTACAAACTAAACATTTATTCATTCTCTTTCTATGATTAGGAAGGTAGAGGCTGATTCTGACGTCGCCAATAACTAATCTAAAAACTAACCACTTCTCGAAGGTTACATGTCAAAAGATACTATTATGGTGATAATATCAAAATAGTAATAAAAAAAAACCATTGTTTTTTTTTTCAAAAACCAAAACCACCAAAACCAAACCATATCACTAAATTTTACTATAAAACTTCGAAAATAAAACTTAACACTTAAACTTAGAAACCGGCCCTGTTTCTGAATTGAGAATTTCGCTAAGTAAATACTTAAGTAACGTTCTGTCACTCTCTTTTCTGAGAAATTCGAAGAGACAACACTACAGTTAACCATTTACTTAGCTAAATTCTCAATTCAGAAACTGGCCACAAGAATTTCATTGGTGGCGCTAGGAAACTGTATTCCTTCGATTGGAGATTCTGGCTACTGCAAAATCAGCCTTAATTTCTACGCAAGAAAGACTTTCATATAACATTCAGTCATGCATGCTTATTGCTAAATCATGCCATTGAATTGTAATGTCACCTTCTATATGCCACCAGGGTGTATCGTCTGTTGATCACACAATGGGATTTAAATTGTGTCTAATACAGCATGATGCATAAACGTCCAGTAAAATTTAAGGATTATCTATTCATCAAATTTTGTGATGAGACAAACTCCGAAATCGCCAAAAAATATCAGTCATGTATTGTGTGCAATAAAGAGTTTAAATCTAATCGGTATAGGCACGTTTAGCTATTAATTAATATTGTACAACATATATTATCGTGTATATTGGAAGCAGCCTGGCTACCCATAGCACAGGGAATCCTAGTTTGAGAGCCAGTAACCATTTTTTTTGTAACCGTTTTACAGTTATTCTGGTTTTTTGGATAAATGATCCATTTTTTTTTAAGTTAAAAAGCCTTAAATCGATTTTAAATTCATAATTTATATGAATATATATAAATAAATTTTTTTCACACTTTCAAATAGCCTATTTGCAAATGCATCGTCATAGCATTACGGACACAACCGAACCGTGATAAAGAATACCGTCAGCGCAGACTAGTGTTAAAACTAGCGAACTACATGACAGTGCGTATTTTAAAAGCTGGCTTCTTGTCTTTATTAACTTGTATTATAAAATGCTTGCATTTGAACTCGGTTTCGCCTGATGGTAAACGAAACGTAAATTATAAGCAAAATGTACACAATAGTACCGCAAATGTCCTCGATTGCCGAATTCACGTCGAGAGTACGAAACAAGCTTGGCTGTCCCAAAAATAAACACAGTAAGGGACATTTTATTTTTCAAACTGGAACCAACTAGTAACCAACAGTGGAAATATCTCGGTTTTGAAAAAAATGTCCCTTACTGTGTTTATTTTTGGGACAGCCGAGCTGTTGCTGTTGTTGTTGTTAAAATTTTTATTTTAGCTGTACTATTTAAAAAAGTATTTTCCTAATTTGTCGGTTTGGCACTACCCCCCACCTTCTCTCGTCACCCATTGGTTGGCTAGAATAAAACACTAATTAGTATTAAGCCCGCCTATTGTACAATATTTACTAAGTGCAATAAAGAATTTTAATAATAATAATAATACTAAACACTTGTCGTATCGTCCGAAAGTTCTTCGGCAAAGACAACGAGTTCTAACATATTAGCGATTAATGCACTTGGCTTTGGCCCGTGCCAACTTGTACCTCTGTGAAATGAGTGAAAACTCTAAGAAAAACATAACAATAATAATAATAAGGCGGCACTCACCGGTGATCAGTCTAATGTTCTCGTGCCTGGCCTCGAGCTGCCGCTGGCGCTCCTCGGCCGAGGTGGCCAGCGCGCCGGCCTCCGCCTCCTCCACCGCCTCGGGGCAGTGCTGCACCGCCAGCCTGCGGGGAGGTTCGTCTTAATGGAGCGATGTATCAATTAAATAGTGAATCGGTGAGGCAATGACGGTCATTCAATGAGTCAATAATCAGTGAATCAATGAGCGAATCAAAAGTCCGTCAAGACCGCATATTGTGTCCCCGTGTGCGAGTATACTGACCGCATATTGTGTCTTCGGGTGCACGTGTACTGACCGCATATTGGGTCAGCTTGTGCGAGTATACTGACCGCATATTGTGTCCCGTGTGCCAGTGTACTGACTGTATATTGTGTCCTCGTGTGCGAGTGTACTGACCGCATATTATGTCCGCGTGTGCGAGTGTACTGACCGCATATTGTGTCCGCTTGTGCGAGTATACTGACCGTATAATGTGTCCCTGTGTGCAGTATACTGACCGCACGTTGTGTATCCAGGCGTGGATGTCCTTGGGCCGGTGCACTCGCAGCTCGAACATCTCCGGCGAGGACGGGCCGGAGCAGATGAGGTAAAGCCCGCGCCCTTCCGCGCCCGCCTTCTCGCGGACCAGCAGCTTCACCAGCGATACCACTCCCGTCTAGGCAGTAAACATGCAGGGTCTAACTAACTCGGCTCAGGGCCTGATTCTGAATTGAGAATTTCACTAAGTAAATACTCAAGTAACGTTCTGTCACGCTCTTTTCTGAGAAGGGACAGCACTACAGTTGACTATTTACTTGGCGAAATTCTCAATTCAAAAACTGGCCCTTTGTTAAACTGATGATTGGGCCATAAATTTGCCTTTCAGACTCTTTTTCTAGAAAGCCAACAGTGTTCAGAAGCCTAATTATGCGCACCAGATTTTGTCAGAATTCTGATGTTTGCGACAGGAATTAGTATAAAATTCGACAGTTAGACGATCGATAGATAGATAAATAAAACATTTATTTCCATCTGTGTAGATAAAAATATAGCAAGTAACACAAAGCAAAATTGTTCGTGTAATAAAGTAGCTGATATCACTGCAGGCCTCCTGAAGGGTTTCTAGCGAAAAAGTAGCGAGTAGCGAAAAGTGGAAGTATTACTAGAATAAAAATACTGGAAATTGTGTAAACTGGAATTCTTTAGTTAGAAGTGAGATTTAGCCGCCGCAGTTTCTGCCAGTAAACTCTCTGTAAAATTACAGATAACGGCAAACATCTAGAATGAAAAGCTGTGCAAAGGGGAAAAAAATATGCAGATAAGAAATTTTCCATTGTACCTACACAAGTTATCAAGATTATACTAATCAAAAATAATATTTTTGTAGCTGAGGAATTTTTAATCGTCAAAATAATGCACGGATTCAGTGACAAAATATGTGATTCGCGGAAGCCCAGTGATAATTCCACAGAAGCCACTTTAGGAATCGCTGGTCTAGTCTACACCTTTCACGTAAGTTGCTGAGAATCATCAGTAGACAAACGTACCTTGTTGTCGGGAGTGAAGAACGTATATTTGTTGTTGTTGTCGTGTAGGAAGAACAACACGTCAGTGAGCACGATCACCAGAAGCGTTTGCATCTTGCTGCGGCCCTGCATTAGAGTGGCCACTCCCTCGAACCTGGATTCAGATGAAATAGTATGTCACATATTACGCCCGACTTATATACCATGCATTTTGGAAGGTTTGAAAGCCACAGCAAAATTAACGTGCCTTAACAATAGCATCTATCGAATACGCTAATTTGTTTTGTTTTTTTTTTCTCGACTCAAACTCGAATCTTTGAGAACCATTAGTAGCCAGCCAGAGCGGTGCGTGCCCGCCACGGGGCAAGTAATAGATGGTATTTTTTATTATTTATTACGTTACCGAAGCTTTCAAAACACCCAGATTTCAGAGTGTATGGAACGTTTTAGTACCACGTGACTAAAATTACTTTCCGACTATGAAAATTATTACGTGTAGAGAAGAATGTTTTATCACGATTATTAACTTTATCGTAGGCCCTCCAATGAGTTCAGAATATATTTATGAACGATTTATGAACCATTATGACGAATCGATTGAGATCTCGTTTGTTAAAATCTAGCGATTGGTCTAGAAGTTATGAGAGAACATACAATCGGACATACATACATATGAGCCTAACTAACCTCATTTTGGGCTTCAAGGCGATCGGGTAAAAAGTTGCCCCGAGAAAAATCTACAAGCAGCTTTACTCGCCGGAGTATGTTTCCGAATCCATTTTCAATATAAAGCCTATTCTCGGCAGAATTTTGACGTGAAACGTCTTTTAGCTCGGTGGTAGTGGGTCAGTTGCTAAAACCGCATGCAACGAAAACATTTCGCCTCAGCGAGGGCTGTAACTCTGTAAATATGTGTCGTGTGCAATTCATTTATATATCGTTGAGTAGAGCAAAGTAGCCATTATTCAGATCCTCTTGACTCGCGCCGCTAGATGGCGCCAGTACCGCGTAACACATTGCGCAGTTTGAGCTAAAAATTAACGCTTACTTATAAACGTTCACGTTAAACCAACGGCCGTGTAACCCGACACTGCCCCAGCCGCTTTTTAAGACAATAACGGTACGAGCATTACGACCCGTGAACATAGAAAATAAAACTCACTTGAGACTCCTGTTCCCTTGCAATATGTCGCTCTTCTTGAACTTGCGTCCGCGGAAGTGCGCGAACGACTTGGCGTCGATCCGGTGGTAGATCTCGAGCTTCCGGTCTTCGCGCTCCTTGGCCGCCACCTGGTTGTCCACGTCCACCAGGATCTCCTGTGGACGATCAGACAAATGTGAAACGATAACATTTTATATGCAAGATCATCGGAAGAATTTCTGCCACTTTCCGTAGGAAACAACATTTTGTTTCCTTGGTTATAATTCGCAATTTGTTTCTGTACCAAAAACAGTGATAATGTAGGTATATGACAAAAAAAAACGCTTACCTTAACTCCACATAGGGCTTTTTGCAGCATCTCCCTTTCCGCCAGATCGTCGCCAGCCGTCTTCAGCAGCGGCTCCAACAGCAGAGGGTACTTCGTCAGACGCTGAGCCACAAAAAGCACGCATTCCGGGACACCCTGTTAACATAGATAAATCGCCTGTCAATCTTTGTTTATGTTTACTTTTTCATTGTAACTTTCATATGTTATGTCTCGCTTCTTGTGTGCAATAAAGAATATTCTTATCTTATCTTATCTTATGTTTTTTGTTAATATATCAAATTTTAAAGCTAATCCTTATATTTAGGCAAGGACCATCTAAATTACAAGGGCTTGCGCGCACGTTACTCGTTTGAATCTCCACCCGGCAGTACTACCTGCAAATGATTCTCCAACGTCTCCAAAGTTATTGACCTCTGTTGTCTAAGGTCTAAGGTATAGCGGGGTAAGGTAGGTATAACCGTTTAGCAGTGTCTGGTTGAATTAGCCACCCATTTCAACGCCCAGGAAGTCTTTCAGGTGGCGGCACCCAGTCATATCGCTTGTCTAAATGCAAGCGCCAAATTGATCTCTACTGTCTCAGGTATAGCCCACCTTTTACCTCAGCAGCGGGTTCTGCTGGCACTTGCACATGAAGCGATAACGTGGCTAGCCTACAGCGCCACGTGTAGGCGCCAAATTGACCTTTACTGTCTCAGGTATAGCCCACCTTTTTCCTCAGCAGCGGGTTCTGCTGGCACTTGCGTATGAAGCGTGCGAGGCGCGCCTCGCGCGTGCAGCATTCCTTGAACACTTCCACGGCGTCGCGGTGCCGGGCGCAGAATTCGCCTGGGGGAATACACCGGGATTAAGCAGAGAGAACTAAGGTGACTGACATAGCCTATAAACATAAACATAAATAAACATTTACATACAGGCACATACATTGCTTCTGGCCCCACACTAGGATACCCTGTGTCGTGGGAACCAGAAACAACAACATCGCAAACATGTAAACATCCAAGACCTGGGATTTTTTCTTTTGTCCCCAGCCGGGATTCGAACCCGGGACCTCTAGCATGGTATGCAGATGACTACCGCTGCGCCACGAGGACGTCGTATAAGTTTAGCAAGCTGACGTGGCAGTGGGTTGGTCACATCTGCCGAAGAACCGATTGGTCGATGGGGTGCAAAGGTTCTCGAGTGGAGACCACGAGCTGGCAAACGCAGCGTGACGTCACCATTTCGCCGGCAGCGGCTAGGTGAGGAGGGCCGAGGACAGAAGGAAGTGGCGTGCCGCGGTGGAGGCCTCTGTTCAGCGGTGGACGAGTATGAGCTGATTGATTGATGATCAGAGAGAAAGGTAAGTAAGGCATACCGGTCAAGGGTACGTATCAGCAGCAAGAACACTCGGCCAATACGTTGCATTGCATCGCAGGAAAGTATAGCATATACCTACTTCAATCTCAGAGATCCCTAATGAGTCACTCAAAAGGATGAGCAGATGCTGTTTACTTTTATTGTACAATGAAGCGTGACATGCCTACAACCTGATTTGCAATATTACACTGGGAATGCGTCCGGGAGAAAACAGTGGTGTATATGCAGAGAATAAATAAGCGACGGTTCTATAGCAGAAGTGGGATTGTCCCTGAGAGATACTACTTCTCAATGTGAATCCTCTCCTCTTACAAACCATACCAAGGCCATGGACCGCTGAGCGCTAGTCAGTCTATCAACGACTCACCATAGGGCGCTTTGAACTTGTCCTTCGTCCCCCAGCGAACGTATCACGTACAACGTCAGTCACGAACGTACAGGCAGGGGAACATGCGACCCACTCGCTGCTCGGTCTCAGTTTTTGTGCAACAAAGCGTCGGAGCATCCCACCTCTGATAACTTAGAAGGTGAATCTCACTTCTGATGAAACGTCTGGTAATTTCGAAACAACGAACGAGCTCGCAGCGGTGAGTTCGAAGGCAGCGAAGCTCGAAGCAGCCGTCTCGCTAACGACGACTCACCGTAAGCAGCCTTCAGCTTGTCCTTGGTCCCGCCGGCGAAGGTGTCGGCCAGTATGTCGGCCACGGTGAGCACGTGCGGCGCGGCGCGCTGCCGGTGCCGCAGCCGCCGCAGCAGCGCGGCGTGCAGCGCCCACAGCTCGGCGAGACAGGGGAACATGCGGCCCACTTGTGCCGCGGACACGCCGCCCGCGCGGGTCATTCCCTCGGCGAACATCTGTTTGGGGAGCGGTCCTTTGTCTTTTTCGGTGGTCCGACTGAGTTGACCCGGGTTTCTCGTACGCTAACGGTCTGTTAATCTACCGTGGAGCGGGCTGTCTCGCTCGCACGACGTTATAATGTTGGTGATTGTAATAAAATTTGTTTGATAAATGTGGCCCGAGAGTTAGATGCATAATTAAATTACGGTCATTTCAAATATATTTTTGTTTTTCTAGATGTAGTTTTTAGCAAAGAATAGTTGTTTCCAAAGTTATTAATTTTGGAATTAAATGTTCTCAATCAAAATCTTAGTACAGGATAAGAAACATTTGCCTCGAATGTTTGCAATTTTTTATCTATCACTTCCATTCTTTTTTTTTCAGTTGAAACTGATATGGAGATCAAAACACACCTTTAGTGCGATATCAGTTTCTACAATCAGCGGATCGCGTAATCAGATTATACGAACCCAACTCATTTTATTACAATCACTTAAATAATTAAATTTTGCGAGCCAGATAGCATGCTCCATGTAAGAACAGCCTTAATATAACTGTCAATTGGCTGTTAACAGTAGATGAACAGACTGTAATGTTGGCGTACAAGAACAGGCTGCGACAATCGGACGGGGTGTGGGACACCGTCTCTGCATAGGCTGTATTTCCCAACTAACCTCAGGCGACGTGGGTAAACAGTGGCAAAACTGACTTATTTAGAATTGATAGATTCATACATTCGCGTCCAAGAAATAGTAACATGTACCTCCGACAGATTGTACCAAGTAAGCGATCGAAAATTAACGAGTATATCCATAAGGGAGACAGCATTTTAAGAAAGAGACATGAATATAACGGGATACCTTTTGCATAAGCCTAATGGTGAGGCAGTGGTGTTTCTCAGTCAATATCAGCTCGTAGATGTGTTCCTGGCGCTTCGTTTCGCGGTCGCCAAGGGACCTGCAACCAAACGAACATCAACATTATTACAACTTTTCACGTAGAGTATAGAAAAGGACTACATTACCGTGTTTAGCACACACGGTATGAAATACAACATTGAACTAGTAAAATATTCAAAGTTTACATGCCATATTATAGAAACCTTATAACCCGCAGTTGAGTAGATGGCCGGCACGGGCCATTCCAATATGCAGGTTTCGCCTACACTTCTCAATGATCCCAGAAGTATTTTTAATTTTGAGAGTAAACCGAACGGTATGGAACGTTCAAATGTAGTGGCTTGCTGCATCGATAGTAAAAACATCTATGGAGATAGCTGAATTTGGTAATTGTTGGTTCGGGAAGGTTCTCTGTACACTACAGAGAACCTTCCCGTTTTTCTTGTTTTTTCAGAGGATCGCTCGTAGCCCCGGCTGCCTGAGTGATCTTAATTAAACGATCACGAAGGTTAAGCAACACAGGGCGCGTTCAGTGCATGGATGGGTCGCCGTCTATGCCTAACGCTAGTGGCATTTTTCCGAGCGGTTCCGTGCTTCGCAAGGCACGTTAAGCTGTTGGTGCCGGTTGCCGTCGATAGATGGCAGTCGTTAAGCCAAGTCAGAGGCCTTAGGGGGGCTTGACAACTTCTGACAGTAGACGAGCCACTAGTCTACAAGCCTCCACCAATCCGGACTTGGCCCCCGTGGTGGAGTATGGCCTATACCTTCCTCAGGGAAGAGACCCGTGCCCCTCGGTGGGGACATAATGGGTTGATGATGAGATACTCGACCAATACCACGACCGACAGTAAACGCTGGGCAAGCCCTGGAGTAAGTCCCAGACTACAGCGTATACAGCAGTCTTTGGGACTAAGTTTAACGTACTTGGCGAGTCCTTTAGGCGCGCCAGCGGCTAGCGTTCTATGTAGTAAAAAACATAAACTCACGCCTTTATCCCGGAGTGGTAGGCAAATACCAGAGTTTGCCACTTGGCACGATCCTGACGGATCTCTTTTTATGTAGTATGTGTTCTTTTTTTGTCCTTTCTGAGGATATACTCGACGATAAAAGCTGGGCAAGACCCGAAGCAGGTCCCAAACTCTGCGTAACCTTACTCAAACCCTTCAGCGTGAACTTCTTTCCTTCCTCCTTTCTTTCTTTCTTTCAACTTACTTGGCGAGTCCTTTAGGCGCGCCGGCGGCCCAGGTGTCGGGCTCAGCGGCCCCCAGCCCCAGCACGGCGGCCTCGTCTCCGAGCTGCGAGGCCGTCAGCGCCGCCTCGGGCCACTCCGATATACACGCCTCGTCTGACGCACTGTCGGGAATTATATACACCACGATTGGTTTAAAAAACGGACTGAATAACTATTTAAGCTGTTTTGAAAAGAATAAATGTGGAGGTTCTTTGTTAGCTTCTTCTCGACATAATTTAATTGTTAAACTAACAGCTTTGACGTTCATTAAGTAAACATTTTGTTTTTATAGTGAATAAATTTTTTTACTTTGACTTTACCCCTTGCTCATACAATACAAAGAACATTGCACAAAAAGAAAAATAGTCTTATCAAAACGGGTTTAATACTAGTTTTTTTTTTTCTGAGACGGGCGCCATACTAGTTTTTTTTTTTCTGGGAACAATATTTTATTACTAGCTGACCTGGCAAACGTTGTTTTGCCATATTAATTAGCCTCCGAGCTATTCACAGACCTACCAAATATACACAAAAAATTTCATCAAAATTGGTGAACCCTTTTCGGAGGAGTTCGATAACAAACACTCAGAAATTTTGTTCCAGCTAACCTTAGGTTAAGTGGACAGTGGAAGAGGAAGTAGTGCCAGGAAAGATTTATTGTAAGTAAACATAAACATAAACTAGCTATCATTAATCATTTAATTTTATCGGTGTACGTAAACATTAAAAAAGATATAGATCATATGGATAGATTAGATTATGTGGGGAAGAAGCTAAATAAACTGCATCTGCGATCAGAAAATGATGTCAACGTAAAGAATTCACAGGCTGTTTGTTGAATGTGAACATAAAATGTAAGCTGTAACTAATGTAAGCTGTGTGTATGTTAACATAAAATAAGTTGAAGCTATGAAGTCATCTTCACTCACTTGCTCTGGTCGTGCTTGTGATCCGAGTCTTTGTCGTCATTGCAAAGGTGGCTGGTACTGCAAATCGTCCAGAAAACACATTAGTACGGTGCCACAGTGCCCGCTACCTGGTAGGGGACCACATAATAACTTGTCAGGTACCGGGTGATTAGAAACTGAAGTAGGAACAGAAACAAAAATTGGGAAACTTTTTTTGTCACCGCTATAGTTGTATAGTTGTAAGTTCAGTTCAGCGACATATTGCAATATGACCGACATATCTGTCAATAGACGTCGCTGTGGTTGAATGTTCAGTAGGTAATCGGTGACAAAAGAACCGTTTCTATTCATGCTCCAGTTTCTAATCACCCTGTTTGACTGTCTACAACGTGTTTTTGAAGCGACGCAAAGCCTGAAGGCCGTTCCTTCAGTATCGATAAGCAAAGGATCAAAATTTTCATACAATCTGATCTCGTTAAGACACTTGTTACGTCTGGCATGCTGTATCGCTCGCACAATCCAACGTATTTAATGATTGTTAAAAAAAATTATACTTTTGACAAATGTGGTCTGAGGCTTTCCTAGATATTAAAATTACGGCTATTATAATACTATTTTTATTTTTCTATTATTAGTATTTCATGGCGAAAATTTGTTTCCAAAATTTCTAAAATAAATGTCAAAAAAATAGTAAGCAAAAATATTTTTAAAAGTCCGTAATTAAGCCTCAAATTACATTTGTCAAAAGTAAACTCTTTTTTACAATTATTAAAAATGTTAGAACGTGCGACCGATACGGCACGCGGCATGCCAGACGTAGGCAACAGCAGCCTTAAGTTTCAAGTTGACAAAAAAAAACCAAACAAAAAAATAAAAATTTAAAACTGTTGCTTATTTGGAAGTGGTTTAATTAATATCGGCGCTGAAGAAACAGTTCTCAGGCTTCACACCGTTGTAGAAACAGAGTTATTCGTTGGCCGTAAGGATCTGAGAGTTCTCAACGAAGACGAGGTCATTGTTACAATCTCGACATTACAACTGATACGATAGAAAAGTGGGACATTTAGAATACTTGAGACGAGCTGTTATCCGGCAGAGTATAACGCTTATATCATGCTAGAAATTGACCCGTTTTAGGGCCGAAACGCGGTAGCGGTTACTTAGCATATGGCTGTTTCACTGCATTTATAGAACGTATAAAATGTACTGAAAATGTGTTTAGTTCCTTATTAACGATTTCGTAATGGCTTGCTTGTACAGACAGAACAACCACGTTCAGTATTTGAACAAATACTAGTACAAGTTCGGGGAGCAGCGTCGAAGCGTTATACTAGACGCCGGCGACAACTCTTACAATAATAATGGAAAATAAAAAATACACATCTGCAAAGCCTTCGAAATAATAATAAGAAGCAGCGAAAATCACAATCAATATAAATTTCAGTTCAACAGCACCATACAGATGTTTCCATGCATAATTCAACTCGCAATTTGTAAAGTTACGAACACATTTTTCAAAACGAATTAATAAGTATGTTTACAATGGTTACAGAGCAGTCCCTAAAGAAAGTAGTGAAAGTAGGGAATGTTTCTGGAAAATTAACATAATATCTCGACAGAAATGTTGCATTGATTGTTGAATATTTGGTTAAAATTGGGCTATAAAGTGTACACGTTTTCGCCATAGAATAATGTAGTGACTTCCGAACAAATGCTTCAGTATCTGTGACAGGTCTAAATGGAGTGGGCTCGTCCAGAAATTAACCAAGGTGTTGATTTGATTTTTATTCCGTCTCAGGGATGATCATTATATTCACATTGTTTTAAAGAGAAAATGGTTTAAAAACGTTTTGATATTACTACGCTCAGCTTTGGCATACAGTAAAACCAACTGGCAACTGTTAACCGATTGTTATCATACAAGAAACCGGAAGATGAAATTATATCCATACCGACCACTAAATCTATGACGTGAGAGCGCAAAACATAGCCCCTGGTAAAGTTGAATCTATTATTGCTGCTGTTATGTCTGGCTACTACGCTAACAGTTAAGGAAAACATCGTTAAGAAACCCGTGGCCTGGTTGGCTTCGCAAGTATTGACTTGTTACTCCTGTGGGCTAGGCCGACTAAGCTATCAGGATGGTATAGGTGCTGGCCAAGCCTACTCCATCTAAAACAATGTCCCAGGTACTGCAGCGTTCGAGTGATACCATCACTCATCTAGTGTGAGTGAAGGCACCACAGGACGCTGTATAAATCATCTCGTTATGTAGATGCAAAGGCCAAAGTATTATGCGTAAAGGGTAAAGTTTACAGCATGCCAAACATAACAGGAGCCTTGAAGCGAGTAACCCCCAGTTTCTCGTACACTATCACGCTGGTTATCTACTGTTAACAGCTGTCAATTGACCAAAGTACATACAAAAAAAAACCACTGACAGCTGTTAACAGTAGATTAACAGCTTGTTAGTGTACGAGAAACCCGGGGTAAACACAATATTCCACAATCAAGTACCTATCTACATTAAAATTGTACTTAACTACGACACAATGAAATCAGAATCAACTACCAACAGCAGAAAAGATACACAAGTAAGGTGGATGACGAATCTTATGAAGAATCATACAATAACAATGTGTGTGAATGGTTACTATAGAGGTTTGAGAGAAAAGAATTAAAATATGCAACATATATTCTTCAGTCGGAGGAGCCGAAGAGCCAAATGAGAAGTGACTTTGACCTTGTTTTCGGCAATGTTATGATACCATGTGTATTGTGTACCTATCATAGGACGCAGAACTGATGGCCGATGGGGCCGAAAAGTTCTCGAATGGAGACCACATATCGGCAAGCGCAGCGTAGGACGACCAGCCACAAGATGGACAGATGACCTCATCCAAGTGGCAGGAAGATGCTGGACGCAAGCCGATTCCAACCGGTCTTTTTGGAAATCCATGGAGGAGGCCTATGTCTAGCAGTGGCCTCCTTGTGGCTGAATGATGATGATGATGATGATGATGTGTATCATCAATATTTTTTATCAATCAATTTATCCGCCCGTACTCGTCCTCTGCTGGACCTAGGTCTGCCCCAAGGTACGCCACTTCATTTTGTCCTCGGCCAACACATCCAGCCACGTTAGCAATATGATTACATACTTACATTTATGTATGTACCTACTACCAAAATCTAACAAATAAATAAATATACTTTAACTGATTATACACAATAATACAATGGCAGGCTAGACGCATGTTAGAGAAAAACAATTGGTGGTAATTTCGCACTAATATTTCTAGCATGTATGGAGCTTTTATGAATTAAAAGGGCTCTGACATCTATGTTACATTATTATGCCCTCGCGAGGAGGATCTCGGCTGTGTAATTGCAATCTCACTACTATCTTTCTTCCTTACATATTTATATCTACTTATGTAGCTACAGTTTATATGTGTATATTATATATATTATATGTTTATTTATATTATGTATTATATGTTTATAGTATAAATATTTACTTATTTATTGTTGAGTATTCGTCTTCTTATGTAATTTTAGTTAAAGTTATTCGTTTTATCCGTCTACTTCGTATGCCTACCAGTTAATTTCTTGCACCTCCCGTGGTTGACTGGTAGAAAATGCTTATAGCATTAAGTCCGCCACATTGCCATTGTATTTTTTACTTATGTGCAATAAACGTATTAATAATAATAATAATAATATACAACGTCCAGTTTCACTTCATACTCGTAGGTAGAAAGGTGACTAGACTAGGCAGTTGAAGTGACCGCTTGTATTTAATAACACATTATTATTAAATTCACTTCTGACTTGGCCCTCCGACTTTACAAAAACAAATCGAAAGTACCATTAACCAAACTGCAAACCATACCTTATAAAACAATTTAACCATTTGACAAAACATAATACAAACAATGCGGTGGTAGCCTAGTGGGTAGAACACTGGACTCGGAAGCGAGAGACCCTGGTTCGATTCCAGAGCGGGCATGTACCTATGACTTTGATTTCTAAGTTATGTACATTTGTGGAATTATAGTAGCAATACCACTCCCTAATTGTGAAAGAAAACATCGTGAGGAAACCTGAGTGTCTGAGCTATTCACATACCCGAGCGCTTGAAATCCCCAATCCCCGGTGAGCACGCGTGGTGATTAAGCCCATACTCTCTCTCTCCGAGAGAAGGCCTATACCCTACAGTGGGATGTATATAGACTGCTTATGAATGATGATGATATGAATACAAACAAAATATATCAATATGCAATAGAACATCGTATCTGTCTGAGGTATTTCGGTACGAAAGTCATCTCTGATGTATGCACTTAAGCCTAACTTAACAAAATTGAAAACAAATGAACCAAAACTATCCTCAATGTACTGGGAGATGAAAGCCGGAAGGCATTTCAAAACTGAAACAGAGTAAGAGAGAAAGAGACAACACGATGGCTGTGTGTGCGTTCGATGTAGATGATGGCAGAAGGTAAGAGAGAGACAGCGGCGCGTTTACCACAAATGGATAAGACCGGAGGCCCCGCCTTTTTATGTTTAAGTAAGGTTATCTGATTGAGACTTACACTCAACGCATATGATCTATGACTGCTTTAGTTAGTTAATGTCGTATACATTTCTACGTTCACACTGGCGAGCGTTTCAACGTATTTTTTCACTCTTTGAAAACGTTGGAAAGTTCGTCAAGGAATTTGACTGGTGTTTTTGTATGGTCCTAAGGGCTTGCATACTGTCACTCTTTAAGAAGTTTCCAAAGATGTAAGCAAACAATTTAATTAGGTTGTTCTTTGGGTGTTTGTGAAAAAAAGATTTGCGTAACACTATTGCGTGGACTATTTACTTTTTCCTCGGAAATTCGTTAAAGTGTGATTTATACACCCCGTACACGGTCAATCTCGACTACCATTCATGGTCAATTCTGATCCTAAGTGATCCAATTCCAGGCCAGAGACAAAAATGTAGAATTAAGGCTGCTCTTACGTTGAGCATGCTGTCTCGCTCGCACGATTTAACATGTTTAATATTGCAAATAATTTGAGTAAACGTTTGATAAATGTGTTCTGAGGGTTTGATGTATAATTAAATTACGAACATTTTAAATATATTTATCTACACTAATGTTGTAACATTCTACTTATGTTTTCAATACTTGACTTATAATTACTACTGTTATAGCGCAGACAACAAAACACTCAATTTAAGCAATTTCACATGATGGTATAATATTCACATCGATATCGTAAAATCTCATTATAACATCAATAAAACGCGACCAACTTGATTGCAGGGCCAATCAGGTTGGTCGCGTTTTATTGAAGCGCGCAGCTGCGCTCTCATTGGTTAAATTTTAATGGCGGCAAAATCACTGTGATTATACACGTACGCGTGAATTTAATTTTTAATTGAATTAGTGAAGATAAAGTAGTGTATGCAACTGCATATAACACGGGTATTAAAACACTCGTTACTATTACGAAACTCGCTGCGCTCGTTTCATAAACTCACACTCGTGTTTTAATACCCTTCATTATATGACAGTTGCATAAACTACTATTTTGTTTTCCTATACGTAGTTTTTAATAAAGAAAAGTTGTTTCCGAAATTATTAATTTTGGAATCAAATTCTCTCAATCAAAAACTTAGTACAGGGTAAGAAAAATATTTTATATTTTATTATCCATCAAACCCTCAGACCACAATTATCAAAACTATACTCATTTTATTACAATCACTAAAATGTTAAATTGTTCGAGCGAAACAGCTTGCTCCACGTAATAACAATCTTAAGCCAAGCGTCTACTAGAGCAAAGTCGAGCTTTTGGCTAAACAGTTGTATAGTCAATGTTGTAAAGGAGGCGATTTTTGCGATACGATTTTTTTTTTTTGCGAGCCTAGTGGCCTTACAGTGGTCAATACTCATCGGAAGACCGATTTCAGCAGATGTTGGACAGTGCTTAATTCAAATGGCGTTACATAGATCTTAACACTTTTAAATTGAACACACTTGCGTTTGCGATAGGAACGGTCAAGGTCGATTCAAGCAATCGTTTCCACGTTCATTAAATCAGTTCCCAGAGACAATCTGGATCACATTCGTTGATTTTCACGGGATTTCCCACAAATCCCCTTTGTCCACAAAACCCCAATCACAAATTGGGGTTTTCAACTCTCCAATATGACGTAGCCCGGAAGAAATTGCTATTAGCAATAAGACTGCCAATTCTTCCTCTTATTTTCTAGTTGCTGTCTGTGATGTGTTTTTGTTACACTATATTGCACAAAATATAAACCTTAGTACTGAAAAAACAGGAGATGGGAATGGGAATTATTTATTTTCTGGTGAACAACAAAGAATGTTACCATAACACAGGGTATCATGGTTTGGGACCAGGACAAGTGATTGTGTTGTGTGGAAGTTATTATTATTAACCCCCCAAGTCCTGACCTTGAAAATAACAATTGAAACCATTTGATTGTTATTTTCAAGGTCAGGACTGAGGAAGTTAATGTTCTTATCCTATCTTTTCGTGAATGGCAATAACAATTGACCGTGTAATTGTGATTCAGTGCAAGCGCCCTCGGGTCCCTACTCCCGAAAGCGGGGCCTCGGTCCGCGCGGTGTGACTTACTGGACGCCGAGCTTAGTCGCGACGCGCCGCCACGGCGAATAGCATCCCGTCAGCTTCTTGCTGCGGCGCAGGTGAGCATACATATCGGTTGTACATTGTATCGTTGTACGTTGGACAGGTGTGTTCGGCTTAGGCGTGTGTCTATCAGCGGTGGGATCGAGGTGCAATTTTTCAGGGTACCCCATTTAAAATTCAACTTCCTGTGATCCTTATGGCCGTTTGGAGGTCTATCAGGAGAATATTAGAAGAGCGGTTTGAAGGTGAGACGTAGCACATTGCAGAGTGCTATTTTTCGGGGTATCCAAATTACAATACAATTTCCTGTGATTTGTATTTGGGGTGTGGATCTATCAGCAAACTATTATAAAATAGCTTTGAAGCTTTGAAGGTGAGAAGTCTATATTGCAGACGACATGGTTATAACAGTTCACAGAGGATATTAGTAATTCTATGAACAACTTCTATGATTTGACTCTGGGTAAATAGGAGACGACTAGTCTCTGAGGTCTCCAGGGAACGATTGGTTGGACACAGCATTTTGTTACATTGTTGCTAAAGTTAATCGTATTTTAGTAACGTCCCTGATTTAAGTAATTTCCCTGACTACACCGTCCCTGATCTAAGCAATTTCCCTGATATAAGATCTAAGGAAGTTGTCACTATCTGGCCGATCTTACGCACTCTTGCCAACTCAGACGGGTATTTGCCTCTTGAGCAATAATCCAATCTAATTGCTAGAATTTCAGGAGGCAATGTTCAAAGTTAAAGATTCGGTTTCTTTATTTCTAAGGATATTAGTTATGTCTAAATGTGACGGCCAGGGTTGGGTTACTGATGAGAATACGGATAACTTTGTACAGCAGTGAGAAACTATTTAGGGTAAAAAAGTAACAGCCGTTTAGACAAATGCAATATGATTTCACTTTTGTAATATCACATGAAGCCAATATTTCATCGAGATTTTTGTGAATGAATAGACCACGTCAACTCTCATTACTAAAACTGATCAAATTAGTCTGTATCAGTCCCTTGAATTTGGTAGCTCTTAAGCTCTCTTCTCGAGAGCCTTGTGTATTAACTAAGATTGCACCTCTATTCCTCCACTACCCTATGATTTCTCATATAAGAAGAATTTCGTATCAACATAACGAAGTAGAACACAAAAGTAACATAAGATACGAACACAGATAAACAGAGAACATCGTGAGAAAAAGCGTAAATAATACTTAAGAACGAGTAAACCAAGGTTGACAGCATCGAGAGAAGCATAAAACTTATTTTAAGAGTTTAAAAACTAATTAAAAAAGTAGGTAGTTTGTTTATTTACATACTTGTGTATCTTCTTATATTTAAATCACACATGTTATTTGTTAAAAAATCACACATAGACATTGCATTATTATTTCGTACAAAAAATATTGTGTAGCCAAACCCTGCCAGCAAAATATAGGTATGAGAGATCCGCGAAGATGCTGCACGCAAAATAAACCCATAATGCAATAGCGTACAGCACATATTTGCTTGGCACTTAGCCGTGACCTGTGACTCTTTGCGACAAGTAAAAAGTAAGCTGCAAAACATAGAGACTCCACTATACCCACGTCATTGCGGCAAGTAGGACTTTTTTATTTGGACTGAAAACTGATGATATTTTGGCGCCACTATTTCAAATACCTAAAGTGGTCAATCGTACTGGAAGAAAATCTTTAGCCAATGACAGAGAAGGAAAAACAAAATGGCTGTTCAGCTAGCCAAGAGGAACTGAAAACCCTTTTTGTAGAACATTAAGTTATTCTGTGTATTATTTACACAATTCCATTTAGAGATTCGATTAAGTAAATAGACCAGTGTAACTAAAAATGAATTTTCACAGCAAAGAGTTGGGACCTTGAACATTTGCTATAGTGGCGCCATCCTTTACGACTTAGTTTCTTATACCGTTGCAATACCATAAAAGGAACTTAGTAAAAGATTTTCTAAACATGTAGTTAGATATTAGAGCGAGAGCTTACCTATTTGTTTGAGACTGTCCGGAGACGGAGCTCCGTTTGCTGCTCTTGCCACTGCTGGCGCTTAGCGATTTGCCAACTGAGGTCTGAAATCACAAACAAGCCATTTGCCAATTGTAGCAAAACATTTATAAACTTTGACACACCAGGGGCCTGTTTCATAGAACGACAATTCGTAGTTTACTATGACAATTCAATATACATTGTAAAGTCGATTAAATCACAGATTAACATGTAGACGCTACTACGCAATGTACCTAGAATTGTCATTATAAAATACGAATTGTAGTTTTATGAGACTCGGCCCTGAGTCTAAGGTTTTTTCCTAATATTCAACTGTGAATGGTATGACTATTTACATATTGCGGTGTTTTTTAAATTTTATATTAAATTTGGGAACGGTCAAAACATACAGACCTAGGAAAATAGCTAAACGGAACATCAGAATTTTACTTTGTTTTAGATTTCTAGTGAGAAAGATTCGGAGCACTAAGCTATGCTACGAGCTATGAATTGAAGTCCAAATGCCTACTAACCTTAGAAGATTTGGGTTTGTTACATTCAACAATGTAGTCCTTGCATACGTTTTGATGCACCGTCATTGTACAATCTGAAACAAGATAAATTAAAAATGAAAGACAGTATAAGCAAATAATCAGTCAATTAATCAATCGATCGATCGTTTCTCCCTCTAACCTGTGTTAGATTCAAATGGCAAAAAGGGCTGGACTAATTCTATGTATATTTACCGATTCCCGCTCTATCCTATAGCGGAGTGAAACGTCAGCAAGAGATCTTATTTAACAGGTATTGAGAATGACCGTTTTTTGATAAAGAGTCTGGTTCTACCTAACGTCAAAGTTTGCCTAGTATAAACCACCTCTAATCCCTTACCTTGTGGAATGACGGAATTTGGATTTTTCTGCTACTCAATTTTGTATTTTCTGTCGACCACTTGTTGCTGCTCAAAATACTGTTGCAACTGACAGATATTTCAACATTGCTTAACCCCTCGGCAGCGTATTCAAGAATACGCGAAAGGTAGTTATAAGGGTTAAGATTATTTTTGCTGACAGTTAAATTGATACCCGTAAGAAACTTACTCTCACAGTACAACGACGGTTTGTCGGTGAGAGCGCGACTGCACCAATCGCAGTCGCCGCCCGCGCCCGCCGCCTGCCACGCGTGCGCCGCTTTGCGGGACTTATCCTGGTAACAGCACCATTATGTAAGTATATTTATTAATTTCCAAAAAATTCAATACAATTACGGCAGCTTATAAGATAGATAGATAGATAGAGAACACTTTATTGCACAACCAGGTGAAAGATATTACAAATAGTTTCTTATATCTAAGTAGTGGTGTACAATTGGCGGTCTTATCGCTTAGAGCGATCTCTTCCAGACAACCTTTGGATGGAGTGGATTGCAACAAGAATACAAATAGACAGAAACAGTTACGGTAACTTATAAATACAGTTTTTACTTCATCATCACACTGCTGTCTAGGACGATCCCTTAACTGAAGCCCATTGTTGGGTATAAACTTTGGCCTTTGCATCTACGTAATGAGATGATTTATACAGCGTCCAGTTTTAGAATTAGTAGAATCAATAAATAAGACTCATGACATACCTTCTTCTTCCTAAAGAACAGGCTGCCTCGTTTCCGTCGCTTTTCGGCGTGATGGTCGAAAGCAGCTCTATGGGAAAGTCAAACGAAAATCATGTAGCAAATCATGACGTCATAGGCAACAAGCCCTAACAATCCAACAGATGAAAACGAAAAACATGCACAAAACTTTCAAAAGTGAGTGTTTAAAACAAAATCAGTAAAGCAAAGCATTTGTGCGCTTAGCATGCCAGTTTTCTTTTAGTTTTTGTAGAAATTTAAGGTGAATTTTCTTACCTCGTGAAGCAAAATAGTGTAAAGGCAAATGGTGTTGTTACCACGCACCGGATACTTCAAGCATCTCCGTTTTCTGCCTTCGATCTTTGCTTCAATCCTAACTTCGAATTCCGCTGTCGTTCTTTATTTCTATGTACATTCTCCCGAATGCCGGATGCTCCAGGATTCTCTTCCTATTCTCTCTTTAATACCTAATCACGACTTACTTTTCCAAGAAACCCAGTCGATATAAGATAGATTATCTTGCCTCTGGTAGTTTCTCTGACATTAGTGCCGACAGTAACAGTCCAGGCGCCTTCTGTCATCATATCCGCGCCCGATACTTGTATGTATACATTCTTATTTTCTTTTAAGTCTGGAATTTCAGCGAATCTGCCGAAATTGTGTCTTCCCACCCTGATACCCAATTAAACTTACCGTCTCCGAATATTTCTGCGGGCGGACATCTATGCAGTTCCTACACGGTAGCGTCTTCTGTCATTTTATTCTTAGCTAATACTTAGGGAGCACACTTCATTCGTCGCTGTCTGTCTTTGCTTCAGATGGTGTCTTCCTAAATTCCCTTAGCACACTAATGCCCAAGTAAACTTACTGTTCAAGGAAAGCCAGCCGGTGCAGCCCCAAATGGTCTTGTCTCTGGTTATTTCTGCGAGCTGGCAGCGGTGCAGTGCCCACGGTTGCAGCTGAGGTATCTTCGTCAGACTCGGAATCGCTGCCGCCGGCGTCCGCAGCCCTATCACGCTACATTTGTAGGGGGACTGTTTTGGGCTTTCATGGGAACCTGGTACTTTTGTGCTTCGGGGAGACGCAGTTTAGGTTAGGTTTGAAAGTTTTCTTTTGACACATCGTTGAAAATAAACTGCTTATTGAACAGGGTAAGATTGTGTGCAGTACAAAACAACACTTTCAGTGAGAATAAAGAATTAAAACAAGATGAAATTATTAATACGTGGCGTACTTTTCACGTAGTTCTTGAAATCATCATTCTTCATCCAACATTTCATGCCAGAAAACTATAATGCCGTTTTGTTAAAAAAAATATTTCATAGTTTTCTATATTACGTTATAACTAGTAACAGTCCCATAATAAAAGCCCAAGACAGTCCCATAACAAAAATAAACACAAATTTCGAATCCAAACAAAATCACCAGTGTTGTCTTTAGACTGGTTTAAAAAGTGCTATTCATTCATCATCGTAGAGCCAGAAGCGAACACTGTGCGACAAATGAAAACATCGACTTGAAACATGCACAGAAACTTTAAAAAAAATTGTAAACCTGTTTGAATTTTCTGAAATGTCATGCACGTAAAAATATGCTTCATAAAATCAACGGTCTTATTAAGGCTGGGTTCTCCAAGCGCACGGATTTGTATAGAACTTATTGCGCCGCGCGTGCGAAAAGTTGGGGGGTTAGATAGATGGAATATTCTTAGTCGATGATGTGAAGATTGGATTGCGAACAGAATCTCATGGAACTTTATATGAGCATCGTGAATCAGTAAATAATAGGGATTAAAGTATGAAATTGCCGTTTTATTGCAATAGGTTCTTTGAATTGACATAGAATCTTCATGGTTTGAGGTTTTCGAATGAAACTTTTTTCAAATGGTTTCTATGATGTTCTTTTTTTAAAAAATGTGAAACATTTGAATATCGACTTTCAATTGTTTTTGTTATTCAATTTAGACAAGAAAGATGGATACTGCGAAAATTCGAGTGATTTTTGAATACGAGTTCCGACGCGGAACTAACGCGGCAGAAACAGCCCGCAATATCAATGCTGCGTTTGGAGAGGGGTCTACTAATGAACGCACCGTGCGATTTTGGTTTAAACGCTTTCGTAATGGAAATTTCGACTTAAATAACGAGCCACGAGGAAGACCGCCCACACAGGTGAATAACGATGAATTAAGAGAGATAGTGGAAGCCGACCCTAGTCAAACTACCCAGGAATTAGCGGCATGGTTTAACGTTACCTTACCCACAATATTGACTCACTTGCGTCAAATCAATAAAATAAAAAAATACGAAAAATGGCTGCCTCATGATCACTCGAATTTTCGCAGTATCCATCTTTCTTGTCTAAATTGAATAACAAAAACAATTGAAAGTCGATATTCAAATGTTTCACATTTTTTACAAAAAGAACATCATAGAAACCATTTGAAAAAAGTTTCATTCGAAAACCTCAAACCATGAAGATTCTATGTCAATTCAAAGAACCTATTGCAATAAAACGGCAATTTCATACTTTAACCCCTAATATTTCTATACGCCTAAGTATGTTCCTTATTCGATTGTCATTATAGCGCGGCCCTTTATTTTATGGAGATCAATTAAGGTATTAGATCGTTTTAGATTATTCGTGCTCGTCTAAACAAAATATGATCGAGCTGACAGTAGTATTTCTCGCGTGGTGAAATACTTTTATGAGGAAGTCCTACACGCGCGGTCAAAGACTCGAGTGTGTAAGTGCGTACATGTTGGGATGCGGCGGCGGCTGCGGCTGCGCGGCGGCCACTATGCTGGGCGTGGACACGCTCTTCTGCAGCGGCAGCCGCGCCAGCAGGCCGCGCGCCGGCTCCGGCTCCGCGCACGCGCCGAGGCAGCCGGCGCGCAGGGCAGCCGTCACCTTCTCGAAGTCCTTCTGCGGAGCGAGGGCTGTTATAGGCGGCACAGATCTTTTTGGCGGTAACGTGAACATAGTCGCAGATCGTTTGCACGTCGCTTACTGTCTTTACAGTGTATGCGTGAGTAATTGACTAATAGTAATTTAGTACGCATCACACTACGTCTTTGAGGCGAGATCGAGTCTATTAGTAATTATTTATTATTATTTGTTTGATTGTTCTGTTTAAATGTACTGTGATTTTGTCTCTTGTAGTGTGTTATTTATTTTGTATATGGATCTCGCTGTCTGAAATAAATACAATTATTATTATTACGGGGGCAGAAAGCTACGGTGGTATCCAGTGCTTAGTTTCTGATTGAGAAACTTTGATACTGGATGGATACCCAGGTCGTGGGTTCGGGTGCCACTGTGCGCCGCCGTACGTTTGTACAAATGGCGTCAATCTGGGTGGTATATCTATGTTTGTGATGCCATTGCCTAGTCACCATAGCACAGGGTATCCTAGTACCCGAAACCGGCGTGCGTGCATGCAACGACTAATGAATGTTGAGGCAGCGAAAGTGATCTGTCAGGATCGTGGCAAGTCCCTGGTCTCTGCCTACCCCTCTGGGATACAGGCGTGCGTGTATGTACGTATGTATGTATGTGGGGTATCCCAGTTTGGGACCAGGAAAATAAATTGTGTTGCATAGTAGTTATTTTCATTACTTAGAAACGCATGGTGCGCCACTGAAATTAGGCGAGAATTTTGATTAACTAAGAGCTAATACATTCATTGACAATATAAAAAAAATTGTGTGTTGTAGTATATTATAAGATAAGATAAGAATATTCTTTATTGTGTCCCGGAAATAATGTTACAGAAACTGCAATGACAAAAGAAAAGATACAATTGGCGGCCTTATTGCTAATAGCAATTTCTTCCATAATGAGTTGTTTCCCTTAATCTCATCTATAAATTTAAATAATTAACTTAGTTATGATTGCTAACTGATGATTATTTTAAGGGATAGCTTTAACATTTTTATCGAGGGTTTTGTTATAGTGTGTATTGGAGACAACTATGTTGTCAGAATGTCTGGATGCGGGCGGCACAAGACTGGGAAGCTTGGCTGATGATGATGATGTTGTCAGAAAATTCAATTAGCTAATTCGGCTGGTATCAGCGCCTTTCGAACTCACCGCTAGATCGTTATCGTTTAGTGAATGTGTTGAGTGTCTGACCGGTCGGGGCACCTCGCCCTCCGACTCCATTGATGAGAGAGAAGCGCTGTGTCCATTGAGTGTGCTGTAAGACAAGAAAAAGGTAATATTGGAAATAAAAACACCGGATAAGGTTTCTGAACAAACGATATATTATAGCTATCTCCGACGCGGTTTAAAATATGTGTTAACAATAATAACTATTTCTTTCGGGCAATAATTTCCAAGTGCACTTGGAAGAAAGGTTAGAAGATAATTTTGAAACAGAAAAATTATGTCTAAAATTATTCGAGGTCGATTGTGTCTAGTGTTCAACACGTCCATGAGAAATAACTTTAAGTTGAAAACTCTGTTAATTAAGTTAAAAAGTTTTTTGATATACAATAATCTATTAATTCTGAAATCAACTTTGACGTTCATTAAGTGAATATGAGGGATGGGAATAGGCCTATGTTCAGCAGTGGACAGCGATGGGCCGATGACGATGATGATGATAATGATGATGATGAAACTGTACAAAAAGCTGCTGGTTGTGCATTTACTTGCTGTTAATATTATTGAAGGTTGCACTAATATTTATTGTACAACTTTACTGTTGGTTTACTCAAGTAAATAAAAAAAAATAAGCCTCCTCACCTCCTCTGGCGTCGCGGCTCGGTGTTCCTGGCGACGGGCTCGAGCGCAGCCCACGAGCTGCGGCGGCCCTCGTCGCGCCCGCCCTCCCACAAGCCCCATTGCCGCGATTCGCCTGCGAGAACAACTATTATTTGAACAAGCTTTTCTTTACTACGTTCTTAAGGTTCCGTACCCGAAGGGTGCCAAACGGGACCCTATTAAAAAGACTTCACTGTCTGTCTGTCTGTCACCAGGCTGTATCTCACGAACCGTGATGGCTAGGCAGTTGAAATTTTTTCAGATAATGTATTTCTATTCCCGCTATAACAAAAAATACTAAAAACAGAAAAAAAATAATGTTTAAGGGAGCTCCCATACAAAAAACGTTGTCTAAAGACAGCCCCCGCCATCTAGCGGCGCCGATGTCATGTCGTTAAATGTCCATGTTAAACGCTTCTTGTTGGTTTCTATAGATGGCGCTGTTCTCAAATTCGATCTTTGTTTAATGTTGTACAGATCATGGTACATAACCCTTCGTGCGCGAGTCCGACTCGCTCTTGGCCGGTTTTATATTCTCTTTTTCTTTTCACTACTGGGCCCTGTTTATCGAAACTACTAGTTTACTAGTTATTAGTGAAAAATTTTTGAGTTGTAATATTTGCTCAAAAATAATGTAATGATTAGGCTGGTAACTAATACTGGTAGACTAATAAAAAAATATTAGTCTAGCTTGGCTGAATGCACCTACTACCCAGGCCTTCTTACCTATAAAAAAAAGCGGGAAAAGTTCCCGCCAATTTTGTATTCCCTTTCTTTTGACGTTTGCACATTGGCAGTAAAGCGGATTGTTGCTTCAATTTAGGTACCTAATTATTATATATTTTAAAATGGATCTCAAGTTAATGGTTCTAAGACGCATATTAGAAGAAAAATAAATTCTGTTTGTGAGCTTTTCAGACGTTTTGACAAAACGACTCCACGACGGCGAATTATTATTAAACCTTCATCACCGTCGGAAGCGTCCGAATCGGTCCACATTTTATAAAGTTTGGTAAAATACAAAAACAGATTGGGACTAATACTTTTTACAAACCTTTAAGACTAAGCGAGAATAGCTTTATTAGAGTATTTTACTAGGGTATTTTTTTTTCTTTTTATTCACGAAACCAAAACCCAATTGACCCTAGAGGTTGGCCTAGAGGCTAAAAATTCCACCCATGCCGGGACTTGAAAAGAGGCTCGAAATTTCACTGATGCCTTCACTTGCCCATTAGCTCAGTTGGGAGAGCGCTGGCACGGTTAGCCAGAGGTCGCGGGTTCAAGTCCCGGCATGGGTGGAATTTTTAGCCTCTAAATAGGTTTTTAAAGTTTAGAATAACAAAACAATATCTAAAATGTCCGAAACTACTTTCTAGGATGAGGTCTGACGCCACGTTCGTCAAACTACAGAGGCAAAAGGGTCAAATGTATTACTCATTATTTTACATTGCGAGAAGCAAGTTTGCCATTCTTTATTTCCAGCATGAATATAAAAAAATACTTTGGCATTCATTACATTACATTACGTAATCTCGCATAGAACCCCCAGGCGATTTAGTGCAAGTCGGCATTGTTCCTGTACCGGACTACATAAAGGGCGTTGCTTACCGCTGCCCTTCCGGCTGCCCGTGTAGAGGTCGAGATGTGTGGGCGAGGAGCAATCCGCCTCCAGCTGCCCGTCTTTGCACAGTGATGGGCATGATGTACTCAGACGACTGTTGCCCGTTGCCTGGAAACAGAAGCTTGTAAGATTTAGGCGCAGAAGGTACTAGTCTCGAAATGTCCCCTTGGCGCAAAATGTCGTAGAAGCAAAATAACTAGGACTAACACATTTTGCGTCAAGGATATTATATTTTGTGACTAGGACATTTCGCGACAAGGGCATTTCGGGTCAAGGATATATTTTGCGACTAGGAGATTTCGCGACTAGGACATATTGCGTCAAGGATATATTTTGCAACTGGGACGTTTCGCGACAAGGACGTTTCGCGACAAGGACATTTCGTGACTAGGACTTTTTGCGTTAAGGATTTATTTTGCGACAAGGACATTTCGCGACGGGGACATTTTGTGTCAGGGGGACACTTTGAGACTAAGACATTCTGCACCTTAACCGTTAGACACTGCCTTGAGAATACCACTGGTCTTCACATGACAGGTAAACAAGCTGAGCAAGAACAAATTATGTGCTACATGTAAAGTGCCGCGCTTTTGTAGTCGTTACATTCGTGCCCCAGCATATTGGTACCGGGCACTGTACATAAATAGCACCATGACCTATTGGACACTTGGACACAAGCCCTCAAGGTCGAATTTTATTGGGACCCCATACCTCAGCAAGATACATTAAAACCGTTTATTCTCCACCTTTTGCAATGCAAAGCCCTATAAAAGTCGCTACAGACTGGACTATTAAGTGACGTCATGAGGTTCACTAGTGCTAATAATGGAAAAAAAATCATATTATATTCTTTTACGGATCGTTTTTGCAAAGTGTCTTCCTATTCTCTAAAACATGTCAATTGCGATTTTAGGACCCACGAACAAGAATTTCAAGGACTTGGGTCAAGATAGCATACATGCCAAAAGAAGCCGTTTTTCCTAGCTTTTTTCCCTTTGGTTCTTCGATAGAGGTCCTGAAAAACACAGATTGAAAGAACTTTCTTAGTCACGATTTAAAAAAGGATCTGTAAAAGAAGATCAAGGAGCTACATTCAGTAGGTGGCGCTCGTGAACCGAATCTATGTAATCGCTATTAGCAGAGTATACTGACGAGAAGAGGTATGGGCGCGGCGCGCATCCGTTGCACGGTGGCGTGGAGCCGGCGCAGCTGCTGCAGGCTGTCGTCCAGCACGCCGGGGCTGTGCGGCGTCACGCTGATGGTCGGCACCTGGCCGAGGACACGCGAGTTGGGTTATACTAGCTCAGAATAACAAAATCCCCGTAATTCCCCGAGTTTTCCGAAACTAGCCTTTGGCGTCGATTGAAGACGCGCTTGTTCAAAGGCGGTGGTGCATGAGCTAATAGCTTTCCGCCATTCGAGTTCTTGTTGTGTAAGTTCCTCCCACTTATTAACGGCTATATTGCTCGAGACTAGGTGGCGCTTTAGGACATCTTTAAACCGGAGGTATTGACCACCTACTTTGCGTTTTCCGCAGCTAAGCTGGGAATAGAAAACAGCTTTCGACAACTCGTACTAAGCCCTCTTACAATTACAATTACACATATAACTCTAGCGGTCAACTGTATGCGGCAGCTGTGACCGTGCGTTTTGCATCATACGTCCGAGTGCAAACTCGGGTCTAAGATGGGTCCTTGCCGGGTGTCACCGTCGACGGAATCGTTGTGGAGGACATCATCATCAGCAATCTCCCGAATAACGTTTTCGGGATACTTTATACATACATACTATATATTCCAACTTGAACTCAAGTTTCAATCATGGTGTAACAAAGTCCCCCGAATCCCGTTTCCGCGATACTTTATGAATGAGATCCTGATCACATACTATTTAATCTACATCTACGGTCCTGTTTTATTTATTCGTTTTGTCTGTTGTGTATTTAGTTTTCTTTCTGTTGTTGTGCATATTATGTTGCTTATGTGCTTGTTTTGTTTCTGTGATGTATCTTGTTGGTATAATAAATGTCTTTCTTCTTCTTCTTCTAATAATAATAATAACTTCCACACAACACCATCACTTGACCTGGTCCCAAACTAGCATACCCTGTGCTATGGTAACCAGGCAAGGACGTCACAAACATGAAAATACACCCAGACTGAGGCCGTATATTTAAACTATATTTGACATCGAAAATAACTTATACAGTTTTTTTGGGCCCCAATTTGAACGCCAATTCGTTTTTGCTTTTATGCTGTTATAATAATAATTTATAGTACATATGGTGCTACATTACCGCACTAGTGCGATAATGAGCACTTTACGTGCCTATGTCGAAACTTCAAAGGGCCATATGTACTATAAAACGTTGTACGATACACGTGCGAATAGGTAATTCGTAACTCGTGTCGATATAAAACACTCCCTTCGGTCGTGTTTTAATTTATCGCCACTCGTTGCGAATTTCCTACTTTTCGCACTAGTATCGTAATGTACTATTATTATGCTAGGCGGCTGTCATTGTACTATACTTTATCATCACCATCATCATTCAGCCACAAGAGGTCCACTGCTGGACATAGGCCTCCTCCATGGATTTCCAAAAAGACCGGTTGGAAGCGGCCCGCATCCAGCGTCTTCCTGCCACTTGGATGAGGTCATCTGTCCATTATGTGGCTGGTCGTCCTACGCTGCGCTTGCCGAAATGCGGTCTCCATTCGAGAACTTTTCGGCCCCATCGGCCATCAGTTCTGCGTGACTTACTAATAATGCAGCCTGCAGTTTTATTCGAGCGAAGCTATTTTAAGGCCCACGTTTTCCGTCAGATGCCTTTAGGCCCCACTTTGGGCGCCTGTCAGTTGGCACTCTCTAACCCAAGTTTATCGTAGACTAACAATCCGTTAATCTACTATTAACAGCTGTTAGCTGTTATTTTATGCACTTTGGCCAACTGGCTGCCGTTAACCTGTAGATTAATAGATTGTTAGTGTACGGGAAAAAGGAGGCTAGCGTATGAAATAAAGACTATCTCACTGACTCTTAATCACTCCAGAAAACGCATATACATATCAATATAATACCGCAAATATTGATATTTAAAGCCTTCAGGCCCCATGTTGGGCGCCAACCATTCTTTGCTATTCCAGTGGCCGTAATAAAACCTACATTGAGAGCTAAGCAGGAATCCTCTCAATAAGCTACCATATTGCAGTATTCCACTTACAGCCTATAAGCCCCACGTTGGGCGCCAACAAGTATCTGCCGTTCCAGCGACTGCAATAAAATCTGCATTGCGAGCTAAGCAGCAATCCTCTCAATAAGCTGTCACATTGCAGTATGCCAGCCTTTAAGCTCCTCGTTAGGCCAACCTGTACTCAACCTTATACCGCTAGCAATAGAGACCAGTTACCTGCGCCCGGGCGGCAGTCATCTCGGCGGGCGGCGGCGCGGTTACGTGCTCGGTAACCTCGTCTTCGCTGCTGTCGGCGCGCTCGTCTGAACTGCCCCCGCCTTCGTCTGTGGACAAGGAAAGTTTATAATACGTCACATTACGTAAACTCGGCGTGTATCCCAGAGGGGTAGGCAGAGACCAGAGTTTACCACTTGCCACGATTCTGACAAACCTCTTTCGCTTCATCAACATTCATTAGACGTTGCATGTAATGGCGGGCGTGAAGGAATGTTAGGAAAAGTTATCATGGTATGGAATCATGTCAATGGTACATTACACGCAAGACTGCGAATACATCCTGAATGTTTTTTTATTGCTAAGTGAAATGGGTGATACCAAAATTAAGAAACTAAGAAACTGGTGGATATAGCTGGCACTAACGATAGCGGCACTACAAAGTATCAAACAAGAAATTGGAGATTCCCTGTGATTACTTTATGAGTGACTTTGATGTAAAATAGAACAGAGATCGTAGTAATGAGTGACTTTGATGTAAAATAGAACAGAGATCGAAGTAACTCATAACTGCCTATTTCCCAACAACAAAAGCAATGAACGATTCAAAGTCTCACCCAGCTAATTTTGTTAGTTAACGCTTACAGGGATTATAAGAACAACGAGTGACGTCACTCATCTACCTAGCTACTTAGCGAAGAGGATTAACCTATATCAAGTGGGCACATTCAATCACGTAAATAGGTTGTTGGAAACCCAACACAGAGTTCGTACAGTCAGCTATAGCTGGATAATTTAAAAGTATATGATATCATGTTTAGCTCGATAGCGCGCGAAGAACCTTTTCGACATATTCCCATAACAAAGGTACTTACCGGCTAATCCTACAAACTATGAACACCATCTACCTTTGTACTGACTCAAAGTTTCTCTTGTCCCAATAAAAGTGGAAGGAGAAATCAGAAATGTATGTCATCATGAAGAATTCACATTCCGTCTGTTGAATGTTCATCTACAATATTAGCAGCCCAGCTGCCTACATGTTAAGATGGTATTTAAGTTAAAGGCATGGCTTATGTAAATAATAATAGTCTACATAAGATTAATACCGTTTGTTTCCTGAATAAAGTAAAATTAAAAAAATTAAAAATAACTTCGAAGAAAATAGGGAATACCAAGATGTCGCGTACTGTACTTTAAACAGAACGCCACAGAAGCGAATGCTATTGTCCCTCTCGGCGAGGACTCTGAACGTATTGGAGCGGACACACAGTAATGGGAAAGCTCGTGAAGAGAAAATGTTACTGGAAAGCGTCGTAGGAAGTGAAGTTGCACTCTCGTCTCTGTGTCGATAGGATAAGAATCGTACAAACATACGTACTATAGGGAAAAAAGGTAAACGAGGAAACGTGTGCACTATGTGATAATATAGCAAATATATTGCTGCAGGAAGGTACTGATAATAAAAGGAAAAAACTTGTTACAAACATATTGCAATTTAAAAACTATATTTATTTATTAATACTTTTATCTATCTACACTCATATCATAATCTTCAAATTAAAAATTCAAAGGTAAACACATATTGACAGGCTTTAAACAATACATAACTTTAAAGAAAATTAAAAAAAAAAGTGTAATATAAAGTTACATTAAAGGTCAGATTTTTCACTTTATGTTACAGTTATTTTTTTTAAAGTGTTGCTGTGATCACGGAACAAAACTTAAGTTTTTTTTTTTAATGTCAAAAGTTGACTATAAAAAACCTAATTTCATTTTCGTGGTAACAAAAGTGCAACTAAAAATAAATTTATAATTGAAAATTTTGTTTCATTTCGATAGGAGTTTAGTTAATGACCGTAGATTTATGTATAGCACAAAGCTTGTCAAACGTGTTTTCCTTTGATTCCTTACTTTGAAGATTAAGACATGAGTGTAGATAAAGTAGTGTATGAGACTGCACATAACTTGGTATTAAAACACTCGCCAATGCTATTAAAAAACTCGCCAAGGCTCGTTTTTTAAAATCTCGCTCGTGTTTTAATTATTTATTATTATTATTATTTATTTGGGAAACTTGCAGCTTACATAATAAATGGACAGAGACTTAGAATAACAACACATAAGCTAAGAATAAGTTTCCGCATATAGTATTAATAACCCTCATTATGTGACAGTCACATAAACTACTATTATTGCACTGAAACTAAATGTAAAATAAATTATATAAATATCAAGCGCAGGAGGTGGAAGAAAGATATCAGAATATAACTAGACCTTTACAAAAACATTACCTAAATGCGTAGCAGTATTGGAAACAAATTATAATATAGGTCGAATTATCATAGTAAACCATGAATTGTAGTTTTATGATACAGGAAAGAAATTATTTTCCCCAGAAAACATATTTACAGAGATTATCTAGTTCTACGACTTAAACGATTGGATACGAATGTGGATGTGACGAAATAGTAAGGTATTGTTTGCTCTGATTCTACAGACACACAGTAATTCATAAATTCGCGGTTGTTAACTTGCTTGGCTGACTCTATGACGCTTCTATGTTCTATGCGAAGAATTCTCTTTCACGTTTTCACAAAATTTTACAAGCGGTTTTATGCGATCATAAAAGTAGTTTTGTTTTATTTTGCAGTGCTGCTGTGACTCTCTTAAAATGTTGTATGTGCGCACATCATATTTGTGGTGTGATTAAGGCATGCTGTTTTCATAAGCACCGCGCGTCCTGACCTGACAAACATAAAAAATAGTAGTCACTAAAAAACAAAAATTAATGAGTCTAATCACACTTATGAATTTCGTAAGAACTGGCGTGTTATTGAGATAACAAAAATACCTAGAAACCTATTTCTTTTGTACAGAAAAGTTGACCTTATTGGTTTCTATAGCAAAAGTTTAAAATTCTCAATTAAATTCTTTTACAAATTAACCGTGTCAAGATTTCAACATTTTCTCCATGGGAAGTGGTGGTGGTGGTAATGTATTATCGATACTAAAGAAACGGTTATCTGGTTTTGCTTTATTATATATCAATAACATATTGCATTCTATTTCACTACAATGTTGGGAGCTGGAGAAGTAACAATATAAACCTATTTTCACAAAGAGTTCAGTCCATGCGGAAGAACTCGTGGGCAACAAATTGTACAAAGTTTATAAACTCACTTTGTGAAGAGACCAATGATCATGTGGCCTTTATTACATTTACGAGTTATCTATTTTGCGTCTTGGTAGTTTTATCATTAATTTTTTAAAATATTTTAATTTTATATTAGGCGATTCAGTTTACAACATTTGCACACCGGAAGGTAGGACATGAAGGACCCAGGACTTTTACTTTACTTACAAAATCAATTATAAAGATTTGTTATAAAACCCGGCAATGTAAAGTGACGTATTCCACAAACATAATCTATTTCCAAATCCAAAACGCGAATTCATTAAACGAGTTGTGCCGCATGCAGCGTTCATGTGTTTGAAATAGTTAAATCCAGAGGCGTGGTCGGTGATTTTTTGAAGGCTGGAAAGGCCAAGAGCCAGCTGATAGACTTACGGTCTTATTTGTTCTTCGGACGGTGGCCTAAACAGCTAAAAATAATATATACATCTATATTTTACACGCAGCAGTACCTATATAATATAACCAAAACAAAACACAATCAAAACTCACAGCAGCAAAAACACACAAAAAGCTAAGGCCCAATCCTTGGAGGGATCATCAGTAGATCTTTAGTGCCCGCAAAATGCGCTACCCGCAGGTAAATCCCGTACTATTAGATAACTCTCCGCGTCCGCTTCCACCGGTGTCCGGACGTGGGATATTGGATGGCGTGTCACCCGGATGCGGCGCCCCGTCCTCGTGTCGGCCGATATTGCTTTTTGCTCCAGCGAAAGGGGTGAGATTTTTGTTGGCAAGTGAGGATTCATATTTTTGTCTAACACAGGGTGCATACAGCGATTAATGAATTTTGATGAAGCAAAAGAGGTTTGTCAGGATCGTGGAAAGTGGCAAAACCTGGTCTCTGGCTACCTCCGGTATTCAGGAATGTATGTAATGTTATGTAATGTAAAATTCTGAAGTCCGACCTAAAAGCTACGCGTTCTGGACACCAAGACATCAGCCATTTCACGCCCACTGCAGGACATAGGCCTCCTTCGTGGTTTTTTATAACCATGAGGGGTTTTGCCATAATCGCCACGCTTGGCCGGCGGATTGGCGATCGCAGTATGCGGTTGAAATCTCTGGAAGACGCTGCTGCCCGTCTCCTTGTAATTGATTTCCTTAATCGCCTTCTACGACATGAACGGAAGGAAGCGGAGTGACGCTATTCTTAATCCGGCGCCACGCAGAAGGTCTACTCTCCCACAATTTAAGCAAATTGAAAACTTTTTTTTTCGAGTCCCCCACTCTTAATTTGTCCTCCATGGATTTCCAAAAAGACCAGTTGGAAGCGGCTTGCATCCAGCATCTCCCTGCCACTTGGATAAGGTCCGTATATGTTCAGCAATAATTCTTTACCACGTTGTTCGATTATATATAATAATAACTTCCATTACTTCCACACAGCACAATCACTTATCCTGATCCTGAATAAGGATACCATGTGATATGGGGAACAGGCAAGGACATCAAACATGGAAATACACCAACAAATATTATCCAACCACTCGTCGAATCCAACTCGGCTGGGCAGCATTAAGGAAACTTAGAAAAGTCTTTTCGTCTAATATACCTCAATCGCTCAAGACAAAATTATACAACCAGTGTGTGTTACCAGTGTTGACTTATGGCACTGAAACGTGGTCTCTCACTATGGGCCTCATAAGAAGGCTTAAGGTCACGCAACGAGCTATGGAAAGGGCTATGCTCGGAATTTCTCTACGAGATCGAATCAGAAATGATGAGATCCGTAGACGAACGAAAGTCGTCGACATAGCCCAGCGGATTAGTAAGTTGAAGTGGCAGTGGGCGGGGCACATAGCACGCAGAACTGACGGCCGATGGGGCCGAACAGTTCTCGATTGGAGACCACATATCGGCAAGCGCAGCGTAGGACGACCAGCCACAAGACGGACAGATGACCTCATCCAAGTGGCAGGAAGGCGCTGGATGCAGGCCGCTTCCAACCGGTCTTTTTGGAAATCCATGGCGGAGGCCTATGTCCAGCAGTGGACTTCTTGTGGCTAAATGATAATGATGATGATGATGATGATGATGATGACAGTCATCTGGAATTTGATTTACGCACGCTGGTCGGTTTAGGATGCCAACATTCAACAACAAATGTTAATGTATTGTTCTCACATAAAACAAAAGCACCATGCACCAGCAAACAAAAGTAATTTCCCGGCCCGACACCCGAACAATGGCATGGCTCTATTGCTCAGACTGCTTCTTTGATACTGACTTTTAAAAAAGTCTGATGCGGTTTTATTTTTCTTAGTCTTTTTTTTTTATCGGGTGGAGTTTATGGAATGAACCATTGTTAAGACGGATTATTCCTCCGCAACAGAGTAGGGAACGAAGCCATTCGCCAACGCACCATTACCGATATCGGAAAGCGGGTAGCGCAACTTAAATGGCAGTGGTCAGGACACTTATGTCGCCGGAAGGATGGAGGAAGGTGGAGCTGTAAAGTTCTGACATGGAGCACGAAGGGTAGCCAGACATCAGGGCTACTACAGTGTCCACCTGGACTTCAATATCACCGATCGCGATGGAGGACTTACGAAGAAGCCGGATCCGGTCGGCAAACAAATGCTGAAGGAAAAAGATTGCCAAGGCTTTAAAATAAAAGCTCTTCCAGAGTGCGCCAATACCGACATTTACAGATTTCTCCATTTTTAGATCATCTGTGACATTATTACGTCTTTTTACACTGCCTGCAAAATGCGTTTGGTCTTGATTGCACTTAGCACTTTAGATAATACACACCAACGGGCATGCTTATCACATTCAGAACAGGTAAAGACTTGGCTAAATTAAACGGGCTGGCTACCTTGCGACTGTGGGTGGGCGTAAGCAACAAGCGCCAGTTGAAGGATTACGTACACAAGCCACTCCGTTGCTCGCTAGAACATCCGTAAATGAGATTAGCTGGCCAATAAATCGCAGGGAGCGCGCAGAATCTAGGGCTGCCACCCTCAGGTTTGACCCGGGGGCGAGTCACTTAAATGTGTAGTTGTTCAATAGAGTTCTATTAGTACGGCAATGGCTGTTTCATTGACACTATTAGTAGTCTACTAACCGATCGCATTCCAATGTTATAGCCCTTAACTCGGCGCCTCGCGCGATTCGATCTTCTTTGCGAGAGATGCATAATTAATTTGCGCTTTGTACTGCGATTACTTAGTAGACTACGAAATAGTGGCAAATAACAGCTATAGTGTGCAGCACATTAATTATATTGAACAACTGTGTATTTATTAGACTGTAGGCCCCGGAGTCTACGAGTTTGAACGGTGTATGTCCGGGCTCCGTGTTTACATTATAATTCTCCGGATCTGGAAAGTATTTTTAACTTTGGAAATTTGAGCATTATTTTAACAATCTTCTTCGACATAAATCGAAATTGCTGAACTAGCCATATACATGCGAGCACCAGCCGGCAAAAGTTGACGTATGAAATAAACGCATACCTGCCGTGTAATTTCAAAACGGAACGATATTTTACTCCGAAACATGCAACCAACCAAAAGCAACCAAGGAGGTAACTTATCAAACGTTTTATTAAAATTTCGAACTGGCTTGCAAATAGAAAGCTGTTTATTGAAATAAAACAAAACACTTTAACTTTTAATTTCCGCGCATTATTTGAGAAACGTACCATACAAGCCTTGGCCACAACTGGGCATTGATGAACTTCCGTACCTATGTGTACGATTTTATTAACGAAATGAAATAAAAACCTTTTCAGCATTCATTTTTTTCTGTAATAATAAAAGAAATGTGCGGTAAATTAACATAAAAACTTTTTCGAAATCTCCGAAAATGGACACCTAGTTACTTGTAGCGTTCATAAAGCCGTTGCTGTGCTACTTTGACTAAATTTTTTTTTACACCGGGCTTGAGTTTTTTTACATGTGGCAGCCCTACTAGGGTCATACAAAATACATGCGGTCGTGGCCTAGTTCTGGGACGCATTCCATGTCAAGGCTACGCGGTCCGCGACATCTTATCGCTCTTATCACAAGCGGGATAGGTGCGAGTGTCGAAGAACGCGCTCGATCTGGGGATTCGGGTCAGGATAGGATGCACCGCAGCATCAATGTTATAAAGAGTCACTTGTGTGACACACTTGTAATATCCTTGGGAAAAGAAGTCTGTACACGATTTGAATTCACTTCCAGTACTGGTTGTGCAATAAAGTGTTCTCTATCTATCTATCTATCTAAAGGCTCGCGTCCACTAGGCTCGCCGAGCCGACTCGAATCAAATCGCAGAAAGTCGCCTCCATACTATGAAATAGTTACTATGAAACTGCGTCCATTAGCGACGAGCCGCGGCGCCGGCGCGCCGACGTATTTTTGTATCTTCTTTGTTTAAATAAATAAAGCTTAAATTTTTTCATAGGATAAACGAAAATATATAAAAAAATAACCAGGGTCCCTTTTCAAGTCTGGATATAAATGACAAAATTCGCCATAGTTATTTCTTTTCATGTACATGTCCTGTACCCAGTATTTTGGAGCACACTGTTTCCTTTGTTCTCATTCTTTGTTCACATTTGCCTCATCAAATAAAAACATCTCTTCATTCGAGCTGTCCATGGCGCAAAAATTACCTAATTTATGAAGAGTTGCGATAAATGAACAATTTGATTCGATTTTTCAGAGATGGACGCACTAGGAATAAATGCGACGATAGGAATTTGTACTGTAGTCGACGCCAGGCTTAAGTCTTGTAAAAATACAAATCCTTAAAAAACTCCTCAAATGCAACCTAAATAGTCTGTGTTAAGGGAAAGACTGTTTAATAGACTATTTAAAGATTTTATCACTATGTAATTTTCTCATCTCCGGTCCAATTACCTTATTTTCACCACGTAGGACTATACGGCATACGTCTGAAAGTCATGTCATACCACTACGCTGTCTAATTTAAAACTGCATTACTGCATTGGGCCATAATACATGGGAAAAGTACAGTTGAAAACGATGTCGATAATTTTTCGTGTGCACTCTTGCCGGAGCATTGTGCCCGCTTTGTACGGCGAGAGTGTGCAAACATATCCTTGAAAAAAAAAACAACAATAATTGTCTATGGTAAGCAAAACTGTCAAATAAAAGGTGGAGTACTATCTCGCTCTCACTTAGGTTTTTAGAAGAAGATAGTGCTACTCAAATCGTATTTTTGACAGTTCTGAGTACGTGGAATTGTAAAAATCCACCCTGTTAATAATTACATAATGGCCCCGCTATTCCTTTCAATTTGTGGATATTTGAAGGAATAATTTTTTATCTTATTCCTTGGTTTCGTTGGTATTTGTACTCAAAATCAACCTCGACTGCCGATCAACCAAATGTTGACGGAATTTCCGAAGGCAGCTTCAATCAAAATGAAAAAAGTATTCGCGAACACAATAGCGCATTTTATCGTGCAAGTTTTAATATCCTGGATAATAACGATTACTATGATAGCGTCGTCAATAGTCATAAAACCGTCCCCTACTGTTTACGCAACATTTTGATGACACTGGTCGAGACGCCAAGGCTGTGTTGATACTCGATAGAATAGAATAGAATAGAATAGAATAGAATATTTATAGAATAGAATAGAATATTTATTGGGCAAAAACATTAGTACAGAGCTTTTACAACAGAATGTTACAAATGGTTTACACAAAATTAACGATTAGCTTCTGACGCTGTGCTAGGTTAAAAACCTGTGTTACAGCAATCAGTGCCAATTCCCCACCGAAGTGACAATTTATTTAAATTGACCTTGAAATTGTACACAATATTCAGTTCTATTTGACAATAATAGTTTTAATGAATTTACAAAACTTTTAAATAAACATTACATAATAAACGATACATTATCATCTTTGCTAGGTATGTTTGTATTGTAGTTAATATACAGTGTTGGCGGTGGCAGCGCAGCGGTAGAACGCCGGCCTCACATTCGGAAGGTCGTGGTTTCTTGACAACCAATGACTTTGTTTTCTAAGTTACGCACATAGGTATGTGAAGTTGTAGTAGCAATACAGTGATATTGGTGGTGCTCGCTAACTGTGAAGGAAAAAATCGTGAGGAAACCCCAGTGTCTGACATACATCAGCGCTTGCTACGTACAATGGCCTAACTAGGCTATGTGCGGAAATCTATGAAGCAGAATTAGGTTCACGGAGGAGTGGAAGTCTAAAGGGGAGGCTTTTGCAGAGGGCTAAACTGGGTACAGAGAGGAGTGGAAAAGTAAGGAAGTCATTTGCAGAGGCCTACAAAATAATAAACATAACTAAACAAAAGGCTAAATTGTACAAAAAAAATAGTACTGTATATTTTTGCAAATTTTTATGTCATGTGTAAGAATATTATTATCTTATCTACTTTTCTAACAAACAAAAACCCAGATTGAGGCCATTTGTACAAATGTACAAATGTGGCGGCCCCCTGTGGGGACCGAACCCACGACCAGCATGGTAATCAGACGTGATACCGCTAGACGAACGAGGCGGTCGAAAGTTTGTGTGAGATAGAGGCAAATAGTTATTCAATAATAACAATAATAACAATTTATGAGCGGTGGTAGCCTAGTGGGTAGAACATTGGACTCAGAAGCGGGGACCCAGGTTCGATTCCCAGTGCGGGCATGTACCTATGACTTTGTTCTGTAAGTTATGTACATTTGTGAATTTATAGTAGCAATATCACTCGCTAACGGTGAAGGAAAACATCGTGAGGAAACCTGGGTGTCTGAGCTATTCACATACCTCAGCGCTTGAAATCCCTAATCCGCGGTGGGCACGCGTGGTGATTAAAGCCCATATACTCTCTCCCTGAGAGAAGGCCCGTGCCTTACAGTGGGACGTATATAGGCTGCTTATGATGAACAATAATTTAATGGTTTAACTTTGGTTTGCGTGTGGCGCCGGATTAAGAATAGCGTCACTCCATTTCCTTCCGTGGATGTCGTAGAAGGCGACTAAGGAAATCAATTACCAGGAGACGGGCAGCAGCGGCTTCCTGAGATTCCAACCGCATACTGAGATCGCCAACCCGCCGGCCAAGCATTGTTATGAAAACCACGATGAAGGAGGCCTATGTCCTGCAGTGGCCGTCAAATGGCTGATGATGATGATGAATGGTTTAACTATGTTTGTTATCGAACTCCTTCGAAACGGCTACTAACAGTGCTATACCTTTAACACCTCATTTGTTAAAAGAAGCACGGACGTTAGGATCTCTGCTTTGTCATAAAGAAACATCATACACGCAAGCGCGAAAAACATCCTTTGCTTTCGCAGTTAGGTAAAAAGGTAACAAGAACTAGGACGTTCTTACCGCAGAATAGACGAACGGTGTTATTAATAAAAACACAATTCTTCTAGTGCAGTTTAAATAGTGTATTTTAAAGTATGTCCCTTTACCACACACTATTTTAACTGCATCAGAGGAGCATTTTCATGAATCGTGTTTCTATAAATAACTGAAAGACTCTTACCGCAAAGTCGTACCTTCTCCGAACCATCTTCTCGGGTAAAAAATTCCGTGCATTTTACACAGTTTTGCACTAGGAAATCTTAATAAAACCTATTTCCTAGGTAAACGTTCTAACTGGCTGCCGAGTCTACTAAATAAGACGTAAAGACTATAGAGTTTTATCACTGGTTTTCCATTCGACGTATCAGCCGTATGAATAAAACTGACCATTCACACTACTACAGGGACTAAACTATTGGCCTTTATTTCGTAACATTCACACAAATTATAAACATAGTCATGTTCGCTTGCACTACTTCTCACAGCTGCATAATTTGGTAACAACACAGAGCAGCCATTGCAGTCCCAGAGAACAGTCAATCACTTGGCACACACAAAGATACAAGTCCTTCTTTTAAAACAAAAGAATAACAAAACCCCTTGGTCACTTTGTCACTAGCCATGGTCAATCTGTCATCTCGCATACAAAACTATACATACGAAAACAGTTTTGCATAGCCGTATCATAGAGTTTGAAGAACAGACGGCCAGGATGAAAATGGCGCCGAAATGAAATCACAATATTGCCTACAGAGTTCGATTTTTTGATTTCATGTCCAAACGAGATGGCAAAACTGGCAGATGGACAAAGCTCTAAAAAATTAGTTTTTGAACTAAAACTTTCGTAAGCACTACACATTACTACCTTATAATTATAGGAGTGCCCAAAGCAATTCTCTAGTGGACTTTCTGGACACCCCTATCGTAAAGAGCGTGAAGCATACCGAATTAGCTTGAGCACTGATAAACTAAAAGCCTTGTGTTCCTCTGTGGTCGTAGGTAGAAAGTACCGTTATCGGAATAAGCGGCAACATGAGGGAAAGGACGAAGTAACATTGACGATTCGAAAGTTTCGATAAGTGAAATATACAGAAATTTATGTCCCGGGAGGGTAGGCAGAGACCAGGATTTGCTACGATCCTGGCAGTGTTTATGTTCTGCAAGGTAATATTTTCGAGCCTCTCGATAAGATAAGATAAAAATATTCTTTATAATATATCAGTACATTACGAAAGGCACAGGCCTTCTCTCAGAGAGAGAGTATGGGCTAAATCACCACGCGTGCCCACCGCGGATTGGCAATTTGAAGCGCGGAGGTATGTAAACACTTCAGCAGCTCAGGTTTCCTCACGATGTATTCCTTCACCGTTAGCGAGTGGTATGTAACTTAGAAAATAAAGTCATTTTACCTGGTTCGAACCCACGACCTCCCCAATGTGAGACCGCCGTTCTACCGCTGCGCTACCACTGCTATAGCGCAGCGATATTTATTTATTTATATATCTGCCAATATCACGACGCGCATAATTTGAAATTCCGCATCTCGTTACGTATACCAGCTTTTCAACTGCCAATCAGCAGATACAACAGTGCTCACAGTGCGGACTTAGAGCATCGAGGCAGTTAATGCAATAAGTGCATCACTACATTACCTAATTGGGCCGGGGGTTGGATGCCGGTGAGCATGCACCCGCTTGAAGATAGAACTACACTGATCCTATAATATACGGTACGCACGTGAAACGACGTGGGAAGGTCGGTGTGTGTGTCCTTGGTGTGTATTCTCATACTATCTGTGTAAAATATTATGTCCGATTCTAAGAGTGACTTCGGAAACGATTTATTGAGTAATGTTTAATGAATGTGCGTGCGTGCGTAGTTCAAATAGGATAATCACGATATTTAATCAAACCTAAGCAAATCAATGAGTTGTTCCTCTCCAATTTCGAACAAATAGACTTATGCATCGACGTAGGTACTAAGTACTACCCGTATCTGAAACGCCCCACTAGTAAGATCTAGAACCACACTTGTGTTACGCGTAGCTATCCGCCGCGTAATATGCTAGAGCTAGAGATACTATAGCATAGCATCCTCTCCAACTTTTCTGTCGGACATCGCGTCGGATGCGTGGCATAAGAAATATAGCGGCAAGATCGCACGAGGCGTCTTACATACGTAGCGTATGTAGGATTAGCGTGGTAGCTAGATAGCTATCTATCTTGATAGCTGAAATAGCTACTACGAGAGGTAGGCTGGCTGCTTCTAATTTTACAAAACAGCACGACGGTGCCCTTTTCAGAAGGATTGAAAGAGGCAGATCAATGTAAGATCTGACCGGTTCAGAAGGCTCTGGGAACTCTGACACTCTGAACTTTATAACAGAAACTTCTCGAACACCCCGTTCGAAGAGAGATGTAACGTAATATACAGAAATGTATTGAGAGGTATCGAGACATAAAAGTATATTTTCGTACAGCTCTGTAATTGTCTACACCCAGTAGTGGGCTCTATTATGGTCTGTATGGATGGATCATCTAACCTACCTAATGAAAAAAACCTATAAAAATCCAGTTTTTTTAGTTGTAACATTAAGTCCGCCAATTGTATACTTTTTAAGACCGAGATATTAAGTGTAAATAATAGATAATTTGCAAGCTAAAGTGGCAGTGGGCTGGTCAAGTAGCCCGAAGAACATTTGAATGAATGAATGAATGATTTATTGCCACAAAAAACATGCTTACATACAATAATTAAAAAATAAAGGAGGGTGCGTGTGACAATGATACTATTTCAGCGTTTGCTGTTTCTATTTGAAACAGGCGATTCGGTGAAAAGTTTTCGAGTGGAGACCGCGCCAATCGACAACCACTGCTGCGGACGCCCACCAGGGCTTAGATTCTGTTAATGCATTGTAGTAACATGACAACTGCATAAACATGGCGGTTTTCATTTCATGGCTGCTTTAAGTCTACGCGGGCGCACCCATCAATCCTTCTAGGCGTCAATGGTACGAAAAAACACGTCACGTGACCCGACAGTGTACCTGTCATTATACTACAATGCACTAACAGAATCGAGGCCCTGATCGCTGGACCGATGATCTGAGACAGATTGCTGGCAGCGGCTGGGTGGGGATGGCCGAGGACAGAATGAAGTGGCGTCCCGCGGGGGAGGCCTATATTTCCAGCAGTGGACGAGCATGGGCTGATTGATTGAATAAATAATTTGATAGATTGAGGTGCACATTTTTCTGTGTCAATTATTCTTCTAGGAGTATGGTAAGAGTTCAAACTGTTCTACTCAACAGAGTAATGACCAAATTCACACTAAACTTGGTGGTGGGTGACGTCGCAAAACACGGCGTAACGTGGAAGCCATTCGGGCCCCGAAACGCGAATTAGAGCTCAATGAAATCACACTTAACAATTTCGTTTTACGATTCAGCTATAAAGCAAAACCTTTACCTATAAGGGCTGTGCTCACTTGATATTTTCTTTACAGAGCTCAGAATAAAAACCCGCCAAGTGCGTGTCAGGCCAAGCGCAGTGTAGGGTTTTATCTACTTTACAGAACTAATGACTTTATCAACGTAATTTTCATTGGATTTTGTACGAAGTTTTCCTTTTATAAGTTGGTCGCCTATTACTCGTTAACTTGTAAAGCCTACTTAGCCGTGATAGTTTTCCTTTTAAGTTCATAATATGTGCAATTTTTCACTTTTCTACAATCAACCCCAAAGCCAGGAGAGGTGGGGGAACGCCTTACTTGGACAAAAATTTGGGCTTTAAATATTAAGGTATTTCGCAAACCCTAAATCAAAAAATTATCTTCCTATACCCACAATATTTTTAACGACTAATCTAACGATACCCCACACTATGGAGCAGACGAGAAAAAATAATGCATCTCTAATGTAGGTGTATCCTAAAAAAATTGTTTATGTTTATGACGCCATGTCCGTCCATCTGTCAGTCCCTTGTAGACTACGGAACTCAAAAGTTCCTATGATTTAATCGCCGGCCATTTTTTTCTAGGTATGTATTACTGAAATAATTATAATGTTGCGTGCCCTACAGAGTCCACAAACTTCCATTTATATTTAAATGCCATCTCTAACTTGTGCATGCAATAAATTATTGAGTATTGAGCAAATTATTTGATTTAACGGTGTTGTTGGGGTATACCCCATTTATTGTTTTTTTAACAGAAATTAAAATTGTTTAATTAAAACACTGCAATTCCAATAAATAATCACACTGTCTGCTTCGTTGGTCGGGCGGTAACACGCTTGACTACCAAACCCGAGGTCGTGGGATTCCCGCTGGAGGCCTGCACTTGATTTGTGCAAATGGTGTCAGTCTGGGTGTATTTCCATGTTTATGATGTCCTTGCCTACCCAATAGCACAGGGTATCCTAGTTTAGAACCAGGAGAAACACGCATTGTTTGGGTCTTTTTACATTTATGTTTTGGTGGGATTATTATTACCCACACTCTATTTTTTATTAAATAAATCTTAGGTTGAATTTTCCTGTAGTTACAGCCAATGCCAGCCAAGATTAGTTTATTTACAACACAAAAGATTAGTTTACTAATTACTAGTCGATCAAGCACCTGGTCTGCATATTGTATCAATATTTTTAAGTTATCCACTAACCCCAAAATACAGCGATCAGATTTATATATAAGCTGGGTAGTAGAGATTCAGGATAAAAAGAGGGCAAGATAAAAAGTACCCGAAACCGGCGTCCGTGCATGCAACGACTAATGAATGTTGAGGAAGCGAAAGTCATCTGTCAGGATCGTGACAAGTGGCAGTCCGTGGTCAGTTGTATATGTATATATATAGTTTATGTATATATGTAGAGAGTGAGTTTATGTATATATGTAGAGATTCGTTAAGAGATTTCTTTAAAGAAACTGACATCCAGTTGATAGTATATCTATGAAAATATTATGTACATCAGAAAAATATCAATAACTTGAAAACTGTATGCAGCCTGAAGATACAGTAAGCTTGCCAGAAACGCGGTTCAAAAAATGCATAAAGTAAAGCACACTTTGTGCCAAAAGGGCTACTTAACATCAAAGATTATTTAGATGACAATGATGTCTGGAACTAAAGCCAATTCAATGCATGAGTTCTAGGTTTTAGAATAATTATGTAAACTCGTTAATTAAGGACTTTGACTTTGAAAAGACTAAGTTTGGAGATTTTTGTCCATTTTTTCTCCAAAATGACCTACATTTTGAAATGGACACCTAGTTTAACTTATAACGTTCATTAAGTCGCAGTTTCTGTGCTACTTTGAATAAAACACTTTTGAACTTAGAACTTTATTATTTTAGAACACTACGAGTATAAACGAATGTTTGGTTATTTTTTGAAAAGGCTGCTTTCCATCTTGACCTGGTATTACACACATTTTCCTTCTACGGATTATTCGTCGTTGGAGTTTGTAACAGAGTGGTGTGCAAATACCCTTAGCTCACTGACATTGTCTTCAGAGGCTTTCATTGTTACGGATTACTTTTAAAACTGAGACGAGGGCTAAGACGCGTCCCTTGGGCAGGTATGAACATTCCTTTGACTTATAATTAGATTTGACTATGTTATAATATGATCCCATCGCAAAACCATCGAGCTTCGAAAGCAATGTTGAACTTTTTGGAATATCGGCAAAGGATCACCTGTGCTATCGTGCGTGCTCGAATCTTTGATACTGTATCGTTTACGATTGCAAAATTTCCTAAAGGAGCCAACAAACTAGTACAATTCAATTCAATTTTGTATAATGGCAATCAGCCGATGGCGACTATTTCTGCCAGTTTCACGCTTTGACATGACATGAACAAACTAGTAGGTCAGAGGTCTAATGGTGCGCCGCAAGTACTGTCAGAATCCTGACGTTTGCGATAGCAATAAGAGTGGAATTTGACAGTCCAACGATTCGAAGTAGATTCAATTCGAGCAATTCGGCCTTTTTTCCGAGAGAGAGTGCGGGTTTAATCACGACGCGCGCCCACCGCGGATTAACAATTTCAAGCGCTAAGCACGGATTAAGTCTTTGGCGCTAAAGTATGAGGTATGGGACACCTCAGACCTCAGGTTTTCTCACGGTAAAGGTATATAAAATTAGAAGTATTAAATATTAGGGGTTAAAGTATGAAATTGCCGTTTTATTGCAATAGGTTCTTTGAATTGACATAGAATCTTCATGGTTTAAGGTTTTCGAATGAAACTTTTTTCAAATGGTTTCTATGATGTTCTTTTTTTAAAAAATGTGAAACATTTGAATATCGACTTTCAATTGTTTTTGTTATTCAATTTAGACAAGAAAGATGGATACTGCGAAAATTCGAGTGATTTTTGAATACGAGTTCCGACGCGGAACTAACGCGGCAGAAACAGCCCGCAATATCAATGCTGCGTTTGGAGAGGGGTCTACTAATGAACGCACCGTGCGATTTTGGTTTAAACGCTTTCGTGATGGAAATTTCGACTTAAAGAACGAGCCACGAGGAAGACCGCCCACACAGGTGAATAACGATGAATTAAGAGAGATAGTGGAAGCCGACCCTAGTCAAACTATCCAGGAATTAGCGGCATGGTTTAACGTTACCTTACCCACAATATTGACTCACTTGCGTCAAATCAATAAAATAAAAAATACGAAAAATGGGTGCCTCATAATCACTCGAATTTTCGCAGTATCCATCTTTCTTGTCTAAATTGAATAACAAAAACAATTGAAAGTCGATATTCAAATGTTTCACATTTTATAAAAAAAGAACATCATAGAAACCATTTGAAAAAAGTTTCGTTCGAAAACCTCAAACCATGAAGATTCTATGTCAATTCAAAGAACCTATTGCAATAAAACGGCAATTTCATACTTTAACCCCTATTATTTATAATAAGTTGTTCTTGCTGATAACAGGACATCCCTCTTAAATCAATAGTATTTTCTATATCAAAAATTCTGTACGTCCCCTTTCTGGGCTTTTCCGGCATCATAAAAAAGCTCGAACAAACATCTTCTTGCAACATTTATGTAGATTCATCGGGCGGGTCTTTTTAAGCCATCCTGCCGCTTGTACTCTTAAAAGAGCCGCATAGAAGGTTGTAACCAATCTTCCTCTTCTTCTTATGGCGCCTCTCCGAGTAGCGAAGGCTGGCAGCCAACTCCGCATATTTGTCTCTATCTCTCGCAAGGCGGAAGAGCTCGGCAGCACTTGCGATTCCGGTCCACTCACGTAGGTTTCTCAAACAGGATTTCTTTCTCCGGCCTAAGCGTGTCTTGGCAGCGATTTTTCCCATCATTATGTGTTGTAGGTTATAATATCTTGGGTGTCTGAATACATGCCCCAAGAATGCAATCATTCTCCCTCGGATGGCATTCCAAAGCTCGCGCTTCTTGTTGACACGTCGTAGAACCTCCTCGTTGGTAACCTTTTTAAGGTCCAGCTAATTTTAAATGCGTCTGCAGCACCACAATAGCAGATATAAACAAATCAAATCATTTATTTACAAAAAAGCGTAAGTCCTAGAGACATGAATAGACTTAACTTAATGTGGGTAGGTAGGTTTGAAAAATATTGCTACTAAATACACGTAGTTGCTCAAACCGCTATTCACCGAGTTAAATGATCAGTAAACGTCGTAATTTTTTGTTGCGTAAATTAAACCAAATTCCAGCGTCAACAAAATCGACTGACTTTACTTACGGCTTGATATATGCGCATTATTACAATGCTGCCTCGTTGGTGTAGTCCTTAAGACGCTTAGCTACCAAAACAGAGGTCGTGGGTTCGATTCCCACTGGGGGCCGCCTTACATTTGTACAAATGGCTTCAGTCTTCTCTTTCATGTTTGTGACGTCCTTACCTGGTTACCATAGCGCAGGGTATCCTAGTTTGGGACCAGGTCAAGTGATTGTATTGTGGTGAAGTTATTATTTTAATATTATTTTAATATGCCTGTCATGATCGTGGCAAGTGGCAGTCCCTGGTCTCTGTCTACCCCTGTAGGATACAGGCGTGAGTTTATGTATTACTTTTGGCAAAGTCCTCCATATATGTATTCCTCTGCGCTTCTGAATACCTAGGTCAAGGCCGACCAGCCTAACCATGTATTTAATTATGCCGCAGCAGCCAAGGATAAGGCCACAAAAATCGTGATATTGCGAACAAAAAAAAAAGTCTAACACTGCTGTCAAAAAATTGCCATTTTAGAAGAACCAACTGATTATCAGTTGAAGGAGGCGCCACTAGCCATAATTTCTATTCCATAACATAATTCCATTTAACTCGGTGAATAGCGGTTTGAGCAACTACGTGTATTTAGTAGCAATATTTTTCAAACCTACCTACCCACATTAAGTTAAGTCTATTCATGTCTCTAGAACTTACGCTTTTTTGTAAATAAATGATTTGATTTGTTTATATCTGCTATTGTGGTGCTGCAGACGCATTTAAAATTAGCTGGACCTTAAAAAGGTTACCAACGAGGAGGTTCTACGACGTGTCAACAAGAAGCGCGAGCTTTGGAATGCCATCCGAGGGAGAATGATTGCATTCTTGGGGCATGTATTCAGACACCCAAGATATTATAGCTAGCAATATATTTAGTTCCAGGTGCTGGCCACTATGAAGAACTTTTAATCCGTTTTCCCCGAATGGCGAGGGTGCCCATTTTCGAATAAGATTTTCCCATTTTTTCAGGAGATCTCAGTGAACCTATGGTAGCCAACACGATACTTCGGGCTTTCTTTGTTCTATGTTTTTGCACAGGCTGACCTCAACGCGTTTTGTGTAAATTAGCTTTTTAGGGGGTTGTTTCAGCCTGTTATCCCTTTTATCTCTTGAACGACGTTACATCCGGAGGGGTTTACGGATTTTTATGTGTAGGCTGGTGACTTGTCTTAAATTTTGCGTAATATTCTTGACTATGATAGAAAATTATGTTGTTAGCATTAAGATCGCCTGTGTACTTTTAAATTTTCTTAATAGAATAAAAATTTTGATAACAAATAATATGATGGGTGGAGTCGTGTCTGTACATATCTGTACCTCCGGTTTCTCGTTCTCAAACAAGCTGTGTTACTGCTGTTAATAGCCGTCACTTGTTTTTTGTATGCGCTTTGGATAACTGGTAGGTGTTAGCAGTAGATTAACAGATTGTTAGTTTACGAGAAACATGTGGTTAGTCAAAGTTCAATCGGAGAATTATTACCCAGAAAAATAAAAAGCCATAAAGTTTTATTCTAATGAAAATGTAAGAAAATAGCACTCTAGCAGTAAAAAGTTGTTAAACTAGAATGATTTATTTACATAATATTATTTATATTTTATGAGAAATAAGTATATTGGCACCCAACGTGGGTCTCGAAATTGTTAAAGCTTACATTAGAAATTAAGTGTTAACTTAAACAAACATCAAGGTCAACGCAGCGAAGAAAATCATTAAACGGTTAATTTTAAAACGACCTCTTACGTAACGGGCGAGCATAACAGGGAACGCAACAAGTAAACTCAACGCTACAAGTATTTCCCCTCGCAGGGTGACTTACCTTCGACGCCGCCGCAATACCACTACATGACCTGCCCTTTGCCGGATCAGAAAACTAGCCACATGGAAAGCACACTCAAATTTTGAAAATAATAAAAAAAAGGAATAAGAATATGTACACACCACACTGGCCGGATGGAAAAAAAGTCTAAAAAAAAAGAAAATTCGGTAATCCAATTACATGAGATTCGAAATTGGAACGCGGACGATCGTCTTTTGTTTTTCGCTGGGCGAACTCTCACTTTTGCTGTGGGTCCCGTGGGCGATTTCACTCTCGCTTCAGGCCAGGGCTCGATGGAGATTCGCGGTGTCTCGCGTTGTATTTTGACAAGGCTGCCGCGCGACCTAATGGGCCGTCTTTTGTACGGGCCGCGGGTCGCGCGCATGCGCCAAATCGATCCGAGCGAAGCCTCCGACCCACAGAATGGGGGGCAGCAGATGTTCTGCTCCAATCTGCCGTTGCGTATTGTAGGAAGGTCCAGTGAAACTTTTGGGGGTTTTGTACTGATCAGTTTTATTAAGAGTCCAACTGTGAAATCCCCAAAAAAATATTCAAATGTTCCATGCCACATATTTAGCGAATATCGAATTTTTTGGACGACGTGTCAAGTTTAACTGGGCTTTTTTGCAATATATAATACATGGAAAAATGTGAGACAGATGAGATATAGGTATGTACGTCTATTTAGATTGCTACAAAAACACGCACAGCTCTATCATGACTTTAAGAAAGTGACTGAATAACTATTTGCGTCACTGGCACAATATAGACGGCAATATTATATGAGCAAATTGTTAAATAGTTGTCTTGTCCAGTCCCTTTTTAGGGTTCCGTACCTCACATTAGTAACGCGCGCAATATAGGGTTCCATAAAAAGAAGGGGTTTTATCTGCTATACTTTCAATGGATTTTGTACGAAGTTATTCTTTTGTAAGTTGGTCGCCTATTACTCGTTAACTTGTAAATCCTACTTAGCCGTGATAGTTTTCCTTTAAGTTTAAAGTGCTACTACCCTGAAGTTTTTGGGCCCGTAATTTAATTTCGAGAGTCATATGTTCGATTAATGGAAAGTCTAGAAATTAATAACAAACATTGTCAAAAATTGTCGCTTTAAAGCAATATTTCGCAAACGGAACTCTAAATAAAAAAAATTCTTCCTTCACCCACAATATTTTTTAAACGACCAATCCAATAATACCCCGCACTATGGCGTAGGCGAGAAAAACAAATTGCATCCCCAATTTAGGTGTAGGGAGGGTACCAAAAAAAAAATCGTTTTTAAGATTTCATTCTACCGTTTTGTTGGCGTGATTAATATATATGTCAGTGCCAAATTTCAGCTTCCTCGTATAATACTAATCGTCTCTGAGCTAGGCCACGGACAGACGGACATGTTGGAACTTCAGGGTCCCTTGACGGCTACGGAACCCCTATAGGATCACTTTGTTGTCCGTCCGTCCGTCTGTCTATCAAGACCCTTTATCTCGGGAACGGGTTGATGAATCGAGTTGAAATTAAAACCATCAAATTAAATACAGGTCTACAGTACCTACCTTGAAGCTGTGAAAAAATAACAACTTCTAAGTTAACGTGAAAAACAAATACGGCCGTTTATGCCGCCAAAAACGTATATTTGGACACTCAAGGAAATCAGGAAATCAAAATTTATAGGGTAGGTACTTTCCGTTAACCTACAACTATGAAATTTGGCAAGTAATATCGTCTTATACTAAAAGTACAAAAAAAAATGTCTGAAGTTCTGGAAAAGCTCGGGAAAAACTGCGAGACTTGATTGCTAAACTATTTATAATATGTAAATACCTACAAATTTGTACGGAACGCTCGGTGGGCGAGTCCGATTCGCACTTGTCCGCTTTTTTTTATTTTTAAATTAATAGTGTTATAATGGTAAGTAGTTTGGATCTTCTGGAGAAACCCATTGCACATCCAAAGGTAAAGAGGTAAGAACCTGACAGGGGTTGTTGTAAGGTTGACATTTCAATAGATTGTCTTCGGCGCACGGATGGTGTGGAGGTGGAAGTTCGACAAATGATACAATGGTGGCACTTGGGAATTTATCATGCCAACTTTGTCCGTTTTGTTTTAGTGTAGTAGGTACAGTTTGGACTTTTTTTTTTATGTAGCCTATATACGTCCCACTAAAGGGCACAGGTCGTCTCTCAGAGAGAGGGACCGAGAGAGAGAGAGAGAGAGAGAGAGAGAGAGAGAGAGAGAGAGAGAGAGAGAGAGAGAGAGAGAGAGTATGAGCTTAATCACCACATGTGCCCACCGTAGATTGGCAATTTCAAGCTCTGAAATATGTGAACACCTCAGACACTCAGGTATGTTTTGAAAAAACCTATTTACTATAAACTCAGGTATCTTTACAATGTTTTCCTTAACAGTTAGCGAATGTTATTGCGACATAACTTCACATGTTAGATATTTTATTTAATAAAACGAATTTTTGTATAATTCATTCTGCCGTCCACTGCTGGACGTAGGCCTCTCCCAAGGCACGCCACTTCCTTTTGTCCTCGGTCATCGAGCCGCTGTCAGCAATCTGCCTCAAATCATCGGCCAATCGAGATGGTGGGCGTCCTACGCTGGTTTCCACTCGAGAGCCTTTGCACTTTGCACCCTATCGACTATCCGTTCTTCGGCACATGTTGCCAGCCCATTGCCACATCAACATACTGATCTTATAGGCTATGGCAATCACCTTGATTATTTGGTGAATTCTCATTTCTCATATGATTCACGGAATAGGCGAGAATCTGTTATTAGCCCTTAGTTACTTATTGTAAGATCAACTATAGATTTATAAGCTGATGATTCTTCAATCTCAATAAATAAATAAATAGTCCGAGAGTGAAACCGTCCTCGGCATTTTGCATTAAAACTTTAGACGAACAAGACAGGTGGCGATGGAACAAACGCCTAACTGACGGGGACGGAAGTGGGGCGACGTGTCGCGATGTGGGAGAAGACTATGTCAGCGACGCTTTAGGACTTAAATACCTAGGTACCTGTTAATAGTGGAACTTTATTGTATTCATAACAACTGAAGAGTATTTAATTTGACTAATTTGCTAGTACGGAAAGTTGCTTGGCCATCTAGATAAACATGAAGGTATGAAACTTTCATGTGATGACGTCACTGTAAAAAAAAAGAAAGGGAGGCGCCACCTTGGCTTATCGTTTTTCTGGCGCGAAGGACGTAATTGTAATTTTGTAAAGAAAATTACTCGAGTACCTAATAATCTTGTTATCTTCTGCAGATTATTCATTGTAATAATGCTAACTAATTGACGATGTGACAAGTATAAATATAAATGTGAGTATGTCTTTAAGTATTTTATTTCAAATAGGGACCTCTGCCACTATTTCCATAGTCAACCATAGGAAAATACAGGTGTGTCCCTTTACAACTATACAACCTGTACTTGAAAAAAAAAAAACGTAAAACATTAATACCGTATTTTCCGTATCTAATATATAAAAGTCTCGTGTCAGTGTTTGTTATCGAACCGATTTTTATGAATTTTTTTGTGTATATTTGGTAGAATAGGTCGTAGTCTAATTAACATGGCAAAATAACGTTTGCCGAGTCAGATACTTTTTATACAAAAATTGTGAACTTTAAGCGGCTTAAATATGTAACTGCATAAATAAAAATAGTAATCATTAAAATTCAGTTTCAAGATTTATTAAAAAATAAAACATATTTGAGAATTTTACCACCGGTTTCGCGAACACAAAAAACTGTTAATCTACTGTGAACAGCTGCCATGTTGTTTTTTTGTGTATGCACTTTTGCCAACTGACAAATGTTAACAGAAGATTAAGAGATTGGTAGTGTACGAGAAACCGGGGAATAAACTTGTGCCTATTGGATTCTTGTGAAGGTTGTTTAATTTATTGATACTGAATAAACAGTCTCCACGGTTTTGAGACATTTTAATAACCCGAAATGGCAGCGAGTTAGAGGCTCAGTATGGTACTTAGTAAAGTATGTATAGTATGTTTTTATTTAATATAAGGTACAATGTACCACTTATTGGCGTCAAGAGATGTATTTTTTTTTTCAGTTTCAAAAAGTATCCATTTATTTCTAATGTTTCTGAGAAGCATTCATGGACCATTTTTACAATCTTTAGTTGAGTGCATAGAATTGATAATGCCAGACTCGTCTGTTATCTATAATTCTCATGGTTACAACTATAGCCATAACCTTTTTTGGTTAATGTATTCTTTAAGTAAAAAATTACTCGCATCTCCGGTAAGCTTATATATTATCTTCTGGAATCTCATTGTGCTTGTCATCAGTGCTGAAAAGCGCCAAATTCCTTGCTCCTCACCACTTCAAACCGGCAAACCGCGGAGGGTTCACGTAATGATTTCCAGTTTTATTTATATAAAAAACGATTCCTTAAAACACTTTTCAATAGTCTGTGGTAAGGGAAACCAACCACAAGATGGACAGATGACCTCATCCAAGTGGCAGGAAGACGCTGGATGCAGGCCGCTTCCAACCGGTCTTTTTGGAAATCCATGGAGGAGGATGTTCAGCAGTGGACTTCTTGTGGCTGAATGATGATGATGATGAAAGGAAACTTTGACATCTTTACCACATACTATTTGAACTGCATTTGAGGACTGTTTTAGAGCCGCATACTCTCTCTATCTCTCTGGGAGATGGTTCGCATGTGCCCTCACGTGGGACGCAACACGATGCCTAAGGTTTTTTGTATAAGCAAAACTGTATCTGCAAAACATTGTAGGTATGTATTGGAACAGAAAATGCATTTTGGCACTAATATAAAAAAAAAAGTGTTTCACTGCAGACATTGAAAATATTCAATTCGAGAAATAGCACTGCTTTCGCTTGACGACCTCGTGGCGCAGCGGTAGTGCATCTGCATACCATGCGAGAGGTCCCAGGTTCGAATCCCGGCTGGGGACAAAAAAACCCCAGGTCTTGGATGTTTACATGTTTGTGATGTCGTTGTTTCTGGTTCCACGACACAGGGTATCCTAGTGTGGGCCCAGAAGCAATGTATGTGCCTGTATGTAAATGTTTGTTTGTTTGTTTGTTTGTTTGTTTGTTTGTTTGTTTGTTCGCAAATTCCCCAATATCCCCACGACCCAAAACCCTCTCTACCTAACCTTCTGTTATAGGTAGCAACACTGAAATCGTGTAAATAGCACAGAGAAAATAATACTACGAGGTATGCCAACTGTCCATAAAATACCTTGACACCAAAATAGAATAGGTAGTTATTTTTTGCTTCTTTTCCTGTAGGTAAACTATTGCTCAGTAGAACTCTGTAATATTTAATAAATATATCCAGGAAAACGCAAATACCGAGTTAAAAGCACGATTTTAAATACCAAACAGTATACAAAAAATTTCAAACACGAACTTTAAGTCGAGTATAGAGTCAAGCGAATTTCACGAAATATCTACTTAACCATTTAGTGTATGTAGCCTGTATAATTTGTCATTATAAGCAGCATATATTCGTAGTGATTGAGCCCATACTCAGAGAGAGAACGCGTGCCCACTGTGGATTGGCGATTGCAAGCACTGAGTTTTGTGAATAGCTCAGACACTCAGGTTTCCTCACGATGTTTTCCTTCACCGTTAGCGAGTGGTATTGCTACTATTAACTTCATTTGCCAATAACACTTTAAAAAACCTCTTTACTGTGTCTCTGAGATTTATGAGAGTCCTGAGCTTGAAAATAACAATAGAAAACCATTGTTATTCTCAACGTCAGGACCGAAGAGGCTAAAATAAAAGAATAAAAAATATTCTTATAAAGATTATTCCGTCTATTTATACTTAAGTATATACCCAGTAAAATATTTAGATATCAGTATTGAATTCTTAGTTCAGCTATCGGCAATAAGTATACAAACTCACAACTTAGGTGAAGTAGTATTTACATTATAATGGAACTCAATAGCTGTAGTAGCTCATTGGCAAAACCCTGACCTCACATATTGTGGGAATATTTAGCAGCAATACCACTTGCTAAATGTCAATGAAAACATCGTGAGGAAATCCTAGAGTCTAAGGTGTTCATATATGTCAGCGCTTGCTACGTAGAATGGCCCAACTACGAGGGTAAGTGTGGAAATCTCTTGCATAACTACTATGGTACATGTAATATGTCAGTAGAATCTTAATGCTTACCTGATGACAGCAACCCCACATGCTCCTGTGATGGCACATTCATCATCACTCCGTTATCCAATGCACTGAAAACACATGTGAAAAAACATTATGAGTTACAATGTCACTATCAAAGATAACATTACAATGAACAATGTTAATTATGTGCAATGCAGTGCCCAATTCAGTAAGCCCTATGCACAATGTATTATTGAATTAATGCAAAACCTGGAAAATACATCCTCAATACCAATATTTTATTGGAAGTGGTTCGATGGGGAACTTGTATCATACTTAGATTGGAGTGACCTTGTTTAATACCATAATAATAATAATTTATTTGTACAGTCTATAATTTTTATCTTAGCCTAAATACACTGGTTGTTTGTACACATTATCACTATAAAATTCGAACTTCTGACCCCTAAACTAGATAAGAACCTGTCTTAGAGATTGTTGGTTCTCCAACTGCTATTGGTCTACAACTATATTTTGAGAATTACGTAACAGTCAAATAAAATAACTAAAATACTTGGCACAAAATTAAATTGAAATATAATTGGAAAACTAAATTGAGTTTATTGTCAAGTTCATGTAACCATTCTGTTAATTAATTTTTTACTACTTATTTTAGTAGAGTGTAAATTGGTGAGACTTTATAATTTATTTTTTTTATAAAACAGAGCTAAGAGGTAGGAACTGGCGACTGGCAAATGCAGCACAGCAGCCTTAATTTAGCAAACTTCTGAAGTATGCATTTGAAATTATGAGAAAGCAAAGGTCTATTTGTTTAGCATAACCTATGACTTATATTAGTATTAAAATGACTGTTTGTTTCTAAAATAAATCAAATAAATAAATAATAAATTGTTTTCACACTTCTTCTTCTTCAAGTAGTGCTATGATGGATACTGAAGATATTCTTTTCAGTTTTTTCAATAACTCTGTAGAAATATTTTTCATTCAGCTAAGCTGTCGCCAGATAGGTGTTCAACCTGTAAGATTATGACAATGAAAACAACAATTGAAAACTATTGTTATGGTGGTCCGATCGGGCCCTTACAGATCAAAATTATATGACTGAATAATAATTGTTGATTTCTCTGCAAAAAATGCAATAAAATTTATAAATATCAGTAGACCAATATCATACATCCCACCTACTGATCAAAAATTATCACAAGATCTTGCTATTTAAGTGTCATTAAGTGTAACTGATTAAGCAAGTTGTTAGTCACCAAGCTAATTGTTCTTGTGAGTTTCCCAGTGAATTGTCTACCAGTACACAATAAGCAACATCTGTTACAACTGCAGATAAGGCAGTAAATACCTTCTCAAAGGCAGAGCAGTTAAATATTTCTGATGTTCCTTGATGTTTTTGCTTGCACTGGAATAAATCTATTAAGTATCTCGTATGATTAAGGAGTGCCCCGGTAATAACTACCACCACTAATGAAAAAAAAACTTTCGCCTTTTCATCTATGTAATGAGATGATTTATACAGCATCAAGTGACACCTTCACTCACACTAGATAAGAGGAAATGGAGGGACCACTTGGATGCTGCAGTGCCTCATCTAATGGAAAAAATTATCTTCTTTATGACATTTTTTACAAAATATGAACATTATAATCTCAATAACAGTAGGTTGGTGGGTAAAGTTGAGTGAGAGCTATCTTCATGATAGATAGGTGTATATGCTGTATAATATGTGAATAACTCCCAACTGGATCTTAGTGACAAGTTCAGTAAAGATAGTCAAGCCATTTCGAAAACCCCTGTAATCATTACTCGCCAATAAAAATAGAGTAGACCACACTGTTGAACTATTGTGTTATTGTTTTGGGTCAAATGACATTCAAAGAACAGATCATTGAACCCAATTCGAGGTTGTATTGTAACATAAATGTCAAGTTATGCATTCTCCAATAAAAACCCAAGCTTTGGAAAAATGAAATACATGCTCCTAGACTAGGGTTGGCAATATTAACCAGTTATTTCATTGTAGAATGCACCAAAATACTCACCTTAGAAATTCGCAACTTAGGTGAACTCATAAGCAAATAGTCATTGCTCTGTAAAACCGATCGTATCTCCGAAAACGCGGCTCACACGCACTTGTTCTCAACAGTTACACAAAAACATTAGAACAATGGGGTCTAAATTTTATGCGAATACACTTTCACATTGGCACAGTCGAAACGGGCTGAATGAAATGAACAAACTACATAATATTGAGGTAGCAAACCAACCACCTACACAACACAGCCGAAAAACAGTTAGCCCAAACTTAGCATATCTATACACCCTAAAGAGAAATTATTTACTGTCCTCAAGGAATGCCGGGCTAGAATTTTACAATATTGTGATGAATTACTTTGACCTAAAGTTACAACATGAAGTTAACTTTGTAGAAACATCGAAAAAAGTTTTGCGTCGACGACTCCACTTGACAACGCCGACATTGGCAATGATACCAATGTGAAAAACATTACAATAATCACGGGAATGGGAAGTGAAGAAGAGGACTATCCACATTACAACGGGCCGGCGACTTGCAGGCGGCAAGATTGAAATTTTTGTGAACATAAAATTTTTTATTTTTTTTTATGATTATGCATGGCAGTCTTGTTCTTGAGCTGCTCATCACCACACTCCGAAGTATTTAGATCAAGTACTTTAGCCCAAATTCTAGCTGTGACTCTGAGTAAAACGCAGTAACTTAAAGTCGTAACTATGTTTATACCTAGACCTGAGTGGCTAAGTAGTCCTTAAAAATATCATTAGAGCTGATGATCCTCAATCTACAGGTGTCGCGAATCATCGCGAATGCATGTCATGATACCGGATACTCTGTGAGTAGTTTGGATTATTTTTTCGGTGGTGGGGCTATGAAGGCAAGATGGCGAAAAAGTGCGGGACGAGTGAGAGACGTGTGGAGAAAAGGGTGGTGCACAAGAGCAATTTGGTGAGATCGTTTTATATTGTATCTGAAATAATGAATCTAGAGATTTAGAGAAAGAGAGAGAGAGATGGTAAAAGAGTTGAGAGTGTAAATCTTGAACGAGCAGAGTATCATCTTGTTTTTGTGGTAGAGTTTCCACGCGGAGGTCGAGGCAGGCTATGAGGGGTGGTTTGGAGGCCTGTGGGGGGCCAAGAGTGGCTTCCCCCTCGTTCATTGTGACTAAGAGAAAGGAGAGAGTTAAAGAGATGTCGCGTTGGATGATGTGACCCATAAAGAGGATATACATACTGCACTTTAGCTATGTGTAGATATTCTCAATATAATCCCGTGTAACCCAAATCCTTTGTCGCCTATGTTTGTTCATTCATACCTTGGCACATGTTTTCGGTTAGCGTTATAATATATATCGTGGCGACAAAATGGTGGAGGAGCTGGGATCGAGAGACAATTGATAGACAGCGATGAATCACTCGGTACAACTTTACCCACAAACCGTATATAGAAAGTGAAAGTGTGACGCGAGGTGTTAAGGTGGACAGTGGTCACTAGAAAGAAAACGACGTGACACTGTTTAAAGAGGTCAAATGGACAGTGGTCACTAGAAAGAAAACGACGTGACACTGTTTAAAGAGGTCAGATGGACAGTGGTCACTAGAAAGAAAACGACGTGACACTGTTTAGAGAGGTCAGGTGGACAGTGGTCACTAGAAAGAAAACGACGTGACACTGTTTAGAGAGGTCAGGTGGACAGTGGTCACTAGAAAGAAACGACGTGACACTGTTAAGAGAAGTAAAGTACGCAGAGGTCACTAGAAAGAAAACGACGTGACACTGTTGAGAAGTTAAGTAGGTACGCAGTGGTCACTAGAAAGAAAACGTCGTGACACTGTCATTAAGAGGTTAAGTAGGCAGTGGTTACTAGAAAGAAAACGATGTGACACTTGAGAGGATACGCACGCGGTGGTCACTAGAAAGAAAACGACGTTACACCGTTTAGACCGTAATCGAGAGTTGCGATTGTTCGAGTCAAGTAGGTACACTCCTTTTATAATGTTACCTAACAGAATCTAAAGTATTTTGGAGACAGAGTTAGTAGATGATGATCATCAATCTGCGATAAAGAGAGTAGACATTTTATGTTAAGTGCACTGCAGTTGCATAGATTTGCAGATTTCGAAATAATTTCCTCTGAAACCTATTTTAAAATCCATCAATCATTTGTATTGTAAACCCACGCACCAGAATTAACAATATTTCAGTTGGCTAAACTGAGTTCTTTGTTTTCAATGTAGAATTCTCTTCTTTCAAAATCCGTAAGAAATCTAAAGTTGTACTTATTTCTTCTTACCGAGAAGTCAGTCTATTTACTACATGTATAAATCAAACCTTTTTAATGAAACTGCTTTTACCCTAATTTTTGGTTTCTAACCTTTTACGCTTAAAAGGGTTTATGGACGGTAAAGAGTATTAGATGATTAGTAACATGTAGGTGGAATTGAGTATAGAAAACAGACTGTCTTGTCTATAACTATTATTGTTTATGGTCAGTCATTCGCAGTTCCGGTTTGCATGTATTCTATTTCTTTTCTCGGTTTACTACACTAGAAAACTTTCGCCCACGAATGACGTAGTTTTTTACTCTTTCTGTCTCTTTCGTACACAGCGTGTAGGTAATGACGGCGAGGGTGATCGCGCCTAGAAGCGTTTGTAGTGTGAGGGGTGCGATGAACGAAATCAAGTTTGGAAGGGGACGGCTAAATTACCTAGGTACTTTGAAAATATTCTCGTAGAGCGAACGAAGTTTTATTTATCGCGACCGTCAACCGACATTTTCTTTTTCGCTCGTTTACCTTTGCCGGCTGGTTGGGAATATGGATACCTAATTTGTGAATTTTTCTTGAGGAAACCATTAAAACGTGAGTATTATGGCTTATAAATTGATTTCCAAACAGAATTACCTACTACGTACCAATGAGAACTAGCAAGAAAGTTTGCGTCCCTACCGGTACTGCGTGGCGGCGTAGTTGGTTACATAGTAGGTAATAGAAGGATTGTAAAATTCGAACGTTGATGTTTTGTTGTTGACTGGCCAGCGCCTTTTGTGGAATCCGACCTGTTAGATCAGAAATTCATAGAAAATTTACGAATCTACCACCTAGCAAGTTAGAGAAATACAAAAAAAAAACCTAATTTCCAGTTTGAATCCTCGTGGCCCGAACACAGGGCAAGGCTTTAAGAGGCCAAACGCAGCGCTTTTCACTAATAGCCTACCGGTCATCTAAGAGGAATAAAGGTACAGCGCTGGAGGCCGTAGAAGGACTAGCGACTACTAATGACAACTATGATATTGCCATAGACACACTTACTAGACGGTATGGCAGCAAGTACTTCCAAATCGACGCACACTATGAACAATTAAACAAGATGGAAAAGGCTTCACACACTCCATCGGAGTGTCGAAAGACACTGGATAAGATTGAGAAAATACTTAGGGTTCTTCAGTCCCTTGGAGAAAACATAGACAATAACCACCTCAGACTATCAATAATGAATAAATTTCCAGACAAGATAGTTTACGAACTCAATTTGAACTTACCAGATCAAAGTGTTAGGTCCATCAGAAACAGATTAGAATATATTGTTACAGCAATGGAACTTTCCAAAAGGTCAGTATTCTCTATAGAAACCGAAGTAAATCAAAACAAATCTGCAGCCCCTTCAGCTTCCACAGAAGCTTTATATGTAAGGGATGGTATCAATAGCAGGGAACCTCGCAACAGAGTACCAGTTCAGAATAGGAGACAGTTTCTCAAGCATAGGCAAGAAAAAAGAGCTCCTTCTAGGAGCCATTTTGTTGCATCCAGCCGAAAGAGGAAGTGGGAAAGTGACGACACAGCAGTGAAAGCAAAGAAATCCCGAAAAACCTGCGTCTTCTGTGGCGGAGATCATTTCAACGACCAATGCACTGTGGTGGAAAGTCTACAGCAGAGAAAAGCAAAACTTGGCAGAAGGTGCTTCATCTGCTTCAAAGAAGGTCATGGTGCCAAGTTCTGCAAGCAAAGAAAGCCGTGTTACCACTGCACTAGAGCGCACAACCGCGCCTTATGCCCTCAGGCATCTAGTAAGAAAACAACTTATAATGAACCTGTGTTGAACACAACCTCCAAGGCCATTAATACCAAATCTTGGTTACAGACAGCAACGGTAACAATAAAGAACAATAACAAGCATCAAGCATGCAGATTGCTTCTTGACTCTGGAAGTCAAAGGAGCTACCTCACAGCATGGATGGCGAGACGACTAAAGCTGGATACAGACACTGAAGATTCCCTCATGATCTATACCTTTGGCTCAGAGAAACCAACAGAGACAACTAGTCCTTCAGCACAAATCAATCTAATCACAAAGAGAGGAACACAAAAGTCTATAAGAATAAATATTGTTCAACACATAACTGACCGGGTACCTATTCAACCGAAGGTAAAGATTTCTGTAGATATAATGGCTGATGATGATACCACGGGTACAGGTATAGACCTACTGATAGGCAATGACTATTATTTTTCATTCATGAGAAATGAGATGATACAGATAGAAGAAAATCTATACATGATCAACACAGATTTTGGATGGATGCTGTCAGGAAGCTCTAGCATGGTTAACGAAGAAAATACTCTATCCATCATAACATATTGCCAATGTGATCCTAGCTGTCCATATCTTACAGAACCAGACCTTCCAATGAGGAACATAGACATCAAGTTCCTATGGACACTGGAAGGTATCGGCATTACTGACTCCCCAAAGTCCAACAGAGAAGAAGAGGCTGTAAAGCATTTCAATGAAACTGTAGTATATCAGGAGGGCAGATATTTTGTGAAGTGGCCGTGGACTCAATATCCACCTGACTTACCCACCAACTTTGGACTAGCTTATGGAAGACTAAAAGGCCTTTGTCAACGATTGGACCTCTCAACACTGCAAGAATATTCGACAATCCTGAAGGAGCAGTTAGATGCTGCTGTAATAGAGACTATAGAACCAACAACACCCTGTCAGACATCTCACCCAGTCCATTACCTACCGCACCATATTGTAAAGCAGAAAGGAAAGAAGAGCCGAATCGTTTATGACGCATCTGCTAAGATGAAAAATCAAAATAGTCTCAATGAATGCATGTTCCGAGGTCCCTGCATGCTTGAAGATCTCACAGCATTGCTACTCTCATTCAGAACAAACCGAATAGGGGTAATTGCAGATGTGGAGAAGGCGTTTCTACAAGTCGGCTTACAAACAGAAGATAGAGATGTCACCAGATTTCTTTGGTTAAAAGATCCCAAACAACCTGTGTCTATGCAAAACCTCCTTCATCTGAGATTCTGTCGCGTTCCATTTGGTGTAATATCCAGCCCTTTCCTGCTGACAGCCACTATTCGTTACCATTTGTCAAGAACAAACAATGCCCTGTTAAGCAAAATAGCTGACAAATGCTATGTAGACAATTTAGTTACTGGAGTAAATTCCAGAAGTGAAGCCTGTGCCTTGTACCTGGAGACAAGATCAGTTTTTCAAGATATTTCGATGAACATCAGGGAATGGACTTCTAATGATAAAGGATTTATCATTCAAATTCCTGAACAACACAGAATGACCCAAACTGAACAAGTCAAAGTCTTGGGATTGATATGGAGTGTGAGAAAAGACACTCTCCAACTTAATCTAAATAAAGAAGTTTTCAAAGAGGAAGAGCTGAAGAACAGTCAAAACAAGAAAGGAGTGCTGAAGACCATAGCATCTTTCTACGACCCATGTGGCTATGTAACACCCCTAATATTACCAGCTAAAATACTTTTACAACAGCTGTGGGAACAAAAGTATAAATGGGATACCACTTTGTCTGTAGAGCTTAACCAACAGTGGAACAATATAGTAGATAACCTCCGAACAGCAAAACAGATAGAGATCCCGCGCTACGTCGGAAGCCCGAAAACTACTAAAGCCTCATACGAACTACACTGCTTTACGGACGCCTCGAAAAACGCCTATGCTGCAGCAGTGTACCTGCGAGTCGATGACGGCCAGCAAATAAAAATAGAGCTCATGATGTCAAAATCACGTCTAACCCCTATTCAAGAGAAAGAAAGTTTAAAAATTCCAAGACTAGAGCTGCTTGGACTCGTCATTGGAAGTAGATTGCTGGCATATGTAAAGAACAGCATAGACTTGAAGATCTCCAAGCAATACTTGTGGACCGACAGTATAATTGTCCTCAGCTGGATGAAATCAAATAAGTTGCTTCCACCATTTGTTGCAAGACGAGTCGAGGAGGTGAAGCGAAATACATCTGTTGAGATGTGCTATATTAACACAAAGTTAAATCCAGCCGATATAGCAACTAGACCTGAACTTTGGCATAAACAAGATTTATGGTTCCATGGACCACAATTCCTCACCAAAGAAAAGAGATTTTGGCCAGATGAGACGGTTATACAGAACTCGGCTTGTGTGGCCGTGGAGGGTCTGGACGCCATGCTTCCAGAAGTTTTGACAAACAAAGAAGACGTTCGTTCTGATAGACTGTATCAGCAAGATGACATCACCGTAAATCTGGACACAGCGACTCATGAGAGTGTTAAAGAAATTCGCAGATTACAAGCTCAATACTTTCCTGAAGAAACTCAAGGAAAACAAACACACTTGACAAGAAATCTAGGACTTTTCTTTGACGTTGATGGTATTCTGAGATGTCGGGGTCGTATGACGCATACAGAATGGTCTTACGATATGAAGCACCCAATCTTAATCCCCAAAGATAGCGATTTCACAAATAAAATCATTAGAGAAGCTCACATTAACAACTATCATGTGGGAGTGGCCCATACTTTGAGCATCATAAGGCAGTTATATTGGATACCTCAAGGAAGAGCGCAGGTACAGAGAATCTTAAAGAAATGCCCTCAGTGTATTAAACATAGCGGTGGACCATACAAAGTACCTCAAACGCCAGCTTTGCCAGCAGAACGTGTGAACTACACTACACCTTTCACATATACCGGCATAGACTATTTCGGACCTCTATTTGTAAACACAAGCAATGGTAAAGAGAAGAGATGGGTTTGTCTATTTACTTGTCTGGCAGTGCGAGCAATCCACCTAGAGATAGTGAGAGACTTATCGGCCGAAGAGTGTCTTCTTGCTCTTAGAAGATTTATCCCTTCCAGAGGACTTCCCAAGCTTATCGTGTCAGATAATGCTCTCCAATTTAAGTTGACTTCCGAGGTATTGTCTAGCTCATTCTGTATACAACAAAAAATTCAATGGAAGTTCATTCCACAACTAGCTCCTTGGCATGGTGGTTTCTATGAACGTCTGGTTGGTCTTGTCAAGCATTGTCTGAAGCGAACGTTAGAGAAACATCTCCTGAGAGACAACCAGTTGTCAACCATCATGAAAGAAGTTGAAGCAGTAATAAACACAAGACCTCTGACCTGTGTCAGCTCAGACCTAGATTATATTCTGAAGCCAGCAGATTTCCTCACATTGGGAAAATGCCTAGTTACCGAGAAATCAGACAGTGTAACGCTGCCATATTGCACAGTCACCAAGCAGGGCTTGATCGAGAGCTGGCGAAGAGGCCTAATCATAATAAGTGAATTTAAAAATATGTTCGTTGGTCAATACCTACAAAACCTACGTGAGAAGTACAAACAGTCCTACGGACAGCCCAGAGTAGTTTCAGAAAAGTCACCATGCATAGGAGATATTGTCCAGATCAAAGATGACTCTAAAAACAGAGTGAACTGGAAAGTCGGGAAAATTACGTCACTTGTGAAAGGATCTGACGGTCAGTGCAGAGTTGCAAAGGTGAAAGTTGGAGCCACCGAATTTACGCGTTCCATTGGACACCTGTACCCTTTAGAAGCAGAACCGAATGCACCCGAGACGGCTGAGACAGTTCCACCTGCGGAAAAGGACTTAAGAACTGCAGTGGAACAGAATCCGGAACCAGTTGATGCCCGCATGGAGAGGTCGAATAGAAAATTTTGTGCACCGAGAACAGACGGAGATGAGTTGTTAAGTCAAGTTGAGAATAATAACGTAGAGTTAGACAAAAGTAACCCTGAGCACGAGTTAGAAGTCGAGGACTCTAGCAATGACTTGAACAAAACTAGTGTTAGAACAGAGATTCCTTGCCAAGAGCAAAGTAAGGACTGTGGTAGTGTAGAGTTCCATTACAGAGAGACTGAGTTGGGTAATGAAGATGCGGCCGTGGAAGCCTACAATGCCCAAGAAGTAGAGACAATAGAGAGCAGAACGAGGAGAGCCGCGGCCATTAAAGCGAGAGAGAAGATCGCTGAATGGACGCGGCAACTGATTGCCATGCTCTGACTTCTCCGGCCGTTCGGGAGTGTCGCGAATCATCGCGAATGCATGTCATGATACCGGATACTCTGTGAGTAGTTTGGATTATTTTTTCGGTGGTGGGGCTATGAAGGCAAGATGGCGAAAAAGTGCGGGACGAGTGAGAGACGTGTGGAGAAAAGGGTGGTGCACAAGAGCAATTTGGTGAGATCGTTTTATATTGTATCTGAAATAATGAATCTAGAGATTTAGAGAAAGAGAGAGAGAGATGGTAAAAGAGTTGAGAGTGTAAATCTTGAACGAGCAGAGTATCATCTTGTTTTTGTGGTAGAGTTTCCACGCGGAGGTCGAGGCAGGCTATGAGGGGTGGTTTGGAGGCCTGTGGGGGGCCAAGAGTGGCTTCCCCCTCGTTCATTGTGACTAAGAGAAAGGAGAGAGTTAAAGAGATGTCGCGTTGGATGATGTGACCCATAAAGAGGATATACATACTGCACTTTAGCTATGTGTAGATATTCTCAATATAATCCCGTGTAACCCAAATCCTTTGTCGCCTATGTTTGTTCATTCATACCTTGGCACATGTTTTCGGTTAGCGTTATAATATATATCGTGGCGACAACAGGTTCTTTTAGTATTAATACTAAATCTAATCAGGTCCAGAACGGGTTAGCCATGTATTTAGTCATTATATTTTTTAAGTTCCAAATAATTCTCGCAAAAGAACATTCCCGGGAGAAGTTCTCGAAAATTATCGGGCTTAAAGAATTTTCATCAGTAGCTAGTAGTATAGTAAGACCTTTTACATACTTCGACACATTTATAGAAATTTCCAATTAGAGATTTTTCTGTCCAGCAGCGGAGCCTTTTGATTCATAATACGTAAGCATAAATAGCATCTCAAATTCAAGAATACTCAAAGTGCCTCTTGAATTATTCAATGCATTTAATGATTTTTTAGTAGATGATGATAAAGTGATGGCAACTGGCAAACGCTGGTCTCTGCCTACTCCCAAGGGATACAGGAGTGAGTTTATGTAAGTATTAATTTAAACAGTACCCAGAGGCTGCCCGTCACGAGCCCAACGTGAGTTTATGTAATACTAGCTGTCCCGGCGAACTTCGTACCACCTCAGAATCCGTTTATATGATTTTTGCACAACGCCATCTATTTTTAAAACACATCGTTCGCTCGCACAACGCTATCTAATTTAAGCTTAAAATAAATACTATCCCACGAGAACGCATTACCGGGATATCAAGTACGCTATGTCTCAATTCAAGTATTTGTCTATCTGTACGCCAAGTTTCATGTAAATCCGTTCTGCCGTTATTGCGTGATTGAGTAACAAACATCTTCACAAACTTTCACATTCATAATTATAAGTAGGATTATTACATAGAATAGCCGTAGGCTTAAGACAGGTTTTCAACATTTAATTTACCTTACCATTTACCTTAAGCTTGTGGCTACTAAGATATTCAGCCAATTAGAAATATATTTTGCTAACCCTATTATATACATGCCTAATTATTTTAAGCGGAAAAAGCGCAAGCGAAGGAGGTCCAGGATTCTCTCCATCGTCAGACACAGCAGAAACTTGGCAAATCCAGTTAATATACTGGCAACATTGATCTAGAATTGCGTTTTGCAAATGCAAGGCTCTGGCAAAAACGAAATAAATGCAAACTATTAGGGTGCCAGTCTACTGTTTGGTGCCAGCCAGTAGTATTATGAAATCTGTGGTAGTGGCCAGTACACACTTTTCCGCGAGCCAGCGAGTTTGTTTTGCGGGTTTCCACGACAAACCTGCATAAAACCCACAACTCTGATCTCTTTATCGTCTGTGCAACTCTGCATTTCAACAAACTTCCAGATATACACAGCTTTTCCGAGGGTCAGGTAATTAGAAGAACCTGACCTGACTAGACCTAAAAGTTTAAAAGTAGTGCTTTTTACAGTTAGTTTTACTTAAAACTAAAGAAATTGATGTAGTGCAAAGCAAAAACAAAACGAAGCGCGCATTCTTTCAAAAAATGCAATCGAGCTAGTAGGTACTGCCTCTCTGAATCTTTGATGGTCAAGCACCAAGAATGGCAAGAGTTTGATAAAAGGATGTCTCTATCGTGAGCTAATGGGGGCTGGGTACATAATTAGAAAAAAATACATCAAAGAACGTGACCAAATATTTTATTTACTGTACAATCGATCACGCACCGGTGTTCAAGAGAACAACCTCTTCAAATTGATATATCACTTGATGTGGACTGTATAGACAACGGCACATGAAGCGTAACATACAGGAAAATCAGCTTTATTGCATTGGAACCAGAGGTTAATCTAATTAATCCGTAGCTAACTGTTATTAAATTATACAACCGAGAATACAGTTTTTTGTAGGTACAGTACATGCAGTACAAAGATACAGTCGACAGCACAAATTAACCCTAACATTTGAATGGCAGAGTCATCCATAACGTAACTGACTAGAGTGCACACAATTTGTGCCGTGTAAAGATTGATTGCTGTTACGTACTATTTTTCAAACACCGTACCATACCACTGGTGCAATACTATAAAAACTCGATCATCTGCCCTTTACAAAAGACTATCTAAAGGGTGTTCAGTTTCTTTTTCTCCAATATGATCTAGATTTTTAAATGGACACCTAGTTTTACTTGTAACGTTCAACAAGTAATTTTGAATGGAATTGAATTTAACGCCCTGTATGAACGTCACGTCTCACGTCTTCTCAGCATCTTTACGAACATATTTTCGAAACAAAAGGAACAATGTCTTTGAAATCAACGGCTTAGGAGATATTGAGGTTCATAGTAAGGATTGTTTGTATATTTTTGGAGAAATGCATCTAGCAGGTATAGAATAACGAACATTTCTTCTAAAGGATCCGAACCATATCGTTATTTCTTTCTTCAAGCTTTCTTTTAGAAATATAATAGATAGATTACTCTTTGTTGCACAGCAGTAATTTGTCTAGTTCTTGGTAGTGTACAATAATTAGTAATTTGAAATTTCGTTGACATTGAAGTAAATTGCGCGCTGGTTTATATTGACACTCCGTATCATAAGTACGTTGAAAGTTATTGCGTGGTAACATTTTTTTTTATAGTTTTGGTGTTCAGTATGCGCAACTTTCAAATCGAGCATTATTTTTTTTAACACCGTGTATAATCTACACCTAATACCTACACTTTCTGTAGAAAGCAAACTATTTTTTAAATACGGACATAAAATTGTAAATAAGGACGGTTTTTCATGAATTAATAAGACCAATTTTAAAAACCTATTTAGAGGCTAAAAACTCCACCCATTCCGGGACTTGAACCCGCGACCTCTGGCTTACCGTACCAGGGCTCTCCCAAGTTAGCTAATGGGCCTTTTTTAACCTCTAAATAGGCTTTTAAAATTGTCCTCAGCACGGGTTAGTGCAACAAAAAAAATATAATTAATGAGACCAACAAAAACTAAACAAAAAAAAAGTATGTATTTTAACGATTTTTGTCAACAGTAGGCGGCAGGTGGACCATGGCAATAAAAGAGAGGCCAAGAGCAGGACGACAGTCAGTGGGCAGACCAGCATCCCAATGGTTGGATGCGGATGGCAAGGGGCCGCATTTGATGCGGTGCACAGATGGCATGTGGAGGAAAAGGCCTATACCCAGCAGCGGGCAGCGGTAGGCTAACGAACGAATGACGAAATTGGAAGTATTCGTTTAGTCACGAAAGCAAATAGTATTAGTACAATCGGCAGCACATCAACCTTTATATTTTAGTTGCAAAGTCGCCTGTAACGCCACGGAGTAGAGCGCACGGGTATAAATCATATGGAGGTCAGTGAATAGAAAGCAAACGGGGGCCTTCAGTCACTTGAAGGTGCTCCATAAGGTTCTGCAGCGCCACCAATTAAAAAAACCCTCTTTTACAGATGTCGTTTGCCAAGTGTCTTACTAATGTTACTTGCACAAAAAAATGTTTTAATATAATCGAAGAGATGGCCTCTTAAACGATAAATAAACGTGGTTATTTTTTTTCGCTACGACTAATACTTTTCATAATGTGACCTGTCAGTCATTATAAACACGAGGTACAAAAATGCGCCATACACATCGGAATCAAACTATGACGTCATAATTTGTACGTAACACCTTATAATGTAAGAAGCGTTTATCAATATTCCAGTTATCTCGTAAAATTGTGGTTTTATGCATATACACCCTTTTTAAAACGTTTAGAATTAAATGAAAAAACTAAATGTAATATTTTTTTGTTTATTAGAGTTACCTGATTTTACGCATTTTTTTTTTTGGAACCCGGAAAAGTATATTGTTATGGTTTAATTTTTTTTATTCGTCTTGAGTTTTTTTCTATCCTATGGTATAAGATCATTGCCGCTTCAATCTAAGTTTGACGTAAGTTCCAGATTGTGATTTTTAGGATCGACCACAGATAACCTAAGGCTATAAATCTGACCATTTACCAGCATTTCCGCTATAAAACGGCCGTTTTTGGCGCATGTATATTTATCTAAGCCCAGGTCCTTGATCCTAGTTTCTCGGTGGTGGGTCCTAAAAATAACACTTACAAGAATGAGAGATTTGTAAGTAAATTTTTGCAAAAGCAACCTGCAGACGATGATGAGGTGCAGATTGTAGGCATACTCTCATCATACGGAGTATACCACTAACCAGCGAAGTGTCAGTTAACTCATTCTGTCTAGATTTTTTGGAAGAGAATACTCTGTTTTAGGATACCACCAATTATGAAAACGAAGTAGGGTAGTGATAAGCCCGAAGGACGATGCCAACGAAAATACGCAATTGTATTTCTTATGGGTTGAAGAGTCTGGTGGGAAGTGAATGTGATCGGTAAGTGACGGCTGAGTCACAATGGGCTTAGATAGATCGATTAAAAAAACAAACTGTCATATTTTACTGCTATTAAAGTTGGGTTTATCAGGGTCATAACAAGTGGCAAAACGCGGTATACGCCTATCCCTCCGGGATACAGGCCTGAGTTCATGTATGTACAACAGTTGGATTTAAAATGCAAGTACTTCATCTGCATTTGTAACGGTTCTGGCCTACGAATAATCCAGCCTAGATAGGGGTCGGCGAAAATGTTGTCGCATGACCAGAACATTTCTCAGACAACACAGAAATAATTAACTGAATGTATGGGCATACCAACACCAGGAAAGAAAGAACAGAAAATGGCGTGCTCTGGGGTAGGCCTATGTCCAACAATGAGTACGGACTGATTGATTGATGGGCATAACAATGAAGGGAAGTGGCGGTGAAAAAGGGTTTCGGAGCAAGCACCGAAACTGAACGCCAATTACTAAAGTGTTCTTACGCCTCCTCGGACGTGTTGCAAAAATGTCTGGAAGGTGGTTGTTCTGCTCATGAAGACAAACAACTTTCATTATGAGATCAGCTCAGCACGGGCAGTACGATGGCGCAAGTCACGCGTTTTGTGGCGCTAAGATGTCAGAATTTGACAATATACTGGTAAGTCGCGGCTTTTGACGTTAAAATGCGCGACTCGCGTCGTCGGGCTACCACGGCAGGAGGGATTAGATTAGAACACTAGGAGGGAATAGGAATTACGTAACTGTCCACTGTATCCTAGGAATAAAAAAACCATAGAAGTATATCTTCCTACAAAATTCACTCTCAAAAACGGACCCTGCCTGTCCTCTCGATTAGTTTGTACCAATGAAATGAGTGCAAGATGTGCTGTAGAGTACATCGCTCTTTGATTGGTTCATTCTGTGCGCCATGCGTGACGACGTGAACGTTGATTGGGCGACAGTAAATGACAGCGTAACTTATGATTGGTTTTATACAAAAACTTCAAACCACTGACTTCATGGTGTATAACCCGTCGAAATATCTATGTGACTCGCAAGATGGCGGCCTGACGGTGGCAGGTGCATAGATATTTTGCCGGGTAATACTGAACTCACTCTGATTGGTAACACAATTGACAAGCCCCGCCCGCCTTCGCACAATTTAATGTGGGGTCATTTTGAGCGCTAGTTAGACATCAGTTATGTTGTCAGGTTATCCATTTTCGCGTTTACGAAGTGTCAAAATACGTATGTATTGACAGTTCGGAGCAGCTTCAATCGGACGAGTCCATACAGTGGAAGTTACATAGTAGCGCCTCGGGTCTGATATCACTTTGATAACTCTGATGGTGATATTTTTTTAACGTCTCATTTAAAAAATTATTTCTATTCATAAGTAAAACAACCCCTTCAATGTGAACGAGCCTCTGAACTTCGTGACACTAGCGTATCGAATGCGAGGAAGTTTTAATAAGGACTCGACTTCCATTTCCACAATTCCGTGTGAACGCGGGCCAACCACAGATACACTGAAAGAGTTTGCCTACTCGTAACGCTGGTTACCCATACAAACAGGAGTTTTAATAACAACCAAATGAGTTTTTGGCAACTTTATGTTTCATTGTTCGAAATATTATTTTTTTCGATATTTCCGAATTTACAGATTAAATCCCGAATTGACTACTGTCAAATAGGTACTGTTGTCTACAGGACCAAAAGTGAAAACAAACAAAGAAAAATACCCAACTAATTCAAGTTTTAATACCAAGGAAATAGAACTTTATATCATTAGAAGCTAAGATATTGGAATTACATACTAGTGCGACTAAAGTCAATGAATAAAGTTGAATATCGTACATTATGTGAGATGATCGAGTTTCTATTGTTAGGACAGGGAATGCGTTACCTACGCCATATTATGCGGAATCTCCCTAAATTAGCAGCAATATTTAATAAACACAATTGCAGGATGAGCATTAAAATATAATCTTGCCATTTTGCAACAACTCGGTGCCCAAAAACATTTGAGTACTGACAAACATAGGTAATAACTGTCAACTTTCTAGACTAGAGAGAAACCGAACTGAGACGTTCCCAATGCTTAGTAACTTCATAACAAACTTATAGTCTTTTAAAAATTCACAAGAAGATTGACTAAAATATTGTCTTTACAGTTTTCAACTAAAATTTTGTGCCGCCGATATTTTTTCATTTACAAACTAAAGGGGTGTTTTTTCTGGGTTAATTGAGAACCACTTTTGTTACATGTATCTAAATGTTGAATATTATTCCGATGGCAGTTTTTTTTTTTTGCAAATTCTGACAACTGTTAGCGCCGAAAATGGAAAGCCCGAATTATAGATATTACTTATATTTATAACAAATTAAATAATAAAAAGGACAATAAAATAGAAATCGATCCAGGCAAATACCCCGTTGCTATGTAAGTGTTATAACATTCTCACACAGCAACGGGGTTGCCAGATCTGTCGCCAACAGACAACATTCTGAATACCTACAAAAAAAAAACCCCTTTAACTGTATAACGAACATAATTTCACCGTGATTCTAAGGAAAATACAACCAGGGTCATATTACACATGAAGGAATACGGTACCTTTGTACAGTTTTCTGAATTTGTCTCTTTATAACAAATTCCAGCGTACTTCTCTATGTATACATACGCGCACATCCCAAGAGTCTCATCAAAATACAAGCAACTTCCTTACTTAAAACTCTATATTACATACAGCATTATATACCGTGGCATTTTAGTGGATTCACAGCTAAAAAGTTTTCTTTACTGAACAAGTTTTGCTTGAAGTATGAACTTTGAAACTCCACGACATAAAATTGTCTCCACATGATAATATTCCTCACTCTCATATTTATTTTTATTCGAAACTAATGTCAATGGAAACAAAGTTTATTGACAATAATGCAACCTGTATATGCCCCACTATAGGGCACATGCATTCTCTCACAGAGAGTGTATGGGCTTGATCGCCAATCGTGCCCACCGCGGATAAAAAGTTTCTTGTTGAAAGTCGACTTTAATTCCAAGCCAAGCCATTACATACTTGTACAGTGTCAATACGAAATCAAGTAGAAATCACCCTTCAGCTCCGAATCCACTAACACCTACCGCGCAGCATATCTCTTCAGAAAAAAAAAACCAAGGAACTGAAAACGGCGATAGGACACCACGCACTCACTCACTTAATCTATCACCAGAACCTGGGCCTTTGACCGTACGGGCCGCGAGGCCCGTTCCGGGGCCAGAACGGCGCCTGGGGCCCAAACCCGGGCGGCCGGAAGTTAGTCCTGGGACTCCAGTTCCTGGGGAACCTCTGATTCATAAACCTCGGCCCGGGCATGGGGGCAGCGTTGCCCCAATCGCCTTCGAACTCTTCGAACTCCACGGGGGGCGAAGAGTTCCTCGGATCTTGCAGTTCGAGGCTCCGGCTGCGCAGGTCTTCTTCATACTCACCGTCGTGGGGGGTGGTCTCTTCAGGCTCTGGTCTCCGAGGGTCCTCTCTGAAGCGGAACTGTCTGTTGTTCTCATCGTCTACTCTTCTGGGGTCTTCTCTGAACCGGAATTGTTGGTTCATAAGTCCGGAAGGCATTTTGTCGAAGGGATTGCTGAGGGGTTGGACGGTGGGCGCGCTGGCTGGCGCGTCCAGCGTATCTTGGTACGGCCGGTCGCCTGTAGGCATACTGTTGATGCGGATCAAGTTGTTGTGGTTGGTTTTGCCGTTGTCGCCGCCGACCAAAACTTTGTTGTTCTGATTGAACGAGCTGCGGCGGCTGTTCTCGTACATACCTGCTGTGAGTGGAAATTCTATTAACTTTTGAGTGATTATTATTTCAAAGCTGGATACCTAGCCTAAAGTTCTAAAGGGACTTTAGACTTTAGACTTTAGGAAGTTCTAAATGGTTCAAAATATTGATAATGGTTTTTTTTTTCGACAATATGACGAATGATCTGAGCCTGAGAACAAACTCAAGTGTACGTGTACAAGAATGTACTTGTGTTGTGGTATTCGAATAAATGTTATTAACTTATTACCACAGCGGTGGTAGCCTAGAGTGGGTAGAACTTTGGACTTGGAAGCGGGAGACCTAGGTTCGATTCCCAGTGCGGGCATGTACCTATGTTATCTACATTTGTGAAGTTATAGTAGCAATACCACTCGCTAACGGCGAAGGAAAACATCGTGAGGAAACCTGAGTGTCTGAGCTATTCACATACCTCAGCTCTTGAAATCGCCAATCCGCGGTGGGCACGCGTGGTGATTAAGCCCATACTCTCTCCCTAAGAGAAGGCCTGTGCCCTACAGTGGGACGTATATAGGCTGCGTATGAACCTAATTCCAGAATTACTTGAATATTCGTCGGAAGAGTCCGAACAGGTTTCGCTCTGATTGACAGAGCTTAATCATGGTGAGTAGAGACGATGTCAGAGACGAGCAACAGACGACGCGAGCTCCGTCTCCACTCGCCATGATTATTTTATTTGGTGTACAGAATAGATCACAACCATTACACAATATAAATGTAATAATATGACATGAGTACTAAGTTGTGGTCTAAAGCATGCACACACAACATCGCCACATGCCATTTTGAGTATCTTAATATTAAGCTCTGAGAAACAGACCGAAGCCTGGACGGACTCGTCCGACAAAAATTCAAGTAGGTAACAAAGTAATTCCGGAATAACTCAACAATGTGAAATGCTTCAAAATTCATCATCATCATAATCATCAGCCATTTGACGCCCACAGGGCACAGGACACAGGCCTCCCTCATGGTTTTCATAACCATGAGGGGTTTTGCCATAATCGCTACGCTTGGCAGGCGGGTCGGCGATCGCAGTATGCGGTTGGAATCTCAGGAAGACGTCGCTGCCCGTCTCCTGGTAATTTATTTCCTTAAGTCACCTTCTACGACATCCACGGGAGGAAATGGAGTGACGCTATGCTTAATCCGGCCACATGGATCGTAAAATGCTTACGAAAGTTTTAGCGCGAATAAACGTTTTTAAATTTCCATGTGAAAACGCCGACCGAAGGAACGATGAAAATTTCATGGGAAACCGGAGACTGAGTGAACGATGAAGGTCTTACATTGTCCTTGGTCCTCGTCCTCAGACAGATCCATGTCGACGCTCTCCACGATGTCGGGGGGAGGTCCGAGAGGCGGCGGCACCCGGTAGTCCTGAAATTTGGGAACACATAGTCGTACATTATAGATATAGTTAGAGGAGAAACACTTCCGGTCTCCCTGGTTCCTTGGTCTCTGCCTACCGCTCTGGGATACAGGCGTGACTTTATGTATGTATGAGAAACACTTTTTTGTACAGAAAAAGGAAACTTACAGAGATATTTGTTATTCTACTTATTTTATAGTTCTATATAGGGGAGACCACATATCGGCAAGCGCAGCGTAGGACGACCAGCCACAAGATGGACAGATGACCTCATCCAAGTGGCAGGAAGGCGCTGGATGCAGGCCGCTTCCAACCGGTCTTTTTGGAAATCCATGGAGGAGGCCTATGTCCAGCAGTGGACTTCTTGTGGCTGAATGATGATGATGATAGGGTGTTAGGTTTGTTTTTTTTTACATATTTTAAACAGTGCTGTTTAATGTATTTAAAAGAAGTATAATGCCTACTTTGTGTATGTTAATAAAACAACAGTTTTAAAGAAAAACTAAAACTACTCAGATGCAGTTTAAATAGCCTAGTGTAAAGGAAAATATCAATTTAAACTGCATTTGAGGAGTGTTTTAGAGAACTAGACTGCTAAACAGGGACATTAACTCAAACAGCACAAAAAGTCGGTTTCTGAAACGATAATTTTACTAAGTAAACACTTAAGTTTCAGTCTGTCTCTTAGGGTTTCTTAAAAAAGAACAAGTCAGAACGATCGCCAAGTGTTTACTAAGTGAAATCCTCAGTTCAGAAAGTGGAGGTTAGTCCTCTTGTGTTAACCTCCTAAGTCCTGACCTTGAAGATAACAATTTAAAACCATTGTTATTTTCAAGGTGTAGTCCTAAAAGAACAAGTCAGAGCGATAGTCAAGTGTTTACTAAGTGAAATCCTCAGTTCAGAAAGAATCCTCCTAAGTCCAGACCTTGGAGATAACAATTTAAAACCATTGTTATTTTTAAGGTGTAGTCCTACTGATCTGGTGTTCAACAGTTCTTTTTATTTCATACAATCTCAAACTTACCGCCACCAATTTGTAAGAAAATAATAAAATTGAGAACTTCAAACTTATGCTTATTGAAAGTGCTTTATATATTATTTCAATAACGCATTGTATAAAGAAATCAATTTCAGTCGCATGATACTATACGACGTCTGAAATGTATGAAACATCTATTTTTTTTTAACAAGTTGTCCCCATAAAAATGAAGTCCCATTTGTTTTAATGAAGGGATTTTAGGCATTTTCTTAATAACTTAAGCTTTCGTAAGCACTGCACCTTTTATACATTCGATGGCCGCGGCGAACGCATCGACTCTCCTCCATGATTAACCCCCAGTTTCTCGTACACTAGCACGCTGTTAATCTAATGTAAACAGCTGTCAATTGACCAAAGTGCATACAAAAAAAAAACCACTGACAGCTGTTAACAGTAGATTAACAGCTTGTTAGTGTACGAGAAACCGGGGGTAAGACTTCCGGACGAGATCGAAACTAGTCGGCTATCGCGACGTTAATAAAAGTAAGTGAAACCGTTAAACCAATATATAAAATTTTCTTAAGACATCCATCACCATATTTTAGTACTGTTTTAAGCTATACTACTGGCGTAGCAACAACAAAATACTACGGAGAAGCCGACACACTCACCAGAAAGTCGGACAAGAAAATTTCCAACTGAAAATAACGATAACAAGCCAAGCATTAAAATAGGGAAAACAGATTAGGATTAAATGGACGCGCTAAATGGAGAACTTGCACAATAAATGTTTTAATTTCAATAGAGAGGCCATGTTAAAAGATAATCGTGATTTGTTTTTACTACAGCTAACATTTTTCACAATATAACCTTTTGAAATTAATTCGGTATTTGACACGATCAACAATAAATTATTTCATATGCTCGATTAAAACAAAAATTACAAAATATCTCGGAAAATTAGTCAATTATTAGTTATTACAATTTTTAAATAGATTAAACATAAAAAGAGTGCTCTGAAATGTGACATCATAAGCAAGTATTTTCAATTCCAATTTAAAAGTAACTCATTTGATATTTTGTCAAATACCCAATTCTAGTCACGTGGTGCAAAGAAGCGGCATGCAAAAAGATTTTTTTTCTACTAACGGAGTAATTAGACACCCCGAAAAAAATATGTAAAAACAATGTCACTACACTACAATCTAAGTTCGAGACAAGTTCCCCAATATTGTTACGATGAGCTCAAAAGCCACTCGCCACGAATAGAAAGCATTTCGCTTATCGAAATAACATAACCAATACAAAGTATAAACAAACACATGAACACTATCTTACAGCCAAATGCGGGATAACTAGAACGGCACCTTGATTATTATGTAACTTTTGACGTATACATCTGTCTGGAAAAACTATCCACTATGTGTCATATATATCACACCATATATAGATGTACTATATGGCAGAGCTAAGTAAACATTCCGAGTTCGCACACAGATGTATACGTTAAGTTACATAATCAGGGCGCTAGGCGCCACATCGTACAACTACAATAATTTCCTGGTTGTAGCAGACGTACGGTGTCGGTATTCCGGTGCTGGTCACAACATAAAAGTTGTCAGTTGATAAAGATAGAATAACCAGTTTCACTAGACCTTCCGGAAATACCCGGCAGGAAACGTTATCATTAGGTGGGTTCAGATCAGACTTACTTGGTCGAGGCCCCGACTGACAGGCCTCTGCGGCGGTTGAGGGCTGGGCTGGTGTGTCAGCGATATTAGGTTCCTATGGTCGACGTCTGCCGAGCCACGAAAAAACAATATTAATAACTTCCAATAACAATAAAGCACGCAACGACTAATGGAAACGACTAGTTGATGGAGAGAGAGGTTTGCCGGGGTCGCGGCCAGTGGCAAACCCTGGTCTCTGGCTACCCCTCTGGGATACAGGCGTGAGTTTGTGTAATGAATGTTATACATTACATACAATACGATCACTTGTTCTGGTCCCAATCAATAGGATACCCTGTGCTATGGTAACCGGGCAAGTATCAAACACGACAATACACCCAAACTGAGGTTATTTGCACAAGTCAAGTACGGTGATCTCCAGTGGGAATCGAACCCCTGAACTGTGTTTTAGTCAGGCGTGATAACCGTGTCTGAATGTAACTTGACAAATATGTTAACTTACTTATTAAATATTCAAACACAGAACGTAGATAGATAGAAAACACTTTATTGCACAGCCAGAAAAAAGAATAGTATAAAAAAATAAAAGTACGAGGGTCATTCAATAAATACTTAGCCTACAAAAAAAACGAAAATTTTGGAAAAGTGGCAATTTATTTTTCAACATAGTCTCCTTTTAGTTCGATACACTTAGCCCAGCGATACTCCAACTTTTTTAACCCGTCCGAAAAATAGTTTTTGTCAAACTCTGCAAAATAGGGCTCCGTGGCGGCGATGACCTCCTAATTTGATCCATATCTATTCCCGGCGAGAGTTTTTTTAAGATTAGGAAACAGAAAGAAGTCACAAGGGGCAAATCTGGAGAATACGGTGGATGGGGCAGCAATTCGTAGCGTAATTCGACCAATTTGGCCATGGCAACGGTAGACGTGTGAACAGGTGCGTTGTCGTGGTGAAACAGCACTTTTTTCTTCGCCAGATGGGGTCGTTTTTTCTTTAATTCGGCGTCGAATCGGCCCAATAAATCGGCATAGTAAAGCCCTGTAATTGTTTTACCCTTCTCGAGGTAATCGATGTAGATCACACCTTGTGAATTCCAGAAAACGGTGGCCATAACTTTTCCGGCCGATTTTACAGTTTTCGCCTTCTTTGGAGCACGTTCCCCGGTCTGGATCCATTGTTTTGATTGCTCCTTGGTATCTGGTGTGTACCAGTGGATCCAAGTTTCATCGACGGTCACAAAACGACGCAAAAACTCCGCTGGATTCCGCTTAAACAGCGCCAAACACGTCTCCGATGTGGTCTCACGGTAGCACTTGTTTTCCGGTGTGAGTAAACGCGGCACCCATCGCGCCGACAGCTTTCTCATGCCGAGTTCCTCGTGAAGAATATGATGCACTGTTCCTTCTGAAATGCCTACAGTCTCAGCTAGCTCCCGAACCTTCAATCGGCGATCTGCCAATACGAGATCATGGATTTTTTTAATGTTTTCCTCCATAGCAGCTGTTTTCGGTGCACCTGGACGTGGTTCATCAAAAACCGACGTACGGCCACGTGCAAACTCGTTGAACCAATTCTTGACGGTGGCCATCGATGGAGAAGAGTCACCGTACACAGCATCCAAGCGCTCTTTGATTTCGATGCGCGTTTTCCCTTCCAAAAATAGGAATCGAATCACCGAACGATATTGCTCTTTTTCCATTTTTGTAAAACCGATCGATACGTTCGCTTCCATGAGTTGTCAAATTAAAACAAATGAAGGGATTGGAATGAAAATTTGAAAAAAGAATTAAAAAAGAATGTGCTACACTGTGGTAAAACTCTTTTGAAACTACAGCGCCCTCTGGCGATGAGGCTAGGTACTTATTGAATACACCTCGTATCTGTACGTCAAGTTTCATGTAAACAATGCTCAAGGGCATCTGAGACTCAGCACAATGAAAGAAAGAAAGAAAGAAAGAGGATATTTATTTAAATTGTCACAGAAACATAAAGTAAACAAAAGGTACACAAACAAAAGACACGAACGTCAACAAAACAGAGATAAAACAAAACAATCGTGAAGAGAACATGTGAGGCATATAGAGTCAAAGGCAGCCGGGTACCATATAGTAATGTATGGCACCCAGCCACCTCGGACCTCAAACGCCTCAGGTGCCTCCGTGACAACAAAAAAGAGGCGAGAGTCAGATGAGTCAGATGCCCTTTGTGGCGACTTTGACACACCACAGATGCAGTCTGACGCTCCGACTATGCCTTGTCCTATGTTGTATTTATGTGACTTGTTTTTCCTTTGCACTTGTTTACTTTTTTCTTGCGATGTGTTAATTTGTCCCGATAAATGTCTTTCGTTCTTTAAATCCGTTCAGCCGTTATTGCGTGATTGAGTAACAAACCTCCGAACATCTTCACAAACTTTCACATTTATAATATTAGTAGGATACCTTGGTTACTGTTGTGGTGCCGATTCGCGGTCGAGACCGGCGGCGGCGGCGGCAGAGTCGGCAACAATCTGTGGTCGACGTCTTCTAATTCTGAAACACATATAGTGACACGTCGACCATTACACACGTGTACTCAGTCACGTGACGGGCGACTTTGCGGTGGCAAACAGTCTGAAAGCTACGAATAAAAAAAAACGATAGAAGTATTTCTGCCTAAAAAATTAACCCAGTCCTCTCGATTAGTCTGTACCAATGAAATGAGCGCAAGATGTCCTGTAGAGTAATTCACTCGGAGATTGGTTCATTCTGTGCGCCATGCGTGACGACGTGAACGTTGATTGGGCGATAGAAAATGACAGAGTTTGATTCATGATGTATATAACCCGTCGAAATATCTAGGTACCTCGCAAGATGGGGGCCTGACGGTGGCAGATGCATAGATATTTTGCCGGGTAATACTGAACTCGCTCCGATTGACAATTGACAAGCCCCGACCGCCTTCCCACAATTGAAGGTGGGGTGATTTTTCAGCGCTAGTTAGACATCTATGTTTTTAATTATCACTGTGTGAATGTTTAAGATGTTTGGTGAAAATAACAAGACCAGTATTTTTTCGTTTTACTGCCACTACATACTCGTACACATTATATTGAGATGTGGCAATTTTTTAATCTACAAAAAATTATCAATTATCTACAATAAACTACATATGTGGTCACTGGAAGCGGTTCCAAGCCTACTCTATCTTAAAATACGTCCAAGGCGGGAGAGATTGCCTATGTGGTTCACAACTCAGGGAATTCAAATGTAAGAATCCTAGTGTGGAGATTAAGCAAGCATTCATCCTGTCATATACGTCACCGCCAGCTAATTAAATTAGCTGTCCAATTCGACGCCTAGGAAATTTATCAGGCGGCTGCATACATGGCAACTCGCGGTAACTTCACGCTACTTCATTAATTCATTTGTAAGGCCGTGAAGAACTAGTTTTGATTTCAAAAACGGTTTACTTACGTCTACTTTTCATCGAAATCATCGTTACGTTTCGGCTCAATCCAACGGATTGGGTGCCTTACAAAATTACAATGGGAATACTGCGGAGTGTTGCAAAAAGATGCCGTCAAAAACTTTTTTATTTATCAATAAATAGAAGTTTTGCTAGCTGTCCCATGTAAAAAAAGAATATATACCTACCGGCTCTAGCGAATACATGAAACTGCTTACTTTTTTGTCGATTTCTGAAGTTGGTTGCATTGCTAGTACCTTGACTTGTTATTTGCATCACTATGCGAGTTTATCACTATGCGGTGAGGTATTTTGTAAATTTTTGGGGTGGCCCGACTTCGATAACAGTGGAGCGCGGACTGAAAGTAGCGGCGGCATAGGTGCCTGGCACTTAAGTTCGGGCACGCGAAGTGTTTTATTTATTCTTATTTTGGCAATTATCATGATAGATAGAATATTCTTTATTGCACGCACACCAGGAATAACAAGGATACTTGAACAATAATACAATACGGTACAATTGGCGGCCTTATTCCTAAAAGTAAATTCTTCCAGACAACCATTGACGGAATTAAGTTAAAGAAGCTAAATGACTGGTATTGCGTGCAACTAAGCAGTCAGGGATTTACAAGTAGGTACAAATAATGAAAATATGTTTAATGAAAAGACTTAGTGCCAATAATAACATTCGGTACTTATTTAGGGATTAGATTAGGTTACAGACTATATTACACAAGAAAAATTTACCTTGATCTAGTCCATAACCCTAAACTTATGCGCACAGCATGATTATAAGTTATGAAAAGCAAATATTGATCAAATTTGAAATAAAACTAGCATGCAGGAATAACATAACAAAACTAAATTAAGTTAACTAATTATGATAATGATGATAATGGCAGTTCGCTCTTTATTTGAGGATACTTAGTAGGTTCTTTTGAAAGACGTAAGATCTTTGAAAAATATCGACATCGCCATGTTGGGCAACCGTGTCGTTATATAAGCGACGCATCCTAACAATTGGGTTAAAGTATGAGGTATTATTTTTGTATGTCTCCAAGGGAAATAGGTTAGGTTTCCGAGTACGTTAATCTGTGTTTAGGTTAATTTGAGACAGTAATGCCGAATAATTGATTTTTGAGTGTCGTATTTTTTGCAAATATATTAAATCGTATTGTTTTCGACGCCGCTCGAGTGAAGTTACATTAAATTTTAAAACTAATTGATACACAATTCAACTTATTTTTTAAGTAGGTGTGCTTGCGTTGGCTATGCTATATATATAGCTATGTTCATGCAAAACATTTTCGCAACATCTCTATATGTACACAAAATTAGCCTTGGGTAACTCAGGAGCCAGATGTGATAGGACACACATCTCCCTCGCCATCAAGTGTGTCCCAGTCATATCCCAGAGATGTCAACTATATCTGGCTCCTTCACACATACTCTCAACTCAGTACGGTAGACATCTAGCTCCTGCTACTTTATCCAGCTCACACACAGTGCGCGAGAGCCAGACCGAGATCGGCTGAAATCGGATGCGTTCGGCCGGATCTCTCGTAATAAACGAGAGACGAGAAAGGGGTCACCAGACTCCTATAAATGTATTGACTTGGTGATCTTTTTGATCGCTATTGGTACGGATGGCTTGTTCGGTCAACATCGGGCATTTGGTCGCAGTACTCATACTAAAAAGATGAACGGTAAAGACGATAATCGTAAATGCTTGTCACGTTTTAATTGGGTTCAAAGATATTTATTTCTCATAAAGAACTTACAGTTCACTTAATTAATGAGAAAACCTATATAAAGTGTCAAAAGTTAATTAATAGATATACATTTCGATTCTGGTTTGAACTCTTATTGGAATAGACTGATAGTATAAAAAAGAGCGCGTAAACAGATAAACTAGACTCACTCACCACTTGTGTCTTACGGCTCTTGTATCCAAACACATTCACTCGATTGTATGTCGTATGAGCTAGGATACAAGTGGTGAGCCAGATATGATACAGATATAGTGTGTCCCGGTGAGCAAAGATATGGGATATAACAACTCCCTCTAAGGACACACTTTGCGCAAGTCTACACAAAATAAGTGTCTGTATCGACGTGGTGACAGGTAGAAAATATTTCGCTGTTATTCGATTTAAAGTTATTTCTACTTAATTCCATTCCATTCAAAACGTACAAGAAAATTAAGTATCTATATAATTTCCTACATTCCCTCAGCCATTTGCTACTCACCGGGGCCGGTGACGTTTGCGTCATCACACTCTGGCTGACCTAGCGCGCCATCCAGAGTTATAGGGGAGCGGCAGAAAAACAGTAAGTTACATTTACAGACCGGTTAGGAAATGAACGTGGATGGTGTTTTAGTCACGCTGTATGTTAGAATAAACTCGAACGAAGAAGAAACATCGACGGAAAGCGACAAATAAAATACTTTTTACTGCTTCGCCTTAATAACATGCATTCGCTGGTGATTCTTTCGTATACGACACATTTCAAGACCTGACTATGATTCGCGATTCGAAGTTGTCTATTCGCATTCTATCAAATGCGCGCCTCATACATAATCACCTCTCATCTTTTCTATACATAACATAAACTCATGCCCGCATCCCGGAGGGGTGAGCAGAGGCCAGTGTTTGCGACTCGCCACAATCCAGACAAACATCTTTCGCTTCATCAAGAATCGTTAGGCGCTGGATACCCCAGTCCGGTTTTGGGTATTTTTTATCTTCATAGTAATATCTGCGTTACGATTGTCAGATAGAGGTCAATATGCTATGTAAATGCTATGCAAAGTAAAAAAAAACTGGCCAAGTGCGAGGCGGACTCGCACACCAAGAGTTCCGTACTTTGTAGGTAGGTTATAAATAGTATGAATAGTTCAGGAATCGAGTCTCGCAGTTTTTTCAGAGTTTTCCCGAACTTCAAAGACAATTTTATAATTATTTAATTACAAATATATAGTTTTCAGACTACCCCGTATTTGCAGTATAAGACGATATTGCTTGTCAAATTTCATACTTACAGTTCAATGGAAAATACCCTATAAATATTGATTCTTGAGTATCTGAATATACGTATTTTTTCGGCAGAAACGAAAAATTTTCTTTTATTTACGTTAACTTAAAGTTTGATTTTTCACACCTTCAAGGGACCGTAGACCTGAGTATATGGTTTTAATATCAACTTGATACCTCCACGCGTTCCTGAGATAAAGAATCTTGACAGACAGACGGACCAAGTGATCCTAGAAGGGTTCCGTTTTTCCTTTTGAGGTACGAAACCACGCGGCTAAGTGCGGCAATCTAAGGTCCAAGTAACTATGCTATGTACATTTTTAGATTGACGCTTCGTTGAGCATCGGCTCTGAGTCGATGTGCCTTGAACGCTAGACGGTAAAAAGGGTACTCACGGCTTAAAACACTGAGGGTAGGTATGACTGGCGGCGGCGGCGGGGGCGGCAGCAGACCTCTGTGGTCCACGTCGCCCGAAGGCATATCCTGATGAAACAAACAAGACGTTTATGGAGGCGACACATTTTCGTTGCATGCGGTTTCAGCAAGAGACCCCCTACTAACAAACGGCCCCTATATTACGCGCACCAAATCCTGAACGATTCCAATCGTCAAACTGTCAAATTCCATAGAAATTGCCATCGCAACCGTCAGGATTTGGTGCGCATAATTAGGCCCCCGAATTTCACGTCAAAATAAAGCAATATCGTACGGAACTGCAGCGTGGGCAGGCCCCCCACCAGATGGTCTGACGACCTGGTTACGGTGGCGGGGAGTCGCCGGATGCGGGCGGCACTACACCGGGAAGCTTGGACAACCGTGAGGTTGCTGCAGTGGGCGTCAAATGGCTGATGATGATGATGATGATGATGATGATGTACGGAACTGACCGGCGTATAAAGCGTCAGCGCGTGCGGCGGCGACGCCGGCGGCGCCGAGTGCATGACGGCCGCAGCCGGCGCCGGCTGCGGGGCGGGCACGGCCGGCACCGGCGGCACGGGGGGAGGGAACGCGCTCTGCAACATAAAAAATCAAAGTGCTTTTATTAAAAAACACACAGAAACGTGACTTAAGGGTTCCAGGGAGTAACACTAGCGCCACCGAGGAAAAAATAGTTTTAGGAGTCCGTAGTCAACAAGGAACTCTTATATTTTATTTATTTTATTTATTTATTGAGTTTTAGGAAAAACCATCGACTAAAAATAACATGATAAAAGGTACATTGTACATTATAGAAACTGAGAGTCATTAAAAGGTTTTCACTTATAGCGACACTGTAGTTCAGAGCACACAAAGATTTACAATATCGAAAACAAACCCATACTTAAAAAAGTTTAGCAAAACAGTCAAATCTAACCATCTCCTATATAATAAAAAAACAATGTAAAAGAACCAAGCCCATCACCCAGTAGCAGGCAACTCGCTACCGAAGAAGTTTGCAGCCAACCTTCGCCTAACTGAAGTAACGGAATCGTGGTTGACATCAAAGTCAGTGTCCGGGCCATCAATTAAACTGTTGAATGCTGAGCAAGCTCGGAAAAGGAAAGTTTGTTCTGTAATTTCTTGAGGGGATGGGTGTGTGGAATGTATATTTATGTCTAAGAGACCTACCGGGAATATGGAAGTTAAGCCTGGAGAGCAAATCGGGACAATCGACAATTCCAGAAGTAATTTTTATTAGCATTGTAATGTCGACTATCCGACGTCGTTCAACCAGCGGGAGAAGATGCATTGAGCGACAGGATGAAAGGTAATCCCTCTCGGACCTTATGCGACGATTAATAAATTTTATAGTTTTGGCAATGTCCGTCTGTCCGTCTGTCCGCGGCTTAGCACAGAGACGATAAGTACTAGAGAGCTGAAATTTGGCATAAATCTACAATTTATTACGCCGACAAAACGATAGCGACCAACTTGTAAAAGGAAAACTTCGTACCAAATCCGATGAAAATTACGTTGATGACGTTGTTAGTTCTGTAAAGCAGAGAACACCCCCTCTTTTTACAAACCGAGTCCGAGTTTGCAAAAACAAAATCTCAATCACGTTAATAGTGATTTTTAGGACTAGACTAGACCTAGGACTAGATAGCATCAACGCCAAAAACGGCTGTTTTTCGCACCAGCCGGGGTCATTACCTGTTAGATACAGGGAACCCAAGGTTCATCGCCTGGGGTCCAGAAACGACCTGGATGGGTGAACGGAATGGGTGGACCCACACTGTTCTGCTACTAAAATATAAACAATTCACATACAATGTTCCAATTCCACTCTCCGTCCAGTCGACAGTGGATGAGTGTCAGCCGGCGCCTCTCGGCTGGTGTGCACTCGTAGTTGAGAGCCCTATTCTTTCCCTTTGCCCTGACTACCCCTGACTACCCCGAAGAGCGGTCATCCCACAAAAGCTACTTACAAGTGCAGATTTTCACTTCAGGGCGACACCGCGTGGCCGAAGGTTATGTTTTGACCGGAAATTCACTTGCACAATCACAAAACAACTTGATCAATCAGTCCACTAATTGCTGTTGCCTCTCCGACATTTTTTTATTCCGCAAGTGCCATCGTACTACCATAAAACTCTGGCCTTTGCATCTACGTAATGAGATGATTTATCCAGCGTCCAGTGGCACCTTGACTCACACTAGATGGGTGAAGGGACCACTCGGACGCTGCGGTGCCTGGGACATCGTTTTTTTTTAGCTGGAGTAGGCTTGCCCAGCACCTATACCATCCCGACAGCTTCGACGGCCTAGCCCACAGGAAAGACAAGCCAATACGTGCGGAGCCAATCAAGCCGCGAGTTTCCTCACGGTGTTTTCCTTCAGATTTGGTGTATTGCCATATTATGTTACTTATCTGTTTATTTTGTTTCTGTGATGTGTCTTGTTGGTATAATGTATTTCTTTCTTTACCCATGCAGGAGTTCTAAGAATAGTGGAGGGGGACTCACCGGCGTGTAGACGGGCGGCGGCGGGGAGGCGGGCGCCGCTAGCGCGGGCAGCGACGGCAGCGCGGGCAGCGCGGGCAGCGCCGGCAGCGCGGGCGGAACGGGCGGCACGGGCGGCGGCGGCAGCGCGGCCTGGTAGAATTCATTTCTTTCTATGTAACATATATCGACTGCGGAAGTATCAATTTCTGTAAGGGACATTCGGGTCGAAAATTTGTGTTATATATGATTTTTCTTGGATTTTTTTCCTCTATCCGATGGTGTTTTCAAATTTTTTATTATGTGTAAAGAAATGTCCCTTACACCATCACCAACACCATCCGATAGATGGAAAATTTTCAAATTTTCGACCAGAATGTCCCTTACAGCAGCTGATACTTCCCCAGTCGACATACGTCCTACTGCATAACCTAACCTGATCTCTATTTGCATCGTCTCAGCATATTGTAATTTGTAATAATAGATCTAATAAATAATTCAGCCTATATACGTCCCACTGTAGGGCACAAGCTTTTCTCAGAGAATATGAGCTTAATCACCACGCGTGCGCACAGCGGATGGGCAATTTCGAGCGCGGTATGTGAACACCACAGATACTCAGGTTTCCTCACGACATTTTCCTTCACTACAATTAAAATAAATAAATTTCCGAGGATCGTAGGTTCAAACCCCGGCGTGTACCAATGACCTTTCTAGGTTACGTTGTGAATTTGTAGTAGCATTGTTACTCGGTGAAGAAAAACATCGTGAGGAATCCTACGTGCCTGAGGTGTTCACAAATCTCAGCACTCGAAATCGCCAATCTGCGGTGGGCAAGCGTGGCAGTTAAGCTCAAATACTCTCTCTCTCTCTCTCTGAGAGAAGGCCTGTGCGTTTCAGTGGGGCGTATATTAGCTGCATTATTATATTATATATAATATTATAAACTAAAATATGCTAAGAAGCAACTATTAACAACTAGCAAGCAAGCAACTAACAACCATTGACAACTAGTTTTACTTGTAACATTCAATAAGTCACAGTTACTGTGTTACTTTGAATAAACTTTTTTGACTTTGAAGATACAAATAGAGGTTTCAACGTGTTTATATTTGTGAATTAAGTTATTAAATAGTAGTTTATGCAACTGTCATATAATGAAGGGTATTAAAACACGAGTGTGAGTTTATGAAACGAGCGCAGCGAGTTTCATAATAGTAACGAGTGTTTTAATACCCGTGTTATATGCAGTTGCATACACTACTTTATCTTCACTAATGCAATTAAAAATTAAATTCACGCGTACGTGTATAATCACAGTGATTTTGCCGCCATTAAAATTTAACCAATGAGAGCGCAGCTGCGCGCTTCAATAAAACGCGACCAACCTGATTGGCCCTGCAATCAAGTTGGTCGCGTTTTATTGATGTTATAATGAGATTTTACGATATCGATGTGAATATTATACCATCATGTGAAATTGCTTAAATTGAGTGTTTTATTGTCTGCGCTATAACAGTAGTAATTATAAGTCAAGTATTGAAAACATAAGTAGAATGTTACAACATTAGTGTAGATAAAAGAAATTACAGTGTACGGGCTAAGCACCGTGCATCGCTGCGTGTGCTGACATTGCATTGTTAGACACACTGTCACCGCCCGCCAGTCGGCTCGAGCCACTCGCCAAATACACACACAACATTAACTACTAAAACAATGTAATTCTGTGAAGTGAATAAACAACTGATATGAAGAGATAAATTACTTCTTCCTCTTCCACCACTGTCCAACGTGCAACATCTGCTGTGCAGTAGAGCGAGGGCTGCACACGCTCTTCTCTGCTCTTACATACAGCTTTGTGACAAGTGTCTATGAGGACGCCTATCAGGCTCTATTTTTTAATACATATTCTTAATTCTAAGCATATTTGTAAAATTTCATTGCGATTAGCATGGCGTATGTAAGTTAAAACCAAACTATGTTTGTATGGGATTCGCCTCATGTAGTGACAAAAACTTACCGACACATTCCACGTTGTATGCGTGTTATTCGCGTTATTCCACTGCCGTTGGCTGGTGATGGGCTCTGGGTGATACTGCTGGTCAGAGTCATCTGCAATCATACAAAATAGGAAAAGCTTTATTCAATAAAGCATATTGTGCATATTGATGCGTAAAAATTCACGGCTTTTGTTATAATGATGATACAATCCCTTAATTTTTATGTATGAATCTCTGATGATCAAATTTAAAATTGTAAATATTTTAAAAACCTCCTTAGAGGCTAAAAATTCCACCCACGCCGGGACTTGAACCCGCGACCTCTGGCTAACCGTGCCAGCGCTCTCCTAACTGAGCTAATGGGCAAGTGCAGGCATCAGTGAGATTTCGAGCCTATTTACAAACTTCTCTGTATTACGTACAGGCAATTGTAAATTGTCCTCAGCACGGGTTAGTGCAACAAAAAGAATATAATTACTAAATATTTTTAAACTTCTGAGGAGACCCGCCAGGGTTGGGCGCCCGGGTTCGACGCACCCAGGTAGAGCAGGCCCTTATTTCGCCCCCCCCCCCCTTTCAATGGCGTCTAGGACACGTGCCCTGCCTGAATCACCCTAGATACGCCACTGTTGAAACTTTGAACAGTTGAACTGCCGCATCGCATCGTCTGCCAAGAGCATTAGAGTGACTCCAAATCAAATCAAACTGTTTTTTTAAGTTAACAGAGAAACGGCTACTTTGAGAATGTTACAAGTTAAACTATGTGTCCGTTTCAAAATCAAGATAGTATTGGAAAAAAAAAACATTGACAAAAAATCTCCAAACCTACGGTTTTTTTATAAAAAACACGACTCCTCTAAAACACTCCTCAGAGGCAGTTTAAAGAATCTATGGTTACGTCTTTCGCCTTTACCACAGACTATTTAAACTGCATCCGAGGAGTGTTTTAAGAAATCTTGTTTTTATAAAAAAAACTGTTAGTCTTTTCAATAATGGTCCATAAATAACAGAGTTTAAATTCTAGGGTCGGCGAACAAAAGCACATAGGTCAAATTGTCACTAAATTATTGTTGTACACATGATTAAGTAATTAAAATAGCAGTTTGCTTAATTTTTGTAAAAAAAAACATGTATGTTCATTTCATTGTTCCATGACAGCTCTCCGTTCATATAATAAAGATATTAAAATTCTTATAGAGTAATTTTACAATCGGTTTTTATGTACTGTCCCAAAAAGTGTGTTTTGTACGCATGCGCTTTATTCCGTCGACCCTAGAATTATTATTCTAAAACCTATTCTCCTACTCATGCATTGAACTGGTTTTACTTCCAGTCTTCCTTGAGGGCGACTCCTCACCTGTAATGTCAATGACGGAGCCGTAAAACGAGGTGGGCGGCGGTACCGGCGCTATGTCGGGCGTCAGCAAGTCTAGACCCGGCAGCGCGTCCTGAGACTTCTGGGAGAGGATTGAACTGTCCACTGGAAGAACGTAGCGGTGAAAAGGAGGATTAACCCGTACAACGAACAATAGCGCGAAAACCGCCCCCTAGTGTATAAATCAAGGAAAAATTTAAAATATTTTGCAATTTCGGTCCAGTTTTCTAGATATACCAACTGCATTAATATATGTATCTATTTATTTAAAACATAAAAGATTTTTAATCTCCTCAGTCCTGACCTTGAAAATAACAATGGATTTCGATTGTTATTTTCAAGGCCAGGACTGAGGAGGTTAAAATAGTGATATGGTCACTAAGACGTTGGTCGATGTAGGGTTCCGTAGAAAGTGGATTTTTTATCTGCTTTACAGAACTAACAACTTCATCGAAGTAATTTTCAATGGATTTTGTACGAAATTTTACTTTTATAAGTTGGTTGCCTATTACTCGTTAACTAGTAAAGCCTGCTAGCCGTGATACTTTTCCTTTTTATATTTTCTGAGGTTAACACGAGCAATAGACATAATAAAACTGAATTTTAACGGATATTTAGTCTAGCATAATTGTAAAATGGAAAAGTAGACGAGTAAATATCCATAAAAAATCAGTTTTATTTTCCTTTTAAGTTCATTGTATGTCCTACTGACATATAATGAGCCGTCTGAACCACAAGATCAAATGGGCAATAAATTAGCTACATCGGTACTCCCACTTTTTTCTTCTCAGAGATCAAAGATTGTGGGAAGTGACAAACCCTGGTCTCCGCCTACCTCACCGGGATACATTGTGGCAACTTAGACACACCACAGGACGTAATCTGACTTTGCCCTATCATATCTTGTATTTATGTAAATTATTTTTCTTTTCATAAAAAGTACCCGAAACCAGCGTGCATGCATGCAACGACTAATGAATGTTGAGGAAGCGAAAGTGATCTGTCAGGATCGTGGCAAGTGGCAGTCCCTGGTCTCTGCCTACCCCTCTGGGATACAGGCGCGAGTTTATGTATGTATATTTTTCTTTTCCTTATAACTAGGAGTGGTATGCCTTTTCTTTCTTGTGATGTGTTAAATTGTTGCAGTAAATGCCATTCCTTCTGTCTTTAATATACATCAGATTCATAAAAAAAAACCAAGCAATACTCACAAGCCTCATGTCCCTGAGTACCCGCATCCTGGAAAAGCGCCATGGCGTCACTGTCCAGAAACGACGAGAGACCCAAATTGTACAGCGATCCATCAGCCGTCAGGGAAGTGTTGAATGTCTTGTCGATGTTGTATGACACTGCAGAAATTATATGACACTGTATTGTCCATCAAGCTCAAGATAGAGTGGCTTGGAGAGTGATGGTCCACCAATCGGGCAACCCCTAGTCGCATCCCTCAGCCATGAGGATACGACAAAGAAGAAGTATTGACAATTTGTCAAAGACAGATAATTTTTTTTGTGGTAATTTCATGCTTAAGATCTTTAAACAAATAAGCCATCTAAGGATTAGACTAACACTGAAAGTAAGATGTCATATATTAAGTATGTAGGTGAATTTGTTACATGAAACAACCAATGAAAAACTAACCACTTAAAGGTACATACAAGGTACAAACTTCAACTAAGGATGATGTAGATTTGACCCTAAGGGAGTTCCTCAAATTTATACTGGGGCTGTTTCTATTTCTCGTGCACATGAATTTGATTTGACTTTAAAATTCTTTACTGCACTAGAAAACGCAAATTATACTAACCGTCATCTGCATCATTGAGATTGGGCAATTCCAGGTCTTCATCAGGGCCTGGCGAGGGTACATCCTCGTCTCTTTGCGGCGGAGACGGCACAGAGGCTGGCAGCGTGGGGATCAGCTCGTCTAACTTGCGTTTGAGTTGTCGCACTCGAGAGCCGAAATTCTTGTAGGCCTGCGAGAAGACAAATGGGGAAAATATTAACCCGGATATTTTAATAGCTTAGCCGAAAGTAGGTAAAAAACTAAGGGATTTGCTTCTAACCCTTTTCCAAAATATTTTTTTTATTTCATATTAATTTTTAAAATATTTTTTTTTGTAAAAACCAATTGTGGGCTTAAAAACTCATGAGCCATTGCCATAAAACTTTGCTGCAAAAAAAACAAGATCCAAGTAGTTTTGCCGTAGTGAGAGAAATTTCTCTTTTGAAAGGAATTTAGCCTCGAGTTGCGAAGAAGGGAAAAGTTTCCCTCTCCCATTAATTAAGACCTACGGCATTTGTTCCATTGATTTTAAAAATAATTCACTTATTAATTACATATACATACATTTATGTTTCAGTTGTTATGTCATTGCAGCTTGAACTAATCTAAAATGGTGTATGTATTTCAAATGGGATTTTTTTTCTTGTTCGGAACCCTGAAAAACTACCTAAATCATACTGAATAATTTTGAAGAAGATGTAAATACATTCATACCTCTATCTAAAGCTTACGAGACGTGGGAAACTAAAACCATCAAAGTGGCAACACTGATGTCAAGGCGTCAAACAAAAAGATGAAAAAAAAAAAAAAAAAAAAAAAAACAATCGTCAAATTCAATCAAACTGGAAAGAAAGGTTAATTTTTTTTTTAAACGTTTATTGGCTATTGAGAAAGGTTAATTTGGTTGGATCACAGATTATATTCGGATGTCAACATGACATTGACAATAATTTTTTTTTACTTCTAGGCAAAGGTATTGCAGCTCTTCAGCCCACATCCTTGATATTTGAGTTATTTTCAAAATATCTCTAAAACGAATGAACAAAAAAATATGTAACAATTTGTTTCGTAATGAGTTTTTATGGCTTTATCAATAGACATTTAAATTTTTCACTCGGCTAAAAATGAAAACATGTCAATTTAACTATCGGATCAGTGGCCTGTATTTTTTTCGAGCAAATTAAAATTTATGGGCGAAGGTGGCGCTCAACTAGCAAAGCACAAACAATTATTAAAACTACCTACGTGAGTAAAAAAGTTCTAGGCAGCCAGTGGAATTTTTCGACGGAAGATTTTCGTCAAATTACGCGATCAATCTATCTATATCTGTGGCTGGTTGTAACATATTTCTTGTGATCGTGGTGTTCTTTTTCTTCTAAGCAAGTAACCCTCACAGGTAGCATTAAACACAATTAGGACTAGCACTGCCCGGCAGAGGAAACTAGCAGCGCCTACCGCGCCACGAGCAACATCTCTGTTAGTGCACTGTGCAAGCAATTACAACCGTTATTGTTTTAACTTACATAGGCGACGACCTTGACCTCGCCGCGCTGGGTGGAGTAGTACTGCCCAGCGGAGGAGAGGAGTAGTAGAAGCGCCTCCCGGGCCACTATCTCGCGCTGAAGTGCCGCAGTATACCTCTCCACGACGGCTATACCCTCGTTTAGTTCCTTCTCCACTTCGTCTTTATTGCTCCGGTCTGGGGAAGGTACACCAAGGTCAGTCGCTCTGAATTGATTGTTTCGTTTTTTTTAACTTAAAATCACACTGCCAAACTGCTAATGCAGTTTATAGGCAAGAGTTAGTATCTACATAAACACTTAAACAATCTACAAAACCAATGATATCAATAAATTGAAATGTTTAAATTGAATAGATTTAACATGCATAATAAGGTTTATTCCTTATTTATAGTACTATGTGCCAACATCAGCAACTACTTCAACGTCAGGTTGTCTATCGACATAGGCTTTCCTTATTTAATTTCTTCCTATTATACTTGTAGAGGCCTAGTAATAATACTGTTAGTGTTAATAAGGAACTTGTATACATGGATTACCACAGAAAAAATTATAACATTCATACCTTTGAGACTAGTACACAGAGCCTCCGTATCAGAGAGCTGCAGATGACTCTCATGAATGTGCTTCAATCTCAAGTCTGTATCTGACTCCAACACAGAACATTGCTTTATTTTATTCACTAGTTGCTGAGGCTGAAAATATAAAATGACCGGTGTGAAGAAACTAGGTGCACATAAAAAAAAATACCAATAAACCCCCTGTTAATCTAAAATATGACAGAGTTGGTACCTGTTTGTCAAACAATCAGACCAACTCTAGTGTGAGTATGTAAACTGAAGGCACTCTCTACTGGACTACACAAGAATAAACATGTAAACTTATCCTGTGTTTTGACCATGAAGAACCCTCAAACCTCATCATACTTCAAGTGCCCCGTTTCATAAAACTATAATTCGTGGTTTACTTGACATTTCGATCAACCCACAAATTAAGAAGTAGTTAATGGAATTGTCATAATAAACTGTGAATTGTATTCATCAATCGGTTAACAGCTATGAATTTGTTTTTTTGTATCCATTTTGGCCAAGTGACAGTTGTTAACAGATTAAGGGTCGCTTGCAGAAGCACGCTAAACTGATTTAAGTCGAAATGTTGACAGTTCTTCCATACATTATCTTTCAAAATGTCGACTTAATTGAACTAAATCTCGGTTTAGCGTATTTCTGCAAGCCACTCTGAGTGTACGAGAAACAGGTCATAAACCATGTTTAAAAATGTAATATTTTTATAATATGAATCCCCGTGAACTTGAAACATAGCAGGCAAACCTTACAATCTCATATGGACCATTATCTGGAACTATTTATCTAAATTTTAACTATTTTATCGGAATTCCACCCAGTATTACCTGGAAGTCCAATGGATCGTCATCAGCCTTCTTGACGGCTCCAGCACTAAGCAACCCAGTTAGGTCGGAAAGGAATTCCTCATCATAGACCTGACGCTGCTCCCAGATCTTGAAGATGCGCAGGATCTTCTTCCTCACCTTCTCCTCCCTATGACAATAACATTAGTATTTTAGGTGGCCAGACATTGGTTGCTAATTTGATATTCTTCATTGCACAAGAAAACAATCTGCACAAAGGTGAGCTTAATATTAAAATGTATTTTCTACCAGTTGACTATGGGTGACATAGATAGGGAAAGTAGTGCCAATGAAATTTTATTAAGAAATTACTTAGGTGACTAATTATGAGAAATCATCAACATAATACACAAAGTTATAATACCTACAACGCACACTATATTGCACTTACATGGCTATATCGAATAACTCTGAAGTCTGAAGTACTGTTCACTCTTAAGCATGACAACCAACGGGGACCGCTAATGAAGGTGAAGTTTATTTAACATAATAGAGGGGAAGGATTTGTTTCATTTCTCGTCTTCCACGAGGAAGACAATGACAGAACTCATGATGACAACACAAAATGGTTTGTTTTAGACAGAAACATTTTCCTATAGCAGTAAAGGTTTGTGTATGGACACAAATGTTTTCGTTTCGTGTTTTCTGGGTAATGTTTAAAAAAACATTTACAGGTGACACACCTTAATCAGTACACAAAGGCATTCTATACTTATTAAAAGTTTCTTGCCGTAACTAGTAAAATTGCAAAACGAGATAGAATTATTCTATGTACTTTTATTGTAGCCTATAATATATTATACGTCCCACTACAGGGCACAGGCCTTCTCTCAGAGAGAGAAAGATTGTAAATATATTCATAGTTTATTTTGTTTGTTTCTAAGGTTACCCGAAACCTGTGTGCGTGCATGCAGCAACTAGTGAATGTTGATGAATCAAAAGTAGTTTGTCACAATCGTGGCAAGTTGCGATCTCATGTCTCCGCCTATCCCTCGGGGATACGTGCATGAGTTTGTGTATATATTCATAGTTTCTCAATAAGACCTGTACCAGAGTAAAATGTCAGAATGAGATGGACCTAGTGTGTGCTGAAATTATTCACATTAAAATAAATCAGTAGTATTTGAAAACAAAAATTCAAACAGTGTTATAATGGTCTTAATTGCCACTTAATTTTATTAGAATATGCGAACATACTCTCAGCAAATTATAATTGACATTACAAATAACATAACCTAACATTGACCATAATGCAATAAAGGTAAATAAACTAACCTTACTAATGGTGTAGCCTTTTGCAAGTTAAGGCCCCAGGACTCCACAAACTCGTAGTTCTTCCTTTTACTGTATTGTATCACGTCATTTGCTAAGTAAAACAGAACTAAACGCTGCTCCACCTTTACTCTCTTCAGGACATTGAGCCAACTTTGTACGATCTTCTTATGATGCTCCCGCTGCTTCAAACACCAGGTAGAAAGTCCCTGGATACTCTCCTGAGTGTCTTTCAGCGCAGCCAGTTTCTTCTCAAAAGTTAGAGCATTGAATTCCTCCGTTTCACCCATTGTTTTTATGACAAAAACACACTTCAAAATACCATTTTCGAACTCAGCACGTGAAGTGATTTTTATGATCCACTCGATCGGCACTTATCGCAAATGCACGTAGATGGTGTTGCACACAAGCCTAGCTAGTAATTTGTAAAATAACCAACACAGGGGACTGTAAATAACTAATTAAAACTGAATAAGAACCCTTGTAAAAACCGCGCTTTTGCGTGGACATTACTGAGACATTACTAGTTCTTTTACAGGCATTTGAGACAAAAATCTTAAGGTCTGCCCAGAAAATAATCCTATTATTGCTTTTAGACAAAATTTATAGCATTTCTTAGCTATTTTGCAGAAAATTCAACAATTTCAGACACCTCGAGACAACAACCGCCATTTTCTTTCAATAATTGTAGAGATGAGAAAATTCTATGATAACCGGTAAATTACCGGTAATTTTTGCTGCTTTCAGACGATGGGCCAGTACATCATCACTCGATTCACAGGCCGTATTATCCCGCGCACAGACATAGAAAGAGCGCTTTTTTATTCCTTAGTAAAAAAAGTAGGCTGCGCGGGTTCAAAACCCGCTTCATTTGAAGATTGCGCGCGAAGTTTCAGAATCGCACACAGGCAACATTTGCAGAAGGCGCGAAAATACGAAAAAAATTTAAATAAAAAATAAAACCGACTTCGAAACACTACATTAGCTACACTGCACTTTGTACTTTTTCATTGTAACTTTCATATTTTATGTCTCGCTTCTTGTGTGCAATAAAGAATATTCTTATCTTATCTTACAGCACTAAAATACTAGAAATAATTTAAACAATTAGAAGTATACATGTAGGTATTATAGAAATATAATCTGGGGTCGGTGCCCAAAATATAATTATGTGCTGGTCATGAAACTGGGCACCGACTAAAAACTATACTTCTACAATACCTACATGAATCATCATCATCATCATCAGCCACTCGACGCCCACTGCAAGGCACAGGCCTCCCTCATGGTTTTCATAACCATGAGGGGTTTTGCCATAATCGCCACGCTTGGCAGGCGGGTTGGCGATCGCAGTATGCGGTTGGAATCTCAGGAAGACGCTGCTGCCCGTCTCCTGGTAATTTATTTCCTTAGTCGCCTTCTACGACATCCACAGAAGGAAATGACCTACATGTATACATACTTCTAATTATTCAAATTATTTCAAATTTTTTAGTGCTGTAAGTCGGTTTTTATTTAATTATTTTTATTTTTCAATTTTTAGTGGGAGAGCGGGAGAATAATAAACAAGGCCTTTATAACCATATTTTACCTTAGTTAATTCGTTGCATTACATAAAGACGACGCAAACCGTGCCACTGCAAATCGCAGCATCGCATCGACTGTGTCATTCATTGCGGTTTGTAACTTGGTTTCAACCCGGTTTACATAGATTTTAGCCGTTCAGTTTGCAAGTCGGTTTGCGTGTACTATTAAGCCGGTTTAGATCGACCTGAGAAATTTCGAGATCGTGAAGTAAACTTAATACATTTTACGTTTGCATAGATTAGGAGTCTTTAAAGTTTTGGTGAAGTTTTGTTAAGGAGTTATTGTACCGAGTCATGGTATCACATGGGATCATTAAAAAAAAACTGACAACACGTCACGTTATCAGCAATGTACTTCTGTGTATGACTTACTTCCGGTTTCGTACTCTAGTTCTTTTTTCTCACGTTAAAAATTAATTAAAGCACTAATCGAAATATTTATAAAAAACGGAACTTAATTCTTTTAAGACAATACCCATACACCCGAAGCAGAGTTGCGCTTTATTCTAGGTCGATGTGCTGTTGACTGTACAAAAAAACTAATAGGTACTACGTAATGTGAGGAAGTCTGTCTGTGTCCATAGAATAAAATACTTTATACTCAATACGTCCGTCGCTAGAACTAGTGGATCGGATCCTCAACTTACGCATCGAGTTCGCGCCACCAGTAAAGTGTCACGGTTGGGTTAGGTCCTTATTTAACAAGAAATATTCAATGAATCAAAATCCTTTAAATATCTACCTATCATATTTTGTGAAATGTTTCGGTACCTAAAATAAAATAAACATGTATATCGATTATTCTATCATTAATTTCTTGCATGGCGTAATCTCTAGATAAGTGGTTTTAAAGAAAATAATACAAGATTCCTTTTGCAAAATTATATTCTAAAACCAAAGAAAATTCTCAACATTCATCAATATCCCGTATAAAAAATAATCAACAAATAGGTACATACACATGTCTGGATCATTAGGTACATTAAAAGCATTTTTAAGTTACAAAGATCCTCGATTGATGAAATAAAGAGGTTACATTCAACAAGACCTTATTGTACCAGAATAACTTTTACACCCAACCCTAAACTAAAATTTTAATATTCCATTGTTTTATTTGTGTCTGCAAATTACAAGAAAAAATAATACCTACATCTATAGTTCTCTCGTAGTAATAGATAGCTTTAGGTAGGTAGAATACTGTTATATGCAAACTAATCTAAATAGACTTAGAAATTAGACATTGTTCTAAAGAGATTTTATATACCTAGATGAATGAAAATTTGTGAGTAACTATTTATTTTTATAATGTTATTTATAAAAACATGCTAAACACTCTTCAGATGAAGTTTAAATCGGAATTTTCCTCTACGACACATTACTTTCCCTTTAAACTGCATTCAAAAAGTGTTTTGGGGGCAAAATGTTTTCATAAATAATGATTCTATAAATCTGTGCACTTTTTTCATTTGTGTTATGGGCGACTTTGCAACATAAAAAGTTAAGGTCGAGCTGCTGTCGACTGTACCATCAAATTAACCTTTGTATTTCCGAAGATGATATAAATATGTAAGTCATAATCAGTCATACAAACTTTTATACAGGTTTAATTTATTTAAATTTAGTTGGAATAACAATTCAACTGGAACAACCTATCTAACAATAAGGTAGGTACTTATACCAGTGAAAAAAGATCATAACATATTTTGCATATCGTTTTTGCAAAAAATGTCCTACAAGTCTCTCCTGTTATATGTTTCGTGGGAAATAAAGCATGATTTATCATGATTAATCTCTCAGTCATTTAAATTGTGACTTTTAGGAATCGCGACCGACAACCTATGGTCAAATTTTTTTAAATAAAACATAAAAACCGACTTCACAACATTACAGCGTACGTACTTCTAATTTAATGGTATTCTTTTAGATTATTTCTAACTTTTTAGTGTTACGAAGTCGGTTTTTATTTTTTATTTAAGTTTTTGTATTTTTCAAAAGTTTAGTGGGGGAGCGGGAGAAAAGAATCAAGTCCCTCATCTTCAGGTCTTGGACCCTGGGTTCAGGGTTATGGGCCCTAAAAATCACTACTTACATGATTGAAAGGTACCTATGTAAGACACATTCTAACAAAAACGACCTGTAAGTCGAAATTTTCGTGGTGATGCAAAAACACAATTTCTTAAAAAACCTCCATAATCACCTTTACAACGGAAAGATTCTACTACAGACTATTTATACTGCGTTTATGGAGTGTTTTAAGGGAATCGTTTTTTTATAAATAACACCGTTAAGAGGCTCCATAGAGTAACATTAGCACCACCGAGGGAAAAAAAAAACATACCTTTTCTATAGATCGTATTTTCAAAAAGTGTCTGTACAATTTCTGAATCATGTTTATAGTGATTTTCAGGACCCACGACCGAGAACCTAGGATCACGGACCTGGAACTAGACAGCATTTACGCCAAAAAGGGCGTTTTTGGCGTTTATGATATCTAGTCCTAGGTTTCTAGCCTTAGATTCACGGCCATGGGTCCAAAAATCCCTATCAACATGATTCAAAGATTGTAGAGACACTTTTTGCAGGTACGATCTGTAAAAAAAGATGTCTTTTTCCCTTGGTGGAGCTAGTTTTTTTTTATTAATTAATTTATAATAATAATGTTTCTCGAAAAGCAAATCATTACTGTTACTATATGGAGCCCCTTCGAGAAGACGTTTCTTTAATTTAATAGAATGAGATATTTTAATTTCATAATAGAACTTGCCTTTCATACAGATTTAATTTCATAGCGTAGTAATTGACGATATATTGAATGCTGACTAGCAAAATAAAACATCAATGAAATATTTACTCAACTTAAGCAGCGTATGTATTGACAATGTTACAACCCATTATTATATAAATAAAGTAAAGTAAAAAAGTATTTGTTTAAAAACCACGCAAGAGATAAAAAATATTATGTTCACATGGTGCAGAACTATGGTCACATAATGATATTGAAAAATGGTAAAAATCACAGCAGATTAGAAACTTAAGTGTTTAGTAATTACTTTAGTAATTTGTGTGTGTGCGTGCGCGCGCGCGCGTGCGTGTGTGTGTGTATGTATAAATACTACAAATACTATGTATTGTTACGTATTTTAATTAATAACAATTTCAACAGTTTCTTTAGTCACGATAATTAATCCACTTCCAATAACAAAAGTTTAAAATAATTTATCAATTTTATTTTTCTTAACGTTTATTTTCTCCACGTTTCATAAAAAAATAATTCGTTGTTTATTATGACAGTTCGATGTGCATTGCGTAGCCGAGTCTTCCTACATGTTAATCTGTGGGTTAATCGACTTTGCAATGTACATCGAATTGTCATAGTAAACCATGAATAATTATAGTTCTATGAAAGAGGCCCCCTGATCTTGATACTTGAAATTGTTTAAACCATTGATTCTGAAGAAACGATTTTCAGGCGCTCAATTTCAATAAAATGTGGTAAAGATCAGGAAAGAGGGAACAGAACAAATAGCGGAAGCCAGCAGTTGAGTCCACTGAATAACAATATAAGGGAGAAATTGAAGTTACTCTAGCGTGATTTTTTTAAATAGGTAGCTAATTTATTACCAGCTACAGTGTAGTCGCGTTCACACACAGAAGTTTCGTCACTATAGAAAAAAAAACAGATGGGGCTGCGTCAAGTTACACGGCCGTTGGTTTAATGTGAAACGTCTATAACCACCTCAGCCCTGACCTTGAAAATAACAATACCATTGTTATTTTCAAAGTCCGGACAAACCATTATTATTTTCAAGGTCAGGACTGAGGAGGATAAGTAAGAGAATATCATTATTTATTGTGCACCAAAGAACAATAATTACGAAAACAGAAGTTACAAACGAAAAGGGCATAGTTTTTAATTTTTAGCTCAAACTGCGCCATGTGTTACGCGGCACTGGCGCCATCCGGCGTCACGAGTTAAGCCTTACTTTGTTTTAAGTTTTTTTTTTCTGATGAGGCAATAAATACTTTTTTATCTTATCTTTATCTATTGTACTCTCCAACTTCGTAAGTATTTAAGGCTGGGTTATATAGGTAAATCTATCTATCTATCTAAACAGCCCATAAATAGAGCCCACTGTTGGGTATAGGCTTCTTCCTTTTTACGCCTACCCATCCGGTCCCTTGCTGTTCTTGTTCAATGTGTCCCAGGCGCTGTCACAATGTCGTCGGCCCACCGGGCTGGTGGTCTGCCCACCGACCGTCGACCCGTTATTGGCCACCACTCATGCCCGGTTCCTATATTTAACGAATCGTTATTGGTAATCGATAACGTATTCTTAACAAGCGTCCGCTAACTTGAATAGGTAGCTGGTTGACTTTTAAAAAATTGTTAGGAACTTTACAAATTGTTATCTCCATACATTTATCGTACGGTACGTTATTCGAAATCGTTTTTAAGAGGAATACTTGAGTTGACATTTTAACCATCCGTAAGCAAAACGAGTCGTTCCTGAATATAGGAACCGGGCATCAGTGACTACTTTAGTTCACCGCCCGTCTACCCCACAGAACAGAGAAAATACCTAAGTGTCTTCCCGCCTAAAAAAAAGCCCCGCCCATCTCCCTTTTAGCTTTATGATTCGTGTGCGTACATCAGGTGTTGTAAAATACATTTTATGTCCTCTCTAGGGCCGTCGGTCTTTATTTTTATGATTTCTCAAACTTTATTGCATCAAAAAAAAAAAGTCGCGAACATTAGTCTAAATTATCACTAGATATGGTATTATTTGAGCTGTACTCAGATTTGGATGATAAAAGATACCAAAATTACTATCACCGAATGTGATAGTGATGACGGTCGTCGAAATTCTATTAATAGGCGTTGTATTTCGGTAATTTCAAAAATGACCACCTTTCCCCCAACTATTCGCGCAGCGCAATAAGTCCCATACAAATCCGTGCGCTCGGAGAACCCGGCTTTGAGGATAATTGAATCTAACGTGGATAGTCCTTTAATTGTAATTATGTTTCGCTTTAGGGTCAGCTTATACTGGCGCTTTGAAACTCCAATTGAAATTTATTCATGGCCAATTAACTCTTATGTGCAGAACGTAATGCCATTTTTGGGTTGGGTTTAGCAGCAAATGCCTCTCCCTCCAATGCAAAGCAAGCGTCTGACCTAAACCTCTCTGTGTCTGAATGCGACCCGTAACCATGTTCTAAGCTATAATAGACCTTCGAGTATGAAACTAATACTGGACAACAGAACGACCACTCAGTGTTGTTCTCACTTCATAAAACGTCGTAGTCCACGAACAACGTAATACCTATTCATTATCTACAGCTAAGTAAGCGAATAAAACACTACAACACAGCAACTTCCAAATTATTGTCCGTTAATTGCTTTAAGTACAAACACAACATTAAGCGAGGAGTCAGGAAAACTCTATCTCCCTCCCACTAGTCGTTACACGTAAGTGAGAGAGAAAAGATAAAACGAGCTGAAATCGTGCGTACGCAACGCTACAGTCTAAAATAATCCCCAAGTACTTTATGAGTATTATAATATATCCTTACTAATATTATTAACGCAAAAGTTTGTATGTATGGATGGATGTTTGTTACTCTTTCACGCAAAAACGGCTGAACGGATCCGGATAAAATTTTGCACAGAGATAGATAATAGTCTGGATTAGCACATAGGCTATTTTTTGTCCCGGAAAAATACACATCAAAATTACCACGCGAACGAAGTCGCGGGCAACAGCTGGTTAAAGAATAAAATATGAATGCAAAAAGCTCGGGCGCGTTAGGTTGTGCAGTTGTCGCTGAGCTTATCAGGGTCGTCTCTAATCGTATGGTTTAAGGATTATTTTAGCTTGTTGTCGCGCCAGCACGTCGCCGGCACGTTGTGTTGTACGTAGACGTTGAGGGCCCAATACTGCTCAGAAATATGAGGTTTCGGTGAAAGAAAAAGTGATCTTTCCATTGAAGATCAATCCGCCTACATTAGTCCAGAAAGAGCGATTTTTCCAATCATCATCAATCCGCACATTTGACCAGAAAAAGAGATTTTTTCAATCATTATCAGTCCAAAGTACAGAAAATGCGACCTTTCCAATCATCATCAATCTGCATACATTAGTCCAGAAAATGCGAACTTACCAATAACAATCAATCCGCCTACATCTGTCCCGAAACTGCGACCTTTCCAATCATCATCAATCCGCATACATTAGTCCAGAAAATGCGACCTTTCCAATCATCATCAATCCGCATGCATTAGTCCGGAAAATGCGACCTTTCCATATTGTAGTGGAGTTGAACAGTCTGTAGATTATTGGTCACTCTTTTTCCAATGTTTTTTCATAGTTTTGAGTAACTCAGGCCCAATACCTACTAGGTTTTTTTATAAGCTAAACAACAATTTGTACGTTTATGCACACGGGACAAAACAGTTATAACATCGAAATATAATCGCCAAAAACTGCGAAAAACATGCGCACTATCACTTTACAAGTAAATGTATTTTACAAACTATAATACCTATTCCTTGCAGACATTGGTATATCTTTGTACTTAAAATTAATAATAAATTAACACGAGCGATAACGAACTACATTACTTCTTACATAAGACACAAATTAGAGTAAAGTAGTCACAGTTCTTACATTTTTATTTGGTTCTTAAATCATTCACTATCTCATTCGCCCAAAGCGTAAAGTTTGTGAAGAGTGGATGGATTCCATTAGATGAATAGCGTCTGGCGAACCCACCACTAAACCCATCACTTCTTCACTCATTTCAGATTTTGATGATTTCAAAAAAGTTCCATCCACCCAACGATTTGGATTTACCACCTTTTATTTATTTTCAGTCTGCAATTTTAATTTCTAAAGCGCATGAAATAAGAACCAATCCCTCAGTTGCTTTCCAGGTTTACTAAGAATAGAGTTAACTAAGTGTTAGGCCTAGGTTTCACGTCGTCGACTTGAATCAGTTGTTCTATAGGTATCAGGCTCAATTCTCCACCGTACATTGGTGGTGGCTGGAAAACAAAACGAACCTTGAAAAATTTAACATTCACTGGTATTGCAATAGCAATTGAATTAGGCTTGCTGGATTGGCTTCTACTACACCCTTTCAGGTACTTATGGGGTCTATCGGCTTAAATATTGGGTTTTTGATTGCTACAGAGCTCATATAATTATTACGTATTGACGTCACTTCTGGCCTCCTAGTGGGATCCTAAAGCCGTATATACTCAGCTAACGTTAACGGTGAAGGGACACATCTTGAGGAAACCCGCGGCTTGGTTGGCTCCGCACGTATTGACTTGTCCACAGGGGGCTAGGCCGACTACGTTGTCAGGACGGTAAAGGTGCTGGGCAAGCCATCTAAAAACAATGTCCGAGGCGCTGCAGCGTCCGAGTGGGCCGTTCACCCATCAAGTGTGAGTGAAGGTGCCACATATAGACTCACCAGAGCCGAATTGTCGCGTGTATGAGGCGTGGGCGCCTTCTCCTGCTTCTTTGCTGCGGCCTGCGCAGTCCGAGCGAGATCACCGCCACTGAGCGCACGCGCTTCACTAGCAGCGCTGGTTTTTGAGCCAATTTATAGCTGAGAAACCAGCGATTAAATGTAAAAAGCCCAGATTCTAAAATGGCGGAGTTAGTTAGACCTGAGATTTCCGCACTTAGCCTCATAGTTGGGCAATTTTACTTACATTACACCCCTCGTACACTAAGGTTTCCTCACGATGTTTTCCTTCGCCTATGCGAGTGGTATTGCTTACAACTTCACAAATGTACGTAACTTAGAAAACAAAGTCATTGGTACATGCCAAGATTCGATCCCACGACCTCCCGAAAGAGAAGCCGGCCTTCTACCGCTTCGCTTCCACCGCTTCCCAAAATGGCGAATTCAACTCATGATCTCTTACCAGCGTTCCAGAATCTATTGGACTATAGAGCTCTCTCAGTCTTAAAATTGAGTTTTTTTACAACAGCCGGCCTTCCTTTTTACCAACCAGTGTTCTGCCGTCACTCCCGGCCTCCCAGACTCCCTGGAGGGATCCTATGAGCCCTATAGACTCACCAGGGCCGGTTTGTCGGGTGTATGAGGCGTGGGCGCCTTCTCCTGCTTCTCTGCTGCGGCCTCGCGCGCCTTGCGCAGTCCGAGCGAGAACACCGCCACTGAGCGCACGCGCTTCACTAGCAGCGCTTTGGCGCGGGAGCGGGAGCCTGCTGGTGGGTTCAAAGCGAGACTGAATGAATGAATGATTTATTGCCACAAACAAACATGCCTACATACAATAATAGAAAATAAAGGAGTGTTCGTGTGACAATGATACTATTTCAGCGTTTGCTGTTTCTATTTGAAACGGCGCTGGTTTTCAAATAGCACCTCCACGCCAAATGAAGAGAACGTGTCATGCAGGTAGGGTAGGCTTAAAACTACTGATTAAAAATTAATAAAAAGATACGTTTGTGCCAATTAAGTAACTTATACAAATTCGAATATAAATAACGTTTATGTGAATTTAGGAGAATATTTTTATACTTATTACTTGCAATAGTAGGTAACAAAAATTTTGACTGAATTAAGACTGTGCTTACGTAGAGCATGCTGTATCGCTCGCACAATTTAACATTTTGTAATAAAATGAAAAAAGCGTTTGATAAATGTGGTCTGAGCGTTTGATGCATAATTAAATTACGAACATTTTAAATATATTTTAGTTTTCCGAAATGTAGTTTTTAATAAATAAAAGTTGTTTCCAAAATTATAAATTTGGACGCAACGTGGGCAGGCTCCCACCAGATGGTCTGACGACCGGTTACGGTGGCGGGGATTCGCTGGATGCGGGCGGCACTACACCGGGAAGCTTGGAAAATTATGAGGGAGGCCTATGTCCGCAGTGGGCGTCAAATTGCTGATGACGATGATGATGGAGTAACGGTTTTTAATATTTAGTAAGCAAATTCGACATGGCGGGAATGGCAGCAAAGCGAAATTTAGATAGATCGATGCATAAAAAATAAATTTAAGAAGAAAGAATGAAGACATGTACTTAAATTGCCACGTAAACACAGAGTATACACGTTTTGTTTTATTATTGTCGCGTATTTTTTCTTTTTCTTCTTCTAAAAAAACAAAATACATGCAAGGAAAGAAAAAAAAATGAAAGGCATTCAGATTTCTAGTTGAATTTAAATGCATATAGTGGTTGAGGCAGTTGCACCTTGAACAACTACAATGTGTGTTAAGGAATTGAGTGCATTTACAATTTGGCTTCGATTTTGTGGCCGGGCGCGCGTTTGTAAACGCCAATTAATTATTTGACTAATTGCCTACGGCAGCTATAGACTGCCTCGTTAGACTAGCCGTTCAGGCGCTTACTACCAAGACCGAGGTCTTGGGTTCGATTCCCACTGGGGGGCGCCGTACATTTGCACAAATGACCTCAGTCTGGGTGCATTGTCATGTTTGTGATGTCATTGCCTGGTCACCATAGCACAGGGTATCCTAGTTTGGAACCAGGTTAAGTGATTGTGTTGTTTGGAAGTTATTTATTTATTTATATCAGTACCTTTATCCTTAGGCTTGTCGTCCTCGCTGGACGTAGCGCTGGTCCCCTCGATGGTCAGTGGGGGCGCCACCGAGGGCACCGAGTTTAGGTCCGGCTCTGAACCGCCCGCGCTCCCTCTGCCGGCGAGCTCCTGCGAATGTGGAGATTCTCTGGAGATTGATTGAAGCAAGGTAGCAGACTTCTTCAAGTTATTATGATGGGCAAGATTGAGGGAAAGAGGTGTGTTGGGAGAAGAACAGTTCGCCCGCCCACTGGTAAGCTCCACTTTTCAGGGATGCAAAGTGGGGTTGACCAGCGGGCGGTACACAGAGACCACAAGTTACCTGCGAAGTGGGGTTGACCAGCGGGGGGTGCACAATGACCACAGGTTACCTGCTAAGTGGAGTTGACCAGCGGGCCGTGTACAGTGAACACAAGTTTCCTGCAAAGTGGAGTTGACCAGCGGGCGGTGCACAGTGACCACAAGTTACCTGCGAAGTGGGGTTTACCAGCGGGGGGTGCACAATGACCACAGGTTACCTGCTAAGTGGAGTTGACCAGCGGGCGGTGCACAGTGACCACAAGTTTCCTGCAAAGTGGAGTTGACCAGCGGGCGGTGCACAGTGACCACAAGTTACCTGCAAAGTGGGTTGACCAGCGGGCGGTGCACAGTGACCACAAGTTTCCTGCAAAGTGGAGTTGACCAGCGGGCGGTGCACAGTGACCACAAGTTACCTGCAAAGTGGAGTTGACCAGCGGGCGGTGCACAGTGACCACAAGTTACCTGCAAAGTGGGGTTGACCAGCGGGCGGTGCACAGTGACCACAAGTTTCCTGCAAAGTGGAGTTGACCAGCGGGCGGTGCACAGTGACCACAAGTTACCTGCAAAGTGGGGTTGACCAGCGGGCGGTGCACAGTGACCACAAGTTTCCTGCAAAGTGGAGTTGACCAGCGGGCGGTGCACAGTGACCACAAGTTACCTGCAAAGTGGAGTTGACCAGCGGGCGGTGCACAGTGACCACAAGTTACCTGCAAAGTGGGGTTAACAAGCGGGCGGTGTTGGGCGGGGTGCGGGATGCAGTGAGCAGAGCGGTGCAGAGGCTCGTCCCTCAGGCCACGGACGCCGAGAAGAGACAGTGGCGCTCCGGGCGTGCTTTCCTGTAAAAACCAAGGGACACTGATTTGATTGATTACACAAAAAGTTCTTTACAACTTTAACAATTTACACATATGTAATTGTAAAATAAACCTCTGGGGGTCTGGGGGGGGAGCGGGGGGGGCGACTCATTGAGCCTTTTTAAAACCCAAGTCTATAATATAATTTTATTTACCTAAAGAACAATAATATTCTAATGTTCCAATGAAATGTATGCCAATACAAAACTCTGTTATCAAATCAAAAGTAAAAAGAACTTTTATTTATACAACAGACATCTCTTTCACATGTTGCATTACTCATGTGGACTCGAAAAACTAGCCAAATTGTCGAAAACACGGGAAACAACATTAGCGTAACCAAGAAAAAAAACGGAATATTGGAAAATAAATTACGTCTTCATTATATGACAAACAAACCTCACACCGAAGGTTATCTACATCCAAGTGTTGTCAATACGTACAAAACGAATAATTCTATTTTACTTTCAAATTAAATTTGTGTGACCTACGTTAATGTTTTTTTTAAATACTTTACTTTTATGGGTTACTAAATATCAGTGTAGGGCTGACCGTCAAAATATGCGGACTTAGAAGGAGCGGTTGATTGATACTAGGATTTTATTGTACTTATATTGACCACCTTCTTTACGCAACTGACAACTTCATCAAAGTCGAAATGACTTATTAAGTAATACGTAATAATTTCCAAACAATACAATCACTTGACCTGGTCCCAAACTAGGATACCCTGTGCTATCGTAACGAAGGGAATTAGTACGAAGTTTTCCATTTACAAGTTAGACGACTATTACTTGGTAACTCGTAAAGCCTGAGGCTGAGCTGCGATATATTTCCCTTTAACTTCATTATTTGTCCTACTGCCCTGAATTTTTCACGTTTCTACAAACTACCCTTTAGCCGGGAGTTGACGCTCTATTCAAACAAAAAATTGCGCTTAAAAGATAATTAGCCTTATTAATATTATTCTTCAAGATCCAATTTAACAATAACCCACACTAATAAAAACAAAAAAAATCGTCCCCAATTTAGGTGTAGGAGAGGTTAAAAGGTTTTATTCGACCGTTTTGTCGTCGCAATTCATATGAGTATTTATGCCAATGTCTGCTTTCTAGTACTGATCGTCTCTAAGCTAAGCCGCAGACAAACAGTCAGTCGGAAGGACATGACAAAACTATAAAATGAAAGTGAAAGCGACAAACATTTATTTCCATTGTGACACAAATGACCTTAACACAAAAATAAAACAAAGTTATGGAGAGAAACGAGAACACAAAAATAATAGTACCTAAACAATCATGCCGAACGCAAGTGCTACAACAGAAAAAGGCTGCAGCTCAGCAAAATGCTAGTCAAAGACGACTAGCGCTGGTTTTCTGCTGCACCTGATTCGCTGAGGTATGAATACCTAAACATACATTTGTAAAAACAGAGAATAGAACGCCGGATTAAGAATAGCGTCACTCCATTTCCCCCCGTGGATGTCGTAGAAGGCGACTAAGGGAATAAATTACCAGGAGACGAGCAGCAGCGTCTTCCTGAGATTCCAACCGCATATTGCGATTGCCAACCCGCCTGCCAAGCGTGGCGATTATGGCAAAATCCTCTCATGGTTATGAAAACCATGGGGGAGGCCTATGTTCTGCAGTGGGCGTCGAATGGCTGATGATGAAAGGTATTACATTCTTTGCTGACTACGGAACCCTAAAAAGTGGATATTTTTACCACTAACCTTCATCCGTCGTATAGGTTTGGTCGGGCTGACGTCCTGCAGAAGCTGTAGGGAGCCCGTGGTCGGCGTGGGCTCCGCTATAGACGCGGCTTTTGGCCTGGAAGCGACCGGGGGAGAGGCATAGAATTACTAAGTTGTTTGCACAAAACTAAAGGAACTCGCAGACCAAAGTGGTCGCGGTCGCGGTCGTGGCGGTGGCGGTCATTTAGCATAAACAGCCTATTACGTCCCACTGTAGGGCACAGGCCTTCTCACAGGGAGAGAGTATGGACTCAATCATCACATGTGCCCACAGCGTATTGGCGATTTCAAGCTTGAGGTATGTGAATAGCTCAGACACTCAGTTTTCCTCACGATGTTTTCCTTCATGGTTAGCGTGTGGTATTGGTACTATAACTTCACAAATGTAAATAACTTAGAAAACAAAGTCACAGGTACATGCCCGCACTGAGAACCGAACCTGGGTCTGTTGCTTCCGAGTCCAATGTTCTACCCACTAGGCTGCCACCGCTTATGCAGGCAGTCATTTAATGCAGTAGTATTTTGTACGCTCGTATTTCAACCAATTTCCAATTCGCGTATGAGTCAATTGGAAATCTTTCTTGTGATGTGTTAATTTGTTACAATAAATTACTTTCTTTCGACGTGTTCCGTCGACATGATTGTTGCGTTCGCGATCAGAACGAGTTGGTTTGTATACGTTCATACCGTAGGTCCATACAAATACTACTGCGTTAAATGACAGCCACCGCCACCTGCTTTGGTTTGTGAGTCCCTGAAAAGACGATTTACAAGGACTGCACATTTTTCACAACATAAAGAAGGATTCGTTTTTTTTTTGGTAATTTATTAGCTGTGACGGCCCGAGAGAGATTCGTTTAAAGAACCTCGGATAGTATTTTATTAGTAAAGCCATAGTTGAAATATAGAGATTAAGATAAAATAGAGAAATATGAATAAAATTATTCAAAAAGTTAATAAAAGAATGCAAGAAAAATGGTGATAATAACAATAAAAAAGTAAACGTACCTGTTGGTAACATATTCATGACGCCAAGACGATTTTACTACTTACTACAAAAAAATAAACATATTTCATGAAAAAAGCATTTAATACCAAGCGCCAAACTTACAAAACAGTAAGACAAAACTCAAGTTAGTTTATTACAAAAAAAAAAACTGTTCACAACAAATCACACTCGAAAATTGAAAACAAAACTCAAATTGGAATAAAACTACACACCGATCCAGCCTCTATCTAGTCACAAATTAACTGAAAGAAACAAAAAAAAATTATTAAAAACACGTGTCTCAGTTAAAGTACATACATACGGGGATATTTAATTAACTGGACATAGGGTCCACTAAATGCATAGGCAATTTGACACCATTTTGCAGTCAACCAAATAATCATATTGCAATGACCACAGAACAATAAAAACAGTAGAAGTGTAAAGTAGGCGTGTCGCGTGTGCCACTATTACGCGGAGTTCCGCGCAACCTAGCCCAGTTCGCCGCAGAGTGTTGTTTAAGCTGGTTGTGTCAACCATAACGGAAAAAAAAGGATTGCGCTGTAAATATGCCTTATTGCTCCATTTTGGAGTGCAAAAACGATAGCCGCACCAAAAACATCACCCATGGTGGCATTTCGTATCATCGGTAAGTAGTATTTCATTTAATTTTGATAAGTTTTTCAATTTTCAATTCCGTTAGGCATTTTACAGCAATGCAAAATACAAAAATGAACTCTGTGTGAATGCAATAAGGTCTATTTCTGTCTTTGTCCTTAAATGTAGCGATTCTAGAATGTTCGCTACTCGATCGTACATTGAACTCTCGAAAATAGTGACAGGGTGTTGTCGATAAAGTTATCGATATTCGTTTCGTGCAGAGTTTGAGTGGTTTTACTACTGTTTCCTAGTTATCGAGTTAAAAATTAAAATGAATGTAATAATAATTTTAAATTAATTCTAGGCTGACTTATGATATTATTTCCACGTACCTACATGTAAAATAGTACGCGTAACTTCTTGTAAAAAGTGTACGTCATGATCATTTCCGAATCTTCGAATAAAATACTGAAATATATTCCCACTGCTTTTCAGATTTCCCAAAGATCCTTTTCAGAAGGAAAAATGGATCGATGCGACAGGGAGACAAAATTGGATGCCAGCAAAGACAAGTACAGTAAAGGACAGTAAAGATATATTTTAAGCTTTGTATATTTTTCGTTGTTTGTTACTAATTGATTATATAAAAAACTGGTTGGTGTCCTTTTTTTTTCTTAGTAAAGTTGATCCTTTAACTATTGCATTTGTAGTATTAGTATGGATAGATGTATTCTAGCTTTTACCCGCGATTCACCCCCCCATTTCACCTCCTTGGGGAATGATATCCGGGTTAAAACTATCCTATGTGCTTCCCGGGGACGATTTATATATATATATCCATACTAATAATACAAATGCGATAATTTGTCTGTATGTCTGTTACCTCTTCAAGCTTAAACCGCTGAATTGATTGCGATGAAATTTGGTATGGAGATAGTTTGAGTGGTCCCGGGAAGGACATAGGATAGTTTTTATCCCAGAAATCATCCTAGCCCCCATCTAAATCGGTTCATATCGGTACAGAAACACAGAATAGATACACTTGCATTTACAGTATGTATATGGATTAGTATGGATATATGAACAAAGGGGATTATTGTACAAGCAAGCAAGCTAGTACAATAATCTACTTTGTGCAAATAATACTAAAATCTTAGATAAGGATAAAAACAATGAAAATCCTATACTATTAATGTCTTACTTTCGCTTAAATTCATAATCACAGATATTATGATAGTAAAAGTTATTATCGATATCATAAGCTACGCACTACGCACATCACTAGTGCAATCGATGGACATCTGTTGCCGGGCGGCCGACCTACATGTTTTGTTGATGCGTCGTAGTTCGGCTACTTGTCACTAGATGACAGCACTTTCTATGCAATTTTTGGATTTTGTTTTCAGACATCGTAAGAAACAGACAAATACAACGTAATTTCGACAGCATGGCCCTGTCATAAGGTTTAAAATATGTCAACATGCCGGGGTTCATAATTTCATCTTAAGTAAAACGCCACGGCCAATAATGTTCAAGATTTCTTTGTAGTTAACCATGTGATAGTGTGAGTACTGGCGACAGCGGTTCTGATTGTAATTCAGGCGTATGCCACTTCCACTGTTTTTTTCTGTTCCGTGGCAATGACATTCCAATAGTACCCGCGCGAATTAAATTCGCCGCTCGAGCGACATGACAACGGGCAGGTGACGTGTGGGCGAGAGGATTTCAATTTCAATCTAAATTGTACCATGTTACGTAGAAACATTCCAACCCACAATATGTAACTGGCGAGACGCCATTTTACATGGTTTCCTCACGATGTTTTCTTTAACCGTTAGCGAGTGGTATTGCTACTATAACTTCACTATTAACTTACAAAACCAAGTCATAGGTATATGCCCGCACTGGGGATCGAACCTGGGTCTCTCGCTTCCGAGTCCGATGTTCTACCCACTAGGCTACCACCGCTGTTAAACACGTCTGAACAAAAACTTGGATGAAAACAAGGAAATATATAAAAAGTTTTCTCGCAAGTTACGTATTGTGGATTGGAATGTTTTTGCGTAGCTCAGTCCAATTAATACAATTAATATTTGAGTGAGAGACTACAATACAAGCGCAAAAAAGCTGTCCCCGTGGCGTGAACGTCGGTCGCTTTTCTTGCGCTGATATACCACATAGGTGGCACGGCAACAAAACAGTGTCATAAAAACAGGTAACATCATGATAATGTGACAACAGGGTTACCACAAAAATGCGTAATTCCGAACGTCTCAATCAGACTTCACCATTGCCAACAACTTTGGAGAAATTATTGTTTGATTAGAAAAAAAAAACCTTTTCAGTGTTTTTCTGCTTTAAAGAGGCGTTTAGTGACAGACAATGTGTTGTGTGACCGACCAACCAACCTTTTTTATGTTTTTACTTCTTTTATACTTTTTCTATATTATTATGTCTAATATTTTAAAAATTGAAAAAGAACCATGTCAAGGACAAAGACAAATAAAACAGATTCCTAAAAGTTACAATCGCGTTTTCTTAAATATTTACGTGCATGCGTTTCACAATGCTTAAAACTATGAGTAACATAAAATGGAAGTTCTTCTATGATTTAATACAGGAGGCTGTGACATTGGTAGCTTGGGTCAACAAGCCGCGATTTTTATAAAATTATCTAAACGCTGATATTCCGAAATTCTGTTTTTCTCATGTTTATATACATGAGAAAAACTGATAGAACAAAACGAATTTTATACAATTATTAGGGGTTAAAGTATGAAATTGCCGTTTTATTGCAATAGGTTCTTTGAATTGACATAGAATCTTCATGGTTTGAGGTTTTCGAATGAAACTTTTTTCAAATGGTTTCTATGATGTTCTTTTTTTAAAAAATGTGAAACATTTGAATATCGACTTTCAATTGTTTTTGTTATTCAATTTAGACAAGAAAGATGGATACTGCGAAAATTCAGTCAAATCATGAGGCATCCATTTTTCGTATTTTTTTATTTTATTGATTTGACGCAAGTGAGTCAATATTGTGGGTAAGGTAACGTTAAACCATGCCGCTAATTCCTGGGTAGTTTGACTAGGGTCGGCTTCCACTATCTCTCTTAATTCATCGTTATTCACCTGTGTGGGCGGTCTTCCTCGTGGCTCGTTCTTTAAGTCGAAATTTCCATCACGAAAGCGTTTAAACCAAAATCGCACGGTGCGTTCATTAGTAGACCCCTCTCCAAACGCAGCATTGATATTGCGGGCTGTTTCTGCCGCGTTAGTTCCGCGTCGGAACTCGTATTCAAAAATCACTCGAATTTTCGCAGTATCCATCTTTCTTGTCTAAATTGAATAACAAAAACAATTGAAAGTCGATATTCAAATGTTTCACATTTTTAAAAAAAAAAGAACATCATAGAAACCATTTGAAAAAAGTTTCATTCGAAAACCTCAAACCATGAAGATTCTATGTCAATTCAAAGAACCTATTGCAATAAAACGGCAATTTCATACTTTAACCCCTATTATCTAAACAAAATTATGTAAACCTTGATATTTAGAAAAATTGTAATCTGAGAAAAAAATCATGCAACAAAAGTAGTTGTGAAACACAAACTCTACTTGGGGTGTCTCATGAATTACACATTTTAGACGTAACCCTGTATATTCAGTAACAATGCATTTAGTAGTCACTTCCCCTTGTAATAGATTAAACCCAATTTTTTTTACCACACATCTATTACATAAGGCTATAAAGAGGTAAAAACAGTATTTTGTCTATAGCCGTATGTACTTTTCTGCTCTGAAGGATTGGAACTAATTTCAAAAAAATATATCATGCATTTTTACAATAAAGACTTCCGTACAACACTCTAAATTCTAATGTACCAGAATCTATGACTCCTACATTGTATTTCACACTGAATATCAAATTGGAAGGGAATTTGAGAGATGGCATTCAGGGAAAAAGGCCTATACCCAGCGGTGGGCAGCGGTGGGTTGATGCTTATTATAAAATTGTATCGCTACTATTGAAATAAACATTAGAAGGTGTCGGTGAAGCAAGTGATAGCTTTAACTTGCTTCAACGAGAGATAATATTTAGATTTTGGTGCACGCATATAATTTTTGACTGAAAATATTGGTTTCAAGTATCTAACGTTTTCCAAATTATAGACCAAAGAAAAACCAAGAAGAGACGTCCATTTTCCTGGTTCACGCTTCAGGCCTTATCCAGAAAGGGCGAATTCGATGCCAGTCGTTTCGTGCGTATAAAGCCAAGCAAAGTGTAGGGTAATCTAACGAGTAATGCAACGCGAATCCTGCGTGTGGACGCGCTACGAGCATTACACGTTACACGCGTCTGGATCCGGCTTTACGCGTGTAGTCTGGCATATTACACGCGTTTTACGCGCGTATTTTCCGAGCAAATAGGTAATTTTGAGAGCCTGGGTCGAATATTTAGATTTAGGCTGCTTTAATTAATTATTAAAGCAAAAGAAAAGAATCAGAGTCTCGAAACATATGTCATTCATGGAAGTACGTCATCAAAACAAAGAAACTGAAGGAATCCTAATCTGTGCAAACGTAGAAGAAGTCCCGGCGTACACCTGATTTACCTGAGCTAATTCACCTAGGTGAATTAGGTATTGTTTTTGTTTTTACAATGTACCGAGATTATACACGAATATTAAACCGTCTTTCACGTGTGAAGTGGACGTTCGAAGTTCGAATGAAAATCATACACCTGTTCGCAAAAATATAAGATATCAGTAAATTTTATTAATTTATGATTGTAGGATATTTAAAATTACTTATCATTTGTAAATATTGTCAATATTTAGGACACTGCCCATTCGCGCGAAACGATTGGAGGCAAATGTGCCCCATTCTGTACAAGCTCCCACGGTCCTATTTATAAGATCTTATATCTAAAAAACACTGCCCAGAAGCAGTTTAAATAATCTGTGGTTACGTTTTTCCCTTTACCACAGACTTAACGTGCCCCTGAGAAGTGTTATAAGGAGTCGTGTTTTTAAGGTTCCATACCCAAAGGGTGTCAAACGGGATCTTATTACTAAGAATTCAATGTCCGTCTGTCTGTCAACAGGCTGTATCTCATGAACCGTGATAGTTAGACAGTTGAAATTTGGACACGTGATGTATTTCTGTTGCCGCTATAACAACAAATACTAAGAACAGAATGAAATAAATATTTAAGGGGGGCTACCATACAATAAACGTTGTCTAAAGACAGCGCTCGCCATCTAGCGGCCATCTATGAAACCTTCACAGCGCCGATGTCATGTCGTTAAATTTCAATGTTAAACGCTTCTAGTTTCTATAGATGGCGCTGTTCTCATATTCGATCTTTGACGGTACGGAACCCTTCGTGCGCGAGTCCGACTCGCACTTGGCCGGTTTTTATAAATAAGACCGTTAGACATTAACATACCTACCGTGCAAAACCCAACTCTAGTCAGTGCGCCCGTGCATCGATCAGGAACAGAACCCCCCTACTTACGTATTGACTGACCTAAAGGGCGGTATCTCCGGTATCTTCCCGATGTTGATCTTCTTTTTGTCCTGCTTGAGATCGCTTTCCTTCTGTTGCTTGGGCGTGGTCGGGGTTACAGTGCGGGGCGTTAGGCGCGGCTTGGAGATGTCATCTTGGCTGGGGCACTCCGACTGTTTGGTGGAGGAAGAAATCAGAAATCAAAAATTTATTTCAACGTAAAGCATTTACATTCTGTTTGCTGAATGGCAATGTACAATGTTAACCGCTGCATTCGGGCCGTATTTCGTTGAAAAAGGAGAAAAAGGCAGCGGGAATACTTTACCCTGACCATCTTTTCTCGTGACGCTTCTAGTAGATACACTTTTGGGCGTAAGCTCAAGCTATATTTGCTCGAACAGCAGAGACTGCCCCGTCCTATCTTTCGCCGCTTCTGATTTACGGACTAGTAATCGCATCAAATATAGCTATCCTGTTTGGCTGATTATCCGTGAAGTGCTATTTATTTTTGGAATAATATCTACCAATTAAAGTACCAATGTTCATAAAAAAATTAGATTTATTACTTTGGATTCTTCAACACAAAAACAACGGAACACAAAAAAAAAACGGAAACGAAAAAAGTTACGAAACAAAAAAAAAGGAATACTAATAATAGAATATATATAATTATAATTTATTCGTAATATCTTTATTTGCTTGCAGGAAAGATCCTCCGCTCTTACATATTGCTTAGTCTAACTTATCTATCTATACTAATAATAAATCTGTAAGGGTCGGTCATGGAGTAAGTTAGTTTGTTTTCAGAGATATTGTGTTTATAGGCTCAATATATGATACTGAAACTAATTTCACGATTTTTAGAATTTTTTTTCTGTATGTGTGTATGTATGTATGTATGTTCCTCCATAACTCTTAAACCAATTATCCGAATTTGATGAAATTTGGTATAAAAACATATAGACATCTGGGACACAGGATAGGCTATTTAAATTCTAGCTCCAGTTATGATAAGACGTGGCCCCCATATAAATGCTTCGTAAAAATCGAAATGTACGCGAACGGAGTCGCGGGCACAGCTAGTATTATAATATATGTAAGAGCGGAGGATCTTTCCTGCAAGCAAATAAAGACATTACGGATAAATTGTATATATCTAAAAAGAGCACGGACTCACCAGTGTCCGTGGAAAACCTGGCGAACAGTATTTAGAAAAAAAACAACACAAAGACAAACTTACGAGCAACGGAGCGTGGGCGTTCTTGATGGCTTCCCGGCGCTGGAACTCGCACTTGGCCATCTCGGTGGCCAGCCACGCCGGGATCTCGGGGATGGCCACGCGGAGAGCCAGCACGGCCACCAGGATCACGTGCTGGAATCCGGAGGGGCAACTTGGTTTTCAGGGTTCCGTACCCAAAGGGTAAGGGACCCTGTTACTAAGACTCCGCTGTCCGTCCGTTCGTCCGTCCGTCCGTCCGTCAGTCACCAGGCTCTCATGAACCGTGATAGTTAGACAGTTTAAATTTTCACAGATGATGTATCTCTGTTGCCGCTATTACAAGAAAAACTAAATATAGACTAAAATAAATATTTAAGGGGGGCTCCCATACAACAAACGTGATTTGTTTGCCGTATTTGGCTCGATATTATAACGGCAACAGGTAGGCGCTTGAAATATTCAAATGTTGTATAGACTCGCACTTGGCCGGTTTTTAAGTTACTTAAGTGTGCCGTAACGTCTGGCATGCTGCCTCGCGCGCACAATCTAATATTTTTAATGATCGTTAATAGTATATAGGTACATAAGCAGCCTATAATACGTCCCACTGTAGGGCACGGGCCTTCTCTCAGGGAGAGAGTATGGGCTTAATCACCACGCGTGCCCACCGCGGATTAGCGATTTCAAGCGCTGAGGTATGTGAATAGCTCAGACACTCATGTTTCCTCACGAGGTTTTCCTTCACAGTTAGCGAGTGGTATTGTTACTATATCTTCACAAATGTACGTAACTTAGAATACCAAGTCATATACAATACGCACTGGGAATCGAAAAGGGGTCTCCCGCTTCCGAGTCCAATGTTCTACCCACTAGGCTACCACCGCAAATAAGTATACTTTTGATAAAATGTGGACTGAGGTTTGCTAAACAATGAAATGTATGTCCTGTCTCTGGTGGCACATGCCTTTTGCAGTCGACCTTAAATTCAATTATTGTGAATTTATTGTGTAATAAATGCGTTTTTTACTTTCTTGCCTGACTGCGAAAGCCAACGAGGGCTCTATTGCTGCACTGTTTTATATTCAACCTGAGTCTTTTGAAGGCGAAACACAAAAAAAAAACACTTACATCGTATAGCAAGACAATGCGAACATACACTTTACACAAATTAAACAGAAATTTAAGAGCTGAGCAAGCCGTGGGTGTTTGGCCGGGACTTTTTAAGTAAAAAAGTGAGACGTGGTACGTAGCAATGTAAACGATTAGCGTAGTTACCGCGTCACAGCGACGAATAGTGTTAAGTTGGCCATAACATACATACATAAACTTACGCCTGTATCCCAGAGGGGTAGACAGAGACCAGGGACTGCCACTTGCCACGATGCTGACAGATCACTTCCTCAACATTCATTAGCAATGAGTTGCATTTAAAATGAGTTGTACCATGTAAACTGAATGCACTCTCTACTGGACTACCCAAGAATGAACATGTAAACTTATCCTGCGTTTTGACCACCGTGAACCCTCAAACCTCATCATACTTCAAAAGTAAATCTATGCCAAACGGTGTGATTACTGAATATTGCATTTACACTTGTAGGTAAAATAGTCACAGTATATTTCAGGTTGTAGATCCGTAGAACGAAAGTCGTCGAAATAGCCCAGCGGATTAGTAAGTTGAAGTGGCAGTGGGCGGGGCATATAGCAGCAGAACTGACGGCCGATGGGGCCGAAAAGTTCTCGAATGGAGACCACATATCGGCAAGCGCAGCGTAGGACGACCAGCCACAAGATGGACAGATGACCTCATCCAAGTGGCAGGAAGACGCTGCAGGCCGCTTCCAACCGGTCTTTTTGGAAATCCATGGAAGAGGCCTATGTCCAGCAGTGGACTTCTTGTGGCTGAATGATGATGATGATATTTCAGGTTGTAGGCTTGCGTTTGTATGCATAATAGGTGACAGTATACAACGTGACAGTCATCTCCAACGCAAAGATAAGCAGTACTTACAGTCTGCGCCGGAGTGACATCAGACAGCGGGCGGTGCGCAGGCAGCTACCGACCAGTAGCGACAGCAGCAGCGCGGCACTCACCTCCAGCGCGACGATGAGCAGTACGGTCTGCGCCGGAGTGGCGTCGGGTAGCAGGCGGTGTGCAGGCAGCTACCGACCAGTAGCGACAGCAGCAGCGCGGCACTCACCTCCAACGCGACGATGAGCAGTACGGTCTGCGCCGGAGTGGCGTCGGGTAGCAGGCGGTGCGCAGGCAGCGACCGACCAGTAGCGACAGCAGCAGCGCGGCACTCACCTCTAACGCGACGATGAGCAGTACGGTCTGCGCCGGAGTGGCGTCGGGTAGCAGGCGGTGCGCAGGCAGCGACCGACCAGTAGTGACAGCAGCAGTGCGGCACTCACCTCCAGCGCGACGATGAGCAGTACGGTCTGCGCCGGAGTGGCGTCGGGTAGCAGGCGGTGCGCAGGCAGCGACCGACCAGTAGTGACAGCAGCAGTGCGGCACTCACCTCCAGCGCGACGATGAGCAGTACGGTCTGCACCGGAGTGGCGTCGGGTAGCAGGCGGTGCGCAGGCAGCGACCGACCAGTAGTGACAGCAGCAGTGCGGCACTCACCTCCAGCGCGACGATGAGCAGTACGGTCTGCGCCGGAGTGGCGTCGGGTAGCAGGCGGTGCGCAGGCAGCGACCGACCAGTAGTGACAGCAGCAGTGCGGCACTCACCTCCAGCGCGACGATGAGCAGTACGGTCTGCGCCGGAGTGGCGTCGGGTAGCAGGCGGTGCGCAGGCAGCGACTGACCAGTAGTGACAGCAGCAGTGCGGCACTCACCTCCAGCGCGACGATGAGCAGTACGGTCTGCGCCGGAGTGGCGTCGGGTAGCAGGCGGTGCGCAGGCAGCGACCGACCAGTAGTGACAGCAGCAGTGCGGCACTCACCTCCAGCGCGACGATGAGCAGTACGGTCTGCGCCGGAGTGGCGTCGGGTAGCAGGCGGTGCGCAGGCAGCGACCGACCAGTAGTGACAGCAGCAGTGCGGCACTCACCTCCAGCGCGACGATGAGCAGTACGGTCTGCGCCGGAGTGGCGTCGGGTAGCAGGCGGTGCGCAGGCAGCGACTGACCAGTAGTGACAGCAGCAGTGCGGCACTCACCTCCAGCGCGACGATGAGCAGTACGGTCTGCGCCGGAGTGGCGTCGGGTAGCAGGCGGTGCGCAGGCAGCGACCGACCAGTAGTGACAGCAGCAGTGCGGCACTCACCTCCAGCGCGACGATGAGCAGTACGGTCTGCGCCGGAGTGGCGTCGGGTAGCAGGCGGTGCGCAGGCAGCGACCGACCAGTAGTGACAGCAGCAGTGCGGCACTCACCTCCAGCGCGACGATGAGCAGTACGGTCTGCGCCGGAGTGGCGTCGGGTAGCAGGCGGTGCGCAGGCAGCGACTGACCAGTAGTGACAGCAGCAGTGCGGCACTCACCTCCAGCGCGACGATGAGCAGTACGGTCTGCGCCGGAGTGGCGTCGGGTAGCAGGCGGTGCGCAGGCAGCGACCGACCAGTAGTGACAGCAGCAGTGCGGCACTCACCTCCAGCGCGACGATGAGCAGTACGGTCTGCGCCGGAGTGGCGTCGGGTAGCAGGCGGTGCGCAGGCAGCGACCGACCAGTAGTGACAGCAGCAGTGCGGCACTCACCTCCAGCGCGACGATGAGCAGTACGGTCTGCGCCGGAGTGGCGTCGGGTAGCAGGCGGTGCGCAGGCAGCGACCGACCAGTAGTGACAGCAGCAGTGCGGCACTCACCTCCAGCGCGACGATGAGCAGTACGGTCTGCGCCGGAGTGGCGTCGGGTAGCAGGCGGTGCGCAGGCAGCGACCGACCAGTAGTGACAGCAGCAGTGCGGCACTCACCTCCAGCGCGACGATGAGCAGTACGGTCTGCGCCGGAGTGGCGTCGGGTAGCAGGCGGTGCGCAGGGCCCGACAGACCGATCAGCGCGCAGTTCACCAGTACGGCCACCGCCACCATGGCTTCCATGGCGTGCTGTGGACCATCGAAACTGATTTTGATATCCATTAGCGTTAAATTCTGTTTTGCCGGACTTCGTGACTGATCCCGTATTCTGCCTGATGCACATTTTTGTAGTAGGTAAATAGAAACTTTTTGTAGTGCATCAATACTTGAGATGAGAAGTAAGATTTTCTTTTTTATCAGATGTAAAATGTAGAAGATTAACATTCTACAACTATCTTCTCTTTACTGTCCTTTTTGCTTTAACTGCCTATGCTCATATAATTTCAGGAGTTCATCAGAAGTAACATTATCTTCTTAAACAGAAGTGGGACACGTGGCACAGTTTGAACGCGTCGGCGCGAATTTCAACTGCACGCGGCCAACAGTGGGAAAGTCGACTCGCTCCTAGAATAACTAAAACGCCAACTCCCAATGCTCTTCATTCGCTCTGAGAACAGTGTCTGCACCACGTGGCAAAATTTGAACGCGTCGGCGAAAATTTTGGCGGCGTCAGCGCAGTGCGCACGCGGCTGCCGCAGTGTTCCCGCCGACTAGCTCCCATAATAACTAACCTGCCAACTTCCAATGTTTTCAATTCGCTCCGAGACCAAATGACCGGCCAACTTCCAATGCTCTTCACTCGCTCGGAGAATAGTCTCTGTGCCCCGTGGCACAGTTTGAACGCGTCGGCGCGAATCTCGGCCGCGTGCGCGTTGATCAATAACGCCAGCGGGAAGGTCGACCCGCTCCGATAATAAGTTACCCGCTAAATTTCAACACTTTAAACTCGTTCCGAGAACAACTAACCTGCCAACTCCCAATGCTCTTTACTCGCTCGGAGAACGGTCTCTGCGCCACGTGACACAGCTTGAACGCGTCGGCGCGAATCTCGGCCGCATTATTGAGCAGCGCGCACGCGGCCGCCAGCGGGAACGCCGAAGAGAACAGGACCACATGGCCCAGTTGGGTCAACATCTCGAGGTACTCGGCGAATGTGCCTTCGTACTGCGGATAGAGAAAAAATGTTTCTATTTGTCCGGGCACACAACAATATTTGTTTTTGATTGCCATTTATTTATCGTTTCACTGTATATCCGTTTATAATATGTATTTATTACTTTCACTACAAACAACCACAGCACATTTTATAGTACTTAAGCAAATATATGTCTTTCTTTTTCTCACAACAAGGGCACCTTTTTTTAAATCAACACACGTACATTGCTATCCGCAGTATGGACCCGACTGAAAATCAACGTTGCAACTGATCTCTCAGTTGCAACAACATTATGCTGAGTTAGACCAATTTTGGGGACTCAATACTTAAAACTTTCCGATATTTTATTATTATTGTTGGTTTTCGTGTTTTTATTTATTTCTTGCCGTTACACACATTGTGTTTTCTGTCTGACTGTTGTATTTTGTCGTGTGATTTTATGTTTTTGAGTATTGATCCCTCATGGTTTCATAACCATTTTATGGTTTCATAAGCATTTTGTGGCGCTAAAATGGCAGAATTCTACAATCAATGTACTGAAAAGTCGCGACTTTTGACATTAAAATGCGCGACTCGCGTCAACGTGCTACCAATACTAGCGTATGATTAATTTTCCCTATAGTTTTATTCACATTCAGAACTGTCTTACTTACAAATCTGACTCTAAGCTCTATGGAATACGAGTATATTACCTTGAACAGCTGAGAAGCTGAGGCCGATATTCAGAAACGCAGCGTTGAGCTACACTTAACGTGCACTAAGCTGAGCATCGGTTGAGCAATCTCAATAAAGACTCAAGAATTTTGTATTCACAGTCAATATCTCGACTCGAACTCAGCTAAGCCACAGCTCAAGCTAAACTTACTCGAGCGTGTAATCTGTGGTACAGTTTTTGACTTTACCGGTTTATATTATCTGTTAACGCTACATGAAAGGCATACAATAATCCACAGGAGTGAATGAGATGGCAAAAAATGTCGAAACTTTTTACGCGCGGTCTCATTAGTCTAAAAACACAATTTAACTTTTTGAAGAAAAATGAGCATGCAAAATGTCAAATTGTGAATAAAAAAGGTTACTTCACCACAGGTTAGTTAGATTTCTCGAATTGCCTACCAGGTGTCGCTACTTTCTTCGTCATTGCCACCGCGAGTCTGAGCTAAGTCGCCGAAATCCACTACTCAGTCTCAGCTTAGCTTGCGCTCAATTTTTGTTATCTCCAACTCAACTGTGAATACAGAATATCCCTGAGACTTTCATTTTGACAGTTGGAAGACCTGGACTCACATTGAGCTCACGCTCAAAATCGTTTCTGAATATCGGCCTAAGTCGCTGAAATCCACTACTCAGTCTCAGCTTAGCTTGCGCTCAATTTTTGTTATCTCCAACTCAACTGTGAATAGAAAATATCCCTGAGACTTTCATTTTCACAGTTGGAAGATCCGGACTCACATTGAGCTCACGCTCAAAATCGTTTCTGAATACCGGCCTGAGTGTGTGATTCAATTTACCCTATAGTTTTATTCAGAACTGTCTTACTTACAAATCTTACTCTAAGCTCTAAGGAACATATTACCTTAAACAGCTGCGACTCCAGCTCGGCCTGGTGTATGATTTTCTGTCCAATTTTCGGCTCCGAGTCCCTTCTCTCCCCGTCGTCGGCCGAGCCGTTGAGGAAACTGTTCTCGGGGGGTTCCCCCGTCGAGTCTGTCTTTTTCTCGAAGAGCTCCTGGAGTTGTGCCGAGGTGGGCACTGAAAGTTCAGGGTAGTTTAAGGTTCATCCAAAGGGCTACCTCCATTTAAATACAAAGTTACAAAGTTCAGTTTTACATCTAATAGGTTTAGACAGAAGAAGAACCCTGAAGAAGTTTCAGAGTTAATTCAATGTAGTATTACATATTTTGGGGTTCAAATTGAACTTTAGTGCGAACATCGAAGTCATGCCACATCCCACTTTGTAGTGGTTTAGTTGACGTTTTACGTTGTAAATTCTATAAGGGCGTATTATAGAATTTAAGTAGAGTACTTATTGAAATTAAGTGGAAACTTATCTGTCGCCTATAAAGATGACGAAGAAGGCTCTATTTCAACCGAAATGGAGAGAGAAAAAAAACATACTCAAGTACTTATTGAAATTAAGTGGAAACTTATCTGTCGCCTATAAAGATGACGAAGAAGGCTCTATTTCAACCGAAATGGAGAGAGAAAAAAAACATACTCACTCTTACTAGGGCTCAACGCTCCGAACACGTCGACGCAAATCTTGGCCAGTCTCAAGTTCTCGATCAAATAAGGCAGAGCCGATTCCTTCAGGTTGCCAATTATCTGCCTTGTAATCAGTAGCACAGCCAGTTGCTGAAAAATTACGGAGAAAGTTTACAAACTTTGTTACAGAGCGCGAATCTAACCCTTATCTCCATCACGTAATACCTACAGCATATAAATTTCTATCGTCATGGTGTAAGAATACGCACGCATTCACGCAAATTAGCTTTATTAATTGTTAATGTGTGTACTATATTCGTTCCGCTGTAGGGCACAGGCCTTATCTTAGAGAGAGAGAGAGAGAGAGTGAGTCTGGGCTTAATCACCACGCGTGCCCACTGCGGATTGGCTATCAAGCGCTGGTATATGAATACTTCACTCACTTAGGATTCCTCAACATGACTTCGCTTCAACTGAGCAGAATATGACGCTTGGACTTTGCGCCAGCATAAGCTGAGCCTTAGCAATAGGAATTGCGTTTCTGTGACCTTCACGAGTTCCAGAAAACATCTATTCATTATTTATATCTTCCCGATAAGAGTTTGGCTAATTAATGCGAACACCTTTTACTACGATCGGCTATACTGAAATCGTCTGACATTTTTCATTTTGTAGTAAACGTTGTTCGTATCGATGGATAGAAGCTCCCTGTGTTCGGTATAGACCGAAGCGAAGGGTAGTGTGGCAATCAGGATTGATCGATGGGTCTGTGCAGTGTGCCACGACACGATTGGCTCAACCGTTTGACTGATCTGTTCATAGCAAAGGGGATTATCTAGAACGCGTCTCCTGCTTGTGTTTTTCACAAAACATTACACAAATCATCCGGTCTCATACGTACATAAACTCACGCCTGTATCCCAGAGGGTTAGGGACAGACTAGAGACCGCCACTTGCCAGGATCCTGACAAATCACTTTCGCTTTCTCAACATTTAGTCGTTGCATGCAAGCACGCAGGTTTCGGGTACTTTTTATCTTTCTCTTTGGTAATACATCCCCTAGTTGGTCGAAGTGTGTCCGCCTGGGACGTCCCTTACCGACTGTCAGCAATCTGCCTCAGATCGTCGGTCCAGCGAGCTGGTGGGCGTCCGCAGCTGCGTTTACCAGTTCGTGCTCTCCAGTCTAGAGCCTTTGTACAGTCCTGTCTGTTTGAACAATTAGAACAAGCCCGAGAGGACCGTTTCTTTCCTAGAATGACACGCGAGCCAATAGAGATCCGCCGGCATCCAAATTTCAATAGAGATCGTGGTTGGAACATAGCTACAGCATGGGAACCAGTGCTTGAGTGCGACTGTAGATGTAATTTTAATTTCAATAACTAATAATGTGTATTTTTGAATTTATATAAAATTATTGTAGTGTTAATTTCAATTTAAAAATTTGCCAAATTATTTTTGGAACGTAACTTAATCATTTTTGCCGAGGGTGGTAAACTAAAAGCTAATGCTTTCAAAAAGACGCCCGTCACCTCAGTCTACCGAGACCACGGCACTAGCAAAAGTACCGAAACGTCGCATAATTGTAAAATGGAAAAGTAAACGAGTAAATATCCGTTAAAATTTAGTTTTATTATAATTAGAACAATAACTAAACGTACCTCCTTCAATTTATCCATGTCCTGCACGTAGAACGCAAGGTAGAACAAGCTCATGAACGAGTTGACAAATTGAAACTGCAAAGGAGAATGAATCTGTTACAAACTCTACTGTTTTAGGTGTCGGAACATCAAAAGCTATGTGATCCGCGAGTTAGATGCATCATCGGATAGGATTGAGAACACAACTGCTTCATGTCTCAGATACGTAAATTAAGCTAGCTCAGTGATGTGGTGAAAATATAGAGTGCGGTTCTACTTAGGAAAATGTAATGGACTTTACGTCACGACCTCTTCAAATTACGTCATCAAATTGGAGCCGAACTGGCTGCCCTTTCTTATAATAAGGGCTAAATTCCACTATTCTTATCTATGATTTATTTGGGCTGGAAGTTTCGATCAACTACAAGAAATTAAGAATAAAGGCAGTCTTCGTACGCATTGACACATAATATATTTTTAAATTATGAATGAAAATAAAAATAAATTCTATATAATTATTGGGTGTGTCACAAAGGTCCGGTGACACTTAAATGAGTTATTATACTTATCAATACCAGTAATATTTATTATGACCAACTCGAAATAATATCAGGTGTTCTACAGGAAATTCTAATATTTGCTCCAATTGAGGCCAGAAATAGCAGATTTATTTTTCGAAATTTCAAATATGGTTATAATAAAAGTTGTATTGAATTTAAATTACACTGAACCTTTCTGAAACACCCGGAATAATAAGATAGTGTCTATTTAGTAAACCCAGTTGATCGAAACAACCGAGAAAACGTGTAATTTGTAAGGAAGTGTCGCTTGTATGTAACTACATTGTTGACAGACTAAGTAGCCACTTAGCAGTAAATAATGTTCGTTAGAAATGCTTTGTTTATTTGTTATGTTTTAAATTGGATTTAAAAAACGTGCAATTAGGTTAAAAAACGTGGCATGCAGTCTACAGTATGATTCTAATCATGCTATATTTTGTAATGAGTACTTAATATGAACATCGCCTTATGCTTCAAGTCACAATATGAAACTATCAAGAACTTATTTAAGAAAAAAATTTAAGCAGTTTTTTTTCTGTTTTATAAACAATAAACTATCTATTGTTAAATGCGTTGCTATAGTACGATTTCAATAACATAAGGCTACGTTCACATGACAAGTTTTTAATGATGACAGTATTAATAACCTTTCCTCTCTAGTTGCAAAAGCAAAGCGTGATGCCAACAACGGTCTTAGCATGTTTATTTTATTAGTAGCGGCTTTTTACAGCGATGTTTTTTTATTCAAATACAAACCAACGCTATTTTCACAATTAGATGGTTTTCATACTTTGTCTCCAGTCGATAGTTTTCTGTTGAGAACATGTTCAGGTATTTTATGATTCGTATGTGTTGGTACCAGAGGTTTTACGTTTGGTTTCCAATCCCATTTGGCAAGCAGTAAAAAGAAGGGGAAACGAATAAAGTACTAAGTATACACATTACGTAATATAAACTACTTAATTTAAGTGAGTGGCTAAATAACTATGTATTTGTTTTATTTTATAAAGAATTTAAGTGTATTTCCAATGAAGTACAGTTCTATAATTTTTATAAAGCTGAAATAGTAAAATGTGTCTTTGTGCTATAAAAAATATTGTTACCTAGTGTAATTACTTTAGTTTACATTTTATTTATTGAAATAACATGCGATACTTTTAGAATTTAGAAATTAGTTGTCTAATAGTTGTAGGCAGCAGACTATGTAGTCGAAGAGAATTCAAACTATAGATTCTCCTTGTTTTAGAAGCTGGGATGGCATTTGAGGTTGTTTCAGATAGAAAGAGTGTTTGAATCAAATATTTTTTTCTTAGTGAAATCATACGGATCTCACGATACACAAAGAAAAATTAATAATGAAGGAGAAACAAACGAAATCATAATCTCGCACACATTGAAATCCACGTTTTCAGACATGCATTAAATTGTAAATTAATCCTTTGCAAAACCCAACAAACGTAATGTAAAACTCAAACAAAGTAAAAATAAAAGTAATCTTGGTATTACACAACTGATTCAAATGTCAGTGATAGATCTATATCTGATCTATAGCGTCTTAGTGATCTATATCTTAATTTTTTTTAGATCGTCTATGTTTTTCTAAAGGATTTGTTGTCGATTCAGCATTCTAAAGAAATAAGATTACATCTCTAATAAAAATCTGCAATTCGGTATTTGACACGATCAACAATATATTATTTTATATGCTTGATTAAAACAAAAATTACAAAATATCTCGGAAAATGTATCTCTTTTAGTCAATTACTAGTTATTACAATTTTATAAATAGATTAAACATAAAAAGAGTGCTCTGAAATGTGACGTCATAAGCCAGTATTTTCATACAAAATTTCGTTTTAAAAGTAACTCATTTGATATTTTGTCAAATACCCAATTGGCCATGCTACATTTTTTAATATGAACGGAAATCTCAAAACCATTGCGAGAATTCGTACAATATCTATTTATCGGATTTGTAAATAAGTCTATATTTTTTAAGATATTCAATAAAAAGCTTTGACCTTAAATGCGTTTTGTATGACGTCAGCAAAGTGGGATACCGCCGTTTAGCCAAAGTATTTTTCGCCAAATTTTACTTCCCAATAAACTTATGGCATCAGTTTCATTTCCCAAATGAAACTTTAGCAAGTTTTCATTTCGCTTTTTATTCATTTGGTCAAATTATACTTTTGACTGAATAATGGTTGGTAAAATTAATTTTGACCAAGTATTTATTTGGTAAACAATAACTTGCCATAATAACTTTTGCTAACTGTTTATTTGCTTTAAGTTGTTTTGAGAAATGTTTTTTTGCCAAGTGATAATTTGCGGAAAATAGTTTGGGGAGTAATACTTTGGGAAACGATTTTTGGCAATACATTAGTAAACCCAGCAAAGTATTAATCATTTGCCTTACAAAAAAGAAAAACGAAATGTCGACGTGTTGAGGTGTATAATGTGAGGTGAGCCCACGGAATACATGGTTAGCCGACCAAATCAACTGACGTTAATGACATTTGTTTTTTTTACGTAGGCAAAGACTATCTCTTTAATCATGCTCTGATGACGTCACACACCACAAAATTTTAGAAAAATATTAAAAATAGAACTAACTAATAAAATAAAAAAAATAACGAAATTAGTTTCTTAAAATGGTTCATAATTTCGAAATAAATTATAAAAAACGTATATCAGAAATAAATAGCATGGCCAATTGCCCGATATTTCCGGCCCTCGCAAAGATTTGCTTCTCATATAAATCACTGACTGTGAATCGGTCGTGTAAGAAACAGAAGCTGTAGACATCAGAGGACTTAGTTCCTAATGCCATGTCTTTACGTACCTTTATCGTTCAACCAACGCGCTATCCGAGCGTAAGCTTCCTCTTCAATAGCGATTAGAATCGCGAGGAAGGCCCGCGGTATCCACGAAAAATACCCTACATGCCCCTCCCACCAGTCCTGCAAATTATGACACGGTTAAATTTACATTCTAGCAGTCCTATAATACCGTGATTCTTTAAAACACTCCATAAACGCCACTTAAATAGTCTGTGGTCTGGTGGCCTGAGACTACAAGGGAAAGACTTCACCACAGACTATTTATACCGGAGTGTTTTAAGGGAATCGCGTTTTTTAAAATAACGCCGTAAATATTTCTAAGTGTATACAAGGTTGCTTGTAAATATACAAGGTCTTAAACTAAAACGACAAAAAAACCCCATCGGTAGATGTAGAGTTTCGTTTCGCGCGTTCATATTTACAAGAAACACCTGAGCGGGTGATGGCAGCGATATAGTCACGCGTTCCTAGTGCTGATCTTTGAAAGCTATTACGTCGCGCTACTCATATGAGTATATCAACTGTATCTCTGTTGAAGCGTCCCAAACTGTCATCTCCTAGATCCTTTCTCATAGTCTCAGTGCCTGTTTACCATCGGAGATTGACCATCAGCTTAAAACACTTAGTTCCAAGGTATTCTTACTTGCGCCCGAAGAAACGCGAAGGTGGCGCCACTGGCTACACACAGACACAATACAGTCACTGGGAACGAAGTTTCACTCGGGGTAAACCGACTCCCGCCCCGTCAATAGAGTCTAACTCCATTGGATTTATAGGGAAAAACTTAACCACGTGTAAACTCGTTTCATGTAGAGTTTGGTAGATAGTTTTAAAGAGTCTAAAAGAGTTATAATATCGATGTAGTCGCATGTATAATATTAGCAGCGCGGCCTTTGTGCTGCTGTATTGCTGCTGAAGCCCTTGGGGGGCTTGAATAATGTCTCCAAGACTCTTTCTCCTTCCTTCTGTGGTTCTTCACTATTCTAGGTTGGCCACCAGCTTAAGAGTCTCTTAGTTCCAAACCATTCTTACCTGCGCCCGAAGAAACGCGAAGGTGGCGCCACTGGCTACACACAGACACAATACAGTCACTGGGAACGAAGCGCAATGTCTCCACAGGCGGCGCTTCCACGCGGGGTAAACCGGCTCCGGCCGCCCCGTCACTTCGCTTATCGACATCTCTCCCTGGTGGGGGAAACAGTCATTATTGGGCGATCTCCTCGCCCGATGCGAGATTCGCTAAGACATTTTCAACAGAAAAAAATACATTATAGGAATCACTTTGTTATCTGTCTGACCTCTGTCGAGACTATTTTTCTCAGACACGGATGAGGCGATTGCGTTGAAATTAATTAAAGACCCGAAGACTTAAAACTACAGAAATTACCAGGAGTCCTAGCATTAGCGTTGACTTAAATGTATTATTTTATTATTATCACCTGGATGACTGAGCTTTGCTTCGTATTATTAGTTTTTGGTTAATCGTGTTTTTTGGAAATCATATTTAAATGGGACGAAAAAAAGGGGGAAAAAAAGGAAAAAGTAATCGGACTGGAGACAGGCTTGAACCGGCGTCTTCTGGTTTCGTGACCGGTTTCCCACCTGAGCTTCCTTCCCATCCTTGTAGATGGTGGCGAAATTTACCTTCGTATTCTAATGATATTTTAGCAGTTTTTCATTGCCTAACAACACGAATAAAACGACGTTTTCGCTGACGTTCACGTTTTCGATTTATCGCCCCCGAAACCCTCTGCATACAAAATTTTATGAAAATCGTTGGAGCAGTTTCCGAGATTCAGATATTCAATATACAAGAATTGCTCGTTTAAAGGTATTAGATAGATCAGCATCGGCTGGCTGTACCTGAAACAGAGGTCGCGGCTCGACGAGGAGCTCGTCCCTCTGATCCAGTGTGCCCCATTTGTACGCCAGCGCGTTTGAGTACCTGCAACATGAGTTCGGTAAAACATGAACGTAGAACCACACTGATCCTCCATACGCTAAGTACGTCTGTACGTACTGTCCCAAGCAAATCCTGTCGGTATCCTGACGCTTGCAATAGCAGTTATTTGACAGTATGGTATTTGACAGTAAGATTGGAATCGTTTTAGATTTGAGCTGCCCCCGTGAATTTGTATTCTTGGAAACACAGTGACTACCGGTTAGAAATATATATATATAGGTACTTTACTTTAATAAAGGCGGTTTGAGGCTTGGATAGATAATAAAATTAAAAATTAAAACGGACATATAATATGACATATTTTTGTTATCCTACCTAGTTTTTCATTGATAAAAGTTGATATTAAAATCAATAATTTTGGAAACGACTTTTCTTTATCAAAAACTAAGTGTAGGATAAAATAAATATTCAAAAATTCCACAATTCGTCTAGCAAAGCGTCAGACCACATTTATGAAAAGTATAAAATTATATACGTCCCACTGTAGGGCACGGGCCATTTCCCAGAGAGAGTATAGGCTTAATTGCCACGCTGCCCACCGCGAATTGACAATTTCAAGCGCCAGGTATGTGATTACCTCAGACACTCAAGTTGTCTAATTTTTTTTATAATTACTAAAAATTTTAGGTCGTGCGGGCGAGACAGCATGCCAGGTGAAACCCAATTCTCTGTCAAAACACCTTAGGAGATGAGATAGGAATATTCTTTACTGTGCACTAGAGGACAAAACATAAAAATTTAAAAAAATACAAAGTACAATTGGCGGCCTTATTGCTAAAAGCAATTTCTTCCAGACAACCCTATGACGGAAAGTTGCTGAAGGAAACATGAGACGGGCAGTCGGTGCAAAATGAATATTAATGTACATACTTATATAAATAACAATATACCTACAAACCATTGCTATATATAAATAACTTATAATGAAATCGTAAAACAAAAAGTGCTAAATCTAAAAAGGAAGGAACTGACTCCTAAGATACAGGTTGCCCTAGTTTAGGAGTCAGGGACTTACGTTAGTGTGTAACTTAATATGTAACTTTTAAAATGTGATATTTCTCTGTAACTTATAGCCAATAAATTACTTATTATTACTATTACTTAAATCTACTCGAGAAGGAAATAAACAAAATGAAATTATATATAATATAATAACGAGTGTACCTTTTCCATGTCTCCAAATAGACGCATGCCCACAGCACGTTGAACAGGGAAAAGAGGACGTACGCTATGTCTTTACAGTTCTCGTTCGCCGTACCGAGCCATATCTGTAGCGACAAATATGGTGCATTAGAATCGGCGCAGACGGGCCATGCCCATAATTAGCTCAGATACGATCTTTGCAAATACCTACTTTATGCTACTTAATTTGCGTGCGACCCGAATCGCACGCAAGTTAAGTAGCATAATGTTCTTCGCTGAAGTACCATGTCTTTTGTAGTAGTACAATATTTCTGTAATATTTCATCATCATAAGCAGCCTATACACGTCCCACTGTAGGGCACAGGCCTTCTCTCAGAGAGAGAGTATGGGCTTAATCACCACGCGTGCCCACCGCGGATTGGCGATTTCGAGCGCTGAGGCATGTGAATTGCTCCGACACCCAGGTTTCCTCACGATGTTTCCCTTCACCGTTAGCGAGTGGTATTGCTACTATAACTTCACAAATGTACATAACTTATAAAACAAAGTCATAAGTACATGCCCGTACTGGGAATCGAACCTGGGTCTCCCGCTTCCGAGTCCAATGTTCTACCCACTAGGCTACCACCGCTGTTAAACACTGTAATATTTAGTAGTAGTATATTTATTAAGATATATTAGTTACCACCGACGCGGCTTAAAAATGTGTTAAGCATACTCTAAAAAAAGCGGTGGTAGCCTAGTGGGTAGAACATTGGACTCGGAAGCGGGAGACCCAGGTTCGATTCCCAGTACGGGCATGTACTATGACTCTGTTTTCTAAGTTATGTACATTTGTGAAGTTATAGTAGCAATACCACTCGCTAACGGTGAAGGAAAACATCGTGAGGGAACCTGAGTGTCTGAGCTATTCATATACCTCAGCGCTTGAAATCGACAATCCGCGGTTGGCACGCGTGGTGATTAAGCCCATACTCTCTCCCTGAGAGAAGGCCTGTGCCCTACAGTGGGACGTAGATAGGCTGCTTATATACTCTATGCAAAAGAGCCTATTATAACATTAAGCGTTATTCGGAAGACAAAGATGTCTGGTATTTGGAAGACAAAGATGTCTGGTATTTAAATAATGTTAACGGGGACGATTATATCTAGTGTAGTGTAACTTTTAGTTGAAAACTCTGTTAATTAAGTAAACCTGTTTTGAAAACAATAAACGTGGAGTTTCTTTGTTAGCTTCTTCTCCGCATAATCTATTCATTGTGAAACTAACAGCTTTGACGTTCATTTAGTTTTTATAATGAAAAACATTTTTAACTTTGACTTTATAAGTGGCGAGATATCTGCACGAAATAATCTGAAAAAACCAAAAACATTGGCGGCTTGATCACCCTCACTCGAATAACAAGTTGTATATTTTGTCGTAGTGCTAATTAAGTTTTGCAGTACAGTGAAATGATTAAAACCGGCCAAGTGCGAGTGACGTTCGTTGTATGGGAGCCCACCTTCAAATTTTTTTTTATTCTGTTTTTAGTATTTGCTGAAAACTTGCAGGACTTGAAAAAACGAAGTTTGGAGTTTTTTGTCCATTTTTTCTCTAAAATGATCTAGATTTTGAAATGGACACCTAGTTTAACTTGTAACGTTCATCAAGTCGTAGTTTCTGTGCTACTTTAAATAAAAAAATTGATTGATTTGATTTGATTTGCTGTTATAGCGGCAACAGAAATACATCATCTGCGATTCAACTGTCTAACTATCACGGTTCATGAGATACAGCCGACAGACAGACAGACGGACAGCGAAGTCTTAGTAATAGGGTCCTCTTTGGCATCCTTCGGGTACGGAACCCTAAAAACATCTTACCCAAAAGATGAACCCGACGACTGCAGGGACCGTCAAATACCGAGTATAGTGTCCGAGCCACGCGAAGTACATCGCTATTTTCACACCGAAGTATTCACTTATTTCATCTGAAACAATAATTTCGGCTCAAACATAGGTAAGGCACGGTTTCGTCATCGAGTCTATGATAGATAGATAAAGCATTTATTTGCATTTTCACACACACACATAACACGTTCACAAACCAAAAAAAAAGATAAAAGTAACAGAATAAACACAGATAGCAAGTGCCTAAAATACAATAACGTAGATTTGTGGGTGCGGCAAATGCATATGGGCTCCGGCTCACCATGTGCTGGAGGTTTGGGAACACTCCAGCGCTGGTATTATGCCGGTACCCAGAGAAGACGGCGTGCTCAACTCAGAGAGGATTCGTTCATTCAATCAACAGCGGTGGTAGCCTAGTGGATTCTATTTCTTGTTCCATTCCCAGTGCGGACATGTATCTATGACTTTGTCTTCTAAGTTATGTACATTTGTGAAGTTATAGAAGCGATACCACACGCTAAAGGCGAAGGAAAACATCGTGAGGAAACTTGACCGTCTGAGCTATTCACATACCTCATCGCTTGAAATCGCCAATCCGCGGTGGGCACGCGTAGTGATTAAGCCCATAGTTTCTCCCTGAGAGAAGGCCTGTGCCCTACCAGTGGGACGTATATAGGCTGCTTATGTTACGTATCTTCTATGTTCAGCTAATGTGTTCGACAATCAAAGAAGCGAAAGAAATGTATTGAGCTAATGTGGGAGGGGTAGACAAAGGACTCCATTAGCGATTTTATCCAGCGTTTATTGAGCAGCTACTAATAACTAAAACCCTGGCCTGTTTCAAAAAGTACCTATGTGATAAGGGTCTTATTTAAAGCACAATACGGAAATTGAAATGTTTTTAGAATTTTTTTTTTATTATTTCCGACGCTTTGTTACGCTAACGCTACTTCTCCTATTAAAAGAAATGAAAAACTACTCAGGCGCGATTGTTTTTTCAACCTCGCTGCGTTATTAAATTATTTTAGTAAGAAAAGTGTCACTTTACAACTCTCCTTTTTAACTCTACTTTACTCTAATTTTTTAAATAATCAATCAGCCCGTACTCAGCTGGCCATAGGCCTCCCCCGCGGCACGCTACTTCTATCCATCCTCGGCCATCCTCATCCAGCCGCTACCAGCAATCTGCCTTAGATCGTCGATGGGGGGCCTTACGCTGCGTTCGCCAGCTGGTCTCCACTCGGGGGCTTTATTATTTGTATTAGGCCACCTTTATTCACCCCCACTCACCTAGGGGCTGCGGCGAGAACACAGTCTTCACCCACTTGTTCCGCAGAACCTCGAGCGCCTTTCGCTCGTGCAGCGGAAACATGCTGGCCACCACGCCGCGGCTCACGCACGCCGGCACTGGAACAATTAGCGAATCAATCAGAAACTAAAAATTTACTTCGACGAAAGGAAATTACGTTACGTTTGTTGAATGTCAATGAACAGTCGCCTATGTACCCGGTTGTGTAACATATTTCTTTCTTGTGCACAAAAAATAAAGTAAATATAACAAAAGTATTAGCTCTGGTCTGAAAAATCCGCCCAAATGAGAGTCGGATTCGCCCACCGAGGGTTCCGTACGAATTTGTAGGTACTTACATATTAATACTTCAGGAAACGTCTCGCGGTTTTTCTGAACTTCAGACATATTTTTTGTGATTTAATTACAAATGTATAGTTTTCAGATTGTTTCCTGTACTTGTAGTACCTATACGACGATATTACTTGCTAAATTTCATAGTTGTAGGTCAACGGAAAGTACCGTATAAATTTTGATTCCCTTGAGAGTGTCGAAATATACGTTTTTTGCTGGATAAGCGGCCGTAACTTTTTTTTACTTTAACTTAGAAGTTTAATTTTTTTCACAGCTTCAAGGGAATGTAGACCTGAGTATATGTTTTTAATTTCAACCGGATACCTCTACGCGTTCCCTAGATAAGGGTTCTTGACAGACAGACGGACGGATGGACGGCCGAACGGATAATAAAGTGATCCTGTAATGGTTCCGTTTTTCCTTTTGACGAACCCTAAAAATGAACTTAATATTTTTCTTAATATTTTTTTCAGTGATATAATATTTAAGTTTAATTAATATTTAAACATGTATAATATTGTACCTATTATACATAGGTATAATATTATACAATTGTTAAGGAAAATTATATAGAAAATTTCCCGATGTCTGTGTTATCCGTAATCAGCTGTTTCTTATGATTATATTTATCACTCTATAAATGGAGACTTGTAATTGGACTTCTGTATTCTTTGTTACTATTACTCTGTTAGTGTTACTTATACGTAAATAAATAAACAGCCTATGCAGAGCTACCCCTAAAATGTGCAACTCCTGAAACAAACAAATTAGCGTTTGTGCTTCACAACTTTGATATAGGTACTATTCCTGTATACGTACCACAGCAGGGCACAACCCTTCATTTACAGAGAGAGATAGATAGATAGAATATTCTTTATTGTACCTACACCGAGATTACATTAACAGAAATTCAATAAATCGAAGTACAAATTGGCGGCCTTATTACTACAAGCAGTTTCTTCCAGGCAACCATAGACTGAGACAAGAAAGACATTAGAGAAGGGTAGTCGGTGCAATTAAGAAATACGAGAAAGTATGGCCTCAATCCTCACGCGTATAGAATAAGGTCCATTCCACTCAACATGTGTGTTAAATAGAAACGACTTCCGTGTAGAACAATTTTTTACTGAAGACTACGAAATTTATAGAGCACTCAAAGCGCGAATTTCAGAAAATTATAATAAACCCTTGTCCCCCACGGATGGTCTGAAGACCTGGTTACGGTTTGGCGGGGAGTCGCTGGACGCGGGCGGCACAACACCGGGAAGCTTGGAAAACCATGAAGGAGGCCTATGCCCTGCAGTGCGAATCAAATGGCTGATGATGATGATATTAACCCTGACATTTAGGAATATAAAAATCTGAGAAAAAACTGTCTCTATTTAATCTAGACACTATTCAATACACATGGTTTATTATCAAAACTCAAAATCAGAAAAACCGTATGAATTTTAAGAAGTCGTAGAACAAAAGTTGTCGCAAATGACATATGACCTGTTTCGGGAATAGAGCATTTTAGAAACAGGCCTGTACAGTGGCTGCCTCACCGATGCTCTGCCCCGGCCGCAGAGTAAGCGCCGGCTCCAGCGCACGTTCATCGCCAGGCTCGGCGCGCGCCGCTTCCAGCGCGTGCTTCACCAGGGCCGCCCGCTCCTGTGAGTTAAGGAGCTCCGAGGCTGACGTGCCCTGCGAACGATCTGATGCTTAGGCGTGGGGCGCAAAGGTAGGACGAGGACGGTTCGAAGACGCCACGCATTGTACAGAGTTCGCGCCCTCTCGCCCCGACCTAACTGTATGGACTATGTTAAATAGCTTCAGTCAATTTTGTATGAAAGTGAATTAAAAGGATCTTCGCCACGTCCCTCCTGTGTGTCCCACGTCTTAGTACTGGAAACGACAGAGCTTGCCAGAAACGCGGTTCAAACAATGTGCAGAACACAATCAATCAGTCAATCATCTGCGCCGCTTCTAGTGCGTGCTTCACGAGAGCCGCGCGCTCTTGCGAGTTTATGAGACCCGAGGCTGACGTGCAGTGTGAACGAGCCGACGTCTCAGAAATGGAGACGGCGAAGCATTTTTTTTTAAGAATAACAATAATTTGGAAGCCCCGTGGAATAAGCACGAATACGCATGGAAGAAACGCGGTTCAAATAATGTATAATCAATCAATCAATCATCTGCGCCGCCTCCAGCGCGTGTTTCACGAGGGCCGCACGCTACTAAGGACTTTAGGAGCTCCGACACGAACTATGATGCGAACGAGCCAATGTCTTCTATGGTATTGAAATGTTTCTCCAATCTAAGTTTGACGTAAATTCCCCATTATCTTTTTCGAGATGTCATACAGATGCTCCCGCGGTTTCTTGATCAACGTCTAGAATGCGCCTGGGCTCTTTAAATATGCCAACCCCTTCGAGATATTTTATGTATTTACTATTAGAATAACAATATTTTACGCGTATCTTATACGCAATATTTTACGGTAGACATATTGCGGTTTACTCTCTCTCTCTCGAGAGAGAGAGAGAGGGTTGGGGGAGCGTTGCTCCTAATTGGTCCGATTTTCGCTTGCGTCCCATTTTATCACATAACAGAAGGATTTTAAAAACGACACAGGCATACGTCCAATAATCATAATCATCGACTCAGTGCTGGGAATAGGCCTTCCCCCCCATAAGCACCTAATGAAATGAGTTATTTACCTCTGCATCCGAACCCTCCAGTAGGACACAGGCGTGAAGCAGACATGAATACCGTCGACATCACATCAACCTTTACACGAGTTCAATCTACTCGGTTACGTTTCGGGTTAATAAATGAATGAAGTAATGAAAGATAAACTAATTATTGCCAAGAACAAAAGATGTCTTAGACTGACACTCACTCACTCTTAGATGTCTTTGCCGAGTGACTTCGCAACTAAAATGTAAAGGTAAATCTGCCGTCGACTGTACCTACATGTATAAAGATAAAGAGTCAAGTTAAATAGTCCAATCTTTGACACAAAAGGCTAACCAAATAGGCAGAAGCCAAGCAGAATGGTGATGAGAGCTGTATTACAAGGGAATAATGGCCATTCTTATTAATGGAATGAAACTAGCGTAGAAGTTCGCGCGATGGCGTTCAGCCAAGTTTAGTTCGTTGCTCCCGTGAAATATGTAGGAAGCACAAGCAAAGCCTTTTGCGATTTGATCTCTGCTAACCTCTTTTGCAGAGTTACAGCAGACATAATCGTTGGATTTTAGAAGGATTTTCCATTGAGCTCAAAAGGTTCCTGATCCCAGCGATAATGAATTTATCGTAGAAGAGAAATAATTAAATAGACAGTCCGGACTGTAGCAAGACTGGCAAGTAGCAATCCTTAGTATCGACCTAACACAGGCGAACGTTTATGTAAGTATATGTAGAATCCCGGCAAACTGACTTTTTACACCGTTCCTGTCGTCTATACTCATGTAATCAAAGTTCATAAGCAATTCAGACACCGTCAGTTCCCTCTATTTCAATGTTTTGACTTATAAACATTGTCTCACAGTATTCATACAAAGTCCCACCAATATTCAAGGTTTCATCGATAAAATCGAACCTCCATCAAGTGCTAAAGGCATTGGCGGTTGTTTCGACGGAGGAAACTTTACATAACAATAACTTACGCCACTATTTCGGTTCACACGCGATCTGCTTCGCTTACAGGCCGTAAAAGTGGTAAGTAACTACAATTACGTTGCTCTGGCACGTTTACAGGGACGGACTAAGGCACAGGGTGACAAGTTCGCGTAATCACAGAGATTAAACAACGCTCCACTACACACAAAAAACAATAAACACAATCACTTGTCCGTAACAAACTACAGTCTTTAGAATATAGCTTGTTACATCGGAGAGTGTTCGTTTATACATTGTTCGTACATTGACGGTTATCAGAATTTTATTACAATAAAATGCACGTCATGCAATGCAAAACACGATTACTTACATACCGATAAGCAATAAAATAAACTAACTGGTGATAGTTTACTGCCTATTCTGCAGTTCAAGGAAGTGGTAAAAAACTTTCTTTTTGAAAATCTCCAGGGTTGAAGCCTGACGAATGTCCAGAGGCAGGCTGTTCCACAAGCGAATCGCAGTCACGGTAAAAGAATTAGAATATCCCGCCGCATTATGCTCTGGGGTGCGGAGATGAAGAATCCGGGACGACCGCGTAGCGCGGGCGTCACTGTGGAGATGAACAAATTGTTCCCTGAGATAGGAAGGGGAGCAAGTGTTATTCAACACATTGTAGAGAGTGGACAAGATATGAGCATTCCTGCGGAAACGGATATTAAGCCACTTGAGCTTGGAGCGAAATTGGGAGACGTGATCATACTTACGCAATCCGAAAATATATCGAATGCATAAGTTGAGAAGTCGATCGAGTTTGCTTAATAGCTCCTCACCAAGGTCAGGATAGCATACGTCAGCATAATCGATAATGGGGAGTAGCAATGAATTGACAAGCGTAACCTTGGCTAAGAATGCTGGATGTTACTGCTGGCTTCCTGAAAGGATACAAGCATTTAAAATGTGGCTGCCCGTTGCTTTTCCACGCTCTTACAGTGAATAGTCACGTGAGCGGGTGTTTCATCTTCCTTGAGGCATCCCCGGCATAGCGGGCTGTCTGTCGGGTTTGACCTCATGTCGACTGTACAAGTTTTCACTACAGGAATCTAATTGTTAATCTCCAAGTACGTACCTGCCACCGAATGCCAGGGAATGCAGGGTTACTGGTACAAATTGTGCCTAGGAATGTTATCAATTCGGTCGTGCTCACATAAATGCCATTGTCACGGTTATTCTAATCGTATTACGAGATACAATAGCATGAATTTACAGTATATTACTGCAAAGTTTAGATAAGAAAGTATAAACTAAGCTTACGTCAACTATGCCCGTCGTAGGTTTGTGAACGAAGTATAGACTCTTCCCTCGGGGAGTCACTGGATGCGGCCGGCACAAGACCGGGAAGCTTGGAAAGCCATGAGGGAGATCTATGCTCTGCAGTTGGCGTCAAGTGGCTGATGACGATGATAGACTCTTCACGATTTGCAATATAACTTCCTCACAACACAAACATATCCAAACATAGTACCTAATGGGTCTAAGGAGGAACTTGCCTCAATACTAGATTTAAATAACATTGTATTTATACCATAGAGAACCTCACAAAACATTAAAATACAGAATCATAAAAATATATTTTTTAGAATTCTATAGAAGTTAAGAAAACTTATAATGATCTAATACTTATTTCATTTCATTCAGCTTAGGTCGATATGTAATCAAACCGTTGGAAGAAATCGTTAAAATATGGAATGAAACTTCAACGTAATAGAAACGTCGGCAATTACGTCACACGTAAAACATAACCCTCCCTTGTTTTGGCGTTCCTGTAAAAATAGACATCAGTCCCGAAATCAGTTGTGTTTTTAATACCTTCTGAAAGCAATGCATGTCGCGGACTGTGAACTCCTTGTAGCCACCGCCGAACTCTGGCTTCACCAGTTTGGGCAGGTGGACCTCTTCGGCAGTTTGGAGGAGCCTGAGGGAAACCATATTTAGATATTCAGATTTCGTATCGATGGCAAACGATAGAGGCAACACTAAATTGTATTAAGCCATTTCTGAGTGCGCCATCCGCAGTCATTAGAATCTCCTGAGTGCAGCTATGAAGGCCCTGGAGTATCCGAGCAAATTTCTGCATGAATGAATGATATAATTCGAACGAAACCGCTACGAAGTAGAAGGCAGCTGGCATGCTGGCGGACGCAGAAGCGCAGCCGTCAGCTACCTCTGAGATTTTGGAGCAGCCATATCAGCGTGCTATCGGAGACACCTGGTGTAATGCTTCAAGGTTTAGACTCACACATCGTTACGGTCGTGATGTAGAAGGCAGAACAGTAGGAAGAGGCGTGCTGGCGGACGCAGTTTCTGCCTCTGAGCTTCTGGAGCGGCTACATCAGTTTGTCATCGGGGAGACCTGGTTTAATACTTCAAGGCACAGACTTACACATCGTTACGGTCGTGACGTAGGAGGCGGAGCAGTGCAAGGAGGCGTGCTGGCGGACGCAGTTTCTGGAGCAGCCATATACGCGTGCTATCGAAGAGACCTGGTGTAATACTTCAGAGTTCAGACTCACACGTCGTCATCGGCCATGATGTAGAAGGCGGAACAGTGCAACGAGGGGTGCTGGTGGACGCAGTTTCTAGAACAGCCATATTCGCGTGCTATCGCAGAGACCTAGTGTGAAACTTCAAGGTTCAGACTCACACGTCGTCATCGGCCGTGATGTAGAAGGCGGAGCAGTGCGAAGAGGCATGCTGGCGGACGCAGTTTCTGGAGCGGCCATATCCGCGTGCTATCAAAGAGACCCAGTGTGATACTCCTAGGTTCAGACTCACACGTCGTCATCTGCCGTAATGTAGAAGGCGGAGCAGTGCGAGGAGGCGTGCTGGCGGACGCAAACACGTAGTCGCGGCCGGCTGCCCCTGAGTTTTTGGAGTAGCCATAGTAATGTGCTGTCCGGCAGACCTGGGCCAATGCAAAGAAAACGTCTTTATTGGGCAAAATGGATATTTACGTTAAGGTGGAGGGCCGGTTTAACCATGTCGAGACCTCTAGACAATGCACGTCTCGGTCCCGTTTACCCTTTTGCTAACATCTCAAAACGTACTAAAATATGACGGTACCATGTAAATACTTTCAATTAAAGAAATTCTCGGGGCGCGAGGCCCCTACGCCTACCTGCCTAATGGATAAATCGGCCCTGGTAAGATGTATGGTAAGATGAATAAGATAAACTTCTCACTACAGGAGCCTGTAGGCTCTACAAGAATGGGAGAGTAGAATCTCATTTATCATTCATATATATAATCAACGAGGAATGAATATTATTTTCAAGTTTATGTGGCCAAAACACAGTTACAAGGCGTGACAAGTCTGTTTTCACGATCACGTCCGAGTTTTTTTGTTGTTTTTGGAAGCCATTTTTTATTAGCTTGAAGACACAAAGCGCATATACCGTGACTTTGTTTCCAGGTTGTTCGTACAAGTTAAGAAGTTCTACTGCGTTACGGTGCAAAATCCTAAAGGAATAAGGTACCGCCTCAATTTTGAAAGCTGCTATGAATTAAAATCTCCAGAAGGGAATTTTATAGACTGAATAATTATATTGCATAAAGGAAAAAACCCTTCAAGGCGTGAGACACACAGGAAGGACACGGGGCGAGGGCGCGGCAAAGACGCAGTGTGGGCTTCGTCCCGTCCCTTCAGTACATTTTGTATGAAAGTAAATTGGAAAGACGACGCGTCTTTTCCGCGTCCTCGCCCCACTTCCTTTCTGTGTGTCCAAGGCCAGATCTGGAACCGCCCGCAATACGGTACATTTAGGGTAATGTTCTCTTGGCAAACATCTCTGGGGCAAATCTAACTAAGTACGGGGGCGAGCAGAAATACTGACGCAAACTTTCGGCCTATACTTTTGGAGATCGGAAAAGAGCAATCGACGTGCTTGCTAAAAACGGTTGAATGTATTGTAACTACCACACGGTAAAATGAAACAAAACAAAAGTCTGGTATGAATTAGTAAGTAAGCATGTCTTAAATATTTACTCAACAGACATACATAAACTCATGCCTATACCCCGGTGGGGTAGGCAGAAACCAGGGCCTCGATTCGTAAAACAATAATTCATAGTTTGTTATGACAATGTGATGTACATTGCGTAGACGATTAGTCATCCTACTTGTTAATCATGCAATATACTAACTTTCAAAGTAAACCGAATTGTAGTTCTATGAAATAGGGCCCACGATTTGCAACTTGCCGGGATCCGGTTATTCAACAAAAAAGAGTATTTATCCCGTATTACTATTACTACTAATCAGCCCATAAACAGAGCCCACTGTTGGGCATAGGCCTTTTCTCTTCACGCTAGTCCATTCGGTCCTTCGCTTGTTTCCCAGCAGCGTTCACAATGTCGTCGGCTCACCGGGCTGATGGTTTACCCACTGACCGATTTAATATTCCGTATTTTTGGTAATTTACAATAAGCCGCGGAGATCATCTTTTCCGGAGCAAACATGTCGACTTAAAATATCCACACATGCCCTACATTTTTCAAGATTTAAAGCCTGTGAACACGTAATAAGCTGACGGGGATAAAACTCGGGGTTAGAAAGCTAAGATCGATAGCGTACTGCGGTTGTTACAGCTAGGGAGAACCGTGAAATCTTTTCAAGCGCTTTAAGCGCTCCTTGTGGTGCATAAGATCTAAAATGCAGTGGCTTCGATTGAGCAAGCTTTATTATGCTTTTGGGTGGAAGAAGTAATAAAGCGTTCTTTGTTACAAGTGCCAAGTTCCATCCCACTAAAGTATGAACTCTTTTTCTTAATAGCGGAGAGAGGGTTTGGAAAGTAGTGAATTTTTTTTTATGTACGTAAGAGATGAACAACTTGTTGGTAACTAACACTCAATACTAGGAGAACTGCCTGACAGGCTCTTTTTGAGGGGCACTTGTAGCGTTGGGTAAAACATACACACATACGTAAACTCACGCCTGTATCCCAGAGGGGTAGGCACAGACCAGGGACTGCCACTTGCCACGGTCCTGACAGATCGCTGGGTACAAATATCTTGTAAATTAAGAACTAGTCTACCCTTTGATCCTATTTTAATAATACACAAGTAACTTAATAGTTCTAATATACTTTGTACCGCTTCCTGCCTGTATGGTCGTTATTCTGAAATTACGTTTCATATATTTATTACCTAAATCAGATTAGTTTTTTTAATTGCTAACATATCCCACCTTCGGTAGTACAAGGGAACAACTTACAAAAACTGGTAAAGCTACTTTTTAACTGAATCTAATGGAAGTTTTTTTCCGACCAGACATAGGAGTGTTTTAACGTATTTCTGCATACTTAACTCATTTTACCAATTTTTGTATGTTGTACCTTTGTACTACCGAAGGTGCGATATTATGTGATCTTTAATTATTCACTATCGACGTAAGTTTACAACCATACTAAAACCTATGACATTACTCAGTTGAAAAACCACATTCATCATCATCATCATCATCATCAGCAACTTGATGCCCACTGCTGGGCACCGGCCTCCCTCGTGGTTTTCATAACCATGAGGGGTTTTGCCATAATCGCCACGCTTGGCAGGCGGGTTGGCGATCGCAGTATGCAGTTGGAATCTCAGGAAGACGCTGCTGCCCGTCTCCTGGTAATTTATGTCCTTAGTCGCCTTCTACGACATCCACGGAAGGAAATGGAGTGACGCTATTCTTAATACGGCGCCACACGGAAACCAAAGTTAAACCATTAAATTATGGTTATTATTGAATAACTATTTGCCCCTATCTCACACAAACTTTCGACGGCCTCGTTAGTCTAGCGGTATCACGTCTGATTACCCAGCATGGAAAAACCACATTAAATGTCAACTAAAAAACCTATAAAATTAACTACTTAAAACATGTCCCCGATAGTCCAGCACGCCACTGTAATTAAGGCGTTTCGTAGCCAGCCAGTTCTACGGTCAGGGACTACGCTCGTAGCGTGGGCGATGAGTGATGTTGACCTTTTTCAGCCAGAGACTTTGTGTGCGAAGCTAAGGCTGTGGACATAGGTGAAATAGTCGAGGCGATTTGCCTACCACTGGCGCTGCATCAGTCTCCGGTCTGTTAGGACTGATTCCTATATTGTACTGATCTCACAATGAACAAATATCAAAATACCATGCTGGCGCTTCACTTGGCTATTCGATTCGTTTTCGCTTATTTTGACTTCGCAGGTTTTGCAAAATTTGTGTCAAGGATTCGTCAGAGAACCATGTTCAATGGATGGTTCATCATCATCATGATCATTCAGCAACAAGTCTACTGCTGGACATAGGCCTCCTGCATGGATTTTCAAAAAGACCGGTCGGAAGCGGCTTGCATCCAGCGTCTTCCTGCCACTTGGATGAGGTCATCTGTCCATCTTATGGATGGTTAATATTTGCCAAATATGCAAATACGAGTGGCCAAATTCGACGAATGTTCGCGATGTGGTGACATGTGACAGGTATGTAGTTTGTCAATTTGCCCATGCCCTTTGCCTCATGACCAGTGATCGAATAATCGGATGCATATTTACCTATAGTTGAGGTGTTGGCTGTTATGGAATGCACTTTTGTATCGATCGTAAAAAATCAAGCGATTTCAGAATTATCGTTTAGTGCTTTCCGACTATAGATCGGGTGCTGGCTAATGTTATAAAGTTAATTGCCAAACTGTCATTGCAAACGTCAAGATAAGTAATTTTCTTTCTTCACTCTACATAGCGACAAACAACTCGGTTTTAACGGATTTTAACGGTTTTTTAAATTCATAATACTACACGCTAAATAAGTCGTCTCCATGCTACGTATGCGATTAGTTTTGCATTCCCGAATTTATATTTAAAAAATATGTTTTAAGAAGCCGCTTCCATAATTTCTGAGCCAAAAAATAACTTTAGGTAAATATGCATCCGATTATTCGACCACTGCTCATGACCGAGCAGTGGCCCCCAATAAATAACAACAGGTTACAGGTTCATTTTTATATCAGTCACGAATTGAACCTACATCGATTGAGCTATGTGTTGCCGGATAAAAAGTACCCGCAACCGGCGTATGCACGCACGCAACGACTAATGAATGTTGATGAAGCGGAAGTGATCCGTCAGGATCGTGGCCAGTGGCAGTCCCTGCCTACCCCCCCTCTAGAATACAGGCATGAGGCTTTTTTACAAAGCTTTCCTTCTTTCACGTTAGTCCGCACGGATACACTGAGGTTATCGGAAAAGCGGTCTTTACTGTGATGTGTTTTTGTGAACACACCCTAAGGGTCAACATTTTTGTAAGAGCCGCAAAGGTCTGGCCGCTGGCTGGCTTTCTCGTACAAAAACTATGTGTGCCACCAAACAACTTTATGTGCGAAAAACAGTTTTGTATGAGAGCCGAATGAATAAATCCCACGTTCAAGTCAAGCTCGACTGCGAAAAAACTTTTTAGACCTCTTTATTTTCAATCAATTCTTAATTATGGCTACCCTAAGGATTCTTCCAATGTCGAGTTTTGGAGATAGCAAGTTTTTTTTTTTATATATTTAACAAAATCCCGTAAGTTAGTTGGGGTGATGTAGTAATAACAAAATAGATAAAATACATAAAAAACCAGATACATTAGTAATAGACAGACAATCACAATCAAATTTTGTTACTTTTTATAAAATTACATAGATCTTTAATAAATGGAGAGAATACCAATTGTAACTGAGAACGAAAATTTGTGGGAAGAGGGAGATTGGAAGGAAGATAATTATATAGGGAAGAAGATAATTTATCACCAATGACACGCACTTCGCTTCAGTCACATCTGGGCCGCGTTCCATAAAACTACAATTCATAGTGTATTATGCCAATTCGATATACATTGCGTAGCCGATTAGTACAATTAGTCTTCCTACTCGTTAATCTGTGGCTTGATCGGCTATGCAATGAGCATCGAATTGTTCGTAGTAAACCATGAAATTTAGTTCTATGTAATGTGAGCCAGATGATGGTGAATGAAGACGAGATCTAGAAGTGTTGTCTGGAAGAGATCGCTTTAAGCGATAAGATCGCCAATTGTATAACATTACTTAGATTTAAGAAGTAATAATTTGTTCTTTATTTGGAGCCGGTGCCCAAAATATATGTGCTGGTCTTGAAACTGGGCACGAACTACAAATTATATTTCTACAATACCTACATGTATAAATACTTCTAATTATTTAAATTATTTGTAACTTTTTAGTGCTGTTGTGTTTCGAAGTCAGTTTTTATTTTTTATTTTTAAATTTTTAGTGGGGAGCGGGAGAAAAATAAATAAATCCCTTATAACCATAATTTACCCTACTTAATTCGTTGCATTAAACTTTCATCTCCGAAAGTCTTCACCAGAACATCACCAAATTAACTTGGGACTACTTTTACGCTATTTTATGAAACATACGGATATTACTAAAGGATGGGCCCCATTAGGGCTTATTTACTGCTGTCCATTGAAGAGTTCCGTTCTCCATCTCTGAAAGTCTCCATCAGATCTTCACCAAATTAAAATGGGACCGTTATACCTGTTCGAACAAAAAAAGAATTGTCGAATCGGTTAAGATTTGATGGAGTTATGGAGGAACATAGCAAAAAAATATATATATACGCGTCGAATTGATAACCTCCTACTTTTTTGAAGTCGGTTAAAAACAAAATACAATAAATATTTAAGGGTGGCTCCCATACAACAAACGTAATTTTTTTGCCGTTTTTTGCTCGATATTAATAACGGCAACAGGTAGACGCTTGAAATATTCACAAAATATTCTATATTCGCTTTAAAAATAAACAATTAAAATAAAATAAATATTTAAGGGGGGCTCCCATACAACAAACGTGATTTTTTGCCGTTTTTCCCGATCTTTGTGTCTAATATTGTATAGGTAATGGTAAGGAACGCTACGTGCGTGAGTCCGACTCGTATTTGGCCGGTTTTTTTTTTTTTCTTTTTTTTCACACACCCGCGACTAACCGCAGCGTGGCCCCGACAGAATATCAGCGTTGTAGGTAGGTACTCCGGTGCTCCCACAACAAACACATGCTGAGATTTTAGGGGCTCAATACTTTGAACTGAAACATGGAACATTATGTAAAAGCCGGTTTCTACTCTTATTATTTTTTGTTTTCTTTCTTCATATTTTTTGTTGCAAATTCACCAGTGACGTAACTAAATAGAGTGCACATACGTGTTGTCGAATGCATGGAGGATATATTAATAATTGTGTACTTTGCCCGTTATGTTACATGTTTATATTTTTGGCATTTTTGTTGTATTATGTACAATAGCACATTACTGCAGCGGCCATCAAAAGAGGAATTGATGGACGAACGTGGAAATGTGGGCCTTTTACGGCCGCTGCTCGCGTGTTATTGGCCAGTACAGCAATTTCGATTTATCTCGAAGAAGGTTGTCGAAATAATGCTCAGATTTCCAAGCATGTTTGAGAATAGTACATTACATAACTAGGGCTGTAAAATAAAGAAAGGCCGATATCGCAGAAGTTATATAAATATGCGATAGAGGGCTTTCTATTTTACAATCTGTGTTGTGTACACAATTTTATGTCGTCACTTGGCCTCAAAGCGGGTTTTCCTCAAAGCGTGCGGAAAAACCCGCTTTTTGGCCAGGTGTGGCATATAGTAGATTGTGTCTCAAGGGAGGAAAATGATATATTTACGGCGAGGGCGGCATATTGAATCCTGAGTGAAGCGAAAGATTCTACAATAGAATCCCAAGCGTAGCGAGGGATTCTAAAGTAGAATCTTGAGCGTAGCGAGGGATTCAAGTGTTTACGCCCAAGACGGAAATAATTTTGCTACCGAGTGACACAAATGCTTTTCACACCTGCTATAAGGAAAATTTAAATGAAACACAATTAAGATATCGAAAGAAGTTTATTATTTGTAAGCAAATTGTATCAGTTATAAAGTAATAAAATAAAAATCGAATTGGAATTACTTTTTGTGAAAATCTGCGCACGGATCATGCTGAGGGCAATAAAAAAAAAACTAGAATATCAGGGAAAAAAAGTACAACTTTGATCCCTCATTTGAGGGAATCAAGGGATCTTTTCTGAATAGCAGGTGTGAAAAAAATATTTATGTATTGTTTTGAGTATTGTGTAAATGTTTTTTATCTTTCTATCTATCAAAACTTGAGAGCCCAAATTTCTCGAACTAGACAAGAATTCTTTGGCAGATGTAACGACCGTCATTAATTTACGCAATACCTTTATATTAATTTTTCTTTACTATACGATCCACCAAAGACTCTAAGCACAGCCTGTTTTATAGCAGACTATAGGCTCTTCTAAGCTCTTACGATAAAAGCCACTTTTAAAAGCCATCTTTAGACGGGGGACTCCTCACATTCTGGTCGATCCTAACATAGCGTTATGAGACGAAATCAGGGGTCACCAGTAAGTTGTCTTGAGAGACTGCCGTGAGCGTGGATTGAAGACTCTTCAATGCTCCCGAGGGTCCGCTGTCAGTTCTTCTCAACTTAGGCATACTTGGAACTTTGGTGAAGTGCTAAAGGTTCTTGGAAATAAGATACGTTGACGTATTTTAATCTTCGAGCAATATTGCATATAAGTCAATATTTTACACAAGGAAACACGCAGTTACTTGCGACTTGCTTTATTGGAATGAATTTTTGTAATCTATATTTTCTTTTATTCAACTGTTGCCTAGGAGTAAACATTTTTTTTAAATACCATCAAGGCGGTATCCTTCGTGTGGGACCCAGTCAGTATTAGTTTTTTTATATAGAGTTGAAATAATTTAAGCTTTTGCAAACAGATCAGTCAAGCTGTCAAGTACGTATCTTCCTACAAGAGCAGGCGACATTATCGTGAAGATTAATGCAAGCAGTGAGCGACTGATGTGGTGTGACAGTTATTGCGGCATATTTTGAGTAGGGTCCTACGCTTGCGTGTGTTTTATGGGCACTATTGCCAAGGAAAACATGGTACAAACTACTACAGGCAGTTTCATACAAAACTGCAGGCAAATCTTTTCCATCATCCATAGTAATAAAATGCGTTATTCAACAATGAATTTGGTTTAGCCCCATAAAATCAAATCGTTATGAACGTTTTTGTTTTACGCGTTCAAATCCACGTTTTACACCCGTAAGCTAATAAAATTACCATGACCCCTGTACTAAACTGGTAAAATGGGCGATAAAATAACAGAACACGAACGGAAGAAACCTTCAGAGTATATAGGTTATTGGTTTTGACAGCATGAAAGATAGAATACACACAGGATTGTGCTTATTAAGGATAGGAAAAGACTTACCCCCCGTTTTTCTCGTACACTAACAAGCTGTTAATCTACTGTTAACAGCTGTCAGTGGTTTTTTTTGTATGCACTTTGGTCAATTGAGAGCTGTTAACAGTAGATTAGCAGCGTGTTAGTGTACGAGAAACTGGGGGTAAGTTTGGAGTTTTTTCGTCCATTTTGTCCAAAATTATCTGTTTTTTAATGTATACCTAGTTTAACTCGTAACGATCATGAAGTCGCAATTTCTGTGCAACTTTGAATAAAAACATTTTGATGTCAATTTACTAACTTGCGTATTCTCAATTCGCCAATTGTATCTTTTCTTTTGTCATTGCTGTTCCTTTAACATTTTTTTCCGGCATACAATAAAGAATATTCTTATCTTCTTATCTTATCTTATCTCTACATAACTTTTCCAAACGGACCATGTCTGGGGAATCAACGGTTTAAGAGATATCGAGGTTCAAATTCACGTTCACTTTCTGCACATAACTTAGCAGAAATGCATCTAGTACCTATAATATACCTAACATTTCTTCCCAAGGAACCATGTCGAAATTTGAGAAAAAAAATCATTTTTTGGAAGAATTTAAAAATGTTTAAAGGCTTCCTTATAGAAAACGGAGTCATAATTTGAACGCACACTGTTCTAAAATAAGCTTATTATTTAACGTTTTATTCTTTTCTACAATATACGGCGTGCGTGCATGCAACGACTAATGAATGTGGATAAAGCGAAAGAGTAAGTGAATCGAGAATGAAGCTAGTAATATGTAGTGCTTACCAAAGTTTTAGTTCAAAACCAGCCAAGTGCGTGTCGGGCCACGCAGTGTAGGGTTCCGTAGAAAGATGGGGTTTTATCTGCTTTACAGAACTAACAACTTCATCAAAGTAATTTTCAACGGATTTTGCACAAAGTTTTCCTTTGATAAGGTTTTAAAAGTTCATTATGTGTCCTGAATTTTTTCATGTTTCTGCAGTCAACCGTTTAGCCGGGAGAGGACGGGGGGGACGCCCTACTTGGACGCTTTAAAGCTTAATATTTCGCAAACGGAATCCTAAATCTAAAAATTGTCTTCCTTCACCCACAAAATTTGTAATCCGTAGAATTCTAAATGGCGCGATCGGACCACCACAAAAATGGTTTTTATTTGTTCTGTTTACGGCCATAATCTAACAAACAATCCAACGATACCCAACACTATGGTGTAGGCGAGAAAAAAAATGCATCTCTAATTTAGGTGCAGGGGAGGTACCCTAAAAATTTTTTTTTTCGAAATTTTGTTCTACAGTTTTGTCAGCGTAATAAAGATGTATATCTAAGCCAAATTTCAGCTCTCTAGTTCTTATCGTCTCTGTGCTAAGCCGCGGACAGACAAACAGACGGAAGGACATGGCGAAACTATAAGAGTTCCTTGTTGAGTACGGAACCCTAAAAAAGAAGCGAAAGAAAAAATTAATTAATCAGAATCATGGCAAGTGGCAAGCCCTGCTTTCTGTTCCTCAATATACTTACTTCAATAGTTTCCCTGCTCTACTAACTCTACCGTGAACAAGCATTTTACTGCCGATCTCTTAATGCCTGATTTCCCGCGGGTGGCTGTTATGACGTTTATGAATAAGAATGAATTGTGATTCGGGTGGCGACGGGACGGATTTACATTTCGAAGCAGCTTCGCTTATGTTTGGTTTGGGGTGACTGGTGTGTTTTGTTATCATCATTTAAAACAATATCGTAAGCTCTGTTAAGGGCACCGTTAGAAAGATAAATGTTGTTAAGACCGACGTCTCTATTGCACAATAAATACGCTATCAATATTTTACTGAAAAAGAAGGGTTATTAAAATATGAGAAATGTTAACACGCAGAAGCGTAACTTGTTTGAGGCCTCGATTTTTCAAATACATTGTGCATTAAAATTCCAAATTATTTTTCTAAAAGATAGATTACGAATGTCGAGAAAGTCCCTCGGTAAATGTTCAGTATACGAACTAAATACTTAAAGTGCGACTTTCAGTTTCAATAACTTCTCTAAAGCTGAATCTACACTAGGCAGCGATTTGCGATGCGACAGAAAGAGTCATGAGAGAAAATTGATATGGTTGCTTCTTTGTTTAAAAAAGGTCGTTTGCCGCGCGAACTCTGGAGCATACCTACATATTGTCCACAATTCAACTGAGTAAACAAATAGCTCGAATCGGCGCGCGTAGGTACTTAGGTACAGGTATTTCGCCAAATGTGTCCTATGGTTTGCTAACTTAATTATGCACATATTGTTTGAAATTCTTTGTAAGGATATTGGCTTGTGTGCCTACTGTATGTAATTCTTTGCAATGTTGTCAAATAAAGTTTATTCTTATTCTTACTATGTTATCTGAACGAGGCTGCCTCGCCCGCCTCAGGAAACGGCGCATTGTAAGGATGTTCTACCTATGTAATCCCGTTTAATTATCTGAACGAGGCCGAGGCCGCTAGCCCGCCTCGGGACCATCTTATAAGGCTGCATGGCCTGTGTAAGTCCGCCTAGTTATCTGAACGAGGCTCCCACGCCCGCCTCGCAGCAGGCGCCTAGCGTGGCTGCTTGGCCTGTATAGACCCGTTTAATCATCTAAACGAGGGTGCCTCGCACGACTCGGGACTGGGAGCAGGCGCCTCGTAAGGCTGCTTGGCTTGTGTAAGCTCGCTTATTATCTGAACGAGGCTGCCTCGTCCGCCTCAGGAGCAGGCATCTTGTAAGGCTGCTTGGCCTGTGTAAGCCTGCCTAATTATCTGAACGCCCGCCCTCACGAGCAGGCACCTTCTAATTATCTGAACGCGGCTGCCTCGCACGCCTCGGCAGCAGGCTTCTCGCCCCAGTAGACTCGCTAAATGCCCATTTCTTTTGTCTTTTTCTGACGGTTGTGTTTTTACTAGAAAGAGTGTTTTGTTTATCGAGTGTATTATTTCTATGGCACCCTCCGTAGCCTAAACGGCTCAATGAATTTTAGCTTGAGAGGTGTCGTTAAACTCGTCTCAATGAGGATCATTCAAGTTTTGAACTAAGTACGCAGTTTATAGAGACATCAAAAACAATATATTGTGTTAAAAGAATATCGAATTCGGATAAAAAATTACGAAGTTGCAGCTATTTTAGTGCACAGGTTCCAAAAACGGGCGCGAACGGGAGGTTCCGACGACCCGCGAACTTCGTTGCCGCGCACACAGCATCTCGCGTGGTCTCGATTTGTCTCAGTGCGCGTGTCGTTTTTCGCCATGCTAATATGTATTGTATTCCGGGCAGTGCCGGATTAAGCCAGCGTGGGGCAAATTTTAGCAAGGGGCCCTTTGGTTTGCTTTAGTTCAGTTTGCTGGTCAGTGGCGTAGCATGGGGGGGGCGGAAGGTGCGGTCCGCACCGGGCGGCACTTTGCCGGGGGCGGCGCTGCGGAGGTGGCAGTTAGAAAAAAAATTAAAATTTAAAAAAGTAATAATTTCTTTCAGTGTTTTTTCGTCTTTTTTTTATGTTACCAAATACTCAGGTACCTACCTATTACGTTTTCTCTGTAATTTTTCTGTGATTTATTTTTCTACCTATGTCAAAAAATGTTAATATCACTTTTCAATTCAATAAATCATTCAATAAAACTAATAAAAGTACTCTTTTTACCATGCCCAAATTTTTTATAATGGATTACAAAAATAAGAGGGCGGCAAATTTGGAATCCGCACCGGGTACTAGTGACCTATGCTACGCCACTGCTTTAGGTTAGCAAGTGTAGGTATGCAATAAAACAAAACTGACAAATAAACCAATATAATACCAATATGAATATGATATCAATCTTTTGCAGTTCGGGAGGCCTGGCAAGCTAAGATATATCATCATCGTCATCATCAGCCATTTGACGCCCACTGCAGGACATACCCCCGGTTTCTCGCACAGTAACAAGCTGTTAATCTACTGTTAACAGCTGTCAGTGGTTTTTTTTAACTTGACAAGGGGTCTAGATATTGTGGTCTACCTTGGACCAACCCTAAAAAAAGTATTAATATAAATTGAACATAATTTCCAGATCCCACGGTATTCAGAAATGAAAAAAAAACGCATCCAGATAGGTGGATTTTTGAAAAAGAAACTAAAACCCTAAATTACTAGAATTCTGGGGATGGTACGAAATGATGGTAGCCAAAGTCTAAACTTCTCTAACTTCGTCATTTCTTGACGGATTTGAGTAATTGAAAAAGTAATATGCTTTAAATTTTGTACTCCAACAGCCTTAGTACTTCGAAATCCAATATTTTGATGTCTGAATGATCCTCATTGTAAGAGACTGGTGTTTCTCTTACAATTAAGATGAATCTATCAAAATTACAAAAATTTCAATGGCTATGATGTCAATCTATTAATTCATTTAAATATAATACAATGCCTCATTGACTGGATTTTTCGTAAAGCACTGTGAACTATGCAAAATTTTTTTCAGCTCGTTTCTATCTTTTCAGTTTGTTTACCTAGCAAAGGTTTTTATGTTTACAATGTTTCACACGGTCATTTTTTTTTTCATTATCTTTTTCTATGTAGTTAGCTCCTCACATGCTTCTGTCTAGCATGAGTAATGTCACTCACCTTTGGGGAATGTAAGCACAACATCAGTGTGCTGGGTCGGTGTGGAATGGAGTAGGAGCCGTCGTGGATGCATCAGATGGGCACCGAGCTGTCCGGCCATGGGTAGACGTCTGCGGAGCTCACGGCCAGCTGGATGGAAACAATGTGCTTACTTTTTATTTATTGCTGATTTGATTCAGCTATTTTTCTATTTGTATTCAAGTTATTTAAATAAATACTTTTTACCTTATTTTATTTTAAGTAATTATTTTATACCATTAGGACTCCAAGAAAATATACAAACATTTAGTTCCTTCCCGACGATAAAGCGTAAGTATTAAATATTAATTCCATTAGTCATAGAACTTACCACTGTCTAGCTTATCCTTCGCAAATTCGGTAAACGACTTGTGTTCTTGCGGCGTAGAGTGCGAACTACTCTCATACTCGTCTCTCTCACTGTTAGCAAGTAAACCATGATCCTCGCCTTCCATAGTGAAGGAAACAAACAAACCGATCGGCACAATAATAAACAACGCCCGCGGTAAAGAGCCTCCAGCCTTCAATTTCTTACATCATCGATTTGTAGAGAAAAAACGCACTTGTGTTTTATATTTTTTTTCTAAGCAACTATAACGAGTAGAGTAATGTGATAAAAGGAGAAAGGTAGCGTTGCTTATAAATTATTTTACAATAACGGCTAATGGTGGTTTTATTTACATCGTAAATATTTTATCCATTGTTTTTCTTTTCACAACGTCGAGCGACCTCGGCGAAACGTCAATTTTGAAATTGATTTTTCGCCGCCATTGTTCTCATCTCTTTTATCAGTGTGACCATCATTGACGTGTATAGTTACAAAAATATCGATGTTTACCGTTTGTGTCAATCGGAGTTACGTCTACACATTGGCACGCAAGATGATATTATCATAAACATATTAGTTTATTAGGCTGCTTTATTATGATGATTAGTTGCTTGCGAATGTGTTGATTTAATTGTGTTGTTTTACTAAAATGTAAGGTGGCAACTGGCATTGTCCTAAATATACACTGGCAAATTCCCTGTGCACCCTACAAGCACGGGGCAAAGTCCAAATAAAAAAAAAAATTGAAAATAGTTACAAAATGATACTTTATTGTAAAGATATAAGTTCAGTGAGTATAATGCTACAAAAATAAATTAATAATATTCACTGATTTCTTGTATTTTTGTGAATAAGTGTGTGACTAATTCGACCTTCTAACGTTCGTTTCACACTTAAATGAAAATACCTTTAGTATTTTTTAATGAAAAATGCCAAGATATTGGTAATATCGTCTGTGATTGGTATCTCGGTATTCCGTAAAAAAAACAAATTTAATATAATTAATATAGGTACCTTTTGTTTGCAAAAACTAGGAGTCTTCGATATCATTACAAACTGAGCTCGTAGGGTCTCATTTGATGATTTTCGTACTTTCAGTTTCGTAGCTCTGATTAATTTTTTTTGCTTTACAAATAAATGAAAGTAGCCCAAATCGAAATATTCAGCCTTGGCTCCCAAAATTACCTATTTTCTCGTCATGAAGATGATGCAATTCATTCAAAAAGTTTATCTTTTGTAAAGCAATCATTCGTGAAGAAAGTGCAGATATTTAATTTATTTTTTGTTCAAGTGATATTATATATTGTATATACATGTATAGTGTTTCGAAGTAGGTTTTTATTTCTTATTAAATTTTTTTTATTTTTCAATTTTTTGTGTGGGAGCGGGAGACAAATAAACAAGTCCCTTATATATGTATAACCATATATTACCCTACTTGATTCGTTGCTTTAAAATTTGATATTTTCAATTTCCATCTCCAAAATTCTTCACCAGAACATCACCAAATTAAGTTGGGACTACTTTGACGCTATTTTATGAAACATACGGACATTACTAAAGGATCGGCCCCATCAGGTCTTATTTACTGCTGTCTATTGAAGAGTTCCGTTCTCTATCTCTGAAAGTCTTCATTAAATCTTCACCAAATTAAAATGGGACCAATAGGACGTTATATATATTCGAAAAAAAGGAATTTTCAAAATCGGTTATGATGTGACGGTTAAAAGGATTCCAACGAAATGAGAATCTCCTCCTTTTTTGAAGTCAGAAACAGGTAAAGTCCCTTATATTCGAAAATGGGGCGTTCTACTCCTTTGGCAAATAGGTATACATACCTACTTAGGAAAAAAAAGTATGAAATCGCGAATAACTGCCTCCAGTTCAGCCAGTGACATTTATTTATGTCAATTATGTATCTGCGAAAAGCTGATAATGTTTAATTTCTAAGTTTTTCCAATGGTAATCGTTCTTTGTAGTCACTATACAGGGCGTCCCAAAGTTATGGGCCATGAAGGGAAAGTACCTTAAATATCGTAGATAGGGTATTTTGCTGAAAGAAGACTTTATGTTATTTTTAAAAGTTAGTAATTCTGCATTCAAAGATTTTCTAAAAATTACTTGCCTTGTCTGGGAATCGAACCGACTTAAATGTAAAAAAAAAAACACCTCTAATTTTATGATGCCAATCAAAAGAATGGCCAAAAAATAATAACTCTTCTTAAATAAGTAACATAGTATTTTAAAAGAAAGGAACAGCGTGAAATTAATCATTTTAATCAAATTAAAAACATACATGAAAGTGCCGTAGTCAATTAAGTGGGTATTTTTTTGTAAATTAATTAATTAAATGCTCAAAATGTGATCCCTCTTGTCTTACGCAAATCGCCAATCTTTTAATGAGTCCGCTGCCTGTTGATTTTCTTATCTTTTTATGGTGAATACTCGATATGATATGGCACAATCCTGTTTGTAACTCGCCCACGTTCTCATATCGCTTTTTGTATAGCATATCTTTCACGTATCCCCAAAAGAAGAAATCTAATGGAGTAAGGTCCGGGGATCTGGCCGGCCATCTAATCGGTCCATTCGTACCAATCCAAGTAGGAAAACATTCATTTAGAAAATCTGCTGCTCTCCGACTATTATGAGCCGGAGCTCCATCTTGTTGGAAAATTAAGTTTTCTTGCTCCGCAGCGGAAAGATTTCTTATCTCATCTCTTACAATTTGAAGTATTTCTAAATACTTTTCTGTGTTCAAGGTTCCATGGTAAAAATGGATTAAGAAAACCCGGTTTTTTAAAAGTCCGCACCAACAGTTGAATGAAAAACGCACTTGGTTATTCGTTTCAGTGATTCGTAGGGGATTTTCTTTAGACCAAATACGATTATTGTGGCGGTTATACATACCGTTATTGCTAGTTAGATTCGTCTGTCCAAATAATATTATCCAAAAAATTTGGATTTTCGAGCAAGCGTGCCTGGATATCAAGACAGAAATATTTTCTCCTTTCTGTATCACCTGGAAGTAATTTTTGAACCAATCGTCCTTCAACATAACTCTTGAAACTCCAATTTAATTTTCTCCTTCTCTCACCGATGTTTTCGGAAAAGCCGAAAAGTAAATTAAAATATCAAGTTCTTTGTCGTTGATCGTATGGTTTTCTTGCTGTGGTTCTCTTGAGCGTTTATCGAAACGTCCCAGAGTTTTCAAATTATTCACAAGCCTTTTCAAAACCTTACGAGACCGTGTTTGTCTGTCAGGATATTTTACGCTATACCAGCGCAAACTTCGAGAGATATCTTTATCTTTCAAAAAATATGCTTCCATTAGATCAAAACTTACTTGATATGCCATGTCCGCAATAAATTAACACAATAACACGTGTGTAAGTGAATTAAAACTAAACAGATAAATATCGGAAAAGCAAATTCTTGCACAGACTGTTCCATTTTCAAATTTAAGAACAACAAGCAAACAATTGCATAGACTGTTCCATTTTCAAATTTAAGAACAACATTTAAAAATTTGTCTTCTTTTTAAAATATCTTAAAAAGCATGCATTCAAACAAACGCTCTCATAAATTGTTACATTTTTAAATTTAACAAGAAAATTTTTTTTTTTATTTGGCTTGTGTCTAGCTTACCAAGGACGTATTGAAATACTAAATTTTATCATTTTATCTACACTTCCACTTATAATAAGGAAAACTATGCTATAAAGTATTTTATGAAGTGGGTACTTATTTACGAATAATCAATGCTATCTATGGAATGATAATATCGCTACTTTTCGAACGTCGTCGTCGGCAATAAAAAACTTTCTTGAAATTTGACTAAAACATTTTACGTTGTTCCTTTCTTTTAAAATACTATGTTACTTAAGAAGAGTTATTAGTTTTTGGCCATTATTTCGATTGGCATCATAAAAGTAGGGGTGTGTTTATTTTTTATTTAAGTCGGTTCGATTCCCAGACAAGGCAAGTATTTTTTAGAAAATCTTTGAATGCAGAATTACTAACTTTTAAAAATAACATAAAGTCTTCTTTCAGCAAAATACCCTATCTACGATATTTAAGGTACTTTCCCTTCATGGCCCATAACTTTGGGACGCCCTGTATATAAATTTTTAAACTATTTTAATAATTGGCGCCCGCGCGCGACATCGGCCCGGTGTAACGTAATGTGGGTAAACTTTTCTCGATTTCCCGGGGCTCGCAGAATTCGTTTAATTTATGGCAACCCTTCATTGACGTCACAGAAACAAACGTCAAACAACAAAACGGACAAAAAACTTGAGTGGGGAAATAAGTCAGAAGTTTTCGTAATTTTTCATCAATATCTTGCGACCAAATAATCATGAACTAGTGAAACTAATTCCCCGTGCAGAGAGCGTGAAAAATATAAAATAATTATTGGTGATATTGAACAGCACGACGATTACAACATTGATACGAGACATCGATTGCAAGGTATGACCTTTCATTGTTCTAAATATTTTCGTCGCAGTTCAAAAATTGTAACTTTACGGCTTATTTTTGCCTTTTGGATGACCCAATTCGCTTTAGAACTTCAATATGTTCATCAATTATCATGCAGTTATGGTGATTCACACAGGACTTGCTTTAAAAAACAGTATCATCCGACTTTCTCCGTACATAACAGAAAACAGCTGTTGACTCGTCACACCCTGAATCGACACAGCTGAGCCAGATTTCAATCAATAACAAACAGGAACATTCTCTCTAAATAATTTGTTGTTAAAAATTTAGAGGATATTGCACATTTTGGACTCACTCAACAATGAAATCTGTTAAGAATTATCTTTTTTGTCTAGGTGGCAAGGTTACATGATATTGGATGTCGCATTTGTTTCGGGGTACTAATGAAGGATCAGCAAAATAAATATTTTATTAGCAACAGATGTTAGCAAAACTGTTTCAAACAGCCCACAATTATTTTGGTTAACAGAATAAATAAATGAGCACTAACATGAAGAAATCAAATATGGTCAGCTAATAAATTCCATTTAAAAGCCTAATTAATAATAGTTATGGTTATGGTTAGGGAAAACCATGAGGGAGGTATATGTCCTGCAGTGGGCGTAAAAATGTCTGATGATGATGAAAAGTAATTTTAGTTGCAGAATAAATAAATGAGCAGCAAAACATAAAACATACATGTTAAGTCGAAAATTACTTTATAAAATTTTAAATTTTTTGCTAATTTATTGGAAATTTTCTGCCAATCAATTTGGAATTTTCTGCTGCTTCATTTATTTTGCTGTTCAATTTTGTATTTTCTGCCCACCTGCTTGGCAGAAATTTACGAATATGGCCAATGACTAATATGGATCAAAACCATATTTTTTTGCTCATCGATAATCTTTGTTTTGCCATGCCCTTGAATATTGATTGGACCTTTTTTTAGAAAGTTTCTTCTGGCGAAAATTTTCTTGTCAAGTGCATGTTTTTTTTCATCAAATCGCTTTACACTCGCGCTGTAGTAGACCTATTCTCAGTACAAACAATACAGGTGACTCGTGAGTAGAATATATCTTATAGGGTTTTTTGTTAGAGTTCAAAAATGTCTTCGGCTTATTGTTATTTTTTGTGAGTTTTTCTATCTACCTATAATTATGTATAAATACAATGTCTCCAATCACATTTTGAGGCATGTCCTCCACTATGAGAAGAGAAAGTTACACCATTAGTTAAAATTATTGTAGTGTCTCAAACACTTTCTGTTCAATTAGTTTCGAACTAATCAATCACACATATTTGTTATAGCAAGTATGTAAGTGTACAATTCTTTTGCACTTACTGAAAACAAATCATTAGTCATTATCTATACCACCCATTAAACTGTAGTAATCTATTTCAAGTGTGTGATTTCATCATGTTAGTGATAATCAGTGATTGGAGTAGCTAGAGTGATTTTATATACCTACAAGATAGTTGACATGCCTTTTTCCAGAAAAAAAAAATCCAGGAAATTCTGGGATTTATGTAATGGAACTACTTAGATGTTATTTAGGTAAAAAATATGTGTTAAATTGCTCACAGAAAAAAAAAAAAACTAATATTTTGTATTCTTTATTGTAATAATACTGTACAAGGTAGGTTCTATAAATAGTAGATTGCATTAATCCTATTTATCGTTCTATGGGTAGTAAAATAAAAAATATATTTTACCCTTTTATGTGTGCTTTTATAGAAAATATGAAAGCTATTTGATATATTTCAAAAGGGACTGTTTCTACTTTGTGACTGATGTATCTTAAATACAGTATTTCTGGAAATAAACAAAATTAAATAAAAAAACTTGATCTTTAATGAGCAGTGCCTAAAGTATATTTAATTTCATTCAGCTTTAACATTTTAATAATTTCTAGACCTGTAAATTATTAAAATAAAGGAATCAATGGAGTATCAAGTTGTTTGCTCATGATGGGTCCTCATTCATCTCATTAATTCAAGAAATTTTATTTCAGCCCCTCTTATATATTTCTTGACTATATAATATGCATATAACTGGTAAGTGGTTATTTAAGACACTGCACGAGACTGAGTAAGCGTATGAAGAATTTTGGGGAAACCTTTCGAGCATAGAGAAGTATAGAGACACTAGCAAAAAGAAACGAAGTAGGGGAATTACCGCCCGTACTATTAAGATAACACTTATCTAAACTTGTCATTCTTCTTCTGTTCCGTCGCGTATTGGTTCGGTTCGGCGTCGTTAGATTTGACGTGTTGTAAGTTGTATTTTTTAATTTAATTACTTACTAAAATTCTGCTTCTTGAGTAATTTTATTGTTCTCTAAAAAAAATGTGGCATAGTTAATATATTCTATATGTGGCCCGATCTTAAATACACATAATGAATATTTTAACTTTTGAAAGCGTTAAATTACGATTTATGTTTATTCCCAGTATTTACGTAATTAATGCTGACTTCATTATTGGGGACGAATTTAATGGCATTTTAAAAATAAGGGAAATTATTCTTAACTGCTTTAAAATATATAGTTTCATTATAAAGTAAAGCTTCACAGTCTCGATGCGCTTTCCAAATTGTGTCAATAGAAAGTGGGTTTAAAATGTGTTTCTTAATTTTAACGAAACCTAACATCTTGATAACTCAGTGATACTTTGTCAAGGCCTTGATACGGAGAACCTGGATTCGCCCCCAACCATTAATTAAGAAAATAATTGATTATAGTTAGTGACAGTTAAGTTAAAGTGCGAACAATTTATGTTAATGAAAGTTACTCTCAGTCGAAAACCTTTATTTTAAAGTACTTTTAAATATACTCTTGTTAATGGATGCTCCTTTATGCCATTAAATATTCTCCTAATTAATGGACGCTCCCTTATTCTATTAAATATACTCCTAACTTATGGACGCTCCCTATTAAATATACTCCTAATTATTAGACGCTCCTTTATCGTATTAATAATTATGCTTCTAATTAATGGATTCTCCCTTATCCTCTTTTACGAATCAGACACCATCGGCTGAGTGATACTTTATAATAAAGTAAAAAGTAAAAATGCGTTTATTGCTACCAACAGTTCAGCAAATTTGAGAAAATTATGAATTATTATTAATTTCGTTTCTCAGGCTCCAGGATGTCCTCAGAGGGTTGGAACTCCCTGCCGCTACTCCCGCTCAAGTGTGTACTGGACCACCTGAGACTCGAGGATGCATTGGCGGCCACCTCCACCTGCCGGAACTGGCGGGAGGCGCTGTTCCTTTACGAGGCTCGCAGGTATGAATCGCTATAGTCTTCTTCTTCTTGTGGTGCTCTGTCGGAGATTGGCTATCATTGTGGCCTCCCTGTGTAATCGCTTTAGTCAGGTGGTATATTTAAGACTTGATTTTTTTTATAATGGCCTGAACTGGCTAAACCACTGAATCAAAATAATGATAAAATATTCTGACTTTATACTTAGAGGTTTATTGCTCACCAATTGTAATTTTGTAATTTTTTTTACGTAGCCTCTATATTTGTGTCCCACTGATGAGTAAAGGCCTCCCCCACTTCAATCCAGAGTTGTCGGTCCTGGGCCACCTCAGACCACTCTGGCAGATGCCGATTAAGATCATCTCCAGCGTCTCCGAGACCGGCCTCGACTTCGATGTTCGTCTTGTGGCACCTACTCGGTGGCGAGTCTCGTGTCCATACCAAATGACAATTGAAGGGACCATCGAAATTTGATTTGTGCGAATTCTAGACTATAATTTTTGAGACTATGGCAAGAGATTATAACGTGTGGATGGATGATGTCATTATGTAACCAAAGTTTGACTTTAAAATAATACTAGAAGTCTTACAATGAACAGGACAGCTTTGTCGGACCTCCCTAGCGCGATCTATTAGTATTTACATAACAGTTCCATCTGCTACAAGGTCAGTTCATATTTTTAGAGACACTCTTAAGCTGAGAGTGTGCGACACGCAGCGCAGCCTTTTCCTCGTCCAGCTATTCAGACGGTACATCCAGAGCCTCCACATATACATTGACGAGACGATGGACCAACGACAGACGAACCAGTACTTGCAGGATATTGTGCCCAAGTGAGTATCTCTACCCCACGCTGCCTCCGTAGCTTTTGTAGCTAAACGAGTTGTTTGTGAGTGAGTCCTTAGTGCGATAGGCATAGAGTGACAAGCAATGACCTTAAAGTCATTGGTGACCGACGAGGAGTGATATAATAGGCAGAGAGTGAGGGGCACAGTGATAGTCACGGAGTGAGGGGTATAGAGTGAAAGGCAGAGTGTGTCAGGTAGTGAGGGGCATAGGGTTATAGGCAGAGAGTGACAGGCTGGGAGTGATAGGCAGAGAATAAAAAGCAGAGTGAAAGTCTGGGTGTAAGGGGCAAAGCGTGTCAGGCAGAGAGTGATAGGCTGACAGACATAAGCGGAGAAAGAGAGAGGATCTCTAGATGATTCTATGTGAAATGCAGCGTAGACTGAAAAAGTCTACGCTGCATTTCGAGACTCGAAAGTCCAGCTGTTCAGGCGGTACGTCCAGAGCCTCCACATCAGAGAGTTACAAACAGAGAATTAGCGCCAGAGAGTGAGACGCAGTACTCATACTCCAGAGTGTGAAGGCAGAAAGAGAAGGAGAGAGAAAGAAGATAATACTAAAAAAAAAGGTTTAAAAGTTTGAGCCTCGTGGAATAGGCTTTTCTACGTCCCAGCAATCGATTTGTACCAAGCCAGCGACAACGTTGCGTGACACTGTCTTATCGGGGAAGGAAATAACTGTTACATTAGGTATTTTGTGATTATGAAACAGAAACCTCTATTGTAATGCATGACGTTATGTAGGTATGTTTTATTTATTATGTATGACACTCACCGTTGTCAGGCATTAATAGATGAATGTTTGTCGTAAATAGAATCGGTCAAAGTCTACTGGGGACTTAAACTACAATCCATAAACTCACGCCCGTATCGATGAGGGGTAGGCAGAGACCAGAATTTGCCACTTGCCACGATCCCGACAGACGTCTTTCGCTTCAGCATTCATTAGTCGTTGCATGCACGCACGCTGGCTTTGGGTAGGTACTTTTTATCTTGCCCTTTGCTGACACATCGCCTATTTGGTCGAAGTATGTCCGCCTGGGGCGTCGTCGGTCGTCGTCCGAAGTTTATTATATATCCTCCTAGCCGTGTTCGGCCGTAGCGACCGCATACAGGACTCTCATTTCTTTATGGTTGAGGGTTTCGCTGGTGTGCCCTCAGGTGACTGGTGTAGCCGATCTTGGCTCGGAAAGTGCGAGCACATTGGGCGCACGTCAAGACACCATTGACGTAGTTATATTGCTGATTTCGCCGTCGTAAAATTGCCTATAACTTAGTTGTACAGTACAAACGAAAGCAAAAGTTGATTTGCGGCATCAACATGAAGAGGCCTATGCCGAGCAATGGGTGTGAACGGACTGATGATTATTGTACAATGAAAGCAGATCTTTCTTTACGCTCTGTAATTTTGAACGTGCTTATTGTAGAGATGTTAGAGTTCAATCGGGATGCTTATGCTTATTGTAGAGAAGTTAGAGTTCAATCTGGATGCTTATGCATATTGTAGAGATGTTAAAGTTCAATCTAGATGCTTATGCTTATTGTATAGAAGTTAGAGTTCAATCTGGATGCTTATGCTTATTGTGGAGAAGTTAGAGTTCAATCTAGATGCTTATGCTTATTGTAGAGACGTTAGATTGTATGTGGACGTAATGTAATGGGTTGGGTCTTGTTGAAAGAGTTTTAGAAACACCAACGGAAGCTCAATTACTCTACAGGGTAATTTTTTGAATGAATTCGATCACCGTATTTTGAGGGAATGTTCTTTTCATTGTGAAAATTATTATTAATGATTTATCAGTAACGGTAAAACATGTTTGCGAATATTCGTGATTTTCGACCTTTGCCTCTAAACTGTGAATCCAAATTCGAAGTGGTAGAAAGTACCGTAAAGTTGAAAAATGTTTTCTAATATGTTAAATGCTTAAGAGCCTGACGTCCGATATCCGTAAACAATTAAAAAACAATTGAGTGGGCCGGCGCCGACTATAAGACGCTGAAAATGTAGTTTTTTTGGATTTTTATTACATTTCGTCCTGACATTGTTTATTCTTAAGTGAAGTGATTTTGGGTAAAAAACAAATTTTTATGATGCGTAATTTTTTCAAAACTAGCACCATATTATATGTTTCTAAGTCATGGTTAGAATGACCCTTTAAAATACGGTGAACGAATTCAAAGTCACTCTGTAGAATCAAAGTGTACCTCTCAACCGAAAATGTATTGGTTGATCAATTGACTGGACTGTCGACTCTGATTTTCTGAATTTTGAACACTAAGACTGTGTTTACTATTTCGCTTTTGAATCCTGAATAGATTAGGATCATTCATAACGTTTAAAATGTATTTTGTTATCACAAGAATCTTTCGTCCCTACAAAGTCTAGGTCCAAGAATCGCACGAAAATCTCTCTTATTTAAAAAATGGAACAGTCCATACCCGTATTTTTAGACAAACGCAGTGTCATCGTGCTAATGAATTTTACAAAGAACGTCTCACGACAAAATCGTCTGGCGAAAACATACGCTCCGCGGTCTGAATAAATGTGCGTGACCCGATTTAAATAGATACGCATAATTGTTTATGTAAATACAAACGCATAGGAGATTTCACTTTTATAATTTCCTTGGCTCTGATTTCTATTTTATACGTATAATTCACACATAAAGCGACGTAACGTTGTTGGCTGCACTTATGTACTGACTACGCTTTGCAGTGACAATCCAAACCGTTGTCCGAAGCTTCAGAGTAAGCTAAAAGTTTGACAGTTAAGCGTGTTTTATTAGACCTTGGCTCCTTTCTTATAACAGGCTGAAAGCGAAAATTATGAGTCAAACAGATACAAGAGGCATTCAGATAGATCGAGTTTAAGATAATGGAATATCATTGTTTTTCAATAGATTTCTTTTTTATTTCTGTTGCTTTTCGAGACGCAAAAGGGTCATTTCCACTACCTATTTACCCTAGTCTTGATACTTGATATCCTAGTAACTTAAAAGCCGAATTAGGGCATTCGCCAAAAACCGTGGTCAATCCAAAGTTCAGAGCTTGTAAGTCTGAGTATGTAGTTAATTAAAATTACACTTTATTGTATTGTAATTATCTAATCAATTAATGAAATTATACTTCATTTCACACGAAACTTACAACAGGACGTTACGTAAGAAATGACTTGTACAAAACTTAGCCTGTCTCTGTAAGAGATTTCTTCCAGCAAATCTTGGGGAATCGGAGAAGCCCTAACTAGAAAAACCCTATTTTCACAAAAATATCTATTTTGTTTGATGGCGTCTTTCGTCAAACACGGATATTACTAAAGTTGCAATTATTTATCATTTGCAGATTCCTCCAGGCAGCTTTTCTACAAGAACTAATATTCATCGGGCCGACTTACACGGATACATTGAGACACAACAAATCAGATTTTAAGCTAAATAGGTAAGAATTTTCGACTTAACTACTGGTGGCTGATTAAGTAATTGTGATGATTGAGCTGGTAAATGTGCTCGACATTTCTATTTCTATTTGTATTTATTTGTGGTGCGAATCTCATACAAAGGATCTCTTTGGCGGTGCAGGCAGCGTGGCAATGCTGCCAGCGTGTTGGGGTCCTTTGGTTCAGATGTTTGCTGAGGTGATTTCTTTGGCTAAAATAATTTTTGTACGTAATTGTTCTGCGTCCTCGACGAAACTTTCGGTGGATATTGTACGGTGCGTGCATTTTTTTCTGAATTTTCTTATTTTACATGTGACATCTTTTCCCTTAAATAAATGTTTCATATAATCTCTAATAATTATGTACTCGAGCTTTTTTTGAGGTCGAGTATTTTTGTTAAAAAAGTTATTCGGTATGTTAGTTTCCCTCTTGGAAGTTCCCCGATACTGCCTCAACGTCACTGTATTGTTACAGAGCCCTAGTCGAGAATCTCATCCACGTGCACAGACACACATTGCAGCACCTAGCTCTGTTCGGCTGCATGGTAGCGCCAGAGGACGAATGCTATGCGGTAATATGTAGTTCTAGTTCGACTGGAGATTTCCGCACTCAGCCTCATAGTTGGGCCATTGTACTTGGTACGTGTTGAGGTATGTAAATACCTTAGACACTAGGGTTTCCTCTCGATGTTTTCCTTCACTGTAAGCGGGTGGTATTGCTACAATAACATCACGACTGTACGTAACTTAGAAAATAAAATCATTGGTATATGGCGGGATTCGAACCCACGACCTCCCGAATGAGAAGCCGGTGTTCTACCGCTCCGCTACCACCGCGTATCAATCGTGTATTGCTTCATGTGGTACAAAATGGCCTCGGTCTGGGTGTATTTCCATGTTTGTGATATCAAGGGCCTGGTTACCATAGCACAGGTTATGCTAGTTTGGGACCAGGACGAGTGATTGCGTTATATGTGGAAGTTATTATTATTTGTGTTAATGGAATTAATAGTCCTCAACGTGAATACTGCAACACCTACGCCCGGTTTCTCGTACACTAACAATCTGGTAAACATTTAACAGGGATTTGCTGAAAATCAGCGTTGTGTCTAACACAACATTTATGCTGAGCAAACCTCTTTTTATCAATATCCCTAAGTTTACAATTATTTATATTATAATTATTTTTCTTCTTTTAATTTAATGTGATGTGGTAGATAATTTTTTTTTCAATTTCAATTTGTTGTCAGTTCTTTTTTGCAGCTGTTAACAGTAGATTTACTGATTGGTTAAGGCGTCCACTCAAGGGGCAATTCTCATACAAACGTATTTTGGTTTTTATTTACAAACGACATGCCGGATCTCAGTGACACTTTATACGTATTGAGGACACAAAAAGGATGAAATAGCCTTGTTATATGCTATAATTTCTTTTTTATTCTGTTATTCGCAGTTGTAAGCACAAGCAAACCTTGATTGGTGTCCTCTTAATATATGTGAGTGGTTGACCAAAAAGGGACCTCAAGGGAAAATAATTGATTTCGATAAAATCGCGTTTGAAGTTTCGTGTATAAATAGGTTTCGATCACAAATCCTAGTGTACGCTGTGTGTAAGGTGTAATTTTTCCAAAACTGCCTCGGCTCACAGAAAAAAATCATAAAAAAATAACTACGGCACCTAAAAATATTGTGGTTAGACCAAAACAAAGCTAAAATATCACAGATTAAAAAATTCAAAAAAAATAACAGTTTCCAATCCCTCCAGGTCCCTTTATGGTCAACCACTCACATATTGGTAAAGTGTCATTGAGATCCGGCATGTCGTTTGTGAATTAAAACCAAACTACGTTTGTATGGGAAATGCTCCTTGAGGGGCCGCCTTAATAGATTAGATTAACAGCTTGGTATTGTACGAGAAACTGGAGGTTTATAACTTATTATGAGTACAATAAGTGATAATAATGACTATAGGTACTGTGTAACGTATTTATAATAAAAATATTAGGTCTATCTAGTGTGACTACTTGCTTAACATTAACCAAACACGACCGATGTTATTTATAAAAAAGCACGATATAATCATGTTAACGATCGATTAAGATCATAGGTTCTAAGTCGTGGGTAGGACCCACTATCACTATTAACATGATTGAGAGATCGGTCTGACACTTTTTGCGAAATCGATCTGCAAGAAAAGATATGATTTTTTTCCATCGGTGGCGCTTGGAGCCCCTTAACACCCACTGCGGAGTGTTTCAATTCACATCAGTCGGCTGGCCCAAAAATAAACACGGTGAGGGAGATTTTTTTTCAAAACCGAGATATTACCGCTATTGCTCACTGGAACCAACTACAGGGTGACTTTGAATTCGTTCACCGGGGACATTTTAGCCATGATTTATAAACATATGGTGCTATTTTTGAAAATAAAATTGTTTGTCAAAAAATATTTCTTTTTGCTACTTAAAGTTACTTCACTTAAGCATAAACAGACAATATCAGGACGAAAAGTGATAACAATCCAAAAAAATATGTTATGGTCGGCGCCGGCCAACTCACTTGCTTTCTTAATTGTTTACGCATATCGGATGTCAGACCTTTAACCATTTAACGTATTAGAAAATATTTTTCAACGTCCCGTACTTCCCACCACTTCGAATTTGACCACTTCGAATTTGGATTCATAGTTTTGAGCCAAAGGTCGGAAATCACGAATATTTACAAATATGTTTTACTATTGCTGCAAAATCATTAATAATACTGTTTTTTACAATGAAAAGAACATTCCCTCAAAATACGGTGAACGAATTCAGCGTCACCCTGTAGTAACAATAGTGGTAATATCTCGGTTTTGAAAAAAAAAAGTCCGTTACTGTGTTTATTTTTGGGACAGCCGATCTGATTCAATACAATAGTACTTATCCACATTACTCCACCGCGCGGGCCTTGTCTTTTGTAATTTCGGGAGGCCTGGAAATCAAAGATACAGAAGACCTTTGATTTAGCTTAGGCTCCAGGCTTTCCATAAATAGTACATTCTTTTGCGAATGTATTTTGTGGACGGAAAATAAACGAATATCTTATTTTATCTTTGTTCAGTAGAAACATTGACAATAGTTGTATATTGCTGCATCCACACCGCAGCCACTTTTTGTTTAGCAACTTTTGCAAATTTATAGCACTACGTAATTTTAATAGTAACTCAAAAACGAGTGATTACCCTCTCCGATTTAAAGTAAAAGCCCACAAGAATCGGATGAACAAAGTAAACCTTTATTTTCAGCGCGAAAAGGAACGCTTTGGCACGAGAAATAGGACTGTCATAAAACCGGCTCAGATAATGCTCGACAAACACAACATGACAGTACACGGCCTGACGTCACTCAAGGTAAGTTTAGAGGATCGATATTTCGTTGTATATTTGATTTCATTCAGTTTTTTTCTACCAATAAAAAACCTGAAACTGTAAGCAATAATGTCTATGAAGTTGGTGGCTCATTCTACGTCATTAATTAATTTCAATAAATATCAGCCCCCACTATTAATTTCTTTTTGATAGTCTTTTAAAAACATTGTTTGTTTACAATCAGATCGAAAAATAATTGTTTACTCCCAGGAAAATGCGGAATGAAACGAAATATTCGTAAGTCGTCAAAGACAAAATATAGTCGACAGAAAATCGAGCTTTATATGCTTGCACGTTATTCAGTTGTGTTACGGGCGACTTTGCTACTAAAATGTAAAAAAAGTCTGTAGCGAATTAAAACCTTGTGTCAGAGCTAGTTGGACAAAGTTTGTCCTATTATTAGAATAAGTCCTCACGGTTTGCCACTTGGTGCCATCGTGAGAAATCAAAAATATATTTCAACGGAGAGAATTTACATTTTGTTTCTTGAATTTCAATGCAAATTGTTATCTGTCTTCGGGTCGAGTTTTAATGGAGAAAAGGACACCGAAAAAAAAAAAACTCCACTCTGACCATCTTTTCTCAATTCATATCAAGTATTATCCATTAGTTGGTAAAAGTACCTACCTAACAACATCCCATGCGTGCAATCAACAACATGGAATAATAATTTCGTAACCTCCTCCTTTGGGCGGAGGTTACGAAATTACTTTCTTAGAAAAGTAGGAAAACACCAATACTGCGGCCAGACATACGGACAGCACCCGACAAACCTAATTCGCTAATAAATTGACGCCTGTATCCCGGAAGGGGTGGGCAAGACTCAGGCCTCGATTCTGTCAGTGCATTACAGTAAAATGACCGATACACGGTCGGGTCGCGTGACGTGTTTTCGCACACCAGTGTCTCGTAAAGGTTTAATATGTGTGCGCGCGCAGCATTGAAATGAAATCGCTTCGTTCATGCAGTTGTGATCGTGCTACAATGTATTTAACAGGTTCCAGGCCCAGCGTTCGCCGCTTGCCACGGTTCTGACAAACCTCTTTACGACAAAAACTTACGTAAACTTTCGAGATGGAGCTCTCGTCGTCAGCTGCTCGTCTCTGACGACGCGTGCTCCTTCTCGGCTCACCGTGATTAAGCTCTTCGAATAAGAGCACAACCTGCTCGGACTCTTCCGACAAAAAATCAATTGATTCTGGAATTTAGTTAATACACCTCTTTATTTTAATTCCTGTCAGAGTGACCTCAAAAGATTCTTCTATTGCAGCACATACTCCTAGAATATGAGATGCTTAACGAAGATGTCCTGGAAAACCTCGCAGGCTTGCCAAACCTCACAGACCTGTCCCTCCAGCTCAGGAACAAGCCAATACCTTGCCAGACCCTAAACTGGGGCACTGTGATGGATAACCCGAATCCCTTGCAAGTCTCCATTAATATTGTAAGTACCACATTATTTAATAAAAAATCAAGTGATCACTTACTTGAATCACTGAATCAAGTAAACAAAATAATGCAGCCTGTATAAGTCCATGGCATTACACAGACCTTCTCTCTCAGAGAGAGAGTGAGTATGAGCTTAATCACTACGCGTGCCCACCGCAGATTATAAATTTTAAGCGCTGAGGTATGTGAACATCTCAGGCACTCAGGTTTCTTTACGATTTTCCGTATTTTTCGGTATTGCTACCAAAAATTCAAAATTTGTTTTCGACTTCGTTTTGTAAGTTATGTACAAGTTAAAAAACAATGTTGTATTATTAAGTACCACATATTATTGACTTACTTTGTTAATAATATGTGGTATTTAACTCCGGACTCTGGATTAACTTACTTGATTTTTGTCGGAAACTCCGACCAGATTTCGCCCTGATTCGTAGAGCTTAATAATGGTAAGTGAATCCGGAGTTGAGTTAATATAATTGTAGGTATTCCGAGTGCTTCAGACTTTACTTTCAGCGCCTCTTTTAGGTTGGACGATGTAATTTTTTTTTGGCCGCTCAAGCTGTCACGTAAAAACATATTTTGACACTTCGAAAACATACATACATACATAAACTCACGCCTTTATCCCAGAGGGGTAGGCAGAGACCAGGGACTGCCACTTGCCACGATCCTGACAAACCCAACACTGGATTATCATATAATAGAGCCGAAGAACCACATACAACATAAGAACATACCTATACATTGACGTGGGGTTTCGTTTTGATACCTATATTTTGTTTCATTCAGTTTTGGTCTTTATGTGGATAATTTTTTTAACCTCCTTAGTCCTGGCCTTAAAAATATCAGTTAAAAGCCATTGTTATTTTTAAAGTCAGGACTAAGGAGGTTAATACCATGAAAGTACAGAAATTAATAATATCTTACCAACTTTAAAAAAGGTCTTAATTTTTTATTTATCTTCCTCGATTACTAGAAGACGCCTGGACCGTTTTGGAAAATGATTTTTTGTTTTGAAAGGGTAGACTTCACAGTTGGTTTCGTAGTCATTAAGTCAGGATCTGATGATGGGGTCCTGGAGAAATCGACGGAACTCGTCAAATTTTAGATTAGATTGGAACACTTTATTGTACACACCAGAAAATTTTAAAGGTACACTTGAAACGATTTGGGTGTTTTTTTTTATAGTGACTCGTGCATTTGCTTACAAAATTTGGCGGACTCGTAGTGATATTCACAAAAAATCGTGAAATATATATTTTTTTAAATAAAAAATAAAACGGACTTCAAAACACTACAGCACTAAAATGACAGAAATAATTTAAGCGAATATGACCTTTAAATCGATGTAGGTATTGTAGAAATATACTTTGGAGTCGGTGCCCAAAATGTGTGTGTTCACGTATCTTCTATGCTTCTACAATATCCACATCGAATTTAAAGGTGATATTTGTTTAAATTATTTCTGTCATTTTAGTATTGTAGTTGTGTTGAAGTCGGTTTTAATTTCACTTCTTGAATTATTGTTGTATCTGTAGTATAAATAAATTATTATGATGCCTTACTATGATTGAATTCAAATAAACAATTTATATATATACACATATACATGACATATATATCTCCTACTAATATTATAAAGTGAAAGTTTGTGAAGATGTTTGGACGTTTGGTACTCAATAACGCAATACCGGCTAAACCGATTTAGATTAAATTTGGTATGGAGATAGTTTGAGTCCCGAGGAAGGACATAGGATACTTTTTAACCGACTTAAAAAAAGGAGGAGGTTATCAATTCGACGCGTATATATTTTAATTCCGGAAATTACTCATTCCATGCGTACGAAGTCGCGGGCAAAAGCTAGTATTAAATAAATAAACAAAGATCGTTACACACAATGATTAATCTATGGTCGAACGTTTCAGATCGAAGTGCCATTACAGAAGTTTGAGGACATCATCCAAAACGTTCTAGTCGACGAATTACCGCTTGTAGCTTTGCGAGTACTCTTTTGTAAGACCGTGAGTATTTTGCATACATTACATTACATAAACGCACGCCTGCGTCCCGGACGGGTAGGCAGAAACCAGCCGGACACCCGGTTTCTCGTACATCGTCAGTCTGTTAATGTACTGTAACAGCTGTCAGTTGTTTTTTAACCGACTTAAAGAAAGAAGGAGGTTCTGTATTAGTCAGAATCTTTATTTTTTATGCATGTTCCTTGATTACTCGAAGACGCCTGGACCGATTAGGAAACTTCTTTTTTTTTTTTTGTTTGAAATTGTAGTCTATCCAGGTGGTCCCATGATTATCAAGTCAGGATCTGATGATGGGATCTTCGAGAAATCGAGGGAACTCTAAAGGAGGAATTTTAAAGGCACCCTTGAAGCCATTTGGGTGTTTTTTTATAATGACTCATTGGCTCTCACGCTCGCTATTTGATTGAATCGTAGTAATTTACATTTACAAAAATCGTGAAATAAACATTTTTAAATCAAAACCGATTTCAAAACACTGCAGCACTAAAACACAGAAATAATTTTTACGAATATGATGTGCTGTGCTAACATGTATGTGCTGGTCATGTAACTTGACACCGGCTCCAAATTATACTTCTACAATACCTATAATGTATGTACCTACTTCTAATTTAAAGGTCATATTCGTTTATATTATTACTGTGGTTTTGGTATTTAATTGTATTTTATCTACACTAATGTTGTAACATTCTACTTATGTTTTCAATACTTGACTTATAATTACTACTGTTATAGCGCAGACAACAAAACACTCAATTTAAGCAATTTCACATGATGGTATAATATTCACATCGATATCGTAAAATCTCATTATAACATCAATAAAACGCGACCAACTTGATTGCAGGGCCAATCAGGTTGGTCGCGTTTTATTGAAGCGCGCAGCTGCGCTCTCATTGGTTACATTTTAATGGCGGCAAAATCACTGTGATTATACACGTACGCGTGAATTTAATTTTTAATTGCATTAGTGAAGATAAAGTAGTGTATGCAACTGCATATAACACGGGTATTAAAACACTCGTTACTATTATGAAACTCGCTGCGCTCGTTTCATAAACTCACACTCGTGTTTTAATACCCTTCATTATATGACAGTTGCATAAACTACTATTATTGTTGTGTCATGAATAAATAAATAAAATAAAAAAGTGCCTAAAAAACTTAACCTAACCTAACTGCAAATGGGTTACTCGGGGCATTACATGGGTTAAAATTGTCCTTAGCACGGGTAAGTGCAACAAAAAGAATATAATTGACCTTTTTACAATAAATTGACCTTTCGATTCCATTAAGAAATAACAACGAGGAAACAAGCACAGCAGTGAGCTCTGTTTATGGGCCGATTAGATAGATAGAATAAATTAGGAAACAATTCGTTTTCGTGAGTTCCAACATGGTTTTCCTTATTCTTTTTTGTCCATTCCTATTCTCACAGTAAAGATTTTCTGTCCTACCCTACTCTAACAGTAGATATTCTTCCCTATATAGTTAACTTAGGTTAGCTGGTAGATAATGCTAAGTATAAGTAGCATTAAGCTCGCCTATGTGCAAAACTGTGTGTTTAAATGCAATAAAGGATTTTGATAATAATAATAACCTTCCCAGGTGTACGAGCCTCTGATCAAGCATATAACTCAGCTGTACCACGCTTGCTTGAAAGAGGTTGAGTGGACGGACGCCCCGTCCGCCTGTGCGCCGACGCCCGTCCGCGCGCTTGAGGTCAGTATTGAGTGAACAATTTCAGCCGTTGAGATTAAATTGCCAATCTTAATGAAATGCTTCTCAAGGCTATTATGAAGTAAAATCTTAAATCTGTCTGAAAATAAGTGGACAAACATAGACGCCCGTCAAAGCCGAAGAAGTCAGTATTGAGTGAACAAATGAGCGTAGGAACGATAGAATATTGAATGAATAAATGAATGAATGAATGAAATAAATTGTTTTCTTGTGCTTGATCATACTACTAAACTTAGTGCGGAATTTACCCTGAATATAATCCTACGTGCATCCATGATATTTGCGGTTATGCGTCACGTCGACGATGAGTGAGGTATTTCTGTTTAGAGAAACTGACACTTAGTTTAATTTATGGAAAGCTGAGCCAGTGAGAACGACAATGAATAAATGAAATAAGAGTGAATTACTGTTTTTAGCCTACTGCGATCGCCAACCCGCCTGCCGAGCGTGGCGATTATGGCAAAACCCCTCATGGTTATGAAAACCACGAAGGAGGCCTATGTCCTGCAGTGGGCGTTAAATGGCTGATGCTGATGATGATGATGACTGTTTTTAGCAGAAATTATAATAATATCTTGTTAGCCCCTGACATTAGCCTCTTAATTACCTTCTTAAAAACTGAACTATGTGAAAATGAATGAATGAAATCTGCTTTGAAAAGCTTAACATAAAACAATAGATGAATGGATGATTAGCCTATTTATTACGTTCTGAAAAATTGAGCTACGAACTACGAATGAATGAATGACTGAGTGAATGAGATCGGCTTTGGAAAACATAAGAAAATGAATGAATGAATAATTAGCTCTCGGGTTGGTTTCCAGTATGATGACCCGAGCATCAATCCATTCATTCTGATCTGCTGGCGCTGCAGTCAACTGCAGAAACTTATCATACACGGTATGTATTACCTGACATTTCAAATTCAAAAGTGTTTTATTCAAAGTAGCACAGAAACTGCGACTTAATAAACGTTACAAGTTAAACTTAGTCTTTTCAAAGTCCTTAATTAACAGAGTTTACATAATTATTCTAAAATCTGGAACTCATGCACTGAACTGGCTTAATTCCAGATATCATTGTCATCTAAATAATCTTTAATGCTGTAGCATGTGTAAAACACATTTTTTTAACCGCGTTTCTGGCAAGCTTATTATATACTCAGCGATCTATACAAACATATGTTAGGAACATCTTGGTTCAAATGCCCGGGCCACACATGTGAACACTTATTTGACCACTTCTTTCAACCCATGTCTGGCGCTGCCATCAGACCAACCAAATATACAATAAAAATCGGTGAAGGCGTTTCGGAGGTGTTCGATAACAAATACCGTGACACGAGGTTTTTGTGCATTAGATAGAATAACTTTATTCCACTTAAAAATAATGTAAAATATGGCGACTTAATGTCATGAGCATTTTCTACCAGTCCTAATAATATTCTTTTATACTACACCTGCTTGGAAAGTACCTTGATACTTTATCAAATTTACGGTAGAAAGTACGTCATTGCATATCGAACAAATATGCGGGGAGAAAACGCATCTGAGCGGGAGAGAAAAGTGTATGAAAATCCATTTCTTACGTGGTTTTTCTTTTTTAATTTTGGGTAAGACTATGCGCCGGTAACCTAAATATCAAAAGCCAAAAAGTTTTTACAGTGAGTTTTTATCTCCAAGTTCGCAAAATGACACTGGCCACTAGCTGTGTGTTGGATGGTGTCGGGCTGGCAGTGCGACCCTGCGGCGGCAGGATAAACAATTTGAAAAAAGAACATGTGAAAATTGCAGACGCCATTGGCGCCATTTCCAATTTGTGTGTTGTTTGAGGATTCAGTTTTCGTAGAAAGTAAAATAAAACTATCAAGCAGGTGTAGTATAAAGCACTATGTATCACTCGAGAGAAACTGCGATTCCCGATCTCGGGTGTTTTAAAGCCCTCGCCTACGGCTCGGGCTTCAAATGACACCCTCGACGGTAATCGGTCACTTTCTCCTCTCGGTGAACAATGTACTATTGCTAGGCTATATTTTTCTGACTACACTTTTCTTCTTCAGGCTACTGGATTTGGGAGTACGACCTGCTGGGTATGGTGCGTTTGCGCGCCAACTCGCTGCAGTGGCTAGAAGTGTCGGCCACTTACAGTCGGGAGAAGCGCTTCTGCGGACTGGACTGTGACTTCAGTCCAGTGAGACACACCGACCGCGCCAGTCCGCCGGACTCATCCTTCGTTAAGGTTAGCATAGTTTAGATAGCATATTCTTGGTATAAAGCACAATCTAGATAGCATATTTCTTGAAATAAGTCACGGTATAGAGAAACGGTTCTGTGGACTGGACTGTGACTTCAGTCCAGTGAGACCCACCGACCGCGCCAGTCCGCCGGACTCATCCTTCGTTAAGGTTAGCATAGTTTAGATAGCATATTCTTGGTATAAAGCACAATCTAGATAGCATATTTCTTGAAATAAGTCACGGTATAGAGAAACGGTTCTGTGGACTGGACTATGACTTCAGTCCAGTGAGACACACCGACCGCGCGAGTCCGCCGGACTCATCCTTCGTTAAGGTTAGCACAGTCTAGGTAGCATGTTCTTGGTATAAAGCACAGTCCAGATAGCATCATCATCATCATCAGCCATTTGACGCCCACTGCAGGACATAGGCCTCCCTCATGGATTTCATAACCATGAGGGGTTTTGCCATAATCGCCACGCTCGGCAGGCGGGTTGGCGATCGCAGTATGCGGTTGGAATCTCAGGAAGACGCTGCTGCCCGTCTCCTGGTAATGATAGCATATTTCTTGGAATAAGTCACGGTATAGAGAAACGACTCTGTCGACTGTGACTTCAGTCCAGTGAGACACACCGACCGCGCCAGCCCGCCGGACGCATTCTTTGATAAGGTTAGCACAGATAACACATTCATGTTACAAGTCACTTAAGGTAGGGAGAAGCGGTTTTGCGGGCTGGACTGTGACTTTAGTCCCGTGAGACACACCGACCGCGCCAGTCCGCCTGACATATCGTTCGATAAGGTTAGCACAGATAGCATATGCTTGGTATAAGTCACTTACGGTAGATACAAGCGTTTCTGCGGATTGGACTGTGACTTCAGTCCAGTGAGATACGCCCACCGCGCCAGTTCGCCTGACTCATCCTTCGATAAGGTTAGCACATATAGCATATGCTTGGTATAAGTCACTTACGGTAGATAGAAGAGGTTCTGCGGATTGGACTGTGACTTCAATCTTGTGAGACGCACCGACCGTGCCAGTCCGCCGGGCTCATCCTTCGTGAAGGTTGGGACAGTCTAGGTCGCATATAGGGAAGAGCGGATGATCCTACTCTTCCATTAAAAAGGAAAATTTCCCGCCAGGCAGCTAGGATCCCTGGGGCATACTGCGGGTGCGACTGTAATTCTTCGAACGTTTTATTTATGGTATATTATATGGAACACGCATGCGCAATGCAGGAATGTCGGACTATGTAATGCACTTCTTCACATTCCAGCATTCTACTTGATTTTCCTTGACTACGTCCGTGTCATCCATCCACTTGGTTTTCGGCCCTCCTTTGAATCTGCTCCTAATAAAATACGCAGCACCTCGTTACCTGTTAGTACAGTCTGTATGTGTTTTTGTTTTGCTAAAAGTGAAAAATAAACGGTGTTGATATAATTTACCGCAGGAAATGAACCGCATCCTCACGTTTACATGGCGCCCGCTACGCCGATGGAACAAGCTGCATCCTGCCCTCATCGCGCATTCCACCGCTGAGGACCGTTCACACTACGTCCTACAACAGATGGCGCCGCTCTTGGGAGTCACATAGAGAGGCAGTGATGTAAAGTAACCTTCCAATGAACATCTCATGTATAAATCAGATAAGTCAATTGATGTGAACAAACAGTTACTGTAAAAATAAATCAAAGTAAAATAATATATAGCATTAAATGACGTGAATGAATGGCCTGGCACAACAGTTTGCCAGGCCATTCATTTCAGTATTTGAACGACTTTTATCAAAGGTTTGCTTACATCAATGGAACTATCTAGTATTAAGTACAAGCCACGGGAAGTAAGGCGCGCAGATTACTGCGTAACCACTGTTGGCCTTGGAGACAAATTGTCAAATATCAGACGGGGCCGTAGCAATGGATCGAATTGAACTCACCTGTTACGTTCCAAATTAAGATGGGGGTGTCAAGTTAGTTTTTAATCTATAAAATATGACAACACCTAATCTGGGGTAGGTTAAGGTGGGGGACATTGGCAGTAGACCGGACAGTGTGGAGACATATCTTGAGCACTAACTTTCTCGATTTTTAGGTGAAACGCAAAGTAGAACTCAATGCTGAGCAAGACGTGTTTAGCGGAAAACACGATCATTTACAGGTTATTTCAAAAACCGGCGAAGCGTTAGTCGGACTCGCGCACGAAGGGTTCCGTACCATTATCTGTACAACATTTGAACATTTCAAGCGTCTACCTGTTGCCGTTGTTAATATAGAGATGAAAGGGCAAAAAAATCACGTTTGTTGTATGTTGTAAGGCCCCCCTTAAATATTTATTTTATTCTGTTTTTAGTATTTGTCGTTACAGCGGCAACAGAAATACATCATCTGTGAAAATTTCAACTGTCTAACTATCACGGTTCATGAGATACAGCCTGGTGACAGACAGCCAGACAGACAGACAGACAGGCAGACATACAGACACAGACAGACAGACAGACAGACAGACAGACAGACAGACAGACAGACAGACAGACAGACAGACAGACAGACAGACCAGACAGACAGACAGACAGACAGTGGAGTCTTAGTAATAGGGTCTTTGGGTACGGAACCCTAAAAAGTGTGATTTGTGGCCCGGCCACCGGCAGCTATCGGTTTACTCCCGTTGTGCACCGTGTATCTTGGTGGATATTTTTGCTTGAGATTAATGAACAAAAAAAAATCCGAAAACTAAAATACAGTAGGTAAAAGTAATGTAGATACTTTAAGAACACACCTCTCTCTCTCTCTCTACCCAGCTTTAGATAAATAGACAGATAACTCTTTATTGCGCACCAGTAATTTACAGAGATAAGTTAGTTAATATCTAGTTCTTAAGGCTGTGTTCAGACCAAACTGACTCTCAGCCGCCGAAAGTGAGCGAGCGTTACGTTGTTTATTGTATTTCCATACACATTCACTTTTTCGTTCACACTTAACCGATAATACGTTATTACGCTATGCGTAGACGCTAACGTTCGGCGGCCGATCAATAAAGCGCCGCGGACGCTGATTGGCTACGTAGCTGAACGTCAGCGTATTGAATCCAGCTCAGCCGGCCAGTGTTGCCAGATGGGGGGTTTTCCCTCCAATGTCGGAGGTTTTTTCGCTTAGGGAAGAATTTTGGGGGAAGAAGTTCTTTGGGGGGAATTTTGGAGGGAAAAAACAGAGTTTGGGGTGTTTTTGGAGGTTAACCTTTTATCTCTAAAATTGACCACGAAGCACACGATTGACCAATAACATTTTTACACAAAGAGTCTCAGACGGGCTTTTCATATAATTTTAATGGTTACCCCATTACACACATTTGTGCTATAAAACATTCATTCGCAGAAATTGCAATCTACTTTTCGCTGTTTACACTGGGGCTCACAGTGAGCCTGCCCACAATCGGCGGCTGACTATACGTTTGGTTTGAACAAGGCCAAATAGTTCTTTAGTCCCAATAGTTCTTTGGTAGTGGGGTTATCTTTCTTTGTTTTTTTCTCGTCTTCGCCCTATTCATGACCTAGTTTATCGAGGTTCGCCATTCTGTACATCACTTGCTTCCGCTTACTTTGAAAGAACATCAATCAGTCAGCCCACATTCGTCCATTGCTGGACGTAGGCCTATCCCAAGGCACTGTCCTCGGCCATCCTTACCCAGCCGCTGCCAGCAATCTGCCAAAAGAACATATTTTACCCGAATAGTAATTTGTGAATGCACTACCTACATGATCATATGTAACTGCTTAGTGCTAATGTGCAGCGAATGTGGTCGCATATTATCTCCCACAAAACGATAGAGGAAAAAAAACTGCCTTCAAAATACGTGCTAAATAGACAATACGCTACTTTTAATACTAGGTGGCGCTGAAGGTAATCTGTATCGCGGCATGGTTGTGTCCATAATGCCGTAAAGATTGAAAGAAGCCTTGAAGAAGTCTTTGCAAATTGAAGAATGAAATAGAAATAGAGAATGTTTATTTGTCTTCAACATAGTAAGATTATTGATTATTTTCACATGGATTTCGTCAACCGCTCAATTGAATTTCTTTTGGCAGATTGCTATAGTTCGCTAAATTTAATACTAGGTGGCGCTGAAGATATTCTGTATCGTGGCATGGTTGCGTCCATAATGCTGCGAAGACGACTTTGCATAATGCAGAGTGATTATTTTCTCATGGATTTCGTCAACCGATCTTGATCAATTGAATTTGTACAGTTGAATTTCTATAGGACCACCTCTGAGGTACTCCCTTTCTAAAAAAAAAAATGAATGATATCGGACAACGCGGTAAGGAATTATCGCTGAACATACATAAAAAAATACATTTAGACGAACTGAGAACCTCCTCCATTTTTTTTTAAAAAAAATTATTTTGCCCTATTTTTACACAGAAGCTGTCACTTTAACTTATAAATATTGACACCGCCATCAAGTTAAGCCGGCTTTTCACTCAGCTTTCGGCTTTCATATTATATTACATCCCATAGGCGATAAATTAGTATATCTCAAGATGTAATATATATTACATTACATCTCATAGTGAAAAGCCGGCTTAATAATTCGGTCCACAATTTTAAAAACCCCGCTAACTTCTATTTAAGAAAAATAATATGCACTGTTCAATTGGTAGCGCCACCTGTTGAGAGTTATTTGGGAACTAGTTAACGATATTGACTTTTTATGCTAAAACTATTCTTTTATTACTAAAGTACTATTTAATTGCCATTGTGAACATGTTATGCGTGTTATTGACGAATTTTAGTTCCGTTAACTCTCACTGCTACTAAACACTGTCAATTAAAGCAAGGGACTGGACTCTTATTTGCCTCTCACTCGTGAAATATTGCCGTCTTTATTGTGTGAGCGAGAGAGAAATAGTTATTCAGTCTATTTCTTAAAATAACCGTGCTACATTAGCTTTAAAATGGCTACGATCAAATGTTCCATTATGTCGTTGTTGAAAGGAAGTACAACTCATATTTTGAAATAAATTACACAACATAACATAAACTCACGCCTGTATCCCGAAGGGGTAGGCAGAGACCAGGGACTGCCACGAATAACTTACTGTGTAAAAATATCCTAACAATGGGCTTAGTAAGGGCTTGTGTCTAGGGCACAATATACTTCAACCTACGGGTGATGCCATAGTTTCAAGCGAGTGTACGAAGTTAGTAAAGTTTTAGCTGACCTTTATTGTGATGCAAAATAGGACCTACTTCGTCTCTATTTTTTTATATTGCATTTTTTTGAGGATCCAAAGCAGAACTTTTAATTGTTGCTCATGGTTTTATGATCTGTGATATGTTGAGACAACATTCGGGTTCATCTCGCTCGCGTTGTACCAATCGAAAAGAAATTTTATTTGGGAAGGTTGAAAATATATATATACCTATCGATGACGTATAAACGATATAGTTGTAATTTAATTATATGTGAATTGATATCCATATTAGTAAAAGTATAATTCCACCAAGACGCTTTATTATTAAGATAACATATTGAGTTCCAAAGAATTCTGCGAAATCGTATTTTGTGAGGGCTGTTTTGCTTTCAAAAAGACATTTGAAATCTTCTATTGATTGAGATCCAGTATCTTATCGGCTTAACAGGCCTATATTACACCTACTATAAAATAAAGTTCGAAAAAATATTAAATTCCTAGTGTTAAATCGTAGAACAAGAAAAAACTTAATATTGTTGTGTACCCTTTTAATTAAATTAGCTAACTAATAACCAAATCATACAAAGAGAAAACTTTAAACATTGCAATTAAGTGTCTTGAAAAAATGTATATACTAACTCCAAAACACAAAATGATCCAATAAAATCAATCTTAGAAGAGTGGCATGAAATTTTAATACCATCGTAATATCTTTAAAATAAGCGTAGTCAAATATATAATATTAACAATGTATAATGTAAAAGTAGGTCATCAAGAGAGTCAATTATACCAAAATTAATATTGTATATTATGTATGTTTTCAACATCTACAAACTGTATTCATAAGCTTGTAACAATCAAGACTGATTTAAAAACACGAGTAAGACTTGAAATCAAAACTATTTTTCCCACCTAAATATAGAGAAAAAAACTAACAAACGAAATAAACTCTAATAAAAACAAGTTTATGAATACTGATACCCAACTTAACCGACTGACCATTTCTGAAATAAAAATATATACTCAAATAAAACTCCCATCAGAAATTGGTCACGAATGTCGTAAAAAGTCGGAAAAAGTGATTACGAAGTGCGCAAATTGAGTGTGCACGGAAAGCAACAATCTGTAGCCTAGTGAAATGAATATCTTATAAGGAGAACTTGAGAGCAGCCGCAAAATATGTTTCAAAAGGCATCTAATCTCAAAATCATGTAGTATTTAGTGCAATGTACTCTATCACTAACTAGCCTAACACTATACAGGGCTTAGGTTATAAAGTGAAGTTAAGAAATGGTGTTAACACACTGACACAAACGGAAATGTGTCAAAAAGAAAACATCTAGTCGAAATACGGTTCCTTTTGCAAACATTAACACTCACTTGAGCGTTTGTAAATGACAAGAAAAACAATGTATAAGGGAAATCGTTGAAAACGGGTTTCAACCATTGCACTGTCCACCAGAGTATTACGTATGCATATGCCTAGTGATAACAACATGAAGCTTTAATACGCTGTATAGAATACAGTTTGTGAGTGCCACTATTTAGTAACATCTTTGGAGAACAAAAAAAAAAAACTACTATTTATTGGATTAAGCAAAAGACCCGTGGGTCTAAGACCAAGACAGTGGAAGCTATTCAATTTGTCACCGTATGATTAGGAGAATTTAGTTCAAAATTGAATACAGACTCGTTATGTTCTGATATTATGAATAGCTTGAGGTGTACGATGTAGAAATAAGAAAATTAATAAACAAATATATATATTATGTAGGTATCTAAATATTTAGTTTGTAATGAATCTTGTAGATATAAGCAAAATATTGTAATGAATATTCGATGTTTGCCGTAAAACAAACTGACATGAAAATTATTCCATTTTTAAGAACCTTATTTTTAAAAAATACTTCAGGTGGCTAGGTGTATTATTTATGATTTTACTGCCAATCGAGTAGGTAACACTTTAATTAAAAAAAAAAATCTTATGTATTCCATCCGTCCCATAAGGCCGGTCACTTAACAAACGACCACGATGCCCTAAAATCGGCCTTGTTTTATATCACAATAAAAACCATCACTTCTTATCATTATATTATCAAACAAAATTAAGCGCGTCTGATAGAATATAATATTTTAAATAAATATCCTTAATTATAAAACCGAACTTAACGAGTCAGAAGCTTTTCTAAAAGAGCCAAAAGTATGATGAATACAGTAAATAATTACAAGACGAACGACGCACAAAATCATGACTTGACAAACTAAGAATACAACATACCTACCTACTTCAATGCGCATAATTCAAGTTATGTCATACGGCTTCTTGTAGCAATGATATTTAGATAATTAAATGTTGTAGGTATATCAAGGTCCTTCGTATTTTCTTTAAATAATTGTCAAGTTATATTTTTTTTTTAGAAACATTTGCTTTCATTTTACAATATTGACGCAATAATAGAGTAGAACATTAAATATCTATGTTGACATGAAAATATACAATTCGTTCTAACAGTAAGTGAGAAAAAAAACTTTAAATAATGGGAGTTGTAAATAACACGGAAATTTTGTAACAATGCTTTGGGTAAGATGTGTTCTGAATCCAATCTCAGAATTATAAGTACATGGGAACATCTAAAATTTTAATTGAATTTGTTTACTTTCTGTGCTAAACCAAATTTAATTCCGAGAGGTGTTTTCATGGAGTAAAACCCTTTGGTTATGTTACTGTCATCTTGGTGTTAGTTTAGAATTCTAATTATTGGGTGTAAATAGTTTAATAATTAACGAGTAATGACTAAGCAAAGTTTTCATTCAGGTATTATACTATAATAGTTCTCGTGAAATCTATCTACTAGAGATGTCAATAAAGAGAACGCTGTGTAATTCATAACATAAGGCAACGAAGAGACTTAACAACTGAACATTCCCTGAGACTGAAAAATAACACAGAAGAGTGTGGCAAAGTGAAGTCTATCGTGGTGTGAGATGGCAACCCCGCCCCAACTGGCTAAAATCAAATTTAAACTGTCAGTCGATTGGGATTATTAATTTTGATAATGGCAACAATAAAATAACACTGCAAAGAGCCACCCTGTTGCTGTCTGTCATTATTTGGTTTTCTTTTTCTTGTAGATTCTATTCCAACAGTGGACTTTACTCTGCTAGACTGTGATGATGAAAATTGTTATGAATTGTGGTTCCTGAAATTTGTTATATATTCTACTAATTACCATGCTTAGTAGCGAACAACAATGTCTAAAATATTTAAATAACAATATTGTAAGAAAGTAAACGATGGTTGTCATTGAATATTTACAATAACAATACGATAACCTGTCTTCAAATAGCATTTCCACAGCACATTGTAAGGCTTCTCTGTACTGTCACATTTCATTAAAGTAAGAATATAACTGTACATAAATGTTACGCTCAAATATATAGCACAGAGTCAAGATAGACTTATATCTCAAAAATGTCGTTATATGTCTCAGTAAAATACATTTATACAGGGTAACAAAATCCTGAATACATCCGAAAATAGAGGAAGCCTACTCGTAAACAAATTCTATTTTGCTGTTCTATAGTTTTAATGCCGTAGGTGGTATAATCTGATATATTTTTTTGTTATTTCATAGTTTTCTCCATAATAAGAGCTGACGCATTTTCAGATGTATATAGGGATTTAGTTACACTGTGTAGAATTTGCCACGATTTGGTTAGAAAGTAATTGTAAACAAAAAATAATAAAAGAAACGTGAGTGAATAAAGTATAATCCGGAAACTGTATAATACACGCGCGGTCAAAAATGGTATGCAAACTCTTGAAAAAGCGCATTTTGCGGTAGCGTCGGCAATGCACGTGAAAGCGCGCGAAACGTTAGACGATTTTTTAATATTGCTTGTTGCTCGTGTTTAGTACAATGAAAAATATATATTTTTGTGATTTACTGAAAGAGAGAAAAGATTTGAAGATGAATAAAGCTGACTAAAAGATGAATTCTTTGCTATCCTTAATTTGACCTCACTAGAACTGTAATTTTTAATTCACTTCGAAAAGAATCAAACCCATCTGATAGTGCGTGGAAAATGAGTAAAAATTTTATTATGGCAGTTAATTCGAAAATTATAAATTGCACAATGGGTATTTTATAAATTTTCGCAATACAATCGTGTTAGTTAAATAAATCGAATCAATATCAGAGATTTTAGATACTGCGGCTGTGAAACATCAAGAAATTGCGTTGTAATACTTGAAATAATTAATCTGAGACTTTTTAAAACTACCATTAAATCTAGACAGGTTAATTCCAAGTAAGTGATTAAAATGTAGGAAATGCTATCAAATAATAATTATGTCTTGAACGAGGTTGTTGAAACAAAATATTCGAATTCAGCTAATAATTTTATCAATTCTTGTGATGCTTCCTATTATGACTAAAGAAAAGAATAGGATGGATACAAAGTTAAAAGTTTTAAGGAAAGTCAAATACATATTTATATCAGTGAAAATTACAGAATGTGTGATTGATTTTGTTCAAAGTTTATTTTACGTTACATAATAGTTTATTTAACTCTTTTAAATGAACTATCTTATGGCTACTAATTTACACATGGACATTAAATCAATATTTTTTATTTTACCATGTGTAAGATTTGTTTTCTTAATTATATTGATCGATTTTATTATGTCGTAAGGGTTTCATGTTACTTTTAAATACTAAGAAGCATTAAAATATATATTTTAATTATACATTAATTAAAAATACTTGTAATCTGTAGAAACATTTACGATTTATTTAGTAATTACTTACCTTGAATTAAATCTATTGTTTTTGTATCCGCACCAGCCAAAAGTCTAAGTCAAACAAGTATCCTACGGACCGAGTTTTCATTGCTCATTTAATACAATTACAATTTTTTCCTGCGATTTTATTAATTTAATGATATGATATGTAATTGTTATCAGTTTCAATAATCATAATAATAAAATAATATGTGTATCGACCCTGATATTTGATTTTTTAGTCCCTTTTAAGTTCATTAGTATAATTAATTTAATTTTAATACAGGCTTATTTCTAAAATAGATAGAGGGTTATTTCTAAAATATTTAGACTCTTCCGACAAAAAACCAAGTAAGTTTATCCGGTATTAAGTTAATAAGATATTTATTGAAAAATAAACATCGGTATACATGTAAAGTTATGAACTTATGACTAATTAACAAGTTGACTTAGATTTTAAGTATAGTAGTAAAATGCTCAATTCCTGAAACGTGTTCCTTTGAGTTTGTCATTTTCAACATTTTTTGTAATTTTTTTTGTATTGTAATTTTTTTGTTGAATTGTCCGTATAAAAAGGATAAGAAATATCTGATGTACTGTTTTTCAGCATTGCAGTGTCGCTGTTTCACATATAATATGTAAGTATTGGCCTTTGCATCTCAAATGAGATGACTTATGCAGCGTCCAGTATGCCTTCTTTCACAATAGAAGGGACCACTCGAACGCTGCCGTGCCTGGGACATTATTTTAGATAGAGTAGGCTTGCCCAGCACCTATTGATAGATAGAGAGAGAACACTTTATTGCACAATCAGGAGAAAGAAAGTGAAAGTGAACTACATTTATTGCCAAAAACACAGAATGACAAATAGTTTCTTACATCTAAGTAGTGGTATACAATATGGTGTATGGTATACCATACCATCCTGACAGCTTATTATACTTTACATTATAGCACTTGTAATCATATTATGTGTTAAATAGAATTGTAATGTTTGTATGCAGAACAATAATCTACTGGAGGCTGCGACATTAGTGGAGCGAGTAAAGCGTGAATTTAATAAAATAATGTAAATCGTAACATTTAGAAAAATATAAATCTGAGAAAAAGTCAGTATTTAAAATCCTAAAAAAATATCTTACTTTTCTATGTCCTAACTGGGGCCGTCGGTCATTATTTTTATGATTTTTTAAACATCATATCAACAAAAAAAATCGCGAACATTAGTCTAAATTATCAATAGATATGGTTTTATTTGAGATGTACTGAGTTTTGGATAGTAAAAAATATAACAAAAAGATCAAATGAATGTTTTAGTGACGTCGGTCGTCGAAATTCTATTAATACGATTTGTATTTCTGTAATTTCAAAAATGCCTACTTTCCCCCGAACTTTTCGCTCGTAAGTCCCATACAAATCCTTGCGCTCGGAGAACCCAGCCTTAATGCAGCCTCCACAGGCTTTAAAAGCTATTGTGCCCGAACTATCTGGGCTTATTCTCTGGCACTTTATCGGCGATATCACCCACTCGCTGCGTATTATTTAGAGCCTCAATGCGACGCACATCTAAGCACCTTCCACGTGGCACAGCAACATCTATTTATTGTTTGGTCGATGGTAAAAAAAATCAGTACTCGACTGTTTAGTCGATAGGCGATTAGCCTTTAGACTGTCGTAGCAAAGTCACAATTAACTTAACTGGGTAGAGTGCATACATGTAAAGTTCGACGTGTTGTCAACCGTACTATGACATAGCGCCTTTGTTGTATCCACTGATGATTTATTGATAACTAGCTGTGCCCGCGACTCCGTTCGCGTACATTTCGATTTTTACGAAGCAGCATTTGTATGGGGGCCACGTCTTATCATAACTGGAGCTAGAATTTAAATAGCCTATCCTGTGTCCCAGATGTCTATATGTTTTTATACCAAATTTCATCAAATTCGGATAATTGGTTTAAGAGTTATGGAGGAACATACATACATACACACATACAGAAAAAAATTCTAAAAATCATGAAATTAGTTTCAGTATCATATATTGAGCCTATAAACACAATATCTCTGAAAACAAACTAACTTACTCCATGACCGACCCTTACAGATTTATTATTAGTAATAGATCCGTAGATGACTCAAACAGTAGGCGTGCCAAATGTGGCACGCTTAATTAATGAATTAAACTCCCAGATGTGCAAGTGTGCACCCACGCGCACTGCGTTTTGGGTTAAGGTTAGAAGATAGAAGATAGGCGCAGTGTGTGATTGTCATGGGATCTTTGGTGAGAATAATAATATATAACATGGAATAAAAAAGTGTTGCGCTGAACCTCAATATTTCATTTGTATATTTCGGGTGTAATAAAATAAATAATAAATAAATAAATAAATACTTCTACAGGCAAGGTTTCTTTGGAAAAAATGTTCGTAATCTGTAGCGAAACTATGTGGGTTTGTCGAAGGGCATTAGTTGCAAACCGCTTTTTATGTAGCTGTATAGTCTGTTCGTAAGCGTTTCTAATAAAAATTAGAAAGGTATAGTCAACAGCTAAGTTATTTTCATGTTTTTCTCATACTTTAGAAAAAAAATGATCACTGTTTAATTAACTGGTACATTTCTCTCTTAAATCATATTAAAAACATGCTAACTTAATGGATACTTCCGTACGAACAGAACTATACCTTGTTCAGGTAGTTTTTTTTAAATAGATTTTTTAATATTCTCTTTGTCTTAACTTCGTCTTCGATCATTCTTTACATTCTCGCTTCAACGAATCCGAGTATTCATGAAGCCCTTACAATAGGAGCGATAGATAAGCGGCAAATGGACCGGAGAGGAGGGCTCTGATCAACACAAAAGTCTTTGACTTTGAAGCTGTTCGGAAATCTGAGCTGGACGCGACGAGAGACGCCTTGAAAGCCCGTCCACCTGCTGCGATCAATTACACTTACATTCAAATTGTCTCGCATGTCTGTAATGTGGCAGAACCTTTGCGAAAAAACCGGCCACGTGCGTGTCGGACTCGTGCACGAAAGGTTCCGTACCATTATCTATACAACATTAGACACAAAGATCAAGAAAAAACGGCAAAAATGACGTTTGTTGTATGGGAGCCCCTTTTAAATATTTATTTTATTTTAATTTAATTATTTTTGAAGCAAATATAAAACTAAATGTCCTGTGAATAGTTCAGGCGTCTACCTGTTGCCGATATTAATATCGAGCAAAACACGAACGGACGGACGGACGGACGGACAGACGGATAGTGGAGTCTTAGTAATAGGGACCCGTTTGGCACCCTTCAGGTACGGAACCCTAAAAAAGGTTGGTTATGCGAGCCATATGCGAGCGCCATGCACCAACGCCATCAACACAGGAGTTGAAGTAGTCGCCGTGACCGAAATCGGTCGGGACCATCATCATCAACTTTACTAAGTAGAAGGCACGCCGTCTTGTTGTAGACTGTATAGAACCATCTTCAGTTATCGTGTCACGTGTGGGTTAAACAAAGTGTACCTATTGTGTCCTTTGCCTCACACAGTTTAGACAGGTGTGTTAGAGATAATGAAGAGTTTGTAAGGTGTACCAAAGCTTTGATTTTGGCATTTATTATATTCTTTTTGTTGCGCTAACCCGTGCTGAGGACAACTTTAAAAACCTATTTAGAGGCTAAAAATTCCACCCGTGCCGGGACTTGGCTAACCGTGCCAGAGGTCGCGTGTTCAAGTCCCGGCACGGGTGGAATTTTTAGCCTCTAAATAGGTTTTTAAAATAAATGCCAAATTTTAAAAACCTATTCAGCAGGGTTAGTGCAACATAAAGAATATAATTTGGCATTTATTATTATTAAATTCTTTATCGCACAAGAAAACAATGTTTTTGTACAAAGGCGTAATTTGTACTAATCGGTTAACGAATCAGTATATTTATCGACCTTTAAAAATGCGTATACCTACTCTACTTAGGTTACAGTCAACCTTAACATTTTTGTTGCAAAGTCGTCCTTAACGTAACTCACGTATGTAAAGGTTGATGTCCCGTCGACTGTACGTTAGGGGCGTTCTTGCTACAAAAAAGCCGAACACGTAGGTAAAACAAGCGAAAAATAATATTATTCAGATGATTTATGCCCAAGATGGAAAAACATAATTTTTTTTTTTTTGAGGACGACCAAGGAGTAGAATGGAGGTAGGTACTTGTATTTTATTTATGGTACCCTTTATTGCACAAAAATAAAAGCTAATATATCTGCTATATGTGTGATCTTTCTGAGCCACGACTTACTTCTTCCAACATACCTCTTCCCCTCAATCTTGCCCTGCACAAAAACTTATAGTTGGTACCTTTCATGTCAAAGCATTCATGTTAATCTAAGTACCTACCTATACAGATAACTAATCTTCTTCTCTATTTATGGTGAACATGAGTTCCCGAGAACGATTGGCTAGGACTTCACATTCGTGACTCAAGAGTCACGACTACATTTGATGAATATTCAAGTATATATTGCGCGTTGAAATTTCAAATTCGTTTTCTAAAATGGGAAGAAATATTTGGTATACGTTTTTAACTATGTTTCTGCAAAAATATGTGGAAAAAGTGCGACATTGGACATCAATATCTCCTAATCAGTTGATGGTTTTCAATTATGTAGAGTAGCGGTCCCTTAACTTTTAGGTATATCAAACCTAATTTTATAAATACAAATACAAAAACCGGCCAAGTACGAGTTGGACTCACGCACGAAGGGTTCCATACCATTATCTATACAACATTAGACACAAAGATCGAGTAAAAACGGCAAAAAATCACGTTTGTTGTATGGGAGCCCCCCTCTAATATTTATTTTATTTTAATTGAACTATTAATTTTTTAAGCGAATACAGAACTAAATATTCTGCGAATATTTCAAGCGTCTACCTGTTACCGTTGTTAATATTGAGCAAAAAACGGCAAAAAAATTACGTTTATTGTTTAAGAGCCCCCCTTAAATATTTATTTTATTCTGTTTAGCATTTTTTGTTATAGCGACAACAGAAATACATAATCTGTGAAAATTTAACTGCCTAGCTATCACGGTTCATGAGATACAGCCTGGTCACAGTACAAATTGACAGACAAACAGACAGACAGATAGACGGACGGACAGACGGACGGACGGCCGGACACACAGACAGACAGACGGACAGTGAAGCCTTAGTAATAGGGTCCCGTTTGGCACCCTTCGGGTACGGAACCCTAAAAATTGTTTATTGCCAGGAAATATATGTTCATACTGTTACATAGGTATAAAGGCTTATATAAGTTTAAAACAATAACAGCCTAACCCCCAGTTTCTCGTACACTAACATGCTGTTAATCTGCTGTTAACAGCTGTAAATTGACCAAAGTGCATACAAAAATACCACTGACAGCTGTTAACAGTAGATTAACCGCTTGGTAGTGTACGAGAAACTGGGGGTAAGAGCAATAACTAAGCCGCGCTAGTTAAAATTTGACTTCACCTTCTGAAGGTACCGGCACTGTCTCATTACATTAATCCAAAATAATATTTGTAGCTGCGGAATTGTTGAGGAAAAGTCAAAATTCAACGACTCCGTGACAAAATTTAATTCGTAGAATCCCAGTCACTTTTCCACAGAAAATATGTTGATGTGGAAGAGAATACGACAGTTTCGAAAAGAGCGTCCGCGATTGTAAATTAACAATCGGTAGGTAGGTACAGGTGAAGGTAGATCAGACGCTGTCAACCGTGCTAAATACTTACCTACCTAGGTGGCCTAAGGCATTGATGGGAAGGTATGGGACACAAGTCCTAATTACCAATGCCAGAACATTAAGCTGACAAGTTTTTACTAAAAGCCTTGCCGCTAACGATGTAACGTCTCCATTGTTTGGAAAGAGCCACAAAAGTTAGACAACTCACAAAAGAAAATGCGTGATTGATGTTTTGTTCCAACAAGGATCACCGTTTTAGGTGACTCCAAGGTTTTGTTGAAGGTAGATGTCTGAATGGCTGAATGTTTCGGCTAACGATGATGCAACGTTTCTGTCGTGAGGATGTTACTTAAAATAAATAACACCCGAACAACTCAATCACTTGCCCAGGCAAATTTTTCATAAAATATAGCGTAAAAGTAGTCCCAGGGTAATTTGATGATGTTCTAGTGAAGACTTTCGGAGATGGAAATTGAGAACTTCAAATTTTAAAGCAAATAATTAAGTAGCGTGAATTATGGTTATAAGTGACTATTTTTTTCCCGCTCCCTCAATAAACATTTAAAAAAATAAAATTTTTAAATGAAAAGTAATAGTTATTTGTTATGCAAGGCTGCAAAGTTAATTTTTGGCGCGAGTACCTTGTATTGAAACCTGAACAAGCGAAGGATTCTAGGATTGAGCCACGAGCGAAGCGAGTGGTTCAAATATAGAATCCTGAGCGTAGCGAGGGTTTCAAAGGTACGAGACGCTAAATAACTTTGCTGCCGAGCGCAACACACAACTTTTCACCTCACTAAAGCGAGGAAAATGTTAGGTGCAAGAAAAACAGTTTTAATAAATATTAAATTACTGTTAATTTATATCTTCGTCGCTGCTAGCTTCGCTCATATTTTATGATTTCTTTCGATTTTATCAAAAAACAAACCAAAATAAAGTGAATTCAATAAAGAGAAGAAAATTTTAAAGTTTTTTTTTTAAATCAAATTTTCTTGCCGGCCAGTGCGATTCTTTAAATGAGGCTGGCGCATGACATGAAATAAGTATTTGCATTTCAATCATCAATGGACTGGCTGCAGAGAATATAAACTATTACGAAACCAATGAGGTTCTATATATATGTAATTTATTGTACGAAACCTTTATTGAATAAAAATATTCGAATTTTAAAAACACTTTCCACGCTAGCGGATAAAGTGCGATTTTCCACGCAGATTTCGAAACAGAGCTTTTACGAGCTAGTGAGGTGAAAAAATAGTTTTATGACAAGCACATACTATTTTGGCTCCAAATTATACTTCTGCAACACCTGCATGCTTTATATACATACTTCTAATTTAAAGGTATGTATTCTTTTAAATTATTTCTAACTTTTTATGCTCTAGGTAGTGTTTTACAGTCGATTTTTATTTAAAAAAATTGTCGCATAAGCTGGTCGTGTAAGAAAATTGATAACGTTTACTGGATGCGAAAGTGGCCCTAATTATCCGTCTAAAATGCCCTAATGAACAGTTGTATAATGCTAGCCCAACCTTTATTTCAGCATTGGGGGGAAAGAGGCTTGCGGTAGGGCGTGTACTTATACGCTGCTTATGCTCACTAGGTAGTAGCGGTGGTAGAATGCCGGCCTCACATTCGGGGGGTCGGGGGTCCGAATCCCGGCATGTACCAATGACTTCGTTTTCTAAGTTACGTACACTGTAAAGTTGTAGTGGCAATACCAGTCGCTAACTCTGAAGGAAAACATCGTGAGGAAACCTGAGCGTCTGATGTGCTCACATACTCTTTCTCTAAGAGAAGGCCTGTGCCGTTTAGTGGGACGTAAATTTCTAACTAGGAATCCACTTTGTTTTCCGTTTCAAGAAGTAGACTCTACATTGGGACATACATTAGGCATATTTTTCTACGTGCCTGCACATACTGTTGAGGCGTTCGCAATGAGATATTGTAGGGACAGTCATGTACCTCTAACTACCTCCTACTTACAGCCAGCTAAGATTATGGTAGGTCGTAATAGCGTGGCGTAAGAGCTGTTATAGAATAAACACTGATATCACTTAATTATACTGTATGACAGTAAAGTTAGTATTTACCTTCACACCATTCTCTTTGTTTTATAATCTATTATTGTAAGTAGACAGGTACAGTTGACAGATTATTAACATTACGTTACAAAACCAACCGTAATGTAGAGTTTTAAAGCTTGATAAAGATTGGTAATGTCCCGCCTTTGTGCAGAATTGTCCAATAAAGAATTTTCAAATCAAATCAAAGTGTTTCTAATATTTAAATTCTACTTTTACTAGAATGTACTTTTTATGTTTTATCATGTCTGCTGGTTTTCTTATAGATAACTAAATAAAGCTACTAACATCGTGCTACAGAGCGTACAGATTGGGATCCGTATGTGCTGGCTGGTATGCGTATCAAGTGGGCTTGATACAAGCTTTTTGGATGAGAGAGTTAAGTCATATAAAAGCAAGCTTATAAATGTACCGTCAGATTTTGATATTTAGGACCCACGACCGAGAACCTAAGGCCAAAAACCTAGGGCTAGATAGATATAGAAAGACGCTTTTGGCAAAAACGATCTATAAAAAAACCGGCCAAGTGCGAGTCGGACTCGCGCACGAAGGCTTCCGTACCATTAGCTATACAACATTAGACAAAGATCGAATTTTAGAACAGCGCAATCTATAGAAACCAACAAGAAGCGTTTAACATCGACATTTAACCACATGACATCGGCGCTGTGAAGGTTACATAGATGGCTGCTAGATGGCGAGCGTTGTCTTTAGACAACGTTTGTTGTATGTGGGCCCCCTTAAGTACCTATTTATTGTGTTTTTGTACATAATCTGTGAAAATTTGAACTGCTTAGCTATCACGGTTCGTGAGATACAGCCTGGTGACAGACAGACAGACAGACAGACAGATGGACAGTGAAGTCTTATTAATAGGGTCCCGTTTGGCACCCTTCGGGTACGGAACCCTGAAAACGACTGCCTCTTTAGTCTACCCGTATCACGTCTGATTACCATGCCGGAGGTCGTGGGTTCGATTCCCTCTTAGGGTAATTCGTAATTATTTGAAAATAAAACATGATTTTATTACATTGGTGACGCCAGTGTACCTTATGGAGGCTCTTAAAAGTAGGTACTCCAAATTTAAGACCTACCATATGGACACCCGCTTACTTCATATGCAAGTAGTGACTCATAGTCTTGAGCATTCCGGCCGGTGACCCGCTGGAAACACTTGCCAGTCCAAGGCCTAGTTTTGGCTTTAGTGGAGCCCGTGGAATACGTTGAGGACAGTTTGCGAAGCTTTTATTATGTTACCGTTACTTTTTACAAGTATCCCACTAGGTATATTCTTTAAGTTTAAGTAAGTCAAAAGTAAGGATGTGAAATAGTCTACAATTCCCGAAGTTACTTACGAAACATTATAAAAGTCAAAATTTCGTTAGATGCATGTTCTGTATTCCGTTTTATTTAGATTTGGTCTAGGCGTAAAATGTTTTTTTAAAGTTAAGAAAACGAAGATTGAGGTTGGTACTTCTTGAATTAATGACCTAGGATGAGTAAACAACTTGATAGACGTTGCTTCCAGTTTTAGTATTGAGTTAACTCAAGGCCTGTTTTGGTAGGTATCGGAAACGTGAAACCCGATTCGGATTACGATGCATCCGCGGAATTCACGCCTTATCAGATTACGTGAATATCGTGTAATCGGCATGTATGACCGGAATTTTGTAATTGGGCATAAATAATTTATTAACTGCTAAGTAGCTATTGCAGGCAGTAAAAAAAGGGAGTGCTTAATGGTAGTTTTACGTGAATTTGATTTAAACATTAAAATTGGTGGGTAAGGTAAATCAGTAAGGTAAAATTGTACGTGAAAGCTGTTCAAGTACTTACGACTTTTGTTATAAAACGACGACAATACCTAGGGCTACTTTTTTTTGACGTGAAACACCTTTCAGTTCGGTATTAGGTGGGTACTTGCTGAAACCACATGGAACGAAAACATGTCGCGTCGGTGAGGCGATGACTCTGTAACTACGTATTGTGTGCATTTCATTTGTTATATCGTTGAGTAGAGCAAAGTAGCCATTACTCAGATCCTCTTGACTCGTGCCGCTAGATGGCGTCAGTGCCGCGTAACAAATTGGGTAGTTTGAGCTAAAAATTAACGCTTACTTATTGGCGTTTCATTTTAAACCGACGGCCGTGTAACGCGAAACATCCCCATCCGTTTTTAGGGTTTCGTATCCGAAGGGTGCCAAACAAGACCCTAATAATAAGACTTCACTATCCGTCTGTCTGTCCGTCTGTCTGTATGTCTGTCTGTCTGTCTGTCACCAGGCTGTATCTCATGAACCGTGATAGCTAGGCAGTTGTAATTTTCACATATGATGTGTTTCTGTTGCCACTATAACAAAAAATATTAAAAACAGAATAAAATAAATATTTAAGGGGGGCTCCCATACAACAAACCCATTTTTTTTGCCGTTTTTTGCTCGATATTAATAATGGCAACAGGTAGACGCTTAAAATATTCACAGATTATTTTGTTAATATAAATAATTAAAGTAGAAATCTCTTCATTGAAATTAGGTACTGCCCTTTTACTCTCGATGCTTATTTGACTATTTCGCTTTACAATTGAGGGCGTTTATTTTATCCTTTAGCCAAAATATGCCTTTACTTTCCGATGCGTTTTGAAGTTTCAATAACTATATTTTTACGTCTGAGTAATTATAATACTATTTCTTATGAATAAAAAGACTGAATAAGTCGAATAGCTTTTAACTCTCTCTCTATGTCTCACTGAGGTATTTTATTTTTTTAAATTTCACATAACCTTAAAAGCACATAATATAATAAATTATAGTGCAAATGTAAGCTTATCTTCGTAAGAGATTTCTTCCAGCAAACCGCGACTATAAGAACCAAAAGCTGTACCTATTACATAAATAAGTATAATAAGCAAGTACGTAGGAAAGAAAAAAAGTTTAAAATTAACCAAACCTACCTAAATATTGATTAGTCACAAACGTGATTAAAGATACTTGGCACTGGCAGTGATTAAACCACTGAGTAAGTACTTTTTGACTGTGTAATAAAGAATAAGGAATTTACTTTCGCGCGCTATTAATTAAAGTGTTAAGTATTTTATACCCAGATTGATTTGCAATAACAGCCAGTGGATGCGGTCACGGAACTAATAAAGCCCAATTTATCACGTAAGTATTATAAAAAAATAAATCACAATCACTGCGATAGTTACCAGCGCCTTAGAAGAGTTCGCAGAAAATAAATTACCTATACAAACAGAAGTTTAAGTTACTTTGATACAGAAATTCAAGTTATGAATACAGACGAAGATAAGTTATAAACGAAACCCGGCCAAGTACGAATCGACTTCATACAGGATTCCGTAAAATGTAAGAATATAAGTACCTACGTAATAATACATATTGGCCTGAAAAATTGCCATTAAAAAGTGTTTGCATTCATTCAGTTCGAGTCCGATTAACATTTTTCAGGTTTTTTTATATTTTTTTATCACATCTAACCAAAAAGAGCTAGTTTAGTCCTCGCAAACAGGGACCAAAATAGATAGCTCTGATACCCAGGGATGAAAAGTGATTTAAATTTGGACTGTCGATATTTTCTAGTAAAAGTTGCAACCACCAAAGAGAGAGATCAATTACGAACATTGTAAATAATCTACTATTATTGTATCCACTATAATAACTGTTCTATAATAACACCAAGTTAGACACATTATTACCGACTGAGTATTGCGCAAAAAAAGTTAAACGAAAATCACGTTTCTGCTGCCTTATTTTTGTAAATGTTCCAAGTATTATTATTATTTTATATTCTTAGACAATTTCAAGTCAAGGATTTTTATTCTTGTTTTAAGTAACTACTTATTACAGTACAAGAAATTAAAGCCCTTTATGTGTCAGACAGACATTATTAAGTAATATTTGCAATAATAGTTAGGAGCAGAGCAGTCTTTAGAAGAAATAAAAGCTTCACAGCTTCAGAAACTAGGCACTTACCCTAAACATGCTAAGACTAAGAACGTTCTTGGCTAAGACAAATAGTAAAAATACCTACCTACTTTACAAATTCTCAACAAATAATAGTAGAGTAAAAGAGCAACGGAATTATTTCCAGAAGATCGCGAAGTTGACCTTTTGTTTGCATTCTTTAACGTTGAGTTTCGCCATTATCATATTTGCATACAAGTAACAGAAACCAGTTTTGCCAAACGTCAGATTGACATGTGCATTCCCGCGTTTTGCAACGCCCAATCAGCGGCCAGTATTCCACTGCGCGCGAGATAGAGCGCGCGCGTTCGTAATTTGATTGTTTTTTTATTTTACCTACCAGCTGTTCTTATTTTTCTTCTTCGTGTATAGATCATTGCAGCCAGTGTTGTTCTTTTATTTTGTAAATGTTTCGCAGTTTTATGCGTTGTGTTTATTGTTCATGATTGTGAAATAAGTGCAAGGTTGTTGGAGTGTTAAATCTTTGGCGCTACTTTCTGGCGAAGGTTTGTGAAGGTTTTTCGTATATTAAAACTGGTACAAATGTAAGAATAATAATTTTTGCTGGACTCTTAAGAATCCGTTTCTTTGTTTATACTTTAGCTGGTGATTTTAATTGGGCAGTCGTTAGGTACATTAACTTTTACGACTTAAATTCTTCAAATTCTATCAATCCATATTTTAGTATTATTTCTCTTAATTACTTACTCTCCCTTAATTTAATTCAATTTCCTGATAAATATCTGGTGCGTGTTCCATACAATTGCTATACAATACAATATCATATCTGTGACTTTATACGTAGAACAAAAGACATCAACGCGCGCGTACCAATTAAATATTTCCTCAGAAGTTCTAATTTGAATCTTCATAAGAGATACAAATTCACTTTGTTTCATACTGCTTAGTATATATTTGTATTCTATGGTTAGTTTAAGTATTTTATTAAATATGTATGAATATTAGAAGTAAGTCAGTGAGTTTATGTACATTTTCTTCCCATATATTTCATGTACACCTACCTACCTACTCTCTTCATCTTTCAGTTCTATCCTTCCTAAGGCTGTCTGGAAGAGATCGCTTTTAGCTATAAGACCGCCAATTGTATACGGCAAAACTTAGACATGAAAGCCTTTTAATGTATTTTGTTTTCTGGTGTGTACAATAAAGTGTGCTAATCTAATCTAATCTTAAATATATTTTAAGAAAAATCTATACAAGAGACTAAAGCTCTACATTTATTCAAGTTGACAGAACTATGTATAATTATTGTCGCCGTAAAATACAATCCGGTTTTTGGGTTAGTACAGTCTACAGCACGTCGACCTTAACACAAGTGTTCTCAGTTACATTAGAGGCCATTTTGCAACGGAAATGTAAAGATTTAGTTATACTCATATAGTTGACAGCAGGTCAGACTGTACGAAAAAGCCAGGTTTAGCAAAAGCTCGGTTTAAGTTGTTGTGCAGAATTGGGCATCGTTTGATGGCCTTCTGAAGGTTAATTACTCATTGTTGATTATCAACACAGATTGGTTACGCCAAGAGGCGCAGTGACTCATCCGTTATGTTGGATCATAAATAAATAAAACATTTATTTTTAATCATGACTCAGCGTGTTTTTTTTTTTTAATTATGTATCGTGGACGGCATGAATGGGCGTCTGATTGTGTTCAGTATTGTTTATTGTGATCAGCGATTGGAATAGGAAAACCTGTAGTTGGCGTCAAGACATAACAAGAGTTGAAACCACCACTGCATTTTTGTTGAATCCCGAAATCGAGGAATCTATGTTATCACTTTATCAGAGCAACTTTCCGTCAATGATCTTTAGTAAATAATTTATTTAGGATTTTGGAATTCGAAACTGATTTAAAAACCTTGGAGTGATTCAAAGTTGCACTGAACAGAGAGTGTTATAAAGAGACGACTGGCAACCTCCAGCGAAGAAAAAAAAAATTAGACACTAAAAAGGTCTAAAGAATTACTGACACCTTTTGCACGGTGTTGGTCCCACATAAAAAATATATCAATGAGTACAACAACCCACTTAGGTTCTACTGGACCTAGCAACACCCTGTACATTGTAGATTTTAACGTAAAGCCTAATCTCGGACAAGTGTCACGAATCTGGCACAACGGCACAACTAAGTACCTAAATAAACAAAATTGAGTACTACACCGCAATGACTCATTTGGTGCGGAATGTAGAGACATTACCACTTGTGTCTACTATAGCTACGTTTTAATAACGACTCAATAAAACTTTGCCCTAGATGCATAACATTATACCTGCATTACATATTTGCGCAAAGCAGTGGCGCTGCTCACTGAATAAACACTTCCACGCCATAGGACTAACAGATAGTCAGTCCAGGGATGCCTCAAGGAAGAGGAAACACACGCTCACGTGACTATTTACTGTGAGAGCGTGGAAAAGCAACGGACCAACATTATTGGGAAGCTGGAGTCCTTCCAAGAGGCCAGCAGTGACATTAGAGCACTACGGGATTTCTCGAAAGTGATAGGCTGGCTGGAGAGATCTCACAGACCTGCTAGGTACAGTCGTACAGTAGCCCAAACATGAGGTGCGCAAATCGCAGGTCCAACTAACTAACGAACTAACTAACCTGCATTGCATAATACTACTTGGTATTTTCAAAGGTTTTAGTGGAAGGCTTACAAAACTTCATCTGAAACTGCACTTCAAGTTTCCGGTTATTCGTTATCCTACGTACAAAAATAATAATAATAATAACTTCCACACAACATAATAAGTTCTCTTGCCTGGTCCCAAACTATGTTAGTTTTATTCTCTTATGAAAGACTGCACTATCGTCACTACAATGCGGAAACACATCCAACTCACACAAAATAAAGAGAAAATAGCAAATAAAAGAAAAGTCCTAGAACAAAAGTTATTGTTAATAATTGGAGTCTATGAGGAATTGCACATTTTATTAATAACTCTGTACAAAATACCCAACTGTGACTCAAGAAAAATCCTAAGCAAAAAATTAAGGTTTGCTTAAAGGAAATACTAAATTAAAAGATCAAGTGGAAATTCCAATCACTAAATCCGTCTAAAGCTTAATTGAAAGATCACGGGACTTGTAGATTTAATCATGGCCATACCGTTCACGCTCTTGCTTGCTTTAAGTTCTGTGCACTCCTTTCGCAAGTTCGCTATACAAACTTATTTCCAAGATCATTCTAGGGGCTTTTTAAACTTCAAAAATTGATACCGCTTTAAACTAATTAATATTGATATTTTTGAACTAAAACTTTCGGAAGCACTATACATTATTAACTTAATTTCGGATTCACTTAGGTACTTAGTTTTTTATCGGAAGAGTCCGACCAGGTTTCGCTCTCATTTGCAGAGTTTAATTTTGTTTTTTGGTGTGTACAATAAAGTGTTCTAATCTAATCTTAATCATGGTGAGTAGAGACGGAGCTCGCGTCGTCGGTCTTTGACTAAGTCAGTGAATCCGGAATTAAGATAATAATGTTGATATTTTTATTGGAAGACATTTGTAAAATTTACTTTCAAATAAGAATAAGCGTCGAAAAAACGCAGATTTTTATGAAACGTTACGCACTAAAACATCTTCAAAAAAACCAAAAATTTTTATTTTTATTTCACCGCATACACAGATACTTTTGAAAAGATTTTGAAACGTTAAATCAGTAAAATCTATATATTTTCCTTAATCTTGGAAATAACAAAGTATTTTTTTATATATTTTCAATTTTTCGACTGAATTCGACTAAATTCCGCTTAAATATAGAAAAAAATAATCTACCTGTATTACTGATAGCATCACGACAATTTGTCAACCTTTTAGAACATTAAAGACTTTGGTTCGTTCATTCGTAAAGTTGAATTGTTATTTTGTGAACGGTACAATAAAACAAAAATTATGAGCGAACGGCAGGTTTCTCCTCGCTATCGTGCTTAGGCTGAGGACACATTACGGGCATTACACATTACATCCTACGTAGTCTATAGGTAATGACCGAGGCTGCTGGATAATAATAATAACTTCCACTCAACACAATCACTTCTCCTGGTCCCAAACTAGGATACCCTGTGCTATGGTAGCCAGGCAAGGACATCACAAAAATTTAAATGCACCCAGACTGCGGTAATTTGTACACCAAATACGGCCTTCTTCAGTGGGAATCGAACCTGCGACCTCTGTTTTGGTGCCCAAGCGTGGTACCCCGCTAGACCAACGAGGCAGTTGAATACTAGTCATCTGGCTCTCAGAATTTTTTCGGTTGTTGTCGTCTTAATCTGAGTAGCTTAATTTAAGTAACCTAACCTGTCTAATAAGTACCTATCTTTGTAACACTAACACTTCTAACATTAATCTGAGTGTCTCCATTATTCACATACATCTGCGCTCGAAAATGCCAATAGATTGAAGCATCACTAATCAGTAGATCTCTCTGAGAGGAGGCTTCATCCTGCAGTGGGACGTAAGCTTGAATTCCTTTTAACCGTCGTCATACATAACATAAATACATTTAATAAGCAACCACTTTACGCCCCACTGCAGGGCACAGGCCTTCTTTTAGAGAGAGACTATGGGCTTAATCACGCATGCCCATCGCGGTTAGGCGATTTCAAGCGCTGAGGTATGTGAACATCTCAGACACTACCTCACAATGTTTTTCTTCACAATTAGCGCGTGTTATTATTGCTATAAATTTCACAAATGTACGTAACTTAGAAAACAAAGTCTTCGGTTCATGTCGGTATCAAACCTCATAAAGACATTAAGCCTTATAAGCTGCTTATATCCAAGACCGTTCTTCGGTGCGCGACCTACGTACGCGTCTCACAATATGTTCCCAGCTTTTTTTGCATGGTCCTGAGGCAAGATGAAGATCTCCCGCAGTAATCCGACGCCCACAAAATGCTAATGAAACGAACAAACATAAGGCTTGCACTGTTTGTTACCCGCGTTACGACCTCGCATCGGCCATTTGTTAAATCCCAAAACAGGTTTGTGAATGAAATATTACGTAGAATAGTAGAGTTTATACTGTTAACTTTACGGAAACGGTATCTCTGCCGTACCCTTTTGCGGATTTCGGTATTTGTGACGCAATTTAACTTCTATTTTTGACGGTATAGCAGAAAACTCTTGGGTATTCCTTTTAGGAATGATTTCGAAGCAAAGTAGCGTTCACACAACAAACTTGCTTCACCTAGGGTATACTGTGGGTAATAAATTATGTTCCTTGTAGTTAATATTAAATTCGGTTTACCTATAAACATAATAAGGTAGGTAAACCTTTTACTTCTGCTGAAGTAACAAGGCAATCAAAAAGAAAGTTTAGTAAGGTCAACGTTATCAATAGCACAATAAGGAGAATTTTCCATTATGAATTCGGACAGTTTTTCGGAAGACTGATATAAGTGGTAGGCAGGTGTCAATACACCAGTTATTTACTTCTCGGTTTGATATTATTACTTACCGCCCACAACATAAGGTCTTCAATATAATATCTATCTGTCAAGCTTGTTGAGAGAATAATTTCAGGTAAAAATATACTCTATCCTAGGTTAAAACCTCCTTCCTTAATCATCACCAGCAATCTTATCAAGCCGCCCTCAAAACAAACAATTCATTGCCAACTCTCCCAAAAGTCTAATTGTCACATCCTGTGCCCTCAAAACTCGACCCAAATGCTCAGTTAATAGAACCTACTTTCCCATAAGGACACGTTTACAGTTACAGAGACTTCCGCCGAGAACTCATAAGGTCCGATATGATTATTGTTATGGTGAGCCCGTGAGGACGTGAGCGGAGAACTTTAATATATCGTCAAGGCTCGAGCATTAATTAACTACTAGTATTTTAAGTTACGTACATTTGTGAAGTTGAAGTAGCAGTATCATTCGCTAACCGTGAAGGAAAACACTGTGAGGAAACCTGAGTGTCGAGGTGTTCACATATCTCAGCGCTTGAAATTGCCAATCCGCGGTGGGCACGCGTGATGATTAAGCCCACACTCTCTCTCTGATAGGAGGCCTGTGCCGTGCAGTGGGACGTACATAGGCTGTATTTTTTTTTCAGTTACTAAGGAATAACAAACACATAAATAGAAGCATCTCAACTGGTACAAGAGTCCACGAGGCGTCGCCTTAGGGCTTTAGTAGTTCCTGAAGAGTTACATCGAGGGCTATGCAGCTGCAATAGTTAGCTTTCTCTTTACGGAACCCTTTCTTTTAGTTAATAGAAGTTTTAGTATTCGTCAGGCGAAGGAAATTCGGACATTTTATAATTTTGAGAATGCTTCATTTGGACGTTCCAATTATTCTCACATAGACGTACTGAAAAGGAACCTATCTTTCCACTGCGTCTAACGATACTTGGAACGTCCATTTCAAGCATACCGAAAAGTTTAACCATACCCTGACCAGTATTGTTTTTTTTTTCAAGTATCCAAATTTCCTTAGTAGAACCTGACGAATACTAATACTAGTTCCGTTAGCTTCAAATATAGCAAAGCGTGTCTTGCTACTTAAAGTTTTGTTCAACTCACACTGCTTTCAACCTTACACGAAATTATTGTCTTCTAAAGTTCAATAGAACCTTATACCCAGTCAGTTCGTTGTCTGCGTTTCTGGTGGACTATTTATAAAACCGACACCAGGACACTAGGTTTCACCAACGTTGTATTTAGTGCTGGAGCCACTTGTGTATGCAACGCGCGTTGGTGACTGTCACCATTGTATGATGATTCAATGCTTTGAAGAAAGACTGGCGATGGAGCAACGTTACTCACTGTTGATCTTGACTCTTGTGAGTTTAAGGTCTGCTTGCACCCCTTGTACGATGTCACTTAAGTGTCCAATTTTGTTTGAAGAATTTTAGTTAAATGCTACATAAATAACTTGACGAGAAATTGGTGCAAGTCGGCAAAAGGTTACTCATATTTTTTTATTAATATTCTCGTATAGTATTTTCATCCGTGGATCTAAGAGTTCATTGATATTATTAGCTTAATTCCGAATTCACTTACTTGATTGTTTGTCGGGAGAGTCCGACCAGGTTTCGCTCTGAATCGCAGAGCTTAATCATGGTGAATAGAGACGGAGCTCGCATCGTCGGTTGCTCGTCGTCGAATAAGTTTCAGTTCGAAAGTTGATAGATAGATAACCTCTTTATTGCGCACCTTACAGAGATAAGGTACTTTACATGTAGTTCTCAATATTATACAATCGGCGGTCTTATCGCTAAGAGTGATCTCTTCCAGACAACCTTAAAAATAAGTTTGTAGTAGATGAGATTGTTATTGTGTGAGAAACTGGGAGTAAGAATCGTAAAGCTATATCACTGGTTAGCAATTGGACTAGTTTATAAAGATACCAGGCTCTCATGAAAAACGGGGACAATTAAATTCGGTGAGGGCCACACTTGGCGATTCGGGGAAAGCGGATTAAAACTTCTTGATAGTGGATAGCAGATGGAATATGTACCTATATCACTAGTATGTATTTATGACTAGTGGCGCCTCACTCACTTGAAAAAAGTTGGTACATCTAAGATGCCAAATTTTTGTTTAGTAGTTTTTGACTTTTTTTTTAATTACACATTGCTATTTCATTCTAAATATTTTATTAAGTCGTGAGATAACGGGAGATACCCTTTATCCCTACCATTACGATTAGTTTAGTGTTTAGAAATTTGTTTTTATCGGCAGGTGACATTTGGGTTCGTTAAGACCCAATGTCACCATGCGGAAACGCTATTTATCAGTTTTAAACTTGGTCCGAATCTTCGAACGTGGTTCTTTCAAAGAAAGCTAAGGCTTGACTATTTTATTTGTTTATTTATATTAAGTGTTATATTTCTACGTTTTCCTCCACCCTCGTAGCCTTCCTTACTCATCAAAACTGCGATTGTGTCTACTTTTGCATTCATTAACGTGTGACTAATTAGTAATTTGACCTTACTATTTACTCGATGATAATAATAATTAATAGTGAATTCATGGCTAATTAATACTATTTCATAATAACATTACGTTGCCTATTGTTACGTCTCAGAAGAATAGCTAACAGGGAACTAGATACTAGAATTAACACAACACAGTCACATGTCCTAATCCCAAACTTGTATACCCTGGACTATGGCAACCGGACAATGATATCAGACCACGAGCTCTATTGTGGTAATCAAACATGTTACACCGCTAGACCGATGAGGGAGTCAACTTATGTGTACCCACCGAATTTTTTCTCTTCTGTGAGTGTACTGTTCTATTGCGTTGACACTTTTTGACATTTTAAATTTGAAATTTAAAATGGCGAGTACCTACTTGTATTGCATATTTTACTATACAGCCTGCCTGTTCTACTGAATAAGCAGGCTGAATAAGTTACTATATTCCACTGTATTGGGTTATAGATTTTTACGGTTCCAAAGTGTCAAATATAGCTATTTGTTGACAGTTCGGAGTAGGTCGAATCTGACGAGACCATACGTTGGAGATGTTACAGAGTAGCGCTTCACGTCAGTGGTACTAAATTAATACACAAATGTGTAAATTTCAAACTTCCGCTGTACAAAAATGGAAACGACCTCATTGAATAGTATCCACCACACAAATTACCGTAAACATTCCCGCAGATTTCATACCATAGCAGCAGCAAATTCACAAACCGTACTTGAAAAATGTAGATGTAATTGTGCTATGAGCATGAGCATGCTATAAGCAGCGTGCACGCACTCGGCAGCCGTGAAATATTTTGCGCGCAACCTCTATGTGGCTCAATCGAGCGGTGAGAGGTACAGTTGGTAAGAAAAGTACCTCGTTGCTCTAGCGGTGCCACGATTGATTGTTTTTTTTTTGTTTTTTTTTTGGCCGCATTTTACAGTTACTTGGCATACAAAACTGTTGAATTTGACAAAAAAGAAACTTAAGAAATAAACATTCAAGTAAAAATTACAGCTTTCAAATGTAAAAAAGGTGAATGAAAAGACTACAAAAAATATACGTGCTTCGAAATAAAAAAAAGAATTGAATTATTACGATTTGACAGCACTATCACTATCGCACTTTGTTACTCAAACTCGGCCTTTCAAAATGCAGATGATTTGCGTTTTTTCAAGTGAATCAGGAATCTAGAGTACGGATTTTTTTGATTCAGGAATCTAGAGCATAGCGCCACCTGGTAGGGTTCATCTGAAATGGTTTGCCAACTTAGGCCAGCTTGGCAACTGGTTAACCACGAGGCAACTGACCCCTTTATTGACATAGCAAGTTTGTAGTAGATGAGATTGTTATTGTGTGAGAAACTGGGAGTAAGAATCGTAAAGCTATATCACTGGTTAGCAATTGGACTAGTTTATAAAGATACCAGGCTCTCATGAAAAACGGGGACAATTAAATTCGGTGAGGGCCACACTTGGCGATTCGGGGAAAGCGGATTAAAACTTCTTGATAGTGGATAGCAGATGGAATATGTACCTATATCACTAGTATGTATTTATGACTAGTGGCGCCTCACTCACTTGAAAAAAGTTGGTACATCTAAGATGCCAAATTTTTGTTTAGTAGTTTTTGACTTTTTTTTTAATTACACATTGCTATTTCATTCTAAATATTTTATTAAGTCGTGAGATAACGGGAGATACCCTTTATCCCTACCATTACGATTAGTTTAGTGTTTAGAAATTTGTTTTTATCGGCAGGTGACATTTGGGTTCGTTAAGACCCAATGTCACCATGCGGAAACGCTATTTATCAGTTTTAAACTTGGTCCGAATCTTCGAACGTGGTTCTTTCAAAGAAAGCTAAGGCTTGACTATTTTATTTGTTTATTTATATTAAGTGTTATATTTCTACGTTTTCCTCCACCCTCGTAGCCTTCCTTACTCATCAAAACTGCGATTGTGTCTACTTTTGCATTCATTAACGTGTGACTAATTAGTAATTTGACCTTACTATTTACTCGATGATAATAATAATTAATAGTGAATTCATGGCTAATTAATACTATTTCATAATAACATTACGTTGCCTATTGTTACGTCTCAGAAGAATAGCTAACAGGGAACTAGATACTAGAATTAACACAACACAGTCACATGTCCTAATCCCAAACTTGTATACCCTGGACTATGGCAACCGGACAATGATATCAGACCACGAGCTCTATTGTGGTAATCAAACATGTTACACCGCTAGACCGATGAGGGAGTCAACTTATGTGTACCCACCGAATTTTTTCTCTTCTGTGAGTGTACTGTTCTATTGCGTTGACACTTTTTGACATTTTAAATTTGAAATTTAAAATGGCGAGTACCTACTTGTATTGCATATTTTACTATACAGCCTGCCTGTTCTACTGAATAAGCAGGCTGAATAAGTTACTATATTCCACTGTATTGGGTTATAGATTTTTACGGTTCCAAAGTGTCAAATATAGCTATTTGTTGACAGTTCGGAGTAGGTCGAATCTGACGAGACCATACGTTGGAGATGTTACAGAGTAGCGCTTCACGTCAGTGGTACTAAATTAATACACAAATGTGTAAATTTCAAACTTCCGCTGTACAAAAATGGAAACGACCTCATTGAATAGTATCCACCACACAAATTACCGTAAACATTCCCGCAGATTTCATACCATAGCAGCAGCAAATTCACAAACCGTACTTGAAAAATGTAGATGTAATTGTGCTATGAGCATGAGCATGCTATAAGCAGCGTGCACGCACTCGGCAGCCGTGAAATATTTTGCGCGCAACCTCTATGTGGCTCAATCGAGCGGTGAGAGGTACAGTTGGTAAGAAAAGTACCTCGTTGCTCTAGCGGTGCCACGATTGATTGTTTTTTTTTTGTTTTTTTTTTGGCCGCATTTTACAGTTACTTGGCATACAAAACTGTTGAATTTGACAAAAAAGAAACTTAAGAAATAAACATTCAAGTAAAAATTACAGCTTTCAAATGTAAAAAAGGTGAATGAAAAGACTACAAAAAATATACGTGCTTCGAAATAAAAAAAAGAATTGAATTATTACGATTTGACAGCACTATCACTATCGCACTTTGTTACTCAAACTCGGCCTTTCAAAATGCAGATGATTTGCGTTTTTTCAAGTGAATCAGGAATCTAGAGTACGGATTTTTTTGATTCAGGAATCTAGAGCATAGCGCCACCTGGTAGGGTTCATCTGAAATGGTTTGCCAACTTAGGCCAGCTTGGCAACTGGTTAACCACGAGGCAACTGACCCCTTTATTGACATAGCACATTTAAGTAATGTGAAATTTTCACTCCGAGTATAACGCCTGACAAATTACTTGACTAAATGACTGTGACAAAAAAAAATATATATATATATATATATATATATATATATATAGAAAACTTTTAGGTGTCCATCGCAAACTTATCCCGACTGCATGGATTTTTGCACAATTTGCCTTTCAGGCATTATAAGTACAGAATTTATCAAACACTGCATTGCACCTTGGACCACTTGTCTCATCGACAGTGCATTCACACGCCAACCAAAGCGCGCGTAAGAAGAGAAATAATAGCGAAACAATCATAGCCAGTGTAACGAACAGTTACACTATGTTACTCAACCAGATCCTTCCGGGTGTTGCGTATCCCGTTAACTAAAACAGTGATCATCGATTGTTTTAACACCTTCCGTGGAGCTGACGGCGCTTTGAAAGTTTTGTATGGCTTAACAAATAAGGCTTATGTGAAAATGTGTACTGAGTACGATATTAGAATTGGAAATGTGCACTTTTGTATCGACTGAATATCTATAAATACGTTTTGAAACTAACATGTTGTTTAGTTCTAATCTAGTATATGGAACTTAAGCCGACTCAAAAATATAGCAAAGTTAAGTTAAACTAACAAACCAACATTGGCAGTAAGGCATAATTACATTGATATGATGTTATAATAAGCGATGTGATCATAGTTAATGATGCCGGCCAAGCGTCAATATCCTGATATATATAAGTGTAGTGACTTTAAAGTGGGTCTATTTAGTCTATTTGTTAAGCAACACAACGCAAGTTACAAACTGTTTGATACAATAAGGTATAATTTTATTATAGATGTACTTACTAAATGTTTGTGCAATAATAGTAGATTGTACAACAAGGGCCTAAAGCGATCCATTTTTATCCGAGGCAATTTATTGGCCCGAGCGCAGCGAGGTCTAAATGTCCATTTTTATCCTCGAATATAGTCGAGGATAAGAATGGACATTTTGGCCTGAGTTATACACTGCTTTTCACTTTGATCGCGAGGAAAATTTCGGACAACAAAATCGTCATACATTGAAAGAACATAAAAAATAGGCAATTCCCGCCAATTTATTTTTTAATGTTTTTTTATTTTTACCATGTGAATTCAGACTTAGATACCTACTTGTTTTCTGCCAAGTCATAAAAACATTTTTAAACAATAATCAACTCCTATTTTATATGATTTCATTAATTTAATTATAGAAAACGTAAGGAATCCACATAATGATGATGATGATCATCATCATCATCATCATCATCATCATCAGCCACTTGACGCCCACTGCAGGACATAGGCCTCCCTCATGGTTTTCCAAGCTTCGAACATAACCATGAGGGGTTTTGCCATAATCGCCACGCTTGGCAGGCGGGTTGGCAATCGCAGTATGCGGTTGGAATCTCAGGAAGACGCTGCTGCCCGTCTCCAGGTAATTTAATTCCTTAGTCGCCTTCTACGCCTTCCGTATGGCGCCGGATTAAGAATAGCGTCACTCCATTACATAATTATAGCAAGATTAAAACAAAACAACAAGTTTCAGTATTCTACGAAATTTTACTACTCAATTAAATTGTGCAATATATTTTGACTCTGTTTGGCTATTGAGCCTCATTATCTAAGTTTTAGAAGAAAAAAATACTTTATGCACTAGAGCTTAAAAAGCGATTTTGTGTCGTGTACGCACGACTTAAAGTCGAACTTTACGAGCATAAGAAGTGAAAATAAGTATTTTACTTTACTTTACATTATTAATACGCAATCAAACATGTTTGCCCGTGGAAGGGTATTGTACTTTCATGAAAAAAATATTTTAATTTCTGCCATTTTTAGTTTAGGTACTTACCTACCTCTCATCATCATCATCATCAGCCATTCGACGCCCACTGCAGGACACAGGCCTCCTTCGTGGTTTTCATAACCATGAGGGGTTTTGCCATAATCACCACGCTTGGCAGGCGGGTTGGCGATCGCAGTATGCGGTTGGAATCTCAGGAAGACGCTGCTGCCCGTCTCCTGGATATTGATTTCCTTAGTCGCCTTCTACGACATCCACGGAAGGAAATGGATTCGAACACCGAAGGTTTAAAATGTTTCCTAGTAATTTCATACCCTGGACAGGTTATTACTACATGCGATTCTCCAAGGTTTATTGGAAGAGACCTTTTGTAGAGATAAACGCACTTGTATATAGATTCTTTCTTTTGCAATGTCTTACACGTCTGTTTGCGTGGCTACACGCCGCAAAGAGTTTGTTTATTTAGGTACTGTTTTATGTCCAATCGAAATCTACTTAATTCTATGCAAATAGACAGAACATTCGCAACCTAGACATGTCAATTCTGAGTTCGTTGACATAAAAAGATAAGAGGAAAACTTTCTCCGTTGCTAGCAAACTAAGTACCTACTACGGGCTACATGTTCAGTACATTCTGCGATGGATGAGGAAACATCTTATAAGGTAGCTCTTATAGCGTAAAGTTATTTTTATCAATTAATAATTTATTTTGTGTAACTTAGGTGACTTTTTACGTTTCTCTATTTTATACCCATTGGGTTTACAATAATTATGCTTATTGCTATCAAAAAAACATGCACTGGCGTTGAGACAGCGAAAAAACATTTTAAAATTATGTAAGCAACTTTTTTTGTATGTACCAACTTAAGAAACATGATAAATTAAGAAACTTGAATAATGTGAATAATGTCACAAAATATTATCCCAACGTATAGTCACCCTCCAATACATTTGAAATACCGAAGACTTTAGGTACAGTATCGTGTATGTGGACCTTTATGAAATCTGCTCAGTTACCAGCTTTAGATTGTTAAAAAGAGTGAGATTTTGTGAGGTTCTGTCTTTGTTGTATCGAGTCTAATTAGACTCCAATTAACTGGATTCGTGTCTATGTCTAATTAGACAGTAAAACCATAAGAAAATATGTTTCATGTGTTTTCATACATTAACATTAATTTGTTTTCGTCCTTTATAAGTGAAACAGACATACTTAATTTCTTTTAAATTATTTGTAAGAAATAATAATAATTGTCCAATAGTTGATCAATCCGCCGTATCAAATACATGTTCTCTGAAAATTTATTTACGTATTACCGTTCTAGAGATGATGCCCTTTATAGGTCCAACAGACAGACACCGTAGGCATAGTAAGATGGTCCCATCTGGCAAATTTCGGGTAGGGAACCCTAAAAACTGACTGGGAGCGCTTTGCGCTCTTACCGATCCCCATTAGACGACAGCAATAAATTCACGAACCTAATCACTATTTGTACCTAATTATGTTTCTACATGTGCGGTTATTGATAGCAGTAGTTGTGGGAGCTGTCATTTTGCTATTTATAAGAATACGATTCCGGTAAAACAATCCTCAAATGCAATTTAAATGGTCTGTGCTAAACAAGAATTGGTGTTTTTATAAATAATACTGTAAAGATCTATCCACCTTGATATTATAACGGGCCGGCGACATACGGGTGGCACGATTTCGGTCTAAAATGATCCTTAAATACTTATGCAGTTAGGGACTACAATACAAGTGCAGAAAAAACCCGTTCCCGTGACGTGCCCGTCGGTTCCAGGTGGCACAGTATTCTGAGGTCCGATTTTTGGACGCGCCCATTTTTATTGCATAACATAAACTCACGCCTGTATCCCAAAGGGGTAGGCAGAGACCAGGGACTGCCACTTGCTACGATCCTGACAGATCACTTTCGCTTCCTCAACATTCATTAGTCGTTGCATGCACGCACGCCGGTTTCGGGTACCTTTTATCTTGCCCTTTGCTAATATATCCCCTATTTGGTCGAAGTATGTCCGTCTGGGTCGTCCCTTACCGGCCCTTCCATTCACATTCGCTCGATATATTTGTTTTGTCAATCTTTCTTCCTTCATCCTCTCCACATGCCCAAACCAACGAAATATTCCTTTCTCAATTCTAGTCACTACATCCTCTTTCAGTCCACAACGTTCTCTAATCACACTATTGCGTATCCTGTCATTCAAAGTAACACCAGACATACTTCTCAAGGACCTCATTTCTACTGCATTAATCCTACTTTCTTGCTTCTTTTGCCATACACAAGTCTCGCTAGCATACGTAAGTGTTGGGACCATCACTCCATTATGGATAGCCAATCTAGCTCTTTTGGAGATGTTTTGGCCACTCACAAAGGAGTGCAATGCACCGTTTACACAATTTCCTGCTTTTACTCTTCTTTCTATATCACCTTCACACTTCCCATCCCTGGTAAAGAGGGTCCCCATTTTTATTGCATAATCCGAAAAACTTAATCATTTCAAATCAAATAGTAAATGAGAACAACCGAATGCCAAATATGTTTCGTTAAGAAGATATTGTATGAGTATTTCAAAATCGGACTTTTTTCGCCCCGTCAAACAGAAACTACCATGCATTGACCAAGGAATAATTTCCTTGGTCAAAATTTTGTATGGTAGTTGAAAAGATTATTTAATTTTGTGCTCCTAAAGTCTGTCAACAAAGCCTTATGTTGTGTGCAGATAGAAACTTCGTACCATCCCCAGATATCCAGTAATTTAGGTTTTAAGTTTTTTGTTTTTATTTTTTCTCTCGAAGATACTACCATGAAATAACATGGGCACGTCAGTAAAAAGGACCTCCGAACACACTGTTCGTGGCCGGGTCTTGTGCTTGTATTGTAGTCTCTATCTTAAGTAGTGAAGGTGATCTGTCAGGATCGTAGCAAGTGGCAGTCCCTGGTCTCTGCCTACCTCTCTGGGATACAGGCGTGAGTTTATGTTATGTTATGTAAGTAGTGAAGGTGTATTTCAATTTTTATCGGTATGTCGCCGGCTCGTGGTAATATCGACTCTTTAAAGCTGCTGATAGACTTGTGCATTCTAGAGCATGTTCATTATTTCATTATTATTTGGTGTTATTCTGTTATATTGTGCTGTTAGTCTTCTTTAAAACAAAATAAATAAATAAATAAATAGGTCAAAGCTCAGAAAATAAACGGCAGCGTTTTAGACAAAACGACAGTAAAGGAGAATGATCAATTTACTATAGGAGTTAGTCTATTTTTGCATCTTCTTGCGCATTGATGAAACCAACGGGAAACTATAAGAAATTAGCTCTGCATTATGCGGGAAAAATATTATGAAAATATTAGATGGGAGTTTCGAGAAATCTTAATTTTGAGCCCATGTTTTGAGATTATGACAACTTTGGTGGTTTGGTGTTATTTTGGGTTGGCATTGGCACCTAGTCAGTTTGAATTATAAACATAGTTAGGTATGGTTATAGTTAGTGCTAAGTAATAATTCTGTATAAAATACAAAATATATATGACTATATCGCTGCAAAAAGTAGCAGTGTTTAATTAGTCTAATGGGGGACAAAGAGATAATTTCTGATAAATAAGCACAAACAGTCTTTGAGTCTTTGTCCTGCGCACAATTGAGACAAGACTATCCTAAGCCCACAATGGCGGTTTATTTTAGTTATTTATTCCACATATTGTTCATACATCATCATCATCATCATTTCAGCCATTAGACGTCCACTGCTGGACAAAAGCCTCCCCCAACGATTTCCAGAAGGGCCGGTTGGATTGTTCATATACATGGTCATTTTAACAATAAACTACACTAATTAAACAGTATAAAATCAACTGGAATCAATTTGCAAAAATAAAAGCGTAATAAAACCGCTCGTTTGAATTCCCGTTAAAAACTCCCCGTTTGCAGTTTGCACTTCCGCATTTTATGTATGTATACGATTTGCGATTTTTGCAATAATGTAATCTAATCTGTGCTTTTAATCTGTGTTGACTGACTGAAGTTTTTTAGTTATACAATCAATACAGATATTTTTTTATTATTACTTTTAAACCCCTGATTCTTTTAATTTATCGAATAGAACTATGAAATAATTTTTCAAAAGAAACATTTTGAGGTATAAATGCTTAAAGCGCAACATAGACTGTTTTTTATCATTCTCCTTTGCTTCTGGATTTTTGTCGAGCCCAGAAATTTTGTCATTATTATATTTTTATTTTTTGTTGCACTGTGCTGAGGACAATTTTGAAAACCTATTTAGAGGCTAAAAAATCCACCCATGCCGGGACTTGAACCCGCGACCTCTGGCTAACCGTGCAAGCGCTCTCCCAACTGAGCTAATGGGCAAGTGCAGGCATCAGTGAAATTTCGAGCCTCATTACAAACTTATCTGTATTACGAACAGGCTGCGACATCTGGCCGAAGCAATTTACATCACTTGCAGCTCCGAGTAACCCACTTTGCGGTTAGGTTTTTACATCGATACAATCGATATAAATAGGTTTTAAAATTCACATCTTAATACATTATGGAGTATGACAAGCATTTACTGGAGCCTTCGCTAGAATGGTCGTGAAAATGTTCGTAGCTATGTTTGACTCTATGCTTGCCTCTGTTTGTTGTTCAGTTCGACAAATTTAGAAATGGCGAATGCTCGATGTTCTGATAGAGATGAATGCTCGGGTCTTTCACCAGCTTAAACTCGTAGATAAAGTTTGGACATCATTGAGTAACCTGTCTAGACAACTCATTCGATTGATAACGCAATGGCAAATACTTACTTACTGCCCTGCTATTTCATTATTGTGAATTTGAAGCACTATTGGAACAGTATCTACTAGAATATTGAAAGTCAGTAGCTGTATTATGTATTAGTGTAATCAACGTTCCGTTAGAAATCTATAGTAGCAGTAAACATATTGCTTTAACCTGCATGATACCTGCAAGGCCTTGTATCAATTTGCTAACGACCTTTATGTACAATGTCATCTACGTTACATGATTTCTTTTGATAAAACACCTACGGGTACCCGTTTTTACTATTGTTACGCGCATAGGCGGAAAGACGGTTGAGGAAGTAAATGATGGGAAATCATCGATTCTCACTATCCAAAATCATTATAAGTAGTTAGATAGAAAACACTGTAGAGTTAGGTTACAGAAGAATTATAATTTATTATTTTATTCATTAGGGCTACCAAAAAGATCATACACTTACAGGCAGCCACAACATGCCCCGTTAGTGTTTTGTTGCCAGAGGAACTTTACGTCTGCAGTAAACTTCCGAGATGTAAATAAATGTTTCCGAGATGTAAATAAACCTACAATATCGCATTGGCCTGCCTCGTCACATTCTTTCAAGAAAATTCCTTTTTGGAACGTATAATATAGGACGCTTATGTACTAGCCAGCCTACTGGCGTTTGCATAAAAAAATGGTCAAAAATGAATACTGAGGCACGTTCATCATCAGCCATTTGACGCCCACTGCAGGACATAGGCCTCCCTCATAGTTTTCCAAGTTTCCCGGTTTTGTGCCGCCCGCACCCAGCGACTCCCCGCCACCGTAATCAGGTCGTCAGACCATCTGCTGGGGGGCCTTTCCACGCTGCTGCGTCGTCCGGTCCGCGGTCGCCAGGTCAGAACTTTTTCGCCCCAACGGCCATCAGTTCTCCGAGCTATGTGCCCCGCCCACTGCCACTTCAACTGAGCATTTCGTCGAGGTATATCAGTAACTCGGGTTCTTCAGCGGATCTCCTTATTCCTGATTCGATCACGCAGTGCAACTCCTAACATAGCTCTCTCCATTGCTTGTTGGGCGACCTTGATGCTTCTTATGAGGCCCATAGTCAGCGACCTGGTCTCACATAAGCAGCCTATATTCGTCCCACTATAGGGCACAGGCCTTCTCTCCGAGAGAGAGCATGGGCTTAATCACCACGCGTGCCCACCGTGGATTGTTCCAGGTCTCACATCCATAAGACATTACTGGTAACACATTGAGGCACATTCGCTAGGGACAATTTCAAAAGTATATGGCTGACTAAGTAAGTACAAAATAAGTTGGTCCTTCGAGCCTACACGCGTAAACTAGAGGTTTTCTATAGATTACTGTGGCTAACTAATTTAATTAGCGAATGGAGTGTCTAAAAATACTAGCGGTCGTATTTATAAAAAACATGAATCCTTAAAACGCCGATTAAAATAGTCTGCCTGTGGTGGAGATTTTACAAGGAAAATTCGTAACCACAGATTAAATAAACTGTCTCTTAGGAGTGCTTATATAAATAAGAAAATCGTGTTTTTATAAATAAGGCTGAATGTTAAGAGGAATCGTGTTTTTATAAATAAGGCCGTAAGTTTGGAGTTTTTTTTTGTTCATTTTTTTCTCCAAAATGATCTAGATTTTGAAATGGACACCTAGTTTTACTTGTAACGTTCAATAAGTCAAGTTTCTGTGTAATTTCGAAAAAAAAAATGTTGATTTTAAATTGAAATTAAATTTAAGTTTTTGGACTCTAGACCATCATTAATTTCATTATTCATTACACTCACGTGTAGTAGTACAATTTTTTTTATATATTTTTTGTTAAATTAAGTTTTATTGTTGCCATTTGTATGTCTGGATTATAAATAAAACAAATCTTACTCCCTCTTCTTACAAAGGTGTAAGCACAGAAATATACCTTTGTCGAGGCAAATGTATTTTCTTCCGCCTTCGAATCCTAACCCTGGGCAAGGTCATTGGCCAATAGGTCCGCATGTAACGTCAACATAATGGGACCAGATCGACGCAATTCTCAATTGTACGAAAACAATTGCGACGGTTCCCAGTATTATTGTGGATTCCCACAGTGCTAAATGGTAATGGAATAGCAGAAGGTCGACTAGACATCTGTGCTAGATGATTTATTTATACCGCGTCCAGCAGCAAGTTTTACCTTCACTACATAGGTGAAGTGACCAGTCGGATGTATCCGTGACAGATTTTTTAAATAGACTTACAGGTCATAACCATTCACAGGAAAGATATTATGGTAATTTCTCTGACGATTAGAAATCGATGCAACGGATTCCTTTATTATAATAAATAGGGTATAATAAAATCCTGATATTATAACTATGTGTAGTTGTATGTTGTCGTTGAATTTCGATGTGTCGTTACCAATTTTTAATACACCCTATATATCCAAAAATGGAAGGGCTCTTCTCGTTGACAAGAACAACTTTACAAATTAGGAAAACTAGAAAACACTGACTGAATGGTCGAAACGGTTGATATTATTTTGGCGATCTCAAAGTTTTCATTATAGTAAAAGGTGTTTGGAATTACAAATAGAACCCATTTTTGGATGTATTCGGAGATTTTGTTCCGGTTCCGGAAATGTCTTTTATGCTGTGTTACATACTGCAAATAATGCAAATGTGTTTCTATATGGTTAGATACTCCCAAATATATGGCAGCGGAATGTTATACCTCAATCACCTTTACTAAGTCTTAGATAGGTCATTTCACCATAAAGGTAATTATCAAAACAAAGGTAATAATTAAGATAGCCTTTTGATGCATCAGCAGAATAATACTATGAATGGTATAGGTATACATATCTAATATATAAACATTTCGTGTCACAGTGTTCGCTATCGAACTCCTGCGAAACGGCTTCACCGATTTAAAAAAAAAAATCATTTGTGTAATTTTTGCTAGATCTGAGGTCGTAGGCTAAACAACTTTTATAGTAACTAATATGGCAAAACAACTTTTGCCGGGTCCGCAAGTAATGTAAATAGTACACAAATGCATAGTGCATATACCATGCGTCAGTTTACTACGTAAGCAGCTACGAATAATCACTGCAAATCTCTTTTCCAGCATTAAATGCTACTCCTTCTAATGCTGTCCTTCCCCTTGCACAATTCGAGGTCATATTCTATATGTACTAAAGTGTATCTAGTTTATTAGTAATTATTTTTCAGTGTATGTATGTTAATATATTTTATTAAGTATAACTTTTTTGTTCACGTTCGGTTGAAACTCCGTGATTTACCAAAGGCCCGTGCTGAAAATCAGTGCTGTGGGCAAAACCGCAGCGTATACTGAGCTCGAGGCCATTTTACCGCTGCATAGACATATCCTAGGTCCCTTATTGTTTTGGGATTATTTTTGGTTTTTTTTCATGTTTAACTGTTTGTCCGTTTTAATCATTGTTAAATGTATGTCTTTGTGGTTCTAAATAAATGTTTTTCTTGTTCTTCTTTTTCTTCTTCAAATTAGGGTAAACTAGGGCAAAAGCTTCAAGTAATTAAGTAAATTGATTTCAATGTGTGCATGCGACTGGATGGGGATGGCCGTAGACAGAAAGAAGTGGCGTGCTTTGGGGGAGGCCTAGGTCCAGCAGTGGACGAACGAGCTGATTGATAGATTGCTTGATTGTGTATAGAACGTACCGATTCTGCTTTCAACCCTCCTAATGTTTACATACTTTTTATTTCACAGCGACCAGCTGCCATTATGAAAACTGCCTTCTCGAGAATCCTCTGAAAAGAAACAGTATTTCATATCCCAAGAAGAAATGCAAGAAAAGCCGTAATAAATGACCAACTTCACACCGACTAGAGCCACCAAAACTATGTAACTGATTATACACAGAAAAGGCGCTGCGAAAAACACTGCGAGTGATGATAAGTGCCTCCGAGAGGCATTTACCTTGTAGGTAGCCTTCAGGGTTATGCCAACGCACTCAATCTGAGAGGACTGTGGGGGCCGATAGAGAATACAGGGCAAAATGTCGACCTGCAACGATCTTACAGAAGTGGAGGCGGTGGCGGCGCCTAAGTTGAGGATGAAGCCAGCTGTCAGTAGGCTGTTCTGCTGTAGTGTCACTGCTGCGTCCGGATTTATTGCTGCTTATGCATTGGTAAGTGTTAAGATGTGCTTAAGATGTGTAAAGGGTACTGAGAAGTTATGACATAAAATTAAGAAAAAAAACTTAATTTGGGATCGTACAATTATAGACACCCCACCCGACCCATCCAGTATCGCTCAGTGTTTGGATTAAATGGAGTGTGATTCGTTCTCTTTAATTTTCAAAAACGAATCATTTTGTTGAGTTATGCTCCACAGGTTTTTAACCGACATAATTAAGGTTGTTATTTTGTTTGGCAAATATTTTTCTTAAACGTGGCTTTACTAGATAATAAAATTACGGACACCGAGACATATTTTTCCTATATAAACTTATTTTTTGATTAGGTAAATTTGACTTAGCAAAGCCTCTGGCCACATTTATCAAAAGTGTAAATTTTTTTTAAATTATAAATTAACATGTTGTAATGTGCAAGTGAGACTGATGACGGACATAATAGGAGCCTTAGTACATTCAGTCTTCGTATATGACATCAGACGCCTTAGCAAAATGGCCACAAGGTTGGTCCTTAGCACCATGTTTCGCAAGGTTAATTTCCTAATAAAGTGTGGGAAAATTACCGAAATTACACCTGCAGTGGGTAAAGAATGGCAAGACAAATCGTTCTGAGAAAGAAAAGGCTTTTGCCAACTAGCAGTATACACAATAAAAGAGTTTACGCTGGGCGAATAATATGTTTAAGTCGAATCATTTCGTAGAAATTAGGTCCTTGGGAAATTGAAAAGTATGCGACGCATGCAACGGCTTCAGTCAGGTTTGATTTGCCAGGTGCTAGTGGCAATCCTGGTCTCTGCCTACACGTAAGGGACACAGTCTTTAGATTACGTATGTATGTATGTTAAACCGCTTCACAGAAAGGTCTCATAGGAACTCTTAAATTAAAATTCAGTTTACTGTCTAAGTATTGGAATTCTCATTGCAAAAAATATATTTCTACAGTAACCGACAGTATTATCAGTCGTAAGCCTCGCGACCTAAATTGACCCCAGGCTATTGCATTGTCTTGGGTCGTCTAAATGAAGAAAAAGTGTGAGCACACAATGGCTGGGCTCACAAGCATTAAGTGAAGCATTCATCCAAAACCAAGCTGTATAAACAGACCTACAGATAAACCAGGGCCCTGTTTTATAGAACTACAATTCACAGTTTACTATAACGATTCGATGCCCATTAAAAGGCTCAGCTATGCAATGTACGTGCACATCGAATTGTCATAATAAACTAGGAATTGTAGTGAATATGGTGAAGGAAAAATCGTGAGGAAACCTAAGTGCCTAAGGTGTTCACATAGCTCAGCGCTTGAAATCGCTGATCCGTGATGGGCACGCATGGTGATTAAGCCCATACTCTCTCTGAGAGGCCTGTGGTATGTGGTAGGCCTGCGTATTCAGGTTGCATTATGTGTGTATGTAGTTTTATGAAACGCGGCCCTGACTACCGTGCCTATTGCGCCTGAGATAGCACATGGCCACAGCCCAAGAAATAGTTCTCTGCTGACCGAGGACAAGCTCTTATTTACCGCTAATATTCCAACATAAAAAAAATTGTATCTGTAATCGTAAAAAACGTGCGTAAAAGCGCTCAAAAATGTATATTTTTTACAATAGTTGATCACACAGATTTTATTATTGGTGTGGGCATTTGTGGTAAATTAGTAAAACTAACTGCATTTTACAAGTCGTGCTCGCTCGAAACTCAGCTGTTTACCTGTTAGTGTACTCAGAAAAGGCGCGCGTAATGCGAAAATTGACCATGTATGTATATCCTACTTTACCATGTTTAGATGAAGCGATAGAGTGAGTTTAATTAATTTACATAATATAATCTACCCGTATAGTTGATGCTCCTTAGTTAATAAAATGAAATAAAAAAATAATACTTTACATAAAGTCTGGATATTATAGGCAACTAACTAGCACTTCAATTTAACGATCACTCATGTAACAAACAGGAAGCATTAACGTCTAGTATGTCTAGGCAGTACAGGCACACTTACAAATCCACTAGTTAAAACTAAAACCGAGTTCCGATAAAACTGGTTGCAGTAACCGGCAAGTATTAAGGCCGTTTGTTATCTCATAGAGTTACGACACTCAGGCCTCGCCAGCGAGAGTGATCTTTACTGGGAACCAGGTACATGTGGGGGCTTGTCGTGTTTGCGTTTCTTTTAGTGTGGGATGTGGGTTAGGTTAAAACATAGTCCCGACTTTGTCACGTGCTTTAATTGAAATCAGAAATCAAAAATTCATTTTAGCATAAATAAATTTACATTCTGTTTGTTTAATGTCAATGTACAATGCTAGCTGCTGCCTTCGGCCACCTTAATATGACTGACAAAACTTGAGTTGTTCGTGACGATTTCCAGAGCATTTCCAGAGGATGGTATTACGAGTCATGCCAAATGCTCTGGTTTTAGCGATAGTATTGCCCGAATGATGCAAATGGTTCAGGTCGATTTGTGGTGGAGAAAATAGCTGTGAAAAAAACTCCACTCTCCGCACCTTTTCAAATATCATCTTAAACATAATACATTAGTTGCTGCCCACATGATAAAGATTCCATAATTGCCAGCAATAAATAAATGTTTTTCTTCTTCTTTTCTGCCCTCACAAACCTTGTCCTCTCCAATTCCAGGTGGCCTACGCCATAGCGCTGATCTACGAAATAGTTTGGGTGCTGGAGTCGGGCAGCGGACTGCCCATCGCGTCGGCTCTGCTCATGCTGTGCTACTGCATCGTCATCGCTGCCACGGTAACCCTGGTGCACGGGCTCATATCGGTAAGTGGATAACTCATATTGGCGTACGTATTTGTACAAGCTGTTAAATAACAATCTCATCATCATCATCATCATCAGCCATTTGAAGCCCACTGCAGGACATAGGCCTCCCTCGTGGTTTTCAAACCATGAAGGGTTTTGCCATAATCGCCACGCTTGGCAGACGGGTTGGCGATCGCAGTATGTGGTTGGAATCTCAGGAAGACGCTGCTGCCCGTCTCCTGGTAATGTATTTCCTTAGTCGCCTTCTACGACATCCACGGAAGGCAATGGAGTGACGCTGTTCTTAATCCGGCGCCACACGGATAACAATCTAGTGTGTCGGTAGTTGGTAAAATAAGAAATTTTTAGTAACAGCAAAAAGATGGCGTGGACTACCCGCCGCGCTAGTTAGAACTGTGTTGCGGCAGAGTAGCATTTGCCGTTCCCTACGTGACAAGTATGTATACAATTATCGATCTTCACTACATGCAAATATGGTACAAATCGTTTGTAGTTGACAAATCCGACAGCAAAAAACAAGTCATATTGTATGGTAAAAAAAAGAGGGATCTTACTTATGACCGCTTCAAAGAATGTTTTGTTTTTTTTGTGGTGTGGTAAGAAATTTTTATACACAGAAATAGGTCCGTCCCAATGTATGAGTATAATTATGTTACCTACTTAATAATAATCAAGTGGATAAGATTTCCGATAGTGCTGGCGGGTTCTAGCTAATTCAGTTTAATAGTGAATAAATGAACAAACGACCGAATCAATGGCCTACGCCATAGCGCTGATCTACGAAATAGTGTGGGTGTTGGAGTCGGGCAACGGATTGCCCATTGCATCGACTCTGCTTATGCAGTGTTAGTGCATTGTCATCGACGCCTCGGTAACCTTAGTGCATGGACTGATCTCAGTAAGCGGATAGTGCAAGAATGAACTGACGGACGAACGAACGGATGAACGAATGGCCTGGTCTACGAACTAGTGTGGGTGCTGATGTATGACAGTGGGTAGGGGCAGTGGGCAGTCTGCTCATGCTGTGTTACTGCAACGTTGCATAGGCTCTTCTCGGTAAGTAGGAAGCGTGTAGTCTGAATGTGCTTTAACGCCTTTTGAAGTGAAAACTACTTTAGGCTCACTTTTTCTTAAGAGTGAATGAAAAAGAACTGTCACGCTCGGGGTGGATATACTCGGCATCAGTCATCATCTGAATTTGAAAAAAATACATATAGTATATATAATTTTCACTCTTATCGTGTGGTCATGAGCACAACCTCTTTGGTCTCTGTTATTAATACATCGATCAATGATGTTTTTATAACAGAAGAAGCATACTCCAAGAATTTAAGCGTCCTTTTACTTCCTCTCGCTTGCACATTCTAACATTTTTTATGTGACAATCATGAAGAAAAAATATGTTAGAATGTCTATCTCCGTTCTTAAGCAAAAATAGTAACCAATAAACCGGCCAAGTGAGAGTTGTACTCATGCACTAAGTGTTCCATATTTTAGTGCCGTGAATGGTCATGAGTTGTATTCTTCTTTAATCGTCTCTTTGGTTCCCTTACAGAAGAACAACAAATACCTAATGGCATGGCTAATCGCGGTTATCCTGGTGCTCATCCCTGAGTGCGCTCTAGTCTTCTACATGTCTATCAGTCACTGGGTAAGTATTTATATCTTACACAACTAATTCTTTTCCAAGGGAAAATACGTTAATTGGGTTGGCATGAAAGAGACAAGCCTAACAGTGGGCTCGTTTATGGACACAATAGAAAGATAGATACATTAATATAATTTATTTTGTATGATGTATTCTGTAACAATGTATGTATGTTCGTTGATTGGGGTTGTCTTTTTGTAATTGACTGGATCTTAAAATATTTATAGCAAAACATGTACCACCTTTTTAAACTCATGTTTAACAAATAAATATCTTCATCTTTATTAATAATTTTGAACTGAATAAACTTTGACAGTTTTGACTTTAACACCGCATTGTGATAAATGTTTGGTTGTCTTTCCCACAATGCATTTATGCCTGTATTCTTAGATACTTAAGATGTTACTAAGTAACACCAATGACTTAGCGAATCGGATCTTCAACCTTGTGCAGATTCATGCATGTCTAATAGATCTACGAACCATAGATGTGGGCGTCCATGCATAGTTAATGGTTGCATAGGCGAAGGCAGCGAGGGATTGGACTGAGAAAATGGTACAATTTGTATCTCAAGGTTTGCGCCAAGAACGGAAATCCATAATAAGGGTATCCGGTGTGACACAACGTGCAACTGCAGTTGCAGTGTGATTAACTTGATGTAGAGGAAATTGAAGGAAACTGTTTCCTTGCAGCTTTGTGAAGTGGAAGGAGACTTTGGTTTTCCAAATGTATAGCTAGTTACTTGTCAGGTACTTGCACAAGGTGTAATCACTTAATCAGGTTATATTTTCACGATTTCAGCTTTGAATAAAAGTAGGAGTACAAACTACATAGTTGAAGATAATGATAATATGTATCACACCATCTTGTAGCGACTCCTACTTACACCAGAGTCACCACTAAAGCGCTGTACAGCATGGAGAATATTTTTAAATGGAGAGGCTTGAATCTACACAAGATCGATGTTTAAATATATAGACATATGGAGAACACGTTGCTGTACATAAATATGGAGATACTACATCTGTTTATTTACTGTAAAGAGCCCATCTTTGAATTTCTCTTTTCTAATATATGAAGAAGAAGAAGAAGAAGAAGAAGAAGAAAAAACATTTATTATACAAACATTAATTTATTAAACAAAATAAGCAGATAAGTAACATAATATGCACAACAACAGAAAGACAACTAAATACACAACAGACAAAACGAATAAATGAAACAGGACCATAGATTTAGCCTGTGGTCTATCCAAGTTGCTACAAAAGACAGCTGATTCAGCGTTGTGCTGAGGAAGTGATCCCTCAGCGCTGATTTTCAGATGTACACTATCCTTTATTGGTATATTACATTACATTAACTTACGCCTGGATCCAGGATGGGTAGGCAGAGACCAGCGTGGGCCACTTGCCACGATCCTGACACGGACCTCTTTCGCTTTAACAATATCTACAAAATAATTTTAATTTAATTTAATTTCAAATAAGTTTAAACAGAAATTTAATTAAATTAAAATTAAATTTCTGTTTACACTTGAACTTAATTTCTGTAATATAATTTAATTAATTTGTTTTTTATTTGTTATTTTATTTAATAGGGCTGTGAGTAGAAAAACAAATATTCAAAACGGCCCAAGTCCTCTCGATTATTCTTTACCGATGAAATGAGCTCAAGATGTGCTGCAGAGTAAATCACTCTGTGATTGGTACATTCTGTGCGCCATGCGTGACGTGAACGTTGATTGGGCGATAGTAAGCGACAGCGTAACGGATGGTTGGTTTTATACAACAACGTCAAACCAATGACTTTATTTATGTATAACCCGTCGAAATATCCAGGCACCTTGCAATGATGGTGCATAAATATTTTGCCGGGTAATACTGAACTCGCTCCGATTGGTAACACAATTGACAAGCCCCGTCCGCAATCCCACAATTGAACATGGGGTCCTTTTATAGGGTTCCGTGACTCAAGAAGATAAAAAATGGAACCCTTTTAGGATCACTTGGTTGTCCGTCTGTCCGTCTGTCTGTCAAGACCTTTTATCTCGGGAACGCATGGAATTATCGAGTTGAAATTAAAACCATATACCTACTCAAGTTTACATCCCCTCAAAGCTGTGAAAAAATCAATCAAATCAAATAAGTTAACGTAAAAAAAAAGATAAGGCCGTTTATGCCGAAAAAACGTATTTTCGTATATGCTTACTATTAAGAACTAGAAATTAAGTACCTTATCTCTGTAAAATTACTATTGTGCAATAAAGAGCTATCTATCTATCTATCTTATGGGAATCAAAATTTATAGGGTACTTTCTGTTAATCTAGAACTATGAAATTTGGCAAGTAATATAATCTTATACAACAAATACAGGGATACTCAAACTTATAAGTTAACGTAAAAAAAAGATGAGGCCGTTTATGCCGAAAAAACGTATATTTCGTATATGCTTACTATTAAGAACTAGAAATTAAGTACCTTATCTCTGTAAAATTACTAGTGTGCAATAAAGAGCTATCTATTTTAAGGGAATAATAATTTATAGGGTACTTTCTGTTGATCTAGAACTATGAAATTTGGCAAGTAATCTTTCTAATGAAATCATAAAAAATATTATTTGAAGTTCGGGAAAAAACTCGAAAAAACGGCGAGACTCGATTCCTGAGCTAATTATAATGTGTGAGTACCTACAAATTTGTACGGAACCCTCGGTGGACGAGTCTGACTCGCACTTGTCGCACTTTTTAGCACTAGTTAGACATTTATATTTTATTAATTGTTGCATGCACGCACGTCGGTTTCGTTTACTCCGGATACCAATCTCAATTAAAATCTAAGCAAATATTATTTTCAGCCGTCACGCTGGTTTCGGGTACTTGTTACCTTGCCCGTCGCTAATGCATCCCCTGTTTAGTCGAAGTCCGCCTGGGACGAACCTTTCCGGCCCTTTGTATCGACTTGTAACTTCACTTTCAGGGTCTGCAAGGCGTGTATGGTGGCGCGGAGCTGGCATGCTACGTGGCTCGGTTGCCGGCCATCGTCATAGGAGTGGTGCTGGTTCAGTCCGCGTATGCCTTAAGAGAAGCCAGGTAAGCTAGAAAACAATCAAGCAATCGGCCCGTTTTCGTCCACTTCTGGACGTAGGCCTCCCTCCCACGTCAATAGGACGTCACTTCTTTCTGTCCTCCGCCATCTTCAGTCGCTGCCAGCAATCTGCCTCAGATCGTCGGTCCAGCGCGCTGGGGCGTCTTACACTGCGTTACTGCGGAGAGGACATTACTGTCTCTCTATTCGCTTAGGAAAGATAGAATTAGTTTAAGCATCAACCGGAGGCTTGCATCAATCACGAGACCGTGATAAGATCCTGTACGTCACAGCAGATACCAACTCAACCTCGGAGAGGATAAATTGGGAGTACTTACCTACGTAGCAGATTTTGTTGCATATTTGGGACGTACCTAGTTTAATCTTTTTTGATCATATCTGACACTTATGCTATGCGTGATGTGTTGCACTTAGAGCTAGGTACAAACCGGTGTGATCCGCTCAGACTGAGCCAAAATTATAAATCCCGTGTGTCGCCATCTAGTGTTTGACTTCTGAACTCAGTTTGCTCCACCTACAACAGAGCTTCTCGACTTTCAGTTTCGTAAGTATAGATGGCGCTGTTTTACGTCAGAGTGAATCTCAAGAGGTCGAGCCTGTGCCGGGGTCTTTTTCATAGAACTACAATTCATGGTTTCCTATGACAATTCGATGTACATTGCTGAGTCTTCGAAGATTCAAAGCGCCTGGCTTTACTTTACGCACCTTACGCACCCGTGCAGTGATGAACATTATTTTCGATAGTAATAATTATGTATGACTGTAAGAACCGTTAATTTTCCTGTCCTCCAGGAATGCCGGCTACGGCAATGGTGCTCCGATTAGTGGCAGCGAGTTCGACGCTAGCCATTACGTTCCCGACGCTCCGAACGCATTTGCCAATGACGGCTTCTTATCGGACAATGGTAAGCATATCTACTAGGTACCTAAGTATACAAAGTACAAATTATTAGTTGTGTGTGTGTGTGTGTGTGTGTGTGTGTGTGTGTGTGTGTGTGCGTGCGTGCGTGCGTGCGTGTGTGCGTGCGTGCGTGCGTGCTTGCTTGCGTGCGTGCTTGCGTGCGTGCGTGCGTGCGCTAACGGTGAAATTTGTTTACTCATCTGGTATTTCCGTAATTTTCTTTGTTAACTTTTTTTATTTTATCAACTAACGAGTGGTAGAAAGTGAAATTAAAACTCTGCAGTAACATACCCGTATTCAGAAATTAAAAAATTATTTCTGCGCTACCGATTTTCATTCTGTTTGTTGAATAACAATGTATATTGTTAGTAGCTGGTTTCGGGCCGAGTTTATAGCGGTGAACAAGCAGCGAACAATCTCCAACCTGACCATTTTACCTCAAATCGTAATAAGTGTATAATCAACATCTTGCAATGTTAAAACATTAGTCACTAATCTCATAAAAGTAGGAATACACAAATACCGCAGCCAGTCATACGGACAGCACCCTTTCATTTCCCTTACCTTCTTCTCTCTTTTTTTTCAGGCAAACCCGGCTCCATGCCCGATCTCCGCCGTCACCTGGCCTCGCGCCAGTCCTTCAACATGGGCTACCCACCCATGATGCTCCCACCACCGCCCCCGGCCTACTGGCAGCACCTGGCCGACCGGCACTACGCAGCCAGCCTCCGAGGCTACCCCAAGTCATATCAACAGCCACAAATGTACGGCACATGGGTAGGCCCCAGGAACAGCCCTTACGAGAATCAATACAAACGGAGACACTCCATTGTAGGCGCCTTTGATGAGTATCCAGCGAAAGAATACGAAGGTTACGCTGAGGATAGGACGGACTGTAAAAGCGAAATGGCCTATCCGTATTACAGACAGTATGGGTATGATCCAAGGATGTATCCGCCTGAATATGACCCGAGGTTTGGGTACGATTTTAAGCGCGACGATTCGTCGTATGGAGTGAATCTGCTGCGACATGATCCGTACCATTTTAGAGGGTCGGCGAGGGAGAGGAGCTTCTACGATCCTGGCTTCAGAAATAGCCACAATTCGGTAGGGAATGAGTCCGATGATTTTACTAAGTATAAGGATGTTGCTTTGTAAGATGTTGGTCTAGATGAAACTCTAGATGTTGAGTCCCGTGCTTAGTGACAGATGACAATAAGCAGATACTTCATCAGTTGGTGAGTACTTGATCAACAGAAATTTAGAGCTAGATGTAAAAGTATTTTTGCATAATAAGTAGGAAGTAAAGTTTTAAAAAGCCAAGAATTTGTGGCCATTTTGATTTGATTGAATGGTGAATGAATGAGGTGGTACCAATATATGTATACCATGATCTATCAGCTATACGACATGATGTCAATTATTAAAAAGGTGCTGCTTTAAGATATTTAACATTGCAATACCTTAGAATAAGGTTGTGTTTAAGAAAAATAGGGTTTTAAATTGTATATTCTTAAGAAAAGTCTGCTTGAGTTTCTAAGAGGTGTGACACTTTTAAACTTAGATATAAGAAACTATTTGTAATATCTTTCACCTGGTTGTGCAATAAAGTGTTCTCTATCTATCTATCTATACATATATATAAATACACGAAGCTGGTGACAATCATCACGGACTTATTTTGAAAAAAATATAGAGCCTATAATCAGAAACCTGAGTAGATATTTTTGCAGTATTCGATATTCGAATTGGAAACGGGGGGCAGGGGCGCCATAAGTTCAACTTAGTGCAATCTGAAAACTTGGAACGAGTTGTTTAAAAATTATAGTCAGCGATTGCCCGAGGGAAGCTACGGTGGGTTTTCTTTAGAACAGTGTATTAAATCAACCTTTGAATAAAAGAAAAGAAAAACAGAACTGAACAGATTGAACAAATAAATGTTGGTGTTGGAGGTGGCATTTTATAGAAACGTGGATATTGTTGCTTTTGGAAGTTGACTGCATAGTAAGAGTTATTCTTACTGAAAAGTAGACCCCTTCTCCACTTTCGAGGTGATAGGGATTTTGATACAGTTTGTATAAGTGGTATAATTTGTAAATAAATATTTTTGTATTATATTCTATTCTAAGTGAAGGTAATCCTGTCTTGTTTTTCTTTCTACACGAATATCTAGAAAAAAGAACTACAGAAAATAATAAAGGTGATCCCTAAAAAGATCTTTTTAGTATTTTTTTCGTCTAGTTAAGCTAGCAGTAACGAATGTGAAATTACCTATTAACCAAAGGTGTGTACATAGGATTGTGCGCGGACGTTTTTTGTATTCGTGAATATTTTACAAGTCATTTTTATTAGAACCTAGATATTATATGAACAGACAATAAATTATAATAAAGTTTCTGAAAGAGTTTTATTTCCTATTGAAGTTTTAAAAGAATAATTGTCACAAATGATACCTACTTCTTTTTAAAAGTAAAAGGTCAGTAAATACGATGATAGTATTTTCTGATTTTTTATATTTGTGTGATTAAGTGTGTGATTTTGCGATCATTAAACCAACATAAGTTTGTTTTTACCTTAAAATATTATAAGGTTCACATCGCAAGGAACACATTTGGTTCACGTTGAGTGTGAACGTAATGTCATTGTCAATTCACTCCCGCCTTTGTGAGCATAGAGGCTCAATTGATAAGCCTGAAGTCCCATTAACAACGCCCAAAGTTGTGCAAAGTAGCTCGTGAAGAGTTTCAAACAAATTGAATTCTCTGCGGAAATATTCAAAACACGTATTGGAAGTTCGAAGGCGGTCTTAAGGGGGTCCAGGGAGTAACACTAGAGCCACCGAGGAAAATAATCATATCCTTTTTACTGTAAGTGTAAGTACAATCTCTCAATCGTGTTAATAGTGATTTTAGGACCCATGGCCCTGAACCCAAGGCAAAAAACCTAGGTCTAGATAGTATTAACGCCAGAAATGGCCGTTTTTGGCACAAATTCTATCTAGTCCCATGTTCGGGATCCTAGGTTCTTTGTCGCGGTTCATCCACGGAAGGAAATGGAGTGACGCTATTCTTGAAGTGATCAGATAAAAAGTGTTCCACAGTGTGCGGAGTTTAGGCATGATGACAAATTTTAAAAAACTGTCCCAAAACGTACATTATTTACAATCCATTTCATATTTTTGGTCACAGTTAACGTTTTTTTAATAGTAAAAAAGATATTTTAGTTTCCAGATTTAAAATTCCCACCGAAACGCTCGCCAATGTCATGGCGTCGCTAGTGACGTCACAGTTAAAAAGTGTAAAAGTAATCTGTGGTGTAAAACGTCAACACAGCAATTTAAAAAAATAAAACCAGATAGTTTGATTACTACCTATGTCACAGATTAAAAACTAAGATGTCTAGAGTAGACCTATGTTTACCCGCGTGTTCTTAAAAGTAACGTCGTTCGCTGTTTGACTAACCCCCGGTTTCTCGTACACTAACAAGCTGTTAATCTACTGTTCGTAACTACTGCCCGGCTCCTGGTAATTTATTTCCTTAGTCACCTTCTACGACATCCATGGAAAGAAATGGAGTGGAATGGAAGTGTCCTTAAATAAATACATAATTACATTCTTTTTGTTGCACTAACCCGTGCTGAGGACAATTTTGAAAAACGAGGTTTTTAAATACCTACATAATTTTAGTGATTTTCAATTTCTGTTATCGTGCCTTCTCACAGAATAAATGTGAAGCGGCCTTAACTCTGAACTAAATAGTTCGAAGCAGTTCCCTGAGGGGTTACTGTCTTACTTCGAATAGTTAGTTCTGCAGGCACGTACAGCTTGGCCAGTATGAGCAGTGTGAAGCGAAGCAAATAAATACGTACCTACCTAATAGTTTGACATGCAGTCAATATTCAGCCCAACTGGATTAGTGGTCTAACGGTTACCTTGCTTGAATACCAAAGCACGTGGTGGGTTTTATTCCCTCTGGAGGCCGCCGCACTTGATTTCTACAAATACTGAAGACTGGGTGTATTTCCATGTTTGTGATTTCCTTTCTTGGTTATCATTGCACGGGGTATCCTAGCCCTGATTAGATTTAGTGTTTTATAACAGTTTTTGTTCTTTGAGTTTTTCCCCAGTTTTATATTTTGCAAAGCTTTAAAAACGATTTTAAAAAATTAGGCGCTCTATCAATGTTCTACGATGTTTTTTAAGTTTTTCTGGTTTAGTTTTAAGCAGTGTTTGTTAAAAAGCGCCAAAATAAAGCAGAAAGATTATAATTTCATTTCGTTATTTGTATTTGCTTATTTGCCGACGATTTGCAGATTTTAAAAAATCAATGCTTAAAGATTCATCATATAACCCGGCAATGGATAGCCAGTATTTGCCAAATACGCAAATAACAATAGCTAAGTGAGGCGCCGGTTTAACAAAATTTTAAAAGATCCAGACCGAATAAAAAAGGGGGTATTAACTTCCCTTTTTAACTGACTTCCAAAAAGGAGGAATTCCCAATTCGTCGGAATCTTTTTTTAATTTTTACGCCAGTTAATGTCTCTCTGAGAGAAGACCTGTGCCCTGCAGTGGGACCTGTATGGCTACATAAAGGGGAAAAAATCGCATTTAGCGATTTGGGTTATTTAGTCATCTGATGATGGGATCCTGGAGAAATCGAGGGTGATGAAATCTGGAGAAATGGAGAAACTTTTCAAACCAAAGGCACACTTGAAGCGATTTGAGTGTTTTTTATAGTGACTCGTGGATTTGCTTTCTGAAAATACAATTTGGCGGAGTAAATAGCAGTGATATTCTCAAAAAATCGTGTATTAAAAAATAAACACCGATTTTAAAACACCACTAAAACACAGATATAATTTAAATGAATATGACCTTTAAATTCAATGTAGGTATTGCAGAAATATATTTTGGAGTCGGTGCCCACAATGTATGCACTGGTTATGTAACTTGGCACCGGCTCCAAACTATACTTCTATAATACCTACATCGAATTTAAGGTCATATTAATTTAAATTATTTCTGTGTTTTTATTTTTAGGTGTAGTGTTTTCAAATCGGTTTTTATGTTTTATTTCACGATTTTTTGTGAATATTACCTACTATCAGTCACTCCGCCAAATCGTGTTTTCAGAAAGAAAATGCAGGCGTCACTATAAAAAACACCCAAATCGCTTCAAGTATGCCTTCAGTTTGAAATGGAAGGCCATTTCTCCGGGTGTTAGTCGGTTTTTATTTTAATTTATTTAAAGTCATTTTACTGGACTCCAAGTACGTATTTTGTGCCAAGTGAGCAAAAACGCTTCGCCTCAATAACTTGGGCAACACAACGCAACAGCGCTTAAATCTCAATAACCAGAAGTGATTGTTGTTAGTCAAATTACGCCCCAAACTTCCATGTCCCAAATCGCACCAGGAATTCGGTTGTCCATTGAGAAGTTTGATGGCTTTGCTAAACGCTGTTAGCGCTCGACCGTGATAACCTGATATCAGGCGCAGAAGAACCGACCGTATATACCTATTGCCCTGCTTAGGCTCTAAGCAGACAGGCTGCATTTCAACTGCTTTCCGACGGCACGATTGTAGTTCAGTCACAGTTCGAATACAGCAGGCACGACCGCAATGAAACTGCCAACCAACCGAGCATACTGATTGCAGTCGGTGTGCAGTTGGCATGCATTTCCAATAAATAATGTGTCAATTTTAAAAACCTATTTACAGGCTAAAAATTTCACCCAATTTAAATAAATTTATTTAAATTGTATTGTATGGAATCAGGCGTTACTTTGCGGAAATCCATAATAGCATTAAGATGTGAAAATTCAGCACTCCGTATTTATAAGCTAGACCACCCGGCCCCCCCGATGACATCATCTAACCGTCAAAGCGGTGACTGTTGGGGTGACGGTCACTTGTCAGTCGACCACCGGAGGATGCCTCGTGTTAGAGGCGAAACGCGTCGCAACGCATTTTTTCACGTGTCGGTAGTAGTATGTTTGTTTCTTGCTTCTGCTTGAAAAAGTGGGAGGGAGGGCGGTGCATTAACTAACGGTGGGATTTGTGGGATTTTGGCGGAATTTAGCAAAATAATTTTCACATTTTAATGTTATTGAAATTGTCCTCAGCACGGGTTAGTGCAAAAAAAAATAATATAAATAACGGGTCGTTGTTCAGGTGCAGTTTGAATGTGGTTAACTGCATTCTGACTGCATCTGAACTGCAACCTTGCGTCGGACAGCAGTTAAAATGCAGCCGTCCGTTTAGAGCCTTAGTGCAAAAGTACTATCAGGTTAACAGGCTCAGATACCACCTTTGGGCATAGCAGAGCCACGCCTTGAAGGAACTCCCGTGCATTGAATGATTTTGGTTCATGTCTTAATTGAATCATGGACGTCGCGGGCGGGAGGTCCGTGGATGCGGATGGCAAGGAACCGTATATTGGTAAAATTACATTGAAACTTTCATGTATATATGATCAACCCTGCACATGTAATTTACGACAATAAATATATGATTGATTTATTGATGATGGGCCCTCCAACGCCAAGGTTTCACTTCTTGAAAAAAAAAAACCCTAAACAATAAATACACTTTGTTTTTAGTATTTTTACAATGACATGGATCTTAAAAAAAAATATATTCTTTAGATTCAGATTTTAAATACGCAATGGAGAATTTTGACTGACAGATGGTTTCCGAATTCTTCGTATCGAGGTTCTGCAATAGATATCGCTGAGACACTATTTGATTCAACAAACTAAAAAATACCCTCAATATTATAAAGTAGCTACAAAAACTTGTTTGTAGGGACCCCTAAGTGAAACGTGCTTTGCAATCCAGTTAGCGCATTTCTACCACTGGTTTTTTTAAATTTTTTCATTTATTTGCACCCTTCAGTCACGGAACTCTAAAAATATGACTGTAAAGAGTATTTCTGTAGTACTATTTGTTTTGTATTCCCAAACTGACCAAGTCAAAAGCGCCAGTTAACTGGGCAGCATGAAACTTCTGCCGTTATACTCACAACTACCCACTAAGTCGGCGCTTCCCAAACCCATCACGGAACCGGTGGAAAAGTCACCTGAGTCACGTTCCAATCAATCAGCCCGTATTTGTCCACTGCTAGACTTCCTTCCCCCAAGACACGCCACTTGTTTCTGTCTGCGGCTTTTTGGTTTGTTACACTTTATTGCACAATAAAAACATTAACAAAACTAATTAAAAAAATGTATGCACCTTTTACAGAATAAACAATTTTTTTTTAATTTTTTTTTTTAATAGTCTATATTTTTTTGTTGCATTAACCCGTGCTGAGGACAATTTTAAAAACCTATTTAGAGGCTAAAAATTCCACCCATGCCGTGACTTGAACCCGCGACCTCTGGCTAACCGTTTGCTTGAACTAAGGTTTGCTTAAATTATTAATTAGTTATTTATTATTGAGGCACAATTATTCTTAGACTTTAATTTTATTTGATATTAGTTACAATTATATTGTTTGACATTGTATTATCCCCGGTTACTATTCTATTGTAAGTAAAAATAATTCATAATTTATAATACCTAATTCATAAATTTATGGCGACCATGTAGTTGTTGAGATATTACAAGTAGGTAAATAATGTAGGTAATTATACTTAAAATTGTATTATATTTAAATATTTGTACGCTTCAGTGGCAAAACATACTGGAACAATTGATTCATATTTTATAATACCTTATACTAATGTATACGTATTTTATATATATCTTATCGTAATCTTAAATAACAGGCTCATCCAACCACTGCCAGCAATCTGATCGTCGGACCAGCGAGCTGGTGGTCGTTCTAAGCTGTGTTAGCCAGTTCGTGGTCTCCACTCGAGAACCTTTGCATACCATCGGCCATTGGTTCTTCAGCATATGGGCCGCGTTTTATTCAACCACAATTCATCGTTTATTATGACCGTCCGATGTAATTAATATTAGTCTTCCTACTTGTTATTTTGGGGGTTAATCTGCTCCGACGTCGATTGTCATGAACCATGAGTTGTAGCAGCTGTCGGGCAGCAGCGTCTTCCTGAGATTCCAACAGCATACTGCGATCGCCAACCCGCCTACCAAGCGTGGCGATTATGGCAAAACCCCTCATGGTTGTGAAAACCATGAGAGAGGCCTATGTCCAGCAGTGGGCCTCAAATGGATGATGATGATGAGTTGTAGTTCTGTAAAATGGGGCAAAGGGCTACGCGAAATTACATCTATGGTCCTGTGTTCCTTCTATTGTTGTGCATATTATGTTACTTATTTGCTTTTTTGTTTCTGTCTTGTTGGTATAATAAATGTCTTTCTTCTTCTTCTATTTATTATTAATTCCTTAGTAGTATTTAATAAGGTAGTGCATAACTGTGTACCTACTTTATTAGTAAAAACTATTCTTATACTTATTTCTAGTTAGCAGTACCATAACATAAATAATACTTGTCGAGTAGACCGTTACCTTAAAAGTTTAGGAACCACTGCACAAGATGGGAAACTAGTCCTATTAGAAGTTCAGGGCGAACTTTGGACCTGTCTAGTTGACGGTGGTAGGAATTATCGCTTCCTGATATGGTTTAAAATTAAATCACCTATAGAGACACTGGGATATGACACATTTAAATTAAATATTTTGCAATTAGAATCACAAAATGTGAAGAACAACATCGCGGGGAAACCTGTGTGTCAGAGGTGTTCAAAGCGCTTGAAATTGCCAATACGCGGAATGCACGCACGGTAAACTCTCTCTATGAGAGAAGGCTTTAGCCCTCCAGTGGGACGTAGGTATATAGCCTACAAAAAAAGATCACTACGCTTAAAAAGAGCGCAGGTTATTAAACCAAGGCAGAACCAAATATGTAACACAATACATGCTCGCATTATTTCATTAAATCTTTGATAGATATAGTCCTATTCGGGTAGGTGACAAATACAACAACATTAATAATAATAATAATAATACTTTAAAAATTTATTTGCTTCTTACTAAGTAAGTTACAGAGTAAGCCTAAAAATAACAGGTGATATAAAAGGATGTTCTTTGATTTTAAAAATTAGTGGCCTACTGAGTTCAAACCGTACGCTATTAAATGAAAGATCATAAAAAATCTGTCCAGCCGTTTCCGAGCAATAAATGGTGTAACCAAAAAAACTAAAAAATCTAACAAGATTGAAAAACTTCGAGAAGAACTTTTGATTCATGAGAAATGAAAGTTTAGTACCTACTTAGCGAGAAATAAATGCGTCTTTAATTAGTTTGCTGAATTTTCATTAATATTGCCTCAAACAAACAAACTCGCGCACGAAGGGTTCCGTACCATTATCTATACAACATTAGACACAAAGATAAAAAAACAGCAAAAAAATCACGTTTGTTGTATGGGAGCCCCCTTAAATAATTATTTTATTTTGTTTTTAGTATTTGTTGTTATAGCGGCAACAGAAATACGTAATCTGTGAAAATTTCAACTCTCTAGCTATCACGGTTCTTGAGATACAGCCTGGTGACAGACAGACAGACGGACGGACGGACGGACAGACAGACAGCGAAGTCTTAGTACTTAATACTTACACTCACCTGTCTATATGTATACGAGGTTGCTGTCTTTGTTAAGACAAACGAGCCGCTATTTCCAAAAGCACACGAAAATAGCTACAGAACAATACGGGCTCCACACAAACTCAAAATTGAAGCCTGCAAAACACCCTTGAAACAAAAAAGCATTGTTGTGATGGCACCAAAAATATATAACAAGTTGCCAGATAATCTAAAAACACTAAATAATATTCAATTTAAAAGAAAATTGTACGATATGCTGACTAATAAATGTTATTATGACATAAAAGAGTTCTTCGAAGATAAATTGTAATTTAAATATTTATTAAGTAATTTACTTTGTAATAAGTAATGACATGCTGACATAATTCTATATTTTTATTATTGACATTTTGTATTTTTTTAATTTATTCCTTAATAATTTAGTTTTTTATTTATTTTTTATTTTGAAATCTTTGACATTTTGTATTTAATTGTTATTGCATGAGATTATTTAAATGTTTTAATACTTCCGACTTAAGATTTGTATGCCTATTTAGGTAGAGCACAAAAGAAACTGTATTTTTAACTAGAACACCTGATGTACTTGTGTCTCACGAATCAATAAATGAATTATGAATTAGTAATAGGGTCCCGTTTTTACCCTTTGGGTACGGAATCCTAAAAAGATAACAGTTAGTTATTTCATCAGTCATTTGCTATCTCTGACATTGTTCAAGTTTTAGCATGAAAGGCGTTCGACCTTTGCGCTCAGAAAACTTCGAGCGGAAACTTTAGAAAAAGAGTTTTAAAATATAGCGTGCAACCAAACGCGTGGATTTTCGTCGTCAGAACAATGGAGAAACAATCGAAAACGCGATAAAATATCATTAGATGTTCTTGCATTAACACCACATAACTTCCAAACTTCAACTTCCACATTAAACACAACACAATCACTTGTCCTGTCCCTATATTACGGGCACCAAAGTCTGAAACATACAATCATCAAACTGTCAAATTCCATGCAAATTGCTCACGCAAACGCCAGGATTCCGACAGGATTTGGTGCGCATAATAATAATAACTAGGCAAGGACATTACAGACATGGAACTACATCCAAACTGACTGTGGTTTACCCCCCCTTTGTGGTACGCGTATGGTGATTTTGTTACACTCTATATAAAAAGTTGCAAAAGGTTAGTCGTAAAGCGACAACGACTTTACGGTAAACTATCTAGGCATACCGATTAATTTTAATGTCTTTTTTCGCATTAATTAATTAATTCATTGCAAATTATCGAGGCCTCGAATCCTGTAAAGGGTATAATAAGATAATATAAGATAAGAATATTCTTTATACTACACCTGCTTGGAAAGTACCTTGATACTTTATCAAATTTACAGTAGAAAGTACGTCATTGCATATCGAACAAATATGCGGGGAGAAAACGCATCTGAGCGGGAGAGAAAAGTGTATGAAAATCCATTTCTTACGTGGTTTTTCTTTTTTAATTTTGGGTAAGACTATGCGCCGGTAACCTCAATATCAAAAGCCAAAAAGTTTTTACAGTGAGTTTTTATCTCCAAGTTCGCAAAATGACACTGGCCACTAGCTGTGTGTTAGATGGTGTCGGGCTGGCAGTGCGACCCTGCGGCGGCAGGATAAACAATTTGAAAAAAGAACATGTGAAAATTTCCAATTTGTGTGTTGTTTGAGGATTCAGTTTTCGTAGAAAGTAAAATAAAACTATCAAGCAGGTGTAGTATAAAGCACTATGTATCACTCGAGAGAAACTGCGATTCCCGATCTCAGGTGTTTTAAAGCCCTCGCCTACGGCTCGGGCTTCAAACGACACCCTCGACGGTAATCGGTCACTTTCTCCTCTCGGTGAACAATGTACTATTATTGCACACAAGAAACAATATGAAATATGAAAGTTACAATGAAAAAGTACATAGGCGGAATTATTGCTTACTTAGGGTACTTATTAATTGGATATGAAAGTTTCAGAAAATGTTTAGATGCAAACTCACTCGAGTGCTCTTATGTATGTATGGTGGATGAGTGGATTTGCTGTATAAACTGTATGGCCTTTAAAATATCCTGTGGATGACAGATGTGCAAGGAAGAAATAATTTCGGTTTCACCGTCTCGTTCTCTACGAGTACAGTATGTTTGGGGAAAGTACAACAGGAAAATGAATTAATTTATCAATAAATTAATTGGTTATTACCCTAGTAAAAAAATACCTAATCAAATGAATTCAGAATCATAGTTAAAAGTTATGTTTTAATCATTATTGTTTGCTTTCGAGCCCGGAACATTCACAGTCGTCAACAACGAAGGCAGTGTTTGATTTGAAACTGTAACATTTCTTTTTAGGGTTCCGTACTCAAAGGGTATGGGATCCTATTACTAAGACTCCACTGTCCGTCTGTCTGTCTGTCACCAGGCTTGTATCTCATGAACCGTGACGGCTAGACAGTTGAAATTTATACATAATGTGTTTTTGTTGCCGCTGTAACAACAAATACTAAAAACAGAATAAAATTAATATTTAAGTGGGGCTCCTATACAACAAGCGTGATTATTTTGTCATTATTTGCTCGATATTAGTAATGGCATCAGGTAGACGCTTGAAATATTCAAACGATGTATAGATAATGGTACGGAACCCTTTGTGCGCGACTCCAACTCGCACTTTGCCGGTTTTTAGTAAAAAAAAATTACACGACGTTCTTTTGTTGAATTTTCATGAAAAATCCTAAATCAAACCACATTGAAAAACAGAACAAACATTGGCGGTACAAATCTCAGAGGCGCCCTTTATAGATAGTTTCGTGAAGCCATCCCCATTGCGAATGAGGTTTACAAAACCTTGGTAGCACACGCGAACATTGCCGAATTTCAGCACTTCTCCCACAAAGTCGAGTCAAAGAAGTAAACGGAGAAATTAAGCAAACAGTATCAGACGTTTAATTAGCGCTCCACGTACGTACACTCCGTATGTCTAGGTATGTAATTACTACGTATTATGTGAGTACTAGAGGAGATATGGATTCTGTTTGTTAGATAAATATCTTCAAGATCAGCAGTAGATACGGGTGCACAGCGGTACAAGTAGATTTCATTAAGGAAGAATCTGAATGATATCTATCAGAGTTTGAAACGAGACAGAGATAGCGCAACGACTTGTGAAGTACATATACGGTAACAATAAAATAGTAATATTATATTATCGTTTGTAAAAATTACAAGACGTTTAAACTCACGTTTCTGATATATTTCACATGGTAACACCATATTTTGCGAAAATTTTTACCATTCGTGTCCTAAAGTTTACGAGATACAACTCTTTAAAATCAACAAAGACGGACCGAGAGACAGACTGCGTTGGCATAGTGATAGGCTCTCTCTATAACAGCACTAACAGCATCCTGAGAGTTATAGCTGACAGATACGACTGCCCGGTCATGTGGCAGATGGAACCATGTCACCTTAATTTAATTGGATTGAATTTGGTTTGATTTAATTTAATTTAATTTTAAATTGGGTTTAATTTAATTTGATATGATTTAATTTGACTTAATGTAATTTAATTTAGTTTAATTTGATTTGATTTAGTTTGAATCGATTCGATTTGATTGAATTTAATTTAATTTAAATTTAATGTGCATTCATTAATATTATTACTAACAAAGTATAAGTCACGATTGTTACTAATACTATATGGGCATTGCCTGAAGTAAATGAATAGAATACAACACAACACAACACAACACAACACAACACAACACAACACAACACAACACAACACAACACAACACAACACAACACAACACAACACAACACAACACAACACAACACAACACAACACAACGCAATACAATACAATATACAATATAACACTAAATTAACCAGATTTTATTATAAACTCATGCCTGTGACCCGGAGAGGTAAAAACAACTTCCACACAACACAATCATTCGTCCTGGTCCCAAACTAGTATACCCTGTGCTATGGTTACCAGACAAGGACATAACAAACATGGAAATACACCCAGACTGAGGCCATGTACGGTGGTGCCCAGTGGGGATCGAACCCACGACCTCGTTCATGGGAATCAGTCGTGATACCGCTAACCAACGAAGCAATCAAGAGGCAGATGTAGGTAGAGGTTGCCCCTTGCCACATCTTATCTACGTCTACTGGCACATTTTTCTCACAACGAGGGAATCAAAAACATGAATAATAAATATTCCCATGAATCACCAACGTTAACAACCGAAACCGAATTGTAACACTTCCCATAAAGCGAAGAGACAGAATCAGCCAATCCGTCACCAGTAGCGCCCGTAGCACCGTCTTCGTGTGTTTACACTCAAGTTGATACCACTTGAGATGTGTACAACCTTGGCGTGTGGCCACGGAAACCTTCATGGGACCGGAGACTAAGCATTTTTCAAAACCGGGAAGGAGTATGGGAAAATGACTGCTGGGCCCTTATTATGAAGCATCGTTATGTTCGGAAGGGTCGTCAACGTCGCGCTTGAGCCCGACAATTCACTCGAATCTAGCGAATTTAACGAATAAGGTTGTTTTTTTGAATAGTTTCAAAATTTCCAGCCACTGAGTAATGGACGCTGGAAATGCACGGCTCTTTGTTAGCCCAATATGTTCATAATGTTGAGATACGGATTTTGACACTGACGAGGGCCCTGACCTCCTTTGTAAACTGAAAAAAGGTGTGTAGAAAACTGACGTTCTTAAAAACTTTAAAACAGGAGTATGGAAAACTGATTGCTCACCTTGTAAACCTAAGAAAAAGGAGTCTACTGTGGCCTAATTACGCGCACGAAATCCTTAGCGATTCCAATCGTCTAACTGTCAAATTCCATACTAATTTGAGAGTTAGACGATTGGAATCGCTCAGGATTAGTGAGCGTAATATAGGGGCTGATCTCCTTGGTAAACATAAAAAATAAATTTGCTATCCGAGCGACTACAGTCCGGGTTTTCTATGAATGCCGTCATCGGCGTTTTTTACGTTATAGTCAATTATGGAATTGCTTTGGATTTATCGATCGACGCGTGTAGGTTACAATAGAATCTACGCAAAGATAGGTTTCCTGCCCCCAAACTAATTAAGCCCAGCGCATAATATTATCTGGGGGCCGTCCGCTGTTCAAATTCTACTATAACATTATGAACCTCCCCGACAAGACAAGATGTATGAAATGTGACAGTGATATCACTTTGAGTTTGACTACGGAGCATAAGAAGATAGACCTTCACGGCTTTGACGCTAAAAGGGTGTATAGAGGCAACGATTCGTGTATACTGAGTCGGGTCCAGGCTTGAGTAGTACAGTAATGAGTCAAGGCCTTGCCTAAAACTTAGTCTCGACCTCGTGGCCCAGCGGTAGTGCATCTGCATACCATGCGAGAGGTCCCGGATTCGAATCCCGGCTGGGGACAAAAAAAACCCCAGGTCTTGGATGTTTACATGTTTGTGATGTCGCTGTTTCTGGTTCTCACGAAACAGGGTATCCTAGTGTGGGGCCAGAAGCAATGTATGTGCCTGTATGTAAATGTTTATGTTTGTTTATGTTTATGTATAATTATGTCTTAGCGCATAATTATGTAACGACTTAAGTTTCATACCGAGTCAATTAGTAACAGAGTCTTAGATAGGCGAAGTGAATTCGCTGTAGTGTCACCGTGAATACCACGGATTTTGGGTGGTTTGAAAGCCATAGAAAAATTAATTACGCCTTAACAATAGATATTGAATACGCTAGTTTGTTTTTTTTTTAAAAAAGCACTTTCCAAAAATATCTTGATGCAATAACAAGAATTTATTAGAACCATTAGTAGACAGCTAGAGCGCTGCGTAGATGCCGCAGGTCCGCGGGTCATTGTTGTAATCTTTTTGTGTTCTGAGGTTGTAATAGACAGAGAGGCCGTACTCATTGTTCGCGCATTTTTTTTAAACAATATTTTTTAACTAATTTTTTTTAGTTTAAAAGTAATAGTCTAAATAGATGGCACTTTCAATTACTAATTACATAACTGCGGCTTTCAAACCACCCAGTATTCAGCGTGTAGACTTTCCCAACGTCACCGAATTTCTACAGGCGCGGACGTCCCAAAAGGAATAAAATGAAAAGAAATAAAGGAACCGAAAACGACTTCGTTTTTACAGGGACCACCTAACACATACAAACTCACACCTGTATCGCTGGTGGGTAGGTACGAGCGCTCTATTAATATACCGCCCTAAGCAGCGGGTTTTCCAACGAAGTTTTTCTTCGCCGTTAGCGGGTGAGGTTGCTACTACAAGTTCAACTAATTGGCTACATGTCTGGGATGAAGCAACTCACAGAGCTTGCACCGCTTTGGTTTAAATGACTTACTTTATAGCCGCCTTAATAAATTCGAAGTATCTCGTACTTACGAGCTTCAAACGAAAGTACATAAGACTTGAAAATTGAGGAAGGTTTACAATTCGTCTGTATTATGTTCAGCGATACCTTCCTCAGGGAAGAGACTCGTGCCCCTCGGTGGGGACATAATGGGTTGATGATGATGTTCAGCGATAATCCATTACTACATTGTCCGATATCATTTTGCCAGGAAAGGGCACCTCAAGGGTGGACTCACATACATTTCATCAAGACGTATTGGCAGGACCCATGACAAAATACTCGAACTCTTCGTTTTAGTGCATATTCTCCATAAAAAAGGTTTATTTTTGAATGACTGACAACGCAATAGTTTGATCAAAGAAAGTTGTTTACTGAAAGAGGATGTACAGTCCGTTAGCTTTTAGAATATACCTCGGCTAGAATCGGATATATTGCAATAAGGTAAGGTTTAATTTACTTAATCCGCGTGGCGCCGGATTAAGAATAGCGTCACTCCATTTCCTTCCGTGGATGTCGTAGAACTCGACTAAGGAAATCAATTACCAGGTGACGGGCTGCAGCGTCTTCCTGAGATTCCAACCGCATACTGCGATCGCCAATCCGCCTGTCAAGCGTGGTGATTATGGCAAAACCCCTTATGGTTATGAAAACCATGAGGGAGGCTGTTCAATATTGGGATATGAAAATTAGGAGTCTTCTTTATGTAGTTCGACGTTTTAATCAATTAATAAAATAATAAAATACATGAAGCGAATATTAAAATAAAAACGATGTTTTCAGTGCGGCTGTAGAAGAGAGACAAAGTCAAAAAATACACAAGCAAAACGCCGCGTTTTCGATATTTAAAATAATTGTTTTCTTCTTCAATTTCACCCATAGAGAACGGAGGTCAGCGTTCTGAACATGCCCGCCGGCGTTGAAAGGTTGCTTTCAACATCTTCAAATAGTTAGATAGGCAGTGGACACAGCTTTGTGAAATTCCGCCGGACGATTCCAGACGAAGTTCGTACATCAGCGACTCGACTTATGCCGTCGCTTCCTGGTATAAGTTGATCCACTCTTCCAAGTTTCCATTGAAGAGGGGGCAGCTTATCATCTTTGATGACAACCATCATGTCCTTTTTAAGATGGTTTTGGTCATTACTCTTCCACTTATATCTCTGTTGGAGTTCTGATATATATTCCTTATACCATCGAGCCCAAAATTGCTGTCGTAGCTGCTCGATTCGTTGATAACGACTGAGGCGGCTGATTGGCTCGTCTATGAGTTCTGGTCCTGGCAGCGCAGTGAGTGATCGTCCGACCAGAAAGTGGCCCGGTGTGAGGGGCAGAAGATCGTGTGGATCGGGAGAGAGAGGAGTCAACGGGCGCGAATTGAGAATAGCCTCAATCTGACACAAAGCGGTACAAAGTTCTTCAAATGTTAAATGGCAGTTGGCAAGAACCCTAATTAAATGGTACTTTGTTGATTTAACACCCGCTTCCATTAAACCCGCAAAATGTGGTGAATATGGAGGTACAAAATGTATATTAAGATTTTCAGCTGCCGCTTGCTCAGACAACCGGTTAGCATTTTGTTTAAGAAATTGTTTAAGTTCGTTAGCAAAACCGACAAACTGAGTTCCGTTATCTGAATAGAGATGCGCTGGTAACGATCTACGCGACACAAATCGGCGGAACACCGACAAGAAGCCATCCGAGGATAGATCGCTAACTAATTCAAGGTGGATAGCCTTGGTGGCAAAACACACAAATACAGCGATATAAACCTTGATGAGGCGACTTCCTCGCCCTTTTTTTGAGGCTGCTAGTATAGGGCCGGCATAGTCAACACCAGTGACATGAAAAGGTTGCCCAGGTGTCACTCGGTGTTCTGGCAAATTACCCATCATTGGGGCGATAGTAGAACCGCGCATTCGTGTGCAGAGAACACAATTATGGTATGTGGCCTTAGCTAAGTTCCTCCCTCTGATAGGCCAGAATGATTGCCGTACAGAAGCTAGCATTGCTTGAGGACCAGCGTGTAATAGGCGAAGATGTTCCCGTGCAAATATCATCTTTGTTAAAGAATGTTTTGCATCTAAAACGATAGGATGTTTTTTATTATAATTAAATTGTGAATTAAACAGTCTGCCTCCCACCCTCATGACCCCTTCGTCATCAATAAATGGGTTAAGAATAGCCAGAGAATCTTTATTTGGGAGGCGGCCTGCTCGAACAAGCTCATAAGATTGAAAACTTTCCAATTGTGACAACTTGCAAAGTAAGTTAGATGCCCTATTTAGTTCCATAGTAGAAAGAAACGCAGGGTTTGTGTTTTGCAATAATGAAGTTGAATATTTAAAAATCTTAGCCTTTGTATTGTGAGTGGACTGTATTTTTAAGTATGCGTTAATAAAACGTAAAACATACGCTGTAACGCGCGTCAAAAAATTATAATTTGAGTATCGATTAATATCAATAGCAAACATAGTGTTAGGAGACGTTACGTCAACGGGTTCCACAACAGTGGCCATAACCACTTCGACTTGTCCTTCTGTTGAATCTTGTGAGTCGTTATTATCCAATGGCCATGTGTCACTAGAGTGTTGCAAGTACTCCGGTCCATACCACCACAGCGATGCACCAACAATATCTGAAGCGTTCAACCCTCTCGTCAAGTGGTCGGCAGGGTTTAAAGCTGTCGGTACGTGTCGCCAAGGTGAGTCACCAGTCAATTCTAAAATATCGGCAACACGATTTTTGACAAAAGTCTTTAGTTGACTTGGTAACATTTTAAGCCATCCTAGTACAACGGTAGAGTCGCTCCAAAAGACGCATTTTGAAACCGGTAGACGAAGCGCGGTCCGGGCCTTTTGGTAAAGCTGAGCTCCTATCAAAGCTCCGCACAATTCCAGTCTTGGGATTGTGACAGATTTGATTGGAGCGACTCTGCTCTTTGCCAAAAGCAGTCGAACGCTAATACCATCGCTATTGACCGTTCTGACGTATAAGCATGCACCGTAAGCCGCAAGGCTTGCATCGGTAAAAACGTGAAATTGTACGTCAGTGAAGTTACTTCTAGTAACTTGCCTAGGGATTTCTAACAAGTTTAAAGACGGTAAATGATGTATAATCTCCTTCCAATAATTTTGTATCTCCGATGGGATTTCATCGTCCCATGAGACTTTACTGAGCCATAGCCGTTGGAACAGAATTTTACCCTGTATTATACAAGGTGCTAATAGACCTAATGGGTCAAAAAGTTTGCCAATGGTCGAGAGTATGAGTCGTTTTGTAATAATGTGCTCTCCTTGTGCCTCTTGCAGATCAAATGAAAAATATAAATTATCTGACTTACAGCGCCAACCCAAACCAAGAGTTTTTGAATTTTCCAAACCATGCAGACTGAGGTCTTCTGTCTCGCTATGAACGCCAGCTAGAAGACTCTGCTGGTTGGATCGCCACTTGCGTAGATTCATCCCAGCTGTTCTCAGAATGTCATTGACTCCTGAAATGATGCGCAAAGAAGATTCTCGATCAAAACAGCCTGAAATGAAATCATCAACATAAAAGTCATGAGCGATTCTTTCTGCTAGTTCAATATTATTTTGAGTTTCGCTAGTCACTTTTACCATATTATCCTCAACTGCTTTTTGTTCCAAGGCTAACTGTTTCAAACACCTGATCGCGAGAAAAGGTGCACTTGCTGTCCCGTAGGTCACCGTGTTAAGTTCATAAATGTCAAGAGGCTGGGAAGGGTCATCACGCCATACAATTTTTTGTAGATGCCTGTCAGTGGGATGTACAACAACTCTTCTATACATTTTTTCGACGTCAGCAGAGAATACATAGGTATATTGACGGAATCGTAGCAGAATCGAGACTAAATCATCCTGAACCGTGGGCCCAACCATTAATATTTGGTTTAGAGAAATACCTGTTGTACTGGGAGCACTGGCATTGTAAACAACTCTTAATTTGGTGGTTAAACTGTTCATTTTAAGTACACCATGATGAGGAAGAAAATATCCTTTCAAAGAAGTGGTAGAGAGTTTTGTCATATCTCCTAGCGCCTCATATTCTTCCATAAATTTGGTGTACATAGTTTTTAAAGTTTTATCCTTTTGCATACGACATTCCATTGCTAAAAACTGCCTTTTTGCTCTCTCATATGAGTTGCCTAAAACATCCTCTGTATCCTTCAGTGGCAATTTAACACAAAATCTCCCATCAGGCAAGCGTGTGGTGTTTTCTATGTAGTGTTGTTCACAGGCTTGTTCTTCCTTTGTGTAGTAGGCTTCAGGTGCCTTTATTGTAGCCTCATCAAGCTGCCAGAACCTTTTCAGCTCAGTGCGTACATCATCATGAGCTTGAACAAAGTTGCAGCTGATGTCGCCTTGTACTTGATTTGGACAGTGCCCTGATACTAGCCAGCCAAGCTTGGTTTGGCAAATGATGTAATGAATTTTTAAAAAAAAAGAAAAAAGAATGGAAGAGAAGAGAGGAATTTATTTAACATATGTTGGATATTTATTGTTAGGTATTATTAAGGTGTCACATTGACAAGATGTTCAAATTGAACTTCAAGTTAAGGCGGGGCTCGACCTGTAGTTCAAATAGAACCAATGATTTTATGTATAAATTAGCACTGACCAATTAATAACAAAATTATAAAAAAGGAATACAAGTTTTACTAGAGCCCCTCTACCCTAACACCTTAGGCAAATAGGCTGAAAGAAAAATATGATCTCGGGCGCCAGGCCAGCACTAAAAGAAGATACCGTGGATAGTCAGAGGAAAAGCGCTTGGGTTTTAATCGCAAGGCGGGTATGACAACTGAGTCTGCAGTGGGAGATTAAGGAAACAAAGTGAATTTAGTTCTAATGATAATTATTTATTTTTTAAATAGAAATGTACATTTGGGCTGAAGGCCGTCAAACCTGGTTTTATTTTAAAAAGTTCTAATTAAATTAGGTAGATTGTCTATTATTAGCAGTCTGTAGTTAGGTCTCAGTGTCCCCAAAAAAGTCACAGTAGGTACATGGGTTCAGAAAATAAGAACTCCTAACCACTGGCCGCTTGCCAGAAAAGAGTTTATGCAAAAAACGCACTTAGGAAATCTAAAGTAATATTATTACTACAATTTAGCTTGGAAACTATAGGTAAATAGTTTTAATCGCACAGTAGAAAGTCGGAAAATTGCTACGTGGAAAATTTGGAAAATATAATGTTGGAAAGTTTAAGTCTTGGAAACTTGAGATTATCGCTTGAATAAATGTTAGGCTGGTGAGAGCACCGTGAACATAGAATGCCTCTCCAAAAAAGGAAATGGAAATATAAATCTACATACCGAAAATTATCCGGGTAAATTAAATAAATTATCAGCGGGAAACCTGGGGCCGTCCATCTTGTTATCTTCAGGTAGCAACCACCTCTCCGCACCAAAGTAGAACCCCGAGGAAATGTGGAGTTTTGGAATGAAAATTGGAAATATATAAAGAAAGAAAGAAAGAAAGAAACCCGACCAACAGTCTGGAAAAGAAAACAAATCCGCGATTAACACTTTAGCACTTCTAACCGAGGAAATGACAATGGGAACTGTATGGAAAAGAACGCAAGCTTCCCCATACTTTTAAAAGGAAAATCAAGAACACTCACCGAGTTTCTTTAAATGTAAATAATCACGACGTCTGCATTTTGTCGCAATTTAAGCGAAAAGTTAAGAAAATCTGTAATGGAAAATGCGTAACTTAGGTTAGTATGAAAAAATTTGAAGGTATTTCGAACGAAATTCGCTGCTTCTCCCTGGCGAATAATGGAAATACTTACATAAATGGAAATTGATGACAAATCCCGTCTTCTATATCCTCAGGGACATGCAGAAAATTTAATTAAGAAAATCTGAAAAGACACACCTCGATAAATTTCCACAAATCAGTGCGAAACCGAAAAATAATTTATAAAACAAGTAAAGCTACTCACCAAAATTTAAAATAAACAATCAATCGAATTATTTCACTGTCGATTGACATGATATTCGCGGCCACGCCGCGGAAAAGAAAATAATTACATGATGGAGGCTTTGGTCTGAAGACCCGGAAAAAGAATGAATGAGTCAAGGACTTTTTTTTTTTAATCAAGGAGACAACCAGACAAAAAGGAGCGACATATCAATCTACCTCCGCTTTCGTCCGTGTAAAAACCAATAAATAAAGTTGTGATATGACCACACCATCAAATGAAGAAAGTAGGACATCCTTAGGGAAAAAAACAACTGTCAAGTTCAAAATGTAAACAAAAGGTTCCGAAAACGAAAGAAATTATCAAAATTTAGGTTAATTATGGCTGTAAGCCAATGGAGCGAAATTCCAACGCTACATCACACCCCACCCCAGAAAAATAAAGACTGAAAGTCTTTATGAAAAAATTTCAAAGTATGAAAAAGTATTATATCATGTAAAGCTACTAGACCAGCTAGACACCATCGTCGCTGACTTGAAACCTTCAGACGAAATCAAGAATAAAAAATAAACAAAACTCTAAAATAATATGTAGTGTAGTAGGTGATAATGAAGATCAGAAGGACAAACTCCCGTCACTGACACTATCTTCAAAGAATGTATAAGAAAATATTATGCATATGTATGTAGGATTGATTGATTGATTGAAGACCAGTTAGACACCCTCGTCACTGACTCAAAATGTTCACCAAAACTTAACATCTATAAACTAAATAAAGAACTAGAAAGAATTCAGTTAGACACCAACGTCACTGATTCAAAAAAACTTTACCCCGTAGAAAATCTAACAAAAGATCAGTTTGGCACCCTTGCCACCGACTCTAAGAATAACAACCCTATAGAAAAACTAATTGAAGCTCAGTTAGGCACCCTCGCCACTGACTCTAATTGGAAAGCATAGGATGAATCTAGAAATAGAGTCGCCCCTGAAACAAAAACCAACCCCGATGAATCTAAAAGTAGAACATCACCTTTCAAAAAAAACCCCAATAAAATGAAGATAAGAGACAACGAGACTGGAACAACAACTCACCAGACTTCCATGCACGCAGCTCAGGATATGGTATGAAGGTTCATTACAGCTTCATAATAGCAAAGCTGTAACAAAAAGGTGGAACGATGTGACTGGAACAACAACCTACCAGACTTCCATGCACAACGACCAGAAAAAAATTTAAAAAGTAAGATGAAACAATGTGACTGGATCAACAACCTTCCAGACTTCCATGCACAAAGTCCAAATATGTATGTGTAAACTAACTCAATACCTAGAGCAGCTACGAAAAATATCCATCGTGACTGGAACAACAACCTACCAGACTTCCATGCACGAGGTAAAAGGTATAGAATGGAATGTATATGTATACTAACTCAATACCTAGAGCAGCAACAAAATAACCATCGTGACTGGAACAACAACCTACCAGACTTCCATGCACGAGGTAAAAAGTATGTGAGACCAAAGGCCTCGAAAGGTATTATTGCAACCCTCTACTATCCGGAGAGTGCAATAAATGTTGGTTGATCAGACAACGCCGTCCAAAACGAAGCTGATACAACATGGGAATATGTCAAAATCGAGAAAGTATATGAATGAATGCATGTGTCAAATCCGAGGTTCTGTACAACTTAAACTACGGTGACTAAAATTAAGGTATGTATAGCTAGTTAGCTTAATATTTATATGGACATGAATGTATATTAGCTAGACAGCTAAATTAAAGAGAGGTATATAGAATATAAAATTTTATACAATGTACTCATAAAATTTTATACAAAAAATATATGTACAAAAACTTTCTTATAGTGTTTTAATTTTAGAATGGGAAATATTAGATCCAAAATGTCCTAAGCATTGGAAGAAATTTAATTTAAAATTAGTAATTGTATACAGGGTATTTCTCTTACATTCTTTCTCTTTCAAACGGCTATGTTCCTTTCATACAACATTCATCATCTTTACAAAATCACCTCCTCTACCAGAAGCCGTACTCTAATATAGCAATTAATAATAGTCCAAAAGGTTAGAATGAAAATAAATTTTAAACTTTAATTATGTCTTTAACGTGGAAGCGACCAACTTTCCCATTAGGAAGATTCTTTAAAACATACACGTTATTTGAAATTTTCTCTACAACTTTACATTTGATAAACTTAGGAGCTAATTTAGCCGAAAAATAATAAGCAGCATTAGATTGAACAAAATTACGCCTCCAAACAATATCACCTACACTATAAGAAACCACCTTACGACCCTTATTATAGTTAGACGCGTTACGCTTATATGCGTCCAACAATGAAGAAGAAACTTTCTCAAAGATTTCTTTGAGAACAGATAAGGAATCAGCAAAGGTTTGCCTACTAGAAAAATCAATGGTATCTAAATCAAAAGAATCATTGAAGCGATGCAACGAAGCGTCAATTATCAGTTCTCTACCGAACATCAGAAAGTTAGGAGTAAAATCCGTGGCTAGATTAACACTATTGTTCAAAGCCAACTGAACATGAGGAAGAAACTGAGACCATCTTCTATGATCATCTCTAACAAAGCAGGATATACAAGTTTCTATAGTTTGATTATACCTCTCAACAGGATTATTCTGAGGGGTATATAAGGTATTATAGAATATTTTATTAATATTATATCGATGTAAAAAATGTACAAAATTTTTAGAAATGAACTGTGAACCGTTATCGCATACAATGACCTTGGGAACCCCAAACTTTAGGAATACATCTTTTTCGAGGAACTTTACTACGGCGCGAGTTGTAGCATTGACCAGCGGAAAAATCCAGCAATACTTCGTAAACACATCTACCACAGACAAAATATAACGATGACCAGAATATGTACGAGGTAAAATTCCAATAATATCAATCGAAAGCATCACCATAGGGCGATCAACAGTTTTAGGATTTATCATTGTACCAAAAGGGGGAGCATTAGAATGCTTATAAGCTTTGCATGTATCACATGAATTAACATACTTGCGAACATCATCAAACATTTTAGGCCAAAAATAATGAGCTTTTAATTTATTTAACGTTTTATGAATACCCAAATGACTTGAATTTACATCATCATGATTATTTCGAATAGTATCTAAAATGTTTTCTTTAGGAATAACAATTTTCCAGTCTAAATTTGAATTTAAAGAGTACTTTGATTTGCAATATTTATAAAGTACTTCGTTTTCAACTCTATAATTTTTAAATCGTACAGGATATTTTTGACAATTTATGAAAATATTTCTATACCAAACATCTGTTATTTCATCATCAGGTGCAACGATTTGTATTTCGTCAACAAAAAGTGAAGCTACTTCAATTCTGGAAAGCGTATCAGGAACCACATGTAAAGAGCCTTTTTTATGAATAATGTCAAATGTAAATTGGGAAATTCTAGCAGCCCAACGAGCTAAGCGTCCACTAGGATTGTTTAAACCAAGTAACCATTTTAAACTAGCATGATCTGTAATAACCGTGAATTTCATGCCTTCAATATAAGGTCGAAAATGTTCAATTGAATCTAAAATTGCCAAAAGTTCTCTTTCAGTTGTACTATAGTTTTGCTCACACTTAGATAAAGCTCGAGAATAAAACGCAATAGGATGTTGAGAATGGTCGTCATCTTCTTGACTTAGAACACTTCCTATGCCTACAGAACTAGCATCACAATGTAAAAAGAAAGGCTTCTCGAAATTAGGACACTGTAAAACAGGGGATGATACTAATGATTGTTTCAAAGCAATAAATGCATTTTCAGCTTCAGAGTTCCATATGAGTGAATGTTTTGAATTTTTACTACCACCAGTCAAACGTGTCAAAGGAGATGCAATGTCAGCAAATTTGGAAATAAATCGACGATAATAAGAGCACATACCTAGAAAACTACGCAACTGCTTAACAGTTGTAGGACGTGGAAAATTTTCAATGACATCCAGTTTGGAAGGATCAGTATGTAAGCCATCACCATCAACGACGTAACCCAAATAACGCAATCTTTCTTTACAAAAGGAACATTTTTTGAGATTTACCGTTAAACCAGCCTCCTTCAAGGTTTTATGAATCTTGCGAAGTAAATCTAAATGTGCCTGAAAATCTGTGGAAACCTGTATTAAATCATCTAAATAACAAAATACATGACTGTCGAATTCTGGACCAAACAGTTTATCAACCAACCGTTGTAATTCTGCAGGAGCGTTGGTCAACCCAAATGGCATACGTATAAACTCATATAAGCCTTTGCCGGGGACAACGAAAGCTGTCTTTTCACGGGATGAAACAGCAAGCGGGATCTGTAGAAATGCTTTTGACAAATCGATAGCTGAAATAAATTTTGCATCACGGAGATTATCTAGAATACGTGTGGTATAAGGAAGTGGATATGAATCTTTTACGGTAACAGAATTTAATCTACGCGAGTCCAAACACAATCGAATACCACCATCTTTCTTATCTACTGCTAAGACAGGAGAGCTCCAAGGAGATTTTGATGGTTGGATTATACCTTCCTTCAATAACACCTCAACCTCATCGTATAGTTCTTTTTGTTTAGCAGGACTTAAAGGCCAATATCGTTGTTTAATAGGAGAACCTGTAGTCACGATTTCATGTTCCACAAGATGGGTTAAGCCCAAACCATTCTTTTCATAAGAAATATCCTCATAAAGTTTTATAATTTCATCTAATTGTTCTTTTTGAGAAGGAGACAATTCAGTTGCAGCAGTAACTGCACAAATTTTTATTTCGGAATCGTTCACGAACGTGATATTCTTAAATAGATTATCGGCTAAGCCGAATTGTAGCCAAAAATCAAATCCTAATATAATAGGCGGTTTAAACGAAGGAATTACCATGAAAGTAATAATATGTGTGACCGAGTCGCATGTTATAGGCAAGTCTATGACTCCTAGGATATCCGTCTTCGATCCATCAGCGGTCCGAGCGATCTTACGCAACGGTCTGATCTTGAAACCTAATTTCTGAAACTCTAAGTGTAAATTAGAACCTAATACACAATGATTAGCTCCGCTGTCCAATAAACCAGAGAACTTTTTCTCGCCCACTTGGAACTCCAAGAATGGACGTTGGTCATTGTTCTTGACGAATAGGATGGGTGCAGCATTATGAACTCCAAAAAACACTTTGAGATAAGCAAGCCAATCTTTGAAGTCCTGAGGACGTTCAGGAGAATTTAATTTTAAATTTTCACCAGCCGAAGTTCGTGTCACTTCATGAGTTCGAAATCGAGTTCGACCGGTCCTTATAAGTTTTTTGGACAATTAGCCTCGACAGAAGGGTTACTTTTATCACATTCTAAAGCAGTGACTCCTTGTTTACGGCAACGAAAACACACCTTACCAAGGAATTCTTTACAGAACTTGAAGTGATGACCAGTCTTTTGACACTTCATGCAAATCACTTCAGATTGTACCACATTCGTGTTCGAGGATAAATTTGAATTTTTTGAAATATTTGAAACTTTTGAAATGTTTGAAATTTTTGAAACGTTTGAAATATTTGTCATCGCGGGAGCAGGGGGCAAAAATTGCTCAACCTCTCTACCGAGCCTAGTTAAGGAATCAAGAGAAGTTATATTCCGGCCGATAAGATGTACGGCGTATGTAGGCAAAATGTTGTGACGAATTATTTCGTATAATGTAAGAAAATCAAGAGGGTTCGATAAATTATTGTTGAGGTATGCAATTTCAACAATAAAATTAGCTAAACTTTCAGTAGGTAATTGTTTACGAGTGCGTAACGTAAGTTCGGTTTGGTAATCGAAATCAAGCCGATCGAATTGTTTAAGAAGTTCAACCTTCAATGTATGCCATGAGTGAACTTTTTCACGAATTGTCCTGTACCATTGCAACGCGATACCGTCTAACACCTCAGTAAAAGCCCTGACAATTAAGTCGCTGTCAACGTCTCGTGCAAGTTGAAACTCCTCCAGTCTCTGTATAAATTCTCTGACGCAAGTCGAACCGTCAAATCTTAACTTTGATTTAGTCAAGTCAACATATTTACTTAATTTAGTTGGAAACAAAGCAGTATTTGCATAGTCAGCTCGAGTAACAGAGCTAGAATTCATATTGGCATTAGTAGCTAATGGAACGGTAACATCAATCATGTCCAGATGTGGATGATTCTCCAAAAGATTTAAACTCTCAGGTTCAGATGTAACAATATTTGAAGTTTGAGTAGCCATAGTGTTAGTAGCTTCCTTCTCGTCCTTAGAAACTAAGTCCTTAGAAGACCCTTCCATTATAAAAACAGGTACCAAAAATTCACTGCTTAAAGCTAGTACACAGTTCAAAATAATAATAAGGTAACAGCAAAAACTGTCAAAAAAAGTTATAGCATTATAATTATAACAGTAGAGAACCTTACTTAACAACTACGTTGCTAAATATGCATGTATGTATGGAAAATAAAAGAAAATATTGCGATAATCCAAGCAATCCAAGCAAACTAAAAGTTTAACCTCCAAAAGCAGAACTCAGGAAAAAGTAAAAAAATATAAAGAAATAATGTATGGTATGTATGAATGTAAGAAATATTTCAGGTCCCTGTTCGCTAGGCGTCAGTTGTAATGATTTTTTTTAAAAAAAGAAAAAGAAAAAAGAAAGGGAAGAATTTATTTAACATATGTTGGATATTTATTGTTAGGTATTATTAAGGTGTCACATTGACAAGATGTTCAAATTGAACTTCAAGTTAAGGCGGGGCTCGACCTGTAGTTCAAATAGAACCAATGATTTTATGTATAAATTAGCACTGACCAATTAATAACAAAATTATAAAAAAGGAATACAAGTTTTACTAGAGCCCCTCTACCCTAACACCTTAGGCAAATAGGCTGAAAGAAAAATATGATCTCGGGCGCCAGGCCAGCACTAAAAGAAGATACCGTGGATAGTCAGAGGAAAAGCGCTTGGGTTTTAATCGCAAGGCGGGTATGACAACTGAGTCTGCAGTGGGAGATTAAGGAAACAAAGTGAATTTAGTTCTAATGATAATTATTTATTTTTTAAATAGAAATGTACATTTGGGCTGAAGGCCGTCAAACCTGGTTTTATTTTAAAAAGTTCTAATTAAATTAGGTAGATTGTCTATTATTAGCAGTCTGTAGTTAGGTCTCAGTGTCCCCAAAAAAGTCACAGTAGGTACATGGGTTCAGAAAATAAGAACTCCTAACCACTGGCCGCTTGCCAGAAAAGAGTTTATGCAAAAAACGCACTTAGGAAATCTAAAGTAATATTATTACTACAATTTAGCTTGGAAACTATAGGTAAATAGTTTTAATCGCACAGTAGAAAGTCGGAAAATTGCTACGTGGAAAATTTGGAAAATATAATGTTGGAAAGTTTAAGTCTTGGAAACTTGAGATTATCGCTTGAATAAATGTTAGGCTGGTGAGAGCACCGTGAACATAGAATGCCTCTCCAAAAAAGGAAATGGAAATATAAATCTACATACCGAAAATTATCCGGGTAAATTAAATAAATTATCAGCGGGAAACCTGGGGCCGTCCATCTTGTTATCTTCAGGTAGCAACCACCTCTCCGCACCAAAGTAGAACCCCGAGGAAATGTGGAGTTTTGGAATGAAAATTGGAAATATATAAAGAAAGAAAGAAAGAAAGAAACCCGACCAACAGTCTGGAAAAGAAAACAAATCCGCGATTAACACTTTAGCACTTCTAACCGAGGAAATGACAATGGGAACTGTATGGAAAAGAACGCAAGCTTCCCCATACTTTTAAAAGGAAAATCAAGAACACTCACCGAGTTTCTTTAAATGTAAATAATCACGACGTCTGCATTTTGTCGCAATTTAAGCGAAAAGTTAAGAAAATCTGTAATGGAAAATGCGTAACTTAGGTTAGTATGAAAAAATTTGAAGGTATTTCGAACGAAATTCGCTGCTTCTCCCTGGCGAATAATGGAAATACTTACATAAATGGAAATTGATGACAAATCCCGTCTTCTATATCCTCAGGGACATGCAGAAAATTTAATTAAGAAAATCTGAAAAGACACACCTCGATAAATTTCCACAAATCAGTGCGAAACCGAAAAATAATTTATAAAACAAGTAAAGCTACTCACCAAAATTTAAAATAAACAATCAATCGAATTATTTCACTGTCGATTGACATGATATTCGCGGCCACGCCGCGGAAAAGAAAATAATTACATGATGGAGGCTTTGGTCTGAAGACCCGGAAAAAGAATGAATGAGTCAAGGACTTTTTTTTTTTAATCAAGGAGACAACCAGACAAAAAGGAGCGACATATCAATCTACCTCCGCTTTCGTCCGTGTAAAAACCAATAAATAAAGTTGTGATATGACCACACCATCAAATGAAGAAAGTAGGACATCCTTAGGGAAAAAAACAACTGTCAAGTTCAAAATGTAAACAAAAGGTTCCGAAAACGAAAGAAATTATCAAAATTTAGGTTAATTATGGCTGTAAGCCAATGGAGCGAAATTCCAACGCTACAATGATTGGTTTGTTTTGCCCCAGATGTATTCTACCACTGCCTAGCAGATTCCAAAATACATCAGCACCAAGTAATATGTCAATGGCAGCTGGCATGTAGAAGGTTGGATCTGCTAAAATAACACCTTCTGGGATCTTAAGAGCCTCTACATCAACCTTATGAGAAGGCAGATGACTTGTTATAGTGGGCAAAATATAGTAAACTGTTTCTAAACTGAATTCACTATTTGTGGATGAAACTTTAGCTTTGCAAGTTTTATTTAATTTAGAATGACCATTATTAATGCCAGAAACAGAAGTGTCAATATTATAGCAAGGCAAATTGAGTTTAGAACACAATGCTTCTGTCATGAAGCATGTTGTGCTGCCACTGTCAAGTAAACAGCGAGCTTTATGAGCACCATTATTATTATCATATATGTGAACCAGAGCAGTGGACAGCAGCACTTGGCTGTGACCTACTTGATGTGCTGCTGACAATGAAACCTTAGGGTCAACCATAGGAACAGGTGGTTCGGGCCCTTGCAGACTTGTCTGTTTTACAGGTTCGCTCTCTATATGTATTAGGGTGCTGTGTTTCTTATGGCATACTTTACAGAAACCTTTTTTACATAAAGCGTAGTTATGCCCAGGCTTTAAGCATGTCCTACACAGTTTGTATTGAGCCACATCATCTGCGCGTTGTTTATTTGTCAAAGCTAGAAACAATGAACATTCAAAGAGCCAGTGGTCAGCCTGACACTTGGGACAAATAGGAGTTTTACTTACAGAGTCATTCCTTCCTAGTGCAGTTGCAGCCATAAGTGCTTTCTCTGCTCCCTTATTAAAGCTACCTTGCCTTGGGTTAACATGTGATGCAGCACTGTTTAAGTTCTGCTGTTTGTGACCGTTTGCAGAATTGTGTTGCATCATCTCGAGTATGACCGCACGTTGGCTGAGGAAGTTAAGAAAACTCTCAAATGTTACAGAGGTAAGAGATGGTATGAATTCCTCCCACTGACGACGGACATTATTGTCAAGTTTTGAAGAGGCTATATGAATCAGCAATGTGTCCCATTGGTTTGTGGGTTCATTCAATGACTCCAGGGCTCGTAAGTTCTTGTTGAATGTGTCGACAATATTTCTCAATGCACTAGCAGACTCCCTGACAAATGGCTGTATGTTGAACATCGCTGTGATGTGATTGTTTATAAGCAATCGCTTGTTGTTGAACCTCTCACACAAAAGTTTCCATGCTATAGCATAATTTTTGTTGCAAGTTTCCATGGATTGTATTATTATTGAGGCATTGCCTACCAATGAAGCACGCAAATATTGGAATTTATTGACATCTTCAATATTATGATTGTTGTGTATAAGACTAGTGAAAGTGTCATGGAATTCTAACCACGAGTGGACATTTCCATCAAACTTTGGCAAAGAAATTGTGGGCAACTTACATGGGACCGGCTGACGTATCACCATGCTTGGCAGTGACGCTTCGCTGCCACCAACTGATGATTCCTCCTTGGGCGGCTGTGCCACCAAGGCTTTTGCAATGGACACCGCCGAGTAATACTTATTCTCGAAACTATCCCGTTCAAAGGCGGCGGCATCAACGTCCTCGGATCGCATCTCAATTTGAGTTTGAATTTCGTCAAACTGGCCGAATATCTCCTCCATCCTACTTATGCGCATATGCAATTCGGTTGCTTGAGCATCGGACAATACACCTTTTATGTTGCACACGAAATGATTGAAGCGAGTAAGATGAGATTTTAAAATACCGCGTTTTTTGGTTAAAACCTCATCGGAATCTTTTACCGGTTGACCATCATTGCCTCCTGCCATTTCACAGTTTAGTTTTCACTTTAACACGTAAATTAGGTACCTTAATACACTACAGAACTATGAACTCTGCTTTAATTACAAAGTTCAGTGAAAATAAAAACACACACAGACTAGTTTAAAACTAGAAAACAATGTCAAAGGTGACAGAAATAAAAACTGTGATCCGTAGTTCACAGAGCTATCACGCTTGTTATTTTAAGGTTGCGAAACGCAACTTTCGGAGATAATCTATTAAAATAATATGATTCCCCTTTGTACCGCTTTACACCGCTGTCGAACTTTACTAAACCAAAATGGTCTAGGTACCAAATTCAAATGGTAATAAGAATGGAAATAGGTAGGTACCTAGCAGTTTAGGATTTAGAGTTATTACAACCAAGTAATAAATAAGTACCTAGATAAGGAAGGTAATGGAACGGACTCACTCAGTAGGTAGATGCTGCGTGTAATTTTAAGCCTTCTCCTCGTCCTTATTAGGTATTACGGAATTGGTTGAAGATAAAATAACTCGTTCGGCAACGGGTATGACTGCAGATCGACGCTAGATGCATTGATGAAACGTAACTTGAAGATCCAGGTTCATTAATATCCGGCTCGAAGGACCATGTTCAATATTGGGATATGAAAATTAGGAGTCTTCTTTATGTAGTTCGACGTTTTAATCAATTAATAAAATAATAAAATACATGAAGCGAATATTAAAATAAAAACGATGTTTTCAGTGCGGCTGTAGAAGAGAGACAAAGTCAAAAAATACACAAGCAAAACGCCGCATTTTCGATATTTAAAATAATTGTTTTCTTCTTCAATTTCACCCATAGAGAACGGAGGTCAGCGTTCTGAACAGAGGCCTACGTCCTGCGGTGGGCGCCATATGGCTGATGATGAAGGTTTAATTTTGTATTGTTATTTATAACTTTACATAACTTTTCAAAATAGTGAAGAAAAGTTTTATACAGAGCAGGAAGTAGTATTGCACTCGTGTGCTTTCGGCGAAAACCGAAGCCTACTCTAGAGCCCGAGGTATATTCTAAAAGCTAACAGACTGTAGTTAGGTACTAGAATTGAACAAGGAATGTTGCTTAGACATTTTGAGAGCATAAAGGAAGCAAGATTGACCAAAAAAAATAAATCGAGTGAATGTGGGTGGAAGGGCCGGTAAGGGACGCCCCAGGCGGATATATGTACTTCTAACAAATATGCGATGTATTACCAAAGGGCTGGATAAAAGGTACCTGAAATCGACTTGCGAGCATGCAACGAGTAACGAATCTTGATGAAGAGAAAGAGGTCTGCCAGGATCGTGGCAAGTGGAAAACCCTAGTCTCTGCCTCATCCTCCGGGATACAGGCGTGAGTTTATATAATGTAAGTTTTAAGTTTAACAAGGCGTAAGCGGAATATCAGAGTATCCAACCCGACCTCACCTCTGTAACATTATATTATTGACACCCGGCAGCAACTCAGCCTTTACGGCCGACAATTAGGTGCTTGCCCTGCAGGAGGGCTGTAACGACCGACTTAGTAATTAGTAGGGTTGAAAAACGGTTAAATTCGCACCGTCTAATGTGTTTTTGTGACACCCCTAATGACCCGGGGTGAGCCGGGTTGGGGTTAGCGTATAAACATCCTTGGGTCAGCCTGGTTAGGCTCCGATGTACATTAGTTGGCTGGTTCAATTTGTAACAATATAAACAACATGTAGTTTTGGATAATTTAGAAACACGAATCATAGGGATCAAATCTTATTACGTTTATTTACGTTTCGGTAGTTTTATTTATTAGCATTGTTAAGTTGTCTATATTGACTATTGACTTCTGATTAATTTTTTAAAGAAAAACCTTTTCGTATCATTTTGGCATGAGATAACTACGCGATAGTAGCGGAATTTGCAGTTGTGAAAATTCTAAAATCATAATTTTTTTTATTATAAATATGTCATTATAAAATTACATCGTTTGTATCAAAAAATTTAAATAACTAACAACCCGACTGCTGAGTATTAACTATTTAAGCAAGCAGAAACAATTCCGCCTGCTTAGTAGTTAATGCTCAGCAGTCGGGTTGTTGGTTATTTTTTATATCAGTTTTTTATTTTTGTCTTCTTAGTAATTTTTAATTTTTTTGTTAGATTAGCCTATGACACTCGCGCAAACACGAACAATCGATTGATATCTTATTTCTCAAAATTTGACCATTGGTTACTAAGTTATGAGGAAACATATTCGGACATTCTTACATACATACATACATACATACGAGCCAAATACATTACCCTCTTTTTGGGCTCCACCGCAGGCGGGTTAAAAGAGCTACGAATATTTTTGTATGGGGCCTGGCATAGTTCATAGTGGCGCCCTCTATATTTTTTTCAATATCGTGGAGCATGATGAAACCTAGCTAGATCGATAGAGGACAAAAAAGTAAACAAGAAACTATAAAGGTCACCATGTCCTAAAGTGGCACGTTTAGGAGTTATTGAGCTTTGAAGTTTGTATGAGATTTTTATAAAACTTAACTTTTTAATCATTTTTCACTAAATACTGGACTATATGCTTGGCACCTTTGACTCGTTGCCGATTCTTGACTAAATTGCTAAATAAGCCGTAGAAAAAACACCCAGTTTATTATAGATACCGTATATTAAGGCACCCGAGCGTAGCGAGGATGCTTACAATGCGAGGGTATTACGGGAGCTTTTACCAGAGTTATAAATCTGCTTTTCATCAATCCTATCAGGTAAATAAATAAAATAGTGTATTTAAAGGAAAATTCACAAGATATTTCTTTATTTTAATTACAAATTACACTTAGCTGCTAGACTAATTACAATATACAATTAGGCAAAAAGCAGAACAGACCGTCAAGGAACTTGGATGTGTCCACGTGCAAGCTTATTTTGTTTTAGCTAGCTTGAATTAAGATCACAAGCGAGTGTTGTACACCATTCAAAACTAAAGCAATCACCAGAGAATTTGGAGCGAAGCTAGAACTTCTTGTCAGGTTCCGTTACCGAAGTAAACAACGGGTCCCTGTAAGATGTCATTCTGTCCGAGAGTCACATAGGATTTTCTGAGCTGTTTGAAGAGATAGAGAGTTACTTAGCTAGCCCACCCCAAAGGTGGCTGCAATGCTACATAGTGGTCGTACAGTTTGAAACATCGCATAACGTTGTTAAGGATGCCCAGCTTCATAACTGTGGTTTGGGCCGTTTTGGTGCTGCCGAGTCGGCAGCACCAAAACTCAACTCCATGACAAGAATTTAAAGGCGATCAGATATAGATATCGAGATCTTATCGAGACGAATCTAACGAGCCAAAATACGATGGGTTTCCGGTGTTTTATCACAGAGTTCCATTGACCACCTAACAGCTCCATCGTCAGGTCATCATTTCCATCATAAGACCCTGACTATAAAGATCTTATCGAGATGAATCGGACGAGCCCAAATACGATGGGTTTCCGGTGTTTTATCAAACTGTCCAGGTGTCAAACTGACATCTGGAAACTGACAAATGTCAAACTGGCACCTGTCAGAGTGACATTTGCTAGGATCTTGTTCATGATATATGGCCCTCCACTTATTATGCCTTGAGAAGAAAATTGGGGTCTTGAGCTACGGGTAAAGAAATGTATGGAACTCAGTCGATTAGCCAAAAAACGAACGGGTAAAGATGCGTCTAGTGAATAAAAGGGCTAGAAACTAAAGCGATATTGCCTACCTACTACGTATTTATGTTAAAAACATGGTTGAACATGGTTTTACACACAGCAGCGGTTTAAGTTTCTAGCGATATGTACCTATCTACATTATTTATAGGTACCTACCTACCACCTAAACCTATCTATATTAATTAAACTGTAGGTTTTATATTGACATGTTTTGAATTTTAATCGAATTGAACGAATTGGATGCATGAATAATACTATAATTTCATGTATATATGTATGTAAGTAGGTAGGTACCTACTAGACATAGCTACCCAGACTTTAAAAAACATCAAAGTAGGTTTGAATCCCCGAGAAAACTCATATTAAGTGACAAATTCAGTGATGAAACTCAGTTAGTGGAAATTCCATACAAACTTCAAAGCTCAATAACTCCTAAACGTGCCACTTTAGGATATGGTGACTTTAATAATTTCTTGTTTACTTTTTTGTCCTCTATCGATCTAGATAGGTTTCATCGTGCTCCACGACATTGAAAAAAATATAGAGGGCGCCACTGAGACTATGCCACTAATCTTCGTGGCTCTTTAATATCCTACGATCTCGGTAAAACCGGCGAGTTTTTAGTTGAGTGTGAATCGTAATATTATTCACACTCAACGAAATTTTTGTAAAATTTGCCGGTTTTGATAACACTGTTACATTTTTATAGAAACCTAGAAAGAGTGTATGAATTACAAATCAACTGAAAATGTTACTTTTTGATTAGAAAGCAAAATTTTGGTAGCCATATTCTTCTGGAATTAATAACTTTGTGAACCGAATCTCTAGGGAAATTCATGTTTATAATCCGATACCAAAAAACGGACAAGTGCGATTCGGACTCGCCCACCGACGGTTCCGTACAAAGTAGTCTCGCAGTTTTTCCGAGCTTTTTCCGAACTTCAACGACAAATTTTTTTATGATTTAATTACACATGTTTTCAGTTTTTTCCCTGTACTTGTAGTATACGATGATATTACTTGCCAAATTTCTACCTAGAGCTAAATTTCAGACTAGAACCAAAAGTTCATGTTATTGTTTGATTTTCATCTCTCCAAGTGTACCACGATCTTTAGCCGGCAAGCTCGTTTGGCCAAAGGTTAAGTTTGTTTGTGGCTACGTTAATTTTTCCATTGGGCTTGGCAATGCCTGGTTTTTTATGTTCACCCTTTTTTAGTCGCTTTAAGCGTAATGAGTTTGCGTATGGTATGGCTTTGCCAAGCCTTTTGTAGGATATCAAAATGAAATTCATGCAAAATTTCAAATAAAAAGAGTAAAAAGCGTTTTATTCTGAAAGTACCTCATTCACAAAAAAAGCCACGGGACTCTCGTTTAGAGCCTGAAACCGGATGTGGGAAAATTTTTCATCGAAATGAGCTGTTTTCAGCACAAATTCACAAAGCACTTCATAGATGGCGCTTATAGGCGTGCACATACAAGAACAGGGACACGTCTGTCAAATTTTGCTTAGCGCAGATTAATTTTGACAGCCGTATTCCGGTTCTTCTATGGCCACGCCTGTAAGCGCCATCTATGGATTGCTTTGTGAATTCGTACTGAAAACGGCTCATTGTCGAAATTAATATTTTGTTGCTTAAATTACAAAAAAAATATAACACGATTACGTCAGTAATGCGCTAATATACAAAAGTTTACGTCCATGCTACTAACCTTTGAGAAGTGCCCCCGTGATTTCTATAATTTTCGTGTAACAAGTAAAAAGGAATGTAAGAACAAACGAAAACTACAGAAATCATTGTTTGCGTTGGACTATCCATATCACAACGGGTCGGCAACGTGTGGGCGCAACGATACAAACTAAAGTATACCTTAAATAGAAACCACAATACAAGTACCACGTGCGGCCGACGGGCACCCGACGAACTTCGAAAGTATTTAAGAATTATTTTAGATTAAAAATCGTGCCTCCCGCACGTCACGTTTGTAATGTGGATAGACTTTTAGACAGAATATTTAATTTTGTCCCTCCGATAACTGTCATACATTTACGCCACTGACCTCCATGAGTAGGCACTATCTATACTATCTATATGTAACTTACTATATACAAGTATTATAGAAGAAGAAGAAGAAGAAAGACATTTTTTGTACCAACAAGACACATCACAGAAACAAAATAAGCACATAAGTAACATAATATGCACAACAACAGAAAGAAAACTAAATACACAACAGACAAAACGAATAAATAAAACAGGACCATAGATGTAGCCTGTGGTGTATCTACGTTGCCACAAAAGGCAGCTGACTCAGCGTTGTGCTGAGGAAGTGATCCCTCAGCGCTGATTTTCAGTCAGTGCCTACGGTAACTCATAATTGTACTACGAAGTGCGTGCCGTGGTGCATTTAAAAGAAGAAACGTTTGTTTAGAATGGACCAGGTCAGGTGGACATAGGCGATAGGTTAAACCGTTTAACACGCGAAAGTAGCCGCGGGTACTGCTAGTAGCGAATAAAGGAAGCTTATGCCTCGTTTTCGAGCATAGTTTCGTGCTTCCTTGCTGAGAATGAGCAATTTCGTCAGTGATCTTTTCTCATTGCTCTCGACTATAATATGAAAAGCAGCTATCACGGGGGCAAAATATATTGAGTAGCTGGCAACCAATGTCATAAAACACTGACTTGTAAATGAATGTAAAAATCTGAGGTAATAAAATGAAACCTTAAATAATTCATTCAACACGCCGTAAAACCCCGGGAGGGCGGAAATAATAGTAAAAATCAAAGGTAAAGCTCTACAACGCTCCCTATATCAGCCTTGTGCCGATAAAACCGCACCTAAGGACCTCGTAAACAGTAACCGCGCGTATGTTTATAATTTTACGACCATAAATATGTGAGGCAACCACAGAATATCTGAGTATAACACTTTTTTATTTCCGAAGGAGTAAGCACACTCTCTTTCAGTGGATTCGGCTTTTCGGGTTGTAGTGCATTGTTGAAACGTTGGCGTCAAATTCGGAGGATGTGATGGGACTTGGGTTGCCAACCCTAATATATAATACAGTATCCTACTATATTAGGGGCTCAAATACTATACTTCTAAAAAAAAATATAGTGGGCGAAACTACTATATTTTGTGAAAAGCGGAACCCAGCCTTAATCTTTTTCTAAAGCTCGCTCTTCAAGTCTAAGTCCGTGAATCGCGCGGCACGACTGCCGCTATTTTTTACCATTATTTTGCCATCTACTATATTTTTAGAGGTAATAGCTTCGAAAATACTACATTTGTCAGAAACAAAGTTGGCAACCCTAGATGGGACTATAGGAGTCTAAAGTAAAAGCGACATTAAGGGTGCTATACCGCTGTATAGATAGATATAGCATCCTTAATGTCGCTTTTACTTTACACTCCCATCCTATCAAAATCTATGGGATCAACTGATATAAGAATACTAGAAATGTAAACTGTTTTTTATAGGAATATAATTTTGTTATCACAGTTACCACGAAGTTTGGCAAAACCAATTTTACTTAGGATAAGAAAAACTCTAAAACAGAGCACTTTTCAAAGTCGAAAAGAAGACAAAAAGGCGGATGGGCTTGTGTTGGGTTACACGGCCGTTGGTTAATTTTCAGTTGCTTTATTAGCATAATTATTTGGCTTAAACTGCAAAGAATGTGTTACGCGGCAATGGCGTCATCTAGCGGCACGAATCAAGAGGCTCTGAGTAATGGCTACTTTTTTCTACTTAACGATAAATAAATTAATTGCATACCAGAAGTAATTACAGAGTTACAGCCCTCGCCGACGAGGTGTCGGTTTTCGTTGCATGCGTTTTTGGCAACTGACCCTCTACTGAGTCGGTATGCTGCTGCACCTATGCTAAGTCAAAGCCCTTTTGCATTTGCCGCACCCACAGTACACACACTGGATAAGGCATTGCTGTGTGTCTCATTTGTAAATGTTATTTTATACTTTGTATGTGCTCTTCCGTGTGGCGCCGGATTAAGAATAGCGTCACTCCATTTCCTTCCGTGGATGTCGTAGAAGGCGACTAAGGAAATCAATTGCCAGGAGACGGGCAGCAGCGTCTTCCTGAGATTCCAACCGCATACTGCGATCGCCAACCCGCCTGCCAAGCGTGGCGATTATGCCAAAACCCCTCATGGTTATGAAAACCACGAAGGAGGCCTATGTCCTGCTGTGGGCGTCAAATGGCTGATGATGATGATGTGCTCTTACTACTGTATTATGGTTTTTATTGCGTGTGTGTATGTAAATGCAAACAAATAATTCACCTATCTATCTACTACCGAACTGAAAGAGGTTTCACGTGAACATTAGAAAAATATCTTAGCTTTGTGTGCACGGTTATGTTCATTATGTTCGATGTTCATACTCATTCTGTTTTATGTGAAAATCACACCGACGTAACGCCAACACCAAATTCTATAAATTATTCCGAGTCTACGAAATATTATACGCACGGTTGCTTTCCCGGCCTCTTCCCTGATTGAAAAACAAACATTATTATCATGCAGAGAGATCCGACCGAATTTCACCGGTTCTTCCTTTGACCTGATAAAAAAAAGAAAACCGACTGCTAAAAAGTAATTAGCATGGCCTAGATGCGTCTGAACTTAGCAGATGAATAATTCTTCCTCTCATTGTTTTTCTTGTGGGTAAGTTGATCTGAAGTTGACTCTAGGTCCCCTTTGGCTAAGAATTGCAACCGATAGGAAGCAGTGGAAGACGTTGGACGAGGCCTATGCCGTAAGGCACACCAAACTTAGGGACTTATTATGATTAGTGTACTAGGTTTAATTAGTAGCAAGAAAAAACTGTTAAAATTTTAGAATAAAAGGCTTTATTATTATTATTATAAGTTAATTTGGTCAGCTTGCTGATGTTGAAAATTGAACAGACTCATCCAAAACATAGCAAGGTTCTTGGGTCAGGTTGGTAACTTTTTAAGGAAGAAAGAAACAACGTTCTGTGTAATCTCGGGACACCTTATAGAAACAAACAATATTATAGCTGACGTCCGCAACTCTGTTTTTTTGTTCGAACACCTTTCACTTGATTAGACAAAATTGGCCCGGACGTTTAGTCTCTGCGTAGTCGTACAGAAACATACATCCACACATACGAGCGAAACACATAACCTCCTCCTTTGAGTCGGGTAAAAGGAGTGGGGCGAAAAGAAAAAAGCCTTTGTGAGAGAATTTCAAACGGAAAAGGCGGAAGTTCTTAAATACTTAGGTATAAAATCGGCTAAGTTTCTTTGGGCAACTTTTCTACTTAAAACTTTTCATTGGGCAGTTTTGAATTTCCAGTTAATAATTCTACTATTTGGCGGAAGAGCTGCAATTGGGGGCGACGCAAATGACAGGCTTATCTTACCTAAGTGTCCCTGTTCGAAAGTGAGATTGTCTCACAAATGGTCAAAGAAAATGTAATGTTTGAAATTTTTGTTTAAGTCTTTCATTGTTTCTGTGTTCTAATAAAATATCATCAATACATAGGTATAACAAGTAATCAGAAACACACGAAACAATTAAACAAGAAACCAATCCCTGGGTGGACAATGCAGCGGTAAAATGGCCTTGACCTCAGTATACGCTGCGTACACAAAAATGATTACATATTGACCATCTATAAAAATAGGTGGATTGACAGATCGAATTGGTTTTTAATTCCGTAAAATGGCCTTGACCTCGGTATACGTTGCGATCACAAAAATTATTAGATATTGACCATCTATAAAAATAGACGTATTGACAGATCAAATTTGTGTTTAATTCCGTAAAATGGCCTTGACCTCAGTATACGCTGCGTACATAAAAATGATTACACATTGACCATCTATAAAAATAGATGGAATGACAGATCGAATTGGGTTTTTAATTCCGTAAAATAGCCTTGACCTCAGTATACGCTGCGTACACAAATATGATTACACATTGACCGTCTATAAAAATAGATGGATTGACGGATCGAATTGGGTTTTAATTATTATCCCTAGGTTATGATATGAATTATGATGCTCTTATCTTGGTTCTATATCATTGGACGGTTTCAGATTTGACAACCGTGCCGACATGATATCATCGGACCAAAACAAATCAAACTGTTTTTATTTAAAATAACACAGAACGTGTGTCTTAATGAACATTAGAAGTAAACCTAGGTATCTATTCCAAACTAAACAATTTTGGAGAAAAATTTAATAAAAAAAAATTCAAACTTAGTCTTTTCAAATTTGACCCTTATTAAACAGAGTTTACATATTATTCAAAAACTTAGAAATTGAACAAATGGTTTTTTGTTTTTCGTTATTTCAATAACACGTTGTATATAATAGGAATTTCTCATTTTGTTTCGAAGCTGGCGCGAACTTGGCGCTGTGAACTTTATCTCGCTTGATATTCTTGAGGCGGGCGCCAATACTGGAACAACTTGTGAGGCGATGCTGCAATCACACCGCGTCAGTGCGCAGGATAACACCGTGAGAAAGCCTTAGGAGGAGAGTTTATGTAGATAGTATAACTAGACCATAAATTTATGTAGACTGGATATCACATGAACCTCTACAAGCGTGCATTCTGCTTACCTTATGTAATGTACTCTTGTAAACTACTGCTACCAGCTGACAGTTAGTAGATTAAGAGATTGTTAGCGTACGAGAAATCGGAGGTGAATTACGCTACGGGCGACTTGCAACTAAAACGTAAAAAGTTGACTGAACCATTTTTTTTGGCATAAATTGGTTATTCATTCATTCATTGCAACAATTACGTCATGTTACCGGGGTTGATGGTTGGCACGCGGTTATTAATTTCTCTCTCTCTGAGAGTTAAATAGCTGCAATAGCACCTATATAATAATATCTTTTTTTACTGGCTGAGTTCCAAAAAGTTAAACTTGGATTTCAAAAACGTTAACATCTTAGTAGTAAAATTGCAGTGTTATTTATAAAAACAAGATTCCCCTAAAACAGTCCTCAGAGGCAGTTTAAATAATCTGTGGCTCCGTTTTTCCCTTTACCAGAGACTGTCTAAATTGCCTCTGAGAAGAGCTTTAAGGAATCGTGTTTTTATAAATAAGACCGTACGGGTTTCAGCAGTATTTGGATTTAAAACAGTCTCCTTTTATGACGTAGGTGTTGGAAAACCGACCGTTAATCCATCTACCATCGGCGCACCACTTGCTAGACCAAACGCTCTTTTGTATCGCTACTCCCAGTGGAATAAGATACAGTGTGGCGTACGTAGTTTACTTTATGCTCTTTATAGTTGGGAAATAGAATTTTATTTTAATATTCACTCCCCGGGAAACCGGTGCGAGGCGGTTCAAGTCGGCGCGGCGCTAACCAGTTGAAACTGGCTCCTGTGCACCGTTTGGGGTTTAAACGATTTCGAATGTGGCTACACGCGGCGTTTGCTATTGAAAAATGTGAATATTTCTAGCGTTCCGTGTGGACATTAAAGTGGTGCTTAAAGTGAGCTTATTTGGTAGGAAATAAAACCTGTAAGTAGGTATTACGGTTCAATTTTCTTGTATTTTTAAAACCCCGCAGTTAAAGTGCGATAACTCGTTTAGTGTTATTGAAAACTCGACTGGGTAGCGTTGTAGAAGAATGATTATTATTATAGAATTTTATTGTTTACTGTAGTTGGTTTCTACTAATGCATACTTATTGCAACCCCGCCTATTAATTTATGAACGAAAATGTGGCGGTGCAAGAGTTTTAAAATTCATGGAGTCTACAAGTTTGGTAGGATCTTAAATAAATGATAATGTGTATAATTATTGACCCTGTCGGAAAGAGCAACAGCCTTATATCTAAATTATTAAAAAATCTTATAAATAAACTTCCGATACCTATTGGAACTGTTAATTCTTAACAATTTAATCTTAAAACTAGATAATCGTAATTTAAAATAGTGTTCTTATATATTTAGTTATTTTTAATGATAAATAGTGAATACCATTAATTTATGACTGTAAATTCAATTCATTTATTTCAAATACAAAAATTCATACAAAGTTGTTAGTGATCTTATTCTAGGATGCCACTTGAATATGGCAACAATGCTTTATGTAGGCACAATCTACCTTATCGGCGAGCGCTTGCGCACTATTGCTTAATGCTTCGGTCACACATAGCCACTAATCGCTGCGAGTGCCTAATCGCCGCAAGTATTCGCAGTGTGTGACAGGACAGGCTCATCGTGCGAGTAGATTCAATTGCCGCGAGCTGAAGCCGCCGCAACTAGAATTGAGCACGTTTAATTTTACTTAGTGTCGAAATTCCCGTGTAGAACTCACTGTGTGTGACAGGCAGGCAGCGAGTTGCCGCTGCGACTAGTGATCGCGGCGAATGCACTCGCAGCCAGCGACTAGTGGCTGTGTGCGGCCGAAGCGTACAGTCGTCAGACGAATATACCTACTTATCTATGGTAGTCAGTGCGCGCGTGAGCGAACATGCCTGATGCGCTGCAGTAGCGGAACGGCCGCAACAACGCCCTGAGTGCATAGTTGTATTGGACGCTGAGAGCCCCAATCGATTTTCGCATATAGTTCATCCACAGGCAGCAGGAGTAGAAGGAGGTATATTGTGCTCTAAATAGCGTTATTTAAACGTCCCTTGAGCATCGCGTAGGCTATCATATTGGCTCTAACCGACAGGGCACTCCGTTCCTTGTCAATGTCATTATGGAGTACTTATGTATTATTGTATTATACATATTACTTAAGTTTACCTTCTATTACAGTATATGATAAATAGTTTAGGAGTTAGGATATTATGCAACGAAAATATTATTATGCAATAGATTTAGCACCGAACGATTGTTGTTATCTTTGCATGTACTTTTTGGTTTCAAAATAAACCATTTAATAATTCTTTTACAGTAATTATAATAATAAATATTGATGAGTAGGTACTGTTTGTATAAACTCGGTACGGGCGGTAATCCACACAGACTAATTAGAGATTTGATTTAAGCAGAGTCCATAGTTGTATGTAATTAATTGTACATGGATAATTCCCTTTACTGAGCTTACACAGACAGTATTTGCCGACCGTATTACTCACGGGCAAAACGTCTCCATGTAATAGAAACAGTTAGTTATAGAAATTGTAAAACCAAGAGCATCTGCCAGCAAACTGTTATGCAGTTTGGCAGAAATACAACTTTGTATTTTTCTGTATTTCCCTGAATAAAAATCTTCATTTATTCACTCATGTAGGTATATTGGCTCTACATTATTGGCCGTATTTTATTTATCCCGCAAAATGTTTGTGGCTCTACTGTATTAGATTTTCACAAAGTTGAACTGGCATAGAAAGGGACTGAATATCAATGGTGATTTCTTGACCAAGCGAAGATTTGCGAATGACATAGTCATATTCTCAGAAAACTCCCAAGACCTCCAAGATATGATGCAATCAGTATGTGACGTAAGCAAAACTACCGGGCTAGAAATCCACATCTCTGAAACTAAAATAATGACCAACTCTGTAGAATTACCAGTCATGGTCGATGGAGAACCAGTTATGTTACAGAATATGTCTACCTTGGTCAAAATATGTTTTCCTTCCAAAACAGCTCTACAAAGGAAATTGAATGTAGAATTAAGTTAGCATGGAATAAATACTGGAATCTGAAGAAAATATTTAAAAGTAACCTAAATGTAGCGCTGTAACAGAGAGTGTTTAATAGCTGTATTCTAACATCGCTCACTCATGCCTGTCAAACTTCGGCTTTAACAAAGGAAGACGAGAAGAGGCTACAGGCCTGTCAACGAGCTATGGAACGGAGTAAGCTCGGGAAGTCCCTCAAACACAGAATTTGCAACACCGAAATTCGGGAACAAACTAAAGTCACGGACGTTATAGAGACCGCACGAAATATGAAGTGGAAATGGGCAGGTCATGTGACAAGGCTAACTGACGGCAAATGGACTAGGAAAGTCACATAATGGTACCCGCGAGGCCTCATAAGAAGACGAGGCAGACCTAAAAATCACCAGGCATTTGACGCCCACTGCAGGAAATAGGCCTCCTTCATGGTTTTCATAACCTTGAGGGGTTTTGCCATAATCGCCACGCTTGGCAGGCGGGTTGGCGATCGCAGTATGCGGTTGGAAACTCAGGAAGACGCTGCTGCCCGTCTCCTGGTAATTGATTTCCTTAGTCGCCTTTTACGACATCCACGGAAGAAACCATCGTGAGGAAACCTGAGTGTCTGGGCTATTCACATAACCGCGGTGGGCACGCGTGGTGATTAAGCCCATACTCTCTCTCTGAGAGAAGGCCTGTGCCCTGCAGTGGGACGTATATAGGCTGCTTATGATGATGAGGCATTTCAAGAAGATCAAATCGCACGATGCGCCGAGTCAAATTGCACGGGTTTGGTCAGTATACTGCCAATAGTGTTAATGAAATAACCATTACCGTTTTCGAACAAAAACTTTCGTAAGCACTACATTTTATTGAAGTAAGTGAATCCAGAATTAAGCTAATAATCATGACCGTATTAATATTACTCTATTGGACAGTCAAAGCCTCACCCCTCAAGTGTAAAAGTATGGAATATTAGATTACCAGTCAAATTCGCTACTCTGCAGAGGCGCTCTCTCCCAAAGAGAAATCTTCCGAGCACGGGCGTGAAGAGGCAATAAGTAAATCTGCATACATGCATACGTGGAGCGCTCATTGCAGCAGCCACCAGCTGCGCGGTTATTTAGACGTGCGTGCCGTTGCTTAGGCGGTAGGGGCACTGCGCTTTGCGGTTTTACAAGAGACTACCACCATTCGATAAAGTTGTTTGGGTCTATTTTAAGTTCACAGCAGCCTCGAAAGTGTGGCGTTTTGTTTTTGTGTAAGTGATGAATTCCAATTAGTGTTATACAATCATTGTAAAATGTATCAATCAATCAATCATCATAATAAATAAATAAATAATTATTTTTAAATGTAATTCTTATTTAATACAAATGGAAATAAAGTTAAGTAATCAGAATATCTCTACCAAAAGTATTAATCCAGACCTCGGCGTAAAAAGATAGGAGGACCGAGATGGTTCATCATCAACATCATCAGCCATTTGACGCCCACTGCATGACATAGGCCTCCCTAGTGGTTTTCATAGCCATGAGGGGTTTTGCCATAATCGCCACGCTTGGCAGACGGGTTGGCGATCGCCGTATGCGGTTGGAATCTCAGGAAGACGCTGCTGCCCGTGTCCTGGTAATTGATTTCCTTAGTCGCCTTCTACGACATCCACAGAAGGAAACGGAGATGGTTGGCGTGATAGAAAGAAATGTCCAGCAGTGGGCTCGGTTTATAGATAGATAGACAGCACAAGAGGCGTTAAGTAAATCTGCAGAGGTACATGCGTACGTGGGGTGCTCATTGCAGCACCCACCAGCAGCGCCGGTTATTTAGACGTGCGTGGCGTGGCTTGGAAGGTAGGAGCACTGCGCTTTGCGGTTTTGCAAGAGACTATGATGAGACGCTCATAAGTTTTCAAACAGAATAGATGTCCCTTAAAAAACAAATAGGTTTTTATCACGCAAAATTTTCCTTATTTCTCTCTATTACAAAAACCTATTTACCCTTCCTTCCAAAAACCTATTAAACCTGTCCTCAGCATGGGTTCATCATCATCATCATCATCATCATCAACCCATTATGTCCCCACCGAGGGGCACGGATCTCTTCCCTGAGGAAGGTATAGGCCATACTCCACCACGGGGGCCAAGTCCGGATTGGTGGAGGCTTGTAGACTAGTGGCTCATCTACTGTCAGAAGTTGTCAAGCCGCCCTAAGGCCTCTGACTTAGCTTAACGACTGCCATCTATCGACGGCAGCCGGCACCAACAGCTTAACGTGCCTTGCGAAGCACGGAACCGCTCGGAAAAATGCTACTAGCGTTAGGCATAGACGGCGACCCATCCATGCACTGAACGCGCCCTGTGTTGCTTAACCTTCGTGATCGTTTTAAGATCACTCAGGCAGCCGGGGCTACGAGCGATTAGTACCACAAAAAGAATATATTCTCTCTATTACCCACTTATTTAATTTATTTTGTGTCAAAACAACTGTAAATACACTTTTTTAATCTGAACGACAGGTAACCGTCCCGATTTTCATCTTAACGTCCTGGTACTAATTTCTAAAGGCGAGTGTATCCAAGTATCAATCCTTACTAATATTATAAGCGCGAAAGTTTGTATGTGTGGATGGATGTTACTTACTCTTTGACGCAAAAACGGCTGAACGGATCCGGATGAAATTTTGCACAGAGATAGATTATAGTCTGGATTAGCACAAAGGCTATTTTTTATCCCGAAAAAATACACATTAAAATTATCACGCGAACGAAGTCGCGGGCAATAGCTAGTAATAATTATAAAAATGTAAGGTTTGTTATTACAGATTTTTTTTATTTGTCATCATAGTATTATATACCTGTCATTAAAACGTTGTAATTGCAACCAGCTGATTACAACAATTATTACATTACATCATAAACTATCAAACTCAATTGTAAAGAAAGAAAGAAATCATTTATTGGAGTTGAAGATACCCTGCGCTTAGTTCGGCAATTAGTAAACAGATAGTATATTAGGTTGTTTCATATCTATATCTTCTATACTAATAATAAATCTGTAAGGGTCGGTCATGGAGTAAGTTAGTTTGTTTTCAGAGATATTGTGTTTATAGGCTCAATATATGATACTGAAACTAATTTCACGATTTTTAGATTTTTTTTCTGTATGTGTGTATGTATGTATGTTCCTCCATAACTCTTAAACCAATTATCCGAATTTGATGAAATTTGATATAAAAACATATAGACATCTGGGACACAGGATAGGCTATTTAAATTCTAGCTCCAGTTATGATAAGACGTGGCCCCCATACAAATGCTGCTTCGTAAAAATCGAAATGTACGCGAACGGAGTCGCGGGCACAGCTAGTACACAATAAAATGTATTTTGCTTTTAAACTCTGTGGGTACCATAGTCACCCCACAGTTATGCAAATGGGAGACGTTTGCTAACAAGCTCACAGAGAAACCTAGCGTGTTGGCTGATTTGCGTTGTTGTACAAATTGTACAAAACGAACAATGTTGCGTAATGAATGACACGCCTAGACCACATGTAACAATATCCACAGATCTTAAACTCAATAAAAAGATAAAAGTACCCGAAACGACTAATGAATGTTGATGAAGCGAAAAAGGTTCGTTAGGACAATCATCATAATCATCATCATCAACCATTTGACGCCCACTGGAGGACATAGGCCTCCCTCATGGTTTTCTAACATGAAGGGTTTTGCCATAATCGCCACGCTTCTTGGCAGGCGGGTTGGCGATCGCAGTACGCGGGGAATCTCAGGAAGACGCTGCTGCCCGTCTCCTGGTAATTTATATTCTTAGTCGCAGGTGTCAAATCTTGGTCTCTCCCTACCCCCCCGGGATACAGTAGGCGTGATCTTAGAAATGTATGTTGAACTCAATATAAAGTAAACTGGACAAGTGCGAGTAGGACTCTCGCCTAGAGCGAGAGCTTGGGCTTGGAGTGCATACGTATGAACTCCTATATATTCCCATTGCACTGTGAATCTTTGTAATTTTTTATGTCATATGCTCTAAACGTGCAATTAAGAATATTCTTATGTTATCTTTAATTGTTTTCTGGTGTTCAAACATGACTTTGTTTTTATGTAGTTAATACCCTAGTAGTAGCAATACCCCTCGCTAACTGTGAAGGAAAACCTCGTGAGGAAACATGAGTGTCTGAGCTATTCACATACCTCAGCGCTTGAAATGGCAAATCCGCGGTGAACACGCGTGGTGATTAAACCCATATTTTCTCCCTGAAAGAAGGCCTGTGCCCCACAGTGGGATGTAATAGGCGGCTTACGCATGTACAAAAATGAATGTTCTCATGTTATAAAATACAATTGTAAAGATAAGTTTCGTAATTGCTTTTTTTGTGGAATAAGTAACTGCATTTTTTATAACTTTTGTGGTTGTACATAATTGGTTATAATTGTGTTAAGAATCCCGCCCATTACTTTTCCAATTTGTGTTATAAGACTTATGAGAAACAGAGGTACGTGTTTCTCGTACACAAACTAACAATTTGTTAATCCGCTGTCAACTGCTAGCTGGTGGCCAAAGTGCCTACAAAAAAAAAAAACTGACATTGGTTAACAGAAAACTAATCGATTGTTAGTATACGAGAAACCGAGAAGAGGTACATCTCATAAAAAAAAATATGTTTTTGGTCCTGAGTTTGATAACACTAAATGCGACACACAGTTATTTCGTTTAATTGGTATATCCGTACACGTGCATCGAAACTTAGCAGAGGTGGCAAGACTGGCAAGCGACACGAGGATGATAAATTTAATTACGGACGGTTCGTCAGATATAGCTTGATCCGTGGGATGGATGACATTGTCTTCAGTACATTTCACTGTATTAAGATATATATAAGATAAGAGCAAATGTTAAGAAGCTACACGGATTCAATAGTGCCACTAATAAAAAAAAACATATCTTCTCTTGCAAATCGATTTTGCATAAAGTATTCTGTTATCTCAACCGTGTAATAGCGATTTTTAGGACCCAGAACCGAGAACCTAGTATGCAGAACCTGGGACTAGATAGACTAGACAGACTAGCATATCTGTTTCTAGTGGATATGCTACATTGTCCAAGGTTTATGGTCTTAGGATCTCTGTTACTTGTAATGAAAATACTGTTAATGTGATTAAGATAATGGAAAGACGTTCTCTTAAAGAATATTACATAATATTTTTCCATCGTTATGGAACATCATGCATGGAGCCTCTTAATCGGACATCTTTCTCACCCAGGTATTGAGTTATCGCGAGCTTTTCTAATGTCATCTATTTCCTACTTTCACCTCTCCACAGCCTACGCAAGTTCAAGGAGGAGAGCTCGAGGCAGATCATCCGCTAAAAGAAGTGACTAGCGTCCCTATTCTGTAACTGTTCCCCTTCTTAAGGCCGGGTTCATTTGCATGGGACTTATTGCGCTGCGCGAGCGAATAATTGGAGGAAAAGCAGGCATTTTACAAATTACAGAAATACAAATCATTGTAATAGAATTTTGGCGACCGACGTCACTAACAGTGATTGTCATTTTGGCATATTTTTTATTATTCAGTACCTACAGCTCAAATAAAACCACATCTAGTTATAATTTAGACTCATGATTTCGATTTTTTTATGCTTATAGCATATTGATACTTTAAAAAATCATAAAAATAATGACCGACGACCCTAGATAGGACATTGGATAGTAATATATATATATTTCCAGATTTTAAATACTAACACCATGAGAGAGTAAAATGTATTTTAAAACATCTGTTTTAGGAGCACAGTCGGAGAACCCAGCCTTAACGCTTCCAAAGTGTCAAGACGTTGTAGGGTATTCATTTGTACAAATGTACGGCGGCTCCCAGTGGGAACCGGACCCACGACCTCCATAGTAATCAGACGTGATATCGCTAGACCAACGAGGCAGTCAATTTGACAGTCAGATGATTGGAATCGCTCAGGATTTGGTGCGCGTAATGTAGGAGCTGGTTTACTACAACCCGTAAGCCTTCCTCCAATCCCTTTTTGCTTATTTTTTATTTAAGCCGGGTTTTGACAGTCTTAGTATGCTCGGACCGTGTGCGTACAGTTCTAAGCCGGGTTTTGACGGTCTTAGTATGCTCGGACCGTGTGCGTACAGTTCTAAGCCGGGTTTTGACGGTCTTAGTATGCTCGGACCGTGTGCGTACAGTTCTAAGCCGGGTTTTGACGGTCTTAGTATGCTCGGATCGTGTGCGTATAGTTCTAAGCCGGGTTTTGACGGTCTTAGTATGCTCGGACCGTGTGCGTACAGTTCTAAGCCGGGTTTTGACGGTCTTAGTACGCTCGGACCGTGTGCGTACAGTTTTATTTGATTATGACGACGATCATTGCGCTCGGAACGAGTGCGTCGTCATAATCAACTAAAACGTATTAAGTCTCGACACGAAATGGGCGTTTTTTTTTTCTTTTTTATATTTTGATTTCTTTGTGAAGACTTTGAACTAGTGTGAACTAAATGAAGTTTCTATCTACAGCAATTCAGAAACAATATACAAAAATCCACAGAACAAACAAACAACAATGATAATCAGGTATCTATAAACTCTCACAGTATAGACACAACATCAGACAAGCAAGCTGAAATATACCTTTTTGTCTTGTAAAAGTCCGTGATCATCTATTTTGTTTGTTATCTACTAGCCGTAGGTCACTTTAACAAAAAGATTGTCACATTGAACCTCCTTTGACTGTTAATTTATTGACGTCTCTCAAGAATCCTCTCCCCATGAAGTCGTCAAAGAGGCGCCCAACGTGGGGCGTTCACTATTGCCAGTATTTGTATTTATGAAGCCAAAGTTATTTGCACTAGATGGATAATCTATGGATGTTCGTAGAGTGTGCAATATTTGCACTCCCAATACAGTGGATTTATGTGGCCTATCACGAAACCGCAACAGTCTTATTCCAATGCAACGGCGTACAGTTGCTACGAAATTTCGAGGAAAAACCTTTAAAGTAAGACATCTCGTGTTGGCTGTTTTATTTATAGTCAACGTATGTGCTGCAAAATATCATCAAAAAGAAAACAAAGTAAAAAATATCTTGTTGAATGGAAAAATTGCGTAAACTGCCAGCAAACTGATTAGATTATTTTTCGATTCGATTCTATGAATGACAGGATACGCAATAGTGTGCTTAGAGAACGTTGTGGACTGAAAGAGGATGTAGTGACTAAAATTGAGAAAGGAATGTTGCGTTGGTTTGGACATGTGGAGAGGATGAAGGAAGAAAGATTGACAAAACAAATATATCGAGTGAATGTGGATGGAAGGGCCGGTAAGGGACGACCCAGACGGACATACTTCGACCAAATAGGGGATGTATTAGCAAAGGGCAAGATAAAAAGTATCCGAAACCGGCGTGCGTGCATGCAATAACTAATGAATGTTGAGGAAGCGAAAGTGATTTGTCAGGATCGTTGCAAGTGGCAGTGGCAGTCCCTGGTCTCTGCCTACCCCTCTGGGATACAGGCGTGAGTTTATGTTATGTTATATTTCTGTATGTTGTTATCTATCTTGAAATAGGAATCTTCTGTTGAAACAATAGTTTTTAATGTTTAAAAGATTGTTTCTCTTAGTAACGAAACTATTCTGGGCGTGGAAATGTGGTTGTTTTGTGTAATGTTATTTTAGCACTTGGTTATGTAAGTTTAATGGTGTTGGCACGGTGGATGTTAAATTAAAAATTTTACCTAGAACATCAGCATTGAAAAATTCCAGATTTTGAGAATGGGGTTATTTAAAATGTAATTATTCTGTTTATTATCAGAAATAAAGATATAGAAAACAAAAACTATGTATTGAAATAACGCACAATGTTTCTTCAATATCGTCAATAGACTACTTAAGTACAAGAAAACGGTTTGAATTAATTTTATCACTAACACTAACAATAACCGCCTTAAGTTTCAAGATGGTGTGAAAAATTAAAAAAAGTGAAATTGAGAATAGTATTTTCTAAAGTTAACACGAGCACTAGACATTTTAAATTTTACAATTTTCCGACGTATCGGTACTTTTGCATGTACCGTGGTCTCGGCAGACTGAGGTGACAGGCGTCTCTTTGAAAGCGTTAACTGTTAGCTTACTGCATAATCAGCCAATATGCGTCCCACTGTAGGGCACAGGCGTTCTCTCAAGGAGAGAGTAGGCTTAATCACCACGCGTGCCAACCGCGGATTGGCGATTTCAAGCGCTGAGGTATGTGAATAGCTCAGACACTCAGGTTCCTCACGATGTTTTCCTTCACCGTTAGCGTGTGGTATTGCTACTATAACTTCACAATGTACATAACTTAGAAAACCAAGTCATAGGTACATGCCCGCACTTGGGATCGAACCTGGGTCTCTCGCTTCCGAGTCCGATGTTCTACCCACTAGGCTACCAACGCTCTTAGTTTACTACCCTCGGCAAAAAATTATTAAGTTATGTTCCAAAAATATTTGGGCAAATTTTCAAATTTAAATTGGCAGAACAATGAGTTTATATAAACTCAAAAATATTGATTATTAGAGATTGGAATTAAAAATCAATCTACAAAACAACAGTTTTGCTCTTCGGAACGATACTGAAACTGTTCATTATAATAACAAGTTGTATACCTGTATTTATTACTTATTGTACCAAGATTTGATATGTGAAGCTACGTCAATCGGCGGAACTTCACACATCAAATCTGACTGATTCAGGCCACTGCGTAGTCTGATAACTAAGTGGTAATGTAGGTACAATCACAAATGTTTTCACGTCACTTCGTTTTCTACTTTGCTATTAGCAGTGACGCTCTCTTGATATTTTTATATTGTGTTTTGATGTACAATATAGAACATTCTTATCTTACTCGTATGTTACAAAATAAAAAAAATGGCATTGCTATTTGTTAAGTCTCTGCTTTGTTAAGTCAATATCTCTATTTTGAGTTCAATCCTGTCACTCTTTTACACCTGTCACTTTTTTACTAGTAAAAGTGACAGCCTGCTAATACGACAACGGCAAATTGGTGACAACCGACCTGCCTTACCAGTACTGACAACTTCATCAAAGTAATTAGCAATGGATTTTGTACGAAGTTTTCCTTTCATAAGTTGGACGCCTACGGACTATGGAACCCTAAAAAGGTGACAGGTATTACCGTGTTTTCCTCACATTCTAGATAAAGGCTGTAGGTTCGAATGGTAGCATGTACCAACGACTTTGTTTTCTAAGTCGAATTTCTGATTGTTTCCGTGAAGGACAACATCGTGAGGAAACCGGGGTGTTCACATACCTTTACGCCTGAAATTGCGTATACGCGGTTGGCACGCGTGTTGAATAAGCCGATACTCTCTCTCTCTCTCTCTCTCTCTCTCTCTCTCTCTCTCTCTCTCTCTCTCTCTCTCTGTGAGAAAGCCCGTGCCCTACAGCGGGACGTACATAGGCTACATAAAAAAATGGAAAAATACAAAAATCTGAGAAAAAGCTCATACAATAAAAGTTGTAGTTAAAATAAAATTCCTGGGATGTTTCCGGAATTGCACGTTTTAGAAATTACTCTGTAAAGGCTGCATTATTATGTCCGTAGCCGACAACGCTGACGTTTCAACTCCAACTGTACTAGGCTTCATATTTTATTCATGGGGCATCCCGGGGTGTTCGGCGTGTTATGATCGCGTATCGGACTCAGGTAGTTGGGCCGTGAGGTGGCGCTGTATTTTGGCGAAATTGTCGGCGACATTGGAAAAGCGACGCAGTGCTTGGGATTACCAGAATCTATTCTATACATATCATAAATCTGTAAATTGTGTCTCTGTCTGACATATGCCTGTCTCACTCTGTTTCTTTGTGCGCGAATCACGCGAAAAATACTGAAGGGAATTGAATAAAACTCCCCATGATTATTGCTTAGATTCCCGTGTAACATATAGGCTATATAACATCACGCTTAAGTCCAGATGGGGCGAGAAAATCACTAGAAATATCTTCGTAATTTAGTAAGAGTATTCGACACTATAGAAAAACCAATACTCGATGACCTATGAGTTTTCAGGGCCGAGTTTCATAACACTGCAATTTATAGTTTATTATGACAGTCCAAGGCACATCGCGTAGCAGATTTGTTTTGTTAATCTGGACATCAATCGACTTTGCAATGTACATCGAATTGTTACAGTAAACATTAATTTTAGTTCTATGAAACATGTCCCAGGTTAATACCGAGTCAATTGGTTGCTATGGGAATCCAACATACAACTGCGGGCACTGGCGAGACGATATAGTTTCTTTTTACGTATGTCTGTTAATTATTTTTTCGGCGAATTATTATTATGTTTAACTTCCGATTTCAATGAAAGTATGGTACGACCAAATATTGTACGGCCAAATATCTACGACTCAACAATTCAACACATTCACACATTAACGCACAGATAAAAAATAATCAACCTTTTAAAAGAAATCGCTGTAGTTACTATTGTACAAATTTAAACGTGATAAAGGAACTTAATTATTTATTTGAAGAAAGACACTAAATTAACTGTGATATTATTTAGAATTAACTTCCGGTTTTTTTAAACGTCCTTGTTTTGGTAGGCAAAGGTTTTCGATTGTACGAACTCATTGCATATAAGCTTTTTCAGTTTCAGAAGTCAAAAGTCAAGATAGAAAACATAATAACGCTAATGCTAATGTACAGATTAATGTAAAGAGAAAACAGCCGACAGGTAAAAAAGAAATCTAATTGCTGTATGTACCTACTAATAATCTCGGTACCTAGATAAACAATCAAAAATATTGGAACATTTTTCATCTTTGACGCAAAACTACAACCCTGTAACTATCAATAAAGTTATTATTATTATTAAAAAATATATATGTTTGGGAATATTGATAAGCTTGCCTAATGCACGCCACATCTTTCGACCATACTCATCCAGCCGCCACCAACAACCTCCCTAACATCGTCGGTCCAGTGAGCTGCTGGGCGTCCTCCGCTGCGTTTGGCAATATTTCGCCTAAACAGATCCAAATAAAGTCACTGTATTATATTGAGCATTCTATTCCATCAGCATAGGTAGTAACATCGCATGGGTGAAACCACTGCTGTTGCGGAGTCTTCCATCAGACTATGGAGCACCTTTCTGTTTGTCCCTTGTGCCAGTCCAAATGCACTCGGAAAGACTTGCTGGAGGCCACAAACGTTGGAGTGCGCGTGGCCAAGTTCTGGGCCAATCAAATCTAACTGGTTTGGTCACCGATACAATGAAAAGATAGTAACACACCCCGAGTAGCACGTTTTGAATGTTAAAAGCGTGTTTTTCCTGTTCGTTTATTGTCAAATTCTGACTTTTAGCGCCACAAAACGAGTGAATCACACTTTCGTACTACCTATGCTGCAATGAGTTTGAATGGGCGACAAACTTTATTGATCTTAGCCTTAGTTTGCAGACGTATGTACCTGCATGTATGTACCTGCTCGTTAACGACGGAGGAAAACATTTCACAGGGAGTCCACCTGCAACAGTGTAGAGTGCGGCTCGCTCCGTTCACACGTTGACTCTGGTTTCAAACACAACACGGGGCAAGTTAGGCTGCGTAAAATGGAAGCTTACTTGGTCCATGGTCGATGTTGTTCTAGCTAGATAGAGCTTTAAATACGAGCCAGTAAAGTCGATAGTAGATTAATCTGGACATTTTAGGACGGAAACCTGGGCCTCGATTCTGTTAGTGCATTGCAGTATAATGACAGATACACTGTCGGGTCACGTGACGTGTTTTTTCGTACCATTGACGCCTAGAAGGTTTGATGGGTGTGCCCGCGTAGACTTAAAGCAGCCATGAAATGAAAACCGCCATGTTCATGCAGTTGTCATGTTACTACAATGCATTAACAGAATCTAGGCCCCGGTGCAGTTGGAATTTTTTTGTCTATCATTACGTCTGGTATGCAATGGAGTTCTAATCTAATCAAATCTCAAGATCACTACGACACAGGTTCGCCTAGTACGGGATCACAGATAAATCGGCGCAATAAGAAAGCCCCTGAAAAGAACAATTTAAGTTAAGACTTCTAGTACGTGTTTTTGGTAAATACTGTAATATTGAAACGTCATCCGTAACGTAATCGAGTAGAGTAAACGCGTCGAAAGGTTGATGCGGTGTCAAATGTACATTTTAGTGGTACAGTTTTTATTTTTTCAAGTGCATATTTTTTTTAAGTGTACTAAAATATCTCGCCACATCCGTGAGTAAATGTAGTTGTAAACTACATCTTATTCATATACAGGTTTATTTTTAAAATGCGCAATTTCTGAAGCTTCTCAGTAAGAGTTTGTCGCATTATAGTTGCAGCACTGGCATTTTGCTTTGTAGCGGCACAAAATGTTTAAAACCATTTGTGTTAAACAGAATGAAAGTTGTCATAAATCCAAATTTCTCATTTAAAACAAATCTTTTGGTGAGATACACTCTCTATGCAGTTACATTTCCTTATGGATCTCTTTACATGAGTAAAACTATATAAAAGTGGTCCTCGATACCGAATATTTTACGTGATTTGCAATTTGTACAGCAATCTTTGAACTGCCACTTAACCTGATAGCATCTACCGCCCTATTTTAAACAACCCATGGTAATCTATTGAACTAGACACAACAATCATTGAGTACGATATGCAGAGCTAGATAGCAAGGGGGCTTAGGCGGCAACTGGGGGATCGTAGAGATACATAGACAAGATAACAGTGACGTAATCACTGGAAAAGCTAAGTTCTTAATCTTCCACAGGATGGGCTAACACGCTATTAATTGAGCTGTCACTTGTCATGGCGCAACGAATTGTTCATAGTGGCTTATGTTGGATTTGTGTAAGTAGCCCGCATTGGCTTCGTGTCCACCGTGTGTAAGTAACTTTAGTTTCTCAATCTATAATTGTCCGGAAAGGAATTAAATCCCCGCACGCTGGGTGTAATCAGACAAATGAGCGAAGTCGTTAGAAGCGACGTGTCCGGCATAGTTGCGCTAAACATGTTGCTGGCACAATTAGATGCCTCGTGGAGTCACACGGGGTTTTATTTGCTAGTTTATTTTATTTAACATCGGGACCCGTTTAAAGGGTGTTTAAATTAATCACTGTAAATAAGTTCGCCAATTATATAACAACACTACGTAGATATAAAAAGTAATATTTTGTATTTCTGTTTGTACTATAAACTGTTCTCCATCTCTATTTGTTTTCTCTTTATTTGTTAACTCCCTTAGAGTACCTGCAATACAGGGTTTCCTGGAGCAGGGCTCACTGCTCTGTATTTCTGATAAAACTGATGGTATATAAGGCATTATATTCTCTTTCTTGCACTAACCCGTGCTGAGGACAATTTTAAAAACCTACTTAGAGGCTTAAAATTCCACCCATGCCGGGACTTGAACCCGCGACCTCTGGCTAACCGTGCCAGCGCTCTCCCAACTGAGCTAATGGGCAAGTGCAGGCATCGGCGAAATTTTGAGCCTCTTTACATACTTCGCTGTATTACGTCGCGGAGGTCGCGGGTTCAAGTCCCGGCATGGGTGGAATTTTTAACCTCTAAATAGGTTTTTAAAATAAAGCATTTTTTTTCTATTTTCATCTATCTATCTAAAAAGCCGTATGATTGCTTTTATATTTCATGTTGTATTTATAATTAGGTTAAGATATTATGCTGTAGTTTCATAATTGCCTGAAAAAAAAATAATATAAAAAAAAGCTCCTTGCTATTGTGTAAAAATTGTTACGCTGCAGTAAAATAAATCCACAATCCTGTACAAATGTGCATTGAAAAAAAGGAATCCATTAATTACGAACCGACGAAATAATCAGACAAATCAGCCGAGCCCTTGTCAAGTGATACTACTTCATAACGGTGGCAATTGATTTTAATATATCTACAGAGATAAAATATAAAGAGTCTGACTAGCACATCGTAAAAAATAGCATTTTCCCACCCAATTATTTGACCCCTAAATCCACTTAAGTACAATGTTGCCATCCCAAAAATTCGCACTAAAAATATTTCATTTTCCATCGACGAAAAATCTAAATGCGAAGTTGCGGCAACAATCTGCGAGAGATTTTTATTATTATTGTTCTTATTATCTTGTAAATTTTGTTTACGGCCCGCCCTACCGACCCTAAGGACAAAGAGAAGAGAAAAGCAGAAGTTTCGCGCGAAAGCTCATAGCGGCAGTAGCAGTTTTTGACACTTCCTGTACGCTTAGCCTGCCACGCTCGAGAAATGCCCTTCTCTATGCAAAAATGACAATTTATCAGTCGAGCCCGAGATGTCTCGACTTTAGCATGGCGATCACGACCGAGATGGAAACGACCAAGGCTTGTCGTCAACAAGTCTAAAACCGGTAACATAGCGGCATTGTCGAGATGATTTCGGTATGATTTTCATACTCGTATCTGGTACCCACGGAGGTGAAGACCATAGAATTCAACAGAAAATACATATTTTGTGAATATTTTTTTGTGTTCTTGCTTGTTTTGATGTTCGTTTCTTAATTTATTCCATACTTAGTGCATATAACTATTTATTAAAAAAAATAACTCAGTCCAAGCAAAAAGAAAACAAGAAAACCACAGAAAATGACAGGAATGCGTTTTGTTACTACTATTGTAAAGCTCATTAAAAGAAATCTAATAAAAATTAATGGTTTTGACTCTTTGCTTGCGTAGGAACGAAACACAATTCGTACCTAATATTCTAGTAAAGTTCCACTGTCGGAAATAACTGATAGCAATCTTTACAGGGTTGCCAGACAAAAATACAATACTTTTACTTAATATGGCAAAAACTACTTTTTGGTAGACAACACCGCGCTCTATTGACTATCTCGAGTCTCGACTACCACGCTCGCACTTTGAAGATGGCAAGTAAGTAGTTCTATGTCTCTCACTCGACGTCGAGAGAGAGTCAAAACGCGCATGCTAAGCAAACTGGGCCCTATTTCATAGATCTACAATTCATGGTTTATTATGACAATGCGATGTAAATTACTCATATTAACAGACGGTAGTACACAGTTCGTGACTTTTGTTTATATGTGACATAAGAGCGAATGTCGTCGAAGTTTGAGTTTCATTCTCGTTCTGATTCACAAAGGCATTTCGAGTGGAGCGCACTAGTAGTACAGTTGATAGAAGTGACATAGAGGTAATTTTGGTTGCAGTTATCTCCGGTTCTAGAATAAAATTATTTCTCAGAACAATCACAGCATACCGACCAGTGTTGATATCGTTGTGTGAATGAAAAACTTCATTAAATCTTAAATCGACGGTGGATATTGGCTGGGAAAGTGAAATTAAAACCACATACATACATACATTTGTAACTAAATCGTAAAAAAATTGTCTTTGAAGCTCGGAAAAAACTGCGAGACTCGATTCCTGAACAATTTATAATATGTAAGTACCTAAAAATTTCGCACTTATCCGGTTAATTTTTTAATCTTCGTATTAAACTCTGTATTACCAACCTCTTTCGTTGAAATCCTTTATAAGCAATTTGTTCGAAAAAAAAGTCACGGCGCCCGCCGTCTAACGAAAGCTCAACCTTTTTATCGGTCGCACCTTTTGTATGTTTTTTTCTGTCTCGGACCCGATCCCTGGGAACTTCTAAAGGAAAATGCGGTTTGCGTGTTAAGGCCCAGTTTGCTATATTATCTCGGGCTTAAGCTTAAGTAACTTTGGAGTATCTTGTAGGGTTGTAGCTTAATTTTGTTAAGCGTTCGTTCAGGTTATGTGCAGTGATTATAAGTGAATTTTCAGCGATTACATTTTTATATAGTATACAGGTGGCTTCTCTCAGAGAGAGAGTATGGGCTTTGTTACCAAACGTGCCCGCCGCGGATGGGCAATTTCAAGAGTGGAAGTGAACACCTCAGACAATCAGGTTCTAGGTTTTACAGTTGGCGAGTGGTATTGCTACTACAACTTCACAAATGTACGTAACTTATAAAACGAAGTCATTCGTACATATCGGGATTCGATCCCACGATCTACCGAGTGTGAGGCCGGCATTCTAACGCTGCAAATACCACTGCTCTATCAGGTTTATTATTTATTGCACCAAATTGAGATTGTGAAATAGGCGGGCTTAATAATAATCAGTATTTTATCTAGTTTGCCTTAGTGTAAAAGTATTTTTTCAACGATCCAATTTTTCTATTCTGTAATGCATCAGTGTATTAAGTTTTAGTGTTTTTCTGTTTGCATTTATGTTAGGTATGTAGAATTACTTTCATGCTTTATGTTAAGTATGCAGAATTAGTAAGAATTTAAGATTTTTTTCTTAATCACTAACGGTACAAGTCAAACGTTTAACGTAACTCTTATAAAACGTCTTCGACCAGTAAAGAAACAATGATTTTAGTATGAATTTTACACATTTTTAAACGTCAATTATTTAAAACAGTTACTGAACGTTTCAAAATATTTTGAAATGTTCCAGTAATGAATTTGACCGACGATATTTATGTCAAATCAGGCTAGGCAATATGTGGAAGGCTTGTTACAAACAAACAGTCTTATTTATAAAAAGCCGATCCCACTAAAACACTTATCACAGAAATTCGTCTCATAAACCGACTTTAACTCCATATTTTAAAGGGATCAACTTTTAGGGTTCCGTACCTCGAAAGTTAAACACGGAACCTTTATAGGATCACTTTATCTCGGGAAGGCGTAAAGGTATCGAGTTGAAATTAAAACTATATACTCAAGTTTACAGTACCTTGAAGTAGTAAAATCAAACTTCTTAGTGAACGTAAAAAAAAAGATACGGCCGTTTATGAACCAAAAAAACATGTTTTGACACTCAAGTGAATGAAAATTTATAGGGTACTTTGCGTTGACTGTTGTTGTAATTAAACCATAAAGAAATTGTCTTTGAAGTTCGGGAAAAACTCGGAAAAAACTGCGAGACTCGATTTCTGAACTAAAAAGTAATATAAGTACCTAAAAATTTGTAAGGAACCCTCAGTGGGCAAGTCCGACTTGTACTTTTCCGGATTTTTATTATAAATAAGACTGTAATTCTCGTTACGTTATGTGCCGTAGACAATTTTATCTACTGGTTATAAATAAATAGCAATCGTTCCTTCGTTCATTTATTTATTCATTAAATTATTAATTATTTAATTAATTTATTCATTCACATACATAAGTAGGTATATACAAAAACTCAAGCTAGGCAGAGATCTAATCGAATCTAACTTGAAAGGGTTATTCATTAATACATTCGCAAAATGTTGAAGGGATCATAAAGGATCACGATATTTTTTGTAGCACTACAGTAAATTTGGTCGAAAAACTGTTTGCACAAATTTCACCCGACCTTTCTGCACCACCCCGTAAAAGGTTAATTTTTGATTTCTTTAGCAACGCAAGCGTAAGTTAGCCTTAAGTAAAATAACGACATTTGTGTTCCACTCGCATTTGTAATTGAACTTGGAAATCAGTTCGCAAAGAAGACCAAAAAATTGGAACAGGAATTGATCAAAAAGATTCGAATAATCGTATTGTTTTATGTCTTCTTATAATTTTCCCATTTGGCAACGATTCAGATGGATTTGGATGCTTAGTACATTCGACCTATTTATTTACTTATTACTTTACTATTTACATCTTTAATAAATTACTAGCTGTCCCGGCGAACTTTGTGCCGGCACAGAATCCGTTTATATGATTCTTGTTACCATGGCAACGCAATAAATAAATATCTTAGAGTTTGGCTCAAAAAAAAGGTTACGGTAACAATAAAATATTATCTCACGAAAACGCATTACCGCGATTTCAAGTATTCTTTATGTCAAGTCAGATCTTTGTCTATCTGTATGCCAAGTTTCATGTAACTCTGATTAGCCGTTATTGCGTGATTGAGTAACAAACATACAAACATCTTCACAAAATTTCATATTTATAATAACATATTATAGGATTTCTTACAATCTTGTAGTATAAGGGTGAATTTTAAATCGTGACCAATTTTTTGAGGCAACCACTTTCGTCTTAAAAAAACGATACTATTGATTTAAAAGTAACGAAATAGATACATAAAAAAGTAAGCTAATGATTGAGTGTTCCGGTGCCGATCATAAAACTCTCGAACTAAAGTCCGTTTTTTAATTCGATGCAAAAAAAGAGAGTGTTACCACTATAAAATATACTTAGTTGAAATTTAAATAAAAAAAAATTAAATGTTTATCAAATGTTACCTTAACAGACGGCCGTAAATCGGATTTTTCCGTACAATATCTAACATGCAACCCGCGTCCACACACGACTGCGGTCGGATTTAGTATGGAACGAGACAACACGCGATATATTTATAGCCGTCGTCTCTTGCCACATTAAAAAAAAAATGTATTGATGTCCACATGAGTACGTCAAAAAATGTGATAGATTAGTGATGTGATGGTTTACGACCCCGGCACATGTCAAAGTGACAGTACTTTTTTTGCACGGAATTAAAAAAACAGGCTTTTAGAATATAATAATAATTATTATTGTTTAATTTTTCACAATTTTTTTAAACAGTGCCATAGGAAAATTTTGATAACGAATTTGGTGTCTCACCCTTTACAACATTTTTACTGGCCTCGTTTCAACTTTACCGTTTCTTTTTCTTAGATGCTCACATCTACTACTCTTACCACCAGTTTCTCGTACACTAACACGCCGTTAATCTACTGTCAATTGACCAAAGTGCATACAAAAAAAACCACTGACAGCTTTTAACAGTAGATTAACTGCTTCTTAGTGTACGAGAAACCGGGTGATAGTATGGTGTTCTTCTTCGTTTGTGTCGGAAGCGTAGACTCCTCCTCAGACATGTCGCTCCCAAAACCGTGCTACTGCAATTGCGCTGGATGATGCCTCCATCAGATCCCGCAAGCAGCACTGCGGAGCCTTGAGGCAGACACAAATATGCGGTGTTGTTTGTGCAGCTCCACATCGGCACGAGACATCAGCGTCTTTGCGCAGGATCCCCCATCTCTTCAGATTATCCCTCGATCGAGCACCTCCGCGTAGACGGTTCAGCGATCTCCATACTCTCCACTGCATGGTATGGTCACTACTCACATATAACTCCTGATTTAAAAAACTCTTTCGTTAAATTGAATATGGAGATTTCTCCATGGAGAATACCAACCAATTTAAAAAAAAAACATAATATCTTTCTTTGCAAAAACTGGCATAGAATTTTCTACAGTCTTAGGTACTAAAATGACGCACTTGGTCCGAGCGTACTAAGATCGTAAAAACATCGCCTTAATTGTTACTGGCCACACGCAAAACATAAAGGCCATTTTACCTTACTGGCCACATGAAAAACAAAAAGCTAAACCCATTAAAAGTTTTGGTACTGGCTGGAACAACCAAACCTGAAAACGGTAAATAATTATGAATGTTCAGTTCGTTTGTTCCGGCGAATCGAACTCGGAAGGCATGGCAGTGCACTGCGCGCGCTGGCCACAACTAGCGCTGTTGGCGAGTTCCAAATTTGAATTCGGATTAATAACGTTCGCTCCGGACCGTGTAACCGGATACGGAGCGCTACCAATGTGGCCACGCAGTGAAAATACAGCACACATTTTAACATAATATTTTAACATAACATAAACTCACGCCTGTATCCCGGAGTGGTAGGCGGGCCGCCACTTGCCACGATCCTGACAGATCTCTTTCGTGTCATCAACATTCATTATTCTTTCGTTGCATGCATGCATGGCGATTTCGGGTACCCTATGTCCACCGTTGGCTTGGACATATGAAAAGGATGAACAAAGAAAGATTGACGAAAGAAACATATCGAGCGAATGCAGGTGTTTCTATTTCTATTACATGAAAAAAACAGACATGTGCAAGCAGGAATCGCGCACTGAGGGTTCCGAACAAACGCTTACAACTTTAACATGTGGTAGAAAACAATGTCGTTCCAAATAATCCAACTACAAAGGTAGTAGTTTTAAATACAAATTAACAATGAACGTTAATTTGTAGTTGGGATAAGTACTCGGAGTAGGATACTTGTGATAACAGAGATTGCTCCATGCATGATTTAAGTCAACAATTTACTTATACCAAGAGAACAGGCTTGTTGTCATAATTCATAAATTTTCATTTGGTAGCTTTATCCATTTGTAAGGAAAATCACAGAGTGGCGGCCAAGAACCGGTCTGTGGGCAGACCAGTAGCCCGATGCTTGGACGGTATAGTTGCGTCGGTGGAAGCTCCGTGGATGCGGATGGCAAGGGACCGTGAGAGACGACAGTTGGCAGAAAAGGCCTATACCCAGCAGTGGGCAGCGGTGATAATGAAAACACCCTAAAAAAAATAATACTGGCAGTGGCGGATAAAAAAGCCAGGAGGCACCAAAACTATACCTAACGGATTACAGACTCTTCCTTTGTGCCCTATAAGCAGTAGGTCTGTCGGCCGGTCCGACCTAGCCGAATTAAAATGGTAGTGCTCAAATCGTCTATAACGGAGGAAAAGGCCTATGATGATAATACCCTAAAGCATCCGTATGAAATGTATTCTTAAAAATGTCACTTCTTGTATGAATCATACACATGAGTTTGTATCTAGGTATTAGTAGTTACCATAAACGGCTAATCCCTAAATAAGTACCCAATGTCAATGTCTCTCTCTTTTGGAGTTACTTTGTTAGCTTCTTCTGCGCATAATCTATTAATTGTGAAACTAACACCTTTGATGGTCATTAAGTAAACATTTCGTTTTTATAGTGAATAAAATTTTTGACTTTGACTTTTTAATTAAACATATTTGCATTATTTGTACCTAATTGTAAATTTATGGGTGGGGTTTTGCCATAATCACCACGCTTGGCAGGCGGGTTGGCGATCGCAGTATGCGGTTGGATTCTCAGGAAGACGCTGCTGCCCGTCTCCTGGTAATTGATTTCCTTAGTCGCCTTCTACGACATCCACGGAAGGAAATGGTGGAAATGGAAAGGAAGTGACGCTATTCTTAATCCGACGCCACATAGAACACGGTTATAAAAACCATGAGGGAGGCCTATGTCCTGCAGTGGGCGTCAAATGGCTGATGATGATGATGATGATGATGTAAATTTATGACTGTTTGTTGCCAAAATAGAAAAAAAGTGAAGGTGTAGCACTGTGACTCCCGCCACCTACTGCCAGTAAGGTTAGAAGTAGGGTTAGGTTGCGATTGCGCGCGTGTCCGGCATTACGATCAGTGTGCAGATAGAACATAGAATAATATGGGGCAGAACAGTTGCGGGTCTATAACGCAGCGTACTTTTTAATTCTATCACCTTTTTTAGTGGATTTTATATACGTTTTAACAAGAAAATATAACTCAAAGTTCGATTTTATTGCATTCCCGGCGACTTTGTTGACAAATCTTGTGACAGTAGACTCAAGTTATGTAGGTATTACAAACAAAGGAGTATATTTGTGAATGCATTTTGAAGTAACTGTGATGACAAGTCCTACGAGATGGGATTTACATATAATTGTTTGTAGAGTGATGAATATTAGTTATATGAAACATAGGTAAGGTGAAAATGAGTGACAATTGTAAATTAATTACGAATTGTAGCTTTATGAAAGAGGGCTCTGGGCGCAGCATTTTATATTTAGGTATGTTGTTGAATAATTTAAATTGTAGGTTAGGTTGGTTATATTAATATATTTAAGTAAATTCTAGGATAATTCACATATGTATTTATTGTTTATTAATATAATTTTTCGTGATAAATTACTTATACACCAAAATTAAATACAACCATTTTTTTTAAATAGCTTCTTTACTATCTTACAGTGGAGCTGGTTGAATCTGTACTTTTGCCAATGTATTATTTTGTGGATTTGGACCAACTTCGAACAGACCACCTATAGAACGTTAGTGTACATGACAGCTTAGTTTGACGTAAGCTTTGAAAGGAGCCTCCTTTGGCAACGTTGGGGTTTTTGTAGGATAAAGGTAAAAGACTTTAAGAGAGGAAGAAAGATAAGCAATTTTCGATGTTACTGGCAGGTTACATTTGGAAAGCGGCCATTAACTCCTTAACGTATTCAAAAATGGTTACCAAGTGGTGGCTTATGAAAAAAAACTGTGGTTATTTGTGTGCCACGGAGATTTTTCCTTACACAATTTATTTTTAAAAGAAAGAAAAGTTCGCGAATCAAATTAAAACACTGTTAGTAATAATTAAAGAAATGGACGGACAACTATTTCTCTCTCGCTTATCAAATATTGCTGTTCATATTGTGGGAGCGAGAGACAAACAGTTAGTCTCTTTCTTTAATTAACCGTGTTATATAAGCTATAAGCTTAAGCACAGGGTGTTCGATGTACAGAGTATATAATTTATTTTTGTAGAAAATAAAGTGCTCTTATAATATTTTTTTTGCTTTATATTAAGACGTCATTTTAAGCATTCTTATGGTACGGAAAGTGTTAATAATCCCTTTGGCATATTGAAATTTCAAATTCGTTTTCGAAAAGAAAACTTGAGAAGAAATGTTCGAATACGACTGTAGTATAATGCAGTGAGTCTATAAAGCACAACTGAATTGAAATAAAGAAGCATTTCTGTACAATGCAAGAAAAAAGTGCGACTTTGAACCTTACGTGGAAAATAAAGAAAAGTATATGAAGTCGTTGGTACATGCCGGGATTCGAACTCACGACCTCCAGGATTAGAGGCAGGCGTTCTACCTGCGCTACCAACACTTCCTTTTATTCAGAAATAGAAATGTTTAATTATAATTATTCAGTCATTAGAAGCACACATTAATTACCTATTATATTAAAGTTTTAATGAGGCGTCGCGCCGTTTAGTCCATTAGTAATGTTATTATTATTTTATTATAAAGTCCTTGATTTTTTTTGCGCCCGTATAGTACGGTCTTCCATGAACTCTACTCAGTTGCTTTACGGGCGAATTTGCAACAAAATGCTGCAATGCTGCTGCTCAACTGAACATTAATGGATGAGCTTGGGTTACCGGACTTCCGATAATCAGGAATTTGGTCGGATAAGATTTCGCGACTAAATTCATGATTATTCAGCAATTTTTCGGACGTTTGGTGTGATTTTTTTACGCATTATGCGGACTTCCGAACAAAAAATTCTTATATTCTTTTTTGGTTGCTCTAATCCATTTCCTTACGTGGAAGTCATAGAAGGCGACTAAGGAAATCAATCGAAACCAGGAGACGGGCAGCAGCGTCTTCCTAAGATTCCAACTGCACACTGCGATCGCCAACCGCCTGCCAAGCGTGGCGATTACGGCAAAACCCCTCATGGTTGTGAAAGCCGCGAAGGAGGCCTGTGTCTTGCAGTGGGCGTCGGGTGGCTGATGATTATGATGATGATGATGAATCCGTGCTGAGAACAATTTAAAAAACCTATTTAGTCGCTAAAAATTCCACCCATGCCGGGACTTGAAACAGCGACCTCTGGCTAACCGTGCCAGTGGGTGCTCGGGGCTGCAAGTGATGTAAATTACTTCAGCCAGATATCGCTGCCTGTACGTAATAGAGAGAAGTTTTTAAAGAGGTTCGAAATTTCGCAATTTCTCCCATGCCTGCACTTGCTCAGCTGGGAGAGCGCTGGCACGGTTAGTCAGAGGTCGCGGGTTCAAGTCACGGCATGGGTGGAATTTTTAGCCTCTAAATACGTTTTTGGAACAATTTCTTTTTTCTAATTTCCTGTTAGCAGGATTTTTCCAAACCTTGGTGATTTTAACTACTCAGTCTCTTTCGATCAGTGGCAACAAGTTACTTATGACACTAAGGGCCAGTTTCGCTAAGTAAATAGTTAACTGTAATGCTGTCTCTTCGAATTTCTCAGAAAAGAGCGTGATAGAACGTTACTTAAGTATTTACATAATGAAATTCTCAATTCAGAAACCGGTCCTAAATATTTATAATTTCGATTATCTCTCTGTAGTGGTCATAGAGAGAAGGCTTTTGCCTATATGATTGGTTAATTTTAAGTTTATTTAAAAAATAGCTTAAATTAAAACATTAAAACATACCTTGTATTAATGCACATTATTTAGAAGATCATTGCTTTATCTACATCACAGGTCATCACCTTTTTAGACAGGGTACCTATTATAATCCTTATCACGAATCTCTTATTTTTTAAAAAAAAATGTCCTATTTATCTCGATCTCCACATCTTCAAATTAAAATAAACTTTCTCTCAACTTTTACTCTACCTTGTTTTTTCAGACAATCTGTTACTGTCTCCCTTTTTTATTCCGAAAGGTGCGAAGATTTATTCCACCGATCCCACGAGAACTCGCAAACGGCACCAGAAATCAGCACAAAATCCTTAATTACAGAAAGCGAGCACACAGCAGAGATTTATCTCAAATAAAATCGCCGTTCGAACCGAATCGGTAATCGGATTAAAACGATAGAGCTTCTAGCGAACGCCAACTTTACTGCAGCTGGAAACCGGTCCGGTCCGGATAGAACCGCTTCCAGCTGGTTTGAGCCAGATTCACGAATTTACCGCAGCAGAAGATAGGACAATGCTCAAACTGTTCATGCAACGCATACACTGCTTATATTTAATATTCACTTTTATAAAGGGTGTGTTTAGATAGAGCTCACAAACAGACGTGTTAGTTGATGATTTAAGTCGTTAAAATCAATTAATTGTGGCTTATGATTATAAAAACAGTCTTATTTACAAAAACTCAATTCCATAAAACACTTCTCAGAGTCAGTATATACATAAGCAGCCTATATAAATATACGTCCCACTGTAAGGCACAGGCCTTCTCTCAGGGAGAGAGTCACTATAGTTTGTGGTTAAGGGAAAGACATAACCACAGATTATTTGATCTTCGTTTGAGAAGTGTTTCAGAGAAATCGTGTTTGTGAAGTAATCTTACTTAACTTAATCATGATTTATGAAGTGAAATCTCCAAACTGAAAATGGCGATTACTTCTCGTCAGTATGAATGTCTTTTACAATAGGAAAAACTTTAAAATCGCGAAAGAAATATCAACATTTCAAGACTAGCAACTTTATTATGGCTCAGCTGTTATTATTAATTAAATTGTTAATTAAAATAATTTAATCGTGTATAGTTTCAATTTACAGGCGCAACATTACGATAATTTTATTTTATTGATTAAAACGTGTATTAATAATGAATGTTTCTGTCATTCTATCGACTACTGACTATTTCACTACGTAAACCTGTGCCAAGGTGGCGCTTCGCGATTCCATGATAAAATCATTTGTCGTTTTGTCGTGCCGCCGCGGTTGGTCGTCACAATAATAACAATTAAAAGTATTCTACTACATTAATAGTTCATAATTAAGATCTTTACTCATAACAAGTTTACTATCGATATTGCAATGGGCAAAAGTTAAAAACCGGCAAAGTGCTAGTCAGGCCACGGGCAGTGTAGGGTTCCGTAGAAGGGGGGGTTTTTACCAGTTTTACAGAAGTAACAGCTTCATCAAAGTAATAGTCAACGGAATTTGTACAAAGTTTTTCTTTTATAAGTTGGTCACCTATTAGTCGTTAACCCCTAAAGCCTACTTAGCCGTGACAGATTTCCTTTTAAGTTCATTATGTATGTGCTACTGCCCTGATTTTTTTCACGTTTCTACAATTTAGCCGGGAGAGTAGGGGTAGGGGACACCCTACTCCAACAAAAAATTGCGGCTTAAAGTTTAATTTCGCAAAGTTTTCATGCACTTACAATATTTTTAAACGACCGATATCTCACACTTTGATGTAGGCAAGAAAAAAAATTGCATCCTTAATTTGGGTGTAGGAGAGATAGTCTAAAAAAAGGCTCTTAGGTTGTATTATACCGTTTAGTCGGCGTAATTAATATGTATGACTAAGCCAAATTGCAGCTTTCTAGTACTAACCGCCTCTGAGCAAGTCCGCAGACAGATAGACAGACGGACGGACGGACGGTCATGGCGAAATTATAAGGGTTCCTTTTCAACTACGGAATCCTAAAAATGGTCTCCTTTCAGGCCTGTGGTATTTTTATACGGATCACCGTTGAAGATGGATTTGTGATGTGGATAAACCTTTGAACTGAATCTTGCGTAAGCATTACATATTATTAATTTAATTCTAGAATCAGTTAGTGGTTTTTTGTCGTAATTTTTATTTTGATTAAGCTCTGTGAATTAGAGAGAAACATGGAAATACACCCAGACTGAGGTCATTTGTACAAATGTACGGCGGCCTCCAGTGCGAATCGAACCCATGACTTCCGGCATGGTAATTAGACGTAATACCGCTAGACTGACGAGGCAGTCAGACCAACCATATAACTAATTCCAGAATTAAGTTAATAAATGAATAAATTATGAAATGTTTTCATGTTTTGCGTTATTTCAATAAGACCTTGTAGTTTTGTTGATTTAATAACCTGTCTACATATCCCAAACTTTATTCCGTATACAGTTGCCTTGATTCTGCGGCCGTAAAAAGTTGCGCAACAGAAATAAACCGAAGAAATACACTCGAATGTCTTCATAAACTAGGCCAAGCACCAACTCCAAGCGTAAATAGAGCTTCATCCTCCTACAGAGAACTTAAATCACAGTTTTATAAAACTAGTATGTAGGAGGAAGTGAAATTGAGATAATTACACCTGCTGGTCCCAAAAAACCCATCAAGAACACTATAAATGTCCTACCACACTACACCAGGCCAGGGCTGAGCGGGATGAAAGCTAATATAATCCTTATTCTTATAAGTTTAGAGACTGAAATACTGTCTTTTATACAGTAGTCATATCGAGAGTATATAAATAGCATAAAAGGCGGTCTTTAAGTCTCAACAAATAGAAAAGCAGTGAGATTATCGATGCGTTGTAATTTTCTTTTCAGGTTATCAACGAGGTGGGCTCCCACGCCTCTCAAAGGCGCAACTAACAGGTGCTCTCACAGGTGTCGGTTATTATTATAACATATAATGGATTCTACAGACAGTCCTCTGTGCAGAGCATGCACGGATGCTGGGGAAACAGCCACCCATATGCTAGTGGAATGCACTGGACAGACAATGCCTGGCTCCCCTCGGAAGTCCGGAGACGCTCACAGGCTGCTGGCGTTCCTGCAGCAGCTGGGCTGGCGAGAATAGTTTCTCTTTTGCCAGACACTATCTTCCTTCACGCAAATAGGCTCATTTAGCAGTCGAGTTGCGAGAAACCAAAATGCCACCAATACCAATACCAATAGGTGTCCGGGAGGCACACCCACTGCATCTTGTCTTTCGTTGTATAGCCAAATACGGGTATATCCCCAGTTGATAGACATTATTTAAGTATTCCCGTATTTTAATGATTTCTACACACATACATACATACATAAACTCACGCCTGTACCCCAGAGGGGTAGGCAGAGACCAGAGACTGCTACTTGCCACGATCCTGACAGATCACTTTCGCTTCCTCAACATTCATTAGTCGTTGCATGCACGCACGCCGGTTTCGGGTACTTTTTATCTTGCCCGTTGCTAATACATCCCCTATTTGGTCGCATATATGTCCGCCTTGGTCATCCCTTACCAGCGATTGCTCGAATGATTTCTATCAAGTTTATTTACACTGTACAAGATTCAGTGTAAATAAACTTTTGATAGAAATCCTGATAGAAATCCTAGCTAGCTAGCGACTGTCAAAACAAGTTAATCCTCAGATAAACCTTGTAGATGGATGAGAAGTATATTTTGTGTATATTTTTTATACTTCATAAACATTTAAAAACTTAAGGTCATTTTCTAATATTCTTTTTTTATTGCACAACCCGTGCTGAGGACAATTTTTAAAAACCTACTTAGAGGCTAAAAATTCCACCCATGCCGGGACTTGAACCCGCGACTTCTGGCTAACCGTGCTAATGTTAACGGAAGCGAGAGACCCAGGTTCGATCCCCAGTGCGGACATTTACCTATGACTTCGTTTTCTAAGTTATGTCCATTTGTGAATTTATAGTAGCAATACCACTCACTAACCGTGAAGGAATACATCGTGAGGAAACCTGAGTGTCTGAGCTATTCACATATTTCAGCGCTTGAAATCGCCAACCCCCGGTGAGCACGCGTGGTGATTAAGCCCATACTCTCTCCCTAAGAGAAGGCCTGTGCCCTGCTGTGGGACGTATATAGGCTGCTTATGTATCAATGATTTGTTTACACATATGCCATAGCTGAATGTTATGGAATGGAATGGAATGGAATTGTCTGCCCCTATCTGTTTGCTTCCGCAGTCTGTGGCGGCAAAGTGATAAGCCCATTCGAAACTTTAAAATGTCGGCGCGACACAAATCCTATAATAGAGTTCCCGCTAAAAATACAGTCCGCGAACTCAGTTGGAAACTTGCTGGGGCTGCGACAAACAGATGGTGGACCCAAGCCAACAAAAACGAAGATTTACACCCGCAGAAACTGTGGCTTGCAACATCTTTTAGTGAGGACGGAGAAAACACTGGAGTAGTTGTTAATTTTATACGTTTTATTTTTTGCTTCGATCCGGTCGCGTCTGGTGGAAAGTTAGAGAGATTTTACTTCAATTTCTAGCTAATAGGACTGAGTGGATTTGATAATTCTGGTAATGCTGGGGGTAATCCTCTGTCTACAAATGTGACCAAGCTAAATGACAACATGTCATTGATTGACGTTTCTACGCAGTTGGGATGTTTTAAATTCAATGCACTTATTTAGGCCTTGATTAAGACTCTTAGTTTGTTTTTTATTTTTAAGAAGACTACTATTCACTTGATTGCTAAGGCAGAGGTCGTTCAATAGACGCTGGAGTCTGCTGTACGAGATTTATACAATGTCCTCAGTCTGTATGCTCTTTCTTGTTTGTCATTTCCTCGCCTGATCACCAGAGCACATAGTACGCCAGAGTGGGATTAGTACAAGAAGTAATTATTTGAAAAAGGATTAAATTATTTTAGAACTCCGAACTTCGCAACTAATTGAGCGACTCCACGCAATCCGTTGTTCCGTGCGTGGCGGCATCGATCTCTTCGGTCCCAGTGATTGTGATGTACGTCCCCGCCCCTGAGCACGTCGCAGGATAGATGGTGCGAGCGGAAACGAAAGTCTTGCTTCGAACATATCTTTAGACATGAAAACTCAACGTTTGAATAATCAAGACGGACTTTTGACATTGGAAATGTCTTTTCGTTCGCTCCAGTGTAGGCTCCGATTTCACGAAAAAGTGCGATTCCTTTATATCTCGTAGAGTTGTAAAGATATGATATTCAAAAAATCTCAAAAGACGCGTATCTACAAGAGCTGTAAGGTGCAAAAAGAGTTATTCGAGAAAGTCAAAAACAAAAAAAGTTATGGCGGAAATAGTGACATAAAATTACATTTTTTCCAATTTTTTATTTTGGCGCTCGATATTTTGGAAACGAAGAATGATATCAAAAAATTGAGAAAAACTCATCTGGACAATTTAGTCAGCTACAATTTGAGTCTAAATCAAAGACGAACGATCGGATTAAGGGTTTGCCCTGTAGCCTAATCTTTTTGAAAAAAGTCAAAAAGTCAGAACGACATTTTTCATTTCATTCAGACTCGATTCATTTCCAATGTGCTCGATAGTCGTGTGAGGCACGAAATCTGTGAATTTTTATTCCTGACTTAATGTTCTTGCATTGAGTCAACCAAGCACTCAATCGACAAACCAGTCCGTATTCGTCCACTGCCAGACATAAGCCTTCCACAAGGCACGCCACTTCTTTATGTCCTCGGCAATCTTCATCCAGCCGCCAGCAATCTGCCTCAGACCATCGGTGCAGCGAGTCGGTGGGCATTCTATGCTGCGGTTACCAGTTCGTAGTCTCCACTCATATTATATTTACATATTACCGTATCATCATAATTGCTTAAGGGGCTACAGTGTGCTGGAACTGGCTGGAAGACGCTTTTGAATCGCTTGTGACATCCTCTAGGAAGATGGCAGACCTTTGAAATTAATATATGATATAATTTAACTCCTCGATTCCCTATGGCATGTATGACAACTGTCATAACCTTACGCCTTCTATGAGTAAATATATTCCGTAAGAATGCCCTAAGAATTTATGTGCCATTTTAAATGCGCAGTGGATTACGTTTAAGCTTATACAGTCTTACGGGCAATATCAAAATATTGTATGTTCACGTTTAAAACTAACAGGAACAATAGTTACTCATTCAGAAAAAACGTTTTCATCAATTTATCACATTACGCCTTACGAGGAAAAGCCCAGCTACTCGTTGCATGTTGTCTGTGACCAGGCGCTCTTCGCATCACCATTGATTTGATTGTAACTTTTCATAAGCGATTCATCAATCATAAATCAACCTTCCAAAGTTCACCTCGAGCGCCATATAGTGAAATTAATTCAAAGTAGCAATTCTCATACAAAATTACCGATTGTAGGCCAAGGACGTGGGGTGAGGGACCGAAAAAGACGCCGCATCTTTCCAATTCACTTTCGTACAAAATGTACTGGGTCAAGTTTCATAAAACTATAATTTCGTAGTTTATTATGACAATTCGAGGTACACTGCGCAGCAGAGTCTATTTGTTAATCTGTGGGTTAATCGGCTTTCGGTCATAGTCAGAATGAATTGTAGTTCTATGAAACAGAATCCTGAAGGGATGGGTCTTTTCCGCGCCCTCGCCCCACGTCCCATGTCCGAACAAAACAAAAAATATTATATACCTATTAGTCCAATCGGTGGAGACATTTTCGAGTTTTTGCAAGACCAACGCACGGGGACTGATTTTTGTAGTAGTGATCGAGCTTCAATCGTTAGAAAAACATAAAATGTAAATTCCCATTTCCTGTATTTTTTTAATTAAGTAAATAACTAAAAAAGAAAATAAAAAGAAGAAAAGTAAAAAGGAAACCGATCATTTATTATAATCATTATTCGAACCAAAAGCTCTCTGTCGCTCAAGGGACGCCTCTTCCCATCCGAGCTATTGTAACATTATGAATCTAAGCGAAACATCGTTCTATTATTTGTGCCTAAATCACGGTAAAAGCGAGGTTCACTAAAAATGAAACCTAACTACCTATGTATTATAATCCATTTATTGTCGCGATTAGGTCGGCCGCACGCGGCCAGACTTTCTGCTCGAGTATTGTAGTCTCTAAAACCTAGCATTTAAGGTTTATTTTAGTTTGATGGAGTTTTGTTTCAGTTCTCGCGCTCGCACTTCGCCTCCTCGTTAGATTGTAGGGTACATAGGCGGTAAATAATGTGTTGGTAAATAATAACTTCGATTGGCGTTACGAATAATACTTGATTCATAAACGAATCTGTGTAGATTTCGTCTGTAAATTTTTTTTCTATCTGCCTGACATGTTTTTCTGTTATAAAATAAAACGCAGTATATTTTTATCACGCATTTTATTGTACATGCGGAAGTATTGTTAGAAGAATCAATGGCGTAATGCTAAAAATTTTAAAGCAATTATAATTTATATACATGTGTACTTGTTTTTAGTTTTTTTATTTTCTCGAAATTCCGCCGTATTGGGATAAGTTATCTACACTGCAATAATTATGCTCTTTACCTTCCCTACATGTAATATAAATCACACTTCCATGACATGTATAAGTTGATCCTATTCAATTGTTTTTGCTAGGGTTGTCACAAAATCCGGGTTTTTTTATTCATGATTTATTCGATGCTCATTTTTAGGTACAACGTAATTTAAATATATAATTTAACGCTCATAATATTTTTTGGGTTCCGTAATCATAATGACAACAAAAGAAAGTAGTACACGTAACAAAAAAAAAAACAACTGAAACCTTAACAAAAAGGAAAAGTGTAACAAAAAGTAACCAAATAGAAATAGAAGTACTGTATCACACAATAGATTAAATAAAAATCTGCGTTCCTGGTTTACCGATATTACATATTTTTATTTAAGTGTCACAATGAATAGTTTAATGTATCTTGAAAATATTCGTCGGTGGGGAGTTCCAAAATTATAATAATAATAATAACGTCCACACAACGCAATCAAAATAGAATTCCCTGTACTATGGTATGAATAGTTTTTAACTATCAGCTTTAATGACAAAAATCACTTAAATGCTGTATGTTTCCTGTGCTATTGGAATGAAATAATAGAAATGGTATGAATTACACTATTAATACGATTATCAACAGATTAATCTGTTATAATATACCAATATAAGTTAAGACGAGGCGGCACTGTTTATTAATAATTATATTTATCAGTCTTTGTGCTGAAACAAGGATGCAGGCCAAATAAGCACTCAAATCCATTTGTAGCTCTTTTGCCAACATCCTTAGCAACGAAGTCTTTATCCATTTTCATAATTTTTGTTTTATTTCTTTGGTCAATATCCATTTTGAAATGTTTTTTTTTCTTCTGTAAAAAATAAATTATTTTGCTTTTGTTCTTAAAATTTTTATTATTTTGTTTGTGTTATACCATAGAAAAAAAATACTCCTGTCAGATTCGCTTAATGGACTATGTGGCCACACAGGCACGGAAGCGATGACACATATTCACCCTTTTAAAACCGCTTCAGTGAATGCGCGTAGTGTAAAATAAAATAAAAAATTGCGTAAAGTCGATGATTTAAATTCAAAGATTTTGAGCCAAAATCTTAATCCAAGCTTCAAATTTATCAAAATTTCCACTCTTTTAAAATATTTATAATCCTCAGTATTTTTACACTATATTTAAAGATTTTCAACAGCTTTTGTAAATAAACCTCTTGAGTCATGGAAACACAAGAAGTCCACTGCTGGATATAGGCCTCCTCCATGCATTTCCAAAAAGACCGGTTGGAAGCGGATTTCATCCAGCGTCTTCCTGGCACTTGGATGAGGTCATCTGTCGGCTGGTCGTCCTACGCTGCGCTTGCCGATATGTGGTCTTCATTCGAGAACTTTTCGGCCATGTAGACGACTTTCGTTCATCTACGAATCTCATCATTTCTGATTCGATATCGTAGAGAAAGCATAGGCCTTTCCATAGCTAGTTGCGTGACCTTGAGCTTTCTTATGAGGCCCATAGTGAGAGACCACGTTTCAGTGCCATAAGTCATCACTGGTTGTATAATTTTGTCTTGAGCGATTGAGGTATATTAGACGAAAGGACTTTTCTAAGTTTCCCGAATGCTGCCCAGCCGAGTTGGATTCGACGATTGACCTCTTTCACAAAGTTGGACGGGCCTAGTTGGACTGTTTGTCCTGAGTAGACGTATTCGTCTACAACTTCGAGAGTCGAGTTCCCCAATGTTATCGGGGTGGGCACGAAACGAGTATTCGATGTGACCTTCGTTTTGTCCATGTTCATTTCAAGGCCCACCCGTTGGGCCGTTGGGAAACTCGACTGAGGTCTTCGAGCATTATGCCGAGGTCTTCCATCGTTTCTGCCATGACTACTATATCGTCGGCAAATCGAAGGTGAGTGATGTACTCGCCATTGATATTGATGCCGCGTCCCTGACATTCCAGAAGCTTGAAGGTATCTTCCAGTCCGTTTGTGAACATTTTTGGAGAGATAACGTCTCCCTGTCTTACGCCCTTTTTCAATGGAATTGCCTCCGAACTCTGTTCCTGTACTCGGACCGACATAGTGGTTCTGTGGTCATAGTGGACTGTTGTACAAGCATTTCAGCCAGCACCTCGATATACCGATAGTCAATACGGCAACGCTGGAGAGACTCGAGCACTGTCCATAACTCGATCGAATCGAAGGCTTTCTCATAGTCCACAAACGCAAAGCAAATTATACTCCTCAGTCTTCTGTATAATTTGCCGCAACGTGTGGATGTGGTCTATGGTACTAAAGCCCTTTCGGAAACCGGCTTGTTCGGGAGGCTGGAAGTCATCAAACCTACGTTCAAGACGATTCGTGAGGACCCTCGAAAACAGCTTATAAACATGGCGCAGAGTAGTCATCAGTAACCACAAAAACCTCCAATACTAATTTTCATACAAAAACGGAGCCAGAGATTACCCCGTAATGTTACCGTTTTCTCAGGCTTTGACAAAAAAGCTGTAAAGACCGGATTTTCCAAGTCAGATTTTTCTTATCGGATTGAGGGATCACCCTGTAAGGATGGAAAATTCCAAGTTTATACCATATGTGGAACTTGAAAATCTTTTAGCACCTGATAAGACCGAAATTAGAACAACCAAAAATTCAAGAATTTTCGCACGTCTAGTTATTTTAGCATTCAAATGCTGTGTGACTATAAAGTTGATACAATATTAGTCCAGCCGCTAGACCAGCGGGGCCCGGTGGCAAAACCTGCATTAGGTGTTGGTTGAAAATTTAAGCAAGTTTACTTTTCAATCGGCACTATTAAATTTGCCATAAAAATTTGTTGACGTCACCGTCCTATCTAGGGTTTATGCAACGAGTTTATGTTGTTTTAAAAGACCACCCCTAAGTGTTACCATTATCCCAAGCCGTTGAAAAAAAAAAGAAGCTTCTCCAAGTTTTCGATTTTCTCCGTCAGTTTTAGCAAAAAAACTAATCGTATAGAAAATTTCAAGTTAGTAACATCAAAATGGGACAACAATTTTATCTAGCTGTTTTTCGCTGATCAACTTTATGTAGGTATATACATTCTTCACGTCACACCGTGTACATAAAGTTGTTATATGCGATGTATATCATGTTAGTATTTTAATTAATATATCAATAATAATGGCACCAGGTATTTACATATTTTTTTCAAAATCAAATCAGATCCGGATTATAAATTACTATCTGAGAGCGTGACAACCCTAACGACGTAAAATCCGGATAACAATTAAAATGGTCGTAATTTCTACTTTCCATGGAATTGGCATTTGAAATATATTTTTTATTTCATATGGGGAAGTCGCTTCCTACGTTCCAATTTTGCCACTGAGTCCCGAAATACATCCATGTGAAATCAAAGTCAAATTCACTTTATTGAAAAAAGATAAGATGATTTTTTTTCACTTTTTGACATAAAAACCTGTGGTTGTGAAAAAACATGTACTATTTCGTAAGTAGGTAGATAAACAAATACGTACTAAACATGTGATTTTTGTTTGAAAGCTATTCTTTCTACAAAGCATAGATAAGTTTTGAAGAGATGTACCTACCTTTATCTTTTTTGTTTGTAATGGCGCATGCTATACAAGAAAGCATTAGATTGAAGTCTATTCAATCTACGCGTAGGTACGCGGGCGGGCTGGCGAGCCGGCTAGAAAAGTAGAAACCGCTCGGCTCGCTCGACGCGTTCGAAATTCGGCTATATATGTGTGCGTTTGGCGGCGTGTGCTTACGCGAAGGGAATGAGACTGTGTGTGTGCGGCCGCGCGCGCGTCTTTCTATGGAGATTACTACTAGGAATTAATTCAGTCGTGTCATCTAGCGGTGAAATGTTGAAGTGCTGCACACCTGTGTCAAACGCTCAAGGTCATCGGCACAGGGAAAAATCTTAACGCAATAAATGAAACAGATATAGTTATTTTTCTTTTTTAAATACGCAAGTAGCATCCTCAGAGACAGATTATACAATCTGTGGCTACGTTTCTCCCACCACAGACTATTTAAACTGGCTCTGAGGTGTGGTTTAAGGAATAAGAATAAACTTTATTTGACAACATTACAAAGAATTATATACGGTAGGTATGTAATCAAATTAAGAACGTTACAAAGAATTACAAACAGAAGGCCTCCTTCGTGGTTTTCATAACCATGAGGGTTTTTGCCATAATCGCCACGCTTGGCAGGTGGATTGGCGATCGCAGTATGCGATTGGAATCTCAGGAAGACGCTGCTGCCCGTCTCCTAGTAATTGATTTCCTCATTTAAAAATGTTTCAGTAAAAAAAGCCTTTTTAGACAATCTATATTAGCGTTATTCGGGATTCTGTCAAAGTAAGTTCTGTGATTTAACGGACAATGCCTATTTGTCCTGGGTAGCCCATTACTTGTGCGCTCAGTTCTTCCACGGAGGAATGAAGGAATTAGGGCTGATTGAATTTTTGTGGTGCTTTTTGGTTTGGTGATAGATGTTTTGTTTATTTGCAATAGAACGTTTTGTTTTGACATGATCTGATCATGATTTTTTTCTGCCATTGAAATAACAAAAAACCTAAATTAAGTTTCTTTACTATCGATAATTAAATCAATTCCAATAATTCTTCTTCTTATCTACTGAGGTAGATTGCTGGTGGTGGTTAGATGAGGATGGTTATGGATAGAAAGAAGTGTTGCGTCTCGTACAGTGGACTAATGTGGCCTCATGGATTGGATTAAACATCTGGTTTCAAACTTGGTGGGCTTAAGCCTTCTATTAAATGAGTACACACAGTTGAATGTAATTTATAATATAATATGTTGTGACTTTAGCTATAAGTACTAACATATATAGTTTTAAGCCTACTAAAATGAGTGTTACTTACTGGAAATATAATAAATATTATTATTATTATTCTGGGGTTAAAAAGATAATAGTCTCGTGAGACCAAAGTGGCCAGACGGACGCCCTCCGGCTGAGGAGTCCAAGCGGTCAGGGCGATTATTATTATTATTAAGATTTTTCCCTGTGCCGATGACCTTGAGCGTTTGACACAGGTGTGCAGCACTTCAACATTTCACCGCTAGATGACACGACTGAATTAATTCCTAGTAGTAATCTCCATAGAAAGACGCTCGCGCTGCCGCACACACACAGTCTCATTCCCTTCGCGTAAGCACACGCCGCCAAACGCACACATATATAGCCGAATTTCGAACGCGTCGAGCGAGCCGAGCGGTTTCTACTTTTCTAGCCGGCTCGCCAGCCCGCCCGCGTACGCGTATTTTTATATTGAATAGACTTCAATCTAATGCCTTCTTGTATAGCATGCGTCATTCATTACAAACAAAAAAGATAAAGGTAGGTACATCTCTTCAAAACTTATCTATGCTTTGTAGAAAGAATAGCTCACATGTTTAGTAAGTACGTATTTATTTACCTACCTACTTATGAAATAGTACATGTTTTTGCACAACAACAGGTTCACAAAAAAGTGAAAAAAAAACATCTAATCTTTTTTCAATAAAGTGAATTTGACTTTGATTTCACATGGATGTATTTCGGGACTCAGTGGCAGAATTGGAACGTAGGAAGCGACTTCCCCATATGAAATAAAAAATATATTTCAAATGCAAATTCCATGGAAAGTAGAAATTACGACCATTTTAATTGTTATCCGGATTTTACGTCGTTAGGGTTGTCACGCTCTCAGATAGTAATTTATAATCCGGATCTGATTTGATTTTGAAAAAAATATGTAAATACCTGGTGCCGTTATTATTGATATTAATTAAAATAGTAACATGACATACATCGCATATAACAACTTTATGTACACGGTGTGACGTGAAGAATGTATATAGATACATAAAAGTTGATCAGCGAAAAACACCTAGATAAAATTGTTGTCCCATTTTGATGTTACTAACTTGAAATTTTCTATACGATTAGTTTTTTTGCTAAAACCGACGGAGAAAATCGAAAACTTGGAGAAGCTGGTCTCCATGAGTTTCTTTTTTTAAACGGCTTGGGATAATGGTAACACTTAGGGGTGGTCTTTTAAAACAACATAAACTCGTTGCATAAACCCTAGATAGGACGGTGACGTAAATTAATTTTTATGGCAAATTTAATAGTGCCGATTGAAAAGTAAAATTGCTTAAATTTTCAACCAACACCTAATGCAGGTTTTGCCACCGGGCCCCGCTGGTCTAGCGGCTGGACTAATATGGTATCAACTTTATAGTCACACAGCGTTTGAATGCTAAAATAACTATACGTGTGAAAATTCTTGAATTTTTGGTTGTTCTAATTTCGGTCTTATCAGGTGCTAAAAGATTTCCAAGTTCCACATATGGTGTAAACTTGGAATTTTCCATCCTTACAGGGTGATCCCTCAAACCGATAAGAAAAATCTGACTTGGAATATCCGGTCTTTACAGCTTTTTTGTCAAAGCCTGAGAAAACGGTAACATTACGGGGTAGTCTTGTCGAACAAATGTTGAATAAGACCTTGGGTTGGATGACAACGTTAACTTACTTTTTACAAAATGGCGTAAGTCAAATTTCAAGCTGGCTCCTAAAAATTTTAAAATTCTGATTTATATCTCTGGCTCCGTTTTTCTATGAAAATTAGTATTGGAGGTTTTTGTGGTCGCTGATGACTACTCTGCGCCATGTATTGAACGCAGGTTTGATGACTTCCAGCCTCCCAAACAAGCCGGTTTCCGAAAGGGCTTTAGTACCATTAGACCACATCCACACGTTGCGGCAAATTATACAGAAGACTAAGGAGTATAATTTGCCATTATGCTTTGCGTTTGTGGACTTTGAGAAAGCCTTCGATTCGATCGAGTTATGGACAGTGCTCGAGTCTCTCCAGCGTTGCCGTATTGACTATCGGTATATCGAGGTGCTGAAATGCTTGTACAACAGTCCACTATGACCACAGAACCACTATGTCGGTCCGAGTACAGGAACAGAATTCGGAGGCAATTCCATTGAAAAAGGGCGTAAGACAGGGTGACGTTATCTCTCCAAAAATGTTCACAAACGGACTGGAAGATACCTTCAAGCTTCTGGAATGTCAGGGACGCGGCATCAATATCAATGGCGAGTACATCACTCACCTTCGATTTGCCGACGATATAGTAGTCATGGCAGAAACGATGGAAGACCTCGGCATAATGCTCGAAGACCTCAGTCGAGTTTCCCAACGGGTGGGCCTTGAAATGAACATGGACAAAACGAAGGTCATATCGAATGCTCGTTTTGTGCCCACCCCAATAACATTGGGGAACTCGACTCTCGAAGTTGTAGACGAATACGTCTACTCAGGACAAACAGTCCAACTAGGCCGGTCCAACTTTGTGAAAGAGGTCGAATCCAACTTGGCTGGGCAGCATTCGGGAAACTTAGAAAAGTCCTTTCGTCTAATATACCTCAATCGCTTAAGACAAAATTATACAACCAGTGATGACTTAAGGCACTGAAACGTGGCCTCTCACTATGGGCCTCCTAAGAAAGCTCAAGGTCACGCAAATAGCTATGGAAAGGTCTATGCTTTCTCTACGATATCGAATCAGAAATGATGAGATTCGTAGAGGAACGAAAGTCACCTTAGCCCAGCGGATTACTAAGTTGAAGTGACAGTGGGCGGGGCACATAGCAAGCAGAACTAATGGCCGATGGGGCCGAAAAGTTCTCGAATGGAGACCACATATCGGCAAGCGCAGCGTAGGACGACCAGCCGACAGATGACCTCATCCAAGTGCCAGGAAGACGCTGGATGAAATCCGCTTCCAACTGGTCTTTTTGGAAATGCATGGAGGAGGCCTATATCCAGCAGTGGACTTCTTGTGTTTCCATGACTCGAGAGGTTTCTTTACAAAAGCTGCTGAAAACTTAAAATATAGTGTAAAAATACAGAGGTTTTTATAAACATTTTAAAAGAGTGGAAATTTTGATAAATTTGAAGCTTGGATTAAGATTTTGGCTCAAAATCTTTGAATTTAAATCATCGACTTTACGCATTTTTTTATTTTATTTTACACTACGCGCATTCACTAAAGCGGTCTCAAAAGGGTGAATATGTGTCATCGCTATCGTGCCTGTGTGGCCAATAGTCCATTGAGCAAATCTGACTGGATAATTTTTTTTCTATGGTATAACACAAACAAAATTATAAAAATTTTAAGAACAAAAGCAAAATAATTAATTTTTTACAGAAGAAAAAAAAACATTTTAAAATGGATATTGACCAAAGAAATAAAACAAAAATTATGAAAATGGAAAAAGACTTCGTTGCTAAGAATGTTGGCAAAAGAGCTACAAATGGATTTGAGTGCTTATTTGGCCTGCATCCTTGTTTCAGCACAAAGACTGATAAATATAATTATTAATCAACAGTGCCTCCTCGTCTTAACTTATATTGGTATATTATAACCAGTGGTCGGAGTAGGTATATTGGTTTTTCGTACTTGCATCATGATATCGTAGCATGGACATGCCATTTTTCTCAATGTCTTAAACGTCATCGCCATTGTCATCATTACCATTTGTTTTTTTGTAAATGGTAATGATGAAATGTAAACGATAATTATGTAATGTGTGTTTTATGAGCAATAAGCGTATATCTAAAACTATGATATACCTACAATTATTGCAATTTTTTTATTATATTATTATCGTCGACTACCACGAGTTGAACAAAATTTCACTAAATGAAAATATCAGATTTAGACAGAATTTATATAAGTAAAACACACATCTCATCGAATCGATTCAAACCAAATCATATCAATTCAACTAAATTAAATCAAATCAAACTAAATTAAGTCAGATTAAATCACATCAAATCAATCCCAATTAAAGAAAATCAAAATAAATCAAATTAAATTGAATCAAATCAAATCAAGCCAAATGTACACCTACAAACTCTCATCATCTTTCAGTCCCGTCCATCCAAAGGTTGTCTGAAAAAGATCGCTTCAAGCGATAAGAACGCCGATCGTATCTATCCCTATCTCTGTAAATTACTGGTGTACCATAGAGTTATCTATTTATTTAGAGTTTGTGTTTTACAACTTTTGCAGCAAATGGTAATGATGAGATGTGTGTTTTACTTATATAAATTCTGTCTAAATCTGATATTTTCATTTAGTGAAATTTTGTTCAACTCGTGGTAGTCGACGATAATAATATAATAAAAAAATTGCAATAATTGTAGGTATATCATAGTTTTAGATATACGCTTATTGCTCATAAAACACACATTACATAATTATCGTTTACATTTCATCATTACCATTTACAAAAAAACAGATGGTAATGATGACAATGGCGATGACGTTTAAGACATTGAGAAAAATGGCATGTCCATGTTACGATATCATGATGCAAGTACGAAAAACCAATATACCTACTCCGACCACTGATTATAACAGATTAATCTGTTGATAATCGTATTAATAGTGTAATTCATACCATTTCTATTATTTCATTCCAATAGCACAGGAAACATACAGCATTTAAGTGATTTTTGGCGTTAAAGCTGATAGTTAAAAACTATCTATACTGTAGTGCAGGGAATTCTAGTTTGATTGCGTTGTGTGGACGTTATTATTATTATAATTTTGGAACTCCCCGCACCGACGAATATTTTCAAGATACATTAAACTATTCATTGTGACACTTAAATAAAAATATGTAATATCGGTAAACCAGGAACGCAGATTTTTGTTTAATCTACTGTGTGATACAGTACTTCTATTTCTATTTGGTTACTTTTTGTTACACTTTTCCTTTTTGTTAAGGTTTCAGTTGTTTTTTTTTTGTTACGTGTACAAAAAACTTACCTACTTTCTTTTGTTGTCATTATAATTACGGAACCCAAAAAATATTATGCGCGTTAAATTATATATTTAAATTACGTTGTACTTAAAAATGAGCACCGAATAAATCTTGAATAAAAAAAACCCGGATTTTGTGCCAACCCTAGCAAAAACAATTGAATAGGATCAACTTATACATGTCATGGAAGTGTGATTTATATTACATGTAGGGAAGGTAAAGAGCATAATTATTGCAGTGTAGATAACTTACCCCAATACAGCGGAATTTCGAGAAAATAAAAAACTAAAAACAAGTACCTACTCACGTATATAAATTATAATTCCTACAAAATTTTTAACATTACACCATTGATTCTTCTAAAGTTTGATTGCGTTGTGTGGACGTTATTATTATTATAATTTTGGAACTCTCCGCACCGACGAATATTTTCAAGATACATTAAACTATTCATTGTGACACTTAAATAAAAATATGTAATATCGGTAAACCAGGAACGCAGATTTTTGTTTAATCTACTGTGTGATACAGTACTTCTATTTCTATTTGGTTACTTTTTGTTACACTTTTCCTTTTTGTTAAGGTTTCAGTTGTTTTTTTTTTGTTACGTGTACAAAAAACTTACCTACTTTCTTTTGTTGTCATTATAATTACGGAACCCAAAAAATATTATGCGCGTTAAATTATATATTTAAATTACGTTGTACTTAAAAATGAGCACCGAATAAATCTTGAATAAAAAAAACCCGGATTTTGTGCCAGCCCTAGCAAAAACAATTGAATAGGATCAACTTATACATGTCATGGAAGTGTGTTATTTATATTACATGTAGGGAAGGTAAAGAGCATAATTATTGCAGTGTAGATAACTTATCCCAATACAGCGGAATTTCGAGAAAATAAAAAAACTAAAAACAAGTACCTACACACGTATATAAATTATAATTCCTACAAAATTTTCAGCATTACGCCATTGATTCTTCTAACAATACTTCCGCATGTACAATAAAATGCGTGATAAAAATATACAGCGTTTTATTTTATTTAAAACAGAAAAACATGTCAGGCAGATAGAAAAAAAATTCAGAGACGAAATCTACACAGATTCGTTTTGTATGTTTAGAAAAGGTTCTAAACATAACATTATTGACACAATTCATATAACTACATATGTAAAATATTTTTCTATATAATATCCGGATGGGAACGACCGAGCCGAGTTCGATAGCGCTATCTTCTTCTGTCGCTACGGAAGTGAGCGGTGCGGAAATACTAAGTACTGTAATTCGGCTTGGTTCACTCAAAGGTTATGAATCAAGTATTATTCGTAACGCCCCAATCGAAATTATTATTTACCAACACATTATTTACCGCCTATGTACCCTACAATCTAACGAGGAGGCGAAGTGCGAGCGCAAGGAGTGAAACAAAACTCAATCAAACTAAAATGAACCTTAAATGCTAGTAGTTAGAGACTACAAGGCTCGAGCAACAAGTCTGGCCGCGTGCGGCCGACCTAATCGCGACAATAAATGGATTATAATATATAGGTAGTTAGGTTTAATTTTTAATGAACCTCACTTTTACCGTGATTTAGGCACAAATAGTAAAACGATGTTTCGCTTAGGTTGGTAATGTTACAATAGCTCGGATGGGAAGAGGCGTCCCTTGAACGGCAGAGAGCTCTTGGTTCGAATACTAGTAATTGATCGGTTTCCTTTTTACTTTTCTTTTTTAGTTATTTACTTAAATGTAGGCATCTTGTATTGATAGTGAGTGATAAATTTTCTTTTTGTTGTTTTGAGTATTGTGTCGTCAAATAAATGAATTTTCTTCTTCTTCTTCTTCTAAATAAAAAAATACAAGAATTGGGATTTTATATTGTATGTTTTTCTAACGATTGAAGCTCGATCACTACTACAAAAATCAGTTGCCGTGCGTTGGTCTTGCAAACACTCGAAAATGTCTCCACCGATTGGACTAATAGCTATATAATATTTTTTTGTTTTGTTCGGACATGGGACGTGGGGCGAGGGCGCGGAAAAGACCCATCCCTTCAGGATCCTGTTTCATAGAACTACAATTCATTGTGACTATGACCGAAAGCCGATTAACCCACAGATTAACAAATAGACTCTGCTGCGCAGTGTACCTCGAATTGTCATAATAAACTACGAAATTATAGTTTTATGAAACTTGACCCAGTACATTTTGTACGAAAGTGAATTGGAAAGATGCGGCGTCTTTTTCGATCCCTCACCCCACGTCCTTGGCCTACAATCGGTAATTTTGTATGAGAATTGCTACTTTGAATTAATTTCACTATATGGCGCTCGAGGTGAACTTTGGAAGGTTGATTTATGATTGATGAATCGCTTATGAAAAGTTACAATCAAATCAATGGTGATGCGAAGAGCGCCTGGTCACAGACAACATGCAACGAGTAGCTGGGCTTTTCCTCGTAAGGCGTAATGTGATAAATTGATGAAAACGTTTTTTCTGAATGAGTAACTATTGTTCCTGTTAGTTTTAAACGTGAACATACAATATTTTGATATTGCCCGTAAGACTGTATAAGCTTAAACGTAATCCACTGCGCATTTAAAATGGCACATAAATTCTTAGGTTTGTTTTAAGCATTCTTACGGAATATATTTACTCATAGAAGGCGTAAGGTTATGACAGTTGTCATACATGCCATAGGGAATCGAGGAGTTAAATTATATCATATATTAATTTCAAAGGTCTGCCATCTTCCTAGAGGATGTCACAAGCGATTCAAAAGCGTCTTCCAGCCAGTTCCAGCACACTGTAGCCCCTTAAGCATGTTGTTTCAAACTTGTTTCAAAGTGCGCTAAAAAGTGTGAAATAACTGATGTGTAGCAGTGTATATTTTTCTCTGCTGAACAATAAAGTGTTCTGATCTAATATATCTAATCTAACCAGTTGAGTCCCTCAATCAGTCACCGCCTAAAAACATGAATTTCGTCGCAGAATTAAGGCTGAGCGTACACGCCCATATTATGTTAATGATGTGCCTAGACAGTCATAACGATGAAGATAAATGATGATGATGATGCAGGTACTCATTGTCTGTACACACTTTATTGACAGTAATATTGAGTGTGTGCAAGCCCCTTTAGCTTTTTTGAGTTTATGCTTTACCGCTTTTAAGTTGCCAGTCTTAACGTTCGTAGGATATTCTAATTGTTATTGGAGTTCCCAAAGTGTAGTGAATAAGACAAAGGAACCTCTATATTTTATTCCAGAAAGGAAATGCAAGGAAAAGTATTCTCGTTGGAAACAAAAACATTACAATTTCCAACTTTGCTTAAGTATATCTTCACAAGTTTTTGGACAATTATAAGGCAAACAAAAGAAAGAAGTGAACAATGCGAGTCGAAAAGTTAAGTGAGTCGTCTGAAACTCTGCTGTCAACTAATTCGTCCCATGCGAGTCTGGACTTATAATAGAGCGAGTAAAAATCAGATCAAATCAAAGTTTTTTTGAATAAACGTTACAAGTAAAATTAGGTGTCCATTTCAAATAATTTTGGAAAAAAAATGGACAAAAAATCTGTTCCTTAATTAACAGAGATCACCCACATATTATTCTACGACTTAGAACGCATTGCATAAGCAGCCTATATACGTCCCACTGTAGGGCACAGGCCTTCTCTCAGAGAGAGAGAGAGTTGGGCTTAATCACCACGCGTGCCCACCGCGGATTGGCGATTTCAAGCGCCTTGAATAGGCAACTCTCAACATCTCAGTTATTTAAATAATCTTATCTTATCTTACCTTGAATGGTATAGTAACCCTTTTGGCACAAAGTGTATCTTACACATTTTTGAACCGCTTTCTGTTCTGTTCTAAAATATTTAATATTCTCATAGATATACTGACTAGCAGGTCAGGTGGCTATCAGGATTTTAGTTTACTTAATTAAAGAAATCTCTCAACGAATCCCTACTACCTAGCTTATAAATGAATCTGATCGCTCTCTTCTGCAAGACGAGGATGGTTTCAATGTCTGCTGCTCGACCCCACAGTAGTATGCCATAGGACATAATACTCTAGAAGTACCTAAAATAAACGAACCTAGCCGTTGCGACGTCAGTTAATGCCCGGATTCTTTTGACTGCATACGCTGCAGAACTAAGCCTATTTGCCAATTTGAATATATGAGGACCCCATTGAAACTTTTCATCGATTGTGATACCTGGAAATACAGATCTTTCTCCAAGGTCTAGTTTGTCATTCCCCGATATGACGTTGCTATCAACTATTTGGTAGAGTGAACTTTAAACGGTTGTCGTTTTTTGAATTTAACAATAAGTTATTAAAACTGAACCAGTTTAGTACCTGAGAGAGAGCATTATTTGTATCGTCAATGTAAATTTTCATGTCTTTTAATTTGAAAAATAAGTGACGCGTTATCTGCAAATAATACTGTGGCGAACACATGTCAACTCTGCATATGCAGTATACCTATATACTCCGACATTCCTGCATCGCGTAAGCGAAATGTCTCACACGACATACCATAAATACAACGTCCGACAAACATCAGTTGGACCAGCCATCCCCAGGCATACGATCTGCCTGGCGGGAAGTTTCCCTTTATAGTGGAAGAACACGATCACCCGCTTTTTACTATAGGTAATCCTATTTCTGACATTTTTTGAACCATAAATGGAAAATCTTTATCTTATATTTTTCTGTGACGTTCTTGCCTCGTTACCATAGCACGGGGTATTCTTGTTTGGGAACAGGACTGTGTTGAGTGAAAGTAATTATTATTAATCGCTTAGTATCGGATATATATTTTTAAGTTGGAGCAGGATTGTGTTTGTCGTAACTACGCCAGGAATAAGTTCAATACGTGAAGAGCTAAGTTGTGCACAATATGTTACTTATCTGTTTATTTTGTTTCTGTGATGTATCTTGTTGGTATTATAAATGTCTTTCTTTTTCTTCTTCTTTTAAGTCACGAATTTATTCCTAATATTTCCGATATGTCTAATAAATTGAGGGAAATAAATAGAAAGATAATACATTTACTTAAAGACACAATACTAAAAACACAACGTAAGCATGAGATATAAGATACAAAAAAAAAAGAAGAAACAAAAGACATCGGTATAAATACAAAGATCACTTTTACGTACATTTGAAAACAAAAAAAAGAACATCACATTTTTTTACATTTTTACGACTAGGAAAATACCTACTTCAATTAAGCCACTAAAATGATCACGGTACAGCATTGTGTCGTATCTCTAAAATCTGCATCTGCACCTACTTGCGGGTAAGTGCCTACCAATGCGTTCAGTTTAATTATCTATTTTTATTACTAAATCGAATATAATCGACTCTACAAGATAGTTTCAGTCTGACATCGAGTTGTGAAAACAACGTGGAAGTTTTTTATTTTTAAACTCAACGTTCAATAATACCAACGGCTTTACGGGCCAGTTAATTCATTCAAAGAAGGCAATACAAGTCCATGTGAGTGCATTTCTTCATTTCAAACAAAACAGATTGAGAAAAATCCAATGAAGTTATTTTTTTACGAAAATGTTTCTTTATTTTTAAAATCACTTCTTGTTGTACAATATTTTAGACAATTATGTTTACTCATCCTTATAAAAAATAATATAAGAGATTATGCAAATTTGGCATTACAAAAATTAACCAATGATCTTCTTACTAGATTCTTATCTGTATAGTGAGGACCTTGGTTAGTGGTTGGCACCCGAGTCAAATTGGCCCAGTTTTCCCTGGGCCGACTCGCCAGACCACGTGCGATTCTTCACGCCGCGCCGCCGTCCCTTTTGTCGGCGGTAGAGTGGAATAAAGAGCCGGAAGGGGAGGCGGGGACGTCCGGCGGTGCCCAGGTGCGTCCGGTGTCGCGCGGCCGTCCTGTGCCGTGGATGCGAGCTTTCAGGGGTTTATTTTAGTGGCTTTAGCGCCGAAAGGGTATCATTCACAGTTTAACTCTTTCACGGGAAAGAGTAATAACAATACATCAAAGTCCGCTTTCCGCCGCACCTCACGGCGGCGCGGTGCGAAGCAGGTGCGGCGATCAACCTCGCCACCCTCGTCACGTTTGTTCAATTTCGTAGCAAGTGGCTAAGCCTGGTCTCTGTATACCGTTCCGAGATATGCAGGCGTGAGTTTAGGTAATGTATGTAATAGCCTATTACATTAGGAGGCTGAAGCGACAGTGGGCTAGCCACATATGCCGAAGAACCGATGGTCGATGGGGTGCAAAGGTTCTCGAGTGGAGACCACGAACTGGCCAACGTAGCGTAGGATTCCCACCAGCTCGCTGGACCGACGATCTGACGCAGATTGCTGGCGGTAGCTGGATGGGGATGGCTGAAGACAGAAAGAAGTTGCTTGGGGGAGGCCTATGTCCAGCAGTGGCCTAGCTGTCAAACTCCATACTAATTGTAATCGCAGACGTCAGAATGTCAACAGGATTTATTGCGCGTAACTTAGGGGCTAGGCTTTGCTACGCGTTGCTCACAGTCATTGATTGCAAAACACCTCGCACCGACAAAGCTGCAGGCGAAATTCAATCTTAAGTACTTATTTGCCATTTAAAGGGCTCAGGCGCCCTTAATCCAACCGTCTGCGTGATAATGGTATCTATCGCAGGCATTCAATGAAAGTTAAATCCTCTATTATTCTCTCGTGTCCTGAATAAAGGAATGGAATAGGAGGAAGAACAGCAATCGATTTTCTTATACTGCTTGTTCGCATCGTCATTTGGATAACAGGTTTTTCGCGCCGCCTTCGCTCCGGGGCTCTTCATCTGGAAAACTTCGTTTGAGAATTTAGGTTAATTTGTTGTCGCGTGTGGTTGCTCTTCTATTCATGCATTTTCTCCAGGATTAAGGTCACCATGTAGTAGTTTTTCTTCAGGTTATCCACTTCAATTATAAGTATAAATGGTGTGGAAATGCGGTCACATAGTCGAGCAACGCTTTGAAATAGGACAAGTGAATTGGCAACCCAAAATATTAGATAAGATTAATTAAATCTAAACTGAGACAGTAATGATAACTTCGACACAATACAACTCGTCCTGGTCCCAAACTAGGGTACCCTGTGATATAGTAACCAGGCCAGGACATCACACACCTGGAAATACACCCGGACTGAGGCCAATTGTACAAATGGCCTCATTTTTGGGTCTCGGTATAGACTAATCTAATTTGAACTAAGACCATTATATTATTACGATCTCAGTTTAGATTAAATTTATCTAGTGGCAACCCGATTTTCTTGTTTTATGTTGTATTTGTGTGACTTGTTTTTTATGCATGTATTTGTTATGCCTTTTTTTCTAGTGATGTGTTAATTTGTCCCAATAAAATGTCTTCCTTCTTCTTCGTCTTCTGATTGTGGCACTACTTGTCTTTTTTTCTTTCTAATCTGTGGTGGCAATGTCCGTTATTATAGGATATAGGTGAACCCACATAACTGTACAGTTCAAAAGAGCGTCACTGGTCGTAAAAAAATTCACACACAAACCTCTTTGACGGTTTTTTTTCATTTCCTTCCCTTCCATTGTTCTATGAAGTTTGTAGTTCGGTTATACTCGTAATACTTTTGACCCGTATGATTTGGGGATACCAAATATATATATTTTTTAAATAACGCACGAGGTGGCCACTCCGCACTTTGTAATATTATAGTAGAATTTTTGAATGGTCAGTCGCGCTGTCTATAAAACAAACAAAAACAAAAAAACAAAATGTTTAATGAGCTGAACAAAAAGTAACAACATAAAGTAGGTAACTCTGAGCCCCAAACTAAATTAAATTGTATCTTGGGGCACAGTGGTCCATTCAGGGTGAACTTAAATATATCACAACATAGTGTTTGTACAGTAATAAAATAAATTTTAAACATGCATACAGCAAACTATAATATGGCTCAAGTATTTTATTTCAAATAATATAATAAACCTACATGCAATATTATTAAAATATTATTATAGATATTATATTGATACAATAGTTTGTACGAGTTTAATATAATAAAATAAAATAGACTATTACATAAACATAAGTATAAGCCTGCTGGAATTAATATGACATACATAAAACTACATAAATATACTGTGATAGATGCATCGTAATAAGTAAACCAAACATCTTTTCCAATTCCAACTTTGGTAATTTATTCACAATGTAGGGTAGGTTGCTAAAAGTGTGGGTTTAGTAACCAACGAGTAGGCAAACTCGTAGCCAGAGAAGCGTGAGACTCGATTGCACGGTATGGAAGTGCTATGAGAGATCTCAGTAAATTGGTTACCAGTGAAAGAAGAAAGATTACCATAGACCTATGCAGTGAGAGAGTCGGCTACAACCATATACCAAAAAACAAAAAATAAAAAAATTATGTGTCCTGCTATTTGACTATTTTAAATAAGTTTTCGGTTTGGTTGTAGTCGAGTTGTAACAGAAAGTTTTGAAGCATTCGGATACACGCAAATCTATTTAAGTGACATATGTTTAATTCCTTGTGGACCTTATTGTATATATAAGGCCCACAAAATTTTATAAATCTTTGGGCAAAACCAGTTCGAACGATTGGAGTGTTAAATATTTTGTGCTTAAGGCGCTTTTTAAATGTTAGAGAAGATACAGTGAAAGATTTTCGATGTTGATTTAAGACGATTGATTTAATATAAGATTGGCGCACTGAAATTATTTGGGACTCAGAATGGACTTTATTAGTAGGGTATCTTCGAGGTTTATTGAGCATAGTTTTAAGAACATATCTTTGGGCTCGCTCTAAGTGTATGAGGTGAGTTTTAGAGGCACCCCCCCACGCCCTAATGCAATAGGTTAAAATTGAGTGCGAAAGAGCAAAGTATATTGTTTTCAAGGTTTTGAGGTCAGCAATGTGTCTGAGTGTCTTGAATATGTTGACAGTTCTACGGACTCGCTTGACTGTTAGGTTAATATGATTTGTCCAAGACAAGTACTTATCCAAAATAACTCCCAGGTATCTTATTTGGGACACTCTCTCAAGTAGCTCACAACTGCATGCGGCATGGCTAAACTTACATGAATGAATTTTTAGTTTAATATCTTCGCTAGAAGGCTGCGTTGAACTATTAATACTAAATGTAATATACTTTGACTTAGTAATATTGAGAGTGAGTAGTATTGGGAGTGAAAAGTCAGCAACTAGGTAAGTAAAAATATATTGTTAGATTAAAACTCTTTATTACACTCCGTACAAAACAAAAGTACATGCAAACCACTTATTTCGCTATCGCATCAGGGAAGATAATTTCGCAACAGAAGGAATAAACCTTATTCATCATCATCATCAGCCACTTGACGCCCACTGCAGGACATAGGCCTCCCTCATGCTTTCATGGTTTTCCAAGCTTTCCGGTCTTGTGCCACCGCATCCAGTGACTCCCCGCCACCGTAATCAGGTCGTCAGACCATCTGCTGGGGGGCTTTCCCACACTGCGTCGCGTGGTCCGCGGTCGCCAAGTCAGGACTTTTACGCCCCAACGGCCATCAGTTCTTTGAGCTATGTGCCCCGCCCACTGCCACTTCAATTGAGCAATTCAATGAAGGTTTATTACTCATGATTATTTAACACCTCACAATGTGCTGCAAAATAAAAGAACCTGCCCTACCGCCGCAGTATTTCCTTCGTTCAAAGGAACTCCTGAGTTTTAAGGGTTTTTTTGAGACCCTCTCCGTACATCTTAATCTCCAGCGGAGATAAAATCGGTGAACGCTTTGTCCTCCGCTGAGCCTGAGCCCTGCGAATGATAACAGGAATAAATTAAATTGGATGTACGCAGTTTAAGGATACACTTGGTGTGATGGAAATCGGCCCCTTATTTAATTTGATTTGAAAATTCTTTACTGCACGAGAATTCAACGTGCACAAAGGTGAGCCAAAAAACTTTTTTTTTTCAGCTCACCAAGGATGATGTGAATAAAGGAAGGGCGGTGACATAATTATGTAAAAAACCTACACTTAAAAATCCTACGTTTGTTTCGATGAGATCGTTTTTAGCGATGATACTGTAAGTTGTACACTATGTAGTTAGTATTGCTTAATTTTATATACTTTTATTGTGTATGGTTTGGCAATAAGGAGTTCTAATCTAATATAACCTCCTCGATTAATGTGCCTACTGATCGTTGTACGTTGTGCTATGGCGTTGACTAGCAAATATTTTACCTACTATGGCAAATACGATCGCAGAGTAAGTTAGTATCACCAATAACAAATCCAGTAATCTAGGTTTAAAGGCGTAAATATCACACTGCAAGAAACTGGAACAGATAGATGGCTTAAGGCTGTTGTTACGTCGAGCATGCTATCTCGCACAATTCAACATTTTTAGTTATTGTAATAAAATGAGTACACTTTTAATAAATATGGCCTGAGGGTTCGATGAATGATTAAATCTCGGATATTCAAGGCATATTTTTCTTATCCTGTACAAAATTTTTGATTGAGACAGCTCGATTCCAAAATATTTAAATAGTTTTGGGAAAAACTTTTCTTTATTAAACAATACGCATAGGAAAACAAAAATTTAATTAAAATGTCCGTAGTTTAATTACGCGTCAAACCCTCAGACCACATTTATCAAAGGTACACTAATTTTATTATAATCAATAAAAATGTTTGAATGTGCGAGTGAGATAGCATGATCGACGTAACAGCAGCCTTAAGTCACGTTGTAAGATCCACTAATCGGCTAGCAAATAACACAGCTCTCTAATGCCCGGGTTACACGAGTCTAGTTTTCCAAGCTAGCATAGCAAGCTAGTGTCATTAAGCTAGCTTATCGTGTAGATAAAACTAGCTTCATTTCTAAGCTAGTAGTTTACAGGTCAAGACAGTTTTTAATAGGATGTAGTTGTATTTTCTCGAGAACTGATAAAAATTGTAGAAATGTTGAATACGTCCTATAGTGTTCTTTTTTTCGCATGCAGTCCAGTTTTGGACGTATGGTCGCCTTAGACACTGCATTTTTACTAGCTTAAAATAATATATGTAAACAGAACTAGCATGTTCCAAACCAGATCAGTAAGCCAGGACAGGTTTAGTAGAGACCTATCTTGAAAAACTAGCCTCGTGTAGCCCGGGCATATCAGCTGGTTCGTAGCAAGCTACAATGTAACGATTTGTAGTAACAAGTAAATGCTACGCTTCGTAGCAATCTGGCCCGACCAAGTTCGTAGCAAGTTACATATGCTACGCTGCTACGTCGATGTATCGACGCACTTAAGCATCACCTTTTTAACAAACATGACTGAATGAAATTAGACAAAGTGGTAATTATGCTTATAATTATGCTGTAATAATACTGAACATACAGAAAAAAATGTACAGATGAATTAAGAACCTCCCCCATTTTTTAAAGTCAGTTAAAACGCGATCTAAGACGTTACGTGCTTGCCCGTTAAGCGCAGTTCCACCAAAAATGGAACAGGAACACCACAAATAGACTGGCGGATGAATAGAAAAATCGATCTCACAAATACCTCTAGATGTAAAACGAATTGACGTACCACTTTATTTGCACGCCAGTGTACGTTTTTGCCCAGCGACGCGTAAATCAGCCGCCCCGAGTGCACCGTCGCACGCCGATTTATGTCCGAGATAAAGATAAATTCTATTACGTACTATTTGGTACTGCTAATCGAATTAGGGTACGATTGATCGCCAGTGTAGCCTGCAGTTTGTTGTGTTGGAAGCGGTGTAGTTTTGTGCTGATTTGAAAATGCGTTTCAATCGTGTTATTTTATTTTATTTTATTTACTGGGGTTACGATGGGATGAGTTACACAAAAAATAATATTATGGTAAAATATTATTATTATTAAATCCTTTATTGCATATAAAACAGAAAGTTTTGCACATAGGCCAGCTTAATGCTACTTAGCATTATCTACCAGCTAACCTAAGTTTTGATGAGAGCATTATCAGGTATTGCAACTTACACAAAAATACACAAGTGAATAAGATAAATTCACACATCCCCTAGAGTATCCCACTGTGAACGTAACTGATTGCAGCATTGTATACATATAATGCAGAATAACTTACCCCTCTGGGATACAGGCGTGAGTTTATGTTATGTTATGTTAACTTAGGTCTCTCAGTGTCCTACAATACATGCTAAGTTTGAGTTCGATGACTTCATTTTAATGGTACTAGTGCAAAATCAATGCCGCCATCAAACCCGCGTCGAGCCAGAGGTCGCGGGTTCAAGTCCCGGCATGGGTGGAATTTTTAGCCTCTAAATAGGTCTTTAAAATTGTCCTTAGCACGGGTTAGTGCAATAAAAAGAATATAATCATATAGGTACAGCGATATCCGATGGAAATACCTAACTGCAAAGTTGGTTACTCGGGGCTGCAAGTGATGTAAAACACTTCGGCCAGATGTCGCTACCTGTACGTAATACAGAGAAGTTTGTAAAGAGGCTCGAAATTTCATCGATGCTTGCACTTGCCGATTAGCTCAGTTGGGAGAGCGCTGGCACGGTGAGCCAGAGGTCGCGGGTTCAAGTCCCGGCATGGGTGGAATTATTTAAGAAATACCTGTGTAATTTCCTCTTTTATGTACAATAATAAAACGTTCTCTATCTGTCTATCTATCTAAGGCCGGAGAATTCTAATAGTACATTACGATACTAGTGCGAAAAGTAGGAAATTCGCAACGAGTGGCGATAAATTAAAACACGACCGAAGGGAGTGTTTTATATCGACACGAGTTACGAATTACCTATTCGCACGTGTATCGCACAACGTTTTATAGTACATATGGCCCTTTGAAGTTTCGACATAGGCACGTAAAGTGCTCATTATCGCACTAGTGCGGTAATGTAGCACCATATGTACTATAAATTATTTTACGCGTCGCTCGCCAATACATCCATGCGAAATTGAAGTTATTTGTTCAAGTTATTTGTCAGACATTATAACATAGCGTGCCGAATTGGTAGTGATTTTGTGTCATAAATAATGTTTGTTTCCAGAGAAAATCGATATTATGAGTGAATTTTGGAGCGCATATTTGAGCACGGGTTTGATCAAAGAATATCACTAGGATAATAATGTACATAAAATTGACCCAATTCCAAGGACAATGCATCCATTTCCAGAGAGTACGATTACAGTTTACAGTTTAGTTTTCAAATACAGTTTTGAGGTAATCGGTCGAGAACTACTCGTGTCAGCCTAGCACGCGCTCCGTAAGTGATTTGACGCAGTGGTAAACTGTTTTCTTACTCATATGAGGCTCATCTGTGTCTTAATTATGCCTGGCTCTGCTATGAGAAGGTATGTATCTTTTAGATAGACAGATAGAGAACACTTTGTTGTACAACAAAAAAGAATACATATTACTTATTTTTTTCTGTTTGCCTCTTTTAAAAAAAAAGCGCCTTTTGCGACAGCCACGAAAGGAAATGGAGTGACGCTATTCTTAATCCGGCGCCACACAGGTGAAAACGGGTTATGAAAACCACGAAGGAGGCCTTTGTCCCGCAGTGGGCGTCAAATGGATGATGATGATGATGATGATTACTATTTAGCATGAGCCACCTTACAAATAAAATAAAAAATAAAATTACATGTAAACCTTTTCATGAATAAAGTATTATTATTATTATGAATTATATTATTAATAAAATATAGTTTATATAGTACACAAATCCACTGTTACTCGTACACTTACAATTTGTTAGTCTGCTGCAGGGTTTCTCAAAGTGGGGTATGCAAACCGGGTATGTAATGTATTTTAATACGGACTTTTCTTACGAATTCTTACAAATCTTCTGAACCATATTTTTAGAATAGGCAGATTTGCCGATTTTACGTTTTCCAACCATCCAATGTTTATAGTTTATCTAGTACTATTCTAAAACTAGAGTTGGTGGTGCTCTTTGGCCACCTGACAACTGTTGATGCTGAGTGATTCACTCTGCAGCGCATCTTGCGCTCATTTCATTGGTAAAGACTAATCGAGAGTTTGTAAATTGTGTTTTGTGACTATTTTTTCCGATAAAGAAAACAATAAAAAATATTCATATCTTATCTTACGGTGCGTGCTAGGCTTGTAGTCTGCGCTGAGTTGCACAAAGAGGCTTTGCTAGCATTCACGGATACTGAACCGAGTACCAAGTGCTTGGAACGATGAAAGCGGTAGGAATTAACCGTTCGCACAAAGATAAAGGGCGTAGTTTAAGACTGCTCTTACGGGCAGCATGCTATATCGATCGCACAATTAAAATTTTTAAATTATGTTAGTAAAATGAGAACTTTTGACGAATGTGGTCTGAGGGTTTGATGCATAATTAAATTACGGACATCTATACTAATAATAAATCTGTAAGGGTCGGTCATGGAGTAAGTTAGTGTGTTTTCAGAGATATTGTGTTTATAGGCTCAATATATGATACTGAAACTAATTTCACGATTTTTAGAATTTTTTTCTGTATGTGTGTATGTTCCTCCATAACTCTTAAACCAATTATCCGAATTTGATGAAATTTAGTATAAAAACATATAGACATCTGGGACACAGGATAGGTTATTTAAATTCTAGCTCCAGTTATGATAAGACGTGGCCCCCATACAAATGCTTCGTAAAAATCGAAATGTACGCGAACGGAGTCGCGGGCACAGCTAGTTTTAAATATATTTTTGTTTTCCGATACGTAGTTTTTAATAAAGAAAAGTTGTTTCTAAAATTATTAATTTTTCAATCAAATTTTCTCAGTCAAAAAATAAGCACAGGATAAGAAAAATATGCCCCGAATATCCGCAATTTAAATTTCCATCAAACCTGAGGAGACCATTCATCAAAAATATACTCATTTTATGATTATAACTAAAAATTTGAAATTGTGCGAGCGAGACAGCATGCTCCACGTAAGAACTGTCTTAATAGATCCTTAAAAGAGGGCAATATGGTCTACCCGTAAGATCAGGGGCTCGATTCTTATTGTTTAAGTGTATTGTAATATAGTACAAAAGATAGATAGAATATTCTTTATCGCATGTACACCAGGAATTACACATGAGAAGTAAACAATAATTATAATACAGTACAATCGGTGGTCTTAGATAGATAACCATTGACGAAGAACAATGACAGTCATACTTACAATAACGTTATTCTGAGCGGTCCGGAGAGCCACTGCAGGGCACAGGCCTTCTCTTAGAGAGAGAGAGTATGGGCTTAGTTACCGCGTGTGCCCAACGAGGATTGGCAATTTCAAGCGCTGAGGTATGTGAATACCTCAGACACTCAGGTTCCGTCACGATGTTTTCCTTCACAGCAAGCGAGTGGGTATTAACTTAAGTAACTTAGATGACGAAGTCATTGGTTAAATTACTAGACTATTGCCTTGGTAATATATTAACGATTAAAATTAATTGTAATTTTAATCGTAATTGTTATTGTAACTGTACTTTCATTTTAATAGAAAAATGTATAGTGAGCGAATGTGGGTAGAAGGGCCGGTAAGAAAAGTCCCAGGCACGCATACTTCTACCAAATATTGGATGCGTAAGCGAAGGGCAAGATAAAAAGTATCCAAAATCGTGCGTGCATGCATTATTACGCTATTCCATCAGAACGAAGTCACAAGTACAATTAGTGACTTCTGAAAAGTATTGTATTGCAACAAAGAGTAATTTCCCAATGTGGACAATTCCCGCAATTTCAGTGTTTATTGCATTTCACCTTTTATGAGGCGCTATGGGGGCGCCACGTTTGTGCTAGGTCAACAATTCCTGCCTGAAACCAATTATTAACTGTTTTTTGTCATTTCGCAGGCAATTTTTTATGATATATTACTTTAAGCGCCAAACCTGGGTGTTACCATGGTTACCAGTACAACTTGACACTGGGTTAACCCGTTAACGGGTTAACCCCGGGTTAGTGGGACGGTGCAAGTGGCGCTGAGAGTTATAGATCTTTTTTATATGTAGTACTAGCTGTTGCCCGCGACTTCGTTCGCGTGGTAATTTTGATGTGTATTTTTCCGGGATAAAAATAGCCTATGTGCTAATCCAGACTATAATCTATCTCTGTGCAAATATTTATCCGGATCCGTTCAGCCGTTTTTGCTTGAAAGAGTAACAAACATCCATTCATACATACAAACTTTCGCGTTTATAATATTAGTAAGGATATAATATACGTCCCATTTTAGGGCACAGAGCTTCTCTTAGAGAGAGTACGGGCTTAATTACCATGCGTGCCCACCGTGGAGTAGCAATTTTAAGCACTGAGGCATGTGAACACCTCAGACAGGATTCCTCACGATGATCCTAAAACTTATGATCTTTATGAAGAAATACTTTGCTTTATAATTTTAGGGATATTAACTTTAAGTAAAACATCTTTTCCTTGCTCCGTTTAACTAAAACAATCTTATATATCAGTCATTCGGAGCCTACGTATCGGGATCTTAACACTATACCACTGACAAGATTAGACTTCGGTGAAATTAGGCAACATATTTGAAATTCACTTTCTCTTGCAAAAGTTTACAAGTTGTGGATACCATTTATTTCAGAGCTGTTTATTAATTTAGCGACAGAAATTGTATTTTGTAGGTGGTTTATTTTATTGCCGTACAACCATTTTTAGGGTGCCGTAGTCAACGAGGGACCCTTATAGTTTTGCCATGTCCGTCCGTCTGTCTGTCTGTCTGTCCGTCTGTCTGTGTCCGCGGCTTAGCACAGAGACGATAAGTACTAGAGAGCTAAAATTTGGCATAGGTATACATAGTTTAATAAGCCGACATTACGGTATATAATTTACTTTATTTTATTTATTTGGAAAAAAAAACAGGAAACGGACCACAGTTTATACAAAAAATTAAATAATCTACACCTAAATTAGGGATGTATTTTTTTTCTCGCCTACATGATAGTGTGGGTGGCGTATCATTGGATTGGTATCGTTTAAAAATGTTTTGGGTGGAGGAAGACAATTTTTTTTGTATAGGGTTCCGTTGGAGAAATATTAAGCTTTAAAGCGCATTTTTTTGTTTAAGTAGGGCGTCCCGCCCTCTCCGAGCTAAACGGTTGATTGAAGAAATGTGAAAAAAACTTAGGGAAGGATTATACAATATAATAAACTTAAAAGGTAAACTATCACGGCTAAGTAGGCATTACAAGTTAACGAGTGATAGGCGACGAACTAATAAAAGGAAAACTTCTTACAAAATCTTTTAAAAATTACTTTGATGAAGTTATTAGTACTGCAAAGCAGATAAAAACCCCCTTTTACTGCGGAACCTTACCCTACAGTGCCCGACACGCACTTGGCTGTCTTGATCCAATTCGCTCAGTTTGGGTGGAATTATTTGTCTTCGTTCAATTAATTCCGATAAGATTCTTCTTTAAGATAGAACAATCTCATCTTAAGTTCAATTAAGATAAGATTGTTCTTTATTGCACACAATACAAGAAACAAGAGACATAAAATATGAAAGTTACAATCAAAAAGGACAATGGGCGGCCTTATTGCTAATAGCAGTATGTAATTACTCTGATTTTTTGTACAAATATATTTTCTAAATTTACTGTAAATTATTACAATAAGAATAATTCATACTTATTATACTAATGTGCTTATTTTGTTTCTGTGATGTATCTTGTTGGTATAATAAATGTCTTTCTTCTTCTTCTTCTTCTATGTACCAGTTAGGTAGAGCATTTTTTATTATACTCATTACGTAGACACCCTTCTCACTGAGTGTTTGCTAATTCGCCAAATCCACCGTTTTATATTTCCTCATAAAAAGGACTGTCATCTTGTCACAGAGCCGCATTCACGCACCTGGCAATAATTCCATCAACATTTACTTTGCTACGCCTATCGACTCTACCACTAACTCTTCACGACTTAATTTGCCTTGGCAAAACAGCAGAAGCAACGTTGTGTACTCAGCCTCGTTGATTCTTAAACCACGAACTCTTTTACTGTAATCGTGGCCTTTAAAACGAGTGAGTGAAGTGCCACTTTCGTTCGTCAAGTCGTAAAGCTGATTCGGTGGTTACGGCTGACAACGGATCCTACTGTGAAGGACGGACGGACGTGGTAATCTGCGCGAGCTGTTTACAAATGAAAATTTGAGCCCCGAGTACATGAGAGAATAAATACCAGGTTTGCGAGGTAGGTACTCCTGAGAGTAAAATGCCAGTGTCAATACTGGGTGTAAAAAGACGGATATGACGCCCGACCGACCTAGAATCTAATACACCCATAGTTTTGTAGTCCAACGAATGCACTCGACGATCGGCTCCTCACGCGGCCAAATGTGACCTGGGCTCAAAATGTAATCCACACATCGTTTTTCAATAGAATGATACAAGTGCGAATTAGTGGGTGGCTACCGTGGAGATGAAAGAAAGTCAAAGGGTCGTGCAGTTTTACTATAATGTGATTTTTACATATAAGAATTACTTAAAATTATTAATATTTAAGTTTGGAATGCGTCCGATGCTAGGAGCGCGAGTATCGAAAGTCCGCGCCTGAAAAAATGCATATCCTGTGTTTTTTCCAATTGAGGGCACCGGTGGTATTGCGCCACTATGTCCACGAGTCTTCATTGACGTCACGTAGGTATAGCGGCCTTATAACATGCGATAATATTTGTTATTTGCCTCTTTACCACAAAGAGCAGTACAATGTCATTCCAATGGAATACCCGAGCAAATTAAATAGGCATCTCTCGCGATGAAGATTGAATCGCGCGTGGCGCCGAGTTAAGTTGAACCGGCTATACCAATGGATTGGGATTGGTTACAAGACTACCAATAGCGTCAACCTCGTGTCAACAAAAGAACGATTAACGTACTAATATGAAAAGTTACACTGCATTACTATGTTTATTTCCTGAGTATGTTTACCAAGTTTACCTTAAGGCCACTCTTATTCGGCTGTTGCTCTCGTTCGGTTGAAACTCCGTGATTTACCAAAGGCCCGTGCTGAAAATCAGTGCTGTGGGCAAAACCGCAGCGCATACTGAGCTCGAGGCCATTTTACCGCTGCATAGACATACCCTGGGTCCCTTATTGTTTTGGGATTATTTTTGATTTTTTTTTCATGTTCAATTGTTTGTCCGTTTTAATCATTGTTAAATGTATGTCTTTGTGGTGTTAAATAAATGTTTTTCTTCTTCTTACGTGGAGCATGCTGTCCCGCTCGCGTAATTTTTCATTTTTTTTATACTGTTACAATATGAGTAAACTTTTGATAAATGTAGTCTGATGGTTTGTTGCGCGATCAAATTACGGACATTTTAAACATATCTTTGTTTTCCTACATGGACCTTTGAATAAAGTTTCCAAAATTATTAACCCTAGACACCCAACCTTCGTCGTTTCGACGAATACGAAACAGAAAAATTGTTGTATATTTTTGGTGTGCGTGCGGTGGTGTCTCTTGTCAACTCGGTGTTCCTCACGGCTAGGCGAGAGGCAACGAATTCCGGCAGCCAAGTAGGTACTATATTTTTTCGAAATTTAACAACAATATGACACCGACCTGGGGCAAGTTTTTTACCTGTAAATATGTAAATTACTTAATTATAAATTATGTTTATTAGTATTAGTTTTTATTATTAGTTGTATAGTTATTATTAATCAATTTCTATTTAAATAAAATATACATTAATATTTAATAATATTAAAAAATATTAACAATATGTATATCGCAATTTATGTTGAAAATAACATTTATTTTTGTACTGAGTGGGCCTACTGAAGTATGTTTTTTTTTCTTTAATGTCTAGTTTTAAGTTTGCCCTTAAAATGAACTTTAATAAAAAAATCATAAGAATATCGGTTTTGATCCGTAGAAACGCGTGCCATTTTAAACAGAAAGAAAAATAAATAAGAGTATGTGATAAATAACAACAAATTATTTTATTAAAAATATACATAATATCCGTGTGGCGCCGGATTAAGAATAGTGTCACTCCATTTCCTTCCGTGGATGTCGTAGAAGGCGACTACTGAGATAAATTACCAGGAGACGGGCAGCAGCGTCTTCCTGAGATTCCAACCACATACTGCGATCGCCAACCCGCCTGCCAAGCGTGGCGATTATGGCAAAACTCTTCATGGTTTGTAAAACCATGAGGGAGGCCTATGTCCTGCAGTAGGCGTCAAATGGCTGATGATGATATATAATATGGCTGAAACATCAATGCAGTAAAAGTACCAAAAACAAAAAAGTTTTATTTAAAACTTAACACTTCAAAAAATGGTCGTCATATTGATGAATGGTTTTGGATGGAATGGAATGGATGAGGAAGCCGTTTTTGAGAGAGTATTCGTTTTAAAGTACCCGAAACCAGCGTGCGTGCATGCAACGACTAATGAATGTTGAGGAAGCGAAAGTGATCTGCCAGGATCGTGGCAAGTGGCAGTCCCTGGTCTCTGCCTACCCCTCTGAGGTACAGGCGTGAGTTTATGTATGTATGTATTAGTTTTACCGCGGTAAAACAAATTTTCACGAGTACGTCATGTACTGTCATTACATGACGTACTCGTGAAAATTTGTTTATTCCGCGAGCTTAGTTACATAGAAGGCTGTTTTCGTCATTAAAATATTTGCCGTTTATCCCCGGATGATTAAAATTAAATCTGTTTAAGCGGTACGCCGTGTACATAATGAAAAGATGAGCCTTTTATAACGAGAAATGTATAATAAATTCATCTGGACTCTCGGCACAAAGGCAGTAAACTGACTAAAGTCGCCAAACACTTTTATAAAAACGCGTTTCGTTAAAATATTATTGTAATAATTTGCAGAGTTAATTTAAATAGTCTGTGATAAAGGGAAAGATTATTTAAAATGCCTCTGAGGAATATTTTAGAGGAATCGTGTTTTTTTATAAACAAGACCTTTGGCTTCTAGCACCTGCTTACCAACCAACTCCGATGCATCAGTTTGGTTTGACCTCTACTACAACTTGTTAGAAGACAGAATTAATTAGTCGCTGTAGTCAACTTTAATTTTAATTTTATTCACGCAACGATAGGTTGGCGTGAAAGAGAAGAGACCTATGAGCAACATAGGTTCGTTCGTTCGTTCATAGAGGATAGAACGCATAGGAGTTGAACGCATGAGTTGAACGCATATGAGTTGCTGGGTTGCGCGTTATAAAAGAAAAGACTTTTAAAATTTTGATAAGTTCGCTACGGCTAATTCATTCCATGTTCTAACAAGTTGCAGTAGTGATCTCAAACGCTTTTTTTCTTATTTAAAATTGCAAATGTAACTATAATCGTAATTGTATTTGTACTTCCTTTTATTAAATTGTCATGTCTTGGTGTTATGGTTTGATTTAAGCGTTTTTATGTCATTTAATGTTTATAATTTATGTCCGTAACATTGTTTTGAGTATATAATAAATAAATAAAATAAATAAACAAACGTAGCGCTGTTTGTAGTAGTCTCTTGCTAAAACTGCGTGCAACGAAAACATGTCACCTGGGCGAGGTCTGTAACTCTGTAAATATGTGTCGTGTATACAAGCAGCCTATGTACGTCCCACTGTAGGGCACAGGCCTTCTCTCAGAGAGAGAGTATGGGCTTAATCACCACGCGTGCTGTAACGTTATTATTTTATAACAACATTTTATTTAAATAAGTTGGATAAAACCTGTTAAATAACTTCTGATATAGGCACTAAAACTAATCAAGCTCAAACTAAAAGGGTGTACGCATTTCTCGACTGCGCATCTCTAAAACCACTTATTACGTGGAGCCGGACAGCGCGTCCCCTCTCTCGACCGCTGCCCGCGCATTTGCCTCCGGTCCATCGGCGAGCCTGCGCGTGCGCTTCTCCTTGTTTGAATCGCCAGTCGCCGCCTCGCCGTCTCTAACGGCCGCGAGTCAATTTTATTAATTTTCTTTTTTAAAGAAAGCCGTGGTTTACTATCACGTTTGTGTTCTCGTCTCCCCACACTTTTTGGGTAAGTTGCAAACAGATATTTCAACTAGGTATTTGCTAATTTAGCTGTAGATTAGTTTTATAGTGCTTGTAGGAACATATGTAATTTATTTCCCTTCTTTTCGTAATAGCGTAGTGCTTATACGTAGTTTTAACAACTATTTACCGTGTCGCAGAGCGCCTCTCATAGCTTGCTCGCTCGGCGACACACAAGATGGCGCCTCACAAAATTGCCAGTCATGGTTGCATCATCCATACATTTCGTTCATACAATTTAAAATATTGATGTTTAGCTTTATCTGCACACTAGCTTGCGCTTGACACTTTTGTTAAATTCCAAATAATGTTGCAGCTAGTGTGAAAATGTTGGCAATTAGTAACTGTAGATACCTACTAATTTTTGATTATCATTTTCATTATCATTTCCATCTCACATCACTCCACTACTGATTTCCTTCACCGCCACTTACAAACTAGTTGGGTTTCTTCTTCTTCTGCCGAACCGGTGGCGGTGAACTGTATCTTTCCGATGGCTGTGTACTAATGCGAGGGGCTTCTCCACAGGGTCCAAGAACCGGACCAGAATTCCCTTTTTACGGAGCCGAAGACCCCCGGGGTGCCTGTTCCCGCCGTTTTGAAAAGGAGATCCGCCGTTCCCGCTGGCCAAACCTTCTCCGCACTTGGTCCACGGCCGTTGGGGGAGCGTTTCTACTGTCTCCGGTCGGCTCAGGGGAGTACCTGACCGTGGTTCCGCTAAAGAGAGATCAAAACCAGTGTAGGGCTATTTTCTAACTCACAACCCTAGTAAATGAAGAAGTGCTAATTAAACTATATCTTGTTTTTTTTATAACGTTTTTTTCTTATTTCTTCTTCTTTATTTTATGTCGCAGCCTCTTCAAGGCTAGCGTGACAGTGCCCACCGCGGATTGGCGATTTCAAGCGCTGAGGTATGTGAATAGCTCAGACACCCAGGTTTCCTCACGATGTTTTCCTTCACCGTTAGCGAGTGGTATTGCTACTATAACTTCACAAATGTACATAACTTAGAAAGAAAAGTCATAGGTACATGCCTGCACTGGGGATCGAACCTGGGTCTCCTGCTTCCGAGTCCAATGTTCTACCCACTAGGCTACGACGCTGTGTCGTGTGCAATTCATTTATATATCCTTGAGTAGAGCAAAGTAGCCATTACTCAGATGCTTTTAATGTGACTTATAGATATTTCACGTTAAACAAACGGCCGTGTATTATTTTTACTAATATTTCTTTAGTTAGACCTGTAATTTCCGCGCTTTGTCTCATATTAACCCGCCATTGTAGCAGGGCTGTGAGATTACTCTCGCAATTATCACGTGGGCGGGTGTTTCATTAATATTAAAACGTATTTTCCCCAAATAAATTAATGGTGATCAAAGGGTCAGACTACAATACACCCAATATTTACTTTTCGTTATTTATTAACCGACGTCGAAAACTGAGCAGGTTCTCAATTCGTCGTAATCTTTTTTTATTTTTTATGTATGTTTCTCGGTTACTCGAAGACGCTTGGAAGAGTTGAAAAATTCTTTTTTTGTTTAAAACGCTAGACTTCGCAGGTAGTCCCATTGTCATCAATCAGGTCAGGATCTAATTCTAGGATCCTGGAGAAATTAAGGGTACTTTTCAAATTTTAAAGTCACACTTGAAGTTATTTGGCTGTTTTTCACCCGACTGCGGCGGAGCCCAGAACAAAAGTAATGCGTTTGGCTCGTATGTACGGTTGGGTTGTTAGTTATTTTTTATTACAGTTTTTTATGCTGACTCGTGCATTTGCTCTCGGAAAACACAATTTGGTGGAGTCTAAGTGATGGAATATTAAGAAATTGCATATAACAATTGATTACATATTAAAATATTAGGGGGTTTAGTTTTGTTAATTTTTATGCTGGGATTGTAAATTTGTTGAAATAAATTTTATTTATAGGTATGATCAGGAAATCTTATACATATAAGTATAACCAATTAATTATCATTTTCTTATTTAATTAATTATTTTTAATCTTCTTATTTAATTCCTGTGCGTTTTTTAAGGCGGTTTTTTTATTTAAAAATAATTATGTCTGTTGTCGTCAAATGTTTTTGACAGGAAAAGTAGATACCTTGCTCTACGTAAATTTTAATGAGACGCCTTATTATGTATTGAAATTCAATCTTTGTGAAGGCTTATTTCTAAAAAGCTTTGTTCATAATTGAACAAGGACGAGTAGCAACAGTATTGTCATTAACAATTTAGGTACAATTTTTTTTTGGACCGCTGTTTCTTTGTTATGATATTAGAGACGTCGAATGACATCGAAATGCATTGCTTTTGCAAAATATTCACGCTACAATTTTCATGTATTTACTAGCTGACTCGGCAAACGTTGTTTTGCCATATTAATTAGCCTACGACCTATTCCCAGTCTTACCAAATAAACACAAAAGAAAAAATTATAAAAAACTGATAAGCCGTTTTGGAGGAGTTCGATAACAAACACTTTGAAACGAGATTTTTGTAGATTGAATTATAATGAAGATAAGGTTTAAGTTGTCATTACTTATACAAAACTATGATGCTCATACGTAGTTAATACATTTAACGGGTCTAATAGCGATTAAGGTAGTAATCTATTAAACGGGTCTAACCGCGATTATTTATTAGGTAAAATTTAATTTCTTTTGATACCCGACGTTTCGGCAACGTTGCAGCTGCCGTGGTCACGGGTAGACTGAAGTGGTGAATACAGTCAATTATTGTAGTGAGGGTAGGTGGTCTACCCTCAGGTCACTCTTAGTTTTTCGCAGCGGTCCAACACACAACACTCACTACGTCCGCGGACAGGTCCGGTGATAAGGCGCGAGACTTGTATTTGGTTAACAATGGAGTCCACGTGCTTGAAAGCTTGAAATTGAAAGCTGTTGAAATTCTTACGTTTTATAATTTCAATTGCTTCACGATAGTAATGCCTATCGGTTGAGAAAACTTTCAGTTGATGTAGCTCGATCCAGTAGTTCGTTCCGGCCTCCAACAGGTGTTCAGCTATTGTGGACTGCTTTACCTGCCTGTTTTTCACTGTTGCAATGTGCTCTTTGACCCTTTCCGCGATAGAACGATTCGTTTGGCCAATGTAGGAGCTTCCACAACTACAGTCAATCTTGTAGACACCCGCAGACTGTAATGGTATTCGGTGTCCTTAGCTGGCTGGATGACTAATGTTACGGCTACACTACCTTACCGTTCTACCGGGTTGTTACCGCAATAATTATAGCATTTAATTACCGTTTAAATTACTGCGTGAAGTGGTATGGTTACACTAGAGTTTACCTAGATATGTCAATAAATTAGGCGGTAAAAATATCATTTTTCAAGATGGAGGTTGAAGCTGCAGCTGTGTTGTATTTTATGAGTGCCAATTATTTTGATGAATATTTAAATAGATGAATCATTTAAATTATTACAAAACTAAAGCAAGACTAAAAAGAAGATGGTGGATGATAAAAATGCACAGAAGCCGTACAAGGTTAGAGGCTTTTTGTCGGGTATCCCAAAGAGACGGTTCGGATTGGAATAATTCCAAAAATTCGAGCGCTTTTTCATTTGACCAATCCATGTCGGTCGATACGTAAGTCGACATTAAGCTCATGTTGCACACTGGACAAACGGTAGTGTGGCCATAAACCCAATAATTACTGCGGTAATCTTCTTTGATGTGAGAAAAAAGACCGCCGCTGGAGCTATTGTCTACCGTCATTTGCCATATTGATTGGCATTGTAAAATTATGACCATAAATCGTGGTTACACCTAGGCGTTATTGAAGTTATGGCAATAATAATTGGCATATCACAGTAGTGTGGCCGTAACAGAACATGTACAGTCTTCGTGAAGAATTTACCCAGTGCTGTTCCAATTTTGTCCCTAACTCCACGTACATAAAACGGGCTGTCTTCACACTTTCGGATTCACATTTTCGGCTCCTGCTTCTGATTGATTTTCACCTTGTAATAATTCTTAATTAGAACCTCTTGAACATGATCTAACTCTCTGTCTACATGTTCATGTTGATTTTACCTAATAAATAATCGCGGTTCGACCCGTTTAATACATTACTATGTATGAGCATCGCGATTCATTAAACAATACTGGCGATGAAGGTAATTAAGTGTATAACTGTGTTCCCTTCATAGTCATTAGATGGCGTCAAGTCTTGCTAGCCATCGCTAGATGGCGCTTCTATTGCTTTATAACTTTACTATAAAAATCTATCATAATCTGTCAAACGATGCTAACATGACTAGTTTACGGAGAAATATTTGAAGGTAAATAAATGATAACTCAGTTTAATAACAAAATTGAGAAAATCTTCAATATCCTGAGGCAATAAATTTACAATTCATGTCCCAACACAAATAATGTTTATTGAATTTTTGTTGGCAATAAAGACAATTTCAGCTTCACTTTCACTTTCATTTATACCTAGCTGAACGAATAGCTGATGATCAAAATGTGATCTAACTTTAGCCAACCTGTCCCTAAGCGACTTCCCACGTATACCTTGTCAAAGCTGTCGATTTAAGGCGTGATTAAAGAGAAGTATCTGAGCCCAAAATGGGCCTAAATTACCAGCAGAAGGTTGTTTGGAGACACAGAAGGACGCGATGCTCTAATCTATCTATGTATCTATTATATACCTTTAAACGATTCAATTCTTGTATGTATATATTTATATATATATATATATACTTATATAATCTGAATCTCGGAAACGGCTCCAACGATTTTCATGAAATTTAGTATGTAGGGGGTTTTGGGAGCGATAGATCGATCTAGCTAGGTTTAATTTTTAGAACACGTCGTTTTATCCGTGTTTTTAGGCAGTGAAGAACAGCTAAAATATCATTAGAATACGAAGGCAAATTTCTCTGGTGGGAATTCGGGCGGTCCCAAAATCAAAAGATGCCGGTTCGAGCCTGTCTTCAGTCCAATTCTTTTTTTCCTTTCTTTCCCCTTTTGTTTTCATTGTATCTAAATATAATTTTCAAAAAACAAGATCAAGAAAAAAAACACATCCCGTCATCCTGGTACTAAAGCATGGGTGACTTTTTTACAAAAATGTGATTGATGTACCCTCTACTAACTGTATTATTAAGGGAAATGAAATTAGCTTCCTCTGAAAGATAAAGAAAAGGTCAAAACGTTTGTTCAAAGTAGCGCAGAAAAAATAATTGTTTAATATAACGTCCGGCAGGTCTTTCAGTTGCTAATAAATAAGGAAACTACTTTTTGTTAATAAAAATATATTCTTTTACTTTGTAATCAATTTTCTAGCAGAAGCTCTCATAATATATAACATTTACGAGAGCTTCATCTTATACCAATTAGATTAAGCTCTCGTAAATGTAATACCAACAATTCCTATCTCAAATGGATAGTCGATTAGATTAGAGAACTCAAAGTACTAGTTTGCAATTCTGTGTATACAAATAATTATTGATACTTATGCGAATAATAGATTAGTTATTGTGGGTATTTCCTTTTATTCGTTTGGTAACCCCAGGAAATTTGCTATTCCTTAAGGGTGTACGCTTAGGCCCCCTCTAGGTATATACTACCTCTATGCACTTTGTCCACGTGTGATGTGCTGTATGGATGGTCCCTTACGGTCTTATGTATCAAAACACGATTCCTTAAAACACTTGATAAACGCCGATTAAAAGAGTCCGTGGTGGAGATTTAACAAGAAAAAGACGTAACCACAGAATAAATAAACTGCCTCTGAGGAGTGCTTTAAAGGAATCGTGTTTTAGTCTTTTCAATTTTAGTCCTTACTCCTTATAGTCCAGTCAGTGGAGACATTTTCAGGTCTTTGTTTAGCATAACCATCCACTTTCCACCTTTGGCAGAGCAAAACCTCCCACTCCAGTCAGTGGGGTTAACCGTTAGTTAACTGTTTCAAATTATTCGTCTAAAACCTGGAACTCATTGGACTGGCTTCAATTCTAGACATCTTTGTTATCTAAATAATCTTTAATGTTATAGCAGCCTTTTTGCACAAAGTGTGTTTCACATATAAAAAATATGCGCAACAAGTAATGCGTTTTTGGGTTTTGCCGTGACGTCCTCACTAGTGCATTAAGTTACGTTAACAGCACATCAAGCTATACACGCGTGCACTTTACTCAGTTACGTTACGTGTCACTTTGCAACAAAAATGTAAAAGTTTATCTGCCATCGACTATACACCGATAGAAAACACGCAATGATAAAACTTATGACTTGCATTTCGCCGCGCTAATCTGAGTTTCAAGTAGGTCTAGTTTGCTAGGTATCGTTTGTATATAAATTGAGGACGAGGAATTAATTTCTAAAATAATTGAAACAACGTAAATAATTTCATAGGAAAAATTTAAAAATTATATTTTAGAGTTTGTACTATTAGATAATGAAATACTGCATGATTTAGAAATAAATTGTTGGAAAAATTAAGCCTTGGCATATGTAATTCAATTAAAAAGACTATAGCACAGTGCAGAGGTCTACGTACGTACGGCCTAAATACGCGAAACAAATCCTGACGGAATCCTGACGTTTGCGATTACAATTAGTACCTATGGAGTTTGTCAGTTATAGTCTTGTCGCCTGAAAGTACGGGGTGCTTTGCGTGAAATCCGGTACTACAGATTTTTTGCAGACATGTTTATGATATTCGCCCAATGAATAATCCAAGCTTGTGACTTACCGCGAAAATATCGGTTTCTTTCTTTTATTTTGGCGCTTATAATAGCCGTTAAGGACTAGTTTCTGATAGTACGTTCTTAGGATGTTTCTAAAGTAGACTAAATTTGATATACAATATTCGTTTATAATTGTCTCTGTAAATCCAATAGTTCTATCTCGGTAGAGGTTTTTAAATTTCATCACTGTTTCAAACTTTTTTCGTAATTTTAGACGTCACTCGAACAATTCTAGCGGGATATAGTTTCAATTATCTCCGACGGAGTGTCTTAGCGTTGCTCGTGTGAAATCACAAACAACACCTCAACACCTCTTGAGGATGATTTCTTGCGGCTGCAAGAAGGGTTGTGGGAACGCTCGCAGTGACAGGAGGCAAGGTTGAAATGCTCATTAGTCTGCAGGCACTGCAACTATTCCGTTTGACGCCTGATTAAGAATAGCGTCACTCCACTTCATTCCGTGGATGTCGTAGAAGGCGACTAAGGAAATCAATTACCAGGAGACGAGCAGCAGCGACTTCTTGAGACTCCAACCGCATACTGCGATCGCCAACCCGCTTGCCATGCGTAGCGATTATGGCAGAACCCTTCATGGTTATGAAAACTACAAAGACTACAAGGTTAAAACTACAAGGTTACGAAGAATCAGGGTCAAAATTCATTCAGAGCGACAGAATATTGCAAAAAATTGTGAAGTCAAATTATAAGAAAAATTTTAAAGTTTGAAAGACTTTATCTTGGAAACTATTCGGTCTACAGAGACAATTCTAGTCTCATATTGTAGAAAATGTTGTCTACTTTAAAAATGTTTTAAAAATATACCCTCAAAACCTAGTCTTTTAGGGTTATAATCGCCAACATATGAAAAAATACGAAACCGAAGATTTTCGAAAAAGTTACGTTCGGTGCTCGAGGTCACAAACTTGGATTATTCATTGGGCCAACATCATAAACATGTCCACAAAAAATCAGAGACTACCTGATTTGACGCAAGCTCTGATGTAAACAGTTACTGGACTATTAGACGATTGGAATCGACCAGGATTTGGTGCGGGTAATATACGAACTGAGCTTTGCTTCTGTCGTCATTTTGTTGCTAAGCGATGGTACCCTATCTGACACTAATTACCAACCCACCGCGGTTTTCACTGCGACGGGTATTTGTGGCTGCGATAACTTGGTTGAAAATCGTTCGTTATTGTAGCTGTCGAAGTATTTGTGGTTTAATACTACCACTTAATAATAATAACTTCCACACAACATAATCACTTATCCTGCTCCCAGACTAGGATACCCTGTGCTATGGTAACCAGGCAAGGACATCACAAACATGGGAATACACTCAGACTGATCCAATTTGTACAAATGCACGGCGCCCCCCAGTGGGAAACGAACCCACCACCTCCGGCATAATATCAGACGTGATAGACCAAAGAGGAAATCAATAGTATTTCAAGAAAGTATTTTTTTACGCTAATAAAGAAGTATAAAATAAAAATATATAAATATAACATACATAGTTAATAAACCTATCAACAGTCAAATTTCTGAGGGAATGTAACTGACAATGGCCGGTTTCACATTGGACAATAACTGTGACGACACCGTTAGAATAGTATTTATAAAACGTTTATTCAACGTTCTAGTTTTAAATTTTTGTCCTTGTCAGCACCACAGTGCCGATTCAAGGTGTTTTATGACAATTCCATTTACATTGCTTAAACCATGAATTGCAGTACTATGAAACAGGCCTCTTGCTACCAGAGCATAAAGCAGAAATTCTCCCTCTTCTCGTAATGGGGCTTTAACTCGAGGATAATAAAAGTCGCGTCCAGTTAATTAACGGGAAATCATTGTAAATGGAACTCATCGAGTCCAATCCAATTGGCCTTTGGTTACTGATTATACGTCCGTTAAATCGGATCTCTTCATTCTAAATGAATTGGGACTAATATAAGCTGTTACGTGATATCTTTTTAGGGTTCCGGCCTAGCACAGAGACGTCAAGTACTAGAAAGCTTAAATTTGGCATAGATATACATATTCATCACGCCAGTACAATATAATTTTCTAACCTACATAGTAAAATCCATTATTGGCTGCATGTAAAAATTATTAAGAACCTATTGTTTTCTGTAATTGTATTGTGTGGATTTCTGTTAAATAAACAAAATAAACTATCTTTAAAAAAAATTTTGCGTACCTCCTTAGCGTACACCTAAATTTGAGATCCTTTTTTTTATCGCCTACCCCATAGTGTAGGGTATCGTTGGATCGGTTTAAAAATATTTTGAGCGTAGGAAAACCATTTTTCGGTTTACGGATCCGTTTGCGTAATAATAGGGGTTAAGTATGAAATTGCCGTTTTATTGCAATAGGCTCTTTAAATTGACATAGAATCTTCATGGTTTGAGGTTTTCGAATGAAACTTTTTTCAAATGCTTTCTATGATGTTCTTTTTTTAAAAAATGTGACACATTTGAATATCGACTTTCAATTGTTTTTGTTATTCAATTTAGACAAGAAAGATGGATACTGCGAAAATTCGAGTGATTATGAGGCACCCATTTTTCGTATTTTTTTATTTTATTGATTTGACGCAAGTGAGTCAATATTGTGGGTAAGGTACCGTTAAACCATGCCGCTAATTCCTGGGTAGTTTGACTAGGGTCGGCTTCCACTATCTCTCTTAATTCATCGTTATTCACCTGTGTGGGCGGTCTTCCTCGTGGCTCGTTCTTTAAGTCGAAATTTCCATCACGAAAGCGTTTAAACCAAAATCGCACGGTGCGTTCATTAGTAGACCCTTCTCCAAACGCAGCATTGATATTGCGGGCTGTTTCTGCCGCGTTAGTTCCGCGTCGGAACTCGTATTCAAAAATCACTCGAATTTTCGCAGTATCCATCTTTCTTGTCTAAATTGAATAACAAAAACAATTGAAAGTCGATATTCAAATGTTTCACATTTAAAAAAAAAAAAACATCATAGAAACCATTTGAAAAAAGTTTCATTCGAAAACCTCAAACCATGAAGATTCTATGTCAATTCAAAGAACCTATTCCAATAAAACGGCAATTTCATACTTTAACCCCTAATATTAAGCCTTAAAGCGCAAATTTTGTCAGAGTAGGGTCCCATACTCTCTCCCGGCTAAACGGTTAATTATCGAAACACTGTCGAAACGTGAAAAAGTTCAGGTCAGTAGCACATAATTATAATGAACTTAAAAGGAAAACTATCACGGCTAAGTAGGCATTACAACTTAACGAGTAATAGGCGAGCAAGTTATAAATGGAAAACTTCGTATAAATTCCATGGAAAATTACTCTGATGAAGTTGTTAGCTCTGCAAAGCAGGTAAAAAACTACCCTTCCTACACTGCGCGTGGTCCGACACGCACTTAGCCGGTTTTTATGTAGCCTACTGCAGGATACAGGCCTTCTCTCAGAGAGAGAGAGAGAGAGAGTATGGGCGTAACTACTTGCGTCCACAGCGGATTTTTTGGCAATTTTGAAGCGCTGACGTATGTGAACACCTCAGACACTCAGGTTTCCTTTAACCGTTTGCGAGTGGTATTGCTACTACAACTTTACAAATGAACGTAAATCAGAAAACAAACTCATCGGTACACGTCGGCATTCGAACTTCCCTAATGTGAGGCCAGCGTTCTATCGCCACCGCTCTTGTAAATATTTTACATAAAGCTTCGGTCACACACAGCGACTAATCGCTGCGAATGCCTGCGCGCCGCGAGTCTTCGTGTTCGTATTTGGCAGCGACTTGTCGTTGCGACTATTATTCGCATCGCTGCGTGTGACCGAAGCTTAACTAAGTTTCGCGCAGCGTGCTGGAACGGGCTATGCTCGGGGGCTCTTTGATAGATCACATCAAAATGGAATAAATTCGCCAAAGAAAGGGGGCGCTTATACACGGGCGGCACGCTGCGAACGACAGCGCCAACTGCAGCCGGCGACGACGCGTCGACGGCAGTCGCCGACATGTCAGCGTCAAATATTCGCGTCGGCGCGTCGACGGCTGCATAGTGTTGACGTTTGCAATTGGCACTGTCGTCCGCAACGTGCCGCCTGCGTTACTCGTGTACTCTACTCAGTTACGTTACGGGCGACTTCGCATCGTCAATAAAAATCTGCTATTGACTGTACTAACGAAAATTGCGATAGTTATTGATTGCCAAACTTTCAGAGTGAAACTGTTAACTAATTTGATTGGATTCCCCAAACGAACATCCCCAAACATTGTTTACGTTCAATTATTGTCTGTATTTCTAGCTCTGTGAGTTTTACAATTTTATCAAAAGTAAAATTGGCTACAAAAGTACCTACAGTCTTTTCGTTGTTGTATTTAATTACCTGTACGTTGTGGTAGGGGAGCGGTAGAACGCCGGCCTGACGTTCGGGATTTCGTGAGTTCGAATCTCAGCATGTACTTATTCATTCAGATACTCATTATTTCAATTTTTAATATTTTTCTAAAATTTTGTGGTATGTGACGTCATCAGAGCATGATTAAATAGATAGTCTATGCCTACATAAAAAAAACAAATGTCATTAACGTCAGTTGATTTGGTGTTGATTATGTATTCTGTGGGCTAACCTCAAAATAAAACCGAAAAACGACACTGTGAAACCGACACTTCAACACGTTGACATTTCGTTTTTCTTTTTTGTAAGGCAAAGGATTAGCACTCAAACTGTCTTTGCTGACGTCATACAAAAGTCATTTGATGTCAAAGCTTTTTATTGAATATCTAAAAAAATATAGACTTATTTACAAAGCTGATAAATAGAAATTGTACGGAAAGCAAAATTCTCGAAATGGTTTTGAGATTTACGTTCATATAAAAAAATGTAGCATGGGCAATTGTGTAAACAACAGATGTTTTTCGTCGAAAATAGTACATGATTTTATTGTTTTTTTATTTCTTCCAATCCCGAGGAGTTTTTATATTTTCATTTACTATTAAGTTTTTGTTATTAAATACTTGCGGTATAACCGTAGCGAAAACCAGTGCTGGTCATCTGTGGCTAGTATATTGCTAAGCTGCAGCCTTTTTCTAATGTAGCACTTATGTTTGCTTGATGGTATTATTATTATTTTGTTTTCAGATTTTTTTTTATTTTAATTTTTTTTATGTTATGTTCGTTTGTGTTACTGAATGAATGTTTTACTCTTTACTTTAAATCGCCAATCTGTGGTGGGCACGCGTGGTGAATAAGCCAATACTCTCTCTCTGAGAGAAGGGCTGTGCCCTACAGTGTATTGTTATTTTTGTATGGTGTAGTATTGCTAATTACTGTGCAGTCAGCTGATCAATCTGTACGTTTTCATTGCAAAGTCGCCCTTAGCGTGACTGATTGGAGAGTACGCATGTTAGATCGACATCCCGTCGCCTGTACACAACTAGATTGATTATACTAGAGAAATTGCTTGCACGGCGAAGTTTATTTATTTAAAGTGCCTCTAATTGTGTATGGGAAAAGTTTTATTGCTCGACATTGTTCGTTAGCTGTGGACCCGTTTGGGCTTCCATTTTGAACTCTATCTAGAGGTAGGTTAGGAACTGTCCCAGCCCTGTTCTCTCGGGCTTAGAATGGAGCTACGGTATGTCCTGCCTGTCGTAAGAGGCGACTAAAAGGAGTCATCGGGGTCGTGGGTGGCGAGAGTGGGCGCTCAAACCACCGTTACAAGCGACCGAGCCTGAAGCGAGAACGGGTGCCAAAATACAGTAAATGTTGTTAGCGTTTGTTAAACTTTCTTAGTCTAATATAAAGAAGTTGAAAGATGTAATGGTTTAAAAAAATATATTTTTCTTGAATGTCTGATCCTAGCTTAAGCAAAGGCTGTGTACATTTGTACGAAGTGAAAACAGAAAGGAGAGAAAAAAAGAAAGCAGAAAACTATACCTAGTTTTAGGTTTTGGCCTTTTCTTAGGTTCTGACTTGTGGGGGTAAAAAATCGCAATATACGTGATTGAGAGATTTCTAAGCATATTCTAACTATGTGAAAGCAGAAATGATTTTTTTCCATTTGTGGCGCTAGTGTTTATGCATGGAGCCCCTTACGGGTCCACTCTCCAGGTCTTATAGGCAAGAGCAGCTATTTCGCTAGCCGCCATTGACAGCTATTAAGCCGTGTAAACCGATTAAACCCAGCGGTCGCTCGCACGTGTAGGCACCAAACTTCACGGAATCATTACAGCACTATACTCCATACAGTGGCGGTGGTGCAATGGTATAGGGCAATAACTAGCCCCACATTCCAGAGGTCCTGGATTCGAATCCTGACGTGTAACAATGACTTTATTTTTTAAGTTTCGCTAGTTTATTAAAGTTTTCATTTAAGTGAGCGTTATTTTTGTGCAATATAGTGTAACAAACAAACAAATACAGTTGTGTAAACGCTGGCCTCACATTCAAGACGTCCTGGCTTCGAATCCTGACGTGTATCAACGGATTTGCTTTCTAAGTTATGTCCATTAGTATGTTTACCACTCGCTAACTGTGAAGGAAAACATCGTGAGAAAACCCGAGTGTCTGAGCCCTGTATAATGGTTTAACTATGAGGATAAGTGCGGAAATCTCAGTACCGTCAGCACAAAAATCTACTTTTGCATTTAAGACCGTATCTTCCTTTTCTTTTTCTTTCGCTCGCATAAATAATCTAATATATTTAATGAAATACATTTGTAACAAAATATTGTATACTTTTCATGTGGTCTGAGGGTTTGCTAGATAATAACATTACGGACATTATTCGGCGATTCGGGATAGAACTGGCCAATTTCTGCATGGAACATAAACTTTACACGAATGATCTGATCGTTGCGCTCACCAGCTTGTATGCAAGATGCTATGTAGGTGGCGTCGCTTTGAACAACATAAGCTATGCCGATGACATGGTGCTGCTGAGCTCAACGACCGCACGAGTACGCACTGTGACACGGCATGAAATACAATACCAAAAATGTAAGCTTCTTGATTTCAAAGCCAGTCGTAAATGTACTGATATATTGCCATCACTTTCCATTGATAGAACTAATGTAACGAGAGTATCTCACTTTGAGTATCTCGGCCACGTAGTGACAGATACCCTGAGCGATAACCTCGATATTGAGAGTGAGCGCAGGATGCTGTCGAGCCGATGTAACATGGTCGCCCACAGGTTCACCAGGTGTTCGAAGGAAGTATCATCATCATCAGCCATTTTTACGCCCACTGCAGGACACATGCCTCCCTCATGGTTTTCCCTAACCATGAAGGGTTTTGCCATTATCGCCACGCTTGGCAGGCGGGTTGGCGATCGCAGTATGCGGTTGGAATCACAGGAAGACGCTGCTGCCCGTCTCCTGGTAATTGATTTCCTTATGTCGAAGGAAGTATAGTTGACCCTATTTTGAGGGTTCTGCCAGACATTTAACACCTGTAGCCTGTTGGTTAACTACACGCAGTGGACCTGTAGCGCTCTGCGCGTGCAATATAATAATGCCCTCAGGATGCTGTTGGGGTTGCCTCGCTGGTGTCAGTGCATCAGCAATGTTCGGTGAGGCGCACGTAGATGATTTTTATGCAATCATCCGTAAGCGTACCGCCTAGTTCATGCGCAGAAGCAGGTCTAGCTATAACAGCATCCTGAGAACCCTGTCTGAAAAAATTGATAGCTTAATTCTGCAGTGCATGCAACGACTAGTGAATGTTGAGGAAGCGAAAGTGATCTGTCAGGACCGAAGCAAGTGGCAGTCCCTCGTCTCTGCCTACCCCTCTGGGGTACAAGCGTGAGGTTATGTTATGTTATGTTAATTCTGCAGTACTGGATAGAGAAAAAAAAAATTCTCATCCAGTGCGGTAGGCTAGGATGAATTTTCTTTGTTTTATTTTTAGTTTTTAGGGTTCCGTACCCAGAGGGTAGGGGTATTACTAAGACTCCGCTGTCCGTCCGTCTGTCGCCAGGCTGTATCTTATGAACCGTGATAGTTAGACAGTTGAAATTTTCACAGATGATGTATTACTGTTGCCGCTATAACAGCAAATACTAAAAAGGCGTTGAAATATTCTAATTTCGTATAGATAAAACGGTACGGAACCCGTGCGCGAGTCCAACTCGCACTTGGCCGGTTTTAAGATTAGTTTATATTTGGCCCATTGTAGCGTAGTGAATAAACGACAAATAAATAAAAATTATAAATATATTTTATTTTCCTATTTTTAGTTGCGTCAACAACTAAGTGAAGAAAAGTAAATTAATAATTTCAGTAGCAATTTTTCTTCATTGAAACCTAAGTGTTATTATCTTGTGAAACCTTAGGTCACATTTATCAAAACCATATATTTTTTTTTATATAAAATAAATTTAACGGTGGAGGCGGATGCCAGAAAAAAAGGTGGTGTATCCTCAAGTTGCTTAGGCTTTTCCCGCAACGGGCAACAATCGCGTAAATACAGTGAACTTTTATCTAGAACCGAGCATACCAGCCGGGCTTTAGCTAGGTAGCCATGTTTGTTTAACGACTACACTACACGGTGTATAACTGAAATATGTGAGCTGTAAATCTTTATTGTCTTGCATTAGCTAGTTATAGCGGGTGTGTAAAATCTAAACGAGGACTAATGTTATGTAAAATTTTAGTTTTATGTGAGCGTCGTTAGCGTAGCGGTAGAGCGCTGGCCTCACATTCGGGAGGTCGTGGGTTCGAATCGACTTTGTTACAACATATATTTGTGAAGTTGTGGTAACGATATCACTCGCTAACTTTGAAGGAAAGCCTCGTGAGGAAACCTGAGTGTCTGAGGTGTTCACATTCTTCAGCGCTTGATATTGACAATTCGTGGTGGGCACGCGTGGTCATTAAGCCCTGAGAGGCCTGCAGAAGAACGTAGGTATACTATACGATAAACAAAAAAAAATCACTACAGACGCGTAGGTTTTGTATGGAGTCAGGCGTTACTTTGCGGAAATCCATAATAGCATTAAAATGTGAAAATTAAGTCCGCAAAATGGCGGAATTTAGCAAAGTAATTTTCACATTGTAACGCATAGGTTTTTATTACTTTTCGACAGAGTTTTGTAAATTCGTTTTTGGAAATGCCCGGATAAATAACTTTTTCGTAAATTAAATGTTGTTATTAAATGTTGTATATTAACCCCGGTTTCCCGTACACCAACAATCTGTTAATCTACTTAACAATGTTAACTAACAGCTTTAAACAGTAGATTAAGAAATTGTTAACATACGAGAAACCGGGGGCTAATGACTTAAGTACAGTAGAGTTCTAGTTAATATAGAGTATAGTTATATACATACATATCTAAACTTTATTTTCTCTGGTACAATAAAGAATTTTAATCTAATCTTAAATAATTTCTGTATTTCTGATGGGTAGGCAGAGATTAATGTTAATCGCTTCCCATGATCCTGACGTTGACTCCCGGTTTCTCATATACTAAACATCGACCTACTCTTAACATGTGCCAGTTGGCCAAAGACATTAAAAAAAACAACAGACAGCTATTAACAGATTGTTAGTAGCTGAGGTCACTATAAATGGATTATGAATAGATTGTTTAAATGTTTATGTATGAGAAACCGGAGGTAAATCTTAAATAGAGTTATAGTTACTTACTACTTCACTTGTAGAATAATGCTATACATAAACTCAAGCCTGTATACCTAAGGAGTAGGCAGAGAATGATTACTACTTGCCATGATCCTGACATTAAACCCTTGTTTCTCGTACTTAAAAAAACTGTTAATCTCCTCTTAACAGCTGTAAGTTGGCCAAAGCGTATCATTATCATGGTACACTGGCGGCTATGTTCCCTGAATTAATAAGATGGATAAGTGACCGAAGTCGGGCAATCTATTTGATGGATATAATATGTATACTGATATCTTATCTTACCGTGATATCTTAAAGACCACCGTCAATGGATCGTTTAATTGTGGGCGGGGCCGGTATGGAATGAAATATGCCTAAGTTTTTGTGCACTACTTAAAATAAAAAAAATGTAATTTTGATCTTAACTTACAAACTTAAGTACAAACCTAAAACTATATATACATTTGTACACTTTTGGTACATTCATCAAATTAAAAGTTAGTGTTTAAGTATTTTAGTTTTACTTTCAACGTTGTATTTTAAATGTATTTATTTATTTATGCACTATAAATACTCAGCCGGAAGAGCGAATTCCTCCTAACACAGGTATAAACTTAAAAGGAGCATTCGACACTACTATTGTTATCACTGTAAAAAAATAAATAATTTTCATCATCACTATCATCAGCCATTTGACGCCCACTGCAGAACATAGGCCTCCCTCATAGTTTTCCAAGCTTCCCGGTCCTGTGCCGCCACTGAATGTGTATACGCCAAATGATATACGACAAAAAATGTGACTGCTGTTAACATTACATTAACGGACTGGTATTGTACGGGAAACCGAGGGTTTCCCCGGCTTGTTAGAAGACTTAACCGTTAAATGTACTACGTCTAGAAGACGAACATAGTAATTTTTAACGACTATAAAAGACTCTTATGCGACTTAAATTTGTATAACTGTTTATTGTACGACATCTTTGTTAGATGGGAACTTACCGAGCTTCCTCTTAATAAGAAAGCTCTGGAAGGAGTTGCACACCATGTTCTTTATTTTGTTGGTTACGTAGTGCTCAAGCAAGTAATAAACATTTCTCATCTCGCAAAAGGGAAACTTTAAAATGCCTCGCAATGTAATATAGTGTTCGAGCTTACTCGACTTTGAAGCGCTATAAATGCTGTCGTACTTGGAAAAAGCCTGTGCTGCGCTCCGTTATTTGATAAGGTGGTGGTCGATGTAAGATATTTCCGGACTTGGATTAATATATCTTCTTTAGAGGATAGATCTAGCGAAACCTTCAACATCACTCACTGTATTCTTTTAGCAATACTATGTGTTACAAAAAAGGGGATGTTGTGACGAATATAATTCAGATCATAACCGCTCAGAATCTTGTTGAGTTGTTCTAGTGAGATTACTTTGTGGAACTCAGTCCAATGAGTTCCAATGAGCTCAACTTAGTGTGGTTGCTCAGTGTCATGCTAAAGTGGTAAGTAAATTAGTAAAGTGTTTATTGAAACCATCAACTTAAACATATACAATAAATTCTGCCAAACTACTAGGTAGTTTGTTGGCAGATTTGCTCTTTGTTTCAACTACATTATCATCGTAATAATTTTACTTTATATTTAATTTTAATTCAAACTTTCCTAAGCACTACATACTTCTTTAAGCACTTGTATTTATTTGGAAGAGCGATGGCCGCCTCTGGAAGTCTAATGCCTAAACTTGACTGCGGTGCACGCAAGGACACTTCTCTTGAATACATTCAACATCAGCCATTTTTATGCTCAATGCAGGACATAGGCCTCCCTCATGGTTTTCCCTAACCATGAGGGGTTTCGCCATAATCGCCACGCTTGGCAGGCGGGTTGGCGATGGCAGTGTGCAGTTGGAATCTCAGGAAGACACTGCTGCCCGTCTCCTGGTAATTGATTTCCTTAGTCACCTTCTACGACATCTACGGAAGGAAATGGAGTGATACATGCTTGAATACATTATTGAAGTTTAAATAAATACAGACCGCCTAAGCATAATAATAACTTCCACACAACACAATCACTGGTCCTGGTCCCAAACTAGGATGCCCTGTGCTATGGTAACCAGGCAAGGACATCACAAACATGGAAATACACCCAGACTTAGGCCATTTGTACAAATCAAAAACGGTGGCCTCCAGTGAGAATCGAACCCACACCCTACATGAGAAATGTTCATATGCATAACTGATGAACCAATCTAATTACCATAATCATCAAAGATCGTTTAAATGGGCATTGCTCTACTGAAGGCTGCATTATTGGTAGACAATGCATTGGTTCGTATATTAGAACATATAAATTTGACAAAAAACTCATAGAAAAACACTGAAATGTAAGTGAAAACTGACTGAATTTTAGTGATTTTTTATTCTTTTTTGTTGGCTTTATGCTAAATTCATATAGCCTATGACATTAGCGTAAACACGACAAATCAATTAAGATATTATTTATTAAAATCCGTCCATTGGTCAAGGAGTTACGAGGGAGCATAGAATCGGACATACATACATACGAGCCAAACACATTACCCTACTTTTGGGCTACGCCGCAGTCGGGTAAAAATCAAACCCCAATTGTTTCAGAAATTGCGCTTTTTAAAAATGACCCGCAGATGGTCTGAAATAATTTTTAATCTTGTCTTACGTTCTGCTCTACTAAACTGGTGTCATACGAATAGCAAAGATTTTTATCGTTCGTCTATAAGATAAGTGATGCTATTAACGCTCCATAAAATCTGCAGGTGTTGCCGTGCCGTAAACTTTACCAGGTTTATTGGTCGTTGAGTATGAGATCATATTTATTTCTTGGTTAATAGGAACTTGCTCTAAAAATGTTTTAATAGAATAAGAGGGGACACATTAAAATATAATGAACGTGGTAATTTTTTTTCTCTGCGACTTATACTTTTGATGCTATAACCACCCAGTCCAAAAGTCAATATACTCACGTGGTGCCATACAAATCCACCTTAGACTATGACGTCACTCCTTAACGTAATGGCTATAATGTATGAAACGTTTATCAATATTTGAGTTATCTCGTGAAATAATGTTCTTATGCATGTATACCCTTATAAGAAAACGCTCAGAATTCAATGACAAAACGAAATCTAATAAATTTTATGCGGCGCCACACGGAATGAGTAACAGTAAACAAAAAAAGACACGTTTGTTGTATGGTCTCCCTTTTTTGTTTTTTTTTATTTGATTTGATTTATTCAGAAAAGTTTAACAATTTACTTATCCTATTTTAGCATAGTTGGAGAGAATATAATTTTATTTAACTAATGATAGGATTAGAACGATGATGTCTGTACTAGTTATAAAACTGTATGTCAGACAGCAGCGCCTTCCTTCTGCGAAAGTTAGCTATTTTATTACATTGCTGTTTGAGTATTTACTGATGTATGCTAGTTACAAGCTACAACAGATGACAATGTATGAGTGGTACAGTGTGTGTGTGTGCGTGTGCGAGTGTGTGTGTGTGTGTGTTGTGTGTGTGTGTGTGTGTGTGTGTGTGTGTGTGTGTGTGTGTGTGTGTGTGTGTGTGTGTGTGTGTGTGTGTGTGTGTGTGTGTGTGTGTGTGTGTGTGTGAAATTATGTTATTTTGAAAATTTTATTATTTTTTAAGTAATTCGCCGTAGTAACACATAGTCTGTGAAAATTTCAACTGGCTACCTATTACGGTTCCAAAGATAGAGCCCTTTAATGGGGATGGATAGACAGCGGAGGCAGAGTAATAGGGTCCCTTTTGGCGCTCTACTGACACCTCTAAACGCTCTTGTAAGGGTTAGGATACACGACGACACCGACACTCGACACAAATGTCGACACTAGTGTCGATTGCGTCCACATGGTATCCTCACCTTAAAAGGGCCAATCACCTTAAAAAGGCAAAATCTTCAACCCTTACTATCATATATAGCACACAGTTATGTTTAAGACAAACTCTTTGTATTCCATGAATGCTCTTATAAAAGAGCCAAAATCTACGTTACTATCCCATATCATTGACAACCATACTTAAAGCAAAGCCCTTGAATGTAAAGCCAGATTTATTTATATTCCACTATTCATTTCTAAAGAACATGAAAGCCCTATTTGCAATTTTGCATATTATCATGACAGCTTACACGAGAGGTCAGCCTTCCGGGAATCCGGATACCTTCTTAAATTAAAAGCGAAAACCGTAAGCAATACCTTTTAGGAGCCCAAAGGGTCTTTACTCGGAAACGTTTGCGAGAAAATCTTTCTTTTATAACTTTGGGTGAAGCACTCTCACTCGACGTTCCGTTTCAAACATACGGAAATTATGTTATGTTATATCATGAACCTACGTCTGTGTCCCGGAGGGGTAGGCTGATATACCAGGGTCTGCCATTTGCAACGATCCAAAAAGATCTCTTTCGCTTCATTAAAATTCATTAGTCATTGCATGCACACATGCCGGTTTCGGGTACTTTTCGTTGCGTTTCCTTATTGATTATTTTATTCTCCATTTTAGATGTCCCATACATCTTGCGCCAAATCGTTGAATAAGTACGTGAATAGATAAATAATTATTCAGGGATAAACGTATAAATAGCTGATTGACAGGGTCATACATCATGTCATAGTGACGTTTTTGGACTGATTTACTGAATGGACCTTAGCCGTGGACAGATAGATAAGGTACGATTTTTTTTAATTTATTTATCCACCAATAAAAAAACAAACAAAATATTTGCAGAGATACAGTACAATTAGAAATCAATTACCAGGAGCCGGGCAGCAGCGTCTTCCTGAGATTCCAACAACATACTGCGATCGCCAACCCGCCTGCCAAGCGTGGCGATTATGGCAAAACCCCTCATGGTTATGAAAACCACGAAGGAGGCCTATGTCCTGCAGTGGGCGTCAAATGGCTGATGATAATGATGATGACAGTACAGTTGGCGGCCTTATTGCTAATAGCACTTTTTCCAGACCACCGACGATGGAGAGTTGCTGAAGGAATAGTTTACTAGTGTTATGAAATGGCGTTGCTGCAAGCCCGACTTAGATATTTAACTTTTGAAATGAATTTAATAACAAAGGGATTTGTCAGGATATTGGCCAGTGACAAACTCTGGTCCTGTCTATATCTCCGGGATAAAGGCATCGTGTATTTCTATATTTGTAACATCTTTTCCTGGTTCCCATAGCACAGGGTATCCTAGTTGATACCCTGGGACCATGCCAAGTGATTGTGTTGTGTGGAAGTTATTATTATTATTATAGTTTCTGTTATCGCAGGGAGGCTTTTGGCCCAGCAGTGGGACCCAAAAGAGGCTAACCCAGTTGTTACTGAAACATTTTTTTTTCTCGTGTATTGTTACATTTATGCATATTGTAGACAAGGAAAGGTAGTAAACAAAATCTGGGTTTTCAGGAAAGCCCGGAAAATGTAACGTGTAACTACACGGCGTACGAGAAAACTCGTTAATATTTGCTTTGTTTTATGTATAAATATTTCTTTCTCGTGTACAACAAGTATAACTTTTACGTAAGATGTCTAACAACCTGGACGATTATTCAAAGCTGCAAGCTCCGCATGACAAGAATCTTTATCTTCGATATCAGTACTCGCGTTATCCGATGGTAAAATGGTTATATTTCTTTAAAATGGGACATCGTAATCAATTTTTTCCAGTTGGTCAATGATTTCATTGAGAGGCAATGGTTTAGTATACCTGGGTCTAAATGTTGAAAATACATCCTAAAATTACTACCGATCATTAAAAAGATCATTAAAAGTAACGTAATTTTTTTACGAAGGTTGGGACAGCAATTAATCTTTATTTTACAGTTTTGTTAGACAGGTTGTAAATTTATAAAAACAATCATAAAATAAATTGCAATCACAAGTAAATTTGTAAAAAGATACTGTTAGATAGATATCGAGATAGATAGATATCAAAATCCAAGAATTTTCTTTTCACAAATCTGGCCTTTTACGTCGAACTTGCTTTCTTAAACGCCGTATAAGGCGCAAATAATATTTATTATTTACCGTTTCACCTTCCGGCAAGAATTCCGAGTGCATAACACCGTGATAGTTAAAAAAACAGCCAATATGATTTTGACATCCACTTTGGCGTGGTTTTTTCGATTTCGGTTCAGTTGGAAGGCACCATTCCGAACCTGACTACTTTGCATGACTAGTTTGCATGTCAAACTCATGAACCCCCGTCTCGTCACTAGTAACAATGCGTTTCATGAATGTTGGATCGGAATTGACTCGTTCTAGCATGTCCTCAGCGACTCTTTCGGAAAATTCAGGTCTTTTGGGACTAGCCGTTTCATACCCAACTAATTATTTAAAATAGTACGGATCGATTGGTGAGACACATAAAGTTCGGCGGCTATCTCTCTCAAACTTGAATGAGGATTTTCAGTCACCATTACCTTCAGTTTTGCGATGTCAACTTCAGTTGTAGGCGTCTAACAGAGCGAGGTAAATCTTCCATCACATATCGACCGCTTTTTAAACGCTTTGTATCACTCATAAGCACGTGTTTGTGATAAAATCAATTCACCGTAAGCCTTTTGTAACGTTTTCAGTGACTCGGAACACGAAATTCCATTGGCGATGTAAAATTTAAGACTATCTCTTTGTTAGATGCTATTGTCCATTATGAAATTCGCAATACACACTAGGTAGATATAACTTAAAATAACAGATGCAACTCAAACTCCGCGCCAAAATGAAAAACAGTCGAACAACAAGAAAAAAAAAAACAAAAAATTTAATTTGGAACCGTAAACAAATCATCCATGGTCGATACTTTTTTGACTGAATGTAGGCTGATAAAAATTAATTGCTGTTCGTTAGTTCAAAACTCGAGAACGGCTTTATCGATTCGGCAATTTGGTTTATTATAATAATATGTTTCTGGAAGTCAAGGGAAAGTTCAAATGATGAGAATAAAAATATATATATATATACATGTAGTAGATACGAAGTTCATCGGGACACTACATCAGTTGCTACATGAGAAGATTCTATGAGCGCTATCTCCAAGAGCCATCGCCCATGATGACTTTTGTAGGCACCTGAATCACGTTTTGTGGCATTTTTGAGAAGCGATGCAAACGCGCGCGTGAATCGCGTTTGAAAGTTGCCGCGGGCGATGGTCTTAATGTAACTTACTTTTCTTAGAAAATTAGGAAAACATACATTTTGTTTATGCCCAGAGTAAAGCTGAATGAAACGAAATCAAAATCAGCAAATCGGCAAAATCAGCTAGGTCCCTGACTCGTAGATCGGATGCTCAATGTGGTCATCCGTCGCTGGGCAAAGGTCGATGAAGAGTCAAAGGAGAGTGATGACGACGAGAGAGACGAAAAGGTCGAAGGAGAGTGGCGGATTGAAGTAGAAATGGGCGGGACACCTGGCGAGGCGGGAAGACGGTACTTGGGCTAGGGTAGTCAAAGAGTGGCGGCCGACAACAGGGCGTCGGTCAGTAGGCAGACCGGCAGCAGCCCGATGGTCGGACGATATCGTTGAGTCGGCGGAAGGTCCGTGGATGCGGATGGCAATCAACCGTGAGGATGGCATTTGGGGGAAGGAAAAGGCCTATACCTAGCAGTGGGCAGTGGTGATGATGATGATGCCGTCGTAGACCAATTTTTTTCGAGTATCGAAAACTGCCAAAATGTTATTAGAATTTTTTTTCCATCGAAAAATTCGGTGGCTATGCATGACACGCCGTAAAATATAGAGCCAATTATGTCATTCCATTTTGCTGTTAGAATCAGGCAGGCAGCCTAGAAAGAGGAGTAAAATTATTTACGTCAACATGGAAATAAGCCTCGGGGGATGCGAGTTGGCATTACATTTCACTCCCTACTTCCTCTTACCATGTGTTATAATAAACACAGTGTTTTCTTGCAAGAGTAATGCTTTTTGTGTAATTTTGTGCGAATAAATTGGACTGCCTCGTTGGTTTAGCGGTATCACGTCTGACTACCATTCCGGAGGTCGTAGATTCGATTCCCACCGGAGGCCGCCGTACATTTGTATAAATGGCCTCAGTCTGGGTATATTTCAATATTTGTGATATCTTTTTTTGGTTACCGTAGCACAGGGTATCCTACTTTGGGAACAGGGCTAGTTATTGTGTTGTGTGGAAGTTATAATTTTTCAAATAATTCAATAATTCACTTCAAAACAACGTACCTAGTGATAATACATCAATCAGCGTTAGAATATTAACAGCTATGCAGGCCGCTTGCTTCTTTGATAAGCAGGAACAATTACTATTATATATAGGGTATAAGAAAATGGGGAAAACTTCAAAATTGCAAAATTAATCAGTTGCTCCACACATTTTTATCTCACAGGGGGTACTTCAATAATAAGTCTTAAACGATTTTATCTACACTCATATCATAATCTTCAAATTAAGAATTCAAAGGTAAACACATATTGACAGGCTTTAAACAATACATAACTTTAAAGAAAATAAAAAAAAAGTGTAATATAAAGTTACATTAAAGGTCAGATTTTTTACTTTATGTTACAGTTATTTTTTTTAAAGTGTTGCTGTGATCACGGAACAAAACTTAAGTTTTTTTTTTAATGTCAAAAGTTGACTCTATAAAAAACCTAATTTCATTTTCGTGGTACCAAAAGTGCAACTAAAAATAAATTCATAATTGAAAATTTTGTTTCATTTCGATATGAGTTTAGTTAATAACCGTAGATTTGTTTAGTTAATAACCGTAGATTTATGTATAGTACAAAGCTTGTCAAACGTGTTTTCCTTTGGTTCCTTACTTTGAAGATTAGACATGATGAGTGTAGATAAAGTAGTGTATGAGACTGCACATTACTTGGTATTAAAACACTCGCCAATGCTATTAAAAACTCGCCAAGGCTCGTTTTTTAAAATCTCGCTCGTGTTTTAATAACCCTCATTATGTGACAGTCACATAAACTACTATTTTATGCTGGCTCTTCGCTTGCTTTTTCCTAGTTTACTTGACGATACACACTGTAGGTTTTACAAATGCAGTGCTAAAGATTCGTCAGAAAATCCGGCAACGGATCGGTCATATTTCCCAAATACGAGTGGCCAAGTGAGGCGCCGGCAATAAAAAAAAATCAAAAATGTATTTCATTGTATAAATGATATATAATTGTACGAAAAAAGCGATGGTAGCGGAATGGTAGAACGCCGGTCTCACATTCGGGAGTCGTGGGTTTGAAACGACTTTGTTTTCAAAGTTACTTATATTTGTGAATTTATAATAGCAATACCACTCGCTAACGGTGAAGGAAAATCACGAGAACCTGTCTGAGGTGTTCACACACCTCAGCGCTTGAAATTTCCAATGCGCGTGGGACACGCGGGGTAATTAAGCCCATACTCTCTCTCTGAGAAAAGGCATGTGCCTTGCAGTAGGACATAATATATAGGCTATATAAAAATTGTGCGAAAGGAAGAGGATACCTTTTCCCTGAGCACCAAACCTCTCGGAACGCGGACGTGGTTCGTAATTTTAGATAGTGTTCGTCACTATCTGACATGGGAAGAAATGGGATTTAGCCTTCAAGAAGTTGTGGAAATGTTTTAGTTGGAAGCTACTTCCTTTTAGTACCTACGTGGGTACTGTAGACGGCCAATCCTTTACGTTACATTGAAACGTCGAATGCAACACTATTGGACCTTTTTTAAATATAATTATCTTAAGTTGTTAATAATTGTTCTATAGACTCTAAAAATATGCAATTTTTTCGAGGCTTAGTAAATTTCAAAACTTCAGTTTATAATTTAAATTTTTATGAACAAATGAAAAACCAGTCAGAATGTTCTTCTGCCATGACGTCGTATGGTTTGCGAACAAACACGTAAGGCTGGGGTGTAATCGTGTTGATTCTAATTTTCACAAACTTAGTGACGTCACATTCACAGTAAATAGCGCTTTAAATGAAAGATTAAAAACAAATGACGTAATTGAATTTGTACAGAAATCTTCTATTTCCATGTATTCAAATCGATATACACACTTTAAAAGTGTCTAGGGGTCAAGTACATATTTGCTGTAAAATAAAATATACCATTAATAGTTCCGTGTGGCGCCGGTTAATCCATTCGACACCCACTGCAGGACACAGGCCTCCTTCGTGGTTTTCATAACCATGAGGGGTTTTGCCATAATCGCTACGCTTGGCAGGTGGGTTGGCGATCGCAGCGGCGGTTGGACTCTCAGGAAGACGCTGCTGCCCGTCTCCTGGTAATTGATTTCCTAAGTCGCCTTCTACGACATCCACGGAAGGGAATGGAGTCACGCTATTCTTTATGCGGCGCCACACGGCAATGGATGCCGCGCATACCCTAATGGCCGCCCACGTTCTTTCCAACTAGTCAAAAAGTTGTTTTAGGGTATGCACGGCATCCATACTCGGCAGAGCTCTTCTTTGTAGGATATCCCATGCGCGCTAAATTGGGTTGAGGTCTGGCGATTAAGGCTGTTCTTACGTGGAGCATGTTGACTCGCTCGCACAATTTTTTGCTCGCACAAAAACTGATTGTAATAAAATGAGTACACTTTTGATGAATGTGGTCTGAGGGTTTGATGGATAATTATATAATTGAATACGTATAGGAAAACAAATATATATATATTTAAAATGTCCGTTATTTAATTATGCGTCTAACCTTCAGACTACATTTATCAAAAGTTTACTAATTTTATTAAAATAATTAAAAATGTTACAATGTGCTAGCGAGATAGCATGCTTCACGTAAGAAGAGTCTTAAGCAGGCCACGGCAGAACGTTGCTGCGAGAATCGGCAAGAGTGCTTGTTACGAACACACAGTTTTATAGGAATCCTGATTGACAGTTGATTTTCTGTTTTTAATCAAAATTTAAAGAAAATTATTTAGTCAAATAGTGAAATTCACTAAACAGACTCAATAAAGAATTTCTGTAATTTCAAAAATGGCTGCTTTTCCCTTAACTTTTCGCTCGTGCAGCGCATAAGTCCCACACAAATCCGTGCGCTTAGTGAACCCAGCCTTAATAACATAAGCAGCCTATATACACCCCACTGTAGGGCACAGGCCTTCTCTCAGGGAGAGAGTATGGGCTTAATCACCACGCGTGCCTACCGCGGATTGGCGATTCCAAGCGCTGAGATATGTGAATAGCTCAGACACTCGGTTTCCTCACGATGTTTTCCTTCACCGTTAGCGAGTGGTATTGTCACTATAACTTCACAAATGTGTAACTTAGAAAACAAAGTCATAAGAACTTGGGTCTCTCTCTTCCGAGTCCGATGTTCTACTCACTAGGCTACCACCGCTGTCAGCCTTAATACCTGATGCTTAATCATGTGCGCCAAATCCTCTCGGAATCCAGACGTTCGCGACATCAATTAGTGCGGAATTTGATAGTTAGATGATTGGAATCGTTTAAGATTTGGTGAGTGTTATATCGAAGCTATACGTACTGAACAGGCCTTCTCTCGCAGTTCCATCATCATCATCATCATCAAAATCATCAGCCATTCGACGCCCACTGCAGGACATAGGTCTACATCATGGTTTTTAACCATGAAGGGTTTTGCCATAATCGCCACGCTTGGCAGGCGGGTTGGCGATCGCAGTATGCTGTTGGAATCTCAGGAAGACGCTGCTGCCCGTCTCCTGGTAATGTATTTCCTTAGTCGCCTTCTACGACATCTACGGAAGGAAATGGAGTGACGCTATTCTTAATCCGGCGCCACACGGAATGTTCCATAAATAATAATTTAAGATAGCCTATGATACTCGCGCAAGGATGGCGAATTGATTGAGACCTTATTTGTCAAAATCTGGCCATTGGTTAAGTAGTTATGAGGGAACATAGAATCGGACATACCTACATAAATACATACGAGCTAAACACATTACCCTCCTTTTGGACTCCGCCGCAGTCGGGTAAAAAAGACGTACAAAAATATTCCCGATCAATACAATCTTTTCCAAAAAATATGAGAAATGTTCCCTGAACGGTATGGAAATAAGTGGGCCGATACCTTCGGGAAATTCGCGGGAACAGTTGGCGGAAGTATAAATTAGATTACCATTTAACTTCTTGTTTGCCGTTGCTGTAACATTTGTCGGCGGGAAAATTCACAAAACTATACAGGGTAGGTAAAGACGGGTGACGGGGCAGTAAAGGCCAGTAAACGAGGTACCGTCGACAAATCAACCTTTACATTTTAGTTTCAAATTCACCCTTAACGTAACCGAGTAGAGTGCACGCGTGTAAAGGTTTAAATTTAAAGATAAATTATCTCATTACGTAGATGCAAAAGCCAAGGTTAATAAGTAAGTAGAACATACTATAGAGACGAAATATAAAACACTAGCTGTTGCCCGCGACTTCGTTCGCGTGGTAATTTTGATGTGTATTTTTCCGGGATGAAAAATAGCCTATGTGCTAATCCAGACTATAATCTATCTCTGCGCAAAATTTCATCCGGATCCGCTCAGCCGTTTTTGCGTGAAAGAGTAACAAACATCCATCCATACATACAAACTTTCGCGTTTATAATATTAGTAGTAAGGGCAATATATAATATTAAATCATCAATATGCAGTTGTTCAGTTTTGATTTCTGTATTCAGGTTTTATGTATCGTTTTAAGCGCTGCGCTGTGGACAGACAAATAAAGATTGAAAAGCGTCCGAACAAAATATTTACGTAGTAAAATAAAGCCCCTGTAAAGTTACCCAAATCACACCGTATATTTTTCGGTACGGGGCAGCTGTAATATCCTCCCAAAAAGCACTTCCATATTTCCCCTTGGTAGGATATTAAACTGCATAAATTCACATTCGTGTACTGAATGCCAAAATAGGTGTCGCCTCAAAATATAAAAAAAATTACCACACATAAGCAGCCTATGTACGTCCCACTATAGGGCACAGACCTTCTCTCAAGGAGAGAGTATGGGCTTAATCACCACGCGTGCCCACCGCGGAGTGGCGATTTTAAGCGCTGAGCTATGTGAATAGCTCCGACACTCAGGTTTCCTCACGCGATGTTTTTTGCGTGATGTTGCGATGTGTTGTGAAGTTATAGTAGCCAGTGGTATGGCTACTATAACTTCACAAATGTATGAGTACGTAACTTTACTAAGACCGGATTTTTCAATATAGTCAGATAAAACTTAACTGGAGAATAAAACTGATGTTGTCTCCGTCTTGTCGTATCATTTAGACAGTGATAGCATGCAATTTATTCTCCGGTTAAGTTTTATCTGACTATTGAAAAGTTGGCCCTTAGAAAACAAAGCCCGCACTGGGAATCGAATCTGGGTCTCTAGCTTCCGACTCCGATGTTCCACCCATTAGGCTACCGTCGCTCTCAAAAAATACACATCTAATAACTTAATTCTGGATTCACTCACTTGTTTTTTATCGGAAGTATGAATCGGGAATACTGTTAATAATGTGTATTGCTTACGAAAGTTTTAGTTCAAAAATAAACATCTATTGCCAGTACACGACGGAGCATCACTTCAGAACGGCTCGACCGATCATGCAGTTGAGTTTACAGTCGACAAAACATCTACCCCTTCACGCGTGCACTCTACTCAATTGGGTATTTGACAAAATATCAAATGAGTTACTTTTAAAACGGAATTTTGTATGAAAATACTGGCTTATGGCGTCACATTTCAGAGCACTCTTATGTTTAATCTATATTAAAATTATCATAACTAGTAATTGACTAAAAGAGATACATTTTCCGAGATATTTTGTAATTTTTGTTTTAATCGAGCATATGAAATTATTTATTGTTGATCGTGTCAAATACCGTATTACATTATCGGCGACTTTGCAACAAAAACGTCGCGGTTGACCTGCTGTCGAACTGTACAACTGGGGCGGCCGGGCCACTCTCGTTTTATGCCCGGACGGTGTGCCGCGTTGGTGAGAAGTCGATTTTACTGCTGTTTGGAAAGTCAGTTCGACTTTTAGTAGTGCAAGAGTCGTTATGGTATTAAGTATGGCTTATACGAAGCCAGTGCGTTGGCGCCAGTTCTTCAGATAAGCCACCGCTGGCTTGGCTCGTGTTGTTTAGATGAAACCAGTCAGCCTGAATCTTGTCGCAGAAATTCTAAATAAAAACAACCGCACATCGGGTTAGCGGGCGGAGGTCACATGAAAAATAAACGGGCGCTCTATTCTCGCTAGCGCTGTCAGCCAGCGCTGGCTTGGCATGAAAAACTGTTTATGAAAGGCCAATACCAAGCCAGTGCTGGCTGCCAGTTATGCTGGCAGCCAGCGATGGCTTTGTATAAACAAGGCTTGGCTCCAAAACAGATTAAAAAAAAAGACTGTTAGTCAGAGAACGAAGGAAAACACTAACCTCTTTGCTAAAGCTTTATATTTTATTGAACACAAAGAAAAAAACGTCAAATAAGAAATAAGGAACATGAAAGAGGACACGGGAAATTATTTCTATACATTTTTTCCCAGTCCTTACTTTGCAGACGGTTTTCGTTATTGTAGTTTAGAATGCACCTCAAAGCAAAAAAAAAGTTACAAAGATACACAAATACTGTACTTAAGTGTATAGTAAGTAATATTAAAAACCGGCCAAGTGCGTGTCAGGCCACGCGCAGTGTAGGGTTCAGTGAAAAGATTAGTTTTCATCTGCTTTACTTGATCAACGTAATTTTCAACGGATTTTGTACGAAGTTTTCCATTTATAAGTTGGTCGCCTATTACTCGTTAACTTGTAAAGCCTTCTTAGCCGTGATAGTATTATAACATAGTGAACTTAAAAGGAAAACATAATGAACAAAAGGAAGACAATCACTGATAAGTAGGCTGTAACGTGAAAAATATCAGTAAAAAATTTCAAAAATTTGGAATATTTTCACGTTTCTAGAATTAACCGTTTAGCTAAAATTTCCGCAGCTTAATATTTCACGAACGGTATCCTAAATAAAAAATATAACTTCCTACAATGGCTTTATTACATTCATTCTCTGAAGTGCATATGATATTTAGAACGTGCTAGGGCATTAAATATGCGAATTCAGCAAAAATGCTGGTAACAATGGACAAAAAGCTAAGGTCAGACCTAGCTCACTCAAGTGAATGAATAAAGTCTTTTTAATTACGATTTTTCTATCATAATTAACAACTCCTTACTAAGTTAATGCTTAAATAGTGAAAATAAACTTTTTAAGAACAAAACGTTACGTGATTTCTAAACATTCTTTATAAACAGAGTTACTAGTGCTAATGAAACCTATTACTTTACGTGGTAAAACCAATATTAACCAGACGTGAGACAAATAAAAAAAATATTAACTCAATTCAATTCAATTCAATTCAACGGGGATATAAAACATTAATATCAAATATTTTGCTATGTCTCATGGAACAAATCAAATCAAATTTTTTTTTTTTTAATTCAAAGTAGCACAGAAACTGCGACTTAATGAACGTTACAAGTTAAACTAGGTGTCCATTTCAAAATCAAGATCCTTTTGGAGAAAAAATGGACAAAAAAACTCCAACGGTACATAATAGGTATGTAAGTGGGCGTAGGTTAATTGAGGTTACCACTGAAGATATGGTAAATAGCGCTGAGAGATCACTTCCTCAGCACAACGCTGAGTGAGCTGCCTTTTGTGGCAACTTAGATACACCACAGGCTACATCTATGGTCCATTTTTATTTATTCGTTTTGTCTGCTGCGTATTTAGTTTCTTTTCTGTTGTTGTGCATAGTATATAACTTATCTGCTTATTTTTTTCTGTGATGTATCTTATTGGTATAATAAATGTCTTTCTTTTTTTCTTCTTCTTCTTCTTATCCCTATACCTAGCGGTTGACCATGTCCTATAGGATAACTAGGTTATGGAGCCGTTAGTACTGTATTTGTTGTTTCTTTGACGAAATATTGAGGCACATAGTTTTTCAAAATATTGTAGATGTAGCCTGTGGTGTGGATACACATTTATTCCCCTGTGACTTATTTCTCTTCACAGACGTCTATAGCTTAATTCCGGATTCATGAACTTGATTTTTTGTCGGAAGTGTCCAACTAGGAACCGATGCGAGCTCCGTCTCTGTTGACTATGATCAAGCTATGCGAATCAGAGCAAAATCTGGTCGGACTCTTACATAAAAAAATCATGTAAGTTAATCCGGAATAAAGTTAATAATACTACTTTGATGCTGACCAAAACTGTATTTTTTGCTAATAGTCTAAATGAATACAAATACGTTTATTTGTGGAATGTAGGTGCATGTATAAGTTGGTAAAACGCCGCTTTTATACATAAAATATGAAAACCAAACGAACGTCCATGAACATTCAAAAGCACTATCAAAAAGACCACTATCAAAAAGACCAGCCGACTGCACTATTCGATTCGCTCTCGGGTCACCCATTCGATTTAATAATGTTCTGATAACTGAGACAAATATTGACTTGGCCAATGAAGCACAGCTTCTAGCCGATCGGACCACGAGGCCCTTTGACGCTGGGCCAAATTCGGGACGAATTGATTGCAAACACGATGACTTCCGCGTCTAGTGGGTAGAGAAGGACAAAATAATTTGAGTGCAGAAATGTGACCGAGAATCAAACGCACATCCAAGTCGCTGTTTAAAGCGTAAGAAACTACTTAATATCATGGGCGTTCAAAGACTGTACCAAGGTAACAGTAGAAGCCTAACTAAACTCAAGGCTCATAGAAGTCCAGGCGAAGCTAGATTTCTTCAAGGATTCTTTGACCTTCATAACTGCTAAGCTTGATCAAATGGAGAAAGGTTTTAACCTAAACGAATAGAAAGAATTCAAGCTAAACAACGAATTTACGGAGGAAAAATTCAAGAGCTTAAGAACCATTTTGATCACATTGAGCAAGCTGCCCGCGAAATTAATGTAGACGTTAATTGAATCCCGGTATTCAAGAGCAAAGGTTTTTGCTATTATTCGAGAAAGTTAAAAACGTTGTGGATGAAATAGTGAAAAAAAATTCAATGTTTTCCGAATTTTTGATTTTGGTGCTCGATATTTTAGAAACGAACAATGACATCAAAAATTTGAGAAAATCTCCTCTGAACAATTTCAGCCTAAAAAAAATACGATCGGGTTAAGGGTTTGCCCTGTAGCCTGACCTTTTTGAAAAAAGGCAAAAAGTCAGAACGACATTTTTACACGACATTTATGACTCGATTCATTTCCAATGTGCTCGATAGTCATGTGAGGCACTAAATCTGTAAATTTTATTTGTAAATATAGAATTTATGACATTTATATATAGAAATGGTAAAATTTACGTACTCGTAAGTAAAGATGATAAACATAAAAACAGTATAATAAGAGACATGGATTCTATGAAGAAGCTTGGTAATAGAAAAATCTTCTAACAGGTTAATAATAAATTGTGTAAGCCTTAATACAATTCTGTATCTACAACCGAAGTAACCACGGCAAAAAACACAACTGAACAAAATCCGGAATAAAAAAACACAGAAGCACGCTATTATCAGCTTCTTCTATGCACCGCCGAACAAATCTAGGGATTCAGTTTTAAGATACTCCTTACATTATCGTATCGAGTGAGAGAGTGTAAATGTAATTCTGAAAGGAAATGTAATCCGGATGGCTTTTCAAAAAAATGATATTATCGAGCTGATCGTGGGCACCAGGTCTGACGATCTGGTTATGGTGGCGGGGAGTCACTGGATGCGGGCGGCACAAGACCGAGAAGCGCGAAAAACCACGATGGAAGCCTATGTCCTGCAATCAATGTCTGATGATGATGAGCGGATCTGATGATGAAGCCAGAAGTAGATAATAGAATTCTTGAACTCCACGGCATCGTCTATTCCGCTAAGCAAAATTGTTCACTAGAAACAACAGTGTTTCTACTTCGGAACTACCTTAACTATGACTGTCTATCTTCTATCCAGCCCTTGCATAGAGCCCACTGCTAGGCTGCTGTCTTTACCTTGTCACGCAGAACATTTTGGTCCCCTGCCAATGTCGTCTACAGCTTTCCAATGGCTTTAGTAATGTCATCGACCCTTCGGTTCGCTGGTCTATCTATCGATCTTTTACCCAACCTCGGCCACCACTCTGTGATTAATTATGACAAAGCATTACACAGCAAAAGCGGGTTTTTTAACTATACGACACAATCCAATACAAAACAACACAACACAACACAATACAATACAAAAAATATAATATGATGCAATACAAACCAATTCCCAATTATGTATATTTTCTGTAGGATCACATTATGTCTAGCAGGGTAGAAGAATCAGGCTCTCTGTATTTAAAATTCTATTCTGTACCCTCTGAAGGCCAACAGGGGTTAAGATAGAAGGGCTGGTTCGTGGGAGTAATCAAGGTTTATTAATGTGGTATTACGTCAATCTGGAACATTCAATATGCTTGACGGAACCGTGTTTGTGTTGCGTACGGTCGAACGCCAATCGTTGTAGTTTCAAATTCGCCTTTAAATTCACCGAGTAGAGTACACGAGTGGAAAGGCTGATGTGCTGTCGACTGTGCTCTGTTCGCCGGGCTTGCTGCAGGTGAAAGAAAATAAATTTCAAATGACCCGAGTTTAGTTTCTTGTTTCTGAGAAATTTTACACTGGTTAGTATGAGTATCTAACATAATTACCCAAGTAACCTATGTATGTCCCACCACAAGGCACAGGGCTTCTCTCAGAGACCGAGAGCGAGTATGGGTTTAATCGCCATGCGTGCCCACCGCGCATTGGCTATTTTAAGCGGTAAGTAAACACCACAGACACTTTTTCCTCACGGTGTTTTTCATTACTGTTAGCGCGTGGTATTGCTACTATAAATTCACAAATGTACGTAGCATAGAAAATAAAGCCATTGGTACATGCCAGGATTCAAACCCACGACCTATCAAATGTGAGGCTAGTTCTATTGATCGATTGCTACCATCATATCAGATGTCAATTTATTTACGCTACGTACATTCTATTTTACTCTTTACAAAGTTGTAATTCTTATGTTTTAGTGAAGACAACATAAAGAAAGCATTTATTCAAACAACCACAATTTGAGTTTTGGTAAGTAAGTAGTATTGTTATTAATAAGAATTATTTTTCAATTAAAAGCATATTTTTCCAAACTGCCTGAGAAACTAACGGCTTACGATTAGGCTCACATAAGTAGCCTATATACTTCCCACTGTAGGGCACAGACCTTCTCTCAGGGAGAGAGTACGGGCTTAATCACCACGCATGCCCACCGCGGATTGGCGATTTCAAGCCCCTCAGGCTCAGACACTCAGGTTTCCTCACGATGTTTTCCTTCACAGTTAGCGAGTGGTATTGCTACTATAACTTCACAAATGTACATAGCTTACAAAACAAAGTCATAGGGTATATGCCCGCACTGGGAATCGAACCTGGGTCTCTCGCTTCCGAGCCCAATATTCTACCCACTAGGCTACCACCGCTTACGATTAGGCTTGTTGAGATTCAAAGGCTATTTTATATAAGCCTCCAGCATCGTGTACCAAACTTTGCTATAGTGTTCCAAGGAACTTTTTTTAAAATTAAGACCGATCAACAATTGACACTAGTCACGCCTGACAGTAAACGCAGACGGGGTCTGAGATGTTAAGTGTTTACCTGTCAAATGCCGGTTGGCTCTAGTTATGCAGATCCCCAGGTAAAAATATGTCTCTGGGAAACGAATCTTTATATTAATCAATAGAAAAAGCCACTGGTTGTATGATTACATATATATCCCTGTATAATTTTTCTGTCTTGTAACTATATTGTACAATTGTTTGTTTTCTTTCTATAAATAAAAATAAAATAAAATAACCTAAACGTGATAGACTGCCTCGGTGGTCTCGCCGTTAAGGCGCTTAGCTACCAAAACAGAGGTCGTGGGTTCGATCCCTACTGGGAGCCGCCGTACATTTGTACAACTTGGCCTCAGTGTGGGTGTATTTTCATGTTTTTGACGTGCTCGCCTGTTCGATTCCCACTGGGGGCCGTCGTACATTCGTACAAATGGCCTCAGTCTGGGTGTATTTTTATGTTTGTGACGTGCTCGCCTGTTCGATTCCCACTGGGGGCCGTCGTACATTTGTACAACTTGGCCTCAGTCTGGGTGTATTTTCATGTTTGTGACGTCCTTGTCTGGTTACCATAGTACAGGATATCTTAGTTTGGGACCAGGTCAAGTGATTGTATTGTGTGGAAAAAACCTTGGCCTTTGCCGTTTGCATCTACGTAATGAGATGATTTACACAGCGTCCAGTGGCACCTTCACTCACACTAGGTGGGTTGAGGGACCACGCCGACGCTTCAGTGCCAGGGACATTGTTTTTGTTTTTAGGTGGAGTAGGCTTGCCCAGCACCCATACCGTCATCAGGATGTCGGCCTATCCCACAGGAAAGAAAAGTCAATACGTGCTTTGTGTGGAAGTTATTATTATATTCTTTTTTTTGCACTAACCCGTGCTGAGAACAATTTTTTAAATACCTATTTATAAAATCTATTTATCTAAGTTTGTAAAGAGGCTCGAAATTTCGCCAGTGCCTGCACTTGCTCATTACCTCAGTTGGGAGAGCGCTGGCACCGTCAGCCAGAGGTAGCGGGTACAAGTCCCGGGCATGGGTGGAATTTTGAGCCTCTAAATAGGTTTATAAAAAAGAAGTTATTATTATTATTATTATGTGGAATTACCTTATGATATCTGGATAAGAGGATACACGTCGCTTACAGATTATATTTAGTCCAATCACTCGTTCGTGTAATTTGATGAAAACCAATCAAACTGAAAGGCTCAGTCACACAGGATGAGGTCTATCTGTGACCCGGGACTGTGCAAACAGACCCGCAAATCTCAGCTCGAATCTTATTATAAAGGGTGGACAAAGAGCGCTCGAGCCTAAAGCCCGAGCAGGCAACGTCAAACTTTCCAGTGTAAACACCATGCCAAAGCTATTACACAGAGGAAGAGTATATATAATATTGAAGATAGGATAATTGGGTATTTGACAAAATATCAAATTTATTGTTGAACGTGTCAAATAAATTCCGTATTCACTAACAGTGTAATTCGTAATATTTTTTTTTTTGCAATTTAAAGGAAAATGTTGATGTTCTGTTCAGGTATGCGGTTTTTGAAAAGTCTGTGAATAATAAATAAATAACTACACACACAACATAATCACTTGTCCCGGTCCCTAACTAGTATACCCTGTGCTGTCCCTAACTAGGATACCCCATGCTGTGGTAATCAGGCAACGACATCACAAGCATGGAAACATTCAGCATTAGGCTAATTTTGTAAAATCAAGAAAATCCACCAGTGGGAATCGAACCCGCGACCTCTGTTTTGGTAGCCAAGCATGTAACCGCTTGACTACGAGGCAGTCAAATAAAATGTTTGTCTATTATAGGCTATAAACATATTAGAAATAGTAGCACATAACTGCCCGTAAAGGAGTCAGTAGAGTGTACGTCGTCTAATGTTTATTGAAATCCCAGTTCAGATCTAAACATACAAGGTGTCAAAATACTGACTCCGGACCCGAATGTTGCACAAGTTGGACACTAAAATAAATTTACTGTATACAATTTTTTTGTGTTACTAAAATTACCAACAATGCAATGGACGCGTTATTTTCATCGTTTTTATGGCACGGAGCAGTATAATCCGACGCTACTCTTATTCGAGATCCCGATGTTTTGTATAATTTTTTTATGTAGCATTTATACGTCTCACTGCATGGCACACGCCTTCTCTCCGAGAGAGATTATGGGCTTAATTACTACGCGTGTCCACCGCGAACTGGCAATTTATGTGAAGTATGTGAACACCTCAGAAGCTTAGGTTTCCTCAGGATGTTTTCTTTCACAATCAGCGATGGTACTCCAACTACACATAAGTACGTAACTTCTCAATAACCAAAGTTATATTGGTACATGTCGAGATTCGAACCCACGACCTACCAAATGTGAGGCCGACGTTCTACCGCTACCTTACCACAGCCACTTTGAAATTGTATTCAATGCACATTGAAATTTTAAATTCGTTTTCTTTTGTTCCTTGGCAGTCTTGGCAGAAATATTCGGTATACGATACTGAATGTACAAGGGGCATGCCAATAGAAGTTAGTCTTTTCTCATTTAATTGACACTGGCAAGCTATACACCATCTTATAGGCTGGTTTTTTATTGACATATTTGAATATAGAACACACTTCTTTTATTTATTTTTTATTTGAATGAGCATCATTTTTCCGAGAATCTGGCGGGAATTCACTTGCAACAATGGAGCTCAGTCGACGTGATTTTCGCGCTATGATTTATTATGACTTTAAAAAAGGTTTAAAGCCTCAAGAATGTTTTGAACTTTTGGCTTCTACTTTTGGTGAGTCTGCTTGTTCCCGAGCAACAGTATTCAATTGGTTTGCTGAATTTAAAAGAGGACGGGGATGTCTCGAAGATGAAGCGAAGACAGGACGGCCGCCAACCGCGGTCACGCAAGAAAACGTTCGTGCAGTCGAAAAACTTATTCGCGAAAACCGACGAATTACATATGTAGAGCTAGAGCGAGAACTGGGAATTGGATCAGCAGCAATGCAAACCATAATTCACGACCACCTTTCTCTCCGTAAACGTTGTTCGAGATGGGTGCCGCACAAACTTACCGATGAGCAGAAAGACCGTCGGGTGGATTGGTGCCTATTCATGATAGATAAATTCAACGGAGGCGAGAAAAAAAAAACGTATATGATATACTGACTGGTGACGAAACATGGCTATATAACTATGATCCCGAATCAAAGCGACAGTCGACTGTATGGTGCTTTGAAGACGAGCCAACTCCAACGAAATGTCACCGTGCACGAAGCACACAGAAACAAATGATCGCCTCGTTTTTCTGCAAAACGGGTCATATTGCTACTGTTGTGCTAGAGAATGAAAGAACGGTGAACTCCGAATGGTATGTGACAGTTTGTGCTCCAACAGTAATATCAGCTTGGTGTGACAAGCGACCGAAGTCAGGAATCCGGCACCTTCTCTGGCACCACGACAATGCGGCGCCGCACACGTCTGCCAGAACACTAGACTTTTTCAACTCGAAAAATGTGTCAATTCTCCCTCACCCGCCATATTCCCCTGACCTAGCGCCTTGTGATTTTTACTTGTTTCCAAAAATCAAAGAAGAACTAAAGGGGAAGAGGTTTGAAAGCAAAGAAGATGCGCTGGTTGCCTATAATTTCGAGATTTCTGAGGTATCGAAAGAAGAGTGGTCACAGGTATTTTCCAATTGGTTCAGACGTATGGAAAAGTGTATACGTGCTCAGGGTGAATACTTTGAAAAGATCGATACTTGTAATAAAGAATAAATTTTATAATTTTTGAGTATCTAGTTTCTTTTGGCATGCCCCTCGTATTTCTGCTAAAAATGGATAAAAAAGTGTGACTTTGGACCTGAAAATCTCTTAAGCTGTCAATTTCCAACTCATGTTTAGCAAAAAAAATTTCGCAAAGATGCACAAAATACGTAAAAAAGGTGTCAGTTTATTCACACCCGGTGTAGACACACGTTCGGGGTAATTTGAGTAGAGACAACTTAATTCCGCTCTAATCAAGGGGTAGCCTGGCTTCCTCATGAAATTGAATTTTGAATCGAAATGCCTACCAGAGAGCGGTAGGTCTAACATGGCAAGTGTAGACTCAGATTTTATCTACGCTTGCGTTAGATATACCTTACCTCCATCATAATCAAATAAAATATATACGTCCTACTGCAGGGCGCAGGCCTTCTCTCAGAGAGAGAGAGTATGGGCTTAATCACCACGCGTGCCCACCGCGGATTGGAGATTTCAAGAGCTAAGGTATGTGAATAGCCCAGAAACACAGGTTTCCTTCACTGTTAGCGAGTGGTACCTATTGCTATTATAACTTCACAAATGTACATAACTTAGAAAACAAAGTCATAGGTACCTACATGGCCGCACTGGGAAGCGAACCTGGGTCCCTCGTTTCCGAGTCCAATGTTCTACCCACTAGGGTGAAGGAAAAGATCGCGAGGGAACCTGAGTGTCTGAGGTGTTCACGTACCTCAGCGCTTGAAATTGCCAATCCGCAAATCGTGGCATTTAAGCCAACTCTTCTCTGACAGAAGGCCTGTGCCCTACAGTGGGACCTATACAGACCTCATTATAAAATTTGGTAGATAGGAAGTGCTAACATCCAATCTTACTGCAACATTCTACGAGTAAGACTGTCTATTGATGAGTTTAATTCACACGGCGCAGATTGCTGTCATAAATTGTGCATGTACGGTCCAATGACACCGTATGCGTTTGTTCCCACTTGGGCTAGGAAATAAGCTGCAGTGACGCCACCAATCGAAAAATAAGCTGCAGTGACGCCGCCAATAGAAAAAAAAATGTCCGTTTTTACAGATCGTTTTTGCATAGTGTGTCATGCCTCTTTGTCAATCAGTGTCAATTAGTCATTTTTTTTTCAAAAATGAATGAATTAATGAATTAATTAATGCATGAATGAATGAATGATTAGTTATTTATTTATAATGTTTTAAAAATAAACATTTCATACGTTTGAATGAACGAATAAACGAATTAATGAATAATTTTACCATTTATCGTATAGAACAAAAATATCTTACACTTATAAGCTTATTAGACCCTTGTTGCCCTTTATAAAGCTTATTCTATAGCCCCAAAACCTTAATACGCCGAACAACCAACCAATGTCGGAGACTCGTCCGTCGTTAATGCTCCTAGTTGATGACCCGTCGTTAAAATGATACGCGGATACGCTTCTGCATTTGCCAGGGGTTACGCCAAAGTGGGTCTTAACTACACGCCATTAACATATACAAATTATTATGAGAAGTTATATGAAGTTATATCCAAGTCATATCCTACTATATATCCTACTATCCTACTAATATTATAAATGTGAAAGTTTGTGAATATGTTTGGATGTTTGTTACTCCATCACGCAATAACGGCTACACGGATTTCGATGAAATTTGGTATGGAGATACTTTGAGCCCCGGGAAAGGACATAGAATACTTTTCATCCCGGAAATTACTCAAGTCGCAGGAAAAAGCTAGTATGTAATATAAAATATAGCTTTCCCATAACACAATCACTTGTCCTGGGGCCTAATTTACGCACACCAAATCCTGAGCGATTCTGATCGTTAACTGTCAAATTCCATACTAATTTGACGATTAGTCGATTGGAATCGCTCAGGATTTGGTGCGCGTAATATGGAGCTGGTCCCAAACTAGGATACGCTGTGGTATGGTGACCAAGCAAGGATAGATAGAATAGATAGAATGTTCTTTATTGTATGTACACCAGGAATTACGAACATAGAAATACACCCAGACTGAGGCCATTTACACAAATCAATGAAAAGCTGTAAGTAAAAATCCATTTAGTTCTCTTCACGATTGTTTAGTTTTTATTTTTGTTTACTTTTGTTTTATTTTAAACGGACATGAAATCACGTTGTCGAATTTCAGAGTGAGCCCTAAACTGGAGGTACCTATATAATATTGAATCAGATCAGTTTTGGAATTCGTAATTTCAAGGCTTTATCCGCTTCCATCGAGGAGCTACGAGGGCTGTTCTCGAATGATCGCTTTCGCAAAAAAAAAAAAAAACATAACGCATAAAAATATGAGCAACATCGGGATTCGATCTCTCTTACCCTCGGTTTCTCGTACACCAATAATCTGTTAATATACTGTTAAGGTTGTTTTCACACCTAACATGCGGTCTCGCTAGCACTTTCTAACATTAATAACATTTTTTCAATGCAATTGCTCGTAAAGCGTTCTTTTTTTGTGTAAACACATTATGCGGAAAAGGCACGCGTTAAATAAAACACTACTGAAATATTACTTTTAATTTTACTAAGTAATAAGTTACCTACAAATAAATGGGTTATTTGTATTTATATTTTATTTCCACGCAAAATACATTGAAAAATGTTGTATGACACGTGAGCGTAAAAGGTTATTCCGAATGTGTGCCACTGAAAACACTCGCTACGCTCGTGTTTTCACTCTGTGGCACTTATTCGTAGTAACCTACTTTCCGCACGTGTATCATAAATAACTATTATCTATAAAAACCCTCAGGCCACATAACATTAAAAGTATACAACTTTTTTACAATCACTAAAAATGTCACATTGTGAAAGCGACATCCTATGGGAGACGTAACAACAGCCTTAACACGACTTTTGACATTCAAAACGATCGACACGCGTCCTCAGCCAGAGGTCATACAGAAGGGACGTGGGGCTCGGAAAAGATCAATCAGAAAACAGAAATCAATAATTTATTTCAAGGTAAAGAATTTACATTCTGTTTGCTGAATGTCAATGTACTATGTTACTATGTCAGCCGTTGCCTTCTGGCCGTATTTGTAGTGGAGAACAAGGCAGCGGGAAAAAAAAATTAATCCAATTCATACAAAATGTACTGAAGGGACGCGACGGGACGAAGGCCACACAGAAGGGACCTGGGGCGGGGGCGCGGAAAAGATGCGACGCGTTGTATAGAAACCGCTGGCTCGCACTGCCACGCTGGAATTTAAAAATAACTAAAAGGAAACAAACTCATCAAGAGCAGTGATAGCCTAGTGGGTAGAACTGTGGACTCAGAAGCGAGAGACCCAGGTTCGATTCCCAGTGCGGGCATGTACCTATGACTTTGTTTTCTAAGTTATGTACATTTGTGAAGTTATAGCAGCAACACCACTCGCAAACAGTGAAGGAAAACATCGTGAGGAAACCTGAGTGTCTGAGCTATGTACTTACCTCAGCGCTTGAAATCGCCAATCCGCGATGGGCACGCGTGGTGATTAAGCCATACTCTCTCCCTGAGAGAAGGCCTGTGCCCTACAGAGGGACGTATATAGGCTGCTTATGAATGAAACTCATCAATGATAAAAAATAAATTGCTTAGAGATCTTGTTTCGAGTAGAGAAATTTAAATTCGCGAGCAATTTGTACCGCCTCTCCATTTATCACAACTATGACCCGCGGACCCGCGGCGCGCACGCACCGCTCTGGCTGGCTACTAATGGTTCTCACAGATTTGAGTTTGAGTGGAGATATTTTTGGAAAGTGCCTTTAAAAAAACAAAGTAATCGATCGATAGCTATTGTTTCGGCACGTTCATTTTGCTATGGTTTTCAGACCACCCAAAATTCATGGTATACTCTACAGTAGTATACCATGAATTTTGGGTGGTTCACAGGCCTTGGGCGCTCTGTGTGGTGCCGGAATAATAGAATCACTCCGTTTCCTTCCGTGGATGTCGTAGAAGGCGAATAAGGAAATCAATTACCAGGAGACGGGCAGCAGCGTCTTCCTGAGATTCCAACTGCATACTGCAATCGCCAACCCGCCTGCCAAGCGTGGCCATTATGGCAAAACCCCTCATGGTTATAAAAACCACGAAGGAGGCCTATATCCTGCAGTGGACGTCATGGCTGATGATGATGACAGGCCTTCTTTCAGAGAGAGAGAGAGAGAGAGTATGGGCTTAATCACCACGTGTGCCCACCGCAGACTGGCAATTCCTAGAGCTGAGGTAAGTGAGCACCTCAGAACCTCGGGTTTCCTCACGATGTTTTCCTTCACCGTTAGCGAGTGGTATTGCTACTTGGATGCCATAGGCACAGGATGCCTTAGGTCCCTTACACTTTGGGTACGGAATCCTAAAAACTGTCAAAAAAAAAAAAAATACTCTCCTATATTAAAAGTTGAGAACAAATACATAACCGTGTAAAATAGGGTTCAGTAGACGCGTTCGGAAAGGAATGAACTGTAAAAAAGACTCACGTATTTCATTTCATATTCAAATCGTTTGCGAATATCAGCAATGGAGAAAATAATTTCCATTTTTTTTCTTTTCTCTCTTAGAAAGTGAAGTAGAAGCGGTGTTTTATAATCGATCCCTTTATGAATGAAAATAAAATGCGCAAATGGGGGATATTAGCAAGGAGCAAGACAAAAAGTACCCGTAACGGGCGTGCGTGCAGGCAACTAATGAATGTTGATGAAGCGAAAGAGATTTGTCAGGACCGAGGCAAGTGGCAGACCCTAGTCTCTGCCTACCCCTCCAAGAAACAGGCGTGAGTTTGTGTTCTGTTATAAAATGGGCAAAGAGCGAGTTTGGCACACATACCGGGACGCAGTGAAGGGTTTCATAGTACAGTCGACAGCACAGCAACCTTTTACATGTGCACTCTAATCTCTAGCGTTAAGGACGACTTTGCAACAAACATGTTGATCTGTCGACTGTACTAGGTTTACCATGATTATCCTCCTCACGTTCAAAATGACAATGATTTTCATTTGTTGTTTTCAAGGTGAGGACTGAAAGGGTTATATACCTTTATTTACCTTTTTACTTTTTCACACTCTTCTCTGTTCCACAAACCTTTTGTGTTCAAAATACACGATTTTTAAATTATTGTATATTTGGTATAAAGTTAAAAATAAATTTACAACGACATAATATAAACTCACGCCTGTATCCCAGGGCAGAGACCTGGGACTACCTACATTATCTAACAGCTATCTATCCTTTTATGGTATCATAGGCAGGTATATTTCTTAATTTTATTAATTAACTGGCTGTGCCCGCGACTACGTTCGCATTAGATTAGAATATGAAGAGCCCCTACCCCTTAATCAAGGATATGGTATGTGTCCGTTCTAAATTTCGTCCCTTGGGACCTTTTCGCGGTTGTATTAAATTTACTATTCTATTATCCTACCTCACCACGCCACGCCGTCTCCCGTCGGCGCGGCCTGTCGCCCGCTCAAACTCATTACAGCATAGGTAGTACGTAAGTATAAGTCACGCGTTTTGAGGCGCTCAAAACGTCAGATTTTAGACAATAAATAAACAGGAAAGATCAAAGTCACGCAACGAGCTATGGAAATGGCTATGCTCGGAATTTCTCTACGAGATCGAATCAGAAATGATGAGATCCGTAGACGAACGAAAGTCGTCGACATAGCCCAGCGGATTAGTAAGTTGAAGTGGCAGTGGGCGGGGCACATAGCAGCAGAACTGACGGCCGATGGGGCCGAAAAGTTCTCGAATGGAGACCACATATCGGCAAGCGCAGCGTAGGACGACCAGCCACAAGATGGACAGATGACCTCATCCAAGTGGCAGGAAGACGCTGGATGCAGGCCGCTTCCAAGCGGTCTTTTTGGAAATCCATTGAGGAGGCCTATGTCCAGCAGTGGACTTCTTGTGGCTGAATGATGATGATGATAGAAACTATAAAGTAGTTGGACCTTGCGATTCTGAATTATCTCAGTAATGGTTTCTCGCAAGCCTAAGAGACTCCCAAACGCCTTTTAGGTTTCCACTGTGAAGTGTTTTTCCGAGAAACTCATTGCCTTATTATTTGACGTTTCTGAATGTAACCTTCTTAGGTCGCCTTTAGGACTCTTTCATAGTGTCGGTAAATCTAAATTCAACGACCCGCTAAGTTAGTACTATCGTCCCAAAAACAGGAAAGAAATAAAAACATAGCATAAACTCACGCCTATATCCCGGAGGGGTAGGCAGAGAGCAGGGTTTGCCACTTGCCACGATCCTAACAAATCTCTTTCGCGTCATCAACATTTTTTTTTTAGTTCATTTCATTTATTGCCATAAATTACAGTATTCATAGATATTATAATTAGATATTGCACGTGTAATTTTACCAATATAGGCGTAGCAAAATACTTAAAGTAAGGATTTAATTTAATTAATTTACAATACATACATTAAAAAAACAAAAGACACCTATCAAAAGGAGAAAGAATACAATTAAATAAAATACTTTATCAAAATTAAGTCACAATAATAAAAATTCATTGGGTGCTTTCATAATTATTAAATTCGAGGATACTATAAGGACACATTTCCATTAGGTAATCTTTTAGAGCCTTGATGAAATGATTACCCGAGAGAGCTTTAATTTTTGTTGGAAGCTTATTATAAATTGAAATTGCCGCATGCTTAGTACTTCTACTGTATGAGGTTGTTCTGCATGCCGGTACGTTCAAGTTAAGCTTGTATTTTTCCTGTAACCTTGCGCTCTTTTTTTCGGTGCCAATAGGAAACTGATCTGGAAGCCGTCTAACCATCTTGCAGAGCTCCAATACGTACAGCGCTGTAATAGTGTGGATCTTGAGTAGTGGAAATAAGTCGCGACAGGATACTCGATTTGACTTAATGCCACTTAAAATTCGAATACATCTTTTTTGTAGGGTGAATATTTTTATTATATCCACACTACCACCCCATACTGCTAACCCATATAAAATTCGCGATTGGAAATAGGCATAATAAGCATGTAGCGTAGCGTGTTTAGTCGCAACCTTGGCTAAACAACGCAATGCATAAGTAAAGCTGCTCAGTTTACCTTCCAACATTTCGATATGATTTTTCCAGTTCATATGCTCGTCAGTGACAATGCCTAAAAACTTTGCCCTTTCCACCATTTCAATTTTTACATTATTTACGGTAACATCTAGGTCCATCTTTGTAGTATTATAATTCCTGAAATGTAACATTTTTGTCTTTAATTTGACATTAATTAGTCGTTGCATGCACGCGCGCCGGTTTTGATTTCAGTTTCATATTATTAATTTAATTTATTGTATTTAATTTATTTGCACATCATTTGGTACTAAGTTACATTAATTGGATCTTATATGATGCCCTCTAGAGCGTGGGAATAAGAATGAAATTAATTTTAATTTCATGCTAAGACTTATAGAATTCCAGGCTTAAAGGGCTCCATGCAGTAACACTTGCGCCATCGATGGAATCAAATCAAAACAAATTTTTTACACATCGTTTTTGCAAAACGTGTCAAGCCAATCTCTCCATCTTGTTAACAGTGATTTTAAGGACACATTGCTGTGAACCTAAGGCAAACATAGGCGTTAGCACTAAAAACGGCCATTTTTGGCATAAGTGCTATCTATATCTAGTCCCAGATCCGTGATCCTAGTTTTTCGGTCGCGGGTCCTAAAATCACTATTAACATAACCATGACAATTTATAATTTAACTGTGTTATAAAAGTGAGCGCCGACGCAGAATCAAGGCTGCCAACATCAGAAAAAAAGAAAACTACAGAACCACACGGCCACTTAATCATTCGAACACTTGGCTGAATGCCGGCTCGCCTTAGCTAATTCTCGCCTTTCAAGAATTTATGGCCTGAGAAAAATATTTCGCAGCCTTCTGGCCGGATTTGCTTTACAAACTTTATTCGAACAAGTAGAAATAACAGTACCGTGCGCTTTTCCTTGCTTTATTGGTGTAGGCACACACAGTGACAAATATTACACGTTGAAATACGAATATTTACAGAAATGTAAACAAATATTACAACAGCCACGGCCCACCCGTTTGTAGCGTAGGCGTTTGTTAAATTTACAGAAATTTGATTTGTGAATTCACAAATTCACTATTCACAATAGCATTGACGATCGCATTAATTCAGCTCAGTCGGAAACGGCAGCTGCATAATCAGAGTCATGTTGGTAACCAATCCAGTGAATATCTGAAACAAATAACCAGGCCTCATGTTAACTAAAATCAGTCATAAAATACGTTAATCATCATTATAATAAAAAAAAAACAAAATGAAAAAAACTTGGTCAATAGTCATCACCGGTTGGCTGGCAAGGATAAAATACTAATTAGCATTTATAGTGCATCTAAATGGTGACTTCGGATACGTTCGGCGTCTTTTATGACGACATTATGCCCATGATTTAGTAATGGTGCTAGTTTTGAAAATGGCGCGTAAATCAGGGGGAAAATATCAATATTAAAAATCTTTTATTCTTCGCTACAAACGAGGTCACTATAAGATGTTGTTAGGTTAGCTTATTACTTAATAACTTAAAACAGAAGGACCCTCAAGTAGGGAATGAATAAATTAACCGATTGGTATTACGTGGATATCACAATTTTTTACGGTAGAAAAACTGAGTTGCGCGACTTGGTTTTTTTACAAGTTTGGATCTACAGTTTCAAACCAAACATAAAAAAATAAGTAAAAATGTGTTTCACCATTGTTTATCGTAATGAAATGAACATTCCCTAAAAATATTGCCCACAATTTCAAAATCACGCTGTAGGTATTTATTGTAGAGCGTATATCTGACAATGAACGCATCGTTGGTCTAGCGGTATCACGTCTGAATACCATACCAGAGGTCGTGAGTCCTATTCCCACTGGAGGCCGCCGTATACATTGTACAAATGGCTTTAGTCTGGGTATATTTCCTTGTTTGTGAAGTCCTTGCCTGGTTACCATAGCACAGGGTATTCTAGTTTGGGGCCAGGATAAGTGATTGTGTTGTGTGGAAGTCATTATTATCATCATCGTCATCGTCATCGTCATCATAATTATCATTATTATTATTGGTATTATTTGTGTGGAAGTTATTTATTTATTTTATCAATATTTGAGTTATCAAGTAAAATAATGTTTTGATAAGTTCACCCTTATAAAAAAACGATTAGAAATTCATTGAAAGAACTAAATCGAATAAGTTCTTTATTATTACGATAATTTGATTTTTCGCATTTTTGAGAACTGTATAACCCCGAAAAGTTTTTCGTAAGGATTGGTTTTTAATTTTTTCTTCGTTTTTCTGTTATATAAACACAAAGTCACTCCAACCGAATTCGAAGCAAGTGCCCCATCATAATGTACTAGGTTTTGCCCGTCACTTCGCCCGCATGGAATATAAAGTAATTTATGGGATGAAAAGTATCCTATGTCCTTTCCCGGGACTCAAACTATCTCCTTGCCTGGCCATCACTGAAAGGCTGTTTTGGATTTTTTCGGGTAATATTTATAATTCACCTCCTTAGTCCTGAAAATAACAATGGTTTTCGATTAAGTTTTTCAAAGTTAAGGAAAATCTTGTGAAGAAACTCGTGGCTTAATTACATTATTGTTTATACTTTGGAGGATAATGCCCGAGAGATAACATGTACAAAAATACGCGCAGTTGGGATAAGTTAACGATGAACATGTAAGAATAAACATTTTATTTGTTATTTATTTTATTTATTGCATTACACAACAGATAAGTAACATTGCATGTAATAATATCATGATGAAAGCTTATTAATCTAGTTACATATCCTTTAACGTTTAACTAAAATAAAGCCAGAAGAGATCTAAGCCACATCCCACGTCCTCCGCTAATGAAAATCAAACGTCGATGCGAAGTCAAAGTCATTTGATCAAGATATTTATCGGGCACTATAATGTAATATATAAAAATTTCGTGTCACGGTGTATGTTATCGAACTCCTTCGAAAAGGCTTCACCGATTTCAATGAACTTTTTTGTGTATATGTGGTAGGTCTAAGAATAGATCGTAGGCTAATTAATATGGCAAAACAACGTTTGACAGGTTAGCTAGTAGATGTGTAAATTTCATAGTCAACACAAATTTTATCAAAATTATTGGCCTAGTAATACTAAGTGAACCAATTTTGTGAAATGCGAGCAGTTGGCTTCAATCCACAGTGCGTAATAAAGAAACAAAGTCATATTCACATGGTCTAATCAAGAGCGTCACATCTGTACTCTGTACCTGATAGAAGTTCCTTAAATGTTAACAAACTTTTAAGTTTGTTTAAAATTAACAGTCTGCGTCGCAACAATTTTCCGCACAATCTTTGAGACTATATAATAAAGTTAACAGACAAATTAACATGTATACGACGACATATCACGAATGTAAAAAAGCTTTGTCAACTTGGTTGAAAACTCTGACTTATGCGCAGACAGAAGAATTACTCAACTAAATTAAAATGTTTGCATGTTAATTAATAGTTTTACATATTGATTCCATATTAGTATCCAAACCTGAAACTAAAGCCTAGATGTATTAAATTATCATTAACTTTTTATTAGCTTACACTTTTATTGTAACACAGGTATAGATCTATATTCGTTAAAAGAGCGGGCCTCTCCTAACACAGGTTTTTTAACTTAACAGGAGAGTCCCAACCCCTGTCACATGCATCGTGTTCATGAAATAAAGAAATTTTGTATTTTATAATAAGCCATTTATTTACAAAAAATGGAAAAGACAAAACAAATCAAAACACAAACAATAACAAGTTTAATACAAAATACACCTGCAGGTTTCGTCAAACTGTTGATAAAAATTGTTGTAAAATGTATAACACTGATTTACCCGATTATCTATTGAGGCTATTATTTAATTCCACAAATTATTAAAAAAAGCCCTAGCACTATTTTTTCCTGCTTAACTGTTTGTATTTTGTGAATTCGTTTGTGTAACGGTACTTTTGCTGTCATCGAGACTATATGGCATGAATTTAAATATTAATTACACATAATAACTACCTCATTGGTCTAGCCGTATCACGTCTGATCGCCGGCGGTAGTGAGTTCGATTCCCTCTGAGGTACACCTTACATAAGCAGCCTATATACGCCCCACTGTAGGGCACAGGCCGTTTCTCAGATAGAGAGCCCACGGGTGCCCATCGCGGATTGGCGATTTCAAGCGCTGAGGTATGTGAATAGCTCGCGATGTTTCCCTTCACCGTTAGCAAGTACAACTTCACAAATACATAACTTAGAAAACAAAGTCCTAGGTGCCCACCCACACTGGGAATCTAACCTGGGTCTCTCGCTTCTGAGTCCAATGTTTTACCTACTAGGCTACCACCCCTAACGTCCACCGTACATTTGTACAAAATGAATAGTCTCAGCCAGGGTGTACTCTCACCTGGTTACCATACCACAGGGTATCCTAGTTTGGGATCAGGACAAGTGATCGTGTTGTGTGGAATTTATTATTATCATCATCGTCATCGTCATCATCATCATAATTATTATCATTATTATCATTATTATTATTAGTATCTTTAATATCTACTGTTCTGGATGTATTTAGATTTTAGCTTGCGTGTGACATTTTGTGGCTGGAGTCTGCTTGTAAAAAGAACAAGGGGAGGTCCCAATTAATGAAATTCTTTTGACGCAATTTAAGGACAGTCCCTTATTGACTGTGATCGGCTCCCCTGATGGAAAAAAACTATTTACATAATAATAATAACTTCCACATAATACAATCACATGACTTCGTCTCAAGTTGGATACCTTGTGCTGTGGTAACCAGGCAAGGACGTCACAAACATCAAAATACACCCAGTCTGAGGCCATTTGTATAAATGTACGGCGGTCCCTGGTGTGGAACCCACGACCTCTGTTTTGGTAGCTGTTTTGGTACCTCTGTTAACGGCTAGACCAACGAGGCGGTCAAATGAAGTGATCCTCTATTTGTCACAGAGTATACACTGTTAACGCTGCAGCGGCACACATCCCTGTTAATTTCCCATCCGAGGAACTAATTAACAACTCACCCCAGCCAGCAGAGAGTAGTCGTAGTAGAAATGCCCCCAGGCCGACACCCGTACTGTGCGACGCTCCAACTTAGCCGCAAATAACTTCACCTACGAAATAATATAATAATATTTGTAGTTAGGCCTAAGGTACATAGGACGGACGAGGGACCAGGTCGCGGAAAAGAGGCGGCGTCCTTTCAATTCACTTTCATACAGAATGTACTGAAGAAATCAGAAATGAAAAATGTATCTCAAGGATTTACATTCTGCTCTAGAATGTCGATGTGTCTTGTTTTCCAGGGTCTTCGGGTTAAGTTGTAGTGGAGAAAAAGTCAATGAAAAAAACACTCCACTCGGACCATCTTGGACATAGTCCACACAGACAAGACGGAGCGAGGACGCGAACTCTATGTATCGCGTAGCATCTTTTCCGTGCCCTCGTCCCACGTCCTTCCTGTGTGCCGCAGGCTTTAGCGAGAATGTCATATTTTGTTACTTATGTCTAAGTAGACCTCGGACCCATTCGTCCCACTTTTTCGTGCCGTTTTCTAAAAGTGCCCAAACGTCCCAATTTCAAGTCATCATCATTATCAGCCATTTGACGCCCACTGCAGGACATAGGCCTCCCTCGTGGTTTTTCAAGCTTCCCGATCTAGTGCCTCCCGCATCCAGTGACTCACCGCCCCTGTGACCAGGTCATTTCAAGTACTTAAAACAAAACATTAACCGCATGATCATCACAACCGAGCAGAGCACGAGCAGAGTATTAGCGAGCATAAGCCGAGCACTATTAATTTACTTCGCACGGTCTAAATAAATTTAATATTGATGGCTATAGGAGTGGTAGTTATCGGGATAATGGCAATTGTTTTTAATGGCAGGAACAGAGTTTTTAAGATCTTTACAAAGCGCTTTCTCTGATGTTTATGCCAGTGACGCTGTCCATTTTCACTGATCCATTGATGTTTTGCGCCCTGGCGGTGTCTATAAATTTTCTCTCTACTTTGTTTCGTACTATTTTATCGGTTTATGGCCGCTTTCCTACGATGAACCTATTCGCTCGCCTTCCGCCAGCTGTATGTGACATTAAACTACGATGTAACATTAGATAATTCTGTTAAACTATGTCAGTGCGTAGGAAATTCTTTATTTTACCTGTAGATTATTGAAATTGTAATTGGTAATTGAAATTATGTAACTTTAAGATGCAATTCAGCTTTTTCTGTTAGTTTATTTTTCTAAATCGCATGTTGGTTTAATCTATTTTATAATGTAATTGTATTTTTCACTAGATTTAAAATACGCATGCCGGTCAGGTACTCCAGTGATGTATAAAAGGGCCGCCTATTGTACGTGCTTACATAGTTACCGCCGCGGATTCACTTAGGTAGGACGCTCCGCTGAGCCACGAGATACTTACCCCCGGTTTCTCGTATACTAACAAGCTCTTAATCTACTGTTAACAGCAGCTGTCAGTCAGTGGTTTTTTTTGTATGCACTGTGGTCAATTGACAGCTGTTAACAGTAGATTAACAGCGTGGTAGTGTACGAGAAACTGGGGGTTAGTTTCTCTAATTTTTAAAATCAAGAGAGGTCAATCTAATTTGTATTTGTAAAGTTTGAAACTGGTTTACTGTAAACAATTTCATGTAAAGTGCCAAAAAGACAAAATGTAGGTATAAAGTTTTTATTTGCATAATGTCAAACAAATAGACACAAGTTTAACAATGGTTATTAGTATGCATATAATTAATAGCAAGTATTAGTGTGTAGTGTATTGAATTACATCATTGCTAAAATAGTTATTTTTATAGGTGCCCCCCTCCTTATAATACATTAGGTACTTATAAGTACCTTTATCACTTTCTTTTTGCACGCCTACCTCAATTTTTGCCTCTCCTGTACCTCCTGCAGGTTGACTGGTAGAAAATGCCATTAGCATTAAGTCCGCCTTTTGTACACTGTCTTTGTGCAATAAAGAATTAATAACAATAATAATAATGGTGCTGATAGACTGGATTTAATAGAATCCACGGTGTTTTTAGGCATTAAAATAGACTCAAAATTGTATGAGGTTGGCACATAGAGAAACTAGCGAGTAGGTAGAGTTCAGCCGCATTTGCAGTTAGAAAAATTAGGCAACTTACAGATGTAGCAGGCTCAAAATCACGAAGGTGGAAAATTTACTTCGGAAGTCAATAATGTTGAATAAAACTGAATATTTTGCACTCTAAAACAGAACAAACGCTTTCCAGTTATTCATTCCAACTGTACCTTAAAAAATATTACATAAAAATAAACAATATTTAATTTTCTTACAATTTCAATGCATGAAAAATCATTTCGGGAACGCGTCCCTACCTACTAAGAGCTGCAATATTAAAGTACCTGAAAACGTAGAAAAAATAAATTCAAGTATTCCTACTTTCTATTGTCTACAAAACATGTTTAATTATACATATTATATGCTGTAATTGACAAAACAAATAAATTTTCTCAGAAAAAATTGAAACGTGTTATGTCCGATACCTTAGGCATCATTTTAGTGAACGTATCAAAAACAATGAAAAAAAATTTCTTCGAACGCAACTTTGTGCGTTTGTTTATGTGTGTGTTAATGAAATGTTGTGGTATGAGCGGCTGTCATTAGATTTTTGGGACTAATTATTCAATTCCTGTGGTAAGTACACTTTTGTTTGCAATTTTATGATCGTACATCAATAGCGCATCATTAAGGGAATGCATTCTATCAATTGAAATAACAGAAATCTGCTAACGTTGACCATAACACTAACATTATATTGAAGTATTTTTCACATTGACCTTGAAAGACTAGATGCAAATTGGATATGGGCTTTGCAAAACGCGCGTTTATTTGAATTCGTCATTTCGAGAACGGTCATTACGGGAACGTTCCCGAACATAATTGCGGTTCCCGGAATGACTAACGGGTTCCCGAAATGTCTTAAGAGTTCCCGAAGTTATATTTTTTATAGAAATAAACATTTCTTTCCCTAATTTAGCAAGTTTTAGCAAAACTTTTATAAAATGCAGTCTTTTTAAATTAATTTTCAGCAAATATGGAATCTAACGAAAAAGAAAAATAGAAAAAGAGATGCAAAAAGCAGTTGAATAAAGACAGTATGGCTTATTTACGTCAGAAAGATGCATCAAAAAATTACAGGTCAAAAAAGAAAGCATTGATAAACGTAATCGACAATACGCCACCACCTTCTGATGATGAGTTTGCTCGAATCGACAACAAGGAGTAGGAAGAAGATTGGCGCGGCTGGATGAAACTTTAAAGAAAAACTCTAAATAGAGGAGAGCTTTCCAAAATAGTATCAGTGACACAGACTTAAGAAAGTACAGACTGCTGCATATGGCCAAGCATTTTTTGCCGAAAGAAAAAACAATAAGTCTATTCTGACATCTGAAACCAAAATCCGTGAGGCAGTTTTAAAACCAAAGATTCGAGAAAAAGTGAGAGTTTTTTGAACGGGATGATGTTAGCCATATGTACCCAGCTAAAAGAGATTCTGTGAAAAAAAATGGTATCAGAAAACAAAAACGCGTGCTGTTTCACGCCGGCTCTGATATCAGAAAACAAAAAATTGTCTTAACTAGAAGACAAGTTTCCCTAAACTAGAAGTAACACTAAAATTGTATCGCTACCGCCGTCTTCAGAAAGAGATAAGACTGTCGATGTTCCCCAATAATGTTGATCCTATGGATGATGCGTCATTGGTCGATGAATATTTTATGGAAGAAGAAAATTTATTCCGACGTCTTCTGCCCGAACTGACAAAGAGAAAAAATATTTACAAGACCATTTATAACTCATCGTCTTCAGATGAAGAAAATTTAAGTATGGTTTCTATTCGTCAAAAGGTTAAACAAAAAGGAGACAGTGCAGCTGGTAAATACATCTTTATGGACAACCTGGCAAAGAAAACTTGCACCCAAATTTGATTTCTCCTGGGACTTTTTTGTTGTACAGATACGTTGCCAAATGTCAGACTGTGTGAAAGATGATGGAGAAGTAAAAGTAACATTTTTGAGATTTATACGCAACAGTGCTAAAGTATTTAAGCTAGAGCCCAAAGACGTTTCATATGTTAATTATGAACAAATTGTTGAGGTCGTTCCTATGCCATCACTTAAAAGAGAAAAATGTCGCGATTATTATTACTTCGCGACTGATATTGATGTATTTGAAAAGTAAAGTTTTCTTATAATTTGAGTCAAGTATATTGCAAAATGTTTGTAGTATGTTTGTTGGTCATAATAAGTAGAAACCTACTGCTAACATTTCGTTACATGATTAAAATTCTATACTAATTTTTTTTTTTTTTTTTGTTAAGAAAACATTTTTTATTTTGTTTTACAAAAGTTCATAGAAAAAGAACTGATTATAGCTAAGTAACATGAGGTGATTAACCAAGAGACGTGAAATAAATGTTGATTTACTTATTGATGTTTCATTTTGTCCTGAAAATTCCTCTCTCATTACTCAATCGTCATTCAGGGAACACACTAAGTCATTACGTGAATACAAAGTCATTTCCGGGAACGGCAAACAAATGTCACAAAAATACACAAGTTTTAAATATTTTAATACAATTACCGTGTCATTATGAACAGTATGTCGAGATTATTGCAAGCTAAATTTATAAAAAATAAATTATAATGCGAATCCTTGTTTTTTTAAAATTTACTACATATAAATGGTTATTTTAATCACAGTTGTTGTTCTTTCCTGCCTTAAAGCTTTAAGCAAACAATTGGCAATCTCTTTTTTATTTTTGTATATGTATTAGTATCTAAACTATATTTAAATTAATAACAAATAATATAATTTATTTCGTAGATTTTTTTATGATTTTTTTTAAAACGTTCCCGATATGACGTTTTTTGCGGTAAACTGTCCTTAAAATCCCTTTTAAATCACAATACATCAGTTTTGTGCTTGCTCTTCTTAAAATATTAAACAAACACAAGTTAAGTTAAAATTTAAGAACATTGCGAAAATCTTAGCTTGTCATTAAAATTATAAAAAATACAAATTTGAAATTTCTCACCTTGGTGATTTTGAGCCAGCAACTGAATCTACAAAAAAGGACTATCAGAGCTATTTACAATTTTTACCAGACAATCGCTACAGGAATTTTTCAAAGAAATAGGAATTCTTACGCTAGCTTTTTAATATTACGGGTTAAAGTATGAAATTGCCGTTTTATTGCAATAGGTTCTTTGAATTGACATAGAATCTTCATAGTTTGAGGTTTTCGAATGAAACATTTTTCAAATGGTTTCTATGATGTTCTTTTTTTACAAAATGTGAAACATTTGAATATCGACTTTCAATTGTTTTTGTTATTCAATTTAGACAAGAAAGATGGATACTGCGAAAATTCGAGTGATTTTTAATACGAGTTCCGACGCGGAACTAACGCGGCAGAAACAGCCCGCAATATCATGGTTTTCATAACCATGAGGGGTTTTGCCATAATCTCCACGCTTGGCAGGCGGGTTGGCGATCGCAGTCTGCGGTTGGAATCTCAGGAAGACGCTGCTGCCCGTCTCCTGGTAATTGATTTCCTTAGTCGCCTTCTACGACATCCACGAGAGGAAATGGAGTGACGCTATTCTTAATCCGGCGCCACATGGAACTTTTCTAATGTAACTAATGTTTTAGAATTGCAAGTTGTTGATTGCATTCATGTGATCTTGTTAGGTTGGTACTCGTACCAACTTCTGTAATAGATTTAAGATATAGACATAAATATAGACATAAACATTTACATACAGGCACATACATTGCTTCTAGCCCCACACTAGGATACCCTGTGTCGTGGGAACTAGAAACAACGACATCGCAAAAATGTAAACATCCAAGGCCTGGGTTTTTTTTGTCCCGAACTTATTTAAATTCTTCTCTTGAAATAAATGTCTGATATCAATATGTTACTTAATTTTTGCATAGGTGATTTATATTTGTTCATAATATGACCAGACGTGAATTTATGCACGCAAGAGTTAAAGCCCAGGCGCCTTTTTAGCGGAGCTGCAGTTCGTGCTTTGCTGTGGCAGTTCGATTAACCCACCCATTGACGGCCTCAAGCTCCTCGAAAGAGTCAACGTTGCAAAGTTCTAGGCTGCAAATGTTTATTAAAAATAGTTTTGGCATCGACACCCTAACGTGAAGACATAGAATAATTCACCATCATCATCATCATCAGCCCACCGCTTCCCACTGCTGGGCATAATTCTTTTACCACAAATGTCATCTCTCACGATCCCTTGCCATCCTTATCTTCTTCTGGCCTTCCGCCCACGCAACGACATCGCCCGACTATCGCGCCGCTGGTCTGCCCACGGACGTTATGATTAATAATTAATAACAAGTAAATATATTTTCACTGTTAGCGGCTAACGGTGAAGGAAAACATCGTGAGGAAACCTGAGTGTCTGAGCTATTTACATACCTCAGCGCTTGAAATCGCCAATCCGCGGTAGGCACGCGTGGTGATTGAGCCCATACTCTCTTTCTGAGAGAAGGTCTGTGCCCTATAGTGGGACGTATATAGGCTGCTTATGAAATATATTTTTTATGTTAACTAAACAAATAGATATATTAATAGTATAGTTGTTTTATTACAAATCCAGAGTGAAAAATAACACTGCCACAAAAGACCTGTAAAGAAAAATATATCACCAAAACGTAATTGAGTATATTAACCACTGTACTTTTGAGGAAGGTCCGACGAGAAATAAAACGTAGATTTCGAAATAATAACTTCAATATTTTATTAAAACTTTTCGAGTTGTTGCTTTATTCGCAAATACGAGCGGAATGAATAGCGATCCCACTCTATACAAAACTAAAAATTCAAACATGCACCGAAATAAATCAAACGGATATCCATTCTAATAATTACTCTAATGTAAAATAATTCATCTATGGGCTTCAAGATGAAATGGCATTTGCAGCGAAATTAATAAAGCGACAGATTCTCAAAATAATATTAAGTGTAAAATTTAATTGAAAAATTAAACGGATTTCCGGTGTAATCAAAACATTGAAAAAAAAATTAAATATTCTTCGCTAGTTAAACAAACTAATATTTCAGATTCTTAATAATATAAGTAAATTATTAACTAACAAAAGACATGTAATTAACCTAAGAGATCATAATAGACTAAGGGCGACTCGCGCCAACGCCATCTATCCGATTATCCATGGGTAAGCTCTATCCAGTAAATAAGTCCCAAAACAGCTTGCTCCATGAAATTTTAAGAGCTATGCATGCATAGACAAAGTGTATGACCAACAACCCTGTCAATCTCTAGTCAATCAATATTCATTCGTTTATCCCTCGATAAGTAATTAACAATTCAATTGCTTATCCACATTACCCAGTGATTTGGCGAAGGGGCCAAACACTGATTTTCTGTAGGTAGGGACGAAACATGGGGACGAATGGGTCTAATAAACAGGGCCAACTTTGGTCATTTGTAGAGTTTCGCGTTAGTTATTATTTGTTTCTAAATCAGCCAGTCTAACATGTTAGCTAGGCGGTTTGTCTTCGTTTTCCGTAGAGATATTACTTTCTTCAGACGGAGTTCTCTTGAGGGAGCGCAGACAAACGCCGGTTGTAGGCTTGCCATGTTTCTGTCAAAGTCATGGTCCAGTTTTTCAAAAATTTTTTGTTAATCAAAATGACATATTTATTTATATTTCATATTTTATGTCTCTCCTTTCTTGTTTGCAATAAAGGATATTCTTATCTTATCTTGTATGGCTTACATAAGCTTTCAAAAATAGAAAAAAAAACTACGGTTTGACTGCCTTATTGTAGGTACCGGCCTTATTGATATGCACAGGTCTTATTGATATGTACAGACATATCAGACCGCAGAATCTTAAACATAATATTGGAATGAGTAATTTTCGGGATGAAAAGTATCCTATGTGCTTCCCCGGGACTCAAACTATCTCCATACCTAAATTTCATAAATTTCATCTAAATCAGTCGTTGTTGCGTAATCGAGTAACAAAAATCCAAACATCTTCACAAACTTTCACGTATTAGGGGTTAAAGTATGAAATTGCCGTTTTATTGCAATAGGTTCTTTGAATTGACATAGAATCTTCATGGTTTGAGGTTTTCGAATGAAACTTTTTTCAAATGGTTTCTATGATGTTCTTTTCTTAAAAAATGTGAAACATTTGAATATCGACTTTCAATTGTTTTTGTTATTCAATTTAGACAAGAAAGATGGATACTGCGAATTTTCGAGTGATTTTTGAATACGAGTTCCGACGCGGAACTAACGTGGCAGAAACAGCCCGCAATATCAATGCTGCGTTTGGAGAGGGGTCTACTAATGAACGCACCGTGCGATTTTGGTTTAAACGCTTTCGTGATGGAAATTTCGACTTAAAGAGCGAGTCACGAGGAAGACCGCCCACATAGGTGAATAACGATGAATTAAGAGAGATAGTGGAAGCCGACCCTAGTCAAACTACCCAGGAATTAGTGGCAGCAATATTGACTCACTTGCGTCAAATCAATAAAATAAAAAATACAAAAAATGGGTGCCTCATAATCACTCGAATTTTCGCAGTATCCGTCTTTCTTGTCTAAATTGAATAACAAAAACAATTGAAAGTCGATATTCAAATGTTTCACATTTTTTAAAAAAAGAACATCATAGAAACCATTTGAAAAAAGTTTCATTCGAAAACCTCAAACCATGAAGATTCTATGTCAATTCAAAGAACCTATTGCAATAAAACGGCAATTTCATACTTTAACCCCTATTATTTTATAATATTAGTAGGATTATTCGACGCTACGCTATTTCCTACCACTTAGAATTGGGATTCACGGTTTCAAACCAAAGCTTTGCGAAGGTCAGAGATTATAATACGAATATTTACAAATGAAAGGGACGTTCTCTCAAAGTACTGCGAACGATTTCAAAATCACGCTGTAAATGAAGGAGCTCTAATAGTGTATTGGGTAGACAGTCTCTATTTCTCTTGTCTAGAATGTTCAACTTACCGCTTGTTCAAACTCCTTTGTCTTGCATTCGTCAAGCATCTCGATGTTACCGCGTTGGCGTATCTGAAACTTTAATTCAGTTTTGTAAAGACTAACCCGGCGGAATGGAATGGAAGAATTAATAACAACAACTTCTTTAATAATAATTCTTTCACTGTGACAGCGGTGCACTTGCGCTACCCCTGTACATACGCCAGGCCCCGTCAGTCGACGTGTTTAAAAGTAGAATCCATGAGCACTACTTCGAACTTGTAATAATCCTATTATATAAGTAAATTTTTATGTAGTTGTGTTTATTGTGTTATAGTGTGTATTTTATATGTATTTGGTATGTACCTATCTTGTTATAATAGCTATGTAATTTTATTGTAATATAGTTTATATAATTATTATTATTTATTCATATCTTTGTTCTTGCAATAAATCTTTCTTGGCACTACCCCTTGCACTATCCACATAACCCAAGGTTAGCTGGAAGAAAATACTTACTAGTATTAAGCTCGCCTTTGTACAAACACCCCTTTTGTGCAATAAAGTATTTTTGAACTTCCACACAACACAATCACTTGTCCTGGTTCCGAGCTAGGATACCCTGTGCTGTGGTTACCAGGCAAGGACATCACAAACATGGGAATTCGTCTAGACTCGGGCATTTGTACAAATAAGATACGATGGACTTCAATGGGAATTGATCTTACGATCTCTGTTTTTGGTTGTCAAGTAACATCGAGGAAATCAATTACACAAAGCTTTTACCGTGTTATGGGAAAGGGTTATCAAATTAATCGATCTCCTTTTTGAGGAAACAAAAGGGGAAACACAAAAGTGTTTCAGAATTTTCCGGTAATGACAAAACAACATAGTGTTTTTATATCAGCAAAAAAGATAAATGAATGCTTGTTTTTTGAATCCGTTTAAATACGATAAGATGTTTCAGAAAAGTCCGCTGAAACTAAAAGGTAAACCCTTTTAGATGTTTCAGAAATGTCTGCAGAAACTAAAAGGGGTTATTTTCCTCACGAATCCAAACAACTTTTACGATGAGAATTCTATTATTATTAATTGTTATGATTTATTTTTTTCACAAATGTATAATTTTAATACTCCAAAATTCACCCTCTCACAAAACACAAACTGAAAACAAAACTGAAAATTTGGCTTCTTAGCCTGGACTATCTGGATACCGAGTTACTGTTAAATATAATATAGTAAGCCACGCTTTCACTCACTAATACACGCACACACGCACACACACACACACACGCACACATACACACACACACATACACACACATACCCTCCACCTATTATTTTTTTTAAAAAGGTTCTCTCTTCTGCATGTTTTGCAGGATTGAAAATTAAAAAAAAAATTACGTCTGAAAACGTAACTGAAATAATTAATTTATCTCCCATTGATGTTTGAAGCGATGGTAGCCTAGTGGGTAGAACATTGGACTCGGAAGCGGGAGACCCAGGTTCGATTCCCAGTGCGGGCATGTGCGTATGACTTTTCTTTCTAAGTTATGTACATTTGTGAAGTTATAGTAATAACACTCGCTAACAGTGAAGGAAAACATCGTGAGGAAACCTGGGTGTCTGAACTATTCACATACCTCAGCGCTTGAAATCGCCAATCCGCAGTGGGCACGCGTGGTGATTAAGCCCATACTCTCTCTCTGAGAGAAGGCCTGTGCCCTACAGTGGGACGTATATAGGCTGCTTATGATAATTTATGTTATCTCGGTTAGCGTTATCTGTCCTGCTAATTTTAAACTTAGCCTTTTCAAGACAAATATTTTTTGCATATTTATTTTAGGTAAAAATATTATACTATAGACATCAACATGACATCATCATGTCCTGCAGTGGGTGTCAAATGGCTGATGTCGATGATGATAGACATCAAAATATCAAAATGAACAGTCCTGTTTTAATCAGAACTCAGATCAAGCCTTGTTCGACTGCGTGACATCGGCAAAATTGTACTAGTCACAGATTGAAGAAATTGTGGCAACCCTTAATCGGATGCGAGCTATTGGTATAGTTATCATGGGTTTTTCGGTTTTTTCTGGTTAAATATGGTCTAAATAAGAATCCTAAATGAAAAACACAAAAATATATATATTGGAGGGTTTTTTTTTGGTAGCTAATATATGACCTTTGTCTGGTAGCAGTTCAACAAAAGTGGCCATTGTCTGAATAGGAAAAGAAACAAATTTAAAAAATATGCAAATGTTTATTCTTCTCGGTTTTCAGCCAAATGAAACTTCTTAAAACAACCTTTCACGCAAAGAGATACACCACAAAAAGAACATTTTATATTGAACCTCTTTGTTTCCTTCTTCGTTGAGCAGAACTTGCACCGTATGACATGTAGGACAGAATTTTTGGGGTACCTATCTGGTGACAATTTTTTTTATTTTTCCAGTCGTTGGCAGTTCTTGTTGGTCTCGAGATAGTCAAATTCAACGATGCTGGTGGCGCACTTTCAGTGAAGGCGGCGGTACGTGTACTTCCAGACGCATTTACGTTAGCATTAACTGCTCCTACTTCAACCTCATTGTTTGGCTCAGGTACAGTCATCATGTCTATAATTATCTTCATGATCATGTGGCGAACTACCTGCGATTACATCCTCAATATTTTGCATACTCGCCGAAACATAGTCGTCAGTATTTTGCATACCTGCAAAAAGTCTTTCCAGCCTGCGGTCTATGATGTCTTTGTCAGGAAGTTCTGCAATTTCAGGAGAAGGCACAAAGGGGCCTTCATCGTCTTTAGAATCAGGATCCGACCAATTTTCTAAGATGTCCTGGAGTTCTTGATCAGATATTGCTCTTATTGATGACCTTTTTCTCTGTAAAAATATGAATTTGATCAATAACTATTTAAAACAGTAATAAATTGCAGCTAATGAAAAGATTATTATCTATAAATACAGAAAAAATCATAAAACTAGTTTACAAATATTTTACCAACAATATACCTAAACAGACAATGGTCATATATTTGCCACATACTTTGAACCTTTTTTTAGACATAACTAATATTGTAAACTGCCAGTTTTTTATCAATAACACTTAAGAATATCATTATACTGCATAAATAAATCAACATTGTTTACTAACCAAAATTTTCTAAGTCACAAATCAAATACTTATTTTGACAAAAAACGCGGTAAAAGTTTCAATGGAGGAATCTTTTGAGGCGGTTTTGAATTTTGCTCCTACAATACCAATAAAAACGTTTTTTTTAAGCAGTTATGCCAACATGACGAAAAGAAATCTTCATTGTAATGAGAAAAAAAAGTTATAGTGGATGCGTTCAGATTTTAATACTTTACATTGTAAAATATGTTGCCATGTGAAGGTGGCATGCATTCTACCATTGTTTGGTTAAGGGTTAAGGCAATCTTTTAATTAATCAGAGTTTTTGCTAGATGAGAAATCGGTTTAAGTCCCGGCATGGGTGGAATTTTTAGCCTCTAGATAGGTTTTTAAAAATGTCCTCAGCTCGTGATCCAGAATAGCCATAGCCATATATCTATTAATCGCAAGTACCAGTTTTAATTTTAAATTTTTAATGAATGCCCACGCTATGTTTTCATTTCAGTAATAATTATCAGTATGACACCTGACGCATTCAAAAAGTCAGGCTCCAAAAATTTATTTTTATTTTTATGAAAAATAACGAAAATACAGATCATCATCAGGCGGTCTTCTCACACTTCCCCTCGGGGAAGTGGAGGGTCGGGGTCATGGCGTGGCTCTCTTCCCGAGGGATCTACCGCTGTCCGCAGCTACGGACAGGTCACTGGGTGGCCTACCAGGCGGTGGTCTTCACTGGGGGTCGCAGGTGGCTTCTTCAGACGGAGTTGGCCGTGGACTCGACCAGGCTTCGGGGGACGGGCTTGGCGCGGCCGTCGGGCAGTCGCGCGTGCAGTGGTGCCATGCCAGCCCGCGCAGGTGCAGCAGCTGCGACCGGTCCGCACGCGCGAACATGTCGCCTGTCGGCCGCCGGCCGCGCCACGAAGGCGTCCAGCTCCTCCCATTTGAGGTCCCTCGCGATCGTCGCATTCCTCACGTAGCGAGGCGCGCCGACGGTGGTGCGCAGGGAGAGGTTTTCCTGGGCTCGGAGCCGCTTCAAATAACGAAAACGAAAATACAAAATCTTTTGTCAACCTTTAAATACGTTGCGAGGGGATCGAATAATACCGCGACATAAAAAATCATCAGAGCCATCTAACGGCATGTGCCCAAACTAAGCAAAATAATTCCAAGTTAACAACGGATTCCACGGACAACGGTTCCGTCACGTTCCGTGCTAAGACGAGCCGAGGTCCATGCAATCTGTAAGAGTTTTGGAAATGAAAATATGTATAGTTAGCAACTCCCAAATACGCATGTCCCGAAATCCTGAGTAAAAAGGAATCCATTTCTATAAGCGTTTACAAGTCATTGTTTAACAGTACACTGCGAATCCCACACTAAGCGGTAGGTACTGTATCGTGGGACCCAAATCTTAAGTTTTAAACGTTTAACATACGATAAAATTATTTATCATTTATCTTTTTATAGGAAAATAATATAAATCGAGTAGAGATAGAGTAGTAATTGGAGTTTACAAAATTCAGGCTCGTGTAACTAACTGTAACATAAAATTAATCTAAGCTTATGCCTTTATGACAATTTAGATAACAATTACTGATAGACTTTCTATTTATGTCTATCTTTCTATGTTTGAGTAGTTGATTAGACAATACATTTAAATTACAATCTGCCATTTGTAATAACATTTCTTTTTTTTTGTTTCCGATTTTGTATGCAACTTTCTGCATACAAAATCGGAATATTAATATTGAGCAAAAAAATTACGTTTGTTGTATGGAAGCGCCCCTTAAATAATAATTTTATTCTGTTTTTAGTATTTGTTGTTATTGCGGCAACAGAAATACAACATCTGTAAAAATTTCAACTGTCTAACTATCACAGTTCATGAGATACAGCCTGGTAACAGACGTAAGGACGGACGGACAGCGGAGTCTTAGTAATAAGGTCCCTTACACCTTACAAAAACATCTACACAAACTCGAATATATTAGAACCATTGGTAAGAAGAGTGAGTGCGTGCCAGGTCCGCGCATTTTTTTAAACAATATTTTCAACTCGAAGTAAGATTTCTCAACTCGAAACAAGATTTCTGAACTCGAACAAGATTTCTCAACAATTTCTTTATTTATTTACGTATATACTTAAGAGTAATGTCTAAATAGATGCCCTTCTTAGGGTTCCTTAGTCAACAAGGAACACTTATAGTTTCGACATGTCTGCCCGTCGGTCTGTCTGTCCGTCTGTCTGTCCGCGGCTTAGCACAGAGACGATAAGTACTAGTGAGCTGAAATTTGTCACAGATATACATATTTATTACGCCAACAAAACTGTAGAATATATATTTTTGGGTACCACCCCTACACCTGAATTAAGGATGCAATTTTTTTTTCTCGCCTGCACTAATAGTGTGGAAATATCGTTGGATTGTATTAATGAAATGTTGAAAATATTGTTTAAATAAAAAATATTGTAGGTGTAGGAAGACCATTTTTCGATTAAGGGTTACGTTTGCGAAATGTTAATATTGTAGAAACATGAAAAAATTCAAGATAGTAGGCTTTACAAGTTAACGAGTAATAGGTGACCAAGTTATAAAACAAGTACAATTTCTCACATACACACACACAAACACACACAAACACCCACACACACACACGCGCACACACACACACACACACACACACACACACACACACACACACACACACACACACACACACACACACACACACACACACACACACACACACACACACACACACACACACACACACACACACACACACACACACACACACACACACACACACACACATACACACAATGAGCTGAGTGGCTAATATCGTCATACCTTTTTGTTTTTCTGTTTATTTTAATTTAGTTTTCTTTGCATGTGATAGATTAAGTTATGTTTTTGTTGACTGACAGTCGTCCGCTCAATGCTTCTCGACCATGTATGTACGCACTTTTAAAGGCCCTTTTAATGGCCATTTTAAGCGCACTTTTAATTTAATTTCACCTTCTCCTAAGATACAGGCTTTTTCGCCTAGTTTAGGAGATAGGATGCAATGACAAGACTATTGTACAATAGATTAGCACCGAACGATTGTTGTCATTTTTAATGTACTTTTTGGTTTAAAATAAACAATTATTATTATTATTATATTATTATAAAAGGAAAACTTCGTACAAAATCCGTTGCAAATTAATTTGATGAAGTTGTTATTTAAAGCAGATAAACCACTCTTTCGACGGAACCCTACATTACGCGTGGCTCGACACGCACTTGGCCGGTTCTTAATTACTGATAACATAACCGCGGCTTTCAAACCATCCAGAAATCAGCGTGTATCTGTAAATATTTTTTCTTTCCGACTTATGACTTTTCGTTAACAATATTAGTCTGATGAAGTGGGATAGCTTAGAAACGGGTAATTAATATGATTCAGAATAGCCATAGCTATTATATTAACCGCAAGCAGAAGTTTAAATAAACGCCCGCGGTATATTTTAATATCAGTAATATCGATCAACACCCGACGCATTCTAAAAAGTCAGGCTCCAAAAATTTTAATTTGGTAATCATCATCATCATCATTCAGCCACAAGAAGTCCACTGCTGGACATAGGCCTCCTCCATGGATTTCCAAAAAGACCGGTTGGAAGCGGCCAGCATCCAGCGCCTTCCTGCCACTTGGATGAGGTCATCTGTCCATCTTGTGGCTGGTCGTCCTGCGCTGCGCTTGCCGATATGTGGTCTCCATTCGAGAAGATTTGGTAATAATGTTCCATTAATAATAATGGTCCAATAAACAGAATTGAATTGACGTAATGCTTACGACAACAGTTCTATCGATATGCAGTTATTTGAGGGCACTTTTAGTGCCTTCCTCCAATTCAAGCAAGGCCCTAGATCTTTATGTTAACGCTTAAAAAATATCGACTGCCTCGTTGGTTTAGCGGTACGAGTACCATGTCTGATTACCATGTCATGGGCTTGACTGCCACCGGGTGCCGCCATTCATTTGTACACATGGCCTCAGTCTGTGTGTATTTCCATGTTGGTGATGCTCTTGCCTCGTCACCATAGCACAGGCTATACTAATTTGGGACCAGTTTGTGTTGTGTGGAAGTTATTATTAATTTTAATATTAATATATCAATTTGAGAAAAAAAATTGAACAAAAGTTGTTATTTGTTATTACTTGTTAATTCTTTATTGCAGACCTGTATACGAGAAAAGTATTATCTCTATGACGAGGGTAGACAAGCCGAGTCTACGCCTGCCATTTTAGTGATCTGTATTAAGGCTGTTCGCACAATTTAACACAATTTGTTTGTTCGTTCGTTCGTTTGTTTGTTTGTTTGTTTGTTTGTTTGTTTGTCAATTTGTTGCACAAAATTTATCACTTAAAAACATGATTGTCTTAGACTATGAGCAAGGGCGGACTTATTTCAAGAGAAATTTCTTCCAGGGAGCCTTGGTGTTTAGAGCATTAAACAGACAGCGGAAAAAGGGCATGTTTGTAGCACAAACAAAAAATTTTTGAAAATGTAACAACATACTAATATACATACAATACAAACCAATATCGACATAGATACGTAACTAATAAAATAAATATCGAACTATATCTAAATAAAAAAATAATAAACATACTAATAAATATAGTAGGCAATTATACAATATTAATTGTGATATTCTAATAGATAATATGAGTAAACTTTTCATAGATGTGGCCTGAGGGTTTAATGCATAATCAAATTACGGACATTTTAAATATATTTTTGTTTTCCTATCCGTGGTTTCTAATAAAGAAAAGTTGTTTCCAAAATTATTAAGTTTGGAATCAAATTTTCTCAGTCAAAAACAAAGTACAGGACAAGAAACATTATGCCTTCAATGTTTCCAAGTTTACTGTCTATCAAACCCTCAGACCACATTTATCAATAATACGTATACTCATTTTGTTACAATAACTAAAATGATTGAATCGTGTGAGCGAGACAGCATACTCCGTGTAGAACAGCCTTGATACTAAGGACACTTTTCATATATCTAGCGTTGAAGATTTGCACAAATCATAAGTATGGAGGTAAAGGCCTAAGTAAAAAAAGGGTTATACATACTTGTTTCTCAACCTCCTTGCACCCGATTATCATAGCGACGTATTTCATCGTTTGTAATAATATATAGCACCAAATTTCAATGAATAATCTATCCACGCCAGTCACAGAGTAAACTTTGAACATCTTCATTATCTGAATAAATATGTGGAACACTGTGATAGCAAGATCAAGGAAAAGTATGAAACTGAATATGTTATTGATTATCTGCACAACATCACATAATTTGATGAAATAGTTCGCCAATCTATTGAACATTTCTAGACGATAATCGCTCCTGCGTTTTCTTGTCACTTGCTTGAACTCACTGTAGAGTAAATACTGATACTGTAAGCTCTCAAACAGGTAGTTTATCGAAGTAAATTGTTTTGATACATTCAATAGAATGATTGTGATTCGTACTAAACAGTTAAATAATGTAAAGTATACGTAAGTCGTCGCAAGTAACGCTACAAACACATAAAAGCCATCATCAACATAAGCGTGTAGGTATTGTTTCATCATGTAGAATGTTGGTATTATAAAAACTAGGAGGCTCTGAAACTCTGTGTAAGTTCCATCTGGATCCCTTATACCATGCGTTATTTCTTCAATATCACTTTCTAAAGATCTGATTAGTTTATCTTTAAACAAGATGGTCGAATAGCACGTTATTATTATGGTCAAACTGCTAGTGCCTTCTATTATATTCACGATCAAAGCTATTCCATTGGAAGTTTCAATAATTACTTGAATCCAAACTACGGCAGTCAACGTTATAATACCGATGTAATAGAACATCATGTACGAAACAAAAAGAATCTTCTTCCACTTCTGCAACTTCTTGATTCTGTGTAAAGTTGGCATCGTTATCATGAATATAACGTAGAAAAACCTAAGCATTACTTTAACAATTGTGTTTGTAATATTTCGCTTTTCTTTAGGTAACATTTTGCTTTGATGTGGTTTCACTGGTTTGATTTTGTGTTTCATGTTTTCTTTTTATGTTTCCGTTTTACAATGTGTCGTGGTGTAAGAATCAAATGAGACAAGTGATTTGTGGATTTCGTTCTAACTGAATCGTTGATTTTAGTTTCCAGTGACAAGCGCTTATCTTTCATATTAAGTATAACCTCAATCTTATCTATATCTGCTTTTAACGCTATTGTCTGTGTGTGACACGCTAAGTAATTTTTCAATCCTCGCGATGGACACTATTAATTTTGGATGGTCTGAAAGCCATAGCAAAATGTATGTGCCTTAACAATAGCTATAAATATACTAGTTTGTTTTTTTTTAAAGCACTTTAAAAAATATACATACATACATAAACTCACGCCTGTATCCCAGAGGGGTAGGCCGAGATCAAGGACTGCCACTTGCCACGATCCTGACAGATCACTTTCGCTTCCGCAACATTCATAAGTCGTTGCATGCACACACGCCGGTTTCGGGTACTTTTTATCCAAAAATATCTCGAAACAAATTCGAATATGTTTAATCTGTGCATTAGTAGCCAGCTAGAGCGCTGCGTGCGTGCCTCGAGTCCGCGGGTCATTGTTCTGATAGACGAAGAGGCAGTACTAATTTTTCGCACATTTTTTTGAAAAATATTTCTCAACACAACTTTTTTTATTTACCTCTAGGTATGCTTAAAATTAATAGTTTAAATAGATACAATTACTAATAACATAACCGTGGCTTACAAACCACCCGGATTTCAGCATGTCGAATGGCAGGGTGAGTTTGGCTGAGTCTTAAATACAAATTCAAAGGCGTCACGTTCAATTGGATCCACCTCCGGTTTTCCCTTTTTAGGGTTCCGTACCCAAAGGGATAATAACGGGACCCTATTAAAAAGACTTCGCTGTCTGTCTGTCCGTCCGTCCGTCCTTCCGTCCATCCGTCTGTCTGTCACCTGGTTGTCTCTCAAGAACCGTGATAGCTAGAGAGTTGAAATTTTCACAGATTATGTATTTCTGTTGCCGCTATACCAACAAATACTAAAAACAAAATAAAATAATTATTAAAGGGGGGCTCCCATACAACAAACGTGATTTTTTTGCTGTTTTTTTATCTTTGTGTCTAATGTTGTATAGATAATGGTACGGAACCCTTCGTGCGCGAGTCCGACTCGCACTTGGCCGGTTTTGATGTCTTACCAGATAGCATTGTTCGTCCTACTCATTTAAACTTATAGCCTCCCAGACAATTGCCCCTCTTTTGTAAAGCAATTTTCCTTAAGATAACAGGACTATACTGTATAAATCGCAATAATAAAATTTTCAAAATGTTGAAACTAACATTGTTTTTGCTTTCAGTACATTCACACCGCGCATTGATCTTGTCTAGCTCGCGAAATTACCGAAACTGAACTGGGTGGTCATTGATCAATGTAGTGGGTACATAAAAAGAAAATTAACGGATGTCATGCCTAGGCCATACTTTTGTTCTTACTGTAGTTAAATTGCTTTGTGTTCTTCTAATTCAGTACTTGTTTTGTCAGCTACTTCATTCGCGTAGTATCATGAGGGGCATAGACTCGGATTTTGGTTAAGCTAATTATAACGATATCACGCATAATCAGAATCGCTAACACTGAAGGAAAACAGCGTGAGGAAACCTGAATATCTGAGTTGTTCACATACCTCAGTGCTTGAAATTGCCAGTCCGCAGTGGGCACGCGTGGCTATTAAGCCTATCTGTTTGAGAGAAGGCCTGTGCCCTACAGCGGGACGTATATAGGTTGCACTATGTTATCAGAAATACAAATAAAAAACTTAATTACAAAAAACAATTATGTACTTACAGGTTTAGGGTATACTTTGCTTTGGCCAGTCGGCCCGCTAGAACAAGAAAGAAGTGGGTTGCCTTGGGGAGGCCTACGTCCAACACTGGACGAATATGGTCTGATTCATGATACGTAAATATTGCCGAATGCTCGAATGAAGACCACATATTGGCAAGCGCAGCGTAGGACGACCAGCCACAAGATGGACAGATGACCTCATCCAAGTGGCAGAAAGGCGCTGAATGCAGGCCGCTCTTCCAACCAGTCTTTTTGGAAATCCATGGAGGAGGCCTATGTCTAGCAGTGGACTTCTTGTGGCTGAATGATGATTATGATGATGAAATATTGCCAAGATTAGATGAAAGTCGAGTCACTTCCCTTGTTAGGCCTTGTTCTTTTTGTTGTCGAGGGGGAAATCCTCCAAAGGTACCCAACTTTTCCCCCTTACTGGGGGAAAAGCCGGATTATGTGGGATTTTTACTCACTAAAGCCCCCCCGGCCGCTGCGTGCTCTCCGCGCGTTTGGTAGAGGGCTCAGTGGTCTCGTTGAGCACTCCGGAGCACCCCGCGCACTGTGCTCTTAGGCACCCGCTACAGGCTCACGCCTGAGAAGCCTCACTTAATGGCAGGGTGCGGCCACGGTGGTTTGAGCCCCCATTCACACCACCCACGATTCCGATGCCTCTTACGACAGGCAGGAGATACCGTAGCCAGGAGAGCCTAAGGCCAGGACAACAAGACTAGCCTTGTTAGGGTTACCGAACTTAAGTCTACGATAGGCCTTTTACGGTAGCCCGAGATGAAGTTTGATCTGATGATGATAAGAACGTCGTTTCTTCCTCTTCTTTTTAAGATGCTTCTCTGACTAGAGAAGGTTGGCAATCATAAGCAGCCTATATACGTCCCACTGTAGGGCACAGGCCTTCTCTCAGAGAGAGAGTATGGGCTTAATCACCACGCGTGCCCACCGCGGATTGGCGATTTCATGCACTGAGGTATGTGAATAGCTCAGACACCCAGGTTTCCTCACGATGTTTTCCTTCACCGTTAGCGAGTGGTATTGCTACTATAACTTCACAAATGTACATAACTTAGAAAAGTCATAGGTACATGCCCGCACTGGGAATCGAACCTGGGTCTCCCGCTTCAGAGTCCAATGTTCTACCCACTAGGCTACCATCGCTTCAGCTGGCATTCAGCAATCAGCTGCGCATAACTATTTATTTCTGTCTCTCGCAAGGCGGAAGAACTCGGCAGCACTTGCGCTTCTAGTCCACACTCGTAGGTTTTCAACCGGGATTTCACTGGTCTACGCGTTTCTTGTAAGCCATTTTCATTATGAGCTGTGACAATAAGCTGGGTGCTTGAATACATGCCCCAAGTTTGCAACCTTCCTCCTTCGGATAGTCTTCCACAGATCTTTCGTAATATTATTGGCTTATCAGATTGATTTGGGGAATGAAGACAGCGGCGCTTATGTTTGCCACCATTTTCTTCTATATTTGTACGCGCCAGTAGTTTAAATAGTATACAAGTAAAACTTTTCTGTTCTTTGTGGAAAGAAGAAAAATCAGGCAAACATCACTGATTTTGTTAAGGTTTCGTTAATTTACTAAATACAACCATATCTCAGAGCATTCAATGACCATATGCGTAGAATATCAACTTTATTTTTCTTTTTACACTCAAACGTCTGTTTCGTACAGCAAATAAAAGTACCCTAATACTTTTCAATTCAATTCAAATATTTTTATTCATTATAAAAAGAAAATGTTAACTTAATGTAACGTCAAAGTTAAAAATTAGTTAAAAATTAATAGATTATGTGTAGAAGCAGCCAACAAAGAAACTCCACATTTGTTCTATCCAAAACACGTTTTAACTTAATTGACAGTTTTCACTTAAAAATACTACTAATGAACGTGTTGAACACTAGACACAATCATCCTATAAATACCCTTAATCTAGTTTAATCTACAATATCGATATATTCTTTGAAAAAAAAAGAACGCAGATTTTTATAACTTGGCAAGTTTGTTTTAGGTCAGTGACCCTAGCAGAAATAGTCAACATTGGTTGATTGTATTTTTTTAAAATTATTTATTCAAGAACATTCACAAAGTACATATAAAATACAAAAAACCCTCACTCAAACCTAGGTTTATCTGTGAGGTGAAGTTACACCAAATAATTTATTGAATTGACTTTATTATATCAATCAAAATAACCAAGTAAGGACATCACAAACATGGAAAAACAATGGCGGCCTCCAGCAAGAGTCCAACCCACGACTTCTGTCTCAGAAGTCAAGTGTGTCACCGCTAGACCAATGAGGCCATTGTATCTAATATAGATAGTAAAAGTGTAATAGAGTAATTTTGTAATGAGTTTTTTTTTCAACACATAAAATTTTTGTGTTTTGGACTTTTGCGTTTGAGTCCGCCGATTCTTGAATTATCGGATTTAGGGTTTACCGTTTATTTAAAGTTGCGCGTTGAATGAGGGATTTTCTTTTTTTTTATTATTCTCTAGTCGCCGCACAAATGGCACTGAACTTGGTAAGTTACTGCAAGGAACGAAACGTCACATTATCTTTTGACGATTTCACTTTGATGTAATTTTTAGATCATAAACATCACAAATAAATGTCATTCCGTATTGATCCATTCACGTTATCGCAATATCCATTGGGGTCCATTTCGGAATGGCTATCATATCATAGACGCGAACACGCACGAATACGTGAGCCGCGTGAGCGATCTGAAATCGGAACGCACGCCTAGTAACGTAGTCAGTTCAACGCCATCTACAGAGTTCTTGGGAACTACTTTTTATTTTTAATAGTCAAAAAGAAAACTTCCCATTAAATAAGCTTGGAGCATACTCTTTAGCTGCTAGCTCTCTGTAACATAACATTTTTATCTTTAGCGAATTTTGGAGGCGGCACGTCGGTGCGCGGCGTGTTATCGTGGCCGCCCAAGGCTTACGTGTATTTGGAGGTGCAACCACTAAACGTTTCAACCTGGAAACTCTAAACGAATCAAAACGGTTACACCCTCTGAGTGTAACAATTTTTATTAAACTAAATCTATAAATAAATAAACTACATACTACACAATCACTCTTTCTGATCCCAAACTAGTATACCTAGCGCTATGGTAACCAGGCAACATTACGGTGATATTACAAGCATGAAAATACCTACCTTGAGGCCATTTGCACAAATCAAGTACGACGGCCTCCAGTGGAGTCGTTTCTTTTTGCTTTTTACTCGTTTTACAGACGGGTTTATATTTAAGCGCTGAGGTGTGTGACACTCGGGTTTCCTCACGATGTTTTCCTCCATATACAGCAATGTATACAGCTAACGCACTGCACGCGGTGCTCCTTTGGATACATTATTATTATCATGACTGAAGTGATAGCCGAAGTCCCAAGTGTTCGCAACGCTACCCAAGACGCACCCTGTCACACAGGGCCCACAAGAACGCGGGACGAGATAAGTACCGCGTCACGCAACTCACGCACAAAGGCGCGTTAAGGGGCTCCAGAAAGTCTAGCGCGACCAATGGAAAAAAAACATATCTTTTCTTACAGATCGTTTCCGCAAAAGTGTCGGTGCAATCTCTCAATCCATGCTAAAGGGCTCCAGGGAGTAACACTACCGCCACTAAAGCCCCTTACTTTTAAGACATGACTGAGAACCGTCTTTGGCGTTAACGCTCTCTAGTCCTTGGTTTTTTGCTTATGGTTCACGATCATGGGTCTTAAAAAACACTGTTAACATGATTAACATATTGTATAAACACTTTGCAATACGATCTGTTAAAGAAGATACGAGTTTTCTTCATTTTTCTCATTAAAAACGGCCGTTTTTGGCATAAATGCTAGCTTATCCCAGGTTCGTAGTCCTAGGTTCTTTGTCGTGGGTCCTAAAAATTTCTGTTAACATGATTGCACGGTTAGCCAGAGGTCGCGGGTTCAAATCCCGGCATGGGTGGAATTTTTAGCCTCTAAATAGGTTTTTTATGATTGAGAGATTGCACTTTTAGCAAATACGATCTGTAAAAAATAAATGATTTTTTTCTCTTGGCGGCGCTGGTGTTACTCTATGGAGCCCCTTAAGACCTATCGGTCTTTGCCCCGCGCTTTTAAACGCGTTCTCTCGGATACGGAAGTGGGGGTTGGGGTGTCGAGCTTCTTATGTGAAGTGGGGAATTTCGATTGTTGGCCAACACGGTTGTACAGTCAACAGCGGATCAATCTTTTCATTTTTTTTGCAATTTAACTCGCAACGCAACTGAGTGCAGTGCTTGCATGTGATGTTTGCCTGTAATTGCCAACTATACGCATAAATTCAAACGACACATACATTTTAGCGAGTACAGTTGATTTGTTGCCGAAAGCAATAATTAGTGCTTTCGTTAATTAAAATTGCTGTTTTCAGGTGTAAACTTTAATTTCACAGTAAAAGTGTTGACACAAATAAAGTCACTACCCATGGCGTTTGTGGATCCCGAGCAATAACGCCGCTTTCAGACAATGCTAGTTCTTTAAGTTAAGATAAGATAAGATAAGATAAGATAAGATAAGATAAGATAAGATAAGATAAGATAAGATAAGATAAGATAAGATTTATTTTATTTATTTTATTTTTATTTATTGAAAGAAAACAAACAATTGTACAATATGGTTAAATACATAGAATAATTACATTTACACTATGTAATTGCACAACCAGCAGCGTTTTCTATAGACTAAATCAAAGACATAAAAGAGAAAAGCTCATAGCTATATCGATTTCTAAGAGGTAATTTCTACAACTGTGTAAAGTTTCACAATAATACTTCAACATATGTAGATATGTACAATAAAGTGTTATCCATCTATCTATACGAGTAAAAGTATTCTTTATTGTACACTAGAGCACATACATACATTTGTGGATTTGCAGGGCAATGCACAATGAAATCGGGGCGTTTTGAAAGTCGCGATTATGTAATTAGTAATGAAAATTTAAATTTAGTTCGGCCACTAATTTTAAGTGTGGAAGTAATGAGTAATTAAAAAAAATTGAGTTGAGAAATCTTGTATCGAAATATTAGGGGTTAAAGTATGAAATTGCCGTTTTATTGCAATAGGTTCTTTGAATTGACATAGAATCTTCATGGTTTGAGGTTTTCGAATGAAACTTTTTTCAAATGGTTTCTATGATGTTCTTTTTTTAAAAAATGTGAAACATTTGAATATCGACTTTCAATTGTTTTTGTTATTCAATTTAGACAAGAAAGATGGATACTGCGAAAATTCGAGTGATTATGAGGCACCCATTTTTCGTATTTTTTTATTTTATTGATTTGACGCAAGTGAGTCAATATTGTGGGTAAGGTAACGTTAAGCCATGCCGCTAATTCCTGGGTAGTTTGACTAGGGTCGGCTTCCACTATCTCTCTTAATTCATCGTTATTCACCTGTGTGGGCGGTCTTCCTCGTGGCTCGTTCTTTAAGTCGAAATTTCCATCACGAAAGCGTTAAAACCAAAATCGCACGGTGCGTTCATTAGTAGACCCCTCTCCAAACGCAGCATTGATATTGCGGGCTGTTTCTGCCGCGTTAGTTCCGCGTCGGAACTCGTATTCGAAAATCGCTCGAATTTTCGCACTATCAATCTTTCTTGTCTAAATTGAATAACAAAAACAATTGAAAGTCGATATTCAAATGTTTCACATTTTTAAAAAAAAGAACATCATAGAAACCATTTGAAAAAAGTTTCATTCGAAAACCTCAAACCATGAAGATTCTATGTCAATTCAAAGAACCTATTGCAATAAAACGGCAATTTCATACTTTAACCCCTATTATTTGATTACTGCCTCTCCTAAACTTGTAAGATTGTTTTTTCATTGAATTCTAAAACTTTTCTGATAAGGGCATAGACGCATAACAACATTATTTTAGAAGATAACTCAAATATTGATAAACGCTTTATAAAATTGTAAGGCGTCACCTTCAAAGTGTGACGTCATTGTTAGAGCCCGATTCGTTCGTATGGTGCGTTTTTGTACCACGTGACTAGAATTACTTTTCGACAGGTTATATCAGGAATAGTATTAAGCCGGGTCTTGACGGTCTAAGTACGCTCGGACCGTGTTCGCACAGTTTTACTTGATTATGACGACGCACTCGGTCCGAGCGCACTGGCCGTCGTCATAAATAACTAAGACTGTAAGCACACGTTCCGAGCGTACAAAGACCGTCAAAACCCGGCTTCAGTCGTAGAGAAAAAAATTAAGCTCGCGTTTGCTTCACATGGCCTCTTCAATGAGACTATTTTTTTTTTGTGTGTTTTCAGAAAACAGAAATTTATTTCAACGTAATGAATTTACATTATTTTGGTTGAATGTCAATCTATAATGTTAGCCGCTGCCTTGGGGCCACTTGGGGCCGAATGTGTAGCGGAGAAAGGCAGCGGGAATAAAAAAATCTCGACTACTACCTTTGCATTGTCTGAACGCGGCGTAAGGTCCCAACCTCAGTCACGCGTAGATTTAATTGACAGGCGTCCAATTCGACTCGGTTCTCATCAATGCTGATTGAAAAAATGTCCGAAAACTGCCTCAAGCGAACGTGATTCCATCGCAGTTTTAACCGGGGCCTTACTTCAAAAGTAAACAGATTGGGCATGTTCACAAATAAGAATAGGGACCATCCATAAAGTACGTCACACGTTAAGGGGTGGGGGGGAATTAGGTGGTCAACAAAATCTGACATTGTTTGGCAAGGGCCGGGAGGGGTCCTAAGTTTCATGACGCCCCGTTTTAATATAATTCATGAGGTATTACTACTTTGCTACGTTATATGTTGTATTATTTGTTGATAAAATTAAAAAAAAATATTGAAATGAAAATAAAAGTAATTTTGGATCTGCTTATTTAATTTAAAAAATTCTAGATGTGAAATTGGAAAATATGTAAAGGGGCACTAGGGAGGGGGAGATCTCACAAATATGACCAACCGTGACAGGGACGGGGGAGGTCAAAAATCACGAAATTAGTGTGACGTCCTTTATGGATGACCCCTTAGTTTATGAGTAATAGCTGGCAGTAAAAGCTATAGGTATTTCGTGCACAGCGTGTGTCTTTAGGACCAAATGACTTCGACTTTGCATGAACGTAATTTGGGTCTTATTTTGTGATTCAAATTTCTTTATTGCAATTAAACACATAGTTTTGCACTTAGGCGAGCTTAACGCTACTTAGAAATATCTACCGGCTAACCTAAGGTATTGAGGGCAGGGGACGCGGGATGTGACATCTTATTATTCGGACTTCAGTCAAATTATTAAATAATAAAAGGAGAAAATCTCTTAGGTGTCCATCGCAAACTTACCGCTTCTGCGCGGATTTTTGTCAAAGTAATCTGCCGGACAATATAGTAGCATAGAAATATATACAGAGGCCCATACTCTCTCCCTGAGAGGAGGCCTGTGCCCTACAGTGGGACGTATATAGGCTGCTTATGCATATTATACAGAGGGTTACAACATTCAACATCCAAAAATGCGTGGTTCTACTCGTCAAAACGAATAAAAACTTAATAATAAATAAATAAATAAATAACTTCCACACAACACAATCACTTGACCTAGTCCCTAACTAGGATAGCCTGTTCTATGGTAACCAGGCAAGGACATCACAAACATGGAAATACATCCAGACTGAGGCCATTTGTACAAATGTACGGCGGCCCCTAGTGGGAATAGAACCCACGACCTCTGCTTTAGTAGTTAAGCACCTTAACGGCTGGACCAACGAGGCAGTCAGTAAAAACTATAGGTATGGAATAGCTGATAATTTTCTCGCGAATTCAAAGTTTTCCGTATAGTAAAAGTAGTTCATGTTGATCCTTTTTTCGGATGCCAATATGCATTCGAAATTAATTATCACCAGTAATAATATCTGAAACTAAACTGATCTGCATGTTGTGCAGTTAGAACTGCGTGGGTTTCATACCTTCTAAGGCGCGAAACACACAGATGGGACGTGGGGCGAGGGTGCGGTCACAGACCACAGTCCTTGCTCTGCGGTCGCTCTTGGTCTGTGACTCTATTATACAATCAATCAATCAATCAAAAATTTTTTATTCAAAGTAGCACAGAAACTGCGACTTAATGAACGTTACAAGTTAAACTAGGTGTCCATTTCAAAATCTAGATCATTTTGGAGAAAAAATGGACAAAAAAACTCCAAACTTAGTCTTACCTTACCACATATTACCGTGCCCTCGCCCCACGTCCCATCTGTGTGTTACGCGCCTAATAAATCTAAATTCACGTTACCCGGCATAACATTTTACAATGAAATCTATTATAACTGCGTATTATGCTCACTACGATGTACACTTAACTGTTGTCTGATCTCTGTACATAAGCAGCCTATATACGTCCCACTGTAGGGCACAGGCCTTCCCTCGGGGAGAGAGTATGGGCTTAATCACCACGACATCGTCCGATCACGACAACGCAGCCTGGACAGCCCCCCACCAGATGGTCTGACGACCTGGTTACGGTGACGGGGAGTCGCTGGATGCGGGCGGCACAAGACCGGGAAGCAGGGAAAACCACGAGGGGGGCCTATGTCCTGCAATGGGCGTCAAATGGCTGATGATGATGATGACAATGACGGCGCCCTAAGTAGTGTAACCAAGGATGATTCAGCATACTTCAACCACTTCGTCTGACATTTTGAATTTTAACATTCCATCGTTTTCATTCTGTTTGCGTTTTTATTTATTGGGATTTTGGTAAAAACCTCGTCGTGAAAAAGCAGACGCGTTGGATCGTAGCGGTCGTTTATAAGAGGGCGTTAATGACGTGGACATTTTGCCGAACCGGCCGCCTTTAAATCTCCATTCGAGACTTCTATAGCCAATGATAAAGGGACCTTGTAAAAGCATAGTTTACAATAGTAGGCAATAGAATAGAATATAAGTATCAATTAAAAAAAACGTTAAAATGCTTTTAAAAAATATATATTAATATTATAAAAAAAAATATATATATTAAAATATATATTATTATAATTTTTTTTTTTTTTTCTTCTTCTTCTTCTTTTTTCTTCATTTTTCGTTCTTTATTCTTCTTCTTCTTCTTCTTCCTTTGGGTACGGAACCCAAATAGTTCTAATTATTGGACTGATTATTGTGCCTTACTATGTTGAAGACAAATAAACATTTTCTATTTCTAATATACATGAAACCTGGAAACGTAATGAAATGAAATGAAATTGTTTATTTGCACGAAAAGTGTTTTACTTCGTTTTCTAAACTGTGATTACGCATCAGACAGGGACCTTGTTTACTTTACCAACGCTTTGCTGAACGGACGAGCACCAAATCAGCACTAGCAACGTTGTACAAAAGCGCGCGTCAGAACCGTTTGATTCTTCCGCCGCAAAATCGGGATTAAAGTGCTTAGCTAGCTCCGAACAAAACGAACGGGGCCGTGACCTGACTGTAGTATTCATTTCATTTTTAGGATTCCGCTGCGCTGGCACTTTTATTAATTGGCTTAGTTAGTTTAAGTGAAAGCTGTGCATTGCGGTTGTGTTTTGCAGGGTAACGGCAAATTAGAAGAAACTTTTTCCCGAAACGTCAGGAAAATAATAATAATGCAGTCTCTATACGTCCCACTGTAGGACGCAGGCCTTCTCTCAGAGAGAGTATGGGCTTAATCGCCACGCGCGCCCACCGCGGAGTGGCAAATTCAAACGCTGATGTATGTGTTCACCTCCGACACTCTTCACTCTTCTCTTCTACACGGTAAGAGAGTGGTATTGCCACAGTGTTCTGTGGGTATATATAGCTACTACAAATTCACAAAACCTGGAAAACAAAGGCATTGGGTGGGGTTCGAACCCGTGTTCTATTAACCGCGCTACAACCGCTCCGTTAAGAAAAATAATTGCATATACCTACCTGGTTGAATAAAGTACAAAACAGATTACAGTAAATTAAATTCAAATAAAAAGTAAAAACATGTTTTTATCGGTAATGCTCAACATATGGTTTCTGGTGTACAATTAAGAATATTCTCTCTATCGATCTCTCTACAGTAGAAAGTCGTGTTGGAATTAAGCTCGTCTTTGTACCAACACCTCTTTCTGCAATGAAAAATTGTTCAATTCAATTCAATGTTTAGTTTTCAGAGTTTCACGTCCGTGGGAAGTTTGGAAAACCACGAGGGAGGCCTATCTCCTGCAGTGGGCGTCAAATGGCTGATGATGGCGATGACGATGATGTCCATACTAATAATTTAGGAGTGGCCTCGCGAGGAGACGGTCCTGTCTGAAGCATTACATAAGCAGCCTATATACCTACGTCACACTGTAAGGAATATAGGCCTTCTCTTAGGGAGAGAGTATGGGCTTAATCACCACGCGTGCCCACCGCGGATTGGCCGGTTTCCTCAGGATGTTTTCCTTCACGATTAGCGAGTGGTATAGATCTAGCAATCTACGAGCGCGCGTGGCCTTTATTTGTAGTTGTAATCGTAAATACACATTTTTGTTAGTGTGCGTACCCGACGGAGCGGTCAGTAGGGAGCGAGCGAGCCGTACGCATGGTCACTCTACACCTACATTGACGCGTATACAGAGTGGTCACTCGCACATCTAAGGGCGCCGCGCGCTCGTAGATTGCAAGATCTATACTGCTACTATAACTTGAAAAATGTAAATGTCTGAAGCCTTAGTGTCATTTTATACATTAACCGTAGGTTTCAATCAATCAATCAATCAATTAGCTTGTTCTCGTCCACTGCTGGACATAGGCCTTCCCCACGACACATCATTTCCTCGGCCATCCTCATCCAACCACTACCAGCAATCTGCTTCAGATCGTTGATCTAGCCAGCTGGTGGGCGTCCTATGCTGGGTTTGCTAGATCGTGGTCTCCACTCGAGAGCCTTTACGTCCCAGCAGGAACAGCAGGTTAATTTTTTTCTATGGAACTTTTGATATTTTCTTTGCCGATCCCATATAATAGGTATGGTTTTATGATAAAAGTTGAAAAGTAAAACTATCCCCTTAAATTTCACCGGAGCTTCCTGCGACAGTCACCATGTCGTGTTTATACTCTACACCATGAATATTGGATGGTTTGAGAGCGATAACAAAATGAACGTGCCTGAACAATAAGATAGAAAGATACATAAAATATTAACACGCACAATAAATATTACACAAAAGCTATCAAATACGCCAGTTTGTTTTTTTTTCTAATAGGCACTTTATTTGCATTTTCCAATAATATCTCGACTGAAACTGGAGCGGTGCGCGCGCGCCGCGGGTCATTGTCACCTACCTAATGTCCGCAAATTTTTCATAACAACATTTCTCAAATCCATTTATTTTTAACTGACTTCAAAAAAGGCAAGGGTCTCATATTTTATATCTATACTTAACAGTTATAGTCTAAAAGATGGCATTTCATTCACCAATTACATAACCGCCGCTCTCAAACTTGAGCCCTTCGGGCCTGGCAATCCTACTGAAAACTCGTATTCAAGACTACGGAACCAATTTTACGGTCCCTGTGGTCAATCCTAAATTCCTAACCGACGATGGTTCCTTTTGTTAGGAAACCGAGCGCCCGTCAACGTACAAATTGGACTGCTTTGATAAGGCTATTTGAATGGTGTTGGAAACACACCAACGTTTAGCATTGGGTGGCTATATGAGTAGGGTGTAGTATACAAGATGTAACAGAAAATATGTGAATATTATTGAAATATTTTTACTATGGAGCAATGTGAAAAAATATTTTAATGATGCACTTTAGTGTGGAGCAGATTTATTTCTTCGCAATTTCATAGCTATCACGGTTCATGAGACACAGCCTGGTGACAAACAGACAGCCAGACAAAGAAACGGACACACAGACAGACAGACAGACGGACAGTGAAGTCTTAGTAATAGGGTCCCGTTTGGTACCCTTCGGGTACGGAACCCTAAAACAGACTTTAGTAGACAAGTTACTTAATATTAGTTGGTTGTCTGGAAGAGATCGCTTTTAGCGATAAGACCGCCAGTTGGATACTATGTAACTTAGATATTTAAGATTTTTCGTCTATCTTTATACCGGTGTGAAGTTAGCTGACAAACTTAGCTGACAAACATAGCTGACACTATTACACGACCAAATAAAATGGTCGTTTTTAAAAAAGGCTTTCATAAGCCAGTAGGTACGACAAAATGCCTATGGCAATAATAAATTTATAATGGTATTAAACGGTCAAGACCGAAGACCAAATGTTATATTTAGAATTAAGAAATACTGTCCCATCAAAAAATATTCTGAGATAAGCTCCTCACAACTAAGCTAATTTGGGGAACATTCTGACCGTAAGTAATTGTGACAATAAAAGATGTTAAAACATATCTTAATTATGGCTCAATACCGTGGCATAGCAGTGAAAACGTGAAGAAATAAAAAATATTCGCAAAATTTTCAGTACGCGTTTATGTTTCTTATTGGGATACTAAAAAAATTAGAATTTCTAGAAGGCTGGATCTTAGTTATTACGGTTCCTTAGATACTAAGGAAACTGTTAACGTATAAATAGAAGCATCAAACCCTTCAGTTTTTGTGATAAAGTGGAGCAGACAAACAATTTGTGAGAAAAATCTCTCCAGAGTTTCTTTCTGGGCGACGTATTGCAGCAAAACGAATTTCTAACACTTTAGCAATGCAAAATTATGATTGCATAGACGCTAAAGTATTTTAAATAAATCAATTTATATCTTCAGACCATTAAATTTTTCTGAAATCGGGCGATAGACAAAAATAATGGAGAAAATTTAAAATAACCTTTGTGTTTTTCTTGAGATATACAAAAAAAAACGAATTTCTAACAGGCTGGATTTATGTTATTTCGGTTCCTTAGATACTACTTAAACTACTCAACTATAAATTGAGACATGAAACTATTCAGTTTTTGTGATAAAGCGGAGCTGACAAATAATTTGTGAGAAAAATCTCTCCAGAGTTTCTTTCTGGGCGACGTATTGCAGCAAAACGAATTTCTACCACTTTAGGAATGCAAAATTATGATTGGATAGACTCTAAAGTATTTTAAATAAATCAATTTATACCTTCAGACCATTCAATTTTTCTGAAATCGGGCGATAGACAAAAATAATGGAGAAAATTTAAAATAACCTTTGTGTTTTTCTTGAGATATACAAAAAAAACGAATTTCTACCAGGCTGGATTTATGTTATTTCGGTTCCTTAGATACTACTTAAACTACTCAACTATAAATTGAGACATGAAACCATTCAGTTTTTGTGATAAAGCGGAGCTGACAAATAATTTGTGAGAAAAATCTCTCCAGAGTTTCTTTCTGGGCGACGTATTGCAGCAAAACGAATTTCTACCACTTTGGAAATGCAAAATTATGATTGGATAGACTCTAAAGTATTTTAAATAAATCAATTTATACCTTCAGACCATTCAATTTTTCTGAAATCGGGCGATAGACAAAAATAATGGAGAAAATTTAAAATAACCTTTGTGTTTTTCTTGAGATATACAAAAAAAACGAATTTCTACCAGGCTGGATTTATGTTATTTCGGTTTCTTAGATACTACTTAAACTACTTAACTATAAATTGAGACATGAAACCATTCAGTTTTTGTGATAAAGCGGAGCTGACAAATAATTTGTGAGAAAAATCTCTCCAGAGTTTCTTTCTGGGCGACGTATTGCAGCAAAACGAATTTCTAACACTTTAGCAATGCAAAATTATGATTGCATAGACTCTAAAGTATTTTAAATAAATCAATTTATACCTTCAGACCATTCAGTTTTTCTGAAATCGGGCGATAGACAAAAATAATGGAGAAAATTTAAAATAACCTTTGTGTTTTTCTTGAGATATACAAAAAAAACGAATTTCTAACAGGCTGGATTTATGTTATTTCGGTTCCTTAGATACTACTTAAACTACTCAACTATAAATTGAGACATGAAACCATTCAGTTTTTGTGATAAAGCGGAGCTGACAAATAATTTGTGAGAAAAATCTCTCCAGAGTTTCTTTCTGGGCGACGTATTGCAGCAAAATGAATTTCTAACACTTTAGAAATGCAAAATTATGATTGCATAGACTCTAAAGTATTTTAAATAAATCAATTTATATCTTCTGACATTCAATTTTTCTGAAATCGGGCGATAGACAAAAATAATGGAGAAAATTTAAAATAACCTTTGTGTTTTTCTTGAGATATACAAAAAAAACTAATTTCTAACAGGCTGGATTTATGTTATTTCGGTTCCTTAGATACTACTTAAACTACTCAACTATAAATTGAGACATGAAACCATTCAGTTTTTGTGATAAAGCGGAGCTGACAAATAATTTGTGAGAAAAATCTCTCCAGAGTTTCTTTCTGGGCGACGTATTGCAGCAAAACGAATTTCTACCACTTTAGGAATGCAAAATTATGATTGCATAGACTCTTAAGTATTTTAAATAAATCAATTTATACCTTCAGACCATTCAATTTTTCTGAAATCGGGCGATAGACAAAAATAATGGAGAAAATTTAAAATAACCTTTGTGTTTTTCTTGAGATATACAAAAAACGAATTTCTACCAGGCTGGATTTATGTTATTTCGGTTCCTTAGATACTACTTAAACTACTTAACTATAAATTGAGACATGAAACCATTCAGTTTTTGTGATAAAGCGGAGCTGACAAATAATTTGTGAGAAAAATCGCTCAAGAGTTTCTTTCTGGGCGACGTATTGCAGCAAAATGAATTTCTAACACTTTAGAAATGCAAAATTATGATTGCATAGACTCTAAAGTATTTTAAATAAATCAATTTATATCTTCAGACATTCAATTTTTCTGAAATCGGGCGATAGACAAAAATAATGGAGAAAATTTAAAATAACCTTTGTGTTTTTCTTGAGATATACAAAAAAAAACTAATTTCTAACAGGCTGGATTTATGTTATTTCGGTTCCTTAGATACTACTTAAACTACTCAACTATAAATTGAGACATGAAACCATTCAGTTTTTGTGATAAAGCGGAGCTGACAAATAATTTGTGAGAAAAATCTCTCCAGAGTTTCTTTCTGGGCGACGTATTGCAGCAAAACGAATTTCTACCACTTTAGGAATGCAAAATTATGATTGCATAGACTCTTAAGTATTTAAAATAAATCAATTTATACCTTCAGACCATTCAATTTTTCTGAAATCGGGCGATAGACAAAAATAATGGAGAAAATTTAAAATAACCTTTGTGTTTTTCTTGAGATATACAAAAAACGAATTTCTAACAGGCTGGATTTATGTTATTTCGGTTCCTTAGATACTACTTAAACTACTTTACTATAAATTGAGACATGAAACCATTCAGTTTTTGTGATAAAGCGGAGCTGACAAATAATTTGTGAGAAAAATCGCTCAAGAGTTTCTTTCTGGGCGACGTATTGCAGCAAAATGAATTTCTAACACTTTAGCAATGCAAAATTATGATTGCATAGACTCTAAAGTATTTTAAATAAATCAATTTATATCTTCAGACCATTCAATTTTTCTGAAATCGGGCGATAGACAAAAATAATGGAGAAAATTTAAAATAACCTTTATGTTTTTCTCGAGATATACAAAAAAAACGAATTTCTACCAGGCTGAATTTATGTTATTTCGGTTTCTTAGATACTACTTAAGCTACTCAACTATAAATTGAGACATAAAACCATTCAGTTTTTGTGATAAAGCGGAGCTGACAAATAATTTGTGAGAAAAATCTCTCCAGAGTTTCTTTCTGGGCGACGTATTGCAGCAAAACGAATTTCTACCACTTTAAGAATGCAAAATTATGATTGCATAGACTCTTATGTATTTTAAATAAATCAATTTATACCTTCAGACCATTCAATTTTTCTGAAATCGGTCGATAGACAAAAATAATGGAGAAAATTTAAAATAACATTTGTGTTTTTCTTGAGATATACAAAAAAAACGAATTTCTAACAGGCTGGATTTATGTTATTTCGGTTTCTTAGATACTACTTAAACTACTCAACTATAAATTGAGACATGAAACCATTCAGTTTTTGTGATAAAGCGGAGCTGACAAATAATTTGTGAGAAAAATCTCTCCAGAGTTTCTTTCTGGGCGACGTATTGCAGCAAAACGAATTTCTACCACTTTAGGAATGCAAAATTATGATTGCATAGACTCTTAAGTATTTTAAATAAATCAATTTATACCTTCAGACCATTCAATTTTTCTGAAATCGGGCGATAGACAAAAATAATGGAGAAAATTTAAAATAACCTTTGTGTTTTTCTTGAGATATACAAAAAAAACTAATTTCTACCAGGCTGGATTTATGTTATTTCGGTTCCTTAGATACTACTTAAACTACTCAACTATAAATTGAGACATGAAACCATTCAGTTTTTGTGATAAAGCGGAGCTGACAAATAATTTGTGAGAAAAATCTGTCCAGAGTTTCTTTCTGGCTGACGTATTGCAGCAAAACGAATTTCTACCACTTTAGGAATGCAAAATTATGATTCCATAGACTTAAAAGTACTTTAAATAAATCAATTTGTACCTTCAGACCATTCAATTTCCCTGAAATCGGGCGATAGACAAAAATAATGGAGAAAATTTAAAAATCCCTTTATGATTTTCTTGGGATATACAAAAAAAACTAATTGCGTCCAAGTTCGCCCATTTATTCGAAAGAAATTAATTTAAATCGAGCAATAATATCATCAGCGATATTTTTTTGTTCAGCTGTTAAGAAATTATAAGGTAAAACTTTCTTATCTACAAAAGTAACTACATTGCACTGTAATTGTTGGGAGAAGGCGGGGCTGAGAATGTTGGGAACAAGGTTAAATTCTATCCAAATATCTACCCCGAGGATAATAGAGGGATGTATTTCGGGAAATACATGGAATCGAATTATGTGCAATTGATTGTTAAATGTTATGGGTAAATCAATATAGCCAAGCGATTTCACCTTATGGTTATCAGTTGTAGCAACAAAAATAGAGCACGACTTGGATAAGGTGTAGCCCAATTTTAAGATTTCGAGATGGGAATTGTTACCAAGTATTGAAATTAAGCTGCCACTATCCAATAATCCGAAGAAAGGAGAACTATTCAAGAGTATTTTAAGAAAGGGCCTAGCAAAGTCATAGAGAATAGTAGAGGTTTTGTAGAGTTGAAAGAAATTTTTGAGGCTATGAGCCTATTGATTATATAAGCCAGTTCTGCCAATCTTCGGGATCAAAGTTGGAGGGCTTATCTAAGTCGTACGTAATTAGTTTTTTGAAGTGCTAGGAGAGCCTTCATACGTATTGCTGTTACATTTCCGGCAGTCAGAGACTTTGTAACCTTTGAGGCCACATCTAAAGCAAACTAGGAAACGAGGTTCAGGACAAGAACTCAATGAGTGGCCATTAGTACGGCAGCGGAGACAAAATAAGTTAGAGGTGAATTTCTTCAAGATGGAATTCACCTGTCTTTTGTAGGGGTTAGGTTTGTAGAATCCTGGGGTGTGGGGTGATTTTTCACTCAAACCAGAGGAAGGCTTAGAAGCAGGCAAATAATTAAATTCGAGTGCTAGAGAATTTTCGGTTAAATTAGGTTCTTTGAAATTCAACTTTAGTTATATTATGAACTCGTAGTAACCACAGGTCTCTACACAAAATTTCAACAGGTCGTCAAACAGACAATGTGAACATACTCAGAAGCATGACGACCGTGCATCAAATACTTAGTGGGATATCAATCACCAATAATTACAATAATAGTTATTGATTTAACCAAAGCAGAAATAACCGAAATAACATAAATCCAGCCTGGTAGAAATTCGTTTTTTTTGTATATCTGAAGAAAAACACAAAGGTTATTTTAAATTTTCTCCATTATTTTTGTCTATCGCCCGATTTCAGAAAAATTGAATGGTCTGAAGGTATAAATTGATTTATTTAAAATACTTAAGAGTCAATGCAATCATAATTTTGCATTCCTAAAGTGGTAGAAATTCGTTTTGCTGCAATACGTCGCCCAGAAAGAAATTCTGGAGAGATTTTTCTCACAAATTATTTGTCAGCTCCGCTTTATCACAAAAACTGAATGGTTTCATGTCTCAATTTATAGTTGAGTAGTTTAAGTAGTATCTAAGGAACCGAAATAACATAAATCCAGCCTGTTAGAAATTCGTTTTTTTTTATATCTCAAGAAAAACACAAAGGTTATTTTAAATTTTCTCCATTATTTTTGTCTATCGCCCGATTTCAGAAAAATTTAATGGTCTGAAGGTATAAATTGATTTATTTAAAATACTTTAGAGTCTATCCAATCATAATTTTGCATTCCCAAAGTGGTAGAAATTCGTTTTGCTGTAATACGTCGCCCAGAAAGAAACTCTGGAGAGATTTTTCTCACAAATTATTTGTCAGCTCCGCTTTATCACAAAAACTGAATGGTTTCATGTCTCAATTTATAGTTAAGTAGTTTAAGTAGTATCTAAGGAACCGAAATAACATAAATCCAGCCTGGTAGAAATTCGTTTTTTTTTGTATATCTCAAAAAAAACACAAAGGTTATTTTAAATTTTCTCCATTATTTTTGTCTATCGCCCGATTTCAGAAAAATTGAATGGTCTGAAGGTATAAATTGATTTATTTAAAATACTTAAGAGTCTATGCAATCATAATTTTGCATTCCTAAAGTGGTAGAAATTCGTTTTGCTGCAATACGTCGCCCAGAAAGAAACTCTGGAGAGATTTTTCTCACAAATTATTTGTCAGCTCCGCTTTGTCACAAAAACTGAATGGTTTCATGTCTCAATATATAGTTAAGTAGTATCTAAGGAACCGAAATAACATAAATCCAGCCTGTTAGAAATTCGTTTTTTTGTATATCTCAAGAAAAACACAAAGGTTATTTTAAATTTTCTCCGTTATTTTTGTCTATCGCCCGATTTCAGAAATATTGAATGGTCTGAAGGTATAAATTGATTTATTTAAAATACTTAAGAGTCTATGCAATCATAATTTTGCATTCCTAAAGTGGTAGAAATTCGTTTTGCTGCAATACGTCGCCCAGAAAGAAACTCTGGAGAGATTTTTCTCACAAATTATTTGTCAGCTCCGCTTTATCACAAAAACTGAATAGTTTCATGTCTCAATTTATAGTTGAGTAGTTTAAGTAGTATCTAAGGAACCGAAATAACATAAATCCAGCCTGTTAGAAATTCGTTTTTTTTGTATATCTCAAGAAAAACACAAAGGTTATTTTAAATTTTCTCCATTATTTTTGTCTATCGCCCGATTTCAGAAAAATTTAATGGTCTGAAGGTATAAATTGATTTATTTAAAATACTTAAGAGTCTATCCAATCATAATTTTGCATTCCCAAAGTGGTAGAAATTCGTTTTGCTGCAATACGTCGCCCAGAAAGAAACTCTGGAGAGATTTTTCTCACAAATTATTTGTCAGCTCCGCTTTATCACAAAAACTGAATGGTTTCATGTCTCAATTTATAGGTAAGTAGTTTAAGTAGTATCTAAGGAACCGAAATAACATAAATCCAGCCTGGTAGAAATTCGTTTTTTTTGTATATCTCAAAAAAAACACAAAGGTTATTTTAAATTTTCTCCATTATTTTTGTCTATCGCCCGATTTCAGAAAAATTGAATGGTCTGAAGGTATAAATTGATTTATTTAAAATACTTAAGAGTCTATGCAATCATAATTTTGCATTTCTAAAGTGGTAGAAATTCGTTTTGCTGCAATACGTCGCCCAGAAAGAAACTCTGGAGAGATTTTTGATGAAGGTATAAATTGATTTATTTAAAATAATAGGGGTTAAAGTATGAAATTGCCGTTTTATTGCAATAGGTTCTTTGAATTGACATAGAATCTTCATGGTTTGAGGTTTTCGAATGAAACTTTTTTCAAATGATTTCTATGATGTTCTTTTTTTAAAAAATGTGAAACATTTGAATATCGACTTTCAATTGTTTTTGTTATTCAATTTAGACAAGAAAGATGGATACTGCGAAAATTCGAGTGATTTTTGAATACGAGTTCCGACGCGCAACTAACGTGGCAGAAACAGCCCGCAATATCAATGCTGCGTTTGGAGAGGGGTCTACTAATGAACGCACCGTGCGATTTTGGTTTAAAGGCTTTCGTGATGGAAATTTCGCCTTAAAGAACGAGCCACGAGGAAGACCGCCCACACAGGTGAATAACGATGAATTAAGAGAGATAGTGGAAGCCGACCCTAGTCAAATTACCCAGGAATTAGCGGCATGGTTTAACGTTACCTTACCCACAATATTGACTCACTTGCGTCAAATCAATAAAATAAAAAAATACGAAAAATGGGTGCCTCATAATTACTCGAATTTTCGCAGTATCCATCTTTCTTGTCTAAATTGAATAACAAAAACAATTGAAAGTCGATATTCAAATGTTTCACATTTTTTAAAAAAAGAACATCATAGAAACCATTTGAAAAAAGTTTCATTCGAAAACCTCAAACCATGAAGATTCTATGTCAATTCAAAGAACCTATTGCAATAAAACGGCAATTTCATACTTTAACCCCTAATACTTTAGAGTCTATCCAATCATAATTTTGCATTCCCAAAGTGGTAGAAATTCGTTTTGCTGCAATACGTCGCCCAGAAAGAAACTCTGGAGAGATTTTTCTCACAAATTATTTGTCAGCTCCACTTTATCACAAAAACTGAATGGTTTCATGTCTCAATTTATAGTTGAGTAGTTTAAGTAGTATCTAAGGAACCGAAATAATATAAATCCAGCCTGTATATCTCAAGAAAAACACAAAGGTTATTTTAAATTTTCTCCATTATTTTTGTCTATCGCCCGATTTCAGAAAAATTGAATAGTCTGAAGATATAAATTGATTTATTTAAAATACTTTAGAGTCTATGCAATCATAATTTTGCAGTGCTAAAGTGTTAGAAATTCATTTTGCTGCAATACGTCGCCCAGAAAGAAACTCTGGAGAGATTTTTCTCACAAATTATTTGTCAGCTCCGCTTTATCACAAAAACTGAATGGTTTCATGTCTCAATTTATAGTTAAGTAGTTTAAGTAGTATCTAAGAAACCGAAATAACATAAATCCAGCCTGGTAGAAATTCGTTTTTTTTGTATATCTCAAGAAAAACACAAAGGTTATTTTAAATTTTCTCCATTATTTTTGTCTATCGCCCGATTTCAGAAAAACTGAATGGTCTGAAGGTATAAATTGATTTATTTAAAATACTTTAGAGTCTATGCAATCATAATTTTGCATTGCTAAAGTGTTAGAAATTCGTTTTGCTGCAATACGTCGCCCAGAAAGAAACTCTGGAGAGATTTTTCTCACAAATTATTTGTCAGCTCCGCTTTATCACAAAAACTGAATGGTTTCATGTCTCAATTTATAGTTAAGTAGTTTAAGTAGTATCTAAGGAACCGAAATATCATAAATCCAGCCTGGTAGAAATTCGTTTTTTTTGTATATCTCAAGAAAAACACAAAGGTTATTTTAAATTTTCTCCATTATTTTTGTCTATCGCCCGATTTCAGAAAAATTGAATGGTCTGAAGGTATAAATTGATTTATTTAAAATACTTTAGAGTCTATCCAATCATAATTTTGCATTTCCAAAGTGGTAGAAATTCGTTTTGCTGCAATACGTCGCCCAGAAAGAAACTCTGGAGAGATTTTTCTCACAAATTATTTGTCAGCTCCGCTTTATCACAAAAACTGAATGGTTTCATGTCTCAATTTATAGTTGAGTAGTTTAAATAGTATCTAAGGAACCGAAATAATATAAATCCAGCCTGTTAGAAATTCGTTTTTTTTTGTATATCTCAAGAAAAACACAAAGGTTATTTTAAATTTTCTCCATTATTTTTGTCTATCGCCCGATTTCAGAAAAATTTAATGGTCTGAAGATATAAATTGATTTATTTAAAATACTTTAGAGTCTATGCAATCATAATTTTGCATTGCTAAAGTGTTAGAAATTCGTTTTGCTGCAATACGTCGCCCAGAAAGAAACTCTGGAGAGATTTTTCTCACAAATTGTTTGTCTGCTCCACTTTATCACAAAAACTGAAGGGTTTGATGCTTCTATTTATACCTTAACAGTTTCCTTAGCATCTAAGGAACCGTAATAACTAAGATCCAGCCTTCTAGAAATTCTAATTTTTTTTAGTATCCCAATAAGAAACATAAACGCGTACTGAAAATTTTGCGAATATTTTTTATTTCTTCACGTTTTCACTGCTATGCCACGGTATTGAGCCATAATTAAGATATGTTTTAACATCTTTTATTGTCACAATTACTTACGGTCAGAATGTTCCCCAAATTAGCTTAGTTGTGAGGAGCTTATCTCAGAATATTTTTTGATGGGACAGTATTACTTAATTCTAAATATAACATTTGGTCTTCGGTCTTGACCGTTTATAATACCATTATAAATTTATTATTGCCATAGGCATTTTGTCGTACCTACTGGCTTATGAAAGCCTTTTTTAAAAACGACCATTTTATTTGGTCGTGTAATAGTGTCAGCTATGTTTGTCAGCTAAGTTTGTCAGCTAACTTCACACCGGTTATCTTTATAATGTATGGTGTACAAGAAAGAGTATTAATCTAATCTAATCTATTGAAAGTTTGTTTGCAAACGTTCAAGTATGAACAAACAGCTGAACGGATTTTAATCGACTTTAGAACATACAGTTTATTAACCCCTGAACTGCCCTCGCGGAATGCAACGTATAGGTAGCCCATACTAAGTTGGGCACAGATCTGTGTCGCGGCAGACGAGTGAGGCGATGATGTGCCTAGTCATTCAATAAATTAAAATCTCCGTGTAAACGAAATAAAACAATTCGTTTCAATTAAAAAAATATTGGGTAAGGCCTGGAATACAATAATTAATACCTTCACCGTTAGCGTGTGGTTTTGCTGCTACAGATTCGCAGGTGTACGTAGCTTTGAAAATAAACAAAGTCATTGATACAGGCTCGCACTGAGAATCGAACTTGGGTCTCTCGTGGCTCCGCACGTATTGACTTGTCTTTCCTGTGGGCTAGGCCGACTAAGCTGTCAGGATGGTATGGGTGCTGGGCAAGCCTACTCCATCTAAAAATGTCCCAGGCACTGCAGCGTCCGAGTGTTCCCTTCACCCATTTAGTGCAATTGAAGGTGCCACCGGACGCTGTATAAATCATCTCACTGCGTAGATGCAAAGGCCAAAGTTTTTTTCCCTCCAGAGCAACTGGACAGATTCGTAACTGGACAGTTTTAGGTAGGCTAAGACATTTCTCTGGGAGAGTGATAAGGCGCCGAATTAAAATGTACTCAGTGGAACTCGTAAAGCCCTCACAATTATTTACTTACAATAAAATGGTCCGGGGATTCCTACTAAGAATCTAAAGATATTTTGATAAATCCCTAGACATTTTTCGTCGCTCGTTTGGATCAAAGATTTTCTTTATTCGAGCTCACGGAGTGTAGTAAAGCACCGAGTTACCACAAGGTTACATTACATTGTCGTTAATCAGTTGTAAACAAATCCATCGGCACATTTTATTTGAACCCGGAGATAGCTTGTTTTAGGCAACCCGAGGCGATGGGTAATATATTTTGCGATAAGAATTAAGGCTTCCGGTGGCATGCCGTCTTGCTCGCAGGTTGTAACAGTCTTGCTTACAAAAACACGATTCCTTAAAACATTCCTCAGGGGCAGTTTGAGTAGTCTGTGGTGAAGGGAGAAACGTAACCTTAGATTATTGAAACTCCTTAGTACGGTCTTATTTATAAAAATACGGTTTTAGTAGGATTTTATTGCACGCCACTACATTAATCACGATTTGACAGTCAAATTGCCCATCAAAGGATCTTTGCTCTCGAGAAAAACTGTGACGTAAAAAAGGAGAAAAACATTTCAAATCTCTGTTCGTATCAAATCTTAGCTAAATTATAATAACTACATGAACTCACGAGGTAGGTAGAGATCACGGTTTGCCACTTGACACGATCCTGACAAACCTTTGCTTCATCGACATTAAAGTCACGGGTTGGGTCATCGGTTTTGGATACTTGTTATCTTCGCTCATATCATCATCATCATCAGCCACTTGACGCCCGCTGCAGGACATAGGCTTCCTTCGTGGCTTTCATAACCATAGGGGTTTTGCCATAATCGCCACGTTTGGCAGGCGGGTTGGCGATCGCAGTAGGAAGACGCTGCTGCCCGTCTCATGGTAATTGATTTCCTTAGTCGCCTTCTACGACATTCACGGAAGGAAATGGAGTGACGCTATTCTAATCCGGCGCCACACGGTACGCTTCGCTTATATAATATCCGTTATTATTGTGAGCATAGACAATTTTGATATTTGCTGTAGCGAACGTATGAAACATTTTTTTAGGGTTCCATACCCAAAAGGTAAGGGACCCTCGACCCTATTACTAAGACTCTGCTTTCCGGTCCGTCCGTCCGTCCGTTAGTCACCAGCCTGTATCTCATGAACCGTGATACTTAGAAAGTTAAAATTTCCACAGATGATGTATTTCTGTTGCCGCTATAAAATGAAATACTAAAAACAGAATAAAATAAATATTTAAGGGGGCCCCCATACAATAAACGTGATTTTTTTGCCGTTCGATATTAAAAACCGCAACAGGTAGACGCTTGAAACGTTCAAATGATGTATAGATAATGGTACGGAACCGTTCGTGCGCGAGTCCGACTCGCACTTGGTCGGTTTTTTATATTTGGTCTGTTTTATATTCGAGTTGGTCTCATAACAAAAGTTGTTACAAACAACTGATGAATAGAATGACCCCCTTAAAATAGACTGCTTCAAGTGACTGGATAAGTAAGTAAATAGATAAATACGTATCCTGGCATAAACGAATAAATAGCTGACTGACAGGGTTGTCAGTCATACAATTATTTATCTATGGATAGCTCTGCAAACAAAGTAAGCCATGAATTGTAGTTTTGTGAAATGGGCCCCTGTGTTTGTGTTAAACTGGGCATCCAAAGAGCTCCGTGAGTCCGTTAAGCCTCCTTTTTCCCTGTTGAAGGGTGTAAATCATGGGGCAAGGCTACTGCGCCCGGTCATTTGTAAAGATTTAACGCTAAGAACTGCAATGTTTTTCCTGCTTTTTTTTCCGTTCGCCACTTAAACGCAGAATAACAAGGTGTGGTATTGTTAAAGAATCACGGGGCAAATCTTTTGAATTCAAGCTGGGATCGGAAGAGAGAGAGAGAGAGATTAGTCTTAATACTATTATAGATAGAAAGCACTTTATTGCACAACCAGAAGGAAAAATTTACAAAAGGTTTCTTATATTAGGGGTTAAAGTATGAAATTGCCGTTTTATTGCAATAGGTTCTTTGAATTGACATAGAATCTTCATGGTTTGAGGTTTTCGAATGAAACTTTTTTTAAATGTTTTCTATGCTGTTCTTTTTTTAAAAAATGTGAAACATTTGAATATCGACTTTCAATTGTTTTTGTTATTCAATTTAGACAAGAAAGATGGATACTGCGAAAATTCGAGTGATTATGAGTTCATTTTATTGATTTGACGCAAGTGAGTCAATATTGTGGGTAAGGTAACGTTAAACCATGCCGCTAATTCCTGGGTAGTTTGACTAGGGTCGGCTTCCACTATCTCTCTTAATTCATCGTTATTCACCTGTGTGGGCGGTCTTCCTCGTGGCTCGTTCTTTAAGTCGAAATTTCCATCACGAAAGCGTTTAAACCAAAATCGCACGGTGCGTTCATTAGTAGACCCCTCTTCAAATGCAGCATTGATATTGCGGGCTGTTTCTGCCGCGTTAGTTCCGCGTCGGAACTCGTAGTCAAAAATCACTCGAATTTTCGCAGTATCCATCTTTCTTGTCTAAATTGAATAACAAAAACAATTGAAAGTCGATATTCAAATGTTTCACATTTTTTAAAAAAAGAACATCATAGAAACCATTTGAAAAAAGTTTCATTCGAAAACCTCAAACCATGAAGATTCTATGTCAATTCAAAGAACCTATTGCAATAAAACGGCAATTTCATACTTTAACCCCTATTATCATCTATTTCTTATATTTATTAGATCTCTTCTAGACAACCTTTCGATGAAGTGGATTGCATTGAAGAGTATAGTCGGTGACTAGGTGGATGTAGGTACTTAAATAAGAGAAATACGTACTGTGCAAAAGTAAATAAATGTGAAAGTTTGGAGGTTTGGGTTGGATGTTTGTTAAAAAAAATCACGCCAGAACGGCTGAACGGATCTGGATGAATTTTGGCGCAGAGATAGATTAAAGTCTAGAATAGCACATAGGCTACTCTCTATCCCAGAAAAATGCATAGAACGTAATTAATTAGAACAAATAGTAATTTCAGATGGCGTCGTAAATTTTTCAAGCCTCCTATCTTCAATTGCAAAAAAACAAATACATAAATAATAAAAATACCTTTATACTTCTAGTCGCATAAGTTGCATTTAGGAAAGGGTTCAAATCGTACCTTTACAGTTTTTCTTACAAAATACCGTTACGAACCGTTACGAAAAGCGTCACTGGACTAGCTCCAAACATTTATAATACAATTACGAATAATATTAAAAACCTTGACAAACTCGCCGCGATGACGCGGCGGCGTTGGCTTGCATCGCTTTCAAATCATTCGCAAATCGCTAGTGTGATAGGGCCCTTAATTATTTTATTGACATAAATTTAAATAAAATAGACATTGAATTGAATAAATACATTGTTTTTGTTGCACTAACCCGTGCCGAGGACAATTTTAAAAACCTATTTAGAGGCTAAAAATTCCACCCATGCCGGGACTTGAACCCGCGAATAGAATATTTATTCAATGTTAAATAGGTTTTTAACATTGAATAAATTTGACTTTGTACTGCATGTTAAACTATAGGTAATGTAAATATTTGTACGTTGTTTTTATCAGAATTGTAGAGAACAGAAATGTATCTACTAACTTACGAGTATGTATCCACCAAATTTCACAAATAAACGATTTTTTATTTTTATTTGAATCTTTACATATCTGTTATTAATTAATATTTAATTATTGGCAATGATGTCTGAATCTTTATGTCCAATTCAAAATTAAATGGAATTTCATCCCGTAAGTTGCAGCGCACGTTTCACATTCGAGCTGCATTCAAATAATGCATGACATACATGTGCATTACACTAAATAGTATTAAATAAACGAATAAATAGAACCTGTGGTAGGCGGTAGCCGGATGCAAACCGCTTTTCAATTCATAGTGTCGTAAATTTCAGCTCAAGTACCGTTGGCAGAGGAAGCGACAGCCTCGGTTATTGATACGAGCTCGGACGGCTATTCATTATTTACCATTATTTATGGTAATGTTCATAGCTTATGTTCTAGTTGAATATTTAATACTGTTGCAGATCTGCCGATATTGTTACAAGTCAAAATGTAGCGTATAAACATTAAGGAAGCGTATGAACACTACCTACCCTCTTGGTTATATAGGTATGAATGACAGAGAAGACTTTTTAATAAAACACACCAATTCACTGGAAAAGTTGAGGAAGCGAAAGTGATCTGTCAGGATCGTGGCAAATGGCAGTCCCTGGACTCTGCTTACCCTTCTGGGATACAGGCGTGAGTTTATGTATGTGCATGTATAAAGACCAATTTACTAGAAACAATAACATTAAATGACTCACGATGCCCATACAAAAGGTAGTCGTCATACAGTCGCGTTAGACCGCGCATAGACCTGTTAAATGTTGACTAATGTTGAGCTAAAATTAGCTATTTTTTTTTTACAAAAGTATGAAAACATTAATAACATAAGAACGACACCTGTTCCCAAGCCTAAAACTGCAATTTAATTACATTAAATCCCGCCGTATAATTTAAAATCTAATTTATTAGCATTTCAGTTGAGATTTTTCTACTGCCTCCTTCTATTCCTTATGTCTTGTATCAAGCTATGTGGCGATGAATATCATCATCATCAGCCCACCTCTGGCCACTGCTGGGTATAGGCCTTTTCCCCTTTCACGAGCCCCTTGCCGACCGGGCCACATCGTCCGATCATCAGGCTGTTGGTCTACCGACCGACCGGTATGAATTACCTATGTATTTATTTTTCTTCATCTTTATTTTTCTATGCCTTCCATTATACTTTGTATTATATTCAAATTTATTGTAATCCTAGTATTATACTTTGACATTCAATAAACAGGACGTAAATTGTTTACACACATCAAAAAAAGTTTGTGATCAATAGCATAAGCTCCTATAATTCTTTAAATTTAAAATTTTCAAGAAAAAATCTATGTTGTATGCTTTCTTTAAATAGGAATACCCTGTTTGAAATTAAAATATAAAACTATTTTTTATTATTTATTTAAAAAAAATTGAGCCATTAATCATAATGTAATTGTGATAGAAATTTCATAGAAAGAAAAATACTGTTTAATTAAACTTAAACAACAATTTATTATTAAAAGGTTAAATTCAATATAAAATAACTGAAAAGCTGACATGCTGAGGATCAAGTTATCCAGCATTTCCTGGGGTAACCTATCCCATTCTTCAATAGCGGCTACCCTGAGCTCTGGAACTGTCTGGGGACGTGGCTCACGGTTCCATACAGCTCGTTTAAGAGCATCCTACGCGTGCTCTATTGGGTTTAAGTCGGGCGAGCCGGCAGGCCAGTCTAAACGTGTGATATCGTATTCTTGAAGAGCAGCATTGACTCGTTAAGCTCGATGTGCGGGCGCATTATCATCGACCAGTACAAATTGGTGCCCATGGTTTACTCGGAATGGTCTGACGATATCATCAATAACAACTGCTTTGTACATGTCTGCTGTCATGTAGCCCCGATACGGGATCAAAGGCGTTCTAGCTCCAATCATAATGCCACCCCAAAAGGACACCGATTTTCCGCCTTGCTGAACTGTTCCAGTGGCAGTTCTTTGTCTTTCACGGTCGCCTGGTCTTCTCCAGACACGGACTCGTCGGTTATCTGGATGAGTGCTGATTCAGGATTCGTCAACGAAGAGACAGTTTTGCCAAATGTTTTCTTCCTCATCTTCTTCATTTTGCCGAAGTCTAGCCCACTGCAATCTTCGTTGTTGACGTTGCCGGGAATTGAGCGGAGCTCGCCAAGACCTCCGTGCTCGTAATCTAGCGTGGTGCAAGCAATTGCGAACGGTCTGCGTGCTAACTTCAAGCCCAGAGGCGGCCCTGACTTCTGCTTTTATTTTAGTGGCGTTGATTGTTGGATCACGGGCTGCCAGCAATCTAATATAGCGCTTTTGGGCAGCTGTCAAAACAGTTGGGCGGCCACTGCGGGGTCGGTCAGCTAAATTCCCCATTCCGTGGTACCTCTGCAACGTAGCCACGACACAGGATTGGGATATAGCAAGTCTGCGTGCTAGTACTCTCGTGGTGTATCCTTTTTCCCTCAAAGTTACTATTCTTGCTCGTAAAACCTCTAATAATCCTCTTGGCATTTTTTCAATCACAACTTTCCGTAAAAAATATCTTGAATCGGTTATAATTGACTAAATCAGATTTCTGAATGAGCGTAAGCTAGGACTGAAAGCCTTTTAATATGAAAAAACAACTGAACGGTGTCATTGTTTTGTGTTCTAATTCTTTATTTTTAAATAAAGAATCTAAAAAGAAGAAAAAAAAATAATATAATCTACAGTAACAAAAAAGATTTCAGTTTTTCAAAGTGATCGCAAACTTTTTTTGATGTGTGTACGTAGAAATAAATTTATGTTCAGTTGTCCCTTTATGGAGCAATTTATTTTCTTGCTGACGTTACTAGCTATTGCAAACATCACTTGCTATTCTAGTCACGACGCAAACAGCCGCAGCCGTTATTATAACTGTCCGACGTACATTTTACGATTTGTAAATTAAATAAAATATACCATTTATTAAACTAAATAAACAGGGCTCGGTGGCTGTCACAGACGGCGCGTTATGTGTGTTTGTTGTTAGGTTTAAATGTGATTTATAAACTCCTTTCTGACGATGGGGTAAAATTCCATTACAATATATTTACATAGCAGCCTATGTACATTCCACTTCAGAATACAGAGAAAGAGAAGGTACATGCCTTCTCTTAGGGCGCTTATACAGAAACGACACGTGTGCCAACTGCAGCCGTCAACACTCGTCGACAGCAGGCGTCGACGCGTCAGCGTTGAATATCTGCGTCAGCGCGTCGACGGCTGCAGTTGGCACAAGTGCCGCCTTGTATAAGCGCCCTTGCGCGAGACACACATATGGGACGTGGGGCGAGGGCGGGGTATGATGTATAGAGTCACAGACCAAGAGCGACCGCAGAGCAAGGACTGTTGTCTGTGACACTATACATCTTACCGCGCCCTCGCCCCACATTCCATCTGTATGTCTCGCGCCTTAGAGAGAAAGTATGTGTATCCAGACTGTCCAGGCGTGGTGATTACGCCTGGATTAGTTATTTCAAGAGCTGAGGTAGGTATGTGAACACGTCGGACACTCGGTGTTTCTCACGATGTTTTTTCTCACAGTTAGCGAGTGGTATTGCTACTACAAATTAACAAATGTCCGTTATTTACAAAACAAATTCATTGTTGCATGCCAATATGGAAGTCAGCGGGTAGAACATTGGGCTCGGAAGCGAGAGACCCACGTTCGATTCCCAGTGCGAGCATGTACCTATGACTTTGTTTTATAAGTTATGTACATTTGTGAAGTTATAGTAGCAATACCACTCGCTAACGGTGAAGGAAAACATCGTGAGGAAGCCTGAGTGTCGGAGCTATTCATATACCTCAGCGCTTGAAATCGCACGCGTGGTGATTAAGGCCATAATCTCTCCCTGAGAGAAGGCCTGTGCCCTACAGTGGGACGTATACAGGCTGCTTATGATGGAATTCAGAACCTTTCGAATGTACTACAATACGTATTTTCTCACAATAAGTCCATACGTCAACATTGTCCATAACCCAATAATATTTTTATCATTATCTAATCACTTTGTATTTTTCATACCGAGACGCGCTATTAAGATTTTGTTTTAGATTAAAAATAAGTTGTAAAATTACACTTTACATTGCTGAAAGTTTTTTTAGTTTATGTATCAATACTGAATTAGTTTTAACCACTCCTGCGTTTATTAGGGACTCGGAAGAATTTTTGATTAAATTTCTACAAATACAATCTGCAAGTTGATATTTTACTGAAAATACAAATTTCACTAGAATTCGTAGACAAAGGGACTGTAAATAAATCAACCGACAGATACCGAGGATTTTTAATTAACAGGCTATCACTTTCGTTGACACAAATAACAGCGATTCGCAACCAGACACCAAACTCACCTGGAACTGGGAACAAACTCACAACAGATTTCCTCACAGTATCTTCTTTGCGAACAACCGCTCTCCGTCATTTCCGTTTCTGCAGCAGGAAATTGCTAAGTAGGAAACAGCATGATTTGGTCGTCAGATCTAAAAAACCGTTGTACACTATGAAACCCGCGTACACAAAGTCGTTCTTGTAGACAAGCATGTTATCGTTTGCTATTAGATATATTTCTGTGGCCGTGAACTGCAAAAAAAAAAGACACACGCTGTTTATTTTATAAAAAACTCGATTCCTCTAAAACACTCGTCAGAGGCAGTTTAAAGAATCTATGGTTACGTCTTTCCTTTTCATCATCATCATTCAGCCACAACCGTTCCGTGTGGCGCCGGATTAAGAATAGCGTCACTCCATCTCCTTCCGTGGATATTGTAGAAGGCGACTAAGGAAATCAATCACCAGGAGACGGGCAGCAGCGTCTTCCTGAGATTCCAAATGCATACTGCGATCGCCAACCCGCCTGCCAAGCGTGGCGATTATGGCAAAATCCTTCATGGTTAGGGAAAACCATGAGGAAGGCCTATGTCCTGCAGTGGACGTCAAACGGCTGATGTTGATGTTGATGATTCAGGCACAAGAAGTCCACTGCTGGACATAGCCTCCATGGATTTCCAAAAAGACCGGTTGGAAGCGGCCTGCATCCAGCATCTCTTTACTGCTGACTATTTAAACTGCCTCTGAGGAGTGTTTTAGGGTCCCCTGTTTTTGTAAATAAGATCGTTGGCTTCCGTAGGGACTGTCGGGAGCTAACTAGCGCCACCAATGAAAAAAAATCTTATCTCCCTTACTATTACAAATGTTTGCAAAAATAAATCATATAATTTTTTCTAATACGTTTTGCAAGACGTAGACATCACAGATCTCAAAAATGGTGATAGCTATTTTAAGAACCTCCAGCCTGAAATCTAAGGCCAAGAATCTAGAACTTTAATTGGCTACCCAAAGTTAAATAGCGCCACCAATGTGAAATAAAATCATTATCTTCTTTTAAAATACGTATATGCAAATATGCAAAAAGTGAACATTAATATGTCAAAAATGGTGATAGCTTATTCCAAAACCTGCAACCTAGAACCAAGAGCCAACAACCTACTTAAAAGAATTTTAATTCTTCCTGGAAATCGATTAGATCACGCAAATTATAAAAAATCGTTGTTGAAAAGATATACATAGTATGAAAATATATAGGTCCTAGGGCCGAAATGTTTGAAAAAACTGCGGTTTCAAACCGCAATACTCCGGTATTCCTTAACAAATTCATATAATAGTTTTGCGTCAACGGAAAATAACCAACAAATTTTGATTCCCTTTAGTGTCGAAAGGTTTTTGTGACATAAGCGGTTGTTTTTTTTGTGTAACGTAGAAGTTTTCTTTTTTCACAGCTTTAACGAAAAACGGGAAATCTATCTACCTACAAAGACGGCGACCGGTCAAATGACTCCTCCAAATTATTAAATCTTTTTTCTTATTTTAACTGTTAAAAATGGTAACTATAGTAATAAAACAGGGTTTACTGTATGATTAATTATAGTATTTATGCACTTGTTTTACATTTTAACTTTTTTTTTAAATTACAAGAGCCTCAAAGTGGCTTTTTACGAATGTCGCAGACTATATTACTTTTATTTTTGCACTTTTGTACATAACATTCTCGCCTTTTCCAAGTTTCCGGATTTTAAGTAGAAGATCGAGAAGTAGAAGGTGTAGACCCTTTAGGCAATTCGACCACGAGCACAGCTTCGACCACGGCCACGGCTGCGACCACGGCCACGAGAACTCGAACTGTGAACGTTTTGTAAAGTTGCAAGAGGTACCTGATCTTCCAGGTCACTTTCTTCCGAACTGAAAAGTGATACCGCACTATCATCGTCACTATCGCGTTCTGCGCTTTCAGAGCCACAATCCGATTCATCTTCACAAATATTTTGCAAGATTTTGCAAGTATTTCTTCATCCTGAACCCTTCGAGACATTTTTCACAAATTACTTACAATAATTTCGACTAAATTCACGGGCAGTCGAAACTATACCGACTTCTTTGACTAACAAACTACAAACAACTGATAAACGTACCTAATATATGTTCTATCCTCTCACATAACAATTATAAACGCTTATCAGATCTCAGCCGTCAAATGACTGCCGCCGTCTTTGTTGGTATATCAAGATTTTAAATAATAAACAGAGTTATTTTCATACATAGTTTCGTTTTACTACTAATATTAATAAAAGTCACAAAGTTTCAATACGTTAAGTCAAATGATTTGTGAATTATTCAACATTTAAATTCAAATTGCAGTCAAATGACTGCTCCCGTCTTTCTAGTGTTAAGGGACTGTTGACTATGGTTTTAATTTCAACTCGATACCTTCACGCATTCCCGAGATAAAGGGTCTTGACAGACAGACGGACGGACGGACGGACGGAAAACAAAGTGATCCTGTAAGGGTTCCGTTTTTCCTTTTGAGAAAAAATCCAAAAAATTTATAGAGCATCAGGCTTGGCGCTTACTTACCATGATATACCCAATGGTGAAAATGTACAAGGCCACCTTCTCCACAGCCTCCATCTGATTGGTTGCTAGCAACATATCGAGGCCGATGGACAAGGAACTGATGATGAAGGCTATTAGAAATACGTCCAAGAAGATTTTTAATCTGTTGTAGCGGTACTGGAAAGACAATACGTGATTCCGTGATTCCTAGGCTGAGGCTACACTAGGTAGGAAGGAAGAGTGAAATAAAACTTGCTAAGGCTTACGCTATAAGTGAAAATCTGGCAAACTGTTGCAAATTCGTTTACCCATTTATGGTCATGTACGTATGGTCATGTAAACAATATTCACTCTTACCTTTATAATATTAGTGAGAAGTTCCCAATTCACTGTCATAATCATAATGTAGTGTTCAGTACATAAGTACGTCCGACTGTAAGGAACAGGCTTACTTCTCTCAGGGAGAGAGTATGGGCTTAATCACCATGCGTGCCCACCGCGGATTGGTGATTTCAACCGCTGAGGTTGTGAATAGCTTAGACACTCGGGTTTCCTCACAATGTTTTCCTACACCGTTAGTGAGTGGTGTTGCTACTATAACTTCACAGATGTACATAACTTAGAAAACGTAGTCATAGGTACATGCCCGCTCTGGGCATCGAAACTGGGTTTCTCGCTTCCAAGTCCAATGTTCTACCCATTAGGCTACCACCGCTGTCAGGTAGTGTTCAGTAAAATGATGAAATTATGTTAAACTATAACAGAGTGAAATTCTAATGACTCTTAATAAACGACTCTTATCTATCTTACCCAAGTACTTTTATATCGTGATCTAACCTTATAAAAACTCAGAGTAAATACGGTAAACATTGTGAAAGACAGATCAATGAAGCCTATGTAGAAGATACGAGTCTGTCTATTTATTCCCAACGCTGAATACAATAAGGCATTCAGTATAACCTGGAAACATAAAACAATCAAGCTTATCTATTAAAATTATCCGCATTGAACTATGCAGTGCTGAATATACTGGAAATACCGAGCTTTTCTTAATATTCACAGTATTCTTCTTTCAGTGCCTCTCCACTATCGGAGGTTGAATTTTACCCTGTAAATTCCTCTAGTCTCTTTGCCAAGCGAAATAGACCTTCGAAGTTGGTCATTCCAGTGTATTCTTAGATTGACGTTGCCTAATATCTGGGTGGTTTGAAGGCCGCGGTTATGTAATTAGTAATTAAAATGCTCCGTGTGGCGCCGGATTAAGACTCCATTTCCTTCCGTGGATGTCGTAAAAGGCGACTATGGGAATCAATTACCAGGAGACCGGCAGCAGCGTCTTCCTGGGATTCCAACCGCATACTGCGATCGTCAACCCGCCTTCCAAGCGTGGCGATTATGGCAAAACCCCTCATGGTTGTGAAAACCATGAGGGAGGCCTATGTCCTGCAGTGGGCGTCAAATGGCTGATGATGATGAATTAAAATGCCATCTATTTATGTACAGACGTAAAATAAAAAATGAGCTGAGATATATTTTTTCAAAAAAATCACGAATAGTTAGTGCCGGCTCTCCGTCTATCAGAACAAGTATCCGCGCACCCGCAGCACGTACGCACAGTTCTCATAGATTTGAGTTTGTGTCAAGGTAAGTATTGGAAAGTACTTTTAAGAAAAAACAAACTTGTGTAGTATTCGATAGCTATTGTTAAGGCTCGTTTATTTGGCTATGGCTTTCAAACCATCCAAAATTTATTACGTAAAATATCTTGCTCCTCGGGAACGAGTGATAGGCTTAGCAAAGTATATCACTCAGAGCGTAAAGGTTGTATTTCAATTAAAAGTAATAAAGGTTGCTCCCTTGTGATCTGCCTATAATATCAACAGCACCGTTTCATTCCCTCTGAAGAATGAAAATACGAGTCTTACCGCAACTGTGGATAATATGAATCCAAAAAATATGGACCGCATAATGAGAATTGATTCCATTACATAATCGATGAAGATGATGAGGATTCTGGTGAAAAGAAAAAGAAATAGAAGAGTACATAAAAGAGTAAATAAAATAAAACACAATAACATGCTCAAACTGATCCCTGTTCATTATAGTGTTCTACCTGATCACCTGTCCACTGCACGAAGAATACCTCATCTGAGTGGTGATTCTTCTTTGATTATGAAATATAATTATATTACCATCCATACAACACAATCAACTGCTCTAGTCCCATAATAGGATATGCTGTGATATGGTATATCCGATGAAAATGCTTCTAGGTTACGCCACTTTTTTTGCCCAACCATATTGTAAAGGTACAAAGCATGCATGCAAGCAGTCATGCAAATAATATATTTGTGAGTAAACATGTAAATATAAAAACTTACAAACTTAAAGGCACAAAAACAGGCATACTCCAACCGGCTATGGTGTTGAAACTTGATGTCAAACTGAAAAATGAAACTGATTAGTTGTACAGAAACGTATAATTTTAAATAAAAGCTCAGTCTACAGCATATCAAACTTACGCACGTGCCCTCTCAGTTACGTTGCAGGTGATTTTGCAACTAAATTGTAAAAGTTGATGTGCTGTCGACCGTCTATTGTCATATATTTTTTGGAATCCATATTTGTTTAAATGTCATTAAAGATAGAGGATATTTAGGCGAAAGCAAGATAATAATACCCATATCCGGCAAAAGTTCCAGGTTTTAAAATGTCTTATTTATTCAAAGTCGATCCCACTAAAACACTCTTATGGCGGAGTCAAAGCCGGTTTATGAGAGGAATTCCCATTATAAAAATCTCGTGTCACACGTGTGTTTATTATCGAAATCGTCCGAAACGGGTTTATCAATTTTTATGATTTTTTTGTGTATATTTGGTAGGTCTGAGAATAGGTCGGAGGCTAATTAATTAATATGGCAAAACTACGTTTCCCTAGAAAGCTAGTAAGAATGTAAGAATTAAAACTCCTTTACTTGTAGACCAAACTGATAAAAAAAATGTCGAAAAACTTTTCACCTTGGGAAAAAATCCGACTTACTTGTGAAATATTACGGCCAGAGTCAGTCCAGTTAGAATAAATAGTACGTAAGCCATGATGAGGATTTGCTGCATCATGTACCTGCCCCTTCCCGGAGCGTATATGAACAGTTCTTTTTGTAGCGTTTCAACTAAAAATATTTAGAACATTATTTTAAATATATTGAAAAATATTTAGCCATTAGGACCACCATCTTCTTCTCAAATAACTGGTTTTAAGAATTAATTCTCAGGAAAAGTAAGCCCGAGTAAAGAGTGATTGTCTTGTTTCAATTTTTGTTTCAAATTCTCTGTTTTCTGTCTTGATCTTTTTTTGCAAATCTCGCCATCAGTGTTTGAGAACAGCATCCAGTAACAATCTAATAATCTGTTTTTAATAGCTGTCAATCGACCAAAGTGCATAAAAAACCTCAAAAAACTGGTAACAACATATTAATATTTCACACAAAATACCTCATACCAAACGACATCACCTATAATAATTGACAATAACGTTTCTATACTACAATGAATAAAAAAATAGTTCGACTCTTCTTGATATTGTTTTGCCAGCTGAGAGGATGCATCCTATATCATGGTATAGGTGCTGGGCACACTAGTTTGCCTAAAATATGTATCAGTTACTATACTTATTTTGTAGGTAGGACTTGCTCCATGCCTTTCTTTTTTTAAATCAAATGACGTGTACCGCTAACCACAATTTGGACCCAACTGAAAATCAGCGTTTGATCACTCTGTTGTAACATTATGCTGAGTTGGGCCCATTTTCGGGACTCAATACTTAAAATCTTCGACACCTTTATTATTATAGAGGAATAAAAAAGATAATAGTCTCGTCTGACCAAAATGGCCAGACGGACACCCTCCGGCTGAGGAATCCAAGCGGCCGGAGGTCAGGGCGGCAACGAGAGAAAACGCCGGACTATCCGGGCTGTATCAAGCAGCACCGCCTTCTGCATGATAGCCGGAAGCATGCCCACACGAAGTTCCAACCGCCTCAGATGGACAGCGAGATTATTATTGTTTGCTTGTTTTGTGTTATATATTTTTTTAATAATAAATAAATCTAACAGCCATTATTGTGTTTATGTAAAGCTCACCAGTTTCATTATTTTTAGGTGCTCCGGTGGGTTTCTTGGAATCTGTCGTTGATTCTTTAAATTTTGTCGGCAGTATTATGTGTTCACCACGACGATGTTTGGCTTTGATCCACGTTTTACGATTTACTCCTGAAAGTATATTTTACATTGTACTTTTAATATAAACAAATAAAATTTGCACTATGTTTTGATCACCCATCTCTGAGCAACAGAAATTCTAAGGCTTTTTAGTTACTTCTTGTACTCCGATAAACTGGATGAACAAAAAAACATCCATTTGGATAGATGACGTTTCAGTCTATGAAATTAAGGTCAAAATAAGTGTAATTTTGGATTTTAAGAAGATGAAACCTACGGGCACTCATGTAGTATGCTTCATACTGTTGCCCAGAAAGCTCTTTATTGATATTAATGTCGCCCCTTTCAGAATGAGTTGTGCCATGATCGCCTTCCGCATACACCAACAAGTTTTTACGAGCATAAGTATCTCCTGCAATATCGTCCATAGTATCTGAATACTCTAGCTTAATTATGCCATCAAATACACTGGATGTTACATTTTTGATGTCTTTAATGAGATCTTTTGAGTTATTTTGATTTATTGACATCGTTTCATCGTCAGTGGAATAAAAAGATATAAATTTATCGTTCATGATTGTTTTGATTTCTTCACTTTTTGCATTAAGTTTTTCTTTTGATTTACTGTATGCTCTTTTGATTCGCTCGTGAGAAATTATTTTTTCTTTTGGGTGTAATTTTCCGTACTCTTTATTGAAAAAAACTGGTTTTAAGCTTTTCATTCTGGAAACTATCGGCTTCATCTTTTCGTCACCATTACTTTCTTCTTGTTCTTCATTCTTATTTTGTTCTCTGCTTGTATCTTTAATCATGTCTATTGGATTCCTCTTTATGATGTTGGTAGAACAATCAGGTATAAGTACAAGACTTTCATTTTTGTTTCTCATAAGTTTCATCTCTTCATTTGGTACAGAGTTGTCTCGGCTAGACATAATTGGGTATATCGTGGGTTCATCATTAGTATTATATAGTGGTATATTATTTAAATTTCGTTGTTCCGTTGCTGAGTCAATTTCTACTTTATATTTTCCTGATTCCATTAAGCTCCTTTTTTATTAAAAAGTAATTGTAACACTGAAAAGTAAATAGCACAAACACGTCAAAATTGTTGTTGTTTTGAACTCTGTGTAGATCCACAGATAAGGAAATTATTATATCAATACGTCATATGAGGTCTATAATATCAATCTTGGTTTTGGTGAAACCAAGAAGTTACAATATAATTTAAAAAAAAACTCGTAGAACTTTTCTCAAATCTCAAGTCTCCACAATGAGCAGCTTATTATCACACAGTGATTCCATCACCGTTCGTCATGCTATTTAGTGAATGTAATCGGCTCTCAAGGTATACCCGCTGTAATGCCACACGCACCACAAAAGCTACTGGTTAGCAAAACAGTTTCGAAGGAGCTTATCAATCACTGGCAATGGTGAATCTCTCGTGACTAGACTGACTACATGTGGCATAAGAATGAATGTAGGTAAATTTCATCATCATCATCATCAGCCATTTGACGCCCACTACAGGGCATAGGCCTCCATCATGGTTTTTAACCATGAACGGTTTTGCCATAATCGCCACGCTTGGCAGGCGGGTTGGCGATCGCAGTATGCGGTTGGAGTCTCAGGGACACGCTGCTGCCCATCTCCTGGTAATGTATTTCCATAGTCGCCTTCTACGACATCCACGGAAGGAAATGGAGTGACGCTATTCTTAATCCGGCGCCACACGGAACGGTAAATTTATTTATTCGGAATTTAGTGAGGCTCGCCGGATTCGTATAGTTTAGAAGTTGGATTAATCACGTACGTGCAAGAAACAAATGTAACGACCCATGTATCCAAGTATCTGTAAAAAGTCGTACGAAAGAGGAAAAGAGTCGTGGGCTCAACGTGAGATAATTAAAAATTTAATTGCGTCCTCAACGACACTGCAGTAACTCAAGCACCGTTTTTTTTCCTCGGGAGAGCCGGGCACCTTAAATAAGACTCCACTCGACATGTCTCAAGATGGTTCTTAGAACTGCGGACACATTGTGACGTCTTTTTAATTCGCGTTTGCAGATTTAAAGTGAAGCTGGTACTTTTAGAGATTGTGTCTTGAAGAAAGAAAGAGAAAACGTTTTTCAGGAAGATCGTTTTTCTGATGGGCTTTTTACAAACGTCTTTATCTTAACATTAGCATCCAAATTGTATACAAACGTAGTTAGGCTTTACGTACAATGTATTAACTCACACCTCTATCCCGGAGGGGTAGGCAGAGACCAGGGTATGCCAATTGCAACGATACTAACCGATCTCTTCCATTTACTACTCATTGCATGCACGCTCGCCGGTTTCGGGTACTTTTTATCTTGACCTTTGCTAAAACATCCCTTATTTGATTAAACTATCTCCGCATGAGACGTCCATCACCGGCCATTATTTGCTTGATATTTTTAATTTTTATAATACGAGGCTGATTAGAATACATACGCGCCACTGTATGGCACATGCCTTCTCATAGGGAGAGAGTATGGGCTTAATCACCACGCGTGCCCACCGCGGATTGGTAATTTCAAGCGCTGAGGAATGTGGTATGATGTATGTTTTCCTTCACCATTAGCGAGTGGTAACTTCAGAAATGTACATAACTTTGAAAACAAAGTCATAGGTGCATGCCCGCACTGGGAATCGAACCTGGGTCTCTGGAATCGAACCTGGGTCTCTGGAATCGAACCTGGATCTCTTGTGATTGGTATGACTTTTATAAATATGTTACAATAACACATGTTTATAAACGGTTCTATTATTAAAAAAAAAGTTCTTAGAAAAAATTGGAGAGAATTTTAATTTTTACAGACAAATCTGTAATTGCGTAAAGCTCGCTAATTTGTTTCTTTTTCATACTTAAAGATTGGAAGCCTTTTACTTTACTTTTTTTTTTTAATTTGCACTATAAGTAAGCCCTTTGGGCACGGAATCCTAAAAACAGTTGCGAAAAATAAAGAATTATCTTTAACACTTGTGTTGTAACTTTCCAGACCATTTTAGTAGTTACCGTCGCTTGTATCGGCCTGTGTCCTAACAGCTGTATCCTACATCCTCGGCCCCTATTACGTATTCCAGGCAAGTAGCGGAAAACCCCGGGCTCCTCTTTATACAGGCGTTATGTGAGCTTGATTACATCTGGAAATTGGCTGCCAGGACCAGCCTTCTGGCACCGGACCAGTCTGCGTACTTTTGACGCTATTCGGCGATTGCACGGCAAAAAGAGGTATTTCAATTCACGTTTGTCAATTACAACATTGTTCTGACCCGTAACATTTCTTGTTTTATTTTGCATTTGTTCATGCGTTTGCAATACATAAACTCACCCCTGTAATATGAGTAGGCAGAAACCTTGGCTTGCCACTTGCCACGATCCTGATAGACTTCGTTCACTTCATCAACATACATTAGTCATTGCGTTCGCGCACACCGGTTTCGCTGTTTGCCTAATTACGTTCCGTGATACAAGAGCGCTGAAAGTTTCACGTCCGTTGCGCGCTATATTTTATAATTTGAGTTACCAGTCATATGAGTTCAGTGAATATTTTTATGTGTCTAGTATGCATATCGAATCAGAAATGATGAGATCCGTAGACGAACGAAATTCGTCGACATAGCCCAGCGGTTAGGTTAGGTTAGGTTAGTAAGTTGTAAGTTGAAGTGACGGTGGGCGGGGCACATGGCACGCAGAACTGATGGCCGATGGGACCGCAAAGTTCTCTAATGGAGGCCACATATCGGCAAGCGCAGCGTAGGACGACCAGCCACAAGATGGACAGATGACCTCATCCAAGTGTCAGGAAGACGCTGGATGCAAGCCGCTTCCAACCGGTCTTTTTGGAAATCCATGTAGGAGGCCTATGTCCAGCAGTGGACTTCTTGTGGCTGAATGATGATGATGATGATGCATATCAGGGTCAGGCGTCTGTATTTAGAAATACTGTTGTTACTCACAGGAAGTAAGACAGTATTTTATTATACTTTATTATACGCGATGTTCATAGATGCATATACATTTAACGGGTTAATCGCGATCGTTTTACACCAAGCATGACTACTTGCCTTAAACTATGTCGCCCATAAAATTAAAAATATATTTATTAGTCATGTCTATTTGATAAATGATATTATAACATCACACAAACACAAGTACAAAAACACACCCATTACACAAAACAAAATACACATCAAATTCATATGTACCCACTTAAAAAAAATTGTTATACGAGCAGTGTTGCCTCAACTACACCTACATCACATATGCCATGAACGATATTGCATATGCAGATTTTTTAAAAGATTCTTATGATGAATGATTCTCTAACAGCATTAAATGAAATTGATAGCACAGATATCGCGTATTCTATCAAATGTGATATTGAGGATCTCCCAAAATATGTTAAGGTGGAGAACCTAACTATCGTTTCTCAAAATATCAGGAGCGTGTACAGTAATATTGATGACCTAAGCATTACCCTAGCTCAACTAAAGTTTTCACCTGACATAATAATTCTTACTGAATGCAGACTAAACTCTAATAAGCATATTCCATGTTTAACAAATTATACCTCATTTTCAACAACTCACCATCTCAATCAGAATGATGGAGTCGTGTCTTACATCAATAACACTATCATAGCAACTGTTAAGGAGATTAAACTGGATGAGGCATCATGCTTGCAAATAGAAGCATGTAAAAGTACTATCTTAGGTATCTATCGTCCTCCTGAAAACACCTGTGCGGATAGGTTCATTGAGTCACTTAACTTACACTTAGAAACACTCAAATCAAAGGAATCTATTATACTGGTAGGAGATATAAACATAAACTTAATTGCAAGAGACACTGAACAAACTTATGAGAAGAAAAACCGATTTAACTATCTTAACATGGTAACACTACACAGCATTCTACCGGGTCATACTATTCCGACAAGGGAAAACAGTTGTTTGGACCATTTTATGCTAAAACTACCAAAAAGGAAAGTCTCTGCATCTATTTGCGTACTAAATACTACAGTCACGGATCACTCAATGATACTCCTGAGTATATCAAATATCAAAACAAGTCGTAAATGTCGTAAAACTAAATCTGTGACTGATTTTAAAAAAGCACTTGAGAGTTTATCAACTAAGAACCTAAATGAACTACTGTTTAGCGATGATCCAAATTGGGTAATGAATTTACTGGTCCATAAGATTTCTGAGTCTTTGATAGAGAATACGAATATTGTTAGTATTGCGAAAACAAGACGGACAATAAAACCCTGGATAACCCCTGGCATATTGCGATGTATCAGAAATAGAAACAAAATGCAAAATAAGTTACGTAAAAATCCTCATGACGAAATAAATAGAATAATATATAAAAGATACCGTAATTTTTGTAACAATTTAATAAAAAAGCTAAAACGAAATTATGATAGAGAGCAATTAAAAAATTCTAAAAACACTAAAAGTCTGTGGAGCTGTATAAAAAATATTACAAATCTAAAACAAAAAACTGAAGATAACTCTAAATTACTCAATATAAAATCCTGCCCTGTAGAAGCACTTAACTATGTCAATGATTTTTTAGGAAACATAGGTAAAACTCTAGCTGAAAATATTAAAAAGCGTCAAAGTGCCGAAAACCTGTCTAGCGTCAAAACACATAAGTCTCCCTCATCATCTTTTGCACTCTTTGACACCGACACAGAGGAAATACATCGTATTATCATCAAACTTAAGTCGGATAGTGCACCTGGCTATGATAATATCCCTACAATTTTCATAAAAACTGCCAAAAATCTAATCGCACCTATTATTTGCCACCTAGCTAACCTCTGTTTCAGCAAAGGCGCTTTTCCATCATGCCTAAAGCAATCTATTATCACCCCAGTGTGGAAGGGTGGAGACCGAGACGATGTTAACAACTACAGGCCAATATCGGTTCTACCTTCTATTTCAAAAGTTTTAGAAAAGCTTATAAATGTCAGGCTTCTTGATTATCTGGAAAAGTATAATTTGTTATCAGACAATCAGTACGGGTTTAGGAAAGGCAGATCGACAGAAGATGCAGTCACAGCCCTAAGCTCCTATATTGTTGAGCAACTAGATAGTGGTAAAAAGTGCCTAACTGTCTTTCTAGATCTCAAGAAGGCATTTGATACCGTCTCCGTCCCCATCCTCCTACAAAAACTAGAACGTATTGGCATCAGAGACACATCGCTAGCACTGTTTAAAGACTACCTGAACGACCGAAAACAGCGTGTTAAAATTGGCCAACATTTCAGTGAAGATTCTAGCGTAACTTACGGCGTGCCACAAGGCAGTGTATTAGGCCCCACTTTATTTTTAATATATATAGATGACTTGTGCGACATGAAGGTTAGCGGTGCTCGGACTATATCATACGCCGATGATACGGCAATAGCTTTCATAGGTGGGTCATGGCAGGAAATTCATGAAAAAGTGGAACAAGAACTAGCCAAGACAGCAAACTGGCTGACAGAAAACTTACTGACGCTAAACACCCAAAAAACGAATTATATTTGCTTCACTATTTACAAACAAACACAACCGGATACCGACTTAAAAATCAAAATACATACCTGCAAAAACATACAAAATAGGCTATGTTCCTGTCCCTGTATCAATAAAGTTGTGTCTACCAAATACTTGGGAATTGTCATAGACCAGAGACTTTCATGGCATAGTCAAGTTGATTTAGTTAATAGCCGAATACGAAAACTAATCTGGATCTTCAAAAACTTGAGACATGTTGCACCAAGACCATTAATAATTCAAATATATAAATCATTGGTCCAATCTATTATAATTTACTGTATTTCTGTGTGGGGAGGGACAACTAAAACAAAATTTTTGGAGGCTGAAAGAGCACAACGTTCTTTACTTAAGGTTATGCTCTTCAAACCGCGCATATTTCCCACAGAATTACTGTACCAATCATGTCATCTTCTTACAATCAGGAAGTTGTATATTTTGGCAGCCATTTTAAAAAAACATAAATCCTTAGCGTATGATCCTAAAATTCAATCTAGAAGGAGAAATGATATAGTCGTTAAATCAAACCGCGTGAAAACATGTTTTGCTAGTCGCCAATATGAAAATTTGTCTGGCTATTTGTATAACCAGATAAATCGTAGTTTGGTCATCTATCCTATGCTAACATTTGAGTGCAAGAAGGCAGTGACTGAATGGCTCCTAAACCAGAACTATGAGGAAACAGAATTTCTGTTACAACATGTCACATAACTACCTACAATAAGTATAAATAAATATGAACACACACACACACACACACACTCACACACACACACACACACACACACACACACACACACACACGCACGCACGCACGCACGCACGCACGCACGCACACACACACTACACAAGTATAAATCATGTCAGAAATCTTACTTATAATTAATTTCTGAAATTGATATCTTTAAATAAAATAGAGAATTAGATTAAGCTCACACTTAAAACAAAATCTTTATTTTGCGTAGGTTTAGATGTTCAACCTTTACAAGTTATGGAAGAGCGGGTTTCCCTGGCACAGGTACTTTATACTTAAAAGGGAATCCCAGCAAAAGTGTATGTTAGCAATAGAATTGGTTGGATGAATAAATATTTTTGTATTTTTGTATTTTGTATTTTGTATTTTGTATTTTGTATTTTGTATTTTGTTTGTGAGGTACACTCACGTTGACATCCTGCAGTTAGACAAAGAAAGAAAAATGTTTTTTTTTAATGAACGTGAAAGTGAAATTGTCTACTGTCAACAGAAATTAAATGAACTACAAAAACTGAAAAAAAACTTACAAACTATATTTGGCAAAAGGCATGCCTTAAGTCGATGGCTCATAAATAGCTCGCGATGGTCATTCATAGTTATACATTTGACGGGTTTAATCGCGATTTTTCATAACGTCAATTCATATTTCGGCACGCGCCACTTCAATCTGCCCGTGAATACGATAATTATGCTTACCCAATAAACAATCGGTTCATATGAACGTGCTGTCGACTGAACACGTTACCTGGGGGCGGGTCTCCAAAATGTATAATAGTTATTCAATAGAGTTATATTAGTACCGTCATGCTCGTTTCATGAACACTATAGTAGTCTAGTAACCAATCGCATTCCAATGGTATAACTCTTGCAACTTAACTCGGTGCCTTGCGCGATTCGATCTATTTCGCGAGAGATGCTCATTTAATTTGCGCGGGTTGTACCGTTGGAAAGACATTATACTTCTGTTGCTTAATAGACTACCAAAAAGAGGCGAAGCCTTTATCGAGCTTATATTATTATATTTAAAAACTATGTTTGTATTAAACTACAGGCCTGTACGGTCAGAGAGAAGAGCGTGTGCGACTCTAGCTCTGCCGCACAGTAGATATCCCAAATAGCATTTTACTCCATTTAAGAGTACACATTTAGTTCCCAGGTGTACTTGAAGCATTATTACAGTTCACTCGTGATGTATAAGCTGCATTATTGCGATTAATAACACCTATACCTGTCTAAGGGACTTATAGGAGTGTTGAGTTATACTTTTATACGATTGTTGGTGTTATAATACTCTAACAACTTTACTATCCTTTAGTCAGCCGTCTGACTAAGAGCATTATAGGAGGGTAGAGATACGGCAACCGCTGTTTAACGGCCTACTTGTACGATGATATAGAGCTAGCATTTTAATAGAACACACGTGGTCATTTATAAAGCCAAAGGCTGTTATGTTTACTTGTTTTTGACTCTTATACTAGTATAATATTATAATGCCAATATATTATCAAAAACTGAAAATTATAGATTTCCTCTCAGCCAGTTTTAAATATTTTAAAATGAATATCGCTTTTTTACAGAGGCGCGTGAATATTTTAGCTGTAAATATGTATACATTTCACGATTAAGTTGCATTCCCATAGGCTTTAACATTATTAAGTATTTAAAACATGTTATCAAAAATTTTTATCCATTTGATCCGCTTTCTGATGGCACACACAAAACTAATAAAACTAATGTTAATAAAATAAGAAATAATTTAGGACACACGTGAATTTTAGGTAGCACTGGAGTAACTTTTGTCGGATTTTATAACTCTGAAGGCTGTGTATTTAGCCACTTGTTACTCTTTATTACACTCATGTACGTTGTATGGTTCACACTGCGTCCCATATAGTGCCGTAAGTCAGCCTTAAGTCCGATGTTACTACTTAAACTGCTATTATAATGCTATTATACTGCTAATGTACAGCCATAGTGAACTTAAAGCTGTCTAATTTGTGCCCAAACTGGTTCCATAAGAGCATTATAGCAAGCTATACAGTTCTTATACAGCTGACTTACACAGCTTATGGAGTACATGTGAACAACTAGACATCTTATATAGAACCCCGAATGCCACTTGGGATAGAGATGGTGGACGGTGATGGAAAGATAGTTCACTTTTGTAGACGTTTATTTCTAACTCTTTCTACCACATAAATTGTGTCTAGTGTATTACTGGTGTGTGGCTAGAGCTGACTAACTTTACGATGTACTCGTCGCTGAGCAGTGCTTAGGTGTATGTCAGCGGTAATACGGCGATCTACTAACAGGTACGTTGCTTGTATTGCCGTTTATTCTTTAATCCTTAAAACATTTTTTGAATGAGGGCTTTTCAAAGCGTCATTAATAAAAATACAGTTCCACAAGTTACCGATCGATGGTGCTGACGTCACATAATATCTCAAAATTCACATGACATCACTGTACCTTCTCTGAGATTTAACATTTAAAACGTATGATGACATTTTTTCTCCTTGCAGCGCCATCTATTTTTTGTAATGAAACTTAACTGACAGCTGTCATTGAAAAGCCCTCATTCCCACACTAAGGAAGTGTGGGGTTAAGTGTACACCACATTCACAGACGGCAGTCCGGCGCAGGGTCGATCCACATTTTTCGAACCTGCGAATGCCAAGCGTAGCTGGCAGGTTAGCCCACAGAACAAAAAAGTGGTTTAGCCGTTAAGGAGGAACAAGTTTAGATTTAGAAAATAGTTTTTTCCTGTCTATCTCACAGATTAAAAAGAAAAAAAGATAAGTCTTGTCTGTCTGGAAAATGGTGATTTTGATAGGTTCTGATCATATTCGTTTAACATGTTATTTTTCAAGTAGATGCTGTAGTTTTTAGTTCCAATTAGTTATTTCGGTTAGTCGGTGCTAACTTCTTCTGTACATTATAATTTCCACTCTGCCAGTGAACATTTATTCAGTGTAAATAAAACTTGTACATAAATGAACCGTTTTTCTGGTCTTGGCACCGAGTTCTAAAGAAGTAATATTCAGCAAAGTTTTTTTCCGAAATAATCTGGGTGGAGATCCAATCACAAAGTTTCAAGGCTAGGATCCAGGGACGATATAAGCGACAAACTTTGTTAGCCGTCAGCCTTTTTTGGCATTTTATCCCATGAAAGTTGAGTAGATACGTTAAGTGGCAAGATAACATGGGAAATCACATTGTTATTTAGAACAGTCTTCAGTAAAATATCGACTGCCTCGATAGTCTAGTTGGTCTAGTGGTTAGCACACTACCAAAACAGAAACTTTAAGTTCAATTCCCACTTGAGGCCACCGTATTTGATTTGTACAAATGGCCTCAGTCTGGGGTATTTTCATACCTGTGATGTCCTTGTCCTTACCATAGCACAGGGTATCCTAGTTTGGGACCAGGTCAAGTGATTGTTTTGTGTGGAAGTTATTATTATTATCCACTGCAAGACACACGTCTTCTCTTAGATAGAGACAGAGAGAGAGAGAGAGAGAATGGCCTTAATTACCACGCGTGCCCACCGTGGATTGGCAATTGAAATTATTCCACGTATGAGTACGTATCAGCGCTTAATAAAAATCTTGAAGCGGAAGACGGTCAAGATCGTGACAAAAGTAAAATGCTGGTCTTTGTCCACGCCTCCAGGTTATTGCGTGAGTTTACGTATATTCAAATTTCATACTAAAATTGAGAAGAGATCTATTTTGGCGCGAGTGGAAAGGATAAACAGAGCAGAAGATCACATGAACTGGGTGCTCTAGCAACCGAATGAACCAATTGATTTTATTCCCATACAAGTATTCAACCGGGTTCCAATGGCAGTTGGACATAATATAACTCAGTCTTATTTACACTTATTTCCTTGCTGTACCTCTGTGCTGCCGCCGCCACTTAGAGTAGAATAGAGATAGTTTATTACCAAAACACAATTTTACGATTCCATCTTACTTAACAAGTACATATGGTTGTCAATTTTTAGGGTTCCGTACCCGAAGCGTGCCAAACGGGACCCTATTACTAAGACTTCACTGTCCGTCTGTCTATCTGTCTGTCTGTCACCAGGCTGTATCTCATTAACCGTGATAGATTTTTTTTATTTAGATATAGTTTGATATTTATTTTCCTTATTTTATTAATTTTGTATCTATGCAGATATTGGTTTATATTGTATGTATATTTGTATGTAGATATTATAGTGTCATATTAAAAAATAATGTAGCATTTAAGTAGTAATAATTTTTTGTTTGTGCTTTACGTGCCCTCTTCCCGCTGTTTGTTTAACAACCTAAACGTCAAGGCTGGCTGGAAGAAATTTCTCTTGAAATAAGTCCGCCCTTGCTCATAGTCTAAGACATTCATGTTTTTTTTAAGTGCAAATATTTGTATTTTGTGCAATAAAGTGTAACAAATAGCTATACAGTTGACATTTTCACAGATGATGTATTTCCGTGATTTCAAAAACAAATTATGGTCAATACAAAGGCAAACGTTTACAAACTCCCCTGGTCACTTCAATAGCAGTGGGCGTAATGAAAACCCTTAAAGAAGACAACCCCATTAGAGAACCCCTTTATTGGTGATGGCTGAGACCAATTTTCCGCTTTGCCATAATAGCTTGGTTTGAACAAATTAACTTGTAAATACACATATTCATAGTCCAACTCCTTTTTCTTTGATACTATTCAATACAAAAAATGTATAATCAAAATCAAATCAAATATCTAATAATTATTATCCTAAAGAATAATACCTACATAATACATTAGCATATAAATTTAGTAAACTAAGCTAAGTCCCTATATAAACTCTTCTTTTGGACAATAAACTTTATTCTTTATAAATGTAAACAGAGGCAAATATAATTATGCTAAGCGACGCTAAAAAGGAATGAAAAATTAAGTTATTGTTGTCAATGCTAACTCTGACTACTAAAGACAACAAGAGGCAACCAGATATGTTATGGCTAGACCAACGAATTAGACATAATCTCAACTTAGGTTACAGAATACTTCTCCCGAGCAAATTTTCTAAAGTCTGTAGAGTAAATAGATGTTTAATTAAGCCTGTAAAGTCTTCTTCGACAAGACTATAGATAAACCCTCAGATTAATTCAGTGACTAGCAAATTAAAAGTAACTCTATGTAAAACAGGCCTTCATTAAATCACGATTAAAAAGCAATTAGTCTGCCCCGGGCAGGTTGTGCTAACGAAATATTTAATCGGCCCTCCTGCAAATGGACTGTTGGCGGTTAACGGCTGGTATTTTTGCACGCTTTCATTTAGTGCCACGTGAATGATTATTTAAAATATGTCATTTGAACTAGGGATGTTACGGAGGTGGTTTTATCGGAACCGAATTCGGAATCGGAGTTGTTAAATTTGGCTTGTTGGACCCGAAATCGGTATCGGAATCGGAACCGGAATTGGAACCGGTATCGGAACCGGAATCGGATTCGGAGGCAGCCACTTATGAATTTTGATGAAGCGAAAGAATTTTGTCAGGATCATGGCAAGTGACAATACCCTCCTCCCCTCTCCGAGATATCAGCTCGAGTATATGATTATGTGTATGAGAGTTTGCATGTATTTATGTACCCTATGTACATAAAAATAACGGGATCCTGCCTTTTCGCAGAAAATTGTTACGCTGATTATCACTTGCCAACCAACATTTCACCTATTTTTCACTTTGACAACAAACGATTTACAAATTTTTGTATGGCAACGTTTCATTTGGTAGGATTGTTGTTAAGCTGATTATTATAATGAAACAAAACGTTTTGGGTATTTATTATTTTTCAAATCTTTTACTAGGCCAAACAACTATTAGATGAATAACGTTTCGTCTGTGAAACAGTTCCCATTTCGTAAATAGATGGTTTTGCAAACCTATAGGTTAGGTTAGGTTAGAACTGTGACCAACACACGCACGAGCCGAGCGAGCGAAGCGAGCGTGCCGCGGCAGCGGCCGGCGAGTGCTAGGAAAATTCTATCCATTTTACTAGGTTTTCCTAACCTTTAGGTTATTAATAGCTCAAACCCACATAAGTTACTTAACGAAACTTAATGCAACATTTGGTATACAATAAACAACTGAATGAATATTACGCTAAGTAAAACATACGCTACTTAAAAGTTGGCATTTTGAAAAAATGTCATTATAAAAAGCAAACCAAACAAACAGTTGGCAACTGCGAGGTTGGGAAATAAAAAAAAATAATAAGAAAAGTTGGCAAATGATTATTCCGCAAAATAATATTCTTCGAAACGTTAGTTGCCAAATGAAAATCGGCCAAAAATGTTTCTGCAAAAAGGCAGAGAACCAAAAATAACTCCTTCTTACCCACGGTCCACCTCTTGAGACCACCTGGGTCAACCATGGGATTTTTTCTTTTACAACGGTTTACCTTTGTTCACCTGGATGTTCCTTGGGATTTTTTTTTCCATCGTACAGCTTGACATTGGACGTCTTCAAAATGTGAGGTGAAAAATAGGACCTTTTAAAGTTTTATCAGAGAGACGAATGCTTGTAAAAAAAATTCCCACGGTTCATCCAGGTGGTCTCAGAGTTGGATCATGGGTAAGAAGTGAAAATAACCTGATAATGGAGGTGCATGTAGCACGGACACCAAACTTTGCAAACACGTTTAATTTTGACAGCTAAACATGATCTTTACGAGCTGAAGCTGCAGATAGGATTGCATGAGGTCATTTAATTCAATTCAATTCAAATATTTTTATTCATTGTAAAAACAGAATGTTTACTTAATGAACGTCAAAGTTGTTAGTTTCACAATTAATGGATTATGTGGAGAAGAAGCTAACAAAGAAACTCCACATTTATTCTTTTCAAAACACGTTTTAACTTAATTAACAGAGTTTTCAACTTAAAATATTAGTCATGAATGTGTTGAACACTAGTCACAGTCGTCCTTTAAATAACATTAATCTACTGTTTAATGCCAAACATCTTTGTCTTCTAAATGATCCTTGATGTTGTAGTAAGCCTTTTTGCACAGAATGTGATTCCTCAACAGATATTAGCATGGACAAGTAACTTTGCAGACCAAAGGGGGCACTGCAGGGCGGAGTCAAGTAGAGATATTTGATATTATCTCTACTTGACATCTCCACGGCTTTCTGAGGAAAAGGTTCTTGACAGTCTGACAGATGGACAATGATCCTGTTTAATACATAGGTATGAGGTACGGAACCCCTCAAATGACACCCATGCAGTTTGGTTTTAAATTTCTCACGCTTCTATTTAATTTCAAATATACGAGTATGTTTAGTTAGAATGTTACAAGCCCAATATGAATGACTTGATATGAACTTACTTCTTTGAAATTTTACATGATTGTTATATAAATAAATAAATAAAACTTACCAAATTGCACATCTAGTACTTTAAGAACCTTCATGAGATTTCTTCTTAACTGAGATGCCGACAATCTCGTGTTCTCACGTGTAAACTAGAGATCTTAACAATTTTCAAGTACAAAAGTCATAAATACACCTCGAACAATTCGCAATGTAAAGTTTGGTCAAGGGTCATATTTTTTATTTTTTACGAAAGTAGACATAATTTGTTAGGACTAATTTAATTTTTGTTTTTCTAAATTATTGTTAAGCAACTTAAAAAATTAAAAATAAAATTCACTCCTCGTGACGTCTTGAAATCCACAGTAAATTGAACGTGCCTAAACAATAGCTATCGAATACGCTACTTTTTTTATAACATGCTTACCAATAATATCAAAAGTAATCGACTGCATAGATTGCATTTGTAATTACTAATTACATAACCGCTGCTTTCAAACTACCCAGATTTCAGCGTGTATATATAAGATTTCTTTGAACCCAACCCTCCAAGTAAGAGGCACTGTTTTTGTAATAATTTTTTTTTCTTCTTTTCTTCAACTTCTACCTTTTCGCCCCATCTTCGTCCTCTTCGTCATCTACTTCCTCAGTCCCATCGTTTGTGGCGCACAGCCTAGATAGATGAAATAATAATTCAGAACTCTGTAGAGCCTGGAGCATGATTGAGCGTACTAGCCACACTGTTACCTTTTATGATGACGAATAATGCCCCCATTAGTGAACGTTTTGTAGAGATTTTACGATTCTAAATATTTATTTAGTTGAACGCTTACGTCTGCTTAATAGGCTGCTCAGGATAACTTATAACGTATTTTTTTGAAAGATATACACAGATTTTTTCACGTAATCTCGTATTCAAAATTAAACAACTAAAGTGGAAAGACATTTCTCGTTTTCTGTTCTCACTTATAAAAAATAAAAATTTTTGACAGCCTGCACTTTACGCTTGGTTTTGTCATTATCATCTAAAGTGTGGTTTATACGAAGCCAATGCGCTGGCACCAGTTCTACAGACAAGCCACCGCTGGCTTGGCTCGTGTTGTTTAGATGAATGAAATTTGAAAAACAAAAGCATTTGGCTGGCATGGAGGTTGAGGGGCTAGCGGGCGGAGGTCACTGGCTTGAAAAATAGACGGTCGCTCTATTCTCGCCAGCACTGTCAGCCAGCGCTGGCTCGCCATGAAAAACTGTTTATACAGGGCCAATACTGGCAGCCAGCGATGGCTTCCTATAAACGAAAATTAATAAAGGAGATTTTTGACGCGTCGTAATAATATTCCTTGGTTGGGATAATGAGGGTAGGCGTTTGTCCACGAAAAAAGATGCTCTTACACGCGCGAAGGGATAATTTTAGACTTTAATCTTTAAACTTTGCCTTGGTAGACGTAGTGATTGCTTCCGGCAGTGACACTTGTGACATCAAGGTCCGGTGACGTCATGGACACTTTTGATCAAGTTAACGTTCTTTAGCTGTCCCGTAAAAATTGTCACGAACGCTGCCATAGTTAATACTGTTCTTTACTGGCAATAAAACTGACACCGTGGGTAAAGTCAACGGCCTAATTTTTACTAAGAATACCTGTGGTTTTTACTCAGCAGCAAGAAGCGACTGTCTTTCCTGACATTGAAAGCGAGAGTCATGAGCAGGGCCAATCAAAGACACATATTATCTTAGCAGATTGCGGCCAGCTACAACAGCATCCTGAGCCTGATAGCAGTCCAAAAAACACCGAGTGAAAGTCATAAAGCCGACTTGAAGTCTTGTTCTAAGTGGGCTAGAACTTCTATTCGATAGATGTTCAGACGACAGTAGGTCAACTTTTACATCTTTGTTGCAAAGCCGCCCTTAACGAAACTAACTACAGTGCACATAGGTATGCAAAGGTTGATGAGCTGTCGACTGTACCTAATTTGAAAATAATAATGATAATTTTGAGTAAAACGAAAAAATTGCGAAAACGGAAAGTAGTTCAAATGTTACTTAATTTAATTATATTATAATAAGAGACATAGATACTTACTGTCCACGTTTAACCTGTTAACAATTAGCTGAGAATTAAAAAAAAAATGTACAAAGTGCAAAGTAGTACTAAGAAAACGACGTAGAGCATATTCCTCAGCACAGCGCAGCAAAGATTACGTAGAACCTGTTTTTGATACATATTATTTATTTTATTTATTTAATAGAAATCCACAGCAATACAATTACAGTAAACAATAGGTTCTTAAAAATCTTCACATGCAGGCAATGATGGATTTCACTATGTAGGTTAGAAAATTATATTTTACTTATTTTAACTAATTCTAATAATGTATGCTATTATATTGAATCTAGGTACATGAAGATCATTCTCGGCCATCCAAGGGCAGAAACTTAATTAATGAAATTGATAATAATTACGTTTTAGTTTCAAACTAATACAAAAGATAATCATGTCTGTTTCTCCGTGTCTCCGTGTCTACGTATCTCCTTAACCACTTGTGACACAATAACGTCAAAAACTTAAAAAAGGAAAAGCAGGTTTTCAATTTAAAACATACATTTTTCGGTTTGTATAAGCCTATTATAAAGCCACGGATACATTGCCCTGGGTGATTTGAAACATGATTATCAATCAGTGCTAAATTGAGTGGCTTATTAGAGGCGATTCGAGCCGAAACGGGCCAAATCACATCGTATTTGTCCCGTGCGTGATTTGGCTCAGCGCATCGCTGATGAACCCAGTTTCGTTGTCGAAATACAGCGTGACCTCTAAAATGTGCAATTTATGAAATACCTTAATTAGAGTAGGTAATTTAAACAACTTTACTTCTGCGAGTTTCGAATTTTAATGTTCAACATTACATTTTCTCAATATTTTTTTAGTATATTTTACGGTTTTTCTGCTTTTTAATTGGCGCTGTTTGATATTTAATGCACGACCTCGTGGCGCAGTGGTAGTGCATCTGCATACCATGCGAGAGGTCCCGGGTTCGAATCCCGGCTGGGGACAAAAAAAAAACCCCAGGTCTTGGATGTTTACATGTTTGTGATGTCATTGTTTCTGGTTCCCACGACACAGGGTATCCTAGTGTGGGGCCAGAACCAATGTATGTGCCTGTATGTAAATGTTTATATTTATGTTTATGTTTATGTTTATGTTTATGTTTATGTTTATGTTTATGTTTATGTTTATGTTTATGTTTAATAGCATACTTGTTTCATAGAATGGTATTTTTTCTATGTAGCGCATGATTCACCGTGGTTGCGACATTGGTGCTCCACGTAAAGCGCGAATGTAAAAAGTTAAGTAACTGTGAAGGAAAACATCGTAAGGAAACCTCAGAGCTTTAGGTGTTCACATACCTCAGCGCTTAAAATTGCCAATCCACGATGGGCATCCGCGGCAGCCCAGTATGACAAGAAAACCTCCCACTGTAGGACACAGGCCTTCTCTCAGAGAGAGAGTATGGGCTTAATAACCACGCGCACCCACCGCGAATTGGCGATTTCGAGCGCTGAGGTATGTGAATAGCTGTTGCCAAGTGGTATTGCTACTACAAGTTCACAAATGTACATAACTTAGAAAATAAAGTCACAGCTACATGCCCGCACTGGGAATCGAACCTAGGTCTCTCGCTTCAGAGTCCAGTGTTCTACCCACTAGGCTACCAACGCCACCGTAAAGAAAACCTTGATTTGCATAATTGCGCATGGTTGCGGTAAATTTTTATTGCCGGCTAATTTCAGCGATTCGGCTCAGTGAGGCTTAATGTGGATAAATCTTTACGATTGACCTGTGACGTCACTACCCCGAACAGACAAATGCACACCTGAGACGCCTGATCAGACATGCCTACACCCATTGGGTAACCGAATAAGAGACGGCCTAGGCTCACCTGGAAAAGATCCATAGCCCAAGAGCCCAAGTCGATCGGCACTAGCTGGCCTGAATTCGAAGCTTCGCCACCGAAGAAGTAAAGTGAAAAACTGACAAATACATTAAACTAATAATGTGTAGTGCTTACGAAAGTTTTAGTTAAAAAATTAATATCTTCGGAAGTTCCGGATAATTCGAAATATGTCTATTGAAAGTGACCATTTGTCGTAAAAAACTTTGCAACGCTAGTTTTGCATGCGACAATAAGTTGTCGTGACTATTCGACATAATGTTTTGTAGACTTGTTGTTAATTCACAAATTTAATACGTGCTAACAGTATTAAAAAAAAACCGGATAAGTGCGAATATGACCCGCGCCTTGTTTATACAGAAAAAATGTGTACATTATTATGTATTCGACATTCAGAAAAAAACTTTCCCGCATACGTTAAAATAAATATCAAAAATCTGCATTCTGTGTCTAAAGTGCCTCTCATATTCTGGCTTCACGTGACTTGACTGCGTTTGCGTTTCTGTGTTTTTTAATTCTATGCCATATAATCTTTGACAAGGGCAGCACAGGCGGGGAAGAAAATGACAGGTCTTAGCAGTAATGGAGCGTAACATTATCTTCGTTACGAGTAAGCCCAGCCATTTGTTTTGCTTGCAGTGTAACTAGGTCAGCTTCGAGCTGCAGAGGATGTACAGTGAGTGCCGCAACTGTCACACTTTTAAGTGCACTCGAAATTATACATTACGTACAGAAAAAGTGTTTAAGGGTAATTAAGTTAAGGTTAAAATTACAAGTAGTCTAAATGCATGCTAGGTACACAAGTTTAGGGTCATAGGGTAGGTAAGATCTGTAATGTATGTAAAATTTGGTAAATGTGTCTGTAACCTGTTTTGTGTTCTAAATAAAATAAAAGTAAAAAAAAAGAAAGTAATACCCTGAGCTAACGCGATAGGTGGGACTGACCGATAACGGCCTAAGTCGAATTTGCGTAAGTAGGAGCATAATTTCACATATCGTCGATCGGAATCTAAAACCGCGAACGTGACTTTTACAATAAAAACTTTAGAAATCATACCTTCGCACACATACCAAAAATTCGAAATAATGGTTTTTAGACAAACTTAAACCGTGATAGCGTAGAAACCATTATTTCCACATTTTTGTATGTGTAAAATTTTATAACTGTCACGTTTGCGGTTTTGGATGCCGAACGACGATATAGAAAGATAGATAGGTACATAGATCTTGTTGGACTCTTGTTGCTATGTTATGCGTTGAATCTGTGCGGATAGTCCGAACGAATATTAGCCCAATATTAGCATGGGGCAGTAAATGTATAATCGATAAAAGAGAGGTGTATGACGCTCAAACAAAAGAAAAATCAACAAGATTAGCAAATCGCGTAACTCCTTAGGACTTTATTGTTTAAAAAACTAAAGTCATCAACAAATTTCAATAAAAAGATAGATAATATCAATACATCAAATAATTATAGCAATTCATAAAACCTGCCGCTTGGTACTTAGGGTCAAACGAGTAGGCTAAAAACGGCCGTTTCTTGGCAATTATGCTCTTAGCACCAGAGGTGGGGGATAAATGAAGTTCAATAATAACAAATATTTTTGTTCACTATAAAAAATTATGTGTACTCAATGAACGTCAAAGTTTCACAACAATGTGGACAAGAAGACTCTACATTTTCTGTTTTCAAAAAGTTCGTAAACGTAGATGAAACCGAAATAACTGACAAGTAGTTCTTAAAACGGATTAACCCCCGATTTCTTGAAAAATCTGTTAATTGTTAAGCGGCGGCTTAGTGGCGCTAAGTCTCCGTTATGGGACTGTAACTCCTGTATACAATGACTTTGTAAAAATGGATGTAGTGAGGAAGAAATGTCACATGGCCAGACCCGTTGTCCGCCTAAGTCTAGAACAAATAAATCTGATAAGGGCCAGCTCTTACTTCATTCGGACTTTCGGTACTTACTTTATTTTACGGCCTCTACCCCTCTACCCTCAACGTTATTGTGTTCAAATTGCGTCACAATTAAATGCAATAAGTTTGAAATAATATCATTAATAATATAGCCTTTTATTTGACAAATTTCCTAAAATATCTCTTAACTATTAGTATCTATTTATGTGAATATTTAAACTCATAACAAAAAACTACTTTTAAATTAATTTTTGTTTCAATAAATAAGATTATATAACATTTCGTGCATTCATTAAATAGATTTTATTGATTGTTCTTACACAATCAATAAAATCTATTTAAGTTTCATGCATGCATCGACAAAATTATGTACTTTAATCCGCCATTTCATTAAATTCAAATAATACATTTAAATAATTTTTTGTTTCAATAAATAAGATTATATAACATTTCGTGCATTCATTAAATAGATTTTATTGATTGTTCTTACACAATCAATATTCATTTAATTCAGATAATACATATATATATTGGCAATCAACGACTCCAAAATTTCGAGGAAATATTTTTTTTATTAGGATCACGCCGTATTATGGTATTCACCTGGTTGTGCAATAAAGTGTTCTCTATCTATCTATCTATGGCGAGGAAGAAAATAAGTGTTGCATAGAATAACTTTCATAGTGGAAAGATTGCCAAAAATTGGCTTTCTATAGAAGAAATGCCACAGGGGATCGATGAACTATTCGCATGCGAGACACACCCAAAGTTGCTCTGTCCCGCGGCAATCTGCCGTTTGTACTGCGATGGAAGAAATTTCCAAAGGGTTTTGTGCACGCAAGACTTGCGCATTCGAATTATAGAATTATTCGGATAGAACGAATTATAAGCTGCCAATTGTACTGTGTAAATTTCCAATTTTTTATGTCATGTGCCCTGGTGTAGGTATAATAAATAATATTGTTATCTTATTTTATGAATACAATATTCACTTACATAACATAAGCAGCCTATATACGTCTCACTGTAGGGCACAGGCCTTCTCTCAGGGAGAGAGTATGAGCTTAATCACCACGCGTGCCCACCGCGGATTGGCGATGTCAAGGGATTAGGCTACATAACTTAGAAAACAAAGTCATAGGTACATGCCCGTACTGGGAATCGAACCTGGGTCTCTCGCTTCTAAGTTCAATGTTTTATCCACTAGACTACCACCGCCTTTTCGCTTAATAATATATAATACTATTAATACTACTTATATACAATATTTGCTTGCAAATGGCATAAGAAAATATGTTACTAGTTGAATAAAATTTGTTTTTTGAATAAATTTTGTAAGCTGCATTAACGCGAATAACCTACGTTATTATAGTAGATATACATTATAAATTACATTATTTGAATTGTACATACAGTATTCGTCGAAAACGCATAGGTACAATTTACCAATGCATGTAGAGACTGCTGCGTAGGCAGGTGTTTTTGAATCAAAATATGCGAAATATAGATTCAATTGTTGCTTTCGGAGACCGAATGAACTGGCACTTTACACGCACTATATATCACTTAATTATTATTCGAATATTATTGGCTATGTGTACGACAGCAGCACTTTCTGGCGACTAAAGTTTTTCGGGAGAACTAAATTATATATTTTTTATTTTTTTTTTTATTTTTATTTATTGAAAGAAAACAAACAATTGTACAATATGGTTAAATACATAGAATAATTACTTTTACACTATGTAATTGCACAACCAGCAGCGTTTTCTATAGACTAAATCAAAGACATAAAAGAGAAAAGCTCATAGCTATATCGATTTCTAAGAGGTAATTTCTACAACTGTGTAAAGTTTCACAATAATACTTCAACATATGTAGGTATATAATGACGATCCAGGTACAATAAGCCCGGTTTTGATAAATGAATATTAAAGCGTATACCTTATTTAATGTTTTTCAGCCCAGAAATTATAAATTAAATAGCATTTTTTTAACTAGGCTGTCCTTTAGTTTCTTGCCAAATGCCTCCTCTTCAGCTCTCCACTCCTCCTTGTCGCTGTCCCTTGTCACTATTCCTTGTCACACAGGCTGAAAGATCGTGAGGTCTGCCTGCCATATCCGTCTTGGTCGTGCAAGTTTACTGAATCCGGAATATGAGAATCAAAACAAATTATTTCGCATTTTCATTTTCTGCCAAAGCGTGCGTTGTTTCGGATATTTGAACATTCGAATATTTTTTAAAACCTATTTATTTGCTAAAAATATCAACCATGCCGGGATTTGAACCCGCGACCTCTGGCTAACGGTTTAGGTTAGGTTTCACATCGGAATTATATGTAATTGAATGTAAATAATTATAAATGTATAGAATCGGAATTGTGTAAGAGAATGCTAGAAGATGTTTGATAGTTAGTGCTCAGTTAAAATATTGTAACATTTTGGTTTAACTACTGTCATGTTGCAATATTTATGTAAATAAAAATGAAAAATGAGTATCGCTGTACCTACATGAATTTTAAGCCTTTAAATAGGTTTTTAGAAATTGTCCTCAGCACAATACAATAATACAATACAATGTCTTTATTTGTCAAATATGGGTGTTTACATGCAGATGATTACAATTATATTTTACGTTCGCCATATTTTGCCTCGCGGCGTACAAATATCGGTGTTCTTAAATCTAGATTCGTGCGTTAATATTAAACGTCAAACAATGGAAAAAATATTACAATGTCATTCATAATTTAAAATTGTCCTAAATAATACAATTTCATCGATATTAACAGGTATTTAGTCGATAAATTAATGTTGCCATATTAATGCAAAAAGTTATTTCGAGAAAAAATCTTCTATCTTATAATAGCATTTATCGCATAACAGTTTATACAAACTCCGTTTGAATTCAGTTAAATTTAGTAATTTTAGACATGTTGGGATACGATTAAAAATTTTTGGCGCCATGCAAAAAATACTTTTTGTCATTAGTGTAGTTTTGGCAGCCTGTAATCTTAGCCTAGTTGGGTCGCGCTGACTATGGTGGCGACTGTCTGCCAGATCAGTGCAACAAAAAATAAAAAAGAAAACAATATATTCGAATATTTTTTGTAACTAATGTCCATCACCATTACCTACCGCACTTCAAGACTCCTCAATACCCCCAGGACTTGAAAACGGCACTCTTATACACCCTTATATGTACACTATAAGTACTCAGAAATAGTACATAATATTTAATTTCATTCACGTGGAGGTATTAGGCACCTATTTGGTTTCAAATTAAACTGTATATGTACCAGTTGTACCCGGCACTGGTTTCCATGAACCTATTATTGCTTTTTTGTTAACTTAATACAAAGTGTTTGTCTAAGGTCCAATAAAACTTTAGAGGGTTATTCTACTCATTAATACAAAGATTTTTTTTCATGAGAACCACCCCAAAATATTGAACGGTGTTTTGATATTTGTATTTTAATACTGGGTTGAATATAACCACTAAAGCAAATATCAACATTATGTAGTAGGTATACCTACTATTCCATGTGGTGCCAGATTAAGAATAGCGTCACTCTATTTCATTCCGTGAACGTCGTAAAAGGCGACTAAGGAAATCAATTAGCAGGAGACGGGCAGCAGCGTCTTCCTGAGATTCCAACCGCATACTGCGATCGCCAACCCGCCTGCCAAGCGTGGCGATTATGGCAAAACCCCTCATGGTTATGAAAACCACGAAGGAGGCCTATGTCCTGCAGTGGGCGTCAAATGGCTGATGATGATCATGATGATGATACCTACAGTTGCTTTTTCGATATATCGGAGTGACCAAAAATAAAAGTCGTTTGGTAGCTTAGGCCGGCCACATAAAGTCGGAATTATTCCGTTTCGGAATTTCGATTCGGGATTCCGAACGCAGTAAATACCACGTACTCGTACATACGGCAATTTTTCGTTCGAAATTTTGTGCCATATGTATGTGGCCAGTCCATAAGTTTGTATGAATTTAGATTAGATGAATACTCTTTATTGCACACCATTCATTACCAAGATACATGAAAAATCATAAATATGTAAGTTATATAGTGCACAAATGGCGGTTTCATCGCTAAAAGCTATCTCTTCCATACAACGTTACTTATTTTACTGCGTTCGGAATCCCGAATCGAAATTCCGACTGTATGTGGTCGGCGTAAAACTTAAGTTTTTAAGGACTTTTCAGAAATACTCGGATCAGTCTGATCAACGCTTCGTGCAGAGCATTAAGAAAAAGTGTGTGAGAAGTATTATCCAAGAAAATTTTTCGTAATAATTATGGTAAAACATATTGCGACAACGATTTTGTCGTGTCGGTTTACTTATGTGTCAGGCAACTTCTTAGCCTCGATAAGTTGGACGATATTTGTAAAAAAACTGTAAAAGTTTTAAATGTGAACAAATAAAAAGATAATAATAAAGTTGGTATAAAAAAAACTTTGGCCTTTGCATCTTCACTCACACTAGATAGGTGAAGGGACCGCTCGGACGCTGCAGTGCCTGGGATATTATTTGTTTAGATGGAGTAGGCTGCCCAGCACCTATACAATTCTGACAGCTTAGGAGGCCTAACCCACAGGAAAGACTAGTCAATACGTGCGGAGCCAACCAATCCGCGGGTTTCCTCACGATGTTTCCTTCACAGTTAGCATGTATTATGGCTACTACAAATTCGTACGTACCTTTGAAAACAAACGAAGTGATAGGTACATGCCCGCACTGGGAATCGAACCCGAGTCTCTCGCTTCCTACTGAGCTTGGTAGCCCGTAATCTCGACAAGTTGGTATAATGCTTATGCAAACGGAATAAAATGCAATTTTCATAAATGGCCTCAACTGCCAACCTGCCAGAAAAATCTCTTTCACTCGCGAAGCCAACGGTAACTCAGTTTTTACTAACGGTCTACGCTAATTCAATATGTAATTTTAAAGTTGACCGAAGGCCCATTGACATAGTTTAGTCTCGGTTCGATTCTTGTGATGGGTTTTTACTCGAACCAATTAAACCTCATTGCATAACATACATAAGCAGCCTATATTTGTCCCACTGTAGGGCACAGGCCTTCTCTCAGGGAGAGAGTGGGCTAAATGCAGAAGAAGAAGAAGAAAAAACATTTATTATAAAAAGAGTACAAAAATAATCACCACGCGTGCCAACGCGGATTGGTGAATTCAAGCGCTGAGGTATAGCTCAGGCACTCCGGTTTCCTCAAGATGTTTTCCTTCACGGTGAGCGAGTGGTATTGCTACAGGTCATAGGTCCATGCCCGCACTGGGAATCGAACCTGGGTCTCATTAAACCTCATTAAAATGTTTTATAAAGTTTCTTTGAAACATACATGTAAGGTTTGAAACTTAATCATATTTAAATATCACAATCATCAATCTCTGGTCCCAAGACAACTTGTGACACGGCAATCACGCTAGGACATCACAAACATGGAAAAAGACCGAGTCTGGTGACTCCCAGCGGGAATTTAACGCACTACCTCTGGAATGGTAGTCGGCCGTGGTGGTAATGAACTTTAAAATACTTTTACCTTTTTAGAGTGTTTTCGAATGAATATTGATGAAGCGAAAGAGGTCTGTCATGATCGTGGCAAGGTTCAAACCCTGGTCTCTGCCTGCCCCTCCGGGATCTAGACGTGAGTTTATGTAATATATTGTATGTATACAATTTTTTTTATATTCACGTGGACGAGCGCTTAGGCCAACTCTCCCATGATAAAGGAGGCACGAAACTTAGTATTCCAACTGAGTCAGCCCAACTAACAATGTTTTCCAACCGACGTCCGCGCTCCGAGTGCCGGGAACCTTTTTATTTCTTTCTACCCGCAGAGAATATTGTGAGCCAAGAGAACCGAGGCTGATTCTTCTGCTAGTGACACTTGGAGAATTGACGCAGAGTGAGTACGCGAGCGTGTTAGGCCAGGCGCGCACAACCGGAATGGCTTTTCTGAATTTTAGAAAGGGGATAAAACTGACATTTGCATTAAGAAAATATATTTTATCTACACTCATATCATAATCTTCAAATTAAGAATTCAAAGGTAAACACATATTGACAGGCTTTAAACAATACATAACTTTAAAGAAAATTAAAAAAAAAAGTGTAATATAAAGTTACATTAAAGGTCAGATTTTTCACTTTATGTTACAGTTTTTTTTTAAAGTGTTGCTGTGATCACGGAACAAAACTTAAGTTTTTTTTTTAATGTCAAAAGTTGACTCTATAAAAAACCTAATTTCATTTTCGTGGTACCAAAAGTGCAACTAAAAATACCTAAAATTGCGGGCGCAAAACTGAGTGCAGACGATTGAATGTCAAGATACTTTTGTTGAAATTGCGCCATTTTGTTTCAAAAATTTCATTATGAGTGTAGATAAAGTAGTGTATGAGACTGCACATAACTTGGTATTAAAACACTCGCGAATGCTATTAAAAAACTCGCTCGTGTTTTAATAACCCTCATTATGTGACAGTCACATAAACTACTATTAGTTTCCATCGGAGGCGCTAGTAAGCTCGCTCGCTCTTTAAAGAAAACTATTGAACAGATACTTACCGCCATTTAATTTATAAATCTAATTTTTAACCGACTTAAAAAAAGGAACAGGTTCTCAATTTGACGCGTATATTCCTTTTATTTGGCTATGTTCTCGCATAACTCCGTCAAATCTTAACCGATTTCGACAATATTTTTTTATGTGGTTTAAATTACGTGTTGCACTAGGTAGGTACCTAAGTAAATGACACGCACAAGCCTTTATGCATGACTCGGAAATTTGTGCTTTTCTTTATATTTCTGCATTTTAACTTGCACTCGTTTGTGTAGGAACTGTAAGCAAAATTAGCACGTTAAAACAGACAGGTTGACATTATTGATCGTTTTACTAATGCAGAGCATAATATTTCTCTTCCAGGAAGAGAAAGAGAGTGTTTAGATAGATGGAATGATCTTTATTGTATGTACACCAGGAATTACATATGAGAATTAAACAATACTATAGTACAGTACAATTGGCGGCCTTATTACTAAAAGTAATTTCTTCCAGACAACCATTAGAGAGAGGGTGACAGGTCGTAAAGATTTATTATCTCCTCAATTATCAGTTTTCACGAGACATTTCTAACTCTGAGGAAGCCTGTAGGGCCCCTGTATTACAGAACTACAATTCATGGTTTATCATGACAATTCGTGGGATTGCATAGCCGATTAATTTGCTGATTAATTTATAGGAAAATTAATTGTACTAATCGGCTGCGCAGTGTACATCGAGTGTTATAACTGACTATGAATTTTAATTTTATAAAACGCGGATCAATTAACTCTAGTCTCTTAATAAACTTTTTTTTCATTTATTGCGTGTTACATCATTTTATGGACGCAACGCCTTGTATATTTTAAATCATACATATTGAAGCCTGCCTTTTGTAGTATCTTTTACCTGGTTGTGCAATAGTGTTCTCTATTTATCTATCTGTCTATGTATTGAGTAAAAGTAAAGTATATACGCCACTTTGTCAAATAAAATATGTATCACGCCACGGAATGTGAAACGTGACATGTACCATATGTGATACATAGCGCACCGTTTTATATTAGAGAGTTATTGAAATAACGTAAAACGTGTAAACGGTTTATTCGTATTAAAACGTAAAAAACATTTATATCAATAAATTAATAATGTAGCCTACATAGGTCCTACTGTAGCGCACAAGCCTTCTCTCAGAGAGAGAGAGAGAGAGAGATATATATATATTTATATATAGTATGGGCTTAATTACCACGCATGCCCACCGCGGATTAGGTATGTGAACACCTCGGGATGTCAGGTTTCCTTATGGTGTTTTCCTTCTCAACTAGAAAGCGGTATTGCTCCGCAAATGCACAAATGTACGTAACTTAGAAAACAAAGTCATTGGTACGTGCTGAAGTTCGAACTCACGACCTCTTGAATGGGAAGGCAACGTTCTACCGACCGCGCTACCATCGATAAATAAAAGTATTAAAAAGTAGTATTAAATAATTTTATATATATTATCTTTTTTATAGCTCGGGGTAGGTAACTGAAAACCACTTCGAAGCCATAGGTACTGGAGTTGTGTTTTGATGTGTAGTGCAGATATGGAGCAGTAACAGAACAGAGACAAGAAATCATTGAGTAAATTGATGTTCTGTTTATTCAAGTCTGCCTAGTTGCTCCAGTGGTAACAAACTTGACTACTAAGCCACAGATCGCAGGTTCGAAAACCGCCGTACTTAGCCTCTAAGTATATTTGTGTGTTTGAGATGTCCTTTCTTGGTTACCATAGCGCAGGGCATCCTAGTTTGGTATCAGGACAAGTGATTGTCATTAGTTGTCAGTATGAATGGTTCGTGTTGGAGCCATCGCCAACGATGACTTTTATAGGCGCTTTTGAATCGCCTTTTGTGACATTTTTGAGAAGTGATGCAAACGCGCTGTAGCCAACAATAAAGATTAAACAAGCCACCCGATGCCACCCGACGCAACCTATGACTTACTTATATAGTTGCGTCGGATGTCCCTAATGTGATTCTGATCATAGAAAATTTGAATCAACACGCGTCGCGTTGGGTCGGGTCGCATCGCGTTTCAATAATCTGTTTCCGCCTTAAACGAAAGCCATGTGCATACGTGGGTGAATCCCGTTTGAATCGAGTTGGAAAGACGCCGTGGGCGATTGGTATAATTACTTGTTATCACTCGCACAGACAGGTACGTAGATTCGAGGACAATGTGTACAGTTGAATCTCAATAAATTTGGTACGTCGTTTATGGTCAATCGCATGCTAAGAGTTAGAGCGAAGATGCCGGCTATCACTGGAATAAAGGTTTTTTTCATATAGTAAATCAATGAAAAATGTGAGGCGTCATTTAAAAAAAAAAAAACGGCCAAGTGTGAGTCGGACTCGCGCACCGAGGGTTCCTTACACGGGCTTGACCGTTTTTTATTATTTGTCGTTAGAATATATAATAATTCCCACAATCACGCCAAGTTTGATGCCTGTATGTATTACTGTTTTTATGATAGAGCATCAACAAAAAAAAACACGTTTGTTGTATGGAAAACCCTCGTATTTTTTATTATTTTTTAGGTGATCCGTCGAAATAAAACATAGTCTGTACACTAATTTCAACTGGCTACCTATTACTGTTCCAAAGATAGAGCCCTTCAAAGGTCGGACAGACGGACAAACAGACAGACAACGGAGGCAAAGTATTAGGGCCCTGTTTGGCACCCACCGGGTACGGAACACTAAAAACACGATTCCTCTAAAGCACTCTTCGGAGGCAGTTATTTTTAGTTCATTTATTCAACGTTATAAAAACCTACCAAACTGTGAATACAGTTTGTTGGTACCATTTAATCTGTGGTTACGTCTTTTCCTTGTAAAATCTCCACCACAGACTATTCTAATCGGCATTTATCGAGTGTTTTAATGAATCTTGTTTTTAAAAATAATAGCCCGTTATCAGTTTGGTCAAAATTTGGTAAATATAAATATCGTTGACAAAGCCCCTGCCATATTTATACGTGCTAAAAAATACCCCATTATAAGGAATAATAGTCACACAGATTTTTCTCTACAACTAAATAAGTTTTGTTATAATTGGAGTCCCTTATGATTCACCTGCAAAATCGAAAAAACTTTTGTAATGGCTGTTTACAATAGAGCCGGATGCTCGGGGGACCAACGACATCAGTTGGTCTCTTCGGGTGTCCACCATCAACCAACGCCTGTTGATCTACGACGCGACTTCGTGAAACAGACATCACCGACGGTGCCGACATGACCAAAATGTACGGGCAGACAGGAGAGCGTGTGCGACTCTCGCTCTGCCGCACAGTAGAGACGATTGACGGCTCTCGCTCTGCCGCACAGTAGAGACGATTGACGGTGATGGAAAGATGGTTCGGCTTGTAGACTTTTATTTGTACTTGTTTCTACCACATTTATTGACGTTGTTAGTTTGATACTGGTGAGTGGCTCGAGCCGACTAACGTTACAATGTTCTCGCCCCGTAAGCTGAGCATTGCTTTGGGCTATGTTAGCGATTCGGCGACCAGCGGGTTCATTATGTAATTTTCACCACGTATTTTCATACTTCAAAAAAAGTCATGTAATATTTAAAACCGCATTACAGATGAGCCATAATACATGGGAAAGGTACAGTGGAAATAGCCCTGCTAACAGATGGACACAGTTCTAATTTTTTGTGAGTTGTTCTATGCCTTGCATGGATTTAATACAATGTCACCAAAATGTACTTTTGAAGCCTTTTGCCATTTATTTAAGTTGAATTCCGGAATCCAAGGAACCTGCTTTATTGCATAGTCCGTATTAGTTTTAGTCGCTGTTCGCGACCGCCACTTCTCACCAACTGTGTGCCATGCCGGAGGGCGTGGGTTCGATTCCCACTGAGGACCACCGCCTCAGTCTAAGTGTATTTCCGTGTTTGGGATGTCCTTACCTGGTTACTATCGATAGATAGATAGATATAATATTCTTTATTGTACACAGAGATTGCATTAACAGAAATTCAATAAATCGCTGTACAATTGGCGGCGTTATTACTACAAGCAATTTCTTCCAGGCAACCATAGACGAAGACAAGAAAGAAATAGTAGACTATAGTACAGGGTATCCTAGTTTAGGACCAGAACAAGTGGTTGTGTTGCTTACAAGTTATTAAGTTGTATAAATACGATCACTGCCAATACTCACAAAATAAAAACAACTCCTTTTTTGTTGTTTTCTGAACAACACCTAAGTCCATTGTTGTAAGATTATAAATCATCGGAAAGTTAATTGAATTCTGCTGCGCAAAATCAATTACCGAGATGTAATCATTAATCAATTGCCTTGCAGGTAATGTTTGTGTAAAACACAATGAAGTGTGTGTGTTTGAGTAAGTACTACACAGTAGAAAAGATTTTATGGCATGACATGGCACAGGCCTTCTTTCAAGACAATTGTACCCATAGGAATGCCCTATATTCAGGAGGTCGCAGGTTCGAACCCCGGCGTGTCCGCATTCACGAATGACTTTTTTTTCTAAAAGCCAGTTTCTGAATTGAGAATTTCGCTAAGTAAATAGTTAACTGTAGTGTTATCTCTTCGAATTCCACGGAAAAGTGCGTGACAGAACGTTACTTAAGTATTTACTTAGTGTAATTCTCAATTCGGAAACCGGAAAATAGATAGAAAATAGTAAAGGAAAATATCGTGAGGAATTTTAAGTACTTGAGGTGTTCACATACCTCAAGCTTGAAATCGCTAATCCACGACAGTGGAAAGTATACAGCCTGCGTTTTTGTAATTTAAAATTACTATCTAATCAACCCGTAAGCAGAGCCCACTGATGGGCAGGTGCTATTCCGAGCTACGTTGCACGCTGCAACTGCTGACAGCACGTGCAGCGACTGCACGCAGTTGGCTGCAGCTGCGTGTCTGATTTGTATGTATTCCGAAGAAATAACTTCCGAACGCGACGGCGGCAGCACGTGCAGTCGACGGCCACAAACATCGCGACTAGATACAGTCGCTGCACGTGCTGTCGGTTCTTGCAGCGTGAGGCGTGGCTCGGAAGAGCACCTGCCCATCAGTGGGCTCTGCTTATGGGGTGACCAGATAGATATATGTTAATTCTGAATTATAAAAATGTAGCCTATATACGTCCGAATGTCAGCAGTTGCAGCATGCAGCGCGGCTCCCTCTTCTCTTTTACGCCAACACATCCAACCCCTTACCAGTAAAAAATTATATGAAACTTAAAAATTTGTAATGCTTTAGGCCGTTGCGTTGAGCAGCAGCACATATATCAGCGCTACGTGAGGCGGTTCTCCCGTCGTCCGCGCCGTGCACCCGCGCAACGCAGCGGACGGCCTTATGATCGCGTTCACATGCGTTATTTATGGGTCTTCTTCTTATGCTGGCTTCTCGCGGCGCGCGATATTGGGTTCACAAGTCGCGCCGTGCCAGCTCGCGCCTACGCGCCGTGTGAAGGTAATGGCTCGAGGCGAAGCGGGCTCAGCTCGTGCATGCTCGTCCGATCCGCTCGAAGTCGGTACTTAAAAGGCGCCGCGCGAGCGCACTCGTGGCGACTCGGCACGCGCGGAGTGGCGTGAGGTGGCGCAGATTTTTAATCATATATGAAAATGAACCAGCTTTAGGGAATTCCTCGGACTGTGGTGTCGACAGCGTGGCCGGCGTGACCAACGCGCGCCGCGCCGCGCCCGTGAACGGGATCGCCTGTTGGCGCATGTTCGCTCCTATAAATCAAACTTTGAAGGAGTCAGTAGAAAGAATACGTGACTCCACCGTGAATGTCTTGTTGTACTTAAAAGCACTAGTAGAATCGAGGCCTAAGTTGGTTAAAGGTCTCCAGAAAGCTACATATATTTCAGAAATTGGTTCTCCAGCCAGCAATTTATGCCGGGAAAAGCAGGGCAAGAGTGGTGTGGATTTCTGTTGCGATTTCAAAACGTTATTCTGTCCGTGAGCGGAACCTCTGAACTATCCTAGATCCGTTTAGTTTGTTTAATTTTTCGATCCGTCAACCCGGGCGTGTGCTGAGCCGTGTGGAATGAAATACAGCGAGGAATGCGGCGCGGGTTAGTGCCGTTTTGATCTTATGTCTATATCTTGGAAATAAATCGTTCTCGTTCTTGGTTTTTATTTCTTCTGGGTTTAAAGTGTCAACTTGTGCTCGCTCGTTCTCAAAGTAGTGCAATAAATAATGTCACAAAAATGAAAATGTGGAAAATTTTGTTACAACGATTGTTTCCCCGAGTTTGTTACAAAGGCAGTATAGAATCTTCTGGTTTACCGATAAAATAGTTGCGATTTAAATGGATGCCAAGATCTGTGAAGATTCCTCACATTCTTACTGGAGGAATCTACTTAATTTAGTAATAAAGACGTCAATTTTACCTTTTGTCTCTTTTGTAACTGAAATTGTTTTCTGGTGTACAATAAAGAATATTTTATCTTATCTTTATTGTTTTTCTGTCGTAACCTTGGCTTGATACGCTGCCGCGTATCTAGATAAAATCTCTTCACTACTGGCTCTACGCTCGGGCCCCTCTACAATTATAATTTCTTTTTCGACGCAAAGTAAAAAGAATCTTGATTTTTTTAATCGCATATAATAGAATACACTGTAAGCACAAACCCCACCTCTCTAAGACCATGGGTGAAATTAATAAGAAAAATAAACGTGGAATCATTCTTTTCCGGCCTTTTTTTGGGATATTCATAGCATAATCAGCCTATATGCGTCCCACTGTAGGGCACAGGCCTTCTCTCAGGGAGAGAGTATGGGCTTAATCACCACGCGTGCCCACCGCGGATTGGCGATTTCAAGCGCTGAGGTATGTGAATAGGTTTCCTCAGGTTTGCTCACGATGTTTTCCTTCACCGTTAGCGTGCGGTATAGCTACTATAACTTCACGAATGTACATAACTTAGAAAACCAATATTCATAAATCTTTGTAAATCTTGAATTCTATGTGAAAATCTGTTTCAAATGAAATATTATTCATTTTACACCAGTGTCATATCAATCTGGTGGCTGAACTAAATTAAACTTTGAAAGGGTCAAACTGTTGACCTAGCCAAAACAGCACCAGCCCGGGCGACGCAATCACAACGTACAGCCGGCAATACAGCAGTGCGGAAATATCCCGTGATATTATATTCGGACGAACAATGCCCGTCAGTGTGTCCTTCGCACTGGGTTCGTTGCAGATTCTCATTCAGAATTCCGTTCCAAGGAAATAAATAGATATTCTATATTTTGAATTGTTCAGTCACTGTGCTTTGTTTAAATTTGAATTTAATTTGCACGAAAAGTGGCACAAGTAAAGTTAAAAGCTAGTAAGATATTATAAAAGTTACCTCACAATTCACCTTTTCAGGCATGAAAAAATTGATTTAAAATAAAATATTTTTTACAATGTCAAAATAATCATCATTCATCATTCAGCCACAAGAAGTCCACTGCTGGACATAGGCCTCCTCCATGGATTTCCAAAAAGACCGGTTGGAAGCGGCTTGCATCCAGCGTCTTCCTGCTACTTGGATGAGGTCATCTGTCCATCTTGTGGCTGGTCGTCCTACGCTGCACTTGCCGATATGTGGTCTCCATTCGAGAACTTTTCGGCCCCATCGGCCATCAGTACTGCGTGCTATGTGCCCCGCCCACTGCCACTTCAACTTACTAATCCGCTGGGCTACGTCGACGACTTTCGTTGGTCTACGGATCAATTGAAAATAATATTTATATTAAATTCCTTGTTGTTTTTAAATTCATTTTATGTCAATATATTTCATGTCGAAGTACTCTAAAACTGAAAAAAACACTTTTCTATTAGTCATTTATACAAACTTGCTTTTGAATAGGACTTTGTTGACCAAATTTAGACAATTTCACTTTCACTCTAACTTGTACTTTCACTTTCATTAAGTAATGTTTGGTGTTTCTAGAGGTATACATAAACTCACGCCTGTACCCCGGAAGGATAGGCAGAGACAAGGGTAAAATATTACAACTTCTTAGAAAACAAAGGGTATTTTGAGACACTATTTAATACTGTAGTAATTGTTAAAATTGCGGTAAAGAGAATTTATATAAACATAAACATTTACATACAGGCATACATTGCTTCCGGCCCCACACTAGGATACCCTGTGTCGTGGGAACCAGAAACAACGACATCACAAACATGTAAACATCCAAGACCTAGGGTTTTTTTTTGTCCCCAGCCGGGATTCGAACCCGGGACCTCTCGCATGGTATGCAGATGCACTTCCGCTGCACTACATAATTTTTGTGTTCGAATTTGGAATGTGCCTACACAACGAAATGTATAGTATTTTCTCCAAAGCGCTTTCAAGGCTGAACATATTGTTAGACCGTCGAAAGCCAGTGTTCCATTTGTTTTCGTTTTTGTGCCACGCACAGTGGGCTTATAGTCCTTTTTTTGTTTGTTTTGTCGTAGAGACATTGAATAGGTACACTTTTATCACGCTTTTAGCCTTACGTTGGGGAAGACTTTGTTTGTTCGGTGCTTTGTAGCTTATTATAAATATTATAAGCAACCTATATAAGTCCCACAGTAGGGCACAGGCCTTCTCTCAGAGAGAGAGAGTATGGGCTTAATCACCACGCGTGCCCACCGCGGATTGGCGATTTCAAGCGCTGAGGTATGTGAATAGCTCAGACACCCAGGTTTCCTCACGATGTTTTCCTTCACCGTTAGCGAGTGGTATTGCTACTATAATTTCACAAATGTACATAACTTAGAAAACAAAGTCATAGGTACATGCCCGCACTGGGAATCGAACCTGGGTCTCCCGCTTCCGAGTCCAATGTTCTACCCACTAGGCTACCACCGCTTTGTAGCTTATTATTAATTATTTGTATAGTCGAACGACACATATCGTCGCTTAGCAAAGCTTAGCTTACCCCTCAAGTCGAGACGGTTTTGAGATTTGAATGCCATGCGCGATCAACCTATAAAATTCAAGCATTCGGCCTAATCAGCGGCCGTTGCTCAAAAAATTGTACCACCGCGCAAAAAAGCTTTTTGTCTCTCCTGTAAATTAGAGAAAAATGACTTGTGTGGTGCTGTTTGATAAGCGACGATGTGTGTCTTCCCGCTGCAGGGTACATGCCTTCTCTCAGAAAGAGAGTATGGGCTTAATTACCACGCCTGTCCACCGCAGATTGGCAATTTCAAACGCTGAGGTATTCGACCTTAGGCACACAGGTTCCCTCACGATGTTTTCCTTCACAGTTAGCGGGTTCTATTGCTACTACAACTATAAAGGTAAACTAGGTAACCGATTGAATTATAATGATTGGGTAACTATTTGCCTCTCTCTCACACAATATGGACAGCAATATTGTAAGACCGAGAACTAATAATTGTCCAGTCCCTTTCTTTAATTGCTTTTAGACTACCCGGTGATGCTCGGCGTCAGCTGACGACCCGTCAGTATTTTTTATTTTGCGATGAGACTGTCTAAGACTTAGATCATAAGATTTCTGTCAGTAATTTCCGTGTGCAACAAAGGGTTCTCTGTCTCATCATCATGATCGTCATCGTCAGTCCACCGCTGCCCACTGCTGGGTATAGAAGTTTTCCCCCAAATGCCATCTCTCGCGGTCCCTTGCCATCTGCATCCATGGACCTTCCGCCGACACAACGATATCGTCCGACAATCGGGCTGCTGGTCTGCTGACAATTGTATGCTTTTAAGTCTTAGATCGTAAGATTTAAGTAATAATTTCTGTGTGCAATAAAGGGTTCTCTGTCTCATCATCATCATCAGTGCATCGCTGCCCACTGCTGGGTATAAACCTTTTCTCCCAAATGCCATCTCTCGCGGTCCCTTGCCATCCGCATCCATGGCCGCCGCCGACCTTACTCCGACTCAACGATATCGTCCGACCATTGAGCTGTTGGTCTGCCCACTGACCGTCGTCCTATTCCCGCCTCGCCAGGTTCTCTGTCTATCTCAGGATTATGGCACATTCCCGGCTCGCTGTAACGTAGATAGACAATTCACAATTCACAAGTAGAAAAAGACGCAATTTTCCGTCGTTGCGTGTTAAGACACTTTAACAATAAACTCTTTGTGGTAAAACAACGGGCCTTTTATTTTAGGTTCTAGGTAGACTAACAGCTATTACGAAGTAAAACATAGGAAAAATTGGAAGTAGTAAGTAGTAGTAAGAATAAGATGGGGAACTTGCGACAAACATAAATTGAAGTGGCATTGCTTGTAGGTATACCAAATAAGACACAGAAATACTCAACAAAAATAAAAAAAACAAAACCATAAAAATATTTTTTCGGGGTTTTCGGGGTCCCAAAAATGTAAAAAATCGAGTTACTCTAATAATAAAAAACATAATAGATTTCGTTTCATCATTGAATTCTAAACGTTTTCTAAAAATTGTGCGCGATGTACATACACTCTAAGGCGTTACGTGTAAAGTGTGACGTCATATTTTGAGCCTGTTTTGTGTGGCGCGTTTTTGTACCACGTGAAAAATAAAATTAATAACATTTCTTTATTTTTTGACATGGTCTCTTTGATTACATTAAAACATTTTTGGTGCGAGTTCTGCATTAAAAGTAAATCAGATTGAAAGCAGTTCATAGGTGTTACAAACCTTTAATCAACAGAAACCAAATGGGATATGAAAAAAGCAACAAAACTAAAAGTTTAAGTAAGATATTTTTTTATTTTCTGTCCAAATCCTAAGTTTTGCTTAACAATAAAATATAAAAGAAAATAAACTTTGCTGGTATGTCGTTTCCGCTAAATTGAGACAAAACACATTACAGTACATGCCACCGTTAATTTGTACGAATGACCTCAGTCTAGGAGTATTTCCATGTTTGTGATGTCCTTGCCTGATGGTCACCATAGCACAGGGTATCCTAGTTTGGGACTATCACAAGTGATTGTGCTGTGTAGAAGTTATTGTCATCATTGTATTTTCAAAGCAGCCTTGAACTGCTCACATAGTTCTAGTCTCATTTACTCTCGCATAAGTGTGAAGATGAGAGCGGTGGTAGCCTAGTCGGTAGAACATTGGACTTGGATCGATTCCGAGTGCGGGCATGTACCTATGACTTTGTTTTCTAGGTTATGTACATTTGTGAAGTTAAAGTAGCAATATAACTCGCTAACTGTGAAGGAAAACATCGTGAGGAAACCTAAGTGTCTTAGCTATTCGCACACCGCAGCGCTTGAAATCGCCAATCCGCTTTAGACACGCATGGTGATTAAGCACATACTCTCTCGCTGAGAGAAGGTCTTTGCCCTACAGTGGGACGTATATACGCTGCTTATGTAAGTGTGAAGATATGAACCACATTAGCTTACTTTCGTTTTTTTTTTCAAACTTTTTTTCAAGAGTTGCAAGATTAATTACCGACCTACGAAAATGTCAATAAGACAGAGCATCCCACAATGGTCGTAATCACAAGAACTCAGTACATACATTTTCACGCATAAAGGCGGCGCGTAAAAAAGTTTTTGTTCAATAGACCTATTCAGAAGAGCAGAAGAAATAATTGCAGAAAGAAGGCCTTCTTTGTAAAAGTAATAACACTCGGTAACTGGGAGGAAAACATAACAGTTACTCACGCCTGTATCCGGAATAGGCAGAGACCTGCCACTTGCCACGATCCTGGCAGATCTCTTTCGCTTCATCAACATTCATTAGTCGGTGCATCGACGCACGCCGGTCATGAGTACTTTTTATCTAGCACTTTGCTGATACATTCCCTATTAGGTCTACACACATTCGTGAGAAAACAAGACTATGGTGTGCTCATATAGGCTGCATATCTTCTCGAATATTTTACTATCTCTACCCTATGAACTCAAGGATCGGGTCCTTTTGTGTATTCCCGCATCGCGTCAGGATTCCCCGTTTCTTCGGATCGTAAATAACCCAAGAGTGTGCTACTTGTCCTGTATTATTTATAGCGAATCCACGCACGTACCACGTTATTAGATTTCATTGGCTCGGAACGTAATAAATGTTTTGTGTTTGTTCGTTGTTTTCACCGTTGTTGGAGCGGGAAAAGTAGATTCATGAAGATTTGAAAGGCATATTTAGGTGTATTCTTCCTCTTGGCGTGTCGAAATCGCGGTGAAAGGATTTACCGATCAGCTTTAGGGACTCGGTGATTATTGCTCTGGGTGCGCCAGACGTACGGGCTCAGTGAGTATGTTGTTCGGGGAGGCTCTTTTCATGCATTTAGGGGTACAATCACAAATCAATCAATTCAATTCAATTCAAATATTTTTATTTATTATAAAAACAGAATGTTTACTTAATGAACGTCAAAGTTGTTAGTTTCACAATTAATGGATTATGTGGAGAAGAAGCTAACAAAGAAACTCCACATTTATTCTTTTCAAAACACGTTTTAACTTAATTAACAGAGTTTTCAACTTAAAACATTAGTCATGAATGTGTTGAACACTAGTCACAATCGTCCTTTGAATAATATTAATCTACTGTTTAATGCCAAATATCTTTGTCTTCTAAATAATCCTTGATGTTATAGTAAGCCTTTTTGCACAAAATGTGCTTAACACATTTTTTAAATCGCGTTGGAGGTACCTAACTCTAATATATCTTGAGGAATTTTGTTGTAGAACCTTATACAGTGCCCCATAAAGGATGTGTTAACTTTTGCAAGTCTAAATCGTGGAAATGACAATTTATGTTTATTTCTAGTATTAACATTATGGTGGCCACCAAAATTTTCGAAGTCTTTGATATTTTTTCTAACGTACATAATATTTTCATAAATGTATTGACATACAACTGTTAAGATGTTGGTTTCTTTGAAGAAATCTCTTAACGAATCCCTACTACCTAACTTGTAAATAAATCGGATGGCTCTCTTCTGCAAGATGAAGATAGTCTCAATGTCTGCTGCCCGGCCCCATAGTAGTATACCGTAGGACCTAGCCTAGCAGTTGCAACGTCAGTGAGTTCCCTAATTATTTTCACTGGATATGCTGCAGAGCTAAGTCTGTGTGCTAATTTTACAATATGTGGACCCCATTGTAGTTTTGCATCGATTGTGATGCCCAGAAATACAGTATCATCTACAAATTCTAGTTTTTCATGTCCAATTACTATGTTGTTCTTAACTACTCGTACGTTAGGTAAGGAAAACTTTATACATTTTGTCTTTTTAGAATTTAGCAGCAAATTATTTGCTGTGAACCAATCTAGTACTCGCGAGAGAGCATTATTTGCATCGTCAAGATTATTTTCTTGTCTCCTTAATTTAAAAATAAGTGACGTGTCATCAGCAAATAACACTATCTCAGACATTTTTTGTACCATAAATGGTAAATCATTTGTATAGACTAGGAAAAGGAGTGGCCCTAAGATAGATCTCTGCGGGACTCCTATTTTTACAAGTGAACCCGAGGATTTAATACGATTTACATCTGCTTTTTGGACCCTTCCTTCTATATACGATCTTAAAAGATCTAAACCTGCACCCTTTATTCCGTAGTGTTTTAACTTTAGGAGTAGCGTTTCGTGGTCTCCACAATCAAATGCTTTTGATAAATCACAAAATATGCCTACTGCATCCTTGCGATCCTCCCACGCGCTGAAAATATGTTTAAGTAACATAACTCCGGCGTCTGTTGTATTCCGCCCTTTAGTAAAACCAAATTGGCTATGAAAGAGTTGGTAATTATTGAAATGCGTAAGTAATTGATCTAAGATGATCTTCTCAAATATTTTACTTAATACTGGTAGTACTGAGATGGGCCTAAAATTAGTTGGATCGTGTTTATTACTGCTTTTAAATAAGGGTACTAGTCTACTATATTTCATGAGGTCCGGAAATACTCCCTCATCTACACATTTATTGAAAATTTTTGCTAACGGTAAAGCTAGGACATGGGTCACTGAACTAACAATTTTTACTGACATACCCCACAAGTCCTCGGTTTTTTTAGGTTTCAATAATATAATTTTTTTAAGAACGTTATGGGGCTCAATGTAATTAAATGAGAAATCGTGTTCGCACTAGGAGACATGGTCTTTTAATAATGTTGCTGCACAATCAGGTGACGAGTCTAACGGAGCTGTATCCCGGCATGCTTTCTAAGTTCATCATCATCATCAGCCATTTGACGCCCACTGCAGGACATAGGCCTCCTTCATGGTTTTCATAAGCATGGGGTTTTGCCATAATCGTCACGCTTGGCAGCTGGGTTGGCGATCGCAGTATGCGGTCGGAATCTCAGGAAGACGCTGCTTGCCGTCTCCTGGTTATTGATTTCCTTAGTCGCCTTCTACAACATCTACGGAACGAAATGGAGTGACGTTATTCTTAATCCGGCGCCATGCTTTCTAAGTTACGTAGCTACATGAAATTTGTTAAGTTATAGTAGCATTGCCACTCGCTAACTGTAACATCGTGAGGAAACCTGAGTTCTGAGGTGTTCACACACCTCAGCGCTTGAAATTGCCGATTTGGCACGCATACTGAGAGAAGACCCGAGCCCTGCAGGCTATGGGCCAGTTTCTGAATTGAGAATTTCGCTAAGCAAATAGTTAACTGTAGTGCTGTCTCTTCGAATTTCTCAGAAAAGAGCATGACAGAACGTTACTTTAGTATTTACTTAGTGAAATTCTCAATTCGGAAACCGGCCCTATATATGGTTGGTTAAAAAGTAGACAGTAGAAATTATCATAATAACACATCGGCTGTTTGGTCTGGCTGACAGACAAACAGAGGCGTTTGGCGCGTAATTGCGTTCATGTCATGGCTGATTAATGAGTGACTATCTCGGGGGCCTGGAGCGTCAAATTAGATACCTAGGCTTTGCAAGGCTATATGTTGAATCAGTTGAACATTTCTTTTAAGTAAACACCTAATTACTCTGGTATTAGTTCACATAAGCACATATTCTCACGTCTGTAAATTTCGCTGAGTAACGTACATAGTATAGCAGATATGATTTTTCGCGGTAACTACGTTGAAGATATGAACTTTTGTTATGACGTACATCGCAAATATTAACTTTCATGGCAACTTACATCGCAGACATAAACTTAAGTGGCAACGTAAATAGCAGATATAAACTGTCACAGCAACGTACCTCGCAAATATGATCTTTTGCGGCAATGTACATCGCAGTTTTTAACGTCGTAGCTACATAGCGGAGCCCTGTATCGGGCACACAGAAATCAAGGTAAGATCAAGCGAAAGATCGCTTAATTTTTATTCATTATTCCAATCACTCGAATATCATCGACAGACCCAATATATTTTACTTCGTCAACGACAATTAAATGTCTTTCTTCTTCTTCTTAATTTAGTTTTGCTTTTCCGAGTGCTGCACGTTGGCACTCTACTGAGTACCGACGGAAGACCAGCGCTGGGGTGGTCCGCCTCTCTAACATATGCTGAGTCAGAGCCCCTTCACACTTTCCACACGCACAAATTGTTGCTTTGTACTGTATGTTGATTTGCCTGTACTTAGTTTTGTTGTTATATTTGTTTGTCTCATTGCTGTAAAATTTTGCTTTGTTTCACTTGTGTCATTTCAACTGTAGTAACTATCTATTAACAGTCATGTAGTAAAGTCCCATATTATAATTAATAACCTTAGTTTAAATTTTAAACAAAATTAACAACATAAGTAAAAAAAAAATAAAACATCCACAAATGTTTCGTCCAAATTGTGGTTATATGTGTGTGTATGCAGATGCAAATAAATGTTAACTTACTTACTTACATGCCCTAGATAAATATTTTTTTTCCTTTTTATGGTCAATTTAGTTAGTTTTCTACTAGATTATTAAAATCCAGGTAACTCTTATTTGGAACAGAGTCTAGTATGAAGCCTCGACCGACACGTAGTTTCGGAGGCATTATTAAGCTTTCCTTGCTGGACGAAATCATGTGGTTTTAGAATTAATGAGAATGTTTACCTATAGGTAAAATCACCTTTATACTAAACACAAAAGGTGAATATATTTTAGTATGACAACGCATTGTTAGGGACCCGTACCTCAAAAAGAAAAAACGGAACCCTTATAGGATCACCGTCCATCCGTCTGTCTGTCAAGACCTTTTATCTTGGAAACGCGTGAATGTATCGAGTTTAAACCATATAGGTACTCGAATCTACAGACTTTTGAAGCTGTGAAAAAAATCATCTTCTAAGTTAACGTAAAAAAAAGACACGGCGCTTTATGCCGCAAAAAACGTATATTTCGACACTCAAGGGAGTCAAAATTAATAGTGTACTTTCGGTTGACCTAGAACTACGAAATGTGGCAAGTAATATCGTCTTATACTACAAATACAGGCTAAAATCTGAAAACTATATATTTGTGTTTATATCATAAAAATAGTCTTTAAAGTTCGGGAAAAGCTCGGAAAAAACTGCGATACTCGATTCCCGAACTATTTATAGTATGAAAGTACCCACAAGTTTGTACGGAACCCTCGGTGGGCGAGTCCGACTCGCAGTTGTCCAGTTTTTTCAAATTAGAGCACAATTATGTTTAAAATATGGCTGTGTCCATATAGTCCGCCCACCGAGGGCGAGTCCGACGCGCTCTTATCTGGTTTTTCAATTCTGACTGTTCCGGCGAACTTCGTACTGCTTCAGAATAAAAATACAATCCGTTCTGAGGTACCGCCAAAAATGCTTTCTGTACTTCCTCTCCTATTCTTCCTTTCCTTTCTTTTCTGAGGGTTAATCTACTGTTAATAGCTGTCAGTCGCATAGAAAACTAAAAAACTGACAAACTGTAGATTAACAGAGTGTTAGTGTACGAGAAACCGTGGTAAGTATTTTTTTTTTTATCTACACTCATATCATAATCTTCAAATTAAGAATTCAAAGGTAAACACATATTGACAGGCTTTAAACAATACATAACTTTAAAGAAAATAAAAAAAAGTGTAATATAAAGTTAAATTAAAGGTCAGATTTTTCACTTTATGTTACAGTAATTTTTTTTAAAGTGTTGCTGTAATCACGGAACAAAACTTAAGTTTTTTTTTTAATGTCAAAAGTTGACTCTATAAAAAACCTAATTTCATTTTCGTGGTACCAAAAGTGCAACTAAAAATACCTAAAATTGCGCGCGCAAAACTGAGTGCAGACGATTGAATGTCAAGATACTTTTGTCAAAATTGCGCCATTTTGTTTCAAAAATTTCATTATGAGTGTAGATAATTTTTTATGTAGCCTTTAGCTAGCTTTAGTAGCACAGGCCTTCTCTGAGAGACAGTATGGGCATAAGGGGATCCAGTGGGCTAAGTAGCGAGACCAATGAAAAAAAAAACACCTCTTAAAAATCACTATTAACGTGATTGAGAGATTATGCAGAAACTTTTTGCAAATTCGCTGTGTAAAAAAAGAAATTACTTATTTTCCTCGTGTTACTTCCTGGAGCCCCTTGATTACCACACGAGCAAACCGCGAATTGGCCATTTCTAGCGCTGAGGTATGTGAGGTTTTCTCACGACGTTTTCCTTCACGGTTAGCGAGTGGTATTGCCACTATAACTTCAACAACAACTTCGGGGTCAGTACAATAGCAAATAATAAAAACCGGTCAAGTGCGGAAGCCAAACATGGAACAAAGAAAAAAGAAAATTCAACACGGCTAAAAAATCTAAAGTCAACGAAGTCGTTATATGTCATGCAAACAGCACCTAATCTTTAGGCACATTTCGTATGAAGTTGACCAAGTCGTTATGAAGACCATGGCCTTTCTCATATAAATGCAAATGTGAAGACCCAAATACAGTATCGACACAAAATAATCATACCAGAAATTGTCTGTAGAAATTTGGGCAAATGGCCCAGTATTCTTTTCTTGTAATTGTATTTTTTTTTTTAAGTTTGATGGATATTTTAGAGCTAAAAAAAACCGGGCAAGTGCGTGTAGGGCCACGCGCAGTGTAAGGTTCCATAGAAGGACAGTTTTTTTACCTGCTTTACAGAAGTAACAACTTCATCAAAGTAACTTTTAATAAAATTTACTAACGTACGAAGTTGTTCTTTTTGTAAGTTGATCGTCTATTACTCGTTAACTTGCAAAGCCAACTTAGCCGTGATAGTTTTCCTTTGAAGTTTATTATATGTGCCTCTGCGGTGATTTTTTCCCGTTTCTACAATCAACTATTTAGCCGGAAAAGGGGGGGCGCCCTGTTATAACAAAAAATTGCGCTTTAAAGCTTAATATTTCGCAAACGGGTCCCTAAATCGAAAAGTGGTTTTCGTACACTCACAATATTTTTAAGTGACCATTCCAACGATACCCCACTCTATGGTGTTGATCAGAAGAAAAATTGCATCCCTAATTTAGTAATAGGGGAGGTGCCCAAATTTTTTTTTATGATTTTATTTTACAGTTTTGTCGGCATGATTAATATGAATATCTATGTCAGATCTCAGCTCTCTAGTACTTGTAGTCTCTGTGCTAAGCCGCGGACAGACAGAGAGACGGACAGACAGACGGCCGGACATGGCGAAACTATAAGGGAGTCAATAAGAGACCCTAGATAGATAGATAGATAGATAAAACCATTTATTTGAATTTCCACACATACATAGATATAGAACATATAAAGAAAATCACAAAGCAAAATCTAACCTTAAAGCTAAAAAGCTTAGTACAGAAAGCTTAACTTAACCCTAAAAAAAATTATTTTCCCTTGCCTTATGGAAATGAATAAAGAAGAACAGAAAATTCACAGCGTGCATGCTGTAGACTGTCTATTCTTCTTGTTTTACATATAAAAAAATATTGTTCCTCAAAGTTATATATTCTGCCAAAACGCCTTTTAACTCGTTCATCAACGGCATGGCCGCAGGCGCCCACATCTATTGTTATAAAAATTTCATTAACCTGTAGGTATATGAATGAAACGCTTAAACATTACATAATCAGTTTATATATCACTTTATTGCACACGAAACATACCATAAGCATAATATAATATTTTTAGTATGCACTACATACAATTACTTATACGTTTAAGCCTTTTTATTTTCCTGTTTAAGACTGTTTTTAATACTAATGTTAACACTTTAATCGAATAACCATAAAAATATATCTCTGCTCGTGTTCAAATAAACTTTTTATGTGATATATCACCTTAACTACTTGAATAATACCTCTACATATGTCTTCTGGGTTGCTTTATTTTGTCTCAGGGATGAAGTTTCACTAGTCTGTCGGATTTGGAACAACCTGTTTCAGTATAATAACGTAGATAATTATAGTTGAGACGTACTGAAACGAATAAATAGAATACTGAAAATAAATAAGCAGGAGATAATATTCGTAATTGAATACAACTTCGGGCTAGTTAATTCGAATGACGATAAAGAAAATTTATTATAAAAACAAAAAACAAATTCTCACAAGTCGTACAACGCCTTATTTGTACGTAAGTTTTATGACGTTTTCTCGTTGCAGCTTACGATTGCATGTTTTTAAGGGGTTCCGTACCCAAAGGGTAAGGGACCCTATTACTTAGACTATTGTCCGTCCATTCGTCTGTCTATCACCAGGCTGTGTCTGATGAACCGTGATAGCTAGACAGTGGACATTTTCACAGATACTGACATGTATTTCTGTTGCCACTATAACAACAAATACTAAAAACAGAATAAAATAAATATTTCAGGCAGGCAATCATACAGCAAAGGTGATTTTTTTGACGGTTTTTGCTCGATTTTAATAACGGCAACAGGTAGACGTTTCGAATAAATATTTCAACGCGATTTCGACACGTATATTTGAACTGTCTAGCTATCACGGTTCATGAGATACATCCTGGTGACAGACATACAGACAGTAGAGTTTTAGTGATAGGGTCCCTTACCCTTTGGATGCGGAACCCTAAAAATGACCCCTAAGTTGACCACTGTGGGATGGCGGGCGGAGCTTGTCAATTGTGTTATCAATCGGAGCGAGTTCAGTATTACCCCGCAAAATATCTGTGTACCTGCCTCCTCCTCTTGCGTTGTACCTAGATATTTCGACGGGTTATACATCAATGAAGTCATTGGTTTAAATTGGAGAAATGCTTATGGTTTTTTTATCTGTAGGTCTGGCCGATTACCATAACGTGACAGGCGGCTGGATTTCAGCCACTTCCTCAGTTTTAGGGTACGAATTATAAGACTCAGTGAGAACTACAAACTTCAATTGAACGAGTGATCCCTGATCACGCCCACCAACTAGATTGCTGGATGAGGGTGGCCGAGGGTGCCTTGGGGGCCTATATGCAGCAGTGGACGAATACGGATGGCCTTATTTCTTTCGCTTTCCTATTGATTCATTTATTAATTCATTCTGGCTCAGGGTTCCAAAATGGATTTTGGCCACCGCAACCAAAAGAAGCCATCTTTCCCTATACTGCGCTGCCTCCCTCCAATAATCCACCTGGATTTCACGCAGGTCTCTTTCCACCGCGTCTCTCCCGCGATACTTGGGGCGTCCGACCGTCCGATGCCTAACGGGACACTATTCATATGCTCTTTTTGCAGCCCGATCCTCTCCTATTCTTTCCACGTGGCCGAGCCATCGGAGTCTTGCGTATTTTGTCTCTCCTATTATGTTGGGCTCGGCCACCAGGTTTTCGAGTTCGGCGTTCTTGAGGATCCTCCATGAGCCATCTTCGCATCTTAAGGGGCCAAAGATTTTTCGCGTAATTTTGCGTTCTGTGACCAGGAGTTTGTTCTCCTCTTTTTATGTCAGCGTCCAAGCTTTTCCATAATGAAAAAATATTTGATAATATTATAAAATAGTCTTTTTTATATATACAGGCCGTGGTTTCGTAAAGTGACGCATGCAAAAAAATAAAAATAAAAAAAATCACACCGAAAAATATTTTTTTCCTTTTATTTAATTGCACCATTCTGTCACTTATAATTATCTACTTACATTGAACCAAGTGCTGTTAGTAACAGTCATGAAGCCACAAGCTTCGATATGGATATCTGACAGACGATGTTGCATGGACAGAAAACGAATCTGTAAAAATACAACGCAGTTTACATAAGAATTAAAAAATGCCATCTATTTAGATTATTACTTTTACGTATACATCATCATCATCATCATCATCAGCCATTTGACGCCCACTGCAGGACATAGGCCTCCTTCGTGGTTTTCATAACCATGAGGGGTTTTGCCATAATCGCTACGCTTGGCAGGCGGGTTGGCGATCGCAGTATGCGGTTATAGTCCCAGGAAGACGCAGCTGCCCATCTCCTTGTAATTGATTTCCTTAGTCGCCATTTACGACATCCACGGAAGGAAATGGAGTGACGCTATAAATATTGTTTAAAAAATGCGCTAACTCTTACTACCGCCTCGCCGTCCATCAGAACAATAACCCGCGGAACCGCAGCGCGCACGCGACGCTCCGGTTGGCTACTAGTGGTTTTAATAGATTCGTGATTGTTTCAAGATATTTTTAGAGAGTGACTTTTTAAAAAATCTAACTGATGTATTCGATAGCTGTTGTTACGGCATGATCATGCCAAAATCACCCAAAATGATTAGTGTGTATTAATGTAGTTGGCGTGCGTGAAGGCGCTCCTTGTTTGGGCTCTGTTTGGTCGATTTAGTTCCCTTGGGTTCTAGTAAAACTACTGTAGATAACCTAAGTGCCTGAGGTGTTCACATTCCTAAGTGACATTGTTCATGAAAAGTTCATAAAATGACATTGTTCATAAAAATAAAAAACAAAATAACATCAGCATTTTTGCTAGCAGTTCTTACTGTGGTGGCGAAGTCTATGCACACCTTGAAAAAAAAGTGACGTCATTTATTTTCTTAATCTTTTTATTTGGAACAGAAAACACTTTATTTTTAGCTTTACGTAGACTCTTGGCTACCATATTAAGAACTACTATAAAAAGGCGGATGTTCTTTTGTTTTTAATTTTCGTGAAGAATAAGATAATATTAGAATATTCTTTGTGGTCCCCCTCCCTATGCCTATAAAAACCTAGGCCTATGTCCTGCAGTGGGCGTCAAATGGCTGATGATGATGATCTTCGTGGTACGGATGCCAGTTTAATATTTAGTGGGCAGTTATAATTAAACCTAAGCAAAAAGCTTTAAGCTTTTTAGGCAAAAAGGTTTTGAGCATTGCGCTGTTATCTAGTTTACTCATGCCAAAGTCTGCCACTACCACCCAACTGATCGTAGATGAACTACTCGTATATAGACACAAACATATTTTAAAATTAACTGTCGCTCTAATTTGAAAAAAAAACGGGCAACTGCGAGTCGGACTCGCCCACCGAGGGTTCCGTACAAATTTGTAGGTACTTTAACATCTTCTATCTATATCTTCTATCTATACTAATAACTAGCTGTGCCCGCGACTCCGTTCGCGTACATTTCGATTTTTACGAAGCATTTGTATGGGGGCCACGTCTTATCATAACTGGAGCTAGAATTTAAATAGCCTATCTTGTGTCCCAGATGTCTATATGTTTTTATACCAAATTTCATCACCCTTACAGATTTATTATTAGTATAGAAGATAGATAGATAGATAGAAGATAGATAAATCTGTAAGGGTCGGTCATGGAGTAAGTTAGATTGTTTTCAGAGATATTGTGTTTATAGGCTCAAATATATGATACTGAAACTAATTTCACGATTTTTAGAATTTTTTTCTGTATGTGTGTATGTATGTATGTATGTTCCTCCATAACTCTTAAACCAATTATCCGAATTTGATGAAATTTGGTATAAAAACATATAGACATCTGGGACACAGGATAGGCTATTTAAATTCTAGCTCCAGTTATGATAAGACGTGGCCCCCATACAAATGCTGCTTCGTAAAAATCGAAATGTACGCGAACGGAGTCGCGGGCACAGCTAGTTATAAATAGTGCTGGAATCGAGTCTCGCAGTGTTTTCCGAGCTTTTCCCGGACTTAAAAGACATTTTTTTTAATGTGTTTTTGCTTACGTAGCCTGTATACGTCCCACTGCAGGGCACAGGCCTTCTCTCAGAGAGAGAGAGAGTATTGACTTAATCACCACGCGTGCCCACCGCAGATTGGCACTTTCAAGCGCTGACGTGTTTGAACAGCTCAGGTTTCCTCACGATGTTTTCCTTCACCGTTAGCGAGTGGTATTGCTACTGTAACTTCACAAATGTACGTAACTTAGAAAACAAAGTCATTGGTACATGCTGGGACTCGAAACCATGACCTCCCGAATGTGAAGCCGACGTTCTACCGCTCCGGTACCACGGCTCTGATTCAATTACATATGTATTTTCAGATTTCTCCCTGTACTTATAGTATAAGACGATATTACTTGCCAGTTTTCACAAATTTAGGTCATCGGAAAGTACCCAATAAATTTTGATTCCCTTGAGGGTCAACATATACGTTTTTTGCGGCATAAACGACCGTACCTTTTTTAACGTCAACTTAGAAGAAGTTTTTCCACAGCTGCAAGGGACTGTAGACCTGAGTATACGGTTTTAATTTCAACTCGATACCTCCACGCGTTCCCGACATAAAAGGTCTTGTCAGACAGACGGACGACGGACGGACAACACAGTGATCCTACAAGGGTTCCGTACATTCCATTTGTTTCCTTTTGAAGTACTGAACCCTAAATATCACACCAAGTTTATTTTCATATGACGTGCAGGGAAGTTTGATACTGCCCCAAAGTAACGGAATCTAAAAACACGTGACGACTCACCTGATTAATTTTATTGTCGTCATCGCAAAGAAACATAAGTTTTTGGAAAATTATTCGACCTCTCTGATACTGCAACAAATAATTAAGATTGGTGATTAAAATAAACATATATGATATATATATATATATATATATATTACAAATATATACTTTTCCCACTGCCCGGCACAGAATATGCAATTGTTAGTTTTTTGAAAGTAGTAATTTAAATGTTTTTCTTGAGAAATTACACAAAAGAAATAAAGCTCAGAGAGACTTACCTCATTCATTAAAGAATTGCAACAGTTGACCAGAAACAATGCCGCCAGGATATTTACACTGTACGAAATTAATGATGAGCCGTGGATTGTTGTGCTAAACCCGTGCATCAAGAATAAAGTCAAGGATGGGTAAACCAATATACAAGTAAAAATCATTCCGCCTGTTAACATAACACATAACGGCGGACCGACAATATCAGACACGTTCCGCGTATATCCCATCACAATCAAAAGCTTCAACTTCAACTTTTGAATTTCTAGTTCCCATTGGTTATCATGCTCGAAAATATTCGTTAGGTAACACTCAAGATTTTGAAGGTTTTGGTTGAATTTCCGTAAAATTTCGACTAAAATGAGGACGAGCAAACTGAATTTCATATAGCACAACCATACAACCTGGTCCAAGAAATTAGTAAGAAGATGGCTTGTTAACTGGTCGAATAATGATCTCTCATTTGTTGTGCACACCAATAACGATATATTAATAAACCATATTAATATGAAGAAACAATGTAGACATTTAGCTCCCCCGAAGTCTACATCCTTCATATCGACTTGAGAATCGTCGAATATTTTGCTAATCGTAGCTTTGTATCTTTCATGGCAATGGATTTGTAACAACATGGTAATAAAAACTGTTAACCTTGCCATGTCAAAACCAAGCACTACGAACGTTAATAAAACGTCATCATCAGGATGTTTGTCTTTCAAACACTCAAGGATAAAGGGGACGATAGTATAGTAAATTAACTGCACCAAGCAATTACTTAATACGAAATATTTCTTGAATTTATTCCATCGGGATTGGCCAGCGTCACTCATGCTGCCACACACGCCATAGATCTGACAAGTTAACAAAATCGGAAAAGTCTTCTTGTAAAACGCTTGGAGCGTCATTTTCGATCGACAGTCAAATGTTGAATACAAAACTACTATTAAGGTAAGCTACATTATGATGTGTAATTGATGAATAATTAATGTCATAACAACAAAGAGGCTTTTGTTAAAGCGCGAAATCTAAATAATGAATCAAAGCTTTTATAATAATCACCAAAAAAATCTATGAAATTTTCTATCGAAGGACCCATTAACTTTTTGAATTGAATAATGTAGGTATTATGATTTATTTGTGTGTTTTTTTTAAGTAAGTAAGCATGTAAGTGTTTATTTATTTCAGGCAATGCCCATATAGTGTTATTAACAATTGAAATTGACACAATAGTGACTTATGTTATATTAGTAATAATATATTATGTAAATAATAATGAATTATAAAAGAAAAATGTTTACGCCAATGTTGTTAGTTTCGCAATGAATACGTTATGTGGAGAAGAAGCTAAAAAATAAACTCCACATTTATTCTTTGCAGAAAAGTTTTAACTTAACAGAGTTTTCAAGTTACAATTAATGCTCACACCTTGAACACTGGACACAATCGTCCTCTAAATACCTATTAGCATTAATATACTGTTTAATACCAGACATCTTTATCTTCTAAATAATACTTGATGTAATAGGAACCTTTTTTGCACAGTGTGATTAACATATTTTTTAAACCGCGTCGGAGGTAACTCTATGTATTCCCTTACTCTTTTATAGTGTTTATAGTGATATATTTTATTTATTTTATAGTGATATATAGGCTTATATTTTAATATATATTGTTTTATATGTGTAAGTGTATATTACTGTGGAAGTTTATTTCATTACACCCTATGTTTTTAAATTTGATTTTTTTTTGCATGCCTATCAATTCTTTCTCCTCCTGCGGCTGACTGTGGCTGGTAGAAAATGCTTATGACACTAAGTCCACCGCAATAAATAAATAAATAAAGTACGTACAGTCGACAGCACATCAACCTTTACATACGTGCACTCTGATCAGTTTCAATAAGGACTTGCAAGCAATTTGATCTTTTGTCTCTCCTTGCTTAAGCAGAAATCTCTACAGCTCCTGATAGTAAAGGACGTCACATATGGCGAAGATACTATCATCGCTTGTCATACAATTCAATGGACCATCACACATCCATCACACATGACGAAGATAATACATATTTTCGTATCTGTCCATTTAATTGTAATGGCGAGTGGCGAGCTATATTGTATCTTAAGATAAAATATTATCGTATCTTCGCCGTGTGTGACGCCCTTAACGCTATCAGAACACAGCTCCCTATTATGACGAGCTTCCGTTGGGATCGCATTACATCACGCCAGCTTCCGTGCGGGGTTGGTAGCCATAAATCGCAACGATCTCGCGTCCCATTTATCAGGGTGATTATATAACTATGTCTTCCTGGGCAGCACAGACAGGCAGTTTTATAAACGCTACAACAGTTATTAAAAACTAACAACTTCATCGAAGTAATTTTCCATGGATTTTGTACGAAATTTTACTTTTATAAGCCTATTACTCTTTAACTAGTAAAGCCTACTTAGCCGTGATACTTTTCCTTTTAAGTTAGTTATATGCGCTACTACCCTGAAATTTTTCACGTTTCTACAATCAACCGTTTAGCCAGGAGAGGGAGAGGGTGGGGGGGGAGGGGCGCCCTACTTGGACAAAAAATTGCGCTTTAAAGCTTCATATCGCAAACTTTTCAAATTTTTCAACGACCAGTTCCACATCCCACACTATGGTGTAGGTGAGAAAAAAATTGCATCCCTAATTTAGGTGTAGTATAAAATTAGCTTTAAATTATTATAACTTTGTTTATCAGGACGAAAAGCACATTATTCCCTATAAATATTGCTAACAATCCTGTAGTTCTGTTCCTGTGGCATGGTGCTGCGATTTTAGCGGCCCGTCTCTTTTTTTACGACTACAAAAGATTAACTTTTGTCTATTTCTAGTATTTACATTGTGTTGGCTACCTACAGTTTGAAAGTTACTAATATGTTTCCTAACGTTCATAATATTTTCTAGACTAGCAACTGTTAGGATATTAGTTGCTTTAAAGAAATCTCTACTACCTAGCTTTTACATGAATCTGATGGCTCTCTTCTGCAGCACGAAGATGGTCTCAATGTCAGCTGCCCGACCCCACAGTACTATACCGTAAGATATAATACCTACTATGGAAGTAACTAAAATAAACAAGTTGCGTCATCAGTTAGTTCCCGGATTCTTTTAACTGCACATGCTGCGGAACTAAGTCTATTTGCCATTTTTTCTGTATGAGGACCCCAGTGAAGCTTTGCATCAATTGTGATACCAAAAAATACCGTTTCTTCTACAAGGCTACAATATAACATTGCTGTCAACCACTTTGACATTTGGTAGAGTGACCTTTGAATAAGCTATTAGAAGTAAACCAATATAGTACCTCTAAAGACTCGGTTTATTTTTACTAGGTAGGTAATGAAACGCCCAGCAAGCAAACGCCCGATGCATTTGAAATATACAAAGATCGACGCCGCTTTTCTTCTTCGTGATTCTTGTCAAAAGCATAAAGCGCGCTAGTATGCACTGTTGAAATTGACCTAGAGGCGATATTTTAAAATGCGTAGTTGTCAAATAGAGTGATATTAAAATGCCAATGGTTGATTCAGTGACTCTATTATAATCGAGAGATACCTATTTAATTTGCATAGGTTACAATTGCAATTTATGGTGAACATAAAATTGATTTTTATACTAAGTGAGCGTAAAATGGTATGTTTGTTTTTTTCTTTTGTGTGTACAGTTTAAGTTGTCCCATAAAATTAACAACTACTTTTTAAAATGTCTGTTAAAAATTTCATAAGAATGTCGGTTTTGATCTGTAGAAATGCGTGTCATTAAAAACAGAAAATAAGAGTACATGATATATAAGAACAAATAATTTTTTTTAAAATATTATAATGTACCTGAAAAATGCAATAAAATTACCAAAAACAAAAAAGTTTTAATTAAAACTTAACGCTTCAAAAACTGGTCGTCGAATCGACGAATGTTTAGGTATTATGGGGTAAGTGAGATGGTTTGGTGTCTAGGGTTAAAATAGGACTGTAGTGCTAATTGTTTGTTACACTACGAAACAGCGTCAAACGACAGTCATTATCGTGATAATATCACTTTATTGACCAACGATGCGTTTATTAGACTTTCATGCGGTTAAAAACCCGCCCGGTCAAACGTCGGCTCGTATGAGACGCCCCCGTTCGCACAATCACTGTCGCGGCAGACACGCGTCCGTGACTATTGTTCCCTGTTTAACGCGCCGCCGTGGACATTGATGCTATAAAAGGGTATAGCCGTTCGGTAGCGCTATTGTGTAAAATATGACAAAGCTGGCGCTGAGTTTCGAACGCTTGGTTCACCTTCTGAATTGATAAGCCAGTCATTTTAGCGTTTAGGTGATTTGTTCCTGTGCCGGGTTGTGAGTGAAGAATTTAGTTCAGTTGCAGGTAAGGCAAAAGATCGTATGAATAACGTTATATATATACAAATAACTTTATTATATATAAAAATGAATAACTGTATTATGTAGCTGTATTAAGTCCGCCGTATTGTGCACTAGTTTAAGTGCAATAAAAGTATTAATAATAATAGTAATGCCAACACAACACAATTACTTATGCTGGTCCCAAACTAGGGTAGGTATCCTGTTATATCTAAGTAACCAGACAAGGACGTCAGAAACAAATTATAATAGTAACCGCCAGACAACACAATCACTAGATCTTCTCCTAAACTAGGATACCCTGAGCTATGATAACCAGGCAAGGACATCATAAGCAGCCTATTCGCGATCTATTGTGTGGTAAAAATGAACATATTTTTCGTTTCAACATGTTTAGTTGCTCTTCCAGACTATATTTTACTTTTATTAGATATTTTGACAATGTATAAGTATATATATATATATATATATATATATATATATATATATATATATATATATATATATATATATATATATATATATATATATATAAGTATATCATCATCATCATCAGCCACTCGACGTCCACTGCAGGACATAGGCCTCCCTCGCGGTTTTCATAACCATGAGGGGTTTTGCCATAATCGCCACGCTTGGCAGGCGGGTTGGCGATCGCAGTATGTACTTGGAATCTCAGGAAGACGCTGCTGCCCATCTCCTGGTCATTTATGTCCTTAGTCGCCTTCTACGAAATCCACGGGAGGAAATGGAGTGACGCTATTCTTAATCCGGTGCCACATTTTTTTGGTTTTTGGCTGGTATCACTGTTCTACCTTTCTTTCACCTTAATAAAAATTACTTAATTTCGGGCTTCGCTGAAAATTAGCGCTGCAGGATGCCCTGCATCCCGCAGCACAGGCTGAGCTTCCGTCCGATTGCCAAGTTTCTTCTACTATAGAACTTGTTTTAAAATAAAATATAAGCAATTAAGTTTTTAATTAGTCTGCAAGTTAAGTGTATCACATCTGTCTTATTGGCAATAAATGGTTATTCATTAATTCATTCATTCATATACATCCCACTGTAGGGCACAGGCCTTCTCTCAGGGAGAGAGTATGGGCTTAATCACCACGCGTGCCCACCGCGGATTGGCGGTCATAGTCATAGGTACATGCCCGCACTGGGAATCGAACCTGGGTCTCTCGCTTCCGACTCCAATGTTCTACCCACTAGGCCTCCACCACTCTTTCCTTCTCCTAAACTAGGATACCCTGAGCTATGGCAACCAGGCAAGGACATCACAAACATGGAAATACATCCAGACGGAGGTCTTCCGTACAAATGTACGGCGCCCCCAGTGGGAACCGATCCCACGACCTCCAATGCAGCCTTTATTCCACCGTAATACACGGGACTTCTCTCAAAGAGATGAGAGAGTTACGAGCCATAATCACCTCGCATGCTCACTACGAATTGGCAATTTCAATGTGAACGTCTCAAGCGCTTGTGTTTCCTCACGATAAAACGATTGTATATTTTGGTGTAAAAGTGAAAAGGGCTGTGCCTATGTTGTATGTCTGATGGCTGGTTCGGTGGATAGATAAATGCTTAAGGTTTCGGCTACAAGCGTCTGAACCGAACAGATCTCCTGTGGTATGTCATATGTGGCGTATAACTTTGCCGTTTATGACAAGCTACGATGAAAAGTTGACAACCCTATGATGAAATGTTACTGAACGAAAAGAGTGACAGACAATCATAGTATTAACCCACAATCAGTATTGTGGAGTCTCATATTTTACCGACAAAATAAAAAGTCCAATTAAAAGACTACTTTATTTCTTTTAACTTTTTCGGGGTTCCGTACCCAAAGGGGTAAGGGACCCTATTACTAACACTCCACTGTCCGTCTGCCTGTCTGTCTGGCTGTCTGTCACCAGGCTATATCTCATGAACCGTCATAGCTAGACAGTTGAAATTTTCACATATTTCTGTTGCCGCTATAATTCTATTTGAAATAGCAACTGTTACTGCTAAATGTGCAACCCATGTCTAAGCTCACAATAAATATTCTTGATTCTTGAAATATTTAAGGGGGGCTCCTGTACAACAAACGTTGTCTAAGGACAGCGCTCGCTATCTAGAGGCCATCTATGTAACCCTCACAGCAACGATGTCATGTCGTTAAAGGTCAATGTTAAACGTTTCTTATTGGTTTCTATAGATGGCGCTGTTCTTAAATTCAATCTGTCTAATGTTGTATAGATAATTTTACGGAACCCTTCGTGCGCGAGTCCGACTCGCACTTGGCCGGTTTTTTTCTTTCTTTTGCTTTTCTCAGGCTAACTTACCATTGAGGAAACCTCGAAAAAAGTCAATCAATCAAAATATGTAACCATTACGATTAATTTAATTAGTTATTTCTAAAATAAATTAAATTGTCATTAAAACAGTTGTGTCTTAAAAAACGTAACAAATAGGAAAATAAAGCACCACAAGAGGCAAAAATAAATCCTTTCTTGTATTATCAAACCACAGCTTCTGTTACACGCATAAATTGCCCGTATTTCACACCCCTCGATAAGGGGCAGACAGGGGAAAGGCTCGGAGCAATATGGCACCTAGGAACCTAAAATTAAATATTCTCCTGCCTCATAGTTCAAGGGTAGGTGCGTGCGTCCCTACGGATTTGATAGGGAATTTTGCCGCGCTATACTTTCGCATATTGTATTACACATAACCAAGTTAACCTGAACCCCTGCGCTATACAGAAAAAAAGATACATGCATGTATTGTCGGAGCTCTATACCAGCCGGTCTCGATAAGTCCCCTATTGATGTTGGGTGAATATTTTGTTCTGATAACTCTGGGAGTCGAGTCTGTATCGGATTTCGTTAGATACGCGTCAAAAATGCCTGCCTTTTTTTACCTTTTTACGAGACCGGGGTTGAAGTTTATTCAGTCTGGAAAGAAAAACATCGCCCACGTGCATGTCGGGCCACGCACAGTGAAAAGCACAGGTGAAGAGTGCCGATGAACGAAATGTTTTTTGATTGCTTTACACGTTTTTGACGCTCTAATCTAACAAAAATTTGCGCTTTAAAGCTTAAAATTTATTTTATTTATTCAGAAACGTCAGCAGGCTGCATATCAACCAATAAACTAGTAACAAAGTCTATATTAAAATTTCTGATATGAATCTCAGTTACACGCATCCACAACATTTGCTGCTGTATAAATTAAAATTTGTATACAAGCAACAATAAAGCAATACACTCATTTTAAGCTTAACAAGTAATTCAGAAATCAATTACCTGGAGCCGGGCAGCAGCGTCTTCCTGAGATTCCTACCGCATACTGCGATCGCCAACCCGCCTGCCAAGCGTGGCGATTGTGGCAAAACCCCTCATGGTTATGAAAACCACGAAGGAGGCCTATGTCCTGCAGTGGGCATCAAATGGCTGATTATGATGATGATAATTTAGTGTAATTGAATCACCCAGTCCATCTCAACGTAACATCCAATTGAACTACGAGGGACTGTGTGATTTTATTTACAAAAACCTGGATGAATCATTGAAAATGTATTTTTCTTCTGTTTTGCCATTAAATTTATTATAGTTCCTAGATATTCTGCTAAAAGGTTCAAAAGATAAAAAAAAATAGATATAGTACACCTACAACATGTTTTAACGACCAATATAATGATACCCCGCCCCACACTATGCGATAGACGAGAAAAAAAGTCACCCTATTAGGAAATACACTGAAACATTTTTTTGAAGATTTTGTTCTACCGTTTTGTCGGCATAATTAATAATATGAGTAGTACTGATTGTCTTGAACTAGGCTATGGACAGATAGATAGACTAAAAGATAATAAAGGTTCCTTGTTGACTACGGAACCCTAAAAGTGTGGGAAATTCTCAACAATAAAAATATTCTTTTCGGGGTCTTCGGGGTCACAAAATATACGAAAAATAAAGTTACTCTAATAACATAAAACTTATTAGATTTCGCTTTGTCATTGAATTCTGAACGTTTTCTTATAAGGGTGTAATATGCATGAAAATATTATTTTACGACATAACTCGAATATTTAACAATATATTATAACGCTTCATACGTTATAAGCGTTACGTTAGGGAGTGGCATCAAAGTCTAAGGTCGATTTGTATGGCGCGTTTTCGTACCACGTGACTATATTTACTTTTCAACTGGTTATAGGTATTATAAAACGTATTAGTCGCAGAGAAAAAAAATACTACGTTTATTTTATCTTTTAACGTGTCGTCTCAATCAATTAATCAATCAATATACTTATTGCCATAAATTACATGTGTATACAGTGATGTTATTATAATACAATATGTTTCAATGCAATTTTACCAATTAGGCGTGGCAAAAAAACGGTTTTATGTTATTTTATACATTTAAATCACACGTCGAAAATTAATAAGTATGTACAAATATACGATCGGTCCTCAAAATGCATTGTCATTTAGGTATTCTGCTACCTTACCATAGTTTTTTGTTACAAGCCATTCAAACAATTTGCGCTTAAAGGATGGCAGGTTGTCGACTAACTAACCGACTAACGACTACTGACCCCCGCAGGTTGTCTCTATTAAAACTTTTTAAACATTTTTTAGTGTAAGTTCTCCATTGGAATCGTTTAGGATTTAGGATATAGGAACAGTATGGAACAGCCGATATTTCTTTCGCAATTTCAGAGTTTTCCCCATGAGAAAATTGTATCTTGTTGTCAAGTAGAATCCCCCATTTGCGAATGCATACGGGGCTTACCAGAAACGCGGTTCAAAAAATGTGTAAAGCATACTTTGTGCCAAAAACTATAAGATTAAAGATTATCTAGATGACAAAGATGTCTGGAAAAAGCCAGTTTAATGCATTAGTTCTTGGTTTTAGAGTAATACTGTTTAAGGAACATATTTGAAAACACTAATTTAGAGTTTTTTTTGTCCATTTGTTCTATAAAATGATCTTGATTTTTAATTTTGATATAGATTTTGAAATGGACAAACTTGACTTACTCATAATGTGTTGTTTTGAATAAAATATTTTCATTTGACTTGATTTGGTTTTGGTTACACCCTGTAAGGGGCCTACAGCAAATCTTACCCATGGTTTCTAGAAATGTAACAATCTGTTAATATACTATTAACAGCTTTTAGTTGGCCAAAGTGCTTACACAAAAAAACTGATAGCTGTTGACAGTAGATTAACATAATTTTTGTGTGCGAAACACCGCGGGTGAAAGTATGTTAACAGCTATTAACAATTTATTTCCTGAAATTGCAATTGCATTAAAGTTGCGGCAATATTATTATTTTTAACGGGATCCAGTGGGATAACTAGCTCCAACGGTGATTTTTTGGACCCAATACTAACCCCCGGTTTTGTACACTAAAAATCCGTTAATCTGCTGTTCACAGCTGTCAGTTGGCCAAAGTGCATAACAAAAAAACAAAAAAAAAAGACGACAAACCGGGGATGAGAACCATACATACTTTCGTACGCCAAACACACAGGACAAAACCGAAAAGAATGGCTGCGGAAATTTTATTAAAAATGCAATTACTCGTAACGTATGGGCCAGGGCCGTTTGAAAAACCGAATGGTCACAATGATATTCTCGTCGGGCCATTTCCACTTTCCGCCACAAGTTTCGCTTCCCTGGCCAGGCGAAAACGGCCCTTATTTCGAAACTCGAAAGGGTTAGAAATGCTTAGGAGTCGACGTGGTTGGTTGTAACATAAGTTTTTGTCTCCAAAAATACGATCTCATATTGCGGAGATATGGGAATGATGAATGACTGAACAACTCTCGGCGACCGTTTTGCTGTGTGCGTGCAGACTAGGTGATGCTTCGGCAAGTTATTTTTATTTACCATAATATCTGTCTCCTGAAAAAAAAAAATTGTTCGCTCAAATTAGGTCCATAATATGTTTGTAGTTGTTTGTATTTTATGTAAATGCTAAAAATATTGTCGATATTTGATTGGTAAGCACCATTTAGTGGTATGGTGAATATCAGCGCTCTCTAGAGACCGCTGTGACGGACCAAGCTCCGTACAAGTGCTCACGATCGTTAATATCATGTTGAATTGTGTTCTGCACGAGAAGACTGAGGATAGAAGCTAAAAGAAACCGAGAAATGATAATCGTATTCTTATATAGGGATTGTAAAACATTTAAAGAGCTTATTATAGAATCGGATAAAGCGCTAAAACGTATTTGGTTCCCCAACATAAAATAAAGCTAGTTATATTTTGTTTGTATCATTTGTAAACATTTAAGCAGTTCTTGTGAAATATTGCGTTGTCTTTTCTAGATTAAATTTTTACGATAATTGAGATTAATTACAACGGCATCTATTTTGCGAGATGGCACTACTAATAAATTATGGATTGAAGAAAGTTTTCACCTAAAACCTGTTACAATACATGACAGTTCATCGCTTTGTTCAGAGGTGACGCTACCGGTCTAAACGCGTGGGTCTGAACTGAATTCATTCTCTAAAACAAAAACAAAAAGAAAAGTGCATCCGAAAAGCTTTTGTTTTGTAGCATTTGTAAACATTTAAACAGTTCTTGTGAAATATTGCGTTGTCTTTTGTAGATTAAATTATGCAACTTGTTTTAGGGATGGTTTACGATAATTGAGATTAATTACAGTGACATCTCTCTTGCGAAATAGCACAACTAATAAATTTCGGATTGAAGAAAGCTGTTACTAAACCTATTACAATACATGGCAGTTCATAATTTTGTTCATAGATGACACTTTCTTAATTCATTCTCTAAAACAAAACAAAAAAAAATTGCATCCGAAAAGCTCGGTCATCCAAGTACTAAATAAATAGGGAACTTAAATCATATAAAACTTTAACAAAACAACATAGACTCACGCCTGTGTCCCGGAGGGGTGGACGGAGGTCGGGGACTGCCACTTGTTGCGATCTTGACGGATCACTGTCGTTTCCTCAAAATTCACTCGCGTGTGTGGGCCGCGTCGGCTTCCTTTGTTTCTTTTGTAATAAGCCGCGGCGTGTTAAGGTAGTAAATTTAAAGGGATATTATGACAAAGAACGTAATTTATGAGCTAGACAACAAAAATAAATTACTTATGTTAAAGTCCTTAAACTAATAGCAATAAGGAATAGAATTCTTCAGATGGCGGTATTTCGTTATTGATTTAGCGGGAGGGCAAATTTCTTTTGAAAAAAGCCGCGGCATGCTAAGGCGGTGAATATCAAAGAAACACTATGACAAAGAACGTAATTTATGAGTTAGGCAAATAAAAATAAATTACTTATGTTGAAGTCCTTAAACTAATAGCAATAAGGAACAAAATTCTTCAGATGGCGGTATTTTGTTATTGGTTTAGCGAGAGGGTGAAGTGGCACCATATTAGAAGGGGGCCGCGAGGGTATAAAAGCGGGGTTCGGGAACTATTCGAGGTTTGTTCGGAACAGAAAATTGAGAAGTAAATACGTCTGTTGCGCTCGTAGGCAAATTCGATATTTTTGCGAATTTATTACTATTAGGGAGTTTCGTTTGCATTTAAATTCGAAAGTAGGAGAGTGGATTCGGATTTGTAACCTAACATCACCTGTGGGCACTGCGTCCCAGACTATCAGATCTGGTGTGAAGTTTCAGGTTCTGAATTACTTTCTTAGCTAGGGAATGAGATTTGAAAGTGAGTGTAATGTTAGAAACGGTCTTCGATTCCTAAACAGTTAGTATACTTAGCTAGAAGTTTTCCGCGTAAAATAGGGTTTTCAGCCTTAGTAATTAGGGTAGCTTTCGCGAAATAAAAGTTCACTAATCCTTTGCCTCCACAGTACTACGTTTATGCGGAAATAAATTTGTGCAAAGGTAAACTCACGGCGGCAAAGGTAAGTTCTAGATAATCAGTGTTTCTAGCCCTTGTGAAATAACCAAGGCTCGACGGGGGCGCTAATGTAAACCTGCAAAACTCTGTTTGACTAAAAGATTGTGTTCGTTATTTAATTGTGCGAGTCTTGAATTAGTAGCTGCTAAGCTTACTGCTTATCTATGTCTCTGGTCCTTACCTTAAAACTAGGCGTAAATGTTGGTGCGCTTCATTCACACGGTGATCATTTCAAACTAAGGAATAGGTAAAGCTTAACGAAAGTATTAGCTTCATAGGTACCTTTCTTTTGATCTTCGGACGGGACATTCCACTATTGCAAAGAGGTAGGGACAATTTATGTAGGTGCGTATATACTTTTTCTGCCGACCGCAGTTTCTTTAGTATTATTGCATTTTAGACGCAATATAGGGTGAATAATATATAGGGTGGCCAAAACACGAATTATTGTTAGGAATTGAAAGACGTTATGGGACGTTAGGGAGTAGTTAAGAGCCACTATAGGCTTTGTAGTAGTATACTCATTTCAAGTATATTGGCTTAATACTCTGCTTAATCTCATAGTTGCGTAAGCGCGGCTGGATTGTTTCAGTGTTGGTAAGCTTTCGATGAAGTCTTATTCCAACGTACCTAGTGCATTTGCTTATTACCTCTCACACACTCTCGTCAGCCAATGCATTGTACTGCTGAACATCCCTTTGCCGTTTCTTGCGTTAATTGTGTGAAGCGTCTTGAGTCTTAAGATCTCTATACCTGCTTAAAGCTTTTATTATGTTTGACTTGTCCTTGAGTGGCATCTCATAGTTGCGTGAGCGCGGCTGGATTGTTTCAGTGTTGGTAAGCTTCGATGAAGTCTTATTCCAACGTACTTTGTGCATTTGGTTATTACCTCTCTCACACTCTCGTCTGCCAATGCATTGTACTGCTGAACATCCCTTTGCCGTTTCTTGCGTTAATTGTGTGAAGTGACTTGAGTCTTAATATATCTATGCCTACTCAAAGCTTTTATTGCTTCTATTATATTTATTTGTATGACTTATGTCTTTGGGTGACATTTCATGGTGGCGTGGGTTTGGCCGGACTGTTTCAGTGTTGGCAAGCTTCGATGAAGTCTTATTCCAACGTACTTTGTGCATTTGGTTATTACCTCTCTCACACTCTCGTCTGCCAATGCATTGTACTGCTGAACGTCTCTTTGCCAATTCTTGCGTTAGTCATGTATGTTTTCTTAAGGCATAGACTTGGAATAATGAATCATTGTATTCTTATTTCTAGTCAGTCATAGTTTTATTATTTATAAGTATATATTAACGGTATAACGTAGTGGCGGCCAATCCCCATCCACGGTAGATATAATTAGCACTATCGGCTAGTAGATAATTGAGTATTGCACTCTCTTCTTCTTATCCAATATTATCTACTTAGCTGGCTAATAATGTCTGCCTTAACCGGCCTTTGGTAGGGGACGTTATACTAAAACACTCACATGTGTAGTAGTATGACAAGTAGTTATTTATTTCAAATATTTTGCTACTATAATCTTATCTTATTTAGATGGAATTTATTTTATTCAACCTTTAATTTATTGTCTCCTAAACTTAACTTCTTTATTTAAATTTTCCTCTTTTATCCCAATCTTGTCTCGCTTCTGCTAATTTAATGTTGCTTTATTGCTATTTTAGTTTCTTCGAATCTCCCCAAAATTTACCTTTTCTAGTAAACATTTGGTTCGAACTGAATGTTCTTAGTTCCACTTTTATTATTTTAACGGATCTCTTACATGCACTCATTACTCAATCTCATATCCTAAAAGTTCTTGGGTTATTAATACGTTCACAATGAAGGGTCCTCACTAGACTAGACGATCACAGTTGGCCATTAGAGTGTTTTGCATCATAGTATCTTTTCTCTTTGCTATCGGGGGTTCATACCTTTTAATATTCTGGGGAGGGAGTCACAATATGGTGTGCCGTGACCATGATATTTTAATACGAGTTTGAGTAGGTTGTTTGTATGTTTTATGATGCAGAATATTCTTATTTTTAATTATTATCGTTGGCTTTATGCCACAATTTGATGTTCGTGAAATGGAAAGGTTTGAGATTGACAATGAGGGTATGATTGAGATCCGTTAATTTTGCTTTCGCATAGATTTATGGATGTATGCACGGGTAAAAATAAATATTTAATTCGTGTATGGATCTATTTATCTAATTGTTAACGTGTAATCACGTTATTTTTACTAACGTTCCATAACCTCTTGGTAATTTCTATTCAAATTACGTTACTGTACAATAAATCTTTAGTTGATTCAATGCTTTCGTGTCGGATTTTAATAATAGTCTGTAGAGGTTATACTTTTCGATCGTTTTTAAGTAGGTACGGTTAACAGTTTTTTATTCAGGGGGTTGTATCAAATTATATTTTACGTCAGAAGTTGCCTTCGTAGGTAAACTAAGGCCAATAATAATTCCAGTATAGTTAATTAAGAAGATAATTAGGGAATTAAAAAAAAAATCGAATGTCATCAGGTTACATTAATTAGTCAAAGGTCTGCTTTGTGGGGGGTTGTCAAAATATAAATTTTCTTACGTGATTTTAAATTCTTAAATACTTTAATACTTGTTTTGCTTATTAATTAATAGTTATTATTGTGAAAGGTCTTTCTTATTTTAATTTATTGATTTAGGTATTTCATTTTAAATATTTTCATGCTGGGGGTTGATATTTTTACATTCGGTTTAGCATTCCATTACGCGGAAACTTGTATTTTATTTGGGGGGTTGTGGGGTTGTAAAAGAAAATTGTAAAAGATAATTAACAAAAGTTTTCTCGACGGGGGGTTGCTATTATTACAGTTTTGCTAGGAATTTAGTATTGCGTAATTCGGTAGTTTGTATAGTGGTGGCGCAAGTAAAGTCATGAATTATAAATTATTCCATTAGACTCGAGATTAATTTTAATTTGCTAAAATATCGATATGTCAAATAAATTTTGTATATTTTATTCACATCGATTCGTAAATCTCGTGATAGACATAATAAACTAAATTATTAATTAAAAAGAAAAAAAAATAATAATAATAATATTTTATTTTAGTAATCCGCGTACCCATAATAAACTATAAATAATAGAGAAAAAAACAACACATTTTGTTTTATTTTAATAATCCGCGTACAGTAAACGATAAAAGTAGATAATCGAATAGTTTAAAACCAAACTTTGGATTTAAATGTACCTTACCATAATTTACGTCTTACCCAAATACTATTTTTAATAAAATACGGACGCGAGTTAATCTAATCGGGATTTACACTTGATTATTTAATTTTCGTCGTTGACTGTACTTCTTAAACCAGGTAATTGAAACGGTTTTGAAAGGTAATCTGGTAATTGAAATTGAGGTATTGTGTACGGTAATCAAGGTAATTCGTGTGGTACTGTGTAAGGTAAAACTAATTTAATTTTAAAAATTTTACTTGCGTCTCATAACGTCTATCACTAGGTTATATTTGCGATCGCGGGCTCTGGTTAAAATTATTTTATTCCTCATATTGGATGGGGTTGTCAAATTTATAATAAAATTAGTAGTTATTTTATATCGCGGTAATCAAAATCATATCTGCGAAGAGTTCATTCGCCAAATTCTCAGGCTTCATATATCAGTTTGTAAGCAAGTAAGAGTAAGCTTGGAAATGATTCAATGAATGGAGAAGGAATTGGTTGAAGTATTTAGAAAGAGAATGAAAAGGGGCTTGAATGGAAGTTCTAGAGTTCGGTGAATCGGTTTTACGCAGATAACTTGTTTTATTTAGTTTCCGAATACAGCACACACCTCAAGCGGATACAAATACTTCTTTTGATTTTCATTTTAAATTAATTTAAACTGTATTTGTATCCCGGACTCCACAAGAAGCTAAGAACTAGTTTCGGCAATTGAGCAGGCTCCAGAAGCGAAGATGTTGTCGATTGGGGATTTTCATTGATTAATATCGTTTGTTTGATAGCTTCCCGTAGTGATTTCGCAGCTGATTGTTATTTGAGGCTATTGTAAGGGTCGGTTCTACTACCGGTGCACGTTTGCTCTTGGGGAGGCCTCCCCTTTGGAGTTTAAGCGAGTGTATCTGGTACTTAGCAGTCGGTGCCTTCGGGCTGTCCTGCCTCACAACCAGGATCCCTTTATCAAGGTCTTCAATGATAGGCTGTGTTAGAAGCTGCTAAGCGATCCGAATAAAACGGTGTCGATTGAAATTTCACATAGACAATTATCCGAAGAGTCTGGTTGAAAAACACAACTCACTCATTTCGTCATTTCTGGAAAATAGTGAAACAAGTAATTAATAACTTATGTAGCAAGACTACTCTCGTGATCACATGTTTTATTGAAAATTTGATAACGACAGGTCTTATCCAAATTTTGGGGGTTGATTGTGACGGACCAAGCTCCGTACAAGTGCTCACGATCGTTAATATCATGTTGAATTGTGTTCTGCACGAGAAGACTGAGGATAGAAGCTAAAAGAAACCGAGAAATGATAATCGTATTCTTATATAGGGATTGTAAAACATTTAAAGAGCTTATTATAGAATCGGATAAAGCGCTAAAACGTATTTGGTTCCCCAACATAAAATAAAGCTAGTTATATTTTGTTTGTATCATTTGTAAACATTTAAGCAGTTCTTGTGAAATATTGCGTTGTCTTTTCTAGATTAAATTTTTACGATAATTGAGATTAATTACAACGGCATCTATTTTGCGAGATGGCACTACTAATAAATTATGGATTGAAGAAAGTTTTCACCTAAAACCTGTTACAATACATGACAGTTCATCGCTTTGTTCAGAGGTGACGCTACCGGTCTAAACGCGTGGGTCTGAACTGAATTCATTCTCTAAAACAAAAACAAAAAGAAAAGTGCATCCGAAAAGCTTTTGTTTTGTAGCATTTGTAAACATTTAAACAGTTCTTGTGAAATATTGCGTTGTCTTTTGTAGATTAAATTATGCAACTTGTTTTAGGGATGGTTTACGATAATTGAGATTAATTACAGTGACATCTCTCTTGCGAAATAGCACAACTAATAAATTTCGGATTGAAGAAAGCTGTTACTAAACCTATTACAATACATGGCAGTTCATAATTTTGTTCATAGATGACACTTTCTTAATTCATTCTCTAAAACAAAACAAAAAAAAATTGCATCCGAAAAGCTCGGTCATCCAAGTACTAAATAAATAGGGAACTTAAATCATATAAAACTTTAACAAAACAACATAGACTCACGCCTGTGTCCCGGAGGGGTGGACGGAGGTCGGGGACTGCCACTTGTTGCGATCTTGACGGATCACTGTCGTTTCCTCAAAATTCACTCGCGTGTGTGGGCCGCGTCGGCTTCCTTTGTTTCTTTTGTAATAAGCCGCGGCGTGTTAAGGTAGTAAATTTAAAGGGATATTATGACAAAGAACGTAATTTATGAGCTAGACAACAAAAATAAATTACTTATGTTAAAGTCCTTAAACTAATAGCAATAAGGAATAGAATTCTTCAGATGGCGGTATTTCGTTATTGATTTAGCGGGAGGGCAAATTTCTTTTGAAAAAAGCCGCGGCATGCTAAGGCGGTGAATATCAAAGAAACACTATGACAAAGAACGTAATTTATGAGTTAGGCAAATAAAAATAAATTACTTATGTTGAAGTCCTTAAACTAATAGCAATAAGGAACAAAATTCTTCAGATGGCGGTATTTTGTTATTGGTTTAGCGAGAGGGTGAAGTGGCACCATATTAGAAGGGGGCCGCGAGGGTATAAAAGCGGGGTTCGGGAACTATTCGAGGTTTGTTCGGAACAGAAAATTGAGAAGTAAATACGTCTGTTGCGCTCGTAGGCAAATTCGATATTTTTGCGAATTTATTACTATTAGGGAGTTTCGTTTGCATTTAAATTCGAAAGTAGGAGAGTGGATTCGGATTTGTAACCTAACATCACCTGTGGGCACTGCGTCCCAGACTATCAGATCTGGTGTGAAGTTTCAGGTTCTGAATTACTTTCTTAGCTAGGGAATGAGATTTGAAAGTGAGTGTAATGTTAGAAACGGTCTTCGATTCCTAAACAGTTAGTATACTTAGCTAGAAGTTTTCCGCGTAAAATAGGGTTTTCAGCCTTAGTAATTAGGGTAGCTTTCGCGAAATAAAAGTTCACTAATCCTTTGCCTCCACAGTACTACGTTTATGCGGAAATAAATTTGTGCAAAGGTAAACTCACGGCGGCAAAGGTAAGTTCTAGATAATCAGTGTTTCTAGCCCTTGTGAAATAACCAAGGCTCGACGGGGGCGCTAATGTAAACCTGCAAAACTCTGTTTGACTAAAAGATTGTGTTCGTTATTTAATTGTGCGAGTCTTGAATTAGTAGCTGCTAAGCTTACTGCTTATCTATGTCTCTGGTCCTTACCTTAAAACTAGGCGTAAATGTTGGTGCGCTTCATTCACACGGTGATCATTTCAAACTAAGGAATAGGTAAAGCTTAACGAAAGTATTAGCTTCATAGGTACCTTTCTTTTGATCTTCGGACGGGACATTCCACTATTGCAAAGAGGTAGGGACAATTTATGTAGGTGCGTATATACTTTTTCTGCCGACCGCAGTTTCTTTAGTATTATTGCATTTTAGACGCAATATAGGGTGAATAATATATAGGGTGGCCAAAACACGAATTATTGTTAGGAATTGAAAGACGTTATGGGACGTTAGGGAGTAGTTAAGAGCCACTATAGGCTTTGTAGTAGTATACTCATTTCAAGTATATTGGCTTAATACTCTGCTTAATCTCATAGTTGCGTAAGCGCGGCTGGATTGTTTCAGTGTTGGTAAGCTTTCGATGAAGTCTTATTCCAACGTACCTAGTGCATTTGCTTATTACCTCTCACACACTCTCGTCAGCCAATGCATTGTACTGCTGAACATCCCTTTGCCGTTTCTTGCGTTAATTGTGTGAAGCGTCTTGAGTCTTAAGATCTCTATACCTGCTTAAAGCTTTTATTATGTTTGACTTGTCCTTGAGTGGCATCTCATAGTTGCGTGAGCGCGGCTGGATTGTTTCAGTGTTGGTAAGCTTCGATGAAGTCTTATTCCAACGTACTTTGTGCATTTGGTTATTACCTCTCTCACACTCTCGTCTGCCAATGCATTGTACTGCTGAACATCCCTTTGCCGTTTCTTGCGTTAATTGTGTGAAGTGACTTGAGTCTTAATATATCTATGCCTACTCAAAGCTTTTATTGCTTCTATTATATTTATTTGTATGACTTATGTCTTTGGGTGACATTTCATGGTGGCGTGGGTTTGGCCGGACTGTTTCAGTGTTGGCAAGCTTCGATGAAGTCTTATTCCAACGTACTTTGTGCATTTGGTTATTACCTCTCTCACACTCTCGTCTGCCAATGCATTGTACTGCTGAACGTCTCTTTGCCAATTCTTGCGTTAGTCATGTATGTTTTCTTAAGGCATAGACTTGGAATAATGAATCATTGTATTCTTATTTCTAGTCAGTCATAGTTTTATTATTTATAAGTATATATTAACGGTATAACGTAGTGGCGGCCAATCCCCATCCACGGTAGATATAATTAGCACTATCGGCTAGTAGATAATTGAGTATTGCACTCTCTTCTTCTTATCCAATATTATCTACTTAGCTGGCTAATAATGTCTGCCTTAACCGGCCTTTGGTAGGGGACGTTATACTAAAACACTCACATGTGTAGTAGTATGACAAGTAGTTATTTATTTCAAATATTTTGCTACTATAATCTTATCTTATTTAGATGGAATTTATTTTATTCAACCTTTAATTTATTGTCTCCTAAACTTAACTTCTTTATTTAAATTTTCCTCTTTTATCCCAATCTTGTCTCGCTTCTGCTAATTTAATGTTGCTTTATTGCTATTTTAGTTTCTTCGAATCTCCCCAAAATTTACCTTTTCTAGTAAACATTTGGTTCGAACTGAATGTTCTTAGTTCCACTTTTATTATTTTAACGGATCTCTTACATGCACTCATTACTCAATCTCATATCCTAAAAGTTCTTGGGTTATTAATACGTTCACAATGAAGGGTCCTCACTAGACTAGACGATCACAGTTGGCCATTAGAGTGTTTTGCATCATAGTATCTTTTCTCTTTGCTATCGGGGGTTCATACCTTTTAATATTCTGGGGAGGGAGTCACAATATGGTGTGCCGTGACCATGATATTTTAATACGAGTTTGAGTAGGTTGTTTGTATGTTTTATGATGCAGAATATTCTTATTTTTAATTATTATCGTTGGCTTTATGCCACAATTTGATGTTCGTGAAATGGAAAGGTTTGAGATTGACAATGAGGGTATGATTGAGATCCGTTAATTTTGCTTTCGCATAGATTTATGGATGTATGCACGGGTAAAAATAAATATTTAATTCGTGTATGGATCTATTTATCTAATTGTTAACGTGTAATCACGTTATTTTTACTAACGTTCCATAACCTCTTGGTAATTTCTATTCAAATTACGTTACTGTACAATAAATCTTTAGTTGATTCAATGCTTTCGTGTCGGATTTTAATAATAGTCTGTAGAGGTTATACTTTTCGATCGTTTTTAAGTAGGTACGGTTAACAGTTTTTTATTCAGGGGGTTGTATCAAATTATATTTTACGTCAGAAGTTGCCTTCGTAGGTAAACTAAGGCCAATAATAATTCCAGTATAGTTAATTAAGAAGATAATTAGGGAATTAAAAAAAAAATCGAATGTCATCAGGTTACATTAATTAGTCAAAGGTCTGCTTTGTGGGGGGTTGTCAAAATATAAATTTTCTTACGTGATTTTAAATTCTTAAATACTTTAATACTTGTTTTGCTTATTAATTAATAGTTATTATTGTGAAAGGTCTTTCTTATTTTAATTTATTGATTTAGGTATTTCATTTTAAATATTTTCATGCTGGGGGTTGATATTTTTACATTCGGTTTAGCATTCCATTACGCGGAAACTTGTATTTTATTTGGGGGGTTGTGGGGTTGTAAAAGAAAATTGTAAAAGATAATTAACAAAAGTTTTCTCGACGGGGGGTTGCTATTATTACAGTTTTGCTAGGAATTTAGTATTGCGTAATTCGGTAGTTTGTATAGTGGTGGCGCAAGTAAAGTCATGAATTATAAATTATTCCATTAGACTCGAGATTAATTTTAATTTGCTAAAATATCGATATGTCAAATAAATTTTGTATATTTTATTCACATCGATTCGTAAATCTCGTGATAGACATAATAAACTAAATTATTAATTAAAAAGAAAAAAAAATAATAATAATAATATTTTATTTTAGTAATCCGCGTACCCATAATAAACTATAAATAATAGAGAAAAAAACAACACATTTTGTTTTATTTTAATAATCCGCGTACAGTAAACGATAAAAGTAGATAATCGAATAGTTTAAAACCAAACTTTGGATTTAAATGTACCTTACCATAATTTACGTCTTACCCAAATACTATTTTTAATAAAATACGGACGCGAGTTAATCTAATCGGGATTTACACTTGATTATTTAATTTTCGTCGTTGACTGTACTTCTTAAACCAGGTAATTGAAACGGTTTTGAAAGGTAATCTGGTAATTGAAATTGAGGTATTGTGTACGGTAATCAAGGTAATTCGTGTGGTACTGTGTAAGGTAAAACTAATTTAATTTTAAAAATTTTACTTGCGTCTCATAACGTCTATCACTAGGTTATATTTGCGATCGCGGGCTCTGGTTAAAATTATTTTATTCCTCATATTGGATGGGGTTGTCAAATTTATAATAAAATTAGTAGTTATTTTATATCGCGGTAATCAAAATCATATCTGCGAAGAGTTCATTCGCCAAATTCTCAGGCTTCATATATCAGTTTGTAAGCAAGTAAGAGTAAGCTTGGAAATGATTCAATGAATGGAGAAGGAATTGGTTGAAGTATTTAGAAAGAGAATGAAAAGGGGCTTGAATGGAAGTTCTAGAGTTCGGTGAATCGGTTTTACGCAGATAACTTGTTTTATTTAGTTTCCGAATACAGCACACACCTCAAGCGGATACAAATACTTCTTTTGATTTTCATTTTAAATTAATTTAAACTGTATTTGTATCCCGGACTCCACAAGAAGCTAAGAACTAGTTTCGGCAATTGAGCAGGCTCCAGAAGCGAAGATGTTGTCGATTGGGGATTTTCATTGATTAATATCGTTTGTTTGATAGCTTCCCGTAGTGATTTCGCAGCTGATTGTTATTTGAGGCTATTGTAAGGGTCGGTTCTACTACCGGTGCACGTTTGCTCTTGGGGAGGCCTCCCCTTTGGAGTTTAAGCGAGTGTATCTGGTACTTAGCAGTCGGTGCCTTCGGGCTGTCCTGCCTCACAACCAGGATCCCTTTATCAAGGTCTTCAATGATAGGCTGTGTTAGAAGCTGCTAAGCGATCCGAATAAAACGGTGTCGATTGAAATTTCACATAGACAATTATCCGAAGAGTCTGGTTGAAAAACACAACTCACTCATTTCGTCATTTCTGGAAAATAGTGAAACAAGTAATTAATAACTTATGTAGCAAGACCACTCTCGTGATCACATGTTTTATTGAAAATTTGATAACGACAGGTCTTATCCAAATTTTGGGGGTTGATTGTGACGGACCAAGCTCCGTACAAGTGCTCACGATCGTTAATATCATGTTGAATTGTGTTCTGCACGAGAAGACTGAGGATAGAAGCTAAAAGAAACCGAGAAATGATAATCGTATTCTTATATAGGGATTGTAAAACATTTAAAGAGCTTATTATAGAATCGGATAAAGCGCTAAAACGTATTTGGTTCCCCAACATAAAATAAAGCTAGTTATATTTTGTTTGTATCATTTGTAAACATTTAAGCAGTTCTTGTGAAATATTGCGTTGTCTTTTCTAGATTAAATTTTTACGATAATTGAGATTAATTACAACGGCATCTATTTTGCGAGATGGCACTACTAATAAATTATGGATTGAAGAAAGTTTTCACCTAAAACCTGTTACAATACATGACAGTTCATCGCTTTGTTCAGAGGTGACGCTACCGGTCTAAACGCGTGGGTCTGAACTGAATTCATTCTCTAAAACAAAAACAAAAAGAAATATGCTTATGTTCTGACACAATTAAAAAAAAAACACTTCAAAACCGACCGTACCGCTAAAATAGGTGTTTCAAAATACATTTTACTCTCTATTTATTTCTATCTGTTTAAAGTCTGAAAAATATATGTATTACTTTTCAATGTCCTATCTAGGTCCGTCGGTCATCATTTTTACGATTTTTTAAACTATACTGCATAAAAAAATCGCAAATACGAATGTAAATTATAAATAAATACGTCTGGGAGTCCAATTAAATTCCAGGTAAATTGCAGCCTGAAATCTGAAATGTACGGCCATATCTAAAAGCAAAACCCTTTATTCAAGAGGTAGGGCATAGTCTGAGGAATCGTAGCATGGACTATCGCTCTGGGGCGTATTTGACGCAGAGGTAATGCTGTGCCGCGAGGTAATGCTGCCAGCGTTATGGGAACCTTTGGGTAGGTTATATCCCGGGGCGGTTTGATTGTTTGATTTTATTGTTGCATTATGTGTGTGTGTGTGTGTGTGTGTGTGTGTGTGTGTGTGTGTGTGTGTGTGTGTGTGTTTATTTTTATTAGTTTTATTTTTGTTTCGCATGAGTTTTCATTTTTGACAAAACATTTTTTGGTTGATAACTGTGGCATTATTTTGAAAACTTAAACTTACGACGTGTCTTAACAGTTTAAGATCGATACCAAAGAAATGTTTTTCAAGTTTTGCATTATTTCTAGAGTTAACTTGGGCCGTTCACTGCACACATGAACGGCTGCATTCTTCTTTTCCTGGTACCATCTCCTATCGGTTTTATTTCGTCCCTTGATCCCGAGGTACCTTTTTGGTGGTATCAAGGGCTTTACAACGAACCGGCAACGGCATAACGCTACCAACTGAAACGTGCAGTTGACATCAGGTCAACGTTTACATTTTTATTGCAAAGTCACCTGTAACGACACTGAGTACTGTAGAATGTTACACAGCAAAAAACGCCCGTACCAGTGACGAACTCGTCGAGTGCCCGTCGGTATCATGCTTGTATTATAGTAAATACTTACATTTAAGGGCTATTTTAGATATAAATCGTGCCGCCCGTACGTCGCCGGCGCAATGTAACCTGGATATACCTTTATTTTTAGTCATATTTATATATTTATGCGTATATTGTATTAAAAAAATTTAAATCTCGCAAACTCGGAATACAGATTTGTATCTTGTGAATTGAGTTCGTGTCAATTCGGTGATACTTTTTGATAAAAACAGTTGGTTTCACTATTTATTTACCTTTTAAGGCCTTGTCTACAAAGGAAGAATTCACCACAAATAGGCGCGTAAATCTTACGACTCGGAGTTAAGAGTTATACGCGCGTATTTTAATTCGCGCGATGCGATGCTTGTGGACGCGAAGTGTTGGCGCCCAGTACCTCGCCAACGCGCGAGTATTCGCGCGAGACTATTCGAGGCAAATTCGAACCTTCTGGATAAGGCCTTATTCAGAAGCAGCATTATTTACTAAGCTCCAACTCCAACTGCAACAAGAACTTGCAAAAGAAAGTCATGTGCACACTAGCTTTGTGCACATGATTTTCTTTTGCGTGCTCTGCGAAATTCAAAACTTGGTAATTACTTAAAACTAATTCTACTGTATTACGGACTAAGTTTCAAGATAGTCTTGTCTTTACTTACATGAGCATATTATGTAAGTAGCACGGACTGGTGATTTTATTCTTTATATAAAAGACTAGCTTATTAAAGTCAGCCTCTGAAGCAACCGCAACGTAACAAATGTAATGGAAGTTTCTTTCAATACATTTTCTGGGGCTGGGAGCAAAACAAAATCACTTATCGTTTATAGGGTTCCGTACCCGAAGGGTCCCAAACGGGACCCTATTACTAAGACTTCACTGTCCGTCTGTCTGTTTTTCTGTCTGGCACCATGATGTATCTCATGAACCGTGATAGCTAGGCAATTGAAATTTTCACAGATGATGTATTTCTGTTGCCGCTATTACAAAAAAATACTATAAATAGAATAAAATAAATACAAAAAACATTGTCTAAAGACAGCGCTCGCCATTTAGCGGCCGTCTATGTAACCTTCACAGCACCTATCTCATATCGTTAAATTCGATCTTTGTTGTATAGATGATGGTACGGAACCCTTCGTGCGCGAGTCCGACTCGCACATGGCCGGTTTTTTATTAAACTACAATTCGTGGTTTACTATGACATTTTGATGTGCATTGCAAAGTCAATTGACCCAGAATAACAAATAGGAAGGCTAGCCTACGCAATGTCCACCGAATTGTCATAATAAACTGTTAATTGTAGTTTTATGAAACGTGGCTCAGCTCCATCCACAGCTCAATCCTGAATGATTTCAATCATCTAATTTTCAAACTCCATACATATTACTGTCACAAACGTATCGTCACAATAAATTGATATACCTTTTTTATTCGAATCCTAGCTAGCGCCCGCATGCGCCAAGTCTATCTGATAGCGCTATCTATCTGTTTATCTATAGACATTTTAGAGAGAGAGCGTATGTGCGTCAGAAGGGGACAAGTATGAGGAATGATTTGTACCAAAACAAGTGGCAGCGGTGTGTAACAGAATACGCTTTATCTATTTACTTACTTATCCAATGATTTGGCGTAAGTTCCCGAAGTAAACAGACCAATAGTTATCCAGGGATAAACGAATGGAGAGGTAATCGTCAGAGTTGTCACGCATTAAATTTATCTACAGATAACTCTGCAAAAGTCATGGTGGAGGACGTCATTGTACTTATTCACTGGATATAGCTTACCTATGTAGACACTGATAGTCTTGTCAGATAGTGTTCAGACTTGATGCAAGCCAACCATTACCCTTATAATATTAGTGCAGTGTCTGGAGTAGCGTATTCTGTACACAGACCGCTGCTACTTGTTTTGTTACAAATCATTCCTCACACTTGCGCGTCTTTTTTGTCGCCTTCTAACGCACACGCGCTCTCTGTCTCTCTAAAATGTCGTTCTACAGAAATGATAGATTGTGGTAATAACGGTAAAGCCTTGAAGTGCACCGCTGGAAGTAGCCGAAATTGAAGGTGGATTTTTAAACACGAAAATTCAAAAGATTTTCACAATGAAGCGGTCGCAGTGGCTGAGTTCCAACGTGAAAGTTTATACAGCTTTTTACGATACACGGCTAATACAGGGTGTACTCGAATTAGTTCACCGTTTTTTTAAGGTGACATTATAACCACGATTTAGAAATATATGGCACTAATTTTGGAAAAATGACGCCCCAATCAAATTTTTTTTATGCAATATAACTTCACATAAGCATACACAAACAATATCTGATCAAAAAGTAATAAAAATTTTAAACGGCGAGCGTTTTACGGTCGGTGTCGGACAACTCAATTGTTCTTTCATTTAATTTAAGCATATCGGCCGAAGGATACTCAAACTTATAATATAATAGAAAATATTTTTCACTGTTTCCTGATTTGTGAACGAGGTAAAATACCTGTGATATAAAGATCTGCGCCCTTTCCCGATAAATTGACTACGACGTGGTAGACAAATTTATATGACAAAAACCGGCCAAGTGCGAGTCGGACTCGCGCATGGCCGTTTTTTTATTATTTGTCTTTAGTATATATAATAAGTCTCACAATCACGCCAAGTTTGATGCCCTTATGTATTACTGTTTTTACGATAGAGCATATGTGCATTAGTGGTTTTAAGTTTTTTTTCTTTTTAGCGGTAAGCCCTACCTGCATGACACGTTTTCTTCATTTGGCGTGGAGGTGCTATTTGAAAACCAGCGCTGTTTCAAATAGAAACAGTAAACGCTGAAATAGTATCATTGTCACACGCACACTCCTTTTTTTTAATTTTTGTATGTAAGCATGTTTGTTTGTGGCAATAAATCATTCATTCATTCATAAACAAAAAAACGGCGAAAAAACACGTTTGTTGTATGGAGACCCTCCTTGTTTTTTATTATTATTTAAATTCTATTATTTTTTAGGTAATCCGCCGTAGAAACACATATTCTGTTTCAACTGTGGGTGAGGGTTGGTTGGTTTGGGTCGAGTGAGTGAGTGAGTGAGTGAGTGAGTGCGTGCGTGCGTGCGTGCGTGCATGCATGCGTGCGTGCGTGCGTGTGTGCAGGCGGCGTGCGTACGTGCGTGCGTGCGTGCGTGTGTGCGGGCGTGCATGCGTGCGTGCGTGCGTGCGTGCGTGCGTGTGTGTGTGTGTGTATGTGTATGTGCATATTTGTGTGTGTGTTACATTGTCCATTTTGTTCTGAAAAATTAAAAATTATTTTACTGATTATAATTTTGCTCTTCATTATCTCTTATATATCAAGTTGCAAAGGCATAATTTTCCCAAATCCACAAACACGGGCTCACATAAGACAACGGGGAATGAGGTCTACTCTGAATAGAGCGAATTACTGTGTAACTTTATTCTAGCATGCAACGACTAATTAATGTTGAGGAAGCGAAAGTGATCTATCAGGATCGTAGCAAGCGGCAGTCCCTGGTCTCTGCCTGCCTTTAAAAATTTCCTATTTTTTCCCCCAACTATTCTCGCGCAGTGCAATTATTATAAGTCCCATACAAATCTGTGTGCTCGGAGAACACAGCCTTAACATAAGATAAGAATATTTTTATGGTACAACAGGAAAATCACTGACGTAATATTTACAATGATACAATGCTTATTCATCATCAACCCATTATGTCCCCACCGAGGGGCACGGGTCTCTTTCCTGAGGAAGGTATAGGCCATACTCCACCACGGGGGCCAAGTCCGGATTGGTGGAGGAATGCTTATTGCTTCAATATTACTTCACTTATGGCATCTAAATCTGAGAGTAGCAGCCTCAGAATCAGATCCTCCCGGGCACAATAGAACGCCGATGTGATAATCTCACACATTATTCACGGGCGTAATCTCGCCGCGAAAATAATGGTCCGTGATAAAACTAGCGTTTAGGTGATATAAGCCTGGCTTAGTGTGCTCCCTGGATACCCCGCTTCGAGTTTTCGTGGGTTAATTGGCGTAGGCAACGAAGAGTCGAACGAATGTCAGATTCATGCATATGAATTTTGGGTGGTTTGGAAGCCATAGCAAAACGAACGTGACTTTCCAAAAATATCTCGACATTAACTATTAACTGTTAACTGCTAGCCAGTGCGGTATATGCGACCGCGGGTCATTATTGTGGTAGACGGAGAGGCAGTACTAACTGTTCGCGTATTTTCTTTAACAAGATTTTTCACATCATTTTTTTACGTCTATTCTTAATAGTAATATTCTAAAGAGATGCCATTTTAATTACTAATTATATAATCACGGCTTTCCAACCACCCAGATTCCAGCATGTACATTTGCATGGTTAGTATTTACTTTTATCGCGGCACGGGAACAAAGTCGACATGGCCTGAATAAATAATCAGTCTGACAGCCTCTTTTTGACAGAATTATGTTTTCAGTCGCATTTTTTAAGTAACACCGTCAGTATTCAGTCACTAGGTGTTAAAGCACAGGACCACAGACCGGACCGCCTTTGGCAATGGGGAACTTGCGTCAAACTTAGATTGAAGTGGCATTGCTTCTATACCATAGGAGACATAGAAAAACTCAAGAATAATAAAAAAAACTAAACCATAAAAACATTTTTCCAGGTTTTCGGGGTTCCAAAAAAATGCGAAAACACGACTTACTGTAATAATAGAAAATATATTGGATTTCACTTTTTCTTTGATTTCTAAACTTTTTCTAAAAAGGGTGTAGATTGTAGAAACATAAAAACATTATTTCACGAGATAACTCGACCTTACATTATAAGGTGTTACGTGCAAGTTTTTGTACCACGTGACTAGAATGACTTTGCGACCGGTCACATTATGAAAAGTATTAGTCGTAGAGAGAAAAATTAGCCACGTTTATTTATCTTTTAAGACATTTTTTTCGTTCCCCATTTTATTTAGCTGAATTTATAACTGTACAAATAGTCTTTAAGCGAATTTTTTCAAGCCTTCATACATACATACACATACATAAACTCACGCCTGTATCCCAGAGGGGTAGGCAGAGACCAGGGACTGCCACTAATGAGTGTCGAGGAAGCGAAAGTGATCTGTCAGGATCGTAGCAAGTGGCAGTCCCTGGTCTCTGCCTACCCCTTCAAGCCTTCAAGGCTTGTTATTTATGTTGTCTGTATGTTTTATTCTTATGGTGAGAAATAAACTTTACTTTACTTGGTGCGGTGGCAGCGTTGTCGGTCGATAGAGCGCTTGCCTAACATTCAGGAGGTCATAGGTTTGAACCCCGGCGAGCCGCATGCGTACATTACGTAGATTTGTAAATTTTGTCGCAGTAATACCACTCGCTAACTGCGAAGGAAAACATTGTGAAGAAACCTGAGTAGTTCTAGGTGTCCACGTACCACAGCGCTTGGAATCGCCAATCCGCGGTGAGCCGCGTGATGAATAAGCCCAAACTACCTAATCTTTCTCTCTGAGGGAAGGCCTGTGCCCTACGTAGGGACGTATATAGGCTGTATTTTTGTCACTTTGTCAGTTTACTTGGATGGGCGGATCGAATTGAATTAAAACAGTTGAATAGTGAGCCATCAGCGCTGTTATTTCACAAAGCGTTTCACAACAGAAATGTAATCAAGTAATTGAGTAACAATTAAATGCAAGCCACACATCAACAATATGGGTTTACCTACAATAGTGTACAACATGCCAACTGTTGGCTGTGAAATAACACATTTGGTTCCACTGTTTCGCATTATTGCACCAACTAAATACACCAGAAGGCCCACTTTGAGTTTCCTTGAGAATAAGACAGTTTTTTTTCATGCCTGCCTCGTCCAACATCTGTGTATCAAGTATATGCAAAAAATTAACTCTTAGGTATCTATCTATCGAATAGATAGATTAAGTTAGGTGCTTAACTTAATTACTAGATTGTTAACTTCATTGATAGATTTGTGAAAGCTGTACATGTTTCACGCCTTTACTCATAAGCGGCGGTGTTGAATGTACCCAATCTCTTGTTTCATTTTTCGAGTTATTTAATTAATGGTTAAATAACGAAATATTTTAAATACTTGCATATAATTAGTAGGTATCTATGAATTGTGTAAAGCATTTTTACGTAGCCTATATGCGTCCGACTGCAGGGCACAGACCTTCTCTCACCGCTTGAAATTGCCAAACTGCGGTGGGCGCGAGTGGTAATTAACCACATACTATCTCTCTGAGAGAACTTGAAAACAGAACATAGATAAGATAAGATAAAGATTTATATGTGAAACATAGGTACAACAAAGTTGAGATGTTACAATTAGGAGAAGCAGATATCTCTATGTTTTGCCCATAAGGCGTACAAATTTTTCGTGCAAAAAATTATTGAGAAGAATACACTGAGCACATTAAAGTAATATTTAAAAGACAAATTATAATCTAATAGTACTATTATTAAGGAGTAACAAACGCATGCCTGTATCTGTAGGAGGGTAGGCAGCGACCTGGGACTGCTACTTGCCACGATCCTGACAGATCACTTTCGCTTCATCAACATGTATTAGTCTTTGCATGCATACACGCTGGCTTAGGCCATTGCTTAGGGTTATTAAGGCAATTGTAGCCAAGTGACTAAAAGTTAAATCATCATCATTTGACGCTCACTGCAGGACATAAGCCTGCCTCACGGTTTTCATAACCATGAGGAAGTTTTACCATAATCGCCACGCTTGGCAGGCGGGTTGGCGATCGCAGTATGTGGTTGGAATCTCAGGAAGACGCTGCTGCCGGTCTTCTGGTAAATTATTTCCTTAGTCGCGGTCGACATCCACGAGAGGAAATGGAGTGACGCTATTCTTAATCTGGCGCCACACGGATGGATAAAAGTGTAATATAAATATATAATTATTAGCGGACGGTTTATCTTGCCCTTTGCTAATACATCCCCTATTTCTTCGAAGTATGTACGCCTGGGAAGTCCCTTACTGAAGGATATAAATAAATATATAAAAACAATTATTGTAAATTCTGTATGTTTTCAATTCGTGACTCGTTCGCTTCCAGCGCGACACAACATATGGCGAATTGTAGGGGACATAACTCAGTTATTTTTAGCTTAAGGGTCACTAATGAAGGGATTCAAACAGTCTGGTGTGTAACCGTTTGTTACCTCACCACCTGAATGTACAGTTTGCAATATGCACATGCGAAAGCTGGGTCCCAGGTTCCATGCCAAGTAATGAAAATATGTATCCATTACTTTGTTTTTTAAGTTACGTAAAGTGAATGACAGAACAAAGATGACTGGCAAAGACAATACAAAAAAACACGGCTGCTACCACTATATTTACAGATTGTTAGGGTACGAGCAACCGGGGGTAAAAACGTGCAAGGTTGTAACAATTCACGTACCGAAATAAGAAAAACAAATCAAAGGCATCCCTTGTGTCGGCAACCAAAACCGGGCTTAGAGAAGTTTATGAAATAAATCATAAATATCTTCGGGTACAAGATTAATGGAAACCGCGGCTGCACATGACATAGCTCAGACCCAAAATAAGTATGACAGAAGGTCTTTTCAGATGCATTATTACTAGATTTTCATCTTGGTTTAAGGTTGGACTAAAATATATAGGGAAGGGCCCAGCAGTGGGACACTATGTGGCAAAACCCCTCATGGTTAGGAAAACCATGAGGGAGGCCTTTGTCCTGCAGTGGGCATCAAATGCCTGATGATGATGATTATGTATATATATATAAAACAAACTAAATCTCGCCACATACAGGGTGTTGCAGAAAGGTTCAGTATCCTCGCAAACCACACTACATTACAGCTTTACAGCATCTAATATTTTATGGCTTTGGCTCGAACTTCGACACATTTTCGCGAGAAACCTTTTCCGACAGTTACATTTTACGTTCTTTATCACAACATTGGAACTATTTAATAAAATTCTGAGCGGTTATCATCTGCATTACATACGCAGCAACATAACCTATTTTCGGGAACACAAAGGCATTGTATTTATGGAGTTTTTTTTCCCATTGCCTTTTTCTCCACTACAAATACGGCCTGAAGGCAGCGGCTAACATAGTAACATAGTACATTGACATTCAGCAAAGAGAATGTAAATTCTTTACGTTGAAATAAATTATTGATTTCTGATTTCTGATTTCTGGTAGATACTTTAAACTAGGAAGAATAAGGTGGGTGATTTTATTTTGATTGTTCGCGAGCTCTTTTCTCTAAAAAGGGTTAATCTACTCATCGAGATAAACAACTTTCAGTACCACTACGAAATATCAAAAAAAATATCAAGTGTTCCTGCCCAAACTTTCATATTTGCTCTGGCAAATGCATGAAACCGCTGGCAAATGCATATTTTTTACCACAGGAACGACTTTAAAATTGCAAAAGAACTGCGATTTCAAAGTTTAATTTTTGGTGTAGTAGACTGTCAAGTATGTCCCCAGACAAATGAGCCAAATAGCCTGGGTCCCACTCGATGACTCGACGGATACAGCAAACGTGGCGGAGATGGCGGGACGAGCGCACAATCTTTTTGTCGGGTGGCAGGGGATGGTCGGCGGCAGAAGAGAGCAGGGGAGGCCTGTGCCCAGCAGTCGGACACAGAATCAGAATATAATCAGCCTATATGCGTCCCACTGTAGGGCACAGGCTTCTCTCAAGGAGAGAGTATGGGCTTAATCACCACGCGTGCCCACCGCGGATTGGCGATTTCAAGCGCTGAGGCATGTGAATAGCTCAAACACTCAGGTTTCCTCACGATGTTTTCCTTCACCGTTAGCGTGTGGTATTGCTAATATAACTTCACAATGTACATAACTTAGAAAACCAAGTCATAGGTACATGCCCGCACTTGGGATCGAACCTGGGTCTCTCCGATGTTCTACCCACTAGGCTACCAAGGCTCTGAATGTTTTTTTGAACATTCGAACAACGAATCAGAATGTTTTTTGTTATTTATGTAGACTATATTCGTCCCACTGCACGCTACGGGAATTTCCTCGGAGAGAGTATTTTATTTTATTGTGTTTATTCAGGAAACCAACCAGCTTTACAAATTCACTTATTTCTTAAAGTAGACAAGCTTCATTAACACGCGTGTGACCGCGGACCGGCAATTTTAAGGTCTTATGTATCTGTTAATTAAAACAAAAAATACTCTAAGCCCTGAACTAGGCCCTCTGTACTTCTGTTTCATCACCTTAAGCCTAAGTGATTTGTGTACGGTTTTGAGAACTATATCGGGGAGCTGCACTCTCGCAGCTTTTTGTCACAGTTACGAAGTCAATGAAACTAAATGGCTCTTTTGATGGCTCCGCGGCAGCTGCTACCTGGTAATGGCATGTTTACGCATACATTTTGGTACTCTTATAATGGCCAGTCGATTTATCTATGAAAACTGTAGTGAACGGACAAAATTACAATGCTTTATACTTTTGCACACGCTACGAGAAAAGTAATGTAACAAAAGTGGCAAGTGGCAGCCCTGGTCTCCTCCAGGATACATTTAATGTAAAGGTTGACCTACTGTCGACTGCATATATGGCGTAATAAACCTTCTCTCCAACCTTCCCCCCACATTAGTGACCCGATGTCTCTAATCACCGGCGGCTGCAATTTCCCGGAGCATCCATCACGCTAATTCACTTCCCTCGTCTTACCTTTTCATCGAAGCTTCCCGGTTTTTGCTGGCCTCTTGAGAGACGACACAACTATATAATGCATACAGTCCTGTATTGGTAGTATAAAGATGCGAGTCACGCATTTTAAATGTAAAAAATCGCGACTACCCAGTACATTAATAGTCAAATTAATCAACATCGGTAGGTTCAATTCCCAGCGCGCCCAATGTATCTATGACTTTGTTTTCTAAGTTATGTATATTTGTGAAGATTTAGTGGCAATACCACTCACTCACATACCTCAGCGCTTGAAATCGCCAATCCGCGGTGGGCACGCGTGGTGATTAAGCCCTTACTCTCTCCCTGAGAGAAGGCCTGTGCCCTACAGTGGGACGTATATTGGCTGTTTATATGTATATAATCAACATCTTAGCGCGACAAAACGCTTAACTCGCGCATAGTAACCCATGCTGAGCATGGCATCCTTAGCATCCGTGCACTCTGCAGTGGGATTTGGAAATCATTAGCACTATTTTGAGGGAATGTTCTTTTCATTATAATAAACAGTAATAAATTATTTAACAGGAATGGTTATAACATATTTGTAAATATTCGTGATTTCCTAACTTTGGTTGGAAACTTTGAATACAAAGTGGCAGGAAGTCCCAAAGCGTTCAACTATGTTTTCTATTACGTTAAATGCTTAAGAGTCTATCGTTTGATATACCTACGTAAATAAGTAAAAAAAAAACTCGAGTTGGCCGGCGCCAACCTTATACACTTACCTTAGCACTGGAACCATAGTTTTTTTTCTATTTTTATTTAAATATGGTTATGCTTAAGTAATGTAATTTTGGGAAACAAAAAAAAATTTTAGACGTGCCATTTTTTTTAAATTGAAGCGCCTTGTTTCTAATTCATGATTTGAATCTCCTCTTAAAAAACGTCGAATGAATTCAAGGTCATCCTGGAACTAATATGGAACTAATTTGTGGACATACTATTTACAACTATCATTATCATAAGCAGCCTATAGGTATACGTCCCACTGTAGGGCACAGGCTTTCTCTCAGAGAGAGAGAGAGAGAGGGTACAACTGTGCATACAATTTTTTTTTGTCTACGTACAACCAAGAATGTTCAAAAAAAATTTTATGTGTAGGTTAATGTGCCATCGACTGCGCACTTACGCTTGTATCCCGGAGGGGAAAGCTGAGACAAGGTTTGCCACTTGTAACAATCCTAATTACTGCTATTTCGTATCTGGGACTTATGAGAATATTCGTAATTATTAATCAAATAAATTTTGAAATATTTATCTAGCATCTGCTGTTTAAGTTATGTTCATCAATTTATTGTAGAGCACGGAGTCTACACCGAGACAACAATCTTGGCTGATACAATCATGCCAGAGTAGTCAGGGGTGGCACACGACAGAAAGATCAAGGGCCTAATTATGCGCACGAAATCCTGTCGGATACCTGACATTTGCGATAATAATTAGTATGGCATTCGACAGTTAGACGCTTGGAATCGTTCGGGGTTTGTGCGCGTAATATAGGGGCAGGTCCGAGTTGGGGAAGGGCTTTGTCCAGCAGTGGGATGCCTAAAGCAAACTTTATAATACACGCCAACCCGTGACAAACGAAGTCGCAATTTTGTATATGTTAAATTTTAGTTTGATTACTAAAAGTTTTCGGTATGTTCATGCCTGAACACCTAAACTAGACAACTGTTCTCCAAATTAATACAAACTTAGTTCGGTATATACAATACACCTATGTGAAACTTCCTCCAAACTATACGATTAGTTTCCCTTACGACTTCATTAGTACGCCATTGTTGGAGCTCATAATTGATCATCCTAAATAAACTTACCTTCATAGTGCGGCTGGAGCCAAATGTTGTGATGTAAAGTTTATCAACAAACCTATTTTTGTTTCCATAGAAATAAGCTCGCCCATGTACTCATTTATTAACCGACTTCAAAAAAGGAGGAAGTTCTCAAGTAGTCGGTATCTTTTTTAAATTTTTTATATGTTGCCCGATTACTCGAAAACTCCTGGACAGATTTGTTTTTTTTTTATAGTAGGTTACGCACAATGTTCACCAACTCAAGTCGGTGCCTCTATTTTAATATCCTTATAAAGTTAAATATTTTGTACACTACATTAACTACAAAATTCTATTATTACCCACACATGCCAATCAGATTATAAAATTAAAATAATTTCAAAATAGAATTCAAATTAAAAAAAAAAAAATTAAAAATAAATTAAAATATTTTAAAAAACCTATTTAGAGGCTAAAAATTCCACCCATGCCGGGACTTGAACCCGCGACCTCTGGCTAACCATGCCAGCGCTCTCCCAAGTGAAAGCATGCAAGTGCTGTGCAAGCCCTGCAAGTGCAGGCATCGGCGAAATTTCCAGCCTCTTTACAAACTTCTGTGTACTACGTACAAAAATTGTCCTCAGCACGTGCAACAAAAAGAATAAAATTAAAATATGTCAATGAAATTTAATATAAATGACTTGGTGAAAATTCAAATGTCAATTGTCCTAATTTGTTTTTTTTGAAAATAACAATTTCTTAGACAATTAAAATCGTCCATCTTTTTCGATTTCTTGTAGTCTCTTTTTTTGTTCGAAAGGGTAGACTTCCCAGGTGGTCCCGAAGTCACCAAGGCAGGACCTGACGACGGTATCCTGTAGAAAACGAGGGAACTCTTATAGTACATTATGATACAAGTGTGGTATGTTGGTCATTACACTCGAGTCGGTTTTTAAGCCTGAGCCGAAGGCGAAGGCTTAATGGAGACGAGAAGTGTAATGACCAATGCTCACGTGTTTCATACGACGTTTTTCAACACACTTGCGAGGAAAAGTAAATAAAAAAACAACACTAACGAAATGCAATACTGTGAATAAACTTAACAAACAGAAACCCATTTAAAAGATGGCGGCCGTAATTTTATTTTTTCGCGCGCTCAGCGCTGCATGCGCGCGCAAGTCTGAGATAAGGGCACCGGCAAAGTAGCTAATCAGCCACATATTTATAAATTTTGAAATTGGGTATTTATAGGTAACAAATACACCGTCAAAATATAAATACCAACAAGCTAACAAGCAGTTTCATGAAATTCTTTAATTATTTATCACATTTTGAATTTAATTTTATATTTACGCAAATAACTACTTAGCTGTTTTCGAAACATTAATACTTCTTGCTAATATTTAAAAAGATATGTAATGAAAAGGCACTAGTGCGATAATGTAATGTAAAAGGCACGGCATGGGTAATATTCTGCATTATCAGTGTAAATACGCTGTAATAAGACCTACTTTACGAGCAGGTGTGTTGAAAAAATTTTAAAGGCACACTTGAAGCGGCTTGGGTGTTTTTATAGTGACTCGTGAATTTGCTTTCGGAAAACACAATTTGGCGGAGTCATGGTAATTTTCACAAAAAGTCGTAAAATTTTTAGTAAAAATAAAAACGACTCAAACTCAAAAAACTTAAAAATCTTTATTGTCAACATTAAGAGGAATGAAGTGACATAAAGCTCTGACTCTTAAGCTAGGAAACCTGTATCTTAAAAGCCAGTGAATACACAGTGAAGTCATCATCTCAATAATGTTACAATTTATAGTGTTAATATATAAATAAAAAAAACACACTTATTTGCCTTATGTAAAATGTAAACTTAATACATTTTTGTGACATGAATTCTTAATTTATTCCGCCTTTGTTCTATAATACTTGAAATACATTTATACATATAATATTCTATAGACACAAACAAGCCCCATTTTACAAATAAGTACCTCCTAAGAAATACTCCCAGTCAAGCAAGTACTGCAAGCGAAAATGCGCTTGCAAAAACATCCTACAACGTGGACGCAATGATCAAATTCTGTAGCAAATACACGTCTAGTCAATGTGGAGATTTATTATAGAAGCAATGAGAAGGCGTTCAGACTCTTCATAATTAATGATAGCCATTTCTGAAGAGCGGGTATTACTTTATATTTTGTTAGCGAAAAAATATTAAGGCGCGGTTTATCTGTATTGTAGACATTTGCAAGTGCAAAAATCTTTGTGCAAACTTTGTTTTACACTTCGGAACAACGCAAACGATGTCCTTACGACGACTTTTAGCAAACAACTTCTTTACGGTAGCCTCAATTGGAGTTTTCACGTGTTATGTTAGAATAATGCTGTTTCAAAACCTGTGCTTTCGTAAAGGGATCTCGTGGGGAATCTAAACTTTTTGTGATGCATTATTTTTAAAACAATTCTGTGAGCTCTTTCTGCATGAAGTATTATTGTTTTGGCAGCCCCGCCCCAAATTTTAATACAATCCACGCGAGCAAAACATAAATAGTTTTCAGTGAATTTGGGTCGTGAACATGCCGCAACTTTTTGAAAACAGGAATTAGTTTCCTTATCCGCTCTGATATTTTATGTTATTTTATTTGGTGTACAAAACAGATCACAACCATTACACGATATAAAAGTAATAATATGACATGAGTAATAAGTTGTGGTCTAAAGAATGCACACAAAACATTGCCCATGTAAATTTGAGTATGTTAAGGGATAAGCATTTTTTATAAAACCGTACAACTTGATGAATTCAGGATTTTGGCTGAGCATCTCTTAAATTTAGCATAATGCGTGTTGAAGATATCGAATTCCGAGCTAGTGGCCACAAATTTGTTGTAGAGTCTACACATTCTCACTATCGGATAAAACACCAATGTAATCCTGCCACCTAAGACCTACCATACTCACTTTACAATACCTGCATGTATATACCTAATTTGAATTTAAAGGTCATACTCGTTTAAACTATTTCTGTGTTTTTAGTAATGCAGTGTTTTGAAGTCGTTTTTTTTATTACCATGTATACCTAATATTGTCTAAATTCTTTCTTTGTGTACAGTTCAATAGCTCTAATTTAAGTTTTTTTCATCAAGGCCGCTAGTCACACGCCTGTGACAGGTCGAAATAAGGTATTTGGGTGGGGATAACCCTAAATTTGTATCCTAAGTTGTGATGCTTGCAAGAAAGGAGTTTCAAATTGGGCAAAGCAGGGAGGAAGGACTACCGGACCTTCTGGGACCTTCGGGCCTTCTCTTTCTGGGTGGACTGTGACCCCTTTGATGTTCTTGCAGTGAATGCCCAGCTGGGGTTGAATGTAGGCAATTTTTTCTTATGCAGGTCACAAGCCTTCTCTGAGAGAGAGTGTATGGGTTTAATTACCATTGGTAATTTCAAGCGCTGAGGTATGTGAAAACCGTTCCTCACGATGTTTTCCTTCAACGTTACCGAGTTGTATTGCGACTACAATACCATAAATGTATGTAACTTAGTCATTGGTACAAGCCGATGCTAAGATGTGCCCTCTTACCACCTATAACAGTATTTATTTCGAAACGTCCTTCCCGTCATAAATTACCATTTAATATAGCATTTATGACAGTGCCATGTGGTCACAAAACTATTGGTACCGAAGACGAGCTCGAAAAGCCTGCAAAGATTCATCCATTTACACATCGTGGTTAACGTGATCACGATTACAGAGAAGCGAACGTTTGAAAACTAGAACCAGACTTCTAATAGATGGCGCTCGTAGTTTTCATAAACGCAGAAAAACAGTAATTTTTTTTCGCTTAAACTATTTACTAGCTGTCCCGGCGAACTTCGTACCGCTACAGAATTCGTTTATACGATTCTTGTTACCATGGCAACGCAATAAATAAATAATTTAGAGTTTAAGAATAAAATATTATCCCACGAGAACGCATTACTAGAATATAAAGTATCCTATGTCTTCATTCAGATCTTTGTATATCTGTATGCCAAGTTTCATGTAGGTAATTCCGTTCAGCCGTTGTTGCGTGATTGAGTAACAAACATCCAAACATCTTCACAAATTTTCACATATTCCACTCCAAGTGATTGCAAAAACAAACAGGGATCCCCACTGTTTTAAAGTGTCATCCCTCATATTGATTTTGTTGCTATAAAATGTGATAACGAACCGACTGGACCTGAAAGATAGTAAATACACTGGAGAGCCATGACAAAATCCTTGATATCTCAGTAATAAAGAACGATTACTTGATAACTGGATTACCTACTTGATTTTTGAAAAGAGTAATTCTAGATCTCCGAAATTGTATCAGAGGAATTTTTTAAAGGAATTGTGTTTGTAACTTACACAGAAATAATTGTGGCGACCTGCTTTAGCTTTTCAGAGAGTTTTTATGGGGCTGTTAAATGTGCATTTTCGTAAATATTGACAATAGTTACAAACTATACTTTATTGGCCTTCTAACGTTCGTTTCACACGTGAATTAAAGTAAATTTAATATTGTTGAAAATACCAACATGTTGACAACATGTAGGCATTGCGTATAAAAACAAACATAATAATAATATTATATTTGTCTTTTTACGGAATGCCAAGTCAATACGTCATGCACGGAAGTTCGTCAGAAACTGAAATCCTCAGTTTCTAGTGATACCATGACTCGATACAAGAACTCTTTAAACAAACAAAACTAAAAAGACTCCTAATCCATGCAAACGCATCCTAATATATATATATATATATATAAGACTTCTTGTATCGAGTCGTGGGGTATCACTAGAAACTAAGGATCTCACTTGATGACGTCCTTCCGTGTATGACGTACTTCCGGTTTTGTAAACTGTGGTTCATTTTTCTCGCTTTAATAAATAATTAAAGCAGCCCAAATAAAAATATTTAGTACAGCCTCTCAAAATTAACCTTAAATTCTTGACAAAAAAAAAAAAACATTTCTAGGACAATGCCTAATCGATGCAAATCTTTTATACGCTTCTGTTCTAGTTCTACAATTCGGTGTGGGGAAGTCAAAAATAATCATGCGCGCTCTCTTTGTCCGACGCCACGTGGAGTTCAATCCATCAATTTGCGCGTGACAGCCCGTAAAATGCGACGGCGCGAAGATATGAATATTCGGTATGATTCAGCCCTGCTTAGCGGAGAGATGCTCTATGAGTTTGATGCGTTCGCTCGTGTTTGTTGTAGAAGTTTACAATCTTCATCATCATCATCATCAGCCCCTTGACGTCCACTGCAGGACACAGGCCTCCCTCATAGTTTTCATAACCATGAGGGGTCTTGCCATAATCGCCACGCTTGGCAGGCGGGTTGGCGATCGCAGTATCGGGTTAGAATCTCAGGAAGACGCTGCTGCCCATCTCCCGGTAATGTATTTCTTTAGTCGCCTTCTACGACATCCACGGGAGGAAATGGAGTGACGCTATTCTTAATCCGGCGCCACACGGATTTACAATCTTATTACTTTGTAAATATATTATGCTAGCTGACCGGGCAAACGTTTTTTGCCATATTTATTAGCCTATATATAAAAAATCATAAAAATCGATAAAACCATTTCGGAGGAGTTGGTAACAAACGAGATTTTTATATATAGATATAGACCTAATTGCTTCACACAACAAAAATCCGCCTTCTTCTCCACTACAGACCCAATAGTGAAAACAACTGGCCTAGTACTTTGACATTTTGACTGCCTCTTTGGTGCAGCGCTATTGCGTCTGATTCCCATGCCGGAAGTCGTTGGTTCGATTCCCACTGGGGGCCGCCGTACATTTGTACAAATGACCTCAGTCTGGGTGTATTTTCATGTTTGTCCTTGCCTGGTTACCATACCACAGGGTATCCTAGTTTGGGACCAGGACCAGTGATTGTATTGTGTGAAAGTTATTATTATTATTGTTATTCACTTAACAAAATTTTAACAAATCATTAGGTACGTTGAAAGAATGTCTGATTCCGATTCTGGAAAACCGGCCAAGTGCGAGTCAGGCTCGCGTACGAAGGGTTCGGTACCATTATATATACAACATTTGAATATTTCAAGCGTCTACCTATTGCAGTTATTAATATCGAGCAAAAGACGCCAAAAAAGTCACGTTTTTTGTATGGAATCCCCCCTTAAATATTTATTTTATTCTGATTTTAGTTGTTATAGTGGCTACAGAAATACATCATTTGTGAAAATTTCAACTATCTAACTAACACGGTTTATGAGATACAGCCTGGTGACAGACGGACGGACGGACGGACAGTTGAGTCGTAGTAATAGGGTCCCTTTTCCTTTGGGTACGGAACCCTAAACAAAAGTGGGTAAGGCCGTGTGAGGCTACAACGTGGAATATTCGAATATTCGTTTTATTCGAATATTCCCCTATTTTACTATTCGAATAATTTGGACTAGTATTCTGACACATTTTCGTCAAATTCAAGTCAAATATTTAATACGGCATCTTTGCAACGATTTTAGAACAGCCCAGGTTTCATCGAAGTTAAAGGATTTTTCTTAAAGAACAAGTGCTGCTAGCCACAACGTGTTATTCGAAAATGAAAAAGTGACAGTGTTATATATATATATATATATATATATATATATGTGGGAGCGAGAGGGTTGCAAGGCATGTGTGCGTGCGAGCGAGATAGAGGAGGAAGTGTCATGGTGGATTTTTGCGACAGACGTAAAGACGAGAGGATTGCGTTCCGAAAAGGAAAAAAGAAATAAAAGTAAATTGTGCCGGTATCTGCGTTTCTTTTCCCACAAATTGGGGGCTCGTCCGGGATAGAAGAAAAGAAGACGGAAAAAAGTAAGACGGAAGACGTGGATTGCAGAAAATCCTAAGGAAAACCGAAGCACGCACGCGGTCTCGGTGTGGCGTGGCGTGGCGGTTGGAAAAAAACGAGTACCGGTGAAGACGAAGACGATCAAGACTGCTAACTATGTCGAAAAACAAGGGCGGGCGGTGTTCTTCCGACGACGAAATCGAGGAAATCCCTAAGACGCAATTTGGCTGCCAAGTTACAGACGACTTGATTCCGAAGTTCAGCGGACAAGACAAGGTTCACTCAGTGGGCAAATGGATCCAAGACGTGGAGGATAACGGCGAAATCCTCAGTTGGACACCTCTTCAGCAGCTCATCTACGCGCGGCGGTCGTTGGTGGGTACGGCGGCTCTCTGGTTGAAATCAGAACGACCTTTCAGGTCTTGGGAGGAGCTGAAACAGGCCATAGCGAAGGAGTTTCCCGATTCCATTGACCAGAAGACACTACATGAGATGATGAGCAGCCGCAAGAAGCGAGAGAGTGAAAGTTGCATCGACTATGTGCTCGTCATGAAGGAAATGGGTAAGCGAGGCAAGATGGCAGACTACGTGGCGATTAAGTATATCATCGACGGTATTCAAGACGCGGAGGCGAACAAGATCATGTTATACGGTGTTACGTCATACTCGGAGCTGAAGGAGAAGTTACGTGTGTACGAGACTGTGAAGGAGAAAATGAGGATGGAAGCCATGAAGGTGCGGCGTGAACCAAGTCATACAGGCGTGAGAGGACCGAGGACGTTAAGCCGATGTTTCAACTGTGGAGAAATAAATCATCAGTCCAAGGATTGTCCGAAAAAACATCTTGGATTGAAGTGTTTTAAGTGTAATAGTTTCGGCCATATTGCAACCAGTTGCAATATCGAACCACAGCAGAGGGCGCAGCAGTCGACGCTGACTTCACGGAGCAACGCGGAGGCGCAGCAACATTCTTTCCGTCAGGTTGGTAGCCATGGCGCCGGAGGATACCGAGATGAGCGAACGAAACGGACATTGTTCGCGGAGCCGATTTTTCCTGAGAGTGGTAACCCTGAAATTACCATAGATTCCGATGACAGGAGTTTGACAGATCGCAACGAGGAGGTCAATGACTGCCAAGACGTAAACAAACCCTTGGCGTGCGATATTTTCCGAAATAAGCCGGAGAAAAGTGTAGAAATCAGTGGCCAGACGACAAGTGCACTCATCGACACGGGAAGCGACGTGAATCTGATGTCGAAGGAACTGTACAATGAAATCGGATCACCGAAATATGATGACGAAACCATCGCCTTGTCTGGGCTAGGACAAGCTAAGGTGCGTTCGATCGGAAGGTTGAAGGTTCCAGTGAAGATCGACCAGCAAACATACAGTGACGTGGTGTTTCATATTGTGCAGAAAGACGCTATGCCGTATAGTTTGATTATGGGACAAGACTTTTTGCGCGATGTTACATTGGTTATGAATGAGGGGAGCATAGTGTTTCTACCGTCGGGTGAGGACTGGTTGCATAGGGTTCTGTGTTCTGTTACAGATGATGCTGATATTTCAGACGTGATCAGTTGGGAGGCGAGCAAGGCCACCCAACAAGAGGTAAAGAGGTTGGTTGAAGCGTATCAACCATTGAAGACGAAGGAGGCTCCTATACAGCTGCGGATCATACTGAAAGATGACCTACCTGTCGCTCAGCGACCACGACGTTTGGCCATAACGGAACAAGAAGAAGTCGAAAAACAGATTGATGAATGGTTAAACAAGGGAATTGTTCAGGTGAGTTATTCCGAATACGCTAGTCCATTAGTATTGGTGAGAAAGAAGGATGGTGCTATACGTATATGTGTAGATTACAGGCTGCTCAACAAGAAGATGGTGAAAGATGAATATCCACTGCCGATTATAGAAGATCACATTGATAAGCTTGCAGCGGCAAGAGTGTACAGTACGATTGATCTCAAAAATGCTTATTTTCATCTACCTGTCCACGAAGACTCCGTGAAGTACACAGCTTTTGTTACTCAAAATGGACAGTATGAATTTCTACGAGCTCCTTTTGGTTTGGCGGTTTGTCCGAAGGTTTTCACAAGGTTCATAACAATAATTTTCCGTGAGCTGATCGCTAGAAATATTGTTTTGATCTTTATTGACGATTTACTCATTCCAGCACAAAATGAGACGCAAGCAGTAGAAAGACTACAAGAAGTGCTCCAAATAGCTTCACAATACGGATTGGAGATCAACTGGAAGAAGTCCCAGCTCGTGGCGAGACAAGTAGAGTACTTGGGCCATGTTATTGAAGATGGACGGGTGACACCATCACCAGACAAAACTGAGGCTGTGAGAAGATTCCCAGAACCTAAGACGTTGAAGCAATTACAGAGTTTTTTGGGTTTAACATCCTATTTCCGTAAGTTCATTCAGAATTACGCTTTTATTGCAAAACCATTGACTGATTTACTTAGAAAAGATAGTGATTTTCAATTTAATGAAGAAGAAAGAATAGCATTTGAGATTCTAAAACACAAACTGACGTGCAATCCTGTGCTTCAGATATTTAATTCAAAGCGACACACAGAATTACACACAGACGCCTCTAGTGTGGCATATGCTGCCATTTTAATGCAAAAAAGTGAAGACGACGGGTGTTTGCACCCAGTATACTACATGAGCCGTAAGACGACTGATGCAGAGGCTAGATACTCAAGCTATGAGCTTGAGGCTCTCGCTGTTATAGAAGGAATAAAGAAGTTTCGAAAATACCTAGTTGGCATTAAATTCAAGATAATCACAGATTGTAAGGCTTTTCAGATGACATTGCAGAAGAAAGACATGTCTACCTCGACCAGGGTGGCGAGATGGATTATCCTGCTACAGGAGTATAATTTCACAGTTGAACACCGCGAAGGGAGTCAGATGCGACATGCAGATGCATTAAGTCGATATCCGTGTGTGTTAATCATGAGTAGCGACTTCCAACTGACTATCAAGCAAGCTCAAGGAAAAGATACAGCGCTGAAGGCTATCATTGAGATATTACAAGGCAGGCCCTATGAAGACTATTGGCTGGACAATGGATTATTGTTTAAAGGGTCTGAGAAGCACCTGGTGATACCTAAAAGCTTGGAAACTGAGTTAATCCGTAGAGCGCATGACAATGGTCATTTTGGCAAGAAGAAAACGTCAGAGTTATTAAAAAAAGATTATTACATCAACAATTTAGACAGGAAGGTCGAAGAATATATACAGACGTGTATACCATGTTTGTTAGCAAGTCGCAAGGCTGGAAAGCAGGAAGGTTTTCTATCACCGATTGAAAAGGAAGAATTACCATTGAGTACATTACATCTTGATCACATTGGACCCATGACGGAGACGAAAAAACAGTATAATTATATTTTGACAGTGATTGATGCTTTCACCAAGTTTACATGGATATTCCCAACAAAGAGTACAACCAGCAAAGAAGTTATTGACAGGCTCAAGATTCACCAGCAACTCTATGGAAACCCACGACGAATAATAACAGACAGAGGTACGGCGTTCACAAGCAGTGATTTTAAAAACTACTGTCAAGAAGAATCTATTCAACATGTCACCATTACAACGGGAATACCTCGAGGAAATGGCCAAGTAGAGAGGATCCATCGAGTGATTATTTCAGTATTGACAAAGTTGTGTATACAACAGCCAGCTCTCTGGTATCGTCACATAAGTCGATTGCAACAAGCACTGAATAGCACGTTTCAGAGAAGTGTGAATACTACACCTTTTGAGCTACTCATTGGTACCAAGATGAGATTGAATCAAGACACTGATATTTTGAGTTTGATTGAACAGGAGATCAAAGATATTTTCATGAACAACAGAGATGAGTTACGCAGAAGAGCTAAAGAACAAATTCAAAAAGTTCAAGAAGAGAACAAACGGGACTATAACAAGAAAAGGAAGAAGAGCACTGAGTACCAGATAGGAGATCTAGTCGCTATAAAGAGGACCCAGTTTGGAATTGGTATGAAATTAAAGTCTAAATACTTAGGACCTTACAGAATAACAAAAGTAAAAAGGCCTGACAGGTATGATGTTGAGAAAGTGGACCTGTCAAAGGAGGGACCGAAGAAGACCTCAAGTGCAGCTGATTACATGAAGAAGTGGCCTGAACGTTCAGATTATTTTTCAGAGAAAGACAGTAGCAGTGAAGACTAATTTCTTCTTGCATTATAAGAGGGTAAATTGTGTGAGTTATGTTCAATATTTTTCTATGTTGCAGATTTCCAGTTGCAGTACTTTATACAATGATGGTAAAGGCATTATGGGTTCCCTCACATAGCTAATGTTCCTATTACAGTAAGATTGTGTTCAAATTAATTCTAAGGATTCTTTTTTGTTTTTTATGTAAGCTGTACCAGTACCTAGTTAAAGATGGCTAAGTTTGAACATTAATTGAAAGAGTTTATAACCTAAGCTGAGCTATGTTAAATAAAAAGTAAATGGGTACATCCACGATAAGTTTTGCTAAAGATTAGTATTAGATAAGAGTTGTTTTAATTAGTGAACTGAAATATTTAAGTTTTGGATTGGATAGTCCAATCATTGAGTTTGTAATGATTTGTTTTTGTGCCAGAAGAGTGAAAGGATTAAATTCTTGTTTAGTTTTTGTATAGTTTTTCTAAAGAAAAATATTAATTATTATTTAAAGTTTCATTGTGATAGGCTGCGGACAGCCTACTTGCAGGACGGCCGACGATGTGGGAGCGAGAGGGTTGCAAGGCATGTGTGCGTGCGAGCGAGATAGAGGAGGAAGTGTCATGGTGGATTTTTGCGACAGACGTAAAGACGAGAGGATTGCGTTCCGAAAAGGAAAAAAGAAATAAAAGTAAATTGTGCCGGTATCTGCGTTTCTTTTCCCACATATATATATATATATATATTTATTTTACTTTGTATATTTTACTTTAAATATTTATATATTTTACTTTAACGAAGTAAAAGTCTACTACTATGTTTAGGAATGCCCTCCGACAACTACAAAATTATGATCTTTGGAGGAAATAAAAAGTATTTTCTTCATAAAACAGCTAATAATCGAAATATTCAGTCTGGGTGTATTTTCAGGTTTGTGATGTCCTTGCCGGGTTGCCATAGCACAGGGTATCCTACTTTGGGATCAGGTCAAGTGATTGTGTTGTGTGGAAGTTATTATTATTCTCTTTATTTATTTTCATGCCTTAGAATAGGTTTATAAAAGTAAAGAAATATAAAAAAATACAAAATATAGGTATTTTATAAACCTATCCTAGTTGGCCACCGGAAACGGAGCTAGGCTCAAGCTACCGGTAGTTAGGGCCGCAGAGAGAGAAATCTCCGGACGATGCGCGCCGTGTCCAAGAGCACCGCCTTCTGTATCTGCCCCTTGATCCAGCCATCTAGCGAGAGAGCCTTAAGATGTTGGTATGAGACACACAGACAAATAATAATACTAATAATAATTATTATTGTTATTATTTCATTTATATACTATTCGAAGTAACTGAATAGTAAAGATGGGCTATTACTAAAGCCCTATCCGGGTTACACGGCCGTTTGTTTAACGTGAAACGTCTTTAAGTAAGCATTATTTTTTAGCTCAAACTGAGCAATGTATTACGTGGCACTGACGCCATCTGGCGGCACGAATCAAGAGGATCTGAATAATGACTTCTTTTCCCGACTCAACAATATGAAAATGAATTGCACGTGATGCGTATATACAGAGTTACAGCCCTCGCCGACGCGATATATTTTCATTGCACGCGGTTTCAGCAAGTGACCCCCTACTACCAAACTGAAAGACGTTTCATGTCCAACAAATTCAAGATGTGCAAGCACCCTGTGGCTCCGGCCTAGAATGAGCCACCCCATTACTTCCCGTGGGTGTCGTAAGAGGCGACTTAAAAACGGAAACCAGGGAACGGGCAGCAGCGTTGACCTGTGATACCAGACCACCAAACACTGCGATCTCCTATCCGCCTGCCAAGCGTGGAGATTACGGCAAAACCCCCCATACAGGGAGAGACCCATGTCCTGCAGTGGACTGTTATGGGTTGATGATGATGATGAAGCACCCTAAATTATGACAAGCCACATTCAAAGTCGTAGCGCATCTTTGATATTACATCTCCAAGTTTAATGACCCCCGCGTCCTGTCATAAATCATACGCTTGTCAAGATACCACGCGGGAAGAAACATGGACGAATGCGTCCCCAGACTCACTTAGAGTGATGACATGCCTGCACTATATCTGTAGACACAATAGGATGATGTAAAGTAAAAGGGCATTTATTTTCGTCGTAAGAAATGTTGGCAAAAACTGCGGCGTCCGCACACTGGAGGCTTATTCTGTTCAGACAAAAGCTTATAAAAAACATGTAAAGTTCCCTAGTTGGCCGTCAAATATTTGAACTATGATTGTTATCGATATTAATTGATCAATCAATCAATAAATCAACCAGCCCGTACTCGTTCAGTGCTGGACATTGGCCTTCCCCAAAGCACGCCATTTTTTTCTGTCCTCGATTATCATCCAACCAAGCTATCCACCTCAGATCGTCGGTCCAGCGAGCTGGTGGGCGTCGTACTTAATTAAAAACTAAACGAACAGGTTCATCTAGGTATCAGTATTTATCAGTGGTATTTGTACGGTTTCGTTTTATAAGTTGGTCGACTATTTCTCGTTGACCGATTCGATCTCGATTTATTTTCAGCCTAAATTTTGGAAAATATTTTATCTGAAAACGAGATCTTGAAATAAAAAAAATGTATCTAGACCGCTGCCGTTGGGGAGAGTTCCAAAGATGCTGGCAAGATGCTTCCTCTGAATGGCTAGACTGGTGTGCTGAGTACGCATGTCAAAGTTGATAACGCACGGCTGTTCACCATAACACCTGAGATTCCTGTATAAAATCAAAATCAGTGTTTTTATTCACACAGAAAATGTGACTCAATGAACGTTACAAGTAAATCTAGGTGCCTATTTCAAAATCTAGATCATTTTGGAGAAAAATGGACACGACACTCCCAACTCTCTTTTTAAACTTGGACTAACATATTCTAAAACTGTACTAGAATTCAAGCTTAACCGAATATCGTCAGCGTGAATAAGCCCACACTAAATAATCCGAACACAGATGCACGAACGCTTACAATTTTATCCATTCTGTGAACTACAATAGAGGTCTTTACACCAATACATTAAAGCCTTGAATGGCAAATCCCTCAATAGTTTCACGTCTCAGCGTCAGAGTTGGAAGACAGAAGGTCTGGAAAAGTCACTTGTCTCCGTGAGTTCAGTTTCCACTGTTCCACCACTCTCGTTTTGGGAGCGAGTTGCCTGAGGAAGAGTCAACGCTTTCGATACTAAGGAAGAAAAAGAATTAGAGGCCAAGGAGGAAACTAGTCCTGCCAGTTGTGATAGTGCGTCCTGCCAATTATGACCTACGGATATTAAACGGACAGTGACTGCAGCACTAGTCCAAGTAGCTCAGCGTGCTGTCAAACTTCGATAAATCACATCAGAAATAAGACAATCCGCCAAATAACTAAGATGATTGACATAGCCTATAAGATTAGCAAGCTGAAGTGGCAGTGGGCTGTTCACATAATAATATGCCAAAGAATTGATGGTCCAAAGGGTCCCGAGTGGAGACCACGAACTCGCAAACGCAGCGTAGGACGCCCACCAGCTCGCTGGACCAACGATCTGAGGCAGATTGATGGCAGTGGCTGGATGAGAATGGCCGAGGATAAAAAGTAGTGGCATCCTTAGGGGGGCCCATTTCCAGCAGTGGACGAGTATGAGCGGATTCACTAAGGAAACCCGAGTGTCTGAAGTACTTACATACCACAGCGCTTGAGATCGCCAATTTGCGGTGGGCACGCGTGGTGATTAAGTCCATCATACTCTTTCTCGGGGAGAAGGCCTGTCCCCTGCAGTGAGACGTATAATATAGGCTGCGTATGCAGACGTTTCCTACGTTTTGATATCCTTGTCTGGTAACCAAGTTTGAAACCAGCGCCAGCTATTATATAAGTCACAGTTGACTTCGATGACGACAACTTTTATTTTTACTAAGCCAAGCTGTCAATTAAATACTTTGTCATTTCGGAAACCTTAAGATAACCCAATACAGTGGATAATAGTACAGTGGATAATGAACAGCTCGTAGCCCCGGCTGCCTGAGTGATCTTAAACGATCACGAAGGTTAAGCAACACAGGGCGCGTTCAGTGCATGGATGGGTCGCCGTCTATGCCTAACGCTAGTGGCATTTTTCCGAGCGGTTCCGTGCTTCGCAAGGCACGTTAAGCTGTTGGTGCCGGCTGCCGTCGATAGATGGCAGTCGTTAAGCCAAGTCAGAGGCCTTAGGGCGGCTTGACAACTTCTGACAGTAGACGAGCCACTAGTCTACAAGCCTCCACCAATCCGGACTTGGCCCCCGTGGTGGAGTATGGCCTGTACCTTCCTTAGGGAAGAGACCCGTGCCCCTCGGTGGGGACATAATGGGTTGATGATGATTTAACTTAGGTATTATACTATTTTTAACCTGTTAGGTTATGACCTTGAACAATTAACAACCATTGTTATGATCCCTTCGGTCCATAACGATCAAATATCAAAATGCCATGTGACAAAATTTCAATTTGCCTTAGTCCCTGAAATCTCAAATGATCCGATTCGGTCATTTAGAATTCTGCAGATTAACTTACTCTACTAAACGTTGAATTATTACTCTGTTGCTTGAGATTAAGGTCTAAAAACTATTTCAGACTCAAAAGATAATTGTTTATATCCAGCATTGCCTAAAATATTGTAATACCTTTTCAAAATGTAAACAAACCAATATTTGTAAATTTTAAAGGAATAAAGATTACTTTATTATTATTATACTTTACACAACAGAGACGCCGTTTAGCGATTGTGTTGTGTAGATGTTACGTTACATAGAGCCTTTTGTACCCCACTATATCCCATCTCAGCTCCCCTATACCTCGCCACCCTACTACATTGTTAATGCCACTCAATTCTATACGTGCCTCTAAACTAATTTGTGAATTAATGGTCAGACTAATCCCTATGGTGTTCGCTCGTTTTGTTGTGATATTTCACGGTTCTGTTTTTGGTAATTTGCGGAGTTTTGGTGTTCTTTGTTTGGGATATTGGGGTTAGTTAGACTTGAGACTCAGCCTCACAATCGGACTTATGTTGAAGAAGCTAAGGAGGTTATTAATAAGTATGGCTGTGAGGCTGAGTTTCAAGTCTAACTAACCCCAATATCCCAAACAAAGAACACCAAAACTCCGCAAATTACCAAAAACAGAACCTCTACAAAATGTCTACACGCATGCTGGTTTCGGGTTCATTTTATTGTGCCCTTTGCTAATCACCTAAGTATCGATCACCTAAGTATTTCCACCTGGGACGTCCCTTACTAGCCCTTTTGCCTACATTAGCTCGATATATCTTTACTCAATTTATTCACTACATACTTTTTCAGTCCACAACGTACTTTTCTCACACTATTATGTCACTCAAGTCTCGAGCAAAAAACAGCAAAAAATCACGTTGGTTGTATAGGAGCCCCCCTTAAATAATTATTTTATTCAGTTTTTATTATTTGTTGTTATAGCGGTAACAGAAATACATCAACTGTGAAAATTTCAGCGGTCTAACTATCACGGTTCATGAGATACAGCCTGGTGACAGACGGACGGACAGACGGACTGACAGCGGAGTCTTAGTAATAGGGTCTCTTACCCTTTGGGTACGGAACCCTAAAAACAGAACTTATTTCTTTAGGACAATGTCAATTGCGTATTTTGGAAATAAACCCTGTTTAAAATACTCCTGGTTTTTTAGCTGTTCAATTCAATCAGTAGATACATATTGTTTTAGCTGATTATTCTCATCAAAGCTTTTTTCAACGGTTCTTAGAAAATAACCAAGCCAAGCCGATTTGTTGAAAATACAACCAATGGTAATAAGTTAGCTTGCGACTGCACACAGTGGGATTTATTCAAGTTTCCAACATCACATTTCACTTTGTGTATTATACACCACTTTACGACACTTATATGATTTAAGATTATTGAAATGCCAACCGCTTTGCGAGCAACAGTAAAATATAATTTTCATGTTTAGCCGTAAATACTGCAGACACAAAAGAAAAACAACCAGAATAAGCCGAATTGAGATTGTCCTTAATAGTGACGATAGTCACTCTTTTTTGAATTGAGATTTCGAATTCAGATTTTCCTTAATAGTGATGATAGTCACTCTTTTTCGAATTGAGATTTAAAATTGAGATTGTCCTTAATAGTGATGATAGTCACTCTTTTTCGAATTGAGATTTCGAATTGAGATTGTCCTTAATAGAGACGATAGTCTTTTTCGAATTGAGATCAATTCAATTCAAATATTTTTATTGATTATAAAAACAGAATGTTTACTTAATGAACGTCAAATTTGTTAGTTTCACAATTAATGGATTACGTGGAGAAGAAGCTAACAAAGAAACTCCACATTTATTCTTTTCAAAACACGTTTTAACAGAGTTTTCAACTTAAAATATTAGTCATGAATGTGTTGAACACTAGTCACAATCGTCCTGTAATTAATATTAATCCACTGTTTAATGCCAAATATCTTTGTCTTCTAAATAATCCTTGATGTCATAGTAAGACTTTTGCACAGAATGTGCTTAACACATTTTTTAAACCGCGTTGGAGGTAACTCTAATATATCTTGAGGAATTTTTATGTAGAACCTTTTACAGTGCCCCATAAAGAATGTATTAACTTTTGCAAGTCTACATCGTGGAAATGACAATTTATGTTAATCGTCCTTAATAATGACGATAGTCACTTTTTTCAAATTAAGATTGTCCTTAATAGTGACGATAGTCACTCTTTTTGAATTGAGATTTCGAATTGAAATTGTCCTTAATAGTGACGATAATGACGATAGTCAATCATTTGTAATGATACGGCATTTTAAAGGTGTAAGGTTGGCAAGTAGAATAGGTACTACAATTAACTGATATTGATCAATTATTTTGCTAACTGATAGCTTTTAACAGTAAATTAACAGATAGTTTGTGTACAAGAAATCGTAGGGTAGTCTCTTATGATGAAGTTCTAATAATGTTTGTGATATCCCTACTTGGTTACCGAAGCACGGTTTCTGGCCCCAGACTAGGATAGTTTGGGCCAGAGAAGTGATTGTGTTGTGTGGATGTTATTACTTATTATTATTATTTATATTAACTGAGTCCGGCTCGAATAATAATTATTAACATTTTTTCCATAAAAAAAAATTTATTGCGACCGAAGCTGAAATCAAGAAGAAAATATCAGCACTTCTATGCAACATTTTGATAAGTGCTTGCTGTAGCGAATGTATGTAACAACTATGAGGTAGATCCATATTTTCTTATGACAAATAACATAACTATTTTATTGTCAAACAAAAATATTTTTTCCTCGAAAAATTCATCGCAAAGTCAACTTTCTGTAGACTTATATTCTGTTGCTACGATTTATATTTTGCCCGGGGCAAAGACACCATGTTTCGAAAGCAAAGTGGCCATTAAAATTGAAAATTCCATTTTCATTTTGCAAATTCAATAATGACTACGTGAGGCTTAGTAAAAATATATAGGACCTTAAATTATTTGCGTGTCTAAATTTATTTTTTTACATTTCATAACGCTGCGATGTGATTAGGTATTTTTTTCAATAATGCTTCTGCTTACATTTTCTACTCTGCACGTTACCGCAATAAACCTTCTTTATCCTCCTGTCGACTAGCATCATCTCGCTTCATTTCACTACGTAAAGCAAGATGCCGCCGGTACGCGATAGCAATAACCACAAAGAAGATAACCGTTTATCGCGGTAACGCGCGGTAAGGTAACGGGGCCAGGCCCCAAATTTTGCAACTGCAGAATTGCAAGAAATCATTGTCAGGCCTTTGAAAATATTTTCCCCAAACCATCAGTCTGGTATCCCAAAATTCGGGATGTGCAATAAACTTGATGATTCACATATTGATGAATCATACACACATTATTGCGATTCTTGAATGTATGCCGGAAATTTCTCTCTCGGAAATGTTTTTCTAATTTCTCCTATCCTAATGAGGTCTCTTAACATGACTTTTCTGTCACACATGTAACAAAGAGGGTATAACATACTATTTTGAGGCTTGGATTAATAAATTAAAGAAAGGGGAGTCCCCTCTTGCATGAATTGTTACAACAGTTCGAGGGCTGCTCCTGACACTGTAATTTGGGCTCCATTTGATTATGTTGGGTATTAGGGAACAAATGTCACAAATTGGGGGAAATAAACTAGTTCAAAATTAAGTGCAGTATCTATATATAATTTTGGTGATTAAATGAATGCATCTGCTAGACGAGAAGACGGACGGTGGCCGAAGGCAGTCACAGAGTGGTGGCCGACAACTGGCCATCGTTTGGTGGATAGGCCCCCTACCCGATAGGTTGATGGCATTAAGAAGACAGCAGGAGGGCAATGGACAAGATTAACAGGGCACCGGCGAGGTTGGCGTGACGGTAAAGAGCCCTATGCCCGACAGTGAGCGTCTTTCATGGGCTGTATAGAAAGATAGATTGATTTCCGGATATAAGTGCTTGTTCTGTGCATAATTTTATTGCTGCTCTAGGTGTGAAAGGATATACAGACCAACGTTTACAATCACTATCATAATTGTACTATCATTAGCGTCATCGCCGTTATCATCACTACCAACAACAGTATGCTTATTATAGCCATAATCATAATGATAGATAGATAGAGATAGAGAAGACTTCATTACATTCTAATAATTAAATTTTATTATCAGTAGCTATAATAAGCTTTGTACATGCCCTGTTCAAGTTTACGTCACGATCAAAAAATTGCTATGCATCCATGGCTTTTCTCCCACTTGCGACTTAGGTACTGTTGTACCATTTGGCTACCTCTTTGTTAATTAAAAATATTATGTACGTTTATTCGTAAAGCTACAGATAGGACCTAACTTTATCGAACCTTCTCAGAAAGTTAAGTTCTGTAACCTGCAAACTTCAAGTTTTTTTTTTCTCTAAAAGTGCAACAGAATGTTCTTTCATCAGATGGGAAGGGCCCATATTAGGGGGAACTGTACGGCAGTAGGCATCAGGTTATTTTAATTTTAAATCAGCATTGAGCTATGCTAATGTAGAGGGTATCCCGGGCACAGTTGTTAATAATGAAGGATGTTTTCTAAGGGCGTGCTAAGGGCGACGTTCAGTGTGGAAACAGCCAGAATGTCCGCTCAGCTTAATGTGATTTTCATGATAAGAAGAATAATTATAAAAACCTATTTAGAGGCTAAAAATTCCACCCATGCCGGGACTTGAACCCGCGAACTTTGGCTAACCGTGCCAGCGCTCAGTTGGGAGAGCGCACAGATAAGTGCAGCAAAGAATATAAAGAATAATAATATCAAATTGCTAAAGCTTGATAGTTAAAAATAATGTAGGTGCGAACTTATTAAATACCCGCCACGGGGTGCGCAACATTTTTTAAAGAATAAATCTACTAATTAGTTAAATTGGTAACTAAAAATTCGTTATTTTGTTTGCAGTAATAATAATAATAAAAGTACCATTACCCGAGATCCATAATGGACCATTTAAAAAGTCTCACTATAATATCATGATATCTACGAGATATTTAAATAATATTGTTTTAAATTTGGTGAGAGGTATATCCATATTTTTTTATGGCAAATTATTTGATTATTTTATTGTCAAATAAAGAATTCATAAGAATCCTAATCTGTTTCCAAGAAGAGTCTTTCATAGTCAATAGATGACGGTAACTTTAAAGGAAACTTCTGTTTTATCATGCAACTGATCGCTAGATGGCGCTGCTATTGCCTAAATAAAATAAGTCCCTATAAAGAAAAAATAACAATAACAATCGACTTCTGAGCATTAACTGCTGCACATTGTGAGGTACTTACCTGGTTGATTCGGCATTCGGGTTTAATTTTTTTATTAATGCATTGGATGACTTTCTGTTTTTTTTTTCTACTGGCACACAGAAATGCCTAGGTTGTTCCTTTTGTTTTCTGTAGACTCTTCATATATTCAAGACATAATTAGTTATATCGAAACCTCGTCACGATATATCTAATTATGTCGTTCTTATACAGATTTCATTACGCATTGTTTTAATTACTTTTTGTGGTTTGTAACTTAATTTTTTTATCAAGCTTTAATAAGCGGGTAAGCATTTTTTTCCTCGCTCAATACTATGACTATGTTACTCGATAAAAAAGCATGATAAAGATTCTTCTCCTAATAACCTGATAAAAAAGTAACCCCCAGTTTCTCGTACACTAACACGCTGTTAATCTACTGTTAACACCTGTCAATTGACCAAAGTGCATACAAAAAAACCACTGACAGCTGTTAATAGTAGATTAACAGCTTGTTAGTGTACGAGAAACCGGGGGTTAGTCACGTAGTACAAAATATCATACACATCTAACGTCATTAATTGAATTATGTCGTAAAATAATGTTTTTGTATTTACATCATCGTCAGAAAAAATATTGAATTTAATGATAAATCTAAATCTCACAAGATTTTCATGAATTAAATCCTACCGCGTGTTATCAAAATAAAGCGAAACCTAAAAACCGGTATTAACAGCACTTTCTGTCAAAGCATGCTTTTGTCAAAGCACTTTCAGTAGATATCTATAGATAGCTCAGCATTTCCAATATTTTTTTATGAATCCACTGAAATTATCATTTAGAACTAAACATTCAACATTTTCTTATATTTACAGTCTTGAAATGTGTATAAAAAAAGAAACAAGTCGGAGATTTTAAACTTCTGATTAGGTACATATTGGAAATAGTTCAATTATGAAACGGTTATATGCTATTTCAACAATAACAATAGCATTTTTTTAACCAGCTTTGTAATAGCAAGCTGGTTAAAATACGAAACAAATAAAAGAGTGCACGCAGAACCGTAAATAAAATCAGCCTCCATTCCGGATCCAGTTCGGAAAATTACGGAAAATTCCGGCTATCCATCATCATTGTCGGAGAGGGCGGAACTCCGTAGTAATGCCTCTGAAAGTTGACAAGCCCTTTGAAATATTACCCCTGTTTTATACGTTTATTATTTATATTGAAAATATCGTAAAAAAGATAGACACAATCCACGTAATATCTCAGTTGCTGAGTCACTCGTAGCTGTGTAGAGTGCACGTTTAAATAAAAATTGGTGGGTCGTTGACTGTAGATATAAAAAATGTAATAGAACACTGTTAATAGTAATAGAACGGACATACTTCGACCAAATAGGGGATGTATTAGCAAAGGGCAAGATAAAAAGTACCCGAAACCAGCGTGCGTGCATGCAACGACTAATGAATGTTGAGGAAGCGAAAGTGATCTGTCAGGGGATCGTAGCAAGTGGCAGTCCCTGGTCTCTGCCTACCCCTCTGGGATACAGGCGTGAGTTTATGTTATGTTATATTATGTAATAGAACCAAAGAAAGGAACTGGACAACTATTTATCGCTCACAATGATTCAGTCCCTTTTTTAAATTAACTGTATACGTCCCACTGTAGGGCACAGGCCTTCTCTCATGGAGAGAGTATGGGCTTAATCACCACGCGTTCCCACCGCGGATTGGCGATTTCAAGCGCTGAGATATGTGAATAGCTCAGTCACCCAGGTTTCCTCACGATGTTTTCCTTCACCGTTAGCGAGTGGTATTGCTTGTATAACTTCACAAATGTACGTAACTTAGAAAACAAAGTCATAGGTACATGCCCGCATTGGGGATCGAACCTGGGTCTCTGGCTTCCGAGTCTTATGTTCTTCCCACTAGGCTACCACCGCTCTATTAACTGTGCCATACTAAATTCGTCTGGGAAACATTGGGCGAGACTGGCAAAGGACCGGATAGGTCGGAGTGAAAGAGACGAGCCCTAATACCCAACCGTGGTCTCTGTTTATGGGCTATTAGATAGAATAGCTTAATTAATAAAAGAGATCTTACTCGATCGTTTCTAAAAAGACAAATAGATAAGGTTGCATTTTATTTCAGGTAACATAGAAACACAATAATGGTGCATATATATTTATATACGCCGGTCCCATAAATTTGAGCGCACTTGCGGCGTCTATCTTGGTCTGCGGTTTACATAGACTCTTGACTATTACATTAAGAACTGCTTACAAAACACAAAACGATGATGTTCTTTTGTTTTTATATATACAGAACAAATATAATGCATGGGGATCGGAGCGCATTCCATATTTTTATTCTTACCACGACGCCAAGACGGCAGTTTAGTGATGGGACAATCTATTAGATACCGCCCACCGATTTCAAGGCGCTCACACTGCGGGTCGATTGAAAAATCGAATCGAATCGACTCGGTAAACCGCCTAATCAAGTAAAAACAGTATAAGAGTAAGAGTATCTTGTCTATATCGTACTTGCATATTATCAAGAATACAACGTGACATTGGCCTGGTTGTAAAATAGGACCATAAAATGGGGTTTTTACAAAGTAGAGTATGAATAGAAAAAATATTGGAAAAAGGTTTATTTGTCGCCGATTTCTTATTGAACTTCTGTATTGTCAGATATGTTAATCAGCGGCGCTACTATGTATGCATCCACTGTATGGATTTATCCGTTTTAACCTACACCAAGCTGCTCTATCAAACACATACATATTTTGACACTTTGGAATCGTCCAAGAGGTTAATCCGATAGAGTGGACAGTTAAGTGATAGAAGGGTAGATGAAAAGACTTCGCTGAACTGGGGCGCTACCACGTAACTGCTCCACTGTATAGACTCGTCGTACGTAACCTAAATGCGTTCATACCTACTATAGGTACATAAAAATCCCTTTTGTTGTATGGGAGCCCCCTTTAAATATTTATTTTATTTTAATTTCATCATTTATTTTTGAAGCAAATATGAAATTAAATATTCTGTGAAAATTTCAAGCGTCTACCTGTTGGCCGTTATTAATATCGAGCCCCCTTAAATATTGTTTTTAATCTGTTTTTAGTATTTGTTGTTACAGCGGCAACAGAAATACATCATCTGAGAAAATTTCAACTGCCGGTTTGTGAGATACCCGGTGACAGACGGACAGACAGACTGACAGACATGCAGTCAGTAAAGTCTTAGTAATAGGGTCCCGTTTGGCAACCTTCGGGTATGGAACCCTAAAAACCTAAGCAAAAAGTTGTACTCCACTTTGAAATCTTATTCCCCTAATTGTTATGAGCAGTATACATGGATCTATCCATCTATATTATATCTTTAAACGATCTAGCTAGGTTTCATTTTTAGAAAACGTCGTTTTATCGGTGTTTTCAGGCAATGAAGAACTGCCACAATATCACTAAAATTCGAAGGTAAATCTTGTCACCATCTACAAGGTTGTAAAAGCTCAGGTGAAAAATCGGGCTATCCCGAAACCAGAAGACCACGGTTCGAGTCCAGATGTCGCCAGTTCGATTATATTTTTCCCTCTTTTTTTTCATCGTATGTAAATGTAATTTCGAAAAGACACGATTAACCAAAAAAAAAAAAAAATACCGAGCAAAGCTCGGTCACCCAGGTACTAGCATACTTACTTAGCCAAACGAAAATTCTATTTCATGCAGAACTTTTAATCCTAATAAAATATCACTGTCTGAAAAAAGAAATCGCACACTTGCGATTCATATCACTTCAGTCACACTTGAAAAAAAAATAACATCATGAAATGGCGGACGAGACTTTTCCGCCACAAACAAAAGAATGTCCCCAGCGCGCCAAATGCGGAGGATTTGGTTGCGTGCAAATGGCAGACCAACGTTTAGATACATTATATTTATTATATCACAACTAAGTCGCCCGTGACGTTACTTATTAGACTGTGCCTGTAAAGGTTATATAGACCTAATAAATAATTACAAAATGTTATAAACACTTATAAACTTTTGAAGCATATTCATTTATTCAGTAATGACCATAACATAAACAATGCCACTTAACACTGTGAAGGAATTGTTATAGAAAAATATAACATAAATACTTTTATAAATGTATAGCGATGTTAATTATTTTACATAATATTACGGTGTTATTATCCGCGGTGGGCACGCGTGCTAATTAAGCCCACAGCCTCTCTGCTCTCAGAGAGGATATGGGCTTAGAAGGCCGGTGCCCTGCAGTGGGATGTATATAGGCTACATAAAAAGAAATATTTGATATACTAACCCCCAGTTTCTCGTACACTAACACGCTGTTAATCTACTGTTAACAGCTGTCAATTGACGAAAGTGCAACAAAAAAAAAACCAGTGACAGCTGTTAACAGTAGATTAACAGCTTGTTAGTGTACGTGAAACCGGGGGTTAATGTTGTAGTACCTCCCGGTAAGTAGTAAGTAGAACCCCCATTTTCGGATAGATAATTTGTTTTTCTTACACCCTGTAGATAGGTAGTGGTGTCTTGACTAATCAAATGATAAATAATTCAAAAGTATTTTAGGTGTAGGATATTGAGACGAGTATTGTCAAACGAATGTGTAAGCTCGAAATATATTCTCTATTTCTACGGTAATAAGAAAGTTGCGATGGTGCTAGGCGTTTGTACTTGCGACACCCCCCTTGCATAAAATTGGAGCTATTGTCACAGTACCGGAACTTTCCAGAAGGTTCGAGCGAAAATGAAAGAATGGGCAGACCTAAAAAAAAGCTGTTTCTTTTTACTTTTTAGAATAAACGGATAGTTTTAAGAGGCTCAGCCAAATATTTTGATTAGGCCTACTTTAGTTTTAAAGTTAAAAATAAATCTGAGTCTGCGAAACAGGAAGTACATCATGCTCGCAAGTACGTCGCCAAAACAAACAAAATTGAAAAGAATCCTAACCTGTGCAAACGTAGAAGTTAAGTTTTTTTCTAGAGGCCCGAGATGTCAACATCTTGGTATTTTGGTGTCTGCCTACCTGTTCAGGAAACAAGCGGTAGTTTATGTGTATGCACAATTACTAAGTTTGATCGTTTTCGATAAGTATAACCTTCTAGTATTTCTGTTAAGCGGGGGGAGTGTTCGGAACTCATAAATTATGAATTTCGCGTAACGATACAATCTCAGAAGTATGGCGGTATTATACGGCGAGATTCCTATCGTGTTTCGCTCTGAATATTCTTGCTTTGTACCCGTTTTGTAGAGTCTGTGCTCGTACGAGTAAGAATATTATGCTACGCATGTCTTAATACGTAAAAGAATAAAATATCTCATTAATTTGAAAAGTGTCACTCGAGGTTAGACTGGGTTGCACGTTGTAACACCCATCGAACAATGAAATGCCGCCAAGCGGTTCATCGAAGAAAACATTCTTTTCACACCTGCTATTCAGAAAAGATCCCTTGATTCCCTCAAATGAGGGATCAACGTTGTACTTTTCTTCCCTGATATTCTAGTTTTTTTTTTATTGCCCTCAGCATGATCCGTGTGCAGATTTTCACAAAATGTAATTCCAATTCGATTTTTATTTTGTTGCAATAGATCATAATTGTCTTACACGGCACATAAATAATTTTTCCTTATAGCAGGTGTGAAAAGCAGTATGTGTCACTCGGTAGCAAAATTATTTCCTTCTTGGGCGTAAACACTTGAATCCCTCGCTACGCTCAAGATTCTACTTTAGAATCTTTCGCTTCACTCAGGATTCAATATACCGCCCTCGCCGTAAATATATCATTTTGCTCCCTTGAGACACAATCTACTATTGATTTGGTGTGTTGAGGAGATCTTCGGATTCGTATTATCTGGTGGGTTGAGTCAAATGCTGAGTGTCACCCAGTCATCACCAAAGAATAAAATAATATCAAACATCCTCCTTGTTACCCTTTTTTCCCATGTCTACAGAATCTCATTTCTACAGATTTTTATTTCTACAGAATCTCATTTCTACAGATTTTTATTTCTACAGAATCTCATTTCTACAGATTGTTATTTCTACAGAATCCCATTTCTACAGATTTTTATTTCTACAGAATCTCATTTCTACAGATTTTTATTTCTACAGAATCCCATTTCTATTCATTTTCAATTCAACAGAGTAACATTTCTACAGACAAGACCCAGGCTACCTATTACAACTTTTTTACAATATTAAAGGAAAATTTGGGACTAAAAATTAAAAATTAAAAATGTGATTTTGAAGTTGCGGCAATAAACGCTACAAAAATGGTTTCATCATCATCATCATTCAGCCACAAGAAGTCCACTGCTGGACATAGGCCTCCTCCATGGATTTCCAAAAAGACCGGTTGGAAGCGGCCTGCATCCAGCGTCTGCCTGCCACTTGAATGACGTCATCTGTCCATCTTGTGTCTGGTCGTCCCACGCTGCGCTTGCCGATATGTGGTCTCCATTCGAGAACTTTTCGGCCCCATCGGCCATCAGTTCTGCGTGCTATGTGCCCCGCCCACTGCCACTTCAACTTACTAATCCGCTGGGCTATGTTGACGACTTTCGTTCGTCTGCGGATCTCATCATTTCTGATTCGATCTCGTAGAGAAATTCCGAGCATAGCCCTTTCCATAGCTCGTTGCGTGACCTTGACCCTTCTTATGAGGCCCATAGTGAGAGACCACGTTTCAGTGCCATAAGTCATCACTGGTAACACACACTGGTTGTATAATTTTGTCTTGAGCGATTGAGGTATATTAGACGAAAAGACTTTTCTAAGTTTCCCGAAAGCTGCCCAGCCGAGTTGGATTCGACGATTGACCTCTTTCACGAAGTTGGACCGGCCTAATTGGACTGTTTGTCCTAAGTAGACGTATTCGTCTACAACTTCGAGAGTCGTGTTCCCCAATGTTATTGGGGTGGGCACAACACGAGCGTTCGACATGACCTTCGTTTTGTCCATGTTCATTTTAAGGCCCACACGTTGGGAAACTCGACTGAGGTCGTCGAGCATTATGCCGAGGTCTTCCATCGTTTCTGCCATGACTACTATATCGTCGGCAAAAATGGTTTATCCACAATTAAAAATAAGTGGTTGCTATTACCATTTTCACAGAGCTGTATGGGCTAAAGCTGCAGAATTGACAATAGATAAGACGCCAGATGAGAAATATATTATCAATTCGTACTGTATGCTAGCCTTATTACCAGTTCAGTTCATCGCTGAAGGGCACATAGGTATAGTCAGTAGAACATCCTAATATTCTAAATTTAACTAAATTCGATGATTATTTTACAACATTTTGGTTAAAGCGAATAAGTTCTGACGTATTTTGTTGCGCTGGCGAAAGTGTACGTACCAATAATTTAATAGAAGGTTGGCATCATAGATTGAATACAAAAATTCCTCGAAACCCATCTCTTTTCCTATTTATAAGCTTATTAAAAAAGGAAGCGAAATATCAAGATCGCAGACTTCGCCAGAGTCAACTACACGCACCTGCCAAGAAACGAAAAGCGTATGATATCAAAAAGAACGCACAAATTAGAAAAGTAGTGCAAGACTGCATAGCTGATAAAATACAGGTTAAGGAATGTATACAGCGTTTAGCAGCGTTACATTAATGTTAAGTTTAATATTTAAGTAACTTAATTTTAAGTTTATGTTTTTCAATTTCAAATGTAAGAGATATTATTAATAAGTATTAATATAGAATAAGAAAATTGAGCTGGAATAAAAATGATTGAAAAAGATAGTTTTTTTTTACCAAACCATAATCAAGTTTATGATTTGTTCCTTTCAAAAGTGGTTAAACTGTGAATCAATTTGATTGTAATGTATGTCTGTAGAATTGGGAATCCGTAATGTTGGGAATCTGTTAAAATGGAAATCAATAGAAGTGGGAATCTGTAGAGTTGGTAAACTGTAGAGTTGGTAAACTGTAGAGATGGTAAACTGTAGAATTGGGAATCTGTAGAGTTGGTAAACTGTAGAATTGGGAATCTGTAGAATTGGTAAACTGTAGAATTGGGAATCTATAGAATTGGCAATCTGTAATGGAAATCTGTAGAATTGGGAACAATCCTTTGTTACTAACCTCTGCTTTCAGGCTTGAGTTTGAGATTCACGAAGTAAATATTGTTCTAACTCGTTCCGCTTAGAGAAGTCTGAAGAGACAAACTGACATTTAAGCATGTTTTGAAATTACAAGTCTGTAATCATTCCTGCTAATACCAGGTAAGAAGAGACGAAAAATATTAAAACCAAAAAAAATTGATAATAACAACTGATTAGATGGCAGTCGTTAAGCCAAGTCAGAGGCCTTAGGGCGGCTTGACAACTTCTGACAGTAGACGAGCCACTAGTCTACAAGCCTCCACCAATCCGGACTTGGCCCCCGTGGTGGAGTATGGCCTATACCTTCCTCAGAGAAGAGACCCGTGCCCCTCCGTGGGGACATAATAGGTTGATGATGACTACAAAACCAGCAGACTTTTACTGGGTTCATCTTATCTGATAGCCCTGATGCCAATCTATCTCCGGTGTTACTTTAGCGTTTTATTTTTAGAACACCGTGTATAACTTTTACTTTATTTATTTTTTATTTATTTAGGTTCACATAATATAGGTACAGGTTAAATGGATTCGGACCTCCTATAACTGGTTTGTTTCGAGGTCCGTGCCTTCATATCTTAAATTACTCTTATTACTTTACACAATACTAACAAAACGTCACTTAAGATTAGATTACATTAGAACACTTTATTGTACGCACCAGAAAACAAATTACTTACATTAAAAGGCTTACACATGTCTAAGTTTTGCCGTTTAAGTCTAGTGTTTTAACTGGTGTTTGTGCTTAAACTAGTATTTTCAATGCGGAAATTGGCGCTTTGACGTAATTAATCAATTTCCGATACGATTATCGAGAGTAGATTACCGTTGACTATTATTACTACTTATATTTTTGTGGCTACTATTTTGTACTTAAAGGTCGACGTGTTGTCGACTGTACCATCGTGTGGGAGCAGATGAAATATATGTCAAAAAAAAAAAGTGCTCCATTTATCGAGTTACAATTCGGTATTTCACACGATCAACCATAAATTATTTCATATGCTCGATTAAAACAAAAATCACAAAATATCTCGGAAAATGTATCTCTTTTAGTCAATTACTAGTTATTACAATTTTTAAACAGATTAAATAAAAAAAAGAGTGCTCTGAAATGTGACGTCATAAGCCAGTACTTTCATACAAAATTCCGTTTTAAAAGTAACTCATTTGATATTTTGTCAAATACCCAATTACCAAAATATTGCTTGCGCAAATAATTTCACAAGAAGACTAAACAAAAGGCGATCTATACAAAAAGAATAAGTTTGAAGTAGCAAGGAGGTTGCATACTTTTTGGCAGGCGCAAACAATCTCTTTATCCTTTTATCTAATAAGCCGACTTTTACTCAGTTGGTGTCCTGTTTCTTATTTTGGCAATTTCTGTCAAGGGTTTATTTACATGTGGACTAGTTCTAGTTCGGCTGAAGATTTTCGCACTTAACCTCATAGTTGGGCAATTGTACGTAGCAAGTGCTGAGGCATGTAAATACCTCAGATACTGGGGTTTCCTCACGATGTTTTCCTTCATAGTTAGCGAGTGGCATTGCCACTATAAGTTCATAAATGTACGTAACTTAGAAAACATTGGTACATGTCGGGATTCGAACCGACGACTTCCCGAATGAGAAGCCGGGCGTTCTACCGCACCGCTACCACTGCTGTTTACATATGGACTAAAGCTGAGTGAAATAAAATAAGTATATGTAGGCTATGAAGTCATTTATGTATAACATACGTATATCATACGTACGTATACGTATGTATAACAGAGCATTGAGATATCTGTGGTACATGTAATATGAGTTAGAGCGCTTCGCCACCTAACCAACTGCTTTGCAGTTTGGCAAAAAAAGTTTATTAATATAGAGGGTTTTTAAATTAATAAATAATCGCAATTCGACCCGTTCAATATATAACTAGGTATGAAAATCGCGAGTCATTAAAAAATACTAACAGTGTAAATATCTAACTATGCTTTTCTTTACCTGTTTTCGTCCAAAGTTACCGAGAACTCATTAAGCAGCCTATATATGTCCCACTGTAGGGCATAGGCCTTCTCTCAGAGAGAGAGTATGGGCTTAATCACCACGCGTGCCCACCGCGGATTGGCGATTTCAAGCGCTCAGGTATGTAAATAGCTCAGACACTCAGGTTTCCTCACGATGTTTTCCTTCACCGTTAGCGAATGGTATTGCTACTATAACTTCACAAATGTACATAACTTAGAAAACAAAGTCATATGTACATGCCCGCACTGGGAATCAAACCTGGGTCTCCCGCTTCCGAGTCCAATGTTCTACCCACTAGGCTACCACCGCTTTTTTTTAGAGCCGAGAACTCACACGAAGATATACCTATAATCAACACAAACCGGGAACATAAAAAGCTAATGGGCCTTTAAAAAACGTCTGCCAGCCCAAATTAAAATACTCCACTAAATGTTGTCAAATAAATTGCCCGTGAATAAAAAACACGGCTGTTCATTCGACGAAATATTTTTGGAATGTTTTGGTTCGTGCAAGTAATAGTTTTGGTAAAGTTATAGGGTAGCGTTTTCCCTAATTTGTTACTTATAAAAATGTTTGTTAATAATAATCTCTACTATAGAAAACGAGAGAACACTTTCAGTATTTAAATGCACTGACCACCCAGCCATTATTCACAAACCTAAGGTTGACTGGTAGAAAATGCTATTTAGCATTAAGTACGCCTTTGTACCAAACATGTATTTTGTGCAGTAATGAACCGCCGTGTGGCGCCGGATTAAGAATAGCGTCACTCCATCTCCCTCCTCCAGTGGATGTCGTAGAAGGCGACTATGGAAATAAATTACCAGGAGACGGGCAGCAGCGTCTTCGTGAGACTCCAAGCAGATACTGCGATCGCCAACTCGCCTGCCAAGCGTGGCGATTATGGCAAAACCCCTCATGGTTTTCATAACCTATGTCTTGCAGTGGGCGTCAAATGGCTGATGATGATGAATAAAACTAATAAATAAACGGGGACCGGTGAAGTATCTGTACAGTGGACAACACATCAACTTCTACACTTTAGTTATTAATAAATCGCCCGTCTGTGACGTAAGCAAGTGCATGGACCAGGCTGTATCTCATGAACCGTGATAAATTTAAAAAAAAAATGTTTTTTACTGAGACAATGACGTTTTCAGAAATAGAATATTTTGGAAAACGTCATTGTCTCAGTAACCGAAATATTTCAATTAAAAAAAATGCCTAAGTAACCCCAAAAAATAATTGCTGAGCTATTTATTTATCTAAGTTATCGATAAGGTTATGAGAAATAATTTATCATATTTTATTCTTAAAAACACTTTACTCCAGCGCGAAATACGCTGTAAGTTTTACTATGTTTCAATATTATTGAGTGACCGTAGTTATAAGTTATAAAAAATCAATTGTTTGTCCAAGTTTTCACTTGATTTCGCACCTTGTCTTTTTTCTCTTTCATTCGTATCCACACCGACAAGGATAGCTGACGCTGGTTTGTCAGCCTCTTAAGTCGACTGTAACTATGTCATTGTTATTACAAAGAAGCAGTTCACGGAAATCTTGAAATTCCGTGGAGTGTATGAGAAATATTATAACTTCGATGTTTTCATTAAGCTGAAGAGTATTGGATAACTATAAGATAAAGCTTGTCGGAAAACAATATCTTCGGCAAACTTACCAGGAAAACATCAGAATTATTCTACTTGTGTTCATCATTTCAGTATGTTTAACCCAGAAAGCGTGTAGTTTGAGCGGAAATTAGGAAGTCTAGAAATATATAAATATTTATGGAAATATAGATTGCTATCCCGACAAGAGCTGGATGAGAGTATCCGAGGACCGTGCTCAGTGGCGTGCAATAAGAGAGGCCTATGTCCAGCAGTGGACAAGCATAGGCCGATGTTGATATTTTTTTTTTATGTCTCAGACACTACAGCTTCTGAGTGGTAAAGGTAGGAAGGAGTATAAATCATCTAATAATATACGTCTCACTTTTCCTTCAGGAACTCTCCATATTCGGTTGTCTGTAAGAAATTGCTATAAACAATAAGGCCGCCAGTTCTCCTGTATCTATGTTAATTTTATGTTTGTGTTTTCCAGGTTTACAACAAAGAATATTCTTATCTTGTCTTATCTTATCTAATATGCATTTGGAAGGAATATAGTAATATTATGGTCAACTGGTAATGAATGCATTTCATACACAAATTCATCGTTTATAATTCGATGTACCTACTGTAGAGATTAGTTAAAAACGCAGTATTAGCAAATAATAACTTTTTTTCATCATCATCATTCAGCCACAAGAAGTCCACTGCTGGACATAGGCCTTCTACATAGATTTCCATAAACACCGGTTGGAAGCGGCTTGCATAGCGTCTTCCTGAGCGTAATAACATTTTTTATTAACTTCATATTTTCAATATTTGTTCGATTGCCTAGCCTAGCTAGTCATCGATTGACACATCAAACAAAACGTAACGATTTCCCTTCAATCAATTCAAAATATAACCCGACTGCGATTTCAGAGACGATTAAACCGCGTATTAACATGTAGGAAGACTTGATTCCACAATGTACATAGGATTGTCATAATAAACTATGAATTACAGTGTTATGGAATAAAAAAATAGATACGCCATTCATCTGTTTTCAGCGGCAAGTTCTTCAAAACATTGATTTTGCGGTACAAAAGTTGTTTCAAATGTTTTCTCTAGTACATAATACCTCATTGGACAGTTTCACAGTAACTGCACTATATCGTTGCACTAGCATTCATACAATGCTTACACAACGTTCACACAACGGCCTTATTAAACGCACCAAACTACCGGTCCTATGATGCCGAGTCGTTACTATTGGTTATCGTCCAATGTAAAACCATCCGTGGTCAAATAGAGGGCTGATGACGCTCTATTGTCATTGTTGTGGTTAACTAATCAAAAACCTCTCAAGCGACTCCGTTACAATCCAACCTGCATTTTATAGACGCTTCACGCCACAAAACACATTATTATCAAGGTTGAACTTAGCCGGGGGGAAAAAACGCCCTTTACCGAGGACTAGATAATTCGGCGAGGCTGGGCCGGAAAGGATAACAAATTGCATTGATTTATATTATAGGGCTAGAATGCGGGCCATGACAGCTCCCTGATTCAGTGATTTTCTACTAATGAGCGGCTGGTCACATATGCCGAAGAACCGATGATCGATGAGGTGCAAAGGTTCTCGAGTGAACACCGCGAACTGGCAAGCACAGCGTAGGGTGCCCACCAGCTCGCTGGACCGACGGTCTGAGGCAAATTGCTGGCAGCGGCTGAATGAGAATGTCCGAGGACAGAAAAGGTGGCGTTCCTTAAGGACTGCCTATTCCAGCAGTGGACGATATGGACTGATTGATTGAGCGGCTGCTTTAACGTAGGGCATCCCTCTCTTTCGCACAATCTAATATTTATAATGCTTGTAAAATTATGTGTATACTTTGTTGCTGGAAATTAAAATGTCCCTGACATATATTTTTGTTATCCTATACTTAGTTTTTGATAGCGTTTTTGAATTGGCCATAAAAATTGTAAAAATCTTGCTAAAAATTTCTGTATGGGTTGGATAGCATTGCAAATGCTATTGTGCGAGACATTTTTTTACTTATCTATTGGAAGGATAGACTGACAACCCTGTCAATCAGATAATTTATCTGTTTATATCCTAGGATAAGAATTTATCTATTTACTTGCGTTATTGGTCGCACGTCAGCCTTAGAGCGCTTATAAACGTGCGGCACGTGTGCCAACTGCAGCTGTCGACACGACGTCGACGTTACTGTCCAAAAAGTTCTCAAAACAAATAAATACTGGTTCTTAAAAATAAAATAAAACGAAAACGACATCACTGAATCGGGAACCTTCGATCGGGCTCGGACGGACTTGATAAATGCGGCCCATATGCCGCGAGATCGTCTAATGTCTAATTTTACACGGAGATTAGTTTTAGCGAATCGCCTCGCACTTCGTGGAATAAGGAACTTTTTTTTTTATCTCGTCTCTCCAGGATTCATGAGTTCATCGCCAGGGTTCAGTGGAGGAGCCCGCGTTTCGGTTTATTTTTGGAAGCGAACTAAAACTCTATTTGGGTTTAGCTGGGGGAGCACAAAACTCATGTTTTTATGGGATTAAAATCCCCATACAAACATGAGTTTTGTGTTACGTTTTATAAACAGACGTCACACAGGAAAGAACACTTTTGGGATCAAAGTTCATAATCTGTCTATCAAACACACTCCGAATCTATAAAAAATAATAATAAAGAGCAACAAAGAACGTGGCTAATAATCTTTTGCATAAACAGCCTACATACGCCCCACTGTAGGGCACAGGCCTTATCTCAGAGAGAGAGAGAGAGTATGGGCTTAATCACCACGCGTGCCCAGCGCGGATTGGTGATTTCAAGTGCTGAGGTATGTGAATAGCTTCACAGTTAGCGAGTGGTATCGCTACTATAACTTCACAATTTTTAATAATACACAAAGTTAAATAATGCACGCAAATAAAATACACAAAGTTAAATAATGCACCTAATAAATAAAGTCCTCTTTAGACCCGCCTAATAAACTAAACTTCAATTTTAGGTCCCAATATTTACCGGGACAAATAAATACGGGGTCGTACGTTAAAGTTGCTTTCGAGCAAACGTCTAAACTCCAAATGGAAGTCAATAAACTAACCGGACTACACAGAAAATTTAGGTTGCCCAATTCCTCTTAGGGCCACAAAGTTGCGCTGTGTAGGTCAAATTATTGTCAGTTTCAATTTAAACTAGAGGTGGATTGGATTACTAGGTAAAAAGAAGTACTAGGTAAAATAATACTAGTTATCCGAAAATAATAGTTTCTAGTACTTGTTAAAATAACTGGTAGTTATCTTCATAATGCTGCTCACTGCTTTGTTATACATAACATCTCGGTGCTACATACATAAATACATAAATGAATTGACGCCTGTATCTGGAAGGGTAGGTACGATCATGATAAATTTTAAATTTTTAAGAAGAAGAAATACCTTTATTTATCGCGACACACACACATTATACAAGGCATAGGAAACAAGAAAAAAGCGACAAGGCAAAACACAAAAAAAAAATTAAAAACAACAAGAAAGAGACACAGAAGCTATAAGGATATTGGCTTGTGTGCCTACTGTATGTAATTCTTTGCAATGTTGTCAAATAAAGTTTATTCTTATTCTTATTCTACATACAAAGGGCTGTTTTCATGCGGGGATAAAAAGGCCTCAGGCTCAATAACTCGAAAAACATCAAATTCGCGGTACTAATAACGTCTAAATGCTAGATATATTTGTATTATACCATTTATTCATACTAGATATATGAATTAATGGTATAAATATCGGAAAAGGAGTGGCAATATTATTATGTGACCACGTAAATAATTGTGAAAAAGCTGTCGCTCGATATTTTACATAATTATTATTTTGTTATTTCACTTTATTATACTTTCACTTTATTATAGCAAGCTAATGTGAGAGACTATTATTATACATAGTGTTACTGGTAGGAAATAAAAATATTTACTTTACTTTTATGGCATTTTAGTCGTATTTACATTAAAATTAGAAAGACTAATTTATTAGTACAGTGATAAGTATTTTAGTAACAAGTAATGTACACTCATCAGGACGATACAATCGATACTTGCTGGTTTTTTTTCACATAAACAGCCTATAAATGTCCCACTGCAGGGCACAGGCCTTCTCTCAAGGAGAGTTTTTTCACGGTGTTTTCCTTCACGGTTAGTGAGTGGTATTGCTACTATAACTCCACAAATGTACATAAGTTAGAAAACAAATAACCTGGGTGTCTCGCTTCCGAGTCCGATGTTCTACCCACTAGGCTAATATCGCTGTGGTTGAAATGTGGAATTTTTTTTTCACAATAGGTTAAAATTACTTACGGCTTCGTTGGTCTACTGGTATCACATCTGATTACCATGACGGAGGTCGTGGGCTCGATTCCCACTGTGGGGCGCCGTATATTTTTACACATGGCCTCAGTCTCGGTATATTTCCATGTGTTCCTTATCTGGTTACCCTATGGTAACCAGATAAGGACATCACATGGAAATGCCGATCCCAAACTAAACCTTATGCTATCAAAAAGTTTATTTTGGGACTGGTATTGTGTGGAAGCGATTATTATTATAACTGTTTTCTTAAATACACAAAACGTTTAAAATTTTAACAAGCCCGCGAATTTTTAAAACTTTTGATCGAAATGTCCTGTTATTTTTTCATACTAGGTTAAAGTAACTGTTCTCCAAAGCACGCCGCACCTCTATAATTTAAACAAGCCCGCGAATTAATTATAGTGCCTAAGCGACAAATTGTAAGCCTAAAGGCCCTGATTTGATCCCTGATATTTATGTACAGTCAACTGCCGAAACAAGTCGATAAGTCTTTACCAGTCGAACGACTGGGCTGTAAATTTTAAGCCTCTGTTTTGAATAATAGGTATATGTTGGTTTCTTCTGTCATTCTTTATGTGTTGGTTTCTGTGATATTGTAAATGTAACTTTAGACAATAATAATATAATAATAATTATTATGTTATTTTGAACAAAAAAAAAGTACTTTAAAAATGACAACAATCGTTCGGTGCTAATCTATTGCACAATAGTCTTGTCATTGCATCCTATCTCCTAAACTAGGCGAAAAACCCTGTATCTTAGGAGAAGGTGAAATTAAATTGAAACCTTTAAAAGTGCGTACATGGTCGAGAAGCATTGGGTGGACGACTGTCAGTCAACAAAAACATAACTTAATCTATCACATGCAATGAAAACGAAATTTAAATAAACAGAAAAACAAAAAGGTATAATGATATTAGTCACTCAGATCATTGTGTATGTGTGTGTGTGTGTGTGTGTGTGTGTGTGTGTGTGTGTGTGTGTGTCCTGTCCTGTCGGAATCCTGACGTTCACGATAGCATTTAGTATGGAATTTGACAGTTAACGATTGGAATCGTTCAGGATTTGGTGCGCGTAGTAAAAGGGCAGAACGGTATCCTAGATAAACAATCTCCGAAAGAAAGGAAAAATCCGGGGGCAAACGGGATTCTCGTAAAATTGAATTACCTTAATTCAAGACGTTTCGGCCAAGTTGCAGCTGCCGTGATGGTGGGATTCTCGTGTAAGCGCTCTAAGTTGAGTCGTCTCCGTAAAGTATGGAACTCATGTTGAAAATCAATTAAAACATTCGTCTCACTGCAGGGTACATACATCTTCTCTCAGAGAGAGATATTATTGGGTTAATCGCCACGCGCGTATGATGAGTATGTAATTTACCCAGCCCTGAAATCGCCAAACTTAGATAGTCAGATTTCTTTAAGACGTTCTCCTTCATAGTTGGCGACATGGCTACTACACTTCATATTATCACTTCATTTCTACTGTGTGATTGTTTAGAATAAGATTATTTATTATTACTTTTTACTTTAAGCTTTTTTACTGTTTTCACGTTTTATTATTTGTAAGATTTTATGTGTGTTGTGGTATCGGAATAAACTTTTTTCAATTTCAATATTCACATATAATTTGATTTAGAATAACTAAGTAAAAGTGTCTGAAATCTAACCCAAACACGGTGTAACTAAGTCTCCGCAATCTATCCGAAAAGGAAGTGTTTTATTCATTAATATGAACAACTTTTGTAATGGTAAAATAGCAAATCAAAATAATTTTGTTCCGTATTAATCTTAAACTTGTTACCAATAAGATAAGATAGGATAATCTTTATTTGGTTTGTATACTGACTTGAAATTTTTTTGCACCCTTTTATGGTACTACTTATTAAGAAATTGAGCACGTCAAGTTTCAAGAATGTATGAAAATAAAAAAAAAAAACTTACATACATAAACTCACGCCTGTATCCCAGAGGGGTAGGCAGAGACCAAGGACTGCCGCTTGTCATGATCCTGACAGATCACGTTCGCTTCCTCAACATTCATTAGCCGTTGCATGCACGTACGCCGGTTTCAGATACTTTTTATCTTGCCCTTTGCTAATACATTCTCTATTAGGTCAAAGTATGTCCGCCTGCGACGTCCCTTACCGGCCCTTCTACTCAAATTCGCTTCATATATTTGTTTCATTAATCTTTCTTCCTTCATTCTCTCCACACGTCCAAGCCAACGCAACATTCCTTTCTCAATTGTAGCCACTACATAAAAAAATAAATTGAGATTTTTTTTTATTAGAAGTGGTTTTACTGTTGAAAAAACCGGCCAAGTGCGAGTCAGACTCGCGCACGAAGGGTTCAGTACCATTATCTATACAACATTAGACACAAAGATCGAGAAAAAACGGCAAAAAATCACGTTTGCTGTATGGGCATCCCGCATATTTATTGTATTTTGATTTAATAATTTTCTTAGAGCGAATACAGAACTAAATGTTCTGTGAATATTTTAAGCGTGTACCTGTTGCCGTTGTTAATATCGTTAATTACGTTTGTTGTATGGGAGCCCTCCCTAAATATTCATTTTATTCAACTTTTAGTATTTTTTGTTATAGCGGCAACAGAAATACATCATCTGTGAAAATGTCAACTGCCTAGCTATCACGGTTCATGAGATACAGCCTGGTGACAGACAGACAGATAGACAGATAGACAGATAGACAGATAGACAGATAGACAGATAGACAGATAGACAGATAGACAGATAGACAGATAGACAGATAGACAGATAGACAGATAGACAGATAGACAGATAGACAGATAGACAGATAGACAGACGGACAGACGGACAGACGGACAGACGGACAGACGGACGGACGGACCGACGGACGGACGGACGGACAGTGAAGTCTTAGTAATAGAGGGACCGTCAAAAAGGTTTCCGCGTCCTAGCTTAATTTCAATAATAACACGCTGTGTAATCAACCCGTCTCCTCTCGGCATTGCCACTGATTCTCGCGCAGGATGCCCCAGTTATTATTCTAATCACGACGCGTCTCGTCAACTCTCACCTTATTAAGGCTGCGATAGGCTGATGATGGAAAACCGTCCTGTATCGTGTCAAATAGATTACGTCTTGTTCTCAAAAGCTTTCGGCACACTGCCGCCGTTGTTTAGCCTCTCTAGATTGATATATTTATTGAAAACTATTTAATACACAATAAGACATTTGTACATAAGAGAGCGTAATATGTTCTTCCAGCCCACCTTGACTGTTGAATCCCGCGTTGCGTGATATTGCGCACCACCACGCGCCCCCTTCTTACCCACGGTCCACCTGAGATCACCTGGGTGAACGATGGTTTTTTTTTACAGCGGACCACCTTTGTCCAAATTTGGTGTTCGTTGGGAAATATTTTTTTCCACCGTACACCTTGACATCGAAAATCTTCAGTCTGAGGTGGACTGTCACTAATAAAAAATAGAGCCTCTTAATATTTTATCAGAGACGTGAACCGTTGTGAAGAAAAAATCCCACGGTTCACTCAGGTGATCTCAGGAGGTGGACCGTGGGTAAGAAGCGCACGCGCCGGCCCGCACCGTGAGAAGAAGCTCGCCCGTGGAAGTATGTTTTAGCAAGGACACGTGCGGAGCGGTACGTTGGATCCATTGATATATTCATCATCATCATCAGCCATTTGACGCCCACTGCTGGACAGGCCTCCTTCGTGGTTTTCATAACTATGAGGGGTTTTGCCATAATCGCCACGCTTGGCAGGCGGGTTGGCGATGACAGTATGCGGTTGGAATCTCAGGAAGACGCTGCTGCCCGTCTCTTGGTAATTGATTTCCTTAGTCGCCTTCTAAGACATCCACGGAAGGAAATGGAGTGACACTATTCTTCATCCAGTGCCACACGGTACGACGCCACATTGTTACATAGGCAAGCTTAATACAAATAAATATTTTCTCCCAGCTTGACCGTTGATTTCCATGGCGTGCGATACTGTGCATCACCACGCGCTATCCCGCATCGCACCGTGGAAAGGGGCTTGCTCGTGAAAGTTTGTTGTATCACGGATTCAACGTGAGCTGGTAACTAACGTCTAACACGATCACTTTTGCGGGTCCAAAACTAGGATACCCTGTGATATGGTACTTAACCAGACAAGGAAGTCACAAACATGGTAAAACACACAGACCATGTAACATTCCAGGCCTCATCTTCGCTTAGAATCAGATGAGACAGAGGCTAGTCTGAGTGCGAGTCTGTATTCTTCTGTATGCGTCGTCTTCTATCGGAGGTTGGCAACTAATTCGACTATCTTGCTTCTCGAGGCGGCCAATACAAACAAGGAACTAGTACTCTGTTCAAACCACTGTCGTGAGTTCAAGACTGTATAAAGTATTTCCATGTATCTCACACATTATTTTATGCAACGTTTTTTGGCAGGAATTGCACCTAGGCTTAGGTTAGTTTCTATCCTATCGCCAAGAAAAGGATGCAGTCAATTCGCACCTAACACCATGTCAAAGAGATTATATCGTCGCTCCCTTTATTTTTTGAGCCGACGCGCGCGTCTAATCTGAAATTGTTCCGACACGTGACACGGTGTCGCGCTCGTCGCCACGGATTAGTATCAACCCTAGCCCCTTGCCAGTCCGACCCTGGAATTCAGAACTTTCGCCTTTGATGCTGTTATATAGTTCAGACGTGAAAAAGTACAAGAACCGGTAAACACATAACTCTTAGACCCCATCGGAGATAAAAACCCGAATTGAAATTGCCTGTGCATCTTTTAACAAAATAAAGAAAATGCCACATGATTCCGTATTGCTTCAGTGCTAAATCTGGCCTGTGGTCATGTAAGGTTGCGAAGGCTGGACTTTGAAAGATATAACCTGCAAAAAACTTGACGCATTAAAAACGTGGTGCTACAGCAGGATGCTCAGAATAAGTTGAGCGTATAGAGTTACGAACGAGAGCGTACTACGACGCTCCCAGAACTATCATTGACCATCAACACGAAGAAAATAAGTAACTTTGGTCATATGCCTCAATGCAAACGGTACAGAGACGTCAACAAAATCCTTTCTTCCGTAACATCAGCGAATGGACGTTTGAATATTCTGCTTGGCAAAAGAAGAGAGGAATATGCAGATCTGACAGCTAAACTCCAGTATTAGAAATACACTGAGGGCCAGTTTCTAAATTGAGAATTTTGCTAAGCAAATAGTTGGCTGTAGTGCTGTCTCTTCGAATTTCTCAGAAAAGAGCATGAACGAACGTTACTTAAGTATTCACTTGGTGAAATTCTCAATTCAGAAACCGGCCCTGAAAAATGAAGGCGACGCTAAAGCACACGAAAGAACGATTCGTCGCGAATCAACCTTCGCAAAAAAAGGCTTTAGAAAAAACATCGCCAGTGAAACGGTACGAGGATGAGACGAGTCCTTTTTTTAATTTTATTTTAATTTTGTTTGGAAAACCAACAGCTTAAGGAGCTCCATAGAGTAACACTAGCGCCACTGAGGGAAAAAAATCATATTATTTTTTTGCAGATCGCATTTAATTTTGCAAAAAGTGTCTGCACAATTTCTTGATCATGTTAACATTTTACACTTTTTTGAGTTACACTTTTTGGATATTCAATCTGTAAAAAAACATGATTTTTTCCTCGTGGCGCTAGTATTACACCCTGGTGCCCCTTAAATAACAAAAGAAGCTTAAGTATAGTGCAGTAAAAATGTTCAAACGCTGTTAATAGACTTCCATAGATTAACAAAGGAGTTTATGCTAAGGTAAGTGGTCTGTTAAAATTCCAAATTATAAAACATATTTTTTTTATCATGACGTATGTAATTTTTATAATTAACGTGGTAATTTTTTTTTCTATACGACTAATACTTTTCATACAATAACCTGTCAAAAAGTCAATATAGTCACGTGGTACAAAAACGCGCCATACAAATCGGGTTTACACTATGACGTAACTTGCACGTAACGCCTTATAATGTATGATGAAGCGTTTATCAATATTTGAGTTATCTCTTAAAATAATGTTTTTATGCATTTACACCCTTATAAGAAAACGTATAGAGTTGAATGAAAAAACAAAATGTAATAAGTTTTTTATTATAGTAACTTTATTTTTCACATTTTTTGTAATCCAGAAAACATTGAAAAAATATTTTTATGGTTTTACTTTTTAATTTCTCCTAAGTTTTTATATGCCATATATGGTATAAAAGCATTGTCACTCCAATCTAAGTTAGACGCAAGTTGCCCATTAACGTAACTTATGTCTTATCATATGTGCACTCTAATCAGTTAGGTTATGAGCGACTTTGCAACCAAACTGTATAAAGTAAACGAATCAGTGTGACTGTTCCCGAAATAACTGGTAAAGTTTTCACAGTACGGGAAAATAAATGTAATATTTTTAACGTAACTTCTTAGACACGTGCAGGTGTTGATTGGTTTCTATTTTAGATCCCGATCGGCGGAACTTTTGAACGGTTTTCCAGTAAGGCTTGACAGTGTGTCGTGTTGGGAACTAGCCCAATTTCGCGCTTCACTAATATTTGTCTATCCCGCCGTATCGATATAAATTCCGCGACAGAATCTGGGACGTGACGCGTGGAAAACTACAATGTGTACCAAATTCCCGTACATATTTGAAAATGGAGGGTTCTGTTCGTAATGTAAAGTAAAGTAAGGATTTATTCAATTACCAAAATGAAGATAATACATATTTGTTACAGTTATTGAATAACATCACAAAGACTTAATAATAGGTAACTGAATAGAAACCTAACTCAGCTGTGAGTCAACAAGTTAACCGTCGCTGATTTTCAGTTAGGGCCTGTTGATTCAAACAGTTATATACTTATGCGATGCCGTATTATAGATAGCTTAAATAAATAAACAAAGAGAGTGTGCTTAAACAAATAACATAAAGTTTTACTTAACCTATACAGAAATAAATTAAAAATGGTTTTATTTATAAAAGTTCTAATAACATGCAATGAAAGAAGAAGATGCCGCATAGTTCAATTTTGTAAACAAATCATAACAATTAACTCCAAATAAACATAAATATTATTAAGATTAATTTTTTGAACAATTAAAAGATATTTTTTGAAATTTTTCTTAAAGGTTATTTTAGTCTGCGAGTTTCGTATCGGTGGTGGAATGTCGTTCCAAATTTTGCTTGCGGCAAATTTGAAGGAGCCTTGGAATGCAGCTGTCTTATGCGAGGACATTTTAATTAGACGAGCCGATGATTTAGTAACTAACCTACTCTGCGCATTCATCTATTTTACTTAGTTATAGAGATATATTGGTTGTTGGTTATTTGCAATATCGAACAGCATACAAGCAAAGTGTAATTTCTGACGTGCTTGTATTTTTGACATATTGGCTTCGTTTAGGTATGGTGTGATATGACTCCGTGGCGGTACATCCAAACAGAACCGGATACAAGAATTTTGAATACGCTGTAATAACCGCTGAGTCCTAGCTAAAAGACAAGGGCCGTAAAAAGCATCACAGTAATTTAATTTCGAAAGTACAAGGGACTCTACTAGCATTATACGAATATTGGTACTTAAAAATTTACGAATCTTGTATAGGGTTTTAAGTTTGAAGTAGCAACTCCGCACCAATCCCAGCACATGGCTTTCGAACCTTAACCTTTCGTCCATAATCAGACCCAAGTTGCGCGCTTCTTTGACTCGGTCTATAGATATGGACTCAATCAAGATTGGAAAATGTGGTAAAGAGGTAGCTACTTTAGCTACATTCACCTTTGTTCCCAATAAAATGTATTGCGACTTTTTTGGATTTAACACTAAGGCATTATCGTTGGACCACATTGAAATTCTATACTGATCTTCATTTAAACTGTTTATATATCACTTGGTTTGATATGGCATCAGAATATTATTTGACTATGGAGAGTAATTTGTAAGTGTGAATAATAAGAACTTAAAGGACTACACCTGTGGCGTTTAAATGCTATAGAACAGCTGATATGTTTTTCACGATTTCAAAGTATTCGCGATATGCTTAGAATTCCCCATTTCGGAATAATTTAAAGTAAGTTTGAGTAAAGTACAGGCTATTGCACATTCAGCTTCACATGTTTAAACCCTGAATCGGTAACGTCACAGTTAAAATTATAAACGTTGATTACTTTTCCGATGATATAGAATTGATTGGTTCAACTTTACGCCTTTACGAAAAACTCAACAGCACTTTTCTTTATTTTAACGTGAGGTGAGTCCTTTCAGTTCATTCTAGTCCTTATAGAATACATTCATTTGGTTGGTCTCCCTGGCCTGAGACACACAGAAAGGATGTGGGGCGAGGGCGCGGAAACGACGCGTCGTCCTTCCAATTCACTTTCATACAAAATGTACTGAAGGGACGGAACGAATCCCACACAGACGAGAAGTCGTCACGTCTTCCGCGCCCTCGCCCCACGCTCCTTCTGTGTAGCCAGGGCCTCTGACTACGCAGATTTTTTAGACAAAGAGACAAGCCACAAAATTAGTAGCGGTGCTTCGACACTTTAAATCTGTCAATTTTTCATTAACGGGCAACTTTGCATCGTACATGTGTTTATTATTACGAGTACCTAGTATTGAAAAGGGACTTGATAATAGGCGGGCTTAATACTTTTTATTTGAATAATTTTAGCCAATCATTGGGCGATGGGAAACGGTGGGATCACCAGATCGAAAATTTTTTTAAATAAAAAATAAAAACCGACTTCGAAACACTACACCACTAAAAAGTTAGAAATAATTTAAATAATTAGATGTAGAAGTATTTATACATGTAGGTATTGTAGAAGTATATTTTTTAGTTGGTGCCGTTTCAAGACCAGCTCATATATTTTGGGCACTGGCTCCAAATTGTACAATTGATTAATACCTACGTGTATAAATACTTCTACTTCTAATTATTTAGATTATTTCTAACTTTTTAGTGCTGTAGTGTTTCGAATACATGAAGCTTAATACATGAAGTTTTTATTTGCTTAGTTCCGCATTCATCATCATCATCATCATAACCAGCCATTTGACGCCCACTGCACAACATAGGCCTTCCTCGTGGTTTTCTAATCTTCCCGGTGTTGTACCGCCCGCATCCAGCAACTCCCCGCTACCGTAACCAGGTCGTCAGAGGCGAATATACTTGGGTTGGGATAGAAAGACCCCGAAGTCGAAGACCGCAGCAAGTGGAGATCATTTATATAGGCCTTATGTCCCTCATGAGGGACAGCAGGATATAAGTAAGCAAATCCATTGTTTCAAAATTAATAACATGCACACATACATACATTAACTCATGCCTGTATCCCAGAGGGGTAGGCAGAGACCAGAGACTGCCAATTGTCACGGTCCTGACAGATCACTTTCGCTTTTAGTCGTTGCATGCACGCACTGCACGCATGTGAATGAATAATTGAACGATGAATATATATTTTTTTATTTTAATTCGTCATAATACAGTACATAATAATATAATATAAGCAGCAGCCTATAAACGTCCAACTGTAGGGCACAGGCCTTCTCTCGGAGAGAGATTATGGGCTTAATCACCAAGCGTGCCCACCATGGATTGGCGATTTCAAGTGCTGAGGTATGCGAATAGCTCAGACACTCAGGTTTCCTCACGATGTTTTTCTACACCGTTAGCGAGTGATGATGCTACTATAACTTCAAAAATGTACATAACTTAGAAAACAAAGTCATAGGTGCATTCCCGCTCTGGGAATCGAGCCTGGGCCTCTCGCTTCCGAGTCCAATGTTCTACCTACTAGGCTACCACCGCTCTCAGTGTAAAATTAATTGAATCTACCACAGTACATATTGAGTCTAAAATTGACTAGCAAGTTTCGCAAGCACGCTGCTTTGCGCTTTCCTGTTTTGGCAAGAGTCGTAATGAATGAAGCGAATTTGCATAACACCGTCTAACAAATCTGCCTCGAGCTCGGAATGCTTTGATGGCAGAATGCTTCGAATGACTTAAGCCGAGTTTTGACGGTCTTAGTTCGCTCGGACCGTGTGCGTACAGTTTTAGTTGATTATGACGACACACTCGGTCCGAGCGCACTGACCGTTGCCATAATCAACTAAAACTATACGCACACAGTCCGAGCGAACTAAGACCGTCAAAACTCGGCTTCAGAATGGATGCAAATCTTCTTGGAAAATAAAGCAGAACTACACGCCTTTGATGACAGGAGTAAAAGAGATGAAGAATAGCAGTCTTATTTATGAGAAGCCGATGCCACTTAAACTCTAATGACGGTGTTCCTTTTATAAATCCGCTTTGACATCCGTCTTAAGAATATTTTAGATGAATCGATTTTTTTTGTAAATAAGACCGTACGTTGTTATGAGAAAGGCAAGCGTGTTCTTATACTCAAAGCATCAGCAAGATTTTTGATGGTTATTAAAGCGGAAGGGAATTTAACACATTTTTGGTCTGTTTTGGTAAAAAATTAGCATACAGTATTTTTTTAATTTAATACTCTTCTTATTAAAATTTAGTTAACATGCCGTCTTCCAAAGATGGAGAGAGTATTTAAACAGCGCGCGTGTCCACCGTGGATTGGCAACTTCAAGCGTTGAGATATGTGAACACCTCTGGCACTCCGCCTTTCTCACGATGTTTTCCTTCACAATTAGTGGCAGTTATGACACAGAAAACAAAGTCATCGGTATATGGCGGGATTCGAACCCTCGACCTCTCGAATGAGATGCCGGAGTTCTACCGCTGCGCCATCACCGCTTTATTACTCCTTGACAGTGGTTTAATTTAATTGGTAAACAGTTTTCAGGATTTTCGAACTAAAACTTACACAGCGCAGGACTCCGGGGGTCCGAAAATCAAAGGGCCGTTGTACACTGTTGCAGTTTATTGATGGCAGTAATAATAATTTTGAAAAAGAGTTACTAAAATAGTGTACATTTTGATACTAAGACTTATTACTGGTAGAGACTACTGTAAGACTATAATGACTGCTTATGACAGCTGTTGACTGCTGATGACTGCAGCGCGATGTGCGCGGAATAACACTTTTTCACACCTGCTATTCAGAAAAGATTCCTTGATTCCCTCAAATGAGGGATCAAAGTTGTACTTTTCTTCCCTGATATTCTTTTCTTAACTGATACAATTTGCTTACAAATAATAAACTTCTTTCGATATCTTAATTGTGTTTGATTTAAATTTTCCTTATAGCAGGTGTGAAAAGCAGTATGTGTCACTCGGTAGCAAAATTATTTCCGTCTTGGGCGTAAACACTTGAATCCCTCGCTACGCTCAAGATTCTACTTTAGAATCCCTCGCTACGCTCGGGATTCTATTGTAGAATCTTTCGCTTCACTCAGGATTCAATATACCGCCCTCGCCGTAAATATATCATTTTGCTCCCTTGAGACACAATCTACTATTATGGGCACTGTAGTGCTAACAAGAACAAAATCTAAGTAAGCACTATAACAGTAATCACTACGCATCATTAACTTGATTCCGGATTCACATTTTTTGGTCTTTCACCGGGTTTTTAGTCGGAAGAATCCGAGTCTACTCACCATGATTAAGCTCTGCGAATCAGAGCGAAACCTGGCCGGACTCTTCCGACAAAAAAACCGAGTAAGTGAATCCGAAATTAAGTTAATAACAGTTTTCAGGGGCTGCATCACTTCAATAACACTCACACAACACAATCACTTGTCCAAGAACCAAACTTGAACATAAACATAAACATTTACATACAGGCACATACATTGCTTCTGGCCCCACACTAGGATACCCTGTGTCGTGGGAACCAGAAATAGCGACATCACAGACATGTAAACATCCAAGACCTGGGGATCCTTTGATATGGTAACCAGACAAGGACATCATTTAACATAGAAAAACACATAGGCTGAGACCATTTGTACAAATCAAAGTACGGCAGCACCCAGCGGAAATCGAACGCACGCCTCATGTCATGGTAAATAAATGCGGTACCAATGAGGCAGATTTTTTCGAAACGTCTAGAACGTTTTTTTCACGTAAATTCTGTAGTTGTGTTGTGTCCCACTGCTGGGCAAAGGCCTCCCCTTGATTGATTGAAAATTCTATTGCACAATAATAGTAGTTTATGCAACTGTCATATAATGAAGGGTACTAAAACACGAGTGTGAGTTTATGAAACGAGCGCAGCGAGTTTCATAATAGTAACGAGTGTTTTAATACCCGTGTTATATGCAGTTGCATACACTACTTTATCTTCACTAATGCAATTAAAAATTAAATTCACACGTACGTGTATAATCACAGTGATTTTGCCGCCATTAAAATTTAACCAATGAGAGCGCAGCTGCGCGCTTCAATAAAACGCGACCAACCTGATTGGCCCTGCAATCAAGTTGGTCGCATTTTATTGATGTTATAATGAGATTTTACGATATCGATGTGAATATTATACCATCATGTGAAATTGCTTAAATTGAGTGTTTTGTTGTCTGCGCTATAACAGTAGTAATTATAAGTCAAGTATTGAAAACATAAGTAGAATGTTACAACATTAGTGTAGATAAAATATTTTTACGCAGGCGAGCTTAATACTAATAAGTATTAGGGCTGTTCTTACGTAGAGCATGCTGTCTCGCTCGCATAATTTAATAATTTTAGTGATTGTAATAAAATGAGTACAATAATTTTGATTAATTTAGTCTGAGGGTTTGCTAGATAATAAAATTGCGAACATTCAAGGCATATGTTTCTTGTCCTGTACTAAGTTTTTGATTGAGAAAATTTGATTCCAAAATTAACAATTTTGGAAACAACTTTTCTTAATTTAAAACTTCGTACCGGCGAGCGTGCATGCAACGACTAATGAATGTTGGGGAAGCGAAAGTGATCTGTCAGGATCGTGGCAAGTGGCAATCCGTGGTCTCTGCCTACCTCTCTGGGATACAGGCGGGAGTTTATGAATGTATGTATGTGTAACTTCGCATATGAAAACAAAAATATATTCAAAATGTACGTAATTTAATTGTGCATCAAACCCTCAGACCACATTTATCTAATTTTTTTCTAAATGTGAGTAACTTACATAAAAAAAAAGTTAAATTGTGCGAGCGAGACCGTATGCTCCACGTAAGAACAGCCTTAAGCTCACAGTTTCTGTGCAGAGTTTTCGTTTTTCGGCCAACTCAGACCACCTCAGCCACATAGAACATACGAAATAATACGAATGTTTAATTCAAGGATGGGTACCAAATTGCAATCCACACTTGGATAATCCAATGCGTGTTCCGTTATTAATGGGAACAGATGTCTTCCCACTGCGCAGGGTTCTAGGAATCGAATCGCCTCTGAATATAGAGAATTGTACGAAACAGTAAGAGGGCTAGTGCTGGTTTGTCCCCGAACGCTACCATGCCACACTTATCTGTGCATTAAGTAAACTTCTTTAATCGTGTCGCGAAGAGCAAGAGGACCCGTTGTTTCACAGCTTGCTTTAAATAATTTCATTAATGTCACAGGTTATACCGTATAGCCAATCGCGCGTTGGCGTCGTGCTGTTAAACATTTAGGGCATTTCGCCAGAGAACCGAGCGATAACGCGTACACTCTAGTGTGTTTTCACATGTTCTATAAAAGTGTGTATTTACACAATAATAGCTAGTGTGCATAATGTCTTAATAGTAGCAGATCAAACTTCTGTGATGTATCCTCAGCGTCATCATAAAATACGAAGTTTCAAATAATATACGTATACTTAGGAATTAAAGGCCTTAAATTTTTTTTTTAATAATCGGTTGAAAATTATGCATCGTTAACCCAGCATATCTGTTCACATAAATAAAGAACGGTCGAACCATCCATACAGCAACGGGAAGTGAAAATATTTTTTGTAACATAACAAAGTTGCGATACGGGCTAGCAAACTTGCAACAAAAAATATAAAAATAACTACTAAACGTGTGATTAATATATACGTTATTGTTGTCGCAAGTCGGCAGCTGTGGGCAATGAGTTTTAAAGGTTGAGATCATGTGCTGGCAAAAGCAACATAGGACCAGCTTGCTGGACCGACGATCGATTTGAGGCAGATTACCGGCAGCGGCTAGATGAGAATTGCCGATGATAGAAAGAAGTGGCGTGGTGAGGCCTATGACCAGCAGTGGCTGAGTACGAGCTTGATTGATTGGTAGATTGATTGATTGGTGGCGTGTTTCCACGTTTGTGACGAATAGCCACTCTATCGAAGCGGGATACTAACTCGGCCGCATCTTGCAAACCGCGCTGACAGATAAATAAAACAAGACGCCCGCCCTGTCGTCTCTCCTGCTAATATGAAATGCATTTCGCAATTCGCTTGTTGCTCTTGGTTTAGCTTTTAGCTCGAAATGCGCTTTTGCGATGTTAAATTGGTGTGTGGAGTCTGTGTGATGGTTGATTACATTTTGTTTTGTCTCGGGTTCCAATCCTATTTTTTACTAATGACTTTTGTACATGATTTACATAAATATAAATATAAATGACTTCAAAAATGGGGTTGTCAATTCGGCATTATTTTTTCAGCTATGTTCTGCTATAACATAGTCCGATTACCTTTTTTGTTAGTAAAGGGACCTCCCTCAAGGGTGGACCCATGTAAATTCGGTCAAGATCTGTTGTTTTTTCTTCTCATTCTGTTTTAGTGCTTTTTTGACTTGGAGTCGGTTAATTTTACTAACAAAATTTTAGCTACTTACCAATTATTTTTGTACATAATTTATTGTTGTATAAGACAACCTACTTGGCACAAGGAAAAAAGTTTCCGTTATTTACAGAGACTTCTTTTTATTGTCCAATATATTGTTCTTTTCATCTGACGTGAAACTAAATAGGATATTGTATGTAATTATTTAATATGTGCAACTTATGTAAGGTAATTATCGGAAGGATCATCAACGTCGCGCTTGAGCCCGACGATTTACTCCAACCTAGTTAAATATCTAGACAAATACGTTTTTTTCATAGGTACTCGTACATTACTATTCAACTATGGAAACTATTCAAGAAAGAACCGTTTTTGTCGCTAGATTCCAGTGAATTGTCGGGCTCAAGCGCGACGTTGACGACCCTTCTGAACATATCGCTGCTTCATAATAAGGGCGCAGAATGCTGGCAACATTGCCCATTTGGATGGCCAGACTGGGGCAAGTTTTTTACCTGCAAATATAAATCATGCATATTAGTATTAGTTTATATTAATAAGTTTATGCAACCTCGTGGCGCAGCGGTAGTGCATCTGCATACCATGCGAGAGGTCCCGGGTTCGAATCCCGGCTGGGGACAAAAAAAAAACCCCAGGTCTTGGATGTTTACATGTTTGTGATGTCGTTGTTTCTCGTTCCTATGATACAGGGTATCCTAGTGTGGGGCCAGAAGCAGTGTATGTGCCTGTATGTAAATGTAAAAATGTTCATAAATTACCTAATTTTATATACTTACTGATATTTTAAGTGTTTACTTTATTATTATCATACTTATATAAGTTTGCATTGTTATGTATAACCGTAACCTGTACATCTCCGAAGCAAGACCTCATAACTAATGCAACCTAGATACGTCTTTGTAAGACTTGATAGCACGAATTCTCAGACAATTTAACGTCTTATGTCGTACCTTGTCAGTCGTTGCAAGATCCGAAGTGGCTCGTTGTATGCGCTCTTAGCAACGGAATTGTTTTAATCAAGCTACGTCACTGTTTTGTGAAATTAAAGTATTTTAAAAAACTATTACTAGACAAGTTAATGTTGCGCAACACGGTACATCTTGTGAGCTGCATTTATATGGCGGTATCAGCACATCGGTAGAACGCTGGCCTCGCATTGAAGAAGTTGCTGGTTTGAATCCCAGCATATACCGAGGACTTTGTTTTCTAAGTTACTTAGGTAGGTACATTAGTGAATTTGTAGAAGCAGTACCACTCGGTATGGGTGAACTCGTAAGGAATAACATCGTAAGGAAACCCTAACGTCTGAGGTGTAAATCAAGGCACAGAAAAAAAAACAATATACCTACACACGAAAAAAGTAACGTACAAGAAAATAACAGAGAATTGTGGGCGTGGCAAAATGTGAAAAGGTTCAGACTCAGCATGTGCTGGAGTGGGCGGCCGCCTCAGTGCTGTTATTATGTCAGTACCCGATGGTAAGACAGGAGGTTTCTGGGAAATGTATGAGGCATCGATTCGGAAATGTATAGAAAAAGAAATAATGTAAAATTAATAGTTATATTATGGATAAGAAGGTCATAATTCGAGCTAACGAAGTAACGAACAAATAAATTCTGATGATTTCCATTAAAATGACTAGTATTTCATTATATCGTAAAATAAATAAATAAAATTAAAAGTAAAGATAAAACAAATTACAATAATAAAAATAACTAAATTTTATTGTGAATGAACAGGCAAAAATGTCAGAGAAATTATTTGAAATTAAGAAAATCTAAAGTAAAATATGTAAATTGTAAATGCTTTTGTTGACTACGGAACCCTAAAAATACGTCGGAGTAAAACATTAAACTGTAATTGTGCTCATGAAAGTGTTTTTTTTAGGTAGATTTTATACGTCTCTCAGGGAGAGAGTATGGGCTTAATTACCACGCGTGCCAATTTTAAGCCCTGAGGTATGTGAACACCTCAGATACTCAGGTTTCCTCACGATTTTTTCCTTCACTAGAAAGTGTTCTAGTGTGCTTTTTCTAATTCGACTGGAGATTTTCGCACCTACCCTCATAGTTGGGCCGTTGTAAGCAGCAAGTGCCGAGGTATTTACATACGTAAATACCTCAGACACTAGAGTTTCCTCACGATATTTTTCTTCACAGTTACCGACTAGTACTAGTTTATAACATCACAAATGTACGTAACATAGAAAACAAAGTCATTGTTACATGCCGGGATTCGAGCCCACGACCTCCCGAATGAGAAGCCGGCGTTCTACCGCTCCGCTACCACAGCTCTGAAAAAAAGTGTTACCTATTGTAGAAATACTTATCACATTAAACATGAACGAATCAAGGACACCTTTGTCGCCGACCCCAAACTGGGGCCATCAGTCCAGCGACGCGTACTGAGGTAATGTGAACACCAAGCGGAACATGAGATAACACGAATTCCTACCCTGTCCGCATCAGCAAGTAGTTAATTACTTTTATCCCGACTCCCGACTGACCCTGGTGGGGCTGCTACTCTGGAACCGTCTACATTTGTTTCAAGCCAGGCATTTTATTATCATGCACAAAGGTTTGGAGCTGTTAAAGACGATAAATAGAGGAAAATTGCAACACATGGACCACGTATTATTTGTATGTAGTTTTTTTTATGTAACCAATTTTGGGTCCCTCTGTTTGACAAACGCCTCCCTTTCGGTCTTCCACTCTTCTCTGTTTCCAGCCAGCCCCCACCACTCAGGCAAGAAGATCGTGAGGTCCCCCCCCCATCAAATCAAATCAAATCAGTTTATTCCTTCATGTGGTAGAACAGTTCTTACAATAAGGTATAGATCCATGACATGAGCCCGGCAAGGGCACTGAAATTTTATGACAATGTACTAAATAACTTAGTATTAACTTAAAAACTAATCCTTACTACCTAATATAAATTATAAACGCGGAAGTTTGTATGTATGGATGGATGTTTGTTACTCTTTCACGCAAAAACGGCTGAACAGATCCGGATGAAATTTTGCACAGAGATAGATTACAGTCTGGATCAGCACATAGACTATTTTTTATCCCGAAAAAATACACATCAAAATAACCACGCGAACGACTTCGCGGGCAACAGTTAGTCTTCTGTAAAGCTTGTTTTATTGTCTATAACCTTTGGTTCACGTTTTTATGATTTGTCGCGTAGGACTCAGTCAGTGGCAATTTCTAACCATCTGTCTGGACCCATACGACTTCCGCGGCCCGCCCAATTCAATTTTACTTAGCGGTCGCTACTCCAACATTGCGATTTTGGTTTTGGAATGCAGAGTGGCGTTCCAGCTTCGGTTCATCCTTCTAATACCCAAGATGCTGCGCTCCATCGCCTGTTGACAATCCAATAGGTCTGGACTTCTGATGTTCGGTCAAAGGCCAGGTCTGAGCACCAAAGTTTAGGTTAGGTAGTGTCAGTATACAATCAGAGGTCTAATCGCTAATAACGATATCTTCCAGACAACCTGAGGATGGACTGATGGATGTAGTAATAACACCATTTAGACAAATAAATTACAAATACTTACCCTGAGTGTGTAGAAATGTCATGATACTATTTGTGCTTCAAATCTAAGCACCGATAATCATAAAGATATTTAAGTATAATTCAGTACAATAAATACGTCACAGAAAATTTTGAAAACGCTAGGAATATTCTCTGAATTCCCGGGAACGGCACGTCAGTGGCACATCTAACTATGCACAAGCTTCATTATTCAATGACTAACTTCTTGGAACTTTAGACATAGTAGACACCCCAACTGTGTCCGAAACCCACTCTATTTCCCCCGAGTTCTAATATTTCTACCTAGTTACGCCTGGGCTTTTCAATATCGCACAGCCTGACGAGCCGACCTTAAATAAAGCGAGTATTAATATCTATGCGGTTCCTTTAACATGATTGTTTTCTCTGCTGTGGCCGTGTGTTTATTATGATATCTAATAGACAAATGTAATTAATTGTCTGTTACTCACCCATAGTTTATGTTCGGGCAATGACTTTGCTATCTCTGGGGTGATATTACTAATAACGACCTCAGTTTGATCTCTGGATCTGAGTAAGGTAGATATTCTTTTAGGGAAAAGGAAAACGAATGTCTGTTAAGCGTGGAAGGGTTTGACCAAACAGGGGATTTACTAGCGGAGTGCAAGATAAGAAGTACCTGAAAACGGCGTGCTTGCATGCAACGACTAATGGATACTGATGAAGCGAAAGAGGTTTCTCAGGATCGTGGCAAGTGGTAAACCACGGTCTCGGCCTATCCCTCCGGGATACAGGCGTGAGTCTATGTTATGCTTTGTTTTATATATCTAATCTAATACCTTATATATTATAATACACTGGCGGTTGCCCGCGACTTCGTTCGCGTGGTAATTATGATGTGTATTTTTCCGGGATAAAAAATAGCCTATGTGCTAATCCAGACTATAATCTATCTCTGTGAAAAATTTCATACGGATCCGTTTAGCCGTTTTTGCGTAAAAGAGTAACAAACATCCATCCATACATACATACATACAAACTTTCGCGTTTATAATATTACGAAAGATCTGAATCTCGGAAACGGCTCCAACGACTTTCGTGAAATTTACTATGTAGGGGGTTAATTTACGCCGGCCACCTCAATTGTTTTTTTAATTGTTTACTCATATCGGACGACAGACTCTTAAGCATTTAAGAGTTTACCACTTTGAATTTGGATTGACAGTTTAGAGCGACAGTTCGGAAATCACGAATATTTACAAAAAATAATACCAGTAGTAATAAATTATTAATAATACTGTTTTTCACAATGAAAATAACATTGTCTCAAATTATGGTGAACGAATTCAAAGTCACCCTGTATTATCCATTAAAAGTACATCGGCCATAGCATAATAAAACTTTAGAAGAAGAAGAAGAAGAAAACCATTTATTTCAACAACAGAAACACACACATACATTACAACATTACAATATAAATTATTAAATTTAATTAAATTAAATTTAACAATACAAAAGGTAAAAAAGAAAAAAAAAACAAATACCATAAAACACTTTGTAATAACGATAGTCTCGACGATAACTTGCCTTATAATGCATTTAATTAACAACTTTTTCGATGTTTTCTAGAGATTCGATACGTAAATACATAGCGAAGGCACACGGAGTAATTCAATTCAATTCAATAGTATATTGCCATAAATTGCAGTCATATAGATGGAAATATAAAAAAAAATGCACTGTGTAATTTTACTGTATAACAGCATAGCAAAATTACTTAGACAGTTAAATAAGTAATTCTCTGATATAAAATAAAATAAAATTGAAAACACACTTAAGCTTAAATTTAATTAACAATTAAATAAACACTTAAATTTATTTACAGTTTTCATTATTTCTTTAAATTATAAAGACACATGTATTAATTAAAAGCCTTTAAGAGCTGATTATTAGGAGCTAACTTGAGATTTTCAGGTAATTTATTATAAACCTTTACCGCCATTTTTCTAGTGCTCTTACTATAGGACCTGGTTCTGCTCGGTAGCACTTCAAGGTTAAACCGGTTACGATCTTGAAGCCGGCAGCATTTGTGTCCCGCACTGATCGGAAATTTATCTGGATGACGCCTTACCAGCTTGCACAATTCTATGATGTAAAGGGCCGTTACAGTAGGTATTTTCAATTTGGAGGAAAGATCGCGACAAGATATTCTATTTGAACTTCATAAGCAGCCTATATACGTCCCACTGTAGGGCACAGGCCTTCTCTCAGAGAGAGAGTTGGGCCTAATCACCACGCGTGCCCACGGTGGATTGGCGATTTCCAGCGCTGAGGTATGTGAATAGCTCAAACTCTCAGGTTTCCTCACGATGTTTTCTTTCACCGTTAGCGAGTGGTATTGCTACTATTACTTCACAAATGTACACTATTTGAACTTATTCCGTTTAAAATGCGGACGCATCTCTTCTGTAAGATAAAAAATTTGTTTATATGTACACTTACACCCCAAAGTGCCAAGCCGTAAAGCTTTTTGAGATTACTCCAGCCATTCTATCTCTCTTCAGAAAACCAGCAGTGCTTTGATATCACTGCAGGCCTCCTGAGCCTTGATTCTGTTAGTGCATTGTATTACAATGACAGATACATGGTCAGGTTATTTCAGTTCGGTAGTAGGCGGTCACTGGTTAAAACTGCATGCAACGAAAATATGTCGCCTCGCTAGGGCTTACTTATGGACGTTTCAATTTAAACGCACAGCAGTGTTACCCAACAAAGCCCCATCCGCTTTTTCATTCATTGACGCCTAGGAGGTTTGTAACGTGTGCGCCCGTAGACTCAAACCAGCATTGACATAACACCTCCGCGCTCATGCAATTGTTATTGTACTACAAAGCAATAACAGAATCTAGGTCCTGAAAGGATTCCAGCTTTGCAAATGATGGCGGTCCATTGCTTTTCTTCGCTCTCACACTTAATTCCCATTTGCTCATATATTACCAAATCCAGAACGATTCCAATCGTCTCACTGCCGAATCCCACACTATTTGTTATCGCAAATGGCAGGATTCCGACAGGATTTGGTGCGCATAATTAGACCCTCGGGTGGTAAAACGTTATTCGTGTTTTTTGCTTTTAATTGTGGTGGAACACAAACGTCAAAAGTAGAGGGGTACTAGTACAGTCAACAGGAAGTCATAGCTAAGTCATAAGGAATGTAAGTAAGGTGAGTGCACAAGCGTAAATATTGATGTGGTGTCGACTGTACCACCTGCGTACTCCTTCCGATGTGTACGGTAAATTTACATATACCCCGGACTCAGCCCAGCATCTAGGATACTCACGCTAGTATCCTAGATGCTGGGCTGAGACCGGGGTTTGCCACTTGCCACGATCCTGACAGACCTCTTTCGCTTCTTCAACATTCATTAGACGCTGCATGCATGCTCGCCGGTTTTTAAGGTTCCGTACCATAAAAGGAAAAAAGAAACCCTTAAAGGATTAATTTGTACGTCCGTCCATCCGTCCGTCTGTCCGCTCGTCCATCCGTCCGTTCGTCTTTCTGTCTGTCAAAACCTTGATAACACGTGAAGATATCGAGGTGAAATTAAAACCATATACTCAAGTCTACAGTTCCTTAATGTTGTGAAAAAAATGAAACTTCTATGTTAACGTAAAAAAAAGATACGAACGCTTGTGTCGCAAAAAAATTATATATATTTCGACACTCAAGGGAATCAAAACTAATAACATACTTTCCGTTGAGCTAGAACTATGAAATTTGGCAAGTATTGTCTTATACTACAAGTACAGAAAAAAATCTGACAACTATAAATTTGTAATTAAATCATTAAAAAATAGTCTTTGAAGTTACTTAAAACTCGGCAAAAAACTGCGAGACTTGTTTCCTGAACTATTTATAATATGTAAGTACCTAACTACAAATTTGTACGGAATCCTCGGTGGGCGAGTCCAACTCGCACTTGGCCGGGTTTTTTATCTTATAAAAATACGATTACGCAGGATTGTGAGAATTTTAAGAATAAATTAAATGCACAGAACATTATTTTTTTCATAATACCTACTACAAGACAATCGATTCCGATTACAAGCCTAGGCATCAACGGGCTTAGAAATACGAATGTTTTACATCCATTTTTAGCTTTCTAAGGCTTTGCTTACTGGGTTTGACCACGTAGGTCGCATTGTCTGCCTTCTGCCCTTCTAAAGAATTAAAGGAGGTCAGATGCAACCAGGGGTGGCAATATAAGCCTCTAAAATTCTAATGTATTTACAAATATGAAACAAAAGACTCTTACAAACCTGAATGAATTGCAGATTCATTTATAAAAATGATCAAAAAATAATAACTTCCACACAGCACAATCACTTGTTCTGCAATTCGGAAATTTGTACAATCAAGTATGGCGGTTTCCAGCGTGAATTGAACCCACAACCTGTCTTGACAGTCAAGCCGCGTTACCGCTAGACCAACGAGGCAGTAATACACGTTTCAAGTAGTACATGTTTATGCAAAAAGTATTCGACAATATTTCATTGCACATCAAACAAAGTTCCTACCTAACACTCATCTAATTACTCCCATCATTCACCTCTTTTTTAAACTCGCACCACAGAAAATTCGAATTTCTTGACACCAAAATTACGATCGCTTTGATATTTATTTTTAATTTTTTAGTTGTTACGTGTTTAGTATGAAATTAAATATGAAAATATTTAAGGATATAAATCATTAACAGTCTTATGTAAAACATTGACAGACTGAGTTAATGCCACTTTATGAGAGGAATTCCTCACATAAACCGGTTTTAACTTCGTGTTAAGAGCGTTTCCTGTGGATGTGGGATCGAATTTCTATGAATAAGGCGGTAATGTTTTAAATTTAAAAAGTTTTTTCAATTCCGCAGTAAACTAAAACGTCCCGTTTTCCTTTAGGACACGCGTTTGAAGGAAATTGTTGCCATTCACTTATAACACTAGAAGCGAAATGGAGCATAATTTTTTGTCGTGAAGACAGGAACTTATGACCGGGGAAATGGCCTGGGAGGCGCCCATCCTACCACCATTCTGCACCGCGGTGCGTTGAGGCGTGAGGGTACACTGCTGGGAGGGAGAAGATTGATTCAGATTACAAAAACCGGACAAGGGCGAGTGCCCACCGAGGGTTCCGTATAAATTTGTAGGTATCACATATGATAAATAGTTCAGGAATCGAGTCTCGCAGTATTTTCCGAGCTTTCCCCGAACTTCGAAGTAATTTTTTTTATGTTTTAATTACAAATGTAAGGTTTTTCCCTGTACTTGTAGTATAAAACAATATTACTTGCCAAATTTTATAGTTCTAGGTCAACGGAAAGCATTCTATAAATTGTGATTCCCTTAAGTGATGAAATATACGTTTTTTGAAGCATAAATGGCCGTATCTTTTTTTTTACGTTAACTAAAAAGTTTTTGTTTCATAGTTTCAATGGACTGTAGACTTGAGTAGATCATTTTAATTTCAACTCGATACCTTCACGCGTTCGCGAGATAAAGGGTCTTGACAGACAGACTTACAGACGGACAGACAGACAGACGGACGGACGGAAGGACGGAAGGACGGAAGGACGGAAGGACGGAAGGACGGAAGGACGGAAGGACGGAAGGACGGAAGGACGGAAGGACGGAAGGACGGAAGGACGGAAGGACGGAAGGACGGAAGGACGGAAGGACGGAAGGACGGAAGGACGGAAGGACGGAAGGACGGAAGGACGGAAGGACGGAAGGACGGAAGGACGGAAGGACGGAAGGACGGAAGGACGGAAGGACGGAAGGACGGAAGGACGGAAGGACGGAAGCACGGAAGGACGGAAGGACGGAAGGACGGAAGGACGGAAGGACGGAAGGACGGAAGGACGGAAGGACGGAAGGACGGAAGGACGGAAGGACGGAAGGACGGAAGGACGGAAGGACGGAAGGACGGAAGGACGGAAGGACGGAAGGACGGAAGGACGGAAGGACGGAAGGACGGAAGGACGGAAGGACGGAAGGACGGAAGGACGGAAGGACGGAAGGACGGAAGGACGGAAGGACGGAAGGACGAATGGACGTACAACAAAGTGATCCTGTAAGGGTTCCTTAACGGAACCCTTAAAAAGAATCATGCAGAGTATTTATGCATCTGAAAATCGCATTGAAATAATGAAAAAAATCGAAGCGGTTTCATTAATTTTCAAACCGCAGATGGACTTGAATTTACTATGTAAAAGCAGTTTTTTTTAAATTGCCTATTTTATAATAAAAATTTATAGAGATGTTTTTTCACCCTGTAGACTTATCTACACAGGGCTTCACATAATCCTCTTTCATTTTTCAAATAATAGAATCGATTTTAAAAACCAAGGAGAAACTTATCTTTTATATTCAACTACTATTATCAACCAAAAACGTCCCGTTTTATATTAAGGCACGAGTTAGGAGACATTTGTTAAGACGCATTATAACACTGGAGGCGAAGTTAAGTGTATTTTTTTCTCTTAAAGACAGGAACTTACGACCGGGAAGATGGCCTGGGAGGCGACTTAGATTAAAATAGTGTTACGTTCTAGGGGTGGGGTCGTTATTGAAAAAGCACTTTATAAACCGATGAATGATTAAGAGTAGGATTTATTTCCACACTATTTCTTAACTTCGCAACACTTCTCTAAATAAACTCTCTTAATAACACTGCACTAATCCGATAATTCTCGTAGTACTTCTTCCTTCGATGTATTTAGTTTCACTACCGCTTCCAAAATAAAACTGACTGGCGGCACGCGTCGTCCCCGCTTATATACCATTTGAGATGTTCTCGAAAACGCCATCAAGTCGTGGAAGGTTCTATAATACTGCCGTCTCGTATGACCGTTAGTCTCTGTCACATCTTTCCGGAATGTTCGGACTATAGCTATCTCTCTCTAATAGTGTTGTCTCTTTCACTCCTTTCTAGAATGTTCTGACTATAGCTATCTCTCTCTAATAGTGTTCTCTTTCACTCCTATTGAAAATTTCGCCATATACTGAAATGTACTTCAAGGGCCCAAAAGGGGCCTGAAACGGACTGAAAACATGTTTCAGGGGCCTGAAAACGACGGTAACTTGGGTGAAATTTTGATAAACTAGCATGTGACAGAGCACCCTCTGAAAAGGTCCGAAACGGTACTTAAGCCTGCTGAAAACGCCTCCAAGGTACGGAAAAACGCGTTCAAAGTTTTATTTCGTATCCACCGTCTTAACAATAGTAGGTATAGTTTATGTATCAGGAACTCCCCGTTTATAAAATGCATTTGAGAATGGATGGACCGCATGCTGAGTAATTGCTATTCATTTCAACCTTCATGTGGTAAAAGAAGAAAACATTTAAATTGAAACACTTCTTCATCATAATCATCAGCCATTTGACGCCCACATAGGCCTCCCTCATGGTGTTCCAAGCTTCTCGATCTTGTGCCGCCTGCATCCACCAACTCAACTTCTTAGACTTCACAAAAATCGACTACTTAGCTCACAGTATAATAAAAAAAAACATTGGTAGAGAAATAGGTAAAAAAACAGGTAAAGAACTGTACATTTCATTTAAAAGAAAAGACATAATGAATCATCATCATCATCAGCCTTTTGACGCCCACTACAGGACATAGGTCTCCCTCGTGGTTTTCATAACCATGAGGGGTTTTGCCATAATCGCCACGCTTGGCAGGCGGGTTGGCGATCGCAGTATGCGATTGATCTCAGGAAGACGCTGCTGCCCGTCTCCTGGTAATTGATTTCCTTAGTCGCCTTCTACGACATCCACGGAAGGAAATGGAATAATGAATATTCTTATCTTATCATTTGCAACTTCTTGAGAATTTTCAGAAGATTCTCACCTAACCTACTGCATACCTAGACCCGTCCCCGCTCAGAGACTCTGCCAATAACCATCGCGGAAATCGGTTGTTACGTTTGCAGCGTCAGCAAAATGGACTTCCAACATTTTGCACTCGTTCGAAGCGAGAATTTTTATTAAAAAAGAAAACCAGATACGTTTGCAGTCTTGTAACATCTTTAATTTATTATTTTTTTAGCCTCATTGATTTGAAAAAAAAAATAGCTATATTTGTTGAGATGGAAGTGCAGTCATAGGTGAAAACAAACACAGTTAGAATATGCATTTATGAATAGTATTTTGTAAGCTTAACACGAGTAGTAGGCATAATAAAAACTGAATTTGCATGGATATTTACTCGTTTATTTTTTCATTTTACAATTTTTTGACGTTTCGGTACTTTTGCAAGTCCCGTCGTCTCGGTAGACAACGTTGCAAAAGTCAAATCACAGTTAGAATATGCATTTAGGAATAGTATTTTCTAAGGTTAACACGAGCATTAGACATAATAAAAACTGAATTTGCACAAATATTTATTCGTTTATTTTTTCATTCTACAATTTTCCGACGTTTCGGTACTTTTGCAAGTCCTATGGTCTCGGTAGATCACGTTGTAAAAGTACCAAAACGTCGGAAAATTGTATAATAAAAAAAAAAAGAGTAAATATCCGTGCATATTCAGTTTTCACTATGAATTTATGAATGGAACAATGAAAATGAAAACTGGAACAGGCGGTGTCAGAGGCCTTATAGGTGTTTAGACAGATGGACTGCATTTAAACTGCGTTCCGACTGCAAAATTGCGGTTCAAATGCAGTTTGAATCAGGGAACTGCATGCCAACTGCACACCGACTCCAGTGGGACAGTTGTACCAACGGCATTCAAACTGCATCTGAACTGCAATTTTGCCGTCAGAATGCAGTTGAAATGCAGTCAGTCCGTCTGTCTGTACCCTAAGGCGCACCAAATCCTGTCGGCAGTATGGAATTTGACAGTTAGACGATTTTAATCTAGAATTAGCTGTGCGTAATTTAAAAGCAAGCCTGAATCACACTTGGACGGTTCATTTAGCCAAGGTATTCTCGAATTTATTTATACAGAGGCAGTCTCTTTACACAAACAATTCTGCGGTTGACACTTCAAACTCCGCTTTGAACTTGAGTTACTTTGTTTGCACGCGCAATTTTTTCCATAAATAGGTAGTGAGTAAAACACTCCATGATTTATTTTCTCAGGCTTCGTTGATGGATCGGTTAAATCGGCTGAGAAATGTAGCAATGAGGTTTTGCTTTTAACTTGATTGCAGCACGGTGGGCTGTTTTAGCGTGTTTTCCTTGTTCAGCGTTCCTATTTTCTGGTGATGGATTGATTGGGAGTTTTCAAAGTTATGGCGTATGTTATTTATTAGGCAAGTACGTGTTCAGTTATGGCTCAAGGATTACTGTGTTCAGTGGTTTTCAAAAGTACCAACAGAGTATTTGTAATGATAACTTCCACACGACACAATCACTTGTCCCAGTCCCAAACTAGGATACACTGTGCCAGGGTAACCAGGCAAGGACATCACGAACATTTAAATACATTCACACTGAGGCCATTTGTACAAATGTACGGCGGCCCCAGTGGGAATCGAACACACGATCTCCTGCATTGTAATCAGACGTTTAATTTGTTGTCTGTTAGTGAAGCCCTAGCTTCACAAATGACAAGTGGTGATGGGCACGTAGTAATAATATAACAGTACGTTTCACACAACACAAGAACTTGTCCTGGTCCCAAGCTAGGACACCCTGTGCTATGGTACACTATTAGATAGTAAACAGGCTAGGACTTAACACATATGGAAACACACCCAGACTGAGGCTCATATTCTCCCTATATCTTTCTCTCTCTCATCAAGAGGAGGCCTAAGCCTTACCTCTAAAATTCGCAATTCCCGAAACTCTTCAACTAGTGTTTCTCATTAAGAAAAACTTTTGTTGTATGACTTTTTTTTCTTATGTTATGCTATGATAGATTAGATTAGATTAGATTAATACTCTTTATTACACACCATAAATTATAAAAGTACTTGAAAAATCTTAGATATCTATCTAAGATACATAGCATAGTCCGCACAGATCCTTTTGGCGGTAACGCGAACGTAGCCACAGATCGTTTGCACATCGCTTACTGTCTTTGCAGTATATGTGAAAGTAATTGACTACTTTAGTAATTGACTAATAGTAATTTACTACGCATCACACTACGTCAGTTACTCAGACATACACTGTAAAGACAGCAAGCGATGTGCAAACGATCTGTGACTTTGTTCACGTTACCGCTAAAAAGATTTGTGCGGGCTATATACAACAAACAATATGGTGACAACCAGATTTGTTAAATATAATTTACGTTCTTCTGTAACATGTGCAGTATTAGTAGATTTCAGATACCTAGTTTGAATTAAAAAATATATGCTAACCCTGATTTTCATAAAAAAATTAAACTAAGAATAAACCAATTGACGTGTCACCCACTTCAGGCTCATCAGAAACTTCTTGTTTCGTAGAACTACAATAGATGGTTTACTATGACAATTCGATGTAGATTGAATCGAAAAAATTTGAAATTAATTAAAAATTTATTTTTATGATTGTCCTCAGCACGGATTAGTGCAACAAAAAGAATATAAGCAGGAATAAACTAAGAATTGTCGTTTTATGATACTCGGCCCTGGTAGATCACAAAGTTATGATCCTTAAACACAACTATGCTATCCCTACAACAGACTGTCCTGCGGATATTACTAGTAACTATTACTAGTAACTAGTTTTATAAGATTACGGACGTCTTAGAGCGATGATTGAAACTTTATTTATTGACCTGTTAATAATAAAATGCTTCACTTTCTTCCAGACCAATGGTGCCTTGAGCGATTGACTGGGTTTTGATTTCCATTTGTATTTTAAAAATAAAAACGGCCGAGTGCGAGTCGGACTCGCGCACGAAGGGTTCCGTACCGCTGTCTATACAGCATTTGAATATTTGAAGCGTCTACCTTGCCGGGTTGCCGTTATAAATCATCATCATCATCAGCCATTTGACGCCCACTGCAGGACATAGGCCTCCCTCATGGTTTATGAAGCTTCCCGGTCTTGTGTCCCCCCCATCCAGCGACTCCCTGCCACCGTAACCAGGTCATCAGACCATTTGATGGGGGGCCTTCCCACGCTGCGGTTATTAAAAAACGACAAAAAAATAACTTTTTAGTTTTGTTTTTAGTATTTGTTGTTTTAGCGGCAACAGAAATAGATCATCTGTACAAAATTAAACTGCATAACTATCATGGTTCATGAGATACTTACAGCCTGATGACTGACGGACGGACGGACAGCGGAGTCTTAGTAATGGGGTCCCTTACCCTTTGGGTACGGAACCCTCAAAATGAAACCGGTGTGCGCGTATGCAATGACTAATGAATGTTGATGAAGCGAAAGAGGTCTGTCAGGATCGTGGCAAGTAGCAAACCCTGGTCTCTGCCTACCCCTTCGGGATACAGGCTTGAGTTTATGTACTAAGACTAAGTTTGGAGTTTCTTTATCCATTTTTTCTCCAAAATGATGATCCGTTTTTACATGGATACCTAGTATAACTTGTAACGTTCATTAAGTCGCAGTTTCTGTGCTACTTTGAATAAAAATTTTTTATTGATTGTAATGTAATGTAGTAATTTTTCTTACTTACCATCACTCTATTCTGTAACTTTCTACTCCATACACACAATCAGATATAAAAATGTATGTTATGCTGATAGTTCAATGTAGATTTAATAGAAAAAATATGTGGAGAATTTCGAGAATAGGGGCCAAGGGAGGACTGTTTTCCCGGAAAACCAACCGGTGTCACAAAATATCAACTAGATTCTTCAAAATAAGCTCATTTGATCTTTTTACTTAACGATTTTCTTAAAATTTAGCAGAAAGCAGGCCTCGCTTTGAGAAAAATACGTATTTTTTTCTGATTGCTTGAAATATGTTCCCTGCCTCGTTGGTCCAGCGGTACACGTCTGATTACTATGCCGGAGGTGGGTTCGATTCCCACTGGGGGCCGCCCTACATTTGTAAACAATATGCATTCAGTCTGGGTGTATTTCCATGTTTGCGATGTCCTTGCCTGGCTACCATAGCACAGGGTATCCTAGTTTGAGACCAGGACAAGTGATTGTAAGTGTACAATAAAGTATAAAGTATTGTGTTGCGTGGATGTTATTACTACTTACACGTGCACTTAGGTTTTCTCCTAAGGTTTTGATTCACTGTTAGCGAATGCCGTTTCTATCACAAATTAAGATTGATAGAAAACACTTAATTGCACAGAAGAAGGAATTATAAATGATATCTTATATCTAAGTAATAGTATACAAGACCGCTGTCTTCACCTACCTGCTTGACTTGGAAAACCTAGAAATAACAATGGGTAATTTTCTTTGGACCCCCCGCCCTTATAGCATTACGGACTAGGTGTCATTTAAAAGTATATTTGATACAGTCAAAAAATTACAGAAATAATTTATGATTACTTTATTTTTACATCAGAGCGCGCGCATCGATGGGGCAAGGGGTGAATTCACAGACGATTACGGCATAAAATATTTTAATGTAAAGTAAATTTTTTTCTTCAGCATGGTACAAAGTTGCCGTAATATAAAGAAGTATGTATTTTCAAAGAACTTTCTTATGGTCTCAAGTTGCTACACGTGTGGTAACATTATTACTCATCTTTCTTGGTGCGTGGCAGGATTGCAACTAGTCTTAACATTTGCAGCGCACTGTACAGCACTATTCTAACTACAAACTCTGAATAAAATTAAAACAAACGCAATAGAACTTCCCAATAGGCACCCCAAAAGCGAAGACTAAGCACCTAGCGGAAAAATAAAGACACCATTAGGCGGCTGTTAAATACGTCTGCTTTTCACAAAAAAAAGTACTTAAGTAGACGGCAAAATGTTACATTTCGAACAAAAGCCAATCGATTCTGTATCGCTCCGGCGAATATTTGAGAGTCGTCAAGAGCTAGGATATAAATACATTGCATCCTTGTTGAGGTGATGCCTGAAAGATAATTTTGCAATGCAAATATTGCAAATCGAATACACAAGTAAGCCTTCTCTTTACGAAGCCATCGCTGGCTGCCAGTATCACTGGCAGTCAGCACTGGCTTGGTATTGACCTTGTATAAACAGATTTTTACGCGAGAATAGAGCGCAAGTCAGTTTTTCAAGTCAGTAACCTACGCTCGTTAACCCCTAGACCCCTGCGCCAGCATTGCGGACGCGTGTAGATGCATCGCGCTGGTCGCTGGCGGATGTACGTAAGGTGCATATGTGCGTTTGTTTTTTAGAATTTCTGTGAATTTAAAATTCGTACAACTCTAAAGGGAGCACGAATGGTTGTGGGATAATGTAATGCATACAAACATAAAGAAATACGCTAAATTTAAATAAAACAACTCTTCTAATAATAGTACAGAGATGTTCTTTAAATATTTCTTTTTAAACAGACGTGTTTGCCGCGAATTCATTACTTTTTAACATGACACATGTACACACTACAAGAAAGATGCAGGGTGACTGGCTTCACCTAAGCAACACGAGCCAAGCCAGCGGTGGCTTGTCTGTAGAACTGGCGCCAGTCTTTCGTATAAACCCTGCTTTAGTTTAAAAAAAAAGCACTTTCAAAAGTATCTCGATACAAACTCGAATTTATAAGAATCATAAGTAGCCAGCCGCTGTGCTGGGTATTGTTCTGATAAAGGCAGAGCCGGTACCAATTCTTCACAAATTTACCGAAACAATATTTCGCAAATCAGTTTTTTTCTTATTTGACGTCTTTACTTAAAAGTATTAGCCTAAATAAATGGCATTACTGGGCTATGTGTCTCTTGATGGCTATAAGATGTCCTGTTAGGGCATATATAACCCCTACTAAGAAATAAACCTAGTTAATTTAAAAATGCTCTGAGGTAAAAATCATCATCATCATCAGCCATTTGACGCCCACTGCAAGACATAGGCTTCCCTCATGGATTTCTAACCATGAAGGGTTTTGCCATAATAGCCACGCTTGGCAGACGGGTTAGCGATCGCAGTATGCGGTTGGAATCTCAGGAAGACGCTGCTGCCCGTCTCCTGGTAATTGATTTCCTCAGTCGCCTTCTACGACACCCACGGAAGGAAATGGAGTGACGCTATTCTTAATCAGACGCCACACGGAATCATACATTACGTCTATCTGATGGCGGATGCACAGTACTCAATCCTGTAAAGTGGGCTTCGATCGCTTAGCAAATGAACGCGAACGTAGGGACCGTACGCGATTACGCGCGTAATTTTGAAAATCGAACTCAAATGAGCGATCCTCCTTTGTTTGTCGTGTTGGAGTCGGAGACTTTTAAAAATGGAACGATTGTTTTCTTTATTTTCGCAGTTTGGCCTCATCATTTTTATTTTTCCTCTACACGATGAATCGTAAATTTCGATGGCGTAAAAAGTATTCAAGAATGGGAACCTTTTTAGAGTCATATGATTTACAAAAAATATTTAATGGATGTCGCAGTGGGCATATATGCTGAAGAACCAATGGTTGATGGGTTACAAAGTTTTTCGAGGGGAGACCATGAACTGTCAAGTAAACCGACGACATGAGGCCGGAAGCAGATTGCTAGCAATGACAAGATGAGTATGGCAGTAGACAGAAAGAAGTGGCGTGCCTTACGGGAGGCCTATGTCTAGCAGTAAATGAACACAGGCTGATTGATTTGATGTAATTGACGAAATTAAGCTAATAAACATGATTTATTTATGTTCAAGCTTTGCCTATGACATAAATCGGTCAACATAATTTAAACTCAATTTTCTTGTAGATATGTCAAAATGATAACCCACTCCATCCGGGTGCTGAATAAATAACATTCTAGAACACAAATAAAAGGCACATCCAGATATCGTAACGCGATTAGGAAATAAAAAATATATCACGGCACATTTTTCAGGCGCCAACATCAAGATTTATATTACCTATGTCTCGCTATAATTTATTGCAAGCAGATGTTCCGCACACGCTTTGGAATAGAAAGGAGTTGGTTGGAGACCTAGCTTTTATCTCTAACAAATATCCCATAAATAGTTTTTAGGGTTCCATACCTCAAAAGGAAAAAACTGAACCCATGTAGGATCACTTTGTCGCTCGTTTGTCCGTCTGTCTGTCAAGACCCTTTATTTCGGGAACGCGTGAAGGTATTGAGTTTAAATTAAAATCATATACTCAAATCTGCAGTGCCTTTAAAGCTGTAAATAAATCGAACTTCTATGTTAACGCAACAAAAATATACGGCCGTTTATGCCGCAAAAAACGTATATTTCAACGCTCGATTCAAAATTTACATTGTACTTTCCGTTGACCTGGAACTATGTAATTTGGCAAGTAATTGTCTTATACTAGAAGTACAGGGAAAAATCTGAAAACTAAACATTTGTAATAACATCATAAAAAAATGGTCCGAAGTACGGGAAAAGCTCGGAAAAAACTGCAAGACTCGATTCCTGAACTATTTATAATATGTAGTACCTACAAATTTGTACGGAACCCTCGGTGGGCGAGTCCAATTCGCACTTGTCGAGTTTTTTCATGTAGCCTATATACGTCCCACTGCAGGGCAAAGGCTTTCTCTCCAAGAGAGAGAGAGAGCATGGCGGTTGAGAGAGAGGATTGGCAATTTCAAGCGCTGAGGTATGTAACCACCGCAGGCTCTCAGGTTTCCTCACGATGTTTTCCTGAAGGAAGGTTAGCGAGTGGTACTGCAACGACAACTTCACACATAAATGATGCCTAACATAATATGCTGAAACTATAATAACATCTAAATAAAATGTTTATTTAAAACTACAATTCATGGTTTACTATGACAATTCCATGTACAATGTACATTCATCATCATCATTCAGCCACAAGAAGTCCACTGCTGGACATAGGCCTCCTCCATGGATCTCCAAAAAGACCGGTTGGAAGCGGCCTGCATCCAGCGTCTTCCTGCCACTTGAATGACGTCATCTGTCCATCTTGTGGCTGGTCGTCCCACGCTGCGCTTGCCGATATGTGGTCTCCATTCGAGAACTTTTCGGCCCCATTTAATGTACATTGCATAGCCGACAATTTACATCAAATTGTCGTAATAAATAATTTATAGTATTCCGTGTGGCCCCGGATTAAGAATAGCGTCACTACATTTCCTTCCGTGGATGTCGTAGAAGGCGAATAAGGAAATCAATTACCAGGAGACGGACAGCAGCGTCTTCCTGAGATTCCAACCGGATACTGCGATCGCCAACCCGCCTGCCAATCGTAGCGATTAAGGCAAAACCCCACATGGTTATGAAACCACGAAGGAGGCCTATGTCGTACAGTGGGCGTCAAATAATAGATAGATAGATAGAGATAGATAGAGAACACTTTATTGCACAACCAGGTGAAAGATATTACAAATAGTTTCTTATATCTAAGTAGTGGTATACAATTGGCGGTCTTATCGCTTAGAGCGATCTCTTCCAGACAACCTTTGGATGGAGAGGAATGCACCAAGAATACAGTCGGTAGATGGATGTACAGCGAGAGATTACAAGAACATAAGTACTTATAATTACATATTGTACCAATAATATACTTACATGAATACATAAAAAAAAAAAAAAATTGCTACTACATTAAATATATATAAGCAGCAGTTTACATGTATATAATATACATGAATACCTACAAAATAAATACATAATTGATAATGATAATATTTTTTTTGTAGTTTTATGAAACGCGGCACCGGGGCGCTTACACGTATGGGCGTAAGTTCTCCACTGTATGGGAGTTGTCCGATTCACAAACACATACATATTTTGACACTTTGAAATCCTGAAAATGGTTAACCCGACAGAGTGGAAAGTTACGTGATAGGAGGACTGGCCCCTCTATAATAAGTCTAGACTGGGTTGAGTGACGACGATTTTTTATTTTTAAACCACCCCGGCTGTCAAATACGTACATTTTTTGACGCTTCGGAAACGATAAGATGTATAACTTAATGCAGTGGACAATAACATAATCCGGAGGCTGATGTGATGGTGTGAAACCCTCGCTGCATGAGCCCGTCTTCCACATCTTCATCATCGTCATCAGTTTCTGTTATCCCTGATTAGCACAGATGGCTTTAAGACATCTTCTCTTTCTCGTTTTAGTAGGGCACTATTTTAGAGCAATTTAGGACTTGTGGTTATCGGATCTCCTCATTTTATGTCCTGTCTATTAACGCCAGAAATTTCCATTTCTATCGGAGTTGGTTCAGTAATCCTCCAGAGTTCTGTTTTGGTGATAGTTTTAGGCCAAGAAGTCTTCAGTATTTGTCTTACACTTCGCCGGGATTTTTTGCCGTGTTTTTTTGTAACCACAGCATAAACGCTAATTAAAACAAGCCAGTTCGGTCTGCAAATAGTAAATTATGCCAGAATGGCAAGACGCCCCTTGGACACCACCTATGCAGATTACTTCCGCGCCAGCGGCTCCCAAACTTTGGCCGCGTTTGTTTGCGTATTTGCATGCAAATTAATGCATGAGTTTTGGAAGTTTATTTTGGGTACGGATCACTGTTTATACGTCTGTCTCTCACGCTGGTCCATATTAATCAAAGGCTTTTACAGATTAAATTACTCTTGAATGCGCTGTCAAGGTGATATTACAACTTTCTTAATCCATAACCAATGTACCTATTCAAAATATTAGATCAATATTAGTAGCAGGATAGTTTAATTAATACAGACTTAGGTCTTATATTATTTTTGTTGCACTAATCCAAGCTGAAGATAATTTTAAAAATCTATTTAGAGGCTAAAAATTCCACCCATGCCGGGACTTGAACCCGCGACCTCTGGTTAACCGTGCCAGCGCTCTCCCAACTGAGTTAATGGGCAAGTGCAGGCATCAGCGAAATTTCGAACCTGTTTCTAACCAGAGGTCGCGCGTTCAAGTCCCGGCATGGGTGGATCTTTAAGCCTCTAAATAGACTTGGGTCTGTTAAGTTTGAGAATCAATACCTTTCCTTCGCTATCCAGCTTATGAATTAAATTAATGAATATCACGATCACTTTGTCGCGTAAGAGAGCAGTTAATATGTGTTATCCATTTGTATTTCAGTAAAGAAGCCTTTAAATTAACTGAGTAGAGTACACGCCTGTATTACATTAATTAATCCAACTAATAATATGAAATCGCATTGCGTAAAACAGCTTAGCGTCGAGCCGTTTTACCACGGGGATGCATGTTATTCGACTGCTATCTCGTTGAGTTCCACTTGATTACACTTCCCTTTGTCGTCTGGTCGGACAAGCGTTTCCTGAAGGATTTGATGATGGCACTCGACACAAAATACCTTTGAGTATTTGCGATGAGGTGACAGATTACGCTCCGTAATTTTTTTCGCTTGGGATATGAGGTGTAAATAAATACTTTGACATGGACTGAAGTTATTTTGAGTTCGTTCGGAACAATATTAGTCAGGTATTTTAGTGAACCTTATTCATCTGGCATCATAGTGAAGAATCGACAACTGTGTTTTTTTTTAAGAAAACTTACCTCACACAAATATAGTACTAAAGTCCTAAGCAGGCGGGACCCAAATTCAACAATGTTCTTGGGTTGGTCCCGCCTGCTTTTATAGTAGTAACTTGCTCAGCAGTCGGGTTGTTGGTTATTTTTTATTTCAGTTTTTTTTGAGATATCTCAGGCTTGCGTAGGCGATAAGGAATCCTTATAATTACACCACGTCCGTCCATTTATCTGATATACGCAATTCGGGGCTACTGACTCGAGCGAGTTGGTTCACAAAAGAAAAACACCTAACGAAGTTTTCATTCAAAAAAATCAATCAACTATTATATTTCAGATTCTCCTATTTATGTACATCCATCTACCGACTATACTCTTCCTGCAATCCACTCCATCCAAAGGTTGTCTTCAAGAGATCGCTCTAAGCTGTAAGACCGCCAATTGTGTACCACTAGTTATAAGAAACTATTTGTAATTCTTTCCCCAGATTATGCAATAAAGTGTTCTCTATTTATCTTTGTATCAATCAATATATTTATTACATAGTTGTGTTTACGATAAAGGTCTTGCAATATATTTTAAAGCGCTATGTACTACTTATAACAAACAAAGGTATGCTTAATCTGCTATTGCACTGTAATGCAATGGGTATTAAGCCTGGGTATCAGCTTTTTCTAAGTTATATACATTTGTGAAGTCTGTTGTAGTAGCAATACCACTCGCTAACGGTGAAGGAAAACATCGTGAGGAAACCTGAGTATCTGAACTATTCACATACCTTAGCGCTTGGAATCGCCAATCCGCGGTGGGCACGCGTGGTGATTAAGCCCATACTCTCTCTCTCTAAGAGAAGGCCTGTGCGCTACAGTAGAACGTATATAGGCTGCTTATGAATGAAATCAGCCAGGTTATTTTAGGACGAATGTTGAGAACCTGTGGGCAGTGAAAACAAGGCAGGTGCGCTACAATAACAAGTGTGTCGTAGTAAAACAGAAAGTTGCATGTTTGTGCCGGCACTTAGAACTACCTAAGATCTGAACAGGTAAGGTGCTTCTCTCATCGCTGTCATCTTGCTTTTTTATTTTCAAAAATTAAATAGAGTTTAAGAAAGTGCCCGTGTCTGTCCAAAAATTGGGGGGTTGTAATTATTAATAAAGCTTGAAAAACCATGAAGGAGGCCTATGTCCTGCAGTGGGCGTCATATGGCTGATAAGGTTAATAAATCATTAACACGGGGAACTTTAACATTTGGCAAATGTATACTAATTCTTTTGCAATCCTTAACATAGGTTACATTAGGGAAACAATATCTATTCAAGGTGAGGTTCTGAGTCTTGACGCAGCATTTTGCCCTTGATGTTGTCTGATAATTATCTGAACAGTCAATTTTTTCGGAACACCATAGAGCATTGAGTTTGAAACGAGTCAATTTAGGAATACGACGAGTAACAAGCTTGTTGCCATAATTACGTTATTATTATTATTTATTTAAGGAGAAAAAACAGAATTGACAAACTTATAGGATAAAAAATATAAGAGTCAATATAGTACATTTTGCCTATTCCTCAGCATTTCCCATGTATAGGTAATACTTAATATAATAAATAAGTAAGAGGCGCAATACAGGATTCTAGATTTAAATCGAAGATTAAAATAAACAAACAATAAAGCAACTGTTTTAGAAAGAGTTACATACACAAACAATCATTAATAATAGGGGTTAAAGTATGAAATTGCCGTTTTATTGCAATAGGTTCTTTGAATTGACATAGAATCTTCATGGTTTGAGGTTTTCGAATGAAACTTTTTTCAAATGGTTTCTATGATGTTCTTTTTTTAAAAAATGTGAAAAATTTGAATATCGACTTTCAATTATTTTTGTTATTCAATTTTGACAAGAAAGATGGATACTGCGAAAATTCGAGTGATTTTTGAATACGAGTTCCGGCGCGGAACTAACGCGGCAGAAACAGCCCGCAATATCAATGCTGCGTTTGGAGAGGGGTCTACTAATGAACGCACCGTGCGATTTTGGTTTAAACGCTTTCGTGATGGAAATTTCGACTTAAAGAACGAGCCACGAGGAAGACCGCCCACACAGGTGAATAACGATGAATTAAGAGAGATAGTGGAAGCCGACCCTAGTCAAACTACCCAGGAATTAGCGGCATGGTTTAACGTTACCTTACCCACAATATTGACTCACTTGCGTCAAATCAATAAAATAAAAAAATACGAAAAATGGGTGCCTCATAATCACTCGAATTTTCGCAGTATCCATCTTTCTTGTCTAAATTGAATAACAAAAACAATTGAAAGTCGATATTCAAATGTTTCACATTTTTTAAAAAAAGAACATCATAGAAACCATTTGAAAAAAGTTTCATTCGAAAACCTCAAACCATGAAGATTCTATGTCAATTCAAAGAACCTATTGCAATAAAAAGGCAATTTCATACTTTAACCCCTAATATTACTTATACATTGAAAGAAGTAAACGCAACAAATCGGTACAGCTCATGAATTTGATAGGATTTGCATTTGCTTGCAGCACTGGATGGCTGGATTTTTCGGTACATGGTCCTCTAAGACCATACAGTATTAAATTTTAATGTCTACTCAAGTGACACTTAAGAAGTAGTCTTATAGTATGTGTCGTCAAAACCTGTGTACCTGAATAAGTAAAGCAAATCGGATTCTGAAAAACTATGAAACCTTGTTTATAATGTTCATATCACCACACCATGCATTAGCTGGAAGAGACTTCTGCGGAAATAAGCTCGCCACTTACACTTTTTATTTTTTTGCAAATGTTGTCTCTTATGTAAGTATGTATTTTACGTGTGCAATAAAGTAAGTGTAATAGTAGTTTAATAAATAAATAGTAAAGTGAAACATAGAAATGCAATGGGAGAAGGGTTCTTTACCGACAGAAACTTAATACCCAGCAAACAACACGGACTGTTATTTACTTTCTTGTTTTAACATTCTATTTTACTCTGTAAACTGAGACGGGCTAAGAAGTTGTATGTCAGGGAGAACGTTATCGCACGACGACACCTCATACATTGTTGAAAACTATCGACCTTATTTTAAAAGCACGATTCCTCAAAGTAGTCTGTGGTAGAAACTTTATTTAATATGTATCGTTACAGCCACAGAACATATATTTTCTCTGCTCTGTGGTTACAGCAAGTGCTCGTTGTAGAATAAATTATTTGCAGCCAGAAACTTCTGAACATTAGGTGAATCTTAACTTTTTTGGTGTCTCTTCTACTGGACCCAAAATTTTCATAAAAAATATCCCCTTTTGAGATGCTCAGAAATGCTAATTTATTTACCTGCGTTTTCAAAAATCCCCTGAGTACCACGGTAAAAGAGATACTAAGAAGTTGTTGATAGAATAATTATAACTACTATTATAGAAAATGAATGTGTGTGGAAGGTTATATTCCTTTTGTTGCACTAACCCGTGCTAAGGACAATTTTAAAATCCTCTTTAGAGGCTAAAAATTCCACCCATGCTGGGACATGGCCAGGACAAAAAAATAAAAAGTATAACTGGCGAGTTGGTTTCAGCGAAAACCTCTTCCAGCTAACCCATGATGTAGTGATATGAACACTATAAACGAGGTTTCATATTTTTTCAGAATCAGATTTGTTTTAAAATTCAATATAGAGGCTAAAAATTCCACCCGTGCCGGGACTTGTGTGGAAGGGTTTAAGGGACGCCCCAGGCCTGGCGAGCGTGCATGCAGTGACTTATTAATGGTGAAGCGACAGTGGTTTGTTAGGATAAAAGGGATACTAAGAAAGTGTTGATAGAATTATTATAAGTGTTATGTGCCTACTGTTTGTAATTCTTTGTAATGTTGTCGAACGAAAGTCGTCGACATAGCCCAGCGGATTAGTAAGTTGAAGTGGCAGTGGGCGGGACACATAGCACGCAGAACTGATGGCCGATGGGGTCGAAAAGTTCTCGAATGGCAAGCGCAGCGTAGGACGACCAGCCACAAGATAGACAGATGACCTCATCCAAGTGGCAGGAAGGCGCTGGATGTAGGCCGCTTCCAACCGGTCTTTTTGGAAATCCATGGAGGAGGCCTATGTCCAGCCGTGGACCTCTTGTGGCTGAATGATGATGATGATGTAATGTTGTCAAATAAAGTTTATTCTTATTCTTTTTACTATTAAAGAATATGAGTAAAGTATAGAAAATTAAAAATGTTTATTTAAAATTATACGTACACTGTTGTTACAGAATTCGATGCCCGGAATTACAGGCTTATATTTCACTTAATATGTAGGTTTCAATGGCAGCCCCCAAACTAGGCAGAGCCTATATCTTGGGGACTCTTATTTTAATTTTAACAAATCTTAATCTAAACGAAGACTATTTTAAGCGCATCAAAGCGTACAATGTGTTACAAACTAATTGAATCGTGTGATTTTAAAACGACACATGTCCTTTCATTACAACTTTGCAGGAAATAGAAAAAACTGTTTTATTCAAATACTAATATCTACAACAGCAATGTTTTAGCATATTAAGTATATTGATTTCTGTATGAATAAACTACAATTTTTTTTCTAATGTAAATCAATAGGTAGGTGTAAATAATTTAATAAAAAAAAATGGACCAGTGTTATTTTAAAAACAGATGTGACTTGTGTTGTTTTAAAATCACACGATTCAATTACTAAGGCATGCACAAAAACTATAATTGGAATTTTGTAAAATTATAACCGTTAGCTCCATCTCAACAAGACTTACCATCACATAGTATATAAAATATATAGGGAGCGAGGGGCTTGTTGTAACAGGGGTAAGTAGTAACAGGCCCTTTTCACTAGGATCTTAAACTCTATTAACGTATTTCTTTGACTCGATTTAACCTATAAACCGCGCCGCATCATGTTGCCATAGCCAATGTCCCGCTGGCCGGCGCAGTGAGCGGAAGTGTGCACGTGCTTCATTTCTGCCAGGTAATATAAAATTGTACTGTCGTAAAATTTCGGTTTGCGTATTTAATATTGACTAATTTCAAATTTTCTATATCTTATTTCCATTCAAATTTATCTATCTCTGATAGTGTGTAACAGTTTTTATGATTGCTAAATTGTTTAAATAGTTATCTTGATAAATGTTGAAAATCATACCATAGGGTTAGTTGTAACAAAATCCCGGGGCTTGTTGTAACGTGTTACAAAGAGTATGAAAGATTATTACAAAGATTGGATAGAGTGTATAATTTGTAAGATGTGGGCACATGTAGGATGTGTTACAGGAGACATTATATCTTTTATTTGTATTAATTGTAACTCAGATGAAGACTGAATTTAATTATAATGAAACCCACCAAATGTTGATTCTTACATAAGTATAATAGTTTGATAGCTATTAAGAAGAGATAATTACGAGCATACCTTAAATAATTTAATTACTTACTGTGATTTAAAAGTGCCATGATGATTATAAGTAGTGTTTAACTAAATAAAACTGTTAATTACTTAATTTTTAAGTGTTGATTACTAAAAAAATGTATTTGAGTTGATTTTTGATAAGAATTACGTAATACTTACTTTAGAAAGATGTCAATTTTTAAACAAAAACAAAGAATAAATGATTAGAGGTATTATTGTCGTTTTTTTTTGTCGTTACTATTTGCCCCGGTAGATGTTACAACTTGCCCCAAGCACGAGGTAAGTTGTAACACCGCACTTCTTCTAGAAAATAATTGATTGTAAAATAATGACTAATAGTTATGGTATTATTTTTACTTGATTTGGTAGAGGAAGAGTTACAGTATTCATCCATCTTTATTTAGTAGAAATTTAATCAATAGATTTCAAAATATATTAGTTTTAATGAAAACTGTTACAACAAGCCCCTCGCTCACTTGAATAAGGATTTTACAAATAAGTTTTCGGTATCTTCATAACCCAGAGTTCATTCCGTGAATGTGTATGGAAGGGTTTAAGGGGCGCCTTAGGGCGCACGCACGTAGTGACTAATGAACGTTGATGAAGCGAAAGACCAACCAAGATCGTGATAAGTGGCAAACCCTGGTCTCTGCCTACGCCTCTGGGATAGAGGCGTGAGTTTATGTGATGTACTCGTACATTATTATAATGTGTTGTAGATCATTTAGGTCACGGTGTTTTTTTGAGCATTAATTATTAGGAACAGTCTTCCTAATAATGTCAAAGGAACCCGAGCATTATATTTTCGTGTCTGTAATATTATTATGTGAAGTCACCTTGAGAGACACTCTTACCTTCTGTTTGAAATATTACTACTCGCGGAGTAATATTTGTAAGACATAAGTAATTGAGTGATAGTAATGGCCCCGGGATTTTATATTGGCACGATCAACGTCTTGTTAATAGGACATGGAAAGTTCTGGATGTATAGAAACGTCGCTGTAATATTTGGTCGCTATATCGACGCTTGGATCTGCAGAAACATCGTACATCGCAACAGTGCTTTACACATTAAAATCAGGGCCCTTATTATACCAACGATATGTTCGGAAGGGTCGTCAACGTCCCTTGCAGTTATGTTTGTCGCAATTATATAACGCAGTCTTGTTCATGTACGTGAAGTTCTATTGTACGGAGAGAAAATAGCTTAAAATATGTATATTTTTTAATGTTTTTAGACTTAGATTCACCACTGACAACCATGATAAAAATGTGCTTATGTGCTATTCCAGATATAATCTTTCTCCGTTTCAAATTTTACCGAGATCCGTTTCGCCATTAAGACGTGATTGAGTAACAAATATCTATCCAAAATTTCACGTTTATAATATTAGAAAATAGCCATTTTTGGCCAATGTGGTTTAGTCGGCAATGGAAAACGAAACCTTAGACGAACAATTCGCGATTTTCTTGCTAACTAACCGCAACTCCTGCAAACTTTCATACGAAATTAACTGGCAAGTTTAAATCTCAGATTTGACTCCTCAAACGGCATTTGCAGGTTCCATAGCATCGTTCGGCGGAATTAAACGTTGTCGAGCCACTGACGACTCCATTGTGTTAACTCGCGCTTAATTCAGAGTAAAATTTATGCATTCAGCCCCGGTCACCGGGTTGCGGAGGTGCGGTGAGACTACTACCGACATCTGAGCTCCATTTCATCGAACTACAATGCATGGTTTACTATGACAATTCGAAAAAAAATATTAAGAATTGCAGTGTACGTATAGCCGACTAACCCATAGATTTATTATTGTGTGGATGTCATGTCATTGTGCATGTTGCAAGTCTTAACATATTTTTTTTAAAGTAATAAGAATATATAAATCTCGTGTCACAGTGTTTGTTATCGAACTACTCCCAAACGGCTTCATATGAATATGAGAAAACAGCGTTTGCCAGGTCAGTTCATCATGACAGGCCTTTGCGTCCGTTACGGACGATTTAAGCAGTGCCTAAGAGTTTGACACTTTTTCGAATGACAAAAAAGTCCGATTCGAGAGCGGCAAGCCCTACTGCATGTAGGTTATATAAAAAAAGTCCTAAGTCAGGTTGCTACGGATTTGGTGCTTCCTGGCTCTCTTTTCCGCCAGTGCTGAGCACCATACTTTGTCGCAGGTTTTGCGGCCCTCACGAATTTCCTCTCTCCAGGCGTCTCTGTCCACAGCAAATTTATACCAACTATCGTGATCGATCCCAAAAGCCGCCATGACATGCTTGACACAGACTTTGAAGCGCAGTAGTGGTCTGCCGAAACGCCTCTTGGCCTGCGCTACCTCACCAGGGATGACAGCTCTCGGCAGATGAGTAGAGTCCATGCGCTGTAAATGCCCCAGCCAACGCTAGCGACGCTCCTTAAGTAAGACTGTGAAACTGGACAGGTCAGTTAGCACTCTTTAATACAGAGTTTTTCTTCTATGGCCCACATAATAATCTTGAATTAATAATACTCGGATATTGTGTGCTATGTTAACCAGGCAAGGACGTTACAAACATGGAAATACACCCAGACTGAGGCTATTTGTACGGTGAACTTTCTTGTTCTAGTGCTTTCCGCACTCAATACCTTCCAGCTATCATGGCCAAGTTGTCGGTCGACTATCTGAAGTGACTAACTCAGTAGTGAGCAGATGTCTACTGATCACGATGATGGTGATGATGACTGAAGAAATTGACAGTACAGTAGTCCTTGTTTGCTGTATGATAGAATTATTATGTACAATGGATGTATCATCCGTGTGGCGCCGGATTAAGAATAGCGTCACTCCATTTCCTCCCGTGGATGTCGTAGAAGGCGAAAAGGAAATAAATTACCAGGAGACGGGCAGCACCGTCTTCCTGAGATTCCAACCGCATTCTGCGATTGCCAACCCGCCTGCCAAGCGTGGCGATTACGGCAAAACCCCTCGTGGTTATGAAAACCATGAGAGAGGCCTATGTCCTGCAGTGAGCGTCAAATGGCTGATGAATTGATGTATTATGTTTAAGATGATTTGAGAAAAGATGGCCAGTGTAAATTGTTTACGTTGAATAATTTTTGTTACTTCTGATTTCTGCTCTGCTACTACCGCAGTTGCGTTACTGTACATGCCATATTATTTAGGTCCGGACAGAGAAGGATGTTAATTAAGACTAGAGGGGGTAGATTAAGGAGAAGATTAAACTACAACTTTGTCTTTCAAAAGAGCCTTTCATCAGTTGAAAACTTATGTTAGCGTACCACAATGGGCATAACTGTTTAGACGAGAAATTGTTGCGTGATTAATTATTTCTAACGAGATTTTAGCCGAAAACATGCACAACCCGCCTTCATGTTTCTAAATATAATTTAATTAGGTCAACATTACAATTCAGAATGTTTAACAGTCGACTTAAATTTTCGATGGTTGTGGATAGTGTCACCTGGTTTATGACTTGAATTTTTATTTTTTTATTGTTTATGTACCCTATAGACGTCACAGGGCATAGGCCTTCTCTCAGAGAGAGAGTATGGAATTAATTACCACGCGTGCCCACCGCGGATTGGCAATTTCAAGCGCTGAGGTATGTGAACACCTCTGGCGCAGGTTGAATACTACGGTTTTATTATATTATTCTTTTTTAAACCCGTCATATTAGTCGATTATGGTTATTTTATTCATCTGTTGTGTACAGGATATAAGAACTGGATATATCCAAAACAAAAGGGGTTCCACCCGCTGTGGGGAAAACTTTGAAATCACAAATAAAGCATTAACTACCAGTGGTACCACGTATGCCTACCGCAGATTGATTATTCGATTACTTAGTTAACTTAATAAATAAGAACACCGATCTCCATTAGTACTGAAGGTCAGTTCGTTTCCTATATTCAATATAATCCTGTAATCCTGTCCAAAATCTGTACGTCTATTATGTGTGCAATAAAGTATAAAGCTTAAAGTTTAAAGTTTAATCCTATCGATAGCACATTTTTGACATAAGTTGTATGGAAACTGTCAAATTTTAACTTTGAATAGCCATGAAATTGGAAATGTAAAGTACTGTAGTTTTTTTATTGTTATTCTTCATAGTACAGCATTTACAAAACATTAGTTATCTACACTAGGAAAAAAACTGTATTATAGGCAACTAAGCCCTGCAGCGTTCAAAATACTGCTTAAATTAAGTAAATTAACAAACTTATGCCTAGTACGGAAAAATTAAACGTAAAGGTTTAAAAAACAAAACGACTCCAAGAAAAAATACCTTAAAATAATTCTGTAGAATAAAGTAACATTAATTTAAAATTATCAAACATTGTCTCCAGTTTACTTACGATTATTTCTCTCAGCGAGAATGTATCGTAGAATCTCCAAGAAGTCTCCATTCTCCTTGTCTACTGGTCAGAATAGTATCTTCAGTCACTTTTTAAGTCACTGGCATGTCACTTTGTGTCAAATGAATGTCATTTATTGTTGTTGTAGGACAAATATTTATTAGTACATTTTCAGATTACTTTTCCCTAATTTACTGCTAGCATATTTGTACATGAATGTTTTAAACTACTTTTTTTGTAACTAAAGCTTATTCTAAAGTTATAAAAATGAGTAGCGAAAGTGTGCTTATCAACCTGAACAATGTACAAAACCTTTATCTGAATCCACTTGACTCAAATAACGGCGAAGCTACTAGATCATCAGAAGAGGGGACAGGGGACCAAATAAGTCCTAACAATGACGAAGAAATTATCAAGGATACACCTGAGAAAAATAAAACTAACGAAATCACGACAGACAAAATTGAGGAACAAAACTCAAATAGCCAAGTGGAAATTGATATCGATCACGTTAAGGCCAAGGTAAATGCTTGTGTATTTTTTTCCAACGTTTGTTATTTAGAAGTCCCCAGTCTCCAGAAACTAACCAAAGTACTGTTGACAACCAGGCCAGTGCTAGCAGCGTCCCAATCTTGATATTGGACCATCATGATGCAAAGTAGCTTCATTATTAGGTTTTCAAATGGAGATTACAGAAATTACAAACGCAGCGTAGGACGCCGAGCAGCTTTCTGAACCGACGATTTGGGCAGATTGCTGGCAGAGCGGCTGGATGAGGATGGCCGAGGGTAGAAAGAAGTGGGGAGACCTATGTCCAGCAGTGATACGTCCCAATTATCTTTCCCAGACAGAGAGAGCATGAGATAAATAACTATACGTGTCTACCAAAGAATGAAAAATATAGCGCAGAAATTCGTGCACACCTCAGACGCTCAGGGTTTCCAACAGTTACTCCATCACAAGACCAAAAAAAAATTACAAAGAATCTTTCTCGAAGGTATCACTAGCGGAAAAGAAAAGTGTGAAAGAGGTACTGTTAATCGACATCTACGGTGCGGACAAACCGGAGACTGGTTATTCAATAACCGCAGTGCCGAGTGACAGACCCAGCGTGCACTTGACGCGACAATCGAGGCGGTACAGGACTAAAGCACAAGCTTTCTTTATGGCTTGTGAGTGTTTTTATTGTTTTACCGACTTTTTAAAGTTATTATGATGGGCAAGAATAAGTGAAGGAGATGTGTTGGGAGAAGATGAAAGTCGTGGCTTAGAAACATCAAGGAACGGAGGGATGTAGCCAATGTAGCCGTCAAAGCCCTGTTTTGCTTGGCAAGAAACGAAGAAGAATTTCGGGAGCTGACGGCGAACCTCCAGTAGTGGAGAAGCATAGGAAGAAAGTTTTTCTTCTTCTTGAATTCCATTGAGGAGTAATGGAATTCAAGAAGAAGAGAAACATTCTGGAGCCAACAAATCTTACATACGTTCTATTCTGTTTTAGGCCAAATCGTTGGTGGTGGCCCGTGTTCGTACTACAGGGTGACTTCGAATTCTTTCACCGTATTTTAGGTATTTTATGGTTGGAATAACCATGATTTAGAAACATGGTGCGAGTTTTGAAGAAAGTTGAGTCAAGAAAACATTTTTTGGTTACCCAAAATTACTTCACTTAAGCAAACAAACAATATCAGGACGAAAAGTAATAAACATCCAAAAAAAAACTATGTTTTCAGCGTCTCATGGTCGACGTTGGTTAATTCAATTATTTTTGTAATTGTTTACGCGTATCGGACGTCAGACTCTTAACAATTTAATATATTAGAAAACATTTTTCAACGTTACAGTACTTCCTACCGGATATTTACAAGTATGTTATACTTGTATCCTAATCACAAATATTTACAAATATGTTATACCATTACTGATAAATTATTAATAATACTGTTTTTCACAATGAACACTCCCTCAAAACTATTGAAAAAATTCAGTCACCCTGTTGTTGAATAACTCTGATTTATATTTATTTTCAGCTGACCGTGGCGCTGATGGTGGTGGTATTGATTACGAAAACGGTGACCCAGAAACGAGGAACATTTTTGTGCGAAAAGTGTTTAGTATAGTTCTCCTAATGTTGCTTGTCACGGCTCTCTTTGTTGCTCTTGCGTACAACTCGTAAGTGCAATTTTATATTCAAAGGATATTCAATTATTACGACTGCCTTACATATTTCTATCTGTGGTCCCATCTAGCGGGCTCTCAGATATCGGACCATGAGGTCAATAGGAATTCTCAGCTGGCTCTGGTGCCTGATGAATTTTGATATTAAGATCATGGGTTTGTTTCTTGAATACATTCTAAATGGAGTCTGGATAAAGTCCGTGTTCATCCAGCGGGTTTTTTTGAGATTTACTACTGACGAGATATAGCATAATATTAATTTCAAGTTTCCAAATTTCTTTAAAAATCTGATACACTTGCGATACTTTTGCAGAAATTTTACGTTAAAGATTTGTCTATGCAGGCTCAACGATTTCATACCATGGCAAATATTACAAGATGAAACATACTAATGTAAATATACTTCCAGAGTTCTTTCGTCTCACACGTTTACACGTTTATGCTGAAACCATTGTTATAGATACGCAATCACATTTTTAACGAAAACTTTCACTCAGTTTTGAAATGCACATTTTTTTTTTCAGGGAGTCGATGAGGGAAACATTTAAAGGTCGATCGATGCGATATGCTGTGTTAGGTGCAGCGTGAGTATACGTTTTAAGCTTTGTTCTATTTTCATCAACAGATTTGAACAAGTTCAGTCATGGATACTATTATGGCTTCTTCACACACTGCGCGGAAAAAAAAAGACATAGAAAACATTTCTGCAAAATTTTTAAAACATAAATAAATCAGTTTACTTTGGCTTTCTTTGTATCGTAATTCTAGTCAGTAAATTGACAATTAGAACTGTCATGTTAGTGAAAAAGGATGCCAACTAAAATAGGGATATCCATTAGTCGATCGAATTTGACAACATACCCAATCAATTATTTTTCGTACTATTGTTGTTTGATATTTAGGTATATTTTATTAACACGAAGTAACCTAAATCATTTAAAATATATATTCTCATGTCTGTCGTAAAATTTTATTTTCTTAATTTATTCTGAAAAAGAAATTATAAGCCTGTTGATGAAATAGAAAAAATATAAACATAAGGTTCAGGTTGTGTATAATAGGAAGGTTTAAGATATAGCAAAACAATTATTAAGTAGGTACTTATATCAATATGAAATTGAGTGGAAAAAAAATATTCGTCATAAGTTTATTTTCTTTATTCTGAATAAGATGAGACTCATGTAGTATCGTCTGTATCATTTACATTTATTATAAATGTATCTACTAGGTCATCTATCAATTGGTCTAATCTCCTCATTTTATTTTCAACTTTTTTCGTGTGCTCTATACAGTCTGCCCAGGGTTAAAGTGTCACCAAAGTAAGCCATATTTTTTACTTTTTAAGTAAAAAAACCGGCCAAGTGGGTGTTGGACTCGCGTATAAGTATCTAACATTAGTTCATAGTGATCCTGCTAGATAACTATGAAAAAAAAAACTAAGTCGATATTTTATGTCGATTGTGTACATCCTTATTATTTTTCTGTTAAAAACTGGTCACATTGCAAATGTCATTTTACTGACTAAGTTTACGGAACAGAGTAAAATTGTGCTTTATGCAATTTTATATCTCAGTGTCTAAAGACATTTGATGCATTTTTGCACGTGGGCTTCAGGCAAAAGACTCGGTCAAAAGACCAAAGATAGCTGTTTTGCATGTGACTAAGAACGCAGTGATGTTAAACGAAAACAGTTCATAGTCGTCAGTTAATGCCCTAATTAATGATGTTATGCTATAACGCGTAATATAATTGCTTCTCTGGTCTTAAGTGCAGACTAACCAAATGAATTTGACCAAACGAAAGTGGATTAATGAGGGAACTTGCTGTTGCCGAAATATCTGGTGACAGAAAGCAAACTTCATTGAACTTCACAATATACGTATTAGAGAGATCAGTGAAACGAATGCAAATGTTAAAATAAAAATAAATAATAAAATAAGTTTCTTGATAGATTTTTTTTATTATTTATTTATCTCAGTAGGTAACACGAGAAAAACACACAATGCAGTTTATCGGCAAGCTCTCGGTAACAATCCTTATATAACTTACACAATCTACACAACAAACAGTGTCGATAGTACTTATTACAGTGGTTATAATTACACAGTGACTGCCACACAAGAACCAGTCTGAATCATAGCAGACGGGGAAATGATTGCTACATTATTTTACTTTGTACTTATACCACGGGAGCATGATATAATAAAAGATTTCGAAAGTTACGTTACTTATAACGTTACGTTACCGATGAGGTATGGGCAGAACAATACAAACTAGAACGTAAATACTTATATCACAGGAGCATGGTATAATAAAAGATTTATAAAGTCACGTTACTAATAACGGTACGTTATTGGTGACGTATGGGCACAACGATACAAACTAAAACGTAAATACTTATATCACAAGAGCATGGTATAATAAAAGATTGCAAAAGTTACGTTACGTTACTGGTGACGTATGAGCATAACGATACAACTAAAACGTAAATACTTATATCACAGGAGCATGGTATAATAAAAGATTTCAAAAGTTACGTTACTAATAACGTTACTTTACCGGTGACGTATGAGCACAACGTTATAAACTAAAACGTAAATGCTTATATCACAGGAGCATGGTATAATAAAATATTTCGTAAGTTACGTTACTAATAACGTTACGTTACCGGTGACGTATGAGCACAACGATATAAACTAAAACGTAAATGCTTATATCACAGGAGCATGGTGCAATAAAAGATTTCGAAAGTTACGTTACTAATAACGTTACGTTACCGGTGACGTATGGGCACAACGATACAAACTAAAACGTAAATACTTATGAAGCTAAAATAAATACTACAGTACAAATGCAAGATTCCTGCGACTTGTATCAGACCAACCAACGCGATGGACTTGATCCGAATTTTAAATATTGATTTGTATTTCAGAATAGTCCTGTTGTTTGTATCATGTATTATACCCAGCGATTGCGCTAGAGTGCCGCCTTGCAACTATATATGTTTGTTACTTGCAGTAAGTTGATGTTCCTTTTTCTTGTGCCCTTTTTTGCTCGTGGACCTCGTGTTCTTCACGAACTATCATTGACGCAATATGAACACATCTGCCAGCAGAAACAGAACAATTATAAAGAAATCATTATATAGAGCAGTTGTAGCTCTGTGGAAAGATCAACGGAGAACTTGCACATAAAAATGTTTTGATATAATCGGAGAGGCCGTGTTAAAATAAAAATAACTGTGGTAGGTAATTTTTTTTCTCTGCGCCTTATACTTTTTATCCGTATGGCGCCGGATTAAAAATAGCGTCACACCATTTCCTCCCGTGGATGTCGTAGAAGGCGACTAAGGAAATAAATTACCAGGAGACGGGCAGCAGCGTCTTCCTGAGATTCCAACCACATACTGCGATCGCCAACCCGCCTGCCAAGCGTGGCAATTATGGCAAAACCCTTCATGGTTATGAAAACCATGAGGGAGGACTATGTCCTGCATTGGGCATCAAACGGCTGATGATGATGAATACTTTTTATAATGTAACATGTCGAAAAATCATTTTAGTCACGTGGTATTCAATATTCAAATTATCTCGTAAAACTATTTCCCCAACCAACCAAATATTTCTAAAAACACAACTTTAAAAGCTACAAAATTATTGTTTATCATGATGAAAATAACATTCCCTGAAAATCTTCGTTACGGTTTTAAAATCACGGTGTGTTACAGTCGACAGCACATCAACCTTCACATTTCAGTTGAAAAGTCACCCGTAATGTGACTACATTAATTACATTCTACATTAAGTTTAAGTTTAAGTGAGTAAAGTTTTTGACTGTGAGTTTTTGCTTCATTTACGGTCTCATCCGAGGTACCTGTCTATTTACGTTAAAATAAACTAGCTTTTGCCCGCTAAACAGCTGTGGTAGCCCAGTGGGTAGAACAATGGACTCGGAAGAGGGAGACCCAGGTTCGATTCCCAGTGCGGGCATGTACCTATGACTTTGTTTATTTTCAAAGTTACGTGCATCTGCGTAGTAGAATACCACTGTGAAGGAAAACATCGTGAGGAAACCCGCGGCTTGGCTGGCTCCGCACGTATTGACTTGTCTTTCCTGTGGGCTAGGCCAACTAAGCTGTCAGGATGGTATAGGTTCCGGGCAAGCCCATCTAAAAAACAGTGTCCCAGGCATTGCAGCGTCCGAGTGGTCTCTTCACCCATCTAGTGTGAGTGATGGTGCTACTAGACGCTGTATAAATCATCTCATTACGTAGACGCGAAGGCCCGCGACCTCGTTTGCATGGAATGAGTAATTTCCGGATGAAAAGTATCCTATGTCCTAACCCGGGACTCAAACTATCATCATCATCATCAGCCATTTGACGCCCACTGCAGGACATAGCCCTCCCTCATGGCTTTCATAACCACGAGGGGTTTTGCCGTAAACGCCACTCAAACTATGTATCTCCATACTAAATTTCATCTAAATCCGTTCCGCTGTTATTGCGTGATTGAGTAACAAACATCCAAACATCTTCACAGATTTTTACATCTATAATTTTAAGTAGGACAGTAGAAATCTGATCTGATCTGTTGAAATTCTTTTAGATAGATAGATAGAATATTCTTTATTGTAATGTACACCAGGAATTACATATGAGAATTTAACAATAATATGGTACAGTACAATTGGCGGCCTTATTACTGAAAGTAATTTCTTCCAGACAACCGTTTGTTTTTTTTTTTAATGCATTTTTCAGGTGCTGTGCATGTCCTTTATGTGCGCGGCCATATCGTGCAGGTACACGGCCATATCGGTGATTGTAGCCTTACTTATTACAGCAGCTATAGTTATGATGTGCCTCGCTCTTGCATTTACTAGTGTAAGACCATTTACATTGCTCTAAAGGGGCTGTTACATCTGGCACTACGCCACGCTCGCACATTTTAAAACTTTTGGTGATTGTAAATAGTTATACCTATATTAACTATTCCGTGTGGCGTCGGATTAAGAATAGCGTCACTCCGTTTTCTTCCGTGGATGTCGTAGAAGGCGACTGAGGAAATCAATTAACAGGAGACGGGCAGCAGCGTCTTCCTGAGATTCCAACCGCATACTGCGTTCGCCACCCGCCTGCCAAGCGTGGAGATTATGGCAAAACCCTTCATGGTTAGAAATCCGTGAGGGAGGCCTATGTCTTGCAGTGGGCGTCAAATGGCTGATGATGATGATGATATATTAAACGTGTCTAATCGCGGTTATTTGTTAGGGAAAATGTTACTTAGATTCCCGACGTTTCGGTAACGTTGGAGCCGCCGTGGTCACGCGTAGACTGAGGTGGCGAGTACAGTGAATTATTGTAGTGAGGGTAGGTGGTCCTCGAGACAATTTTATAACTGTGTATGAGCGACGGGAGTCATTAAATAATATGATTGTAAAAAAAAATTGTATAGTTCTCTAGTCTGAGGCTTTGCTAGATAATAAAAAAACTAATATTTAAGATTTATTTTTGTTCTTCTATAGTACTTAGTTTTTGATAAAAAAATATTTAGTAGCAAATATTTGTAATAAAAAAAAATATGTATCATACGTTTATTTATTTTATTATCTAGCAAAGCCTCAGACTACGCCTATCAATAACAATATTTTTTTACAATGTGCGAGCGAAACGGAATGCCAGACGTAACAGACAGTCTTCAGCTGAATGCACATCAGTCAGCAACATACGCGTCGCATTAACTACGCTTTACACATTCAGCCGTGCACACTGTATGCAAATCTTTTTAGTCATGATTGCCCACAATTTTTGCTTTAGTTTTTTTCTAACTCTTGGCACAATACACGCCGTAATATTGGCCGTCATCGGCTTACGTCCTTAAAATTCTAATTTCTGTAAAAACACAAATGCTAAGACCATGTACCCATACACTATTTTTCTGTCCGTATTGGTGCGTGTGAAGGGGAAATAGTGTGGGAGCGGGAAGCAAATTATAGCACCGCCATGTTTTATTCCCGAAATCGAACCTTTTAGTTCTAGCCAAACGGCGCGTGTGTTGCGGCGCGTATGATGTCGACAAAAGTGTGCGCTCAGCTTTATTGGAAACTTTACCGAGCTTCTTCAGACGGCCGTTTTGACTTGCAATTTTTGTTGCAGTTCGACTTCACGAAGTTCCTGATATACGTACTGGCAGGAATGGCGGTACTCGCACTATGTTCTCTCGTCTACTTGATATTAAAGTTGTGTGGTGTCTATGTCCCCGCTATGCACATGATTTTATTGGTCATCAGCACTCTATTGCAAACATTTGTAAGCGATTTTAATTTCGTCACCCTTTAAATTTGTTAACACTGCTAGGCAGTATGACAAAGCATGGAGATACGTAGGTCACTTGATAATTTCTGAACAGTCCTAGCAGTGGGTATATTATGTACAGATTAGTATAAAGTTGTTCAATAGATTTTCCATAGATCAATCAATCAATCAATCAATCAAAATTTCCCATAGAACGGTAATGTCGGTCTCAGAATGTAATGCTGAGTCAGATGCCCTTTGTGGCAACTTTGACACACCACAAGATGCACTCTGACGCTCCGACTTTGACTTGTATTATGTTGTATTTATGTGACTTGTTTTTCCTTTGTACTTGTTTATGTTACTTGTTATGCCTTTTTTCTTATGATGTGTTAATTTGTCCCAATAAAAGTATTTCTTCTACTTTTTCTTCTTCTCTTCTAAAATGGATAGTTGTTCAGTAGAGTCGTATTAGTACGGTGATCCTGACAGCTTAGTCGGCCTAGCCCACAGGAAAGACAAGTCAATATGTGCGGAGCCAAGCAACCCGCGGGTTTCCTCACGATGTTTTCCTTCACAGTGGTATTCTACTACGCAGATGTACGAAACTTTGAAAATTAACAAAGTCATTATGTACCAACTGGCCCGCACTGGGAATCGAATCTGGGTCTCCCGCTTCCGAGTCCGTTGTTATACCCACTAGGCTACCACCGCTTTTTAAGCTGTCAGGATGATATAGGTAGCGGGAAAGCCTACTCCATGTAAAAAACAATGTCCCAGGCATTGCAGCGTCCGAGTGGTCCCTTCACCCATCTAGCGTGAGTTATGGTGCCACTGGACGCTGTATAAATTATCTCATTACGTAGATGCAAAGGTCAAAGTACGGTGACGGTTGTTTCATTAACACTATTGTTAAGTCTAGTGATCAATCGCATTCCAATGGTATAACCCGTTCAACTTACCTCGGTGCCTCGTGCAGTTCGATTTTCTTTGCGAGAGATGTATTTTAAATTTGCGCGGGTTATACCATTAGATTGGCGTTATAGTGCTTAGTGGACCACCAATTAGAGTCAAATAACAACAATTGTCGTACTTATATATTGAAAAACTATCTGGGTTATATTAGGTTCTGGTCTTCGAATCAAGGGTTTTTTATTAATATTTAAATTTTTATTACTTTTAGCTGCCACAGAAAAGTCGAAGCTCATGAGGTTTATCAGGATCGTGGCAAGTGGCAAACCGTAGTCTCTGCCTACCCCTCCGGGATACAGGCTCGAGTTTATGTATTTAGTAAAAATCAGTATTCATTTGCATCCACTTAACTGAACTACCGATTTCTCCCACTGAAGTTCTGTGCAAGTTCATTTAAAATACCATTGGAATGTCACGAGACAGTTAATTGTCATAACATTATCACTACACCTATACTGTTAAATAGTTTATATTCCGACAGAGAGCCTGTGCCCAGCAGTGGGATGCTTAAACAAACTTCGTGGGGGACATTTTTTGTAGACTCTTACGCTATTTTTAACCGACTTACAAAAAGGAGGTTCTCGATTTGTCGGAATCTTTTTTTGTATGATTGTCCCCTGATTACTCAAAGACAGAGAAATCGAAGGAACTCTTCAAGCGAACTGGGTGTTATTTATTAGTGACCTGTGCATTTGCTTTCGCTTAATTTGCTGGATTCGTTGTAATATATTCACACAAAATCGTGTTTTTTCTTCTTAATTATTGAATAAAAAACTAATTTAAAACACAAATGAAATGTTTTCTACGGTTTTAATGCTGTAGTGTCTTTGATGTCAGTTTTTTAATATTTTATAAATTTTTGTTTCGTATTTCCAGATGCTTATCATAGAGCTGCAAATGATACTTGGCGGAAAAAGCATAGAGCTATCCGAGGAAGATTACGCTCTTGGTGCTTTTATGGTTTACACCAGCATTATGCAGCTCTTCATGAACATTCTACAGCTCATCGGCCAAGTTGAATGATATTGGAACTTAAATATATATTTTTACTCAGATTTTTGTGTTTCATTTTGGTAGTAGACAATTTGACAGGCAAAATAATTTTATCGATAAAATTAATTTATCATGTTCACGTTATTTCAATGACACTTTGTTTGGGTATTTATATGAAATGTCCAGGGGGCGAATCTCGAATTGTTTTGCATTAGAGTGATATTGGTAATGTATTGACTACAATATTCATTAACAATATTGGTGGAGTACCGTATTCCGATCGTATAACCCGGCGCGGTGCCTCGCGCAATTCGATCTCCTTTGCATGAGATGTCTATTTAATTTGCGCGGGTTTTACAGTTAAAATGACATTGTAATGCACTTTTTGGATAGACTACGAGATAGCAGCCATTTATGTATAATAAACACGTGGCTTATTTACATTATTAGCCACGTGTTTATTAGATCGTTTCCACTTGCTCCTGCTCGGTTCTCCTACTGGTAGGAGCATGAGGACCAATATGTCTTTATGCTCATATCTTGACCTTATATGCAATTAGTATACTTATGTACAGAATTAAAAAAATATTTTTATACAAGCAAAACAAAACGTCGAAGTTGCGTCTCCAGCGAAATGGCAAAGGAAACATTGTTATTATTTACGACATTTGGAGCTTAAACTTGCTCGCATTATTCATGTAAATAATGTTTGTAACTCATCACGGCTTCGCGGTTCAACGATTTGGCGAGGCCGAGTGGAATCCTCTTGGCAACTGTGACTTAAGTGTGGAGAAACAGAAGTTCAGCTTGAGATTTTTTACTCACTTTTGGTAAGAAGAAGGGCTGGTACCGGTGCCTCGACTGCCTCGTTGGTCTAGGGCAAGGATGACAAACCATTGGCACACGTTCCACAGATGACACGTGACAAAATACTATGGGCACGTGTAACGATCGAGAAAATAACAAAAATTACTAGGAAGTGGAACGAACGGTCACGAATTATACGTATAGTGCACTTTGTTTTTGTCATGATGACATTCCTTGGCCTAGGGGCATTGACACGACCTCGTGGCGCAGCGTTAGTGCATCTGAATACCATGCGAGAGGTCCCGGGTTCGAATCCCGGCTGGGGACAAAAAAAAACCCCAAGTCTTGGATGTTTACATGTTTGTGATGTCGTTGTTTCTGGTTCCCACGACACAGGGTATCCTAGTGTGGGGCCAGAAGCAATATATGTGCCTGTATGTAAATGTTTATGTTTAATGTCTGATAGAGATAGATAGAGAACACTTTATAGAACATAAAAAAGTAAATTACACTGATTTACCATGCCGGAGGTCGATGAAAGTTGTGTAAGCCACATTAAATATATAGCTATTTGATTCCAGTGAAATCATCTTTTTCACAGATATTTGCTAAAGCGGCTAGGTATTAATATTTTAAATTAAATAGGACGGATGACATTTCACACATTAAATTTTTTTAAGTACCTACCTACGCCTTTGTACAAATATGTTTTTGTTGACTAAATATTTTTAATAATAATATTATCCCAAAAAGTTACACCGGACAAAATATTTCTGCAACAGGCTGTAATTCTAAAATTAAAGTATCTACCTACTAAAAAGCACAGGTTTTCAAAGAGTAAGATCGAAAGAGTATCCATTCGGATAAGTGTGTTGATGAAGAAAAGTGGGTTTCAAAAGAAAAATAAGCGGCTTAAAGATTTCTTCAAGGCGGGTCGCGTCGGCGGCGGGAGCGACAACGAGAGTTTAATTCACCGTTTTGACTGGCAAACTCAATAGTTGTTTACTGGTTCATACATACCTACATAAACTCACACCTATATCCCAGAGGGGTAGGCAGAGACCGGGGACTGCCAGTTGCCACGATACTGACAGATCACTTTCGCCTCCTCAACATTAATTAGTCGTTGCATGCACACAGGCCGGTTTCGGGTACTTTTTATCTTGCACTTTGCTAATTCATCCCCTATTTGGTCGAAGTACTGGTTCAATATTAGTTCTATTAGATTTTTTTTTATTAGAAAAAATGCGTTGCTTCGTGCATGGGCACTTTGGTTCTCCTAAACTTACGTGCTACATGAGTGGTAAGCCATTTTTTGATTTAGGGATCCGTTTGTGAAATATTAGGTATCAAAGCGGTCGTTTCGGAAAAAAGTAGGGCCTCCCCCTTTCTCCCGGCTAAACGGTCGAACGGTTGATTGTAGAACGTGCAAAAAAATCTTGGCAATAGCAACCAAAAAAACATAAACTCACGCCTGTATCCTGGAGGTGTAGGCAGAGACCAGGGTTTACCACTTGCCACGATCCTGTCAGATCTTATTTCGTTTCATCAACCTTAGTTAGTCGCATAATATACCGGGCGGCATTTTAGTCACCTGATAAACTTCGAGGGATCTTTCTACTCGTCAATACAGACAACTTTTGCTATGGGGCCAAACAAATCAGAGCAAAAAATAAATCAGCTGTTTTATACATTTGGTGAGGTACTGCGTCTATCTCATGTATGGAATATAAAAGTTGTTTATATTTATGAGTAAAAGCCCCTTTAAAGTTTGGCAGTTGACTAAAATGCCACCCGGTATAATGACATTAATTAATTCTTCGTGTGGCGCCGGATTAAGAATTGCGTCACTCCATTTCCTCCCGTGGATGTCGTAGAAGGCGACTAAGGAAATAAATTACCAGGAGACGGGCAGCAGCGTCTTCCTGAGATTCCAATCGCGTACTGCGATCGCCAATCCGCCTGCCAAGCGTGGTGATTATGGCAAAACGCCTCATGGTTATGAAAACCATGAGGGAGGCCTATGTCCTGCAGTGGGCGTCAAATAGCTGATAATGATAAAGAATAATGATAATGACATTAAAAGGAAAACTATCGCAGCTAAGTAGACGTTTCTACTAGTTAACGGGTAATAGGTGACCAACTTGTAAAAAGAAAACTTCGCGGTTAGACCCGTTTATTTTACTATGTATGAGCATCGCAAGTCCCAAAAAAATTGTAATATTAATTGTTGCAGTACATTATAGCTGCTTCAGAACTAGTTCATTTATTGCCATGAGCTAGGTAGACCTACTAACCGAGTTTATGAGAGACTGATCACAATGTTAATTCATCTAACTTAATTATTGACATTAATCTGTAGAATTCTAAATGGCCCGATCGGACCACCATAACAATGGTTTTTAATTGTTCTTTTCAAGGTCTAACAAGTTAAGGCTGTTGTTACGTTGAGCATGCTGTCTCGCGCGTACAATATAATTTTTTTTTGTGATTGTGGATCTGAGGGTTAATAGGTAATAAAATTGCGGACATTCCAGATATATTTTTAGTATCCTGCACCTACTTTTTGATTAAGAAAATTTGATTACAAATTAATAATTTCGGAAACAATTTCTCTTTATTAAAAACTACTTATAAGAAAACAAAAATGTATTTAAAATGTTAATAATATTATTATCTCTTAAACCGTCAGACTACATTTATCAAAAGTATACTCATCAGCTATTTGATGCCCACTGCAGGACATAGGCCTCCCTCATGGTTTTCAAAGCTTCCCGGTCTTGTGCCGCCCGCATCCAGCGACGTCCTGTCACCGTAACCAGGTCGTCAGACCATCTGGTGGGGGGCCTGCTCACGCTGCGCCGTCCGGTCCGCGGTCGCCAGGTCAGAACTTTTTCGCCCCAACAACGGCCATCAGTTCTCCGAGCTATGCGCGCCGCCCACTGCTACTTCATATGTATAAAAAATATATTCATTTTAATAAGTACCATCACCGAAAATGTTAGATCGTGCGAGCGAGACGCCACGCTCGAAGTAACAGCAGCCTTAATGTAAAATTATTAATTAATTATTATTAATTAATTATTAGTAGATATTCTTTATTAAAACATGACACGATCTGGAAAATTGTTAGGATAACCTCACTCCTTTAGGCTTAACTACGGTTAAGGAAAAGATTGCGAGGAAGCCTGAGTGTCTGAGGTGTTCACATTTTCTCTGGAATAAATACCGAAAAAAATCATGGGATGGTGGGATGCTGAACTGTTTTGGGGGAAATGGGGAACTGGCCTCATACTTAAATTGAAGTCTTATTGTTCTTATTCCACAGAAATCATAGAAGAACTCAGAAAAAAATATCGTCATCATCATCAGCCATTTGACGCCCACTGCAGGACATAGGCCTCCTTCGTGGTTTTCATAACTACGAGGGGTTTTGCCATAATCGCCACGCTTGGCAGGCGGGTTGGCGATCGCAGTATGCGGTTGGAATCTCAGGAAGACGCTGCTATCCGTCTCCTAGTAATTTATTTCCTTAGTCGCCTTCTACGACATCCATAGAAGGAAAAGGAAATGGAAAAAATATAATATGACATTATTTTTATACTACAGAACACAGACAAAAATAAAATACCTAAACTCATGCATGTATTCCGGAGGGGTAGACAAAGACCAGGGTTGGCCACTTACCACGAACCAGACAAACCTCTTTCGCTTCATCAGCATTCATTATTCGTTGCACGCACGCCGGTTTCATGTACTTTTTATCTTGCCCATAGTTAACAATGTATATTAGCAGGAGCCTCCAAATTCATCGCGAACGAAATCGCGGACAAAACCAGTCGCCGTGTTCTCACATTCCACTCTGCAGAGTACTTCACAAGTCGGCGCCATACACACGTTGGCACTTGGCAGGCTCTCGGCGACGAGCTGGCCCGTCAAAGCCCAGCTCATTTCCTGCGCAGGAAACTGACTACCGACCCCGTTTCCTCCAGTCGGCTGAGTGAATTTCCACTCTGTAGGTATGTCGGCCGCGGGAGTTTGATGTCGAAGTTGTAGTGGTCTTATTTATAAAATAGCAATTGGGTATTTGACAAAATATCAAATGAGTTACTTTTAAAACGGAATTCTGTATGAAAATACTTGCTTATGACATAACATTTCAGAGCACTCTTTTTATGTTTAATCTATTTAAAAATTGTAATAAGTAGTAATTGACTAAAAGAGATACATTTTCCGAGATATTTTGTAATTCTTGTTTTATATTATGAAATAATTTATTATTGATCATGTCAAATACCGTATTCCTTAAGATTTTACCACTGACCATTTATACTGTGCTTATGGAGAGTTGATCGCTATGGATGGTGGTGGCTTAGATTATTAACTTTATTACTTTAAGTTTCGGGCTTCGCTGAAAATCAGCGCTGTAGGATGCCCTGCATCCCGCAGCACAGGCTGAGCGTCTGTCTGATTACCAAGTTTTTCTACCATAGAACTTGTTTAAAATAACTTCTAAGTAATTAAGTTTCTCCGTGTGGCGCCGGATTAAGAATAGCGTCACTCCATTTCCTTCCGTGGATGTCGTAGAAGGTGACTAAGGAAATCAATATCCAGGAGACGAGCAGCAGCGTCTTCCTGAGATTCGAACCGCATACTGCGATCGCCAACCCGCCTGCCGAGCGTGGCGATTATGGCAAAACCCCTCATGGTTATGAACACCACGAAGGAGGCCTATGTCCTGCCGTGGACGTCGAATGGCTGATGATGATGATAAATTAAGTTTCTAATTTGTCTGTAAGTTATGTGTAACACATCTTCCTTATTGGCAAAACATGGTTATTCATTCATTCATTCATTATATTTGATAATGATGTACGTGTGACGTACCTACAGCATTTATAATGCCGTTTATACTGTTTTTCTCAAAATACCTACGATTGACGGTTCTGTACTGAAGTTACTACCTGCGGCATTGTATGGAAATGTATGGAACAACAAGTTCTAATATATTTTTTTGTGATTTCAAAGATTTTTTCATAGAAAGCCGTGATAAAATTTGATCGGACTGGCTAATGGAATCCTATACCTACTTTCGGATGCATATGGGGACTTTGAACACTCTGTGGGTAGTTGGTGACGAAATAGTGGACACTGATTGTCATAATAGCTTCTCAGTAATATTTATTCATCTTAACTTAGATAAAATAAAATAAATTTACTAGTTACGCACTTTTCCTCTTCTATATTCTATCATCTTCAGCGTCGATGTTTTCTCTCTAAGCATGTTTCTGTAAGCGTTAGTAGTGGAGCGGTAGAACGCCGGCTTCTCATTCGGGAGGTCATAGGTTCGAATCCCAGCATGTACCAATTACTTTGTTTTCTAAGTTACGTACATTTGTGAAGTTATAGTAGCAATACCACTCGCTAAAGGTCAAGAAAAACATCGTGATGAAACCTGAGGGTCTGAGGTGGTCACACACCTCAGCGGTTAAAATTGCCGATCGGCGGTGGGCACGTGGTGATTAAGCCCGTACTCTCTCTCTCTGAGAGAAGGCCTGTGCCCTGCAGTGCGACATATACCTATAGGTTACATAAAAATAAAAATTCTGTCCAGTTTGTTCTCTTCATTCTTCTCCAGCACAAAATATTCATAATTAACAATAATATCTACTCACAATCTATAAACCAATTGTAAATTTAACTGTTTATTCGAATACCTAGAAAACACAAAATTATTTGCATTTCATGTGCCCAATTGTTAACGTTAATCAAATTAATACAGGCCACCGCAAACTCCAATACCTAGAAGGGTCAAAGTAAATGAACACCCCTAAATCAAAAGCCCTTTATTCCTCTGATAGTAGATAGAGCACCTATTCCAACATCCCACTAAGTCTACACGTCATTCAAAGTGAAATAGGTCTAAGTGTAACACCTGGGTTGGCGGGCTACAACCTTGTCACAGTGAGTGACCTAGGGCGAGATTAGAACGGAGCGGAATTATGTCACTTGAGAAGGCTGCTCTTACGGTGACGATTACAGAACCATATACATTAACGCAACGATACAAACTAAAATAAACCCTAAATACATCAGGGTCTTAGAGACCACAATAGTAGCGCAAAAAATGTCCGGCCATGTGCAGTCAATGAGCGGCCGACGAGCAAGAAATGAGAACAGCCTTTATTGCACTTATTTAACTGCAAAACAATAAGATAATAATTTATTTTATTTTATTTATTTTATTTAGGACACAAATAGTCAAACAGGAAAAAATAAAAAGTATATGTAAACAAAAATAGACCTGGAGGTCCCTTAAGTAAACAAAATTATAATATTATAAGCATGCGATCTTAACCAGTTTTGATTACAGTAAAATAAAAGTATAAGTATGAGCCATTTTAACTTAATAATAAAATAATAATAATATTCAAAAGAATCCTTAGTATTAACAAAGGATTATTTTTAGATTCAAATCCTGAGGCCGACACGTCGCCGTCGCCAGTTCATAGTAACATACTGTGAACCTGCAAGCGCAACGATACAAACTAAAATAATCCTTAAATACTGACTAAAATAACGAAAAGGTTGACATTACACTGTACTGCTTTTGAGGCTAAAAATAATCCTCTACTGAGAATACACGCTGAAATCTGGGTGGTTTGAAAGTTTATGTAATTAGTAATTAGAAATGGCATCGAATAAGACTGTTATTTTTAAGTATAGAGGAAAATAAAAAAATATTTCAGAGGTTTTGTTTCGAGTTGAGAAATATTGTTTCATAAATACGCGAACAATTATAACCAGCTCTTCGCCTAGAAGAACAATAACCAGTGGCTCAGCGGCACGCAAGAAGGTCTCTGTCTGGCTACTAATGGTTATACAGTTTCGAGTTTGCGACGAGATATATTGGAATGTTCCATATAAAAAAAACGGCCAAGTGCGTGTCGGGCCACGCGCATTGTAAGGTTCCGTAGAAAGAGGTTTTTTTTCTGCTTTACAGAACTAACAACTTCATCGAAATCATGGTTTTTCTACGAAATTTTACTTTTATTAGTTGGTTGCCTATTACTCCTTAACTAGTAAAGCCTGCTTAGCTGTGATAGTTTTCCTTTTAATTTCATTATAGGTATGTGCTACTACCCTAAATTTTTTCAAGTTTCTACAATCAACCGTTTACCCAGCAATGGGGGGGGGGACGCCCTACTTGGACAAAAAATTTGCGCTTTAAAGCTTAATATTTCGCAAACGGAACCCTAAATAGTAAAAATGGTCTTCCTGCACCCACAGTATTTAAACGACCAATCCAACGATACCCCACATGATGGGGTAGACGAGAAAAAAAATCATCCCCACTTTTCATGTTAGGGGAGGTACAGTACAAATAATAATTTCCAGCATTTTATTATTTTACTTTGTCGGCGTGATAAATATATACACCAAATTACAGCTTTCTAGTACCATCGGTCTTTGTGCTAGACCGCGGACGGACAGACAGACAGACAGACGGACATGGCGAAACTATAAGGGTTCCTTGTCAGACTAAGGAACCCTAAAAACAATCTAGCGTATTTGATTGCTATTTTTAAGGTACTTTCAGTTTGCTATAGCTTTCAAACCACCCAAAATTGGTTTGGTGTTACATCATGGTAATTTTACAGGAGAGAGAAAATAAAAAATAACGGTGAAAAAAATGCTTCACATATTTTTTCTTTTAAGATAAGTATACTAGAAGAAGAAGAAGAAAGACATTTATTACACCAACAAGATACATCACTGAAACAAAACTACTACTAAACATGTAACGAGTTTTAAAAAATAATGTTCAACTTTAAATTCAATATCTTTGGCAGGTTAGCAGTTAGGATGGCTTATACTATAAAAAAACCTGCATCTTTTCAGGCTTTTCCAGTAAAAAAAAATCAAATTGTATGTACTAATAATTAAGTTGGATTACAACAAATAAAATAATTGCAGCATAATATATTAATACATAAAAAAATATTTTAAGACAAAAAATTAAGTAGCACCATTGTCTTTTGCAGTATATTTTATTAAAAAAAAACTGTGGAGCCTGTCAAAAAAGGTAGTAAAAGCTAGTTTTTTTTGGGTTTGCGGAAACGAAATATACAGATTGAAAAAGCTTGAAAAACTGGGTACCTAAGTAAGACTGCATTCGAAGTCCATTTTTACTAAAAGTGGCTTTTACGACATTTCATCCGCAGGGGTCGATATTGCTCTAGGTGATTTAGGAGAAGATAATCTGTCTGAAAGTAATTAAAGGACTGAGTTTGTTTAAGAAATTCAAATCTCTATACATACTTACTGTGAACCATGCTGATATTGCAATATGTCGCTGATTAAATTATGATAATGCACGTACAGCGCGGTACATACAGGGGTGACTTATGAGCACAAGATACACAAACTACCGCAAGGGGTTACTCGCGGTACTGAGTTGGTAATCATAAGCAGCCTATAATATGTCCCACTGCAGGGCACACGTCTTCTCTCAGAGAGAGAGTATGGGCGTCACCACGCGTGCCCACCGCGGATTGGCGATTTTAAGCGCTGAGGTACGTGAATAGCTTTCCCCACCATGTTTTCCTTTACCGCTAGCGAGTGGTATTGCTACTATAACTTCATAAATGTCCATAACTTAGAAAACAAAGTCACAGGTACATGCCCGCACTAAGAATCGGACCTAGGTCTCCCGCTTCTGAGTCCAATGTTCTACCCACTAGGGTACCACCTAGTTGGTAATGCTGATGAAGAAATAATCTGGCATTTTTACGCGAATTGGGCATTTTACGGATTGGTAACTTTGAGAACTGAACCTCTTGCGAATTTGGCATTTTACGAATTGGTCATTTAGCTAACTGGATTTTTGAGAACGCTTGGCATTTTGTGAACTGGAAATTCTCTAGCTTCATCAAATCGGAACGTACAAAATCTGTCTATTTTCGTCCTTTTGCGAAGCGCCGAGGTAAATTGCCCACGGAATCTATTTCGATTTGGTCCACTATGCACCAGAGGCCTATTTCATAGAACTACCAATTCATTCAAAACTCTGAGAGAGTACCTAGGTTGATCCTGCCTGCTTAGTAGTTAAAGCTCAGCAGTCGGGTTGTTGGGGTTTTTTATTTCAGTTACTTTTTTTATTAAAAGAATAATAAAGAGCTAGAATGCCCTCAAACCTGAACGTGATATGAAGCTGACAAGCAAGGTCAAAGGCCGGATATCCCAGCTCGTTCAAGCGTATGATTTGATACGACAGCATTGCAGCCTACCATTGTACATGGGCTCGTGGATTAGAATGATATCAGCTTCAATATTGTCAAACAGCTAGTAGAGGGCATGCCAGAAAAGTCCCAATGTTATTATTAGCTATCTTAAATGTTACAGCACATCGACATTTACTTGTCAAATCTATTCAGTTGCGATAATTTGCAAGAAAAGTCTAATGTCAAGGTATTTATAATTATGATGATAGGAGAAAGCCAAAAATATGGTTCCATTTGCACACACAAATGGCAAACCTGCTTGCTCTTTCGGGACGATGGTGTCAATTTATGACTTAATTCTCTTCATCATTGAAGATTGACTGACCTTCCCAAAAGCTTGACAATTCAATACGTGTATCGAATTACTTTATTTTTTCTAATTTTGGTAAATTTAAAAATAAGTACAATTTTTCCTTGATCACAGAAACATACTGGATTATAACCATACTTTTTCCTCATATTTGAAGTGAGACTAGAGCTAGTTTAAATCACTGGGTAAAATGGTGTGACTGAGGGCTATAGGGATTTTATTTATTTTATCTCTAGTGCGAATTTATGTCTCTAGAATATTTATGGGTATTTTAAATCTTAATTTAAGAATGATCATCATCATTAATGGCCTTTAAATTTGTTGCAGATTTTTGCTCGTGTTTTTTGAGTTTTAAGCTTGTGACAAAAAAAATCTATTGACTGGAGAGGGAGGCGACTGTCCGTCCGCATACTTGGCATTCGTATGCGGCAACTCGGCATGCCAGACAAGCAAGGACGACAGCAAGCCCTTGCTTGTCGGCCTGTGCGTGCATTTCCCTTTTGCGCATTTAACAGTCAGATGCGGGAACAAGGTCTGAATTTCTTTTACCTCAGAGCTGTCTTTGAATTTAAGAAAAGAACTTTATTTGATGTTTGTGGTTCCCATTTTACCTGGTGCTTATGACATATTCTCATTAGATTTTTAGTGTTTTTTTTTAATGAAATAAACATTTTTTTTAATACTAGTAGAATTGGAATTAAGGCCAGTTTAACGTATGAATTCTTGGTGGTAGCCTCTGTTAATTAAGGACCGAATTTGAAAATACTTAATTTGGAATTTTTTGTCCACTTTTTCTCAAAAACAATCTCAATTTTGAAACAGGCACCTAATTTAACTTGTAACGTTCACTAAATCAGTTTCCTTGTTACTTCGAATAAAAATATTCAGATTATTTATTTTTATTGAAGGTATATTTTACATCAATGAACTTAAACTTCTCACGTGGTTCGTATCAGATGAATCTTGATGTAAATAACAGAATTAATAAAAATGTAAAGGACTTCAATATTGTGGTCTTATTTCGGTGATAAAAAGAAAATTTCGATGAAATACAGAACAAAAACAGGAAAATAGATAATTCACAAGTAATTTTATCAGTACCTAGTGGTATTTCATGAAAAAAAGGTGAAGAAGTAATAATGACAATCCGAAAGATAGAAACATGGGGGTCGTCATTTAAAATTTTGAGTTTAATATGATAAACAGGGGCCCGTTTTCCGCAGTGAGAATTTCACTATGTAAATACTTAAGTAACGTTCCGTCAGGCTCTTTTCTGAAAAAATCGAAGAGACAGCAGCGTAATTAAGTATTTACTTAAAGATATTCTAAATTCAGAAACTGCCCAAGAATTAAAGAAAATAGCAGAAAATACCGTTACAGACTATATTAGCTCTGCGGCACTCATCGACCAATAATAGCACTATTATGGGACAATAAAGCATCGTCATATTGATTGTAGGTTACGAGTCCAGTGTGCACGCTGATTGATTGCTGTATTTGGTTTGTATACTAGGATTACTGAATTACAATGGCGGTTCCCATGCCGCAGATATGAAATAAGTGCTGTGGTTGCAAAATCATGCCCAGCACGTACAGTTGAGAGACAAACACAAATAATTTTCATTTCATTTCATAAACTCACGCCTGTATCCCAGAGGGGTAGGCAGAGACCAGGGAGTGCCACTTGCTACACAAATAATTTATTGGATAAAAAAATACGGTCTTACGCTAACAGTCCATTAATATCCTACAGGGTGACTTTTAATTCATTCACCGTATTTTAAAGGGATATTCTAACCATGATGTAGACATGCATGGTGATAGTTTCGAAAAAAAAAATACGCGTCAAAAATTCTGTTATTTTTTTGCTACCCAAAATTAATTTACTTAAACTTAAATAAAACAATATCAGGACGAAAAGTAATAAAATCCTACAAAAGGTACGTTTTGAGCGTACCAATTGTGGACGAAACAATTGTGGATGTATTATAATTTTTTTTTTACTTATAATTATTAAGTTATGTTTTTAAAAATTGTAATAACTAGTAATTGACTAATAGAAGTAACTTCAAAATTGTAATAACTAGTAATTGACTAAAAGAGATACATTTTCCGAGATATTTTGTAATTTATGAAAATATTATTTTGATTAGTTGATTAGCGGATTAGTAAGTTGAAGTGGCAGTGGGCGGGGCACATAGCACGCAGAACTGATGGCCGATGGGGCCGAAAAGTTCTCGAATGGAGACCACATATCGGCAAGCGCAGCGTGGGACGACCAGCCACAAGATGGACAGATGACGTCATTCAAGTGGCAGGAAGACGCTGGATGCAGGCCGCTTCCAACCGGTCTTTTTGGAAATCCATGGAGGAGGCCTATGTCCAGCAGTGGACTTCTTGTGGCTGAATGATGAATGATGATGATTATTTTGAGCGTGTAATGTTCGTCGCCGGCCAACTCTATTGCTTACGCACATCGGACGCATTTTGTACATACATGCGTAAAATATTAGACAACATTTTTCAACGTTACGGTGCTTCATGCCACTTCGAATTTAGATTCAAAGTTTGGAGACAAAGGTCGGCAATCAGGAATATTTACGAATACGTTGTAACATTACTGATAAGTCCTTAATAATACTGTTTTTCATAATGAAAAGAACATTCCTCAAAATACGGTGAACGAATTCAAAGTCACCCTGTATTAACTGTTGGCCAAGGTCCATATAAAAAAGAAACAACTGACAGCGGTTAATAATAGACAAACAGACTGTTAGCGTACGAGAAACTGGCGGTAAAGCATGCCGACACCGTCGAAAAGACACATCGTGGAAAAAAAAACTTTTAATCAGGTTCTTAGTTTAAGTAGTGAGTGGTACTTTGTCTCGACATATAACGTTCTCAACTCATAGTTACCTAGATCAATCTAGAAAATACTGTGCTAAAGAAGAAGCCGGTGTTTATACCACACGTTTCTAGCCTTGTAACTTGTTTTTGGACGAAGAAACTTTATTTTAGGTAAGGGTAAGGGTTATTTAAATAAAAACTTTTTATCTGTTTATCTTATCTTTTTTTAAAATCCATGAATGGACTGGTTTTTATAAGAAGGCGACAGTTGGTAACGTCGTAAGAAGCTCAAGACGTTGTTGCAAACTGGACTCATTTAGTCATAAGCCAACAAGTTCAAACCAATTTAGTGTCGTATATAAATTTAACCAACGTAGGGTAGCGAACTCTCTAAATGTAATGTTATGTATTTATTTATTTCAGGAAATGCCCATTATATAGAGTTAGTAACAATGGTGACTTATGCTGTGTTAGTAATAATATAATGTTAGTAACATACAATAAAGTTTAATTTACATTAATCTGTAGAATTCTAAAGTACCCGGTCGGGCCACCATAACAATGGTTTTTAATTGGTTTTCTTAAGGACAAGATTCGTATCTGACATTTCAGAGCGGTGATGGGGCATCGGTTGTACGCTAGACTCACATTCGTGAGGTCCTGAGTTCGATTCGGAAATGTACTTCGTTTTGTAAGTCACGTAGGTACATTTGGAATTTATAGCAGCAGTACCACTCGCTCACTGTGAAGCAACACGTAAAAAAAGTGGAGTTTCTTTGTTAGCTTCTTCTCGACATAATTCATTGGTTCTGATGTTATGATAATGATCACGTCCGAAATACTCTAGCTTAAAAGCGGTGGTAGCCTAGCAGGTAGAATATTGGGCTCGGGAGCAATTGACCCAGGTTCGATTCCCATCGCAGGCATGTACCTTTGACTTTGTTTTCTAAGTTATGTACATTTGTGAAGTTACAGTAGCACTATCACTCGCTAGCGCTGAAGGAAAACATCGTGAGGAAACCTGGGTGTCTAAGCTACTCACATACCTCAGCGCTTGAAATCGCCCATCCGCGGTAGGCATGCGCGGTGATTAAGATTTTTCCCTGTGCCGATGACCTTGAGCGTTTGACACAGGTGTGCAGCACTTCAACATTTCACCGCTAGATGACACGACTGAATTAATTCCTAGTAGTAATCTCCATAGAAAGACGCGCGCGCGGCCGCACACACACAGTCTCATTCCCTTCGCGTAAGCACACGCCGCCAAACGCACACATAATTATATAGCCGAATTTCGAACGCGTCGAGCGAGCCGAGCGGTTTCTACTTTTCTAGCCGGCTCGCCAGCCCGCCCGCGTACGCGTAGATTGAATAGACTTCAATCTAATGCTTTCTTGTATAGCATGCGCCATTACAAACAAAAAAGATAAAGGTAGGTACATCTCTTCAAAACTTATCTATGCTTTGTAGAAAGAATAGCTTTCAAACAAAAATCACATGTTTAGTACGTATTTGTTTACCTACCTACTTACGAAATAGTACATGTTTTTTCACAACAGGTTTTTATGTCAAAAAGTGAAAAAAAATCATCTTATCTTTTTTCAATAAAGTGAATTTGACTTTGATTTCACATGGATGTATTTCGGGACTCAGTGGCAAAATTGGAACGTAGGAAGCGACTTCCCCATATGAAATAAAAAATATATTTCAAATTCCAATTCCATGGAAAGTAGAAATTACGACCATTTTAATTGTTATCCGGATTTTACGTCGTTAGGGTTGTCACGCTCTCAGATAGTAATTTATAATCCGGATCTGATTTGATTTTGAAAAAAATATGTAAATACCTGGTGCCATTATTATTGATATATTAATTAAAATACTAACATGATATACATCGCATATAACAACTTTATGTACACGGTGTGACGTGAAGAATGTATATACCTACATAAAGTTGATCAGCGAAAAACAGCTAGATAAAATTGTTGTCCCATTTTGATGTTACTAACTTGAAATTTTCTATACGATTAGTTTTTTTGCTAAAACTGACGGAGAAAATCGAAAACTTGGAGAAGCTTCTTTTTTTTTCAACGGCTTGGGATAATGGTAACACTTAGGGGTGGTATTTTAAAACAACATAAACTCGTTGCATAAACCCTAGATGGGACGGTGACGTCAACAAATTTTTATGGCAAATTTAATAGTGCCGATTGAAAAGTAAACTTGCTTAAATTTTCAACCAACACCTAATGCAGGTTTTGCCACCGGGCCCCGCTGGTCTAGCGGCTGGACTAATATTGTATCAACTTTATAGTCACACAGCATTTGAATGCTAAAATAACTGGACGTGCGAAAATTCTTGAATTTTTGGTTGTTCTAATTTCGGTCTTATCAGGTGCTAAAAGATTTTCAAGTTCCACATATGGTATAAACTTGGAATTTTCCATCCTTACAGGGTGATCCCTCAATCCGATAAGAAAAATCTGACTTGGAAAATCCGCTCTTTACAGCTTTTTTGTCAAAGCCTGAGAAAACGGTAACATTACGGGGTAGTCTTGTCGAACAAATGTTGAATAAGACCTTGGGTTGGATGACAACGTTAACTTACTTTTTACAAAATGGCGTAAGTCGAATTTCAAGCTGGCTCCTAAAAATTTAAAAATTCTGATTTTTATCTCTGGCTCCGTTTTTGTATGAAAATTAGTATTGGAGGTTTTTGTGGTTACTGATGACTACTCTGCGCCATGTTTATAAGCTGTTTTCGAGGGTCCTCACGAATCGTCTTGAACGTAGGTTTGATGACTTCCAGCCTCCCAAACAAGCCGGTTTCCGAAAGGGCTTTAGTACCATAGACCACATCCACACGTTGCGGCAAATTATACAGAAGACTGAGGAGTATAATTTGCCATTATGCTTTGCGTTTGTGGACTATGAGAAAGCCTTCGATTCGATCGAGTTATGGACAGTGCTCAAGTCTCTCCAGCGTTGCCGTATTGACTATCGGTATATCGAGGTGCTGGCTGAAATGCTTGTACAACAGTCCACTATGACCACAGAACCACTATGTCGGTCCGAGTACAGGAACAGAGTTCGGAGGCAATTCCATTGAAAAAGGGCGTAAGACAGGGAGACGTTATCTCTCCAAAAATGTTCACAAACGGACTGGAATATACCTTCAAGCTTCTGGAATGTCAGGGACGCGGCATCAATATCAATGGCGAGTACATCACTCACCTTCGATTTGCCGACGATATAGTAGTCATGGCAGAAACGATGGAAGACCTCGGCATAATGCTCGAAGACCTCAGTCGAGTTTCCCAACGGGTGGGCCTTGAAATGAACATGGACAAAACAAAGGTCACATCGAATACTCGTTTCGTGCCCACCCCAATAACATTGGGGAACTCGACTCTCGAAGTTGTAGACGAATACGTCTACTCAGGACAAACAGTCCAACTAGGCCCGTCCAACTTTGTGAAAGAGGTCAATCGTCGAATCCAACTCGGCTGGGCAGCATTCGGGAAACTTAGAAAAGTCCTTTCGTCTAATATACCTCAATCGCTCAAGACAAAATTATACAACCAGTGATGACTTATGGCACTGAAACGTGGTCTCTCACTATGGGCCTCATAAGAAAGCTCAAGGTCACGCAACTAGCTATGGAAAGGCCTATGCTTTCTCTACGATATCGAATCAGAAATGATGAGATTCGTAGATGAACGAAAGTCGTCTACATGGCCGAAAAGTTCTCGAATGAAGACCACATATCGGCAAGCGCAGCGTAGGACGACCAGCCGACAGATGACCTCATCCAAGTGCCAGGAAGACGCTGGATGAAATCCGCTTCCAACCGGTCTTTTTGGAAATGCATGGAGGAGGCCTATATCCAGCAGTGGACTTCTTGTGTTTCCATGACTCAAGAGGTTTATTTACAAAAGCTGTTGAAAATCTTTAAATATAGTGTAAAAATACAGAGGATTATAAATATTTTAAAAGAGTGGTAATTTTGATAAATTTGAAGCTTGGATTAAGATTTTGGCTCAAAATCTTTGAATTTAAATCATCGACTTTACGCAATTTTTTATTTTATTTTACACTACGCGCATTCATTGAAGCGGTTTTAAAAGGGTGAATATGTGTCATCGCTTCCGTGCCTGTGTGGCCACATAGTCCATTAAGCGAATCTGACAGGAGTATTTTTTTTCTATGGTATAACACAAACAAAATAATAAAAATTTTAAGAACAAAAGCAAAATAATTTATTTTTTACAGAAGAAAAAAAAAACATTTCAAAATGGATATTGACCAAAGAAATAAAACAAAAATTATGAAAATGGATAAAGACTTCGTTGCTAAGGATGATGGCAAAAGAGCTACAAATGGATTTGAGTGCTTATTTGGCCTGCATCCTTGTTTCAGCACAAAGACTGATAAATATAATTATTAATAAACAGTGCCGCCTCGTCTTAACTTATATTGGTATATTATAACAGATTAATCTGTTCATAATCGTATTAATAGTGTAATTCATACCATTTCTATTATTTCATTCCAATAGCACAGAAAACATACAGCATTTAAGTGATTTTTGTCATTAAAGCTGATAGTTAAAAACTATCCATACCATAGTACAGGGAATTCTAGTTTGATTGCGTTGTGTGGACGTTATTATTATTATTATAATTTTGGATCTCCCCACCGACGAATATTTTCAAGATACATTAAACTATTCATTGTGACACTTAAATAAAAATATGTAATATCGGTAAACCAGGAACGCAGATTTTTATTTAATCTATTGTGTGATACAGTACTTCTATTTCTATTTGGTTACTTTTTGTTACACTTTTCCTTTTTGTTAAGGTTTCAGTTGTTTTTTTTTTGTTACGTGTACAAAAAACCTAACTACTTTCTTTTGTTGTCATTATGATTACGGAACCCAAAAAATATTATGAGCGTTAAATTATATATTTAAATTACGTTGTACCTAAAATGATTCGATGCTCATTTTAGGTACAAATCATGAATAAAAAAACCCGGATTTTGTGACAACCCTAGCAAAAACAATTGAATAGGATCAACATACATGTCATGGAAGTGTGATTTATATTACATGTAGGGAAGGTAAAGAGCATAATTATTGCAGTGTAGATAACTTATCCCAATACGGCGGAATTTCGAGAAAATAAAAAAACTAAAAACAAGTACAAATGTATATAAATTATAATTGCTTTAAAATTTTTAGCATTACGCCATTGATTCTTCTAACAATACTTCCGCATGTACAATAAAATGCGTGATAAAAATATACAGCGTTTTATTTTATTTAAAACAGAAAAACATGTCAGGCAGATAGAAAAAAAATTTACAGACGAAATCTACACAGATTCGTTTATGAATCAAGTATTATTCGTAACGCCAATCGAAGTTATTATTTACCAACACATTATTTACCGCCTATGTACCCTACAATCTAACGAGGAGGCGAAGTGCGAGCGCGAGGACTGAAACAAAACTCCATCAAACTAAAATGAACCTTAAATGCTAGGTATTAGAGACTACAATACTCGAGCAGAAAGTCTGGCCGCGTGCGGCCGACCTAATCGCGACAATAAATGGATTATAATACATAGGTAGTTAGGTTTCATTTTTAGTGAACCTCGCTTTTACCGTGATTTAGGCACAAATAATAGAACGATATTTCGCTTAGATTCATAATGTTACAATAGCTCGGATGGGAAGAGGCGTCCCTTGAGCGACAGAGAGCTTTTGGTTCGAATAATGATTATAATAAATGATCGGTTTCCTTTTTACTTTTCTTCTTTTTATTTTCTTTTTTAGTTATTTACTTAAATAAAAAAATACAGGAAATGGGAATTTACATTTTATGTTTTTCTAACGATTGAAGCTCGATCACTACTACAAAAATCAGTCCCCGTGCGTTGGTCTTGCAAAAACTCGAAAATGTCTCCACCGATTGGACTAATAGGTATATAATATTTTTTGTTTTGTTCGGACATGGGACGTGGGGCGAGGGCGCGGAAAAGACCCATCCCTTCAGGATCCTGTTTCATAGAACTACAATTCATTGTGACTATGACCGAAAGCCGATTAACCCACAGATAAACAAATAGACTCTGCTGCGCAGTGTACCTCGAATTGTCATAATAAACTACGAAATTATAGTTTTATGAAACTTGACCCAGTACATTTTGTACGAAAGTGAATTGGAAAGATGCGGCGTCTTTTTCGGTCCCTCACCCCACGTCCTTGGGCTACAATCGGTAATTTTGTATGAGAATTGCTACTTTGAATTAATTTCACTATATGGCGCTCGAGGTGAACTTTGGAAGGTTGATTTATGATTGATGAATCGCTTATGAAAAGTTACAATCAAATCAATGGTGATGCGAAGAGCGCCTGGTCACAGACAACATGCAACGAGTAGCTGGGCTTTTCCTCGTAAGGCGTAATGTGATAAATTGATGAAAACGTTTTTTCTGAATGAGTAACTATTGTTCCTGTTAGTTTTAAACATGAACATACAATATTTTGATATTGCCCGTAAGACTGTATAAGCTTAAACGTAATCCACTGCGCATTTAAAATGGCACATAAATTATTAGGTTTGTTTTAAGCATTCTTACGGAATATATTTACTCATAGAAGGCGTAAGGTTATGACAGTTGTCATACATGCCATAGGGAATCGAGGAGTTAAATTATATCATATATTAATTTCAAAGGTCTGCCATTTTCCTAGAGGATGTCACAAGCGATTCAAAAGCGTCTTCCAGCCAGTTCCAGCACACTGTAGCCCCTTAAGCCCTTACTATCTCTCTGACAGAAGGCCTGTGCCCTACAGTGGGAAGTAATAGGCTTCTTATAATGACTCTAGCTTCCGTTTCTTGATATCGTTTGAGACATCTATGTTCTTCTTCGTCATCGTATGCAGAACGGTAGAGTTTTATTTAGTAATTTATTGGAACCCTTTGTGCACGGGTCTGACTCGCACTTGGCCGGTTTTTACTTTTTACATTATTTTATAATACCGCGGTCGAAGCGTAGCGGTAGAACGCCAGCCTCACATTCGGGAGGTCGTGGGTTCGAATCCCGTCATAGACCCATGACTTTGTTTTCCTTGAGAAGCTGTTCACATATCTCAGCGCTTCAGTGTCATAATCTAACAGGTTAAAAGTTGCATAGTTTAAACACTGACGTAAGTCCCTGACTCGTAAACTAGGGCAACTTGTATCTGTGGAGTTACAGACCTTGAGAATCCAAAAAATTCTAAGCGTTCAGCGGTACACCCACATCCAAAACGCTTCTACAAGAAAAATCTTGCAGAAAGGGAAGTTTTCTTAAATGACGTAACGTGAACGAGGATACCCGAAGCCGGCGTGCGTGCACGCAACGACTAGTGAATGTTGAGGAAGCGAAAGTGATCCGTCTGGACCGTGGCAAGTGGCAGTGCCTGGTCTCTGCCTACCCCACTGGGATACAGGCGTGAGTTTATGTATGTATGTATGTGAACGGGGAACGAGAGAGAGCAGATTATTTGACTACCTATATAGGAGTATCCAAATGCTGCTCCTACTACACCATTAGTTCAAATTACTGCCAGCCAAAAGCAGCAAATTTCAGTTTAAACAATGCTGAATATATTAACGGAATATAGGTAGGCTTGGTGTACTTTGAAGTCGTAAATGCAACTGAAATATGGGGTTGTATTTTGAAGTTGTAAATAAAATTAATAGGCACTTCATTCACTTTGTTATTCTCTGTCTCTCTCTTCCCAGCTTAAGTCCGACATGGCGGTGAGGTTAGTTTTCTATATTTTCTCTCCACTTCACCCTATTTAGGAGGACCTCATTTATATACGTTTCTGTATATACGTCAAATATAAACAGATTACTTTGAGATTTTTATATGTGTTTAATAATAGTCCACATAATAATGCCGTAACAAGAAATAAAAAAGTATGTTATTTATTGAATTTACAGCATAAAACTTGTTATGTTATGACGTAAAGTTCCAGCTAAGCAGAATAATTGATTTTACAAAACACTGCAAACAGTTTGTAAAGAAAAAGGTAGGCTGCACGTTGTGAGATTGTTATGATAAAACACAGCATCTACAATTACCTGACATAAAAAAACACCGAGCTTGCTATGGCAAAACACAGTATCTATAGAAGCAGTCTTAACTATGGCTAATGTCCATATTATTAAGACGTTTTCAATATTTTTTGACGGCATACCATGTAGAAAAGAAATCAGAAGAAATCAATAATTTATTTCAACGTAAAGAATTTACATTCTGTTTGCTGAATGTCAATGTATTATGTTAGCCGCTGCCTTCGGAGCGGCTCAAAGGGCGAAAGGGCGAAGAATCAAATTATTCATGTTACCATACAACACTGTATCCATAGATATAGTATTTTTTGTATCTATAGATATAGTGTTTTGTATCTATAGATATAGATATAGTGACTCAAAATTACCGAGTCACGACTAAGTCAAGCTATATTTTTTATTGTGGACATCGTAAACTCTCGGATGTCAGTTTATGTGGTCATGAAATTCTTTACGACCTATGTGTTTATGAAGCTCTTAAGTGATAAAAGCATAACTGCTTTAAGTACGCGCGTACTGTGTAGGTCGATTTGGATTTGGAGTTATTTTGAGTACCTACGAAATGCCAATAGGTTTACTTATTGCGATATTTCGAATTACTTCTATGACATGGGCTGAGAACAATATAAATCTTACTAAACATTTTTGCTCTACCGTCTGTATCAACAATCCCCTTTCGATATCATAATGCTGTTCATGTCATCCCGACAAAGCGGTGGTAGCGGAACGGTGGAACGCCAGCTTCTCATTCGGGAGGTCGTGCGTTCGAATCCCGGCATGTACCAATGACTTTGTTTTCTAAGTTACGTACATTTATGAAGTGGTAGTAGCAATGCCACTCACTAACTGTGAAGGAAAACATCGTGAGGAAACCCCAGGGTCTGAGGTAATTACATACCTGAGCGCTTGCAACGAACAATGGCCCAACTATAAGGTTAAGTGCGCAAATCTCAGGTCTAACTAGAACTAGGTATGTCATCCCGACGCATTCTAAAAACTGCAGGGCTATATGTCAGAATACACATATACAAAAATATTTATTTAGTCCTTTAATAGCAACATCGTTCGCTCTTTTCGACACATAACTCTTAATAACTTGAAAGCGTACCAGATCCTAACAATGTTCATAGAAAAGTGGCAAAAAATTTATTTCACAGCGAATTTTGAGCCCGACTTAGAAATGAAATACCCAATATCTTTAAATTACTATGTTAATACTCTAGCACTTTGGGCATGCTTTGAAAAAGTATTCTAGAGGTAAACAAACCATTGATAAAAATAAGTATTTCGAAGATAAAGATGTCTGAAATTAAAGATTCTAGGTAATAGAAGAAGAATGTAAAAAATTTGAAAAGACTGATTTTGGAGTTGTTCTATTTTTTTCTCCTTTCTTTGACATGCTTAAAATGGTACCTTTTTTATGTTATAACGGCAACGCAATTACTGCGCTTGAATTGAATGTGTACTTTTTAACTTCGACTGTGAAATGTTTTTTTTATCCTATATTCGGCCCACTGCAAGGCACAGGCCTTCTCTCGGAGAGAGAGTATGGGCATAAACACCACGCGTGCCCACGTGAGCGTCTGAGGTGTTCACATACCTTTGCGCTTGAAAGTGCCAATCTGCGGTGGGTACACGTTGTAATTAAGCCCATACTCTATCTCTCTCTCTCTGAGAGAAGGCTTGTGCCTCTCAGTGAGGCATATAAAGGCTACATAAAAAAAAAACATTATTTATTCAAAGCTCGTATGACTGTCGAAATAGTTCTAGCAATTTGTTTGTTCACAAAGCACAAAGGTATTTAAAGATGGACGATCGTATCTAGTGTAGTGCAACTTTAAGTTGAAAACTCTGTTAATTAAGCAAACCTGTTTTGAAAAGAATAAATGTGGAGTTCCTTGGTTAGCTTCTACTCCGCATAATCTATTAATTGTGAAACTAACAGCTTTCACGTTCATAACTTAAGAACCTAAACATTTTGTTTTTATAGTGAATGACTTTGACTTTGCTCAAACTTCAATGAAGTATGCGTGAGGAACCCTGTGATTTTTCTCATCTTCGTTAAATAAAAAAAATAAAAAAAATAAATTTTTTTATTAAAAATCAAAACACTACAGATGTGAACAATTGCAACTCCCACACTAGGCACAGCCTGTGTCGTGGGAGTCGGGTAGGATACGCAGAATCATAATTAGCACCGGTTGACTGAACGAAAGAATATCGGGTTTCGAGTCATAGATGTAAACAAGAACAGTGCTTCTATGGACTCGCGGGCTGCCGCACTAGGCCGAGCCTATGTCTGTAAATCTGATTTACATTTACCAAACTTTTAGTTGAAACTCAGAATGCTTACCAAGTTCCATCCAAGTACACTAGCGAAATTCGCTGAAGCAAGTCATAGCAGTAATTGTTTGTTTGAAGCTCGTACTACCGAAATAGTTCGAGCAATTTATTTGTTCACTTAGCTCGAAGTTCACTCTAATTTGCCTGAGGATCTGTGAACAATATATTCATTGTTATTGGTCTAAATAAGATAATTATGAAGGTGAGGCTGGCCGAGAAAAGGAGATGTGGTTTGCCTTGGGAAATGTTTGTGTCCAGCAGTGGACGATTGTAAACTGATGGGTTGGCGTTAGAATCTCTTGATTCTGATAAGTCTTCTATGCAATTGATAGACGTTGTGGTTTTCAGTACTTTAACAATTTATATACTTAGTACCAAACTAGGTTACCCCGTGCTATCGTAACCAGGCAAACCCACCGACAAGCTGACAATCAATATTTTGTTTGCATATAGACCAAAGCTGAATGAAATGCAATGTATGTATGTATAGATACTTACTTTAATAAACATAACTATCGTATCGATTTGAAACTTTGAGGCGGAGGTACTCATGTTTCCTTACATTGTGAGGAAATATGAGTGCCCAAGGTGTTCACATACCCTAGCGCTTGAAATTACCAATCCGCAGCGGGCACGCGCGATTAAGCCCATAATCTCTGTCTGGGAAAAGGCCGGTGCCCTGCAGTGACACTTACCTATATAGGCTGCATTATTATAGGTGTATGTAATTCGGCTGACAGTACAGTAAGCCCAAAGAAGAAGAAGTTCAATCTTTTCTTTCAATCACCTAATCTGCTCTTAATTAATTTAGACACAGCGTCCCATGCTTTCCGGCTTATTTAGTTTATTTACTCGTAATTAGCCACTGAATATTACGAAACTAAATAATATATTTTCGTCTTTTCAGCGCATAACCGACAACAGCGTGTATTTGAAACTATTCTTTAGTATCGTTGTATCGACGCATTGTACGATTTTTTTTAAGTGCAATAAAAGTATCAATAAATAAATAATGCCAGCGTTTTATAAAGATTACAATCTTAAATCGCGATGTTAAGTGTCTGTGTAAAAACCTGCATTGCATCCGATTAGTGCCTGTCTTAACACAGTGTGTGAGTAAACCATCTCCTAAACTGTATACATGGCTCAAGACAGTCTTTACTAGCGCTCCATTGTTATCTGCGTTCACACTTGGTTTGCTTCGCAGTTTATTCATGCAGGCTCTGCTATATGGTGCGGTATGGTCCGACGATCCGATCCCTTTATAAAAAAATATATTATCTTATTCAAACCGATATATAACTGCTGTAATAAGAACCCCGCCTGCAGGGGTAGATAACGGGGAAATGATTTTACGTTTAAGGGGTTTAAAGTGGAACTGGATGGCTTACTTAGCTAGGTGGACTAACTATAAGTGAACAAAGGTAACATCGGAATGGCAATCTTAAATGAGGAAACGATTAGTCGGCAGCCCACCAGACAGATGGTCCGACGGTTTAACCCGAGTAGCCACCAAATAGTGTTTGCGAGTGGCACAATAACATTAAAAAAAGCGTAAAGACTCTCAGCCCAACAGTGAGTTCAATGGGCTTATGATTATGAGTTCTTAGCAGTTTTTATTCTATGGTAGATTATTATTCACAAATTAGTGTCTTGTGACAACACTTGCTTAGATGGCTTAGAACCAGCTAATAATATATTTTCCTACCCAAAAAATAATTATATGTGGCAGAGTAGGATAAACAATATAAACAGATTAGAATTTCAAAATTGTCGGCCTAACCCTCATTTTTAATGGGACGAAAATACGAGACAAAAAAAGCAAATACCTTCGGTGTCTAAATGCATTAGCTAGAGTGCATGGAATAATGAACTCAACGCAGACCTCCCGGTTTCTATTTACAAGCCAAAGTTGGCTGAATCTAGGGTTTTTAGTCGAGATTAAAAAGCTTTTATGTTGCTGTTGACGGTGCAAGGATAAATCTGGGCCCTGTAGAGAAGGATTTTGAGTATTAGTTCAAACTAGAGATGGGATACGGACTCAGTAAATATCTGTCGGTGGGTACAAACGCATACCTGTTTTAACTTAGTATTTATCCAGAACTACATGGTAAAAACATTTGTTGGAATTAGTAATTTGGATATGTAAGTTTAAATAAATATATATACTCACGGCTGTGAGTACTCCGAGACCAGGGACTGCCACTTGCCACGATTCTGACAGATCATTTGCGCTTTCTGAACATTCATTAATTGTTGCATGCACGCACGCCTATATCGGGTACTTTTTATCTTGCCCTTTGCTAATAAATCCCCTATTTGGTCGATTTGGTATGTCCACCTGGGACTTTAATTACCGGCTCTTCCACCCACATTGATATGTTTGTTTCGTCAATCTACTGACAATTTTTGTCTATCTGTGAATTTACTTATTAAAATAAAAAATAAAATAGCTTTATTATGCAAACTGAATAACGCATATTAGTTTTTAAATCAATTTTGCTGCTTATTAAAATCAAAAGTATCAATTGGACCAACTGAGGTTAGAGTACCACAAAAGTGATAAGTTAAGAAAGCCGGCCAAGTGCGAGTCGGACTCGCGCATGAAGGGTTCCGTACCATTATCTATACTACATTACACAAAGACTAAATTTGAGAACAGCGCCATCTGTAAAAACCAACAAGAAGCGTTTAAAATTGACATTTAAGGTGACATTTAAAGTGAATGTTACATAAATGGTTGCTAGATGGCGAACGCTGTCTTTAGACAACGTTTGTTGTATGGGAGTCCCCCTAAAATATTTATATTATTCTATTTTTCGTATTTGTTATTATAGGGGCAACAGAAATACATCATCTGTCAAAATTTCAACTACCTAGCTATCACGGTTCATGAGACACAGCCTGTTGACTGCCGAACGGACGGACGGACGGACTGACAGTCTTAGTAGGGAGTAGCGGAGTCTTAGGTCCCTTATCTTTTAGGAACCCTAAAAAGGAATATTCGCGTCGAATTGATAACCTCCCAGATGAAAAGAAAGACAGACAGACAGACAGGCAGGCAGGCAGGCAGGCAGGCAGGCAGGCAGGCAGGCAGGCAGGCAGGCAGGCAGGCAGACAGGCAGGCAGGCAGGCCGGCAGGCAGGCAGGCAGGCAGGAAGGCAGGCAGGCAGGCAGGCAGGCAGTGAAGTCTTAGTAAAGGGATCCTGTTTAGCACTCTTCGGGTACAGAACAGTAAAAACCATAAATTTTTTGCTCTTAATATAAAAATAAACCATTAAAATTTAATAACAATTGAAAGGTCGAAAAAGGTATTAAGTATTATCCGTGCTTTTGGATAAATACATAGCAAAAATGGGTAATTATGGCTGCGCTTGCTGATATGTGGTCTCCATTCGAGAACTTTTCGGCCCCATTGGCCATCAGTTCTGCGTGCTATGTGCCCCGCCCACTGCCACGCCATATGCCATCACGTACATGCACTCTATTCAGCTACATTACAGGCGGCTTTACAACTTTGACTTTGCTCATGAAAATGCTCTATATTATAGGTACTGCACGTTTTTTGGATCCTCTGTATGTGGACCGTTTCTTATTACTATTTGTTGGGTGATATGTCATAATAACAAATATTCTGTGAAAGTAAAAACTAATATTTTAGACAGGGTGTTGCAGAAAGTTCTACTACAACTGAAGGGTAAGCTCCGTACATATAAGTAAAAACAAAATCTATTGCGGCACTAACGTAACGTAACTAATTGTCAAAATACAGAACGACCCAGTTCAACATTTGTGTTGTTAATTTGAGTAAAACATAATTGCTTTATTGACTGAATCGTTGGTCAAGCGGTATCACGTCTGATTGCCCTGAGTACAAATTCCATAAATAATTACTTGGATGAAGTTGTTCGTCAATAAAAAACACCTCCTTTTACGGAACCCTATATTGCGCGTGGCCCGACACGCACCGGATTTTTATTTCTGTGTTGAGGACGCTGTCTGATTGACATGACAGAGTCCGTGGGTTCGATTCACACTGGGAGCCGCCGCACATTTGTACAGATGGCCTCAGTCTGGGTGTGTTTCCATGTTTGTAATGTTCTTGTCTGGTTACCATACCACAAGGTGGAAGGTATATACCTTTGTACCAGAACAAGTTATTGTGTTGTGTGGAAATTATTATCATTTTTCACTTGGCTTCATAAGCATAAGCAGCCTACATCCGTCCCATTGTAGGGCACAGGCTTTCTCTCAGAGAGAGCGTTTGGCTAAATCACCACGCGTGCCCACCGCGGATTGGCGATTTCAAGCACTGAGGTATGTAAACTGCTCAGACACTCAGGCTTCCTCACTATGTTTTCCTTCACTGTTAGCGAGTGGTATTGCTACTATAACTTCACAAATGTACATAACTTAGAAAACAAAGTCATAGGTAGATGCCCGCACTGGGAATAGAACCTGGATCTCCCGCTTCCGAGTCCAATGGTAGCCCACTAGGCTACCACCACATCCACTTTGCTTGCTAACTCTGAAACCGCGAAGCAAATGTCAACTCCTTAAACAGTCGCTAGAGCAAGTATATGTATAAAAAATTAGGTTGGAATATCTGCACTTACAGAATCAGGAATCTGATTAAAGACAGCAGTAAAACTGAAAGGTTCTTAATTCCCATAGAGACAGATTTTCCCAATCAGACGAATGGCTCCCTCCAATCAGTGGCGAAGATTAAAAACCCCGCCCGCACGGGGCATTCCTGTCAGAATAACATTAGAAGCCCCTATTCTAAACGGGCCGTTCCCAAAGAATCAGAAACTAAATAGATAATTAAAAATAAAAAAAAAAATTAACTAAATTTGAGACGGTAAAAAGAGTTTCGTTCTTAACTCAGTTTTGCGTAGCACCAAAAAATCGTAGAGCATGGGCTTAATGACTACGCGTGCCCGCCAAGGATCGGCGATTTCAAGCGTTGAGATTTGTGAATAGCTCAGACACTTAGGTTTCCTCACGATATTTTCCTTCACAGTTAGCAAGTGGTATTGCCACTTTAACCTCACAAATGTACATAACTTCGAAAACAAAGTCATAGGTTCATGCCCGCGCTGGAACTCGAACCTAGGTCTCCCGCCTCCGAGTTCAATGTTCTACCCACTAAGCTACCACTGCTCATTGTTTCCCTTCAAATAGGGTAAATTTCACGCACCACATCAGATAAGAATAGGCCTCGACGCAGGCACCCCGCGCAAGCAAACCGAGATTTACCGCAGCAATAAAGGGGCCGCCACATGTCACCCAGTCACTATAGTCTGGAATCAGAATCACGCTGGTGACTAATGGCACGCGAAATTGTGCCATTCTGTTTACCGCGGGCTGGGGGACGCGGAATAGTCCCCCGGATTGGATTTGGCGGGATTCTTGGAGCTAAATGTTTTGCAAGGTTCTGGGATGATTTTGGAATTGAAAATTGTTGCAACGTGTGGAGTAATAAAAAGAGAGAATAGCTGATCGACCTTAATTAATTTGCTGTTTGTACTTTGTTGTACTTCTACATACAGTACACATACACACACACGCACGCACGCACGCACGCACGCACATACGCACGCACGCACGCACGCATGCACGTAGGCACGCATGCACGCACGCACGCACACACCCGCTCATGCACACACACGCATACACACACATACACACACACACACACACACACACACACACACACACACACACACAAACACAAACACACATACACACGTATTCTCTTACACACGATTCCAAAGAAAAACAAAAATTTCCGCTTTTATTTTTATATATTTTGCCATGCATTCAATTATTTGCCTATCAACCATTTTTAGAGTTCCGTACCCAAAGGGTAAGGGACCCTATTACTAAGGCTCCACTGTCCGTTTGTCTGTCAATCTGTATGTCTGTCTGTCTGTCTATCACCAGGGTGTATCTCGTGAACTGTGATAGCTAGACAGTTGAAATTTTCACAGATGATGACATATGATTGTATTTATGTTGCCGCTTAATAAAAATACTAAAAACAGAATAAAATAAATATTTAAGGGGGATTCCCATGCAACAAACGTAATTTTTTTTCAGTTTTTTACTCGATATTAATAACGTCAACAGGTAGACGCTTGAAATATTCAAATGTTGTATAGTGGTACAAAACCTTACGTGCGCGAGTCCAACTGGCACTTGGACGGCTTTTAAAGCGTTTTCCAGTTAAGGTTTTGTACAAATGTGTTTATAAACATAAAAATTAATTTGTAGGCTTCGGACAAGTGTTACGGGCTTAATTAATTATAACCTATTTACGCAATTAGTGTTTAGAATAAAATAAAGTACAAGCTCAGCTATGATTGATTCTAAGCAGAGTACACGAAAAGTATAATGGGCTCATTACTTATTCCTGCTGAATTTCATAAAAAAATTGATATCACCGTTACTCTAAACTCGAAATTAAACAAACGTTTAGCAGGTTAAATGTTTCTTTGAACTCTGCTAATTGCTTAACATATAGCTATATAGTTAAACATTATATATCTGTAAAAAAATGTTTGCTCTTTGTACATATGTAATTAAGTGTTAGTAATATAAGCTGTCTTCCCAAAATAAAATAAATGAGTAAGTAAATGTCAAGCACATTTTCTTATTCTCATTACTACGTGTGGCGCCGGATTAAGAATAGTGTTACTCCATTTCCTCCCGTGGATGTCGTAGAAGGCGACTAAGGAAATAAATTACCAGGAGACGGGCAGCAGCGTCTTCCTGAGGTTCCAATCGCATACTGCGATCGCCAACCCGCCTGCCAAGCGTGGCGATTATGGCAAAACACCTCATGGTTATAAAAACCATGAGTGAGGCCTATGTCCTGCAGTGGGCGTCAAAAGGCCTGATGATGATGATGATGATGATGAAGAACATTTTCTCACATACCTTTAGCCGCAACAGCGGTTAGGCTAGTCTGCAGTTTAGCTGGGTTTATCGCAAATGAACTTTATTTCGGACACTATCTGAGGCTCAAAACAATCTTAAAATTAGCTGGCTTAACTTGAGTTTATGTTGACATACATCTTTATTCAGTCCTAATAACGACTTATTATTTTTCGTTATTGTTTCCCGCAAGCTGATGAATCTATCACCGAAGTCATTTTCATCAGAAATCAATAATTTATTTTATTAATGTCAATGTACTATTTTAGCCGCCATCTTCGGGGCGTATTTGTAGTGGAGAAAGAGGCAGTGGAAAAAAAATCTCCACTCTGACCATCTTTTCTCAAATCATCTTAAACATAATACGTCACAGCCTATATGATAAGATTCCGTGATTGCCATCAACAACTTTAAAAGCCAAAACATCACTTAATTTTCTTACAAAAGTAGAAAAAAACATTAACGCTGCGTTCACGAGCATAGCGCAGGGGTCAGCCATCACCCGGCTCCACCAAAGTAGTGCAACCGACAAACCCTGAATTCATCCTCTTTTGCCTAATTACAACACAGTAAGTTAGTTCAAAATAAGAAGGTCACGTTATTTAATTCCGCGTCCGCAAAAGCTTTGAAATAATTTCATGCGGGGCGTCAAATATTAAAAATATGCAGTTGAAAGGGGCATCGGGATTCTAGCGCAAATGGCTTAAGGAATTCCAAATTGCTCTTAGCGCGGACTAGAGAGCTGCAAAGCAAGCCGAGAATTGTACATTCTGCCACATGTTAAGACAAATCTCCCACACTTGAATTGCTAAAACTTTTGCTCATAAAAGTCACGTCACGTGGTGGTTGTGTAACATTTGAATAGCGTCGTTATGAAACTACCGTACTGTTTTCGGAACCGGGAAAACGAAGGAATGATCACTGCAGGAAATGGATTTACAAATCAACGATTACTACATTGAATGAATTATAACTCTTTATGTCCTTGCCTGGTTATCAAAGCACATGGTGACCTAGTAGGCAAAACTTAGAGATGCAAGCCTTTCAATGTATTTTGTTTCCTGGGGTGTACAATAAAGTGTTCTAATCTAATATTATCTAGTTTGAGACCACGACAAGTGATTGTGATGTGTGGAAATTATCTAACCAGCCCATAAACAGGGCTCTCAGTTCGGGATAGGCCTCTTCTTTTTCATGCCAACCCATCCGGTATTTTGTCAATCTTGTCCTATGTTTCCCAGTTGCTTTCACAAAGACATCGGCTCGGCTACTGGTCTACCCAATGAACTACTACGACTACTAGGCTGGTGGCTACCTTAGTCCACCGGCCGTTTTGTCTCCTTTTAGTCGGGTTTTCACGGTCTTTGTACGCTCGGACCATGTGCGTATAGTTTTAGTTGATTATGACGACGACGGACCGAGTGCGTCGTCATAATCAACTAAAACTGTACGCACACGGTCTGATATAGTACTAAGACCGTCAAAATATTAAAATTGTTGTGCCTGCAAGGTCCAGTTCGCGGAGATCAATGAGATTGCACGTTCCCGTTGCGAAGACTAACTATAGACAAAATAGCTTCTTTGCACGAGCGAGTAATCTATTTAACTCTTTAAGTGATAGTTTAGACATTGATCCATTTAATTCAAACATAGCCACAAGAGATAAGGCAAGAGATCGTCAAACATCATTTCGGTTCCCTTTCTGATGCGTGAACAAGAAGTATTCTCTCTGGAGATAGGTACCTAGTTATTTAATTTGGTCTAATGGCAGTGGTGAACTTTCTTTTTCTAATTTGCGAACATTCAACGACGCGCCCTCGGTGTTGTAGAGTGTAAGTGTGGTGTAGACTTACTTTAATTTTTTTATTCACTTGCACATGTTTGCCACTTAGTTACTATATGCGGAAACTTATTCTTAGCTTATGTGTAGTTATTCTAAGTCTCTGTCTATTTATTATGTAAGCTGCAAGTTTCCCAAATAAATAATAATAATAAATAATAATAAAAACCCGGCTTTAGCTTTATAATTCATAAGCGTACATTTTCGCCCCTGGTTTTTTGTGGAATTTCCACGTTACGCTTACGAAAATAGATGCATAGCGTGGCCTCCTTCATAGCCGTTTGCGCCACTCTGATTTTCTCTATATTGGCTTCCTTGAGTGTCCATATTTCAGCACCGTAGGTGAGAATGGGCAGTATGCATTGGTTGAAGACCTTCGTCTTTCGGTTTTGCTTCGGTCCACTGCTGGACATAGGCCTCCTCCATGGATTTCCAAAAAGACCGGTTGGAAGCGACTTGCATCCAGCGTCTTCCTGCTACTTGGATGAGGTCATCTGTCCATCTCGGGGCTGGTCGTTCTACGCTGCGCTTGCCGATATGTGGTCTCCATTCGAGAACTTCTCAATAAACAGACGAAAAATGCTGCAAATACTAACTTGTAGCTGTAGCAGCATGTACCTAGTACGAAATGGGGGTTCAATATTATTTCAGAGTGAATTTTTATAAGAATTATTTTACCGCAAATGTTGACATCAAGTGGTCTTTTCATCTGGGAGGTTATCAATTCGACGCGAATATTCCTTTTTAGGGTTCCGTACCTAAAAGATAAGGGACCTAAGACTCCGCTACTCCCTACTAAGACTGTCAGTCCGTCCGTCCGTCCGTTCGGCAGTCACCAGGCTGTATCTCATGAACCGTGATAGTTAGGCAGTTGAAGTTTTCACAGATTTCTGTTGCGCCGCTATAACATAAAATACAAAAAACGGAATAAAATAAATATTGAAGGGGGGCGCTCATACAACAAACGTGATCCTTTTGCCGATTTTGCTCGATATTAATAACGGCAACAGGAAGACGCTTGAAATATTCAAATGTTGTGTAGACAGAACGCTTCAATAGTACAGAACGCTTCGCAATGGTATAGAACGCTTCGTGCGCGAGTCCGACTCGCACTTGGTTGTTTTTTTCTGTTTTTTGGCTATGTTCCCGCATAACTCCGTCAAATCTTAACCAATTTCGACAATTCTTTTTTGTCTCAATAAATGTAACGTCCCATTGGTCCCCGTGAAGAATTTAGTGAAGATCTGATGTAGACTTTCAGAGATGAAGAACGGAACTCTTTAATGGACATCAGTAAATAGGGCCTAATGTGGCCCATCCTTTAGTAATATCCGTATGTTTCATAAAATAGCGTGATAGTAGTCCCATGGTAATTTGGTAATGTTCTGGTGAAGACTTCCGGAGATGGAAATTTAGAACTAAAAATTTTAAAGCAACGAATTAAGTGGGTTAAATTATGGTTATAAGGGATTTGTTTATTTGTGTACCGCTCCCTCACTAAAAATTCAAAAATAAAAAATGTTGAATAAAAAATTAAAAACCGACTTCAAAATACTACAGCAATAAAAGGTTAGAAATATTCTATAAGAATAAAAGGTTAGAATTTAAAAGAATTGTAGAAGTAGGTATAATTTGTAGTCTGTGCCCAGTTTCATGACCAGGACGTTTATTTTGGGCACCGACTATAAATTATACTAGGATAATACCCACATGTATTACATACGTCTAATTTAAAGGTATTCTTTTAAATTATTTTTAACTTTTTAGTGCTGTAGGATTTTGAAGTCAGTTTTTTTTAAATTTTTTTTTAACTTTATACGCCCCACTGCAAGGCACAGGCCTTCTCTCAGTGAGAGAGTACGGGGTTAATTACCACGTGTGCCTACCGTGGATTGGCAATTTCAAGCGCTGACATATGTGAACACTCAGGTTTCCTTCACCATTAGCAAGTGGAACCAAGTCTTGGTCGAAAACACTTAGAAAACAAAGTCATTGATACATGCCAGGTTTCAGATCCACTACCACACCACCCAATGATCTACCGGTCTCAATAAGGCGTTCTCCATCTCCAGAGATCTTCAAAAAAAGGGTAAAAAACTGTATCTTTCTCTGTAAATTAAGTTTTTAATCAGTATATGATTACTTTTTCTTTCTATATGGGTATATTATATTTATTATGTCCTCCTCTTACACATAGGTATTATAACTTATTTATGTAGTAGTTCATAACAATTATTTAAGTAAGATTTATGTAAGTTTATTATTAAGTTTAAGTATGTACTATTCGTATTTGCACCAACTACCCGTCTCTCTTTCTCCTTCGGCGACCTTTCCATCACAAGTTTGTCTGGAAGAAATTGCTGTTAGCAATAAAGCCGCCCGTTGTACTTTTTCCTTGTAACTTTCATATTTTATGTCTCGCTTCTTGTGTGCAATAAAGAATATTCTTATCTTATCTTACCATTCGGAAGAATGAGAGGCAGGCGTTCTACCGCTGTGCTACCTCAGCTTACCTGCTTACGGGCACTCCTTAGCAATAAAAAACGTCCCTTAAGGCTGGTTTACATTTGCTACAAATTTCGTGCTATTTAGCACTGTTTTTTTACCGTGCTAAACTAAAAGAGTGCTAATTAAAGACGCCGATATACATTTGCTGTGCTAGTTTCAACACAAATTGTCTCAAAAGGCGAAGAAAGCACACGCGTCGCAAGTGGAAAATATGGAATCTCTAATTAGTTTGCAAGCGGTTGAAATTTAATCACAGTTATTGGCTGTGATAATTGTCAAATCCCGTGTCCACTTCACTTGCGACGCCATTTTTATTACATATTTTTTTAAAGCACAGATAACGATAAAAAATCCGACCGTCAGTCAAATTTTTTAGCGTGCTACAAAGCATAGCACATTCACATTTGCTGAATGCGTGCTTTTTTAGTATGCTTTGAAAAAGCATGCTAAAAACGTATAAAAATAAAGCAAATGTAAATCAGGCTTTAGGCAGGCTTGAGCGGGTTAACGAAACATCTCCGTCTAACCCTACTCCCGTCTCAATTTAACAGTAACAAGAGGCCCCGAAACTTGTGTAACTAGGCGTCCAGTTTCAAAAGCATCGTTATTCAAACCCCAAGAAAAAAACTTAGTTTCTAGTTTCGTCTATTCAGCCAATTGGTCGCCGACGTGACTATGTTTTTGATACGACTCCGTCTGACGGCTTAGAGGGTTGTCAGCATTTTTTCCGCGGAAAATACAAGTGCTCCTATCAGAAGTAGAAGTAAAAATAAATTATTTATCCATCTATCATACATCTATGGCTGCATCTATGGTCTTGTTTTATTTGTTCGTTTTGTCTGTTGTGTTATTGGTTTTCTTTCTGTTGTTGTGCCGATTGTGTTGCTTATCTGCTTATTTTGTTTCTGTGATGTGTCTTGTTGGTATAATAAATGTCTTTCTTCTTCTTCTTCTTCTATCACATATGGATCGGATATTATGTTTTGCGCGAATTTAAACTCACCGGATACCGGTTTAAAAGCTTGCAATGGTACAAAGCGTAACATGAATACAGGGTTTTTTCTGCTCCCCAATAAAATAAAATATTAAAAAAATATGTAAGTTTCACACAACACAATCACTTGTCTAGGTCCCTAACTAGGATACCCTGTGCTATGTTAACCAAGCAAGCACATCGCAAACATGGAAATACACCCAGACTGAGGCCATTTGTACAAATAATAATAATAACTTCCACACTGTACAATTTACGGCGGTCCACGGTGGGAATCGAACCCACGATCTCCGGTATGGTAATCAGACGTGATACCGCTAGACTAACGAGGCAGTCAATTATAGTTTATGTTTTAGCACACTTTTTCATAAAACCCGGACGTTTCCGCATAACCTTTCTTTGAACAACAAAAGGCAAATATTATCTATGACGTATATATATAAAATGCGCATTTTATTCTGTGACATGTTATTTTTAGGGTTCCGTACCCAAAGGGTAAGGGATCCTATTAGTAAGACTCCACTGTCTGTCCATCCGTCCATACGTCCGTCTGTCACCAGTTGAAATTTTTACAGGTGATGTATTTTTACTGCCGCTATAACAAAAAATACCAAAAACAGAATAAAAAATATATTTCAGGGGGACTCCCATACAACAAACGGGATTTTTTTACCATTTTTTGCTCGATATTAATAACGGCAACAGGTAGACGGTTAAAATCTTCAATTTGGTATGTAATCCTTCGTGCGCGAGTCAGACTCGCACTTGGCGGGTTTTTACTTTTTAAATTCATTTATACTGGCGCGGTCGAAGAGTAGAACGCCAGCCTCACATTTAGGAGGTTGTGGGTTCAAATACCCATAACTTTGTTTTCCTTGAGAAGCTTGAAATTGCCAATTCGCGGTAGGCGCACATGGTAATTAGGCCCATACTGTATCTGAGAGAAGGCCTGTGCCCTGCAGTGGGACGTGTATAGGCGGCATACTCTCTCTGAGAGAAGGCCTGTGCCCTGCAGTAGGACGTGTAGAGGCTGCATACTCTCTCTGAGAGAAGGCCTGTATCCTGCAATGGGACGTATATAGACTGCATACTCTGTCTGAGAGAAGGCCTCTACCCTGCACGTGGGACGTGTACTAAGGCTGTATACAAAAAACCTTTTATTATTAGTTGGGTGTTCAATAAATACTCATTGAAAATAACAACTGGCTGCCTATTGCGCTTCAAGCGAAAAAGCCAATTTATAGGTCAGACGGACAGATACTCAGACGTCATAGGAACAGTACTAGGGTCCCGTTGGAATCCTAAAAACGAACTATCTATCAGCTACTTAAAATCACGCGACAAGTCCGCATAGAGCCACTCAATTTGCAGGCTTCCCCACGAAGTTTTTCTTTGCGTCTACCGAAACTAACCGAAACACAGCGACCGCGTAACAGACGGGCTCACTAAGGAACCCATTCGCGCGAAGTAAGGAAAGTAGTATGAATTGCTGTCGTAAGCAAGATGAACTACCTGCGTTAGGGCGAGGCCACACGGGCGGCCCTTGAGCGTAGCGTCATCGCAGAGCAATGATGAAGGGACTCAGTGAGGTACAATAGCGCGCCACCAGTGGAAAAAAACATAATTCTGTATTTGACACGATCAACAATAAATTATTTCATATGCTCGATTAAAACAAAAGTTACAAAATATCTCGGAAAAGGTATCTCTTGTAGTCAATTCCTAGTTATTACAATTTTTAAATAGATTAAACATGAAAAGAGTGCTCTGAAATGTGACGTCATAAGCCAGTATTTTCATACAAAATTCCGTTTTAAAAGTAACTCATTTGATATTTTGTCATTTACCCAATTATCTGCTTTTATACATATTTTTCGCAAGAAAGCGGATGGGGCAGTGTCGGGTTACATGGCCGTTGGTTCAAGTAAGTGTTAATTTTAGCTCAAACTGCGCAATGTGTTACGCGGTATTAGCACCATCTAGCGGCACGAATCAAAAGGATCTGAGTAATGGCTCCTTACTCTACTCAACGATATATAAATGGAATACATACGACACGTATTTACAGAGTCACAGCCCTCGCAATGAGGCGACAAGTTTTCGTTGCATTCGGTTTTAGCAAGTGACCCTCTACTACCGAACTGAAAGACGTTTCACGTCAAAAGTGTGTTCCTATTCTTTCAATTTAGTAAATAGTTTCGGACCAACGACCAAGTACCTAGGATCAAGGAACTAGAAATAGGTATCATGTATGCCAGAAACGGTCGTTTTTAAGAGTCCGTGCCAACGGGATCCTATTAATCTGCCTCCGCTGTCTGTCTGTCTGTCCGTCCGTCCGTCCGACTTTTAAAGGGCTCTATCTTTAGAACCGTAGTAGGTAGTCACTTGAAATTTTCACAGAGTGTGTTATTTTAGATTACTTAACAAATAATTAAATTTAAAAAATAAAAAAAAAGTAAGGGGGGTCTCCATACAGCAAACGTATTTTTTCGTTTTTATTTTGTTTTTGCTTTATCGTAAGAACGGTAATACATACAGGCATCGAACATGGCGCGATTGTGGGACTTATTATATCTTCTAATGACTAATAATAAGAAACGGCCAAGCGCGAGTCCGACTCGCACTTGGCCGGTTTTTTGTGGTTAACGTTTTGGCCTTTGAGACGCAGCGTCACCGCATTGCAACGCATCGGTAACGCATCGTGTGGTATGGCAAACAGGGCTTTAGAACCTTATAGTTGAGCGGAGTAATGGTGCTTATAAACATGTGCATAATTCTTCTTTAACCGAATGCAATTCTCTGTTATTTTTTAAGTTGAGAAATGGAACAATAAGCAGCAACTCTGAACACCTTTTTTTTGGGTTCCGTACCCAAAGCGGTAAGGGACCCTCTTACTAAGACTCCACTGTCCGTTTACCTGTCAGTCTGTCTGTCACCAGGCTGTATCTCATGAACCGCGATAGCTAGACAGTTGAAATTTTCACAGATGATGTATTTTTATTGCCGCTGTAGCATCAAATACTAAAACGGAATAAAATAAATATTTAAGGGGGCTCCAATACAACAAACGTTGTTGAAGACAGCGCTTGCCATCTAGTGGCGCCGATGTTATGTCGTTAAATGTCCATGTTATACGCTTCTTGTTAGTTTCTATAGATGGCGCTGTACCTGATCTATCTCGTCTCGATCTTTGTCTAATGTTGTATAGATAATAGTACGGAACCCTTCGTGCGCGAATTCGACTCACACTTGGGGCCGTTTTTGTTATATACGCCCCACTGCAAGGCATAGCCATGTGGCTTCTCTCAGAGAGAGAGAGAGTATGGGCTTAATTACCATGCGTGCCCACCGCTGATTAACAATTTCAAGCGCTGAGGTATGTGAACACCTCAGACTCTCAGGTTTCCTCACAACGTTATCCTTCAACGTTAGCGACTGTTATAATAACAAAGGCATAATCAACGTCGTTTTAGCTTCATATTCGCTTGAAGGCTCATTGCAAGTGAACGTTCAAGTTTATCAGCACTTTATGTAACACAAGTGTTAAAGTTGAGAACTAGTTACACTGCAGTTGACTTTAGGGTTATTGTTTGTACTTTACACAACGACTTTAGATGCTTAAAGAGAAAATATATCTGGATAGTACATTAAAGTACTTCGGATTTTACTTAGATACAAGTTATTCTTTACTACAGGGTTAAAATTAAAGCCTTATTTTATCTATCTCCGTATATCTGTGCCCGATGATTCATACATTACTCCATTATATACACTATGGTTGTCTGGAAGAAATAACTTTTCGTAATAAGGCCGTCAATTGTACTGTTCTATCATTATCATCGTCAACCATTTAACGTCCACTGCAGGACATAGGCCTTCTTCCTAGTTTTCATAACCATAAGGGGTACTGTACTATATTATTGTTTACTTCTCACACGTAATTCCTGGTGTACATACAATAAAGAACATTCTATCTATCTATCTACTCCTACCTAAACTACATGTTTTTCGGAAATAATCAAACTTTATTAAAAGATCGGTTCAACATATTTATCTACCTATAGGTACCTACCCAACCTCCTCCGTTTACTCCGAGGCAAGAGTCCTGAATGTCAGACAGCTATTTATTTTAAGGGCATCAATAATAATGCACCGAAAAACACTTAGATCCCCGGACTATACTGCTCAACTCAAGAAACGCGTATTTAAAATCTCCAAACCATTTGTTAAACCTTCTTTTGCGCAGCACTATCCTGATTTTACTCATCCACATATCTACAATAAAGTCATAACATACTGTAATATAAAAGAATGTACTGTGAATAAAGCAAAATTTCTTATTTATAACTGGCTATCTAATCTCTCATATCTTGAAACTGAAAACGTCCTCAAAATCACCAAATAAGAATTAAAAATGTATAAAATATATATATATATATATATATATATATATATATATATATATACTTTATTAACTTCGGAACTAGCCTATAGCCAATTTTGGAACCAGTCCTTAGCAGTGCAAAATAGCTACTTAAGTGATAAGAAATAAATAGAATACTTATGAAACAACATTATTATAATATTAAGCTTGCATGTTTATGTTTTAATTACATATAATTTAATTGATTTGTTTAAATTTAATGGCATCCATATTCTGTCATAAATCGTAAGTTATTTGGTAATGTCTTTCACACGGTCCTCACAGGACAGGCTTCACCTAGTATGTGGGTCACAATTAAAATTGTAATACCTACTATCTATACTATCTGTAGATAATAAGGATGTAAAATTGTTTTTTGGTAAAATAAATCTAGGTAGGTATTTGTATTTGTATCTATTATCTACGAGACAAATCAAAGTATAGGATGACAAATGTAATAATATCATCCACACAATATATCACTTGTCCAGGTCCCAAACTAGGGTATCATGTGCTATCGTACTCAGGCAAAGAAAGTGAAAGTGAAAAACCTTTATTACCATTGTAACACAGGTTACGCAACGAGCTATGGAAAGGGCTATACTCGGAATTTCTCTACGAGATCGAATCAGAAATGATGAGATCCGTAGACAAACGAAAGTCGTCGACATAGCCCAGCGGATTAGTAAGTTGAAGTGGCAGTGGGCGGGGCATATAGCACGCAGAACTGATGGCCGATGGGGCCGAAAAGTTCTCGAATGGAGACCACATATCGGCAAGCGCAGCGTGGGATGACCAGCCACAAGATGGACAGATGACCTCATCCAAGTGGCAGGAAGGCGCTGGATGCAGGCAGCTTCCAACCGGTCTTTTTGGAAATCCATGGAGGAGGCCTATGGCCAGCAGTGGACTTCTTGTGGCTGAATGATAATGATGATGACAGAATAAAACAAATTTACGGAGAGACAAGTGCCGAACACAAGTGCTACAATACAAAACGGCTGCAGCTCAAAAAATGCTAGTAAAAGGCGACTAGCGCTGGTTTTCTGCTGCACCTGCAACAAAGACATTACAAACATGGAAAAACATCCAGACTGAGGCCAATCATACAAATGTACGGCGGCCCTCAATGGGGGTCAAACTCAGGCCTCTGTCACGGCAATCAGATAGCGTTACCACCGTTACAAAGAAAGAATAGCCACATAAAATAGGGTAGTTTCTAACAAGTGCAATATCTGAAACACCCCAATTAGACGACGACAACTTTGGTTTTATCACTCCAACTGCGCGGATTGGGGTTCAAGTTATCTGTCGTGCATTGTACGCTCGGACAGAGTGATCTACATCATGAATTTTGAGTGGTTTGAAAGCTGTAACAAAATGAATGTGGCCCAACAAGAGCTATCGAATACGCTAGTTTGGTTTTTTTAAAAGGCCTATTCCAAATATATCTCGACACAAACTTCAATCTGTTAGAATCATTAGTAACCAGCCAGAGCAGTGCGTGCGCGCCGCGGGGCCGCGGGTTACTGTTCTGCTTGCTTGTTTTCGAACGCACACAACATTTGAGGCAAACAGGCCAGAGACAACCTTTTTTTAGCAGGTTTATCGCAGTCCGTGTGGTGCTGGATTAAGAATAGCGTCACTCCATTTCCTTCCGTGGATGTCGTAGAAGGCGACTAAGGAAATCAATTACCAGGAGACGGGCAGCAGCGTCATCCTATGATTCCAACCGCAAACTGCGATCGCCAACCCGCCTGCCAAGCGTGGCGATTATGGCAAAACCCCTCATGGTTATGAAAACCATGAAGGAGGCCATGTCCTGCAGTGGGCGTCGGGTGGCTGATGATGATGATGATCGCAGTCTTACTTACATCGGCTCATGGTACACTATGGCAGCAGGTCATTTTGAACATTGAAAATAAACTGCCCTGCTTTTGTCCTGTTAACTTCGAGATAGTGGTAAGCCTCCTGGTAGGCGGAGAGGCGGTACTAATTGTTCGCGCATTTTTTTAAGTATTTTTTTTGTGTAATTAAAAGCAGTCTAAATAGACGCCATTTTTAATAACTAATTACAAAACCGCGGCTTTCAAACCATCACGATTTCAGCGTGCATTTTAGCTAGTCTGAAGCTACACCGGCGATCTCAGTACACTCTTTGAACAAATATTAAACACTGCACCTCGCCTAACTTCGATTAACTTCGCGAGAACTATAGTGAATGCTTTAAACAATATCATCCCGACCCTTTACATCGCAAAAGCTATAACTCCGGGGCCACCGCACGGAAAATTAATTGGTAACCAATTTTAGTACGGAGCCTGCGTTTTATATTTACGGTTTCCGAACAATAAAATAAAATTATTTCACCGCAATCGTGTTCAGCAGTGTGGATCATTTCGCTGCAATGATGTGGCTTTCCCTGAAATCGAATTCGGTAGATGAATACGTACTATGTGGAGAACAAAAAAGGTTTTAACCGACTTAAAAAAGGAGGAGGTTCTCAATTCAACATCATCATCATCATCGGGCATTTGACACCCACTGCAGGACATAGGGCTCCTCATTTTTTTCCAAGCTTAAGACTCCACTGTGATAGTTAGACAGTTTAAATTTTCACAGATGATGTATTTCTATTGCCGCTATAACAACAAATACTAAAACAAATTAAAATCAATATTTCAGGGGGCTCCCCTACAACAAAGGTGTTTTTTTTACCGTTTTTTGCTCGATATTAATAACGGCAATATGTAGACGCTTGAAATATTCAAATGTTGTACAGATAATGGTACTGAATGCTTCGTGCGTGATTTCGACTCGCGCCTGGCCGGTTTTCATTGTTAGATTCGTCTAAATTATTGCTATGTTTTCAGTGCTGCAGTGTTTTGAAGTTGGTTTTTTTTTTCCAACCGGCCCTTCTTACACTGACTGTCTCTGAATTTGTCTGTTTTTTATTATCTATAAAGGACTGATATGACTGACGGACTGACTGGCTGGCCGGAAAGCTGGCTGGATGGCTGACTGGCTGGCTGGCCGACTGGCTGGCTTGCTTGATGGCTGGATTTAATTATTAATTGATTATATTCTTTTTTTTGCACTAATCCGTGCTGAGGACAATTTTAAAAGCGTATTTAGAGGCTAAAAATTCCACACAAGAGGTTCGAGATTTCGCCGATGCCTGCACTTGCCCATTAGCTCAATTGGGAGAGCGCTGGCACGGTTAGCCAGAGGTCGCGGGTTTAAATCCCGGCATGGGTGGAATTTTTAGCCTCTAAATAGGTTTTTATTAATTGATTGACTTGAGGTGCATAAAAATGCACCTTTACCCAATAACTTCCTTGGCAGTGGTTAGGTCATGACCAGTCATCGGATAAGACTTTCGGAGTATCGTAACATCAAAATGCAGGACTATGGATTTAAATCAAGGCGATAAAGACAAAAAACGCTTAATATACGTGCATTAATAAAATATAGAGAAACTATAGTTTGCTAATTTTAACACTAGGTGGCGTTGACGGTATTTTTTATCGCGGTATGCCTATAATTTGCAAATTGAAAGAAAGAAAATAAAGCAAGAAAAACCATTTATTTACACTAATAAATAAAAAGAAAATAAATTGAATAATTTGATGATTGTCTCATGGATCCCTTCAACAGATGTTGACCAAGTTTATATGGGACCAGTTCTAAAGTAGCTACCCTTTTTGTAACAAAAAAAGCAATCAATGAAATGGGGCAAGGTAATGTTAAGGAAAGGAGTAAATCATAATTTGTTTTAAATCGGATAAATACAACTTTAATACTCAGTTTCAAAACAGGACAGCAAAGCCACAGATTCGTTGAGGCAATGGGCACACCTTAGTGTTATATTGTCTGCGCATAATAAACGCGCCGTTTCAGGGCTATATGATGACATATCGCCGTAATATAACCCTTTATGAGCTATGCTTTAGTCGCTCAAAGAAGGGCCGTTCTAGCCGTACTTGAGCGTCGAAATGAATGATTAATATTGGATTTTTTATGGCGGAAATCACCCATCCCGGCTTTCGTAGCGCTTTTAATGTTGTTACTCAAAGAGTGTTATACAAAAAACAGGAAATGAGAGAATTCAATCCTGTTTTACAAAAAAAGACAAATTGAAAAAAATTACGAAAAAATAAATTATCATGAAAATTCTTTTTCTCGTTCATCTCGAGAACGGAACATTTATGGATTCTTATAAATTAAGTACGTGTTTTGCATTCGAAGACCATCCCAAATCCATGTGAAATCCTGTGAAATCAAACTAACAAAAATCCACTAAAGATAATAGAAGGAGTCTGATAACAAACATTGATTAGTTGTGGAACTTAATAAATTATGCCGAAGAGAAGTTTCCCGATTGGGCCAACAATTTCCCTCACTCCGTGTCTGGAGAATAGATGTTCATAGCACTGGCGAGCAATAAAACTGGGCGTAGAGTCTAAGAATCGCATAGTTGTTCAATGCGGCGATATTAGCACAGCAATAGCGGTTTTTTGACATTAATATTATTATCATCTATTGGACAGTTTGACTGCCTCGCTGGTCTAGCGGTATCACATTTGATTAGCATGCTAGAGCTCGTAGGTCTGATTCCCACTGGGGGTCATGGTACATTTGTGCAAATAGCCTCAGTCTGGGTGTATTTCCATGTTTGTGATGTCCTTGCTTGGTTACCATAGCACAGGGTATCCTAGTTTGGGACCCGAACAAGTGATTGTGTTACGCAGAAGTTGTTATTACTTTCTACTTAACATTATTATGTAATATGGAATTTACTTTAAAAAAAATGTGTAGCCTATATACGTCCCACTGCAGGGCACACGCCTTCTCTCAGAGAGAGAGGCTTAATGACCATGCGTAACATCAAAACCCGTACCTAATATTAAAAAATATATCGTAAATAAATAAATAGTCCGGGTGGCGCCGGATTAAGAATAGCGTCACTCCATTTCTTTCCGTGGATGTCGTAGAAGGCGACTAAGGAAATAAATTACCAGGAGACGGGCAGCAGCGTCTTCCTGAGATGTCAATAGCATACTGCGATCGCCAACCCGCCTGCCGAGCGTGGCGATTATAGCAAAACTCCTCATGCTTATGATAACCATGAGGGAGGCCTGTGTCCTGCAATGGGCGTCGAGTGGCTGATGATGATATCGTAAATAAATACAGGCTGTTCTATTCTGAGGTTGCCACCTGCGCATGAAATATGGATATGGATACGTTTTAAAAAATTGCTTGTTTTGACATGTAAAATTACTCGATAATCATTGCAGTGAGTCCATAAAGCAGAATTGAATTGAATTGACATGTAAAAATTTTAGACGTACAATGAGGATTTTGTTACACTCTGTATAATGGTTGGGAAAAAAAAATAGCATTCACTCGACCAAAGGTTTTGAAAAAGTGTAGTACAATTGTAACAGCGGTAGTGGGATCGGTGGGACACTTGTCTTACATACAGATAGTCGTAGATTCAAACCTCGGCGCATATACCAATGACTTTGTTTACTAAGTGACGTACATTCGTGAATTTATAGTAGCAGTACCACTCGCTAAAGGTAAAGGAAAACATCGTGTTATGTTATGAAATTTTAAAATGCACTAAACATTAAATATGTAAGATTATAATATATTGCGACGATTTCCATGCTCGCATGTATACAAACATTGTTTATTGATTTAATTAACGCTTTCTGCCAACTTGAGGTCATGTATCAAGCAATTTTCTAATGACGAAACCCGATAGAAAATTAGGAAATCGCAAGGATTCCGCAATCACGGACACCTACCACATATAAATTGCTTAGAAACAATTAACATAACTTTTTACTTAGTTAATGTGTGTTAAGTATAAAATCATTTCCTTCCGTAGATGTCGTAGAAGGCGACTAAGGAAAGAAATTACCAGGAGACGGGCAGCAGCGTCTTTCTGAGATTCCAACCGCATACTGCGATCGCCAACCCGCCTGCCGAGCGTGGCGATTATGGCAAAAACATAATTTTTGTGATTGTAATAAACTGAGTATCATTTTATTACAATCACAAAAATTATGTTCTTTTTGTTGCACTAACCCGTGCTGAGGACAATTTTAAAAACCTATTTAGAGGCTACCGGGACTTGAACCCGCGATGTCTGGCTCACCGTGCCAGGGTTCAAGTCCCGGAATGGGTGGAATTTTCCCCTAAATCGGTTTTTAAATTCACATAAATGTTAAATTGTGCAAGCGAGACGACACGCTCCACATAAGAACAGTCTGAAGCTCAAAGCATTGGCTTTGAAAAGAAGACTCGATTCCGTCCACAATCCTATCTCGCACGTCGCGTCGTTACGCCAAACAAAGCTCAATGTAAATTGGAACTTTGACAGCTCATAACAGTTCTGTTCTTTACTTTACAATGGCTTCTCGTTGAAATTTCTGCAAAGTGGGGTTTTCCATTTTCCTTTTTCCTGTCCTATAAGATGAAGTTAGCAAATACAGAAGACACTTCAGATTAATACTTTCTTTCCTTAATCTGTGGAAGACACCATCCTGATTGGATTTTTATGAAATTCAAGTGATTAAACACACCACTATACTAGTAAATGTACGCCACCAGGGGCCTGTTTCAAAACAACATTTTATTGTTTACTATGTCAATTCGATACACATTGCAAAGTCAATTTATCCACAGATTACCAAGAAGACTCTGCTACGCAATGTATATCGAATTGTTACAATAAACCACGAATTGTAGTTTTACGAAACTTGGCCCAGTCCGAAAAGACAAAATCAAACAAAGAATCTTTCGTTCTCCACCGTTCGACTCCATATTGGTGTTTAATCTAGATGCTGTAAGATCTACTTTTGCGTAGCATTTATATGACGTAAAAATTCATGCATAAAGGTTCCTGAATACAGTTTTCACGAGGATACAATTTTAATGAGGAAATTGGAGTGTCTTTCATTTCGGATTAAGTGAGTGTTTTGTATTAAATTGAATACCTTTAGCACAATGCTTTGGCAAAAAACCTTGGAATGGGTGTTTTATTCGAGAGGTGTTTATTTCAAAGGGAAACCTTTTTAACCACCGACGTATTGAAACAAGAGAGGTAATGCGTTTGTCGCCTGAGGCCTCTCTTTGTATCTGTCTGTGTGTGCCTGTATGTGACGTCATAGCTTCCAAACGGATAGATCTAAATTACATTGACACCGTTTGGGGTCGAAACCATAGGCACTTGGGGCCTAGAGGCGCGCCTGCTGTTCAAAGACTTAGCGGCGCGCCTAATCGACGCATCGGTAGACCAGAGGGCTGGCGCGTACCTCGGCCAGAGGATAAGCCTGGCCATCCAAAGAGGTAAAGTCGCCAGCGTCCTGGGCTCATTACCGCGGGACAGTGACCTGGGGCAGGTGTTTTATTTGTAACTATAGAATTTATGTTATTTGTATATTTTTATCATTTATATATTAGTTAAGTCCAGTTTCTTATTTCAATTAGTTTTCTTTTTGTTATGTCATGAATAAAGACTTATCTCACCACTAATATTGACACCTAAAATTAAAATTCTAATTTTTGTGATGTTTGCAATGTCAGTAGTTTTGTTCAGTGCAGCCCGTTGCGCACCTCCCGGGCCTGCAACGTTGTCTCAGTATAATTTCTGTGCTCGTTCTTTTTCCTATCTTATTATGTCTACTTTTCAGTGTCCAAAAGATTCTTTCATATATCTCTACAGACTCAAACAGGCCTAGCCTACGTATAGGGCCTAAACCTATAACCTCGTATAAAAAACAACGCACATGCGGGATCAATGGGGACTTAGCATCTGCAATGACGTATTTAAGACCTGCACAAAAATGCAGCTGGTTGGGAATCAATGCACACTGGAATAAGAATAAGAATAACTTTATTTTATAGCCACATACAAAAGTGTTCAAATAAACATAAAGTAAGAGTTTATGGACGGCTGACAAAGAACTAAGTTAGTGAGTCTTCTGACTCCCAAGCTAGAAAAATCTGTATTATGGGAGCCAGTGATCCTCTGAACAGCAGTAGACGACCTTTAAGCGCAATACATATGTACAATAAACTGCAGTGACATTATTTCTTAATGTTAAATACAGGAAAAATACAGAAAAGAAATGGGTGTAGTGTGTTTATGTTTTAAGTTATAAGTTGGGGAATGATGAATGTGTGTGTGTGTGTGTGTGTGTGTGTGTGTGTGTGTGTGTGTGTGTGTGTGTGTGTGTGTGTGTGTGCGTGCGTGCGTGCGTGCGTGCGTGCGTGTGTGCGTGCGTGTGTGTGTGTGTGCGTGTGTGTGTGTGTGTGTGTGAGTGTGTGCGCGCGTGAACGTGTTACTGTGTGAGTTTACCAGTGCAGCAGCATCTCTGTTTGGTCGTAATCCATGTTTAGTAGCACCTCCTTTAACTTTTCTTTTAACTCAAACTTTGAAAGAGACTGAATATTAGCAACATTTAACATGTCTATTTTGTATGGTTGGACTATATAATAAGAGGGCGGCAAATGTTTCTTCCGTCCCGGGCGGCTGACACCCACGCCACTGGTGTAATTATAATAACGTTTGGGTAGTGCGGTGATTATTAATCACCCAAAACGTAACAAATCACTGATTAAACTTCATCATACTTTTTCTACACTTTTGTACTGAAATAAGTTTTATGCTCTGTATAACAATTTTACTCTACACTTAATCTGATTTACGTATGCATGTTACGTACAGCTAGTGTTGCGTTGATGCAGTTTCTTGGCATGACATATTCCTCGCTGGTTCATTAGACTTCATATCGCTCCGGAGAATGTGAGTAAAGTCAAAACAGCTACCTACTCAAGATCTCTAAATGCTTCAGCGAGGCCGTAAAAAAAAATTGGACAGGAAGGACTTTCGTCACCGTATAAGATAAGACAATTTTCGCGCTCCGCTCCAGAACCAAAATCGCTTCTGTAGGAGTTGTGACCGCAAAACTCAAGTGGAACTTTACTGGGCAGGCCACGTCAGTCGTATGGGTCCAGACAGATGAGCAAAAATTGCCACTGAATGGGTTCCACGCGACGGATATCGCAGACGTGGTCGGCCAAGGCGGAGATGGCGCGACGATCTCTCGACCTTGTTGCCCGGATGGGAGACGACAGCTCAAGACAGAGAGGAGTGGAAGATCATGGGGAGGCCTTTGACCAGCAGTGGGACACAAATATGGCTAGCTAAAAAAAAATATGTTCGTGCGCGAATAATTTGCGCCATCTATCTATGACAACTAACAACAAAAATTGATCGAATGACATTCGAGAACAAAAAAATATAGGTTACTCTCCGTTGACCTAGAACTATGAAATTTGGCAAGTAATATGCATTAGCAGAATGGCTAATAAAACTGGAGGATAAAACAACGGAATCACTATTGCAACACTTAATCTAAAACTAAATATGATTAATAAAGAAATAAATGAAAAGTTTAATCTACGGGTCTTAATCTAATCTAAATACTTAAATAGGAAATTAAATAGAAAAACAAACACGTCAACTTCAGCAGGAACACACACACACATACACGCACACACACACACACACACACACACACACACACAAACACACACACACACACACACACAAACATACACTCACACACATACACACACAATCAATAAATGTATTGTAAAATAATTGTTTCTAAAACTTAATATGTATAGTTGTGGAAGAGTGGGATCTCCTGGCACAGGTGTCATACACTTAAAAGGAGGTCTCAGCCTTGTAAAATATGTTTGTAAAAATTTTGTTTTAGAAAAAAATATTTTTCATTATTTTTTTTAATATCGTCTTAAACTACAAGTACAGGTAAAAGTCTGAAAACTGTACATTTGTAATTTGAATCATGAAAAAATTGTCTCTGAACAATTAAATTGAATAACCATTGTTACTTTGAAGGAGGACTGAGGAGGCTAAGCGTAGTTCAATTCGTAAAACATAAACATAAACATAAACATAAACATTTACATACAGGCACATACATTGCTTCTGGCCCCACACTAGGATACCCTGAACAAAACAAATCCTGATCTCTTTGTAAAGGTTTCCCAAATCCGCTTTGGACCAATTAGCTGTTTTTGTATGGCACCAAAAATTTACAATAAAATAGGTACCTAGTGAGATGAAAGAAATGAATTTATCTTTGCGGTCCCTGGACTTCGCCTGGACGCAGCGCGAGTGATTGCGAGGGAAGTGGGGTATCGGAAATGGGGTTGTGAAACCCTACAGACTGGGCAGTCAACTAATCGACTCAGGCTTTTAGTGACCCACTCTTACATTGTAAATTTGTAAATATACTTGTAAATATTAATTTGCTCACATTTTATTTCTGCCCTAAGAAATAACGTGACGTACCTAGGTGCGTCCGGAACTCGCACTTAGCCGATTTTTTGTCGTTTATGTTGTTTAAGTTCGAGCTCTGTTCGCTTATGTGGTCACTAGTTTCTTTGTTGTTATAGCGACAACAGAAACACATCATCTGTGATAAAGGATTTAGGCATTTACTTGAACTCCAAACTACATCTCGACACACATATAGACCACATTGTAAACAAGGCCTTCAAAATGTATGGGTTTGTGATGCGAACGTGCACTGACTTTAAACGTCCATCATCATACATTCTTCTTTATTGTTCTCTAGTTAGGTCTCAATTGGAATACGCGTCGGCGGTCTGGAACCCTTATTACAGTAAATACAGTGACCAAATCGAAAACGTTCAAAAAAAAAATTCCTTCGTTCAGTTAATTACGGGTGTTTTCACTCGAAGTCTTCTTACGAAAATTTACTCAATAAGTTCTCACTCTCTTCATTAAAAAGTAGGAGAATTTTACTAGACCAATTATTTCTGTTTAAGTTATGTCACAACAAATTCGATTGCACTGAACTAAGCAATGGAATAAGTTATCGTATCCCTAGTCGCTCTCACAGAATTCGGGATGCCTATCCGCATTGTTTATTTATGACTTCATCCTGTAGGACCAACGCTGGTGAGAGGGCACCACTAAACAGAATTGTTAAAAGCTATAATAGCTACTTTCAATCACTTGATATATTTGTTCTCTCTACGGGGTTGTTAAGACAGGGTGTATTGTCTTTGCTGGATGTCGGGCTTTAATAGTAAGGGGCTCGATATTGAGTACGTAAAAATAAATATTAATCCTTCTAAAAAGCATATAATTTAGCACACTCTAGGTTTAATTTCTATGGTTCATATTCGTCCTTGAAGGCCGATAAACTGATAAGATATTAATGTTGTTAGTTTTAATTAACTTAGTTCTAATAAGTCAGAAGTTACCTCTCTCTGAGGCCTTTGTTTTCCGTATTTATTTTCTCTTTCTCCAATTCGTGGTAAGCGTTGCTGGTTGTACAATTACTTAAAATACTCAATTGTTACCTAAGTTGCTGTTACCACTCATTGTATAATTGTTTGTTTACCTAAATAAAATAAAATAAAATAAAATCTGTGAAAATTTCAACTGTCTATTATCACGGTTCATGAGATACAACCTGGTGACAGACGGACGGACGGACGGAGAGCGGAGTGTTAGTAATAGGGTCCCTTACCCTTTGGACACGGAACCCTAAAAACCAGCGAATTTCATTGACCTGGATAGTTTTAGTATAATCTACAGCAGTTCAACCTGATAAGAGTGCTCAAATGTAAAGGATGATGTGCTGTACAGTCGGCAGCACATCATCCTTTACACGCGTGCGCTCTATTAACTAACTTTACGGGTGACTTTGCAACAAAAATGCAAAGGTTAACCTGCTGTTGATTGTATAGCGTGGTTTTTTGGTTGCATTCGTATCGTTCGTGTTCGTCTGTACAGAGCCTAAGAAAGTAATACAGATACATAGTATGATGGTTTCACATCGTACAATAACCGTAACTGCACAACATCTACCCCCGGTTTCTCGTACACTAACAGGCTGTTAATCTACTGTTAACAGCTGTCAGTGGTTTTTTTTGTATGCACTTTGGTCAATTGACAGCTGTTAACAGTAGATTAACAGCGTGTTAGTGTACGAGAAACTGGGGACTAGTCTCATAGATTTACTACGGCCTTGGCGGGCCGCTGTATAAAAAAAAATGTCGTGCAGTCACCGTCGTCGTGCAGTGTGAAACCGTCAACATACGATCGATCTCACACATTATTTGAGAGCAATATGATACAATTTAATGGCTCACGGTGTTATTTACACGAACATATATAAACTCACGCCTGTATCCCAGAAGGGTAGGCCGAGACCAGGGACTGCCACTTGCCACGAACCTGACAGATCACTTTCGCTTACTCAACATTCACTAGTAATATTACTGCACGCACGCCGGTTTCAGCTACTTTTTATCTTGCCCTTTGCTAATACATCCCCTATTTGGTCGAAGTATGTCCGCAAGAAGTATTTATAATAACATATTATTCTTCTAAAAGATTCCTCAGAGGCAGTTTAAATAATCTGTAATTTTCTATTTACCATAGACTATTTAAACTGCCGCTGAGCAGTGTTTTAAAATATTCATAGTATTTGGAATATTTTTCTCTTGGCCCTCTCCTTTGTTTTAATCGTGTACATACATAAATATTCTTTTCCATTCTAAAAAAAGAAACCTTTTTGAAGCTGTGGTTGTCTCTGTTAATGGAATTGGACCACAAGTAAGGGGTTCTATTCCCGGTTAAGATAACCTACACGGCAATGAGACCTATAAAAGCTAACAATGTTCTCTAGCAGCCGTCAAACCGAGCCTGCTATTCTTTTCATGACCGAATTAACTCGAAATGCAAATTGCTTAACACAATCGTTTATTGTAGCTCTGAAGCAGGGTTTCTTAACGTTTTTCAAGCGCGGACGCCTGAGAGTTTTCACTGTGATCACCTGATGGTTCTATTAAAGTAAAACTTTTGAGTAAATTTAATTTCTTAGTTAAATTTTGAGAGGGCATTCTGACTATGATTTAGATCCCGATGGCACTAGTTTGAAAAAAATATATAAGTCATACTTTTTGTACGAAAACTCACTTCACTAAATCATTAACAAATCATATGAATACACGTAGTAATATAAAAAAATATCCATATTTTATGGTTCGAACGTCTAATGGTTGATATTTGCCGTGTCGTATTTGGAACCACGAACTAATGGAACGAAATTAAACAAAATTCAGATCAGGATAAGGCGACAAGCACAGTTATTATCAAATAAAAAATTGATATTCATACAGAGTTACCTCTAAAATAAGCAATTCCAAAAACTCGTCAATTAAATAATGTCATTTACAACAACTTTCGTACTACTGCAACATTAATTCATTGGCGAATTACTTATTTTAAAGTTAATTCTGGATAAATTTCTAACCTTTATTTCACAATCTCACCACGAAATATTGTGCTTGTTGCCTTATCCTAATCTGAAGTTTTTTTTATTCAATTCCGTGAGCTGAATTCTATCTATCTAGCTACAACACGTTTACGTCTCGTTTATGTTTTACGAATTTTGAACATAGTTTTCGCAATAATTAGAGGCAAGCGCGGTGATAGCCTAGTAAGTAGAACATTGGACTCGGAAGCGAGAGAGCCAGGTTCGATTCCCAGTACGGGCATGTACCTATGACTTTGTTTTCTAAGTTATGCACATATGTGAAATTATGGTTGCAATACCACTCACTAACTGTGAAGGAAAATATCGTGAAGAAACCTGAGTGTCTGAGCTATTCACATACCTCAGTGCTTGAAATCGCCAATCCGCAGTGGCCACGCATGGTGATTAAGCTCATAACCTCTCTCTGAGAGAAAGCTTGTTTCCTACAGTGGGACGTACATAGGCTGCTTATAATAATAACTACAGTAAATGCTTCTCGCGCTATATTTAGTCCGCGGGCCGGCGAACCCCAGGTTGGGAAGCCCTGCTCTAGAAGTGTTAACGACTTTAGTTTGGAGTAGAGCGTTGCCTGGCGATAACTAGGCCTCTTTAAATGCCTAATAGCTGCTAGTAAGACCATGTTAGTTCTTTGAAAGTTACCCTTTAGTTGAATGTTTTGTATGACTAAACGGATTGACCAGGATTATATATACTTTTTTTATTTATTCAAAATAAAAAACAGTACACGAATTCGCCAAACTGAAAAACAATTTGTTGGCGGAACGCTCTATATTCTTTTTGTTGCACTGACCCGTGCTAAGGACAACTTTGGAAACCTATTTAGATGCTAAAAATTCCTGTACGTAAATTTCGCCGATGCCTGCACTTGCCCATTAGCTGGATGAGCGCTGGCACGGTTAGCCAGAGGTCGCGGGTTCAAATCCCGGTATGGGTGGAGTTTTTAGCCTCTAAATAGGTTTTTAGACATGATCAGGTTTGCCATTTGCCATAATCCTGACAAACCTCTTTCGCTTCATCATCATTCCCCAGCGCTTGAATTTGCCAATACGCGGTGGGCACGCGTGGTAATTACACCCATACTGGCTCTCTGAGAGAAGGCTTGTGCCCTGCAATTGGTCGTATATAGGCTACATAAAGACGTTATTATTAAATTTAATTAAAATAGATCCAAAATAGTAATCATACTGTACTATCACAGGGAATCCTAGTTTGGGAACAGCACAAGTGATTGTGTTGTTTCAAAATATACTTTTTTTTTTGTAGTTGATCCGGCAAATGTTATTTTGTCATATTAATTAGCCTACAACCTATTCTCGGACCAACCAAATATTGCGCCTGACAAAAAGTATGCAACCTCCTTGCTACTTCAAACTTATTCTTTTTATATAGATCGTCTTTTGTTTTGTCTTCTTGTGAAAATATTTGCGCCAAATGGACGGTCGACACGTTCTTAAACGTACGGTAGCCAAATGCATGGTCGCCAGCCACATGAAGAGATTTCATAAAATCTGTGAAGCCATTTCCGAGGAGGTCGATAACAATCACTGTGACATGATATTTTTATATGTCAGATTTATCGACTTTTGATGATTCGTTGGTGAAGTGGCAAAACCTGGTCTCGGTTTACCCCTCCGGGATACAGGCGCGAGTTTATGCAATCTATAATCTACTATCGATTCAATCAACGGTTAATCGAAAACGTATCGGTGTTTTTATCGAATCAGCCGATAACTTTTATTCGAACAATTGGTCATCGCTAATTTATGCGTTTTTTTTATTGAACTTAGCATATTTTCTGTTGCTAATATCTCGGAACACACTACCTTGTTTGTGACACTATGCTAACGGGTTAGTAAAGGAAATTATCAGTAATGTTCGCGGAAGGAAAGTTGCTGTTTGCTCAGTGTCGTGTATCTACCGTCATTAAGTTTGTTAATGGTTTTTTGTATCATACCCTCTTTGCAGTAATAAAAGCCAGTCTCGAATCGAATGTCTTTCATTGAGTTTACGTTACAACATTGGCGACGATTTAGTGAACCTAGGCGCGTGTAAAACGTCGAAGGATGCTGAAACAAGTGTTACATCGGGCAAAAATAAGCCTAACATTGCGGGCTTGCAAGAATCCCGGCTAAACGTGGATCGATGGACAACTTACGAGTATGTAAGCCGTTTATATTATTCTTGTTGCACTAACCCGTGCTGAGGAAAATTTTAAAAACCTATTCAGAGGCTAAAAATTCCACCCATGCTGGGACTTGAACCCGCGACCTCTGGCTCACCGTGCCAGCGCTCTCCAATCTGAGCTAATGGGCAAGATGAAGCATCGATGAAATTTCGAAGTGATGCCCACCCAGCATGGGTGGAATTTTTAGCCTGAGGTTACTGACGGAGAACAACTTGACGTTCGATAAGGCCATAGAACTGGCCCTGTCGCTGGAGGCGGCAGTACGAGACTCAACAGCGGGCGCAGGGGAGCGCCGGCAGTTGACCGATACCGTGCACGCCGTGGATCGGCGTGGGCGCGGCGGTGGCGACAGGGCGGGCGGCGGCAGCGGCGAGGCCGGCCGGGGCGGGCGGTGCGCGCGTTCACCGCGGCATGTTTACCTACAATAGATTACCGTTCGGTATTAAATACGCGCCGTCGAAATTTCAACGGATTATGGAAAAAAACTGTTTCGTACTCCATCTGTGGCCGTGTATCTGGATGACGTGGTCATCACTGGTAAAGATGATCAGGATCATTTGCAAAGATTTTATCGAGTGTTTAAAATTTTAAATAGTTGTGGGTTTAGAGTCGAATCAAAGAAATGTTCTTTTTTCGTATAGAAAAATCGATTTCCTATCTGGGATATGTTATAGATGAAAACGGAGTTAGAAAAGGTTGACGCTATCAACAACACACTGGCACCTAGTAGTGTCACGGAGTTGAAAGCATTCTTGGGACTCGTGAACTACTACGTGAAATATTACATTGTAGTTATTTGATACTGTTTAAACAGTGTACTTACTATGTATAAAAGAAGTGTACCATCATTTAGGAGGGAAGGATGTTGTGTATCTACCGTCATTAAGTTTGTTAATTGGTTTTTTGTATCATACCCTCTTTGCAGTAATAAAAGCCAGTCTCGAATCGAATGTCTTTCATTGAGTTTACGTTACGACACTCTGGTTTCATTGGTGTTCTTGGAAGACACTATTTTTTGGGCAAAAGTTTTCACAAATGAGGGTCTAATTTGTGTAATCGTCACACACAAGAAGCGCCTGGCAGTCTCAGGGCCAGTTTCTGAATTGAGAAATTTACTGAGTAAATACTTAAGTAACGTTCTGTCATGCTCTTTTGTCTCTCTGAGAAATTCGAAGAGACAGCACTCCAGTTAACTTTTTACTTAACGAAATTCTCAATTCGGAAACTGGCCGTCATTGTTTGCCTGTAATAACTTTAATAACTTTATAGTTAATAACTGTATAACTGTTAGTTATATAACCCTTATGTATAATATACATAAGGGTTATACATAAGGAGAATAAAAATATAAACAATTTTAGGACAAAAACTATAATATAGTTAATATAGTATAATATAAGCAATATTTTTTGAAACCCTTATAATAAATTCCTATAATAAATACCTTCTGAATCATGACGTAAGCATGAGGAATTATGCACTACGTACTACAGGGTGGATTCGAATACGTAAACAAAATTTTGATTGGGACAATCTGATCATTACGCGCGTACAATCTGATCATTTCGCGAAGCTATTACGCGCAACAGAGCCTGAACGGTTACAATAATCTAACTGAGAAATTCCATACAAATTGCCATCGCCAACGTCAGGATTCCGACAGGACTTGGCGCGCATAATAATAGGGGTTAAAGTATGAAATTGCCGTTTTATTGCAATAGGTTCTTTGAATTGACATAGAATCTTCATGGTTTGAGGTTTTCGAATGAAACTTTTTTCAAATGGTTTCTATGATGTTCTTTTTTTAAAAAATGTGAAACATTTGAATATCGACTTTCAATTGTTTTTGTTATTCAATTTAGAGAAGAAAGATGGATACTGCGAAAATTCGAGTGATTATGAGGCATCCATTTTTCGTATTTTTTTATTTTATTAATTTGACGCAAGTGAGTCAATATTAGGCTTTAGTACCTCGCCAAAGGGCGTATGAATTTGCGCGAGATGATTCGCGGCGCACTCGTCGTAAAAACTGAAACCTAAGAAATATTGCCGGTGTACCGACACGATACGAGTAGTATCTGAGTAGTAATTTTAGCTCTCTTGGTTCAAGCCGAAAGTCGTGGGCAGGCCATGAAGAACCAGCCTACTATAAAATGCTTCTGGGGATCGAATCTCTGTCGATAGTATTAAGTATACCTATTATTGTATACCTACTTATTTTTCCGCTGCATCGACATACAGAGTACATCCACTGTACCCTTAGCCTTTGTTTTTTCTCACTATTAGCTTCACATTTCTTCTGCTTTTGTCCTATATCTGCCTTATTTTCTGTATTTACTTTTCCTGCATAATTATGTGTGTCTATGTGGCGTTAAATAAATGTTTTTCTTCTTCTTCTTCATTATGTATTTTCTGTCCAAGGGAAATTTAATTTTGGTTACAAAATATTAATTTTCATTTATTTTCATTCTTCTCCGTAAGATCGCCGGTGTACACGATACGAGACGTTTCTTAGATCTCTTGGTCTAAGCTCAAAGTACTTACCACTAAATTGAGCTTGAGGCCGTAAAAAAAATACTAGCATACGAAGGCACCCAATAAAATTACTGATCATAATATATCTCTGTTCTCTTGCGCCGATGCCTAAGACAAACTTCTACGCGTCCATCATACAAAGGCCTGTCAAAAACAATACATCACCCAATAAACGCTAGACTATTGAGATAATCGCCTCCAATGGAATGTTATTCAGCGAGGAGATTTATGACAGGACCGACCCTAAAATTGGACCCGACTGAATTAATTTTATGGGGCGAAAGTCTAGGGCTTAGTGGCAAATGAGTCATTGCTGTATTATGGCGAGATTCCGCTGAAGATGGCGGTTTTATTGTTTAGACTTTATGGGTTTTGTTTCATTGCATACGTTTGACGATACGCTCTAGAATTACAGTCATCGTAAAGATCGAGAGCCAAAATATTTGCATCACGTCTTGCGTACCCAACTGCCCACCGTGGATTGGCAATTTCCAGCGAATTTCCACGGTTTCGTCACTTGCTTTCCTTCGCCGTCAGCCAGTGGTATTGCTAATCGTACTACAAATTCATACGTAACTTAGGAAACGAAGTCATTTCTACACTCTAGGAGTCGAACCCTACCTCTCTGATGTGACGCAACTATACAACCGTTCAACCGAAGCCTTATCACTGCTTGTTTATGCGGACATCAGGCCAAACGGCAAAGGCAAAAAAAATTGTGGATGGACGAAGTAAAGAAAGATCTCACACAATGCGGAGCCATGACAAACAAGGTCATGAATAAGGCGAAATGGAGAGAGAAAGTAAGAAAAACCGGTCAAGTGCAAGTCGGACTCGCACACGAAGGGTGCCGTACCATTATTTTTACAACATTAGACACAAAGATCGAGCAAAAACGGCAAAAATCACGTTTGTTGTATGGAAGCCACCCTTAAATATTTATTTTATTTTAATTTAATTATTTATTTTTGAAGTTATTTTTTAATTATTCAGTGAAAATTTCAACTACGGTTCCAAAGATAGAGCCTTTTAAAGATCGGACGGACGAACAGACGGACAGACAGACCGACAGACAGACAGACGGACAATGACGTCAATAATAGAGTCCCGTTTGGCACCCTTCGGGTACGGATCCCTAAAAACTGACCCCACCACCGTGTGGGGCTGAAGCTGGGAAGAGAGAGAGACCAAAGGGCAAATGATCCAGTCCAAAGGCAGAATTGCCGAACGAATATCTTAATTTCGGCGCCAAGGCAGGTGCCTACAAAGGAGGGGAGCGAACAAAAGGTCGGACATCGGCGTGAAATATTAACTGCTACCCTATTGTCCGAGTATCGTTTGATATATCGACTCTGGCTAGGAGCCTCGACTGTGGCGGGACTGGTAAACTACGATGTGACTATGTGCGTTACTTACATACAACAACTCACGTCTGTATCCAGATTGAAAGACTTGCCAGGCTTGCCACGATCCTGACAGATCTCTTTCGCTTCATCAACATGAATTAGTCGTTACATGCACACGCTCATACATAATTATAGATTTAACGGATCTAGTTTGCCTAAAATAAATACAGATTAGAGAGACAGTATAGATGAAACCTAAAATACAGATCACTGATCTAGTTAAGGCTGTTCTTACGTGGAGCGTGCTCTCTCGCTCGCACAATTGAATAATTTTAGCGATTGTAACTTTTGATAAATGTGGTCACATTGTGGTGGCTAATTTTAGGGTTTGAAGCATAATTAAATTACGGACATTTTAGTTGCATTTTTAACGTAGTGTTTAACAAAGGATAGTTCTTCCCAAAATTATTAATTTTGGAACCAAATTATCTGAACAAAAACTTAGTAAAGTATGAGAAAAATATGCCTTAAATATCCGCAATTCAATTCAAATTCCAACAAACCCTCAGACCACATTTAAGAAAAGTTTTATTGCAATCACAAAAAGATTAAAGCACGAGACAGCATGCCCCACGTAAGAACAGTCTTAAGGCTCTATTCTCTCTAAAACATCTACTATACGCATCTACCATTTGTACCTATATAAACTGCACTTGATTTATCTATTGACAATATAAAAACATTTGTATTTGCATTTTGTATAGTTTCTTTACTTCCGCGTCTAAACGCGCGTATAAACCAACTCTTTACGTAGATGCAAAGGCCAATGCTAAGAAGTGTTAACATGTAAATCATTACAATATATCATTGCCGATCCGCGTTGGCCAGGCGTGGTAATAAAACCCATACTCACTCTCTGAGAGAAGGCCTGTGCCCTGCAGTTGGACGTATATAAGCTAAAAATAAAAAAGAGCTTGATGCTCACACCGACGAGGGAATACTATTTAGGAAATCGCCAGACTGTGTGGTATGTGGAAGTTTTATCGTCAGCGTTTTTATAGATGGAAGGAAATGCCGGCTGCAATTTTTCGGTTGAATAAGGATATTGAATGAGCGTATTCGATTGTGAGTAATTTTTCCTATTAGTTTATAATCATATACAAGAAAGTTTATTTTGTCTCTTTTACTCTCTTTTTTATAGCAAAAGAGACTTTTTTTTCTGCTCTTAATTTGTCTCTCGAGTAATAATACTCGTCCGCTATTCTTACGTCGGGCATGCTGTGTCGCTCATACTAAATGGTATACTTCGATAAATATTATCTGAGGGTTTGATAGATAATAAAATTACGGACATTCAAGACATATTTTTCTTATTCTGTACATAGTTTTCGATTAAGAAATTTAAAAAGGAAACAACTTTTATTTATTAAAAGCAACTCGTGGCAAATCAAAAGTGTAATTTAACTATCTATCAAACCCTCAGACCACATTTATAAAAAGTGTACTCATTTTACTATAGTCACAAAGAATGTGATATTGTGCGAGCGAGACAACATGCTCGACGTAACAGTAGCTATAAGGGACTCCAGGGAGTAACACTAGCGCCATCAAGGAAAAAAATCGTATCTTTTTTACCGATCGAATTTACAAAAAGTGTCTATACAATCTCTCAATCACGTTAATAGTGATTTTTTAGGACCCATGACCGTGAACCTATGGCAAAAAACCTAGGACTAGAAAGCATTGACGCCGGAAGCGGCCGTTTTTGGCATGAGTATTATGCATTTCCAGGTTCGTGATCCTGGGTTCTTTGTAGTCACTGTTAACATGATTAGATTAGATAAAATTAGAACACTTTATTGTACACACCAGAAAACAAAATGCTTATCGCTAAAAGCGATCTCTTCCAGACAACCTTAGGATGAATAGAACTGAAAGATGAAGAGAGTAGGTAGGTAGGTGTACATGAAATATATTGGAAGAAAATGTACATAAACTAACTGACTTACTTCTAATATTTAATAACGAGTACATATTTAATAAAATACTTAAACTAACCATAGGATCCAAATATATACTAGACAAATATATATATCATTATAATATACTAATACATTAATTTCACATATAAACAGACAACAGACAAGACTTACTATGATTGAGAGATTGCACAGATACTTTTTGCAAATACGATCTTAAAAGAAGATAAGACTTTTTTTATTGGTGGCGCTAGTTAGCCCGCTGGATCCCCTTAAGTCTTTTATTAAAAAAAACCGGCCAAGTGCGAGTCGAATTCGCACAACGAGGGTTCCGTACTCGCGGTTTGCCGTTTTTTATTATTTGTCGTTAAAATATTATAACAAGTCCCAAAATTACGCCAAGTTTGATGCCTGTATATATACGTATATTACTGGCTTTATGATAGAGCATAGACAAAAACGCGAAAAAACAAGTGTTGTATGGACACCTCCCTTATTTAAATTTTTTTTAAGAAATTTGCCGTAACAACACAAGATATTCTGTGAAATTTTCAACTGGCTGCCTATTCCGGTTCTAAAGATAGAGCTCTGTCCATCTGTCTGTCCGTTCCAGACAAACAGACACCGGAGGCAGAGTAATAGGGTCCCGTTTACCCTTCGGATACGGAACCCTACAAAAAAAACCAATTGCGAAAGTGTGTAGTTTTTACGGTTACTAACTTACCTTTGCAGTTCGTATTTATATTTTTATGAGATTTGTTCCAATAATACCATAGTAAAGCATCTTATATACGTCCTACTATGATCTACATTATCTTCTTTCCTACCTAGATCACAGAATTTGGTAAATAAGAGAGAGAAAGAGTGTGTGCATACATACCTACATACATACATACATACATAACTCACGCCTGTAGGCAAGATAAAAAGGCAAGATAAAAAGTACCCGAAACCGGCGTGCGTGCATGCAACGACTAGTGAATGTTGAGGAAGCGAAATTAAGAAGCGAAACTATGATTTAGAAACAAACGGTGCTATTTATAAATAAAATACGCGTAAAAAAAAAATTCTTGCTCAAATTAATATTTTGAGCGTCTTATGGTCGGCGCCGGCCAGCTCAATTGTTTTTTTTTTACTTGTTTAGGCATATAGGACATCAAGCTCTTAAGCATTCAACATATTAGAAAACATTTTTCAAAGTTACGGTAATACCTACTACTTCGAATTTGGATACACCGCTTAGAGTAAAAAATCGGAAATCACGAATATTTACAAATATTATGTTATACCATTACTGATAATTCGTAAATTAAACTGTATTTCACAATGAAAAGTACATTCCCTTAAAATACGGTGAACGAAACCATAGTCACCCTGTAGCGTAAGCCGGTTCGACATAACTTTGATGAAAATATTATGTTTCAAAGTATCAAAAAGCTTTACTCTAAGGAAATTAAGTTTGCGTTTCATGTCATATTCATGTGGGTGCGAGTAATGGGGAACTTGCATCAAACTGAGATTGGAGTAAGTATTCATTTATTTTTTTATACCGTACAAAATGTAGAAAATAACTTTTGTCGCGTTTTCACGGGTCTCATAAATGCGAAAGGAGGGCGTCGTCACATAAAAACATTATTTTACGAGAAAACTCAAATATTGATAAACAAGTTGTGACGTCATAGTTAGAGCCCGAACACTGTATGCGGTTTTTGTACCACGTGACTATATTACTATTATTAATACGTTTATTGCACATGAGTAAAAAATACAATGGCAATATGGTGAGCTTAATGCTATAAACATTTTCTACCAGTCAACCACAGGTGGTGTGAGAAATTATTATTTTTATTATTTATTCAAGTATAAAAAAAGGGATTGACAAACTCATAAGATAAAAAATATAAGAGCCAGTTTAGTAAATTTATATTAACTGTTACAAGAAATTTAATTAAGTATAATGTTTTATCGATAGGTTGTATCATGAAAAGTATAAGCCGCAGAGCACGGTGAGCACGGTTATTTATCTCTTGTGCAAGTTTTCCAAGTGTGGTTTCCACAGCTACTTTGTCTCAAGCTATATTCACATCACTTTCGCTCATAGACAACGCTAAGTATGACAGAAACAAAACGTTTAAGGTTTTTATAGCACGATGCCAACTATTACGAATCAACTATAAGCATGAAGGATTTGTTTAGTCGCACAATGCTCACTTACTATCTACAATACTTTGAATGCGTTCATTGTGGAAAGTGGGTAAGGTTCTAATATAAAAATTCGCAAAAGTTGTTATTGTGCTATCGACTGTATTGAAATGAAATAAATAAAAAAAATCGTTTAAGTACCAGCTTCGTTCATTCAAGTCGTACAAAAATACGCCTCGACTTGTATTTACTGAAATTTTTCCCATTTCAACTTGTTTTTAAGTCACACACCTTGGTTTTAAGGGTCCAATTCTGGACCAATAGATATTGCACAGGTTTGAGTCTGCTCGGGAACACAAACTTTACAAAAAATACTAAATCGCTTTCGATACGAAATCTGCACATTTTTACTAGTGCAAGAGCCCCTGTATAGATGTGTTAGTACTTTTTAAACAATTAATTTATACAAGAAGTTCATAGACAAAATTATTTGGTAAAAGTCATAGGTCACCAGTGTAAAAAATATTCTTCATATAAAGAATGCAGATATTCTAGAGTATTTAGGCGACGTTTTTGAGACTGGGGCTATTCCCAAAGTTATAAAAAATATTTGTACCGTACTGAACTATATTTAATTACATTCCACTGTCAAGATGACGCTACAGCCTCGTTTATGTACTATATAAGATCTGAAATGCATGCAGTCAAGCAGTCAAACGCCCGCATTTGTAAAATGTATAAAAATGCTGGCCGACTCGGTAAACGTTGTTTTGCCATATTAGTTAGCATTCGACTTATTCTCGGGCCAACCAAATATGTATACACAAAAAATTTCATAAAAATCGGTGAAGCCGTTTCGGATGAGTTCAATAACAAAAAATGTGACACGCGATTTTTATATATTAGATTAGATATTGAAGATCGTGAATCATCTGCACTGGCTGAAGATGCGGGTAAAAATCACTGTGAGTTGGAAAACCTATTCCCAACGTCAATGTTCCAAAATAGCCAGCTAGATTATAATGTCGAGCGTCTATGAATAGGGTGCCTTGGACAAATATTTTAGTTGTATCTTCAGCGAGCAAACATTTTCAGTTCACTTGACTCCGACTAGACAATCTTGTGCGCAAACAGTGAATGGGGACGACGTTTCGCACTCTTTTTCACGTGCAGCAAAATGCTTCATCTAAGAGAGACAAAAGATTTTTAAGAGCTACACACTCAGCTGGCACTCTAAACTAACAGCCTGTTAGTAGAAAGCGAACTTGCACTCATATTCGTTTATATAAAAAAATATATATCTAAAAGAATAACTTTTTTATTTGAGATGCGCCGAAAACAGTAGAAACATTTGACAAGAAACATAGAAGACTAACAGAAATATTATTATCATCATCATTATCTTATCATCATCAGCCCACCTCTGCCCACTGCTGGGTATAGGCCTATTCCCTATCACGCCATCTTTGACGGTCTCGTTGTTTTAATTATTAAATTCTATATTGATCCGTGTGGTGCCGGATTAAGAATAGCGTCACTCCATTTCATTCCGTGGATGTCGTAGAAGGCGACTAAGGAAATCAATTACCAGGAGACGGGCAGGTTAGTTTCATGGTTAAGGAAAACCACGAGAGAGGCCTATGTCCTGCAGTGGGCGTAAAATAGCTGATGATGATGATAATGATTATGTTGCACTTATAAAGAGGATATAAATACGAGAAAGTAAAAATATTTCGATACAATGTTGTATAAATGTGTATACTAAACTCCGAGCTTTGTAATGTAGAGGTAACTTTTGAATAGTACAAAGATATACGTTCCGTTACAGAATGGAGTAATTGAAAATGTTCATGAAATTTACAAAAAATGTTGCCAATAAACAAAGTCCGTAAAAATTACCACGTGTTTTCCTCAAAAACCTTCATTCCACTGAAAGAACAATCGTATTATTTAGGACGAAAACCTTTTCAGCGATCGTCCGCGTCCATAGTGTGTCTACAAAAGTTAAGGCGATGACAGTTTCCAATTGTACGTTACAGTTATAGTGAAGTTTTGAAGTCGACAAATGAGGGGTCAATAAATTGGTACTTTTATTGGCACTGTGATACTGTTCTAGCTAGAAAATTTTTTACTTGGTAATAGATTAAACCATAGAACTGACTGAGTTTCATGCATGTTTGAAAACGTAATGCCGTCGTAGTCAGAATATCTATGTCACTAGGTCTTAGAGGCGATTTCATTATAACATAGGAGACGAGACAAAAGAAACACTCACTGTTCACCTTAATGTGTAAAACTTTAAATAAAAAAAATAAGTTTCGTCATCAAAAAGTCATAAGTACATTTTTTTCTATTTTTAATCTTTTATTATTAGAATCCACGCGTCATAACTTTTGAAATGTCACAACTTCAGCGAAGTATCTTAATAATGAGGTAATTTTAGGCTTATTACGCAAAACCTACATACGTTTCTTGTAAAATAAATCTCCTTCAAGTTGGCGAAAGTGCATAAAAAAAATTAAGAATGTAATTTAGAAACTGATAAACGTTTTTGAATCCTTACGCGAAACTTAAAGCTAATCTCGTTTCAACGTATGTGCTCTAACGTCTCAAAACAAAGAGACTTCCCCTTAACACGAGGCACACTAAATATTCCACTCGCATACCTCTTAAACCGGAGGGTGCCAAACAAGCCTTCCATAGCACGACCGATAGACAACAATAGGTAGTTAAGTTCAAACACAGACGAATACTCGACACGTCGCGCGTGTTGATGTACCGTGCCCGGCAATACTGCCTATTTGTGCCCGGCACAAAAGTCATAACAAGAACAGAAATAACAAAAAAAAACGGCTACTGAGCGTTAACACACACACAAACAGAGATAAGCTCACCTGTGTACGTGTATTTTTCTTTGTTACCTTTCCTGTATCGTGTTTTCGTGTGCAATAAAGCAATATTAATTACTACCAAGCAGGCGGGAGTAACCTAAGAACAGTTGACAGCAGCCCGACCTTTACATTACTGTTGCAAAGTCGTCCGTAACATAACTGATTAATAATTAACCTGTTAGATTATGACCCTGAAAAGAACAATTAAAAACCACTGCTATGGTGGCCCGATTGGGTCCTTAGAATTCTACAGATCAAAGGTTGATGTGATGTGCCACCGAATGTACAATGAGTCACAATGTTGAATTAGCATCTAGCGGTCTTATTTATACGATCACTATTCCTTAAAACACTCCTCAGAGGCAGTCTGAATAGTCTTTCGTAAAGGGAAAGACGTAACGGCAGATTATTTAAACTGCCTCTGAGGAGTGTTTAAGAAGAAACTTGGTTTTATAAATAACTACCGTTATTTATTGTTATTTATAATTTTAGTTTTTTAGGGTAGATATAGCAGCTGCGCCATCTAGTGATGAGTATGAAATTTGAACTGTAGCCATATTCAAATAGCGCGACCTGGTGACTACGTCGGGAACTTCTATTTATTTTATTTCATTTTGTTTATTAACAAAATCTACAGCACAAATTTAATAATATAAATGTAAAATAACGCAAAATTGATCAGGAGTTTTACGAAAGAAGTCATATATATATATATATATATATAGTAACTAGCTGTATCGGCGAACTTCGTATCGCCAAAGAATCCGTTTACACGATTCTTGTACAACGCCATCTATTTTAAAATAAAAATAAATATCATCCTACGGAAACGCATTACCGAGATATCAAGTATGCTTTGTCTCAATTTAGGTCTTTGTCTATCTATACGCCAAGTTTCATGTCAATCCGTTCAGCCGTTATTGCGTGATTGGGTAAGAAACATTCAAACATCTTCACAAACTGTCACATTTATAATATTAGTAGGATAAGATGAACAGTGGAGCAGACCTACACGTCTGTGTCTGAACTTACATTATAATGCTGACTCGTAATAGGCAATAAGTATGTACAATGGTTTTCTTTACTCTTCTATTTGCAGTTGACAATAATGATATTATTTTTCTCAGCTTAATATTGGGTTTAATTTAATTTAAGAACTTACTAAAATATATTTTTATTAGTACCTACTCAGTACCAAGAGCTAAATTAAACAAACTCAAATTGTTCACACCTTATCCGCTTTGGCACAAAGAGATTTAAACTTTTTTTGTTAGCACAATTTGGTTAAGTTAACTTTATTTAATTTCTTATTCATCATCATCATCATCAGCCCCTTGACGTCCACTGCAGGACACAGGCCTGCTTCATGGTTTATAATCTTATTTATTCAATTTGTTGCGGATTCAGATTTTTTTGATGAGCGCATTTCGTGAATTTACTGAGTTAAACCGCGGCGTGCGTACATTCAGCGGCTAATGAAGCTCTGACGAATGTGAACACCTCAGGTTTCCGCACGACGTTTTCCTTCACCGTTAGCGCGTGGTATTGCTACTACAACTTCACATTCTACGCAAGTTAGAAAACAAAATCATTGGATTTTTAGAGTTCCGTAGCCGAAGGGTGCCAAACGGGACCGTATTGCTAAGAATTCACTGTCAGTCTGTCTGTCCGTCTGTCTATTTTTCTGTCCGTCGGTCTGTCTGTCTGTCACCATGCATCTCATGAACCGTGGTAGTTAGACAGTTGAAATTTTCACTAATGATGTATTTCTGCTGCTGCTATGATAAAAAGTACTAAAACAGAATAATAAAAACAGAATAGTATTTAAAGGGGCTCCCATACAAAAAACGTGATTTTTTGCTGTTTTTTTTTTCGATATTTGTGTCTAATGTTGTATAGATAATGGTACGGAACCCTTCGTGCGCGAGTCCGACTTGCACTTGGCCGTTTTTTTTTCTATTCGTACTCCCCGTAACAGAACAGCGAGCATTCGCCGTTTCTAAATTTGTCGAACTAAACAACGACCAGAGCCAAGCATAGTGTTCACGAGAAATCTAACGAACGCTGTAGTAAATGCTCGTCATAATCATAAAGTATTGAGTTGTGTGAAAAGCTCGAAGCAGAATTACTGTCGTGTCGCCAGAATGCTCACTACAACGTTCGTCAAAATGCTCGCTGAAATACTGCCGTTTATTTTGTAAGTTTTTTCAAGCATTACAGGTGAATGCTCAAGTCGATGAGCAGCTTTACGCTGTCTTTTTTTTCTTTTACCTACTCAACAACGAATGTTCAAACTTCAACCTCACGCCAGATGCAATAAGAAACCTTTCCCGGCCCTCGTAAATAACTATACCATTTCATTAGCGAATTATGGAATCCCCGACCTCTCTGAGTTTTTTCTCTGCAGGGATGCAGAAGAAAAAGCTCATTGAAAAACTAATAAGAATGGCTAATTAATTAACATTTCTAGTAGGCCCTATTGAACCGGTATGAAAAGACGTCGTAACTTGCGAGCTACACACTATCCATAATAGATTACGAAACGCGAGCGACCCCTTCGGTCTCTCGTACAATACAGCTATCTCTTTCAGAGAAAAGCAAGAACACCCCTAGTGCGTTCCCAAACACCAATCAGTAAAGACGTCAACGCGCGGTCTCGAATTTTATATTTCGAATCATGGAAATTCGCGATTTGAATTTTTGATTCGCGCGCGGACCATCGAACGGTTTTATTCTTTTTTAATATTCGAGTTTGTCGAGATTTTTTTTTAATATTTTGTGCCCGGAAAAAGTACATTAGTGAATGAAAAGAAAGTGCTTCAGATTGAGGTGTGCAAAAATAAGTTTTCAGTGACTCTTCATTTTTCAAATAGTATTGCAACATTTTTTCTTTTATGCCAGTATTCTAAAAGATTAAAGATAAGAAACAGATAGTGTGGAAAAATTAGTGGTAAGAATACGTTTTCTGAAATGTGAACTGCGGCAGATGACGTTTAAAAGGGAATTTTTAATAAGGTAAGAGACAAATTAAAAAATAATATAGGGTTTTCCCATTAATGGCATATTAAGTTGATTTTTTTTTTACAAACTGCTCCTGTTTGAATTTTTATTTAGGTAATACCTAAATAAGAATATAATTTATACATATTTTCTACCATATTTATTATTAGTTGGAACGTCAAGCATTTTTTTCGAATGTAAGGAGAATACTCTGAGTAAGGGATTGAAGTTAATATTACTTAAAAATTATTTAGAATTATACGATAAAGTTAATTTTGAAATCGCCTTCAAATCGCTGGTTAGCCAAAACAGGATAAAAACATGAAAAACATACTTCGTTTTCAAAATATATTTTTCACAGACAAGTAGACAACTAACAAAGGGTCCGAGGGTCTCAAATTGAAATGAATGTTGACCTCAATTTTTGACCCCGAGTCTAGAGGTATGATGGCGAAAAAGAGTGCTTTTTCAAGCTTTCCTCAGCTTTTTGTTCAATGAAAATATTAATACAGAAAAGTGAAATTGTTCAATAGAAGCAAAAAACAATTTGTGGTGAACGGAATGTATATTCCCCATGGGTATAATAAGTCTTATTTATTGCCAATACTCTCACTAACCGAAGTATTTTTTGTCGCTGCTTAATATAGTTTTATTTCTATTGTTTTAGAGGGAATAAGATTAACAACGGGGCTGCCCAACTACAGCTTTCAAAAATTTTGTAAAATTCAAAAGTGAAACAAAAGTAATATTTTAACGAAATTGTCACTTTTATACCGCCCTATCTAATATAAATTACTTCAGGCTTTATTAATATAACTTATTTAAGTTTAAAAAAAGGACATATGTGTAAATAAAAAAAAAAATTACATAATATAATATTTTTGTAGACACTAAAAAAACAATAAAAATATTTTTTTCGGGGTTTTCGGGTTCAAAAAATATGCAAAAAATACCTTCCTTTTCTACTCGTTTATGTGTAAGATGAAAAAATATATACTGAAAATTGTTTGAAAACTGTCATCATAATTCAAATACTATAATAATTGTGCGCCAAACCACCCATAATATACAAACAGCTGGCGGACCACTCGGAGTACAAAAAAACAAACTTTAGGGTTGCTGGAACCTTTTTTTTAACGGGATTTTATGAAAAAATATTTCTTTTCTACAGAATTCCAAGTATCATCAAGTTCAGGTAACTTCAGCCGGAGGTTATTTTAATTCTTGTAAGAAGTTGCAAAATAACTCAGGACCTTTATTATGAAGCAGCAGTGATATGTCCGGAAGGGTCGCAACGTCGCGCTTGAGCCCGACAAATCACTCGAATCTAGCGACAAATACGATTCATACAAATACGAGAATAATTTAATAGAATTAATAGTTTTAATCCAACCAATTTGCTTGTTAAAGACAGAGGGTCTTACGAGTATTTATAAAAAGTCGATTCAACAAAAACACTCTCAAGCAAGACGGAGTTTAAGCTGGTGAATCACATTCTTGTCCTCTCGTAAACCGGGTTTAACTCTGTCTTAAGAGTGTTTAGTGGCATCGACATTTTCGTGTCACTCAGGACTCACGATATTTTTCTTCGCCGTTAGCGAGTGGTATTGCTACTACAACTTCACAAATGTACGTAACTTAGAAAAAAAAGCCATTGGTACATACCGGGATTCGAACCTACGACCTCCCAAATATGAGGCCGGCGTTCTACCGCTGCGCTACAAGCACTTTTATTTATTTTTAATACAATCTTGAAACTTAGCGCGTCAAATTTGTATAAGAAAACATTATGCACAATAAAAAATATTCTTATCTTATCTTATTATACCTTTGAATTAGGAAAGTCGTTTAATATATCAAAACGAAAGCACAGTATCCGGGTTTCGCTTTTTTAAGAACACGATGTAATACGCGCTGTAGGGCACAGGCTTTCACAGGCCTCCAGAGAGATGCGTGCCCTCCGATGCTTGGGAATTTCAAGCGCTGAGGTGTATCGTGCCAATACCCCCCCCCCCCATACACTCTGGTTTTAATAAATTACCGTATTCATCCAGGCAAATGTCTCACAATAGTAAGAGTTACTTGTGTTTGATGAGAGAGCAAGCAAGCTGGCAAGAGCTGGATGAGAGTAGCCGAGGACCGTGCTCAGTGGCGTGCAATAGGAGAGGCCTACGTCCAGTAGTGGACCAGCATAGGCTGATGATGATGATGATGTGAGAGATTTGAAAAGATATTTTATTTTTTTTTCTAATAAATCGCTGACGCGACTCTTTTTGAATAAGAAGAAATAAGATTTTATTTTTAAGACGCGAATAAATTGCAAGTTATTGTATATAGGTAACTGGTTAAAACTACGCTATTTCAGAGAGAAAGGCATTTTTACCCCCTTTATGAGTTTCAGAGGGATTGGTGTAGACTTAACTGAGAAATGTATAAAAAATATTCTACCTCATTTCCGTACATATTTTAGTTTCACGTTGCCCCGTTTACAACGAATCATACGAATTTACACGTTGTCACCTAATGCCACTGAAACTCAAACCGTACAATGTAAATGCCTCTTTCTTCATAATACTTTAACAAGATGTAATAAAAGTTTTAACAATTTGCGATTCATCGTAATATTCACAAAAACAATAGCACCGGCCGCAAGACCGAAAGAAAAAAAGCTGGTCTCCGTCAATTTATAGTATTACTGGCGAAAGCGCTTCAGGAATCCAGGGAGAATGCGTCGAAATAATTTTAAGGATTTTTCTTCGGTAACACAAGTTTATTCGTCAGCCATTGTTGCGTAAGAGCGCGATACATGTACAGGCCATAGACAAGATTTGGTAGTATTGGAAATAGCGCCATCTACAGCAATCTATAAGAAGCGTTGAAGCGATAACTTGACATTATGACATTGGTGCTACTATACATTGCCGCCAGATGGCGAGAGCTGTCTTTAGACATGCTGCCAGCCCAAAATGGGCAATAGAAGACTAGATTGCTGAAGGCATTAGAAAATAGGTTTAATTTACAAGACTAGTTTAGTTTCTGCTGAAGGCGAGAAACAAAAAGTTAATTTTACCTACCTATCCAAGTAGCTAGGTTAAGTGAAAAGCAATCAGAATACAAATTTATTTGTAAACTTACAAAACATACTTTTAGATGCTTATTATTAGGGAATTAATACCTCCTAAGGTTCTTAATTTTAGGCACTTAGATATCTATTATTTAACTAGATTTAACTTAGGTAATACTTAGAAAACTTATTCCTAATTAATACATAGAAAACTTTACTGAACTGTTACTGAACACTAGTTGGGAACGGACAGATGTTATTAAATGCGCGTTTTATGATTCCGTTTTGAGTCTGTATTGAGACCACCCTCGTGATGCCGTCCCGTCCTTGGTGCTTGTTGAGTATTCGCCCCATCCTCCATTGGCAGGGGGGCAGCCGCTCCTCCCTCACTAGAACCAGCGTGCCAGCTGCGAGGTCAGCGCCCTTTGAGCTCCTCCATTTCGTGCGTTGCTGAAGGAGTGCGATGTAGTCGCGGGACCACCTCTTCCAGAAGTCTTGGTGCAGCTGTTGGAGTTGTTGGTATTGTGTTAGTTTGTTTGGGTTGACATCTTGGTAGTCGTAGTCCGGTAAACCCGTAGTGGTTCTACCGATCAAGAAGTGAGCTGGCGTGAGGATAGGGAAGTCATCGGTGTCGGCGTTAGGTATAGGGCATAAGGGTCGTGAATTAAGGATCCCCTCTATCTGAGTAAGTATGGTAGAAAATTCTTCATAGGTTAACAAAGCCTGACCACAAACACGTTTTAAGTGATATTTACAACTTTTAACTGCGGCTTCGTGTAAACCACCCATATGTGGAGTATACACAGGTAAGAACTTCCATGTGATGCCCTCATTGGCACATGAAGTTATTAGTTCACTGGAAAATTGATTTAGGTACTTATGGAGTTCGATTAGTTCGTTATTAGCCCCTCGAAAAGTAGTAGCGTTGTCACTTACAATCTCCTTCGGTTTACCTCTCCTGGCTGTGAACCTCCGAAGAGCAGACAGGAAGGCCGCTGACTCTAAACCTGAAATCAGCTCAATGTGAATTGCCTTCGTCGAAAGACATACAAAAATAGCTACCCAGCACTTGTAGGCCCTGAACCCACGTCCTCTCCTATCTCGGATAGAAAAGGGACCTGCATAATCAATGCTTGTTGCATGGAATGGTGGCGAGGGGGTAACTCTTGCAGTAGGTAGGTTACCCATAATAGGTATGTGTGTGCTAGGTTTGGCCCTGAAACAGATTACACAATCTCGCAGAATTTTATTTGCTAGACACTTACCATGAATCGGCCAGTATTGTTCTCTCATTGAGGATAGTAATAGTTGCGGCCCGGCGTGTAGTAGCCTGATGTGCTGGGACCTCATGATGAGTTTGGTAAGTGTGTGGGTATTGTGTAAAATTATAGGGTGTTTTTTACTGTATGAGAAGTGTGAGAGACTTAGACGGCCGCCTACACGAATAAGTCCACCTTCAAGAAATGGGTTTAGACATAATATTGGTGAGTCCCTTGGGAGAGGTTTGTTTTGTTGTAATAGTTTATACTCGGTTGGAAATGATTGCAACTGTGCAACTTTAATTATTCTAGTTTGCGATTCTATTAGTTCTTTTACTGTTAATGGACCCATTTGTTTATTTGTATTCCTACAATTTTGAATGAACCGCAATAGGTAGGCAAATACTCGATATACCTTAGTATCTGTAGAGAATTTGCAAATTAGGTTTTGTATAATTTTATTTGATGGTGTGTCAATTGAGACATTACATATTTCTTGTTTCTTCATTTCGGGTATACTGGCTTGTGCTGGTGTCTTAGGTAGTGGCCATTCCGTTTCCGGTTTTGAAAGCCACTTGGGCCCTTCCCACCATAGGTCTGTAATTGCTAGTTTATCAGCAGGTAGACCTCGAGTTAACAAGTCTGCGGGGTTGTCTTCTGAACGTACCCAGTACCAGTCATTGATAGTAGTTAGGTTTTGAATTTTAGTAACTCGGTTACTGACAAAAACATTCAACTTGTGTGGTAGAGTTCTTATCCATGCCAGCACAACATTTGAATCTGACCATAGGTAAGTTTTCGATATTTGACATGTTAGTGTTACTTTTATTTTGTTGTATAATTCAGCTAAGAGGAGTGCCGCACGCAGCTCTAGGCGTGGGATTGTTTCTTTTCGTGCTACTCGTGACTTCGTACACAATAAACGGACTTGAATGTTGCCCTGTGTCTATAGATCGTATAAAAATGGCGGCGCCGAAAGCGGTCATTGAACTGTCTCCAAAGCCGTGAATTTCAATCGTTATGTAATCGCGAATTATAACATGTCTCGGGATTGTCAGGGAATTTAGACAAAATAGGTTTTTATAAAATTTTCTCCATTCATCTGATAGGGATGTTGGTAACTCTGTGTCCCAATCGGACTTGTCTTGCCAGAGTTTTTGTATAAAGCATTTTGCAATTACTAATACGGGACTGATCAGACCTAACGGGTCAAAAACTGATGAGATTAGGGACAAAACTTTACGTTTGGTTAGCGACTTTGGTACTGGTTGTTCTTTCAACGTGTATAGTAGGTTGTCGGTCTCGTTCGACCATGCTAGACCGAGGACCTTTTGTGTATTGTCTCCAAACTCGGTTGGAGTGTTAGTAGTGGGAGTGGACGTATTTGCACTCACTTTTTGTAGGATGGCTGGAGAGTTAGACTTCCATTTTCGTAGGTTGAAGTTCGCGGTGCTCAGGATGTCGTTTATCTGCACGGCTGTCTCTGCTACCGTTACCTCGTTGTCTCCGCCGTGAAGCAGGTCGTCCATGTAGAAGTCGGACCGGATCGCTGCTGCTGCGGCTGGAAACTGGATTTCGTTCTCATTAGAAAGCTGCAGCAGGCATCGTGTAGCTAGGTATGGTGCACACTTAAGACCAAAGCTAAGTGTGGTTAGTACATAGGTTTTTAGTTTTTCGTATGGATTCTCTCTCCATAATATGCACTGTAGGTTTTGTTGTTCGGGGTGTATGAGAATTTTTCGATACATTTTTTCGATGTCTGCATTTACAACAAATCTATGAATTCGGAATTTTAATAGAATGTTAATTAGTTCGTCTTGAAGTGTTGCACCCTTGTGTTGGATGTTATTCAATGATTTTCCTGAGGCGGTAGGACAGGATGCATCAAATACAACTCTTAGAGGCGTGGTGACCTTTTCAGGGCTTATCACAGCGTGATGAGGTAAAAAATTACGGGGGCCATTAGATGAGCTATCAATTTCTACCATGTGGCCCATCTCTTCGAAGTCTCGCATGAACTGTACGTATTGTTGCTTTAGGGGGGGATTTCGTGACAATTTAGACTCTAGGTATTGAAATCGTTTGTGAGCAATGTGAATAGATTTTCCGAGAGATGAGGTAGGCTCACATAAGGGCATGCTGACTACGAAGTTACCCTCAGGACTTCGCGAATGAGTTTCGAAAACTTTTTCGCACGCATCCACCATATCATCATCGGGTACCTCTAAACTACACTCGCTATCCCAAAAATTTTTCAGCTGGTTATTTAGTACAAAATTGCAACATACCTTTTTTTGCGGTAGGGATAGTGACATTGCGCCAGATACGACCCATCCGAGTTTAGTTTTTTGTAGTATAGGTAGGTCGTCACCTAGTCTATGCTGTCCAACACATAGTAGGTTGTAGAATTGTTCTGCTCCCAGAACTAGGTCAATGTCACCCGCCTGATGGAACCTGTCGTCCGCCAATTTGATTCGCTGTGGGATTTTTAATTTTTCAATATCAATCGTGATGTTAGGTATACTACAAATCGTGGGTACAACAAGACAAGACATTTTGGTAGTATATTTACTATCGGTTGACTCTAATTGGATGTTACAAAGGTGGTCGACCTTCGTCACACTTTCATTGAATCCCATGACCTCCATAGCTATACTATGTTGTTCGAGGTCAAGTTTTTTACATGCATTTTCGGTAATTAGGTTAGACTGAGAGCCAGAGTCGAGAAGGACTCTCAAAGTTTGCAACTGGTTATGTCTGTCACGCACCTTCACTTGGGCGGTTGACAAAATTACAACTTTATTTTTGGTAGGTTGTTCGGTATCTTTGTTAAAGGTTGTAGTGTTTACTACGGTTTGCATTGGCAAACTATTTATAGGTGGATTTTCAGCTACAGGTAAGCTAACATGTCGGTTTGTGTATGAACTCGGTTCATCACGGGCTCGGTTTTCACTCACAGACTGTGGGTTATAGGTATTAGGTTGGTGTGAACTCGGTTCACCTCGAGAATGAAAATTGTTTGTGTATGTGATGTGTAAAAGCGTGTGATGCTTACCTTTACACTCTCTGCACTGACTGGCTCGGCAGTTAGGCAGTGCGTGGCCTGCTCGGAGGCAATTGAGACATAGCGTACAGTTTTTTACAGCCTTTATACGTGCTGCTGTATTCAGGGCCAAAAACCTAGCACACTGGTTAATATAATGCCTTTCCCTGCAATAGGGGCACCGATTAATAGGTATAGATGCTTTTGTTACCAGTGGGTTTGAATTGGCTCTGGACGAGGACGTGGTGATCAGGGCGCTCCTGGCTGGGCCGGCTGGGGTGTCAAGCTCGGTTGATACTCCAGACGCTAGAGCCTCTTGCAGGTCAGCCTGCGTCCGTAGGAAGTTCTTAAAGTCCTGTAAAGAAGGCAATTCCCTTGAGCTGACTTTTTCCTCCCATTTTCTTTGGAGGCCTTTGTCAAGTTTTGGTAGTATGAAAAATATTATTAGAATATCCCAATCGGCTATAGGTATATCAAGATTTTTCAATGTCCTGAGATGTTTAGAAATGTTATCGATTAGTCCCCTTAAGGCCATGGGGGTTGAAGGAACCTGGTCGATAAGGAACAGGCCTCTTAGGTGATTGTTTACTAGAACTTTGGGGTTGTTAAATCTTTCACATAATAGTTGCCATGCAAGGTTATAACTCTCTTCAGAATACTCCAGTGAGCCGAGGACTTCCAGTGCATTGCCTTTAAGACAACTACGTAGGTATTTATACTTTTGAATATTTTTCAGGTTGCTCCGGTTAATCAAGGCATCAAAGGTGTCCCTGAATTCGATCCAGCAGGTAATATCCCCGGAGAATGATGGTAGTGGAATTTCTGGGAATTTTATTGACTCATAGGTCTCTGGTGCGATTATTGATTGACGAGTAAGGTCGGGGTTATTAGCTGCTGGGGCCTCGCCATGAATCTGTAGTAGTTTCTTACCAAGCGAGATACATGAATAGTAGGTAGACTGATAATTTTCCCTTTCGGTTACCTGGCAATCTATATCGGTGGATAAAGTTTCAATATGGTCTTGAATAGTTTCGAAATCACTGAACACTTGTGATATTTTTTCAATTCTTAGCTCTAACTCGATTATCTGTTCAGCAGTTAAATTATCTTCTGATAACCCGGACAGAAATTTTTTGAAAAGTGTCAGCTTCCCTCTCACGATAGCGCGCTTTTTCTTATAGGTTTTTAGCTCATTAGATTGTTCTGGCGCTTCATGAAAGTCGAGTGGGATTGACATTCTTGCAAATAGATTCTAATAAGAAAATCAGTCGAAATTTTCCTTAGGTAGGTAGTTAGTTATAGGTTGAATAGGTTTGAGAGAATAGAGGGTTGGTGGATAAAGTTGAGTGTTTAGGTTAGGAACATGAGGGATGAAGAAATGCCAACTCACGTGATCGGTAGATACTTAGGTATGCGATATTGCAGTTCGACTCGGCCGTGCAGATCGTCTTCTTCGGTAGGTATGAAGGCTTCAGATGTCCCAGCTCGTCTCGGCGGCGCGGATCATCGTCGGAAGAAATAGGTATGCAGGCTTCAGATGTTGCAGTTCGGCTCGGCCGTGCAGATCGTCGGCGCTGCTAGGTACAATGTAGGTATTGGCTTCTGAAATTCTAGAATCAGTAGGTAGATGACGCGTCCTGGTTTCCCTGAAGGGTTTTCGGCTTGTAGGTTGGTCGCTGAAGTGGGGGGCTGCGTCGCGCGCGGCCCGCTATCCAGTCGATCCTTTTGCTTCTTGCAAAATGTGCAGTTGCACGATGTGTAGACAGCTCTCCGTGGCCGTAGAATCTACTAGGATCGGCGATTTTCTTCAAGACAAAATGTCCGACCCGGCCTCGCGTCCACGTGTTGTTCGCTGCTTCGTCTCAGTAGGTTTTTGCGTCAATTTTGCGTAGCTGGCAATTCTGCTCCAGCGCAAATCACGTCGAGGTCACCAAAAACTGTTGGCGAAAGCGCTTCAGGAATCCAGGGAGAATGCGTCGTAATAATTTAAAGGATTTTTCTTCGGTAACACAAGTTTATTCGTCAGCCATTGTTGCGTAAGAGCGCGATACATGTACAGGCCATAGACAAGATTTGGTAGTATTGGAAATAGCGCCATCTACAGCAATCTATAAGAAGCGTTGAAGCGATAACTTGACATTATGACATTGGTGCTACTATACATTGCCGCCAGATGGCGAGAGCTGTCTTTAGACAACTAACTGACTCGGCTAACGTTGTATTGCCATATTAACTAGCCTACGACCTATTCTCAGGCCCACCAAATGTACACAAAAAAATTCATAAAAATCGTTGAAGCTGTTTCAGAGGAATTCAATGACCGACACTGTGACACGAGATTTTTATATATTAGATCTACATTCGGAATTACAAAGATGGCCCAGTTACGTACAAAATTATGCACCTAACTCCAATAATGATTAAGGTTGGTTCCTATGTGAAACGTGGAAATCATATAACTCGATGTGAATTGATTGACACGGTTGGCGCCGCGCCAGAATTGAGTATCTATCTCGTATTGGCCATATATCATTGGAAGCAAGAATATTTTCGATGGTGCTAATGTATCACTGGGTCAATTTCGGGCTTTTCAACCCAAATGTTGAATTTAATAAATGTATAGCGACACAGGAACATTTTTTTCACTCTGTTTGTTAGATTTACGTTAGTTGCAGATAGTAGTTTTTTTCTTTCAATCTTTCTATCGGCGAGAGGCGCGCTAAGTTTCAAGATTGTATGAAAAATAAATAAAAGTGCTTGTAGCGCAGCGGTAGAACGCCGGCCTCACATATGGGAGGTCGTAGGTTCGAATCCCGGTATGTACCAATGACTTTTTTTTCTAAGTTACGTACATTTGTGAAGTTGTAGTAGCAATGCCACTCGCTAACGGTAAAGAAAAATATCGTGAGTCCTGAGTGACACGAAAATGTCGATGCCACTAAACACTCTTAAGACAGAGTTAAACCCGGTTTAAGAGAGGACAAGAATGTTATTCACCAGCTTAAACTCCGTCTTAAGAGCTGTGTTTTTATTGAATCGACTTTTTGTTAGTTCTTGTAAAAATATACTTAAATCTAGTTATAATAGGGGTTAAAGTATGAAATTGCCGTTTTATTGCAATAGGTTCTTTGAATTGACATAGAATCTTCATGGTTTGAGGTTTTCGAATGAAACTTTTTTCAAATGGTTTCTATGATGTTCTTTTTTTAAAAAATGTGAAACATTTGAATCGCACGGTGCGTTCATTAGTAGACCCCTCTCCAAACGCAGCATTGATATTGCGGGCTGTTTCTGCCGCGTTAGTTCCGCGTCGGAACTCGTATTCAAAAATCACTCGAATTTTCGCAGTATCCATCTTTCTTGTCTAAATTGAATAACAAAAACAATTGAAAGTCGATATTCAAATGTTTCACATTTTTTAAAAAAAGAACATCATAGAAACCATTTGAAAAAAGTTTCATTCGAAAACCTCAAACCATGAAGATTCTATGTCAATTCAAAGAACCTATTGCAATAAAACGGCAATTTCATACTTTAACCCCTAATATTATCACAGAGTGATCAATCAATCAATCAATCAGCCCGTACTTGACCACTGCCGGACATAGGCCTTCCGCAAGACGCGCCACTACCTTCTGTCGTCAGCCATCCTCATCCAAGCAGAGCCAGCAATCTGCAATATCTTTATCACAAATTAAATTAATAGAATTGAAATTGATTATTCGGCTACAATTTTTTTCAAATAAAATACAGGGGCTGGACCCTCCTAGTATACTTACTGGGAAATGCCTGTGTCAGGAGAGCCCGTTCTTCCACAAACATATACCTAATTACTAATTAAAATAAACGTAATCATCATCAACCCATTTATGTCCCCACCGAGGGGCACGGGTCTCTTCCCTGAGGAAGTTATAGGCCATACTCCACCACGGGGGCCAAGTCCGGATTGGTGGAGGCTTGTAGACTAGTGGCTCGTCTACTGTCAGAAGTTGTCAAGCCGCCCTAAGGCCTCTGACTTGGCTTAACGACTGCCATCTATCGACGGCAGCCGGCACCAACAGCTTAACGTCCTTGCGAAGCACGGAACCGCTCGGAAAAATGCCACTAGCGTTAGGCATAGACGGCGACCCATCCATGCACTGAACGCGCCCTGTGTTGCTTAACCTTCGTGATCGTTTAAGATCACTCAGGCAGCCGGGGCTACGAGCGATTCCGATAAACGTAAACTTAGCATTAAAAGAGTTATCTATCTACCTAAAAATATTACATGCAATATATATGAGCGTGTGTGTGTGTGTGTGTGTGTGTGTGTGTGTGTGTGTGTGTGTGTGTGTGTGTGTGTGTGTTTGTGTGTGTGTTTGTGTGTTCGAGTGTGCGTGTGCGTGTGCGCGCGCGCGTGTGTGTGTGTGTGTGTGTGTGTGTGTGTGTGTATGTGGGTGTGATTGAGAGTTTTACATTTGCACGCTATATAAGAAATTTTAATAAATATTCGACCTCATCATAGCTTAAAGTCTTAATCCATTCGGTCAAATCCTTTTTACAGTCAAAGTCACAAAGTCATTTAACTTGAAATTTATTAAACTAGAAGTTTTCATAGAATTTCGTAGGGTAGGTTGCGATTTTGGAAAAAAATACCCTTTGCCCTGTTTGACAATTTCATTTTATTCAATACAAATGACATGACACACGTTAAATAATGTAAAATAATATCCTAAAGCGACCCAAACATTCCTCTACAAGGTGTAGGACAATCGGTCAAACAACGTGTTTGTATGCTTTATGTGGCATTCTAGATCTACACTGTTCAGTCTATTCTGTTTGTTATTGATTGTTTCTTACATGTTTTAGACACAAATAAAGCAAATTAAAAACAATTGCAAAACCAAGCTCATAAAAACACAGCTCATAGATTTGATTGGATGTTCAATATAGTATATTACAATATTTTAAGCTGAAGCCGTGGTAGCGCAACGGTAGAACGCCGGCCTCACAGGGAGGTTGTGGGTTCGATTCCTGGCATATACCAAAGACTTCGTTTTCTAAGCTACGTACATTTGTGAAGTTAGTAACAATACCACTCGCTAATTGTGAAGGAAAATATCGTAAGGAAACCTTAGTGTCTGAGGTGGTCACATACCAATTGCCAATCCGCGGTGCGCACGCGTGGTAGTTAAGCTCAAACTCTCTCTCTCTGAGAGAAAGGCTATCATGCAATGGGACTATATAGGATATGTGAAAAAATATCAATATACCTATTCCAACATACCTAAATAGAGAACTCCTACTGTCTAGCAATATATTGAGGCAACGTCACAACTTCCGAGTTAATTCCATTTATTATCACTAAACGCTTATTTTCTTCCGCCCTTTTCCTGGTATACTCAGTAAATTATTGGGGATAGTTTGTGCTTGTATTATTGTGCTTGCTTATTATACGACTGCCTCGTTGGTCTAGCCGTTAAGGCGCTTAGCTACCAAAACCGAGATCGTGGGTTCGATTCCCAGTGGGCGCCGCCGTACATTTGTACAGATGGCCTCAGTCTGGGTGTACTTTCATGTTTGTAACATCCTTGCCTGGTTGCCATAGCACAGGGTATCCTAGTTTGGGACCAGGTCAAGTGGTTGTATTGTGTGGAAGTTATTATTATTATTTTCATACTTTTGTTGGGAATAAAGGAGCAAGTATGAAGATATCTATAGATAGATAGAGGAAATCTAAACACACACTACGGACACACATACACACACTACACACACATACATATACACATTTATGTCTCTTGTTTCTTGTGCGCAATAAGGAATATTCTTATCTTATCTTATCTATACAAGTTCTTCTTTCTTTCTTCCACTTTCTGGTTGACTGGTAGAAAACACTTATGGCATTGAATCCGCCGCATTGCAGACTAGTTTAACTGCATTAAAAGTATAATAACAGTGTACATGAAGTATGAATGAATGAATGATTTATTGCCACAAACAAACATGTTTACATACAAACAGTAATAGTAAATAAAGAAGTGTAAATAATAGTAAATAGTCCGTGTGGTGCCGGATTAAGAATAGCGTCACTCCATTTCATTCCGTGGATGTCGTAGAAGGTGACTAAGAAAATAAATAGGTTTTTAAAACATTACTGTTTTGTTACTTTTTTAAATCAACTTTTCTCAGGCGTTATTATTATTTTGTTACAAAATGTTTAATCTATTGCTAAATCGATTCCAATGAAGTGTTTGGTAAATTTTTGTTACCTACTTACCTTACGGAGCCTTTTAGCGTTAGCGCCGACACTACGCCGACTTAAGCCACAAGAAGTCCACTGCTGAACATAGGCCTCCTCCATGGATTTCCAAAAAGACCGGTTGGAAGCGGCCTGCATCCAGCGTCTTCCTGCCACTTGGATGAGGTCATCTGTCCATCTTGTGGCTGGTCGTCCTACGCTGCACTTGCCGATATGTGGTCTCCATTCGAGAACTTTTCGGCCTACTATTTATTGTTACCTACTATTGCAATTAATAAATAGTACCTGGGTGACCGAGCTTTGCTCGGTATTATTATTTTTTACATAACATGACATAAACTCACGCCTGTATCCCAGAGGAGTAGGCAGGGATCAGGGACTGCCACTTGCTACGATCCTGACACATCACTTTCGCTTCCTCAACATTCATTAGTCGTTGCATGCACGCACGCCGGTTTCGGCTACTTTTTATCTTGCCCTTTGCTAATACATCCCGTATTTGGTCGAATAAAAATAATCTCCTAAATTAACATAAGCGTTATTTACATTCGAATTTCTATAATTTTCTTGATTGGCACAAATGTATCTATTTATTAATTTTTTATTTGTAGTTTTAAGTTTGTTTTAGCAGCAGGCCCAAACTGCATGACACGTTTTCTTCATTCGGCGTGTAGGTGCTATTTGAAAACCAGCGCTGGTTCAAATAAAAACGGTAAACGCTGAAATAGTATCACTGTCACACGCACACTTCTTTATTTCATCATCATCATCATCAGACATTTTTACGCCCACTGCAGGACATAGGCCTCCCTCATGGTTTTCTCTAACCATAAAGGGTTTTGCCATAACCACCACGCTTGGCAGGTGGGTTGGCGATCGCGGTATGCGGTTGGAATCTTAGGAAGACGCTGCTGTCCGTCTTCTGGTAACGTATTTCCTTAGTCGCCTTCTACGACATCCACGGATGGAAATGGAGTGACGCTATTCTTAATCCGGCGCCACACGGAATTCATAAATATAATTTACACTATACTATTATAATAGAAAGAGGTTTATCAGGACCGTGGTGATTAGTAAACCCTGGTCTCTGCATACCCCTCCGGGATACACGCATGAGTTTACGTATGACATTAAATGAATTATTACAACAAGGATTGATTAAAGAACTGCCGCTGAAGACCTACACACGTATATTGTACAAAGAAAGCCTCATTTATTACTTATGTCTTGGTTACCTATATCAAACAGAAATATACGCAATATTTTGCAAATAAAAACCTTTCAAGACCACGACATTCCGTGCTAGTAATAGAGTGGCATTTTGCCGTACTCAAACGTTATAACTGTCAGAAAAATAAGGAAAACTGATATGATGGGCAGTCCTCTTCATGTTTGTCTATGGTGGCGAGATAAAAGTAGACGTCAACAAGGATAGTGTACAGTCGACAGCTCAAGCTCTACAGGCATGCACTCTACTCAGTTGTGTTACGGCTAAATTGATACACACACACAAACGCACACACACACATACACACACAGTCACAGACACCCACACACACACAAAGACACACACACACACACACAAACTCACAAAAATACACACAAAACGAGATCACACAGACATGTAGAATTGTCAATGACTTCTATGCCATTGTTTCGTATACAAAATAAACATTGAAAAAGGACACGCTGAAACTCAACGCCGCTGGTTTTTACTTTTAAACCTAACGACACAGCTGAGCTCGATTCTTATTGCTAATAAAAATTATGGTAATCGCATTTTTGCAAAACATACCTTATGATTTTGCGTGTTTTGGCAATAATCCATTTTATTCTTATTCCTTGCATTGTGTTGTCGACTGTACAACAGGTCATAAGCAGCCTATATACATCCCACTGTAGGGCACAGGTCTTCTGTCAGAGAGAGAGTATAGGCTTAATCACCACGCGTGCCCACCGCGGATTCAAGATTTCAAGCGCTGAGGTATGTGAATAGCTCAGACACTCAGCTTTCCTCACTATGTTTTGCTTCACAGTTAGCGAGTGGTATTGCTACTTTAACTTCACAAATGTACATAATATTTTCTCAGGTTAACACGAGCACTACACATAATAAAACTGAATTTTGGGACGCTTAAGAAAGAGGAAAAGAGATGTAAGTTTATGTCTCTGTAAGTTTATAAGTAAGACGTAATGTCCGAAAGTCCTTATTTGATTTCAAAAATTCTCTCAAGTGTTTAGAATCGACCTTCAGGGGGCACATAGGCTATAGGCTAATAAGTTAACCACGCAAACATAGTGGCGGGCACTGCTTTGTTTCATAAACCTGGTGTCAGCATGCTCCGCGATCACGGCCTAGATGCCGTTGCCGCTGGCTCGGAGTCCACGTAGCACGTACTTTTTTAGGCTTCTATACCCGAAAGTTGCCAAACGGCACCCTATTACTAAGGCTGTCAGGCGGCTATCACTGTCCGTCTGTCTGCCAGTCTGTCTGTCTGTCCATCTGTCTGTATGTTTGTCTGTCTGTCTGTCTATCTATCTGTCTGTCACCAGGCTAGAGATACCGTGATAGAGATGCAGTTCAAGTTTTTACAGATAATGTATTTCTGTTGCCGCTGTAATAAAAAAAACAAGATAAAATAAATATTTAAGGGAGGCTCCATACGACAAACGTAATCTTTTTTGAAGCCGTTTTTTGCTCGATATTAATAACGGCAACAGGTAGACGCTTAAAATATTCACAGAATGTTTGGTTGTATATTCACTTCAAAAATAAATAATTAAATTAAAATAAAATGAATAGTTAATATCAAATATATACAAATATATACCATACAAAAAACGTGATTTTTTTTCCGTTTTTACACGAGCTTTGTGTCGAATGTTGTATACTTAGATAATAGATAGTACGGAACCAGACTCACACTTGGCCGGTTGTTTGTAAATTACCCGTGTTTAGGTCCGATATGGATTGAGTGGTTAAATAATTATTCATTTACATCTAGAGAAAGTTTATCTGTTACGGAGTACCTTGTCTTAGTTAACTCCCATGCTAACAAAGTCACGGCCATTAATGAGCCATTTTATTTATATTTACTGCTGGGTTTGAAAGCAAATTATTGTTTAAATAGAAACAAACAGGTTATAAGAATAATAGTAAGAAAATCTTTGCAAAGCCTTGGAAGCTTGTTGAGGCACCTTTACTTGTCAAACGAAAAACCAATTAAATATTGTGGTGTTAAGTTGCCAATATTTGGAAGCAACACTTAGGCCAACTTGCACCACTTTCTTAAATGTGGCCTAAGCAGCATTTAACTAAAATTCTTCATACAAAATTCGATTTAAATGGCGACTTAAATGACATTTAAGAAGTGGTGCAAGTTGGCCTTAGAAGCTTACTATTAACGCAGTACTTCTTACAAATGCATTTGTGCATCCAATTTAAATACCATAATATTTAAAGGTATGTGAATATAGATTCACATTCAAAAGGTCTTGGGTTTAATCCCCGGCACGTACCAATGAATTTGTTTTCTAAGTTTGGTGCATTTGTAACTTTGTACGTACGAACACCAGTGGCTTACAGAAAAGGAAAAAGTCGTGAGGAAAACTGAGTGCCTCAGGTGTTCACATACTTCAGCGCTTGAAATTGTCTATCCCCGGTAGGCACGCTTGGTAATTAAGCCCATACTCTTTTTTTATCTCTCAGAGAGATACCGGCACCTGTGCCTTGATGGAATGCATAAATTCATGTAGTCTGCTTATGTTATCTGTCTGCCAAATGTCATCCTATCGGTGTAGCCATCTATGCTTGATTGCGTGGCGAAAGTACAAACATCCAAAATTTTAGTATGATCTCAAAGGGATGATAATTGCCAAATGTTTGTGAAACAAACCAACCAGAAACATTTTGTTACTCTAATCCCCTTATGTTTTCAGCGTTACCAGCTGCGAATATTAATGTAACAAAATTCATTACGAAGAGCTTCAGTAAATGTTTTCTGTCCAACGAATTTTCTGTGAGAGCCGAAGAGCCGCCGCGCCGCTCCATTCAGCCCAGTTGGCCATTTCTAAATTTTTAAGGTGGAATCTCGTCCCTTATGAAAAAGTGGTCCCATACGACTACTAACAATTTTGAAAACCTTTTCCAATTTTAAAAGAGTGGACCAGATAACCACGGGTTAGTGGTCAGATAACAAAAGCTTAGTTAGACCTGAGAGTTCCAACCTTAGACCGGATTTTTCAATAGTTAGATACTAAAACTTAACTGGAGAATGAAACTAATGCTGCCACTGTCTTGTCGTTTGATTTACACAGTGATAGCATGCAATTTATTCTCCAGTTAAGATTTATCTGACTATTGAAAAATGGGCATTGTTCACCCCAATTTTTTATTCCAGAAATCAAAAATATAGTTGATATATTCAACTATAACAGACACTAATTTGAATATTTTCATAATTGTCGATGTCATTATTTTTTATTAATTATTTAAAATTTCTGATAGCTTAGTACCAAGTATGACGTCACCACTGGCATAATTATGTACGTTCCTTTGCCTCTTTTCATGCTTTTTAAAAATATAAATATGTTGACGTTTGACAATGACAAACAAATGTCAGTCAGTGTCAATTACTTACCAATATTTTCTATTTTAATCATATTGCCCATAACCAAGAATTTAATTGAATTGATTTTTTCATGTAAATAACAAGCTAGCGTCTCGTTCGTAATAACTATTCAAATGAATAGTATATTTGTTTAGAATTGAGGTTTTTTTTTTTTTTTTTTTGTGGTTTAATGGCAACTAGTAATTCTGCCAATGTCGAGAATTGAGGTTATCTTCACTGTATCTAAGAATTTGACGCTTCTGACAGTTGTTGAACGAACGAATGTATTTATTTTTTATATTCGAAGGCAATGGAACTGCCGCGTTACAGCCAACGATGACATCATTGAAGGACGAATGAAGGTTATAATTTTTTTGCGGTAAATAATAGGGGTTAAAGTATGAAATTGCCGTTTTATTGCAATAGGTTCTTTGAATTGACATAGAATCTTCATGGTTTGAGGTTTTCGAATGAAACTTTTTTCAAATGGTTTCTATGATTATGATCTCTAGCCCCGAAGGCTAGAGATGAAGAATATTTTAAATGGTTCGAATCTGTAGAACAAATCTGTACGAAACACAACAGTGAAAAAATATTAGTTCTTGGTGATTTGAACCTCAACAGTGCAACTAACGATGTAGTAAACTACTTTAATAACTGTTTTTTAACCTGCTGTAATTTTTGTGAGTATAATTGTGTGCATAATAAGAACGATGGAATGTTAGACGTGGTACTCACGAGCTGCGAGCTGGAGGGCAGCGTACGCGTGCGTCGGGCGAGTGCTGAGGAGGAACTGGTAAACATCGATGGATACCACCCGCCCCTTGTCATACACATTCCATACAGGTTCTCCAAACAGGTAACAATAGTTGAGCCATCAAATATCGATACATTCAAAGATTGGAATTTTGCAAGAGCTGATTTTCTCCTCTTATATAGTTTAATTAAAGACTCGAATTGGAGTGAAATATACATAGAAACTGATGTAAATAAAGCATTAGGTAAATTTTATAATTATCTATACAATATATTTGACCAATGCATTCCAAAGAAAATACGGAAGCAATCGTGTAGTCGTGCTTATCCTGTCTTCTACACAAAAGCGATTATCCGTGACATTGAAAACAAAGCAAAACACCACAAACAGTGGAAACAAACAAATAGTTCTATAGCCTATTCAGTTTTTAAGCACCTAAGAACTAAGATAAAAGAACAAATCGATAAAGCCTACAAAGAGTACGTGCAGTTGGTTTCTAAAAAGCTCTGTAGAGATCCAAAACAATTCTGGAACTACGTAAATGCATTACGCAACCTGGGTGGAATAGAGCCAAAGATAACTAGGAACGGAGTAGATCGAGTGGGCGCGGACGCGGCGCAGGCTTTCGCCGAGCACTTCTGTTCGGTGTTTCTGCCGACGGCGCCCGCGCTCGACCCGCGCGTCGCCAGCGCCGCGACGCCGGCTGACGCGCGCAGCGTCGACGTACGCACAGTTTCCGAGGGGGACGTGCGCCGGGCTGTCCGCGCACTGCGAGCCGGCACGTCACCTGGACCCGACGCCATACCTGCTTTGGTTATTAAGGGCTGTATCGATGAGCTAGTGGACCCGATTGTGTTTTTATACAATCTCATAATCGAAGCGGGTAAGTATCCCTCGGCGTGGAAAGAGTCTCGTGTATCGCCAATTCCAAAAAAGGGATCAAAAATTATGACAGAGAACTACCGTCCGGTAGCTATACTGTGTGCACTGGCGAAGGTGTTCGAGATGGTTCTTCACGATGCTTTAATGCCACAATGTCAGCCTCACATCACCAGCGCTCAGCACGCTTTCTTACCGAACCGCTCTGTAGCCACTAATTTGGTCACCATGGTAGATCTCATATCTAAAGAACTCGATGAAGGAAACCAGGTCGATGTGGTATACCTGGATTTTCAGAAAGCATTTGACAGGGTGGATAATGATATAATGCTGCTAAAACTGGGCACGATGGGATTCGTTCCTCGACTTCTTATACTGCTATCAAACTATCTTCAAGATAGAAAACAGTTTGTTAAGTACGGGCCTTACTTATCTTCATCGTACCCGACTTGGTCAGGCATAAGTCAAGGTTCGAATTTGGGTCCTTTCCTGTTCGTGGTTTTAATTAATGACCTTCCAGACGTGGTCCGACATTCCCGTGTCCTTATGTTCGCTGATGATGTGAAGCTGATTAAGGTAATAAAAACGCAAAAAGACTGTGAACTGCTGCAACAAGACATTGACGCTGTTTATCAATGGAGCATCCGTAACAAGTTGCTGTTTAACCCAGATAAATGCGAAGTGATGAGCTTTACTCGATCGCTTGCGCCAGTGCACCACCCGTACGTGATGGCAGGAGTAGGTATCAGCCGCGTGCAGGCTGTGCGAGACCTCGGCGTGCTCTTCGACCCACAACTCACGCTGCGGCCGCATGCGCAGAGTGTGGCAGCCGCGGCGCTGCGCCGTCTGGGCTTCGTAATGCGCGCCGCCGCACCGCTGAGCGCCGCCGCCGCTAAAGCATTATACGCCGCGCTGGTTCGCAGCGTGCTTGAAACGAATGCTGTGGTCTGGGCCCCTCACGAGAAAAAATATATTCTCTTGATGGAGCAGGTCCAAAAAAGATTTTTAAGATATCTGTATAAGAAAATGTATGGGTACTACCCTTTTCTATATCCAACCCTTTTTCTACAGGGATATCTTGGGTTTGATTCGCTAGAACTAAGGAGAAATTTGGCTCTTGCAAAGTTTGTCTTAAATATAATAAATGGTAAAATCGACGCCATCGACCTAGTCGAAAAGGTCGTCCGACTATTTGTACCTGATAGGTATCGCAGGGCGCGGAGGCACAAACTATTCACCGAGATAGAAGCCCGCACCAACCAGTACCAGCACTCGCCAGTCGCGCGTGCGCTGCGATTACTCTGTGCCCTGCTCGCTGAAGCACCAGAGTGTGATGTGTTTGCGGATGGGATTGGAAGTGTGATGAAGGTATGTAAGAGAATGCTAGAAGATGTTTGAAACGTAGTGCTCAGTTAAAATATTGTAACGCTTTGGTGTACCTAATTACTGTAATGTTGCAATATTTATGTAAATAAAAATAAATAAATAAATAAATAAATAAATAAATGATGTTCTTTTTTTAAAAAATGTGAAACATTTGAATATCGACTTTCAATTGTTTTTGTTATTCAATTTAGACAAGAAAGATGGATACTGCGAAAATTCGAGTGATTATGAGGCACCCATTTTTCGTATTTTTTTTATTTTATTGATTTGACGCATGTGTGTCAATATTGTGGGTAAGGTTCTGTGATTGAAGATTCTATGTCAATTCAAAGAACCTATTGCAATCATCATCAACCCATTATGTCCCCACCGAGGGGCACGGGTCTCTTCCCTGAGGAAGGTATAGGCCATACTCCACCACGGGGGCCAAGTCCGGATTGGTGGAGGCTTGTAGACTAGTGGCTCGTCTACTGTCAGAAGTTGTCAAGCCGCCCTAAGGCCTCTGACTTGGCGTAACGACTGCCATCTATCGACGGCAGCCGGCACCAACAGCTTAGCGTGCCTTGCGAAGCACGGAACCGCTCGGAAAAATGCCACTAGCGTTAGGCATAGACGGCGACCCATCCATGCACTGAACGCGCCCTGTGTTGCTTAACCTTCGTGATCGTTTAAGATCACTCAGGCAGCCGGGGCTACGAGCGATTCATAACCTATTGCAATAAAACGGCAATTTCATACTTTAACCCCTAATATTAATAATCCGTCTTAATTTTACTTATTTAAACCCCTATAGTAATCAGTATCCCTATTCCTCGAAATGGTTTTCACTTTACGACAATCGATGTCTCCCGGAACAATGCCCATTGGCCCTAAGTCTCTAAATATTATTTTAGTCTAAGTGTAAAAAAATTGAAAAAAATGGACCATTCCACGTAGCAAGTATGTACGAGTATGAAACTAAGTATGCACCTTAGGCACTAGGGTTTCCTCGCGATGTTTTCCTTTACATTCAGCGAGTGGTATTGCTTGCTACTGTCAATTCACAAATCTACGTACCTTAAAAAACAAAGTCATTGTTACATACCGGGATTCAAACGCACTCTTTAAGCAGAAGCTTATCAATGGTACGCGAAGTGTGTCAGTGAGCTTTGCACTTCTGGATGTAGAGTTAACACGTCTCACGCCTAAACCCGCGCTGATGTCCTTATGTCGGCAGGAATTATAATGGGGAACTAGCATCAAACTGTACATTGGAGTGACATTGTTTTCATACCATAGAAAACGTAGAAAAACTCAGAAAATAAAGCTATAAAATGTTTTATCGGGTTTTTACGGGTTCGTAAAATTTGATCGCGCGATCCGTTCTGGGTGGAAAATGATATCGCATTCAGGGTTCTGATTTGATAATTTCTAATACCATATTAGTTATTTGTTACTGCTTTGATTGTCTTTTAAACAAAAATCTGGTGTCACAGTATTTGTTACCGAACGGTTCCGAAAGAGCTTCACCGATTTTGATGATTGTTTTTTGTATTTACTTGGGAGGTCTGGGAATAGGACTAATTAATTAATTTTATTCTACCGTTTTGCCGGCGTCATTAATACGAGTATGTATGTCTATGCCAGATTTCAGCGTTCTCGTACTAATCGTCTCTGAGCTAGGCCATGGACCGACAGACGGACAGAAAGACAGACAGACAGATGGACGGATATGGTGAAACTATAAGGTTTCCTTGCCGGCTACGGAACCCTAAAAAATGTCTATCAACTGTCAACCGTACTAGGTATCAAATGTTGTCCACATAAATTCAGTAGTTACTCTTTCATTAATTATGTGGAGGAACTGTCAAACTGTTGACTTTTAACTGTAAGCACACAACTATCAAGAGACCTTGAGTGGCCATATAATCGAATGATTACAATAACATGGCTTAAATCCACGACCCTATCAGTCCATTATGGTTTCATATCGATTAAAATGTTTAATACTAATCAATACACAATAATACAAATTCTAATTCAAATGTGTTTTATTTAAAGTAGCCCAGAAACTGCGACTTAATGAACGTTACAAGTTAAACTAGATGCCCATTTCAAAATCTAGACCATTTTGGAGAAAAAGTGGACAAAACAACTCCAAACTTAATCTTTTCAAAGACCTTAATTAGAGTTGTGGCAAACAATGAACAAAATTGCTCGCTGACAAACCAAGTCTAACTAATTTGAGTAAAATAATAACAAAATCAATATCAAAGTGAGTTACGCTCATAAGTATTTGATAGTTATGTAGAGGTTACTTCCTACTGTAAATCAATCAAATAAACTTATTTGTGAATAAGTAGTAAGTATACGTAGTGTAAGTTTGCTTATTTTTATTCCCATGTCTGTGATGTCCTTGCCTGGTTACTAAAGCACAGGGTATCCTAGTTTGGGACCAGGAGAAGATTGTGCCGTGTGGAAGTTATTTATTTTTCTTTGCAACTACTATTTTTTTAAATGTAACCTGTTGAAAAGTAATACCATTAAAAGGATTACAAAAACTTAATGCCAAAAGAGTAAAAACTAAATATTTGAATAAACTAAATAGAAAAACTTTGTTAATCACTTTTTCTGACACATATAAAATCTCGAAAAAGTGTTCTATGCTTATATTTCTTTTTTTTTGTGAAATTCCTTTCTTTGATGGTAAATCAGAAATTTATTTCAACTTAAACAATTCTCGTCACTTTTGTTGAATGTGTATCATCGTACAATATTATTATGAGGGTGTGCCTTTGGGTCAAGCTTGTAGTGGAGAAATGGACAGCGAAAAACTCCACTCGGCACCCCCGGCGCCGACATCCCATTATAATGGGAATCATGCTTTAAGTGGGTCCAGGGGGTAACACTAGCGCCACCGAGGAAAAAAATCATAGTTATCTTTTTTTACAGATCAAATTTGCAAAAAGTGTCAGTACAATCTATCAATCACTCAACTGTACTGTTTTGTCAACTGTTTTGCTTTTTCTATTGCGCATGCTGTAAATAAATTTTCTTTTTCTCTATGTCTGATAATACTGTTGTAGATAAAATGTATACTATGTACCTATCCCTTAGGGGACTACATATTTGGTACAAAAATTATTGGTTACTTTTTTCTTTTTCTTTTTCCGGTGAACTGGCAGTTGTGTGTTATTGATTTCTTTGTTGCCAATATTATTAAGCTACTATTTTACTATTTATATCTTTTATATATCAATTTATATGTTTATTTATAATGGATTTATCGATAGACTCTGAAATATTCCACTCTTTCAACACGACCGACTCTTTTCCGGATGATCTGGATGTGTCTGAGGTGCCGGTTCCACTCAGTGACCTGCTTCACGACACTTTCTCTCCATATCACAGGAATTTGAATGTTTGCCATATCAATGCACAGAGCATTCCTGCACATTACTCTGACCTTCTTGCCACTTTCACCAGCAATCACATCCATGCGTGCTTGGTCTCAGAGACTTGGCTAAAACCTACACTACCCTCATCAAGTTATTGTTTACCCGGATACATTCTTGTCAGAAATGACCGTACCGGAAAACGTGGTGGTGGGGTTGCCATATACCTCAGATCCGAGATAAAGTTTAAAATAATCGCGCAGTCTCTGCCATCGACCACAGGTTCAATTGAGTACATATTCCTTGAATTAAGTTTCAATACCGTGAAATTTCTTCTAGGAACTATGTATGCTCCCCCTGGTATAGACTATTTCAGCACGCACGAGACATTGCTGGTCACACATCTGCCTAATTATGACCATGTTGTCATTATGGGTGACTTCAACACCAATCTTCTTTCTGATAATTCACGTTCCCGTCAACTATCATCCATGGTTTCCTCTGTGAATCTCAACTCCCTCTCTCTTGGGCCCACTTACCACATTAGCGATTCGCACACTCTTCTCGACCTTATTTTTACTTCCCAACTAGACCGCATCTCTGCCCATGGCCAACTTACTGCGCCTGGCTTCTCTCATCATGACCTTATTTTTGCTACGTATAAACTTAAAATTCCTAAATTCAAACCTAAAATTCTTTTCCAACGTAATTTTGCCCGGATGGACGTGGATAAGCTCAAGGCTGATGCCGAACGCTTAGACTGGTCACGGATGGAACTATTGGTTACGGTGGATGAGAAGGTTGACCTTTTCAATAGTCTTATTATTGGGCTGTATGATACTCACGCACCTGTACACGCAGTTAAAATGAAACGTCCTCCAGTTCCCTGGCTGACGAAGGAAATCCGCGGCCTGATGGCTAGGCGAGATAGTTTGCGCCGGAAACACAAGAAGAATCCCACTGAGGAAAACTGGATCCTATTTAAAACGGCCAGAAATCGCTGCAACCAGGTGGTTAGGAACGCCAAGCGTCGCCACATACATTCGTCTATCGAGCAATGCTCTCCCAATAATATTTGGAAATTTCTACGCACCCTGGAATTTGGGAAGTGTCGGCAGGACCTGAACTCGTCTCTTGACGTCAATGGTCTTAACCAACATTTCTCATCTCCCCCACACTCTGTTGATCCTCTGCTAAAGGCTTTAACCATTAAGTCCATAGCATCATCTCCCGTAGCTTCACCCCGCCCCTTCTGTTTCACCCCGGCTACTGCCTCCGATATTGAGAAAATCATCCGCTCCGTTCACACTAAGGCAGTTGGTCACGACTCTGTTGGGCGTGACCTGCTATTGCCGATCCTAAACACGATCCTCCCCGCACTGACACACGTTGTAAATTTCTCCCTCTCCTCTGGTTCCTTTCCCTCCCAGTGGAAAATGGCGTTTATGGTGCCTATTCCAAAAATATCAATTCCCACAGATTTTAAACACTATCGGCCCATTTCCATCCTGCCCTTCCTATCCAAAATCCTGGAACGCGTGGTGAATCGTCAGCTAATGGCTTTTCTCCACACCAACCAACTCTTAAACTCCTTCCAATCCGGTTTTCGTCCATCCCATAGGACATCCTCAGCACTCATCAAAATAACTGACGATTTGCGATTCGCTATGGATGGTCGACAGCTTACTCTCCTTACCCTGCTGGATTTCAGTAGTGCATTTAATTGCGTAGACTACGAAATCCTCCTTGCCATTCTCCGCTCCCTCAACATATCGGAGACAGCCGCTGTGTGGTTTCACTCATATCTCCACGGCCGTCAGCAGCGCATACGTGCGGATGACGTTGTCTCCGATTGGTGTGACGTCACTGCTGGTGTTCCGCAAGGAGGAGTGCTTTCCCCATTACTTTTTTCTGTCTTTATTAATACCCTTGTCTCCGTAGTCAACTTCAGTTCCTATCACCTGTACGCAGACGATCTCCAACTCTACTTGCCGTTTAAGCAGGACCTTCTTAGAGTCACAGTCCAGAAAATGAACACGGACTTGATCTCAATTAGCGCATGGACTGAACAGTATGGTCTGCTGGTCAACCCAGATAAGACGCAAGTTATTATCCTGGGTAGTAGGGCTCTGCTATCTAAGATTGACTGGGATACCCTGCCGCCTGTCTGTTATAATGGCATTCCCTTACCGTACTGCAGAAAGGTAAAAAACTTAGGTCTCCACATACAAGACAATCTATCATGGGAGAAACATGTTGCTGAAGTAAGTAGGAAGATCTTCGCATCCACGCACTCCTTGAAACGTATGCAGAAGTTCCTACCGTTCTCCGCTAAGGTTACGTTGGTCAACGCCTTGCTTCTCCCAGTCATTGACTATGCAGATGTGTGTTATCCCGACCTCACTGAGGAACTACTTGACAAATTAGATCGACTTCTCAATGTCTGTATTCGTTACATTTTTGGCCTCCGTAAATATGACCATGTTTCCCAGTTTCGCACTCAGCTTAATTGGCTAAATATCCACTCCCGTAGGAATGCCCACATTGTGACACTTCTTTATGGGATCTTACATAACCCCTCCTCTCCCCAGTACCTCCGCGAACGTTTCGCCCCTCGTGGCGTGCATGGTCGCCTTCAGCGTCCATGCAAAGACTTGCTTCTAGACATCCCCGTGCATGGTACGGTAGGCTATTCGAATTCTTTCACTGTGACAGCGGTGCGCTTGTGGAACGCGCTACCCCTGTACATACGCCAGGCCCCGTCAGTCGACGTGTTTAAAAGTAGAATCCACGAGCACTACTTCGAACTTCAGAGTAATAATCCTATAATATAAGTAATTTTTATGTAGTTGTGTTTATTGTGTTATAGCGTGTATTTTATATGTATTTGGTATGTATCTTGTTATAATAACTATGTAATTTTATTGTAATATGGTTTATATAATTATTATTATTTATTCATTTTTTTTATCTTTGTTCTTGCAATAAATCTTTCTTGGCACTACCCCTTGCACTATCCACATAACCCAAGGTTAGCTGGAAGAAAATACTTACTAGTATTAAGCTCGCCTTTGTACAAACACCTCTTGTGCAATAAAGTATTTTTGAATTGAATTGAATTGAATCACATTAATAGCGATTTTTAGGACCCATGGCCCTGAACCTAAGGCAAAAACCCTGGGACTAGATAGCATTAACGCCAGAAACGGCCGTTTTTGCCACAAATGCTATCAAGTCCCAGGTTCGTGATCCTAGGTTATTTATCGTGTCAGCGACGTGTTACCCCCTGGACCGCCTTAAGATTAGATTCGAGTGATTTAGTATTTATACCAACTAATGAAGAGATTGTACTGACAGTTTTTGCAACAACGATCTATTAAAATGTTTTTTTTTTCTATTGGTGAAGCTAGTATCAGCGTATGGAGCCTCTTTAGACCGGTTTGTCCGAGCGCACGATTTCTATAGAACTTATTGAGCTGCGCGAGCAAGTATTTGAGGCAGGCATTTTTTTAAATCGCAAAAATGCTCATTAATACAATTTTGATGACCGCATCACTAACACATACAGTGATAATCGTTTTGTTATATTTTTACTATCCGAAACCCAGTATAGGTCAAATAAAATCGTATTTAGTTATAATTTAGACTCGTGTTCGCGATTTCTTTTAATGCAGTAAAGTGTCAAATTTTAAAAACCTATTTAGTGGCTAAAAATTCCACCCATGCCGGGACTTGAACCCGCTTTAAAATTGTCCTCAGCACGGGTTTGTGCAACAAAAAGAATATAATAAAGTTTCAAATGTCACAAAAAATAATGACCGACGGCCTTAGACAGGACATTGAAAAGTAATAACGATTAGAGAGTAAACGTGTTTTCTGGATACAGTTGGACAACCCAGCCTTAAGTAACATGTGGTTACTTAAGGCTGGTGGCGCAAATCGGCCTTAGTCTGTGGCCTGCCTTACGTGTCATTTGACCTTACACATTACACCGAACCTTCCAAATCCTGCGCCACGCTATGGCTAGATTACCCTGATTTGACTGTAACGAAAGTAATAGGAGAAAAGGCCGGTGCTTTCTGTTAATCTTGCTTTATTGGCGTCATTAAATGTGCCTGAGATTATTCGTATTTATTCGGAAAAAATATACTCATGCCCGAAAGTAGACTTCGCGTGGGATTCCATTAAAATCGTAATAAGTTGTGAAAAAAATATGTAAGTAATCCAAGAAACTTCCTACAATTTTTGGACATAATTTCATCTAAATCCGTTGAGTGTAACTATTTCCTAACATCTTCATGATTTGCAATGCAGGGTTTTAATTGTCAATAAATTGGTTCGTTCTTAGGGTATCATACCTCAAATGAAACAAACAACGGGACCCTTATTACTGCCTCGTTGGTCTACACGTTAAGGCGCTTAACTACCAAAACAGAGGTCGTGGGTTCAATCCCACTGGGGTCACCATACATTTGTACAAATGGCCTCAGACTGGATGTATTTTCATGTTGGTGACGTCCTTGCCTGGTTACCTTAACACAGGGTATCCTAGTTTGGGACCAGGTCTAGTGATTGTGTTCTGTGGAAGTTATTATTATTATTAAGCGGGGATAAAAAATATAGTAGTCTCGTCTGACCAAAGTGGCCAGACGGACGCCCTCCGGCTGAGGTGTTCAAGCGGCCGGAGACCAGGGCGACAACGAGAGAAAACGTCGGACTATCTGGGCTGTATCAAGCAGCACCGCCTTCTGCATGATAGCCGGAAGCATGCCTACACGGAGTTCCATCCGCCTCAGATGGTCAACGAGTCTGGTTGGAATTACCTAACCCATTCGCGGACCGTACTATAGGACCGATTTCGGACAACACCACCCCCCACAAGTCGGTAACCTCATGTGCCAGGTCCAGATACTTGGTTTTCTTATCCGTTTCGGCGTTCACGAGGTTCTCATCATATGAGACCTCAGAGCAATTGAGATATCTGTGTATGGGACAATGATGTCGACCAAACACGCCTTATTCTGCGCCCGGTCCACCAACACAATATCAGGCTTATTCGAGAGAATAGTCCTGTCCGTGATAATGGGCCGGTCCCAGTAGAGCTTGGCGCGGTTGTTTTCGAGCACTGCTTCCGGCCTGTACTTATAATACGGTAGTCTCTGTGCGACGAAGCGAGCGCCTGATGGAGAATCCTGGCTACAAGGCTGTGTCTGTGCAGATACTCGGTGCTAGCAAGCGCCGCACCACCGGAAATAACATGCCTGAGTGACTCACCGGGATGGCGTCACGCCCGGCAAATATCGGCAGTGCCATCCTTCAGGATGTATTTCATATAGCTGTTGGTCTTGATATCCTGATCTTGTATTGCACAGACAAAACCGTTGGTTTCCTCGAACAGGTCACCGAAACGTAGCCAGTGTATGGAGCCTTGAAGATTCTCCCATGCAGCTCTTTCTCCTTTCATATGTCCTCGCGCTCAGAGATACTTAGTACCATCGGATCTTCCCATTGCTCGTTGACTAAGGCCATAGGGGTGAGCCCCTATGACATCTCTATGCATACTGTCCGTCATCGTCAGGAAATAGTTACGGAGATTGCTTATCTCGCAATCACCATGCTTTCGCGGCAAGTATAACCTCATCACTGACGATTTCGGGTGATGCATTCTATGGAGAGTCATAGTTGTGCTGACTTTTCTATCCAGGGCTTGTAGTTCAGTCTGATTCCACCTGAGTATGCGAAACATGTATATGATGGTGGGCATGACCGACCATTATTATTTATTATTATTATTATTAGGGCACCGTACCTCAAATAGAACAAACAACAGGACCTTTATTATGATGATTACATTATTATCCGTTTATTCGTCCGTCCGACAGTCCGCCTGTCTGTCATGACCATTTTTCTCAGGAACCGTTGAAGCGATCAACTTACGAATCTTTTTTAAGTTCATTAAAGGTGTGAAAAATTCAAGCCTTTATGTCGGTGGAATCAATATAATTGCCATTTTTAATGTCACGTCTTTCATACTAACAAACTCACGGGTCATCGGGAAGTGCCGTTTGGGTTAAAATAACAAAGAAAAAAAACAGAAACATACGCGTCGAATTGAGAACCTCCTTCTTTTTTGAAGTCGATTTAAAAGGCACTTAGCGTGGAGTGAAAATGAAGCGGTGGTAGCCTAGTGGGTAGAATATTGAACTCGGAAGCGTGAGAACCAGGTTCGAGTGCCAGTGCGGGCATGTACCTATGACTTTATTGTCTAAGTTATATACATTTGTGAAGTTAAAGTAGCAATACCACCCGCTGACCATGAAGGAAAACATCGTGAGGAAACCCGAGTGTCTGAGTAATTCACATACCTCAGCGCTTAAAATCTCCAATCCGCGGTGGGCACGCGTGGTGATTGAGCCCATACTCTCTCTCTCTCTGACAGAAGCCCTGTGCCCTACAGTGGGACGTTTATAAGCTGCTTATGATAATCATAAAATATGGTTAAGTCGCACAATACAAAAAAACGAAAAATTGTAGATATGCCACAATAAAGACTACAAGCCTATTTACGCAATTGGTTTGTATGACAGTACATACTTTTCCACCACACCTTTAAGTTCGTTATTAATTGTTCAGAACCCAGAGGGCGCATGTCTTTTTTCTTGAAATAAATGGATTGAAGCGAATCGAATTGAAACTAATATTCATATTTGTATCCGAATTTTATGGATTATAAGTGATTGTAAGATGTTTTTGCTGCATAATATTTATATTATGTTTTGTGGTGAAAACATCTTGCTTTGTATAATTTTTTTGTACTATAATTATTATTTGCTGGGAGAAGATAGAGAAGATATATTTAATTTTATGCAGCGGCAATAGCAATTTATTTGTCCAAACTATTCTGTTTTATTATCCTCCCGACAGGCCTTAAAATGAATATTTCACACACATCACTTAGTCCGTACTTTGTCTCAGTTAAATATTCAAACCACTCAAAATTTATGACACTTTGTAAGGAGGTATCCTGCCCACCTTTTAACGGCTTCATTTTAGTTTATCTTTAAATAATTACAAAATTTTTAACTAAGGCGAGATGTGCTAAAACATTCGATAAGTAAGTGAATTGATAAAAACGGTCAATCCGGGGATAAACAAATAAATAGCTACTTAACAAGGAAATCGGAAATCAGAAAACAATAGTTTATTGCAACGTTTGCTGAATGTCAATGTACTATGTTGCTATGTTAACCGCTGTGTTCGGGCCCTATTTGTAGTGGAGAAAAATGCAGCGAAAAAAAAAACTCCACTCTGACCATGTTTTCCCAAATCATCTTAAACTTAATACATCAGAGCCTATATATCATATAATTCTGTGATTGCCATAAATAACTTTAAAAGCCAAAACAATACTTCTTACAAAAGTAGGCAAAACATAAATGCTGCGGTAGTCAGTCACACTATTGATCCATAGATAGCTCTGAAAATGCCATGGTGCAATACGTTTTTGCGCTTGTTCACAGGATAGAGCCTATCCTTGGATAATCAGATAGATACTACTGTCAGATAGAGCTGGCGCAATTAGCATTGACCTAAATATTGACAATAGTTACAAATTTTAAAAACCTATTTAGAGGCTGAAAATTCTGGCTAACCGTGCCAGCGCTTTGCTAACTGAGCTAATGAGCAACTGCAGGCATCAATGAAATTTCGAGCCTCTTTACCTCCGACCTGTCAAATATACACATATTTTGACACTACGGAAACGTAAAAAATTATAACCCAATACATTGGGCAGTTACGTGATAGGAGGGCAGGGCCGCGATTTTCATAAACCTACAATTCGCAGTTTATGAAGACATTTCAAGTTTAATTGCGTAGCGGCGTCTGCTTGTTAATCTGTGGTTTAATTGAGAGTGGGTCTCACAAATGTGACCAACTGTGACAAGGACGGGGGAGGGGGTCAAAAAATCACGAAATTAGTGTGACGTACTTTATGGATGACCCCTAATGGATCACCACGGAGGAGTAGGCAACTATGGTATTTTTCAATACTCGGTTGTACGGTACGTATTGTACCTAAACGTAGCAGACATAAAACCAATAATGACTACAGAAACTATAATTATATTTTCTGCAGCAGCTACTGATTTGCTTTCAAACTGAACTTTCTTAAGCACTACACATTATTAATTTAAGTATAAATTCACTCATTACTGATTTGGATTTGGATCAACCTAGGAATGAAATATAATAAGCTGAATTTTCACATCCTTACTAACATTATAAACACGAAAGTTTCTATGTATGGATGGATGTTTGTTACTCTTTCACGCAAAAACAGCTGAACGGATCCGGATGAAAGGAGAATGATCAAAAACAGTCTATGTTGCGCTTTAAGCACTTATACCTCAAAATGTTTCTTTTGAAAAATGATTTCATAGTTCTATTTGATAAATTAAAAGAATCAGGGGTTTAAAAGTAATAATAAAAAATACCTGTATTGATTGTATAACTAAAAAACTTCAGTCAGTCAATACAGATTACAAACACAGATTAGATTTCATTATTGCAAAAATCACAAATCGTGTACATACATAAAATGCGAAAGTGCAAACTGCAAACGGGGAGTTTTTGACGGGAATTCAAATTGATTCCAGTGGATTTTATACTGTTTAATTAGTGTAGTTTATTGTTAAAATGACCATGTGTATGAACAATCCAACCGGCCCTTCTGGAAATCGTTGATGGAGGCTTTTGTCCAGCAGTGGACGACCAATGGCTGAAATTATGATGATGATGATGATGATGTATGAACAATATGTAGAATAAATAACTAAAATAAACCGCCATTGTGGGCGTAGGATAGTCTTGTCTCAATTGTGCGCAGAACCTAAGACTGTTTGTGCTTATTTATCAGAAATTATCTCTTTGTCTCTTATTAGGCTCCTTAAACACTGCGACTTTTTGTAGCGATATAGTCATATATATTTTGTATTTTATACAGAATTATTAGCACTAACTAACCATACCTACCTAATAATGACCTATGTTTATAATTCAAACTGACTAGGTGCCAATGCCAACCCAAAATAACACCAAACCACCAAAGTTGTCATAACCTCAAAACATGGGCTCAAAATTAAGATTTCTCGAAACTCCCATCTAATATTTTCATAATATTTTTCCTGCATAATCCAGAGCTAATTTCTTATAGTTTACCGTTGATTTCATCAATGCGCAAGAAGACGCAAAAATAGACTAACTCTTATAGTAAATTGATCATTCTCCTTTTGCACAGACATAGATTATAGGCTGGATTAGCACACAGGCTATTTTTATCCCGAAAAAATACACATCAAAGTTACCACGCGAACGGAGTCGCGGGCAACAGTTGGTATACCATAATTTTTGCATTTTAAAAAGTGTCTTATAAGTCTAAGGTCAACGTAAAAAAAATAGTTTTTCGTGATTAACTAGTTTTCTATTGCTCCATTTATCGTAAAAATTGAAGAGCACAAAATTTGCGACCAATTCTCTTTTTTAAACGTTTTTGATATTGAAATCGAAATTGGAAAAAGTTTATTCAAATAACACAACACACATCAAATCTTACAAATAGCAAAATGCGAAACCAGGAAACACGCTTAGAGGAAAAATTAATAATAAATAAACTAATTCTAAACAATCACACAGTAGTTTTTCAGGCGCTCAAAAGTTTTTGACATTATTATTTATTAGCTACTCCAAGAGTATTTTCACGTTTCATTGAAAAACTGCTTGTTCTAATGTATAATTCCGTGTGAAACACCTTTACAGGAGTATGCAACTTTCAAAATGGTATGTTCAGTAAAAATTTAATTAGTTCATCATAGCTCTAATCAAATAACATTTTTTTTTACGTAGCCTCGTTTGTGTCCCAATGCTGGGCCTCCCCCAACTCAGACCAGATGTTTCTGTCTTGTGCCACCTCAGCCCACTCCGGCATGTGTCGGTCGTCTTCGTCTTCTTGGCCTACCTCTCCTGCGACGACCGCCTTGTGGCACCCACTCGGTGGCAAGTCTCGCCCACCTATCCGGGTGCATTCTACTGATATGCCCTGCCCAGCTCCACTTGAACGGTGCAGTCTAGACACTCGCATCAGCTATGCGTGTTTTTGAGCGTAACGTAGTGTTGCGGATATGGTCAATCCTTCTGATGCTCAACATGATACATGCATGAATTAATTATTTAAGAATTTTGATAAAAATAAATTAATAGGTATTTTAGTATAAAGGGCGGTGCGCGCGCTGGCCTCCACCATACGTTTTTATTAAGTCGCTTTTATTCTGTCGGTTTTATTTGGATAGCTGCTTATACCCCGTGAAGTGGGTGCTACAAATAAACCGCTATTTTACCAGCTCATAACTAGTTTTGTTTACTGAACCAATAACCGTCTACCAGGAACGTTTACTGCTACTAGCGTCCTCTTCTATCGCCCAGCGTTAAGGATTAATTGATTTCGTGTAAAGTGTTTATTTAGCGGTTAAGCCCTTTTGTGTCGATGGGGATTAATTTCTGATTGTTACAGTCTTTTGTCTCAACAACCCTGTTACTAAGTGGGTCATAGTTAGTGGGTAGGCTGCCAGGGTGGAGATAATGAATTTATGGTACGAAATCAATGTGTGGAAAACATTGTAAGGAAATCTGGGAGACCCAGGTGTTCTCAAACTTTAGAGATTTGCCAATTCGCGATGAGCATGCATGGAAAACCCATACTCACTCTCTCTTTTTCTAAGTGCAGGCTCGTAGCCCTAGTATTATCATCATCAGCTATTTGACGCCCACTGCAGGACATAGGCTTCCTTCGTGGTTTTAATAACCATGAGCACTTGGCAGGCAGGTTGGCGATCGCAGTATGCGGTTAGAATCTCAGGAAGACGCTGCTGCCCGTCTCCTGGTAATTGATTTCCTTAGTCGCCTTGTAGGTATATAGGTGGTTTATATGTTTGGACATGGCATTCGTAGTGATCGCTAAGATTTGTGAACACCTCAGGTTTCCTCACCATGTTTTTCTTCACAGTCAGCTAGCAATAAAAATTCACAGATATACGGAACATAGAAAAAGACAAAGTAGTTGATTCGTGCCGGAATCGAACCCACGACCTCTATAATGTGAGCCAAGCGTTCTACCGCTGCTTTACTTCCTCTTCATCTATGCTTATTTACTCATACAGTCTTATATTGTCTCAAAGTGCAAATAAATAAGTCTTTTAAAATATGGTGCTTAATTAACAGAGTTTACATTACTGTCATCGAAATAATCTTTAATGTTATAGTAGCCCTTTTGGTGCAAAGTGTTCTTTACACATGTATTTAACCGCGTTTCTGGTAAGCTTATTATATCTTCAGGGATCTTATGAGTCACATGTCGAATTTAACTAATGTTTTGTTTGGTAAAATTCTTCTCAAAACATACAATAGTGAGTCATCAGTGAATCAAATATATAATACTATCTCGATTTTCACGCATAATTCAAAGTAGACGGTAAATTCAGTAATTCGTTGGCGCTTCGCGGCATATTTGCGCTGAGCGCTTTGCGAACATAATTGGATCGTAGTTATTAAATATTTACGCGGTGCGACGACGGAATTCTATTACAGGGCAAACTGTTAAATGCAGAAAGCGGGCTCAGCCCCGAAACAATGGAAATTCAATGTTCAAATTCAGATATTTAATTCTAAAATTGGTGGTGTCATGCATGGATAGTACAATTTATATAAAAATCATCATCATCATCATCAGCCGTTTGACGCCCACTGCAGGACATAGGCCTCCCGCATGGTTTTCATAACCATGAGGGGTTTTGCCATAATCGTCACGCTTGGCAGGCGGGTAGGCGATCGCAGTATATGGTTGGAATCTCAGGAAGACGCTGCTGCCCATCTCCTGGTAATTGATTTCCTTAGTCACCTTCTACGACATCCACGGGAGGAAATGGAGTGACGCTATTCTTAATCCGGCGCCACACGGATATATAAAAATAGCACAAATCAATCTCCTGAAACAACATATCGAGTAGCGCCGCAACCCCTAATTTCCGTGGCGAGAAATTGCTGCCAAAGAAAAAAAACGTGGAACTGGGAGATAGAAAGGGAGGCTTCGCAATTTGATTCCAGCTCAGTTGGAGAATGAAATCGCTGTTCCAGGGTACCTTTGTCAAGTTAACACGTAAGATGGCTGCTAGAAAGCATTTCGTAGTCAGTCAGTCCGTCAACAAGGAACCCTTCTAGGTCTTAGAACAGGTCTTTGAATAATTAATAACAACGTTTGCCAGGTCAGTTAGTTTACTATAGAAATAAAAAAGTCTTATTTTTATAAAGAGTTGATTTCACTAAAACATTCTGAAAAAAGAGATAAAGCCGGCTTAGGGCAGGATTTCCTCTTTTGAACTGGCTTTAACTCCGTCTTAAGAGTAATTTAGTGGAATCTCCTTTTTATAAATAAGACTGCAAATGTTTACTTAATGATCGTCAAAATTGTTCAAAGTAACAAATAAACTCAAACAAACTCCACATTTATTCTTTTCAAAAGAATCTAACTCAATCAACATAGTTTTTATCTTTAAAGACATTTCCTTGACAAGAACTAAATAGCTTCGGCGCTTGTAATCACGCTTCTGTTCTTTAACTAAGACTTTCGTAAGCACTACTCTCCTGGTCGGACTCTTCCGACAAAACTTGAGCAATTAATAATAATAATAATAACAATAACTTCTACACAACACAATCACTTGTTTTGCGCCCAAACTAGGATACCCTGTGCTATGGGAACTATGATGCTGCTAATAATGCTGATGCTATTGGTACAAATGCACGGCGACTTTATCTAAGTGATTCCAATGCTTCTGTTTATTTTTCATTAAAAATTGTTCATATCGAAGGTGACGTCGCTTTCGCTATAAAGGTTAAATAATGTTATTGGGGTAAATTATGTAACGTTTGATTAAATTCTTGTTAACCGATTAACTGATATAAGAACACGCTTCATTTTGACTAAAGATATTCAATTGCAACAGAAAATAATATGTATTTTTGCATTTAGAGTTTTGTACTCCTATTTTGTTTTTGAACAGCGAAGCAACTAAAGGAATACAATTATGTATTTATTAACTTCCACACAACAGAAGTCCATCACTTGTCCTGGTCCCCAACTAGGATACCATGTATAACCAGACAAGGTCATTACAAACATGGCAATACACACACACCGAGACCATTTTTACAAATTTATGGCGGCCCCAGTGTTAATCGAACCCACGACATTCGCCATGGTAATTAGACGTATTTTGAAGTACTTCAGCGAACATATTTTTTTTGACGCCACTTTTTTATAACTAGTGTTTCTAGATCGTGGTTAGAATTTCCGTTAAAAACGGTGAACAAATTCGAAAAAATATAGTCTAGAATGTAATACCGTTAAATAATGCAAGGTGTAATAGAAATCGACCTGAAATCGATACTACTTTATTTTGTTTTGTTTAATTGAAATAACTTAATCCTAGGATATATATATATATATATATATTTAAAAGTTTAGTAAATTCATTAAAACTATTATTGTCAAATAGAACTGAATATTATGTACAATTCAAGGTCAATTTAAATAAATTGTCACTTCGGTGGGGAATTGGCACTGATTGCTGTAACACAGGTTTTTAACCTAGCACAGCGTCAGAAGCTAATCGTTAATCTTGTGTAAACCATTTGTAACATTCTGTTGTAAAAGCTCTGTACTAATGTTTTTGCCCAATAAATATTCTATTCTATTCTATTCTATTCTATTCTATTCTATATTTGTAAAATCGTAACGAGCTTATCATAACTGCTGCGGGGCTGCGCATAATCTTATTAGAACGTTAAAGGCAATGCTCACTCCTCGAACCAGTCAGCATGTAAAATTACAGAAGATTAGTCAGATATTCGAGTTAATAGGATTCTGGTAAACACCGAACGATTTTTTTCTCGAGAGTCCTGACCTTGAAAATGGTTTTCTATTGTTATTTTCAAGGTCAGGACTGAAGAGGCTAAAGTAATTGTTTGCTAGTGACGGTAAACAATTCTTCTTTTTAGTAAGCTGGGCTTGTCCCACTACTGGGCAGGCCTCCCCATGATCTTCCACTCCTCCGTGTCTTAAGTCATTCTCTTCCATCCAAAATATTTTCGAAAAAGTAGAAGTACCTAAATACCTATTTTGTATGCATAAATATTTCAAGTATTTAAAAAAATATACAAATTTTGATACATGGTGTATGGTGTACTTTACACTAAAAACCACCTTGTTTATGTATAGAAACAAGCCCTGCTTTATCAATCATCACGTCACGAATGGCGAAGGCTTTTACACGTACCGAGTCTATATAGCCGTGACATGTTTGGGAAATAAAACACGTATTTCTCTTCGTCTCCCATTTTTTTTACGTAGTTACCTAAGTGCTTCACAGCAATATACCTATTTAGATTTTTAGCAATACACAATGATTGATTGTTTTTTGAAGTTCTTTATTTGACATAAATATTTTTACGATTTCTAAAGCCTTGTGTAAATTTAACGTGAGGCTAAGTATGTAAGCCATAAACATTGAATCAATCAATTATCCGTGTTCGTCTGCTACTGGAAATAGGCCTCCTCTAAGGCACGCTGCTTCTCTATCCTCGGCTATCCTTATCCAGCCGCATATGGCCATATAAGCTGAAGAACCAATGGTCGATGGGGTGCAAAGGTTCTCGATGGAGACCACGAGCTAGCAAATTCAGCGTAGGACGCCCACTAGCTCTTTGGACCGACGACCTGAGGCAGATAATAATTATCAAGGTATGAATATTACACATTTTGAAGGTATCATGACATTATTTTATACTTTAATATCGTGACATTGAATATTGACCATAAAATAATTGGGAACTAATATCAATGCTAACCAATATCAGAATTTTCGAACGCAACTCTGATTTTACCGAGAACGTTCAAAATCATTTGGGTACCTATACTTACGTATCTATACTAAATAAGATTGTAGCTTATGGTCCGCAGGCCTACATTATAAACTGAGCTACGGCTTACTTGGACCGCCTACCAAATGCCATTCAAGTAAATAAAATAAAATAAATTACGAATATAACAACGTGTATTGGATAAACTCTTAGCCTAAAGAAGGTTTCATCAATTTCAATAGTATATCCACTTCCAAAAAGCATTCGTTTCGAATTGTTCATTTTTAGGGTTCCGTAGCCAAAGGCTAACGACTCTATTACTAAAACTCCACTGTCCGTCTGTCTGTCACCAGGCTGTATCTCATGAACCATGATAGCTAGACAGTTGACATTTTCACAGATGATTTAGGGGCTCCTACAAAAAACTTTTTTTTTGCTGTTTTTTGCTCAATATTAATAACGGCAACAGGTAGACGCTTGAAATATGCAAATGTTGTATAGATAATGATAAACTCCGTGTGGCGCCGGATTAAGAATAGCGTCACTCCATTTCCTTCCGTGGATGTCGTAGAAGGCGACTAAGGAAATCAATTACCAGGAGACGGGCAGCAGCGTCTTCCTGAGATTCCAACCGCATACTGCGATCGCCAACCCGCCTGCCAAGCGCGGCTTTTATGGCAAAACCCCTCATGGTTATGAAAACCACGAGGGAGGCCTGTGCCCTGCGGTGGGCGTCGAGTGGCTGATGATGATAGATAATGGTACGGAACCTTTTATGCGTGGGTCCGACTGTCACTTGACCGGTGTTTTTTTTTTCGTCATAAACTCGAAACTTGGTAAAGACGAAGAAAAATATTTATTTCAAACATAGTACAATCCACAACACATGAACCTTCACATGCGTGCACTCTACTCAGTTGGGCTACGGGCGAATTTTGCATCAAAAATGTAAAGGTTCACCTGCTGCGGCAGCGGCCCCTAGTGGGGACCGAACCCACGACCTCCGGCATGGTAATTAGACGTGCTACTGCTAGACTAATGAGACAGTCGAATTTATAAATGCATGTCTGTTTTTTTTCTTTTCAGACGACGAAACCTGAAAACATCTTTGTATTGATTTGTTGTGTTGCGTATCGTGGAAAACCTTGTTTTGGAAATCTAGTCTGTTTTTTTAGTTTGATGCAAAAAAGAGGCAGTATTGCCACTATAAAATATACCGTTATACTCGGTAGATTTTTGTTTTACTGTAAAAAAGTAGACTCGTGTGACGTAGTAGTGTATGTAGTTTCTAATAAAAGAAAAGTATTTAAAAAAACACTAACGTAGCTCACACAATTTTTACTTTGAAGTAAAATTGGATCATTAGTCTTTTATACCTGTTTGTTAACACGTGGATGTTGATAACCTTGGGTTTTTTTGAGGTTTGACACATTCATGAAGACGTCATTTATTTTCAAACATTCCGCTTTTTTCTTGTTTACGCGAATGTTGTTTCCCATGTTCTCTTGTGATTTCGACAATTTCGGCTAGTTTTTTTGAGTCCACATGAGTAGATGCAGCATGTGAAAGAGATTTCTAATATTATATTAACAAAAGATCTTTTTACTTTTGTTTTGATAACAGAGTTTTTTATTGGCATATAGGTATTTCATTGGAACCTTAGATTTATGGCCGTCACAGACGATATCGCTATCGATATCGGTATTTATGCGATATTTTTTTTTTCACACAATATGCAACATACAACCCGCGTCCACACACGACTGCTATCGGAACAAGACATGCACAAGGCAAGAACAAAACATGGCGTGATATATTATTATTGAAAGCCGGCGTCTGACAAGACCTTTAAAAACTAAACTTGTGTTGATGTCCACATCGAGTACGTCAACAAATGTGATGGTTTACGACCCCGGCATTTAAAAATTTAAAAACAGTCTTTAGAACATCGTTATTTTTGCGCTAAACAAGAACTAGGTCGACCGATGGAAAAATAAATTTGTGAATAAACCCAATGCGATCGTTTATAAGGTTCTATTGTCTCCTATTCAATCAAATGGAATTGAATTCCTGATTTGCAAATCATTCATTCGTCATTGAGTAAAAATATCGATTGGAACCCAAACGAGCTCCCAAAGAGAATCATCCATGTGCGCCCATTGGTTAACCCTATGAAGCGGACCGTCTTCGCTTATTTTTTCGCTTGTCTCTAGCCGCGCTCATTGACCAATATATGAGATGTGAGTATTTTGTTCCCTAGGAGTTCGACTCGCGGAACGGAGTATAGCAGTTTGTTTTCGTAATTTTTTTTAATAGGTCCTAGGAAACTTCACCTCATATGATACCCTCTACATAACTAAGCTTGTCTTTGTCAAGTAAAAAAATCTAATTGATTATATTCATTGGGTAGGTAATGTCGTTACATTACATACGTTACGTTACGTTACATACGTCGTAGGGTCATATGTTAACGTTACCAAATATTGTTTACTATGGTAAGAATTTACTTTCTCAATCACATCACAGACTTCAATTTTTTTCTTTGAAAAAGTACAGGGTGAGCAGTGGTAGCGCAGCAGTAGGATGCCGGCCTCACATTTGGGAGGTCATGGGCTCGAATCCCAGCCTGAATAGTTTCCATGTTACGTGCATTCGTGAAGTTCTAGTAGCAATTTCACTCGTCAGCGTGAAGGAAAACATCGTGAGGGAACCTGAGTGTTTAAAGTGTTCACATACCTTGGCGCTTAAAATTGTCAATCCGTGGTGGGCACGCGTGGTAATAAATCACATATCCTCTTTAAGAGAAGACCTGTGACCTTCATTGAGACGAATATTGGCTACATAAAAAAGGTGCATAGCAAAAAAAAGCTTTGAACAACAGAAAACTGAAAGAAATCTGCGCCATAAAAACAATCGATTTCAATCGAATGAAAGGCTGACGAGTCACCGTCATCGAGTCCCGAATCATCGAACCGGCTGGCTAAAAGAATCGAGTTCAATCTATCTAAAACCCAGGCCGATGGGAGGGTTCTTTGGGGGCGCTGATGTTAAGTGAATGGCTTTGTGTGTGGTACAAAGTGAAGTGACTAGAATTGAGAAAGAAATGTGACGTTGGTTTTGACATTTGGAGAGGATAAAGGAAGAAAGATTGGCAAAAGAAATAAATGTCTAAATGTGGTGGTGTACCGGGTGGGCGGGTCGGTAAGGAACGTCCCAGGCGGGCATACTTCGACCAACTAGAGGATGTGTTAGCAAAGGGCAAGATAACACTATCCAAAACTGGTGTGCATGCATGTAACGACTACTGAATGTTGATGAAACGAAAGAGATCTGTCAGGGTCCTAGCAAATGGAAGACCCTGGTCACTACCTACCCCTTCGGGATACAGGCGTGAGTTTATATTATGTTTACAAAGTAAAGGCGAGGGCGGAAGAGGCCGCTTTAGTAATAACATTTATGTTTTGGTACGACTGAGCAGTTTTGTGGACGTAATAATAATAATATACTTATTCCATTTTTGTGAATAGATAATGTAATGTAACGAAGACAGTTAGATGAAAAAAATATCGATTTAGTATATCATATTTAGTAGATACTAACTACTAAATATACCTGAGTTCAGGGGTCACAGCCAGGTATATAAACGATTTGCTTATAGCTTCCTACTAAGAAAGTATGTCTGACCCGGTTCTTTGTGAAATGGAGCTAGGTAAGGAGTTGCAATACTCGAAGTAAAAGTCAGTTAATACAATAAAAAAATAAGGAAAAAAATTATGTCAACAAAATATCCTTCTGGCAAAAGTTCCCAAACTCCAAAGATGAGATGAGAATATTCTATATTGCACATAATAAAAAACTCCCATGGGCGGCTTTTTTGCTAAGAGCAATTTCAAAGTAACCTCGCTTCATCCTCTTAATTACTCCACACATCAGAAGTCGGGCTCGCGTCATAAAATGAAAGGGCATATGGCCCGGCCGATGATGGAGAGCGGCCGGCGTCGACCAAAATCGAACGTCATCCGATCAAAATATAGCCCTGTGAGTATTTGCCAATGTAACTGTGCTTTAGTAGTCACCTTGTAGACTTTGAATTCGCTTGACGTTTTTAAGGGGACATTCTAGCCATGATTTAGAAATATATGGCGATAGATTAAAAACAAATACGCGTCAAATTTTTTTTTGTTACCCAACAGAAGATAAGAATATTCTTTATTGCACACCGGAAAAAAACACACAAAATATTTACAAAAATAATTGGCGGCCTCTTTGCTAAAAGCATTTTCTTCTAGAATTACTGCACTTAAGCATAAATGAAAAACATTAGGACTAAAAGTAAGAAAAATAAAAAATAAAAACTGTGGTTCAAGCGTCTTACGGTCGGCGCCGCCCATGTTAATTGATCATTTAATTGTTACCTCATTAAATATTTAACGATTTCGAAATAATTTTTCAACGTCATGGTTCTTCCTGACGCTTTGATTTTGGATTAACAGTTTCAAACTAAAGGTCACGAATATTTACAAACATGTTATACCTGCACTACTTACACTTACATGTTATATACTACTTATACATGTTATACACTTATACATGTAATACATCCGTGTGGCGCCGGATTAAGAATAGCGTCACTCCATTTCCTCCCGTGGATGTCGTAGAAGGCGACTAAGGAAATAAATTACCAGGAGACGGGCAGCAGCGTCTTCCTGTGATTCCAACCGCATACTGCGATCGCCAACCCGCCTACCAAGCGTGGCGATTATGGCAAAACCCCTCATGGTTATGAAAACCATGAGGGAGGCCTATGTCCTGCAGTGGGCGTCAAAGGCTGAAGATGATGATAATATACACTACTGATAAATCATTGATAATACTGTTTTTCAAAATGAAAATAACATTGCCCATAGATATTGCTAACGATTTTAAAATCACGCTGTGGTCGCTAACGAAATGTGTCATAGTGATCTACGCTAACTTAGTTTCACCAATAAGCGATAGCCTTAATGTATTTTTTTAGTAGTCTATGTACATCCCACTGGAGAGTACACGCCTTCTCTCAGAGAGAGAGTGTAAGTATTTGTTATAGTAGACAATTGTAACCACTTGTTTACCCCTCTCTTTTCTTCTATGTAAGGCAAATAAACCTTGAAACAAAATAAAACTAGTAGATAAACAATAATGTTCATCAATACCTAACAAGACCTTCATTTTGTACATAAATTAATAGCTGAATCAAAAATACTTCAGTATAAATTTTGGTATCATTTTTCGATTGGCTTTTCGAGTAAGACTAATGCTAATTCAGTATTTGACACGATCAACAAGAAATTATTACATATGCTCGATTAAAACAAAAATTACAAAATATCTCGGAAAAAGTATCTCTTTTAGTCAATTACTAGTTATTACAATTTTTTAATAGATTAAACATAAAAAGAGTGCTTTGAAATGTGATGTCACAAGCCAGGATTTTCATACAAAATTCCGTTTTAAAAGTAACTCATTTGATATTTTCTCAAATACCCAATTAGCATTGAGCAACATGATTTATTTGTACCAAACCAATTATTTGAAAAATTGTCCTTGTCTTGCCGACTGTGCCGAAGTACCGAAATCGGTGAGTGCAGGACCACGTTTTATTGAACTACAATTTGTCGTTCGATGTACATTGCGTAGCAGAGTCTGCTTGTTAATCTGTGGGTTATTCGACTTTGCAATGTACAGTACACCGAACTGTCATAATCTGACATATTTGTCTGTTTTAGCCATTAAGACGCTTGGGGTGGTCGCTTGTCATTGGATTAAATATGAAACTATTTAAAAAAAGAACCGTATATTTTGTCGCGAATTGCCGGGATCAAGCGCGACGTTGATGACCCTTCCGAACTTCGCTGCTTCATAATAAGGGCCCAGGTTTTTTCTTAACCTAGTTCAAGCATAAATATGTTTTTTTACCAATGTTACATTTTAGCCGACTCTTATGATGCTTTTTATTTTAAATAAATTTTATTCTTATTTTTATTAATATTCCGGTAAACCATGATTTGTAGTTAAATAAATAAAAAGAAAAAATAATAAGTTCTATAAAACAGGCCTCTGGTGGTAAATAATCTCTCCAAAACTTAACTTAAACTTTTTTTCCTCAGAAAATAACAAAATAATGTATAAGCTTGAGTATCCCTGTGGTGACTCAAAACACGTCAAAGAAAGACTTGACATAATTTTGAAGCTAAGTGACAAACTTAGTCTGCCACTTAGTTCAGTCGTGAGGACTCTCTCCTATTGCTGTTTCAAAGTTATCGTAGTGTGAGAGCTTTTGAGCTAATGCGTCGTTAGCAATGTTTGCGACACAAAGTGAAGAAAAGTTGAAAAGAAATTTCAGTACGAAGCGAGGCCGATTTTGTGCCTATTCATGATTTGAACCAGAGGTTCTCTTGCCATTATGATAATCAGAAGCGTAGGATGTTTTGCAGATTTTTCTATCAACTTTTTTCCCTAATACATATAGTTAACTTAGTTAGGCTCATTTCAATTTGGGGCTATGCTTACAAAATATGACAATCCCTATTTCACAACTCACATATTCAAATAAAGACTTTTAGTAATACTTTGCATTATTAATGTTTGTATCCTTTGTAAACATGTTTCTAAATGAAAAGTAAATTATATATTTAATCAAACTATGAAATGAGAAATTTGGTAAAGCTAGCTAGACCAAAGATCTGAGGCAGAATGCTATCAGCAGCTGGATAACGATGGCCAAGGACAAAAAAATAAGCGGCGAATCTTGGGGTAAACCACTTATTTTAATACGAATGGATGGAGAATGAACACCACTTATTGAGCGGAATACGGGCTTATTGATTGATGAAACGTGAAGTATTCTCATCCACTCTTTAGCTACATCTCTATGGAAATACTGTTCGAGATTGGTTAGATTGATAGATCGATAGATAGAGAACACTTTATCAGAAAAAAAGAAGAACAATTATTATTTCTTAAATCAGAGGTTAGATTAGAGAGGCGTTGGCTAAGGCCGTTAACTCACAATCGAAATGCCTTAAAATCACCATCAGTGTCCAGCCTCAGCTTTGCATTTTGAGGAAAGTTGGGTGACGAAAATTGCTATGTATACGCATCAACTGTAAATAAATTGGTGGACAATCGTATACCGAAGCCCATTAGATAAATTGGACAACCGATTGACTCTAAATGGTTAAGTACGGTACAGTAATGACATACATTAATGTTATTTATTACTAATGCTTTGACGGCCAACTACGGAACCTCACATTTCGCGCAACGTCATCTCTTCTTGAAATAAATAAAAAATAAAAACCGGCTTCGAAACACTACAGCACTAAAAAGTTAGAAATAATTTAAATAATTAGAAGTATTTATACATGTAGGAATTGTAGAAGTATAAGTAGGTATATATATATGCGTCGAATTGATAAACTCCTCCTTTTTTGAAGTCGGTTAAAAAATACTGTTTTTTTATTTCGTTCCTTAAATACGCACAAAAATTACAGAGCCATTTTTTTAACAGTCTGAAAGTATTCAAACAGATAGATGGCTCATGTGGCCATTATTATCCTTAGAAGAAGTAATGCTCGCTTAGCGACTTTTACATTCTTCTGTGCATATAAGTATGAAGTGCTTATCTAAATGAAGAATAAATAAATAAATTATTTAGACGAACATCTTACATACTTTAGACAAGTAATAGGTAAATATTACAGGTAGGTAAAGTGTGACGCGTGTGTTTATAACTATGACACGTCAATAATTAATGAATGAATGATTTATTGCCACAAACAAACATGCTTACATACATACAATAATAGTAAAGAAAGAAGTGTGCATGTGACGATGATACATAATCAAACTGGGTCACCTTGTACGTACTATGATTATCGACGCCATCCTTTAACATTTAGTCTGGCACACATAACTAATGTCTCTGTGCTGGTCTAGAAACTAGTGATTATACTAACTTGGTAAGCGTACCTACAAGCAGAAGAATAAACACTGCATAACATTGTAGGTCACTGACCATTGGCTCTTAAAGTTAAAACTGCTACTATCCCTATGCAGCCTATGTAAGTCTCACTGTGAGATACAGGATTTCTCTCAAAGAGAGTGTATGGGCTTGATCACCAAGCGTTCTCATTGCAATTTCAAGCGCTGAGATTGTGTGGACACCTTAGGCACTTAGCTTTCCTCCAACTTTAGTGAGTGGCATTGCTTTCACAAGTTCACAAATGTACGTAACTTCGTTCAAGTCGTACATGTCAGAGTTCAAACCTAAGACCTCATCTATGGGAGGTAAGCATTCTACTCTTTTAATACGACGACGTACTATTAAAATAATACAAAACCTGCAAAAGGTACATTTAGTATAGCCATTTAAACCGCATACAATAAACAAAGTTCAAACTTTTCAATTGTGACAATTGAAATTTTGAATTTTTACAGATGATGTATTTCTGTTGCTGCTATAACACCAAATACTAAAAACAGCATAAAATAAATACTTAAGGGGGGGCTCCCATACAAGACACGTATTTTTTTTGCAGTTTTCTGGCTTGATATTAATAACGGCGAAAGCAGGAACTTGAAATATTCACAGAATATTAAGTTCTATATTTGCTTCAAAAATTAATAATTAAAATAAAATTTATATTTAAGGGGGCTCCCATACAACAAACATGATTTTTTGCCGTTTTTTCTCGATCTTTTTATCTAATGTTGCATAAGTAATGGTACGGTAATCCTTCGTGCGCGAATCCGACTTGCACTTGGCCGGTTTTTTTTTTACTGTACTTATACAAGCTGAAATCTGGGTGGTTTGAAAGCCGCTGTTACGTAATTAGTGAAAAAAAAACCATTTATATAGACTTTTACTTTTAAGTAATGAAGTAAACAAAAAAAAAAAATAGTTGACAAATCTTGTTTAAAAAATTACGCGCACAAATTGGTACGGCCTCTTCGTTTATCAGAATAATGACCCGCGGACTCGTGGCACGCACGCAACACTCTGGTTTTAATACCAAATAGTTTGGGAAAGCGCGTTTTAAAAAAAAATCTGAAACTGGCGTTTTCGACAGTACTTAAAGCACGTACATTTTGCTATGGTTTTCAAACGATCGAAAATTCATGGTGTGCAGGTAAATTTTTATTACCTCTGTTCCGGTCTGATGACCCCCTTAGTCCACTTTGGGAAATGCTGTTATGTACGAACGACGCCATTAACCAGGCTTAGGCCTGAGCACAGATTGGGCTGATTTCCGACGGCAATGTGTGGATTAAAGCGTAATGCGTCATGCGAAATCGCCTGATTCGAATGTGGCTGCGTATTTACGGGGAGGAGCTGCTTGATGTCCATCGACAAGTGAAACACTTTGCCAGTGGAATATTAAAACTGTTGCATGTATTGTTGATTAGGTATAAAATAATAATTTTTAAATTGAAATACCTATTCTGGGCATTGCAGAAAGGTGCGCTGGAACTACGTCGTTGGTCTTGGGGTCAATATGCGTTTCTTCCAAAATAAAGGTCACGACCTCTATTTCACAATACAGATAAAATTATCAAAATTATATTTTGTTACAATCATTAAAAGTAAAAACCTATTTAGAGGCTAAAAATTCCACCCATGCCGGGACTTGAGCTGAGCTAATGGGCTCACTTGGGAGAGCGCTGCCACGGTGAGCCAGAGGTCGCGGGTTCAAGTCCCGGCATGGGTGGAATTTTTAGCCTCTAAACAGGTTTTTAAATTGTCCTCAGCAATGTTGGATCGTGCAAGCGAGACGACATGACGTAACAACAGCATTGCCAGCCTTTTTGTACTACTTCAAGCCCGGAGCCACTATAGAAATTCTACGAAGAGAAATGTCTACTGAAATCAATATAAATAAGTTCGTAGAAGACAGCGTGCTTAAAACTAGCTAAGTGCATGTCGGCCCTTGCGTAGTGTAAGGTTCCGTATGGGTTTTAAATAATTGTCAATGAGTTTTTCCTTCTTTATGTTGTCCGTCTATTATTCGTTAATCTGTAAAGCTTAAGTAAGTTTTACAAGTTAACGAGTGATAGATTTTCTTTTAAGTTCATGTGATTTTTCTGATTGATTCTGATGTGATTGTACGTTTCTACAATCAACCGTTTAGCCGAGAAAGGGAGAGGGGACGCTTAACTCTATCGAAAATTTACGCTTAAAAGCTTAATATTAGGGGTTAAAGTATGAAATTGCCGTTTTATTGCAATAGGTTCTTTGAATTGACATAGAATCTTCATGGTTTGAGGTTTTCGAATGAAACTTTTTTCAAATGGTTTCTATGATGTTCTTTTTTTAAAAAATGTGAAACATTTGAATATCGACTTTCAAGATTCATCATCAATCAGGGGTTAACCCTATTATTTTGCAAACGGATATCTAAATCTAAAAATGGTCCTCCCACTAGGGGGTACCTTTTTTAAGATTTTATCCTCCTGTTTCTCGGCGTAAGTAATAGCTAATGGCAGACAAACGGACAGACAGACAGACGGACGGATACGGTGAAACTATAAGGGTTTGGGTTTTCGACGGAACCCTAAGAACTGACTACAAAATCCTTTCTAGCAGCCATCTCATGTGTTAACTTGACATCGGAACCCTGGAACAGCGATTTCTTCCTCCGACTGAGCTGGAATCGAATTGTGAAGCCTGCCTTTCTGTCTCCCAGTTTCACGTTTTTTTCTTTAGCAGCAATTTCTCGCCACGGAAATTACGGGTTGGGGCGCTACTCACGATGTTATTTTAGGAGATTGATTTGTGCTATTTTTCATACAAATTGTACTATCCAAAGCATGACACCACCAAAATCTATTTCTTAGAATACACCTCGCCAGACGTGCCTGGCATTGCTTGGTTCACCAAAAAGCAAAAAAAAAATATGGCCAATTTTTGAAGCTTTCCAGCTTAGAAAGTTAGCCATAACATTTTCGAATTTAGCGATGTCGCAACTTAACCAGCGTAAATTCACAAAGTAAGCCTCGAACATAATTACTATACCTAGGGTCTGAAACACGATATGTCGGCTGATTTATTGACAGAAGAGATCAAACTCAGTCGAGCGTAATGGAGTGACATCGTTTGGAAATGGCGAGTAATTAACACTCGCTAATGATTCGTAGGTATGTTTTCCCGGTGTATAGACATTTTATATCTATATATTTTAAATATCAGATTTTCTATACTAAACTTACCTTCTGTAGCATTAAAATACAGATTATATTAGATTATTAGATTAACACCCTTTATTGCACACTAATACATTATAAAATACATCTATCTATCTATCTATCTTTACAGCCCATCAAAGACGCCCACTGTTGGGCATAGGCCCCTTCACCGACACGTCAACCTTGCCAGTCCCCTGTTAATCTTGTCCATTGCCCTACTACCGCCTTCTCGATGTCATAAAAAAATACATAAAATATCTCAAACATCTAAGTTACATAGTATACCACTGGCGGTCTTATAGCTAAAAGCGATCTCTTCCATACAACCTTAGGATGGATAGGACTGAAAGATGAACAGAGAAGGTAGGTGTACATAAATTATATAAGGATGTAGGTTCATAGACAAACTGACTCACTAAACTTACATTATTACAAATACTTAAAATTACTATGAAATACATAATAAATATTTGCATACATTCTAGTTACATACATATGTTTTAAGAAATACATAAAGATAAATATACATAGCTATATACCTTAGAAAACAGACAATAGTAATAGTTATGAAGGAACAAAAATATGCGCGACAACAGCAACAGAAGTGAGGTAGTGACACTTTACCTTCCACTCTCTAAAAATATAATGGAACAGCAATTAATTATTTTTTTATTTCAAAGTTTTGCCCGTAATAAAACTTGTTCGAACTGAGGAGTAGAACCCCATTTTTTGGATGGATATACCATACATTTTGGGTGGTTTGACAGCCATAGAAAAATAAAAGTGCCAAAAATCCGACATCCAAAAATATTACGACACGAACTCTGTGCGTACCATTAGTAGACAAATAGAGCGATGCGTGCGCGCCGCGGGTCCGCGGGTCACTGTTCTGATAGACGGAGAGGCGGTATTGTTTGCGAATTTTTAAAACAATATTTCTCAACTCATTTTATTTATTTTTTACTTTACATCTGTACTTTAAAGTAACAGTGTAAATAGATAGCATTTTTAATTACTAATTAGACAACCGCGGCTTTCGAACTACCCAGATTTTAGCGCATATAGGGATTTGGCACTTTATATTGTGCAAATTTCTAGGCTGGCTGGAAGAAATTTATTTTGAAATAAGTCCCCCTTCGCACAATTTGTATTTATCACAAGCCTGTTACTTATATTTTATATTTGTTAATGTTTTTTTATTGCGCAATAAAGTGTAACAAACAAACAAATATATTGTAATCTCACGGCCCATTTACGTGTTTACGTATTGTCGAATATTTACATATTGTCAGACAGTAGCAGCCGATGCAGCTGAATGTAGGTACTCGCAATTCTGCATTTCTGCTCGACTAAACCGAGTATTACGTTTTCTTTGGGATTGGAAATTCCGTCCCGTACTTTATCACGGATTAGTTTTTCCGTTCCTTTCCCGCTGAAGCGAATTCGTTCCGCAGCAATGGACAGTCTTGTTGAGTTATAAGATGTTACGTTACGTCCTAGTACAAAACGAAGAAAGCGTACCAAAGTATCAAAATATACATTCTTCTTCTGAGAAAAGTAAAAGAATTAAAGTTAAAAAAATAATAATTCGGGCTTTTTGGGGTTCCAAAGGTCCCAAAGAAAAATACTACAAGGTATTCTAATAATAATAAAAATATATTACTTTTAATTTTTCATTTAATTCTTAACGTTTTCTAAAATGGTGCAGATGTATTAAAAACATTATTTTACGAGATAACTCGAATACTGATAAACGCTTCTTACATTATAAGGTGTTACGCGTAAGTTGTGACGTCATAGTTTCAGTTCGATTTGTATGGCACGTTTTTGTACCACGTGACTAGAATGACTTTTCAACAGGTCACATTATAAAAAGTATTAGTCGTGAAGAAAAAAATTAACCACATTTATTTATCTTTTTTCTCTTGCTTCTCTGCTTTTACATTGCTTCTCTGATTATATTAAAACATTTTTCGTGCAAGTTCTCCATTAAAACATTGTCCTAAATCAGAAATTCTCAAACTTTTAGCTTCTCGTACCCCTATTTACTAAAAGCCAAAAACGTACACGAAAAAAACTGTGTATGTTATGCATTATACGGGAACTTACTCTAATTAATCTTATCGCGAACCCCCCACGATCAACTAATGAACCCCTAAGGCTTCGGGTACCCCACTTTGAGAATTTCTGTCTAGTTCAAAGAACGTCCGCTCTATTTAACTCATACAAGTTTGGGCGCTAACAATCGCATCTTTGTGTCTGCCCCGAGGCTCCGCAGTGCTGCTTGCGGGATCTGATCGAGGCATCACCCAGCGCAATTGCAGTAGCACGGTTTTGGGAGCGACATGTCTGAGGAGGAGTCGACGCTTCCGACACGAAAGAAGACGAAGTGCTATCTATCAAACAGCGCCACTACAGAGAAAAAACCGAGTCTCACTCGCCCACTGAGGGTTTCGTACATATTTTGTAGGTGCTTACACAAATATATAATAAACTGTTCAGGAATCGAGTCTCGCAGTTTTTTCCGAGCTTTTCCCGAACTTCAAAGAATTCTTTTTTATGATTTAATTATACATTTGTAATGTAGAGTTTTCAGATTCTTGCCTTTTTGTAGTATAAGACGATATTAATCGCCAAATATCGTAGTTCTTTTGATTCCTTTGTGTGTCGAAATATACGTTTTTAGGCCATAAATGGCCGTATCTTTATTTACGTTGACTTAGAAGTTTAATTTTGCACAGCTTCAAGGGACTGTAGATCCGAGTCATCATCATCATCATCAGCCATTTGACGCCCACCGCAGGGCACAGGCCTCCCTCGTGGTTTTCATAACCATGAGGGGTTTTGCCATAATCGCCACGCTTGGCAGGCGGGTTGGCGATCGCAGTATGTGGTTGGAATCTCAGGAAGACGCTGCTGCCCGTCTCCTGGTAATTTATTTCTTTAGTCACCTTCTACGACATCGACGGAACGTAATGGAGTGACGCTATCCGAGTAAATGGTTTTAATTTCAACTTGATATCTCCATGCGTTCCCGAGATAAAAGGTCTTGACAGACAGACTGACGGACAGACGGACGGAAAACAAACTGATCCTATCAATGTTCCGTTTTTTTATTTTGAGGTACTGAACTCATAAAATGCCGTTTTTTGATTAAAGTAATACATATAAAAGTAGCACAACTTACGTTAACTTAATTCTGGATTCACGTGCTTTTAACATAAGCAGCCTATATACGTCCCACTGTCGGGTACAGGCCTTCTCTCAGAGAGAGAGTAAACAAGTCCTAACGGGGCCCATCCTTTACTAATAGCCATTATGTTTAATAAAATAGCGTAAAAGTAGTCCCATGGTAATTTAGTGACGTTCTGGTGAAGACTTGCGAAGATGGAAATTGGGAGTTTAAAATTTTAAAGCAACGAATTAGGTAGGGTCAATTGTGGTTATAAGGGACCGCACCTCCACTAAAACTTGAAAAAAATAAATTAAATTGAAAATAAAAATCGACTTCAAAACACTACAGTACTAAAAAGTTAGAAATAATTTAAAAGGATACCTTTAAACTATAAGTACGTATACATGTAGGTATTGTAGAAGTATATATAGTCGGTGCCCAGTTTCATGACCAGCAATATATATTTTGGGCACCGACGCCTACAGTACAATACTTCTAGTTTAACGGTATCCTTTTAAATGATTTGTAACTTTTTAGTGCTGTAGTGTTTTGGAGTCGGTTTTTATTTTTTCGGTTAACCCGCCTGCCAAGCGTGGCGATTATGGCAAAACCCCTCATGGTTATGAAAACCACAAAGGAGGACTATGTCCTGCATTGGGCGTCAAATGGCTGATGATGATGAATCCAGCCACTGCCTCAGATAACTGATTATGGACAATTACGGGCTAATCGATTGATTGGCCTTAAGCACAAAAAATATACAACTTACCCGCATATTTTATTTTATAATTCACAATTATGGAATGGCCACCATACAACACTGTTATTGTTATTGTGGCAAAAAACGGTGTCTTCTCAAATTACCCGAGAAGCCGTGTGCCATTCTTTTCTCGATTAAGTTCAATCATAGTATTATTATTAGGGCCACAGACCACAGACTATGGTGATTTTCTGTGGCGATATAGTAGCGAAATTGCAGAAATTCCGATAAACATGATAGATAGAGAACAATTTGTTGAGCAACTTGAAAAAAAAGAAAAACCAAAATTAAAACCTAAAAACAATTTCTTCAGTATCGGGAAATATATTAAGCAAAAGCTTAAAATGATTTTTTTTTTAGTTATATTTACTATCTTGGACCTTGAGTTAATTTGCATTAAAAATTTAAATGAAAATTGTGCAGCTTAATTTTCAGTTTTCGCATTATTTGAAGAACACGATGTATATAATAATAACCAAGATTCTATGTCACTAAAAGCGACTGGCTACTAAAGTAACGTTGCTATCTCTTCATAAAACCTCCTTTTTTATTAATTTAGGACTTGTCATGTTCGTATCACCACATCAAGGGTTGGCTGGAAGAGATTTCTGCTGAAATAAGCTCGCCATATACACTTTTTAATTTTTCTGTAAATGTTTTGTTTTATTCATGTGATTTTGTGTGTGCAATAAAGTATAAAGTAAAGTATTGTAGATCTGAAAAGAAGACTCATTCACACTAAAATTACAAAATAAGTCATACGAGAGGAGTAATAATCTAACAAGGACAGCTGCTATAGCTACTACGCGCACCAAATCCTGTCGGGATTTGTTTAGTACGAATAATAAGGTCTCAGAGCTCTGCTGCCCAGACTTGCCATGTAAATACAGAAATTGGACGTACGTGATTTCGGCCCCTGTGTCTGCGGAGGTGTAAAACGATTAAAGAAGAAAAAGATTGACATCCATTGGCGAGCAATAGCAATCTATCTAACCTACAGTTTTCAGATCAAACGTAGATCCAGAATGAGGGTTTTAGGAAGAAGCCGTTGAAAAAACCTTTGTACCGGTACGATCCGGCACGGCTATGCTTGTTTCGCATTTCTTAACTTACGCTTGTTTCGGCATAAAATGAATAAAACATCAGGGATATTTTTGCCTTGGGCCACGTTTTTATGGTACACGCCGTAATTTAATATTGGGTTTTTGCAGGCAAAAATCAGAGCACAAATTCTGGAGTTTGAGGAGCGCTATAAGGGATTCGAAGCGAACTCTATTGGGGGCACTTGAAAGACTGACATATATTTTGATATAAGCTTTTGGTTTGATGATTTTGGATTCAAATATTATCCTGTGTTAATTTAGGGAATAATATGGAGATATTGAGATTACTTGTGTAGATTTGTGGCCCAAAAACTTAATATTTGATTTGTACGAACCAAACTAACTTAATATGTAGGAAATTCTTGATAAAAAATAATGTTAGTGCCTAAATAATTTTATTTTTGAAACCTACTGGAACCAATTCAAATGTTCACATTTTCACCATTGAATGATTTTTTATGTTATGAACAAACCAATTATTCAGAGTAAAATTGTATGCAGATGACAGGTAAAATAGATTTTCACATTGCTCGTTTGATGTTCAGAGTTCGTAAAATTGATTTGACAGCTTGCCGACCTATTTAACGAGATTTGTGACAAAAAAAATTTAACTGGTCTCTTTCTTTGTTCACAGAATGCAGAATCTACAAAAATCAGTAACCAAAACTAGACACAACAATCGAAACCTAAAACCAACAATGGGAGGTAGTGAAGTGAAACAAAGTGAAAAACGATGACCAAAAACCAAACAAGAAACGATCCAAAGTAGGTACAGTACGTCAAATGTGATGCAACTAGAACAAGTGCCAAAACAATGTATTGGTGTAAAGGGTTCCGAGTAATATATGTCTCGCTAATAGTACTGGAAGTGAATCTGAACACAAGAGCCATGGAGTCGCGTGCCTCTCTTCTATCTGAGAACGGCGATGAGCTAAGGTCTCTGGAGATTTGTACGGCGAGAAACCAGCAGAGGCTTGGCAGCGTCTATGGTAACTTCACGAGGCATCATAAAAAAGGTATGTTCTGCTCCTATACTACTAACTGTCAAATTCTATACTAATTGCTATCGTCAGTTTTCTGACGGGATTTGGTGCGCTGTTAGGCCTTTGATTTAAACCACAGTGAAGTGCCAAAGACTTCACACCCTCAACAGATTGGAGAGATTTGAGGTACTTGAACACCTCTGGCACTCATTTGAGTACCTCACTATTAAAACAGCAGCCGTCGCTAAAATCATCGTAAGAAAAGATTTCCTTGCGATGCATTTAGTCGATGCTAAAATGGTTTTAGTAGAAATTTATTAATGCATTTATTCTAAGATATGAACCCAGAACCACATGCATGTGAAGATTCATCGCGTACGATCGCACCCACTAGCAAAAAATAAATGTTATACAATAAATTTATGTGACGATATAACTTTTAAAAGGACCACTACAGCCGGTAACAGAAACGTTTTACAATTTGTCGTCAACTGAAAACAAAATTTACACCTTTTCCGTTTCATTCAATACAAACTAAATTAAGTACCTACAATAGTTTTGTGTCGCTATATGAATCAACCAGTGTAACAGAATCATCATGTAATACGAATAACGGTGCTCGCTAATTGTGAAGGAAAACATGAATGTCTAAGCTGTTCTTATACCTCAGCGCTTGAAATTGCCAATCCGCGGTGGGCAAGCGTGGTAATTAAGCCCATATACTCTCTCTGAGAGAAGGCCTGTGCCTTGCAGTGGGACCTATATAGGCTACATCAATAAACCTTTGCTATGGCAGCTAATTTATAAATCGCTAAAAGAATATCAGCGGTAGCATACATTTTAATGCCACTGGTGGTAACTTTAAAATGGAACATCTGATATTTTTTTCGCAATTTAAGAAGTTATCCTATTAATAAAAGTATTGACGAGTAGCACTCAAAATTTTTTGATGTATACAATGATTTTGTTACACCCTGCATAAATATGGAATTTCATTAAGATAAAGTCGCAGAACATAGGTAACTAAAAAAACGTTCTTAAATGTGAGCCTCTTCCAAGAAATTTACATTAGTTTTCTGGATCCCTGCTGTAAATATCGTTTATTAGATAAGAGTATTCCAATTCAACAGTGTTTTATTCAAAGTAGCACAGAAATTGCGACTTAATATAAGTTAAGCTAGGTGTCCATTTCAAAACCTAGATCATTTTGGAGAAAAAATGGACAAAAAAACTCCAAACTTATACAATGCGCCATAAAGGATGTATTTACCTTTGCCAGCCTAAATTTTTGGGAACGAACGTTTATGTTTATTTCTAGTATTTACATTGTGTTGGCTACCTACAGTTTTAAAGTTACTGATATTTTTCCTGACGTACATAATATTTTCATTGATATACTGACTAGCAACTGTTAGGATGTAAGTTTTTTCTAACGAATCTCTACTGCCTAGCTTAGATAATTATGAATCTGATCGCTCTCTTCTGCAAGACGAAGATGGTTTTAATGTCTGCTGCCCGGTCCTAAAAATAATTACATAATACTAATAATGCCATTGTTTTCTTAGAATAACAATTACCACTTAGCTCAAAGGGAAAGCTAAACAAGATAGTAAAGCTTTCATGGAGCCTATTTTATTTAGTAAACATCTTAGACCCACTTAGCTGAAGGAAATCCTCAATTACAAGTAGAACTTAAAATAAACATTCCTTTCACAGGCCACAGGAGAAGAACAACAACAACTTCGGCTCCGACAACAATGATTTTAAGGTCAACAACAACAACCGCAGATGTTGACAAAACAACAAACTACGCGAGCACCACAGAATATGTCTTATACCAGACAACACATATAAATTTACCAAAACCGCTCAGATTGTCAGCTAGAGTACTGGATAGTGATTATTCGTACGATATACATAATGTAGATACTCTAATAGGTGAAGAAATTGATGAACTAACGCTGAAAGAGAGACATCATTTGAAACGCAAAAGAAATAGTGATAATGAATTGTTAAGAGAACTCAGTGACGCATCACTTAAGACTAATCTTAATAAAGTTATGAAATTGTACAGAGATTCATCGGCTTCCGTTGTTAATAAGGTTGGAAATAAGAATAGTAAAAGCGGTATATTTTTGACAGACAATTGTACAACGGTTATAGCACAGATTGGGACGACGGCAATACTACATTGTGAAGTCAGCGATATTACGGAGAACACGGTGAGTGTATTAAATTTAAAACTCTAGTACCTGGACGACTGGCATTTTTTTTGTTTTTTCTTTCGAAACAAAAAGGGGGAAAAAGGAAAAAATAATCGGACTCGAGACAGGCTCGAACCGGCGGCGTTTGGTTTCGGGACCGACCAATTTCCCACCTGAGCTATTACGACCTTGTAAACTGTGGCAAAATTTACCTTCGTATTCTAATGACATTTTGGCAGTTTTTCATTCTCTAAAAATTACTGATAAAACATGGATTGCTCGTTAAAGTTATTAGATAGATATATTACAAAAAGGGCCAATCATGCATGCTAGTTATCGGATTGTTTTTATTATTATTATTATTTGTTTAGGAAACTCGCAGGTTATATTATAAATGGACAAAGAGTCTACATATAAGACAAACATGTGCAAGTGAATAAAATTTTTAAAGTAAGTTTAAACCACGCTACTACACCAAGAACGCATACTTATGTTGAGTTTTTGTATAAGATGGCAGAGAAAAGGCTATTTGAAACCTAGCAAATGGGTCCTCTTGAAAATCGGAAAGTCACAACCGTGAAGGATATTTTTAATTCGAATATGAAATGAAAAATGAAAATGAAAAAAACTTTATTTAGAAAAGGGTTAATAGAGTGGTTACTGGCTCCCAAACTGGGATTCCCTGTGCTATGGGTAGCCAGTAATACCTTAGGTACCTATTAGCACGCTTAGTGAATAGTAACTGTTAATAATTATTCATTTTAAGGGGAATCATAAAATTTTGAAGAAAAATGATTTTCCATGCTAGTGACTTTTCGTTTAATTGAAAATTACGCAAAAAGCAATTAACGTATTTTATGATCATTCAGCTGATTCAGATACTTTTCTTTTCCTTTCATCAAGTAACGTTTAATCATATGTACGCGTAGCATTTACAAAGAGTAGGAATATCCTTATGTCAAAACAGACCATTACATTAAAAATGGGGGATTTGACTTGTCTATACGAATAGCTATTACACTTTGAAAACGCGAAATAATTCACCTGTTTCATACAATAAAGTTTCGTTCTTTCTCGAATGGAAAGTTTTTCGACCAAATAGGGGATGCATTAGCAAAGGGCAAGATAAAAAGTACCCGAAACCGGCGTGCGTGCTTGCAACGACTAATTAATGTTGAGGAAGCGAACGTGATCTGTGAGGGCGTGGCAAGTGGAAGTCTCTGGTCTCTGCCTACCCCTCTGGGATACTGGCGTCAGTTTATGTTTGTTTGTATGTATGTATGACCGTTTTTCCCACAGTAAAAGTGGTCTGTTTTGACGAGAAGAACAACACATTTTCGAATGTTTATATGGGGATTCTGTCACACCCTATATTATATGCAGATTTGATTTATTTATGTACGAGTGTGTGTACGGGGCAGTCGTCATCCGATTAAAACGGTGTTTATGTGTCTAAGCCAGTACACAATATGGCGTTGCGTGCAAATAGGTATTGAAGTATCTTTAATCCCTTTTAGTTCCTTGGTGCCTAAGGTTTTTATATCCTGTTGTCCCTCGTCAGAGACGTAGGGCCTTTTTAAAAGGTCTCCACTTGCTGCGGTCTTGAGCGGCGACTTCCAGCTCTTCCCATCTCAGCGAGTGTTAGTTATCTGAGGTATTAGGATTATATTTTTGTCCATAGATTCACCTATGGACAGTGTTAAAATCATCAATCAATACGCAATGGCTCATACAATATTGCCTTGATTTATTCTTCTTATTCTGAATAGTTGATTTTATAACGGTGGAACAATGCAACTTTGTTCTTTACTTAGCCTATTTGTGTCCTACTGAGCAAAGGCGTCCCCTCCTGCTCTCTATCTCCATGTCCCCAGAAACCTCCACCATACTGAAAAGAATGCATTAAGGTCGTCCCGCCATCTTCGCCTTGGACCACCTCGGGCGTCGTCGGTGTCTATTTTGCGGAAAACTTGCAACTTAACTTTTAGTTTTTGAGCGCAGCGTCGTAAATTAAATATTTAAAAAAATAAACCCTATCTATTGCCCAGTAACAAGAGACGATTTATTTCGTTATTCTATGTCTGTATGTATTTCAAACTCGTGTAGAAAGTTTACTTTTCGCTGAAGCAGCCCAGATTACCCCAAATTCTCTGACAGTTGGCCCCGACACAACACTAATCTCTCCTTGCGAGCAACTTTTATCCGCTCTCGACAGGATTATGGCGCTAAAAGGGTGTTTCCTACCTATGTCAACGTGGCTTTTGACCTCAATAAAGGCTTCGGTTAGTTCAAAACATGTGTTTTCATCGTTCAAGCCGGCGATCCTGCGATCTTTCAAGCATGCGTTTATTCTAGACAATTGGGTAATTGACAAAATATCAAATGAGTTACTTTTAAAACGGAATTTTGTATGAAAATACTTGCTTATGACCTCACATTTCAGAGCACTCTTTTTATGTTTATTATTATCTATTTAAAAATTGTAATAACTAGTAATTGACTAAAAGAAATACATTTTCCGAAATATTTTGTAATTTTTGTTTGAATCGAGCATATGAAATAATTTCTTTTTGATCGTGTCAAATACCGAATTGGACGGGTTCTTTTGATGCAAATGAGCTGATCCATTGGCGTCAGAATGTTTCATGTTTCTTTTGATGTTGTCTTCTTAGTGTGGTGTATTTATATATATATATATATATATACACTACACTACGAAGCGCGTGAGTTCTATTTGTTAATACAAACAACTTTTAAAATGGTGACTTTTTCAAAATAGCAAAAACTGTTCCACCTATATAACATACTGTCATTAGCATAGACGTCTGTGGTTATTTCGCAATTGGTTATTTGATAAAATATCAAATGAGTTACTTTTAAAACGGAATTTTGTATGAAAATACTTGCTTATGACGTCACATTTAAGAGCACTGTTTTTATGTTTAATCTATTTTAAAATTTGTAATAACTAGTAATTGACTAAAAGAGATTCCTTTTCCGAGATATTTTGTAATTTTTGTTTTAATCGAGCATATGAAATAATTTATTGTTGATCGTGTTAAATACCGTATTTCAGAGTTTTCCGATAGTAAAAGTGGTTTATAATATAGGATAGAACCCCCCGTTTTCAGATAAATAAATAACTTCTATGCAATATAATCACTTGTCCTGGTCCCAAACTAGGATACTCTGTGCTATCGTACCCCGGGGAAAGACGTAAAAAACATGGAAATACACCCAGACTAAGGCCATTTTTACAAACGTACGGCGGCCCCTAGTGGGACTCGAACCCGCAACCTCCGGCATGGTAATCAGACATGATATCGCTAAACCAACGAGGCTTACTGTCTGAAAATAAAAGATTTAGTTACACCTCGCTTACCTTTGAAAAAAAAACTTTTTGTTGACTGTTCGTTATGGACTCTGAGGATTAAAATGAAAATTGGTTTTGTTTATACAACTGTAAATGAAAATTAAAAATGTAGAGGAGTTTTTCCTCTTTCTTGTCCCGAAGACAGCGATAATTCAATAAAAAGAATGCGAATTCAACGAAAAATGAATTCTTTGCGTTGAAATATACTTCTGATTTCTGTAGGTGAAAATTTGATACATACAAAACGAAACACGTCAGGAAAATTCTGACAAATGTATACGACGTACAAATTTAAACAAGTTTCATTTAAGATATTGTTGTGTTGTGCCGAACTTTGTTCTAACAGATAGAAAGAAAACAGATAGTATACTACCTCTAAGGCCGACTGTATTAGTTAAAAAACCGGACAAGTGCGAGTTGGACTCGCCCGCCGAGGGCCCCGTACAAATTTGTAGGTATTACATATTAATTTTTTATAATATTAAATATTATAAATAGTTCAGAAATCGAGTCTCGCAGTTTTTACCGAGCTTTTCCAATTCAAATTGGATATACCGAAAATGCTATTTTTATGTTTTCTGTAGCTTATATACGTCCCACTGCAGGGCACAGGCCTTCTCTCAAAGAGAGAGTGACAGTATGGGCTTAACGCGTGCCCACTGCGGGTTGGCAATTTCAAGCGCCCAGGGCCTAGATTCTGTTAATGCATTGTAGTAACATGACAACTGCATGAACATGGCGGTTTTCATTTCATTGCTGCTTTAAGTCTACGCGGGCACACCCATCAAACCTTCTAGGCGTCAGTGGTACGAAAAAACACGTCACGTGACCCGACAGTGTACCTGTCATTATACTACAATGCACTAACAGAATCGAGGCCCGGATATGTGAACACCTTACACACTCAGGTTTCCTAACTATGTTACATGCTTATAAAGAAGATTATTGTTTTTATTCTATTTGGGATCACTTAAATTGATGTAGGTACTTTGAATAATTGATAACAGGGTCATCATCATCATCATCAGCCATTCGATGCCCGCTGCAGGACATATGCCTCTCTCATGGTTTTCTAAGCTTCTCGGTCTTGTGCCGCCTCCTCCCTGACTCCCCGCCACCGTAACCAGTAACCGTAATGCTGGAAACAGTGCTCGGCGTAGCTATATCTATGCAAGTCTATGAACGCGCACACAGCTACGCTGACAGTACGCGCGTAATTTGGTACGTGATTTGGTCAGGACGTAGGTTCGGGACGTACCGTCGGTCGAACACTGTTTCCAGCCTCAGACCATCTGGTGAGGAGCCTGCCCACGCTGCGTCGTCTGGTCTGCGGTCGCCAGGTCAGAACTTTTTCGTCCCAACGGCCACCAGTTCTCCAAGCTATGTGCCCTGCCCACTGCCACTTCAACTGAGTAATTCCTCGAGCTATATCAGAATATATAGACAATAAGGTAGACAAGAGTAATAATTTATATATCGCCCGCAACCTTATCCACGGCTTAGTTTTGCTGCCTGTGCTATGAAGAAATACGAATAAAGAGGGAAACACTGAAATAAAGAAAGTAATTTTGAATATGAAATTGAATTACATCTTCTCCGGGGTATGAATTATTTGTTGAGACAAGGAAATGTCGATGACAATATGTCAGCTTAAAAATTCAGCAACAATGGATTTCTTTGTACGATTCGGATTAGATGAGAGAGCTCGTTATTAGACACCAGAAAATTATTTATAGGAATTTAATTGACGACTCATCTGAACAAACAACAATTAAATGTTAGCTGGATTTTTATCAAGAGTGTGTTTTGTTTGTTTTCTGAATGAATTATTAAAAACAATAATATACAAAATGTAATTTCCACAAAAAATCTCAGATTAAGGAAGAAAGTATTTTATAATCTTATGGATAATAAACCTTTTTTACTTTTTTTTGGTAACAATGAATAATTTATATGCAACAATAATAATAAAAAATACATGCAATAAACATTTTTTCCAAAACCGTAAAACAATGATTTGGCATTACTACAAACTATTGATACAACCGACATCAACATAAGTTAACACCAACGTAGGGTAGCTGTAAGAAAATACTATCTAGTATTAAGCTCAACATTGTAAAAAAAATATTTTAGCGCAATAAAAGGCCTTTGCCCAGCAGTGGGACACAGACGAGGCTACGTAAAAAAAAAAAGTGCAATAAAGAATTTTTTTATTCAATTCAACCGAGACCCTGTAGGTACCTATTATAGAGAATGGTTCCCTTGCATAGGTACGTAACTTTGCTTGAATCTTCTGTCATTTTTATTTGTGGTAACTCTGAGCCAGAAGCCTAAAGTTTGTTTGATAAACTTGAGATCATTTCTCTTAAGTTGTTCTTCTTAATCCAAAGGGTGATTCATGTGTGTAGCTTTACATGGCCTGCTTGTGAAGTTACGATTTGTTTTCTTCTATATGTCATTTGTTTGGGCACGGGTATGAAATTCCAATACCCGGGTGACATTCAAAACTCTGCACTAAAAACAGACAAATAATTTAAAGTAATATGAATCGTTCGTAGCCCCGGCTGCCTGAGTGATCTTAAACGATCACGAAGGTTAAGCAACACAGGGCGCGTTCAGTGCATGGATGGGTCGCCGTCTATGCCTAACGCTAGTGGCATTTTTCCGAGCGGTTCCGTGCTTCGCAAGGCACTTTAAGCTGTTGGTGCCGGCTGCCGTCGATAGATGGCAGTCGTTAAGCCAAGTCAGAGGCCTTAGGGCGGCTTGACAACTTCTGACAGTAGACGAGCCACTAGTCTACAAGCCTCCACCAATCCGGACTTGGCCCCCGTGGTGGAGTATGGCCTATACCTTCCTCAGGGAAGAGACCCGTGCCCCTCGGTGGGGACATAATGGGTTGATGATGAATATGACCTTTCAATTCGATGTAGATATTGTCAAAGTATAGTTTGGAGCCGGCGTCAAGTTACAAGACCAGACCATACATTTTGGGCACTGACTCCAAAATATATTTTTGTGGAGTCTACTCTTTCAAACAGAAAAAGAGTTTTCCAAATAGGTGCAGCCGTCTTCGAGTAATAGGGAAACATAAATTAAAATAAAAAAATATTCCGATGAATTTAGAACTTTCTCCTTTTTGAAGTCGGTTCAACACGGTCCCTGACCTCTCGATGTACCAATGAAATGAGCGCAAGATATGCTGTAGAGTAATCACTCTGTGATTGGTACATTCTATACGACATGCGTTACGATGTGAACGTTAATTGGGCGATAGTAAATTGACAGCGTAACTTATATTGGTTTTATAGAAAAACGTCAAACCATTGACTGCATGATGTATAACCCGTCGAAATATCTAGATACCTCGCAAGACGGCGGTGGCAGGTGCATAGATATTTTGCCGGGTAGTACTAGCTCCGATTGGTAACAGAATTGACAAGTACCACCCGCCTTGCCGCAATTGAATGTGGGGTATTTTTAGCGCTAATTAGACATGTATGTTTTTAACTGTCACTGGGTGCGTAATAAAAAATGATTTATTTGTGGCCATCCTGAATTTACGCCTTTATTACTGCTAATAGGACGACACCAATATAATAAACGTATTATTTTATCACTATCAATTTATGATTCGCAAATTGCGGCCCACAATTGTTCTCTCTTATTTAATGCGTTTAGTGATGTTAAAGCATTGGCTAACCGCGTTAAACAAGAGAATATAGTGGGACAATTCCAATTTCATCTTGACACGCTAAACAAAGTCATTGGTACACGCCTGGATTCGAACCCATGACCTCTCTGTGTAGCCAGCGTTTTACCGCTGCGCTAACACCTCTTTGACATTAAGGCTGGGTTCTCCGAGCGTATCCCTAAAGCAGAAATGGTTTAAAATACATTTTACTCTGTAGTATTTACAATCTGAAATAACATATATGTAAGTATTACTTTTCAATGTCTTATCTAGGGCCGTCGGTCATTGTTTTCATGGTTTTTAAAACTTTACTCCATCAAAAAAAATCGCAAACATGAGTCTAAATTTTAACTAAATATGGTTTTATTTGAGATATACTGAGTTTTAGGTAATGAAAAATATACCAATATGATTATCACTGAAGAAATTAGTGACGTCATTCGACAAATTTGTATTAATTAAATGTACACTTCTGTTATTTAAAAAATGCCTACTTTCCCTCCAACTATTTGCTCGCGCAGCGCGATAACTTCAATACAAATCCTTGCGGTCCGTGAACCCAGCCTTAATGAACAAGTTCTCGGCCGCGACTCTGTGACTGCCTTCATCCACCGCCCGTCTTCCCGTCCAACCAGATGTCCCGCCCATGATTCGTATGCCCACGTCTTCAAAAATGGTTGATCATCATCATCATCATCAGCCATTTGACGCCCACTACAGGACATAGGCCTCCTTCGTGGTTTTCATAACCATGAGGGGTTTTACTGTAATCGCTACGCTTGACAGGCGGGTTGGCGATCGCAGTATGCGGTTGGGATCTCAGTAAGACGCTAGTGCCCGTCTCCTGGTAATTGATTTCCTTAGTCACCTTCTACGACATCCACGGAAAGAAATGGAGTGACGCTATTCCCAATCCGGCACCACACGGAAAATGGTTACCTAAATTAAATACGTTCTTTTGTCACCCAGGTTACGTGGATAAGAAAAAAAGACTACTCCTTGCTGTCAGTCGGACTGGTCACCTACAGTGCTGACAGGAGATTCTCTTCAGCTCACGGGAGACACGTCAAGGTAAGTCATCTTGTAAGCTGATGTGTGGTAAGAAACTAAGCGCCAACGCTATCTCATAGTAGTATCATAGTGTATCTGTTTATCCAGCGATAAGCTATGTCCAGTAAATAAGTACGAAAACGTCTTGCACCACGACATTTGACAACTTTAAACTGAGAATAACATGAGAATAATAGGACTTTTTTGATAATTATAAATTATAGCCTTGTAGGCTATCATTTCTTTTTCATAACTTTATTGCCAATTCTAAGCGTGATCAAACCTCAATTTGTGTCCTCTAAAGGTATTGGTAAAGTTTCATTGCTATGCAATGAAGGAAGAAAGATTGACAAAACAAATATATCGAGCGAATGTGGATGGAAGGGCTGGTAAGGGACGACCCAGACGGACATACTTCGACCAAATAGGGGATGTATTAACAAAGGGCATGATAAAAAGTACCCGAAACCGGCGTGCGTGCATGCAACGAGTAACGACTAATGAATGTTGAGGATGCGAAAGTGATCTGTCAGGATCGTAGCAAGTGGCAGTCCCTGGTCTCTGCCTCCCCTCAGGGATACAGGCGTGAGTTTATGTTATGTGTTCATTGCAATGCATGTTGTTTATAAATAAAAACAAAACTATGTTTGTACAGGAATAGCTCATTGAGGGGCCCCTTGCGACGGGATTCACATACAAACGTAGTTTGGTTTTTATTGAACGTCTATAAGAAGGAATGACATACAAGAGAGATAATTTTACATGACGCATACCTTGGTTGGTCTTCTGATTAAAATATGTTATACAGATTTCTATCCTGCCGCGCCCGCCTTCAATCCGAGAAAGAGTTTAAAAACAGAATACTGTGTATTGCTTGATATATCTGCCGGCATCTGCAGATAAATAAATAGATATACCTAGAACACTTTCTTTCACATAAAAAAAATAATATTTCTTAACCTAAAAGTACAAACGGCGGCCTTATCACCAAAAGTTTTCTCTTCCAGAGAACCTTTGGATGGACTGGACTAACATTGGAGAAGGAAGTAGATGTACAAACATAAAAACTAATAATTTCAGAAATATATTAATTATACACACCTCATAGTGTAAGCAGTAAACCTATGTGTATACAGATAGGTAAATTCATCTTTGTTTAATTATGTATCGATAAGTTATCATCAATAAATGCCACAGTTAAACGACTTTTTGCGGAAAAAAGTCTAAATGTCATTTTATTGCATTCTGTTAGTTGAACTGATAACCTGAGCCCTATTTCATAGAGCAACAATTCATGGCTTTCTATGACAAATTAACGAGTAGGAAAAATCGGCACGTAATGACATCGAATTGTCACACTAAACTATGAATTGTGGTTTCACGAAACACGGCCCAGGGCTTATAGAGATCCTAGTACAAAAGAGCTGGCGTAAAAATCATATTTTCATATTTATATCATATTTTGCTTCATGCTGTATAGCTATGAATAAATTTGCCTTGTACGGGGATGAAATAAGTTGACCGATTAGTAGATTTCGGATTGGGTACATTTTGAAACACTTTACTGTATAGAAACATAACAAGATCGACATCATATCGACGACAGACGTATTGACGACAGCAGGTCCATTTAATGGGGAACTTGCGTCTAACTTAGATTGGAGTGACATTGCTTTCATACCATAGAAATCATTTAAAAACCTTGGAAAAATTTAAAAATAAAACCACAAAAAATATTTTTTTCGGTGTTTTCGGGGTCACAAAATATGCGAAAAATTAAGTTACTCTAATAACATAAAACTTCTTAGATTTCGTTTTGTCATTGAATTCTGAACGTTTTCTTATAAAGGTGTACATGCATAAACGCTTCATACATTATGGGTGTTCAGTTAGGGAGTGACGTCATAGACTAAAGTTGATTTGTATGGTGCGCTTTAGTACCACGTGACTATAATGACTTTTCGATTATCAAAAGTATTAGTCGCAAAGAAAAAAAATACCACGTTTATATATCTTTTGACGTGTCCTATCCTATTCTATTAAAAACTTTTTTTAGTGCAAGTTCTCTATTGACCTTGGCGTTTTTGTTGCGAAGTTACCCGTAGAGGGTACGTGTGAGGTCAAAAAACTATCGACTCTACTCATTGTGACATTGCATCAAAACTTTAAAGGTTAGTCAGCTGTTGACTTGACCAATATTGAACTGAACAATATGATATTGAATATAATAAATCATATAATATTGAATTTGCTGAAAAAATGCCGCGGCTTTATTCCCAAATCGAGCTCAGGCTTAACAAATAGCCCACAATATTAATTTTATTATAGAAACAGACGCACCGTCGACGACAAAACAAGGATTGGCAAGGAAGGGCTGGGATAACATAATTTCATTCAAAATACTCTGCAAAACTTTGTGTTTCTGTAGTTTACGGGTTGTGTCAAGCCAGCCAAAAGTATTTGCCCTAACTTATTTAATCGAATAGATAGAATAGATATAATATTCCTCATGGTATGTACACCAGCGGACTTATTACTAAAAGTAATTTCTTCCAGACAACCATTATCAACCGGATAGCATACCGAAAAATATTTTCCGAAACTACAACTTACCTGCTCGTGCCGCACCTTTTTGAAAGCGCCTCATCTCCAGCTGCGCGCCCCTGAAAGCAGAATAATATTAGTTTGTTTATTTTTCGAGTAATTCAATAAAAACAGGTCATTTTCTAAATTTTTTCCCTATAAAAATCCATCTCTTTTCCGGTTTCACCCGTTTTCGGTCGAGACACCACCGCTGACACAGCGGGACACCCCCTTTTTTTTGCCGCCACCCACCCCGCCGCCCCGCCCCACCGACCCTTGGTCGATACCTTTACCACGAGGTATTTTTGTGGGAGGAAAAAGGCATTTTTGGCCGCCAAAACTTTTCTGCGAGGATGTTGAGGTCGCCGCTTGGCTCGACCTCTTGTCTAATGACGAGCGACGTTTCGGACCCCCCTGGCATGACGGGCCTCCCCCCAGACGACAGTCAGGACACTATCTCCACCATTTCGTCCGCCCCGCCAAGCACCATACCGGAAACAACGGAGAAAACAGGGAGCTCCCGCTTTAAAAGCAGGCTTACCGAGGCAAAGGCCTGTCTGACTAAAGCGAAAACACACCTAGCGGACTCGAGGAACCTTAGAGCCGACCTGAAGACGGGAATCACCCAGGCTGTTGACAGACTATACCAGCTGCTAAAAGAGTCAGAAGGCGACACCTCGAAGAAGGACCGCAAGGAGCAGGGGACGAGGGTGGAGAGAGAGGAAGGCCTCCCCGCGACCGACGCTATGAAGGCTCTCGTGGAAAAATTAGACGAACACAGAAAGGTAGTGGAGGAGAGCAAGGCACGTACGATTGCACTGACAAAACAGCTGGAACAATCCTCCTCAGTGAACACGCAGCTAGCCGAGCTCTCCTCTACCATCGCTAGCGCGCCTCTGTCTGCTGTGCCTATACACGAGCTTAAAGAGCAAATAGCGGAACTCGGAGATCAACTAAGGACAGTGAGGCCATCCCACGAAACATATGCCTCAATACTCGCGAAGGCCAAGCCACAGGCGATACATTCGATAGTAATCACATCTACCGAGGAAAACGACAAGAGCGAGGACGTGATTGGCAAGGTAAGAAAGGCGATAGATGCTACATCGAGTGGTATACGGGTGGATCGCATCAGAAAGGCACGCGACCAGAAAGTCATTATTGGGTGCCAGACAAAGGAGGAACTCTCGAAAGTCACCAAAAAAATTAAAGAGACGGATCCGAATTTACTCGTAGAGGAAAAAACAAATAAAGACCCACAGGTGATTCTCCGGGACGTCCTCTCCTTTAACACCGACGAAGACATTGAAAAGGCGCTGGAAAACCAGAACGGCCATATTCTAGGGAACATCCCAGAGAACGAACGCCGCATCTCGGTCAAATACAGAAAGAGAGCGAGGAACCCACATGAATGCCACGTGGTGCTGCAGGTATCACCGAAGGTGTGGCAACAGCTGACAAGCGCTGGGAAGGCACACATAGATCTCCAACGAATTAACGTGAAGGACCAGACCCCACTGATTCAATGTTCTCGCTGCCTCGGATATGGACACGGCAGGAAACTCTGCACGGAGACGATCGACCTATGCAGCCATTGCGGCGGCCCACACGTGCGTTCAGAATGTGCAGCATACCTGGCGGGGGAGATGCCTGCCTGTCGCAACTGTCACCTGGCAAAGTTGGAAAAGACAGACCATAACACCTTTGACGAAAAATGCCCAATAAGATCCAAGTGGGATGCTCTGGCGCGATCGAGAGTCGCATACTGTTAACCAAGGTGGCCATAAACCAAAACAGTACTAATAGAGACACACAGGAGATGCCTGAAATACAGAAATATAAGGTAATGCAGGGAAACTTACAGAGGAAAAGACTGGCCACAAAAGAACTTCTACAAGAGTGTCAAAAAAGAAAGGTCGCCTTCGCGCTGGTGCAAGAACCATATGTTGGATCAGGGGGGGAACTCTCTCAACAAACCGGCTTCAGAGTGGTACAGTGTGTCCGGAACCGCACGAAACCAGTAAAGGCAGCGATAGTTGTGTTCGACGACAATATAAGTATTGTCGCCGATACAACATTAATAACAGAAAATGTCTCTGTCGCGATTCTAAAAACAGATACCTGGAAGGTTGGTGTTATATCAATCTACTTCGAAGATAGCATTCCCATAGAACCATACCTCGAGCAAATCAAAACACTGCAGAAGGAGCTTGAAACCGGGGAAGTCATCATTGGCGGAGACGCCAATGCATGGAGTCCCTGGTGGGGTAGCGAGTCGGAGGACCACCGAGGGGAAGCTCTCGCGGGAACCATCGAAGAGATGGGAATGCATATACTAAATGAAGGGAACGAACCCACCTTTTTTACAATCAGGAACGGGAAGATCTACAAAAGCATAGTGGATGTCACGGTGTGTAGTCAAGCTTTGATTGGGTCGATTGACGACTGGAAAGTTGACCCAGGAGTGACCAGCTCTGACCACAACGCCATAAGCTACTCAGTTATGCTGGAAAAACCAAAAGAAACCAGACAACATCAAACCACCAGGAAGTATAACACCAAAAAAGTCAATTGGAACGAATTTGAGAGTAAAATAAAAAAAGAATTAGAATTAAACAAAATCAACGTAGAACAAATAGAGAATATTCAGACAAAGGAGCTGTTAAAAGAGAAAGTGAGCGAATACATCGGACTTATAGAAAAAATATGTAATGAAATAATACCTGAAAAAAAAAGGAAAACGAAAATGCACTTACCTTGGTGGACCGAAGAACTGCATAAACTGAAGAAAGAGATGGTCACAAAGAAGCGGAGGATTAGATGCGCAGCTCCATGCCGAAGACAGCACGTGATCAAGGAATACCTGGAAATAAAAGAAAGATACGAGTTAGAAGCTATGAAAGCACAAACGGAGAGCTGGAAAAAATTCTGTAGCACCCAGGATAGAGAAAGCCTCTGGGATGGCATATATAGAGTCCTGCGGAATACATCAAAAAGACACGAAGATTTAGCATTAATCCGAGACGGAATATCGCTCAGCCCAGAGGAATCTGTAGAGTTACTAGCAAATACATTCTTTCAAAAAGACACTATCACAGATGACCAAGAGGAACATACTACAATGCGGGAAATAGCAGCAGATGGCGAAAGGGATACACCTAATGATGTCCAGGATCCACCCTTTACAGTGGAAGAACTACACTATGCAATGCACAGTTTCAATCCTAAAAAAGCTCCTGGTGCGGATGGAGTCACCGCGGACATATGCGTGGAAGTCATCAAGGCGAACACAGAAGTCTATCTGCACATGGCCAACAAGTGTCTTGAGCTGTCCTATTTCCCCGTTGAATGGAAAGAAGCGACAATTGTGGTTCTAAGAAAACCCGGGAAAAGTGACTACACGCATCCGAAGGCGTATAGACCAATAGGACTGCTGTCGCTACTGGGAAAGGTGCTGGAAAAAATGTTGGTCAGAAGAATTCGCTGGCATATTCTGCCAAAGGCAAACCCAAGACAGTACGGTTTCATGCCTCAGCGCTCAACAGAAGAATCACTATACGACCTAGTGCAACATATCAGACAACAACTTGAGAACAAGCTGCTAAATGTGGTTGTCTCCTTAGATATCGAAGGAGCGTTCGATAGCGCTTGGTGGCCGGCGATAAAATACCAGCTGATGAAAAAAGAATGTCCAAAGAATTTGAGGAAGCTAGTGAGCAATTATCTGGAAAATCGGAAAGTGTGTGTCAGATACGCTGGAGCGGAGATCACGCAGTCGACAACGAAAGGCTGCATACAAGGCTCAATTGGTGGGCCAACATTCTGGAACATCCTGTTGGATCCCCTTCTGGGTGAGATCGAGAAACAGGGTGTCCACTGCCAAGCCTTCACAGACGACGTGGTCTTAGTGTTTACAGGGAGCTCAGTATCCGCCATCGAAGCTCAGGCAGAACAAGTCCTCGGCCTTGTGTATGCATGGGGAAAGCGAAACAAACTAAAGTTTGCACCGCATAAAACTATGGCTATGCTTGTGACCAAAAAACTAAAAGTTGACACCCCATGCATACGCATGGCCGACACTTGCGTACAGATCGTGGAAGAAATGAAAATATTAGGTGTTATAATTGACAATAAACTGACGTTCAACAGCCACGTAAAACAGATGTGCCAAAAAGCCACAAATATCTACAAGCCACTGGCCAGAGCAGCAAAAATTAAATGGGGACTGAACTCGGAGGTGGTTAGGACCATATACGTAGCGGTCATTGAGCCCATAATGCTTTATGCAGCCAGCGTCTGGGCACCGGCAACCAAGAGACTAAATATTCAAAAGCAATTAAACCTGGTGCAGAGAGGATTCGCCCAAAAGATCTGCAAATCATATAGAACGGTGTCTTTGAACTCGGCGCTGACACTTTCCGGCCTGTTGCCACTCGACCTCCGTGTGCAGGAAGCGGCATGTCTTTACGAGGCAAAACGTGGAAAATCTCAAGAAATGACTGAGGGAAGAGAAGTGGAAACAAAATCGAGTTTCCTAACAGCCATTCATCCAGCTGAAGAGATAGAGGTGGAATTCACATGCCTTGAAGACCTAGGAAGAGAAACAGTGGAAGAACATAAAATAGCGGGACTAAGGATGTTCACAGATGGGAGTAAAATCGAAGGTAAGGTCGGAGCTGCGCTATCGTGCTGGGAAGACGACAAAGAAACCATAGCGAAAAAATTCAAACTCGAACGCTTCTGCTCCGTCTTCCAAGCCGAAATGTTCGCGCTCTACCAAGCAACGAACTTGGCAATCAAGAAACCGAACACCGAAGTGAACATCTTTAGTGACGCTAGATCAGCGCTAGAACTGCTAAAGGACAGAAACACATACCACCCACTAGCAGTAGCGATAAAGGAAAACCTCCGACATCTCAAAGCGACAGGCAAACACCTGCGACTATTTTGGATTCGAGCTCATGTGGGAGTAGATGGCAATGAAAGGGCGGATGCTCTTGCAAAACAGGCCGCATTAAACTTAAAGACCAAGGCAAACTACGACCAGTGCCCGATATCATACATAAAAAGCGAGATCAGAAAAGAAACAGTTGGTATGTGGAACGAAAGGTATAAGAAAGGTGAAACAGCCTCCACCACAAAACTCTTCTTTCCTGATATCGAGACGGCACACAGATTTTTACGGAAAATAAGGCTGACCCCTGTATTAGTACAAATAATGACCGGTCATGGGGGTTTCGGCCAGTACCTACACCGGTTTAAATGTAAAGACAGTCCAGCATGTGTATGCGACCCGAATGTTGAAGAAACGGTACAACACTTGATACTGGACTGTCCACAGTTTGGAAAACACAGATACGACATACAACAACAAATAGAAATTAAAATATGTGAAGAAACAATACCCGATGTCCTAAAAGATGTACATAGTAGGGATAAGTTTTTAGAGTTCTGTAGCATAATTGTACAAATAGTAAATAAGAGGAATAAGACCTAAGATAAATAATAAAAAAAAAAAAAAAAAAAAAAAAAAAAAAAAAAAAAAAAAAAAAAAAAAAAAAAATAGTACTAAGAAATTAAGTCGAATCTAGATGACACAAATTACTACGGAAAAAGGAATTTAATTAAGAATGTAAATGTAACTATTGTGCTGTAACTGTAAATATTGTGATAAAAAAAAAAAAAAAAAAAAGAAGAAAAAAAAAAAAAAAAAAAAAAAAAAATATATATATATATATATGTTAAGATAAAAACTATAAAGTATAAAGAAGATTGATGTCGGTATTATATTAAACTGTATTAATGTGTAAATACCTCCAGTAACCAGATATAATAAGATACAAAAGGTCTCCGACCACCATGTCGGAGGAAACCAGAAAGGGGGAGGGGTTTAGTCCGTAGGCTGCTGGGAGAAATCCCCAGTAGAGTCGGGCATGCCGCCGTGTGTTAGGGCACGGCGGTATACATGAGTATTCCCCTCCTCCTACATACAAAAAAAAAAAAAAAAAAAAAACCGGATAGCATTGTTACCCTCCAAACATGGCTCGCCGGCCTACACGTAGTATGTAATGACGATAATAATGTTCTGTAAGTCAGTCACTTTAGTATCGTTTAAGTGATATCCTAGTCCTACATCGTCTAGTGTATTTTAAACATGTTTTTTTTTCATCGGTGGCACTAGTTAACCCACTGGATCCTCTTAAATTTTTGTCAGTCATAAGTAAAGCCTCATCATCATCATCATCAGCCATTTGACGCCCACTGCAGGTCAAAGGCCTCCCTCATAGTTTTCCAAGCTTCTCGGTCTTGTGCCGCCCGCATCCAGCGACAAAGCCCCAGATCATTTATCTTTATTCGTTTTTATGCATTTACAAGCTGACTCGGCTTGTTTTGCCATATTAATTAGCCTAAGACCTATTCTTAGACCTACCACATATACACAAAATGAAACATAAACATCGGTGAAGCCGTTACGGAGGAGTTCGACAGCAATACTGTGACACGAGATTTTTATATAGGTATTATAGTACAATGTAGCAGCAAGACAGCATGCCAGACATTACAGTAGCCTAAGTAACTCAGCAAGTATTCCGTCACGGTCAGAGCTTCTCCGAGTATAATGCTTTTTGTGATATTTCCACGGTGACACCCCCCCCCCCCCCCCAACGCCCCCTCCCGTAAGTTATTTATCGTATTGGATTCATACCGTCCTACCAGATTAGTCGGTTTAACCCAGAGGAAAGAAAATATCAGTACGTACCTGATAAGGTTTCCCTACTATGATTTCGTTCGCGGGTAGCGAGTAGTATTGATATTGAGACCGGCCAAATGCGTGTCGGGCCACGCGCCGTGTCGGTCTCCGTAGAAGGAGCGTTTTCTACCTTCTTTAAAGAAGTAACGATCTCATCCAAGTAATTTTCAGTGGAATTTGTACAAAGTTTTCCTTTTATAAGTTGGTCGCCAATAACTATTTAACTTGTTAAGCTTACTGAGCCGTCATAATTCTCCTTTTAAGTTCATTATACGTGCTATTGCTCTGAATTTTTTCCTGTTTCTAGGTACAATCAACCGTTTAGCTGGGAGGGGGGCTTTAAAGCCTTAAGGTTAATATTTTGCAAACGGATCCCCACATCGAAAAATGGTCTCCTTAAAGTTATAATATTTTTAAACGTCCAATTTAACGATACCCCGCACTATGGTGTAAGCGAGAAAATACATCCCCGATTTAGGTGTATTGGAAGTACCATAAAAAAAAATATTTTTGTGTTTTTATTCTACCGTTTTGTCGGCGTAATTAATGTTATCTTTAGTCATGAAAATATAATATTGTATATCTATGCTAAATTTCAGCTTTCTTGTCATCTCTGTGCTAAGCTGCGGATAGACAGACAGACAAACAGACAGATAGACAGACGGATATAGCGAAACTATAAGGGTTCCTTGTGGATAAAAAGAATAAATGGAATCCTAAAAAATAATAAATTTACTTAGCTTATAATCTCCTCAGTCCTGAGCTTGAAAATAACAATTGAAAACCATTGTTATTTTCAAGGTCAGTTCTGAGGAGGTTAAAATACAAATAATAGGGATTTGAACCTAGGTCCTCACGCATTATCTATCTACCTACCTATGCCACAAAGTTTGTGGCATAGATTCTACCGATGGGCTACCAATGCGGCACTGTAAAACATAACGTGCTCAGTTAAACTGGGTCAAACCCGTTTATTTCAGACACGGTACATTTTCAATATTCCGCCGCCATTTTCGAGGAATCTATTAACATAATTTGAAAGTTGTTCTATAAAAGGCAAAACAAATTGGGCCTCTTCAGATTTAACAAGTCAATTTAGGTAAAAATCTTTGAGTTCAACTGAAGATAAAATACTTACTGAAATGAAACAGTGATGTTTCTAAGCTATCTCCAATCATGAAAATATATTTTAAATTTACCATTTTGTCTGTTGGGAATTAATAATGTTCTAAAGGCGACTTACGTCAAGTTGCCTGGATAAGTAAGTAAGTATATATGGCTCTATGTCAGTCTGTGTTGGGTTACTGCATTGCGTGCTGGGGTGGGGCGGCTAAAACACACATAATTCCCCTGGAAAGAGCTCAGCGATCAGTCCTAAAAACTATGCTAAGAAGGGCGCGTACATATCCTACCACTGCACTTTTAACCGAATGCAAAGTGCTATCAGTTCGCCAACTTTTCATTTTTAGAGTGGGCTTAAACAAGCACCGTGAGATTATCAACACTCCTGAGTACAAGGGACTCCTGTCTCGTAGAGTGTTTAGGACGCCTGTCCCAATCACAAAAACCAAATTTGCACAGAGATTTCAGAGTTTTCTAAGTCCTCACCTCTACAACAAAGCTTCTAAGCAATGTAATTTAAAGCAAGCCTCAGTAGCTGAGGCTAAGAAGCTTATACAAGAATGGTTGTCTCAACTAAACTATGACCAAACTGAGGCTCTACTTAACGTCTAAAACTTGACTCCATCTATTATCCATATATACAGTACAGTATTTTCAGTATGTATGTGTGTGTGTGTGTGTATGTATGTATATGTATATATATGTATATGTGTATAATATGTATATGTATATTTGTATATATGTGTGTGTGTATGTATGTGTATATGTATGTGTATATATAATTATATATCCAACGAATTCCTTGTTTGATTTAATTCAATTCAATTTGATTTGATTCAATTCGATTTAATTTATTTGATTTAGTTTAATTTAATTTTATATGATCCAACTTTCCATTGCATTTCTTAAAAAAAAAAAAATAATAATAAGAATAATAATGTACACTAACAATAAATCACGCTATATCAGCACTGCACGTCTAAATGACAACACTATTTTGTGTAAAATGTCGTCGCCCACGATACAGGCTCAGCCTAGTGTGGGGACACGGCCACCACTACCTAATGTTATCTAAATATTATTGTTAATTATGTTTTAAATCGAAACTAAGATTAATAATAATTAATCCACATGCATGTAACATAATTCATTTGGTAATAAATAATTTTTTACTTTACTTTACTTTACTTTAAGTAGATAAATATTATGTATAAAGAGTTAAACAAATCAATCAACAGGGATTAACAGGATAGTCAGTTAGATAATTTATCAATGGATAGCTCTACAACTGTCATGGTGCAAGACGATTTTGGACTTCTCTGAGTGGAGTTTACCCCTGGATGATCAGACAGTGCTGACATTGGCGTTGGCGCAAGCTGGGTTAGGTTAGGTTAGGTTAGGTTAGCCTAAGCATAACATAAGCAGCCTATATACGTCCCACTGTAGGGCACAGGTCTTCTCTCAGGGAGATAGTATAGGCTTAATCACCACGCGTGCCCATCGCGGTAGGCGATTTCAAGCGCTGAGGTATGTGAATAGCTCAGACACTCAAGTTTGCACGATGTTTTCTTTCGCGGTTAGCGAGTGGTATTGCTACTATAACTTCACAAATAAAGTCATAGGTACATGCCTGCACTGGGAATCGAGCCTGGGCCTCTCGCTTCTGAGTCCAGTGCTCTACACACTAGGCTACCAAAGCTGTTAACTTAAGCTGCATACGTTTCTGAATTTGTAGTAGCAAAAAAACTAGCCAACGTTGAAGGAAACCTGAGTATCTGAGCTATTCCCATACTCTATGCCAGGTTAATGGTCAGTGGGCAGACCACTAGCCCGATGTTTGGACAATATTATTGATGTGACTTTATTGTGTATAAGTTATTGCCTCGTTGTCTCGAGTGCCTCATTAGTCTAGCGGTCTCACGTCTGATTACTATGGCGGAGGTCGTGGTTTCGATTCCCACTGAGGGCCGCTAAACATTTTTACAAATTAAAAGCCTTAGCACCACTTGCACCATCCCACTTACCCGGGGTTTACCTGGTTATAACGGTTTAACGTGTTAACCCAGTGTCAAATTGTACTGGCCACCATGGTAACTCCAGGTTTAACCGGTTAACCCCGGGTTAGTGGGATGGTGCAGGTGGCGCTTAGTCTGGGTGTATTTCCACGTTTGTGATGTCCTTGCTTGGTTACCATGGCATGGGGTCTAGTTTGGGACCAGAAGAAGTGAATGTGTTGTGTGGAAGTTGTGTTATTGTATCGTGTTATTGTTATTAGTACTCATAGCAGCTTATTTTAGTAACTTAATTCTGGATTCACTTGCAGCAAATTTTTGTTCCAGGACTGGGCGCTCCATATACGTTTCGCCACGTCAGCTGACGCCGGGTACTATGAATGCCAAGTGCCCACGCATCCGCCTACTAGCATCTTCTTCAAGCTCGTCCTTGTTGGTATGTTACTTATTTGATCTGTAATACACCCTAGCTTTATAGAATCTTGGGCATCTGTCTCGCTTGAACAAACTATTTTTTTAGTGATTGTAATAAAATGAGTAGGGAAATATTGTTTACTTGTTTTTTTTTTTTAATTCGGACATTTTGTAAAAATATTTTTGGTAGATTTTAATTTCTGATGTTTGGATAAGCGTTCTTATAATTGGCTATTTTTTGCCTAACTCGTGATATTGGCGAAATTGTACTGGATAATTGAAGCAGTGAGTCCGTTAAGGAGAATTGAATAAAATGAGTTTACATTTGATAACATTTATCAAAAGTGGACTCATTTTATTACAACAGCAAGCCCGATGTAACAGCAGCCTTTTTTGTGGTATAAGACGATTTTGAATGCTTTGTGAAGTACCCAGTCCACGAAGATAATATTCGTATCTTCTGAGGTTCTAAACTTTAATATGAAATTGTTTTACTATTTACAAGTAATTTCTATATCTCGAAATTCTAAATATATAAAATCATACGCTATTTAGTTTGCAGCTTCAAAAGAACCAGGAGCATTTCAGTTTTCAGGTTTTTGAACTTTTTGCTGCTAAAAAAGCTGTTAAAAAACCGTGTTGTTTTTAATTCGACATCTGGGAATCGATGTTAGATCTATAGATATCATGATCATCAGCCATTTGACGCCCACTGCAGGACATAGGCCTCCCTGATGGTTTTCCTAACCATGAAGGTTTTTGCCATAATCACCACGATTGGCGTCTCCTGGTAATGTATTTCCTTAGTGGCCTTCTGCGACATCCACAGAAGGAAGTGGAGTGATGCTGTTCTTAATCCGGTGCCACACGGAACTATGGATATAAGAATATGTAACGTGCGAAGAGATGCAAAGTTTGATATCTTTTGCAATAATCCATAAAAAGTTAAAGAGAAATTTTTCCTTAAATTTCTTTTTCGTGATATTTTATAGCATTGGTTTTTAACACCGGATGGTTGACGTGAAAGAGAAGAGGCCTATGAGTGCCCAACAGTGGGCTTTGTTTATGGGCGGATTAGATACAACATTTAACTTTTATCAGTAGAATATCGCAAGAAAGTAGATAATTATTAATTACTAGCTGTCCCGGCGGACTTCGTACCGCCACAGAATCCGTTTCTACGATTTTGCACAACGCCATCTAGTTTTAAAACACAACGTTCGCTCGCACAACGCCATCTATTTTACATTTAATATAAATATTATACCACAGGAATGCATTACCGGGATATCAGTATACTATATCTCAATTCAGGTGTTTGTCTAGCTGTACGCCAAGTTTGGTGTAAATCCGTTTAGCCGTTATTGCGTGATTGAGTAACAAACATCCAAACATCCAGATAGTTTAGTTTTCTTTCTGTTGTTGTGCATATTATGTTACTTATCTGCTCATTTTGTTTCTGTGATGTATCTTGTTGGTATACCTAATAAATGATTTTCTTCTTCTTCTTCTTCTTATATCTTCACAAACTTTCAGATTTATTATATTAGTAGGATTGCCTAGCTTTAGCTACAATATCATATGATTGTTGACGAATCTTCTCCAACCTCATCCATCAATTAACTTTTCTATCCCATTAAGTCACAGTCCACAACAGACAAGCTGTAGCCATCCATAATGTAGATACAATCAGTAGTTTTTATTCATGTAGACGAACATAATTACATTTCTTACGCTACAACATTGGTGTTAGTAGTGCGCTAGTAGATAGTGCGAATATCTGAACTAGCGATCTATAGTGTCAACGCCCGTTACCGATATTGACCTTAAAATCCCCAAGGTCTTGGCTGGTTCTATCGATTTGGTTAGAAAACTCACGAAAGAAAAAAAGAACACGCCTGTTGTCATTATAGGGTGACAACTTTGCATTTAAAAATGAACACTGCCATATTTTGTTTCGTTGGTGGCAGGCAGAGACCAGGTATTGCCATTTTCCACGATCTTGACGAACGAGCGGTGGTAGCCTAGTGGGTAGAACATTGGACTCGTAAGCGAGATACCCAGTTTCGAATCCCAGTGCGGGCATGACTATGTTTTCTAAGTTATGTACATTTGTGAAGTTATAGTATCAGTACCTACCACTCTCTAATTTTGAAGGAAAACCTCGTCAATGTCTGAGCTATTTACATACCTCAGCGCTTGAAATTAAACCCATACTCTCTCCCTGAGAGAAGGCCTATGCCCCACAGTAAACATAGGCTGCTTATATATAAAAAACATTGCCCTTCGCCGATACATTCCCTATTCGGTCGAATTAATCACTTTCCTCAGAATATTAAATACTCCCAGATAAATACTGACTCTATTGGGGATTGGCCCTTCAATGAATGATGTATCGTCGTAATTCAACCATCCAAAGCGGCCTTGCCCGACCGAGGACCCCGAAGTAAATTACTAGGTATCGTGAAATAATTTATTAAGACGTTTCTGAACTAGGATCCACTTTCAACGCGAGACGCGAGACTTGAACAAAAATTGCCTTATTATTAGGCAATGAAGTGCTTATTTTATGTTTCGGTAATTTAATCTTTTCGGTAACAGGTTATTTTTTTGAAATTCTACTCGTGTTACTTGTTGAATGTTTAAAAAGTATAAGCCGCAAAAGAGATTTGTATGCTAAGTTTTGCACACACATACATACATAAACTCACTCCTGTATCCCAGAGGGGTAGGCAGAGACCAGGGACTGCCACTTGCCACGATCCCGACAGATCCCTTTCGCTTCATAAGTCTTTGCATGCACGCACGCTGGTTTCGGGTGCTTTTCTTCTTGCCCTTTGCTAATACATCCCCCATTTGGTCGAAGTATATCCGCCTGGGTCGTCCCTTACCGGCCCTTCTACCCACATCCGCTCGATATATTTGTTTCGTTAATCTTTCTACCTTCGTTTTGTCTTGTTGACAAAACCCAATTTGTTCGATTGGGCCTGCAATTTCAGTCAAAGTCATAGTCAAAGTAAAAAAAAATCGTTCAGAGTAACACAGCAAGTGTGACTTATTGAACGTTACGAGTAAAACTAGGTGTCCGTTTCCAAATCTAGATAATTTGGAGAAAAAACGGACAAAAAACTCCAAACTTAATCATATCAAATGCTTCGTAATATTTTTATGTAACCCATGTACGTAGTACATTACACAGGGCACCCGCCTTTTCTCAGAGAGAGAATATGGGCTCTCAGTATGCAGTAAAATAATAAACATTAAATTTTTCAGCCTGGGTCAAAAGTGAAACGAACCGTTCTTGAAGCACTTTCCTAAAGCCTCCGTTCGAGCCTAAATTGAACGTTTCTGTGCAACAAATTACCTTTAACTAATAGCGCCTATATTTCTTACCATGATTGAAATAGCTAGGTTCGAGGTTTAAAAATATCTAGGTCATATGCAAGGTTATACTTATAGTCGACTCCAGATAAACATTTTCGTTTTAGTTGCTAAATACAACAACACTGAATTTTAATTTTATATTTTTGCACTAGGAATTTTAGGTCTAATTCTTATCATAAGTAAATTAATCTTTGCATAGTTTTTGTTATTGTTTATATGAACGGAGCCCTGGTCACAATGCTCATAAGCAAGCGTTCTTATTTACACGACTCCCTTAGAAACTCCTCAGAGGCAGTTTATTTAATCTTTGGTTACGTTTTCCATTTAAACTGGACTATTTTACCTTGAGGAAGAATCCAAAGAGAATCGTGTTTTTTTAGGGTTACGTACCCAAAGGGTAAGAGACCCTTTTACTAAGACTCCGCTTTCCGTCTGTCCGTAGATCTGTCACATGAACCGTGATAGTTAGACAGTTGAAATTTTCACAGATTATTATTTCTGTTGTCGCTATAGTAAAAAATACTAAAATAAAATAGACTAAAATAAATATTGAAGGGGGGTTCTGATACAAAAAAACATTATTTTTTTGCTGTTTTTTGCTCGATATTAATAACGGCAACAGGTAGGCGCTTGAAATATTCAAATGTATAGATAATGGTACGGAACCCTTCGTGCGCGAGTCCGACTCGCACTTGGCCGGTTTTTTTATAAATAAGACCGAAGAAGTTTTTTTTTTTTTTAATGGCAATCGAATCGGTCCTGTCTTGGACGTTGCAATGACATGTGACTGTGTCAGGAATGACAGTCGAGTAGGCAGTGTTGCTACTGAGGAAAAATAAACCTTTCCACAGGTTTATGTTGTGTTTTCATTACAATATTCCGACGCTAAGTGACGTGTAATATAGCCGAGTAGAGTGCACACTTGTAAAGGTTAATGTGATACTGTCTGTACATACTTACATATTTTATACTTTATCGCATAAAAATAAAGAAACATTTTTTGTAGCTTTTGTACGTCCCACTGCGGGGCACTTCTCTCAGAAAGAGAGAGTACTAGGGAGGACATAGGCCTCCCTCATGGTTTTCCCCAATCATGAAGGGTTTTGCCATAATTGCCACGCTTGGCAGGCGGGTTGGCGATCGCAGTATGCGGTTGAAATCTCAGGAAGACGCTGCTGCCCGTCTCCTGGTAATTTATTTCCTTAGTCGCTTTCTACGACATCCACGAATGAAATGGAGTGACGCTATTCTTAATCCAGCACCGCACGGCAAAAATTCAATAAGTAATTAAATAATAATAATAATAACAACAATATAGTTGAGTCGACGGAGGTTCCGTGTATGCGGATGACAAAAGACCGCGAGAGATGGCAATTGGGGGAAAAGGCCTTTCTTTGCCCAGCAGTGGGCAGCACTGGGCTGATGACAATTACAGCGCATCTGTATAGAATTCTTATGCTAACCCATAGTGTTTTCACCAACAGCGGCCTACGCGGAAATAATGGGCGAGTCTGAGAAGATCATCCACGAAGGCTCGATGCTGCGACTGGTCTGCATCGTGAGAAGATCCACCGAGCCGCCGTCCTACGTGTTCTGGTACTTCGAGGACCGCATGATCAACTATGACCTTAGTGAGTATCCCAGTTCAGCTCCTATACTACGCGCGCCAAATCCTGAGCGATTCCAATCGAGTAACTGTCAAATTCGATAATTATTGCTGTCGCAAACGTCAGGACTGTGACAGGATTTATTTGGTGCGCGTAATTAAGTCGCTGGTGCTAACTGACCGTAACATTCATTTTTCCAGACCAAAGCTCGTGAATTTAAAATCATTCAGGGACTTTGGAAATTCAGCAGACTTTGGAGATTCATGGAAGACAGGAGTTCACCTAAGGCTGTTCTTACGCAAAGCATGCCGGCTCGCGCGCACAATTTGACATTTTTAATTACTGTAATAAAATGGTTAAACGTTTGATAAAATATGGTCTGAGGGTTTGATGCATAATTAAATTACCTACGGAGATTTTGTTTATATTAGCACAGGATGATCAACTCTCTGCGTTCGGTCAGAGCCTATAGGTACACTACTGTATACATAGCTGTTATGCAAACAGTGATATCAGCATAGCAACGACTTAGCCTTATTTTGTACTAGCTGTTGCCCGCGACTTCGTTCGCGTGGTAATTTTGATGTGTATTTTTCCGGGATAAAAAATAGCCTGTGTGCTATTCCAGACTATAATCTGCCTCTGTGCAAAATTTCATTCAGATCCGTTTAGCCGTTTTTGCGTGAAAGAGTAACAAACATCCACCCATATATACAAACTTTCGCGTTTATAATATTAGGTAAGGAAGTTAGGATTCTACTAACCAAGAGCATTATAATTTCTTTGAAATGCTGCAGTTCGTACGAATTAAGGTCCGTCAACATAACAACGGGCCGGCGAAGTGACGAGGCAACGTAAATACTTTTGTTGATTAGAGATTAAAATAAGTGTGCAGATGTGTATTAAGAGGAAAAAACCCGGGCCGTCACGGGGACGAAATTTTTTGCGCTTGTATTATAGTCTCTAAAGTCATTAGTGAAAGATTTATTTTAGTTGGTATCGTTGCGCTCGCGCGTCGCCGGCCCGTTAAATTGCACGGGTTTTATCATTGGAGTGCGGTTTGTAGGCTACAGAGAGTGTCAGCAAAACAGTCACTGCCGTGCTAATATCAATCTTTTTAATTTATTTCACTTGTAACTATTTCACTAGCCCTCTTCACAAATTGACCTCTAGAAATTTCATTTGTAGTAAAAGTCACTTATACCTTGTATATTCCTATCGACAGGGATATTTCTTGTGTGATCTTAGTTTAACTGATAGACCAGTTGGCCGTCTTAAAGACTTCCGGCGCTATTAACGTTTAAGAAGAATCTTGTTTTTAGCAGGTTTTCTCTAAAACGTTCCTAAGAGGCAGTTCAAATGATCGTCTTTTTCTTTACCACAGACTATTTAAACAGCATCTGAGGAGTGTTTTAGAGGAATTTCGTTCTTATAAATGAGGCCGTTAATAATTGTAGAGAATAATCCACCTAAAATCACATTGTCCTTCCCAGATGGCGTGAGCGTCCACAACGGCCGGCAGACCAGCGAGCTGGTAATCGGGAAAGCCGAGCCGCGGCACGCTGGCAATTACACTTGCGTGCCGGCCAACGCAAAGGCTGCATCCGTCACGGTGCATGTTGTGCAGAGTGAGTATCTGCAGAAACTTATAAATTCAAATTTTAACTTGAGCTGAAGCTCAAATTAAAACTAAGACTCAATAAAGTAAACACAAACCAATTTAGAAACTTCTATGTTGAATAATAAAACGTCGTCATGACACCAATTTCGTACTTACTCTAATAACACGTTGTTTGATAAAAAGCCAGCCCATTTTCTTGACGAAAAAGACTAAGAAAAATTACTAATTGTTCTTAGTAATTAAGCACCAGTAAAGTCTGAAAATGCTTTCAATTAGTATGTTTTACGTCGAATATACGAGGAAAATAGCCTGCGATGAAACGCTGCCTATGGACATTCGTCAGGCTTCAACTCTGGAGATTTCCAAAAATAAAGTTTTTAACCAATTCCTTGATCTGCAGAATAGGCAGTAACCGATCACCAGTTACTTTATTTTATTGCTTATTGGTATGTAAGTAATCGTGTTTAGTAATTATCTTCAATATGTATGTACGTATTAATGTTGTAATTTATTTATTTTTATTTTTATTCTAGCATTTATGTAGGTTTATCTACTCTGATACTATAATACAAAGATTATAAAACTAGAAAATTTATTATAAAACTGAAAACAAAACTCTTATGACAAACATTACGCATAGGCCAAAAATTAAAAAAAAGTTTTATTACGATACAGGTCTTGTATGGACACCTGTATCATAATATAACTTTTTAATCATAACGATACACCTATACAACCTCCAGCTGGACCAAGAAGGTTGAACCTCTACTTGAAAAATAAACAATGAACGAGTCCGCGGCGACGCAACACTCATGCGCAATCGATGTTTGCGCCTTGGCGCCAACATTAAAAAAACTTTTCAATATTTAAACAAAGTTTGGTTCTGTTTGTACAATAATAGTAGTTTATGCAACTGTCATATAATGAAGGGTATTAAAACACGAGTGTGAGTTTATGAAACGAGCGCAGCGAGTTTCATAATAGTAACGAGTGTTTTAATACCCGTGTTATATGCAGTTGCATACACTACTTTATCTTCACTAATGCAATTAAAAATTAAATTCACGCGTACGTGTATAATCACAGTGATTTTGCCGCCATTAAAATTTAACCAATGAGAGCGCAGCTGCGCGCTTCAATAAAACGCGACCAACCTGATTGGCCCTGCAATCAAGTTTGTCGCGTTTTATTGATGTTATAATGAGATTTTAGGATATCGATGTGAATATTATACCATCATGTGAAATTGCTTAAATTGAGTGTTTTGTTGTCTGCGCTATAACAGTAGTAATTATAAGTCAAGTATTGAAAACATAAGTAGAATGTTACAACATTAGTGTAGATAAATTAGTTAACAGTACTGAAAATAACAGAAATGAGGTCAACATTAATATACCCTCTCCGAGTACCTGTCTAGTTCAAATTCAATTTCATAATTGTACTATTCAGAACATCAATAATTATTACAAGTAAAGTTGATATTCAGCGTTTTATTTGCAATATTATTTTATGTATGTGTTCGGAATAAAGTAGCAACATTGTCTGTGACAGATGACACTTACTTTTGAGGTTATTGCACTTGAAAATTATCTTGCTTGGTTGGCTCGTGGTTGAGCAAATTATACTTATCTAAATTGTTTGCAATTGGATTGCCGGCTATATATCTTCGCGTGGAGTGAATTATAAGAAAGGAGGGAAGGTTCCCGAGTCATTCCTGACGATTTGTGGTGAGGGGAAAGGATTCCCCTCGTGAAAGTGAGACGAATAGTTCTCCCTTGAGACCGCGAGGTCGTGGTACCAAGAACCTGCACTGAGACGCAGTTTTCTGGGGAAGAGCGCTCTTGGGGTAGTCTGGGGAAGACTAGGGCTCCCATTAGCGATCCGGTGTAGGCATCCCGGGAGGCGCCGGCTGCCTATTCGACGAGGACCGTCGATGAAACATTGGACATTCTGTAAGTGTTTACTTGTGTTTTAGTGTTTATTAGTATTTAATTTGGGACCAGGAGGCAGGCGCCCCTGTCTCCTTGGTCTCTGGTAGCAGAGCGGGTCCTATACCCAACATTTTCTGGTAGCAGAGCGTGGTTTATCCCATAACCCTGGGGCCAAACCCGCACTTTGTAGGTTAACTTTGTTTTCGCATATTTTGTAGATAAACTTTGTATACTTACGACTATACTAACAGTTGCAATTGTTGTATGTTAATCGGTGACAAATGGTTTTGTAAAAGTTGATATGTATTGTTTTTGCTATTATATCTAGGACAGATATTACTTTATAATTTGTTCGGTTTGTACAAGACGGCTCTTGTTAAAACACTTGTCTTGTTGTAATATCTAGGACAGATATTTGTTCATAATTATATTGTTCTTGTACAAGACGGCTCTTGTTAATCTTTTATCTTTAATAAAATTGTTGGTCTTTTGTATCTTGGAAAGATGTATGTTAGTAATCTGTGGTAGGGTACCCGTTGCTATATATATATACTGTACTATTTAATATAATTTCATCTACATTGGGCCATTGTTGAGTTTTGGTATTTTGTTAGCGGGGAGCTATCAATAAATTAATATTTGTTGTCAATATTAATTACTCTAACGCGATGGCGAGGGCGTCATTGGCCAATGAATTGCGTTGGTTTACCAATGCCCAGGGGCTATTGTCACGTAGGGATCGTGACGATGCCATATTGGAACGTGCAGAACAGGTGTCTCAACGTCTCATTGAGGCGGAAGGGGCCATGAAGTCGTTGTCAGGCAGTACTGCAGCACCCACCCACGAGGTCTGGGCAGGTTATGAGCAGGACTTCACCCAGATCATGGAGATTGGTGACTCCATAGTCCAAAGGGCATCGGACATCAGGAGACAACGTGAGGGTCATGTTGTACCTACTCATACACCCAGGGAGGATTTAGTAAGCATCACAGGTAGGCTGCCCACCCTACAGCTGTCACATTTTGGAGGCGCTGTGGAAGAATGGGTTCCATTAAAAAATATGTTTACATCTCTAGTGGACTCTAGAGGAGACTTGTCTCGTGGACAAAAAATGGCATATTTGTTGTCCACTCTGGAGGGCGAAGCGAGGTCGCTCGTCCAACATCTCAAGGTCGAGGACGACCACTACAGCATTGCGTGGGAGTTACTGAACACGCGATACCAGAACGTGCGCCTATTGGCTGATGCGCATGTCAGTCAGCTATTGGCTTTGCCCAAGCTGACCAACCGGTCACAATTGAGGCTGCAGTTGTTGACCCCAATTACAGTGGCCTGTAATGCACTGAGGACGTTGGGACTGCCCGTGGACGAGTGGTCCTTTCTCCTCGTGCACATTACTTTAAGTAGGTTGCCGACGGACATGCGTTCTAGGTTCGAACGGGAGTCTGCGGAGCGCGATGTCAACGCGTTGCCTAAATTCGTGGACCTCATTCAGTTCCTCGAATATGAGGCCAGGGTCGTGGAGACCTCACAACCGGACTTGAGGCAGTCAGCGGCGCCGACGTGTGGATGTGGCGCCTCACAGGGGCGCAGGGCGTCTCAGCCAGCGCAGCCGCTGCGAGGACGCACTACGGCGCGCTTGGCGGCACTGGCGGCGGCCGGGAAGGACTCGGCTTGTTTGCAGTGTGGGCACGCGGGCCATACTCTGCTGAAGTGCCACGACTGGCAAGGGTTGCCAGTTGCTGATAGGCGGCGCATGGTGAAGCGCAATAGCCTGTGCTTTGGCTGCCTGGGGGACCACTTTGAACGGAACTGCCCCAGGCCCCAGCGTTGTCGTGCATGCGGCGGGCCGCACCACTTAATGTTGTGTGCCAACAGGTCGGGAGCGGACTCTCCGACGGCACAACAGCGGCGCCCTACGGGCGGGGGCCCTTCAGGGCGAGGCCCCCCGTCCGATGGGAGGAGGAGTCCTCCACGAGGCGCACCCCCACACCGGGAGCTGAGCCAGGTACCTGCGCGTGGACCCATGGGAGGCCGCGCACCTGCGGGTTACCATGCAGCCGGTCCGAGTGTGAGTTGGGCCCCTACGGGCGGGGGCCCGATGGTTGACACGGGGAGAGGGTCTCCTCTCTGCGCACCGGTTCCTGCGCGCGCTGGCGTGGAGCAGCGCGGCTCAGAGGTGCCACAGCGCTACTCTCCGCCGTGCCACGAGTACCCACGGCTGGAGTACCACGCGCCGTATTACAGGTACGGTAGGGCTGCAGGGTATACCCTGCCTAGGATGGCGATGTGCACTCGCCAGCCATATTACCAGCAGGGGCCCCCCTACGGGAGGGGGAGTCTGTAGCTAGCCTGCCCCTCTGCAAGCGCAGAACCGAGGACGGTTCTGCTGCCCACCGCGGTGGTCCGCGTATGGGGCCCCCAGGGAGATTCGGTTAGGGTTAGGGCCCTGCTAGATTCGGGGGCCCAGGGATGTCTATTATCAACACGAGTGGCCGAGCAATTAGGTTTAGGGCTGCGTGCCCCCTCGGTGCCCCTCTTGGGAATTGGCGGCATGAAGGTTCCGCGTCTGGCTGGGCAGACGTACTTCACCTTTTCGTCGGTACACTCTTCTACGCTGAGGATTTCGGCTAAGGCCATGGTAATGGATACCATTGTAGGTTGGCAGCCATCTACAGATCTTCCCTCAGGTGTAAGGTCGTGTACGTCGGATCTGGATCTGGCCGATCCACTTTTCTGCCATCCCGCTCCAGTGGATCTACTCCTGGGCTCGGATGTATTAGGATGGGTCCTACTAGGTACCCAGAAGGTTCTGGGGCCCTCTTCACTGGTGGCAGTGTCGACAATTTTTGGATTTTCTGTAATGGGGCCAGTCTTTGAGGACTCGACTCTGGACGAGTCGAAGGTCATTGCGTCTGCATCTCTTGCCAAGGCGATGCAAAGATTTTGGGAAGTTGAGGAGCCTCCCATGGTTCCAAGGGTGGATCCGGACCATGAGGAGTGTGAGGCCTTTTATCAAGCCAATACGTCGCGGCTGACGTCCGGTCAATTCGTAACTAGGTTACCGTTCATTGCTTCTTCTCCTGTTCTAGGGCAGTCCAGGGCACTGGCGGAGAAACGACTGCTGGCCATGGAACGGCGCATGCGGCGTGACCCCGTCCTTCGCGATAAGTACATTGAGTTTATGCGCGAGTATGAGGCATTGGGCCACATGTCTCCGGCTCGAGTTGATTGGAGCTCAACTGAGCATTATTTCTTGCCTCACCATGCGGTGGTGAAGGCGTCGTCAGGTAAGCTGAGGACCGTATTTGACGGCTCAGCCCCCACGTCGACAGGGGTGTCATTAAATCAGTGCTTGCATTCCGGTCCCAAGTTGCACAGGGATGTCGTGGACATTATACTGAACTTTAGAAGACATCAGGTGGTGTTTGGAGCGGACATCCGGATGATGTTTCGGCAGACGGTTATCCACCCAGATGACAGGCGTTTCCAGCTGATTCTCTGGCGTGAACACCCGGAGGACCCGGTGACTGTCTACGAGCTCAACACCAACACATATGGGTTGAAGTCCAGCCCTTATATTGCCATTCGCTGCTTGTTAGAGTTGGCAGAGCGGGAACGGGCCCGCTTTCCCCGCGCAGCCGCCGTGTTGGCACGCGACCTTTATGTTGACGATGTGTGCACCGGGGCCCAAAGTATCGAGGAGGCTCTCATACTGCGGGATGAATTGATTGCCATTCTAGCAGCCGGAGGCTACGAGCTGCGGAAATGGTTGTCTAACGAGCCGGGTCTGTTGGAGGGTATCCCGGAGGATCACCAACAGAACCCTAATTTGTTTGAGGACGTGGAAGATCCCAACATGATAGCGGTGTTAGGAATGCAATACCAACCCGTTAACGATATTTTCACGTTCCAGGTGGACCTGGAGCACCAGAGGGTCTGGAGTAAACGGACAGTGCTGTCCACCATAGCTCGTATGTTTGATCCGAACGGGTGGATTAGCCCAGTGATCTTCCTGGCCAAGTGTCTGCTGCAGCAGCTCTGGATTATGGGCGTCTCGTGGGACGAGCCGCTCATCGGGCCTCCACTGGACACCTGGCTTGCGCTGATATCTTCGATGAAGGAGGTCAACCGGGTTGCCCTGCCTCGTCGGATTTTGCCGCCGGGCAAGTATCAGGCAAGTCTGCATGGGTTTTGTGATGCATCCGAGCGGGGGTACGCTGCGGTAGTGTATCTACGTACGGTTGATTCCGAGGGTCGGGTCAACGTCGTTTTACTCTTGGCAAAGAGCAAGGTGGCTCCTATTAGAACTCGTCTGACCATACCTAAGCTAGAGTTGAGCGGAGCTCATCTGTTGTCCAGATTGTTAAGCCACGTCTCTCGTGAGCTGGCTGCCACCATTGACATCCGGGATGTCTTTGCATGGTCAGACAGTCAAGTCGCGCTGGCATGGTTGCGCGCGGCGCTACATACTTTGGAAATCTTCGTGGGAAACTGGGTTTCCCAGATACAGAACATTGGCATCCCCATCATCTGGAGACACGTCCCAGGTGATTGGAACCCAGCTGACTGTGCTTCCCGGGGCTGCACAGCTCCGGAATTGGTGTCTCATTCACTTTGGTGGGGACCAGCCTGGTTGGAGGAACCAGAGACTTCGTGGCCTGTCCAGCAGGTGGACAGGTCGATTCAAGTTTTCCCTGGCGTGCGGGTGCACGCCCTGGCTGTGGAGACGGCCTTGGATCCCGACTGGCTGCCTGGGCGGTATAGCAGTCTGGATAAAATGCTGGCGGTTACCAGCTGGATTAAAAGATTTGTTCGCAACTGTCGAAATCCGAGTGATAAACATTTGTCCCCAGTTGTGAGTGCAGAGGAACGTCGGAACGCGCTGCTGCACTGGATTCGCATCGTGCAGGTGGACCGCTTCGAGGCTGAACTTCGGATCCTGCGCGAGGGTCGCACCAAACTCAAGGGAGCGGTCGCCAGGTTAAATCCTTTTACGGATTCGGAGGGACTTTTGCGTGTTGGGGGTCGACTTCGGAAAGCTGACCTGCCTTACGGAAGTCGCCACCCCTTGCTGTTACCAAAGGATGGACCTCTGGTAAAGCTCTTGGTGTCGGATCGACACATTCGTAATGCCCACGCCGGATGTGGCGCATTATTGGCTATCCTGCAACGGGAGTTTTGGATATTGTCTGCTCGAAGAGTCATTCGAAGCGTCCTCTTTCAGTGTGTACCTTGTTACAGAGTGAAGGCTTCACTCATGCAGCCGCAGATGGGAGATCTGCCGCCGGACCGAGTTAATCAGTCTCGGCCATTTGAGGGAGTCGCAACGGACTTTGCGGGGCCGTTTTCAGTAAAAACGACCACCCTTCGCAACGCTCGGGTTGTGAAGGCTTACCTATGCGTGTTTGTATGCTTGGCCACCAAGGCTGTCCACTTGGAAGTAGTTTCAGCATTGTCTACTGAGGCCTTCGTCGCCGCGTTGGATCGTTTCGTGTCGCGCAGAGGCTTGCCCTCACTTATTCGCTCCGACAATGGCCCAAATTACAAGGGTACCATAAACTATCTAAAGGATGTTAATGTATTTTTAGAAAATAATGGTGATAGTTTAAGTCAAATCCTCGCCCGGAAAGGGGTAACTTGGCGGTTTAGTCCCCCAAATTGCCCTCACTGGGGAGGTATCTTTGAAGCTGCCGTCAAGTCAGCTAAGACTCACCTCCGCCGCGTGATCGGAGAGACTGTCCTGATGTTTGAGGAGCTTGTTACTGTGTTTTGTAAAGTAGAGGCGGTCCTCAATTCTCGTCCTCTCTGTCCCCTGTCCCCTGATCCAAACGATCTAGAGGTCCTGACTCCTGGCCATTTTTTGATTGGGCAGCCACTTACTGCGCTGCCAGAATACCCATGGAGGGATGAACGTACGTCACGGTTGTCACGTTTCCAAATGTTGCAACAAATGGGCCAGGACTTTTGGAATCGTTGGTCGGTTGAATACCTGCATCTGTTGCAGCAAAGGGTGAAGTGGACAGACAGGACCGAGCCTCCTAGGGAAGGGGATTTGGTACTTTTGAAAGAGGCCAATTGGCCATCCTTGTTTTGGCGCCGGGGGCGCATTTTAAAGTTGCTATTTGGGGAGGACGGAACTCCACGCGTCGCGGATGTGTTGGTCGATGGTTCGATTCTGCGACGAGCCGTAGCAACGCTCTCTCGTCTCCCGGTTGATTAGACTAGCGGCCTGAGCCTCTCAGCCCGGAGCGGGGGGATGTTCGGAATAAAGTAGCAACATTGTCTGTGACAGATGACACTTACTTTTGAGGTTATTGCACTTGAAAATTATCTTGCTTGGTTGGCTCGTGGTTGAGCAAATTATACTTATCTAAATTGTTTGCAATTGGATTGCCGGCTATATATCTTCGCGTGGAGTGAATTATAAGAAAGGAGGGAAGGTTCCCGAGTCATTCCTGACGATTTGTGGTGAGGGGAAAGGATTCCCCTCGTGAAAGTGAGACGAATAGTTCTCCCTTGAGACCGCGAGGTCGTGGTACCAAGAACCTGCACTGAGACGCAGTTTTCTGGGGAAGAGCGCTCTTGGGGTAGTCTGGGGAAGACTAGGGCTCCCATTAGCGATCCGGTGCAGGCATCCCGGGAGGCGCCGGCTGCCTATTCGACGAGGACCGTCGATGAAACATTGGACATTCTGTAAGTGTTTACTTGTGTTTTAGTGTTTATTAGTATTTAATTTGGGACCAGGAGGCAGGCGCCCCTGTCTCCTTGGTCTCTGGTAGCAGAGCGGGTCCTATACCCAACAGTATGAGAGTAGATAAAGTAGTGTATGACACTGTACATAACTTGGTCTTATAATACTCGTGTGATACTATAAAAAAAAACTCGCCTACGGCTCGGTTTTTTTAAAACACACTCGTGTTATAAGAACCCTTATTATGCAACAGTATCATAAACTACTATTATAATCATCATCGTCATCATCATCAGCCATTTTACGCCCACTGCAGGACATAGGCCTCCTTCGTGGTTTTCATAATTAATAATAATAATAATTCTAATAATAACTGTAATAATAATTTTTAATAATTCCATTACATAAGCAGCCTAAATACGTCCCACTGTAGGGCACAGGCCTTCTCTCAGAGAGAGAGTATGGGTTTAATCACCACGCGTGCCCACCGCGGATTGGCGATTTCAAGCACTGAAGTATGTGAATAGCCCAGACACTCAGCTTTCCTCGCGACGTTTTCCTTCACCGTTAGCGAGTGGTATTGCTACTACAACTTCACAAATGTACATAAGAAAACAAAGTCATAGGTACATGCCCACACTGGGAATCGAACCTGGGTCTCTCGCTTCCGAGTCCAATGTTCTACACACTACGCTACCACCGCTTTTAACTGAAGCTAGAGTGTCTCAGACGTAACATCAGAATTAATAGATTATGTTGAGAAGAAGCTAACAAAGAAACTCCAATTTTTTTCACGTTTATAATAATAATATAATAATTTCTATTAATCCTATTAAACCTAAGTGACGTGTAATATAACCAAGTAGAGTGCGAGCGAGAAAGGTTGATGAGATATTGTCCGTATATATACATATTTTATGCTTTATCCTACAAAAAGAAAGAAACATTTATGCAAGACAGACACAGAATATTTAGTTCTATATTCGTTTCAAAAATAAATAATTAAAATAACATAAATATTTAAGGGGGGCTCCCATACAACAAACGTGATTTTTTTTACCGTATTTTCTCGACTTTTGTATCCTAAGAAGTATAGATAGTGGTACCGAACCCTTCGTGCACCCCAGTCCGACTCACAGTTGGCCGATTTTTCTCTATTATCCGTACCAGATACTGCCCCCTTGAAAAAAATGTTCCCATACTAGGATTACGTGTGTTATGGAAACTAGTCTTTCTCTGGATAGAGCGGTTTAGATTTCAACTCTGCTAATATTGCAAGCTCAAATTATTATTTTATGTCGTAGTTCCTGAAGTCGTGAAAATTAGGTTGAAATATTACATATTCCATTACGTCGCCACGACCGTTTCTGAAATATCAACCTTCTTACCCACGGTCCACCTCCTGAGACCATCTGGGTGAACGATGGGATTTGTGTTTCTTTTCCAACGGACCACCTTTGTTCACCTGGGGATTCCTTGGGAAATATTTTTTTCACCGTACACCTTGACATTGAAACTCTTCAAAGTCTGAGGTGGACTGTCACCATTAAAAAATAGAGCCTTTTAACCAGGGAGATGGACCGTTGTAAAAAAAAATCCCACGGTTTACCCTGGTAGTCTCAGGAGGTGGACCATGGGTCAGAAGGGCAATATTGTTGCAAATCTTGATTAAGATATCTTGGCTAAAATATTTGATACGGAGCCTTATGTAAAACTCTTTGTATTTTTTTGTGATAATTTAACCCTTTTTCAATTTCAATTTCAATTTAATAAATACCGATTTGTCACTAATCTGACATTATTTTTTTCCAAGAGCGCCTAGCTCCTTATTTTTTGTTCATTTAATTAAATGCTATTGCGTGGCAATAAGGACATTTAAAACACGTCGCTCTGTTTTTATTTTTAATCTTTATTAATTTTGAAGCTTTGTTCACATAGGGGAGTATGTCAGCTCCATCTTAATCTACTAATAAAATTCTAACACTCTTTCTTATTTGTAAACGAAGATGGCTTACACAAAGAGATATACCCCCTTATTGGTAATCCGTGGAACATACAGGAAGGTTAGGGATGAGGGTGCGTAAAAGACGCCCTCGCCCCGACATATTTGTGTGGGCTATGTACCATCGCTTCAGTACATTTTGTATGAAAGTAAATTAAAAGGACGCCGCATCTTTTCCGCGCCTTCATCCCACGTCCTTCCTATGTGCTCACGCCTAAGCTCCATAGTAGTCAGTGATACCTCCTAGCCTGTGAGTCAAGAAGATCTATTGTCTGTCTCCTGTACACTAACAAGTTGTTAACGTTTAAATACCGACGTGTGGTCTGACAGACACTACGATTAGTCGAAATCTATAGTTTGTTAATCTACTGCTAACTGTTCAGCTGTCAGTTGGTCAAAGTTTATACACAAGAAACAACTGACGGATACGCGTTAATAGTAGATTGAAATATTGTTAGCGTACGTGTACGGGCCTTGCCGTACAGGGCCTAGATTCTGTTAATGCATTGTAGTAACATGACAACTGCATGAACATGGCGGTTTTTATTTCATGGCTGCTTTAAGTCTACGCGGGCACACCCATCAAACCTTCTAGGCGTCAATGGTATAAAAAAACACGTCACGTGACCCGACAGTGTACCTGTCATTATACTACAATGCACTACCAGAATCGAGGCCCTGGTGTTGTTATGTTGGATGTTAGATGTTCGTAATGTTAGGTATGTTCAATGAAAATTACACGTCTGTCCCGTAAGATCGTTATATTGCCACTGAGTTGTGTTCACAAAATTGCTATAGTCAACAAAATAAGTAAGTAGAAGAAACTGTGTATGCTTGCTCGTACAGTACGAGAAACCGGAGATTATTCCTTGATGTTCCGTAATCTAATCCTTATTGTTGTTGTTGTATATAGAAACCTCTTTGTAATAAAGTGTTCTCTATCCATCTTTCATTATTATTTATGTAACCTCCGTGGCTTACAAAAACAATACCGCAATACGACAGTACAGCACAGGGTGTTACAAAAATAGGGTGGAAAAAATATCAGTTGTTCCGTACTAAAGATACCCTTGACATTCAAATGTATTTTCTATAGCAAAAGTTGTTCGTATTGACTAGTTCAGGGCTTGCCAAACTGTTCGTCGCAACGCCCTTGGGTGTCCACACAGATTGCCAGTTGCAGTCTGTCAGTTATCACCATTATATTGCACAGAATCTTTTGGTTTTTCGTGATTTCAATGTTTTCGAGAAGTTGTTTCGAGTTATTTATGTCTATTTTCGTATTATACATTTTCGGCAACTGGTAATTTATAATTCCTGCCTATTTATGAAAGTAAATTTTGTTTCAGGTGAGACACCAGCTGCTATGCAACACGGCAACAACTCAGCTTGTTCAAAAATACACGTACATTTTCTTATAACCCTCTTGTTAATTAGCATTATGTCTATTCGAATAAGTCATTTTCAAAATTATCAAGATTTTGGATAGCCTTAAAATATTATGAAATAAGTTATTTATCTTACGACTTAAAAAATCGTTTTTAATTTACTTTGCTTCAATGAGAAGGAACAAAATACAAATAATTTACTTGTGATCGTTTTTGAAAAACAAATATAAAGTGCACAGTTAAAATATACCTAGTAAGAGACATACCTAGTTAAAGAAGAAAATGTAAAGAGATTTTACTTGATAGTATTTTATTAATAATTTTATTGTATGACCCCATCGTTGAACCTAAAGAAAAAAAAGTAATGATTTGTAATTATTGATATTTTAAACCATGGAAATATAAGAAAATCCTAAATATCCTAGTATATCCCCTATAATAAAATGTTGACAAGTTACATAACCAAGTATCATATAAAATGCCTTGCATATGTGTGGTGAAACATTCAAATTTAACTTACGGATGGTATCTTGATCAAAACATTATAAATGTATACCAATTGAGTACAATAATAAAATTCTTGTAAATATACTTAATAAAAAAAACTCATAATTAATTTCATATAATTTAAAAATATAATAATATATGAGTTATGTAATAAAGCTCTTGGAGGAAGTAAAAATAAATTACAATTTGGAATTTAACGTGCCAAGTCTATTTTGTTTTATTCACTATCGTCATCGTCCTCATTGGTCATGCCAGGGTCGATTCCCACTCTATTTCCATGTTTGTGATGTCCTTGCCGGGTAACCATAGCACAGGTTATCGCAGTTTGGGACCAGGACAACTGATTGTGTTGTGTGGAAGTTATTATTCTTATCTTTCCACCACTGTTCTGATCTGGTGACTTCGGACCGGACGACGCAGCGTGGGCAGGCCCCCCACCAGATGGTCTGGCGACCTGGTTACGGTGGCGGGGAGTCGCTGGATGCGGGCGGCACAACACCAGGAGGCCTGGAAAACCATGAGGGAGGCCTATGTCCTGCAGTGGCGTCAAATGGCTGATGATGATGATGATGACGATGATGACTGCCTACTGCTGTCTATAAGCCTTTTCCCACAAATGCTATCTCTCACGTTTCTTTGCCATCCACATCCGTGTGCGCGAAGAACGTAATTCGGCAAAGGACCAAGTCGAAGATGTTGGAATGTGAAGAACTAAGTAAGAGTGCAGATGGTTAGGGCATGTGGTGATTCGGCAAAATGGTCGGTGAACCAAGGCGGTCAGAGTGGTGGCCGAGGTTGGGTAAACGATTGGCAAGCAGAGCAGCGACCCGAAGGTGGCTTACAGAAAGAGATATTCATTCTTATTGGTAATCCGTGGAACATACAGGAAGGTTAGGGATGAGGGTGCGTAAAAGACGCGACTCATTGTATGGAGTTCGCGTCCTCGCCCCGACATATCTGTGTGGGCTATGTACCATCGCTTCAGTACATTTTGTATGAAAGTAAATTGAAAGGACGCCGCATCTTTTCCGCGCCTTCATCCCACGTCCTTCCTATGTGCTCACGCCTAAGCTCCATAGTTGTCAGTGATACCTCCTAGCCTGTGAGTCAAGAAGATCTATTGTCTGTCTCCTGTACACTAACAAGCTGGTAACGTTTAAATACCGACGTGTGGTCTGACAGACACTACGATTGTAATTCGGCAAAGGACCAAAGTCGAAGATGTTGGAATGTGAAGAACTAAGTAAGAGTGCAGGTGGGTAGGGCATGTGGTGATTCGGCAAAATGGTTGGTGAACCAAGGCGGTCAGAGTGGTGGCCGAGGTTGGGTAAACGATTGGCAAGCAGAGCAGCGACCCCAAGGGTCAATGATATTACTTAAGCCGACGCAAAGCAATGGACGAGATTCGCTGGGAACAGAGAAGGTCGACCTGACAGGTAAGAGGCTTATGCCCAGTAGTGGGCTCTATTCAATCAATCGATCAATCAATCAATTTTATTTACTTGAACATAGGTTATGTAGAATTTACAATACGATTATAGACCCAACTATGCTCTACCCACATGGGTGTGTAAATTTTTATATAATACACTCTTCTTATAAATATTTAGTTTAGATAATGGATGGCATGATATTTAATCATGCCATGCATTATCTACATAATATATACAATTTTTGCTGATGTTTCTCCTAGTGGTTGCGTTAATTGCCTGTATTTAATGTGCTGTATTTAATCGTCTAATTTAAGACGATTTTTTCGAGAAACTCACTTATTTTGTAGTAAGCTTTTATTGTCAGAAACTTAAGTAGGTCTCTTTTAAAAACGTAGATATTGTCGACTTCCCTCAAAGACTTACATAGTTTGTTATTTATAGGCATGACAGAAAACCCGCTGAAATCTGGGTGCTTTAAAAGCCGCGGTTGGAAATTAGTAGGTAATTATAAATAAATTTAGGCTATTACTTTTAAGTATCATCATCATCATTCAGCCACAACAAGTCCACTGCTGGACTTAGGCCTCCTCCATGGATTTACAAAAAGACCGGTTGGAAGCGGCTTGCATCCAGCGTCTTCCTGCCACTTGGATGAGGTCATCTGTTCATCTTGTCGCTGGTCGTCCTACGCTGCGTTTGCCGATATGTGGTCTCCATTCGAGAACTTTTCGGCCCCATCGTCCATCAGTTCTGCGTGCTATGTGCCCCGCCCACTGCCACTTCAACTTACTAATCCGCTGGGCTATGTCGACGACTTTCGTTCGTCTACGGATCTCATCATTTCTGACTCGATCTCTTAAGCATAGACGTCGACACTTTTAAGTGTAGACGTAAATGAAACAAATTGATTTGAGAGATCTTGTTCCAAAAAATTCGAGAATTAGGTACTAATTAGTAGTACCTAATCTCCATCTATCAAAACAATGAACCGCAGCGGCAGTCCCGCGGCACGCACGCGCCTCGCTGGCTGGCTACTAATGGTCCTCATAGATTCGAGCTTGTGTCAAGGTATTGTTTATGTTTTTTAAAGGCATTTATAAACAATCGTGGATTCGATAGTCATTATTACGGCAAGTGGCAGTCCCTGGTCTCTGCCTACCCCTCTGGGATACACGCGTGAGTTTATGTATGTATGTTATTAAGGCACGTTCATTTTTCAATTAACATCGATGCCAAGGATTGGGAATCACGAATATTTACAAATATGTTATACCATTACTGATAAATTATGAGTAATACTGTTCTTCACACTGAAAAGAACATTCCCTCAAAATACGGTGAATGAATTCAAAGTCACCCTGTACAAGTGCTCTTTTCTTGTGCAAGGCTCTTGCTTCAGTTCATGAAACTTTTTGCTAGCAACCTAGCCAGTGTTAGAACTTCCACCAAATACTTGCACCTAGTCTGTCATATTATTAAGCCTATAAGTGCAATATTAGCAGTACTTCTCTTGCAAGACACAGACGGACTGAGTAAAAACTAATAAACATAATATAATATATAAGATAACATAATATATAACTATAACTTATACAGAAGACAATCACTTGTTTCCTAATTAGAATACTAGGATACCCTGTACTTAGGTAACCAGACAAGAATATCACAATCACTGAGGTATGTTTACAAATGAAATACAGTGGCCTTAATTGAAAATCAAACCTACAAACTCAGTCCAGCGTATTAAGTCCGTCTAAAAATGCGGTTTCTTCAAACAAATTTTAGTGAAAACTTCAAAATCGCGAAAAAAATATCAGCTGTCAATAAATTTCATTGGTGTATATGCTGATATCTGGATGGTTTAAAAGTCACGGTTATGTAATTAGTGATTAAAAATGCTATCTATTGAGACTATAAATTTTGAGCATATACGACGTAAACTGAAAAAATAATGAGTTGAAAAATCTTGTTTCGAGTTGACAAGTCTTGTTCCAAAAAATGCGCAAACAATTTAGTACGGCCTCTCTGTATATCATAAACATTACAACACAACACTTTGGCAAGATACTAGTGGTTGTAGTAGATTCGAGTTGGTGCCGAGATATTTTTTGAAAGTGTCTTTTTCATTAAAACATACAAACTAACGCATTCTATAGATTGTTCAAGCTCGTTCATTTTGCTATGGCTTTCTAACCACCCCAAATTCGTGGTAAGTTCTATTTTTTGTTACGAAATAGCTCATGTTTTATTCTGCTATTTTGAATTGGTCACCATGGTAAAATTTGCTACATTACTTTACATAAACTCACGCCTGTGTCCTGGAGGGACAGCCAGAGATCAGGGTTTGCCAATTGCCACGATCCTGACAGACCTCTTTCACTTCATGGATACAATAAATTTGTATTAATCTGTATCCCCGCCCCTTTCGAACAGACAATAAAATGGGGATTTTATTACACCCTGTAGATACTGAAATGTCACTTACAGTTACTGAAACGTCACTTACAGTTACCGAAACGTCACTAACAGTAGAAAAACACCCTGCATCGTTCCACTGCGATTGCAGCGTCCGGCAAAGTCCAGTGTGAATGGGGACGCGAAACAAAGCTCGATGCGGTATTCAGCTGTGCAGCTGTCGCGTGCAGTTGCGAGGTAAGTTTATAACGATATCTCGGCGAGGAGGCCGTTGTAAACTGACCCTTATTTCCGGAACCGTCAGGTTCATTTAGCTTTGCTATGTGCAGTTGAGTAATTGTGAATCTGAAACTTTTAGTAAATGTCGCTTCATTTTAGAACCTTTGGAATTAATTTCATAGTATCCAAGTCTTCGTTATAATGTAGCCTATATATATATTAGACTACTACTGTCTCTATAACTTATTGAATACCTGCAAGGTAAATTATGTTTAACGACCAAAAGTATTTTAATAAGCGTTTGGTCGATTCCTGTTCCTTTTGCATGGCAGATAACCAAAAGAATCCACACAAACTCTCCCGAGATTAATTTTCAAATTCTTTCCTTTATATGTATAAATATAAGTATACATATATCAATACATTTATTTTACATTAAATCCATGTGAGTATTAGTAATAGGAAGACTTAGCCTAATATTAGTAAGGAACCGCGCACGTGCGTGTAGATCCAGTGTCTGAAACAGTGGAAGTCACAATTGTTTTCAGTCACACTCAGTAATACAACGTCACGATTCAGTGATACCAGTGTCCTATCTTGACATTGTGTGCAGGCTCCGATTCACGATATCCAAAATAGGCTCAAAAGACGCGTATTTAGAAAAGCTGTAAGGTGCAAAAACAATTATTCGAGAAAGTTAAAAACTATAAAAGTTATGGCTGAATTATTGAAAAAAAAAATTATTTTTTTCCGATTTTTTTATACTGTCACTCGATATTTTGGAAATAAAGAAATATGAGAAAAAAACTTTTGGAAAATTTTGTCAGCTATGATTTGAATCTTAAATAAAGACGATCGGATTAAGGGGTTGCCCTGTGGCCTAACCTTTTTGAAAAAAGTAAAAAAAAATTTGCATGACATTTTATGACTCGATTCATTTCTAATGTGCTCGATAGTCGTGTGAGGCATGAAATCTGTGATTTTTTTTTAGGAATGAATTCCATATAGAGGCTTTTATTTCAAATTAATAAAATGCGCAAACTATTAGTACCGTCTCTCCGACTAACAGAACAACGACTCGGGAACTCGCAGCTCGCACCACTCTGGATGGCTAATGATAACCTCCTCCTTTTTTGAATTCGGTTAAAAATGGGTCTAATAGATTCGAATTTGTGTCAAGATATTTTTGAAAAGTGCATTTTTTTAAATAAACAAGCTAACGTATTCAATACCTATCTATTGTCTGGCACGTACATTTAGTGGTAAAACAATTTGTTAGTCTTAGTTTTTAATTGAGTCCTGAACTTTTTCCTCATGTACACAAATAACAAATACAGTATTTTAAGAGATAGCTCTTCATACGTTGCTTAATAAAGCTCCTCCCGCAGTTTGTGAAGACACAGTGTTTAATGTGAAGATTTGCATGGAGCATTGTTGTACTTTGTGAAGGTATTACTTGTAGTATTACCCGACAGGTTATTACTTGTAGATAAGTAAATAAATAAAACGGATTGCCACAGATAAAAAGACAGATAAAGGCGTCACACATGACACTACTTATACTTCAAGGTCTAAGGTTAAATAGAAAGTCATAGTTAACATTGAAAGGAAACTCAGTGAGATTTACGAAAATAATGCTTCGTTGGCGCCTCCAAGGTTTCCTAAGCAAAACAATGGACTTACTACCTGGCTCAAGTTGAAATAATTACCTTTTACCGTGACAATGCCACCCCGTATCATATTTAATTGAAGACTTTCAGACTGTCTGCCGCACAAAATATATACCTAAAAAAGAACGGATGTTATGTAATACATAACGTAAAGTAACGTAACGTAACGTAACGTAACGTAATGTAAAGTAACGTAATGTAACGTAACGTAATTTAACGTAACGTAACGTAACGTAACGTAACGTAACGTAACGTAACGTAACGTAACGTAACGCAACGTAACGCAACGCAACGCAATGCAACGCAAGAAAAGGCAACGCAACAAAAGGCAACGCAATGCAACACAACGCGACGCAGCGCAACGCAGCGCAACGCAGCGCAACGCAGCGCAACGCAGCGCAACGCAGCGCAACGCAGCGCAACGCAGCGCAACGCAACGCAACGCAGCGCAACGTAACGTAACGCAACGCATTGCAACGCAACGCAAATCAACGGAACGCAACGCAACATAATTTAACATGAAGTCACGCCTGTATCCTGGGAGGGTAGACACAAATAATGGTTTGCCACTTGCCACAATTCTCATAAAACAAAACAAAACTTTTTCTTAAGATGTGCGGTATCAGAAACTAAACAAAATAAAAAATTATAACGTGGTTCTTCCCTTATTTCTTCCTCGCGTCTGGAGTTTCGCTAAGACACTGAATTGTTAACGAGTTTTGAATCTAAGTACGCCAAGCCCTAAATGATAAGGTTAATAAAATTAAATGTTGCTTGTATAGAGGCCCTTAAATAAATTGAGGAAACATTTTTAAGGTTCGCTCATTGAAATCGGTCTTAAGCGTTTGAATTTATAAACAAAACGCCGGATTACAAATTAAACTTTTCTTATATGGTTAGACGACACAAATCTAGGTTGATCGTGTTTAGAATTCATTTACAATATTTTTGAGCGCTGGGAGCCTAGTGGGTAGAACAATGGACTCGGAAGCGAGAGACCCAGGTTCGATTCCCAGTGCGGGCATGTACCTATGACTTTGGTTTGTAAGTTATGTACATTTGTGAAGTTGTAGTAGCAATGCCACTCGCTAATTGTGAAGCAAAACATCGTGAGGAAACCTGAGTGTCTGAGCTAATCACATACCTCAGCGCTTGAAATCGCCAATCCACGATGGGCACGCGTGGTGATTAAGCCCATACTCTCACCAAGAAGTCTTTTGCCCTACAGTGAAACGTATATAGGCTGCTTGTGTGTTTGGAATTGCTTATAAAAAATATTAGAGCCCAATTGCTTTCACAATCGATCCATCAGCCCATAAGCGGTCTACTGCCAGATATAGGCTTCCCATAGCACGCCATTTCCTTCTGTCCTCGACCATCCTCATCCAGCCACCGCCAGCAATCTGCTTCAGATCGTTGGTCCAGCGAGCTGGTGGGCGTCCTACGCTGCGTTTGCCAGGTCGTGATCACCACTCGTGAACCTTTGCGCTCCATCGACTATCCGTTTTTCGGCATGTGACCAGCCCGGTTTACTAATGTATTGCCAAAAATCGTTTCCCAAAGTATTACTTCCCAAACTATTTTCCGCAAATTATCACTTGGCAAAAAAACATTTCTCAAAACAACTTAAAGCAAATAAATAGTTAGCAAAAGTTATTATGGCAAGTTATTGTTTACCAAATAAATACTTGGTCAAAATTCATTTTACCAAGCATTATTCAGTCAAAAGTATCGTTTGGCAAAAAGTACCTTTCCCAAAATATTGAATGGCATACCATTTTGCCATATCATAATGTAGGGTACCTATGACTTTTCCATGCACCAACCTTATTTAAGTTTGACTCAAAACTAAGTTTTTTAGTGAAATATATAAAACACGCTTGCTGGGGCAGTATCAATGTTTTATTCCTTCCAAACACACGTAAATACAACAATTAGTTGGCGAAAACCGAACAGGAAAAAACAAAACCAAAGAACACAGAATCTTCCAAGTGACAGATTTTTTATCGACTTCTTTGGCGTCACAGAGTAGTAAGTCGCAGGACAAGGTTGCGCGTTAAACGTGCGCGGTAGGACGTGGACCGTCGGCGGCGGGCCAGGCGCGCGCGCCGGTGTGCGCGTTACAACCTCCCCCCCTAATCCGAGCGATGCGACCCCGCGATCGGGTTAGGCAGTTTACGCGGTCTCCCCCTTCTGCGCTTCTCCCGTACGGGTACCTCCATGTTGCCAACGAAGGGAGTGAGTTGTGACACATGGTATTTGCCTAGGACCTCTCCGTCAGTCGTTCTCTCCAAAAGATAAGTCGTGGGACTGATGGCTTCTTTTATACGGTAAGGGCCGTCGCGCCTAGGGATGAATTTGGGTGTCTGCCCTCGGCCGGTGTCGTTGGCCCCCTGCGTCTTGAGTAACACGAGGCTGCCCGCCTCATAGTCTGGCGCGGGGCGTCTGCCTTCATCAGCATTCTTCTTCTGAGCGGCTTGCGCCTTCTCGTGCACGTCTCGAGCGTCAACGAGGGTCGCAGAGAGCTTCCGAAGGTAAGGCGTAATAGCTGGAACAAAATTGTCAACGTCAAGGATCCGGCGCATGTCCGCGGCTGCGTCAGCAGGTGCACGCAGCTCCCTGCCGAAGGTAAGATACGCGGGAGAATATCCGGTGCTCGCCGTCAAGGCCGAATTCATCGCGAAGCGAATGGCAGGCAGGTGTTGGTCCCAAGTATCGTGGTCAGGACCTACGAGTATCACCAGCTGAGGTTTGAGGTCCCGATTTTTCCTCTCAACTGGGTTGGCTTCCGGGTGATACACCGGGGTCAGGGTTTGGTCGATGCCCATGCTGTGACAGGCCTGTTGCATGACCGAGCTGATGAACTGCACTCCGTTATCGCTCAGGACGCGGCGGGGAACTCCAAATCTGAGGAAGACTTCGTTGATGAGGGTCTTAGCGCATTCTGAGCTGGTCGCATCTTTAAGAGCGAATAACTCAACCCAGCGTGAGCTGACGTCTTCCACTATCAGCACCCATCTGTTGCCCCCGACGGTCTCTGGAAGCGGACCGAACAGGTCCACGGCTACCACCTCGAACCTCCTGGCGGTCGCGGGGGTCTGCAATAGCCCCGACGGCTTGCGAGTGTCAGCCTTGTACCTCTGACATGCCGTGCATTGTTTGATGTAGTTGGCCACGTAGGATTTCATCCCAGGCCAGTAAAATCGCAAGCGCAAGCGTGCGAGCGTGCGTTCAACGCCGAAGTGTCCCGCTGTCGGAGCGTCGTGAAGATCCTTCATCACATCGGGACGCTCGTGTTGGGGCACAACCAGGCAAGCGCTCTCCTCATCGTCGTCTCCTTCGGGTCCGTACCTGTACAGGATGCCGTCAGACAACACATAGCCGCGGTCGGCCCACGGCCTCCCCCTGAAGGGTTCGTCAGACTCCAAATCTTCGACGATCTTGCGGACTTCGGGATCTTTCAGCTGATTCTCCCGGATGTGACCCGGTGATCTCGTCGGCAAGTCGACGGTGGTAAGGCACAATTCGCAGTTTTCGGCGCAATTTAGTCGCGACAACGTGTCGGCGACGACGTTAGCCTTACCGGGGGTGTATTCGATACGCAGATTGTACTCCTGTATTGCGAGGGCCCACCAAGCGAGCCTGCCACTCGGCGACCTTAGGCTCATGAGCCAACGAAGCGGTTGGTGGTCGGACCGCACCACAACTTCGCTCCCATCGATGTAGCCTCTAAACTTCGATACGGCCCACACGACAGCTAAGGCCTCGCGTTCAGTTGTGTTGTAATTTCTTTCTGCGCCATTCAGGAGACGGCTGGCGTATTCGATGGGACGTTCATCTGCGCCCTCCCCCTGCAGTAAGACTGCTCCTAGGGCGTACCCACTACTGTCCGTCCGGAGTACGAATGGTTTCGCGTCGTCAGCCTGTCTGAGAACTGGGGCGGAGGTCAAAAGCTCCTTGATCCTCTCGAACGCCTGCTGCTGAGGAGACTCCCAGCACCAGGTACTATTCTTCTTCAATAAGTCCGTTAAAGGCCGCGCGACGTCTGCGTAAGCCGGTATGAAACGGCGAAACCAGCTGGACGTTTGCAGAAAGCTCTTCAGCTGTTTCACATTTTGCGGCGGCGTCATGTCTCTAATGGCGGCAACCTTCTCCGGATCCATGTGGATCCCGCCTGGCACGATCACGTGGCCCAGAAACTTTACCGAGTCCCTAGCGAAGTGGCTTTTCCCGCGTTTCATACGCAAGCCGAACATTTGCAGTCTGTCAAAAACTAACTTCAGGTGCTCTAAATGCCTCTCGAACGACTCGGAAAGGACGATCAAGTCGTCGAGGTATGAAAACACTGAAGAGTTCTCTGGTAAATTGGACTTAAAGCGGTCCATGAGGCGTTGGAATGTAGCGCCTGAGTTCCGCAATCCCATTGGCATACGTTTGAAGCGGAACATGCCGAGAGGCGTGACAAACGCAGTCTTGTCTCGGTCATCAGGGTGGACGCCTACTTGAAAGTATCCTGCTCGGAGGTCGAGGGTTGTCATAAAGTTGCTGGTTTTGGCTGCGTGAAGGATATCTTCTATACGCGGAAGAGGGTATCTGTCGGCTTCTGTGATGGCGTTGAGTTTTCGGTAGTCAATGAACAACCTCGTACCACCATCCTTTTTCGTCACGAGCACGACATTTGCCGCCCACGGCGACTCGCACTCCTCTATGACGTCAGCGTCCAGCAGCTCTTCAAGCTCCTTCTTAAGAGCTTCCTTCTTCTTCGGTGACATTCTGTAAAGAGGAGAGGCGACCGGAACTTGGTCATCGCTCACCGTGATTCGGTGAGTTGCAAATTCTGTCGCGGGCCCGTTACGCGCGAACTGACCCGCTTTGCTCTGCAGAAAGTTGTCGAGCGTTTCTCGCTGATTGGGAGAGAGCTTAGGGCCTTCAGAATCCCTGAGAGTGACGTCAGTATCGGACATTATCACTTGTCTTTCACACACGTCGCTATCCGGTAGGAGGTATTCACACACGAAGTCGTGTTGCTCTTCAGGGGTGTCAGCGAAGCACCATGTCCCTTGCGGCACGCTGAGATTCACCCCGGCGTTGATGATAAAGTCGCGACCTAGTAGGGTCTTCGTATCAGCGCCGGGAAGCACTATGAACTGAGTGGTCACCGTCCTACTCTGCAGTGTGACGTCCACGCAAAACGTTTCAACTTTGCGCACCTGGTTAGACCCGTCCGCCAGGGTGACGGTGCGCTCCGTTTCCGTGGGCTCGACCCCACAGTCGAGAATAATTCTATGCAGCGCGGGACTCGCGATAGAATGCGTTGCACCGGTGTCAATAATTGCTACTCCGACCCTATCGGCTATAGTGACTTTTACCCTAGGCAAATCGGAGGTGTTTGATGATACCGTCGCGCTGTTAAAGTCAGCATGAAATGATGACGCAGCGGTGTCGGTCTTCGGTCGGCACGTATCGCATTTTGACCTAACTACACCTAACTGACCACAGCCATAGCATCGGACTGTGTTAGGCGAACGCTTAGTATCCGCATTTTTATGTTTTTCTTCTGCCGCACTCTGAATTGGCTTATTTGTTTGCTCAGCGCTGCCGGATCGACCGGGACCGGAAGTGCGATTTTCGTAGTTCCTACAATATTCAAAGGAATGCCCAAATATCTTACAAAAAGAACAGTGCGGCCTAGTACGTTTGGATTTCGATAATATGTCCGATTGGGTTGCATCGCTCGAATCAAGTGGGGGAGTAGTAAAAGGTTGTGAAGGTCGACTCACCAATTTAGTTGGTTTACGCTCACCAAGTTCTGCTCTGGACTCCTCCGCGCACCTGGCCGCTCCGATGAGGTCATCAAGGTTACAAACAGAATCGCGTTTCACATGTTTACGGATCTTACGGTCTAACAGTCCATACACTATGTCGATCTTCATCTCTTCTGGCACGGTATATGGGAGTTTGGATAGCAGTGCGCGCTGGCGGGTCACGAAGACATCAGCACGCTCGCTCCCTTGCTCGCTTCCAAAGATGTCTCGTAGAACTCGATACGCGGGGCGGGGTGTGCTAAACCTGCCCCGGAGTCTTTTGATCGCTTCCTGCCACGTAGTAACCTCTGCACGCACGCCCTGCCACCACACTGCGGCCTCGCCGGTCAGGAGCATTGGTAGTCCTCGCAGCGCGTGCTCGTCGCTTACGTTTGAACACTCTTTATACACTTCGACGCAGTCAATGAAGGCCTCGAGTACTTCGTCGCTGCTAGTCGCCTTGCCGTCGAAGCGTGCTGTACACTTCACGAAGTTGCCGGCGGGTTGAAGTCGGCCGGCATCATCGGGCGCAGGCGTTGACGACTGGCGGGTACTCGAGATGAAGCTCTCGAACAGTTACCGATTAGTTTCTGCTTGGCTCCGGGAAACCGCAGCGACGATGGCCGTCAGCTGTGCGTCAGTCATGGACACAATATTGGTTCCGGTGGTGTTCGGGTTTCGTCGCTCCGTTTGGACTTCTTCTTCGCTCTGAGCGTCGTCGGAATCATCGTCTCCTTTACCGCTGCGCGTCGTAATCGGCATAATGCTAGCCGGCGACGGAATAAAATCGGGTCACAACTCGAGGAAATTCTTGTCAGAGTTCGTGATTTCGGGCCACTAGTTGGAGCGCCACTATAAAACACGCTTGCTGGGGCAGTATCAATGTTTTATTCCTTCCAAACACACGTAAATACAACAATTAGTTGGCGAAAACCGAACAGGAAAAAACAAAACCAAAGAACACAGAATCTTCCAAGTGACAGATTTTTTATCGACTTCTTTGGCGTCACAGAGTAGTAAGTCGCAGGACAAGGTTGCGCGTTAAACGTGCGCGGTAGGACGTGGACCGTCGGCGGCGGGCCAGGCGCGCGCGCCGGTGTGCGCGTTACAAATATTTTTTTTCGCTTTTATATAAAAAAAAGAACTAACACCCGAAGTTTCAGGATGGAGCCAGGAACTTCGAACCTATTTTTGCTTATGTGTACTGACCTAACAACCAACCCAAAATTTGAACAAAATGCGAAATATAAATTTAATCAAACAATTATTTGCTATATAACACTTGCCAAAATAAAACGTTAGAATAATAAACGTTTGTCTTAATAAAACTTGACGCAGTAAAATTATGCGAAATGATAATTTGACCAAATGAATAAAATGCGAAATGAAAACTTGCTAAAGTTTCATTTGGGAAATGAAACTGATGCCATAAGTTTATTGGGAAGTAAAATTTGGCGAAAAATACTTTGGCTAAACGGCGGTATCCCGACCAGCCCACTGCCACATCAGCTTGCCAATCTTATATATCGTCGTTCATATTGCAAAAGGTCACACATGTCAAGAAAATACGATTTTGGTTTTTTCATCTAAATAGTATGAAAATTTGTAAATTAGAAGAAAATTAAGTCGTAATAGTATACACAGCTGATTAGACCGAAGATTACGATGTCTTGCACGTGTAATAGAATCAATTTTTTATACAATTTCGATTAAAAAACTAAAATCGTATTTTTTTGACATGGGACATTTTGCAATATGAACGACGATATTGAAATTGAAAAACATTTATTTACACACATTAAATCTTAAAAATTAGACGGACAGACTGAGAACACACGTAAAGTAAATTATAACAGTCATTACACAATAAAAAATCAAAACTAGTAATCAAATCATACAGTAATTGAACCTAAAGGTGATAGGCTATCAGTCACCCTAATTCTTTGGCGGATTGTCTCATTTCTGATGATGATGAATTGCCTTCTCACATTGGTGAATTTTATTTTTTATTCATTAATCCGGAGGTATATAATACATGGATGAACACTCAGATTCCCTCACGACATTTTCCTTACAGTTTACGAGTGGTACGAATAATGCAGCCCATATATACATCCCACTGCAGGGCACAGGCTTTCTCTCAGTAAGAGGCCATGGATTTAATCACCACGCGTGCCCACCGCGGATTGGTAATTTCAAGCGGTAAGGTATGTGAACACCTCAGGGACTCGGGTTTTCTCACGATATTTTCCTTTAAAGTTAGCGAGTGGTACTGCTACTACAATTTCGTAAATGTACGTGACTTAGAAAATAAATTCATTGATACATGCGGACACCCCGGGATTCAAACCCAGAAAATAACTCAAAAAAATTACCTGCTTAATAAACGAATGCTTATACATAGTTATATATGAAACGGGTCTAATCGCGATTATTTATTGGGTGAAATTTAATTACCTTAGATTCCCGACGTTTCGGTATCGTTGCACCTGCCGTGAGCACGGGTAGACTGAAGCGGTGAGTACAGTCAATTATTGTAGTGAGGGTAGGTGACTACCCTCAAGTCACACTTTTTGTAAAAAAAAAATTTCTGAACCCGTTTAATACATAACTTTATTATTACATGCCGGTCATTAGTACATGCCGGGATTCCAAACCTCACCTCACGCATGTACAACAACTACTCCGTCAGTGCTACCACCACCAAAGAAAATGCCAAAACATATTTCTTCGTTTAAGATAACAACCAAAATACCTTTTCTCGCTTTCGATTCACAGCTTTCAATTAAGCTACACGAGTAAAAGATTTTGAGGCGATAAGTGAGATATTATACCTCGTAGGTATTCCAATTACCGATATCTTACCGATCTTATGTATCCAAGCGTGGCCGTATGAGGAAAATGGCATAAAAGTAATCGCACGTATCGGACTCTTCATCGGAAATTGAACCTTTAGCCTAGCAATTATAATTTTTGATTGACTTTATTCGCTGTATTACTTTTTAGAATTTTTTTAATGATTTTAGATCAATACTACAGGGTGATTTAGAATTCGTTCACCGTTTTTAATATTCTATTTTATTCTACCCATGATTCAGAATCATACAGCACTAGCGTTAAAAACAAAACATCATTATTAATAAAATGTGTATCATAATGAAAAGCCAACTCTCTCAAAATATTGCTAACCGTTTCAAAATCACGCTATATTTGCTTCAACAAAAAAAACATCGTTTTTCCCACGGGAACCCAATAAAATATGCCTATTATTTACGTTAAGTAAAACCCCGTGCCAAGTATTAGGCAAACTGTATATCTCAACTTTTCACAGAGATTTTAAGCGGCATCTAGACTAAGTATGTATGTACGAGTATTTCACCTAACATGCGTTTCCCTGTAATGCCAGGGCCGCGTTTAAAACAACAATACATAGTAAAATTTATTTGGATAATTCGATGTTCTTCGTGCAGTCGAGTCTTCCTGCTTATTAATCTTTGGACCAATCGACTTTGCCACTTACATCTAACTAATAATAACAGTAAAAACTTCCATACAATACAATCACTTGATCTGGTCCCAAACTAGGATACCCTGTGCTTTGGTAACCAGGCAAGGACGCCGTAGTAAACCGCGAATTGTAGTTCCAAGTGAAGTGATCTGTCAGGATTGCGGCAAGTAGCAGTGTCTGTTCTCTGCATACCCCTCTGGGGTACAGGCGTGAGTGAGAGATATCACTAGCACTGCAGTGGCTTTCTTGCACTCAGACATTTCTCATGACTACAAGAAATATATACCTGTCGGGTGAAACCGAACTTTTCGCAAATAAAGGCCTTAATTTTAACAGTCTTAGACATGAAAAATATTTAAAGGATTATTTATGTATGTACATAATATAACTTTGAAATACAAAATTACAAAATCAAACCATGTAACAGTACACGTCTGCGAATGGGGGATTCCACTCATCATTGATACAACATTTTACAATGAGGAAAATTTTATAATCGAAAAAATACCAGTTGTTCACTAAACTTTTATTTATTAGCCGTCTGCGGCGGAGCCCAAAACGAGGGTAATGTGTTTGGCTCGTATGTATGTATGTAAGTATGTCCGATTCTAGTTCCCTCTTAACTCCTTAGCCCGTGGCCAGATTTTGACAAATGAGATCTCAATTGATTTGTCGTATTTGCACGTGTGTCATAAAATATATGAAATCCGCACATGTCTAAGAAAAATGTGAAAAATTACAAAAAGACAAAAATAAGAAAAAAACTGGAATAAAAAATTACCAACAACCCAACTGCTGTGCATTAACTACTAAGCAGGCGGGACCCAAATTCAATCTGAGATACCTGGGATACATGCTCAGCAGTCGGATTGTTGGTTATTTTTATTTATTAACTTACAGACAACATGATCCAATATTTTGTGTCGCAGGTGGTAACTTTACCGTGGTAACTTTACCTTTTGACACCCTGTGTTGTGTCCCAACAGTAAAATTATTCTTGTAGACGAGTAAAACTCCAATTTTCAATTTTTTTTGGGGTTCCGTTACATCTGGAAATCTACCGTTCAGGGGCAACGTTTTTAAAATCGAGTTATACAACGCCTAACGCCTCGCGCAGTCTACTAGAGGCTTTAGTAACTACATGTTTATATCTCGCGAAGAGGGTCATTCCCAGCGGAGAACTGCGAGTGGAGCATATTTCCAACAGTGACCCTATTTTGTGTAATGCTCACACACCCTGATTTATTTTATACGGACTTACTTTGGCCGGGCCGGGCCCTTTTCGATGACGTGAGAAGTCTTTTACTACGTGTTATTATGTCATAGAAATGTATCGAGCTTATGTGAGTGAAAGGGCTGGCAAGGGACGTCCCAGGCGGACATACTTCACATAAGTCTTCTTATTATAACCCCTTTTGCTTGATAAAAACAAAGTATGTAAAGCCACACAAAAATATAAAAAATTCTTATATAATATACCTTATAAAAACCTTATTTTGCGTGGGTAATTGGCGCCTGGTCATAATATGACCAGACGTGAATTATGCATGTAAGAGTTATGCCCAGGGACCTATTTCATGCATCTGCAGTTCGTGGCTTGCTGCTTGTCGATTAACCAACAGACTAACGAGCAGGAAGAAGCAGCTACGCAGTGTACATCGGGCTGACGTGGTGAGCTACGGATTGCAGATTTTTATGAAACGTGGCTCGGCCAGTGGCATATATTTAATGCCTTATTTCGTTCGCTTTTTGTCTTAATGTGTTTTTGTTTCTGTCGGTATTTTCGCGATTTCTGTCAACAGTTTGTTTGCATATGGACTGAAGCCGAATGAATTTAAATCATGTTGTTTATACAGGCCTCCCTCATGGTTTTCCAAGCTTCCCGGTCTTGTGCCCTGCATCCGCATCAGCAATTGTACCAGCAAAGGGTACGTATTACAAAAGGTGCCCGAAGCCGGTGTGCGTGCGTGCGACGACTAACTAATGTTGATGAAGCGAAAGAGGTTTTTCTGCCTCTGTCTACCCCTGTGGGATACAGGCGGGAGTTTATGTAATATAATGTATGTACTTTTCAGCTTCAAAGTTTGTCATCGTTATGAGTAGGCCACTTTTTGTCACTTGCAATTATCCCGACAGAACTCTTTTGCTTCATCGACATTCATTCATTGGTCATTGCATGCCGGTTTCGGGTACTTTTTATCGTGCCCTGAAAAGTATGTTTTCAAACTCTTGGTGAGGATGAACTATTTTGTCGGGCACCCTTTTTCGTTAATCTCGAGTGTTTGCTAAAGTTGTTTGGAATTACCCTTTTGTTAATTTGAACAATGAACTAGGTCGCACAATCTTGCTCACACAATATTTATCTTCTCTTTTTCTTTCATTCTTTTTGATGTTACAAACATGTGTGAACAAATATTCACGCGGTTTCCCATTACTGCAAAATTCTCATAATGGCCGACAGTCAATAAATCAAAATAATATACTGCTACGTTTTATTAACAATTCTGGGACATAAATAATCACAATTAACAAACCGTGGGTGACATTGTCATTTTTTGTACAAAACCCTTTCAAATAAAGATTATAAAAAAAAAAAAATTAACAAACCGAAAATTGAGTAGGGACAATTTTCCATGAACATAATCAGCGTATTGCAAATATTAAGGGGATGATAGACCTGTGCATTTATCTGTAACAGAACATCAAGTATTAGCCGTTTTAAAATTTGTAAAACTGAACAACGTATAGAGCCAAGCATAGAGCCAAACATAGCTACAAACATTTGCACGACTATTCTAGCGAACGCATAATGTGTTAAGATGTCAGTCGGCGGAACAATGATGGGACCGGCTCGGCGAAAAGCTCGAAAAAATTTTATTGTAGTTTCGCTAGAATGTTCACTAGATTGCTCACTAGAACGTCCGCTAAAATGCTCACTTGAACGTTCGCTAGAATGCTTGCTAGAACGTTCGCTAGAATGATCGCTAGAACGTTTGCTAGAATGCTCGTTAAAACGCTCCCTATAATTTTGTTAGCTTTTACCTGTAATGATTATTCGCTATAATGCCTATTACAAGTGAATGCTCAAGTCTATGAGCAGCTTTATGTACCTATTACCTATTTTGATGCGTCACATACAGAGAGCAAAGGAGAAGAACTGAAATAAGTATGTGGTGACTATGCAAGTATTGACTTATTTAACAAATACTTATTTTTTTTGCGTGCTGGCAAAGCTACCCGTGATCTCAGAAATAAATAAAAATAAATAAATAGACAGAGAGTAGGAAAACTTTATTAGTATGAATATTTGGGGGTTTTAACCATTCCATGTTGTCTCCTTTCCAATAGGCATAGAAGAAGAGATAATATTTATTTACCGCACAAAAGGGGTCTTAAGAACATATATAAATAGTACATTATTACCCTAGGGATGAAAGTAACTTATTTAGTCCCGAGACGGGGTTGTAATTTTCACCATTGAAGAAATGGTAAATATTTTAACTAAACCTATGTTATTTTAGAGAAATAGTCGAAAGTAAATTATAATAAAGATATTTAAAAAAATAAATTATTTAATTAATACTTAACTTTATGTTATTTCAATTTTACATCGCGCTGTAATTGAGTGGCTGTATAGAAAGTTGGAATGGTTTAGCAGAAATGTGAAAATAGAATAGTTTTTTTTTAGTAATTTGACAGCTGTCAGTTGAAAACGATGTAAAAGTATTACTTTCAATCCACTCCTCAGGCAACTTCAGACCTACTTGCCAAGTATGAGTAATGAAAAGCACATTTTAAAAGCAATAACAACATTTAAAGAATACAAAAATGAAGACAAAGTAAATATTACAGATTTCCCGGTCTTTGAGAAGTATGAGAAGAATTAATTTACAAAAGTCTTTTTGTGTTGTGTTATAGTAAGTAGTATTTTGTGTGTCTATTACTGCTAGTTTATAAATGGATTAGGTTACTTTAAGTTAATTAGAATAATTAATTCTAAAACTTGTTAACGCAATAGGGATTCCCTGTAATGTTAGCTTTAAGTTTTTTGTTATGTTATTATGTTATGTTTTTTACGCAAACGAATAAGCGCTGGACTTGGGCTATGATTGGGTATGCTCCACATATTCCGATAAATGCGTATAAGCATCAGTGTGTTCCAATAGCATTTAACGAGATCCAATTACAATTAACTTTGTTAAGCATCTGCGTGATCAAATCATTATGTCTCTCAACCAGTGTTGGCTGACCTATGCAATGATAGACTGACCCTAAAGGCATTAGGCTCCCAGGAGACTGTCTGATTGCTCATTGAAATAGGACGTTTCTAGATTTGCTCTACAATGATTTGGCAATGTTATCGTGGGTTACGCTTTGTTTGTGTGTGTAGCACTCACGCTGAGGTCAATGAAAGGTGTAGTCGGTTGAATAGCGGTAAGATCCATTGTTTTAATTTTTTTTTTGGAGTGCATCTGCACCCTTTAAACTTGATAATAAAAATTTTCATCTTCAAAAATTTGATCCTTGAATAAAAATTTCGCATTTTCAGTAAGGCATCAAGAAGTATGAATGGTGTCTATGGTCGCAAAATCTACATTGCATCTTTCCACAGTACGGATAATGTTGGAGTCGCCCAGCACGATCGAGATAACACGGTTCTGGGAGCACGATGTCTGAAGAGAAATCGATGAAAAAGAAGAAATAGGGTAACGTGACAAGACCAGCCTTTGTCGTCAAAAACTTTTGTTTTTCTCCATGCGCAACTTATCGTTACACAATAAATCTGATCAACTTTGAATGAGGTCTTCTCAAATGATATTAAAACAAAGAGAATATAATCAATGAAATTAAAGTATTTTATTCAAAATAAAGCAGAAACTGTGAATTAATAAAGGTTAAAAGTTAAACTAGTCCATTTAAAAATTTAGATCATTTTGGAGAATAAATGGGCACGATTAGTTTTGTCTCAGAAGAGATTTCTTAGACAAAGGGTTTGGCACGGAAGAGATACACCAAACTCTAAAAGAATATTTCACAGATTATAACATTATATAGAATTATCTATTCAGAGTTTGAAAAGACATTTAAAATCATGGCACCGCAAACTTATTTTTTACTAGCTGTTGCCCGCGACTTCATTCGCGTGGTAATTTTTGTTGTATTTTTCCGGGATAAAAATAACCTATGAGCTAATCCAGACTATAATCTATCTCTGTGCAAAATTTCATCCGAATCCGTTCAGCCGTTTTGCGTGATAAGGTAACAAACATCCATCCATAGATATAAACTTTCGCGTTTATAATATTAGTAAGGATTTTGATCGTAAATTACCTCGATTATAACTGTTTTTTTAAAGTCTCTTAGTAAATTTAAACAGTGGCTTAGCGGACGGCAAATTTACAAGGCCGCCAGCAATCTGCGTCATGTTGTAAACACAAGGCAGAAAATGCACAAGGCCGCTAGAAATTCAAAATCGTCGTGCTAACGCAAGACAACAAATCTAAAAGGCCGACAGGATTTGGATTATCGGGCAAACGCAACGCAGCAAATGTACCAAAATTGGATCGTCGTTCAAACGAAAGACGGCCAATCTACAAGGCCGCCAGCAATATAAATCGTCGCGCAAACGCAAGACACCAAATATACAAGGCCGCCAGCAATATGGATCGTCGTGCAAACGCAATGAAGTCGCCGTTGTAAAGTGAATCGATAGTCTCAAGTGTAATTTAGTTGCCGTCGCGTCACCTAAAGTGACCGCACTCATGGTTCGTATACACGAGTAACAGTGCTTCACTTACCTTTTGTAAATTTATTAACATTTTACGTTACATAAAGTATCCTCCAGCTGAGGGGTAGGCAGAAGTCAGACCAGGGTTTGCCACATTCATTCCAGGGTTTGTTCATTAGTCGTTGCATTCAAAATCAAAATCAAAATCAAAATCAAAAAATTTTTTATTCAAAGTAGCACAGAAACTGCGACTTAATGAACGTTACAAGTTAAACTACGTGTCCATTTCAAAATCTAGATCATTTTGGAGAAAAAATGGACAAAAAAAACTCCAAACTTAGTCTTTTCAAGTCCTTAATTTACAGGATTTATATAAATGTTCTAAAACTCATGCATTGAACTGGCTTTAATTCCAGACATCATTGTCATCTAAATCTGTCATTAACGACGGTTTCGGGTACTTTTTATTTCGCCCTTTGCTAATCATCACCATCAATATTTAATGCAATCCTCCACTGACATCCGTCCTCTCTTGGATGTAGCGAATAAACTATACTGAACGAGAACTCGCCAAGTTGTTTCGTTGCTGATTTCATGTATAGTTAAGGAATATGCCTTATATAAGTTAGATTAGTTTGTGTTAAAATGAAGTAACATTAACTATTCTGAAAATATTACCATTTTATTATTAACGAAATAGGTTATCTTGTTAACGGAAATTTCTGCCATCGTAGGCAATTTAGTTCCTCACACTAATTTGTACTCCCGAGAGATGAAGTTTCAACGTAAAGGAAATTGAGCCAGTAATTTTACTATCCTTTAGCAGATTATCTCATTTTTGATTGCCTAGAGAATTTTTTCGATGGCTTTGCGGCAAAAATGCATTCTTTTTTGTTTAACCTGTACAATTCAGCAGGTGCCAATTGGACCACCATGACAATGGTTTTTAGCCTGTTAGATAACGACCTTGAAATTGACGACAAGATCCTCTAGCTTTTATGAGAACTCAAATAATCGTAGTTTATCGTATCATTTCAAAACTAATTTGTTGTGCCATAGAGAAAGAGGTTTCTTATCGTCTTTAGTTGCTGATGGTTACATGAGAACTATCATAAAATATTTTAAGTAATGTTGTCAGTGCACGATTGCCCTGCTTATTATTATTTTTTTTAATGGCGAAGATGGCGGGATGATCTCTCGACCTTTTTGCCCGGATGGGAGAGCCTTTGCCCAGGGCCCTTATTATGAAGCAGCGATATGTTCGGATTGGTCGTCGACGCCACGCTTGAGCCCGACAGTTCATTCGAATCTAGCGACAAATACGGTTCCTTTTTCGAAATTTCCTGCCGCTGAATAATGAACGCTAGAAATGCATGGCTCTTTGTTAGCCCAATAACGTCATATCATATCTTGAGATACGGATTCGCGACTATATCGCTACTTCCGATAATGTCGCATTTTTCATAATAAGGGCCCTGAAGTGGGACACAAACCCGGCTACCTACAAAAAATCCTCAGTTGGATAATGCACAATATATACGTCCCACAGAAGGGCACAGGCCTTCCCTCAGCGAGAGGGTATTTTTCATAATAAGGGCGCTGGAGTGGTACACAAACCCGGCTGACTGAAAAAAGATCCTCAGTTAGACCAGGCAGCCTATATACGTCCCACAAAAGGGCACAAGCCTTCCCTCAGCGAGAGGGTATGACCAGAAAAGAGCTTAATCACCACGAGTGAGGCGATTTCAAGCGCTTTATGTTAATTCATCAGGCACGCAGGTTTCCTCACGATGTTTTCCTTCACTTTAGAGAGTAGTTTTGCTATAACAAATGTACGTGGCTTAGAAAACCTACTCATTGGTATATGCGACGGGGTTCGAATCCACAACCTCCCGAATGTGAGGCCAGCCTTCTGCCTATGTGCTAACCTGAAAAAAAATGTTTAACTAGAATAGGATGTGTAACCGATAACCGAAGGCACTTCGGTTTCCTTACGATGTTTTTCTTCACAGCTAGGCTATTTGGGTAAAATATTTCCGTACCAGGCTTTACATTAGTAAATACTCAGAAGGTGTATACACTTGACTACTGCCTACTCCACTACAAAGCACTCTACTCCTAGCAAGGAAGCCTGGACGTAGGTACACAAAGCGAAATAAAATAAAACGAGGTCAGTATCTTGCCGCTACTTTCAACTTCCAATCTTTATAAGTCCTTTTGAATTTGAAATGAACACTTGAAGGCGAGATTGGAGTTCTTTGCGGGCATTGTTGTCAGTTGTTTATAGTACAGGTTACAAAGGATTTTTCAATTAAAATATTATAAAGCAGAAAGAAGCTAGCTGTTCTCTGTGACCTTGTTAACGCAGGATTTTCAAGTATTTGAAAGTAAAGTTGTTTTTTCCTAACTACTACAATGTATTGTGTTCTTTTACACAGTAATAGAGCAACGGATTTATATTATTTTTAGAGTTCCAAACCTAAAGGTTGTTTACGGGTCTTGATTAACTAAATCTATTATGTCTGTCTGTCTGACTGACCAATAACGGCTTTATCTTTTGTAGCTAGTTTTTTCACGTACAAAATTGCCCACAAAATTATGAAAACCTGGCCAAAAGCGAGTCGGAATCATGTACAAAGGGTATCGTACCATTATCTATTAAACATTTAAATATTTCAGGCTTCTACCTGTTGCCGTTATTAATATCGAGAAAAAATCGGCAAAAAATCACGTTCGGCGTATGGGCGCCTACCTTAAATACTTACTGTATTCTGTTTTTAGTATGTGTTGTTATAGCGGCAACCGAAATACGTCATCTGTGAAAATTTCAACTGTCTATCTATCACGGTTCATGAGTAGCCTGGTAACAGACGGACGGACGGACGAACTGCGGAATCTTAGTATTAGGGTACATTACCCTTTGGGTACGAAACCCTAAAAAAAAACAAAAAGTAAAAGAGAAGGTGAGAACGAGCTTTTACTCTATTGTAAAAAGTCTCATATTTGGCGTGGTTATAGTGCAATCTCTGATTAGTTATGAATTATCAATAAATCAATCAGCCCGTACGCGTCCATTGCTGGACATAGGCCTCCCCAAGGCACACCACTTCCTTCTGTCCTCGGCCATGCTCATTCAGCCGCTGCCAGTAATCTGCCTCAGATCGTTGGTCCAGCAAACAAGTAGGCGTCCAACTCCACTCGAGAACCGTCCACTCGTCCTACTACACTTCCAACAGAAAGTGTACAAAAGGAACAATATAAACTTACGCCTGTACCCCGTAGAGGTCGGCAGATATCAAAACTTGCCACACGCCATGATGCTGACGCAATGATGCCAACAGTTTCCGCCGTGCTGTCCTTTCTGAGTTTTGTAACAATAACAGACACTCCTTGTTTTTTATGTTTTTCCTTTTCTCATTTTCATCGTGTCTTGTATTGTTCCGGCAAGTTTTTTTCTTTCATCCGTTGTGATACGCCAAGTGGATAGCTTAATATCATAACGTTAAGTAGATCCAGCTATTTGCACACTTTTAGGGTTGCGTAGTCAACAAGGAACTCTTCAAGTCTTGCCATCTACGTCCGCCTGTCCGTCTATCTGCGTCTGCGTCTTATCTGAGAGACTATTAGTACTAGAAAGCGGAAATTTGCCATAGATATACAGATTAATCATGCCAAGAAAACAGTGGAATAAAATCTGTAAGAATTGTTATTCGGGTAGGTACCCTAATAAAAATTCTTACACCTATTATCAGGGATGAGTTCAACATAATGTATAGTTAAATAGGTAGTCTTAAAAGTATTGTAGTATACCTACAAAAAACCATTTTTCGATTCAGGGATCGCAAATTTTTGTTAAAGTAGGGCGTCCCCACCCACCTTCTCTCCTGGCTGAACGGTTGCTTGTAGAAATATCACAAAATTCAGGGCAGTATCACATATAATGAACTTTAAAGGAAAACTATTACGGCTAAAAACGTTTTCCAAGTTGACGGGCAAAAGTCGACCAACTTCAATCGAATTCGTATGAAAAACTTCTTACGAATTCAATTGAAAATTCCTTTGACGAAGTTGTCCAAAATTCGCTCATTTTTACGGCGAACTAAGGAACCCTATAAAGCGCGTGGCCCGGCATGCACTTGGCCGGTACTTTGTTCTATTTTTACACATATTCTTCGCGCAAAACAAACTGAAAAGTTTCCTTATTTTCTTACTCTATCATAGAAAAACATTGTTTATATGTTCTTCCTTTCTCACAAACAATCTCCGTTTATGTTTATTTAGACGCGTGAATAGACCATGGTTAAACAATTGAATCGTGTGATTTTAAAACGACACATGTCCTTTCATTACAACTTTGCAGGAAATAGATATCTACAACAGCAATATTTTAGCATATTATATTGATTTCTGTATGAATAAACTACAATTTTTTTTTCTAATGTAAATCAATAGGCAGGTGTAAATAATTTAATTAAAAAAAAATGGGCAAGTGTTATTTTAAAAACACATGTGACTTGTGTTGTTTTAAAATTACACGATTCAATTACTTTTTATGTCATGTGCTCTAGTGTACAATAAAAAATAGGTATTCTTATCTTATTCAACGATACATTATGTTGTAAACTAGGAAAATTAAATTCATCCCTAATAATAGGTGTAGGGGAGGTATCCTAAAAAAATCTTACAGATTTTATTCTACTGTTTTATTGGCATAATTAATATGTATATCTGTGCCAAATTTCAGCTTTCTACTACATGTCGTCTCTGTTCTAAGACATGGACAGACAGACAGACGGACGGACATGGCAAAACTTTAAGGGTTCCTTGTTGACTACGTTACCCTAAAAACTTCATTTGCTTGCGCAAAAAATTACTTTACTCAATCATTACATGACTATAAACAAATATGGTTAGAGTGTATTAGATATATAGATAGATAGAGATAGACAACACTTTATTGTGTATAAAAAGGGAAATTACACTGGTATTTCTTAAACTAAGAGTACACACGGCGGACTTATCACTAAAAGTGATCTCTTCCAGAAAACCTTTGGATGAACTGGAATATTATTACTGTGTGCGTTTACCAGACGTTTAAGCATAAAGGACAACCAACGGATAGGATTCGAGTCGTTTAAAAATAATCTTTATTACAATAGGGTAGGCAGAGACCAGGAACTGCCACTTGCTACGATCCTGACAGTTCACTTTCGCTTCCTCAACATTCATTAGTCGTTGCATGCACGCACGCCGGTTTCGGGTACTTTTTATCTTGCCCTTTGTTAATACATCCCCTATTTGGTTGAAGTATGTCCCTGGTCTCTGCCTACCCTTCTGGGATACAGGCGTGAGTTTATGTTATGTTATGTTTTCACCAAACATTAAAATACACAATTGCACAACTCAGAATGACCCCCCTAAATCAACACCTATATGCTCATGCCCAACAATAAAAAGGACATCTTCTATGAGGTATTTGGGAATTACAATCGACGAAAACCTAAATTTTAAAAACCATATCCACATACTATCAGGGAAAGTAAGAAAAGTGATCAATATAATGAAAATCCTTAGAAACTCAGCAGACATCGAGCTTCTGAAATATACATACTTCGCTATATGTCAATCCCTTATTAACTACTGCATTTCTGTCTGGGGTGGATCATGCAAAACGTCCATGATAGAGCTGGAAAGAGCCCAGAGATCGGTTCTCAAAGTGATGTCCAAAAAACCAAGAAGGTATAGCACACACGACCTTTATAAAGAAGTGAAAGTCCTTAGCGTTAGACAACTTTTTATTCTCAGTGCTGCGCTGAAAATTCAAAAATCCCTGCCGAACTTATCAGACATAGAATATACTAAAAGAACTTTCAGAATACCAGTACCTTACGTGAAAACTACTTTTGCTCGAAGACTCCGGAAGTTCCTTCACCCATTCCTTTACAATCGGATTTTAAAATTCTGCGATTTAAAAGACAAAACAAAACATGAACCAAAAACAATAATAAAGAGATGGCTACTCACTCAATCATACCATTACACCGAACAACTACTAATTAAATGATCAACATGACACACATCCTATATAAAATATTATATATAAATAATTACAAATACCTAATTATTATTATTATTAGTATAATTATTTATCATTTTATTTATAAAAGCGTTTAATACCATTTCAACCATTTCATGGTTTTAAGTTATAATTATTAATGAAAGTGAAAGTGAAAATATTTTACTTACCACACAAAAATGGTTTATTGTTATTAATTTTTTTTTTTTTTTTTATTTTCTCTTTCTTCTTCCGATTAACTGAGAAATTGGAATAACTTTAATTTAGCTTACTTTTAATTTTAATATTTACTCAGACACTGTCTACCACAGAGGAACCTTTTAATAATAGTAATCCACAAACGGGAGCCCACGATACAGGATTTGCCTAGTGTGGGGCCCACCAGAAATTACATCTGCCAATCGTTGTTACAAATAAATAAAATTTTTACTTTTTTTTTTTTTTACTTTCTTTCTTAACTTTCACATAACACAATCACTTGTCCTGGTCCGAAATTAGGAAACCCTGTGCTATGGTCACCAAGCAAGGACATTACAAACATGAAAATACACCCAGACGGAAGCCATTTGTACAAATCAAGCATGGGCCTCCAGCGGTAACCCAAGACCTCTGGTTTGTTACCGTTTGACCCACAAGGCAGTCGTGTAATCTTCCATTTTTAATAGTAGACTTCTGTAGTTGTTTATTCCTTACGGGTCACAGATTTTAATGAGTGTATCATTAGTGCTTTGATAAATACACCAATCTTAGGAGTTAATTAAGTCCTTAAAGCTAAATAACTAGCAATTATCAAAATTATCAAAGTTGCTAGTTAAGCGTTAATTAATTTAGTAACTTACTAATTGTCAATTATACATACACACATACACATGTAAAGTCACACCTGTATCCCAGAGGGGTAAGCAGAGACTAGGGACTGCCACTTGCCGCGATCCTGAGATATGAGTTTCGCTTCCTCAACATTTATTAGTTCACAAAAATTACAAGACCTACGTCATAATATATCAAGCGAATGTGGCTGGAAGTGCCGGTAAGGGACGTCACAGGCAGACATACTTCGACTAAAAAAAGGGCAAGATAAAAAGTACCCGAAATCGGCGTGCGTACATGCAACGGTATTATGATTATGACGTAGGTCTTGTAATTTTTGTGATATTTTGAATCACAGCTTGGGTTTGAATGTGTATTAATCACTTGCTACGTAAATACTTTATATTACATAGGTATACATTTATTTATTGCGCTTCAGTAATAACGTAACGCGACGTGTAACGCGAAGGACTTAATGCCATGAGCATTTTCTACCAAGCAACTGTAGGAGGTGGAAGAATGACTTTGTAGGCGTGTAAGAAAAAAAATTATAACCATACTCTTTTAAGGTACGATTAAATCTAATACATAGAAATCTCGTGCCACAGTGTTTGTTATCGAACCCCTCCGAAACGGCTTCGAAACTCCGATTCTTACAAAATTTTCTGCGTATGTTTGGTACATAATTATTATGGCAAAACAACGTTTGCCAGGTCGGCTAGTAAACTATACTAAACTAGTGAATAATGTAGCGTAAGTACGTCCCGCTGCAGGCACAGGCCTTCTCTCAGAGTGAGAGTATGGGCTTAATCACCACGCGTGCCCACCGTTGATTAGTGATTTAAAGTGCTGGGGTGGGGTATCAGCCTAGGCTTCCTCCCGATGTTTTCCTTCACCGTTAGCTGAACTTTTCCTACTACAAATTTACAAATATACGTAACTTGAAAAACAAAGCCATCGGCACATGCCCGGGGTTCGAACCAACGACCTCCTGAATTTGAGGCAAGTACAGTGGACAGCATAACATCCTTTATATTCATGCACTCTACTATGTTGCATTACGGGCGACTTTGCAACTAACTGTCAACTATACATGCGTGCACTAATCCAGCTAAAGGTCTATTCACATAACACCGGACACATACAAATATGTGTTGAAATTACCATAAGATTACTTGTCGAATCTTAAGCTTTCGATCAACCTAGAGGATATTTCAGTCTTTAACAAAATTGGCTGTCATCTCCAATGTTTGTCTACGGGGCTAAAGCTCGTAAATTAATGGCGGATCACGTACTCCCAAGGCGTTTAACGTGAAAAGCGAGATCCATGTAATAACCAGGTCATATTTGTCCACTGCCATAAGTACACCACTTATATTAGTATAGCATAGACGGTAACCGAAGGGGGGCGTCAGAAATCTTACAGGATCGACCTAGTTTAGTTTCTATCGTGTCAAATAAATTATGAATACTTGATACGAGAATACTTACTTACGTGTTCCAATCTAATTGTAGGTTGTTTCATGTGTGGGTTTTTATTTATGTATGTTTATTCTATATTTCTCTCATATGTATGTACCGTTTGTGTATGTGTATGAAATATATAAATATTTCGCTTGGTATTGTTTAGTTGCACCAACTGCCCGTCATTTAGCTTCTCTTTTTTTCCGTCAATGGTTGTCTGGAAGAAATTACTTTTAGTAATAAGGCCGCCAATTGTACTGTACTATATTATTGTTAAATTCTCATATGAATTCGTAGCAGTAATGTCATTTGCTAATGGTACAGGAGCGTAGCGTGACAAAACCCGAGTATTTGAGGTGCTTATATGACTTCATCAACATCAGCCATTTGACACCAACTGCAGGACATAGGCCTCCTTCATGGTTTTCATAACTATGAGATGTTTTACCATAATCGCCACGCTTGGCAGGCGGGTTGGCGATCGCAGTATGCGGTTTGAATCTCAGGAAGACGCTGCTGCCCGTCTCCGGTTGATTTCCTTAGTCGTCTTCTACGACATCCACGGAAGGAAAATGTTGAATAAATAAAAAAGTAATGCCGAAAAGGTCATTTAAAATAATTACTAATACTATATGCAACAAAAAATCGAATTGTGTTAAGATTATTCAATAAAATTATATAAATCCAATCAGTACTTTTCTCAGAGAGAAAGAGAGAGTATGGGTTTAATCACCACATATGCCCAACGCCGATTGGCAATCTCAAGCGCTGAGGTATTTGAACTCCGACACTCAGGTTTGCTCACGATGTTTTCCTTCACAGTTATTTGCTATTGATTATTGCTACTAAAAGTAAAAAATTCACGTCATGTAGAAAACGAAGGTACGCGCCTGGTTTCAAACGATCAAAAATAGTTTTAATGGTAATGTAATGCTTGTAGCATTAAGTCTAGTCCGCCGTATTGCCATTGTAATATTTACTTATGTGCAAATCAGTTACTCAAATTTACATGTGGCAATGTTGTGTGTTCATGCTTTAAACCACAACTTAGTATTCATGTCATATTATTACTTTTATATCGTGTAATGGTTGTGATCTGTTTTGTACACCAAATAAAATAAAATAAACGTATTAATTATAATAATAATAATCTTAGCACCAAGCCAGTACAGGTTTGAAACCTAAAATAATGTTATACAGGAGGAAGTCTGAAATCACTGATTTGCATTCATGAAAATTTATAACACCTGCCACACGTTGGGAATATATGAATTTAGACGAGAAAAAATATTGATAGACTCTGTGAATTAATCGCATGCTGGGGATTTTTTTCGTGTTGTAAAAGTAAATGGAATACGGAATTAGGTTTTTACGCTGACACAGGGTCCACTTTTAATAACCTTCTGTGTGTTAAATATTGCATCAGCTTATATACGTTCGACTGTAGGGCACAGGCCTTCTCTCAGGGAGAGAGTATGCTTGTGGCTTAATCACCACACGTGCCCATCGTGGACTGGCGATTTCAAGCACTAAGGTATGTGAATAGCTCAGACACTCAGGGTTCCTCACGATGTTTTCCTTCACAGTTAACGAGTAGTATTGCTACTATAACTTCAGAAATGTACATAACATAGAAAACAAAGTCATAGTTACAGCCCGCACTGGGGATCGAACCTGGGTCTCTCGCTTCCAAGTCCAATGTTCTGCCCACTAGTTTACCATCGATATTTTCTGTGTACTTATATTACAATCTATTCAGGTTTTTGGTGAAAAAAAATGTTTTTGTGTACCCGTGCTGTACGTTAAACGTTCTTCTGTACCAGAAGGAGTATCGATTTAGTAATTGATGCTATTTCTGGCTTTAGAAAATGGGCGCTAGTTTGCTGACATCGCATATGTATCGATCACCCCTCCATCACTAGTTCAAACGTCCAACGAACCGTCATCGGCAAAATCAAACTGTATATACTGTGCTTGAAAAGCTCAGAGAGATAGGCCGCACCAATGACGAGTTCTGTTTCAAAAAATCGTACCAAAATCCACGTAGAAACACTCGAATTTTATCTGACGTTTTACACAGTGGAATAATCAAAGCCACGTTCATCATCAACCATTTGACGCCCACTGCAGGACATAGGCCTCCCTCATGGTTTTCATAATCATGAGGGGTTTTGCCATAATCGCCACGCTTGGCAGGCGGGTTGGCGATTGCAGGATGCGGTTGGAATCTCAGGAAGACGCTGCTGCCCGTCTCCTGGTAATTGATTTCCTTAGTCGCCTTCTACGACATCCACGGAAGGAAATGGAGTGACGCTATTCTTAATCCGGTGCCACACGGACGGAGTGAAGCCTGCACCATAATAATCTTCTTATCTTTCCAAAGGAGCGGCTATACAAGCCACGTTGCAACAAACAAATCCCACTTCCCTGTCATTTTTGCTTGGATGCCATCGTAAAATTTCCCGGGGTCCAACGTTCACTTGAGACGGTGAATTATTTAGAAGGAAAACTTCCCGTAGGCTCTAACATGAACTTTAGGCCGTGTACTGCAAGGTCCATGTATGTTGGCAATATTCTTAAGATGAAGGTGAACCAAGATACGAACTTTGGTAATGGCTGCCCTTTCTCGGCGGGAGAGGTAGTGGATTTGACCCTTCGACGTTTTGCTTGAAAAATAAACTGGATATTACATATTTGCAGAATAAATAAGAGCCACCGGACCTAATTTAAGAATTTGTGTATTTGACAATGACTCTACATTAACTTACGGCTGCACCCTGGAGGGGCTCGCTACTTGTGACGATGCTGACAAAATTCTTTCGCTTCATTAGTAGCTGCATTCACGGACGTTGATATTTCCATTATCTATATTATGTATTTGAATATTTTCAAAATGCATAAGATAGACTTTTTTTTGTAATACTTTCTAGTAGAAACAATTGAATTTGATTACAAGACTGGGCATCAAGGGGCTCAGAGATACGGAGGTTATACTTCCATTTACATATTATTTAGTGCCTTTCTTAATACTTTCATATTCCGAAGCCTTTTCTATGTTTCAATTAACGATGAAAACTAAAACTTTGACAAACTTGACTAAAACTATCATTATTGCAATAACTCTTTCCTGGCACTACCCCTTCCATATAACCCAAGGTAAGCTGGAAGATAATACTCATTGGTATTAGGCTCGCCTTTGTACAATTATTTTTGGTGTACAATAAAGAAGTTTTAAATTCTATTAAATCACATAACCATGCTATTACTTTTAAAACTTTTACAAATGTCTCTAAAATAAGTATTCAACTCATAAATATCTTAACGGTTGCAAGTTAATACATTTATGAAAATATAAAGTATGTTAGAAAAAACATCAGCAATTTCGGAAATATTGGTAGCCATCACAATATTGATACTAGGAATAAACATAAATTGTCATTTCCACGTTTTAGACTTGCAAAAGTTAAGACATCCTTTATGGGGCACTGTGAACGGTTCCACAATAAGATTCCTCAAGATATATTAGAGTTACCACCAACGCGGCTTAAAAAATGTATTAAGTATGCTCTGTGCAAAAAAGCCTATTATAACATTAAGGATTATTTGAAAGACAAGGATGTCTGGTATTTAAATAATGTTAATAGGAACGATTGTATCTAGTGTAACTTTAAATTGAAAACTCTGTCAATTAAGCAAACCTGTTTTGAAAATAATAAATGTGGAGTTTCTTTGTTAGCTTCTTCTCCGCATAATCTATTAATTGTGAAACAGCTTTGACGTTCATTAAGTAAACATTTTGTTTTTATAGTGAATAAAATTTTTTGACTTTGACTTTAAAATTGTGATCACGTTGAACAGCTATTATAGTTCGCCGTAGCAGCGCGGTTCTCGTAGCCGGCCGTAGCATCACTACGTCTCGTAGCATCGCTACGACTCGTAGCATCGCTACAACTCGTAGCATTGCTACGCCTTGTAGACGGCCGAGTCCAGTACTACCTATTTACTCCAACTTCACATTTTAGAGAGTGATAGAAACAAAAGCCAGTCAACCTTATATTTTATATGAAAATTTGCAATAACAGTCAAGTGCATATAATTATGTAGGTAATGGACTCAACGGTAATCAATCAGCCTGTACTCGTCACTGCTGAACATAGGCTTCATCCAAGGCACGCCACTTCTGTCCTCAGCCCGCTGCCATCAATCTGCGACAGATCCTCGATCCAGCCAGCACCTACAGTTTTTATCAATATTGTTGGGCTTTTATTGTATTTTGACATTGTAAATGTCTTTTCGTTCGCTCCAGACGTTCTCGCCTACAGGCTCCGATTACACGAAAAGTGCGACCCCCTTATATCTCGAAGAGTTGAGAAGATATGATATTCAAAAAACGCTCTAAAGACGCAAACTTACGAGAGCTGTAAGATGCAAAAATAATATTCGAGAAATAAAATAATAAATATTCGAGAAAGTAAAAAAAAAGGTATGACTGAAAAAAAGAAAAAAAAATTTTTTTTTTTTTTTTACTTTTGTTTTTGGCGCTCGAAATTTTGTAAACGAAGAATGATATCAAAAATTTGAGAAAAACTCCCCTGGAAAATGTAGTCAGCTACAATTTTAACTTAAAACATAGACGATCGGGTTAAGGGTTTGCCCTGTAGTATTTTTTTTTTCACTATTTCGGCTATAACTTTTCTTTGGTTTTTAACTTTCTCGAATAATTGTTTTTGCACCTTACAGCTCTCTCGTAAATACGCGTCTTTTGAGCCTTCTTGAATATATCATATCTTCACAAATCTCTGAGATATAAGGGGATTGCTTTTTTTTGTGAAATCGGAGCCTACACTTGGAGCGAACGAAAATACATTTCCCATATCAAACGGTTAAAAATTTAGAACGCCATTTTCCACCTGACACTTATGACTCGTTTCATTTCCAATGTGCTCGATAGTCGTGTGAGGCACGAAATCTGTGTTTTTTTTTGTTATATCTTTCTTTTCTGGTCTTGTCTAGTCTGTTCATAACCCACCGGGGACTTATTGTAAGTTTTTATGTTGGATTACCTATACAACGTCCCGTGACAACTCCCACCTAATCTAGATAGGCGAAGAAACCGCTCAGTCGATTTAGATTAGATTAGAACACTTTACTGAACACACCATAAAAATTGGATAGAGTTGAATTGCCTAGCACAGTATCAATTTTCTCAGCATAGTTGGCCTACCCCCGGTTTCTCATACACTAATAGACTGTTCATCTACTGCTAACAGCTGTCAGTTGGAAAAAGCACATGCAAAATTAAGTCTCTTAGCAAACGAGAAACCGGAGGTTAGTCTTCCGTAAAGACAATGTCAGTACATGAAGAGCTAACTTGACCGCGGAGTTCCTCGCGATGTAATTAGACAATCATTTCAACTTAACATTTGAAACTCCATAACAACTATTATTAGCTGGGAAGGTGGTAGTTAAAAAGGGAGATTGCATAACTTCGGCTTCCTGCTAGAGTTTGTCGATGTTCCATTATTCATTGATGCGCAACTTTGTAGGAGACACACCTGCTGAATCTGAGTGACTGAGAATACGATACAAACTTTTGGTTCTCCGAACATTTGAAGAACGTTCTAAGTTTTAAGCGACATAAGAAGAAAAGACGAATATCTTAGGCGTAAATCATTCACCACGTACTAAGACTGACTTGCACAATTTTAAGGGTTCTGTACGCAAAGGGTATCAAACGGGACCCTGCTACTCTGCCCTCACTGCCTGTCTGTCTGTCCGTCATCTTTGGTACCGTAATAGGTAGCCAGTTGAAATTTTTACAGAATATGTGTTATTACGGTGAATTGCCCAACAAGTAATAAAATTAGAAAAACTTATAAAAATTAGGGGGGTTTAGAGTTTCGTATCTCAAAAGAAAAAAAGAACCCTTATAGGATCACTTTGTTGTCCGTCCGTCTGTCTTTCAAGACCCTCTATATCGGGGACGCGTTTAGGCATAGAGATAAAATTATAACTATAAGCTCAGGTCTACAGTTAAAAAATCAAACTTTTAAGTCAATTGGAAAAAACGATACGACGAACGAAACGAAACATTTATGCCACAAAAAAAACGTATACTTCGATATTTGTTTGTGTGTAACGTCTTATTCCACAAAAATAAAAAAATAAAACTTAAATAACAGATAAGTGTAAATGTACAAAGGTGGACTTATTTCAAAATAATTTCTTCCAGCCAGCCTACGAGAGGTTCTGAATGATAAAATGGAGAGCGGGAGAAGGCAAATAAAGCTCAATAATGAGAGAAAAAAAATATTCGCCATTCGGGTACTTTCCGTTAACTTAGGACTACGAAATTTGACAAGTAATATTGTCTTATACTACAAATATAGGAAAAAAATCTGAAAACTATAGACTTCGAATTAAATTATAAAAAATTGTCTTTGAAGTTCGGGAAACTGGCTAGACATGACCGGTCATAATGTCACCTGTCTAAAAGTAATTATTACTTTTAGGCACGTCACATTATGAAAAATATTAGTCGTAAAGAAACGCGAATACGGAATCTCCGATTATATGAAAAAAAAATTCTGCAAGTTCTCCATTTGCGGTCTTATCGTTTAGATCTTCCGGACAACTTTCGTATCGTGTGGATTGCAGGAAGAATATAGTCGGTAGGTAAGATGTACATAAGTGACATAATAGGAAATATATTGGTATGTGAAGTAAATAATGAAAGAATAGAAGTACTTATAGCGCAAAATATAAGTAGCTAGTTCGTCATTGAAAAAAAATGCTGTTACACTGCTATCGTTATTGCTCGCTTGGTATAATCCGACCTTAACTCCGACGGAGAACAGCGATTGACAGTTTCAAAAGTTGTCAGGAACTTTGCTGTCTTAGAAAATCAATTTATCCAATAAGCTGAACAGTGCTTTGAAAATCAAGACAAGAATAGCTGCTTGACTGAAAGAGCTTGTGAACGTGTTAGATAGAGATGGATAGATAATAATTTATTGTACGTACAAAGGGATGTGACACTGATATCAAAAATTATAAATTACACATTTTATTTATTTTATTTTATAAAGGAGGAAAAACAGAATTAGCAAAAATTACTTAAATAGGGAAAATGAGTTAGTTTATGTTCCCTTTTGTGTCTCTATTGATTTAGAATAGAATAGAATAGAAAACGTTTATTTGGGACCAACACAATCAAACTAAAAACAATTATGGTTTAGCGTGTAAATTAGGTTATACATAATTTCGCTTACTTAGTACCATAAAAAAGTAAAAAATGTTTTAAAATTATTTCAGTCAATAAGCCTATAATCATTTACTCTTAGGCCTTCCCCGGGCACACTATATTCCATCTAAGTGAAATGGAATAGTTTGAATCAGCTAAGTGTTAAATTATCTTGTTGGTAAAATATCATTTAGAAGTTACTATCAAGGCAATAATATTTTATGGTCTCTATAAATAAATCTAACATTAGCAGGGTTTACCACTTACCACGACCCTGACAGACCTCTTTCGCTTCATCAACATTCATCAGTCGTTGGATGCACTTCGGGTGGCAAGTGATCAGTGGTCTCTGCCTACCTCACCGGGATACAGGGATGAGTTTATGTTATACGTGTTTGTGTTCTTAAGAGATATCACGACTGGATTTAAAACTTTAATACTGAGGAAATGTTGCTAAGGTCGCAAAATGTCAGAAAGTTTTGAAACAAAGTTGCGACCTTTTCCAAACGCCGCTCCGTCCACCATATTAGCGAAATGGTGACTAGTTTTTCATATTTAACTCCAATTCTCTATATCGGAAATTGATTGAAATACAATTATGAAGTCAATCTTGTTACGACTTGATGAGGAAAGGGGTGGTTAAAGTTGACAATAAGTTTACCGAGTTTAGGGGTGGCGACGCCCGTGGCGTTGGCGACAACGGGAGGTTGACTCACCGTGTGCATTAAATTGTTTGTTTTTAATGGTCCCTCTCTGGGTCTTCTCTCTCTCTGAGAGAAGGCCTGTCCCCTACAGTGGGACGTATATAGGCTGCTTATGAAAAAAAAACGGCCGTGCGATTATTATATATTAGATATTAAAGGCGTAATAAAAATATTTGCTTTGTGCTCTCCATTTCCTTCCTTTTATGCCGTAGAAGGAGACTAAAGAAATAAATTACCAGGAGACGGACAGCAGCGTCTTCCTGAGATTCCAACCACATACTGCGATCGCCAACCCGCCTGCCAAGCATGGCGATTATGGCAAAACCCCTCATAGTTATGAAAACCACGAAGGAGGCCTGTGTCAGTTGAAGAAGAGAAAAGAAAAAATTAAAAAATGACAGGCGAATTAGACAGGCAAGTTTTTTTGAGTAAAAATTACAAGAAGATATACATGTAACCTCTGGGGTTAACATAACTCTTTCAACAACCGTTTTATTGAAAACTTATTATTTCTAGTATATATTTTTGTACCTTTTCTTCTTTACTTAACTTATAAAACAGTAAATTAATCCACTGACTGATTGACTTAATAATGCCAGAAGATTCAGGTTTTATGTAATTTGGAGGAAACGAGATATTCCTGGAGTACCCTTTAATCCTTTTTTATTCTACTCCCATTAGTATAAAACGGATGGTAAAAATTGTATAAAGAAAGCATCGTTCACGTGTACGAAATCACGGAAAAAGTTAGACTGTCATAATTCTCTACAAACGAATTTACCAAATAACACCAGTTAAACAAACGGCCAAGTCACCGCTTTGTTAATGCTTGCAAATTGTGTATTATGTACCAATGAAGCAAAACAAGATCGCCTAAATACTAGGAATGGGAAATATGTAACGAAATACTAATCTGATACCGATAACGTAGCATTATTAACTTACCTCTTGATTCGCTTATTTGAATTATTTTGTAATAATGTGTAAACTAACCGCATGGTTAGTTAATGCACCGCTTTACCTGAACTTAGCAAAGTAATTTTCACATTTTAATGCTTTTATGGATTTCCTCAAAGTAACGCGTGATTCGCTCAATATTAGGAATGAGCATGAACAGAAATAATTTTAAAACCGATAATATAGCAGCTATTGCAACCCTACAGAAACGATACGTTCTTTGCTATATATTCAATAGCAGCTATTATCTAGTAAACTGCATAGATTGCTATTTACGCCCGCTCAGTCGCTCAATCTGCTAGTCCGACCAAACCTACCTAACGCTACTTCAGGGTGTTTCGGGAGCGCTACAGCCGTTTCTCCGTTTCGTTCCGGCTACCACAATAGATAGTTATTCCAACCGCTTATAACCAGCTACAGTTTATTAGACCAATAACCATCTATCAGGAACGTTTGCCGCTACTAGCCCCCAACCAACTAAATACCATTAACCCGCTCAAAACAAATCTATCCGCTCCACTTCATTAGGCGCGGAGTCGGCAGCAGGGCGCGGATGATTTGCTTAATGAATCCCCCACGTTGCCAACTAGCTGTCAGATTCTGCGAAATGAGGGCTCCTGAGACTTCCGCGTTTTGAAAAGGGATGGATGAGGCATCGATGTGTCTTTAGGCATTTTAAATACATATTTCTGGTTTCACATTGAGACTCACCCGATAGTGCTTGCGAGTTTCGGGTAATAACCGCAGAACTTACGGCACATTGCGAACATATTGGCTATTTCATTCGGCGTGAGGCACCGTGATGTGAAGTTACACAATGTTTTAGTAAAATTGTAGCAAAGTTATTGTTTGCATAAATGAAAAAAAATTTTTGTGTAACAAATAGACTTATGAATTCTTTTAATGTGCAGAGTTTGATGAGCAATTCATATTTTTTTCACCTCACTAGCTCGTAAAAGCTCTGTTTATCATTCGAAATCTGCGTGGAAAATCGCACTTTATCCGCTAGCGTGGAAAGTGTTTTTAAAATTCGAATATTTTTATTCAATAAAGGTTTCGTACAATAAATTACATATATATAGAACCTCATTGGTTTCGTAATAGTTTATATTCTCTGCAGCCAGTCCATTGATGATTGAAATGCAAATACTTATTTCATGTCATGCGCCAGCCTCATTTAAAGAATCGCACTAGCCGGCAAGAAAATTTGATTTAAAAAAAAAACTTTAAAATTTTCTTCTCTTTATTGAATTCACTTTACTTCCATTATTTTGGTTTGTTTTTTGATAAAATCGAAAGAAATCATAAAATATGAGCGAAGCTAGCAGCGACGAAGATATAAATTAACAGTAATTTAATATTTATTAAAACTGTTTTTCTTGCACCTAACATTTTCCTCGCTTTAGTGAGGTGAAAAGTTGTGTGTTGCGCTCGGCAGCAAAGTTATTTAGCGTCTCGTACCTTTGAAACCCTCGCTACGCTCAGGATTCTATATTTAAACCACTCGCTTCGCTCGTGGCTCAATCCTAGAATCCTTCGCTTGCTCAGGTTTCAATACAAGGTACTCGCGCCAAAAATTAACTTTGCAGCCTTGCATAACAAATAACTATTTCATCCCCCCATCTCGGAAAGAGTATTTTTGCTCTTGGATACCTGAGTGCAAAACCCGTTTTTATCCGCTAGAGGATAAAGTAAATTGAATTTAGAACAACGAGTGCACTAAGTTTGTAAATTCAAAACATCATTAAACCTATTTACTTCTACCTCCATGGTGCCGAATTTATTATACTACTTTTTTTAATTTGTTATAAACTCAGACTCGGAACCTCCTTTGTGTGTTTTTTTGCATTTAGTCATTTCCTCGCTGAGGTGGAATGAAAAGTTACCTACGTGTTGCACTCGAGTGCAAAGATTTTTCACCTCGTGCTCTTTTGATTCCCTCGCTAACGCTCAGGATTCAAATTTTTTAATCACTTGCTGCGCTTCTGATTCAATTTTAAAATCCTTCGCTTGCTCTGTCATCAAAGTGAGCACGCGGTTAAAAATCAACTTGGCACTCTTGTAATACAAATAACTATTTTAGAACACAATTATTGTTATAGGGTCAAGAAACAGGGATTTAGTTACGCAGTTTGCAGAGTCACAGCATCTTGTGAAAACTACTACCTACTCTAGACAGTTGATTTTTTGCTCGGGGTATTGTTTTAGATGAAGTAGGCTTGCTACAATTGTAACAGTCAAAGAAAGGTAGAATTTCACCAAGAAATGATGAAATACAGGCACCTTAAGACACGTCACAGACACACACATTAGACACACCAGAGGCTACATTGTCTGTTTTGTGTTACGTTTTCTTTCTGTTCTTGATCATATTATGTTATTGTTACAAATGTATTCTTTTTCTTTTCTTTTGGGTCATCATATCGATTTTGAACGCAGTTACCGGATCCCATTTTCACAACTTCCAGGCGAAGATGCTGGCGTCAGACGAATCAATTCCAGACTCCGAATGCTATCTCCTGCAAGGCTATACCTACTTGGAGCTTAGTGTGTAGTAGGTACACTGGGCACCTTCATTATGACGTTGCCGAGTTTAACAAAACGTATTCCAAGGAGTCTTTATTTGTTAGCAAAATACTGCAGAAGTTGAAAATTTCACACGAAGTACTTGGTACCGAAGAACCTTTCACTGTGTGAAGATTTGTAAAAAAAAATGGGTTTATGATCAACTAAAGTACCTAACATAAGTTGAAGATTGAAGTTACTTGCGTTACACTATTAAAGTAAGGCCCCGTTATTCTGTATATGTACATAACCCTCTGATGGTGCCAAACGATTTGTATTACTAGTTGTCCACCAGACTTAGACTTTTATTGACAAACAACACATTTGTCGTACTTTGAATTGATTTTTGGTGACGCCACACCTAATAGCCAATAGCACGTAACAATTTCGGCCTCATCTTCACTTATCCTTAATTGTTTCAGTGGCATTTCGGCAAAAAATCAAATACTCAAAACGTTGGCACGCCAATAGCCAAGCTAAAGATGGGCAGAGCTTGTGTTCGAACGGTAGGATGGTCAGTGGTCTAAAGTGGTCGCAGAGCAGTGGGCAAGAAAAGGTAAACGACCTTTAGGCAGACCAGACCCCATGAGTCAAAGACATACTAAAGACGACAAAAAGCAATGGATGGGATTGGCAGGATTTAGGATTGACTGGGAGGAGGCCTTTGCACAACAGTAGACTTTATTCACGGGATGGATAGATTTATAGATAGAAATAGTAGCTAAGTGCCAACGAATAAAGCAAAAAACTTTAGATGCGCACGAAAACCTAACCTCAAATTATCGTAAACACGTACTAAATATATCTGAAAACATCGGATTTTTATCCCTAATTCCAACTAAATATCCAATAATGCATGGAAATATCCAGTTCGATTCAGTATCAAAACAATGTGATATTATAACACATATCCCTCACAACCGGTATTAAGGTTTATCCTCGATATCGACTCAAGTACTATCAGATAAAATATTTGAGTTGTAAAAACAATGTTAACTAAAATCGATATCCATATAATGGATATCATTGTATATGTCTATCTTCACGCACAAGCCTTCTCTCAGACAGAGAGAGAGTTTTATTAATTAGCACGTGTGTACACAGTCCTCCGGAGAAAAAAACTGGACAATGGGGAACTTGCGTCTAACTTAGATTAGAGTGAAATTGCTTTTATACTATAGAACACATATAGAACCGTAGAAAAAAAACAGGCTTTTTGGGATCACAAAAATTCGAAAATAAAGTTACTCTAATAATAAAAACCTTAAAAACCTATTTAGAGACTAAAAATTACACCCCTACCGGGACTTGAACCCGCGAACTCTGGTAAGGTAATAGGTTTTTAAAATTGTCATCAGCACGGGTTAGTGCAACAAAAATCTCCTTGTAATTTATTTTCTTAGTCACCTTCTACGACATCCACGGAAGAAAATGGAGTGACGCTATTCTTAATCCAGCGCCACACGGTAAGTAGTAAGTAGTTGGCTCAGTAGTTTCGGAAAATATGTCGCAATATGGTAATATCGAATTTTTGTTCATTTTCTTTACTAACTTTTAAACTACACATTATTAAATACAAACAAATAATGCCTTTTAAAGTTCTTATTGAGCGTGGTACAAGAGTGAGTATCGGAGAGTGTTTGAAAATGTCATTTGCCTCTCCCCCGAGTACCGAAAAATTTTTGTTTTCAAATCCTTCCATGTGTGAGCCCCAAAAACGTCAGTCAGATAACCTATTACTAGAAAGATGTGTCTAACAAAGAAACAATACGAGTTATATTCGGGAAAAATCCAGAACGATCTGGAAAAAGTCAGTGAGAAATAGCAGCGCTTGCGAATTTCAAACGGTGTTTTGCTCTCAGTGTTATACGCGTTCAAACGGCTTTCGGTCCAGTCATAAAAACAACCAAAAATATACGGCCTTATTTTTTAAAAAACACGATTCCTCTAAAGCACTCCTAAGTGGTGGTTTATTTAATCTGTGGTTACGATTTTTCCTTGTAAAATCTCCACCACAGACTATTTTAATTGGCGTTTTAAGGAATCGTGTTTTTTATATTTACCGTCAAGTACAAAGAGGTTCATAAATTATGTCATACATGCGTTAAAAACTTGGCAATTAAAGGTCTTAGTGATAGGGCCGCCATCTGTACTCTTAGGCTAAGAAATATCTGAGTAATTTGCATTTTTATCTACAATAAAGTGTTCTCTATCTATCTAATTTGTCTGTGTCTTATGCAACTGCGTTAGTAGTAGAGCAACAGAAAATGTGATTCTTTGCTTGATTACTTTGACGTATAGTAATAGACCAATTAAAACAAGGTATCACAGTGACTCGGATGGGCAGCGTTCGGGAAACTAAAACATATTCTCGCGTCCAAAATACCTCAGTATCTCAAGACAAAAGATGTCAGATATCTCAAGAAAAATGACCAATGTGTGTTGCCAGTGATGACTTACGCATGTGAGACCTGGTCGCTGACTATGGGCCTCCTAAGAAGGCTCAAGGTCGCCCAACGAGCAATGGAGAGAGCTATGTTAGGAGTTTCATTGCGTGATCGAATCAGGAATATGCAGATCCGCAGAAGAACCCGAGTTACTGATGTAGCTCGAAGACTATATCAGTAACTCGGGTTCGCTCGCTCAGTTGAAGCGGCAGTGTGCGGGGCACATAGCTCGAAGGACTGATGGCCGTTGGGGTGAAAAATTTCTGACCTGGCGTCCGCGGACCGGAGGACGCAGTGTGGGAAGGGCTCCCCACCAGACAGTCTGATGACCTGGTTACGGTGGCGGGGAGTCGCTGGATGCGGGAGGCACAAGACCAGGAAGGTTGGAAAACCATGAGGGAGGCCTATGTCCTGCAGTGGGCGTCAAATGGCCGATGATGATGATGATGATAACAGTGACATAGCTTTATAATCTTGTTGTTAGATATATTTCTGGACTACAGCTGTAACAGATTAGGCTTCCTAAGTTTGTCGATAGATACGAAAAACAAGCGCCTAATTGGTAAGTGGTGGAAGTTTGTTAAGCAGCTTCGAATTCCAAATTGCGGGTAAATTACTATCTTAAAAATTACTTTTCAGGCCGCGTTTCATGAAACTATAACTCATGGTTTCGATCACCACCGAGATTAACAATTAGAAATACTCGGCTAAGGGCCGATTCGAACAACTAAGCTTTATACCAGGAGTAACTAATCTCATAACAAATTTAATCCCTCAATTTTAATCTCGGTATAATTTATTGCATTCTACCGGGATTAGTAGTTGGTAGAACGTGATATAGATTTACTCCGGAGTATTTCTCGACTTGTTCCAAGATTACCACTTATACCAGGCATAAATAGCTTGGTCGAATCGGCCCTAAGCTATATACATCGAATCGTCGTAGTAAACCATTCAATGTTAGTTCTATGACTCAGGCCCCTGGAGGGGTTATCGCCGATATGGTATGGAGATTTTACTATGAAGTCATGATCCAGGATCCTGTTATAAAATAGTTTCGATTTAATTTAAAGAGCGTTTCAGTCTGTTAGTCTGTGCGGAACTTGGTGGTCACTACATTACACTAAAGAATATTTTTTGCATCTATCTTCTACAATGAATGCACATTTTTATGTTAAATGCACATTCTTTAGGTTTAAAGTTGTGACCCGAATTATATCTCCAAACTGCAAATGAGCTACCTCCATACAGGCTTTGCACAATCTTCTTTTTATGGAAGAGTTAATTAACACTTGTCTATTGCATATTCTTGACACCCTTAAACATTACACCCACATTTCTGCAACCTAAGAAATCGATCTAGGCTTTAACACCTCATCGAAGTGGTTACTTAGTTATGCAATATACCGGTGTACTAGGAACTTCGTGGTATCACTACACTACACACCAAAAAATATTTTGTGTCTATCTACACCGCAGGAAATGTGTTCTAGTCTAGACTATGCATGAAACTTTTCGAAGCGCGTGCTAAGCTATACGGAAAACAAAGCTGTGCGAGTAAAACGCCCTGTTCGCGGCTAAGGGCGCTTATACACGTGTGCCGACGGCAGCCGTCGTCGTGTGCCAACGGCAGCCGACGGCAGTTGCCGACATGTCAGTGTCGATTATCCGCGTCGAGCGCCGACGGCTGCCGTCGGCTGCCGGTTTCCCGTGTATAAGCGCCCTTAGACAGACGCGCTGTGGAAAAATATTTTCAATATTCCACGAGCTCTTGTAGCGCGCCCTTATTGGAAATGTTTTATCTTTTATTAATATCACTCTATCCATTCCACCCTTAAGGTTCCGCCTTCAAGAAATATTTATCCCGCTCCTTTAGTACAATTGAATTTCTTCTTGTTGTGTATTTTGAGGCTTTTGCTAAGTGAAATTAATCATTTCGGTGCTATGGTTGTTTCAGTTGTTTATTTATTAGAATTTTGTTGTAAATGGATTCATCCCAAGGCAGTTCTAGACTGTTTTGTTGAAACAATGCTGAAGTATCGCGAAACAAATCCAACATTAAGGCATTATACTTTTATTTTCAATAGAGTAAAAATTGTATACTTTAAAAAAGTATGGCGTAGCACAACATACATATACTTACGCCTGTATCCCGGTGGGTTAGGCCGAGAGAGGTAGGTTTGCGACTTGCCACGATCCTGATAAACCTCTTTCGCTTTGTCAACCTGCATAAATGCACACAAACATACTTTATACTTTATTGCATACATAAAAAACACATGAATAAAACACAAAATTTACAGAAAAATTAAAAAGTGTACATGGCGAGCTTATTTTAGCAGAAATCTCTTCCAGCCAACCCTTGATGTGGCGATACGAACATTATAAACAAGGCGGGAAAGTGTACAATAATTATTAAGTACTATAATGTTATGGCGATTACAGCAAAACCTCTCATGGTTATGAAAACCACGAAGGAGGCCTACGTCCTGCGGTGGGCGTCAAATGGCTGATGATGATGATATATTTATTGGCTGTAAAGTTAAAAAGTTACATAAACCTACTTACATACGTACGTATGAACATGCATACATATGTATGTATGTACCTACAAATATACAAACATGCAAACATACATACATACACAGATAATAGAGTAGCAGCTCTTTGGTAGAAACAATAGTACATTATGATACAAGTGTGCTCAGTTGGTCCATTACACACGAGACGTAGGCGAGCGCGGTAAGGAAGCTGAGTGTGTAATCAATCATCAATGCACACGACTTGAATACGATGTTTTTCAACACAATTGCGAGAATAAAAAACAAACTTGTATTATTATACAAGTATCTTTGTTTTCACCGCACTTTCGATGCACGCGCAGGTTCAATAAAGGCACAGGAGAAACCGGCTGTTCAGCCGCAGCAGCAAAAATACAAAAGAGTTAATTAAGTTAATGTGTGTTTATAAATATGCAATTTGATGAAATGAAATGTTTATTTGTCATCTTAACCTTAAAATAATTTAATATTCGGCAAAATATTCAATAGACTCAAATTTTTGCTAAAATAAAAAAAAAAAAGTTTATGTTACAGCACTTGTATGGTAATGTTTTTACAGCGCAATATGGTAATATGCTGAATTATGAAACTAAAAACGGTGTAATAAGAGTCAAACTGTGCTTTGTAAATTAGATAAGTTTAAAAAATATTAGTCCGTAATCGGCCTATGTTTGGTCTACATTAATTACCTATCTTTTGTAACTTTGTGTTGTGGCCTTTGTAAAATGAATAAAAAAAAATTAAAAAAAATCCATGGAGGAGGCATATGTCCAGCAGTGGACTTCTTGTGGCTGAATGATGATGATGATGATGAAAAATAAAATTTACGATCAACTGTGTTGAAAATAAATTTATTGTTTATACGAACATCTTACACACCTTAGTAAAGTAAAAGGTACGGTAGGTATTACACGAAGATATGTGACAAAATGCATGTTTATTACCATGATGCGTCAAAAATCAAACAAGGTCACCTGAACCTCACTGTCAGTAGAGACCACGGAGCAGCAAACGCAACATGGCAGCTTTCAACGACGATCTGTGGCACATTTCCGATGATGGCTGGATGAGAATTGCCGAAGATAAAAAGGGCAGCTGGATGAGGATGGCCGAGGATGGTACTGAACGACGTGCCTTGGGGGAGCCCTGTGTATAGCACTGAACCCTTTTCTGGTGGATTGGATCGAGTTTGGTCTGTTCTGTCTTACAGAAATTGTTACCATTTTGTTTCTGTGGACATTAGTGAAACAGTCAAAAGTAAGTAGGTACTAAAAATAATACAAACGAAGGTTATGAAGGTCTCAGCCGCAAAAAGTATTGTTGTCGTGAAAACTCTTTGCATTCATTTACCGCGGCGGCGTGGCGGCCTATTAAAAGTAATAGCAAACCTTGATTCCAAATTTGAAATGTTTTTTTTTTGGAGAATTTGGTTTTCGGCCAGCGCCATCTTTGAAGCTAATTTGACGATCGGAGTTGGCCCAAGTTCAACTTTCAACCTAATTAATACATAATCTTCTCGTTTAGGAACATTTAATTTGTCAAAGGTAAAAAAGTAAAAAATTAACTGCTCTCCCAATACAACCGTAAATAAGAACGGTAATAAATAACATTTTCAAACTGGTTTGATACCGCATTAGGAAATGCACTATACCAAACTGGGGTCATAATTTTGAGTCGGGAGTCCAACTCGAACATGGGCGATTTTTGTGCTAACAGTTCCGTAATTAATGAAAATACTCTTTTGCGAAGTAAGACAAATATTGAAAAATTGTGAATTACGACTATATGTTATTATTATTTTCAATACCGAACTGTCATCTACAACTAAGCTAGTGGTTCTGCGTCGCCCGCCAAGGCATCACATCAAGAAAACTTTTAATTTACCACAGAATCGTACAAACGTAGGAAACACAGAACCATTTTACGTTTAATAAGAGAATACAATCAATTAAACATAGATATTTTTAATACAAAATAATAAACACGCATTTAGAAAAGCTATTGCAAGAGAAATTTCAAAATTACAAGATTTTATTATATTATTAGTTTGTAGGTCAACATTTGACTAAATGTAACAAAAAAATTACTTTCACATCCACTTCTTTGGCGAGCGTTGTGGACGCATGTTATTAGTATAAGTACCAAAATGTAGGACAACGTCTTTAAAAATGCAAAGTACTTTACACAGTTTGTGTCCCTTATAAATAAAATAAATATTAAATACTGGATGCGAAAGCCCAAGACAGAAGTAAATGGGGTGCAATAGAAGAAACCTACACTCAGCATTGCGTGGCCATAGGTTAAAGACGAAAGAGAGAAATTTAATATAGTATTATTATTATAGTTAGACTCGTACTTGGCCGGTTTTACTATGTTTACAAACTGATCCTTCTGAAAATTTAAGAAAACATATTTTTAATACCGAAATGTAAATCGTACACGAAGCTGTAACTTAAGTTTTTGAAAGCCACTTTTCTCTCATCTTTCCGGGGTGGTTTGTTCGGTTAGATTTTTTTTTATTCTAAAAACAATTCTAGACAAAGCTTTTAGCATATTATATTGTATGGTGTTTAGTTTTTTTCTAAATTGTGTAATTTTGTAGGTGATATTTTATTACTTTATATATCATAAACGAACAACTATTTCTCTTGCCTTGAAAAAAACGTTCCAATCTCTATGGAATCAGATTAACAAAAAAAAAACAAAATGAAACAAATCTCCAAGGAATGAAACCAGGGGAGAAGTTTTGAGAACACTTCGATTTCAAATCAGGTAATTTTTAAGGTAGGTTGCAAAAACTACTTCACTTAAATAATATGTTCTCTATTTATTAGGAAAGATCACAACATTTATAAAACATATATACACTACATTGGCCTTTTCATCTACGCAATGAGATGATTTATACAGCGTCCAGTAGCACCTTCACTCACACTAGATGGGTGAAGGGACCACTCGGACGCTGCAGTCTGGGACATTGTTTTTTTAGATGGAGTAGGCTTGCCCAGCACCTATACCATCCTGACAGCTTAGTTGGCCTGGCCCACAGGAGTGACAATTCAATACGTGCGGAGCCACTCAAGCCGCGTGTTTCCTCACAATGGACTCGGAAGCGAGAGACGCAGGTTCGATTCCCAGTACGGGCATGTACCTATGGCTTTATTTTTTGCGATTAGACGGTTTGCGTGTTGGACGGCTTGCGTTTTGGACTGTTTGCGTTTTGGACTGTTTGCGTTTTGAACTGTTTGCGTGTTGGACGGATTGCATTTTGGACTGTTTGCGTTTTGGACTGTTTGCGTTTTGAACTGTTTGCGTGTTGGACGGCTTGCGTTTTGGACTGTTTGCGTTTTGGACTGTTTGCGTTTTGAACTGTTTGCGTGTTGGACGGATTGCATTTTGGATGGTTTGAGTGTTGGACGGTTTGCGTCATGTGGACGGTTTGCGTTTTGTACGGTCTGCGACTAAAGGGACTAAAGGATATACCTACCTTTAATCGCTGAGCGTCCAAAACATATTTTTCTATAAAATGTGATAGTAATATTGCCCTCAAAGTTGTTTAGGTAAATAAGTACTTCATTTAAATCGTCACCGCCAAAATGAATCAAATTACTTCCGAGTCTCTATATTAAACTTTAATCAACCGAGATTCGGGCTTGGAAAAGCAAAAATCAAAAAATTTGCTTTTTTGCATGAATAATTAATAAATCAATTAAAGGCGAGATTCAGAGTTTTACGTCTATAACGTAAGAATTTACGTCGTTCTCGAGTACAAAAACGGTTTTAATATGACAAAAAATAAAAATAAAACAACATCCATACTACACAATCACCTACCCTGGTCCCAAGTAAAGATACCATATGCTATGGTAACCCAGCAAGGACATCACAACCATGGAAATACACACAGACTGAGGCCTTTTGTAGAAATCAGCCCGTTTAAATTTTGTTTAATTCATTGGAACCTTAGACTTATGGCCGTCACAGACGACGGCGTTAATAATGGTAAGCGATATTTTTTCCACGCAACCCGACTACCCGTCATTTAGCCTCTCATTTTTTTTCCATCAATGGTTGTCTGGAAGAAATTACTTTTAGTAATAAGGCCGCCAATTGTATTGTACTATATAATTGTTAAATTCTCATATGTAAAAACCTATTTAGAGGCTAAAAATTCCACCCATGCCGGGACTTGAACCCGCGGGTTCTAAATAGGTTTTTAAAATTTGTCCTCAGCACGGATTAGTGCAACAAAAAAAAGAATATATATTCCATCTGTCTACCTATCTATCTATCTATCCTGCATAAAACCCACGTCCATACACGGCTTCGGTCGGTTTTAGTATAGAACAAGACATCGCGCGATATATTATATTTGTAGGCGTTGTCTGTCACGACTTTGTGACTAAACTTGTATTGATGTCCAAACAGAGTACGTCAACAAATGTAATGGGTTGTGATGGTTTACGACCCCGGCACATGTCGAAGTGACATTTTTTTTGCATCGAATTAAAAAATAGACTATAGTCACGTCTGCCGGAAAACCGTCAGTAGATGGGTTACAAGGTTATATATTGAAGTGATCTAATCGCAACCATATCTAATTACCATATTACTTCCAAGTCATTAAAAAATACGGTGGTATACAAAGGTTCTCGGGTGGAGACCATGAACTGTCAGACGCAGCGTAGGACGCCCTCCGGCTCGCTGGACCGCCGATCTAAGGCAGATTTCTGGCAGCGGCTGGCTGAGAATGGTCAGATGATAGAAGAAGTGGCGTGCCTTATGGCAAGGCTATACCGAGCAGCAAACGAGAACGGGAGGATTGGATTGATTGACCCGAGAAACTTTTTGCCCATAGTATTTTTTTCTAAGACGTATACATTTTCTGATATTTTAAAAAATATCAGTGGCACAATAATACTTACTTTAAAACGCAAGCCAAAGTTGTACTGATACAATAGTTCTGAACTCACATCGAATTGACATCAGCAATATGAACTTCATTGCAAACAAGGATCCAATCAAGGTCCTGAGGGATTTAATCCGAACCCTAATATTCTTATTATTATTTGCGTCACGTTTACGAAAACTAATTTCATATGGGACACTGTTAGCTACAAAGGTGCAAATAAGACAGAATTGTTACCACCTCTTAGACCTGCATGTGTACTGAGCCCAGCTCTTATATTACGCGCACCAAAGCCTGAGCGATTCTAATCGTGTAGTATGGAATTAAACAATTTTTTATTGCAAACGTCAGGATTCCGACAGGATTTGGTGCGCTTAATTAGGCGTCAGATCTGGTTAACTCATTGAAGTACAGTGGCAACTGTACGAACGCGACAATTTAATTATCACTACCTGGTTAGGCAGGCCTCAAAAGGTCAATTTTTACAAATGAATTCGGTTAAGATTTTACAAAAAGCAAAAAAAGAAAAAATGTTATTACTATGTTTGGCCCATTGTTTTTACTTTCCGGCTGGAAGGTTTTGATCGTGATATTAAAACGCGTGTATGGCTTGGTTAAATGGACAAGATGAATATTCTTACAGATAGGCGAGGTAGTTTTGCTAGACGCTTGAGAAAAATGCAGTTTTTTACTGTGCAACAATACCTCTTCAGCCAAGAGCATTGTGAAATAAATAGGATCACTCTAGGTTATTCTCAGTTTCACTCAATTTCCGATACGGCAGTTAGCTCTCTGTATAATTTATGTCTTTAGCCCGTTAGTTTTGCCTCATCTGACTTAGTTTACTTCAGACAAACCTACACAAATATTCACCTTCGACAAGCCGCCATAAGTCCGCCTTTGTTCATTTACACTTACCTGTTATTTAAGTTTTATTTTTATTTTGTGCAATAAAGCGTAACAAATAAACAAACAAGCCTTATAAAAGCAAAACAAAAAAAGCAGAGTTTAATAAACGTTTTTTTCTAGAAAATTATACATTTTAGATTTTCAAGAAAACATTTTGGTGGCGAAAAATTGGGACATTGTGTTTTTGTAAATAGGGCTGTGGGATTTTAAATTAAGATGAAAAGGGATTTTTTTTTCAAACCCACGATAGAAGCGATTTTTTAGGTTATTTTATAATAACTAATTAAAACTTACTACATAATAAAGAAAAAGATATATTTTATACAAGCTATGGGTTTCAAGAGTAACGTTTGAAATTAATTGAATTATGTTAAAAAAATATTCTTCGTCATTTGCCTAGTACTATGTTTCCCTTTTTTACTTCTTGCTAAATTCTTAGTTCATTATTTACGAATCTCAAGCAGTTAATAAAAAATTGAAACATTTAATCAAAACGCAGACAGTTATCGAATCTTTATTGATACTAAAATTAAAATTGAACAATTTCCTACTTATTACAATACTTACAGTAGGATGCCGGTTGCAAAACAGAAGAAAAATAATTTTCGTTTCTATAACCGTTTGTAAAAGAACCTCTATTGGCAATAGTACCGAATATGAACTTAACTTTTTTTTTTCATTTAAAGTCTAGGTTAGTGTGTAATTATGGAATTCATTCGTCGAAAGAGGTCCAACTCCTAAGATACAGTTTAGGAATTGGAAATCACTTTTAATCTGTAAATCACTTGCTACCAGAGACTGTCACATTTTATTATTAAGAGTGTATGTTTTTTGGTCAAATAAACAGTTTTTTATTTTACTTTACTTAATATTTTACGTCTCGTTACCCCAAAACCTAGCAGTAAAACTGCTTTTACCCCGGTATTACAATACTTACAGTAGGATGCCGGTTGCAAAACAGAAGAAAAATAATTTTCGTTTCTATAACCGTTTGTAAAAGAACCTCTATTGGCAATAGTTCCGAATATGAACTTAACTTTTTTTTTTCATTTAAAGTCTAGGTTAGTGTGTAATTATGGAATTCATTCGTCGAAAGAAGTCCAACTCCTAAGATACAGTTTAGGAATTGGAAATCACTTTTAATCTGTAAATCACTTGCTACCAGAGACTGTCACATTTTATTATTAAGAGTGTATGTTTTTTGGTCAAATAAACAGTTTTTTATTTTACTTTACTTAATATTTTACGTCTCGTTACCCCAAAACCTAGCAGTAAAACTGCTTTTACCCCGGTAAAACACACAGTGATAGTTACACAAGATGTCAGTGCAAGAAAGCCCAACTCACGTCGCGTTTATAATTTGTCATTTACCAATTCCGGCCCATTACCCCCGCAGGATAACAATTGTACCCCCGTAGGATCCCAGGCGCTATGCGATTTCAGACAAGTCAGCTTTGATTGCGTGCCGAGCTAATAACATACGGTGTAAACACGTCAGTCTGTCATTTATTATGCGTCGAAGTACCCAGCTAGGCTTTCCTACATCTACCTGGGAACAACAGACGTAATTTTTGAATTATATAACAGAGATCCCCATAAACGTATACTGAGTAGCGTTAGAAACTTTGTACACCTAGCTAGACCTTAACTCTGCGGTGCAAGTGCGATTTTTCAACAAAAAGTTGTGTTTCTGAGACCAATGTCATAAGGTATTCGTGTTTCGCAAAGGTTGTAAAAGTTAGCTTTTTATAGCATTTGTACCTTTATTACAAGCATGGCTAGAGCCTCTTGGGTCTAATTTTACCATACTGGTGAACTTACAGTGATTTCTTTCTTACATTTATAGGCTATTTTCATAAGACTATTTTTGTTGGGGCCAATATATCTGCAATAAAAAGTTACCAAAATAAAACAAATTATTAAAGGAGCTAAAGTGATAAAATTAATTATATTTTCGCAACTTTATTGTAATAAAAAATATCGTGAGGAAACCCGCGGCTTGGTTGGCTCCGCACGTATTTCCTGCGGGCTAGGCCGACTAAGCTGCAAGGGTGGGTATAGGTGCTGGGCAAGCCTACGCCATCTAAAAAACAATGTCCCAGGTACTGCAGCGTCCGAGTGGCCTTTTAGCCATCTAGAGTGAGTGATGGTGCCACTGGACGCTGTATAAATCATCTCATTACGTAGATGCAATGCAGTAAATGTTCAGTGAATGGCGCGCTTTAAAAATAACGTTCCACATAATATCCTTTTGCATTATCCTTTAGTTTTTGTGCTTTTGTATTGATAGCGTAAATATCTAACAAAAACAAAATTACTTTAATAACTTTGACAATTTAACCAGCTGAAAACAAAGCGAGAGGTTATATTTTTTTCACAGAAAATTTATTATGAATTATTCAGAATAAAAGCTCTTTACTGTATTCCTTTGACACTTACTTACTCATTAGTAAGATGCTTTAGTATTTATATAAGTTTCCACAAAACAGTGGACCCCAAAATAATTACACCTACCTAAAACCAAATTAATGAAACATTGTGTCTCCCAGGAATAGAACCCACAACCCTATGTTTGTAGAGCTCATACTAAATTCAATTCAGTTTAATTAAAACTTTAACCCAACTCACTCTAAATCACATCATAATTACAAAATAACACACGGAGATAAGACTATTTTCGAGTGTATACTAAGCCAATATTTAAATTAACTACCACGCTTTGTTTGATCATTTGTTGCAAGGGAACAAGTGATAGGTATCCCACTAATATTAGGGGTTAAAGTATGAAATTGCCGTTTTATTGCAATAGGTTCTTTGAATTCACATAGAATCTTCATGGTTTGAGGTTTTCGAATGAAACTTTTTTCAAATGGTTTCTATGATGTTCTTTTTTTAAAAAATATGAAACATTTGAATATCGACTTTCAATTGTTTTTGTTATTCAATTTAGACAAGAAAGATGGATACTGCGAAAATTCGAGTGATTATGAGGCACCCATTTTTCGTATTGATTTATTTTATTGATTTGACGCAAGTGAGTCAATATTGTGGGTAAGGTAACGTTAAACCATGTCGCTAATTCCTGGGTAGTTTGACTAGGGTCGGCTTCCACTATCTCTCTTAATTCATCGTTATTCACCTGTGTGGGCGGTCTTCCTCGTGGCTCGTTCTTTAAGTCGAAATTTCCATCACTAAAGCGTTTAAACCAAAATCGCACGGTGCGTTTATTAGTAGACCCCTCTCCAAACGCAGCATTGATATTGCGGGCTGTTTCTGCCGCGTTAGTTCCGCGTCGGAACTCGTATTCAAAAATCACTCGAATTTTCGCAGTATCCATCTTTCTTGTCTAAATTGAATAACAAAAACAATTGAAAGTCGATATTCAAATGTTTCACATTTTTTAAAAAAAGAACATCATAGAAACCATTTGAAAAAAGTTTCATTCGAAAACCTCAAACCATGAAGATTCTATGTCAATTCAAAGAACCTATTGCAATAAAACGGCAATTTCATACTTTAACCCCTATTATTATAAAATAATGTGAAAGTTGGTGAAGATGTTTGAATGTTTGTTACTCAATCACGTAATAATGGCTGAACGGATGTACATGAAACTTGGCGTACAGACAGACAATGACCTGAATTGAGACATAACATACTTGATATCTCGGTAACACGTTTCCGTGGGATGATATTTATTTTAAGTTTAAAATAGATGGCATTGTGCAACAATCGTACAGCTAGTAAGATATAATAACACACAATGATTACTTCCTGTAACTTTCTTTTTAAGGTTTGTCCGGACTGTTGAAAGTAGCAAACCCTGGTCACTGCCTACCCCTCCGGGATACAGGCGTGAGCTTGTGTAAATGTGGGTATGTACTTACTTTAATGCTGAAGAAAAAAATAAAATACATACATTAATGCATAAACTCACGCCTGTATCCCAGAGGGGTAAGCAGAGACCAGGCACTGCCACTTGCCACGATCCTGACAGATCACTTTCGCTTCCTCAACATCCATTAGTCGTTGTTTGCTCGCACGCCGGTTGGGTACTTTTTGTCTTGCCCTTTGCTAATACATTCCCTATTTGGTCAAGGTATGTCCGCCTGGGACGTTACTTACCGGCCTTTCCACCCGCACTCGCTCGATATAGTTGTTTCGTAAATCTTTCATCCTTCATCCATTTAAGTATGAATGATAAATCAATGCGCTTTGATATTCAACTTTGATTTTTCTTTAGAGTGATTTTCTGTTCTAGTTTGTGCTGACAAATATCACTTTGTTTTATTTTTGTGGTATGGTCATTTGCTATGGAAATAAATGTTATTCACTTTCACTTTCTCTTAGGTTTTTTTCGTTAAGTTTGGACTTAAAACATAGGAATCGTTTTTGTCAATTGTTCAGAATCCAAAAGTAACAATTAATAAATATATGAGGCATTGACAAACTTTGAAAAAATAATGCAAGATCTATTCTTGTAGTAAACTCGTTCTCGAATTATCTCACTAGGCACAAATGATGCCATGGTATAGCTATTTCTAATCGACTGTGACTACCTGTGAAGCAAAACTGATAAATTTAAATCAATTAAGCAAACGCACTTTTCGTTAGTTTACATCCCAACAAGTTTACCGTAAAGGTACAAACTCAATTAAGTTCTTTTCACTACTTACAGTAGGTCTGAAGTTGCCTGAGGAGAGGATTGAAAGTAATACTTTCCAGCCCTAGGTAGTATCGTTTTCAACTGACATCTGTCAAATTATAAAAAAACTAGTTCTATTTTTACATTTCTGTTCAACCATGTTCCAAATTTCTATTACCGCGCGATGTAAAATTTTAATAACATAAAGATAAGTATTAATTAATCAATATATTTTTTAAATTACTTTATTATTATTTACTTTCAACTATTTCTTTAAAATAACATGGACTTAGGCGAAATACATAAGCAGCCTATATACGTGTCACTGTAGGGCACAGGCCTTCTCTCAGGGAGAGAGTATGGGTTTAATCACCACACGTGGCCACCGCGGATTGGCGATTTCAAGCGCTGAGGTATGTGAATAGTTCAGACACTCAGGTTTCCTCACAATGTTTTACTTCACGGTTAGCAAGTGGTATTGCTACTATAACTTCATAAATGTACATAACTTAGAAAACCAAGTCATAGGTACATGCCCGCACTGGGGGTCGCTTCCTAATCCGCTGTTCTACCCACTAGACTACCACCGCACCAGGTGAAATATTTACCATTTTTACAATGATCAATAAAATAATGGCTAAATAGCTGGCCAGCTACAGAAAAAAAAATCGCGGGGAAGCGGCAATTCGACGTTCATTTGTTTTTTCGAGTTGTGGAGTTTATTTATTTTTACTTTCCTTATATTCGTAATGATAAGCACAGTGTTTACCTCGGGTTAAAGACTTATTTAGCACCTCAAATTATTGGTACCCTCGCTACGCTCGTGCGCCAAACTCCGTCTTGGGACTAAATAAATTACTTTCACCCTTAGGGTAACCATTTACTATTGCATGTATACCAGAAAAAGTTTAAATATTACTTCAAATTTATGATTTTAAAGGGTTAGTCAATAATTTTTAGTTTTTATTCTATGTGCCTACGATTATCTTTATTTCGTCGGTCGAATTCATTATTGGAACATTTCAAAATATACTGCTTCATATATATATAGTATATAGTATATAGTATATAGCATACCACTCGCTAACCGTGAAGGAAAACATCGTGAGGAAACCTGAGTGTCTGAGCGCTTAGCGCTTGAAATCACCAACCAGCGATTAAGCCCATACTCTCTGCCTGAGAGAACGCCTGTGCCCTAGAGTGGGACGTATATATATAGGCATGTCACGTACATCTGCGAAATTGTAGGAGCAATATCACACGCTAATGGTCAGAATGTTATAGGTGCTGGCCAAGTCTACTCCGTCTAAAAAACCATTTCCCAGGTGCTGTAGCAAACGAGTGGTCCCTTCACTCATCCATCTAGTTTGAGTGAAGGTACCACTGGATGCTGAATAAATCATCTCGTTACATAGATGCAAGGGCCAAGTTCTTTTTTTTTACTATTAGTGATTAGGAATAATTCTGCGTACTTAACTCAAATAGTGTGATTCCAGATATTCCGGTTATGACAACGACCGACGATTTATCCGCTTTTCTATTCCACCATACGCCAAACTATACTATACCATACGGTTTGAATGTTTGCAGCTGTGCTTACAGTCATGCAGCTGTCTGCAATTTTTAACAGAAATGAGACAACTCACGATAAACACAGTTTATTAGAAAAAACTCGCACACGAAGGGCTCCGTGCCATTATCTATACAACATTTGAATATTTCAAGCATCTACCCATTGCCGTTATTAATATCAAGCAAAAAACGGCAAAAAAATCACGTTTGTAGTATGGGAGCCACTTTAAATATTTATTTTATTCCGTTTTTAGTATTTGTTGTTATAGCGGCAACAGAAACATAATACCATATTCTGTGAAAATATCAAATGTCTAACTATCACGGTTAATGAGGTACAGCCTGGTGACAGACGGTCGGTCGGACGGATGGACGGAGAGCAGTCTTAGTAATAGGGTCCCTTACCCTTTGGGTACGAAACCCTAAAAAGGAAAGAGTTTCCACAATAATATTTTCTTTATCGAATTCTCTTTATCAAAAATAAGTCTAGACGTAACTAATCTTTAACACTAACACTTAACACTTGCAACAACCTCAATACTAATCGAAGTGTAAACGCGCCTCAGCTCCTACACCCCAGTGACTACTCTTAGCTAATGTGTTTTGATCACTCGAGTTTATTCAACTGAGACGGTAGCGTGGCTCTTCTACCGTGAACCCCTTAGATTACTGAATGATGAATAGGTTCGCCTCGGATGGAGACGCTTGCTTAAAGCAGGAAGGTTATTGGTAGAGCCTCAGTAATTCTTAATTTAAACTGTTAAATAAAACAAAATAGAGGAGAGGAAGCACCCCGACAGAAGAAAAAAATCGTGGCTCCTTAAAATTATAGATTAAAAAAAATATACGCGTCGAATTGAGAACCTCCTACTTTTTTTAAAGTCGGTTAAAAATACGAGCGGGAGCCCAGTACGGAAATATTTTTACATGAAATAATTCGTCTAGGTTTCTTCATAACGCCGTCAAATCTTAACCGAATTAGACGATTTTTCTTTTGATAGAATAGATATAACGTCCTATTGCTTTCATTTTAATTTGGTGAAGATTTGATGAAGAATTTCAGAGGTAAGACCTAATGGGGCCCATTCTTTGGTATTAAGCATAATATGTTTCATAAAAGTAGTTCCGGGGTGATTTGGTGATGTTCTGGTGAAGACTTTTGGAGATAGAAATTGAGAACTTCAAATTTTGAAGCAAATAATTAAGTAGGGTAAATTATGGTTATAAAATACTTGATTTTTTCCCCCGCTCCTTAACTAAAAATTGAAAATAAAAATAAAAACCGACTTTGAAACACTACAGCACTAAAAATGGAAAGGCAGGTTTGTAGTTGGTGCCCAGTTTCATGACCAGCACATTATATTTTGGGCACCGACTCCAAATTATACTTCTACAACACCTACATATACACGTACTTCTAATTTAAAGGTATTCTTTTAAATTATTTCTAATGTTTTAGTGCTGAAATGTTTTGAAGTCAGTTATTATGTTTCATTTAAATTTTTAATGACACATAAAACAATTCGTTTTCAATGCGCAAGACAATGTCTTTTTTTTTCAAATTTTATTTTGATTCCACCAGCAACAGAGCGATGGTAGGTAGCGCAACGATAGAACACGTGCCTTACCCGTGAATTCGTGAATTCGAATTACGGCATTTACCAATGCCTGATACGATTCTGCAATAAGAGTTCCAGAAACGCGGTTCAAAAAATGTGTTAAGAACGTTTTATTTTATTTTGAGCACAAAGATCTGCTAAAACTTTTAACAATATTTAGTTGACAAAGATGTCGGGAAAAAAGCCAGTTTTAAAACTTTTTTAATTAAGGACCGCAATCGAAAATACTAAGTTTGCAGTTTTGTCCTTCTTAACGATCTAGATCTTGAGATTTCCTAAGTTTAACTTGTATCATTCATTAAGTCGCAGATTCTGCGCTTCTTTCAATAAAACTTTGACTCGTTACCAAAATTTGTAAACTTGTTGTAGCACAACCACAAATTCACAGACGGACCGTATTGTGAAAGTGACAGTGAAAGTGAAAGTGAACTACATTTATTTTCAAAAACACACTTGGTACGAATCAAAACAATCTGATACAAAATGGCGTTTTTCTCGCAAGTTACATACTGTGGGTTGGAATGTTTATGCATAATACGGTCCAAATAAAATAACAGAAAGTACAAGTTTGCTAACCGTGAAGGAAAACATCGTGAGAAAACCCGGGTATCTGAGATGTTTATATTCTTAAGGATGAAACACACCAACGCGGTGGCGGTGGCGGTATGGCGGTCCATGCGAAAGTCCATATAAATACTACTGCAGTTTATGTCATATGTTTAGAGCGAAATCGACATTGCCACCGCGTTAGTGTATGTCGTCCTTTAGCGCTTGTTACGTACAATACCCCAACTATCAAGTGGCAAAATCTCGGTTCTAACTACCAACAAAAATGTTTTGCGCATACAAAACATTTTATGTGTGTTTAATTTCAAGCAGGCACGCTTTGACGTACACCCACACACGTGAAAATATGCGCTTTCCATTGCTCGCACTGCAGTGATGAACAACGCTCGCAATTTTCACTAGGCACTGAAGTTTCAATTGGAGTTATGCTGCTGTTTTGCGAGGGTGCCGTGAGCATTCTTGTTCTGCCCATACACGCTGATTTTTGGGTGGTTTGAAGGCCGCGGTTATGTAACTAGTAATTAAAACGCCATCTATTTAGACTATTACTTTTAAAGCGCTGTTTTGAGTTGAGAAATCCTTTTTGAGAAACCAGCCAAGTGCGTGTAGGGCCACGCGCAATGTAGGGTTCCGTAGAAAGAGGGGTTATTTATCTGATTTACAGAACTAACAACGTAGTCAAAGTAATTTTCAATGGATTTTGCACAAAGATTTTTACTCGTGAACTTGTAAAGCCTACTTAGCCGTGATGGTTTTCCGTTAAGTTCATTACAAATGTAATTTTTTTCACGATTTTACAATCGAACGTTTAGCCGGGAGAGGGGTGGACGCTCTACTTCGACAAAAAATTTCACATTTAAAGCTTAATATTTCGAAAACAGAACCCTACATCGAAAAAGATGGATGGAGCGTTTAAAAACGTTTTTAACACATTATGGTGCAGGCGAGAATAAAAATGGGATCCCTAATTTAGGTGTATGGAGAGTAAACAGGAATAAAAATTTTTCGAGATTTTATTGTACCCCTCTTTAGCTCTCTATTACTTATTATCTCTGTGCTAAGCTGCGGACAGACAGACAGACAGACGCACGGTCATGGCCTAACTTATAAGGGTTCCTTGTCTGCTACGGAATGTTAAAAACATTTAAAATAGAAATAGAAATAGAAATAGAAAATGTTTATTTGTCTTCAATATAGTAAGGCACAATAATCACTTATACTATAAAGCAATGATGACAGTTTAGTGATTTGTAGTTGTTTAGTGACTCGCGACGCTCAAACATAGTTATCCATTAAACGGGTCTAATCACGATTATTAATTTTACCTAATAAATAATCGCGATTAGAATTTATTAGCGCCAATACAATATTTATGAGACACAAATAAAATCGTTATTTTATAAAAAACGTACTTTAAAAACTTTATTGACTTATCAGGATTGGGTCTATCTAAAAATTGCAGCTGTCTGTTAGGCATCATATTGGATTTGAATTATTAGGTTTCACACTTTTCATACCCACTAAAGGGAAAGTGAAAAATGTATTGAAATAGTTTGCCTGTAATATAATATCTCTACGTAAATTATAATATGGGCATAGGACTGTTTATTATTGATATTATATTATTATTATAATATTAAAAAAATAATGAATTTTGCAAATACTCTTCCGTGCAATTTATTTTCTCATCCAATGCGCACGTAGAGCCCGCACGGATTAAACGAACCGTATTTATGGTTGAAAGTCGCATGCGCCAGTTTAGAGGGCAATCCTGCTGCGGGCATTGAATTGGAAATACTGGTACGTCGTAAAGTGGCCTTTATTGACTTTAGCTCTGCCTTATGCGGTTTCAGAGCAGTATTTATCGGTTGAAAGCATTTTAAAAATATTCTTTTTTACCCTTTACAATATGTGATTGAATAAATGCAATTAAGAACAATACATGTTTTATGGGTTAGATAATAACATATCACTTATCGTATCACCTGCCAAGCGTGGCGATTATGGCAAAACCGTTCATGGTTAGAAAACCACGAGGGAGGCCTGTGTCTTGCAGTGGGCGTCAAATGCCTGATGATGATGATGATATCACTTAAAAACGGCTTCGCTGAATATGACCTAGGATCAGTTTGCGTATATGATAAAAAAAACAAAATAAGATTTTTAAACATTGGCATAACATAGCCACATATAGATATGTGTATGCAGATTTAAGCTTTTATTGATGATAACGTCGTTTATTTGTTTAAGCTGGATTATCTAAGAGAAATGGCACATCATTGGTTGTAACAGATGGTAATCTTAAATAAGTTGGCAGGGTTGTAGCTGTATTTATAGCTTAGCTTGGAAATAAATAAATAACATCCACACAATATCATCACTTGTCCCGGTCCTAAACTAGGATACCATGTGCTATGGTAACTAGGCAAGGGACATCACAAACATGCAAATACACCCAGACTGAGGCCATTTGTACAAATGTACTGGGGCCCCCAGTGGAAATTAATTTCACGACTATATAACAATAATCAAAAAACATTTTTAAATAAGTAAGAAATTTTATTTTGCTTCGGATCATTCGTAAAATTAATTAGATCAAATTGTCACTTTCCCAACTCCGAATTGTTTAAGTGCCCGTTAGTAAAGCTCAACGTTTGTAACTTTGGTAACGGACACTCAAATAATGGAAATCGAACTCACAACATTGTAAAATAAGAAACAAATTTTATTTTTCTTCTGATCATTCGTAAAATTATTTAGATCAAATTGTCACTTTCTCAACTCTGAATAATTTAAGTGTCCGTTAGCGAAATTCAACGTTTGTTACTGTTTGTAACTCACCGAAAATGTGAAACATAAAATTCTTAAGAATCTGTTAAGGGAGCGGAGTTGCGAGTAGCGCCTATAAAATATGAACGGTAGCATATAATATCGATGACAAAAACAGATGTCAAGCTCTTGTTCGGAATGTAGCTAACATCCTTAGTTCTGAAGATTTGTGATAGTTCCGTGCTACGTTTCATTTCATTTATATATGTCAGCAAAACGGCACATTTATATTGATCTTTTAAATTTAGTACTAACTGCGAGACTAACCCATGGCTTTTTTGTGTCATTATTTTACTTACTATATTTTTCTAATGGAAGCTGTAAGATCTCCAAATGTAAAAATAACATAAATAAAATAAAACGTACCCCTACTTCTTCGGATCATCATCATCATCAGCCATTTGATGCCCACTGCAGGACATAGGCCTCCATCATGGTTTATAACCATGAAGGGTTTTGCCGTAATCGTCACGCTTCGGATAATTTTGTTTTCATATCGGCTTTAAACATGAAGGTAGACAGACAGCGTTTGTAGGTAAAGACCGTGTAAAAGTTACTTTGGTCTCTACCTACCTCTTTTATGCATGTTTTTATGTATGTTGTTTTATGAAATCAGAAATCAATAATTTATTTCAACGTAAAGAATTTACATTCTGTTTGCTGAATGTCAATGTACTATGTTACTATGTTAGCCGCTGCCTTCGGGCCGTATTTGTAGTGGAGAAAAAGTAAGCGGGAAAAAAAAACTCCACTATGACCATCTTTTCTCAAATCATCTTAAACTTATACATCAAATCCTATATGATATGATTCCGTGATAGCCACTAATAACTTTAAAGGCCAAAATAACACTTTTTACAAAAGTAGGAAAAACAGTAATGCTGCGGCCAGACTCACGAACAGCACCCGTTCACGAGCATAACGCAGGGGTCAGCCATCACCAGTCTCAACCATTTTAGAGGGAGATAGGTGACCCAGCCACCACGCCACCATTCGAATGACCTTTAGCAAACCTGCAGATTAAGTTCTTGTCAGCTATAAAATGTGTGCTATAGTTATTAATGTGCAATCACGTCATCAGTACACGTTTTTAAAACTAAATAAATTATAATATTAATAATTAAATAACAGTGAAATCGCAGTGGAATTGGCTTACTACCAAGGGTTTATATCGTTCATATACTCGTCTATTCTATAATAGGCTTTTTTACATAGCGATTTTTTAATGAATGTTTTAAATTTATTTTCAGACAAGGATAGAACATGTTCTGGAATTCTGTTGTAAAAACGAACGCAATAGCCTACGAACGATGTATTTACCTTGGCTAAACGAAATTTAGAATAAGCAAGCTTATTTCTATTTCTAGTGTTTACGTTATGGACGTCCCTATTTAATTTGAACATTGTTATATTTTTACGGACATACATTATATTATCGAATATATATTGGCAAGCCAGTGTAAGAATTCCTATTTCTTTGAAACGCTCCCTTGGTAGGAGGATATCTTGTTTCCTTGGTTGATAAATGCAAAAAACGCAAATATTATATTGTGTGTAACCTCCAGTTTTTATTTTGTAATTTTAACGTTTTTCCAAATACTTTTAGATAATATTATAATATTTATTTGATTATTATCAGTTGTAACTCACCGAACATTTATTTGACTTATGTCATATATAATATATTAAATATTTTTTTAACTTTGCTTTAATCACAGGACAAATTGCTTACTTGATGAAGAGCCTATGTTTCGGCATCGCGCCACTCCCCTCTGGTTTTAATATGTTGCTGGTATTTATTTCGGTATTATATTATAATGTATAAATTTTTTATTCAGATACAAGTCATATTAAAATGTATGAAACTCGACTTCACCACTTCACCTTCTGTTTGATTTGTTTTCTGTGTCGAGCTCATAAAACTCCCAAGTTACGACTTGCCGAATGTAGTTTTATAGGTCAAGACTTTTGTACAACGTCGAATTTGAGACAGTCGATTTTTATTTTTTTCGGCACGATTCTTTTATTATTTGTAGACCGTATTCCTATGACGTAAATATCAAATTTTAATATCTCTCGATGTTGAAATCCGCTGAAGAAAAAAATGACATTAATTTCTGCTCTTTGATCTAAACCACCTAATTCTCAGATTAGAGAAAAAAAGTTCAAGACCTAATCAATATGTAATTTTTTTTAAACGCGAAAGTTTGAATGTAAAGGATGGATGTTTGTTACTCTTTTACGCAAAAACGGCTGAACGGATCCGGATGAAATTTTGCACAGAGATAGAGTACAGTCTAAATTAGAAGATGAAGAAGAAGAAGAAAGACATTTATTATATCAACAAGATACATCACAGAAACAAAATAAGCAGATAAGTAACATAATATGCACAACAACAGAAAGAAAACTAAATACACAACAGACAAAACGAATAACTAAAACAGGACCATAGATGTAGTCTGTGGTGTATCACATAGGCTACTTTTAAATACACATCAAAATTACCAAGCGAACGAAGTCGCGGGCAACAGCTAGTATAAGAATAAATCTATTGTTCTTCGCTAATGATCTGAAGGTTTATAGGCGGTTTCAAACTTAGACTGTATTCTGTCCTTATTACATAGTAGGATTAAACTCGGCTTTTGTCTGCGCTGCCTGAAGAGAACTCCATACGAATAATATTGTATCTACCAAATATACACAAAAAATTCATAAAAATCGGTGAAGCCGTTTTGGAGGAGTTCGATAACAAACACTTTCACACGAGATTTTTGTATAATAGATATAGATTTTTTTAACGACTGTATTTTTATGTAAAAATATACCATATTTTTTGTTAACACCACGTTAGCACAAACACACCATGGATCAGTGCACCGTAGGAATGGACTCTAATAACTATTCACTTAACTGATGGCCAGTTTCTGAATTGAGAATTTCGCTAAGTAAATACTTAAGTAACGTTCCGTCACGCTCTCTTCCGAGAAATTCGAAGAGACATTACTACAGTTAACTATTTACTTAGCGAAATTCACAATTCAGAAACTGGCTGTCATAGACGGATTTTAATTAGTAAACACTACTGTATTGGCGTAGGGCAAGATTAAAAATAATATTGACAAAGAAGACTGTTTGTCAGAATTGTGACGTTAATTGGTGATAGAAATAAATAAAAAATAAATAAATGACATTACAATATTGTTTATGTTACTTGTTATGCCTTCTTTTCTTGTGATGTGTTAATTTGCACCAATAAATGTCTTTCTTTCTTTCTAATGTAAATACTACCGTTATGAGCTGCCAGATTTTAGTAACTACTCGTGACAGTTGACGAAGCTAACCGAACGAAATCGAATTTTGCTTCCAGAATACCCCGACTTAGTGTAGCGACACACCTGCGGAACGTACCGCGCCGAACGTTCGGCGGCTGAACTTGCAGTCGTAACGTTCCGTTGGTATGACAAACCAAACTCTCAGAACGCTGCGTCTTGTTCAGCGCGCTACGCGACGGAACGTTACATGGTGTCGTCGTCGTCAGTCGGTTTCGGTACATGCTCTTCGCTTGCCTCCGCGCGGCGAGAAGCACACCGAACGTTCAACTACGCGCGCCAAACATTCGGTCGCGTATCGTGTCGCATGATGTGTCGTTTGCTATGCAAAATACACTGGATGCGTATTAGCGGACATAATCGCCCGAAGGAAGGTTCGGCGCTACGCCGAACGTGACGTAATTTCGTCTGATGTGTCATAGGGGAATTGAAAAACACTGCGAGCGTATTCAACCGAACGTTCAACGCCGTACGTTACGCTGGTGTGTCGCTACACTTAGAGTCGGCTGCCTTGTTGGTCTAGCGGTATTACGTCTGATTACCATGCCGGAGGTCGTGGCTTCAATTCCTACTGGTGGCCACCCTAAATTTGCACAAATGACCTTGTCTGAGTGTATTTCCATGTTTGTGATGTCCTTGCCTGGTTACCGTAGCACAAGGTATCCTAGTTTCGAACCAGGGCAAGTGAATGATTTACTTATTTAATAATACGAGTTTCGGCACTTGAGACATCCCATTTATGAGCCATCCTAAAGCCACCCTAATATAATAACCGGTTTCACATTGCACAATAGGCTGTAACTGCATGACATCGATAGATTAGTATTCATACAACGGTCAAATAGCGTTCCCACAACGGCCTTAGAAAATGTATGAAATTATCAGTTTGAAGATGTGTAGGTAGTAACGGCTAACATCCAAAGTGAAACTGGTCATTTTTAGCATCCTGCTTGCACTAAATCAACTAGAAAATAGCCGCTTTTAGTTCAATAACTATCTTATTGTAGCTGTTATTGGTTTGCACATCGTTTTACCAAACTCTAGTGCACTAATCAACCTTGTGACAGTACACAATACAAGGCCTTTCACGGACAGATTTCCTGACGAGACAATGCTATCAACTTACGAGTATATGCTTAACACGTTCGATAAACTTAGTAGTTCATGCTGCTCACGCCGGCCTCACATTCGGGAGGTTGTGGGTTCGAATCCCGGCACGTAGCAATGAGTTTGTTTTCTAAGTCACGTACATTTGTGAAGTTGTAGTAGCAATACCATTGGCTACCTGTGAAAGAAAACATCGTGAGGAAACTTGAGTGTCCGAGGTGTTCGCATACTGCCAATCTGCGGTGGGTACGCGTGGTAATTAACCCTATACTCTCTCTCTCTGAGAGAAGGCATGTGCTCGCAGTGGGACGTATAGGCTTCATAAAAAAATGCTGTCCATACAGAGTGTAACAAAATTCCCTTATATCCGAAAATGGGGGGTCCTACTCGTCATTACATTAAATTATGAGGATAACTTTGAAATCGCGAAAACATCTAATGTTTTTATACAATCTCGTGTTCACAGTGTTTGCTATCGAACTCCTTTGAAACGGCTTCACCGATTTTTATAACATTTTGTGTGTATATTTGGTGGGTTTGAGAATAGGTTGTAGGCTTATTAATATGGCAAAACAACGTTTGCCGGGTCAGCTAGTATGTATATAAGGTTCACTTTCGACTTACCGTTTACGTCTCATGTTAAGTGTTTCGTAAGTAATAAAGTGTCATCCCAACAAAAACATTTTCATGTAAAATGTTGCCAAGACGAGACCATATAACTCTCAATATCAAAAACTTATCATATCTCGTGTAGACCCAAGCTTCTAAATCTACATGCCCTAACTCTACAAACCCTAACTTCATAATGCCCTAACTCTACAATAGATAGTCCTATGGTCACACATGTAATTTTTGCCAGTAATCGATTTGACTATTCGACAATTCGATTATTGGCAACAATTACATGTGTGCTTGGACTAGGTTAACAATAAAACCTGTAGATAGCGTCTCAAACGTCCTAATGGCTAAAATAGATAATAAAAGACCTAAATGTATGATAGTGTTTTAATAATAGCAAAAGATAATTTTAAAAAAAATCTCAGATAAGTAGCTATAATTAATGATTAAGTTCTCTGCATCGTCATACGTCATGGTTTGAAAAATGTAATGAAACTAGAGTCGGTTTTCAGTTAAGCCTATCATAGAGAAAAGAAGACCAATGACTGCGAATGATATTTGTGTAAATAAATATTTCCGAATAATATTATTCGAATAAAATCCTTCTCATAACAAAATTTCTCAATTACACCGAATACCCGTCTCTAACTTATTTCTTGTCTCCGCGTTTATAGCGGAATTAATTGCTTTTAGTAATAAGGCCGCCATTTCGGTGTAAAATAAAGAAAATTTCAGTACTTCTTAGGCGAATTCGTGTTCTAGTGAAGCACTGTACGATTTTACGTGGTTTATGTATAGTGCTGTTAATAAATAATGGCCCAACAGTTAGAAGTTCAGATGATTGCTATAAGAAGTAGGTAAAGAATAGGAAAGGTCGGAAAGCCGAAACTTTCAGGACAGCTCTTTGAGTAGGTTCCACTGGGAATAGTAAAACTGTGTGGCGGGAGCAAGCAAGTGTTTTCTCCTGCATAAAGGCAACATACAAATACTCGTTCATATTTTCTTCGACCAATAATTTTGTTAAAATTTGTTTTGATACAAGCCTATATTGGGGAGAAACCTATCTTAGAAGAAACGCATTAACCCAAAAGGTAACTCGATACAAAAAAACGGGTCAATTGCGAGTCGGGCTCGTGCAAGAAGGGCTCCGTCATCATCATCATCAGCCATTTGACGCCTACAGCAGGACATAGGCCTCCTTCGTGGTTTTCATAACTATGAGGGGTTTTGCCATAATCGCCACGCTGCCCGTCTCCTGGTAATTGATTTCCTTAGTCGCCTTCTACGACATCCACGGTAGGGAAATCCTAGTAGGGTCCCGTTTGGCACTCTTCGGGTACGGAACGTGTGTTCAAAAGTTCAGATAGCGACAGGTCGCGTGGAATGTGTATTTTTGACAGTTCAAACTATGGAATTGTAAAAATCCACCCCTATCTTAGAAGAAAAACACTAACCCAGAAAACAACTCGATATAAAAGATACGGGGCCTTAGACAGGTGATTTCCTTGACCAATCATTTCGTGTGGACGTTATTATGCTTTGGCCTCTTGCAACTAAGTAATGAAATGATTTATACAGCGTCCAGTGGCACCTTTACTCACACTAGATCGGTGAAGGGACCACTCGGACGCTGCAGTGCCTGGGACATTGTTTTTTTTAGAGGCAGTACGCTTGCCCAGCACCTATAGCATCCTGGCAGCTTAGTTGGCCTCGCCCACAGGAAAGACAAGTCAATACGCGCGGAGCTAACCAAGCCGCGGGTTTCCTCACGATGTTTTCCTTCACCGTTAGCGTTAGTTATTATTACTACTGTACAAAACTCCTAATTCGCCCCGTACCTGCGCCTTAACTTTGCTATGTGTTACAATGACCGTAAAAATAAGAAGAAAGAGAAGAAATACATTTATTATCGCCACACAGACAAGGCATAAACAAGAAATAGAAAACTAACAAAAATAAAAACAACAAGAAAGGGACACAGGGGCAATGTACAAAGGGGCTATGTCCATGCGGCGGTAAAACGGCCTCAGTCTCAGTATTTACATAAGCAGCCTATGTACATCCCACTGTAGGACACAGGCCTTCTCTCAGAGAGAGAGTATGAGCTTAATCACCACGCGTGCCCACCGCGGATTGGCGATTTCAAGCGCTGAGGTATGTGAATAGCTCTGACACTCTAGTTTCCTCACAATGTTTTCCTTCACCGTTAGCGAGTGGTATTTGCTACTATAACTTCACAAGTGTACATTATGTAACTTAGAAAAAAAGTCATAGCTACATGCCCGCACTGGGAATCGAACCTGGGTCTCTCGCTTCCGAGTCCAGAGTCTACCCACTAGGCTACCACCGCTCGGTATTTGCTACAGGTTCCTTAACGACAGCACTGATTTTCTGCCAGGGCCTGAAATAAATACACACGTCCTTATAAAGAGGTACGGTTTCGTTTAAAGTTCGTAAAGCCTGTACACAAAGAAACTAAACACCCGTAAAAAGAAAATCAATATAAAGACGTTGCTCAAGGTAACCTACGTTAGCGTTCTATGCGTACACCTATAGATCCGAAAATAAACCATAAATTACATAGGTATCGGCATGGGGTGGCATGTCGTCTATCACACTAGTACAGTAGCAGACAAAACGGTTTCTTGTAAGAAATGACGCGAAGAAAATTTTCCACTTTCGCACCACGAGCACTTTCCAAGAAACATTTAGACGGTGATTTGAAAAAAAAAAGTGTGTGTGTTGTGTTGTTGAAGCCTTTTTTAAATTCTTTTTCTGTTTACTGGAAAATAGAATTAATTTATTGTCACTTCCTTATGCGTTATGTCATCTCACGCTGGATAGTGTTTCCGTTGACGTTTTGTTTTCCTGTAGATAAAAGATGACACAATACACGGTGTTGATAAATAATTTATTTCTATAAAGACCTATAATTCACAAAAAAAAGAAAAAAAACAATTTATACTTACATTATTTCAGATATCAGCAAAAACTCTGAGCGAAAAAAGTTTTTGACAGGATAAGATACTCTTTTTCAGCTTAAGCTAAATTAAGACGAGGCCAAAGATTTTGCGTGTTTACCAGAGGTACTAAAACACCCCTACCATCTTTAGATACGTATCCGCAACGTCATTCAGGTGCGGGTGAATAACGGGAAAAATCGTACTGCAAGCGCACGAGCTTCATTTCATTTTAATTAATTGATACATTGATAAAACAATGAATGCACGAAACGAATTGATTAATTCGGTCATTCGTTCATTTATTCATTCACTCACACAGTGACTCATTCATACAAAAAATGTGAAAATTCTACCGCACGCTATGTAACCGCTAGTATGCTTTAGATCCAGGTGTAGCATCACCAGACTCACCAGACATCACGCCGGAACACGGCGAATCCCTAGATGTCCCTTGGTTTAGTGGGTAACTACTAGCCACGGCCTAGGGTTACGACCAGAAAACAGATCTATCGAGATCTTCTTGTATTCGTATGAATCCCACCACTATCCACATCACCAAAGGCCAGCTGGAAGTAAATACTTATTAGCATTAAATTCGTCTATGTACAAATGTTTTATTAGGCAATAAAGAATTTTCAAACAATCAATACCACTCGCTAACGGTTAAGGAAAAGAGTGCCTGCAATGGTAGCACACCTCAGCGCTTGAAATTGCCAATCTGCGATAGCATAAGCAGCCTGTATACGTCCCACTGTAGGGCACAGGCCTTCTCTCAGAGAGAGAGTATGGGCTTAATCACCACGCGTGCCCACCGCCAATTGGCGATTTCAATCGCTGAGGTATGTGAATAGCTCAAAAACCCAGGTTTCCTCACGATGTTTTCCTTCACCGTTAGCGTGTGGTATTGCTACTATAACTTCACAAATGTACATAACTTAGAAAGAAAAGTCATAGGTACATGCCCGCACTGGGAATCGAACCTGGGTCTCCCGCTTCCGAGTCCAATGTTCTACCCACTAGGCTACCACCGCTACTCTGCGATAGCACAGATTTTAAATTTATGTCATTGTGGGTGGTGAGGTAAAATTGTTTATCTACACTAATGTTGTAACATTCTACTTATGTTTTCAATACTTGACTTATAATTACTACTGAGCGCAGACAACAAAACACTCAATATAAGCAATTTCACATGATGGTATAATATTCACATCGATATCGTAAAATCTCATTATAACATCAATAAAACGCGACCAACTTGATTGCAGGGCCAATCAGGTTGGTCCCGTTTTATTGAAGCGCGCAGCTGCGCTCTCATTGGTTAAATTTTAATGGCGGCAAAATCACTGTGATTATACACGTACGCGTGAATTTAATTTTTAATTGCATTAGTGAAGATAAAGTAGTGTATGCAACTGCATATAACACGGGTATTAAAACACTCGTTACTATTATGAAACTCGCTGCGCTCGTTTCATAAACTCACACTCGTGTTTTAATACCCTTCATTATATGACAGTTGCATAAACTACTAATAAAATTTACATTTTGTACTGTCTAGCATGGCGAAACCGTCGTCTATGTCCAAGCGTACAGGAGGATTGCCATCATAAATCAACCATTGTTGGCAGCGACAAAAGAAGTCATTTTTGGTGGGAAAGTGGCTCATTCAGCCGTCGCCCTATATTTGCCAAGAGTATAATGGGCAGTTTTGTATGCGAAGGTCAGATTTTGACGCACAAAGAGAGCCCTTGCGAGAATTTTCCTCGTTTTGAAAATTTTTAATTATTTATTTCGTCGGTCGCGTCTTTGTACGGATGTTGCTTGTAATTTTTTTGGGTCGCGTTATGAAATTGTGCATGGAGGTAAGAAAGATATCGTGAACCCCAATTGTTGTGTATAAAATAAAAAATAAATAAATAATCCAACAAAAAGAAAAGGTAAAAATACATACACACACTCACACATAAAGTCAGTCACTCAAACCGCCCCGAGACATTACCGACCCAAAGGTTCCCAAAACGCTGGCGGTAATACCGCACTGCACAGCAAGAAAGATTCTCTGCATCAAATACACTCTAGAGCCAAGCCACGGCTCCTCAGACAATACATAAATGTGAAAACAAGCATCGAACTAAATCTTATCAAATTTAAAGCAAGGTCTTTTGTCTGCTCCACTACAGCTCAATTTTCTTTTTTTGTTTTACGGCTACCTTTCTCAAAGCTTAAAGACAAGAGTCCTGCCAGTTATAACCTAGGGACCCGAAATGTAGACACTGATGGTAGAACTAGTCCATCAATTCAAAATTGTTTAGCGTGCTATGGAATGGGATAAGCTCGGAGTTTATTTGATTTATAAATGACACTATTCGCTAAAGAACAAACAAAGATTACCAAAAGAGATTAGGTTAAAGAGGCAGTAGGCTGGTCAGATCTGCCGAAGCATCAATATTTGATGAGCAACGAAGGTTTTTGAAAGAAGATTACGCACTGGAAGGAAAGCATGAGAATAGCGTAGTACAGAATAAAGTGGTGTATTTTGGGTGGGGCCTATGCCCAGCAGTAGACGAATGGAATAAGAGATTTATAGTTTAACACTATCTCTGGGGAGTTTATTAGAATTTGAAGTAATAAGTTTCTATATAGCCACACTTTTTTTTTATGCAAATATGCTACACCAGTCCGGACTTGGCCCCCGTGGTGGAGTATGGCCTATACCTTCCTCAGGGAAGAGACCCGTGCCCCTCGGAGGGGACATAATGGGTTGATGATGAAATATGCTAGCAGATGTGCATCTTACGTTCTTGATAAGGTTAAACATGAGCGGCTTACTGAGGAGGCAGCATAAATTCGACCAACTTCGCAAAATCTGAGCTGAACACTGATTAATGTACTGACTAACCAGAAACGCCCGCCGAATCTGCCGCGTCGGAATAAGGAGGATGTGATTAAATGATTTGGCGGAATTTCGTGGCTAGCGGATAGCCGTTGGTAATTATCTTGAAGATACCTAAATATTCGTTCGCGTTTGTAGCTTAATTGCTTTGTAAATTAAATAACAAGACAGTAACATTTACTGGTCTTGCTCAAAAACAAGGATGCCCTGTAATATGGTAACCAGAGAAGGACATCCCATATATAAACAACACTCACCCATTTGACATATTATGTGTACGGCAGCCCTGAGTGGGAACCAAAGCTTTTACAGAGATAACATGTACATGTTACTAGTTATTTAATGTCCTGTTCAATGTTTCATCATCATCATCAGCCATTTGACGCCCACTGCAGGACATAGGCCTCCTTCGTGGTTTTCATAACCATGAGGGGTGTTGCCATAATCGCCACGCTTGGCAGGCGGGTTGGCGATCGCAGTATGCGGTTGGAATCTCAGGAAGACGCTGCTGCCCGTCTCTTGGTAATCGATGTTTAAGTCTAAATTAAACCTCAAAATCTAAAAACGGTAATATTCTCAAATTACCATCACCATTATAATATTATATTTCTAAGTAAATTCTGTATACTGCCTAAAATGTCTTACTTTTCATAGAAGTAGATTCTAAAACTTGCGGTGTATACCTTTAATTGACATAATCGCTAGGTCTTGGTCACGTTTGCTATTAAGCTTTACCATGTTTGCGTGCTTGATGTAGGTGTACCTAATGGGTGCGCCAAAGTTGACCGAAGATTCCTACCTCGATTATTGTAACTCCGAAATTTTTGTTACTACAATTTTTCATCCTAACAATCACTATTAATAACTACTCTGTTCCGAATGTTATTAATTCCGAATCATCCAACTTCATAATGTCGGTAACAATAAACATCTATTGTACTACTATTTGTTTTCCGATATTTTCTCAAAATAACTGTTTTTTACACTATTATTCGAAATCATATATTTGTTAGTAGAATTGTTTTTATTCTAAAATCACCGAGATCGACATCAGGGCAGTAGGTAGGTTAGGTTAGGTTAGAACATGTAAAAACAACAAAAAAATAATGTTTTCAGAACGAAACCTTCCTACCTATAAGTCAGAATAGGATACTATTAGATCAATGACGCTACGGAAATTAACATCTGGGCAGTAGATAGGTTAGGTTAGGTTAGAACATGTAAAACCACAAAAAAACACTATTTTGGAATTAAATATACCAACCAAAAGTCAAATTATGGTACTGTTAGGTCAGTGTTCCTACCGAAATCAACATCTGGGCAGTAGGTAGGTTAGGTTAGGTTAGAACATGTAAAAACTACAAAAAAACACTACTTTGGAACTAAACATACCAACCAAAAGTCAAATTATGGTACTTTTTGGTCAGTGTTGCTACCGAAATAGACATCTGGGCAAAACAACTGAACAAAGATATCAAAGTCTGTAAATACATACCTTTTCTTTTAACGCATCCGGTTCATGATTATGTTCTTGTTGCGGTCCATGCAGTAATTTATACTTATTGACATTCTTATCAAAAGTTGTAATTAATCTCGACTTGCACTTATACTTTGCATTGCTTCTTAATTCACACGCCCAGTATTGTTTATCGTCCGTCACTTTGTTTTTATGAAAAACATGTTTATGAATGACAACATTCTGCTTAGCGTTTGTGGACTATGAGAAAGCCTTCGATTCGATCGAGACATGGGCAGTGCTCGAGTCTCTCCAGCGTTGCCGTATTGACTATCGGTATATCGAGGTGCTGAAGTGCTTGTACAACAGCGCCACCATGTCGGTCCGAGTACAGGAGCAGAATTCGGAGGCAATTCCATTGAGAAGAGGCGTGAGACAGAGAGACGTTATCTCTCCGAAACTATTCACGAACGCACTGGAAGATGCCTTCAAGCTTCTGGAATGGCAGGGACGCGGCATCAATATCAATGGCGAGTACATCACGCACCTTCGATTTGCCGACGATATAGTCATGGCAGAAACGATGGAAGACCTCGGCATAATGCTCGACGACCTCGGTCGAGTTTCCCAACGTGTGGGCCTTAAAATGAACATGGACAAAACGAAGGTCATGTCGAACGCTCGTGTTGTGCCCACCCCAATAACATTGGGGAACACGACTCTCGAAGTTGTAGACGAATACGTCTACTTAGGACAAACAATCCAACTAGGCCGGTCTAACTTCGTGAAAGAGGTCAATCGTCGAATCCAACTCGGCTGGGCAGCTTTCGGGAAACTTAGAAAAGTCTTTTCGTCTAATATACCTCAATCGCTCAAGACAAAATTATACAACCAGTGTGTGTTACCAGTGATGACTTATGGCACTGAAACGTGGTCTCTCACTATGGGCCTCATAAGAAGGCTCAAGGTCACGCAACGAGGTATGGAAAGGGCTATGCTCGGAATTTCTCTACGAGATCGAATCAGAAATGATGAGATCCGTAGACGAACGAAAGTCGTCGACATAGCCCAGCGGATTAGTAAGTTGAAGTGGCAGTGGGCGGGGCACATAGCACGCAGAGCTGATGGCCGATGGGGCCGAAAAGTTCTCGAATGGAGACCACATATCGGCAAGCGCAGCGTGGGACGACCAGCCACAAGATGGACAGGTGACGTCATTCAAGTGGCAGGAAGACGCTGGATGCAGGCCGCTTCCAACCGGTCTTTTTGGAAATCCATGGAGGAGGCCTATGTCCAGCAGTGGACTTCTTGTGGCTGAATGATGATGATGATAATGAATGACAACATTATGGTAAAAAACACTTAGGAGTTTAGATTAGTTTAGTAGTAATATTAGTAATAAAAAAAATCGGAAACCAGAGTGTTATGATCTTCGTCGGTAGTACTAGAAATTGTATGAACGAAAAAATTAGGAACCAAAATTTTCGGAAGAGTGATCATTCGGAGTACAAATCGTTAGTAAGACCATTTTCGGAATTTAGACTTTAGTTGAGCCAATATGGACCCGTACCTAATAAATAAAATGAAAAAAAAAAACCTTTCCGTGTGTAATAAAGTATAATAATAGTGGAATAACCTTATGTCTCCTTACTTGGTAATACAAGGCACTCTATTCGTAGGTTTGAGAAACTGGTAGATAGTTTTGACTCCGGTATATTTGATCGCGTTTATGATTCAGCCCTTAGCGGCCCGATAGACGAGCGCGCTGGTCTGCTGTCGGACAATGTCGCTTAGTCGGCGGAGGGTCCGTGGATGCGGATGGCAAAGGACCGCGAGAGAAGGTATTTGGGGGAAAAGGCCCATACCCATCAGTGGGCAGCGGTGGTCTGATAATGATGATGACTCAGCCTTAACTCTGAGGTGATACTCGTCGGTCGTCACCTTAAAAGAAAATTTGTCCCAGTAATGCTGACTACAGTCGACAGGCCTTTTGTAACCCAGAAATGGCTTCAACGCCAAGTCCAACAGTTAATAGCAATCACAAAGTTAGCGTTCGCCGAAAGACAAACAGGCGAAGTTTTCGTATGAAAATCTTGATCAGTTTTAATTCAATTTGTTCAGAATACCCGGTAATTTTGCGGGATATTACAATTGAGGTTAGAACTTCCGAGTTATCTAAGAACAAATTGGACATTGTGAATGTCTTATCAAATTACATTGTAAATTAACATTGTCCGAGTGTTTCACCTATTTGCAGTCGGCTCGCGTGGTGATTAATGTGGCTCAAGGAGCAATTCCCGTACAAACGTAGTTTGGTTTTTATTAATAAACGACAGCGATCGCAGTGAAACTTTATCAACACGTTCAGAGGACACAAACAGAGGTTTGATTGTACTTTGAATTATAAATGAACTTGTTAAAAAGAAATTATAGCCTTTTAGACAGTGTCTATGAAAAGTCTCATGAGGCCCTAAATTGTTTTTTATTCTGTTATTCTCAGTTGTCACCTCGATTTGTGTCCTCTAAATATATTGGTAAAGTTTCATTGAGATCCTGCGTGTCGTTTCTGAATTAAAACCAAACTACGTTTGTATGGGAATTGCTCTCTCTCTTTCTCTCTCTGAGAGATGATCTGCGCCTTGAACTACGTATACAGGATGTAACAAAATACACTTATTCGAAGAGGCGTGGCTCCACTCGTCAGTACAAACTAATTTATCTATGGTGATAACTAAGGGTCTAGACCACGTTTAGACAGACGGGATTCCAACTGCATTTTTTTATGTATGTTGTTATGACACGCGTGCTAATTAAGCCCGTACTCTCTCTCTCTCTCTCTCTCTCTGAGAGAAGGCCTGTGCCCTGTAGGCTTGTTGAGTTAAAGAAAGACCGGCCAAGTGTTATTCAAATTCTTCATTTGGATAAGTAATTGCGTACTGAATTTTCTTGAGCTCTGTTTGCTTTTGCGGTCTTTAGATTCCTCATATCACCGACTCTCACCGTCGGCCAACTTATTGTAGGTCTTCTTATCACTGTCGTGCAAAACTGAAACGTGTCATGCGAACGTAAAACTGGTGCAACTTTGTTTGATTATTTGGATAAAAACCAAAACAAACCGTTTAACCTTAATCCGGCCACAGTAATGACTTTGTTTCTAGTTACAAGTACTCTATATATTTGAGACTACAGCAAAAAATCTAAATAATTAAATAATAGAAAACCCGACCGCTGAGCAGTAACTACTAAGCAAGCGGTACCAATGAGTTACAATGTGGTATTTAGGTTTTTGGCAATTTTTTATTTCAGTGTATTATTTTTGTCTTTTTAGTGTATTCATTTTTATTTTATGAGTGATGAGTAGCACTTAAGAGTACCACGATTAGATGGCGCTAATAAAGGAACTTCTTACAAATCACATCGGGATTTTCATGTAGTGCGATTTTTTGTCAGATTTATGCTAATTTCACTGTCGTTGACACCAGAGCTTATGACACCAATTATGAGTAATTGAATATAGCCTATGACACTTGCGCAGGGATGACGAATCGATTGAGGCCTTATTTGTCAAAATCTGACGCTTGGTTAAGCAGTTACGTGGGAAGATAGAATTGGACACACTTACACACATACTAACGAGTCGACCACATTAACCTCCTTTTTGGCTTTACCGCAGTCAGGTAAGAAATAACAAAACGAATTACGCTTTTTTATTTTAATGGAGGCTGGCTGGGCTTGACAAATGGGCCGCACTGTGTGGGCCATTTGTTTTGTTCGGTACCTACGCGATTCCTCTCATGATTAAACGTTTTGCTTTTAATTCCTGACAAGTTTAGGATTGGTATTCTAGTTGGTTATTGATAGATTCAGGAAGCTGAAATAAATGCACGAAGTTGAACTGTCATGAACTTGATGAGGTGGAAGTTTGATTTTGTTTTAAAAGTCACAATATAATCACTTGTTGGATTAGACTGAAACTGGACTGATTGAAACTGGAGTTGGCAACACTGGTTTTCTCAGTGTTTATTAGTTTTATTCATTCTTGCTTGCGCTGGGAGCGGAAGGGGGGTGGGGGTTAGGGGTTCGCTGTCATCTAGAAACTTTAACAGGGGTACGTGGAGCCATAAGTTTGAGAAACCCTGAGCTAGACCAAAGAAGCAGTTAATCTTCTTAAGATGAAGTATTAGCAACCAGATCCTTCATTTCATTAACTCCACTATGCGAGATGCAAAAACATGATTGATGGACTTTTATAATAGAGAAAAGAATATCGCGCAAACCTCTTTTTATTCAGAGATTCTCATCTTTGGTATATGATCATCATATTAGATCATAATTATAGTCTGCTTTATAGGCAAAAACAATACGCGCAAAAATAATGTCAAAACAACGCCATCTGTTATCCATGGGTGAAACTGGGGATAGGCCGGTTTTGCATAAAAATTTATTATGTTTTAAATAAATTGTAATAGATAAGTACGAATATGAAAAATTGTGGGTTAGGCCACTTTTGCGCTGACGGCCTCTTATATCTATATTTTATACATATTAAGTATATTTTATTATTTTCAACATCATCATGATTAGGTACATTACTTTTCTACGTTTATTAGACTATTATTTAGTTTTTAAATATTTTGCAATTTTTAGATTTTGAAGTTATACACAGAAAATGGATGTAGTAACTACTATTGAAAAATCAATATTGCTTTGGTTTGCATATATGGATGGGGATGCAGGGAGAAAGATTGACGGAGGAATGGAGTGAATTGAGTGGAAGGGACGTCCCAGGCGGACATTACCTCGACCCAATAGGGGATGTATTAGCAAAGGGCGAGTTAACCAACATTCAAAACTAAAATGTGTGCATGCAGCTACTAGTTTAGTTCTAGCGCTTCTAGTTAGACCCGAGATTTCCGCACTTAGCCTCATAGTTGGGCCATTGTACGTAGCAAGCGTTAAGGTATGAAAATACCTCGGTTACTAGGATATCCTCACGATGTATTGCTACATACTGCGTGTGGCGCCGGATTAAGAATAGCGTCACTCCATTTCCTTCCGTGGATGTCGTAGAAGGCGACTAAAGAAATAAATTGCCAGGAGACGGGCAGCAGCGTCTTACTGAGATTCCAACCGCAAACTGCGATCGCCAACCAGCCTGCCAAGCGTGGCGATTGTGGCAAAATCCCTCATGATTATGAAAACCAACCATGAGGAAGGCCTGTGTCCTATAGTGGGTGTTAAATGGCTGATGATGATGATTGCTACATAGAACGTCGGTGGCCCAACGCCTAGGGTGGTTGCGTCTCATCCAGGAAGCGCCGGTCAGAGCCCCGCCACGTACTAATGTGTTTTTGAATTCATATGTACCACGCTCTTACTGTGAAGGAAAGGAAACCTGCGAGGAAATTCAAAGATTGTGTGTGAAGTCGACCAAAACGCCTAGGCCAGCGCGGTGAGCCTATTCACCCTAGTTCAGGGTAGGCTCGTGACTCTCGGTGAGGCCGTATATAAGCTGATAACTATACAACAAACGTGATTTTTTGCTCGATATTAAAAACGGCAACAGGTAGACGCTTGAAATATTCAAATGTTGTATAAAATAAGAATCGCTCGTAGCCCCGGCTGCCTGAGTGATCTTAAACGATCACGAAGGTTAAGCAACACAGGGCGCGTTCAGTGCATGGATGGGTCGCCGTCTATGCCTAACGCTAGTGGCATTTTTCCAAGCGGTTCCGTGCTTCGCAAGGCACGTTAAGCTATTGGTGCCGGCTGCCGTCGATAGATCGCAGTCGTTAAGCCAAGTCAGAGGCCTTAGGGCGGCTTGACAACTTCTGACAGTAGACGAGCCACTAGTCTACAAGCCTCCACCAATCCGGACTTGGCTCCCGTGGTGGAGTATGGCCTATACCTTCCTCAGGGAAGAGACCCGTGCCCCTCGGTGGGGACATAATGGGTTGATGATGTGATGATAGAATAAGATAATGGTACGGAACCTTTCGTAAGCGCGTCCGACTCGCACTTGGCCGGTTTTTTAGTGTTCCGTAGCCAACAAGTTACCCTTATAGTTTCGCCATGTCCGTCCGTCTGTCTGTCTGTCTATCCGCAGTGTAGCTCAGAGACGATTAGTACCAGAAAGCTGAAATTTGGCGTAGACGTACACATTAATCACGCCAACAAAGCAGTAATGTCCAAAGCAGTATGTAATGTCCTGTTAAAAGTCTTGTGTGCAATAAAGTATAATAATAATAATAATAAAATAAAATCTTAAAAACATTTATAAAAAAGAGTTAATTGGGTAATTTATTTATTTATCCATAATAAAACATGAAACCCCACATTTACATCAGTTTACCAAACTGCTAATGCAGTTTATCGTCAAGGAAGTAAATTTATTTTTATTTTAAATTACGATTTTTTTTTTCTCATGTATCCCATACTCAGAGTGATCCCATAGTTTCGTTTAAAAATATTGTGGTTGTAGGAAAACAATTTTTTGATGAGAGTGGTGTCTCCTCTTCCTCTCCTTGCTAAACAGCAGTTTCTAAAAACGTGAAAAAATTAAAAGCAGCATCACATTATTATAACGAACTTAAAAGGAAAAATATCATGGCTAAGGCGACCAACTTGGGAAGAGAAACTTCGTGCAAATTCCATTAAAAATTTCTTATGTGAAGTTGTTAGTTCTGTAACGCAGGACATCCCTCCTTCTGTGGAACCCTACACTGCGCGTGGCCTGAAATTATAAGTTGCCTGCAAACACACGGATGTACTGACACTCAATGTCATCATATAGAAATAATCGAGAAACGTATACGACCTCGTGGCGCAGCGGTAGTGCATCTGCATACCATGCGAGAGGTCCCGGGTTCGAATCCCGGCTGGGGACAAAAAAAAATTTAGCAGTGCATATTAGCCCGAGACAAATCGATCTCACCAAATCGAACCTAAGGCCTGGCTTACATTACTAAAAAGCGATTGCTTAAGTATTAGTTGAGCTAAACCGGGGAGTGCATCATTCATCAGTACCTTTCGAGTAGACGTTCACACTTCTTCCTGTACTTTGCTATTACCACGTCGCAATTTGGCTATTCCTACTGCAGTGAAAAACTGCACTAGGTTTTCTCATCAACTTATCCACAAAATAAGCGGCTTCAACCAGTGCACCCTGACAGTTATGACCTACGGACCTGAAACGCAGATACTCGTTGATAATACGTGGAACTCCACTGATTGTAAGACACTTGGAGTCTCTTTAATACATCATATGATCAATGGTCAATGAGAAAAGTAGCGGAATATTTAAGATGATAGAGATTGACAGTTAATTTATGAAGAAGTTAAAGTTATAGTGTGCTGGTCACATCTGCCCTAGAACCGTGAGCCGATAGTAATATGGTTCTCGATTGGAAACCACGAACTCGCCAAAGCGGCTAAGGACGCCCACCAGCGGAAGAGGGACGATCAGAGGCAGATTGGTGGCAGAAGCTAAATGAGAATGGCTGGGGACAGAAAGAAATTATATTCTTTGAGGGAAACTCAATGAATATCGTTTCATTCTCTCTTCTGCCGTCTTATGTCCAGCAGCGAACGGATACGGGTTTATTGATAATGATATTACTATACTAAATGAGGAGTGAGTTTTGAGCCGTACGGAGGTTGAGCGAGGCGCGGGAGGGACGGCACTAAGTCCGAATTAAAAACGATTCCATATTCGGATTAATTGAACGGCGAGTAGGCTACTACCTCTGAACATCTGAAGCATGAACATTTCACTATTCTGATACTAAAACATCACTAATCAGCTCTCTCTTCGTTCTTCTTCTCGTGACATTTTTCTTCACGTAGGTCAGGTTGACACTTGACTCCAATCACGCCTGATAGTAAACGAAGACGGGTCTAAGATGTTACGTGTTTACCTGTTATTCGCGAGCTATCCTTAGTTATATAAATTGTATGACTGATAATAACGCTGTCGATCAGCTATGGTTTCACTTATTCATGAATACGTAATTAGAGATTTATTTACTCGTTTATCCAGTGACTTGGTGCAAGTCGCCCTTCGTAATGTAAGCCGGGCCGAGCGGTCGGTAAAAAAGAAAAACGACGCGCGTCACGTCCCGTCCCCCATTATAACTAATTGATGGTGTAAGTTAGTAGAACTTTCACCATTACGCGATAGGACTTCTTGAGACCGACTTGCTCGCTGCTATTAGAGATAAACCAGGCTGAGATGACACACGGCACGATGTGTTAATCTCTCGATTAGGGGTCAAAGTAGCTGGCAAGATATACGCTTTGAAGTGTGAAATCTATTAAAGTAGGGAGAGTATTCGGTGTCTATGGCATCTCATTTTCCAGATTGTTTTGTAGGTTAGAAGTTTAGAATTAACATTATATTTGAAGCAAATATTTCATAACTTTTACTACATACTATCGTAACAAAGGAGAATTTATAAAGTAAGGGGAAAGAAGGATCCCACCAAAACCTAAAAGTAAAAATTACCCGGCCAAGTTCTCGTCCCAAAAATATAAATAATAACTTGCCAAGTTCCATGTCTTTGCAGAATCAGCAGTGTTATAATAAATAAGGATAAATTTTGGAACGTAAAGGCGTCCCACTCCAGGACACAGGCCTTCTCTCAGAGAGAGAGAAAGAGAACGGGCTTTATCACCACGCGTGCCCACCGCGGATTGGCAAGTTAAAGCGCTGAGGTGTGTGAACGTCTTAGAAACTCAGGTTTCCTCACGATGTTTTCCTTCACGTTGGCGAGTGTTATTGCTACTATAACTTCACAAATGTACTTAACTTAGAGAACAAAGTCATTGGTACATGCCATGATTAATACAATACAGTTAATACGTCTAAATTCTCACAGCATTTTAGATGAATTCAATGAGAAATGAGCACAACTTTCATTGGCACAGTGCTTCCAAGCTTATCTTTTGATTCAATTATTCTGTTCAGTCCCTTGACAATTTGCTCTAAGTCGTTGTTAACTTGGTTGAGTATTGTAACTGATCTGAGAGCTTTCTCCATTACGTTTAGTGAATACTCGATGGTGCAATAGGTACATTTTTAATCTAAAACATGCTTTAGATTGAAAATCATTATGTGACTCTATTCTAACCCGAGTTACTGATACAGCTCGATGGCCGTGGCACATAGCTCGGAGAGCTGATGGCCGTTGGGGCGAAAAAGTTCTGACCTGGCGACTGCGGGCCGGACGACACAGCGTAGGCAGGCCCCCCACCAGATGGTCTGACGACCTGGTTACGGTGGCGGGGAGTCGCTGGATGCGGGCGGCACAACACCCGGAAGCTTGGAAAACCACGAGGGAGGCCTATGTCCTGCAGTGGGCGTCAAATGGCTGATGATGATGATGATGATTCTTTGACTGATGATGATGTTGATATCCTCCTTGTCATATATGACAGCGACCATCACTGCCTGCTGGCGTGTAATCTAAGGCAAAATCAAAGTAGCACAGAAACTGCGACTTAACGAACGTCCATTACAAAATATAGATCGTTTTGAAGAAAAAATGGACAAAAAACCCCAAAGTTACGTTGTTATTTAAAAAGACACGATTCCCTTTATTTATTTGTTTATTTACTAATACATGGAAACCTAACAGCTTTACGACTTATTTAATAACTTCGAAATAATAACTTTAACCTAATTCTGTAAGACCGCTTATATACCATAGATTAATACAAATATGTACGCAGTGTGATTTTTTTCTTTTTTTGCATTTTAATGATTTTATTTTGGTATTAGTAAAGATAAAGATAAGGATGAAGATGAAGACGAAGACAAAGAAGTAGGTACAATAATAAATATTTGTTTTGCATGTTTTGTTATTGTACACATAATTTTTAATAAGAGAGAGCACCAAATGAGAGGGAACAAATATAAAATTGTAGAAATTGTTATAAGTACTTAAAACTAGGGTAATGCATGTCAAACTGAGAACTAAGTGTATCAAGTAGATATGTCAAACGTAGAAGTATTACAAAGTTTCACACAAATATTCCATTACAGTGTAATAGCATTTTTCAGTACTAAGTATGTACTTACATTTATAATAGCTTAGATACGAATGTAACAAACGAGCGATCTCTCGCCATCTCCATCACCATCATCACCAGTTCGCCAGTTTCAAACTTGAAAAATTTTTGGTATTAAGCAAAGTGCCTATTATATACTTAACTAAACTGCCTTCCACTTAAGATTAAGTAAAAATTTGGTTGCGCACTAAATCACTTCACACGTGTACACTAGGCTTAGGGACAGCAATCAAAAACCTTTTGAGGTTCATAATATCGTACGTTCCTAATTGTAGACGGGAATTTTCTGACACGAATAACCCATTAGCTCACGCCGTCGGTTCCCCGAAAAAGACGTAGAGAGAAATAGGTTAACCGTAATGAAAACACTTTGATGAAATACAAAGTACGTAAAGTATAGAACGTAGGTACTTTATATTTCATCAAAGTGCCCTGCGGGTGTAAATAAATAAAAACGAAAAAATATTTCTACCAAACACTTGAAATCTCTTGATACTTCAAAGGCATTTGATAGGGTTTGGAATGCGAGTCTCTTCCATCTTACAGGATCCCCGACGGCCTGTGGGGATGGATCGCCGACTTTTTATAATAGCGTTCAATCCGAGTAGTCATCGATGGTTGCTCGTTGAAACTAATGACTATTAATGCCGGAGTTCCTCAGGAATCGATGGTTGCTCGTTGAAACTAATGACTATTAATGCCGGAGTTCCTCAGGAATCGATACTTTCCGCGACCTTATTTCTGCTGCATATAAAACGAACTACTGCAGCCAAACACAATTAGATACGCTGATGACAGCACCGTCACGGAGAGGTATCTGTTTAATGCACAGGCCTATGGAGAGCGCACCCGTGCTATGAGACAGACCATGGTGGAGCGCATAAGATTTAGTCTAGAGGCTGTAACCACTTGGGGTAGCGATAACATAGTCAATTTCAATGCCACTAAAACACAGGCATGTCTCTTTGCCGCTAAGCGGAGTCCCTTCACCCTGGCTCCGACTCTCCAGATTACATTTACACATATCTCTGACCATTTAGAGCTCTTGGGTATGAACCTCACCTCCAATCTTAAATTGCGCAGTTCCATCGAGTCCAAAGCCAAAATTGCTAGCAAAAAACTAGGGATACTCAATAGAGTAAGATAGTACTTCGCGCCAAGGCAGTTTTGGATCTAAAGACATAGACATATTTATTTATAATTATAAGTTACACGTCAAATTAGATAATTCATAAGTAATCATACAAATTAAAAATTATATCAACCAAATTAAGGGTTGATGTCACATAAACATATACGTATTAAAGCAGTCAACAATAATATCCAAAGCGAAGCATTATACTTATAGATAGTTTGCTTGACAAACCACTTTTTTAGTTTTATTTTGAAACACTGCAATGATGTTGCATTTATTATCTCAGTGGGCAGACGGTGGTACACTTTGGGTCCTGCAACGTGAATTAGCTTTCCCGACTTGATAAGCTTGTGGGTCCCCATGTATTGCGTATTTCAATATGTGGTGCCGCGTGTACACAGCCGCCTGCATGATAGCCAGAGCAGGAACCGTCAGAATATTGTACTTCTCGAAGTACGGTCTGGCGGATTCGTCCTTTCAAATTCTTGCTATCGCTCGTACAGCTCGCTTTAGGCGCGCGTCCAGTTGGCCGCATATCCCCAGAATTCTACACCACATTGCAGCAGTGAGTGTATCATAGCAAAGCAACAAGATCTCACCGATTGAATTGATAAGGTCCAACTAAGCGTATACAGACAGAGAACCTACACTCCCAAACTTACCAAAAAATTATCTATATTGGTTTCCCACGTAAGGGCTCAGTCTATTTAAAAACCTAGGGACACACTGCTGGGAACTAACCAAGTATACTAAACTAACCAAGCGAACTAACCAACCTTCCGTGTGGCGCCGGATTAAGAATAGCGTTACTCTATTTCCCTCCGTGGATGTCGTAGAAGGCGACTAAGGAAATACGTTACCAAGAGACGGGCAGCAGCGTTTTCCTGGGATTTCAACCGCATTCTGCGATCGCCAACCCGCCTGCCAAGCGTGGAGATTATGGCAAAACCCCTCATGGTTAGGAAAACCATGAGGGAGACCTATGTCCTGCAGTGGGCATCAAATGGCTGATGATGAACTAACCAACTATACCAAGCTCAACTCCGGTCATGCCTGGAGTACTGCAGCCACCTCTGGGATGGTTCAGCCAAGTACCAGCTTGCGGCTTTAAAACTAGAGTCAACCGGCATTTAACAGATAAACACGTAACATATTAGACCCTGTCTTCGTTTACCATCAGGCCTAACTAGGTTCAAGTGTCAACCTGTCCTAATAAAAAAAAAAAAAGTAACTTGGAAGAGTCCGACAAGCTTGTTAACGACGCAAGCTCGGTTAAACTCGAATAAGAGCAAAACCTGGTCGGCTTCTTCCGACAAATTAAATTGTTAATTAAATTAAATTTTATAACGTTCACATCATGCAAATAGAACGATTCCAAAAAAGGTTCCTGTGGCACCTAGCTTACAGCAGTGGAATAGAATTAATAAATCGTTCAACTCGCTTTGTTCCAAAACCAACCTTAAACACAACGCTACAATGCCTCATATCTTGCGGCTGTATAAGAAATTGTCAGCTTCGACATCTTCTCTGATAATGTTTATACATTTAAGGAAAAAATCAAGCATATTTTAAAATCAGGAGTATTCAGTTCAGAAATACTTTATTGCACAAAAAGGGTGTTTATACAAAGGCGAGCCTAATACTGGTAAGTAATAGGGGTTAAAGTATGAAATTGCCGTTTTATTGCAATAGGTTCTTTGAATTGACATAGAATCTTCATGGTTTGAGGTTTTCCAATGAAACTTTTTTCAAATGGTTTCTATGATGTTCTTTTTTTAAAAAATGTGAAATATTTGAATGTCGACTTTCAATTGTTTTTGTTATTCAATTTAGACAAGAAAGATGGATACTGCGAAAATTCGAGTGATTTTTGAATACGAGTTCCGACGCGGAACTAACGCGGCAGAAACAGCCCGCAATATCAATGCTGCGTTTGGAGAGGGGTCTACTAATGAACACACCGTGCGATTTTGGTTTAAACGCTTTCGTGATGGAAATTTCGACTTAAAGAACGAGCCACGCGGAAGACCGTCCACACAGGTGAATAACGACGAATTAAGAGAGATAGTGGAAGCCGACCCTAGTCAAACTACCCAGGAATTAGCGGCATGGTTTAACGTTACCTTACCCACAATATTGACTCACTGCGTCAAATCAATAAAATAAAAAAATACGAAAAATGGGTGCCTCATAATCACTCGAATTTTCGCAGTATCCATCTTTCTTGTCTAAATTGAATAACAAAAACAATTGAAAGTCGATATTCAAAGGTTTCACATTTTTTAAAAAAAGAACATCATAGAAACCATTTGAAAAATGTTTCATTCGAAAACCTCAAACCATGAAGATTCTATGTCAATTCAAAGAACCTATTGCAATAAAACGGCAATTTCGTACTTTAACCCCTAATATTTTCTTCCACCTAACCTTAGGTCATGTGGAGTACCTATGTACTGTTTCCTCATTTTTTTAATTTTTAACTTACCTGATTTAGTTTACATAAATTTTATGTTGACTTAATCATTAGCAAAGGTACATGGTGTGGCAACCTTAATAGGCTAGGCTTAAAACCCTTTAAGTTTTATAATTGTAATGTATTAGTGTACTAGCTAACTGGTTTTCTTAAGTGAATAAAATAAAATAATTTATTGAATTGTATTGCATACCTAAGTATCCTTACTTGCATTATAACTTACGCAGCGAGCGACTTCTTTTTTTAGTGTTTAGAAGTTTAATAGTCTTGTTTCTAAATTGTGTGCTCGAAGTGTGAATCTGTAATTGGCTTTATGTTTCCCTATGTCAGATTCTGTGTTATTGTAAAAGCTGTTAGTTCACCATAGATATCTAAATAAATTGCTGAATAAAAATTCATCTTAGTAATTGCGGAATTTATATAATAATGTGCAGTGTTTACGAAAGTGTTATGGTTGTTCAAAAGTTTATGTATTGTTAATAATGTAAGTCATTTTGTCTATGTAACTACTATATAGGTATAAACTCATCATGTAACCTTAATTTTTTTTTGTAAATGTTGTGTTTTATTTATGTCTTTTTGTGTGTGAAATAAAGTAAAGTATACTATATAACTTAGATTTTTAAGAAATGACACATTATTTCATTATGTATGGCTTAGTTTAGTTTAGTTTAGTTTAGTTTAGTTAGACCTGAGATTTCCGACACTGTATAAATCATAAAAAAAATGCAAAATGCAAAGGCCAAACTACTCATCTGAGAAACAAATCACGTGGCAGTGTCTAGCCAAGTTCCATTTCGAGCTACATTTGACTGCCTCATTGGCCTAGCGGTATCATATCTGATTTCCATGCTGGAGGTCGTGTGTTCTATTATTTAAGTCATATCGCGCGTGCTAATGAGACCCGCAAATTTCCACTTTGACTTTGTATGGGCGTACTTATTTGATACGTTCATACAAAGTCAGAGTCATTTATTATGTACGTGAATATGCTTATGCATAAGCTAAAAACAAAAAAATTAAATGCCTTTGACAGTACTAATTTACCCGCTAATTTGTTTGCTTCGATCAGTACAGCATTGAGCTTTTGTAACTTAGTAAACTTTTCTTTTATTGTTAAACGTTTGGTGTTTATTCTTCATTAGACCCAATTTTCAATTTGACCAATTTCACCTCATTAAGGCCCAGCTGAGACCAGCCATTGCTGCGTTATTGCTTGTCTCTGGTATGAAACGCAGGTAGATCTCTTTGACTGACAGAGTCAAGGTGATTGATTGCAAATGCAGCGTAGCATTCCCAACAGCTCTCTGGACCGACGATCTGATGCAGATTGCTGGCAGCGGCCGTATGAGGATTACCGAGGACAGAAAGAAGTGCCGTGGCTTGGGGCAAGCCAATGACCAGGAAGCGACGCCTACACGCTGATTAATTCATTGGAAATGGGCAGGGCCATAGACAAAATTATTATTATTATTAAAATTCTTTATTACACATAGTAAATATTGTATAATAGGCGGGCTTAATACTAATTAGTATTTTATTCTAGCCAACCAATGGGCGACGAGAAAATGTGACAAGTGGCAACGTTTTGTACGGAAGGCCAAGACCCACTTCGGGTCGCAGAGCCACCGGAGTAAGTATTGTTAAAAGTGTCACTCTCATAAGCGGTGGTAGCGCGGCGGGAGAACTTCATCATCATCATCTTCAGCCATTTGACGTCCACTGCAGGATAGGCCTCCTTCATGGTTTCACAGGCTTCCTGGTCTTGTGCCGCCCGCATGCAGGGACTCTCCGCCACCGTAACCTGGTCGTCAGACCCTCTGATGGAGAGCCTGCCCACGCTGCGTCGTCCGGCGGTAGAACGCTGGCCTCAAATTCGGGAGGTCGTGGGCTCTAATGCCGGCATGTACCAATGACTTTGATTTCTAAGTTACGTACATTTGTGAAGTTGTAGTAGCAATACCAATCGCTAACGGAGAAGGAAAACATCGCGAGGGAACCCTAGTGTCTGAGATATTTACATACCTCAGCGCTTGCTACGTACAATGGCCAAACTTTGAGGCTAACCCCCGGTTTCTCGTACACTAAGAACCTCTTAATCTACTGTTAACAGCTGTCAGTGGTTTATTTTGTATGCATTTTGATCAATTGACAGCTGTTAACAGTAGATCAACAGCATGTTAGTGTACGAGAAACTGGGGGTAAGTGCGGTCAGGTGTAACTAAGTGTCACTCTCTGGCGAAAAGACTCTGTTTTAATCACACCGCATGCTACCCCGTTTCGCATCAGCGGTTCTGTATTATTTAAATTTCTACAAAGGGAGGCATTTACACAAACTTTCGGACAAAGGTATCTCTGTTAACAGGCATTTATAATTTTTTTGCGTCAGAATGATAATGATGATGATGAATATAAACGGTCCCGTTTATTTACTTGCTTTGTTTATAGAAATAATAATTTCTTTGCCTTTGTTTTTAATACCCGGTATTTATTTGTACTTGAATGTATATCAAACGGCTTAATGTTTGTTTCATTCGCTGATGAACGTTGTTTTGAAAGGAAATAACATTATTTAGTGAGAAGGAATCAGTTTTTTAGAAAGGTCAGTTTTTCCAATTGTGCAGTCTTATAAAAACCAGGTAGTCTATTCCAGTGCATGCCCATTATCTTAGAGCAAAAGCAAGAGTACGTGCTTAAGAGCGGCTCAGGTTTTAAGAATTTCCGCGCTATTCTCTTCGATTTTCATACCTATTTGAAGCTCTAAATTAAATTAAATATCTTTTTATTTAACTTGAGAGCTTACTTCTAGTCTTAGGTTGGAAACTGATCGTATTTTGCTACTAATCAAAATTCCAATCTGAAAGAAACACGAAAAAATAAATTGATTTACCTATGAGGGATAAAATCTAATACGCAAAAATCATGGTCTTAGGCCCGGTTCCTGAATTGAGAATTACATTAAGTAAACACTTAAGTAACGTTCTTTCACGCTCTTTTCTGAGGAATTCGGAGAGATAACACTACAGTTAACTATTTACTTAGCGAAATTCTCAATTCAGAAACTGGCCCAAGGAGTTTTGGCCGTTTTAATGCCGTTAATTTATTTTGTAACTTAACTATAAATTGTATTATACTTATTAGTATTAGTTTATACTAATTAGTTTATTAATTACATAGTTTATTGTTGTGTAAATTTTTTGAATGATAATAATTGTAATAACTGAATAAAATATAATTTTGATGTAAAATATTAAATTGACTTTACATCAATGACTGAGTTCACGTTGGACGATAACTGTAACTACACGACATCGTTAGTATATCGGACTAGTATTCATATTCAAACAACCTTCTAAAATCAGTTGCTTAAAATTCATGAGGCCATGGGTTCGAATGTCATGTACCTATGCGTAAACTTTATGAAATCTTTGTAATTTTGTTAATTTTTTTAGTGAATCTTTCGGTTATGAACTTGATTCGGGAATCATTTACTTCATTTTTTTCTGTAAGGACAGAGCTTGTGTCGTCGGTTGCAAATCTTTTGAGTCGTAAAATATTTCGCAAACGTACAGGTAACCCTAGGAATAGAGCATTTATTCACTTCTGTCTCTTTTGATATCAATCTATTCAATAACATTTTTGATGTGAATCGCACAGTGTAAAATTTTCTTTGTAATATAATATTTCAAGTGACTATTTTCGTAAATTAAAAAAAAACTTTTTTTTACTTAACTCTTGAATTTTTACATTAAAAACTGTATGCGATTCACATAAAATATTTGAGACATGAAACTAGACGTAAATTTTCTATTCCTAGCGTAAGCTGTACGTTGGCAAAATATTTTACGACCCAAAAGTTTCACGGATTAGAGCTTTATTGCTTCCAACCTTGAACCTTGAGGTAGTAAAAGACACTGGATTATGAAGGAATCTCACTATACTTAAACAGCTTCTGGTTCCCCAAGCTTCATCAAAACGTCTTAGATCTGTAGGTCACCAGTAACATATTTGTGACACTACCTACCTCAAGAACTTCACGTACAGCAGGTCATCTCAGTAATAAGCGCTCAGACATAATATCTACATAAAAAATATGTAGCAAAAAACCCGTTTTACTACTACTTAGACATTATCTCTCCCTTTCCATCTGAGAAAACATTGCATGCGGTGGAAAGTATATTGGCTGCTTATCAAGACGTGTAGTGCACCATGCCAAATTCTGAGTGGGCTCGACACGAATCCAAATAAGCACTACTCGACGCCCCTTTGTCTTCGAACCTAGCTATATCACAAGAATGTGAATTTGGAGAGGAGTTAAAGATACCGAAAAGTTATATTGAAAAGTTTTTGGCAAGCAATTTTCAGCAAGTTCTTGATTCCCTGAAAATTTACTAACTCAATGCATTTCGTGCTTGTTGGAACCCCTGTGATAAGTATTTTATAGAGAGTGCTATCACCAAAGGTTAGAGCTTTATAGGAGGCAATAATGGAGTAATTAAATTAATTTCTTTCAACTTTCCCTTTATAGTAGAAAGGTTAAAGATTATGGTTTTTATAATAGTTTTATCTTTGATCAACAATCTGCGAAGAATTAGGCCTAATTGACTAAAATGGTCACAGGGCCTGAAATTTCACTAACCTTAGTCCTTTTAGATATACGATAAACGATTTATGCAGGTTGCATTCACATTTTATAAAAAAAAATCGAATTATCATAGTAAGCCATGAATTGTAAATCTATGAAATGGAGCCCTGATCCAACTACTCATTACTTTTTATTCTTATTCCATATTTTTGAATTTTTAGTTAACTGTGAAGGAAAAAATCGCAAGGAAACCTGAATGTCTGAAGTGCTCACATACCTCAGCGCTTGAAATTGCCAATCCGCGGTGAGAACGCGTAGTAATTAAGATAATACTCTCTCTGAGAGAAGGTATGTGTATGAAGTTGGGCGTGTATAGGCTACATGAAAAAAACTATGTTCAATTAACCTAAAGCTATCGAATTAAGACTCTTTTTGATTTAGGTCAGATGAAAAATGTTTCCGTACCAGGCTACTAGAACAAAACACACAATTGGTCTAGAGTTAAGGATAATTTAATCTACCTCCGTGAAAATGTTCTAACTGGTGATATAAGACCTAATTGAGTTGTCCGTGTTTTAGAGTCGAGTTCGGAGATTTATTGGGCAAGTTGTCTTACCCTGATTTATTATTTGCTAATTTAAAGAGTAACTTTCAATTATGTTCATTAAAGAAGATCAACTCAATGCAAGTTATCAAGTCGTTACCATTGATATGTTTCTCGCATACATAAAAACTCACGCCTGTATCCCAGAGAGGTAGGCAGAGACCAGGGACTGTCACTTGCCAGGATCCTGACAGATTTCTTGCATTCTACATTTAAATTGTGTCCTTCGTATGCATTAAAAGAAATTATCGTATTTTTTATTTAGTTATAAATACATCTTATATTTCTAATGCAAGCTCGTACGCACTTCACGTTCTTACTAACGTTATTTCGGATACGCTTGTAATTTTATCGGAAGAGTCCGACTTGGCTGTGCCGCTCCAAATTTGTGCGCACATCACAAAAGTCGTTGCAGCATTATTGTCAGTGGCTTTCCGCTGGCTTGGCAAACTTTTGTTTTAACAGGATAAGCCCCGAGGTCTTGCTTTGATTAGTATAACTTAATGATGGAGAGAAGAAACGAATTATGCGTCGGCAGCTCGCTCGTCAGTCTAATTATTAAAGTGACCGACGCCGGACACTAGCGGCAAAATCACAAGTGTATCCGGAGTGCCGTGCATAATATCTACCACAACTCCACGACAGAAACTGCTACTTAATTCTCTGGAAATAAACGAAATGTTTTGTCTTTTTGACACTGATTAAGTAATAATGAATAGAGATTTTGTTAATGAATAAAAAACATTAACAATATAAAAACAACAAATAACAAACAACACATACAGTAGAAACAAAACGCATAATTTCCGTTAATCACAAATTTCAGTCACCCCAGAAATTCCGATGGCATTTTATTTCAATTACAAAAATCCAATAAAAATGCGAATTAAAAGCAAAAATAAGCTAGATTTAGAAAATTACTTTCGCCGCTCTTTTAGTCACCTTCTAAGCATGCCTGCTGGATATACGGGCAATCTATCCTACCCGCAATGTTGGTGCTGGCCCGTACCCTGCGCACTAGGAATGCTCCACGTCGGCGCATGCTCGCGTGAAAGTAGTCCGTGCGCGCCCACGTGAACATGACCGAGTCGCTGTAACAGCGAGGCAGCCTCAGCACCGCCCTGAGCGCGTTATTGAATTGGACGTGGAAGGCCCCGTAAGTTTTCTTATTATAGTCACCCCACAGGCTGCACGTGTATAATGATGTGCAGTAACCTTTAAACAGCGTCAGTTTTACTTCCGTAGAACAGCGTGCAAACCTGCGAGCTGTCATATTTGCTCTCACCGACAGTGCTCTCCGCTCCCGCTCAATATCGGCATTATCTTTGAGACCGTCTGTAATTAGGTGACCGAGGTACCTTAACATGTGCACCTGTTCCAAAGGAACGCCTTTCAGGCTAATAGGCGGTACTTTTTCGTGCCACCTTGTAGCTGCTGCAAAAACCATAAATTGACTGTTAGTCGCATTATATTTCAGTCCGTGGCTAAGAGCATACTTCTCGCAACACTGTAGAAGTTTTCTGATGCCACAGACCGACGCGCTCAGAAACACCAATTGTGATCTGAGTAACTCAGGATATTCATGCAAACACCATCAACATAGTAACCGATATGCAATGAGATGAATAAGATAAGATAAGAATATTATTTATTGTACCAGGAAAAACACAAACATTTTAATTTTAAAAACACAAACATAGCAATTTATGGCCTTGTTGCTTATGGCAATTTCTTCCAGGCACCCGACGGTGGAGATTTGCTGAAGGAAAAGTGAGACGGGTAGTAGGTGCAAATATGATCATTCATTTACATACTTATACTTAGTAATAATATACTTACACAAACCTGAATACTGAATTATTGTTTTATTTTTGTTTTTTAACAATATTTTTTTATCAATGCTTTGTTTACATTACGTGCCATGTTAAAAAGTATGATGATACATAAATTATAATTAACTGTCGTTCTAGTGAAGGGATAATGCGTTTAGTTACTTAGCGCTGTCCCTTATAAAGGCTTCACGTGTGGTTGATTTCCGAGATGAAAATTTCACGTAATAATTACTTAAGTATCGTTCCTTTGTAATCAATCTGAAGGGACACACTAATAATTAAGTATGTAGTGAAGAACTCAGTTAAAATTCTCAACTATAAAACATACTGAGTTTAACTGGTGTCATGAACATTATAATGATTTATCTGCTGGCTATCTCTGCCTGTGAATTTTCGAGGTTTTTGGAGGTTTTATTGGAGCTGTATTATTTATCATTCGATTTTTGTCGTAGTTAAGACAAAAAGTAGCCAACATTATACGTGATTGGAGTAGGTAGTTAAATAAAATTAAGATCCGAGTATAGTGAAATTAAATATACTCGTAACATTACCATCTAGTAACTCATGGTTGTACTACAATGTTACTTAATAGCGATTTTGGTTTTTTGTTACTTTTCTGTTCCATTAGTGCAAATTTAATGTAGCCTGTGACACTCGCGCAGGGATGACGAATCGAGGCCTTATTTATCAAAATCTGACCAATTGTTAAGGAGTTATGAGGGAATATAGAATCGGACATACCTACATACATACATACATCTGAGCTAAATTTACCCTCCTTTTGGGCTCCGCCGCCGGGTAAAAAGGGTATTACTTGTTGAAATGTCTTTTGGTAAAATGTCTTGAAGTGACCAATTATTTTTGTTGCCGTATTTAAAAAAATATATATTTTCTGTATTGATTTCGTTTCGGTTTATGGACATAGTTTCGAGTACAGAAATAAAAAATATTATTTTTGTCAAAACCACGATACAAAATCCACATGTTTAACATCACCTACACATGTTTTTAGCTAGTTTACACGTGTCATTGACTACTTTAGTAGTGTTTTATCTCAATTTCAATTGGTCTGCCGTAAGATAAGAAAAATACACGACACACAAAACGCACCCTAATGCTCCCACTCAAAGGGCAAAGCTACGAATTAGAAAAAAATACTCTATTCTATTTGACTCGTTTACGTAACCACTTCATCATTAACTTGCTACTAAAGAGCTGTTTGTTATGTATGTTTTAAATTTAATCAATTACTTGTATTACTTGTAAACTTGCCGATAGTTGAAATACGTCCCTTTAGGCGCGAGACACACAGAAGGGACGTGGGGCGAGGGCGCGGTAATATCTCTAGAGTTACAGACCAAGAGTGATCGCAAGCAGGGACTATGGTCTGTGACTCTGTACATCATACCGCTCCCTGCCTCGCCCCACGTCCCATCTGTGTGTCTCGCACCTTAAATACACAAATACATTTGTTCATCATATGTGTCAACAGTGTTTACACATCGCTGCCCGGCAAGAAAAGCGTCACAATACATAATAATTACGTTTTGACATATTTGTACCATTGGATAGCGAATATTTCATTTGACCGACTGTAAAATCGTCATTATTATGGTGTGCTTAGTTACCGAGAGATGGCGCTAAGTTCTCTTTTTCACTGAGCCGTATTGGTCAGTTGACTGGCATGAACAGTGTCACAATTGTGTTGATCCAGAGCGGTTGTGTATTGTGCTGCCACAAAAAAGTATTAATGTGTGATGCGACTGTCTATCGGTAAGTTTTAGGAGTTTATTATACATTTTTTTCCATGAAAAGTGCATCAAATTGTGTTATGACGGTTTTGTCGAGGAAAAAATCATGTGGAATACTAAATATTTTAAAGAAAATAGTCATATCCTGTGTAATTACTCTTTTATACGTCATGGTATGATGGGAAAATTTTATTTGAAAATAATATAATAGAGTCATAACACGTTCAATGACAGTGTTACCGTACAATATTATAGTAATATTCAGCGTTATGTTGTATTTAGATGCATGTTATCGGTCTGTTTTCATGAAAAAATATTATGATTTGAAGCGAATAGTTCATTTCTCAATTTTATTTTTCTTTCCAGTATACCTAATTATTTTGATTTATTCTTTAAGGAAAAGATGCAGACTAATCGCGGAGCGTTGATGATCACACTAGCGTGTGAAGAAGACCAACAAGACATTTCTGATCAGACTACCATTCCAACTATATCTTTTGGAAACGATATTCCAAAGCAAGGTTAGTATTTTACATGAACTATTACTAACTAACTTTTTACGATTTCTAACACTAATAGGTAAGTATGTACAGATCCTTGAATAAATAAACTCCTAAAATAAATTAACATTGTTATGTACAACTAATTTTTTAACATTCTTCCAAATCCCATACAACCGAGATGATTTGTTTCCGTTTTTGATGGTACGATGATGGTACGAAACTTGGCAGGTTTTTTAGGATACCGACTTTTTTGTTTTAGATGGAGGTCAAACATCAGATAAAGAAAATGTTTATTTTGAAGACAACGATGATAGCGTCGAAGACCCACATTTCGAAGCCAAGTCTGTAAATAAAAGTTCCGGCTCAGATAGTGACTCTGGTCGTCCAACTGTAAGAAAGCTTACAAAATCATTTATGATAAATAATACTAATTTACTTTGAGTAACAACTGGTTGTATAACTAGTCTACTTGTTTTGATACTAATTTAATGTACCTAACTATTTATTAAGTCTTAACCTATTGTTAAATTAAAATATTTAAAAGTTTAATGAAAAGTATAGATACCTGTAATTATATGTGACTGTGAGCGAAGCCATAAGATTATATTGTTAAGAAATTTATTACACTAGTAACTTTGTATTAGAAAAAGATAATAGTAATATCTTTTAATACAGTTTATTTTTTTATACTATAAAAAAGAGTATTATTTCCTAAAATATTTCCAAATTCTCCAAAAAAAGAGTCATAACATGTCCCAAATTAAATATAGCTTGAAAGTTACTTAAAAAAATTACATAATATTTCTAAAAAATATAAACTATTTGAAATGTATATAGATATACTATTTGCAAATAAATTTTCAGCAATGTAACTCCCATAATTTTTATAATATCAGTGTGTAAAATAATAAAAAATCATAAAAGTCGCATTATCTCGAATTCAACATTTTTGTGTTATGACACTTTTTTTGCCAAGCAGCGAATTATTTATTTAAATATTGTGTTAAATCAGAAATAATTTTTAGATGAATGTAGTTCTTAAAGATAACCTCACGCGTCCATCCCGGAGGGGTTGACCGACACCAGAGTTTGACACTAGCCTCGCTTCTTATTGATATCATATTTTGGTTAGCTGCCACCATGCGAAAAAACCGGCCAAGTACGATTTGGGCCACGCGCAGTGTAGGGTTCTCTAGAAAGAAGGCAGAACTAACAACTTCATCGATGTCGTTTTCAATGGAATTTGTAAAAATAAGCACTTTAATGCTTAATATTTCGTAAACGGAAACCTAAATTAAAAAATCGTCGTCGTACACCTACAATAATTTTCAACGAACAATCCAACGATACCCCACATGATAGTGTAGACGAGAAATAAAAAATCATCCCCACTTTTCATGTTAGGGGACATACAGTAAAAAAAAAATCCAATATTTTATTCTTAAACTTTGTTGGCGTGATAAATATGTATACACGTACCAAATAACAGCTTTCTAATACCACCAGTCTTTGCGCTAGGCCGTGGATGGACACAAAGTCAGACAGACAGACAGACGGACATGGTGAAACTATATGGGTTCCTTGTTGGACTACACCCTAAAAAGGGTCCCACCTTTACTAAACCCCTTTATTTAACAACTTGATTACTTGTCGCATGTAAATAAGACATAATTTTAAATGAATTACAAACATCACAATGGAAGGGTAAAACGGTCAGCCAACTGGGAAGAATTTAAGGAAGTTTAATCAGGATAATTTGCTCGCATCATTAATTTCAATATAGAAGCCCCCATGATATGTCTAACTAGTCTAACCATAACAATGTCAGGTTTATTCCGGGTACACATGTGAGGTTTGCTCCCATAATTTTGGGATCAAAATCTACAGCGAATAAAATGATTCCCCAATTAATAAACGGGAGCTTAGTCACTACATACGAAAAGTTTTGAATTTTGAACTGCGTTTGTGACATAAAAAGCAAAACTATTTGTACAAAGAAATCTTGTTCGAATTTCGAAATTCTATTTTTATTTTCAGCATCTGTTTCGAACACATCTGTGGTTTCGAACAATTCCTGCAGTGTGAAAAAAAGTGAAAGTTATAAAACCAAAGAGCACCATTTATACGTTAAAATATTATTGTCGTTAGCAGGTTTGAAGCCTTTAAAACGGGTACATATTACAATATCTAAATAATAATATCTACACTTAAAACCATGGTGCTCAAAACCCCTAAAATTACAACACCTAATACTTCAAATCACCTAATGCTGTAACACCGACTTATAAGTTTGCAATTCCTAACACCCAGATTACCTAATGCTTGAAAATATCTTTGATCAAAATAACAAAGCATAAAATGTCACAACAAAAATATAGGTGCGACGAAGGGCGTAGGAGCGGAGCGCGTAGGAGCGTGTTAGGTTGAACATGTAAGACCGAAAACTAACCGAAATTATTAGTGTAGGTTAATTTCCAAGCCAAGCAAATATTCTTTTGCTTCTTACAGTAACCTATAAGCAACAAATTTTATTTGTCAGAAGAATTTTAATGGTAACCAGCATGGTGCTCCGCTCGCTTCGCTCGCTCCGCCCAGTGAGATCACAAGTCTAACCTAACCAAACCTACAGTTCCCGCTGTGTACCTTTATGGTTTATCGTACTTTCGGGATTACGAACATTCGTTAAAGTAAGAATTCGTTATCTTGACATTTGGCATTCCATTCGTAGGTTTTGTAACATCCCGCGTTTCAAACTTCGGTATTATGATACGTACCCCAAATAATCATTCTATATTTAGAACTTTCGCCATTTTGAATTTACAGTCTGTTCATCCTTACTTGTCCAATTTTGTAAACAATATTCTAACCTCAAAATTTACATTTGATGCCGAAACTAGATATTTTCTTGCAAGTTCGTGCACTTTGTTTATAAACACAGCAGCATGTTATCCAAAATGGTGTCCCAGATTACTTCATTTATGGGAATATGGCAGTTTTAGACTAAAAAGTCATACTTTGCGGGTAGAATCTTGTTTACTAAATTGGAAAAGTAAGGATGAATAGACTATAGATCAACCAACCATTAGGTGTTGGAATTTTAGTGGTTTTGAGCATCAGGCTTCTAAGTGTAGATATTATCTTAGATATTGTAATATGTACCCCTTTAAAACCGATGTACCTCGTCACGTTGTTTGTCTATTTAGAGAATTGCTCAGTTCGCTTTATGCCTAGGACGGTTTCAGACTATTTAGTAGATTGCCTAAATTATATCCTTTTTGTTGCACTAAGCCGTGCTGAGGAAAATTTTAAAAAACCTATTTAGAGGCTAAAAATTCCAACCATGCCGGGACTTGGACCCACGACCTCGGGCTAACCGTGCAGCGCTCTTCCAACTGGCTTGAAATTATGCCGATGCCTGCACTTGCCCTTTAGCTCAGTTGGGAGAGCGCTGGCACAGTTAGCCAGAGGTCACGGGTTCAAGTCCCGGCATGGTTGGAATTTTTAGCCTCTAAATAGGTTTTTAAGATGGGCTAAATATTCGTCAGCTTATTTCACGTTTTGCCTAAGTGTCATATTGAAAGGATCGCCAACATGCAAACTTGCACCATGCAACTAGTATCTACTATTAGTGGTATACTTATATAATTAAATATTAAATTAATGACTAGATATGTGAATGATAAAAAGATGTTTTTAATTTTCACATCCTAATGTACATTTTAAATTATTGCAGGTGAAATATAAAATAAATGAGATTAAAAAAAAAAAAAAAAATAGGCCTTCTTTAAGTTTTGAATTTTGTTTAGGTAAGTATAGTTTTCAATGTAAACAATAATTTATAGAAGGTGAAAAAGGCCAATTTTAAATTTAAATTATAATTTTGTTGAGTTTAGTTTTCAATATAAAAATAATTTTAAAATCGTTTTGTAAATCGTTTCGTGGTTAGATAGATTTTATGTTAGATGTTTTGAAAAGAATAAATGTGGAGTTAGTTTGTTAGCTTCTTCTCCACATAATCTAGTAATTGTGAAACTAAAACTTTTGACTTTCATTAAGTAAACATTTTGTTTTTATAACGCATAAAAATATTTTAATTGAATTGAATCGTCCAAGTGACAGATAATTTAATATATGGCATGAATTGCATATACCTAAGAACTGTTAAATATAAATTCAAATTTATCAGTAGGCTTAGTTATCCATGTTTTTTTTAAAGTAACAGCTTTTCACAGGAAATTTGTCAGTTAATATACTGACCCCCTGTATCAATATGTAAATAATATTAACAATATGTTTACTGCTAGGAGCTGTCACTTGGCTAAAGTGCATAAAAAAATACATTTTTTAATAGATTGTTATTGGACGAGAAAATAACGTTGCGTGCGTAGTGCGTTTGTTAGTGACCCAATGTTATAGTCTGTGTAATATCTTATCTTTTTTATTGTTATTGTTAAGTGTAATATTTACGTTTAAATCACGTAAACATTCATTATTCTTATATTAGGGGTTAAAGTATGAAATTGCCGTTTTATTGCAATAGGTTCTTTGAATTGACATGAATCTTCATGGTTTGAGGTTTTCGAATGAAACTTTTTTCAAATGGTTTCTATGATGTTCTTTTTTTAAAAAATGTGAAACATTTGAATATCGACTTTCAATTGTTTTTGTTATTCAATTTAGACAAGAAAGATGGATACTGCGAAAATTCGAGTGATTATGAGGCACCCATTTTTCGTATTTTTTTATTTTATTGATTTGACGCAAGTGAGTCAATATTGTGGGTAAGGTAACGTTAAACCATGCCGCTATTTCCTGGGTAGTTTGACTAGGGTCAAACATCGCACGGTGCGTTCATTAGTAGACCCCTCTCCAAACGCAGCATTGATATTGCGGGCTGTTTCTGCCGCGTTAGTTCCGCGTCGGAACTCGTATTCAAAAATCACTCGAATTTTCGCAGTATCCATCTGTCTTGTCTAAATTGAATAACAAAAACAATTGAAAGTCGATATTCAAATGTTTCACATTTTTTAAAAAAAGAACATCATAGAAACCATTTGAAAAAAGTTTCATTCGAAAACCTCAAACTATGAAGATTCTATGTCAATTCAAAGAACCTATTGCAATAAAACGGCAATTTCATACTTTAACCCCTATTATTAAGATTTGTGTAAGTTGTATGTATATTTAGTAATATTTTATATTAAAATGTAGGTAGCAATATGTGTGGTTTCCACTTAAGTCCCTGCTCTCATTTTTAACATTAAAAAATTTCTAGGCTGGCAAGAAAAAAATTCTTTGCACATAATTTTTATCACAAGGGTTTTTATTTAATTTTTATTTTTGTAAATTTTTTTGTTGCGCAATAAAGTGTAACAAACAAACAAACCTGGCTTCTGCCTACCCCTCTGTGACACAAGCGTGAGTTTATGTTTATATTTCTGTTCTTGGCGTAGTAGCATTATGGCGGATTGACCTAAGCTGCAGTTTTTCTCATTTTAATTCCCTTCACTGTTATCAAGTGAACCTCCGCTTCTGCGATCTAGGTATGAGGTCAGTACAAAACAAACTCATATTTCCTGTTACCCTGAACTTGTTTAAGGGCACCGTGATCTAAGTAAGACTATAACGCGAATAGTTTCCTGAACAACAATTTGATCATGCTGTACCCGTGTATTAGGGGCAAAGCTAGCGCAGTCACGCGACCAACACATTAACCATTGCCGCCTTTGCTCCGCTGCAGGAGTGCTGAGGTCGTGGACTTGTTTCGAATGGTATTTTTTACGGTTCCGCATCTTAAGGCTATCGATGGGTATTATTCCTGGGATAATATCGATGGGTATTATCCCAGGCATCTAAACTGACAGTAGTTTCTCTGCTTCTAGTAATAATACTATTTTATCTTTTTCCTTTTGTCAACCTAAAGGTTTTATGTAACTATTGAACAACCCATTTTAATCCCTAATTCGAGTAACTAATTTTTAACAAGAATATTGGTAATAATTTAAATTTAATCGAATGACCGATGGCGGATCTTTGTTGCTTACAGATGAGAAATCCAATCACCAGCAAAAATTTGGTTAGATTTGATTTTTTTATTGCACACAAGTAAAATATATGCCGTGTGGCGCCGGATTAAGAATAGCGTCACTCCATTTCCTAGAAGGCGACTAAGAAAATAAATTACCAGGAGACGGGTAGCAGCGTCTTCCTGACATTCCAACGTCATACTGCGATCGCCAACTCGCCTATGAAAACCATGAGGAAGGCCTATGTTCTGCAGTGGGCGCCAAGGGGCTGATGATGATGATGACAATATAAAATTAAATAACACCTTATTGAGTAGTAAATTCTTTTACTGAAAGGTCCATGAGTATCGTAGTCACTAGTTTACATAATAATCGAAATTGTTGCGTAATAAATAAAACCAACGTTGAAACCGATGTTTTGTGGTTATGTTCAACATACACCTGAACAGGAATTGCTTCAGTTAAAAAGGAAAAAACGCAACCATTATAGGATCACTTTGTTGTCCGTCCGTCTGTCTGTCAAGACCCTCTATCTCGGGAACGCTGGAAGTATCGAGTTAAAATTAAAACCATATAGATACTCATGCCTATAGTCCCTTGAAGCTGTGAAAAAATCAAACTTGAAAGTTAACGTAAAAAAAGATACAGCCGTTCATGCCGCAAAAAAGTTCAAATCCTGTCAAATCAAACTGAATTCTTGTATGATTATGTTTTTTTAATTTTTAGGGTTCCGTACCCGAAGGGTGCCAAACGGGACCCTATTACTAAGACTTCACTGTCCGTCTGTCCGTCTGTCTGTCACCAGGCGGGATCTCCCGAACCGTGATATCTAGGCAGTTGAAATTTTCACAGATGATGCATTCATGTGCCCGCTTTAACTTATAGTATTTCTTATACTAAAAATAGAATAAAATAAATATTAAAACTGAATACAATACAAAAGTATGTAAGTAAGAATATAACATTTGTATTCCAAAAAATTTATACATTAAAATAAAATATGATGATGACATGCACCGTAATCACGTCTAGTTAGAGGCAAAAAAGGACTGGCACTTCACGGATGGCACAATGGATAACCATCCAAACATGATACCTATATTTTATGTACGTATGTGAGGCCTTGAACTATAGAACTAAAAACGTCCATCACTCATTGACTTATGACTCGTTCTACTAGCTTACATCAGGTTTTATTGGGGTGAAAATGCAGGTCAATCGCGTACAAAACCACATGCGAAAGTAACGCTAGATTGTTTGACGATAGGCTAATGGACGTAAACTACTTTAAGTACATATTATTTCGGCGAATTTAGCCGGCACCTACGCAATAACTTTTATGAATGTTGACTTACTGCCGCCATTAATATTCAGCGAAAGCCGAGCTGTTCGGAGGGATTTGGATGGATTATATTTTATAGTTGGTGACCAAAAAGTTTGGCTTAGTTAATCTGTAACTTTCTGTACATTAACGTCATTAATCATTAATTATTAAGTTGCAGCAGAAATACCATTTTCTAACTGTGTAACAGGAATGCATCGTGAAAAAGCCTGAGTGTCTGAGGTATTACCTCAGCGCTCGATGCTGCCAATCCGAGTTGGACACGCGTGGTAATTTATTAAGCGCATACTTTCTCTCTCTGAGAGAAGGCCTGTGCCCTGCAGTGGGACGTATATAAGCTACATAAAATTAGTCAACCTGGGCCTAGACTCTAATAAGCACATGGTTGTTTAACAGAATTATATCAGTACATCATCATTATCATCATAATCAACCACTGTCAGTCCACTGCTGGACATAGGCCTCTCCTAAGACACAATACATCTATTATTTGCCTCAATTTCGTACTGAAAGCGAAGTGAAGGGGGAAGCGAAAGTGATGGAAAGTCAGGATCGTGGCAAGTGGCAGTCCCTGGTCTCTGCCTACCTCTCTGGGATACAGGCGTGAGTTTATGTATGTGTATATGTATGTATGTATGTATGTATTTTGTAGTAACCTAAGAATAAGCCATACAATGTCACCCCCGTTATATAATTGGGATTTAATTAAAGGTAGACCAATAATGTCACGGAAACCACCATTGCCGTGCTAATATCACTCCATTGACCAATTGTCAAAAAGGTTTGTCAGAATCGTGGCAAGTTGCATACTCTGCATACGTGCCTACCCCTCCGGGAACCAGACATGAGTTTATATGAGAATGCAGGTTACAGTTTTTTGCCAGTTCTCTGAGGATAAAGTCATAGAAGTTGAAAATGTAAGTAATTGACAAAATGCAAAAATATTCCTTTGATTTCATTGAAGAGGCTATGTTAGACCAAATAGCTATTATCGTAATAAAAATTTTTTCTTCAACTAATACTAAGACTTACTAAGACTTCACTGTCCAATTAAGTGTCCATCTGTCTGTTTGTCCGTCCGTCCGTCCGTCCATCCGTCTGTCTGTCTGTCTGTCTGTATATCTGTCACCAGGCTGTATCTCATGAACCGTTATAGCTAGGCATTTGAAATTTTCACAAATGATGTATTTCTATTGCCGCTATAACAACAAATACCCAAAAATAGAATAAAATAAATATTTAAGGGGGGCTCTCATACAACGAAAGTGATTTTTTGGCGTTTTTTCGCGATCTTTGTATCTAATGTTTCTGTAGTGGGCATTCTACCTTTTACTTAAACATGCACTGACTAATTTTAGTGAACAGTTAGTGTTGGAAAAGCTTTTTCAAATTATTGAAGAAACTTCTCTAGATTCGAAGCATATTGATCTATGTTACAAAACTACGTACCAGAACATTCAGAACTGTTTGCGCCCGTTAAATATTAATAGTCTTAAGTTTGCCTTTGCTGCAACTTTTGGTTCAGGCGTTTTTTACAATTGACGCGCCTCCTAGCGGCAACTTTGTAACCTAATCAATCTTCCACGTACGCGTTATCGCAAGCATTATAACCTACATTTAAACCCTAATTAAATCCAAGTTTCTATACAAAAGTCGTTGTATCACTGCATACCTATCTTGAGGACTTACGGAAGACAAATAATCTTCATGTGGCGACCGTAAATACGTGTCATTAGGCGACCGTATACCTATTCGGACGAATCTACGATCAAGCCGGGAACAGTGGTGTCCAACTGAAGCAGCCGGCCGGCTAACCTCACAAGATCTACTGCAGCCAGCCGCTAGGTGCATCAGTGCCAGGAACACTTGTCTGGAGTCTTTGGGACAGCAATCAGCATCGCGAAAGGCCTATCCGAGATAAGTGTCATCCTAAACCACCCGACCCGTGTCACATTCTATTCCTTTTTCCCATAGTTACTTACCCACTAGTAAAAACGAAAATTGTACTAGGTAAAATAATTTTCAAAATGTATACTCAATTAGTACGTGAAACCAGTGCTTGTTATTAAAATAGTTCTGCCGAACTGTTTTCAGGCTGTGCGGCCACACTGCGTTGGTCTCCCATATTCGCGGCCGATACCTACCTACAAGCACAGCTGATTTCATGATCAAGGTCGTCGTCGGGCACCGCGGAGTTTGCGTGAGAGTTATTTTATTTACTTGACTTTATACCTACCTAAAAACAGACGTGAATCATTAGCCTCTTGTAACAATGGAGGGCTCAAAATCTGTGTCCAAGGATTTAATTGCTAAGCGAGCTTCGATTAAAGGACGTGTAACAAAGTTCAAACAGTACCTAGAAGTCGTAAAAAATTTACCCACTTTAACTTCAGTTCAAGTTGCCGAGCTTTCCTTGAAGCTTAGCCAATTGGAACTGCTGATGAACACGTTTGACAGCCTGCAGACTCAGATTGAGGTAGAAAACTGTGAAAATATGGAGAGTGAGACAAATGAACGGGATACAGTCGAGCAAAACTTTATAACGTCGATTGCTTTAGCTCAAGATATAATTAAAAGAAATAAAGCTTCTTCATCAGCCGATGCTGATGGTTTATCCACTTCACATGCCTCACTGTCGAACTGCACTCAAAATCATGGCTTTAAATTGCCCCAAATAGAAATTCCCAAGTTTGACGGTGCCTATTTTCATTGGCTGGAGTTTCGTGACACCTACTTGTCACTCATACATAATAATAAGCACATTGAACCGATACACAAATTTCACTATTTGCTTTCTTATTTGCGCGGGGATGCTGCCCGCGTAATTTCGAATATTGAAGTCTCACAAGCGAATTATGATAACGCGTGGGTTTTGCTTTGTGAGCGTTACGATAACAAAAGGCAACTCATAAATTACCATTTAACTTCATTGTTTAGCATCGAGCCCATTCATCGTGAATCACATAAAGCATTGCGATACATTGTAGACCATGTCACAAAGAATTTAAGAGCGTTATCTAGCCTCGGTCAGCCCACTGACAAATGGGACCTTTTAATAATACACTTAATCGCATCTAGACTGGATAACCACACACTGATGAAGTGGGAGGAGCAGCGCAACATACTTAGTGACGACGTACCTACACTTAGTGACTTTCACAAGTTTCTGTCAAACAGAGCCGATGTTCTCGAGCTGTTAAAGCCGAAAAGCACTAATTACAATAACAGCCCTATTTACAATATCTCTAATTCTAAATCACAACCACAAACGCATCGCGCGGCAATACCTAACTACAACAAACAAACACAATCATACGCATCATTAGAATCCGAAACACCTATGATTACTAGTCCTAGTACTACAACTATTTGCACTTATTGCAATGGCTCTCATAGAATTTATGACTGTCCAACCTTCAAGGCTAGTAGTGTCGAGGATCGTATTGCTGGAGCAGCCAAACTGAAACTATGCCTAAATTGCCTACGGCCAGGTCACCGCACCCGCGCATGTCGCATCGGACCTTGTGCCACCTGTAAAAAAAGGCACAACACGCTACTACATAAACCAATACAAGCAGTCAGCCCGGTCGATGAGTCATTAGCCAACAATGCGCTGACGACCGAGTGCCACTTATCTGATCAAAACAAACAAATAATACTATCTACAGCAAAAATTAATATTTGCAACCCTAACACTAATCAGATTGAGTCAGTACGTGCATTGCTTGACTGTGGAAGCCAGTCCACTTATATGACGGCTTCATTAAAGGATAAATTATCCCTGCAATCGACTCAGACTAACGTTAAAATAGTCGGCATTGGTAACAATACGAGCCAATGCGTGCAGTCATGCATTGCTCAAATAAAATCACAACAAAACGATTTCCAGGCCACGCTCACCTTTTTCGTGCTACCAACTCTAACCAGCTATGTCCCAAGGCACAAGGTTGATGCTGAGGCACTTAAAATACCCAGCACCATCAAACTCGCTGATCCTAATTTTGATCAACCTGCACCAATAGATGTCATATTAGGTGCCGATATTTTTTGGGATATTCTTGGGTCAAAACAAATCGATTTGGGCAACAACTCGCCTAAACTCAGATCTTCCCAACTAGGTTGGTTGATCGCGGGTCCCAGTACAATTAAAGATGCACTAAACTCAAATGATAATACCACATACACAAACTTCAGCTCACAGTTGAACGACATTGATTCACAGTTGCCTCGATTTTGGGAGTGTGAAGAATTGCCTGCTCTCAAGAAACCCTTTCTATCTGAAAGTGAAAAAGAATGCGAAAAACTTTTCCTCATTCACACTAAGCGCTTGAGCACAGGTCATTTTTCAGTCAGACTTCCACTGATTGACACTCCAAACTGTTTAGGTGACTCTTATCCTATTGCGAAAAGACGCTTTCTTAATTTAGAAAAGCGATTTAAGAAGCAACCAGAGCTTAAAGCTTCATACGTAGAATTCATAAAAGAGTACAAAGCACTTGGACATTGTTCAATTTCTGAGACTCGCAAACCAGATATCTCGTACTTTCTTTGTCATCATCCAGTTATCCGCGAGAACAGTGAATCGACGAAGCTTCGAGTCGTTTTTGACGGCTCGCTCCGCACTTCCTCTGGCGTCTCTATAAACGACCTTCAGCTAACGGGCCCTACTTTACAGGACTCTCTCCTCTCTATACTATTACGATTTCGCCAATACAAGTACACTCTCACCGGTGATGTTGAAAAAATGTTTCGATGCGTAATGCTTGACGAAAGGGATCGTAATCTACAATTAATTGTGTGGAGAGAAGATGAGTCCGAACCATTACAAACTCTTAGACTAAATACTGTCACTTACGGCTTCGCAAGTGCCAGCTATTTAAGCATAAGATGCCTGTGGCAGCTCGGGGAGGAATGTGCGGATGTTAATATTAAAGAAATAATTCAGCGCGACTTTTACTGCGATGATCTAATTACTGGCGCTGATACGCCAGAACAACTGCTTCATATTTTAAACGCAGTTACTGCAGCTTTAAGTTTGGGCTGCTTTAATCTCAGAAAGTTCAGGTCCAACGCACCCTCGATATTTAATCAATCCAACGTCAACCTAAATGAAAATTTATGTTTAAGCAATTCTTCAAGCGCTTTAGGCCTTGAGTGGAACCCAAATGACGATCATATCCATGTTTCCGTTGACATATCCAATCCCAATGAAGGCAACGTCACGAAACGTTCCATTTTGTCTTCATAATTTAGGATTTTTGATCCTCTGGGACTTATCTCGCCATGTACTGTCATACCTAAACTTATAATGCAGAAATTATGGAAGGAAAAATTAACATGGGATGAACCCGTACCCAAACAATTAAAAAAAGAATGGGAATCCTTCAAAGCATCTATCCCAGCTGTATCGTCTCTTGAAATACCAAGGCTTGTGTTATGCAACTCTCCATGCTCCATAGAGCTGCATTCCTTTTGTGATGCTTCACTTAAGGCCTATGGCGCATGTGTTTATTTAAAGTCCACTGACGCTAATTACCAAGTCAAGGTCCAATTGCTCTGCGCCAAATCCAAGATAGCGCCCATCAAGCCCACTACCATACCCAGGCTTGAACTATGTGGTGCGCTACTCGCAGCCCGTTTGAGTAAATTCGTAATCGATTCGCTCCGCTGCCAAATCGACCATTGCTTCCATTGGTGTGATTCCAACGTAGTTCTAGGCTGGCTGCGCAGCAGTCCTAGTAAACTAAAGGCCTTTGTAGCCAATAGAGTCGTTGAGATTGGTGAGCTAACCGAGGTGGCCTCGTGGCGTCATGTGCCCACGGCACTGAACCCAGCCGACTTGATTTCGAGAGGGGTGAGCCCGGACTGTCTCCATGACACACTCATGTGGTGGACTGGACCGGAATACTTGTATCAAGATGAATCAAAATGGCCTTCCTCTCCTAACGAACTCAAAGATCACGATTTACCTGACATCACTCACTCTCATCACATCCATACAACTCATACATCACCAGACACAGAACATAAACAATTTATAGAATTTGATGCATTTTCCAAATTCTCCAAACTAAAAAGAACTGTTGCTTTTGTACTAAGGTTCATTCATAATTTAAAAAACAAGCATAATAAGCAGAGTGGCCATCTTAGCGTAGATGAACTAAATAATGCATTCCTTTTAATATGCAAAATGGCACAACAACACTCATTTCCTAAGGAATACAATTTATTATTGAATGACCGACCCTTGAGCCCTAAATCAAACATTTTACAATATTCACCATTTCTAGATGAAAATAAAATCATTCGCGTCGGCGGCCGCATAGATACTTCCAATTACAGTTTTGAAAAGAAGCACCCCATTTTATTACTCGGTTCACATCATCTGACAAAATTAATTTTCGAATACGAACACATAACACACATGCATGCCGGTCCGCAACTATTATTAGCGTGCGTTCGCGAATATGTATGGCCTATCAATGGTAGACATGTTGCGCGACGAACCACCCACAAATGCATAGTTTGCACTCGTCTAAGGGGCAAAACTCTTAAACCCATCATGGGTCACGTTCCCACTCAGAGAGTTGCTGCTGATTTCCCCTTTATCAGTGTAGGTGTTGACTTTGCTGGCCCTTTTCTCACAATCAATAAAAAGGGCCGAGGTGCGAGAACTGTAAAATCATATATGTGCTTATTCGTGTGCCTTAGGTACAAATGTATTCACCTCGAAGCGGTCTCAGAGCTCACTAAACATGCATTTTTGTCAACTCTGCGACGCTTTATAGCTCGCAGAGGCAAACCACGAGAAATTTTCTGCGATAACGGCAAGAATTTTGTGGGCGCCGCCAGGGAGATAGGCACTTTCATTAAAAATTATAAGTCACCCATATCTGAGTCTGCCGCTGAGTATGAAGTCAGGTTTATATTTTCCCCCACGCACGCTCCGCATTTCGGCGGTATATGGGAGGCTGGCGTAAAATCTGCCAAATTTCATATAAAAAGAGTTATTGGCAACACATTTGTAACTTTTGAGGAATTCACAACTTTACTGGCACAAGTGGAGGCTATTTTAAACAGTCGTCCAGTATGTCCCTTATCTTCCTCTCCCGATGATTTCCATTTCCTCTCCCCAGGACACTTCTTGATTGGCCGATCACTAACATCGCTGCCCGCACCTGTCCTGGAAGATTGTAATCCGACTAGACTAAAACGTCACGAGCGGCTAGAACAAATAAGGCAGCACTTCTGGAGACGCTGGCAAAAAGAATGCATAGCGGAAATGCAGCAGCGCTCCAAATGGCGAACTAAATACGACAAACTGAAGATCGGCGACCTCGTCTTACTGCAGGAAGAAAACTTATCTCCTCTGTGTTGGCGCTTAGGCAGAGTCACCAAACTATTTCATGGACCTGACAGCGTAGCGCGCGTCGCCGATGTCACCACTGCAACGGGGACCTTCAGAAGACCCTTCGTGAAAATCTGCCCTCTACTCCCAGAAGCTTAAATTTATCTGATTTACTTATACCTTTTGTTCACCTCTGTATTAACTATTCAACATTAGTACTCAAATCATTTGTCCTAAATGTTCTTAAAACTTATTTTTTGTAAACTTGCTATTATTTAAACTAGTTGCCACTTTACTAGTAGCTCTGCAAAGGTTTTCTAACAGATGGATCTACGCCGCGTATCCAAAACAATGTAAATTTAAAATTGCGAATATAGATTGTAAATTTAATGTACATATAACTCAGGTTTGAAATTCACATTTCAAGGCCGGGGAAGATGTTTGCGCCCGTTAAATATTAATAGTCTTAAGTTTGCCTTTGCTGCAACTTTTGGTTCAGGCGTTTTTTACAATTGACGCGCCTCCTAGCGGCAACTTTGTAACCTAATCAATCTTCCACGTACGCGTTATCGCAAGCATTATAACCTACATTTAAACCCTAATTAAATCCAAGTTTCTATACAAAAGTCGTTGTATCACTGCATACCTATCTTGAGGACTTACGGAAGACAAATAATCTTCAAGAACTAAGCCAAAACTTTTCATCTCGAAAGGTCACAAAAGCTCAAAGTTAGTATTATCATTGCACGGCTTCAATAATATTATTTTAGCTTCATATGCGTTATGATTTTTAGGAGTAGCGTTTTACTTACCCACAATATTATAATTATTTATTTATTAAAATGTTTGTCAAGGGGAACGATAAAAACTAATGAGTGGAACTTTCCCCTTTTTAAAATGACACCTGGTATGAACCAATCAGTGGACTCATAAAACATTAATTTCAGAAAGCGCACCGCGAATTCCGCAATCAACTTAATTGACATTCTCCAGAAGTCTTATGGGGAGAACTCACTAAATTTCACAGATGAATTTTCCCATAACTTTGTAATGTTCCACCATAAGCCTCCCCTTGAATCTTCTGTAAGCAATTAAGTCGTAAAAGTGTCCAAAAGTTAATTTGGTATCAAAAACATGAACAAAAATGTGTAAATTTCCTTATACACCGTGAATTTTGGGTGGTTTGAAAGCCGTAGCAAAATGAACGTGCCTTAACAATAAGTATCGAATACGCAAGTTTGTTTTTTTTTTAAAGGCACTTTCCAAAAATATTCCGACACAAAATCGAATCTATTAAAATTATTAGTAGCTAGCCAGAGCGGTGCGTGCGTGCCGCGGGTCTGCGGGTCATTGTCCTGATATATTGTTTGCGATTTTTTGAAAGAATATTATTCAACTCGAAAGAAGATTTCTCAACTCATTTTTTTTTTAATTTAGTCTAAATAGATGGCATTTTTAATTACTAGTTACATCACTGCGGCTTTTAAACTACCCGGATTTTAGCGGTGTTCAATGTCGACAGAGACAATAGAAAAGTGAGTTAATAAAAACTCATAATAAAATTACAGATAATTATACTAATGAAGACTCGTCAATTGAAACAACTTTTTAAATATGTATATGAAATTTTTTTTGTTTATTAAATCGTTTATTTCGAAACATAAAATCCATAAAACTTAACCTAACCTTAAAATATAGATAAAACTATAACTTAACTAATATTACAAATAATTAATTAATCAACGGATCAATCAAATCGTAATTAGTCAATCAATCAACTAACCAATCAATCAATCAACCAACACGCACCTTCTCAAAATGATGCACATAGGGCAATCTTTAATAGACTCACGTCAACAGTCAAGCAGTTGCTGATCATAGTACAGATGTTTCTTTCATCATCATCATCATCGGCCTCCGATTGTCCACTGCTGGACATAGGCCTCTTCTATAGCACGCCATTGAGCACGGTCCTCGGCTACTCTCATCCAGCTCTTGAGAGCCGCCCTGCGAAGATCATCGTTCGATCAGGAATAGCAGGGCGACCGGGAACTGGGGGCCGTGGTCCATTTTCACTTGCTATAGGAGGATTTGCTCGTAATTGCCACTCTGAGCAGGCGGGTTGGCAATCGCAGACCGTTTACGTGCGATCTCGCTGCTGCAAGACACCGGCACGATCCGCGTGTGCTGGGTAGCAATCATCATCATCATCAGCCATTTGACGCCCACTGCAGGACACAGGCCTCCCTCATGGTTTTCCTAACCATGAGGGGTTTTGCCATAATCGCCACGCTTGGCAGGCGGGTTGGATTGCAGGGGCAGTGCTATTCTTAAGCCGGCACTCCACGGGCTACAGACTTTTCTTTACCGTTTTGCATCCGGCATTAGTATTCTTGTAGAGGAAAATCAAATCGCATGAGGCACCGAGTTAAGTTGTACGGGTTATACCATTGGAATGCGATTGGTTACTAGACTACCAATAGTGTAAATGAAACAACTAGTAAATTACTAATAGACTCGTACCGTACTAAAGACTCGCCCACCGAGTCAAGTTTATCGTGCGGCGTGTTCATAAAACACAGTTCCACAAAACTAATATCAATAAATTGCGGACTCCATGCCGGTGGGGTAATAACTCAATTGGTCAGTCATGTGAAATTGATGATATTTCAGTGCTCTCCAGCGTATTTTACATTTTCAGCGCCTACTAGCTAGCACACAACTACGAGCTTAATTTTTTTTACCTGTCGTTGCATTCTGTTGCCTACGTAAATGGGAACTTGATGAAAGTGTGGCGAGCACATGTCAACTCTGCGCGCGCACTATAAACTCCGATATTCCTGCATCGCGCAAGCAAAATGTTTCACATGACATACCATAAATATAACGTCCGACGATCATCAGTTGGACCGGCCGTCCCCAGGCATACGATCTGCCTGGCGGGAAATTTCCCTCTATAGTGGAAGAGCACAATCACCCACTCTTCCCTATACTGGTGACCCCCGATAGAACATTGTCAACCTTCCTTCGCTCTCGCAGCACCCCACATACAATCAGTCTCAAAGCAAGGCCAGCATCCTCTTCCCTCTCACCTCATCAGTTCCACTCCAGTCAACGCACCGACTACTGGTACTGATGGTGATCTCCCCCAACCCCTCGGCACGGCAGCCACACAGCAATAGTGCACATTGCCAGTGGTACAGCAGCCTTCACCGGTTCCTACCACATGCGCGGTCCCCGTGGTACTGTCGCCGGTGAAGTGACTGTTAGCCGCCGAACACCCTCAACCGCTAGTCGACTCACTGACTCAGCGCCTCCTGACACTTGCAGGCTTTAGAGCACAGACTTCGATTCCTATCAGACCTAGCTATGCGTAGCTACGGTCTTGAAGGGGAGTGATGTGGCGAGCACATGTCAACTCTGCGCGCGCACTATAAACTCCGATATTCCTGCATCGCGCAAGCAAAATGTTTCACATGACATACGATAAATATAACGTCCGACGAACATCAGTCGGACCGGCCGTCCCCAGGCATACGATCTGCCTGGCGGGAAATTTCCCTTTATAGTGGAAGAGCACGATCACCCGCTCTTCCCTATAAAAGTATTAAAAGCTGCTTGTAAGACTGTGGCTTAATCACTACTCTTGTCTACGTGGAGTGGTGATCACAAACGCGGTGGGCGATATTGATTATGGCAAAACCCTTAGAAAACCATGAGGGAGGCCAATGTCCTGCAGTGGGCATCAAATGGCTGATGATGATGAATAACATATTTTTCTCCAGGTTTTTGTTCAGGCGTGTTTAATGTTATAGTGAACAAATATAAAACTTCTGAACAAAAACTTGAAACAAAACAATCTAGTACATAAAAAAAGCATTTTTCTCGCAAGTTATAGGTACCTATTGTGGGTTGAAATGTTTCTGCGTAACACGCTCCAATAGACACTTGTTTTTTAAAGAGCTAAACGTCCAAATGGAGTCTGAACGGATCGAGTCTTCACAACAAATCCCCCAATCGCCTTCCACCCCCCAGACGCAAAGACGATCTAAACTTGTCAACTCAAAGGAATTGTAATTTGTTCCGAAGCCATTTGGCGAAGTCGTTCGCCTTCGGAGTCACATAAAGATAAACATTACACACATATATCGCCGTGGGAGCTCCGGGATTTGTATTTAAAATGTCTTTTAGTTTATCGGGGGAATGGATGCTGGAGATGTCCCGGGAAAGAGCGGGCAGAGGCGGTCCGAATGGAGGCTGGGTAGTCTACACGGGCTTAGAGGGTTCTTCGAGCGGAAATTCTAATACTTAAGGGACTTGACACACGGTAGCTGTAATGTAAAGATGTATATTATAGCACGATACATCTGATTACATCTTTCCATAGAAATCGTCAGGAGACCACACACGATAGCTATAATGTGCATTTTTACATCTTCGTATCTTAAGATACAGAGCGACACAAATATTTGCAGCTGGAAAGTGAGATTTATATCAATGGAATTAAGGACTTTTTAAGGACACTCACTACACGTTGTTTATGTGTGATACTTTAAGATAATGTAAAGCTATACATCTCGGGATGTAATGTACATTATAGCTGCCCTGTCTGAAGTCCTTAACGCAATGAAACTTTACCGATATGTTAATAGGACACAAATCGAGGTTCGGGAGGTCGTGTGGTCGAATCCCGGCATGTACCAATGACTTTGTTTTCTAAATTACGTACATTTGTGAAGTTGTAGTAGCAATATCACTAGCTAACCTTGAAGGACAACATCGTGAGGAAACCTGAGTGCCTGAGGTTTTCACTAATCTCAGCGCTTGAAATTGCCAATCCGCGGTGGGCACGCGTAGCAGTTAAGCCCATACTCTCTCTCTCTCTGAGAAGACCTATGCCTTGCAGTGGGACTTATATAGGCTGCATAAAAAAACGTAGCCGGGCTCTGTTTTGCTCTAATATTATAGTCTCTAACCTTTAAATTATTTAAAGCTTATTTTGGTTTGCATCGTTGCGCCCTTACGTCGTCAGCCCGTCGTAATGAGCATAGTTAGCAAAAAGGCCGCGCATTGTAACTATTTGTGTCTGTGTGCAATAAAGAATGTGCTTATCTTATAGTCTTAAAATGTGTGACGCATGTACCTATATTTAAAATTTCATCTTTGTCCACTTCTTCAGAACACTTTTTCAATTCATATTTGAACACTTCGCATATGGTTGCGTTCTTACAGCTGCAAAGATTATCACACAACTCTTCCAGGATACAAATGCAATGTCGTATTAAATAAAAGACTGGCAAAGAAGAGCTTCCCGTCTAGAAAAGTAGAGATATAGATGGACAAACTGAACTCTAGCCACAAAGATAAAGTATAGAATGATTGTATTTCAATTCAATTCAATTCAAATATTTTATTCATTGTAAAAACAGAATGTTTACTTAATAAACCCTTTGCCACTAATTGTGAAAAACTTTAAAGTTTTTTTATACCACACCCACTCAGAAAATGTCTCATTGCTCGTTCATAAAGGGGTTACAAAGTTCGTCATTTCTCCCTTATGAATGTGCGGCGGGAAAAGTTACATGGAATTTCATTCCTGCCCTCCGTAGCAGGGCAAGAATGTTGTATGAAAGTCCATTCCTGCCCTGCTAGCGTTCTTTTGTTTCTTAACGGCAAACATAAAAAATACTAGAAACCAGCCAAGTGAGAGTCGCGCACGAAGGGTTCCGTACCATTATCTATACAACATTAGACACAAATATGGGGAAAAAATGGCAAAATCACGTTTGTTGTATGGTAACCCACCTTAAATTTATTTTTGAAGCGAAGATAGAACAAAATAGTCTGTAAAAAATTCAAGCGTCTACCTGTTGCCGTTATTAATGTCGAGCAAAAATCGGATAAAATACGTTTCTTGTATGGGAGCCCCCCTTAAATATTAATTTTATTCTGTTTTTAGTATTTTTTTCTTATAGCGGCAACAGAACTAGATCATCTGTGAAAATTTCAACTGCCTAGCTATCACGGTTCATGAGATACAGCCTGGTGACAGACAGACAGACAGACAGACAGACTCACAACAGTGAAGTCTTAGTGTTAGGGCCCCGTTTGGTACCCTTCGGGTACGGAACCCTAAAAATACAAGCGTCAAATCTCAAAAAGGTTTTATATCAGCTAAATAGAAAAAAGGGGTGGGATTTTTTTTAGCTTGTATCATCTATCGCTTAAGAGCCAGTATTCTTTAGATTCAGAAAGCCTTAATCGATTGTTCTTTCTCATGTAGGGTGCGATAAAATCAACATAAATTTTCATTGGGGGCTCCAAATTATAAATTTCAATCAAAATTTAGAAAATTTCGTAATGGCAAAAAAAGTCACGGATATTTATGGGGATTTTGTAACATACTGTATATTGACATACATACTCTACGCAAGTTGCAAAACCAAATAAATAGGTACTATTTTATAAGCAATAAAGTGAGTATCCACTGAGGATTGAAGCTCCGTAAGTATAAGACGGTTAAAAACAGTTGAACCGGGCTTTCTGTATATCAAACCATGCTTGTCTCATTCCATCTCTGCGAATGGAAGGGAAAAAGAAAGCACCAGTTACACAGCAAACGTGAGCGGTGGGTATAAGAAATTTATAAAAGCAAGCGAAAAAGAGCCAAACAACCTGGGTGGTTCCTAAGCCACACAAGTTTCTTAAGTATTCATCAGTTTTCCGCGGGTTTTTAAGGTTTCGTACCCGGAAAGTGCCAACGGGACCCTATTAATATGCCTCAGTAGCACCCAGCTATTATCCACAAACCAAAAGTTGACTGGTAAAAAACACTACTTAGCATTAAGTACGCCTTTGTACCAATCATGTGTTTTCTGCAATAAAGAATTTTAATAATGATAAAAATAACGGTTTGTATATCTGTCCGTCAATCTGTCCATCCAGTCTGTCTGTCAGCTGTTTGTTTATATCTGTCTAACCTGTAAATGCATTTTTTTTTCTTGATTTGTTATAGGTACTAAGGTAGCTAGCGGAAGCTTTCACGAAAAATGCCTTATTATGGCAGTTTTCTCAAAAAAATTATAAAATACAACTAGTAAAATGTAAGTACATAATTTCCATACACGCAACATGTTTGGCAAAAATAACCAGATTTATAGAATTTAATAAAATTATTCACTTTTTATTGAATAAAATGGTGAAATCCGGATATTTCGAAACTATAAGTCTGAGATAAAAGTAATTGAACAAAAGATGTTTTAAAAAAAAAATTAAATTAACTAAAAAAATAACTCTAATTGGCGTGTGTCAGGAATGGCGAGTTGTATAAATAAACTTTTAGGTATATCACATTTTTCGAACAAATCTTAGTTCGATCAAATAGTCGTTATTCCATATTTGTATAACAATCTGAAGCCTTATTCATAGATTGCTTATTACGTCACGTATTTGGGAAACGTGCTCGAGTGTCTGTGCCAATTTCTCTACAGGAACCCAGCAGATAAATCGATATGGTTATTATTTTTAGGGTTCCGTAGCCAAAGGGTGCCAAACGGGACCACATTACTAAGACTTCACTGCCAGTCTATCTGTCTGTCTGTCTGTCTGTCACTAGGCTGTATCTCATGAACCGTGATAGCTAGGCAGTTGAAATTTTGACAAATGATGTATTTCTGTTGCTGCTATAACAAACAATCTATACTAATAATAAATCTGTAAGGGTCGGTCATGGAGTAAGTTAGTTTGTTTTCAGAGATATTGTGTTTATAGGCTCAATATATGATACTGAAACTAATTTCACGATTTTTAGAATTTTTTTCTGTATGTGTGTATGTATGTATGTTCCTCCATAACTCTTAAACCAATTATCCGAATTTGATGAAATTTGGTATAAAAACATATAAACATCTGGGACACAGGATAGGCTATTTAAATTCTAGCTCCAGTTATGATAAGACGTGGCCCCCATACAAATGCTGCTTCGTAAAAATCGAAATGTACGCGAACGGAGTCGTGGGCACAGCTAGTAGTAAATAGAATAAAATTAATATTTAAGTGGGGCTCCTATACAACAAACGTAATTTTTTTGCAGTGTTTAATAACGGTTGAAATATTGACAGAATATTTAGTTCTATATTCATTTCAAAACTAAATAGTTACATTAAAATAAAATAAATATTGAAGGGGGGCTCCCATTCAATAAACGTAATTTTTTCTCGATCTTTGTGTCTAATGTTGTATAGATAATGGTACGGAACCCTTCGTGCGCGAGTTCCACTCGCACTTGGCCGGATTTTATTTATATGCTAATTCCTTATGTCAAAGTAGACAGATAGCGGTTAGTCTCCCTATTTTTGACAGACTTGTTAAAATAATTATTCACAGTATAATGTACGCAATAAAATGTGTTTATAATAGGTAGGGCTCAAAAAATCTAAATACAAAATAGTAGGCTATAAACATTTATTGGACTAGCATAATACCAACTTTACTTCTAATTTGGTGGAAAATAAAATGTGGTTAGCGTTAAGATATGGTACATTATGTTTAAGTTCTCAGAGGTACCTTGAAAGATTGTTCTTGTTTTTCGCGGCATCTTCTTATTTTTTTTCCCGTCTATCTTCGCTCTTCGCTAATTTCTCACTTCACTGGTAACTCTTCATCATTCGCCTTTCTTCCTTTACCCTTCACCCTTCGCTCTTCGCGCTTTACTCTTCGCACTTCCTTCTTAACTTTTTGTTCCTTACACTTGACCGAAGCAAGTAAACTGTTAATGTAATGAGTGACCGGACCACGAAAGTTGGTCAGTTACGAAGGGCCTTCAAGTGAATCATTGATAATCCCTCGACCTAGAATCTGCCTAGCTCCCGGCCGACAGATATTGCGACTCCACTGTCTTGACATTTTTTGTTTGCCAATCCACAAACAACTTGGTCGAGCAATCTATGAATTAAGCAGCACCTGATGTAGCTATTTGCAACAGTTTCTGTTGAACTGAATTGGGACTGAAACAAGTTGACGAACATAATTAGGTTTTTTTTTAACCGGCTCTGTAAATAGGATCTCAGTTCGTCGCCTGTGTTTTGTTTTTCTTTTCAATGTGTTCACACGTTCGATAAGAGAGATTCCCAGTAGGTCCCACTCCATAGCTCTTTGCGCGACTTGCATTTTATCCATGTTGGCTCTATTGGACGATGTCGTTCCATAGCGACATCGTCGAGCCTCTTGGAGGCAGCCCATTCTAGTGGAATTTATCTGGCAGTCTCCATCTTCTGAGAATCACATTCAAAGGAGAGCGTACGTCCGAAATAGTCGTATTCGTCAACCCCCTTTATAACAGAGTCGCCAACCCTAACAGCAGGTGTCTATAGGTAATCTTAGTCTTGGACACATTCATTTTAAGGCCGGCTCTCAGGGGCAATACGTGCAGCTGCGCAAACATTATTTGATACTTACCGACGTCTTCATCTATGAGAATCAGGTGGTCGGTAGACCGCAGACAAGCGGGTTTCGTTGACTTTGATACCCCTTTCAATCCAGTCAATTGTCTATACTACGTCTTCTCAGATACTTGTAACACGTTTGGGTATCGCTTTGTCGCGAGCCTCGTCAGATTGGCACGTGGTAGGTTAATTCGTGCATCATCATCAGCCACTTGACGCCCACTGCAGGACATAGGCATTCTTCCTTTAATAACAATGAGGGGTTTTGCCATAATCGCGACGCTTGGCAGGCGGGTTGGCGATCGCAGTATGCGGTTGGAATCTCCCGTCTTCTGGCAATTGATTTCCTTAGTCGCCTTTTACGACGTCCACGGAAGGAAATGGAGTGACGCTACTCTTAATCCAGTGCCACACGGAACTGTGCATGCGCTCCTCCATTGCAGCGGTTTTGTACAACGTCCGGAGTACTTCCAAATACCGCCTATCAATACTGCAACGATAGGTCGACAGTGCCGAAAGCACTTTCATAATCGACAGAGGCGAAACATATGGACCTGTTGTCCGACAGCACATTCACTTTTACATACGTGCTCTCTTAGTTACGTTAAGCTATGAGGTATGTCAACACATCAGATATTCTTGTTACCTCACAAGGTTTCCCTTCTCAGCTAGCAAGTGGGTTTTGCGACTACAAATTCACAAATGTAACAACTAAAGTTTGCCAACTAATAACTAAACTTAACTGCAGTAGTAAATAATGTCATTGGTCCATACTTGCCGGAATTCCAAATCATGACCTCGCTCAAGTGAAACGAGAGCGGTCTACCGCTGCGCCACAACCACTTCAGGTAAATGCACTATCGACTGTGCAGACAGCGAAGTAGTAAGGTCCCGTATATTTTTTGGATTTGAAGAACCCAATTCGTAAGGAATCCAAAAAAATATGAAGACTCCTTTTCCGTCTAGTTAGACTTATGATATAAAGACTTTACGTAGAAAAATAATTGAGTCGTAAGTAAATGTAAAGCAAACACAGTGGAACATGAAAACAGGAAACTAATGCCTGCCTCATAAATTACCGCGACCGTTTTCACCTCGGCAGAAGAGGAGTGTAAGTAATAAAAAAAGCAGACAGCAAAACAAAGAGCAGGGTATGACTATACAGAATAAATAGCTCGAAAGTCTAGTCACATTTCAGTTCTTATTTACTTCTCAATATATTACAATTAATAAATTCCACACAATATAATCACTTGACCTAGTCCAATACTGATACCTGATACCCTTTGCTATGGTGACCTAGCAAGTCGTCACAAACATGACAATACACCCAGAATGAGGCCATTTATACAAATTCCGGCTCCCAGTAGGAATCGAACCCATGACCTCTGTTTTGGTAGATAGCACCTTAACGGCTAGACCAAAGAGGCAGTCAAGCCCGACCTATATTAAATCCGGAGTTGAAAATATAAACGGGTGTAAATGATTATTATCTTTTTCGAGAGGAAACCCGAGTGTCTGATGTATCCACCTCGGCGGTTAAAATTGCTAATCCGCGGTGAGCACGCGTGGTGATTTCTCTGAGAAAATTCCTGTGCCCTGCATTGGGGCGCATATAGGCTGCTAGAAATGGCCTTAATCTGGGTGTGTTTCCATCTTTTGAATTTCCTAGCCTGGTTACCATAGCACAGAGTATCTAGTTTGGGATCAGCATAAGTGATTGTGCTATGTGGAAGTTAATTAATAATAAAAATAAATTTTGTGTTTTCTTAATATTTTAGTTGCTGTAAATTTATGACCAGATGGTCTGACGACCTGGTTACGGTGGCAGGGAGTCGCTGGATGCGGGCGGTACAAAACCGGGAAAACCATGAGAGGGGCTTATGTCTTGCAGTGGGCGTCAAATGGCTGATGATGATAAAATGTATGAGTTATGTTTTTATACTTGTATGTTATGTTTCCAGTATCGTAGCTTTATAAAATTAATAATCTATATTGTTATATCCATCTATAAGTCTGTTTTTTAACTCGATGCAAAAAAAATTAGGTAGTGTTACCACTGTAAAATATATTGTTAAACTTGATAGGTTTTTTTACCGCAAAAAAGTACACTCTTGTGACCAAAAACCTTATTGCATCAAAGACATTAATATTCAAACACCCATAAAAGGAAAGGATTTAAAAAAACATCAACGTAGCAAACACAATTTTTACGTGGAAGTAAAGTGGAATCATTAGTTTTTTACGTATTGGCAACACTTGGGTGTTGACAGCCTTTGGTTTGAGGTTCGACACATTCTTCAAGACGTCATTTAATTTCAAACATTCCGTTTCTTTCTTGGTCAGAAAGCTTTATAATTAGTTTCCATGATGGAAGTGACAACGACAATGATGAAGACATACCCGAGGAGTCCACGTGAGTAGATGCAACATGGGAAATAGATTTTTATTGTAAGTAAGTAAATGATCTTGAGTTTAATAGATTTAATTGGAACCTTAGATTTATGGGGTAATAATTTTGCATCGAATTAAAAAACTGACTTTAGTCTCGACTGCCTCGTTTGTCTAGTAGTAACACGCTGTGCCACCGAAAAAGAGGTCGTGGGTTTGATTCCCACTAGAGACTATCATACTCGATTTGTATAAATGCCCTCAGACTGGCTGCAGAACCATGTTTGTAGTGTTATGCCTTCCCTGTTTACCGTAGCACAGGTTATCCCAGTTTTCTTAGTTCTAAAAGATAAAATAGGATCAAATTGTAAAATAGTATTCTTTATTGTACACAAGAAACAAGAGACAATGTTAACAAACTAAAGTTACAATGAAAAAGCACAATGGGTGGCCTTTTTGCGAAACCTGATTTTTTCCTTCCTTCCTGAGTTATACTTCTGTTTATTTTCCACATTCTGTGGGAGCAGGGGTATAAAATATCTAGAACAAACTAGGATTTGTGCAGAACAAAAGGAACGCGGCAGGCGGACTTTTGTGCTTATAATAAATGGAATCTTTTTGTTTAGAACAGAAGAGGTTTTTCACAGTATCCGCTTGCACTCCGAGATATCATATTATTCCGTTATTATTCTGATTAATTTATTTTTTATCTAGACATTACAAGAAAACTTGACCAACAACTGGATTTATAACAAATAAAGAAACAAACATACCTACATTAACTCACACCTGTATCTCGGCACAGATTAGGGTTTGCCGCTTACCCCGATCCTAATACTTAAATCTCTTTTTTTTTCATTAACATTGAACAATCGCTGAATTCACGCTCGCTGATTTCGGGTATAGAGTAGCAAACACCCCTTATATCTTCTTCATTCTTAAAATCTGAAACCAAATCAGGAGACCGCGAATTGTCACTTAAGATAGATGATAAATTAATAATAGGGGTTAAAGTATGAAATTGCCGTTTTATTGCAATAGGTTCTTTGAATTGACATAGAATCTTCATGGTTTGAGGTTTTCGGTTTCACTCGAAAGCGGCAATTTCATACTTTAACCACTATTATATTTAGTGCATCTGAGGATCGGAAAGATGCCATAGGCGTTTTCTGTGACTTGTCAAAGGCATTTGACTGGGTAGACTATGAAACACTTGTCTTAAAATTAAAACACTACGGAATGAATGGGAAAAACTTAAAACTATGTAAGTAGTTGACCTAGATTATGAAATCATATTTAGAAGGGAGGGTTCAAAAAGCTGGCATAAATAGGACTAAATCTTCAGGGTCAGAGGTTAAGATGGGAGAGCCACAGTGATCTATTTTGGGGCCGTTCCTTTTCCTTATACATAATATGTAATTTATGTAAATGATTTGCCGTTCATGGTTCAAAATATGTCTGAGATAGCATTATTAACTGGTGATACGTCACTTATTTCTAAAATTAAGACACAAAAGTTACATTGATGATACGAATAATGCCCTTTCTCAGGTAGTAAATTGATTTACTTCTGATAACTTAGTGAAATTTTAAAAAAGACCAAAATGTCAAAATCAGACTAGACCGTGTAGAAGAAACTTTATTTCTAGGTATCACAATTGACGCAAAACTTCAATGGGGTTCTCATATAGAAAACTCGGCAAATAGGCATAGTTCTTCAGCATATGCAGTCAAAAGAATCCGGGAACTAACTGATGTTGCAACTGCTAAGCTTGTTTATTTTAGTTACTTCCATAGTGTTATGTCCTATGGCATACTACTGTGGGGTCGGTCAGCAGACATTGAGACCACTTTCGTCGTGCAGAAGAGAGCGATCAGATCACTGGTAGAAAATGCCATTAGCATTAAGTCCACCTTTTGTACACTTTCTTTGTGCAATAAAGAATTAATAATAATAATAATAATATATAAGCTAGGCAGTAAATTTATTAAGAAATTTCTTTAAAGAAACTTAACATCCTAACAGTTGCTAGTCAGTATATCTATGAAAATATTATGTACGTCAGTAAAAAATTCAGTAACTTTAAAAGTGTAGATAGTGAAGACAATGTTTACTGAGAAACAAAAATAGTTAAAATACAGTTTCAATGTTTAATGTACAGGAAATAAACAAACTTTATTTTCCAAAAGTTGAGCTGGCAAATTTAGGTTAACACATCCTTTATGGTGCAGTGTATTCGTTTCTACAATAAGATCCCTGAAGATACAACAAGCATATATAAAAAATTGGAATTAAAGGCAGTTCAATGCATAAGCTCTACGTTTTAGAATGATTATATGAGCTTTGTTATTTGCGGACTGAAAAGAGTAAGTTTGGAGTTTTTTGTTAATTTTTTTCTATAAAATAATCTAGATTTTGAAACGGACACCTAGTTTAACTTGTAACGTTCATTAACTGCTCATCTGCCTTGTCACAGATCTGTGCTCAAGTTTGTATAGATCATCTATACATTCCATTCCGCGAGGGCAGTTGAGGCACTAAGTCGCACTTTCTGTGATACTTTGAATAAAACATTTTTGAATTTGAATTTGAAAAAGTGAGGATTCTACTTGTCAACGCAAACAGCTTTCCTGTGGTGGCAACTTCAAAATTGCAAAAATAATATATCTAGGCCCTTATTATGAAAAATGCAGCATTATCGGAAGTAGAAACCTGGTCGAAAATCCGTATCTCAAGATATGATTTATTACGTCATTGGGCTATCAAAGAGCCATGCATTTCTAGCGTTCATTACTCAGTGGCAGGAAATTTTGAAACTATTCATAAAAAGAACAGTATTTGCTGCTAGATTCGACAGAATTGTCGAGCTCAAGCGCAACGTTGACGACCCATCCGAGCATATCGCTGCTTCATAATAAGGGCCCTGCTATGACTTCCTAAACATTGACAGTCTTATTAATAAAAAATCTATCCCACTGAAACACTCTTAAGAATGAGCTAATGAGAGAAATTCCTGCTATAAACCGACTTTAACTCCTAAAGAGTGTTTTATTCGGATTCAATTCTTTATAAATAAGATAATAAATATTTACTGCGAAAATAACTAAAATAGACTATCCTCGCAGTGGATACGTCTGTAAATTGCCTATTTTTTAACACTGCAAATAAAGCTGAACTCAACCTACGTGGTATTTTTGCTGATCACGGGGGTAACCAATCTAATCTACAGAAAGGTTTCCTAGTAGATACGAATCTTAAAGTTTATTTAATCTTTTAACCTCCGGAGGTAAAAAATACTCCGAATCTTTTGAAATTACGTAGGTAATTAATAAAAACATATCGTCCAAAAAATATTGAACTAGAACATTAGATTTTCCAGATTTCCTACCTTGAAAACATTAAGTGTGAATTAAGAAAGTAATAGGTGTTGTCCTATGTTTAGGACGCCAAGGCTTAGGAGGATAAAGCATTTACATGTTTAAGTACGTCATTTAGTAATTTAAGAAAGAAGACTGTTTAAATTGTCACCGAAATTGGGTAAAATTGGTTCGTTCAAAGACTATAAAACACTGCGTCCCTTCACATTTAGCGTCAACATTTACTAATCAAATAGTAACGCCACAAACATAACGGTAAACGCACTGGCGATTCCCAAAAGCGTACTGCGATAATTACGCGCATTGTTGCAATACGGACGCGGGGAATCACACAAAGGCGCATACTAAAGGGACTGGGTAAAGTACTGACTACATTATCTTGTCTAATGTCGACTGCACAGGTCCACTGCTTCGTTGATCTAGCGGTATCACGACTGACTACCATGCCGGGTTCGATCATCACTGGGGGCCGTCATACATTTGTACAAAAGGCCTCAGTCTGGGTGTATTTCCATATTATTGATTTCATTGGCTGGTTACCATAACACAGGGTATCCTAGTTTAGGACCAGGACATCTGATCGTGGTGTGTGGAAGTTACTATTATTATTATTCGCCTATTTAATCAGTATATTTGTAGATCTTTTAGGTTATTTTAGATAGATGGAAGGGAAGAGGAAGCGAGGAGTGTGCCCATAGCGGTATGGGGAATCGGTTTTTTAAGATAAAACAAGGAACTCTTATTTCACAAAATAAAAAGGTTGACGGTTGAGCGATTGTGAAATAAGAGTTCCTTGTTTTAAATGAAATCTGCATAACCATGCCCTTAGGAACTTTCAGTGATGTTCTATCATCCGTGGTTACAAATTTCTGACGATTAAATTTCACAAATGGTTTTACAATTGCAACTACCTATTTATTATTCCAGATGATCACATCTACTTATGATTTATCACATCATTAATTTTTATTTTGCTATATTTCAGATAAGCCTTCCGACGACGGTATAATTTGGACATACGTTGTGTGGAAAAACTGTCCAATTGTCATAAATCCAGGAAAGGCATTAAATCAATCAAATGAAAATTTTTTTCACCATTAACTCGTGGTCTTTATTATCTTTGAGGATAGTCGAAAATTTTAGTCTTTTTTCATACAACTAGGTACTTTTAGTCGAATGAATCGGACTTGATTTGTTTCGCTTGAATGTAATAAGTTCTTATTAACAAGAAAATCGACTTCAAGAAAAACGCGCAGTAAAAAGTGTAATAGAAAATAACCAACAACGCGAGTGCTGAAAATTAACTAGTACAAAATTAAACATTGTCTGTGACACGTTGCGTTGGTCCCGCCTGCTTAATAGTTCAGCAGTCGGGTTGTTGTATATTTTTTACTACAGTTAAGCAAGATAAAGCACTTTATAAATAGAAGCATTCCTGAGTGGTTTTGCAAAAACGAAGAATCATGCCCAACTATTTAAAGGCTTTTGTGACTAATGCCCTGTATATTTAACGAATCGTTATTGTTAGGCGTCCCGTAACTCGAGTAGCTGGTTGATGTTTAAAAAATTGTTAGGAATTTTACAAATTGTTCTCTCCATACATTTATCGTACGGTAATCGTTTTTCGAAACCGTTTTAAGAGGAATACTTGAGTAGACATTTTAATCATCCGTAAGCAAAACGAGTCGTTCCTGAATATAGAAACCGGGTATATGTGATCAATATAGCGGTTAAAACTCATTTTGGTGTCTAGTATGACCCCTTAGTCTCGTATCTCGTATGCGCGATTTATGTTTTTTTTTTGTTTATATTGTTGTTGTAAATAACTGGAGTTTTACGTCTCGTAAAGAAAATAACATAACATTTGTCCACATTTAATGTTAAGCGAATATCTTTGCAGAAAGTACAGAAATTATTTATATCAGTTTAACCTCCTTTTGGGCTCCGCCGCAGTCGGTTAAAAAGAAGAGTTCGATGACTCTCTCATGGATTTCATCAATAGATCTTGACCAAGTCTATACACGACTACTTGGAGGTACCCCCTTTCTGACAACAAAAATGTGACAAATTGAGAACCTCTTTTTTCTTTGAAGTCGATTAAAATTTGGAAACAAAACATCTACCTCCATAATATAACGATTACAGAGATGTACATTATATCATCATCAGCCATTTGACGCCCACTGCAGGACATAGGCCTCCCTCATGGTTCATGTAAGTATGTACATGATGACTTTTGCAAACTCTATATTGTACCCACCTAGTAAGTGAGTTTTAAGTTTATTCCTACGTTTTCTAAAAAGTGCAATTTAATACAAAAATGTAAAAAAAAATACATAACAAATGCCAGTATTTGTTATATCTTAACCTATTACTAAAAGTATCCTTGCAATTTTTATGACACGTGCTCTGGTGTACAGTACAGAATATTCTTATCTTATCATAAGACCTCCTTCTTTTCTGAAAGTCGGTTACTCGTATAAAGTATGAAAGTGGAGGCAATAAAAACGCCGCCTAATGCTCGTAAGCACTAAGCCCGCCCCGCTACAGCAGTCAGGGCACGGCCTGCGAATAGAAACAATCTGATTTTAACGCCCGCAGTAATAGTTGTTGGCACGTTCGCGCACAATAGCAAGCTCGTCATGTACAGTCAGCTAGAGAAACTATAATGCAGTCTACATACGTCCCACTATAGGGCACATGCTTACTCTCAGATAGAGAGAAAGAGAGTTTGGGCATAATTACCCCGCGTGCCCACCGCGGATTGGCGATTTCAAGCGCTGAGGTATGAGAACACGGGTTTCCTCACCATGTTTTCCTTCACTGTCAGCGAGTGGTATTGATACTACAACTTCACAAATCTTTATTTAAGTTGTAGTTTTAAAACAATTGCTTCGTAATCACTCGTTGAAGCCCTTTACTTATATTTTGTTTATGAACTGCATCGTGGCAAGTTTCAAACCCTGCCTTCCCCTCCGGGAGACAGGCGTAAGTTTATGTTATGTAATGTTATGTTATGTGTATATTAAATGAATTTGGATAAATAAATACCTTACTTTTCTTACGAGGTGCATTCAATAAGTACCTAGCCTCATCGCCAGAGGGCGCTGTAGTTTCAAAAGAGTTTTACCACAGTGTAGCACATTCTTTTTTAATTTTTTTTCAAATTTTCATTCCAATCCTTTCATTTGTTTTAATTTGACAACTTATGGAAGCGAACATATCGATCGGTTTTACAAAAATGGAAAAAGAGCAATATCGTTCGGTGATTCGATTCCTATTTTTGGAAGGGAAAACGCGCATCGAAATCAAAGAGCGCTTGGATGCTGTGTACGGTGACTCTTCTCCATCGATGGCCACCGTCAAGAATTGGTTCAACGAGTTTGCACGTGGCCGTACGTCGGTTTTTGATGAACCACGTCCAGGTGCACCGAAAACAGCTGCTACGGAGGAAAACATTAAAAAAATCCGTGATCTCGTATTGGAAGATAGCCGATTGAAGGTTCGGGAGCTAGCTGAGACTGTAGGCATTTCAGAAGGAACAGTGCATCATATTCTTCACGAGGAACTCGGCATGAGAAAGCTGTTGGCGCGATGGGTGCCGCGTTTACTCACACCGGAAAACAAGTGCAACCGTGAGATCACATCGGAGACGTATTTGGCGCTGTTTAAGCGGAATCCAGCGGAGTTTTTGCGTCGTTTTGTGACCGTCGATGAAACTTGGATCCACTGGTACACACCAGAGACCAAGGAGCAATCAAAACAATGGATCCAGACCGGGGAACGTGCTCCAAAGAAGGCGAAAACTGTAAAATCGGCCAGAAAAGTTATGGCCACCGTTTTCTGGGATTCACAAGGTGTGATCTACATCGATTACCTCGAAAAGGGTAAAACAATTACAGGGCTTTACTATGCCGATTTATTGGGCCGATTCGACGCCAAATTAAAGAAAAAACAACCCCATCTGGCGAAGAAAAAAGTGCTGTTTCACCACGACAACGCACCGGTTCACACGTCTGCCGTTGCCATGGCCAAATTGGTCGAATTACGCTACGAATTGCTGCCTCATCCACCGTATTCTCCAGATTTGCCCCCTTGTGATTTCTTTCTGTTTCCTAATCTGAAAAAATCTCTCGCCGGGAATAGATATGGATCAAATGAGGAGGTCATCGCCGCCACGGAGGCCTATTTTGCAGTTTGACAAAAACTATTTTTCGGACGGGTTAAAAAAGTTGGAGCATCGCTGGGCTAAGTGTATCGAAATAAAAGGAGACTATGTTGAAAAATAAATTGCCACTTTTCCAAAATTTTTGTTTACTTTTTGTAGGCTAAGTATTTATTGAATGACCCTCGTACCTCCGATTTTTCGTGCACTAACAATCCTTAAGTCAACCGTTAACAGGTGAAAGTTGGCAAAAGAAAGTTAACTAATGTTTTGGCATTTAAAGTCATTGATGTCAATCATGGAACCTCATCATATAATTATTATTGTATATTATTAGATAAGATAAGATAATAATGTTCTTTATTGCACACCGAAAAAATTTTACAGAAACAGCAGTGACATAAGAAAAGATACAATTGGTGGCCCTATTGCTTATAGAAATTTCTTCCAGGCAACATCATATAAGATTTAATTGATATGATTAGATTTAAGATGATTCGAGAAAAGATGGTCGGAGTTGAGTTTTTCTTTTTCCTCACTACTAAAATACGGCCCGAAAGCAGCGGCCGTATTGTGCATTGACGTTCAGCAAACAGAGTGCCAATTCTTTACGGTGAAATAAATTTTTGATTTCTTCTTGATGGAAAAGTAAAAAAAAACTGACAACAGCCTGTTGACAGATTGTTAACAGCTTTTACAGAGAGAATTAAAATTTTAAGGTCTTAAAATTGTCACGTAGGGCTGACATTTAGGACCTGTCATAGATGAGCAGTGTCTTCCTGAGATTCTAACCGCATACTGCGATCGCCAACCCGCCTGCCAAACGTGGCGATTATGGCAAAACCCTTCATGGTTAGGAAAACCATGAGGGAAGCCTGTGTCCTGCAGTGGGCGTCGAATGGCTGATGATGATGATGATGATAGATGACAGGCGCCTAAAACATTTACCTTCTTATTAATCTTGACTAAAGTGAGACCTTATCTAAACTTACAACTATAATTTTGTATCAGCAGAAAACTAGCACTCTGTTGCTATAGGTGAAAACCTGTAATTGGCTCACTAACTAGTTATATAAGTCACATGTACTGTTTGTTAGCTGTTGATTGTTCTTTTATGGCTGAAGTGGGGACAAATTACCCGCCCTCCCGGTCAACTTAGTTAGCAAATTATGTACCAAGCACTATTTCGAACAATGGAGACATGAGAACCGTCAAAATCCTATTGGACCCACATGGAGACATGAGTACCGTAAAAATCCTGTTGGAGCCACTCATCCTAAGTAGTGGAGACAAAAGGTCTAGAAAATCCTGTTGGGTCCATCAATGGAACTTTCCAATGGAACCAACAGTCCGAAAGCTAAAATTATGTCATATAAAATGGAATAGATAGACATAATCTTCTGCTGGCTGTACCTCACATGCTTTGTTGCGCTAGGTTTGTAATGAGTTTCGAATGCATTGACTTACCTAATGTTGTACCGTAAGCTATGTTAATACATCGAGTATCGTAGGTTTCTAGTTTGTTTTCAAAGACTGCTATCGCATTGTGTCTTACGAGACAGAGCGAAGCTTTTTGAAGTAAAAACTTATTTAGTCGCTTTTTCCAAACAGTGATTGAAACTTTACCGTCATGCTTAGGTTGGTGACGTTGAATCGTTTATACTCAACTTTAGACAGTCAGTGACGCTGAATCGGATATACTCTACTTTAGACAGTCGGCGACGCTGAATCGAAAAAACTCGACTTTAGATAGTTGGTAACGCTGAGTCGGATATACTCGACTTTAGACATTCGGTGACACTGAATTGGATTTGCTCAACTTTAGACAGTTGGTGACGCTGAATCGGTTATACTTAACTTTAGACAATCGGTGACACTGAACCGGTTAAACTCGTCTTTAGACGATTGGTGACGCTAAATCGGATATAAGTACTTACTCGACTTTAGACTGTCGGAACGCTGAATCGGTTATACTCGACTTTAAACAGTTGGTGATGCAGAACTAGATATACTCGACTTTAGGCAGTCGGTGACGCTTAATTGGATATACTCAACTTCAGATAGACGGTGAAATTGAATCGGATATATTAGATTTCAGACATTTGATGAGGCTGAATTGGATATACTCGACTTCTGACAGTCGGTGATGCTGAATCGGATATACGCCACTTTAGACACTCGGTGACACTGAATTGATAAGACTCAAATTTAGACGTTGAATCGGATATACTTGATTTCAGACAGTCGGTGATGCTGAGTTGGATATACTCGACTTTATTAAAATAGTAAATGATACATAACTTAAGCTGCGCTAAACTTTATTAGGTTGTATAAGCTTCGTCACAATAATCATAAGTTTGGATACCAGCGCTCACAATAGAGGCTTTGTCCCGAATTCGGGTTGTGAATCGATCACACCCTCCGGGTTATTCATATTTTTTTCCTTCAGCGAAGGATTTTTCAAAAAAATAATGAAGACGAATAATGTTTAGGTAGAAAAACAGTAACTTTCTGTTACCGGTGCTTGTACAAGATAATTTATCATTCATCTCATCGAGGAAAAGCCAATCGATCGTCACTTTACACCCACAATACAGCACGTAGTCGTAAAAGCGTTCCGCCCTAAAACGTTCGATTGTTTGACGTTAAAATGTAAAATAAAACATCAATTTCGCTTCCTTCCCATCGCGCGCGCCGCCAAAATGGAAATGTAGAATTTTCCACTTCATTTGCCCCGAGTAAGAAAGGGGAGTGTCCATTAAGAGATTCTGGAAACAATTTGGCAGGCTCCGACTCTCTTTGTTTACAAATTCGTTCCATTCAGCGAGGTTCGCTCTTAATTCGTGTTTAATGGGGGTGATATTCCTGTAATTACAAGCGACAGTTAATTTTGTAATTCGTGAATGCTAGCAGTGTATTTCTGCGCATCTGTTCGACTAGGATTATGCATGTGATCTTAGTTGAGCGGAAGGAGGTCCATTTTGGTGTCGAATAATTGTACTAAAACAGTTGCATGCAGCCAGCTCGAGTTTCTCGGAATCATAATCATGCCGTTTTAACCTTCGCAGGACTCGCAGGTAGTATTCCTCGCTGAAAATAAGCAAAGCAATTGTGGAACTCGACTAAGTAAATTTTGTTTCTCAACTATTTTGATCACTAATATTGTAATGCCACCTTAACATTTTATGTAAAGTAGGTTGCCAAGACTTACATGATCATAACGCTACCACTATAAACATAATATCAGGGGCCTAATTATACGCACCATATCCTGTCGGAATCCTGACGTTTACGATTGCAATTAGTATGGAATTTGACAGTTAGATGATTGGAATAGTCAGGATTTTGTGCGCGTAATACAAGGGCAGATCTCATAAGGACCCAAGCCCCCAACTCTACAAACCCTACTTGTTAGCAAAAAAATATTTCTTTGCCATTTTGTAGCCATTTCACAAACACTCTCAATGACTTATGATAAGAAATTAAGTCACTGGTCTATGTATAATATTGTAGCATACAACAGCTTTGTGGAACAACTAACTTAGTCCAAGTATATATTGACTCTCCAGGTCAATCCAGACCAAACTTCTGAGGATTTGAAAAATATAAGAAAATGTTCCGAGTAAAGGGCACAGCCGTGCCCCCGCCTAAAAATGTTCCGTGTGGCACCCGATTAAGAATAGCCTCACTCCATTTCTTTCCGTGGATGTCGAAGGCGACTAAGGAAATCAATTACCAGGAGACGGACAGCAGCTTCAAGCGTGGCGATTATGGCAAAACCCCTCGTGGTTATGAGAGCCACGAGGAAGCCCTGTATCCTACAGTGGGCCTCGAATAGCTGATGATGATGACAGCCATGCTTCCAGATAGTATAATGCCAAAAAATTACTCCAAAACTTTTAGAGCAGGCAGCAGCTGAATGAGCTTTATATTTTTGTTACAAAGTTACCCGTAACAAACCTTCACTTGACGGCATCATGCTCATGACCCCGATTTTCACAAGCATGCACTCCACTCAGTTACGTTACGAATGACTTACTAATCTCCTTAGCCCTAGCGTCCTATTACATAAGACATCATTATATAACTTTCTTAATTCACACGCATTGCGTAGGAGATCTGAAAAACTTACTGGTCTAACTCTCTAGGGGTTACGAGGTTGCATGTCACACAGCTGTAAACTGTGGTCGTTTTCTTGTCTATGTTTAGTTTTGTTATTAACATTATGGTTGAAAGTACATTTTACTCTATTTCTATATACATCAACTCATACCTGTATTCCTACTAAGGTTTGCTACTTACCACAATCCTGATATTACCTCTTGTGCTTCAATGTCATTCACTTACTGTTAGTGACTAACGTAATATGCTAAATAGTGATTAAAGTACCTGAAAGTGACATAATTCGCATCACTTTTATCTTAACCTTCACGAATAAATCCCTATATGGTCAACATTTGTCTACTTGGAGCGTCCCTAACCGGCCCTTCCACCCACAGTCGCCCGATATGCTACATTTTGTTTTTTTTTTTTATTTTCAATACTTGATCGCGACGAGTTAGTACGAGCAACATTCATGCATTTCCAATTATTATGACCGTGTACTGCAACTAATACTACGAATTACATAACAGGGAAGGGAAAATTGCTTCCGAAGAAATCCAATATACGAGTAAATACACCTCGGCTAGATTCTTGTGCAGTGTACCGGGTGCTCTCATACTGAGTAAAACAATTCATTGCACTTTGTCACTTATCTCAGCAAATTACAATAATAGGGAACTTGCGACAAACTTACATTGAAATAGCATTGCTTTTTTACCATAGAAGACATGAGAAAAACTTAAAATTAAAAATATAACCACAAAAATATAATTTTCGGAGTCCCAAAAAATACTGAAAATCAAGTTACCTTAATAATATAAAACATAATAATCTAATATTATTAGATTTCGCTTTTTTTGTTGATTCTAAAAGTTTTCTAAAAATCTAAAAATTTTACGAGCTAACTCGAATGTTGTTACGTGCAAGTTGAGATGTCATAGTTTGAGTCCGATTTGTATGGCGCGTTTTTGTTCCACGCGACTAGAATGACATTTCGACAGGTCACATTATGAAAAATATTAGTGGTAGAGAAAAAAAATTACCATGTTTATATTTTATATTAAAACATGTTTTCGTGCAAGTTCTCCATTAACTTACTACTTAACTTAACTTACTATACTTACTGGCATTTTGGTGCCGAAGGCCGACTCTTCTCTCAATGTCTCCCTCTTTCTCTTTGCTTATAGTGCCGCAAGTCTGTTGTCTGTGTGTGTTTTTCTAGTGACATTATATAAACCTACTAGCTGACGCGGCAAACGGTGTTTTGCCATATTGATTAGCCTACGACCTATTCTCAGACCTACCAAATATACACAAAAAAATTGATAAAAATCGGCGGAGCCGTTTTCTAGGAGTTCAGTAACAAACACTGTGACAGGAGATTTTTTATCATTTGCTAGCTGACTCGGCAAACTTTGTTTTGCCATATTTGCTAGTTTATCTACACTAATGTTGTAACATTCTACTTATGTTTTCAATACTTGACTTAAAATTACTACTATTATAGCGCAGACAACAAAACACTCAATTTAAGCAATTTCACATGATGGTATAATATTCACATCGATATCGTAAAATCTCATTATAACATCAATAAAACGCGACCAACTTGATTGCAGGGCCAATCAGGTTGGTCGCGTTTTATTGAAGCGCGCAGCTGCGCTCTCATTGGTTAAATTTTAATGGCGGCAAAATCACTGTGATTATACACGTACGCGTGAATTTAATTTAATAAATTTTTTGTTTGATTAATTGCATTAGTGAAGATAAAGTAGTGTATGCAACTGCATATAACACGGGTATTAAAACACTCGTTACTATTATGAAACTCGCTGCGCTCGTTTCATAAACTCACACTCGTGTTTTAATACCCTTCATTATATGACAGTTGCATAAACTACTATTACGACCCATTCTGAGACCTACCAAGTTTACACAACAATTTCATAAAAATCGGTGAAGCCGTACAAACGAGTACAATAACACACGCTATGGCACGAGATTTTTATAGATTAGATTATAATAGCCGGCTTTGAATCCCGGCATGTGCAACGCATGTACAAAGCAACGTTTGCTGAGGCAGCTAGTACTAGATAAATAACATTTAGGTGTACCTGGCGTTGTCTTCTCCATAGTGAAAGTTATGAGTATTGTCTATGGTGTTTTCGTTAAACGTTATATTATTAGTTGAATGAAAACCTTTGTGTAAAAAAAAATAATATAATATTATGCACTAGCAGCTTAGAGCTGATGGAAAGTGTAAAGCTCGTAAGACTGATAGCACTCAATGCCGGCACGACCAATTTCGTCGAGTCAAAGCGAGGTCCGAATAGCCTAGGGTCATATTACACTACACTAGATATATGACATAGTCACAGTATAATGAACACCTAAACTGTGACATAGTCTTAGCTAGTTTCGTATCCAATCATGAACACTGAAAGGTTTTATTTTTATTTTATAACTTTCACATACAGACTTTGTTCAGCTCACAAAATAAAAATTAAAACGTTTCAAATATTCAGTACAAACACGGACGAGGATCGTTACGGAATTAGTCAGGTCAAAGCTCAACCCTGTTCATTCTAGTCTTATTTAGATGCAATAATAATGATAATAATAACTTCCGCACTGGTCCCAAACTACGATACACTGTGCTATGGTAGCTAGATAAGAACATCACAATCATGATAATGCATCCAGACTGAGGCCATTTGTATACATTTACGGCGTCCCCTAGGGTAAATCGAACCCACCACCTCGTTTTGGTAGCTAAGCGCATTAACGGCTAGGCCAACGAGGCAGTAGATAGAAAACACTTTATTGCACACCATTAGTATACTAATATTTACATATTTTTATTAGATTTGATTTAATTTATTTATTTGGAGAAAATACAGGCACATATAATAAATATTTTATGTTTTACAATGTTTGGTAGCAAAACCCCTCATGGTTATGAAAGCCGCGAAGGAGGCCTATGTCCTGCAGTGGGCGTCAAATGGCTGATGACGATGATGATGATGACGAATTATACTAGCTTCCACACGACACAATCACTTGTCTGGTCCAAAACTGGGTTACCCCGTTCTATACACGACTTATTAGCATTTATTAAACTTTCGCAAAACTTGCATTTTTTGTAACATTTCGTACATTTTATAGCAAATCATATAAAATTTTAAATTTTCTTTTATACACTTATTTATATATTCACAAATTTTATTATATGATACGTTATTTTAGGAACGTATCATAAAGTGTAAAATTTTAGCCCATTTTAGTGGCATTATCAAAACAGCTACGATTGTACAGTCCCTTACGATACTTTGGTAAAAGTATGAAACCAAGAAATCAACTACCCAGGCAAGGACATCGCAAACATGGAAATACACACAGACTGAGGCCATGATCTAAGTCATAATTAGAATAAAATTGGCAATATTATTCATTAGAATGATCTCGTACTGACGATATTTTGATGTCGATAGTTGAAGAAGACGTTACTGTACATAAATAATAGTCCTTTAATGTTAGAGTGAATATTTCGATAAGGGCTGCTTTACCGAATTTTGATAGCGAAAAAAAGAGTCAGTCTACAAAACCGGAAGTACGTCATGAACTGTTATCCTACGAGCTGACACTGACAGTTTCTAGTGATGCCATGACTCGATACTTTGCATTTACTTACTCCATAAAAGAACTCCATCATCATCAGCCATTTGACGCCCACTGCAGGACATAGGCGTCCCTCATGGTTTTCTAGCCATAACCAAGAACTCCATAAATAAACGAAAATAAAAAGGCTCCCAACCTGTGCAAACATTAAATATGTGTTAGGTATATTTGTTTTTAAGGAATACCGAGATTTTAATGTTTATTCAATTATTTTTTTTAACGAACGTTAGAAGGTCGAATTAGTTTTACCATTTGTAACTATTGCACCGCGAATATTTAGTGCAATGCCAATTTTTTTATTGAAAGGACGCCGCGGAATCCCACCTATGTGGCCTGCGCCCTAGCCCTCTTTGGCTTGGATTATTTTTCAAGACTATTTAATTTTTCAATCTCAGTCTAAAGACACCTTTACAACGCGATACATCATACCGTGTCGTGAGTTGTAACAATAAGCGGCTTCAGCAATATAATAAGGCAATTTTCAAGTAATTTCAGATTTTAATTTCGTAACTGCCGCTTTGGCGCCGAATGGGTTAGACACAGAGGTTAGGGTTTCCTCTTATAGATCTTTCTTTTTAGCAGTTTTCTCATATACTAACAATCAGCAAATTTAGGTGCTGTTAACAGCAGCTGTCAGTCGGCCAAAGTGCACATAAAAAACCCGGCCAAGTGTGAGTTGGCCTGGCACGAAGGGTTCCGTACCGTTATCTATGCAAAATTTGAATATTTCAAGCGCCTACCTGTTGCCGTTACTAATATCGAGCAAAGAACGGACCGAAAATCACGTTTTTTTATGTATGGGAGTCCCTCTTACATATTTATTTTATTCTGTTTTTAGTATTTGTTGTTGTAGCGGCAATAGAAATAACATCATCTGTGAAAATTTCAACTGTGTGGCTATATAGCCTGGTGAGAGATATACAGACAAACAGATAAATAGACGGACAGTGGAGTCTTAGTAATAGGGTACGAGTACTTACCCTTTGGGTACGGGACCCTATTACTAAGAAAATTTACATCAATTGCAGCCCCAATTACTCGGCTGGCACGGTGAGCTAGAGTTCGCGGGTTCAAGTCCCGGCATGGGTGGAATTTTTAGCCTCTAAACAGGTTTTTAAAATTGTCCTCAGCGCGGGTTAGTGAAACTACAAAAAGGAATATATACGTCATTCACTACCAAGGTTCATCATCTTCAAAAAAAGCTAGGACAAGATAGCTCCAACGCCAAAAAGGACCGTTTTTGGCATAAATGCTACCTATCTAGGCTCAGGTCCGTGATCCAAAGTTCTCGGTCGTGGGTCCTAAAAATCACTGTAAAAAAAGACATTATTTTTTTCCCTTGGTGGCTAGTTTCACTCTAGCCCCTCAAAGTGCTGTCAAACGGGGTGATTAGAAATTAGAGCATGAATAGAAAAAAAAAGTGGAAAAAGAATTCATGTCACCGATTTCCTGTTGAACTTACAACTGCAGCGACGTCTCTTGGCAGACATTTCGGTCGGATCCTGAGACGTCGCTGAACTGAACTTTCTACTATAGCGGTGACAAAAAACCTTTTGCCACTTTTCGTTTCTATTCATACTCCAGTTTCTAATCACCCCGTTTCACGGTACGTTAATCCGCTTATATTTTCAAGATTCATCACGTTTCCTTTAAAGGTTTTGACTTCTTATTGGGTTCTCCGACATTACCCCTAAATCAGGTATCTACAAAATATATTTTATTAGGTATCTTTTTTTTAAGCTCTGCGTATCAGAGCCAAACCGAAGAAAAAAACAAGTAAGTGAATCCGGAATACGGTATTTGACACGATCAACAATAAATTATTTCATAATTATGCTCGATTAAAAAAAGAATTACAAAATATCTCGGAAAATTACTAGTTCTTTTAGTCTATTACTAGTTATTACAATTTTTAAATAGATTACACATAAAAAGAGTGCTCTGAAATGTGACGTCATAAGGAAGTATTTTCATACCAAATTCCCTTTTAAAAGTAACTCATTGGATATTTTGTCAAATACCCAATTAAGGTTATAATACATTTTAATCTCTAATAGTTGGTATTTAAAATCTGAAAAAATACATATGTTTTCAATGTCATATCTACGGCAGTCGGCCATTATTTTTATATTTTTTTTACTTTATGGCATTAAAAAAAATCGTGAACATGAGTCTGCATAAACACTACATGGTATGGTTTTATGTGAGCTGTACTGTATTTTCTATAATAAAAATGTACCAAAATGACTCTCACTAAATGTGTTAGTGATATCGGTCCGCAAAATTCTATTATTGGGATTCATCATCATCATCATCATCATCATCATCATCATCATCATCATCATCATCATCATGATCATCATCATCATCGGCCATTTGACGCCCACTACAGGACATAGGCCTCCTGCGTAGTTTTCATAACCATGGGGGGTTTTACCATAATCGCCACGCTTGGTAGGCGGGTTGGCGATCGCAGTACGCAGAATCTCAGGAAGACTGATTGATTCCCTTAGTCACCTTGTATGACACCCACGAAAGAAAATGGAGTGACGTTATTCTTCTGTATTTTCTATAATAAAAATGTACCAAAATGACTCTCACTAAATGTGTTAGTGATGCCGGTCTGCAAAATTCTATTATTGGGATTCACCATCATCATCAGCCATTATTCCGTGTGGCGCCGGATTAAGAATAGCGTCACTCTATTTCCTTCCGTGGATGTCGTAGAAGGCGACTAAGGAAATCAATATCCAGGAGACGGGCAGCAGCGTCTTCCTGAGATTCCAACCGTATACTGCGATCGCCAACCCGTCTGCCAAGCGTGGCGATTATGGCAAAACCCCTCATGGTTATGAAAACCACGAAGGAGGCCTATGTCCTGCAGTGGGCATCCAATGGCTGATGATGATCAGCCATTTGACGCCCACTACAGGACATAGGCCTCCTGCGTAGTTTTCATAATCATCATCAACCCATTATGTCCCCACCGAGGGGCACGGGTCTCTTCCCTGAGGAAGGTATAGGCCATACTCCACCACGGGGGCCAAGTCCGGATTGGTGGAGGCTTGTAGACTAGTGGCTCGTCTACTGTCAGAAGTTGTCAAGCCGCCCTAAGGCCTCTGACTTGGCTTAACGACTGCCATCTATCGACGGCAGCCGGCACCAACAGCTTAACGTGCCTTGCGAAGCACGGAACCGCTCGGAAAAATGCCACTAGCGTTAGGCATAGACGGCGACCCATCCATGCACTGAACGCGCCCTGTGTTGCTTAACCTTCGTGATCGTTTAAGATCACTCAGGCAGCCGGGGCTACGAGCGATTTCATAATGCCGGATTATTATTGGGAATCGTATTTCTGTAATTGCAAAAATGTCTACTTTTCTCCCAACTATTCGAACGCGCAACGCAATAAGACCCATACAAATCCGTGCGCTCGGCGTACCCGGTCTTTAGTCGTTATAAGTCTATGATTTCTTTGCTAGTAATTACGGTGTTTTGACGGCCCGTAGTGCTGGCACGAGTACGCCCAACTTGAATTGGCTGTTAGAGATTATGCCAAGATAAACTCAGTTCGTAAACAAGTCACTATTGCTCGGAAAAGCGATTATCATAATGCCACTTGGCAATCGCTGTAAAACGGATTTCTTACAATTTGTTGTGTTTGTAGAATGTAAAATGTACGTAACAAGTTAAATGAAATGAAATGAGTTTATTTGCATGAAACGTCGTACATATGGTGGTCGGATAAGTTTGAGTATATGGCTCTACACACTTCACCTTTCTAGGCATGCAAAAATTATTATATTCTAACATTCTAAATATTATAACTTCCGATTAGAACATGTCATAATTACCTTATTTACAAATAAGACATATTTACAATTGAATACTATTTACACTATTATTATATTACATCATTATTTTTTATTAAATGTCAATATTAATATTTTTTAAAGTAAAAAATTCGGCGACAGTATAAAAACATTCATCTAAAAGCCATCTATGCAAACAAGGCTTAAAGCGAGTCAGTGGCAAACGTTTTAGCGTCTCTGGAAGCTTATTATAAATTTTTATAGGCATGCGGTAGCAGCTTCTTTGGCAAAATTCAGTTTTACATGGCGGATAGACAATTTTGTTTGGATGTCTTGTACTGAATTTGTATTGCTTACAGTATTTCGTAAAAATGTTCGGGTGTGTGTGTGTTAAATAAGATAAGATAAAAATATTATTTATTAGAGAGGATGAAGGAAAATTTACGAAAGAAATGTATCGAGCGAATATGGGTAGAAGGGCCGATAAGGCCCTTTCATTAATTAATTATACTTTATTGCACTCAATACATATAACAGGACATTGCAGAAAGGCGAGTTATTATTATTGTTATTATTATTTAAATATGGGACGTATTAGCGAAGGGCAGTATAAGAAGTACCTACCCGGAAAAATGTTCAATAAGCGAAAGAGGTTTGTCGTCATTTGGTCTAGAATTGGGAAAGGTTGTTACAGTATTCAAAGACGAGTGGCACGTACACCATTTAGAATTAAGGAAAAAAAAACTAATTTTATAAACAGTAATAATAGAAAGAGGCCGGCCATTTTGCCTGAAAAATAGTAGATAGACTTAGACGGCTGCTTGAAACCTGTCGGTCCGAGAAAAATAGAGAAAGTACGCTATTCAAAAATAAGAAAAAAAAAACGAATTTAATAGACACTGCACAGTAAACTCTGACACTAAAGTGGAAATGGGCCGGCCATGTTGCGAGAGTGGTCATCTGGCAACAGAATGAATTTCATACATAGCTATGGGAAAAAAAAAAATTAGTAGCTAGTTATATTATAATAGTAATAAAAAATATTCTACAACGTCAATAAATAAAAAAATAATAAAATTGCTGCCCGTGCTGAGGACAATTTTTAGTCTCTAAATAGTTTTTTAAAATTGTCCTCAGCACGGGTTAGTGCAACAAAAAGAATATAATCATGTAGGTACAGCGATATCATTCTGATGTAAAAACCTAACTGCAAAGTGGGTTACTAGGGGCTGCAAGTGATGTAAATCGCTTCGGCCAGATGTCGCTGCCTGTACGTAATACAGAGAAGTTTGTAGAGGCTCGAAATTTCATCGATGCTTGCACTTGCCCATTAGCTCAGTTGGGAGAGCGCTGGCACGGTGAGCCAGAGGTCGCGGGTTCAAGTCCCGGCATGGGTGGAATTTTTAGCATCTAATTAGGATTTAAAAAAAAAAGAACGTCCATAAATAAAAAATGTTCTATGTATTTTTTTTAAGTTATAATTATAATTTGTGAAGTAGCAATACCACTCGCTAACGGTGAAGAAAAACATCGCGAGGAAACCTGAGTGTTCACATTACCTTAGCGTTTGAAATTTCCCATCCGCGGTGGGCACGCGTGGTAATTAAGCCCATACTCTCTCTCTCTCTCTCTCTCTCTCTCTCTTTCTCCGAGAGAAGGCCTGTGCCCTGCAGTGGGACGTATAATAGGCTATATCAATTTAAAAAAAAAAGATTCTACCGGACCTGTCAACAACACTCCGTAGAATCAAGTGATAAAATTAAATGTAGACTTATTTGTTTCGTCTCAGTGGCTCTTAAAACTAACAAAATTAGGTCTAATTTATACTGACAGGCACGCTCTAACCTTATCAGCGTTGCATCGAGAGGAATCGATAAAGTGGCATGCTCGAAGACTGAGCCGCACTGGGCGAAAGACGACGGTTATACTCGTAATTGGAAACGTGATTGAATTGAATTCAACACTTGGTACAGCTTTGGCGATATAGCGGAGCCTTAGTCGCGCATTAAGGTTCTTCAGCAATTCCTTTACTATTACAGCTGTCCGCCTGTGGAACGATCTGCCTTTGGCCGTAAGATTTTCACCATCCCTATTAGATCAGTATCAGATCAGCCTTAGTTTATGTTTGTTTTTTTTTATTTTATTTTATTTTTTTCTGGTGAAATTTCTTCCTTGTAGTATGTAGGTATATTTCTCGTTCATCTCCTCCCTTCATAGTAATATGTAAATTTTTATTTATATATGTTTATTCTATATTTATTTCATATTTATGTACCGTTTGTGTATGTGTATTAAATATATAAATATCTCGCTTAGTATTGTTTAGTTGCAGCGACTGCCCGTCATTTAGCTTCTCTTTTTTTCCGTCAATGGTTGTCGGGAAGAAATTACTTTTGGTAATAAGGCCGCCAATTGTACTGTACTATATTATTGTTAAATTCTCATCCTGGTGTACACACAATAAAGAATATTTTATCTATTTCTATCTATCTAAGTCGTGAGAAAACTTGTACAGACTAATTGCAAGTATACTTGTATTTTAAAGCATAAGCAACATATAAATGTGCCACTAGGGCACAGACCTTCTCTCAGCGAAAGAATGGGTTCAATTACCAAATGTGCCCACCGCGGATTTCAAACTGCCACGGTTTCAAATGCTGAGTATATGGTCAGACTTCCTCACGAAGTTATTCTCAGACGTTAGTGAGTGGCACAGCAGTTACAAATTTTAAAAATGTATGTAAAATACAAAACAAAGTCATTGATTGAGTCGTGTGAAGGAAATGGTTCAATTCAATTCAATTCTTAATTATGGCTACCCTAAGGATTCTGCCAATGTCGAGTTTATTGTTCAAGATAAAGTCGCAGACTGATTGTCAAATTCTGACTTTAAGAGCCTTTGCATTGCACATGACGTTTTTTGCACGCGCTGACTACGCGCGTTCAAAAAACGTCGCGTCGTCAGAGCATAGAAAAAATCTGGTGTGCAAAAGGCCCTTGGCCCCACAAAATGCACACGATTGACACGCATTGCGCTAAGGTGCAGCGCAGACGACAGACTTTTTGTGCGATCGTGTCTGCGGCGCTCAAAAAGTCTGCACGGCGCACAAAAAGTCCGTCGCGGATTTCTCATAGACTCGAAGCACACGACGCACATCTTCGATCATTGTGTGGGCGTAACTGTAGGGACGTACACGACGTAAACGAGTGCAGACTGCAGACTAAAGTGTGCGGCGTCTGCGTTAGCACGCGTTGGAGCAAACGGTTCAATTTTTGTCGCGGACATTTTGTGTGGCGCGGCGCGCCGCGTTCTTCCAGCATTACACGGTTTTTTTTGTGCGCCGAAATTTTTGCGCGTCGTATGCTTATTTTCACAGACTAAAAAGTGCGTCACGGATAGTCTGTCGTCTGGGCCAGGCCTGTGTGTACTTGAAAACTGTACATTTTGGGAATAATGGCTATATTATATTTCTGGCACGTCCCTGGCGGACATACGTCGAAGGGCAAGATAAAAGTACCTGAAACCGGCGTGCGTGCATGGAACGACTAATGAATGTTTTATACACGTCGGGAATTAATAATAACACAATCACTTGTCCTGGACCCCAACTAGGATACCGTGTGCTAAAGTAACCAGACGATGAGACGATGTGTACAAATTTTCGTCAGCCCCCAGTGGGAATCGAACCCACGTCCTCCGGCATGGTAATCAGACGTAATACCGCTAGACCAATGAGGCAGTTATTAAGGAAATCAAGTTCATCTGATAAGCAATTATATAAGACCTGACCCGACACGAAGAGACTTTCAACCAGTGTGTCCTGCCATCCTCACGTATGAGGCCGAAACATGGACGCTCACGAAGAAGAATATGGAGCGAAGTCAAAGTGGCACAAAGAGCTATGGAGCAAGCCATGATAATCCTCAGACTAGTGGGATAGAGTATCAAATGTCGTCATCCGACGTCAGACGATGGTTGATGAAATTGATCACCGAATCTCGTGTCTGAAATGGCGATGGGCGAGGCGGGAAGATGGCTGGTGGATCAGGGCAGTAACGGAGTGGCGGCTAAGAACCGGGCGGCGGTCAGTTGGTAGACCAACAGCCCGATGGCCGGATGATGTGGTCAGGTCGGCACGGGGCCCGTGGATGTGAATGCGAGAGACCGCGAAAGATGGCGTGATGGGGAAAACGCCCATACCCAGCAGGCATAGGTGGACTGATGATGATGATGATAAGAACCGTCAAATATAATTATCCATAATTAATTCGCCATAATTAAGCGAGAAAGATAGATAGATAGTTTTTTTTTATTGTCTCTCTTTTCAAATTAATGTTACATGGCTGAAACAAGGGCAGTGAATATAAATTGTGTATGTCCGCAGGGGATCTTACGATTTTGATTTATGTGCCTTAACCTAACTTAGGTCGCTACCTTATGAGGTCGCTATCTATCTATCTATCTATCTCATCATCATTGATTATAATTAAGCGCAGCGTAGGACGACCAGCCACAAGATGGACACATGACCTCATCCAAGTGGCAGGAAGACGCTGGATGCAAGCCGCTCCCAACCGGTCTCATTGGAAATCCATGGAGGAGGCCTATGTCCAGCAGTGGACTTCTTCTGGCTGAATGATGATGATGAATTCGCCATAATATGATATAATAAATAGAATTTAGCAACTGTACCCGCACAATACCCCAGTCACTTCAGTCAACTGTTAATGGTTTTGCGGCTACAGAGCTAAGTACGAGCATTTAGCCGTTTGCATGTTCATAATATACTTTGTCGATTATATCGACGTTCTGGTTACCATCGATGACTCTTAATACTCGTGTCACAGGCGACAGTTTCATAAAGATTGGATTCATTCGGGTTATTTGCCGTAAGAGTGACAGTAGAGTATTCTAAGCTCCTATTGTATTTTAGGGACGGCGTGTTTTTACGATTAATTTTGATTGATCGTGGTTGACCACTTCCAACCAGTCTTTTTGGAAATCCATGGAGGGGGCCTATGCCCAGCAATAGACTCCTTGTGGCTGAATGATGATGATGGTTGACAGTGTCTATAAAAAACATAGTCGGAGGCACGGGTTAAGTAGCAAAATATAAATCATCTACTCAGGTTAGGTATTTAGTGCCTTCGATTGCTTTTTTTGTGAACACTAAATAAAATAAAAATAAGATAAGATAAGAATATTCTTTGTTGCACACAAGAAGCGAGACATAAAATAAACACTGTCAACGACGACCATTCAAAAGAAAAACAAAAAACTTGTTACTATATTTTTTAGGGTTCCGTAGTCAACAAGTGTACCTACCTACAAGGGTACCTAGCCTTATAGTTTCGTCATGTCCGTCCGTCTGTCTGTCTGGCTGTCTATCCGCGGCTTAGCTCAGAGACGATTAGTACCAGACAACTGAAATTTGGCAAAGGTATACTATGCAAACGAACATTTGTAGAAGTTCTGTTTTATATAGTATATTTTTATTTTACCTATATTATTTTAAATAGTATTGTCTTAGTTTGTCGGTTTGGCACTACCCCCCACTCTTCTCTCACACCTACTCCTTCTCTCGTTATCCATTGGTTCTCAAGAATAAAATACTAATTAGTATTAGGCCCGCCTATTGTACAACACTCACGTAGTGCCATAAGGAATTTTAATAGTAATAATAGAATGAAATCTTAAAAAAAATATTCTTTAGTATACACAAAATTAAGGATGCAATTTTTTGCCTGCCTATACGGCCGCCCGTGTGTGGTATCGTTGGATTAGTTGTTAAAAATATTGTGGGTGTAGGAAAACTATTTTTTAGATTTAGGTATCCATTTGCGAATATTAAGCTTTAAGGAGAAAATTTTTGTTAGAGTAACGCCTTTCCCCTGTCCCTCTTAAACCTAAAAAAAATCAGTTCTGTGTGCTAACAGAATGAACTTAAAAGGAAATCTATCATGGCTATTAGTAGGTTTTACAAGTTAACGATTAGGTGACCAACTTATAAAATGAAAACTTCGTACAAATTCCATAGAAAATTACTTTGATGAAGTTGTTAGCTCTATAAAGGTGGTAACGCTAACCGTGAAGGGAGACATCGTGAGAAACCCGCGGCTTGGTTGGCTCCACCACTACTGACTTGTCTTTCCTGTGGGCTAGGCCGACTAAGCTGTCAGGATGGTATAGGTTCTGGGCAAGCCTACTCCATCTAAAAACAATTTCCCAGGTACTGCAGAGTCCAAGTGATCCCTTCACGAGTGAAGGTGCCACTGGACGCTGTATAGATCATTTCATTTCGTAGATGCAAAGGACGTCCAAGGCGGACATACTTCGATCAAATAGGGGATGCATTAGCGAAGGGCAAGATAAAAAGTACCCGAAACGACTAATGAATGTTGAGAAAGCGAAAATCTGTCAGAATCGTGGCAAGTGGTAGTCCCTGGTCTCTGCCTACCCCTCTGCGATACAGGCGTGAGTTTATGTATGTATGTGCAATCTGTAGAGAGCATTTTCTAACTGCTGAAATCATATTATAAGTCAGCTCAGGGTCAAAAGGAACGTCGAATATATTTTGTAATTGAATTCCGCGACAAATTAGTAGGGTGGCCTAAGTGCTCCAATTAAAATGAACACTTCGGTGAGGTGGAGCGAAATCATCGCCATTTTTTCCGGCGTACTCCTCGATGCTCCGATTATTTCATCAGATAAAATGCTTTTTTGACATTGGAAATGTCTTTTCGTTCGCTCCAGTGTAGACTCCGATTACACGAAAAAGTGTGATCCCCTTATACCTGGGAGAGCTGTGAAGATGATATTCAAAAAAAGTTTAAAAGACGCGTATTTACGAGAGATGTAAGGCGCAAAAATAATTTTTCGAAAAAGTCAAAAATGAAAAAGAAATAGTGAAACAAAATTTTTTTTTCCGATTTTTTTATTTTGGCGCTCGATATTTTGGAAACGAAGAATGACATCAAAAATTTGAGGAAAACTCCTTTCAATCTTGTCGGATACAATTTGAGCCTAAAATAAAGACGATCGGATTAAGGGTTTGCCCTGTAGCCTAACCTTTTTGATAAAAGTAAAAAAGTCAATTAGACACACCACAGGCTACATTCATTGTTTTACTTATTCAGATCAAATAGTCCAGTTAGGTAAGTGCAACTTCGAGAAAGAGGTTACTCGTCGAATTCGGGCAGCGTTCGGAAAACTAAAACATATTTTCGCGTCAAAAATACCTCAGTGTCTCAAGACAATGGTGTACCAACCAATGTGTGTTGCCATTGATGACTTATGGATGTGAGACCTGGTGGCTGACTATGGGCCTCACAAGGAGATAAGAAGGCTCAAGGTGGCCCAACGGGCAATGGAGAGAGCAAAGTTAGGAGTTTCACTGCGGGATCGAGTCAGGAATGAGGAGATCCGTAGAAGAACCCGAGTTACTGATATAGCTTGAACAATTGCTCAGTTGAAGTATATTTAGTTTTCTTTCTATTGTTGAGCATATTATGTTACTTATCCGTTTACTTTGTTTCTGTGATGTGTCTTGTTGCTATAACAAATATCTTTTTTCTTTCTTTCAGGTGCTTAACAAGTACACGCTGTATGTCAATGTAGCGGAAATAAGGCCACGTGTTAAGTATTAGCTGAGGGTTGACTCACGAAGCATTAAATCGAAACTAACACGCACTCACACTCACACATACGGCAATACTCACTAACACACAAGCACACTCACACATATACACATACTGATAAATAATACATTAATTAACAAATAGTTAAGTAAATACTTCTTCTTTCAGTGCCAAAGTAAAGAATCATAGAAAATTCTCTCTAAAATACTCTGCTGTTAGTGGCTGGATGATGACGGCCAAAGACAGTAAGAAGTGGCGTGTCTGGGAAAGGTTAATCAATGGTGTGGATTACGGCTGACTTTTTAATTAAGCCATAGGTATCTTATGATTTAGTTTCTGGGAAGGACATGAGTTTATTTAGATTAAAATTTTTGGATAATCGTGGAATGGACCGTTTGCGGTTCGGAATTTGAATTTCATACCTATCGGATGTTATTTATTGTATTCCGTCTCCCGTGTTTGTTTTTTCGCAGCATTGATTGATTCGCAAGTTGCCAGTGTTAAATGGGAACTGGATTCATAGGCATTGTTTTTCACTGGGAAATGTTTATACGTAGAGATGCGTGTACCTATGTTATTTTATGAGAATACTATGTATGAAAAAATAACAGTAACTTCAAAACTATAGCAAGCCATTACACATTACACAGCGTGAATTCTAGAAATAGAAATAAACATAAACTTTCATGCCCAAGACTAAGGCTTACAAGGGTTAACGTCTTTTATGAGACGTTGTATACGCTTGTACAATAAGATCCCAAAAGATAATATGTTTAGCTCACCAGAAAAGCAGGTCCAAAAATGTATGAAACTCACGCCTATATCCCGGAGGGGATATAGGCGTGAGTCTACGCAGAGACTAGGGTTTGCCACTTCCTGAGAATCACAATCCTGAGAGACCACTTTCGTTTCATCAACATTCGTTGGTCGTTACATCGCCGGTTACGCGTACTTTTTAGAAACGTCACTTTCCACATAAAGGGCTACAGAAATATATTATACCTCTAGATGCCAACGATGTCTGGCAATAAACCCGTAAAATGCTCTAAGTTTCTGCTTGTTAATGCTCTAAGTTTAACGTTCTAAGTTTGAGAGTAAAAATTGAAAACGGACTATACACGCTGATTTATGGGTGGTTTGAAAGCCGCGGTTATGTAAATAGTAATAAAATGGCACTTATTTGGACTATTACTTTTAAGTATGACTTAAAAAAAAAATATAGGTGAGCAATCTTGTTTAAAAAAATGCGCGAAAAATCAGTACCGTCTCACCGTCTAACAGATAAATGACCTGCGGACCCGCAGCACACACGCACTGCTCTGGATGGCTACTAATAGTTCTTATCATATTCTAATAGATTCTAGTTTGTGCCGAGATATTCTTGAAAAGTGCGGTTTTAAAAAAAAACAAACTAACGTATACGATAGCTATTTCCGGCACTTTCATTTTGCTGTCTTTCAAACCACCCAATATTAATGCAGTATTTTAAAAACGGCATTTGATGTTATATACGTGTGTAGTTTCATCGTCTATTTCTTCTCGATAGCGATCTAAATCATACTTGAAATGGTCTTTAATTTGCAAGTCTTGCATTGATAAAAAAACTGACTTCAACTTAATTCCGTTCCAGATACTCTTTTCTTGTTTGTGGAGAAAGAAAAAAACTTTTGCCTTTAAAGTTAAAATCTACCTAATGAGATGAATTATACAGCGTCCAGTGGCACTATCACTCACACTAGATGGGTGAAGGGACCACTCGGACGTTGCTGTGCCTAGGAGTTTGTTTTTTAGATGGAGAAGGCTTGCCCAGCACCTATACCAACCTGACAGCGTAGGCGGCCTAGCCCACAGAAAAGACAAGTCAATACGTGCGGAGCCAACCAAGCCGCGGGTTTCCTCACGATCTTTCCTTCACCGTATTGCTACTATAAATTCCTAGATGTACGTAACTTTAAAAATAAACAAAGTCATACATACGTGCCCGCACTGGGAATCAAACCTGGGTCTCTCGCTTCCGAGTCCATTGTTCTACCCACTGGGCTACTGCCGCTTTTTAGAAACTGCTTGCGGAGAAACTGTCAATTTATATCGTTAAAATTAGGAAAAACTAATCTTTGTCTCATTGTTTACTGCTCGTAGTTCCTTCATTAGTCTCATTGATTCAATTACTCCTATCTTTTTCCACTGCCCATCACTTAATAAACGAGCCGTTGCTATGCTGATAGCAAATTAGATCAAATCAAATCAACTTTTTTTTTATTCAAAATACCACAGAAAGTGCGACTTAATGAACGTTACAAGTTAAACTAAGTATGTGTTCATTTCAAAATCTAGATCATTTTGAATAAAAAATGGACAAAAAAACTCCAAACTTAGTCTTTTCAAGTCCTTAATTAACAGAGTTTATATATATTATATTCTAAAACCTGGAAGTCATGCATTGAACTGGCTTTAATTCCAGACATCATTGTCATCTAAATAATATTTAATGTTATAGTAGCTTTTTTGGCACAGAGTGTGCTTTACACATTGTTTGAACCACGTTTCTGGCAAGCTTATTATATCCTCAGGGATCTTATTGTAGAAACATCTACAATGCCCCATAAAGGATGTATTAGCCTTTGCCAGCCTAAATTTTGGGAAAGAAAGTGTATGTTTATTTCTAGCATTTACATTGTATCACTCTATTGAACGACTACACAATTTGTATACTTAATCCCCAGCAAAGATCATCATCGGATTCATCTAGCTATTCCCTTTCAAGTATTGAATGATAGACTGGGCTGACCCTATCCACTGTCCGTTCAATATAGCTTTGTGCACAATTAGATCGGCACCAAAAGGGCATTGTAGTGTAGAGGACGGATGGATTTTTCCTTTTACCGCCCGACGGCCTTTTAGATAGACGTTGAATAGCGTGTGTGGGTTAAATAAGGATTATGTAGTTTCAGAGGAAAATACCAGTAGGTAATGTCTGATTATAAATGTAAGATGGGCTTGTTCATTCATTGTGGGCTTTTATTTGTATGTTAAGATTTTTTTTGTATTTCTGCTGTTCTGTATTTGTAACGCTTTTGGTGGATATAGTCTGGCTCATGTTTTTTTTTTCTGGTTTTCCCAATTTTATATGTGACATCTTTTTATTTAAATAAACATTGTAAGTTACTGTAAGCTATGGTGTCACTATTAATACTGATTTGATAGTTTGAGTGTTTTTTGGGTGTTTACTTCGCAATCACGTATAAACATACGGCTGCATGCGGATTTAGATGGAATTTGCCATGCAAGTAGGCTACGTGCAAAATACTAACAATAAGTCCTTTTCGTTTGAATTTCACCTTAATGAAATTAAATAATTTGCTTCTGCAATAGGCATCTGAATTGAAAAAAAATCGTTTAGTAAAACTTTGTTTTCTAAGTTATGTTATGTACATTTGTGAAGTTATAGTACCAATACCACTCGCTGACGGTGAAGGAAAACGTCGTGAGGAAACCTGAGTGTCTGAGCTATTCATATACCTCAGCGCTTGAAATCGCCAATCCGCGGTGGACACGTGTGGTGCATAATCAGCCTATATGCGTCCCACTGTAGGGCACAGGCCTTCTCTCAGGGAGAGAGTATGGGCTTAATCACCACGCGTGCCCACTGCGGATTGGCGACTTCAAGCGCTGAGGTATGTGAATAGCTCAGACACTCAGGTTTCCTCACGATGTTTTCCTTCACCGTTAGCGTGTGGTATTGCTACTATAACTTCACAAATGTACATAACTTAGAAAACCAAGTCATAGGTACATGCCCGCACTGGGGATCGAACCTGGCTAACCGTGCCAAAGGTCGCGGGTTCAAGTCCCGACATGGGTGGAATTTTTAGCCCCTAAATAGGTTTTTAAAATTGTCCTCAGCACGGGTCAGTGCAACAAAAAGAATATAAAAACTTATTTATCGTTCAGTAATCCATGTGAAACGCATGCACGTAAATATTTAAGAAAACGCGAGAGTAACTTTTAGGAATCTGTTTTTATTTGTATTTCTCCTTGACATGGTTCTTTTTCAATTTTAAAAATATTAGACATAATAATATAGAAAAAGTATAAAAGAAGTAAAAACATAAAAAAGGTTGGTTGGTCGGTCGGCAACACCATGGTTGTGGTGTCCTTGCCTAGTTTCCATAGCACAGGGTATCCTAGTTTGGGACTAGGACATGTGATTGTGTTGTGTGGAAGTTGTTATAGTATCTTCAAATCACTTAAGAAAAATCTACCTATACGGATAGTGAAATTCTTAATTTAAAAAGCAGGGGCTTAATTTTTAACTCATTGAATGCCAGCTACGAAATAATTCGTATAGGTAATAGGTATAACTCTGTTATAACATCCAATATCAATATTATGCTTAGTTAGGTAACTACGAGTCGAGAAAATTGCATAAAAAAGTTTTCTCTGGCTTAGGATGAAAACGTAAAAAAGATTTTTCGTCCAAGCCGAACAAATTGGCCAAATAAAACGAATTGATTGGGTTAATTGAATGGTCACAAACAAATTAAAAACAAGTTAACACTGAACGAAAATGCTTCGAAATAATACACTAGTGAAGAGTAGCTCTTGTTATTGTTTTGTAGGGCTTGTGTATCTATATTATTATGCGTAATAAATAAAAACGTTGTTTTTCTATAGAAATATAAATATAGATATGAGTACTTTATTTTTTGAGCACTTTATTTAAATAAACGTGCCTATCTTAACCTAATAATAATAATAATAATAATAATAATAATAATAATAATAATAATAATAATAATAATAATAATAATAATAATAATAATAATAATAATAATAATAATAATAATAATAATAATAATAATAATAACTCTTGGACACGGCGCGCATCGTCCGGAGATTTCTCTCTCTGCGGCCCTAACTACCGGTAGCTTGAGCCTAGCTCCGTTACCGGTGGCTAACTAGGATAGGTTTATAAAATGAATTTTGTATTTTTTTATATTTTTTTACTTTTATAAACCTATTCTAAGTCATGAAAATAAATAAAGAGAATAATAATAATAATAATAATAATAATAATAATAATAATAATAATAATAATAATAATAATAATAATAATAATAATAATAATAATAATAATAATAATAATAATAATAATAATAATAATAATAATAATAATAATAATAATAATAATAATAATAATAATAATAATAATAATAATAATAATAATAATAATAATAATAATAATAATAATAATAATAATAATAATAATAATAATAATAATAATAATAATAATAATAATAATAATAATAATAATAATAATAATAATAATAATAATAATAATAATAATAATAATAATTTTTATTGACCAAGTTAAGTTAATTACAGTTCAGGAAGCACTTACAAAATTACAGTTTATCTTACATAGCTAGTTAAGTCCCTGACTCCTAAACTAGGGGACCCTGTATCTTAGGAGTCAGTTTCTTCCTTCAGTACATGTGGGATTTTACCGTACAATAACTGATACTTACATTATTCTGTCTCTAGTCAATAAGTTTTATAAATTTTGAGATTGGAATTAAAATGAATTAATCTCTCGAAACCATAAAAAAAGTAAAATTAAACAATAAGGATGCTAAATGTGTATTATGCATGCATGTGTGTGTGTGTGTGTGTGTCTGTGTGTGTGCGTGTGTGTGTGTGTGTGTGTGTTTGTGTGTGTGGTCTAATACTTATTTTAATACGGAAAGGATAGCTTCTGTCTCAGCATAGCTAAGTTTGAGCAGATATTTGTGTAGCTTTATTTTACAGAGATATAGAGGGAGGGGATATATAAATAGAATATTCTTTTGATATAAGAACACCAGGAATTACTTGACTTGAACAATTCTAAAGTACAGTACACCTGGTGACCTTATTACTAAAAGTATTTTCTTCCATGAAACCATTACATAAGTATAACCATTAGATCCTAGAAATCCTCGCACTTAGACTCCGTCCCACTTTTATACTATGGATCAGTCGGCAGTTCATCAACCTTTGCACGCGTGCACTCTATTCAGTTACTTTAAGGGTGACTTTGCAACAAAAACGTAAAAGTGATGACCTGTCATATATATCAAGACGAGGCCTAAGATATTATTCACTGCGTTGTAGCAGCACCAGACATTACCACTTTCATATTTATTTAATAGTTCTAGTTCTATTTAGACCCGAGATTTCCGCACTTAGCCTCATAGTTGGGTTATTTTACGTAGGAAGCTATAAGGTGTGTAAATACGTACCTCAGACACCAGGGTTTCCTCAGACGTTTTTCTTCGTTAGCGAGTGGTATTGCTGGTACACTTTCCCAATTGTAAGTACGTAAGTTAAATAACAAATTTGTACATAATCGAATCGAAGCCAGGACTCAAACCCACTACTTCCCGAATGAAAAGCCGGCGTTCTACCGCTCCGCTACCACCGCTCCCATAATTATTTTTTCTTAAACATGCGCGGAAATATTGTCGTTACTTTTGAATAAAGAACACGTGAAGTATCATATTTACGTAGACTGAAAAACCAGTATCACTTCCCGGCGCGTTCTTTGAATTTGGAACGAAGAGCGCGCCGGCAATGTTGTATGAAACGGTGTGCTGTTTGAATTTAGAACTCTTTCATCTATCGTACGCATTGCGTTCTCGTGGCTGTATAGCCATAGATACGTTTACCTTTCGGCACAAATAAAAATAAAAATTGGCGGTAAAGCGGAGTTCGTTGTTATTTTGTTAATAAAATTATTAAAATGAGTTCCGATAATTCTGAAAGTGAAAATGAAATGAACATTGACTGCGCTCCACCAGATTTAAGATCGGAAACTAAATTAGCGATGGAAAACCTGCTTCCAGCAAAATCAAAAGAAAATTTATTATGTAAAAGCTCCTTTTTAATTCCTTGCATTTTTTTAAAGATAACCACTATATATGCCTCGGCCGAAATGGCAATTGCCTGTCTCGTATCATTGAAGTCCTCGCCTGCGGCTCGGCGTTCAAACACATACTTGACCAGCAATTGCCTATTTCGCTGCCTTTGCAATAATGTACTATTTATTTACTATATTTCCATCCAGCGATGATAAATAAACTTAGCGTTGCCTGCAATAAGTCCACAATATTTCTCTGCAATTTTGGTACTAAACCTACTAAAATTCAACCGAAATTATTTGAAACAAAAGCCCGGAGATTTTCCCGTCGAAGTACTTGTGAGCTTCGCAATAACTTCAGTCGCGTCGAACTCCAAATTGTTCGTTTAAATCTCTTAAACCTCGAATAGAGGAGACAAAATCAAGAGAACGATTTAGTAATAGCCCACGCATAAAACATGAAGATACAGTCGGTTGACTGATTGGTGTTTCTTTGAGAAGATACCACAAAAGGGCCGGTTTCTGAATTGAGAATTTCACTAAGTAAATACTTGAGTAACGTTCTATCACGCTCTTTTCTGAGATATTCGAAGAGACAGTACTACAGTTAACTATTTACTCAGCGAAATTCTCAATTCAGAAACTGGCCCTAAGGCTGCTGTTACGTGGAGCATGCCGTCTCGCTCACACAAATTAACAATTTTTAATATTGTAATAATATGAGTGACCTTTTGATAAATGTGAGGGTTTGATGGATAATTAAATTGCGGATATTCAAGGCATATTTTTTTATGCTCATCCTTACGTACTGTGTCGCTCTTCCGACACTTGTTCCAGCTTGCTAGCCACTACCCCACCACGGTTTGATAGCACGATGTCCACTAAGCACTTTGCCACATATTTTTTTTTTCAATTCATGAGCTACTACAGTGTCAACTATAACAAGCCTTCGCCAGCCTTCAAATGATGCCACGTTATATCCCGCAGCAAGACTAAATTCATGCTTTTCCTTGCTGCCTTATCTCTGATTTTCTAATTTTCTTATATTCATTTGAGGGAGGCGTCAAATTCATAGATTCCGGATGTAGATATGTATCTTTTATTCGTCCTACTGCAGGGCACAGGCTTTTTCTCAGAGAGAGAGAGAGAGAGTTTGGGCTTAATCACCACGCGTGCCCACCGCGGATTGGCAATACCAGAAAGGTGGCTATACCAGAATTTCTTTTCCTCCATTTCATGAAGAGCTCCTAGGGCGCTATTACGTAACTTTTTCACTGCATAAGCTCCTCCTTTATTTAACCTTCTCTGAACTGAAAAAAACATACACATTTAAATTCTTCAAAAAGGAGAATGATCAATTTACTATAGGAGTAAGTCTATTTTTGCGTCTTCTTGCGCATTGATGAAACCAACGGTAAAGTATAAGAAATTAGCTCTGGATTATGCAAGAAAAATATTATGAAAATATTAGATGGAAGTTTCGAGAAATCTTAATTTTGAGCCCATGAGACAAGACTATACTAAGCTTACAATGGCTGTTTATTTTAGTTATTTATTCCACATATTGTTCATACATCATCATTGTCATCATTTCAGCCATTGGACGTCCACTGCTGGACAAAAGCCTCCCCAAACGATTTCCTGAAGGGCTGGTTGGATTTTTCATACACATGGTCATTTTAACAATAAACTACATTAATGAAACAGTGAAAACAGTAAGAGGTCAATCGTCGAATCCAACTCGGCTGGGCAGCATTCGGGAAACTTAGAAAAGTCTTTTCGTCTAATATACCTCAATCGCTCAAGACAAAATTATACAACCAGTGTATGTTGCCAGTGATGACTTATGGCACTGAAACGTGGTCTCTCACTTTGGGCCTCATAAGAAGGCTCAAGGTCACGCAACGAGCTATGGAAAGATCGAATTAAAAATGATGAGATCCGTAGACGAACGAAAGTCATCGACATAGCCCAGCGGATTACTAAGTTGAAGTGGCAGTGGGCGGGGACATAGCACGCAGAACTGATGGCCGATGGGGCCGAAAAGTTCTCGAATGGAGACCAAATATCGGCAAGCGCAGCTTAGGTCGACCAGCCACAAGATGGACAGATGACCTCATCCAAATGGCAGGAAGGCGCTGGATGCAGGCCACTTCCAACCGGTCTTTTTGGAAATCCATGGAGGACGCCTATGTCCAGCAGTGGACTTCTTGTGGCTGAATGATGATGATGATGTATTAAACAGTATAAAATCCACTGGAATCAATTTGCAAAAATAAAAGCGTAATAAAACCGCTTGTTTGAATTCCCGCCAAAAACTCCCCGATTGCAGTTTGCACTTTCGCATTTTATGTATGTACACGTTTTGCGATTTTTTCAATAATGTAATCTAATCTGTGTTTGTAAGCTGTATTGACTGACTAAAGTTTTTTAGTTATACAATCAATACAGAAATTTTTTAATTATTACTTGTAAACCCCTGATTCTTTTAATTTATCAAATAGAACTATGAAATCTTTTTTTCAAAAGAAACATTTTGAGGTATAAATGCTTAAAGCGCAACATAGACTGTTTTTGATCATTCTCCTTTTCAGCCTAATGTAGTAGACAGAATCATGAGGAAATGGACGGTTGTCGCCAGCGTCGAAGACCTGTTTCGCTTGGCAGGAAACGAAGAAGAACATGCGGAGCTGACGGCCATCTTGTGAAGAAGTGGTCAGAACGTAACTTTACGTTGTAGGAGGGCTGGTCTAGTATGCTTTTGTAACCAGTCTTTTGACTGCCCCCTCACTACGTCTCGAAGCTGACTGTGGAACAAATTGTTTTCATTTGAAGACGCCCCACGGGAGACGCGTTTTGTGTGTAATGATGCGCGATCGAGGCTCTTACAGCGATCCGGGGACGTGGTAGGCTCAGGGGCGGGGGACGTTTACATTGTGCGGTTTTAGCTACGGACAATGCCTTGTTTTCTTGAATTGCGGATTCCTGTTTTCTTGAATGGAGGAAGTATCTGTTGAAAGATTTGCTAGTTCTGAAGAGTATTGTGGATTGAAGGAAATCTTGTAAAGCGTTTATTGTGCGGGCTTTCCCTTTTTCTCGCACATTCGAACATTTTTACTCGCGATTTCTCACACACTAACAATGTGTTTCCGTGTGGCGCCGGATTAAGAATAACGTCACTCCATTTCCTTCCGTGGATGTCGTAGAAGGCGACTAAGGAAATCAACAAGGAGACGGGCAACAGCGTCTTCCTGAGATTCCAACTGAGGTTTCCGCACTTGGCGAAACTGCGATCGCCAACCCGCCTGCCAAGCGTGGCGATTATGGCAAAACCCTTCATGGTTAAAAACCATGATGGAGGCCTGATGGCTGATGATGATGATGATGATGATGATAACAATGTGTTAAACTATTGTAATGTTATAGCTATCAGCTAGCCAGAACGCATACAAAAATAGTAACTGACAATTGTTCACAGTCTATCATCAGTTAGTTAATGTATGAAAAACCGGGGGCTACTTTAGACAAACGCAGATCGCAGTTTTATTTATAAAAAGTCAATATGAAACTAAAAAAATGTCTAAAATGCCCGAAATCTTATTTTAAAAGGACCATATCCACAGTTTCATATCCACTTTTTATGAGACAGCTGTCTTATTTATAAAAAAACGATTCCACTAAAACACTTTTAAGGCGGAGTTAACACCGTTTTATACCAGGCACTCCTGCCACAAACCGACTTTAATTCCGTCTTAGGGGTGTTTTAGTGGAATTGACTTTTTATAAATAAGACTGTGAGTTTTTAACCCCTGAACTGACCTCGCGGAATGAAACGTATAGGTGGCCCATACTAAGTTGGACACAGATCTGTGTCGCAGCAGACGAGTCGAGAAACGAGGCGTACGGTCCCGAAAGGAGTTTATAATTTCCCTTGCCCATTTTATTTTTTTATTTTCCTCAATTTACTTAACATGAAAATCAAAATAAGTCACTGTTGAGCCTCTAAGCCTCTTCACCGTCACGCCACTTTCTCCGCTCCCCTACCAGTTCCATCCACTACGCTCCTGCTAAGGCAAGTTTATCAAGGTGGAAATCGTAGGCACACTAATTCTAATCTAAAGTGGAGGTGGACGAGGCATCTTTTTAGATTGGTTGGCAGATAAACGCACGGCCGAGAACAGGGCAACGGTCAGTGGGCAGATCAGCAGCCTGCTGGTCGGACTTTATGCTTGAATTGGTGGCGGAAGGTCCGTGGATGCCGAAGGCAAGGGATTGTGAGAGATAGTATTTCAGGGAAAAGGCCTATACCCAGAAGTGGGCAGCGGTGGACTGATGATGATGACGGATGTTGGACGAAGGTGATCACAAAGTGGTGGCCAAGAACTGGTACTTGTTCCGTAGGTACTTACTTCTTACTTCCGGTGGCCTTTGTGAGTCTTGGCCTCCTCCACAGTTTCCTTCCAACTGTCGGGAAGCTTGGCGACCTTCTTCCAGTTGGTAAACCTCCCCATTGCACGCAGATCCTCTTCTACACAGTCACTCTACCGCTGCTTTGGTCTGCTTCTAGGTCTTTTCTGCTGTGGCGTCCATTTGGTCATTATTTTTGCTGCCCTACAGTCCGGCATCCGCTCCAAGTGACCCGCCCATCTTGGTCTCTGTGACTTGCAAAATCCCACAATGGTTTCGTGGTTAATACGCGCTTCCAGTTCATGGTTCATAAGCTGGCCCGAAAATTTTTCTGATCACTTTTCTCTCGAACACTGTTCGAGAGAAATCGAACTCTCTACTCGTCTCTTTGAGTAAGGCACCAGGTTTCGCATGCATAGGTGACTACTGGTTTGATGATAGTGCGGTATGTAAGCTTAGAAGTCACACTGAGCCACTCCGAATTTAAGAGGTCACATTAAGATGACAATTAAGAAGATACAGCTGCAAAAGTACAAAAATGTAAGGGGCTCAAGTTCAGGCTGAAGTTGCAGCACATTTCCGTTGTTATTTAAGACTGAGCCAAGATAAAAGAGAGGAAATTCTTTGTAGCATTGAATAACTTTTATTTTTCAAAAGCTTAATGTCCCCAAAGCATTCCGCTCGCTGTTGGAAAAGCAATTATTCACAGAATTAATGCCGACTCGCGGAAGCCATTTTTTCCATTTGTGTTCCTTGGCTCGTTGTTCGCCCGCGCGGTTCGCTCTGAAGTTGTCTCGAAATATTGCTTCGTTTATTTATAGTGAAGCGGTGGTAGCCTAGTGGGTAGAACATTGGACTCGGAAGCGGGAGACCCAGGTTCGATTCCCAGTGCGGGCATGTACCTATGACTTTGTTTTCTAAGTTATGTACATTTGTGAAGTTATAGTACCAATACCACTCGCTAATGGTAAAGGAAAACATCGTGAGGAAACCCGAGTGTCTAAGCTATTCATATACCTTAGGGCTTGAAATCGCCAATCCGGTGAGGTGGGCACGCGTGGTGATTAAGCCCATACTCTCTCCCTGAGAGAAGGCCTGTGCCCTACAGTGGGACGTATATAGGCCGCTTATGCTTGTTTATAGTAGGTACTGGAAGCGGAAGTTCCCTTGATGCAAACCCTTTTTCATAATGCGCAATTGCACTGGTGCGTTGGCGGCCCAGCGCTCTACAAATGCATGCTACGCAGCCTCCGGTAAGGCCTGCCACATACAGTCGGAATTCCATTTCGGAATTTTGATTCGGGATTTCGAACGCAGTAAATTCATACAAACCTGTGGACCTATCACTACATACAGCAGTTGTACGTTCGAGATTTTTTGCGATAGGGAATTCCGCGTGGTGGCCTGCGCATCCGGAATCCCGTAAGGACAAAAGCCGTTCCGTTAATAGATACATTACGGAACATTTTTATTTACATTAAACGGCTTATCAAGCTTATCTATCAGGCAGTGCCACTTTGAACAAAAAATTCAATAGTCGTAGAACAAAAGATATTTTTAGGGTTCCGTACCTCAAAACGATTTTCTTGAAACGGTTTCAATGACTACGCGTTTTGTTTTGTCACAATACGTAAAAATGATTATGAACTACGTAAGTGCTGATTATCTTCAAACAGCTGAACACAACTAAGATTTTTTTTGTGTTACTAGGTTGTGGTGTCTTCTAATATATTGTTATCGTAAATCAACCTGAATACTATTATTTGAATGCAATGAAATGCGTATACACACGTAATTACTGCTTTCTTAATAATTGTCATTGATCTCATATGGCGATCTTCACCCCCAAGTATCTCGGAAACGTGACATTTTAGGGTACCATATGGCTTGAAGTTTTTTGTTTGTGTAAGTATCCTCTATTCAAAGTTACCACTTTCATCGTGCGCAGAAACTTTGAAAAAAATTCAAAATGTGGGCGGATGGATATGCCACAGAGTTCCGATCCCCTATCACGCAGACAAAACTGTAGAATAAAATATTTTTTCTTTTTCAAGGTACCCTCCCTACACCTAAGTTAGGGATGCAATTTTTTTCTTCCCTACACCATTGTGTGGGGTATTGTTGGATTGGTCGTTAAACAATAATGTGGTCCATTTTTCGATTTAAGGTTCTGTTTGGAAATATTAAGCTTTAAAGCGCAAATTTTTGTTAGAGTAGAGCGTCTCCCCTCTCCCGGCTAAAGGGTTGATTGTAAAAACGTGAAAATATTCAGAGCAGTAGCACATACACTAAACTTAAAAGGAAAGTTATCACGCCTAAGTAAGCTTTACAAGATAACGAGTAAAAAGCGACCAACTTATAAAAGAAAAACTTCGTACATAATCCATTGAAAATTACTTTGGTGAAGTTGTTAGTTCTGTAAAGCTGGTAAAAAACCCCTCTTTCTACGGAACCCTACATTGCGGTTGACCCGAAACGCACTTGGCCAGTTTTTCATTTAGGATCTTAGTCGATGATCGATACTTTGCAGTGTACTTCCAGTTTCGTGTACATAGCTTTTTCTTTATTGCTTTAAAAATAACATAAGCAGCTAAAGTTTAAATATTTCATATTATCTAGCTAGGGTCTAAAAATTACCAAAAATAACATTACATAAACTCACGCCAGTATCTTGGAGGGGTACGCCGAGACCAGGCCTTGCCACTTGCCACGATCGTGACCTCTTTTCTCCTATATCTCTTTCACTACAACAACATTCATCAGTCGTTGCATGCAAACCGGTTTCGGATACTTTTTATCTTGCCCTTTACTTATAAAACACAAAAAAAAATTATCTCCAAATGATTTATTTGCTCCAAAAAAATACAAAAACAGAATTTGTATATATGTGAAAATACTCATTGCGATTAGACCCGTTCAATATATAACTGTGTATGAGGATCGCGAGTCACTAATAAATAATATTAATAGGCTCCCGTTGGCACGCTTCTGTTACGGAACCCTGAAAATGAATGGACTCAATAGGAAACGCCTCCGTCTTGCATTTAGAAAGTTTTATTTTACACAGACAACGGAATGCGCTATGTGATATAAACAGACGTTGCAAGTTGAGTCGTTTGTTTTTTTATAACTTTTTATGGACAGACAGAAGTAAACATATGTATATTGTATACGTATAAATGCAAACCAACGGACTGAGTGACTAGCATGCTGACGTCACTCAGGTTTCGCCGATAATCCTGTTCGATGCCAAAGTTCAGTGTGCCCTAATTGGTCGGTGACATAATCAGGATTGGTCGATGGACCTTTTCAGTTTACCTTGATCTGTCGTTGACCCAATTGGGATTGGTCGATGACCCTGTTCAGTGTGCCTAGCTTGGTCGGTGACCCAATCAGGATTGGTCGATGGCCCTGTCCAGTTTGACTAATTTTTCAGTGACCCTATAAGTTTGGCCGATGACCCTGTTCACTGTGTCCTGATTGGTTGGTTACCCCAATCAGGATTGGTTGGTTACCCCAATCAGGATTGGTCGATGGCTCTGTCCAGTTTGACTAATTTTTCAGTGACCCAATACGTTTGGCCGATGGCCCTGTTCACTGTGTCCTGATTTTTCGGTGACCCAATCAGGATTTGCTCATAGCCCTATTGAATGGGCTCTGTTTTTTTAGTAAACCATTTAGGATTGGTCGATGAACCTGTTCAGTGTGAGCTAATTGGTCGGACACCTAATCAGGATTGGTCGATAGCCCTGTTCAGTATGCCCTGGTGAACTGAAGTGTGCACACTGGCTTGTTCATTTACAATCGTTCGCTTCGCTCTGTTATTGTCAATATTACTGTAACGTCTAATATATTATTATAATTATTATTATTAAATCCTTTATTGCATTTAAAACAGGCTACTTAGCATTATCTATACCCCATGAAATGCGATATCCACTGTTTGTGATACCACTGTCTATATGACAGAGCACAAATATTTATACGTCAAAAGTTATTTAAACAAGGCGCTGATCGTCGCTGTAACAATCAATATTTAAAACCGTCATAAAAATTTACAGTATAAAAACAAAGCGGCTGCCAAATAAAAGAAACATTATCTTTTCAGTCAGTCAACACACAAAAGAGTAAAATTCGAACAAATCGGGCTGCATCTCTGATTCCATTAAAAAACCATAGATTTAAATATCAAAACGAAATAAAAACGAGAAACAAATAACGGCAAACTGCCGCAGTAACAAAAAAAAAAACAAAAAGCAAAAAACCTTTTTCCAGTTCATTCATACGGCACCAATTACTTTCTGTTTTCCCATGAAAAGTCAGCTGCGGTTGTTTCATTGCAGCTATTCAATTACGACCTAACAGCCACACACATAAGAATTAGTTTCGATTGATTGTGTGTCATTATTAGTAGCTGCCAAAGGTTGCAAAGATGTAATCGGTGCATAGAGACGTTGATAAGTATTTGTGTTAATTTTATATTGTGTTCTGTTAGTCGGTATTAATTTATTTAGGTTATGGTGGATTTTGCTCGTGGCTTTAAAATCGCAGTTGCAGCTCGCCACTTTCCTGAACTCAGATTACTTTCCGGCTAGCCTGGGGCCGGTTTCATAGAACTACAATTCGTATTTTACTATGAAAATTCGATGTCCGTTGCGAATTCGATCAACTTTCAGCTTAACAAGTAGAAAGGCTGCGAATTGAATCGAATTGTCATAATACACTATGAATTGTAGTCTTATGAAAAGCAGCCACGGTCTCATTTTAAAAATGAATCGACCTTCCCCGGGACCCCATTTCATAGACCTACAATTCACTGCTTACCATGACAATTCGATGCATAGTTATTAACCCACAGATTAACAAGTAGGAAGACTAAGACCGACTTGCACCACTTCTTAAATGTCACTTAGGTCGCCATTTAAATCGACTTTTGTATGAAAAATTTTTGTTAAATGCTGGTTAAGTCACGTTTAAGAACAAGTGTCACAAGTCGGCCTAATTTTACTAATCGGCTATAAATTGTGATTCGAATTATCGATTTATGAAACGCGGCTCTTGGGCACTATTACGTAACCTCTCCACAATCTGTACTCATCCGACTTAACCCACTCCGAACTGTCAAATACACACATAATATATGTTGATGCTTCAGAAACGTGAAAATAGGTAACCCGATACATTTAGGGTAATAGACTGGTAATAGGAGAGCAAGCGCCTTTTTCATAGACCTTTAATACTTATTTATTTATTGATACTGTTATTGCACTTAAAAAAATTGTAGAATGATTTACTGTGACTATTCGATGTACATTGCTATGTGGATTAACCCACACATTAACAAGTGGGAAGACTCGGCTAATTATTATTATTATTAATCGTTTATTTCGGATCATAAAATCCATATAACTTAACCTAATCTTTAAAAAAAAAAAAAACATAGGTAAAAAATATTAAAAATTAACTAATTACTTAAAAACATAATCAATCAATCAACTGATCAATTAATTAATTAATTAATCAGTTGACCGACTAATATGCATCTTCTCAAAATGATGCCACATAGGGCAATCTGGCCTGTCAGCCAAAACCTGTAGGATACCGCTGGCGCTGCCGCGGACGCGGTCAATTAAGGATGCCACTCGTTTGCGCATTATGGCGTGAAAGCCGTCCGTACGGGCCTCGGCAAACATGCCTGAGGCACTGCAGTACCGCGGCAGCCCCAGCAGCATTCTGAAGATATTGTTATATTGTACACGGAGAGCGCAGAGAGCCCGCTGGGTGCAGCCAGCCCATCGAATTGTCATAATGAATGATGAATTGTACATTTATAAAACGCGGCCTTGGTGGCCATTACATATAATTACATCACATAAACTCACGCCTGTAATCCGGAAACAGAGCCCAGGGTACGCCACTTGCCACTGACAAGTCTCTTTTGCTCTTTTGCTTGACTGACTCGTTGGTCTGGCCGTTAAGGCACTTGGGTACCAAAACAGAGGTCGTGGGTTCGATTTCCACTGGGGGCCGCAGTACATTCGTACAAATGGCCTCAGTCTGGGTGTATTTTTATGTTTTTGTTGTCCTTGCCTGCTTACCATAGCACAGGGTATCCCAGTTTGGGACCAGGTCAAGTGATGGTATTGTGTGGAAGTCATTATTATTATTCGATGCATGCCCGTACGTCAAATTCGGGCCTGCCTGCCCTGGTGACCTTTCGTTGATAACGCATCTTCCCTACACGGCATCTCTGTCGAGCACAATGAAAGCTTTTATTGCAATGGATCACGGAATAGCATATCGTAAACGGATGATAACTCTACGCCCACGCGGGGAATAGGCGGCGCGCCGGGTTTTGTCTGATAAGCCATTCCACCGCGGGGAGCCGTAACGAATCGTGGAATAGGATTATAGGACCCACCTAAAACGTATCTATGCTTCTCTGTACGCACAAATACAGGGTGATGTAGAATTCCCGTATACATCAATCGCAAAAAAATTATGAGCTGTCTGTACCAGAAATTTTGAGGTAACTTTATTAGGGAACAGCAATTTTTGTTTCGTGGTTTTGAAGTTTCTTCCTTAATAAAAGTTATTTGGTGGAACTCCCGAGTACCTATATACGTAGACTCAAGCCCCTGTATCCTGGAGGAGTAGGCAGAGTCCTGGGTTTGCCTCTTGCCACGGTACTGACAAACCCTTTAGTTTCATCAACATTCATAAATCCACGACTTGGTCGGATGTAAATATCTGAAGATTTAATTACATTCTGTATACGGAACCAGCTTTTGCCTACGACTATAGCACGGAGTCTCTGTAATCGTCACGAAAAATATTGTTTAATAATTGTTTTATCTCCAGATTGTGATATGAAATAAGAAATTGACAATTTCTTTCAAAGTAAGGAATTTTCATTTTGTTTGTTAAATGTTAATGTACAATGTTATCCGCTGTCTTCGGGTCGATTTGTAGTGAAAAAAGACAGCGAAAAACAACTCCGCTTTAACGAGGGATAGTTAAGAACATAGATGTCTAACTAGCGCTAAAAATGAGCCCACGTTCAATTATGGGAAGGCCGGCGGGGCTTGTCAATTGTGTTAACGGTTTGACCTTGTCAAAAAAAAATCTTCCTATGAGAAAGGTGCTATGCAATCATGCTTGAACTCCGAGGAAGTTATGAGTAAAACTGATCGCGAAAACAATATGTTTACCTATAGACCACTGTAGACCTCTCAGTTTTATAAATAAACGTTGTCTAATTTTATACATGATGTCCAGTATAGGCCTTAAGCACACATAAGCGCACTTCGTTTTTCTTACGAATTACGAAACGTGATTGTTAAAATCGCCGGGCGTTCCGTTTTTAGACACATCGCAGTATAATGCACTCCATTACTACTATTATTATTACTAATTACTAATATAATATATAGCTACAACCCTATGTGTAGACTAGCTGATTGATTGATTGACTGACTAACTGACTAATGGCCTATATGATATCTCAAAAGCTATCACTTTGAAATTCATCGTCATAAGTCATTTGACGGGCACTACAGGACATAGGCCTCACTCATGGTTTTCCAAGTTTCCCAGTATTGTGCCGCCCGCATCCAGCGCCTCTCTGGCACCGTAATTAGATCGTCAGACCATCTGGTGGGGGTCCTACCCACGATGCGTCGTCCGGTATAATGTTAATTTTACATCATGTAATGTATATCAAAGAGCGCCCTGATTTAGGGCTGGAACCAGCACTGCATCCTCCCTATAGAGTTAGTCACTGACAACCAAACCAATCTGGCTACAAAATAGAAAACTTGAATTTCCCGTCACATCAGTAACTTAGCGCCATACATTTACTTGACTGCTTTACCTTTTGTATAAGCCAACCATCGGTTACCCTGTCACTTACTATCGCCCAATCAACATTCACGTCAGACATAGCTTACAGAATGAACCAATCACAGAGTGATTTACTCTGTAGCACATCTTGCTCTCATTTCATTGGTAAAGGCTTATGCCGAGGACAGGGGCCGCTTTTGAGTGTGATTTTTATAGGCAGAAATACTTCTATGGCTTTATTATTCATCTTTTCTCAACTCATCTTAAATCTAAGACTTAACCTAACCTAACCTAACCTAACAAGATCCTATCATGGGAAGTACAACGGCGCGAGTCACGCGTTTAGTGGCGCTAAAATGTCGCGACTTTTGACATTTAAAACACGCGAACACCGTCGTCGTACTATCCATGCAGGAGTGCAATCAAATACTTGCAATGCTAAAACATTGTTACTATTTTTAAAAAAGTAGGAAAACACTAATCCTGCAGCATGACACTTTTAAACACAAGAAGTTGCATTGATAATAGACCAGTAGAATTTTTTTTTTTTTCGTATTTCTCATAGTAAAAGTTGACTGCGTTTATGAATAACGGTGCTGGTTTTTTCTTAACACTACAGGATGATTTTGAAATTATTAGCAATATTTTGAGAAAATAACATTTTCTTTCAGTGTGAAAACAGTATCATTAATATTCGTAATTTTTGGCCTATGGCTCGATACTGTGAATCCAAATTGAATGTCATAAGAAGGACGTTCATTGCAAAACATATTTTTTTGCCTTATATTGTTCTTGTTACAATTTTTTAGAAGTTTGTGAAGATCTTGGCAAACGGCAAACCCTAGTTTCTGCCAACCCTTTTGGGGACAGGCGTGAGTCATCATCATAATCATAGGCCTCCTTAGTGATTTCCATAACCATAAGGGGTTTTGCCACAATCCGCCACGCTTGGCAGGCGGGTTGGCGATCGCAGTATGCAGTTGGAATCTCAGGAAAACGCTGCTGCCCGTCTCCTGGTAATGTATTTCCTTAGTCGCCTTCTACGACATCCACGAAAGGAAATGGAGTGACGCTATTGTTAATCCGGCGCCACACGGAAGGCGTGAGTATGTTGCTTTTTTATTATCTTCAACGTTCAGAAGAGCGTACTCATTTTTCAGTCGCTTCTGCGGCTATTATCAATATTTCTCTAATATTGTAACATTTCAGAGCACAGCTGTTCACTCGTGCCGCATCCATCAGTGTCCTCGTCTCCGCCATAACACGCGCGGGCTTAGGAAAAATCTCTTGGAGATAAACTTAAGAGCAAAGGGCTTAAGCGATATTATTCACCGGATCTCTTGTCTGACCCCAAACTAGGATACCCTGTGCTAAGCCAGGTAACCAGGCAAGGACATCTCAAACTTGGAAATACAGCCAGATTGAGGCTGTGTGTACAAATGTACGCGGCCCGCAGTAGGAATCGAACCCACGACTTCCGACACGCTAATCAGACGAGATATCGCTAGACCAACGAGTTGTCCAGCGTCTAACAAACGTTTTTTTCCGCTTGGCAAGCTTTCTCTCAGAGAAAGAGAGAGATAGATAAAGAGTATGGCTAATAGGGACGTGTATAATTTAGACTCATGTTCATGATGTTTTTTTAATGCTATGAAGTTTAAAAACCGGCCAAGTGCGAGTTTGACTCGCGCACGAAGGTTTCACCATTATCTACTATTACAACATTAGTCACAAAGATCGAAAAAAACGGCAAAAAATCACGCTTGTTGTATGGGAGTGAATAAAAAGGCTTTTTAATCACTATTTTGGTATTTGAATTTAGAACACACCAATATATTCGACCTCCATCTCAATGCTTATACAACCTCCTTGGGCAAAAAATACTCGATACAAACTCCTTGCGCAAAGAATACTCGACATACAAACTCTTTGTGCAAATAACTCCTCAAGATTTTATTGTGTATTTTTATTAATTTAACCTTCCTTTTTTCTTCATTAAATGTCTTAAATTGTTTCTTTTTCTCGTAGGCATGGTATAAAGTATATTACGCAACTCTTGAACAAAATACGGATTTACATTGAGGGCCATGAATCACTCGCGTCGCTTGTGATTCAATAATCATGAATCATTCCCTACGGTCGTGATTCATCTATGACCCTCGCTTTAAATTTGTCCTTTATTCACTAATTGCAAAATATACTATTTTAGTATTTGTTGTTATAGCGGCAACAGAAATACATCATCTTTGAAATTTTCAACTGCCTAGCTATCACGGTTCGTGAGATACAGCTTGGGGACAGACAGCCAGATAGACAGACAGACAGACGGACAGACGGACAAACGGACAGTGAAGTGAAATCTTAGTAATAGGGTACCGTTGGCACCCTTCCCGAAGGGTTCTTATTACGGAATCCTAAAAAGTAAAAAGTACTAGAAACTATAAATTAGGTAGTGAATGTTGATGAAGCGGAAGAGGTCTGTCAGGATCGTGGCAACTGGCAAACCTCGGTCTCTGCTTCCCCATCCGGGATGCAGGCGTAAGCTTATGTTATGTAATGTAAGTAATATTAATTCCATTACACCATTATAAAACCTTGAATAGTTCACACACCAAATAGAATGTTATGAAAAAATGAAAACAAACTACTGCCTCGTTGGTCTAGCCGTTAAAGCGCTTAACTACCAAAACAGAGGTCGTGGGTTCGATTCCCAGTGCGGGCTGCCGTACATTTGTCGCCTCAGTCTCGGTGTATTACTATGTTTGTGATGTCCTTGCCTGGTTACCATATTGCAAGGTATTCTATTTTGGGACCAGGTCAAGTGATTGTGTTGTGTGGAAGTTACATGAATCTGAATTTCATATTATTAAACCTTTATTCAAACTTGTAGGTGAATTATGAGGTCGCTTAGCATAAAAAACTAATGTTACCGCCCACGTAACATAATGGCGATAGGATTAAGTTATGTTAAACCTCTTTGAGTTACTCTAACACAGACAAAAAGGGTTGTAAAGTTCTCGTTTTAATTTTGTATGTAAATCTTACACCAGTCATAGATTACTCATAATAATTACAACTCGCGTCAAAACAGTTACAGTATTTAAAAAAAACTAAATTAATTAAATTGTCAATCAGCTTAAGCTCAATTAATCTGGTAACCATATTTTAACCAATTTTTAATTTAACCAATAATAGCCCAGCGGATTAATAAGTCAAAGTGGCAGTGGACAGGCCACATAGCACGCAGAACTGATGGCCGATAGGGCCGAAAAGTTCTGGAATGGAGACCAGGACGACCAGCCACAAGATGGACAGATGACCTCATCCAAGTGGCAGGAAAACGCGTCCAAGTGGCAAGAGGAGTCCTATGTCCAGCAGTGGAGTTCTTGTGGCTGAATGATGATGACGATGAACCAATTTTTAAAGTTAAGTAAGCATATTTATATGCATGGTTATTCGGAACTAACGCATCGAAACGAATCAATTTCGCATTAAAAAAAAATATCGATATTGTTGGATCTTCACAATTTTTTTCGTTTTGTAGTGGCGTTGTTTGTTAGATAATGCATACAACCATACGTACCTATTACAGTAGAATGGAAATTCTTCTATGCAGGAAATTTATTTTATACTACACCGTCTCAGAAAGTGTCTCATTGCTCGTTCATAAACGGGTTACAAAGTTCGTCATTTCACCCTTATAAATGTGCGGAGCGAAAAGTTATATTGAATTTTATTCCTGCCCTCCGTAGCAGGGCAGGAATGTTGTATGAAAATCAATTTCTACTCTGCTAGCGTTCTTTTGTTTTTTAGCAGAGAACGTAAAAAAATACAATACAAGAGACAAAGGTTTTATATCAAATCATAAAACAAAAGAGGTGGGATTTTTTTTGTACTCGATTTGTAATGAAAGGAGGCTGGCAACCTTTGTCTGCAATACAAAAAAAAAAAAAATAAGCGCGGCAATTTCTTTTGTATTCTTAAGTTTAGTTTTTTACTAAACTAATAATTTAACAATACTCTTTACAATAAATAATTTTATTTTCTTCGTATGTGTAATATAAAGCACTATGTATCACTCGGGAGAAAGTTCTATTTATGTTCTCGAATTTTCTTTCATACTCTCGAACAGAAATAGATCTTTTTCTCCCGTTGGTGTTAAATGTACTATTTGAAGGCTGCGAGATTGGTGGAGCGCGTGTAGAGTGAATTTATAATATAATGTAAACCCAAATCTTTGAAAACACATCATCGTCATCATCAGCCATTTGACGTCTTCTACGGGACATAATCCTCCCTCATAGTTTTCCAAGCATCCCGGTCTATAAACATATAGTACACAAAGAACTAGTTGATAATAAAAACCACTGTCAGCTGAACCTACCTTACAAACGCGATCAGTACTTATATGTGTCAGTGTATTTTGGTCATGTTGGGAAGAGCAACTACCCTGCCGTAACACAGTTTTTACTATAGTATGGAGGGTAGGAACTCGTCTCTGCTGTTACTTTTTTTACTTTCTTAATTTATAGACTACCCTATGACACCATATACCTACTACGTTTGATAAGAATGTTAATGTGTCGGTTATCTTTTTTGCATGTTAGTAATTAAGCACTTCGCAGTGTAATCTTGTTAAAAGCTGTAAGAATATATTTTTTTGGAACAAATAAATCAAATCAAATCGATCATCATCGTTGACCATGACTTATCATTTTGTCATCAAAATTTTTTGATGCCCTTCGATATAAATAAGGCGTTACGTGCAAGTTGTGACGTCATAGTTTGAGCTCGATTTGTATGGCGCGTTTTTTTACCACGTGACTATATCGACTTTTCGACAGAAAAAAATTACCACGTTTAATCCCAGCTGGGGACAAAAAAAACAACGGGACTTAGATGTTTACATTTTGTGATGTCGTTGTTTCTGGTTCCCACGACACAGGGTATCCTAGTGTGGGGCCAGAAGCAATGTATGTGCCTGTATGTAAATGTTTATTTTTTATTTTTAACATGGCCTGTCCATTAAAACATTTTTAGTGCAAGTTTTCCATTGGAGTGTTTCAGTGTTTTCACGCTGGAATAAGGAAGTAATTATTTATTAGGAAGGGAGTCATAAAATTAAGAAGAAAAAAAAAGATTAGCCACGGTTGCGACTTTTGTTTTTGAAATTGAGAATTGAATTCAGTTTAGCGAAGATTGTCCTAATTTGTTTGTATTTCGCGCACCAAATCCCGAACAATTCCAATCGTCCAACTGTCAAATTCCATACAGCTATCACGAACTTCAGTATTCCGACCGGATTTGGGGCCCTTATCCGGGCCTATGGGGTGGATAGTAATATAAAATGTTCTGTAGAGTTCGCGCATGATAAGTCTGCGCGCGACAAGTGGCGTATATAATTTAATTTGGTATAAAAAATTATCTCCCGACCGTATTGATAATCAAAGAAGCTCTATAAACCTGTTCTCTTCGAAGTTAGATATCTAAACTTTAAACTTTATATTAAACTTTATTGCACACGAAATATAGACAGTTTTTGCCCACGCGCAGACTTATCGTGCGTGGACTCTATTTATATATTGACGTAGGCGGCCATTGATAGTAGATAGAAATATATTTTCTGAACGATCTGAATGAACAACTTATTTCGTTAAATTCAGAACAGGTTTATTCAAGCTTATCTAGTCCCAGATAGTCTTTACTCAGGTTCTAGTCTGTCTAGGAATTCATAGCCTCCTTTTATAGGTTCACGATATTCGGGTCAGAACACAAACTAAAGACATTACGGTCGCCATAAAAATGCCATAAAACTCGAAGTGGCGTACTCTTTAAAAAGTTGTCTTGAAGCACTTAATTTTGCAAGTGACGTTATCTATTCGAAATCACCCTTCGTAGGGTTCCGTACTAGAATAAAACAAAAAGTGCGATTGTTATTAGAAACCAAATTACCCTTATCGATCTTAACGATTAATTATCGATAATTTTAATTAGACATAAATAAAAGTTCACTTAACAAACCATATCAAGACGAAATGTAATAAAAACAAAAATAATAAAAATAGCGTCTTATGGTCGGCACCGGCCAACTCAATTTTTTTTTGTTTATGTTTGCGCACATCGGAAGGCAAACTCTTAAGCATTTAAAATATTGCCTCGTTGGTCTAGCCGTTGCGGCGCTTAGCTACCAGAACAGAGGTCGTGGGTTCGATTCCCACTGGGGGCCGCCGTACTTTTGTACAAATAGCCTCAGTCTGGGTATATTTTCATGTTTGCGACGTCCTTGCCTGGCTTCCATAACACAGGGTATCCTAGTTTGGGACCAGGTCAAGTGATTGTATTGTGTGGAAGTTATTATTATCTATCTATATCTCTCTCTCTGAGAGAATGCCTGTGCCCTACAGTGGGACGTATATAGGCTGCTTATGATGATCTATATCTCTCAATTAGAAATAATAATAATATTGTACTTCATACCATTTTGAGTTTTAAATTGCCAAAGGTGTATCGAAGCTACTACAAATTCACAATGCACTTAAATTAAAACCAGGAACTCACGCATAAAAAAACAAAGTCTATGTATTAATGAAGGTAATATTATTTTGCAGAACTGAATAAAGAATAAATAAAATTAAAATTTTCTTGTAATAAAAAACTTATTTCAATTGACACCTGCTTACTCTTCCGAGATACAAGCGTAAAGTTAGTGTAATAGGATTGTCTATATACCTATTGTCTTTTTTCTATAAAGAGTAGAATAAAATATTGTGTGCTGTCTTGTGCAAAATAATGTGTACTGTGTTTCCAAAAGATTACAATTGAATCGTGTGATTTTAAAACGACACATGTCCTTTCATTACAACTTTGCAGGAAATAGAAAAAACAGTTTTATTCAAATACTAATATCTACAACAGCAATATTTTAGAATATTATATTGATTTCTGTATGAATAAACTACAATTTTTTTTCTAATGTAAATCAATAGGTAGGTGTAAATAATTTAATAAAAAAAAAATGGACCAGTGTTATTTTAAAAACAGATGTGACTTGTGTTGTTTTAAAATCACACGATTCAATTGGTAGTTTCGTCACTAAAATAATTAATATATTAAAAGTATATATTACTGCTTTACCCGGCAGACTTATTTTGCCATATTAATTAGCCTAGGACCTTTTCCTAGACTTACCAAATATACACAAAAAAATCATAAAAATCGGTGAAGCCGTTTCGGAGGAGCTCTATAACAAACACTGTGACACGACCTTTTATATATATAAGATAAAGTGTTCTCTATCTATCTATATTACGAAAGAATATTTTGTTTTTTTTGTATGTAAATACGTGTGTACGTATGGCACGCAGAACTGATGGCCGATGGGGCCGAAAAGTTCTCGAATGGAGACCACATATCGGCAAGCGCAGCGTAGAACGACCAGCCCCAAGATGGAGAGATGACCTCATCCAAGTGGCGGGAAGGCGCTGGATGCAGGCCGCTTCTAACCGGTCTTATTGAAAATCCATGGAGGAGGCCTATGTCCAGCAGTGGATTTCTTGTGGCTGAATGATGATGATGATGATGACGTGTGTACTTATGTATTTTCTTGTAAAAGTACTTTCACGCGGAAGTGGAACTTAAAAATTAAGTAGAACTTCGGTTCCTATCTTGTTTACGGTAAGGGTGTGCAATAAATAATGAAAATTACGCCCTAAGGGTTAATGATAACGTTCCCCGCCTAATGACCCCTGTGTGTTCGGGAAATGGAGGCTAAGTTATTTTTAATGGACGGTAAATAGAGCTCTTCAGTCATAAATTCCCTTAAACTTGATACTCCTGTCGAGTGTTTCTTCATTTGTTAGACACACGTCTATCAAGATAAAACACACAAATCAAGGTGGCTGAAAATTGTAAGTACCTAATTACGTAAACCAATCTGGCCCTTCTATTACGTAACTCTCCACTCTATTGAGTTATATTCTTTGCTGCACTAATCAGTGCTAGGGACAATTTCCACGAATGCCGGGACTTGAACCCGTGCCAGCGCTCTCCCAACTGAGCTACTGGGCAAGTGCAGGCATCAGTGAAATTTCGAACCTCTTTACAAAATTATCTGTATTACTAAGAGGCAGCGATATCTGGCTGAAGTAATTCACATCACTTGCAGCATCATTTGCATTGAGTAAGTCATTTCGACGATGCCAAAGTGTATGTGTTTGACAGTTCGGAGTATGTTAAATCGGATAAATTCATACAGTTCTTTTTTACAGAACTTATTTAGTAGCGCCCGTCAACAATTTTTTGTTATGCCGTTACTATTTCAGTGCCCAGAGCTTTTTGTTACTAATAAAGAGTGAAAATCTACTGGAATTCCAACGGTTAGAATAAAAAGTAACAAAGTTTTGTTATTCGGTTTCACATTGGAAGGTAACGTAAAGACGTTTATCTAAAGTAAGAGTGCGTAATTCTACGCAATAATATAGTCGGTTTCACATTGGAAGATAACGTAACGACATACATACATACATACAGGTCTACCTTACCAACTTGCATTTACATCAGCAAAGAGCCCATCGAGTTTTCTCTAAAAATAAGTGAATATTGTTGTAACTTCTCAATTGTTTCACCGACGAACCCCTGGTTTTTCACATGTATATTTCGGGGTAGTTAATGCATTACGGGGCTCCATGAAAAGTATCTTCTTTTTACAGATCGTTTTTGCAAAAAGTGTCAGACGTTTCGTACATACATACATAAACTCAGGCTTGTATCCCGAGGGGTAGGCAGATACCAGGGACTGCCACTTGCCACGATGCTGACAGATTACTTTCGCTTTGTCAACATTTATTAGTCGTTGCACGTACGCGCGCCGGTTTTGAGTACTGTTTATCTTGCCTTTTACTTATCAATCCCCTATTTGATCGAAGTATATCCGCCTGGGACGTCCCTTTCTGGCCCTTCCACCCACATTCGCTCGATATATTTATTTCGTCAATCTTTGTTCCTTCATTTCCCACATGACCAATCTCTCAATTATGTTCATAGTGATTTTCAGGACCCACGACCGAGCACCTAGAATTACAGCTCTGGGACTAGATAGTATTTATGCCAAGAACGGTCGTTTTTGCCACAAGTGTTATGTAATCCAGGGTTTTTTGAAAAATCACTATTAACATGATTGAGAGATTGCTCTGACACTTTTTAGGGTTCCATACCCAAAGGGTAAGGGATCCTATTACTAAGACTCCACTGTCCGTCTGTCTATCTGTCTGTCACCAGGCTGTATCTCATGAACCGTGATAGCTAGACAGTTGACATTTTCATAGATGATGTATTTCTGTTGCCGCTATATTAAAAAATACCAAAAACAGAATGAAATAAATATTGAAGTAGAGTTCCCAATAGGTCTACATGTTGCCGCTATACCGAGCAAAATACTTGAAATATTCAAATGTTGTATAGAAAATGGTGAGGACCCTTCGTGCGCGAATCCGACTCGCATTTGGCCGGGTTTTACAAAAGCTATCTGTAAAAAAGATGATTTTTTTTCCAATGGTGGGCGCAACTCCAAACAACAAATTCACGTTTATTTCATTGACGAATCATTTTAATAAAATTTGCTTAGATACAAGAACATATTGGCGAGAAACCTTTCTTAGAAAAAACGCATAAACCTATACCAAACGTGCCAAACATCGCAATCCGTTCTCCCGTTAGCGCGTGATTGTGTATCAAACGTCCACACGCTGCAAACTCTGGCTGCAACTGAAAAGCATTTTTTATTAGAGATCCAACGCCGAAAAGTCCGAATGAAAAGCGTAAAATGAACTAAATAGAGAAGTGAAAAACTTTCACAAATGCCGACTTGATTGCTCCCAAAAACAGTTCAATGGAACACCCCATACCCTTGATGGAAACTGAGCTTAGATGTAGGTATCTTTAGGTGCATATGCCACGCTTTATTATGTTTGAAAACATCAATTATTTGGAGTAGGTTAGCAGGTAGGTTTGTTTTTAGCTACAAAAGGTAGCAAGCCGTAAAATTACATCTAGGTTCCATTCACGCTTTTCGAGACACTAAGTTATCATCATGAATGAATGAATGATTTATTGTCACAAACAAACATGCTTACATACCATAATTAAAAAATAAAGGAGTGTGCGTATGACAATGATACTATTTCAGCGTTTGCTGATTCTATTTGAAACAGCGCTGGTTTTCCAATAGCACCTTCAAGCCAAACGAAGAAAACGTGTCATGCAGGTAGGGTTTACCGCTAAGAAAACTTAAAACTACTTAGGTATTAAAAATTAGTAAATAGATACATTTGTGCCAATTAAGAAAATTATACAGATTCGAATATAAATAACGTTTATGTCAATTTAGGACAATATTTTTATACTTATCAATTACAATAGTAGGTTAAAAAAGTTTTAATTTTAATTGAATTTAATTTAATTTTAACTAAGTTTTAATTATAATGCGAGATAGTCAATAATGTCAATAAAGTCAATAATTTTCATGAATAAAAATCTAAATCTAATCTACTCAATTGGAACGAGTTAGAAGTTGCCGCACAAGACCGCGAGAAATGGAGATCCCTTCTACGAGCCCTATGTCCCTGATAAGGGATAAGAGGAAATCATCATCATCATCAAAAATCTAAGCCCTTTGCCCAAACATTTGCCCACTGCTGGGTTATAGGCCTTTTGCCCATCAAGCCATCTTTCGCGGTCTCTCGCCATTCGCAGCCAGGGGTCCTTTGACGGCTTAATCACTTTGTCCGACCATCGGGCTGTCGGTCTACCAATTGACCGCGGTGCGGTTCTTGGCCGTCACTCAGTTACTGCCCTGGTCCACCTGCCATCTTTCCGTCTCGCCAGGCATTTAATAAAAGAGCTTGCCGATAAACTGCATTAGCAGTTTGGCAAACTAATGAAATTGTGTTTCTTCATGTGCTATTGAGAATAAACAAAAAACCGGCCAATTGCGAGTCGGACTCGCGCACGATAGATTTCGTAACATTATCTATACAACATTAGACAAAGATCGAATTTCAGACAGCGCCTTCTATAGAAACCAACAAGAAGCTTTTAACGTTGACATTTAACGACATGAAATCGATGCTGTGAAGGTTACTTAGATAGCCGTTAGATGGCGAGCGCTGTCTTTAGACAACGTTTGTTGTGTGGGAGCCCCACTTAAATATTTATTTTATTCCGTTTTCAGTATTTGTTGTTATAGCGGCAACAGAAATACATCTCATCTGTGAAAACTTCAACTGCCTAGCTATCACGGTTCATGAGATACAGCCTGGTGACAGACAGACAGACAGACAGACAGACAGACGGACAGACAGGCAGACACACAGACGGACAGTGAAGTCTTAGCAATAGGTTGGGGTGCCAAGTTAGTTTTCGGGTACAGAAAACTAAAAAAAGGTGAATAATAAATACTCATCATCAATTTTACTCCAAGGTTACCTGACCAGACAAGCCTTCATAAATAACCCCATGAATAATCGACAGATTCGGCCAAGTCAATTGGTTAGGTTAGGTAAAGTGGAAGCTGCCGCAGTCCACCGTCAGAAGTGGAAATCTGTGGTTGAGGCCCTATTCTGTCTTAGGAGTTAAAGATCCAAAGAAGAAGAACATTATACATTTTTGACTAAGACTTTCGTAAGAACTACACAGTTTTTACTTAATTCCGGAATCAGTTAATTCAACCTGGTCGGACTCTTCCGACAAAAATTCAAGTAAGTGATTCCGGAATTAAGTTATTAGTATTATAATTTTTTTTCAACGATTTCGTTAGAAAAAATTTCGACTTTGCCATTGGCCAATTCCTGTACGCTAGATGGCAGAAAATATCTTTAAAAAACGTGCCATAGCTCTTATTACTTATTATGATAATATGTTCATCAGAGTAATATGTATGAGAGTAATAATACAATGGGAAACACTGGATGTGTGTCAATAACATCGTGACAGTATCGCCCCCTCAGAGTATCCATGGTGGTGTGTCGGTCAGAATAAAGCACCAATGCAAATCTCAAGCCTCTGACGACCTTCAACTTGGTACTAGTTACTTTAAAAGAAAGCTAACCAGAAAGTGAGTGACAGACTGGTGACACAGCTTCTAGGTCTATCCTAAACACAATTTTCTGAACAAAGGCAGTTCATTTTCCAGGCTCTAATTAAATAGTACTTCATTTGTGTGAAAAAATTATGCCACAGTGGGATTGCGGACTACAGAGGTGCATTTTTAATTTGCTCCAAAGAACATTATGTTGAATGAGAACGGGTAATAACTCGACTCGACCAACGTCAGTTTCAAAGATACAGGTACAAACCTACCGAACGATTGCAAAAGAAGGCACAATTAGCCGTGTTAGTGTCCTCAGCACGGGTTAGTGCAACAAAAAGAATATATTATGATTATAATTACGACTAAAGGATGAAATGGTGGCGGTGGCGGTCAATTGAAACGTACACGAAAATATTACTGCAGCAAATATCGTAAAACAATGTCCTAGGCCCTGCAGCGTCCGATCCATTTAGTGTGAGAGAAGGTGCCACTGGACGTTGCATAAATCATCGAATTACGTAGATGCAAAGGCCAGTTTAGTTTTAAACGTCGTAAGTATGTACCGCCACGGCATTGGTGTGTTTCATCCTTGGCCACCGTTTCCATTCGCTTCACTGACCTCCGCAGTACAGGCGATAGCAGATTTCGCAATAAAAATGTAAAGTACGACTTGCTTTCGACCGTGCTAATACTACGTCACTGTATTAAAAAGTAAAAAATACGTTGCCACTATGTGAATATGTCGTTACTGTTTCCCAATGCCAGGCAAACGGCTCTTTACTTCACTCCAGAGTTTTCGATCACACTTATTTAAGACTTTTCTTACTTGAAGCATGCTGTCTTGCTCCCACACATTAACATTTTTAATTATTTCCAAAAAAATAGTAAACGTTTGTTAAATGTGGTCTAAGGGTTTGACGCATTATTAAATTACGGACATTTCAAACATATGTTTGTTTTCCTATAGGTAGTTTTTAATAAAGAAATGTTGTTTTGAAAACTGTTAATTTTGGAATCAAATTTTGTCGGTCAAAAATTTGGTACAAGATAAGGAAAATATGTCTTGAATGTCCGTAATTTAATAATCCGATTTAAAAAATTGTCTCACAGTATTTAGAACACACTAATGTTATAAACAGAAAAAGTTTATAACTTTATATGTTTGTATGTAGGGGGTAATCTCTCAAAGTATTTATCTCATTGCAAAAAATTCATTCACCAGTATTTAAAATACACTAATATTATGAAGAGAAAAAGTTTGTAAGTTTATATGTCTGTAAGTTTCTATGTAGGGGGTAATCTCTGAAAGTACTTATCCGATTGCAAATATTCTTTCACCAGTATTTAGAATACACTAATATTATGAAGAGAAAAAGTTTGTAAGTTTATATGTCTGTAAGTTTGTATATAGAAGGTAATAACATAAGCAGCCTATATACGTCCCACTGTGGGGCACAGGCCTTCTCGCAGAGAGAGAGTGTAATCTATGAAAGTAATTATCCGATTTCAAAAATTCTTTCACCAGTATCTAGAATGGACCTTCAGGGTGGACATAGGTTATAGGCTAATCCGTTTATCACGCGAACGTAGTCACGGGCATTGCTAGTGGTTGATAATGTTTACTCCATGTTTGTTCGACGCTTTGTCTGTGCAAACGCACTGTACACTGGCTACAGATCCCCTACCTGCCCCTATTTGCCTGAACCCACTAGTTTAATTTAGTTAATTTCTACTCAACATCTCCGGGCGTGAGCTCGGCCCGTTTTGGGCCTTACTGCCTAGAGTCGTAGGTACAAAGTAGAAAACGTCTGTGTAACATAAAACATTACATAAACTCAGGCCTATATCCCAGAAGGGTAGGCAGAGAGCTTGCAACTTGCCAGGATCCTGACATACATCTTCGCTTCATCAACATTCATTAGTCGTTACATGCAAGCACGTCTGTTTCGGATACTGAAAGAAAAATCAAATCTATGTCACTCCTGCCAACACTACAGGGTGACTACAGGGTGACATCGAATGAATTTGTAGTCACCCTGTAGTGAGAGAGAGAGTGTATCTGATTGTGCTTTTTTAGTGTAGTGACTAAAGAATGACATAGAACAGAAATTTAGATTACTTGTAAGCCAACGAAATTTGGAGCACGAGATTACCAACTTTGCTTACAATTTGTCAAACTATTATTTGGTTGCTCAAAAATCTTACTCTTAGCACCCAATAAGCCAGTCACTGTTTTTGGGTAAACAGTTAGAAAATTGGGTAACTTTTAAGCAACTAAGTTTTTTCAGTATGCACAAAATAAGGCTGTGTCCAATTCCATCTGCTGACACTGTAAGGATTGTTTATCTATCGCAAGTTCGGATCTAATTGTGCTGTGACAGAGCCAAAACCATTGGAATCGAGCCCGTGGATTCAGCGTTAAGTCCGCCACATCGCCATTGTATTTTTTACTTGTGTACAATAAACGTATTATTATATATTATTATACATATAATAATATATAATCTGTGAACACTCTGTGGACAATTACTTAGGTTGAGCATCTGAGGTGTTAACATTTAACGGTGATAACATAACTTTGGTCTTTTTTAATTTGACTGCCTGCCAGTTTAGCGGTATATCGTCTGATTACTAAGTCGTAGGTTCGAATCCCACCCGCACATTTATACAAATGGGCTCAGTCTGGGTGTATTTCCATATTTGTGATGTCCTTGTCTCGTTACCGTTCTGTGCAGACTATCCTAGTTTGAGACCAGGACAAGTTATTGTGTTGTGTGGAAGTTATTATATTTGAGTAGGTAGTATGATACGCGCCGAGCATTTTTGCATTGTCATAAGTTTAGTTCTGCGCAGCTAGTCGTGCCCCACTTATCCTGGAGTGTAACTTCTCCTAACAATACGTAACGAAACCTGTGCAATTTCTGTGCTCTTTCGTTGTCTATATTTTATTTTATGTGTCTTCAAGACTCTTTCATTTATCTCTATTAAACCGATTTTATTTGGCCTTGTTCTAGTGTAGCGCCAAACGGGCAGTTTTAGTTTCGACTTTACGTGATATATTTACATCTACAATAAAGTTTAGAAAAAAATCATCTCCTCAAATCATTACAAACAAAACAGATTTGTCGCCGGATTAAGCATAGCGTCACTCCATTTCCTTCCGTGGATGTCGTAGAAGGCGACTAAGGAAATAAATTACCAGGAGACGGACAGCAGCGTCTCCCTGAGATTCTAACCGTATGCTGCGATCGCCAACCCGCCTGCTAAGCGTGGCGATTATGGAAAAACCCTTCATGGTTAGAAAAATGAGGGAAGCCTATATCCTGCAGTGGGCGTCAAATGGCTGATGGTGAAAAAAGATTCTTACATAGGACGGATCTTTATGATAAATAAAACACCGCGCCTTCCTTTGCGTTGAATTCAGGAGGAACCGCAGTCACAAGTAATGTAATAAACTAGCTATCCCGGCGAACTTTGTACCGCCACAAAATCCGTTTATACAAGTCTTTCACAACGCTCTCTATTCTTAAAAAACAACGTTCGCTCGCACAATGCCATCTATTTTAAACTTAAATTAAATATTATCCCACGGGAATGCATCACCAAGACATCAAGCATGTTATGCTTCAATTCAATTCAAAATTCAAAAATACTTTATTGCACAAGAGGTGTTTGTACAAAGGCGAGCTTAATACTAGTAAGTATTTTCTTCCAGCTAACCTTGGGTTATGTGGATAGTGCAAGGGGTAGTGCCAAGAAAGATTTAAATGAATAAATAATAATAATTATATAAACCATATTACAATAAAATTACATAGTTATTATAACAATATACATACCAAATACATATAAAATACACACTATAACACAATAAACACAACTACATACAAATTACTTATATAATAGGATTATTACTCTGAAGTTCGAAGTTCGAAGAATTCAGGTCTTTTCTATCTCTACGCCAGGTTTCATGTAAGTCCGTTCAGCCGTTATTGCGTGATTGAGTAACAAACATCCAAACATCTTCACAAACTGTCACATTTATAATATTAGTAGGATAACCTTGTAAATTATGATGCAGCTCCAAGCTGGAGTTTGAATTTTGGCTAGACGACCTCGACCAACACATGCCGGAGTGGTCTGAGGTGACACAAGACAGAAACATCTGGTCTAAGTTGGGGGTGGCCTTTGCCCAGCAGTGGGACACAAACGAGGCTACTTAAAAAAAAAAAGTTGTTACGGCTAACTGCTACTTATCCGATATCAAAAATTGACCAATATTTAAAATTGACTTTCAGTATAGACAAAGGCTATATAGTATATCGCTGAATTCCGCTAGGTTCTTGACGGTTTCTGGACGTCTTGGGCCACAGCTAGCCCAAAATACAGCACTGGCTCCGCGTACAGTCGTCAGCACATCAACCTTTACATACGTGGACTCTAATCAGTTACGTTAAGGACGACTTTACAATAAAATATAAACTTTGACTTGCTGTCGACCGTACATCTTTGAGATAGCCGAATTACAGACGATATTTTGCGGTCCGTCACTGTCGACCTAGCCCCACTGAGAGTGAAGAAGTGTGAGCATTAATCAACCGAGTGGCCCAGTCAGCAGACGTAACTTGATACGCCAAACAAGATTTATAGGTGGGATAGGTACCTTGGAATTGGGAGTATTTCTCTGTAAGCCTCTTGTTTGTGACAGCTAGTGCTTTCTCTTTGCGATTCTAGGAAAACACATATTACTGGTTCTCTGGAACAGATCGCTGTAATGTAAGCGATAAAACCGCCAATTGTGTGCTATTACTTTCAAGCGAGCTTCTACTGGATTATTTTATTTGAGTGTGAATTCAAGTCAATAATGTGATGGTGAATTTTTACTAATATTATAATCGCGAAAGTTTGTATGTATGGATGGATGTTTGTTACTCTTTCACGCAAAAACGGCTGAACGGATCCGGATGAAATTTTGCACGGGGATAGAATATAGCCTGGATTAGCACATAGGCTATTTTTTATCCCGGAAAAATACACATAAAAATTGCCACGCGAACGAAGTCGCGGGCAACAGCTAGTATGAAATAATTTGTTTTATTTATTTATTTATTTATTTACGAATACATGGAAAGCCAACAGCTTTAAACTATCTTAGTAATAACTATCATCATAATCATACATAATTCTTTACGATTATAATCGTTGGCTTTAATAGTTCTATGGCTCTATTTCCAGTGCCTACTAGATTATTCAAGTATGAGGTTGGGTCAATAATGGAAACGGAATCATCTGCCGTTCTTGAAATGATACTGCGTCGATGAAAAATGATGAATGAATGATGATAATAAAATAATATTTGGCTTTAAGAAAGGCTTACTCTCTGCTTATCCAAGGAGCTTCTACTGGATTATTCAAGTATGGAGTCAAAAGTAACGGCGCAGCATTCTACATGTTGCAACGGTCCACGACATGTTTTATTGTGGTACTCAAACAGATGGCGTGCAACAAGTAGAGGGAGCGTGTTATTTGTCGCGAACTATTCGCTGAATCGTAGACTAGGTGATGTTGGATGGTCTGTTCTGTAATAGTACCTGATGTTGTTTCACTTCAACCGCCTCGTTGGTCTAGTAGTTGACACGGTTGATTGCTAAATAGTAGGTCGTGGGTTTGATACCCACTTTAGATTTGAAGAATTGGCCTCAGTCTAGATGTTTTTCCGTGTTTGTGATGTAATTGCCCGTTTGCCACAGCACAGATAGTCCTGACTTGGGAAAGTTATCGTTAAAATTCAATTTGATTGTACAAAAAACTGTGGCGCCGGATTAAAAATAGCGTCACTCCATTACCTTCCGTGGATGTTGTAGAAGGCGACTAAGCAATTAAATTACCAGGAGACGGGCAGCGGCGTCTTCCTGAGATTCCAACCGCATACTGCGATCGCCAACCCGCCTGCCAAGCGTGGCGATTATGGCAAAACCCCCCTCATGGTTATGTTCGAAGTTTGGATAACCATGAGGGAGGCCTATGTCCAGCTGCTGCAGTGGGCGTCAAATGGTTGATGACGATAACAACGATATTGTAACATGAAGGGTCATTTAGTAATTAGAGTACCGATTACGATAATTCACGAAGATACGAATCTACTTTCGAGATGTGATATTATCGATATTCCTCATGTTATGGACCCGGGTTCAATCTCCAGTGCGGGCATGTACCTATGACTTGGTTTTCTAACCCCCGGTTTCTCGTACGCTGTTAATCTACTGTTAACAGCTGTTAGTGGTTTTTTTTTGCATGCACTTTGGTCAATTGACAGCTGTTAACAGTAGATTAACAGCGTGTTACTGTAGATGAAACTGGGGGTAAGTTATGTACATTTGTGAAGTTATAGTAGCAATACCACTCGCTAACGATGAAGGAAAACATCGTGAGGAGACCTGAGTGTCTGAGCTATTTACATACCTCAGCGCTTGAAATCGTCAATCCGCGGTGGGCACGCGTGGTGATTAAGCCCACACTCTCTCTGACAGAAGGCCTGTGCCCTACAGTGGGACGTAGGTATATAGGATGCTTATGTATGGATTATAGGAACGTCGGTGTTATACAGTGAACTTTTCTGTTGGAAATCTGCTCCTCGGACTGTTCTTCGCTTAGATAACCTGAATGCCATTTTCACAGTTAAGATGCAGGCAACATTTTGATAATTCTTGTTAGAACCTACAGGCACTTACCCTTAGGCCTTTACCATTAGACCTTTTACATAAGTATTCTGTTTTGTTGTGTCTCAATGTATTAAGTTGTCTGTATGTCTAATTATATAATTCTTTTTGTTGCACTAACCCGTGCTGAGGACAATTTTTTTAAAACCTATTTAGAGGCTAAAAATTCTACCCATGCCGGGACTTGAACCCAGCAACAGTTACACAAAACACTAGACATACTTTTTTAAAAACCTATTTAGAGCCTAAAGATTTCATCCATGCCGGGACTTGAACCCGCGACCTCTGGCTCATCGTGCCAGCGCTCTCCCAACTGAGCTAATGGGCAAGTGCAGGCATCGATGAAATTTCGAGCCTCTTTACAAAATTTGGCACGGCTTCTTCTTCTTCTTCATAATACGTGGTAGATGATTTATGCAGTGTGTAGTGGCCAAGCTATATAAACTCGTTAAGCGTCAAACAATATTTTGACGTAATTAAAGAATCTTAATTTTCTTACAAAATAATAACACCAGTGGTACATGATTTTTTAAAAAATAAAATGCATAGCAGAAATAACTTTTAGCTGTCTTTAATTTGCTAGATAGTAGCATTGCGGAAATTTCACTCTAATTTTTGTTAAAGGCAATTTCATGCCGAACATAAACGAACAATAACCATAAACCGATACCATAGACCGTCAAACACATTTTAGCATTTTTTTGGTCTGTTGCCTTTTGGGACAACTCTGTCTCAGTTGCGCGTTTGACGTTACCCGATGCGCTGAGACAGATCAGTCTCTGCTGCTCCTGCAGTTAGTTTTAGAATGAGAAAATGTGCTTTTATGAAAGCTTCTTTACTTTATCAAAACGTAAGTACCTATACGAAAAAAAAAATGTTTTAAAATGTCCGTAATTGTATTATCTAGCCAAGTCTCAGACTAGATTTATTTTATTTTTATTTCTCTCAGAGAGAGAGTATGGCCTTACCACGCGTGCCCACCGCCTGATTGGCAATTTCAAGCGCTGAGGTATGTAAGCACCTCAGAAACTCAGGTTTTCCTCACGATGTTTTCCTTGACCGTTAGCGAGTGGTACTGCTACTATAGCTTTACAAATATACGTAACTTAGAAAACAAAGTCATTGCTACACGCCGGGATTCGAACTCAAGACCTCCCGAATGAGATGCCGGCGTTCTACCGCCCCGCTACCACCGCTTCTATAAATATAACCGTGAATAATAGACAAAGTCATGATAATACTGACCAACTTGTTTAATTGTACTTGTATCTGTTTCTTCATCTTCTAATAAAATAAAATAAACTTTACAACAAGATTTTTTTATCATGAATTATTTTGGAACGTGCGCACAAGACCAAATGCCTAACGTAACAGCTAAAAGAGGCTTGATGAAAGCCAAATTCCAAACCAAAGTGGGCCCCAAACGGAACAATCCAGCTGAAAACCCGACGCGAAACTTAGACAGGATTCCGCAAACTTGTCAGATTGTCCGGTGACGTGGCACAACTTGTTCTTAGCGAGGAGACTCGCGAGCTACTCCCGTGAGAAATATCCGCCAAATCATGTTGGGACTTATCCTGTGACAAGCAGAAGTGTCTCGGATAAATCGATTCGGCAAGGTTTTTGTCCAATTTAGATTTACTGTCGCTGGGATTTTTATGTGAAAGTTTTTGTGTTTAGTTTTTAAGATTTTACTTTGAGCTTTATCAGCCTTTTATCTAATTATGGAACATGTTCAGGGTTTTATTTAAAAATTACATACAAAGATCGTGCTTTATGAAGAAAATAAAAAAAGACACATCCGTAGAATTATCCGCTTGCACGTATCAATATGCTGCGATATGTATAATGCCCGGCAGTTAACTTGAACAAACTATGCGAAGCCGGCGTGAGTTTGCGATGGACTCATAGGTTTTTTTTCCAATAAACTAACGTCAGAAGAATTCTAAGTCACGTCTCGCGCCCCGGCAATGAGACCCAAAATACGTCCATACGAATTCAAAGTCATTTGGTCAATTTATTTTTCGGGTGTTATACTAGCATCGTTGTGTGCCATAGCCAACGCAGACTTTGCTCTAAATTTTTGACTATAGTGCGATTTTAAAAACGGGGGTAATCATCATCATCATCATCAGCCATTTGACGCCCACTGCAGGCCCCCCTCATGGTTTTCCTAACCATGAGGGGTTTTGCCATAATCGCCACGCTTGGCAGGCGGGTTGGCGATCGCAGTATGCGGTTGGAATCTCAAACGGGAGCAATATTTTGGGAATATTATTTTCATTATGATAAGCAGTATTTTTAACCACCTTATAGTAATGAAACATATTTGTAATTACTTGTGATTTTCAACCATTGGTTCAAAACAGTTAATCCAACTTCAAAGTTGTAGGACGTTTTGTAATAAGCTCAGTTGGAAGAGCGCTGGCACGGTTAGCTAGAGGTCGCGGGTTCAAGTCCTGGCGTGGGTGGAATGTTAAGCCTCTAAATAGGTTTTTAAAAATTGTCCTCAGCATGGGTTAGTGCAACAAAAAGAATATAATCATATAGGTGCAGCGATATCATTCCAATGTTAAAACCTAACTGCAAAGTGGGGTGCTCAGGGCTGCAAGTGATGTAAATTGCTTCGGCCAGATGTCGCTGCCTGTACGTAATACAGAGAAGTTTGTAAAGAGGCTCGAAATTTCGCCGATGCTTGCACTTGCCCTTAGCTCAGTTGGAAGAGCGCTGGCACGATTAGCCAGAGGTCGCGGATTCAAGTCCCGGCATGGGTTGAATTTTGAGTCTCTAAATAGGTTTGTAAAAATTGTTCTCAGCACGGGTAAGTGCAACAAAAAGAATATACAGTTATGTAACGTCAAAGAATTATTTCTATTATTTTAAATTTTTAAGAGTCTACGGTCCGATACGCGCATACGAGTAAAATATGTCATCGCTTGGAATTGCCATTCCGCGGTGGGCACGCGTGGATACTCTCTCTCTGAGAGAAGGCCTAGTGGCCTGCAGTGAGATATTTATAGGCCGGATATGTATCAAGTATTAATATTCTAACCTATGTCTTTTATGTCACATGGATCACTACTAATGAAGGTTTTTCGTCAGCCTTCCATATTTCCAAAAAAAAATAATCTTAATTCCTTTGTTACGTATGTAATAAATTGCTAAGCAGCCCTTTAGCTAGACGGTCTAATCTAAGAATTTGATTTTTAATAAGCTCCTGAATAATAACGAGTATATATTACGATACTATAGCACCGGCCAAGTACGAGTCGGACTAGCGCAGGAAGGGTTTCGTACCGTTATAACATTAGACACAAAGATCGAGAAAAAACGGTAAAAATCAAGTTTTTTGTATGGGAGCCCCCTTCAAATATTTATTATATTTTCATTTCATTATTTATTTTTGAAGCGAATATAGAACTAAATATTCTGTGAATGTTTCAAGCGTCTACCTATGGCAGTTATTAATATCGAGCAAAAAACGGAAATAGAAGAAGAAGAAGAAGAAGAAGAAGAAGAAAGACATTTATTATACCAACAAGATACATCACAGAAACAAAATAAGCACATAAGTAACATAATATGCACAACAACAGAAAGAAAACTAAATACACAACAGACGAAACATCATCATCTGTGAAAATTTCAACTGCCTTGCTATCACGGTTGATGAGATACATCCTAGTGACAGACAGACGGACAGTGAAGTCTTAGTAATAGGGTCCTGTTTGAGGAGCAAGCATTCAAAAGTGGACTTGTCCACTTAGTAGTTTTTTACAGGAGAGGCGAAAAACTGATTAAAGGCGACTGAAACTAGCGAGAGCTCTAATTTTTGGTACGTGAAGGCTTTACAACAATAAAAACGTTTTGCCTGTCTTTTTTATGTCAAAATACTAGCCGGATTTTTTTTATATATTTTTTTTTTTGGACATGTCCGGTTTTGTTTGAAAACAATGGACAACTCCGGTTATGATTGAAAAGCTAGTGGACAAGTCCGGTTTTGATTGCGAATGGCCTGGACAAGGTCCGGATATGATTGCTAATGGACTGGAAAAAACAGGTTTAAATAAAAAAAACATGTTTACATAATAATCTTTATTAAAAAAATAGGAATTACTTAGACAATTTCTCGAATATCAAACTCACAACAATCACATTCTTCATGTTCATCATCAACATTATCATCACTATTTACCCCTCTGTTAGCTGCTGATGAACTGAGTATCGTTTTGAACCACTCCAGCTCAACATTGTCTGACTATGTGTTTCCAAACTGCTTTTGTAGAATTTGTTCTACATCTTTCTTTTTCTGCTGTTTGATATCATTCACAGTTGGAGCTCTCCGAGCATATATTTTTACGGGACAAGTCCGCTTTTGATCGAAATCGCTGTTTCTAGAGCTCATTTTCTATAGGATAGGACCGGATTTGAATGAAAATATTTCGATACATCATAGAACGAACCTCAAAAAATCCGAATCTGCAAAAAAAAAAAAAAACATTTTGCATGGACAAGTCCGCTTTTGAATGCTTGCTCCTCGTTTGGCACTCGTCGGGTACGGAACCCGAAAAATTGATACCAACGACAGCTGGTCAACCATTACATTTTTGCTACAAAGTCACCCTTAACGTTACTAATTAGAGTGTATAATAAGGAAAGATTGATGTGCAGACGAAAGTATTTAGCCAAGTTTAATATACCCGCGCTTATATTTACCAAGGCAACCTTTACCCAAGCTGACCTAATCAGTAGTGAACGACACAAAAAGATGGAAAAAACAACAGAAAGTCAACATCTAAAAAATGCCTCGTATAAAGACGTAATGAAATTTTTACTACTGCTCCGGCGACGAAGTAAAATTGAGCATAAAGGTCCTTAAGGGCCTTTCCCTCATTTCTATTGTCGTAATCATGAGGGTGCGAGCAGACTGCGTTCTTGCCATAAATAAACGCAATGTCCGAAAGTGTTAAGGTTGAAACTTAACAAGTACTTTTCATAAGTACCCCTTGTCGATTGATTTTGACATGTCATCTAACGTAATGACGGGTTTACTTGTCAAAATTCACCAAACTTGACATTTCGACGAAATCGTTTTTTTTTATTATTTTGTTTTTGAAATGCGCAATTCCTGTGATAAGCCAATTAGAGCTTTTGTTCGGCAACAACTTTTGATTTGTGAGTTTTTCTTACAAGCATTAACCATCAAACAGCGCTACTCCAAAGCCAAAAAAAATCGTTCTTGAAAACCGGAAAATTAAACGCAATATTTTGAAAAGTCGTAGAACAAAATTTGTTGGAAACGACAAACTACCTGACTATAACTGTTTTAGGAATTTTGGGTTTTATAAATAACAGGGAAACCCTCTGATTTCGCAGTCGAGTAAAAATAAACCAGACAGAGTTACAACGATTTATTAGGTAAATTTCTATATTTCACACCTCGACCAAATAAGGGATACATAAGCAAAGGGCAAGATAAAAAGTACCTGAAACTGGCGTGCCTGCATGCAGTGGATCGTGACAAATGGCAGTCTCCGGTATCTGCTTATCCCTCTGAGATACAGGCGTGAGTTTATGTTATCTTATGTTTATTTCTTTATGACCTTAATTCCCGGACATAAGATTTATATAGAGACACCTTTATACAGCCAATACGCACACAGGGTGTTATCGTGATGCTCTCGTTACGTCAAATGGACCATTTTGTTACAAACATTCTTACAGCTGTGTACTCGTACGTATAAGTTATATTTGTTTCAATAAAGCATTTTTCATGCGGCCGTTTTTATTGACCAAATAAAATAAATAAAAAGCGAAAGATTTATAAAAACGCATTAACAAAACATTCACTTCACACAATAGTGAAATATACAATGTTAAATTAAACGCTAAATATGCTTCAATGCTAAATTAAACTAACCATCGAGCGTTAACTAAAGTTCAGACATTTTTCCCAACCAGGTTTATCATCAGCGTGTTCTAGTATATTGCCCGACAAATAACTTGAATAAATTACTTTGACTTAGCATGGACTTTGCACGGGGTAACCGGCGTACTCCTTAGGCCCTGGCATCACAGAAGGGACGTGGGGAGAGGGCACGGGACGAGAAATGGAAAGACGACCCGTCCTTTCCGCGCCCTCGCCCCACGTTCTTTCTGTGAGTCACAGGCAGGTAGGCACTCTTACATTCGTTAATCCTGACGTTTGCGATACCAATTTGTATTTTTTTTATTATGGAATTGGAATTAGCCCGAGAGACGATTGGAATCATTCAGGATTCGGTGCGCGTAATGCTGGGGGCTGATTTAAAATTCTTCTGACGTTAGTTTACCATTAACTAAAATAAAAAAAATGCTCTTATCTGTTCACCGCAAAATCAACCCGACTGCGCGGATTTTCGTTCAAATCATTTGTCGGCATCTTAATTCAAATTCAATTCAATCGGTTTTATTTTTATTCATAACAAAAACAAAATGTTTACATAGTGAGCGTCTAAGTCGTAATTTCACAATTAATAGATTATGTTGGTCAAGTAAAACAATCTGATTGCGTCGTTTCAGAAAATTGCGCGCGGTAAGCTATGGCGGATTTCCATTCTGTATTTTCATCCGGTATACATAAGGATATATAGATTTTAAATTTTGTCGTTGAAAGGCAGAAGGATACTTCTTGACTTCATGCTTCTTTAAAATATATGCAGTAGAGAAGTATATCGGAGTAACGTCGGTGGTAGCCTAGTGGGTAAAACATTGGACTCCGAAGCGAGACCCAGGTTCGATTCCCCTGCGGCCATGTACCTATGACTTAGTTTTCTAAGTTATGTACATTTGTAAAGTTATAGTAGCAATAACACTCGCTAACTCTGAAAGAAAACGTCGTGAGGAAACCTGAGTGTCTGAGCTATTCACATACCTCAACGCTTGAAATTGCCAATCCGCGGTGGGCACGCGTGGTGATTTAGCCCATTATCTCTCTCTGAAAAAAGTCCTGTGCCCTACAGTGGGACGTATATAGGCTCAATCAATCAATCATATCCATGAAAGATTTTTCTGACTTGTAACTATCTGGTACTATCGTTTGTTTTCTTTCAATAAATAAAAAAATGGCACCTAAACTCACAGTGATGTTTTTCATTTTTGCAATAATCACTTTCTAATGGGCGTTCGCAGAAATCTAATGTCACCAAGGCTACGTAATTGATTGATTAAGCTTTAATGTCATCGTCTCCATTATCAGCCACGAGGCCTGTCAGAGGTGGTAGCTAAAGATGATTGATAGGCGGAAATACACCTTGCTCTATCTGCCTATATCTATCTATGTATCATAGCTATAAAGCTACGATACTACGGGCCGGTCTCTGAATTCAGAATTTCATTAAGCAAATACTTAAGTAACGTTCTGTCACGCTCTTCTCTGAGAAATTCTAAGGGACAGCACTACATTGAACTATTTACTTAGCGTAATTCTCAATTCAGAAACTGGCCCTAAGTGTATCAAATTGTTTTCTAAGTCACGTACATTTGTGAAGATGTAGTAGCAATAACACTCGCTAGCGGTGAATGAAAACCTCGTGAAGAAACCTGAGTTTGTTCACATCTCACTGAGAGAAGGCATGTGACCAGCAGGGGGCACAGGCCTTCCGTCTGAGAGAGAGAGTATGGGCTATGTAAAAAAAAACGTGAACTGCTTTTTAATATTTAAGGGGGCTCCCATACAACAAACTTGGCATATTGATCGATATTAATAACGGCAACAGGTAGACGCTTGAAATATTCATATGTTGTGTAGATAAATGGTACGGAACCCTTCGTGCGCGAGTCCGACTCGCACTTGGCCGGTTTTTATCCCGAAAGCATGAGAATACTCCCTTTTTGAATTATTTTACGCCGCGTGAATCTTTCCAACAAAAAAAATCCAAGGTGACTGTTCTGACAGTTCCAACCTGAGACAGTGTTGGCAGGTCAGGTTCTAATTTTATTCTAAGCATATAATGCTCTGAGAGAGCGGAGTCTTAGTAATAGGGTTTTTAACCCTTATTCTTTGGGTACGGAACCCTAAAAAGTATCGTGGCGACCACAGTATTAAGTGGACTAATTACTCAAGTGGTGTTTATCATTGTGACAGTAAAGTTCCGATCAAAACATCACCTTCAGCCACGCGGCGTCAGCGTGAAGACGAATCTGCACTTGTAAGTCGCTTTCGTGGGATGAGCGGTCTTGGGTTAGTCTTCGGGGAAGAATAGGGCTCTCAACTGCATGTGCACATCAGCCGGGTGGCGCCGGCGGACGTTTTCATCCATTGGAACATTGTATGTGAGTTGTTTATTATGTTAGTAGCTTTAAGGTCCTTAGTTTTAAGTTTCTCTTGTCGGTACAGTGTGTCCACCCATTCCGCTCGTTCATGGGCCCCTGGCGATGAACTGTGGGCTCTCTGTAGCCAAGATTATAGTACCATGACAGATTCATGGTCGGATCCGATTGATACCGAAGGTTTTGGTATGTGAGCTTGAAACGCATTCATGCAATTGTCATTGCACTACCATGCGTCGTGGTCCTAATCACACTACATTATAACGGGTAAGTTTATTACATCTTAGGACTTATCTTCACTCACCAGCTTATGCTTTTTACGTTTTTGCTAGCCAAGTGCAGTGCCAGTCTGTTTTACGTAAAAATAAACGTTTCTCCTCAACATTTTCAACAGTTTTCTATTCCATTTTTAGGACATTTTTAAGATTTTATAATCCCGACCAAAATTGTGATCACACAAACTAAAGCTCACGCTCTTTTACCACGGCTGTAGTAAAAATCATAATGGTGCTCAGGAACACCGCATAAAAATGATCCAAGTATTAATCTTCCATCGATCTTCCGTCCATCATAAAGTCGCCACATTAATCTTGGCGCAGTCTCAGAGCAAATTTAAGCAATGAAGATACGGTGTGTAGTGGAGGTATGCCCTCGTGCCAATCGCTCGTAGCCCCGGCTGCCTGAGTGATCTTAAACGATCACGAAGGTTAAGCAACACAGGGCGCGTTCAGTGCATGGATGGGTCGCCGTCTATGCCTAACGCTAGTGGCATTTTTCCGAGCGGTTCCGTGCTTCGCAAGGCACGTTAAGCTGTTGGTGCCGGCTGCCGTCGATAGATGGCAGTCGTTAAGCCAAGTCAGAGGCCTTAGGGCGGCTTGACAACTTCTGACAGTAGACGAGCCACTAGTCTACAAGCCTCCACCAATCCGGACTTGGCCCCCGTGGTGGAGTATGGCCTATACCTTCCTCAGGGAAGAGACCCGTGCCCCTCGGTGGGGACATAATGGGTTGATGATGATATCAAGTTGTCTGTAATTTAGTTCAATAGAATAATTGAGAATATGCGTGAGTAATTCAGAATATGCCTGGGTAATTGAGAATATTCATGTACTTACATGTATAACATGACTCGTCACTTATTATTAAAATAAGAGACAAGAAAATAATCTGCCCTCTCATGTATTAGACTGGTTCACAGCAAATAACTTGTTTCAAAATTTCAATAAGACAAATACCTTACCTAACTTAAGGTTAGGCAAGAACTAAATTTGGAAGAACTGTATTTGGAAAAGAAAAAACCTAAAATTTGTAGGTAGGTAGATGCCGCATTTTGAGGCATCAGAATTGATGTGAAAATACAATGGGGTCCTCATGTTGTAAGACTAGTTTACATGCTTAACTCTGCAGCATATGCAGTCAAAATAATTGGAGAGCTCACCGACATTGCAACTTCTGGGCTTGTTTATTTTAGTTACTTACGAATCCGAACCCTATGCAAACAAAGTCACGGGAACCACTATTCAAACCAGATCTTGCTGAGACTGATCCATAAACTGAAAAAATGCATGTGATTAAATGAAATTAATTTCTTGTGTTAAGAACATGAGTTACATTCTGCGGTTGCAGTGCCTATATTTAGGTCACCAGGTTCAGAGCAAATCACGTGTTTCCCACATAAAACAGAATTTAACTGCAACAACAATAAACTTTGAGAAATGTTTCTTCAAAATATTTTTTTGGAAAACATTGTCTAAAACTTAAACTCATTAATTTTTTTTTTATAAATCCTTTAAATATGAAAAATCTCCTTCAACTGTGACATCATTTTTAGTAGGTATATTTATACAAAATTCCGCATACTGAATTCATTTGACATCTTGCGAAACACCGTGTAGATACCTACAAGGATTACGAGTAACGCGTCTATCGTCTCTTAGTTTGTCATCCATGGTTGAAGTCAGATTTTTTATCTTTACCCGGACAACTTTCGAAAGCTTTGAAAATTAATGCTGCTTCCTCAAGAGAAATAATTAGTTCTCGTTTCAATTATATTAGCAGGAAATATTTTATTATTATTATTATTTATTTGGGAAACTTGCAGCTTACATAATAAATGGACAGAGACTTAGAATAACTACACATAAGCTAAGAATAAGTTTCCGCATAATTTTCTTACTATAATTCAATACAGTTCAAGCAGTTGGCTCGATTCAACTATCTCATCAGGCGTAAGATTGTCTAACAAGCATTGTAATGTAGGACATTTCAAGATAAAGAGATCTTCCACTTACAGAGTAAAAAAAATTACGCGTGTGCGCCGGAGGGGTAGGCAAAGACCAAAGTTTCATCTTGTCACGATTCTGATAAACCTTCCTCGTTTCTTTTTGTAATTCATACATCACTTTAGTCCTTCATGGAATATGGAGTCGATATATTGATATGTCTCTTCGCTAACGTCCTACGATTGTAGTAAAGTACAGCCTTTTCAAAAGATCTAACAACATATGCATGGCAAGTGGTGGCAGTTTTGTTCATGCCCAAATCTTCTCCTTTGCCTCGACTAGCAAATATACATACATTGCATAAACTCACACCTGTATCCCGGAGGGTAGGCAAATACCAGGGTATGCCACTGGCCACGATCTTGATAGACCTCTTTCGCTTAATCAATATTAATTAGTATTTGCATGTACGCACACCGGTTTCAGCCAGGAAATAAGAGAACAGAAATGATGATAGCTGGGTCCTACTCTACGACTGCCAGATGGCTGTTAGATTATGACCTTGAAAAGAACAATTAAAAACCATTGTTATGGTAGCCCGATCGGTTCATTTAAAATTTCACAGATTAGAGGTCTCGTCACAATAAATTCCGAGAATGGGCCGTCATTGGCGGCGGGATTTGAAAAAGTGGGTGGGGTTGTGTCGGGTTACACGACATTCACTATAACTTGTCCCTTGCCACCGTCATGTTTGCACGCTATGACAGGGGCACAGAGTAAATTATTGAATAATGAGAGGGGACTTCTTATGGTGAACGCACTGTACACGGCCATTGGTTTAAATTGAAACGTCTAAAGTAAGCGTTACTTTTAAGCTCAAACTGCGCAATGTGTCACGCGGCGCTTGATGCCATCTAGTGGCATGCATCAGAAGGATCTGTGTAATGGCTACTTTTCTCAACTCAACGATATACAAATGAATTGCACACGACACCTTGTTACGGAGTTGTAGCCCTTCGCCGAAGGGTCACGTTTTTGTTGCATGCGGTTTTACCAAGTGACCCCCTACTACCGATCGGAAAGACGTTTATCGTTTAAAGCAAATTTTATCTTTTCAAGACTTCTTGTCACCACAGAAGTCTATAGCTAATTATTATATCTCAACTTTCAAACCAAATTTAATACGATTCAAAGTTTCACAACATGCCATGGAACGGGCTTTGCTCGGAGTCTGATGGTTCACATCAGAAAAGAGAAAATTCGCCAAAGAACTAAGGCGACTGACTGCCTATAAGATTAGCAAGCTGAGGTGGCAGTAAACTGGTCACATATGCCGAAGAACCGATGGTCGATGGGGTCCAAAGGTTTTCGAGTGGAGACCACGAACTGACAAACGCAGCGCGGGACACCCACCAGCTCGTTATACCGACGATCTGAGGCAGATTGCTCGCAGTGGCTGCTTGAGGATGGCCGAGGAGAGAGGGAAGCTGCGTGCCTTGAGGGATGCCTATGTCCAGCAGTGGACGATTACAGGCTGATTGATTGATTTCAAACCAACGTGTACACAGTTTTGGCCTCTTCTGAATTGGGAAATGCTATCAAATATAGATGTCCTAGGGACTGTAGACAAGCAGCCTATCTTACCATTCACCAAAGAGTTGTAAGATCTAGATCATCTCAGTAGCCACCACGCTAGCGTTGAGAATATCTCTATTTAAATTCGAGTGACTGAAATTTCTGTCCAGAGAAAAGCCTTTCTCGACGTATGCATGCTAAGTAAACTGCAGAGCATATTCCGAAAGTGGCACTTGAATGGAAGCCTGGTACGACGACCAGGGGCCTTTTTCGTAGAACTACAATTCGTGGTTCACAATGACAATTCGATGTACGTTGTAAAGTCGATTAACCCACAGATTTCAATTAGACGCCACTACGCAATATACCACGAATTGTCATAATAAACTACGAATTGTAGTTTTATGAAACTTGGCCCAGGAGGGTGTGTCTCTAAACTGCATAGTTGTTCAATAGAATGTCATTGTAGTACTATTGCTTAGTAGACTACCAAATAGAGGCAAATAACAGCGGTTGTTGTACTTACACATCCTAATAAAACTGAATTTGAACGGATATTTACTCGTTTACTTTTTCATTTTTCCATTTTCAGACGTTTCGGTACTTTTGCAAGTGCCGTAAAAAGATGCCTGTCACCACAGTTTCCGAGACCACGGCACTTGCAAAAGTACCGAAACGTCGGAAAATTGTAAAATGAAAAACTAAACGAGTAAATATCCGTTCAAATTCAGTTTTTATTATGTCTAGTGCTCGTGTTAACCTAAGAAAACACTTACATCATTCTACTGAAAAACCATGTGTGTATAAGATTCTAGAGCCAGGATGGCCGACTCGCCTGCCTCGTCGGTCTAGCGGTTAAAGAATAAGTATAAACTTTTATGACAACATTCGAGTATATGCTACAAACATTACAAAGTGGGTACCATAATGAAATTAATAAACAAATACTAAGTCGTCAAAATTTGACCGGCTTATACGCTTGACTACTAAAACAAAAGTCTTGGGTTCGATTCCCGCTGGAGGCCGCTCGCGTTTCCGTGTTTGTTATGTATTTGTTTCGGTACCGCAGCACGAGGCATCCTAGTTTGAGACCAGGAAAAATGATTGTGATCGTATTAGCGTCTTATCTTACAATTTTATTTAAATTTCTCATATTTCGGCACCGCTCTGCAGGCACCACGGTCGCGGGGCTTATAATTATAGTAAACGCCGTTTCTTATAAAATTATATCTGAATACAGCCACGAAAGTATAAAAAAAGAGCCGTTTATCTTCTCGCTTTCTCATAAAGTTGTTATCCTTAATTTAAAGCAAAAGTTAATAGTTATTTTGCATTCCGGATTATCATAAGCTAAACTCCGCGTAACTTTTACTAAACTACTCGCTGTAGCCAGACTAAATCGGTGATAAAATAGCTCGGTTATAATCGTAGCTCTTCAAAAACTTCATAAAAACTCCGCCGTAATGCGCAAAGAATTTCATAAAGTTATGTAGGTATGGAGCACACTTTATTTTACGTGTAAAACTGCTTTTTATACAGGAGTACTAGAGATTTTTTGTTGCGCTTTGCTGGTGACCTATTTAACTCCACCCATCGTTAGTCTGGTGGTATGGCCCAAAGGAGTAATGCAAAGCGTTTCCTACTGATGACTAAGTGTCACAACTTTGACACACCACAGGATGCACTCTGACGCTCTGACTTTGTCTTGTATTATGTTGTATTTATGTAACTTGTTTTTTCTTTGTAGGTACTTGTCTAATTGTCTATGTAACTTTTTATGCCTCTTTTTCTTGTGATGTAGTATTTTCTGAGGTTAACACGAGCTCTAGACAATAAAACTGAATTTTCTATTTTACAATTTTCCGACGTTTCGGTACTTTTGCAAGTGCCGTGGTCTCGGTAGACTGAATTGTAAAATGGAAAAGTAAATGAGAAAATACCCGTTAAAATTCAGGTCTTGTGATGTGTTAATTTGTCCCAATAAATGTCTTTCTTTCTTTCTTTCTTTTTAAATGTCTCTGCCAACTGCTGGGTATATTTTTATATTTCTCTCTGCATATTTCCCCTCAAATGCCATCTCTCCCGGTCCTTTGCCATTCGCATCCACCGACCTTCTATAATCTTCACATAGAAGAAAAAAAATACCGCCAATTGTATACGGCAAAACTTAGACATGTAAGCCTTTTAATGTAGATATTTTGTTTTCTGGTGTGTACAATAAAGTGTTCTAATCTAATCTAAATTCTGGGTAGCGTACCGTACCAACTAAGCTAAGATTTTTTTTTACTTAGTTATTATTCTTACTAATAAGAAAAGAATTGTTAGAAAAGAAACGAACTCGAGTTGTCACTTAACAAACTGTAATGTTCGGTTCCCCGCCTCATAGACATTGTCCTTGTCAGCAAAATAGTGCCAATAAAAGTGTTTTGCCGCGCACTTCGCGCAGCAGTCTTTAGCAGTCATCGGCAGTCTTCAGCAGTAACCAGTCTCAGTATCAAGATGCAGTGGAAAAAGATGTTTTAGAAACTTCTCAATAAAATTGAGGGTTATTATTTATATTTCCATAACCATTCATGTTAACCTTGGAAGACCTTTGTTTTTACAAAGAATAGCGAGCTTTGAGAGAGGCCAGTGGATAATTGTGGATTGATTGGTTCATTCTTCTTCTTTCTTTTTGAAAGCGTCGACTTCTCATCAGGCATCTTACTCCCAAAACCGCGCCACTGCGATCGCGCTGGGTGATGCCTCCATAAAATCCTGCAAGCTGCACTGTGGAGCTTCAAGGCAGATTTTGAAGAAGCATCTTCAGGCAGGATCTCCCACTCTTGGTGGATCATGTCTGAAGACGGTTTGGTTCATTGATTGATGATAGATTCATGGGTTTTATGTTACTTACGTACTGTGGCCCCTTGTTAGGGACATAGGGCCTTTATAAAAGAACTCCACTTGCTGCGGTCTTGAGGGGTGACTCCGAGGTCTTTCCATCCCAACACGAGTGTTTTGGCCTCTAGCGTCACTGATCGGCGCCAGACAGTTTTTGGACGCCCTTTCTGTTCCGGAGATTACCACTAGAGTGTAGGTCTAACCAACAAAAGGTGTGGCTGAGCCAAACCCACTTTTAAGCAAGGATTTCTGCCTCTAATGAAGCCATGAAGCCTTCTACACATCAAAACCGACATTCTTATGAAAAATTTAATTATAACAGAAATTTAAAAAGCAGCTCATTTTAAGGGACAACTTAAACGGTAGACAAAAAAAAACTTTTTACGCCCATTCAGTACAAAATATTTATTTTAAAATCGTCCTCAGCACGGGTTAGTGCAACAAAAAGAATATGTAAAAATATTATTTTTGTAAATTTTCGAAATAACTTGTGCTTGGCTGCCGGAATTCGTTGCCGCTCGCCAAGCCGTGACGAAGACCGATTGACAAAATATACCACGGTTATCCGCACACGCACCAAAAACAAACAAAAAAACATTCTGTCGCGTATTCGTTGAAACGACGAAGGTTAGGTGTCTGGGGTTGAAAATCCTGACGATATCATGTTCACTCGCAGCTCGGACCAAGACATCAACCTTTTTTCGTAGAGGCTTCCTGGTTCCCTCAAGTGGGCACTCGCGTACGTGCCAGCGTTAGAATGAGTTACCAACGTACACAAGCGCTTCAAAGTTTATTATTAATGTTTACCTTCTAAGCTCGCTAGTGGACTCCCTAGGCTGCAGGACTCGGGTACTTATGATTTGGCATTCACTTGTTATGATGTCTTGTTCTTTTAATTGTACAAACTTATCGTTGAAATGAAAATACGAGTACCCAGACTTTGAAATCGTTAGACATTTTTTGAGGGAGTGTTCTTTTTAATATGATAAACGGTATTAATAAATTTGTCGTGATTTTCGACCTAGGTACTAAACTGTAAATCCAAATTCAATGTTGTAGGAAGTTTTGTAACGTCAATAAATGTCTAAGAGTCTATCGTCCGATATGCGCAAAAAAGTGAAAGATTAATTGAGTTGGCTGGTACCAACTGTAAGACGCTCCCATCAGTTTTTTTCAATTTTTAATAATTTTTGACCTGATATTGTTTATGATTAAGTAAATTAATTTTGTTTAAAAAAAAAATTTTTTTTTTGCACCACGTTTTTGAATAAGTTTCTAAATCATGGTTATAATGTAACCCTAAAAAGAGTCCAACGAATTTAAAGTCACCCTGTAGGTAGTTCGGATTCAAACCCACGTCTCGAGCATACCATACCAGCGCTCTTAACACTGACCTTCTCCTTTACTAACAATTTGTTAATCTACTGTTAACAGCTGTCAGTTGATCAAAATGCATACAAAAAAAACTGACGCTGTTGAAATCAATTCGGGGTAATACATTCGGACTCTGCGTTTATCTTTTCACATGTAACCCATTCTTATAAGTATATTAATTTATCTTGTCCTAAGATACTGCGAACATTTTAAGGTGCCTTCATAATAAAGACAAAAAGACAAATTAGCAAAGATAACCGACTTTTTGTACAACACAAAAATAGATAGCAAATTATTTATCAAAAGTAACTACGTAACTAAAACATCCTGTACCATGAATACTTCAGACTGCCACGTTGGTTTAGCGGTATGACGTCTGATAACTATTCCGGAGGTCGTGGCTTCGATTCCCACGGAGGGCCGCCGTACGTTTGTACGAGTGGCCTCGATCTGGGTATTCTATGTTTGTGATGTCCTTGCCTGATTATCATAGCACAGGGTATCCTTGTTTGGAACCAGGACAAGTGATTGTGTTGTGTGGAAGTAATTAATACTTTGCCTTCGTCGGGTAAAAAATAGAAAAGTTGGACAGTGATACGAGTTTTCGCAATTAAGTGCACAAGTTGGCTTTAATAACAGCATCGTAGCTGTTGAGGTTTTTACCAACACATTGTGTATTCACGCTACGCCCACAACGGGCGGCATATGGCGGCGCTTCCAATTTGAAACTATTTTCTCGTTGGAGAAATTTAAGGCGAAAACAGACTGATAACTCGGATGAAAGTTCACTAGAGTGATCGTTTCTCATCTCTTTCATTTTTCGATTACGCAGCATGAATTTCCCAATTAATCAATATTTTTTTTAATATGTTCAGCGATGATTTATTTACAATGCTGTCCATTGTTATTGAATATATAAGCAGCCTACATACGTCCCACTGTAGAGTTCAGGCCTTCTCTCATGGATCTTCTCTCTCTCGTGCTTAATCACCACGCGTGCCCACCGCGGATTGTCTATTTCAAGCGCTGAGGTATATGAATAGCTCAGACACTTAGGTTTCCTCACGACGTTTGCCTTCACCGTTAGCGAGTGGTATTGCTACTATAACTTCACAATTGTACATAACTTAGAAAACCAAGTCATAGGTACATGCCCGCACTGAGAATCGAACCTGGGACTCTCGCTTCCGAGTCCGCTTGTTATTGAATATTTTTTTATTAAATAGAAGGTACCTCAAGGGTGGTCCTATATAAATTTGGTTACGTAATATCTTTTAATGCAATCTTTATCTAACCTATCTAACCGATCTTATGGAATAACCGCGTTATGGGTACTGACGGAAGACCAGCGCTGGGGTACCATAATTCCAGCTTATGCTGACTCAGAAAGAAAGAGGATACCTATTTATTTAAATTGTCACATAAACACAAAGTAAACACAACGGTACACAAACAAAAGACACGAACGTCAACAAAACAGAAATAAAAACAAAACAATCTTGGAGTTAACATGTGAGGCATATAGAGTCAGAGCCCTTTTGCATTTGCCGCACCCACAGTACTCACACTGGATAAGGCATTGCTGTGTGTCTCATTTATTAATGTTTTTTTTGTGATAATGTTTCATTGTGCTTTGTATGTGCTCTTTTACTGTATTATTGTTTTTATTGCCTTGGTGTGTAAATGTAAATCAATAATTCATCTAACCTATCTAACCTATAAAATTTCGCCGATGCTTGCACTTGCCCATTAGCTCAGTTGGGAGAGCGCTGGCACGGTTAGCCAATGGAATGGGTGGGTGGAATTTTTAGCCTCCAAATAGGTTTTTAAAAAATTGTTTGTTAGTACAGTGGCAAGTGGTAGACCCTGGTCTTTGCCTATCCGTCTGGGATTCAGGTGGAAATTTGTGTACGTCAAAATCGAAGTATTCTCTACATCATTACAATATATTTTAGTGCATCTTAGTAGTCTGTGTATAGTAGTTTATGCAACTGTCATATAATGAAGGGTATTAAAACACGAGTGTGAGTTTATGAAACGAGCGCAGCGAGTTTCATAATAGTAACGAGTGTTTTAATACCCGTGTTATATGCAGTTGCATACACTACTTTATCTTCACTAATGCAATTAAAAATTAAATTCACGCGTACGTGTATAATCACAGTGATTTTGCCGCCATTAAAATGTAACTAATGAGAGCGCAGCTGCGCGCTTCAATAAAACGCGACCAACCTGATTGGCCCTGCAATCAAGTTGGTCGCGTTTTATTGATGTTATAATGAGATTTTACGATATCGATGTGAATATTATACCATCATGTGAAATTGCTTAAATTGAGTGTTTTGTTGTCTGCGCTATAACAGTAGTAATTATAAGCCAAGTATCGAAAATATAAGTAGAATGTTACAACATTAGTGTAGATAAATATATTTATATGTATGTTTATTATTGTTTAGTGTATATATTTTATATTTATGTAGACATTCGTATTAGTTGTATGTATATTAGTAAGAGGTATTTTTTATTGAAATGTAGGAGCGATAGGTTTTAAATACGCTTTATCTGCCCTACCCCGCTCTCCTTTGTTAATTTTCAAAAGTGGTTAGGCTGGCTGGAAGAAATTTCTTTTGAAATAAGTCCGCTTTTGCACATTTTTTTTGTCACAAGCCTGTGTAACAAACAAACAAATATTTTTCTTATGGATACAGAAATAAATCAACGGCTTAGGAGATATAAACCTTCAACTTTACTCTTTTTTACTGCATTGTTTTGCAGAAATGCGCGTAGGATCGTGTACTGAACATATCCTTATCGAATTTTTTAAGCTTTCGTATGTGAACACTCCATCGAGTGATATTGCCGCTAAAAAGTCACAAAATACACGTAACTTAGAAAACAAAGTCATTGGTAGGTACATTCGGACGACCTCGTGGCGCAGCGGTAGTGCATCTGCATACCGTGCGAGAGGTCCCGGGTTCGAATCCGGGCTGGGGACAAAAAAAAACCCCAGGTCTTGGATGTTTACCTACATGTTTGTGATGTTGTTGTGTCTGGTTCCCACGATACGGGGTATCCTAGTATGGGGCCAGAAGCAATGTATGTGCCTGTATGTAAACGTTTATGTAAATGTAAATGTTTATGCCGGAATAGAATCCAGGACTGCTCGAATGTCAGGCAAGCGTTCTACCGATACGCTTCTCACCAGGGCTTTATAAAATATTTAGTAGAATAATCAATTCAAAAGCTTAGCAAGTGCTATCTAGTGCTTATTTGTGTAAATGGTCAAGTAAATAAGGGCGGCCGCATGCCGAGGTCTCTCTTGGCATGGGTCATGCTGGGTTACTCTGAATTCACCCTAAAAAGTTGTTCCTCCCCGCCTTTAAATTCTGGCAGGTTTGTGACACTTACCAAAATCCACACTGCAATGATTCTCAAAGAAAAAATATTTTATTTATATAAAAATGCCGACGTCAAGAAAAACGCGCAGTAAAAAGATGAGTTTTGTGATTTTCTCATAGATTTTATGAACTAATCTTGACCAAATTTACAAGGGCAAGTACCACCTTTCTAAAAAAGTGTAATTGAAATTGGATAACGTGGTGAAGAATTAACGCTGAACATATAAAAAAAACATATATAGACCATTTGAATATCCCCCTATTACTAAGAGTCCGCTGTCCGTCCGTCCATCCGTTAGTCTGTCACCAGGCTGTATCTCATGAACTGTGATAGATAGACAGTTGAAATTTTCACAGATGATGTATTTTTGTTGTCGCTATAACAACAAATACTAAAAACAGAATAAAATAAATATTTAAGGGGCTCCCCTCCCATACAACAAACGTGATTTTAGTGCCGTTTTTTTTTTCTCGATATTAATAACGGCACCAGGTAGACGCTTGAAATATTCAAATGTTGTATAGTTAATGATATGGAGCCTTCGTGCGCGAGTCCGACTCGCACTTGGCTGGTTTGTTTTTCTGGCAAAACGAAAATTGCGTGTTACCTGGGTTGCTCCCGCCTCCTGTTGTTTCTTTTACAGAGCATCTACCAACACACACACACAGGTTACATCTCTGTTTTTTTTTTGTATTACATTTTCTTTCTGTTGTTGATCATAATTATGTTACTTCTCTGTTTATTTTGTTTCTGTCATGTGTCTTGTTGTTATACTTGTGGGACTCCAAAGTAGGATGCCATCTCCTTATGAAGAGCTTAACATCGGACATGACAGACAATAGCAGAGGACTGGCGAGGTTGGCGTGATGGTGAATAGGCCTATGCCCAACAGTGGGCGTCTTTCATGGGCTGTATAGACAGATAGATGTAAAATAGTTTGTCAAGACGTAGATATAATATAATATATAATAATATTATATAATATTATAGTATAGCAAGCGACCACATACGGGATCTATACTATAATATATATTTTTGCCCTCACTCGGTCTGCTGTCGTCGTTGCCAAATCGAGGTATATATCTCAACACATCTTAATGACGTCATAGAAATATATATTATAGCTCCGTCTGTGGTCTTTCGCAGATTATTAGGGAAAATATATCGTAATATAACGACATATGTTGAGCTATAATATGTATTGTAGCTACGTTTGTGACGGTCTTCATTGTCAGTTCGACATCACCCTTGTGATCTCCGCATTTTACCGCGAAATTCTGTATTCGTTCATCGTACCCCTTTTATTTTCCTGGCTAACGAATTCTATGATCTGTCTGTAACTCTACTTCCATCACACACTTTTGCCTGCCTCATAATAAATTACGTTCTTATCTTTCCGTCACCATGAAACAACGAGGAAGAACCCTGATAAAGTAATTCCGGAGTCCCATTTCGGCCTTTCCGTTGGCTACGAGAAATGTCTTTACGCTCTGTAAGTTGTCCTTTTTATAGGACTCCGGGGCCTCGACTCAAAGTAAGGTTGATCGAGCTCAAAATTGCGCCAGATGCTAGAATTTAACATCTTCAGCACTGTTAATAAATGTTTTATATGTTTGCTGCTAGCCCTTCAACCTGCGAATACACCTGATTAATAATCAGCCCGTATTCTTCTACTTATGGGCCAGGCCTCCCCCAATGGCACGCCACTTCTTTCAGTACTATGCTGCAAGCCCTTGAGAGACAGAAGTTAAGAGATTGTTAGAGTAAGAGTAACCTGTTGATGTCCTTTGTCCCCTTAGTAGGACAGAGAATGTCCATAACGATCAGCTATCTTGTACTAAACAAAACAGCAATTTGACAGCGTATTCAGAGCGAGTGATCTCAGAGGTGCAACGGGCTACGGCCCGTTTTTACGGCCCTTAATAGAACTGAAACGGTATTTAAGTAGAACTACAATAGAGAGCGCATTGTACCACAGCGTATAACTTTATTTTATTTCCCAACCTTTTTAAGTACCTACGGCTATTTACGTCCAAGCTATGCATTATTTACTCACTCCGAGAGTCTCGCCGTTGGTTTTGTGAAAGGTCGAAGAAATAACCCTTCAGTGCCGCGGGTAATTTCATGGCACTTCAGACCCCTGAAAGTTAGCTGGCCGATCGGGACCCCGCTCCGGATGCGACTTCCTGCTTGTAATTTGGATTCAATTGTTAATTCGCCCATTCCGGTTCCGCACCTCGGTAGGGTACAAAAGGGAGTTCCGCTAAAAATATCTACCTAAAAGCTCCATTTGTAAATGTTATTTCAGGGTTACTTTAAATAACTCAAATTATTTCTGACATGATTATCCTCAAGGCGGGCCCGTCAAGGAGAAATTTCTATATTAACGTGGTTTGGTTTTTATTTACAAACGACATGCCGGATTGCAATGAAGCTTTACCAATACGTTTAGAGGACACAAATCGAGGTTTAATCGTGCTTTAATATTAGAACCAGCTCTATATAAATAGAACACATTAAAATAAACAAAATGCAAGTAGGTACTATGTAGGGAATTTCAAGTACCTTCCACGACAGTTATTTCAATATTTAATTTTGTATCTAATTTATATTATGTTTATATACTTTTCAACTCGTATTTCTTAATTGCACCGATTACCCGTCTCTAACTTTTTTCTTGTCTCCGTCTATGGTTGCCTGGAAGAAATTGCTTGTAGAAATAAGGCCGCCAATTGTACAGCGATTTATTGAATTTCTTTTAATCTAATCTCTGTGTACAATAAAGAATATTCTATGTATCTATCTAATTATTTATAGCTTAAGAGCAAGAAACAGTGTTTACTGACAAGAGCATCTGTCAACAAACTGTTATGCCAATTGACAGAAACATGAGTGATGTATTTGTTTGTATTTATTTGAACAAACATCTTTAAAAAAAAACAAAACACACATAATACCGTGTGTTAAAAGTTAATACAAATGCCACGCCTGACAATCTTGACGCGTCTCAGCTGCTTTTTGCGGCAAATGAAGTGGCATTCGTTGAGATAGGACACTCCATTGGAGCAGCACACTGGGAAGTAGACGTGTGGACATTCTTCACAGCTTTTTACCTTCTTGTCGAGGGGTGGCAGGATGTCTATTTCAGGCTGGAAATAGTGTAGAAAATATATGAATATTTTATGTACCCTGTGTACGTCCCACTGTAGGGTACAGGCCTACTCTCAGGGTTTGGGCATAATTATCACGCATGCCCACCGCGGATTGGCAATTTCAAGCGCTGAGGTATGTTGACATCTCAGACACGCCCATTTGATAGAGTTTAACACAATTTATCCATGGCTCTGTAGCTTTACCAAGTTGTACCAAGTAACATACACTAGAAAACACAATAGTTGTGATTATATTCCTTGTTGCACTAATCCGTGCTAAGGACAATTTCGCTGCCTGTACGTAATACAGAGAAGTTTGTAAAGAGGCTCGAAATTTCATCGATGCTAGCACTTGCCCATTAGCTCAGTTGGGAGAGCGCTGGCACGGTGAGCCAGAGGTCGCGGGTTCAGGTCCCGGCATGGGTGGAATTTTTAGCCTCTAAATAGGTTTCTTAAAATTCAATATACATTATGCATGTATTTTAAAAAATATATATTATAATTGTAAATGTAACTATAATCGTAATTGTATTTGTACTTCGTTTTATTGAATATGTAATTGTAACATAATTTATCATGCTGTATGCACATGTCTGGGTGTTATGGTGTGATTTGAGCGTTTTTATGTCATTTAATGTTTAGAATTTATGTCCGTAACACTGTTTTGTGTATCTAATACATAAATAAATAAATAATAAAAATGCCTCAGCGCTTGAAATTGCAAATTCGCAGTGGGCACACATGGTAATTAAGCCCGTACGCTTTCTCTCAAAGTACGGCCTGCGTCCTGCATTGGGACTTATATGGGGTTAATAAAAAAAAAATATCCCAAGACGTTGACATCTCGGTGATGCATATTACGCCTCATATCTATGCAGCAGAGCTAAGTATATAATATTCTGCTTTCGTACACTTTTATATACACGATAAAAGATACATTATTCGAACCCACGATCTCCCGAATGAGAAGCCGGGGGCCTGCCTTTCCATTATGGTTCTGAATCTGGCGCACAGGCCCCACGTTGGGCGCCATTTGTAGGGGTTTATGTAAATGATAGGCTGTAAATTATATACACCCTCCAGGACTGTGTTTTATTTGATGAATAATAGAAAATTTTGATTAAAAACAGAATAAAGATAATTTCACAAGTAGCGTAAAAATTTGATGTCGATGTTGGGCCGGTTTCTGAATTGAGAAAATCACTAAGTAACGTTCTATCACGCCCTTTTTTGAGAAATTCAATGAGACAGTACTACAGTTAACTATTTACTTAGCGAAATTCTCAATTCAGAAACTGGCCCTAAGTCATTCGTAGGGTTTCGTCAACAGGTGAAGTAGCAATGAATATCCAAAACAAATCTAAATTGGGTGACGTAATTTTAAATTTTGATTCGAAAATGAATGAAAATGACAGAATGTAATTAACATCAAAAAAATGGTGTAAAGAGGTTTACACCGTTACACTGTTAACGCAACTTGAATACAATGAGGGATTTTCTTTTTTCTTGTTATCCCCTACTCGCTGGCTAGATGGCGTTGAACTTGGTAAGTTACTGCAAGGAATGGAACGTAACATAATTTTTTTATTATTTTACTTCGATGTAATTTTTACATCATAAAACAAAACTTACACAATCATATCATTGTCACATTATAAATAAATATCATTCCGAATTGATCCATTCATGTTATCGCAATATCCATTGACGTCCATTTCGGAACGGCTATTATGGACGCGATTACGTGAGCTCGGTGAGCTACGTGAGCGATTTGTAGTGCCTTCCGATTTACCTATGACCGCTCACGATCGCAAATCGGAACGCACGGCTAGTAACGGAGTCATTTCAGTGCCATCTACAGAGTTCCCTGGAACTACTTTTTTTAGCGTTCCGTACCCAACGAGTAATGGACATTATTACTAAGACTCCGCTGTCCGTCCGTTCGTCCGTCCATCTGTCTGTCTTTCACCAGGCTGTATCTCATAAACCGTGACAGTTAGACAGCTGAGATTTTCACAGATGATGTAATTCTACATTCTTTTTGTTGCAATAACCCGTGCTGAAGACAATTTTAAAAACTTTTTCAGAGGCTAAAAATTCCACCCGTGCCGGGACATGGCATGGGTGAAATTTTTAGCCTCTAAATAGGTGTTTGATGTATTTCTGTTGCCACTATAACAAACAATACTAAAAAACAGAATAAAATAAATTTATATAAGGGCGGCTCCCATACAAAATACCTGATTTTTTTGCCGTTTTTTGCTCGGTATTAATAACGGGAACAGGTAGACGCTTGAAATATTCAAATGTTATAGATAATGGTACGGGACCCTTCGTGTGCAAGTCCAACTCGCACTTGGCCATTTTTTAATAGTAAAAAGAAAACCTCCCGTAGCGTCGAGAGTAAAAGGGCTCGACTCACCGTGGTCGGAGGTCTAGTAGTAGTAGAAGTAGGAGACTTAGTCCGTTTACTTTTTTTAGTACGTCGGCTTGTTGCGTTTGCTTCTATCCCCTCTCCTCCCGTCGTCACATTGTCAAAACCACCGCTTTTTGTCGTTACAGCTTTCTTGCTTTTCTTGTGTTTCTTGCTTTTCTTGTGTTTCTTGCTTTTCTTGCTTTTCTTGCTTTTTTTGCTTTTCTTGCTCCTCTTACTTCGTTTGCTTTTCTTGGTTGCCTTGTTTGTGGCAACTGGCAGTGTGGATTTCTTGTTTTTTTTCTTGCGTTTTTTTGTTATCTGACTGCCGTCTGCGTCTGTGATCTGTTTCCTCTTCCTTTTCTTCTTCGTGGAAGACTCCTGGGAATCGGTGAAGTAAATCCAGAGTATCACAAGGAGGAGTATGACTGAAATAGAATAGTACTTTATTTAATGACACGTAATACTCATACAGAGAGTTAGGTATAAATTTAATAGGTTAAATTTTTGATGTTTAGTGTGTAATATAGAACTCACGCCTTTATTCCGGAGGGGCAGGCAGAGAACAGGGTTTGCCACTTGCTGTAATCCTGACAGACCTCTTCCGTTTCATCAACATCAATTAATTGTCGCATATGCGCACAGCGGTTTCGGGTACTTTTGTCTTGCCCTTCGCTAATACTTCCTCCATTTCGTCGAAGTATGTCCGCCTGGGACGGTCCTTACTCGTCCTGTCCTTCCAGCCACGTTGTCTTGATATATATCAGGTTAAATATATAAATACTAAAGCGAATAGCACTTCTAAAATTATAACATCAACAAATTCTTTTGAACTTGTTCGAATGTTGACTAAGCGAAATATGTTTGCAAAGTTCGTAGCAAGTTAGTGCCAATGTCTCTGCCTACCTCTTCGGGATAAAGGTATAAGGTTATATGTGTGTATACAGAGTTATTTCTGAAATGCGCAATTCCTGAAACATGCCAGTTATGTGTCACTAACTGTAAGTTTAATCCAACAACTTTTAAAATTTTTTGGTCAAATAACCACGGCTAGCATTGCCAGCGTCAACCTTTGTATTTCCCATCATCATCATCATCATCATCAGCCATGTCCCCCACCAGATGGTCTGACGACCTGGTTACGGTGGCGGGGACTCGCTGGATGCGGGCGGCACAAGACCGGAAAGCTTGGAAAACCATGAAGGAGGCTTTTGTCCTGTATTTTCCATGCAACAAATAAATTACATACAGGCATGGCGATTTTGAGGCTTTCATTTTATTAGCTGGTCTCGGTTAAATATAATAGAAAATATCAGAAACCGAACAGGAAATGAAAAATATAACAAAAATTAATTTCTTAATTATTATATTCTTAACTATTATAGGTATGTGGATTTCAAATCAACCAACCGTCATTTACACCGAAATATGAACTTGATAATCAATTTTCCAATTTCAGCTCGCTCTTACTGTTATAGAACATAGAACAAATTAATGTGTGTTTTTTTTTTCTTTTTGTTGTTCCATTATTACAGCTGGCGGGAGTTAACTTGAGACTCGATCGGAATGCGCGCCCACCTCCTGGCGAGTGACTCCTATTTCAATTTCAATCAGTACTACTTGTCTTCCAAGCGAAGTCTTGAGTTGACTCTTGCTAATAGATAGATGGTTAACACTTTATTGTACATACCTACCTACATATGTTGAAGTATTATTATGAAACTTTACACAGTTGTAGAAATTACCTCTTAGAAATCGATATAGCTATGAGCTTTTCTCTTTTATGTCTTTGATTTAGTCTATAGAAAACGCTGCTGGTTGTGCAATTACATAGTGTAAATGTAATTATTCTATGTATTTAATCATATTGTACAATTGTTTGTTTTCTTTCAATAAATAAAAATAAATAAAATAAATAAAATTGTGTTACCAATTTCATCACAAATAAATTATCATCATCATCATTTTTAGCCATTTGACGCCCACTGCAGGACATAGGTCTCCTTCGTGGTTTTCATAACCATGAGGGGTTTAGCCATAATTGCCACGCTTGGCAGGCGGGTTGGCGATCGCAGTATGCGATTGGAATCTCAGGAAGACGCTGCTGCCCGGCTCCTGGTAATTGATTACCTTAGTCGCCTTCTACGACATCCACGGAATGAAATGGAGTGACGCTATTCTTAATCCGGTGCCACACAATTAAATGAACAGCATAAACTTATTTAGGCTTTAGAGCGCATCGGCAATTTAAGCCATACTTATGTTGAATTATAATTTAACAAATCATTTGGCCAAATCAAGAGGCTTAGCAACACTGTTTTAGAGACAAAAATGCAGAAAATCAACCAACGGGTCAAGCGGTTAAGGCGCCTGACTACCGAAACAGAAGTCGTGGGTTCGATTCCGACTGAAAATGGCCTTAGTCAGAGCATATTTCCATGTTTAAGATGTCCTTGCCTGGTTACCGTAGTACAGTGTATCTTAGTTTGGGATCAGGACAAGTGATTGTCTTGTGTGAAAGTTATTTATACTCTCTAGAATAACAAAACTAAACATATTTTGCTGAAAACTTTCTTTAATTAAGGCTCAATGAGCTCAATTAGCTATTATCGGCGCAGTAAACATAAACATAAACATTTACATACAGGCACATACATTGCTTCTGGCCCCACACTAGGATACCCTGTGTCGTGGGAAGTAGATCTAAATTTTGTTCGTAAAAGCAGCTTGTTAAGTTGAAAAAATAAGTCTACTTACTGAGCAGGAGTCGCAAACGACTCATTCTGTGGTCTCTCAGCTATTATCGAGAATAATTCCAAGCAATCATTTCTGAATCTCGGCAATTGATCATAAAGTGACTGAACATAAAACATAATTCTATTTGTTTGTTTCATCATAGCATCTCTTGTAGTTGCAATTTATAATTTCTAAGGTTCTCGTGTGGTGATCACGAACTGGCAAATGCAGCAAAGGACATCCATTAGCTCGCTGCCCGATTCCTGGTAGCGACTGGACGAGGATGGCCGAGTATTGAAATAAATGGCGGATTCCTAGGTCTGGCAGTGGGCGAATACGAGTTGATTATACGGATCACTTCATCATCATCATCAACCCATTATGTCCCCACCGAGGGGCACGGGTCTCTTCCCTGAGGAAGGTATAGGCCATACTCCACCACGGGGGCCAAGTCCGGATTGGTCGAGGCTTGTAGACTAGTGGCTCGTCTACTGTCAGAAGTTGTCAAGCCGCCCTAAGGCCTCTGACTTGGCTCAACGACTGCCATCTATCGACGGCAGCCGGCACCACTTATCACTTATCTTCCTCCGAAATGGTCGAGACTGGTGATGGCTGACCCCTGACCCCCGTTATGCTGTTCGTGTGCAGCATTAATGTTTCTCCTACTTTTGTAAGAAAATTAACTAATTTTTTGGCATTTAAAACCATTGATGAAAGTCGTGGAATCTTATCGTATAGGCCGCAACTGATGTATTAGGTTGAAGATGACTCCGCTACAAACCTCCACTACAAATACGGCCCGGAGGCAGCGGGTAACACAGTACATTGACATTCAGCAAACAGAATGTAAATTATTTACGTTGAAATTAAAAAAAATAATGATTTATTGATTGAGATATTATACGCCCAAAGAAGGGCTGCATAGCAGGTCGTATCATGCTCTCGCTTAACTGTTTGTAGAATCGATTTTAAATCGCTATGGGAAGCCATATAGTCCTGGCATTATTTTTGGCAATTTTTCGGACCTTGCCGGACAAAGTCGTCGCCGAAAACAAGCGACATAAACCAATTAGCAGGAGTACGTGACTTAATAGGTAGTTAATAATTTACGGCTTTTACTGACGTAAGTTCTGCTGCAACAAAAATGTTAGTAAATCAATGGCCACAGACGTGCCACGGCTTATAAAATCTCTTTTGTATGAAGCCTTAGGCTTAGTAATACAGATTTATCACTGATTGATCAAGATTTTACTTGTGTGTCTGGACGTAAAAACAAATTAAAAAAACCGATTTCACTGTGTTTTTCTCATCCAACAAATTTACTTTCTAATGTATTAATGTAGTAGAATTGAGGTCTTTGAAAAGTATGTCTGGAGTTCTTTTGAATGACAGGATAGGCAATAGTTTGATTTGCGAACGTTGTGGACTGAAAGCGGATATAGTGACTAGAATTGAGAAAGGAATATTGCGTTGGTTGAAGAAAGATTGACGAAACAAATATTATATCGAGCGAGTGTGGGTGGAAGGACCGGTACATACTTTACGGTAGGACATACTTTGACCAAATAGGGCAAAATATTAGCAAAGAGTAAGATAAAAAGTACCCAAAACCGGCGTGCGGGCATACAACGACTCATGAATATTGAGGAAGCGAAAGTGATTTATCAGGATCGTATCAAGTTGCAGTCCCTGGCCTCTGCCTACCCCTCTGGATACAGGTGTGAGTTTATGTATGCATATATGTATTTCTTTTTCTGGGGCGGTGGTAGCCTAGTCGGTAGCCCGTTGGAGTCGGAAGCGAGAGACCCAGGTTCGATTCCCAGTGCGGGCTTGTACCTATGACTTTGTATTCTAAGTTACAGCACATTAGTTTTAATTTTTTAATGATACTCTTTAATAATCCCTCCGTCAAATTCCCTTAAAATTTGCTAACGATTTCAAAACCACGCTGTAGAAAGGTTTTGGGAACCTTCAATTCTTCCAATTGCAACTTTCTCTGGAAAATTACCGTAATTTGAGTGTCAAAATTTTAACTTAATCTTGATTAAAGAAGCCAAAATAAAATTGACATTATTTATTTGTTTTTGTAAACTCACATAGACAAGAAAAAAACCCCAAGTGCGACGTGGACAAGTGCGAGTCAGACTCGCCCACCAAGGGTTCCGTAAAAATTTGTAGGTACTTACATATTATAAATAGTTCAGGAATAGTTTCGCAGTTTTTCCGAGCTTTTTCCGAACTTCAAAGACATTTTTTTAACGATTTAATTACAAATGTATAGTTTTCAGATTTTTCCCTGTATTTGTAGTATAAGATGATATCAAAGTAGGTACCCTATAAATTTTGATTCCCTTGAGTGTCGAAATATATTTTATCTACACTAATGTTGTAACATTCTACTTATGTTTTCAATACTTGACTTATAATGACTACTGTTATAGCGCAGACAACAAAACACTCAATTTAAGCAATTTCACATGATGGTATAATATTCACATCGATATCGTAAAATCTCATTATAACATCAATAAAACGCGACCAACTTGATTGCAGGGCCAATCAGGTTGGTCGCGTTTTATTGAAGCGCGCAGCTGCGCTCTCATTGGTTAAATTTTAATGGCGGCAAAATCACTGTGATTATACACGTACGAGTGAATTTAATTTTCAATTGCATTAGTGAAGATAAAGTAGTGTATGCAACTGCATATAACACGGGTATTAAAACACTCGTTACTATTATGAAACTCGCTGCGCTCGTTTCATAAACTCACACTCGTGTTTTAATACCCTTCATTATATGACAGTTGCATAAACTACTATTTTTTGCGGCATAAACGCCCGTATCTTTTTTTACGTTGACTTAGAAGTTTGATTTTTTCGCAATTTCAAGTGACTGTAGCTTTGAGTATATCGTTTTAATTTCAACTTAATACTTTCTCGCATTCCCGAGATAAAGGGTCTTGACAGACAGACGGATGGTCGGACAGATAGACAGACAGACGGACGGACAACAAAGTGATCTTATAAGGGTTCCAATTTTTTTCCTTTTGAGGTACGGAATCCTAAAAGAGAGAAAAAGTCAGGAATGGTTTGCAACTATGAAGAACTTTAATGAGGCAGCTATTCTCTACAACTTGTCTAGTTAGTACTTGTTTATGTTCAAAACTAAAGTTGGAATCCGGTGCTCCAGTGGCTTGGGATGAGCGACAAATTCTACATCTGTATACTTACTAGGTCATATCTCAAATATGTGAAAGCGATGGTAGTCGCTTGATGATGATGAGATAAAACATATTAAATCTTTTTAACATTTGACCGGACAGAGACTACTCGAAGCCAGAGTCCCCGGAAGGTTCAACATTGTTTGAGACAAAAAAATGGGTGGGGCTATGTCGGGTTACATGGACGTCTCTAAGTAAGCGTTAATTTTAGCTCAAACTGCGCAATGTGTTATGTGGCGCTAGCGCCATCTAGCGGCATAAGTCAAAAATATCTGAGTAATTGCTACTTCGTCCTACTCACCGATATATAAATTAATTGCACACGACACGTAGTTAGAGAGTTACAGCCCTCTCCAAGGCGACATATTTTGTTGCATGCGGCTTTAGCAAGTGAGCCCCCACTACGAAGCTGAAGAACGTTTAACGTCAAAAAACCGTTTTGAGACATAGCGTCTTTTTGAAAATGGACGGATAGGTGGATAACCTCCAACTGGGATCTGGTGACTAATCAAAACTCCATCTAAGAACTCTTGTCCTAGTTTTAATCCACCCCAAAAGATACTGAACTCGAATAACACACCATTAAAGTAAAATAAAAATAAAATGGGTGCCGAACCTCGCAGGGCCGAACCTGATGAGGTGGAAGGTCGGTTCGATCCCACCTACAGATGCGAAGAGGTGCAGACTATATGCCACATTACTGGCCATTGTCCGCTATGCTCCTTAAAAGGAGGCATTCGGAGAAATCACGAAGCGGACGAGGAAGCAACCGGGTAGATTGATGACCTTCTTTTCATATTTTAAACCAGTAGTATACCATACGCGAAATAAATAAGCGTCTTTTCGATTTACCGATTTGTCGATTTCTAGAGTTTTTTGTCCTGAAACTTTCATACATGACACAATAATTATCCACATTAAATGGCGACTATAGTGACTAAAACTGGGAGTATGTAGAAATGCAAAATGAGACAATTAAATCCGACATACTAACACGATATACGAAATTAGTTAATCCTCGTGATCTCTCAAAGCTCGACGCAATGCTCTTGGGTGAATGGTACAAGTTAGTCAAAGTTATATTCACTTTTCAGTATAGTTGGATGCGATTGTTGTCGAAGTTTTACCACTTCAGAAGGGCTTAAAATTATGTTAGTTTGTATTATCATGTTTTAATAAATTTTTTTAAATGCATTGTTTAGCCTATTACTGGATTTAGACATTCAACCAGAGGTATTCTCTGTCATGCTTTGCCTAGTAGCCGTAAACTATACTATAAGGACTATGAAGGATTTATCTAACACTATGAGGAAACTGAGAGTCTTCCTTGGGTAGAAGAATCTTTGTTGTATTTTTAAGTTTAAAATTTTGAGGACGTATGACTACGATAATTGCGAAGCGCAGACTGAAAGTAGCGGCTGCAGAGGTGCTTGGCACTTATGTCGGGCACCCAAAGTAGGTGTGCTTGAGATGTGTGCTGGAATCATGCACGTGATCCTACATTACTTACATGTGAGATCACAGACATGAATCTAGAACAAGTATTAAGTACTAACCCGTGCTGAGGACCATTTTAAAAAACCTATTTTGAGGCTAAAAATTCCACCCATGTCGGGACTTGTACACGCGACCTCTGGTAAAGAGGCTCGAAATTTCGCCGATGCTTGCACTTGCCCATTAGCTCAGTGGGGAGAGCGCTGGCACAGTTAGCCAGAGGTCGCGGGTTCAAGTACCGGCATGGGCAGGCAAGAGTATAGGCATCGTGAATTGGCAATGTGTTGTAAAAACCTATTTAGAGGCTAAAAATTCCACCCATGCCGGGACTTGAACCCACGACCTCTATCTGTGCCAGCGCTCTCCCAACTGAGCTAATGGGCAACTACAGGCATCGGCGAAATTTCAAACCTCTTTACAAACTTCTCTGTATTACGTACAGGTAGCGACATCTTACTGAAGTAATTTAAATCACTTGCATGGGTGGAATGATGTTGTTCTCTTGTTTAGCCTCTAAATATGTTTCTATCAAATATTACCTAGAATACTCTCCTGACGAAAATTTATGAACAATATTCTCCCGGCTGGAGAAAATTTCTCGGCGTGAAGTTTTGCTGAATTCACCAATCACTGCTTCCTTCTTCTCATAGCCACCAGGTTCTCCAATCCAATAGCCCATATTCTCCCACTACTTGACATAGTCCTCCCCTAAGGCACGTCCTTCTTTCTATCCGCGGCCATCCTCTTCCAGCATTTGACAGTAACCTGTCAAGGATCGTCGGTCTAGAGAGGTGGTGGGTCACCAAACCATTTTCATCAACATCATCAGCCATTTGACGGCCACTGCAGGACATAGGCCTCCTTCGTGGTTTTCATAACCATGAGGGGTTTTGACATAATCGCCATGCTTGGCAGGCGGGTTGGCGATTGCGGTTGGAATCTCAGGAAGACGCTGCTGCCCGTCTCCTGGTAATTGATTTCCTTAGTCGCCTTCTACGACATCCACGGAAGGAAATGGAGTGACGCTATTCTTAATCCGGCGCCGCACGGAGCAAACCACTTTACCCCCTCAGTAATCGGTCCTTCGGTTAACGTGAGCAGCTCACTACGACTTCAACTGACTAACCCTTTGCTCAATGCCTTGCAACTTAAACCGCGTCCGAATTTCGTACAAGACTGGGCTTCGAGATTTGCTTTATTATATTCCGCGTTCGGATATAATTAAACGTGGCCGGATCCGCTGGCGGTGGATTATTTAATTCACTAAAACTGTGCCTTTGTTTGGCCTCGGTACTTTTGGCCTCACTGACTTAATATAAAGGAGGCGATGGGGAGCCTTATTTGAGTGGGTTTGCGGGACTGTTAATTCAATGATCAACACATATACAGGATTATTTTTAAATTCCTGAAACATATCGGTTACAGTTTGTCATTAACAACAACACTAAGGTTGTCTGGAAGAGATCGCTTTCAGCGATAAGACCGCCAGTTGTATACTATGTACCTAACTTAAATATTTAAGATTTTTCACGTATCTTTATAACGTATGGTGTGCAATAAAGAGTATTAATATTAATTTAACAACTTTTGCTTTATGACGTTTGTATTTGTGTATTAACGTTTTTAATTATTAAAAAATTATTACCTTTATATAAATTAAGAATCATCAATTTTATATAATTTATAAACAAAGCGGCGGTAGTGCAGCGGCAGAACTCCGGCCTCTCATTCGAGAGGTCGTGAGTTCGAATCCCTTCATGTACCTACCAATAACTTGGTTTTCTAAGTTACGTATATTTGTGAAATTATAGTAGCAATACCACTCGCTGACGGTGAAATAAAAAATTTTAAAGAAACCAGAGTGCCTGAAGTGTTCACACACCCCAGCGCTTCAAATTGCCAATCCGCGGTGGGCACGCGTTTTTATTATGATTTTTTTTTGCGTATATTTTGTAGTTCTTATTATAATTGTGGTGGTTACATAATTGGGAAGTTGGGATATTGAAAAAAAGGAATTAATTAAATACAAAAGCTACAAAAACTGTAAATGACACCTTAAATATTACGTACACACCAACCTATATACCTAATTTGTCATAATATTAATTAAAAAAAAAAGTTTGGTAGGTTTTAATTTCTACTAAACATTAGCCTACCTAATCTACTTTGTTAATCTGTGGAATTGTATTTATTTTTTTTTTTTTTTTTTTTTTTTTATTATTGGCTTTTGAACTTTGTTACTGCACTACAATTAAGCTTCTGTTGTTATTTATGCTGTTAGTTTCCCTAATAAACTTAAAATAAAATAAAAAATAGGTTTGAGATATGGAAAAACAACGTTTTTAATTTTCCATTTTTTTCAGTATCATGAACGTATGTAAGTAAGTAAGAACGTAAGTAGGTAAGTAAAATTGCAATGTCACCGCAAAATAAAACTGTATACTTAAATACGTTACTTTATATTACTACTTTATTAAAACTATAAACTAAAATGCTCTACAGTTATTACTTTTATTAGACACGCATGATCATTTCATTTCGTTTCATTCAGCCAAAAGAAGTCCACTGCCGAACTTAGGCCTCCTCCATGGATTTCCAAAAAGACCGCTTGGAAGCGGCCTGCATCCAGCGTCTTCCTGGCACTTGGATGAGGTCATCTGTCCATCTTGTGGCTGGTCGTCCTACGCTACGCTTGCCGATATGTGGTCTCCATCCGAGAACTTTTCGGCCCCGTGATTCGGCTTATGCATGATCAATGATCATGAATATTTAAAAACCGACACGTGGGGCCAAAGCGCAGTATAGGACTAATCAACCCTAAATCAAAAAATGGTCTTCTAACACCCACAATATTTGAATGACCAATCCAACGATACCTAACACTATGATAACACTTTGCTAAGAGATTTCTTCAAAGAAACCAATATCTTAACAGTTGCATGTCAATACATTTATGAAAATATTATGTACGTTAGAAAAAATATCAAAGACTTCAAAAATGTTGGTGGCCACCATAATGTTAATACTAGAAATAAACATAAATTGTCATTTCCACGATTTAGACTTGCAAAAGTTAACATATCCTTTATGGGGCACGGGGTTCTACAACAAAATTCCTCAAGATATATTAGAGTTACCTCCAACGCGATTTAAAAAATGTGTTAAGCACATTCTGTGCAAAAAGGCTTACTATAACATCAAGGATTATTTAGAAGACAAAGATGTTTGGCGTTAAACAGTAGATTAATATTATTTAAAGGATGGTTGTGACTAGTGTTCAACACATTCATGACTAATATTTTAAGTTGAAAACTCTGTTAATTAAGTTAAAACGTGTTTTGAAAAGAATAAATGTGGAGTTTCTTTGTTAGCTTTTTCTCCACATAATCCATTAATTGTGAAACAACTTTGACGTTCATTAAGTAAACCTTCTGTTTTTATAATGAATAAAATATTTGAATTGAATTGATGTACGGGAGGTACCCTAAAATATTTTTTTAAAGATTGTATAGTATTTTCTAAAGTTAACAAAAGCACTATAAAATCTGAGTTTGCACGGATATTTACTGGTTTATTAATTGTAAAATGAAAAAATAAACTAGTTAATATCCATGCAAATTCAGTTTTTACTAAAAATTGTATTCTATCGTTTTGTCGGCGTGATTAACATGTATGTCTACGCCAAATTTCAGCTTCCTTATACTAATCGTCTCTGTGCTAGGCCGTAGACAGCCAGACGGACAGACGGACTGAATGACAGACAGGCAGACGGACGGACATGGTGAAACTATAAGGGTTCCTTGTCGACTATGGAACCCTAAAACACCTACTCTAACCCCCGGTTTCTCGTACACTAACAAGCTGTTAATCTAGTGTTAACAGCTGTCAGTGGTTTTTTTTATGCACTTTGGTCAATTGACAGCTGTTAACAGTAGATTAAGAGCGTGTTAGTGAACGAGAAACTGGGGGTTAAATAGCTTTCATTTGTTAGTTAGTGTTTGGCTACCTTTTGTAGCAACCGAACTCACAATCTCTAGATTGGTAATCGGGCGTGTTACCGTCGTCTGCCACAGACTTTTTATAAAGACTATATAGTAGAAGAGTAAACAACCCTTGATTGTACACAAAAAAAGAAAATAGAAAAACATAGCTTTTATTCTTTAAGCTCTTTCAATCTTATAATCACCACGGTCTTAAGAAATCTGTTTAGGTATAAACATTTATATAAGCAAACTGAAAAAGGCTGCGTCCCTCAATTTTCTTGCTAAAGTCCAATAACAGCACCTACTGCAAGGAACGGAGAATGAAACAATTCATTTCGTTTTGTTAAGCAGCGCTTTATTTCGTTTGGAAAATTTTGCCCGTTTGTAACCGAGTTAAGTTGAAGACGTTACATTAATGTTATTATAGTCAGAGGGGCATACTCTGAAAGTACTAAAACGTTCTTAGATAAAATAACTTTCACATATTACAATCACTTGCCCCGGTCCCAAACTAGGATTAGACGTCCGTCCTGGTAATCAGACGTGATACCGCTAGACGAACATGGCAGTCATTATCTTATCTAAAGCATCTCGTTTGGCAGCATTCGGTGGTCACTTATAGGGTAAGAAAGGTAAACCCACTGAGGCGATTACCTTCCACTTGGGTGGCTTAAAGGAAGTTGAATATGTGCAGAGTATGTTCAAATAGGATAGATAGATAGATAGATAAACACATTTATTTGCATCTACACCGTGTTTCCGTGTGGCGCCGGATTGAATAGCGTCACTCCATCTCCTTCCGTGGATGTCGTAGAAGGCGACTAAGAAAATAAATTACCAGGAGGCGGGCCGCGGCGTCTTTCTGCAAATCCAACCGCATACTGCGATCACCAACCTGCCTGCCAAGCGTGGCGATTATGGCAAAACCCCTCATGTTTATGAAAACCATGGGGGAGGCCTCCGCCCTGCAGTGGGCGTCAAATAGCTGATGATTCGCATCTACACACAGACACAGGTATAGAACATATTATAGTGAATAGCACAAGTAGAACAAAGCAAAATATGCAGCAAGTAAGCACAGAAAAGGAGTAACAGAAGTATGCACAAACAAATAAACAGACAATACAAGAAAGCAGTTTGCGGGTATGGTAAATGCGAATGTGGGTGAAAGGGCCGGTAAGGGACAACCCAGGCGGACATACTTCGACCAAATAGGGGTTGTTTGATGTAGGGCAAGATAAAAAGTACCCGAGACCGGCGTGCGTGCATGCGACTAATGCATGTTGAGTAAGCGAAAGTGATCTGTCCGGATTGGTACAAGTGACAGCACCTGGTCTATGCCTACCCCTCTGGGATACAGGCGTGAGTTTATGTATGTATGTAAATGCATAGGGGCTCTGGCTCAGCATTTGCTGGAGAGGCAGACCACTCCAGCACTTCACTTCTTCAGCACGGTCTTCCGGTGCCCGGTAATGCACCGACGTGCAGCATTCGGAAAAAGGGAATAAATTTGCAGTATTGCGCAGTAAAATTGCGTTATATGTGTATATAATATTATATATTACATTAAGTAAGCACGTAGATTAGATTGCCATCGAATAGACGTTACAATGATGATAATAATAACAATAATTTAAATTGTAGCATAATATTTAAGCGTCATGCTTCGTGACAACGAAGTAATATACAACAAATGTATCTCCTTTAAAAAAAAATTTGGTGATAAATCTATCGGAATAATAAAAATACGTGTCAGTTAATTTTTTAAGTTAATAAGTAAAATGGATCTCAATTAAATGTCAATTTATTAATTTTATAAACAAAAAAGTAACCTGAGCAAACTGGGGGAGAAATACGTGTCAAATGCCAATATGTGGATATGTAATAGCAAAAGGTAGATTACTCAAAAAAAAAAAACTGAAATAAAAAATAACCAACAACCCGACTGCTGAGCATTAACTACTAAGCAGACGGGACCCAAATCCTTAGGCTGGTCCCGCCTGCTTAGTAGTTAATGCTCAGGAGTCGGGTTGTTGGTTATTTTTTATTTCAGTTTTTTATTTTTGTCTTTTACGTGATTTTTAATGCTGATTTATATATGACACCTATGACACCCGCGTACTGATGTTTTACATACATCACGTACACGTGATTGGCCGATGATCTAAGATCCGAGCATAATAAATTAAACATAACAGCGCCATCTAGTTACTGATGGTTGTACGGAGGATCTAAGGATCTGAATAGAATAAATTAAATGTAGCAGCGCTATCTAGTGACTCAATGTGGTACTTTAACGTAGCTTAATAGCGAATTTTATTTTTTGTAACTTTTCTGTTCTATCAATTTCGATTTTGTATAGCTTATGACACTCCGACAGGGGTGACGAATTGACTGGGACCTCATTGATCAAAATCTAACCATTGGTTAAGGAGCTATGAGGGAACATAGAGTCGGACATACTTACATACATATACATGAGTTAAACACATTACCCTCCTTTTGGGCTCCGCCGCAGTCGGGTAAAAACTGACCGAGGAGTAAAAAGGGACTTCTGAGATTCTAGGAGGATCTTTTTATATTTCGCTTTAAAGCTAGCCTTGGAATTAAGCTGTCTTACGGGTGGAGGGATATCATTCCAGCACTTGGTGGTTTGAAAGAGAAAGTGGCTGTTCCATGTTCAAGCACACCAAGCGGGTTTGAACATGCCCTAATTCTCTTTCGGTCACCTGTCATAGACAGACGCCAAATAATTTTTTCAAACAAGTATGTTGGTTTCTGAGTTTTAATAATTCCAAACATTAACGTTGCTATGAATAATTTCATCCTATTACCCGTCTTCAAAAGATTCACCGTCGTGACATGAGCTCGAGTGGGTATATCATAACAGAAACGAAAACAAGTGTTTAGGACACGTTGCAAACGCTTTTGAGTTTTAGCAAATAAACATGGACCGTAAGCAGTCAAAGCTTAATAAAGCAAGCATAAAGCAAGCAAAAGCGAGCAAATAAAGTAGAGTACTGTAAAGGAAATTATCGTTAGGAAACCTGAGTATCTGAACTATTCACATACCTCAGCCCTTGGAATCGCCAATTCGCAGTGGGCACGTGTGGTGATTAAGCCCATACTCTCTCCCTGAGGGAAGGCCAGTGCCCTACAGTGGGACGTATATAGGCTGCTTATGTAAAGTAGAGTAGAGGCCTAGTCTCTCCATGTGACGCTCACTCGCTAAAGATTTAATAAATTCCCTTTCACCATTTCGTTTAAGGAAGGATTTTTCCTATTCAAAATCGGAATAAACCTTAATAAATCTGCGTAGAGATATTTCCATGTGTCATTTCCACCTTTCTCGGCTTTTCCTCATTTCCAACAAACCTTTGATAAAAATATTATTTAACGTCATTCATTTTACGGGTTTAAAAATACTCGCAACTCCCTTGATCCTGATCGTGCAGGCACAGATTTGTTAACATGGGAAACTATCAACTAATGTTGATTATACAAAATCAAAACCTCCTTAACCCAAAAAAGGAGTATTTCTACTCGTTAATACAAAGACCTTTATGTCAACCATGAGAACAAATTGTGAAATTTGAACTAAGTACCTACCTATACAAAGAACTTCATATTTCGCTGTGTAGAAACTATCCCCATAGTAAAAGATGTAAGTAACTATTAGGAAAGAAAATTAAGGTATCTTGTAACACTATGCGTGATTTAAAAGACGTACAAAAACCTCTAAGTTTGCTTTTTACATATTATGTACAGCCACTTCATTCATATTGTGGGAAAAACTTAACAATTTACCCTTTTCAAAAAAAAATTGTACAAGACTGTGCTCAAAAAACACTACATACATTTTCAGCATAGATAGGCGAAAGCGCAAAAGCTGTGAAGATCTAACTAACTTTAAATAAACTTCGCCGGTAGAACGGAGCCCCGGAAAGCTTGCGTCATTTCATTTGCTTTGAAAAATATCATTAGCAACCTCAGTTTATGTTTGGAAGAGAAGTTTTTTTAACAAACTAACATCTGGGTGAGTGCCTTAGTGAAACCTTTCCTTTTTAAAATACAATTAGAAATCACTGCATAACACCGCATGCCACTCTTTCCCAAGTGACCACTTGACTACAATTCTGGCCGATACCTATAAGGTGAAGGATCAAAGTCAATTATATTAAAAAATATATCAGAGCCATTAAAAGTCTGAGCATCATGTAATTCAAAGGTAAAAGCCTTTATTCAATAAGCAAAGTGACCTAGGACGAGCGAACAAATTTGATAATCATAATTGTTTGCCATACTTTAACAATTTCTCTCAACAGATGCTTAACAAATACTATAAATACATAATTATTTTTTACGATAAAACCCTTTCCTGAAAGGCAGACACTTCCCCCTGTGCTTGAGCTTCACGTTGCCCACTGTGCAGTCTAGGAAACAGACGTTCAGGTAGGAGAGGTCGTTGGTCCCGCAGACAGGGTCGTAAAGGCCGCTGCATTGACAGTCCGGGTCTATTTGAGGCTCTGCCGTTGTCGTGGAGGGCCTGGAATTATGCATACATTAACTAAAATAACATAGGTTGTCTGGAAGAGACCACTTGTAGTGATAAGGCCGACGTCTGTACTTTTTGATTAAGAAATATCTATTCTGTGTAATTTCCTTTTTTTATGTACAATAAAGTGTTCGCCATCTATCTATAACATAAACTCACGCCTGGATCCCGGAGGGGTAGGCAAAGACTAGGGTTGGCCATTGTCTCGCTCGCACAATTTATAATTTTTTGTAATTATTTTTATGGTTTTGCTAGATAATAAAATTGCGGACATTTTAAATGCATTTTCTTTTCCTACACCTACTTAGTTTTTAATAAAGAAAAATTGTTTCCAAAATTGTGACTACATATAAGTATCCGATTTTCTTAATCAAAAACTAGACATAGAATAGGAACAATATGTAATATAATCATCGTAATTTTATTATATAATAAACCCTCGGACCACATTTATACTAAGGTTAATAATTTATGTACAATCATTTAAATGTGCAAATGTTGTGGTCTGTCTGGATCGTGGCAAGAGGCAAACTCTAGTCTCTGCCTACCCATCTAGGATACAGGAGTGACATTGTGTAATGTTATGTAGGTAATGATCAGATCTAACAGCAGTCTTAACAGCAATGCTTGAGTGTCTGTAGTGTTCAAATTCAAATTCCATGTCACTTGAAATCTCCAATCCACAGTAGCACTTCAAATCGCCAATCCACAGTAGCACTTCAAATCGCCAATCCACAGTAGCACTTCAAATCGCCAATCCACAGTAGCACTTCAAATCTCCAATCCACAGTAGCACTTCAAATCTCCAATCCACAGTAGCACTTCAAATCGCCAATCCACAGCGGGCTCGCGTGGTGATAAGAGGCCGCTTCACGAGGCGATTTCCATGTAAACGTACCTTGGTTTTAATTTAGAAATGACATGCCAATGCAAATGAAACCTTACCTGTACGTTAAAAGGACACAATTCTATGTTTGATCGTGCTTAACTACGAAGGAACCAATCAAAAATAAATTTGAGCCTTGTATAAAGTTTCTATGAACAGTCTTATGGGGCCTTCATTATGACAACAGCAATATAACATGAACTCACGGCTGTATCCTGGAGGGGTAGGCAGAGACCAGGGTCTGCCATGATCTTGACAGATCTCTTTCGATTCATGAGCATTCATTAGTCGTTGCATGCACGCACGTCGGTACGCTTTTTATCTTGCCCTTTGGTTTCACTTCTCTTTTTATTTATTTATTTTCTACTAGATGACCCCGTGAACTTCGCATCACATTCATTTTTTTCGTTCTCCCCGTTTTAAGCTTCCCTGGACTGCCACAAATATAAAAAAAGAAAAATTTGCCAAATCGGCCCAGCCGTTCTCGACTTTTAGAGAGGCAAACGAACAGCAATTGATATATATATATAATATCGATTTACGCTGAAGCAACTCCTTAAGACTACACTATCTCTGCGAGAGAAGGTCTGTAGACATTGTGACGTCACTTAAACACTAACAATCTTATTTATAAAAAAAGATTCAACTAGATTCAATTTGATTCGATTCGTTATTCTTTTTTAGAAGTTTACAACAACAACGCGTCTCTGACACAACCACAGACTATGTAAGTATGAATTAAATGTGTACTATGACATTAAAAAAAACAACAGCGTTTTAGCTCGAACTTTTTATAAATTAGAAAAAGTTAAAACGCTCTACGAGACTCTAAGAGAGGCATTACTTCATTTTTTTTATAAATAAGACGGTTAACCTATCTAAGGGCGGGGGGTTGCCACGAAAAACTCACTCGATCTTAGGAAGGACTTTTCCCTTAATTTCTCCTAACAAGGGTATCAAATCGGCTTTCCGAGCTTGTTCATAGCCCAGCGGTCCAAACGTTTGTACCAGCATATTGCTACTGCAAAGGAATATTGTGATACCTGAAACAAAATAACTTAAACGTATTTTTTATTTCAACTTAGCTGTCGGTAACTAACAGTCGGTGCCCAAAATGTAATGCATCTCGGTACAGCCTCGAAATTATTATTGTACCTACTATGACGTCGGGTTTTATTTTTTTTATTTCATATTTTTTGAAGTCTCAATTTTATTTATTTTATTTGGTGTACAAAACAGATCACAACCATTACACGATATAAAAGTAATAATATGACATTAGTACTAAGTTGTGGTCTAAAGCATGCACACACAACATTGCCACATGTGAATTTGAGTATCTGAATAAAGTAAATTTTACTGTTTTTAAATTTAATGTGGTGATTTTAGAATCGACTACCGAGTGGTCCATAGTGCTTTAAACCGACAGTTGTGGTTTTTTTCGTTATAATCGGGTTTTCCAGGTAAAGATATGTACTTTTACAAATTTACTCATCACAAATAAAGATAACGTACACCATTCATATATAACATATCGGCAAGTGCAGCGACAGAGGACCTCGTCCAAGTGGCAGGCAGACGTTGGATGCAAGCCGCTTCCAACCGGTCTCTTTGGAAATCCATGGAGAAGGCCTATGTCCAGCAGTGGACTTCTTGTGGCTGAATAATGATGATGATGATACCATTCATAATACTAGTAGTTAGTACTTGATGACCACTCTACTTGAAAGTGATTCTGTGTGATTGCTTATTAAAAACTTCAATCAATCAGCCTTAACTCATTCACCAGCCCCAACCCATTCACTACTGGACTCCCTCAAGGCTCGCTACCTTCTTCTATCCACGGCCATCCCGATCCGAGCAATCCGCCTTAGATAGTTAGTCCAGCGGGCTGGTGGGCGTCTTACAGTGCATTTGCCAGTTTTGGTCTCCACTTGAGAACCCATCGACTATCGGTTCTACAGCGGATGTGGCCAGCCCACTGCCACGTCGACTTGCAAGTTCACCTTCGTTCTTTGGAAAATTGTCTCATATCTGATACGATCAGTGTCTGACTGACGGTAGAACTAGTCTGAAAGGTCTGAAACGGTCTATGTTCGTATTTCTCATTGATGGATCGCATCAGATATGAGACAATATGTGATATAAGGCTGGTTAGTTTCATTACAGATAGGCACGGTTAGCCAGAGGTCGCGGGTTCAAGTCACGGCATGGGTGGAATTTTTTGCCTCTAAATATTTTTTTAAGATAGTTCGAACCTTGCAGAATTTAAAACTTACCGCCCACAATATTTCTTAGAAGCATGACGTCTGCGATTGGTCATTTTCAGCAATGTCTTAGCTATGTTTAATCAATCGTGTAATTGTAATCAAATCAATTTTCAACGGTCATACTAAGTGTAATCAAAATGAATGCCAGTAGATAGCAGAGTTGTCTGATTGTTTATCAAAGATTGTCTTTGTATAGACAGATTTAACGAGTATATTTATTTACAACAAAACGTAAATGCAACAACACTTAAGAAAAACAAAGTTAAAAACCGGCCAAGTGCGAGTCGGACTCGCGCACGAAGGGTTCCGTACCATCTATACAATATTTAAATATTTCAAGCGTCTACCTGTTGCCGTTATTAAAATCGAGCAAAAAATGCCAAAAAATCAAGTTTGTTGTATGGGAGCCCCTTTAAATATTTATTTTATTCTGTTTTTATTAATTTTGTTATAGCGGCAAAAGAAATACATCATTGTAAAAATTTTAACTGTCTAACTATGACGGTTCATGAGATACAGCCTAGCGACAGACAGACGGACGGACGGGGAAGCGGAGTCTTAGTAATAGGGTAACTTACCATTTGGGTACGGAACTCTAAAACGGACAAAGTCAAATTACTTTTTACTTTAAGCTTTTTTTACTGGTCTCGTGTTTTATTATTTGTAAGATTTTATGTGTGTTGTGCGTGTTGTTGTATCTGAATAAACGTTTTCCAATTTCAATTTCAAATGACCAACTTGTCACCTAATTAATATTACTTTTAGTAAATTTTTTTGTCTATAATTATGTCTTATTTTTTATGTGTGCTAACTACTTGTAATGCTTTGGTTTAATTTTACTCTTATGTTGAAATATTTATGTAAACAAAATTAATAAATAAATAAAAATGTCACAATACATGTCTTACCTCTTAAGTGGGCAAATTTTAGGTCTAACGCATCAATCAAACCATTCTGTAGAATACCAATAGAGGACAGTGCTCAAGTAGAGCCCTGCTCAAGCTCAAGTAATAATCCTGGATTTCGCCCCTCACCGATTATACTTTCATAAGTTTTAACAGGTTGTTAGGTATTGCCACACAAAAGCCAGTCAATCTCAAAAGATTTAGAGATTATTACTACAAAATTCTTATTTAAAAGGTACAGCGTTGCATTTTACTACATGGAAATCGTACCATAAAAGGGGTCTTCATTTGCATCAAATGGGGTAGTTCTGATTTTTTTATATGTTGTATGTGATGAGGTGGTAATGACAAATATGATTTTTCGACCTCGAAAGCCTTCCGGAACATTGTAAAATTCATGAAAAACCATTAAATTTTTGATCATTTTTCAGTTTTTGCCATTTTTTACCACCAAGGACCTGTTTTACGGTAAAAGTCACTAAGAATTCTTTTAAAGTAGACTAAATTTGCAACAAAATGAGAATAGTTGGGTCTCGATAAACTGAATAGTTTCAAAGATACAGCTGTTCAATGTTTGCAAAATTTCTTAAATAATACAATTTAGAGTTTAGCGTGTCTGTCAAAAATATTTTTCTACTAAAGGTGTGCTTTTTATTACTTTTATATATAGTATAGGGTATAGGGTATATAATTATTTATAATAACAAAAAAAGAACCAGGTTCAGATGTGGCTTGGAAATAAGAAGAACCCACTCGATTGGGGCTGGATGCGAAGCACTAGAGGCCTCATTCCTCAACTGATGACGAAACCACCAGCTCCTCAACCCCTGCTAAACATGATTTCCTGCAACTGCAAAAAAGGTTGTACCAGCAGCTGTGTTTGCAGAAAAGCAGGACTCAAATGCTCGACTGTTTGCAACCACTGCAGCGGCCAATCTTGTGATAACAAACCAGACCTGATGTGTGATGACATTGACGAACCTACCATTGATGACCCACCATCAGATAACGATTTCGACCTGCCTGAGCTGGTCGATGACAAAATGCTACCGAAGCAAGCTCCCAAAAGGTGTACTGTCGATTTAGAGGATCAGCCTGGTCCATCAAAGATGTACAAGAAAAACTAATAATAAAATTCCTATGACGACCTCAACTTCAACCGCCACATGCAAAAATAATATGTATAACACAGTCTTTAAATTTTTATACTTTAATTATTTCTTTTTATAATCTATAATGCTTATTTTATAAATCGTATTTAATTTTGTTTACTCACCTCAGCAACTTTGAACAAGGGAACTATCAGATCATAATAGACCAAATTGGTCTCGTTTTGTTGAAAAATTTGTCTTCTTTAATAACGTATATGAATTTATGCCGTGAAATAGATCAATAATTGACCACATTGACGAGAACTTGTAAGAACTCGAAAAAAATTTTTTTTTGTAAATTTTGCAAACATTGAACAGCTGTATCTTTGAAACTATTCAGTTTATCGAGACCCAACTATTCTCATTTTGTTGCGAATTTAGGCTTCTTTAAAATAATTTTTAATGACTTCTACCGTAAAACAGGTCCTTGGTGGTAAAAAATGGCAAAAACTGAAAAATGATCAAAAATTTAATGGTTTTTCATGAATTTTACAATGTTCCGGTAGGCTTTCGAGGTCGAAAAATTATATTTGTCATTACCACCTCATTACATACAACATATAAAAAAATCAGAACTACCCCATTTGATGCAAACCAAAATGTACCAATTCCATGGATTATTAAGATCATCAGTGAAAAGGTTGGGGATACATTTCAAATTATAGGAATTATAGCGCAATGGCGGAGGAAAGCCGAATGCTTCCCTTATAAGGACCCAAGCTGAACGTGGCTTGACCCTCTTAATAAAATATATAATTGATGAAATTTCCCTTAGAAATTCCTTTTTTAGGGTTCTATGCCCAAAGGGAGCCATCGGGATCTGTCTGACTTATAAAGTGTTTGATAAATCATGCTTAAAACTTTATGTGTCTGACAACGACGTTTGCTGAAGGTTGCAACATTAGAAGAGCGCGTAAAGCGCGAATTCAATATAATACTAGCCACGATATTACGAAAAATAAAACACAGAGAAAAAAATTTTAAAACATAATCCGCGCGGCCTGATTCTCATCATCATCATTCAGCCACAAGAAATCCACTGCTGGACACAGGCCTCCTCCATGGATTTCCAAAAAGACCGGTAAAAATTATAAAAATCTCTACTCTCTTTACTCTATCGTAAAACGGTCTTTGCATTGCACTGCATTGCATTGCATTACATTACATTCAATTACATTAGGTACGCTCCATTACGTTACGTTATGTTACATTACAGTACATTAGGCTCGTGCCTACATATTGAAACTCGTTGAGCTTATCCTTCTTTCTCTCGCCCATAATTAATGTTTCTTACATTTGACAGCTGCCTTAATGTACAGTAAACTGTTCTCTATCTATCTCTCTTTCTATTCTTTGGTTTACCCACGTGTTTATTTTATGTTTCTGTGCCAATTTGAATAAATGTCTTCTTTCTTTGTTTCTTTAATAATATAAGAGGCCATGTTAAAAGATAAATAAACCTGATATATATTTTTGTCTAATACTATTGCTTTTCATAATGTGACCTGTCGAAAAGTCATTCTAGTCACGTGGTACAAAAACGCGCCATACAAATCGGACTCAAACTATGACGTCACAACTTGAACGTAATACCTTATCATTTATTTATTTGTGTACTTATGTATTTATTAATATTCGAGTTATCTCTTAAAATAATGTTTTAAGCGCACCCGTTTTAGACAACCTTTAGAATTCGACGAGAAAATGAATGTAATATTATGTTTATTATTATTAGAGTAACCTGATTTGTCGCATTTGTTGTAACCCCGAAAATCCCGAAATACATGTCATATTTTTATGGTTTAAAAAAATCTTGAGTTTTTCTATGTCTTCTGTGGTATAAAAGAATTGCCACTTCAATCTAAGTTTGATGCAAGTGCCCCATTGAGGACCCCTAAAGTGGAGACCCCGTGCAGAACAGAAGCGCCTAAGAAAATACTGCAAGAATAATGGATTATGGGCGTGGAGGCACGGTAAACATTTTTCTCTCTAACAAAAGCGCCTTATTTTCCTTCTTTGGTCATATTTAAAGTGAAACAACTTGACTTGACCGAGTTGAACTACTCATAGTATTGTCCACCGGAGAATGTTGCAAATGGAAAATTAATTCCTTTTGTGTTTCAAGATTGCTCTAGGGATATTGAACAGCCGAAAGCGCATCAAACTTACCAGCTGTACGCTCTATTCAGTTACGTTACGCGCGACTTCGCAACTACAGTGTTCGTGCTGTCGACTGTACGGAATTGAGAGGGCCGTCCTGAAAACATTTTTTTTTTGAGCCAATTAGTCTTTTATTCCTTTCTTAATGTTCATTATTGACGGTTAAGTCTACTTTTAAGGAACCGGTTGATATTTTACAGAACATGTGTTACTAGTTATTGATAACGACTTTATTCGCGTTGAAATTTTGATGTATACACAGTGTATATTATTCGGGGTAAAAAAGTTGCAGACTCTATAATCTATCTCTGTAACATATGACATTTAGATCCGTTAAGATTTTCTGGAATGATTTTGTTACAATCTATTCGTCCATCCAATGTTGTGGTGGAACAAATAAACAAACATTTTTTTTTTACATAGATACTTAGTCGTTTTTAGGGTTCCGTACCTCAAAAGGAAAAAACGGAACCCTTATAGGATCACTTTGTTGTCCGTCTGTCCGTCCGTCCGTCCGTCTGTCAAGACCCTTTTTCTCAGGAACGCGTGGAGGTATGAAGCTGAAATTTATATCAATTACTCAGGTCTACTGTCCCTTAAAGCTGTGAAAAAATCAAACTTCTAAGCCAACGCAATCAAAAGATACAGCCGTTTATGCCGCAAATAAAAAAAAAATAAAAAAAAAAAAAAATAAAGAAAAAAATAACCAAGTGAAACTGGATGCGGGCAATTATCAGTTGTTCCAACTGCCTGCCCGTCTACAAATAATAATAATAATAATAATAATAATAAATTTTCGACACTTGCAAGGGAATCAAAACCTACAGGGTGCTTCCCGTAAACTCAGAATCTTGAAATTTGGTACGAAGCAACGTCTTATAGTATAGATAAAGGAAAAATTACGAAAACCATAAATTTTTAGTTACATCACATAATATATTTTTTTTTAATAATTTTAAACTTACTACCCATTTCCTCATAAACGCGTAGAGGTATTAAATTGAAATTCAAATGAACGAACTTTGTAAACCTTGCAGGTTTGTACGGAACCCTCGGTGCGCGAGTCCGACTCGCACTTGGCCGGTTTTTTCGTTAGAGACATACTTTTAAGGAAGTGTCAATTAGCACTACATCACAGTTAACTAGCTCTAAATTACAGTTAAATTATAGTTTCCTTGTGCCTGGGACGGTTAAAACAACTGCCAAGTGCCAAGGCTACAGAATAGTAGATTGTGTCTCAAGGGAGCAAAATGATATATTTACGGCGAGGGCGGTATATAGATGATGATCTGTACGCGCACCGATGTCTCGGTACGCTCGGGATTCTATTGTAGAATCTTTCGCTTCACTCAGGATTCAAGTGTTTACGCCCAAGACGGAAATAATTTTGCTACCGAGTGACACATACTGCTTTTCACACCTGCTATAAGGAAAATTTTAATCAAACACAATTAAGATATCGAAAGAAGTTTATGATCGATTGCAACAAAATAAAAATCGAATTGGAATTACATTTTGTGAAAATCTGCACACGGATCATGCTGAGGGCAATAAAAAAAAAACTAGAATATCAGGGAAGAAAAGTACAACTTTGATTCCTCATTTGAGGGAATCAAGGGATCTTTTCTGAATAGCAGGTGTGAAAAGGAATTACCTACAGCCCTTAGGCGCCACTGATCTTGTGTCTGGCTCGGAAATGGCGCGGTCATCATTCTATTTCATTCAAATACCGTACCAAACACACACACACAAACACACAGTATTTGAACAAACTCGATGGCCTTTCGTCGGACGTGCTACCGCACGCTATTTCGGCGCCCGTGCCCGATTGCAGTCAGTTCCAGGTCAGTTCGCAATCAGTTCCTTCGCTGCACGCCTTTTAATAGTCATGAAAGAATGAATGAATGAACGAATAAACGAATGAACGAATGAATGGATGAATGAACAAATGAATGAATGAATGAATGACTGAATGAATGAATGAATGAATGAATGAATGAATGAATGAATGAATGAATGAATGAATGAATGAATGAATGAATGAATGAATGAATTAATGAATGAACGAATGAACGAACGGACGAACGAACGAACGAACGAACGAACGAACAAACGAACGAACAACGAATGAATGAATGAATGAATGAATGAATGAATGAATTATTTATTTATTGCCACAAACAAACATGCTTGCATACAATAATAGAAAAATAAACGAGTGTGCGTGTGTCAATGATATGACATAGCCGTGCCATACTGGCGCCATGTCCGCGCCAGGTCCGTGCCATACCAGATCAGTGGGCTCCGCGCCTTACGCCGAATTTTAAGAACCGAGCTTCTTTCTAAGCCGCTTAAAGACGTATTTAGTACAAGAAAACGTTCCCTCCCTTTTTTCCGAAAAAAAAAACTTGAATTTGCGCTGAACATAATCACATCCATTTGTCACAGAGATTTGAAGGAAATTATCGACATTAAAGGCTTCATAAAAAGGGGCTGTTAAAGTTCTTTAGAAAAGAAAAACTTGATGAAGTATAACCGGGAATTTGGAGCGGAAAGTCAGGGCTTACAACCTGCTACCATCTCAAGTAACAATTATTATTATAGGTAATGTTAACTCAGTTAATCAGGGATTGTAGGATCAATCGCAGTCCCCACACTAGGTCAAGCCTATATCGCGCGGCCCTGTGATAGTTTACAAGGTGAGATTTAGGTAGGAAAGACAGAGATTTCTTATGCTATTTTACTCTACATCATAAGCAGCCTATATACGTCAATACGTCCCACTGTAGGGCACAGGCCTTCTCTCAGAGAGAGAGTATGGGCTTAATCACCACGCGTGCCCACCGTGGATTGGCGACTTCAAGCGCTGAGGTATGTAAATAGCTCAGACACCCAGGTTTCCTCACGATGTTTTCCTTCACAGTTAGCGAGTGGTATTGCTACTACAACTTCACAAATGTACATAACTTAGAAAGAAAAGTCATAGGTATATGGCCGCACTGGGAATCGAACCTGGGTCTCCCGCTTCCGAGTCCAATGTTCTACCCACTAGGCTACTACCGCTTCATAAATAAGTACTATTTATAGATATACATATTATGCTTACATAAATATTATAGGGAGATGTACATACATGGATATTTGTTATAATTGTATATATAATTATTATTTTAATATTTATAGCAAATGTTCCGTTTCCCTATAAGATAGTGTCGATAGCAATATTTTTTAAATAATTAGTTTTGTTTGAAAAACAGTAACATTTATTATGTTACAGGACTTAACGATTTTGTTATAAATAAATGTAAGGATGCATGAACTCAAGGGAGAGTTGTGCAAATATTGTTCGCTTTTGTGGCGCGGGCGTTCTGAAGACAAGATCGTAGCAAGTGGTAAACTCTGGTATCAACTTCCCCTTTCGGGATACAGGCGTGACTTTAAGTAATGCACTAAAACAGCACACAATGAACGCCCAACTGTCAGTGTATCAACATTGCTTTCATAGCGAAAGTTGTATGTCATGATGAGTGGAATGACTCCTCAACGCCAGACATTTTTGTAAGACGCTGCACAAATACAGGATAGAATAGATAGAACGATCTTACGAGTGCTTAAGAAAAACTTCGAGAGGAAAGCCGAGTGCTTGAAATTTGGAGGGTGACGTTCAGTAAATAAAAAATATACCTAGAATGTTATATTCTTTTTGTTGCACTAATCCGTGCTGAGGACAATTTAAAAAACCTATTTAGAGGCTAAAAATTCCACCCATGCCGGAACTTGAACCCGCGACCAATTATTATTATTTTGAAAACGGGATTTCCTAAAAAGAATCGGCTTGTGTACATCTAAGAAAATCCCTAACTCGTGTACTATAATTAACCATATTCAAAATACAATCCGCTCATGTCAGCACAATTTACTTTTAGCACGTGACCCACGTACGGGTCACGTGCTCAAACCACATACAACACTGCTACTATCTACCGAACTGAAAGACGATTCATGTCAAAAACAAATGGGCGCAAAATCATTTGTTTGTGAGATTTCACTATCCTGAATTAGCTCAATCTTGCTCCGATGCAAATCTACAACGTATTGTCAAAATAACGAAAAACATAATCCAGTGCTTCAGGATTTTAAAAAAATGTTACCAATTTCAAGAAATAGCTGAAGAACTAGAACTATTTTGAAGTTTTGCTTATTTACAAATAGAAGTTCTAACTATCGTTTTTGGTACTTTCTTCACTATTTTAAAGCAGGGTGTTGAAGCTGTTACTGTTATTTTGTGGTTGAATGTAAATTTAATATAGGGGGTTTTATTGCATGCATAATAGTTCTCTCACAGTGCGAATAATCATTACTTATGTCCGAGCCTATATTCTGTGATAGGTATCTTGAATTAATAAATTTATTTGACTGATGTTTTTCAACGGCTTGTCTACATCTAAGAAACTCCCTAACTCCTGTGCTATAATTAGCCATGTTGAAAATACAATCCGCTCATGTCAGCACAATTTACCCTAAAGCCCTGGCGCCACGTTTTTATTATAAATCGTCGATATCTCATTCCATCATCGATCAGGCGCATTCTCCGTTCAATGAATTGAGATAAATTCAGGCGGCCCCATTCAGAAGGGCTGAAGGGTGTCACCTTAACTTGGGGAGTAAATTGAGCTGATTGATAACGAGCTCTGAACGACGGCTCGAATTTGATTTGGGATTAGATATTAAAAGGCGGATAAAATATTTCCTGATTGTCGAGATTGTTTGGTGCTTAGAGAAAGAAAGAAGAGTGCATTGTTGGAAAAAAAAAAACAAAAACCAAATGGAATAAACATAATACTACACTGGAACTGTCAGCATCACTCCTACTAAAATTAACTAGTACAGTCTAAGGCTTATCTTAAACTTAGTAGAAAGAATCGAATATTATCTAATTGTTTATTAGTTTCCTTTCATGCGTTTTTTTTTACTGGCAGCTTAGAATTTGCGTATGAAGTTTAGAAGAAAATTTAATTGTTTTTTTTTTCTTTTAATTGCATTTCGTAGATTCATACTAAACAGCCAGCAATATGCTTGAGAAATAAGGTAGAGCGGTGGATTATTTTACCTTTTTCAAGCGAAGAGCTTTGGTAAAAGAAAATATCGGTTTCCTTTCTTCATTCTTAAGTATGTGTGTAGCTATTCCGTCTTCTGAATAAATTATTCACATACCGAAAGATAAGAAAGACAAGTTAATATTTATCCAATCTGCGAAACTATAGTTGATTTACTTACAGCAAGAAGAGTTGACCTAGCAGTACTCCTCACAATTGTGGTGTTTTAAAATGAAAACCGAAATCGTTTTCATTTTAAAACAAAGCCTTTTTTTCGCGAGTATTCTTTGAGGCCACTAAAACTCTGTGGTTGCTTAATCCGTCAGCTGAATAAGAATTATTTTCTCTTTCAGATACTTCCTTTTATTCGAAAAAAAAACAGCTAAACTCGCTCAAGAAACGGTTGTAGTAGCGGAGTAGCAGTGAAACGGAGAATATAATAAAACAAATTCCCTCCCAGACAGCTTGCACACAATTTGTAAGAATTAAAAGCGTATCTAGATGGCTTGTTCCATTCGGGACACTTTAATCGACGGCCCCTACGCAAATCATCGTAACAGTAAAAGTGCAACTTTACGAGAGAGCGATTTTAAATTAAATCTTGTCAAGAAAGTGAATATTTGTTAAGAAATCTTTATAATATCAATTAGAGAGCTACTTAAGACATACCGAAAATTTGCACTTATAATTGCAATAAGTATATAGCGTTGAATCTATCCATAGTACTTTTCGAGATATTTTTAATGTATGTGCCCAATCGAACGACCAGACCTGCTTACTGCTTTCCCGATGTTCAAGGTTTACTGGAAAAAAACTCTTAAGATAAGCTTGTCTTTGCATGTTATTTATTTTGTGTCCTGATATATTTTTCATGTAGATTGCCTCGTTGGTCTAGCGGTATCACATCTGATTACCACGGTTCGATTCCCACTGGGGGCCGCCGTACCTGTATACCTACACATGGCCTAAGTCTGGGTATATTTCCATGATCTCCTGGTTTAATTACTAAGCCACAGGGTATTTATTTATACATTGATACTTTTATTGCACTTAAAAAAATCGTACAATGCGGCGTCAACCGCAGCAGGTAAAAGAAAGAGTATCCTAGTTTGGGACATGTGTTTATGTTATATGGAAGTTATTGTTATTGGATGCAAGAAAGTATAATGACGATAATATCAATAATCGGTTTCTTATCACTAAAACGTTCATTTAGTCGAATTACGACGCCTTCTTTGCTTTGTTATTGTTTTCATTTAAAAAAGCAGTTCCTTTTATATTAATTTTATTTGTTTTAAAGTACTTGGTGTTGGGCACAAATAAACGTTTTCATTTCCCATTTTCATTTTCATAAGCCTTCTCATAGAAACTTCTTAAAAAACTCTAATTTCGTAATTCCAAACACGGTCACGGTCGTAGAAGGTGACTACGGAAATCAATTACCAGGAGACGGGCAGCAGCATCTTCCTGAGATTCCAACCGCATACTGCGATCGCCAACCCGCCTGCCGAGCGTGGCGATTATGGCAAAACCCGTCATAGTTATGGAAACCATGAGAGAGGCCTGTATCCTGCAGTGGGCGTTTGGTGGCTGATGATGAAACACGGCCATTGTGGCGCCGGATTGAGAATTGCCGTGTGGCGCCGGATTAAGAATAGCGTCACTCCATTTCCTTCCGTGGATGTCGTAGAAGGCGACTAAGGAAATACATTACCAGGAGACGGGCAGCAGCGTCTTCCTGAGCTTCCAACCGCATAGTGGCATCGCCAACCCGCCTGCCAAGCGTGGCGATTATGGCAAAACTCTTGGTTAAAAACCATGAGGGAGGCCTATGTCCTGCAGTGGGCGTCAAATGGCTGATGATGATGAAACACGGCCAAACCTCTATTTGTGTCTTCTGAACATATTGATAATGTTGCATCGCATTCCGGTACGTCGTTTGAAAGTTAAACTACATTTGTATGGGAACCACTTAATATACTTTATTGCACACGAAACATTAAACAGGATATCACATAAGAAATAGTATGTACAAAGGCGAGCTTATCACGTCGCGAGGTCTAGGAAGAATCTAACTAACCTGCTTCCAAACTCTTATTAGAGTATTATTGGCCAATACGTGAGGTCTAACAGGCCAAAACCCGGCTAGAAGACTGGATTTTCATTCTCGGAACAGACGCGGCGCTACATAATACTTCTTGTTGCAGTATCTGGGTGTAATCTGTGATTAATTGTTACTAATGCTCAGTTTGTGCCATTTTCTCCTTCTGAGCGTAAGTGAGATTTTTCGCATGAAGTTGAATAAAAAGTGTCGTGCGCTGGGAACTGACAAGCGTGCTCTAAGAATTATGAATGTGTATGAAGTGAAGTGAGCGGTAGCAGCCTAGTGGGTAGATTAGGTTCGATTCCCAGTGCGAGCATGTACCTATGACTTTGTTGTCCCCCAGTTTCTCGTACACTAACACGCTGTTAATCTACTGTTAACAGCTGTCAATTGGTCAAAGTCCATACAAAAAAAACCACTGACAGCTGTTAACCGTAGATTAACAGCTTGTTAGTGTACGAGAAATGTTATGTACATTTGTGAAGTTATAGTAGCAATACTACTCGCTAACGGTGAAGGAAAACATCGTTAGGAAACATGAGTGTCTGGGCTATCACATTCCTCAGCGTTTGAAATCGCCAATGAATGAATGAAAATATTTATTTCAGATCTGGGTCCATATTTGACAATAATAACAGCAATAATAATAAAAATGCAGAATTAATTAATATAAAATATAATACAATAATTATAAAATCAGTGAAAAATTAATCTAAAATTAAAATTGTATTGATTAAAATAAATATATATATGTGTATGTACAAGGCATGGTTTGGGACATGACCACGCGTTCCTACCGCGGTAGGAACGCGTGGTGATTAAGCTCACACTCTCTCTCTGGGAGAAATTCTGTGCCTTACAGTGGGACGTACCTATATAGGCTGCGTATGAGTGCGTATAAGTGAAGTGTGGCGGAATAAAAGCTACATTATTGTTATTATTTCCTTTTTTATGTACAATAAAGTATTCTCTATTTGTCTATGTATATTCACTTTAGAGATTCTACAACTTGTTATTAAAATAACGCAAATCTAAATTCGTTTCTCCAGTACTTACCTAGAGTTTAAAACTTTTATTTAAGGAAAGTGGTTTAGTTATTTAAGTTACTGATAAAACAGTTTTAAGGTTTTGCGCCATTTCAATAAGACTTTGTATAATTCAGAAGTAAGGTTTGCTTTATGTCACTGTTCAAGCCATTTTATCTTATCTGTCAATCCACTATCTATATATGTATATATATATATATATATATATATATATATGTAGGTATATATAGATAGTGGATACCACGGTATATATATATGTCCGTTCTTCTTCAAAAGTAAGCTTGAAAATGAAAAACAGACCACTATTGTATATGTCAGTATTTTCCAAAAAATGTTATAACATTTTTCTGTAAAAGACAACGTCGGTGGCTCTACGACGCTTCATAATGTATGTAGTGAGCCACATCACAAATGTCATGTTTCATATTTTCTTTCCTTTTTTCTTTATTTATGTGTTAGCCAGCCAGTAATAGAAGCATGGAGTTTTTGGCGGCATTCCAGCCAGGCTCAAGTAAAAACGAAGACGCGGGGTGTACTTTGCGGCACACTTTCGCCAAGTTTTCGACTTATGGCAGGCGACCTTATTCTGGGTAGTAAGTATAATGCCCGACAAATAACTTGAGCAAATGACTTTGACTTCGTATGGACGGATTTTGGGTCTTAAAGAGTGGAGGGGGATTTGATTTAGCATTCTTTGGACTATAGTTTACTATATAAAATAAGAGTTACCTAGGTCTAAAATACGAAATTCATCTACGAATTGCAAATTTAATACGTCAATCGTGAATAGGTCACTTAGATTTTTTATTTTATGACCACTGTAGTGAAATGAGTTTTTTTGAGAAATACATACACAGAACATAACATAAACTCACGCCTGTATCCCAGAAGGGTGGGCAGAGACCAGGGACTGCCACTTGACACGATCCTGAGAGATGACTTTCGCAATATATATCTTTTGATACATCAGGGTTTTCGTAATTTCATTGGGTTCTGGCAATTGATAATAGCATTCTTGTATGTCTGCGTCGTTGTTCTAGCCGTTAAGGCGCTTAGTTACCAAAACAGAGGTCTTGGGTTCGATTCCCACTGGGGGCCGCCGTACATTTGTATAAATGGCGTCAGTTTGGGTGTACTTTCATGTTTGTGACGTCCTTGCCTGGTCACCATAACACAGGGTATCCTAGTTTGGAACCAGGTCAAGTGATTGTATTCTGTGGAAGTTATTATTATTATTATGTACGATTCACTAAAATTATCTATTTATAACACGGTCACATTAACTAGAGACTTGACGTTGATACAATAATGTCCAAAACAAATACCAAAATGATAGAAAACTAAGCAAATTATCGACACACGTATTGGTTACAAAGATACTGACCATACTATCGATAATTTGCTTAGTTTTCTGTCATTTTGGTATTTGTTTTGGACATTATTGTATCAACGTCAAGTCTCTAGTTAATGTGACCGTGTTGTATTTAATAAGACTTGCATTGTTCAATACGAAACACGCGTTTAGATGTTTATTGAGAGCGGGATTGATAACTAATACAATAATTAAAATCTATAAAATTTATATGTCCGCCATTTTCAGTTGAATTCTAATGACAGAGAATGACGTCACTTTTAAGAACACGCGAGTAACCGTAGTAAACAAACGGTCGGTTCTCTGTGGGTTTATTTACGATTGAATCTTTAATTAATCTTTTTTGTTTGCAATTTATCTTAAACCCTGAGTGAAAAAGCCCGGATCATGGAACTAGGGCTTACTAAGGCAACCAGTGCTAATTTTGAGCCCAAAATTGATGTGTTGATGTTGGAAGAATTTTTAGCATTAACCCTTTACCGGGCAGTACCATTGCCCGGTAAAGGGTTAATGCTCCCACCATAAATTTAACCTTATCACTTTGAAACAAAGTCCAAAACCAATAAAAAATGTATACTTTTATAGCTAAAATAGTATACTTAATGTATACTATTTTAGCTCAAGTGTAGACTTTAGTTCAGCAGTAATTATATTAATAACTAGCTGTGCCCGCGACTCCGTTCGCGTACATTTCGATTTTTACGAAGCAGCATTTGTATGGGGGCCACGTCTTATCATAACTGGAGCTAGAATTTAAATAACCTATCCTGTGTCCCAGATGTCTATATGTTTTTATACCAAATTTCATCAAATTCGGATAATAGGTTTAAGAGTTATGGAGGAACATACATACATACATACACACATACAGAAAAAAATTCTAAAAATCGTGAAATTAGTTTCAGTATCATATATTGAGCCTATAAACACAATATCTCTGAAAACAAACTAACTTACTCCATGACCGACCCTTACAGATTTATTATTAGTATATATATACAATATAATATACATATTAGTATATAGATAGATAATACCATATATTTATAAATGTAAGAGTATAATAGGTAACTATAAAACCGCAATAATTTGAGTAATATATTTCTTTGGTTGACTCTGTGTTAAAATTCTTTTGTGTGTTTTGTGTGCAACAAATAAACTGTTTCTATTCTATTGCAATAAATCAAACTCAATCTAATAGCATGCTAATCTCTAACCTCTCAGGTTGTCTTTGAAATGCACTTTTGTCCCACTGCAGGGCACAGGCCTTCTTTGGGAGATATAGTATGGGCTTAATTGCCACGCGTGCCCACTGCGGATTGGCGATTTCAAACGCTGAGGTTTCTTCACAATGTTTTTCTTCACCGTCAGCGAGTGGTATTATACTAGGTACTATAATTTCACAAACGTACGTAAGTTAGAAAACAAAATCATTGGTACACGCTGGGCTTCGAACCCAGGACCTCCCGAATGAGAAGCCAGAGTTCTACCGCTTTGCTACTACCGCTCTTTAACTTGAAATATTGTTATTTCTACATTAAATTTAGATCTCCAGTTACAAGATATCCAATTTGAGAATTTGCAGTGTAAGCTAAGTAAATACTCACGTCGAAATGATCTTCACAAAAATAAAGTTGAAAATAAAGTACTAGGCAATATCCCTGTTGTATGTCGCCTCCGTGTGTCCGTGTGGCGCCGGATTAAGAATTCCGTGTGGCGCTGGATTAAGAATAGCGTCACTCCATTTCCTTCCGTGGATGTCGTAGAAGGCGACTAAGGAAATCAATTACCAGGAGACGGGCAGCAGCGTCTTCCTGAGAATCCAACCGCATACTGCGATCGCCAACCCGCCTGCCAAGCGTGGCGATTATGGCAAAACCCTTCATGGTTATGAAAACCACGAAGGAGGCCTATGTCCTGCAGTGGGCGTCAAATGGCTGATGATGATGTCGCCTTGCCTCGGAAGCAAGGCGATATACAACTCTCTCCCTGAGAGACGGCCTGTGCCTTACAGTGGGATGTAGATGTATAGGCTGCTTATGTAGGTCGCCTTGGAAGATTAAGCCACTTGTCTCGTATTTTTCTCCTTTGGTACGAACACAAATAACTTATTTGGGGTTTGTATTTGTGTTCCCAACTTCCCACACTGCCGGACCGCCACACCACCTGTGCACTTTCGAATTCATCGTCACAATCGCAAATTATGAAATGGTTCAATATTCGTATACAAAACCAGTTAAGTAGCTTTGCTGTGACGGCTATTTAACCGTGACGTCACTTGCAATGGCGAACGTTTCGGTGGGAATTTTAAGTCTAAAAACTAAAATGTCTTTTTTGCTGCGAAACCTTAACTGTGACCAAAAATATGAAATTGATTTGTAAATAATTTACGTTTTGGAACATTACAGGTAAGTTTTTGAAAAATTTGTCATCATGCCTATTTAACGTTTTACCGTTTTGCGAAAAGCGCTTCGTGCGTTATAAGACGTTACGATTATCCACGTGAATAAAATTACTTTTCAATTTAGCTTGACTAAAAGACTTCACTGTCCGTCTGTCCGCCTGTCTGTCTGTCTGTCTGTCTGTCACGAGGCTGTATCTCATGAACCGTAATAGCTAAGCAGTTTGAAATTTTTACAGATAATGTATTTCTGTTGGCGCTATAACAACAAATACTAAAAACAGAATAAAATGAATATTTAGGGGGGCTCCCACATAAAAAACGTATTTTTTTGCCGTTTTATGCTCGATATTTATAACATCAGCAGGTAGACGCTTGAAACATTCACAGAATATTTAGTTCTACTTACAGAGATTGGTCTTATTGTTTGCCGTTTTTCTCGATCTTTTTGTCTAAAGTTGTATAGATAGTGGTACGGAACCCTTCGTGCACGAGTCCGTCGTACTTGGCCGGTTATTACTATTCCAAATATCACACAAGTGAAGCAAACATAGGCAAATCCACCTATTGTAATATTTAATAGTTTGATGCAGATGTGATGCAACAGAGCTGCCGCAACTTTTAAATATTGAAAATGTTCTGTTGTTTCCGATTGAAAATGCATCCCTGTCTTGCAAGTTTCACTTGATTATCAACTTTATTTATGGGCACCGCAAAGTGGTTTTTGCACTACAGTACCTGAAAAGCGTGTTTCACTGAGACACGATATTCGGAATCACGGAAATGCCTAACTTTTAATTTAATTACGCTAGTAAGTGGTGTTTGGCTGCATGGTTATTTTATCTGCATTGGATTGCAGTGGCGTAGCAGAACTTAAATTAATCAAATAAGTGGAATGAATATTTGCAATTTGTGTACATTGACATTGACCGTAATATTTCTGCCTTTACGCACTGTCTTCTGTTACGTTACGAGCTACTTCGTGACTGAAATTATGTTATTGTGCTGACCACTCCACCACAGAAACTATGCTATGAGGTGTGATATAAATAATTATGGGCTGTTGAAAGAAAATAAAGCGGGAGGGTCACACGGCCGTTGGTTTAGCGTAAAACTTAAATGCGGTAATTTTTAGTTCAAATTACGCAAAGTGTTACGCGGCACTGGCGCCATCTAGCGGTGCGAATCAAGAGGATATGAGTAATGACTACGTTGTTCTACTCAACTATATATAAATAAATAGCGCACGACACGTAGTTACAGAGTAAGAGCCTACGCCGAGGCGACATATTTTCATTGCATGCTGTTTTCGCAAGTGTCTACTACCGAACTGAACTGTTTCACGTCAAGTATAGTTACCACGGACATTACAGTACAGCAGTAACGGTTAGCTTTTCTGTTCTGATTGAATTTCCTTACTAGGAGAGAAGAACGATGGAACGACGGGAAAAACCCAAAAATGTTGGGTAAAAAGTCTTCGGAAGAAACAAAGCAATACTCATAAACGATATTCTTATCATAACTTTGAGATACAAGTTATAATATGTAGTTTATATAGGTACCTATTTCCCTAGCTACAAGTATAGTTTATTCAGTTTATTCTTGTCGAAATAGATTGGTTTTCGTGGCTTATTTTGTACAGGTACGTAGACGAGTTCTGTATTGCCTCTTTGATCTTCCGAGGTTTGCTGTAAGAAATCTCTTACAGAGATTGGCCTTGGCTTTGTAAATGTTCCTATTTATAAGTGATATTTCCGGTAACTAACGATGGGGTGTTGGAAGAGGTGGCGTCCAACACCCCATCATTAGAAGATGATGTTAGATAAAACCTCATTCAAATTCTCAGAATGGCAACACTATAGGGGTGAGGAGGAGCGCCCACATGGGACGGTAACCATAACGACAGGAAATAACAGACATTGTCCTAAATATCGACAATAGTTACAAATGACATACCTATCATTTTAAAGGTCAATATAGTGCTACAATTATTAATTAATAATATTTACTGATTTCTTGTATTTTTCGTGAATAAGTGTGTTACTAATTCGACCTTCTAAAGTTCGTTTCACATGTGACTGAAAGTAGAATTCTTCATATTATACTTAATATATCTTTTACGTTTCCACAGATAAGAAGTCTGTTTAGTTTTGTTTTTTAACGAGTTCCTGTATCGAGTCATGGTATTACTACAAAATTTAAAGCTCGTAGGATCTGAGTTGATAAAGTAATTCCATGCATGTCGTACTTATGGTTTGGTTCTTTATTTCTCTTTAAACATAATTAAAGCAGCCAAATTCGAAATATTCAGCCCTTACAATATTTCCTAATTTCTCTTTAAAAAAATATAAAAGGCGAACTTATTTTTTTAGGACAATGCCCATTAAACAAAACACACTTACTAAGGCTGTTGTGCGAACGTTGTGTCAAAGTTGTATGAATACTAGTCTAATGATATTGTGTAGTTACACTTAAATTCAATGTGAATCCATCTGGAGTAACGGACCTCAGTATTTCTTTCGCCGGGCCTGTACGTACCTACTAATATTCCACAAAGAGTCAGGATTCTTAATCACAAGTCGTTAAGAAACTTTCCCTTGGTTTTGGTTGGTCTACCGGTAACATATTTGACTACCAGGATAGAGTCGTGGATTCGATGCCCGCTGGATTTGTACAAATCCCAGTTTGGGACCATGTCAGAGATTGTGGGGTTGATTTCCGTTAGGGACCAAGGTGTCAACTTTTGAACAAATGACTCTGATCTAAGTCTAACTTTATTTCCATGGTTGTGATGCCCTTTCTATATCACAGGCTATCCTAGTTTGGGACCAGGAAAACTATAATAATAATAATAACTTCCGCACACCACAATCGCTTGTCCTGGAAGTTTTTTTTTCTATTTTTCCTTGTTCCCAGCCAGGATACTCTGTGCTATTGTAATTAGATAAGGGCATACCAAATGTTGAAAAGTGGAAGCCACCTGAGGCCAGCTGCCTTCTAAGGGACATCTGTTTTGATAGTTAAGAGTGTTAACCGCCAGACCGACGAGGAAGTCAATAGAAATTATTGTGTGGTGTGAAAGTACAACTTCGGACAACATAATTGCAGTATTTTACCCTCCTGAAAAATGTCAATGACAGCGTTCTAGAAACGGAGTACCGCTTTCGAAAGCCGACGGAAAATTAATTATTTAGTAAACCAGCGAAATGGCAAGCATTGGAACTATTAAGCGACATTATCTCAAGTCGACCGTCCAAACAAGCGCTGTTCCGTATACGCCTGATGATTTATAGTCTTATTTTAAAAAACACGAAGCCTTACAATACTCCACAAATGCAGTTTAAATAGACTGACTATCTAAAAATTCAATAAATGTCGGTGATAGGTACAAATCACCAGAAGCACTGGATCTATCTTCAACTCGCGAATCAGAGGATTAAATCATTGTATTTGCTCTCTCAGAATTTTTCAAGCCTGTAGTTACTCTCTAGTATATCTTGTCATCGAGTCAAAACGATAGAATGCTCTCTCTCATTATAACTCACGCTCTGTCGGAGCTACTAAACTCAGGAAAGAGATAGTTAAATCTGTGGTTAGGAGTTGGATCATCTAGAAAGTACTCTGATCCAGTTGAGCTAAATGACAGAGAGGTACAAAGATCTTATAAAACACGATTCCTTAAAACACTCCTCAAAGGTAGTTAAAATAGTCTGTGGTAAAGGGAAATTCGCAACCACACATTATTTAAACTGCCTCTGAGGAGTGTTATAGAAGAATCGTGTTTTTAAAAATTAGACGATTGATCTTTACAATACATACAGGAAAACAAAATGAGAGATGGGCGAGTCGGTCGTAACAAAGATACAATTTGCGATCTTCTGGGAAAATGCACTTAAGCAAAGAATTTAAATGAACGTTATCAGATCAAACCTTCGGGTGCAGAAGGCAAATACTGTGATAGGAACGAGCGCTGACACTGTAAATCTCCCCCGGGCGGCGAACGGCACCGCAATGCGGAAGGGGGCGTATTTCAATAGTTATCTGTGGAATTCTTTCTCTTTTTGGGCAAAAATTGTGTCTGTTTGTGGCTTATTATTTATTATCTACAATTATCTGTTTTCTTTACATCTTCTTGTAGATGCCAGTTGCTACAGTAGAGACAAAATCTTAAATAAGTCAATCTGATAAGTTAATTTAGGCACAAAGTCTTATTGAAGTATCTCTAGGCAACTGTAGATAATTTCTTTTGCTAGAACAAGGAAATATGATATGTGGAAATGTTTGCTTATTTCCCAGCGGCAACGCATAGCGTCTGTCTAATCCAATATATATTGTATAAACAAAATAATGTTTTACCAGTTTCATCAACTCATATCGGTATTTGTGGCTTGTTTGGTTTTGTTCCCTAAATAGACTTTGAGCCTATTTAGCGTCCGTATTTTTAGGGTTCCGTATCCAAAGGGTAAGGAACCCTATTATTAAGACTCCGCTGTCGGTCCGTCCGTCCGTCCGTCTGTCACCAGGCTGTATCTCATGAACCAGGTTAGTTAGACAGTTGAAATTTTCACAGATGATGTATTTTGTTGCCCCTATAACAAAAATACTAAAAACAGGATAACATGAATATTTAAGGGGGGCTCCCATACAACAAACATGATTTATGGCCGTTCTTTGCACAATATTAATAAAGGCAACAAGTAGACGCTTGAAATATTCAAATTTTGTATTGATAATGGCACGGAACCCTTCGTGCGCGAGTCTGACTCGCAATTGGCCGGTTTTTACTAACGATGATATCTTAAATACTACACCTACTTGACCTAATAAATTCGTAAACATATTAGCATCTTGGTTTAGTACCACTAGAACGTTTTTATTTTCACACTAAAATTAATTGTTCACAAAATCTACATAGGTGTTTACGAGACAGTTATTATAGACGCAGGGCCTTTATTATGAAGCTTAAATGTTAATTGTATTCTGTTTTTAGTATTTGTTGTTAGAGCGCCAACAGAAATACATCATCTGTGAAAATGACAGACGGACGGTGGAGTCTTAGTAACAGGGTCCCTTACCCTTCGGGTACGGAACCCTAAATATTATACTTATACTGTCATGTCTTCGTTACAAATTCATAGTTGGCGCTTGGCGTTTTGAAATTGCTCAAGACAAATCATATTTCTTAAGTTAGGGGTACCTGTTCAAAAACAGGAAGTCGGTGAGATCATTTTAACCGCTATACTCAATATTTCGCCAGAAAATTTGGCAGGATCGACTAGCGCGCTAGTCGATCCTGCCAAATTTTCTGGCGAAATATTGAGTAATTTACAGTTTTAAGTGTGAGCTCATCCAAGTGGCAGGAAGACGCTGGATGCAGGCCGCTTCCAACCGGTCTTTTTGGAAATCCATGGAGGAGGCCTATGTCCAGCAGTGGACTTCTTGTGGCTGAATGATGATGATGAAGTGTGAGCTGTGCATATTAGTGTCAGTAAATCTACGGGACACGAGGTAAGTCCTTCAGTATACCTAAAATTGGTTGCGTTTCCCAATTAACAGTAATTCTTGTCCGCCGTTCAAACACCCACCCGATTAAGTTCTAGTTTTCCTCTGTTATTACAGCCTTTAGAAGCGCCCTTTATGATTGGGAAGCGAATCCCCGTAAGAGACTTTATACGTTTCTCTTGGATTGCCTGCTGGCCGTTAATTGCCTATTTTGCCGAGACGCGTCAATCAGAGGATCCTTTTTTTCCAAGTCGTAGCTGAGCGGCTACTCACTCGGCGAGGCGATTTACTAAATTAAATTAATAAAGTGCATTGGACGAAGATCGGTACAATTTCCGTTTCCGCTGGATTATTTTTTCAGTTATATGTTTTTTAATCATTTTAAGTTTCAATTTAGACACCCGCATATTACATAACGGTCCTTTTCATGTGTTACAAAGTACCGGATGAATTCTGTTTATACTATTTCCTTTTCCGGTCTGCCCGCTTGGGCATTTGTAATTTTACTTGAATTGGCTCGATCGTTGGCGTTGTTGCATCGGCTCCTCTTGTGCCTCTAAATCACCTACATAATTTAATCTGCACTATTTCCGTTTCCGTTTCGGTTCATTTAGGATTCAGCATATTTTCGAGTCCATTCAATAATTTTATTAGTTTTGTAAGATTTTTACTCGCATAACTCCGGACTTCGGAAAGATTAAGTGGTATTATTTCCGTTTCCAGTTTCTTCATTCAAGTTAATGTATGGTGACTTTAATTTGTGTTGACCATCCGGTTAGTTTGTCATTATTTATCATTGCTCTTAGGTAAAGAAATTGCGGAGTAGCTTTACTTACTTAGAGCAATTTTGGATTGAATATTCTGTGAATACCCTCGTTTGTATTAATATAATCATAATTCATTTTGCTAAGTTGTCTTTTCTCTCCCACCCAGAACCCAAGGACGACAATACCAAACACACTATGAGCTAAGAAAGATACACTCTATCGTATGTAATACGTAGCGAAATTACCTTGCAGCGTAAACAAAGTTAAAATTCTAATGCAAACATGGTCAATGTCGTTTATTACACCCTCCGGATACCGACTGAGATGGAAATGAAACAAACCAAATGTTCGTACGTTTGATTAAATTATTATCTACCTATCCTTTTCACTGTAGATAACCTTTACATCCATGCACTCTACTGTGACTCAGTAGAAGGATAGGTAATCATTTAATCATCCGTACGAACATTTGGTTTGGTAAAGGTTGATGTGCCATCTACAGTATTATAGTTCGACATTCATGGTATTGAATGTATTTCAGCTGTGTGAATCTGTATGGGAGTTCAACTCACAGTCTTGTTGAGATACAGCAAGCTTAATGGTCCTACTAATATTATAAACGCAAAGTTTATTAAAATTTCTTTATTTTACTTTCACGCTTAATTGACAGAACCAACTCGGATATTTTTTTTGCAAATAGATCTAGAACCAGATTAACACATAGCCTATTTTCTTCCCGAATGTGTAGTTCCTGCAGGATAGCTGTTATATAATAGAATCTGGTTTAATTTTCATGTCTAAACGGCTAGATGGTCTACAGCCGGGTCTCCTGCTCGTGTTTTATCATGAAACATTACACAAAAGAATCTGTTTTCAATGCTCTAAATAAACTTTTTATTTTGCTTCCCCTAGCAACGAAGATGTTTTGCGCAAATAAAACGGAATGTTTTTTGTAATGTTTTTTAGCAGGAGAGACGCCTTTAGACGAAGTTTAGTAAAATATATAATTAGATTGGGTTTGGGAAACAAGAGCAATTGACAGTATTAATTTTTAATTGAATTTCTATTTGGGAACCTATTTGAAATTCTGTTCGGTTAACCTTTCGAACAATTTCTATTTACAGCGAAATACCCACTTCTACAACTCCTTCAATATGAGCTCGGCCTTTCGTAACAGTCCTTCGACCTTTTTAAAAGAAAACCCCAAACGGCCCCCAAATGTAAACTGAAACTCCCAATCATTATTTAACTTGAATAAGAGGGTCTCTATAATGTTTACCCTGCCAAACCATGCTGGACTTAACCAGGATAGGTAGCTAAAACAAGGTACTTTCCTAGAAACACAAAAATGTTGATGTGACATTTTTTTTTTTTGTAGAAACTTTAATACCATCCAATTTTCTTTTTTTCAACTTCCACTTTAAAAAAAAAAGATAGGAATTCTCCGTTTAATCCAACACACATTTTAACTATAGCTTAATGCTTAAGTGGCATAGTATTATTTTTGTATTAATAACATTAGAAGCTACTACTGATCGATTTAGGCTTGCCTGTAATGAGTGAGAAGGCAAATAAATAATAACTATAAAATATCAACTTGTTAATATTCAAGGATTGGCATTTCACGGCATTCAGAAGGTAATTAAGAACGAAAAAAAAAATTAAATAAGGTATGTATGGTTGCGGTCTATGGTTGCCTAGAAGAAATTGCTTGTAGTAATAAGGCCGCCAACTGTAGTGTGATTTATGAAATTTCTGTTTATGTAATCTCTGTGTACAATAAATAATATTCTATCTATGTAATGCAAAACAAAAAGTACGTACTCGTAAAACCGTCAAGTATGCTGACAGTAACAAATGAATGTCGATAAACCAAAAGAGGTTTTATCAAGGTCGTGGAAAGTAGCAAAGATACTATAATGATTTTCCAAATCTTCGTGGCGGTTGGAGCGGCGTGTACGCTATTCAACGTCACCGATTGAATAACGCAGAGTATATCCGAGTCAGCGTCACCGACCGACTAGAGCCAAGTATATACAATTCAACGACTACGACCCGAGCGCGGCGGTTTGGTTTTTGTTACTGTTCAGGAAGGAAAGATTGACGAAACAAATAAATCGAGCTAATGTGGGTAGAAGAGCCGGTAAGGGACGATCCAGGCGGACATACTTCGACCAAATAGGGGATGTATTAGCAAAGGGCAAGATAAAAAGTACCTGAAACCGGCACGCGTGCATGAAACGTCTAATTTAAGTTGAGGAAGCGAAAGTGATTTGTCAGGATCGTGGCAAGTGGCTGATCTCTGCCTACCTCTCTGAGATACAGGAGTGAGTTTATGTATGTATGTTCAGGAAAAGTGTGCCTCAAGAAGACTTCACTTCAAAAACTCATCTTACAGCTATTCCAAATCAATCAATCAATCAATTAGCCCGTATTCAACCACTGCTGGGCAAAGGCCTCCTCCATCAAAGTACGGAACGCCTCAGGTCGTCAGTCGATTGACACACAGATTTAAAAGAAAGAATCTGCCACGCAATGTAACTCGAACTGTCTTAATCATCAGCCATTTGACGCCCACTACAGGACATGGCCCTCCTTCGTGGATTTCGTAACCATGAGGGGTTTTGCCATAATCGCCACGCTTCGCAGGCGGGTTGGCGATTGCAGTATGTGGTTGGAATCTCAGGAAGACGCTGCTGCCCGTCTCCTGGTAATTGATTTCCTTAGTCGCCTTCTACGACATCCACGGAAGGAAACAGATAGACGCTATTCTTAATCCGGCGCCACACGGAACTGTCTTAATAAACTACAAATTGCAGTGTTATAAATCTCGGCCCTGAAAGCTCAGAGGTCATCGAGTACGTGTTTTTCTATAGTGTCGGATACAATTAACCAGTTAATGAAGATATTTGTAGTGATTTTCTCGCCCCTTTTTGACTTAAGCGTGTTATATGTTACACGGGAATCTAAGCTATAATCATGGTAAATTTTATTCAATACCCTTCAGTGGTTTTTGCGTGATGCGCGCACAAAGAAACAGTGTGAGACAGACATATATCAAACAGAGATAGATTTATAATGTTTAGCTGGGCAGAACAATGGACTCAGAAACGAGAGACCCAGGTTCGATTCCCTGTGCGGGCATGTACCTATGACTTTATTTATTTCCAAAGTTACGTACATCTGCAAATCTGTAGTAGCAATACCACTGTAAAGGAAAACATCGTGAGGAAAGCCGCGACTTAGTTGGTTCCACACGTATTGATTTGTGGGCTTAGCCAGCTAAGCTGCCAGGACGGTATAGGTCCTAGGCAAGCCTACTCCATCTACAAACAGTTTCCCAGGCACCGCAGCGTCCGAGTGGTCCCTTCACCCATCGAGTGTGAGTGAAGGTGCCACTGGACGCTGCATAAATTATCTCATTACGTCGATGCAAAAATCAAAGTTTATAGGATACTAGCTGTGCCCGCGACTCCGTTCGCGTACATTTCGATTTTTACGAAGCAGCATTTGTATGGGGGCCACGTCTTATCATAACTGGAGCTAGAATTTAAATAGCCTATCCTGTGTCCCAAATGTCTATATGTTTTTATACCAAATTTCATCAAATTCGGATAATTGGTTTAAGAGTTATGGAGGAACATACATACATACATACACACAAACAGAAAAAAATTCTAAAAATCGTGAAATTAGTTTCAGTATCATATATTGAGCCTATAAACACAATATCTCTGAAAACAAACTAACTTACTCCATGACCGACCCTTACAGATTTATTATTAGTATAGATTATAGATAAATATTTATTACAAAATTTTATGTAGCCAGAATACTCATAAATGACACTTAACAATCTAGGGAAGACAATTCAACGCTCATTCCGACCATGTCCAACCACTGCTAACATACGATGGGCTTAGAGTAGTGTATACTAAGCCCGCATTACATGTGGCTTTTGATCTTTACCTCGAACCTCTGCTAATAGATAGTCGTATAAAATATAACATATAATATACCTAGTATTTTTATTTTATTCACAAAAAATATCAAAGTTAAAACAAAACACATCACAAGCAAAAAATTATAATTCCACACAAAATACACCCGCAGGTCAAGATAAATAAAAAAATAGACATAAGCTATAATCCTTACTATATATATTATTATGTATATTATTACAAACGCGAAAGTTTGTATGTATGGATAGATGTTTGTTACTCTTTCACGTAAAAAGGGCTGAACGGACCCGGATGAAATTTTGCACAGAGATAGATTATAGTCTGGAATAGCCCATAGGCTATTTTTTATCCCGGAAAAATACACATCAAAATTACCACGCGAGCGAAGTCGTGGGCAACAGCTAGTAAAACATAACATAAACTCACGCCTGTATCCCAGAGGGGTAGGCAGAGACCAGGGAGTGCCACTTGCTACGATCCTGACAGATCACTTTCGCTTCCTCAACATTAATTAGTCGTTGCATGCACGCACGCCGGTTTCGGGTACTTTTTATCTTGCCCTTTGTTAATACATCCTCTATTTGGTCGAAGTTTGTCCGTCTGGGTCGTCCCTTACCGGCCCTTCCATCCACATTCGCAGCTAGTATGTCATAATATTAATAATTATGTGTCGTCAAGGTACAAAGAAAGAGGCCTATGACAAGCACTTTAGTTGATTTTAGTTTATCGTACGTAGTCTAAATATATACTTAGTAATTTTGTACAAAAAACAGTAAATACAGTATTATTTCTAAAACGCGCAATTCCTGGAACATTTGTTCAATGAATTTTTCGTCTCGTTTATATTTTCCAAAAGGGTTTTAACATGTAAGTATGTACCTATACTTAATTAAAAATTATATTTATTAGTTAATACTAATAAATTATTTTAAGTTTATGTTATTAGTTTATAAATTACTTAATTTTTCTTGACAGTCATATAAAAATATATCCTTATGAGCCACCCAAAAATGGTTTTAATAATTTTATTAAATTCATGCTTTATAACTTCTACCAATGTCGCCTTCAATTAATCATTGTTAAAGAATAATGTCCGTTTTATGTAACACGTAACATGGTTTTAAGCATATTCTATTAAAGAGCGCCGGTACAAAACAGAAAAACTGCCAGCAAAAAATCATAAGATATGGCAAAATTATTACTAGATATGGCTTTATTTGGGTTCTCTGCCTTTTTGCAGAAACATTTTTGGCCGATTTTCATTTGGCAACTAACGTTTCAAAGAATATTATTTTGCGGAATAATTATTTGCCAACTTTTCTTATTATTTTTTTTTATTTCCCAACCTCGCAGTTGCCAACTGTTTGTTTGGTTTGCTTTTTATAATGACATTTTTTCAAAATGCCAACTTTTAAGTAGCGTATGTTTTACTTAGCGTAATATTCATTCAGTTGTTTATTGTATACCAAATGTTGCATTAAGTTTCGTTAAGCAAACCTATAGATTAACCTAAAGGTTAGGAAAACCTAGTAAAATGGATAGAATTTTCCTGTGTTGGTCACAGTTCTAACCTAACCTAACCTATAGGTTTGCAAAAAAAAAAACTGTATTCAAGTTTTTTTTATATATATTATATCTATTTACGAAAAGGGAATTGTTTCACAGACGAAACGTTATTCATCTAATAGTTGTTTGGCCTAGTAAAAGATTTGAAAAATTGTTAATATCTTTAAATCAAACACTGGTTACTTATGAAAACACACTTTAATGTTTGGAATCACATTTTCACACCGCTATGATCAGCCATTAGCAAACAACAAGACAGAAAGAAAAGCAATCAGTGTTGCCAGTATAAATGTACCATAAACCAACACGCCTCCTTACATTTATATTGCAACACATTTCAAAGATAATACCTTACATGCTCTTAGTACAGAAATAACTTTAAGCTTGTTATAAAATAAATCAGTTCAGAAACTTAACATGTCTATTATTTCTCATTTTACTCCTGAATATTTAAACTTTCTCTAAATTTAATTAATTTAACATTTCCCAAAGCCTTAGTTAAGATATCAGCAATATTATTTTCTGACTCTACTTTTACAACTTCAATTATTCCCTTCTTGACATTCTCGTGTATGAAATGGTAATGTACCTCTATGTGTTTGGAGTTTTTAGTAAAGTTTCCATATTTAGCTATTGCTATCGCACCTGAATTATCTTCATACACTTTAACTGGCTCACAAATTTTTGTAAATACATCATTTATCAAGTAAATCAAAAATTTAATTTCTGTTACCGCTTCTGACAGTGCTACATATTCTGCAAATGTGGATGCTTTTGTAATACAATTTTGTTTTTTGGATTTCCAGTAGATGACATTGCCAAATAATCTTATTACAAAACCAGTGGTAGACTTTCTATCTGTTATGTCACCTGCCCAGTCGGCGTCAACAAAGCAATCTAATATATCTGCATTACAATTTTTTAAATATTTCAATTTTAGGTCTTTTGTCAAAAATAAATATTTTAAGACTCGCAGTGCATATCTAAAATGTGTCTCATCACAGCAATTTTGATAGCGACTCAGATAATTTACACAGAAAGATATATCTGGCCTAGTACCAGAGCTGATGTACAAAAGTGCACCTATCAAATTTCTATACTTCACATCTTCATTCAGTTCACATTTTTCTAGTTTTAAGTTTATTTCCATAGGAGTTTTGTACAACTTTGCATTTTCAATATCATAACGTTTAGCTAATGACTCAATATAATGTTTTTGACTCAAAGTTAGAATGTTGTCTTGTCCATAATTATATTCAATATCTATACCAATGTAATTTTTTACTTTGCCTAAATCTTTCATTTTAAATTTTTCAGATAATTTAACTTTAATGTCATCTATAACTTTTTTGTCACTACAGCAAATCAAAAGGTCATCAACAAATAATATTATATATACAGCCAAGTCATTTTCCCGTTTGTAATATAGACAATAGTCATATTTGCACCTCTGAAAGCCTAGAGTAGTCAGATATTTATTGAAACATTCATACCAGGCACGTGGACTTTCCTTTAAACCATACAATGCTTTGTTTAACAAATAAACTCGTTCCGTGCCATCTTCATAACCAATTGGCTGTTTTACATAAACTTCAGACAAGACTTTACCATTTAAAAAAGCTGTTTCTACATCCATTTGATGGATTTCCAATGAATTTTGACAACAATATGACAATAAGACTTTTAAGGTTGGCATTTTAGCAACAGGAGAATAAGTATCATCAACACAGTCAATTTGTTGAAACCCTTTTACCACTAACCTGGCTTTATATTCACTGTCACTCTTCCTTTTGTAAACCCACTTCACATCAATAACCTTTTTGTCCTTGGATGGCTTATCCACAAGTGTCCATGTCTTGTTCTTTACTAGACTGTCCATTTCACGGTCCATAGCTATTTTCCATTCATTTGAATCATGACAGGTCACCGCCTCCTGAAAACTTTCAGGGTTCATAGCGTCACAGTAGTTTACACTTATACAGTAATAGCCAAATTCTTCATCAAACCGTTTTGGTGGCTTTACTTCTCTCTTTGTTTTCTCTTCTTTCTTGTCTTCATCAGTATTACATTCACTATCACTATCACTTTTCTTGTCCAGGTCTTCCGTAGTATTCTTTTCTTTCTCTTTTATTTTGTCCAAATCCTTTTCTGCCTTCTCTTTTTCAATCTTTTCATTGTTCTCATCATCAAGTCCACATAATGTCACATCTTCTTCTATAATATCACAATGTCTAGCTATTATCACTTTATCATTCATCAATACTCTATATCCGGTGTCAGTATATCCAAGTAAGATACCAATTTCTGCCTTCTTGTCCCACTTTGATTTTCTTCTTTCTTCTGGTATGCGTACAAACACTTTACTACCATACATTTTCAGATTCTTAACTGATGCTTTCCTTTTAAAGAATATTTCATAGGGAGTTTTCCTTTCAAGTGTATTAGTCAGGGTTCTATTTTTGAGATAAGCAGCTGATTTTATTATCTCTGGCCAATATTTCCTTTCAACCTTTGCTTCTGACAGAAGACATCTTCCCATATCCATTAATGAGCGGTTGTACCTCTCCGCAGTTCCATTAAGTTGATGTACATATGCAGGACAGGGTTTTATTACTATACCTTTCTCTTTTGCAAATTGAAACACTCTTGAATTTATATACTCCTTCCCGTTGTCACATCTTAATTCTTTTATCATCTTTCCAGTGAGATTTTGAACTTCATTTACATATTGCACAAAGCAATCATATACTTCGTCTTTTGTCCGGATACAATAAACTTTGACCAATTTACTATAGTCGTCTATGAAACTCAAGAAGTATTTTTCTCCATGGTCGCCGGTGGTATGGTGAGGCCCATTTAAATCTGTGTGAACTATCTCTAGTATATCCTCTGCTCTTCTACGGTTATTTTGAAAAGGTAAGTTATGCATCTTATTCTCAATACATGTTGCGCACTTTAAATAATCCGGTTCAATTTCTTTAGGCAGTCCATCCAGAGATTCATTTTGACACATCATTTTCAGGTTATTAAAATTTATATGTCCCAAAGTACGGTGTAGCTTTTCTTTTGTAGTCATTACTCTTTTGCTCACACTTGCTCCCAGCATTTCTTCATTAACATAACTTGTCATCTTATACAGTCTTTGATCCTTTATTGCCACAGCGATAAGCTCTCCATATGGGTTATATATTTTTGATAATCTTCCTCTTGACACAACTGAATTGTTGTCAGTAATTTTCGAGTAGCTCAGTAAATTTGCCTTCATTTCTTTCACATAAAAGACATTTGTCAACTTTACCTCTGACTTTTCTCCGGAAACTGGGAAATAAGCATTGATATCACCAACTTTAGTAGCCTCTAATATTCTGCCATCACCAATTTTTACTTTCACAGGTTTCTTCAATGTTTCGCATCGCTCAAAATATTCATCGGTGTTTATTATATGATCTGTGCAGCCGCTATCCAGTAACCATTCTATTTGACCCTTCTTTGGCATCTCATTTGCACTTGTTGATGTACTATTTGCAATGGTTGTGTGAAAACAATTTCCTTGAGGCTCACCCGTATAGTTTCTTTGTTGTTGATACTGATAGTTTCCTCGCCCTCTATGAAAGTTCCTGCTATTGTGCATTCCTCTACCTCTAATACCTGAGTATCCACGGCCTCTTCCTCGATACGTATCAGTACGAGTATTACAGTCTCTTTTTACATGGCCAAATAATCCACATTTGAAACACTTTTTGTTTACTGAAGCTGGCCTGGCTTCCGCTCGAAAAGCATTTGATGCCTCATGAAATCCTTCATTGGATTTTTCATCGGCATTCTTTAGTTTAATTTTACTCTTTAAATAATAAACTATCCGTTCTCGTTCAGGCAAAACATCAATCAAGTCACCTATGTAGCTATAGTTCTGCGGCAGGGCTTTTAACATATAGTTCAATTTTTCTTGTTCGGTAATAGCAGCACCCGCCTGCTTCAACTCGTTTACTGCCTTTTCAAAATCGTCGAAAAACAATGTCACATCCGAGTAATTTTTCAGTTTTACATTTTCTAGGTTATGACGGCAAGTAATTTGCAAGGCTGTCGACTTCTTCAGATACATTTCGTCAAACTTCTGTATAATCTCGTACGCGGTTTCCAGTTCGCTTATATATTCCAATTGTCTGTTAGATATGGCGCTGTATATATAGTTGGTAGCCTGAACATCGCGATCTTCCCATGTTTCATCGTCGGACTTGGTTTTTTTGCGCATAACCACATCTTTGCATTTCTTAAATTGTAAAAACTTTAATATTCTTATTTTCCAGTTACTGTAATCTGCCCCGTCGAAAATTGGGATATTTATGTCACTTGGTCTCGCCGCCATTATCACTTGTCTTCTCGTAATTTTCACAACTAAATATAGTTTACACAATTGTCCATGTAACCACGCTCTGCTACCATGTTAATATCTTTAAATCAAACACTGGTTACTTATGAAAACACACTTTAATGTTTGGAATCACATTTTCACACCGCTATGATCAGCCATTAGCAAACAACAAGACAGAAAGAAAAGCAATCAGTGTTGCCAGTATAAATGTACCATAAACCAACAAAAATAATAAATACCCAAAACGTTTTGTTTCATTATAATAATCAGCTTAACAACAATCCTACCAAATGAAACGTTGCCATACAAAAATTTGTAAATCGTTTGTTGTCAAAGTGAAAAATAGGTGAAATGTTGGTTGGCAAGTGATAATCAGCGTAACAATTTTCTGCGAAAAGGCAGGATCCCCTTTATTTGAGCTGTACTGATTTTTGGATATTAAAATTTTACCAAATTGACTAAATGGGTTTATAACGTTGGTCGTCAAAATTCTAATAACAGGATTTGTATTTCTGTAATTTCAAAAATGGCTACTTTTGCTCCAACTGTTCCTTTGTGCAACGCAATAAGTCCCACATAAATCCATAATTAATAATACATAAAAAATATTATATTAAATGAAAAAAAGTTCAACATCACATCCGTCGTCGCAAGTATTAACATTCGGCACTGTCTCTCCCGTGAGTGAAGCCAACTAAGCTGAAAGGTCATTACTGGTGTTGGGTAAATCATAAATAATGTTCCGGGCACTTTTGTAGTGTCCACTCAGAAGTGGTCACTTTACCTGTACTATGCCTTTACCTACATATGTGAGGGTAGAAATTGCCACTGGACACTGTATAAATTTACCTAACATAGATTAGAGCTATGATTTCCGCCCTTAATAAATTTTACTATTGTACTGTACACAGCAGGGCTGTGAGATCACCCCAGCCAGCCTGAAAGGTACACATGTATAAAGTTTTATTTACTAGGTTCAGTTATCAGCTGATCCACCGTTACGCATTTGTTACCAAGTAAACCTTAACCTCCTCAGTCCTGATCTTGAAAATAACAATTGAAGACCATTGTTATTTTTAAGGTCAGGACTGAGGAGGTTAACGTCACTGAGTACAGGGCTCGCATGTAAAGGTGTGTTGGTTGTGCAGCCCTTAAGAAGACAATGCAGTGACCTCTAATGTGAAGTAATTAAAAAGAAAAAGAAGACATTTTATTGAAATTCAAAATAAACACAAAAGTACACAAACAAAATAAACGAACGTCAACAAAATAAAAATAAAAATGAAACAATCGTGAAAAGAACATATGAGGCATATAAAGTCGAAGGCAGCCGAGTACCATACAGTAATGTATGCCACTCAGCTACCCTGGTCTCCAAACGTCTCAGGTGCTTCCGTGACAACAAAAAAGGGGCTCCAACTCAGCATACTATAATTAGTACTGCCTCGTAGGTCACAAGAGACGTCGAATAGCTAAGTACGTTTTAATGTGTTCGAAAGGTTCTGGGGAACTTTTGTTTTCGGGTAAATATTTATGCATTGCATACTTCACTTAGTGAAGGCATAGAATACGTACTGTTCAGAAGCTGAAACCGCATGTAGAGGATTTTGGAGAACGCGCAGGTGCGCTTTAGGTAACTGAGCTGAAAGAATTGATCGCACTTAAGTCGAAAAAATTTTATAAAACTTCATTGTACATAGAAACTATCCGCGCCGAAAAAATCTACGATACCGAAAGAATTACGGGCATATCCTTGGTACATCTCGCAGGCGGGTCAAGGAAGTTTTATAAAACTTTGTTGCCTCAGGCGCGGTCAATTCTAGCCGTTGCGGAAGAGTTGTAAAACACTGTGATTTTTATATATAAGACAGTATCTATTCTAGGTATTTATGTTGATGTATTTGGTATATTGAGAATTATACTATAACAATGTATTTTATTCGGCTCTGTGTGGCGCCGGATTAAGAATAGCGTGATTCCATTTCCTTCCGTGGATGTCGTAGAAGTTGACTAAGAAAATCAATTACCAGGAGACGAGCAGCAGCACAGAACAGAGCAGACAGCAGTGACTTCCTGAGATTCCAACCGTATACTTCGATCGCCAACCCGGCTTCCAAGCGTGGTGATTATGGTAAAACCCCTTCATGCTTATGAAAACCACGAAGGAGGCCTATGTCCTGTAAAGGGTGTTTAAAGGATTATGATGATGCATTTTATTAAGTATATTGTTATGGTCTATGTAATTTTTCCCAATAAATCTTTCCAATCACTACACCCTCTAACATCCACATAACCCAATAGGAGCTTTCCCAATTTTTCTCATTGTTTCATGGTTAGATGGGCAAGAGTCATAGGTTTTCATACAAAGGATTTCAAAATTCATTTCATTAGGCGCGGTTCTGTTCTGGGCAACTAGGTACCAGCAATTTTTGATGGCAGATCACTTTATTGTACCTTTTTTTTTGTGATGACTCGCGATGCTTGTACACAGTAATATATGACATCTTTTCATTACGATGGTGAACGTTTGCCGTTTAAAGGGCTAAGAACAATATTCCTTTTTAACGGACCCCAAAAAATGGGAAAAGGTTCTCAATTCGATCATATTTGTATTTTTCGCATATTCAGCAATATTTTTTTACCATGTTTATCGATTTCTTTAAGACTTTTTTTTTAGTAAGGTAGTATTTTAAGGTGCACTCGTGTAAATTTTGCAAAAGATCTGTTGATAAAATCCGTGACAGAATCGTTTCTTCATCAAATTAATTTCATTTAATCATGAAATTCACTCATTTCATTAAAAAGAAAACGCTTTTTTTAGTGCGTGTTTTTATTTTCTTCGGTTTTGTTCATTAATTTTTTTTTGTATAGACAAATAGATACTCGTAAAATGATGATCCGTTGAGCTGGACTTCGGCCGCATCAACCGTCAGGCTCTCGACAGAGTTTTATTCGGCTCCCCGTGGATGTTTTAAATTAACACGCCCGGTATTGCTAAATATTTGCTTAGGAATGGACCATGCCAATGAGTTACGAACCTAAACAACACGTGTCGACATTAACATTGGCGCACGCTTTTTATTTTTATTCTATTTTTATAGGCATTTACACGCTTCAAAATAATGAACAACCGTGTTATTTATAAAAAGACGACAATCTGTAAACGCCTTATGAACACTCTGTAGTAGAGACTTTACAAGGGGAAAACTTTGCCACCGACTATTTATTATGCATTTATGGGGTGTTCTAAGGAAATCGTGTTTTTATAAATCACACCGTAAAACTTTACCACCATGTAGGTATTCATATTGCTATTCTGGCAATATGAGAACATGTAGGTAAAGTTTTTAAAATGCTATTTTTCTTTTAAATATTGTATAGTAACGGGAAACTAGCGTCTTACTAAGATTGGAGTGACATTGCTTTTATACCATAGAATACATACAAAACCTTTGGAAAAACTAAAAAATATAACCATAAAATGTTTTTTCAAGATTTTCGGCATCATCATCAATCATTTGACGCCCACTGCAGGACATAGGCCTCCCTCATGGTTTTTATAACCGTGGGGAGTTTTGCCACAATCACCACGCTTGGCAGGCGGGTTGGCGATCGCAGTATGCGGTTGAAATCTCAGGAATGCGCTGCAGCCCGTCTCCTGGTAATTTATTTCCTTAGTCGCCTCCTACGACATCCACAGGAGGACATGGAGTGACGCTATTCTTAATCCGGCGCCACACGGACAAAAGGCACCACTAAAATAAAAAAAAATAAAGTTACTATAACAGCACAAAACTTATCAAATTTAGGTTTTTCATTGAATTTTGAACGTTTCCTTATGAGGATGTAAATGCATAAAAACATAATTTTACGAGATAACTCAAATATTGATAAACTCTTCTTATATAATAAGGCGTTACGTGACGTCATAGTTTGAGCCCAATTTGTGTGGCACTTTTTTGTACCACGTGACTATGTAGACTTTTCGACAGGTTATATTATGAAAAGTTTTAGTCGTAGAGAAAAAAAATACCACGTTTATTTACCTTTTAACATGGCCTCTCCGATCATATTAAAATATTTTTTAGTGCAAGTTCTTCATTGTGAAGTACGACTTAAAAAACGTAATATCTGAATAAAGTTGTTAGTTCCAGGATACAGAATATTTGACGAAGAAAGAACTGAACGACACTTTATAATATGCAATGGTCGCAAGCTTCTATGTTATTTTGTAAAGTTCTTTTAACGAGATCGAAGGGCAAATGTACGCTATATGACGGCGGAATCGCTCGTAGCCCCGGCTGCCTGAGTGATCTTAAACGATCACGAAGGTTAAGCAACACTGGGCGCGTTCAGTGCATGGATGGGTCGCCGTCTATGCCTAACGCTAGTGGCATTTTTCCGAGCGGTTCCGTGCTTCGCAAGGCACGTTAAGCTGTTGGTGCCGGCTGCCGTCGATAGATGGCAGTCGTTAAGCCAAGTCAGAGGCCTTAGGGCGGCTTGACAACTTCTGACAGTAGACGAGCCACTAGTCTACAAGCCTCCATCAATCCGGACTTGGCCCCCGTGGTGGAGTATGGCCTATACCTTCCTCAGGGAAGAGACCCGTGCCCCTCGGTGGGGACATAATGGGTTGATGATGATGACGGCGGAATAATTTCTGTAAATTTTTAACTCCAGCGGCCTGTAAATCTTCTACTTGTAAAAAATATATTCTCTTTAAAATTAACTTGAAATACTACTTACTCCGCTGTCTGAGCGACCCGAAGTGGGTCTTAGCCTCTGACTCTAGAAGTCGCCACTTGACTCTGTCCAGCGTGGGCTCTTGCCATCTGCCTGTCTGAAGCTCAGGCTGGTCCTTGGTCACTTCGTCCTTTCAGCGATATCTGGAGTGAGTAATCTATCAAGTCTGGTTACCCTGGATACAGAGTTTTCTAGTTTAGGTATCAGGCACTATCTATGTACAATTCTATAACAATAATGTTTTTTGTATTTGGCTATCGCCAATTCGCGGTGGGCACGCGTGGTGATTAAGCCCGTACTCTCTCCTTGAGAGAAGTCCTGTGCCTCACAGTGGGCCGTATATAGGCTGCTTTTGTGTATGTTTGGCCACTGAAATTAAAATAGCGTACAAACACACCTAAAATATTACTCCAGGAGGAAACTTACTCCATAACTTCCCAGCTCGACGTCAGGACATCCATAGCGCGGTTTTATCTCCTCTTCGACAATGCCGGCCTCGGGAGTAATTGTTTAAATAATCTCTTGAACAAAAACATAGGATGACGCGTACTTTTATATTTTGGATTGAGGGCTGTTTTTATGTTTTCAGACATAGGGTTGAATTAAGTGTAGCTGTCGAGTGTTGTGTAAGCTTGCAGAGGGTAGAGTTCACTAATCTGGTCCAATTTATTTTCTCCGTTACAGGCGTATTTTTTCTGGTACTGGAAAAGCGTAGTCTTTCTAAATATATCAGGCACTAATGGCTGGTTTCATATTGGAAGATAACGGTTACTGCACGGCATTGTTGAATGAATGAATGAATGAATAAATGCATGAATGAATTAATTAATTAATCGATGAATACATAATTAATTAACAGTAATTATAGAACAGAGAAGTGTTCATGTGACAACGATATTATTTCACCGCTTGCTGTTTCTCTCCCAAACAACGCTGGTTTTTTTATCGTCTCCACAGCAAAGGTTTCTTTTCCTTTTATCTCTCTCTCTTTCTCTTTATGCATCTATTTCACCCCTTTTTGCCTGTTTTTCTATCTCTATATGTCACTCTTCCCCAGTCTCTCTCTCTTTCTGAAAAATGGCTTGATGGACAAGATTGGATACAAATACCTGCCTCATATTTGTAGACAAAACTATACGTTGTTATTGCTACCGTGATTGTTAAATCGGTAGGCAGCGGGTGCTTATTTGTATTTTCTCTCTCTCTCTCTCTCTCTCTCTCTCTCTCTTTCTATGTATCTATCTCTCTCTCCCTATCTGTCTGTTTCTCTATATCTCTATCTATCTTTAATTCTTTGTATGTCTCTAATTCTCTCAAAAAAGACCTGATGAACAATCAAGAGTAGGAAAACGTAAATAATAGCTATCACGTATTCGTACATTGTTATTTCAACCGTGAATATAAACTTGGTGGGTGGAGGGCACATTCTCCGCAGAGGGTCATTGTTTGTCTTTTCTCTTTTTCTGTCTTTGCGTAACGATCTCTCTCTCTCTCTCTTGCTGTGTCTCTTTATCCCTAGATAGATAGATAGATAGAGATACAGAACACTTTTAACACTAAAAATACCTATCCTATAGGGAGTCACTTGCTAAAACCGCGTGTAACCAAAATATGTTGCCTTGGCGAGAGCTGTAATACTTGTAATTATGTGTTGCGTGTAATTCATCTGTAGAGTAGAGCAAAGTAGTCATTATTTAGATCTTCTTGATTTGTGCCGCTACATTACGCAGTTTGAGCAAAAAAAAAAAACGCTTCTAGACGTTTCACGTTAAACCAACGGCCGAGTAACCCGGCAAGCCCCATCCGCTTTTCGTAGACAAAATTATACGTTGTTATTTCTACGGTGAACATTAACTCTGTGGGCAGCGGGCACATTTTTCGGAGCGGGTCCTTGTTTGTCTTTCCTCACGGGGGTATCATGCCATTGTCGGACTATTTGCTTACTCAACCCTTCACGTCATAACCCGAAACAGTTGAAAATATACCCCTGAAAGGGTTTTTATTTCTTTCTGGCATATTGTTGTTGGCTTCACACTTTTTTATCTGCCACTGGGCACAGGCCTTTGCTCAGAAATTGAGTATCGGCTTATGTGCTTAATTATTACGCGTGCCTACTGCGGATTGGCAATTTTAAGCACTGAGGTATGTGAACATCTCCAAAACTAAAGCTTCGCACGTATTACGTTGTTCTTGCAATAGATTAGTTAGCCAAAAGGATACCATTTAGGCAGAAATAATGTTTTCGGTTGGTACTGGGTGGAAGACAAGGTCCTGACACTGCATGCGTCCGGGTGGTCTCTTCACCCATCTAGTGTGAGTGACGGTACTACTGGATGCTGTATAAATCATCTCATTACGTATAGTTGCAAAGGCCAAGGGTGGAAGAACCCTGGACCCTATTTCATAGAACTACAATTGATAGTTTACTATAGCAATTGGATGTACATTGCGAAGTAAAGTCGACAGCCTGGTCAATCGTTACATTTTTGTTGCAGTCGCCCTTAACGTAACTGATTAAAGTGCAAGTATGTAAAGGTCAATGTGTCGACTGTACTGATTTGAAATGTATGCTGGATGATTTAAGCTATTTTGCTTCGATGAATTGTTTCAAGGCGATGCGTGCATTGGCGTTGGCGCTGACTGCTTAGGTGAAACGTAGCAACGAACAAAAAATTTAAATATCGGACAAACAAACTGTTGATGAGTCGTCATAGATGAAATATGATTCGGTAAAATGTGTTTTGGAGTGGAGCAATGAACCCGCTAGAGTCAGGAAGATAAAAATAATAATTATAGCTTAATAGGTCGATGAGCGCACCGGCAGAACCCTTGCTTCACATGTTAGAGGTCGTGGGTTCCAATCCCGGCATGTAGTTATAACTTGTTCTTTTTAAGTTACGTTTGAAGTGGCAGTGGATTGGTCACATTATGACCAAGAACCGACAGTCAATAGTATGCAAAGGTTCTTGAACGAACACCCACCAGCTCGCTGGACCAACGATCTGAGGCAGATTGCTGGCAGCGACTGGATGACGATGGCCGAGGACTGAAATCGAGGCTGATTGATTGATTCTCTTTGGATTAAGCTGAGAGGATGGTATAGGTGCTTGGAAAAGCTACTCCAGTTACAAATGGACAAAAAAACTACAAAATTAGTCTTTTTAATTTTGGTCCTTACTTAACGAAGTTTAAATTATTATTTTAAGACCTAGAACTTTGCGTTGAGCTGGCTTTGATCCCAGACAGATTTATTATTGTTTCTACGTATTACATAATACGTCGAATAAGGCACATGACCATTTGTGTGTTATGGCGTCATGAATGGTTGAGATAAAACTCGAATTGTGAGCGAGGTGTTTTCTTTTACAACGAAATGGTAATGCTTTGTTTTTCAAACGGGGAAAAGGTTGTATTCAGCCAGAGTTATGGAGGCAGATTAAATTCTCGCTACGCTTTAGAGAGAGAACATTTATCATGCATGAGACACGTCACAAATGCTTAAACGTCATAAAAATGGAACGCGGACAAAAAATCGATCTAACCTGCTAAGCGTGGTTAAAAATATCAAATCACAAATTTTTTAAATTAGATTTTTTTTAGTTGAAGCGGCAGTGGGCGAGGCACATAGCCGTTGAGGCGAAAACGTTCTGACTTGGCGACCGCGGACCAGACGACGCAGCGTGGGTAGACCTCCCACTAGATGGTCTGACCACCTGGTTACGGTAGCGAGGAGTCGCTGGATGCGGGTGGGCGTCAAATGGCTGATGATGATGATGAAATTCTAACACAACAAACCATGTCTGCGACTACGTTTCAAGGGGACGTAGATTTAAACTTATCTTTTGTTTTCCGTCTTATAAAAACACGATTCCTTGAAACACTCCTCAGAGGTAGTTTAAGTAGTTTGTGGTAAAGGGAAAAACGTAACCATAGATTATTTAAACTGAATCGTGTTTTTACAAATAAAACCGTAGCGGCCTTATTTATAAAAACACAATTCCTCTAAAGCACTCCTAAGAGGCAGTTTATTTAATCTGTGGTTACGACTTTTCCTTCTTCAATCATCACCACAGACTATTTTAATCGGCGTTATAAGGAATCGTCTTTTTTTAATACGACCGTTTGTCTTTTTATTATATCTAATAACCTCATATTTGAAACCAGCTACTGTCTACATGAAGACAAAACATTGATATAAATCGTTAAAATAGCAAGCAATAATGTCATCAAAAAATATCTACACCCCTATTTACATTTCTTGACTGTGATATGATAGCATAAAAAGAATTGTTTGTTTACCGATAACCTCACATCCAAAAGGTTCGCGCTTCGATTCCAGCAATTACTTTTTTAAAATCATAATAACAATACCGAGAGCGGTGGTACCGGAGCGGTAGAGCCGGCCTCACATTCGGGAGGTCGTGGGTTCGAATCCCGGCTGTGTCAGGTGTTCACATACCACAGCGCTTGAAATTGTCAATCCGCGGTGCCCGCTGAACCCATAATATATCTCTCTCAGCGAGAAGGCCTGTGCCCTGCAGTGGGACGTATTTAAGCTACATAAAAAAATTACAATATTATCAAGGAAATAACTTTTATCTACACTCATATCATAATCTTCAAATTAAGAATTCAAAGGTAAACACATATTGACAGGCTTTATACAATACATAATTTTAAAGAAAATTAAAAAAAAAAGTGTGATATAAAGTTACATTAAAGGTTAGATTTTTCACTTTATGTTACAGTTATTTTTTTTAAAGTGTTGCTGTGATTACGGAAGAAAACTTAAGTTTTTTTTTTAATGTCAAAAGTTGACTCTATAAAAAACCTTATTTCATTTTCGTGGTACCAAAAGTGCAATTAAAATAAATTTATTCAAAATTTAGTTTCATTTCGATATGAGTTTAGTTAATAACCGTAGATTTATGTATAGTACAAAGCTTGTCAAACGTGTTTTCCTTTGATTCCTTACTTTGAAGATTAAGACATGAGTGTAGATAAAGTAGTGTATGAGACTGCACATAACTTGGTATTAAAACACTCGCCAAGGCTCGTTTTTTAAAATCTCGTTCGTGTTTTAATAACCCTCATTATGTGACATTATGTGACAGTCACATAAACTAGGTACTATTTCTTAAAAATGCGCGGAAATATTGTCATTACTTTTGAATAAAGAACACGCGAAGTATCATATTTACGTAGACTGAAAAACCAAAATCACTTCCCGGCGCGTTCTTTGAATTAGGAACGAAGAGCGCGCCGGCAATGTTGTATGAAACGGTGTGCTGTTTGAATTTAGAACTCTTTCATCTATCGTACACATTGCGTACTCGTGGCTGTATAGCCACAGATGCGTTTACCTTTCGGCACAAACTGTAAAATAAAAATAAAAAATGGCGGTAAAGCGGAGTTCGTTGTTATTTTGTTAATAAAATAATTAAAATGAGTTCCGATGATTCTGAAAGTGAAAATGAAATGAACATTGACTGCACTCCACCAGATTTAAGATCGGAAGCTAAATTAGCGATGGAAAACCTGCTTCCAGCAATCAAAAGAAAAATTTATTATGTAATAGGCCCCTTTTTAATTCCTTGCATTTTTTTAAGAAAAGCACTATATATGCCTCGGCCGAAATGGCAATTGCCTGTCTCGTATCATTGAAGTCCTCGCCTGCGGCTCGGCCTTCAAACTCATACTCGACCTGCACTTGCCTATTTCGCTGCCTTTGCAATAATGTACTATTATTCAGTGCGCAGTCATTGCAATAAGAGAACGAAGCTAATTTCACATAAAAACTTCGCGTCACGGAAGTCAAAACTGGCACTCGCGACGAGCTTTATACTTTTGGAGGGCACAAACTTCGGGGTTTAAATTTTAAGGCGTGTCCCAACTTGGGCATCAAAATCGTGATTAATTTTCGGCCGAAATTAAGATTAATATCAAGCAGAGCCTTGGGCTGCTTATAACGATTTAACATTTTGGGATAACGTCGTGGTTTAATTATTGCTTCAAAGAGGGACATTTTGATTTCTGATGGAAACAATTTTGTGACGGGATAAAAATTGCTTTTGTCTCTGAGGGTTGCGTATTTTTATCCGGATGATAAAAAAGGAAGAGTTGTGTATTTCGTGCGTGCGTATGTGTGTTTTTATTGTGTTTCCCGTTTCTTTAGTAGCCGCCAGCCAGAGGCAAAAATCTTTAAATTATTTCGACATATTACGTGTAAAACGAAAGATAAAGGCAATGCCAGTATGCCTGTATGGTGCTTTCCGTTAACCTAGAACTATGAAATTTGGCAAGTAGTACATATTATAATATGCTACAAGTACAGGGAAAAATGTGAAAACTATACATTTGTAATTAAATTATAAAAAACTGTCTTTGAAGTTCGGGAAAACCTCGGAAAAACTGCGAGACTACAATTTTGTACGGAACCCTCGGCCTCGGTGGGCGAGTCCGACTCGCACTCGTCCGGTTTTTTTTTATTTAATATGTGATCCGTGTGGCGCCGGATTGAGAATAGCGTCACTCCATTTCAGTAGAAGGCGACTAAGGAAATACATTACCAGGAGACGGGCAGCAGCGTCTCCCTGAGATTCCAACCGCATACTGCGATCGCCAACCCGCCTGCCGAGCGTGGCGATTATGGCAAAACCCTTCATGGTTTGTAAGAATATGAGGGAGGCCTGTGTCCTGCAGTGGGCGTCAAATGGCTGATGATGATGATGATGTGAGTCAACCTAACCTGTTAGATCATGACCATGAAAAGAATAATTAAAAACCATTGTTATGGTGACCCGATGTAGAATTCTACCTTTAGAATTCTACAGATTAATTAGAATACAGTTTGAGTCATATAAGGTTGCCAAATACAGGCTCACACAGCTTTGTGGAAGTGGGAAGGGTTGTGGACCAGGGCAATACCAGTGTGGCAGCGGAGAACAGCCCCTATATTACGTGCACCAAATCCTTAAGGGAATCAAATCACACACACATACACACACAATCAATAAATGTATTGTAAAATCATGGTTTCTAAAACTTAAGATGTATAGTTGTAGAAGAGTGGGATCTCCTGGCACAGGTGTTATAAACTTAAAAGGAGGTCTCAGCCTTGTAAAAAACGTTTGTAAAAATTTTGTTTTAGAAATAAATATTTTTCATTTTCAATCAAGTGAGCCCATTAGATAGCGCCACCAATGAAAAAAAAAACATCTTCTTTTACAGATCGTATTTGCAAAAAGTGTCTGTACAATCTCTCAATCACGTTTACAGTCATTTTTAGGACCCACGAGTGTAGGGGTCGTTGGTTACGATCCCTGGCCTTATTGTGGACGTGGAGCAGCGCTGGCCGAGAGTGAAAACACTTGTTGCGTAGAATATTATAATATTTTATTGCGGAGCACAAGGTACACGTTTTAATGGCGTCGTAGGTGGTAGAAGAGAGAGAGATAGCATACAAAATGTTACCATATAACAATAATCTGTTGGGGATGCCAACAGGCTGCGCCCCTAGCGTGAGAACGCTTGAAATATACAATTTGGCTCCTCGAGAGCCTGCTAAAGCTTAAATAACATGTTTAACTTAACTAACATTAACTTCCTTGTTAAAATAATGCCTGTCTCTTTCTAGGCATGTACAATAAAACTTAATAACAAAGGAAACACTAACTTGGTTTTCTTAACTAAATCAGATTTCTGAATAAAATGCAAGTTTAGTTATTATTACTATCTAAGCCACATAGTTAACTTACCAATATATTTACTCAGTAACTTCAGTGTTAAATTAAATTCAAATTTAAGAGGCAAATTAACATAACATTTTTTCTTACTTAATTTCTAATTTTTTGTTAATTTTATTACATGGGTAATGGACATATACCCGATAAAGAACGTGTATATACCTTGCCACTAGGCGCAGTGACCTCAAAAGCTCTGACTTTACTATCACCACCTGTAAAAACCTTTGAAATCCTAGCTAAAGGCCAATAAAGAGGAGGCGAGTTTGGCTGCTTCAATAGGACTAAATCACCTACGGAAACATTGGGCAAAGCGTCGCGCCACTTAGGTCTAGATTGTAAAATATTTAAGTATTGTCTGTGCCAGACCTTCCAGAATGACTGCTTCATGTTTTCTACTAACCGCCAGAACTTAAGCCTATTACTTGGAAGTTCTGAAATGTCTGGCTCAGGATAAGTTGTGAGAGGACAGCCTACCAAAAAATGACCAGGGCTGAGGTAACTAAAATCGTTAACGTCCGAAGAGTTAACAGGCATTAATGGCCTAGAATTTAAAATCGACTCGATCTGACACAAAACTGTGTTCAGTTGTTCATAAGTAAGTACGCTCTTTTGAATAGTTCTCTTTAAATGAAATTTCATGCTTTTAACCCCAGCTTCCGCGAGGCCTGCGAACACTGGTGAATAACTAGGTATAAAATTGAATTTGATCCCATGCTGTGATGAGAAATCTTGCACCAGTGTTTGGTGGCCCGCAGAGCTGTGCAGCCTGTACAAGTCAGCCAAATGGTTAGCTGCGCCTCGGAAAGCACCTCCATTGTCGCAATAGACTTCAGTGGGCATTGCTCTTCGTGAAATGAATCTTTTAAAGCACGCTAGAAAGGTTTCTGTCGAGAGATCCGACGCTAATTCTAAATGAATAGCTTTCGTATTGAAGCATACAAAGACACAAACGTAGCCTTTGGTAATTAGTGCTCGTCTTACGCGCGAATTTTTTAAATCAATCGGCCCACAAAAATCTATACCGACCACATGAAAAGCTCTGGAAGCTGTGACACGCGGCTTAGGCAGCGATCCCATTAGCTGCTTTGCACAGGCAGCCTTCAATCTGAAACAGGTTATGCATTTATGCGTTATTTTTTTTACTTGACGTAAACCATTTACTAAATAATAATTTTGATTTAATTGAGACAATAAAAGCCTCGGACCAGCGTGAAGCAATCGAAGGTGCTCATGAGAGATAATAAGCTCAGTTAATTTGGAACCCTTTGGCAGAATAAGGGGATGTTTTTGATTGTATGAAATTGCCGAATTCTGAAGCCTTCCCCCCACACGCAACAAGCCGTTTTGGTCTATAAAGGGGTGCAAAGGTTTAAGAGGGCCCTTTACATTTTCACCTTCTTGTAGCAATTTTAATTCTTCCCTGAAATAAAATTGTTGTTCATGCTTAACCAATAAATCAGAAGCGTTTTGTAACTCCTTGTGCGAAATGTAATTGGTTAGTATTTTGTTATTTCCTGGTTTACTATTCTTACCAAAGCGTAAAATGTATGCTAACACACGCTTCATCTTGTTTAAATCTGAATATTTTTCTACTAATTGTGAGATTTCTTTTTCTTTCAGAGTAAGGAGCACGACATCATGGTTGGCAGCGGCTGTAGGCAGCACTTTTAATTCGGGTAAGTTCTTAATCACCTTAGGTAAGCTGTTATTAAAATTATACTCCCTTTCTTTCAGGAACTCTGGACCACTCCACCACATCCTGCAGTCAGAGAGCTCACCCGGGCTTAGACCTCTACTAAGGAAATCTGCGGGATTTTCATGGGTGCTGACATACCTCCACTGCCATCCTTCTGTACTCTGATGTATGACCCGTACTCTGTTCGAAATATAAGCTTGTAATTTAACTATATCTGTCTCAATCCATGCTAACGCAATCTGTGAATCGGTAAATAAAATAGTTTCATGTATGCAGATTTTTACTCTTAATGTATGGTAAACCCTTTGTGCTAGCCGTGCTAATAGCAAGCAAGCATTCAACTCTAAGCGAGGTATCGTCTGTGCCTTACTGCAGGGATTAATTCGCGATTTCGAGCAAAGTAATGACATAGTCACTTTACCTAATCTATCGACCACTCGCAAGTACAAACAAGCTCCGTAACCTGTGGTGCTGGAAGCATCTGCAAAGCCAATTAGCTGCACCTTCTCAGCATCGCCGGGCACCTGAATGTTTCGAGGCAAGTAAATAGGTTTCATGTTACTTAGGTTATTAGCAAATTCGGCCCATTCATTTCGCAACGTCTGTGATGGATTGGCATCCCAATCTACTTCCTCGCACCACAGTTTCTGCACTATTGCCTTTGCTTTTACAACAATAGGGCTAGCAAAGCCCATAGGATCATAGAAGCTAGCTATCTGACTCAATATCTCTCTTTTAGTAGTTGACTGAGATTTAGTTTTATTTGGACATTCTATTACAAAGCAATCTTTGTGCGTATCAATAGTTAGACCCAAGGCCTTGATGTTGCAGTTTTCCCTTTGAAGCTCTATATTTCCTATTTGTCTTTCCTTTGCAGGAACATTATTTAAAACTTGGTCACAATTAGAAGACCACTTGTGCAATTCGAAGCCTCCCAAGCTTAGCAAAATTGCTAGTTGCTCCTTAGCATTTAGCAATGTAGGCAAATCAGAATTAGAATATAATATGTCATCCATATATACACAATTTTTTATTATGAATGAAGCCAATGGGAATTTAGTTTCATGCAATATTGCTAGTTCAAGCAGGCATCGAGTTGCGAGATAACTCGAGCTTTTCATTCCATATGTTACTGTATTTAAGCGCAGTATTTGTATTGGTTCATTAGGATTGTCGCGCCACAAAATATTTTGAAGCGATGTCTGGCTAGGATTAACCAAGACATTCCTAAACATCTTCTTAATGTCGCTATTGAATGTAAAGTCACCCAATCGATACAGCATAATAATGTCAAAAAGGTCCCTTTGCACCCCTGCTCCGTTTGCTATTATATCATTTAGGGATAATTTTTTATCCTTGGTCTTCATTGAAGCATCGAACACAACACGTGTTGGGGTGGTTTTACTATTTTTATTAAGCACCGCATGGTGTGGTAAGAAATAAATGGGATCTGTTTGAAAATCGTATTCCTTGATATCAATACAGTGGGCGTGGCCCATAGCTTCATACTCATGAATGAAGTGTGTGTACTCCGTTAATAAATTAATATTTTTGTGTAATTTTTTCTCCAAGCTCAAAAATCTATACATAGCCAAATCAAAGGACTCTCCTAATGTCGCATTAACCTCATCTAACGGTACCTTTAAGGGCAGGTCAACTTGGAATTTTTTGTTAGGTAGTTGAACTGTTGTTGCCTGGAAATGACTTTCAACGATTTCTTGTTCAGGTTCCTCTTTAAAGACCTCTGGAACCTTTTCTACCTCCCAAAATTTTGAAATAGAATCGTCAATGCTAGCTTTACAGGTTGCGCAATGTAATACAATCTTTGTTACCTCGTCTTGTGAAGGTAGACCACCTCCAATGATATAGCCAAACTCGGTGTTGATAATACTTGGACCGGAGTCTCTCTGGGCCGCTGCTGGCTGGGGCTGTTTAGGCTGCTGCAGCTGCTCTCTGCATGTCTGCGCTGCGTGAGCGCCGGCTAGCCGTGACGGTGTAGAGCCACAGGCTGATTGCGCCGGCAGCAGTGCCTGGAAAAATATATCGGCACCGATTAGCAAATTAATCTCAGATGGCTTGTAGTACTCATCATCTGCTAGCACTGTATTTGGAGGAATTTTAATTGAACTTGTGTCAATCATTGTTTGCGGCAACTTGCATGTAATATCATCTACTACATGACAGTTAACAGATGCTTTGAACGGAGATTTCAAAGAATGGATCTCTAATGGAACGGAGTACTTAATTTTGTTTTTGTTGTTTGTGACACCAGTAATACTAGTATTATTTTCTGTGGGTGTCAGACCAAGGACTCTAATGGCTTTGGTTGTAATTAACGAGGCTTGAGAGGCGGAGTCCAGTATAGCCTTTACATGTACCTCTCTGCCGTCCTTTGCGTACAATTTTACTCGGGCTGTGGGGATTAAAACATTATTATTATCGCCTGACAACATAATCACTGGTTCAGTTTTTTGTTTCTCCGCGTGCAATAAGGTGTGATGCCCCATTTTACATTCGTTGCAGCGGAAATGGAACCTGCATTGTCCAGGATGCTTATTTAAGCATTTAATGCACAGCTTGCTCGATCGCACAAAGGATATTCTTTCTGCTGAAGGCAGTATTTTAAAAGTTTTACAGTTGTAAATTTTGTGATCATCATACTTACAGTACTGACATCCTTGAGCCTCCTTTGCCTTGCTCGTAGTCACTGCAACTATAGCCTTGCTTGTAGATGGTAAGACCACTGTGTTTTCCATTGCTAGCGCCTTCTTCTCCATAAATGCCAGAAAGTCAACCACTGTGGGTTCAACTTTAGCGTCCCTTTCTAGCTGGTAAGCATGGGCCGTCTGTACATCTATTTTGCGGGTAAGAATACACATTAGTATAGGGTCCCATTCATGTACCTTTGCACCTAAGTTCTTTAGAGCAGCCAATGCCTGCTTTACTGTTGACACAAAGTGTCTAATGTGTGTAGGTGAAGGCTTCGTGATGACACATAAATCTAACAAACTTGTTATCAACTCATTTTTTATTTTATATTGATTGTTATATCTCTCATCAAGCAGCTTCAGTGCTTCCTTGAAACTAGCGCCTATCAAGGGAAGGTTTTTTACAAGATCAAAGGGTTCGCCTGTTAAGAATGTTCGTAAATAGTGCAACCTTTGAACTTCTTCTAGGGAGCTGTCATTTTCTACTACAGATTGAAACATTTCCTTGAAAGTGGTGTATTCCGCATATTTGCCCGAAAATGGGGTGATTTGAATTACTGGCAATTTCATGTGCTTCGCCTGTTGCGAGCTGTTCACGCTTGTAGGTGTTTTTTTGTTTATTTCACTATCTAGCTTAGCAATAATTGCAAAGTACTTAGATTCAAACTCACCTGGCTTTTCCTGGTCGTCATTATTCAAGCACAATATTTCATAATTGAAAGCTTCGTACTGCTCGAAAGCAGTAATACACCTATTTTTACGGACAATCAACATTTCCGGCGCCCATTCGGACAGATCCTGCTCTGCTAATTCATTGTGAAGCCTTGTTAGGGTTCCCTTTACGTAACCTCGCTTCGCGATCGCTTTACCCAACGATTTCCCTACGTCTTCCTCTGAGTCAGACATGCTGGCACTTATTTACAACTGTATCAAGGTAGCTAGAATACACTTTAGCGCAACGCTAATTATAAAGATCGGCTTAACTAATCGACAAATACTATTTTACTCTGCGCATGCAAAATGCGCAACACAAAAAATGTCTACAAAATGGCGCACGTTACTTGCTTGCTTGCTTGTTTGCTTGGAGACGCCGCACATAGACAACTTTTCTTTCTTCCTTCGTAGAACCGGGCGGGAAACGGCGCACGCTGATTGGCCCGGGCTTAGCTTGATGGCAGATGCCGAGAGCGCGAACCTTTGAACTAACGAATCAGCGACGTTTTCTTCTTGCTTCTGCATGCGATTGAAGTGCGCAGCAGTGTACGTTTTTTTGGCACCGGAACTTGAAAGATGGCCGACTTTGATTGACTTTGCTTTGTTCGGTTTTACTTGCTTGTATGCTTGATGATGAGATCTTCTTTTTGGTAGGTTGCTCTTGATTTTGCTTCGCACCTCGATTTTGATTATAGCGCCTTGGTGGAGACCGTGTATTTTTATGATCGCCTTTGTACTGGAATTCGCCACAATGATCGCCGCAACTTTGTGATCTCGAAGCTCGACGTTGGCCGCCCTTTTGTCGAGATGTTTAGAGGCCGCTGTTTTCTTTTCGCCGAAGGACCTTTTGTAGGGGTCGTTGGTTACGATCCCTGGCCTTATTGTGGACGTGGAGCAGCGTTGGCCGAGAGTGAAAACACTTGTTGCGTAGAATATTATAATATTTTATTGCGGAGCACAAGGTACACGTTTTAATGGCGTCGTAGGTGGTAGAAGAGAGAGAGATAGCATACAAAATGTTACCATATAACAATAATCTGTTGGGGATGCCAACAACGAGAACCTGGGATCACGAACCTAGGTATCTAGATAGCATTTATGCGAAAAACGGCCGTTTTTGGCGTAAATGCTATGCAGTCCTAGGTTTTTTGCCTCAGGATCACGGCCACGGGTCCTAAAAAACACTATTAATTACTAATTAATAATTAATTAATTTTTTTTTTTTTTTTACTATTATTATTACTATTGAGAGATTTTACAGACACTATACTAATACGGTACGTAAAAGAAGATATTATGACTTTTTTTCATGGGCGCTACTTAGCCATACAGATTCCCTTAACCATTATTTTATTTTTATTTATTTAGGTTCACATAATATAGTTACATGTAGATTAAATGGATTTGTACCTACTAAAACCATAACTTGTTTGTCTCTCTGTTTGTTTGTCTGTTTGACTTCCAATCGTAGATACATCTTCCGTAGATACACCACAGGCTACATCTATGGTCCTGTTTTATTTATTCGTTTTGTCTGTTGTGTATTTAGTTTTCTTTCTGTTGTTGTGCATATTATCTTATCTTACCTTGCCTTGCCTTGCCTTGCCTTGCCTTGCCTTGCCTTGCCTTGCCTTGCCTTGCCTTGCCTTGCCTTGCCTTGCCTTGCCTTGCCTTGCCTTGCCTTGCCTTGCCTTGCCTTGCCTTGCCTTGCCTTGCCTTGCCTTGCCTTGCCCTGCCTTGCCTTGCCTTGCCTTGCCTTGTCTTGTCTTGTCTTGTCTTGTCTTGTCTTGTCTTGTCTTGTCTTGTCTTATCTTATCTTATGTGCTTATTTTGTTTCTGTGATGTATCTTGTTGGTACAATAAATGTCTTTCTTCTTCTTCTCTTCAATCGTTTAATTGTCAAATTCCATACAAATTGCTCTCGCAACGTCGGGATTCCGACAGCGTTTGGTGCGCATAACTAGGCCAAAGGACAAATGTCAGTGGGCAGACCCTGCAGTCTGATGGCCGGTCAATGTCGGTGGATGCGGACGGCAAAGAACCGTGAGAGATGACATTTGGGAGAAAGGGTCCATACCCAGCAGCGGACAGCGGTAAACTGATGATGATGATGAAACGAGGCATAAGCTCAAGGCTTGGCGTACACATTCTATCTCTTACAACGTCCATTTCGCCTTAAAACTGATATCTGGACGACGATGAACTTGTAATTTGATGACACGAAAGTTATCGTACCATCTCCGGACCTTACCTTTGAAAGTGCCGTCTTAAGTACATAGACTCTTCTTGACCTTTCCAACGCTTTCCATCCTGAGCTTTGTTACAAGGCCTGAAAGATTACTTTCGCAAACTTCAGCGTAATTCCATATTACGTAGCACGGTGGCCCAGTTAAGTAGTAAACGGCCGTTTGCATTAATAAGTCGAGAAAGTGCCCAAATTTGATACTAACTACGTAATGGCGCTTGCGAACTGCCTTCCACAGTCAAAGTTACAGCTTGAGAGGGATGTGCGAAGGGTCGGGATGGAAGTAGTTGGACTACAAATTTTAAAAAAATACCTATTTGTTCCGTCTATGGTAGTCTGGAAGACATTGCTTTTTTTAATAAGACCGCTAATTCTACTTTATTTATGTTCATATATGTGTTAATGTGGTTTCCTGCTGTAATCACGTAAAATAAAAAATATTTTATCAAGATAAGAAAAAAATTGTTCAATATTTATAAAACAGTTTGATTAAAGCGGTTCCACGTACAAATACATAGTGTGCAAATATATGTTTTGTATACATGGTGTTACGAAATCCCTACACAAATCCAAATTTGAAAAGAAATATGAACTGTTCCTATTTTAATGTTTTAAATGTCCGTAATTTTAGTCTCTAGCAATAAATGTAACATAATTTTATTGTCTAGTAGAGCTTCAGAAATCATTTATTATAACATTACTTTTTTGTCTAGCCTATATACGTCCACTGCAGGGCACAGGCTTTCTCTCAGAGAGAGAGTAGGCTTAATTACCACGCGTGCCTACCGCGGATTGGCAATTTCAAGCGCTGAGGTATGTTAACACCTCAGACACTCAGGTTTCCTCAGGATGTCTTTCTTCAGCGTTAGCGTATTATATGTTTGTTTTTTTTTTAATATCTTTAAAAATGTTACATTGTGCAAGTGAGATGAAAGCCAGACTTAGCAGTAGTATTGAGAGTTTAGCTAATCCCAAACCATAGATGTGTCCCTTTGCCGCTATAACTTTAAAGGTCTCCGTTATCAGACGTCTGTATTCCCATTAAGCTACCTCCATATTATCTAATAACCCTTACAGGCAAGCATGTTAATTTAGACGGCAGGTCACCGATAATTGTGTATCTTCTTTGTAGTTGCAGTGTAGGTGTGTTGCCGGGAAAAGAGCGTTGCTTGGAATAGCGGTGAGTACCGTCAGCAACATCAGTCTTCTGTCTTGACAGACAGACAGACGGACAGACACGGCGAAACTATAAGAGTTATTGACTACGGAACCCTAAAAAGCTGTAAATAATAAACTTAAAGTGACGTGTTACAGGTATTGTGCATTTTTGGAGTAACCTTGTATATTTTAAAACATGTCTTTTTTATTGAAATCATCGTTTCGGCGTTTCCACCCAATCCAGTGGGAGCCATGCTAAAAGAAAGAACTATTTGAATGAGTTAATGAATAACCATTTATTGCCAAGGACAAAGATGTTTGACGCGTAGACGTATATAAAAATAGTTATAATTCGTCGTGGTGATGAAAACAACAACGTTCTGAATAAAAAAAAAGACTTGAGGATGAACAGGGTTGAGTTTGTTAGAAATTTTAGTACTTTATTTTTATTAAAGGGGTGTAATAAACATTTGTTGCAAAGTCCACCTCTCGACAAAGACGTCAAGTTGGTGTATTCACATTAGTCAGACCCCTTGATGTTGTAAACACAAGAGGCTCGGTCTGCGGTTGCCCTTATGGCGTCTTGGTTGACGTGAATTGATGGACGTTTCGGTGCAGTGCATTATTAAAGTTGGATGTTGTGGGGTTGACATTTTGATCAAAGGAAGGTATAGATCATATAGATGAATACACCATGAATTTTGCGTGGTTTGAAAGCCATAGCAAAATGAACGTAGCTTAGCAATAGCTATCGAATACCTAATTTGTATTTTTAAATACGGCACTTTCCAATAATATCTCGACACAAACTCGAATCTATTAGAACCAGAGCGAGCCAGAGCGGTGTATGGGTGCCGCTGGTCCACGGGTTATTGTCCTGATAGACAGGGAGGCCGTACTAATTATTGTTCGTGCATTAAACAAGATTACTCAACTTGAAACAATAAATTTTAAACTTTTTTTAAATAGCGCTTAAACTTAAAAGTAATAGTCTAAATAAGTAAATGCAATTTCTAATGACTAATTACGTAAATATTACGAAAATTTCATCGTGTATAACATATTCAAAATCCATTCTCCTCAGTAGGTAGGCTCCACATGAAGCGGTGGTAGCGCAGTGGTAGAACGCCGGCCTCACATTCGGGGGGTCGTGGGTTCAAATGCCCTTGTATAACAATAACTTTGTTTTCTAGGCTACGTACATTTGTAAAGCTGTAGTAGCAATACCACTCGCCAACGGTGAAAGAAAACACCGTGAGGAAATCTGAGTGTCTGAAGTCTTCACATCTCACCTCAGCCCACATAGAAAGGACGTGGGGCACGGAAAAAACGCGACGCGTTGTATAGAGTTCGCGCCCTTGCCCCGTCTCTTCTGTGTTGGCTTCGTTCCGTCCCTTCAGTACATTTTGTATGAAAGTGAATTGGAAGGACGACGCGTCTTTTCTGTGCCCTCGCCCTACGTACGCGTCCCTTTTGTTTGGCCAGGGCTTCAGCGCTTAATATTGCCTATCCGCAGTGAAAGGCCTGTGCAGTTGGACCTATAAAGGGTACAATAACAAAGTAGGTAGGTATTTATTAAGAGAGAGAGAGAGAGATAGAAAATGAGAAAGAAAGAAAGAGAGAGGTGAACAAAAATATGTAGCGCTAAGCTCGCCCATGTGCAAAACTGCCTGTTTTAAATCCAATAAAGGATTTAATAATAATAATAATATTAGAGCTGTGTATTTATAGACAAGCTACTGGTTTCTCCTACACTAAAAGCCTGCTAATGTATTGTTAACAGCTGTCAGCATTTTTCTTGTATGATTGTTGGTTCACGAACAACCGTAGGTTTTTCTCTTTCTCTCTCTCTCTCTCTCTCTCTCTCTTTCTAAAAGAAGACTTGTACTCTGCAGTGGGACGAATATACGCCACCTGTTTTATGTGTTATTTATTAAAGATGTTCCCATTCTTTTATTTACATTACACAAGATTAACTGGAAGAAAATACCTTGACTTTACACAAGATTATGCCAGAGCAGTATCTAGACATGGAATTTTCAAATACTCAGATAACCTACGAGATGCAAAGTTTAAAAACATTCGCCTATTGGCAAATTGAAGCATATTTTTCACTAAACTTATTCTAAATCTTACACTCTAAAAAAGACTACCCTCGAGCCCTCTTGCCTGCCCTCCATCTTATTTCGGCTTGTGCGACGAAAGCCAGCAACAATAACGCTATCGCGTCTGCAAAGTCCCGACGAAATAGACTGAGGCAGATATTTCACTCAGACACCCGGCAGAAAAAACAATCTAGCAAATGAAGGTGCTACCCTCTCTCATCATAAACCCTCGGAGCTCAGAACTTACAAGTTATCATTGCAATACACCGTACACGGGGGCTAGCCACGAGTTGTCAGCCGCATTTTCACGATCATAGTACGCTATGCATAGGTAAGTAGCACGACGACGCAAGTCGAGCATTTTGACGTCAAAAGTCGCGACTTTCCAGCACATTAATTGTCAAATTATGACATGTTCGTGCCACAAAACGCGCAGCTCACGCCGTTATACTGCCTATGCCGCACGAGTAGTAAGATGGCATGAGTCACGCGTTTTGTAGCGCAAAAATGTCAGAGTTTGACAATTAATGTACTGGAAAGTCGTGACTTTTGACATTTGAAACGCTCGGCTATTATCGTTATACTACCCATGCATGTCATAGTAACCTATTTTAGCTTCTCGGAAGATACTGGTTTCGTATGCAACACCGATCCTAGTATAAAAAGTGCCTGTTTTCATCAGAGTGTACTAAGATCCCCTGTATACACGATACGAATAGCATCTTAGTAGCTAAAATTCATGGTCACTCGGTCCGAGTACCTACAGTCTGTTCATCCTTACTTGTCCAATTTAGTAAACAATATTCTAACCTCAAAATCGACATTTGATGCCGAAACTAGATATTTTCTTGCAAGTTCGTGCACTTTGTTTATAAACATAGGCGTGTTATCCAAAATGGTGTCCCAGGTTACTTCATTTATGGGAATATGGCAGTTTTCGACTAAAAAGTCATACTTTGCGGGTAGAATCTTGTTTACTAAATTGGACAAGTAAGGATGAATAGACTATACTAAGATAGTGATAACGCGACTTTACATTGATGCATCTATGATAATCGAGGCCGTGTGTCCGCTAGAAACCGCCTTACTTGATTTGTACAAATGGCATCAACCTGGGTGTATTTTCATGTTGCCTGGTTACAATATAGGGATATCGCTATATCTTTAAATTAATAATGTGGTCTAGTTTGTGACCAGGACATGTGATTTGTCGTGTGGAAGTTATTACTATTGTTATTTCACAGCGGTAGTGCGGTGGAAATGCGGTCAATACAACGTTTGCTTCGTATCTGAGAGGTTGTGGATTTGAATCCCGGTATGTATCCATGACTTTGTTTTCTAAATCGTGAGGAAACCTGATGTGTTTGCAAACTTTGGCCCAAATTTTCAATTCCTCAGACACCCCAATTAGAGTTTGTGTCTGGCAACAAGTTTTTGTTCTTTGAGTTCTTTTTCTCTGATATTTAGTTTATGATAGTTTTCTTTTAAAATGTCCATACCACTTAACACAATGTGGTCCTAAGAATTATTTACAAATTAAACAGCGCCAGTAAAAAGCACAAAAACGGTAACCATTTTTCGAAAAATGGAAAATTTTCAAAAATCGTATATCAAAAGTTGTAAATGACAGTCTATCCGACATGTTTCCAGAAGTACGCATTTTAAAAACGACCCTGTATATATAAAACAAAGTCGGGTTAGTTACACCATTTATAACCCAAGAACGGATGAATCGTTCTTTACTGATCTATCTTTGTTGACCGTTTTTTGGAGTTTTTCCACACTGAATAGCAGATTAACTATCAGACCATGAGAAAAATTAACGTTTTTGAGGATTCCGTAGTCAACAAGGAACTCTCTGTCTGTCTGTCCGTCAGACCATTCATCCGTCCATCCGTGCTTCTGTCCGTTCGGCAATTCGTGCGTCCGTCTGTCCGTCTGTCCGCGGCACAGAGACAAGTACTAGAAAGCTGAAATTTGGCATAGATATACATATAAGTGAAATTAAATTATTTATTTCAGATCGAGATTAATCACGCCGATAAAACTGTACGATATAATCTTAAAAAAAATTCTTTGGGTAGGTACCCTAAATCAGGGACACATTTTTTTCCCGCCTACACTAGTGTGGGGTACCGTAAAGCAGGTTAAAAAACCCTCCTTCTACGGAACCCTATACTGCGCGCGGCCCGACACGCACTTGACCGTATTTTTTTAATGATTTTTTTTTATTGATATACTTGTTTAATAATAAGATACGACAATCATGGTGCGCCCCAGTTTCGGTAGGCGCTCACTGGAGGAGACAAACGGCCGTAAACATTCAACGAACTTCAGCAGTATAATGTCGACGAAGATGTTGCGCGGCGCTAAAAGACGAGCATACTACATGTCTTGGAATCGCTAGGCACCTTAACATTGTTAAGAAAGAATATTCTTTATTGTACACCGGCAAAGAAGTACTTGAATTAATTGATTTGTTTTATGTACTCCTACCTAGCCACTCTTATCTTCTTTCAGTCCTGTCCATCCTAAGTTTAAGATAAGACTGCCAGTTGTATACTATTAAGAACTAAATATTAAGTACCTTATATCTCTGTAAATTACTGGTGTGCAATAAAGTGTTGCTTATCACAGAAACAGCAGTTACAAAAGAAAAGGCCTAACTAATGGCCTTATTGCTAATAGCCATTTCTTCCAGTGGTTAGCTGCAAATTAGAGAATTATATACTATCTATCTATCTAAATATGGCAGTCAGGAACCATTAGGCGACCATAAACTGACAGTAACGGGTCCCGCCTGCGAATATTTGATATGGAGTTATGAATGCAATAGTTTGTTAAAGAAATAATGCTATAAACAAACATTATTTACTTACTCGTGTGAAGAAGATTCTTCACACGAGTAAGTAAATCATTCTGTATCGAAGTTTGTTATTTTGAAACATCCTGTTTTTAGATTTTAACTTGATTTGTCACTGCAGACTGCAGTCGGGTTTTGTGTTTTTTGAATAACAAAAAAATTACTCCTGTTGTTGAAACGTGACAAAAACATAATACTTGATATCACAGCAGCAAATTTTTGGTAATTTTCTCGAGCAGTGACTCAGTTTGTAACAAAATTCAAGAATGAGATGATTGACTTCCCTTTTTTTTAAGCTTTTATACGTCCCACTGCAGGGCACAGGCTTTCTCTCAGAGAGAGAGAGTATGGGTTTGATTACCACACGTGCCCACCGCGGATTGGCAATTTCAAGCGCTGAGGTATGTGAACACCTCAGACACCTGACGATGTGTTTCTTCACCTTTAGCGAGTATTATTGCTACTATAACTTCACAAATGTAGCATAGAAAGTCATTGGTATATACCGGGATTCGAACACACGACTTCCCGATTATATCATTGGACTTATTATTATACTTTACTGCACACACAAGAATAGAGTACAGGAAAGGTAACAAAAGAAGGTACATCTACAAAGGCGAGCTTATTTTCTGTAAGAGATTTCTTCCAGCAAACCTTGGGGAGTCGGAGCGGTGGTGTGAAACGGCACGCACGTGCACATGATAAACTACATACATATTTACACAAATAACCAAATAATATTAATATAAATACTTACCTAAAAATGCCAATAATGTAAAGAATAAACTACATAAACAATGAAAGGAAAATACATACTTACTTAAAATACATACCTAATGACAACCTACTTATACTGTTCAATAAAAAAATGCGATGTCTGCGTTTATTACTTACAATAATGTAACGCTCTTATTTATAAAAACACTTGGCCCTTTCACTTTTAAAAAATTGTTTATAAAACAAAATATGTTAGTATTATTCCTCACCTAGCGCAAGTGTGATCCCAGTGTTAGGTGGAAGGGTCCAAAGTTTGCACTTAAAACATTAAACTGTCGTTGTCCCACGCACTTGACCCTCGTTAGTTAGTTTACACTTTACAAGCTTGTCCTAACACAACGCTACGTGAGCAAGCAAGCGAAGCGAGCGATAGGGTAAGGCTCTATTTCGCAAAGCAACATGGTTTACTTTTTTTTATATTGGTTTGAGAGTGTATTATGATTATAGGAAAACGTGGTGAGGTAACCTGAGTGTCTGAGGTGTTCACATACCTCAGAGCTTGAAACTGCCTCTCTCTCTCTCTCTCTCTCTCTCTCTCTCTCTGAGAGAAAGCCTGTACCCTGCATTGGGACGTATACAGGCTACATAAAAAATCTTTATAATATTATTATTATTTTTGGCTTCTATTTTTTGGAATTTGACTTTGATGAAACCTGCGGGTATATTTTGTATTGGGTTTGTTTTTGTCGGTATGGTGTTTTGTTTCAACTTTTGTATTTACAAACAAATTAATTGTGTATTCTTACGAGACTAAAAATAATTCATTCTACGTACATTACAAAGTCGATTAACAAGTGTACTCGGCTACGCAACGTACGTCGAACTGGCATAATAAACTACGATTGAAGTTTTACGAAACACGGCCCAACTTAACAAGAAGCTTCTGTATCTCTCTCATTAATAAATATACCGAAATACCTCCAATATACATGTTTTCCGTGCACTCAGAGTTTGTATTTTTAACAATTTTTGTTCTATAAGTTTAATCTCAAATTAATATTGTTGACTAATGTGGAGTTTCTTTGTTAGCTTCTTCTCCGCATAATCTATTAATTGTGAAACTAACAGCTTTGACGTTCATTAGGTAAACATTTTGTTTTTATGGTGAATAAAATTTTTGACTTTGACTGTATTTTTCTTATTGTCATTTTACACTATGTAACACATGGGGTTTTTAATAATTATTTATCAGTGTTGCAACAAAGCAAAAATATAGTAAAAAATACATATTTTTTAAACTGAAAATTTTACAAAAAATTAATAAGCATAGCGTTTAGACAAAGATGTTTTACAATACGAGTCGCTTGTCCACTTTACCGCTAGTGGCATACACGTCAATAGGTGTCAGAATGCAAGATCGCATCAATCGCTTGCATCATGTTCAATTAGGACAGTACTAACTTGGAGCCAACAAGTCAGCATAATGCTAGGAAAATTTATACGGTGACCCAAAAATTAAGGGGCGTTTTTCAGGTAGAAAATGTGTCAGAGTGGGATTTTTGAGTGATGGAACTCGCTGTCGCAGGCTGTTACGTATCTACTGACAGTTTGCTATTTTTATTTTCATCCCTGAAGTATTTCTACCTCATAAGGATGCTCGGATGCCGCCTTTAAAATGTTGGCGAATATTGAAACATACAAAACCAGACTTAGGTGTTAGGCTTTGTTGGGGTTACTTACTTTCAGCACCACACTTGTGGTTACAAAGGCTGCAGTAACTCTGTAGCACAAAACGAAATTGAAGAAAATCTCAGAAGAACCATTATCATGTTGTCGTTGTGTGTGGCGCCGGGTTAAGAATAGCGTCACTCCATTTCCTTCCGTGGATGTAGTACAAGGCAACTAAGGAAATCAATTACCAGGAGACGGGCAGCAGCGTCTTCCTGAGATTCCAACTGCATACTGCGATCGCCAACACGCCTGACAAGCGTGGCGATTATGGCAAAGCCCTTCATGGTTAGGAAAACCATGAGGGAGGCCTATGTCCTGCAGTGGGCGTCAAATGGCTGATGATAATGATGATGTGTGACAGAGAGATTGAACTTCACAAATCCTGTGGCTCAACTTTCAAATCTAATAATTGTAATTGTTAATTGATAGATAATATGCTTTTTGTTGCACTAACTCGTGCTGAGGACAATTTTAAAAACCTTTTTAGAGAATACAGAGAAGTCTGTAAAGAGGCTCGAAATTTCCGCTGATGTCTGCACTTGCCAAGCTCAGTTGGGAGAGCGCTGGCACGGTTAGCCAGAGGTCGCGAGTTCAGGTCCCGGCATGAGTGGAATTTATAGCTATTAATAACCTATTTAGAGGTTATTAAAATTGATAGATAATAAAGTTAAAATTTTATTGAGTGTGGAAGATAGCGTGTTTCTGTTTGTTTGACGATTTCAAGAGTTTCTATTGCGATTGGCTCAGTGTCCTAATTTTTCTGCGTATTCATAAGCAGACTCTATGCGTCCCACTGTAGGGCACAGGCTTTCTCTCAGAGAGAGAGAAAGAGAGAGATTAAGCCCATACTCTGCGTATTATATTTTGGTAAAAGCTTTTACCTGTGTCTGAGGTGTTCACATACCTCAGCGCTTGAAATTGCCAATCCGCGGTGGGCACGCGTGGTAATTAAGCCTACTCTCTCTCTGAGAGAAAGGCTGTGCCCTGCAGTGGACGTATATAGGCTAGACAAAAAAAGTAATGTTATAATAAATGAAGTCTGAAGCTGTACTAGACAATAAAATTATGTTACATTTCTCTCTTTAAGATAAGGCCTGTGCCCTACATAAAAAAAAGTTGCCTTCAGTCTTTCTAAAATCAGATATTTGGATATTTTTTCGAGACGTTTCGTAATATCCAGATATAAATCTACATATAAAGGCTTGCACGCGCTTCCATTTTTGTGTAGGTGAATCAGGTAGGTTTCCAGTTCATCCATTCAATCCAATCCATCGCCCGTTGTTTGTCCACTGCTGGACATATGCCTCCCCCATAGTAAACCACTTCTTTCCGCTCTCGGCCATCATCCAGCCGCTACCAGCAATCTGCCGCAACCAGATTGTCAGTCCAGTGAGCTGGACATCCTACACTGAATTTGAATATGTGGTCCTCACTCAAGAACGATTTTACCCTGCCCACTGCCACTTCGACTTGCTTATATGTAAGTCACCTTAGTTCTTCGGAGAATAGTCTCATCTCTGTGAAGTGATCCATCAAAGAGACTCCAAGCATTGCCCGTTCTATAGCATGCTAAGCGACTATGAATCGTTAGACTGAAGCTATATGGAGGACTCCATACAAATAACGGTAGGTATCGAGTGGCATGATAGACGTTATCGAAACAAGAATTCTGTGTCGCCTCAAAAAATTACCGTGGGCGATGGCACTAAAGTCCCAAGACGTGCGAAGGTTTTTGTGGATAGTTACTTACTCACGCTGGCTCAGTGACTCAAAGTGGGTCTTGGCCTCCGGCACAAAAAGTCACCACTTGTCTCTGTCTTGCGCGGACTCTTGCCAGTTGCCCAACTGGAGCTCACGCAGTTCCTTAGCCACTTCATCCTTCCAGCGATATTTGGGGCGTTTAAAGAAAGAATATCAACTGAAGCGCACTTTCTGCACACCTCTTCACGCGCGCTACTCGTAAGCCAAGCGTTTAAGCCCAACTCCTTTTCAAAGTTAAAGGCGACCTTTTCCAGCTACACTATTTGTCACGAGAGCCGGGATGGAATTTTTCAATTACTCAAGGCGTTACCTCCGAAACACGATGTGGGCCCGTGGACAAGATTAAATATATAGCGGGAATAGGAAAGGAAACTTTGCAGTGTCCGGAAAGTACATAGTAGAGCCTGGCAGAGCCTGTAGAGTTTGTCTAGCGATATAATGAATTTGAAACCCGCTCATCCCCCTTTACTCTCGACGTTATTGTGTTCAAAATTATGCCACAATTAAATGCGACTCAGACTCAGAAATGGTTGTAAGAAATAGCAATATACCAATAGGAATACACCATGAATTTTGGGTGGTTTGAAAGCCATAGTATTTGAATACGCTAGTTTGTTTTTGTAAGGGCACTTTTCAAAAGTATCTCATAAACTCGAATCTATTACAACCTTTTAGTAGGCAGCCAGGGCGGTGCATGCGTGCCGTGGGTTCGCGGATCACTGTGCTAATAGACGGAGAGGCGGTACTAATTGTTCGCGCATTTTTTAAACAAGATTTCTCAATTCATTTTTTTTATTTACGTCTATACTTAAGAGTACTAATATAAATAGATGCCATTTTTAATTACTAATTACATAACAGCGTCTTTCAACCCACCTGGATTTCAGCGTGTACTAAAACTTTAGAGCGCATCAGAAACTAAAGTTGGCCAAATGAGAGTCAAGAGACACAAGAGTTAGGTGGCTCATGATGTTTGACGAGCGTAAACTAGGGAGATTGATTTAAGCAACTTGCTACAAGTTAATGAAATGTGGTAACAATTGAAGTTTGATGCAAATATGCCTTTCATTTACTTCGATTCAAATATGCCTTCCAATAATACTATTAAAACGCCTTGTTATTCCTCTCACTCACATACTCACATATTCCAGTCGCGGGCTTGCAAGACCAACTCAGATTATACTTGTTTGCTTTGTTAGTTATGGAAAACAGTTGCCAGCTGATAACAATTATACATTTTTTTTTTTTTTATATAACCTATATGCGTCCCACTGCAGGGCACAGGCCTTCTCTTGGAGAGAGAGAGAGTATGTGCTTAATTACGCCGCGGATTGGCAATTTCAAGCGCTGAGGTATGGGGACACCTCAGACACTTAGGTTTCCCCACGATATTTTCCTTCACGATTAGCGAGTGGTATTGCTACTATAATGTCACAAATGTGCGTAACTTAGAAAACAAAACAGTCATGCTGGGGTTCTAACTTACGACCTCCCCAATGAGAAGCCGGTGTCTACCGCTCACTACCACCGCGATTCTATAATAACAATAAATATCTAAGAAGCCTGTTTACGTGTTTTGTTGCAGAGAGAAAGTGTATGACGTTTCTTCTTCTTTCGACACCGTGGATTTGCGAACTTGAGGGTTCGGTGGTTCCTCCACTGAGTCATCCTTCACGAGTAGCGCGTGGCACAGTGTACAGCGAGTCAACCTTTATACGCATGCATTCTACCTAGTTACGTTATGAGCGACTTAGCAACGAATGTGTTAGGCTTGATGTGCTGTCGACTGTGCTGTTATCACAAATGAACTCACAAATATATGTACAGTCAATAACAAATCGTCCTAGGTTTATATGCCTGATTAGAAACTCTACATGCGCCGAGTACCTAAATCCATTTGAATCGAATGCCTAGATTTTGATGACTGAAACCAATGGGTTAGGTATTTCGTACCATTAAAGAATTTAAATAGACGGGAAACCATGAAGGCAAAATACTTTCTTTCAATTCAGTACTTTTGTAAGTTTTTTCGTATATTTTGACAGATATAAACTGTATCACTTGTGAGATACATAGTATTTTCATGCGATGGCCAAGTCAATCTGTTTATTTAAAATACAAAAGATTTTTAATATTGATACGGTCACTTTAAGATAATGTAAGGTTAGCTAATTACGTAATGACTTAAGACAGAAGGACCCTTAAGTAGGGACTGAATAACTTAACCGATTTGGTATTACAGTGGATTTCACAACTTTTAACGCAGAAAAACTGAGTTGCAAGACTTGGTTTTTTTACAAGTTATGTTTTTGATGACATTCAGACATTTTCGTACATTTTGACAGAAACTTGACAAGATCTGATCTTTGGTACCGAAAAAAACTGCAAACAGCGGATGACAGCCAACTAAAAAGTACTTTTTATAGTTTTTAGGGTTCCGTACCTCAAAACGAAAAACGGAACCCTCCATCTGTCTCTCAAGACCCTTTATTTAGGGAACGCATGGAGGCATCGAATTAAAATTAAAACCATATACTCAGATCACATACAGTCCCTTAAAGCTGTGAGAAAATGAAACTCCTACGAAAAAAAATGTTACGGCCGTTTATGCTACAAAGAACGTATATTTCGACACTCTTAAGGTAATCAAAGTTTATAGGGTACTTTCTGTTGACCTAGAACTATGAAATTTGGCAAGTAATATCATCGTATACTAAAGATACAGGGAAAAATCTGAAACTACACATTTAAATTGAATCATACAAATAATAGTCTTTGAAGTTGGGGAAAAGCCCTGAAAAATGGCGAGACTCGATTTCTCAACTATTTATACTTGATATGTAAGAACCTACATTTTATTACGGAACCTTTGGTGGGTGAGTCGGACTCCCAGTTGCCCGGTTTTTGTCTGTAGCATGTATCCTATTTGTGAACATGTTTTTAAGAGTACCCAAATATCCATGTATCTCATTTTATACTGTCACAAGATACAGAATTAAATATCACAAGACATTTTGCAAGCTTAAGTTCACTTTGCTTTAAGACCTGCAGGAATTCTTTAATCTCTTTGTAATGTAACTCTCGTCTGAGACGACATAGACTATAATAACAAATGATGAAAGATTCTCGTGAAATTAATAAAGATTCCATCAGACAAAGGTGACTCAAGAAACTGACTCAAGCGTAGCATTTTAAATTAAGTATTGTATATTTGTTTTTAGGGTTCCGTACCCGAAAGGTGACGAAGACTTCACTGTTCGTCTGTCTGTCTTTCTGTCTGTCTGTCTGTCTGTCTGTTTGTTAGTCATCAGGCTGTATCTCATGAACCGTGATAGCTAGGCAGTTTAAATTTTCACACATTTATAACAAAAAATACTAAAAGCAGAATAAAATAAATATTTAGGAGGGGGCCCCCATACAACAAACGTAATTTCTTTGCCGTTTTTGCTCGATATTAATAACGGTAACAGGTAGACGCTTGAAATATTCACAGAATATTTATTTATATTATTCGCTTTAAGAATAAATAATTAAATTAAAAGAAAATAAATCATTAAGGGGGCTCCCGTACAACAAACGTGATTTTTTTCCGTTTTTTCTCGATCTTTGTGTCTAATGTTGCACAGATAATGGTACGGAACCCTTTATGCTCGAGTCCGACTCGCACTTAGCCGGTTTTTCTGGGCTCTTTACACAACTTGGTTTGAATTAAGAACATGCTTTCCTTTTTTTTTTTCTCCCTCGCATATCCCAACAATGTAAAATGATTTTGATGATTGTAAAAAACAATCATTATAGATGTTATCAATACGATTCATTCAAAAATTATATCGTGAAAGTTTCATGGTATGTATTGTAAATAAATATTTTTTTAAAACCTATCTAGAGGCTGAAAGTTCTACCCATGCCGGGACTTGAACCCGCCACCACTGGTTAACCGTGCCTGCGCTCTCCCAACTGAGCTAATGGGTAAGTGCGGGCATCGGCAAAATTTCGAGCCTTTTTACAAACTTTCTCTGTATTACATACAGGCAAATACCAGGAGACGGGCAGCAGCGTCTTCTTGAGATTCGAACCGCATACTACGGTCGCCGACCCGCCTGCCAAGCGTGGCGATTATGGCAGAACCCCTCAAGGTTATGAAAACCATGCTGCCGCGGTATGACAAAACACTATATCTTTAGATACAGTGTTTTACGGTAACATGAATAATTCGATTCTTCGCCCTTTTGTACATGTTATATGCCATCAAAAAATATTGAAAAAGTCTTAATAATTCGGAATTTAGTCCTAGTAATTAAAACTGTAATCCCAATATTACAGAAACCGGTTTTGACAAAATACTGCTTCTAAACATACAGTGTTTTGCCATAAGAAGCTCAGTGTTTTTTATGTCAGGTAATTGTAGACGCAGTATTTTGTCATAACAAATCTCACAACGTGTAGTAGCCTACCTTTTTCTTTACCAACTGTTTGCATAAAACACTACGTTTTGTGAAATCAATTATTCTGCTTAGCTGTAACTTTACTTCATGACATAATACACGTTTTATGCTGTAAATTCAATAAATAACATACTTTTTTTATTTCTTCTTACCGCATAATTATGTGTACTGTTATTCAACACGTATAGAAATTTTAAAGTAATCTGTTTATATTTGATGTATTTATGCGTAATTTTCGTAACAAAATGTTTTTTGGGTTTTCTGGAAAATGTCTGTTTTCAAATTACAGTGTTTTATCATGACACGGCAGCATGAGGGAAGCCTATGTCCTGCAGTGGGCGTTGAATGGCCGATGATGAAATACGTAAAATCTTTGCGTACGTAAAGAGCCCATTAACTCAATTGGGAGATCGCTGGAACGGTTATCCAGAGATCGTGGGTTCAAGTTCCGACATGGATGGAATTTTTAGCCTCTAAATAGGTTTTTAAAAATTGTCCTCAGCACGGGTTAGTGCAACAAAAAGAATATAATAAATAAATTAGTTACTTACTTGCAGAGGGGCTGAAATTCGGGTTCCCCTATAGCCCTCCTCCATCCTCCCTGTTTGTGTCAGAACCACTTTTTTTTTCTTTTAATAAAATTTTGAATTAAAGTCTACAGAAAAAAACAAAGAACTAAGCAAAGCAAACACACAACTTTACTGACGCTGTAGTTGTCTTTTTTGTATATGAGTTGAGTATGCTGTTGACAAATTTAGTCTGGGCATGATTAAAAATAAAATTAAAAAATATAAAATCCATAAAATATTATTTTTTAATAGCAAAACTTAAATTTTCTTAGTAAAAATCTAGATAGGCAGCATTTTTTTAATGTGCGCGTTGAATTGAGAACCTTTTTTAAAGTTGGTTAAAAAACAGAAACGTTCTAAAAAAGAAAATTTTGAATTATAAAAGCCCTTGTAAGAATATAAAGCAGATAAAATCCCCGTAGAACAAAAGTTATAAAACAGGAATTCATTGCTTAAGGAATTTCTTATTATAGAAATAACCAAAGTTTGCTGGTTGTATGGAATTCTTAGTGCGCTAATCTGTCTCAAACTTGGCCGGTTGTTTCATGACTTACACTTGCTTAGAGAATAAGCATAAGCAGCTTATATACGTCCCACTGTAGGGCACAGGCCTTCTCTCAGGGAGAGAGTATGGGCTTAATCACCACGCGTGCCCACCGCGGATTGGCGATTTCAAGCGCTGAGGTATATGAATAGCTCAGACACTCAGGTTTCCTCACTATGTTTTCCTTCACCGTTAGCGAGTGGTATTGCTACTATAACTTCACAAATGTACATAACTTAGAAAACAAAGTCATAGGTACATGCCCGCACTGGGAATCGAACCTGGGTCTCCCGCTTCCAAGTCCAATGTTCTACCCACTAGGCTACCACCGCTTTTTAGCTTGCTTAGAGCGAAATAACTAAATGCGCAGTTAGAATAAAGTCATCGGCGAAAGCAAGTTAAGATATGATTTGAAAAATCTCAAGAGCCCCTTGACTGGCCTCATTTGCACATCAATCATTTCATTTCATCCATTTTCAGACTTCGGGTGTTTTCTTATTCAATATTCGTGAGGCAGAAATATTAAAAAGCTAAGCAAAAAAATCAAATCGCTTGAAATTGCCAAGGCGCGGTTGGCACGCGTAGTAATTGAGGCCATACTCTCTCTCCCAGAGAAAGCCTGTGCCCTGCAATGGGACGTATCTTATAAGGAATATATAACGTATTTTATAACTACTGGACACATAAAAATAAAAAGCAGAAACTAATAGGGGTTAAAGTATGAAATTGCCATTTCATTGCAATAGGTTCTTTGAATTGACATAGAATCTTCATGGTTTGAGGTTTTCGAATGAAACTTTTTTCAAATGGTTTCTATGATGTTCTTCTTTTAAAAAATGTGAAACATTTGAATATCGACTTTCAATTGTTTTTGTTATTCAATTTAGACAAGAAAGATGGATACTGCGAAAATTCGAGTGATTTTTGAATACGAGTTCCGACGCGGAACTAACGCAGCAGAAACAGCCCGCAATATCAATGCTGCGTTTGGAGAGGGGTCTACTAATGAACGCACCATGCGATTTTGGTTTAAATGCTTTCGTGATGGAAATTTTGACTTAAAGAACGAGCCACGAGGAAGACCGCCCACACAGGTGAATAACGATGAATTAAGAGAGATAGTGGAAGCCGACCCTAGTCAAACTACCCAGGAATTAGCGGCATGGCTTAACGTTACCTTACCCACAATATTGACTCACTTGCGTCAAATCAATAAAATAAAAAAATACGAAAAATGGGTGCCTCATAATCACTCGAATTTTCGCAGTATCCATCTTTCTTGTCTAAATTGAATAACAAAAACAATTGAAAGTCGATATTCAAATGTTTCACATTTTTTAAAAAAAGAACATCATAGAAACCATTTGAAAAAAGTTTCATTCGAAAACCTCAAACCATGAAGATTCTATGTCAATTCAAAGAACCTATTGCAATAAAACGGCAATTTCATACTTTAACCCCTAATATTTACAAAGCTTTTTGGTAAGATCATAAAGGGTCTGACAAAAAATAGGTAACGATATTTTCGTGGGTCAGTTAGATAAGGATGAGATCTCATTTTCGAATTATTTGACCAAATTTTTCTTTTTATTATTTATAAAAATAACTTGCACACAACACAATATCTTAACCTGTTCTTAAACTAGGATACCCTGTGCTATTGTAACCGGCAAGGACATCACGAGCATAGAAAGAAATACACCCAGACTGAGGTCATTTGTATAAATCAAGTACGGCGGCCTTCAGTAGGAACTGAACTCGCGCCTTCTGTTTTGGTAGTCAAGAGTGTTACCGCAAGACCAACGCAGCAGTCGAGGTTTTGTTATGTAACGCTATTTTTCTTACTAGAATGAATCGATGACGCAGGAAGGTTGATAATACGCCTGAGTCGTTTTTATTTCATTCTATTAAGGAAAGTCCTATGTCCAGCAGTGGACTTCTTGTGGCTGAATGATGATGATTAAGGAAAGTAGCGTTAGAATAACAAAAAAAATGGACAAGTGCGAGTCGGACTCACCGACTGAGGGTTCCGTACAAATTTTAAAGTACTTAAATTTTATAAAAAATATTTCAGGAATCGAGTTTTGCAGTTTTTTCACAGCTTTTCCCGAACGTCTAAAACTATTTTTTTAATGATTTAATTACTTTTCCTTTACTAGTAGTATAATAAAATATCACTATAAAATTTTGTAAGTTTACTAAATTTCATAGTTCTAGGTCAACGGAAAGTGCTCTATAATTTCTGATTCCCTGGAGTGTCGAAATATACGTTTTTGCGGCATAAACGGCCTTATCTTTACGTCACGTTAACTAAGAAGTTTGATTTTGTAGTTATTAGTATTTCAGCTTAAGGGACTGTAAATTTGAGTATATGGTTTTAATTTCAACTCGATACCGCCACGCGTTCCCGAGATAAAGCGTCTGGACAGACAAACGCATGGGCGGACGGACGGACGTACGGACGGACATCAAAGTGATCCTATAAGGGTTCCGTTTTTTTTTCATTTAGTGGTAAGGAACCCTTAAAATGGAAATAATTTAAAAAAAACTCTTGTTAGATTTCCTAGATAAATATCTAAATTAAAATAATTAAAATCAGATCATTCTAACTGACCCCCTACAATAATATATAGTTATAATATAGTTAGAACCAGTATTATAGTTAAGGGTGAAAACGATCACTTACATAAGTATATACATACTTGTTAAAAATTAATAAAGGTTTTAAAATACCAGTAAAGCGGGCAGTGGTGCATCAGATTCAAGTTAGTGAAGACTTTCTCTACGGATTTCTTTCTTAGTCGAGAACAAATCATTTCCCAATACATAACCCCTAGTTTCTCATACACTTACATTCTGTTAATCTACTTTAGACATGCTGTCAGTTGATTTTTAGGGTTCTGTACACGAAGGGTGCCAAACGGGACCCTATCACTAAGACTTCACTGACAGTATGTCAGTCTGTCTGTCTGTCTATCTGTCTGTCTATCTGTCTGTCTGTCTGTCTGTCTGTCTGTCTGTCTGTCTGTCTGTCACCAAGCTGGCTAATGGGGGGACTCCCATCCAACAAACGTAATTTTTTGCCGTTTTTCTCGATCTTTGTGTCTAATGTTGTATAGATAATGGTACGGAACCCTTCGTACACGTGCACTTGGTCGGTTTTTTCGTATGCACTTAGGCCAACAGCGATTAATAGATTAAAGGATTATGAACTTAATTCCGGATTCACTTACTTGATTCTTTTCGGAAGAGTCCGACTTGTCTTGCGTCGTCGGTTGCTCGCAACCGTCCGTTCGTCCCCCGTCTCTACTTGCCATGATTGGTTCTGACAATCAGAGTGAAACCTGTTCCGAAAAAAAATCTAGTAAGTGAATCCGGAAGTAAACTAATAATGTGTAGTGCTTACGCTAACTGTGAAGGAAAACATCGTGAGGATACCTGCGGCTTGGTTGGCTCCGCACGTATTGACTTGTCTTTCTTGTGGGCTAGGCAAACTGAGCTACTAGTCAGGATGGTATAGGTGCTGGGCAAGCCTACCACATCTAAAAACAATGTCCCAGGCACTGCAGCGTACGAGTGGTCCCTTCACCCATCTTGTTTGACAGTTCTTTCGTGAAACGATAACGTTTAATGTACCATTTCATTTAGTTACATCGGTGGGCTATTTAAGCGACAAATCTAGCAGGTATAGTAAAATATCGTGTAAAAAGAGTTATTCCAACAAATTCTCTCTCACGATATGTCGTTTTCATTGAAAAGAAAATTTCTTGCAGTAAAAATCATATATTGAATAATATTTTCTTTTTTCTCATATAAGTGGAGCTCGTTTTAAATTTCATAAGTGCGGTACTCTCCGCTAGCATTTTGCGGCGGGGTAAGACGCCATCGCACGGTATTTTATAGGTCGTTTTACAAACTTCTCAGGAAGAAAGAAATTGTAGATAGAATAATAATTGTCACTGATTTCCGATTTAATATTATTTTATTTCATTTCATAGCGACACCAAACAGCAAGGCAACAATAATGCCCAGTTGACTCGCCAAAACATGTGTCGACAGCATTAGCCTTGGTTTTTGCTTGAAATAATAGGGGTTAAAGTATGAAATTGCCATTTTATTGCAATAGGTTCTTTGAATTGACATAGAATCTTCATGGTTTGAGGTTTTCGAATGAAACTTTTTTCAAATGGTTTCTATGATGTTCTTTTTTTAAAAAATGTGAAACATTTGAATATCGACATTCAATTGAACGCGAGCCCACCGCAAATCGGCAATTTTAAGCGCGGAAGAATGTGGACACCTCATACACTCAGGTTTCCTTTCTATGTTTTCCTTCACAGTAAGCGAGTGGAATTGCTACTACAACTTCACAAATGTACGTAACTTAGAAAACAAAGTCATTGGTACATGCCGGGAGTCGAATCCACGACCTCTTCATTGTGAAGCCGCTGTTCTACCGCTATGCTTCCACCGCATCTCTTTATTTATTATTTAAATTAAGTATGAAATAATTTATTCAGTATCCGTAATTAAACCACTTCCAACAAAGAAAAGTTTAAATGTTTCATCTTTTTTTTCATATAACCTTGAAAGAAGATGCCATAATTATTTTTTTTTAAATGTCAATTTCCAACTTTTACTTGAAAAAATTATGTCTGTATCTGATGAAACAGTTATAAGGTTTTTCTTTATACATTGTACAATATCAGTACGAGCACAGCGAAACCCCAGTGAATAACGCATGCCCCACGTCCTGTATGTCGCAGTGCAGACGGCGTAGACATAGACATACCACGCAAAGACAGAGTCGAACAAAATTTCGCTCAAAAGCGATTCGACACACACACATCAACGTAACATGTGTGTGCCCTAGCGAACTGTAGTTGGTATCGTTCGCAGACACGCACACATTCGCATTACAAGTACAACACTGATAACCGGCTACGCCGAGCATGATAATTTTCCTACCAATCTGTGGCCCCAAGGTTATTGAGTGGAGTCCACGAACTGGGAAACGCAGCGGGCAGCGTAGGACGTCCACCAGGGCCTCGATTCTGTTAGTGCATTGTAGTTGTACACTGTTGGGTCACGTGACGTATTTTTTCGTACCATTGACGCCTAGAAGGTTTGATGGGTGTGCCCGCGTAGACTTAAAGCAGCCATGAAATGAAAACCGCCATGTTCATGCAGTTGTCATGTTACTACAATGCATTAACAGAATCTAGGCCCAGGCCGCTGGACCGACCATCTGAGGCAGATTCCTAGCAGTAGCTGGATGAGAATGGACGAGGATAGAAGGAAGTCATGTGCCTTAGGAGAGGCCAATGTCCAGCAGTGGATGAATTCGGGCGGATTGATTGATTAATTGTAGCCTCACTTTGTTAACTCGGACTGCGATTCTGTACCTTATAATAATTCTATGGCAAACGGTGTGTTTCGTGTCCTCCCCGCTGCATATTGCATGCTTGTACACGTGTTTTCTCTCCTGTAAGATGCGCTGAATTGAATTCGCTAATTCTTTTCTGCTTTTCCTTGCGAAATATGCACTTACGAGTTCTCCGACTGTTCTCGTTTATGGATCACTAAATCTCCACTAGCGTGTTGTACCGTGTGCTGCTGAATTGCGGTCAGGTTCTAAATAGATATCTTAATATCTTTAAGGTCTATCCACGTCACAAAGGGGATGTATTTAAGTCTAAGATAACCCTTGAATACTTAATTAATTAGAAACTATAATACAAGTGCAAATCGGTAGTTTATTTATTTCGAAGTATAATAACACATTTGCTTCTAAATACCTATAAATTAATAAACAAAAAATTATAATAAATTCACCATGGGCATCGTTAGAAGTATTTATACATGTAGGTATTGTAGAAGAGTATAATTTGGAGCCGGTGCCCAAAATATGTGTGCTGGTCTTGAAACTTCATCCAACTACTTATAGATTGGGTCGACTGGGCCATGGGACTTCCTAGTACTTATAAAAAGATTTTTACTGTCCCCTATAATATTTTTTTGTTTTATTCATAATATAAAATAACATAAACTCATGCCTGTATCCCAGAGGGGTAGGCAGAGACCAGGGACTGCCTCTTGCTACGATCCTGACAGATCACTTTCGCATATTTCAGGTTATTGTGTAAAAACGGCAAGTATAATATTGGTTGTTATCGTCTTAACCGGGATGTCTTGATAAGATCAGGTATCTTGATTTCTGTTTGTGAATCGGAAACGTTAATAATATTCTAAATATTTATTTTTGACAATGTTTGCACACGGTAATAATATTCTAAATATTTATTTTTGACAATGTTTGCACTCGGTGTACAGTTGTAAGTGGTAGAAGCACTGCGCATTTCTTTGAAAGGCGCTCAAGTGAAGCTTCCTCGTTAGAGTACCAGGTACCCAGAGTGTCTAGGACGGTGGACGAGTCTCAAATGACATCGTTATTAGGTAAAGGCTGGTAAAAAGGCTAGGTAAAAGCTGTCAGTTGGCCAAAGATCACATAGACCGGCTTGCACCACTTCTTAAATGTCACTTAAGTAGCGATTTAAATCAACTTTTGCATGAAGAATTTTAGTTAAATGCTGTTTAACCCGCATTTGCCACTAGCGTTAGGCATAGACGGTGACCCATCCATGCACTGAACGCGCCCTGTGTTGCTTAACCTTCGTGATCGTTTAAGATCACTCAGGCAGCCGGGGCTACGAGCGATTTTTCCGAGCGGTTCCGTGCTTCGCAAGGCACGTTAAGCTGTTGGTGCCGGCTGCCGTCGATAGATGGCAGTCGTTAAGCCAAGTCAGAGGCCTTAGGGCGGCTTGACAACTTCTGACAGTAGACGAGCCACTAGTCTACAAGCCTCCACCAATCCGGACTTGGCCCCCGTGGTGGAGTATGGCCTATACCTTGAGACCCGTGCCCCTCGGTGGGGACATAATGGGTCGATGATGATGATGATGATAAGCCGCATTTAAGAAAGTAATGCAAATCGACCTTAATCCAACAGCTGTTAACAATAGACTAACAGATTGTTATTCTGCGAGAAACCGGAGGTTAGTGTCATGAACGTTTATTTGTTCGTTTGTTGAAAACTAAAATGAAACATTTATGACTTATGTATTTGTATATTTTATATATTTCAATATGCACTGTCAATAGCTTTATCTATCGACAGAGTGATAATAGAAATCGGTCATCAGATTGTTTTTCAAAATAAAACCGTGAAAATGTAATTTTTTGCTGTACTCAAATTACTCTGTGAAATGAAGTTTATTTTAATCCCTTAATTAATAAACCCATTACATGAGATCTCATTTAAAACCCACGTCTCTATCAAGCTATAGACCCTTTTGGCACGAATTCCAATTTAACTCGCAGGAAGGCCCTTGCTCGTCCCCTGAGCTGAAATTCCTTCATACCCGCACAATGAACAGTTTTATCTCCGAAAGGACGTTTATTTAAAAATAAGCTTCTTTCTTTATACCCCGAACGTATACGGATAATACCTCGGCCTAAGGTAGCAACGTCCGAAATATTTAAAGGACTCTGCAGTATCAATGCTTATTGACAATATTATTTCACGCTATCTAAAATATTATAGTCCACACAGATCTTTTTGGCGGTAACGTGAACATGGTCACAGATCGTTTGCACATCGCTGAGGCACATCGCTTACTGTCTTTACAGTGTATGTGTGAGTAATTGACGTAGTGCAGTGGCGTAGCATGGGGGGGGGCGGAGGGTGCGGTCCGCACCGGGCGGCACTTTGCCGGGGGCGGCGCTGCGGAGGTGGCAGTTAGAAAAAAAAATTAAAATAAAAAATAAAAATCTTTCAGTATTTTTTTCGTCTTTTTTTTATGTTACCAAATATCCAGGTACCTACCTATTACGTTTTCTCTGTAATTTTTCTGTGATATTCTACCTATGTCAAAAAATGTTAATTTCACTTTTCAATTCAATAAAACTAATAAAAGTACTCTTTTTACCATGCCCAAATTTTTTATAATGGATTACAAAAATAAGAGGGCGGCAAATTTAGAATCCGCACCGGGTACTAGTGACCTATGCTACGCCACTGAGTGTGATGCGTAGTAAATTGTTTTTAGTCAATTACTAAAGTAGTCAATTACTCACATAATACACTGTAAAGACAGTAAGCGATGTGCAAACGATTTGTGACTATGTTCACGTGATCGCCAAAAAGATCTGTGCGGACTATACCAGCTCTCCTATTACGTAAATGTCCACTCTATTGAGTTAGACAATTTGACTTTTTGAAAATGTCGAATTATGTATGTATTTGATAGTTCGGAGTAGGTTACAGTGTACAGTGGAGAACTTATGTAGTAGCGCCCCAGGAGCTACCATGTTAACACCACTAAAACTTTATTAACACATTATTAACCTAATTCCGGAATTAAATTAATAGCCACCTTGATGTTCCGTGCGACGCCGGATTAAGAATAGCGTCACTTCATTTCCTTCTGTGGATGTCGTAGAAGGCGACTAAGGAAATCAATTACCAGGAGACGGGCAGCAGCGTCTTCCTGATATTTCAACCGCTTACTGCGATCACCAACCAATTATGGCAAAACCCTTCACGGTTATGAAAACCACGGAGGAGGCCTGTGTCCTGCAGTGGGTGTAATGGCTGACGATGATGATGATGTTGTTCAAAATCTGCAATCATCATACTTCCGCTACGAACAATTTCAGCAGTTCTAAGAGATCACTTTCTGGAATTACAAAAAAGTCCGATTGGGGAGCGGCAGGCCCTACTGCATAGGACATATAAATGAAGACTCCAGAGTTGGGTCGATACGGATTTAGTTCCTTCTGGTTCTTTTGTCAGCCAGTGTAGAGTAACATACTTCGTTGCAGATCTTGCGATTCTATTCTCGCCAGGCGTCTCTGTCCACAGCAAGCTCATCCCAGCTCTCGTGGTCTATTCAAAGAGCAGCCATATCACGCAATAATCAGTTAAAACCATAACTTCTTCAACAATACACTTTAAAATTCCATCGTGAGCTAAATACTTAACTAATTTCTTCGCTGTTTACTTGAGCAACAAAAATAATACAATTCAAAGTTTTATTCTTGTGTGCATAAACTAAACTTTGGCCTTTGCATCTACGTAATGAGATGGTCTATGCAGCGTCCAGTGGCACCTTCACTCGCACTAGATAAAACACAATGCCTGGGACATTGTTTTGTAAATGAAGTAGGCTTGCCCAGCGCCTATACCATCCTGACAGCTTAGTCGGCCTAGCCCACAGGAAAGACAAGTAAGACAATAATTTGTACATCTGCGAATTCGTAGTAGCAATACCACACACTAACGGTGAAGGCAAACATCGTGAGGAAACTCGCGGCTTTTTTGGCTCCGCACGTATTGACCTATCTTTCCTATGTGCCTACAATACTATTGTATATTTACATAAAGGAATGTATATTCTACTTAACACCAACAAGCATTAGGTATCTTTATGACAAAACAGCAACAAACTGTAAAATCACATCACATACAGAATTCTTCAAACAATTGACCAAAAATGATAAAAACGTTAAATAACATTTTGTAAATGACGACCTCTAAGCTTAGAAGGAAGCCTGAAAAATTTATATTGATACAAACAAATTATGTTGTTATCGGCATCGCAAGATAAAATGAGATTTTTCTTCAAGGGAAAAATGTAAGTGAGGAAGGAATATACACATAATTTGTGGCTGAACCTAATAAATGAGATTAGGATTTTTACATTGTTCGAAAACGTTGCCATTCTAGGCCATAAACACAAATCCAATGCCATAACTTTAACTCACTCTCGGTCGTGATCGTCCTGCCATCTCGGCTCTGGGCGGTCACGTTTAGGGTATCCATCACGAGGAACCCAGTGAGTGAAAACCTTTGCCCAGTAGTGGGACATCATTTGAGGCTCAATAAAAAAACGTTATGAAATTCTTCAGAGCCCTTTAAAACCACGCAAAGAATTATGTATCACATCTATTCGAAAAGACCTAGTTCGTTCCCCGGGAACAGGGACTAAAACGCGTTTTTATTCCCTGAGAGAATAAAAGTGATTTGAATTTGGATCGCGCATGTTGCTATTGTTGCTAAGTTCACAGCGCAACATTGTTCACGAACACAAATAATGTTGCACAAATTGCTGGCTGTTTAAAAGAAAACCGCGCGCGAGCAAAAAAAAACTGAAAAAAGGCGCCTAATGCATTCCGTCTTTTCGTTTCTCTAATTGTCATTGTTATTTTTACTAGAGTAAAAATGAGTGCGTCTTCAAGCAGTAATAACGAAATATTAACTCCGGTGTGTATCGTATCAGACGCTAACAATGTAATACAAAATAAATAACACTATTCATAATATGGTTGCGTTCACTTATTTTCTCATAGAGGGTGAAAAAAAGTAGAGTGTCCACCTCTGGAGTAAAACTATTTATAAGCTCGAGTGGCGTACTTTTAACAAAGACACACTCTCGCCTTAAAAATAGTATTTTACTCCCTCGGTAAACAATCTACTATTATATTTTCAAGTCTTAAGTAAGTGGACAGAAAATTTTAAAACCAATATTACTAAAATAAGCAGCACTATTTTAAATGGGTTTTACTTTGTGGCTGAGCCCTCAAATGTATTATTTCCACACAATTGAATCGAAAACTCTCTGAAATATAGACTTTGCAGGTATAATAAAGTTAGAAAAAAGCTAGCAAATTGTAAGTTGTGAAACTAAAAGTAACAACTTACCATGTTCTCATACTGCGATCGCCAACCCGCCTGCCAAGCGTGGCAATTATGGCAAAACCCCTCATGGTTATGAAAACCATGAGGGAGGCCTATGTCCTGCAGTGGGTGTCAAAGGACTGATGATGATGATGATGATGTTCTCATAATTATCGTCTTAAGTAGTTCTTACTTTAAAAGTAAATCTGATGATCAGTCTAAGTGTATTTTCATGTTTGTGATGTCCTTGCCTGGTTACCATAGCACGGGGTATCCTAGTTTGGGTCCAGGGCAAGTAATTGTTTTGTGTGGAAATTATAAGTATTTTTTTAGTTTTAGTTAATATCAAATATATAGATAAGCGGTGGTAGCCTAGTGGGTAGAACCTCGGACTCGGAAGTGGGAAACCTAGGTTCGATCCCCAGTGCGGGCATGTACCTATGAATTGGTTTTCTAAGTTATGTAGGTACGTTTGTGAAGTTATAGTAGCAATACTACTCGCTAACGGTGAAGGAAAACATCGTGAGGAAACCTGAGTGTCTGAGCTATTCACATACCTCAGCGCTTGAAATCGCCAACCCGCGGTGGGCACGCGTGGTGATTAAGCCCATACTCTCTCCCTGGGAGAAGGCCTGTGCCCTACAGTGGGACGTATAATTATAGGCTGCTTATATATAATTATAGACTAGATATCACATAGGATTCAGAAGCAGCCTATAATAAGTCCCACTGCAGGTCATTGAGTCTACCGCGGATTGGATATTTCAAGCGCTGAAATTCGATCCCTCGGCTTCCCTTACGGTATTTTCCTTCAGAGTTAATGATTAGTATTGCTGCTACAAATGTACGTAACTTTAGAAAATGGTTCATGCCGGTATTTGAAACCAGAATTTAAGCATACGAAAAAATAAGACGAGTAACGCCGAGCATAAAATAAACAGACTGGAGCACTTACTCCCCCGTGTCCTTTTTAAACAATTTGTCAAGTTGTCTACTTATTAATCTGGACTCCCAGTTGAAATACAAGCTCCGATTACTCAAGGCACGGCCTGAAAACTTACAGAAGGTTGGGCAGGAACTGCTAGGTTAGGTAGTTTGCAAGGTTGTTATCGGGATTCTATTAGATGCTGTGACTCCACTGTTTTACCTTGAAAAGGCTATCGGTGTTGTTGATAAAAAATACGTCTCCCTTAAAACACTCCATAAATGCAATAAACATAGCCTGTCGACAAGACACCCTTATAGTTGTCCGTCCCTCTGTCTGTCTGTCTGTCTGCGGCCTAGCTCAGAGACGATTAGTACTAAAAAGCTGAATTTGGCGAAGATGTACGTATTAATCACACCGACAAAACGGTAGAATAAAAACTTAAAAAAAAATTTTTTTCGGTGCCTCCCCTGCACCTAAATTGGGGATGCGATTTTTTTCTCGCCTATAGCACAGGGTAGTCAAAAAATATTGTAAGTGTAGGAAGACTATTTTTCGATTTAGGAATCCGTTTGTTTTAAAGCGCACACATATAATTTAAAATTTAAAACTTGGAAGGGAAACTATCACGGCTACAAGTAAGTAGGCTTTACAAATTAACGAGTAATAGGCGACCAATTTATAAAAGGAAAACTTAGTAGACATTCCATTGAAAATTACTTCGATGAAGTAGTTGGTTGGTTTCAATGTTAAAAAAAACCCCCAGGTCTTGGATGTTTTCATGTTTGTGATGTCGTAGTTTCTGGTTCCCACGACACAGGGTATCCTAGTGTGGGGCCAGAAGCAATGTATGTGCCTGTATGTAAATGTTTATATCTATGTTTATGTTTACGTTTACGTTTACGTTTACGTTTACGTTTACGTTTACGTTTAAGTTTACGTTTACGTTTACGTTTAATGTTACGTTTACGTTTTACGTTTATGTTTATGTTTACGTTTAAAGAAGACATTGTTTTAACTTAAAAAACAATTTAAACTGAATTCATAGATGTTTAACTAATTACGTGGTTGAACCGGAAATCGAACCCGCTACACGAGAAAAAATTACCCTTTAGCTTTACCATACCAATCGAAAGGCTTTAACATAATAAAAATTAAATTTTAACGGATATTAAGTCGTTTACTTTTTCATTCAGTTCAGCCCGAGAGGACCGTTTCTTTCCTAGAATAATACGAGAGGCAATAGAGATCCGCCGGCATTCAAATTTCAATAGAGATTGTGGTTGGAACATAGCTACAGCATGGGAGCCAGTGCTTAAGTGCATGAGATCCCCTTGCTAGAAGTATGACTGTAGATTAATTTAAATTTCAATAACTTATAAACAATATTCTTGGGTTTGTACAAAATAATTGTTTTGTAGATAGAATTCTAGTTTCAATAACTAATAATCAGTATTTTTGAGTTTATATAAAATTATTGTTTTGCCAATTTAAATTAAAAAAATTGCCAAAATATTTTTGGAACGTAACATAAAATTTTTTTGCCGAGGGTAGTAATCTAACAGTTAATGCTATCAAACGCCTGTCACCTCAATCAAGGAAGCGAAAGTGATCTGTCAGGATCGTGGCAAGTGGCAGTCGACATGTCGTTGGTTAATTATAACCAATCTACGCCTACCCTTCTGGGATACAGGCGTGATGTATGTATGTATGTATTATTATAACGAACCAGACTTCTGCATTTTCTTGTCCCTTGGCTTGATTACTCGAGGCGCTCGGAATCTTTATAAAAATCACGGTGCGAGCTGTTGCGCCAATTAATTAGTGCCACGATTTATCGCCTTCAACTGCCGTTGCTTTAAGGATTGTACAGAGCGTTAACACCGAAGACCATTCGTTGGCTTTTGGAATTGCATATAGTGATTCGACAGTTCGGCTCATACTGCTTGGACTCATACTGGTTTAGATTTGAGAATGTCGGAATTTTACGTTTTGAAATTCTTATACACAAATTTAATGCTCGTAGAAATTTAATTTATAGAAGAATATTTTTTATTATGTTATTTTTGTATTATAAGTCCATAATTTTGTTCTAGCACTACCCCATCGACTCTCCACATCAACGTAGGTTATCTGGAAGAAAATACTACCTAGTATTAAGCTCGCCTTTGTACAAAACTGTTTTTTAGTGCAATAAAGAATTTTTCAATCAATCAATCAATCAATATTTATAAAGGACAGAAATTTAATGTTCCATACGTCATTGTGTATTTGTCTGTAAAAAGTATATAGTTCTGTAGCGTAAAATAACATAGAGACAGGTGCTAAGAAGAAGAAACAGGCGTGTTCTGCCTATACCTCACTTTGTGATGCAGGCTTGACCCAGTCCTCAATCAGGGCCTCGATTCTGTTAGTGCATTGTAGTATAATGACAGGTACATTGTCGGGTCACGTGACGTGTTTTTTCGTACCATTGACGCCTAGAAGGTTTGATGGGTGTGCCCGCGTAGACTTAAAGCAGCCATGAAATGAAAACCGCCATGTTCATGCAGTTGTCATGTTACTACAATGCATTAACAGAATCTAGGCCCTGTTCTACGATCCCTAATTAACGGCGCGCCTCGCGAAACGATTCCGTCTTTCTGGAGTTATTCCATCACATGTCGGCGTCATTAGAAATTTTTATTTAGCAATAAAAACGACATTCTATCAAGATAGTAAACTTCCGTTAACCTTTCATTTTACTTCTAACAGAGAGTTTCCTTTTTGACTTGCAAATAAGGAAAAGTAACGTAAAATTTCCCCCATACCTACTTTTTTAACCCACCGGAGTTTACATGCCTGTCTTCCTCAAACGTTTCGTTTAAAATGCTCACCAATAACATTGAAAAGGTAAACTAGACTACGGGAAAAATAAAAGAATCTTCCAATCACGGTGTGCTAACAAGCTAAGGGTCCGTTGCTATGGTGCGAGACATGGGTAAGTAAGGCGCTATTATACTGGGTGTTGGTGAATGGTCCGGCAAAACTTAGGCTTGCTTGCCTACGCTATTTGACAGGAATATCTATGTTCTTATCCATTATCTGTCTATACTAATAATAAATCTGTAAGGGTCGGTCATGGAGTAAGTTAGTTTGTTTTCAGAGATATTGTGTTTATAGGCTCAATATATGATACTGAAACTAATTTCACGATTTTTAGAATTTTTTTCTGTATGTGTGTATGTATGTATGTTCCTCCATAACTCTTAAACCAATTATCCGAATTTGATGAAATTTGGTATAAAAACATATAGACATCTGGGACACAGGATAGGCTATTTAAATTCTAGCTCCAGTTATGATAGGACGTGGCCCCCATACAAATGCTGCTTCGTAAAAATCGAAATGTACGCGAACGGAGTCGCGGGCACAGCTAGTTATTAATAATAGAAAACGTCTTGCACCATGAAATTTATAGAGCTATCCATAGATGAATTGTATGACTGACAACCAATGTATGTGTTTATCCCTGGACAAGTATTTATGGAGCTATGGAAAGGTCTATACCCGAAATTTCTCTGTGAGCTCGAGTCAGAAATTATGAGATCCGTAGACGAACGAAAGTCGACATAGTCCAGCGGATTAGTAAGTTGAATTGGCAGTGGGCGGGGCATATAGCACGCAGAACTGATGGCCGATGGAGCCAAAAAGTTTACAAATAGAGACCACATATGGGCCAGCGCAGCGTAGGACAACCACCCACAAGATGGACAGATGACCTCATCCAAGTAGCAGGAAGACGCTGGATGCAAGCCGCTTCCAACCGGTCCTATTGGAAATCCATGGAGGAGGCCTATGTCTAGCATGAGACTTCTTTTGACTGAATGATGATGATGATGATGAAGTATTTATCTTCACCTACTTTACCAGTGATTTGGTGCAACTCAACCTGAAGGGGTTTCGTTTTTCATCGACACAAACAATTTTTATTATGAGATCAACTCAGAACTTCCAAAATACTTCGGTATAAAATTTATGCAGCGTCTGAGAACACACTTGTAATAAAAATAACCCCCCACCCACTTAATTTTATAAGTATCAATAAATAAATTATAATGAAACAAATACAAAATAATCATACGTTTGTGGTGAAGTGAACAGGTTCTTGACTCAGCATGATATTTATGTCTCAGGCTCCCGGTTGACCACCCGTGACGCTCTAGTTCGAAGATAAACATACCACTGCTAGACCAACCAGGGACTAAAAACCTTTGTAAACAATTTAGCACGAGGACGGAGGACCTTCAGAACCGCCATACTGTGGGCTCGTATAATCTAAACGGGGTCTTGAAGAGCGACAAACATTCATTCCGCGATTCCATCAAAGTAAATGTATTTGCCAATCTCGAAGGGACCCGAGGGAGGCGCATACGGTAGGTACCCTGATATACGTAAGGGAAGATCCGAGATAACTGCCCGTCTCCTCCTATTTTTCCCCCATTTGGCAGTTGAGGGCACGTTAGAGAATTTTTTACGTCCCTTTTCTTATTTTCGGACAAGTACAATCGCGTGTCAGTTACGCGATTATACGTCTAGGTCATTTTCGTAATCTCCGTACCCGAATGCATCTATGAAAAAAAATTAATGTTGAAAAAGTCTTCATATGACAATTTTAGGTTTTTTTTCTTGTCATAAGTACACTTTCATTCCCAAGCATAGCCAAGCATCTGCCAGTTCCATGCTTATGCGCCTGATGTGGGTAGCGTGGAGCGTTCGGAAGTGACCTTTACTCAATTATACCCCTCAGTTTTCACCTTAACAATTTATTTTTAACTCAATACAGTAAATGTAATAAGTCAAACATACATTATTTTATACAGATAGGATAGATATACTCTTTTACTATGGAGATACGTTTAAGATTCGCAAGTCAAACATCGTAAATGGCAGTTACCTTTTTCAGATTTCTCAAATTCCTATAATATTTCCGCAAGTAACTTCCGCACATACGATTTTCGTAATTAAAATATATCAAATAAACAAGGCAATATTTTTATATTCTTTTTGTTACACTAACCCGTGCTGAGGACAATTTTAAAAACCTATTGTAAATTGCTTCGGTCAGATGTTGCTGCCTGTGCGTAATACAGAGAAAGAGGCTCGAAATTTCATCGATGCTTGCACTTGCCCATTAGCTCAGTTAGGAGAGCGCTGGCACGGTGAGCCAGAGGTCGCGGGTTCAAGTCCCGGCATGGGTGGAATTTTTAGTGCTCTAAATAGGTTTTAAAAAAAGGCAATATTTACAAAATATGTTTATGGTGTCTAAAAGAACCCCAAATGTTATAATGAAATACAAACATTTATAATTGTGCGCCTAAAATTTACGGAGTTACGACCATTTTAGTGCGAAAGAAAACTTTAAATCGCTCTCCTGTAAAATTTGTGTTTTTAAGACACGAGCTTATACTTAAGGACCGTCGAACTGTGCTTGCTACTTTCATAATCAGCCGGTGTCAGTCCACTACTGGACCAAGGTCTCTCCAAAGACTCGCCACTGAGCCCAATTTTCGGCTCTTCTTTTCCAGTGACTGCTCACCGCTTTGCGAATGTCGTCGCTCCACCTGGTCACAGGGCGTCCTACGCTACGTTTGCCGATTCGCGGTCTCCACTCTAGAACCAGTCTACCCCAACGGTTATCGGTAATAGACCAGCCCACTGCCACTTCAGTTCGCTAATCCGTTCAGCTTGCTACTTTGTTCATTTAGAATTTGGACGTAGTTAGATGATTAACGTGAACATAATGATATGATTAATGTGTCAATTAAGTAAAATATAAAGTTCCGTTAAATCATTTACCTGGTTGTTTAGTTGGCCGGCTTTAACCCATTGATAACAAAAATATATTACAATAAAAAATTGTAGTCGTAAAGTCTAACTAAATGTTCCAAATGGTAATTTGTTCTCATACCTTCTCTAAGCAGCTTTTAAATTTTTTGAACATACAGGAAGTTGACAAATCCTAAAACTAACCAAAACACCTATTTAAGTAGATTTTTATTTATCCACCCAGAAGTAAGAGTATATAACTTATTGCAACCAAAGTAGTATATGAGAAACTTGATGACTAATTTTATATCGGTCACCAAGTTCCTCAAGAATTATTTTCCATCATCTTAATTTCATCCTTGGTTTCTCTGAGAATCTGTAGCAATCTAGACAATTTAACATTTCAAACAAGGTTCTAACTCCCGGGCCCAAGGAGCAAAGCAGGCAATTTACTTACAAAGCAACTCTCCTCGGAGCCATAGTTCTAAGGAAATAAATTTATCACGGGGCAACCTTTTTTCTCGCGGCGTAAACTTGATATAGTATACTCTTAGTGCTATCTTAATTGGGGGAATTTTTGCCTAAAAGGGACGGAGAGGGGCCACGGTACGTTGCCTTTTAATGGGCGGGTTTCCACTGAAAAAGGGCGGTGGCAAGGAGTGTTTACTTACAACCATGAATATTGGGCTGAGTTTGTGTCTACAGTATGTTTCATACTTTTTTGTTCTAGTTTTTGGGATGCATAGCATCCTTGTCTAGTTTAGGACCCAGTCTTTCACGAATTACTTCTTTTTCGACATATTGCAGTTAATTTATGGATGGAGAAATAAATATTATTTGTATTTGTATTGGCTCCTGAGACATATTATGTTTCCGCCTAATTCAGGAGTTTTAAAAAGCAAATGTAAAATAATCACTCGTCCTGGTGCCATCCAAGGATACCCTGCACTATGTAACCAGGAAAAGACGTCACAAACATGAAAATACACCCAGACTGAGGCCATGTGTACAAATGTACGGCGGCCCCCAGTGGGAATCGAACCCACGACGTCCGGCATGGTAATCAAACGTAATACTGCTAGACCAACGAGGCAGTTAAAGAATTGTCTACACTATTTTAATTCGCACATGCATGCAGTGTGACCACGTTTAAATTTCTAAATCTACTCTGGCCGCGTTGCAAATCTATGAAAATCTATGACAGTATAAGCAATTCGTTTTAATCGATGGTAGTGCAGTTGGTAGGACGCTTGTACCGATAACTTTATTCTGTAAGCTACGAACATTTGTGAATTACTAATTAGTTGTAGCAATACCACTCGTTAACCGTGAAAGAAAACATCCTGATTGCCTGAGGCATTCACATACCTCAACACTTCAGCGATACACGAGGTGATTATAGCCACTCTCTCTCTCTCTCTCTCTCTCTCTCTCTCTCTCTCTCTCTCTCTCTCTCTCTCTCTCTCTCTCCCTCTTTCTTTGAGAGAAGGCCTTTGCCCTAAATGGGTCGTAAACAGGCCGCGTTATTATAACATTTGCATTTACTATATTTGATTCTCATTCGCATCTATAAAATGATGTGGAAGAAAAAGATAAGAACACATCAAGAGCAAGCTGTGAATTCTGCACATAAAAATTGTTAGATATTATCAAAATTTTTTACGTCCCTTTGACGTGCCGTGCGTCGCGAGCCGTGCCGTGGAGCCCAGTGAAAACCCGCCCTAGGTCATGCATTATTCCGTCTTCAATTTGTGCGGTTCGCAGACGGTCACGAATTCGTGTTTACCGAAGTGTTTATTTAAGCCAACAAAAACACAAGTCAACTCATTAACCTGTGACAATCTAACAATTACTTTGTAAGACTTGTCAAATTTATTTTTGTGAAAGCAACAAAAATAAACGACTGAAAATCAATTAGGCTTATTAATTTTCATTGAAATAGGATTCGAGAGAGTGACAAAAAATACTGAAGTACATACGCAGTTTAATTTAATTTATTGTACGTAAAGATTATGACAGTTAACAAAGTAGTTTTATCTAGAACTTAAAACTTAATAAGACACAGTTTTCATTGCAATACTTAATTAATAATATCACATATCATCAGCGACAAAACCTTACAAAACATGTTTATTTTGCATTGTGGCCTTTGGCAAGTTTATTTTCGTTTAATCACAGAATTAACAATAACGAAATTTCAAATATTTTTGGCATAAAATGATTATGAAAAACTTTCTTCGTTGAAGCGGGCAGTAAATTATATGTTTACATAAGTAATGCAAATAAAATCAAAATGTACCAATCTACAGGCATTTTTACGAGTAATCTATTGTTTACTAGTTGCAGATAATGCATTGTCATTTGGCGTAAAATATTGCAGAAAAAATAAATTGTAAAATATATAATAGTAAGTACCTATTACGTACCTAGATGCTGACATACATACTTTCACATAAAAATACTCATAGTATTTATATTAGTAATACTTTTGTTTTAAATAAATAAATACACAAATTGCTATGTTTATATGTAAGTACATGATTGTATTGTTGCTATTATTAAATACTTGGTTTGTCACATCGATGCCTTAAAGTTAGAAAGTTTATCCTCCCTATCGGACTTCAAATAATAGTATCAAAATAACTTGGCAATTTCACCGTTAACACTTTTTAGCATTACCTACATCAAAAAGTAAATTGATGGAAAAATATCTTTTAAATTTAAACAAATTAAAGAGCCAGCGATTTAAATTAAGTTTTTTTCCATCAAAGTACCTATTTCTTGCGACGTTTCGGCTCTTTACAGGGAGCGTACATCAAAAACGGACGACCGGACGAAAGTAATCCCGAACGAACTAGAAAGATTTTTAGAAAATTTTGTATGAAATTCTATGCAATTTCACTCGCCACTCAGCGGCGTGAGGGGCGAATTTGGAATTCCGAATTTGAAAATTTGGAACCCTCGGTGCATATTAGTTTGCGTCCTTGTTGCGGAGCAAGTGCCAAACCAACCGTCTAATTCTGATTACGTTGGTCGACTTGCAACGTTATTCGAATATCAAAAAGCGCTTATTTCGAAGCACTTTCAATTTCCAGTGCAATTTAAATTTAGAACACTGCTTATGCCGTTCGAAAAGGCAACGTCTATCGATTATGTTTGTAATCTTCCTTCTGGCATCCCTCTATCTCGCACATTCTAACATTTTGAATGATTTTAACAATGATCATACTTTTGACAAAAATGGTCTAAAGTGGCACTAGAATATAATACTACGAACATTTTCTTAAATTTCGGATTATTACTTTTTAATGCCGCCTATTATATTTTAATTTTGCAAATAGGAATATGAAGTAAAGAAATGTATAATATTAGTGGCCAATTTACTTCATCGAAAACTAATAACAAAGACATCATTATCTAAAATATCCCTGATTTTCTTTTTTAGTACTGCTGCAGATCACGTTGTCTATCAAAAGTATACACATTGTTTTACAATGTAAAAAATGCTAGGGTGTGTGAGTGACTGATGAATGCCAAAACTTAAGCCTTTTCATAACTTATCCATTCCTCTCCAGCTTTATAGCTACCTACTTAGCACCGTTTTACAACTTGAATCCCTTATTATTGTATTAGTGTAATATTGGTTCAAAGAAGCTTTGGACTCAGTGCACAAACCGAGTTTATACACATACATAAGCAGCCTATATACGTCCCACTGTAGGGACAGGCCTTCTCTCAGGGAGAGAGTACGTAACCGAGTTTATACTGAAGTGAAATTAGAATTTAATTTAAATGCTACAGTTACTCTGTACAAGACTGAACTAACTAGTCTCCGTTATCCACGTGCAGTTATCCAACCATTGCATACTCTGTTATTTACTTATGGTAAGCTCATTCGTCAGAATATCTATTTGATGTCTCTTGACCTCAAAAAGATCATCTCTCACACACCAACACAAAAATCTCCAGCGGCATATTGTACTTAAGATACCTAACAACTTTACAAAACAACATTGTAATCTCATTAGCCTTCGCTTTGAAGACAGTTTCACTACTTTATACCCTACGTGAATCCGACGCCTAATCTCAGTATGACTAAAGCGATGACGACCTGCAATCCGAAGCTGACGCTAATAGAGTTACCGGCATTGTTGGAGTCGACCACAACTACTGGCCACCAGTGCGTGATCGATATAACCGAATTATTCTGCGGTCTGGGGCGCTCACTCGTCGCATGTTCCAGCATATTATCCGGCATATAATTCCCACAGGTCGGGAAATCCGGAGGTATTGGCGCCATGTCCTTATGTTCCCCTACTTTAAAGACTAATGCCATACCGACCTCGACGTGGAACTCTATATGGCAATGGAACAGCCAGTACCCAGGATTGTCTGCCTTGAATCTCACCACCGTGTATCCTCCATCAGGGACTGTGACTGTATCCTTCAAGGGTGCATTCTTTAAATTCCTCTTTAGAAGTCCAGCCTTATCAAACTCCTTCACTTCATCGATGGTCGTCTGGTTCGCCAGTCTGCGCATGGCGACTACTCTGAACGCGTGACCGTGTAAGTGGAATGGATGGTTAGCATCGAAAGTCACGCCTTCGTCAACGATGATAATTTCTACTACAGAGCCCAGTCTCACGGACAGGATGTGGGAGCATTCGCAGTAGCCCTCCTGGCAAGAGGGGTCGATGCTGGAAGCGTTGCAGAAGTTCTCCGAGGTAGGTTTGGCGATAAGCAAAGGACTAGTGGGCATCTTCATGCTGATGTGGTTCAGCTGCGGCGTGTAGAGGCGGTTGGCTTTATGTGGGACTGTGGGAGGAAAAATTTGTTGTTACTTAAACTAATTATTTATTCGCAAATATTTCATATTGTTTCCAACGCATTTCGTGTGATCAAGGCTGATGACGTCCTAGATCGAAATGAAATTCAGAGCAGTGAGTGTATTATTGATTTAAATTTTATCATCGAAATTTTCTGACACGCTGCACTTACGTGTAGAGGTGCGATCCTACATTATTGGGTGTTATTTGGCTATTATATAAGTATATTATATTATTATGATAGATAAATTATTGAGGTTTAGAAACAAACTTTTTTTGCACTATTTGTGCAGAAATGCTTCTAACGTTTTTTTTTATCTATTCCCCGGCAAATTTCAGTGAATAAAGTACCATGTTGTGGTGTTCAATTCAGTAGATTTCGTGTCGGGCCTCGGTATTTTAAAACCCTGTATATGATAATGTAATGTGAGCCTTCATTATTGCACGAGCTGTTTCGGGAGACCGTCGAGAATTGTGCGCTTAATTATTCAGTGTTAAAATAGGTATCACTATACCACAAGCCGAATCGGACTTTACGGTACCGTATTAAAATATGCTTTACCTTTTTTTTCAGTAGCCGTAAGTTTAAATGAGGTTTTCTGACAGCGGAATTGCACAAGAGCGCCACATAAATTAAACGATAGGAATAATAGGTTGATATTATTACCTCATTATAGAGGGAAATAAATTATTAATGGGAGGACCATCTCCGGGGAAGTTCGCTCATCAATATGAATAAGTTTCGACGGACAAACTTAACGGAATTCGCGGAAAATATTATGACTTTCCGATACAAACTTTCTCGGAACGGACGAGTTAGTACCTTGTGATCCCTTTATTTAATTCCTTTTAATACAATTTCTATTAAATTGCTTTATTGACAACTTAGGGACAATTTTCCTAAATATTAATTTAACAAATGAAAATAGAATTAAATTGAATTTGCTGTTTACTAACAGCATATAATTTATCCAGCATATAATGTAATTTATGGAAGATGGGATTATTTTTCCGTTCGTAAATTTTCCTTTCTGCACCGGAAGCGGTAGTGCGTGGTTTAAGGAGGAAATTGAGTGACGCTTTCGACACAAACGAAGCGAGTTTTAGCAACTACAAGTACACAAATACCTATACGTAACCTAAAGCGCGCATGCTACTATCAAACGCTATACAAAATAACCCGGTTCATCATTATTTTATCAGTCATGTTTTTTTTACTTCGAAATTCCATTTTCTATTTTTAAATATTTAAAATCATTCATTCCCTTATTTGGGTCGCACATGTGATAATGTTATGACTGTCATGTGGACGCTAGGTTTTCTTTTTTCTTTTAGTGGGATCAAAATACTAGGCATGTGCAGAGCAATTGTGACGGTCTTTTTCACGGGGGAGTAAGTATTACACATCGAGAAGGCTAACTTCTCACAGCGTAGTACCGAAATTATTCAACATAAAACTTCGCTGGTCATTCACTCTTACGTTTACGCGCTCGAAAAGTTTCTGTAATATTCATTATCGTGGTAGCGGGTAGGATTTTTGCGAAGTTTGGACTTTTAAAAAATTGCTGACTTTTGTTTTTTGCCCTCGCCTAATTAAGTGTTTCATTAATAATTAAAATGAGCTGTGAAGAGTGAGACCTTCAAACTCTGCAGTCATTAGAGCATTGTACATTAATGAGATGATGTCTAGTCTAGCCGTTATTAGGTTAGCTATTTTTGATACTTATTGATGAATATTGACTGTTCTATGAGCAACGCGCATTTTTTTTCGGGTTTATTCACATTTTAAGGGGTTCCGTAGTAAACAAGGAACCGTTATAATTTCGCCATGTCCGTCCTTCTGTCTATCCGTGACTCAGCACAGATAAATGCTAGAGATAAAATTTGGCATGTATATTCAAAACAGTTTTGCTTAATTAACCGGGTTTAGGGTAAGTGCCACCCATACCTAAATTAGGGATGCAATATTTTTTTTAATTGTGAGTGTAGGAGAACCATTGTTCGATTTAGGGTTCCGTTTGAGAAATATTAGGCTTTAAAGCGCAATTTTTTGTCAGAGTGGGGCGTCCCCCCCTTCTCCCGGCTAAACGGTTGATTGTAGAGACGTGAAAACATTCAAGACAGTAGCACATATAATGAACATAAAAACAAAACTATCACGTCTAAGTAGGCTTTAAAGTTAACGGGTAATAGCGACCAACTAATAAAACGATAACTTCGCATAAAATCCATTGATAATTACTTTGATGAAGTTGTTAATTCTCTCAAGCAGTTAAAAAACTCCTCTTTCTACGAAACCCTACACTATGCCGGGCCCGACACGCACTTAGAAGTTTTTCATCTTTTCTGAAAAATCGTTCCTTACAATATTTCACTGATTAGTTTTTTCATTTATTTGGCCTTGCATTGATGTGCCTTTCCTAGGAATTTCCTAAAATTCTCAGTGCCGAATTTAATTTCATAGGATGTCTCAGAAATGTCAAGTGAAACTTAAGGGAGTGAATCTACTCCTTATTACAAACCACTTTCATGATGAGAACAACTTCAAAACTTTACCAATATTTTTAGAGGGTCGAGTTTTGATCTTGGTTAGAATTGCAAATAGAGTAATAAATAAGAAATTTGAGACTCGAAAAGGTTAATATTGACTGCCTCATTGGTCTAGCGGTTAAGAAGCTCGACTACCAAGACATGTAAGTCGAGCTCGTGGGCTCGATTCCCAATAGTGGCGGGCGTATTTGATTTGAACAATGGTAACCAGGCAAGGACATCACAAACATGGAAATACACCCAGACTGAGTCCACGTGTACAAATGTACAACGGCCCCAGTGGGGATCGAACCCACGACCTCTGGCGTGGTAATCAGACGTGATATCATTATATATTCTTCATTAAGAAGAAGAAAGACATTTATTATACCAACAAGATACATCACAGAAACAAAATAAGCAGATTCATTTGTGTCCAGCTGTATTCAGCTGTGGGTAATAAACCTGCAGCAAATACTGACCCTGAGGCTGTTTTACGCCGCATGGACATAGCCCCTTTATGCATAGCAACTGCACCCCTTTCCTGTTGTTTTTATTTTTTGTCTAGAGTTTTGCCTTGCCTGTTTTTCCTTGTTTCTTATGCCTTATATAATGTCTCTGTCGCGATAAATAAATGTATTTCTTCTTCTTGTTCTTCTTCATTCATTCTCAACTGTAAGCGCGTCCGAACCTCCATTTGTATCGTTTTAACATCGATCGTGTCTTTTGTAAATTTATTTATTTATTTATTAAAATGTAGTCTGACATTTGTGTGGGAATTGCCTCGTCATAGGGTCTCACCTTGATAATATCCGTAGTAGGGCTCACGATGGTAGTGCGAGTTGTTCTTGGCGTAGAAGTCATAAGCCACGTAGAACTGGTAGTCGGCAATCGGCTTCAGGCTGTCGTCGGGACCAGCCAGCGACCTCATCTCCGCCACACTTAAGGTCTCATTCTCCTCCTCGCCTTTGTTCAGGGCATTTAGTTGCTGCAACAATGGGACTTATTATTTACTAGGTCAGCTCTAGCGAGTGGCTATTAAACCTTGTCTACGACCTACTGAGATGCTGCTGCGCATATAAACTCACACAGTTACGCATAATCCCACAACACACACACACACACACGCACACGCACACGCACACGCGCACGCACACGCACACGCACACGCACACGCACACGCACACGCGCACGCGCACGCACACGCACACGCACACGCACACGCACACGCACACGCACACGCACACGCACACGCACACGCACACGCACACGCACACGCACACGCACACGCACACGCACAGGCACAGGCACAGACACACGCACATACACACACACACACACACTTTCGTTATTTGTCAGCCGTCTATTTACTCCTACTTTATGAATATTTAAGCTTTTTTTATATGTAGCTATAAATAAAGTTACTGTTATTATTCATACTACTCAGCGGTCCCTAAACTTTTAAGCCTATGGAACGCTAACAAGACTGGATCATTTCTTCTGTTAAGTCACTCCTCAGGTGCCAGTATAATTTTGGATTAGTGTTATGAGCCAGTGTCGGCACGTTTCATAAGCTTTGCAGGATCGACTTCGATCAGCTGTTTCATACTAAAGTCACCATTTATGTATTGTGCCGTTCGTTATGCCTTTATTTCTAGTGATGTGTTAATTTGTCCCAATAAATGTCTTTCTTTCTTCTTCCTTGCTTTCATTGTTTTATATGAACAGCTAATATTTTCTCTCGCTATTTCTCGCCATTTCGGTGTCGTTCTCACATAATTAACAGAACCCTCTACCATAAAAAGGGAAGATAAGAAGAAAATTATGCCTTTGTCTTGGTTGGAATAGGCAGAGACCAGGGCCTCGATTCTGTTAGTGCATTGTAGTATAATGACAGGTACACTGTCGGGTCACGTGACGTGTTTTTTCGTACCATTGACGCCTAGAAGGTTTGATGGGTGTGCCCGCGTAGACTTAAAGCAGCCATGAAATGAAAACCGCCATGTTCATGCAGTTGTCATGTTACTACAATGCGTTAACAGAATCTAGGCCCAGGGTTTGCCACTTGTCACGCACGATCCTGACAGATCTATTTCCATTATAATACTCGTATGTCGCTGCATGCACGCACGCTGGTTTTGAGTGCTTTTTATTTTGCCATATTTAGGGTTCCGTAACCGACTAGGAACCCTTATAGTTTCGCCATGGCTATCCGTCTGTCTGTCTGTCCGTCTGTCTTTCACGGCTTAGAGACGATAATTACTAGAGAGCTGCAAGGTGAGGTAAAACGGTAGAATAAAATCTTGAAAAAATATTAAGATAAGATAAGAATATTCTTTATTGTACCAGGAAAAGCACAACATAAAATATAAAAAATGTATTTATTTCATATTTATGTACTGTTTATGTATGTGTAAAAAATATAGAAATATCTTGCTTAGTATTGTTTAGTTGCATCGACTACCTGTCATTTAGCTTCTCAATTTTTTTTCCGTCAATGGTTGTCTGAAAGAAATTACTTTTAGTAATAAGGCCGCCAATTGTACTGCAATATATTATCATATGTTATTCCTTGTGTACATAGCATAAAGAATATTCTATCTATATAGTTCTAGTTCGACTGGAGATTTCCGCACTTAGCTTCACAGTTGGGCCATCGTACGTAATAAGTGCTGAGCTATGTAAATACCTCAGACCAGATACTAGGGTTTCCTCACGATGTTTTCCTTCACAGTTAGCGAATGATATTGCTACTATAACTTCTATAGATCTATCTAAATTATTTACTTAAATTTGTGATGCAATTTTTTTCTTGCCTACACCATAGCGTAGTGTATCGTTTAAAAATATTATGGATGTAGGAAGATCGTTTTCCGATTTAGGGTTCCGTTTGCAAAATATTAAGCTCTATAAAGCGCAATTTTTCGTCAGAGGGGGGCCTCCAGCCTGGTGAAATAGTTGATTGCAGAAACGTGAAAAACTTCATGGCTTTTGCACATATAATGAACTTAAAAGGAAAACTATCACGGCTAAGTAGGCTTTACAAGTTAACGAGCAATAGGCGATTAACTTATAAAAAGAAACCTTCGTACAAAATCCATTGAAAATTACTTTGATGAAGTTAGCAAATGAAAACCCCTCTATATACGGAACCTTACATTACGCATGGCCCCACACGCATTTGGCCGGTTTCTATACTTTTAGCACGAAGTAACATAATCTAGTGGAAACGTAATCTGATTACTAAAACAGTATAAATCCTAAAGAACACAAAGATAAAAACCTTATCCTTTATCTTTCTTATTTATCACAGTAAAAATACGATCTAACACTTCAATAAAACTAAATGAGTAGTATAGCTGGCTGTTCAGGCAAAGAAAGGACAAGAAAGAATATTCCCTCCACTCTGAATAAAAATATACAAAACAGGAAACTAAAACAATTCCTTAGAACACTCTATACAGGCCCATTAAAAATGTACAAAATAGGAAACTAAACGGTCTTATTTATAAAAAAAATACTATTCCCTAAAACACTCTATGAACGCCGATTAAAATCGTCTATGGTGGAGATTTTACAAAGCAAAGACGTAATCACAGCATAAATCAATTATCTACGAGTACTTTTGAGGAATCGTGTTTTTTTGTAAATGGGCCTTATTTGCAAAAACTAAGGTACATAATTTACGTTAGACTATAAAATCTAAGATAAGAAATATGTAAATATACACTCTTAAAACGTCTGGAACTCGTCTAAAAACAATGAAATATTCATTGCAATAATACTAGAATAGGTACCTTTTCCCTGATTGGTGACACAAAAGTCTAAACCTAATTCGTAGCCAATTCGTTAGATATTCTGCTTACATATAAACACACATAAACTCACGCCTGTATCCCAGAGTGGTGGGCAGAGACTAGTGACTGCCACTTGCCACGATTCTGATAGAGAAAGATCACTTTCGCTTCCTCAACATTCATTCATTCTTCTTATATCTCTGTCCAATCTATTCACTTACTCTTTAATTTTTACTATGCTCCTATCGCCTCCGCTGGGATTAACGGAGCTTACAGGATTATCGTCTTTCGACTGTCCTAATATGAGCTCTGGCGTTAGGCCAAATACTAGAACTAGATGTGAGCGCACGGCGAGATAATTTCACTGCCCCTCTGCAGCACTGACTGCTTTAAAGCGCTAGGTACCGTCCTCAAAAATACTTATCCAATTCGATCTACATTGCGCAGTTGATTAACATAATTATTATTAGTCTTCCTTCTTGTCAATCTGTGGTAATCGACTATGCAATGTACGAGTACATCAAATTGACATAGTAAGCCATGATTGAAGTTTTATGAAACAGAGCCCTGGACGTCAAGTCTACTAAACGCATTGTCTTTTAGTAGAATGATCGCAGCACGGCAATAACTGTTTTCTTGACATAATTTTAGTCTACTAATCAATAACAATCACTTCACAACAGTACTTGCACTTTCGATCCAAACAAGGATTTTTACAAACTAAAGTACGGCAGACTTCAGCGGGAATCAAACCCTTAATCTCTGTAATTAAACGTGTAACCGCTAGACCAACGAGGCAATCTTCCACCAATGGAAAACATCAAGTTTGATTTTTAGTATTTTAGCTCCTTATGCATCATTGCAGTGTTCAAGCATGAAGATAAAACTATCGATGTATTGACTTAACGAGATCACATTGATGTGTGTATATACAACAGGGTTAACCTTTTGAGTGTCGAAGGGCTAATTAAATTACCCTAATTAATCGCGCCTCCGTAGAATCCGCCGAATTCCAGTAGAATTTCATCAAATGGCGGGGGCGCTTTCTGAGTTTTACTAAAACGTACCTACAAAAACTACGAAAAATGTATAAAAATGAGGTAGAAATTTGAACTTATAAAAATGTCTGCGGGTTGTTTTGAATTTCTTTTTTCTGATAACAAAACTTTGTTTATATCCAATTGTTTAGAGTATTTTTTATCCTCAATAAACATATGATAATCATTCATATTTGTCTTTTTACCTATTCATACAAGATACACTCAAAAATCACTTCAAAAAATTTCATACACTCGATAACCCCCCGAAAGCGACTGAAATTTCATCATCAACCCATTATGTCCCCGCCGAGGGGCACGGGTCTCTTCCCTGAGGAAGGTATAGGCCATACTGACATTTGAATTTTTAAAATTATTTTTTTCCCTTATCGAAGTTGCGGTGTGCATTTCGAAATCAAGGCTGTTTAACAAGCTTTTCAATGGCAGCCTGTCAGTTGAGTTTCATTTATGATGGCGCTGCAAGGAGAACAAATGTCATTATACGTTTTAAATGTTGTACATCGTTATTACTCTGTGATAATCTAAACGTCTCTCCTCTCATCAACGAAACAAGCGAGCAACGTGACAGAAACCACAGAGAAGGTACAGTGATGTCAGGTCAATTTTGACATATTATGTGGCGTCAGCACTATCAATCGGTAACTTGCGGTGCTGTATTTTTTTTAATTACACTTTGATAAGCCCTGATTCTGTGCGGCGGAGGAGAGGAGGCCTATCGGGCCCTTTTGGCACTCAACGGTGTAAACGCAAGCGGGGTGCTATGCCGGTTATAGTTTAATTTCCATATGGTTTTAATTTCAACTCGATACATCCACGTGTTCCCGAGATAAAAGGTCTTAACAGACATGCGGACGAACGGACGGACGTACTACAACAAAGTGATCCTATAAGGGTTTCGTTATTTTTCTTTTGAGGTACGGAACCCTAAAAAACACTTCTGCTCTACTCTGTTCAGCGATATTTTGTTGTATATTATATTAATATAATAGTAAATATACTATAATAGTAAATATTAATAAATATAGGGGTTAAAGTATGAAATTGCCGTTTTATTGCAATAGGTTCTTTGAATTGACATAGAATCTTCATGGTTTGAGGTTTTCGAATGAAATTTTTTTCAAATGGTTTCTATGATGTTCTTTTTTTAAAAAATGTGAAACATTTGAATATTGACTTTCAATTGTTTTTGTTATTCAATTTATACAAGAAAGATGGATACTGCGAAAATTGGAGTGATTATGAGGCACCCATTTTTCGTATTTTTTAATTTTATTGATTTGACGCAAGTGAGTCAATATTGTGGGTAAGGTAACGTTAAACCATGCCGCTAATTCCTGGGTAGTTTGACTAGGGTCGGCTTCCACTATCTCTCTTAATTCATCGTTATTCACCTGTGTGGGCGGTCTTCCTCGTGGCTCGTTCTTTAAGTCGAAATTTCCATCACGAAAGCGTTTAGCCAAAATCGCACGGTGCGTTCATTAGTACACCCCTCTCCAAACGCAGCATTGATATTGCGGGCTGTTTCTGCCGCGTTAGTTCCGCGTCGGAACTCGTATTCAAAAATCACTCGAATTTTCGGAGTATCCATCTTTCTTGTCTAAATTGAATAACAAAAACAATTGAAAGTCGATATTCAATTGTTTCACATTTTTTAAAAAAAGAACATAATAGAAACCATTTGAAAAAAGTTTCATTCGAAAACCTCAAACCATGAAGATTCTATGTCAATTCAAAGAACCTATTGCAATAAAACGGCAATTTCATACTTTAACCCCTATTATATTTAGTGCTGAATTCAGCACTTTAGAAGTCCCCGTGGTGTAGAATGTAAGCCTCTTGCGACGCTGTTTGATTTTATGCTGACCTACTATTCGGGCACCAATCTAATAATGTTTTAGATAAATTCTCTTACAGAACATTGTTAGATAGTTAACATCACATTACACAAGTTTATTGAGACAAATGTTTGGGGCACTTAGTTTATTTACGAATCACAGAACTTTTTTTTAATTAACATGACAAATAATTTTAATAAACACCTACACGCACACATACACAATAATCTAATGTATAAAATCTCGTGTCACAGTGTTCGTTATCGGAGGAAAACATCGTGAGGAAACCCGAGTGTCTGAGCTGTTCACATACCTCAGCGCTTGAAATACTCTCTTTCTGAGAGAAGGCCTGTGCCCGGTGAGACGTATATAGGCTGCTTATGAATCTGGAAATCCCTAAACCGGCTGCGGACCCGTGTGTCGGCCGAAGTAAGGAATATTCTCTATCAACGGCTCACATAGTAACATAGTACATTGACATTCAGCAAACAGAATGTAAATTCTTTACGTTGAAATAAATTATTGATTTCTGATTTCAAAAATACCGGGACTGCTGTGACTCCCACCCCAGAATATTAAAAGGTATGAACCCCCGTTAGTAAAGAGAAAAGGTACTATGATGCAAAACACTCTAATGGCCAACTGTGATCGTCTAGTCTAGTGAGGACCCTTCATTGTGAACGTATTAATAACCCAAGAACTTTTAGGATATGAGATTGAGTAATGAGTGCATGTAAGAGATCCGTTAAAATAATAAAAGTGGAACTAAGAACATTCAGTTCAAACCAAATGTTTTACTAGGAAAGGTAAATTTTGGGAAGATTCGAAGAAACTAAAATAGCAATAAAGCAACATTAAATAAGCAGAAGCGAGACAAGATTGGGAAAAAGAAGAGAATTTAAATAAAGAAGTTAAGTTTAGAAGACAATAAATTAAAGGTTAAATAAAATAAATTCCATCTAAATAAGATAAGATTATGGTAGCAAAATATTTGAAATAAATAACTACTTGTCATACTACTACACATGTGAGTGTTTTAGTATAACGTCCCCTACCAAAGGCCGGTTAAGGCAGACATTATTAGCCAGCTAAGTAGATAATATTGGATAAGAAGAAGAGAGTGCAATACTCAATTATCTACTAGCCGATAGTGCTAATTATATCTACCGTGGATGGGGATTGGCCGCCACTACGTTATACCGTTAATATATACTTATAAATAATAAAACTATGACTGACTAGAAATAAGAATACAATGATTCATTATTCCAAGTCTATGCCTTAAGAAAACATACATGACTAACGCAAGAATTGGCAAAGAGACGTTCAGCAGTACAATGCATTGGCAGACGAGAGTGTGAGAGAGGTAATAACCAAATGCACAAAGTACGTTGGAATAAGACTTCATCGAAGCTTACCAACACTGAAACAGTCCGGCCAAACCCACGCCACCATGAAATGTCACCCAAAGACATAAGTCATACAAATAAATATAATAGAAGCAATAAAAGCTTTGAGTAGGCATAGATATATTAAGACTCAAGTCACTTCACACAATTAACGCAAGAAACGGCAAAGGGATGTTCAGCAGTACAATGCATTGGCTGACGAGAGTGTGTGAGAGGTAATAAGCAAATGCACTAGGTACGTTGGAATAAGACTTCATCGAAAGCTTACCAACACTGAAACAATCCAGCCGCGCTTACGCAACTATGAGATTAAGCAGAGTATTAAGCCAATATACTTGAAATGAGTATACTACTACAAAGCCTATAGTGGCTCTTAACTACTCCCTAACGTCCCATAACGTCTTTCAATTCCTAACAATAATTCGTGTTTTGGCCACCCTATATATTATTCACCCTATATTGCGTCTAAAATGCAATAATACTAAAGAAACTGCGGTCGGCAGAAAAAGTATATACGCACCTACATAAATTGTCCCTACCTCTTTGCAATAGTGGAATGTCCCGTCCGAAGATCAAAAGAAAGGTACCTATGAAGCTAATACTTTCGTTAAGCTTTACCTATTCCTTAGTTTGAAATGATCACCGTGTGAATGAAGCGCACCAACATTTACGCCTAGTTTTAAGGTAAGGACCAGAGACATAGATAAGCAGTAAGCTTAGCAGCTACTAATTCAAGACTCGCACAATTAAATAACGAACACAATCTTTTAGTCAAACAGAGTTTTGCAGGTTTACATTAGCGCCCCCGTCGAGCCTTGGTTATTTCACAAGGGCTAGAAACACTGATTATCTAGAACTTACCTTTGCCGCCGTGAGTTTACCTTTGCACAAATTTATTTCCGCATAAACGTAGTACTGTGGAGGCAAAGGATTAGTGAACTTTTATTTCGCGAAAGCTACCCTAATTACTAAGGCTGAAAACCCTATTTTACGCGGAAAACTTCTAGCTAAGTATACTAACTGTTTAGGAATCGAAGACCGTTTCTAACATTACACTTTCACTTTCAAATCTCATTCCCTAGCTAAGAAAGTAATTCAGAACCTGAAACTTCACACCAGATCTGATAGTCTGGGACGCAGTGCCCACAGGTGATGTTAGGTTACAAATCCGAATCCACTCTCCTACTTTCGAATTTAAATGCAAACGAAACTCCCTAATAGTAATAAATTCGCAAAAATATCGAATTTGCCTACGAGCGCAACAGACGTATTTACTTCTCAATTTTCTGTTCCGAACAAGTCTCGAATAGTTCCCGAACCCCGCTTTTATACCCTCGCGGCCCCCTTCTAATATGGTGCCACTTCACCCTCACGCTAAACCAATAACAAAATACCGCCATCTGAAGAAATTTGTTCCTTATTGCTATTAGTTTAAGGACTTCAACATAAGTAATTTATTTTTATTTGCCTAACTCATAAATTACGTTCTTTGTCATAGTGTTTCTTTGATATTCACCGCCTTAGCATGCCGCGGCTTTTTTTCAAAAGAAATTTGCCCTCCCGCTAAATCAATAACGAAATACCGCCATCTGAAGAATTCTATTCCTTATTGCTATTAGTTTAAGGATTTTTACATAAGTAATTTATTTTTGTTCGTCAACTCATAAATTACGTTCTTTGTCCTAGTGTTTCTTTGATATCACCGCCTTAGCATGCCGCGGCTTTTTTCAAAAGAAATTTGCATTCTCGCTAAATCAATAACGAAATACCGCCATCTGAAGAATTCTATTCCTTATTGCTATTAGTTTAAGGACTTTAACATAAGTAATTTATTTTTGTTCGTAGACGAAGAGCTCATAAATTACGTTCTTTGTCATAATATCCCTTTAAATTTACTACCTTAACACGCCGCGGCTTATTACAAAAGAAACAAAGGAAGCCGACGCGGCCCACACACGCGAGTGAATTTTGAGGAAACGACAGTGATCCGTCAAGATCGCAACAAGTGGCAGTCCCCGACCTCCGTCCACCCCTCCGGGACACAGGCGTGAGTCTATGTTGTTTTGTTAAAGTTTTATATGATTTAAGTTCCCTATTTATTTAGTACTTGGATGACCGAGCTTTTCGGATGCAATTTTTTTTTGTTTTGTTTTAGAGAATGAATTAAGAAAGTGTCATCTATGAACAAAATTATGAACTGCCATGTATTGTAATAGGTTTAGTAACAGCTTTCTTCAATCCGAAATTTATTAGTTGTGCTATTTCGCAAGAGAGATGTCACTGTAATTAATCTCAATTATCGTAAACCATCCCTAAAACAAGTTGCATAATTTAATCTACAAAAGACAACGCAATATTTCACAAGAACTGTTTAAATGTTTACAAATGCTACAAAACAAAAGCTTTTCGGATGCACTTTTCTTTTTGTTTTTGTTTTAGAGAATGAATTCAGTTCAGACCCACGCGTTTAGACCGGTAGCGTCACCTCTGAACAAAGCGATGAACTGTCATGTATTGTAACAGGTTTTAGGTGAAAACTTTCTTCAATCCATAATTTATTAGTTGTGCCATCTCGCAAAATAGATGCCGTTGTAATTAATCTCAATTATCGTAAAAATTTAATCTAGAAAAGACAACGCAATATTTCACAAGAACTGCCTAAATGTTTACAAATGATACAAACAAAATATAACTAGCTTTATTTTATGTTGGGGAACCAAATACGTTTTAGCGCTTTATCCGATTCTATAATACGCTCTTTAAATGTTTTATAATCCCTATATAAGAATACGATTATCAATGCTCGGTTTCTTTTAGCTTCTATCCTTAATCTTCTCGTGCAGAACACAATTCAACATGATATTAACGATCGTGAGCACTTGTACGGAGCTTGGTCCGTCACAATCAACCCCCAAAATTTGGATAAGACCTGTCGTTATCAAATTTTCAATAAAACATGTGATCATGAGAGTGGTCTTGCTACATAAGTTATTAATAATTAAGTAATTGTTACTTGTTTCACTATTTTCCAGAAATGACGAAATGAGTGAGTTGTGTTTTTCAACCAGACTCTTCGGATAATTGTCTATGTGAAATTTCAATCGACACCGTTTTATTCGGATCGCTTAGCAGCTTTTAACACAGCCTATCATTGAAGACCTTGATAAAGGGATCCTGGTTGTGAGGCAGGACAGCCCGAAGGCACCGACTGCTAAGTACCAGATACACTCGCTTAAACTCCAAAGGGGAGGCCTCCCCAAGAGCAAACGTGCACCGGTAGTAGAACCGACCCTTACAATAGCCTCAAATAACAATCAGCTGCGAAATCACTACGGGAAGCTATCAAACAAACGATATTAATCAATGAAAATCCCCAATCGACAACATCTTCGTTTCTGGAGCCTGCTCAGTTGCCGAAACTAGTTCTTAGCTTCTTGTGGAGTCCGGGATACAAATACAGTTTAAATTAATTTAAAATGAAAATCAAAGGAAGTATTTGTATCCGCTTGAGGTGTGTGCTGTATTCGGAAACTAAATAAAACAAGTTATCTGCGTAAAACCGATTCACCGAACTCCAGAACTTCTATTCAAGCCCCTTTTCATTCTCCTTCTAAATACTTCAACTAATTCCTTCTCCATTCATTGAATCATTTCCAAGCTTACTCTTACTTGCTTACAAACTGATATATGAAGCCTGAGAATTTGGCGAATGAACTCTTCGCAGATATGATTTTGATTACCGCGATATAAAATAACTACTAATTTTATTATAAATTTGACAACCCCATCCAATATGAGGAATAAAATAATTTTAACCAGAGCCCGCGATCGCAAATATAACCTAGTGATAGACGTTATGAGACGCAAGTAAAAATTTTAAAATTAAATTTGCTTTACCTTACACAGTACCACACGAATTACCTTGATTACCGTACACAATACCTCAATTTCAATTACCAGATTACCTTTCAAAACCGTTTCAATTACCTGGTTTAAGAAGTACAGTCAACGACGAAAATTAAATAATCAAGTGTAAATCCCGATTAGATTAACTCGCGTCCGTATTTTATTAAAAATAGTATTTGGGTAAGACGTAATTTATGGTAAGGTACATTTAAATTCAAAGTTTGGTTTAAGAATATTCGATTATCAACTTTTATCGTTTACTGTACGCGGATTGTTAAAATAAAACAAAATGTGTTGTTTTTTTTTCTGTATTATTTATAGTTTATTATAGGTACGCGGATTACTAAAATAAAATAAAAATTTTCTTTTTTTTTTTTTTTTTATTAAAAATTAGTTTTTTTTTTTTTGTTTCTCAAGAAATTTACGAATCGATGTGAATAAAATTACTCTAAATTTATTTGACATATCGATAATTTAGCAAATTAAAATTAATCTCGAGTCTAATGGAATAATTATAATTCATGAATTTATTTGCGCCACCACTATACGAAACTACCGAATTACGCAATACTAAATTCCTAGCAATACTATAATAATAGCAACCCCCCGTCGAGAAAACTTTTGTTAATTATGTTGCTCTTTTTTTCTTTTACAACCCCACAACCCCCCAAATAAAAGACAAGTTTCCGCGTAATGGAATGCTAAACCGAATGTAAAGATATCAACCCCCAGCATGAAAATATTTAAAATGAAATACCTAAATCAATAAATTAAAATAAGAAAGATCTTTCACAATAATAACTATTAATTAATAAGCAAAACAAGTATTAAAGTATTTAAGAATTTAAAATCGCGTAAGAAATTTCATATTTTGACAACCCCCCACAAATCAGACCTTTGACTAATTAATGTAACCTGATGACATTCGATTTTTTTTTTTTTTTTTTTTTTAGTTCCCTAATTATCTTCTTAATTAACTATACTGGAATTATTATTGGCCTTAGTTTACCTACGAAGGCAACTTCTGACGTAAAATATAATTTGATACAAACCCCTGAATAAAAAACTGTTAAACGTACCTACTTAAAACGATCGAAAAGTATAACCTCTACAGACTATTATTAAAATCCGACACGAAAGCATTGAATCAACTAAGGATTTATTGTAAAGTAACGTAATTTGAATATAAATTACCAAGAAGTTATGGAACGTTAGTAAAATAACGTGATTACACGTAAACAATTAGATAAATAGATCCATACACGAATTCAATATTTATTTTTACCCGTGCATACATCCATAAATCTATGCAAAAGCAAAATTAACGGATCTCATTCACACCCTCATCGTCAATCTCAAATCCTTCCATTTCACGAACATCAAATTGTGGCATAAAGCCAACGATAATAATTAAAAATAAGAATATTCTGCATCATAAAACATACAAACAACCTACTCAAACTCGTATTAAAATATCATGGTCACGGCACACCATATTGTGGCTCCCACCCCTGGATATTAAAAGGTATGAACCCCCGTTAGTAAAGAGAAAAGGTACTATGATGCAAAACACTCTAATGGCCAACTGTGATCGTCTAGTCTAGTGAGGACCCTTCATTGTGAACGTATTAATAACCCAAGAACTTTTAGGATATGAGATTGAGTAATGAGTGCATGTAAGAGATCCGTTAAAATAATAAAAGTGGAACTAAGAACATTCAGTTCAAACCAAATGTTTTACTAGGAAAGGTAAATTTTGGGAAGATTCGAAGAAACTAAAATAGCAATAAAGCAACATTAAATAAGCAGAAGCGAGACAAGATTGGGAAAAAGAAGAGAATTTAAATAAAGAAGTTAAGTTTAGAAGACAATAAATTAAAGGTTAAATAAAATAAATTCCATCTAAATAAGATAAGATTATGGTAGCAAAATATTTGAAATAAATAACTACTTGTCATACTACTACACATGTGAGTGTTTTAGTATAACGTCCCCTACCAAAGGCCGGTTAAGGCAGACATTATTAGCCAGCTAAGTAGATAATATTGGATAAGAAGAAGAGAGTGCAATACTCAATTATCTACTAGCCGATAGTGCTAATTATATCTACCGTGGATGGGGATTGGCCGCCACTACGTTATACCGTTAATATATACTTATAAATAATAAAACTATGACTGACTAGAAATAAGAATACAATGATTCATTATTCCAAGTCTATGCCTTAAGAAAACATACATGACTAACGCAAGAATTGGCAAAGAGACGTTCAGCAGTACAATGCATTGGCAGACGAGAGTGTGAGAGAGGTAATAACCAAATGCACAAAGTACGTTGGAATAAGACTTCATCGAAGCTTACCAACACTGAAACAGTCCGGCCAAACCCACGCCACCATGAAATGTCACCCAAAGACATAAGTCATACAAATAAATATAATAGAAGCAATAAAAGCTTTGAGTAGGCATAGATATATTAAGACTCAAGTCACTTCACACAATTAACGCAAGAAACGGCAAAGGGATGTTCAGCAGTACAATGCATTGGCTGACGAGAGTGTGTGAGAGGTAATAAGCAAATGCACTAGGTACGTTGGAATAAGACTTCATCGAAAGCTTACCAACACTGAAACAATCCAGCCGCGCTTACGCAACTATGAGATTAAGCAGAGTATTAAGCCAATATACTTGAAATGAGTATACTACTACAAAGCCTATAGTGGCTCTTAACTACTCCCTAACGTCCCATAACGTCTTTCAATTCCTAACAATAATTCGTGTTTTGGCCACCCTATATATTATTCACCCTATATTGCGTCTAAAATGCAATAATACTAAAGAAACTGCGGTCGGCAGAAAAAGTATATACGCACCTACATAAATTGTCCCTACCTCTTTGCAATAGTGGAATGTCCCGTCCGAAGATCAAAAGAAAGGTACCTATGAAGCTAATACTTTCGTTAAGCTTTACCTATTCCTTAGTTTGAAATGATCACCGTGTGAATGAAGCGCACCAACATTTACGCCTAGTTTTAAGGTAAGGACCAGAGACATAGATAAGCAGTAAGCTTAGCAGCTACTAATTCAAGACTCGCACAATTAAATAACGAACACAATCTTTTAGTCAAACAGAGTTTTGCAGGTTTACATTAGCGCCCCCGTCGAGCCTTGGTTATTTCACAAGGGCTAGAAACACTGATTATCTAGAACTTACCTTTGCCGCCGTGAGTTTACCTTTGCACAAATTTATTTCCGCATAAACGTAGTACTGTGGAGGCAAAGGATTAGTGAACTTTTATTTCGCGAAAGCTACCCTAATTACTAAGGCTGAAAACCCTATTTTACGCGGAAAACTTCTAGCTAAGTATACTAACTGTTTAGGAATCGAAGACCGTTTCTAACATTACACTTTCACTTTCAAATCTCATTCCCTAGCTAAGAAAGTAATTCAGAACCTGAAACTTCACACCAGATCTGATAGTCTGGGACGCAGTGCCCACAGGTGATGTTAGGTTACAAATCCGAATCCACTCTCCTACTTTCGAATTTAAATGCAAACGAAACTCCCTAATAGTAATAAATTCGCAAAAATATCGAATTTGCCTACGAGCGCAACAGACGTATTTACTTCTCAATTTTCTGTTCCGAACAAGTCTCGAATAGTTCCCGAACCCCGCTTTTATACCCTCGCGGCCCCCTTCTAATATGGTGCCACTTCACCCTCACGCTAAACCAATAACAAAATACCGCCATCTGAAGAAATTTGTTCCTTATTGCTATTAGTTTAAGGACTTCAACATAAGTAATTTATTTTTATTTGCCTAACTCATAAATTACGTTCTTTGTCATAGTGTTTCTTTGATATTCACCGCCTTAGCATGCCGCGGCTTTTTTTCAAAAGAAATTTGCCCTCCCGCTAAATCAATAACGAAATACCGCCATCTGAAGAATTCTATTCCTTATTGCTATTAGTTTAAGGATTTTTACATAAGTAATTTATTTTTGTTCGTCAACTCATAAATTACGTTCTTTGTCCTAGTGTTTCTTTGATATCACCGCCTTAGCATGCCGCGGCTTTTTTCAAAAGAAATTTGCATTCTCGCTAAATCAATAACGAAATACCGCCATCTGAAGAATTCTATTCCTTATTGCTATTAGTTTAAGGACTTTAACATAAGTAATTTATTTTTGTTCGTAGACGAAGAGCTCATAAATTACGTTCTTTGTCATAATATCCCTTTAAATTTACTACCTTAACACGCCGCGGCTTATTACAAAAGAAACAAAGGAAGCCGACGCGGCCCACACACGCGAGTGAATTTTGAGGAAACGACAGTGATCCGTCAAGATCGCAACAAGTGGCAGTCCCCGACCTCCGTCCACCCCTCCGGGACACAGGCGTGAGTCTATGTTGTTTTGTTAAAGTTTTATATGATTTAAGTTCCCTATTTATTTAGTACTTGGATGACCGAGCTTTTCGGATGCAATTTTTTTTTGTTTTGTTTTAGAGAATGAATTAAGAAAGTGTCATCTATGAACAAAATTATGAACTGCCATGTATTGTAATAGGTTTAGTAACAGCTTTCTTCAATCCGAAATTTATTAGTTGTGCTATTTCGCAAGAGAGATGTCACTGTAATTAATCTCAATTATCGTAAACCATCCCTAAAACAAGTTGCATAATTTAATCTACAAAAGACAACGCAATATTTCACAAGAACTGTTTAAATGTTTACAAATGCTACAAAACAAAAGCTTTTCGGATGCACTTTTCTTTTTGTTTTTGTTTTAGAGAATGAATTCAGTTCAGACCCACGCGTTTAGACCGGTAGCGTCACCTCTGAACAAAGCGATGAACTGTCATGTATTGTAACAGGTTTTAGGTGAAAACTTTCTTCAATCCATAATTTATTAGTTGTGCCATCTCGCAAAATAGATGCCGTTGTAATTAATCTCAATTATCGTAAAAATTTAATCTAGAAAAGACAACGCAATATTTCACAAGAACTGCCTAAATGTTTACAAATGATACAAACAAAATATAACTAGCTTTATTTTATGTTGGGGAACCAAATACGTTTTAGCGCTTTATCCGATTCTATAATACGCTCTTTAAATGTTTTATAATCCCTATATAAGAATACGATTATCAATGCTCGGTTTCTTTTAGCTTCTATCCTTAATCTTCTCGTGCAGAACACAATTCAACATGATATTAACGATCGTGAGCACTTGTACGGAGCTTGGTCCGTCACACTGCGTCCGCACCGTTGCAATTTCTATTGTAACTTTTTGCGCAATATAACTACGATTTCCAATAATTACCGAGTTTTACTCAAGACAAGACAATGTCCAAGTGGGGGGTTCGCGGCTGGCGATAATCTTTATTTGTACTGTGGCTATAATTTGAACTATCTGTGCGGTACTTCGCAGATGATGGACCGTCTTTCATCGTGCCCTAACACCTGTAGTCAGGAGGACCTAATGTTTGCAAGTGATAATGCAGTCGCCGTCGCAAAGTTCTTTGCCACAACAATTTAATAAAGACTTTAATAACATTTGTTTGCCATCGACACGCTGATAAGAAGATGATTTTTTTGTGTATATTAGGTATGTCTGAGAATAGGTCGCAGGCTGATTAATATGGCAAAACAACGTCGGGTCAGCTAGAAGTAATATATTGATAACGTATACGTTCATTGTGATTTTATTTTTATTTTAAAGAGATAGTATACTACGTATATGTAGGTGTTTTAGCAATACAATATGCGTTCATCGTGTATTTTTGTTTTAACCCCGAATTAAACACAAACTGAAAGATATTTAGGTCAGTGTCCTGACTTAAATAAGTCTAAGACTGCTGTAACTCAGTTTAAGTGTTATTTTTATATCACTACTCTTCTGGGTAGGACTAGAAATTATTTTCCTCAAGTCAAGTTTTTATGGCAACAGAAAGAACTAAAGAAATTATTAATTATTTAGAAACAAACTCAAAGAAAACTGATGAACAAAAAGCGAGCTCAGAAGAAAAACGGCACAAAATAAAACAGTATCTAAAGGTACGTTCACAATGGTAGTCGTAAAACAAACGGGGCTCTATCTATCACTAAAATGCGACAATATTTTTCATTGAATAGCCGAGTAGAGCTGAATAGAGCTCGCGTCGTAACCGCAAGATAAGAAACCGAGTCATAAAATATTTATGTTTCTCTCAATACCGTGTGTGCACACCGCCTTATCTTCGTCAGTATTGAATAGTTTTAAGGTTATTGACTGGATTAATGGAAAAATTGCTGTAGTATAGTTTTTACGTGGCTGTCTTCTTAGACACTGTATATACCTTGCAATCGCCATTTTACGGGGAAGACTGTTTATCTTTCTAGGTGCATATTTTTCAAGAGAGAGAGAGAGAGAAAATGTTATAGTAGGATTACAACCACGTTCCTTAGAAGGTTTTACTAAGGGTCTAGATAGATAGACTGCATTTCAACTGCATTCCAACTGCAAACTTGCAGTTCAAATGCAGTTTAAATGCCGTTGGTACATGCCAACCAACCAAACAAGGAACTGCATGCCAACTGGACTGCTCGGTTGATTCGCAGTTTCTTTGCAGTCGTGGCAACTGCATTCAAACTGTTTTGCAATTTTGCAGTCGGAAAGCAGTTGAAATGTTCTTTCAAAACCCTTAGTGCTTTCGAAAGTTAGACAGTGTGTAATAAAATTCTCAGATCTATCCGGAATGGATAAGTTTGTTTTCTAAGTTATGTATATTTGTGAGGTTATAGTAGCAATACCACTCGCTAACCGTGAAGGAAAACATTGTGAGGAAACCTGGGTGTCTAAGGTATTCACATACATGAAATTGCGCATGAAATTTCTAATCCACGCGGTGGGCACGCGTGGTAATTGGTGCGCTGCAGTGGGACGTATATACCTATCTAGGTCACAAAAATACATCCGAATTGGGGGTGGTAGTCGTCAATATAACTTTAACTACAACTTCAAAATAGAACAAAAAACAGCCGTATATATATAGGTATAAAAGCTACATAAAAAGAGCATCGCGAGTCATAAAAAAATACCTAAATAAATTCGTATTGACGAACGAGCGAACAAACAGCACTCTGTGCTGTCAGATATCGCCTGTTTATTCAGGGGTAGGCGCTAACCAGTGCAAACATAAAAAAACGTCTATCCATCCGTCTAAACGCACACACACACGCACATTGCACGCTGTTTGTTGTTCTAACCGTATAAAAAAACCTCGTAATTCGCCTATGTTAAGTCTGATTAAAATTGTCCATCTTAATTAAATTTGTGCTGTGAGCTTCATGTCACTGAATAAAATAAAATAAAAATCACCGATGTACAGTGGACAGTAGGTCAACCTTTACATTTTTTTTGCAAAGTTGTCCTTAAAGTAACTGATTGGGAATGCACGTCTGTTATTCGTTTGTTGAATTTCTTCTAGATGCGTTTGTGGATGTTATAAATGTTTGTAAAGCTTTCTTGAGTGAATTTTCAATCCCAAATGAATGAAGCCACGACACGTTGTGTTTCTATTTTATTTGGCGGTAAATAGTCGTTTTTCTTTTGAATCGGTTAGGGCCTGAAGCACTACTTTTGCTAGAATTTACCACTAAAACTAGGGTAGAACAAGGTCTATTTATTGGCAATTGCACACCCTCATGTTGCCCTATTCCTCGCCCTTATCGACCGGATATAGAAGCCGTTTTCCTCCATCACAACTGAATAGTTACGTCGGTCTTCAAAGCAATATTATTTTATGTAGTCGTTCACATATCGGGGAGCCCATACACTACGTAATGCTGAGACGCTTTAGGGATAAATGAGTTCTATTCCCCTGTTATAAGAAACTAGTTTCGCTTCTGCAGCTTTTTGGTCTAGCTGATGATGGTTGTAATCTTTGGCAATTGATGTAGACATTTTCCGTTGAGCCAAGCGTAAGGCGTAAGCCTCTTGTTTCTCGAGTAAAATCGAATTTACAAGGGTAGCCTGTTCCACGATAAGGTACAGGGAAATGTCGTGGTAAAACCTGGATTTTATGAGGCGGCTAGCATTTAAAACGTCAGAAGCAGTGTTATGGAATTTTGGATCTGACGTATAATTGCTTAAGAGCTGGCTAATTTCAAATGGTAGAGAAGTACTTTAAGAAGGTAAAGAGGGAATTGCTTGCTATTTGTACTCGTGAAATCAGGACAGCCCAAATTGAATAATATGTACCTGGAAATATTAAGAAACTGCAATAACAACTAATTTATATTTAGACCAAGTTTTTCCACGGCTGTCTGTACCGATAATAAGATGTACGATTACGATTCGCCATTTTGTTAAGCTGAGAGAGCACATAATCATGGATATAGATAGCACCTTGAGAATTTCAAACTTAATACTCATAAGAAGTGATTTAATTACGTACACTGAAAAAACAGTTTGCTTCAGATTTCGCGTTATACACGCTGACATATGGGTTGCTGTCACGTAACAAACAATTAAAATGCCATCTATTAAGGGCCGGTTGCTGCATTGAGAAATTCACTAAGTAAATACTTAAGTAACGTTCTGTCACGCTCTTTTCTGAGAAATTCGAAGAGACAGCACTACAATTAACTATTTACTTAGTGAAATTCTCAATTCAGAAACTGGCCCTCAGACTGACATCTGACTGTAGACGTAAAATGAACAAAAAAAATGGATTTGAGAAATCTTGTTTCAGAAAATTCGCGAACAATTACAGTGCCGTCTCTCCGTCTATCAGAACATGGCAGCGCTCTGGCTGGCTACTAATGGTTTTCATAGATTCGACTTTGTGTCGAGATAGATAAAAGTGTATTTTTTTAAAACAAACTAGCATATTCGATAGCTATTGTTAAGCCACGTTCATTTTCCTGTGGTTTTCACAAGTCACCCGAAATTCACGGTTTATAAATATCACATCGTATAACAACACTCACCAGGCCTTCGTTGTGCGATTCCTCCCACGTGAGGTCGCCGACTGGCTCATCCTCCATGGCTCCTTCGTAGTGCAGTACTGCCACTTGCTTCGCCTTTGTGAATCTGAGAATAAGGGTTATTATTGTACTCACAGATAGAACTAATAGAACTGGCAGGCCACTGCTTTCTGTCTTCGGCCAACCAGTTATAAGTCACGAAAAAAAGTTTTGAATCTCTATAATGTATGTAAAATGTGTCTGTAACCTGTTTCGTGTTCTAAATCAATAAAATAAAATAGAAATAAAACAACCTCATTTAGCCGTTCTCAGAAATCTGCCTCAGATAGTTGGTCCAGCGAGCTGGTGGGCGTCCTACGCTGCGTTTGCCAGTTCGTAGTCACCACTCGAGAACCTTTGACACTTCAATTTGCTAATCTTACAGGCTATACATAAGCAGCCTATTTACGTCCCACTGTAGGGCACAGGCCTTCTCTCAGGGAGAAAGTATGGGCTTAATCACCACGAGTGCCCATCGCGGTATGTGAATAGCTCAGACACTCAGGTTTCCTCACGATGTTTTCCCTCGCAGTTAGGGAGTGGCATTGCTACTGTAACTTCACTAACTTAAAGCAAAGTCATAGGTATATGCCCGCACTGGGAATCGAACCTGGGTCGCCGAGTCCAATGTTCTACCCACTAAGCTACCACCGCTTATAGGCTATGTCAGAACTCAATTATTATAAATTTGTAACAAACATAGACATACTCTTCTAGGCTTAAGAGCACTGCTCGTAAATAATACCGAACATGTTTTTATGCAGCTACTGGCTACTTTTGTTTTCCACTACCGGGTAAAAGCTACTCTTTAGGCCCCCCCACTCCTCCCCCAGCCACCTAAAATCGCCTTCATCCCTACTTGCCGTACCTATCCGTCATCTAGCCCGAAGACTATCTATCCATATTTCGCATAAAGACCATTTTCGTCCACCAACCTTTCGTCGCAATCCATCAGTCCCCGGAATCGGATCCAATAGTTGTCGATCTCATTATTCGCCTCCAAAACGAAGTCGTATCGCTCGCCTGCGTACGTCACGAGCGATGTGGCTGCAACAATCACCAATTTAATTTTTAGAGTTCCGTACTCAAAGGGGTAAGGGACCCTATTCTTTAAGACTCCTTTGTCCGTCTGTCTGTCTGGCTGTCTCGCACCAGGCTGTATCTTATGAATCGTGATAGCTAAACAGTTGAAATTTTCACTGATGATGTATTTTTGTTGCCGCTGTAACAACAAAATACTAAAAACAGAATAAAATATATATTTAAAGCTACCATACAACAAAGTTGTCTAAAGACAGCGTTCGCGATCTAGCGGCCATCTACGAGTATCTATGTCGTTAAATGTCAATGTTAAACGCTTCTTGTTGGTTTCTTTAGATGGCTCTGTTCTCATTGTACCTAATCTATCTTGTCTCGATCTTTGCCTCATGTTGTATAGACAATAGTACGGAGCCCTTCATGCGCGAGTCCGACTCGCACTTGGCCGGTTTTAACCCAAAGGGTAAGAGACTCTATTACTAAGACTCCACTGTCCGTCAGTCTGTCTGTCACCAGGCTGTATTTTTTTTAAATTGAAATTGAAAACACGTTTATTCAGATACCAAAAACACACATAAAATCTTACAAATAATAAACCAGTGAAAAAGCTTTCATGTACCGTGGTAGCTAAACAGTTAAAATTTTCACAGATGGTGTATTTCTGTTGCCGCTATAACAACAAATGCCGTGCCGTTTTTTGCTCGATATTAATAACGGCAACAGGTAGACGCTTGAAATACTCAAATGTTATACTCGTATAGATAATGGTATGGAACCCTTCCTACGTGAGTCCGACTCGCACTTGGCCAGTTTTTTAATGCTAATAACTTCCACGCATACAATCACTTGACCACGAGAGCAAGTCTCTTAAATGCATAGTTCTTCAATGAGTAATATTAGTACAGTAATGATTATTTCATTGACACTTTTGTTAGTCTACTAATCAATCGCATTCCAATGGTACAACCCGTGGAACTTAATTCAGCGGCTCACGCGATTCGATCTTCTTTGCGAGAGATGCCCATTTAACTTGCGCGGGTTTAAATTGTGCAGCGATTGCTTAGTAGACTAATGAATGGAGAAAGTTATTGTCGTGCTTGTCATTTAATTGAAAAAAAACATGACTGTGTATTAGACTCTAGGGCCTGATCCCAAACTAAGATACCCTGTGATATGGTAACCAGGCAATTTCCTCACAAACCTGGAAATACACCCAGACTGAAACAATTTGTAAAAGTCAAGTAGGCACGGCAGCCTCCAGTGGGAATCGAACCCACGACCTCCGGCATAGTCATCAGACGTGATACCGCTAGACCAACGAGGCATTTAAATAACCATAATTAAACTGTTTTTTCAATTTCAATTTCCTTATGACAGAATAATTTCCTTTCTAATTAACATTACACAAAACAAGTAAACATAAAAAAGTCCTAAAACAGAAGCTGTGAATGACAAATATAAAAATCTCGTGTCACAGTGTTTCGATGAAACGGCTTCATCGATTTTTATGAACATTTTTGTGCACATTTGCTAGGTCGTAGGCTAATTAATATTGCAAAACAACATTTGCCTGGTCAGCTAGTAATACTATGGATGATAAACGCGTGTACCTAGTAAGTAAAGCTACCTCCTAATAAGTGCTCCAAGCCCAGCGTAATTGCAAAAATAAACGGCGAACTTAAGTAGCACAAGAGAGTTGGCAAACTCAATTACAGGGGCATTAATTGATCAAATAAAGAAACGTAATTATAAGAGAAAATTTCAAATAAACTCAATTTCCTTCCGAGGAAAGTTTACTTCCCTATTGCAGGTTATTCACCGCTAGCGTTTGTTGCGTAAAAGGGAACATTTCTTGACCATTGGACTGAGTGTACCATCAACAGCCATTTGACGCCCACCAGCCGTTTTCATAACCATGAGGGGTTCTGCCATAATCGCCACGCTTCGCAGGCGAGTTGGCGATCGCAGTTTGAGGCTGGAATCTCAGGAAGACGCTGCTGCCCGTCTCCTGGTAATTGATTTTCTTAGTCGCCTTCTACGACATCCGCGGAAGGAAATGGAGTGCGCTATTCCTAATCCGGCGCCACACGGAACGCTGAGTGTATGAAAACCCTCAAAGGCCTGTTTCATAGAACTAACATTCATGGTTTACTATGACAATTCTATGTACATTGCAACGTCGATTAACCCACAAATTAACAAGAACACTCTGCTACGCAACGTACCTACCTGGAATTGTCATAACAAACTACGAATTGTAGTTTTATGTTCCCAAAAGGGTGATTTTACTTATAAATATCACGAAGTCGGTTAAGAAAGGTTTAAAACCACATTTTTAGGGTTCGGTACCCAAAGAGTCAGGCACCCTATTTCTAAGTCGCTCTCCGTCCGTCCGTCTATCCATCTGTCACCAGGCTGACAGACTGAAAGACACTTGAAATTTTCACAGATAATGTATTTCTGTTGTCGCTATAACAAAAAATACTAAAAACCGAAGAAAATAAATATTTAATACAAGAAACGTGATTTTTTTTTGCTCGATATTAATAACGGCAACAGGTGGACGCTTCAAATATTCAAATGTTACATAGATAATGGTACAAAACCCTTCGTGCGCGAGTCCGAAAAGACTAACGGTTTTATTTATAAAAAGTCGATCCCACTGAAAATTCTTGAGATGAAGTTAAGCCCGGTTTATAACAAGAACTGAAACGGCTTCACCGATTTTCATTATTTTGTTTGTGTATATTTGGTATGTCTGACGATAGGTCGTAGGCTAATAATTATGGCAAAACAACGTTTTCCAGGTTTGTAAGAGTATGACAATGTAGCACTCTGATTTTGATTGTACTGTCTATTGTAAAAGACAGCCGCAACAAAAACAGCTAGTGCTGGATGCGTACAGCAACTTATGTAAAGGGATTAATGGAAAACCCCCAAAAAATTAAAAAATTAAAAAACCGCGTTTATTTCACAATAATCATTCCATCATCATTTCAATCAGATAAAAACAGCTCTGCGTCAATCAAATATCAGGGACACGACGCCATTCGATAGTGAGTAGCTTCGCAGTAATTAAATTGTCAATTCTGAAAATTAACTGAATCACAATTCATATTTGGAACTTGACAATTCGTTTGTTTGAAATGCCAAAAGCCAAAAAACCCGAATTCAAAAAAATATGAGACGTCTTTAAAAAAGTTTTGTTAATTACGTAATTCATGTTTAATTTATGTGTGCTTTGGCAATGCATGTTTTTTTTTCACTTTCACTCTTTGAAACTGGTCTAAAGGCGTCCCTTGAATTTGCAAGGTCAGCATAAACGTTTCTATCATATTTTATGTAAGTAACTTTAGTCCCTCCACCTGCTGAGGTTTAAAATTCAACGGATAGATTAAGATTTCCATAAGCATTCTTTTTTTTTTACACACAATAAATCACGACAGCAGACGTCGCCCATTTCATTTTTTCCAGTACTCATATCTTATTGCTTACCAAAAGTATAAAAAAATCATCAAGCCGTTTCATCTACAGAACATGCCAAAAAATACTTAGACATACATGTGTAGACACGCGAAAAACGTGACTTTGAATAAGTCACAGTCAATTTGTATAAGGCGACTGCGCCTTATTCATAAGTCACTTTGAATAAGGCGCAGTCGGATAAAAACGCGGATTATCTTTCGGCCAGCTTGATTAAGTATTTAAAAGTTACGAATAAAAAACCATAGAAGTATTTCTACTACAAAACTTACTCTCAAAAACGGCCCCTGTTTGCTCGATTATTCTGTACCAATCAACTGAGCGCAAAATGTGCTGTAAAGTAAATCACTCTGTGGTTGGTCCATTCTGTGCGCCACGCCATGACGACGTGACCGTTGATTGGGCGATAGAAAAATGACAGCGTAACTTATCACTGGTTTTTTACAAAAACGTCAAACCATTGACCTGTTGAAAAATCTAGGTAAGTCGCATCATTGCAGTCTGACTGACGGTGGCAGGTGTACAGATATTTTGCCGGGTAATACTGAACTCGCTCCGATTGGTAACACAATTGACTAGCCCCGCGCGCCTTCTCACAATTTAACGTGGGGTAATTATTTTGCGCTACGACATCTATGTTTTTAACTATCACTTGTTTATAAGGCTCTTAATTGCTCGAATTAGGCTGTTATTTGATTCGACGCGTTATTAAGGGGATTAAGAACCCTCGTTTAGAATTTAAGCTGGTTTAAGTCGTATTGGCCGCCCGATACCACAGTAAAAACACCAAGATTTCAACGAGAAAGAAAGCAACTGATAGATGCTTTAGGAAATAACATGACAAAACAATGTGTCTCAATAACAATGAACGACTCTTCGTTGAACCATGCTTCCTAAGTAGTTACCATATTTCCTGTTTTTTCTATTTGGCAGGCTGTTTCTCTTTTTTTTATACGTTTATTTATTCAAACAATTTTGCCAAACTGCAAAGCAGTTTGTTGGCGAAGCGCTCTCTTGGTCTCTTCTCTATACTTTCTTTGTTGGTGTCCTCAGTCTGAGTGTGTTTTACCATGCTTCTGTTGCCCTTGCCTGGTTACCATAGCACAGGGTAGGTATCCTAGTTGGGGCCAGGTCAAGTGATTATGTTGTGTAGAAGTTATTACTTTATTAGTACCTAAAACCGGCCAAGTGCGTGTCGGGCCACGCGCAGGGTTCCGTAGAAAGAGAGGGTTCTATCTGCATTACATAACTAAGAACTTCATCAACGTAATTTTCAATGGATTTTGTACGAAGCTTGCTTTTTATAAGTTGCTCGCCTATTACTGGTTAACTTGTATAGCCTTGATAGTTTCTCTTTTAATTTCATTGTATGAATTGCATTATAATTTTTTCACGTTTCTGCAATCAACCAGGGCCTCGATTCTGTTAGTGCATTGTAGTATAACTAACTAACAGAATCGAGGCCCTGGTTGATTGCAGAAACGTGAAAAAATTATAATGCAATTCATACAATGAAATTAAAAGAGAAACTATCAAGGCTATACAAGTTAACCAGTAATAGGCGAGCAACTTATAAAAAGCAAGCTTCGTACAAAATCCATTGAAAATTACGTTGATGAAGTTCTTAGTTATGTAATGCAGATAGAACCCTCTCTTTCTACGGAACCCTGCGCGTGGCCCGACACGCACTTGGCCGGTTTTAGGTACTAATAAAGTACACTGTCGGGTCACGTGACGTGTTTTTTCGTACCATTGACGCCTAGAAGGTTTGATGGGTGTGCCCGCGTAGACTTAAAGCAGCCATGAAATGAAAACCGCCATGTTCATGCAGTTCTCATGTTACTACAATGCATTAACAGAATCTAGGCCCAGGAGAGTAGAGGGGACGCCCTACTCGTGCTGCGTAACAAATTTCACAGTTTGGGCTGGAAATTAACGCTTACTTATAGCCGTTTCACGTTAAATCAACGTAACCCGACAAAGCCCCACCCGCGTTTTCCGTGAAGATATCTTCCGTTTCTTTATTCGAAAAAAAAGGACAAACTATTCCAATCAAAATTTATGAGTATTCCTTTACGGAATGTCTGAAATAGCTAGTTTTTTCGCGATATCAAAATTATACACTTTTAAAAATCTATTTAGAGGCTGAAAATTCCACCCATGCCGGGACTTGAACCCGCGACCTCTGGCTAACCGGTGGGTGGAAATTTTAACCTCTAAATAGGCTTTTAAAATTGTTCTCAGCACGGGTTAGTGTAACAAAAACAATAACCTCCTCATGTTCCACTGGATCTTTATGAAAAATTAGTCCTTATAATATTCCAAGTTCATTGATTTCAAGATCTCGTAAAATATTTTATAAGACAGCATAAAGCTACTGACGAAACTCTACAAAGAAACTTGAAGTGGAATCTATCATAAGTTTGAAGGGGATCCGCAAAGTTCTTGCTACTTGGAATTTCTACTGATTAGCACTTATTCTTAGCCTCTTCGACGCCTCTTAGGATCCGCTTGTCAAATAAACAGAACCTTTTTACGATATTTTCGCATATTATAAACGACGCTAGTCGCAACCTTCTCGAAAAAGAGGAGGTTGCGGTGGTAGCCTAGTGTAGCGGTGGTAGCCTAGTGAGTAAAATATTGGGCTCGGAAGCGGGAGACCCAGGTTCGATCCCCATTGCGGGCATGTACCTATGATTTAAGTATTTTAAGTCATGTACATTTGTGAAGTTATAGCAGCAATACCATTCGCTAACGGTGGAGGAAAACATCGTGAGGAAAACTGAGTGTCTGAGCACTTCGCATACATCAGCCCATACTCTCTCTCTGAGAGAAAGCTTGTGCCCTACAGTGGGACGTGTATTGGCTGCTTATGTTGAAGTAATAAATCTGTATTTTATAAAAAAAAAGTATTCGCTGTATAATCTTACGGTTCGTAACTACAAACAAGTGATCTTTAAAATTTCTACTCTTAACTTTAAAACTTTAAATGTTAACTTTTTTTTTTTTACTTTAATGTTAAGTTTAAAATCAACAGTTGGGGATCGAACACGGATCCTCCATGTCAGAATCATGATAGTATACTAAGGAACTATTAATACATGAGATTTTGGTAAAATTGAGAAATTAAGCAATACAATTATTTTATTAACTTCATTTTATTGTAGTGTAAAAAGTTTTTTAACGTTTATCATAATTAATAAAACTGTCTCACGCTGACTAATGAGTGAAATAGGTCTTTTAATACCTCGAACCCTCAAACTGTGTACTTAAATCACTTTTTACTAAGAAATTCTATACCGGTTGTAATCTACGGAACTCTCGCGGGTTTTCCTTACTAAAGTTCGCTGCTCATAATAATAATTGTCTGTTCTTGGAAAGTCACTGGAGGAAGGAAGGAAAGATGAGTAAGTGTAGAAAATAAATCACCAATGCCTTTTCCAGTAAAGAAAAATATTGAAGTCTATTACGGATCGTGAATAAAAAAATTGTAATTAGGGTCTATAATTTTTTCCATTACCTTATCTTACTCCAATTATACAAGTTTATTTCTAAAATGCGCGATTACTAAAATAGGAATACCTACAATACTTTTTTTCTAGTACTTTGCGCCGGCTTTTCATTCGGGAGGTCATGGGTTCGAATCCCGGCATGTTCCAATGACTTTGTTTTAGAAGTTATAGTAGTAATACCTCTCAGTAAAGGTAAACGTCGTGAAGAAACCTGAGTGTCTGAGGCGTTCACATACATCAGCGCTTTAAATTGCCAATCAACGTGATTAGGCCCGTAATCTCTCTCTCTCTATCTGAGAGAAAGCCTATGCCCTGCAGTGGGAGGTATATAAGATATAAAAAAAAACTTTTAAACATAAAAAGGACAAAAAGACTTTAAAAGGACAAAAAATAAAAAGGACAAAAAGACTACTGTTTTCCTGTTCCATGTTGACCGCATCTGATCTAAATGCGTTTAAATAGAATAGAGATTTCTATGTAAGACAGTGATTTACATTACGACATTTGTATGTAGTTATATGCACAATGTTAGAAATGCCCATAATTTAGTCCCTACCAGACAACATTTGTGAAAATAAAACTATTTTTTGACAATAATTAAAAATTTTATGATTGCGAGTGAGAGGAATGATAAACGAAAGCACTCTCAAAAATTTTGTGAAACTAATGATACTCCAACCACTTTGGAAGCTTTAAAAATACTAATTACATTAAAACCTTTTCCAGCCTAGTCTACGTTGATTTTCTTTTTGTTTAAAGCGACTCGGCATGTTTGCATTTCTTTTCATAAAATGAAGCAAAAATCGCGAAACTCTGCCAGCATTTCCTAGTCCCACGGTGCTGTGTAGACACTTCAGTCATTTCAGTAAACGTCCGTATACGACGCACAGTGGTACTAAAATTGGCTCGAGTGAACTAATGTGTGATTTTCAAGCATGTAAAGACCGATAAGACCGCCAATTGTATACCACTACTTAGATATAAGACCCTATTTGTAATATCTTTATCTTTACTTCTTGCTGTTCGTGGAAAAAATGTAAAAATATATTTGAATCCACTAATGACACCTGCCAAAAATATCACTAGGCAAGGTGCTATTTATGCAGGTGTTTTGTAGGCGGGTGCTCAAAGTGGATTACCTCATATCTTTCACCTGGTTGTGCAATAAAGTGTTCTCTATCCATCTAAATCAAAATAAAATGCTTTTATTCAAACTAATACAGAAAGTGTGACTTAAGGTACAAGTAAAAGTAGGTATCGCAACTTTATTGACAACTTAGCAATTTACGAGCAAATACAATTAATTTTATTCTTGTTTTTTTTTTTGTTGTAAATCGAATATTTAAAATATAATAGTAGATTTTACAACAAGTGCACAAAACGAACCATTTTTATCCGAGACTTTTAGCAGCCACAGCCGAAGGCGAGGACTGATAGTAATGTCGAGGATAAAATGGTTTTATGGATGAGTTATAAACTCTGCTTTTCACTTCAATTGCAATTAAATAAAACAGTAGTATAACTTAGCAAATTGAAGAAATTAATAAACGCACGAAAAAACAAGAGCTGTTTCCTGCGGCTTTATTTTTTTTTAAATCTTACGACATTGATATTAGGCTTGGGCTGCAGACCTATACAGCCTACCATGAAATTAATTTTGTAATAACAATTTTCTTAAATTAATTAAATAGCCTCCCGTATTTGAAGTTAAAGTTTAATATCTTTTATGTCTCAAAAAACACATTAAGCAAATAAATTAAAGTAAATATTATAAAATAACAAATTCTATCTATGAACTACTTATTTTGTTTGGCTGTATGGCTCATTTTCTTTGCCTTAATACAGATATATTTATGAGTAGATACGTTAATGCACTTGTGTACAAAATTAGATTTTATGCAGCCTATATCCTACGGTTATATTTTAACCTATAGACAACGGTTTTATTTTAACTACACATAAACGAAAAAATAAAACAAACCTAAAGAAATTGCTTTTTTATTTAAATGTTCTTATTTTTGCCTTTATTGTAGCAAAATATACCAAATTATGTACTCCCGCCCTTTGTGGATGGAAAAAAATATTTTACACCTTGCCATAAAAATATAGATAAATAAAAAAATATCCCTTTCGAGACTTTGATGGCAGTCCTTTGGATACGGTATAAGAATAGTCGAATAATCTTACTAAAAGAATCTTACCACAGATCTTTCAGCATCTTGAGAAAAATTGCCGAACATGTTTTTTCACACAAAAATCCTTAACTTTGAAATATTTGCTTTATAAAAAAAGTGAAGCGTATTTACGCAAAGATAGAAATGTTCGGAAATAACTACTTTTATTCCAACCTAGATATTATTATTTAATCCAACGTAGATATCTAAGTCCACTAGACCCAATTTTCGTTCCACTGAGCGCTGCGCCGCAGCTAGGTCCGCTTTGATCCTTCCGCCTTCCATTTGAATATGTAAATTCGAAAACGGGATGAGCAACAAAACGTAGTGCTCACATTGGATTGCCATGGACGTAGGAATGGGTTAAACTGATGTTTAGAGGCTTTACTCGTAGAACATTTTAACGGCTACCATACGGCCTTAACAAACTTCTAAGGGATACTGTTAGTATAGACCTATAAGGGTTTTCTCTTTGTTGTTTTTAGAGTTCCGTATCCAAAGGGTAAGAGATCCTATTACTAAGACTCCCCTGTCCGTCCATCTGTCATAAGACATGAAACGTGATAGTTAGACAGTTGATATTTTCACACATGATGTATTTCTGTTGCTACTCTAATAAATCATACTAAAAACGGAATAAAATAAATATTTAAGGGCTCCCATACAAAAAACGTGATGTTTTTGCCTTTTTTTGCTCGATAGTAATAGCGGCAACAGGTAGCTTGAAATATTCAAATGTTGTATAGATAATAATACGGAACCGTTGTGGAACGGAACTTCGTGCGCGAGTCCGACTCGCACTTGGCCGTTTCTTTTCTTTCTATATTTCCTTTGGTGCATATTTTTCAACTTATATATACATTTTGTTTTACTAGGACGGGTTGTAACTTAACCCCAGTCACGTCTGGTGGTAAATGAAGACGGGGTCTAAGATTACGTGCTATTAAATGTTTATTAATAATAGGGGTTAAAGTATGAAATTACCGTTACAACAGTATTCAAAAATCACTCAAATTTTCGCAGTATCCATCTTTCTTGTCTAAATTGAATAACAAAAACAATTGAAAGTCGATATTCAAATGTTTCACATTTTTTAAAAAAAGAACATCATAGAAACCATTTGAAAAAAGTTTCATTCGAAAAGCTCAAACCATGAAGATTCTATGTCAATTCAAAGAACCTATTGCAATAAAACGGCAATTTCATACTTGAACCCCTAATATTTACTTTTCTACAACATGTGAAGTTTTTGATTGTCCTAAATATTTGACGATTTTAGCTAACATTTCGAACTGATTGAATTGATCCTCTTCCTTGCCAAACTTAAATTATTACCCTGTATGCCTGGAGTCGACTAAGAACCTCTCGCATCTGAGGGAGGTCTCATGAAAATCCATAGAGGGTTACCTTAAAAAGGGACAATTAATATATTTAAACTAAGAATTTGTGTATCACAACAGCTATTGTTTAATTTTTAAATTGATAGATATTTCATTGAAACTGGATCACCTTAGACACTGTCATCGTTAACCATCAGACGTGATTGGGGTCGAGAGTTAACCTGTTCTAATTAAATAATAATTAATTATAAATACTTCGGTTTCCACAATTTTATGAAATTCGCGCATAATGCACTCTAATATCCACTAACCTCTTAATCTAAATCTGTTAAATATTTTATAGCAAAATCGCCAGTTTATTTTACATATATCGTTAAGCATAACCTATCAGGCAGCTACAAACAGAAAACAACTATATCTGAGAACTAAATACAAAATAAAAATTTCAAAAATTAAATTCAAAACTTGTGAGCATTACAAAAGTTGTTTTAAGTGACAAAGCCTAACTGACGTGTTTCAAGAATTATACATTGTAGCGGTAAACCTCTAAGAGATTACTGATATTTAATTTTTTTCAGTTTTTCTGAGGTTTAAGGGGATTGTATCAAAATCTGTTGAGTTATGGGCAGTGTGACGCAGTGGATAATAGCGTAGTAGCGTAAGAAAAGCACTGAATTATGTGATAATAAAATAAGTCTGTATTTTCATCACAGTTGTCACACGATAAGTAAACAGAAAAGTCAAAGTAACATTAGACGCAAATAAAACTTACGGCCAGTAACTTGTAATGTGCCAGACCTCCAACAAACACCGCCTCAAATTACAAGTTCTTGGTCTGACCTTACCAAACAAATTAAATTCCAAAATAACAAAACAAAACTTAAATTCCTTCAAGTACTAAGTTAAAAATCAGCAGGGCTTGACTCCCAAGCCATGAGTACACTTAAAGTGTTTAGCGCTTGGCAGTGGCTTGGTCAACACATCTGCCAACATATCTCCGGTAGGTACATGGCTTAACATAATATTCTTATTGTCCCTCAAAACCCCCCTAATAAAGTGAAATTTAATGTCAATGTGTTTACTTCTGGCATGGAACACCGGGTCCTGAGCAAGAAAAATAGCAGCGCGACTATCGGCATACATTGAGATAGGGGCATATTTGTTAAATCCTATTTCCTCTAATAGGCTTTGTAAATATAATCCTTCCTTCATCGCCTCTGCTAAACTCACATACTCTGCCTCACAGCTGGAGGTGGCTACGGTTCTTTGTTTCCGCGAGCTCCATGATATGCATGCACCGCCTAAACTGAAAGTATATCCCGAGAAAGATCGTCTATCGATGGAGCACCCTCCCCAGTCTGCATCAGAATAGCCTTCAATAGACTTACCCGTCTTCTTGTATACCAATCCATAATTAGATGTACCCTTTAGGTAGCGAAGAATACGTTTCGCGGCATTCCAGTGCTCTATCTTCGGGTTCGTGGTAAACTGAGCCAATTTTATTACAGAATTGCTTATATCCGGTCTGGTGCCTACACTCAAATACATTAAGGAACCTATAAGTTCTCTATAGGGCCATCGCTTTTGCTCAACATTAGTTTTCTCTTCTCGTTGGCTTGCAGATAGATTAGATACTTCCATAGGGGTTTTACAGCTATTACAATTTTCCATTTCGAAACTTGCCAAAATATCTTTTGTGTATTTCTCTTGTGACATAACAATGACATTGTCAATTCGCTTAATATCTATGCCCAGAAAATATTTGGCCCGACCGTAATCCTTTAACTCAAACTCTTTTCTTAACTCATTTTTAAAGCGAATGATACGATTTTCTTTTTCTGACGCCACCAGAATATCATCTACGAATACCAACACCAATAGATGTTCGTTATTTTGGATCCTTGTATAAAGACAAGGCTCATTGAGGCTCTGTTTTAGTCCCATATCTTTTAGTTTCTTGTCTAGTTTTATGTTCCACTGCCGGCCTGCTTGCTTTAGTCCGTATAAGGATTTCTTTAACAAGCAAGTATCACCGCCTGAATCAATGCTATCCAGCATTACTTCTGCATTTTTAACCACGCGAGGGTCCTCCTCTTTACTATGAGCAAGCTTTATCAGGCATTCTTTTAATAGTCTAGGTGTCCGCATATATATTTCCTCATCAAGGTCTCCATTCAAGTAAGCTGTATTAATATCTAACTGATGTATTTCCAAGTCCAATTCCACAGCTAGAGCCATTAACATTCTTACAGAGTCTAGTCTAGCTACTGGTGCAAATGTTTTGTCATAGTCGACTCCGAAGCGCTGACTAAATCCTTGTGCTACAAGTCTAGCCTTCTTTTTTGTTGTTTTATCCACATTGAGTTTTGTGGTCAGGACATACCTACAACCAACAACATTTCTGTTTTTAGGCTTTTCTACTATCTCCCACGTGCCTTTATTTACTAAGCTTCTTACTTCTGAGAGAATTGCTTCCTCCCATTCAACCCTTTCGTCACTTTGTAGAGCATCGTCGAGAGATATGCCTGCCACCCCTGCAAAGTCGACGCAATCTGTGAACACATCATCCGATGATTCAGAACTTTGTATTTCTGATTCTTGTTGTTCAGTAGGGGTCAAGATATTTCTGGTTCTAAACGTTCGGGGGCCATGATTGGATCTTCTTCTACCTCTACAACTCTATAAATTTTTCTTGGACGACCTACTTGTCCAGTACGCTCTATCCTCGGCCTACCGACTCCCCTTTTTAAAATCACTTGTGGAACTACAATATTTTCTACATGATCTGTCTCCACGTGACTGATTCTGTCTTCCGTCTCAGTCTCTACGGAAGATGTCGCAGGTTCTGGGTTTCTCAAATCAGTCTCCACAGAAGATGTAGCAGGTCCTGAGACTCTCGTATCATCTCGTATAGGCCTAGACTTATTATTATCTTTTATTAGGTCAATTTCTATAAATTTCTTTTCGACTTCATCTCTATTCTCAATCTCCATCATAGTCTTGGGTGCATTTGTAGGTACAGGATTCTTTATTCCCAGTGTCTCGTGAAACTTTATATCTCTCGCTGTAGTAAATCGCCTTTCTCCGGGTATCCAGACCCGAAACCCCTTTGAAGTCCTTGGATATCCTACAAATATCCCAGATATTCCACGTGCAGCGAATTTGTCTTTATTTGGACTTTTATCTAAAATATTGACTTCAGTTCCAAACTTTCTAAGATAACCAATCTTGACAGGTTTCTCAAACCACTTCTCATAGGGTATTTCTCCGCCCAAGCTGCTAGTCGGACAGCGGTTTCTAATATAACAGGCCGTATCTACAGCCTCGGCCCAAAATACCGTTGGCAGCTCACAGTTCAATAACATGCATCTCGCCATTTCAACGAGAGTTCGGTTCATCCTCTCCGCTACTCCATTCTGCTGTGGCGTGTGGGGAACCGTTAGTCTTCTCGATATGCCCTCCTTACGTAGAAAATCATCAAACTCAGCACTACAATATTCCCCACCATTGTCTGTTTGGAAATATTTAATTCTCGATCCTGTAAGGTTTTCAACGTGACTTTTATATATTTTAAAAGCCTCCAAAGCCTTTCCCTTGGTACTAAGGAAATACACCTCACACCAACGAGTGCAATCATCAATGAAGGTGATGAAGTACTTGGCACCTGTTTTGGACTGGCACCTCATCGGGCCTACTATATCGGAATAAACTATTCTTAATTTCTCAGAACAAGGTCCTGCTGAGTCGGAGAAGGTCGATGCATGCATTTTACCCTTTGCGCAAATTTCACAGTCACGCAAGAAACGTACATCATTTTCACCCACATGTTTCCCTATTCTATTCAATAACTTAGCAACATCTTTTCCATTTAAATGCCCTAAACGTTCATGCCAATAGCGTATATCATCTACCTTATCATTTACTATAGCGTTAGCCGATTCGCACTCCTGTAGGCAGTACAGATTACCCCGGCGAAATGCTGTCAATATAACTTTACCACTACCATCGATTACAGTTGCTAAATCATGAGTGAAATTTACGTTGTGTCCCTTATCAGTAATTTTAGCTACGGAAATCAGATTGGTTCGCAAATCAGGTACGTACAGTGTATCATCGAACTCGATTGTCTGTATCGATTGTTCACCCAATGCCGATAGTCTTACTACACCCTTACCTCGGACCATAGTGCTTAAATTAGTAGCCAAATTTAGCTTTCCATCGGCATGTTCAAGGTTACCATAAAATTTTCGTATGTCGCCGCATAAATGAGAAGTACAACCGGAGTCAAGCACCCACTGATGTTTCAATGATGCAATAAGATTAGCTTCCTCTAAACCTGTAACATTTAGACAAATTAATCCCTCATCCACATTAATATTAGCATTAAAATTATAATACGCATTTACATTATTTTGACGACAGTCCAATGCTTTATGCCCGGGGCGATTACAACGATAACATCTTATCGACTTCTCCATCAGTTGCCAGTTTTTGCGATTCTTATCTCCATTTCTCAAACTTCTCTGGTCATGGTATGGAAACCTCTCATTTTGACGAGTATACATCACTTGGGTTCCACTATTCTCATTCCTAGACTCGTACTCTTCTAGTATCTTCACTTTTAACACCTCTGGCTTAGGGAGATCGTCTCTACTTTCTATAGCACAGCGAAAGTTCTCAAAGTTTGTTGGCAAACTGTATAGTAACATAACCGATACTAAGTCTTCATGTATCATGACCTCCATACCTTCGAGTCTATCTACAATATCAAAGAAGATACCCATTCCTTCTCGTATGTCACCAGAGTCACCCATTTTATGTAGTAGCAGTCGCTTTAGTAATGTAGCCTTCTTGGCAGGTCCACGTGAAGCGAATACAGTATGCAGCTGGATCCAAACTTGATTCGAAGTGGTACAACCTCTTATATGTCGTAATTCTGATGCACTTATAGAAAGAATGACATCGGCCTTTGCCTTCGCATCTTCACTCTCCCATTTAGATATAGCTACTTCATCTGCCAGAGGTTTCTGCTTCTTACCACAAACATAGTCCCATAATTCAGACTTCACCAAAAGGGCCTCCATGTGGAGTTTCCAACTCTCAAAGTTCTCCTTGTGGAGAGGCTCTATGCGTAAAGTAGACATCATGTATAGTCAGGCTCTAATTCACACGAGCTGCTTTACAAGTTTAAATTCCAAAGACTTGAAAATATTACTCTACGCTACATTCCTGGGCCCATAACCTTTGTTGAGTTATGGGCAGTGTGACGCAGTGGATAATAGCGTAGTAGCGTAAGAAAAGCACTGAATTATGTGATAATAAAATAAGTCTGTATTTTCATCACAGTTGTCACACGATAAGTAAACAGAAAAGTCAAAGTAACATTAGACGCAAATAAAACTTACGGCCAGTAACTTGTAATGTGCCAGACCTCCAACAAAATCAATATAGAAATGACTACCTACCTCCTTGTTACGTCACAGTGTTAGGTTTAGCGCTCTTCCGTAGGCAGTGAAAAGAACTGAACAGTAATAGTTTCACCCTGACCTAACTTTAGAAGCTGTTTTCACCCAACCCTTTCAGAAAAATAGGCAAGCACAAGGTTAGGATTCCGTAGTGAATGGAACAATACAAAATCATCTATTTCAAGAGTTATCCTTAGATAACGATGGTCACTTCACAATTATTATGACTTATTTTTATGTCATGTGCTCTGGTGTACAATAAATAATATTTTTAACTTATCTTATCTTATTACTAGAGACCCCGTGATTTCGCAACATTTTAGATAGAAGTGGACGTCAATTTATAAAACTGGATTAAGAAGCAGCTTTTTTTGAATCAACGAATAAACCCCTTGTTGCTAAATTCAGAAGGCACTGAATACTTTTTATTCAACGGAAACCCGAAACAATCGAAAAGTCAAAACAAAGCGCTCAACGCGTTAATTATTCAATGTAACAACAACAAAAAAAACATCTAGGTACGTTAACTGGTTTTAGATAAACGTGAAAACTAATTAATAGTTTTGTCTACTAAACGCAAAGATTAAAAATCGTTGATGCAATAATAGTTGAAACGCTAACTATTGACAAAAGTGACGTTGCGTCGACTTAACAGGTTTTAGACGAATGTGAAACCTGTTAACAGTTGCGTAGACTAAACGCGCAGACACAAAGTGAGGAAAGGAGAAGAAGAAGAAAGACATTTACCTATTATACTAACAAGATACATCACAGAAACAAAATAAGCAGATAAGTAACATAATATGCACAACAACAGAAAGAAAACTAAATACACAATAGACAAAACGAATAAATAAAACAGGAACATAGTTGTAGCCTGTGGTGTATCTAAGTTGCCACAAAAGGCAGCTGACTCGAGTAGGTACATCGAGTGTCTGCGTGTGTTCAACGTCACGACGCTGAGGTGCAGACAAAGTGTCGGTGTTACTCAGGTCCTGGTGTAGCTGCCGTGGGGACAGGGCATGGACTGTGTCTGGCTTGAGCGTTGCGAATTTCCAACATGCGCGAATTTTTGGTAAACACTCCTACACTCGGCCGGCAGGCGGCACGGTTCGTCTAGTATTATGTGCATTGGGGGAATATACGACACTGAGTTGCAGTCAGTATCGCATTTGCTCGTGTAGACAGCCAACACACTTGAACCGGACACTAGATGTATACACCAATGTCGACACAACAAATTGCTTACCGTGCGGACGCAATCGACACTGGTATCGACATTTGTGTCGAGTGTCAGTGTAGCTTTTAATACGTTATATGAAAGAGTCCACTAAGCCCGTTCGTCGATGCGAAAATAGTTGAAACGCTAACCTATCGACTAACGTGACGTTGCGTGGACTCAATGACTCCGAAACCTCTCATCGATGCGGAAGTAGTTGCAACGTTAACTGATTTTTTAACTAGTCTTTGTCGTTGATGAAAATCAGTTTCTTCGACAGAAAAATTAGCAATGACCCCCCATCGCCAAGCCGTTAAAACCACCTGATTTCATGGACGGAATAATATTATTTGGGCGACTCGTACTTCAGCTACAAATTAATTACAGTTGATTCATTAATTAAAATTAAAATTCGAACGGCCAGGGTACAGTTTGTAACAATTGTATAAGACAACTAGTAAAATTTGCCTCATTGATAAGCTCATGCGTGTATCCCAAATAGGTTGGCAGGGGTCGGGGTGGTCCGCTGGCTACGATACTGACCCTTTTGCTTCATCAATATTCTTTAGTCAATCCATGCACGCACGCCGGTTTGCGCGGTTGATGCGGAAGATCTTTAGATAAGCCTTAGGCTATTTCCAAATGTGATATCGAAGGTGACCTAATAATTTACTGCACACCGTAAACTATTATTAGCAAATATTAAGAGAAATATACTTTCTGAAAAAAATACTCTTAATTTCGATTTTCAATTGCATAAGCCAGTATTGTTAGACTACGGAACCTAAAAACACTTTTTGTAACAGGTGTTTTGAAAGATAACATGAGCCGGGTACACATTTTTCCCAATTCATTACAACTCGACCGTGAAACAAAATGTGGTTCAGCATTTGAGCAACTTTACTGTCGTAATTAACGCAGCATCAAGGATGTTTCAATATGACAGTTGTAGCAACTTTCGGCGATTTTTAGAAGATGACGTAGTATTAACTGTGAGTTATCGGAAATAAGGTCTGGTGGATTAAACTATTCGTGATGAAGCCTTAATGTAGTGTAGGTAGAAGTTTTGAGAAGATAAGACATGATATACATGCATTTTTTTTACTATTTAAAAGGCCTATCTGTAAAAAGTCTCCAATTTGAAGATACATTGCTCCTGGAAATCGTGCGAGATTAGATGTAACTTTTACAGCAATTGCAATCATTACATTACATAGTCATGCCTGTATCCAAGAGGGATAGACAAAGAGCAGTGTTGGCCACTTAAAAAAATGTGCGAACAAGTAGTTTTAAATTTTTATTTAGCCATCACTTTGAAACTTCCTCTCAAGGAGCCTTCAAATTTCTCATACAAATTGGCACAATTTCGCGGTAAATAAATTAAACTGATGGTAATGTTACCTACTTCTTCCGCAGATAAGAATTCTCGTTGTAATCCTGTTGTTAGAATTGTTGCGCAGAATTATTACTATATTTTATGAAGATCTAAGAAAAATACAAATATGTTTATTTTCTCTATCCACAAATCAAGTGCAGTTTATATAGGTACCTACAGATGGTAGATGCGTACAGTAGAATTTGTAGGTACACTGTGGATTTGTGGAGCCTAAACCAAAAAAAAATTTAAAAAATGTATGTAAAAATTTTTAAAAGAAAAAAAAAACACTATCAGACTACCGCAAATAGGGGAGGTTCTAGAGAAATTATGAGCTGTTTCATATTGAACTTGACGGTATTTGCGCAATTTACGAGTTGCACAATAAAAGCTGTTTATATTGACGTGTGGAACCCCCCATTTTCAATACAGCATGTAAGAAAATATCAGCCATACTAAAGTTATCAATGTGCGACATAAGAATGTGTGTAACAGTTGATATTTTTTTCGTGTTTTTGTATGCGAAAAAATATCAACGAATTTCACGTTTTAGACTTGCAAAAGTTAATACATCCTTATTCACTAGATCACGAAGGTTAAGCAACACAGGGCGCGTTCAGTGCATGGATGGGTCGCCGTCTATGCCTAACGCTAGTGGCATTTTTCCGAGCGGTTCCGTGCTTCGCAAGGCACGTTAAGCTGTTGGTGCCGGCTGCCGTCGATAGATGGCAGTCGTTAAGCCAAGTCAGAGGCCTTAGGGCGGCTTGACAACTTCTGACAGTAGACGAGCCACTAGTCTACAAGCCTCCACCAATCCGGACTTGGCCTCCGTGGTGGAGTATGGCCTATACCTTCCTCAGGGAAGAGACCCGTGCCCCTCGGTGGGGACATAATGGGTTGATGATGATGATGATGATACTGTATTTGGTTTTACAATAAGATTCCTCAAGATATATTACATTTACCACCGACGCGGTTCAAAAAGTGTTGAGCATACTCTGTGAAAAAAGCCTATCATAACATTAAGGATTATTTGGAAGACAAAGATGTCTGGTATTTAAATAAAGTGGGGATGATTCTACTCGTAGTGTAGCGTAACTTTAAGTTGAAAACTCTATTAATTAAGCAAACCTGTTTTAAAAAGAATAAATGTGGAGTTTCTTTGTTAGCTTCTCCTCCGCATAATCTATTCATTGTGAAACTAACAGCTTTGCCGCTCATTAAGTAAACATTTTGCTTTTATAGTGAACCAAATTTTTAACTTTTGACTTTTTGACTTCAATTATTAAGTGAAAGTAATAATTGTTACTTGTCAAATTATCACTTTTGAGCGGAAGTCTGGTTACCCATTATACAGAGTATTCTAGTTTGGGGACCAGGCACTATCTATGTAATTTTTTTATAACAATAAAGTTTTTTTTATATTGTTCGTATTGATGAGTGGGGAGGATTTCCAATAAAGGGTGAAAATCACCATATAAATTAAGAATTTGTATCACCCTGTATTTGGTCCGCATTCCTCGAAAATATCGAGGTAATATTTGAAACAGACTTAAACTCCAATTAATTTCAAAGACGTCTTCATTCTAACTTTACCTAAGTGTCTCGTAGCTATATCACTTCTGGCTAGAGTCTTGAACTGACTTTCCACCCTGTGGCTCTAATTTCACATGCCGTAAGTGTGAGAATCGAGTAAACCTTTATGCCACCTTTATTGTACGGGACTAATTTTCACTGAAACTTTGTTTAATTAGGTAGTTCGCCCTCATCGTTCTAAATAACATGAAGGTCGTTAGTGTTGCTTGGCTTTGGATGGAGAACACATTATACAAGGTTACCTCTTAAATAGAAAGAGTCAGTTAGTTACACCTGAGATTTCCGAACTTAGTCTCATAGTTGGGCCATTATGCGTAACAAGCAAAGGTATTTTAAAAACCTATTTAGAGGCTAAAAATTCCACACATCCCGGGACTTGAACCCGTGACCTCTGGCTAACTGTCCCAGCGCTCTCCCAACTGAGCTAATGGGCAAGTACAAGCATCAGCAAAATTTCGAGCCTCAGTTTGCAGTTAGGTTTTGACATCGGAATGATATCGCTGTACCTACATGATTATATTCTTTTTAGCCTCTAAATAGGTAATTAAAATTGTCCTCAGCACGGGTCAGTGCAACAAAAAAGAATATAAGCAAAGGTATGTAAATACCTCAGAAACTAGGGTTCGGTAGGTGAGTAGTATTGCTACTACAACTTCACAAATGTGCGTAACTTAGAATACAAAGTCATTGGTACCTACATGCCAGGATGCGAACTGACGACCTCCCGAATGAGAATAAATATAAAGAAAGAAGACATTTATTTAAATTGCCACTGAAAATGTGCAATTACTGAAGTATGCCAATTACTGTTCAACAACTTTTGTTTCAAGAGTTTTTCGCAAATCGTTATTCTTTGAAATATCATAAAATTTAAATTTTTAATTGTTTTTTACGAGTATTTACAACAGTTGTCAGACGTCGTAGCCATACGTATATTATTATCTTAAGTGTCACTATCAAGAATGTCCGTTCTATTTAACATAACTTTAATTTAATGTCACTACAAAGCCGAAAAACCGTAAAACCACATACCTAATTATATTTTTTAAAGAACGATTGAAGAGAGAAATTCAAGTTTTATTAATTTATTTATTACCTACACAAAACAGCAAGACCACGTATGTGTATTGGCCTAACAAAAATATTTGATAAAATGTCACGTCGGTATAAAAAAATATTAACAATTATTAAGCTTAAACATTCACGAAATCCCAAGAGCTGATTTGCGATTTCAAGCGCTGAGGTACGTGCATAGCCCAGACACTCAGGTTTCCTCACGACGTTCGCCTTCACCGTTAGCGAGTGGTATTGCTACAATAACTCTACAAATTTACATAAGTTAGAAAACAAAGTCAACTGGGAATCGAACTTGGGTCGCTCGCTTCCGAGTCCAATGTTAAACCCACTAGGCTATCACCGCACCGCTTTTGCAAATAATATTGACGATCGAAGGACGGTATTTTGGGCTTCGTATTTTTTATGTAGCCATGATTGTACTGAATTCTGTATTCCACTGTTGGATACAAGGTAAACTTAATACTTTCATGTCTACTTTTTTACTCAATAATATTAAGTGAAAGTGAAAAAAAATCTATTTCTCTTACAACACAAATGAACATATTTAACATTAAAAAAAATCTAATAAAAAAATCAGTAATCAGTGTAAGTGCACGGGAAACCTGAGGTAAGTTTGCTAATCAGCTTACATCAGCCACGTTGACAATTAGTAGGTAAATCCGAGTTATTTTCGGTTAATTATCACTTAACACTCATAAGTTATTTTTACATAACAAGCAATAATACGGTTGTTATAACTTACGACGTGGTTAAGAGACACTTAGATAGATAGATAGATAGATGAATTATTTATTTGCATTTAGACTCACGCGCAATAAAAACAACAATAATACAGTAGTAAGAGCACATACAAAGCACAATGTAACATTATTACAAAGAAAACATTAACAAACGAGACACACAGCAATGCCAACTGTGGGTGTGGCAAATGCAAAAGGCCTCTGACTCAGCATAAGGTGGAGAAGGGCATGGTGTATAAGGGCACTTAACGGACACCCTAACCTTAACAAAAATAAATAACTTCCACACAACACAATCACTTGTCCTGGTCCCAAACTAAGATGCTGCCATGGTGCTGACAAGAGCTCAGACTGCGGGTATTTGTACAAACCAATTACGGCTGCCTCCAGTGGGAATCGAACCCACGACCTCTGATAGTTTGTTTACACTTATAGTGGTGTATCGGGAATAGAACCGGCGTCTAATGAGCTTACCTGTGATGGGTTCCAGATCGTACCCATCTGTAGCTATGATGGTTATGTTGTGTCCATCCACCGACATCTCTATTGGACAGTTGAGGAACTCGGCGTTGATAACACGGAATCTGTACTTGTAGCCCTGCGAACAAAAAAATAATTTTTCACTTCTCATGCTCTGAAAGTGCTTATTTGTGCAGGGTATAGGCTGCACAAAATCGAATTATGTGCACAAGTGCATTAACGTATCTACTCATAAATGTGTCTGTATTAAGGCAAAAAAAGGGGCCATACAGCCAAACACAATAAGAAGTTCATAGATAGAATTCGTTATTTTATAATATTTACTTTAAGTTATTTGCTTAATGTGTTCTTTATCACATAAAAGATATTAAAATTTAAATTCAAGTACGGTAGGTTAATTAATTAATTTAAGAAAATTATTATTACAAAATTAATTTAATAGTAGGCTGTATAGCTCTGCAATCCAAGCCTAATATCAATGTCGTAAGATAAAAAAAAATTAAAAAAGCGGGAGACAGCTCTTGTTTTTTCGTGCGTTTGTTAATTTCTTCAATTTGCTAAATTATACTACTGTTTTATTTCCTACTAATCGAAGTGAAAAGCAGAGTTTGTAACTCGTCCACAAAACCATTTTATCCTCGACATTACTATCAGTCCTTGCCCTCGGCTCGGGCTGCTAAAAGTCTCGGATAAAAATGGTTCGTTTTGTGCACTTGTTGTAAAATCTACTATTATTTTATTTTATTAATTTTACAAAGTCCACAAAATTACAAAACACAGGTAATTAATGTAGACCAAACATAGGCCAATTACAGACTAATAAAATATTAATTAGTCTTATAAAAAAACGCGTCTGTCCGTGGTAAAGGGAAACACGTGACCACATATTTTTAAACTGCCTCTGAGAAGTGTTTTAGAGGAATCGTGTTTTTATAAATTGTCTGTCGAATTATTTATTGGAACAGTTCAAAATATACTAATTTGAGTAATTGACCTTCAAAAATCTGTAAAATTTTAAAATTCAATTGTTAATGTAATTGTCTCTGTACTGGTTGTAACGGCTGAAATGGTCAACCCTTTCACCCTTACAGTTTTCAGCAACCTATTTCTAAAAATCGATACGAGTATCGCCATCTATTGTGATCTTAAAGAAGTTTTCTACTATAGGAAGGGATAGAGGTAAGGATGCTCCACCCATTGGGGGGGAACACAAACTTCTGCAGGTATAGAATAATGTATCTTAAAGTTACATTGATACGCTCGAAGATCGTTTAAGTCATGCCAACCGTGTAACTCTTACACACACATTTACAAGCAAGATTCGTCGAAATCATAACTGTCGGCCGAAACTAAACAGCAAAATGGCATTTTGCTGTGGCAAAAGTATTTTATTTTCTAGAGCAACTTCGACCTTATTCATATGATAATAGGGCGTGATTATTAAAGCTAAAGTTAACATTTACATGTGGCCTCTGATACGTCATTCGGACTTTGTTCTAAGAAATAAATGAGAACAGAGGGTCTCTGTATGAATTTAAAGTAAATATTGTATGAATGTTAATTAAATTTAATTATTTGTCGGCTAGGGACAAAAGGGTTAGAATTACGCCGCCTTACGGGGACTTCACTTTCAAGAAATCATGGGTTTGTCCTCATCTATCCCTCAGGTTTGGAACTCGTCTTTGTATGGGAAAAATGCATTTATTGGGTAATTCCGAGAATGACGATTGTCATAATGTATTTCATAGTTAGTATAAAAGTTTAGCCTAGACAGAACAACAAACATTTTTGCAAACAAACCCGTAAGATTTTCGAATGAAAAGATATGTAATGATGCCAGCATAGAGTTATATTCTCAGTCACGAATCTACAATATTCTAGAATTTCCATTATTTGCCATACAATCCTTAGATGCAGTGGGTCCAATGGGGAATACACCGCGTAATGTAAACAATATTCTCTAATCTAAACTAGCTTCGAAGTGTTCGACGAATTTTGTATGGGTTCAGATTTCAAGTACGTGGGACCAAGATTTCGGGCAAGTCATAAAAGGGATGATGAATGGTTTTGTGGGAGGAGTCGAGGATTGAACCGAGGAGAGCTGGTAAATCAGGAAGAAATCATCGAGAGTCAAGTCGGAGCCGTCGAAGAGAGTGGTAGTTCTACCGGAACTTACAAACGCGCGTGCAATCCTCTCCAGAGTCTAGCATCTAGACTTACCGCGTTACAAGTGTTTTATTAGAACAAGTCCTAAGTGAAGACTTCGTGAGTGCAATAATAAGCTAGCCAACAGAGAACTCGCAAAGTAGAGAAAGAGTGCGTCGCGTCGGACCGTTTTCCGCGAAACAAAAGATTTTCCATCGAGGGGCGAATTTCCTTAACCGAACAAACTATGTTTCTAATTTCCGCGACGCGAGTGATATTTAATTTTTATCTATGTATTCTATGTATTTTGTTATACATGTGTAAATAATCCTTCAGTCTTACTTTCATTCTTCCAGTTGTATTTTTAGATTCCACATTAACTAGCGAGAGTCTTTGATCTTAGCTAGGAACTAGAACTTGACGACAGAAGCAGAACGGAACGGACATAATACTTTGTCTACGGAAGGAGGTTTTACTAACATAATGTCATCGGAATGGAGCTGGAGTTTTGGAGAAATGGCGGAATAAATCTTCTATATTTACTACAACAAGCGGAGCTGCATCATTATGGATTACCTACTGATCTACATCACCACAAGGATTCTTACATCATCATGGATACTACAGGTTACATCGGGAACGTTCTATCCGTTCTATCTTCACTTTAGCTAGGGTTGATTCGAATTTGAGTAATTATGTGGCTGTACGTCGTGTGTGTTCTAGTAGAGTTTTTAGTATCTTCACGGGTGTACAACTCGAGGTACATTTGTGGAGATGATGTGACGAAGGTTTTCGCGGATGTACGACTCGGCTGGATGGACGTAGTGGTCCTCTACGGCTAGCCGGAATCCCTGTCTTAAATGACGTGTATAGGAAGGGAGCCTGTTCCATAGTCCGGAGGTCAATGGGTAATACATTTGCGAAAACTCTAGCACATTTGGTTTTGTTCTTTAGAACCACGACAGAACTCCATGAATGAATGATGTATTCAGTGAATGTTGGGCGTTAAGTGAAGGTTTGGATGTGATAGGGTGATACGTTGTGTCCCGATGGATTCTGAAGGAGCGAGTTTCTTGTGGAAGCTCGTGGGGGTGGGTGTAGGTTGGAAGGGAGCCCATCGTCATCACGCTAGGGAAACAAAAGTTCTTCTAGATTTCTTCCTGGAAGTCTAGAACCCCTCCCAATTCCATTTATTTACAGGAAGGAGATCTACTGACTACGAACTACATAAGTTGTTCTTTTCATTCCTATATTTTGATAATGACATATTATTTATACTTTGTATTTTATCATATTATTATGTATTGTTTTACTGTACGAGTTATTATTTTTGTGTTACGCTATTCGCGAGTGAAACTGATTAGGCGCGTGTGTCAAAAGTCTTCCTAGAGAAGCATCGTGTATTGCATCGAAATGCATAGTTGTAGTGTACAGAAGGATTGCAGCGCTCACTCTCTCACTAGTCGCGGACATTGAGGCTAATCGAGTGGCGACGCTTGTCTTCTTGGGGCGTTTACGATTACTGACCGAAGCTAAGTTGCATGTTTTCTTTACTTAAACTGATTATGTATACGGTTAATTTAATCGCGGATTTTTATTTACTTTCTTTATCGTTGTTAAATTTTGCGTCTTTATCATTTCTCAACACAACGTATCGGTCTTTATTACTTAACTAGACGATCACGACTATTTTCATTGGCCAATTAATTTTCAGAAAATTTTACAATCCTTCAGGTTATTTTTATATGTTTATATATTTTATTTGCGTGGGGTGGTGGCGTTTCACATTTAATTTATTTGAGGGACCTCCATCCGTAGACAAAGTATTATGTCCGTTCCGTTCTGCTTCTGTCGTCAAGTTCTAGTTCCTAGCTAAGATCAAAGACTAAACGCAGAACCCATGTGGGAAGCACCGCCCTTCTGCTCTCGCTAGTTAATGTGGAATCTAAAAATACAACTGGAAGAATGAAAGTAAGACTGAAGGATTATTTACACATGTATAACAAAATACATAGAATACATAGATAAAAATTAAATATCACTCGCGTCGCGGAAATTAGAAACATAGTTTGTTCGGTTAAGGAAATTCGCCCCTCGATGGAAAATCTTTTGTTTCGCGGAAAACGGTCCGACGCGACGCACTCTTTCTCTACTTTGCGAGTTCTCTGTTGGCTAGCTTATTATTGCACTCACGAAGTCTTCACTTAGGACTTGTTCTAATAAAACACTTGTAACGCGGTAAGTCTAGATGCTAGACTCTGGAGAGGATTGCACGCGCGTTTGTAAGTTCCGGTAGAACTACCACTCTCTTCGACGGCTCCGACTTGACTCTCGATGATTTCTTCCTGATTTACCAGCTCTCCTCGGTTCAATCCTCGACTCCTCCCACAAAACCATTCATCATCCCTTTTATGACTTGCCCGAAATCTTGGTCCCACGTACTTGAAATCTGAACCCATACAAAATTCGTCGAACACTTCGAAGCTAGTTTAGATTAGAGAATATTGTTTACATTACGCGGTGTATTCCCCATTGGACCCACTGCATCTAAGGATTGTATGGCAAATAATGGAAATTCTAGAATATTGTAGATTCGTGACTGAGAATATAACTCTATGCTGGCATCATTACATATCTTTTCATTCGAAAATCTTACGGGTTTGTTTGCAAAAATGTTTGTTGTTCTGTCTAGGCTAAACTTTTATACTAACTATGAAATACATTATGACAATCGTCATTCTCGGAATTACCCAATAAATGCATTTTTCCCATACAAAGACGAGTTCCAAACCTGAGGGATAGATGAGGACAATTCTTGAAAGTGAAGTCCCCGTAAGGCGGCGTAATTCTAACCCTTTTGTCCCTAGCCGACAAATAATTAAATTTAATTAACATTCATACAATATTTACTTTAAATTCATACAGAGACCCTCTGTTCTCATTTATTTCTTAGAACAAAGTCCGAATGACGTATCAGAGGCCACATGTAAATGTTAACTTTAGCTTTAATAATCACGCCCTATTATCATATGAATAAGGTCGAAGTTGCTCTAGAAAATAAAATACTTTTGCCACAGCAAAATGCCATTTTGCTGTTTAGTTTCGGCCGACAGTTATGATTTCGACGAATCTTGCTTGTAAATGTGTGTGTAAGAGTTACACGGTTGGCATGACTTAAACGATCTTCGAGCGTATCAATGTAACTTTAAGATACATTATTCTATACCTGCAGAAGTTTGTGTACCACCCCAATGGGTGGAGCATCCTTACCTCTATCCCTTCCTATAGTAGAAAACTTCTTTAAGGTCACAATAGATGGCGATACTCGTATCGATTTTTAGAAATAGGTTGCTGAAAACTGTAAGGGTGAAAGGGTTGACCATTTCAGCCGTTACATGGTGGAAGTCGTTGTATAATACGTTTTCCAATTAACGTTTGACTTTACTACTATTACTACAATTAGTGATTTAAAAATCATAAATTCTTAATATATCTGCATACTTTACTCAAAACACGTGATTTAGAAATTGAAAATGAAACAAAATTTATTTATCATATCACATTACATCAAAAAATCATAATTTATTCTAAACTTAGGACATTAATAAAAATGAGTTTGCACAGCAGAAATGTCGTGTTAAACACAACGCTGATTTTCAGCAAATCCCTGCTTGGAGATGTTCCGGTAATGATTCCGACCGACGAAATAACACCGTAACATTTTTACTATTTCAATGTGAGTTTCCATTGCAACTGGCCATAATGCTCAGCAGAAATGTCGTGTTGAACACAACGCTGATTTTCAGCAAATCCCTGCTTGGAGATGTTCCGGTAATGATTCCGACCGACGAAATAACACCGTAACATTTTTACTATTTCAATTTGAGTCTCTATTGCAACTGGCCATAATAGTTCACTGCTGGACATGGGCCTCCCTGAGGCATGCTACTTCTTTCTGTCCTTGACCGTCCTCAATCAGCCACTGTCGTTAGTCTGCCTTAGATCATTGGTCCAGTAAGCTGGTAAAGTAAAGTAAAGTATCGTTTATTCATCATCATCATCATCAACCCATTATGTCCCCACCGAGGGGCACGGGTCTCTTCCCTGAGGAAGGTATAGGCCATACTTAACCACGGGGGCTAAATCCGGATTGGTGGAGGCTTGTAGACTAGTGGCTCGTCTACTGTCAGAAGTTGTCAAGCCGCCCTAAGGCCTCTGACTTGGCTTAACGACTGCCATCTATCGACCGCAGCCGGCACCAACAGCTTAACGTGCCTTGCGAAGCACGGAACCGGTCGGAAAAATGCCACTAGCGTTAGGCATAGACGGCGACCCATCCATGCACTGAACGCGCCCTGTGTTGCTTAACCTTCGTGATCGTTTAAGATCACTCAGGCAGTCGGGGCTACGAGCGATTTATTCATGTACATGGGTAAATAAAATAGATCTTTATATACAGAGTTTCAGTGCATTCCATGTGCTGCCCGTCTGGGCGTATGAATATTCATGCAAGCATGCAATAATTATGTATTTGTATGTCAAATCAAATGTATTTGCTTTGGAAAATGTTATGTTATTTTATTTATTTCAGGCGGTAAGTCGCGAGCCAACAAGTTCATCTACCTCAAAGAAATCCCATTAACATTTCGTAATTACTCATCGTCTTGTTTTAATTACATGCCATAATTACAGTGAAATACATGTCCCGTATTATTTACCTATCCTGTTTTTTAACTTTGCTTGACTTACTTACGTATTAATATCCGTACTTCATACGAAAATTAAGTATTATACTTTATTACTAGCTGACTCGGCAAAGTTTTTTTGCCATATTAATTAGCCTACGACCTATTCTCCGAGTTACCAAATATACACAAAAAAAATCGTAAAAATCGGTGAAGCCGTTTCGGAGAAGTTCGTTAACAAACACTGTGACACGAGATTTCTATATATTAGAATAAACGTGCAGATGATGAGTTTTATTTATACTTTTTCTCATTCTTACATTCTTTTTTTCTACTTCGGTATAGGTCAATATAGTTTATTTTCCCTGAATTGAAGAAATACATACTGAAAGTAAGAAAGTAACTTCCACACAACACAAACACTTGTCTTGGTACCAAACTAGGATACCCTGGGCTATGGTAAAAAGGCAAGGAGATCACAAACATCGAAATACACTCAAAAAGAGGCCATTTATATAAATATACGGTAGCCCCAGTGGGAATCAAACCCACGACATCCGGCATGGTAACCAGGCGTGATATCGATAGGAAAACGAGGCAGGCTAAAGTAACGAATGATGGTACGAAATAAAATACTAACCCCCCGTTTCTCGTACACTATCAATCTGTTGATAGCGTACGAGAAACAGGGGGCTAGTGTCTACTGCTAACAGCGGGCAGTTTGCCAAAGCTCATACTTAAAAAATACTGATAGCTGTAATGTTACTTACTGCGCGAGAAACCGGGGATTAATAGAGTATAAAAAAACAATAATGGTGTAAAGAATGGTACAAGCTGATCTATCTAAATAAAGACATAAATGGAGAAAAACTCTAGAGACGAGAGAGATGGAAGGGAACGGATTAAATACTAAGAGTAATTGATTGCTGCGTAATTCCATCATTAATTAAAAGGCCTTTATTTACGGGGAATTAAATGGTTAGCAAAATAAATATTTGAGTAGCAAAATAGTCTGCAAAAACGCCATTCACTCAGCCAACATTTATTTTGTTTAACAAACAAATCAAATGTGGTCAGCTAATACGCCTCTTCGATTCAATTAATCAATTTACCTCCTAAATTACTCTTTTACTCTCATAATACAACCTCGGCCTGCTCAACCTCGAACTTCGTACTCCTCATGTCGAAGTTCTTATTGATAGTGTTGTTGTGGAAGGCCTGTGATCCTGAAATATGTCTAACGCGTAAAGAAATCCATTGCGCAAATAAATGTAGCAAAGCCTTGTACAACTATTTTTTATTTTTATTTATGCACACACCTGCTCAATATTCAACCTCGCGCTCCTCATATAGAAGTTCTTATCGGTAGTGTTGTTGTGGAAGGCCTGTGATCCTCAAGTATGTCTACCGCGTAAAGAAATCCATTGCGCAGATAAATGTTGCAAAGCCTTGTACAACCTTCTTTTATTTTAATTTATACACACACCTGCTCAACATTGAACCTCGCGCTCCTCGTATAGAAGTTATTATCGGTAGTGTTGTTGTGGAAGGCCTGTGATCCTCAAATATGTTTACCGCGTGAAGAAATCCGTTCGGCGCCGGATTAAGAATAACGTCACTCCATTTCCTTCCGTGGATGTCATAATAGGCGAATAAGGAAATTAAATTACTAGAAGACGGGCAGCAGCGTCTTCCTGAGATTCCAACCGCATACTGCGATCGCCAACCCGCCTGCCAAGCGTAGCGATTATGGCAAAACCCCTCATGGTTATGAAAACCACAAAGGAGGCTTATGTCCTGCAGTGGGCGTCAAATGGCTGATGATGCTGATGATGATGTGAAAAAATCCATTGCGCAAATAAATGTTGCAAAACCTTGTACAACCTCGTTTTATTTTAATTTATACACACACCTGCTCAACATTGAACCTCGCGCTCCTCATGTAGAAGTTCTTATCGGTAGTGTTCTGGTGGAAGACCTTGAAGCGGCCCACCCCATTTATGAGCAGAGTCGGTGGCTTGTTGTCGCCTCTAGAGTGATAGTGGTCCGTGAACATGGAGACGGTAAGCTCGTGGATCCAGTCCGTCACTATCATCACGTGTTCAGATCTGGAAGGGGAAGTGTAAGTAAGTTTTGGTAAATTTTGGTAAGTTTTGGTAAGTAATGGTAAGTTTTAGTAAGTGTTGGTAATATTTTAATGATATTTTCTAAGGTCAACACGAGCACTAGACATATTAAAAACTGAATTTGCATGGATATTTTACTCGTTTATTTATTCATTTTACAATTTTCCGACGTTTCGGTACTTTTGCAAGTTTCGTGGTCAGTTTTTAATTTCAAATTCAGTTTTTATTAAGTTTTGGTAAGTTGTGTCCGTGCAAGTTCAGTTTTTATTAAGTGTTGGTAAGTTTTAGGTATTTCAATTAGTTGCGTACCTAACTATTTGTGCTAGTTTGCAATGAAGATATGAATACTGACAATTATTTTGAGTTTTGGTAAGTCTTGGAGAGTTTGATTATTGGGGGGTTTGGTAAGTTGGAGGTATTTTATTAGTTTCGTACCTAACTATTTTGTGCAAGTCAATCAGTGAAGGTATAGTATACTGATAGTTATTTTAAGTTTCGGTAAGTCTTGGTGAATTTTATAAGTGTTGGTGAGTTTGATAAGTTGTAGATAATAACCATAGTTAACCAAGGATGGTTAAAACACACTTAAACAATAAGTAATACGAACAAGGTACAAATTGCACTTCCAAATGGAGTAAAAGGCAAATGAGAAAGAACTTAGACGATGTAAACTAAAAAACAGAACTTGGAACTCGAAAAACTATGCAAAGCGTGTAGTTTGAAACAGCAGGGCAATTTCAACTCTCGCATATAAAGTGAGATGCGAATTAGAAACCACTAATGAGTGCACCGAATGACAATTAACTGGCAATCAGGCTCCCTAATGAAAGAGAATTATACTTGAGAGAGCAAGAGTTTCGCTTGCATACTAAGTAGCCTGGAGTCTTTTTAGTTTTGCATAACGGATGAACTGACGGTGAGGTGAAAAGAGAAACAAAAATGTGGTGGGGATTATCTGGCATAACCTCTTTAGTGTTGACCTGGAATGGTTTTCAATTTTTATTGTTTATTCATTATTTAATACTTTTAATGCACTTAACCTAATTTACGATACGGCGGACTTAATGCCATAAGCATTTTCTACCAGTCAACCGCAGGAGGTAGAGGAAAGATTGGTAGGCGTGCAAAAAGGAGAGGGGGAAAAAGTAGAAATGCAATTTAAAATATACTTATACATATAAGGTAAGATTGAATAAACCTACAATACAAAATTTTATTTCAGGAATGAGGAGGTTAACATATTATGTGCATAACTTACCTCCGATTTTTCGTACACCAACAGTATTTTAACAGCGTCGGCATACAAAATGCATACAAAAAGTGACAGCTGTTAAGAGATAATTTACAGATTGTTAGTGTACGAGAAACTACATCAGGGTACAGGCTTTCTCTCAGAAAAAGAGAAAGTCTGGGCTTAATCACCACATGTGCCCACTGAGGATCGAGGATTTCTAGCACTGGGGTATGTGAGCAGATGCTTCGCTTTCCTGACGATGTTTTTCTTGACAGTTAGCGGGTAGAGTAGCATTTTTTTATAAATTGTGGCAATAGCTACTATAAATAAAATATTGTACGTAACTTAGAAGACCAGTCATTGATGTAATTATGTTAGTATGTTATTAAATCAGTGTAATGCAAACTGACTGACCGCCCGCGGTTTGGGATTGTAGATGTTAGATAGTTTTGGCAGTCTGGATCTAGACACGCCAGATTCAGTTATGAAGTCGCTTTTTAACTGAATCTAATGGGAGTCTTTATCCCACCAGATAGAGGAGTGTTTTTGAGGCATTTCTGCATACTTAACTCATTTTACCATTTTTTATAAGTTGTGCCCTTCCACTATCCAGGGTGCGACATATCTAGCAGACCAAACTTTATCACGTTTCTACAATCAACCGTTTAGCCGGGAGAAGGGGGGACGCCCTAATCTGACAAAAAATTGCGCTTTAAAGCTTAATATTTTGCAAACGGGCCTAGTGGGTAGAACATTGGACTCGGAAGCGGGAGACCTAGGTTCGACCTATGACTTTGTTTTCTAAGTTATGTACATTTGTCTGTGCAGTTGTGAAGTTATAGTAGCAATACCACTCGGTAACTGTGAAGGAACACATCGTGAGGAAACCTGGGTGTCTGAGCGATTCACATACCTCAGCGCTTAAAATCGCCAATCCGCGGTGGTAACGCGTGGCGATTTAGCCCATAGGTACTCTCTCTCTGAGAGAAGGCCTGTGCCCTACAGTGAGACGTGTATAGGCTGCTTATGTTGAAATTTATAAAATCTGTATTTTATCAAAAAAAAAAGTATTCGCTGTATAATGTTACGGTTCGTAACTACAAAGAAGTGATCTGTAAAATTTCTAATCTTATTTTTTTTTTACTTTTTTATGTTAAGTTTAAAATCAACAGTTGGGGAGTGAACACGGATTAGGAACTACACGAGACAAAGGAACTATTAATACATAATTTTGGTAAAATTGAGCACGTATTTAGGCTGCTTATGATGATTTTGCAAACGGAACCCTTAATTGAAAATGTTATTTCTACACTCACAATATTTGTAAACGACTAATCCAACGATGCTCCATACTATGGTTTAGGAGGGAAAATAAATGCATCCCTAAATTAGGTATAGGGGAGGAAAGAAAAAAAAAAGAAAATTAGATATTTTTTCGAGATTATATCCTACCGTTTTGTCGGCGCAATAATATACGCTGTAATATGTATAACTGCGCCAATTTTTAGCTCTCTAGTACTTGTCGTCTCTGTGCTTAGCTGCGGACGGACAGACGGACAGACATACAGACGGTCGGGCATGGCGAAACTATAAGGGTTCCTTTATAGTTTCGCCATTGAATACGAAACCCCAAAAAAATGCCCTGTAGTAGCACGTATACAGGGTAACCTTTAAAATTTTCGTTTGAAGGAGCCGCATCTGTAAACGCATAGCTCGAGTGGAGGAAGTTTTGAATAATGTAATGAGGAAATATATACGGAGCGGAATATTCAAAGAGCTTTTCATTTGTACTGAATCGATTTTCCTTAATATGATCTCACGCTTTTGGTTAAAATCTTTTGAAATGCATAAGGGTTGTCATAAATGGTTCAATCAGTTGTTTCAAATTCAATTCAATTCAATTCAATTAAAATATTTTTATTCATTGTAAAAACAAAATGTTTACTTAATGAAAGTCAAAGTTGTTAGTTTCACAATTAATGGATTATGTGGAGAAGAAGCTAACAAAGAAACTCCACATTTATTCTTTTCAAAACACGTTTTAACTTAATTAACAGAGTTTTCAACTTAAAATATTAGTCATGAATGTGTTAAATACTAGTCACAATCGTCCTTTAAATAATATTAATCTACTGTTTAATGCCAAACATCTTTGTCTTCTAAATAATCCTTGATGTTATAGTAAGCCTTTTTGCACAGAATGTGCTTAACACATTTTTTAAATCGCGTTGGAGGTAACTCTAATATATCTTGAGGAATTTTGTTGTAGAACCTTATACAGTGCCCCATAAAGGATGTGTTAACTTTTGCAAGTCTAAATAGTATTAACATTATGGTGGCCACCAACATTTTCGAAGTCTTTGATATTTTTTGTAACGTACATAATATTTTCATAAATGTATTGACATGCAACTGTTAAGATGTTGGTTTCTTTGAAGAAATCTCTTAGCGAATCCCTACTACCTAACTTGTAAATAAATCGGATGGCTCTCTTCTGTAAGATGAAGATCGTCTCAATGTCTGCTGCCCGACCCCACAGTAGTATGCCGTAGGACATAATACTATGGAAGTAACTAAAATAAACAAGCCTAGCAGTTGCAACGTCAGTGAGCTCTCTAATTCTTTTGACTGCATATGCTGCAGAACTAAGCCTGTGTGCTAGTTTTACAATATGAGGACCCCATTGCAATTTTGAATCGATTGTGATGCCTAGAAAAACGGTATCTTCTACAAATTCTAGTTTTTCTTTTCCTTAGGACATACACAGTAGACGCTCATTGTCACAGAATTTGAAATTGAAGTAAAGTTTGTGACTTAGGGTGAAATTCAATTGTAATTAATTATATTGATGACGAGGGGAATGTACATGTGATAGCTGGCCAGCGCATCCGTCTAGTTCGACTTTGGATGGAAGAGAAATAGTTGCACTGTTTTAAGCTCCGTACACAAAACTGCGAATTGCAGAAAACTGCGACACGACTTGCTGCAATGCGATTTCGTGTGGCAAGGCACCCTTCCACGATTCCGGTGACCATTCCTTTGACAACCGTCAACTGTACTGAACGTATTTTGTAAACTAGGTAGTGATATGGATCGTAAAAAGAAGTGCTTACTTCTGTTATTGCTAAGAAGATAGAAAAAAACAAAGAAGATTTTGGACATCCATTTATTACTATAATGAACGCCGATGCGTATTAATTCGCTAGTTCTTGCGATGCGTCGCTCGCGCCAGCTCGCAGATTTTCACGATGCGACGTCGCATCACAATTTTGTGTACAGGCCCTTAGGAGTCAGTTTGACCACACAATTAGGAGTTTTCGTCAAAAACTATCTAGGAATCGAATAGGAAAAGATGAAATGCATAACACAGAGAGATAATGTATACGGTTAGCTCAATACACCTTCAGAGATAATTGTCTACTAATATCGGGTTTGAGTTAGTTAAGATCGTTACAGTACTGTTTTTTTTCGATAACTAAAAAGCCATATTGTTAAATAATCGAACTCAGTTGAGATCATTGCGAGTCCCAGTGACAAGCTTTATTGGACTTGACTTTTTGATTACAGCAAAAGCCTTAAAACATGAAGTTTTATTATGAAACAGTTCATATTCATTTGGTCCTATAATAAAAGTTTATCATAATATATTGGGGATTAGTGGATTACCCCAGTAAAGTTCCTCATACCTGTCATAATCATAGAGCCTCGCATGGGGGTCTTGGGACTTGGGTTTCCTGATGATGAGAGCTCCAGCCGCACCGTCGGCGCGCTGCATACCAGAATGCGAGTGCCAGAAGTGGGTACCGGAATGTGTGGCGTTGAACTGGTACCTATAAAGAAGCGTGAAGTGTTATGGTTAACTGGATGAAAATGTTTGTAGCACTAAGTCATGTTCTTGGAACGTGGACTTTTACGTCAATCAATCAGTCATCCCGTGTTTGTCCACTGCTGGACATAGCCCTCCCCCAAGGTACCCCACTTCTTTATGATCTTGACGGAAAAAACCTACACCTAGGACAAGGAATCTAACAAGTCATTTATTTGAACTAAAACTTGAGAATGACTCGCTAAGTTCACCCTTCGTCTCCATACGTTTTAATCTACTTCAAAAACCGGAGGTCTATATATTTTTTTCGTCAGTTCGTGATATCAAGTATGCCATGTCTCGATCTAGGTCTTTGTCTATCTGTACGCCAAGTTTCATGTAAATCCGTTCAGCCGTTATTGCGTGATTGAGTAACAAACATCCAAAAATCTTCACAAACTTTCACATTTATAATATTAAGATAAGTTAAGATAAGAATATTCTTTATTGTACACTAGAGCACATAACATAAAAAATAGTAGGAAGGATGTAAAATAAGCTAAATAGGTTTGTATGTGAAATGTAAATACTACGCAAACTGTTGCTATGCGCCCTAAAGGGTCCATAATGGTACGTATCAACACCTTCTAAACTTCTGGTTGCAATAAATGATTGGTATTTTGTAAAGCTTAAAAACGAAAGAAAATATTCCCGCATGTAGGAAGATGAATAATATTATCTTCTCACCTGAACGTCGTCTCAGGTGGTATAGGGCATTGCGTGACCATTGGCGTGCCGTCCATGTAGGGCGTACCCCTCTGATGCTGTCCATGCCAGTGCACCGTGGTGGCTTCCGTCATCAGGTCATTCTCCACGTCCACTATGATGCGGTCATTTTGGCAGACCTGGAGGAAGAAGAGCGTCAGAGTATTTGCATTTGAGAACATCCACAAACTTATAAAAAAGCAAGTCTCCCGCCAAGTTCTGAATTTTACTGTAATTAGACAGTATTTGTCTGTTCCGTTCTTTTTTGAAAATTCTAAAGTGACAGAACGATACTTAAGTATTTATGTAGTGAAATCCTCAATTCTGAGAATCCACGTTATCACTTGGGATAGGTCCATAATGGGAATTATATTCATCACTAGAAACCACATGTATTCCATGATGCCTTTAGAGTAAATATCTACTTAGATTTTTTAATAGGTCGTTTTTAAACTCATAAACAGTGCAATTCATCTCCTTCTTAGTTTGTTTACCTGCATAGTACTAGTTATTGTACTTCAAAAAGTCTAACAACGCCTTGTTCAAATTTTTCATGAATTGAAAAACTACCCATTAGTGATTATTAACATAAGTCCGGATACGCAAGGTAATGTGTAGCTACTACCTAGCTTGCGAAAGTTCAGTTTTAGTTCAAAGACCCACAGTCTTATTTATAGAAACACGATTTCTCTAAAACACTCTACAGAGCAGATTTATTAGTCTGTGGTAAAGTATCTCCCTTTACCAGAGAAAATTTGAACCGCATTTAAGGATTGTTTTAAGGAATCGTGTTTTATAAATAACACTGTGTTTTGGGTTTTGTTGTGAAACAAATAAAAGTTCATAATCAATGAACTATAGAGCTCATTTATTGATTATAAAGTTTTATTTGTGGACAAATTCCATAGAATTCCATAGCTATTACTCCAATTATTCAATTAATTCATAACTTTGTCGCTTAATCATAAACAGCCTATTTACGTCCCACTGCAGGGCACAGGCCTTCTTTCACAGAGAAAGTATGGGTTTAATCACCACGCGTGCCCACCGTGGATTTGCGATTTCAAGCGCTTAGGTATGCAAATAGCTCGGACACTCTGGTTTCCTCAGGATGTTTGCTTCACAGTTAGAGTGGCATTGCTACTATAACTCCACAAATGTACATAACTCAGAATAACATAGACCACCGTTATGTTTGGTAGCCTTTTGTTACCACTTTGTCGCTTAGTAAGCTTATAATATAATAATAAGCTAAATAATAAATTAATTATAAATTGATATAAATAAATAATTAATTATTATTATTATAATAAGCTTATTAAACGACAAAGTTACGAATTGATTGATTACCGTGGCATACCGGGCCTCAGTGCCATTACCAAAACAAACGACAAGTTGGTCCATTTGTTCAGACAAAGATACATATTTCTGTGACACTTAACAACAAACCCAGACCGAGTAATTTAGCCTTACCTCAATAGCCGGTCCGGGCATTTTTCTGTTAATCACATTCAGGGCCCTACTTATTCCATCAGCTGGGATGCAATCGGGCAGACCGCAGTCACTAGCATTGTACGGACATCCGTAGCAGGCTTTGCTCATCGTCTGATACCACTCAAGGTTAAAATGGTAGTAGCATATCATCGGCTCTCCACCTTCTAAACAATCTCTATGACACGGGTGATCACCGTCTACCAACTCTCCAGTCACTTCATCGTATCTTACATGAGCTCTTATGTTTGCTCGCTTAGCCGCAGCTGTTTCCGCCTTCTCTGCCAGTCTGGACTTTATTATCCTATGTAGAATGTCTGTGTCAAGGTTCTCGACAGGTTTGTTCATGTTGGTTTTAGATTTGATATTGTTCTCGCTTAGAGGTTCGTTTTGTACTTTGGACGCGCTCTCTATTCTTCTCACAGGTTCGATTTTAGTTACTATGTTTTCTGGTTGAACGGTCTTGTCACCTTCATCCATGTTTATGTCATCTAAGTTATCAGCTTTTACGTTGCTTCGAAGTTGTCTGAATAGGTTTTTGGATTCTTCTTGGTTGTCCGCTATGGTTGTGGCAACTGTGGTTGTGTCTTCGTAAAAAAGGGGTTCCGATTGTGAGCTGATGCATTTTCCTGTGGAAGAAAAAAGATTAAATAATAGTGACTAATGAGAATTGATAAATATTTTTGGAACCTATCGAAACCTGTTATGACATAAACATGTTACTAATTTTGTAGCTACTACTTACAAACTTGTTTGTTTTTTGCTACAAATTAAAGTGGTTAGTTTAATTCGGACACGCATACAATAAACTAGCAGAATTGGAAAAAAAGACTTGACCCATCATCACTGATCATTAGATGAAACTTGTTTATTTTTTATACTAATTTAAGTACACGTGATGTTTACGTTGTGCGATAGACGTGTTGTCTAATGTAACGTCCGTTGCAATGGTAGTAAGTGACGGAATAATTTAGTATTACGTCAATAGAAAAAATATGATAGGCTTCGTCCTACCCAGTTTTAGAAACTTTTAGTAGAAAATATCCCACGAAGAGTTGAAGAGGCAGGAGACCAATGCCTTTTGCCTTTCAGCAAAAACACGGGGTATTTTTTCTAAAAACAAAGGGCACTCACAATGATTAAAACCCTATCTTTATCAATGGCAACGCTGGCAATTACTTAGATAATTAAAAATGTCCAACTTGAGCCGAGTCGACCCGAGCTCACTAACAAACCGTATCGACTTTGTTCCTCGGGTGTTCAAACAAAACCATTTCATTTAAAGAGAACAGTAGGTTCGCTGTTGAACGATTATTTCTGTGAATAATACCTTATACAGTGTCTTTTACATAAACTAACGCCTACATCCCGGAGGGGTAGGCAGAGACCAGTGTTATTCCACTATTTTCTTCATCATTAATATCATCAGCCAATCGCTATCCCGTACAGAATGTACTCCCAGCATGATTGAAATTATGGTCAGTAACTTTGTTGATCGCCAACCCGCCTGCCAAAAGGGTGGCGAATATGGCAACACCCTTCATGAAAACCACGGAGAAGGCCTGTGTCCTGCAGTGGGCGTCAAATGGCTGATGATGATGATGATGATGATGATGATGATGAACTTTGTTCCTTTAGTTGATCCGTACTCAGTGTTAGCCTAATATAAGATGTAAGAAACATAGGGATATACACAGTGTGAGCCGGCCGATAGTCACCGAAATACATGGAAAAGCACGCTACTTTTCTTACTGGAATTCTAAAATTTTCAGAAATATTCCCATGAGCTTATGTTTCACTTTGAAATAAATGAGAAAAAAATCTTTTTATTAACCCTATGACACAATTGACATTGACTCATTGGCTGTCAAGTCATACGACTCGCGTATTTATGAATACACTGCTGAGTAAAAGGGTTAAAACGGTTAAAAAACCGGCCAAGTGCTAGTCGGACTCGCGTACGAAGGGTTCCGTACCATTATCTATATAACATTGGACACAAAGATCGAGAAAAAATGGCAAAAAATCACGCTTGTTGTATGAGAGGCTCTCATTAATATTTATATTATTAAATATTTATTTAAGTAATTAGTAAATATATTTAATATTGTACGAGTAAGTTGCAATACCTGTTAATGTTTTTGTCATAAGTTAGATTGACTGGTAGCTAATGCTAAGTAGCATTAAGCTCGCCTATGTGCAAAACTGTGTTTAAATGATTTTAATAATAATAATATTTTATTTTAATTTATTTTTTAAAGCAAATATAGAAGATTCTGTGAATATTTCAAGCGTCTACCAGTTGCCGCTATTAATATTAAGAAAAAACAGAAAATAATAACGTTTGTTGTGTGGGAGACCCCCTTAAATATTTATTTTATTCTGTTTTTAGTATTTTTCGTTATAGCGGCAACAGAAATACATCGTCTGTGAAAATTTCAACTGCCTGGCCATCACGGTTCATGCGATACAGCCTTGTGACAGACAGGCATACAGACGGACAGACAGGCAGACGGACAGTGAAGTCTTAGTAATAGGGTCCCGTTTGCCACCCTTCGGTTATGAAACCCTAAAAAAGGTTACTATCTCCTTAAGCAGAGTTCCCAGTGTTATGAGTTCGAAAAGCAAAATCTGGTACTAACGAGATTTTGGTAATAATTTTGTTCACATGAGACTCAATTAGCTGCAATTAGCGCCTTAAAATTACACATAGAGGGAACTGACGGATATTCGATAAAAGTATGTCCTACAATATCTGATAAAAACAAGAAATAACATCTGATAAAATAAAAACGGGAAATAAAAAAATGCATAGGTTTTAAAAATAAAAACGGCTATATGACGCTTCTGTATGATGATTTGTACATTAAGATGATTTGTAGAGATCATAGAATGTAGTGATCCTACTGTAATCTCACTAACGTCTACTTTACAAAATGGAGTTGGACACAAAATGTTAAAGTTGGTTAATTGAATCACGCCATTCTTACAACTCCTACAGAACTTACAGAAAAATGCAGGGGCGGATTGTTGCAACCCTAATTAAGAGCTTTGTTTGACCTGTTTTTATATCAACAGCTTTTAGATATAATAATTAATTAAGGGCATAATTTCTACGCATCAACATGAGATAAGATAAGAATATTTTTATTGTACACTAGAGCACATATCAAATGCTTTCTATTTTCTACAAAAAATCTATTTTTTGTAAGAGCAAAATATCACGGAGTGAAAAATATTACTGAAGCTTTTTTAACACTGCATATTGTATCAGTCCTGTCTTCAGGAGACTGTTTGGGTAGGTACCCCAGGTTAGGTTAACATTTGAACTCGCTAAAAATAGACGCAAAGATTCCAGCATAGGTAAGGGAACGTACCCATACTACGTGATCTAGTGTGACCAGCGGGGGCTTGCCATAAGTTACCAAAAAGCAGTTTGCCAGCTGGGGCTTGTCAAAAATGCCCAAAAAGAGACCAAAAGTAACCTTCTCGATGGGGTAATATGGTTTCAAGTAGATGCCACGAACCTGCAAACGAAGCAGGTTGCTGGTGGCAAATGAATGATGATAGCTGATACAAAAAAAGTAGCGTATTTTGGTGTAGTCCTATGCAGTAAACTATAATGTAGGTCGATGAAATGTATTCTAGCAAAAGGCAATCGCATAGGAAGCAGCCCTTTTCTCAAATTAAATCGCAGACTAAGTTTTATTCTACTTTAAAGTAAAACGTCAACAGCGAACTTTCCGAAAACCCAACTAGGTACAACGCCTAGTGTCCCAAAAATAAATCACCTAGAATACCCCTATCCAGCGCAAAGGAAACAAATCCATGTTAAAATAACACACCATCTATTTAACATAACCAGAACCTTGTGTGCCTTGATTTAGAGCCCCGGAAAAGAGCCAACGAATTCTGTCTTTCGCCAAAATGTTTTGCACAGGAAAAGTGACTTTACAAGCTACTGGATAGAGTCCAAGACGTCTGCATGGATAAATCTGGAATTGCGGTAGGGGTTGGGGCACAAAACAAAAAAGTCTGAAAGCTCTATGGCTGGTCGACTTAATTTTCATTGTAAGCCAATACTCATATGTGCCCAGTGCTGGATCTAATGGCCCGGCTACACGCTCCGTCTTGCCTGTGAGCATGCCTGCACAAACCAGTTTGCACAGGTAAGCGCGTGCGTGTGGATGGCAAGACGGTAGGTCGCGCAGTCCCGGAAGCGCGGCTTGTGCATTCGTTGACTTGCTGAAGATTCGGACTGCGCAAACTTGGCTTGCACGGTTTTACTTGCACGTGTGGCCGGTCATTAAGCCTTCCATAAAGCTCGCCACTCTGTTCCTTCTTTGACCATACTCACCTGCCGGTCGCTAGTAGCAATCTGCTTCAGATTGTCGGTCTAGTGAGCTGGCAGGCATTTCATTATCCAATTTCCGGTTAGCTGTCTCCAGTAGAAACCTTTTTACGTCACTGGCTATCGCTTCCTCGACAGATGTAATCTTTTGCATTCCAAAGAACTGTGATCCACCAAAGAAAATCTAGCGTAAGCCGTTTTATTGCAAGCTGAGTTATTTTGAATTGGTGTCGAGAGTACTTATAGATATAACATTAATTCATAGGTTTCCACATCCTCAAATTATATGCGACTTTTCTCCTACTTGCAAAATATTACACAAAACAATGTGTTATTATAAGGAGCACCGCATTTAGGTACACATAGAAATGGCGTTCATTTAGTTCTGATTTCAACTTAATTCACAAACAACCGAATTTGTCTATCGGGATTTAGGCGCAGTATCTTCGAATACTGCGCCGCATTCGAATGTCGTGGTTGATTTATAAACGTATATGTGTTACGTATATCATCATCATCATCATTGAGCCACAAAAAGTCCACTGCTGGACATAGGCCTCCTCCATGGATTTCCAAAAAGACCGGCTGGTAGCGGCCTGCATCCAGCGCCTTCCTGCCACTTGGATCCATCTTGTGGCTGGTCGTCCTACGCTGTGCTTGCCAATATGTTACTATATATTATGAATTAATCAAAGAATTTTCTTTGCCAATTTTTCATTCAAATGAACTTCTCTGGATCATCATCAAACGTATAAAAAGTGGAGTTCGACTGTTTTTTTGTTCAATCACCCGCAAACATTAACATTTTTTTCTATGCACTTGTTTTTAAATTTTGAGTTCTAGTAAGCCAAGGAAAGCAAAAACAAAACAGCCCAGATGGTCCTACTGCTTTACCACAGCCTTTACTCTGTGACGAGGGTTGGACCGCAGAGCCGCGAACAATACAAAGCTCCACGGAATTTGTCAAGTTTTTCACACCTACTTAATTATTGCGGCGATGGCCCCAATTAGGGAAAGAGGTTTTCTGATATAAATAATCTAATAAACAAAGTCCCGGGTTCGAGTTAACGAAGTAGAATATAGTTGAAAATATAGCAACCATAAAATCGTATGAGGCAGATAGATACACAAGTCTTGTCTATATACATATATAATAAACTTATCACTTACGTAACATCAGGAGTATTACAGAATATTACAGCAGTTTAGTAAAGTTATTCCTCTAACTGACCTATTTTAATCCATAGTGGGTCGCACAGGACATTCTTTGGTACTGATTCAGAAAACCTTGTTATGGATACCGTATTTTATAGTATAAGCTGACTGAGTGCATTCTAACTATGCTGTAATATGATCCTTAGAGAGAGTACAACAGATGAGGTTGTTTTAAATTTGGCGAATGGTACTGCTTCCACAATTTTACAAATATACTTACAGCCGACGACAGGCCGGAGGACAGTGGACAGACCTACAGCCCGATGGTCGGACGATATCGTTGAGTTGGCGGAAACTTCGTGGGGTGGCAAGGGACCGTGAGGTGGCATTCGGGGGAAAAGGCCTATACCCAGCAGTGGGCAGCGGCGAGCTAATGAGGCCTAGAATCCAGAACCTTACAAATGTGAAGTAGCTGGTGTATTCACTGAGCCACCCAAATTATCGCCATGTTACCAAGGAAAGAGATAGCTAGAGAGGGAGCGCAATGTACAAAAGCAAGCAGCATATGCGTACGGAACCCTCGACGGCGTACAGCCACCAATCAAGATTGTAGTGTATTTCCCAATCTAATCGCACCATTCGTCTTGCGCTCAGTAGTGGGAGCGTGTGATCTTGATACTTTATTTAAAGCGGGTAGACACGATAATACCATGACCAGTGCGACGGTGCTGCAACGTTGATGAAATGACGGAAATTAAGGTAATTAAATTTACCTAAGAGATAATTGAAGAAAAAGAAGAAGAAAGACATTTTATTGGGACAAATTGACACATCACAAGAAAAAAAGGCATAACAAGTAGCACAAACAAGTACAAAGGAAAAACAAGTCACATAAATACAACATGATACTAGAAAAAGTCAGAGCGTCAGAGTGCATCTTGTGGTGTGTCAAAATTGCGATTAAATGTAAAAGTAAACAATAATATTAATAATTGAAATTTTGATAAGCGTTTAAGTTATACCCCATTTTTTCGCAATTCTCGCACTTTCCATAGTAAAAGTCGATAGTATTAATGATTAGAATAAACCCCTTAAGTACCACAGGACCTTTTTGCAACACCATCTCATATTGAACTATAATCCGTTCAGCCGTACAAGCGTCATCATCATCATCAACCCATTATGTCCCCACCGAGGGGCACGGGTCTCTTCCCTGAGGAAGGTACAAGCGTGATTACATTTGATCGTTAGCCTGAACACACAAATATCTACACATCATCCAATAGCAATATCTTAAGTACTCTATTAGACTCGGCAATAGTTCATTATTTATTATATATTTTATTATATTTTACTCGGTATCCTACCTTCTGCTACGGAATATCAATCTAATAGGTAATTAATTAATAGCATTCGGCCAAACTTAATTCATGCAATATGCAGAGTGCATCGCACACTCGATTACAACCGCCCCCATAGAATAGAGATGTAAAGAAAGTCAGCTTTACTACTTTTTATGACAAACTTCCAATTATTGAAGTTGATATCAGATTATAATCGTACATACGTCCCACTGTAGGGGACATGCCTTCTCTCAGGGAGAAAGTATGCGCTTGGCGCGGATTGGCGATTTCAAGTGCTGAGGTATGTAAATAGCTCAGACACTCAGGTTTCCTCACAATGTTTTCCTTCACAGTTAGCGAGTGGCATTGCTACTATAACTTCTCAGATTATAATACTCGGCCTATATATGAATCTCAATAGGGCCTGTTTTGAGAGAGAGAGTATGAATTATTTCTACCTTTTTAGTGCTGTAGTGTTTTGGAATCGGTTTTTTATTTTTATTAAAAAAAATATAGTAATGAAGCGTGATAACCCCTCTCTTTGTTTATATCGATAAGTAAAATAACCACCTTTAGTTCTTGCAGATCCTTCTGCAACGCCTGTTTTTCATGTTTGTATTCACCTTGCCAGTCCTAGTATTTTACTAAACAGAATTGGACAAAGACAGACGATTAGCGAAGCTATCTATCTCGCTTCACTGCGAATCCAGTACAGTCGACAACGCATCAACTTCTACATTTTAGTTGCAAAGTCGTTCGTTATGTAAGTGAATAGAATTATTATTACTACAAAAACGGCCCGAAAGGCAGCGGCTAACATAGTAACATAGTACATTGACATTCAGCAAATAGAATGTGAATTCTTTACGTTGACATAAATTACTGATTTCTAATTGATATTATTATTAGTTCTTTGTTGCACAAAGACAGTGTACAAAAGGTGGATTTAATGCTAATGGCATATAGTCACGGAGGTAGGCTTTTGCTGTCGGCCGTACTGTGGAAATAAACTGGATAGGTTAACTAAGAGAGAATTTTTGACCTAAAAGTTTTTTAGTAGGCGCAGCTAATAGTAATATTTACATTATACTATTGTTATTAATTCCCTATAAGTCAAAATAAATTGTAAAAAAGGTAGACTTAATGCTACTGACATTTTCTACCAGTCAACCAGTAGGAGGTACAGGAGATCTCGATGGAGGTTATTATGGGATATCACGTATTAAACTGTCTTTGGTTTGTTTCTTTGTTACACTTTATTGCACAATAGAAAAACATTAACAAAAAAAAAATTAGAATAACAGGCTTGTGACAAAAAAAAAATATGATGCTTTTGATGCTTTTACTCGTAGTTGATTGAAACGTCAGTGTGAAATGCGGTAAAACCACTAAATTGCCTTTAATATTGTATTGAATACATTAATGACTTTGTTTATAATAACGGCCTGAGTTAACATTAATCTACCAGATACTAATACTGGTGTAAGAATTTTATAAACCCACGTAGATACATGTCACCCTACTATGAAAGCATCTAGTATTAAAGTAGCTAAGCGGGTTTTGTTCATTCTCTCCCGCATAAATTGATACCTACTTACCTAAAGTAATATTTCATGTCCTTATTTTTATGTGTATAGAAAAGTCAGGGAGCAATTTATAGAAAGAGTCTAAAAGAAAACTTACAAAGGCAAACACTACAGAACTTTTTAGGTTGGCTAGAAGAAATTTCTGCTGAAATAAGTTCACCTTTTCACATAATTTGTATCACATGTTATTTAATTTTGTGCGATAAACCCCCGGTTTCTCGTACACTAACAATCTGCTAATCTACTGTTAACAACCTTCAGCAGGAAAAAGTGCATACAAAAAAAGCAACTGACGGCTGTTAACAGTAGATTAACAGATTGTTAGTGTACGAGAAACCGGGGGAAAGTGTAACAAATAAACGAACTACATGTTTTTGTAAGTTATTACTTATTAAGTTATAGTGCCTTTTTATTGGTACGGTTACTTTTTACACCCGAAGGTTACTTTTTTGTCTCTTTTTAGTAACTTTTGGCAAGACCTGGCTGGCAACACTTGGTCACGAAGCTTGGGTACGTTCCCTTAACAGTGATTATTAGGAACCACGACAAAGAACATAGGATCACGAACCTGGGACTAGATAGCATTTATGCCAAAAACGAACGTTTCTGGCGTTATTGCTATCTAGTCCTAGGATTTTTGCCTTAGGTTCACTGCCATGGGTCTTAAAAATCACTATTAACATGATTGAGAGATTGTACTTACTGAAATTTTTTGCAAATTTGATTTGTAAAAAACGATTAGATTTTTTTTCGTCGGTGGCGCTAGTGTTATTCCTAGAACCCCTTAAGCAGACGTGACCATATCAATTTACCAATACGAAATCGCGCGAGAGATTACATCTAATGAGGACTCATCTAGGCCTTGCTTTAACACTTTTTGGCAGTATTTTTCTTAAAGGGTGTTCTTGTACACGATGAACTTTGGGTGGTTTGAAAGCTATAGCAAAATGAACGTGCCCTAACAATAGCTATTGAATACGTTAGTTTGTTTAAAAAAAACACTATAAATTTTAGTAGCCACACCATTAGTAGCCAGCCAAAGCGATGCATGCCTGCCGTGGTTCCGCAAGTAATTGTTCTGAGAGACGGATTTCGGAAACCAGGTTTCTCAACTCAATTTATTTTCATTCTAAGTCTATACTTAAAAGTTATAGTACAAATAGCGGCTTTCAACCCACCCGGATTTCAGCGTGATAAAAATAAAATAAGTATTAAAATCGTTCGTTCGCACTGTACCTGAGCTGCTATCACCATGTAGCGGGTGGATAAGCACCAAGATCTATCCGTCCAGTTTTGTACGCACTTAGTCACTGCTTGCGGTGCGAGCCTAAATCTAAAATACTGATAGTTTGTACGCAGCTTTAGCAGCTTTAAAGTGATTTTGCTCTATACTCTTTGTACACTGAGTGTATCGAAATTCCCTTTCCTTCTCGGCGAGTAGGGTTCTACTCGATATAACGTAGCCACAAAATAACGTACAACTGAAAATGAGCTGTCCACTTATCAATACGAAAAACTAAAGATAAATCATCATCATCATCATCATTCAGCCACAAGAAGTCCACTGGTGGACATAGGCTTCCTCCATGGATTTCCAAAAAGACCGGTTGGAAGCGGCCTGCATCCAGCGCCTTCCTGCCACTTGGATGAGATCATCTGTCCATCTTGTGGCTGGTCGTCCTACGCTGCGCTTGCCGATATGTGGTCTCCATTCGAGAACTTTTCGGCCCCATCGGCCATCAGTTCTGCGTGGTATGTGCCCTGCCCACTGCCACTTCAACTTACTAATCCGCTGGGCTATGTCGACGACTTTCGTTCGTCTACGGATCTCATCATTTCTGATTCGATCTCGTAGAGAAATTCCGAGCATAGCCCTTTCCATACCTCGTTGCGTGTCGTTGAGCCTTCTTATGAGGCCCATAGTGAGAGACCACGTTTCAGTGCCATAAGTCATCACTGGTAACACACACTGGTTGTATAATTTTGTCTTGAGCGATTGAGGTATATTAGACGAAAAGACTTTTCTAAGTTTCCCGAAAGCTGCCCAGCCGAGTTGGATTCGACGATTGACCTCTTTCACGAAGTTGGACCGGCCTAGTTGGACTGTTTGTCCTAAGTAGACGTATTCGTCTACAACTTCGAGAGTCGAGTTTCCCAATGTTATCGGGGTGGGCACAACACGGGCGTTCGACATGACCTTCGTTTTGTCCATGTTTAAAAGAAAAATAAAGTGAATAAATAACTTACAATCACTTGTCCTGGTCCCTAAATAGAATACCCTATGTTATGGTAACCAGACAAGGACATCAAATGGAAATACACCCATTACGAGAAAAAATATAAAATCGCGCGTCGAGTAGTAAAAGACATGAGACGAGGGCTCGGAAAAGACGCGGCGTCCATTCGTTCATTTTCACACGAAATTTACTAAAGCAATGAGATATAGGTAGCTCGCACAAGTAAGACGGGGCGAGGACGCGAACTCTAGACAATGCGTCGCGTCTATTTCGCGCCCTCGTCTCACATCCTTCCTATATGCCCCACGCCTATGTTCAAAAACGAATTGTATGGCTAAAGTAATTAGGAGCTACGTTCACTTACGCTTGTATCATAAAGGGGTAGGCATAGACCAGGGCTTGTCACTTTCCATGAACCTCCTTCACTTCATTAACATAGATGAAGTAAAAAGTGTATCTATAGATGATAGAAAAATACGCCTGACAGGTTACGAGTAGCAAAGTTGCGGGTCAAATCGAGTGAACAGTTTCATTAAATTCATTTACACAGGGGATTTCACACAGACAAGGTAATTTTATTAATTCATAGCCCAAATAACAAGGGTTTAAGAATTAGAAACGCAACATAATTATCTAAACTAATGTTAAAATAAAATAAATACCTAAGTTTCACACAACACGGAACTTCACAATAGTAGCAATACCACTCGCTAACGGTGAAGGAAAACATCGTGAGGAAACCTGAGTGTATGAGCTATTTACATACGTCAGAGCTTGAAATCGCCAATCCGCGGTGGGCACGCGTGGTGATTAAGCCCATACTCTCTCCCTGAGAGAAGGCCTGAGCCCTACAGTGGGACGTATATAGGCTGCTTATGTATATTGTCTTAGAATTATATACAGTTTGAGACCCATAGCAAAATAAAAGTGTGTTTTTTTCTGTCTATTTGTTTTTTAAAAGCACTTTTTTCTTTACCACTAGCTAACGGTGAAGGAAAACATCGTGAGGAAACTTGAGTGTGTGAGCTATTTGCACACCACAGCGCTAGAAATCGCCAATCTGCATTGGGCACGCGTGATGATTAAGCCCATACTGTCTCTCTCTGAGAAAAGTCCTGTGCCCTACAGTGGGACGTATATAGGCTGCTTATAAAGGCATTTTTCAAAAATATATTGACACAAACTCGAATCGGTAAGATTTATTAGGGTCCGCAGGTCATATTGTTCTGATAGACGGAGAGGCGGTACTAGTTATTCCCAAATTTTCCGACACAAGATTTCTGAACTGTTTTTTTTATTTACGTCTATAGGTACTTAAAAGTAACAGTCTAAAGAGATCACATTTTTAATAACTAATTACATAACCGCGGTTTTTAAACCACTCAGATTTCAGCGTGTATTTGCTAGTATACAAATTCTATGTAGGCCGATATCGCTGGTTCAGCAAACTGTCTACTAACTTACCGGTATTAATACTATAACTTACCAGTAAATAAAACCATTACCGCCATACAGCAGATGACGTCATGCCAACTCCTCAAGCGAAACATTTTTGTCGGAAATCTGAAAAGAGATACAGTAGAATATTAATTCACGTAACCATTATATAACTTACACGAACACTTGCTTATATAGTACTATCATTTGCCCGTGACTTCGTCAGGATGGAATGAGTAATTTCCAGGATGAAAAGTATCCTATGTCCTTCCCTGGGACTCAAACTATGTCCGTACCAAATTTCACCTAAATCCGTTCAGCCGTCATTGCGTGATTGAGTAACAAACATCCAAACATCTTCACAAACTTTCACATTTATAATATTAGTAGGATAAGTCACCCAAGGACTGGTCTATTCACTATATTCGCTCAAAAAAATTGGCTATATGCTACGAATAAAAAAACCATAAAAGTATTTCGTCCTACAAAAATCACTCCCAAAAACGGCCCCTGCCCTTTTGATTAGTCTGTACCAATGAAATCAGCGCATTTGATGTAAAGTAAATCACTCTGTGATTGGTTTATTCTATGCGCCATGCATGACGATATGAACGTTGATTGATTGAAGTAGCACATAAAGTGCCACTTCAAGGTTCTAACAAAATGAAACGATACATTCGAACAAAAAGATATATTAAACGCATCAATAAAGCGTTGAAAAACAACAACCAGATTACTAAGTACATGGGTATGAAAAAACTTAATATTAACCTTCAAAAGGACCTGCACAGCAACACACTTGAACATCAAGTAATCTCAAGTGAATATAAGGAAAAAATACAGGATCTTCACTCCCACATTATACGAGCAGTCGCTAAATGGCCTAGGCAAACAATATGCTAAGGCACAAGAAGAAATGAATGCATATGCAGTAGAAGTAAATGCCATAGGTACATATAACATGAATCGGTTTGAATCACTTAGCAACAAAATATCAGCGGATTCTTCGTACGCTTCGTGTAAAATACTACAAAATAAGCCACCAGCGTCAGCATGCCTCTCCACACTAATGCACGATCCCACTGAAGATCTGAGTCCACCTGCATCAAGCCAACCCCAATGCATTACTGCAATAACTTGCAGCCAACGCGAATCATACACCACGAGCATGACTGACCCGGCAGCAAAAAGAGGGACCACAATCTTCTCCGATAAGATAGGTTTAGGGTTAGGGCCTTTGTTAAATGACAGACTGGCACAGAATGTGCTGAATAAGTGCTACCCTCATTCCAGTTTTAGTGACATTGTTAAAGAGCTGTTTAAAACCCCAATTAAAAAACGACACAACTTGCCTTTTCTTAATAGGAAATAGTCACGGCGTCAAAAAGACTGATATAAACACTGTATTTGAATTATACGCTCGAGCTAAAGATTTCCGAACGTGGGGACGGGAAGGTCTGATGTATTAAGTTTAAGATGATTTGAGAAAGAATGGTCAGAGTGGAGTTTTTTCCCGCTCCCTTTTTCTTCACTATATAAGGCCCGAAGGCAGCGGCTAACATAGTACATTGATATTCAATAAACAGAATGTAAATTCTTTAAGTTGAAATGAACTATTGATTTCTGATTTCTGATTGGGCGATAGTAAATGACGGCGTAACTTATGATTGGTTTTATACGAAAACGTCAAACCTCATGATGTATAACCCGTCGAAATATCTAAGTATCTGGCAAGGTGGCAGTCTGACGGTGGCAGGTGCGTAGACATTTTACCCGGTAATTCTGAACTCGCTCCCATTGGTAACACAATTGACAAGCTCTGTCCGCCTTCCCACATTTGAACGTGGGGTCATTTTTAGCGCTAGTTAGACTTCTATGTTTCTAACTATTAACTACCGTGCGATAGTTATGTAACTTATTTTGGTGGGAAAATATTAGCTGTTTAATATTGTTACTTCACATAACATTATATTTCAGATTCTCTTATTTATGTACATCCATCTACCATCTATATTGTTGCTGTAATCCACTCCATTCAACTACGGAACTATTGACTACGGAACCCTAAAAAGAGTAATTCATCATCATCATCATTCAGCCACAAGAAGTCCACTGCTGGACATAGGCCTCCTCCATGGATTTCCAAAAAGACCGGTTGGAAGCGGCCTGCATCCAGCGTCTTCCTGCCACTTGAATGACGTCATCTGTCCATCTTGTGGCTGGTCGTCCCACGCTGCGCTTGCCGATATGTGGTCTCCATTCGAGAACTTTTCGGCCCCATCGGCCATCAGTTCTGCGTGCTATGTGCCCCGTCCACTGCCACTTCAACTTACTAATCCGCTGGGCTATGTCGACGACTTTCGTTCGTCTACGGATCTCATCATTTCTGATTCGATCTCGTAGAGAAATTCCGAGCATAGCTCTTTCCATAGCTCGTTGCGTGACCTTGAGCCTTCTTATGAGGCCCATAGTGAGAGACCACGTTTCAGTGCCATAAGTCATCACTGGTAACACACACTGGTTGTATAATTTTGTCTTGAGCGATTGAGGTATATTAGACGAAAAGACTTTTCTAAGTTTCCCGAAAGCTGCCCAGCCGAGTTGGATTCGACGATTGACCTCTTTCACGAAGTTGGACCGGCCTAGTTGGATTGTTTGTCCTAAGTAGACGTATTCGTCTACAACTTCGAGAGTCGTGTTTCCCAATGTTATTGGGGTGGGCACAACACGAGCGTTCGACATGACCTTCGTTTTGTCCATGTTCATTTTAAGGCCCACACGTTGGGAAACTCGACTGAGGTCGTCGAGCATTATGCCGAGGTCTTCCATCGTTTCTGCCATGACTACTATATCGTCGGCAAAAAAAAAAGAAAAAGAGTAATTGAGAAAGGTTTATTTCGTAGCTACTCAAGCTATTTACTCAAGTCGCACTTGTATCTCTCGCACTCAAGTAAGTTCAAAATAACCACTTGTTTTTAAGATTCCGATTTAAATATAAATCCAAAACAACTAATTTAACTGGTTCCTTAAGATACAGGCCTAGCCTAGTTTAAAGACCCCTGGAAACAATGTAATGTACCTAAACTCCAAGTGATGCACAGTATATTAAAAAAAATTACGTAGCGCCCGCACGTCGCCGCTCGTTGTAACATGGATAGGTACTATGGATAGCCATAAGATAAACCAGCTTTGCACGACAGTGCTCCAAAGCAGACGAAATCACAACGAGTCGTGCCCCGGGATTACCCGAAACCCGCAGATGGCCCGGGCTTACCTAAGAGCTGTCAAACAGGCTTTCTTGAAGACTCGTTTTGAGATGTTCTACGCGGTTTTCCTAATGCGGTGGCTTCTTTCCTTAGTTCTTTCATAGAATAACTTGAATTTTATACTCGTCGTGGAAGAGAAGAGTCCAAACAATCGGCCAGTTACACTTTAGTTATAATGCCCAAAAATTACTTGACGAAATGACTTTGATACTACAAATTCGCAGATGTAAGAGCTTTGGAAATAAACAAAGTCATAGGTACATGCCCGCACTAGGAATCGAACCTGGATTACCTGCGCCTTGTCTTTCCTGTGGGCTAGGCCGACTAAACTGTTAGGATAGTATAGGTGCTGAGCAAGCCTACTCCATCTAAAAATCAATCTCCCAGGCACTGCAGCGTCCGAGTGGTCTCTTCACCCATCTAGTGTGAGTGAAGCCTATATACGTCCCACTGTAGGGCACAGGCCTTCTCTCAGGGAGAGAGTATGGGCTTAATCACCACGCGTGCCCACCGCGGATTAGTGATTTCAAGCGCTGAGGTATGTGAATAGCTCAGACACTCAGGTTTCCTCACGATGTTTACCTTCACAGTTAGCAAGTGGTATTGCTACTATAACTTCACAAATGTACATAACTTAGAAAACAAAGTCATAGGTACATACCCGCACTGGGAATCAAACCTGGGTGTCCCACTTCCGAGTCCAATGTTCTACCCACTAGGCTACCACGGCTGTACAAATCGTCTCATTATGTAGATGCAAAGGCATATATTTTTTTTAAATTACTACTTTGATTTTGATTGGTTATATTTAGAGTTTCACTGGCAGAGGACGCGGGATGTAACTCAAAACTCTTCACACTTTGTTTAATTTTGGTCGAATCAAAACATAATTTAAAAAAAAAATTAGTTTCCACAGCACCCAAAGCATCCAAAGCGTTCCAGAAGCTAAATAATGTCAACGACTAATCAAGCTTAGTTAAGGAAGCTCATTAAATATTTGAGGCTCACTAGACCAACGATCTAAGGCGGATTGCTGCTTGTGGCTGAGCGATGAAAGTCAAGGACAGAAAGTATTGGCCTGCCTTGAGTGAGGCCTATGTCAAACTGCGAACGAATATGGGCTGGTGAATAGGATAACGGAAAAAATTGAACCCAAAAATATTTGTGCAACTTAGAATATGAAAGAGTTTAGGTATCCTTAATTCTTTAAGCATCTTTTAATTTACGTGTTTGACTGAAATGCAAATTATCTTGGTCATTTGCGTGAAAATTTTTGCATACTAAGTATATCGTATACAAGCCTCCCCAATCCGGACTTGGCCCCCGTGGTGGAGTATGGCCTATACCTTCCTCAGGGAAGAGACCCGTGCCCCTCGGTGGGGACATAATGGGTTGATGATGATGAAGTATATCGTCAATTGTTTTAGGAAACGTGACTGCTTGACTTAAAAGAGCAAAGAAAGAAAGAAAGAAGACTTATTTAAATTGTCACAGAAACACAAAGTAAACACGAAGGTACACAAACAAAATACACGAACGGCTCTAAACTAGTTTCATAACCTTAGTGTATCTCTATACAGCCTGAGAGAAATTACAACAAACAAAATAATATCTTGTGTTGCCAAGCTAACTTACATCCAAGTTCGTTCAACTGTTTTCGATAAAATGTTAATAAGGCAAAAAAATGTTATGGTCGTGCCAAATGGCAAAGCCTGGTCTACCTACCCATCCGGAATGAAGGCATGAGTTTATGTCAGTGTATTTATGTGAAAAACAAATATCTAGATATCGAAAAATACAAATTTTCACACTTATAAAGATGCTATGGTAGCGCATCGGTTGAACGCTGGCCTCACATTCGGGTCCTGTGTTCGATACTTGCGTATGCTTTTTATTTGTCGATTTCTAGTAGCAATACCAGTCGCAATCTGTGAGTATCATAAGGATAATGAGTGTCTGGGGTACGCGATTGGCGACTTGGCCTTAATATTAATAAAATAATATTAAGGCCTCTCTCTGAGAGAATACCTGTGCCCTAGAAGGGACTCACATAGTTTAGTGACAGTCTTAAAATTACGTAAAGATGAGTGGCAGAGTAAGGATGGGTGGCCGGTAAATTCATAGATAAACTCACGTCTGTATGTTTTAGGGATGCGCAGGGACCAAGGTTAGCACTTGCCACCGTCCTGTCCTGACGTAAAGTCGCTGGATGCCCGAACGCCGGTTTCCCGTAAATCAGTAATCGGTTTTGTTTGCTTACTAGCAATCAGTACTTGATGCAGCAGTATTACTGTACAATAGATAATTGTCTACTCGACTCTACCTCTGAAGTAATAAATGTCCCGAGCTAATGCGAAACAACGCATTAGCTTGGACATTCATTACTTGTGTTAAATATTGAATATTCATCTTGCAACGGTAAATAATTAGGTATCGTATTTATAACCTATTTTATGGGAGGTTTTAGCAGCATTATATACGTACCTCTGCTAGCTATACTATGGTATCTCTTATAGTTTGAGGCGTAAGAGCGATAATTGAACCATTTGGGGTAATAGGTTAAATGTAGCGTCTTTGAACGCATAACAGCTACAGACATCACAAATAACTAATTTTAAGTTGTCACTCGTCAGTCACTGTCACATGAACGGGTATGGACCATCAACCGTATTGCATGCTTTAAATGCAATTTATTGAACAAACCAAATTAAAAAAATTTAGTAGACACGTAGCTACATACATAAATTCATGGGGTAGGTTCACCAGCTCGTATTAAAAAATAACGTAAACAAAGACAATATTACAACACTACTTTACTTTAACCCAGATGACTTAGAGACAAATTAATAAAGCGTTTTTATGTCTGAGATCGCTCTTGGGTGCCTATTTTAAGGTACACCGTACAAAACAGAACAGCAACTTGACAGCGCACTCAAAATCGATCTCAGAGGTGAGAGCGCTTTATTAATACAGCCCTTATACAAGCAGTGTCTATTAGAAACTTCTCTCTATGTAGATTAGTGAAGTGACCATTCAGACTTTATAGTGCCTGGGACATATTCTTCAGTTGGAGTAGGCCTGCCTAGCGCCTGTAACTCTCAGCCTAGTCAGCCTTATCCACAGAAGAGACAATGTCAATGCGTGAGAAGGCAACTGAGTCTCGGATTTCCTCACGGTGTTATCCTTCACGGTTAACGAACTCAATAATATATCTAGTTATGATAATGAATGAGATCTCAAACCAAGCATCATTGTAATAATCCCGTCAGTGTAGTCGCGGGGAACGACCTCTGCGAACTTATTCTGGACAAACTTTACGGTTGCTACCGTTAGTTTCGACTTAAGCCGGTACTCTAACAGCTAGTACGACACAGAGAAAAGCGCGTTCATATAAAACGCATAATAATATAATACGTGTTCCAAACGTTACTAGCCAGTTTTTTTAAACTGACGCGCGAGAGAAATCTACGTTTTTGTATTCATATACAAAAAACGTAGTTTAGTTAAAATTTTCCCACTTACCCAGAAGTATCTTTGAAAAAACTTGTAACTATAGGATATAACAAAATCGCCAAATTCGTCCGGGGTTTTGAGCTTCGCAAGATATTTAAGATTCGGAGATACGATATTTTAAAAATATTTATCGAAATTATGCTGTATCACGAAACAATTTACATCACCAAACTTTGATAACTTATTAGGGGCTAACAAGTTGCATAAAATACCAAATAACATTATGAAAACATCAATGACCTAAAAAAACTTGCTACCTTTTACAAAACATTTAATATCTCGGATCTCTCGGATTTAAAATGCTCGCAAGGTACCGTCACAGTACATATAAAGATAGTAAGTAATTTTCGGGGCCGCACGAAGCATAATAGCCTACACTAGTGAAAATGGCGAGGACTGTGTCTCAGCGACGCCGGGCGAGCGCGGGAATGCAAGGGCACGAGGGGCTCCATGAATCAATTAATCGAAAAAAGCAATCTTTAAAATCGTTTTGCAAAGAATACAAGAAAAAAATATCAGCCGGATTATTTCACTTTGACCCCTAAGTCCGCCTTTTTTAAGATCCTGAACCAGTGTGCGACGCCGGGCGAGCGCGCAAATGCAAGGATACGAGGGGCTCCACAAGGTGCAATGTTTATGCAGCGAGCGACGTGGGCCGGTCGCCGCGCGGTAAAGTAGGTATCTATCAATTATAGGCAGGCGGCTACCCCGTTCATCGTTCTTTATCAAATTGGTTTACTTATAGTGGAGTGGAGAAAGTTCCTGCACGATACCATGTGCTTTACCGTAGCAATTATGTCCAGGCAAGGACATCACAAATTAATAATAATATTCGCCATTTTTAAGCGGTATTTTTAAATGTACTTCAAAATAGATGTTTCCAACTTTAATTTATGATCTTTATAAGAAGGATTTGCTCCATAACTTTGCTGATATTAACCATAAATAACTCTTCTATACAACTTTAATTTTAACTTAATGAAACCTTCTTCTTTAAAATGAGTTGGGAACCGACCCTGGATTATTCACATCAAGTCATACATTTTAGAGCCACTTTTTTATTTATAGTGGAAAATATGCGTTGTTATAAGAGCTGTTAATTAATTTATATAGCAACGGAAATTACTTCAAAATCAGATGTATTTTACTAGTAAAGTTATTTTATTGCAGTGTAACAATTTTTCACAGGGTGAGGTATTATTATTTATGTTAGAACCATTCTTTTTATTTGTAATTTAACATTGGTAACTAACCTATTTTTTTCTATCTCCGTGTAGATTACGTTACAAATTGGTTACAAATAACTATATTACGGTACTTACATTTATTTTTCTCGGGGTACTTTGAATATTGATTTGTTCTCGCTATTATTGACGCAACCATACACATAACAATATGTTAGTCCCATCTTGCCAATAGCGCGCAGGTCATGCGCAAGCCACAAGTTGAATGAAATCGAGCTCGGCGTGCCGGCCGGCGGGTGCATTCGACAACCCGTTTGAATACCTCCCGTATCGGTCGATATTCGCCTGTGTGTGCGTTTGGCGGCGGGCGTGTACAAACGCGAAACGGAATGAGGCTGTGCGGAATGAAGCGCTCGCGCCTTTCTATGGAGATTACGTAGCGTGGTACCATCTCACGTGGACTATCACAAGTGTGGTTTAGTCTGAGCCTCACAGAAAACGGCCGCGCGAAACGCGGGTTACGTATGATTATCTCTGCTTACGCGAAGGCCCTATGTATGTCAATGACGTTGGACTCATTATAGTTTCGGAGCCACTCAATCGTAATGCGCTGCCAGACGCTGATACGATGTGATTATGAATCGGTGTTGCGTTATAATGACATTGAATTCCATAATACACTATCTAATATTGTGTATAATGCTTTGTGATGTACATTAAGCGTTTTACAAGACATAACTTGATACTTAATGAGTAAGACCCGCAATGGACATCACATGGGGTCGTATGGAATAGTGTAAGATTATTCTTAGATATTATTTATATAATTAAAACACAATAATACTAATAACAATAGCATTCACACAACAGAATATCCTAGTTTTTTATGCAGCCTGTAAACGACCCCCTGCATGGCACAGGACCATCTTTCAGAGAGAGTACGTGTGCCCACCGCGGATTGGCAATATCAAGCGCTCAGGTATGTGAACACCTCGGGCACTCAGGTTTCCTCACGAAGTTTTCCTTCACAGTTAGCAAGTGGTATTGTTACTACAACTTCAAAAATGTACGTTAATTAGAAACCAAACTCATTGGCACATGCCGGGATGGGCACCCACGACCTCCCGACTGTGAGGCTTACCGATTCAATACAAAGGTAAAAAAAGTACACATTAGTAAAAGTACACTTGTCACAACCCTGACAAACCTCTTTCGCTTCGTAGACATTCATAAAATATGTCTCGTAATTTTTTTCAGAAATCTGAAGCTACAGACAAACTTATGTCACCATCATCATCATCGTCATCATCAGCCCACTGTTGCTCACTGGGTGTATGCCTTTCCCATCTCTCATACATAAAGAGGTATACTAAATAGGTATTATACGTTGCTGATAGTAAGAAAGTTGAGTAGGTATCAGTCGGTCGTATCGAAACTTAACCTGCTAGATTATGACCTTGAAAAGAAGAATTAAAAACTATTGTTATGGTTGTCCAATCGGGTCATTTAGAATTCTACACATTAATTCAGAATCTGGCGGTGAAGATGTCAACCAAACTCATGGGCAAACAAATACCTTCAAGTAATTACTTCCAACCCCAACTACTTTAACGAGAATCGTCAACACTACACTAAACTTCACAAATTATTTATTTAATATTGAATGCACTTAGTCCCTTCCGAATATTTTGCCAAAGTGAAATATTGACTTTAAGGATATGTCTTTTATTTAATTCATCAAATACTTTGACCTTGAAATCCGTTTGTGTCTCGCGCGACCGAAATCGCTATGTCGTTGACTGTTCAGTCTCAAACTACGGGATATCCCGAAACCTAATTTATATTGATAAACGCATTTCTAAGACGCATTTACACCAAACGTTTTCGTCTTAGAGGAAACAACATTTTAATAAAAAGCGGGTGTCGCTGTGAAACGTCGATAAGTAAGCGTCTTTTTGCTCAATCTACGCAATGTATTACGCGGCACAGGAGCCATCTAGCGGCACGAGTCAAGAGGATATAGTAATGGCTTCCTTGCACTACTCAACGATATAATTATAAATTAGATAAATAATGTTTTTATATATAATTATAATAAAGTACCCGAAACCGGCGTACGTGTACTAATGAAAGTTGATAAAGCAAGACAGGTTTGTCAAAATCATGGCAATTCGAAGACCTTGGTCTACTCCTATCCCTTCGGGATAGGGCGTGTGTTTATTATATGTTTATCTGTCATACATAAGCAGCCTACATACTTCCCACTGTAGGGCACAGGCCTTCTCTCACGGAGAGAGTATGGGCTTAATCACCACGAGTGCCCACCGCGGATTGGCGATTTCAAGCGTTGGGTTATGTAAATAGCTCAGACACTCAGGTTTCCTCACGAGGTTTTCCTTCACCGTTAGCGAGTGGTATTCATCATCATCATCAGCCACTCGACGCCCACTGCAGGACAAAGGCCTCCCTCATGGTTCTCCTAACCATGAAGGGTTTTGCCATAATCGCCACGCTTGGCAGGCGGGTTGGCGATCGCAGTATGCGGTTGGAATCTCAGGAAGACGCTGCTGCCCGTCTCCTGATAATGTATTTCCTTAGTCGCCTTCTACGACATCCACGGAAGAAAATGGAGTGACGCAATTCTTAATCCGGCGCCACACGGAAAGGTATTGCTACTTGAGACGTATTGCTACTTCAAAAATGTACGTAACTTGACACAGTCATTGGTACATGCCCGCACTGGGAATTGAACCTGGGTCTCTCGCTTCCGTGTCAAATGTTCTGCCCACTAAGTCAAATATATCTATAAAATTAAAATGTATATTTTTAGTGTCAATGCTAACCTCTGATTTTTCGTTTGGTCTAAATAGGTGCTTATGAGTCTATTGTCACGGGATATTCCAAACGCTTATGATCATAATCTATTACCGTTGACTCATCGGACAATACACTTCTTGCAGAAAATTAATGATTCAAATTAATACTACCTTCATCAGTTTTATCCTTCATTTGTATTATTTGTGTGCTTGTATTGTTGTTAACAAACTTTGTAAGTATCTGAACATTATTTTAGATTGAAATCGTCACCGGCCGGCCGGTTGTAACGTTGATAGGCAAGACAATCAATAGTCCTGGACCCAAACTAGGATACCCTGTCCTATGGTAACTAAGTACGGAAATCACAATTATGGAAATGCACCCAGTCTGAGGCCTTTTGTACAAATGTACGACGCCCCCAGTGAGAATCGGACCCACGACGTCCGGTATTGTAATCAGACGTGATACCGCTAAACCAGCCGTGGCAGTCAAACATTTAAACAAGACAAATCACATAAGCCTGAGAGGTCTATCTAAAGATTAGTCCAGTCTAATAAGTAACAACTGGATTGTGTGTGAAGAAAGAGAGGTTTGATCAAACTGCTACAAATTTATTACGACCAACCTTCGTCTCATAGGCCAAGTCTCTTCAAGGTTGCCTGACAGAACCTTGGTATATTATCCAATCAGTTTCCTTTCCTAGCTGATGACTAAGTTTTATAAGAGTTGTTTCAATGACAAGGTTACTATTTCCTAAGATTTACACTTTAGCCGTCGCGTAGCGATAAAACTGCAAGATTCGTAAAGTGATAGGTACCACGGGTAGGATAGATAGATAAATAACACTTTATTACACATTAGTAATTTACAGATATTAGTAATTTACAGATATAAGGTAATATTCTTTTTGTTGCACTAACTCGTGCTGAGGACACGCACGGTTAGCCAGAGGTCGCGGGTTCAAGTCCCGGCATGGAAGGAATTTTTAACCTCTAAATAGGTTTTTAAGATATAAGGTACTTAATATCTAGTTCTTAATAAATTGCTTATACATGTGAATACATCTAGATTTGAATGCACTCAAGAAACATTTGTAAAGAAGGTAGAAACAAGGAAACTTTTTATTCATCAGACGTGGGAGGTAATTTGTACAACTTTTATTGGTTGAATAACATAAGATAACATTACATAAAGTCCCGCCTGTATCCCGGAGGGGTAGGCAGAGATCAGGGTCTGCCACTTGCCACGATCCTGATAGATCTCTTTCATGAACATCTATTAGTTGTTGCATGCGCCCACGCTGGTAAGTAATTACACTCAATTCCACGAAACGAGCTCCCAAAGAAAATCGTTCATGTGCGTCCATTGGTTAATGCACGTGACCTTCAATAGTCATTTCAATAGCGGATCGTCTTCGCTTATTGTTTCGCTCATCTCTAGCCGCACGCATTGACCAATGAGATACGAGTTTATGGTTCCCTAGGAGTTCGACTCGTTGAACGGAGTATAGTTGAAATATCATATTAATAATAAACAAACCATAAAAAATCGGCCAAGTACGGAGCGGACTCGCACACGAAGGGTTCTGTACAATTATCTATACAACATTAGACGCAAAAAAGTTACATTTATTGCATGGGAGCCCCACTTAAGTATTTATTTTATTCTGTTTTTAGTATCTGTTGTTATAGCGGCTACAGAAATACCTAATCTGAGAAAACGGTTTATGAGATACAGCTTGGTGACATACGGACGGACGGACAGCGGAGTCTTATACTAGGGTCCCTTGCCCTTTGGGTACGGAACCCTAAAAATGGATATCCCAAAACCGGCGTTCTTGCTGCGACTAATAAATGCTAATGAAGCGAAAAAGATTTATGAGGATAGTGGCATATGGAAAAACGGACTAAGCGTGTAACACCCACCCCTTAATATTAAAAATATGAACCCCCGATAGTAAGTGAGAAAAGGTACTATGATGCAAAACACTCTAATGGCCAACTGTGATCGTCTAGTCTAGTGAGGACCCTTTATTGTGAACGTATTAATAACCCAAGAACTTTTAGGATATGAGATTGAGTAATGAGTGCATGTAAGAGATCCGTTAAAATAATAAAAGTGGAACTAAGAACATTCAGTTCAAACCAAATGTTTATTAGAAAAGGTAAATTTTGGGAAGATTCGAAGAAACTAAAATAGCAATAAAGCAACATTAAATAAGCAGAAGCGAGACAAGATTGGGATAAAAGAGGAAAATTTAAATAAAGAAGTTAAGTTTAGAAGACAATAAATTAAAGGTTAAATAAAATAAATTCCATCTAAATAAGATAAGATTATGGTAGCAAAATATTTGAAATAAATAACTACTTGTCATACTACTACACATGTGAGTGTTTTAGTATAACGTCCCCTACCAAAGGCCGGTTAAGGCAGACATTATTAGCCAGCTAAGTAGATAATATTGGATAAGAAGAAGAGAGTGCAATACTCAATTATCTACTAGCCGATAGTGCTAATTATATCTACCGTGGATGGGGATTGGCCGCCACTACGTTATACTATTAATATATACTTATAAATAATAAAACTATGATTGACTAGAAATAAGAATACAATGATTCATTATTCCGAGTCTATGCCTTAAGAAAACATACATGATTAACGCAAGAATTGGCAAAGAGACGTTCAGCAGTACAATGCATTGGCAGACGAGAGTGTGAGAGAGGTAATAACCAAATGCACAAAGTACGTTGGAATAAGACTTCATCGAAGCTTACCAACACTGAAACAGTCCGGCCAAACCCACGCCACCATGAAATGTCACCCAAAGACACAAGTCATACAAATAATTATAATAGAAGCAATAAAAGCTTTGAGCAGGCATAGATATATTAAGACTCAAGTCACTTCACACAATTAACGCAAGAAACGGCAAAGGGATGTTCAGCAGTACAATGCATTGGCAGACGAGAGTGTGAGAGAGGTAATAACCAAATGCACAAAGTACGTTGGAATAAGACTTCATCAAAGCTTACCAACACTGAAACAATCCAGCCGCGCTCAGGCAACTATGAGATGCCACTCGAGGACAAGTCAAACATAATAAAAGCTTTAAGCAGGTATAGAGATCTTAAGACTCAAGTCGCTTCACACAATTAACGCAAGAAACGGCAAAGGGATGTTCAGCAGTACAATGCATTGGCTGACGAGAGTGTGTGAGAGGTAATAAGCAAATGCACAAGGTACGTTGGAATAAGACTTCATCGAAAGCTTACCAACACTGAAACAATCCAGCCGAGCTCACGCAACTATGAGATTAAGCAGAGTATTAAGCCAATATACTTGAAATGAGTATACTACTACAAAGCCTATAGTGGCTCTTAACTACTCCCTAACGTCCCATAACGTCTTTCAATTCCTAACAATAATTCGTGTTTTGGCCACCCTATATATTATTCACCCTATATTGCGTCTAAAATGCAATAATACTAAAGAAACTACGGTCGGCCGAAAAAGTATATCCTCACCTACATAAATTGTCCCTACCTCTGCAATAGTGGAATGTCCCGTCCGAAGATCAAAAGAAAGGTACCTATGAAGCTAATACTTTCGTTAAGCTTTACCTATTCCTTAGTTTGAAATGATCACCGTGTGAATGAAGCGCACCAACATTTACGCCTAGTTTTAAGGTAAGGACCAGAGACATAGATAAGCAGTAAGCTTAGCAGCTACTAATTCAAGACTCGCACAATTAAATAACGAACACAATCTTTTAGTCAAACAGAGTTTTGCAGGTTTACATCAGCGCCCCCGTCGAGCCTTGGTTATTTCACAAAGGCTAGAAACACTGATTATCTAGAACTTACCTTTGCCGCCGTGAGTTTACCTTTGCACAAATTTATTTCTGCATAAACGTAGTACTGTGGAGGCAAAGGATTAGTGAACTTTTATTTCACGAAAGCTACCGTAATTACTAAGGCTGAAAACCCTATTTTACGCGGAAAACTTCTAGCTAAGTATACAAACTGTTTAGGAATCGAAGAACGTTTCTAAAATTACACTTTCACTTTCAAATCTCATTCCCAAGCTAAGAAAGTAATTCAGAACCTGAAACTTCACACCAGAGTTGAATTAGGTTACAAATCTGAATCCACTCTCCTACTTTCGAATTTAAATGCAAACGAAACTCCCTAATAGTAATAAATTCGCAAAAATGGCGAATTTGCCTACGAGCGCAACAGACGTATTTACTTCTCAATTTTCTGTTCGGAACCAGCCCTGAGTAATTCCCGAACCCCGCTTTTATACCCTCGCGGCCCCCTTCTAATATGGTGCCACTTCACCCTCTCGCTAAACCAATAACGAAATACCGCCATCTGAAGAATTTTATTCCTTATCGCTATTAGTTTAAGGACTTCAACATAAGTAATTTATTTTTGTTTGTCTAACTCATAAATTACGTTCTTTGTCATAGTGTTTCTTTGATATTCACCGCCTTAGCATGCCGCGGCTTTTTTCAAAAGAAATTTGCCCTCTCGCTAAATCAATAACGAAACACCGCCAAATGAAGAATTTTATTCCTTATTGCTATTAGTTTAAGGACTTTAACATAAGTAATTTATTTTTGTTCGTCTAACTCATAAATTACGTTCTTTGTCGTAGTGTTTCTTTGATATTCACCGCCTTAGCATGCCGCGGCTTTTTTCAAAAGAAATTTGCCCTCTCGCTAAATCAATAACGAAACACCGCCAACTGAAGAATTTTATTCCTTATTGCTATTAGTTTAAGGACTTTAACATAAGTAATTTATTTTGTTCGTCTAACTCATAAATTACGTTCTTTGTCATAGTATCCCTTTAAATTTACTACCTTAACACGCCGCGGCTTATTACAAAAGAAACAAAGAAAGCCGACGCGGCCCACACACGCGGGTGAATTTTGAGGAAACGACAGCGATCCGTCAAGATCGCAACAAGTGGCAGTCCCCAACCTCCGTCCACCCCTCCGGGACACAGGCGTGAGTCTATGTTGTTTTGTTAAAGTTTTATATGATTTAGTTTCCTATTTATTTAGTACCTGGATGACCGAGCTTTTCGGATGCAATTTTTTTTGTTTTGTTTTAGAGAATGAATTAAGAAAGTGTCATCTATGAACAAAGTGATGAACTGCCATGTATTGTAATAGGTTTAGTAACAGCTTTCTTCAATCCGAAATTTATTAGTTGTGCTATTTCGCAAGAGAGATGTCACTGTAATTAATCTCAATTTTCATAAACCATCCCTAAAACAAGTTGCATAATTTAATCTACAAAAGACAACGCAATATTTCACAAGAACTGTTTAAATGCTTACAAATGCTACAAAACAAAAGCTTTTCGGATGCACCTTTTTTTTTGTTTTTGTTTTAGAGAATGAATTCAGACCCACGCGTTTAGACCGGTAGCGTCACCTCTGATCAAAGCGATGAACTGTCATGTATTGTAACAGGTTTTAGGTGAAAACTTTCTTCAATCCATAATTTATTAGTTGTGCCATCTCGCAAAATAGATGCCGTTGTAATTAATCTCAATTATCGTAAAAATTTAATCTAGAAAAGACAACGCAATATTTCATAAGAACTGCTTAAATGTTTACAAATGATACAAACAAAATATAACTAGCTTTATTTTATGTTGGGGAACCAAATACGTTTTAGCGCTTTATCCGATTCTATAATACGCTCTTTAAATGTTTTACAATCCCTATATAAGAATACGATTATCATTTCTCGGTTTCTTTTAGCTTCTATCCTTAATCTTCTCGTGCAGAACACAATTCAACATGATATTAACGATCGTGAGCACTTGTACGGAGCTTGGTCCGTCACAAGCGTGAGTTGAACCCTAATTCAAATATTAATTATGAATATGAGTTATTAGTTTCAAAATTTATTGCTTATGTAGAGAAGAATTTAACAAAGAAACTATACATTCATACGAGTAATTAAGTTCTTTCAACATAAAGTCAATAATATGTTGAACACTTGAACAGTCGTCCTCTAAATACCAGTTATTATTATTATTATTAATACGTTTATTGCACATAAGTAAAAAATACAATGGCAATGTGGCGGACGTTACTCTACTGTCAGTTAACGTTATTCTACTGTCTATTGCCAGCCATATTCTCCAGCTAAGCGTTCCGAACTAAATTAAAGAAAATGCATTATTTTGTAAATACGTTACAAAAAAAATGTGGTAGCGACACAGAACCCGCTGTGCAAAAGTCCGAAGCGCACTTGGCCAGAAGTTTTTGCAAAATAATTAATTTTAATCAAGACCGCAATACCGTCCGCACATTTAACGTTCTCGTCTTCTAGGACTATAAACTGACAGTGAATCAAACTTAATGGACAAAAATAGAGGTTTCCTCTCTTTTATGTCTGGATCTTGGACTTAAGGGCCTAGAATTCGTCAGGCGTGCCCTGACTCAGCCAGGCTATTAAAAGAAGACAATTAGGACTCGTCCTAATAGGGAAAATGTAAGATTTGATTATCGACGTCGGTCGTCGAAAAGTGAAAAAAATCTGGGCAGTAGCACATACAATGAACTTAATAGGAAAACTATCACGGCTAAGTAGGCTTCACAAGTTAACGAGTAATAGGCGACCAAGTTATAAAAGAATAACTTCGAACAAAATCCATTGAAAATGACTTTGACGAAGTTGTTAGTTCTGTATAGCAGATAAAAACCCGTCTTTCTACGGAACCCTACACTGCGCGTGGCCCGACATGTATGTGGCTGGTATTTGTACGAATATAATGTTAATATTGACAGAAGTTAAATTAATTAAAAATTATTTGTTCAACTAAAGCACCCTGGGCGTCTGTGTCAGGGGACTGATATTTTAAATAGGTATATGGGTAGTTTTACAGAGGAGTCCTAGTTTTTGGTCATGATCGTAAACTAAAATTCACTTGACTAGTCGTATATAGCAGATAGTTCAACAGTGATCTGTGTGTATATAAGTATGGCCGTGTTGGCGAAGATTTTTAGTCTATTTACAAGTGTACAAATTTATTTCCATGGCACCTAAATTATGTTACTGTGTAACACCCACCCCGGAATATTAAAAGTATGAACCCCCGATAGTAAGTGAGAAAAGGTACTATGATGCAAAACACTCTAATGGCCAACTGTGATCGTCTAGTCTAGTGAGAACCCTTCATTGTGAACGTATTAATAACCCAAGAACTTTTAGGATATGAGATTGAGTAATGAGTGTATGTAAAAGATCCATTAAAATAATAAAAGTGGAACTAAGAACATTCAATACAAACTAAATGTTTATTAGAAAAGGTAAATTTTGGGAAGATTCGAAGAAACTAAAATAGCAATAAAGCAACATTAAATAAGCAGAAGCGAGACAAGATTGGGAAAAAGAAGAAAATTTAAATAAATAAGTTAAGTTTAGAAGACAATAAATTAAAGGTTAAATTCCATCTAAATAACATAAGATTATAGTAGCAAAATATTTGAAATAAATAACTACTTGTCATACTACTACACATGTGAGTGTTTTAGTATAACGTCCCCTACCAAAGGCCGGTTAAGGCAGACATTATTAGCCAGCTAAGTAGATAATATTGGATAAGAAGAAGAGAGTGCAATACTCAATTATCTACTAGCCGATAGTGCTAATTATATCTACTAATTGGGGTGTGGACTGTATAGGTGGTTGATGCAAACTTCCAGTTGTTCTTGATAGCTGTTTATTTCTTCCAGGTTCAGGGTGGTGTAGTAGCTAACTGAAAGCTCATGCTAATGCAGTGAATGTTCCGGCTTATATACTATTCGGGCCAGCCGTTCGACCAATCACAAATGTTTGTGGAATTTTCCACTGGTATTGCACCATATTTACAAATGTTACATAATATTTAAAGGCCCTCGTTCAGCATACAACTATCTGCGAACCTAACTTAGACTAACACATTTTAGGGGTTCGCTACATTTACACAATATAAAAGGGCCTCGTTCAGCCTATAGCTAAGTGCGAACCTAATTCGACCTAACCCGTCTCGGCGTCCACAACATTCCTCCCCCCGGCGCAGCACGCGTAGCCTCCTTCTCTTGGACGACGAGTCGGCTCGCAGGACGTTTGAAGACTCCTGTCTTTGTTCGGACGTCCATCACTCGTACTTCGCCGTCTGGGCCCGGATAAGTGCCTGTTCGCCACTTTCGATGTGCCGGTGCTCTATCCGAGTCGGCTCTGCGCCGGCATATGTTACTAAATGCCGGCACACGGGCGGTAGTTCGCACCTTAGAGAAACGACCAGGTTCAGGCAGCCAGTCGTCTCTAGTTATAGGCAGGATCTCTCGTTCGTTGTTCCAGAAGAGCCCCAGTATCTTGTTGCTCAGCTCTTCTCCCCCCAGTTGTACAGGAGTTGTCGCATGTAGATCGGCTGGAACGTCGAGCAGCACTTCCCCACAGTTTGCGCTCCATCCTCGCAGTGTGAATCCAGCAGCGGCGTGCACCGCTCGGATCTCCTCGATGCTGCATCTCGCTTCCTCTTCGCCGTCATAGCTCGCCACCAGATCATCCATGTAATGGTTCTGCGTGATGGCCTCCAGCGCGCGCGGATGAGTTTGCGCATGCTGGTGTGCGTTGTGGTTGCGCACGTAGTGAGCTATGAACGGGGAGCTTGCTGCACCGAAGATCAGGCTCTTCATCTTGTAGAGGCGAGGTGGGTCGGTTCTGTTATCTCCTCTCCATAGGAATTGCTGCGCGGGTTGATCTTCAGCCCGGATCTTAATGCGCAAGAACATCTCCTGTACGTCGGCGGTGATAGCAATCCGTTTTTCTCGGAACCGGAACAGGATCCCCTGCAGTGACTGAAGCAGGTCCGGTCCCTCTAGCAGATGATCGTTAAGGCTCACCGCATCGAACACCAGCCGTGTTTTTCCCGGTTTGTTGGGATTTTGCACGGCGAAGTGAGGCAGGAACCAGCGGACGGCACTTGTTTGCTCGGAGCCGTCGCATGGTGCCGCATAACCTTTCTCCAGCAGGTTCTCTATCTGCTTGGTGTACTCTTGAGCGAAGTCAGGGTCGGCGTCCATCTTTTGTTCGATCTTCCGCAGTCGACGGAAGGCTTGGTTGTAGTTCGGTGGCATGTTCGTGTCGTCGTTTCGCCATGGCAATCCGACTTCATAGCCACTGTCGATCTTCCTTATCGTCTGTTCGACAATCAAGGTTGCTCGTTGATCAGCGCTGTTCACTCTTGGTTTGAGGGCAACGCCGAGAGCATCTATACGAAAGTGTGCCTCGAGTAGTTCATGAAGGCTGCGATCGTTTCGCTCGTTCTGCTCGTCTAGATCGGGTTCGGTGCGCCGTTCGGGCGCGTAGACGTGCAGTACGTTCTCGTTCTTGTAGATCACGCTGCTTGGCAAGGTCCCATGAATCACCCAACCGAGTTCTGTCTTTGAGGCAGCCGGTTCATTTGGCCTGCCGACACGTAACTCGCGTGAGACAATGTGCTCCCAGTGGTCGGTCCCCACCAAGATGCCTGGACGTGCTCGTTCGTAGCACACCTCGCTTTGCAGCAGATCTTGAAGATGCTCATGCTTCAGCAGTGTCTCCGGAATGGATTGTTGATGAAGCCTTAAGTTCTTGATCGTGCGCGCTCGTAGCTCGTGTAGCGCGCTATTGTGCTTACCTCTCATTTGCACGGTAACCATCTTGCTCTCTCCTTCTTGCTGGGACATGTTGACGCCTTGTAGGTTCAGTGGGCGTGGTGGCCCATCTGCTCCGATGCTATGCGCCAAGTCCTCGTCGATGAGCGTTATGGTAGCGCCTTCGTCCAGCAGTGCGTATGTGCTCATCTCCCCCCGTGGTCCGACGATGACAACTGGGCACATCTTCAGCAGCACAGATCGTGAGTCGGTAGCGTTAGTGGTTGCTACCGACAGTACTGCTTCAGACGGCATCGGTGCTGCAGGTGGATCTTGATGCAGCATCGGATGATGTGGGCGATGACAGTTGTTCACACCGCAGGGCTTAGCTTTGCAGGACCTTCGCTGATGCTTGCTTTTGATGCATCTGAAGCATATACTTTTCTCTCGTACGAAGTCCCAGCGTTGGCCGATGGTGAGTTTCTTGAAGCTTGAACACAGAGGTAGCGTGTGAACTTGTTCGCATTTCGGGCATCGGTCGATCTCCTCGCTTGTTTCCACGACGGTGTAGATGGCGCTTGACTTCTTCGGGGTCGCGACGGGCCGTTGCTCTTTCTTGGCAGGCGTTGCGGCGCTAGGTGTCGGCGTGTATGCGTACCGCAGCGCCCGGTCTGCCTCGCGCATGAGGAAGCGAGACAGAACGACGATCTCGGGGTCTGAGGTGACGTCGACATCAGCGGCGTAGTCGCACCATCGAGACCTGGTGTGCGGACTGACTTTGTCAAGCACCTCTCGCGCCAGCATCGGGTTGTAGAGATAACCGCGTCTGTCTATGTTCTTCAAGACGCAGGTTATATTCTGAACTTTGACCGCGAAGGTGTTCATTTCGCTGGCCAATGTCCCAAATCGAGGCAGTTTCTTGATGTCTGCGAGGGCTTGTTCGACTATGACTTCCGGTCGTCCGTAGCACTGCTCCAGTGTTTTCATGATGGTCTCGGGATCAGACGCTGTGTAGAGAAGCGTCGCTACTGCATCCCGTGCAGCTCCCTTCAAGGCAGTTCTTAGTCGAAGTAGATTCTCAATCGACGGGATGTCGTAGAGTTTCGTGGAGTCTCGCATAGCCGCTTGGAAGGGTAGCCATTCGTTCGGTGACCCCGAGAACGTCGGTAGTTCCGTATGGCGAACTCGTGGTCTGGCCATCTTCTCAAGCGCCGTTGCTAGTTGCTCCATCCCACCCCTTGTTCTGGTGGGAGTGGGAGATCTGCTGCGTCTCGGTGGTTCCTCGAAACGCAGAGTTCGCGATTCTTGGCGCTCGTGTGGTTGAGCGCCGCTCTCAGTTCGTGGAGCGTTCAGTGGGTTTGCTCGCAGCCATTCATCCACCTTCTGGCGTTGTTCTGCCGGCGAAGGTGCAGGATGTACAGGGGGTTGGTCCGTTTCATCCTCGATGATTGACATCTCGACTGCGAGCCTCTTCTGTATTAAGTCCGTTTGGATTTGGAGCTGTTGCTGTTGCTGAAGCTGTTGTTGCTGTTGGAGCTGTTGTTGGAGCTGTTGGAGCTGCTGCTCTTTTAAGGCCGCGAGTTGTTCGGCGGCCTCTAGCTCGGCGCGGCGCTTTCGTGTGACAACGCTTGCCGTAGATCTCACTGACGCTGCCGGTGACATAGCGCACGTTCGTTCACGTTCCCTGGCGAGTAGTGACGTAGCACCAACGTTCGTTGAGGTGTCAGTCACGCCGGTAGTGGTTGCGCGGTCTTCAGTCGGGGGCATTGTCAGAGACGGCGATGCCGGCGGTTCAGCTTGCAGCCTTCTCCGGCGCTCTATCTCGACGCGGAGTGCTTCTTGACGCGCTTGTTCAGCCTCCATTTGTTCCCGTTCGATGTCCTCCGCAGGGTCTCCCATGCTCCGAGTGACAACCATTTTGTAAGAATGGTCGTGGGAGTTGCGACGGTACCTAGTTCGAAGCGGGTTCTTCCTTTTTCTTTGAGCCCGGACTTCACGGACTCGATCTTCGTTCTTCTTTGTTCTAAATTACGTATATTAAAAGACAAAAGGGTAGTATCGTTTAATTCAAAATTACAAAAGACAGTATTACAATGATATACAAAGGTTACAGGTCACAGATTTAGCTCTAAGTTTTCCAGGTCGAGGTCCAAGTTTTCCAGGTCAAAGTCCAGGTCTTCCAGGTCCAAGTCCAGGTCTTCCAGGTCCAAGTCCAGGTCTTCCAGGTCCAAGTCCAGGTCTTCCAGGTCCAAGTCCAGGTCTTCCAGGTCCAAGTCCAGGTCTTCCAGGTCCAAGTCCAGGTCGTCCAGGTCCAAGTCCAGGTCGTCCAGGTCCAAGTCCAGGTGGTCCAGGTCCTGGTTCAGTGGTCAGATGCGGCTCCAAGCCCAGGTTCGAGGGCCGATCAGGGGCCGATCAGGTCCACGTTCAGTTCTTCCAGGTGCAGCTCCAGGCCCAGGTTCGAGGGCCGATCGGGGGCTGCTCCAGGTCTAATCTGCTCCAGGTGCAGTCCAAGCCCAGGTTCGAGGGCCGGTTGATGACTGCTCCAGGTGCAGGTTCAGATTTAGATTTAGGTTCACTTACAGTTTTTTCCAGGTGCAGCTCCAGGCCCAGGTTCGATGGCCGATCGCGAGCTGCTCCAGGTCCAATCTGCTCCAGGTGCAGTCCAAGCCCAGGTTCGAGGGCCGGTTGATGACTGCTCCAGGTGCAGGTTCAGGTCCGCTCCGCTTCAGGTGCAGCGCCAAGCCCAGGTTCGAGGGCCGTTTGATGCCTGCTCCAGGTGCGGGTTCAGGGACCGCTCCGCTTCAGGTGCAGCGCCAAGCCCAGGTTCGAGGGCCGTTTGATGCCTGCTCCAGAAGCGGGTCCAGTGCCGAAGGTTCTCGTTCAGATCCGGCGCTCGGAAGACCACTATGTAGGTGCAGCTCCAGGCCCAGGTTCGAGGGCCGCTTGGGGGCTGCTCCAGGTCCGCGTTCAGGTGCAGAAGGGTGGTTCTCTCGTTCGGATCCGGCGCTCGGAAGACCACTATGTAGGTGCAGCTCCAGGCCCAGGTTCGAGGGCCGCTTGGGGGCTGCTCCAGGTCCGCGTTCAGGTGCAGAAGGGTGGTTCTCTCGTTCGGATCCGGCGCTCGAAGGACCAGACTAAGTGGGTGCAGCTCCAGGCCCAAGTTCGAGGGCCGCTTGGGGGCTGCTCCAGGTCCGCGTTCAGGTGCAGAGGGTGGTTCTCTCGTTCGGATCCGGCTCGAAGGACCAGACTAATTGGGGTGTGGACTGTATAGGTGGTTGATGCAAACTTCCAGTTGTTCTTGATAGATGTTTATTTCTTCCAGGTTCAGGGTGGTGTAGTAGCTAACTGAAAGCTCATGCTAATGCAGTGAATGTTCCGGCTTATATACTATTCGGGCCAGCCGTTCGACCAATCACAAATGTTTGTGGAATTTTCCACTGGTATTGCACCATATTTACAAATGTTACATAATATTTAAAGGCCCTCGTTCAGCATACAACTATCTGCGAACCTAACTTAGACTAACACATTTTAGGGGTTCGCTACATTTACACAATATAAAAGGGCCTCGTTCAGCCTATAGCTAAGTGCGAACCTAATTCGACCTAACCCGTCTCGGCGTCCACAACATCTACCGTGGATGGGGATTGGCCGCCACTACGTTATACCGTTAATATATACTTATAAATAATAAAACTATGACTGACTAAAAATAAGAATACAATGATTCATTATTCCGAGTCTATGCCTTAAGAAAACATACATGATTAACGCAAGAATTGGCAAAGAGACGTTCAGCAGTACAATGCATTGGCAGACGAGAGTGTGAGAGAGGTAATAACCAAATGCACAAAGTACGTTGGAATAAGACTTCATCGAAGCTTACCAACACTGAAACAGTCCGGCCAAACCCACGCCACCATGAAATGTCACCCAAAGACACAAGTCATACAAATAATTATAATAGAAGCAATAAAAGCTTTGAGCAGGCATAGATTCAATTCAATTCAATTCAATTCAAATATTTTTATTCATTGTAAAAACAGAATGTTTACTTAATGAACGTCAAAGTTGTTAGTTTCACAATTAATGGATTATGTGGAGAAGAAGCTAACAAAGAAACTCCACATTTATTCTTTTCAAAACACGTTTTAACTTAATTAACAGAGTTTTCAACTTAAAATATTAGTCATGAATGTGTTGAACACTAGTCACAATCGTCCTTTAAATAATATTAATCTACTGTTTAATGCCAAACATCTTTGTCTTCTAAATAATCCTTGATGTTATAGTAAGCCTTTTTGCACAGAATGTGCTTAACACATTTTTTAAATCGCGTTGGAGGTAACTCTAATATATCTTGAGGAATTTTGTTGTAGAACCTTATACAGTGCCCCATAAAGGATGTGTTAACTTTTGCAAGTCTAAATAGTGGAAATGACAATTTATGTTTATTTCTAGTATTAACATTATGGTGGCCACCAACATTTTCGAAGTCTTTGATATTTTTTGTAACGTACATAATATTTTCATAAATGTATTGACATGCAACTGTTAAGATGTTGGTTTCTTTGAAGAAATCTCTTAGCGAATCCCTACTACCTAACTTGTAAATAAATCGGATGGCTCTCTTCTGCAAGATGAAGATAGTCTCAATGTCTGCTGCCCGGCCCCATAGTAGTATACCGTAGGACATAATACTATGGAAGTAACTAAAATAAACAAGCCTAGCAGTTGCAACGTCAGTGAGTTCCCTAATTCTTTTCACTGCATATGCTGCAGAGCTAAGTCTGTGTGCTAATTTTACAATATGTGGACCCCATTGTAGTTTTGGATCGATGGTGATGCCCAGAAATACAGTATCATCTACAAATTCTAGTTTTTCATGTCCAATTACTATGTTGTTCTCAACTACTCGTACGTTAGGTAAGGAAAACTTTATACATTTCGTCTTTTTAGAATTTAGCAGCAGATTATTTGCTGTGAACCAATCTAGTACTTGCGAGAGAGCATTATTTGCATCGTCAAGATTATTTTCTTGTCTCCTTATTTTAAAAATAAGTGACGTGTCATCAGCAAATAACACTATCTCAGACATTTTTTGTACCATAAACGGTAAATCATTTATATAGACTAGGAAAAGGAGCGGCCCTAAGATAGATCCCTGCGGGACTCCTATTTTTACAAGTGAACCCGAGGATTTAATACGATTTACGTCTGCTTTTTGGACCCTTCCTTCTAAATACGATCTTAAAAGATCTAAACCTGCACCCTTTATTCCGTAGTGTTTTAACTTTAGCAGTAGCGTTTCGTGGTCTACACAATCAAATGCTTTTGATAAATCACAAAATATGCCTACTGCATCCTTGCGATCCTCCCACGCGCTGAAAATATGTTTAAGTAACATAACTCCGGCGTCTGTTGTATTCCGCCCTTTAGTAAAACCAAATTGCTGGCTATGAAAGAGTTGGTATATTAAGAAGATATATTAAGACTCAAGTCACTTCACACAATTAACGCAAGAAACGGCAAAGGGATGTTCAGCAGTACAATGCATTGGCAGACGAGAGTGTGAGAGAGGTAATAACCAAATGTACAAAGTACGTTGGAATAAGACTTCATCGAAGCTTACCAACACTGAAACAATCCAGCCGCGCTCACGCAACTATGAGATGCCACTCAAGGACAAGTCAAACATAATAAAAGCTTTAAGCAGGTATAGAGATCTTAAGACTCAAGACGCTTCACATAATTAACGCAAGAAACGGCAAAGGGATGTTCAGCAGTACAATGCATTGGCTGACGAGAGTGTGTAAGAGGTAATAAGCAAATGCACAAGGTACGTTGGAATAAGACTTCATCGAAGCTTACCAACACTGAAACAATCCAGCCGAGCTCACGCAACTATGAGATTAAGCAGAGTATTAAGCCAATATACTTGAAATGAGTATACTACTACAAAGCCTATAGTGGCTCTTAACTACTCCCTAACGTCCCATAACGTCTTTCAATTCCTAACAATAATCCGTGTTTTGGCCATCCTATATATTATTCACCCTATATTGCGCCTAAAATGCAATAATACTAAAGAAACAACGGTCGGCAGAAAAGATATATACGCACCTACATAAATTGTCCCTACCTCTTTGCAATAGTGGAATGTCCCGTCCGAAGATCAAAAGAAAGGTACCTATGAAGCTAATACTTTCGTTAAGCTTTACCTATTCCTTAATTTGAAATGATCACCGTGTGAATGAAGCGCACCAACATTTACGCCTAGTTTTAAGGTAAGGACCAGAGACATAGATAAGCAGTAAGCTTAGCAGCTACTAATTCAAGACTCGCACAATTAAATAACGAACACAATCTTTTAGTCAAACAGAGTTTTGCAGGTTTACATTAGCGCCCTCGTCGAGCCTTGGTTATTTCACAAAGGCTAGAAACACTAATTATCTAGGACTTACCTTTGCCGCCGTGGGTTTTCCTTTGCACAAATTTACTTCCGCATAAACGTAGTAGAGCGCAACAGACGTATTTTCTTCTCAATTTTCTGTTCCGAACAAGCCCTGAATAGTTCTCGAACCCCGCTTTTATACCCTCGCGGCCCCCTTCTAATATGGTGCCACTTCACCCTCTCGCTAAACCAATAACGAAATACCGCCTTCTGAAGAATTTTATTCCTTATTGCTATTAGTTTAAGGACTTCAACATAAGTAATTTATTTTTGTTTGTCTAACTCATAAATTACGTTCTTTGTCATAGTGTTTCTTTGATATTCACCGCCTTAGCATGCCGCGGCTTTTTTCAAAAGAAATTTGCCCTCTCGCTAAATCAATAACGAAATACCGCCATAATTTATTTTTTTTCGTCTAACTCATAAATTACGTTCTTTGTCAAAGTGTTTCTTTGATATTCACCGCCTTAGCATGCCGCGGCTTTTTTCAAAAGAAATTTGCCCTCTCGCTAAATCAATAACGAAATACCGCCATCTGAAGAATTTTATTCCTTATTGCTATTATTTTAAGGACTTTAACATAAGTAATTTATTTTTGTTCGTCTAACTCATAAATTACGTTCTTTGTCATAGTATCCCTTTAAATTTACTACCTTAACACGCCGCGGCTTATTACAAAAGAAACAAAGGAAGCCGACGCGGCCCACACACGCGGGTGAATTTATAGGAAACGACAGCGATCCGTCAAGATCGCAACAAGTGGCAGTCCCCGACCTCCGTCCACCCCTCCGGGACACAGGCGTGAGTCTATGTTGTTTTGTTAAAGTTTTATATGATTTAAGTTCCCTATTTATTTAGTACCTGGATGACCGAGCTTTTCGGATGCAATTTTTTTGTTTTGTTTTAGAGAATGAATTAAGAAAGTGTCATCTATGAACAAAGTGATGAACTGCCATGTATTGTAATAGGTTTAGTAACAGCTTTCTTCAATCCGAAATTTATTAGTTGTGCTATTTCGCAAGAGAGATGTCACGATAATTAATCTCAATTATCATAAACCATCCCTAAAACAAGTTGCATAATTTAATCTACAAAAGACAACGCAATATTTCACAAGAACTGTTTAAATGCTTACAAATGCTACAAAACAAAAGCTTTTCGGATGCACTTTTTTTTGTTTTTGTTTTAGAGAATGAATTCAGTTCAGACCCACGCGTTTAGACCGGTAGCGTCACCTCTGAACAAAGCGATGAACTGTCATGTATTGTAACAGGTTTTAGGTGAAAACTTTCTTCAATCCATAATTTATTAGTTGTGCCATCTCGCAAAATAGATGCCGTTGTAATTAATCTCAATTATCGTAAAAATTTAATCTAGAAAAGACAACGCAATATTTCACAAGAACTGCTTAAATGTTTACAAATGATACAAACAAAATATAACTAGCTTTATTTTATGTTGGGGAACCAAATACGTTTTAGCGCTTTATCCGATTCTATAATACGCTATTTAAATGTTTTACAATCCCTATATAAGAATACGATTATCATTGCTCGGTTTCTTTTAGCTTCTATCCTTAATCTTCTCGTGCATTATTATTTATTAACGATCGTGAGCACTTGTACGGAGCTTGGTCCGTCACAACTGGAATACTTGCTTAGTTGAAAAATACTAACTAATAGCAGGTACGTTTTAGTTGTTTTATTTACCTTTAGTTGGTATCGGTGTTCTACCTTTCTTCTACCTTAATCATAAGCAGCCTATATACGTCCCACTGTAGGGCACAGGCCTTCTCTCAGGGAGATAGTATGGGTTTAATCACCACGCGTGCCCACCGCGGATTGGCGATTTCAAGCGCTGAGGTATGTGAACAGCTTAGACACTCAGGCTTCCTCACTATGTTTTCCTTCACAGTTAGGGAGTGATGTTGCTACTATAAATTCAGAAATGTACATAACTTAGAAAACAAAGTCATAGGTACATGCCGCGCTGGAAATCGAACCTGGGTCTCTCGCTATCGAGTCCGATGTTGTATGTCCATTAGGCTACCACAGATCTTCTACCTTATTACTTGTAATATTCGGGTTTGGCTGAAAATCAGAGGTGCATCCCGCACTACAGGCTGAGAGTCACTCCGATTGCAAAGTTCTTCCTGTGGCTTAGCCAGCATTATACTAAAATTCTTCATACAAAAGTCGATTTAAATGGCGACTTAAGTGACATTGAAGAAATGATGCAAGTCGGCCTTATATTATGTAAGTTTACGTGCGAAACATCTTTGTTCTTGGCAACAAACGGTTATTTTTTTAAAAACCTATTTAGAGGCTAAAAATTCCACCCATGCCGGGACTTGAACCCGGGACCTCGAAGAGGCTTATAATTTCATCGATACTTGCACTTGCCCATTGCTCACCTGGGAGAGCGCCGACACGGTGAGCCAGAGGTCGCGGGTTCAAGTCCTGGCATAATCAGCCTATATGCGTCCCACTGTAGGGCACAGGCTTTCTCTTGAGGAGAGAGTATGGGCTTAATCAACACGCTTGTCCACCGCGGCTTGGCGATTTCAAGCGCTGAGGTATGTGAATAGCTTAGACACTCAGGTTTCCTCACGATGTTTTCCTTCACCGTTAGCGTGTGGTATTGCTACTATAACTTCACAATGCACATAACTTAGAAAACCAAGTCATAGGTACATGCCCGCACTTGGGATCGAACCTGGGTCTCTCGCTCCCGAGTCCGATGTTCTACCCACTAGGCTACCAACGCTTTGCAAGTCCCGGCATGGGTGAAATTTTTAGCCTCTAAATAGGTTTTTTTTTTAAATTGTCCTCAGCACGGGTTAGTGCAACAAAAAGAATAATATAATAAACGATTACTCAATAATTAAAAAATAGGACGATCCCCTTTGGGGCTTCTTCCCAGTTAGGACAACAGTTTGGCGAAGTCATAAAACAGAGCCTTTCATAGTACTGCTGCTACTGCCTAATGAGTTACAAACTCCATTCGAGCGTGGAATAGTAAACATCCTTCTTGAATAAGCATCTCTGCTTCAAGTTGATTGCTAAACAGTCCCATGATATATATAGTCTTATAGTCATAGAAAACATTATGAAGATGCCAGCAATTTATATTTATGCGACAGGTGCAAACAAACATAACATGAATATAAATTTTATTAGGTCCTATACAGGTGTAAAAAAAATCCTATACGAGTATATGCTAAAACAGAAGATTCTTCTGGTCAATACTAATATCTTTACTCTACTTTCTGTTGACTGGTAGAAAATTATTGTGGCATTAAGTACGCACATTGTACGGTATTTTTTTTATGTAATTGCAATAAAATTATCAATAAATAAATAAACTTTGAGATCTAACATTTGAGGTCAATGTGGAACACAGTGAAATCGCGAAAAAAATATCATCAGTCCCACGTGGTCCCACGATAAGGAACCTTGCTACGGTGCCAGCAATTTATATTTATGCAACAGGAGGGAACATAAAATTACTATAAATAAACGTACATTTTATTTAATTAGGTGGCTATACAGGGTATTATAAAATATCTGCATGCATCTGAAAATTTAGGGAAAATTTGATGAACGCTAAAATTTTTAATTAATGCCGTGGCAAACCTAACACACAATTAATTTCCTAGGTAATAATATTGAAATTAAAATCTAATTGAATTGTTAATGTAATCTATTGCTAACCTAATTAAAATTACGTTAAAAAAATCAGCAATGTAATGTTATTTAAGATAATGTGATTAATTTTATTGTAAATTCAAATTTATACGAAAATAATTTATTTTAATTAAAATTCTTAAATAATTAAGTTAATTAGAACTATGATGAACTAATTTAATTTTTACTGAACACCCAATTTGGAAAGTTGTAAACTCATGTAAAGTATTTAATACTGTTAGTGTAGCTAATAAATAATAATAATAATGAAAAAAAAAACATACAACTTTTATGAGGAAAACTTTGAAATCGCGCAAAAATAACACCTTGAAAGCTGGCTTTGGTTTAGTGGTGTCACGTTTGATTACCATGCCGGAGGTCATGGGGTTTGATTTCCACTGGGTCTCGCCGTACATTTGTACAAATGGCCTCAGTCTAGGCGTATTTCCATGTTCGTGATGTCCTTGCCTGGATACCATAGCACAAGGTATCCTAGTTTGGGACCAGGACATTAAGGCCGATATTCAGAAACGATTTTGAGCGTGAGCTCAATGTGAGTCCGGGTCTTCCAACTGTCAAAATGAAAGTCTCAGGGATATTTTATATTCACAGTTGAGTTGGAGATAACAAAAATTGAGCGCAAGCTAAGCTGAGACTGAGTAGTGGATTTCGGCGACTTAACTCAGACTCAAGGTGGCAATGACGAAGAAAGTAGCGACACCTGTAGGCAATTCGAGAAATCTAACTAACCTGTGGTGAAGTAACATTTTTTTTTCACAATTTGACATTTTGCATGCTCATTTTCCTTCAAAAAGTTAAATTGTGTTTTTAGAGTACATAATGAGAAGTCAAAATAAAGTATAACCGCGCGTAAAAAGTTTCGGCATTTGTTGCCTTCTCATTCACTCCTGTGGATTATTGTATGCCTTTCATGTAGCGTTAACAGATAATATAAACCGGTAAAGTCAAAAACTGTACCACAGATTACACGCTCGAGTAAGTTTAGCTTGAGCTGTGGCTTAGCTGAGTTCGAGTCGAGATATTGACTGTGAATACAAAATTCTTGAGTCTTTGTTGAGATTGCTCAACCGATGCTCAGCTTAGTGCACGTTAAGTGTAGCTCAACGCTGTGTTTCTGAATATCGGCATAAGTGATTGTGGTCTATGGAAGTTATTGTATGTAGTACGGACTTTTCCAAATTTCCCTCGTGATGAAAGTTGTTCGTACTGACTAGTAAAACTTTCCATTTTTGGATGAAAATGAGTATTTTTAACTTGTTTTTGGAATCACTTACTTAACTTTTTGTCGGATGAGTATGTAGGGGTACAAGTATAAGCAGTAGTAGTAGTAGTAGTTTTTAGGGTTCCGTACCCAAAGGGTTAGGGACCCTATTACTAAGACTCCGCTGTCTGTCCGTCACCAGGCTGTAACTTATGAACCGTGATAGTTAGGCAGTTCAAAATTTTCACAGATGATGTATTTCTGTTGCCGCTATAACAACAAAATACTAAAAACAGAATAAAATAAATTTTAAGGGGGCTCCCATAAAACAAACGTGATTTTTTTGCCGTTTTTTGCTCCATATTTGAAAGGCAACAGGTAGACGTTTGAAATATTCAAATTTTGTATAGATAATGGTACTGAACCCTTCGTGTGCGAGTCCGACTCGCACTTGGCTAGTTTTTATATGCCAGCGGCCACACAGAGGTGTCGCGGGGCGGGAGTGCGGAAAAGACGCGACGACGCGTTGCATAGAAATTGCGCCCTCGCTCCGTCTCTTCCGTGTAGGTTTCGTCCCGTCCATTCATTACCTACATTTTGTATGAAAGTGAATTAGATTAACGACGCGTCTTTTCCGCGCCCCCGGTCCGCGTCCCATATGTGTGGGCGCTGGCTATGAGTAATAGCTGACTCGGCAAAATAATAGCTGTTTTGCCATATTAATTAGCCTACAACCTATTCTCAGACCTACCAAATACCTACACACAAAAAAATCATAAAAATCGGTAAAGCCGTTTTGCAGGAGTTCGATAACAAACACTGTGGCATGAGATTTTTTTTGAAATTAGATTAGCAATAAAGCAGTTAATTGTATATTTTATGATGTACAATGAAGGATAATTCTTATCTAATCTTATTTTGTTACACCTTGTAGAGCGGTGGTAGTGCAGCCGAGAGACCAGCACCAGGTCAGTTACATCACATGCTTTAGATCCGCCTACCGATGAATTATTTCTCGCAGTTATATAGGTGCGTATACACAAATTAGTAAGTAAGTAATTTGTAAATTTCCCTCTCGCAGAAGTATCAGGAAACACGGTAGGTACAATTTGAGAAATCAAGACTTATTTTATTATCTTCAAATCCTCATAAACCTATTGATGCAGTGTTGCTGAATGCGTTGTTCTTGAATGTAACGAAACAAAATAAATAGAAAAATAAAATAGCGAGCTGCATGCGTACTTAATGTGTGCGTGTGTGTGTGTGTGTGTGTGTGTGTGTGTGTGTGTGTGTGTGTGTGTGTGTGTGTGTGTGTGTGTGTGTGTGTGTGTGTGTGTGTGTCGGTGTTTGTATAATATGTAGAAGCACCTCGTACGATATTTCTTTTCATTTTACAATTTCACTATAATCGCAGCACACATTTACCCTATGACTCTCCGTATAAACGAATATTTGACAGTATGTAAATAATTGTGCAATGCTTATATAGGGTACGTTTGCGGCAAAAGTGGCAATCCATCCAATTTGGGTAGCCATCATTCAGCTCTTTTACAAGGTGTAAAGCAGAGGTAGCGCTACTGTAGAACGCTGGCCTCACATTCGGGAAGTCTTGGGTGGGATCCCATAACAATTTCTTCGTATTATACGTTTGTGGATTTGTGAATTTGTAGTGGCAATACCACTCGCTAACTGTGAAAGAAAATATCGTGAAAAAACCCGAGTGTGTGAGGTGAGCATGCCTTGGCGCTTGTAATCGCCAATCCGCGGTGGGTACTCGAGGTGATTAACATACCCTCTCTTTCTTTCTGAGAGAAGGCCTGTGCCCTATTCACAATAGGCTGCTTATTATTATGAGGTTTGCAAATTGGGATTTATTTACTTTCCTTTTCGACAATATGGGGTGTAACATCTCAAAATATCTAGCAGTTTCTTCCGTCAAGAGAAATTAAGTGGCCTACCAAAGGCGTGATTACCAAGCAAACCTAATGTAAAGTAAAACCTGTTGTGTATTCTATCTTTAATTAATTACCGGTAATTGCTAATATTTACAGCTAAAACCCAACAGACTGGAAAGTGCAAGATGCATGCAATTTAGTATCGAAAAAATTCTACAAGTGGAACTGTTAATTACCAGGGCTCTGATCAATTTATCTTCGTAGAGTAACGATCTTATTTATAAAAACACGATTCCTTAAAACAATCGATAAACGCTGAAATAGTCTGTGTTGGCGAGTTGGAAAAGACGTAACCACAGATTAAATAAACTGCCTCTGAGGAGTGCTTTAGAGGAATCGTGTTTTTATAAATAAGGCCCTTTGTTTGTAAGTACAGAAAGGTTTTTATACTTTTAGGGTTCCGTACCAAAAGAGTGTCTATTACTAAGCTGTTTGTTTATGCTGTCTGTTTGTCTATCGATTGTATTAGGGGTTAAAGTATGAAATTGCCGTTTTATTGCAATAGGTTCTTTGAATTGACATAGAATCTTCATGGTTTGAGGTTTTCGAATGAAACTTATTTCAAATGGTTTCTATGATGTTCTTTTTTTAAAAATTGTGAAACATTTGAATATCGACTTTCAATTGTTTTTGTTATTCAATTTAGACAAGAAAGATGGATACTGCGAAAATTCGAGTGATTATGAGGCACCCATTTTTCGTATTTTTTTATTTTATTGATTTGACGCAAGTGAGTCAATATTGTGGGTAAGGTAACGTTAAACCATGCCGCTAATTCCTGGGTAGTTTGACTAGGGTCGGCTTCCACTATCTCTCTTAATTCATCGTTATTCACCTGTGTGGGCGGTCTTCCTCGTGGCTCGTTCTTTAAGTCGAAATTTCCATCACGAAAGCGTTTAAACCAAAATCGCGCGGTGCGTTCATTAGTAGACCCCTCTCCAAACGCAGCATTGATATTGCGGGCTGTTTCTGCCGCGTTAGTTCCGCGTCGGAACTCGTATTCAAAAATCACTCGAATTTTCGCAGTATCCATCTTTCTTGTCTAAATGGAATAACAAAAACAATTGAAAGTCGGTATTCAAATGTTTCACAATTTTTAAAAAAAGAACATCATAGAAACCATTTGAAAAAAGTTTCATTTGAAAACCTCAAACCATGAAGATTCTATGTCAATTCAAAGAACCTATTGCAATAAAACGGCAATTTCATACATTAACCCCTATTATTTCGTACCTTTAAAGAGTTGTTTCTGTATCGTTTGAACCAAATAGGTAGCTTATTGAAATTCCCACACATAATAATATAAATGTTACTAGCTGACTTGGCAAACGTCGTTTTGCCATATTAATTAGCCTGCGACCTGTTCTCAGACCTACCAATTATAACCGGTGTGAAGTTAGCTGACAAACTTAGCTGACAAACATAGCTGACACTATTACACGACCAAATAAAATGGTCGTTTTTAAAAAAGGCTTTCATAAGCCAGTAAGTAGGTGCGACAAAATGCCTATGGCAATAATAAATTTATAATGGTATTAAACGGTCAAGACCGAAGACCAAATGTTATATTTAGAATTAAGAAATACTGTCCCATCAAAAAATATTCTGAGATAAGCTCCTCACAACTAAGCTAATTTGGGGAACATTCTGACCGTAAGTAATTGTGACAATAAAAGATGTTAAAACATATCTTAATTATGGCTCAATACCGTGGCATAGCAGTGAAAACGTGAAGAAATAAAAAAATATTCGCAAAATTTTCAGTAGGTACGCGTTTATGTTTCTTATTGGGATACTAAAAAAATTAGAATTTCTAGAAGGCTGGATCTTACTTATTACGGTTCCTTAGATACTAAGAAAACTGTTAAGGTATAAATAGAAGCATCAAACCCTTCAGTTTTTGTGATAAAGTGGAGCAGACAAACAATTTGTGAGAAAAATCTCTCCGGAGTTGCGCCCTCGACGACATACCGCAGAAAACGGAATTTCTACCACTTTAGAAATACAAAATTATGATTGCATAGACTCTTAAGTATTTTAAATAAATCAATTTATACCTTCAGACCATTCAATTTTTCTGAAATCGGGCGATAGACAAAAATAATGGAGAAAATTTAAAATTACCTTTGTGTTTTTCTTGAGATATACAAAAAAAAACGAATTTCTAACAGGCTGGATTTATGTTATTTCGGTTCCTTAGATAGTACTTAAACTACTCAATTATAAATTGAGACATGAAACCATTCAGTTTTTGTGATAAAGCGGAGCTGACAAATAATTTGTGAGAAAAATCTCTCCAAAGTTTCTTTCTGGGCGACGTATTGCAGCAAAGCGAATTTCTAACACTTTAGCAATGCAAAATTATGATTGCATAGACTCTAAAGTATTTTAAATAAATCAATTTATATCTTCAGACCATTCAATTTTTCTGAAATCGGGCGATAGACAAAAATAATGGAGAAAATTTAAAATAACCTTTGTGTTTTTCTTGAGATATACAAAAAGAACGAATTTCTAACAGGCTGGATTTATGTTATTTCGGTTCCTTAGATACTACTTAAACTACTCAACTATAAATTGAGACATGAAACCATTCAGTTTTTGTGATAAAGCGGAGCTGACAAATAATTTGTGAGAAAAATCTCTCCAGAGTTTCTTTCTGGGCGACGTATTGCAGCAAAGCGAATTTCTAACACTTTAGCAATGCAAAATTATGATTGCATAGACTCTAAAGTATTTTAAATAAATCAATTTATATCTTCAGACCATTCAATTTTTCTGAAATCGGGCGATAGACAAAAATAATGGAGAAAATTTCAAATAACCTTTGTGTTTTTCTTGAGATATAAAAAAAAAACGAATTTCTAACAGGCTGGATTTATGTTATTTCGGTTCCTTAGATACTAATTAAACTACTCAACTATAAATTGAGACATGAAACCATTCAGTTTTTGTGATAAAGCGGAGCTGACAAATAATTTGTGAGAAAAATCTCTCCAGAGTTTCTTTCTGGGCGACGTATTGCAGCAAAGCGAATATCTAACACTTTAGCAATGCAAAATTATGATTGCATAGACTCTAAAGTATTTTAAATAAATCAATTTATATCTTCAGACCATTCAATTTTTCTGAAATCGGGCGATAGACAAAAATAATGGAGAAAATTTAAAATAACCTTTGTGTTTTTCTTGAGATATACAAAAAACGAATTTCTAACAGGCTGGATTTATGTTATTTCGGTTCCTTAGATACTACTTAAACTACTCAACTATAAATTGAGACATGAAACCATTCAGTTTTTGTGATAAAGCGGAGCTGACAAATAATTTGTGAGAAAAATCTCTCCAGAGTTTCTTTCTGGGCGACGTATTGCAGCAAAACGAATTTCTAACACTTTAGCAATGCAAAATTATGATTGCATAGACTCTAAAGTATTTTAAATAAATCAATTTATATCTTCAGACCATTCAATTTTTCTGAAATCGGGCGATAGACAAAAATAATGGAGAAAATTTAAAATAACCTATGTGTTTTTCTTGAGATATACAAAAAAAACGAATTTCTAACAGGCTGGATTTATTTTATTTCGGTTCCTTAGATACTACTTAAACTACTCAACTATAAATTGAGACATGAAACCATTCAGTTTTTGTGATAAAGCGGAGCTGACAAATAATTTGTGAGAAAAATCTCTCCAGAGTTTCTTTCTGGGCGACGTATTGCAGCAAAACGAATTTCTAACACTTTAGCAATGCAAAATTATGATTGCATAGACTCTAATGTATTTTAAATAAATCAATTTATATCTTCAGACCATTCAATTTTTCTGAAATCGGGCGATAGACAAAAATAATGGAGAAAATTTCAAATAACCTTTGTGTTTTTCTTGAGATATACAAAAAAACGAATTTCTAACAGGCTGGATTTATGTTATTTCGGTTCCTTAGATACTACTTAAACTACTCAACTATAAATTGAGACATGAAACCATTCAGTTTTTGTGATAAAGCGGAGCTGACAAATAATTTGTGAGAAAAATCTCTCCAGAGTTTCTTTTTGGGCGACGTATTGCAGCAAAACGAATTTCTACCACTTTGGGAATGCAAAATTATGATTGGATAGACTCTAAAGTATTTTAAATAAATCAATTTATACCTTCAGACCATTCAATTTTTCTGAAATCGGGCGATAGACAAAAATAATGGAGAAAATTTAAAATAACCTTTGTGTTTTTCTTGAGATATAAAAAAAAAACGAATTTCTAACAAGCTGGATTTATGTTATTTCGGTTCCTTAGATACTACTTAAACTACTCAACTATAAATTGAGACATGAAACCATTCAGTTTTTGTGATAAAGCGGAGCTGACAAATAATTTGTGAGAAAAATCTCTCCAGAGTTTCTTTCTGGGCGACGTATTGCAGCAAAACGAATTTCTAACACTTTAACAATGAAAAATTATGATTGCATAGACTCTAATGTATTTTAAATAAATCAATTTATATCTTCAGACCATTCAATTTTTCTGAAATCGGGCGATAGACAAAAATAATGGAGAAAATTTCAAATAACCTTTGTGTTTTTCTTGAGATATACAAAAAAAAACGAATTTCTAACAGGCTGGATTTATGTTATTTCGGTTCCTTAGATACTAATTAAACTACTCAACTATAAATTGAGACATGAAACCATTCAGTTTTTGTGATAAAGCGGAGCTGACATATAATTTGTGAGAAAAATCTCTCCAGAGTTTCTTTCTGGGCGACGTATTGCAGCAAAACGAATTTCTAACACTTTAACAATGAAAATTATGATTGCATAGACTCTAAAGTATTTTAAATAAATCAATTTATATCTTCAGACCATTCAATTTTTCTGAAATCGGGCGATAGACAAAAATAATGGAGAAAATTTAAAATAACCTTTGTGTTTTTCTTGAGATATACAAAAAACGAATTTCTAACAGGCTGGATTTATGTTATTTCGGTTCCTTAGATACTACTTAAACTACTCAACTATAAATTGAGACATGAAACCATTCAGTTTTTGTGATAAAGCGGAGCTGACAAATAATTTGTGAGAAAAATCTCTCCAGAGTTTCTTTCTGGGCGACGTATTGCAGCAAAACGAATTTCTAACACTTTAACAATGCAAAATTATGATTGCATAGACTCTAAAGTATTTTAAATAAATCAATTGATATCTTCAGACCATTCAATTTTTCTGAAATCGGGCGATAGACAAAAATAATGGAGAAAATTTAAAATAACCTTTGTGTTTTTCTTGAGATATACAAAAAAAACTAATTTCTAACAGGCTGGATTTATGTTATTTCGGTTCCTTAGATACTACTTAAACTACTCAACTATAAATTGAGACATGAAACCATTCAGCTTTTGTGATAAAGCGGAGCTGACAAATAATTTGTGAGAAAAATCTCTCCAGAGTTTCTTTCTGGGCGACGTATTGCAGCAAAACGAATTTCTAACACTTTGGGAATGCAAAATTATGATTGGATAGACTCTAAAGTATTTTAAATAAATCAATTTATACCTTCAGACCATTCAATTTTTCTGAAATCGGGCGATAGACAATAATAATGGAGAAAATTTAAAATAACCTTTGTGTTTTTCTTGAGATATACAAAAAAAACGAATTTCTAACAGGCTGGATTTATGTTATTTCGGTTCCTTAGATACTACTTAAACTACTCAACTATAAATTGAGACATGAAACCATTCAGTTTTTGTGATAAAGCGGAGCTGACAAATAATTTGTGAGAAAAATCTCTCCAGAGTTTCTTTCTGGGCGACGTATTGCAGCAAAGCGAATTTCTAACACTTTAGCAATGCAAAATTATGATTGCATAGACTCTAAAGTATTTAAAATAAATCAATTGATATCTTCAGACCATTCAATTTTTCTGAAATCGGGCGATAGACAAAAATAATGGAGAAAATTTAAAATAACCTTTGTGTTTTTCTTGAGATATACAAAAAAAACTAATTTCTAACAGGCTGGATTTATGTTATTTCGGTTCCTTAGATACTACTTAAACTACTCAACTATAAATTGAGACATGAAACCATTCAGCTTTTGTGATAAAGCGGAGCTGACAAATAATTTGTGAGAAAAATCTCTCCAGAGTTTCTTTCTGGGCGACGTATTGCAGCAAAACGAATTTCTAACACTTTGGGAATGCAAAATTATGATTGGATAGACTCTAAAGTATTTTAAATAAATCAATTTATACCTTCAGACCATTCAATTTTTCTGAAATCGGGCGATAGACAATAATAATGGAGAAAATTTAAAATAACCTTTGTGTTTTTCTTGAGATATACAAAAAAAACGAATTTCTAACAGGCTGGATTTATGTTATTTCGGTTCCTTAGATACTACTCAAACTACTCAACTATAAATTGAGACATGAAACCATTCAGTTTTTGTGATAAAGCGGAGCTGACAAATAATTTGTGAGAAAAATCTCTCCAGAGTTTCTTTCTGGGCGACGTATTGCAGCAAAACGAATTTCTAACACTTTAGCAATGCAAAATTATGATTGCATAGACTCTAATGTATTTTAAATAAATCAATTTATATCTTCAGACCATTCAATTTTTCTGAAATCGGGCGATAGACAAAAATAATGGAGAAAATTTCAAATAACCTTTGTGTTTTTCTTGAGATATAAAAAAAAACGAATTTCTAACAGGCTGGATTTATGTTATTTCGGTTCCTTAGATACTACTTAAACTATTCAACTATAAATTGAGACGTGAAACCATTCAGTTTTTGTGATAAAGCGGAGCTGACAAATAATTTGTGAGAAAAATCTCTCCAGAGTTTCTTTCTGGGCGACGTATTGCAGCAAAACGAATTTCTAACACTTTAGCAATGCAAAATTATGATTGCATAGACTCTAATGTATTTTAAATAAATCAATTTATATCTTCAGACCATTAAATTTTTCTGAAATCGGGCGATAGACAAAAATAATGGAGAAAATTTCAAATAACCTTTGTGTTTTTCTTGAGATATACAAAAAAAACGAATTTCTAACAGGCTGGATTTATGTTATTTCGGTTCCTTAGATACTATTTAAACTATTCAAGTATAAATTGAGACGTGAAACCATTCAGTTTTTGTGATAAAGCGGAGCTGACAAATAATTTGTGAAAAAAATCTCTCCAGAGTTTCTTTCTGGGCGACGTATTGCAGCAAAACGAATTTCTAACACTTTAGCAATGCAAAATTATGATTGCATAGACTCTAAAGTATTTTAAATAAATCAATTTATATCTTCAGACCATTCAATTTTTCTGAAATCGGGCGATAGACAAAAATAATGGAGAAAATTTCAAATAACCTTTGTGTTTTTCTTGAGATATACAAAAAAAACGAATTTCTAACAGGCTGGATTTATGTTATTTCGGTTCCTTAGATACTACTTAAACTACTCAACTATAAATTGAGACATGAAACCATTCAGTTTTTGTGATAAAGCGGAGCTGACAAATAATTTGTGAGAAAAATCTCTCCAGAGTTTCTTTCTGGGCGACGTATTGCAGCAAAGCGAATTTCTAACACTTTAGCAATGCAAAATTATGATTGCATAGACTCTAAAGTATTTTAAATAAATCAATTGATATCTTCAGACCATTAAATTTTTCTGAAATCGGGCGATAGACAAAAATAATGGAGAAAATTTAAAATAACCTTTGTGTTTTTCTTGAGATATACAAAAAAAACTAATTTCTAACAGGCTGGATTTATGTTATTTCGGTTCCTTAGATACTACTTAAACTACTCAACTATAAATTGAGACATGAAACCATTCAGCTTTTGTGATAAAGCGGAGCTGACAAATAATTTGTGAGAAAAATCTCTCCAGAGTTTCTTTCTGGGCGACGTATTGCAGCAAAACGAATTTCTAACACTTTGGGAATGCAAAATTATGATTGGATAGACTCTAAAGTATTTTAAATAAATCAATTTATACCTTCAGACCATTCAATTTTTCTGAAATCGGGCGATAGACAATAATAATGGAGAAAATTTAAAATAACCTTTGTGTTTTTCTTGAGATATACAAAAAAAACGAATTTCTAACAGGCTGGATTTATGTTATTTCGGTTCCTTAGATACTACTTAAACTACTCATCTATAAATTGAGACATGAAACCATTCAGTTTTTGTGATAAAGCGGAGCTGACAAATAATTTGTGAGAAAAATCTCTCCAGAGTTTCTTTCTGGGCGACGTATTGCAGCAAAACGAATTTCTAACACTTTAACAATGCAAAATTATGATTGCATTGACTCTAAAGTATTTTAAATAAATCAATTTATATCTTCAGACCATTCAATTTTTCTGAAATCGGGCGATAGACAAAAATAATGGAGAAAATTTAAAATAACCTTTGTGTTTTTCTTGAGATATACAAAAAAAACAAATTTCTAACAGACTGGATTTATGTTATTTCGGTTCCTTAGATACTACTTAAACTACTCAACTATAAATTGAGACATGAAACCATTCAGTTTTTGTGATAAAGCGGAGCTGACAAATAATTTGTGAGAAAAATCTCTCCAGAGTTTCTTTCTGGGCGACGTATTGCAGCAAAACGAATTTCTAACACTTTAACAATGCAAAATTATGATTGCATAGACTCTAAAGTATTTTAAATAAATCAATTGATATCTTCAGACCATTCAATTTTTCTGAAATCGGGCGATAGACAAAAATAATGGAGAAAATTTAAAATAACCTTTGTGTTTTTCTTGAGATATACAAAAAAAACTAATTTCTAACAGGCTGGATTTATGTTATTTCGGTTCCTTAGATACTACTTAAACTACTCAACTATAAATTGAGACATGAAACCATTCAGCTTTTGTGATAAAGCGGAGCTGACAAATAATTTGTGAGAAAAATCTCTCCAGAGTTTCTTTCTGGGCGACGTATTGCAGCAAAACGAATTTCTAACACTTTGGGAATGCAAAATTATGATTGGATAGACTCTAAAGTATTTTAAATAAATCAATTTATACCTTCAGACCATTCAATTTTTCTGAAATCGGGCGATAGACAATAATAATGGAGAAAATTTAAAATAACCTTTGTGTTTTTCTTGAGATATACAAAAAAAACGAATTTCTAACAGGCTGGATTTATGTTATTTCGGTTCCTTAGATACTACTTAAACTACTCAACTATAAATTGAGACATGAAACCATTCAGTTTTTGTGATAAAGCGGAGCTGACAAATAATTTGTGAGAAAAATCTCTCCAGAGTTTCTTTCTGGGCGACGTATTGCAGCAAAGCGAATTTCTAACACTTTAGCAATGCAAAATTATGATTGCATAGACTCTAAAGTATTTAAAATAAATCAATTGATATCTTCAGACCATTCAATTTTTCTGAAATCGGGCGATAGACAAAAATAATGGAGAAAATTTAAAATAACCTTTGTGTTTTTCTTGAGATATACAAAAAAAACTAATTTCTAACAGGCTGGATTTATGTTATTTCGGTTCCTTAGATACTACTTAAACTACTCAACTATAAATTGAGACATGAAACCATTCAGCTTTTGTGATAAAGCGGAGCTGACAAATAATTTGTGAGAAAAATCTCTCCAGAGTTTCTTTCTGGGCGACGTATTGCAGCAAAACGAATTTCTAACACTTTGGGAATGCAAAATTATGATTGGATAGACTCTAAAGTATTTTAAATAAATCAATTTATACCTTCAGACCATTCAATTTTTCTGAAATCGGGCGATAGACAATAATAATGGAGAAAATTTAAAATAACCTTTGTGTTTTTCTTGAGATATACAAAAAAAACGAATTTCTAACAGGCTGGATTTATGTTATTTCGGTTCCTTAGATACTACTCAAACTACTCAACTATAAATTGAGACATGAAACCATTCAGTTTTTGTGATAAAGCGGAGCTGACAAATAATTTGTGAGAAAAATCTCTCCAGAGTTTCTTTCTGGGCGACGTATTGCAGCAAAACGAATTTCTAACACTTTAGCAATGCAAAATTATGATTGCATAGACTCTAATGTATTTTAAATAAATCAATTTATATCTTCAGACCATTCAATTTTTCTGAAATCGGGCGATAGACAAAAATAATGGAGAAAATTTCAAATAACCTTTGTGTTTTTCTTGAGATATAAAAAAAAACGAATTTCTAACAGGCTGGATTTATGTTATTTCGGTTCCTTAGATACTACTTAAACTATTCAACTATAAATTGAGACGTGAAACCATTCAGTTTTTGTGATAAAGCGGAGCTGACAAATAATTTGTGAGAAAAATCTCTCCAGAGTTTCTTTCTGGGCGACGTATTGCAGCAAAACGAATTTCTAACACTTTAGCAATGCAAAATTATGATTGCATAGACTCTAATGTATTTTAAATAAATCAATTTATATCTTCAGACCATTCAATTTTTCTGAAATCGGGCGATAGACAAAAATAATGGAGAAAATTTAAAATAACCTTTGTGTTTTTCTTGAGATATACAAAAAAAACAAATTTCTAACAGACTGGATTTATGTTATTTCGGTTCCTTAGATACTACTTAAACTACTCAACTATAAATTGAGACATGAAACCATTCAGTTTTTGTGATAAAGCGGAGCTGACAAATAATTTGTGAGAAAAATCTCTCCAGAGTTTCTTTCTGGGCGACGTATTGCAGCAAAACGAATTTCTAACACTTTAGCAATGCAAAATTATGATTGCATAGACTCTAATGTATTTTAAATAAATCAATTTATATCTTCAGACCATTCAATTTTTCTGAAATCGGGCGATAGACAAAAATAATGGAGAAAATTTCAAATAACCTTTGTGTTTTTCTTGAGATATAAAAAAAAAACGAATTTCTAACAGGCTGGATTTATGTTATTTCGGTTCCTAAGATACTACTTAAACTATTCAACTATAAATTGAGACGTGAAACCATTCAGTTTTTGTGATAAAGCGGAGCTGACAAATAATTTGTGAGAAAAATCTCTCCAGAGTTTCTTTCTGGGCGACGTATTGCAGCAAAACGAATTTCTAACACTTTAGCAATGCAAAATTATGATTGCATAGACTCTAAAGTATTTTAAATAAATCAATTTATATCTTAAGACCATTAAATTTTTCTGAAATCGGGCGATAGACAAAAATAATGGAGAAAATTTAAAATAACCTTTGTGTTTTTCTTGAGATATACAAAAAAAACGAATTTCTAACAGGCTGGATTTATGTTATTTCGGTTCCTTAGATACTACTTAAACTACTCAACTATAAATTGAGACATGAAACCATTCAGTTTTTGTGATAAAGCGGAGCTGACAAATAATTTGTGAGAAAAATCTCTCCAGAGTTTCTTTCTGGGCGACGTATTGCAGCAAAACGAATTTCTAACACTTTAGCAATGCAAAATTATGATTGCATAGACTCTAAAGTATTTTAAATAAATCAATTTATATCTTCAGACCATTCAACGAAATAACATAAATCCAGCCTGTTAGAAATTAGTTTTTTTTGTATATCTCAAGAAAAACACAAAGGTTCTTTTAAATTTTCTCCATTATTTTTGTCTATCGCCCGATTTCAGAAAAATTGAATAGAAATTCGTTTTGCTGCAATACGTCGCCCAGAAAGAAACTCTGGAGAGATTTTTCTCACAAATTATTTGTCAGCTCCGCTTTGTCACAAAAACTGAATGGTTTCATGTCTCAATTTATAGTTAAGTAGTTTAAGTAGTATCTAAGGAACCGAAATAACATAAATCCAGCCTGTTAGAAATTCGTTTTTTTGTATATCTCAAGAAAAACACAAAGGTTATTTGAAATTTTCTCCATTATTTTTGTCTATCGCCCGATTTCAGAAAAATTGAATGGTCTGAAGATATAAATTGATTTATTTAAAATACATTAGAGTCTATGCAATCATAATTTTGCATTGCTAAAGTGTTAGAAATTCGTTTTGCTGCAATACGTCGCCCAGAAAGAAACTCTGGAGAGATTTTTCTCACAAATTATTTGTCAGCTCCGCTTTATCACAAAAACTGAATGGTTTCATGTCTCAATTTATAGTTGAGTAGTTTAAGTAGTATCTAAGGAACCGAAATAACATAAATCCAGCCTGTTAGAAATTCGTTTTTTTTGTATATCTCAAGAAAAACACAAAGGTTATTTGAAATTTTCTCCATTATTTTTGTCTATCGCCCGATTTCAGAAAAATTGAATGGTCTGAAGATATAAATTGATTTATTTAAAATACATTAGAGTCTATGCAATCATAATTTTGCATTGCTAAAGTGTTAGAAATTCGTTTTGCTGCAATACGTCGCCCAGAAAGAAACTCTGGAGAGATTTTTCTCACAAATTATTTGTCAGCTCCGCTTTATCACAAAAACTGAATGGTTTCATGTCTCAATTTATAGTTGAGTAGTTTAAGTAGTATCTAAGGAACCGAAATAACATAAATCCAGCTTGTTAGAAATTCGTTTTTTTTGTATATCTCAAGAAAAACACAAAGGTTATTTTAAATTTTCTCCATTATTTTTGTCTATCGCCCGATTTCAGAAAAATTGAATGGTCTGAAGGTATAAATTGATTTATTTAAAATACTTTAGAGTCTATCCAATCATAATTTTGCATTCCCAAAGTGGTAGAAATTCGTTTTGCTGCAATACGTCGCCCAAAAAGAAACTCTGGAGAGATTTTTCTCACAAATTATTTGTCAGCTCCGCTTTATCACAAAAACTGAATAGTTTCATGTCTCAATTTATAGTTGAGTAGTTTAAGTAGTATCTAAGGAACCGAAATAACATAAATCCAGCCTGTTAGAAATTCGTTTTTTTGTATATCTCAAGAAAAACACAAAGGTTATTTGAAATTTTCTCCATTATTTTTGTCTATCGCCCGATTTCAGAAAAATTGAATGGTCTGAAGATATAAATTGATTTATTTAAAATACATTAGAGTCTATGCAATCATAATTTTGCATTGCTAAAGTGTTAGAAATTCGTTTTGCTGCAATACGTCGCCCAGAAAGAAACTTTGGAGAGATTTTTCTCACAAATTATTTGTCAGCTCCGCTTTATCACAAAAACTGAATGGTTTCATATCTCAATTTATAGTTGAGTAGTTTAAGTAGTATCTAAGGAACCGAAATAAAATAAATCCAGCCTGTTAGAAATTCGTTTTTTTTGTATATCTCAAGAAAAACACATAGGTTATTTTAAATTTTCTCCATTATTTTTGTCTATCGCCCGATTTCAGAAAAATTGAATGGTCTGAAGATATAAATTGATTTATTTAAAATACTTTAGAGTCTATGCAATCATAATTTTGCATTGCTAAAGTGTTAGAAATTCGTTTTGCTGCAATACGTCGCCCAGAAAGAAACTCTGGAGAGATTTTTCTCACAAATTATTTGTCAGCTCCGCTTTATCACAAAAACTGAATGGTTTCACGTCTCAATTTATAGTTGAATAGTTTAAGTAGTATCTAAGGAACCGAAATAACATAAATCCAGCCTGTTAGAAATTAGTTTTTTTGTATATCTCAAGAAAAACACAAAGGTTATTTGAAATTTTCTCCATTATTTTTGTCTATCGCCCGATTTCAGAAAAATTGAATGGTCTGAAGATATAAATTGATTTATTTAAAATACATTAGAGTCTATGCAATCATAATTTTGCATTGCTTAAGTGTTAGAAATTCGTTTTGCTGCAATACGTCGCCCAGAAAGAAACTCTGGAGAGATTTTTCTCACAAATTATTTGTCAGCTCCGCTTTATCACAAAAACTGAATGGTTTCATGTCTCAATTTATAGTTGAGTAGTTTAAGTAGTATCTAAGGAACCGAAATAACATAAATCCAGCCTGTTAGAAATTCGTTTTTTTTGTATATCTCAAGAAAAACACAAAGGTTATTTGAAATTTTCTCCATTATTTTTGTCTATCGCCCGATTTCAGAAAAATTGAATGGTCTGAAGATATAAATTGATTTATTTAAAATACATTAGAGTCTATGCAATCATAATTTTGCATTGCTAAAGTGTTAGAAATTCGTTTTGCTGCAATACGTCGCCCAGAAAGAAACTCTGGAGAGATTTTTCTCACAAATTATTTGTCAGCTCCGCTTTATCACAAAAACTGAATGGTTTCATGTCTCAATTTATAGTTGAGTAGTTTAAGTAGTATCTAAGGAACCGAAATAACATAAATCCAGCTTGTTAGAAATTCGTTTTTTTCTGTATATCTCAAGAAAAACACAAAGGTTATTTTAAATTTTCTCCATTATTTTTGTCTATCGCCCGATTTCAGAAAAATTGAATGGTCTGAAGGTATAAATTGATTTATTTAAAATACTTTAGAGTCTATCCAATCATAATTTTGCATTCCCGAAGTGGTAGAAATTCGTTTTGCTGCAATACGTCGCCCAAAAAGAAACTCTGGAGAGATTTTTCTCACAAATTATTTGTCAGCTCCGCTTTATCACAAAAACTGAATGGTTTCATGTCTCAATTTATAGTTGAGCAGTTTAAGTAGTATCTAAGGAACCGAAATAACATAAATCCAGCCTGTTAGAAATTCGTTTTTTTTGTATATCTCAAGAAAAACACAAAGGTTATTTGAAATTTTCTCCATTATTTTTGTCTATCGCCCGATTTCAGAAAAATTGAATGGTCTGAAGATATAAATTGATTTATTTAAAATACATTAGAGTCTATGCAATCATAATTTTACATTGCTAAAGTGTTAGAAATTCGTTTTGCTGCAATACGTCGCCCAGAAAGAAACTCTGGAGAGATTTTTCTCACAAATTATTTGTCAGCTCCGCTTTATCACAAAAACTGAATGGTTTCATGTCTCAATTTATAGTTGAGTAGTTTAAGTAGTATCTAAGAAACCGAAATAACATAAATCCAGCCTGTTAGAAATTCGTTTTTTTGTATATCTCAAGAAAAACACAAAGGTTATTTGAAATTTCCTCCATTATTTTTGTCTATCGCCCGATTTCAGAAAAATTGAATGGTCTGAAGATATAAATTGATTTATTTAAAATACATTAGAGTCTATGCAATCATAATTTTGCATTGCTAAAGTGTTAGAAATTCGTTTTGCTGCAATACGTCGCCCAGAAAGAAACTCTGGAGAGATTTTTCTCACAAATTATTTGTCAGCTCCGCTTTATCACAAAAACTGAATGGTTTCATGTCTCAATTTATAGTTGAGTAGTTTAAGTAGTATCTAAGGAACCGAAATAAAATAAATCCAGCCTGTTAGAAATTCGTTTTTTTTGTATATCTCAAGAAAAACACATAGGTTATTTTAAATTTTCTCCATTATTTTTGTCTATCGCCCGATTTCAGAAAAATTGAATGGTCTGAAGATATAAATTGATTTATTTAAAATACTTTAGAGTCTATGCAATCATAATTTTGCATTGCTAAAGTGTTAGAAATTCGTTTTGCTGCAATACGTCGCCCAGAAAGAAACTCTGGAGAGATTTTTCTCACAAATTATTTGTCAGCTCCGCTTTATCACAAAAACTGAATGGTTTCATGTCTCAATTTATAGTTGAGTAGTTTAAGTAGTATCTAAGAAACCGAAATAACATAAATCCAGCCTGTTAGAAATTCGTTTTTTTGTATATCTCAAGAAAAACACAAAGGTTATTTGAAATTTCCTCCATTATTTTTGTCTATCGCCCGATTTCAGAAAAATTGAATGGTCTGAAGATATAAATTGATTTATTTAAAATACATTAGAGTCTATGCAATCATAATTTTGCATTGCTAAAGTGTTAGAAATTCGTTTTGCTGCAATACGTCGCCCAGAAAGAAACTCTGGAGAGATTTTTCTCACAAATTATTTGTCAGCTCCGCTTTATCACAAAAACTGAATGGTTTCATGTCTCAATTTATAGTTGAGTAGTTTAAGTAGTATCTAAGGAACCGAAATAAAATAAATCCAGCCTGTTAGAAATTCGTTTTTTTTGTATATCTCAAGAAAAACACATAGGTTATTTTAAATTTTCTCCATTATTTTTGTCTATCGCCCGATTTCAGAAAAATTGAATGGTCTGAAGATATAAATTGATTTATTTAAAATACTTTAGAGTCTATGCAATCATAATTTTGCATTGCTAAAGTGTTAGAAATTCGTTTTGCTGCAATACGTCGCCCAGAAAGAAACTCTGGAGAGATTTTTCTCACAAATTATTTGTCAGCTCCGCTTTATCACAAAAACTGAATGGTTTCATGTCTCAATTTATAGTTGAGTAGTTTAAGTAGTATCTAAGAAACCGAAATAACATAAATCCAGCATGTTAGAAATTCGTTTTTTTTTGTATATCTCAAGAAAAACACAAAGGTTATTTTAAATTTTCTCCATTATTTTTGTCTATCGCCCGATTTCAGAAAAATTTAATGGTCTGAAGGTATAACTTGATTTATTTAAAATACTTTAGAGTCTATGCAATCATAATTTTGCATTGCTAAAGTGTTAGAAATTCGTTTTGCTGCAATACGTCGCCCAGAAAGAAACTCTGGAGAGATTTTTCTCACAAATTATTTGTCAGCTCCGCTTTATCACAAAAACTGAATGGTGTCATGTCTCAATTTATAGTTGAGTAGTTTAAGTAGTATCTAAGGAATCGAAATAACATAAATCCAGCCTGTTAGAAATTCGTTTTTTTGTATATCTCAAGAAAAACACAAAGGTTATTTTAAATTTTCTCCATTATTATTGTCTATCGCCCGATTTCAGAAAAATTTAATGGTCTGAAGATATAAATTGATTTATTTAAAATACTTTAGAGTCTATGCAATCATAATTTTGCATTGCTAAAGTGTTAGAAATTCGTTTTGCTGCAATACGTCGCCCAGAAAGAAACTCTGGAGAGATTTTTCTCACAAATTATTTGTCAGCTCCGCTTTATCACAAAAACTGAATGGTTTCATGTCTCAATTTATAGTTGAGTAGTTTAAGTAGTATCTAAGGAACCGAAATAACATAAATCCAGCCTGTTAGAAATTCGTTTTTTTTTTGTATATCTCAAGAAAAACACAAAGGTTATTTGAAATTTTCTCCATTATTTTTGTCTATCGCCCGATTTCAGAAAAATTGAATGGTCTGAAGATATAAATTGATTTATTTAAAATACATTAGAGTCTATGCAATCATAATTTTGCATTGCTAAAGTGTTAGAAATTCGTTTTGCTGCAATACGTCGCCCAGAAAGAAACTCTGGAGAGATTTTTCTCACAAATTATTTGTCAGCTCCGCTTTATCACAAAAACTGAATGGTTTCATGTCTCAATTTATAGTTGAGTAGTTTAAGTAGTATCTAAGGAACCGAAATAACATAAATCCAGCCTGTTAGAAATTCGTTTTTTTTTTGTATATCTCAAGAAAAACACAAAGGTTATTTTAAATTTTCTCCATTATTTTTGTCTATCGCCCGATTTCAGAAAAATTGAATGGTCTGAAGGTATAAATTGATTTATTTAAAATACTTAAGAGTCTATGCAATCATAATTTTGTATTTCTAAAGTGGTAGAAATTCTGTTTTCTGCGGTATGTCGTCGAGGGCGCAACTCCGGAGAGATTTTTCTCACAAATTGTTTGTCTGCTCCACTTTATCATAAAAACTGAAGGGTTTGATGCTTCTATTTATACCTTAACAGTTTCCTTAGTATCTAAGGAACCGTAATAACTAAGATCCAGCCTTCTAGAAATTCTAATTTTTTTAGTATCCCAATAAGAAACATAAACGCGTACTGAAAATTTTGCGAATATTTTTTATTTCTTCACGTTTTCACTGCTATGCCACGGTATTGAGCCATAATTAAGATATGTTTTAACATCTTTTATTGTCACAATTACTTACGGTCAGAATGTTCCCCAAATTAGCTTAGTTGTGAGGAGCTTATCTCAGAATATTTTTTGATGGGACAGTATTTCTTAATTCTAAATATAACATTTGGTCTTCGGTCTTGACCGTTTAATACCATTATAAATTTATTATTGCCATAGGCATTTTGTCGTACCTACTGGCTTATGAAAGCCTTTTTTAAAAACGACCATTTTATTTGGTCGTGTAATAGTGTCAGCTATATTTGTCAGCTAAGTTTGTCAGCTAACTTCACACCGGTCCAATTATACACAAAAAAAGATCATAAAAATCGATGAAGCTGTTTCGAAGGAGTTTGATAACATATACTGTGACAAGAGATTTTTATATATTTGATTATGACGGATATTATAACAAATAATTATGAAACAAAACTTCAAAAAAATTAGGTGAGGTGCTCCGCTCTTCTTCCACTATCCTAATACAAGAAACTTATTATTCTGACGTTTTCTTTCTTTTTCCCTTTCGTTAGAACGGTCAAATACAAACAATCTTTTGACATTATTAATTAATAAATTTAAAATAAATTAAATTATAAATTTTACATTATTATTTCCTACAGAATCCCTGATCTCGGCCTACTCCTCGGTGTATACAAGTATCTATTTAGGCGCGTGTTTTATGTATGACGTCTGTCCTTCAGAACTAATACATCGACAATCCTAAACAAGTTGCTATGACAAAACTAAATTAACCGACATTGCAAGAAGGGTCGCTATTCTGGATATAACAGTGGATATAAACGGGCCGAAGGCATGAAGATGACGTTGAAACAATCGTGATATAGTAAATTTCCCTGACTTACGTCGATACGAAGTCGTTCGACCGAAAGTGCGACGATAACGGACAACCAATAACACAACAAAACCAAACGGCCCTCATGGGAAACGTTATCCGAATGATACAAAATAACAAATCGTTTTTATATCGAGAGTTTCTGGAAGTCTATTAAGACGAGTCTTTATATTTTTTTCATTCCGTATTTCGAAAAACATTTCATCATAATCCAGAATTCACTCTATTACTAAGCCTACGCCGTTTATCCGTCTAAGCCCTCTATCTCGTTTATTGCAATAACAAGGCAATTAAAACCGTAATAAGTAGCCTATTACTCAATAAATGATAAACATAAAAAGCAATAAAATAAGGGGGTCCCTTACATGAAACGTTTTTTTTGTTTTTGCTCTATTCTGAAAACAGTAATACATACAAATGTCAAAATTGGTGGTATTATAGTGTACTCGCTATAGTATAAAAACCGGTCAACAAGGTCACGCAACGAGCTATCACCATATACCATAGTAAAAATAGTTCTTACTATGGTATATGGTGTATGGAGTCTGAGTTATTCACATACCTCAACGCTTGAAATTACCTATGGGCGGTGGGCACGCGAGGTGATTAAGCCCATGCTCTGTCTCTGAGAGAAGGACTGTGCTCTACAGTGGGACGTATACAGGCTGCATTGTAATCAATGCGGTTACTCCAGGGCGCCCGGGACTCAACCAAGCATACCCGGGGCAGACCGCTAGTGTGCAATGAGCGTGCCATTATTATCCCGGAGCAGTCGAGGTGCAAAAACGAGATGCCGTAATAACAATAAGTAATGCGTTGCATGTACCAATGACTTTGTTTTCTCAGTAACGTACATTTGTGAAGAGTAGCCACACCACTCGCTAACAGTGAAGGAAAACATAGAGAGGAAACCTGAGTGTCAAATCAAATCAAATCAAAATATTTATTGCACCATAATGTAAAACAAGGTCTTAAATAACACTGAGTGTATAGCACCGATTATGGACCCTGTCGGGCGCGGCAATGTACCTTAAAACTAACATGCTCACCTATTATTACACCGAGGTGTTCAAAAACCTCAGCGCTTGAAATCGCCAATCAGCGGTGGGCACGCGTGGTAATTATGCCCATACTCTCTCTCAGTCTCTCTGAGAGAAGGCCTGTGCCTTACATAATAAAGATGCGTTGCCAGCCGGGCTCAGACAGGGCCACATTTCATAGAACTACAATTCATGGTTTACTATGACAATTCGATGTATATTGCATAGCCGATTAATCCACAGATTTAACTCAAACTCAAAATTGTATTCACTATAAAAACAAAATGTTTAGTCAATCGATCAATCAATCAATCGAATGTATAGTCAGTCGATCAAAGCTGTTAGTTTCAGAATGAATCGTTTATGAGCAGAGTACGCTAACAAAGTAACTCCACATTTATTCCTTTAAAAACACATAAGTAGCCTATACACATCCCACTGTAAGGCACAGGTCTTCTCTCAGGGAGAGAGAATGGGCTTAATCACCACACGTGCCCACCGCGGATTGGCGATTTCAAGCGCTGAGGTATGTGAATAGCTCAGACACTCAGGTTTCCTCTCTATGTTTTCCTTCACTATTAGCGAGTGGTAAATTACCAGGAGACGGGCAGCAGCGTCTTCCTGAGATTCCAACCGCATAATGCGATCGCCAACCCGCCTGCCAAGCGTAGCGATTATGGCAAAACCCTTCATGGTTAAAAACCATGATGGAGGCCTATGTCCTGCAGTGGGCGTCAAATGGCTGACGATGATGATGATGATGAGTAATGAACGTTAGAAATGCGTAGCTCTTTGTTAGCCCAATGACGTCATGTCATATCTTGAGATACGGATTTTGATACTGACAAGTGACCATCTCGCTACTTTCGATAATGCCGCATTTTTCACAATAAGGGCCCTGGACGCGCCGGCGCCGTCCCGCGTGATTGACGTCGTCGAATTTTACCTACCTATCAGGATAGTTACCATGGTCAGGATAATGCGCCTGTGTAACATTAATAAGTCTACCGGACCATTTTGCAAAACCATCTGACAGAAAGGGTGAACTAAAGATCAATTAAGATGTTCGGTGTACAACAGAAGTCTAAAAATGGCTTACCTACCTACATTGAATTTTAAGTGCTTAAAATTAAATGCTACCTACCATTTTTTTCTGTAGCCTATATACTTTCAACAGTAGTATAGGCGTTCGTTTATGCTAATGTTAATTAATTGGTTTTTAATAGTGCAATGTTCTACTTGGACTTACCTAAATCAGTTGGTAAAGTCGACCGTCACATTTACATTTACCTCCAGGCAGTCTACGTTACTGGTGACTTAGCAACCAATTAATTATTCTTTATTCGCCTTTTGCCTAAGATATTGGAATACCGTCAAACAATTGTAAACAAACCAGTATTTTGTAAGTCTTAAATAAATAACGATAATAATAATTATTATTATTATTGCACTCGAAACATTTGACAGGACATTACACAAGAAATAACATGTACAAAGGCCAGCTTATCTCTGTTAGATATTTCTTCCAGCTAACCTTGGAGAGTCGAAGAAGCAGTAAAAAACGGGTCTATAGACGAAACTATACAACACCTACGTTCGACCAATATTAGAATATGCATTTCAAATATGGAACCCCTCCTTCAAGACAGACATTAACAGACAAAGAGATAAGCCAAGAGGGCGCTCGCTGAAATTAGCCAAACAACCATGGACAAGCAATTCCAGAAAACACTGCTTGCCGTACCGTGTAGTGAATATGTGGAATAAACTACCAGAGATAGTAGGTAACTAGTGCTCCTTCAGTGAACTCATTTAAAAACAGACTTGATAAACATTTTACAAGTGCACGGAAGTAATATACTTACACGCATCAGCTTAAAGCTGCTTGTGTATTAATGAATAATAATAACAGGCAAATATATAGATAGATAGATAGAGAACACATTATTGTACATGCAGCTCAAAGTTATGAGAGGAAATAACTTTTCTTTCTAAACACTAAAGTGTAAAGGTCGACTGTACAATCGATAGCTCGTCTTTACGTACTCTACTCAGCTACGTTACGTGCGCCTTTGCAGCCAAAATGTGAAGGTTAAATCTCCTGTTAACTATACCTTGGTATACTTGAGTTGAGTTGTAGTACCTACATATTATAACTGCATTCTTAATTATGTAGCTCTTAATACATAATATTAAGAGCTACATAATTAAGAATGCAGTTAGAATATGTAACTAACCCTACGAAGTTCCCGGACCCGACGAAGAAATAACCCGGATCTAGGTAAATGATAATGAGTTAAAATTTAACATACCTACTCGTAAGAAGACGCATTGGACGAATCAATTTGGAATGTGATGTTAGATTGAAGGCTGATTAGAACGGGGGAATTCTGATACTTTACCGACGAAAAATGTATTATACTAGTATTGTATTAAGTTTATAGGTTCTAGCAGAATCGGGGTGAAAATTTGAGGTGGAAAAACAAGGGGAACTGCATATACACCATCGTAGTTAGGTGTGCTACTAGAACACTTTCATAGGGGAGTACGTCTAACTTTTGAACAATTGCAAACTAATAATAATAATAAAAATTTCAAGATAAAATGTATATCCTAAGACCACCGCAGGGAAACATCCTCTCACATTTTATAATTATGTACATTTGAAAAATCATATTAGTACATATTATGATTTTAAATTAGGTACTACAAAATTTTTAAATCCATAGTCTTTTCAAATTATACAATGTTTTTAATTATTGTAATAGGTCAAGGATTGAGTACCTAGTCAGCGCTATTGGGCAATCTGCCGGCAAACCGGCTGGCATTTTAAAGCGAGGTTAGTGTCTAAAACACACATAGTCAATTTATGTGCCTACTGTGGGTCCTCAAATATTATGCATCACGATGACTGAGAAGTGCAATTTTGCAATTTGAAATTTTCGCATAGTATGAACAACCAACAACGGCTTTTGTTATCAGAAAAGAAAAAAAATCACCTATGTATCTAATAGGTAGATAGTCTTTTTTAATTTTTTGGTGCAGAATTAAAGAAAAAGCGCTTAGAGAATTGTCTCTGGCCAGCAAAAGAAACAAAAAACAAAATCAGAATGCGAAGATTAGAAACAGCAGCGGAGAAGCTGAAGATTTGGAGATTCGAATTTGGAACATTTTATTTTTCTTTGCGCGCTGACGTTGACGTTTCAACAAAAAGTTACCAGTTTTAATGATGTCGTTTTCAAACAAGGTTGCACTGTATTTTGTTAAACTTTTTGGATGAAAATTAAACAAAGCTTGTAGCCGTTCTATAATTAAAAATTTTGATATTTAAATTATGTAATTATTTAAACACGATTATTTTAAATATAATAAAACTTAATTGATTATACCCCAATGTCAAACAAAACTTGTAACTGGCTTTATTATAAAAAAAATAGTAAAAACTTACTGTAACGTACCGGAAAAATCCACAAAAAAAATAAAACAAAAATCACACGTCACTGAAAATCTAGCACATTTGAAACTTTTTCCTCTTAACACTGGCCGCTTTTCCGTTCGCGCCAAAAAATACAACCGAACATCAATACAAATTAAAGTGGTGGCAACGCTGCAGTCGCGTGGTGGGCTGGTGGCAGATAAATGACCATAGTGCGCGGCTTCTCCCGCCGATATCACACCTGTGGAGCCTGCGGACGCATCTTGCTTGCTACTTACGCGAATGTGCTTACCTCTAAGTACATATCGACCTTGCTACGTGAGAGGCAAAAGGACGCGGTTTTCGGTCGCCCAGAAACAAGAAATAGGTAGATGAGGCGATGTGTTAATTGTTTGCGTGAAGGCTTTTATTGTTTAGATTCGATAGGTTAAGCGGCATCAAAGATACATAAAAGAAAATAAGTGCCTAGATAATAATAATACTTCTAAATAACATATTATTATCATTGAGAAATAGTTATTATCAGTACACCCACTTATATCAGTGCTTAAACCAGCTCGCTTAGCAGGATCTCTATAAAATTTAAGAAAGCTATACAACATAGGTGAGGGAGAGATGGCTTTTGGAGGAAAGTCCTAGTCGGCAGCGGTGGGCTGATGATGATGAAGCAACACGGGTTTTATAATAAAACATAATAAAAATAAATAATGCCGCATACAAACCCAAAAATCATTTCTTCGGCATGGATATTAATTTATTATTATGATTTAAACAATTTCAAAATTCTCAATGTTTGTTTATAGATTGCATAATAACCTACAATAGGTCACAGTGTTGGGCACAGCTTTCTTTCAGAGAGAGTGAATGAGTTTAATCACCACGTGTGCCCACCGCGGATTGGCAATTTCAAGCGCAACTATTGAGCGCGAGCTGCAGGTCGGACCCAAACTCAACAATGTTAATCAAGGTTGGTCCCGCCTGCTTAGTAGTTAATGCTTAGCAGTCGGGTTGTTGGTTAATTTTTGTTCCCTTTTTTTATTTTTGTCTTTTTAGTGATTTTTTTTTTGTTGGATTTATATTGATTTCAAATAGCATATACACTTGCGCAAACACGACGAATCGATTAACATATTATTTGTCAAAATCCTACCGTTAGTTAATGAGTTATAAGGGAACACAGAATCGGACCTACTTACATTCATGCATACAAGCCAAACACATTACCTTTATTTTGGGCTGTATTGTATAAATAAATAAACAAATTGAAAATTTTTAACTTTAACTTATTAACCCAGACTTACAGGCTTGATTTACATAGGCTTAATAAAGTACTGAATTAATGGTTTTCAAGTTTTGTGTCATTTAATAACCCACCGTATAGAGTATGTAGCTAAATTTCCTTTCTCTGTCTGGTTTTTGTTTATAAATAAAAAAACGTACAACATCGCTCTCTTCCCCTTAACACAGCAAGTGAAGACTCGGATTTAATCTTCTTTATCTTTATCATAAATGTCTTTATCTTTTTTTTTGTCTGTGCTTGCTTAAGAGAACTCCATATTATTATGAAAAAGTGATATCGTAAGCGCAGACAAACATGCCTGCCTGCCATGCAAGACTGACAGATCATAAAAGGACCTTGACATCCAGGATTCTTTCTTTATAAGAAAGTGGTGGTAACATCAGCTTTTACAGGTGAGTACAAAACAAAGGCATAAAATAATGTTATCTCTAGTAAATAAACCGCACATCAACGTACCAACGTTTTCTATGAGTTATTTTCCGATACTAACAAAAATATAGGCGTTAAATAGGAAAATTTACAAAATAAGAAAATTGTTTTTGTTGCTACTATCATCATCATCAGCCTACGCTTGTCTACTGCTGGACATCCTCTCCTATTGCATGCCACTGAGCACGGTCATCGGCTGCTCTCATCCAGCTCTTGCCGAGTCTGAGGACGTCCTACACTACGTTTACCGATCCGCGGTCTCCACTCAAGAACTCGTCTACCCCATCGGTTATCAGTTCTTCGGACGATATGGCCGGCCTACTGCCACTTCAGCATGCTAATTCAGTGGGCTATGTCGGTGACTTTGGTTCTATGTCGGATCACCTCGTTTCGAATTCGATCTTTCAGAGAAACCCCGAGCATAGCCCTTTCCGTAGCACGCTGAGCGACTTTAAATTTGTGGACCAGCCCCACCGTGAGTATCCACGTTTCGGCGCCGTATGTCATGACGGGTAGGACGCACTGATTGATAACTTTCGTCTTGAGACTCTTGACTCTTGTGACAACACAATTTGTTGCTACTATAGTGACTTGAAAATTGTTATCGATAACTGTGTAACCGTGCCTGCGTGCGTGTGTGTACGTGTGTGTGTGTGTGTGTGCGTGTGTGTGTGTGTGTGTGTGTGTGTGTGTGTGTGTGTGTGTGTGTGTGTGTGTGTGTGTGTGCGTTTGTGTGTGCGTGCGCGTGTGCGTGTGCATGTGTGTGCGCGTGTGCGTGTGCATGTGTGTGTGCGTGTGCGTGTGCGTGTGCGTTCGCGCGTTCGTGCGTGCGCGCGTGCGTGCGTGCGCGCGTGCATGCGTGCGCGCGTGCATGCGTGTGTGTGTGTGTGTGTGTGTGTGTGTGTGTGTATGTGTGTGTGTGTGTGTGAAAGTTTGGATTGATGGTGAAAACATCGTAAGGAAACCCGCGGGTTTGGTTGGTTCTGCACGTATCGACTTTTCTTTCCTGTGGGCTAAGCCGACAAAGCTGTCAGGATAGTGTAGGAGCTGGGCAAGCCCACTCCATCTAAAAAGGAGTGTCCCAGGCACTGCAGCGCCCAAGAGGTCCCTTCACCCATCTAGTGTGAGTGAAGGCACCACTGGACGCTGCGTAAATCATCTCATTACGTAGGTGCAAAGGTCAAAAGTTGGATGGATGGATGTTTTGTTACTCAATCACGGCAGAACGGGTGAACCGGTCTTTGTGAAATTTAGCACAGGAATAGACCAGAGTCTGAATAGCACATAGAAAAAATACACATCTCCACGTGAGCGAAGTTGCCGGCAGCAGCTAGTTTATTACACGATTACATTCCTATTTAATAAACAGGGCAGGAGGAACATTTATCGACATCAAAATTTTGTGAAATAATCTCTGACATATACATATTATTATGGTTGTCTGGAAGAAATTACTTTTTGTAATAAGGCCGCCAATTGTACTGTACTGTATTATTGAAGTCTCAAATGTAATTCCTGGTGTACATGCAATAAAGATTACTCTATCTATCTATTATTATAATTATTACTCATGAAACTATGGATCTTGGTCTGAAATAAATAATTTCATTCATTCATTCATTTAATTTTTTATAAGCTCAACCTTTCAAGACTTCCAACATAAATTATCCTAAAAAGATGTGAAAATTAAGCGAAAGCTATTTTTTACGTCTCAATTTTTTTAACAGGACATAATAGATTACCTACCATCTTATTCAACTACCCAGTGATTAAGTAAGTAATACTTTATTGCTGCGCTAAATATCTGCTTTCTAATTAACGTCAGGCTTGACGGAGAAGGTCAGTTTATCTCCGGGATAAACGCCTGGACATTATTTTATAGGGTTTTCTGTAGAGTAAGGTAATCAAATATACCAACACTATACGCTCCTGCTCAGTCTTTGCACAAGTACAGGCCACCTATATACCGCAGAGCACAGTCTTCTTGCAGCCTATATACATACCTCTGTAGGGCACAGGCCTTCTCTCAGAGAGAGAAAGAGAGAGAATGGGCTTTATCACCACGCGTGGCCACACCTAAAACCCAAGGGACGACCTAACATCTTAGCCAGCGGCCAGACAGAAGGGACGTGGGACGGAGGTCGGAAAAGACTCGATGCGTTGTATAGAAACCACGCCCTGACCCCGTCTCTTCTGTGTGGGCTTCGTTCCGTCCCTTTAGCACATTTTTGAATTGGATTAACGCCGCGTCTTTTCCGCTCCCCCGCCCTTCGTCCCTTCTGTCCGCCCGGGGCCTTGTCCTTGGTTTATCATCATCAAAATCCATTTTTGATACTCCTTATCACGATACAGGGCTCGCAAAGTGGACCAAGTACCACAGTAGTCAATTTTGTGCCCTTAAGTCAAGTTATTAAGTTCATCCCTATTTGTTTGAATCCGTACTTTCTCAGTGAGAAGAGGCGTAGCCCAAGAGTGGAACGTGCATATGATAGACATAAAAAATGTTTCAAAACTGAGCGCTTTTGCTGGAAGTGTCGCCAGGGGCCAGGGACAATTCGATGTATGTTCAAAAAGTCTATTAGCCCAGATTAAAAAGCAGGCACACTCAGCCACGCAATGTACATCGAATTGTCATAATAAACTATGAATTGTAGTTTTATGAAACGCGGACTAGGTGGTTTTAGGACCTCTTTCTCGTTTCACCCGGGCACCATTTCAGAATTTTTTTGAATGGGTGGTACTGGGATCTCCTCATTGTATTCCCAGTCCAACTTTTCTTTATTAAGTATATCAACAGCGAAAACAAATAATTTGATCACAATAATAAAGAAACAGTTCACAAGTTATTCAGTTATTTATTTATTCAGTTATTTAGGAGTTTATCTTTTTTTCTTTTTTGACCGGTTTTTGTACCCCCCAGACTTCTGCGTTGGTGATGATTCTTGGCCAGAAGTCTTCAGTATTTGCGGCAGACGTTTGTTAACGAACATTTGGTTTAAGCTTGATAGGACTTTGCCGATGGTAGCCCAGTGGGTTGAACAATAGACTCGGAAGCGGGAAACCCAGGTTCGATTCCCAGTGCGGGCATGCACCTATGACTTTGTTTATTTTCAAAGTTACATACATCTGCTAATTTGTAGTAGCAATACCACTCGCTTATAGTGAAGGAAAACACTGTGAGGAAACCCGCGGCTTGGTTGTCTGCGCACGTATTGACTTGTCTTTCCTGTGGGCTAGGCCGACTAACCTGCAGGATGGTATAGGTGCTGGGCAAGCCTTCTCTTTCTAAAAACAATGCCCCAGGCACTGCAGCGTCCGAGTGGTCCATTCACCCTTCTAATGTGCGTGAAGGTGCCACTTGACGCTGTATAAATCATCTCAATACGTAAACATCATTTACCTACTGTACAGTTGACAGCAAGTAAACTTTTCACACCCGTAGACTCTACTCGTTTACGTTACGGGCGACTTGGCGACTAAAATCTGAACGCCGATCTGCTTTCAACTCTACAAACTCGTGTTGGTAAAGTCATAAACATAAACGTAAAAAATAATCGCAAATGAAGCACGACGCTATTAACACTCGGCTTTATCTTTATTCCCTCGTTTATTTATTTGCCGACATGTTCGAGTGCACTTCACACTAATCTGATAGCCGTTAAATTATGAGGCGACGCAGCTCAAATGTGAGGTGGAAATGTGGAACGCCTTCTTAGCATAAATTCTTTTGCGACTAGCGAAGGTTGGCAGTCAGCTCCGCATATTTATCTCTGTCTCTCGCAAGGCGGAACAGCTCGGCAGCACCTGCAATTCTAGTCCACTCCCGTAGGTGTCTCAACCATGATTTCTTTTACCGGCCTACGCATCTCTTGCCAGCGTCTTTTCCCGTTATTATGAGTTGTAGCAGACCGTATCTTGGGTGTCTGAACACATGTCCCACGTATGCAATCTTTCTCCTTCGGATGGTATTCGAAAGCTTAGCACACACTGGACCACTGTAACATTATTATCACTCGTCTTCAATCGGTAGTAGTAGAATGGCTAGATCTGTTTATACCATTCGTGATGTTGTGATCATCATCATTATCATCAACATCATCAGCCATTTGACGCCCACTGCAGGATATAGGCGTCCCTCATGGTTTTCCCTACAGGGAAGGGTTTTACGATAATCACCAAGCTTGGCAGGCGGGTTGACGATCGCAGTATGCAGTTGGAATCTCAGGAAGACGCTGCTGCCCGTCTTCTGGTAATTTATTTCCTTAGTCGCCTTCTACGACATCCACGGAACAAAATGGAGTGACGCTATTCTTAATCCGGCACCACACGGATGTTGTGATCGAATTCCGGCATTTACTTACCAATAGCTTTGTTTCTTAAGATTTGTATGCTTTGTAGTAGCGATATTACTCGCTATAGCCGTAGGATAACATTGTGTCAAAAACACACTAATAGGTATCACTAATCCGCGGTGGGCAGGCTTGGCAATTAAAGCGCGGTATACACGATCCATCTTGCCGTACGTCCTGCCAAGGCCATGCACGATGCACGATGCAAAAGTACCATGAATATGCTTGACGTACGTCGATAATTATTATTATTTGTTTGCTGGACTTGACGGACCGATTTTTCATCCAGCGAGTACCCCCACCACCGCGAACATCTTGCAGATAGACAGTGAATAACGCGGACGTACGTCAGCGCGGTCCCGTATCGTGCGTGCTTGATCGTGTATAGACTTGTTGTACAGCAGATTTCATTCTGAGCTTGCGTCGCAAGGTGGCTGCACGTCTCAAAATGGACCAGACACTTACGAAATTTATCGAAAAAATTAATTTCATACATGTCTGTGGAATGTTTCAAGCCCAGACTATATGAACAAACAAAAAAGAATAAATGCTTTACAAGATCTGGTACCCATTTTAGGGGAAGCTGCAACGATTGATAGCGTTATTCAAATCATTCATTTTGTTATTCATTTGAGTATACTCTGCACGTTTATGATTTTTTTTTTTCATCCAGAACCTCTTCCTACTTTTTTCCTCTCTTCTGCCGCTGCTGACAATAACAGAAGAACTCCCATTTTTTGGCGTTTTGATAAAACAGGAGGCATTTTATTAAACACAAAACACCTCTCTTCGTTCGATACTGATCACGCACGACACGATTGATGCGTGCTGGATAGTCTGTATGCTACATCCAGCGGCGCGGCCTTGAGCTGACGTACAGCTGGGATGGACCGTGTATAACGCGCTTAACCCCGTACTTCATCTCTCTCTCTCTCTCTCTCTCTGAGAGTCGGCCTATGTCTTGGCAAGGGCCTTGTTTAATTTTGGTATCTGGAGTTAAGTACAACTGGACCAGTTAATATAAGAGATGGCATTATTTATCTTCTTCTACGACAAAACAATGGAACGTCGCATCAATTAACGTAGCTTCAATAAATCTTCCGATATTCGAATTTCAACACCAAGCAAAGGAAAATTCATGCAAAAAGGTTGCAATAAAATTGGAAAGGTTTTTCTTCGCCTGGAATAACCAGACAGGCAAACAGCGGTTGTCATTGGAAAACCCAATACATATTCTTTTATGTGATATAATTATAAGGTTGTTCGTTTCTCCAATGAAGGTAAATATACTAACCCATCACCACTCACCAATAATAAGGAAAATGCGTGGGAAAATTTGAAGAATCAGAAAAGATTGCGCTCGTAGGCTCTTTTCAAAATATCCACTGATCAATGCTCTTATTTTGAAGCTGCGACATTATCGGAAGGGTCGTCAACGGTGCGCTTGAGCCTGACAATTCACTCGAATCTAGCGACCAATACGGTTCTTTTTTTGAATAGTTTCCATAGTTGAGTAGTAATACCTAGCTATTAAAAAAAGAACCGTATTTGTCGCTAGATTCGAGCGTAAGCGCGACGTTGACGATCCTTCGGATAATGTCGCATTTTTCATAACAAGGGCCCAAACTTGACTTTCCGAACCCACAGACCAAAACACGGACATGCGTCATGTTATGTTTTGTGGGTGCCATAAAGGCACTTTGGTGGGTGGACTTTTTGTTATGACGCTAGTTGATTCATTATAAAACTAGCTGTTGCCCGCGACTTCGTTCGCGTGGTAATTTTGGTGTGTATTTTTTCGGGATAAAAAATAATCTATGCGCTAATCCAGGCTATAATCTATCTCTGTGCAAAATTTCATCCGGATCCGTTCAGCCGTTTTTGCGTGAATGAAATAGAAATAGAGACCTGTGCCTCCGCAAATATACTAGCAGTACTAAAATTAAAAAAAAAATAAATATCTAAATCTAAGTCTGTCTGAACGAAAAGCATCATCAAATACAATACAGTGGTAAAATTATATTACAGTTATCAGCACATCAACCTTTACAGGTGTGTACTTTGTAAGTTATAAGACTGCTTCTAGAATGTTCTGTATCAAGACTGACAACAGTAACTGTTGACGGTGACTCAGTGATACCCACAGGTAGCAAGAATACATATTCAGTCAGTACGCTTTAAGAAATAACCTATAAAATCGGGGGCAAGCGACAATTTTGTAATAAAAGTAAAACGCGTTTAAATGACCATTTTGCAAGAGAAAAAGTTGATCCTGTTTCCTACAATTTGTAACAGCGCTTTTCGACTATGTTATGCAATATTAGTCTGGCAATTGTAGTTTAATTAAGATTAACTGTAGCTCATAAAGATTATGGAGCCTTTTTTATCGAGTATTTAACTAACTGACGTTTTTGTCTGTTTTATTTTGTAATAGCTTTTGCCCGCGACTTCGTCCTCGTGGTCTTTGGTTGACCTATGAAATAGTTTCATCAATTTTATTAAAGTAAATTTGTACTTACTTTCAATACAATCCATTAACAAATAATTTGTTATCCTTAGAAACTTCTAACTTAGAAAAGAGGTGTCTCTTTTCACACACTAAATTTTTTATTTATTTCACGGTTTTCATTTTGAATACCCGTGAAATTTTTGTTTTATCAACTGTTCACCCCCTCACGGGTTAAATTTTGGAAAATCTGTTCTTATTTCTTGTTTGCATCATTAAAGGTCTCACAAAATTTCAGCTTTCGAAGTCCAACGATTTGAGCTGGACGTGAGTGTGTGAGTTGGAACCTGGCCTTTTTTACCTGTATTAGATTGCTAAAGAACGAAATTTTTATAATTGTTTTTACCTATTTCTTGTGTGTGTTTTTTAAGCAAATTATTTTGTACTGGTAAAGACCAGTTGAGGTGTGGATGGCGGACCTTTTTCCAAGTGTAAAAACGCCTTAATTGAAAGCTATTTTTAGTCATAATGTTAAACGATACGCAAAGAAACTAGGTTAACAAGCATTTTACTACCGTTGCTTTATCAGAATAAAGCCTTAAATTATACTTCTTTATGGCGTTTTGCAATGTAACTAGTCCTTTTATAATATTGAAATTTTCTTAAGTTTCTTTTTAAGACGGTTATACAAGCTTTACACACTCCCCAAAGTGTGCCAACGGTGCCTTAACACTAGAGATAGGTCGCGGAAAATATTATCTAAGAATGTTTCGCAAGACGAGACTCTAAATAACTAAAAACCGGCCAAGTGCGAGTCGGACACGAGCACAAAGGGTTCCGTACCATTATCTATACAACATTTCAATATTTCAAGCGTCTACCTGCCTGCCGCTATTTATATCGAGCAAAAAACGGCAAAAAAAATACGTCTGCTGTGTGGGACCCTTAAATATTTATTTTATTCTGTTTTTTAGTGTTTTTTTGTTATAGCAGCAACAGATACATCATCTATTTCCATTTCAACTGCCTAGCTATCACGGTTCATGAGATACAGCCTGGTGACAGACAGACAGACGGACAGTGAAGTCTTAGTAATAGGGTCCCGTTTGGCACCCTTCGGGCACGGAACCCTAAAAATTGTGTTTTCATTCGATGAGCAAGTTGCAAAAAATATACGTTGATCTCATTGAATATGCCATTACAAAAATCTTTACATGGTTTTAAATTAAAGGGGTCTTAAAAAGCAAAATTTAATTACCTTAATTCTCGACATTAAATATTACAGGTTTTAATACGGGTACAAGCCTACTCCATCTAACAAAACATGTCCCAGGCACTGCAGCGTCCGAGTGGTCCCTTCACCCATCTAGTGTGAGTGAAGGTTGCACTGGGCGCTGTACAAATCATCTCAGACAACGGCCAATTTTTTTTAGTACAGCTAAATATGCGGGTATTCGACCCGTTTTATCTATACCTACTAATAATAAATCTGTAAGGGTCGGTCATGGAGTAAGTTAGTTTGTTTTCAGAGATATTGTGTTTATAGGCTCAATAGGCTCAATATATGATACTGAAACTAATTTCACGATTTTTAGAATTTTTTTCTGTATGTGTGTATGTATGTATGTTCCTCCATAACTCTTAAACCAATTATCCGAATTTGATGAAATTTGGTATAAAAACATATAGACATCTGGGACACAGGATAGGCTTTTTAAATTCTAGCTCCAGTTATGATAAGACGTGGCCCCCATACAAATGCTTCGTAAAAATCGAAATGTACGCGAACGGAGTCGCGGGCACAGCTAGTATAAAAATATAACTATGTATGAGCATCATGAATCATTATTTTTTTATCACGATTAAAACATACATAATCGTGATAGAGATTTTTTTCCACAACTAATTCAATTCAATTCAATTCAAATATTTTTATTCATTGTAAAAACAGAATGTTTACTTAATGAACGTCAAAGTTGTTAGTTTCACAATTAATGGATTATGTGGAGAAGAAGCTAACAAAGAAACTCCACTAATACTTTTCATAATACCTATATCCTGTCGAAAAGTAATTCCGATCATGTGTCTAAAAACGTTCTGCGCAAATCGGGAACAAAATTGTGATGTCACAAGTTGCTAGTGACGCCTTGTGTATTGAAGTATTTATCAATTTGAGTTGTCTCGTAAATTAATGTTTTATGGGTGTACGTAATTAAATTGGAAATCTAAATCTTATTGTTTTATTATTAGAGTATATTAATTTTTGAGACCTGCGGAAATTCCAAAATATGTATATATATTTTGGTGGGGTTTGCTATGTCATTTATTTAATTATTTTATGCTTTATTTTACACAAAAAAAGAAACATTTAATTATCATAAACGAGTACATAATTAAGTCCTTTTGGCGTAAATACAATGTCACTCCAATCAAATTTTGACGCATCTTCTCCATTAATTCCGCTGTTACTCACTTTATAACACTGTTAGTATAAAAAAGGACTAGATAAATATTTAGTGACTCATTTATAATAAAAAAATTAACATTTTCAAACTAAAACTTTCGCAAACACCTACACATTATTACCGTATTTCCGGATTCACTTAGGTACTTGATGTTTTGTCGGAAGAGTCCGACCAGGTGTCGCTCTGATTCGCAGAGTTTAATTATAGTGAGAAGAGACAGAACTCGCGTCGGGTAAATCAAGTAAGTGAATCCGGAATTAAGCGAGCAATAAAAATAATATCAATCTCTCTCATACAATATGGACGGCATTATTGTAAAAGCGAGAAGCAAATAGTTTACCAGTCCCTTTCTTTAATTAAAATTATTACAATCAACGCGTTTGATGTCAGCGATGACTTTTATTTCTTTTCACCAAGTCTATTTCGAGCCGTGACCTTCACGGCAGATTTTTTTAATCAGCCGTGAAGGCACGGACATCGTGAAGGTCACGGCTCGATATCCTATCTTCCGGAGCCGATCTTCGCTATCTTTTGAAAAACAAAAGACAGCGAAGACCGGATATATTCACGGACCTTACCTACTGTTCGGTATTTCCTCGTGATATCATTGGAACGAAAAAAACTACAGGTACAAAGTTACTAATATGCCACGCTGAGGACAGCTCTTATTTTATTTTCCTTAAGTGCCAGAATCGAACAAGACTTTACGAACTCTTACTTTATAAACTCTTGACTGCATCGTCATTCGATTGCAATTTTGGCAGGATATTCTCATGTTAATGAAGATCATCTACGGTAAGCAATCATCGATTTAAAAAACATTTTTGGTAACTTGACGTAACCGTTACAGCACCTAGTGTCTGCCTTATTCCCGAAACATAGTCTCATTGCCATTACGTACCTACTTGTGCGGTCGCTGCAACCAGACACGGGGAACAGTCGACACAATACCATTTGGTTACAAATTTACCATAGTATCTATTACTATATTTCAACCAGAGTTCGCATTCGTTGTAAATTTTTGTTGTCTAGTTGCAAACATAACTAAATATTACACACATACATTTTGTAACTATGGAGTAAACTAAATATTAAATTAAACTAATTAAATATACCGCCCCGGGACACGCCTGATCCAAAAGTTCCCATGACGCTAGCAGCGTTCCCCCGCTGCACCGCCAGGGAAATCCTCTGCATCAGGTATGCCCCGGAACGATGGTCATACCCACGACTTCTCAAGGGCCGACCGATTTCCCTTACGAAAACTCTTCCCTCATCCCCCCCATACTCCCATCGTTTCCACAGCCAAACAAACAAACAGCAAACTAAACGCAAAGTGTGTATAGGTAATGTGTGGACACAGATTATTGTATATTATGTCGACACAGCGACACACACGGTTACTGAAACTAAGTTCGGTAACATTGTCGCTGAACTGTTACAACACCTTTAAACAAAAATCGACACGACTTGTTACGACCTAAAATGGCTATATGGGCGACATTGCGGGCGTTGTTCAGAGATCCCCACAAAAGCTCGTAAAGCGTTTGACATAAGTACATATTATAGATAGTACAGTATAAAAGGCTATTTGGCCTGGTAAAATATTGGCGGTCACCAGTAGACAATGTATGGTGTTGCTAAAGTCGTTAAAAACTTTGTTACTTTATGTTGTGATAATGACGTTTTTGAGTTGGTTCTGCTAAATGTTCGTTTTAAATGTGTAGGTATGTCATTAATTATTCTCATATGTTATGTTTAACGTAGGTACAGTCGGCAGCACGGTGAAGGTTACATGTCTGTAACCTACTCAGTTACGTTACAGGTGAACTGGCAAGATAATTAAATATCGCTACGGTGACGCTGACGAGCCAGTGTTTTTGCTACTACTACAAATGTCCGTAACTTCGAAAACAAAGTGCACGCCCAAATTGAACCCAGGACCCTCCGAATGTCAGTCAAGCGTTCTACCGATGCACTACGGCACCTATTATAAAAATATTGTTTACTGGTCACGGGCGCGATACAGACGAGGAGTTACAGTTCAAGCTGTTGATAGAATTGTAACTGCTGAGAGAAGTCTCCTCAGCGTGTGAACGAGCTGGTAATTACTACCTACACGTTTTAATTACATTCGGAATCCGTGACCCACGCGTATAGAGACGTGACAAGTACCAGACAGCAACTGCAGCATGGCAGCCGTTATATCCAGGCATCGAGCCCAGTAGCGGGCGATATTTCAAAGCTATCTTGCTCGAAGAGACGAGTAAGAGCGAGATGTCGTGACATTTTGTCGCATTCTCGCACCTGATATAGAGGTTGTATGTAGAGATAGGCCAGGGAGAAAGTTCTAGCATGACGAGCTTAAAAACATAGCATACACTCACGCCTGTATCCCGGAGGGATAGGCCGAGACCAGGGTCTGCCATTTGCCACGATCCTCACAGATCTCTTTCGCTTCATCAACATTAATTAGTCGTTGCATGCACGCACGCCGGTTTCGGGTACTTATTTTCTTGCCCTTTGCTATTAAATCCCCTATTTGGTCGAAGTATGACGAGCTTATACTTTGAAAAATTATATCTTCGTTCAATTAATGTCGCACGTCTATTCTGTGTAATCGACAAATATACTGAGTTAACTGTAACTTATTTCTATAAAGATAAGTAATTTACGAGTGACATCCTTTATTACTTGAATGCCAAATAAAGCCGCTTTTCCACGGTCTTAATGCACTCGGACAGCAACCTATTTTAATTACTGGGAAGCTATTATTTTGTCTCGTGTACACCGGTGAAGGTGAAGGAAAACATCGTGAGGAAACCTGAGTGTCTAAGCTTTTCATATAGCTCAGCGCTTGAAATCGCCAATCCGCGGTGGGCACGCGTGGTGATTAAGCCCATGCTCTCTCACTGAGAGAAGGCCTGTGCCCCACAGTGGGACGTATATAGGCTGCTTATATATTATATTATATAGTACCTACAACAATTTGCTGCATTCATGAGAGTGTGTAAGATCGCCGATGTCACGATACGAGTATCATCTTAATAGCTAAAATAAGTCACTAAAACCGTAAAAAACCCGGCTTTAACTTTAGGTAAAATAACCTACAATCTATTCGAGTATAACAGGTAATTGAAAATGGCCAATAGAATTAATTTAAGCATGGACTTACTCGGAAAAACGATCCGCTCTACATATTTTTAAGATCCGTAATCCAAGGCCTTATTCAAATGAAGTCAAGAATTAATTGACTGTCATGTTTTGTTGTATTAACTAGCTTGATTCTACTAAGGTCTTAGCCTTTACCCCTTCACTAAATCTATGAGTTTTAGTCGTCTCCTACACTAGTTTTTGTAGGAGGCTACTAGATGCAGTCTTACCTCCACTAGATTTGTGAGTTACCACTCCAACGCAGTATTCAGATGCTATGTACATAGCATATGTATAACTAGCCAATAAATATAGCAAGCACACTCCTTCTCCCAGAGATGAGAGTTTATGGGCAAAAATTAACTCAAGGTGACGTGCGGAGTACAAGCAAACGATAAAAAATAATGCACATCGAAAAATTCCATAATGTACTTTCGGCGCCGGACTCGATGGTAGCACAGTTAGTAGACAAGTTGCCTCGTAGACAAGGCGTATCAAGTCAAGAGTCAAGTGAAAAGTCAGAAAAAGAATTACATTATTTTGGGTAAACATGATGGGTATATATGATGTATATAACGGACCTAATTCCGAATATCATACCACGCGCTTACGGTGATTAAGGTAGAGAAAAGTCGTGATTAAATTTATATGAGCGAAAAACAAATTTCTGTGAAAAGGTCCGTCCTGCACATACATCCGAAATGGGGCTCTATTCTACAAATTTTAATATGGGAAAAACATAAGTGTCTTAAGAAAAATATTCCGCACGCTGTTCAGTGCACGTCTTTAAGGCTGGTTTCTCGGAGCGAACGAATTTGTATGGGACTTATTGCGCTACACGAGAGAATAGTTGAGGAAAAAGTAAGCATTTTTGAAGTTACATGAATACAAATCCTATTTATAGAATTTTGATGACCAACGTCACTAACATAATCAGTGATAATAATTTTGTTATGTATTTATTATGCAAAACTCGATACAGCTCAAATATCTAGTGATAATTTAGACCCATGTTTGCAATATTTTTGATGCTTTAAAGTTTAAAAAATTGCTAACTATTGTAATGTATTTTAAAACATAAGATTTAGTGGTAATGTCGAAGAACCCAGCCTTAAAAATTATAACTATATTTTTTCGCGATTTCGAAGTTTTCTCCGTAGTAAAAAATGGTTCGTAATAAAATGGCGCCCACGATACGGGGTCTCCTAGTGTGGGCGCCGCCAGAAAATGTAAACTTGGATTAAGTTACTGCAAATAAATATTTTTTTATCTTTTTTATCTTCGTATTAACGAATAGAACTTTCCGTTTACGCAAAGGTAAAGGAATTTACGTTGCTTAGGTAATATTACCTAAATTTTCCTACGCGCATTATTTTTATCCTTAGCCTGTACTGGGCACATCATTGCGGTACAAAATTTCCTTCCTCGGGACTCTTTTCTTGAAACACGTGTGCATAAGTTAATTATGAGCGCGTTTGCGCTTACGAGCGTAAAATATGACGCCGTGCATGGACTACGAAAGATAAACGGACCCCGCTTCTTACACAGCAGGTACAGTTTACAACACATGAACCTTTTTGTGTGGATGAATAGTAGACAGCTAATCCAGACTATTCTTCGAGAAGTACAATATTTTTTTGTTACTCTTTGTTAGCACCCTCTGCCCCGCCGAACCCAGAACCGCTGCCGGAGTTCGGAAAAGTGGGGTTGCCGGGGACTGAGGGTCGTCTTGAGTCAAGCGTCTTTCATGAGTAAAGCTTTTAGCCATATAACACCACGCTAGGCAGTGCGTCTTGGTGAGGCTTCGATAAAGCACTCTCAATAGGACAAGCTATCATCGGTGCCCCACAAACAAACCAAGTCAGGTAAGCTAACTCACGTTGTATGACCGAGAGGGTACAACCGTCTGTCCATTCCTCAGAGCATATTGTGATATCTGTGGTCCATTCAGATAATAAATTCAACAGCATTGCAGTGTTTTAAAATGAAGCTAGAGTGGCTTGTCAAGATTATGCCTGGCTTTAATTCTCCTTATATGATTGTTTATTGTATACAAGTACTTATGTAAGTACCTGTGTGACATCGACCCTAGCTTTTGACATTATTTTGTAATATTCTTTTTGTAATTTTTAGGGTTCCGAAGTCAACGAAGAACCCTTATAGTTTCGCCATGTCCGTCCGTGTGTCTGTCCGTCTGTCTGTCCGCGGCTTAGCAGAGAATGATAAGTACTAGGGAGCAGATTGCTGAGCGGATTGCAGAGCTGAGAGCTGAGAGCTTATCCTGTATTTCCATGTTTTGTGATGTTCTTGCCTGGTTACACAGGTTAGCATTTAGAGTTTGGAACCGCGTCAAGTTGTATTCTGTGGAAGTCAGTTAGAGTTAATTAATTAGTTAGTTTGTTAGTTACTTACCACAGATTAATTATCACAGTTGTTACCACAGTTTGCATTTGACGAGTGCCTTAGAGGAATCGTGTTTCTATAAATAAAGCCGTAGAACTAGAAATCATGCTGTTTTTAGTGGCAATCGATTCAAGTTCTAGGTTATTGACCCTAGATTCAAGGTTGCACTGGGCTTTATGATGTTCACTTTTGTGCAAAATCGTCTTATGTAAAAGAATACACGATATTTTTCCATCGGTGGGTATTTGACATCTAATTGGGTATTTGACAAAATATCAAATGAGTTACTACTTTTAAAACGGAATTTTGTATGAAAGTACTGGCTTATGACGTCACATTTCAGAGCACTCTTTTTATGTTTTATCTATTTAAAAATTGTAATAACTAAAGAAGATACATTTTCCGAGATATATATTTTTTTTTTGTTTTAATGGAGCATATTTTATGAAGTAATTTATTGTTGATCGTGTCAAATACCGTATTGGCACTGAGCCGTTCCTAACAGAATAACTAAATAAAATCAATATACTATAGAGCGAATGTGTGGCCGGTAAGCACGTCCCAGGTGGATATACTTCGACCAAATAGGGGATGTACTGGCAAAGCAAATTAATTGACAGGCAAATTAAAGAGTAACCGAAGCCGGCGTGAGTGCATGCAACGACTAATGAATGTTGAGGAAGCGAAGGTGATCTGTCAGGATCGTGGCAAGTGGCAGTCCGTGGTTTCTGCCTACCCTTCTGGGATTCAGGCCTGAGATCATGTATGTATGTATACAATCAATCGGTCACACCACTCACACGTTTGTCACACACAATGATATGTTTATGTTTGGTGATTCGCGTCAGCAAGCGATGTGCGTAAAGCAAAAATCTGCGTGACCTACTAAAGCCGGATCTCCTGCTAAGTCTTACGGCCTTATTTATAAAAACACGATTCCTTTAAAACACCCCTCAGAGGCAGTCTAATAATCTGTGGTTACGTCTTTACCTTTGCCGCAGACTATTTAAACTGACTCTGAGGAGTGTTTTATGGAATAGTGTTTTTTATAAATAAGACCGATGTAGTTTACCAGCTGACTGGGAAAAAAGTGTTTTGCCATACTTTGCCTTATATTCTTTTTGTTGCACTAATCCGTGCTGAGGACAATTTTAACAAACCTATTTATTTAGAGGCAAAAAATTACTACTTCAGCCAGATGTCGCTGCCTGTACGTAATACAGAGAAGTTTGTAGAGGTTCGAAATTTCGCCGATGCCTGCACTTGCCCATTAGCTCAGCTGGAAGAGCCCTGGCACGGTTAGCCAGAGGTCGCGAGTTCAAGTCCCGGCGTGGGTGGAATTTTTAGCCTCTAAATAGGTTTTTAATACTTTGCTTACTTATACTTTATTGAACACATAAAAAGACATAAATAAACCACAACATTTAAAAAAAAAAGTGTATATGGCGAGCCTATATATGGCCATATTAATTAACCTACGCTCTATTCTCGGGCCTACCAAATACACACAAAAAAAAATCATAAAAGTCGGTGAAGCCGTTGCAGGAGTTTGATAACACACACACGATTTCGACACAAGATTTTTTTATGTTAGATTATGTTAATTTCATGTAATTATATATACCGGATTAGTCGACTATGCAATGTACATCGAATTGTCATAGTAAACAATGAATTGTAGTTTTATAAAATGGGGCCCTGCAAAGCAAGGTTCTTTGAGATATTGCTTGTATTAACAAGGAATTTTTTTACGCATGGATTATACAAAAATAATAATCTAATAAAATGAAATTGTTTTATAACCCTACTATCTTTTGCCCGCGACTTCGTCCGCATGGAATGAGTAATTTCCGGGATGAAAAGTATCCTATATCATTTCCCTAAACTCAAACTATCTCGATTTCAAATTTCATCTAAATCCGTTCAGCCGTTATTGCGTGATTGAGTAACTTCTTCACAAACTTTCACATTTATAATATTAAGTAGGATTTTGTGTATCGTTTTTCAGCAGGAGACGCGCCAATCCGCAAGACTGAAAATCGAAGATGTTATTGAAGATGATACAACAAAATTCAACTTATAGCTTCACTACAGTCAGTGCTGGCAATGCCACAATTTTAAGTCAACAAAAAGATTTTCAATTGCCGCTAACAGTTGGTCAGATTACACACAAACGTAGATTGGTTTACAAATCGGCATGATTTGAATTTCGATTAGGAAATATAAACACTAGCAGAAAAAAAGGGCCAAGTGCGAGACGGACTCTCGCACCAAGGTGTTATACTACAGAGACTGGACTATAATTACACGAAGTTTGACACTTATAAAGTGTAGGTACTACTGCTTGATTTTCAGATTGAACAAAAAAATATATATAATAATATCAATTTTTACAAACCTATTTAGAGGCTAAAAATTTCACCCATGCCGTAACTTGAGCCCGCAACCTCTGAGCTAATGGGCAAGTGCAGGCATCGGCAAAATTTTGAACCTCTTTAGAAACTTCCCTGTATTACGTACGGGCAGCGATATCTGGCTGAAGTAATTTACATCACTTGCATGTAAATAACTTCAGCCAGATGTCGCTGCCTGTACGTAATACAGAGAAGTGTGTATATGATTTATTCATATTATATAAGTAGTAGCATGTTGTATATTGTAAATAGTGTATTCTAGGTACAAATTTATATTGTAAGTTTGTTACCTTTCCTACATGTAAGTTCAGTTTTTAGTTATTTTTGCGTAGAAGTGGCTGAAAATGAGCGCTGCCAAGACCACTGCGTTGACTTGGTTGCATAATGCTGAGCCTCGATCATTTGTCTTAATATGTCGATAGAGGCTTTCTATTTCTATTTCTTAAAAATATAAGGTTAACACACTTAATCTAATTGAATCTCAATATTCATATCACTAAGTAGTTGGTAGTGGGCGGGGCACATAGCTCGGAGAACTGATGGCCGTTGGGGCGAAAAGGTTCTGACCTGGCGACCGCAGACCGGACGACGCAGCGTGGGCAGGCCCCCCGCCAGATGGTCTGACGACCTGGTTACGGTGGCGGGGAGTCGCTGGATGTGGGCGGCACAACACCGTGAAGCTTTGAAAACCACGAAGGAGGCCTATGTCCTGCAGTGGGCGTCAAATGGCTGATGATGATTAAGTAGTTATTACCCAGTTGTCAAGAAGCAATAATGCATATTATATGCTATCAAACTGACTATGCCTCGGGATTCTCCACTAGACTGCCTGCAGCTTCATAATGTATGCGGGTGTCCGTCTTATGTACATAGAAGAAAATTGCGCAGAAGTTTATTACAATATCTCGGTACAGGAATAAATTTGTCTTGCTCTAAAATGCTTAGAGGTTCTTCTGCAGTTTTACGTTTTAGATTTACGTTCACTGAACATAGTCAAGAATTTTTTTTTTTAATTTATCTTTCATTTGCTGAACGGCGAACTAGATTTTTTATTGTAAAAAACAATCAAGAGTCACTTTTAGCGAGAGGACTGCCAATTGTGCACGGAAAAACTTAGTACATGTAGGGCTTTTAATGACTTTTTTTTTGGTGCGCAATAAAGAATTTATTCTATCGTAAATTCAACTTCCGTAAAGCCACCGAAGAATTGCTCTACGTAATTTAGGATAAGGTACCTAATTATAATCTGTGAAACATTGCTAAGGTGCCAATTTTTTTTCCTACTTTTTTAAAAGAATAAATGCGGATATTCTTTGTTAGCTTCTTCTTTACATACTCTATTAATTGTGAAAGTAACAACTTTGAAATTCATTGAGTAATAATTTTGTTTTTTTTATTTAATAAAATATTAGAATTTAATTGAATTAAATGACTGACGTACCTAAACCTATGCGATTTTTTTTTACTTAATTAGTGATATAATCAGTATATTTAATACCAATCATGTATAAGTACAAGTATAAGTATTAGATGAATCTAGATGACAAAAGCATTAAATAATAATAAAAAAGGTTTATATACGTATATATGTATAAGTATATTATCTTATTATAATGCCTTGAAATAACCAGTTCAATTAAATGCATGATTAAATTAACTTATTCTTCTTTTAAGTCCTTTGAGTTTTAAGTTCGGTATTCTTCTTTTAAGTTCTAAGAAAACAACTCAGAAATATCGAAAACAATATCAGAAATCCGTACTCCGTACCAAAAAGGTTACTAAAACTCCACTATCCGTCTGTCTGTCTATCTGTCACCACGCTGTATCTTATGAATCGTGATAGCAGCTAGACAGTTGAAATTTTAACAGATGATTTATTTCTGTTGCCGCTATAATAAAAAATAATAAGAATAGAATGAAATAGATATTTAATGGGGGCTCCCATACAACAAACGTGATTCTTTTGCCGTTTTTTGCTCGATATTATTAACGGCAACAGATAGACGCTTGAAATATTCAAATATTGTACAGATAATGGTACGGAACCCTTCGTGCGCAAGTCCAACTCGCACTTGGCTGGTTTTTTTTTCATATTTCAGAGTTGTTCTCATAATAAAAGTTGTTTGTTTTGATGAGTAAAATAACCTCAATAGATTTCACCGGGCGTTTCTGAGACACTCGGTATTGAGTATCGAGTAATATCGAGTACCTATCGAACAAAACAAAACAGGGTTTGGGCCTTTGGCTATCTATTATTAGATCGTTGGTTGAATCAAATCAGTAGCTCTGTCGTTTCTTCACGCAACTCTTATAGATTGAACCATCTTACACTCCTTGTTTTGTTCACTCTATTGCCAAGCAGGTACCTGCAGAGTTAGCGACAGTTCTAGCAGCCTCACAGGATAGCTCTTAGAAACCACGTCACAAGAGCTAAAGTCGGATCTAACTGAGTTTCTTGGCTATTCTCTACCCTCTTCTGATCGCCTTTACCAAAGCACACAAAGATAGTTTACTCGCAAAGCGGTGACCTAGAGTATCGTATTAATGTTCTGGCATGTAAACGTCCATTAACCATCGTATCGAATAGGTGATGATCTGCAATGCGTGATATGTGAGAGACACAAACTGGTTAGCTAATAATATAGTCTCTCAAAATTTTGCAGGATAAGAAGTCGAGCGCCTGCACAAATAGAATTAGCAAAATTACAGAGGCTTCATGAGAGAGCGCAGACTCGAATGTATGTGAATACTCGCCTAGCATAATAATGAGTTGAAACTAATCGCGTCCGTAGGTTTACCCTTGTTACACATGACTCATGACCCCCTGGCGGTATGCCAGTAGTGTTACCATTGACGTAGATAATGGGGAGCCGGGTGGGCAATAATAATATAATCTTTGAAAAACCGGTGGTCGAGCTGTGGGTAGATCAATTGCTGCTGCAAATTATCCAGACATAATATTATTCTGTCGCTAACTATAAAGTCATACTCTCCCTTCTATTAATTAATATAAATTTTTATATTCTTAGAAAACTGAATTTTATCAGCAATTTCATCCGTGTAGGTAGATAGAATTAGATTTATCCTTCAAGGATAATATTCCTTACATCAAGCCGCTAGTGAGCCTTGGAAAAGTAAAGACACCCTGCCTGTTGATAATATTATTGCTAGCAAATAGAGGCGCCGAAGCTTCTGATTTTATCTGTACATTTTGTGCCAGCAAACAATACGGAGGCATGACCTATCCTGACAAAGTTTGAACACCACAGACAGACTAAAACGGGCTCATTTCTACGTATAGGACATGGTATAATTTGGTCTCTGATCTAACAGACAGACTGAAAATTACTCCGAGGATATTTGAATAGGTACACATTACACAACCCTGTTTGATGCAAAGTTAAAGTAGGTGTATTTTGGTGTAAAGAGCTATAACTCCAATGAAATAGTTCCAAAACAGTGACAAGCCACTTCGTTTGATGAAAACAATAAATGGAACCAGAAAGCGAAAATTTATTATAACCTAAAGAATTTACATGCTGCTTGTTGAATGTCAATATAATCGTACAATGTAATATGAGCTGCTTTCGTGTTGTCATTCTTATATGTGCTGCCAACTATTGCTATTTTTTCATTACGAGAAGGTATTTTGTATTGGAAAATTTGGGAATAATTTGTACCGCCTCTCCGTCTATCAGAACAATGACCCGCGGACCCGTGGCGCGCACGCACCTCTCTGCCTGGCTACTAATAATTCTTACAGATTCGAGTTTGTCTCAATATATTTTTGAAAAGTGCCTTTATAAGCAGCCTATATACGTCCCACTGTGTTGAGCACAGGCCTTCTCTCAGCGAGAAAGTATGGGCTTAATCACCACGCGTGCCCACCGCGGATTGGCGATTTCAAGCGCTGAGGTACGTGAATAGCTCAGACACTCTGGTTTCCTCACAATGTGTTCCTTCACCATTAGCGAGTGGTATTGCTAGTCGAAGGAAACCTGAGTGTCTGAGGTGTTTAAGTACCTCAGCGCTTGAAATTGCCAATCCGCGTTAGGCACGCGTGGTGATTAAGCCCAAACTCTCTCTGAGAGAAGCCCTGTACCCTACCAGTGGGACGAATATAGACTGCGTTATAAATACCTAGATATTGTTAAAATAACTTCCTATAGACCTACTTCTGCAGTCAAGCTGGTCGGTCATTTTGGTTGCTAAGACAACTTTAACGTAAATGTTTAGATTGCACGTATGTAAAGGTACTTTACTTTATTCTTTATTGCGCACATAAAAATATATTAATAAAACACAAAATTTATAAAAAAAAATAGTGGCGAGCTTATTTCAGCAGAAATGTCTTCCAGCCAACCCAAGGTAATTATGCTGTCAACTGTACAAGGTGTGACAAAAGTCCCATATCTTCCGAAGCCCAATTTTTCGTATAATGGGGGTTTCAGGGGTTTCTAAAAACAACTTTTGAAATTTTTGAACTGAAATTTTCGTAAGTACTACTCATTCGTATTCGTAAGACATCGTAAGGAAACCTGAGTGTCTGAGGTCGTGACATACCGCAGCGCTGGGTACGCGTGGTAATTAAGCCTAAGCTGCAGTAGGACGTATGTAGGATATTAAAAAAGTACTATACATTTTCAATGGTGTCAACTTAAAAATAGCAAAACAATATGTCACCGGTTTCGTAATCAAGTTACCATCTACGGCACTAAGATCATGACATCCGTGGCCTAATTATGCGCACCAATTCGTTAGCAATTTCCATCATCTAACTGCGAAATTCCATACTAATTTGACAGTAAAGAGATTGGAATCGTTCAGGATTTGTTACGCGTAATACAGGAGCCGTGTGGCAACGGATTAAGAATAGCGCCACTCCATTTCCTTCCGTGGATGTCGTAGAAGGTGACTAAGGAAATACATTACCAGGACACGGGCAGCAGCGTCTTCCTGAGATTCCAACCGCATACTGCGATCGCCAACCCGCCTGCCAAGCGTGGCGATTATGGCAAACGCCTTCATGGTTAGGAAAACCATGAGGGAGGCCTATGTCCTGCAGTAGGCGTTAAATGGCTAATGACGATGATGAATATAGGAGCAGATATTGTTTCGCAATTTTGCACTTTTTCTACGTTAAAAGTTGTTCATAATTGTCGGTTAGATATGGGAATTTGGCTACTAGACTTGCACAAAATATATCAATCAACCCGCATCAAAATGTACGTTACGACTACAAAAGAGAATATCTCCTAGCATTTATGCAAAGCTTCAAAAACTTTATGCTCAAAGGCCGATTTATGCATGGAGGCTATCGATTTGCAATATTCAAATAAGCAGCCAGTCTAGACTTCGGAGTTTCGGACTGAGGAGAATAATGGACCGTGTGACGTCCCAGATGGGCGCTATTCAACTCCGAAATCTAGTATGATTTATGCAGTCTTATCCAACTGTTACCAGCGAGTTTTAGACGGAATGCTAGCCGCTTGGCTAACAGGGGCTAACGAAAAAAAAAACTCATTTTATAAACCTTTTTGCAAGAATTACTCAATAACAGTAAGTACTCGTAATAACAGTACCTAATAGCAACTTTTAGAACGCAACCATCTAGTGCCGAGAATTGAAGATTTAAATCGGTTTTATGACAATAACGGCCGTTTATTAAATAGCAAAATCTATCAAGCGAATCTAGCTTGGTTTTAATTTAAATACAATACGACAATGGAACTTTGCCAATATTCTAAGAATTCGAGATGTAATGGTTTACTTATTTATTACACATCGAAGTAGGTACTATCGTATCGTATTGGTCGGTATTGATCGTGCTTAGAATTACAAAAAACTAATCAAAAAGAAATTTTTGCCTTGGGAAAAGTTTCTATGAAGAGGCTCTTATTAAACTTTTATTCGTTTATTTTAATTCTTGATTTTTCAATCAAACCTTGATTTTTGTCCTCTTTGTAAAATAGGTAAACATAGTTTCAAATTTAAGCAAGTAAAGCGGAAAACGTGACATGCAGCTAGCACGCGTATACGAGTCGGCAGCCTTTTGCAGTTCGCTCATTATACATTTAGACTAGCTATAGCCCGCGATTTCGTCCGCGTGGATGAAGTTGTTAGTTGATAAATGTAGTTCTAAATAAGTTACGGATACTTATATAACAGAAAAAATGTGTTTTAATTTACATGGTACATCTTTATTTTGCCTAGCTTTTGTCAAGTTTTTACTTTTTTTAAACAACTGCCCCTACTGTAACATCGGAAAATACTGTAGCCCCACAACTACGTGTTTTGAAATCACTTTATATTTGGAATAATAATCTCTTCAATTATATTTAATGTAATATGTAAAGAGGTTGTACCTCTTTACTTACGTATTACATTACAAGTTCTTCCCTAAGGTGCTAACATGACCAGGCTTATTATAGGAGAGCTCAGTCTAGAGCAGGCAACGTTAATCTTGCCGTGCAAAAATCAGTTTTATAGGGGTTGATTTTTAAAAACTATGAAATTCGTGCTTTATATATTTAAAATAGGTAAAGTTTCATAGTTTCAAATTTAAGCAAGTAAAGCGAAAAACGTGACATATGCAGCTAGCACGCGTATACGAGTCGGCAGCCTTTTGCAGTTCGCTCATTATACATTTAGACTAGCTATAGCCCGCGATTTCGTCCGCGTGGATGAAGTTGTTAGTTGATAAATGTAGTTCTAAATAAGTTACGGATACTTATATAACAGAAAAAATGAACTTATATAACAGGAGAGCTCAGTCTAGAGCAGGCAACGTTAAACTTGCCGTGCAAAAATCAGTTTTATAGGGGTTGATTTTTAAAAACTATGAAATTCGTGCTTTATATATTTAGTTTAGTTTTAAGAAAATCCGGCGACAAAAATTTTACATCCCATAAAAATTTTGACATCCCTTTTCACCGTCTCTAGGGTAAAATTTTAAGAACAGCGATAAACTTATTTTATAAATTTTATTGAAGTACATTTGTATTAAGTGCGCGAAGATCTCGTGGCGCAGCAGTAGTGCATCTGCATACCATGCGAGAGGTCCCGGGTTTGAATCTCGGCCGGGGACAAAAAAAAACTCCAGGTCTCCAGGTTCACATGTTTGTGATGTCGTTGTTTCTGGTTCCCACGACACAGGGTATCCTAGTGTGGGGCCAGAAGCAATGTATGTGCCTGTATGTTAATGTTTATGTTTATATTGTGTTTAAGTTTCAAGAAAATCCAACCACGAAGATTTAACTTCCCATATAAATTTTGACATTCCTTTTCACCCTCTCCACGGGGAAAATTTTTAAAAACTGAGGAAGACGTGTTTTATTAATTTTATTGAACTACATGTTGTAAGTTTTGAGAAAATCTGACCACATATATTTTACTTCCCGTAAAAACTTTGGCACACCTTTTCACCCTCTTAGGGTTTGAATTATGAAAAACTGAGAAATACATATTTTATTAATTTTATTAAAGTACATTTATACCAAGTTTGAAGTTAATCCGACCACAAATAATTTACTTCACAAACAAACTTTAACACCACTTTTCATCCTCATAGGGGTTGAATTTCGGAAAACTGAGAAGCACATGTTTCATTAATTATATTAAAGTACGTTACTTCTTAGTTTCGTGAGAACCCGACCACAAAATTTTTACTCCCCCGTACAAACTTTGGCACCCCTTTTTACCCTTTTAGGGATAGACTTTTGAAAAACAGAAATTTGCATTTCATAAGTTAGATAGATGTACATTTGTACCAAGTTTTGTATAAATCTGACCATTACCAAATTTGGACACCCCCTTTCGCCCCTTTAAGGGTTGATTTTTTAAAATCCGTTCTTATCTCGTGTGTCCATTATTAAAGGACTGTGCAAAATTTCAGCTTTCTAAGTCTTACGGTTTGGGCTGGGCGTTGATTGGTGAGTGGGTCGGATGTTCGCCTTTTATATATTACTTAGATTAATTCACCCAAAAATGCTTTCAATTTCCGAAGCGCTCTGAAGTTTCAATTGCTATTTACTACGTTTACTAAGCCGCTATGTGAATAGATAGAGAACACTTTATTTTACATAAAAAAAGAAATCGCATAGACATTTCTTAACCTAAGAGTACAGACGGTGGGCCTTATCATTTATGTAATTGTTTTCTGGTGTGTACAATAAAGAATTTTCCTATCTCATCTTATTTCTGACTTATTGCATTTCATTGCGACGCGATTTGAACACAATAGCGTCGAGAGTTGCTGTCGACTGTACCCCAAGGTATCCAGAGCCCAGTCCCGTACGCCTAGCCGTGTAGGTAGACGATAATAGAGCAATTGCCCGGTCAACAGTGATTGGAACACAATGTCACGACTTCACGAGCTACGCCTGAGTTATCGGCAGACGTCACCTGTGTTTTACTCCCGAAATGGTGTGAATGTGGCTAAGAACTACATTCATCATCATCATCATCAGCTATTTGACGCCCACTGCAGGACATAGGCCTCCTTCGTGGATTTTATAACCATGAGGGGTTTTGCCATAATCGCCACGCTTGGCAGGCGGGTTGGCGATCGTAGTGTACTGTTGGAATCTCAGGAAGACGCTGCTGCCCGTGTCCCGGTAATTGATTTCCTTAGTAACCTTTTACGACATCCACGGAAGGAAATGGAGGAAATGGAACTACATTATTGTTTTTATTTCCGATACACAAAAGGATCAAATATTTACAGGTCTATCATGCGGTCTATATAGTTTTTTTACAGTCGTGAGCATGATGCTTTTTAGACAAATTCTGTGATGGCTCCCGACTACAATGAACGTCGATCTTATGGATCTTTCATTTTTTATTTTTTTTTTATGTAGCCTATATTAATAACTTTTACACAATAAAAACACTTGATCTGGATATCTGTCATCAGGATACCCTGATGACAGATTGATGTCCCACTGCAGGGCACAGGCATTCTCTTACAGAGAGACGCGTGCCCACCGCGGATTGGCAATTTCAAGCGCCGTGGTATGTGAACTTAGACACTCAAGTTTCCTCACGATGTTTTTCTTCACAGTTAGCGGGTGGTATTGCTACTAAAACTTCACAAATGTACGTAACTTACTAAACAAGGCCATTGGTACATGCTGAGATTCGAACCCCCGACCACGCGAATGTGAGGCTGGCGTTCTACCGCTGCGCTACTACCGCATTATCAATAATTTTATCTTAAGATGCAATTTTACTCGCCATACAATTCAATGGACAGATACGAAAATTGTAATATATATTATCTTCGTCGTGTGTGATGGTCCATTGAATTGTATAGCGAGCGATATTGTATCTTAAGATAGTATCTTCGCCGTGTGTGACGCCCTTAAGTGTGGTGTCAACGCTTGGAAAATGACGCGCCATTTAATTTTCATCCAGAAGTTGGTCTACCTATTCGCCGAAATTCATCCAAATTTGTTCAACTGTTTATTGTTAGTGTGTGAGAAACATCCAAACATACATACAAAGTTCCACATTAGTTAAGTGTATTTTTCTGCAGTGCGATAAGATCGTTTCGGTTCGGATGTGATCTCAAAGCACGAATACGAATATAGACTGAACGTGATGCTGATAAATAGGTAGGTAGGTAAGTACCTACCGCCTACATTGTTTTAATAAGGATATCTGCTATTTGTCTAGTGACTTATCGTCTCGTGACACGCTTAATACGTGTGGAAGAATCTAACTACCTTCCACACAACACAATCACTTGTCCTGGTCCCAAACTAAGACACCCCGTGCTGTGGTAACCAGGCAAGGACATTACTAAGATGGAAAAACACCCATACGCAATAACATACTCACCTAGCTTCTTTGGAAACATTTCCTGAGTCATAAGCAGCCTATACACGTCTCACTGTAGGGCACAAGCCTTCTCTCAGAGAGAGAACTTAATAACCACGCGCGCCCACCGCGGAGTGGCGATTTCAAGCGCTGAGGTATGCGAATAGCTCAGACACTCAGGTTTCCTCACCATGTTTTCCTTCACATTTGTCGAATGGCATTGCTACTACAATTTCAGAAAAATGTATGTACGTAACTTAGACAACAAAGTCATTCAAGTCATGGCTCCGCTGCCACCACATGTTTCCTCCTCAATTTTATTTTAAGTATGTTTATTTTAGAGACAAAAAGTTATTTAAATGGGAAGTTATACCGTATCCAATGTTAAATAAATAGACCTCCAACTCTGTCACAGTTTCAAATACATACATTTTTTAAGATTTAAAATATTTTTTTCATTAATATGTTTTATATGCAATACAGTATGATAAGATATACCTAAGTAGCCCTGATTTTCGAACTGGTGACGGCTTAGAGCATAATACCTACCTTCCTAGTATGAGCTGCCGAAATGATCACCGGGATGAATGGACTTTGAACGTTGCAATTTGGATGTCAATGTCATTAATCATTACTTTGTGTCACGCGACACAATGGCGAATTTCGGTACGATTTATCGTCATTGTCAATCATTCAGCTGAAATTCTCATACAGTGGACTTTGTTTGAAAAGTGGGGATGTATAACATCCTAAGTTCAGGCCTTAAAAATAACAATGTTTTCTATTGTTATTTTAAAGGTCAGGACTTAGAAGGATACGTGAGGATGGTTTTTCCGTGTTTCAAATTCTCTTTGCCTTCCGCATCTTACTATTATTGGCTTACAAATTTAATCTTTCCAAAAATCTTGAGAGTCATTCGTGCTGAATTGTGATAAGCTGATAACATAAGACAATGTAAGTCATACATTTTAGCATTGTTTGACAGATTATATTGTTGTTAGATAGCCGTGTTGTTAGATTTTTTCGATGGATTTATATATGTAGGTAGGTACTTGAAGATAAAAAGGTATTTGCTTCCAAACTGCAGCCGGCGCAGAGATTTACGAAAATGCAAATAAATCATTGTTGCTCTCTTTACAAATGAATATCAGTCTTATTTCATGATACTATAAACTATTTTTATATTTAATTACAATAAAATAATTCGAGATTTAACATATTCGAAAAAGACTGGTGCCGGTCGCAAGACTGAAAGGAAAAAATATGCTTGTAAATCTTTTGAATAGAACCTCTAGCCAGTTTAGGAAAAGTAAAAAAAATGACAGTCTGTTATTGGCCTATGTTTGGTCTATATTTGATGCTTACTTTATAAAGTTTTGTATAGTGGACTTTGTTGAAGTAATTAAATAAAATACCTACAGATGAGGAAATGTTCCCTTGTACTGGGTGAATATTATTAAACCACTCATCAACAAACACTGCTGCAGAACCCGAGGAATCATAGGTACAGAGTCTGTTGATCATTCAACGCCTTAGCGAGCGTAGGGTGTCGACAATTTTCAGATTTTCACTTTTACGAATGTTCAGACAGCTTCTTCAGAACCCGTTCCGCGGCCGGCCGTCTTCAAATGTAGGTTTTCAATATGTATGATTATTTGTGTATCTTAATAATAGGGGTTAAAGTATGAAATTGCCGTTTTATTGCAATAGGTTCTATAGGTGCAATATGTTTCAAATTTTTTAAAAAAAGAACATCATAGAAACCATTTGAAAAAAGTTTCATTCGAAAACCTCAAACCATGAAGATTCTATGTCAATTCAAAGAACCTATTGCAATGAAACGGCAATTTCATACTTTAACCCCTAATATTAACATTTTATTTATTTCATAACTTAGAATTGCAGTAAAGTATGTTTAGGTGCCACAGACCCTTAATGCTGATCGATTTAACCTCTTGGGCAATGAGTATTTTCCAAGGGGGTCCAAGTTCTTGGCCGCCCACTCTTTCGGTGATAGAGGGGTCAGTGATAGTAATAATAGTTACTTAAATTTGTAGGTAACTTTTTGCCATACTTGCCGTCGCAGTACAAATAAAGATTGCCGTATTTGCCGTAGCAGCCACTCTAGTAGGCATATACTGTCCAAACTTAAATGCTCTAGTGGTCGGCAAAATGAAAGCAACATGAATCTTCGGAAGTGCTAGATAACAATCTTAATGAAGGTCTAGACGGGACTAGATAGCCGACTCGCCAAGGTTTTGTAAGCACTCAACGCTTAATGGTATCCACATTACAAAGATTCGGCGACGTCCGAGCGGCCCGATTTCAGCCTAAAATAATACTTAAACGGTTAGAAAGTACAAATACTACAATACAAGTGCAAAAAAGTCCGTTACCCGTGACGTGCCCGTCAGCCGCACGTGGCCGGGCTTTTTTGCGAATCTCTAACCCTAAATGTACTTAAAGAAAGAAAGAAAACATTGATTTACATTGCATTTTATGGCTTATTTTAATTTGCATCTTTCCGCCCTCACGTTGCCAGTCTGTTGTAATATGGACAGTGCTTTAGAGCAATAGGTGGAAAGTAAGTACCTACTAAACTCAAACACACTTTTTTCTAATATATAAAATAGAATTTTAATTGAAAAATTAAAATTAAACAGCGTTATTTTACAAACTTTGACACCACACTTTGCAAGCTAGCACGTAAGATCTTAGGGATCTTCTTCACAGAACATTAGGTCACGCAGAGCCAAATGCGAGGAACAAAAAATTTAAAAATTCACCTGCCGTTTCAGGGCGTTTCGACGTACTGAAAAGGGTCGTACAACAGCTACACAGAAATTTTGTTTTGTAATGTAAAAAAGGCGAGCATCTGACACACTCACTCATCAACGCCCAGGCCAAACCGTTGGACTTAGAAAGCTGAAATTTGGCCCAGAGATTCCTTTAATAATGGAAAATACAGATAGGATCGGATTTTAAGAAATTCAACCCCGAAAGGGGGTGTCCAAGTTTGTATGCGGTCAGATTTATGCAACACTTGGTAAAAGCAAGAATTCGTCTTAGGGGGACTGATTTTCGCACAGAAAGTTTTACGTTGCCTGCTCTAGAGTGAGCTCTTCAAGCACCTGTTCATGTTAGCACATAAGGGAATTATATATAACCTAATATGTAAAGAGGTAGTAATATAAATATTATCGAAGACTTCATTTAATTTTAAGCATAAAATGATTGAAAACACCTTGTTATAGCCCCAATTTTCGGATTTTACAATAGGGGCAGCTGTTTAAAAATAAGTTAAAATCCATCAAAAGCTTTTTTTATAATATTTATTTCACATGCGCTAAAATTATCTGTAACTTATTTAGAAACACTCTTATTAACTAAAGTCTACGGGGACGAAGTCGTGGACAATAGGTAGTCCACTATAAAAACGAAATGTTTCCTTAATGAACATCAAAGTTATTAGTTTCACAATTAATAGATTATGTGGAAAAGAAGTTAACCAGGAAACTCCACATTTATTCTTTTCAAAACAGGTTTTAACTTAAGTAACAGAGTTTTACCCTACACTTGACACAATCGACCCCGTTAACGTGATTTTCACTCCATCTGCTCGAAATGATGCATTTTGATGCCCAAATTTAGGACCCAAAACACGCTATTGCTTAAATAGACTCAATATTGGGTTTTGAATCTATTTACCTTTAGGTACCTTTAAGTAAATAGACTCAAAATCCAATTTTGAATTTATATATTAGGGGTTAAAGTATGAAATTGCCGTTTTATTGCAATAGGTTCTTTGAATTGACATAGAATCTTCATGGTTTGAGGTTTTCGAATGAAACTTTTTTCAAATGGTTTCTATGATGTTCTTTTTTTAAAAAATGTGAAACATTTGAATATCGACTTTCAATTGTTTTTGTTATTCAATTTAGACAAGAAAGATGGATACTGCGAAAATTCGAGTGATTATGAGGCACCCATTTTTCGTATTTTTTTATTTTATTGATTTGACGCAAGTGAGTCAATATTGTGGGTAAGGTAACGTTAAACCATGCCGCTAATTCCTGGGTAGTTTGACTAGGGTCGGCTTCCACTATCTCTCTTAATTCATCGTTATTCACCTATGTGGGCGGTCTTCCTCGTGGCTCGTTCTTTAAGTCGAAATTTCCATTACGAAAGCGTTTAAACCAAAATCGCACGGTGCGTTCATTAGTAGACCCCTCTCCAAACGCAGCATTGATATTGCGGGCTGTTTCTGCCGCGTTAGTTCCGCGTCGGAACTCGTATTCAAAAATCACTCGAATTTTCGCAGTATCCATCTTTCTTGTTTAAATTGAATAACAAAAACAATTGAAAGTCGATATTCAAATATTTCACATTTTTTAAAAAAAGAACATCATAGAAACCATTTGAAAAAAGTTTCATTCGAAAACCTCAAACCATTAAGATTCTATGTCAATTCAAAGAACCTATTGCAATAAAACGGCAATTTCATACTTTAACCCCTATTACTAATGCACTCATTTACTAGGCGGACTTCTCTTTCACTCTTGAGGATTCGTCCTATATCTATTTCGCTCCAACCCAAGCAATAAGTTTTAAAACCGAGTTTAAAACTACTTACTGAACTACCAAACTCTTTGCTGCAAAACTTTTAAGTGCCTAATTGTCAAATATTTGAAATTGGAACGCAAGTTTTTTTTTCTATGCAAAAAATCAATAACATTGGCGCGCTTTTTTTGTCTATTTTCACTTATTTTCTCGAAAAAATGTCGTCAAGCGATAATGATAGGTAGTGTCTTCTTAACACCAGAATATACAAAAAAACAGGCAACACAAGCAATTCAAAACCTCCTGCCAGAAGATACATTTGAGTAGTAGGTATGTAAGTGTTATCTTTTATTTCATTCCTCTCAGATGGTAGTGAAAAGCAGAGTATTCTACACGGGCGCAAATCATTTTTGGTCTCGATAGTGCTGAATCCCTCGCTCCTTCAGCGATTCTTAGTTAAAGCCCGAACGAATTACAAACTCAGGGTGTCAAAAACACGATTCCTCTGAAACAATCCTCAAACTCCGTTTAAATTGTGGTAAATGGAAAGACCAACTAACTGCTTATTTTTAGTGTTTTATTTAGATTTAGGAAATCGTAAATTTAATAATAAGAAGAGTTGCCAGTGCAATAAAAGGAAATCTCAACTTGTCTGCCTACAGCCGAACATAAGTAGAGACAGTAAATTGGACAGTCCGGGTAGAGTTAATGACCTCATGTAGTCTTGAACTTCTGTGGTAACAGGGTTTTAAGTCGTGAACCTTTTTCGTGGCCTATTTTAACAGTAATTAAAGTTTTGTAAAGCTATCTTCTGGGTGGCATTTCTTATATTTTGTTTTAGTGACTCCTAAATACTCAATATATCAATTGTATCTATATCTAAGTATACCAGCTTGAAAAGGTCGCCGCGTTGAGAAATATTTATGCACATAAAATTTTCTTGAATAAAGATTTAATGAAAAGGTTCAAGAGAACTTTTTGGTGTGAGATCCTCTTTTGTTGTTCCTACCCGACAAATTCAAAAACGTAGTGTTGCATGCACGAGTTATCTAACAGGTTATCTATAGTATCAAAATGGAGAGTTTTATGGAATAATGTAGGTACAAGACAAGTACAAGAGCGGTGGTAGCCTAGTAGGTAACACATTGGACTCGGAAGCGAGAGACCCAGACGGGCATGTACCCAGGACTTTTTTTTGTATGTTACGTACATTTGTGAAGTTATAGTAGCAATACGACTCGCTAACCGTGAAGGAAAACATCATGAGGAAACCTGAGTGTCTGAGCTATTCACACACCTCAGCGCTTGAAATCGCCATTTCGCGGTGGGCACGCACGCGTGGTGATTAAGCCCATACTCTCTCCCTGAGAGTAGGCCTGTGCCCTGCAGTGGGACGTATATAGGCTGCTTATGTTAGGTGTACAATAAGGATGCGAATTATTATTAATAGGTATTTTCTTGGGAAAACTTCAAGCTAAACGGTAAATTTCTGGAAAAAAACCTCAAATTAAAACTAAGCAAATTAAGGACTCACCTTGTTTTCACTCCGAAATCTGCAGTATGCAGGTTGTAGCCGCTGATAATGTGTGATAGATAATTTGATAATAACTAAAGCTAATTAGGATCTATTGGATAAATTAAATATGCTTACGAAGTACGAAACTCAAAGGAAACTTCAATTTTGTGTGGAAAATATTGAAAAACGCAATTTCTTTTTAAAAACTTTCATTTTCCTTTTTACGAAGGGATCCACTTTTATGTTGTCTACTTTTCAGTGCAGACTTTTTAAAAAGTTGTATTCTTATTTAAAAAAATAAAACTGGCCACTTCAAAAAATTCCGAATCAACCTCCTTACGTAGAAAGTCCATACACTCACTGCTCGTAAAGAAAACTCGCGCCAAATTCGAAAATAGAACTCCCGAAACAAAATGGCGATTCGCGACGAGACGTCATCGTGAAGGAAACTAACTGGCTGGACCACTGCTATTTTGACCGGTGCTTGGGCTGTATTATTTATTTTTATTGGAAAATGAGCCTCTAATGGCTGTGCCAAGAGCACGACGTAGCTCAGACGAGAATGTAAGCCCACGCTGTCTACGCAACTGGCTGGAGCGACATTCACGCTCCTTTTCATCCATCATAATTTTTTTATCATCCAGAGATATCACAATCGTTTAAATCCACTAGTACACACAGGCAGCATCTTTATGAGTACCTATGACGTATGAAGAAGGGAATTAGTTAGAGCGGCGACTATCTGCCTTATGGAAATAGAAAGTCATCGGCGTTTTATAGTACAGAGCATTGATAGACTAATTGGTAGAGTTTTGGAACTGATTTAGGAAATGAGAGACGTCTGACATAATTATTCGAGAGACGATAAAACAATGACAGCTATATAGCTCAATATACTTCCTTAAATCACATACATATCAAGTAGTCTCAGTTCAGATTTTGCTCTTAACAATTTCCGACATTGACTTAATATTACTCTCACACTGATATGTTATATTTTAACAGTGTTATTTTTACGGCCATAATTACTTAATTACTAATATCTTCAGTTTTTAAGTAAGTACGTAGTAAGTAACGAATGTGTAAAATTGATGTAGCTTGGTACAATTAACATCACGTAACCTTTTCATGCATGAACTCTACTCTGTCAAGTTAGGGGCGACGTTGCAGTATTTATAAGAGGATAAATCTTTCTATCGACTGTACAAAGCCTTCTTTTGCAGTTTATCAGACCTACCTGCCGTTTTTGGTGGCTAAGTCCGATAGGGAGATAAACGCTATGAATAAAAAAAGCGTAGAAGAAATCAGAAATCCATAATTTATTTCAACGTAGGTAAAGAAATTACATTCTGTTGGTTGAATGTCAATGTATTTCTCTTCCTACAAAATCCACACTCAAAAACGGCCCCAGTCCTCCCGATTAGTCTTTACTAACGAAATAAGCGCAAGATGTGCTGTAGAGTAAATCACTCTGTGATTGGTTCATTTTGTGCGCCATGCGCGACGATGTGGACGTTGATTGGGGGGTAGGAAGTGACAGCGTAACTGGTGATTTGTTTTATACAAAAACGTCAAACCATTGACTTCATTGATGGGTAAGTTGTGTAACCCGTCCAAATATCTAGGTACCTCGCAACATGGCTGTCTGACGGTGGCAGGTGCATAGATATTTTACCGGGTAAAACTGAACTCGCTCCGATTGGTAACACAATTGACAAGCCCCACCCACCGTCCCACAATTGAACGTGGGGTAATTTTTTAGTGCTAGTGAGACATTTATGTTTTTAACTAGGTATCAATAAACAGACTATCGTATGTTGCCATTTTTCTATGAAAATCATAGATTATAGGGACAACGACGTCATTGCTGCTTAAAACTCGTGATTGTCACGCGTTTTATGGCATCCAATTGTCAGAATTAGCGGCATATGTACCCACAGTTTTCAGTAGCAACCATAACAAACGAAGTAACGCGTTGTCATGCTGCAAGCACTAGACACTCGCTGTATTTTTCCTCGCCACACACAAAACCAGTAAGTACTTAGTAATAGCAGCCTGTAGGTAACACATCAAAACAAAAATTTGATCTCTGTCTTATCCAATAGATGTACCGCCCACGGGCATCGTAAAAGCCTGTCCCACACTGGCGCGGGTGCGGCCGGCCTACAGAAGGTATGGTGTAAATATAGGTAGATGTACCACCAACGGATATCGTAAAAGTCTGTGCAACACTGGAGCGGACTCGGCCGCCCTACAGAGGATAATATGGTGTACATGGATATACCACCCACGGGCATCGTAAAAGCCTGTCCCACACTGGCGCGGGCATTCACAGTTCGTTTGCAATTCACAGTTCGTTTGCGATAGCGTTGAGAGCGACACGTCTCGCTCTCCGCTACTGGACCGCCCGCCCGCTTACACAGTGCGCCCGTGTACAGCCGGCGAGCTCTTATCGAATTGTTACTCACCTTTCTTATCTCTTTGTTCCAGTGTCCCGAACACCTGCCTGCCGCATTCCAACGAGTGAGTAAGTGTCTAGCCCCCGCTAGACTTTCTTTACTTGCTTTGTTGTTCTGTCCCCTTATCTCCATACTGGTATTTAACCGCGCTCCCCCCGCCCCCCTTCCGCCGGCAGGGGTGCCGCCTGCCATTATGGCTCAGCCCACTTTCTCTCCGGAGAATTTTTTCTCATTTATAAAGGAGCACGGGCTCCTCGATGCCTTTCAGGCATTCTGTAGGCCCCCGACCGCCGCTGCCGCGATCCCGGACTCTCCTGAGTCCCCCGCCTCCCCCGACCCCTCCGGCCCCCCGTCCCCCATGGTGACCGACACCATTTCTGGCCCCTCGCGCCCACGGAAACGCTCCGTTTCTCGCGGCTCAGAGTCTCCTGACTCCGCCGCCTTAGTTTACTCGTGCGCAAGCACCACCGCGGCCGACATCTCCTCCGATGAAGGCCACGGTTTTAAAACTTTCGTCCCGAGGAAGAAGCTTTTGCGTAAGCAAGCTTTTTCCCCCAAGAAAGGCAACTCGCCTACCCCCCGCTCGTCCCCCGTGACCGCAGCCCCCTGTCCCCCCGCAGCCCCCGCAACCGCCGCGGCGACCGCCCCCTCCCCCCGCCCCCTCATGTCCCTAGACATCACCGCCCCCGCACTGCCACCGGCAAAACCTCTAAAGCGGTTCTCACCGCAGCCTCCGAAGGCTAAATCCCCCCCTCCCGTCTTCCTAAGGGATAAATCTGCCTGGACATCTGTGTCCAAATTGTGCCTGGACCACAAGGTCCAGTACACAAAGGCCCAAAATTGGGGCGATGCCATCAAAATTGAGTTCCCCTCTATAGACCACTTCAGGAGCCTTACTAGGCTCCTCACTCAAAATAAGGTCCCGTACCACACATACGCACTCCCCGAGGAGCGCAAGGTACGGGCAGTTCTTAGAGGAGTTCCCTCCGAACTCCCCTTAAACTCCATTAAGGATGACCTTATAACACAAGGTCACCCCGTAGAGGCTGTGCATCCTATGCACAGCTCCCGCGGTAAAATATTTCCGCTCTCCCTGGTGATTCTCACCAACACCCTCCGCGAAGTCAATCTACTCAGGAGAGCTCACCGTCTGTGGGCTCTCCTGCATCAAAGTAGAAAAGCCCCACAGGCGCGGCCACCCTGGCCAATGCCACCGTTGCCAACTCTATGGCCATGCGTCCGCTAACTGCTCCGCCCCCCCTAGGTGCGTGAAGTGCCTAGAGCCCCACGCCACCGGGGACTGCTTGCGCACTCGCGAGTCGGAGGGTCCTCCGTCTTGCGTGCTGTGCAAGCAGCCCGGCCATCCGGCCAACTACCGGGGGTGCCCGCGTGCCCCCCGCTCCTCCCCTCCTAAGGCCCCTAAGGCCACAAAGGCAACTCAGCCCCCTCCTCAGAGGAGACCAGTCCCACCGCCGGCTAACACCCCGTCCAACTTCCCCTCCCTCGGCCGCCGCGGCCGCCCCACCACCACCAATCCCAACCCCCCCCAGGCCCCCGCGTGGGCCCCCCGCCTCTCCCTCGCCGCTACAGCCGGGCCTGTAGCGCCGACCCAGTCCCCCCCCCCGCTCCGCGCCCCGCCCCCTCGGGCGCCCCTCACTCCCAGATCGCGGATGACCTCTTGACGGTCAGCGCCGCAATTGCCAATATTAATTTGGCCGAAATATCGGTCCTGACGCGCAAACTGCGCGCCGCAACCTCCCCCACCGCGCGTTTGATGGCTGTGGCCGAACACAGCCATCTGCTCTCCCTCATATAAGTGAGTTAATGTCGCGCCCCCCGGTCCCTCAGACCACCCAGTCTCCCGTCAGCGCGGGTCGCATCAAGCCTAGGAGTGTCTCGCTCATTTCGTACAATGCTCGCGGCCTCCGCAGCAACGTACCTGAACTCAGAGAGTTCGTCAAAGAATTCGAAGTCGATCTGTTGCTAGTGCAGGAAACTTGGCTCAAACCCCATACCAAGGGCCTGAGTATTCCCAAGTTTTCTCTCGTTAGGAACGACAGAGCCGACGGCCGTAGAGGCGGCGGCACTGCCATCTATTTTAGGAAGTCCCTCCATTGCTCCCCCGTCCCCACTCCAGCCCTCACTAACATGGAGGCTACTATCTGTAGATTAGCTCTGACGGCTCATCCGTCCTTAGTCATAGCCTCTATTTACATACCCAGCGGAACACTACCCCTAAGGAGTGATTTCGAAGCCATCCTCGCTCTAGGCGCCCACACCGTTATGTTCGGGGATTTTAACTCCAAACATACGGATTGGACCTGCCTACAGACGAACCCCGGCGGTACTGCCCTCCTCGGCATAACCGAGGCGTTAGAATTGGACGTCTTATGTCCCTACTCCCCCACTCATTACCCCGATATCATAGACCACGCCCCCGACGTACTAGACTTCGCTCTAGTAAGGGGTGTCAATCTCAACCTCAGGGCGATCGAGACTCTCGACGACCTAGGTTCCGACCACCGACCGGTGTCCCTTCAGCTAGGTCCCCCATCGTCACCCTCCACACTCTCCACCAAAACTATTACTAATTGGGACAGTGTCAAAAGCTCCTTAGTCACCACCTTTGAAGTCCCCGACTCGCCTTATGCGCTCTCCCCTGGCCACTTCGACTGCACAGACAAGATAGATAGCGTAGGCGCCGTAGAATCCCTCACCCTTTTGGTCCAATCAGCAATTCGTGAGGGCGAGCGTGTAGTACCGGTCCACGACCGGAAACTGCCTCTCGCTATCAAGAACCTAATTAGGGCCAAAAGAGCCGCCCTCCGAAGGGCCTCCCTCTACCTAACTCCTGCCTACAGGAAACGCGCCAATGATCTCCAGCGGCAAGTCAGGTCCCGTCTCTCTGATTTTAACAACGCCCAATGGGGCGATCTCATAGAGACCATCTCCCCCTCCCACCAGGCTTACTATAGAGTAGCCAGGGCCCTCCGGGCAGACGCGATCACTCACACACCACCTATGGCCCGCCCCGATGGCTCTACAGCCTTCGAGGACGTTGAGTAGGCCGAGTATTTCGCCGACAGCATTGAGTCCCAATGCTCGCCCAGCACAACAGCACAGCACAGCAGTGCGACCCAGCTCACGTCGGTATGGTCGAGAAGGAGGTCCGTAAAAAGACCTCCCTCCCTCTTCCAACCAACGAAAATCCCATTGCGGTTTCCACGGACGAAATTCAGTCTTTCATCAAAAGACTGAAACGTAAAAAGGCCCCAGGAGCGGATGGTATTGCCAACCTAGCGCTCAAGATGTTCCCCACCCAGGTGCTAACCCTGTTAGCACTCATTTTCAATGCCTGTTTTGACCACTGCCACTTCCCACCCGCGTGGAAGGAGGCGACGGTCATAGGCATCCCCAAGCCGGGAAAGCCCCTCAACCTCCCCTCTAGCCATCGCCCCATCAGCCTCCTCAAGGCCATGGGCAAACTCTTCGAGAGAGTCATCCTCACTCGTATGAGGAATCACCTCTTCCCCTCAGAGGGCCCCCCCCTCATCATCCCTCACCAATTTGGCTTTCGGGCAATTCACTCTTGCCCTCAACAAGTCCACCGCATAGTAGAGTACATTCTGGGCGGGTTTTTCCCCAGGCGCGAAAAGACGGTAGCCGTCTTATTCGATGTCGCCAAGGCCTTCGATAAGGTCTGGCACGCAGGGCTTATTTTCAAATTGTACGAGCTGGGTCTCCCCGACCGACTTGTCCGCATCTTAGCTTCCTTTCTGAAGGACCGCTCCTTCCGCTTTAGACACGAGGGCATTCTCTCTTCCCTCCACCCTCTCAGAGCCGGGGTCCCGCAAGGCTCCGTGCTCTCCCCCCTCCTGTACATTTCGTACACTAATGACATCCCCATCCCCCGCAATGGGGTCCAACTGTCACTTTTCGCTGACGACACCGCACTCTACTGCAAGAGTCGGAAAATGTCAGTCATTCTTAATAGGCTCCAATCCGCGGTCGATGAGCTAGGTGCCTGGTTCAGGCTCTGGCGAATCGAGGTCAACCCGGAAAAGAGCACCGCGATCCGCTTCGACCATAAGGTCCGCCGCGGTCTCTCCGACCGACCTATCCGTATGCTAGGTACCCCAGTCCCCTGGCGATCCACCGCCAAATACCTAGGTGTCACCCTGGACAGCAGACTGACATTCAGGCCTCACATCCGGAAGGTGACCCGGACCGCCCGTTTCTACCTAGGCCACCTATCCTCCATGATAGGCCGACACAGTAGGATGTCCCCTAGGAACAAGCGAACACTCTATAAGGTTTGCATTCGTCCCGTGCTGACTTACGCGGCACCCGTCTTCGCCCACGCGTCTCCCAAAGCCCTGTACGAACTTCAGAAAGTTCAAAATCTTTTTATCCGTAGAGCTCTGAACGCCCACTGGTGAGTCAGAAATGCCGACCTCCATCGGGATATGGAGATTCCAACCATCCAACAATTTATTAAATCTCTCTCAGAGACTTTCTTTAGCACGGCCGAAGTGCACCCCAACCCCCTTATCCGCCAAGCAGCGGACTACACCCCCCACGACGAACCCCCGTTACCTGGTGCGAAGGCCCAGGAACGCCCTCGTCGACCCCCCCGATAAACTTTCATCTGATCTGGACCGCCTACTAGAGGCCCAGTCCCAGTCAGACGTAGCCCCCGCTCCCGCCCCAGCCGGTGTCCCCGTCGGCGTCCCCACCTCTCCCTCCTAGCCGCGGTCACGATGTGACGAGCCGTCCCAAGCGGACGCTCCCTTAAGGAGCTCCGCTGCGCGCCCTCCTCGGCTTCGAGGTGGGTCGCTCATGATGTAGGTTTAGGGGTCCTTAGGACCAAACCAGCCCCCAGGTGGTGTTAAGTGGGTAGGCGCACTTCCTGTGAGTCCCACATTGGCAGCACGGCCGGGCCCGTGCTGTTATGCATGAGCATTCACCACCTCCCTCCCCCGTGTCCTCCGGAGGGCGCTCTTCTTAGGGCTAAAAAAAAAAAAAAAAAAAAATGGCGCGGGCGCGGCCGGCCTACAGAGCGTAATAGGGTAAATAGTAGATAACCTTAAAACCGTTTCTTCAGGATAATATCGAATACATTACATTACATAAACACATTACATTTGTACAAATGGCCTTAGTCTAGGTGTATTTTCATGTTTGTGACGTCCTTGCCTGGTTACCATAGCACAGGGTATCCTAGTTTGGGAGCGGGTTAAGTGATTGTATTGTATGGAAGTTATTGTTTGACGACCTCGTGGCGCAGTGATAGTGCATCTGCATACCATGCGAGAGGTCCCGGGTTCGAATCCCGGCTGGGAACAAAAAAAAAACCCCAGGTCTTGGATGTTTACATGTTTGTGATGTCGTTGTTTCTGGTTTCCACGACACAGGCTATCCTAGTGTGGGGCCAGAACCAATGTAGGTATGTGCCTGTATGTAAATGTTTATGTTTATAATTTAACTTCTTCCAGTAAGCAATTTTTATTTTTATTTTCATTATTCATACTTATTAAATTACTGCGTGAAGACTTAAGATAGCATGAAAAATAAAGAAAGTAGAAGTGAAAGCATGCAGCGACCAAATAAATGACTATACATTAAGCATAACTTCCACACCAGCTCCCAAGCCAGGATACCCTGTGTCATGACAACCTGGACAAATATGAATCGTGTGATTTTAAAACAACACAAGTCACATGTGTTTTTAAAATAACACTTGCCCATTTTTTTTTTTATTAAATTATTTACACCTACCTATTTATTTACATTACAAAAAAAAATGTAGTTTATTCATACAGAAATCAATATAATATGCTAAAATATTGCTGTTGTAGATATTAGTATTTGAATAAAACAGTTTTTTCTATTTCTTGCAAAGTTGTAATGAAAGGACATGTGTCGTTTTAAAATCACACGATTCATATAGAAACGCACCCGGACTGAGGGGTGAATATTTTAGGTATGTTTTGTACGGACCGCGACTGTGTGGGACGTGCAGAACGTGTCATAGACTGTGAATCAAAGTAGTTATCATACATCCGCAACTAAACTAAATAAGGAATGGGATGCGTTATTCACACGTGAACAGCCGACAGCGCAAGGAAAACCGCAGCGTAGTTCGCACTTTTTCTTTTGAAATTTTTTAACCTTCATTATGATACGACTGCCTCCTTGGTCTTACGGTATCATGTCTGATTACTATGCCGGAGGTCATGGGTTCCATTCCCACTAGGGGCTGCCGTACAATTGTACAAATGGCCTCAGTCTGGGTGTATTTCCCTGGTTACCATAGCACAACTAGGATATAGTTTGGGACCAGGTCAAGTGATTGTTTTGTGTGGAAGTTATGATAGTGACAACATAATTTTTATTCTCTAGTTATGTTTTATCTGACTATTGAAAAATCCGGTCTTAGCCGTTGATAACCCAAGCACAGACCTTCGAGAAAAATTGGTAATAAAGCAGACAATAGAGAAAAGGTTTCTGGAAAGGCGTATTTTAATCATCATCATCATCAGCCATTTGACGCCCACTGCAAGACATAGGCCTCCTTCGTGGTTTTCATAACCATGAGGGGTTTTGCCATAATCACCACGCTTGGCAGGCGGGTTGGCGATCGCAGTATGCGGTTGGAATCTCAGGAAGACGCTGCTGCCCGTCTCCTGGTAATTGATTTCCTTAGTCGCCTTCTACGACATCCACGGAAGGAAATGGAGTGATGCTATTCTCAATCCGGTGCCACACGTATTTTAATAACACCCGGTATTTACGAGGCACACAGTGTCCAGGTAAAATCTAGGCCACTCTGCCAAACCAGGGGCTTAAGTACTTATTTCATGAAACTGTAACTTTCACCGTCCATAGTTTCATAGATGTAAAACTTTCATAAAACTGTACAGTCTTTCTGTTAAATTACTAGTGTATTGCGATATGCTTCATCAGACCTAACCTTCCTAGTGAAAATATAGAAAAGTTAAATTCAGTGTCGTTGTTTAACTCTGCCCTTAGTCTAATTTCCAATAACACCGAAATGTTACAGTAAACCATGAACTGCAGTTCTATGAAAGAGGCGCCTGGCAGTATTAATTTCCTTTTACACCACACACGTCATTCGCATTCTACAAACAATTCCCAACATGCACCTGCTAAAAACACTCAGATAACTTATTTGGTGACCTCTCAGTTTATAACTTCCAGCTTATATTCGGGCCCACAAATAGACCAAACTGTGTCTAAAGGAAGGAAATAGTTTCAATAGTATTTCTATATTCCTAGACTAAAGCAAGAATCAAGGCTTAACAGCTGTGTAAAAGATTTTTGTTAGAATTGAACATATTTGTTCGTAGGTAACCACACAAAGCAAAGTTTCGGTATGATACAGCTAGAATGCGACAGAAATAAATTTTAATCTCATTACTACGTTGACAAACAAATGTCGTTTATGGGGAATAAACGGGCTTTTACTAGCTACGCTTTTGGTTTCCTTTTGGACGTGATTATTGATGACATTTCAATCTACGCCCATTGCTTGCACAGTGGGCATTGCAAGTGGCATTTCGACATCATCATCATCATCATCTGGCTTGCTGGAAGAAATTTCTCACAGATAAGAATCTTGAACGATTCCAATCGTGTAACTGTCAAAGATGTCTAATTGCTATCGCAAATGTCAGGATTCCGACAGGATTGGGTACTCATAATTAGGCCTAAGCTCGCCTTTTTACATGGAATTTCTTATGTTAAGTTTCCGTATTGTGTTTTCGTGAGCAATAAAGTATTATAATAATAAGAACTATTACCTCATATCTCATTTCTCTGGCTTCTCCCTCTATTGAACATTCAACACGCCGGCGCCGGAGGTCGTGGTTCGATTCCATGTTTGTGATATCCTTGTCTGGTCACCATAGCACAGGATGCCCTAGTTTGGGGCCAGGACCAGTGATTGTATTATGTGGAAGCTATTTGTTTATTTATATATGACTTACTATTGCATTACTAAATTTCGCATAGAGTCATGTAGGGCAAGTGTTTCACACTTTTTCTTCAAACTAATGTTCAAATTAAACGATAAGCATGAAAGGAAAATATAAATATGTATCTGATAGAGTATTTATTTAGATAATAATTAAATCAAGAAATTACCAATAAAAAGTTGGTTTTTAGTAGAAGCGGCAAAAAATCGTATCTTTTTTTACAGACCGTTTCATTTCACTTCATAACTTAGAGTGGGGTTCAATCTATCAAAACCGTTACATAAAAAAATATGCTCAGCTGTTGTAAATTAATTCAAGACTGCCTCTACTTAGCTCATCAACGGCTTAGAGCTTCGGTTAGATTTTCAGCTCAAGTGATGTAAAGGCCTAAGTTGCACAGGTTACGTAGCCGGTTTTGAGAATTACTTACTCGGAAAATGCTCGGAAACAGTAAATTATTCACTCGCGAAAAGCTCTGGGTAAGATCAATAATTCTGCCACTGATCATTACTTTAAAAACTATCTATCCTACCTCTCTATTATATAACCGTCCACTTTCCACTGTAGGCATATTACCATGTTAACGTTTCCGAGGTGTCAAATTATGTATTTAACAGCTGGAGTGACTTAAAAACCCCGTGGACACATGAAGAGGCACTGATGCATTTTTGCATAATAACTTTGTTGCTATTTAAAATAATGTTTTGAACAAAGTGTAACTAGTCAGCGATAAAGTTTTTTCCTCATAAAGTCTCTACCACACTCTATTCATACGGCATTTATAGAGAACACTCCATGTGGCGAGCACATGTCAACTCTGCACGCGCACTATAAACTCCAACATTCCTGCATCGCGCAAGCAAAATGTTTCACATGGCATACCATAAATATAACGTCCGACGAACATCAGTCGGACCGGCCGTCCCCAGGCATACGATCTGCCTAGCGGGAAATTTCCCTTTATAGTGGAAGAGCACGATCACCCGCTCTTCCCTATAGTGGTGACCCTTGACAGAACAATGTCAACCTTCCTTCGCTCTCGCAGCACCCCACATACAATCAGTCTCAAAGCAAGGCCAGCATCCTCTTCCCTCTCACCTCATCAGTTCCACTACAGTCAACGCACCGACTACTGGTACTCCACCAACCCCTCGGCACGGCAGCCACATAGCTACAGCGCACGTTGCCAGTGGTACAGCAGCCTTCACCGGTTCCTACCACATGCGCGGTCCCCATGGTACTGTCGCCGGTGAAGTGACTGTTAGCCGCCGAACACCCTCAACCGCTAGTCGACTCACTGACTCAGCGACTCCTGGCACTTGCAGGCTTAAGAGCACAGACTTCGATTCCTATCAGACCTAGCTATGCGTAGCTACGGTCTTGAAGGGGAGTGATGTGGCGAGCACATGTCAACTCTGCACGCGCACTTTAAACTCCCACATTCCTGCATCGCGTAAGCAAAATGTTTCACATGACATACCATAAATATAACGTCCGACGAACATCAGTCGGACCGGCCATCCCCAGGCATACGATCTGCCTGGCGGGAAATTTCCCTTTATAGTGGAAGAGCACGATCACCCGCTCTTCCCTATACTCCATACCTACCACACCCATTAAAAGATTTACTAATCATGTTTTCATAAAAAAACACCGTTCTAGTAATGAGAAAATGTAGGTAATTAACCACCTTTTGAGGCACGGAACCCTAAAAATGTATTAAGTTAGGTACTTACACATAACAACGTAGGTGGTAGATTCGAGACTTACCAAATGTAATAAAGCTCCTTTTTCCAACTAACACTTTATTAAATTAATACTATTAATACTTAAAAAAAAGCTCTGCCATTCGACACTTCACAGCATCATAACTAAAACCACTCTATTTCGACTTGCAAAATTATTATGAGTGGGTGGTAGGTACCTACTTGAAAAGATCATCATAAAGATATAAAAATATCGGACTGAAGTGTATAGTGACTAGGTGTTCATTTGTGTACTTAGTCAGATAGCCTTGTTATTTTACGTAACAGAAAGATAAGATGAAAGTTAAATCCTCATCGACGTGTGGTAAATAAGATAATAGAAAGCGAGATACGCTATCATTATCATCAAGTTATTCTTATCGACTTTATCAACTTGGCTGTGGCCCCCTGCGTGTAAAAAACCCATAGAAGTATTTCTTCCTACAAAATTCACACTTAGAAACGGCCCCAATCCTCTTGATTAGTGTTAACCAATGAAATAAGCGCAAGATGTGCGGCAGAGTAAATTACTGTGTGATTGGTTCATTCTGTGCGCCGTACATGACGTGAACGTTGATTGGGCGATATTAAAGCGTGAGTGATGATGGTTTTATACAAAAGTTAAAGCAGACAAGTAAGTTTAAAGCGATGTGTCAATAGAGTGACGGGATATTCAAGTGTAACAATAGTTGTCATTGACGAACTCTATATTATAGAGCTTTCACTGCAGTTTAAAGAGTATTAATTGCAGTAAAACGGTATTGATTCCGTTATTATTTAGTTAACTACGTAGGGACAACCCACTTAACCCTACCAGGTGTTACAACACCGCTTAAATCTACCTTCAAAATTTTATTTTTAAAAATGACTTTTCAATAGTAGTGCTTATCATAGTTGGATTCTGTGCAGTGGTAAGCAACAAAATTCGTTATTTTGAAAAATAAATTGAGTAATACAACGGCAGATTTTTTTCGATTAATTATGTTTTGTAAAAGGTAAGCTATATAATACAAATTCGTATTCTTTCTATCTTACAAGCATATATTATTTATAATATGACTGTTAGTTACCTGAATAGAAAGATATTGAAGATGGTAATAACATATTATAATATTTTTTTGTCGTTGAAATATCACAGATGTTGGTAGTAAAATCACCTTCTACAATACATTTTTATATCAAATTTTAGGATTCGGCCTAGGAAAGCATTACAACTCAGTGCCGGTTGTTGTAGTATTCAATGATTATCCTATCTGGCAATACCAGTCGCTAATGGCGCAAGAAAACCTGAGTGACTGTGTGTATTCACAAACCTCAGCGCTTGGAATTTTCAATCTGTAGTAGGCCCGAGTGGTAGTTAAACCCACGTGCGCTCTCTTTCTGTAAGAAGGCATATTTTATGCCTTTTAGTAGGCTGGTAAAAGCTGTAACAAAATTACTATCCGGAACGGAGGATTTCTACTCGTCAAACAAACAAGATTTACTTACTATGCAGACAACATCGAGGAAAGGAAATTGTCATCTGTGCTATACATTTCAATACTGAAGGAGTTAACTTTAGTATTGGTGATTGTTTTAATGATTTTATATTTTATGATCAAGTATGAAGTACTCCCTTGGTAAAAGTTGTACGAATTATTATTTTTAGTCTCAACAATAAAACTCATACCCAACTCTAAAATATTTTATACGTACTTACTACTTATACAAATCTTATTAGTTTAGTATTCACTCTGAACGTCACTTAACTAAATTATTACTATTCGAGAGAATTGGGTTATCAAGGGAAAGTTGCAGAGGAAATTTTATAACTGCAGGCAGGATTAGGTTATCTTTTAACATGCCCTTCCGAATCAGTGCAAAATATATTCTTTGTCAACTAGCCTTTTATTAAGGGCTTACTCGCAGGTATTTTTGTATGTCTGTACAAAACCAGTGTGAACAATTTTGACATATATTTTATTGCATCGATGAGTCAAAGGCTTCATAATATTAAGTTTTAAAAAGCTATTTAGAGGCTAAAAATTCCACCCATGCCTGGACTTGAGCCCGCGACCTCTGGCTAACCGTGCCAGCGCTCTCCCAACTGAGCTAATGGGCAAGTACAAACTTCTCTGTTTTACGTACAGGCAGCGACATCTGGCCGAAGCGAATTACACCACTTACTGCACTTGCCCATTAGCTCCTCATCAATCATCATAACAAAAAGAATATAATATTACTTAAGTTTGTTTGCTTGAACTTGAAGCGGCAATGAAATGAAAATATCTCTCAACGATAGTCGCTTGAAAACGGTTTTTTTCCATTTTGTTATCATAATGATCACCTATGTTTTGTCGACAGAACATCAACCTTTACATAAGTGCACTAATCAGTTACATTAGACGCTACCGTATATCTCTTGCGAGCAAGAGGTTAGTTTTCAAATACTTTCTTTATGTACAGTTAACAGCAGATCAACCTTTACATTTTTTTCACAAAGTCGTCCTTAACGTAATGATCAGAGTGCACCTGATGTACCTACGTAAAGATAGACGTGAAGTCGAGTGTACGAGAAACGGATTCTTTTAAAATTACAATCCAAATGATTTCACTTCGCAATCAAGGTGTGATTTGGCGAGCAAAGGGTAGGAATATTCCCGGTATCCATTAGTTCCAGTTCCCGGCATTAATTTCAGTATGCAATGCGAAAACAAAGGCACGGCTTCAACCAACCCGTGCAGTTGCGTGCTCGAAACCATTAATAAGTGAACCGCGCTCATCAAAATAAAAGACGAATAATTTTTAAATACATGCTGCTGCATGCGATCTTTATTGACATCGGATCAAATGGTAAATAGAGCTTAGCAACAAAGAGTACGAACCGGAATTGAAATTGAAAGAAATATAGTTATATTCTTTTTTTGCACTAACCCGTGCTGAGGACAACTTTAAAAACCTATTTAGAGGCTAAAAATTCGACTTATGATGGGAGTTGAACCTGCGACCTCTGGCTAACCGTGCCAGCGCTCTCCCAACTGAGCTAATGGGCAAGTGAAATTTCGAGCCTCTTTACAAACTTCTCTGTATTACGTAGGTACAGGCAGCGACATTTCGCCAGCTGTCGTATAATAGGTTTTTAAAGAAATATAGGTAGTTTTTAAAACTTTTGTGGTTGTATAACTACGAATCGAGTGTGGTACTCTGATGTAACTAAGAATTCAGTCCTTTATTTGAGCCATGGATTTCTAAAAGGCGGTCCGCAGCAAAAACTTTACAATTTTCTCTAAGCGTTCCTCTAAAACATTTTTAGTTTCTAGTTTATAAAAAACTTAACACGCGCAAAATTAAAATATTCCTTTCAAATTAATCACTGAAATTGTTGATATCATACAATTAAAGCGCCCAAGCAAGAACTAAAACTGCCTAAATATAGGTAAATAATTCAAATTGGGAAAGCAATATACCTAGGTGTTAAATAATTTGCTCGTCCTAGAACAACATTTTCCTCATTAATTTATGAAATATCAATCCAGCTAAGCAAAATTGCGAAATATTGATTGACTGGTGTCAATTTATACCAATGAAGAGCTAAATGAAATACAGTATACAGCGACGTTATTTTGATTGATAAGTAGCATCTCAGATGAAAGACTCTTTTTCCTTAATCTGACTCATAAAATATTCTTACTATGTCCTCCAAAGTATGGAGTTGTCTGACATAGCCTACTCCGGACTTTCAAATACATACATATTTTGACACGTCTAAATGCTTAACCCGATAGAGTGGAAAGTTACGTGATACAAGGGCTGAACACTCACTTCCTCTTCAAACTTCTATTCTATTTTTTGTCGTAAGTGCAATCAGCCGATGTCCACCAATCGACCAATTCCGCCAAAGTCACGTCTTGACACGAAATGAGCATTTTGTTTTCTTATTTACTTATTAATTTTATCATCGTCCATGGACCTCTATAATGTAAGTGGGTAATTTATCACGTTCATCAGTGAAAATTATATTAAGTTATACATACCTAGCTAGAATTTTGTTTCAGTTTTGTGTGTTGTATATTAGTATTACCTAAGTACCTTTTTAATTAAAAAAAAATGTATTATTTCAGTTTATGTAGGTATATTATTATTATAATTCTTTATTGCACAAAGACAGTGTACGACTAATGTTAGGTAGTTGGTTATCATTGTTGTTTGTACATTGTTTCAGAGTTTCTGTAGAAGTGTAGATAGAAATTTCATCTAGGTAGTTCACACTAGCTCTAAATCTTCACAAAGAAATCAAAGTTTAATAAACGTGTGAAATTAATTGGTAGTGAAATATCTATAGATTGAATGCAATAAATATTATACGGGATGACACAGCGTGGGTAGTCTGGGTAGGTCCCCCACCAGATGGTTTGACGACCGTTACAGAGGCGGAGAGTCGCTGGATACGGGCGGTACAAGACCGGGAAACTTGGAAAACCATGAGGAAGGTCTATGTCCTGCAGTGGGCGTCAAATGGCTGATGAGGATGATGATGATGAATGTCTATCTCAAACATCCCTTACGTAGGAGTGATAGTTTCCGAGATACTTATCATTAGACTATTACTTAATCAGTTAGTTAGTCAGGCAATCAATCAGTGAGTCTGTAGGTAGGTACATCGGGTTGTAGCCTAGTTGTAGCTATAATATTATATTATATTTGTCATTAGTAATAAAGATAGTAGGATTGCACTCCACGGCATTGTGTCTAAAAAAACGAAACGCTGGCGATTTGAACAATCACGCTTCGTGATTCGCAATAATGCTTCGTAAGAAAAGTGAAGTGTGCTTAAAGCCTACCACAGCATATATAACTGGACAACGTTTATTTATAAAGCTGAGACTTTATTTGTACTGTGGCTGAGAGTTTTATTGTTATCTATAGTTGTTATGTTTTTGCGATCAGTTTTACTCCTAACTTCCTCGGAGTTCAAACATAGGTACTTCGCAAGATGGCGGTGTGACGGTGGCAGGTGAATAGATATTTTGCCGGGTGTTACTGAACTCGCCCACCCGCCTACCTTCACATCACACAATTGAAGGTGGGGTAATATTTTAGCACTGGTTCGACATCTATGTTTTTAACTATGACTGATTTCAACAAGCAATTTAATAAAATAGAATACGTTAGATGCTGGTGCTACACTCTCCATTTGAATTTTTTTGTTGTTCCATATTTGTCGGATGGTTGGACGGCGCATCGGATCGGTAGTGTACACAGATTAAAAAAATACTTCGATATGGCAACACCCAACCAACTGTCAGTGTCAATTTTGACAAGAAGTAAAACTAACTGCAAAATTTCTCTCGTTCTATCAGATGAATTTTACTATTTTTCTTTGTAACTTTTCCGTTTTCAACATAAATCACATGTGTAATGTCGGTATTCGAAACCACCGTCTTTAATTCCACCCTTTACGAGGCATTGTATCTTCAGATTGGGGATACTTTGGCGTTCGCGTGGAACTTTTTCGATTCGTGCGTGTCATCTCTGCCGATCGAAAGTTTACCGAATTCGTTCGTAAATATCGACAAATTCGGCCTGTACGAGGAGTTCGCCGAAGTATTCTACTTCAACGAGCTACAGTTGCTGCTGCTGAAAACGTTTCTGACAATTTTATCGTTCACTCTTCTGTTGATACTCATTTCTTGGCGTGTTTACGGGAAACGGATTTCTGAGCGGTTTATGAAGCCGGGTAAGTCAATTTGCGGTGTTGTTTTTTTCTTATAATTCTCTATTACCTGGTCAAGGTCAGTGCCAACGCCCATCCTCATCATAGCAGCCACGATCCATATCCTTGAGAGACCGACTGATTAGATTGGATTGGATAGCGCAGGGATGCTAGGCCTGAGCGCGCTGCAGTTGGCCGAGTGGGCTGTGAACCAGTGCACTGCCACTCTATGGCTGCTCGTGCTGTTGCGATTTCACACTAGCCAGACCTCTGCCACCATGAGGCCCAAGTATGCGGCGCGATCCAAGCCCATCGTTCAGATGCTGAAGTTTCCTTCATATCAGTTTCTATTTATCTGGGCAAGGTCAGTGCCATCGCCTACAGATAAGTACCTACCAGTTTGCTTAACTTACACTAACAATTTGTTATCTTTTATTAACAACTGTCAGTTATTATTTTGTAGGCACTTTGGTAAACTGACACTGTTCACAGTAGATTAATAGATTGTTAGCATACGGGAAATCATGGGTTAGGCTATTGATCAGTGGTTTTGTATGCACTCTGGTCAACTGACAACCATTAATCTGCTGACAGCTTAAAACTGTACAAAAAACCGGCAAACTGTATTCTCCCTGATGTTCTATCCTTATGTCTGTGTTCAATCGATTATTACGCTCTTTCCTTCACTCAGTGCTTAAATACTAAAATTAGTAATAGCACCAGTAATATTTCTAAGCAATATTCATTACAATTTGCCCCCCTTGCAATAATTACCATCAAATTATTGTCATCAGGCTGTGTAAGGCCTATATCTTGAAACAAACAAAAGAAAATCTGTGATAACAGTAACAAATCTTTAACATGTCAACCTAATCTTACAGCTACATCAGCGACAATAGAACAGCTGAAAGAAAGTGTTTCCAAGCTAAAGCTGCCAAAAGAGCACACTCCCAGAATTTAAAAATAGAAGAAAATAGAGAAAACATGGCCGATAAAATTAAAAAGTTTTTTCAAAAAAAGAAGGTGGAGGCCAAATTCAAAATGGCAGGCCCTGGCCACAAACTAAGTGAGAGTACACTATCACAGAATTCTTCTGATGCCTCGATCAAGCCTCCACCAAAACGGAGTGGTCTGTCGGAAGCAAGCAAGACTGCAGCTGAAGCTGCATTGGCTAGATTGCAACAGAAGCGGGAGAATCCAGCCTTTAACACTTCGTTGGCTGCTGTCCAGGTAAGCCTATACTAGGGAAATAATGGCTTACCATACTTGTCAATAATAATCAAGATTTGTGTAAAACACATAATTTGTATATAGGGCATTCCATCTAAAAATAAAACTAAATTCTTTACCCATATTTTTATTTACAATTTTACACAATTTACTTTTGGTCATTTCCTTCATAATCAATGTTTATCATGGAATTCCAGGCTCAGGTCCGGAAGGAGCTGGAAGCGGAGAAAGCCTCATCAGCGGCACCACAACCCTCAACGGCTTTGAAGATACGGGATGAGGAAACCGACATACCTAGGAACTATGCCGCCTCAGGGGTTTATTTCAAGTATGAATTTTCAAGAACCATTTTGTCCCTAAATTAATCAATCAATTAGTCCATATTCATGATTTAATGCAGAATATTGGCTCGAAGCCCATACTTTCTCTAAGAGGAAGCTCTGCCCTGCAGTGTAATATATACAGGGTTATTTCTAAAAAGCACAATTACTGAATAATATTTTGTTCATTTCTTTAGAAAATTATTTCTGCTCTGCAGCGGCATTGTTTGATGCTACAAATCATATATGTTACATAGAGTTTTTTTTTATGATAAAGGTTGCATTGGTAGAACGCGTAAACCGCGAGTTTAATAAAGTTATGTTGCTGGCAGTAAGCTGGAGGAGAATGACCAAGGACAGAAGGAAGTGGCGTGCCTTGGGGGAGGCCTATGTCCAGCAGTGGACCCGTATGGGCTGATTGATTGTGATTAAGTTATATAATAGGCCCCCTCCATGGATATGTCCACCAGTGGACTTCTTGTGGCTGAATGATGATGATGAAGTTATGTAAACGCTAATATTTCAATAAAATGTAAATCTGAGAAACTCCTAGAACAATAGTTTTTGTAAAGCACAAAGTCTCATTGGGGTGTTTCGCCTCTTTGAAATAGGTAACTCTGTTTAACCTGCTTGCGTAAGCTCTGGTGTATTATATTTATGTATGTCACCTAATTTACTGTTGCAACCGACATTGTGGCGGGAAGACGATAGGTGGACCAGCACAGTAACGGAGTGGCAGCCGAGAACCGGGCGGCTATCACTGAGTAGACAAACAGCCCGATGGTAGGACGATGTGTTCAGGTCGGCAGGGGGCTCGTGGATGCCAATGGCGAGAAATTGCGAAAGGTGGCGTGATAGGGGAAACGCCTAGGAGTGGGCAGAGGTGGGCTGAAGATAATGATGATGATGAACCAATTTTGTCTTACAGATGCCCCCTGATCAGCAACGACATTTTACCTCGCGACGAGTGGAAACGCAACATTAAGACTTTCCTCTACGAACAACTTGCTGAAGAGAGAGGACTGACAGCTTGTCTGATCATACAGTCATGTAATAATAATAGGGAAAAGGTATGTGTGGTTCGCCACATACATTTAAACTGACATTTTCCTATATATACTGGTACCCAACCATTAGTAGGAATTTGAGGAATAGATTCCTCCTTATAAAATGTTGATTACAAAACTGGCATATTTAGCGCATGAGAAATGTTTTTTTGGAATTCGCAAGTGCTCTTCTTACCTCAATCGGGACCTCTAATTACATAGATAGCAAAACTGATTAATTATGGAAAATTAAAACTGAGACTCGAGTTAATGAAAATTTGATACGAAAATTTGTAATTTTGGAAACAAACTGTTCGTTATCAAATTTAAAATAATTTTTTGTTTTCGTATCTTCGTAGTATATACAGTCTTATTTATACATATAAAGTCGATTCCACGAAAACACTCTAAACCTGCTTTAAATCCGTCTTAAGAGTGTTTTAGTGCAATCGACTTTTTATAAGTAAGACTGTATGGGAAAACAAAAATTAATTTTAAATGTCCATAATTTTACTATGAAATATATGTTTTTTACAATCACTAAAAATGCGAGATAGCATGCCAAACACCAGCCTTAACTATCGTTTCTATTACAGATAGAGGCGTGCGTCGAGACATTATGCAAGTACTTGGAGAACATCATTAACCATCCTGATGAAGAAAAGTACCAAAAAATAAGGATGTCAAACAGGTAGGTATTAACTTCACCTCTTCAGGGCCTAATTGAGAATTTGCACTATAAATACTGTATTGTTTTTTTCTCTGCGAATAATACTTTTTATAATACAACCAGTCGAAAGGTCAATATAGTCACGCGGTACTAAAATAATTAGACTATGACGTCACTCCCTAACGTAACGCTTATAATGTATGAAGGGTGTATCAATATTTCAGTTATCTCGTAAAATAAGTTTTTATGCATGTACACATGTAAGAAAACGTTCAGAATTCAATGACAAAACGAAATCTAATATGTTTTAAGTGACCCCGAAAACCCTGAAAACAATATTTTTATTCTTATTTTTAAATTTTCCTGGGTTTTTATATGATTTCTGTGGTATAAAAGCAAAGTCACTCCAATCTAAGTTAGACGCAAGTTCCCCATTATGCGCACCAAATCCTGAGGGATTCCAATCGTCTAACTCCGGGCTCATTCGATGGTGACGGGTGTGACATTTTTACTTTCTTTTAATTTTACCACAATATGATGATAGGTCTCACCTTTCTCATAATGCACCTTTCTCAAAATGTTCCATTCTCATAACGCACCTTTCTCATAACGCACCTTTCTCATAACGCACCTTTCTCATAACGCACCTTTCTCATAACGCACCTTTCTCATAACGCACCTTCATCAACACTTTTACAGTGCCACAGGTAATAAAATGGCGAACATTTCCTTTTTCTCTGGAAAAATAACACAGAGCATCTAGCCCCAAATTAGACTTATGCTATGGCTATTAAGTTGCTGATAAATATACTTTAATTACTTGTTTAAATACATAATAGTACAAAGAAAACATCCAGACCAATCATGCACACAAAATTAAATGTTTGTCGTGTATGGGAATCGAACCCACACTTTTATTATTTTTTGCTACCACATAGCAATTGTTATTGGGTTTGTTATTGTATTACTTTTCATCAAACTAGCATTAAAATGTGAAAATTACTTTGCTAAATTCCGCCAAAATCCCACAAGCACCATGCGGTTAGTTAATGCACCGCCCTCCCTCCCACTTTTTCAAGCAAAAGCAAGACAAAATGCGGTGCGACGCGTTCTGCCTCTAAAACGAGGCATCCTCATCCTCTTTAGCCTAATAACCCGAAATTGAAGATGGCCAACGGGAATCGAATTTTATTTCGTTGCCTACATTTATCAATGCAGGAGACGGCCTGTCACTGAGAAAACAGAGAAAAATTGTCTCGAAATCCATACGAAAATCTGAAATCACACGGTCCATTGCTTCTTTACAGAGTATTCAGCGACAAAGTCCAACCGTTAGAAGGTTCAATGGAACTGCTCCTAGCTGCAGGTTTCGAGAATAGAACACTGCCCAACCCTGAGGGTACGGAGGAACATTACTTGGTGTATAACAAGGAGAATATGCCTATTGATAGTTTGCCGGTAAGACTAAAAATTGGGGCAAACGGCCGTTCGCAAAAAAATGTTATTTAAAACGACCCTTATACAAAAAAATATTGTTTCTAGGCACTTGGTTCAAAAACGTTGATTAATGTCTTACGATCCATTGTTTCTTGAACAAGATTCTACTTTGAAACAAATGCATCATAAGTTTAGCGAGGGCCTGGAGATCTGTCACACAGGATCTTTCCTAGTATGGACTCCAGCCTCTCACATAGGAATAAGTCCTGATTACTCAAATTGTACCTACTATATGTTCTGAGAGGTCTGTGAGGAGGAAATAAACGAAATTACTTACTATATTATATTCTATGAAAATACTTATAGCTGCTCAAAATATACAGGGTTTACCGACATCTCCATCTATCTTCAGCCCAGAAATAGAGCCCATGAAACTAAATTTGCATTGATTAATCGGATACAACCAGAGAGTTACTGGCTCCCGGGTACAAGGGGCTTGCGGTATGCACCCAGTGGGATTGATTTTGATAAAACCATCGAATTTTGCGGCATTTTTTAATGTCTGTCTTTTAAGTTAGTACATCCTTAATGGGGCAGTGTGTACGGTTCTACAATAAGATTCCTCAAGATATATTAGAGTTACCACCGACGCGGTTTAAAAAATGTATTAAGTAAGCATACTCTGTGCAAAAAAGCCTATTATAACATTAAGGATTATTTGGAAGACAAGGTTGTCTGGTATTTAAATAATGTTAACAGGAACGATTGTATAGATACAACTAGATACACTAGAGTGTAGTGTAACTTTAAATTGTTTTAAAAAGAATAAATGTGGAGTTTCTTTGTTAGCTTCTTCTCCGCATAATCTATTAATTGTGAAACTAACAGCTTTGACGTTCATTAAGTTAACATTTTGTTTTTATAGTGAATAAAAAATTTTGACTTTGACTTCTCGAACGCGATTGCTTATTAGTTAAACTTAATTACCTTATTTCGGTAATTACGATAATTTGGGTAAACTTATGTACCCTAATTCGGATATTAAGGTAATTAGGTTTACCTAATAAACAATCCCAATTACCCCCAATTTCGTACCTTCTCAGGCCCTGATCGACGCGCTGCGATCGGCAGAGCCTATTCATCTGGAGCTGGATCGGAACCTGCAAGTGTTATTGCCATCCCAGGCTGCATCCAAAGTGGAGCTACCGCCCTCTTTCTACGCCATGTCTCTTGAGGAGGTGAAGCGCGAGCAGCAACTGAGGTTAGTGTTGTAACGATACCTCTTTTATCTACGCCCCCAATCATAAACAGCCTATATACGTCCCACTGTAGGGCACAGGCCTTCTATCAGAGAGTATGGGCCTAGTCACCACGCGTTCCCACCGCGCATTGGCGATTTCAAGCGCTGAGGTATGTGAATAGCTCCGACACTCAGGTGTCCTCACGATGTTTTCCTTCACCGTTAGCGAGTGGTATAGCTACTATAACTTCACAAATGTCCATAACTTAAGCCATTGTCATTTTAGTCATGCAACTAAAATGTAATCGTCTTGGGACCCCAAATAATAAATATAATAAGAATAATGTGGTCTAATACGTCCCGCTGTAGGGCACAGGCTTTTTCTTCTGAGAAAGAGAGAGAGAAAAATTATGTGTTTAATCACCACGCGTGCCCACCGCGGATGGGCAATTTCAAGCGCTGAGGTATTTGAACACCTCGGACACTCAGGTGTCCTCACGATGTTTTCATTCATTGTCAGCGTGTGGTATTGCTACTAGAAATTTACAAATGTACGTAACTTAGAAAAAAGTCGTACCCCAAATTACCTTCCAAAATATTCATTCCAACAGACAAGAAGCGATAGAGAAAAGTCAGATGTTGCGAACCAAAGCCATGCGTGAGAAAGATGAGATGCGGGAAATGCGAAAATACAAGTTTGCGATCATACGGATACGGTTCCCCGACGGTATCCTGCTTCAGGTAAGTCCCAGGTTCCAGGACCTAGTCTAATACGCACATATTTAAAAAAAAAAAATACAGGCACGGCAGTAGTTGTTATTTGCCTCTATTTGGTAGTCTACAAAGTAATAACAGTGTAATGTAATTCCAATGGCTTAACCCGAGCAAATTAAATAGGTATCTCCCGCGAAGAAGATCGAATCGCACGAGGGGCAGAGTTAAATTGCACGGGTTATACCATTGGTTACTAGACTACCAATATTGTTAATGAAACAACCATTTCCGTACCAATATAACTCTATTAAACAACTACGCATTTTTGAGACTCGCCCTCGTTTACTACAGCGACCGAGTGGTCGAATTAACTACCTAGGACGTTCACTAGGCGGCGGCATCCAAGTTAAGGGCTATAGGTCATTCAGCCTTGTGATTGAACGAAACGTATAACCTGGCTAGCCAAGTTCTTAGCACTAGACGGCGTCTGCTTTGCTAGGGTGACCAAAATACAGTACTCGCTACTTCAATTTATCCGTGACCACGACAACTGCAACATCGCCGAAACGTCGGAAATTAAGGTTAAGTTAAGCTTATAAATAATTACATTAGTCCCGTTAAATGTATAACTACGCAAGTGATTTGAAACTGAACTGTTAGGGGACATATCACCTCTAGCAAATCACCTTTATAAAATAACAGTTGCTTAACCTATACAAAATAACAAATTATAGGTAAGAAGGTAATCTGAATAATCTAAACGTAGCAGTTTTCCAAGCCAAGTTTTGCTGCCAAGCAGTTTTCAAATAGTTTATTTCAGATTAATAAACAAAAAGAAGAAAATGACTTTTTAATATCTTGTTTCAGTTCAGATTCAACCAACTATTATATCATCTTGGTCATCCTACCGAAGCTGACTTAGGTGCAGCAAATCAGCTGTTGCGTTGACGCCATCTTGCAAAATGGCAGTTCAAACTAGACGGCGGCTCTTCATTCAGCTTTTTAATTGAGAGGCTAGATTTCGATCAGCCAAGTAGTCAAAGGTTTTAGACAGCGCTCTTTTACAATTAAAAGACTAGCTATGTAATTGAATGCCGCCGCCTAATAAACTTTCTAGGCGTTACATTAGCCGGCTTATTTGATCAGTTGGTGGTGACATATACACTATCAATTTTGGGTGGTATGAAAGCCATAGCAAAATGAACGTGCCTTAACAAAAGGTACAGAACGTTTGTTTGTTTTTTAAAAAAGGCCCTTCCAAAAGTATTTCGACACAAACTCGAATGTATGAGAACAGGACGCATGCTTATCTTTGAATCTTAAAATGTACATAAATCGGCGATGTGTGTAGGTATGTATGTAAATGTACATACATTGCCTCCCGCCCTAGATACAACCTAACATACTTACCCCCGGGGTTAACAGCTATCAGTTGCCCGAAGTGCATATAAAAAAGTAGATTAACAGATTGTTAGTGCATGAGAAACCTGAGGTAATAGCTGCAGCCTGAATATGTTAATTTACAAAAAGTGAAAATGCGTCTGTTGCGACCGTATGCCCCTCTGCATGCCACGTGGCCTTCTCTTAGAGAGTGAGAAACAGAGAGATACAAAGTTATAACTTTAAAGATATAAATATGTAATATAACTTTTTTTTTCTAAACATTCCCTTACCTTTTCAGGGCACCTTCTCAGTGTACGAACGCTACAACGAAATCCACGAATTCGTGCAAGAGAACATAGAAAACGACTTACCGTTCGTCCTGAACACGCCTACTGGACACAAACTGGTGCTTGAAGAAGACGCGAATAAGACCCTTATTGACCTGAGACTTGTACCGGCAACTATACTCAATTTCGCTTGGCACGCCTCCGTCGTAGAGCAAATAAGCAACAGTCCGAATAAGGACGTTTATTTGAAGCCAGAAGTCATGATTCTGGCGCAAGATACTTAAGAATTTATCTGTATTGTCAAACAGAATTGAATTATAGGTATGTTCCGTCTTGCTCGCACGTTAACTGTGTAAAACAGATAGTGAGATACTTTATTGTCATTATTGTAAATCTTTAGATTATATTGATGTATCTTATACATCAGATTTATAGAAACACGATTCCTCTAAAGCACTCCTAAGATTCAGTGTATTTAATCTGTGGTTACGACTACTCCTTGTAAAATCTCAGACTATTTTAATCGGCCTTTTAAGGAACCGTGTTTTTTATAAGACCGACACAGATTATTGCTAAGTCGGTCTGAATAGTGCCTACAGCGTATAAAACTGAATGTCCCTACGCCCTACGTTGATGAATTACGTTTTAACCCAGCCAACCTTCGTAATACACTGTGTCATAAAGATACACTTTCTGTCAGTGAAAACTGAAATAAGTCGCCGATAATTTTTTTTTAGAAACGAAACGAAAATCTATAGAGTTTTGCTGGTGCTCAGTAAATGTTTTTTTCCGATCGATTCGAAAAATTGATTGAATTTTTAGACATCATACAAATTTTCTAAAGGCCTTATGTAATGTTCGGACGCCATTAAAAAAATATATTTGGTAGGTTGAAATTAAGATATAAAGCATTTTTCCAGGAGGATATCAATAAACCACAATTACCGAGTCAAATGCGCAAGAAATTGATTCGAAACATAGTATTTTAGACAACTTTGTATAGTCACGTCAGTATTTTTGTACAGAGTGATACCCACTAATTTTTTTTTATCCTGGTCGCATTTTAACGAATTCCAACACAAAAGAGAGTATCTGCCACGAAACTCGGATACGCTTTCTCGAACGAATTTCGCCGTTCTCGTAAAATTTCTGTGTCAATCTTTTCACAATGATCCTTCTTAGAACTATGTAAGTATTTTCGAAAGTTTATCTCGTTCATTTTTATTTTAGACGACGAAAGAAAGAGAAAAATGAATATCGAGCGAATGTGGCCAAAGGCCGGTAAAAGACGTCCCAGGCGGAGATACTTCGACCATATAGGCGATGTATTAGCAAAAGGCATGATAAAAAGTGCCGGAAGCCGACGTGCGTGCAGGCAACGACTAATGAATGTAGATGAAGCGAAAGAGGTCTGTCAGGGTCGTGGCAAGTGGTAAACCCTGGTCTCTGCCTACCCTTCCGCGGTACAGGCGTGAGTTTATGTAATGTTTATTTTTAGTTTAGGGAACATAAAGACCCGGAGCATTAATTCCTTCTAGCCAATTTGGTTGCTTTGAATAGACTTCTCCATACTGTACCTATCCTCTAATGTGAGACCTACTCATTTTCTAGGTCAGATCTATTTTAATATTGGACCAAATGTTAAAACGTCCAAGGGGACATAATGTCCAGATGCTAGAAGGAACACTAGTCAATTAGTGCAAGTGTCAAAATGTCCAGATGCTAGGACTACTACCTATTACGGTTCAAAAGGTACCTACAGCGCTTTGTGTCCGACGGACAGACAGATGGACAGGCAGACAGACAGACGGCGTTGGATTAGTAATAGGGTCCCGTTCGGCACTCTTCGGGTACGGAACCCTAAAACCACTGATCAGGTACACTGAAAGTACAGTGCGACCAAACTTATACGAGCCGGTGGCGGCGTCGCTGTAGTCGCATTTATTGTTGTCACTTGTTGGAATTTGGAGTTTCTTAAGCGTGAAAATGCTGGTGATTGATTATACAGTCTTTGAGGTAAAATATTAGAAGCAGATCTTTTCTAAACGACATGTGTATATGTGTTTATTTATGTATGCGTGTTCATGTATGTAGGAAATAAATTACCAGGAGACGGGAACAGCGTCTTCCTGACATTCCAACCGCATACTGCGATCGCCAACCCGCCTGCCAAGCGTGGCGATTATGGCATCCTCATGGTTATGAAAACCGAGGGAAAAATGAGGGAGGCCTATGTCCTGCAGTGGGCGTCAAGGGGCTGATGATGATGTATGTTCATCTGTTCCCTCATAATTCCTAAACTACAAATCTGAATTGGACCTATAAGATATTGTTAGAAGCGGCTTGACCGTCCGTTGGTTATAGGCGTTACATTGTAACGGTTACAAGAAATTGAGTGGGGCGCCATCTAGCGGCCGTAAAGTAGTCAGGTGAAAAATTGTTTTTTGGGAGTATTAGCCGTTTTGGCAATTGGTTGTTTCCAGCAAATGGACGATTTAACTGCTAGACGTTTTGGCAATTGAATGTTTTACCAACATGACACTAACTACTTATTAGACGTATTGGCATTTGGGTGTTTTAGCAACTGGCCATTTTGACCAGTTGATGTTATGGCAATTGGACAATTTGACCACTGGACATGTTGCCACTTTGATATTATTTCCTTGACGTTTTGACACTTTGTCCAATATCCCCCGGAGCCTATATCTTGAATTTGGTGACCTAATTAAATACAGGGTGTAGCAAAATACCCACACATTACACTCGGTATAGCCGTCCGGGGCAAATACCACGATTCGCGAGTGCCTAATATATCCTGTGTTGTAACTTCCATTTTGGTCACTCGGGTTTTAAAGGCTGATCAATTTTGTTAGGACACTGTCATTGGAAAAAATCTTATTATTCTCTTTTAAAAAGGTGACGTCATCGGTAGTGTTAATAGTCGCTTTTAGAACTTATCTAATTTATTACTCCTGTATTTTTAAGACATTTCCTCGTTCTTTTCGTGTATCAGATTAAGTGGGTTAAAATATTATTAATAACTTAAATAAAGCACTTAAACGAAAGTTTCATCACTAGTTTATTTTCGTCTCTTACCAAGTAGAAATTATTTCATTCAGGTAGAAAAATATTTTACAATGCTTTAACTTAAATACAAAAACATTGCGCAATACTGGAGGACCGTAACGACGTATCTGCGCGTATACATGGAAAGATATTAGGGGTTAAATTATGAAATTGCCGTTTTATTGCAATAGGTTCTTTGAATTGACTTAGAATCTTCATGGTTTGAGGTTTTCGAATGAAACTTTTTTCAAATGGTTTCTATGATGTTCTTTTTTTTAAAAATGTGAAACATTTGAATATCGACTTTCAATTGTTTTTGTTATTCAATTTAGACAAGAAAGGAGGATACTGCGAAAATTCGAGTGATTTTTGAATACGAGTTCCGACGCGGAACTAACTTGGCAGAAACAGCCCGCAATATCAATGCTGCGTTTGGAGAGGGGTCTACTAATGAACGCACCGTGATTTTGGTTTAAACGCTTACCGTGATGGAAATTTCGACTTAAAGAACGAGCCACGAGGAAGACCGCCCACACAGGTGAATAACGATGAATTAAGAGAGATAGTGGAAGCCGACCCTATTCAAACTACCCAGGAATTAGCGGCATGGTTTAACGTTACGTTACCCACAATATTGACTCACTTGCGTCAAATCAATAAAATAAAAAAATACGAAAAATGGGTGCCTCATAATCACTCGAATTTTCGCAGTATCCATCTTTCTTGTCTAAATTGAATAACAAAAACAATTGAAAGTTGATATTCAAATGTTTCACATTTTTTAAAAAAAGAACATCATAGAAACCATTTGAAAAAAGTTTCATTCGAAAACCTCAAACCATGAAGATTCTATGTCAATTCAAAGAACCTATTGCAATAAAACGGCAATTTCATACTTTAACCCCTATTATTACATATTATTTTAAAGTAAGTAAATTATTGTCGACACAAAAAAAACCCACTGACCACCTCTTTTTCTGCTTATTCGAGTGAGGGCGATTGTGTGACCATACCCGATTTCAGTTGGCGTTGACACTCAACTTATTCTGATCTTTCCCAACTGCCAGCCCCAAAACGCCTGCGTTGGTGGTCAAAGACACGAATTAAAAACATTCCCCTCGAACACCCTTCGGATTGATCGTACAGGACACCTTATCCCAGCCGAGCGGTGACGCGGGTGGCAGTTAGGACAGATCAAAAGTCGTGTCATCGGCCAAATCTTTGCATTCTAGCGTGGTCAGTGGGATTTTTTCCACGGGGTCGATGGAAGTTCACATTTTACACATTCACACTTTTTATATGAATGTAAAAAAGAATGAAAATCTATTTAACAAACGTACGAAACACACTAAGAAATAAAATTACGCCCATTTCAGACATACTTTTATATAGGTACTTAGCTTTTCATAAGGAAAAATGGTTTTAAAGTTCTAAGCTTCAGGTTACCATTTTTAACCGATTTCAAAAAAGGAGGAGATTATTAATTCGACCCGTATATATATTTTTTCTCTATCAAGTATGTATATGAAAATAAAATGACCGTGATATTTTCCAGTGCCTATGTTTTCTACATTTGTCATGAGTATACTCATAATTTTACAAGAGTAGACTCATACATTAAAAATATAATGCGTGAGCTTGAGGGCATGCTGACGTCAAACAAGCCCTCAACTTTAACATGACCTTTCTTGACCACACCACATTGAATAAGCATTTATACGTTTATTCGTACAGTAGTTCCGCTCAGATCTCCCTCAAAACCTCGTCTCTTTCAGGCTCCGGTATTTTGTTCTCGATGGTGACGGATTTGGTGCAGTCCTCAGTCTTGTAGATGCCGACGAGCCGGTTCGATACCTCGAACATGTTGTAACGCAGCGAGATGATTATGAACTGGGCGTTTTTCGTGCGCTCCTGCGAAGTAAAGGGGCGGTGTTTTTCGACCTTCCGGCTCACAATATTGAATTCATAAAATGTTGAATTCGCCATATGATCCAACATTACAATAATTGTGCGAATTAAACATTTTGGGATTCAACATTTTGCGAATTCAACATCTCAGAAATTCAACATTTTATGAATTGAACATTGTGAGCCGGAAGGTTTTTCGAGCCGTGAATTATGAAATTGTATTAATGGAGATCTTGCACGAAAAATGGTTTGAATATAATCGGAGAGGCCATAATAAAAGATAAATAAACGTGGTTAATCTTTTTCTCTACGACTCATAATGTGAACTGTCAAAGGAGTCGAATCCAGTCACGTGATACAAAAACGCGTCATACAAACTTGCACGTAATACCTTACAATGTATGAAGCGTTTATCAAATTTCGAGTTATCTGGTAAAATAATGGTTTTATGCATCTACACACTTTTCCGAAAACGTTCGGAAATCGAGGAAAAACGAAATCTAATATGTTTTTATTGTTAGAGTAACTTCATTGTTCGCATTTTTGGGCCCGCGACAACCCCGAAAGAAATAATTGTATGGTTTAATTTTTTTATTCGCCCTGAGTTTTGCTATTGTACTAATGACAAAATGTACCTTAGAAAACAATGCCATTGGTACATTCCGAGATTCGAACCCACGAACTCTAGCAGTGAGATCAGCATTGCCACATTTACCATGATATAATCGGCTAAACTAAAATGCACGAATAGAATCGAGGCCCTGAATTAGCACATAGGATAACTTCTATAGGCCTTATTTACAAAAACACGATTCTTCTAACGATTCCGTGTGATGCTGGATTAAGAATAGCGTCACTCCATTTCCTTCCGTGGATGACGTAGAAGGCGACTAAAGAAATCAATTACCAGGAGACGGGCAGCAGCGTCTTCCTGAGATTCCAACCGCATACTGCGATCGCCGACCCGCCTGCCAAGCGTGGCGATTATGGCAAAACCCCTCATGGTCATGAAAACCATGAGGGATGCCTATGTCCTGCAGTGGGCGCCATATGCTTGATGATGATGATGATGATTCCTCTAAAGCACTCCTCGGTGGCAGTTTATTTTCACCGTCTGCACTCACGCGCGGTGAACACCGGTCTGCCACCGAACCGGAGCGGACCAATATCCTCGCCTTTCGTAGTTATGTATATTGTATAGGCGCGTTTCGGACGTTAGTATGAAGATGGGTAACTGTTCTTATTTAAACTGTGACAAATCCGTGCGCTCGGAGAAACCAGCCTTAATCTGTGATTACGCCTTTTCCTTGTAAAATCTCCACTGACTATTATAATAGGCGTTAATCGAGTGTTTTAAGGAATCGTGGCTTTATATATAAATAGTAAATCTTTATGCGAACGATTTTAGGTGAAATCGAAGTTCCCTCACCTTGATGTAGTTCGCCACTATGGAGACATTCTTGAAGTCGAGCGCGGCGTCTATCTCGTCCATTACATAGAGAGGCGTAGGCTTGTAGTAGTGTAGAGCGAACACTAGCGCCAGGGAAGAGAGGGTCTTCTCTCCGCCGGAGAGATTGGAGATGTTCTTCCAGGACTTGTTCGGGGGGCGGACACTGTTAAAGTTAACGTAAAGATGAAGCCACTGTAACAGTAAATACACTCGCCATTTGTGATTGAATTTTTAACAAAAACAAAAGAGGTTTGTCGGGCAAATGCAAATGCCCCCGCCCCTAACCTCTAGCCCTATATATACAAGGGTGAGTTTAATGTAGGATAGTAACGAAAAGAGAATTGAGCTGCCATGCAGAAATTCCAATCTGATATCAACTCTCAGCTTTACAGAATTCGGAAAGAGTGGTACTATGAATAATGTGAAACACTAATGCAAGCCACAAATCTTCAGGGTCTGGGATACGATTTCCTTTAAGTGAAACCTCTAAACCCCTCATGGTCATGAAAACTACGAAGGAGGCCTATGTCCTGCAGTGGGCGTCAAATGGCTGATGATGATGATGAAACCTCTAAGAGGAGGTTGAGAAAAAAGAAATGTACGGAACTACACTGAACTTTTTATATATTTTTTTCTCAACCTCCTAAGTTAGTTTTTTTAGGGCCGATTTAAACTTATTGCATGCTATCCTCTTATTGCAAGAAAATGTAAGGTAGTTGTTCAAGCTTGGCTACTAGACCTTAGCTATACGGAAACTGAAAAACTTATAAAAACCGTTGAATGACGAATTGATCTAGATACCTCTGGTATAAGTCGTCATATGCATCCTTAAAACAAAGGTAACTAACAACTCACACCACATACAGACACACAAACACACACACACACAAACGCATACACACTCTCACACACAGATACTAATACCCTCACTTACACACGTCACATCACGTAAAGCTTCCCATAAAGAGCACAAATTGTAAATATTAATCTAGTTATAATTTATAAATACTAATTATTATCGTTATTTATGTCGGTTTAAAAAAGTCATGTTTTATTTATTTAGGTACTCTAGAATAGACCCACAACACAATTTAGAGGAGCGGCGCTGGTGGCTGTTATACAGTTCTTATAAAGAACTAGTACAGTCCTCATCGTAAGTACAAAAAGATCATGTAAACTAAACCACTATTTTAATAATATTAGGGGTTAAAGTATGAAATTGCCGTTTTATTGCAATAGATAGATAGCGTTAGTTCCGCGTCGGAACTCGTATTCAAAAATCACTCGAATTTTCGCAGTATCCATCTTTCTTGTCTAAATTGAATAACAAAAACAATTGAAAGTCGATATTCAAATGTTTCACATTTTTTAAAAAAAGAACATCATAGAAACCATTTGAAAAAAAGTTTCATTCGAAAACCTCAAACCATGAAGATTCTATGTCAATTCAAAGAACCTATTGCAATAAAACGGCAATTTCATACTTTAACCCCTATTATTTAGTACCTTATCATGTATGCCTATTTCTTAAAAAAATAAATAATCTAAAATTATCTATTATCTTGTCACTGTCTAACGACAAGTCAGTGACAACATCAGGTTTATTCTCCAGTTAAGTTTTATCAGACTATTGAAAAATCCGGTCTCAATAAAATAAACTTCTCATTAGTACCTGAAAATTATCCCCTCAGTAAAAGGATCCAAGGAGTCGACCAACTCCAGCTCCGCATCGCCTCCTAAGGTAATCATCTGGTACATCTCTTTTAGCTTCGCCGTTATCGTGTTGAAGCCTGGAATTAAATTTGTATTTGTCACAGAGAGAAAAAGAAAGGCACGCGTGGTGATTAAGCCCATACTCTCTCTCTGAGAAGGCCTGTGCCCCACAGTGGGACGTATATAGGCAGCTTATGAAACGGTACGGTTGCTTTAAATGAATATAATAGATTGAGAACACTTTATTGCACAAAAAGGAAATAATAATAGCTATAAACCGTTTGAAACACAGTTTTAATCTTTTCACTGTTTCTTACGCAATCTCGTTTTAGGTTCTTCAGTATGTATTGTTAGATTTCAAAGTTCTCGACTCACATCGGGGGGGGCCCATTTCGTAAAACTACAATTCATCGTTTATTATGACTATTCGATGTATATTGCAAAGCCGAGTCTTCCTACTTATTAAGCTGTACAGACCTGTACATCGGATTGTCATAGTTCTATGAAATAGGGTTCAGACTAAAAGTGTAATATGTGTAAACATAAAAACGCAACACCTCCTTTTTAGCACTCACCGCACAAGAAATCTGTGCTGCGTTTCTTTCTCAGTTGATCGTAGAGCGTACGCATCTCGTTTCGCTTTGTTGTGATCTCGTCCAACTCCGCCGCTCGCTTTAGGTACAGTTCTTCCTTCACTTTGTAGTCCTAAGGAGAGAAACATGTTGGGAAGGTCAATGATATATCTATCTATCTATACAGCCTATGAAAGACGCCCACTGTTGGGCATAGGCCTCTTCACCGTCACACCAACCCCGGCGGTCCTCTGCTAACTCCTCCTCCTGCCCAGTGATGTTACGAATGCGAATGTGAGGAATGCGAATGATACAAAATGGAAACACTATTTAAATGGAAATATAATTTCTATTATTATATACTTTACCACGCATGCGCGAAAGGACCAACAAGAGTCGCGCGGCCGCCGACCGGGCGGCGGCGGCGCATCGCGGCGGGTGAGACGCGACGCGACACGACTTGTACACATTCGCATTCGCAAAACATTCGCATCGATTTATGCAATGCGAATGTCTATCCGAATATTTAAAACGATGCGAATCATTCGCATAAACGAATGCGAATATTCGTAACAACCCTGCTCCTGCCCCCATGTCATGGGCCTATCGAGAAATGATTCATGAAGCTTTCCTTGGCTATAGAGGTGCGGTTGCACCGCGACAAGTAAGTTTTCCGTTTTAGTAGTATTGTATGGTGTGGTCTACATCTGAGTTCATCATATATGTCGTAAAGAGCAGCTCTGATTTAGGCTAGGTCAATAATAATGTTATCATCAAATGTTATGTTATTCTAACCGTTTCCTATAAACTATTCATACCAACACGTTCGTTCATCCATGATTAAGAATTTGCAGTTCTTACGTACAATGAATGTCAAATTACTATTACGCCCTTAGTAATACCTGGCTGTTGGCCAAAGTGCATGCAAAAAAAAACCTGACAGCTCTCAACGGTTAAAGATTTTTAGTACAAGATAAAGCGGTGGTTGGTATGACATCGTTGTGTCAGTGGAAGGTCCGTGGAAGCGGATGGCAAGGGACCGTGTGAGATGGCATTTGGAGAAAAGGCCACAATACCCAGCTGTGGGCTGATGATGATGGTGAGGAGTAGCTCAATGACCAGATTATCTACAAACCAACAAATGTTAGAAAATATTTTAATTAATATGCGGATGTGAACTTATAAGAAACGGCAATAAAACTCTGTGTTGCCCTCACCTGAATGGCTTGTATATTAGGCTTGGCGTCACCTAAGCGATTCTTCTGCGCGGAGTGTCTACTCCTCAGCTCTTCAACGCTAACGGCGTCGAGTTCCTCAAAAGTGTGCTTCACTAGAGGCTCTAGCTTTTCCACGCCGGGTATTCCGTCAAGGCCCGGGTCTTCCAGCTTTAGTCCGTCGAGCTGGGAAGGTGTTTTGTAGGCAGTGAGGTTGAAAATGTCTGGTCATAAATGAAATGTTCGTTGGTAAGTTACATTTTTAACTTAATTTCATTTTACAATCATGGTCTAAATGACCCTTTGGAAAACTTGATCAACATTGAGCCGGGAGATGGCGGCGGGGGGGGGGACGCTCTAATCTTTCAACTAATATGTATAAATTCAACTTTCTACAGGGCGACTTTGAATTCGTTCACCGTTCTTTCATTGTGAAAAACAGTGTTATTAACGATTTCTCAAAAAAAGGTATAACATATTTGTAAATATACGTGATTTAAGACCTTTGAGTCCAAACTGTGAATCCAAATATGAAGTGGTAGGAAGTTAGTACCGTAACGTTAAAAAATGTTTCTAATATGTTAAATGCTTCAAAGTCTGACGTCCGATATGCGTACACAATTAAAAAAACAATTAGGTTGGGCGGCGCCGAACATAAGACGCTCAAAGCGTAGTTTTTATTTGTATTACTTTTCGTCCTGATATAGTTTGTTAAAGGTATTGTGTGGGTCTTAAAAAAAAATTGCCGCATATTTTTTTTTTCAAAACTAGCACCATATGTTTTTTAATCATGGTTAGAATGTCCCCTTAAAATACGGTGAACGAATTCAAAGCCACCCTGCAGTACTAATCGTCTCGGACCTAAGCCCCAGACAGACAAACTATTCTAAAGTAATGTGTTCCAATAGGCTGTACAAACTCTCTCTTTGAGAGAGAACGCTTCAGAAATAATAAAAAAAAAACTATTTCAACACAAACAATTTACATTCCGTTTGTTCAATGTCAATGCACAATGTTATCCGTTAGCTTCGGGTTGAGATGTAGTGGAGAGAAAGACCTACCTCCTTCACCCAATGCGGCATCTTACTCTTGCACTCCTGTATTGACTTCTCCATCTTCTGCACAGCATTCTTGGCCTCTAGACGCTCGCTTTTTATCTTGTTCTCCTTGCTCTGCAGCTTGGATATCTCCTGCTTGAGCCCGGAGAACTCGCCGCTGCCCTCGCTGATTTGCTCCTCGACCTGTTGGGAGAACACAAGACTGAGAGCCAGTTTCTGAATTGAGAATCTCGCTAAGTAAATGGTTAACTGTAGTGCTGTCTCTTCGAATTTCTCCGAAAAGAGCGTGACAGAACGTTACTTAAGTATTTACTTAGTGAAATTCTCAATTCAGAAACCGGCCCCGAGTGGTATTTAACTTTTGAAGAACAGCTCGATTCAACGGCCGAATCTATTGTTCGCTCCTATTCCATTGTCCTAGTAGCTATTGTTATGTGGAGCGTGCTGTCTCGCTGGTACTATTTAGTAATTTTAATGATTGTAATAAAATCAGTACTTTTGATAAATGTGGTCTGAGGGTCTCATAGATAATAAAATTGCGAACATTTAAGGCATATGTTATCCAGAACCAAGTTTTTGATTGAGAAAACTTGATACCAAAATCAATGGTTTTTGGAAAAAAACTTTTGTTTATTAAACATACGTGTATGGAAACAAAAATATTAACAATGTCCGTAATTTAATTTGTAGAATTCTAAAGGACCCGATCGGGCCACCAAAACATTGGTTTATAATTGTTCTCATCAAGGTCATAATAAGAACAATTTCTTAACAGGTCATATTATTACAATGTAAAAAAAAAATTATGCGAGCGAGAGAGCGCTAGAACATTTTTAATGTTATTTTTATTTTTATAAACGAAATGAAAAAACTTAAAAATTATATACTTTTGATAAATCTGGTCCGAGGCTTTGCTAGGTAATAAAATAACGGACATATTTTTGTTTTGATTGAGAAAAATTTGATACAAAATGAACAAATTACAAAATTTATCAAGTGTACAATACTTTTTAAAATAAAAAAAAATGTTAAATTGTGCGAACGAGACGTTTATAAGCTTGCTGCAATTTACGATCGAGTTTTTGGAGTCATTTACGCCTTGTTTACGAATATTAGCATATTTTTTTTTAATTATAAATAAGTTTTTTTATTCTGAAGCTAATACTTGAGCTCTGACGTCGGTAGTTTTTTTTTCATGACCTCCATGACACTCGCGTCGTTAATAATTTTCATCTGACAACTCATTTGTCAAAATCACTTGGCCTCTGCGTAGCCATAAAAACAAAGATTGTCTGGAATTAAAGCCAGTTCAATGCATAAGTTCTAGATTTTAGAGTAATAATATGTAAACTCTGTTAATTAAGGACTAAAAGACTAGGTATATTTATGAAAAACACGATTACTTAAAACGCCGATTAAAAAAGTAGTCTATGGAAGATATTTTACAAGGAAAAGTCGTAACCACAGATTAAATAAACTGCCTCTTAGGAGTGCTTTAGTAGAGGAATCGTGTTTTAATAAATAAGGCAGTAAGTTTAGAGTTTTTTATGCTTTAGATTTTCAAATGGACACCTAGTGTAACTAGTAACGTTTATTAAGTCACTGCTACTGGTTATTTTGAATAAAAAAATTGATTTGACATGCGCGCGAAAAAGAAACAACAAAACATTTTTTTTTCTTTTGCAGTGGGCTAAAAAATAAGATTACCTCTTCCAATTCTTTCTGTAACTTGGCGCTGTCCAAACTCAGCTGTTTCTTCTGATTGCCCAGGTTTTCCAAGTTCTTCTCTGTCTCTTTGAGGTCAGTCTCCATTTGGTTTATCTTGTCTTTGGACTTTTTGGAGTTTCTGAAAAGGGAATTTTTATTGCGAGAAATTAAGCGCCGGTTTCTGGTAAGCTAACAATAATTTATCAGTAGTTTTTTTACGCACTTTGGGCATGTGACGGCTGTTAACATTAGGTTATCAGATTGTCATTGTACGAGAAACAGAGGGTAAGTTGGAAATGGTGTTTTTAATGACTCGCGATACTCATACATAATTATACATTCAATGGGTCTAAACGAGTTTAGACTAGTTAAATATTTAATGACAACACGAAAAAATATTATTATAAAAATGGAATAGTAATATGGTTCCGTGTGGCGCCGGATTAAGAATAGCGTCACTCCATTTCCTTCCGTGGATGTCGTAGAAGGCGACTAAGGGAATCAATTACCAGGAGACGGGCAGCAGCGTCTTCCTGAGATTCCAACTGCATACTGCGATCGCCAACCCGCCTGCCAAGCGTGGCGATTATGGCAAAACCCCTCATGGTTATGAAAACCACGAAGGAGGCCTATGTCCTCCAGTGGGCGTCAAATGGCTGATGATGATGATGATGACGATGTGCACAGATCCCTTACCTCTTTAAAATAATCGTTTCACGACGAATCTGGTTGGCTGGAAGAAATTTCTACAGAAATAAACTCGCCTATAAACTCGTTTATATTACGCTTATGTTTTGTGTAAATATTTCTTTCTCTGTGTACAAAGTATAATAGCATTAAAGCTAGACAAATAATAAAAAAACCGCCCAAGTGCGAGTTGGACTCGCGCACGAAGGGTTCCTTACCATTATCTATACAACATTTGAATATTTCAAGCGTCTACCTCTTGCCGTTATTAATATCGGGCAAAAAACGGCAAAAAAATCACGTTTGTTGTATGGGGCCCCCCTTAAATATTTATTTTATTCTGTTTTCAGCATTTGTTGCTATAGCGGCAACAGAAATCTGTGAAAATTTCAACTGTCTAACTATCACGGTTCATGAGATACAGCCTGGTGACAGACGGACAGACGGACGGACGGACAGCGGAGTCTTAGTAAAAGGGTCTTACCCTTTGGGTACGGAAGCCTAAAAACCGACCTTATGCTAGTGTTGATAGCGACTTTCAGCTTGGTGATCTCGGAGGTGACTTTCTCGATCTTCTTGGCTAGCTCGTCGACGCCCTTTTGCAGTTCCTTCACTTGCCCGCCGGCCACTTTGGCGATCTGAGCATCTACGCCATGAACCTCTTTTTCCACCTGTGAGACGGGAAGTGATTTGGCACTGTCAAACATATTTCTTATTGTGAGCACTGGCAGCGGAGCGCCCCAGGCGTACTTACTTCGACCAAATAGGGGATGTATTAGCAAAGGGCAAGATAAACCGTAGTTGGTGCAAATACGAATAATACGTACATAGTAAGTTACGAGTAACATTAAACAAGATGTAAATTCATAACGTTGATATAAATTTCTTATTTTGGAACGCGCCGAAAGAATAGAAAACGGCCAAGTCATGTAGCCTTCCCCGTTTTCAAATTTCGAATTCCAAATTCGCTTGATGCGGCGCGCGGGGCTGCAAGGGAGGTTCCATGGGATTTCCTTGAAATTCACTTATTTGGCTCGGCTAAATGAGCGTTTACCTTTTAGTCCAATATTTACAAAGGCTAAATTTTGGATATTAGGTACGTGGGTCTAGAAAAGCTTAACTTCAAATCGACGAATAATTCCTATGTGCATTTTCCGCCATCTTGAAAAAAGGGTTAAATTCAGTTTTTTCACAATAACTCGGTTCTCCAATGAGATAAAAAAATTCTGATGAATTACTTTTTTTACAATCTACAATTAAGGTCCTTTATATTTTTAACCTATTCCTCGTTATTGAGATATCAAACGATTTATTAAAAGACTTGCATTTCACATGCATTTCCAAATGTATATAATCACTATACTATTTTTATTTAATAAAAAAATAATGCCAGTAATTCCTCAATTTTATCAAGTTTGTGCACAACATTGCGGACTTAATGCCATAAGCATTTTCTAAAAGTCAACCGCAGGAGGTAGAAGAGAGATTGGTAGGCGTGCAAAAAGACACCAACAGTTGGGAAAACTTACCTAGCTTCAGTAACATTTCGGCAAACTTACCTAACCTTCACCAGCAGTTCGATAAACTTACCTCTCCGGCGTCCTCTTGTGCCTTTTCCAACCTCTCCTCGGCCGTTCCCACGACGGCTTCCAGCTTCGCCCTCTTCTTGGCGTCCACCTTACTCGAGGCAGCTTTAGTCGCCTGCTGCTCCAATTGACTCTACAACGTAAACTATCACAATACGAAACCGCTCATGGAACATATTGTTGCTCACATTTCAGTGGGAACACATTGATTCCAAAATATTTCATATTGCCCAAAAAAAAGTTATATGTCGGTCACCGATGCCAGTGGCGAGTGATAAGATAATGATAAAAAAAACATTTTCACTTCTCATGCTCTAAAAGTTCGTCTTTATGTCGTGCGTAGGCGACATAAAGTCGCTTTTTATGCTCTAGAGCATAAAGTAAAATCTTCGTCGAAGACCAAGGCAATCGCTGCAACAGCCACACGAACATCTTTAACTTCATACAACAACCTCTTTATTTTATTTCGTTTCGTTCGTATTCTAAGACCAAGGCAAAGATACCAACAGCCAAAGTACACAATAAAACTTCATGAAATAAACTTATAATTAGTATTTCGTCTCATTTATTATTTTTTATATTTGTTTATTTTTCAATTTAGTAGATCAGTATAGTATTTAAGCCATAACAACAACTTATCATAGTTATAAAAAGAAAATGTTTTTATAACTGAGCAGTATGTAACGACCTTAAGTCAGGTGTCACGTCCCTACAGAAAAAAAAAAGAAAAAAAAGTTAATTGGCGGGAACCATAATTATTTTTTCATTGTAATATTTGTGTTACAACTTAAAATTGTTTTTTGATTAACGATAAATAATGTCGTCAATCGAAGTGAAAAGTAGAGTGTACAACTCGTCCATAAAACCCATTTTACACTCGACTTTATATCTATCCTCGCTCGCAAGCTCGCTCGGATGGATAAACGTCTCGAGTAAAATGGTGCGTTTTATGCACTTGTTGTACAATCTACTATTATTACCTCATAAAAAAAAGTAAAGTAAAAAAATATTTATTGTCACCGACAACAAATTCAATTCAATTCAATTCAAATATTTTTATTCATTGTAAAAACAGAATGTTTACTTAATGAACGTCAAAGTTGTTAGTTTCACAATTAATGGATTATGTGGAGAAGAAGCTAACAAAGAAACTCGGTTGAAGGTCACTATAGTGGCAAAAATCTTGTGTCTGTTTCAGAATTTTTCCACTCGGCTGCGTTATAACTGGCAGGGTGCACGGGTTATAGGAGCTAAGGCCAACTTGCGCCACCTCTTATTGTCACTTAAGTAGCCATGCTACTTAAGGGTGTTCTTACGTGGAGCATGCAGTCTCGCTCGCAAAATTTAGCACTTTTAATGATTGTAATAAATTAAGTACACTTTAGATAAATATGGTCTGAGGGTTTGATGCATAATTAAATTACGGACATTTTATGTACCTATATTTTTGTTTTCCAATACGTAGTTTTCAATAAAGAAAAGTTGTTTCCAAAATTAAAATTTTGGAATAAAATTGTCTCAATCAAATACTTAGTACAGGATAAGAAAAATGTGCCTTAATATCCGCTATTTAATTATCCATTAAACCCACAGGCCACATTCATCAAAAGTATACGCACGTTAAAATCAATAAAAATGTTAAATTGTGCGAGCGAGACAACATGCTCCACGTAAGAGCAGCCTCAAGCCCCATTGAACACAGTGATACAAGTCAGCCTAAAGCTGGGAGACGGAATACGAGAGAGCATTTTACCTTAAGTAAAGGCACTCGTTCAGTCAAACTCTTGAGCTCGACGTTAAGCTTGTGCAGAGTGGTTTTTCCTTCGCGCGCGTTTCGTTGCAGTGATACCACAGAGTCTTCCAGGCTCACTTGTTGACTGCGGAGCTCTGTTAGTCTGTGGGATTATCGAGAGAAAGTGGAAAAATTCAAACAACATTGTAACAATATACCATAGATAAATGACCACGGATGCCGCTCCCAGTTTTAAATCTTTTTAAAAATATTATCGTGTTTTATTTATTGGGTTTTAGGGAATACGCGTATGGCTGATGTGGGATGCAACAGAAAGTCATCAGATTTATACTTCTAGGGACAATGTATAACAACTTTTGAACAAAAAAAAAACTAATTAAGAGTCCGATGTCTTCCAAACGGATCTCATCGACGGATCTTGACCAAAGCTATACGGGACCACCCTGGAGGTACCGCCTTTCTAACAAAAAAAAAAAAAAAAACTAATTAAGTCAGACAACTTCCTTCCGTCCTTGGCTATCTTCACCCAGCCGCTGCCAGCAAACTGCCTCAGACCGTCGTTCCAGCGAGCTTATGGACGTCCAAAGCTTCGGGAAGGAAGTTGCGTACTTGGGGGAGGCCTATGTCCAGGAGCAACATTTATAAAAAACGAGTGCGTCCTTCTTTTCCTGAAGACAGTTTTTTATGTAGCCTATAATAATAATAGGGGTTAAAGTATGAAATTGCCGTTTTATTGCAATAGGTTCTTTGAATTGACATAGAATCTTCATGGTTTGAGGTTTTCGAATGAAACTTTTTTCAAATGGTTTCTATTATGTTCTTTTTTTAAAAAATGTGAAACATTTAAATATCGACTTTCAATTGTTTTTGTTATTCAATTTAGACAAGAAAGATGGATACTGCGAAAATTCGAGTGATTTTTGAATACGAGTTCCGACGCGGAACTAACGCGGCAGAAACTGCCCGCAATATCAATGCTGCGTTTAGAGAGGGGTCTACTAATGAACGCACCGTGCGATTTTGGTTTAAACGCTTTCGTGATGGAAATTTCGACTTAAAGAACGAGCCACGAGGAAGACCGCCCACACAGGTGAATAACGATGAATTAAGAGAGATAGTGGAAGCCGACCCTAGTCAAACTACCCAGGAATTAGCGGCATGGTTTAACGTTACCTTACCCACAATATTGACTCACTTGCGTCAAATCAATAAAATAAAAAAATACGAAAAATGGGTGCCTCATAATCACTCGAATTATCGCAGTATCCATCTTTCTTGTCTAAATTGAATAACAAAAACAATTGAAAGTCGATATTCAAATGTTTCACATTTAAAAAAAAAAAACATCATAGAAACCATTTGAAAAAAGTTTCATTCAAAAACCTCAATTCAAAGAACCTATTGCAATAAAACGGCAATTTCATACTTTAACCCCTAATACTTGCCACTGCAGGGCACAAGCCTTCTCTCATAGAGAGTACGGGCACAATTACCACGCGTGCCCACCGCGGATTGACAATCTCAAGCGCTGAGGTGTGTGAACAACTCAGACACTCAGGTTTCCCCACGAAGTTTACCTTCACCGTTAGCGAGTTAACAATGGCCAAACTTACCGCTGTTCCAAAGAAGCCAGTTTCTGCTCATTGGCCTGTATGACCCGCGGGTCTTGCTCACTGGTGTCCTGTTGTACGGAGCTTGACATGCGCCCGCGCATTGTCGTTTTGCCGCCGCCCGACATTGTACCTTGGGGGGAGGGTAAACGACTCAAATTAGTTAAAAATTACCTACACAAATGTGTCTTTGAAACTTGACGCGGTCGACTTGTATGAAAATAAAATTGACGATTTCAACTTTTCTACATTGTAAGTGTTGTTGCATTGCAAGTGTTTATTGTAAAGGATCCGTGTGGCGCCGGGTAAAGAATAGCGTCACTCCATTTCATTCCGTGGATGTCGTAGAAGGCGACTAAGGCAATAAATTACCAGGAGACGGGCAGCAGCGTCTTTCTGAGATTCCAATCGCATACTGCGATCCCCAACCCGCCTGCCAAGCGTGGCGATTATGGCAAAACCCTATATGGTTAGGAAAAACCATGAGGGAGGCCTGTGTCCTGCAGTGGGCGTAAAATGGCTGATGATGATAATTGTAAAGGAAAGTAAAAGTTTTTCTTTTGTCGCGTAAATGTAGAATCATCCAGGCCTTGTAAAACACCTTAGCAGTAGGTTTTTTTTTAAATAAAGTAGACCTATTTCACTCTAAACTCACCGGCAATCTCAATGACGTCACCTTTCAACGTCACAACTCTGTACCGCGTTGATCCGTACGCGATCCGCGAGGCTTGGTCCAAGTCATTCGCGACCAGCGTGTCACGTAGAGCGTAGTAGAAAGCTGACAACACGCGGTCGTCTTTCACTTGGACCAAGTCGAAGAGGCGGGGCACGTTCTCTGGGCTTGAGGGCGAAAAGGTTATTGATATAGGGGTACTGTCATCTCATGAATTGAAATTAAAAGTAAAACCACTTTAAATCGGGATGGGGAAATGTAATTAAGGAAAAAAATGGTGTAGCTAAATATTAAGCTAAAAAAAGATTTTTTTCTAATATATTCTTCATGTAAGTATATTTAGGTTAACGCCAATTAATGTTACATAAAGACTATTAATTAATAAAGATACTACTGTCAAGTAAACAGTTGTCAATTAAGATGAACCAACTTATTCAATGAAGGGAGGCGGCACTAGTCATAATTTCACACAAGCAATATACACGGTGGACCTGCTGTCCACTACCAAACACTTTTAATCCGTTTTTCCCGAATCACCAAAGGTGTTGTACCCCATCCCCGAATTTCATTTTTCCCATGTTTCACGAGATCCCGGTAACCTATAACAAAATTTCAGCCTTTTGGTCGCCCAAAAGACTACAACTCAAAGGACCGTCACTGATATATGAGCCATAGCTATCTCTTTTATTATCGGATGCTAAATCCTCTATCCAGGAACGTGTAAAGTATTTGAACAAAAATAAAAAAAAAAAAGCAATCTGGGCGTCATGGTAATATCATTTAGTAGAGGACTGACCATTGAGTTAACAACAAAAAATTACATCCACGATTTAGTCGCTTTCAGTAAACAATGTCGCCGTCCTATAAAGTCCACTTTCCATAATATCCTTATCTGAAAAAAAAAACACTTTTAAAACCTCCTGACTGTATTTTTCGTCAGGAATTCAGGTAATCAAAATTGCCTGATAAATAATCGCGATACCCGAACCCGTTAAATGTATGACAACGTCATTATGACTCCATAGCACCTCAATAACCTCATCACCTAAAAACGAAGATACATTTTTGTGTCCTCACTAGTCATAACGTCGTTATGACTCCATCTCATATCAATCACCTCATCACCTAAATACGAGGAGAGATTATTGCGTACTCACTAGTCATGACGTCACTACATCTCATCTCAATAACCTCATCACCTAAATACGAAAAGAGATTCTTGTGTACTTAGTAGTCCTGACGTCATTATGACTCCATCTCATATCAATAACCTCAACACTTAAAAAACGGGGAAATTAGCGTACTCACTAATCCTGACGTCATTATGACTCCATCTCATCTCAATAACCTCATCACCTAAAAACGAGGACAGTTTGTGCACTCACTAGTTGTGTTTCTTCTTGTACTGGTTGACCAAATGCTGCTGCTTATCCAGGGCTATGAAGGTGGCTCTGCCGACGTCGTTCCGCTTCAGGTACTCGACGCTCGCCTGCGCCGTGTCGACTGTATCCACGACTATGTTGTCTAGGGCTCCGCAGCAGGTTGAGATGGCGACGTCGTATTTCGTTTCTATAGCGCCGAGGTCGCCCTGTAGGGGTGAACGAAGATTTTCGCATGACTCCTTAAAGCTGCTGTTAAGTGGAGCATGCTGTCTCGCACCGACAATGTAACATTTTTTTTATATTGTACTGATTACATATATTAGTACAATATAAAAAAAAACCGTTGATAAATGCGGTCTGAGGGTTTAATGTGTAATTAGATTACGGAATTTTTAAATATAGTTTTGTTTTCCTATACATAGTTATTAGTATTAATTTTGGAATGAAATTTGGAAGAAAGGAGTGGAAAAAGGACCTAAATCAAATGAAATGATCGTCCTACACCCACAATATTTTTAGACGACCAATCAATGATACCACTCGCTATGGTGTAGGCGAGAAAAAAAATTGCATTCCTAATATAGGTGTACCCTAGAAACATTCTTTTTTCAGATTTTTTTCTGCCGTTTTGTCGGAGTGATTAATATGTATGTCTATGCCAAATTTCAGCTTTCTCGTACTAATTGTCTCTGAGTTAGGCCGCGGACAGACAGACAAACAGACGGACGGACATCGCGAAACTATAAGGGTTTCATAGTCGACTACGGAACCCTGAGAGTGTCACATAAGGGTTTCTTGTCGACTACGGAACCCTAAAAAACTTTGTGTTCAGACAGTGACAGCAGTCGGTCGGGACCACCATTACTTACCAATCGCCCGAATATTCCAGGTAACCGTCCGCTGCGTTTCTCCTTCATTAACGAATCCAAGACTCGTCCGCGAGATCTGTTAGCGCTCATAGCCTGCTTAGACTCTTCTAACTGCGCTCTGAAAATTATAAATCATTTCATCATCAGCCATTTGACGTCCACTGCAGGACATAGGCCTCCTTCGTGGTTTTTATAACCATGAGGGGTTTTGCCATAATCGCCACGCTTGGCAGGCGGGTTGGCGATCGCAGTATGCGGTTGGATTCTCAGGAAGACGCTGCTGCCCGTCTCCTGGTAATTGATTTCCTTAGTCGCCTTCTACGACATCCCCGGAAGGAAATGGAGTGACGCTATTCTTAATCCGGCGCCACACGGAACTTTAATAAATTAATAAATACGAAATAAATTACATATTTGTACAAAATAAGCTACATTTTCTTGATATTGGCAAGTATATTTAGATAAAGGCGAGCTGTTTCACACGATCGATTTTTTTTTTCTCTAACTGATGTAACACGATTAAGTTGGAGAAAATATTAGCATCTCGGTCACACAGCACAGACGGTAAAACTGCACGGGGAGACGCAAATACTTGTTCAGCTGCTTTTTAGGGCCCTGTACCCGAAGGGTGCCAAACGGGACTCTATTAATTAGACTTCACTTTCCGTCTGTCTGTCTGTCACCAAGCTGTATCTCATGAACTGTGATCGCTAGGCAGATGAAATTTTCACAGATGATGTATTTCTGTTGCCGCTACAACAACAAACAAAGACAGAATAAGATAAATATTTAAGGGGGGCTCCCATACAACAAACGTATTTTTTGCCGTTTTTTGCTCGATATTAATAACGGCTACAGGTACACGCTTGAAATATTCACATAATATTTAGTTCTATATTCGCTTCAAAAATAAATAATGAAATTATAATAAAATAAATATTTAAGGGGGGCTTCCGTACAGCAAACGTTTTTTCTCGATCTTTGTGTCTAATGTTGTATAGATAATAGTACGGAACCCTTCGTGCACGAGTCCGACTCGCACTTGGCCGGTTTTTAAATTAAACGTGCAATATTTATACTTTTTAGGGTTCCGTACCTAAAGGGTAAAAACGGGTCCCTATTACTAAGACTTCGCTGTCTGTCTGTCCGTCCGTCCGTCCGTCTGTCACCAGGCTGTATCTCAAGAACCGTGATAGCTAGAGAGTTGAAATTTTCACAGATTATGTATTTCTGTTGCCGCTATAACAACAAATATTAAAAACAAAATAAAATAATTATTTAACAGGGGCTCCCATAGAACAAACGTGATTTTTTTGCTGTTTTTTTCTAATGTTGTATAGAGAATGGTACGGAACCCTTCGTGCGCGAGTCCGACTCGCACTTGGCAGGTTTTTTTTTTAATAGTCGACGTCAGACGTCCGTCTGTCTGGTAAATGATCAATTGAGTGCGGCCACAATACCATTAACGAACTTACCTCAAAGACCTAGCCTCGCTGGAGATAGTGGACTCTTCCTTTTTTATAGTTTGTAGTTGGGACTGCATTTCAGCCAATTCTCTCTCACTCGTCGGTACTGTAGCGGACAGCCGCTTTTCTTGCCTGAAATCAAGCAATGATTTCTCTATTCTAGATGAACGCTAAGGAGGTACAGGGATACTGGGAACTCTAGACTTCCCATTGTGTTCCTAAAAAGCGTGTGGGGCTGTACCGGGATATACCGCCGTTGGTTTAACGTGAAACGCCTATAAGTAAGCGTTAATTTTTAGCTCAAACTGCGCAATGTGTTACGCGGCACTTGCGCCATATTGCGGCGCGAGTCAAGAGGAGCGAGTAATGGCTACGTCGGTCTACCCAAAGATGCATAAGCAGCCTATATACGTCCCACTGTAGGGCACAGGCCTTCTCTCATGGAGAGAGTATGGGCTTAATCACCACGCGTGCCCAGCGCGGATTGGCGATTTCAAGCGCTGAGGTATATGAATAGCTCAGACACCCAGGTTTCCTCACGATGTTTTCCTTCACCGTTAGCGAGTGGTATTGCTACTATAACTTCACAAGTGTACATAACTTAGAAAACAAAGTTATAGGTGCATGCCCGCACTGGGAATCGGACCTGGGTCTCCCGCTTCCGAGTCCAATGTTCTACCCACTAGGCTACCGCCGATACCCAAATATATATAAATGAATTCTGAAATCTGTTTTGGGCGTCCGCGATACAGGTTTTACCTACTGCGGGGCCCGCTGTGTACCGTTCATGTAAAAATTTTGCTATGGTAATAAATATTTTTGATTTCTTTTATTTTTTTGAATTGCACACGATACGTAGTTACAGAGTCAAGAGTCCTCGCCTTAAGAGGCGACACGTTTTCGTTGCATGCGGGTTTAGCAAGTGCCCCCTACTACCGAACTGAAAGACGTTTGGCGTCAATATGAGGAACTATATTTTCTGGTCCTGGTGTAAGTACAATAAAGTTTTTTTTTTTTATCTATCTGTATTAGGATATAGAAAGGCGCTAGGAAATATGAGGACGATCTGAGGCAGATTGCTGGCAACGGCTGGATGAGTATGGAAGAGGACAGAAAGAAGCGGCGTGCGGGGGAGACCTATGTCCAGCAGTGGACGAAACGGGCTGAATAATTGAATCAGATAGTGTTCAATCAATCAATCGATCGATATAAATTGATTGGTTGATTGATAGATTGACAATACTCACGTTTTCTTCTCTTCTAAATCTCTCGCAGCTTTCTCGTAGGACTCTTTGAGTTTTTCCAGTTTCTCCGTCTCACTGGTCTCTGTACTCAGGTAGATTTTGAGCTCCGACTCGGCGAGTTTAAAGTCCTTTTTCGCCTCGTCGACAATCTTCTTGAGGCCTATGAGCTTGCCCTGCAGTTTGTCCTTCTGCTCTTGGAACTTTTGGGTTTTTGATCTGTGAGAAAATTGTATACTTAAGTACTGGTGCTTATTAGTAAAAGGGGTTTATTAGTAAAAAAAATATTGATTGTTTTTTATGCTTACTTCAGTTCAAGTAAACTTCAATTTTAACCCTAGACATCTAACATTCTCAGATTACCCCATAATACCCAAGCATTCGTCAATTCGGCGACCATTTTTGGAAGTGTTAAATCTATATACAAAACGGGTGGTCCCATCTTTATGACGCTTGGTTTGTTTGGCATGTTTTTACGCCAAATAGCAGAATATCTATCAAAACATAGGACAAATTAACCAAACATTTTTTATTGATTCTAAGGCGGTACGAGGTTCGCCGGGCCAGCTAGATTGAAATGAGAAACAAAGAAAGAAGGCATTTATTCAAATTGTCACAGAAACGCAAGCAAATACGTAGGTGAACAAACAAAATACACGAAAGTCAACAAATGACGCATATAGAATCGAAATAAATCTATTTTTTTTTGGTGCCTTTATTGCACCGAGATTTCAGGCATATCTTATAATGTTAAATAAAATAAAAACTTATTTGATACTGTTCATACTTTCTGTTTGAAATGACACTCGTTTATAGAGATCAACACCAACATTCTTATTAAAAAATAAATTAAAAAGTAATTTCATCTTTCGATGAACAGATGAAACCACCGTCAGCCATGATGTTCTAAGATTACCTCCGCCATAACGTCACATAGTTTGCAAATAAACACGCAAGGCTGAGGCGTAACCATGGCGATTAGAATTTTTACTAACTTAGTGACGTCACGACCATGGTGAAAAGCGTTTTAGGCGTTTCAAATCAAGGATTAAATACAAGCGGTGTCATTTATAAAAAAAATATCTCTTAAAACACTGCTCAATTGCCGTTTAAAAAGTCTGTGGTACAGCCTTTCCCTTTACCACACACTATTTAAACTGCACGTTTTTATAAGACTAAATATTTCCATCTTTTAATTTTATGTATCGACCTATTTAGGTACATTAGGTCAAGCACATTTTTTAGTATTTTTTATGTGAGTCAACTAAGTTCTGTTCTGTTCTGTTGTAGCGTACTTTATTTGGCTTTGGACGAATACAGTTCCGAATTCAGTTTGACATACCTTACACTGGCCATGACCGTTTGCAACTCTTCTTCCATTCGCTTTTTGTTCTCTCTATGTTTCACTAGCAGCTTTTCGCAGTCTTCTATTTCGCGCTTGTTCTTCTCTGGCACCTGGGGATCGTAAAACATGCGACGTGTTACTTATTGAAATAACGCACTGAAAACCGTGGCGGCGTATGTACCCATAACGGCACGGTACTAAAAACACAATGCAGCATACAGCAGCTCTGACATTACACAGATACAAAAGGAAAACCTATTTAGATACAAATACGGGATTTATTAGCAAAAGGTAAGAAAAACCGGCCAAGCTCTAGTCGGACTCGCGCACGAAGGGATCTATACAACATTAGACAATGATCGAATTTGAGAGCAGCGCCATCTATAGAAACCAACAAGCATTTAACATTGAACGACATGACATCGGCGTTGTGATTGTTACATAAATGGCCACTAGATGGCGAGCGCTGTTTTCACACAACGTTTGTTGTATGGGATCCCCCCTTAAATATTTGTTTTATTCTGTTTTTAGTATGTGTTGTAATAGCGGCCATAGAAATAGACCATGTGTGAAAATTTCAACTGCTTAGCTATCACGCTTCATGAGATACAACCTGGTGACAGACGGACAGACAGACAGCCGTTCACTGAAAGGTCCCGTTTGGCACCCTTCGGGTACGGAACACTAATAAAAGGCACTCGTGAATGTTGAAGAAGCGAAAGGATCGTGGCAAGTGCCAAACGCTGGTCTCTGCCACCCCTCCGGGATGCGGGCGTGAGTTTATATAATGTACTGTATAATATATATTTAGATACATGGCTTACTTGTATATATTAAAAAACATTTAACCGGATTAGACACACTAAATATTATCTTATTGTTGCACTAACCCATGCTGAGGACTAGGTTTTTAAATATAAACTGTGTATGAGCATCGCGACTCAAAAAAATACAATCGAGCTTTTATACAAGCGACCCTCACCAACTCCAGTTCAACCAGCTTCCCCTTCTCCTGCTGCAGGAGTTGTTCTAGATTCTTCTTCTTCTTGCTAGACTGAGTGCTCTCTGCCTGCGCGGTCACAGTTTTCTTCTTGCACGCCTGCAGCTTCTCTGTCAGCTCCTCTTTTTGCTTCTGTAACTTCTCGTATTTTCTGGAAGACGATAATGTATAATGTATAATGTAACATAATCTCCATATACATCCGAAATTATGAGTTGCCGTAGGCACTGACTGAAAATCGCTGAGGGATCACTTCCTATGGTTCTATGGTTCGGTTTTATTTATTTGTTTTGTCTGTAGTGTATTTAGTTTTATTTTTGTTGTTGTGCATATTATGTTACTTATCTGTTTATTTGGTTTCTGTGATGTCTTGTTGCTATAAAAAATGACTTTATTCTTTTTTTCTTCTTAATAAGGGTTCTACTAGTCTAAGGTCGACTAGCACTACTTCTAAAATGTCACTTAAGTCGCCATTTAACTCGACTCTTGTATGAAGAATTTTAGTTAAATGCTGTTTAAGCCACATTCAAGAAAGCGGTGCAAGTCAGCCTAAACTATACTAGCATTTTTTATGACTCGTGATGCCCATACATAAATAGTAAAGTTATACATTCAACGGGTCTAATCGCAATTATTTATTAGATGAACTTAATTCACGACGTCAAACTATGCTTACCCCGAGTTTCACGTACACTTACAATCTATTGTACTCTACTGCTAACAGCTGGCCAAAGTATATACAAAAAAATCAACTGACAGCGTTAACAGTGGGTCAAAAGATTATTAACGTACGAGAAACTAGGGGTAATAAGTGGAGACTACTTAAAATATGTAACACCGGGCCAGGCGGTGCAAGCGACACAATATCAATTTAAAATAATCCTTGATTGATTCCTAAATTTTTCTACTATAATCGGGTTGGGCTTTTCAAATTTCTTCTTCGTGTTCCTAAAATGAAAACACACGATAATACAAAGGTTACAAAGTTTGATCACAAACTGGCAAACGCAGAGTAGGACAACCACCAGCTCGCTAGACCAACGTCCTGGATGGCTGGAGGCTGGATAGCATGGCCGAGGACAGAAAGAAGTGGCGTGCTTTGAGGAAGGCTTATGTCCAGCAGAGGAAGAGTGCGTGCTGATTGACTGTTCTTAGGAAACAAACAGCCACATTAAAGCTAATGTTAAAAAAATGTAAGAACTCACTGATTGCCGGTTTTCAAAATGGATGTCTTCTCCTGAAGCTCTTCATTGATTTTCTCTAGTTTCTCGTCAATGCATTTGAGTGTCTCTTTCAGTTCTTCCATCTCTTTATTCTTGCCTTCTATGATTTTATTAGTTTCATGTCTGGAAGAAAAGTTGAATATATCCAAATTATTATGTTTAACTTCCGAGTGTTGCTTTTTCACCTACATAACTTTTAACAAGCTAAACTGTGAGTCAGTTTGATGGCTTACTTTTTGCTTGCCAGCACTGCACTTCGTCTTCAAATCTCACGACAACTTTTCAATTCATAGAATTGTATATAGCTAATAAATTACTAAAATACAAATCTCATGGTTATACATTTGTGAAGAGAGGATGATTGTGTCTAGTGTTCAACACATTCATGAGTACTTAATAATTATTAAGTTGGAAACTCAGCTAATAATGTAAATAATGAACAACCCTTGACTTGAATCCAATACTCACATGTACTTCTGCAGCAGCATATTCCGCGTCTTCAGCGCTGTATTAGTCAGGTTGACCTGATAAATAATTAATGAAAATCAAGATAATGCGATGACTTATACAGCGTCCAGTGGCACCTTCACTCATACTAGATGGGTGAAGGGACTACTCGGACGCTGCAGGTGCTGGGAGTATGCTTGCACAGCACCTATACTATCTTGATAGCTTAGTCGACCTAGCCCACAAGAAAGACAAATCAATATATGCGGAGCCAAACAAGCCGCGGGTTTCCTCACGATGTTTTGCTACTACAAATTCGCAGACGTACGTAACTTTGAAAATAAACAAAGTCATTATGACCGCACTGGGAATTGAGTTTTTAACAGACTTAGAGGTTCTCAATTCGAGCCGTATATACCTATTTTATTTTTGCTATGTCCTTCCATAACTTCATCTTATGCGATTTCGACAATTCTTTTTTTGTTCGAATAGATATAACGTCCCATTGGTCCCATTTTAATTTGGTGAAGATCTGATGAAGATTTTCAGAGATGGAGAACGGAACTCTTCAATGGACAGCAGTAAATAAGACCTAATGGGGCCCATCCTTTAGTAATATGCATATGTTTCGTAAAATATAGCGTAAAAGTAGTCCCAGGGTAAGTTGGTCATGTTGTGGTAAGGACTTTCGGAGATGGAAATTGAGAACTTCAAATTTTAAAACAAAGAATTAAGTAGGGTAAATTATAGTTGCAAGGGACGTGACATATTTCTCCCGGTCCCCCCCTAAAAATTCATGAATACATTTTTTTAAATAAAAAATAAAAACCGACTTCAAAACATTACAGCACTAAAAAGTTAGAAATAATTTATTACCTACATGTAGGTATACATACTTCTTATTAAAAGGTATTCTTTTCAATTATTTCTAACTCATTAGTGCTGTAGTGTTTTGAAGCCGGTTTTTTTTTTATTTAAAATTTCTAGTGTGTACTCTGTGTAGGGTGTAGGTCGAATATGATATTTACGGTAACGACTTGATGCGATTATTTACAACATGCGTGTTGTAACTATATCTACAAGAGAAGAGAATGCTTACGCACCTGTGCGAATAAATATTTGCTTTTTAAAACGGCGGATTCGTCACCGGGCTTTTCTCCGAAGGGAACGTTTTGGCCATAACCGCACACGCGCGCTAGCCGGTCTTACGGCTGGGGCGTGGATAAAAATACCTCATGATGCTGACAAGTGAAATGTATTTTCATACCTGCTCAACGGCTTCCAACATCGGTTGCTCGAGCTTTTGCTTCTCAGCTTCGACCAGACGGACTCGGTTCAGCTTCTCTTTGCGCATCTCCGAGAGCTCTTCGACGCGAATGGCGAGTTTCTCTATCGGCTCCTAGAGATAGAATGCAGGTTCTTTAGGTATTAGTTGGGGGCTCCGGATTTATGGATTTTAGGGTACGTGTTAGACCTGAAATTGTGTTAATCAACTGTTCAACCGCTGTCTACCTCAGCGCATCAATTTGCCAATGCGCGGTGGGCACGCGTGATAATGAAGCCCGTACCCTCTTTCTCTGTGTGAAACTAGTTTTTTGTATGCACTTTGGTCAACTGGCAGCTGTCACAGATTGTTAGTGTTAACAGTGGTCCGTAATATTTTTTTTTTTAATGCATCTTGACAAGCTGACAGCTTTTAACAGTAATAATAATATACCACACAACAAAATCATTTGTCCTGGTACAAAACTAGTATACCCTGTGATATGGTCACCAGGAAACAACATCACGAACATAGAAATACACCCAGACTGAAGCCGTTTGCACAGATCAATTATGGCAGCCTCCAGTGTGAATCAAACCCACAACCTCCATTTTGGTAGTCAAGCATGTTATCCGATCTAGAACAATTAGGCAGTTGATTGATCAAATTGTTCTTCCGAAGTTATAAGCTGTGCAGCTGAGTGTAGGTACTTACTTTATATCTAGAGGTGCCAATGATGTCCTCCAAGTACTCCAGCATCCCAGACTCATGCTCCGTTTGTCCTTTCGGCTTCATCATCGCAATTTGCTCGACTTCGCCCTAGAAATTCGTATACATTGTATTCAACTAATTTTCTAGATTCTAAGCTTTGAAAACAGTAATGGCAAGCATATTTTTGCAAAACCTGAGGTCACGAAAGGGCTCTTGGAGGCAATTAGTGACCAAAATATTCCAGTAAAATGACCTCAAAGTCAACAATCATCAATCTTGCAAATGTACAATTTCTTCCTCTTTTGTTCTCTTTTTTTCCCGAAACCGGCATTTTGTCGCGTTTTGTGGCAGTGACTCTAGCTATCTAGGACATTTTGTGACAGGACAATTTGTGACGGGCCACATGACAGGATAATTTGTGACGGGCCACACGACAGGACAATTTGTGACTACGATATTTTGTGACTAGAAAAATTTGGGTCTAGGCCAATTTGTAACAGGACTACGAGATTTGACAGCTCTTTGGATTAAGGTTACATTTTGCGAATAGAATATTCTGCACCTAAACCCACCCCTTCTATTGTACATTTGTCCTTATGTGTTAGTAATACTTTTATTGTGCAACATCTCAGGTAACTAAGCAAAAAATTCTCTGACTCACTTGCAAAATAAGAAACCGGTTATGGTCCAGATCTATCCCGTGGGACCGAAGCATCTTGGCTACTTCTTTGAACTGCACCCGGCGTCCATTGAGAGTATAGAAGGAGCTGTTGTCCTTGAATGCGGTGCGGGAGACCACAATCTCACTGTTAGGTAGGATTGTGTATTCTTCACCTTCCTGCAAGATAATTAGATGTTATTAGGTTAAAAGGATTTTCTTAGGTAAAGGAATACATGCACTAATGTCATGTGTGCAAAGAGATGCTTCAAGCCAGTAAGATATAATAGATAGGTAGATAGATAGAGAATACTACTGCTACTCTACACACTACTAATTCTAGTTATAGTTGGACCTGAGATTTTTGGGCCATAGTACGTAGCAAGCGCTAAGGTATGTAAATACTTTGGACACTAGGGTTTCTTTACAATGTTTTCCTTCACAATTAGTGAGTAGTATTGCTACTATAACTTCACAATTGTACGTAACTTAGAAAACAAAGCCATTGGTACATTGTATGCCGGGATTTGAACACACAACCTGAATGAGAAGCCGGTTCTACCGCTCCACTACCACTGCACATTATTATTGTTAAATAAGCAGCCTTGCAATTTTTTTTATTTTTCACAAACTGAAAAATTAAAAACATTGTTTTTCCGTTATATTTGCAATAAAATCCAACAAGACTTACCCCATCAAGTATTTGGCAGAAATGCACAGCGACACTGGCACTGTTTATGTTTGGGAACTTGGTAGAAGAGTGTATAAGCACTGAGATCTTCTTGGATCGGATTTTTGTGGCTCGGTAGCCAAATACAAACAGCATTGAGTCTATGACATTGCTTTTGCCACTGCCATTAGGACCAATTATTGCCGTGAAACTCTGGAAATATAGGTATGTTAAAGTGATGAGTATAAGCCAAAAATATATCTATATCCAAGAAAAAAATTTAACAGTGTTTTATAAAATTTTTAGAGGTCAATAAGTTAAATATTTGAGTAAAACTGTGATAAAACTGATAAAGTTAATCAATGACCACTTTCATTCAAACAACAACATATTACCTTGTGAAAAGGCCCCAAAGTCTGTACACCAGCATAGCTTTTGAAGTTATCATTCACAATATGGGTTATGATCAATCTCGGCCCTGTGGAATCGAAAGTCAGGGCAGGCTTGGGTGCCGGTGGTATGTAGATGTCTCCTACACGCACTCCACCTTCGTCATCATCGGAAATGTGGTCAATTTCCCCATTTTCATACTCAGGGTCGCTGTTGTGAACACCGTTAGCAGGATCTTCATCAACTTCCATAGGCTCCTCGTTTGTCTTCTTCTTTTTGGTCTTCTGCATGGTAGCTAAGTCCTTTGTAATAGGATAAACTCAACACAAAGGCGTTAATATCAGATATCTCAATGTTTTACCAAGTAAAAATATTTTGAAGAACGACCGTTTGCAAGACGCGCTTTTTTTTTGTGACAGTTTTAGTTTTAATTAATTGTATCAGTACACAGACTAATTTACCAAATTGCAACGATGTGTTGGTCGAGTGTGTACATTTAGGATGTCGGTTCGTCGGTCGGCTCATTGGTCGGGTGTGTGTGGTTGGGTGAATGGTTGGACGGCAACACTGACTGAACGGCCAGGAAGAAAAAAATAAAAATGTCACAATAGAAATGGCGAACCGCACGGTGAAGGACGCGAAATCAATTCGCGGCACAAATCCACAATATTTAATAGAAAAGATCATCAGATCTCGCATCTACGACTCCAAATACTGGAAGGAAGAATGCTTCGCCCTAACAGCAGAACTTCTGGTCGACAAAGCAATGGAATTGCGGTATATCGGAGGCGTTCATGGAGGCTTCATCTATCCGACGCCCTTCCTGTGTTTAGTCTTGAAGATGCTACAAATCCAGCCTGAAAAAGACATCGTCGTTGAATTCATCAAAAACGAGGAGTTCAAATACGTGCGCGCGCTCGGCGCATTCTACATGCGCCTCACAGGTACCTCGGTAGACTGCTACAAATACTTAGAACCTCTTTTCAATGATAACCGCAAACTGAGAAGACAAAATCGCGAGGGACAGTTCCAAATTGTCCACATGGATGAATATATAGATGAACTACTTCGCGAGGAACGTCTCTGCGACATCATCCTGCCGAGAATACAGAAACGGCATGTGTTAGAAGAGAATAATGAACTGGAACCGAAAGTGTCTGCTTTGGACGAAGATTTGGACGAGGATATGGGATCAGACGATGAAGCTGTCGACTTGGAAGCCAAAGAGAATAGAAAAGACAAGGACAAGAAGGATAGAGAGAGAAAGAGAGACCGGTATGTGTTGGTTTACTATTGTTTTTATGCTGGCACCACACTTGGGCATGCATATTTGCGTATCTGGCTAATATTAACCATCCTTTGCCGGCGTTCTGACGAATGTTAAGTGCATTTTTTTTTCAAACCTAAAATGTATTGCAAATCATCGGCGAAAATGCGAATATGATTAGCCAAGTGAAGTGCCAGCATTACAGTACCAATATGATAATGTCCATTAGATTGTTTTGTTACGGAGTCAAACTAAAAATATGTATGCAGCAAAAAGTTTTTGCTGTGTACTTATTTGAAACTAGATTGATCACATGTGCCATTCCTGTTCAACAAATGACATTGCTGAAATTGTACTGGGGATATGTTATGTTTAGTGGGACATTATATCATTAATTCAATTTTGTTTTTTTACCTGTTACCTTTACTAACTTAATTATTGTAATATTATGAGAAGAAATTGGCCTGAAATATAATCCAATGGACATAGAAATTCAATGGCAAGGACTTGAGTATAGTAGAAATACATCAGAAAGAAAAAAGACATTTAAATTGTTACAGAAACAAAAAGTAAATATGAAGGTACACAAACAAAATACATGAACGTCAACAAAACAAACATAAAAACTAACCTAACCTATCTTTTACAGTTCTTTAAAAACAGGAGAGCAGACATGTCTCAAAATAGCCTCCACTCTCTGTCGGTCTCATTAAAAAGCATCTCTAGGGGCTTACACCATTACACCATATTTCGATCCCATTCATGACAAGAAAATCAGTCTATGCAAAATATCTATATTTTATTTTGTTACTTTCCACAGATCAAGAGAGCGCAAAGATCACCGTGAAAAGGAACGCAAAAGAGAACGCTCTAGAAGCAGAGACCGGGAGCGAAGACGCGAGCGTGACCGTGAGAGAGAAAAGGAAAGGGAGAGAGGGCATGACCGTGTGCGAGAAAGAGACAGAGGGGAGAAGGAACGACGGGAGAGGATGGAAAGACCTAGAGAGAGAGAACGGGACAGACGAGAAGAGAGAGGTGGACGTTATTAGAATAGGATGTTTAGAGTAAATGAAGTTAATAAATAAGTTTCAGTACCAATGGTGTTTCTTTTATAGTAGAGCGACATATTGTTGTAATATTCTTTGAACAGTAAAAAGTGGATTGATGTTATATTAAGACGGAAAACATGGATTCTTATAGAACCCGACTTGAGGATTTGTGCGGCATATCTACGTCTATATCAAGAACTCAATGAGCCCATACTCGTCTACTGCTAGACATAGGCCTCCCACAAGCACGCCACTTTTTGACCTCGATTCAACAATCGGCCTCAGATCGTCGGTGCAGCGAGCTGGTGAACATCCTACGCTGCGTTTGCCAGTTCGTGGTCTCCACTCGTCTCGTCGTCGTCGAATCTCACGGAAACTCAATTCTTGGCTGAACTATTGTAGCCACATGATGAAATCCAATAAAAAACTAAAATTATATATTTATTAGGGCGACACTGAAAATTACTGTCACCTGTCACGTCTCGTGCTGTCAAAGTGACATTCCATTTCACCTCCCCAAAATACAAGTGGAAACAGCGAAATATTTGGTAAATTGAGCGCAATTTGCCACCGGAATCAATTACCACTCGTGTATTTAAAGTAGACCATGGCGTCAACATCCAAAGAGGACCCTCAAAAAGCAGTAGAAGTGGCCGAAAGCAGTGCAAATGACCTCGAACCCGGCGCCTGCCCAGAAAGCATTCTCAATCCTACGGATTCCTTCGAAGAGTTCGCTTCGGAGATGTCTTCCTCCCTTAAAGAGAGGGACATCTCACTCACGGCGACTACGAGCACCATTAGTGAGATACAGAACGAGATCGGGGAGAGTTCTAAAGAAGAAATTAAGACCGTAAAGTCGACAGATGACTTGAAGAGCAAAGATGTAAGTTTTAGGCCTTTTGGGGTGGCTGAGGTGTTCACATATCTCAGCGGTTAAAATCGCCAATGTGCGGTGGGCACGCGTGGTTGGTAAGTCTGTCTCTCTTTCTGAGAGAACGCTTGTGCTTTACAGTATGACATTTATAGGCTGTTTATGCCTGGTATGCTTTTTGGGAGGTTTATCGGCAGCCAAGATGGTCTACTTTAGTAGCTTAACAACCTTTGATCTTCAACTTATCAGCAAATTTATGAGAATCAAAATCGTCCAAATTAATGTCTTTATTTATAACCTACTACCTTTATTTATGACCCCGTGGACTTTGTGTTACCTACATCTATCTTTTGTTTGTTCTCACAATTAGGTACAAGTAAACTATGTCTCCTATTGGTCCCTTTGGGATGTATTTTCAAGACAACTCTAAGCCTTTAGTTGGAGGTGAAATCACCATGCGAATCAGAAGCAGTATATGGGTATTTACTGTAGGTACCTACTTAGGCAACAAATATGTGTACTTAGATTTAATTATCTCACATTTAGTGAGTAGGCAACCAGAGTAGTTATTTCCGGACTTTATTTGTGTTTGTATAGTAATAGTCTATGTGTATGAGTGTGTGTGTTTCCATTGAGACTTTGGTAACTCAATACTTGGATGACTTACCTTTACTAGCATGAATTGGTTCATAAAACCTTTCTATTATTTTATGACATTACTGTTTCTATTTTTAGTTAATTTATCTACTCTGATACTATAATACAAAAATTATAAAACTGAAAACAAAACTCTTATGACAAATATTACGCATAGGCCAAAAATAAAAATAAAAATAAAATAGTAGTTTATGTGACTGTCACATAATGAGGGTTATTAAAACACGAGCGAGATTTTAAAAAACGAGCCTTGGCGAGTTTTTTAATAGCATTCGCGAGTGTTTTAATACCAAGTTATGTGCAGCCTCATACACTACTTTATCTACACTCATGTCTTAATCTTCAAAGTAAGGAATCAAAGGAAAACACGTTTGACAAACTTTGTACTATACATATATCTACAGTTATTTTTGAAACAAAATGGCGCAATTTCGACAAAAGTATTTTGACATTCAATCGTCTGCACTCAGTTTTGCGCGCGCAATTTTAGGTATTTTTAGTTGCACTTCTGGTACCACGAAAATTAAATTAGGTTTTTTATAGAGTTAACTTTTGACATTAAAAAAAAAAACTTAAGTTTTGTTCAGTGATCACAGCAACACTTTAAAAAAATAACTGTAACATTAAGTGAAAAATCTGACCTTTAATGTAATTTTATAGTACATATGGTGCTACATTACCGCACTAGTGCGATAATGAGCACTTTACGTGCCTATGTCGAAACTTCAAAGGGCCATATGTACTATAAAACGTTGTACGATACACGTGCGAATAGGTAATTCGTAACTCGTGTCGATATAAAACACTCCCTTCGGTCGTGTTTTAATTTATCGCCACTCGTTGCGAATTTCCTACTTTTCGCACTAGTATCGTAATGTACTATTAAATTACACTTTTTTTTTTATTTTCTTTAAAGTTATGTATTGTTTAAAGCCTGTCAATATGTGTTTACCTCTGAATTCTTAATTTGAAGATTATGATATGAGTGTAGATAAAGTTTTATTATGATACAGGCCTTGTATGGACACCTGTATCATAATATAACTTTTTAATCATAATGATACACCTATACAACCTCCAGCTGGACCAAGATGGTTGAACCTCTACTTTTAAAAAAAAGGTTTCAATGGACGAGTCCGCGGCGATGTAACACGCATGTGCAATCGATGTTTGCGCCTGGGCGCCAACATTTTACATTTAAAAAAACTTTTCAATATTTAAACAAAGTTTAGTTCTGGTTGTAAAATAAATTAGTTTATGTATTATAGTATGAGAGTAGATAAAGTAGTGTATGACACTGTACATAAATTGGTCTTATAACACTCGTATGATACTATAAAAAAACTCGTGCTATAAGAACCCTTATTATGCAACAGTATCATAAACTACTATTATTTTAAATTAATATATTTTTTTGCCACCATATACTGTTCTGTAGATTACTTGGAGACAATATTAATTTAATTAAATAAATTATAATAAAATTCCCATATACATCCAAAAATGGGAGGTTAAATAAACTTAACTTAATTTATTAACTTTTTCTTGAAGTCACAAAATTAATGACTGGCCATGGAATTTTTAGAATAATCGATTCAGCCAGCGATGGCTAAGCTGTTCTTCAAAAAGTTAGGGGCAAACGAGAAGCTTTCTAGTTTGACTGCAGATTTCCGCACTTAGCGTCATAGTTGGGCCATAGTACGTAGCAAGTGCTGAGGTATGGAAATACCTGAGACACTAGGGTTTCCTCACGATGTTTTCCTTCACAGTTAGCGAGTGGTATTGCCATTGTAACTTCATAAATGTGAAGCGAGAAGCTTTCGACAGTGAACAAATAATTCTGAAGAAGGAGATTCTAATGATTCAAATTATATTTCAGGAGTTAATGTCAGCGTCATCAAGTGCAACAAAGCTCAGTGAAGAAAACGGTAGTGAGTTTGATGACCGAGATGACTACCTTCAGTCACCAGAGCTTGTGAACAAGGAGAAACACGTCTTCATATTGAGCTCTGCAGGGAAACCCATATATTCTAGGTTTGCCTCTTTTTTCACTTGTTGATGACGTTTTTGTCACAGATGTTCTGAGGTTTTTGTTACTTTAAAACAAGAGAAAAAAAAAATGGACAAGTGTGAGTCGGACTCTCCCACTGAGGATTCCGTACAAATTTGTAGGTACTTATATATTATAAATAGTTCAGGAATCGAGTCTCGCAGTTTATTCTGAGCTTTTCTTGAACCTCAAAGACAATTTTTTTTTATGATTTGATTATTAATGTATAGTTTTATGATTTTTCCCTGTACTTGTAGTATAAAATGATATTACTTGCCAAGTTTCATAGTTCTAGGTCAACGAAAAGTACCCTATAAATTTTGATTCCCTTGAGTGTCGAAATATATGTTTGCGGCATGAACGGCTGTATCTTTTTTGTAGGTTAACATAGAAGTTTGATTTTTTTCACAGCTTCAAGGGACTGTAAACCTGAGTACCTATATGGTTTTAATTTCAACTCGATGCCTCCACGAATTCCCGAGATAAAGAGTCTTGACAGACAGACAGACAGACGGACGGACAACAAAGTGCTCTTATAAGAGTTCCATTCTTTCCTTTTGAGGTACGGGACCCCAAAAATGGTATATTTGATACGTTATAAATAAATTGAGAACTTGTGAAACTTTATCTGTTAACAGAGTTATTCATGTCCGTATATCCAGCAGGACCCTTCGTCTGATTCAATTGACTACCAAAGTTTCACTTACGTAATATTTAATACCTTCTGAATAGTACAAGTAAAATAATAGTACCTTAACAGTTAAACAAAAAACTTACATTGTTTTCCAGCAGGACCCTCCGTTGTTTGAGGTATACCAGTAGTATATGTCCCAGCATAGCATTAGTCCCTTTAGATTTTCTTCCTTTTCTTAAAAAAAAGTTATTAGTTTATAAGAAATATACCTACAAATGTTTTATATTGCCAGCGGGACCCTTTTTTGTTTTGGGGCTTTCAGTCCAGACAATGATATTCCCTAGCAGCATAATATTAGTAATTTTCAAAAACTTATCGCTTAATTTAAAATATTTAAATAATGAGTAATAATAAAGAAGAAATCAGAATAATATATTCTAAAACACATAACATTACTCCGATCGCTAAAGACGATTTTACTTATTATTGTTTTATTTATGTGATCCAATCAATGAAATGCAAACAAATTTTCATGTTTTATGAGGTACGTAGTTTAATATCGTCGAAAAAAAAAACAAAATGAAAATTATAACAAATAAATTTCACTTTCAAAAATTAACATTAGGTCTATGAATTAATAATCATATCAATCCTTGTTCAGCATGGGTCGATAAAGTTCATAGTAGAAAAATGTACAATGAAAAAAAAACATCGTCGCATTTAATACATTTTACATTTGTACCTTACACGGATATATAAAATACAATGTACTTGCAAAGAAATAGAATCATGTGGAACAGACATCCCGAACAAAATTTATGTCGCGCAACGTTAGTACTAGACATACGTAGTATCTCTATCTAGTCTGTGTCATGGACTACGAAATGTTGTCACTATGACCGCATTGACCGCACAGCTTGCGACACAAAGTTTGGTCGGGATGTCCTCTCCATACGTAGTACTTTATAAGTGTACTTGTATTATTTCAGTATAGTCACTATCGATCACGTTGGTCGTCATAACATTGCCACTGTTTATTTTTTCTTAAGCAGTGAGCTCGATAATGTGATGCCATCCCCGCAATACTGTATTGCAGAAAGCAATCTATTTATTTTATCTTTAATCAATAAACTTTGGGGTATATCACATACCTATGCCATTGGCGCATGTTAATTTAAATCAAATTATATAATATCTGAAACATTGTACCTAGATCGGTTTACGAATATCATTACAGTTCTTTTCACTATTTTTTGTTCTTTTCACTATGTAAGTTTTTTGTTTAACTGTTAAGGTACTATTATTTTACTTGTACTATTCAGAAGGTATTAAATATTACGTAAGTGAAACTTTGGTAGTCAATCGAATCAATCGATCAATCAATCGTCCTACTGGATATACGGACATGAGTTACTCCTGCAGTTATATTTTCTAACCATGGTAAACTTCTACAGTTTAGTACCTACTCTATTATCAAGGTGACAGGTTAGTTCTATATTTTTATCATTTAGTTTGATTCAGACTCTAAACATAATTGTAAAAGAAATTGAAAGAAAGGAATGGGATTTTATCATGATTATTAATTTGTGTGAGCAAATAAAAGAATCCCATTTCTTTTATTAATTGTATACAACCACGAAAGTTTTAAAAAGTACATTAATGTGTGTTGTGTCATCTTCAAGGCACAATCAAATTAATCTTATTAAGAAACAAAGAAACTCTGTATGTAGGGATGCACCCACATCATTATAATATCTTAGTGTGGGAACTAAGACTCAATTTTCACATTACGGGGAAAAATGAATACTTACAAATATTTTTAAATTTAATGTAGGTAATCAGAAATAATAAAAAAAAAAATTTCAACCCAAGGACTCATCCTTAGGGCGGAATTGAATTGAATGCCGCCCTCCTTAGGCATCCGCATGCCGCATCCTTATGCTGGGGCCAGACATATGGACAGCACCCATGAGATGTAAATACAATTTAATGATTTGAATACTCAACTCCACAGATATGGTAATGAGGACAAACTGGCTGGCCTCTGCGGCGTAATACAAGCGCTAGTAAGCGTAGTAGAAGATCAAAACCAAGACATCCTACGGAGTATTACAACTAAGGACTGCAAGACGGTTTTCCTAGTGAAGGGACCGCTCATCCTGGTCGCTGTCTCGAAGAGCAATGAGAGTGAAACGCAGCTGGTACTGCAGTTGACGTGAGTTTGGGCGCACCCTCACGTCTTTCTCCGCTAACGGGTAAACTGATGCACCAAGTCAGTGAAAGTCAGCCTCCTTCGTAAACGCTCCTCCGTAGAATACCTAACATTCATCATCATTCAGCCACAAGAGACATAGGCTTCCTCCATGGATTTGCAAAAACACCGGTTGGAAGCAGTCTGCATCCAGCGCCTTCCTGCCACTTGGATGAGGTCATCTGTCCATCTTGTGGCTGGTCGTCCTACGCTGCGCTTGCCGATATGTGGTCTCCATTCGAGAACTTTTCGGCCCCATCGGCCATCAGTTCTGCGTGCTATGTGCCCCGCCCACTGCCACTTCAACTTACTAATCCGCTGGGCTATGTCGACTACTTTCGTTCGTCTACGGATCTCATCATGTCTGATTCGATCTCGTAGAGAAATTCCGAGCATAGCCCTTTCCATAGCTCGTCGCGTTACCTAACATTAGTCTGTCGTATATTGCATCAGTTCCGTGTGGCGCCGGATTAAAAATAGCGTCACTCCATTTCCTTCCGTGGATGTCGTAGAAGGCGACTAAGGAAATACATTACCAGGAGACGGGCAGCACCGTCTTCCTGAGATTCCAACCGCATACTGCGATCGCCAACCCGCCTGCCAAGCGTGGCGATTATGGCAAAACCCGTCATGGTTGTGAAAACCAAGAAGGAGGCCTATGTCCTGCAGTGGGCGTCGAATGGCTGATGATGAGGCTAACACAGCTTAGTTTGCCTACAAGCTGGCTGGATCGACAATTTGAGGCAGATTACTGGCATTGGCTGGATGGGGATGGCTGAGAAACGAAAAAAAACTGCCGTACTTTGGATAAGGTTGTGGGTCGTGCGAAGGCTTAACCTTTTGGGGAATTTCTTCAACTTTTCAACTCACCGGTAGCCTTCAACAAGGAGCCCACTCCGTAATTTGTGGTTTTCAGTGTTAAACGCGAATGATGTCATTTGAAGAAACACTCCATAAATGCCGTATAAATAGACTTTACAAGACTTTACCACAGACTATTTATACTGCGTTTATGGAGTGTTTTAATGGACTCGTGTTTTTAGAAAAAACATCGTAAAAAAAATAAATCCCAATTAAATTTCACCTCCGCTTCATTGCACTTGTGCACTTGAGTTGTTACAAAATAACAATGTAAATTACAGGTACGCCTTCAACCAAATTGTCTCAGTCCTCACCCTGACACAGCTGAACAGGATATTCGAGCAGCGACGCAACTACGACCTTCGGAGACTCCTCTCCGGCGCAGAGAGACTTATTGACCACCTGCTGATATTTATGGAGAAAGACCCGGCCTTTTTACTCGGGGCAGTCCGGTGCTTGCCTCTTCCATTGAACGCTCGGGAGAATATCACCAACGCCATTATTTCAGCCTGCAGTAAGATAAGGTAGTTGTGATATAATTATGTAGTATACGGGGCGTCCGACGGCTATGCCACATGGAGAGAAAGTACCTTGAATACTTTATATGGAACATTTCAGTGAAAGAAGCCATTATTTTAATTTGAAAAACAATTTAAACTGCATTCGTAGATCTTTGAACAGTTACATGGTTGAACCGGGAAGCGAACCCGCTACACGAGAAAAAAAAATACCCTGTAGCTTTATCACACCGATCGAAAGGCTTCATCACAAGGATAATTTTTTGCTAAATAACATAGTTTCAGAAATAAAAGAAAGACCATTATTAACATTATTAAATCAAAGTTAATTAATTAAATTTATGAAATGCTCAAAATGAAATGAAAATCCCAGAAACAAAATAACAAAAGTGTGAAAATGGAACATATTTTTGAATCATTTCTTAATTATTTAAAAATCTATGAATGCAGTTTAATTTGTTTTTTAAATTACAATAATGTCTTCTTTCAGTAAAATGTTCCATCTACAATATTCAAGGTACTTTCCCTCTATGTGGCATAGCCGTCGGACGCCCTCAGTGATACGTAGAACAGTCAGATGTCTTAGATCAGGATTATTTAAGGGTGCGCAATTCCTAAAGCATGTCGGTTAGAGTTTGTCTATAACCTCCTCGGTCCTGACCTTGAAAATAACAATTGATTACCATTGTTATTTTCAAGGTCAGGACTGAGGAGGTTAAGTCAACTGTGGTGTTAGAACTTCTTTTTTTTGCTTGGTTGTGCCGCTTTTTTAGAGATAATGTTTAAAACGTTACGTATTACATAGAATGGGCATTTTTCTATCTAAGGCAATGATAGTTAGATAGATAGAGAACACTTGCACACAAAAACGGAAATTACACAGACAACCCTACAATGATTTATGGATGGCTGTAGCATTGGTAGAGCGCGTAATGCTTGTACCTTATTTGGGGTGATTTAGGAATTGTGCATTTCACAGATAACCCTGTATAGTTTCAAGAAGTAGGTTTGTTTTTGTGGTGTCCAATTTTTTAATATTTAGAATAACTCTTAACCCTAAACTAAATTAAATTGTTTCTTGGGATACAGTGTTAAAATGGTTATTGAAGTCTATAATTGAGAGAAAGATTGGATTCTCTTTCATAGCCACTCTGAAACACAGGATTGCCATTTGTTACTTTTATTGCAAATAGCAATCAAAACGTAAATAAAGAACCTAAACGCATACATAAACCTAAAATAACACAATGAAATAGGATGATTTAACTGGCCCTTCCTTGCAATTTCATCGATTGTCGATTGTTCATATTTTCTCCTTTCTATGCTTTTCAGAGACCTAGTCTTCGCGATAATGCTGGCAGGTAACCAGCTCATAACGCTAGTTCGCATGAAGAAGTACACACTACACCCGTCCGACATTCATCTGCTGTTCAACCTGGTGCGCAGCTCAGAGAGCTTCAAAACTGCCGAGAGCTGGACGCCAGTCTGTCTTCCCAAGTTTGACTCCACGTGAGTGCGACTTGTTCTAGCTTAAGACTAGGATTTATACTAGTTTAAGTCAGAGTTATCCCAAGATTGATCCTAGATCTAGTCCGTACCTGATTGTAGCGTTTGCCCAATGTTGACTCTAGAGATAACCCAAGTTTGATTCTATATGAACGTGTTTGACATTTGACTTTGTCTAACTTTTACTACAAAAAGTTTGCCGAAGTTTGATTCGAAGGTTTTCCCAGTTTGCCTCTGAATTTTCCCAAAGTGTGACTTCAGAATTAATTCATAATAGAGCCTAGAGTTGGCTCCAGTTCGACACTACATTTCACCTTATTCTGACTCCTCATGGTTTCCTCAAGTTGGGATCTATCTAGAAGGAGAATTCCTAATTACCACTTAATCCCGTCCCGCCTGTTATTTTCTTTAAATGCTGAAATTGTCATCTCGTTCTTTCCATTTCAGCGGTTTCCTCCACGGCCATGTTTCTTACATCTCAGAAGACTGTCAAGCGTGCCTTCTCCTCCTAACAGTACAGCGTGACGCGTTCTTCCAACTCTCACAGGCGAAGCACACGATAACTGAGAAACTAAGACGTTCCAACTGTCTAGTGGCTATCAATGACGCCCTCAACAGAAACCAAGACTTGCCCACCACGAACCCTCTGAAAAACATCGGCATTTTAGAAATAAGACACTTTATGTACAAATGCAAGTCCACAGCTCAGCTTTTCACGTCAGACCCTATTTGCTTAGACCAGTTGAAAGACTACCGGTTAAGGCATAAAGAGGGTGGTGATATAATGGTGAAGAAGATCGAGAAGTTGTCGGATATAGACTATGTGAGGAATTACAGAAAGTTCTGCAGTCAGATCCATTGTACATCGACGCCGGCGAAGTTGATCTTTAGGTCGAACTCCGAAGATACCATTTTAGCTTGGGTGAGTGGTAAAATGTTTAAATAGCCGATTCTTTTCGTTGTGGAGCGTAACATAAAGGCTGCCAAGGTAGGGCCCGATTGTCGTCGACTCCAAAAAAATATACAAGTCAAAAATAAAAATCCAGGAACGCACATAAAACTGCCATATGTACTCCATTTGCCTGAAATTACTTATATGACAAAAAAAGAACTTTTATAATTTTGGTCAAATTTCAGAGGCACTGACCCTGCGACCTATTTCGAAGAAATTCACCCTAGTTAAACCACACTAAGTACCATAGTTGGACCATTGGACATAGTTCCTTTCAGAAAGCTACTGGCCTCCTGAAGGAAGGGTTTTCTCTTATGGCGACATGTTGTATCTCCACAACTTCACACGTTATATGAGCTGGTTCCTCTTTTAGACATCTACCCTAAAGAAGCGTACAATAACGTTTTTTTTTCTCCCTCCAGGTAACCCACGGCTTCGAACTCTACGTGACGTTCGACGCTCTAATGGAGAAGGATCAAGCGATAAAGGCGGTGGACCGTCTCCTCAGATGGATAAAGAAGGAGGAACAGCGGATATTCATCATGAACGCGCCAACTTTCTAGCCCTCGAGACTAACTCTCAGCAGCAGGATCATGAACTCTATGAGCAGGCACGCCAGTGCCGAGGATCAGTGAAGTGTTCGCGGAGAACTGCATTTTTTTAAATTGGTGTGCTGAGTAAGAGCGATTTTCAAGATGGCGGATTTCAAAATGGCGGGCCAAATAGTGAGATTGTTGTGTCGATAAGTGAATTTTGGAGCGTTGATGCGGTGAATTAGGCATTTTTAAAATGGCGGCTATAAAATAATAGAGGGTCCAAAATGTTGATATCAATATAGAAACCCTTTAAAGCTGAAAGGGTTAAGCAGAGGCCATAATAAAAGACTCAAAATATTAGGGGAACTTTTCGAAATGATTTATTCAAGGTGGTGACAGAAAATTTGATGGTGGCAGTATTTCTAACATGGCGCGTTTTAACATAAAGGTGTTACCACAAGCAAATAAATCTTTTGATTATTTTGACTCCAACTTATGTGCAGATGAAAACTGATGTGATTTGCTTCGTGTGATGCCTCCATACATTGTGAAATCATACATGCATACACAAAAACATAAAAATAAACTCACGCCTTTATCCCGGAGGGGTAGAAGACAAGGGACTTGCCACGATCCTGACAAATCTCTTTCGCTCCATCAATATTCATTTTTCGCTGCATGCACGCTCATCGGTTTCGCGTACTTCCAAGTAGTCAAAATGTCTTTTATTTCTTTTAAAAACTATTCTTGACTGAACCTACAGATAATAAAATCCTCGCTTATATAAGGACAGTATGTAAATAAACAAAAACAAAATATTAAAAACCTATTTAGAGGCTAAAAATTCCACCCATGCCGGGACTTGAACCCGCGACCTCTGGCTAACCGTGCCAGCGCTCTCCCAACTGAACTAATGGGCAAGTTACTCTGGCACGCGACCTCTGGCACGGTCAGCCAGAGGTCGCGGGTTCAAGTCCCGGCTTGGGTGGAATTTTAAGCCTTTAAATAGGTTTTTTAAAATTGTCCTCAGCACGGGTTAGTGCGACAAAAGGATATAAAAACGAAATAATCTGCAACAGAAAAGGTCTTCAATACAATCAATGATCATTGTAAATACTTATCGTACTCACCCCCGGTTTCTCGTACACTTACAACTTATTAGGGCCGGTTTCTGAATTGAGAATTTCACTAAGTAAATACTTCAATAACTTTCTGTCACGCTCTTTTCTGAGAAATTCCAAGAGACAGCACTGCAGTTAACTATTTACTTAGCGAAATTCTCAATTCAGAAACTGGCCCTAAATCTACTATTGAAAGCTGTCAGTTGTTTGTTTTTTGTTGCACTGGCTAACTGACACTAGATCAACACATTGTTAGTGTACAAGGATCAGAGGGTTAATTATTTTGAGAAATAAAACATGTTGTTGCGAATTTACGCTGTGCCAAGCCAGTTGGAGTACTCCTAGTGCAAAAGGCACAAAAACATTGTAAGATATTTTTAGATGATAAAATAAATTCTATAATTATGTAAATAGAGAAAAATTATAAAGTGGCTTCCGAAGGCTCTCTGATCATTTGGTTTCGCTGACAATATCTCGTTTTAACTAACGTAAGAAGATAAATGAGGCCAAGGTTAATGTTTGAACCTGTGACCCTTGGGTGGCTGTGTTAATGTTCTACCAACTGAGCCACCTACGTAGGTATGTCGATTTAGACGTAAAATATTGCGCTTCAGGTAAGTACCTACGTTTCATTAAGCAGTTAGCAAAAAAAAAAATAGGCCGTAGTTACAGTTACTTAAAAAAAAAGGTTACTAAAAAAATGCGCGGTTTCTGTTCTGTCACTGAAAACATTTTTCAACGCTACAGTGATTCAGGGTTTCGAACCAAACGTTGGAAATCACGAATACTTACAAAAATGTTGCGCTATAAGTTTTGAATCGTAAATACTTATTATTTTTTGTTTATCATACTGAAAGAAAGGAACATTCCCTTAACATATTTCTAAGGGTTTCAGTGACGCTATAGACTGATAAACTTCATGTCTACTTAATATTTTCTTTCCTTATTTTTATTACGTAGTCTCCCAACTCATGGTTGCCCAATGAGCGCAGAGCCTTAGCCTCGAATCTATTGATATACTGTACATACTTATGTAAATTATCTGATCTAACCAATAACACGATAAGTACATTGTTGACATTGTGCAGTTGTGCATGAGTCGGCAACATCCAGCAATAAATATAAATAAATTGTTTTTATTAAATAACTTTTTTACTACTTTGCTTCTGTTCGACTAAATAGATTCATAATTAGGTATTTAATAAGTGGAATCCTCAACTCAGAGACCGGCGTTAGGGCCTTTGCACACGACGTGTTTTGAACGCGCTGACGACGCGCGCAGAACGGAATCACAGGCCTAACTATGCGCACCAAATCCTGAGCGATTCCAATCGTCTTAACTGTCAAAGGGCCGTCGCCCACGGCGACTTTTTGTAGCGATGCTGTCGCGCGCTCGCATCGATTCGCGATGCGGGCGCTAGCTGTGTGCCCTCGCCCACCGTAAACACGATTCAGTCGCGATGCAAACGCGATACCGTCGCGATGCAAATGCGATTCAGTAACGGAACCAAAATGCCTGCGATCGCTACAGTTGCAAGATGAACTCCGTTGGACCGATGGACAACAGCACTCTCGATCTCTCTGGTTGCACTACTCATGCCACCTATCCTCCGTTCTCCTCCCGATGTCTTCCGATACGCTCGCGCGTTTGCATCGATACAGTCGCGATGCTGTAGCGCGTTAGTAGCGCGTTGGCATCGCTTCTGCAGCGCGTTGCAAATGCGACTAAAGCGCGTTCGTAGCGATGCTGTTGAAACGCGCGACAGCATCACTACAAAAAGTCGCCGTGGGCGAGGGGCCTATGGACTTATTTGGCAGTTAGACCATGGAATCACAGAACATTCTGTTCTGTGATTGGAGTCGCTCAGAAGTGGTGCGCGTAATACAGCGGCAGGACGAATAGCATGTTATTAAAGTTTAAATTTTAAACAGATTTACCTAGGTGTCAATCGGAGGGATCCTCGCTCTCCCTTGCGAGTGATTATTCCCGTAAATTATCGGTGAAAGCGTGACCAAAATATTACCTATACCATTATTTGTCTATGCCTACGTATACCTAGGTACATTGGTGTGAGATTTTCATTGACATGCCCACCCAAAAGTCCGACGCCCGACAGATAATTTGAACAATAAAGCCGAGCAGTCGGGATGACTGAGGAAAATATACTTTTTATTATTTGTTACTGACATAACTGAACTTACCTAAGTTCGAAGAATTATAAGTCACTTCCCGCGTTCCCGCCAATGAGACCTTAAGAAATACGCTGGCTAAAAATTTTATTTTCCGGCAAAATTACAATTTATGGCGCTGCTCTTTGACACCAACACCTGCGGGCCTTTGCCAGTCTTAGGGTTTGCGCGCACTACGAAATTTATTCATTGCGATTTTGAAAGTGCGAAATAAATTCGCAAACGACAATAATTCCTAAGAGCACTACGATTTAGGTACTGACGTCTGCGAAATAGCGGAGGCCAATGTGAAAGACAGTTGACACTGTGCCACCACGAAGGTACACTCTCGAGTGTACATCGAAATATGGATTTACTCAAGAAAAGAGCCATTATAATACCTACCTACTACTTAATTTTACGCAAAAAAATTTTGAAGAAGAAGAACATTTTATGCTATAGGTACGTTACTGAGTCTATCATTTGACAGCAAGTCGACTGACCGCTGGACTTGCGATTTTTCAATGCGCGGGGCTCGGTACCGTTTCATAGGTTACAAAAAAATACGTACGATTGCGCATGAGCGACTTTAAATCGCAAACTATTTATTTTCGCAGTGTGCGGATCTATAGTCAATTCATCCTTACTTGTCCAATTTAGTAAACAATATTCTAACCTCAAAATTGACATTTGATGCCGAAACTAGATTTTTTATTGCAAGTTCGTGCACTTTGTTTATAAACATAGCAGCGTGTTATCCAAAATGGTGTCCCAGGTTACTTCATTTATGGAAATATGGTAGTTTTCGACTAAAAGGTCATACCTACTTTGCGGGTAGAATCTAGTTTACTAAATTGGACAAGTAAGGATGAATAGACTATAGATGTTCACAGAATTGCGACGTTTTTTCGCAACGATTTTTTATCGCAGTGCGCGCTTAGCTTTACCTACAAGTAAGTAGGTACGGTCTACGCCGTTTTCCAACCGCCTGCAAAACGGCGCCCCGCCAGCCTATGCTGGGAGTTTTCCCACCGAACTGTAGAAATAAATGTCTTAAATCTTAAAAACAATACCTACTTCGGTAGGTATGTGGCTTTCTTTAAACGTCTTGCAGTAAGATATAGGTATTCCTATTTCGTATATGATTCGAAGGACCAATTACTGTAGGTACAATCGATTTTTCATCTCGAACCAGCTCCCGTTGCCTCTTCAACAAAGCATTTCACTGTTCGTTTCTCAGAACTTCCCTCCATACGTCGGCCGTCCTCTAGGAACTTTATCAGCCTCTTCCACGTGACTGGAGCGACCCTACTTGATTCGGGAGAACTGAGGGCTTATCCGCGATCGAATCGGTCTTTTCACGTTTTATCGCTATGGAAGCTGCAATAGGGGCAAGCCAAAACAAAAGTTCCTTTTTTATTTTGGCTTGGTGGAAAAGGAACCCCTTGCTTTCACACCCTCGGTCGATAGTAGCGTGACGTTTTACATTTTAGGTGCAAAGACACCCGTACCTACTAGGAAGAAAAAATTACAGACTTAATGCCATGAGCATTTTCTACCTGTCAGCCGCAGCAGGAGGTGGAGGAAGAGTTGGCAGGTTGGTATGTTTTTAAACAATTTAAAAACATACTTATCCAATGAGATTAAATGAACCAACATAATAATATTATTATCGTGATAATAATCTTTTCAACGCAACGTTGTCGATTCTTCAGCAATGGAGAACTTGCGCAAAAAATGTTTCATAATCTCATTGAGGAGATTGTTAAAAGATAAATAACCGCGCTTAATTTTTTTTCCTACTGTCGAAAAGTCATTCTAGTCACGTGGTACAAAAACGCGCCATCCAAATCGGGCTTTAATACTGTAATTTCACAACTTGACGCGTTATAATTTATGAAGCGTTTTAGAATATTTGAGTCAAGTATGTCGTAAAATAATGTTTTGACTTTTGAAATCCAATGAAAATAAGTAATTAATTTTATAAGTGTTTTATTAGTTGATAGAGTAACCTGATATATTGCATTTTGTGGGACCTGTGGCTACAAACCCGAAAAAAATATTTCTGGGGTTTAATTTTTCTTCTGAGTTGATCTACGTTTTCAACGGTATAAAAACAATGTTACTCCAATCTAAGTGTGATGCAAGTTCCCCACTGTAGCTAGCCAGCCTTTCCTACGACTGAAACCGAAACTGAGATAAGAGTCCTTCTGGTTGGTTTGTGAAACGCCCTCATAGGGCATCCCCGTCCGATCGAGATCAATTTGCTACAACTGCCTTTATGAAATGCCTACATACCTATTACCTAAATACATCGCGTTTTAGAAATAACGCGCAGTTTAGACCTTGTCCAGAATCGTCTCGCGCGCGTCGGCGAGCTACTAGGCGCCAATGCATCGCGTCCACAAGCATCGCGCGAATTAAAATACGCGCGTAAGTGTTGGACCACATCTGGCAGCACGGAATCGCCTTTTTCCGTCGCCCTTTCTCTTTCTGTCGCTTAGAACTGCCATTTGCTAGACCGAGACAGAAAGCATAATGCGATAGCATGCGGTGGAATCCTCGAGGCGATCGGCATCACGGTCAAAATGCAGTGGTCGGCAGGGAGACTCCGGAACGCTGAAGCGCGCGATAGCATGCTAACGCATCCTATCACCGCCGATCACTTGCTATCGCATGCTGTCTCACTCTATCGTACAATGGCTAATTCATTAAAATCATTTAAAGTCATTCCATAATAATCTACGAAACTATCTGGATATGTTACTAAATCCGGAAAATGCGTAACATATTGTCCATGAACCGCTCTCTGCTTCCAAAAAGGATGAACCCAATATCTCCGTTTTATTTTGCGAATGCGTTTCTTTTTATTATTTTGATTTTGCATTTATTGCAAAATACACGCTAGAATCACTGCTCTCTCTTCCGTGGTCCTATCCATCTCGCGCTTGAAACTAAACTGATCATGAAAGAACGCGGCAGTTTGCCACCCATGCTGCAGCATGCTGACGCGTCCGATCGCCTTTTTTGTCTGCGGAATGCGACAGCGCGCGTTCGCATGCGGCAGCATACTGCAGCACGTGGTAGCACAGGCGGAACAAATGCGATTCCGTGCTGCCAGATGTGATCCAACCCTTAATCGCGTGCACCTCGCCGGACTCTCGACTCGCGCGAGATTCACGGTGAAATAGCCCTTTCTGGACAAGGCCTAAGAACTGTACCTACGTATCTGGCGGTCCAGGGAGTAACACTAAAGTTGTCGAAATGTAAGAAGCCCGTTTTGACAGCTACATAAAAATGCATTTTACTTTGGATTTACTCAAACAAATACATAAAAAGACACATACTCTGGCATATTATTTAACGCTCAAAAGAAAAAAGTGATTTTGTAGCCCGAAAAGTTACTCATAGTTTAGATTTTTAATGTTTTTGATCTCAAATTAGGTTAGATTCTATGGTTTTTGTAGCTGTCAAAACGGGCTTCTTATATTTTGACGACTTTAGCGCCACCGAGGAAAAAAAATCATATCTTTTTGTACAGATCAAATTTGCAAAAAGTGTCAGTACGATCTCTCAATCATATTAACAGTGTTTTTGGGACTCACGACAAAGAACCTTGGACTAGATAGCATTTTTATGCCAAAAACAGCCGTTCACTATGAACATGATTGAGAGGTTGTACCAAGAACGTTTTCTTGGGTTGTTCTGACACTTTGTGCAAATTTGATTTGTAAATAAAGGCATGACTGTTTTTTTCTCGGTGGCGCTAGTATTACCCCCTGGACCCCTTTAAGTATGGATAAATAAAAAGTGTTCTCTATCTAACAAACCACAAAAATCCAAGTAGGTAGGTAATACAAATGTTCAAAATTTTATTTTTTGCTTTTGTTAGGTGTAGGTACTTCGGCGACTGCTGCTTAGGTGATATTTAAGGAGTGGTGCAAGCCGTCCAATATTCATATTAAACAATAAATATTTTTCTATTTTTTATACTCGCAAGTACCTACTAAACGTATACTATCACTATCAAGCCATTATGAGTCTACGAGATCGGACGGAAAGAGACGGGTCATAGGTAAATCTAATAGGTCTAATACCTACATTGGCATCTACATAATGAGATGATTTATACCTACAGCGTTCAGTGGCACCTTCACTCACACTCAGATGTGTGAAGGGACCACACGGAAGCTGCAGTGCCTGGGACATTGTTTTTAGATGCTTTTAGGCTTTTTAGGCTTGCCCAGCACTTACCTTATACCATCCTGACAGCTTAGTCGGGCTAGCCCACAGAAATCAATATGTGCGGAGCCAACCAAGCCACGGGTTTCCTCACGATGTTTTCCTTTACAGTTAGCGTATGATATTGCTACTAAAAATTCGCAGATGTATGTTACTTTGAAAAAAAAATACAGTCATAGGTACATGCCCTCACTGGGAATCGAAAGTGGGTCTCTCGCTTCCGAGTCCATAGTTCTACCCACTGGGCTACCACCGCTTACGCTAACAGATATCCCCAACCTTATTACGTTTAACGCCCTCTTTGAAAATCAGTTATTTTGTAGCACCGCTTTATTTTCACCTTAAAAACCTCAATAATACCCGGAGTTTAATTAAACCTACATTCTAAACGAGACTTTTCTTACCAGAGAGAGCGTTAATAAATATTTGTCCGCTCTAAACATGAATTTTAATTGAACCTCCTAATTTCAATTTGTTTTTTTTTCTTAATTTTTACTAGATTAGGTAAGTACATAAAAAATCCCGCGCTCGGCAAGTGCTCAGCTTGGCCGCAACATTAAATATAGGTACCTATTTTTAATACGTAGGTATCTTCGGAGGTGGGGACCTCACCTGCCACAATATTTTTCAGTGTTTGATACCTATTACTAAATATCTTACGATATAAATAGCATTTTAGTTCATATTTATACAATAAAATAGGATATAAATAGGAGCACAGAACAAATTCTTTAATTTCAGTGAATTTTAAAATATGAAGTAGCTGAAGTCACAAATCACCCATCGCCTCCGTAAATCACATCAGCGCCACACATATGCGCCACAGTACCGTAGACCTGAGTATATGGTTTTAAATTGAACTCGATGCTTCCACGCGTTCCCGAGATAAAGGGTCTTGTCAGACAGACGGACGGGACGGACAGACAACAAACGGATTCCGTTTTACCTCTTGAAGTACGGAACCCTATAAAACACTAAAAATCGTTAAAAAAAAAACATTTTGTAAGTATCTAACTACCCAATGGAAAATGAAACAAAAAAGAAAAATTAAAGTAGTACAAAAGTAGAACAAAAGTTGTTGCGAATGATAAACTAATTGACGTGGTTCATTTGTCTTATACCACGTGTGATACGAGCTACAACGGGGTAGTCGCATAAGGTCTATCGTACCTCCATCAATCCTTCTGCAGAATACCAAAGTTGGAGAAGCAAACACTCTCTCCAACTTTACAGATGCGTTGCACATTCCAATCCTATCACATAGGCGTGCCCCATTTACATAAGGAGTTAGCCTTCTCTAATTTCGCTACCGCATTCTGTCGTCACTTGCTTCAGTACTTCTTTACCAGTGTATAGGTAGAGGACGAGTAATGTACAACACGATTTATCTGCAGTAATAGGTAGCAGTAGGTAGTTTAAGGAATAAATAGAAATTGCAAAACATTTATTCACATACTACGACACACATTAAATCTTAAAAGTTAGATGGTCAGACTGAAAACAGACATGAAGTAAAATATAACAGTAAAACGTTGAATAAATAAAAATTGAAACGTTATAAAGCTGAACAAGATTAACCTTAATAGGTAATCATTAGGGTTCGTTTAGGGAACTCGTTTTTATTATTCCCAGGTGTGAATTAGCTGAACTCTCTAAAGTAGGCAATTTAAGTGAAAACATGATTTAAAACCACTCGGTGATCAAAAATATAGTGTTCATGAAGTGTATGTCTTATGCTCTAATAGTCACTTAATGATATCAAGACGTATACAGAATTAACAGCGAATTTCACGCCGGACTGGAGATGTGTTGTGGTAATTCAAAAAAGACAAAATAGGTATGTTAGTAAATATTTCTAAGGCTAAGTTAGTGTGTTCACACGCACTTCCCTGCAGTCAAGCTCCATAGAACGTAATGTAAACGGAAGATACGCTGAGATCATCACTCTACGCAGTGCACGTAGCTAAAATTTGTCTCCACACGCGAAGTTCCTTTCTTTGTCCGCATAAAAAAGTGTCGGCAATAAAACAGGCATTTTCAGGAGTTCGCGAATTGTGAGAGTTAAGTTTTGATCCGCATGTGCGCATGGTACAGTCGACAGTCGACGTTTTTGTTGCTATATAGGTCACCCGTGACGTAATGATATATAAAGTGCACGCATAAAAAGGTCGATGTGGTGATGTATGTACAGTCGACAGCACATCATGGTATACATCCATGTACTCTACTCCTTTGCGTCACGGGTGACTTTGCAACTAAAATGTAGAGGTTGACGTGCTGTCGAGTGTACACCACAGATATATACACCTACTGTGCGTAGGCCTATTTCTGTTTCTCGATCAGAGTTGTGTCATTGTGTAGGTACTATTAAGGCTGGGTTCTCCGAAAGCATGGATTTGTATGGGAATTATTGCGCTGCGCGATCGAAAAGATGGGGGACAACGAGGCATTTTTAAAATTACAGAAACACAAATCCTAATAGAATTTCGACGACCGACTTCACAAACACATTCATTCAGTGATAGTCATTTCGGTATATTTTTTATCATCCATAACTGTGTACACCTCAAATGAAACCATATCTAGTGATAATTTAGACTTATGTTCGCGACTTTTTTTGATGCTTTAAAGTTTAAAAATCATAAAAATTATGACCGACGGCCGTAGATTGGACATTGAAAAGTAATACATAAAATATTTTATTCAGATTTTAAATACTAGAGACTAAAATGTATTTTATCTACACTCATATCATAATCTTCAAATTAAGAATTCCAAGGTAAACACATATTGACAGGATTTAAACAATACATAACTTTAAAGAAAATAAAAAATAAAAGTGTAATATAAAGTTACATTAAAGGTCAGATTTTTCACTTTATGTTACAGTTATTTTTTTTAAAGTGTTGCTGTGATCACGGAACAAAACTTAAGTTTTTCTTTTTTAATGTCAAAAGTTGACTCTATAAAATACCTAATTTCATTTTCGTGGTACCAAAAGTGCAACTAAAAATACCTAAAATTGCGCGCGCAAAACTGAGTGCAGACGATTGAATGTCAAGATAATAGGGGTTAAAGTATGAAATTGCCGTTTTATTGCAATAGGTTCTTTGAATTGACATAGAATCTTCATGGTTTGAGGTTTTCGAATGAAACTTTTTTCAAATGGTTTCTATGATGTTCTTTTTTTAAAAAATGTGAAACATTTGAATATCGACTTTCAATTGTTTTTGTTATTCAATTTAGACAAGAAAGATGGATACTGCGAAAATTCGAGTGATTTTTGAATACGAGTTCCGACGCAGAACTAACGCGGCAGAAACAGCCCGCAATATCAATGCTGCGTTTGGAGAGGGGTCTACTAATTAACGCACCGTGCGATTTTGGTTTAAACGCTTTCGTGATGGAAATTTCGACTTAAAGAACGAGCCACGAGGAAGACCGTCCACACAGGTGAATAACGATGAATTAAGAGAGATAGTGGAAGCCGACCCTAGTCAAACTACCTAGGAATTAGCGGCATGGTTTAACGTTACCTTACCCACAATATTGACTCACTTGCGTCAAATCAATAAAATAAAAAAATACGTAAAATGGGTGCCTCATAATAACTCGAATTTTCGCAGTATCCATCTTTCTTGTCTAAATTGAATAACAAAAACAATTGAAAGTCGATATTCAAATGTTTCACATTTTTTAAAAAAAGAACATCATAGAAACCATTTGAAAAAAGTTTCATTCGAAAACCTCAAACCATAAAGATTCTATGTCAATTCAAAGAACCTATTGCAATAAAACGGCAATTTCATACTTTAACCCCTAATACTTTTGTCGAAATTGCGCCATTTTGTTTCAAAAATTTCATTATGAGTGTAGATAAAGTAGTGTATGAGACTGCACATAACTTGGTATTAAAACACTCGTGTTTTAATAACCCTCATTATGTGACAGTCACATAAACTACTATTAAAACACCTGATTTAGGGGTAATGTCAGGGAACCCAGCCTTTAGCAATTTTCACGATCTTAGTACGCTCGGACAGCGTGACCTACTTTAGATACTCGGAAGCAACTCGTAGCGTGTACACCGACGATCTGAGTAAAAAAATTGGCTGCTTTTATTGGAGTGTATATACTTAGTACGCTCGGACAGCGTGACCTACTTTAGCTACTCGGAAGCTACTCGTAGCGTGTACACCGGCGATCTGAGTAAAAAAATTGGCTGCTTTTATTGGAGTGTATATACTTAGTACGCTCGGACAGCGTGACCTACTTTAGCTACTCGTAGCGTGTACACCGGCGATCTGAGAAAAAAATTGGCTGCTTTTATTGGAGTGTATATACTTAGTACGCTCGGACAGCGTGACCTACTTTAGCTACTCGGAAGCTACTCGTAGCGTATACACCGGCGATCTGAGTAAAAAAATTGGCTGCTTTTATTGGAGTGTATATACTTAGTACGCTCGGACAGCGTGACCTACTTTAGCTACTCGGAAGCTATTCTTAGCGTGTACACCGGCGATCTGAGTAAAAAAATTGGCTGCTTTTATTGGAGTGTATATACTTAGTACGCTTGGACAGCGTGACCTACTTTAGCTACTCGGAAGCTACTAATAGGTTGTACACCGGCGATCTAAGTACAAAAAATGGCTGTTTTATTAGATTCTGAATAGGTACTAAGATTGCCAGTGTATACAGGAGACGACTAGCATTCATTTTAGCTGACACGGTCTGAGACCACAGATCTCTAAGCATCGTACCCACAACCTCCGGCATGGTAATCAGAAGTGATACCGCTAGGCCAACTAGGCAGTCGATATTTTCGATTATCTTTATTAGACAAGATTAGGTACTTGTAGTTCGTTTAACCTTACCAACTAATTTACCTGCTTACAAGATAAGAGTATTCTTTATTGTACACACCAGAAAAAAATTAAAAAAAGCAATAGTTACAAAGGAAGAGGTAAAATTGGCGGCCTTATTGCTTATTAGAAATTTCTTTATTAAAAAGATATTGGGACGGGTAGTGGGTCCTAACCGAAAATAATTGTAATATTATTCTTTTATTATTCTGTCGGGATCGTGGCAAGTGGCAATCCCTGGTATCTGCCTACCCCTCTGGGATACAGGCGTGAGTTTATGTATGTATGTATGTGTGTATAATATTGTTGTCACCGTACCTATGCATTTTGGAACGGAAACGTCGAGTTTCCATGGTAGAGTCCAGAATGCTTGCCGTCGACAAAGTGAGTTTTAAGGAGTTACAAGTGACAAAGTTCGCAAACTCGCGCTATTGTTCGAGCACGAGAGGTTTATGTTTTTATGTACCTAAGTTGCTGAAATATCGTAGTATATACTAAGTTATAACTTCAGGTGTTACTGAGTAGGTTTAGGAATAATATTATTCCTATACTCAGTAACACCTGAAGCTATCCAAAGGCCGGTTTTACATTGGACGATAATAAATCGTTATGACACCAATCCCCGGTTTCTCGTACACTAATAACGCACCTTATATACGTTCCACTGTAGGGCACCAGGCCCTCTCTCAGAGAGAGGGTACGGGCTTAATTAGCACGCGCGCCCACCGCGGATCGGCAATTTCAAGCGCCGAAGTATGTAAACACCTCAGGCGCTCAGATTTTCTCACGATGTTTTCCTTCACAGTTAGCGAGTGGTATTGTTACTACGATTTGCAAATTTACGTAACTTAGAAATAAAGTAATTGGTACAGGCGCCGGGGTTCGAACCTAAGGACCTCCCGAATGTGAGGCCAACGTTCTACCGACGCGCTACTACCGCTTCTTGTGCTACCATTCTCTTAATCTACTGTTAACAGCTGTGAGTTGCTTGGACTTTGGCTAACTGAAAGTTATGTTAACATTATATAGTGAAAAAAAACAGCCAAGTGCGAGTCGGACACACGCACGGAGAGTTCCGTACTCGTGCTATTTGACTTTCAGTATCCATGCTACCTCGACAATAATTTATCTAGTATTTCTTAACGATTGTGTTGCTCGTACGTAGTTATGAATTAAAGGGGTCTGATCGCGCTTAAATTCCGGGAATGCAGGTAATAAAATGTTACCTAATAAATAATCGCGATTAGACCCGTTTAATACATAAGTAACTAATCTTGTATTTTTTGTGTCCCGTACTCAAAATCCACCTCGAAGCCTATTACTGTCTCTTGCGTAGTCAGGTGAAAACAAATGACTGTAGGTAGCTCCACGGTAACTCAATCTCGCCCTCCCTTACCCACACGTCATTAGGGAGCCAGTTAAATAAAGCGGGAGTCCTTGTCATAGCCAATCGCAAACGATTCCAGGAAACCCCGTCTTGTCCTCTCCTTTCGTTTTCACTTCATTCCCTCCGCGAGTTTTAAAAAACCAACTGACGTAGAAGCACGTTTTTGACTAGTTTACCTAATAGACGAAAACCAGTTAAAGGATCGACGTCATAAGTCTCTATCGATCAAGCCCGTAATCATCCACAGCTGGATAATCTGGACATAGGCCTGCCCCGTGGCACACCACTTCCCTCTGTTCTCGGCCGTCATCATCCAGCTGCTGCCAGCAATTTACATCGGATCATCAACCCAGCGAGCTAGTGGGCATCCTATGGTGCGTTTGCTAAAGTCTTAAGCAATGCTTATTCAACCTCAGCAGGATAATCGAATGCGCCCGGAAAGGTGGGCGAGACTCACCACCGATTGGGCTCCAGAAGACGGACATCGAAGTCGAGGCCGCCCTAGGAGACGGTGGGTAGATGATCTGGGCCCAGGACTGAGATGGGGTAGGCTTTTAAACAAACATAGAGGCTAAGTTAAAACACTGCAGGCAGGACCTTGATAGGATGGTCACTTTAGTCTCGCCTGCTGAGGTTATTTTTTTAAGAAGAAATTTTATAACTTTTTGGTAGTCACGCTCTCGTTTGTAAAATATTTTCATTTTTATTGCAACTTTTTGATGTGTTTTTGCTTATTTAAATGTTGTGCTTGACAACTCATTTGTCAAAATCGGTTAAGCCGCTTGGCCTCTGGGTAGTCACATAAAATTAAGACGTGCCATTAAACTAGCACTGCTAAGACCCAATTTCATCAGCAAAGCTGAACCTGACGTAGTTATCACTGCACTTTGTTCAACATTCGACGAAAGTACGATAGGAAAAGGAGAGACACTTTAAAAGGAGGGGCACTCCTACGTTTTACATGACCGCGATGAGTTTAAATGGTGAAATGAAACATGCGGAAATATTGATGAGTGCCTAACTAAATTATTTTTTATCGTAAGCGGTAAATTGTGAAATTAACCGTACCGAAATATTTCCAACTGGGACTGAGACCACTGTACTTGCATATCGTTCCATTCTGAAAAGTACTTACTCGAAACTGCGTAGCGTTCTTTCCGCTATTGTTCACATAAGCACGTCACATTACCTGTTCCCATAAGTGGTAGAGATTTCCAGGGGATTGTGCGATCTGCGATGGGCATTAAGACTCAATCAACGGAAACTTTATCGGTTTTAGAGTAACGAAATAAACAATTTCATTAAGCAATTTCATTAAGTAACACACGCACACGCACACGCACACGCACACGCACACGCACACGCACACGCACACGCACACGCACACACACACACACACACTCCTGTGCACACACACAACCCTTACATTTTTGTTGCAAAGTCACCCGTAGCGTAACTGAATGAATAGATTGCAAGGGTCGAAGCTTTCAACCACGAAAGTCTTCAAAAGTATGTCAAAAGTGTTTGCCAGCTAAAGAGCTGTATGTTGCCAATCATGGTTACAGCATCGTCAGCTCATCACCATGGCACTTAGGTGATTGCCCTACACACTCCTATCATCGAAAACAGCCCTGTCAATCAGTGATTAGGCTCTTGCACCACAAAGCGACGGACACAAACGAGTCGCCACTAAACAAATAACATCAGAAGTCCAATTTAGGGCTTCTTAACAGTATAAAGCAAGACATATGTGTTGTGGTATTGAACAGCGGACATAGTGACAATTCCAATTGACTGATTGCCGAGTTTCACCTCACATTAACTCCTCAACTGCCCTCGCGGAATGGAATGTATAATAATTAATGTATATAGGTGGCCCATACTAAGTTGGGTACAGATCTGTGTTGCGGCGGACGAGTAGTCGAAAAAATCTCTCTCCGCCTCAGTCTGGGTGTATTTCCAGGGTTGTGATGTACTATCCTGGTAACGGATGTACTTGTCTCATCGACAGTAGCCGTGGACGGCTGCCGTCGGCACACGTCGACGGCTGCCGTCAACACACGTCGACACCTGTCGTATTTATTTTTAAAGTGAATATAGAACTAAATATTCTGTAAGTATTTGAAGCATGTGTTGCCGTTATTAATATTATTAATTTCGCCAAAACCCCACAAGCACCATACGGTTAGTTAATGCACCGCTCTCCCTCCCACTGCGTAACTGGTCTGTCCACTGAGCTACCACCGCCTCAACCAGCCTACGTTATAGGGGGAAATTTATATCCATAGAAGACTGATCTACTGACTCATTTAATTTGTAGTAGAGAAGATACGATATGCGGTCGCGTTGTCTCTTGTTTTATTTGTATGTAAAAATCTAAGAAAATCTCATCAACATCATACAGCCACAAGAAGTCCACTGCTGGATATAGGCCTCCTCCATGGATTTCCAAAAAGACCGGTTGGAAGCGGCCAGCGTCATCCTGCTACTTGGACGAGGTCTTCCGTTCATCGTGTGGCTGGTCGTCCTACGCTGCGCTTGCTGATATGTTTTCTCCATTCGAGAACTTTTCGGTCCCATCGGACAGCAGTTTTGCGTGCTACGTACCCCGCCCACTGCCACTTCAACTTACTAATCCGCTGGGCTATGTTGACGACTTTCATTCGTCTACGGATCTCCTCATTTCTGATTCGATCTCGTAGAGAAATTCCGAGCATAGCTCTTTCCATAGCTCGTTGCGTATTTTACATTGGCATAATAATAAACGCCTTCAATTTTAAACAACACATTCACTCGTCTTGGTCTGAAACTAGGATAACCTGAGCTATGGTAACCAGAGAAGGACATCGCAAACGTGGAAATTATCTCAGACTGGGGTCATTTGTACAAATCCAGTACGGCGGCCTTCAGTGGTAATCGAACCCATATGCTGTATTTCGGCTTCTTTGTCATATTGACTTCTGTGATCGCTGTTAGTCAAGCAACCGGTGACAAGTCACGTCCGCGACAAATCGGCTCCCTCCAATCTGCGCGAACGACGCCAATCTATTGAAACGGAATTTATTGATGTGTTCGTTATCTATGAAAAAAACAGGGGGCGCTCGGGATCTAATTTGGGGACGGAAAGGATGTGTCCTGCCTTGAGTGCTTGAACAAAGAGAACAATGCTGGGAAAATCTCATGAAATATATTGCGTCTAAGGGGTACTTGCATCTAACTTAGATTGGGCTGACATTGATTTTATGTCATAGAACGAGTAAAAAAATTCATTAAATATTTTGTTGGGTTTTTACGGGTTTTCAAAAATATGCGAAATATTAAGTTACTTAATTAAAAAATATATTTATTAGCATTAGTTTATATTGTCAGTTTATAAACTTAATGTTTCTTGATAGTAAAATTAGTTACTCTATAATATAAAGAACTTAGTTTTTTTAATTTAATTTTAACAGTTTTCTGATAAAGGCGTATACGCAATAAAAAATTTTTTCACGAGATAACTCAAATGTTGATAAACGCTTCATAAATTATTTAATAAGGCGTTGAGGCTGCTGTTACGTTGAGCATGCAGCTGTCTCGCTCGCGCAATATATCATTATTAGTAATTGTAATAAAATGAGTAGACTTTTGATAAATGTGGTCTGAGGGTTTGATAGGTAATGAAATTACGGACATTTTAAATACAGTTTTGTTTTTCTGTCTGTAACAAATTTTGATAAAGATTAATTGGTTCCAAAATTATCAATTTTGAAATAAAATTTACTCAATCAAAAATTTAATACCGGATAACAAAAATACGACTTGAATGTTCGCAATTGTATTATCTATTAAGCCCTCAGATCACTTTCATAAAAAGTATATTCATTTTGCGAGACATCATGCTTCACGTAAGAACAGTCTTAAGTTGTGACGTCGTCACGCGCCCTAGTTAGAGCCCGATTTGCCCCTATATTACGCGCACCAAAGCCTGAACAGTTCTAATCGTCTAACTGTCAAATTAGTATTACATTTTACAGTTAGACGATTGGAATCACTCAGGATTTGGTGCGTATAATTAGGCCTCATGGCGTGTTTTTGTACCACGTGACTAGAATGACTTTTCGACAGGTAAAAGCAGCCTATATACGTCGCCCTGTAGGGCACAGGCCTTCTCGCAGGGAGAGAGTATGGCCTTAATCACCACGCGTGCCCACCGCGGATTGGCGATATCAAGCGCTGAGGTATGTGAATAGCTCAGACACTCAGGTCTCCTCACGATGTTTTCCTCCAAAGTTAGCAAGTGGTATTGCTACTATGACTTCACAAATGTACATAACTTAGAAAACAAAGTCATAGGTACATGCCCGCACTGGGAATCGAACCTGGGTCTCTCGCTTCCGAGTCCAATGTTCTACCCACTAGGCTACCACTGCACAAGGCTTACGTAAGCACGTAATAATTTAGACTGGTAATCTGTACATGACGTCAGGTGAGTCAGAGATTAAGCGCATATAATGTATACTTGTTAAAATAAAAAATTGTCTTAGAGTCGGAGATATTTTTGCGGTAGGAACTTATCTATTAAACTGGTCCGGCTTTTTTTGCTGATCAAATAGATACATAGAATATTCTTTATTGTATGTACACCAGGAATCACATATGAGAATTTAACAATACTTAATTTGGTGATAATTTTATTGTTTCTTTAAATTAATGCGCTTCTGGTCGCTGCATAAAGCATCCAGCAAAATTATTATTTTGCTTTATACAGATACCTAGAAATTTAAATGTACTTAGCGAATGTACAAGAGATAAGTCGTGGGTTCGAATCCCGGCATTTAACAATGACTTTTTTTTAAGGCCCGGTTTTTGAATTAAGAATTTTACAAGGTAAATACTTAAGTAACTTTCTGTCACACTCTTTCCTGAGAAATTTGAAGAGACAATTAACTATTTACTTAGTGAAATTCTCAATTCAGAAACTGGCCCTATGTTACGTACATTTGTGAAGTTTTAGTAGCAATATCACTCCCTAACGGTGAAGGAAAACATCGTGAGTATACCCTAGTGTCTGAGATATTTACATACCTCAGCGGTAGGTACGTGCAATTGCCCAACTACGAGGCTAATGGCCAGTTTCTGACTTAAGAATTTCGCTAAGCAAATGGTTAACTGTAGTGCTGCCTCTTCGAATTTCTTAGAAAAGAGCGTGACAGAACGTTACTAAAATATTCACTTATCGATACTCTCAACTTAGGAACCGGCCCAAAGTGCGGAAATTAGGTCTAACTAGAACTAGTCAAGAGTCTCCCTTCTGGTATCTGATCACACATTTACATTTCATTGTAAAACCAGTGACCATAGTCTCCAACAATGACGTCATTGGTCTCCAATCGACATCTTCACATTGGACGATAACAGTAGCAAACTATCGACACGACATCATCAGTAGAACTACAACTCATGGTTTACTAAGACAATTCGATTTACAGTGCAAAGATCAAACATCGAATCGTTACAATAAACTATGAATTTTATTGTAGTTTTATGAAACAGGCGTAGTTTCATAAGGCACACGTTTACACTTTATTAAGACCGTTGTGACAACGTTGTATGATGACCAGTCCAACGATGTCGTGCAGTGACTGTTATCGTCCAATGCGAAGCCGGCCAAAGCTGCTGGAATGTCTCTATCTCTTCCTGTTGATAACTTACTTCCTCTCTGCTCGTGCGCAGAGTTGCGATGAATTTGATTCAGTCCGCTTCAATCTCTAGAGGCGATCTAGACGCTTCAGCGTAGTGCTCCTCTGTTCTTCAGATAGAAATGCAATGGGTTCTTGCGATATGCGTCACCGTGTGGCTTGGAACACGAGGTGTTTTGGGAAATTACACGTTCACGGATGAAAGTGAGTACTCGGGCTCACCAAGTTGATATATTTATAATAATTAATATTTTTATCTTACCCTCGTCGCTGAATGAGCCTTGGCTTTTGGATCACGTTCAGGCAACCATCTTAAACAGTGCACCTACTGCCGTAGTTTCTGGAAAAGTGGAGAACAGCATCGACGCATGTTCCTAATGTTCCGGGCGTTGGCCCAGCAGTATAACAATAAATAACGTATTTCGTAGGTATACTTTTCATTTGTCATTTGCCAATGTTCGTCAACTATTGCACATAGGCCTCCTCCAAAGCATGCTGCAAAGTCGAACTGACCATGACCGTGGTCTACTCCAGTATATGAGAGGTGCTACTGGATTTCCTTTAGTCGCTTCTTATAACATCCAAAGTATGAATCATCATCATCATCATCATAAACAGCCTATATACGTCCCACTGTAAGGTACAGGCCTTCTCAAAGAGAGAGAGTATCGGCTTAATCACTACGCGCGCCCACCGCGGATTGGCGATTTCAAGCGCTGAGCTATGTGAATAACTCAGACACTCAGGTTTCCTCACGATGTTTTATTTCACGGTTAGCGAAAGGTATTGCTATTATAACTTCACAAATGTACATAACGTAGAAAACAAAGTCATAGGTACTGGGAATCGAACCCGGGTCTCTCGATTCCGAGTCCAATGTTCTACCCACTAGGCATGATTTCGTTGTACCTACACGATTATATTCTTATAGGGAAGAGCGGGTGATCGTGCTCTTCCACTATAAAGGGAAATTTCCCGCCAGGCAGATCGTATGCCTGGGGACGGCCGGTCCGACTAATGTTCGTCGGACGTTATATTTATGGTATGTCATGTGAGACATTTTACTTGCGCGATGCAGGAATGTTGGAGTTTATAGTGCGCGCGCAGAGTTGACATGTGCTCGCCACATCACTCCCTTTCAAGACCGTAGCTACGCATAGCTAGGTCTGATAGGAATCGAAGTCTATGCTCTAAAGCCTGCAAGTGCCAGGAGGCGCTGAGTCAGTGAGTCGACTAGCGGTTGAGGGTGTTCGGCGGCTAACAGTCACTTCACCGGCGACAGTACCATGGGGACCGCGCATGTGGTAGGAACCGGTGAAGGCTGCTGTACCACTGGCAACGTGCGCTGTTGCTGTGTAGCTGCCGTGCCGAGGGGTTGGGGGAGATCACCATCAGTACCAGTAGTCGGTGCGTTGACTATAGTGGAACTGATGAGGTGAGAGGGAAGAGGATGCTGGCCTTGCTTTGAGACTGATTGTATGTGGGGTGCTGCGAGAGCGAAGGAAGGTTGACATTGTTTTGTCGAGGGTCACCACTATAGGGAAGAGCGGGTGATCGTGCTCTTCCACTATAAAGGGAAATTTCCCGCCAGGCAGATCGTATGCCTGGGGACGGCCGGTCCAACTAATGTTCGTCGGACGTTATATTTATGTTATGTCATGTGAAACATTTTGCTTGCGCGATGTAGGAATGTTGGAGTTTATAGTGCGCGCGCAGAGTTGACATGTGCTCGCCACATTTTTTTGATATTAAGAGAAATAAAGTAAAGTATAACAGACCCCCCGTGGCAACAAATAGGTCTCCAGCTCTTTCTTTTTAATCTGTGTCGTGCAGGTCTACTGCCAGGTCTATGAGGATGTTAAAAGACCAAATCAATAAATCAATCAGTCCGTACTCTTTGACTGCTGGTCATAGGACTCCTGCAAGACACGTCACTCCTTTCTGATCGTCGGTCATCCTCATCCAGCCGGTGTCAGCAATCGGACTCTCAGATCGTCTGTCCAGCTAGCTGGTCAACGTTTTACGCTGCGTTTGCTAGTTTGTGGTCACCACTCGAGATTCTTTGAACTCCATCGACCATCGGTTCTTCGCCAAATGTCACCAGCCCACTGCCACATCAACTTTCTAATCTTAGATACCAAATCAACACCCTGAATAATATATTCTCCCTCCGCCAGTGGCACGGCAATGCAAGAAGCACATTTCGCGGCAAGGCTACAACTACCAGACCTTCTACATAGCCGATGAGGCCTCACGCAAGGTAGGCCAGACGACGGGCATCGTCTTCGAGATGCACTTGGCCATCATGGCTCCTAGTAACGGGCACATTCTGCTAACGTCGGTGCCCAAACCAGTAGCATCGGATCCGGTTTATGAAATAGGTAAGTGTATTTGAGTCAAGCAACGCTGACTTTGCAACGGGAAACCTGTATTGCCAACCCTAAAAAAGTTTATATGGCTAAATTCACTAGTATACAACATATCTGCGCTAAGATTACATATGTTAATGCAATAGGTCAAGAAATAAGGGCCCAGCCACTGCTGTGTTTGATAGATGTTGTTATTGCATGGCATGTTCTAGTTTTCTGGTACAAACGCGTCAATAAGTCTTTGTGGCGTTGATGTAGAGTCAGTGGTCCTCCACAAAATAATCCTTCAGGTCAGTCTGTAGGGGCCTCTAGCCGTAGTAGAAAGTTTTTTTAATTTTTTTTTTTTCAATTCGTTTTATTGCAATAAATTATACATTATAGATTGCAATAAATTATAGTTTTCACACACGTTTCACGTATTCATCTTTAATAGTCATTTAGTTCTCCTGCTGTCCATTGAAAAGTTAATTTAGTGGGTTTAAAGTCGTAATTTTTAACCCTTGAGGATGCCATACCAATCAATCAATCAGCCCATACGTTTCAGTATAAACAAACTGATTGAACCTTAAGTTGCGTATAATTGTATGCAGGTTAGGATTCCGAGCTGATTTGAGCGTGACGTGATGCTGAGTGATGTTAGACCTTTCGCTTTATGCAAACTGTGTGTTATTCAGGGCTCAAATAAAAAAATAAAAAAAGTAAAAGTAAAAAGTTCTTTATTAATAAAAATGGTAACATACACAGACAGTTAACTGTGGTTGCCACGCTAAGTCAAGCCTAGGCGCATCGCGCATTTTTATAAAGTATAAAATATAATAGGCAAAATTTAAAAGAACTGGTTCAGAACTTAAGAATGTACCTACGTATAGGTAAATAACTTATGTAGTTAAACAAAATAAATAGTTTTATAAATGATTGTGTTTCATTATTTATATATTCTAGAAATTTCAATTAACCGTAATAGGTCGTTAAGTGTAATAAGTAATGTTTCAGGTTGAGTGATATGTCTTTTGTAATATTACGACCTTTACCTACACATGTCTCACTGATTTTAGTGGTTGGCGGCGGTGGCAACACCTTCTCGGAGCTTCGTCGCAATCTGAAGCACAATTCGAAAGTCCACGCGAAGACTGTGGGCATACTATCTCCATACGAACGCAAGGCTTTCTATATCAAAATTGATGAGGGTATGAACTTCCATCCTTTCTAATATATTAAATTCAAAAATTTTTGTTAATTTTAATAATAAAATGTTTTTTTAATGGACGTCAAAGTTGTTAGTTTCACAATTAATATATTATGTGGAGAATAAGCTAACAAAGAAACTCCATGTTTATTCTTTTCAAAACACGTTTTAACTTAATTAACAGATTTTTCAACTTAAAAATTATTACTAATGAATGTTTTGAACACTAGACCCAATCGTCGTATACTCTTTAGTATGAATCTACTGTTTAATACCAAACATTTTTGTCTTCTAAATAATCCTTGATGTTAAAGTAGGTAAGCTTTTTGGCACAGAGTGTGCTTAACATATTTTTTTTTGTGAAAACAAACCAAAGGCACCATGGATATATTTTCATGTTTTGTACGGCTTTCGCTCATTATATGTATATTTATCGGGTTCCGTATCCGAAGGCAAAGAGATCATATTAAATAATCAGCCAGCTTATTGAACATTTCGTTCAATCACATGGCTGATTTACCATTTGCCTTTGAATTAGATGCCGCCATCTGATACAAGTAGTTAATTCGACGCCAACGCTTATTTAACCAGTAGGCGTCATCATATCAAATTGGTTATTGCAGAAAATTGTGCCACAAATATTTTAAAGAGTGTTTCAAGAAAAAGTATTCTTATAAATAAGACCGTCAATGAGTATCTAAAGGACTGAAAAGTCACCAATTTTTAGATGGCCTGTTCGAGTTTGGCTTAGAAGGCGACCCGTTACCCTTACTAAGCTACAATGACCTTGATCCCGTCCCTGTCAAGTACTTCAGCTTCACATCCTGGGATGGAGTGGAGGCCGAGTTCCTGTACGACTGCCCGGTGGCCAATAGCACGAGTCGTAAGTAGATCAAATATTTGAAATTAGCTGGATCCCATACAGCATAAGGGACTGGGTTCACCAACGTTACGCCTAAATTAGGTGTTTTAAAATACATTTTACTCTCATCATCATCATCAGCCATTCGACGCCCACTGCAGGACACAGGCCTCCTTCATGGTTTCCTAACCATGAAGGGTTTTGCCGTCGGGTTGGCGATCGCAGTATGTGGTTGGAATCTCAGGAAGACGCTGCTGCCCGTCTCCTGGTAATATATTTCCTTAGTCGCCTTCTACGACATCCACGGAGGAAAAGGAGTGACGCTATTCTTAATCCGGCGCCACACGCCACATTTTACTCTCAAATGGTAAGTATTTAAAATCTGAAAAAAATATATGTAGCTTTTTCATGTCTCATCTAGGGCCGTCGGTCATAATTTGTATGATTTTTAAACTTTAAAGTATCAAAAAATATCGCAAACATGATTCTAATGGTTTTATTTGAGCCGTACTGAGTTTTGGGTAGTAGGGCTTAACCCCATCAAAATTCTCACCAGTTTGGTCACTAGACGGCACTAAGCACTCTTGGAGCTTGGATTAATTCTATAGTCGGAATACTGAAGTTTCTCACAAAGAGTACTTCGTTTACACAGCGTCTACCAACTCCAAGTCTGTTGAGCCAAGGCTGTCTCCTTTCGAGCAGGTCGGGTAGGACTTATTAGGTCATTAAACGGCACTGAGTACTATTGGGCCTTAGGTTAATGCTTAAATAATTGGAAGTTTCTCATTACCGTTGTTTCGTATCCACAGCCTCTGCCCACTCCAAGGCTGTTGAACCAAAGCTGTCTCCCTCCGAGCAACTCAGGAAGGACATGCTGACGCACCGGTTCCCGAACATTGCACCGGAACCTGTCATGAACGTCAAGTTTGGCATCAAACTGACGTCAGTCAGATACGACGCTTTTGAGGCAAAGCTATTCACTGAAGTAGCTGCTGTTGCGGTATGTCCTTGTCATCATTAGGAAATATATTATTTAACTGATTGTTATCCATCTTCCTTGGTCTGTTGCCAAGGAAAAGAGTAAATATGAGCTTAATTAAATAGTTCACATTTTATATAATTAAAGTTTTTATATTGTTTTTAGTTGCATTATTTCTATTTATTTATTAAACGTATATATCGTATAGAGCGGTGGTAGCCTAGTGGGTAGAACATTGGACTCGGAAGCTAGAGACCAAGGTTCGATTCCCAGTGCGGGCATTTATCTATGACTTTGTTTTCTAAGTTACGTACATTTGTGAAGTTACAGTAGCAATACCACTCGCTAACGATGAAGGAAATCATCATGAGGAAACCTGAGTGTCTGAGCTATTCACATACCTCAGTGCTTGAAATCGCCAATTCGCGGTGGGCACGGGTGATGATTAAGCCCATACTCTCTCCCTGAGAGAAGGCTTGTGCCCTACGGTGGGACGTATATAGGCTTCTTATGATGAAGATGCGATGTTACCCACGCATTCACATCTTAGACTAATTATACCTACTACCAAGACCTAGGCTCGTATTGATAAAGTGCCTTTACCTTTGACATTGCTCTTAAGTGCGCTGTCAAGTCGTCATTTTGTTCCGAACGCCATGTTCAACTGGACGCCCAAGAACGGTCTCGAAGGTAAGAGCGCTTTGTTAATAGGTACCTACTACCTAAGTTACGACAAATTATGTATTTTTCTAGATTTGGACTGACAATAGCGGAGTCTGGGATCCCGATAAGTACAACGGCACCACCAGTCTCAAGCTGCGGCAGGGACAAATATGGCAACCGACGTTTCTTATTACCAAGTGAGTCACTTTCCATTGACTGCACTTGCAGGCGTTTACCTGCAACCTACGGGTTCGTTGGGGTGAATAAAATAAAAGTAAATCTATAAATATGGGCATTTCAACGCTAAATAACTGCCGGTGCATTTCAGCTCTCAGTACTCTGTAGGAGCCTAAGAGCTACTTGCTTGCTATTTGCACATAAAACATTAGCCGGAGCCGTGTATTGTACTTGTACACTGCTGGACATATTCCTCTCCTATTGCACGCCACTGAGCACGGTTCTCGGCACTCTCATCCAGCTCTTGCCAGCCGCTCTGCGAAGATCATCGCTCCACCGAGTCTGAGGACGTCCTACACGCTACGTTTACCGATCCGCGTTTTCCACTCAAGAACTCGTCTACCCCATGGAATGCCCCGTGGAATGTTACCTTTTGCCAAAAATATTTACGGCAAATTATTTACATTTTACCACTTTCCCCATTTTCCCGCGGATCCAGATCATCCGCTGGGGGCAGTCGTTGGCTGCTGGTATCCCCTCTCTCGAGCACAAGAACTATCAAGCTTGCTAACCCTGCGCGCCCCCACTGTGTTCACTTTTCTATAATATCGATAGCCTATACCTAGATACGACGCAACTCATTGTATAATTTTTGTGAGTAAAAGAAGTTAATTTTCCGCAAAACGCTGGCCTCTTCATTTTCTTTATGTTCTACTTAACAGGTGGGATTGCCTCCAGTGGGAATGAAACCAAGGTTAAAATACCTGGGTCCAGTCAAGGTTAAAATAAGTAATTATTAACGATACTAATTACTCCAACCTAACAGCTCAGCAGACATCGGTCTACTGGAGACAAAGAACGCCGATATGATCTCGATGCTATACACCGGGCAGGTGACACTCCACTTCCGGACCCAGATCAGGACATGGTGCATGGACCTCAAAACTGATGTTCTAAACAAGTGAGTGAAATGAAGTAACTGGGTTCCAGTCTTTCTATTTGACTAGCTGTTCCCGTTTGCCCTGTGGAATCTATCTACATCCACATATCTATTATATCTATTACCTTTTTATCTTATATATTTTATCTTAATATCATAAGAAGGAAAAGTTTATAATTGTATGATATGTTTGTAAGTTTGTATGTAGGGGGTAATCTCCGAAAGTACTTAACCGATTATAAAAATTCATTCACCTGTAGATACTTAGAACGGACCTTCCTGGTCAACATACGCTATGAACTAATTCGTTTACCACGCGAACGTAGTCGCGGGCATTGGTATCGACAAATATACTGTATGTCCATTCTGAAGGTCCACACTAAATATTGGTGAAAGAATTTTAGTAATCGGACGAGGAGTTGCGGTGATAATCTCATACTAACAAACATATAAACCTGCTATTGCACCTTACCACCATGTTAACGTAAAAGCATAGTGTTTTAGTCAGATTTATATGGAAGTACGTAGATCCGGCTTAGTCCATAGTCATAAAATTTATTGAGACTGTGACGAATTTCAGATGGCCACGAGATGGTTACATTTGCTCAATACTACTGAATCCATGGAATTCACACGAGACCATAAAATTGGAAATGTTATTTCCAAACAACACTGCCATGAAAGTTGTAAGTATTTCGTCGTATTTATTTTCTGTGGCTTTTCTTTTTTGATATCTTTCAGTTTTCAACTGTACATTGTATATTTATATTTTGTATATCTTTTATGTACCTACGTGGTTTAACAAAGTTCTACTACCTGAGGTAAAACAGTTTGACACCACACAGATATGCGGTCAGTGCAAGAGTTACCTTTGAGATCTCTCTTAAGTACGCTGGCAAGTTTCTGTTTTGTTTAGAACAGCATATTGAAATGGGCACTCAAAAGCAGTCTCAGAGGTAACTATGACTTGTTAATACGGTTCCTAGTATTTATATTTTGTACGTTTTGGTATATGTAATTAAAAGTTAGTGAAAGCCTGCTTTTTACTTTAAAAAATATTTCTTTCAAAGATTTTTTTTCTTTATAAGACTACTTCTCTATTTTATAAGACTATTTCTTTTCCCTACGTTTCTGCATTTCACCTGCAAGGAATATATAGAATCGAAAGTGGGATGAACTGAATACTTTCTCGCTGAGATGGTGGGAAGTGGCTGTGTACTCTGTAAATGTAACATCTTTAGTTCTCAGATATAGACACGATATCACTGACCGGGTGGGAGATGGAGGGTAAGCACGGTGTGATAGCGGCCAACGCTTGGAACAAGGTGGTCATCCAGAACAACGGGGACGTAGACAACGTTTTCGGCAAGAGCGAAAGTGACAAGTATATCATACACATCTCACTCAAGAGGAGGGCCACGATATACAATATCGCGTTCTACACGCCGCTGCTGAGTGAGTAACATTCCCAGCTTTCTTCTTCGTCACATCTTCATGACTGATAATTATTATGAGTTGCTTGATTGCCCACCGCTCCGACAGTACTCGTCGTGTGTGTATTTTGTGTAAATAGAACATTTATCTATCGTTACAGTAACTGTGTCGGAGCATCTTATCAACATAGGTTCTCTCCTCCTCTTCCTTCCATGTGATTCTCGAGGGTTCAGTGGCCTTAGAGAACGACATTGAACTAACGAAAAACTAGTTAACTGTTCCTTTGGTATAGATGAGTATTCATTCTCTTCCAGTTCTCGTCACCTACCTTCTCATCTCGTTTTGGACGGAACCGCTGAAAATGACTCGCATTTGGTTCTACGCCGGCATTGTCATCATAATAACGATGGGTCTATCATACGTCGAATTCCTGGTGCCAAATCATACTCTTCCATCAATCAGTAAGTATATGCTTCCAATCGCCAGTATGGCCTCCAATAGATTCTGTTGATACATCAGGACAGTCGACAGCTTTATTTGCAAAGTCGGCCGTAATGTAACTGAGTAGTGTACTGACCCAGAGGTTAGGGATGCCAGATGAGGCGATTTATCACCATTTGGGCTATCTCCGAGGGTGAATTGGCGACCAAAAATTGCAATTAGCGACCGGGCGACAATTGGGCTATCTCAATTTTATTTTCGGTGACTTTTGGGCTACTTGGGAAATCAAATCAAATTATACGTATTTATTGGGTAATTGTATCTTTGTTTAATGATCTTTGCGTTTTTTTTAATTTGTCGTAGCGGTATAAGGGTGCATTGAATATTAATTGCTAAGATGGACCAGTAATTATAAAAAAAAGTATTTTTACATTCTTAAGATTAATTGAGAGAATTTTAGAAAACACCTGCGTACAAATTAAGTATGAGCGCCATAATGTAAAAAAATCATTTTATTGAGACGATTTTGGGCTACAAAGCTGAAAATGTAGGCGATTTGGGCTACGAGAACTTAGGCGCTTTTCGGGCGACTGTTTTTCAAAAATTTGGTGACATTGGCCGGCCAGCATGTGGCAACACTTGATACGCTGCTTGACCAATGACCATGTCAATTTTGTTTCACACGTTGTCAATGGAATGGAAGTACATGTCATGTGACAAAATCGTGACTGTAATCAGAAATGAGACAATTTATCAAAGAACTAAGGCGACTGACACATTAGCAAGCTGAAGTGGCAGTAGACCAATGGTCGATGTGGTGCAAAGGTTCTCAAATGGAGACCACAAACTGGAAAATGCAGCGTAGGACACGCACCAGCTCGCTGGATCGATGAATTTGAATTTGATGCAGGTATTGTGAAAATACGGGCACATAGCACGCAGAACTGATGGCCGATGGGGCCGAAAAGTTCTCAGCCAGCCACAAGATGGACAGATGACCTCATCCAAGTGGCAGGAAGGCGCTGGATGCAGGCCGCTTCCAACCAGTCTTTTTGGAAATCCATGGAGGAGGCCTATGTCCAGCAGTGGACTTCTTGTGGTTGAATGATGATGATGATTATTAAAATATATTTTGGAGTCGGTGCCTAAAATGTATGTGGTGGTCTTGTAACTTGGCACCGGCTCCAAACTATACTTCTACAATACCTACATCGAACTTAAATGTCATATTCGTTTTAATTATTTCTCTGTTTTTAATGCTGTAGTGTTTTGAAGTCGGTTTTATTTTTATTTATTTTATAAAGTCTTCTGTACGTTCACATTGTAGGCATAAAAATTAATGTAAGTGAACACTTGAACTAATGTTAAGGCTGGGTTTTCCGACATTACCTGACTTATTAACCTAACCTAACCTAACCCAGGATAAGGTGTTTTAAAATACATTTTACTCTCTCATGGTTGGTACTTAAAATCTAGCTAGGGCCGTCGGTCATTATTTTAATGATTTTATAAGCTTTATACATCAGTCTAAGTTATCACTAGATATGGTTTTATTTGAGCTGTACTGAGTTGTGCATAATAAAATATACATTAAATGATTATCACTGAATGAGCTAGTAACGTCGGTCGTCAAAATTCTATTGATAGGATTTTATTTCTGTAATTTCAAAAATGCCTACTTTTCCATCAACAATTCACTCGCGCAACGAAATAAGTCCCATACAAATCCATTCGCTTAGATCTTATTTTATAGCCTTAAGAACTATAAAATAAGAGAAATTAAAGTAACGAATGCTAGTTGTATTGTTTCAGTGGTTCTCTACATTTGCATCTTGGGCGGTACATTGCTGGCTCTTCTAGGGCAAGTTATTCTGATGCACCCTGCCATGCAGCCAGTGTACAAAAGCATCTTTGTGCAATTCTTATTGACGTCCAAGGTGTTCAGAGCTATGTTCTGCTTAACTGCCATTAGGGTAAGTATGTGTTAGTTGCATGAAGTATATATAATTGGAACCTATAATAATATTGAGCTATATATTTACGTATAATATTTATTTATATCTAAGTAAGTAGGTATGTAATTTTATTCTGATATCGTTTTTATTTTTTTTACTTTGTGTTAATAGATTGTTATTTAGGCCTTTTGTAGTTTATGTAGTTTATTTTGTGCACATAATAAAGACCCCTTTTAGTGTTCTTCAGCTTCTCCTATACCCTAAGGTTTGCTGGAAGAAATCTCTTACAGAGATAAGCTCGCCTTTGTACATATTATGTCTTATGTAATGTCCTGTTAAATGTCTTGTGTGCAATACAGTATAATAATAATAATATAACCTTTATACAAGGTGTCTCATCTCTATACTACAGCGAGTGATATTTTAATGAGAGGAGATTATATTGAAACAGATTGACGATCGACGAACTCAGGGAGATTGCTGGCAGCAGCTGGATGAGGGGGCTTTGGGGAGGCCTATGTCCAGCAGTATATGGGCTGATTGATTGATTGATTTAAATAATTAATTAGAAATAAAGATAATTCCGTGTGGCACCCGATTAAGAATAGCGTCACTCCATTTCCTTCCGTGGATAAGAAGGCGACTAAGAAACTCAATTACCAGGAGACGGGCAGCAGCGTCTTCCTGAGATTCCAACCGCATACTGCGATCGCCAACCCACCCGCCAAGCGTGGCGATTATGGCAAAACCCCTCATGGTTATGAAAACCACGAAGGAGACCTATGTCCTGCAGTCGGCGTCAAATGACGGATGATGATGATGATGATGAAATATAAAGATATTTATTGAGAAAGAAACATCGGTATACATGTAAAGTTATGACTAGTTAACAAGCTGACTTAGATGTTAAGTATTATGTATACGTAATTTTGGTTATAACGTTAGAAATCAAACTAGGCAGATCCTGTACTACTTATGGTTTCCAACGCCCCCCCTCGGATATCGTTAAGTCAAGTAAAATTTGTTACCAAAGAAATAAAGTTCACAGCAAATCTAGTAAATCATCATCATCATTCAGCCACAAGAAGTCCACTGCTGGACATAGGCCTCCTCCATGGATTTCCAAAAAGACCGGTTGGAAGCGGCCTGCATCTAGCACCTTCCTGACACTTGGATGAGGTCATCTGTCCATCTTGTGGCTGGTCGTCTACGCTGCGCTTGCCGATATGTGGTCTCCATTCGAGAACTTTTCGGCCCCATCGGCCATCAGTTCTGCGTGCTATGTGCCCCGCCCACTGCCACTTCAACTTACTGATCCGCTGGGCTATGTCGACGACTTTCGTTCGTCTACGGATCTCATCATTTCTGATTCGATCTCTAGTACAAAATACCTACATCTTATTTTTTTACAATAACAATCTGTTCCTGTATTACGCGCACCACATCCTAAACAATTCCAATCGTCGGACTACGAAATTCCCTACAAATTTATATCGCAAATGTCAGGATTCCGACAGGATTTGGTGAGCGTAATTGGGCCCCAGATATCTAAGTAGCTCAAAAATTACCAAATTTTTTGGAACAGTGGGTAGAACAACATTTACAACAATAGCCATGAATCAAAAGAACCAAAAGAAGCCTCCACAGGCAATCGGGCGCTTTAGTTGTGGAAACCAGTAGATAATTCACAATAAATAGATATTTATTTCCTTACTTTAGTGATAAACAAAAATAAGCCTTGAATTATTCAAGCCTTATATTCTTTTTGTTGCTCTAACCCGTGCTAAATTGTGTAAATTGCTTCGGTCAGATGTCACTGCCTGTACGTAATACAGAGAAGTTTGTAACGAGTCTCGAAATTTCACTGATGCCTGCACTTGCGCATTAGCTCAGTTGGGAGAGCGCTGGCACGGTTAGCCAGAGGTCGCGGGTTCAAGTCCCGGCAATGGGTGAAATTTTTAGCTTCTAAATAGGTTTTTATTCAAGCCTTGTTTACACTCGCCTGTCCTGCATTTAGATAGAGACTCTACTTAGATTATTTACTCCTACAGACATGCCGCACCTACGAATCGATAAACGCTGGTTTTCTCGGTCAAGACGACGATGGCACCGCGGTGATAGTGGCTCCGAGGACCAACGTGGAAGAGATGCAAAGCGACAGTTCACCTGTGGGGGAGAGGGAGGAGTGCGCGGAAGTCATCGACAAGATTATGTTCGCAGTTTATTCTTTGACGTTTGCCGTCATGTTGGCAAGCCATTTTTGAAAATGGAACATTAAATATTTCTTTTTTGTATGCCAGGAGGAAATGTGAGCGGAGTACAGTAACAATATTGAACTGATTGGGTACATACTTAAATTGTAATAATAAACAGCCGTTATAAGTAAACAGAGGTCGGTATACATATTTTAACAAAAAAAGGGGAAAGTTCGAAAGTGGAATGTAGTTCATTATACTTTTATTTAAATAAAATATATGTTTTGTCTTTAGACAAAATGGCCTTAGATCTTTAGATATTTATAAAAAGTTGAATCCATTAAAAGACTCTTAAGACTGACTTAAAGCCGGTTTATAACGGAAATTACTCTCATAAACCGGATTTAACTCCACCGTAAGAGTTAACGACTTTTATTAATAAGACTGAAAAAGTCTTAGCAAAATCTCACTGTTTAATTTCTAGTCATATTTGCAAACTATACCGGCCCTGTTTCATATAACTACAATTCTTTAGTAAACCACTATGAACATTTTATGTACACTGCAAAGTTGATTAACCCACAGATTAACAAGTAGGAAGACTGCCACGCAATGTATATCAAATTTTCATATTAAACTACGAATTATAGCTTTATGAAACGCGGCCCAGATAATACCTATCGGTGAAGCTCTTTTTTCTGCCGACGGCTAACAGTGCTCGTTGCATTCTTTCGCCACAAAAGCGCAGGAAAAATGCGTAAAATTATCACTTTACTTGCATAGTTTTGCGCGGTATCCACTGGATAATGTACTTAAAGTTATGCGTAGAATTTTAAATAAAAGTTCTGAATATTGACTTTGTTTAAACGTCAATTTGTTTTAGAATTCCGTACATTAAAAGAAACAAATCGGAAACCTTATTGGATCACTTACCCCCAGTTTCTCGTAGACTAACAATATGTTAATCCACTGTTAACAGCTATCAGTTGGTATCATCATCATTATCAGCCAATTGACGCTCACTGCAGGTCATAGGCCACCCTCATGGTTTTCCAAGCTTCCCGGTTTTGTGCCGCCCGCATCCAATGTAACCAGGTCGTCAGACCATCCGGCGGGGGCCTGCCCACGCGTCGACGTCCGGTCCGTGGACGCCAGATCTGTTCGCCCCAACGGCTGTAAGTGGCCATATTTTTTTTGGCAGTGGGCGGGGCACCTCTATTAACAGTACATGAACATATTGTTAGTGTACGAAAAACTGGGGGTAAAGATATTGAATTCAAATTGCTATCAGATGAGAAACTTCCATCAAACTCAGATTGGAATGATACTGTACCATAGAAAACGTAGAAACGCTGACAAAAAAAACATAATTTTTTTTTCGGGTTTTTATGAGTCTCAATGAGTTCGAAATATTCAGCTACTCTAATAATAAAAAACTTATTTTATTTGTATGTCATTGCAATCTACAGAGTGTTAGCAAAAGGCGTATAGTCAGTTCTTCTCTTTAACTAGACTTGATTTACTTGCACGGCATTTTTAGGGTTCCGTAGTCAACAAGGAACCCTTATAGTTTCGCCATGTCCGTCCATCTGTCTGTCTGTCCGTCTGTCTGTCCACGGCTTAGCACAGAGACGATAAGTACTTAGTGAGCTGTTTGGTATAAATATATATACTTAAGCCAAAAAAAGGGAAGACTAAAATCTCGAAGAAAAATTCCTTACACCTAAATTAGGGATGCAATTTTTTTTCTCACCTTCTACATAGAGTTAGTTATCGTTGGATTGTTCTCTAAAAATATTGTGGCTGTAGTAAAATCATTTAAAGCGCAATTTTTTTTCAGAGCAGGGCGGATGCCCCCTTTCTCCCGGCAAAACGGTTTATTAATGAAACGTGAATATATTCAAGGGAGTAGTTTACATATCACAAATCATTACATTATTTCCTCACACTCTCACTACATTTCACAGATACACAGTGTACACACTCACACTTTACAAATACAAAAAATACTTAAAATACAATTTATCTATGGCATATAATATCAGGTAACATTGTTCAAATTTAGCTTTTGGTACCTACTTGATAATAATTATTAATGAATAAAAATAAATTGCTCTATTGTGATATTTTATAATATTATATTACTATGGAAGAACACTGATGCTCTATACAACAGGCCCTGCCTAGTTTAGACATCAGGCATAGTAAGTGTAAACCCTGTATGTAACTCTATGTCAAACATGTACTCTACTATGTTATTGTACCATAAATAACTGTGTATCTATCTCTGATTTTGATGAATAAAAAAATCTTGTCTTATCTACATAATAATGAACTTAAAAGGAAAACTATCACGGCTAAGTAGGGTTTACAAGTTAACGAGTAATAGGCGACTAACTTATAAAAGGAAAAATTCGTACAAAATTAATAAAATCCCCTCTTTCTTCGGAACCTTGCACTGCACATGGCTCGACACGCACAAGGCGGTTTTTAAAATAAATTTTGTCAGAAATTGTCTTTAAATGAATTGAATAAAATGTTTAGGAAGCGAAATAGGTTTGTCAGGATCGTGGCAAGTGGCAGACCCTGGTCTCTACCTACCCCTCTACAATTACAGGTATCAGATGGGAGTTTATGTACATATGTATTACCAGAATCTGTCCTACCGTATTTTTATTATTTTAATTTAAAAATGCTTTTTTTCTTCAGTGTTATTATCGAAATGTGTCTCAACTGCCAATATTTTGTTTAATTAATCAGTGTTGTCACCATTTTCCTTCGTCTATCATTCAGCTATCATTCCTTGAGCAAGTAGGCAAACGCTTTTATTTATGTATTAAACTTTTTTCTAAATTTATGTTCAGACTGCTTTCGACACTGATCTACACGGTGACATTGAATTCGATGATTCGAATCGAATTCGATTGAATGATTTAGAAACATATGGCGCTAGTTTTAAAATAAATGGGGCGTCAAATTTTTTTTTTATAACCAAAATTATTTCACTTCGGCATAACAAACAATATCAGGAAGAAAAGTTATAAAGATCGAAAAAAAAAACTATGTGTTATTTTAATTATTTACATATCGGAGGATATACTCTTATACATTTAACATATTAGAAAACATTTTTCAACGTCCTTCCAACCACTTTTGGATTCACAGTTTCTAACAACAGGTCGGAAACCACAAATATGTAATACTATTACCGATAAACCACTGGTGTCTTCCACGCTGAAAAGAACATTGTAGCTAAAGACCTCATCCAAGTGGCAGGAAGGCGCTGGATGCAGGCCGCTTCCAACCGGTCTTTTTGGAAATCCATGGAGGAGGCCTATGTCCAGCAGTGGACTTCTTGTGGCTGAATGATGATGATGATGATAGCTAAAGATTTCAAAATCACCCTGTAGTGTGCGTGCAAGCGCCTCATTTGAATAAATGCACCATGTAATTGCGTTGGCCATTAGTTCACATTAGGCTTGCGGCGGCTTGCGCTCAGGCAGATTTTTTTATTATGATTTGCATAAACGCAAGCACAAATTAATAGAATCATAAGCGCAGAAATTACGTTTAAAGTATAAAATGTGTTATTAGAGTGAATGTTTCATCAAGAGAAAAGCGGGTAATTTTTGCGGGATGTTCTTATTTTTTTCTCACTCAGATAACTTGGCAAACTTCAAAAATAGTTTTTATCCGACTACGAAAGCACGGTTGTGCTTTTCGCCAGTTAGAGCGCATTGTTGACGTATTCCAATGATGTACAATATCATCATCATCATCATCAGCCATTTGACGCCCACTGCAGGACAGAGGCCTCTCTCGTGGTTTTGGCTAGCTTCCCAGTCAAGACTGGGAATCGTCACCGTATGGCGGGGAATCGCTGCATGCCGCAGCCCGCATGCAGCGATTCCCCGCCATACGGTGACGATGGCAATATAAAAATAAAAATATACTGTAAGACCTAATTTCTTTATATGTAGGTAGGCATGTTCCTCGTAATCCTGTCATAAAAACACAGAAACAAAAGTTACAATGGAAAAAAGGTGCAATGGGCGACCAACCTTGTGACCTAAAAGTAGCCGAAGCTGAAAGAGAGAGTTTTTTCCAAACTTCTATTGAAACGGTACCTCTGGGCCTCTCTCTACTAAATTAATTGAATGGTAGCACGAGGATCGTGTTTGTGAGCCGTACCTTATTAGTGCATGTCATTTGGAAATTTAAATCCCTTACAAAGAAAATTCTCCAAGATTGATCGCTCTTTAAGAATTTACTTCGCTAGAATCTAAGCAGTTGAAGTGTTTGTTAGGATTTCGCAGGTTTCCACTGACAAAAAAAATTCCACTGACAAATTACAGTATAACTCTGTTGTCCGTTTGTTCGAATATCTGTTAAAACCACTTTGCTAGGAACGGATAGAGTTTTCAGTCAAGTTCAACACCTGCAATCCCTTGAAGTTGTAAGAAGAAATAGTTTCAAATTTGACACAATCAACCACATTTTTCTTGCTCGCAACCTCCCTGTCGAAACGTTTGGCACTATCACTCGAACTATAATATTAAAATTTAGTAAAAAGCAAGGACTAACAAAATACAATAAAGAAAAAATTCCGAAAATTTATAATTTATTTTTATAGATGGATATATAATTGAATTCAATTCAATTACTAAACATAATAATAATATAACAAAAACTTAAGCAAAATGCTGGCCGAATTCCCCCTTTAGGTGGCCCGACTTATTCTCTAGCTGAGGTGTGCGCCAGCCCTCCGGTCTCGCGTGGCGTCGATAAGGCGGGTCGACACAGCGAACGCGGCTCGGGGCCCCAAGGGCCCAGTGACTCGCCCCCAAACAGCTTTAATCAGTATTGGTTACCCAGTGTTGCATATTTCCGCGTTTTAAGCCTCTCCGCTACGCTGGCCGCCGAGCCAGGCGTCCTTCTACTCTGAGAAACATGGGAGGGTGCCACCATGTCGACGCAGGTTAAGTCCCATACTAGCGGCCTCCCACGTTTCCAGGGTATTGACGTCATTCCGTCTTTCAAGTGAAATATTTTTCTATATTATCTGATACAAACAAAATGTTTACTTAAAGTTCTTAGTTTTACAATTAATTGATTATGTGGAGAAGAAGCAGGATAGATAGAACATTTTTTATTGTGTTACATGACATTTTTTTTTTGGGATTTGAACTTAACCTTAACTTCGCAGTTGAAAACAATATCTCATGTTTTCAAGTGCATTGAAGTTAAAGTTTAGTTTGTAAGCGTGTGTTCAGAACCTTCAGGGCACAGGTCCTACTCGCACTTGTCCAGTTTTCTTTTCCTTTACTATGATTATGAAAAAATTACAGGTGACAGAACATGGAATTTTGCATGCGTGCACTTTATTCCATTGCGTTACGGGCGACTTTGTAACTGAAACTGCTTACCAACTATTAATCTTCCATCTCTTGCAAACTGGCAGAAAATGCTCATAGCACTAAGTCTACAACTTTTTACAAATAATTTAAATGTAGTAAAAGTATTATTAAATAAAAAAAAGTATAAGTAAGATATGCATGAAATACAAAGATGAAATAATGTACCTATCGAGAATTTTTAAGTTTTGCCTACACCAAAAAAGTCAAAAATTTAAAAAATCGTATTTTCTATTAGACTTATTTTTATAAAATATTTAAATATCATATCTGTAATATGTTAACATGTCTATCTTATGGATTTATTATATTACTAGCTGTGCCCGCGACTCCGTTCGCGTACATTTCGATTTTTACGAAGCAGCATTTGTATGGGGGCCACGTCTTATCATAACTGGAGCTAGAATTTAAATAGCCTATCCTGTGTCCCAGATGTCTATATGTTTTTATACCAAATTTCATCAAATTCGGATAATTGGTTTAAGAGTTATGGAGGAACATACATACATACACACATACAGAAAAAAATTCTAAAAATCGTGAAATTAGTTTCAGTATCATATATTGAGCCTATAAACACAATATCTCTGAAAACAAACTAACTTACTCCATGACCGACCCTTACAGATTTATTATTAGTATAGATAGATGTAAGTACTTATACAATAGCGGCGTTATTTATAAAAACACGATTCGTCTTAAACCACTCTAAAACTCGGTTTATTTAATCTGTGGCTACATATTTTCCTTGTAAAATCTCCGCCACAGACTATTTTAATCCGTGTTTTTGTAGTTTTTGATGTTTTTTTGTTTATAAATAAGACCGTAAGACTATGCTAAAATATACGTGACTACTCTCCTTCTTAGCCAATGGAATTTTCAATCGACATTTTTGAGCTGTTTACGAGCATTCTACTCGGTTAGATAACGAGTGTCATTACACCAAAAATAGTACAAACGTTGTTCAGTTTTCGACTGATGTAGTGCACTTAAGTTACTTCTCAAAAGGACAAACTGGGTCTACTCTAGGCCATAAACGCATCTTTGTCAGTAGAGTGATATTATAACGACAATGGGTGTTGTCATGGTAATATTACTCTATTGAGAAAATTGTTATAGGAAAGTGCGGGTGATCATGCTCTTCCACTTTAAAATAAATTTGTTGCCAGGCAAATCGTATGCCTGTGGACAGCCGGGCAAACTGTTGTTTGTGAACGTTATTTTTATGGTATCTCATGTGTAACACTGCCTGCGCGATGCAGGAATGTCGAAGCATGTAGTGCGTATGTATATAGTGAAACAGCTTTTGCGTTATTGGAGTATGAGTTGACATGTGCTCTTCACAGGTGTTATTTGACGTTTCTCGCAGTCTACTAAGCAGTAGCATTACTATGTTATTCCATAACTAGCAACAATTAAATAGGCATCTCTTGCGAAGGAGATTTAATCTCGCGAGGCCGTATTAAGTTGCACGGGTCCATTGGAATGCGATTGGTAAGTAGGCTACTAATAATGTCAATGAAACAACCATCACGCTGCTGAACAACTATTCGTTTAAGAGGCTCGCCCCCTTGATGTAAAGACAGAACTCAAGCTATAACGACGAGTCTACAAACCTGCCACAAAGCCACATAGAGGCAACTCGAAATGCAATTCGACCAGACTCCGCCAGAGAAGCTGGTGTGATTGGATTTAAGCAATTCCATTCACGACACGACACTTTGCTTTGTGGAGCGATTGAGTTTGGGATCTTGATTAGTGATGAAGCAGTTCAAAGCGTGTTATGTAGGGTTAGATACCTTGAAAATGCGCTGCTCCTAAAAAAACACGTATTAGAGTGTGTCATTTAGGCACTGACTGAAAACCAGCGCTGAGAGCCTACACTCTCAGCATTATGCTGAGTCAGCTGCCTTTTGCAGCAGCGGTTACGCACCGCGACAAAACTGTATAAATGTATTTCTTTATGTGTGTTTGTACCTTTTCTATTTTTGATGTTTTCTTCTCATTTGTACTTCGTATTTTTGTTGTGTGTGACTGTTGGTGCAATAAACGTTTCTCTTCTTCTCTTCTTTATTAACATTTTTTTAATTATTTTTGGTGATTTGAAAAAAAAAATCCTCGCTGTTTAATAGACAGTGCTTACACCAATATAATTAGGTACCTATGTTACGTAGTATGTGCAACTGTACATTCTTCTATGTGGGACAATGATTTACCCCTGCTAGAGAGTGCAAAGCAAATTTCATAAAATGATGTAAGCCTTGATATCTAAAGTAATATAACGTAACATAAACTCACGCCTGTCTCCGATCAGGGAAAGCAGAGACCAGGGTTTGCCACTAGCCACGATCCTGAGAGATTTCTTTCGCTTCGTCAACATTCATCAATCGCTGCACGGATGCCGGTTTCGGGTACTTTTTATCTTACCCTTTGCTAATACATCCCCTATTAAACAATACAAATCTGAGAAAAGACTCATAGCATAAAACAACAGCTGTAACATATGCATTTTGGAGGTGACCCTAAACTGTGGACGCAGTCCGTTTTTCTGCAATTCTGAAAAAAGAATTAAATGAAAATAAATATCCATATTAGTCACGTAGTTCGTTATTAGTCGTATTAGTTTTAGCTCGAAAATACGTAGTTAAGTATTTATTTTTTTATTTATATAATTTTGTCGTGTGCCTACCTGCCTTAACTCCTGCTCTAAATTACACCCTAAAAACCAGATACTACTTAGTGGTAACCGACATGTTAGCTGAGGTCTCTCTAGTTAAAGACGCAGTCAAAAATCTCGATTATTATTTCAATAATTATTGTGTGCCTTGATAATAAAGATAAGATGTTTTCTATTACATTGATCTATTGTATCATCATCATCATGATCAGCCATTTCACGTCCACTGCAGGACATAGGCCTCCCTCATGGTTTTCTAACCATGAAGGGTTTTGCCGTAATCGCCACGCTTGGCAGGCGAGTTGGCGATCGCCGTATGCGGTTGAATAATGTCTATTGTATAAAGTATGTTTTTATCGGTGAGTTCAGCCAAATTTTGAATGTGCGACAAAAAAGTTGTTTGGAATGTCTTCTCCTGTACATACCAAATAAAATCACATTGGTTCTTCTCATAGACTAGGATCTAGCTAGCCAGACAACGCGAGCACACCTACTTCGCTTGCCCGACATAAGTGCCGGGCACCTCTGCGGCCGCTACTTTCAGTCCGCTCTGCCCTTTTATTACGCAACTGTGGACTCTATTGGGTCTACCATTTTCAGGATTCCAAAGTGGAAAAATATACCCAGTTTGGAGTATGTTACGGACCACTCCTTAACGTGGAGAACTTACGTAGTAGCGCCCCTGAGGTATTAACGTAGTCGGTCTTGCGCACGAAGGGTTTCGTACCATTATCTACACAACATATGAATATTTGAAGCGTCTATCTGTTGCCGTTATTAATATCGAGCAAAAAACGGAAAAAAATCATGTTTGTTGTATGGAAGCCCCCCTTCAATATTTATTTCATTCTGTTTTTTTGTTTTTATAGTGGCAACAGAAATACATCCTCTGTGAAAATTTAAACTATCTAGCTGTCACGGTTTATGAGATACAGCCTGGTGATAGACAGACAGACAGACGGAGGGTCTTAGATTAGATCACTTTATTGTACACACCAGAAAACAAAATACATTAAAAGGCTTGCATGTCTAAGTTTTGCCGTATAGTAATAGGTTCCCTTACCCTTTGGATACGGAACCCTAAAAATACAACGAAGGTGAGCACCGAAAGAAGAGGAAACGTTTTTTTTTACTTTCCATCATAGTAAGCCGCGTAAATATTATTTACTACACAACATGTATTGACACATTTTCCATTACGTTGTGTGTTTGCCGTAAACAACTACGACGGAACGGGTGAACCTCTGTTCAAATCCCGGCATATACCAATTATTTTTTTTTTAAGTCACGTACATTTGTGAAATTATAGTAACAATGCACGTGAGGAAACCTGAGTGTCTGAGTTGTTCACGTACTTCAGCGTTCGCAATTGCCAATGCGCGGTTGGCATGCGTGGTGATTAAGCCCATACTCATCATTGGGAAGCTGGGATCCCTTCAGGAGGCCTGCAGTGACATTCGAGCGCTGCTGGCTTTCTGGAAAGAGATAGGTTGGCTGGAGTAAACTCGCAGCTTTGCTACGTACAATGGCCTAACTATGAGACTAAGTGCGGAAATCTCAGGTCTAACTAACCAACTAACTAAGCCCTCTCCCTCTCTCCCTCTGAGAGAAGGCATGAGCCCTGCAGTGGGATGAATAGAGCCTACATAAAAAAAATTTGGTTGTTGGAACTAGTTGATATCGATATGTACTGAAGAAACCGATTTTGCTTTATTCCAATAAAACGCTGCATAATCCTATCCTACTAATATTATAAATGTGAAAGTTTGTGAAGATGTTTGGATGTTTGTTACTCAGTCACGCAATAACGGCTTAACGGATTTAAATGAAATTTGGTATGGAGATAGTTTGAGTTCTGGGGATATATTATGGAATGAGTAATTTCCGAGATGAAACCGGGAACTTATTCCATGTGGACGAAGTCGCGGGCAAAAGCTAGTATACATACATTATAGTGTTATCATGATATCACAAAATTGTATAACTAAATTAAAGGAACATACTGCATCAGACATTTATCTGTAATATTTATTCACCTCGATATTTACCTCTGTGTAATCCCCAAAATATTCTATGTTGCGGTAGAACGAAGCGTCGGTTTTTTATTGGAATGTCCATGAGCTAAGCTACACATGGATTTGAAGATACAAAAGGTTGGTGCAGATTTTACTTTTTATACCACTTTCAGATTTGTTTAATTGATTTTTGATTTTAGATTTAATTTTTTTACAAAGTAGATTTTCAAAAATAGATTTTTCTCTTCTATCTTAAGAGCCTCTGTACTTACGTATTATACGTCCCACTGCAGGGAACAGGCCTTCTCTCAGAGAGAGAGAGAGAGAGTATGGGCGTAATTACCACGCATACATGCGCATTGGCAATTTTAAGCGCTGAGGTATGTGAATACAGCAGACACAATTTCCTCACGATGTATTTTTTTTTACAGCTGAAAATTTCCCGCGCAGTTGCTGTAACGGAGCCAGTGTGCGATCACAATTTACTACTTATAAAATGTTGGTAAAGCAGCATCGTTTATTTTTTACATTAAATGGAAAAAAATACGGTGCTGTTTTACCGACATTTCTTACTTGTTGTTTTAGTTTAGTCGCCCTAAGAATGCCGCTGAACTTTTATTTTATATGAAACAATAAAAATATTGTTTGTATAAGTATACAACATACCTATAAAATAGATAAACAATGTGATTTTGGGAAGGTACGTTATACGATTTTTTTAAAGCTGTCATCGATATCCTTTGGGTTACCCAGTTATAGTTAAAATTGATCTTTAAGAATCGTTTTTTACAACAGAAATAATCAATTATAAAAAAAAAATATATTTTTATGTGCAATATCACATCAAGGACCACAGGATCAAGGTTTGCAGACTCGTCAACATAGTTTAAAATAAAATAAAATCGCTGACCAGTGGCCTAATTACGCGCACCAAATCCTGAGCGATTCCAATCGTCTAACTGTCAAATTCCATACTAATTTGACAGTTAGACGATTGGAATCGCTCAGGATTTGGTGCGCGTAATATAGGGGCAGGTCCTATAATTTTAACTCAGTGTAAATTGAAGTAGAAATTCCGATGTTTCTGTCATTTTTGTATTCAAATCGGAATGTCTGCTTAATTTTTTTGTAGTCCAAAAATTCAACAACATTTGCTAATGGTGCTACAAGAAATTTGTAAACGAGCAAAGCTCGGTTGCCCAGGCCTGTATTATCTAAAGCTTCAGTCACACACAGCAACTAGTCGCTGCGAGTGCACTCGCCGCGAATACTAGTCGCAGCGACAATTCGCTGCCTGTCTGTCACACGCAGCGAGTAAAATAGAACATGCTCAGTTCTAGTCACGGCGAATTCAACTCGCGGCGAGTGAATCTATTCCCAATCTAGCCCATCTCTTGACACTTCTGAAATGTTAAGATGGACAATCATACACAGTTTATTGACTGCCTCATAGGTCTAGCAGTATCTTATTTTATTTTATTTATTAGAAGGTGAAGAAACAGATATAAGTACAATTAAACATTTGAAAACAAACAGGTACAAATATCACGTCTGATTACCATGCCGGAGTTTGTTGGTTCGATTCCATCTGTGGGCCGCCGTACATTTGAACAAATGGCCTCAGACTGGGTGTATTTCCATGTTTGTGATGTCCTTGTCTGGTTATAAAATTTGCATAAGGTGGGTATCCTAGTTTGGGACCAGCTCCTATATTAGGTACGTGCTGAGCGATTCCAATCATCTTACTGTCAAATTCCACACCGAATGCTATCACAAACGTCGGGATTCCGTCAAGATTTTATATTAGTCCCCAGGACAAGAGAATGATTGTGTTTTGTGGAAGTTATTTATATATTGGAACGTCAGTGTACTGCACAATGTACGATAGTGCGATTATTAAACCCTTAACGTTACGTCGTCGGTTGTAACTAACGCAGCACTTCTGTATATCTTTTACAAGCTATCACTGAAATGTTTCGTGCGGAATGTTTGGACTATACCTACTAGAAATAAAAGCCTCCACCATAAACGGCTGTGTGTAGCAGTTTAAAAATTCAATTTTCCACGACCATCGGGTACGGTTTTAGCCTAATGGACTACCCGTCATCTGTTTTGTTTTGACGGCTTTTATTTTTGTTTCTATGTAGATTTGAGTTTCAGTCGCGCAATTCTGTAAGTTTTATCATATTATTTATTGCATACCTGTACCTATGAGATAGAATATATGTAAATACAGTTTATTGCAAAGGAAGTTCATTTATTTATGTATTGTAGTTATCTATTATCTCGTAAGTTGGTGTATGATTGTTTTGGGTTATTATGTAACACTCAAGGCTGCTGTTATGTGGAGCATGCTGTCTCGCTCGCACAATTCTAATAATACTAAAAAACTCGCATTTTTGATCAGCGTTTTCTGTTTGACTATTAAGAAAATAAAGTAGTCCCCAAGAACTGCGTAGATGGCGCTAAAATGACTACGTTACTAGCCGTGCGTTCCGATTTGCGACTGTGAGCGATCATGGGCAAATCGAAACGCACTACAGTGGCCTAATTATGCGCACCAAATCCTGAGCGATTCCAATCGTCTAACTGTCAAATTCCATACTAATTTGACAGTTAGACGATTGGAATCGCTCAGGATTTGGTGAGCGTAATATAGGGGCAGATCGCTCACGGCCACTCACGGCAGTCACACGGCTCACGTATTCGTGCGTAGTCATGTCTATGATATGATAGCCGTTCCGAAATGGACGTTAATGAATATTGCGATAACGTGAATGGATCAATTCGGAACGATATTTATTTGTGATGCGACAATGACATAATTATGTGAGTTTCGTTTTATGATCTAAAAATTATATCACAGTGAAATAATTGAAAAATGATGTGACGTTGCGTTTCTTGCAGTAACTTACCAAGTTCAGCGCCATCTATGCAGCGACTAGAGAATACCTTAAAAAATAAAGAGAAAATCCCACATTCCTTAACATGCTATCCGATTTCATTGATCTCATTCTAGTTTGAAAGGGAGGAAGGACCTCAGAAGTGGTCCGGACTTTTCGATCAAGATCTGCTGACGGGATCCAAGAAAAAGTCATCAAAACTCTTTTTTTTTTTTTTTTAGCCCTAAAAAGGGCACCCTCCGGAGGACACGGGGGAGGGAGGTGGTGAATGCTCATGCATAACAGCACGGGCCCGGCCGTGCTGCCAATGTGGGACTCACAGGAAGTGCGCCTACCCACTAAACACCACCTGGGGGTGGTTTGGTCCTAAGGACCCCTAAACCTACATCATGAGCGACCCACCTCGAAGCCGAGGAGGGCGCGCTCAAAACTCTTCAATCTACAAATGGTTTTTTCACGTGATTATGGTCACAACCATACGACGATAAAGAATACCGTTAGCGCTACCTAGTGTTAAAATTAGCGAACCTTAGTTTCTATTTAGTGCGTTTTTTGAAGGCAGTTTTTTTGTGCTTACCGACTGGTACTAAGTACAATTCAGGCTCCTGCCTATTTTATCAGTAACACCTACTTGTTGTAAGTGAGTAATTATTACCTTTTCCTGCAAAACTGATTGGCATCCCTCTTGACAATAGTACTCGAATGATATGAAACATATTCATGTGATATGATATTTGCTTTCATTTATAAAGAGAGACTTACAATTATTAGAGCATAGTCCAGTCTATTCAGGACAGTATATTATTACAATGAATACTTTTAAATACACTTGGTTCTGTATTTTAGGCTTTGTCTGTTTAGGTGCCTGTGAAAGTGAGTACACATTTTCTTTATGTATCTGCCTAATGAAGTAAAATTTCTGAAATTGTAAAGTTCTGGAAGCAATTTTATATTAATCTGCAGCTTCAATAGACCTAGACATATAATAATGTACCATTAGAAATGCTAAGTTATAGGTACTTACCCAATTTTCAGGGTTCCGTACCTCGAAAGGAAAAACGGAATCCTTATAGGATTGCTTTGTTGTCCGTCTGTCTGTCAATGCCCTTTATCTCGGGAACGCGTGAAGGTATCGAGTTGAAATTAAAACCATATAATCAAGTTTACAGTTCCTTGTAGCCGTGAAAACAAACTTCTGAGTTAGCGTAAAAAAAAAATTACGGCCGTTTATGCCGCAAAAAACGTATATTTCGACACACTCAAGGAAATCAAAATTTATGGGGTACTTTCCGTTGACCTAGAACTATGAAATTTGGCAAGTAATATCTATCGTCTTATGTATATTATCGTATCGTCTTAATATCTATACATTTCAAAATATATCATAAAAAAATTTGTCTTCAAAGTTCGGTAAAAGCTCGGTGCCTACAAATTTGTAAGTAACCGTCGGTGAGAGAGTCCGACTCGCAATTGTCCGGTTTTTTTACAGTTTGCTCTGAGGCTTACTTTTGAAAATTTCAAATTTAATGAAGCACTATCTCGGTTATTTTACACAGTGGGTCGCCACTTCGTTACCTTTACGCGCAAATTATAGCAGGCAAAGGCAGGTTTACACGATCTAAGCACGCGCGGATGGTATACCGGGTTATCTTAGTAACTAAAACTGTAGTCCATTTAGATCAGGACCTACAACCGGCCCACATTTCCTCAGCTTCGTACGGCTCCAGAAACTTCAACTTCTTCAGTGCCACTTCACTTTTTTTTACGAGGGGCAGAAGTTTAGTTTATTGACGCCATTTTGTTTTTGCGATCACACCGATTCAGCTCGGATGAGTGAAACATTGTCCAAATACACTAAGATTGGCCGTTCTAATCAGTGTTCTAAGAACACCTATAACGGGTAGCATCCAAGTAGTCGTTTTAGCTTACTTGATCCGAGTGCACTAATATGAGATCATGGAAACACGGCTTTAATACCTTTCTAAAAATCTGGCATCCATGGATCCTACTTTACATCGTTTTTCATATGCTTAATCTAATATATAAAAATCTCGTGAGTGTTTGTTATCGAAGTCCTCCGAAACGGCTACACCGATTTTTATGATTTTTTTTTGTAGGTATGTATGGTAGTTCTGATAGGTCGTAAGCGAATTAATATGGCAAAAAAACGTTTGCCGGGTCAGCTACTTAGTGAATAAAAATCTCACAATAACATTAAGCTACTCATTTTAAAATTCCAGAGAAGGTAGTGTGCTACTATAGCACCTGGGCAACATATCGTCCTGGGAACGGCCAGTTTAATGTTGAACATATTGACGTAGACCTCTGCACACACGTCATCTATACTTTCATGGGTCTGAGTCGCACTGATGGATCCATCATCAGTTTGGATCCTTGGCTGGACTTAAACTCCGTTGACGGGGGTGGGAGAGGTAAGACACGCCCACAAAACGGTTATTTGCGACTCCAGCTTGTAGAATTTGGTTTACGTCTTGTAACAGGTTGAAGGTGAAATGTGGCTAGTAATGTTATCCAACAACAATGAGTATACATTATATTCTTTGTTGCACTAATCCGTGCTAAGGACAATTAACGAGTATACATGTTTCTATGATATGGGCCCCCTCAGTAACTCTGAGGGCTAACGAAGTTTCTTCGACTGGCTACATGAAACTATTCCATTTTTAGGGTTCCGTAGTCGAAAAGGAACCCTTATAGTTTCGCCATGTCCATCCGTCCATCTGTCTGTCTGTCTGTCTGTCTGTCTGTCTGTCTGTCTGTCTGTCTGTCCGTGGCCTAGCTCAGCGACGATTATTACGAGAAAGCTGAAATTTGGCATAGACGTAGGTATGTATTTTATCACGCTGATAAAGCCTTAGAATAAAATCTTAAGTAGTGTAAACCCCCCTAAATTAGTGATGCAATTTTTTTTCTCGCCATTTAATAGTTATTTGTTATGCAAGGCTGCAAAGTTAATTTTTGGCGCGAGTACCTTGTATTGAAACCTAAGCAAGCGAAGGATTCTAGGATTGAGCCACGAGCGAAGCGAGTGGTTCAAATATAGAATCCTGAGCGTAGCGAGAGTTTCAAAGGTACGAGACGCTAAATAACTTTGCTGCCGAGCGCAACACACAACTTTTTCACCACACTAAAGCGAGGAAAATGTTAGGTGCAAGAAAAACAGTTTTAATAAATTTAAAATCCTGTTAATTTCGCTTCGCTCATATTTTATGATTTCTTTTGATTTTATCAAAAAATAAACCAAAATAATGGAAGTAATTAAAGTGAATTCAATAAAGAGAAGAAAATTTTAAAGTTTTTTTTTTAAATCAAATTTTCTTGCCGGCCAGTGCGATTCTTTAAATGAGGCTGGCGCATGACATGAAATAAGTATTTGCATTTCAATCATCAATGGACTGGCTGCAGAGAATATAATCTATTACGAAACCAATGAGGTTCTATATATATGTAATTTATTGTACGAAACCTTTATTGAATAAAAATATTCGAATTTTAAAAACACTTTCCACGCTAGCGGATAAAGTGCGATTTTCCACCCAGATTTCGAATGATAAACAGAGCTTTTACGAGCTAGTGAGGTGAAAAAATATTTTTTCATTTCATTATTCATTACCTCGACCTCACCTCGGGACTAAATAAGTTACTTTTACTCCTAGGGTAACAATGTACTGGTAAGTTGTTAGTTCTGTAATGCAGATAAGACCCGCTCTTTGTATGGAAACCTACACTGCACGTGGCCCGACACGCACTTAGCTGGTTTTTGTATTTTTGATTTGGTAGGTAGGTACCTATATCTTGTAAAATTAAAATTGAAAAATTGCCTCTAAGAAGAATCCAGATATGACGCGAAACAAGTAGTTGGTATAATTTGGTATCGAATATTACAGACAATCTCAGAAAATTCACCGCTCTGAAAAAGAAGAATCCCAACTTGAAAACTCTCTTGGCCGTGGGTGGATGGAATGAGGGATCAAAGAGCTACTCCATCGTAAGTAAAAACTTTTTTTATAGATGTTATACCTCATGGAATGAGGGATTTTCTTTTTATTATTTTTTATTATTCCCTAGTCGCTGCATAGATGACGCTGAACTTGGTACGTTACAGTAAGGAACGGAAAGATTTCATTATTTCACTTGGATGTAATTTATAGATCATAAAACGAAACTTACATTTTATGTCATTGTCACATCACAAATAAACATCGTTCCGAATTGACCCATTCACGTTATCGCAATATAGAATATTGACGTCCATTTCGGAACGGCTATCGTAGATAGATGCGTCACACGAATACGTGAGCAATTTGTAGGTAGTAAGTTCCGATTTGCCCATGAACGCTCACGGTCACAAATCGGAACGCACGGCTAGTAACGTAATAAGTTCAGCATCATTTACAGAGTTCTTGGGAACTTCTTTTTTTTCTAAACAGTCAAAAAGAAAGCCTCCCATTTAAGTAATGTCATTATATGTTAACTTCCGCCTTTTTGGAGGCTGTAAAACGGTTGTCATGTATTTCTTTTAATTTTAAAGATGGCTGCCAGTCCGACTATGCGTAAGACGTTTGTGGCCAGTTCCCTGGAGTTTCTGCAGAAGTACAACTTTGATGGCTTGGACTTCGATTGGCAGTACCCGAACCAGCGTGATACAGAGAACGGGGAAGCTGATATAGACAACTTTACTCAGCTTCTGAGAGAACTAAACGAGGCTTTTAAGAAGCATGGTTATTCGTTGTCCATCGCAGCCGCCGCCGTTGAACAATTTGCCTCTACTTCCTATGATATCCCTGCTATTTCTAAGTACGTGATGTACATATTGTTTTCAGAACCTCCAGCAGCATATTTAATCAATAGATAGATAAAACTTGAAGATGAATCTTCTGAATCGACCATTTTTAGTAGTCGATCTTCCTCTTCACTAAAACGAGAGTTCACAAAAGTAACAATCATAATCAAGAATGTCAAAAACAATTATAGTTCTTGTCAGTTTCAGGACTAATTGAAGATGAATCTTCTGAATCGACCATTTTTTTGTAGTCGATCTTCCTCTTCACTAAAACGAGAGCTCACAAAAGTAACAATCATAATCAAGAATGCCAAAAATAATTATAGTTCTTGTCAGTTTCAGGACTGACAAAAAAACTCATAAATTTTTATCTTTTAATATTTTAGCTTCATGTTATTATTATTACAGAAAATACGTTTTTGTATTTTATGTTAAATATCATTTTCTACCAGTCATCCTATGGTTTGTGGACTTTTATCATAAAAGAAGTTTTATCCTAATGGTTGTTACTCATATGTGGAATACTAGACACAGTTGCCATCTAAATCCTACATTTTTGAAGTTTCAGATATTTTATACACGTTTGTATTGTGTTAAGATCTGTTTCGCTTACTTTTACCGTAAATTTCAAAGTTTTAACGTACAGTATCCTGAACTCACTAATACTCCTTTTATCTTTTCTTCAGGTATTTGGACTTTGTAAACATAATGTCTTATGACTTTTATCTTGCGTGGGATGCAGTGACGGGACACAACGCCCAAATATTCCCGGGAGAAGGAGATGAGAACTTACCCAAAGACTCTCTGTATACTCTTGAGAATGCTCTGAAGTTCTGGCTTGACGCAGGTAAGAATATCATAGACTTCAAAGCAGTATCGATAAGAATGAAAAGAGTTATTTGTTATATAAGAATGCAAAGTTGCTTTATAGCCGCGTGCTCAATTTTGATGACCGAGCAAGCGAAAGATTCAAAAATTAGAATCCTGAGCCTTAGCGAGGGAATCAAAAGAGCACGAGGTGAAAAATCTTTGCACTCGAGTGCAACGTGTAATTTTTCATCCCACCTCAGCGAGGAAATTATTCTTTAAGAATCCAAGGTGTATTTCATTTATGATCTTTCTACTTTCTGAAATTTATGACCATACCGTTCTGACTTGATGCATGAGACGAACAAATTATACCTATTTTATTGTCATCTTAGGGCCTTGTGGCGGATGACAAGGCTTTGTCTCTTGTCAAGTCTCCAAAGACTATTTACAGGCCATTTGTGGAGTGTTTTGAGGTATCGTGTTCTTATAAATCCTTCCACCATTATTCTTCGCTCAGGCATTCCACCAGAGAAGTTGATCCTTGGCTTGCCGCTCAATGGACATACGTTTGACCTGACTAACGCAACCAACAGCTCAGTCCGGGCTCCTAATAGCGGTCCCGGCATTGCTGGTCCATTCACAAGAACACCTGGTAGCATCGGATATAACGAGGTCCGTATTTTAAGTGAGGGTAATCCTAGATCATCCGCCTTAGAACTTGAAGACTTAATTCCCAGAATAGCCTTGTTCACACCTAAACCATATCATTTACCATTCGGAATGAATTAAAACTAGAGTTTAACGTTGTAACCAGGCTTTTATTAATTAAATACAAGTCACAAAATAAGTTTGTCCCAAACATGTAAACAAATCTAGGAATTCAATGTAAAACTAACTCTTATTTAAATATCTGACTATAGGTTGATGTCAATATTTTTTTTCAGCTCTGTTCGCTATTCGCCAACGGAGATTGGGATATCCGCTTTGATGAGCTCGCCAAGGTTCCTTACGCCGTTCGTGGCCGGGACTGGGTTTCCTACGATGACTCTAAATCTCTGGCAGCTAAGGTGGAATACGGCTTGAGCTCCGGGGTCGGTGGTTTCATGATCTGGAGCATCGAGACAGATGACTTCCACGGCTTCTGCACTGGAACTAAGAACCCATTGTTGAAGGCTGTTAACGATGCCATCCAAAAGAGAAAAAGTGGCAATTTTTAGTGGTGGAACTATTGGTTCATTGATTTTAGTTCAATTCCGGCACCCAAATACATTTTTAATTTTAAAAATACAAGACCAATATTTATTTCTTACTTATTCTGTTGTAATTTTACGAATGAACCCTACTGATGTAAAAAAAAGGCTGAAGAAAATTTTGAATAAATGTGACTCGACTACAGAAAACTATTTATTTGGCCTAAAAAATATAATAGCTAATCATATTAACACACATACAATATTAGGACCCAAGAGAGCTATAGATAATATTTTACTTTTGATTTAATGCTGTCAACACTCTGAGGCTTGGCAAAAACAAGTTAAAACTTCGCTAATACACTGATAAACTTTCTTGCTTACATTTTATCAGCACACAAGCATATTTGTTTAGTGAAATTAACAATGTTTTATAAGAATAATTATAAATACCTACTATTGGCATGGCAAGAGATGATTTTTTTTATGTTACTTATATTACGGCTGACTTTCACAACTTCTTAAATGACACTTAAAACGGCATTTAAATCGACTTTCGTGTGAAGAATTTTTGTTTAAATGCTGTTTAAGCCACATTTAAGAAAGTGGGGCATGTCGGCCTTAATTATTAATGAGTCTACAAACGGCGCCTATTATAAAAGTTGAATTTGAGACGAAAGACGCTCCAAGTGTACGGCATGTAATCCAAAAATAAATATACACGGATATGCAGCCGTTTGATTATTATAATTTCTTCTCCTGTCCTGTGCTGTCCTAAATTAAACTTGAGCTCCGCTGTCCACCAAAGCCACAATAAACGAAAACGTCAAGATCTGAAGGGTTTGCCTTAGTGAATAACATCGTTATGATGTTCTTCGGTTATTTTCCTGGGTGAAATAAAAAAAAAATTACAGCGCTAGGATGGTTATTCAGGCAAATCTTGCAGAGATTGTTCTGTTTGGCGAGTTTTATTCGTTCACTGACAGGTAATATTTTTAGCCAACAATTTGGACGATGACTTACATGATAGCAGCACCAGCTTCTGGCGAGGACAGAACCCGGAGGCTCCTCTGCTTCGTCAGACTACACTGCAGCGACACCCAAAATCTTCGGCAAGTTGGCGTACCTCGCTGGCTTCTCTGAGTTCTTTATTTAATGATTTATTATAGCGCTGATGCTCGCTCTTTGTTTGCTATAGCTGCCTGTTACTCAAGCAATTTAGAGGTTAACGGGTTCCGTAATCAAACATATTAACAGGGCCTGGCTGTCTGCTGTCTGCGCAGAACTGTTATCTTCCTTATCTCTCCCTCAGGTTTGTGTGTCGAAATTCACTTAGCGCAATGAAGGTCCAACGGGATCAAGGACTTTAGGGTCATCGACATAGTTTTTATACATATTTGCTTAGTATTCCTTTGAAGGACGTACCAGCGGCACACGTTTACTATCACTTATCGGCTTTATGCATCAGTGCCCTGCACGCACAATGTACGATAGTGCAATCATTAAACTCACTATGCTAGGTTGTTCATTGAATTGAATTGAGAAAATCTTTATTGCACTAAAAAAAAACTATTTTGTACAAACACAAGCTTAATACTAGGTAGTATTTTCCTCCAGCTAACCTACGTTGTGTGTCGGTTAGCTGGAGGAAAATACTACCTAGTGTCGGACGAATTAGGGACAAACCAGTAGGTAAAACGTATAACTTAACGTATGATACTAAGATCAACCTGAAAAGCTGGCCCCACATTCTTCAACATGTAAGAGTTACCTTCAAAATTTAAGTTACCTAAGTATTGAAAATTGAAGCTGACTGAAGCAAGAATCTGCCTCTGGAAAAAAAATTCAGAAAATTTTAAGGCTGCTTCAATTACCAGACGGTAACGCGTTTAATTCGCATCTAGATGGGCCTTACACGAAAAACAATAATTCAGTGGAATAATATCATAGCCATACTAAAACATTTCGAAATAACCTGCTAAAGAACTATGAGGTGTCTACTTCCTTCATCATCATCAGCCATATGGCGCCCACTGTAGCCTCCCTCGTGGTCTTCATAACCATTAACCTACTCCAAAATTATTAAATTCGCAGCCGCTCTGCATACCTACCTTTAAACACGTGATTTCGGAGATGTTCTGCTAATGATTCTGATCGGCGATATCTCAAAATTATTCCTAATTTATTTCATTAGTTTCCAGGCAGGTTTATGTCTACCTTATCGGATACTAGTTAAAATGAATCATTATAATTATGTTCCTGCAAAATATATTGACTTGTTGTTTGTCACTAGGTGAGTAAGTACTCTAATCATACGTAATAGATTTCAGCAATGAAGAGAGCTGATTCATTTATAAAGGGGGACGTAGAATTAATAGAGCATTGTCTAGATCTACCGGAGCAGACATATTGTTTCGAAATGAAAACTTTTATTTAAATATGCTTTGTTCTGCCTTGTTGGCTCAGCCAGCTTAGTCACCTGTGAAAGTAAGTAAACATTTCCTTTAGTTACCCCATGGTACATTACATAAACCCGGAGAGGTATGCCACTTGCCCCGATCCTGACAGATCAACGTTCACTTCATCAACACTCATTAATCGTTGCACCCACGCGTGCCGCCGGTTTATAATTTATAATATTGTGAATAGAGATCCGAAGCATGCTCGAAGAAGCAATTTCAATCGATTAACATCTGAATCCAATAATTAGAAGTTTTCAGCCCACCATGGCCCACTGCGGGGTATTCTATTACCCACTACGCCATCTTTCGCGGTCTCTCGCCATTCGTATCTTATTGATTACTAGCTGACTCGGCAAACGTTGTTTTGCCATAGCCTACTACCTAATCTCAGACCTACCATATAAACATCTTTATCTACACTAATGTTGTAACATTCTACTTATGTTTTCAATACTTGACTTATAACTACTACTGTTATAGCGCAGACAACAAAACACTCAATTTAAGCAATTTCACATGATGGTATAATATTCACATCGATATCGTAAAATCTCATTATAACATCAATAAAACGCGACCAACTTGATTGCAGGGCCAATCAGGTTGGTCGCGTTTTATTGAAGCGCGCAGCTGCGCTCTCATTGGTTAAATTTTAATGGCGGCAAAATCACTGTGATTATACACGTACGCGTGAATTTAATTTTTAATTGCATTAGTGAAGATAAAGTACTGTATGCAACTGCATATAACACGGGTATTAAAACACTCGTTACTATTATGAAACTCGCTGCGCTCGTTTCATAAACTCACACTCGTGTTTTAATACCCTTCATTATATGACAGTTGCATAAACTACTATTTTTTTATAACAATCGGTGAGACCATTTTGGAAGTGTTCAATAACAAACACTCTGACACGAGTCTCTTATATTTAGATATTGCCCACAAATGCCTAGAGCTAATGTTCTATTTGGTGGCTATATCTTGATAATAATGAATATGATACTAACTTAATAACTTCCACACAACACAATCATTTGTCCTAGTAACAAACTAGGATACCCTGTGCTATGGTAGCCAGAAAAGACATCAAACACATGAGAGTGCAAGTACAGTAAACCAGGTGAAAATCAAAAGATAAAAAATAATAATTAAAAAACCGTTGTTGGGTATAGGACCCGCTCTGCTACCAGAGACCAAGGAGACAGGGCCGCCTGCCTCCTGGTCCCAAATTAAATACTAATAAACACTAAAACACAAGTAAAACACTTACAGAATGTCCAATGTTTCGTCGACGGTCCTCGTCGAATAGGCAGCCGGCGCCTCCCGGGATGCCTGCACCGGATCGCTAATGGGAGCCCTAGTCTTCCCCAGACTACCCCAAGAGCGCTCTTCCCCAGAAAACTGCGTCTCAGTGCAGGTTCTTGGTACCACGACCTCGCGGTCTCAAGGGAGAACTGTTCGTCTCACTTTCACGAGGGAAATCCTTTCGCCTCACCACAAATCGTCAGGAATGACTCGGGAACCCTCCCTCCCTCCTTATAGTTCACTCCACGCGAAGATATAAAGCCGGCAATCCAATTGCTTTACAATCTAGATAAGTATAATTTGCTCAACCACGAGCCAACCAAGCAAGAAAATTTTCAAGTGCAATAACCTCAAAAGTAAGTGTCATCTGTCACAGACAATGTTGCTACTTTATTCCGAACATCCCCCCGCTCCGGGCTGAGAGGCTCAGGCCGCTAGTCTAATCAACCGGGAGACGAGAGAGCGTTGCTACGGCTCGTCGCAGAATCGAACCATCGACCAACACATCCGCGACGCGTGGAGTTCCGTCCTCCCCAAATAGCAACTTTAAAATGCGCCCCCGGCGCCAAAACAAGGATGGCCAATTGGCCTCTTTCAAAAGTACCAAATCCCCTTCCCTAGGAGGCTCGGTCCTGTCTGTCCACTTCACCCTTTGCTGCAACAGATGCAGGTATTCAACCGACCAACGATTCCAAAAGTCCTGGCCCATTTGTTGCAACATTTGAAAACGTGACAACCGTGACGTACGTTCATCCCTCCATGGGTATTCTGGCAGCGCAGTAAGTGGCTGCCCAATCAAAAAATGGCCAGGAGTCAGGACCTCTAGATCGTTTGGATCAGGGGACAGGGGACAGAGAGGACGAGAATTGAGGACCGCCTCTACTTTACAAAACACAGTAACAAGCTCCTCAAACGTCAGGACAGTCTCTCCGATCACGCGGCGGAGGTGAGTCTTAGCTGACTTGACGGCAGCTTCAAAGATACCTCCCCAGTGAGGGCAATTTGGGGGACTAAACCGCCAAGTTACCCCTTTCCGGGCGAGGATTTGACTTAAACTATCACCATTATTTTCTAAAAATACATTAACATCGTTTAGATAGTTTACAGTACCCTTGTAATTTGAGCCATTGTCGGAGCGAATAAGTGAGGGCAGGCCTCTGCGCGACACGAAACGATCCAACGCGGCGACGAAGGCCTCCGTAGACAATGCTGAAACCACTTCCAAGTGGACAGCCTTGGTGGCCAAGCATACAAACACGCATAGGTAAGCCTTCACAACCCGAGCGTTGCGAAGGGTGGTCGTTTTTACTGAAAACGGCCCCGCAAAGTCCGTTGCGACTCCCTCAAATGGCCGAGACTGATTAACTCGGTCCGGCGGCAGATCTCCCATCTGCGGCTGCATGAGTGAAGCCTTCACTCTGTAACAAGGTACACACTGAAAGAGGACGCTTCGAATGACTCTTCGAGCAGACAATATCCAAAACTCCCTTTGTAGGATAGCTAATAATGCCCCACATCCGGCATGGGCATTACGAATGTGTCGATCCGACACCAAGAGCTTTACCAAAGGTCCATCCTTTGGTAACAACAAGGGGTGGCGGCTTCCGTAAGGCAGGTCAGCTTTCCGAAGCCGACCCCCAACACGCAAAAGTCCCTCCGAATCCGTAAAAGGATTTAACCTGGCGACCGCTCCCTTGAGTTTGGTGCGACCCTCGCGCAGGATCCGAAGTTCAGCCTCGAAGCGGTCCACCTGCACGATGCGAATCCAGTGCAGCAGCGCGTTCCGACGTTCCTCTGCACTCACAACTGGGGACAAATGTTTATCACTCGGATTTCGACAGTTGCGAACAAATCTTTTAATCCAGCTGGTAACCGCCAGCAGTTTATCCAGACTGCTATACCGCCCAGGCAGCCAGTCGGGATCCAAGGCCGTCTCCACAGCCAGGGCGTGCACCCGCACGCCAGGCAAAACTTGAATCGACCTGTCCACCTGCTGGACAGGCCACGAAGTCTCTGGTTCCTCCAACCAGGCTGGTCCCCACCAAAGTGAATGAGACACCAATTCGGGAGCTGTGCAGCCCCGGGAAGCACAGTCAGCGGGGTTCCAATCACCTGGGACGTGTCTCCAGATGATGGGGATGCCAATGTTCTGTATCTGGGAAACCCGGTTTCCCACGAAGATTTCCAAAGTATGTGGCGCCGCGCGCAACCATGCCAGCGCGACTTGACTGTCTGACCATGCAAAGACATCCCGGATGTCAATGGTGGCAGCCAGCTCACGAGAGACGTGGCTTAACAATCTGGACAACAGATGAGCTCCGCTCAACTCTAGCTTAGGTATGGTCAGACGAGTTCTAATAGGAGCCACCTTGCTCTTTGCCAAGAGTAAAACGACGTTGACCCGACCCTCGGAATCAACCGTACGTAGATACACTACCGCAGCGTACCCCCGCTCGTATGCATCACAAAACCCATGCAGACTTGCCTGATACTTGCCCGGCGGCAAAATCCGACGAGGCAGGGCAACCCGGTTGACCTCCTTCATCGAAGATATCAGCGCAAGCCAGGTGTCCAGTGGAGGCCCGATGAGCGGCTCGTCCCACGAGACGCCCATAATCCAGAGCTGCTGCAGCAGACACTTGGCCAGGAAGATCACTGGGCTAATCCACCCGTTCGGATCAAACATACGAGCTATGGTGGACAGCACTGTCCGTTTACTCCAGACCCTCTGGTGCTCCAGGTCCACCTGGAACGTGAAAATATCGTTAACGGGTTGGTATTGCATTCCTAACACCGCTATCATGTTGGGATCTTCCACGTCCTCAAACAAATTAGGGTTCTGTTGGTGATCCTCCGGGATACCCTCCAACAGACCCGGCTCGTTAGACAACCATTTCCGCAGCTCGTAGCCTCCGGCTGCTAGAATGGCAATCAATTCATCCCGCAGTATGAGAGCCTCCTCGATACTTTGGGCCCCGGTGCACACATCGTCAACATAAAGGTCGCGTGCCAACACGGCGGCTGCGCGGGGAAAGCGGGCCCGTTCCCGCTCTGCCAACTCTAACAAGCAGCGAATGGCAATATAAGGGCTGGACTTCAACCCATATGTGTTGGTGTTGAGCTCGTAGACAGTCACCGGGTCCTCCGGGTGTTCACGCCAGAGAATCAGCTGGAAACGCCTGTCATCTGGGTGGATAACCGTCTGCCGAAACATCATCCGGATGTCCGCTCCAAACACCACCTGATGTCTTCTAAAGTTCAGTATAATGTCCACGACATCCCTGTGCAACTTGGGACCGGAATGCAAGCACTGATTTAATGACACCCCTGTCGACGTGGGGGCTGAGCCGTCAAATACGGTCCTCAGCTTACCTGACGACGCCTTCACCACCGCATGGTGAGGCAAGAAATAATGCTCAGTTGAGCTCCAATCAACTCGAGCCGGAGACATGTGGCCCAATGCCTCATAATAATAATAATAATAAAGCCTTTATTTCCAAACTTATTTAAATATTTACAAATAATATAAAATTAAAAATATCATCTATGTTTTCTAACACTAATACATTTATTAAGGACATCAAAATGCCAATAAATATAAAAATTGTACAAAAATTTTATAAAGCTTATTTGGAATTTATGTTGACATTAATAAAATTTCATTCAATAATTAAATCAAAACTGGTTTCATCTAAAAAATTAAATACATAGGATAAAATAAAATTACAGAAAATATAAATAATTATTTTTAAATCTGTTTGATGTCCAAAAATATAAAAATTAAAATCTCTCCATAATAAATTAATTAATTAACCTATTACTATAAAATATATGTAAAATAAATTATAAAATTAGTGCTTAACAAAAAATAAAACATTAATACCTAGATATCATTGTTAAGTTTGAAAACCCATTTGCGGGTGAAGGCCTCCTCCATCTCATACCATGTAGATCGGTCTTGTGCGAGCCTTGTCCAGGTGTGGCCGGCTAGTGCTACGATGTCATCACACCAGCGGGTTCTTGGTCTGCCGACGGGGCGTGTGTAGTCTCGAGGGTACCAGTGAAGAACTCTTTCGCTCCACCGTCCGTCTTTCGCTCTAGCGACATGTCCAGCCCATCTCCACTTCAGTTTACATGCTAGCTCGGCAGCGTCGATTATTTTAGTAGTTTTCCTGATATCTCTATTTCGTTTTCTATCTTTTAGTTTTAGGCCTAGCATGCTTCTTTCTGTGGCTCTCTGAAATACCTGTAGTTTATTTATTGTTTCTTTAGTTAAAGCCCAGGTTTGGCATCCATATAGTAGGGTTGGAAGTATAATAGTATCCATGGCTTTCTTTTTAAGGCGTATGGGTATATTGGATTTAAACACCTCCTTTATAGACCAGTATTTTTTCCATGCGCTTTTAATTCTGCGGTCGACCTCTTCCACAGTTAGATTACCGAAGCAGATGCTTTGGCCTAGGTACATATATCTGTCTACATATTCGATTTCTTTTGACTCTATTTTTATTTGTATTCTGTCTCTATTTGTCATCAAGCATGTTTTATTCGTATTCATGTGTAAACCGCATTGGCGACTCTGCTCATCAAGGGTCTTTAACATGTATTTCAGCTCATAATGGTTACTGGTTATTAGCACTATATCGTCTGCGAAACGTAGATGATTAAGATATTCGCCGTTTATTTTAATGCCCATACCTTGCCAATCCAGTTGATTGAAAATGTGTTGCAGAACCGCGTTGAATAAACTTGGTGAGATCGGATCTCCCTGTCGAACTCCTTTATTCACACTAAAAGGCTTTCCTTTACTTTCTAGTTTGACAAGGGATTTGCTTTTACTGTAGATTTCTTTCATTATCTTTACGTACTTTTTGTGTATTCCTTGTTCTTGAAGTGATAGCCATAGAGCTTCGTGTGATATAGAGTCGAAAGCTTTTGAATAATCCACAAATGCAATGTAGAGTCCCATATCGTATTCCATGTATCTCTCGATTATCTGTGTTAGCGTGAACATGTGGTCCGTGGTAGAGAAGCCAGCTCTGAAACCGGCCTGTTCTTTCGGTTGATTTTCTTCGAGAGTCTTCATAGTTCTTTTCAGAATAAGACTGGTAAACACCTTGTATAAGGTCTGCAGCAGGCTAATTGGACGGTAGTTTCCCATATCCGCCGGATCTCCTTTTTTATACAACAGGGTTATGACAGCAGTTTCCCAGTCGGATGGTATAGTTTCTTGCATAAGAATCAGATTAAAGATATCTGTCAATATAGGGGTGGCCGGCTCTACAATGGCTTTCAGAATATCGTTTGAAATTTGGTCTTCTCCAGGACTTTTCATTGTTTTCAAGCAATCGATAGCATGTCGTATTTCACTTTGTAAGAATGGTGGCACAGGTTCTGAAGTCTCTATATTTTGTGGTGTTCGGTTGTGAATAGAAGGAACGGGTGCCTCATACAACTTTGCATAATATTCTGATGCTATGTTCAGTAGCTCTCGCCTGTTAGACACCATCAAATTATTTCGTTTTAGTGCTGGAATCCATGTTTTACTTGCATTCAGCCTCCTATGGGCGTTTTTGACTGACGCTCTTCTATCTAGCTCTTCTTCTATGATTTTATATCTATGCTCTCTTGAATGACGCTCTAACTGCTTTTTAATTATTTTGTATAAATTTGACAGTCTATTTCTTTCTGTAGGAGTTTTGCTCTGTTTTTCTTTTAGACTTTGTCTTTCCATTATAAGTATTTGGACTTCTTTTTGTATGGCTGATGTACATTTATTTGTTCGCTTCGTAAGCAAGGCGACGCTTTTCTTAATTTTTTTAACACAACTTTTATATGACTTTTCTACATCCGTGATGTTTATATTTTCGTTTTCCATCTCCAAACTGAATATATTTTTTAAAGACTCTTTCTCAATAGGGGTAAAACCAGCATTGAGAGTATTGCTGAAGTTTTTTCGTGACGTTATGCGTTTTTCTGCTAATGATAGAGACACTCGAACTAGTTTGTGGTCGGTGGGATGTAGTGTAGATATCACATCGATGTTTTGTATGATGGCTTTATTTTTCGAAAGAATGTAGTCAATTTCGTTACGTGTGATTCCATTTGGGTGTTGCCACGTCCATTTGTTTTTTGGTTTCTTTTTGAAGTGACTATTTGCTATGTAGAGATTTTGTTCGAAGCAGAAATCAATAAGAACCCGTCCTCTAGGACTTCTTTCTCCGTAACCCCACGGACCCATAACATCCTTATCTTCTTTGTTTGGATAGCCAATTTGCGCGTTGAAGTCGCCTATTACAAGAGTGTCTCTATTTGTGTCTTTTAGGGCTCGTCTTAGGTCAGAGTAGAATGTGTCTATATCTTCTTTGGGTGATTTCTCTGTCGGTGCATATACTTGGACAATATTATAGTTCTTGTATTCTATTTCTATAACTAAACTCGCCACTCTATCTGAAATTGGTATGAAGTTTATAATTTTATCTTTGAGTTCTTTTTTAACCAGAAATCCCACACCATTTCTGTTATGTATTCGTCCGTAGTATAAAAATATATAATCTTCTTTTTCTATTATTTCTTTCCCTTCTACTCGTACTTCTGAGAGGCCTATTATATGCCAATTAAATTTTTGTAGAGCATGATTTAATTGAATATGTCTTGAAGGAGTATGCCTCATACTCGCGCATAAACTAAATGTACTTATCGCGAAGGACGGGGTCACGCCGCATGCGCCGTTCCATGGCCAGCAGTCGTTTCTCCGCCAGTGCCCTGGACTGCCCTAGAACAGGAGAAGAAGCAATGAACGGTAACCTAGTTACGAATTGACCGGACGTCAGCCGCGACGTATTGGCTTGATAAAAGGCCTCACACTCCTCATGGTCCGGATCCACCCTTGGAACCATGGGAGGCTCCTCAACTTCCCAAAATCTTTGCATCGCCTTGGCAAGAGATGCAGACGCAATGACCTTCGACTCGTCCGGAGTCGAGTCCTCAAAGACTGGCCCCATTACAGAAAATCCAAAAATTGTCGACACTGCCACCAGTGAAGAGGGCCCCAGAACCTTCTGGGTGCCTAGTAGGACCCATCCTAATACGTCCGAGCCCAGGAGTAGATCCACTGGAGCGGGATGGTAGAAAAGTGGATCGGCCAGATCCAGATCCGACGTACACGACCTTACACCTGAGGGAAGATCTGTAGATGGCTGCCATCCTACAATGGTATCCATTACCATGGCCATAGCCGAAATCCTCAGCGTAGAAGAGTGTACCGACGAAAAGGTGAAGTACGTCTGCCCAGCCAGACGCGGAACCTTCATGCCGCCAATTCCCAAGAGGGGCACCGAGGGGGCACGCAGCCCTAAACCTAATTGCTCGGCCACTCGTGTTGATAATAGGCATCCCTGGGCCCCCGAATCTAGCAGGGCCCTAACCCTAACCGAATCTCCCTGGGGGCCCCATACGCGGACCACCGCGGTGGGCAGCAGAACCGTCCTCGGTTCTGCGCTTGTAGAGGGGCAGGCTAGCTACAGACTCCCCCTCCCGTAGGGGGGCCCCTGCTCGTACTGTGGCTGGCGAGTGCACATCGCCATCCTAGGCAGGGTATACCCTGCAGCACTACCGTACCTGTAATACGGCGGGTGGTACTCCAGCCGTGGGTACTCGTGGCACGGCGGAGAGTACCGCTGCGGCACCCCTGGGCCGCGCTGCTCCACGCCAGCGCGCGCAGGAACCGGCGCGCAGGAAGGAGGCCCTCTCCCCGTGTCAACCATCGGGCCCCCGCCCGTAGGGGCCCAACTCACACTCGGGCCGGCTGCATGGTAACCCCCAGGTGCGGGGCCCCCCCTGGGTCCACGCGCAGGTACCTGGCTCAGCTCCCGGTGTGGGGGTGCGCCTCGTGGAGGACTCCTCCTCCCATCGGACGGGGGGCCTCGCCCTGAGGGGCCCCCGCCCGTAGGGCGCCGCTGTTGTGCCGTCGGAGAGTCCGCTCCCGACCTGTTGGCACACAACATTAAGTGGTGCGGCCCGCCGCATGCACGACAACGCTGGGGCCTGGGGCAGTTCCGTTCAAAGTGGTCCCCCAGGCAGCCAAAGCACAGGCTATTGCGCTTCACCATGCGCCGCCTATCAGCAACTGGCAACCCTTGCCAGTCGTGGCACTTCAGCAGAGTATGGCCCGCGTGCCCACACTGCAAACAAGCCGAGTCCTTCCCGGCCGCCGCCAGTGCCGCCAAGCGCGCCGTAGTGCGTCCTCGCAGCGGCTGCGCTGGCTGAGACGCCCTGCGCCTCTGTGAGGCGCCACATCCACACGTCGGCGCCGCTGACTGCCTCAAGTCCGGTTGTGAGGTCTCCACGACCCTGGCCTCATATTCGAGGAACTGAATGAGGTCCACGAATTTAGGCAACGCGTTGACATCGCGCTCCGCAGACTCCCGTTCGAACCTAGAACGCATGTCCGTCGGCAACCTACTTAAAGTAATGTGCACGAGGAGAAAGGACCACTCGTCCACGGGCAGTCCCAACGTCCTCAGTGCATTACAGGCCACTGTAATTGGGGTCAACAACTGCAGCCTCAATTGTGACCGGTTGGTCAGCTTGGGCAAAGCCAATAGCTGACTGACATGCGCATCAGCCAATAGGCGCACGTTCTGGTATCGCGTGTTCAGTAACTCCCACGCAATGCTGTAGTGGTCGTCCTCGACCTTGAGATGTTGGACGAGCGACCTCGCTTCGCCCTCCAGAGTGGACAACAAATATGCCATTTTTTGTCCACGAGACAAGTCTCCTCTAGAGTCCACTAGAGATGTAAACATATTTTTAAATGAAACCCATTCTTCCACAGCGCCTCCAAAATGTGACAGCTGTAGGGTGGGCAGCCTACCTGTGATGCTTACTAAATCCTCCCTGGGTGTATGAGTAGGTACAACATGACCCTCACGTTGTCTCCTGATGTCCGATGCCCTTTGGACTATGGAGTCACCAATCTCCATGATCTGGGTGAAGTCCTGCTCATAACCTGCCCAGACCTCGTGGGTGGGTGCTGGAGTACTGCCTGACAACGACTTCATGGCCCCTTCCGCCTCAATGAGACGTTGAGACACCTGTTCTGCACGTTCCAATATGGCATCGTCACGATCCCTACGTGACAATAGCCCCTGGGCATTGGTAAACCAACGCAATTCATTGGCCAATGACGCCCTCGCCATCGCGTTAGAGTAATTAATATTGACAACAAATATTAATTTATTGATAGCTCCCCGCTAACAAAATACCAAAACTCAACAATGGCCCAATGTAGATGAAATTATATTAAATAGTACAGTATATATATATAGCAACGGGTACCCTACCACAGATTACTAACATACATCTTTCCAAGATACAAAAGACTAACAATTTTATTAAAGATAAAAGATTAACAAGAGCCGTCTTGTACAAGAACAATATAATTATGAACAAATATCTGTCCTAGATATTACAACAAGACAAGTGTTTTAACAAGAGCCGTCTTGTACAAACCGAACAAATTATAAAGTAATATCTGTCCTAGATATAATAGCAAAAACAATACATATCAACTTTTACAAAACCATTTGTCACCGATTAACATACAACAATTGTATATGAAAACACATATAACACTTGCAAACAACAATTGCAACTGTTGGTATAGTCGTAAGTATACAAAGTTGATCTACAAATATGCGAAAACAAAGTTAACCTACAAAGTGCGGGTTTGGCCCCAGGGTTATGGGATAAACCACGCTCTGCTACCAGAAAATGTTGGGTATAGGACCCGCTCTGCTACCAGAGACCAAGGAGACAGGGCCGCCTGCCTCCTGGTCCCAAATTAAATACTAATAAACACTAAAACACAAGTAAAACACTTACAGAATGTCCAATGTTTCGTCGACGGTCCTCGTCGAATAGGCAGCCGGCGCCTCCCGGGATGCCTGCACCGGATCGCTAATGGGAGCCCTAGTCTTCCCCAGACTACCCCAAGAGCGCTCTTCCCCAGAAAACTGCGTCTCAGTGCAGGTTCTTGGTACCACGACCTCGCGGTCTCAAGGGAGAACTGTTCGTCTCACTTTCACGAGGGAAATCCTTTCGCCTCACCACAAATCGTCAGGAATGACTCGGGAACCCTCCCTCCCTCCTTATAGTTCACTCCACGCGAAGATATAAAGCCGGCAATCCAATTGCTTTACAATCTAGATAAGTATAATTTGCTCAACCACGAGCCAACCAAGCAAGAAAATTTTCAAGTGCAATAACCTCAAAAGTAAGTGTCATCTGTCACAGACAATGTTGCTACTTTATTCCGAACAACCGTGACCGGCGCTGACCTTCATATCATCATCATCATCAGCCTACCGCTGCCCACTGCCAAATGCCATCTGTGAGGTTTCCTTGCCATCCGCATCCACGGACCTTCGACTTAACTATACCTTCATCTAGTGACACTTATTTCTTCACTAAACTTCCAGAAAAAGTAGTGTGCTACTATGGCACCTGGGCAACATATCGTCCTGGGGACGGCCAGTTCAATGTTGAACATATCGACATAGACATCTGCACTCATGTCATCTACACTTTCATGGGTCTGAACAGCAATGATGGATCTATCATCAGTTTGGATCCTTGGCTGGACCTTAACTCCGTTGACGGGGGTGGGAGAGGTAAGAAATTGATAGCATTACTTCAGGAGCACAAACTACTAATCTGAGACTCCAACTCATTTTTGCTACGGTCACACACAGCGAATAATCGCTGCGAGTGCCTATTCGCTATGTGTGACAGGCTAATCACCGCGTCACCGAAGTCACCGCGACTAGCATGTTCAATTTTACTCGCTGCGAATGCGCACTGACGCTGGTTGAAATTATCGTGTAGAACTCGATGTGTGTGACCGAAGCATTAATTTGTTTCAGCCCTTCTATCACGTAACTTCTCAGTCCCCTGGACTTTGGAGTCGTCAAAATGATTATATGCTACTAGGTATATAGGTAACCATTTTGTCGCCTCTAAAGTGTCAAAATATATACGTATTTGACTGTCCGGAGTAGGTTAAATCAGACAACTCCATACGAGTGGAGGAGTAGCGCTCCTGGTCTTGTAATATGTTCGAAAGTGAAATGTGGCTATTTTATATTTCCTAAGTTGGAAGTGAAATCAAAGTTATTTAAAAAAATCTGTCAATTTATCACCTTGACATAAGCAAAACCGGTTTATTTTTTTACCTTTTGCAAGTTTCGGAAGATAATATAGAAAGAATGTTATGCCAAACTATAATGGTTATCCCAGAAACAATTGTTTTTTTATTGATGCTTAGGTTAGCTGGTAGATAATGCTAAGTAGCATTAAGCTCGTCTATGTGCAAAATTATGTGTTTAAATGCAATAAAGAATTTTAATAATAATAATAATGATGCCCTAATATTTAAACTGTCTGTTCGGAAATTAATATTGACCCGTAGAAACTTCCCACCGGCTGCAATATAGCCTCTACAAATTTTGACAAAATTTGATAAGAATATAGACTAAGTAGACGTCTGTATTTCGGATTATCACTTTCGCTTATAAGCGTAATTAATTTTAATTACGAATTTGTAATTTGTAATAATTTTGTAATAATAATTAAAAATATTAATTAAGTCTCTTATTTTATGTTTGAAATAATTAAACTAAAAAATTATGAATGAATGTGTCTTCAATTTAAGAATGTGCAATTTTATTTAGGATATTTTTTTTGTCATTCACCCGTACTACGTTGCTACCATGTTGCAAATTTTAACCACTAAAGTGGTTTTTATTTTTTTTTCTTTATTACGAATCACAAGTGTTTGCGAATCTTTGCGCTGGGAGCAAACTAAAAACCAGCGCTGTGCAGCTTTCGCTGAGTTTTGTTACCCATCACCATTTTGTCGGCTTAACGTAGGTCTATTTTTAAAAAAGTTTGCATAACTGGTTAAGGGTAATAAGCGCTTTCAATTTAATAAACTTGAGAGCTAAGCTACCTAATTGCTTCGAATTTCTATGTCTCACAAAACAATTCAATTTTCGTATTTTAGGATTGGTTGGAACCTTGTGTTAGGTAATAACTAGAACGAAGTAAGTTGCTGGCATAATTTTGGAATTTATTTATTACAGACAATTTGAGAAAGTTCACTGCTTTGAAAGAGAAAAATCCGAACTTGAAAACCATCCTGGCCGTAGGTGGATGGAAAGAAGAATCAAAGAGCTATTCAATCGTAAGTAACATAAAAGAGGATATCAGATCGACCTTACATTACTGTAACGTAACTGAGCAGAGAAGACGGATGTAAATATCGATGTGCTGTTGATTGTATACTTCGTAGTAGGTATTTAAGTAACTCATTCAACCACATATAAGGTTCTGTTGTCTTGTCTCTCATCTTACAAAGTTATATGCTTGGAAATGCGATCTTCAATTGCTTAGAATATTATTAACATATTACTTCTTCCTCTTTGGATGCTTAATGTCAAATTACGGTAATTCGCTTTAATTTAAAGATGGCTGCCAGCCCGACTATGCGTAAGACGTTTGTGGCCAGTTCCCTGGAGTTTCTTCAGAAGTACAACTTTGATGGCTTGGACTTCGATTGGGAGTACCCAAACCAGCGTGATACTGAGAACGGGGAAGCTGATATAGACAACTTTACTCAGCTTTTGAAGGAACTGAAAGAAGCTTTTGAGGCTCATGGGATTTCGTTGTCCATCGCAGCCGGAGCCACTGAGAATTTGGCCTCTTTTTCCTATGACATCCCTGCTATATCCAAGTAAGTGATATGTGCTTCAAAGTGCATTTAGTTGTTAGAACTTCTAGAACTTACCCTAAGATAAGATAAGATAAGAATATTCTTTATTGTATACCGGAAAAATGTTACAGAAACAGCAATGACAAAAGAAAACCGTAGGTACTTAATCAATAAACGCAAGTTCAAAATAACTCCTAATAAATGGTCAATATGTAGATTCCTTACCTTCCTACTTGTAAAAAGAACATACAAAATAGCATAAAAATTTAGTTAATAAGAAATATTAATTATTCGAAAAAAATATATATAATAGGGGTTAAAGTATGAAATTGCCGTTTTATTGCAATAGGTTCTTTGAATTGACATAGAATCTTCATGGTTTGAGGTTTTCGAATGAAACTTTTTTCAAATAGTTTCTATGATGTTCTTTTTTTAAAATTGTGAAACATTTGAATATCGACTTTCAATTGTTTTTGTTATTCAATTTAGACAAGAAAGATGGATACTGCGAAAATTCGAGTGATTTTTGAATACGAGTTCCGACGCGGAACTAACGCGGCAGAAACAGCCCGCAATATCAATGCTGCGTTTGGAGAGGGGTCTACTAATGAACGCACCGTGCGATTTTGGTTTAAACGCTTTCGTGATGGAAATTTCGACTTAAAGAACGAGCCACGAGGAAGACCGCCCACACAGGTGAATAACGATGAATTAAGAGAGATAGTGGAAGCCGACCCTAGTCAAACTACCCAGGAATTAGCGGCATGGTTTAACGTTACCTTACCCACAATATTGACTCACTTGCGTCAAATCAATAAAATAAAAAAATACGAAAAATGGGTGCCTCATAATCACTCGAATTTTCGCAGTATCCATCTTTCTTGTCTAAATTGAATAACAAAAACAATTGAAAGTCGATATTCAAATGTTTCACATTTTTTAAAAAAAGAACATCATAGAAACCATTTGAAAAAAGTTTCATTCGAAAACCTCAAACCATGAAGATTCTATGTCAATTCAAAGAACCTATTGCAATAAAACGGCAATTTCATACTTTAACCCCTAATATATATATTTTATATATATATATATATATTAGTAATATATATATATATATATATATATATATATATATATATATTGACGTTAGGAAGAATTTTATAATTTTAGGTGCCAACAAGGTATACATAAAAATTAATCGTGATTAGTTTGGATTCACCAAGAATTATCGCAAACCAGTCTTAACGTACAGCGGACTGACTTCACAAATATATTATCCCTTTAATGTTTTTCTAGGCACGTCGACTTCATAAGCGTCATGGCTTACGACTTTTACGGCGCATTCGATGCAGTGACGGGACACAACGCCCAAATATTCCCGGGAGAGGGCGAACTCTCTGTTCACTGTTGAGATTGCTCTGAAGTACTGGCTTAACAAGGATGAGAATAATACAGAGGTCAAACTAGTATATGAACTATAAAAGTTTTTGAGCTCATCAAACATTATTTTATATTTCTGTTCAGCCTAATCCATGTTTTAACAATCAACAAAAATAATTGGAGGTTGCAGGAAAACCTAGCAATGTTTTGTTTTGTTTGGATACAAACAATTGGGGATTGGAATATTTAAGGGCTGTACATATTACGTTAGACCATTTTAACCACTACCGGACCTCCCTTACCTTTTTAAAGGAACCTAGAAGGGGGAGGGAGTCGCTTACTTACAACCTCTTACACACAAAAGAAGAATGTCGTCAATTTCGTGAGATTCCTATTCTTCCTCTTTTGTCAGGCATCCCAAAAGAGAAGTTGAACCTCGGCCTACCACTCTACGGACGCACGTTCAACCTGACTGACCCATCTGACAACAACTTCAGGACCAAAAGTCCTGGAACCATCGGATACAATGAGGTTCGTATTAATAAGAGTGATAGATCTGTCGCCTTAGAATTTGGTGGCTCAATTTCCGGAATCATTGCTTGAAACTTTGACAAACCAGGAATATTATCAGTAGTCTCAAGTGCATTTTCTGAGGTTAATACGAGCACTACACATAATAAAAACTGAATTTGCACGGATATTTTCTCGTTTATTTTTTTTTATTTTACTAAAACTTACTTGCAAAAGTACCGAAACGTCGGAAAATTGTAAAATTAAAAAATTAACGAGTAAATATTCGTGCAAATTCAGTTTTTATTAGTAGTGCAGTTGTTATACACGAGGATCCGGGTTTAAAAGGATATGTGCAAAAAGAAAACATAGTGAAGAAACCTGAGTGTCCGAGGTTTTCCCAACCCTCAGTGGTTGAAATCGCTAACCCGTGGTGGGCATGCACCGGCATAGAATCAGAATCAATAATTTATTTCAACGTAAAGAATTTACATTCTGTTTGCTGAATGTCAATGTACTATGTTACTATGTTAGCCGCTGCCTTCGGGCCGTATTTGTAGTGGAGAAAAAGGCAGCGGGAAAAAAAACTCCACTCTGACCATCTTTTCTCAAATCATCTTAAACTTATACATCAAAGCCTATATGATATGATTCCGTGATAGCCACCAATAACTTTAAAAGCCAAAATAACACTTCTTACAAAAGTAGGAAAAACATTAATGCTGCGGCCAGACACACGAACATATTAACTGCATACTATCTCTCTCTCTCTAAGAGAAGGCCCAATGGCTACACAGAATCAATAAGTCATTATTGCCATCTTCCAGCTGTGTAACCTCTTCAACACCGAAGAATGGGATATCCGCTTCGATAATCTGGCCAAGGTCCCTTACGCCGTCCGTGGCCATGACTGGGTTTCCTACGATGACCCTAAATCTCTGGCAATTAAGGTCGAATATGGATTGAGCTTCGGTATAGGTGGCTTCATGGTTTGGAGTATCGAAACTGATGACTTCCACGGCATCTGCTCTGGAACTAAGAACCCGTTGTTGAATACTATTAAAGATGGTATCCAAAAGAGAAATTATGTGTACTAATTTATTTGACTAGTCTAGTTTAAGTGGTCTTTTGATTTGTAGGCTCGTTTACATTTTTCTGATCTTACGTGTGTATGTGCTCTACACTGTTAACCGTACTCGGCATGTTATTGATTGTTTTTTACCTGTTTTACACACCAATATAGTAAAATAAAATAAAATAATTTTTATTCCATTTCTGGGATCTTCATGATACAACTTGACATAGCATAAACTCACGCCTGTATCCCAGATGAGTAGGCAGAGACCAGGCACTTAATACAATCCTGACAATCCTCGTTCATTTTACGAACATTCATTAATCATTTCGGTTTCGGGTCCTTTTTATCTGGCCCTTTGCTAATACATCTCATATTAGGTCGAAGTATTTCCGCCTTGGACGACCTTACTACACGTTCACTCTATATATTTCTTTCGTCAATCTTTCTTCCTTCATCCTCTGGGGTCTTCACAAATCTATTAGGTATTTGGTTACTAGCAACCAAAATATTCTGATTGTGCGAGTGAAAAAATTTTAATGTTAGCACTATTTAAAATATTGTTTTCCAATATTGTTGCCACCTATATGATTTCAGACGACCCAGTCTGCGGTAGTGAAGAAGGATTAGAAGACTGTAATAGCTTTTATAACTGCTTCCTGGATACTTATGGATCAATCCAAGGAGTTTCTATGAAATGCCCGAAAGGCTTACACTTTGAACAAACCACGAAAACTTGTAATTGGCCTCAGGACGCCAATTGCAAATCTGATTCGTCTTCTGCTGCTGCCATGCCAAAACCCTCCCTATGTGGCAAGGAAGATAGTCTAGTTCCGAACCCGGAAGACTGTGGCAGCTTCTACTACTGTGTGGGTACAAAACCTGTTTTCATGGAATGTCCAGCTCATTTGTACTGGGATCAGGATCTCCAAACTTGCAACTGGCCCCAGTGCGTCAAATGTTAGAACTAAATTGCCTAGATTAGAAAGATTCGTTACCCTCTCATGGATGTTTCGTTGATGAATTGTATGTAGAATTGGATGATAAATGCCTGTTAATAATAAATACAAGTGAGATAATCATAACTTCGTAATTTTGAAAGCGTTGTTAAAATAAAATGTCGTATGATGAAAACCGTGAGTACGCAGTATTGATTACATCAGATACATTATACATAGTGTAAATCTACAATATCACTATATATATATACACATATAAACTATAGCAACATAAGTAGATATAAATATATAAGGATGAAAGATAGCAGTGAGATTGCAATTACACAGTCGAAATCCTCCTCGCGAGGGGCTCAGGGGGCTCGGGGTAACACATGTACAAATAGTGTTTTAGGACAAGGGCTTTGAAAGCATTCCGAGATGGGGCTTTACGAATGCTTTCAGGAAGGGCGTTCCAAAGATGAACAGCTGTAACAGAAAATGAATTTGAGACAAAACCAGAGCGGCGAGAATCAGAAAAAAAAGAGATTAGTACCCCACTAAGGAGATGATTCTGAGAAGATCGGAGTGGTCTGCTATGAGTGCTGGACAAGAAATCAAATTGGGACTTAAAATGTTGGGGGGCATTAGGATGATTGAGAATTGAGTATAGACTACAGAGAATCCTAACATTTCTCAGACGCGATCTTAGCCTGGCGCGAAATGCCGACACACATGGTCGTAAGTATTTGCGCAAGCCAAAGATGAAACGGATGCAGGTATATACAATGGCGGTCTGTTGTTTTTCCACGCTCTGAATCAGTGAGCAGGGCACTGCTATAACTGCCACTGCTTTACGCAAATCGTTTCTACTCAGACGCAGCAAGCTAGTGATAGCGTTTTAAGGTGGTTGGTGGAGTATGAAACTCAAATTTCTTTCATACCGTTTTATACCAAACCAGGGATTGGTTTGGTATAAAACGGTATGAAAGAAATTTGAGTTTCATAACACATTAAGCGTTATCTGACAACAATAAAGAGGAAATCGTCGTCGTCATTGTCTGTACAGTAAACTAGGTTGTCTTTTGATCCTTGATATCTTTAGCCAAGTTGGCAAAGTTAGTTTACCGACAAACAAAAAAAGACTGCTTGAAATTTGGACCCACCTGTGAGTTGATTAATTTTAAAATAAATTTCAAAGCTAAGAGAATGATAACAAGAAGGCACCGACCGTTTTTGCAGTCATTGTCCTAGAGCACAGAAGTTAATGACCGATAAAAGTCGATATTATACGGGAGTAATACTTTATCTATTTCAAAACAAAACAGGAAATAACATTTTCTTTTGAGGTGCAACAAAGAGCAAATCATGTAGAAACTTAACATATTGCATTGAAGTAGGTATTAAGTAAATTACGCGTTTGAGACACACTGGGGCCTGTTTCATAGGACTACAATAAATTCATAGATTACTATTCGATGTATAATGCAAAGTCAATCAACCTACAGAATATTAAGTAGGAACACTCGGTTACGCAATATACGTCGAATTGTCATAACAAACAAAATGTAGTTTCATGGAACGCCCATGGTGATCGTAGCATTTTATACCAGGTCGATATTGTTCGGCATGCAATTTATGAATAAACTAGCTGTCCTGGCGAACTTCATACCGCCACAAAATCCGTTTATACGATTCTTCTATTACAACGCCATCTGTTTTTAAAACACAACGTTTGCTCGCACAATGCCATCTATTTTAAACTTAAGATAAATATTATCCTACGGGAACGCGTTACCGGGACATCAAGTATGCTATGTCTCAATTCAGGGCTTTGTCTATCTGTAGGTCAAGTTTCATGTAAATCCGTTCAGCCGTTATTGCGATTGAGTAACACACATTCAAACATCTTCATAAACTTTCACATTTATAATATTATATATAAGTAGGATAGGATAATACTGTCTCTTTATCTTCCCGGGGATTGAGCACGATGACATATTTTGTGTTTTGAAGTTATGTAGTGTGTAAGCAATAGCTTTCGCTAGTTGTAGGAAAACCTGCGACTTCAAATCGCTCATCTGCCGTGGAAACTTTCTATCTCTGAGAGTAAACCTGGTTCCTAAAATGTAGTAAAATGAAGTACGTGTACCTTTACGCTCCGCTTTTGTGTGTATAACGTGTGTTAGATGAGTTTTTACATCAGTCCATAGTGTTCGCACTGATTTACAATATTTTGTAAGCAGTTAGCTAAAAGAGGGCGTTCACTTATCTTATCATCATCATCATCAGCATGTGCTTGTCCACTGCTGGACATAGGCCTCTCCTACTGCACGCCACTCAGCACGGTCCTCGGCTACTTTCATCCAGCTCTTGCCAGCTTATCTCGCAGGTTGGCCACACATGTACTGAGGAAAGTGCAAAATCCTGGAAAATCTAAGGCCAATCAGAGAACTGAAAAACCAGCTCATTGGGCCGGGGGAGATGAGCATATGCAAATTAATCCTCCTGGATGATAATGACACTACTCAATTTACATAGGTACGTAATCTGCAATTGAAAACTTATAGTTATCGAGACACTTTACCTCTTCAGCATAGGTAAAACGTAGGTAATGTAGTAGTTAATTTGATGTTTCAGCATTATGTGTAAATGCCTAGACAATAAAAAATAACCAACGGCTTCAGAACACTTCCGCACTAAAAAGCTAGAAATAATTTAAAAGAATACTTTTGAATTAGAAGTATGCATACTCGTACATGTAGGTGTTCTAGAAGTATAATTTGTAGTCGGTGGTCAAAAATTCTGGCCATGAAACTGGATACCGACAACAAATTATACTTCTACAATACCTACATGTATACATACTTCTAATTTAAGCGAATTCTTTTAATTTATTTCTAACTTTTTAGTGATGTAGTGTTCTGAAGTCGGGTTTTATTTTTTATTTAAAATTATAATTACTTTTCCATTTTTAGTGAAGGAGCGGGAGAAAAATAAACAAGTCCCTTATAATCATAATTTACCCTACTTAATTCGTTGCTTTAAAATTTGAAGTTCTCAATTTCCATATCCGAAAGTCTTTACCAGAGCATCACCAAATTACATTGGGACTACTTTTACGCTATATTATGAAACACACCGATATTACTAAAGGATGGGCCCCATTAGGCCTTATTTACTGCCGTCCATTAAAGAGTTCCGTTCTCCATCTCTAAAAGTTTTCATCAGATCTTTACCAAATTAAAATGAGACATTCTCGGTTTCTAGAAGAGCGATCAAATGTTAATCTCATGTTAATCTCACGTCAATCTAATTTCAGTCAATCACGTGCCGGTATTTTGAATTAATTTTAGATTAATCTCTTGTTACATTTAAACACTCTTTCAGAAACTGAGGCTGTCTGTTAGGAAAAAAAAGAATTGTCGAAATCGGTTAGGATTTGACGGAGTTATGCGAGAACATAACCAAAAAAATGAAAAAAAAGAACATACGCGTCGAATTGATAACCTCCTCCTATTTGAAGTCGCTTAAAAAAAACGTCTAATAAAAATAAACTTCGTGAAAAAGTATGAAAGGCTTCCATGCCTTTTCCTCGAGATTTTCTCAGCGATAATAAATTAGTAAGCTTCGTCTTTTGACCTAAAAACCTTGTATAAATCAAGACACGTTGTCCACCCACCGAATAAAATAAGTTTCAGCGACGGAAAAAGAGATTTCTTTATATTTTACGGTCCACCCACAGGGTTGCACCAGATATTATCACGGATAAACGATGGAAAACGGATGTTTCCACATGCTCCATTTAGTCCCTAAAAATATCTCAATTTATCCCTTAGACTAGAAGTGTGACTAGAAGAAAGTATTATTTTATTTAAGTAATAAGTTACACGAAAAGGAAATAACAAGGATTGCAAACGAATCGTAGTCGAAGTCGGCAATTTAATTTGCTATAAAACTAGCATGCCTAAAAACTAAATCATAAAACAGGCCAAGTGCGAGTTGAACTCGCGCACGAAGGGATCCGTACCATTAGATAATGTATATTTCAAGCGTCTAGCTGTTGCCGTTATTAATATCGAGCAAGAAACACCAAAAAAATCACCGTTGTTGTATCGGAGCCCCCGTTAAATATTAACTTTACTCTGTTTTTAGTAATTGTTGTTATAGCGCCAATAGAAATACATCATCTGTGAAAATTTCACTTGTCTCACTATGACAGTTCATGAGATACAGCTTGGTGACAGGCGGACAGACGGACAGCGTAGTCTTAGTAATAGGGTCCCTTACCCTTTAGGTACGGAACTCTAAAAATTATGACAATGATGATGGTAATGACAGTTCGCTCTTTATTTGAGAATACTTAGGAGGTTCTTTTTAAGCACGTGAGGTCTTTGAGCGCTGTGTGGCGCCGGAATAAGAATAGCGTCACTCCATTTCCTTCCGTGGATGTCGTAGAAGGCGACTAAGGAAATCAATTACCAGAAGACGGGCAGCAGCGTCTTCCTAAGATTCCAGCCGCATACTGCGATCGCCAACCCGCCTGCCAAGCGTGGCGATTATGGCAAAACCCCTCATGGTTATGAAAACCACGAAGGAGGCCTATGTCCTGCAGTGGGCGTCGGGTGGCTGATGATGATGATGATGATGATGAGGTCTTTAAAACATATCGACATCGCCACGCCATTATATCATACATTACATAAACTCACACCTGTATCCCGGAGGGGTAGGCAAAGACCAGGGTTTTCCTCTTGCCACGGTCCTGACAAACATCTTTTACTTCAACAACATTCGTTAGTCGTTTATGCACGCACGTCGGTTTCGGGTACTTTTTATCTTGCCCTTTCCTAGTCTTGCCCTAAGGTTGTCCGCCTAGACGTCCCTTACCAGTCCATCCACTTATTTATTTCGTCAATATTTCTTCCTTCATCCACGCAGCAACCAAAGTAAGAATAATAGGTTACCAAGTAGCCCGTGTTAAAAGCAGAAATATAAGTAAACTATAAACGTTATATTCCTTTTGTTGCACTAACGCGTCCTGAGAACAATAATTTTAAAAAACCTATTTAGAGGCTAAAAATTCCTCGGTTAGCCAGAGTTCACGGGTTCAAGTCCCGGCATGGGTGGAATTTTTAGCCTCTAAATAGGTTTTTTTTTAACTATAAACGTATCATTGTAAGCTTTCTCTGCACTATTCTCGGATTTAGTACAAGTTTGGCACCTTCCACTCGTATATCGGAGGTCAAAAACCGGCCAAGTGCGAGTTGGACTACCGCACCAAGGGTTACGTATCACTAAAACGTTACAAATATTTTATGACCTTATTGACCTAATTCCGGAATCACTTACTTGAATTTGAAGAGTTCGACCAGGTAAAACTAGGTTCTACTGTAATGTATAATAATATATAATTATAGTGGTTACAGAAAATTTTGTTCAAAATAATAGGGGTTAAAGTATGAAATTGCCGTTTTATTGCAATAGGTTCTTTGAATTGACATAGAATCTTCATGGTTTGAGGTTTTCGAATGAACTTTTTTCAAATGGTTTCTATGATGTTCTTTTTTTAAAAAATGTGAAACATTTGAATATCGACTTTCAATTGTTTTTGTTATTCAATTTAGACAAGAAAGATGGATACTGCGAAAATTCGAGTGATTTTTAAATACGAGTTCCGACGCGGAACTAACGCGGCAGAAACAGCCCGCAATATCAATGCTGCGTTTGGAGAGGGGTCTACTAATGAACGCACCGTGCGATTTTGGTTTAAACGCCTTCGTGATGGAAATTTCGACTTAAAGAACGAGCCACGAGGAAGACCGCCCACACAGGTGAATAACGATGAATTAAGAGAGATAGTCCACTATCCGACCCTAGTCAAACTACCCAGGAATTAGCGGCATGGTTTAACGTTACCTTACCCACAATATTGACTCACTTGCGTCAAATCAATAAAATAAAAAAATACGAAAAATGGGTGCCTCATAATCACTCGAATTTTCGCAGTATCCATCTTTCTTGTTTAAATTGAATAACAAAAACAAATGAAAGTCGATATTCAAATGTTTCACATTTAAAAAAAAAAAAAACATCATAGAAACCATTTGAAAAAAGTTTCATTCGAGAACCTCAAACCATGAAGATTCTATGTCAATTCAAAGAACCTATTGCAATAAAACGGCAATTTCATACTTTAACCCCTAATAGTATGACCAATTTACTTACACATTTTGTGTTCTAACATGTGTTTTCTTTTATTCAGTTCGGGACTCTTAGTGGAAATGACACAAACTTGGAGGGATTTTATGATTTTTTTGATCCACTATAATTGCATTGACACCAAATTTGATACTAATATTCTTACTTTTTAGTACAGAGTAAACACGAAAAATGTACATTCTTAAACGGGAACTGCCTTATTTTTATTTTTTGTATTTTCTAATCAATTTGCTAAAATAAAAGCTGTTCTGTGAAAAATTCAATTGGCTTCTCATTATAGTTCAGACAGACAGACATAAAGACATCGTCCTAGGCATAGTAAGGGGGTCTCGTTTGCAACCTTTGAGCACAGAACCTTAAAAGCGTATTTTAATAACAGAAATCTCACGTTATTCTTCACGCCGCCACTGCTGGGCACAAGCGTTCGATCAGAGACAGAGTAATGGGCTTAATTACCACGCATGCCCACCACGGATTGGCAACCCCTAAAGTATGTGAACACCTCAGACACTCAGGTTTCCTCACGATGTTTTCCTTGACCGTTAGCGAGTGGTATTGCTACTATAGAACTTGACAATTGTACGTTACCTAAAAAACAAAGTATATTTATGCCCACCACGGATTGGCAACCCCTGAAGTATGTGAACACCTCAGACACTCAGGTTTCCTCACGATGTTTTCCTTTACCGTTAGCGAGTGGTATTGCTACTATAGAACTTGATAATTGTACGTTACCTAAAAAACAAAGTATATTTCGGGATTCGAACTCACAACCTCCCGAACGTGAGGCCGGCGTTCTACCGCTGCGCCACCACCGTTACAACGTTATTAAAGCATATTAAGAAAGTCAGTAATTACGATGAAAGACTTGTAAACAAATATATCTGTAACAGGAAGCCACTCACCTACTATAGATTCGCGATAGATAACTAGAGTCTTTATAAGTTGGAAACGCGAAATCAATGACGCACTATTTGCCTATTGTTTTTTATGAAATCACCTTAGTAAAAACATACTTAATTTCCTAAGCATTTTCAAAATGAATACCAAGAGCGTTGTTGCGTTTTTCGTTCTGAGTTTTGTGAATTATGTGACTTGTAGTGAAAGTAAGTAAAGCCCGGGTAGGGAGAGTGTTACCCTATAAAAGTACATTTGGATAGTAATTTACTTCATTTGCCAGCCTTCTATTTCTCATGGTAAAAACATAATTAGACTGCTTTTATAGCTTCAAATGGTCTTCACCTGACTGAGGAGTGTTTTGGGATGCCAACTCTATCGAAAGAGTCTGTCCTACCCAACCACTACACAGTTCAAACTCTTATTCGAGTGTTTCAGGAATTGCTCATATTAAAAAAAAACTCTGTATAAGTGTCTGAGTGTTTACGTCAACTTTACTATCTAAAAGGCTCAAGTGGCAATTCCTATGTACACTGAAGAGGCGAAGTGAACAATAATGCATGAACAATTGCATGGACCCGTCTACGTCCAAATCTACGCGCTCACGTATGAATTCTGTAAGCGTCAGTAGTATGAAATTAAAATGTCACTTGAGCCGACCATTACTCTGCCATTGTACTACATATACATAAACTTACAGTATCCCGGAGGGGTAAAATCCTGACAAACCTCTGCTTCATCAATACTTCTTAGTTGCCGCATGCACGCACGCCGGTTACGGGTACTTTTTTTAAAATTTATATTAGTAAATGCACTCTACTCCTCTACTCTTTTTTTCTCCAATCTACTTATAGACTACATATCAGAGAAAAAAACTGGACAAGTGCGAGTTGGAGTCGCCCAGGGAGGGTTCCGTACAAACTTGTAGGACATATTTACATAATATTATAAATAGCGCAGCGTAGGATGACCAGCCTGGACAGATGACCTCATCCAAGTGGCAGGAAGACGCTGGATGCAGGCCGCTTCGAACCGGTCTTTTTGGAAATCCATGGAGGAGGCCTATGCCCAGTAGTGGACTTCTTGTGGCTGAATGATGATGATGATGATAAATAGTTCAGGAATGACCCGGGTCAGCACCAGCTGAGCCACTACCTTTTGCCTTACTTTATGTCATCACTAGTTAAGCCTTACTTTGTTTTCTGATGAGGAAATACCTAATAATTTTTTATCTTTATCTTTAGAATCATGAACTTCAAAGACGACTTACTTGATATTACTTGCCAAATTTCATAGTTCTAAATCAACGGAAAGTACCCAATAAATTTTGATTCCCTTGAGTGTCTAAATATACGTTTTTTGCGGCATGAACGGCCGTATCTTTTTTTAACGTTAACTTAGAAGTTTGATTATTTTTAGAGCTTCAAGGGACCATAGACTTGAATATATGGTTTTTAATTTCAACCCGATACCTTAACGCATTCCTAAGACAAAAGGTTTTGACAGACATACGGACGGAAGGACGACAAAGTGATCCTATAAGGGTTCCGTTTCTTCCTTTTGAGGTACGGAACCCTAAAAACGACTGATTTCCGTGACAACACCCTACAGTAGTATGATCAGAATTATGAGCACCAAATCCTGGCGGAATTCTGACGTTTGAGATATCAATTACTATAGAATTTGACAGTAACATGTTTGGAATCGTACAAGATTTGGTGCTCGAGGAGCTAGGCATCACTTCAAAAACATAACCTTTGGATGCATACTAGGAATTAGCAAGCTGGTATTGCAGCTAAATAAATTGCAAGGTGAGCATCTTTTTGTGATGCTAACATCTGGCTTACCAGTCGCCCCTTATAAACAACAGATAGTGGGTTTAATACTTAATGGTTGATTAAAGGTTAATACATCCTTTATGGGGCATTGTATACGTTTCTAAAATAAGATCCCTGAGGATATAATAAGCTTGCCAGAAACTTGGTTCAAAAAAATGTGTGAAGCACACTTTGTGCCAAAAAAGCTACTATAACATTAAGATTATTTATATGACAATGATGTCTGGAATTAAAGCCAGTTCAATGCATGAGTTTTAAGAACATTTATATAAATTCTGTAAATTAAGGACTTTAACAGACTAAGTTTGGAGTTTTTTTGTCCATTTTTTCTCCAAAATGATCTAGATTTTGAAATGAACACCTAGTTTAACTTGTAACGTTCATTAAGTCGCAGTTTCTGTGCTACTTTGAATAAAAATTTTGATTTTTTTGATTTTAAAATATTTCCGACCTACTTTCGTGTCTAGTGGTTATCGTCAAATCGATGTAAATGTAATCGACTTATATCTACGTACTTGTAAATAAAGATTTTCACTTCTGATAAACACTCCGATAATCTAATCGATATGTTTTAAAACGAGACCTAGACGAAGATGTTTGTCGCGTCATTTCAATTTACAAAGTAACATTTGCCCTTCTGAATGAACTGGGAGGTGAGAGTGCATCACGAGATTGATATACAATAAGTAAAATATGTAGTAGGTATAACGACAGCACCTCTTTGAATAGAATAATAAACGTTATTTTTGTCAGTCTTGCTAGAGTAAAACAATATTTAACTAATTTCTACAAGCACAAATAGATCAAAATAAGTCAGAAGACAGTAGTAGTTCAGTCCTTACATTTCTATTGCAAAATCACTGCTAAATCAATGTAGATTGCACTAATAACTGTGACTTTTTTCTGTTCTTTTGTATGTCTTTGTATTAATCTATAGAAAACGCCACTAGTTGTACAATTACATATATATCCATGTAAGATTGTTTTGTCTTGTAACTGTATTGTACAATTGTTAGTTTTCTTTCAATAAAAAAAAAATAAAATTAAATAAATAAATAATTTGACTCATCATCATCATCATCACCATTTGACGCCCACTGCAGGACATAGGCCTCCCTCGTGGTTTTCATAACCATGAGGGGTTTTGCCACAATCGCCACGCTTGGCAGGCGTTTAATTTGACTCTTTGAAACAGAAATCATCGTCTGCTACTACGGAACCTGGGCCACCTACAGATTTGGCCTCGGAAAGTTCGATGTCGACAACATAAATCCAGATCTTTGTACGCATCTGATTTATACGTTCGTCGGCTTGAATACTGATGGAACTGTTGCCATATTGGATCCTTATCTGGACTTGCCTGATAATTGGGGTAGAGGCAAGTATCTATAACAATAAGTTAGTATGTAAGATTATCTTCATAAGTCATTCACTGAATTTTATTTTATGTGCGGCCGTCAATAGATATTCTTTCCTTTAACTTAACAGTTAAGAGACCCCATAGTGAGCATCATTTATTGGCTGTATATATTGACAGATAATGAAAACATAAGCCATGCTCAATATCTGTCAACTGCAATATCAAGAATGTAATAATTATAATTGGAATAAATTGTTAATTAAATACGCATGTGCAAGCATGTGAAAAATAATAGAGCTAGCCTACAAATTGCTGTTGCAATTTGGCGATAATTACACGTAAAAATCATACATATAAATTTAATAAATCAATATAAAAATAAAAAGAACGCTAAAGAGCTTCATATTGATTTTAATAAATGTGACCTACATCGCCATTATGTGTATTTGGGCTTAAAAAGAATACAGTAATCTGTAGTACTTACCTCAATTGCTTCTTACCAACGATATCATTTATTTATTTAATTACACACTATAAACGTACTTTTTTAAATATACATTTTTTTCACTCCTACCAATTCTTTCATTTACCTCCTGCGCTTGACTGGTAGAAAATGCTTGTGGAATTAAGTCCGCCACATTATACAATTTCTTTAGGTGCAATAAAATCATCAATAAATAAATAAATAATTTCTTCCTACAGATAACTTCGGTAAATTCGTAGCACTGAAACAGAGAAATGCAAGCTTGAAAACGCTTCTGGCCATAGGAGGCTGGAACGAGGGATCTGCTAAATACTCCATTGTAAGTGATCCTGTAAATATAAACTCTTTGTTGTTGTAATAACTATAATACTTCAAAAAGTTGAGTTATATAATTTTTTGCAGATGGCAGCCGATGCAAGTCTCCGTAAAACTTTTGTTGCCAGTATCAAATCATTGCTTCTAGAACACTCTTTTGACGGGCTCGACTTAGACTGGGAGTACCCTAACCGAAGGGATACGGTGAACGGGCAGGCTGATGTGGATAATCTAACTAAGCTATTGAAGGAACTTAGAGAAGCCTTGGATGAGCATGGATTGTTACTTACAATAGCTACTTCGTCTGTTAAAGCCACTGCCTCGCTGTCTTACGATATTCCTGCTATTTCAAAGTAGGTTTAAAGAAAGAAAGAAAGAAAGAAGACATTTATTTAAATTGTCACAGAAACACCAAGCATTTTATGCTTATATTGACCCTATAACTTAAAATGAAAAATATATGCAATAAAGAAGGAGGGTTTTTACGTCGTAGCTTTCCTTTGACTCCATCTGCTTAATAAACTTTTTAATACCTGCCAAAATATGGTGTGTGATAAATCTTCCCGGAATACCGAAACTGAATACGATAGCATCATCAGAATGAAAGCTTGCTTAATAATGTCTGAAATTCCTGTTGTTGGATTTAGTTCTTTAGTTGACACAAAAAATTGGTTTCCCTCACAGGATTGTGGACTTCATCTCCTTAATGACGTACGATATGTACGGTGCGTGGGATAGCGTCACGGGCCACAACGCAGCTCTACACAAGAGTGCGGCTGATGACAACCTGAATAAAGAAGACCTCTTTACAGTCGATGTGGCGCTGGAGTATTGGATTGCATCAGGTATTAAAAAGTAACCTCTTTCTTATTTATTTTATGTTACATTTCTAGCTAGGCAGATATCGAATATTGTTGCGCTTATTTGCGTGAAAATTAATGAAAAAGAATATATTATTTTTGTTGCACTAAGCCGTGCTGAGGACAATTTTAAAAACTTATTAAAATTGTCCTCAGTAAACCTTAGAGGTTAAAAATTCCACCCATGCCTGGCACGGTTAGCCAGAGGTCGCGGGTTCAAGTCCCGCCATGGGTGGAATATTTAGCCTCTAAATAGGTTTTTTTATGAAAAAGAATCTTCACGTAATTATTTACATGCAATTTACTGATCATCATCAGCCATTTGACGCCCGCTAGAGGACATTAGGTCTCCCTCGTGGTTTCCCAAGCTTCCCGGTTTTGTGCCGCCCACATCCAGCAACTCCCCGCCTCCGTAACCATGGTCATCAGACCATCTGATGGGGGGCCTTCCCACGCTGCGTCTTTCTATACTGAAGTGCACAACATTTACGATTAATATACCACATTTCTGTCTGTGATACATGTATTAGGACAAATTTTAATACGATTTCATGGTGTTTATATTCTGGTCTTCATTATTTCAGGCTGTCCACCAGAAAAGCTGGTTCTTGGTTTACCGTTCTACGGACGCACATTTTCGTTGACAAATGCTCTGAATAGTGGCGTCAGGGCTCCAGCCAGCGGAGCTGGTATTGCTGGCCCCTATACCGCCACCAATGGCATGATCGGTTACAATGAGGTAAGTAGAAAGGTATGGCAGATTTCTTGTGGGCTAGGCTAGCTGTCAGGATGCTATAGGTGCTGGGCAAGTCTACCTACTCCATCTAAAATACAATGTCCCGAGCACTGCAGCGTACGAATGGTCCCTTCATCCATCTAGTGTGAGTGAAGGTGCCACTGGACACTGTATAAATCATCTCATTACGTAGATGTAAAGGCCTAAGTTTATAGCAGATTTGCAATCACGGCCATCGTCGGCCTCCCTACTACCAACATGTCCCTATACCTAATTTCTTTCACTTCTTTAACTTATTTTTCACGTTAACTTAGAAGTATAATTTTTTCACAGCTTCAAGGGACTGTAGACTTGAGTATATGGTTTTAATTTCAATTCGATACCTTCACGCGTTTCCGAGATAAAGGGTCTTGACAGACAGACGGACGAACGGACGAACGGACGAACGGACGAACGGACGGACAACAAAGTGATCCTATAAGGGTTCCCTTCTTCCTTTTGAGGTACGGAACCCTAAAAAGGGATATGAGGGCGGTTCAGAAGTGTTTTTATCAACGTTATGTTACTTCAGTACCGACGCTGCAGTTGCAATCAACGTGTTTTATATATTCCAGTTTTCTGCTTCAGTCTTAAATCACATCCCTGATAGTTCATGACAACAGGAGAGCCTCTCTTGTAAATAGTATAACAGGCGTTCTTTTTATATGATAGTTACTTGGCTAGCGGGTACTGCTCGAAAATCTTGTAGTTAGCTATCTTTAATGAAACCTATAAAGATACAAAGATAGAATATTCTTTATTGTATCATCATCATCATCATCATCATCAGCCATTCAACGCCCACTGCAGGATACAGGCCTCCTTCATGGTTATCGTAACCATGAGGGGTATGAACACCAGTAATTACGTATGAGAATTAAACAATAGTGTAGTACAGTACAATTGGCGGCCTTATTACTAATAGTAATTTCTTCCAGACAACCAATGACGAAAAAAAAAATGAGAAGCTAAATGACGGGTAGTCGGTGCAACTAAACAATACTGAGCAAGATATTGTCATCTTTGGACATTAGTGATACTTAATGCATGACGATAGGTTACCCAATCAATCGTAGAATATGCAATAAACAGACTCCAAACGCAATCAACTATAAAAATAGACCTCAATTTATGGGGATGTCGCTGAGTTAAGGTTTTCATGGTAAATTTACTCTAATTAAGCGGGATTTTTAAAAGTAAATGATGAATTGTGTACCTACAACTAGCATAGATTTAAAACCAACCAAACCAAAACGGGCACGTTTTGTATCTAAACTTTGTAATTAAAAAGGGCGTCGCCTGTTTGAAAGCCGATCATTCTGGAACAAAGGACTGAACAAATTTCAAACTGCGTACACTTTGGTAGGACAAATACAGCTCTAAAGCCTCCGTAAGACAGTTCTCCTATATGACATATCGGTATAGGGGCATACTACCAAGTACTGTGCGTAGGAATTTTTACATCATAAATAAAATAATTGTTCTTCTTTGGCTTTAATAGTCGACTCAGGATGTGAACACAGATGGTTTTTTTACGTGTTGTATAGGTATAAAAGAACTGAATGCAAAGTTTACTACGTTTGTAGCTGCTGTCACAATCTTACTCTGATGGTTTCTATTTTCAGTTTTGCTCACTAATTCAAACCGAGTCTTGGGATATTCGTTACGACAATGAAGCCAAAGTGTCCTATGGTGTTCGAAATTATAACTGGGTATCGTTCGATGATCCCGCTTCGCTGATAACCAAGATAGAGTACGCACTGAGTTTGGGCGTTGGCGGTGCTATGGTATGGAGTATAGAGACTGATGATTTCCACGGACTGTGTCATAATGAAGACTTTCCTCTTTTGAGAGCAATTAATAAAGCTCTAGGAAGGACTGTTGATGGCGCAACAAGCACACAAGGTGAGTTCGATATTTCTCTTTTCATGAAGAATTGTGTCATTGAAAAATAAACAATTATCAGAATTGTCTCCAGCTGCTCAGAAATAGTATTTTTATTGTTACATTGTAAAGAGTAAGGTTTTCATGTAAATAATGTACTATACCAACAACACATTGTTATGAAAAGCTCTATAAATTAGAAGCTTGGTCTATTGAATAATAAAGACTTTCTAATATTCAGAACATTTTAGTATGAATTCAATTATTTGTGTGTTTTACAGGCACTACAACAACAACAACAACAACCACAACTGCCAATCCATCCACCACTACAACAACAACTAAGCCGACTTCAGAACCATCGACAACAACGGCACAAACCTCTTCTTCATCCTCGAGCACTCAATCTACTTTTGTCTGTAAAAACGTAGGCGTGACACCAGATCCTGATGATTGTTCCCGGTTTTACTATTGTGTCAGAAATCAGGATGGCATAATAATCGCCATACCATTCAAGTGTCCGGAAAACCTATTGTGGGACCAAGTGCTGGATGCTTGCAACTATCCCGAGTATGTGAATTGTTAAATGTTCATTTGCATGGCTAAATACTTTATTTTTGAGTGTTGTAACTCTATTGCAGAGAATGTAGAATTGTTGAATTTTTAAATATATTTTTTAAGGCTATTACGACTACCTCTTTCATTTGTGATATTTTTCTTTTATTTGTGAATATGTGGCCAGGTTCACAACTAAGCACATTTACCGCGCTTACCTTAAATTTTTGTAACTTTATAGTTTCATTTGTTATGTTATGAATATCTAATCCGCTAATAATATGTGTAGTTTTTTACAAAAAAAAAAAAATTTTATTCATAAATTACTTAGCGTCGGTTTGAAGTAAACTCTTCAGTAAATAATATAGGAATACTGCTTACAAAAATCGTAGCGAATAGATCAGATACTCGACGGATCAGATCGGACGACCTCGTGGCGCAGCGGTAGTGCACCTGCATACCATGCGAGAGGTCCCGGGTTCGAATCCCGGCTGGGGACAAAAAAAAAAAAACTCCAGGTCTTGGATGTTTACATGTTTGTAATGTCGTTGTTTCTGGTTCCCACGACACAGGGTATCCTAGTGTGGGGCCAGAAGCAATGTATGTGCCTGTATGTAAATGTTATGTTATGTTATGTTATGTTATGTTATGTTATGTTATGTTATGTTATGTTATGTTATGTTATGTTATGTTATGTTATGTTATGTTATGTTATACTTTAATTGATGAAATTTTCAATTCGGAAACCGATGATTATTTGACAGAAATCAGCGCATAATATGTAGACTCTGCAAGAACCAAAGATTTCTTGGGAGTAATAAGTCTTCGCAAAGAACGAAGAGAAGACATAAAAAAGTGAGAGACGTGGCCACCGACTCCTTCAACAACATGTCGGTGTTGATTACACTAACCCTTCTTAACCCTGAGTATTTGCGTAGTGACAATGCAATTAAATTTCCTGTTATCTGGTCTGCCACATGGTCTTGATATTAATTGCACGAGTACAATGGGCAAATATCGAAATGGGTTCTCTGCCTTTTTGCAGAAACATTTTTGGCCGATTTTCATTTGGCAACTAACGTTTCGAGGAATATTATTTTGCGGAATAATCATTTGCCAACTTTTCTTATTATTTTTTTTTATTTCCCAACCTCGCAGTTGCCAACTGTTTGTTTGGTTTGCTTTTTATAATGACATTTTTTCAAAATGTCAAGTTTTAAGTAGCGTATGTTTTACTTAGCGTAATATTCATTCAGTTGTTTATTGTATACCAAATGTTGCATTAAGTTTCGTTAAGGAAACCTATAGATTAACCTAAAGGTTAGGAAAACCTAGTAAAATGGATAGAATTTTCCTAGCACTCGCCGGCCGCTGCCGCGGCACGCTCGCTTCGCTCGCTCGGCTCGTGCGTGTGTTGGTCACAGTTCTAACCTAACCTAACCTATAGGTTTGCAAAAAAAAAAAAACTGTATTCAAGTTTTTTTTTTATATATTATATCTATTTACGAAAAGGGAACTGTTTCACAGACGAAACGTTATTCATCTAATAGTTGTTTGGCCTAGTAAAAGATTTGAAAAATAATAAATACCCAAAACGTTTTGTTTCATTATAATAATCAGCTTAAAAACAATCCTACCAAATGAAACGTTGCCATACAAAAATTTGTAAATCGTTTGTTGTCAAAGTGAAAAATAGGTGAAATGTTGGTTGGCAAGTGATAATCAGCGTAACAATTTTCTGCGAAAAGGCAGGATCCCATCGAAATGACAGTTGTAGTATCAATTATTTTCCGAGGATGTCTACGAATGAAGCACACATATAACATAACATAACATAAACTCACGCCTGTATCCCAGAGGGGTAGGCAGAGACCAGGGATACGTAGATAAAAGATTATTTGTTGAAATTATGTTTCAGTTGTATCACAGATGATCTGTGAGTTGTTCTTTAGTTATACAAAGTCTTGGAATCTATGTATTTATCGTTATGTACCTTTTCGTGAATAACACCCGAGATGTTCATCAAATTCCTTTTTTTTTAATGTAGCCCATTTCAAAGCCTTTGCAAAGACCATCACTCTAGCCTTCGACTCCGGTCTATTTTGAGTCACTTCCTGCCACTCCACAAAAAAGTAGTTCTCGCTCGTAGGTTGGTCACGTTAGATGCTCCAGGACTACCCCGACTACCTTCGTCGCTGGAGTGGCTGCTGGTGACGCCAGAGCGTGTCGGTCATAAGGGAATTTTAAACCATTGACCCACCACGCCGCGGTCCAATGCGTGATGACGGGTTTTTCATCAGAGCCTTGTTCGTGCAGGTGAGGTTATCTCGGGTTTTTGAGTTTATAACATACCTAAAGTTACGCCTGCATCCCAGAGCGGCAGGGACTGCCACTTGCCACGATCCTGACAGATCACTTTCGCTTCCTAAACATTAATTATTCGTTGTATGCAGTTTATAACAGTAGCCAATGCAGCCCATAATCAAACTTACATCAGTAACAAAAACGGAAAAGTACGCAGAAAGCTAAAAGATCTGAAACTATCTCAAAGCTTAGCGTACAGACATTGCAGGTCACATATAAAGAAATTTATTGCTAGTGCATTAATAAGAACCACAGATAAGAACAGTCGACAGCAGATCGGTCTTTAAATTTTTCTTTTGAAATTCGCTTGTATGTATCTCTTAAAAAAAAGAAATTATTACTCAGTAAAAATTTATTTGGCTCTAAAAAGCAAACATTTTATTTCTCATGATTCACGACATTATCTGCAGTCACGATAATCATGACACACGATTCTTCACATAGTATTTAAACGGTGCATGCCCGCTATGCAAGAAAATTTCATAGAACATTGAATTGTCCGGCACCGACTAATATAAGTGACTATTATCGTTAAAAGCTGCGTACTGCGTTGATCATGAATCAAATAGAATTTACTGTGAACGGAAATAAAATGCATTGGTGATTAATAAAAATAATTTTTAGTAACAAATTAAGATTTTACCTACAGCTTGGTTTACCTGTTCTATTACTTATTATATTTTTCATCCTATTTATAAAGTCATATTTTGTGTTCTCTTCATTTTGTGTTCAATAAATATTTTTTTCCTTTTCATCTGACTCCTACATTAGCAAGGTTTATTCAAGTTTCTACGACATTCCTTCTTCCTCATTATTTTACCCACTGAAAGCGTTGAAGCGCAAAAAGTTCGTTATCAAAATATACGTCATTATTCAAACTCATAACGTATTTATTAACCAATTGCCAAAAATATGGACTGAGTTCAAAATATGTTATTAGTTTCTTGCTTCAACCTATGTCAGTCAAATATCAAAGAAAGATGGGCTGATTCTACGCTTGGATTCTCGCTTGCTCAGTTCTAAAGTGGAGTAAAATCCCAGAATAGACACTACTGTGCGTTCAAAAATGGAAAATTCATATTTTCTATGTAATGTAAAAAAGAATAGATATTCCTTATTGTGCACCAGGAATTGTGTTTTAAGACTAATCCTGGACATGAAAAGCCAAAATCTCACTTTGGCACTGAATAGCTGCTTCAGTGCCAAAGTGGGTTTTTTTTTCCTTTCATATCGAGGATTAGTCTTAAAACTCTCGAATATAGTATTTCAGGCAGCTTGGATCGTGACATTACTCTATATACGTTCTTGCGAAGCAAATTGAAACTACCTGGAACCAAGGCCATGTGTCGAGAAGGAGGCTGTGGCGCTTGTATAGTGCTCGTCTCAGCCAAGAGGTACCCTAGTGGCAATGTGGAGACATTTTCTGTCAATTCTGTAAGTATATCGACATAATTATTATTATGAGTACAACAACACTGTGTTACAATCGAACAAATTAAGTAAGTTTCATTGATTCTACACAAGTGTTTTGAAACGTTAAAGGGTAAGAGGGTAAAATAAAGGCGAACGTGAATTTTTTAGTTGTTTTAATACTTTTTATGTTCTTGTCAGGCCACCGTTTTTATATGTTTTTGTACAATTTTAAAATTGTTTATATTGAATTAAATTGTAAAATTTTTATTGCACTAAAATTATCTTATATACAAAGGTGAGCTTAATACTAGAAACTATTTTATATTAATTGTTTTACATGATAACCATTTTATTCTAATGGTTTTTCTTCTTTTACAGTGTTTAGTTCTCGTATATTCGTGTCATAATTGGAGTATCGTCACTATCGAAGGGGTTGGTGATAGAAAAAAGGGATATAGCGAGGTCCAGAAGAGGATAGCCCAGTTGAATGGAACACAATGTGGTTTTTGTACTCCTGGTTGGGTGATGCATATGCACAGGTAGATAACTTACTTCCAACTACTTTACTGTCAACTAAATCATACTCCATAAGAACTTATAATATTGCAGTCTTCTGGACAAAAAACTGACCATGGCCGAGTTAGAAACGTCGTTTGCATGCAATACATGTAGATGTACTGGCTATCGTCCTATACTAGATACTATGAAGACTTTTGCAACAGATGCTTGCCCAAATTTGATGCAACAAGTCAAAGATATTGAGGACTCTTCATTAACATTTCTGCAGAAAATAGCAATTTTGCTTACTTGAAAAGATTTGCAGAGCACATTGAAAAAGTGGCTCATATCCCTATTAGGAAGGTAAGTACCTACTTAATATTAAAAATATTTATTATTGGTATTCCAACAGTTTTACTTTTTCAGGTCGGTTCTTTGGCTGGTAATTTAATCCTGAAACAAAGATTACCGGCTTACCAATCAGATATATTTCTATTATTCCAATGTGTAGGAGCAATGGTAACAATTCGTAAGTAAAAATATAATTTATTAGCAGAAGTTTTCACTATGAGTAGTTTGTATTACATTCTTATATTGTGGATAGTTTGAGGGTAACTTGAATGAGGAGGAAATTTCACAAAACTTTGAACCAGTTCAATGCATTAGTACTAGGTTTTGGAATAATATGCAAAGTGTAATTATACTATCCTTAATTAATAAAGTTTATAATAATAATCGTTTATAATAATAGTTTATGACATATGGTGCCGAAACGTAGACACTCACGGTGGGGCTGGTCCAGAAATTTAAAGTCGCTCAGCGTACTATGGAAAGGGCTATGCTCGGGGTTTCTCTGAAAGATCGAATTTGAAACGAGGTGATCCGACAGAGAACCAAAGACACCGACATAGCCCACCGAATTAGCATGCTGAAGTGGCAGTGGGCCGGCCATATTATCCGAAGAACTAATAACCGATGGGGTAGACGAGTTCTCGAGTGGAGACCGCGGATCGGTAAACGTAGTGTAGGACGTCCTCAGACTCGGTGGAGCGATGATCTTCGCAAGGCGGCTGGCAAGAGCTGGATGAGAGTAGCCGAGGACCGTGCTCAGTGGCGTGCTATAGGAGAGGCCTATGTTCAGCAGTGGACAAGCATAGGCTGATGATAATGATGATGATGTAATAACAATAATAATAGCAAGAAAGTAGGATTAATGCAGTAGAAATGAGGTCCTTGAGAAGTATGTCTGGTGTTACTTTGAATGACAGGAGACGCAATAGTGTGATTAGAGAACGTTGTGGACTGAAAGAGGACGTAGTGACTAGAATTGAGAAAGGAATGCTGCGTTGGTTTGGACATGTGGAGAGAATGAAGGAAGAAAGATTAACAAATATTTAGAGCGAATGTGGGTGAAAGAGCCGGTACGGGACGACCAAGATGGACACACTTCGATCAAATAGGGGATGTATTAGCAAATAGCAAGATAAAAAGTACCCAAAACCGGCGTGCGTGCATGCAACGACTAAGAATGTTGAGGAAGCGAAAGTGATCTGTCAGGATCGTAGCAAGTGGCAGTCCCTGGCCTCTGCCTACCTACCCCTCTGGGATACAGGCGTGAGTTTATGTTATGTTATAATAATAATAATAAAATCTGTTAATTAAGGAAAGACTAAGTTTGAAGTTTTTGATCCTGAAACAAAGATTACTGGCTAACCAATCAGATCATCATCATCATCATTCAGCCACATGAAGTCCACTGCTGGACATAGGCCTCCTCCATGGATTTCCAAAAAGACCGGTTGGAAGCGGCCTGCATCCCGCGTCTTCCTGCCACTTGAATGATATATTTCAGTTATATTTAATGAATGATATATTTCACCAATCAGATATATTTCTATTATTATACCACTTGATTGATATATTTCACCAATCAGATATATTTCTATTATTCCAATAAGTAGGAGCAATGGTTACTATTATTAAATAACAATTTAATTAATTAGCAGAAGTTTTTACTATGAGTAGTTTTACCACATTCTTAGACTGTAAGACTTGAGAGTAGGTATTGAAATGGATACTTAGTTTTACTTGTCACGTTCAAAAGGTCACAGTTTCTGTGTAATTTTGAATAAAGATTTTTCGTATTTTTCTCACAGGTAGTATTTATTCTCAAATACAGGTAGTATTTGAAAACGTACAAGTAAAAAATACTCATGTTATTTTTAAATAATCACAATTAAATTTTAGGGGACATTGAAGAAGAAGATTCTATCATTTTTTTGGCAGATTTCCTAAAGTATGAAATGGAAGGCAAATTAATGGTCAACATAATATTACCTCCACTGCGTTTCGAAAATTGTATATTCCAAAGTTACAAGGTAATTGATTTTCGTTAATCTCTTTAATAATATTAGAACGTTTTACTTTTCAAGGAAACAACTTTCGAATGATTTTTAATAAAAATACAGTAAAATCCAACTTATATCTATTTGTTACTTTTCCACTGAGTCAATTTACTTGTATTAAGTTGTATCTAAGCAAATCTATGTCTGCTTTCAGATTATGCCTAGGAACCAAAACGCTTTAGCAATAATAAATGCAGCATTTTTATTCAAAATCAATACACAAACTAATGAAATTGAAAAAGCCAGTATAGTATATGGCAATATATCGTCCACGTTCTATCATGCCGCTGATACTGAGGGTTACTTACTAGGCAAAAATGTTTGTGACAATTCAACGCTGCAAAAGGCTATAAATATTTTGGATTCCGAGTTAATGCCTGAAAATTTACCACCTAAGCCACAACCACAATACCGTAAAAAGTTAGCAATCGGATTGTTTTACAAGGTATGTAACTCACATTAGCTGATCCACATTGATTTGCTTTAATTAAAATAGCAAAAGTACGGCGTCTAGAACATAATATCCAAGGAACTGTACGAAAAACGGCTAATAGTAACTTTAAAAAGAAATCCGGTCAAGTGCGAGCTGGACTCTCGCACAGAGGATTTCTTATTTGTTATATTTCGCCAAAGTGGCTGTACAAATCGCCTATTTTATTTCTTACTTTTTGTTATACCACAACCGTACCACAATACTACAAGAATACCACACGCTAACGAAAACATATTGAGAAAACCCGCGGTTTGGTTGGCTCCGCACGTATTGACTTGTCTTTCCTGTGGACTAGGCCGACTAAGCTGTCAGGATGGTATAGGTGCTGGGCAAGCCACTACTACTCCATCTACTATAAAAACATGTCCCAGGCACTGCAGCGTCCGAGAGCTTATTACGTAGATACAAAGACCAAAGTTTTTTTTTTATTGTTACACCACGCACCGTAGGAAATTTACTAAAAGCACACTAAGTTTGACAGTTTAAGTAATAACGATAGAACAAAAAAAAAACAACTAAAAAAAAACAGGTTTCACATTTTCCCTTCTTTTCTTAAATGATTGTTTAGTCAATACAAGTATTCTTCCTCAAACATATTCTATGAAACGCCTTAAATAAAGACCTTAAAGCCCTTTATACGTCAGACCGACAAGCAAACGTACTCCCTATTGATCCCATTTGACATCACTTGGGGACCCATCACAAACCCTAAAAGTTACAAAAAAAAATTGCTAATAGGTAATCTAGCCTCTAAATAGGTTTTTCAAAATAGCTAATCAGTTATTATTTTTTATTTCAAACTTGATTTCACAGTTTATCGTCGAAATTTGCCCAACTGAAGATTTAAATGATCGATATAAGTCAGGCGGAAACATCTTTCAAAGACCTCTTTCACATGGGACGCAAGATTTCTTAACTGACCCTTCATTATACCCCTTGAATGAACCCGTGACCAAACTAGAAGGTCTTATACAAAGTTCTGGAGAGGCAAGATATGTAAATGATTTACCACCTTTGGCAGGTGAAGTTTATGGTGCATTTGTTTTATCAACTGTTCATAGTGGTAATATCGACAAAATAGATGCCACGAAAGTTTTGGTGAGTTGTACATTACAACAGGTTAAAATTGAATGATAAGGACTACGAAAAGGAAATTTTACCTCTATTTTGGATAAAGTTACAATACTATTAACACGTAATGCATGATTACATCTTACCTTAAAACTAGCCATGTATTGCAGAAAATTCCCGGAGTTCGTGCTTTCTACACTGCTAAAGATATTCCAGGCAAAAACAGTTTTATAGTACCTGGAATTAATCCGATAACAACCGCAGATATAGAAATAATAGCCGCCAGTAAAATAAAATTCTACGGACAACCAATAGCTATTATTGTAGCAGATACTGAAACATTAGCCGTCAAAGGAGCTGCTGAAGTCAATGTCACCTATGCAAACATAAGTCAAGAAGATCCAATTTTGTCTATAAATCAAGCAAAGACGGACAGTAAAAGAATCATACCTGGTGGCCCATCAATACAGCCGACGAGCAAAGGCTGTGATGTGAAAAAAGTCTTGAAAGGCGTCTACGAAATTGATGCTCAGTATTTCTACTACATGGAACCGGTGACTTCTGTCGTGATTCCTGTGGACAACGGGATAGAAGTATATGATTCAACTCAATTTATGAATATGACCCAAGCAGCAATAGCTCAATCTTTGAATATGAAAGAATCTGAGTAAGATTATAAATTAACTTATGCTTATATCCCGGAGGGGTAGGGATAGATAGGTATCTCTGCTGGGGTCGTCCATTTGTTTGTTCATTCTCATCACAAACCTCTCTCATTTCCTCAAAATTCATTAGTCGCTGCTCATTTAATGCACAATTGCACACTCAGTTCGATTTTGGGTATTTTTGATCTTGAACTGCTCTGGTATAATCCTTGTTTCGTCAACTTATTCGCGTCGGGAGTCATTTACAATCAGAGCGAGTTTTACTCAAATTCGCTTGATATATATTTAATTAATATCGTTCTTCCTGTTTTCATTCTTCCTTCCTTCATTCTTTCCGTATGTCTTAACTAATGCAACATCCTCATTTCTAGTTACTGCATCTTCTCTTAGAGTTCCTTAGTTATTCTCGACGTTCTCTCATTATTTTGTATCCTGTTACTTTAAATACCACCACACATACTTCACGAATTTATACTGAATAAATTCTCGTTTATTGATTCATCTATCAAACCAAACACTCGCTACCTTTCATAAGTGTTAGGACCATCACTGCATTATAGTAGCCAATTTAACACGTCTTTGGAGATATTTCGGCTACTCAGAAAGAGAAAGTTTCTGAGTAGTTAATGAGAGAACTTAAATATTATTATTCTTAAGGTTTTTTAAGATGGCTATATAGCGTTAAAATATTTTTTCATCATCATCATCATTCAGCCACAAGAAGTCCACTGCTGGACATAGGCCTCCTCCATGGATTTCCAAAAAGACCGGTTGGAAGCGGCCTGCATCCAGCGTCTTCCTGCCACTTGATTGCCATGAGGGTATTTGCCTTACTCGCCACGCTTGGCATGCGGGTTGGCGAGCGCAGTATATCGTATTTTCGCAGAAGGCGCTGCTGCCCACCTTCTGGTAATGTCCCTTAGCCGGTTTTTACGGCACCCGCGGGAAGAGATGGGGGGGTACTATTCTAAAGCCGGCACCCCACGGCACGTACTTAGGTACAGGTATTTCGCCAATTTTATAGTATTTCGGAAAATATTTTTTATCACATCTATTCAAAAAGAGCTAGTTTAGTCCTCGTAAACAGGGACCTCGTAAAAATAGCTCTTTAATCCCTAAGGATGAAAGTGATTTGAATTTGGAATGTGGATATTTCTAGTAAAAGTGTCAATCACCAAAGAGATCAATCACGAACATTGTATGTACAAGTAACTGGTTGTCTGATACCGAAACCACTCACGAGGCAAATAGAAAAAAAAACGTGAAAAAATAAAAGACGCGCGAAATGGATTCCTCCGCCTTTTTCGTCATTATATACATACTCAAATCAGAGAGTTTTAAAGCCACCTTCCCACAAAATCCCAAAGATGGCGCTGTCTATCGACTAAAAAAACTATGTGGGGCTTTACATAGACTAAATCAAACTTTAATCTGTGACAAACTTATGTGTCAATAAGTGTTCTGTGGCTGTTTCTTATTGTCACTGTTTGAATAAAAAGAAAAAATCAAATACAAAATACGACGACTTCCGTGCAACTGGACTCTGATGTAAAGGCGTTACGAAGTTTTTACCAACTTATCGAGAAATGGGTAGTGTTTGTGTGTGTTTCTCAAGTTCTGCTTTAAGCGCTGCTAGGGACCAAGAACCAAGTCTTTGCCCATAGTTGAAAGATGATATCAAATCAGAGTCCAAAGTATTCGTAGCCAGTCTTCATGCGCAGTAGATATGTCGGTGTCCAATCGTTTTCAACTGCAGTAGATATCGGAGTCTAGTCGTAGCCAAGTCTTCAAATGTAGTAGATATCGGTGTCCAAGAAGTCGATGCCAGGTACAGTCGAGAGCTACTTTTAAAAAACCAAAACGCAAAGAACAAACACGAAATATTCCAGAGAAATAGAGTAGAGAATGAATGAACTAATGACATGACACATTAGTTTTTTTTATGTGGCAAGATGTTTTTAGGCAAGCAACACAGCCCCATGTAGCCAAGAATAAGTCTATGGACAGCGCCATCTTTGGGATTTTGTGAAAAGGTGGGTCTGAAACCCTCTCATTGGGATTTTAAAAAGGTTTTTATAAAAAAAATGGGTGTCTTCAAGTACCTAGTGAGAATGAAAATATTCTATTAACTCCAGATAACCCACTATGCAGTTAGGTTCGGGGCTGCAAGTGATGTAAATTACTTCGGCCAGATGTCGCTGCCTGTACAAAGAAGTTTATAAAGAGGCCCGAAATTTCGCTGATGCCTGCACTTGCTCATTAGCTTAGTTAGGAGAGCGCTGGCACGGTTAGGCAGAGGTCGCGGGTTCAAGTCCCAGCATGGGTGGAATTTTTAGCCTCTAAATAGGTTTATAAAATTGTCCTCAGCTCGGGTTAGTGCAAGAAAAAGAATATAATCATGTAGGTACAGCGATATCATTCCGATGTAAAACCTAACTGCAAAGTGGGTTACTCGGGGCTGCAAGTGATGTAAATTACTTCGGCCGTATGTCGCTTCCTGTACGTATTACAGAGAAGTTTGTAAAGAGGCTCGAAATTTCGCTGATGCCTGCACTTGCCCATTAGCACAGTTGGGAGAGCGCTGGCACGGTTAGCCAGAGGTCGCGGGTTCAAGTCCCGGCATGGGTGGAATTTTTAGCGTCTAAATAGGTTTTTAAAAATTGTCCTCAGCATGGGTTAGTGCAACAAAGAGAATAAAATCTCTATCTACAATCAGTCCTGAGACTATAAGCAGATTTTTTGTGTGATTTTAACATGTGAAAGAGCTTTTCCAGCGACAACTTCTTCCTTATTTATAAAAAATATGCATACGTACTTAAAACAGTGAACTTAGATCACGTTGTCTCAAAGGGGATTAGAAAATCAGCTAGCTTTCCTTTTTACGACACTTCCTGGAAATTTAGAAAATTAGATTTACGACGTTGATGAAGCGAAAGAGGTCTGTCTGGATTGTGGCAAGTGGCAAATCCTGGTCTCTGCCTACCCCTCCGGGATACAAGCGTGAGTTCCTGAAAGAAGGCAAAAGAAAAGTCAAAAATCTACATTACACGTTTTATCTACGTGCGTGCACTCTACTCGGTTACGTTGCTGCAGATTTAACAAACTAATTTTCGTTTGGAATAAAAAAAAATCTTCACATTGAAAATAGTATATTTCATTACAAGTGCGGAAAGGCTGTCATTGCAAAGAGTTCCGACAAATGTCTACCCGAGCCGAGGCGCAGCCGAAGGCGAGGGTTGACAGTCGGAACAAGTTGCAATGACGGTTCCGCACGTGTACTGAACGACTATTTTTAATACAGTTGCGAAAAAATTAAAAACTATTTGCTTTTTTCTCTTCTCTCCACGCAATAAATTCGTCGTATGTAGATATGTAGTGACTTTTTGACTTTTCCGGTAAAATGTTCTTTGAAGCATTTTGTGCAATTATACTGAGTTCCGGTTCAAGAAAACTAGGGTCGAAATTACTCATTTTGTGCAACAAACAACTAAACTCGCAAAGAAAATTTCTGAAAAATGGCGCCAACCGTAGAATATAAGCAGAGTTTTTTTTTTCTTCACCCATTCTGGTAGGCAAAGGGAACTATGCCCATACAGCCAAGTCTTCAGTAGAAGTTTTTTATTGATATGAAATGAAAATGAAATTTAATGAGATGAATAAATTAAATTAAACCTAACCAAACTCATTCAATCAAATAATTAAATCTGATTAAAACAAATTAGTAGCTTCTTTTTAGAAATATACCTACGTATTTGCATGAATCATAAAAACTTCTATGATTTTTTTAGTAAAAACTTCATGGTTGGTTATTCTTTTTAATAGACATTATTTTGACAGTTGGGAAAGAGAAAAAATTCTTTTTAATACAGTTGCTCAAAAAGTGGCATATTACAGGGACGTATAGCGTTCGGGATGTGGGCTATTACATACTCGTGCTTTTTCTTTACCTTTTCCGAACTCGTGCGTTCTCTTTCCCAACTGTCAAAATAATGTCTATTAAAAAAAAAACCAACCACGAAGTTTTTGCTAAAAAAAATCATAGAAGTTTTTATGATTCATGCAAATATTTCTTTTAAGAAGCTACTAATTTGTTTCAATATCAGATTTAATGATTTTATTCAATGAGTTAGGTTAGGTTTCATTTTATTTCATATAAATAAAAAAATTCTACTGAAGCCTTGGCTGTATGGGCATAGTTCCATCTGCCTACCCAGAATGGGTGAAGAAAAAAAAGAAAAAAACTCTGCTTATACTCTTTTACGGTTGGCGGTGGCGCAGTTGTTCAGTACACGTGCGGAACTTTCATTGCAACTTGTTCCGACTGTCAACCCTCACCTTCGGCTGCGCCTCGGCTCGGGTACACATTAATTTGTCGGAACTCTTTGCAATGACAGACTTTCCGCACTCGTAATGAAATATACTATTACCTACCTGGCGCGACGTGATAAGTAGAAATGTGAGTTTGAAATATAGATTACTTTTGCTCTTTGCAGCATTTATGTGAAAGTACGGCGTGTAGGCGGTGCTTTTGGAGGCAAGATCAGTGCCAGTTGCAGGGTTTCTACAGCTTGCGCTCTTGTGGCCACCAAATTAAATGTCCCGTGCAGGTTTCTGCTGCCCATGCAAACTAATATGACTATTGTTGGAAAAAGGGTTCCCTGTCAAACGGAATATGAGGTATATTTATACATAATATCTGATACAAGAGAATATTGTCATTAATACGAACATTCTATGAAGAATTTTGGAAAATGAGAATTGTAATTGACACTTATTTAAGGCTTCAATACAAATTCAAAATTAAATAAAATATAAAAAGTATGAGAACAGTTTATAGTAAAACCTTACTTAGTTATAAAAAACTATTTAACATAAAATATTTTTTTAAGTAATATCTACTGTTACAGGTAGGCGTTGATGACGACGGCAAAATCCAATACTTGAATGCCAGTGTCATACATAATCAAGGAAGCGTTAACAATGAGATAACACTTGGTTTTGTTATCCGAGGTTTTCCTAATTGTTATCAAAAAGACACATGGTCAGTCAGTTCTAGTTTGGTATTAACTGACTTGCCCAGTAATACCTTTATGAGAGCTCCAGGTAAGTAAGACTAAAATTTACAAAAATATATCTTTACTATGTGCCAAAAAGATCTGTCAGATCCTTTATGTCTCAATGTTAGACAAAACAATAAGTATAACAAGACACCAATGGCATAGTAATTTCGAGAGGAAGTGATCGAAGTCGGCAGGCAGAAGACTAGCCAGTTGGTCCGTGGATAAAGCCCGAGTAGCTAACAAACAGTAGGTGTGTATGGCAGAAGACCGCCAAATGTGGCATATAATATGAACTATCCAGCAGTGGAAGGCTACGGGTTCATGATGATCAAGCGAAAAAAACGCATTTCTTCTATGGGACACCCTATTTTTATTTATTTTTTATTAATGTTTTGTAGTCAACACTCTATAATAAAACATCATCATCATCGCCATTTGACGCCCATTCTAGAACATAGGCCTTCTTCATGGTTTTGCAAGCTTTCCGGTCTTGTGCCGTCAATAACAACACATATGAGAAAATTTTAACAGGTTCTATTTTTATTTTATTTTAGTCCGTAACAAGAAGATAAAGGCCTTTAAAGGTCTCTTCCTTATACGAAACCTTAATACCATGTTGCAGGTACCTGTGAAGCAATATCAACAATAGAACATATCATGGAGCATATTGCCTTTGAAGTAAATAAAGATTCCATAGAAGTGAGACTAAGCAATATGAGAACGGAAGACAACGATTTACCAGAAATGATAGAGACTCTAAAAAGGGACTCTAGTTACAATCAGAGATGTGAAGAAATAAAAAAATTCAATGAATCCAATAGATGGATGAAGAAAGCAATTCAAATTAGTGTAATGTCATTTCCCATAGGTCACGACTATAATTTCCATGCTGTAGTATCTATTTATAGAGAAGACGGTACTGTAAATATAAGTACAGGTGGCATAGAAATAGGCCAAGGTCTCAACACTAAAGCTGCTCAAGTATGCGCGCACACTCTTGGCATACCATTAGATTTTGTAACTGTTCTTCCTAGTGACACTTTTTTGACAGCAGGTGACGCAAATACAGCTTCAAGCGTTACCAGTGAAACAGTGTGCTACTCAGTACAAAAAGCATGTGAAATACTGAACCAAAGACTTCAACCGGTCAAGGACAAAATGGTGAACCCAACTTGGGTAGATCTGATCCAGAATGCGAGAAAATATGAAATAGACCTAACAGTCATTTTTATGAACAAAAAGAAGGAACCTATTTGGGATGATTATAATGCGTTTGCTGTCGCTATCTTGGAAGTGCAGTTGGATACTTTGACTGGTCGATATGAAATATTGAGAGTGGATATTTTGGAAGATGTTGGACTAAGTACCAATCCTAACATAGATATTGGCCAGGTAAGATATATAAAAATATATTATTAGTCTAGAAACAAAAGTTTAGATACCTAATTTAAAGTAGTTTCATTTGCACTATTGATGGTGTTATGTATTTAAATATAAGTACCTATCATTTACATAATTCATGATGCAATCGATATAATGGTAGCATAATTTGCACCATTGACGGCGCTAGTTAATGATGCATATCAAAACTGGGGGAATTCATCTTTTCGGGCGACGTGCGCACATACATAATATCTATACTTAGAACACTTTTAAGGAATCTCTAGTCTAATAAAGTAATACCCGTAGTGCTGATTGCACTACGTACAACAGTCTGTCTTTTGATCTCCCTGGATCCAATAGCATTTTACATCCTTAGTCCGATTTTAATTTATATTCCAGATTGAAGGAGCATACATTCAAGGCCTTGGTTACTTCACTAGCGAAAAACTAGTTTTTGACAAGAAAACCGGTAAGCTACTAACGAACCGATCATTGAATTACCATGTTCCACTGGCTCTGGATATACCTGTTGACTTCAGAGTGAGCTTGAGGCGAAACAGTAAAAATCCTAAAGGCGCGCTCGGGACAAAAGGTGAGATCTTATAATAATGTATGAAAAAAAAAACGTAATTTCACTTTAAAAAAAAAGTGAAATTACCACTATTTTCATTGAAGATACAGCGTTGAATAGGTTAGCTTAGATTATTGATTCCCGATATAATATTATTTAAAGAAAGATAGTGTATTTAATTTAGCTTTTCTATGTATTTATCAAGGTCATGAATAGAGCTTACTTCTATACAAAATGATTGATTTCCTTACTTTAATACAAATAGTTTAAATAAGAAAAGCAATTAAGTTTATCAAGTTGTTATGCTCGTTCTAGGTCATTTATTCAAGAAATATATATAGCTAGATAGATAGAATATTCTTTATCGTACGCCAGGAATTATATATAATATCAACCCTTATTAATTATATAAAATATCAACCCTTATCGCGCTACTGCGAACAGGGTGTGACGAGAAGATGAGAAAACAAGACAAGTACAGTATTTATTTATTCAGTTTGGAGAAGTATTTACAAACATTCAATTCAATTCAATAATTTATTGCTGACCAAGTGTAAATATGTAATAATTGGGGTTAAAGTATGAAACAGTATTCAAAAATCAATCACTTTAACCCCTATTATATGTAAATTCCGTGTGGCGCCGGATTAAGAATAGCGTCACTCCATTTCCTTCCGTGGATGTCGTAGAAGGCGACTAAAGAAATCAATTACCAGGAGACGGGCAGCAGCGTCTTCCTGAGATTCCAACCGCATACTGCCATCGTCAACCCGCCTGCCTGTCAAGCGTGGCGATTATGGCAAAACCCCTCATGGTTATGAAAACCACGAAGGAGGCCTATGTCCTGCAGTGGGCGTCAAGTAGCTGATGATGAAGTGTAAATAGGTGGTAGGAATACATTTTATGGTAACTTTGGACTTAGTTACACTTTACGGGTGTGGCGACCACATGTCAACTCGACGCGCACATGACAGATAAGATACGATAAGAATATTCTTTGTACCAAGAAAAACCCAAACATAAAATATTATAAAGTCTGACAAACATCAGTGGTACCGGCGCCCGATCACCCGCTCTCCCCTATACGGGTATTGCAAAATGGGTAAGTCTTATATCTAACGAGTGATTGAGGTATATTAGACGAAAATACTTTTCTAAGTTTCCCGAATGCTGCCCAGCTGAGTCGGATGCGACGATTGACCTCTTTCACGAAGTTGGACCGGCCAAGTTGGACTGTTTGTCCTAAGTAGACGTATTTGTCTACAACTTGGAGAGTCGAGTTCCCTAATGTTATTGGGGGACCTTCGTTTTGTCCATGTCCATTTTAAGGCCCACACGTTGGGAAACTTGACTGAGGTCTTCGAGCATTATGCCGAGGTATTCCATCGTTTCATCGAAAATCGAAGGTGAGTGATGTACTCGCCATTGATATTGATGCGGCGTTCGTGCCATTCCAGAAGCTTAAAGGCATCTTCCAGTCCGTTCGTGAACAGTTGTGGAGAGATAACGTCTCCCTGTGCACCCCCCTTTTCAATGGAATTGCCTCCGAATTCTGCTCCTGTACTCGAACCGACATGGTGGCGTTGTTGTACAAGCACTTCAGCACCTCGATATACTGATAGTCAATACGGCAACACTGGAGACACTCGAGCACTGCCCATGTCTCGATCCAATCGAAGGCTTTCTCATAGTCCACAAACGCTAAGCAGAATGGCAAATTATACTCCTCAGTCTTTTGTATAATTTAATTTAATTTGGTCTATGGTACTATAGCCCTTTCGGAAACCGGCTTGTTCGGGAGGCTGGAAGTCATCAAACCTGTGTTCGAGACAATTCGTGAGGACCCTTGAAAACAGCTTATGAACATGGTTCAGAATCGAGATGGGTCCGTAGTTCTCCAACAGAGTGTTATCCCCTTTCTTGAAGAACAGCGTCACCACGCCTCTGTTTCATGCTTCTGGCGTTTTTCAAAAAAGAGCAAGTCATTGTCAATTGAGCTTAACTTAATTAAAATTAGAGAAGATTGAAGTGGTTCTTTGAGTGCTTTTGTTTAAGTGTTTTTATTATGAAGTATTTTAATCAAGACTGAATCCAATATCTGTGTTTTAATTATAATCAATAATTTAATCATAAAACTTAACCTAAATCAGCCAGTGTTTTGTAAAATTAAAATTTTGGTGCATTGTTTTCAATTTCGGTGTGTTAAAAGTATAATTTCGGTGGTAGATATCAATTTCGGTGGGCATGAAATTTCGGTGGACGCTATAAATCTGAAACTATTAAAGATTATTCAGGGCCGCTAACATATTACTTTTATAAATACGTTCTAAAATAATGTAAAAACATAAATATTACTGAAAAACCATAAATAAAAAATGCCACCGAAATTAGGCAAACAGGGGCCTTGTTGATTTTAACCCAAGTGCTTGTATCGGTACTCGGTTGGTAACTCACTCGGGAGCACAGAGAAACCGTCTCAAGACTGTCACAAAACTCGTGTGTACCAACCAAGATCCAAAATAATACAAAAAAAGACTACTCTATGGTTTTCTACTGCTCAGTTGGCAACCTTGCGTATCTATGGTCTGTGATTTTCGGCCGTCATTGTACAAAAATTGAGAAATATTATTAAGGACGATACTGCGACTTCCAATAGTGAATCAGAAGAGGAAACCCCTAATGAAGATGTTGAATTTTGGCTCAACCACAAAGAGCTAGTAGTTGGCCAAAAGCGACAATGTGCTAATGCAGATGAGGTATCAATTTATTTCAGTAATCCTGTCTGCGCCTTAAAATCCAATCCAATGGGAATAATAGTTACTAATACTTCTTAAGACTACGAAAAAACGGCCCGATACAAGTAGGTATCGATACCTTTTGGTCGATACCAAGTAGGTATCGATACCTCATGACCGATACGGTATCGAGTAAAAGTATCCCTAGTGATCGGCGATTGTATGGACATGCTTACAATCATGGCAGCCAATCAATCTCCTTTGATGTTTGTCCGAAAAACCGACACAGCGGCGATTACACGCCAGCGTCGCCCATCATGGGCCATTGCAGACGATTATGCCCTCTACACGTTCATAATCGCCTGTATTTGTCCATCATGGGCCATCGTTTAGAGCCGCCTTAAGATATTATTTATAATTGATTTAGCATCTAAAGAGTTTTCGCACTTCATTAAAATCGATATGTCGTCGGCAAATAATATTGGCATCACGTTCTCTATGTCAAGTATTTTTGGCAGATCATTTATGTGTAGCAAAAATAATATACAGAAGATTGTTTCAGTTATGTACTTTACTTAAGTTTTGTAGGCAATAAAGACAATTTCACTTTCACTTTCTTTTTAATTAAGAACACGATTAAGTTGAAATATTGATTTAAGGTGTTGGTGAATGTGGAATCTGCATAGCCCACGGCATTTCACATGCGTTACGTCAATGCATTATGGAGTCCAGAAAGGAATCAGGGCACGACCCTAATGTTTGGATCGATATAGGTTTGGTGTATTCTTAAGTTTTTTATAAAATATCATGGCATTTCAAGTCTCTTTCAACAGTATCTTCTCGTATTTCAGATACCCCTTACGATACTGAATCTATTTTAAAGGCACTGGATGTGAACATCGGTGAATTAATATTAAAATAACGCTTTAAATAAGTTAAATAGCTTTAGTAAATACTGTTGGTATACAATACAGTTAACCATATCATAAGCGCGTTTATGTCAGATTGCTCTTATCAAGTTGACGTTTTATTGAGAACAAGATATTAAAATGATGACTTAAGAGCAATATCAGAGGTAATAGCACTATCACACTAGCAATTTGCGAGCGAGGCGAGGCGTACTTGCCACGGCGTCGCCGCGGTGACGCTGCACCGTCGCATTACCACTCTCAACGCCATTTTGTACAATCGTGTTCTACAGTTCATTGCACCTCACTTCAGTCATATGAAAGATACGAGTGTAAGCGGACGTAGCATCGTTTAGAGGTTCAAACGCCGTTAATACAATGAATACAGAGTTATTTATAACTAAAATTCAAAATCGTCCCCTTATATGATATACATAGTCGCTCTCTCTCAGTCGATTACTTGATAACAGATACTTCCAGATTCGCCGTTGACTTGTATCTGCATTCGCTTTCGTTTCCTGCGTTTTCCTAGTAACAAAGCCTAGTACTTCTCATCAGATCAATACATTTTGCTACTGAGTGTCCAGAACGTGGATCGCACGGCGTGAGTTGCGCCGTCGCGGCGTGCTCCCCGCGAAATCACTGCGCACTCAAGACATCGCCTCGCTTTCAAATCGCTCGCAAAGCGCCAGTGGAACAGGGCCGTTAGAACGCTTTATTGATACGGTTCAGTTCAGTTCAGTTTTTGTAACTAAAAACTGAGTTTACTTAATTTTAATTTAACTTTATTATTATTATAAAATTTTATTACACTTGTTCTGGAAATAAATAATTTATTATTGTTATACCCTGCTCTACTCTTCCACTTTCGCCTGCAATTGCTTTGACCCATGAGAGTAACTAAGGTCTAACGGTAAGCTTTGAGTTTAACACTTCGTAGATCAAATCTGCTCTCAACGAGTTCCTCTTGCAAGGGAGCATTAGTCGCTAGAAATACTGTCAAAAAAATTCACTTTAGACCCGTGGACCCGAATATTTATAACTTAACGTGGAAATGTTAATAACTACTACTATGGTTGTTGGAAGTCTTCCAATGTAGATTGGGATCTTACTTCATTCAGGAATAGTCTTAGAGAAATGCAAATTAAGCGCTACAGTCGCAGATAACGTTTCCGCCTAATCGATATTACAATGTGCGATACGACTTGATAGTTATTTCTAAAATCGTTGAAAATCGTTTTTTCAGCTTCAGTTTCAGTCACAACGAAGATCAACTTTGGTAGATGGTTATTACGATGCAACAAAGTTTCCATAGTTGAAAAGAGTTAAACGGTTGTGAAACGATTTTTATTTATATTATGTAGAAATACAGGTTCGCTACTACAGGGCTAACATCGTGAAAGAATAAATTAAAGAATTTTGTCTGCCCATTCACGCCATCTGGGTGTGGGTTATAACTCCTCAGGTTATAATAATTACTGTAACTCCTGGCCAGGGCTGAAGCTAGACTTAAATGTCTAAAATATAGCCAGGAGTAGCACTTTTTTCGTGCTTTTGGCTTCAGAAACAACTGCATGGGGTCTGGGGTTTTAAGCTAAAAGCCTTTATTAAAAATGTAGGGCGTAATCTGAGGAACCGTGGCTTGGACTACCGTTCTGGGGTGAATTTGTGCAGAGGATCTCCCGTGCTGTGCAGTGGGGTAGTACTGCCAGCGTTATGGGAACCTTTGGGTCGGATATGCCCCGGAGCGGTTTGATTGATTGATTTTTTACTGTTTGTATTGTGCTGGTGTCCCGGCGAACTTCGTACCGCCTCAGAATCAATTTATACGATTCTCGCACAACCCCATCTATTTTTAAAACACAGTGTTCACTCGCACAACGCCATCTATTTTAAACGTTATCTCACGGGAACGCATTACCGGGATATCAAGTACGCTATGTCTCAATTCAGGTCTTTGCGTATCTGTACGACAAGTTTCATGTAAATCCCTTCAGCTATTATTGCGTGATTGAGTAACAAACATCCAAACATCCGAACCTCCAAACATCCAAACATCTTCACAAACTTTCACATTTATAGTAAGATTTCTATTGGTTTCGGTGTTTCGGATGTACAATTATTATTCATAATTTTAATATCAACTTTTGTAGCTGTAATATTTGACTACTCGTAAAATGTGACATTATTTTGATCAAGAATTTGTTATATATTTGAATGAGATTAAATAACCCAGTTCGTGACGTCATTGTAATCGCTTGATTTTGGGTATGTGCAGCTTATGTCAGTATGTGACATTTTATTTTATTTTCTTTAATGCGTTAAAAAGCGCTTAAATGCTAGCCTGATTATTCGCTCTTTCGATCCTAATGTAGTGTAATATCTACTAACACAAAAATAGGGTTTCTTTCATTCAAAGTCAAAAAAATTACTCACTCCTCTTAAGACCCTGGGTACACCTGTGTGCACCTGCATTTATGAGTTTTTTGTGACGCCTAGTGGCATCTATTGTGGAGTAGCAGTACAAAAACGGTGTCATCTAATATCTGTCCGGTTAGATATTACCACTAGGTGGCGGTAAACAAAATTTTTACTTAATGAACGTCAAAGCTGTTAGTTTCACAATTAATTGATTATGCGGAGAAAAAGCATTCAGTTTGGGATCCACGGGAGTCTAACTTATACTTCGATGGTGTCTTTATTTTACTATGATTAGACGCTTTAGTAATTACCATTTTATATAGAAAAAAACCAAAAAATGAAACGTTCAAATATACGACTTCACCTTAATTCTGAACTAAATTTTAATTTAATTTGGTTAAAACCTAAATTTAATTTTTTTAAATTTATTATTGTTAGTAAATCTGTTACAATAACACGTATCGATATAACACTACCGCCCTATAAAGGCAAGATCGACGGATTCAACAGTCTTACCTTCTTAAGGCTTTATATTTTATATAGAATATAATAAACAATTGTAATTATTTATTGCACTAATTACATTGTAAATATACAAGGGCTTGCTCAAGGCAAGAAGCATTATCTTCCAGCAAACCTTTGATATTGAAGAGAGAGGCGACGGGTAGTGCAAGAAAAAGATAAAATACAATAATAAAGTTACGTAAACATAGGGAAATACATTAACTTCGACTTAGGGGTGAGGGGGGGGGGGGAATATACAAAAGATTCCGTCTAGATAGACGGACATACAGCGTAGATCAATAAAAAGGCCCTATTAGCACCCTTCAGGTACAGTGCCGTAAGAAATGGCCCTCTGGTCTGGAATATTTTAAATCAGAGTCGCAATAAAATAAAATGTTGCCAGGTGTAAAAGCCACTCGCGATCGCAATTTGGAATTCAATCAGCTCCCACGTCTGCAGGCGGAGACGGAATACAGGCTGCAAAAACTCTATAAGGTTTTTGCAGAATCATACTGAGCAGCAGAATCAGAATCATCATTCTTGTCCAAAATATGTCATATCACAGGAGATTCTCGACCTTTTCTTTCCGGTGAATTTGGCCCACTTAACTGGTACAGTACTTACAATAATTAGTACCTGGATGACTGGGCTTTGCTCGTTTTTTTTTTTGGTAATCGTGTTTTTTTGAAATTATATTTAGATGCGATGAAAAAAAAAGGGGTAAAAAATAATCGGACGCTCAACTCGAACTGGGGCTTCTGCCTTCAGGACCGCCCGATTTCCCACCTGAGCTATTAGAACCTTCAACCACGATGGTGGCGAAATTTACCTTCGTATTGTAATAGCAGTTTTTCATTGCCTAAAAACACGGATAAAACGAGGTTTTTTAAAAATGAAACCTAGCGAGATCGATTTATCGCCCCCGAAACCCTCTGCATACTAAATTTCATGAAAATCATTGGAGCCGTTTCCGAGATTACAATTTTATATATATATGTGTGTGTGTATTTTCTCCATGCTGCTGTCACAAGATAGCTCTTTAGCAACCTGGTACGTCACGTCATCTACCTGTTCGTTAATTTGTTCAAAATAATCTTTATCTATCACTCTTTCTTGACGTAGCATGTGGCCGATAGGCTAAATATAGAAGAGGATAAATGATAATTTACCCTCTTCTATATTCGACTGGTAAAGGGCTATTGAGATTGAACGTTCTTGAGAGCCAGCTATATGAAAATAAAGTCATATGCAATACAGTTAGTATAGTTCGGGTAGTCGGTTTACCTTTTTATCATCATCATAATCATCATCAGCCATTTGACGCCCACTGCAGGACATAGGCTTCCTCCATGGTTTTCTAACCATGAAGGGGTTTGCCATAATCGCCACGCTTGGCGGGCAGGTTGGCGATCGCAGTATGCATTTGAAATCTCAGGAAGACGCTGCTGCCCGTCTCCTGGTATTTTATTTCCTTAGTCGCTTTCTACGACATCCACGGAAGGAAATGGAGTGACGCTATTAAAATTTTTACATGGAGTAGAGTGTGAAATGGAGTGACGCATACCTTTTATATATGGTATTGTTACGTTCTAGGGGTGGGTTCGTGATCGAAAAAGCACTTTATACACCGATGAATAAGAGTAGGATTTATTTCCGCACTATTTCTTAACTTCACAACACTTTTCTCTAAGCAAACACTTTTAATCACACTGCACTGATCCGATAATACTCGTAGTAGGTACTTCTTCTTTCGCTTATACTTCGTTTCGCTTCCGCTTCCTAAATAAAACTGACTCGCGTGGCACTTTTTTTTTTTTTTTAGCCCTAAAAAGGGCACACTCCGGAGGACACGGGGGAGGGAGGTGGTGAATGCTCATGCATAACAGCATGGGCCCGGCCGTGCTGCCAATGTGGGACTCACAGGAAGTGCGCCTACCCACTAAACACCACCTGGGGGCTGGTTTGGTCCTAAGGACCCCTAAACCGATATCGTGAGCGACCCACCTCGATGCCGAGAAGGGCGCGCAGCGGAGCTCCCTAGGGGAGCGTCCGCTTGCGTCGTCCCCGCTTATATACCGTTTGAGATGTTCTCAAAAACTCCATCAAGTCGTGGAAGGTTCTGCCGTATCGCTCGATCGTGATGTCTCTGTCACACCTTTCCGGAATGTTCGGACTATAGCTATCCCTCTCTAATACTGCTATCTCTTTCACTCCTATTGAAAATTTCGTCATATACTGAAATGTACTTCAAGGGCCCATAAGGGGTCCTGAAAATGCCTGAAAACGGGTTTTCAGGCTATAGCGTCATCGAATAGAGGGTGGCCTGAAACGGACTGAAAACATGTTTCAGGCGCCTGAAAACCATGGTAACTTGGGTGAAATTTTGATAAACCAGTATGTGACAGAGCACCCTCTGAAACGATATTTCAGCCTGCTGAAAACGCCTCCACGGCACGGAAAAACGCGTTCCAAGTTTTACGTCCTATCCACTGACGTAATAGTATTAAAAACTGTATCTATTCGAAAATGGGAACATGAAATCGCGTAAAATTATTAGGTGATAATATATTTTGTTTCGATTTCGAAGTTTCCCCCATAGTAAGTGGTTTGTGTTGATGAATAAAACCTCCCATTTCCTGATCCTTATGGGCATTATACTCTGTTTAGTATGTGCTTCATGCCGGATACACCTTCCTTTTACATAAGCAGCCTACATAATATATACGTCCCACTGTAGGGAGAGAGTGTGGGCTTAATCACCACGTGTGCCCACCGCGGATTGGCGATTTCGAAGCGCTGAGGTATGTTAATAGCTCAGACACTCAGGTTTCCTCACGATGTTTTCCTTCACCGCTAGCGAGTGGTGTTGCTATTATAACTTCACAAATGTACATAACTTAGAAAACCAAGTCATAGGTACCTACATGCCCACACTGGGAATCGAACCTGCGTCTCTAGCTTCCGAGTTCGAGATGTTCTACCCACTAGGCTACCAACGCTGTCCTTTTATTTCATCAAAACTTCGAAATATATAGAAATAAACCGGACGAGCGCGAGGAGAACGCAAGTTCAGAACCTTTAGTTTTCGGAACCAACTATCACTTTACTTTGCATTCAAAACAATATATTCTTCTCCCATACATTTATTATCATATTTTTTATTGTAATTTAACTACAAATTAACAAATTTCGGAATTTTTCTTTATTTGTGCTGTAAGACCTGTCGAGGAAAACGTCGAACAGTGTTCAAACCAATTATTAAGAAGAAGTGACAATGTAGTTGTTGAAGACAGGACTGTATAACCAAGGAAAACTTACAAAAAACGGGTAAAATGTGGTATAGGCGTGAAGATGCACAAAAGTTAGGTAGTTGGATTTTTGAGGCAGCGAAAGTGACTGTCAGGATCGTAGCAAGTGGCAGTCCCTGGTCTCTGCCTACCCCTTTGGGATACAGGCGTGAGTTTAGGTTATGTTATGTTATGTTGGATTGCAAAGGGCAAGATAAAAAGTACCCGAAACCGGCGTGCGTGCACGCAATGACCAATAAATATTGAGGAGCGGAGGAATGTCATACACTCTGTGGCGGTTTCTGAATTGAAAATTTCATCTACATATGTCTGTGTAATTATTTTTTGAGAAATGTAATTTAATTGAAGAATGAATTAATGTGAATAGTGAATGAGTGAATGAATTAATGAATGCATGAATGAATGAATATAAAATATGTTGATGAATGGAATGAATGAATGTTAATGAAGCGAAAGAGATTGTCAGGATCGTGGCAAGCGGCAGTCCCTGGTCTCTGCTCTGGGATACAGGCCTGAGTTTATGTACATATGTATGTTGAGTAAAGTGGTGATGCCCGCAAGAATAATGAGTGACATGTAACCTTTTTTTGTATTTTAAAAATCGATTTAGAGGCTAAAAATTCCACCCATGCCGAGACTTGAACCCGTGACCTCTGGCTAATCGTGCCAGCGTTCTCCCAACTGAGCTAATGGGCAAGTGCAGGCATCGGCGAAATTTCGAACCTCTTTACAAACTTCTCTGTATTACTGACCTCTGTAGCCAAAGGTCGCGAGTTCAAGTCTAGGCACGGGTGGAATTTTTAGCCTCTAAATAGATTTTTAAAATACAAAAAACGGTTAAAATGTCTGAAACCTCATATTTTAGCATGTTTAGGTATCCATTTTTGTCACACAAGCAAGAGAAAACCCTGTGCCAATGCGCTACTGATAGAAAGAAACAATGAAATTAAAATAGAGTGCTTTCCAATTCGGCATGGTGCCCAGTGAACATGGTCTTGAGATGCAACGCAGGAAACTGTTTGATTAAGAAAATTCTCGGGATAAAAACGCCTTATTTGGCTAAAGAGTTTCTATCTGACTTACTGGTGCTATTTCTTTCAATTCCACGCCAATTCAATACGTAAGGCGATATTAGTTCACAGCTAACCATGGAATCCCTGCAAGGTTTTCAACGCTTTTCTGCTTTTTCCCATCCCCAATTAGCTGACACAATAGATTTTCTTATATTGCCTGCCAAGTTCGTATTTTTCTTACAGGCTTTTTGTTTCTTTTAATTGTCTGGAATTAAAAATAAAATTTAGAAAATAACGACGTCAAAGAACAGGCTTATCTACTTTACTCATAACAACTGCCAAACAATTCGCTTGAAATACTCAAGAGCACTCAATCAATCAAAGTGACTATTTAAAGCTACGTTCCTAAATGAGGTGAGATCAAAAATGTGCAGAAGGTCACCTTGCTTAAAGTTGAAAAAAAATGTAATACACTCTCTGCCGGTTTCTGAATTTCATCTATATATCTGTGTAATTATTTTTTGAGAAATGTAATGTAATTGAAAATGAAACGACAAAATAGAGGATGTATTAGTAAAAAGCATACAAGGTACTAATGAATGTTAAGGAAGCGAAAGTGATCTGTCAGGATCGTGGTAAGCGGCAGTCCCTGGTCTCTGCCTACCTCTCTGGGATACAGGCGTGAGTTTCTGTATGTGTGTATGTATGTTTGTTAGAAAAAGTGTCCATTGCTTTGGACACTGGTCAAGCATGTATTGTTGTATTTGTCGAACTGGCAAAAGCCTTTGACACCGTCTCAACAGAAATCCTCCTAAGAAAATTAGAAAAAAAGCAGTACTAGAGGTGTTTGCCTTGGTTGGTTCAGAAGCTACCTTGTGGATAGAAGACAAATCATGAAAGTTGGTAACTACTGCAGTGATCCTAGTGCTGTGACGTTCGGCATACCACAGCGAAGTATTTTGGGCCCAACACTATTCATACTTTTTATTAACGATATAAACTACATTTTTCCATCTGAAACTAAAATACACATCACTTGTTATGCTGATGATACCGCTTTAATTTTTTACGGCAGGACTTGGCCAAAAGTATTTCAAGGTACAGAGAGGGTTTTGCAAACCGTTGCTAACTGGCTCAGTAAAAACCTCCTTACTATCAAGAAAAAAAAAATATTTTCTTTATTTTCATAAAACTAAAGCCTCTGAGCCTCCTCTAACCCCAAACTTGAAAATCCATTCATGTAATGCTGACCCTGAAACCTATCCCTGTTCGTGTTTTTCAATAAACAGGGCAACTTTTTCAAAATACCTAGCTGTGTACCTGGATAAAAACTTGAAGCATCATATTGAAGCTTTGTCTGGGTGAATCAGAAAGTTAATCCACATAATTTAAATTACTAAGAGTCGGCACAGACTTTAACATACTTAGACTAGTTTATGTGTCAACCTCTTTTGATCTCCACCAGCCTGCTCAGAAAGGTATGGGTACTTTCTGTAAAGCAAATTTATATCTTAGATTGACATTAGTACAGCATAAAGGAATCTTGAGCTCACCTGAGAATGCGACACTGCTAACAAAAATAACTTTTCGCATTAAAATATCGACCGCACACACAGGATATGCACATAGATATTAGCGATTTTCTGCAGCATTAATTTATAATAAGGTGATAAAATGTTGTGGCATTAAAACAAGTCCTACCACGAAGGTAAAATGATTGTTACTAAATGGCTAGCTACTTGAAATTATGATGACACCGAACTATTATTGAATGTTACTAGGTTCTTTTGTTTTGAGCTGCCTACCACCCAAAACACATAATAATGTTTAGGTAGTTAAGTAATGTTAGTAAACGTTGCCTTTTATATTATACTTTAGATTTATATTAGATATAAATTCTTTTAAAAAAAATTTAACACCTTACTTACCGACTTGCATGTTTGGTATTTTATTAGTCATAAGTAAAATTTCTAATGTTAAATAAAATGGCGCCCACGATACGGGGTCTTCTAGTGCGGGCGCCGCCGCCAGAAAATGTAAACTTGGATTAAGTTGAATGAATGTGAATAATGAATGAGTGAGTGAATGAATGAAGCGAAAGAGATTGTCAGCATCGTGGCAAGTGACAAACTCTGGTCACTGCCTACCCCTCCGACATACAGGCGTGAGTTTATGTAGTGTAATGTGTAATGTAAGTGGATCTGTAGAGGCTAGCTGCTGACGCAAGCTCCGTTTTTGCTCTCCAATGTTATGATCTGTGGATTAGAGCACCATCCGACATTATTACGTCTGTTTCGTTCTTATTTTGAGAAATATTATGAAAATAGACCTTCAGAGGTGAGCTGCCGGCGTGAACTCAATTTCCACTCTCCAAGGTTTTGATCTGTGGATCAGAGCGAAACCTGGTCGGACCCATCCGACATTATTACTTACTAGTATTAAGCTCGCCTTTGTACGAACACCTTTTGGGCAATAAAGTATTTTTGAATTGAATTATGTATTGCATGTAAGTGAATCCGGATAAACATCTGAATTGTACAGTGCTTACGAAAGTTTAAGTGGTTTAAGTATGAGAACATCTATGATTGTCATTGCTATTTAAGAGAATTTTATGTATGTCAGAATAAACATGGGAGGTCTATAATGTAAATATTACAGATACTTTAAACGTAAATAATATTTGAGCTAGTAAAGCTCAATATCTTCAGGGATCCAGTCTTAGTCCAGTCCATCCAAAGGTTGTCTGCGAGAGATCAGTTTTCGGGATAAGGCCGCATAAAGTATAGAGTTTAGATACTCTTAGGTTAAGAAATATTTTTGTAATTTCCATTTTTATGTACAATAAAGTGTTCTCTGTCTATCTATCTATCTATCTATCTTACTTGAAATCGACACGTTCTTTCACAGTTTATGTACTACGATGATTAAAAAGTTTTTGATTTAATTTCATTATGGCTTGCCTGCAAAAGTGGGAAATACTAAGCAGATAGAGAATTCCCAATAAACCTTCTGAATTTCCCATTTCTTGCTAGCGCGTGCCTTTGTGCAAACTCCACGTACAATTTGTAACAATTCAAATATGATTAATGTGTACAAAATTCATATTTAATTGCAGCTTCATCACACCCTGTAAGTTTCGCGAGTTGAAGTAGGACAGTACATTTGTAGGCGACAAGTGAGGTGCCGCTTTGTGAGGAAACCTGTACATACTATAGTTTAAATAATAGTTTAGGTTATAGCTAGTTTTTGAACCTACAGCCTGGGTAGTCTAAAGTATTCATCATCATCATCATCATCAGCCATTTGATGACCACTGCAAGACATAGGCCTCCTTCGTAGTTTTCATAACCATGAAGGGTTTTGCCATAATCACCACGCTTGGCAGGCGGGTTGGCGATCGCAGTATGCGGTCGGAATCTCCGGAAAACGCTGCTGCCCGTCCCCTGGTAATTAATTTCCTTAGTAGCCTTCTACGACATCCACGGAAGGAAATGGAGTGACGCTATTCTTAATCCGGTGCCACACGGACTAAAGTATTCATTAACACAATATTCCACGTATCTCGTATTCTAAGTCAGGTGACTGTCGCCCAAACAAAACAAATCAGCCAAGTTCGTGTCGAAGTAGTTTTCAATGGATTTTGTACGAAGTTTTCCTTTGATAAGTTGGTCGCCTATTACTCGTTAACTTGTAAAGCCTACGTAGCTATGATAGTTTTCCGTTTAAATTATGTATATGCGCTGCAGCCCTGAATTTCTTCACGTTTGTACAATCAACTGTTTAGCCAGAAGTGGGGGGGACGTCCTACTCCGACAAAAATTTGCTCTTTAAAGCTTAATATTTCACAAGTGGATGTCATAGAAGGCGACTAAGGATATAAATTACCAGGAGACGGGCAGCAACGTCTTCCTGAGATTCCAACCGCACACTGCGATCGCCAACTCGTGGTTATGAAAACCATGAGGGAGGCCTATGTCCTGCAGTGGGCGTCAAATGACTGATGATGATGATGATGATTTCACAAACGGACCCTAAATCGTCTTCCTAAACTCACAATATTTTTGAAAGACTAAGCTAACAATACCCTACACTATGGTATGGGCGATAAAAAATTGCCCCTCTATTTTGTTCTACCGTTTTGGCGGCATAATAAATATGTATATGTATGCCAAAGACGGACGACCAGCCACAAGATGGACAGATGACCTCATCAAGTGGCAGGAAGGCGCTGGATGCAGGCCGCTTCCAACCGGCCTTTTTGGAAATCCATGGAGGAGGCCTATGTCCAGCAGTGGACCTCTTGTGACTGAATGATGATGATGATGCCAAATTTCAGCTCTCTAGATTATCGTTTCTGAGCTAAGGCGCGGACAGACAGACATACTAAAAGATGGACGAGCGTGGCAAACTTATAAGGGTTCATTGCTTACTACGGAACCCTAAAAAATGGCAGCTGTCAACACTCAATTAACACACTGTTAGTATACGAGAAACCGTGGGTAAGTCTGTTAATTAATTAATTTATTTATTGATGCTTTTATTGCACTTGCACTAAAATTATACAATGCAGCGGACTTAATGCTATAAGCATTATCTACCAGTCAACCGCAGGATGTAGAGGAAAGAGTTGGCTTAATCAGCTATGCAATGTACATCGAATTGTTATAGTAACGTGGTGCCCAGGGAGTGGTTAAAATTGTCTTACAAGCAACGAACCGCCTCCTACTTACTTCGCTGCTATTTTATTGAAGCGGTGCATTGCAGCAAGATGTAGTTTAATAAATAATCAATGCAGTGGATTGCCATAGAGTCGGGGCTGAGTGTTTAATAAAAACCAATCGAGCGGAGATTCTGATATTGAATTGAATTTTGCCCAAAGAGTCCCTAGAAATGTTTTTGACTGCCTACATTTGCTGTTCAGTAGCGAATTTGATTTGTTATTCTTAGGGCCAATTTTTCAATAGTCAGATAAAACTTAACTGGAGAATAAAACTGATGTTGTCACTGTCTTGTCGTATGATTTAGACAGTGACAGCATGCAATTTATTCTCCAGGTTAGTTTTATCCGACTATTGAAAAATTGGCCCTTAATGAACTTGATCGACAAAATGGTTAGGCAAAGCTGCATGACACATTGTATTCTCTTAGAGAGAGAGAGAGTGAGTGAGAGCGAGAATTACATATAGACATAAAATCTCGCCTGTATCCCAGAGGGGTAGGCAGAGACCAAGGACTGCCACTTGCCACGATCCTGACAGATCACTTCGTCTACCGAGACCACGGGAATTGCAAAAGTACCTACCGAAACGTAGGAAAATTGTAAAATGAAATATAAACGAGTAAGTATCCGTGCAAATTCAGTTTTTATTAGATCACTTTCGCTTCCTCAACAACGAAACAAAAACAGGACAATGAATTGAACAACGTGTGATATAAAAATAATCCTGTCTCCGAAAGAAGTTTTCTCAGTATCATCAATTAAACTATGAAAAAAATTGAACATAGAATTTAAAATTACAAACTTTTGCTTTTTTGGAAGTGATCTAATGTACCTATCTACTATACTTTTGAAATATTTTTCAGATATTTCGCTTAAGACCTTTGATTTTTTTAAGTTACGCAGTGTAAAGAAGAACATCGTGAGCAAAAAATCAAGGGAAAACATCGGAAAACTAAAGGAAGACACAGCGAAGAAACCCGCGACTTAGTTCGCGCCGCACTTATTCACATTGTATTTTCCGTGGATTACACAGACTACGCTGAGAGGATGGTAGAGGTGCTGGGCAAGCCTACTGGATCTCAAAATATGTCCCAGGCACTACTCTGAGCGGCTATTTCACCTACCTATACGATGACATTGAATTCGCTTGCAAAATTGCCTTAAAGTTTCCATTAATGCATCTATTTTTTGAGTCCCAAAACGAAGCTTATTATTGTATTTAATCTTCAATAAATATTTAGTGCAATAAAGAATTAAAATATTAATAATAAGCTTACCCACTGTTCTCTTTCGCTTCTAAAGCCATGTATCGTCGCCGGTAAAATCGCAACTGCCAAGTATGGCGCTTAATGACCTAATTCATAATGGCTTTTGTGCCTCGTGAAGTCAGTTCTAAGTATGGTTAATGGTGACGCCACAGAGTGGAAAGTCCAGGAAACATGCGCCCAGGCAGATGCCGTGGTAATTAAAAGAGGCCACAAAATCTAGGTTGAATCCTCTTACTGACCTTCTCTTTATTTGAGGTATAATTTTTTATACAAATTAACTACGTCGTGTTTCAAGAATGTAAAAAAAAAATTAATTTAAAACTTTTAACAAGTGGTGGTAGCATAGCGGTAAAACGCTGGCCTCAGATTCAGGAGATTGTGGGTTTGAATAAATGTGCCAATGACTTAGTTTTCTAATTTACGTATATTTGTGAAGTCGTAGTGGCAGTACCACTCGCTAACTGTAAAGGAATACATTGTGAGGAAACCTGAGTTTCCGAGGTGATCACATACCTCAACGATTGAAATTGCCAATCCGCAGTGGTCACGCGTGATAATTAAGCTCATACTCTCTCCCTGCAGTAGGACGTACACAGGTTACGTGAAAGAAAAAAAATAGAAATTAATCATAATCAAGTTTCAAGATTATATGAAACACAAATTTACAATTTAAAAGTTTTGCACATCTAAATAGGTTTAATTGAATCGTGTGATTTTAAAACGACACTGTCCTTTCATTACAACTTTGCAGGAAATAGAAAAAACTGTTTTATTCAAATACTAATATCTACAACAGCAATATTTTAGCATATTACATTGATTTCTGTATGAATAAACTACAATTTTTTTTTCTAATGTAAATCAATAGGTAGCTGTAAATAATTTAATAAAAAAATGGGCAAGTGTTATTTTAAAAACACATGTGTATTGTGTTGTTTTAAAATCACACGATTCAATTATCAATACTGAATCTTTCTTATCTATCTGTTTTCCGTGCTTGCGATGTCCTTGCCTGGTTGCCGAAGCACAGAGTATCCTAATTTGAGACCAGGACAAGTACTGACTGTATTGTGTGGAAGTTATTTATTCAACTATAATATGGAATCATGGAATACTAAAGTTTGTTATCGAAATACTACTTTTTTTCTTTAAATTTCACTTTATTGAGTGAAATAAATGAACATTCGGGAGCAAATCGTAATCACAGCACGCGACGTATCACAAAAAAATGTATCCAATTTCATTTCAATATGTCCACCGGTTTGTCAAAAGCCGCTTCTCTCAATTTACAGACGCGAGAGAAATGAAAAACTTTATATAAACCAAAAAGCCCGACTGCTCACAAGTCTCAAACGAGGCTTGAAGAATTCTATTTATTTAAATGTTACAGGTAACAACCACAGAGGCATTTAAAAATATAATCAGTCTTGAACTAGGCTGCAACCCAAAAACAGTTTACACAGCATGCCAGTCATCATTAAAATTATAATACATAAATTATCGGGATTTGACATTTAAAATTAAAATAGTTTTCAAGTTTTTTGACAAACCTGTAGTAGGTTTGTTTATTTATTCATGTAATAGTCTCCATATAACATGTAAACGAATCAATGCTTAGCGCTGTCATTCATAAAAACGCGGCTCCTAAAACACTCCACAAACGCCGTACAAATAGGTAGTCCGCGGTAGAGACTTTACGGAGGAAAGACTCCACTACAGACCGTCCATACTGCGCTGGTAGAGTGCCTCAAGGGAATGGCCCTTCAAACCACATCGATAGTGCTTAAAATTTTCTTGATATGGTAATCTTACAGGTAACAATTAAGTAATCAAAATACATACAAAAGTATTTTGATTACTTAATAGTTACCTGTAAGATAATCATCATCATCATCATTCAGCCACAAGAAGTCCACTGCTGGACAAAGGCCTCCTCCATGGATTTCCAAAAAGACCTGTTGGAAGCGGCTGCATCCAGCGTCTTCCAGCCACTTGGATGACGTTATCTGTCCATATTGTGGCTGGTCGTCCTACGTTACGCTTACTGATGTGGTCTCCATTTGAAAACTTTTCGGCCCCATCGGCCATCAGTTCTGCGGGCTATGCCCCGCCCACTGCCACTTCAACTTACTAATCCGCTGGGCTATGTCGACGACTTTCGTTCATATACGGATCTCATCATTTCTGATTCGATCTCGTAGAGAAATATTTACATATTTATTTGTATAATATTTTTTATTAATATATGGCTAAAATAATCAAAGCAGTGAATAAAGGTACGCCTAAATGAGTTTGTAGAAATTTCCATCTCATAAGTTGGACCTCGCAGTTAATTCCTTGTAGATAGGTTGTGATGCGACAGACTCATCTGAGCCCTCTTTGAGACTTTTCAGAAGCCGATTTTTTCTCTTTTTTTTTTTATTATTTGTATATCCTTTTTTTGTGACTTTTTACCAACTGTCATAGAGTCAGTGACACTCGCTCACCTTATCTCTGTAAATTACTGGTGCACAATTATTTATCTATCTCGGATCGTCAACACTATTTATTCGACACCTCATTTATCAAAATTCATCAAGCCGTTTCGCCTCCGGGTCGTCATAAAAAACACACACATACATACACGCGAAAAACATAACCCTCCCTTGCTTTCGCAGTTGTGTAAAAGTGCCGCGCGAAATTAAAAATTCAGCGGAAATTCCCCAAACCGGAAATGGCTTTTGCAGAAAAAAAAAAACCGCCAATAAATAAATAAACGGGATCCTAGCTTCCGCTATTCAATGGGTTTTAATTTATTTGATCGGCGCCCGCCCCGCTGTGAAAAAACGTACAAATTACTCCGACAAAAGGGGCTCAGTCGGTACAGTCAACCGCTGCTTAACCTTTGAATCGTCAAAATGTCGTCCCAAACGTAGTGGGAGCAGAGTACGGGCGATGTAAAGGTGGACGTGCGGTCGACTGTTCTACTGTTCAATGGAACTGTTGTTGTTTCTGTTTTGTCTTACCAACGAGAATCGACAATAGCTAGTGGTGATATTGTTTTGTCTTATGATCAATAGTGATAATCACTATTGGTGAAAAGATGTAACAGTCTTGGAACTCATAGTTTGATTAAAATATTTATTTACCGCTGGGCTTCTGAGCTGAGAATTCCGCTGAGTAAAAACATAACTGTCAGGCTTGCCCCCAGTTTCTCGCACACTAACAAGCTGTTAATCCACTGTTAGCAGCTGTCAATTGACCAAAGTGCATACAAAAAAAAACCACTGACAGCTGTTAACAGTAGATTAACAGCTTGTTAGTGTACGAGAAACCGGGGGTTAGACTTGTCAAAAAAGATGGAGGCAGGATAAGTACTTACGAAGTGAAATTCTTAAATCATTAATCATTAATGCACACTAATTCACATTAATTATTAAATTTTATAAATGAGGCTGAATAAAAAGTATTTCAAAGATGTTTCGACTGTCTCGTTGGATTAGCCGTCAAGGCGCTTAACTACCAAAACGGAGGTCGTGGGTTCGATTCCCACTGGGTTCCGCCGTACATTTGCACAAATAGCCTCAGTCCGGGTGTATTTCCATGTTTGTGATGTCCTTGCCTGGTTACCATAGCAAAGGTTATCCTAGTTTGGGACCAGGTCAAGTGATTGTGTTGTGTGGAATTTTCTCCTTGTCCACTGCCATCTCGCACCATCTGTATTGAATACTAGCTGACCTAGAAAACATTGTTTTGCGATATTAATTAGCCTACGACCTATTCTCAGACCTACCAAATAAAATCATAGAAATCGGTGAAGCCGTTTCGGAGGAGCTCGAAAACAAACATAGTGGTTTTATATATTAGATAGTATGTATTCGAGTTATTTATATTGCTGTATTTTTTATATTGAGAGCTTTTGTGCGCGAGTTCAACTCATACTTGGACGGTTTTTTTTTAAGTTTGCGTTGTTACTTATGTTGGTTATATTAAATGTTTCTGACACTTTCTATCTAAATAATAAATTTAATGGTTTATACAGTTCTTGTATCACCTTTAAATATATGCAGTACCAGTAATTTTAGTTACATTGTATTAGCGGTTTATTTTTATAATTCTTATTAGTAAAACAATTAAGAGACTTACAAAAAGAGACACAATATATATAGATAGTTTGAATACCATATTGAATAGAATAGTAGAAAATATTGTTTTCCACGATCTGAGGTTTAAACCTGCAGTTAACATGTATCTGTTAAGTATCTGTTAACATTGTCTAGCTGGGAAGGGTGTTAGTCTATTACACCCGATGTAGGTCTAAGCTGCTAATGTAATATTATAACTAATACTAATACTTCATTCATTTATTTGCTTCTTACTAAGTAAGTTACAGAGTGAGCCTAAAAATAACAGGTGGTTTAAAAGGATGTTCTTTGATTAAAAAAAAATTAGTGGCCTACTGAGTTCAACCCGTAACGTGCGTAAGTGTAAGTGTAACTCTGGTCTCCTCGCTAGGTTACCCTGTGTGGAGGAAACCAGTAAAACGGACTTAATAATTTTGGTTGAGAATTTAGAGTTCCGATAACACTGAGGAGTAGATAGGTCTGTGACTACAGGATTCTCATCCCAAACCGTAAGAATGAAAAAAACATCTCGCGAAGAACCGTTCGTTAATATAGGAAAAGCTTCAGCAAAATATTTTCCCCATTGGCCGCAAAACTTGCTGGCGTCATCACGTAAAATGAAATTTTTGGCGCCTTTGTGCGAAGATGATGTATAGTATAAGGCCTTGGTAACAATGTCGGTTGAACACTGACTGCTCCAATGAGAGTTTTAAGGATAAATATAAATCGATATTCCAGATTCATTATCATCATCATCATCAGCTATTTGACGCCCACTGCAGGACATAGGCCTCCATCATGGTTTTTAGCCATGAAGGGTTTTGCCGTAATCGCCACGCTTGGCAGGCGGGTTGGCGATCGTATACGGTTGGAATCTCAGGAAGACGCTGCTGCCCGTCTCCTGGTAATAAATTTATTTCCTACGACATCCACGGAAGGAATTACATTGCTCAAACTCACGCCTGTATCCTGGAGGGGTAGATAAAGACCAGAGCCGAGTTTTATAAGGCGTATTCGTAGTTTATTAAGACAATTCGATATACACTGTGTAGTAGTCTTCCTGCTTGTTAATCTGTGGGTAAATCGAATTTGCAATGTTCATCAAATTGTAGCAGCGATTGTCTATCAGATTCTAATAGAATCGTCAACGGCATTAGTCGACGATAGTTCACGGAATGGTAAAATACCATTTTGGCTCGGTTAATTGCAGGTTGATCATCAGCCATTTGGCGCCCACTGCAGGACATAGGCCTCCCTGATGGTTTTTCCAGTGTTGTGCCACCCGCATCCAGCGACTCCTCGCCACCGTAACCAGGTTGTCAGATCATGTGGTGGTGGGCCTGCCCACGCTCCGTCGTCTGGTCCGCGGTGGCCAGGTCAGAACTTTTTCGCCCCAACGGCCACCAGTTCTCCGAGCTCTGTGCCCCGCCCACTGCCAGTTCAACTGAGCAATTCTTCTGCGGATCTCCTCATTCCTGATTCAATCACGCAGTGAATGCTCTTTCTATATAGCTTAAAACCTTGAGCCTTTTTAATTGCAGCCTTGCAGATAAGTTTTATTTTGTTAAGTTATTCCTTTACTGATATTTTTGTCGATGAATCTTGTTACAGTAGTTGCATGTTAGGTAATATTTTTTGCAAATGTTTTTGACGTGAACGAGACAAGACATTATCATTCGAGTTGCGAGAAAATTACCCCCAATTGTTACTAACCAGCTTCTGCCCGCTACTATGTTTGCGTGGAATTCAAAATTGGGTCCAAAGAATGGTATTGCCACTATAAGTTCAAGTAACTCAGAAAAAAAACAAGTCACTGGTACATGTCGGATTTGGAATTCCGACTTAACAACCAGGCGTGCCCACCGCGCATGTGCCAGTTCAGGTTATTTAATAACTATCTGAGTTCCAAATTGCATTCAAATCCGTTCAGCTGTTTTTTCATGATTAAGACTGATAAATAGACACACATACACATTTATAATATTACTAGGATTGCCGCTTTGCAAAATAGAGCAGTGCCTCAAATATAAATTTATACGCCATAGACCTGGGGCCTATTTCATAGAACTTCAATTCACGGTTTACTATGACAATTCGATGTACATTGCAAAGTCGATTAACCCAGAAATTAACAAGTAGACTCTGCTACGCAATGTACCTCAAATCATCATAATAAACTACGAATTGTAGTTTTATAAAACTCGGCCCGGGAGTTCTTATTAAGGCTGCTGTTACGTAACCGGCCTGCTGTCTCGCACGCACAATGTAACATTTTTAGTGATATAAATAAAAATTTTAGACTTTTGATAAATGTAGCCCGAGGGAGTGATAGGTATTAAAATTACGGACATTTTAAATATATTTTTGTTTTCTGATACTTAGTTTTTTATAAAGAAAAGTTGTTTACCATTTTCTCAACCAAAACCTAGGTTCAGAACAAGAATCTTGAATTTTACCATCTATCAACTTATCAAAAGTGTACAAATTTTTTACACAATAATAAAAAATGTTAGATTGGGCGAGCGAGATAGTATTCCAGACGTAGCTGCAACTTACCGTAGCCGCAGTATGCCGCAAATAAAACTTAAACACTCCTACAATACGGGAAGCCTTTCAATTACCCTGTGTAATAATGATTTGCTCAACGCCCGGTTCTGGAAAATTCATGTAACACCAAAGGCAAAAAACGAGACCTGCATCCCGACGGGGGTGAAGCAAAAGAAGGTAGCGCATTAAGTGGAGTGACATCGGACAGGGCCATTGTTTCCCGCCGTTTCCGTGTGACCTGGTTCCTGAGGTGCCCGTCGATATGTGAACCGCGCAGGGTTGTATATTTTTCTCGTAAAACATGGTCCTATTGATCGACTGACCTCTCGGCACTTTAGGTCTTGTTACCGGAATGTCCGGTTATCCTGATAGTCCACTTCCCTTTGAGTCCACTATCCTAAATGTCCACTTCCCTGAACGTCCACATTCCTCAACGTCTGTTTCCTTGCTTTGTTCTGAATGTCCTATATCTTTCTACATACTATAGGTTACTCATAGAGAAAAATAAACTACGACTTACGGTGTTTTGTTTAATATATAAAATATCACAAGAAAATATACCTCCTTCCTTAGGCTCACACATTGTTAATAAACTTAACTTCTTAAAAACTTACCTTAAATTACTCTTTCTTCCTTAGGCTCACACATTGTTAATTCGCTGTTTTTAACATGTTTTTATCTTAGTTTTGAATTTCAACCGTAAATAGAGTATTTTTTCAAAAAACATTCGATGTCCACATCCCCATGGTTAAATTTCTTTAATAGTTTATTGTATTTTTTATTAAACTGAATAAATATATATACATATATATATAAAAACGCTAAAAAGAATTCTTTTTAGCGTTTTTATATATATATGTATATATATGACGGAGCGTGGGCAGGCCCACCACCACATGATCTGACAACCTGGTTACGGTGGCGAGGAGTCGCTGGATGCGGGTGGCACAACACTGGAAAAACCATCAGGGAGGCCTCAAAAGAAAAAGAATTGAGAATTCTTTCTCCTGATTTCTACTTCTATTGCATTTGTGAAACCGTGGCTCAAACATGGACGTTGAGGGAAGTGAAACTCTAGGATAGTGGACTCACAGGGTAGTGGATTATCAAGGAATGGATGTTCAGGGAAGTGGACCTTTAAGCTAATGGACTCACAGGGAAGTGGACTATAGAGGAAGCGGACGTTCAGGGAAATAGACTTAATGAAACGACTGGACATTCCGGTAATAAGACTTAAATTGCCGAGAGGCGACTGACGATTAGAATTATCACTAATTTCAAACCCATTCCAAATTGGAATTCGTTTTTATTTGAACTAATGTCGCGATTGACGAATATATTTTGAATCATTCTATACCTATTGCAGTGGCAATCATTCGTATGTATCTAACCTTACGGAATACAGGCACGAGTTTATGTTATGTTCTAGTATTGAACAAGTACCGTACCTGTTCATTTGAAAATCTTTTGGTGAATGAGATGATTAAGATCACGACCGACGAACACAGACATTTTGAACTTTTAATCATTCTAATATTGCATTAGTAATGTGTATGTGTATGTTTTGTTATGTTCTAATATGTCCTTTTTAAAATATTTTGTTGAAGGTGATGAGTTACATCGTAAGGAAAGCTAGAGTTTAATTCTTCCTATTGCAATAGGACAAGCAGAAATTGCAATAACTTTTCAGAAGTTACGGGCTCTAATTTTTTAATTAAAGATTCAGTTAAGTTATTTAAAATTTACTATCTATTTTTATTCAGTAAATAAAATTCGTACATTTTCTTTACCTCCAAAGGAATTAAAGGCACAATTTTCTTACCTTTTACCATGAACTTTAGCGCTCAAATTGGAGCAAATCATTCACCCGAAGTTACATTTAAACCATCAAATGCCTATCAAATACTATGGTAAATTCGTCACCAGGTTAACCGTTACATTTTGGTTGCAAAGTGGCCTTTAAAGTCACTGATTAGAGTGCACGTGTGTAAAGGTTGATGTGCTGTGGACTGCACAGCTTTCACTTACTCTGTTATCTTGTAAGTTGCTACAATGATAACATCAACGCTTGTGACAACCCTATTTCTGTGATGAGATGAATGTTTGCACTATGTTGTTCTGGGTTAAAACCCCCTTTGTGGAGATAAGTCGTGCATTTGAATAAAATAAAAGAAGTCCAGACGTTGCTCTCATATGGATTACTCCAATGCTTAGGTACAACATGCGATACTGAGTCCAGCTCGCTTAGAAAAAAAGTATAAGTTTGCATAACATAACATAAACAGCGTTTGTTCCTGTTCTAAAAACCTCCGACCCATTTTATATATCTGATCTGTCTTGAATAAAAAGTGCATAGTTGATATAAGTAATATATATTTATTTACAGTCATAAATTATCAATAAAAAAACCAATAAAAGTGCCTTAAACAATGAGGTCTCCTACTATATTAGCATGCTCACTAAAAATATGTCCCTGGCACTAAAGTGTCTGAATGGTCACTTTACCTACCTAGTATAGGATTCTAGATAAAGAATTCACCTACTTTGTGTAGAAATATATGTGTAAGAATTTCTTGAGCTTGTGACCTTGTTATGTAAATAAAATCTCTTCATTTACCACCTACGTGAATTATATGCGGCCCCGAAATCTCAAACTTTTACACAAATAAATGGAACGCATCCAGTTTGATGTTCGATCCTTAATTAATTGGGCTTGCTACGAAATTTACATTAATTGGTGAACACGAATTGTAATTAGTCGGGACGGGAGTAAGCCTAGCGTATTTCAGTTTTCCTTCTTAATCTGTCAATGTGTCAGAAGGATTGGCTTTGTTGAAATAACAATCCGGCTTATTCTTTTAGACCCTTCCTAAATGGGGTTAGTCGGTGAAGGATTAATTTTTGACACGTTTTCGTATTTATTACGCTCTCTGTATTGTGTGACGGAGATAAAGAGATTAATTGGCCATGTTGCTAACTTAAGTTGTTATTGATACCTGTGTGAAATAGATAAAGTACACTTCATAATAAAATTTAATAAAAAAACGCAAAACAATACAGACAGAAACCGCCCGTTAAACTTGATATAAATATTAAAATAAACTGAAAACAATATTTATTTAATACAAAATAGTTATTTGTTATGCAAGGCTGCAAAGTTAATTTTTGGCGCGAGTACCTTGTATTGAAACCTGAGCAAGCGAAGGATTCTACGATTGAGCCACGAGCGAAGCGAGTGGTTCAAATATAGAATCCTGAGCGTAGCGAGGGTTTCAAAGGTACGAGACGCTAAATAACTTTGCTGCCGAGCGCAACACACAACTTTTCACCTCACTAAGCGAGGAAAATGTTAGGTGCAAGAAAAAAAGTTTTAATAAATATTAAATTACAGTTAATTTATATCTTCGTCGCTGCTAGCTTCGCTCATATTTTATGATTTCTTTCGATTTTATCAAAAAACAAACCAAAATAATGGAAGTAAAGTGAATTCAATAAAGAGAAGAAAATTTTAAAGTTTTTTTTTAAATCAAATTTTCTTGCCGGCCAGTGCGATTCTTTAAATGAGGCTGGCGCATGACATGAAATAAGTATTTGCATTTCAATCATCAATGGACTGGCTGGCAGAGAATATAAACTATTACGAAACCAATGAGGTTCTATATATATGTAATTTATTGTACGAAACCTTTATTGAATAAAAATATTCGAATTTTAAAAACACTTTCCACGCTAGCGGATAAAGTGCGATTTTCCACGCAGATTTCGAATGATAAACAGAGCTTTTACGAGCTAGTGAGGTGAAAAAAAAATTAACTGATCGTTCCGAGTCGTATTCGACCCAAAAGTCCCGTCCTGATACTGGCCGTTTTGCAGCGCTGCGATACTCATTGTTTTCTAAAAATTGAAACAAACAAATTAAAACATCAGCACGGGCTTGCCCGGTGAAGTGTTCAGGCACTTACCTTTATACTTTTTGAAGAAATTAATAAACTTCCAAATTCACGTAAAAAAAAAGAAACGGCCGTTTACGCCACAAAAAACGTGACACTCGAGGGAATCGGAATTTTTTCCGTTAAGTTAGAACTATGATATTCGGCAAGTAATATCGTGTATTCAACAAAAACAGGGAAAAATCTGAATACATTTATTGTAATTCAATCATAAAAAAATAGTCTTTGAAAGTTCGGGAAAAGCTCGGAAAAAAATGCGAGACTCGATTCCTTACCTATTTATAATATATTATGTGAGTACCTAAAAAATTGTTTGGAACCCTCGGTGGGCGAGTCCAACTCGCACTTGTCCTACTTTTTTTTCGTGAAGACGTTTTATATTCATTCATTCATAATAATTTTTTCTGCAACAGCTGCACAGGTTTCCTTTTTTTTTTCCAAAACTACCTGCTGGTTTTTCCTTTAAGATTAAAACATTTTTCCACTTTTTCACCTTTCGATTCCTACATCACGTCTACGAGTAATTACTTCAGCTTCAGCATTCGGGCAAGTTCGGGGCCACGCGAGGGAAAGAGAGACTGATAGAGATGGTGTCCCAAGAAACAGCTGCCAGACAGAGATGGAGCACGTGGAGCCTGTAATGCCGCATTACAATGCATTGGCTGTCACCAACGGATTACTGGGCAGTGTGTTATGGCCCATAGATGAAAGGAATGGATGGATAAGTGTAACTCAGTTCTTCTACCGTAAAAAAGTTGTGAGATCCACGTTATACCAAATCGGTTAATTTATTCTCTAAATACCTAGATTGACTTGGCAAGCTTAGCATTGTTAGTGTTCGTTCATGGAAATTTAGGGCAATTTATTCTACTTAATACTTTCTGGGATTTTGTTACAATTTCATAAGACATGTCCCATTTTTGCTTTTTCATTCCGTTGACAATTTTACAAGTTACCTTTGAAGATTATTATATTTATCTAGGTACCTATCTACACCTATTATTCCATTATATTATTATACATATACAGGAACACCGATTCATTCACTGCAAATGAAACTTTGTAATCCTATATATTTATATGGGATTACAAAGTTATTTATGCAGTTGGTGTATCTTCAAAACTGGACCGAAATTGCAAAATGTTTTATTATTCTAAATTTGAAGCTTCTACGTCTACTAGAAGTGCCTTAGAGTTTTGATGATCGGTCAGTGAGTGAGTGAGTGAGTGAGTGACAAAATTAAGAATTTTGACTAGTTATAATTCTTAAACTACTCCATCAAATTGAATGATTACTGAAAATTCAGGCTTCTAGTTTTATCCACAATGAAGTGATAGGGGGTCGAAAATGGCCTGAACTGCTTCGAGAAAAGGATGGTACGGCCTCAACTTGGGGGGGGGGCAATGCCGTGCCCCCAGATATGTTAGTATAAGACATGGACTAGATAACTACACTCGAGAGCAAGAATGCGGGTCACATAAATTAACCTATAAATATCGGGAACTAAGAATGCTAGCTTAATAAAATAAATTGTGTTTAATAGACAGTATAATACCCCTTAAATAAAGTCATAAATAAATTCGTATTACCTCTTCGTGCTTCCATTACTGCGTTTACTCGGTTTGGCATGCTGTACACCAAGTTCCTTATACGATTTTGGGGAATATTCTCCCATTCCTCCGTGATAGCAATTTTGAGCTCACGAATCGATATTGGGGGAGGGTTTCGTTGTTTTCTGGGCTGCGCGCTGGCGACTGCATACGACACGAGTAATGTTCATCTTTTGAAGGTAGTCTTTCACAATGCAACCTGTATAAGGTCGGGCATTGCCATGCATAAAAATGACATCCACACCCAAATTGACCATAAATGGACCAACGTGTTCATAAAGATATTTCTTCCACATATCTTTCGCAAGTTAAAGAGCCGTTGTCTATGCACACCAGTTCTGTGCGACTCTGCGACTGTGCGGTTATCCAAGCTGTGAACATAACCATGAAGGGTTTTGCCATAATCGCCACGCTTGGCAGGCGGGTTGGCGATCGCAGTATGCGGTTGGAATCTCAGGAAGACGCTGCTGCCCGTCTCCAGGTAATTTAATTCCTTAGTCGCCTTCTACGACATCCACGGAAGGTAATGGTGTGACGCTATTCTTAATCCAGCGCCACACGTACTGAGGTTTGGATAGTAAAAAAATTTTTAAATAAAAACCGACTTCAAAACACTGCAGCACTGAAAAGTTAGAAATAATTGAAATAATTAGAAGTAGAATTATTTATACATGTAGGTATTGTAGAAGTATAATTTGGAGCCGGTGTCCAAAATATATGTGCTGGTCTTGTAACTGGGCACCGACTAAAAAATATACTTCTACAATACCTACATGTATAAATACTTCTACTTCTAATTATTTAAATTATTTCTTACTTTTTAGTGCACAAACGTGTGTTTCAAAACACAATTTTGAAGTCGGTTTTAATTTTTTATTGAAAAAATTTTATTTAAAAATTTTTAGTGGGGTAGCGGGAGAAAAATAAATAAGTCCCTTATAACCATAATTTACCATTATTCTTTGCTTTAGAATTTGATGTTCTAAATTTCCATCTCCGAAAGTCCTTACCAGAACATCACCAAATTAACTTGGGACTACTTTAATGCTATCTTATGAAACATACGGATATTACTAAAGGATGGGCCCCAATAGGGCATATTTACTGCTGTCCATTAAAGAGTTCCGTTCTCAATCTCTGAAAGTCTCCATCAGATCTTCACCAAATTAAAATGGGACCAGTGGGATGTTATATCTGTTTGAAGAAAAAAAAAATGGTCGAAATCAGTTAAGATTTGACGGAGTTATGGAGGAACATAGCCAAATAAAATATATATATATATATATATATATATATATATATATATACGCCTTCTTTTTTTGAAGTCGGTTCAAAATATACCAAAATTAATATCACTGAATGTTTTAGTGACGTCGGTTGTCAAAATTCTATTAATAGGATTTGTATTTCTGTAATTTCACATAACTCTAACTCCTTTTTTATGCGAGTAAAAAAACTAAACTCATATCAATAAACCTAAGGAAATAAAAAAATGGAACCGATTTATCCGTAGGTTTCTTTCGTACACAGCAAACGCTCTGACCAATCGGGCAGCTGTCTTCTAATTGGGCGTGTAATGTATGCATATAGATACGATCGACTCGTGTCTGTATGCGTGCTTAGAATGTTTAGCTAAGAAAAAATGTAGTCAAAACGTTTAGGAGAACATTTTCTGGAAATAAATACACTTTTTACCAAACAATCAATCAAACTCACAAAGCTGAACTGCCAAAGGTGAAATTATCTCTGAAATATTAACAACCCAACCAAAAATAATACACACCTACAAACAATATCCAATTAATGGTTCAGACAAGAAACGGAACCTAACAAAAGAAAACGGATGGAGGTGGAAATTAATCCTTCCTCGTCAGACTTACGGTTCACTTGATCCATCACATTAGCACTGACGTATCGATAGTGATAGAAGCTACGTCTCCACGAGTAAGGTTACAGAATGCAGGCTTAGCTGTAACGTGACCAGGGAGAGCAATTTTGTGGGAACTACGATAAAAACTATTTACGATGTGCTAGTGAAATACCTATATTCATATACCTCTGTTATTGTAATGTTGTATGTTTGTACATCTACTTCCTTCTTCAATGTATTAGTCGAGACCACCCAAAGATAGTCTCAAATAGATCACTTTCAGTGATAAGGCGGCAGTCTGTACTCTTAGGTTAAGAAATACCTGTGTATATTCCATTTTTATGTGCAAAAAAGTGTTCTCTAAGTTCCATTCCACGAAACTAGCTCCCAAAAAAAGTCATCCGTGTGCGCCCATTGGTTATTGCACGTGACTTTCAATAGACACTTACCTATCCTATTATTTCGCTTGTCTCTAGCCGCGCTCATAGACCAATGAGATGCGAGTATTTTGTTCCCCAGGAGTTCGACTTGTGAAACGAAGTATATCTACTATATCTATATCTATTACATCTATGTACCTATCGCAAATACTGAAATTAAACTAAACCACTTCCGAACCCTTAAACAAAAGTTTAAAATTGGCATCACAACCGTGTCAAATTTCAAAATTATATGAAAGGAAGCAAAACTGTGAATTTGAAACATTTTATTAGTGGGAGTTGTTTAATTGTCGATGTAAAGGAAATCATCCAGGGTTTGCGTTATTTCAATAAAACTTTTTATTGGCCCTACGCTAATTGATTCAGATTCACTGCTTAATCATAAGGGTAGTATGCAGAACTATAAGTACCACCTCTTGCAGATAAAAGCAAAATTGTAATCATTGTAATCTGAGACATAAAAGCTATTTGAGGTTTCTTTCAGCCATTTGATGCCCACTGCAGGACATAGGCCTCCCTTATTATTAGTATACTATCACATTTTCCATACAAAAGATAAAACAACAGTAAGAAGACCAATTCGTAAGCAGAAACTGGAACCCCCGCTTTCAACGTAACAATTAAGCATTATGACAAATAAATCCCACAAAATCTTAAGACATCGCCGCCCTACTCACTCGAAACGAGGGAATATTGGAACGGAGCTCTTATAGATAATTGAGTGATACCTCCTCGAATCCTATTAAAGGATCTGTCGACCAAAACGCGATTAGGATTATCGGGACCACCTAAATAACATACTTATGAGAAATGTTCAGCAAACGAAGCACGCGACGCAAATAATTACGACCAAATCGGGCCGGTTATGGAAAAGTAGGTTCTCAATTAAGTAAGTAGTAGCACTGGAATACTATAAGCACGGATCCGGATTTCGGTCATTATTGAACGTAGTCTTTACCTAGAGATACTACGGTAAAGATAATAGGCTTAAAAACTTACCAATAAATGACTGATACAACAAAAAAAATGTCATGTTCGGTAATACGATAATGATTTACAAAAAGACCATAATCAATTTTAAATGACAATCTACGGATTTATTTCCTCATACATTAAGCAGATATAAGATAAAATTATTCTAGCGGTGAAGAAAAACGCTCGAAGTACTTCTTCTTAAAGTGTCTCTTCTTCACTGGAGGTTGGTAGTCAGCTCTTTACAATGTAATTCTGAACAGCTCCTCCGCGATTTTAACATTAGTCCCTTCTTTCATCATCATCATCATCATCAGCCATTTGACGCCCACTGCAGGACATAGGCCTCACTCATGGTTTTCCAAGCTTCCCGGTCTTGTGCCGCCCGCACTCAGGGACTCCCCGCTACCGTAACCAGGTCGTCCAGGTCCACTCTTTGATGTTGCACAATCACGACACACTTCTCCTTCGTTCTCCGACATTCTCTTTCCTTACACCTTGCCTTGGTATCTCTTGCCTCGTAGCACATGGCCTAAGTAGGCTACTTACCGCTGCTTTACGGTGCAAACAAGTTCCACTTTCTTACTGCTGCACTTTTAGTAAGCAATCAATGTTGTTTCTACATAAACCAGAACCTCACCACCACAAAGGGAAAGCTATAGAAATAACAAAACCGAACGAATTAAAATTTTGTTCCCGCAATTTCTCAGCGCCTTCAATTCATCCGAGTCGGAGAGATTCGTTAGGCAACTTTACCTTTTTGCGAAATTGATATTAATTTAGGATGAAAAAGTTTCCCGCCGAAGTTTAAGCCGGCTCCTTAGGGATCTTCGGGTTGATAATAATGCGGATTCTCCCCGCTTCGTGAGCTAAATGTGTGCCAGTTATATTGAGCTATGTAAGGAGGTATAAAACAATTACCTAACTTCCAAGTAATACAATCACTTGTCCTGGTCCCAAACTAGGATGCACTGTGCTATGGTGACCAGGCAAGTACATCACAAACATGGAAATACACCCAGGCTGAGGCCATTTTTACAACTGTGTCACGGCCCCCAGATGAAATCCCCATGACCTCCGCCCGGTAATCAGCATGGATAGTACGACGACTCGTGTGGCGCGTTTTAAGTTTATTTAATGTCAAATTCTGACATTGTCACACGCCTTTGTAGTACCATTCAAAGTATGGTACTACCACCTATGCGGATGTGATACCACTAGCCCAACTTGCAGTTGTTGTGTATTTTGTATAGCTTCGGTCACACGCGAGTCACGCAGACACTCAAGGAAATTAATATTTCTAATTTCCATTGAACTAGAACTACGAAAATTGGCAAGTAATATCTTCGTTTACTATAAGTTGATGCAGGGAGAAATCTGAAAACTGTACATCTGTAATTAAATCATAAAAAAATATTCTTTGAAGTTCGGGAAAAGCTCGGAAAAACTGCGAGACTACAAATTTTTACGGAACCCTCACACCTGTCCGGTTTTTTATAAATGCATCTATGAGCGCTCACAAAATTAGGTAGTTGTAATGAATCTAACCAGATGGTTCCCCAACTGAATAGGCAAAACTAATTTAAATTCATTAAGAAGTTTGTAGGACTAAATTGGCAAGTTTTGGCAGCTGTTGTTTTATAAGGTCAAAGGTAACAAAAAATGGCTATGTTCACCCCGAGGTTGAATTTATTAATTCATTATCTAGGTATTGTTCTCTTTTTGTAGGTTCAACAAAAAACTGGTGTCAAATTAAATCAAATGAGCTACTTACCATTTAACCTCATCATCATCATCAGCAACTTGGCGCCCACTGCCACCCTCATGATTTTCCAAGCTTCCCGGTCCAGCATCCAGTCCCGCATCCAGCGACTCTCCGTCACCGTAACCAGGTCGTTAGACCATCTGGTGGGGGGCTTCCCACACTGCGTCGGCCTGTCCGCGGTCGCCAGGTCATAACTTTTTCGCCCCAACGGCCATCAGTTCTCCGAGCTATGTGCCCTGCCCACTGCCATTTCATCTGAGCAATTCTTCGAGCTATATCAGTAACTCGGGTTCTTCTGTGGATCTCCTCATTCCTGATTCGATCACGCAGTGAAACTCCTAACTTAGCTCTCTCCATTACTCGTTGGGCGACCTTGAGCCTTCTTATGAGGCCCATAGTCAGCGACCAGGTCTCACATCCGTAAGACATCACTGGTAATACACATTGGTTATACACCTTTGTCTCCAGACGCTGAGGTATTTTGGACGCGAAAATGTAACCTCAGATTCCATTTAACCTCACATTATGAAATCAGGAGCCGGCAGCTTGTCTTTCTCTGCGTCAATATTTAATCAGATAACATAGTGTACCTCGTTTCAAAAAACACTTAAAGGTTTTTTTATTATTCATTGTATCAGATTTTTTTTCACATGGTTGTTTTTTCGTATAACGAGAAAAAAATCGAAATAGATGGGTTTGTTTCGTGTTTATCTTATAAATTGGAATTTAAAGAAGAAGGCGTATTTCACTTTTAATTATAATATACTAGTTGTTCAGTTTTCCCATCTAAATTCAATATTAATTTGGTTGTTGAACTGGCAACACAATCCCCTCTTCTGGGATTGGTTTACTTTCTTTTTTGAATTGACAACTGTCGCGTCTGTCGGTTTAAAGTCATTGTCGAGGCAACAGCACTTTCCCTGTCGCTGCTGTTTGCCACCATCTTCGATTATTGCTATCGTTCTATCGCCTCCGCCTCTCGTGTAATTTCGTGAGCCAACACTGAGAACTGAGTGCTGAAGGAAGCTGAAGGAAGGACCCGGCTCAATCGTCGTCAGGTCAGGCGACGCTACTCACGGTGGGCGGTCGTGGAAGGTAAATCGAGGAGCTGGAAGCGGCTCCCGCCCGAGGTACGCTGACCTTTGACCCCCTTCGCTATCGGACCTGGTAAGTCTTTCAGTCTTCCTAAAGCCCCACCTACAATCGCACTCAGTAAAGAACCTACCGACGTTCACTCATACAGTCCACTAAATTATCGCGCACCACGAAATCCCCGAACTAAACATTTGGTCCAAACGAGCCGCATATTATACGGTGACATTGGTTGTTCGTCGATTTCGTGGTTTCTCTCGTTGTTTAGTTATATCATTTGTAGTTTCTTTGTTCCTTGTCGTTGTCGTAACTTCTCGTTTGTTTTTTTATTTTATAAAATATTGTCGGTGGGTTGAGAATTTAGTGCCTTTGAAAGTGGTAACGGTACTTCTTTTCTTTGTGTTGGCCACAGTACTTTTTATTTTTGTTTTGTGGCAACACCATCGACTATCAGTGTCAAGTGTTTCAACTTACTCTGTGGTTGTTTTGTTTACTTTTCGCTTTTCGGCTTTCGTTTGTTTTTTAGTTCCCTTTTTCGTTTTCGTTTGTTTGCTTTATCGCAATGGAAGTGGATAATGGCTGTGATACTTCCGCGTTAGACGCGAATAGGATAGCTAGGGACTATGCCATAATGCGTTTGGAGATTATGGATGATTCGGACTTGGTAGGCTATACGGAATTGGACTTGAAGGATCTCGATAACGACTTTCATTCAGCGCAGCGGAGGCTTTTCGCTTGTTTGAGTTCCTCTGAAAGGCGGGATGAGTTTAAGGTTACTGTGGCGTTCGACACAAGGATAAGGGCAGTCAAGTCGAGGTTGTTGTCGATGGCTGTGAAGGTGACATCCCAGTTACCTGCGTCGTGTCCCAGATCCGGGGCCAAACTGCCAAAAATAGTCATCCACCCTTTCGATGGACAGGTCGACAACTGGCTTTCGTTCAAACAGTTGTTCGACTCCCTGATCCATAGTAGAGCGGATCTGGCGGAGATAGAAAAGCTACACTACCTGTTGTCGTCGGTGCATGGTACTGCCTACGACCTGATTAAAAGCTTTCCTCTCGCTCAGGAGAGTTACATGCTAGCCTACAATGCTCTCGTCAAGTGTTATAATAGGAGGTGGCAGATCGCCACAACCTATTATGACAACTTGGTCGGCTGCACAGTGATTCGACCTGAAGTGAGTGGAGAGTTAGAGCGGGTCTACCGGGCGTTCTCGGACAACCTTGCAGTGCTGGAGAGGTTTGGTTTGCCTGATAAGAACTTCTTGCTTCTTCAGCTGTTGTGGTCGAAGTTGGACGGGGACACACGGGAGGCATTCCTGTTGCAGCATGACTCGGATAATGTACCCCAGTTTGAGGCTGTCACTCAGTTCTTGGACAAACGCTGTCGGGCCAAGAACATGAGTCATGCTGCACCTGTGCCTACTGTATTGCCTAGACCCGTCCAGATGCAGAGTGAGCCTGCTAGGTGTTCAAACACCAATTTTTCGTTTTTTGTATCACAGGCTCGCTGTGCGCTCTGTTTAGGCCTGCATGACGTCACTAGCTGTGAGAACTTTCTCCAGCTAGATGAACATTCTCGCTTTCGTGTTGTTAAGGAAAAGAGGCTATGCATCCTCTGTTTCTCCCCCTCCCACACGGTGAAGGGTTGCCATAAAGGCCGTTGTGGGAAGTGCAACTACTCCCATAACACCTTGTTGCATTTCGGCGATGGCAACTCTTCTCCGCCGGTGAAGAAGGTGGAAAACTCCCGTTTCTCGGGTGGCAAGCATTGCCTTCTTGCTACCAATCTATCGTCGTCTATCGAAAAGCCGTGTTCCGCTATGGTGGGCGGTCCACGTCGCCTCGATCCCACCGATGGGAAGCCTGATGGTTTGTCGCGTCAGACCAAACCTCTCTCCAGTGCTGCATCGAAGTCAAAGGAGCGTTCCGGTGTCTCTCTCGGTCACGGGCGTAGCGCACGTGCCGGTATCCCGACAGCAGGTGTAGCATTGGCTCCAGAACTGTCGACAAAGGTCGTCCTGCAGCCTTGGCGGCGCTCTATCTCTCGTCGCGAGCGTCACAATCTCGGCTCAGGCCAGAAGGGGAGCTCTCTCGAGGCCGGTGGCCTCTGCTCACCGGTGAAGGAATCGTGGAGATCCAATCCGCATTCTCGAATGGTCGTCCACTTCCACGTCCTTTCTCCGACGACTTTTGCTAGTCCCCTTTTAGCGAACCCTTTTCGTTGTCGTTCCCTTAAATTCATTTTCGTTTTTCGTCTTTTGTAAATTCTCTCGCATTTAGGCGGGCGGAATGTTCAGTTTTCCCATCTAAATTCAATATTAATTTGGTTGTTGAACTGGCAACACAATCCCTTCTTCTGGGATTGGTTTACTTTCTTTTTTGAATTGACAACTGTCGCGTCTGTCGGTTTAAAGTCATTGTCGAGGCAACAGCACTTTCCCTGTCGCTGCTGTTTGCCACCATCTTCGATTATTGCTATCGTTCTATCGCCTCCGCCTCTCGTGTAATTTCGTGAGCCAACACTGAGAACTGAGTGCTGAAGGAAGCTGAAGGAAGGACCCGGCTCAATCGTCGTCAGGTCAGGCGACGCTACTCACGGTGGGCGGTCGTGGAAGGTAAATCGAGGAGCTGGAAGCGGCTCCCGCCCGAGGTACGCTGACCTTTGACCCCCTTCGCTATCGGACCTGGTAAGTCTTTCAGTCTTCCTAAAGCCCCACCTACAATCGCACTCAGTAAAGAACCTACCGACATTCACTCATACAGTCCACTAAATTATCGCGCACCACGAAATCCCCGAACTAAACACTAGTAAAATAACAAAATTCATATTTACAATAAGTATTTCACTTCAAACTTCTCCAACATTGGTGCCGAAACCCAGGACAATGTTGGAGAAATTTGAAGTGAAACACGCGTTCTTCCTTAAATTCCGATTTATTAGATAAACACGAAACAAAATACACAGGCGCCGCGCGCGCATACGTAGTTAGCAGCAGAGAAGAAAGTGTTGCCAGTGGCCTACTTATGTTATACCCTAACACATAATATTATCATGCTACCCATCATACAGGCTAGTGATATTGCTCGCTAGAACAAAATAAACATGGCCATGGCATTATTGATTTTGAATGAATCAGATTAACCTAACAAAAAGAGTTTCCACAATATTTTCAACTTCATTAAGTCGACCAGCCCTCCTATTACGTAATCGTCCACTCTATTGTGTTTGCGATTTTGACGATTCCATAGTATCAAAATATGTACCTATATTTAACAGTTCATCATCATCATCATCATCATCATCGGCCTACACTTATCCACTGCTAGACAAAGGCATCTCCTATTGCACGCCACTGAGCACGGTCCTCGGCTACTCTCATCCAGCTCGTGCCAGCCGCCTTGCGAAAACCATCGCTCCACCGAGTCTGAGGACATCCTCCACTACGTTTACCGATCCGCGGACCAGTTGACAGTTCAGACTAGGTTAAATCGGACAACTACATACAGTTGAGAAATAACATTTTAGCTGCTCAGGCTTTGCCGGACATTTTGAAACAATAGCCATATTTCTTCCGAAACGCTGTTTTTTCAACTATTCAATTGTAAGTTAAAAGAAAATTCGATTATTAAAGAAAATCCCACTTACTATTCACTACGCACCTATCTAATATAAAAAGCATGCCATCCTGTTACTATCCCATCTCATAGATTAGTTAGGTGGTGTTTGGTTACGTCATTATCATTACGAAGACATGCACTTTGAAGTGGGGTGCAATCAACAAGAGTCAGCGACCACTACATAATGGTAGGTCTTAGTTTTATTCACAGTATTCAAGTGTTCTAATTTAAAAGTACTGAAATTTAATTCGCAATTAACATTGAATAAAATAATAAAATTGTCCTTCCAAGTCGTTTGTTGGAAGACAATGGTGTTATTTTACTTAGAGTAAAAGTCTCCTACGGTTGGTTACGAGATAAGCTATTGTCTTGTAAGCGGGTAAGTAAGCGGGGTGCTGTCTGCTAGAAATGAAAGCATAGAAAATGGTATGAATACGCGCGGCGCGGCTGATGGGCAGTTGCGAAAGTCTGTTTTTACGCTAGTTTTATGGCAGAGCTGACTATTCGAAAGATATGCGGCTGCACTGTTCATAATGTGTCAAGTTCAAGTGTCAGGAATTTGAATGTGAGGAGTTATGTAATACGAAAGTTTACAAAACGCAATTAGACATTGACGCTTTATTTTACAGTGGAAATCTCTGTAAAATAAGTTTATTTTAAAGCTGTTTTACTATATTGAAAAACTTCAATAGTGATGGAAATTATTATTTTAGTTTTTGTTATATTATATTATTTTATTATATTATACAATTTTCTTACAGTGCATTATTAAGCATTATTTATTTTAAACCCATCATTTTTAAAGCGATTTGTATTTTTTTATAGAAAATTTCCTATCAAATTCGTTGTATCTCCTACCTGGGCCACAACCCAAAACGATCATAGACACCGAATTGCTCAGGTTTAAGCGAATCAAATTAATTTGAATACCGCACGCGTTAATTTAAACACAATTACGGCAACCTTCAGTCTACAATACCAAAACACATGTGGTCATTATTTAAGTACCTACTTAGGCACTTTTTTACGTAACATCATGAATTTGGGGTCGTTTGAGAGATATAGTAAAATGAAGTTGCCTTAACAATAGCTTTTGAATACGCTACGACGATTGATGCAAAATAACTGACTTTGAAAAGACAAAAATATATTTTTTTACATATTTTCCCGTCTATGAAATTAGGTCTAGTTTCAACCGAACACACATTATGCCCTGCAATGAAGACTTAGTCCGAGTAAAAACTTAAGCTCAGATAAGTTCAAATCAATCCATCCACCAGCCTACATTCAGCGCACTAGTAGCATAATGCAGAGGGGCTTCGATTGTCACGCACTGCAAGGCAGGCGTCTGTCAAAACAAGCGACATATTGTGCTTCTCAGCCACGTCGAAGTATGATAAAAGAAACGTGACCAGCGAATTCCTGCAGTCACGCTTAGATCACTGCTAGCGAGAATAAGGGGGGAGAAGGGAAGTCCGTAAGCTAACTAGCTGTTGCCCGCGACTTCGTTCGCGTAGTATTTTATGTGTATTTTTCCGGAATAAAATGTACTAATCCAGACTATAATCTACCTCTGTGCAAAATTTCACCCGGATCCGTCCGTTCGGAGAGTAACAAACATCCATCCATTCATACAAACTTTCGCGTTTATATTAGTAAGGATTAAGAAATAAGTCAGAAATACCAATTTTAATCGTTTTAGTTGTAAAAGATGACCTAATAATAGTGCACGATTTAATTAAAAGATAAAACGTTTTTTTTTTGAGCGAGTTATAATATTTTTTAATAAAGAAAATGAAAATCAAATAAAAATTCTTTATTTTAGGCTGGGTACTGCCTGTACAGTGTTTGTAACAATGGTGACTTAAAACTATGTTAGTAACAATGCTACTGCATCATCATTATATTGCATTGTAAACTAAATATGTTCCCGGTTATTTATGGAGTAAAATATTCGACATATGGCCCCCGATGCTCTGAACAGACTCTTGCTCTTTTCTGCTTCTTTTTTTCGATGAAATTTTGAAAAAGATGTGGCTCTGTCTCACTGATGACGCGTTGGATCTCAGCCTTGACCTCAGAAATTGTTTGTGGCTTATTCACATAGACCTGCTATTTAAAAAAAAACCTTAAAGAACGAAATCGCACGGCGTTAGATCGCACGATCTTGGCGGCAAACTTCCATCGTAATTTCAGGAGATAATTCGGACTGGAAATCGTTGTTCCAATAAATCTATTGATTCGTAAGGTGTGGCAGGAGGTGACGTCCAGTTAAAACCACATGTCGTTTAGATCTGTACCATCCAGTTGAGGCTACAAGAACTCCGTTACCATGTTCCTGCAACGAATTCCATTCACAGTCACTGCATTTCCAGCCTCATTTTTATAATGATAACGCGTTGTTCAATTGTGTAGCGCTATATTTTTGATAATGGAAACAATCATTAATGCCAGCTGACAAAATTCAGAGATGTTACGTGCAAGAAAAAAAAACGGCCGCAAATTTGAATCGTGCACACTTATTAGGACCCTTTAAGAAATAGCATTAAACTTATCGGAACTTCAGGTCGCAACGGAAACTGTAACGCAAGTTGGCTAAATTACCATCGAGAGTAAAGGGGCAGACACCCCCGGGAAAATAAGTCTAGATGTGCCAATGTGCTCGCTGGATCCACGATCTGAGGTAGATTGCTGTCAACGGCTGGTTGAGGATGGCAGAAGACAGAAAGAAATAGCGTGCTTGAGGGAGGTCTATGTCCAGCAGCGGACAGGTACGGGCTGATTGATTGATATCCGAAGCACTGGACGTAGCCTCCTCTCCTCTCAAAGGCACGGTACACTTTTTCGTCGTCGGCCATCCTTATCTAAAGAAGATCAGACACCCTACCGTGATCAGATAAGAATAGCTAGGATAACAAAAATAGAATACTGTTGATATTATCATATCATGCTTTCACCTGAGTGTCTGAATTATTCACATACCTCAGCGCTTGAAATCGCCAATGCCCGGTGGGTGCGCGAGGTGATTAAGCCCATACTCTCTCTCTGAGAGAAGGCCTGTGATCTACAGAGGGACGTATATAGGCTGCTTATGATGCTTTCACATACTACCCATAGAGAAAACGGAACAAACAGATAAAGATCCAAAAGACCATTACCAGAACTAAACTGTTCAGTTTAACAAACACAGTTCATAATTCAATGGGGCAATAGGAATCTGCCCTATTTACCTAGTGCAGCTCGCGGTCGGGACAATACAATAACAATATTATATCGCCTGTCTGTCGGTCCGGCTCCGTCGTACTTGTACTGGATACCCAAGCTAGAAACCAGTGGCTAACAAGTATAGAGTGTGGAAAGGCACAGAGGCAACAAAAAAATCACTCAACAGAATCATTTGTCCGGGTAAATGAAATGAGAAATGTAGCGTGCAATAGGAGAGGCCTATGTCCAGTAGTGGACAAGCATAGGCTGATGATGATGATGATGACTCACAACATAAGTCTGACACACTGTCGACTATGTACACACGAGAAGAAGGCTGGTATTCACAACACAGGTTTTTTTGCCTACTGTGAAAACCATTCTACACCAACCTTGAGATACTTAATAATAACTACGTACCGATTAATGTAACATGTAAGTATCTTGTGAAATTGGATCAATAAATTTTATCTTATCTTATACTAGGATGATGATAGGTCTTTCAATCTCCGGTGATAGACAGGGACTTGGAAGATGACCATGGCATCAGGTCATCCTTAAATTTCAGGCAACCAGGCAAGATATCACTAACATAGGTAAACATCTAGACCGAAGCGATTTGTACAAACAGCAAGGATATAATTATTTGTATTTTCACTTGTCTTAGCATCATTAGAATGGGTTATAAACACCAGGCTACTTATCTTATCTAGACGCTTCATCATAATAATACGTATAATGATACTCTACAACATTGTATATTTAACAGGTATAATCGCAATTATTTACTCGATACTTAAACCTTATTACCCATGTTCCCGACGTTTTGGCAATGTTACACTTGCTGTGGTCAGAAGTGGCAAAAAGGTAACTTTAGTTAATTAATATAAGATAAGATAAAAATATCCTTTATTGTAGATCAGAGCATATGGCATAAAACATGTCAAGATACAGAGCACAATTAGCGGCCTTAATGTAAAAAGCAATTTCTTCCTGACAACCCTGTGATGAAAGTATTTAAGTTTAATAAATAATCGCCCCAGGACCCCTTAAATGTGTAACTATATATAAGTACCGCGAGTCTAAAAATTTCCTTACTCTACGCCCATGAAGCGCATCGCACAAAGACATAGCTCGCACTCTAGCAGACACGGGTATAACTAAGCCCCAGTCCCGTGAGACACTCGACAATTCCAAACATTAGCCTCTCGGGGCAAAACTTTATACTGGGTCAGCTGCGGCTATAATGCTAGAACTACTTTGGTGGTCAGTTGTCACTCAAGATTGTACATAAAACTTATCATAGTGCCTACGAGTATTGTTTTACTATTACTAATCATTGGTCATTGCTTAACTTTCTTACGTCAAGAGACTCTTCAATTATTTTAATAATTTAGACAGCACATTTATATAATAATAATGATAATAATAATAGCCCATTTAAGGTATAAAATAGGAAAAACTAAACTCTTCACTTTTAAGATCTTTCTAGTTCTACTCATCCTCATCGTCAGTCATCTTTTGTGTATCAGGTCAGTGATGGATATCACTTTGGGGTTAAAACTGAAATTGAACTGGCTGATCTTGGCCCCATAACTAAAATTGATGTTTATTGATTAGTAGAATAACTCCCAAAGTTCCGAGGAACCTTGCGTTGATGTCAAGTTTGATGACAACAGTCAATATTGATTTAATTCCGCAATTAATTTCTTGAATTTTCATCAGGATGATTTTTCTTAGTAATTTCAGAATTAACATAATAATGTGTATAAGTTTTAGTTCGAAACCAACAATCGAAGTTGTCCTGTTCCTATATTCATCATCATCATCAGCCACGCTTGGCAGGCGGGTTGGCGATCGCAGTATGCGGTTGGAATTTCAGGAAGACGCTGCTGCTCGTCTCCTGGTAATTGATTCCCTTAGTCGCCTTCTACGACTATATTACGTTCCTATATTACGCGTCCCGAACAATTTTTATCATCTAACTGACAAATTCCATACTAATCGCTATCGCAAAAATCAGGATACCGACAGAATTTAGTGCATATAATAAGGTCTCTGAGCACTATCGAGGTTATTTATTTAATTTAGCCTATGAGTTTGAGAAATAACGATTTTTTTTCTGTTGTACTGACGGAAAACCTTATCTTTGTTTGTGCATGACAAACTTGAAGTCAGACGCACCGTAAACCACCTCAGTTCCGTTGAAAGTGGTAAATAAATTAAGCCACAGGGTTCTTGGCGACGGGAAGACGCCACAATAGCACGAATTCGAGTGAGCCATACGAATTATCACGAACCGCTGTCTCAAGCAGAACGGCACGTGGACGCCCGAAAACAAGTAGTCTGACTCGCTCGATTCTGGGATTTTACCCCAAATGTGACTGAGATTTTTCAAAATTTCTGTCGGTCTAAGAAAGTTACTCAGTCATCAACTAATGTTATCAGTCAGTCATCGACACGCTTAGATGTGCCAATGTGCTCGCTAATGTTTGTTCATTGTTGTCCCGCAGAGCACGCCACTAAGCTGTGCTGACCATAAGGGGGTTTTGCCCGTAATTTTCACGCTGGGCGGGCAGGTTGGTGATCTTAGGTAGTGGTTTAGTCTAATACACGAGCGCTGCTGCCTCCTGGATTTGCCTTATGGTGATTTACGCCAAATCACTGGATAAGTCAGTAAATATATAAGTTACCCAGGTAACTTACCCAGGGTTAAACACATAAATATCTGATTGACAGGGTTGTCAGCCATACAATTTGTCTATGGATAGCTCTGCAAATGTCATGGTGCAAGGCGTTACTGGATAGAGCTTGCCCTTGGATAAACACATAGATATTTCTATCAAATAGCGTTGGCACAAGCCAGCCGAAGTCACTTTTTCAACACCCCACAACAATTACAATGCATCAATATTCAGAGAAAATTCTTTAGACAGGAAAATTCTTTATTGTACATTTATGAAGTCATAGTAGCAATACCACTCGCTAACCGTGAAGGAACCCTTATTCTGAGCGATTCACATACCTCACCCCTTAAAATCGCCAATCCGCGGTGGGCACGCGTAGTGATTAAGTCCATACCTAATCTCTCCCTGAGAGAAGGCCTGTGCCCTACAGTGAGACGTATACATATAGGCTACTTATGAAATACTAGCTTTCGCCTGCGACTTCGACCGCGTGGACTTTAGTTGATAAGAGCGGTTCTAAATAAGTTTAAGATGCTTTTAGCGCATGTGAAATGTATATTACAAAAAAAGTGTAAATTAGAATTTAATTACGGCCTAGGTTTCGTCGAGTAAATTTTTTTTAAAACGACTTATGCCTCTTTTCTAACTTCCGAGAACTGGGACTGTAACTAGGTACATGTTTTGTATTCACTGAATTTTAAGTCTTTCTCAACCTCTTTATATACTCTGTAAAATACCTGTAATTACCTTTGTCTTATAATATTTGGTGTACTTTGAAAAAATAATAAAATAAAATAAACACTACCAGGCTGCTTGAAGAGCTCACTCTAGAGCAGGCAACGTATGATCAATTCCTGCTGTTTAATTAGTACCTAGGTCTAATATTTTGAACAAATGAATAACGCCAAGATATTGACGTGTGTTCCGTAAAAAGAATAAATATAATAAGTATATCTTATATGTTTGCACAGATTAGGACTTTTTTTTACTTTTGTTTATTTAAAGAGCTTTTGAATCGAGTCGTGGTATCACTAGCAACTGACAGCTCGTAAGATCTCAGTTGATGTCGTACTTACGTGTGTGATGTTCTTCCGGTTACGTAGACTCCTGGATCTGTTTTCCCCTTTAAATATTAATTAAAGCAGCCCAAATCAAAACATTCAGCCGATGACCACAAAATTAATTACCTATTATCTCGAAAAAAAAACCTAAATAAATTTTATTAGGACAATGCCCATGACGCATTGTTTGTATGATGGCGTGAGTCACGCGTTTTGTGGCGCTAAAGTCACGAATTTTGACATGTAACAAACATGTAACCGTAATTACCTACATGTTGTTTAGCAATTGCTAAACGTAGTTTTATTGCGAGATGTCACAGTAACAGTTCGGAAGACAGCAGATCCAGCGATATTGACGTACCATTTTTCTTCATAACGTTAGTCGTCTAGTACAAACCGGTCCAAGGGTAAAAACAAGGGGTAACAAGATTCAATTTTCATATTTCAGTCGCGGCGCAGTTGCAACGCAAATGTGAGTGCGGCGGCGACTGCCAAACGAGTGATAAAACTCGCTCGCTCGGGTTTGGAGTGGGATGGAGCAGCCAAAATTTATTAAGCATGGATTGAGCGTCAACATTCTTCAGGAAACAAGTCTGAAATAGAAACTTTATGACCGATTTACACTAAGTACGTTTGGAGGTGGTGTGAACCGGGCGTCTTTGCCATTGGGTTTGCCAAATTCACTGATACCGTTTTAGCTCAATGGACAACTAAAGCCCTCGGTGTTTAGGGTTTCGTAGTCAATAAGGAACCCTTATAGTTTTGCCATGTCCGTCCGTCAGTCTGTTTGTCTCTCCGTTTGTCCGCGGCTTAGCACAGAGTTGATAAGTACTAGAAAGCTGAAATTTAGCAAAGCTATACATATTAATCTCACAAATTGAGTAGTAGAAAAAGACGATATTCTTTTTGTTGCACTAACCCGTACTGAGTAAATAGGTTTTTAAAGTAGAAAAAGACGTTAAATATTTTTTTTTTGGGTACTCCCCTACGCCTTCAATTGTTTTTCTCTTTAAAACCATATTGTGAGATACTGTTGGATTGGTTGTTTAAAAAAAAATTTGTGAGTGTAGGAAAACCATGGTCTTACAAGTTAACGAGTAATGGGTGAATTCCATTGAAAATTACTTAGGTGAAGTTGTTAGTTGTCGTAGAAAAATCCTCCTTCTACGTAACTCTACACTGCGTATGGCTCGGCACACACTTTCCCGGTTTTAGCAATATAATCCAAGCCTTACATGTAATCAACCCTATATTAATTTGCTATTGCGACTATAGGGTGCGGTGAGATTCTGGCCGCAGCACCAGAGCAATTCGGTAAGCTTACGAAATAGTTTGAATGAACCCACAGATAACAATATACATTTCACAATACAATAAGGAAATTTGGCAAATTTTGTAAAACATTGGAACCTGGAATTAACAAGGACAAAAAGATAAACTTAATTTTATTACTGTGAAAATCCTCTCTACTGCTCTTCCAATTCATTTTGTCACCCAATACTGTTTAAGGTCAACTTTTAGCAGTAGAATTTGAACCTTACCGCTGGAGTGTTAAGATGCAAAGACAATTGTGGAGTTTTCTTTTGTTCTAAGACTAAAACTACTGTCCATAAAAACCACCCTAAATGGACATACACTTCTATTACATTGTAAGGGGTAGAGGGACCCAACCATATTGGATTGAAAATCTCCTATCTTTTGGTGTACTTAAGCAAATAATAGTAGTTAACTTTTATTGTGCCATTCACATATATTTCTGTGCAAGAAACTTATGTTTTTCTACCCTTGCACGTTTCAATTTTATTTCTTTTCTACCATCAGCGTATTATAAAAAGCTACAGTCTGCACTCGTCGATAGTGCCATTATATTTCTAACCTCCGGGGGTTTTAGGGCGATTATTGAAAGACGAGTTGTCGTAGATAGAGAACACTTTATTGCACAACCAGGTGAAAGATATTACAAATAGTTTCTTATATCTAAGTAGTGGTATACAATTGGCGGTCTTATCGCTTTCACAATCGTGTTTCCAATAGTACCATAAACTCATGGTCGTAAATATCCGTCAGTTACAAGCCTTGTCAAGAATATTGCGGGTGTCTTGTACGAGTTTGGGTACAAGGCAGGCTGGAGACGACTTCGCCGATGTGGTAGGTAGGCCACGTAAGTTACAATAAGTGAAAATGAATCGTCTTTATATTTCATTATTAAGTCAATTCAAATAATTTGTAAATTTTATAATTAAATTTTGTTAGTAATTGATATTATTATTATTATGTAGTTATGAACATTTACCACAATTTAGTTAAAAATTTCTAACAAATGTTATAGAAGAAAACGTTGTTTCGTAGTTGAACGTTGATAGTATAATTAACCTAGTGTGTGAGGTTTTCAAACGCAGATTATTTATTTGAATAATGCATTTATATGTCTTACAGCATCTGAATGGTCAACATTCGCCACTGAGTGCTCTATAAGTCATCTAGCATATACACTTCAAATTACCTATGACGACTAATGAAATGATCAGAAAAATAGATATAAGATCAGCATAAGAGTCACTCGATCAGACTATTGTATTGGTCAGCAGAATAAATAAATTAGCGTGATGGGAAAATGGTCAGCAAATAAATTAATTTTGGTTAGCTGATAAATAATTTCGGTAAGAACTATAATATAATATCAAACACCAAGGTGATTTGTTGATTATAAATAAATATATATTAATACAAAAATTTTAAAGCCGCCGTGGTACCGCAAAGGTAGAATAACGGCCTCATATTCGAATGTGTTAGGTTCGAAGTTCCGGTTATATACCATAGACTTTAATTTCTAAATTACGTACATTTGTGAAGTTGAAGTATGTCACCGCCAACTTATTAAATTAGCCGTCTGATTGAACGCCTAGGAAGTTAATTAGGTGTCGGAATTTGATTAAATGGTTAGCCTTTTAGTTATAATACAGCATTGTGTAAAACGTTTGACTACTTGGCTGACCGAAAACTAGCCTCTTTATTAATAGGCTGAATTAAAAGCTGCCATTTAGTGTTAATTTAGATAACCCAAGATGGCGTCAACGCAACAGCTGATTTACTTCACATACGTTTTCGTTGAAGAGTGACCATGATATTTGGTTGAAACTGAACTGATAAGGGCCAAAGTAGTTGTTAAAAAGGCATATGTACGAGTATTTTTGTCAGATAAAAAAAACATAAGCAACAAAATATGTAGAAACGAAACGCATTATGGCGATAATTGTAAATATTAAATATAAATTCCGTGATTTTTTTATTCCTGCGTGTTTTCGAATGGTCCATATGTTTACAAGGTTTAAAAACAGGATTGATTAATTGAGCACTCTTTATTCGGTTGGTGAGAGATTTAAATGGTTTGAAAAACCTCAGTGCACCCTATTTCCACGCAGTGGTTCTGGTTACCTCCCTAGAGGGTATATAAAAAGCCGGAGGCGCGGCGGAAGGGCAGCCCCCGCACGCTGTAACAAAATTCAGGCACGCGTGTGAGCTGTAGCGGCTGAGGCTTCGGCAACCTTCGGTGACCAGCAAGCCGAAGCTGCGTAGGTGAGCATGGGTGCCCATATTTTGTTATGCAAAGGCGAAGGGGTGCACATCTCGCACCCCGGCGCCGTTGCAGAAGTAAATTATGGTCAAAGTTGCAGTTGCCGAGGTCACGGATAAACTGAAGTGGCGAGTACTGTATCTTGGTCACCCTACCAAATCAGATGCGCCTGATCTACTGACTACTTGGCTAGTCACCTTCAGCCAGGTTATTTAACGTTTTGTTCAATCACACGGTTGAATGACCTTCAGCCCTTTGATTGGATGCCGCCGCCTAATGAACGTCCTGGGCAGTTAATTCGACGGCACATTTTACCAGTTGGCGGCGACGTATGTACAATTTTAAAGTGGATAATTTGGAATTCTTTGTTCCACACATTTATTATTTTGCTGCATACATACTTTCAATCAATGTATTTCCAAGGTTGTCAGGAAGATATCACTTTTAGTGGCAAGACCGCCGTCTGCACTCTTGGGTTAAGAAATATCTGTGTTATTTTCTTTTTTGTGTGCAATGAAGTATTCTCTATCAATCTATCCATTTTCTGCCGACGAGTAATTGATGACATAAAATATTTTATTTGCTCACCATATTGAATATTCCACCTCCAATATTCCAATATGCATAGTATGAGCCGCATGCGTCAAAAACGAAATGATCTTTCACGCGCCCGACCCACAGAATACCCAGAATATGAAAAAGCATACAATAAAAAACCGGCCAAGTGCGAGTCGCACTCGCGCACGAAGGGCTCCGTACCATTACCTATACATTATTAGACAAAGGTCATCTATATAGAAACCATCAAGAAGCGTTTACTATTGACACTTAACTACATGACATCGGCGCTGTAAAGATTACATAGATGGCCGCTAGATGGCGAGAGCTATCTTTAGACAATGTTGTTGTATGGGAGCCCCCGTTAAATATTTCATATGAAATACATATCATTATTATGTAAAAGTTTCAACTGCCCAGCTATAACGCTGCATGAGTTACAGCCTGGTGACAGACAGACAGACAGACGGACAGTGAAGTCTTAGTAATAGAGTCCCATTTGGCACCCTTCGGGTACGGAACCCTAATAAAATGTTCCACGACTTACCTATCATCTCTCAAAGGACACTCGTATCCAATTAAAATTCCACTCAAATGTCCAACTTGGATTCAGTTATTTCAAGTTTTGTTAGAGAAAAGTCATCAACGTGAATGTTTAATGACTTCGTCTAGACTTTAGCGCTATTCCCAGATGCACCGGACTAGAGCTCGAATGGGGAAAGTACTAAGGAGGTGTGCTTGTCCATTTACCTTAATTCAAATATTTTAGTTAAGCCTTTCGGTTTCAATAGGTAATTTTTAGGGTCCGGACAAGTACTAGAAATCTGAAATTTGGATCAAATTTACATAATTATTAACCACGCCGATAAAAAAGTAGAATAAAATCATAAAAAAATCATTTTAAAGATTTTATCCTACGTTTTGTCGGCGTGATTAATGTATATCTATGCCACCTTTTGCTTTCTAGTACTTGTTATCTCTGTGCTAAGCCGCGGACAGTGAGACAGATCGCTCATTTGCGACAAGAACGTGACAAAGTAAAAATCTCAATTTTTGATAAAACGCATTTGAAAGTTTAAAATTCCTGTAACCTTTTAATTATTATGTTTAGACTATTCAGCTCAATACAACATAATTTCAAGGTTTTCGTGTTTTTGGATCAAATTGGATTCAGACCTTTAAGTCAGTTATTAAATTTATTATGATTATTAATTTAAAAAAGGGTCCTCCTTGTTGCGTTATTCTTGTAAAAAACTTGCAGTATTGCAAAACAAACAGATATGTACCGTTTTTCTTGAAAAAAATTTTAATAAAAATCTAAACCTTTACATGTTATGTCGTATTGTTACGTTTTTATTGATAATCTGTAATCTAAATGTATGGAACACTTTAATTAAGACACGTTACTGTCGTAGAAATCTCTTTATTTTTGTATTTTGTTTTACAAAATGAAAGATATTTTAGCGAAGTTATTGTATAACTTTCGCTGAAATACAAGTAATAATCACATTAAAAAAATATTATAATTATAACCAGACACTAATATCCGTAGTTTTACTTTTACTCACAACCGTAAGCAATTATAACGTTATTAAATATTTAGGAATGCCATATTAGCATAAACATCACAAGCCTCTGCTTATCTCAGTAATATTAGGAAACTAATCTTAATTAGTCTCACATAAATTAAGTAAACAAATATTATCCTCTTCAATCTAAAAACATTATTATTATTGCTTTTTAATGGCACAAAGTTTCAAGGCATTTCTGAATTCACAGTTCACCTAATAATAATAAATTAAATTTTATTTATTATTGTTAAGTGAACTAATTTCATTTGTTTAGCTGTGTTATCTATTTCTTCATTTAAAATCGTATTTTGCATTACATTGGTTGTGTTCTCATTTTTTTGTTTGTCATCAGTCTGTTACATAGTACGTATTATTAGAATTTTCGTTGTCGTCCATAATTATATCTTCATCTTCACCTTCACTAGAACTCTCAATTCTTCGTTGATATTGAACTAATTCGTAGTCAGGATTCTTCACTGAGTCGTCAGAGTCTGCAGCAAAAGTTTATTTTAAATTTTTATTATTACAATACTGGGGCATAGCATAGCGCTATCATTAAAATACAGAAACAAACATTATCATCATAGAGAGAGAGAGAACACTTTATTGTATACACCAGGAAATCATCATACATCATACACGTTCTTAAATTTCATAAGTTTCCTATTGTTTTGATGCATTCCTAGTAAATAATAATATTGTTGCTCATTGTGATTTCCACAAACCTACTTTTTGAATAAAAATACTATACTTCGTGATTTATTAAATAAAACATATTTGTGTGCACTGTGAATAAAAATGCTGCTATATTGTTATTATTATAAGTGAACATACCTTCAATAATTGATGGTATTGATGATGAAGAAGTGCTGCTGCTCAAAAACAACAACTGAAAGGCCGGTTACATTTCAGTTGTTGTTCTTCCGGTGCTGATTCATAGGCTAAAAAATAAATTTATTATTTAATTCATTTGTATCTTTTTATTTTTCTAACTTACGTGAATGTTCATTAATTTCTCGGACAAGATTTACAATCTTCCTAAACCGTGATTCCATCTGAAAAATAAATTGTAATTAGACAAGGTTTTTATCATTTATAATGCAACATTGTAAAATATTCGTTGTAAAAATTTATCATTTTTTATCAAAAATGTGGTAACTTGAGATAACCAACATTAAGACCAAACATTTTGTACTTTTATTATCAACTGTAACGGAACATCTTAAATTAACCAACAAAAAACATTGTTTATTTCAGCAAAAACGGTACAATCCTATGTAAACCATAGCATGCGATTACTATTTTTGCTACAATAATGACCCACATACAGATGTCCCGTTATAGCTGCAAAAAAAATCACTAAAAAAACAAAAAGCTGTATTTACCTTTTCATTAAAACCATGACACCATGAGCTGTTACGTTTTTGCCGCAATCGGGCAGCACTTTCCTCCTCAAGCGAGTGGCGACAACTGACGTGAACCGATCTTGCATTAAACTTAGGGGCGGAAAGAGATGGATCTAAACCGGTAGTCGCTGACCTTTTCCCTCATTACTCGGTCATTTTCGGCGCTAGAAATATCGCGTTTTAGCAGCAAGTAGAGCGCGATACGCCGGATTCTACTGTATCATTATTCCATAACGATACATATTTGCGTTAACACGTTCTTGTCGCAAATGAGCGAGATGGTCAGACAGACACACAGGCAAACAGATAGATAGACAGACAGACAAACAGACAGACAGACCGACAGACAGACAGACAGATAGACAGACAGACAGACAGACAGACAGACAGACAGACAGACAGACAGACAGACAGACAGACAGACAGACAGACAGACAGACAGACAGACAGACAGACAGACAGACGGACGGACGGACGGACAGACGTGGCGAAACTATGAGGGTTCCTTGTTGACCACGGAACTTCAATAGTTCTTTAAAAAGGTCTTCTATTAGAGGGGTCAATCTTAGGCGAGATAAACGGTCCCTACCCCTTCGGCATACAGGCGTGTGTTTATGTTATGTTATACCTACCACGATTGCCTTGTCAGCCTTCCAGTTCTTCTCTACCGGTGCAGAGATCGTAGATTAGATTTCCACAGCGGCTCGCCTTTTATTGACTGGGGTCTATTTCGGCGTTGCCATATTGATTTGTGCTATCTTAGCCTGGTTGCCGAAAAAAATTTATAAAACAATTCTTATTTATAAGCAATAATTTATAAGCAATAATTCTGCCATTTTGATTATGGCATGGCACAATGGCAGAATGTATAGAATTCAAGCACTCTTGCCTACTACAGACGCAGCCCCGTGGCTGAGTATGTCGTGTATAAAACGCGTATTTTTATGATAGTCAAGTCCGTAAGTATCAAGTACATCATAAAAATACGCTTTTATTTGAAGTCTTGTTGTTGTTGATTGCACTCATGGGATCTTGTTAGGTAGGTACTTGTACCAAACCAACTTATGTTGTTTAAAAAAATATAACAAACAAGCATCCTGGGCTCCCTGCCGCGGGACACCGACCTGGGGCAAGTTTTTACCTGTAAATATGTAAATTACTTAATTATAAATTATTCTTATTAGTATTAGACGTTCAGAGAGTATGTTAAAAAATATTCAAAAACGTTTAGGCAAACTTGTTTAGCAGCCAAATCCATTAGCATAAGTAAACAAATTATGGCGTCAACTAATAAAATCAAAACAGTCTGGCAAGTAATTAGCAAAGAGACAGGCAAAACGAGATCTAGGGACCAGATATTTGCTTTAAAGTAGAAGGGAATTTAGTCAATTCAAAGGAAGATATAGCAGAAATATTTGAAAATTTCTTTAAAAACATACCCCTCAAAATAACGGTTAGCTTAAATTCTTCCCCTCAATCAGCCGAAACTTTACTTCTGAAAAGTATAATTACATGCAAAGCTGACTTCCAATTTACCCATATAAGTCCCTTTGCTATTGTCAAAATATTTAAAGAGTTAAACTTAAAAAAAACCGAAGATTTATGGGGATTATCGGTTAAACTTATATCCACGGTTATCCATATTCTAAGCAGGCATAGCATAATAAAGCACATCTTTGATGCGTGGGAGGAGGCGCAGGATGCCATCGGGGTGTTCTGTGACCTGTCCAAGGCGTTTGATTGCGTCGACCACGAAACGCTCCTCATAAAATTACACCGATATGGTTTAAGTAATAAATCGCTAGCTCTTCTTCGATCTTACTTAACAGACAGAACCCTAAAAGTAGATATTAATAGAGTTAAATCCTCAGGATCTAATGTAAAAGTAGGAGTTCGTCAAAGTTCTATACTACGACCGTTCCTTTTTTTTATTAACGTAAATGATTTGCCCTACCTAGTAGAAAAACTATCGCAGATAGTATTGTTTGCTGATGATACTTCCTTAATTTTTAAATTAAAGAGAGGTTTAGGTAATGTTGACGATGTAAACAATGCTCTATCTACAGTTCTAAACTGGTTCACGGTGAACAATTTGATGTCAAATGCGAAAAAGACAAAATGCGTCAAGTTCTCCTTGGCCAATGTTAAAAATGTTGACACGTGTCTAAAATTATCTGGTGAGAAATTAGAGCTGGTAGAGTCCACACTATTTTTAGGCATAACAATAGACTCAAAACTGCAATGGGGTCCGCATATTGAAAAACTATCGGGTAGGTTATGTACAGCTGCATTTGCAGTTAGAAAAATTAGGCAACTTACAGACATTATCGACTGCGAGGCTGGTCTATTTTAGTTATTTTCACAGTATCATGTCATATGGGCTGTTATTATGGGGACGGGCAGCAGATATAGAAACAATATTTATTTTGCAAAAAAGAGCAATAAGAGCAATTTACAGCTTACGCAGTAGGGAATCGCTAAGGGAGCGTTTCAAAGAAATAGGAATTCTTACACTGGCTTGCCAATATATATTCGATAATATAATGTATGTCCGTAAGAATATAACAATGTTCAAATTAAATAGGGATGTCCATAACGTAAACACTAGAAATAGAAAAAAGCTTGCTTATTCTAAATTTCGTTTAGCCAAGGTAAATACATCGTTCGTAAGCTATTGCTTGTCTGAAAATAAATTTAAAACATTCATTAAAAAATCGCTATGTAAAAATGCCTATTATAGAATAGACGAGTATATGTACGATATAAGCCAATTCCACTGCGATTTCATTGTTATTTAATTATTAATATTATAATTTATTTAGTTTTAAAAACGTGTACTGACGACGTGATTGCACATTAATAACTATAGCACACATTTTATAGCTGACAAGAACTCAATCTGCAGGTTTGCTAAAGGTCATTCGAATGGTGGCGTGGTGGCCGGGTCACCTATCTCCCTCTAAAATGGTTGAGACTAGTGATGGCTGACCCCTGCGTTATGCTCGTGAACGGGTGCTGTTCGTGTGTCTGGCCGCAGCATTAATGTTTTTCCTACTTTTGTAAGAAGTGTTATTTTGGATTTTAAAGTTATTGGTGGCTGCGGAATCATATCATATAGGCTTTGATGTGTAAGTTTAAGATAATTTGAGAAAAGATGGTCAGAGTGGAGTTTTTTTTCCCGCTGCCTTTTTCTCCACTACAAATACGGCCCGAAGGCAGCGGCTAACATAGTAACATAGTACATTGACATTCAGCAAACAGAATGTAAATTCTTTACGTTGAAATAAATTATTGATTTCTGATTTCTGGTTAGTTTTAATTATCAGTTGTATAGTTATTATTAATCAATTTCTATTTAAATAAAATATACATATACGTGTTTTTGGAAAAAAAAGCTTATGCATTAGATTTTATTTATATTATGATTTGAGAAAAGATGGTCAGAGTAGAGTTTTGTTTTGCTGCCTTTTTTCCACTACAACTCGACCCGAAGAGTGCGGATAACATTACTGTAATTTGACATTCAACAAACAATATAAATTCTTCACGTAGAAATAATTTTTTGATTTCTGATTTGATTTTCGATTTCTCGTCTCCCACTCACCAGAATCTGAAGCTCACAATCGCTCTCGCTTCCTCTACCTCTGTTCTTACCGCACCATGTCTCGCCCCTAGAGCCAAGTTTTGCCTGGTGTGAGTCACTAACGAATCCTCCTAGGAGTCTGCGGGCTTGTTACTTCTGAGACCCTGCTTTGCATATTGTTTGTCACGCCTTTGGCACAGCGTAGCCAACGCTAGAACCACGGCTTCGACGTTTCACCTGTGGGGCTAGTGCTAAGAGTTATTAGATTGTATGTTGTATTGCAGAAATATACGTACATACATACATACATTTTACTTTCTTTTTTTTTCTAAAATCTGTAATTTTTAAATGTAACGTATAATACCGGGTACATTGTGCTGGTAAGACGTAGAATATGAACGTATATGATATTAATCCTTTGTAGTTTCGAGAAGCCTGGAAACCTAAAATACAGATCTTTTGATCTAGTTTAGGCTCCAGTCTTTCCACAAATAGTACATTCTTTTGCTTTGTACCATTTATGCAATGTTGTTTTCACATGCGAATGAATTTTGTGGACAGAAAATTAAACAAATATCTTATCATATCTTATTCTATATTAGAACTATGCTGTTCCTTTTTTTAACAGACCTAATTTAATATTTTAGTTGAGGTATATGTCGGGGGATGAGTAATCCTTTGTGTGTAAACGCCTGACCAGTGCTAATCTGTGATGGCTCAGACGGCTAACAGCTGTGCCTATACTCTATGAATCAGTAGTACGATTTCCCGCCATTATGGGGGTCATCGTCCGTGCCGCTGTGCACACTGATAATTAATAAAATATAATCAAAGAGACTGCGCTCGAACTAAATAACACTAGATTCTCCGACAGCAGCGGTGGTATAGTGCCTACGACCTTCCCTTGAGGCTGATTTCAACGGGATTTTGCTGATCCAATTGGATTCACCCAATCGTGTTTGCTTGCCCATTCGTGGTATCCGCCATTGTCAAGTGCGGTTAAGTGAAAAAACGTGTAAACTAGTGGAAAAAGGAGGCTGAGGCTCCGTAAACAGTGTACAGTAAACCGACCGAACTGCGCGTTCGCATCCAGTTGGTTTGCAAGACGGGCCGAGGCAAAAGCGCCTGTCATGTCAATTCCCGGCAGCAAACGCGCCGGCTATCTTCTGGAAGATGGTGGGCTTTACGAGTTGGCTTGCCCGAGTCGAAAGGTTGAGTACCAAAACCTCTGAAGTTCAGGTATGTTCTGAACAATTACTCGTAAAACGTTCGTAAAGAGGCTGACAAGTTGTCGTACGAGGACATTGTTCACGTTATGACCTTTTACGAAGTCACTGAACACATTAAATCGTGTCTTCGTGAGGAATAATTAATATGAGGTACGTAAATACCATGACAAACCTGACTGGAATCCATGTAAATGTCTGCTTTTACTAGTGAGCCGGCCCGTGTCATATCAAAGACTATTGTTTATCTGCCTCTGCTAAGACCTTAGCAAAGAATGTTTTCTTGTTGGTAAGTCAATACTATTGAATAAGATTGTGTTCAATCTTACTAAGCAAGTAACGGAGAGATAATTAAAAAGTAAGTTGCAGTCATGAGATTTAATAATTGGGACTATTTGTCAGTTGACAGTTAGAAAAGTATAAGAGGCTGACCATTTCACTTTGGTCACTTTATGATTTATTGACTTTGCACCACCCATTGCAGTACAAGTTTCCATCAAATCTCATATTTTCATAATCTTGGTCCCGGTTTCTCAGATAAGACTAATAGCTTAAGGCCTATTGGAATCAGGATGGACGAGCAAGTACTATTGTAGGGAACTTGTAGTACTATTTGTAAAAGGTCAATTCCACTAAAGTTCTTTGAGTGGAATTGAAGTTGTTATAAAATGGGATAAGTTGTGATTATTGAAGTATAATCTCCATTTTACTCTTGCTATAACACCACATGGGGTTGGTTTTAATTGTCTGCTACAATAGCTCCTACACATGGAGTGGGTTTTAACCATCTGATAAGTAAGCTTTGCAGTGCGGATTAGACAGTCGGACAGGAACCTTGTTTAGTTGTTTATCTGTCTAGAGAACCTTGTGGTAGTTGTTTGTTTTCTAAATTTGATTACCTGCAATCTTCACATTGTATGTGGGAATCAATATGTTGAATACAGACTGCGAGTTAAGATTAAAATTGTATTGGAACAAAGATATTGATCTAGACTTTCTTGGCACATCTGTGGCTGGTGGATGGGTCTATGAACGAATTTAACATTGTTCTGGCTGGAACTTTTTATTTATAATTAAAATGTGGTTTAAATGCTCATTAATTTGAATAGTGTTTTGCTTGAGAAGTTTCTGAAACAGGTTTTTCTTCATATTATAAATAACACTGTTTAGAGGCCTTGTGGAGAAAACAAAAAGTATTTTAAAACAATCTTACTTTGAGAAGTGTTTCTACAAATTAAGTGAGGATCATTAACCCTTACAGGCTGCCACGCTAGCTTTTAGCTAGTTCATAATTTTGTTGCAGAGACAGTGATATATCTATTATGGTATAAAGTACAAAATTTATAATGTGGTTTGGTACAAACTACAAAAAAAAAAAACAAATTATCAAAGAGGATATTATTTTCTTTGTTTTGAAGTGGATATTCCAGACTCCTGATACCATCGTTATACATTTGACAGGTCTGATTGGCAACAAAAGGTATTGGTTAAGGTAGTGGTAAAAAGGTATTGATAGGTGGTAACCGGTAACTAAATGTGTGTGGACATTGAGAGTCACAAAAGTCAACAGTATGCTATAATTGTAACTTAATGTGGATAGTGTTAAGAACTAATGGACTACCTATTCATGGTACCTTCACAAAGCAAAATGCAGCTGCAATATAGCTTCAAGAGTGTCTGAGAAAAGGAAAGGAATAGTCTTAATCCTATTTTCTGATTGTAGTCCGAACTGTAAGTAATTTTCAAGGTTACAAAATAAAAGCTGTAATTATAATGGACTGCCTCGCTGGTTTAGCGCTTGACATGCTTGGGTGCCGGTGAAGAGGTTGCGGGTTTGATTCCCGCCGCCCGCCTTGCTTGATTTCTACAGGTGGCCTTGGTGTATCCATGTTTGTGGCGTCCATGCCTGGTTGCGGGACGGTAATTGAGTTGGCCAAAATATATATATAAATCAATGATTCGTTTGATGTTCCAAAAATCTTATTCATGTGGATTAATTTGTAAAAAGGAAAGTGTATTGTTGCGTTTGACACATTTGGGCAGAGTTGCTGTGTTTGTGCCACAATCTACAATATTAGCAATCATCCTCCTTGGTCCTAATATGCAAGATCATTGTTTTGAATTCCATTTGGAGTGTGTGCCAACTGTGTGAAAAGTTTTTACTATCTGAAAAGTAACTTACCCTATCCTGGTTGTTGTATTACTGAGCCCTGACAAGAGTATCAAACTGCCATATGGCGATGCTTTTCCTTTTATGGAATGTGCTATGGGATGCAATTTCTTTTAAATTAGATTAATTTTAATTACTTAAAAAATCCAGGAATGCGGTTGAAGTTGTGGTGTATAATAATAATTCAAATACTAAAGAAATGTTTTATGATTTTGGTCAATTCTATTTTACAATGTGAGATTACAAGTGTATTTCTGAGTGTCTGTTCTATTTAGATATTCAGTTCAGTAAAGTTCGTAACAATTGGATTTAAAATGTTATTAAACAAGTACAGTCTGTTCGTAGTAGTATGATACATTGTATCAGTCTGTTCCATTTGAATATTCATTTAGTGAAGTCTGTCCTGATTGGATTTGCAATATGATATTCTACATCTAATAGTATATTACATTAATTGAATTTTACACAATGTTACATGGTACAGTCTGTAACAAACGTGTTACTATGTGTGGTCTATTGCATTTGGATATTCAGTTCAGTACTGAATACCTTATTATTGGGAGATGTTATTACTGTGCTTCTCACTACTGCTAATCACAGATTCTAGTTTTATTTACAGTATCCACTCCAGCCATAGTAGTATGACAAGAATATCCATAGCTCTCGTAAACATTGAGCTCAGAACTGTTACATGATACAGTCCAACCAAGCTCATCTACAATTTATTGGACTATTGTGCTATGGCTGCACCACATAAATCAGAAGGAAGAAAAGATTTGTCTATTACTGAATAATTAACTTTATTTTGTGTTAGTGAATCTATAAGTTGATTACCTAGTTAATTTGGTTTTGTGAATTAACTTGCAGTTAAATATTTAACATAAATGGAGATGCAAAATTCATTGGCCTTGTTAAGAATTCATACTTAACCGAAGGGTGAATACTTATTAAGATTCTGAATTGGTGAAAATGAAACTTCTAAAGATTGCATCTTAACTGAAGGAGCAAGACTTTAAAATATGTGATTGCCCAAAGTCAATAATAATAATAGAAAGTTTATTTAAACACAAGCAGAATACAAATACAGCAACTGGTGCTGGTGACGTGTCGAATATGATACCAATCCGAAGGCCTGGAAGCCTAAGATGCGGATCTTTTGATCTAGTTTGGGCTCCAGTCTTTCCACAAATGGAACATTCTTTGGCTGTGTATCATTTATTCAATGTTTTTATATGCGAATGTATTTTGTGGACAGAGGATAAACAGATATCTAAATAATTTTTATTTAATAAAAATTTAATCTGTGTTTTTGGACATTTTGTCTTCTTGACATTGCATTATTATTATCTTTTGCCTCTTTAAAGTTGGTAGGAGGCGCATATGCTTTGTTGTTGTTTAGAAAAAGCTATCAACTTTCTTTTTCTGCATCTGACACTTAGTTTGCTATGTTTTGGGTCAGTTGGAAGCCAGTAACGCTTCGCTGAGTTTACTGTGTTAGTTGGAAGCTTATAATGCTTCACTGTAAAAGTTGGAAGCCAAAAACACTTCGCTGATTTTACTACTTGTCACTGTTGGAAGCCAGTAACGCTTCGCTGTATGAATTATTACTGCTTACCCAGCTGAAACTGTTGGAAGCCAGTAACGCTTTACTGTGTGATTATGAATGCTTCTTACTATATTGAAACGGTTGGAAGCCTGTAACGCTTCGCTGGATGACTTATGAGTACTGCTAACATGCTGAAACGGTTGGAAGCCAGCAACGCTTCGCTGTATGACTTATGAGTACTGCTAACATGCTGAAACGGTTGGAAGCCGGTAACGCTTCGCTGTGTGACTTATGAGAACTGTTTACCATGCTGAAACGGTTGGAAGCCAGCAACGCTTCACTGTATGACTTATGAGTACTGCTAACATGCTGAAATGGTTGGAAGCCGGTAACGCTTCGCTGTGTGACTTATGAGAACTGTTTACCATGCTGAAACGGTTGGAAGCCAGCAACGCTTCGCTGTATTACTTATGAGTACTTTTTAAGATATTGAAATGGTTGGAAGCCGGCAACGCTTCACTGTAAACTGTGACTACTACTTAAAATGTGGAAAGGGTTGAAACTTGGAAGCCGGCAACGCTTCGCTGTGTATTATGATTACTACTTAAATTGTTGGAATGGTTGGAAACCATTCACACGTTACCTCAGTTTTAATTGGAAGCAACTATGTTTCACTGTGCTTTTATATCTACTTTGAAAACCACGTCGACTTGGTTTGAATTTGTTGAAAGCTTTTATGCTTTGCTGTGGATCTTTATTCTCTGAAAACTTAATAACTGAATTGAGTTTTAACGTGAAAGCTCTTATGATTTGCTATGTCATGTCTTTGATTGTTGAAAACTTGATATCTGATTTGAGTTTAAACTTGGAAGTTCTTATGCTGACTGACTGCGTGTTTTATATGACGAAAATTGACGCTTGATTGGAGTCGGAAGCGGCTATGCTTCACTATGTGCTCTTATATGTTGAAAACTTAACAGCTTAACTTCTATGCTCTAACTGGTGTGTCGTTATGCTTGCATGCCTGCTATTTGTGGTTTTATACTGAGAATTCTGAGCTTTATTACACCTTAAAGCTGGATTGTATTTCACTCATCGGTATCAATGGATTTTATTATGGTTTGATGAGAGGAGAGTTCAACACGCGCGAGAACGCGCTTTTTGTCAGAATGGCCGTGTCGGGGGATGAGTAATCCTTTGTGTGTAAACGCCTGACCAGTGCTAATCTGTGATGGCTCAGACGGCTAACAGCTGTGCCTATACTCTATGAATCAGTAGTACGATTTCCCGCCATTATGGGGGTCATCGTCCGTGCCGCTGTGCACACTGATAATTAATAAAATATAATCAAAGAGACTGCGCTCGAACTAAATAACACTAGATTCTCCGACATATATTAATGAGTATTCAGAACTAGGTCGTTAAATAAAAAACATATATACAAAAATTATTAATTAAGTTATTAATTAGTTATAATAATTAGTTATCCTTCAGTGAACTCACTTAAAAACAGACTTGATAAACATTTTACAAGTGCGGAATTGTAAAATACGGAAGTGATAAATACGCATCAGCTTAAAGCTGCTTGTGTATTAATAATAATAATAATATTATTTAGTGTCGTTCATACTTCTCTCAGGCTGACTTCTCCCCACAGACAGGACTATATAACTTTTAATGCTTACAAATGCAATCGCACGCAAGATAACATGGCTGCCTTCAGAAACAGAAAAAAATATTAATGAAATTGCAGAAATTATTAATTATTAATGAAATTTTTATTATGATTAATTATTGATGTAATTATTAGGATTCCGTGTGGCTCCGAATTAAGAATAGCGTCACTCCATTTCCTTCCGTGGATGTCGTGGAAGGCGACTAAGGAAATCAATTTCTAAGAGACAGGCAGCAGCGTCTTCCTGAGATTTCAATAGCATACTGCGATCGCCAACCCGCCTGCCAAGCGTGGCGATTATGGCAAAACCCCTCTCGGTTATGAAAACCACGAAGGAGGCCTGTGTCCTGCAGTGGGCGTGATAATGATGATGATGATGAATTACTAGGATGCGGGCCAGTCGCAACACCATTCTGCCAATGTGCGCTGATGAGGTAAATTGTGCCTACATAAACCATTGTTGCCATCTTCATGTGGCAAGCAATGACAGTGCGCTGTAGTTACTAGAACAACAATATGTACTAACACTAGAGTAGAATCACTAACAAGTTAATTATGATTTTTTATATTTGAAATAAAAAAATTGAATCGAATTATCTCAATAACATCCAAACAAAATGACTTGGCCTTAGCGCAAGTGCTATTGCAGAAGCACAAGTGCTATGGTAGATAATCTTTACTAAGATCACCCTCAGTTTCTGATACATTAACACGCTGTTAATCTACTGTTAACAGCTGTCAATTGACCCTTTGTATACAAAAAAAACTACTGACAGCTTGTACGAGAAACCGGGGGTCAGTGTCGAAAGTCATAATGGAGTTGCTGTTAAAAATTAAAAGACAACGCATAAACGAGGACTGTACACTTACCTTTCTAAAAAAATGGCTGTTTTTGTTCTTGCTGTTTTGTTTTTTTTTTTTTCATTTTTTCCTCTGGTCGTGCAATAAAGAGTTCTCTATCTATCTAGCAGGGTTTCATCCTTCATTGATTGTACTGCCCCTATATTACGCGCACCAAATACTGAACGATTTCAATCGTCTAACTGTCAAACTAGTACGGAATTTGACAGTTACACGACTGGAATCGCTCAGGATTTAGTGCCCATAATTATGGCCTAATAATTAGGCCACTGGTCGGATGAACTTACAACCTCTTAGGCGGACGTTGAGAAACCAGACTTCTGTACCAATGTTTGTGTGTTGGTGTTATCAGACACTTCTCTCTTCGAAAGCCGACCGTTGGCGTTAATTTTATCAACCTTTGGCGGTTGGTTATTTGCTGACTTCAGAGACAAAAGTTGGAAGCCATCCTTTTCAATAAATTAGAAATAATCTGCTGAAGAAATTAAATTGAATATTTTGATTTGTTTCTAGAAAGGATATCTTGCTGCTTTCATACGATGAAGATTGCTAAACAACTTTACGCTTTAGGTGGTGTCCTAACCAGACTATAATTTACTATTCAACCTCTTTGGTTGGAATCGTCGTTGGACCATAAAAATAGTTTTAGGCTTGAACGTAAGAGACAATTCTTATAAAAGCGTAGTTTGAATTTACAAACAACAGCCGGATCGCAATGAAACTTTAACAATATGTTAAGAGGACGTAAATCGAGGTTTGATCGAGTTAAGAATTTAAATTTGTATTAGTTTATATGAAAAGCTTCAGGAGGCTCGAATTAATTTTTTAATCATTTACTATCAATTCTGAGCACAACGAAGCCTCGATTTGTGTCTGCGTAATATATTGTATTTTTGTAAATATTTTATCTTTGTGTTTTTCCTGGTACAATAAAGACTATTCTTATCTTATCTCATTGACGACCTCGTGGCGCAGCGGTAGTGCATCTGCATACCATGCGAGAGGTCCCGGGTTCGAATCCCGGCTGGGGACAAAAAAAAAAACGCCCCAGGTCTTGGATGTTTACATGTTTTTGATGTCGTTTTTTCTGGTTCCCACGACACAGGGTATCCTAGTTTGGGGCCAGAAGCAATGTATGTGCCTGTATGTAAATGTTTATGTTACGTTTGTATGGGAATTCCTCCTTGAGGGGCCGCCTTAACAATGAGGTTATTATAAAAACATAGAAGCCCGCACCAACCGTACAAGCACTCGGCAGTCGCGCGTGCGCTGCGGCTACTCTGTGCCCTGCTCGCTGATGCGCCAGAGTGTGATGTGTTCGCAGATGGGGGCGTTGGAAACCATAGTACAGGATCAACCTAGTTTGATTTCTAACGTGATAAATAAATTATGTATACTTACATAACATCTAAGTCAACTTGTTTATTAGTCATAACTTTACATGATGTTTGTTTCTCAATAAATATCGTTATCTTTATATGTTTATCTTTATAATAATTTCCACTGTAATAGTTCTGATAAAAAAATATATATATAGACTAGAGACGATAGATTTGAAGATGCAGATGGCAGAATGCCCCTGTTTTCTGAAAGACAATAACACGCAAGCCACGTAGAGTGCACTCTCAATCTTTTCAAGTGCATTATCCCAAATGCCTTGGCTTGGCGCCGATCTAGCTTCGCTGGTCGACAGGAAGGTATAGAAAGTCCGTTTATAATTTAAAATACTCTTATAAAGAGCCAATCCGCGGCGGGCATGCGTGGTGATTAAGTCAATGCATTCTCCGTGAGAGAAGGCCTGTGCCCTACAGTGGGACGTATATAGGCTGCTTATGCTTATAAAGGGTCATTGCTAAGTCAGTAAGAGTCACTGACTCTTATAAAGGGTAATTTTAGTCAGATGAAGACTTCAATTACACTTTCCCTTTTACCCGTTTGGCTTGTGAATGAGTTTGTGATTTTACATAAGTTTCTCGACGGCTCAAAAACTTAAAGTTTTAAAGAAAATAAAAGTTATTTAAATAAAAACGAAGAAAACTTTTAACACCAGCATAGATAGTATGACGACGCGAGTCAAGCCTTTCAATTGTTAAAATAAGCTACTTTCTAGTCATCAATTACATTAATTGTCAAATTCTGACATTCTGCGCCATAAAACGCGTGACTCGTGCCTTCATGCTAACCATGCTGTTGAACCCCTAATAGTCCCTATTTCAAATTGCTGTTTACCACCATAATAGTTTGACTTAGAATAAATCCGAAACCAATGGCAATTGACCATTTAGTGAAATGTCAAGTGTAACTTTGGTCATTTAACATTTTAACAGTTATGTCAGTATTGTCAAATGCATAGATGTCAGACGTAAAATGTCATAAATTTTAATAAAGTCACTGTCCATTAGGGTTTTTTTCTGCCTCGTTAGTCACGGGGTAAGTTTGTACCTACTGACACAGAGGTCGCGAGTTCGACTTCCACGTGGGGGAAAATAACAATTGTATAAACGACCGCGGTATAAAAAGATACACAAGGTTTTCAATTAATAATTGGAAAGTAATGTTAATTGAAAATGTTTGGATGTTTGTTACTCGTTTGTGAAGACGTTTGGATGTTTGTTACTCAATGACGCAATAACGGCTGAACGGATTTAGATGAAATTTGGTATGGACATATTTTGAGTCCCGGGGAAGGACCAAGGATACTTTTCATCCCGGAAATTACTCATTCTTTGCGGACGAAGTCGCGGGCAAAATCTAGTGTTATAATATGCGAACGAGATTAATCCCAGGCGTAAAACAGCAGCCATAATTGGTAAAATATAAATTCGTCGATATGCTTTTATAGAGAGAGGATGAAGGAACAAAGATTAACGAAACAAATGTATCGAGCGAATGGGGGTGGAACGGCCGGTAAGGGACGTCCCAGGAGGACATAATTCGACCAAATAGGGGATGTATAAGCAAAGGGCAACATAAAAAGTACCCAAAACTGGCCTGCGTGCATGCAACGACCAATGAATGTTGAGGAAGCGGAATTGATCTGTCAGGATCGGGGCAACTAGCAGTCCCTGGTCTCTGCCTACCCCTCTGTTTACGGTGACTTTGTTTCTAACTTTCTGCGCCTCTTGCACCATCCCACGAACCCGGGGTTAACCGGTTAAACCTGGAGTTACCATGGTTACCAGTACAATTTTACACTGCCTTAACCCGTTATAACGCGTTATAACGGGTTATAACGGGTTAACCCCGGGTTAGTGGGATGGTGCAAGTGGCGCAAGTTACGTACATTTGTGAGGCTATGGTTACAATACCAGTCGCTATCTGTGAAGGAAAGCATCGTGAGGAAACCTGAGTGCCTGAGGTGTTCACATACCTCAGCCCTTGAAATTGTCGATCCGCGGTGGGCACGCGGGGTAATTAAGCCCATACTCTCTCTCCGAGAAAAGGCGTTTGTCCTGCAGAGGGACTAATATAGGGTACATAAAAAAAATCTACTATTTCGGCTTTTACTGCACGGACTTTCTCATCTCTCTGTCTTGAAACGCCGATCTTCTACACTCAGCTTGGTTTCTAAGACATTCAATACACCGTTCTTGATTCGGACCATTTTCTTTCGTTCAAATCTATTTGAGAGTTCTCGCTTTGTCTCTTTTACACCACTTGTAAAAGAACGGAATAACAATAGTGCGGGAATGTAGAAAACGATGAAAAGGTCGGGCTCTCGAACTGACAGAAATCTTTTCAATTTATCCATTGAACAGTTTTAACTCCGATATTTTCGCAGCGGATCCGCTATTTGGATTTTTGTGCAGTATGAATTTGAGATGTCTGTAGGAGACGTGAATGTACTGTGATTGTATAGTGAATTTGTTACTAAGCAAAGGTAAAGTTGTAGAAGGCGACTAAGGAAATACATTACCAGGAGACGGGCAGCAGCGTCTTCCTGAGATTCAAACCGCACACTGCAATCGCCAACCCGCCTGCCAAGCGTGGTGATTGTGGCAAAACCCTTGATGTTAAGGAAAACCACGAGGGAGGCCTATGTCCTGCAGTGGGCGTCAAATGGCTGATGATGATGACGAATGGTAAATTTTCGGATTCGAATCCGAGCATGTCTCGATGACTTGGTTTTATAAGTTACGTACATTTTTGAATTTTTTTGACAGTTAAGTTAGACAAGACAGCAAAAAGTTATCCTAAAAAATAAACACTTAAGTAGTTGTGAAGTTATAAATCCACAAAAATTGAAATTAATTTACAAGGATAGAACATCGGCTTCTCATTCGGGAGGTCGTGGCTTCGAATCACGACATGTACCTACCAATGACTTTATTTCCTAAGTTACGGACATTTGTGAAGTTGTAGTAGCAATATTTATAAGCAGCCTATATACGTCCCACTGTAGGGCACAGGACTTCTCTCAGGGAGAGGGTATGGGCTTAATCACCACGCGTGCCCACCGCAGATTGGCGATTTCAAGCGCTGAGGTATGTGAATAGCTTAGACACTCAGGTTTCCTCACGATGTTTTCGTTCACCGTTAGCGAGTAGTATTGCTACTATAACTTCACAAATGTACATAACTTAGAAAACCAAGTCATAGGTACATGCTCGCACTAGGGATCGAACCTGGGTCTCCCACTTCCGAGTCCGAGGTTCTACCCACTAGGCTACCACCGCTTAGTAGTAGCAATCATCATCATCATCATCATCAACCCATAGCAGTCCACTGCAGGACATGGGTCTCTCCCTGTATGGAAGGTTTTGCCGTAATCTCCACGCTTGGCAGGCGGATTGGAGATCGCAGTGTTTGATGGTCTGGTATCACAGGTCAACGCTGCTGCCCGTTCCCTGGTTTCCGTTTTTTAGTCGCCTCTTACGACACCCACGGGAAGTAATGGGGTGGCTCATTCTAGGCCGGAGCCACACGGCGCAGCAATACCACTCGCTAACTGTGAAGGAAAACATCGGGAGGAAACCCGAGTGTCTGAGGTGTTCACATACGTCGGCACTTAAAATTGCCAATCCGCGGTGGGCACGCGTAGTAATTCAGCCAATTCTCTCTCTCTGAGAGAAGGCCTGTGCACTGCAGTGGGACGTAATAGGTTACATAAACATTTTTAAAATTTCATTTACATAAAGATACAGTTTTGATCAGGGCTTTTGCCAAACTTGCCGAAGAGGGTCTATTGATGGAAGGTGGATAAGATAAGATAAGAATATTCCTTACAATACACCGGAAAAAAAACAAACACATAATATAAGTTTGTAGTTTTAACGGACAGTAGGACGGACCCGTCGAATTTAAGCTCCTTCGGTTAGTCTTAATGAGGACGGAGAAAACTTGGTGACCGATCTGGTACTGATATTAGAATATGAATATTTAATCTTCTCAACGGACAATATTTTAGATAATATCTGTCTAATTTCCTTTTTTATATACAATAAAATTTTCTTTATTCATATATCTATTACTTTTTTGAACATAAAAAAAAATTTACGTTAATTTTCAGTAGAATAGTTCAAGAGAGAGTTTAAAATTGTTAATAAATAGAGGAAACTTTATTTTACACAAAAAAGATAGTTGTAAGTATCCATAGTTTTTTTCCTGATACTCTGTAAGAGTAAGAGATCACACAAACTGAATTCTACGCGAGCGAAGCTGCTGAAGCTGATGTTATATTTTTGTTTTATGCTTTTTAGTTTGTGTACGTTTAATTTGTGTTATTTTCATATTATTTATTTATTTACGAATACATGGAAAACCAACAGCTTTATGTCACTTACCTGTTTATTTTTTTTCTGTGATGTGTCTTGTTGTTATAATAAATATATTTTCCTTCTTTCTTTCATTCAATGGGAAGTGCACAGGGTTAGTATCCTTAATAACTCGCGATGCTCATACATAGTTATATATTAAACTGGTGTAATCACGATTATTTGTTAGGTAAAATATAATTACCGTATACTGTCCCGTTAACCCGTAGACTACGTATATACAGGGTTTTCTTCTTAAACACCTCAATTACAGCTTGCGTTTCAGAACAACTCCATTTACTGGTTCTGTTTCATAGCTTTTGAGGTACGGCACTCTAGACTACAAAAATGAAACAACAAACTCCAGAGACGAAAAATTCATAAAGCTTCTACAACAGGATTTTCCCTCCAATATAGCTACAATTTGCTTCAAGAAGCCAATAACTTAGCTCAACAAACTGCATCCGAGCCCGAGACAAAGCCGCTAGCCGTTCGAAGCGATTATAAAACGCAATGAGATCTCAATCGGACGCGGCACAATGAATCGGTTTAATCTCGATGGGCCTTAAAACAGCATCGTTTCTTGGTGACCCCTGTATACTAACAGTGAGTGCAGGCATCTTGGCGACCGGTGTGAAGGAAGTTTTTGTCTGGAAGTCTGTAGGGCGTGTCCCACGCCCGGTGCTTTCCAGTTGAAGCGCGATTTGTGGTTTTAGAAAAAATCTGAAGAATTTTTAACTCACAAATTAATCACGAGCGTTGACAAATCTTCAAGTTTGGTCAACGCTTCACATCTGCAGATTTTTTTATAAAACCCCACTCAACGTGAACCACCTTGAGTGAGGTTTCGTTAAAAAAATCCTGTATGACTAAGCGGCGTTATTCTGCTCATCTGCTAGAAACAACTTGTTCGGTCTGCAGCTTAATTTTTAAATCGTGAGCAATATTTTGAAAGAAACTTGTTTTCATTATTGTAAAGAGTATTATTAATAAATTCTATAACATAATTGTAAATATTCGTGATTACTGACCCTAGGTTTGAAACTGTGAATCCAAATTCAAAGTGATAGCAAGTACTGTAATGTTGAAAAATGTTTTCTATTATATTAAATGTTTCTGTCGTTTGATATCCGTAAACAAGAAAAAGAACAATCAAGTTGCTCGGCGCGAACCATAAGACGCCCGACACAGTGTTTTATAGATTTTTTTACTTTTCGTCCTTCTTTTGTTTGTTTTTGGTTGAGTATAAACAAAAATAAAATATCAGAACAAAAAAAAATTACCTGACATGCCATTTTTTTTTTAAACTAGGGCCATAAGTTTTTAAATCGCGGTTAATATGTCCTCTTAATAACGTCCAACGAATTCGAGTTCACCCTGTAGATATACTACATACATACTTCCATAAATATAACGACGGGGGGCATATTTCATTTCCTTCTTCTGCCATGGTCGATAGGATTGATCTCGAACAGTGGGCACACAATGGAAACTCCGGTTCAATAATTAAGGACACTTAGTATTGTCAATGTTGGTTTTAATTCACTCAGCAAAGTAACAAAATCAACTTTAATCTAAGAGACTGTATTAACGTGACGCGAGCAGTTTCTGCGTGGTGATACCTCGACCGCGTATTTCCCAAGACTGTCCGTTCCCCCACGGCCAAAGTCGTAACGCAGACTCCGCCCAGCGCCGCCGCTAGGTGGCGCTTGCGTTCCGTCAAAACAGTCGTTTACAAACTATTTATTTTGCCGACACGGCCATCTTGCTAACACACGTCCACGTGTGTTAACCTGGAACAAAAGAGAAATCGGAAAAGAAACTTTCATTTCACTTATCTCCCCTATGGAGAAACTTCATTATTTCCCATTTCTTTACATATTCACGTCTTAAAATTTGTTAAAATTTATCAACTTTACAACTCCAAAGTAATCAAATTATTCGCGACTTGGGACATTGGTCAGCAAACACACTTTCCCTAGAGTCGTGTACCAGCATCATCATATTTACATACTTCAATAATCACGTTGTTTACAACTGAGCATCCAGAACCTCACGAGAACGCACCCTCTATAGCCACGGCTCCCACAGCCGGCCGTGACAACACTTGCCACACACGATTCGGTCTCTACAGACCACGACCTCCACCTGAGCCAAACGCGCATCGCGCACCCACGGACTACTTGGATTCAATTAAGAGCCCAAGAGACACCGATTTCCACCGGGCTACGACTACGTAATAGCTACTGGTGTAGTCTACGGCTACAGAGTCTTCTCTAGTTCATGCTCATTACTCTTTCAGTCTCATTATCACTATGATTATCATCAAATCCATCTGGTACATGACCCTCGGGCATCTTCCTCAACCTGTCGTGAGCATACTTGTAAGTACGCTTCGAATCTAGAGCCTTCAGCGTATAACGATCTCCATCCAACACTTCAGTTACTTTAAACGGACCCCTGAATTTAGGATCTAATTTTAACTGATTCCGCTCCTCATTTTCTAGCAAACCAAAATCTCCTACGGAAAATTTTCTTAACGCAGCTTTTGTGCTATCGAATCGAGTTTTATCATATTGTGCACACTTTTGAATATTCTCAGACGCTACTTTACGAACCTCTTCAATGTCAACTTCTGTATCATCTTCACTACACATTAGCGACAAGGGCCTGGCAACTCTACCTATTAAAAGCTCGAGAGGTGAAGCTTTTGTGACACGATTAACTGTGCAATTTATCGCGAGTTGCACCTCACCCAATGCATCTTGCCACGACTTATTATCGCTAGTTTCTACAGCAGTTAACATTCCTTTCAAGACGCTCATAACGCGCTCTACTTGTCCGTTTGCTCGAGATGAGCCGGTCGCAATAAGATGCAAGTTAATGTTCTTACTCTCGCAAAAATCACGAAATTCGCGGCTGGCGAAACATCTACCTTGGTCCGCGATAATTCGGGTTGGTGTTCCAAAAAGTTGAGCACTTTGACTAACCGCACGAATGCTATTTTTGGAGTCAATGTTGGGGGTGTGAAACAGCAGCACGTATTTCGTAAAAGCATCTATTAAAACAAAAACGTACTCCTTATTATCGTTCTTTCCACTTAATTTTCCGGTTGCATCGATATGGACCGTATGCCACGGAATCGTTACTTTTGGTATCGGATGTAACTCAGCTTGTATTTTTCCGGAATGAGACTTTGCCACTTTACAGACTACGCAATTATCAACAAACTTTTTGACGAACTGTGTCATACCCGGGAACCAATAAAAGTCGTAAAGCTTTTCGCTAGTTTTATCAGCACCTAAATGAATAAGAGAGTCGTGAAAGTTGTTGACCACAGACCATCTAAGAGCCCTAGGCAGATAAGGCAAACATTTTGACCTACCATTCCGCTGTATTTTACGGTAGAGAATACCTGCACGAACCACGTAGGTTCCAGCTAGCTGCTCGTTCATTTGGTCGGACTGTAAGTCGGAGACAATCTTAACAATTTCGTCGTCACGTTGCTGTTCAGCTTGTAGCCAGTTAGGGGAAAGTTGATTAACATCAACTCTCTTTTGCTCTACATGGGAAACTTTTGGCTTTGGTACGTAAGGAAGCGGATGTCGTGAAAGAAAATCCACATGAGCCATCTTCGTACCTTCTCTATATACCACGTCAAAGTCGAAGGACTGTAAAAAGGACCACCAACGATGGGCTCGCGGAGTAAGTTCGTGTTTCTTTTGAGATGCCTTAAGCGAATTACAATCGACTGTGAATTTCCTACCGTGGAGGTACTGTTTGAAGAACTTGATGGCATTAACGACTGCAAGCGTTTCAAGGTCATAAGAGTGGTAATTACTTTCAGCAGGTGAAGTACGCTTACTATAGTAGGCTATAACGTGACGTTTTTCATTTACTATTTGAAACAAAATTGCTCCGTAACCCATAGAGCTTGCGTCCGTATGGAGCTCTACCGGATAACTAGGATCAAAAATAATTAAAACGGGGTTACTCGTCAATTTGGCAATAATAAGTTGACGAATATTTTCGTGTTCGGGCTTCCAGTTCAGGTCACCTTTAAGTGATGTGAGTTTATAGAGGGGCGCCATGATTCGAGAGAAATCTTGCACAAATTGGCGAAAATAAGATGCCAGTCCAATGAACTGCCTTAATTGAGACACCGTTTGTGGGGGTGGTAAAGCAGTTAAAGCCTCTATCTTTCTTTGATTAGGTCTTACTTGGCCCGCCTCTATCTCAAATCCCAAGAACTCTACCTTAGTCTTAAGGAAGGAGCATTTCTTTAGATTTAAAGAGAAACCAGCCTCAGTAAGTAGCTCCAGCACGGTATTAAGCCTTTCCAGCCCGGACTCTACATTGGTAGAGACAATCAAAATATCGTCAACATAGACAATAACGTATTTGTGGGCTAAATCTCCAAGAGCCTTAATAATCGCCCTTTGAAAAACCGAAATAGCGTTTTTGAGGCCAAATGGCATAGTTAGAAACTCATATTGACCTTCAGGAGTTATGAAAGCAGTGGTCTCTATTGAATCTTCACTGACGGGGATCAAATGAAAACCACTCGCACAATCAAGTTGTGAAAAATAGTTAGCTCCACTAAGTCTTTCTATTTGGTCACAAATTAGGGGTAGCGGATATTTATCTGGGACTGTGTTGCTATTTAATTCACGATAATCTATACACATCCGCTGTGAACCGTCACGTTTCATAACTAGCAAAGCTGGGCTAGCAAAAGGCGAACAACTAGGCCTAATAATATCCGCCTGTAAAAGTTCTTTCACGCGTTCGCGAATTGTACTGCGTTCATCTGCGGACATCCTATAAGGTCGCCTTTGCACTGTACGATTTGGGTCAATTAGCCTGATTTTAAGTTCTCCCGTTTTTACTCGTGTGGTAGGCATGCCGGTAATAAAGAATTCAGAAAATCGGTTCACGATCTCTAAAAGCTTCACTTTATTATCGCCCGAAACGTCCGTATTAATACTGGTAAACTTAGGTTGCCGTTCGGTTTCGCAACTCACTGAACCTACCGTGAAAACCTTATTCAACGAAAATTCAGTCGCAGTCATGTTGACAGAAAACCCTAGATTCAAAATTTCACGCCCTATCATGATATCGCTTTGCAAGAAAATGTCCGGTAAAATGTGCAATAAAATTTCAAGATGGTGATCGTTAATCTTTACACAACATAAAATCTGTTCTGTACTGAATACTCGAGACTGACCGATACCGGTCATTGCAACAACATTGTTCTCTCGTTTACCACTGAATTTGGCTGCAAAACTTTCTTTAATTAACGAGCATTCAGCACCCGAATCGTAAGCAAAATAATACAGATCACCTTGGTGTTCCAATGTGCCACGCGGTGGTTGCACGACGCAAACGTCGACACGCCGCTCGCTGCGCGCTGCTGCCGCGCCGCTGCCCTCGGTCAGACCGCCGCCGTTTGTGCACCGGTAGGCGATGTGTCCAGGTTCTCCACATTTGAAGCAGACTGGTGGTGCCCTTGCAGCTGGTTGTAGTGCCGGTTGACTCGGTGCTGTTGACGAGGCAGGTCGTGCATTTTCCACAGGCTTGCTCTTGCATTCAGATCGACGATGACCCGTTTTTCCACAGTTAAAGCACTTCAACAGAGTAATCTTCGGTCGTTTGTACTCGGGAACACTGGATGATTCAGCTGCGCTAAACTTGCGTTTCAAATGCGAGAAGGCATTTAGTTCTTGTTGCAACTTATCTCTCGTTGTAATGTTAGTCGTAAAAGCCATGCGCTGAATTTGTTTATCAAATTGTGAAACGTGAGCTAATACAGTCGCCACTATGATCTCTTCTTTGTTGACATCTTTCCAGCGGGTACTCAGTGACGTCATCAATCGACTTGCGTAAGCGGTCATTGTTTCTTTCTCGGAAGGCTTATCAGTGCTCAAATTAATGAGGTTAGCAGCCAGCGTCTCGTTCAAGGAAAATCTCGCCAGAAAAAGTACCTTGAATTCTGTCCACGAGATGCCCTGGTATGCCACTTGCGATAGCCACGTCGATGCAGCTCCTTTTAGCGCTTTGCTTATCGCCAAGACCAGTTGCGCGCCTTGCAACGGAGATTCGCCAAAACATAAATCCGCGGTCGCGCACCAAGACCTCGCGTCCATGTCCTTCTCGTCAGGGTCGAACTCTGGCAACTCCATGTAGCTGGAAATCTTTGGCGCCTGTAGGGCCGCAATCAGTGCGAGCATGTTTGCGTTTTGTTGCTCGAACATAACGCGCCAGCGGTCACTTTCTGAATTTTCTTGATTTTGGACCGGTGTCGATCCCACTTCGGATAACGACGGGGGGCATATTTCATTTCCTTCTTCTGCCATGGTCGATAGGATTGATCTCGAACAGTGGGCACACAATGGAAACTCCGGTTCAATAATTAAGGACACTTAGTATTGTCAATGTTGGTTTTAATTCACTCAGCAAAGTAACAAAATCAACTTTAATCTAAGAGACTGTATTAACGTGACGCGAGCAGTTTCTGCGTGGTGATACCTCGACCGCGTATTTCCCAAGACTGTCCGTTCCCCCACGGCCAAAGTCGTAACGCAGACTCCGCCCAGCGCCGCCGCCAGGTGGCGCTTGCGTTCCGTCAAAACAGTCGTTTACAAACTATTTATTTTGCCGACAAATACATAACAGTGTAAATTCATAACAGTGTAAATTCATTTTACATTAGCGAGTGCGGTTGTAGAAATTTATAGTGTTTATAGCTGTTATCTTTTCATGGTTTCAAAAATATGAGAATTTTTAACCTTGACTTATTGGCAGTGATTGAATTATAGATCATTATGATTAAACTGTTTTAGATTATTTAACTAGCACGTTGTTTAATAATTCCTTTATATTTATTCAAAACTACGGAAATCTAAAAAGAACCAAAGTAGAACACCCCGTGTCCGATACTCGAACAAATATTGAAGCGCTCTACGATCCGTATTGCGCTGGAAGGGAGGACTGTGTCCATATTGGATGGCCGTGGAGGTGGTGGCCATTATGGTGGAGATTTGAGCCTTGAGAAGCGTCTCCGTCGCGCTTGAAGATTTCTATCTTTTTGAACATACGTAGTGCTAGACTATTGCTAGACTATTTTAGGTTTATTTCTGTTCTTTAGATATTTGTTATTACAGGGCTCTGTATAATTTTACTGTATATTAGTAAAATAATATGCAGTAACACTAGCGCTATAAATGGAAAAATCATATATTTTTTAAAGATCGTTTTTGTAAAAGTGTCACACTATCTCCCAATCATGTTAATGGAGATTTGTTCCATTGGTGGCGCTAGTATTACTGCATAGAGCCTTGACATTTTATTGATAATTGGTCAGTTCTAATTTTTAACATAAATTTATTGGTTCTATTTGAACTACAGGTTGAACCTCACCTTAACTTGTCGTTCAATTTGAACTTCATGTCAATGTGACACCTCAACAATACCTAACTTTAAATTTACTGTACTTTTTTATAAATAATAAATTCCTTCTAAAATAAAACGCTCAAATAAATTACATTCTTTTATTTAAAAACATCATTACATGTGATCGTGAGGTCTTGGGTTCGAATTTTCGTACCAATGACTTTGTTTCCGGGAAAAAATTAAATGCACTTCAACGTACGTAAATGCAAATTCGTACAAATTTACCAATTTTATTTTTTCAAATTCAGCAACTTTTCGTAACTTACCAATAAATTCATTGATTGCTACACTACTTGAACTTAGATAGATAGACAGATAGATAAATAATTTATTTTTGCTTAGAGACACACACACATAAAGCAATAAGCAGGATGTACCTACATATAAAAAAGTTGATGACATACAATTATTTAGGTACAAGAACAGACTCATCTTACAAACTAACCTACAGTATAAACATAAAGTTCTATGGCACTTTTAGGCCACATTTGGGTGTGAGATAGAGCGCTCCGCCAACAAACTATGGGTTACCGTAGGCACTGACTGAAAATCAGCGCTGAGGGATCACTTCCTCAGCACAACGCTGAGTCAGCTGCCTTTTGTGGCAACTTAGATACACCACAGGCTACATCTATGGTTCTGTTTTATTTATTTATTTTTTTCTGTTGTGTATTTAGTTTTCTTATTGTTCTTGTGCATATTATGTTACTTATCTGCTTATTTTGTTTCGGTGTATTTTGTTGGTACAAGAAATGTCTTTCTTCTTCTTACGCAGTTTGGCGAAATTGTGTATTACACTATGGTTTTTTATTTTTTTTAATAAATAAAAAAATAAGCTCAAAAGGCCGTATCTCAGTATTCTAAATGTCCACTTTAAATACGCAGATATTTTACTGATTTTCAGCCACAGCAAGAGAGTGTGAGAATGGCGATGATATATAAAGCAAATGATTAAAATGTTTAAAATGAAAATAAAAACTTGTACAAATCAAACAATAACACATAACAAGAAAAAACGCTCTGTACATTAAAAAATATTATAATTTCATTATATTTGAAGTCTACTGATTTAATTCTTACAAACTTCAGTTTACCAGGGAATTAGTGTTTTGTATAACTAGTACGTTGTCATGTTGCATAGTTGTTACACCTCTTATTATTTATTTATTTATATAATTTTATTATTCAGCAATTTATTAATAATTATTATTTTTATGTAATGCTCATTAATAATAAAACTGAATTTTAAGGGATATTTACTCGTTTCATCATCATCAACCCATTATGTCCCCACCGAGGGGCACGGGTCTCTTCCCTGAGAAAGGTATAGGCCATACTCCACCACGGGGGCCAAGTCCGGATTGGTGGAGGCTTGTAGACTAGTGGCTCGTCTACTGTCAGAAGTTGTCAAGCCGCCCTAAGGCCTCTGACTTGGCTTAACGACTGCCATCTATCGACGGCAGCCGGCACCAACAGCTTCACGTGCCTTGCGAAGCACGGAACCGCTCGGATAAATGCCACTAGCGTTTGGCATAGACGGCGACCCATCCATGCACTGAACGCGCCCTGTGTTGCTTAACGTTCGTGATCGTTTAAGATCACTCAGGCAGCCGGGGCTACGAACGATTCAGCAAAAGCCGAGGCTGGTAAACTCACAGTTAATGCTTTCAAAAAGACGCCTGTCACCTCAGTCTACCGAGACCACGGCACTTGCAAAAGTACCGAAACGTCGGAAAATTGTAAAATGTAAAAGTAAACGAGTAAATATCTGTTAAAATTCGCTTGTGTCTAGGTATTAAAATAAAATACTTTACTTCAGCACAGAGAAACTTAGTGAAATTCTTCACTCAAGTACTTCAGCTCCCATTATGGAACTCTGAACCTGAAACTTTGTTGAAGATTGCGAAGAATTTTCCAAGTCAAAACGTATTTCTGCGTCTCGTTTGTTTATTCCGTTCTTATTATTTTATTTTATTTTATTACGGTAAACAACAATTGTACAATGTGTGGTATTTTGTGCACTATTTACGTGGTGGACTGACGGTAAGCCTACGACATACTTTCCCGAAACAATACGAATTTAGGATTGAAATAATGCTGCCAATATACGTTCCATTGTAGGTCATAGGCTTTCTCTCAGGGCCTTATCACCACGCATGCCCACCGCGAATTGGAAAATTCAAGCGCTAGGATAAACACCTCAGGCACTCACTTTAATTCACCGCTAATTTTTTTTGCTACTACGTATTCAGAAAAGTACTAACAGACAGTGCCGGGGTTCGAACCCACAACCTCGTTTGTCTTCAAAATATGTATCTGAATATACACTCATCTCATTGCCAGCCGAGTTTTTTATGCAAAAAATTCTAGACACGAAAACCGGCTAACAGAAAAAAAATCCATCATGGGTAAATGGGGCAACTACGGTTTTTCGTTAAAAGTGTTATTTCGTTAAGTGTGTGTTTAATTGTACTCTTGTATCTCTTTCTTTACCTTCTAATAAAATAAAATAAATAAAATAATGTAAAAGGAGCACCATCCAGGACAAACAATCTAGATGTTGCGGCTTTTGCTTCCATATGACACAATAATTGGACGATAACGCCTTTTATATGTCATATTTAAAAAATAATCTAGAACAACATTATGGTATTTTTTTTTTGCTGACAGTACAAAATCTTCTAATATTGGAACTGGCAACACCTTAAATTTACAACCTTCATCTTGGTAATGATAGCTGTTAACAATGTAAGAGTTTATCAATGTATGAGAAATAAAGGAATAAACTGTCAAACGATTTATTTATTTAATTAATTTTGATTCACATAATATACGAGTAGGTGCAGGTTAAATGGATTCAGGCCTCCTTAAACCATAACTGGAATTGGTAACCAAGCAAATAATTATAATAGGCGCTTAAAAAACAAAACTGTGCCCATTGTACAAAACAATTCACAGCGTCCCTTTGCCTTTCGTCCCTGCGACCTTTGCGGTTACGACCAAAATGAATAACCACAACACCAACGAAACGGTTAAACTACATCAGCAAACCAATATAACTCGACCTCTCATCACGGAATAGCGTTAATAACAGCCTCTATATGAAAGAGGCCAGCAGTTATTAGCTCCGATGACACAGATTATGGTCAATACACTTGTGATATTAAGCCGATAAATCAGAAATCTCTAAGCACCACGCTTCTGGAAGGAATTCTTCGGATATTTATACAGAGCTCTACAGCGGAATTTTTTTGTTGATACGTTTATTTATTCATTTTCAAAACCTTCATAGAAAATATATTTTTTGCCAATCTGTAACTTAGTTTGTTGGTGAAGCGCTGTAACTTTATATATACCTAGATTATACGTAGAAAATTTAATAGCACTTCACTCAGCTTCAGTTTATATGTAAACAAATCACTATATAATCACTTACTAATTAGATTATTTCTAGTTGTATTACTATTGGCTTGGTGTGAATGGAAATCTAAAAGAGTGGTTTGGGTGTACCCACAATTTTTTTATGTACTCTGGCCGATATAAGCCGTGCAATAAGTTGTTTTTTTAGTAAATAACATTAATATTTTAACTATTTTCCTAATTATAAACAAAATGCAAACTATGAATAAAATACGAACAAAATACAAAACACGTTTTAACATAATTTAAAGAAGCAATGTCTTAACTATTTTCCAAAATATAAACCAAATACAAACCATGTTTTTAACATATTTAAAGAAAAACCACTGCTGATTGACCAGTATACTGAGTTCTAGAATTTAGATTATTTATCAGTGTAAAATTTGCTATCAGGTAAATTTAAGTTTATTTATTTAATAAAGCACAGAGGCTATAACTTACTGAAATTGACAGTAATTACGTGTTATTAATGACTGGTAATAATAGCTCTCTATCAATTCCCAATAAATACGAATAGTGTTTGCGCCGGGAGTAATATTTTTATTCCGACTATATTCCAGAGGCTAAGGAATTGCCAACACTGTATCTTGTTATTGCATTGTAAGGTCTTTGCACTCATAATACACTACTTGAGATATGTTATTGTGGAGGGGTGTCTCGATAATGTATGTTCTCGCGCCCCGAATTTATCTTTTTTCGACGTAGGGAGATGTAGTTTTTCTTGGCATATACAGGGTTGGAAGGGGAAGGGGAACTCGTGTGACAGAAACATTAATCAGGGCAAAAGGCGTAAGTTAGTACGCGTGGACTTTTGAGTGACTTAAGAGCAGGGCCCGTTAACGAGTCGACTTTTTAAAATAAGACATTACAAACACTAACGCATAAAAGCCCGGCCCGTGCCGCGGGCGGGCGGGCGACGGGCGCGTCACGGAAACGAGCATTGTTCTGCACTTTTATTATAGTCTTTAACCATGTAAGTATTTAAGGATTACTTTAGAGTAAAATCGTGCCGCTCGTGCGTCGCAGGCCCGTTGCAACGTGGAATGATTTTTCAGCTACAATTTGTTATGCAGGTACTTACTATGTCAGTAATTTTCGGTGTTATTAAACAAAAAATAATTGCCATCATTGCCCAATTGACTTATCTTTACTTTAATTGCCAGGAAAAGATAGCAAAGACCCTTTTAACTAGATGGCGTTTACCTAAAAAAATATTGTGAGTAAGTAAGCTTACTTTGTTACAGATAAAAGTTCTGTACTTCTACACGTTACAGATGCATTAGATAAACTCAAGCCTATATCCCGGTGGGGTAGGCAGAGACCAGGGTTTGGCACTTGCCACGATCCTGAAAAATCTCTTTCGCTTCATCAACATTCATTAGTCGCTGCATGTCCGTTTCGCGCCTACTTTTTATCTTGCCCTTCACTAAGTATATAAACTTTTGATAAACATTTGATAGACATGCTTAATCTTAATCTTAACCTCCTCAGTCCTGACCTTGAAAATAACAATTGAAAACCATTGTTATTTTCAAGGTCAGGACTGAAGAGGTTAAAGTTTTCGAGAGGGTGCCGACAGTTAGTCGGCGACACTTCGACCCAGTGGGATTTGCTATGTCTGCCCCTTGACCTTGCACCTCAGCCTAAACGAAGATGTACGAGGTCGGTCACGCCCTTTAGGAAAAGGTGCCGAAAGTCTTTGGTTTGGGGTAAGCCATTACCAGAAGGCTCATTCTTTTTTCGGCAGGGACATCGCAGTCACACAGTACGTGTAACATCGACCCCACTTCAAAACCGCATGCTCTGCAAGTGTCATCTTGAAATAGACATGACTTAAATTATAATCTTTCACTGTAATCGTAATTTTAAGTTTTAATTTTCGGAAATACCTTGGCAGTATAAATGATTTGTTTTAGCAATTTTAGAATGGAATAATCTGAATGACTCTCGCGTTTTCTCCGCCATCCCTGTAGATCTGCCTGTGAGTGTATTCTTAGCGTGGATTTGTATAGAATTTGTCAGTTCGTTAAGTCTCTGAGGGGCAAACAAAGTCGACGCGAATGGTTCGCTTCAGTGTATTGTGATTTTCATACCTACGGATTGCCGTGGACGGAGAGAACGGGGTATTATCGTCCGATATTTGAGATCAAAGTGACACTTAAGCTTTTTTATTTTACTTGGCACTCTTTACGAATAGTGAAGCAAACTAAACTGTCAGGCTCTATTGGCGATGCCGAATCGGGCACAACGACATGGGTCATAGTAGTCTCAATGACAGACGACCTCCAATTCAAAAATATGAATGGTATTAGACAATTTTTAGTTCTGATAGATTATTGTCAGATTTCTGAACATTTCGGGGAGGACGGGAATAGTGAGTGATTATTTTTAATGATACTTTTTTTGTAGCCTGTCTACGTCCTACTGCAGGGCACAGGCCTTCTCTCAGAGAAGGGCTTAATTACCACGGCGGATCCGTGTGGCGCCGGATTAAGAATAGCGTCACTCCACTTGGTCCCGTGGATGTCGTAGAAGGCGACTAAGGAAATAAATTACCAGGAGACGGGCAGCAGCGTCTTCCTGAGATGAACACCTAAGACATTCAGATGATTATTTATACAGTAGCTACGATTTATCTGAAACCTCATGTTTAATATTCATATTCTTTGTTCCCCCGTCAGGAATATGGGGCTTTTAAAAATAACCGTTTCTCACCCCAGACAATGTCAGGAGTGTAATATGTTCAGTCTCCCTGTCTATGATTTCTGCGAATGTGTTTACAAAAGACATATCGTACAGTCGTATCTGTTCCGTATTTTTATAAACCACAAGGTCAAATGAGGGAAGTATGGTTTGGAATGTATATACATGTTTTTGTTCCAAGGAAAAGGAATAGAACACGCTCTGTATTGGAAATAAGTACTTAACTAAGAATAGTTATTGTATTAGAAAAACTTGAAAGCTTCTAAACTTACCCTATTGGTTTGACTTCAGTGTGGTCTAATTTGTGACAGTAACTATGTAAGTGATAAACATACAAACATATCCACCAACCTATATTCGTCCACTGCTGGACACTTATTTCTGTCCTCGCCCATAGTACTAATCCAGCCATTACCAGCAATCTGCCACTGATTGCAGATTCATCAAGCTGGTGGGCATCCTACGCTGTATTCCAAACTTAAACGTTTATGATAGTAATAACAAATTATTTATTTCCAGAAGAAGATGAAAATGAATAATGCTTATAATATTTAGTGGCCTGAACATTTTGAGTTCGAGCAACACCGAGCAGCTTTAGGGAATACATTTTCATGCCATAATTTAAATCCAATCCTTCTGAAAACAATTATTTTATTGCCAAAAAATATCACCACATCATCCCTCAAAATTAAACTTCCATTATTACTTCTATCAAATCAATACTTTGAAACGTCACAATTTATCTGAATTTATTATATGACAGAGCGAAGCAGAAGGTTAAGGCAGAAAATGGGTACGACAGTAGCCTCAGATTCCTGAGATGCTTCCTTTAGATGCGAAAGGAAAAGCTTTAACCTACGTGGTTAGTTAAGAGCTACTATTTCGCGCGCGCGATATATATAGACAGATGGGACAAACGTCCTATCTTGCGCTCACGTAATGGATGAGAGTGGGATGACGCGAGTCATTGTCTTTTCTTGTGCGTGGGATAAAGACTCATACCGGAGCTGTAATTTGTTTTCTCCGCACGTGTGAATGTCCAAGTGTCACAGTAGCACATTAAAATTGTCTGATTACAGGTTACTTGGCATTATTTAGCATTGGCCAAAACTTGCTTTCCAATAGCTGCTTCCCACCACTAGACAGGTGCTGCCGTCTTATTTTGTCAGCGTTATTTCAGGCGGCATGGACAGTCGGTAAGGCTACCGACTTGATATCAGAATAAACGGTCACTCTCAAATGTGTTGAGAGAGTCTTCTTAAAAGTATTATGAAAGCAATTGTTCAGTGACGGCAAGAAAAACGATGCAATTGGGAAGCAAATTTTGGTCATAATTCCAAGGCTAAATACCTACGTCTAGTGATCGGACATTCTAACGTACATTCTAAGGACATTCTAACGCGAAAATTGGGTATTTGACAAAATATCAAATGAGTTACTTTTAAAACGGAATTTTGTATGAAAATACTGGCTTATGACATCACATTTCAAAGCACTCTTTTTATGTTTAATCTATTTAAAAATTGTAATAACTAGTAATTGACTATAAGAGTTACATTTTCTTAGATATTTTGTAATTTTTGTTGCAATCGAGCATATTAAATAATTTATTGTTGATCGTGTCAAATACCGTATTCATATCCTTACATCACGTGGCAATTTAGATGGATTGCACTTTCTGGCTAATAACGCAGAGCCGAAAGTAAATTCTAAAACGCTCAATCAGCGAGCGCGCTGGCACAGCAATAAATCATTTCGGCACGTAGTGAATATTAATACGTTACTGGTGGAGTGTGGAGATGAAAAATAACAATAATATAACACAATACGAGGCTGTGATTTATGATGTTTGCCACACTGAAGCGCTGGCTGAGTATAGGACAGCTGTTGCACCGAAACATATCGGCGGAAGGCATATTTATTCCGGACTAGCTGTCCCGGCGAACTTCGTACCGCCACAGAATCCGTTTATACGATTCTTGCACAACGCCATCTGTTTTAAACTTGAAATAAATGTTATCCCGCGGGAATGCATTACCGGAATATCAAGGTATGCTACGTCTCAATTAAGGTCATAGTCTATCTGAACGCCAAGTTTCATGTAAAGCTGTTCAGCCGTTATTGCGTGATTGAGTAACAAAGATCCAAACATCTTCACAAGCTTTCACATTTATAATAATATTGTATATAGTCGCATATACCTAGGTGAGCAGACCTGAGTATCTGAGGTATTCATATGCTTCTGCGCTTAAAACTGCCAATCCGAGATGGCCATACGTGGCCCATGCTGTCTCTCTGAAAGAAGACCTATGCCCTACAGTGGCTCGTAGAGAGCCTGCATTTTATTATCGGATATGTTAGTGAAAATAATATAGGACAATAATAATTTAGAGACCACACCTCGACCAAACAGCAATGAGCGGCACCCACTTAACCCATTTGCAACCAAACAGGGCAAGATTGTTATTAAATTAGTTTTCCACCTAATAAAAGAGGTTAAATAAAAATAGCACCACGGAAAAAAAGCGGAAAATCGACCACTTAAACATAATTAACAATGAACATGAATTACACAGTGGTCGAAAAAGGAAAAATTAAGATAAATTTTATTCAATCCTGACTAAACTGATAGACATTGTCCTGTTCTGTGAAATCACATAAAAAAACCGTTCGTCAAATTTTACAACTTTTAGTGCAACGTTTCCTAGTTTTGTTTCTCTAAAAACCTTATTCGGATCTTACTGTACACTTATTACATAAAACATTTGAATTTTTCTTTCATATGAAAAACGCCTGATAAGTTCAGCAGTTCTTATGCCGTTCTTTCTCTTTCTCTCTTTTTCTGAGAGAGAGCCCTCTCGTGCCCTGTAACACTTATTTAGGCTACTTATACATAACATAAACACATGAGCAGCCTATATACGTCCCGCTGGTAGGGCACTGGCCTTCTCTCAGGGAGAGAGTATGGGCTTAATCACCACTAGTGCCCACCGCGGATTGGCGATTTCAAGCGCTGAGGTATGTGAATAGCTCAGACACTCAAGTTTCCTCACGATGTTTTCCTCTACCGTTAGCGAATGGTATTGCTACTATAACTTCAAAAATGTACATAACTTAGAAAAAAAAGTCAAAGGTACGTGCCCGCACTGGGAATCGAACCTGGGTCTCTCGCTTCCGACTCCAATGTTCTACCACTAGGCTACTACCGCTTCTACTGTGTTTTTACTAGGCTACTTATGTTCTCAAGTTGCGCTTACCAACGTTTTTAGCATATCCTTTTTATTTATATAAATAACGTACAATGTCCAGTCGACGGCACATCGAACTTTATATACGAGCACTAATCAGTTCCGCACAAAATAGTCAGAGTGGAGTTTTTTCCCGCTGCCTTTTTCTCCGCTGCAAATACGGCCCGAAGTCAGCGGCTTACACTGTACATTCAGCAAACAGGATGTCAATTATTTACGTTGAAATAAATTTTTGATTGACTTAGGCAAAGGCTTGACTGCCTGGTTGGTCTACCGGCATCACGTCTGATTACCATGCTGGAGGTCGTGGGTTCGATATCCGCTTGGGGGCCTCAGTACATTTGTACAAAAGGCCTCAGTCTGGGTGTATTTTCATGTTTGTGATGTCCTGGCCTGGTTACTATAGCACGGGGTATCCTAGTTTGGAACCAGGACTAGTGATTGTGTTGTGTGGACGTTATCATTATTAGTGTTATTATAATTTCTTGATACGTAAAGAACAATTCTGCATCAAAAAAGTAAAAGTTGACCCACTGTCGACTGTACCACTTATTGAATGTCAAAATACGTTATTATTATTTTTCCACCTTCAGCAAGGACGTTTATGTAAGCGAGATCATCCGAGTAAGTTTTGAGCATACTAATTTAAGCTGATTCAAAATACATTAGTCACATAACATAAACTCACGCCTGTATCCCTGAGAGGTAGGCAGAGACCACGGACTGCCACTTGCTACGATCCTGACAGATCACTTTCGCTTCCTCAACATTCATTAGTCGTTGCATGCACGCACGCCGCTTTCGGGTACTTTTTATCTTGCCCTTTGTTATTACACATTAGTCATGCAGTGAAAAAGCTGTTGCGTACAAAGCTTGTCTCAGGGTGGTGCCAGGCTGACGATACTAGAATGGAGGGGCTTTTGTGCTTCGGCTTAGAAAGATAATGATAAGTATGTCTGGTTTCTGCCGAAGAAGTCAATTTTTCGATTCAAGCTTAGGCGTTACTATAGAGCGTTGGTAGCCTAGTGGATAGAATATTGGACTCAGAATCGAGAGACCCAGGTTCGATGCCTAGTGCGGGCATGTACCTATGACTTTGTTTTCTAAGTTACGTACATTTGTGAAGTCATAGTAGCAATACCACTCGCTAACGTTAGGTTGGTCAAATCAACAAATTAAATTAAAGCATTTTACGTGTCCATCACAAATTGATCCCTACTGCGCGGATTTTTAGTCATTTTATGTGCCAGGCATTATAAGTTGCACGGAGAGGCTCTTTTCATTTACGAAAAACTGACAGTATAGGACCTCACGGCTCACTGATAATGCATATTTAATACAAACATCCTGTCTGCAAGAACAAATATTTATTTCACTCTGCAGTATCAGTGTCACGCCTGAGATATCTACTCAAACACGATATGTATTGCACACAGTGCGTGCAATACATATTGCACCCTCATAACTCTACTATTGAGCGAAGAAAATATTAGGGGTTAAAGTATGAAATTGCCGTTTCATTGCAATAGGTTTTTGAATTGACATAGAATCTTCATGGTTTGAGGTTTTCGAATGAAACTTTTTTCAAATGGTTTCTATGATGTTCTTTTTTTTAAAAATGTGAAACATTTGAATATCGACTTTCAATTGTTTTTGTTATTCAATTTAGACAAGAAAGATGGATACTGCGAAAATTCGAGTGATTATGAGGCACCCATTTTTCGTATTTTTTTATTTTATTGATTTGACGCAAGTGAGTCAATATTGTGGGTAAGGTAACGTTAAACCATGCCGCTAATTCCTGGGTAGTTTGACTAGGGTCGGCTTCAACTATCTCTCTTAATTCATCGTTATTCACCTGTGTGGGCGGTCTTCCTCGTGGCTCGTTCTTTAAGTCGAAATTTCCATCACGAAAGCGTTTAAACCAAAATCGCACGGTGCGTTCATTAGTAGACCCCTCTCCAAACGCAGCATTGATATTGCGGGCTGTTTCTGCCGCGTTAGTTCCGCGTCGGAACTCGTATTCAAAAATTACTCGAATTTTCGCAGTATCCATCTTTTTTGTCTAAATTGAACAACAAAAACAATTGAAAGTCGATATTCAAATGTTTCACATTTTTTAAAAAAAGAACATCATAGAAACCATTTGAAAAAAGTTTCATTAGAAAACCTCAAACCATGAAGATTCTATGTCAATTCAAAGAACCTATTGCAATAAAACGGCAATTTCATACTTTAACCCCTATTATTTCACTAACGCATAGTCTGCACAAATCTTTTTGGCGGTAACGTGAACATAGTGACAGATCGTTTGCACATCGCTTAATGTCTTTACAGTGTATGTGTGAGTAATTGACTACTTTAGTAATTGACTAATAGTAATTTACTACGCATCATACTTCGTCAATTACTCACACATACACTGCGAAGACAGTAAGCGATGTGCAAACGATCTGTGACTATGTTCACGTCACCGCCAAAAAGAACTGTGCGGCTATACACGATCCCAGTACGTAAGTGAATCGTTCCACACCAATCCGTTCTTCCAGACGGATTGGCGATTACAAGTAGAAGTGGAGGGTGTCCGTACCTCGGGCACTAAGGGTTGTTATAATATTTTCCTTCCAATTTTCCGGCTGGTTCTATGAATTCCCAAATGTGCTTTATGTAAACTAAATCCAATATTGATCATCCCGCAAGAAAATTATGTACAGTCAACATTAGGTTCACTTTTTATTTGCAAAGTCGCCCGTAACGTAACTGAGTAGAGTGTATCGATGTAAAGGTTGATGTGCCGTCGACTGTACTTAGGGCGGCTTGCGTCTTTTAGTGTAACATTTTAGTTTATGTACGTATCCAACAACACTGAATACGTAAATAAAGTAAAACGTCATCATCATCATCATCATCAACATCCATTTGACGCCCACTGCAGGGCATAGGCCCCCTTCATGGTTTTCCTAAACCGTGAGGGGTTTTCCCATAGTCACCACGCTTGGCAGGCGGGTTGGCGATCGCAGTATGCGGTTGGAATCTCAGGAAAACGCTGCTACCCGTCTCCTGGTAATGTATTTCCTTAGTCGCCTTCTGCGACATCCACGGAAGGAAATGGAATGACGCTATTCTTAATCCGGTGCCACACGGTTAAAAACGTATCCAGAGAGAAACGAATACATGGCTGATTGACAGGGTACAATTTATCAGTCAGTCATACTTGTTGATATTTTCGGTTGAAATAAAACGTCGAACTTAGAAAAATACTGAAATACGTTTTAATAGGGCTAATTGCGCTCAAGGTAATTTTGACAAGAAACAGATTATCAGTGAGACCAACTTGAAAAAGAAAAGAAAAAAAAACATTTTTACCAACTTAACAGATTTAGGGTTGCGTTCATTATTTACTAACACTCCCTGCTGAACGCAAACCCATTTCACTAATACAGTACAAATGTTTTGCAAGTGTAATACCCTTTGTCAATATATCAGCTACCATATTAGAACCATTTACAAATGAAAATTTTACTTTAGACATAACAATATTTTCTCTGATAAAATGTAACCGAATATCTATATGTTTAGTTTTTGGTTTATAACAATCCGTTGATGCAAGTCTTATTGCACTTTGGTTGTCACAGTAAATGAGCAGCACTTTGTCCACACCTTGCCCGAGTTCACTTTGTAATTGCTGGAGCCACAGAGCCTCCTGGGTAGCCGATGCCATCGCCATGTATTCTGCCTCAGCTGTGGATAGCGCCACAGTTTGCTGTTTGCATGAATTCCAAGATATACAAGCATTCTGAAACAGAAAAGTATAACCTGTGCATGATCTTCTGTCCAGTGGGTCACCTGCCCAATCAGAGTCACAATAGCCAGTTATTTCTTCAGAGTCTTCTTTGACATAGCACAGCTTAAGGTTCTTGGTCCCTTGAAGGTATCTCATGACCCTTTTTACTCCAAGCCAGTGTTCATTTGATGGACTATTACAGTATTGACTCAGTTTATTCACTGCATAGACGATATCAGGTCGGGTAACTTGTGCCAGATAAATAAGACACCCCACCGCTTCTCTGTATGGGTAATTATTATTTTCACTTTCAGGGTTCTTATCAAACTTTGCATTCACCTCTATGGGAGTACGAACTGGTTTGCATTGAGACATACCAAAACGATCCAATACTTGGTTTATGTACTTCTCTTGGTCTATCATCACCACACCTGTCTTTCGATGTCTACTTATGTTTATTCCAATGCACTGCCTGGCTTCACCCAGGTCTTTCATACTGAAATCTTCTTTCAGTTTTTCTTTGATCTCTGCAGTAGCTTTCAGATCATTTGTAAAGAATAAGAAGTCGTCAACCCACACTGCAATAAATATCATTATTGTTTCATTTACTAAATAATACACACATGGATCAATTTTTGATCTTGTCAGTCCAATTTTGAGTAAAGTAGTGTTCAATTTTAGATTCCACTGCCGGCTAGCTTGCTTGAGTCCATAGATTGATTTATGTAAGCAACACACTTGAGTATTTTCTTCATAGGACTCAGGTTGTAACATGTAAATGTCAGTGTCAATGTCACCTTGAAGAAATGCACTTATGGCGTCCATCTGAATCATTTCTAGGTCATGTTTAGCAGCTAAAGCAAGTAAGTATCGTACAGATGTGTATCTTACCACCGGAGCATATACCTCGTTGTAATCACTTCCCTTTTTCTGAGCATAACCTTTTATCACCAACCTTGCCTTGTAACGGATGACCTCTCCTTTTTCATTAGTCTTGGTTTTAAATACCCATTTACATGGCAGGACTCTTTTACCTGGTGGCATATCTACCAATGACCATGTTTTATTTTTAATCAAGGAGTCATATTCTTCCTGCATGGCTTTCTTCCACTGGTCTGCATGAGGAGATGAGAGGGCTTCATCTAGAGTCTGAGGATCATTCAAGTCAAGTATCGGGCAAAAGAAGCTTATATCATGCTCTTCCTCTGCATACTGGACACCTACTTTACGGGGACGTAAATTTACATTACGTTGTGGTGTATCAAGGTCAACCGATCCATCTGGTACATAGATTGAATCTTCATCATCACCAGATACATAGTCGTCACTTAAACAATTTTCTGTCCTCTTCTCCGATTCTTCTTTGCAGGGTCCTTCAGTTAACTGTATTTCAGGATAGTTGTTGGGTGTACAAGGTAAGTATATGCTTTGAGTATGTTGATGAACATTTTCTAAAAATACCACATCTCTACTCTTGATAATTTTATTATTTATCGGATCAAGAAGTCGGTACCCCTTAGTAGATTCACAATAACCAACAAATATTAACTTTCTAGACTTTGAATCCCATTTTTGGCGTTTTTCTCTTGGTATCTGAACCATAGCTTGTGAGCCAAAGATTTTTAAATTGGATAAATTTGGTTTCTTGCCAGACCACATCTCTAAGGGGGTTTTGCCATCGATCGATTTTGTTGGTGACCTATTAATAACATAGGTTGCTGATGCTAGGGCCTCTCCCCATATCTGTTTTGGCAACTGAGCATCAAGCAACATGCACTTAGCCCGTTCCACTAAGGTTCTATTCATTCGTTCTGCCAGACCATTTTGTTCAGGCGTGTACGGAGTGCTAGTTTGATGTTCAATTCCATGCCTGCTAAGAAAGTTTTCAAACTCTTTGTTGCAATATTCTTTACCATTATCCGAACGGACCACTTTTATCTTTCTCTCTTGTTCATTCTCTACTTTACTTTTATAATCTTTGAAAACTTCAAGCACACTCAATTTGTTCTTCAAAAGGTAAACATGGACTTTCCTCGTATAATCGTCTATAAAGGTAATAAAGTATTTCATACCTCCCAGTGACTCTTGTTCCATCGGTCCACATAAATCAGTGTGGATAAGCTGTAGCGGCTGTAATGCTCTTGAACCAACATTACCAAATGGTTTTCTGGTTTGCTTTCCTTCAAGACAGGTGGTACATGTTATAGGACCTTTATTTTTATCAGAAAATGGATTGACTCCTTCAGTACACTCCGGCAGCTTGTTTACATCTGAAAAATTCAAATGTCCCATGCGTCTATGCCACAGGACAGTATCATTTAAGTTATCTGAACATGTCAAGTGGGAAAATATTTCTCTGTGGGTGTTTAACAAATACAAGTTGTTTACTAGTGTAGCTGAGCACAGGAGTTTACCATCTTGGTTGTAAATAGGTATCACAGCCTTTATCTCGGAAATTTACCTTGCAGCCATTTCTCACCATAGCACTGACTGATAAGAGATTGGCGGCAAGTTTTGGTATGTAAAGAACTTGTCTTACCTGAATTTTTCTGTCTTCATTGCCATTCATCAATAAATTGACCTTTCCCATACTTTCAACGGATAGCGGTGACTTACTGGCTACTGTTATGGTGGTTATCGGGGGACTTGTGACATCATACATCCAGTCACACCTATTGGTCATATGCATAGATGCACCCGAGTCCACATACCATTGGTCCGAATTCATTGTCTGTGAAGAGGCTGAAAATGCTGCAACAAAACTCTTACTTTCTTCTTTCTTTTCTGGGTTACACTTCTCGAGGTTCTTCTTTTTCTGACTGCAACAATTCTTTGCAAAGTGTCCAAACTTATTGCAATTATAACACCGGGGACCTTTACTGAACCTTGTATTATGGTATCCACGAGCGGTCTTTCTCCCTGTGAAGAACGCTGAGCTCTCAGAGCATTGAACTTCCTGCAGGAGTTTCGTCTTGATAGAATCCGCGCTGATCTTAATACCCGAGCTCTCCAATCCCATTATCATTGGCTTATATGTCTCCGGTAAGCCTGCCAACATGAGCGTCCCGAGCCATTCATCATCTATGTTAAACTTGATATTCCTAAGCTTGTGAGCTGTCGACATTATCTTATTAACGTAGTCATCCACATTCCGAGATGATTCCAACGTAGTTGTGATCAGATCCCTCAACAATGCTACTCTTCTGTATAGCCCGCTGTCGTCAAAGGCTTGTTCAAGATTCTTCCAAACGGCTTTGCATGTGGGCGCATTCTGTACATGTACATAGTTGATCGGGTCCAGCAGCAGTATAAGCTTTGATTTTGCCTTGGTCTCTTTCTTCACATCAGTGTTAGAACCGGTAACACATGTCCACAGATCTTCCAACTCGAAATAAGCTTGTACGGCGAACTTCCAACTAGCGTAATTGTCCCTTCCGACAAGTCTATCAATGTGGAACGGATTGTGACCTGAAGTGTTCGACATCTTGCGTTATTTGAAGAGATTTTTCGGAAGATAATGTCCGAGCACGCCACTCCAATAGGTTGTATCTTAACCTCAAAAAATGTATGGCAAACGAGTTGCGTCAGCCGGTTTTCTAGTTCTGTCTGCGTCTTTATTTCAAAGAACCACGCTCTGCTACCATGTTGATATTTTCGGTTGAAATAAAACGTCGAACTTAGAAAAATACTGAAATACGTTTTAATAGGGCTAATTGCGCTCAAGGTAATTTTGACAAGAAACAGATTATCAGTGAGACCAACTTGAAAAAGAAAAGAAAAAAAAACATTTACCAACTTAACAGATTTAGGGTTGCGTTCATTATTTACTAACAATACTATTTATCTTTGAATAGCTCTGCAAATGTCATGGTGCAAGACGTTTTAGGTCTTGTTCACTTCGTAGAGCATAGAGCTTACTCTTGGATAATAAACAGACAGATAGTACTGACAAATAGTGTTGGAGCAAGCCGGTCTTAGAAGTTTACTTGAACACCCATTCCAAAGTTCTATATAAATAATTAATGAATAACTTCCACACAACACGATCATTGGTCCTGGCTCCAAACTAGGATACCCTTTTTAAACTAGGCGAGGACGTCACAAACATGGAAATACATCCAGAGGCCATTTGTACAATGCCTCTAGTAGGAATCGAACTCACGACCCCTGTTTTAGAAGTCAAACTTGTTGTTAGCTAGTTTTTCAGATATCCTATCGAATGTTAATAAAATACTTTTTTCAATACATTAACGATACGTACCTACCTACCTCATAATTGTTATAATTTTAATTAAAATTGGATCTTTTCGAAGGCTCGCTATTGCCCTCGGGGCAACATTTTCTTTTGGGAACATTCTTCTTTGACTAATTTGCTTTTCTTTCTCGTCATATTATATTAGTAGGAGGCTATTGGAATTATATTAGGTCTGGCTAAACTGATATACCTATAAATGAGGCGGCCGCTGCCCCGATCAAAGGAAATACGAAAAATAATTAGAGGGAATGTAATGACTGCCTTATTGGCCTATCCGGGTCCTTAGGTTCTCGTCCTAAAAATCACTTTTAACATGCATACACATACATCTCCAAAAGAGCTAGATTGGCTATCCATAATGGAGTGCTGGTCCCAACAATTATGTATGCTAGCGAGACTTGGGTATGGCAAAAGAAGCAAGAAAGTAGGATTAATGCAAAAGAAATGAGGTCCTTGAGAAGTATGTCTGGTGTTACTATGAATGACAGTATACGCAATAGTGCGATTAGAGAACGAAGTGGACTGAAAGAGGATGTAGTGACAAGAATTGAGAAAGGAATGTTGCGTTGGTTTGGACATGTGGAGAGGATGAAGGAAGAAAGATTGACGAAACAAATATATCGAGCGAATGTGGGTGGAAGGGCCGGTAAGGGACGACCCAGACGGACATACTTCAACCAAATAGAGGATGTATTAGCAGAGGGCAAGATAAAAAGTACCCGAAACCGGCGTGCGTGCATGAAACGACTAATGAATGTTGAGGAAGCGAAAGTGATCTGTCAGGACCGTAGCAATTGTCAGTCCCTTGTCTCTGCCTACCCCTCAGGGATACAGGCGTGATTTTATGTTATGTTATGCGACTAATGTATTTTGAATCAGCTTAAATTAGTATGCTCAAAACTTACATTCAGACACGGATGATCTCGCTTCCATAAACCTCCTTGCTGAAGGTGGAAAAATAATAATAACGTATTTTGACATTCAATAAGTGGTACAGTCGACAGTGGGTAAACTTTTAATTTTTTGATGCACAACAAACATAACATAACATTGTAACGGTTTACCTTTATGTGTACTAAATTGAGACTGCTATACTATATTTAAAAACCAAACTATATATTTACAACTCAAAAATCATCCAATCTACATATTACAACTATAATAAATAAAATGTATCTACATACAGACAGAATCGTCTGCGCACAATTACTATTAGATAAACTAGTTACGAATACAATGAGCGACGTCACCGACTCGCGATAAGAGCGCGGCCGCGACCAGCGAAGGAGACACATACGCCACTACACATTTGCATTACGGCGAGGACCGCGACAGGTCGACCAATTTAATAACTATGGGATTTATTCCCAAATAATATTTCCTAACTATGATGGTGTGACAGATACTCAGATTTGGAGTAAACCTTAAATACCTATAACCTGTGTCAAAATTAAGTGCCAGTATTTCCCCGAATCGGGTGAGTGTTGTGAACATTGTACTACCTAGATTAAGTTAACATAGATAGCTATAAATCACTTTACATGTAGAAAATACTAAAAATAAACTAGTTCTCATTATACATTAGTCTAAATAATGTAATAACATTATCTGCATATTCGAATCAGGCTGGGAATATCACTCTTCTAAGAGATTCTGGAAATATCATCTACCCGCTTCCTAAAAAACTCATAGTATACTAGCTAAATTACATTTAATTCTAGCTAATTAAGTTGTAAATTCGTATACAATCGCAACAAAATTCAACTATAACGCTTTTGGTCATATTGTAATTAGTGTAGTACATTTAACTTTCATCATAAGGTTTTGATAATTTCATTTCATACTTTGCTTGATCATAAAACTGTTGATTTTGTTTGTGACTGCCACATCCTTTGATCACCATTAAATGCTTTGGGGTTCACTAATATAGCCAACTAAAACGCGAGCATATTTATTCTACAAAAATCCCGATGTCGCAGTCACTTACACGAATTTGGACCTTTTGTGAATCGACTATTTTCCGGGAATTCCAGGGACCAAGTCTGGGGTTCGATTTGGGGCTCACCAACTTTCACTCACACGCTCCTGCGCGTATCCGGTAGACCTGCGTTGCAGACCCTAATCCCGGAACCTGGAACTTCTGCGTGCTGCTTCGACGTGGACTACGTGCCGTTACACAGTGCAGGGAAGTGACCCCAATTACAAGGACATTGCTTCATACTAATTGCCAGCCAATAATAAACCCGCGACCTAGTCGAGTCTACTTCCCTCTTTTAATAAATAATTGTAAATTTTATTCCGGGTTGTTTAATTTCGACCGGCTTCTATCTACCTACATTCTTGCGACGCTAAACCGTCACAATGGCGCCCAACGTGGGGCTCACGTTGGGCGCCATTGTGACGGTTTAGCGTCGCAAGAATGTAGGTAGATAGGAGCCGGTCGAAATTAAACAACCCGGAATAAAATTTACAATTATTTATTAAAAGAGGGAAGTAGACTCGACTAGGTCGCGGGTTTATTATTGGCTGGCAATTAGTATGAAGCAATGTCCTTGTAATTGGGGTCACTTCCCTGCACTGTGTAACGGCACGTAGTCCACGTCGAAGCAGCACGCAGAAGTTCCAGGTTCCGGGATTAGGGTCTGCAACGCAGGTCTACCGGATACGCGCAGGAGCGTGTGAGTGAAAGTTGGTGAGCCCCAAATCGAACCCCAGACTTGGTCCCTGGAATTCCCGGAAAATAGTCGTTTCACAAAAAGTCCAAATTCGTGTAAGTGACTGCGACATCGGGATTTTTGTAGAATAAATATGCTCGCGTTTTAGTTGGCTATATTAGTGAACCCCAAAGCATTTAATGGTGATCAAAGGATGTGGCAGTCACAAACAAAATCAACAGTTTTATGATCAAGCAAAGTATGAAATGAAATTATCAAAACCTTATGATGAAAGTTAAATGTACTACACTAATTACAATATGACCAAAAGCGTTATAGTTGAATTTTGTTGCGATTGTATACGAATTTACAACTTAATTAGCTAGAATTAAATGTAATTTAGCTAGTATACTATGAGTTTTTTAGGAAGCGGGTAGATGATATTTCCAGAATCTCTTAGAAGCGTGATATTCCCAGCCTGATTCGAATATGCAGATAATGTTATTACATTATTTAGACTAATGTATAATGAGAACTAGTTTATTTTTAGTATTTTCTACATGTAAAGTGATTTATAGCTATCTATGTTAACTTAATCTAAGTAGTACAATGTTCACAACACTCACCCGATTCGGGGAAATACTGGCACTTAATTTTGACACAGGTTATAGGTATTTAAGGTTTACTCCAAATCTGAGTATCTGTCACACCATCATAGTTAGGAAATATTATTTGGGAATAAATCCCATAGTTATTAAATTGGTCGACCTGTCGCGGTCCTCGCCGTAATGCAAATGTCTATGGCGTTCGGTCTTACTAATGCCCCTGCCACGCAACAGCGATTGGTTGACATGTTGTTCTACGGTCCAGAGTTCGAAAATAAAGTATTTGTTTACATTGATGACATTATCATTGTTTCACCGACCTTCGAACAACATATCTCCCTACTAGTCCGTGTTCTGGAAAAACTAAGATTGGCGAATTTGACAATAAGTTACAAAAAGTGTCAATTTTTCAGAAACAAACTAAAATACTTGGGTTATGTGGTGGATCATAATGGACTACATCCAGATCCCGAAAAAGTAGAAGCTATTATAAATTACCCTACCCCTACTAATCGCAAGGAGGTACGTCGATTCATAGGCACAGCATCGTGGTATCGTCGATTTATACCTAACTTCAGTACAATAGCTTCACCACTTAATAAATTAACCTCCCTTGCTAAAAACTCTCCTCCATTCAATTGGTGTTCTGACGCCGAAAAAGCCTTCCGCACTTTAAAAGAAGCTCTTATAACTTCACCAGTATTATCATGCCCCGACTTTTCACAAGCATTTCAAGTGCATACGGATGCAAGTGATTTCGGTGTTGGCGCGGTTCTGACACAGATTTTAGAAGGCGAGGAGAAGGTCATTGCCTACATGAGCAAGTCCCTCTCTACCAAAGAACGAAATTACAGTGCTACGGAAAGGGAGGCCCTAGCAGTCTTGACAGCTATCGAACACTGGCGATGCTACTTGGAAAACGGCAAAACGTTCACTGTGTACACTGACCACTCGTCCTTAAAATGGTTCTTGAATTTAAATAATCCCACAGGTCGTTTAGCTCGTTGGGGTGTTCGTATGTCCTCATTCGACTTCGACATCAAACATCGTCGTGGCTCAGAGAATGTAGTCCTGTCTCACTCACGCCTGTATCCCAGAGGGGTAGGCAGAGACCAGGGAGTGCCACTTGCTACGATCCTGACAGATCACTTTCGCTTCCTCAACATTCATTAGTCGTTGCATGCACGCACGCCGGTTTCGGGTACTTTTTATCTTGCCCTTTGTTAATACATCCTCTATTTGGTCGAAGTATGTCCATCTGGGTCGTCCCTTACCGGCCCTTCCATCCACATTCGCTCGATATATTTGATGCACAATTTGTTCTATATTTGTGTTATGTTACTGACAGATCACTTTCGCTTCCTCAACATTCATTAGTCGTTGCATGCACGCACGCCGGTTTCGGGCCCCTAATGGGCTTGTTTATCAGAATTTGAAAATTTGTTTGAAAAATTCACAAGATTTTATTTGTTTTCCTAGTCATCTTAAACGCTTCATATATCATCTGCAATAAACATGATGTAAAGGCTATATCCGGGGCCGAAAAGTTCTCGAATGGAGACCACATATCGGCAAGCGCAGCGTGGGACGACCAGCCACAAGATGGACAGATGACGTCATTCAAGTGGCAGGAAGACGCTGGATGCAGGCCGCTTCCAACCGGTCTTTTTGGAAATCCATGGAGGAGGCCTATGTCCAGCAGTGGACTTCTTGTGGCTGAATGATGATGATGATGAAAGGCTATTGATGATGATGATGATGATGATCTGGTTATCTAGACCGAAATCAAATATCTGTATGGATGTCATGTTGTGTGAAATATGTGAACCAAAAATGTAAAAAAAAAAAGTTTTAAAACTAGAGTTTGAGTAGCAGTTTACAGTTTGTTTTTCATCAAAAAACTAATCTTTCACATTTTCTTCAAGAATCGAAAAATCGAAGTTTAAAATACCGTCCACTACTTAATATGTATAATTTAAGTTAATAAGCCAAGATAGAGCGTTCCACTTTGCGTCGTTCCTTTGAATTAAAAGGCGTGTCAATCACTACAATTTGAGAGCCACTTACGAGAAAGACGAAACGAAGAGCATTTTCCCAAACCGTCAAATCAAATATATCAAAAGACGACGTCGCTCAAGTATTAATGGTGTCACTTTCATATGGCAGTTCCCACCCTCGGTAGTCTCTTTTTTAAAGACTCCAACCCCTTTGAAAAACCCTATTCGGCTCGACAGACAGACGCTCGCAAAAGTGCTCAAAGAAAATTAGATTCGCATTTGTTTTTGTTTTTGAAAACACTGCATGGAAACATGTATCACTTTGCCAATTTAGTTAATGACTTCTCACGGCGCTTGTACTTCGTAGAATACTAACGAAAATTTCGTTCAGAACGAAAGAAGCATTTGGCTTCTAGACGTTAGACGAAATGGAGGATTCTTTTAGAGCGTACCATCGAGTCTTAGCCTTTGCGGGCGTGCCTATTTTTGCCAAACACAACTGGAATTCCAAGTACTGGTTGGCGCTGCAAAGTTTTAATTTCTCTATGGCTGTCCTATCGTTTATTGGCACTTCTGCTTTCTGCATAAATAACATCGATGATTTGCCTGCATTCACTGAAGGAGCGTGCATTTGGACAACCGGCGTGATCATGGCGATTTCAAAGTTCATCTGCCTGTTTTTTCGGAACGAATTTCGGTCTTTTGTTGAAGAGATGTGTTTTGTCGATACAATGTTAAATATGCCTTTAATTCAGATAGTCATGAAGCTGGAAGATAACGGGGGAGTGTTAAACGAGCTGAAATTTATGGTTGAAGATACGCAGAAAAGTCTGTTTAAGTTGACGAAGATATTACTGAAGTTGTACGTGACGACGGTATTTTTAACGGCGATTTTGTACGTATGCAGTGCTTTGTTTCAAATGATTGTACGAGAGGATAAATCTCCACATATATTGGGTTCGTAATTTCTCAATACCTAAAATTTAAATTATCCCTCTATCCTACTAATATTATAAATGTGCAAGTTTGTGACGATGTTTGGAGGTTTGGATGTTTGTTACTCAATCACGCAATAACGACTGAACGGATTTACATGAAACTTGGCGGGTTTCCCTGGCACAGGTACTTTATACTTAAAAGGGACTCCCAGCAAAAGTGTATGTTAGGAATAGAATTGGTTGGATGAATAAATATTTTGGTTTTTTTTGTATACATATAGACAAAGATTTGAATTGAGACATAGCATACTTGATATCCCGGTAATGTTTTACCCACTAGGCTACCATCCCGGTGGTGGTGGTAGCCTAGTGGGTAGAACATTGGACTCGGAAGCGGGAGACCCAGGTTCGATTCCCAGTGCGGGCATGTACCTATGACTTTGTTTTCTAAGTTATGTACATTTGTGAAGTTATATAGTAGCAATACCACTCGCTAACTGTGAAGGAAAACATCGTTTGGAAACCTGAGTGTCTGAGCTATTCTAAGCTCAGCGCTTGAAATCGCCAATACGCGGTGGGCACGCGTGGTGATTAAGCCCATAATCTCTCCCTGAGAGAAGGCCTGTGCCCTACAGTGGGACGTTATAGGCTGCTTATGCTATGCGTTACCGTAGGAGATTATTTATTTTACTTAAGTTTAAAATAGATGGTGTTGTGCGAGCGAACATTGTGTTTTAAAAACAAATGGCGTTGTGCAAGAATCTTATAAACGGATTCTGTGGCGGTACGAAGTTCGCCGGGACAGCTAGTACGTCATAATTTTGCTGTTATTCAGCATCGATGATTTCAATTTTTATCTACTTTATATACTTATGCAAAATTTCGCGAATTCATTAGTTTAAAATAATAATTTATACAAACTGATCGCGTTAAGTCTCCAAATTACAATATTAGCATCTGAAAAATAAATAGTGAATTGAGAATGTGTTACTTTTGCATATTGTGTGTAGGACCGACACTGAAGAAACAGTGTTCAGGTCTTCCGTTATTTTAATAACATTTTATACACAGGGCGTATCAGAATACCTATACACATCTGATAACGAGGGCTTCTAGTTGTAAATTTTATTAGAACTTCCGAATTGCGGAAATATTGTCAGCTGATTCATCTTACCTGCCTCGACTGCCTCGTTGGTCTAGCGGTATCACGTCTGGTTACCATGCTACCATTCGGCGTATATACGTCCCACTGCAGAGCACAGGCCTTCTCCCAGGGAGAGAGTATGGGCTTAATCACCACGCGTGCCGACCGCGGATTGGCGATTTCAAGCGCCGAGGTCTGTGAATAGCTCAGACACTCAGGTTTCCTCACGATGTTTTTCTTCACGGTTAGCGAGTAGTATTGTTACTATAAGTTCACAAATGTACATAATTTAGAAAACAAAGTCATACCTGCCCGCAATGGGAATCGAACCTGGGACTCTCGCTTCCGATTCAAATGTTCTACCCGCTAGGCTACCACCGTACTTCTGGCTACCACCGCCCTTCTCCAAACTTTCACATTCATAATATTAGTGGATTGTTCGACATTAAGATTTACACTCGAGAGCATTGAAAACGGGTCACTGATTAAATCCTTCATATCTCAGCCATAAATAATGCAAGAATGTATGAATGAATGAATGAATAAATGAATCCATGAATGAATGAGTGAGTGAAGAGTTGAATACCCGCTAACCGCCCTTACTGGGAACTCTTTTAATTCTCTACTCTAAATGAAAGAAAATACATTTTTACGGAATTTCTTATGTGGGTCTGGGACTTGCACTTGGCCGGTTTTTAGGGTTCCGTTGTCAACAAGGAGCTCTTATATTTTCACCATGTTTGTCCGTATGTCTGTCTGTTTGTCCGTCCGTCTGTTTGTCAAAACGGCAGGTACTAGACTGATGCTGAAATTAAACTGAAATTTTAATATCAGTTTAAATTCTGAAACGTGAAAAAATCAGGACAGTAGCACATATAATGATCTTAAAAGAAAAATTGTCACGGCTAAGTAGGCTGTACAAGTTAACGAGTAATAAGTGATCAATAAAATTTATAAAACGAAAACTTCGTACTAAGTCAACTGCAAGTTACTTTGACGAAGTTGTTAGGTCTATAAAGCGCAGGTAAAAACCCCTCTTTCTACGGAACCCTACAATGCGCGTAGCCCGACACGCACTTGGTCGGTTTAAATTTTACTAAGCTATCATCCTTCCCTGCTGAGAATGAGCGATCTCCTCTGGGACCCTTCTTCAATGCTCTCGAGTGCAGTAACTGAAACTTTATTAATTTCGTTTCAGCCTTTGAAATTTGGCTTCCGTGGAGCTTGGACAACATGAAAGTTTACGTGGCCTCATACATTTTCGACGTTTATCCTGCGTATTTGTGCTGCATTAGTAAGGAATTCCATTAATTTGGTAGTCAGTCAAACGCTTCGTGCCAAAGTTAGGGTTCTACCGAAATTGCGCTTTGTTTCCGGGGCATATGGCAAAAACCATTAAAACGACATAATAATAATAACTTCCACGCAGCACAATTTTTACACACACTAGGATATCTTGTGCGAATCTAACCAAAAAATGACATCACAAACATGGCAGAATATTTTTCGTGTTCTTAAAATGTTTGGTAGATAAATGATAAAATATTGTGGCTTAAATTAGAAGAAAAAAGAATTTATCGCCACAAAGACATTATACAAGACATGGGATACAAGGAAAAATACACAAGGAAAAACACTAAACGACAACTAAAAATAACAAGAAAGGGACACAAGGGTTTTGTACAAAGGGACTATGTCCATGCGGCGGTAAAACGGCCTCAGGCTCAGTATTTGCTGCAAATTACATAGGTTGAACATAGTATATTGGCATAGATATGTAGGTATGTTTTATTTTAATCTACTGCTGATATTTGTCAGTGGGTTTTTTTGTATGCACTTTGGCCAACTGACAACTCAAATTACCAGATTGTTAGTGTACGAATAACCGGTGTTTAGAAAATCAAGTAATTATACCTCCCGGTATTCGAGCATACGACCTCACGCAAGTAAGAAAAGCGTTCTGCAACCGACGTGCTATCATCGTTTTCCATTTATTAGTCCCCCTTTGCCCCCCCACCTCCTCCTCCTGGCTAAACGGTTGATTATAGAAACGTGAAAAAAATCAGGGTTACTAGCACATAGTAGACATCCATCCATCCATACAGAATCCATAGACTTGTAAATGACTTCGATGAAGTTGTTAGTTCTGTAAAGCAGATAACAAAACCCTCTTTCTAAGGAGCCCTACAGTGCGCGCGGCGCGACACGCACTTGGTGGGTTTTATTTCGTTCTTTCTTCCAGTGTTCCCAGGATTCCAGTCAACGGTAATCCTATTGATCGGGCAGACAATCCGACAACTGAGAGTGCTGACGTTTATCGTGAAGAACGTGGACAGACTTGCGCAGTCACTGAACCATTCTGGAAGAGACGGCCTATGGCAGATGCGGTGCACTGACATCCTGACTCAGTGTGTCAAGCATTATATCAGTTTAAAGTCGTAAGTGCAATATTGAAAATCCTTTAGAACGTAGGTTGTTCTAAAGGATTGTTCTCGTTCTGTTGGTATAATCAATGTCTTTCTTCTCCTTCTTCTTCTATCTTTCCTTATTTATTAGGCATGTAAAACAGGTAATAATCTTAAAATAACAATATTATGGTATAGCTAGATTGACACCCAAAGTATAAATGCACATTAAAATACATAAAAAAAAACGAACTTAGCAGGCGAGCATTATATACAACTAAAGAGGACCTTTCGTCTTAATTTTAAACTACAAAACAGCCGTTTCAATAGGTACTTATTATATTTTCTAGCTAAAACTTACGTAAGGACTACATATACATCATTAGCCCATTTCCCGACTCACTCACTTGAAAAATCAAGTAAGTGAATCTGGAACAAAGCTGATAACTTATTTTATTTATCATAAATACTATTAAGTCTTAGAGATCAATAAATGCAGACTTATAACTTATAAAACGTACTCGCTAAAACGTACCGAAAACCGGCGTGCGTGTACGCAGAGACTAGTAAATATTGATGAAGCGAAAGCGGTTTCTTAGGCTACTATCTCTCTCTTTCTGTAAATTTCTACAACGATTGGTATGATTGTCCTCCACAACTATCCAAAATTAATTTGAGAGTTCCCCATAATTATTCACGCAAACCTCTAACACTATTTTCCCCTAGCCTGCGCAATACTGTACTCGGCGCCAACTTCACCGTTCCCAGGTTATGCAGGACTGTACTTGACGCCAACTCCACCGTTCCCAGGTTATGCAAAGTACTAAATCACTTGAGCAATATTTTTGATGTATTTTCAGACAGCATACTTAAAATAAAAAAAAATGTACACACTGACAGTTATAGCCAGCATTCATCTTATTCATAATTTGTATAATTACGTTTTTTGAAGTTTATACTTACTGGCACTTAACTATTTGCATGTTGTGATAACTCATAAGTAGCTTGTTTATTTAGATTTAAGTTGTGTCATGTCTCTATTTGACTGTATTTATATACAAGCTGTGAGTAATCCAAATAAACAAAAACAAAACAAATAATGAACCCAAAAATATTGTGATTTCTGTTTCAGCTTCAACAATCGACTGAATAGAATCTGTCAGTTATTCTATTTGACTCTAATAATGGTGGCGATAATGCTCGTGTGCGTTTGCTCTGTGAAAATTGCAGTGTCTGTAAGTTAAAATGCGTTTGCTCTGTGAAAAATGCCGTGTCGTAAGTTGCAACGAATATTTATTTGTGGTCAGACAATGGAGTGATCAGGCAGTAATTATGAAATCCTTACCCAGTTATTCATAAATAATTGTAACTAACAACACCGTTCAATCGTAGCTTTTGTTGCAACAGTGCTACAGAGTAGTTTGCTGCAACGTAAATTGGCTAGAGCGAAAATTCGCTGTAACGGACATAACAGCTATGAAAATATATCGCAGTTTTGTACGTCACAGCTACGCAGAGCAGACTTCTTAAAGCACGTTGCAAGCGACGCATAATGTCAGCTTCATAATTTCCCAGCTACGAGTATAACTGATTTCAGAACAAACCAGCGCCAGCAATATTCATCAAAACTTTCGCTGCAACATAATTAGTTACATAATATTAAAAAAAATGCTGTAAATTCCATCGCAGCTTTAAACTTTCGCAGCAACGTACGTAGCAGTATTGTTCGTTTCAGCTACGTATTGGAGTCTCCTTAAAGCACGTTTTTGCAACACATCATTTCAGCTTGATATTTTCCCAGATATTGCTGATTTCAGAATAAGGTAGCGCGAGCAGTATTCAAGTATATCATCGTACCGTCGTAGCTTTTACTGCAACGTACATTTGCTGCAGAAATAATCTGCGGATGTAACGTACATCGCAGTTTTGTACGACGTTCAGTCTTATAAAGTACGTTTTTGCGATATATCATTTCAGCTTAATGATTTTCAAGGTACTGCTGATTTCAGAACAAACTAGCACCAGCGGTGTTCAAGTACTACACCCACGAGTTTTGTTTCATCATGGTGGTTTTCCTGTTCTGTTTTCTGGGACAACAAATTCAAAATGAGGTTAGTGTTCACAGGAGTGCCGTGTGGCGCCGGATTAAGAATAGCGTCACTCCATTTCCTTCCGTGGATGTCGTAGAAGGCGACTATTTGCCGACGTACCTCTCAATTTCCAGTGCAAGATGCTTGAAATGACAATATTCGAGCGGTTCTATATCTACGACAAGCAGCATAAGGACCATTTGAGGATATTTAATATGGCCGCCAGCCAAGGCATGCCCATTTACATCTTTGGCTCTCACACATTGTCTCTGCCTACTTTTACTTGGGTAAGTGTAAACACCAGTATGTGGCAAGTGTTAAGGGACCACCGGGCCTTACCTTGGTGGTGATATGCTGTCTCTGTCTTTCTTTATCCATCTCTCGCTCTTTTTGCCCTTCAGAGAGATGTCGTTGAGTTGCTCATTTATCATTTTTAAAAACTTAAGCAGGAGGACCAACCTTGGTACCTTGCCATGAGTTACATTATCGAATTTGGGTCCCACCTGCTAAGTAGTTAATGCTCAGCAGTCGGGTTAGTGGTTATTTCTTTTTAAAAATTTTTAATGAAGATTTTTTGTTATTTTTTACTGGATTTCTGGATTAATGTTGATTTTATATAGCCTATGACACTCGCGCAAATACGGCGTAACGATTGAAATCTTATTTCTTGAAATCTAACTGTTGGTTAAAGAGTTATCAGGGAACATAGAATCGGACATACTTACATACATACGAGCTAAACACATTACTCTCCTTTTGGGCTCTGCCGCAGTCGGGTAATAAGGAAATGTGAATTTAACATAAGTTGACATACTCTCTATATAATTTTAGGGGTTACCCGGTGCTTACTAGCACCACTGATGAAAAAGCACCGGACCAACCTTCAAACTGAAGCCGGGGTTAACTTGGCTTGATGTTCTCTGCACTTTTTCTCTTTCTATCCTACTGAACATAAACATTACCGTCTCTGTTAGAAGTAGACAAAAACAAAGTCAACAGATGTTTTCTTAGAAAAAGACGAATCCATTAAAACACTTCTAAAATGCAGTTTAAGTTTTCTGTCATAAAGCTAAAGACCAACTGAAGAGGGTCTTAAGGAATCGTGTTGTTATACGTAAGGCTGTTAGTCTACCATCTAGTTTGGTTTGTATTTCTTTTTAAGATAATTTTAAAAGTAGTTAAGCCTCGTTTTTGTTCTAGTCACAATTTTTTCTTTTATTTTATAAATTTTTTGTATCTTTCAGTTCCTGAAAACCGGAATGTCGTTTTTCACGCTGATGATGTCTTTCCTTGACGAAGAACAGTAGATTTTAAATGGGCGTGGAGCTAAATTAATAATAGCACATACGGGGTATCACAAGATCTCCATATACACCGGAAAATCGATGTTTCGACTGGTCAACATGAATTACTTCTACTACGAGGAAAACAACGATATCGTGAAAGAAAGTTACCACCTGTGGCAATAAAATTTATGGGACACAGCGCTCCTATTTTGGATGTATATAAAGATTTTGTTACACCCTGTATAGAAATATTTGTAAGTGTGTTAGGGCCAGAGGTTGCATGTCAATCCTCTATTAAATTTTCCTTATTAATAAAAATACATCCCTGTCTATGATTTGCCTATCACCAGTCAATCTCTCTTCTCTTCTTCCTTAACTTCTTTATTACGCCAGAAAAAAAAATAACTAGCTGATCCGGCAAACGTTGTTTTACCATATTAATCAGCCTGCGACCTATTCTCAGACCTACCGAATATACTATACCTATACACAAAAAAAACAAATATCGGTGAAGCCGTTTCAGAAGAGTTCGGCAACAAACACAATGACACGAGATTGTTATATACAAGTTAATCTAATATCCAACGGCCGTTCTTAGGGACAATTCATAAACAGCCTATATACGTCCCACTGTAGGGCATAGGCCTTCTCTCAGAGAGAAAGAGTACGGGCTTAATCACCACGCGAGCCCATCGCGGATTAGCGATTTCAAGCGCTGAGGTATGTGAATAGCTCAGACACTCAGGTTTTCTCACGATGTTTTCCTTTACAGTTAGCGAGTGATATTGCTACTATAACTTCACAAATGTACATAACTTAGAAAACAAACTCATAGATACATGCCCGCACTGGGAATCTAACCTGGGTCTCCCGCTTCCGAGTCCATTGTTCTACCCACTAGCTCTTAGGAACAATTAATACCAGAAAAAAAGTAAAAAACAAAAATAAAAATAACTGTTATTGCGTACCGGTACAAAGTGAGTCAAGCTCCCATTAAGAGCGTTTCCACATTTTATATATTGATTTAACGGTTTCACCTACTTTTATCAGCGTCGGGAAATCCGACTAGTTTCGACCTCGACCGGAAGTCTTAATCATGGAGGAGAGTCAGGCACTGCGCCCGCGCGGACAGCTCCGTTGCGGGAGGTGGGCGGCGGGGGCGAGGGGCCCCGCTCGTGTGCTACGGGGTGGTTTGGTCGTCGTCGATATGGCTTGACAAAGCCACACAGGCAAAGCTCACGATGTTATCTTTTTGAGCACTATGATTTCCTCTTGGCTCTCAATGTAGAACAGGTTTTCAGGCAGGAGATAGAGCCCAACCGTTATATTAGTTGAAATTTGGGTGTCTCATCCACATTATCCGATCCGATATCGGATCGGCATCGGACACCGATATCGGATCGGATAATGTGGAAACGCTCTAAGCCAATGTTCGTTAATTTGAACCACCCCTTTCCTCATCAATATTAATGTAACCAAGAAAAATCTAGTGAGGTAATGTTGAACTTTGTTAGAAAAAAAAATATTTAGCTCGATAATATTACCAGCCCCTATCAGTGAATGCAGTGAATAAAAATACTGTCGACTTTGTCTATGGAATAATCAGTGACGGTAAAAAAGGATTGATAATTTTAGAATACTTGTACCTTAACAGTGAAGGAAAACAACCTGAGGAGACCTGAGTGTCTGAGGTGTGCACATACCTCAGTGCTTGAAATTTACAATCCGCAGTGGCACTCGAGGCAATTAAGCACATAATCTCTCCTCTGGGAGAAAGCCTGTGACCTGCAGTAGGACGTATAATATATAGGCTACATAAGAAGCTCGTTTAATTCAACAATAGACTTCGGGCAAGATCGTCCAAATATGACTGAAAATGGAGGTAAATATGAAACGTCTTATAAATACTCATTTTCAAAAATTTGCAACGCGCAACCCTGCACATTTTTCTTGCGCTCAACTCCATGCTACGTTTAATATTCTGTTAAAACATACTTACGGGATCCGTAGCATGAAAGCGTCGTGGTACTCAGGCTGGATTGCACATAGCTTTTGACGAAGTGAATCGAACTGAATGACGGCTTATTCGGGAGGCATATGGAATGCTTCGTTCTATCGTTTTATGTAATGTAGTAAAATCAAGTTGAATAGGCGCTGATATTTTGCTAAGCACTCCCAGAAACAGAGAGAAGGGTAAATTTACCTGCCATGGCTGAGTAGCACATTGTTGTTTGAAAACTGAACTTTATTGCCAAACAACAAAATAAAGGGCAATAATATGTAATTTTTTTTTGCAGTCTCAGTACGTACGCCAATTGTACCTCTTCTTTTGTAAGTATTGTTTCTGTAATTTGTTTTCTAGTGTGTGCAAAAAAATAAATTCTTATCTTATCTTCATCGCAACGGTAAAATGAAAATGAAATAAATGAACTCTACAACTACTCCATCTCAAAATATAATGTCCCAGGCACTGCAGCGTCCGAGTGGTCCCTTCACCCATCTAGTGTGCGTGCTAACTTTTTTTATCTTACCCTACGTTTCACTGTAGGGCACCTTCTCTCAAAGAGAAGGAATGGGCTTATTTATTTATTTATTTTACTTTATTAGAAACAACAACAGCGCAATCCGATTATAATTACTTATTAACTAATTACTGAAAATAAGGCCAATAACAGTTGTCCACAGCTTACCAATTAATTTATAAACGCATTTATATGGAAAGCTCGCTGGAAAATGCTTTGAAGAACGGTTGATAGCCAAATATTGAATGCATGGCAGAGTACATTAAGAGTAGTTAAGAACTTAATTTTAGGTTAGGTAATAGACATGAAATATGTATCAAACATCTAAACAAAAAATAAACAAGAGGGCAAACGAGCACACAAGTTTTTTAGTAGTGAAGTGTGTGTGAGTGAGTGGGCTTAATCACTGCGCGTGTCTACTGCGGATTGATTATTTCAGCGCTGAGGTTTGTGAACACCTCAGACACTCGGCTTTTTTTTGAGTTCTTCAAAAAACTTCTTGATGAATTTGGTGAGTAAAGTGCAGAATTATTAAAACTATCACATTTGGAAAAAAAAGCCTGAGAAGAAAATACCTTATTGTCAAACACTTTCTGACGCGTCATGGCAATTGCGTAGTTTAGAGGTAACTCTAATCCCCAGTTTCTCGTGCTCTCACAATCAGTGTTAGCGTACGAGAAACCGGGAGTAAGAGCGACAGTAAAAACTGTTTTATTTATAAGCCGTGACACCAGTCCTGAGTCAAAAGCCAACGTGCAATTCATTCGGAGTGAACTGTAGCATACTCATGGAAGTGCTCAGTTCTCTCGTGTAAACAGTACGAAGTGCAGACCGCGAGCTGCCGAGAATGAGCGTGCATTGTTTTTTGGAGCTTTGTTCTTCGTGCGACGCAATGAGGTGCGTTTTGAAATATTTACTCAAGAATCAATAATATTTATTGTGGGCTTAGACACACATCATCATCATCATCATCATCAACCCTTTGACGCCCACTGCAGGACATAGGCCTCCCTCATGGTTTTCATAACCATGAGGGGCTTTGCCATAATCGCCACGCTTGGCAGGCGGGTTGGCGATCGCAGTATGCGATTGGTATCTCAGGATGACGCTGCTGCCCGTCTCTTGGTAATTGATTTCCTTAGTCGCCTTCTACGACATCCACGGGAGGAAATGGAGTGACGCTATTCTTAATCCGGCTCCACACAGACACACATTTAATAGTAACAGTTCGTATTTAAGTAAGAATCAGGGCAATTTTTTTTTAAATTTTGAAGTTTATTTTGTTTTTATAATGAATAAAAATATTTTAATTTAATTGAATTAAGTACCAGCATATATAGCGGTGGTATCCTAGTGAGTAGAAATAGCGGTGGTAGCCTAGTGGGTAGAACATAGGACACGGAAGCGAGAGACCCAGGTTCGATTCCCAGTCCGGGCATGTCACGTCCCTATGACTTTGTTTTCTATGTACATTTGTGATGTTATAGCTCGCTAACGGTGACGGAAAACATCGTGGTGTGAGCTATTCACATAGCGCACTGCTTGAAATCGCCAATCCGCAGTGAGCACGCGTGGTGATTAAGTCCATACTTTCTCCCTGAAAGGAAGGCTGTGCCCTACAGTGGAACGTATATAGGCTGCGTGTGTACTTAATTATTTTGTCCATAATTTTTTTTACTTCCAAGCTAGTTAGACTACTTAAGCAGTGAAGCTACGTACAACCTACTTGAGGATGTTGCGGATGTAGAATTCTTAACGTCCCTAAATACGAATAGGAATGCGGATGCTTACCTCAAGGCTTTTAAGGAGATAGTAGGTACAATGTGCTAATTAACACATTTCTGCAATTTAAGTTCCTAGGATTTTTGGGAATAAAAAAAAAAGTTGCATTATCCACAAACGTGACGAATCTTAATACCTGCGAGTGCAGGTCGCATATCAAAATGAAAACAATATTCCTTCCTCCCTATTCGTCACTCAGCGAAAGTACTTACCTACCATTATTATTATATTCTTTGTTTATTCGCAAAATCCCTGCTATTTCCACCACAACTAGGCGAACGAACGTAGCCGTTCTTCACGTAGAAACTCTTGCATATTCCGCTCCATACAACATGATATCTTTTCTTCTCGCAGCTCCTAGTGTTTGATTACCCTGCACTTCGCAGTTTTAATAACTAGCACCATGTTAATACGGACTGCGGATATTACGAATGCATTTTTAGGGTTCCGTACCCGAAAGGTGCCAAACGGAACCCTGTTACTAAGACTTCACTGTCCGTCTGTCTCTCTGTCGGTCTGTCTGCCACCAGGATGTATCTCATGGATCTTGATAGCTAGGCAGTTGAAATTTTTACAAATGATGTATTTTTGTGGCCGCTATAACAACAAATACTAAAAACGGAATAAAATAAATATTTGAGGGGGGCTCCCATACAAAAAACGTAATTTTCTTACCACTTTTTGCTCGATTTTAATAACAGCAACAGGTAGATGCTTTAAATATTCACATAATATTTAGTTCTATATTCGCTTCAAAAATAAATAATTAAATTAAAATAAAATAAATACTTAAGGAGCGCTCCCATACAACAGACGTGATTTGTTGCCGTTTTTTCTCGATCTTTGTATCTAATGTTGCATAGATAATGGTACGGAACCCTTCGTGCGCGAGTCCAACTCGCACTTGGCCGATTTTTTTCTTCTTATAAAGTGCCTACCTATTGGAGGTTGGCTGTAAGCTCTACGCATAATGGGCATTGACTTATAAAAAAAATTCAAATTCTTTTTTTTCCTTGTTACGTCGAGCATGCGGTTTCACTCGTAAAATTTAACTTTTTTAGTGATTGTAATAAAATATGTATAAGTACTTTTGATGAATGTGGTATATTTTTATTTTTAAGATAATTAGACATATTTTTCTTATCCTGTACGAAGTTTCTGATTGAGAAAACTAGATTTTAAAATTAATAATTTTAGAAACAACTTTTCTTTATTAAACACTATGAAAAGGAAAACAAAAATATATTTAAAATGTCCGTAACTTAATTATGCATCAAACCCTCAGAGCACATTTTCATTTTGCATCAAGTTTGTATCAAGTTTACTCATTTTGTTACAATAATTAAAAAATGTTAAATTGTGCGAGCGGGACAGCATGCTGTCACGTCAGAACAGTCGTAAGATTATTTCGAGCGGAAAAAAGAATCTGAGTCTACGATACCGGAAGTAGGTACGTTTGTTGACGTACTTCCACGTCATCGAGACAAATAATCCTAATCTGTGCAAAGAAGATAGATTTTTACAGAATACCGAGGGGTCAATATTTTTTCATTCACGTGTAAAACGAACGTTAGAAGGTCGTATGAAGTCCTACACTTCAACTGATTTCTTTGTATACAAGAAATCAGTGAATAATTAATTTAGGATTGTAGCAGTACTTATATTTACTGATGTTATTCCTTTGAAGCGCCGTGTCATTCATTAGTAACTATTGTCAACATTTAGGACAGTGACCATTGTCTGCTCACGAATGGATCACAATACAAGTGTGTTGTAATCAAGACAGCCGAAATAGCTATAAAGTTGTTTTTGTGAGAGCGGTTAAAAACTAGCGGTTTATTTTGACGAAGGGACTATCACATTCTCATACGCACACCGCAATGTATTACTTAGCTTTGGATGTGTCATTATCAGTGATCGAATAATCGGATACATATTTACCTTAAGTTGAGGTGTTGGCTGTTATGGAATGCACTTTTGTATCGATCGTAAAAAATCAAGCGATTTCAGAATTATCGTTTAGTGCTTTCCGACTATAGATCGGGTGCTGGCTAATGTTATAAAGTTAATTGCCAAACTGTCATTGCAAACGTCAAGATAAGTAATTTTCTTTCTTCACTCTACATAGCGACAAACAACTCGGTTTTAACGGATTTTAACGGTTTTTTAAATTCATAATACTACACGCTAAATAAGTCGTCTCCATGCTACGTATGCGATTAGTTTTGCATTCCAGAATTTTCTGAAATCCCGGGATTTATATTTAAAAAATATGTTTTAAGAAGCCGCTTCCATAATTTCTGAGCCAAAAAGTAACTTTAGGTAAATATGCATCCGATTATTCGATCACTGGTCATTATCGATAGATAAACAAAAAGTAAATATAAAGAAGTGATTAGGAATCCCTACATATATTCAAAAATAAGAACATTATAACTTTTAATAAAAATGAAAAAATTATAGGCCTTATAGAGAATGTGGGCTTAGTCACCACGCGTGCCGCAGATTGGCGATTTCAAGGGCTGAGGCAAATTTATGAACACCACAGGCATTCAGAATTCCTCACGATGTTTTCCTTCATTTTGACGAGTGGTATTGCTACTACAAATTGACAAATGTACGTGACATAAAGGCTCTACCACATAGGCATGCTATTATCGGTCCATAATACCGGATGATTTATGGCTTTTAGTACATTATATGTTAGGACGGCTACGAAGTTACATACTGCTGTGATAAAAACAACGCAATAGAAGTAGGACGCTTGCGTTCCTTCGTCCTGCAATATTCCGATATGAGTTATTGGAACATCTGTATTAGGACGCATGCGATCCCACACACGGCTGCAAGATCTCTAGTACGTCAAGGACTAAATTTGGTTTTACTGATGGTTCCTTTTTTCTTCTGTGCTGATTGTTAGGAGTGTTTTAAAAATCCATTATATGGATGTTAATTTATCATCAGACGAAGAATTTTTATCACTAACAGTAGCTTGGGAAGATGACCGACGAAGACGCTAAAAACATAAATCAAATTAAGGTAGGGTACAGACTGCTTTGATAAAATATTTCCTGCAGTTGGCAGACACATAAAAATGACGAAGCCCAACATTAGAAAAAAAAACCCGCTAAAACATCATCTAGCTCTGTATCAATCTAAATTAATAATAATTTAAACATTGAAGTAGTAACAATTAACCTAATAAAAATTAGAACCCTCTTTTAAATTTAGTGTTAACTGCGAGACTAACCCATGGCTTTTTTGTGCATTATTTTACTTACTATATTTTATTACCATAAGCAAATGTAAAAATAGTAATAAAATTAATAATAATAAATAAATAGAAACACGAGTACAAAATAGACTGATCGGACGATAAAAACGCAGTTGTGTGCCTGAAATCAGGACGCATTATCACAATAACGCATCCGGTATTATCGACCCCTAATAACGCGCCTATGTGGGAGAGCCTTAAAATATGATATCTTTAAACAACTTTAGCTAGAAGAGTCTATACTTCAAGTTCCAAGTTAGGCTTACAGAAATCGAGATAGGTAAATCTATTGAAGAGATAGGAGTAGGTACCTAAAACTTTTTTGATATTGCGATGTCTTGCCTAGTTACCATAGCACATAGTATCGGTTTCGATAAGGCGCTCACCATCTCCCGCCATATTTAAAGCCAGAGTGAAAGAATTCTTTCTGTCTAATTAAGTAGTTTTGCTGTAAGTGTCTACTCACTTCTCTTCATATATATGTAGGTATATCACCTTTTTGTTGTCCAGATCACACACTTGTTATAAGCCATTATTTATGTAAGTACGTGTAGTTATGTATAGTATTCAAGTATGATATATGTAAGTTTATTATTATTATTACGTATATGTATGTGTATTAATATTCGTCTTTGCACCGACTACCCGTGTCTATTTCTCCTTCGGCAAATCTCCAATATGAGGTTGCCTGGAAAAAATGCTATTAGCAATAAGGCCGCCAATTGTATCTTTTCTTTTGTCATTGCTGTTTCTGTAACATTTTTTTCCGGTATACAATAAAGAATATTCTTATCTTATCTTATCTTATAGTATCCTAGTTTGGGACCAGGACGGGTAATCGTATAAGTATTAAACGGATCTGCGATTATTTATTTATTTATTCTCATATGTAATACCTAGTGTACGTACAATAAAGAATATTTTATTTGTCTATTTCATTTTCATCATCATCATCATCATCCGTCATTTGACGCCCACTGCAGGACATAGGCCTCCTTCGTGGTTTTCATAACCATGAGGGGTTTTGCCATAATCGCCACACTCAGGAATACGCTGCTGCCCGTCTCCTGGTAATTTATTTCCTTAGTCGCCTTCTACGACATCCATGGAAGGAAATGGAGTGACGCTATTCTTAATCCGGTGCCACACATATGGCCTCAGTCTGGGTGTATTTAATTTTAATATTTTATATTTTGTGTGTGATTTTAATCAATTATTAAGTGTCATCTTTGCGTATTTGTGGTGTAAATTTCTCGAAAAAGTAATAAACAATATAATTAATATCAAGGGATCGCCCAAACTTTAATAACAATACCTCCTTCAGTGCGCCAAAATTCACTTTGCGATCGCCCACGCGTAGTCTTATATGAAACCCAAAATCCCAACAGCTTCCCGAAGTAGTACTTTGATCTTTATTGCGTCGGGATAGCAACCAAAGTGGCACGCAGGGTTTTTTGCTCGCGCGATTTGCAAAAGGCGCAATATGCAACCGACGAGAACACTGAAGTGTCATTCTGCATTTTATGCCCGGCTCTGAGTTGGTACTCGACGCTGTGGTATAGAGAAGCTCCAGTCTAAATTGAGCTTCACCTTTACTTTCTCGGATTGGATCCAATGGGATTGGACCTACAACTTTACCTTCTCGGATTAGATCCAATCACACCTGTGTCGTCGATCTGAGGCAGATTACCGATAAAGGTTGGCAGGATGGCCGAAGACAGACAGAAGTGGCGTGCCTCAGTAGAGGTCTTCGTTCAGTTCAGCAGCGGATGAATATAGGCTGATGGTTAATATTGAAATTACAACGATTTAGACGACTTTTAGTATAAGTATAAGGACGAAACAAAGCCACGACTGTATCCAGGAATCACAATGATATTAATAATATTAACGGGGTAGACGTTCTGCATGGTACGAACTTCAGAGCAAGCTTTGCTTATCAATATAAACACTACCTATGCGTAGTATCTACATCCAATATGATGATTAGATTTGATTTCTGATTTCCAATCACGTGCAAGACCATACTTTCTGTACTAGGTCGATTTGGTAACAGACTATAGTAATTATATTATTTTTGTTGCACTATGTAACCCGTGCTGAGGACAATTTGAATAACCTATTTAGAGGCTAAAAATTCCACCCACGCCGGGACTTGAACCCGCGACCTCTGGCTAACCGTGCCAGCGCTCTCCCAACTGAGCTAACGGGCAAGTGAAGGCATCAGTGAAATTTCGAGCCTCTTTACAAACTTCTCTGTATTACGTACAGGCAGCGACAAAATAAATAGGTTTTTAAGACATATGTTAATGTTGAATTTTCGCAGCTTGCCTGTACCTCCGTTTTTAAGACTATAGTAATGTTTAATGTTCGCAGCTTACCTGTACCTCCGTTTTTAAGACTAAAGTAATGTTGAATGTTCGCAGCTTACCTGTACCTCTGTTTTTAAGACTATAGTAATGTTGAATGTTCGCAGCTTACCTGTACCTCCGTTTTTAAGTTATGTTGAATGTTCGCAACTTACCTGTATCTCCGTTTTTAAGACTATAGTAATATTTGAATGTTCGCAGCTTACCTGTACCTCCGTTTTTAAGACTAAAGTAATGTTGAATGTTCGCAGCTTACTTGTAGCTCCGTTTTTAAGACTATAGTATTGTTGAATGTTCGCAGCTTACCTGTACCTCCGACATAGCAGGTGGATGATGAGTGCTCAGCCGCGTTCTAAACAACTAAAGACTACTTTACGCTACAAGTGCCACGCTCCGGCAGGCTTTGTGCCACGCCACCTGGGCCTTAACTCGTAGTTATGCGAATCGTATTACAATAGGTTGTCAATAGCACTTCTACCTACCTATCGCATCCGGTCGAAATAGTCCCATTTGCATTCAAGACGTGTCAGATTTAGATGAATGGAATGGCTGTGTGCCCCATTATTAACATCTGTTATTTAGTATCATCACAAAGTCATGGCTTTAATAAGTATTTAGTAGTAAATGAACAAATTTTTTGCTTGTATTTTGGCCTAAGTAAACGCTATAGAAACTTTTTAATTGTATCTGCTTTACGCACGATATACTAGGTACATAGGTAATAATCATACATTATTACCTATGTATTAAAATTTACCCAATAAATAATCCCGATTAGACCCGTTTCATAACCATGTATTCAGAGAATTCGCATTATAGAATTGAAACAGCTTTAAAACAATTTGCCTGGATTCATTAAAATGTAGACATACATAAACTCACGCCTGTATCCCAGAGGGGTAGGCAGAGAACAGGGACTGCCACTTGCCACGATCCTGACAGATCACTTTCGCTTCCTCAACATTTGTTAGTCACGCCGCGCCGGTTTCGTGTACTGTTTATCTTGCCCTTTGCTGATACATACCCTATTTGGTCGAAGTATGTAAAATGTAGACCACAGTTCAATTATTCAGAATTTAAGTGAAAAAATCCAAATACAAATCCAACAACAAACAATATAATACTATACTTTAATTTACATAATAATACAAAAAAAAAATATTTAATATGATAAGAATGATATGTTTTATCATATTCATAATATATAGAACCCATCAATTATGAGGGACCCAATCGATTCCAGGTCTGCTCCACCAGTCAGCCTTGGACGTTCTCCTTCTCCTCATGACGAGGGGCTGGTTAAGTGTCCTCACGGGGCTGGATCGGGGAGACATCAGGTCAGGACACCTGCAAGATAGAGTTGAAGATACTTTTTAGGATTTGCCAAGATCGTGATAAATGGCAGATCATTGTCCCTGACTACCCTTTGGAGTAAAGGTGGGATATGTATGGGAACGAAGGAACGAATGAAGGAGGGAAGGAGCACAGTAAAGAATCAATAATAGTAACAATAACAATAGAAATAGCAATAGCAATAAAGACTGAATTGGCACGGATATTTACTCGTTTATTTTTTTATTTTACAATTTTCCGACGTTTCGGTACTTTTGCAAGTGCCGCGGTCTCGGTAGACTGACGTGACAGACATCTTTATGAAAGCATTAACTGTTAGTTTACTACCTTCGGCAAAAATGGGAAGGAAGAAGTAAAAGAAAATAAAAGTTTTTGCAAGAACATGGGACGAAGACAGAGACGAGTTCGTTTGACTAAATTCGCACTTACTTGTAAATCTCGTTGGTGATAAAGTTGTCGTTCTTGCACCGCGTCTCCCACAGTGTCCAGTACTTGAATCCTTCTCTCTGGAAGATCTTCACTGCGCACGCGACGTCGTCCCGAATATCATCGTCGAGTAGAGCTGTTGGTAAAAGAAGATTATTTATTTCTTCCTCTTCAGCCTATAGCCAGCCAACTTGTATAATGCGCCAACCATTCCGGTCCAGTAATAATAACTTACAACTTTTTGGTAACTTCCATATAACACAATACTTGTCCTGGTCCCAAACTAGGACACCCCGCGCTATGGTAAAGAATATCCTAGTTTGGTAAGTGATTGTGTCCCGACGCGAGTAATTAAGGGCTTACCCGGCGTGAGTGAGGTCGGGTCTGTCATACCCGAGAAGTTTTCGAACGTAAATTATTTTAATGTTATTGTTGCTATGCGTGACCTGAATTTTTAGTAGCTGGAGATGCGAGGGGCAGGGTACACCATCGACATTAGTGTTGTTACACGATTCGCAAGTGTAACTTTGGTGCTATTTTACATGATCCCATAAGTCATTCCAGTTGCTTTTTAGTTATAATAATAAAAAAACAAGTTGGACTCGACACAAAATAAAAAAAAAACAAGTTGGACTCGACACAAAGATCGAGAAAAACGGCAAAATCACGTTTGTTGTATCGGAGCCTCCCTTAAATTTTTATTTTAACATAACATAAACTCACGCTTGTATCCCAGAGGGGTAAGCAGAGACCAGGGACTGCCACTTGCTACGATCCTGACAGATCACTTTCGCTTCCTCAACATTCATTATTCATTATGTTTATTTAGGTACTTAATTTTTAAAGTGAATATACAACTAAATATTCTATGAATATTTAAAGCATCTACCTGTTGCCGTTATTAATGTTAAGAAAAAAACCGCAACAAATTCCACGTTTTTTGTATGGGAGCCCCACCTTAATATTAATTTTATTCTGGTGTTAGTATTTTTTGTTATATCAGTGACAGAAATACATCACCAGTGAAAATTTCAACTGTCTAGCTATTACGGTTCATAAGATACAGCCTGGTGACAGACAGACAGACGGACAGTGGAGTCTCAGTAATACAGACGGACGGACAGTGGAGTCTTAGTAATACAGACAGACGGACAGTGGAGTCTTACCCTTTGGGTACGGAACCCCAAAAAAGAACGCTTTTTGCACTTAACGCTAGTATTTTACTTACTCGTACTGTTAAATGAATACTATTATTAATATTGTGTGAAGTCAAAAATTATAATTGCACAATCATAGCATAACAATTTAACATCACAGTTTCGGGTATCTTAACCCACCCACCTCATAGATACTGGTGTAACAGTTTCTTACCTCACTCACGCCGGGTTAAGTTCTGACCTGTAGCTCCTTTAAATGCTATTACTATTATGGATGTATTTTGGTACTATTAGAGCTAGTTAACATTTCAGAAAGCCACATACGATAAAGGTTTCCTAGTTAGGAGGACATTAGGATTTGTATGGTGAAAACGGGCATAGTTAAGTTTTCAAACTTACATTCACAAGCTACGTTGCAGTCTCCGCCTTTCCGGCCTTCTTTGCACCATCGACTAGGTATCTGAAAAATAAGAGAAAAACGGAACACGTTACACCTTTAAACAAAAATCAGCTAAATCCCAATCTTTGCCAAGAAATGGAAGGAAGGAAGACTATCACACAAACTCGAACACCTTCCACATTCACGTACACCCACATCCACACGCACACACACACACACACACACACACACACACACACACACACACACAAACACACACACACACACACACACACAAACACACACGCGTATACATGGTATAATTTTGTTGAAAATGTTACTTTCAAAATTTTTGTTTCAGTGTCAGTTAGTGTATTAAAGTGTTACAATATACTGATACGATTACTTTTAAGATAAAAATTTTAATTGTTACTTATATGTGTTCTTTATTATTATTATTTATTACTTTTATTGCACCTTACCTAATGTTAAATACGGCGGACTTAATGCCATTAGCATTTTCTACCAGTCAACCGCAGGAGGTGCAAAAAAAAAAAGGAGAAGCGAAGAGAGAGTCGCGTAGCGTGAGGCTGCAGATGTTAACATTGTACGCAAGTATCTCAATTAGTACAGAAAATACGCCTAGGACAACATGCCCACACGGGAGCGCTTCCCGCGTGCAGATTCTGCCAAACTACGCGGAAGCGCGGGGCGTGCCGCTGGGTGTAACATACCGGCTCCGTAGTACCACGCGCGTTTTTATGCATGAATGACTTACATGCATAAATGAATTATATTGATTTATAGATCTTGATCGTAAATAGGGATGCATCCAAAATTTTCCATGGACACGGCGTCTCCTAATTTGAGTATCATCATCATCAGCCATTCGACGCCCACTACAGGACATAGGCCACTCTCACGCTTCCAAGCATCCCGGTCTTGTGTCGCTTGCATCTAGAGACTCCCCGCCACCGTAACCAGGTCTTCAGAGTCTGTTGGGGGGGTACAATTATTATAATTTGCAATTTGAGTGGGATACCGCCGTTTAGCCAAAGTATTTTTCGCCAAATTTTACTTCCCAATAAACTTATGGCATCAGTTTCATTTCCCAAATGAAACTTTAGCAAGTTTTCATTTTGCATTTTATTCATTTGGTCAAATTATCATTTCGCATAATTTTACTGCGTCAAGTTTTATTAAGACAAACGTTTATTATGCTAACGTTTTATTTTGGCAAGTGCTATATAGCAAATAATTGTTTGATTAAATTTATATTTCGCATTTTGTTCAAATTTTGGGTTGGTTGTTAGGTCAGTACACATAAGCAAAAATAGGTTCGAAGTTCCTGGATGGAGCGGACTTCGGGTGTTAGTTCTTTTTTTTATATGAAAGCGAAAAAAAATATTTCTAAAAAACTTAGTTTTGAGTCAAACTTAAATAAGGTTGGTGCATGGAAAAGTCATAGGTACCCTACATTATGATATGGCAAAATGGTATGCCATTCAATATTTTGGGAAAGTTACTTTTTGCCAAACGATACTTTTGACTGAATAATGCTTGGTAAAATGAATTTTGACCAAGTATTTATTTGGTAAACAATAACTTGCCATAATAACTTTTGCTAACTGTTTATTTGCTTTAAGTTGTTTTGAGAAATGTTTTTTTGCCAAGTGATAATTTGCGGAAAATAGTTTGGGAAGTAATACTTTGGGAAACGATTTTTGGTAATACATTAGTAAACCAATTTGAGTACACAAAAACCAAATTGATAATATAACTGCAGCGTCGTGAATAGGTTCGGTATTAACCATTCTCCATGATGGTAGACTGCGAAGCGAATATTTGACGCGGGGCCGTCGTACACTGCCACCCCGCACGGGGAAGCAGATTAAACCGCCAGGTGACACAGATGTGAGCCTCCTTTGCCGCGCGCGTGATCTGCCGCTCCACGCACAGCGGCGGGACCCGTTGCCATTAGGTGAGGTGCCGAAGAATCATTACTATTTTATTACTATTTGTATTATCTTTCACCTGGTTTTGCCATGAAGTGTTCTCTATCTATCTATGTAAAGTCATGAAAGGTGATAGCGTATCGATGGAACACACCTCAAATCCGAAAAACCCTGAGTTTCATTCCGGTATGCCGTTTTCTAATGTTTGATTTTTTTTTATTTGTAGCACCAATTCTACTCGCCAACGCGAAGGAAAACATCGCGAGAAAACCCTCAGTTTTCGTCACTATCTTGAAATCGCCAATCCGCTGTGGGCGCGAAGAGTCACGCGAGGTGACGAAGCCCGTACTCTCTCTCCGAGAGAAGATCTGTGTCCCGCAAAGGAACTTTTATAGACCGCTTACACGAAAATACATACCTGGAATAGTCCATAAGCCTTCTTTCCACTAAGGCTGACGGTAAATGCACTCGTGTCTCTGTTGCTCACTTTTTCTATCAGACACACCCCTGTAAGGAACAAAACAGAATTTTAGTTAAACCAATAAGGCACTTATGACTTTGGACATACAATTTGGCTCAAAGATTAATGTCATCATTTATAAAAACATGATCGGGACCAAAGTATAAAAAAACAGACAAGTGCCTGTTGGACTCGCCCACCGAAGGTTCCGTACAAATTTGTAGGTTTGTAGGTAAATTGTATGCAAGTATCTCAGTTTGTACAGAAAACACGCCTAGGATAACACACTGCCGACGCGTCACCGCGCGAGAGCGCGTCCCACGCGAGGATTTCACCAAGCAGCGGGAAACGCGGGGCGTGCCGCGAGGTATAACATACTGGCTCCACAGCACATAAAGACGATCGATGTATAGATCTGGATTGTAAATAGTCTCCTAATTATTCGAGTAAATAAAAACCAAGTTGATAAAATAACTGTAGTATCGTGAAAAAGCCGCAGAGCCGTCATACACGGCCACTTCGCACGGAGAGGCGGATCAAACCGCTAAGTGACGCGGATCTGCGCCTCCGTCGCCGCGCGCGTGATTCGCCGCTATTGAAGTATGTAAACACCTCAGACACTAGTTTTCTTACGATTTTTCCCCAAGCAAGATAACAGTTAGCAAGTGCCTTTGTTACAGCCAGTTCAAAAATATACGTAACATAATACAGGTCCCAAACTAGCGTACCCTGTACTGTAGTAACCACGCAAGGACATAACAATCATGGAAACATGAAACGTTACTTCGAAAATAACGTTATTAAAACAAGCCCACAACCTCATACATGTGTCATGGGTTCAACCGAAGCAGCATCACCGCTCGACTAATTGCGAACGCTCAACACTTTACAGGAATATTTGTCACTTACATTGTCCAAGAAAAATGTCATTGGGCACACCGATTCTTAGCAGTTCTCTCACCAATTTACATCGAGTTACACTTTTGCAAAGGAAACAGATGCTATTAAACACACATATAAGCCAACTGTGACAACGCGTGTTACCTGCATACTTATGAAACTAAACTGATCGAGAATACAATGCAATTATCCACAGCAAATTACCAACAGAAATACAGCTCGACTATTTACGTGAACGGATTAGCCGGTTCCACATTGGACGATAACTGTAAGAATACAACGTCCTTGAACTAGTATTTACAGACAACGTTCACACATCGAGAACAAAGGTCTTGCGCCAGTTAATGTATGAAACTACCAGTCTGGCGATGTCGTTCAGTTACAGTAATTGTCAAATGTGAAACCGGCTGTTCACGGGGTTCGAAAATACATAAAGAAGTGGTGTGCTTTAGGAAAGACCTAAGTCCAGCAGGGGACAAGAACGGGCTGATTGATCGCTTAAAAAATCGTTTAAGATTTGATGGAGTTATGCGAGAACATAGCAAAAAAAAGGAAACAAAAGGATATATGCGTCGAATTGAGAACCTCCTCATTCTTTGAAGTTAGTTAAAAATATAGAACTACGTTTATCACAGTTTGTAAGCAAATCCCCATACAAGATATTTATTTGCGTCAAATACGGTACATTTCAGATGTTGTAACCAAATAGTGTTTCCAATGCGAATATTATGAATAAGAATTATGAAATTCTGTTTACAACTCATGATAAAATTAAGTTATACATTAAATCATAACATTTTTAAGATATTCACAAGCAATGTCAAATCATCTATAATCATCAACACAACTTTTACTATTGTGATCATTTCAAAAATCAAGATCATAAAACCGCTGTACAGTACTAAAGTCACCACAGAATTGAAATGTAGGCAACAGGTGATTTCAAAAAAATATACACAACAATGTATGTGTTTTTGTGTTGTATATTTTTCGCTGTTTCAAAGTATTTCCCATTGTGAAAGTTACTGGTACCATTAAAATCCCCCATTATCGGGTAGTTAAAGGGGATTTTATACACCAAATCTCGCTTATAAAGCTTATATGTACCTACCTAACACCTTTTTGCTTGTTGGGATACTTGATTCATTCATAAAACGTCTAGTAGCAATTAAAATCTTCAATTGGTAGAAGTTTAATAGTTGGGAAAATGCTGACGAAGAGTCAGGCATATTTTATTTGAATAATTATAGCTATGCTGAAGGAACGCACTGCACTCGCTAATGGTGAAGAAAAACATCGTGAGGAAACTGGAGTGCCTGAGATGCTTAGATGTGAAATGGCCAATGCGGTGGGCACGCGTGGTAATTATGCCCGTACTATCTCTCCGTGAGAAGGCCTGTGCCCGACAGCCTACAGTGGGACGTATATAGGCTGCATTTTTTATAACTATGATGCGGGAGTAGAATCCACGATTTCCGAGTTGACAAACAAGCTACTTGCCGCTAGACCAAGTAGACGAATGAGACTTCTGCTAAGTTTTGTTCTATGGTTGTGAGTTTATTTTTATTGTAGAAGGCCGTGAACTTCTGCCACGGAAATGACTTGCCTTCTGAACAATTCTCTGGTGACCCCTCGGGCTATGTACTTAAATCACACCAATAGATACCCAGAAAAGTCAAATTTTAATTGCAGTCCAATTTAATATGACAATCTGAATATTAATCGCCGCATGTTGAATTGAAAAATAGGTAGGTAATGTAATTCATGAAACTGTCTGGTTTGCCATAAATATTTTGCCGTAAATAACAGGTTTTTTTTTGTCTTTTGCTGGGAATTTAACGGTCTTTTTTCATCACGCTTCCCCCAAGGAATAGATTCATATGCTGACTTTGAGCAGGAATTATTTATTTAGGTTATCTGTCCAGTGCTTATTTTAACTTTGAAGTGATAATACCCGTTTGCGACAAGTAATTTTTTTTTTCGTCTATTTTGAGTATATTGAGGCGTTCTCTGCACTGCAAAGACTCTCTCTTAGAGAGAGAGAGAAAGAAAGAGAGAGGAATAAAATTGTTTACTGTCGATAAGAAAAAAAATTGGTGTCATAATAATTTGAATCTTTATGACGTTGTTATGATCATCTCAAAATATTTAATTTTTTACTATTTTCGGATATATACTGACCTGCAAAAGTAAGTATCACACTTTTCATTTTATATTTTTTTCTAAACTATAGAAGTTAAAGATTTAAAATAAAAAACGTTTATCAACTAATTTTATCAGCTTTCTTTTAAACTATACTGCAAAATAAAATTATTTCCAGTCCTTTTTATTTCTAAATTATATCTTGTGTACATAAAAAGTTATTGCAATTTTAAAAGTGTGATACTTAGTTTTGCAGGCCAGTGTAGATAGAACAGGAAGCTTGGAAAACCAAGAGGGAGTCCTATGCCTGCAGTAGGGGTGAAATGGCTTTTCATAATGATGATTGCTATTTTCGAAGTAAACTGTACCTGGGTGTGAAACGACTACTCGTCTCACTTTTCCTCCAGCAACTCTCCATCGTCGGTCTGGAAGAAATCGCTATAAGCAATAAGGCCGCCAGTTGTACTGTACTTTTGTACAGTTTACTTTTGTATTTTATGTTTATTACGTATATTTCCATTGGACCTATTTTCAAAACTGTGACTGGGTGTTGCCAAAAAAGAAATAAATAAATAAAATTAAAATAAATACCTATTTGTGTTTTCCTGGTGTAAGAATATTCTTATCTTATTTGTATTTGGGCTCTGTTAGGGAATAACATTTTAGGTCTAATCCTGTAATGTTAACTGTAAGTGGAATATTAAAAAAAAATCTCTAGAACACTGCTGGAAACACTTGATTTAATCGGAAGAAGGCGCATTTTATTCGAACTTCTCCAACAGGCCCTATCATAGTCATATATAAACTCACGCCTGATCCGTATTCGGTCCTAGTACAAGACTGAATGCTGTGATCATTTTGTACTAAAAAAAAGCACGAGTTAGTGCAACAAAAAGAATATAATAACTTTGTATTAAATCAAGGATCCTAAAGGGACGTAAAAAATTGGCTGTTTTATTTAAATCGGTCTCTGTACTCAACCTTTTTTAACCTTTGTTATTTCTATAGCTCTACACTGAACACGAATACCTTCAAAGTAATCATGGTCAGACCACTACAAAAAAACGTGGATTTCCCCGTGACCACGGTTCTACGTTGTGAATAAAATAATGACAATACAGGAGGAAAACGAGACGACCGTACCGATAGCTAAAAAAGCTACTGAATAGTCGAATACGTATATAATTATTTAATATTTTTCTCCACTTCTTGATTTTAAATTTGTCATGATTTTGCGAGGTAGAACTTTATAGGCCCTTTAAGAGACCATAGTAATAATAATTGGATCAGTCATAATGTCATTTAAAGAGTCATTGACTGGGGGCACATACACATTAAATTTCACAACGTATAAACAGAAAATATATTTAACTTCCACACACATAATAAAATAATAACTTCCACACAACAATACGACTATGCAATATGTAACGTTAATTTTTAGAGTTCCGTAGTCAACAAGAAACCCTTATAGTTTCGCCATGTCCGTCCGTCTGTCTGTCTGTTCGTCGGTCTATAAGTACTAGAGAACTTAAATTTGGCATTTATTTATTTACCTGCATATTTATTACTAACAAACGTTTTTTTCTCGCCTGTGCCATAGTGTGGAGTATCGTTGAATTAGCCATTTAAAAATTTTCAGTGTGTTTTTGCCTTTTTTTTTGTATATTATTGTTTTGTTATATTCTTTCTTCGTATTGAGACTTTTAAATGGATTTATATTGCTTTGCTTTGTATACGTGTGTGTATCTTGTGTGAATAAAATATTTATCTATCTATGTATCAAAAATAACATGAGTGTAGGAAGACCAGTTCTTGATTTAAGGTTCCGTTTGAGAAGTATTAAGCTTTTAAGCACTATTTTCTGTCAGAGTAGGGCGTTCCCCCCCTCTACCAGCTAAACAATAGATTGTAGAAACGTGAAAAAATTTAAGGTAGCAGCACATATAATAAACTTAAAAGGAAATCTATTACGGCTAAGAAGGCTTTACAAGTTAACAAATAATAGGCTACCTATTACTTATTAACTAAGTTGGTAGCCTATTCGTTAACTTGTGAATGGAAAGCTTCGTACAAAATCCATCGAAAATTACATTGATGAAGTTGTTAGTTCTGTAAAGCAGATAAAAACCCCTCTTTCTACGGAACCCTACACTGCGCGTGGCCCGACACGCACTTCGCCGGTTTTTAATTTGTAATAACAATAGCACTTGCTAGTGGTGAAGAAAAAAATTATGGGAGAAACCCGGGGCCTAATTGGCTTTGTACGTGTTGATTGTCATTACATGCTTGGGTATACGAAACGACAGTGGTAACATTGTATGTTAATTATTACATGTCTGTTCACATTACATACTCTTGTATATACAGTGTAAGAAACTGCCCTGCGAGGGTTCTTGTAGGATTGTGGCAAGTGTCAAACCTAGGTCTCTGCGTAGCCCTCCGGGATACATGCATGAGCTTTCTATAGCCACTGTAATCGACTGAGCATTAATAATGATTTAAAATGGCATTAAAATCTATGGCCGGCGACGTGATGAATTATGTTTTTTAATTGAAACTCATTGTAAAAGTTTTTCGTGAAGATGAGTAAAACCTCTGCAATTTAGAACCAATGATTTTTAGGTACACCCTGTATATCCAAAACAGGCTGTGGCAAAGTGGCAAAGCATTTTCTACGCCGCATTGTAACCTCACCTGCATTCAACACTGTATTTAAACTTTATTTATTAATAAAAAGTAAATAATAAATGAGCGGTGGTAGCGAAGCGGTAGAACGCCCGCTTCTTATTCGGGAGGTCGTGGGTTCGAATCCCGGCAGGTAAGAAAATCTTGTTTTAGTTACGTACATTGGTGAAATTATAGTAGCAATACTTACATTACACTTATTCACTAACTGTGAAGGAAAATATCGTGAGGAAATCTGAGTGTCTCTGGTGTTCACATATCTCTGCCCTTTGCTCTACAGTGGTACGTACGTATATAACCTGCGTTCTTTATTATACATTATAAAAATAATAACTTCCATTCAACACAATCACTTATCCTGGTCCCAAACTAGGATACCCTGTGCTATAGTAACCAGGCCAGGACATCACAAACATGAAAATACATCCAAACTAAGGCCATTTCAACAAATATACGGCGGACCCAAGTGGGAATCGAAGCCCCGGTCTCTAGCATGGTAATCAGACGTGATACCAAAAAAATATAATATCCTCAAAATTGCCTCTTAAAAAAAATATAATATCCTATAGCTAAGACAGCTTAGGGTCGGATGCAATCATTTCCTCCTAAAAGTAAAACCCATACCGAATCAACTCACAATTTCCGAGAAACAAGTCGTTAGCCAATCCGGCTCTCAAAATTTCACGCACCAATTTGCATCGCGAATCGAGCACTTTGCCAAACACTGTGTTAACACCGCACAAGCCTACAATCAATACTGAGAGCACTGTCAACCTCATGATGTCGAATTAACAACTGATTGTCTACAGCACACTGATTGACCCTGGGTATTTTGACCCGATGGCGCGGGAGGCCACGACACGGCGACTAGAGCGATAAGCGTTAGCGGGGAGATAGCATAAACACGATAACCTGTGACAAGAAGTGATAGTCCACCGCTGATCAATGTTCGACTAGATTTTCGAAGTCACTGATTAGAATTCGTGACTGATTAGAATCCACGCATGTAAAAGTGTCGAGTATAAAAATTTGACAGTTCCACTTTGTATTTACACGTTGTTTCTTTTCTTAAAATATCAATAACATAACAATATTAATATGATTAGGTATATTCTTTTAGTTGCACTAACCCGTGCTGAGGAAAATTTTAAAACCGATTTAGAGGCTAAACATTCCACCAGAGAGGCTCGAAATTTCACTGATGCCTGCACATGCCCACTAGCTCAGTTGGTAGAGCGCTGGCACGGTTAGCCAGTGGTTGCCGGTTCAAGTCCCGGCATGGGTGGAATTTTTAGCCCCTAAATAGGTTTTTAAAATAATAATATGAACTCAAAGGCTAACGCAACGTGGACAATTGATGTATGATAAACATGTAAATAAGTTGGTTATTACAAGACCGCGAAAAGTTTGTTAATAAATGTTTATTATGATTTTCTGTTTCTTATTTTGAATTATCTGTTTTTTTTTAGAATCCTTATATGGCTGAACTAAATATTTTCTAGCCCGGCAGTCGTGCTTTGCTACAATAATATCTATTTATGATACTTTTGAATCTTTTTTTTACATAATTTGTTTACCTCTCCCATTTACATTTCATGGCAGCTCATTAGATATGCCGTATACGCGCATCTGTGTCTCTTCGGGTAACCAAGAGCCACATTCGAAACAGATAGTTTACTTTTATTTCGGACTTTGTACTGTTATTATTCTAGTGTAAAGGTGTTGTGCGGCCGTGGATACATAAAAACCGGCCAAGTGCGAGTCTGACTCGCGCATGAAGGGTTCCGTACCATTACCTATACACCATTAGACAAATATCGAATTTGAGAACAGCGCCACCTATAGAAACCAACAAGAAGCGTTTAACATTTACATTTAACGACATAAAATCGGCTCTGTGAAGGTTACATAGGTAGATCGTCGCTAGATGGCGAGCGCTGTCTTTAGACAACGATTGTTGTATGGAAGCCCCCTTAAATATTTATTTTATTATGTTTTTAACATAGAACTAAATATTATATGAACCTTTCAAGCGTCTACCTGTAGCCGTTAATAATAACGAGAAAAAAACGGCAAAAAATACGTTTGTTGTATGGGAGCCGTTTTTAGTATTTGTTGTTTTAGCGGCAACAGAAACACATCATCTGTGAAAATTTCAACAGCCTACCTATCACGGTTCATGAGATACAGGCTGGTGACAGTCAGACAGACAGACGGACAGTGAAGTCTTAGTAATAGGGTCCCGTTTGGCACCCTTCAGACACGGAACCCTAAAAACGGACCCAAAGCAACCCAGCCCATCACTCCACATTCGTCAGCTGCTGGACATATGATTCGCCAGGTCCCGCCATTTCTTTCCGTCCTTGGCCTTCCCCGTTCAAAATCAGTATACGCACGTCAATTCACAGATTATTATGACAATTCTGTGCATCGAGTTAATCTGTGAATTGTACACATTTTTATGAAACGCGGCCCTGCTCGTTAGATAAGCCTTATCAGCCCTTCTGTCACGTAACTTTCCATTCTATCGGGTTAACCATTTTGACGATTCCGAAGTGTCAAAATGTATATATTTCACAGTTCAGAGTAGGTCAAATAGAACGACTCCATACAGTGGAGGACTTACGTAGTAGCGCCCCTGATTCATAGTCTATTAAGGGGGTCCAGGGAGTACAATCTCCAGGGAGTAACAGTGATTTTTAGGACCCACGACAAAGAACCTAGGATTACCAACCTGGGACTATTTATGACTAGCATTTATGCCAAAAACGGCCGTTTCTATGTTAATGCTATCTTTTTCTAGGTTTTTTGCCTTAGGTTCAGGGCTATGGGTCCTAAAAATCACTACTTACATGATTGAGAGATTGTACTGACACTTTTTGCAAATTGATCTGTAAAAAATGTCTTTTTTTTCTCAGTGGGGGGCTAGTGTGGACTGCAACCTGAACCCCCTTAACATTTCTTCTTCCTAGTTGGTAATCTTTGGGTTACTAAATAGTAGTTCTACGAAATGGGGCCCTGGTCCTTTGTATGTAACCTATATACGTCCCACTATAGGGCATTGGCCTACGGGCTTAATTACGACGCATGCACACCGTGGATTGGCAATTTTAAGCGCTGAGGTATGTGAACACCTCAGATACTCAGGTTTCCTCACGATGTTTTCCTTCACACGTAGTGAACACCAATGTATGAAAGTTAAAAAACAAAATCATTGGCGTTCTACCGCTCTACTACGACCTCTGCTAGCGCCCTGGTCCTATATTTATTATTAATGGGTTGTTTCCTTTGCTTCCATCGACGGCTAAACAAAGGATAGTTAAACAGACTAATAGGTAAGTTACTGTACTATATTATTTATTCAATTATTTTATTTTATCGGATTCAATAAGCGTGGTGGTGGCGCATTAGTAGAACCTATACCTCACATGCGAGAGGACTTTGTTTTCTGAAGTTACGTTCTTTGTTGAATCGAAATTTGTACCTAATATCACTCGTCGATGGTGTGTGAAGAAAAACATCGTGAGAAAAGCCGAGTGTTAGGCCACTCGTTTCTCGTACCCTAGCAATCTGGTAATTTACTGTTAACACCTGTCAGTTGGCCAATGTGCATACAACAAAAAAACAACTGATTGACGGCTGTTAACAGTTGATTAATATATTTTTGTGTACGAGAAACCTGAGGTGAGGCATTCACTTATCTCAGGGCTTGAAATCGCTAGTCAGCGATTGCCTCACGTGGTGATTAACCCATTTTCTCTCACTGTTGGAGAACGTCTGTGCCTTGCACTGGAACGTTTGTATGTGGGCTGGTTACGTAATGAAAAACTTACAATTTCCAAGAAATGTCTTAGGAATCAGTCCAGTTTTGAGGAGTGTCGTCGCCAATCTGCACCTTGTGAACTTTTGACATTCACACGAGGCAAACAACACTATCAGAGCTATCAATTTCATCCTTATCGTTCGGCCGATAAGGCTGGTAATCGAGCGGAAAATGTTGACACTCGGGTGCCTGCAAACAGCGACGGCTTACTAGGATGTCTTGTAAAAATCGTGTTTATTTACGCCATTACTAATGTGATAAACTAATGCGTACAGTTAGCAGAAGAACGCATCTTTTATATCTGTGCTATACAGCGTCTAATTACCATGCTTACACTACCGTGTGATTTTGAAATCTTTAGCAATATTTTGAGGTAATATTTTTTTCATTACAAAGAGTATTTTGGAATTGTGAAACGTATTGAAATTGCCAATCCGGTAAGCACGCGTGGTGATTAAACTTATACTCTCTTCCTGAGAGAAGGCATGTGCCCTACCAGTGGGACGTTCATAGGCTGCTTATGTATGTATGTATGTAACATATTTGCAATTTTCGTGATTTTCGACCCGTGAATCCAAATTCAAAGTGATAGAAAGTACGCTAACATTGAAAAATGTTTTCTATAACGTTAAATGTTTAAGTTTCTGTCGTTCAATACGCGTGAACAAGACAAATAACAACTGAGTTACAGATATTGTTTGTTTATGGTTAAGTGAAGTTATTTTGGGTAGGCAAGAACATTATTTTTAGTGCCATTTCTCTCAAACCTCGTTAGTTTTGAAAGTCAGTCTGTCTGTCTGCGGCTTAGTACAGAGACGACAAGTACTACTAGCTCAAATTTTCGTTAGAGAAGGGAGTAGGACCTAACAAGTGGGGCAAGTCGGCCTTAGTGTTTTAAAATAATGTCTAATAATTTATCAAAATCAAAACAAATATTAGAACGAGAGAGGGACGCCAGACAGGAGTCTAGATTTAATGTAATAAAATAAAATCGTTGAATTGCTCAGTTGAAGTTGCAGTGGGCGAGGCACATATCTTGATGGCCTTTGGGGCGAAAGAGTTCTGACCGTTGCAGGCCCCCCACCAGATGGTCTGACGACCTGGTTACGGTGGCGGGGACTCACTGGATACGGGAGGCACAAGACCGGGAAGCTTGGAAATCCATGAGGGAGGCCTATGTCTTGCAGTGGGAGTCAAATGGCTGATGATGATGTACCTACCGGAGAGTGATTCCAGCTATCTTTCTCGGATGTTTTTTGATCAAACTGCTACCTACCTCAAAGACTTGTAACAAACGCCCGTGCGGACTTAAAGCGCCAATGAAATGAAAACACCCGAGAAGCTGGGTAATTTTGATAGCCCAGGCTCTTAAAATTATCTATGTTTTCGAGAAAAAGATTATATAAAAATTTACCTTTTTTTTCAGAACAATGCCCAGTTTAAGAGGCAATTTGATATAGTATCGTTTCTCTTTTTAATAAGCGTGCTTTGCACTGTAACGTCCTACCTAAGTAAAACCGGATACGGGCAATAAATTACTTCTATTATTTTACTGACTGACTGCCTCGTTGGACTAGCCGTTAAGGCGCTTACTACCAAGATGGAGGTTGTGGGTTCGATTCCCACTGGGGGCCGCCGTACATTTGTACAGATGGGCTCAGTCTGGGTGTATTTCCCTGTTTGTGACGTCTTTGCCTGGTTAGCATAGCATAGGGTAACCTAGTTTGGGACCAGGTCAACTGATTCTGGTGTGTTGAAGTTATTATTATTATTATTATCTTTTAAACATCCTATCGATTTCCCAGCTACTTCTAGTTCTAGTTAAACCTGAGATTTTTGCACTTACCCTCATAGTTGGGTCATATTGTACGTAGCAAGCACTAAGGTATGTAAATACCTCACACACTTGGGTTTCCTCACGATGTTTTCCTTCACAGTTAGCGAGTGGTATTGCTACTACATCTTTACAAATGCACGTAACTTAGAAAACAAAGTCATTGGTACATGCCCGGATTCGAACCCACGATTTCCCGAAGGAGAAGCCGGCGTTCTACTGCTCCGCTACCACCGTTCTTGATTTCCCAGCTTGTCAAGACTGCTGGCTGACACATCAAACAAAATGTGATGAGTAGCAACTGGCACGGGCTGTTAGTTGCGAGCATATGGCGAACCGTGAGAGGGGTTCAGTATGCGTTTGGAATCTCAGGAAGACGCTGCTGCCCGTCTCCTGGTAATTGATTTCCTTAGTCGCCTTCTCCGACATCCACAGAAGGAAATGGAGTGACGCTATTCTTAATCCGGCGCCACACGGATAACAACTATTTAAGTAATCGTGATTTAACGTTCGGTGCCTATTCCAAATAAAAATTCCGTGAGGAGTACATTTACCACCGGGTTCTTGTAGGCTATCAATCCGTTGATCTTCTGTTAGTTGGCCAAAGTACGTACATAAACAAAGTACTGACAGCTGTTGACAGTAGATTATGGTTTATGGTTTAAGACGTTTATTCTCGTAAGAACAATACAGATGTTCACTTGAATTGAGAATTAATGACTAATTAATTTAGTTAATACATGCATGAGCTTATAAAACAAAAACAATTTGAAAGTAAGGTTAAAATATTGTTAGCATATGAGAAATCTGGGGTTAGCTAAGGGGACTGACGATTCGGTGAAAGCGATCCATCAACAGTCCAATACAACTGCAATTCATGGTTTACTATAACCATTCGATGCACATTGATTAATCCACAGATTAAGAAGTAGAAAGACGAATTGCCTCAGCTACGCAATGTACATCGAATTATCAATATAGCCCTAGTAGCCGGCATACAATAGTTGCATTTGGCAGAGGACTAGTTAGTGGACGAGGAAAATTGGCGTGACCTGCTGGCGATGCATAGGATAAAATTAAAGATACAGAATATTAATTTCTGCTATAGGTGCTAATTTTCAATATTTATGTTACATAGTCCGGGTTAAAGCATCTATTGGTCAGTTACACTTTGGATGATAACCGTTTTGACATGTAATATACTTTTATACATTCACTACAGCCTTTGGCTTCTTCTATAATATTAAAAAAATATTGTGCAGTTATCGTCCAAACCAAAATTGGCCAAAACTGTGTTTTGATATCGATCTAATTAGTTAATTGTTCAATTAGTGGCGATATCTGTTATCTGACTACCCATCCGGGATACCAGCGTGATTTTATGTAGTTCATGTTCGATAAAATTTTATTTTAAGTTACATTCTTACTTTGGTACTTACTTTATACTTTATTGCGCACATAAAAGACATACATACATACTTTTGGGTGTACAAACTCATTGAATTTACTTTGGGGAAGTAACAAGAAGTAATTTGAATAACTTTAGCAGCTTTAGTGCTTTGTGCAGGTGAAAAAGCCATTAAAGTTTAAAGAAAAATTAAAATAAAATTTAGAAACGACTGGGGTCTGGGGTTTTAAGAGGAAAGCCTTTGTCAAAGAAAAAAATTACCATGACATTATTAAACATTTTCTACTACTATTTCTATTATTTTAATTGTTTTTTTTTCTGTAATGGCGTATTTTTTCATTCTAAAACTTTGTGATCAAAAAAGGTATTGCACCCTAACCGTTGTCGAAACTCTTTGCTCTTTCTAAAATATTTTTATTTTATCAATGAAGAATCAAAGATTTGTAATATATTTCTTGTAATAATTTACGATAAAAGTTAGGCACTGTTTATGCCTCTGACCCAATTTTTTATGCCTCTAAGTTTAACAGCGTTTAAAGATCCTTTGAAAGTTATAGTAGCTTATGCATTAAGGGGATAAAGCAGTGTATTATGTCTCGGGCGATATTTTGAACCCCAAGGACGAGGGATCCTAGGGTTAACTCACGAGCGAAGCGAGGGAGTTACAGAGTTAACTCCCGAGCGAAGCGAGGGAGTTTAAGCTAGAATCCCGAGGCCGAGGGTTCAAAAACGCCCGAGACAAATACACTGCTTTATCCCCAAAATGCATACTCTACTTTATATAAACACTGCGAGGCAATAAAACATAATACAATTAAAAAGAAAGTACTTACTTTATTAATTTTACAATAATGAAAGAAGACAAATATAGAAAATTACTTGCGTCACTGTCAGTTGACATTTTTGTTAAAATACGCTATTTTGTTACAAAATAACACAAAGATTTGCAGTTTAGCGCCTTTTCGTTCTATTTGTTATTTTTTTGTAGTGGCAAATTCTTCTTCATGCAGGTTTCTATGAAAAGTTTCATTCTAATTTTGAATACATTCTCCTTGATTTAGGGCTCTATGAAAAGTTTTCATTCTAATTTTGAATAAATTCTTCTTGGTGTAGGGCTCTATGAAAAGTTTATATTCTAATTTTGACGTTTGGTCATGGATTGCAAGGAGCTCGTATATTCAATGTTGATTGCATTCCAAATTCAAATGTCATAATTCCCTAGGGGATTATGAAATTCAGTACATTTATAATGACCCGGCTAGACCATAGGACACAAATGACTTGCTTTAAGTTGAGTTTGCATGACACATAATATGCCATTGACGAGCAGGTGTTATATAAAATACTTTTTAAATACTGGCCGGTATTGCTAATGCTATCGCCATTACAGTTTAAAGAAAAATAAACATAATATTATGCAGTAACCATACAAACGGTAATCAATGAAGATAATGTTCATAGAAAAGTGTCACTTGACGATTGTGTGACATTATCATAATATTATTTCAACTGTTTTTTTTTACTCTAAAAGCGTCTTTTTACATACTAAAAGCCAGAAAAAATTGCAAGCAAGCAGGTTGTTTAAACTTTTTGCCCCCAAAATAAAATACCTGAATTTGATCAATAAAAACTAGCAACTACAGATTTCTTTTCCTAATTTACGACAAAAGTTAGCTCGCACGGCAACGCAAATTTTTCTGGGTTATTCACAAACTCGACATACGAAACTGGACACACGTGTGTCCAGTTGGTGAAACTCAAAACTAGTATTATTTATTATGGCGTTATCTGGACAGGCCAAGATTTTTACACGCCTCAACTCAATTTAAATGACTTTTATGTTTTCGCCAACTGGACACACGTTCCCATTTTACTGAAATTTATGACAAAATACAGTCACGAAGATTACTGTTTTGTGTCACAATTATCATCGGCCACTGAACTTTCCACTGCTGGAAACGGGTAATTTTGTATGTTGTAAAATTATTCAACTGCGCCAGATTCTAGCTTCAGATACTTCCTGTTACTGCTCAAACCTCCCCACCGTTGGGAGCCCTAGATAGTCGGGGCCAGATCCAAGTTTTAAGCCCTACCCTGTCGATGGAAGCGAACGGCTTACTGTAAAACCATTCAAATAACTCCGACGCTTTTCCAACAAAAGTACAAACGAATTTGAATTTGAAACCTGTTACTGTACAATAAGGTTCAATTTGGTTAGCGTTGACGAAGACTACTAGCGGAACTTCAAAAGCAGTTTAACTGTACTGTTAGCGAGTTATCTTACACTAAGCTTAGTTACAGCTTGATTTATTGCGTGCTTTCTCAGCATTGTTCCAGGGACCTGCACTTTCCAGCTGTGAGGTTTGAACAAGAGGTGACCAGAAGGTAATATTGTAAAGAAGCTAGAATCGTGATTTTACGTGTTGTTTTTTGAGGCATTAATTTGAAATTATTGGCAGTAGTTAAGACTGGGTTTTCCTGAGCGCACGGATTTGTATGTATGTGAAAAGAAGGAATTTTTGAAATACAAATCCTATTGATAGAATTTTGATGACCGACGTCACTAACACATTCAGTGATCGTCATTTTGGTATATTTTTTATTATCCAATACTCAATATAGCTCAAATAAAACCACATCTCGTGATAATTCAGACTCATGTTCGCGATTTTGCTTGATGCTATAAAAAACCGTGGTAGAGTCCAGGATGCTCGCCGTCGACAAAGTGAGTTTATATGTATTATGTATTAGTGACTATGTATGTATGTACAAATGATGTGTTTGACACACCGCAAAAATCGTCAACCGTCACCGCTTCGTTCCCCGGGAACGGGCACCTTGAACCGTCGAAATCCGGTAATATCCGGTAAGTAATCGGTTCGCGCATTTATCCGACGCGCGATTAATGAGCTACAGGTGCACAGAGCTTGTTAATTAAAACTTTCCGCTGACTTAGCGACGCGCAGGAAGCCAAGTACAAGTTTTATTTCACAGTTTCTGCTATTGGCTTGGTATCCAACCTTTACATAATGTGGTTCGATTTATAAAATGGCTAACGATAGTTGAAGGGGTACAAAGGTTCTCTAATGGAGATCACGAACTGGAAAATGCAGCGTAAGACGCCATCCCGCCATCGCTGGACCGACTAACTGAGGCAGATTGCTGGCAGTAACTGGATGAGGATGGCAGACGACAGAAAGAAGTGGCACGCCTTGAGGGAGGCCTATGTCCAGTAGTGGACGAATACGGGCTGATTGATTGATTTACATATCTTACAAACTCTCGTACATTCTTTCTGTGAACATTTGTTATGAAACCAAATGTGGAATAACCCATGCACATCCTCACTAATATTATAAACGCTTGTAATGTATGGATGGATGTTTGTCACTCTTAAACGCAAAAGCGGCTGAACGGATCCAGATGGAATTTTGAACAGAGATAGATTATAGTCTGGATTAACACATAGGCTATCTTTTATCCCGGAAAAATACACAATCAAAATTACCCCGCGAACGAAGTCACGGGCAACAGTTAGTACATAATAAACTCACGCCTATGCCAAAGGGATGCTGGGCCACAAATCCTCGAATCTTAAAAAAAAAAACAGCTTATGCCCACCGCAGTTCAAAATCTAGTCACGAAAACAGCTGATTTAGTTTTTGTTTTCAAGATTTGGTACGTGTTGACGTGCCCGCGACTTTGTTCGCGTGGGATTAGAATAAAATGTACTTCGTTCCTTAGGATAAAATCTACCTTTATAGGAAAATTCATCAAAATTGGTTCAGTAGTTTAGGGGTAAAGAGGTAGCTAACAGACAGATAAATAGAGTAAAGTTACTTTCGCATTTACAATAATATTACCTAGTTTGGATATACATAAGCGGCCTATATACGTCCCACTGTAGGGCACAGGCTTTCTCTCAGGAAGAGTGTATGGGCTTAATCACCACGCGTGCCCACTGCGGATTGGCGATTTCAAGCGCTGACACGATGTCTTCCTTCACCGTTAGCAAGTGATATTGCTACTATAACTTCACAAATGTTCATAACTTAGAAAACAAAGTCACAGGTACATGCCCCCACTGGGAGTCAAATCTAGATCTCTCGCTTCCGAGTCCAATGTTCTACCCACTAGGTTACCACCGCTCTATGGAGTTTGCCTATAATAAAATCGAAAATGAAGATTTTTGTAAATCTTTGACCGTTCATAGGTGTGTTAAGGCGGGATAACCACCTCGAAATTCGCTTAGTGCACCGGACGCACACCTGGGTATTGCATGTCGAGTAATTTTCAACTTGTTGCTGCGAATTAGCGAGTTTCCACAAATGTAGGGGAACCATGGAATAGGGGATAGTGGATATATGTTTGAGGTGTCGCTGAATAACGTTAAATAGAGATCTATTAACTTAATGCCGGAATCACTAAGTTCCTAATCACTGAGTCCGACCAGGTTTCACTCTTATTAGAAGAGCTTAATCATCATGGCGAGTAGAAAAAGTGAAGTCAGGAACATTTTAGATAATTCATAAACTTCCTACGCCACGTTTCGTTATCAAAAACTAAGTACATGAGAGTTAAAACATTACTCTGAAAACAATATATTACCGTTGATACAGTTGTTTGTCTTAAGTAGACGTATTCGTCTACAACTTCGAGAGTCGAGCTCCCCAATGTTATAGGGGTGGGCACAACACGGGCGTTCGACATGACCTTCGATTTGTCCATGTTCATTTTAAGGCCCACCCGTTGGGAAACTCGACTGAGGTCTTCGAGCATTATGCCGAGGTCTTCCATCGTTTCTGTCATGACTACTATATCGTCGGCAAATCGTGAGTGATGTACTCGCCAGTTTCCTGTATACGCTGAAAAGTGAAAATGGGTTAAGAAACTATTGATGGTTGTCGGTTGGCCATAGCGCAAACAAAAAAATAATGATTGACGTGTGATGCTACCAAGTCTTTATTTCATAGAGCTACACTTCATGGTTTAATATGACTGTTCGATGTATTTTTGTAAAGGATAACCGATTAACTCACAGTTTTTCACGTGTGTTAATTGGCTACACACTATACATCCAGTCAAACTTAAAGACATACTATGTGTACTACGCAATGCAATGTATGTACTACGCAATGTATGTACATCAAATTGTCATAATAAAGCATGAATTGTAATTTTATGAAATTCGGCTCACTGTGCAAGTAAGCGCTAGTGAAGGGGTTTTTTAGAGTTTCCATTGTTTCCTAAAACTTAATACCTGGTCACCAATCTGACGGACGGATACCATACCAAAGGTACGGGAGGGATTTCACACGCAGCCATACATCTGGTGCAAAACCAGACCGAATGGGGAGTTGTTGGCGAAAGCTTCCCCATAGTCACGTCCATCAGTCATGAATGAGATTATGATCAAAAAGAAGAAGAATAATATCTGCGTCTTCATTATGTGACTTTTCACGTATATGTATATATGTCTGTGTGCACAAATGAAAAATCTACTGGGCTTTGTCGTACAAAAAATTATGTGCCTCAATATCACTATGACGCCTCAGATATCTACTGAAATTATATATCCAATATGTGTGATATATATTAAGCCTCATATATATAATAAACAGCTGCGTATACATTTTGCTTTGGCACATCATCATCATCATCATCAGCTATTAGACGTCCACTGCAGGACATAGGCCTCCCTCACATTTGCTTTGGCACATATATATATGTAGGTATATGTTAAAAGATATATAATCAGAGTGTTGGTCAGACAGTCCCGCACTAGATATATTTCCTGGTGACCCCAGCGCACTAGTCTTGGCCGATAAGTCAACCCGTCGAGTTACCGGCAAACTTCACGCCAACTCTGGCAGGTTCACCCCTGAGCTGTACAATGGAGGTCTCTGCTGGCGTCTTCTTAGATATTCTATAACAAGCGAAAATAGCATCAAGTTTTGATTGGAGTTTGAGCTTTGTTTTTAAACCATTGATAGAAGACACAGATAACTCTCTCTCTGAGAGAATACCTGTGCCCTACAGTGGGACGTATTTAGGCTGCTTATGATGAAAGAAATATTAGAAAAAAATAAAACAAATATAATTTTTTTTTTTATTATTATTATTTATTATAAATATTCTTACAGACCTCAAGAATTTGTAAAAACCAAACTAAATTAATAATAAAAAACCGGCCAAGTACGTTCCGGGCAGACTACGTGCAGTGGAGGTTCCATAGAAAGGTGGTTTTTTTTATCTGTTCTTGTAGAACTAATAACTTCATCAGAGTAATATTCAATGGATTTTGTGGGAAGTTTTCCTTTTATATATGTTGGTCCTCTATTACTCATTAACTTATAAAGCCTACAAATTCGCGGATATGGCATGTAATTTTTAACTTGTCTTTCCTGTGGACTAGGCCAACTTAGCTGTCTGGATGGTATAGGTCCTTTGCAAGCCTACTCCATCTATAAAGCCATGTCCCAGGCACTGCAGCGTCCGAGTGGTCCCTTCACCCATCTAGTGTGAGTGAAGGTACCACCGGACGCTGTATAAATCTTCATTACGTAGAAGCAAAGGCCAAAGTTTTTTTTATAAAGTCTACTTAGCCGCAATAGTTTTCCTTTTAAGTACACTGTGTGCTACTGCCAACGATATTAAATAATATCGTTGGCTACTGCCCTGAATTTTTTCACGTTTCTGCAATCAGCTGATTAGCCGGGATGTATTTTAAATTTGCGATTTAAAGCTTAATGTTTCGCAAACGTAACCCTGAATCGAAAAATGGTTTTGAAAAAAAAATGAAAAACTCACAATAGTTGTAAGCGACTAATCTAACAGTACCCCAAAGTATGGCGTATGCGAAAAAAAAAAATAAAAGAAAAATAATTCAGGAGTAGGGGAGGTATGTAAATGTTTTTTTCAAGATTTTACGCTACCGGTTTATCGGCATAATAAATATGTATATCTATGCTAAATTTCAGCTCTCTAGTACCTGTAATCTCTGTGCCAAGCCGCGAACAGACAGACAGGCGGACGGAAATGGCGAAAGTATAAGGGTTCCTTGTTGACTTCGGAACACTAGAGATTTAGTTTCTTCATTGATATCTGAATGAGTTCTAATAACAGTATAGACTCATAAAAACATTTAATGTTTAAGGGGGGCTCCCATACAACAAACGTGATTTTTTTACCGTTTTTTGCTCGATATTAATAATAACGGCAACAGGTACACGCTTGAAATATTCAATTGTTGTGTAGTTAATGGTACGGGACCCTTCGTGCGTGAGTCCAACACGCACTTTGCCGGTTTAAGCAGCCTATATACGTCCCACTGAAGGGCATAGGCCTTCTCTAAAGTAGAAAGGCTTAATCACGGGCTTAATCACCGCGCGTGCCCATCGCGGATTGGTGATTTCAATCGAGCGTTGCGATTAAGCTTAAACACTAGTTTAAGTGCAATAAAAGTATTAATAATAATTTAAAAAACAATACACCAATCAAAGCTCTGGTCCAATAATCGCAACCTTATCCAATAGTCAGTCTAAACTATGCCAAATTTAATAAAAACTTATTTCTGACAAAACAATACTTAACTTGTTTCTCAGCGATTTCAACTGTTGTACAAACTCTGAACAATCGATGATTACAAGGCGCGAGTGACGTGGCGACCCACTCTGCTAAGAATCCCCGAAACCCAAAGCTCACGGCTTCTTTGTGTCAAAATTACAATTCTTAACAAAACCCCGCTAAAGTTACAAAGGCGGGGATCCAAAAACACATTTGTAATTACGCCCGTAGCTCGGCTCTGCTAAATTCGAAAAGGGAATGTCTCAAAGGAACTAAATAGCGCTTACCAGAAGCGTTGCTCCACTTATTTTTATTGATGCACCGACGCAATCAATCAGTTGGCATCAGCGAAATTTCGAGCCTCTTTACAAACTTCTCTGTATTACGTACAGGCAGCGAAATCTGGCCGAAATAATGTACATCACTTGCAGCCCGAAGTAACCCACTTTGCAGTTAGGTTTTTACATGGGAATTATATCAATGTACCTGCATGATTGTATTCTTTTTGTTGCACTAACTCGTGCTGAGGACAATATTAAAAACCTATTTCATCATCATCATCATCATTCAGCCACAAGAGGTCCACTGCTGGACATAGGCCTCCTCCATGGATTTCCAAAAAGACCGGTTGGAAGCGGCCTGCATCCTGTGCCTTCCTGCCACTTGGATGAGGTCATCTGTCCATCTTGTGGCTGGTCTTCCTACGCTGTGCTTGCCGATATGTGGTCTCCATTCGAGAACTTTTTGGCCCCACCGGCCATCAGTTCTGCGTGCTATGTGCCCCGCCCACTGCCACTTCAACTTACTAATCCGCTGGGCTACGTCGACGACTTTCGTTCGTCTACGGATCTCATCATTTCTGATTCGATCTCGTAGAGAAATTCCGAGCATAGCCCTTTCCATAGCTCGTTGCGTGACCTTGAGCCTTCTTATGAGGCCCATAGTGAGAGACCACGTTTCAGTGCCATAAGTCATCACTGGTAACACACACTAGTTGTATAATTTTGTCTCGAGCGATTGAGGTATATTAGATGAAAAGACTTTTCATGTTTCGCGAATGCTGCCCAGCCGAGTTGGATTCGACGATTGACCTCTTTCACGAAGTTGGACCGGCCTAGTTGGACTGTTTGTCCTAAGTAGACGTATTCGTCTACAACTTCGAGAGTCGAGTTTCCCAATGTTATTGGGGTGGGCACAACACAGGCGTTCGACATGACCTTCGTTTTGTCCATACTCATTTTAAGGCACACACTTTGGGAAACTCGACTGAGGTCTTCGAGCATTATGCCGAGATCTTCCATCGTTTCTGCCATGGCTACTATATCGTCGGCAAATCGCAGGTGCGTTATCTACTCGCCATTGATATTGATGCCACGTAGGGACGCGCCCTGATGACAGGGGCCATTCCAGAAGGTTGAAGGCATCTTCCAGTGCGTTCGTGAACAGTTTCGGAGAGATAACGTCTCCCTGTCTCATGCCTCTTCTCAATGGAGTTGCCTCCAAATTCTGCTCCTGTACTCGGACCGACATGGTGGCGTTGTTGTACAAGCACTACAGCACCTCGATATACCGATAGTCAATACGCGTTGCCGGAGAGACTTGAGCACTGCCCATGTCTCGATTGAATCGAAGGCTTTCTCATAGTCGACAAACGCTAAGCAGAATGGCAAATTATACTTCTCAGTTTTCTGTATAATTTGCCGCAGCGTGTGGTACTAAAAATTCCACCCATGCCTCTAAATAGGTTTTTAAAATTGTCTTCAGCACGGGTTAGTGCAACAAAAAAAATATATGTGGGATTCGTTAAGGGATTTAAGAGAAGCTAACATCTTAACAGTTAGCTTCTCTGAAATCCCTTAACGAATCAACAAGTCAACATTGGCAATATTAAGGGTCAGTTTTTGAATGGAGAATTTCGCTAAGTAAATAGTTAACTGTAGTGCTGTCTCTTCGAATTTCTCAGAAAAGAACGTGACAGAACGTTACTTACTTAAGTATTTACTTAGTACAATTCTCAATACAGAAACCGGCCCTAAGTGTGTCACAAAAAATATCTGCAATTTCAAAAATATTGGTAGCCTTCATAAATTTAATACTAGGAACAAACATAAATTTTCATTTCCACGATTTAAACTTGCAAAAGTTAATATATCCTTTATGTGGCACTTTACACGGTTCCACAAAAAAAATCCTCAAGATTAGATTGTTGACCTCGTGGCGCAGCGGTAGTGCATCTGTATACCATGCGAGAGGTTCCGGGTTCGAATCCCGGCTGGGGACAAAAAAAACCCCAGGTCTTGGATGTTTACATGTTTGTGATGTCGTTGTTTCTGGTTCCCACAACACAGGGTATCCTAGTGTGGGGCCAGAAGCAATGTATGTGCATGTATGTAAATGTTTATGTTTATATATTTACCCCCGACGTGGCTTAAAAAATGTGTCAACCATATTCTGTGCAAAAAAGCCTATTTTAACATCATCTTCTTCGTACTTCTGTATACGTCGTCTCTACCGGGTGATGCTCCAACGCAAAGTTACAATAGAAGGAATGAAGTGCTAAAATTAAATTGGAGCAAAATAAATAGTAGTTGCGAGGTCGCCGATTCTAATTACAACGAAGACGGCGACTCGGCGGGGTTTGTCGTCGAGCTACGACTGGCTAGAAGGGGCTTTTAACGGATATAAAGCAAAGGAAGTTAATGTATATATGTTTCGTTGTGACTACTCAGAGGTCAAAATTGTTGACCGGTCTTAACATGTTTTGTATTATATTCTTATTGTTGAACTAATAATTCGTGCTGAGGACAATTTTCTATTGACGACGCGAGTTTTACATGATATTGATGTCATAAAACATACAATGGTGGATGCCAGCTATCTTAACGTTGGTAAAAAGTCGATGTTAAATGCGAAAAAGACAAAATGCGTCAAATTCTCCGTGCCCAATGTTAAAAATTTTGACACGTGTCTAAAAATATCTGGTAATAAATTAGAGCTGGTAGAGTTCGCACTATTTTTTAGGCATAACAATAGACTCAAAACTGCAATGGGGTCCGCATATTGAAAAACTATCGGGTTAGTTGAGTTCAGCTGCATTTGCAGTTAGAAAAATTAGGCAACTTACAGACATATCGACTGCAAGGTTGGTCTATTTTAGTTATTTTCACAGTATCATGTCATAAGGCTGTTATTATGGGGACGGGCAGCAGATAAAGAAACAATATTTATTTTGCAAAAAAGAGCAGTAAGAGCAATTTACAACTTAAGCAGTAGGGAATCGCTAAGGGAGCGTTTCAAAGAAATAGGAATTCTTACACTGGCTTGCCAATATATATTCGATAATAATTATAATGTATGTCCGTAAAAATATAACAATATTCAAATTAAATAGGGACGTCCATAACGTAAACACTAGAAATAGAAATAAGCTTGCTTATTTTAAATTTCGTTAAGCCAAGGTAAATACATCGTTTGTAGGCTATTTCGTTCGGTTTTACAACAGAATTCCAGAACATGTTCCATCCTTGTCTGAAAACAAGTTTAAAACATTCATTAAAAAATCGCTATGTAAAAAAGCCTATTATAGAATAGACGAGTATATGAACGATATAAGCCCTTGGTAGTAAACCAATTCCACTGCGATTCATTGTTATTCAATTATTAATATTATAATTTATTTAGTTTTAAAAAGGTGTACTGACGACGTGATTGCACATTAATAACTATAGCACACATTTTATAGCTGACAAGAACTCATTCTGCAGGTTTGCTAAAGGTCATTCGAATGGTGGCGTGGTGGCCGGGTCACCTATCTCCCTCTTAAATGGTTGAGACTTGTGATGGCTGACCCCTGCGTTATGCTCGTGATTGGGTGCTGTTCGTGTGTCTGGCCGCAGCATTAATGTTTTTCCTACTTTTGTAAGAAGTGTTATTTTGGCTTTTAAAGTTATTGGTGGCTATTACGGAATCATATCATATAGGCTTTGATGTATAAGTTTAAGATGATTTGAGAAAAGATGATCAGAGTGGAGTTTTTTTTTTCCGCTGCCTTTTTCTCCACTATAAATACGGCCCGAAGGCAGCGGCTAACATAGTAACATAGTACATTGACATTCAGCAAACAGAATGTAAATTCTTTACGTTGAAATTAATCATTGATTTCTGATTTTTGATTTCTGATAAAAAGTGTAAAAAACACTTATAAAAGAAACAAAAAAACCGACTGCCGAAAAATCTAAAACAAGGCCTAAAAGTCTATTGATATTTCAACTACTGCAGGAGGAACCAGGAAACCCAAAAGAAATCTACTGAAAGTCTCATGAGGTTAAAATTCAACAGGCTGATCTGGGCCTCTTTCAAGACTGTTAAGCAGATTGTTTTTGGTTTATTTAATGAGTTTTTGTATGAAGCTATCTCGGCAGTTCTCTCAATCGAAAATTTTCGTAGAATTGTGTTATGACTTTTCTTTCTTGTGATTTGTTAATTTGTTGAATAATTGTCGTTCTTGCCTTTAAAAAAAATAACTGAAGTAAAGTACATTTTGATTCCAGAGACGTGTTATTTTTAGTCTTCTTTGTCTTATAGGTTTTCCACCAATACGTGCAGCGATGATTAATGCACCTTAATTTACTAGTAAGACTGCCACCGTGTGGATGCTGCAAAAGGGATATCAACGTTTTATAGAAGACGGTGGAGACACCACCAGATTGCCAGATTTAACGCATACAGTTATGTGCAAATAAAATGTAAGACCGCCAGTTGTATACTATGTAACTCAGATATTTAAGATTTTTCATGTACAATAAAGAGTATTAATCTAATCTAATCTGATCTAATATACATTTGACACAGATATTCACTGAAACGCGGTATCCTTACGTGTGATACATATTATACATCACCTTTATGGACTCAAGTATATTTTTTCAAGTTTTTTTTAACAGGCTACATAAAATTATCTCCCAATTGGCTTAGACATTTGACATGACACTCAGAATTTTCCTGTTCCTTTATTATGCACTTTTATTATGTTTGCTGTGCAATAAAGAGATTTATTATAGGTATTCTCAGTCATAGTTTTTAAATAATCTGTAAATACTCAAAAAAAATAGGGGCATTAAGTAAAATCTTTTCGCTCCTTTCTAACTCTATGGCCCGTACCATCAAGGGTTTCAGACTCATTGAATATGTAAATCGCAGGTAAAATTGAAAATTCCTTCCCCCATCGGCTATTAGAGAGCGAAGAACATTCGAAAAAAAACATTGTAAAATATGCATAGCTTCAAAAATGGCGTTGCTTCCGGGATTTTTCTGTCGTAGCGTTTTTAACGTTTGAGCAGTTCTCATTAGTACAGTGGACAGTAGCTGAACCTTTACATTTACCGTGCCCATTTTCATCATCATCATCATCATCAGCCTTTTGACGCCCACTGCAGGACATAGGCCTCCCTCATGGTTTTCCTGACCATAAAGGGTTTTGCCATAATCGCCACGCTTGGCAGGCGGGTTGGCGTTCGCTGTATGCGGTTGGAATCTCAGGAAGACGCTGCTGTCCGTCTCCTGATAATGAATTTCCTTAGTCGCCTTCTAAATGGAGTGACGCTATTCTTAATCCGGCGCTACACGGAATCAACAACTAAACAACTTTTCATCAACTAAACCCTTATGTACTCCTAGCTACGATACCCTTGTCTTAAGTGACTTCCTAAAGTGGTAACTAATGCGACCAATAATAAAAAATATATAAAAACGGTGACCAACAGACATTTTATGTCAATTGTCAAACTGTCTGACAGAAATAAAAATGAATTTTAATAATATTAATTTAAAAGTGATATTAATGAATAAAGACAACAGCCCACAATTTAGGTAAAACATTAATCGATGTCCGCAAAAAAAATAATAAACGTTTTTGGCAACAATGCTCAATAATAGCAACGAAGAATAACAATAATCTTCATTAACAACGTACAAACATGGAATGATACATTTTTATTAATAGCTGGCTGGCGCAGACGTCTTGTAAAATTTTAAATTCGTGTCTAACGTTTTGTTTAGAATGTTAGTCAATCCCGAGTTAGGCTTGGGAATCGATGAAATAATAACGGTTTTAATAATGAAACGGTGATATTTATAAAAAACAAAATGCCTAAAACGCCGATTAAAAAAGGCCGTGGTGGAGATTTTACAATGAAAACTCGTAACCACAGATTAAATAAACTGCCTCTTAGGAGTGCTTTAGAGGAATCGTGTGTTTATCAATAAGGCCGTCAATATTTACGAATATTTATCATTTATCAGGCTCAGTCTCTACAATTACATAGCAGGTACATAGTCAACCAGTGTATTCATTTTAGCAAATTTTATTTTATGTATAGCCTATTATACATACGTCCCACTGCAGGGAATAGACCTTCTCTCAGAGAGAGTATGGGCTTAATTGCTACGCGTGCCCATCGTGGATTGGCAATTTCAAGTGCTGAGGTAACAAAATATAACTTTAACAAAATATAGCATTTGCAAATACAAAGTTGTAAAAAATGGACCACTCTCAGCATGATGACAAAGCAAGGCTTTGGTGATGGTTTTTAGACCACGAGAGAAAAATATGTAATTTTGCAGAGAAAGTAAGTCTTTTTAAGCCATTTAATTGTGTAATTATTTAGCGTGAAATTGAAAATGCCTACGCCCAATAGTAGGCTCTGTTTGTGGGCTGATTCAATTGTGTAGGTGAATTCTGCCGAATGGGTGCCTTCCCTGATATGTGTTATAAAATTTATAAAAACAATATACCTATTTATTTATTTATTTATTTTTATTTACATAAATATTGTAACATGACAGTAATTAGGTGCACCAAAGCGTTACAATATTTTAACTGAGCACTATCGATTAAAATATTCAATCATAAACTTATAACACGCGGTGTGAGCGCTTTGGAATCGGTGAGCGAGGTCTAATAAATTTTCCCATCACATCACATCATCTCAGGAGATCATTGCAATGTAGGTACAAAAAATATGGCACGCTCGGTCCCCTTCAGCGCGCTTCAGGGGCCTGTTTACTATGACAATTTGTTGTACATTGCCGAGTCAATTAACCCACGGATTAGCAAGTAGGAAGACTGCTATGCATTGTAAATATGAATTTGTAGTACTAGATGTGACTGAAGAAAAGATATGGGATGTGCAAGCGGGTTTTAGAAAGGGAATGGGATGTGTGGACCAAATCTTCTCCTTGAGGCGGATGGTGGAGAAACTTCTGGCCAAAAGTCAGAGGGTTTTCTGTGCGTTCGTCGACTTGGAGAAGGCTTATGATAGAGTGGTGAGGAATGACCTGTGATCGGTACTGTCCGTGTATGGGGTGGATGGATTCATACATGCTCTGCATAATGGGCTGTCTGTGACACCTATTGTAAAAATGTGTTTATTTCAATGACCTTGACCTGTGGGGACACCTATTATTAGGCGCAGTTGCGTCTAAGTGAGACGCAGAAGGCATCAGATGAGGCGAGAGTTTCTGCCAAGCATTGCTTCTTTAGCTTGCCTGCAATCCATGCAGGTTCCGATATTATTATAAAGAAACTTCGTGCATTTACTTAATCATGTTTTCAGTTGGAAGAAGGACAGCGGGCGGATCGGTTCCGGGCCCTCCACTGTGGTCTTTGCCTCCTTGATTAAGTGAGCTCACCCGCGGCGTCGTTGCCCCTTGAGCCACTGTGGCCTTTGATCCATTGCAAAGTAAGATTGTTATTCGTGCCTACCTTCATCAGGGATTCATGACATTCCTGGATGAGTCCTGAGTTGAATCTGCAGCTTTTGAGAGTCAGTAGCACAGCCGCAATGTCAGGCAGTATGCGGATGTTGTAGTTTACTACTCCTCTGCGTATGATTACTTGCGCTGCTTGTATGATCCCTCGGCTTGGAAGACGGTGTTGTGTGCACTTAGTGATGTAGATATTTTGATATTTAGGTCCTCCGGATCCGGTACCTTGTTTTGTTTTGCAGCCATCCGTAAAGAACATGAGGTCTAAGGGGCTGTCGTCTTCTCTGGCTGGCTCGTCGAGCTGTGTTCTTTTCTTTTGTCGAAAATAAACACCTTAGGTATCACATAAACTTTAACGACAGAACAAATTTTCCATTATTATGATAATATGGTTCAGCGAATAAATGACAAATAATGAGGAACGAAATGAGATAAATCTGAAAACCACAAAATATGGTTAAGGTGGGATTTCACTGGTCAGTTTCATTTTATGAAAAATATTTTTGACTGTATTTGTGATTTGCCTACTAAGTTCACGGATACATAATTATAAAGCCACGTTTTTCCGATATTAGTAGGCTCAGACCGAGTGACCAATTTTCGTCATTCAGAAGCAACTCGTTACGTGTAGCTTCTGTGTAACATCAGTTTTAGTAGAAAATATGCCACTCGGATGAAAACGGCCATTTTTTTCACTCTACCGTCTCGTCTTAGCTATTAAGACTCCTCCTGTTCCTCCTCCTGCGTTTCTTAAAGAAAAAATGAAGTGGAAGTGAAATGTAGATGTTTGTGGAATTATTTTATGAAGCTGTGAAAATATTATGAAACGTGTAGTTTCCGTTGTTGTGGCCAAGCTTTTGTTTCTCCTTTCTATTCATATTTTAATTCTTAAACTTCTAACAAAAACATGCTTGATTCCGCTTCTATTATTGATAGCAGTCATTTTCAGCACTTTGACCGACACCGTTAGCAACAAAACGCCGATAAACAGCAGAAAAAATCTGAATTCACTAAAATGTGTGTACACTACCGTCCGAGTAGCCTACAGTTTTTAGTCAATAAGATTAATCACTCGAATGTATCACTGCCTTCTTAGTCTAGCAATTAAGACTGGGGACGCCAAAGTTGTTTTGTGAAAATGGCCTCAGTCTGAAGCCTTGTGTCCACTAGGCAACAATTGACGCGCAATACTGGCCGCTCAATGTATTCGGCAATACTGCTCAACAGCGCGCAAAGTTGCCAGCTGGCGCCCAACATGACGCGCGGCTTGTTGTTTGTGTCCATGCAACATGTAGTTGAGCATCAATTTTCTATAAAATTATAACCATTGCCGCTGAAATCAACACTAGTTCCTCTGGCGATATGTTGTCGACGACTGATCATGCGTAGACAGACAACGTGGCTAAACAAAAGTTTCGCGCTTACTTTCAACATGTTGGGCAACATGTCGCGTGCCAAATGTTGCTTAATGGATACGAGGCTAGCGTGTTTCATGTTTTTAATGTCCTAGTTTAGGACCAGGGCAAGTAGTTGTATTTAAAAAAAAACATAACAGTTTAAACGAAGAAGACTAGTTTAAATTTTCTGTTAGTGGTTATGCTGTAAGTCCAGTGCACTTCAAGTTAATATTCATCCATATCTATTCGCACTCTAACCTATAGTTTAACTTAAATAAATAGAATATTCTTTATTTTATGTACACCAGGAATAACATTTGAGACTTAAATAATACAAAAAACTTTAGCCTTTGCATCTACGTAATGAGATAATTTATACAGCGTCCAGTAGCACCTTCGATCACACTAGATGTGTGAAGGCACCACTCGGACCGTGCAGTGCCTGGGACAATGTTTATTATATGCAGTATTCTTGCTAGGCTTGACAGCTTAGTCGGCCTTACCCACAAAGACAAGTGCGGAGCCAACCAAGGCACGGGTTTCCTCACGATGTTTTCCTTTACCATTAGCGTTTGGTATTGCTACTACAAATTTGCAGATGTACGTAACTTTGAAAATATTGGCTTATTATTATTTTAATAAATTCCTTCCGGACAACCATTACCCAACTTTAACCATGGATCTAATCTAGTTATGGAGCGGTGGGAAAGGATTTTCTCAGAGATTATTCTTTTTTCTAAAGTCAAAATTTTGGTTCACTTTTAATATCAGATTCCAAACAGGAAATATCTTTTTTGTTTTGAAGTAAAGCTCGAGACTTTCGTTTTAATGAGGGATTTTTTTAATGTATTTCGTGGTCGCCGTGTGGCTCCGGCCTAGAATGAGCCACCCCATTACTTCCCGTGGGTGTCGTAAGAGGCGACTAAAAAACGGATACCAGGGAACGGGGGCAGCAGCGTTGACCTGTGATACCAGACCACCAAACACTGTGATCTCCAATCCGCCTGCCAAGTGTAGAGATTACGGCAAAACCTCCCATACAGGGAGAGACCCATGTCCTGCAGTGGACTGCTATGGGTTGATGATGATGATGATTCCGTGGTCGCTGCATAGATGGCGCTGAACTTGGTAAGTTAGTGCAAGGAACGGAACATTATTTTTTTATTATTGCACTTTGATGTAATTTTTGGTTGATAAAACGAAACTTACATGTGTTCATATAATGTCACATCACAAATAAAAATCGTCCCAAATTGATCAATTCACGTTATAACGCGTTACCGCAATAGATATCCATTGACGTCCAATATGTGAGCCGTGAGCGATCTGTAGTGCGTTCCGATTTACCCATAATCGCTCACAGTCGCAAATCGGGATGCACGGCTAGTAACGTAGTCAGTTTAGCGCCATCTACAGAGTTCTTGGGAACTACTTTTTTTTCTTAATAGCCAAAAAGAAAACCTCTCATTTGGGGTTAACATTTACATAATCTAAAACATTTGATCAATTGTCCTGCAAAAATTTACGGAAGTTCCTTTTGGTGTCCCCAGTGCGCAAATTTTATGTCAGATATAAGTACCTAGTGCACAGCCAGCTTTAAACCAATGACGAGTTAAACAAAATTAACCGAAATGAGAAACCCTTTTCCATCCCGTACAAATTAATCCTACCTCAAACATCGCCGCGGTCAAACAATAATTTGTATGAAAATGTGTTTAATGTAAAAATTCGCAAATACTAAAAACACGGCCACTCGTAAAACGAAATCCTTAATTTTGACGATGACCGGAATTAATTTGGCCCTGTTAAGCGCGGCGTCATAGTTGGGTCTAAGTTTTAGGTAAAAGAGTTTTTAGGGGATGACAATATTTTATAGGTACTTAATTATAAGCGATCAAAACAGTCCGAGTATAAAATACCTATTGCAGTCGAGTCCACAGAACACAGACCTGTGAAAACCACTAAATAGGTATGAGAAATTAATTTTTGTGTTGAATAAAAATTAATTATTACCATACCCATTTAGTGGTGTTAACAGTCAATATAACCCGAGATTTCGGGACATATGGTATTACTAAGTATCCCGGCGAATTTCATACCGCCACAGAATCCGTTTATACGATTCTTGCACAATGCCATCTACTTTTAAAACACAATGTTCGCTCGCACAACGCCATATATTTTAAACTTATAATAAATATTATCCAGCAGGAACGCTTTACCGGGATATCAAGTATGCTAAGTCTTAATTCAGGTCTTTGTCTACAGATAGCTATACGCCAAGTTTCATGTAAATCCGTTCAGCCATTATTGCGTGATTGAGTAACAAACATTCAAACATCTAAACCTCCAAAACCTCCAAACATCCAAACATCTTCACAAACTTTCACATTTATAATATTATATACAGGATGCAGTACAGGCTGCTTAAGCGTTTTATATTAAGCAGTTTATAAAACCATCCTATGCTTCAGATGTAGAAAATACTATGGATACTCTTAGTTGTGTAGATTGTGTAAGTTTATGTAGAAAGACTGTTACCAAGAGCTTGCCGATAAACTGCATTAGCAGTTTGGCAAGCTAATGGAATTGCGGTTTTTCATATTTTATAGAGAATAAATATAAATAAATATATAAGGCTAACCCTAACAGACGTTGTCCTGTCCTATAAACACCGATAAAGTAAAGCCCTTTTAGTTTCACCGAAATTTTGACAATTTTCCGGGTAACTTCTCTTTCTTTTTCCTTAAAAACTTTATCGTACTATTACAAATACAAAAGGTGCAGCCGTTCTCAAGATCGTTCTCAACGAACAGTATTTAATTTTAGAAATAAGTGGTTGATATTCTTGCAATACACACCATGTTTGTAGAATACGTTAGTTGACTAATATATTTTTTTATAACAAGTTTATTTCCTGTATTCACAAATAAAAAAAAAATAACCGAGTGGATGTGGATGGATAAGCTGCTTGTCAAATGAATAAATAAAATCTCGATATCGCTCCCGTTTATGCCTTGCGCCAGGCGCCACCACTGTCATGTTTGCATTTTTATGGCGGAAGCGGGTCGTGGCAAACCGAAAGTCGTCAAGTGAAATAATTATTGCGACCACAAAAGCAATTTGTGACCCGTGACGGGGTTGTTTTAGAGATGCGAGAGGATTTCTCTAAAATAGGGGAGATTTTTAGAGAAACATTTTCAAAGGACGTGCTGTAGGTGGCTTATATAACATTGTAAACTTATTATTTTGCCACTTCAGTAAAATATCTCGTCTAAAATATCACACAAATACTAATTTTTTTAAGATTACAAAAAAGTTGCTTGCTTTTGAGCAATGAGCAAATATGGTCTGCGGCCATTACCGACATTTTTAGCTCTGTGTATAGCTAAAAATAATACAGTCTCTTTTGTATAACAACATAAACATACATACATGTAAACATGCATAACACATTGCATCCACTGAGAGCCACCGTACAATAATGTACAAATGCCCTCAGTCTGGGTGTATTTCTATTTTCGTGATGTCCTTGTCCGGTTACTAAAGCACAGGGTAGTTTTGGAAGTTTTGGACCAGGACAAGTGACTGATTCAGATTCAGATTCAGATTTCTTTATTGCAATAATCATGTGTCATTACAGTTCTTATATGTAATTCAAGAGGTACATGACACCCTGTAAGGGCACTACAATATGTGTTGTGTGGAAGTCAGTAATTTATTTAAACTTACGCTTGCATCCCTGAGGGGTAGACAGAGACGGTTTGCCACTTGCCAACGTCTCTGTTTACCCCTGATCCTGACAAGATAGAATAGATAGAGAAATAGAATATTCTTTATGGCATGTACACCAGAAATTACATTTCATACTTAACAATAATTCAGTATAGTGCAACTGGCGGCCTTATTACAAACATTAATTTCTTCCAGACAACCAGACAAGCCTCTTTCGTTTATACATAACATACATAACATTCATACTGTAATAACAAAATAGTAAAAATAGGCGAAATGTGGTTTCCTCACGATGTTTACCCTCAGTGAGCGAGTGGTATTGCTACAACAAGTTCACAAATGTAAGTAACTTAGAAGACAAAATTATTAAGATTCGAACCCACGACCTGTTTGTGAGGTTATTAAAATTAAAAATAATATTATTCTAAGTAGCATATTAACGTTACAAGTTAAACAAGGAGTCCATGGTTAGCAGTCACCACTGCTCTGCCGGTCCTATCTTCCTTTTGCTAAATGAAATAGACCTTTGGCACTGGTCACTTCAGTGCGATCTCGAAAGAAAAGACTTAATCCTTCTGCCAACGCGCTTTTTCCCTCAAGATATCTTAGTCTAAACACTCTTTCAAGTATTTTTTTATTTTGTAATCTACTCCTAAAGTCTAATTAAACTTGCTTCGAAAACACAACCTATTTCACTATCTCAAACATAAAATAAAATCACCCTTAACATAGATTTAATTATTGTTATAAGATACGTTATCTTCCATCTATTAAAAAGTCAATCTTGATTAAATACACACATAAACTCACGCCTGGATCCCAGAGGGGTAGACAAAGACCAGGGACTGCCACTTGCCATGATCCTGACAGATTATTTTCGCTTCCTTGATATTCATTAGTCGTTGCATGCACGCACGCCGGTTTCGGGTACTTTTTATCTTGCTCTTTGCTAATAAATACCCTATTTGGTCGAAGTCTATCTGTTTCGTACTGTAATACGAGTTTTAAATTCTATTTTGATTTTATTTTCTTACACGCGACACATCTTGGAATGATTCGCGTATTTTAGACGATACGGTTTATTCAGCCTGGTAGCGATCCATGATCTAAACTTAATACTCGCTCTGGAGCCTTCCACGCTCCTATTGGTGACGTTTTACTTTGGTGAAAATTCAAACGTGAGAGGTGTTGCGCTCTGTGTGTTTTTTCGTCGTTTATACCAACGAGTTTCATTTCGCCCTATGAACGTTGAAGTATAATTTGTGGTGCCTGGAAAACGCCTTAAATCGCCTTACAAGGACTGACGCAGAGTAGCGACCCCAGGCGCGCTAAACTTAAGGTGTGGGGACCGGTGAGCTGCCAGGCCTATACAAATTCATCATTCCTATACAGGGACATCGCTTACCGGCCCTTCCACCCACATTCGCTCGATACAATGAACAGGCAAATTATGTGACTTCAGGCAAGACAAAATTAAATATGACCTTAAGTTTTCTGCATCATGCATAATTAAATTGAAATCCGTCGAGAAACTATTTTTTCTCGGAATAGTTAAAATAGAAACATTTGCTAGTTCAAAAAACATATAGCCCCATTAAAACTTATTTCATTTGCCGGCCGAGTGAAATTAATAACCAATGACGTATCTTTTGGATTTTAATTAAATCATCGAACCACGGTACGTTTATTCTAAGCAGATTTAGTTTGCGAATCCAATTTTAGGATCCGCGCGTTAAAAGTGAAAAGGGTCCACTCAATTTCCGTCCGCGTTTGAAGTGGTCTGAATGGACATCTTCGTCCCTATCCCACAAAGGATTGTCTCAGCAGCCGGAAAGAGACAGCGAACAGCTTTTAGTTACAGACGGAGCCATCAAAAGGGTTTCTGAAATAGGCATTTACCTGGCTCTAATAACTTGTAAACAAAATTAACACCTCTGATGGGCTATCCAGATAGGTTCAGCTCGTTTTGAAATCTTCAGGCACTAAAATGCTTCAGAATGTTGGTAATGACAATAATCTTTTTTTTTATTTATTTAAGTTAACATAATGTAGGTACAGGTTAAGTGAATTCGGACCTCCTGAAACCTTAACTGGTTTGTCTCGAGGTCGGTAATACGCGTATCTTTCTCATCATCAACCCATTATGTCCCCACCGAGGGACACGGGTCTCTTCCCTGAGAAAGGTATAGGCCATACTCCACCACGGGGGCCAAGTCCGGATTGGTGGAGGCTTGTAGACTAGTGGCTCGTCTACTGTCAGAAGTTTTCAAGCCGCCCTAAGGCCTCTGACTTGGCTTAACGACTGCCATCTATCGACGGCAGCCGGCACCAACAGATTAACGTGCCTTGCGAAGCACGGAACCGCTCGGAAAAATGCCACTAGCGTTAGGCATAGACCCATCCATGCACTGAACGCGCCCTGTGTTGCTTAACCTTCGTGATCGTTTAAGATCAGGCAGCCGGGGCTATGAGCGATTCTTCGAGGCACCCTTTACACAATAATAATAATAACTACCATACAATACAATCACTTGACCTGGTCCCAAACTAGGATAACCTGTGCTATAAGGGTAACCAGGCAAGGATGTCCCACTGCATGACACAGACCCTCTCTTTTAGAGAGAGAGTATGGGCTCAATAGCTCACTGAATTAGCATACTGAAGTGGCAGTGGGCCAGCTATATCATCCGAAGAACCGATAACCGATGAGGTAGACGAGTTCTTGAGTGGAGGTAAACGTAGTGTAGGACGTACTCAGACTCGGTGGAGCGATGATCTTCGCAGGGCGGCTGGCAAGAGCTGGAGGAGAGTAGAAGAAGACCGTGCTCAGTGGCGTGCTATAGGAGAGGCCTATGTCCAGCAATGGACAAGCGTAGGTCGATGATGATGATGATGATGATGGGCTCAATCATGTTACATCTATATACAGTAACAACCGTAAAATTGGAGCTAGACTTTATTAGCACAAATCCATATGCCTGCGGAACCAATTCATAAATTAATCTCAATAATGATGCTCGCAATTTTTAGAACCTAGAGCCTTGGACCAAGGACCTGGGATCTATAATATGATGAAATAATAATTATGTTTGATCCATAAGGCTTTGGTGGTAGAAATAGAGCCAAAAAGCTGCTGCAAGAATTAGTTTTCTTCTTTGCGCTAGTTGAGCTTCAAACTCAGGCTAGTGACAAACTGCATACATTTACAAGTGTAAAATTGGAGCTAGACTCTAACTAAAGCATAAATATGACAGTGGGACCAATTCGGGTGCCTACTCGACTCGAGACGACGGCGAGAGCGGCCGCGGACCAGCTTAATAGCCAGTAAACATGTCGCACTCACCGACCGTTGCTGGTTTATAGCTTAAGGCGGGGGTACCGATGAGCAAAATGATACGCACGACTAGTATCAGTTTCAAGATCTCTCGCCATCAAACGTAACGCCATCACCTGTAATCCTAATGTTATCACCTGTATCGTTATAAAAAAAAAATCTTGCTTCGATTTGGTTAAAATGAGGAAAAGACATGAATAGAAAATAATAAGAATAACTTCCACACAACACAATCACCTGTCCTAGTCCTAAACTAGGATATCCTGTTTTATAGAAACTAGGCGAGGACATCACAGACATGGAAATACACCAAACCCGAGGCCATTTGTACAAATAGTAACATTTTGGATATTCCATGTCTATGTAATTAATATTTCAACACCCAAGGGAATCAAAATTTATAGGGTACTTTCCGTTGACCTAGAAATATCAAATTTGGCGGGTAATATCGTCTTATACTTATACTCCATTTCCTTCCGTGGATGTCGTCGAAGGCGACTAAGGAGAAACATTACCAGGAGACGGGCAGCAGCGTCTTCCTGAGATTCCAACCGCATACTGCGATCGCCAACCCGCCTGGCAAGCGTGGCGATTATGGCAAAACCCTTCATAGTTAGGAAAACCATGATGGAGGCCTATGCCCAGCAGTGGGCGTCAAATGGCTGATGATGATGATACTTATACAAGTACAGAAAAAATCTGAAAACTAAACATTTGTAATTAAATTATTTAAAAAATTGTCTTCGAAGTTCGAGAAAAACTCGGAAAAAAAATGCAAGACTCGATTCCTGAACTATTTATAATATTTAAGTAACTGTTAATTTGTACGGAACCCTCAGTGGGCGTGTTCGACTCGTACTTGTCAGGTTTTTTATACTTTTGTGAGTAATAAAATCAAGGGGCTACCGGGTGCTGCCTAGCACCACAAATGAAAAAAAAAATCTTCTTTTGTGATAGTTTTTTGCAAAATGTAAACTTCATGAATCTTAACAATGGTGATAGCTACTTTAAGAACCCACAGCGTAGAGCCAAGCCCTTAGGGCCTGTGATCTTAAAGCGTGGTGACGTCAACTATTGCGTTTTTTTTGAACCAGTAAAGCCATCTATCGGCAACCGCGTAAATTATAATTTTTGACCATATTTTCTCGCAGTTCCCATCTCCCATCCCTTTCCTTCGTGCACATTTTATTATAGCCACGAGCAAGAGGCAAGAAAGCCGAACAGAGTGTCACCTTCTCACTCGCGCACACGAACGACGGCGGAGTAAATCAAAGCCGTCGAATTTTCTAGTTTCTTTTTTTTGCTTCTCTCGCCGCACCGCTGCTGGACGCACGTCCTTGCATTTTTTTTCCTGCTAATTTCTGGTGGCGACATCAAGCTACATATATCGCGTGTGACCTTCAAAGAGACTGATGCAGGGGGCCCCCTTGTGATCAAGTACACCAACTGGACCGCTAAACCGCAGGACCTTCGCTGCCCACTTCAGGCTATCGCCGCTGAGAACTTGAGGTATGTGCACGAGTCCTTCACCTTCCCTTCTGCTCCGGTTTCTTTGCGAGACACATAAACAAAAATTTAATAAAACCGCATACAGTCCACTAATATAATTTCAAGGATCGTAGCTTGGCGCCACCAAAGCGTTTGTGACAAAATGCGGTATTTAGCAGAAATCGATTAAATTCCTCGGCTATTGACGCTGATGTAATTTTGTATCTAATTTCTGTTAACGTCATTTCCGTGCACAATAAAGACTATTCTACCTATCTATCTAGGTTCTAGGCTGTAGGTTCTAAAACACCAGTTACAGTTATTGACATGTATGACGTTCACTTTTTGCAAAAACCTTTTATGAAAGAGGACATGATTGTTCCCACTGGTAGCGCTAGTTAGCACAGAATAGCTCGTTAATATGCCTTTTCATAAAAATATGTAAAGTGCTTTTATCTACACTCATATCATAATCTTCAAATTAAGAATTCAAAGGTAAACACATATTGACAGGCTTTAAACAATACATAACTTTAAAGAAAATAAAAAAAAAGTGTAATATAAAGTTACATTAAAGGTCAGATTTTTCACTTTATGTTACAGTTTTTTTTTTTCAAGTGTTGCTGTGATCACGGAACAAAACTTAAGTTTTTTTTTAATGTCAAAAGTTGACTCTATAAAAAACCTAATTTCATTTTCGTGGTACCAAAAGTGCAACTAAAAATACCTAAAATTGCGCGCGCAAAACTGAGTGCAGACAATTGAATGTCAAGATACTTTTGTCGAAATTGCGCCATTTTGTTTCAAAAATTTCATTATGAGTGTAGATAAAGTAGTGTATGAGACTGCACATAACTTGGTATTAAAACACTCGCCAATGCTATTAAAAAACTCGCCAAGGCTCGTTTTTTAAAATCTCGCTCGTGTTTTAATAACCCTCATTATGTGACAGTCACATAAACTACTATTTTAGTAAAGTTCTGCCTTTTTTGCCAAGATAGGTTTATTTCTACATAGTGTACCTACTATTCCCCTTAACAATCTGGAAAAGGTTCAGAACGAATACTTTGGCAGATAGTTCCCGAAAGATGTCGCTGGTGCGTCGGACGGAATATTATCGCGTCGTTATAAAATTGCATTCTGAAAACTTTAATATCAATTCATGATCTGCAGCGCAGTTCCGAAATTTACGATCGAAGTTTTCGTGGGGAATTGTTTTCCTCGCCTAGTCTTGTTTTAAAGGCTTTGGCAGGTATCTCCGTGGAGTAAAAATATCAGGATTTTTCTGCTTATAAATGGACAGTACAGTCGACTACATCTGTGCCATCATGCATCGAAAGGCGTGGTTCTCAGCGCCTAGAGTAGAATGATATTAGCAAGATAATACTAAGCAATAGCATTACAATGTAATTCTATTGGTATAACAAGCGCAAATTAAATAGGCATTTCTCGCGAAGATGTTCGAATCGCGCGAAGCGCCGAGTTAAGTAACACGTGTCATATCACGAGTTATGACATAACCCATGCAGAAGCAACTGTTACTATACTAATGTCACTCTATTGAACAATGAACGCATTTAAGAGACTCCGTTCCCAGCTCTTTGGTCCGACGATCTGAAGCAGGTGGCAGATGGATGAAATGGCGGGTCCGCGGGAGGCTGTTAGACGTAGAGGCTACATGAACTGTTCGCGAATTTTTTTAACAAAATTTCTCAACTCAAAGCAAAACTCTCAACTCAATAAAATTTTATTTTTATTTCATGTCCATTTCGTACTTAAAACGGCATTTTTATTATTAATTACATAACCGCGGCTTTCAGGCCACCCAGAGTTCAGCGTGTATATTTTTTAAATAGATAACCTGAACACGAAATATTGTAATTTCACTTTCTCGGTTGAGTAGTCAGATAAGTAGAGTTTGCCACTTGCCACAAAAATTGGTTTTTTTTTTTTTTTTTTTTCTCTATTTTGTTTTCCATCTGCAAGCAGCTCTTATAGCCTTTATCAGATTTTCTGTCTTCGTGGCGTGTGGAGGCCCCATCCATTGATGCGGCCTCGTTCAAGGCTTTCGTTCGATAGATGTGTGAGCATCAGCGTGTTGGGTCGCTTCAACCGCACCTCCTCTTCCTTTGTGTTGAGCAGGTCTTGTGCTAGTGGATTCGAGTGCTGTTGGAGGCGTTGCTTGTAGTGTCTCAGCCTGTTCTCAATCTCCTGCTTAGCGGTAGGCATCTCTAGGTACTCGTGAATTTCGGTGTTTCTCGTAAACCAGGGTGCGGCGGCAATGTTGCGGAGTACCCTGCTGGCAGAACCCCAGAGTTCAATGGCATACAGCCAGATAGGCTTGAGAATAGTCTTGTATATGAGCAATTTGTTCTCGAGGGAGAGTTTTGATGGTCCACTGAGAAGCCAATGGAGGTCCCTGTATCTCAATGTGAGTTCTTCCTTTTTTGCCAGGATGTGCGTCTTCCAGTAAAGACCTCTGTCGAGATGGCACCAGCAGTCAGTTGAGTAGTCAGATAAGTAGAGTTTGCAACTTGCCACAAAAAATTGTTGCATCAATATTCATTAATCGCTACATGCATGCACGACGGTTACGGGTACATTTTTTCTCACCAACCCTAAACACCACACTTCTCACATAGCTCATAATACCTTACCATTCGTCAATTCGACAACCATTTTTTGAAGCGTTAAGTTTTAAATAAAACCTTTTTGTTTTCGGCACTTTTATTGCACTGATCTTTCAGGCATAGTTTTTAATAAAATTATGTGTTGTTATTTATCACGTTTTATTTATTTTTCTTTCTGTTTAAAATTCTTATAAATTTTTTAAATAAAAAAAAATTTAACAAAAGTAGTTGCTCATTTTAAGGGAAAACTTAATCTGTAGATATTAGAGAGAAAAAATAAACTTTTTTACGCCCACTCCGTACAAAAATAAATTTTATGTTCACCATAAATTGCATTATTATACATACCTATTTTTGTAAAATTTCGAAATAAAATAGTACTTGGCTGCCGGATTTCATTGCCTCCCGCTAAGCCGTGACGAACACCTAGTTGACCACGACGCCACGACACCACGGTTATGCACACACGCACCAAAAAGATACAACAATTTTTCTGTCGCGTATTCGTTAGGTGTCTAGGGTTAAGTATTAGCAGTGTTATTTATATAACATTCAACAACAACAAAATCGTTAATATTTTTTAAGGTAAGTAGTAAGTCTTTAAGTCATCGAATAAGCTTCGTTGTCTAGTGTAAGCTCAACTTTTATAAAGCATACAATCAAATACTAAACACACCAAGTAATACATTGGACCATTAACCCTAGGCTTGAATAAATACAACCGAATCGCAGCACGCAAATATGCCCTGAGATATTATTTTGCCAATCTCAATGCCCCGTCCCCGTAGTTATAACGAAAACAAATAATATTTGTCTAGATTCCTCCGTATGGATAGCAAACAATCTCGTTATTAGGCGGGCAACCCATTTAGCGAAAAAATATGACTGAACAGGTACTACTGTCATGATTTTGAACAATTTAAATGAAAACAGAGTTACATTTGACAATTCTGGTATTGCTTTGCATTAATATTGTTTCCCAATTGCTTTATTGGTCAACATTCAATGTCACGATATTAAAAGTATTCAATAAAATAGTGTCATGATACTTTTAAAATCGGAAGTGTTGTTGTTATTATTCAAAAGAAACTGGCCGTTAGGTTGGCATCACTGCGACAAAGTATGGTGGGGTACTCTATGGGTGGGGCGCATCGATTAGTTCGGAGGGTCGGAACCGCGAGCTGGATGAATTGTACTGTATTCTTGGTGAAAGAAACATAATTATCTTCACACTACTAATAACATACATACATAAACTCACATCTGTAGGCAAGGGTAGGCAGAGACCAAGGTTTTCCACTTGCCACAATACTGACAAACGACTTTTGCTTCAATACAATTCATATGCACGGTTTCGGGTACTTATTACCTTTACATTTGCTAATACATCCCTATTTGGTTAACATAATATACCTGGGACGTCTCTTGGCGCCGCTTTCACCCACATTCGATCGATAATTATATTTCTTTCGTTAATGTTTCTCACTTTATCATTTTCATACTCGTACGTCTAAACAAATGAAACATTCCTTTCTTAACTCTAATCACTACTCTGAGTCCAAAATATTCTCTGATCCAGCTATAACGAATCATGTCATTCAAATTTAGGCCACACTTTCCAAGGACCTCATTTCTACTGCATTTATCCTTTTTTTCTTCTTCTGCGATACCCAAGTCTTCCTACCGCATATAAGTGTTGGCGCCATCACTGCAATATGGATAACCAATCTATCTCTTTTGGATATAACATTACGGCTACTGCTAAGAGAGTGCAAGACAATTCGGTATTTGACACGATCAACAATAAACTATTTCATATGCTTGATTAAAACAAAAATTACAAAATATCTCCGAATATATATCTCTTTTAGTCAATTACTAGTTATTACAATTTTTAAATAGGTTAAACATAAAAAGAGTGCTCTGAAATGTGACGTCATAAGCCAGTATTTTTATACAAAATTTCGTTTTAAAAGTAACTCGTTTGATATTTTGTCAAATACCCAATTTCCCGCTTTTTCTGTTCTTTTTATATCAGCTCCACACTTTCCATATCTTAAAATTTTTTCATCTCTGATCGTTTTCTCGCACTTTTCATATTTTTTCTCGCTGACCATTACTGTCTTCTAATAACAAAATCGGACGTAAATCTTTGGTACCCTTGTCCCCAAAACTGTCGAACACTTCTTATGTAGCGGATTAAATTTCTCTGTGAAATCAACCGCCGGTTTCTCGTACACTAACAAGCTGTTAATCAGTGTCAGTGGTTTCTTGTATGCATTTTGTTCAATTGTTAGCTCTTATCAGTAGATTTAGATTCAGTGTACGAGAAACTGGGGGTAAGAAGATAGCAAATTAAGAAGATACTTCGTATCATGAGCAAAGATTTTCCAACCATGACATACATTTTGATTTAAGGCCGCAATTAAATACTTACACAATTTTAAGGGTCAGTTAACTTATTGATGATGATGATTATGATTTGGCTGATGATGATGAATTTATTTAAGTACCTTAATACAAATACGAGCGGTGGTAGCGGAGCGGCAGAAGGCCGGCTTCTCATTCGGGAGGACGTGGGTTCGAATCCCGGCATGTACCATTGACATCGGAAGCGAGAGATCCAGGTTCGCTTCCCAGTGTGGGCATATTATACCTATGACTTTGTTTATTTTCCGAACATCTGTGAAGTTATAGTTGCAATACCACTCGCTAACTGTGAAGGAAAGTATCGTGATGAAACCTGAGAGTCTAAGGTGTTCGTATAACTCAGCGCTTGAAATTGCCAATCCGCGGTGGGCACGCATGGTAATTAAGCTCTCTCTCTCTCTCTCGTCCTCTCTGCAGTAGGACTTACATGAAGCTAGTGTCAGTAATAGGCATTGTCCTAAAAAAAATTAAGTTCTGTATTTTTTTTTTCCAGAAAATGGGTAATTCTGAACGCCTTAGTTAGTAGTTATGTATAGTATTCAAGTATGATATATGTAAGTTTATTATTATTATTACATATATGTATGTGTATTAATATTCGTATTTGCACCGACTACCCGTGCCGCCAATCATTGCTGTTTCTGTAACATTTTTTCCGGTATACAATAAAGAATATTCTTATCTTATCTTTTATATCTGACAGTGTCAAACGAATACCTTAGTATGATTCTGCTTACTTTTCTTTTCACTTTACGTAGCCTCTATGTTTGATGTCCCACTGCTGGGCAAAGGCCAGGCCAATTCAGGCCAGAGTTTTCGGTCCTGGGCCACCTCAGACCACTCGGGCAGATGTTGGTCGAGATCGTCTCTCCGCCGTCTTTTGGGCCGGCCTCGACTACGATGTCCATTCTCGTGGCAGCCACTCGGTGGCGAGTCTCGCCCACCTATCCGAGTGCATCCGGCTGACATGACCGGCTTACTAACCAATTTTTATTAATTTTTGAGAAACAAATTTCCAACAATAAGTAACTTTCAAAAACGCTTTTTTATGTATAACATAATTTTTAGGGTTCCGTACCCAAAGGGTAACTGATCCTACTACAAAGACTCCGCTTTTCGTCCGTCCGTCCGTCTGTTACCAGGCTGTATCTCAAGAATCGTGATAGTCAAGACAGTCGAAATTTTCATGGATGATGTTTTTCTATTGCCGCTATAGTAAAAAATACTAAAATTAGAATAAAATTAATATTTAAGGGGGGCTCCCATACAACAAATTTTATTTTTTTGCTGTTTTTTGCTCGATATTCGTAACGGCAACAGGTTGACGCTTGAAATATTCCAATATTGTGTAGATAATGGTACGGAACCCTTCGTGCGCGAGTCCGACTCGCACTTGTCGGTTGCAGTAATAAAATTATATATACAATTGGGGGGCCAAATTGGAATGTTTCTGCGTAACACGGTTCAATTTTCTTACGTATGTCCTCTCGGTGTGTTGTGATCCTTACGCATACAGAGAAAAAACATGCCCGCATAAAGGATTTCTTCGAAGCCCAGTTTTGTTTTATTAGTAATATTTTAAGGCTCCTTATGATAATAAAAACATCGCCGTGATAATATTTCTACGTAATCGCTGTGTCTTTACTGAAACGAACATAATCTCGTGCCGTGCAGTTACAGTCGGCGGCAGATCAAACTTTACATTTCGGTTGCGAAATACCTTGTCGGTCAATTTAGTAGAGTTACGCCTGGTAAGGTTAATATGCTGCCAACTGTATGAAAAAAGGTTGTCGAATTTATGTTGAAACTTGATGTTGCCAGCGACTTTGTTTGTATGGATTTTTCTGACTGCCTCGTAGGTCTAGCGGTATCACGTCTGATTACCATGACGGAGGTCATGGGTTCGAGTCCCACGGGGGTCACCGTACATTTGTATGCGTGGCCTCAGTCTGGGTGTATTTTTATATTTGTGATGTCCTTGCCTTATTCTAGTTTGGGGCCAGAACAAGTGATTGTGTTGTGTGGAAGTTATGTATTATTTACTTATTTTTATGTGTTTCCCGGGAAAAATAAGCCTGTGCGCTATTTCTGACTGTAATCTATTTCTGTGCCAAATTTCATCGAGATCGTTTTAGCCGTTCGTGGTTGATTACCAAACATAAAACCATTCAACCTTTCAAATTTATAATATTGCTTTTAATGCACGAGCATCGTAGGTTCGATTCTCGGAATCTACTAATGTGTTTGTTTTGTAGGTTACGTACGTCTATGAAATTGTAGAGTAATACCATCGTTAACCATAAGGAAAAAATCGTGAGGAAACCCAAGAATCGGAGGTGTTCATATACCTCAGCGCTTAGAATTGCTAATTTGCTTTGAACATGCATGGTGTTTATGGTTAAGCCGATAAAGTCAAAGTCAAAGTCAAAAATTTTTATTCACTATAAAATTAATAGATTATGCGGAGAAGAAGCTAACAAAGAAACTCCACATATATTCTTTTCAAAACAGGTTTGCTTAATTAACATAATTTTCAACTTAAACTTACACTACACTAAATACTCTTCGTTAGTTTTAATTTTATGTACTTTAGTGGGTTTTCTGCTTTGTAGTAGCGTTTATTGATCTATTATGCATATAAAAAACTCATGCCTGTATCCCAGAGGGGTAAGCAGAGACGAGGGACCGCCACTTGCCACGATCCTGACAGATCACTTTCACTTCCTCAACATTCATTAGTCGTTGCATGCCCGCACGCCGGTAATACAAACGTAATTAATGTAGACAACGTAATTATATAAACGTTGCTAAATATCAAATAAATATCAGCGCCCAAGGCGGACACACTTCGATCGGACGGACCGCTTTTCAACTGCATTCCGACTGCAAGGTGGCAGTTCAGACGCAGTTGGCACGACTGCAATGCAATTCGTTATTGGAACTGCACGCCCACTGCACACCGACTGCAATCGGTCTGCTCGATTGGTTGGCAGTTTAATTGCAGTCATGCCAACTGCATTCAAACTGCAACCGTGCAGTTGGAAAGCAGTTGAAATGCAGCCCGTCTGTTTAGAGCCATCACCAACTGGCGTGTGATGATGATAGCCATCTTTAGAACGTACAGCCCAGAACCTGTGGTCAATAGGTTGACAGAAAAACCTTTACATGCATACTCTATTCAGCTACGCTACGAGTGACTATGCAACAAAAATAGACAGATAGAGAACACTTTATTGTACACAAAAATGTAAATTACACAGACATTTCTTTTCCTAAGAGTACAGGAAAAGGTTGACCTACTGTCGACTGTACCATCTCTACTAATCTAACTACAAGGCTAAACACGACAATCTCATGTGTAAATAACTGTGTCCCTGCACCGGACTCAAAATTCTAAAGACTTTCTAGAGCACTCGCCCTCTCGCTATTTTGTACAACTATCTTGATCTCCAGCCATGCGTGCGGTCGCAGGTGTTGAGACTAACGGCCCAGGGGATTGCCGCTCTGTAAAAGCCCTGCCGGTGAAGATGTTGTCTATTTTATTTTATGTCACCTCGATAAATAAATGTATAATCAGCTTTAGTGTCTATTTGCTTGTGGATTTGAAATATGTAGGTGAAAGCCTAGTTTTGTAAAGTCTACCTTAGGCTTTGGATTTTGTTAAATAGTCTTTATTTATATTGTTTTTGTTGCACTAACCCGTACTGAGGACAATTTCAAAAACCTATTTTGAGGCTAAAAATACCACCCATGCCGGAACTTGAACCCGCGACCTCTTGCTAACTGTGCCAGCTCTCTCCCAACTGAGCTAATGGGTAAGTGCATGCATTAGTGACATTTCGAGCTTCTTTACAAACTTCTCTGTGTTACGTACTGGTAGCGACATCTGGCCGAAGCAATTTACATCACTGGCAGCCCCGAGTAACCCACTTTGTAGTTAGGCTTTTACATGGGAATGATATCGCTGTACTTATACATTATTATATTGTTGTTGGCATGGGTGGAATTTTCAGCCCATAAATAGGAGAAATAAAAGACTGGGTGCTTACTGTCGATTTTTCTAAGGTCGATAATTTACTCTAAGAGTTTTCGTCATCGTTTACTGAATTGAGAAATCCACTGAGTAATTGTCAAAGTATCAGTGTGCGTCTCTTCAGATTTCTCAAAATAGAACAAGACAGAATGATACTTATCTAAGTATTTCCTTACAGAAATTCTTATTTTAGTTTACCTAACTCAGTTTCCGATTTAAGAATTTGTGGAAAATCTCCATATTACACCTGTTCGTTAAGAAACCTACGGAAAAAACCGACCAAGTGCGTGTCTGGCTACGCGCAGTGTAGGTATGGTTCTATAGAAGGAGGAAGTTATTACCTGCTCAAAAGAGCCAGCAACTTCACCAAAGTAACCTTCAATAGAATTTGTTTCAAATTTCCTTTTATAACTTGGTCACCCATTACTCGTTAATTTGTAACGTCTACTTAGTCGTGATGGTTTTTTTTTTAAGTTTATTATATGAGCTACTGCCCTAAAATTTGTCACTGATCTACAATCAACCGTTTAGCCAGGAAAGGGGGTGGTGTCCTACTCCAACGAAAATTTACGCTTAAGGCGTAATATTCCGCAATTGGATCCCTAAATCGAAAAATGGTTTTCCTACACTCACATTTTTTTTAAACTATCTATTCAACGATAACCCACACTGCAGGCAAGAAAAAATAATGCAACCCTAATTTAGTTGTAGGAGAGGTACCCTAACATTATATTTTTTAAATATTTTATCCTACCGTTTTGTCACCGTGGTTAACATGTATATCTAGGCCAAATTTCAACTTTCTAGTACTTCTCGTCTCTGTACTAAGCCGCGGACAGACAGACAGACAGATAGACAGACATAAAGACAGAGAGACAGACGGACGGAGACGGCGAAACTATAAGGCTTCCCCGTTGACTGCGGAACCTTAAAAACAATTCCAAAGTTTTTATTTGTGATATTATTAAATCAGAAACTGGGCGTAAGGTGTGAGTAATAAGGCATACTTCATGCCGCAGCACTTAATCCGCCCTAGTTTGCAGTGGACACTTATTGTGGTTAGTCTCATACTGTCTCTCTAAGAATATGTCTGTATCCTAAAATGGAATACATAGGGTTAAAAAAAATTCCATGTACATCCGACAATGGAGAGTTTTTAATCCTCAATACGAATAACTTTTACTGTGGGAACACTATAAAAAATATATAGAAAAAAATAACATTGAAATTGTTTCATACGAAAATAAGAACCTGCGGCATCCAAATATGGAACAGCTGATATTTTTTTCGTGACGTCAAAGTTTTCCCTGTGATAAAACTTGCGTATTGGCCTTTAATATGTATCTTTATTATTTTCAATTTAATCATCATCACAAAAAAACGTTGAAGGAACCACCAAAATTCACAATAGGTTTTTAAACAACACAGGCCAGCCCCAACCAAAAATTCAAAACAAACAAGTCGTGAGTGCCAAAAAACAATAAACAAGGTTTACATCCGTTATTTTTACTTAATGAAGGAGGTACTTCCTAAGAACCCCAATAGATCGCAAAGTACACACATACAACGGCATAAACATACAATGGGTTTTTGAAGTACCTAACACAAAACTTAAAACTGTTTCTACAGTATATATAAATGAAACCACTTCGAATGTAACTAGTGGAAGTTCAAAATCCTCATTAGGATTTTTTCAGGAAGATTTTCAGGAAAAAAAAAACCAACAAACTTGGTCAATTTGTATTCAAAATAAATATCTATACTGAAGAAAACTTTTAATGTGGTATTCTTGCACCACCTGTGGTTGACTGGTAGAAAATGCATATAGCATTAAGTCCGCCACATTTCCATTGTATTTTTTACTTATGTGCAATAAACGTATTAATAATAATAATAATTATTATTATTTCTATGAAACGTTTGAACTTAATAAACTAAAATTTCGTTATCCCGTAAATTATAAGTGTGAAAAAGAAACCAAGTTCGTTACCAGGGAAGTGCGGAAATGTCAGCTTCTCCGGATTAAGAGGACCGAAATTGGTGTCAAGTTCTACCAGCACGAAATTTCTTCACTGGTTTTAAAATTAAGTTATCGAGTATGAGGCTTTTAAGTTATGAGGGGGTCGAAAGTAGCCCAAAATTGGTTCGCATAAAATCCCTTTTCAACTTGAAGGCCAGCCGAGAACTGGGCCTGGCGCACTCTGAACGCCTTGATACCCTTTTTAACTAAAAGATGGCTAGACTCTCGAGAATATAATTATTGTATACCAGAACAATAATTATATTCTCGAGTATAAGATCATCGCTCCACCGAGTCTGAGGACGTCCTACAATACGTTTACTGATCCGCGGTCTCCACGCAAGAACTCGTCTACCCCATCGGTTATCAGTTTTTCGGGTGATATGGACGGCCCACTGCCACTTCAGCATGCTAACTTGGTGGGATGTGTCGGTGACTTTGGTTCTCTGTCAGATCACCTCGTTTCGAATTCGATCTTTCAGAGAAACCCCAAGCATAGCCCTTTCCATAGAACGCCTCAAGAGAAAATTCTTTATTGTACACAAAAAATAAGCATAAATTACATTAGAGATACAAAGATACATACATACTGACAAATACATCGCCCTCGCAATCTTGCGCTCTTCGGTCAAAACAAAAATTGCATTTTGGAAATGTCTGCACAGAAAAGTTTTCGCTCTAAAGAGGAAGAAGCCTTCCGCACCTCCGGATTCCGAGGCGCAGATGTGACTCGCCTCTTGCTACGCTCGCTACGCCCCTGCTCCGCTCCGCTTCGCTGCCCTCGCCTAATTTGCCCCCTTTTATGAATGCCGTTGCTTAGACTCTGTTTGTTTTGTTGTCCAGCCGTTTGTTTGGAGGTGAGCTCTGGGTTGTGGGGAGTTATGGGGAATACTCGGTTCAACTTTTTTGCAGGGTGACTTTAGATTCGTTTTTTGGGTTCCGTAGTCAACAAGGAACCCTCATAATTTCTTCATGTCCGTGCTTCTGTGTGTCCGTCTGTCTGCAGCTTATCACATGGACGATAAGTACTTGACTGCTGAAATTTGGCATATGTATACATTTATTTATTACGCCGACAAACCGGTAAAATTAAATCTCGAAATACATTTTTTTAGGGTAGGTACCTCTCGTACACCTAAATTAGGGATGCATTTTTTTCTAGCCTTATCGTTGGATTGGTCGTTTAAAATATTGTGGGTGTAGGAAGATCATTTTTTTAAATTTCCGTTTGCGAAATATTAAGCTTTAAAGCGTAAATTTTTGTCCGAGTAGGGCGCATTATAGAAACGTGAAAAAATTCAGGGCAGCAGTACATATAATGAACTGAAAAGAAAAATGATCACAGCTAAGTAGGCTTTACAAGTTGACGAGTAATAGGCGACCAACTTATAAAAGGAAAACTTCGTATAAAATCCATTGTAAATTACGTTGATGAAGTTGTTACTTCTGTAATGCAGATAAAACCCACTCTTTCTACGGAACCCTGCACTCCGCGTGGCCCGACACGCACTTGGCCGGTTTTTAAAGAATATTTATTGTATTTTTATTCTGATATCTAGTTTATGTAGTTTTTATTTTCTTTTTACTTTGAGTTATTTAGGCCTTTTGTAGTTTATGTAGTGTATTTTGTGCACATATATAGACCCGTTTTTCTACTGCTTCTCCTATACCCGAAGGTTTGCTGGAAGAAATCTCTTACAGAGATAGGCTCGCCTTTGTACATGTAATTTCTTATGTAATGTCCTGTTAAATGTCTTGTGTGCAATAAAGTATAAAGAACATTCTGGCCGTTATTTAGAAAAATATGGTGCTAGTTTAAGAGAAACGTTAAAAATAATATGAAGCTTTTAAAAATAAAAGTATTAGGAAAACACGTGATAAAAATAAAGGTCCAAGCCTTGGCCAACTCAACTGTTCCTTGACTTGTTTACGCATATCTGACAAACATAATAGAAAATATTTTTCAAAGTATTTCCTACCACTTTTGATGCATGGCTTGGACACATAGACTCACATTTATTCACAACGAACCAAAGGTTGGATATCACGAAAATTTACAAATACGTTATCAATAAATGCTTATCAAACGCAGTTTTAAATAATCTGTGGTAAAAGGAAATTCTACTATATGCTATTTAAAGTGAACTTTAGAAGAATTGGGTTTTTATAATAAATATATAAACGCTCTTAAGTTAATTAAACGATGTCAACACCCTCTGTGATATCTTGTTTTTTAATACATTAAAATGTATTGATTAAGGGCTCTAAAAAATTCGTTTCTTTGTTACACTTTATTGCACAATAAAAAAAAACGTTAACAAAAGTAAAAGTTAAATAACAGGCTTGTGATAAAAAAAAATTGGTGGTGTAAGGTGTGAATTTACGTTGATGGTTTCAATCGGACAACGAAAGTGAAACGTCATTTACAGGCTTAAATGGCACAAATGTGCTGTAAATGTAGATCCCAGGTATAATGAACGAACAGGTAGGTTAGGATATGATACAAATTAACTAAGGAAGGAAGTAATTAACTGCGGTGGTAGCGCAGTGGCAGAACGCCGGCCTCATATTTAATAGGTCGTGGGATCGAATCCCAGCTCGTGCCAATGACTTTACTTTCTAAGCTAAGTTCATTTGTGAAGTTGTAGCAGACATACCACTCGCTAACGGTGAAGGAAAATACTGAGGTTAATAAAGACTCCTTTTGCGTGGAAATTTGTATTTTTCTGAGATAAAAAATTACCTATGTGCTATTGCAGACTATGATGTATCTGATCCGTTTAGTCGTTCAAGAGTGTTTGAGTAAAAAACATCTATGCGTACAAATTTACACTTTTTATCTATATGTAGCCTATTTACGTGATGGCCGATGGGGCTGAAAAGTTCTCGAAGAACGACCAGCCACGAGATGGACCGATGACCTCATCCAAGTGGCAGGAAGACGCTCGATGCAAGCCATAGAGGAGGCCTATGTCCAGCAGTGGACTTCTTGTGGCTGAATGATGATGATGATACGTCCCACTGCAAGGCACAGGACTTCTGTCAGAAAGAGAGAGTATAGGCTTAATTACCACGCGTGCCCACCGCGGATAATATTATACATTTATAGCTTAGCCCGCATGTTATAATCAGAACTCAATCACCTTACGACGGTGCCCATCAACATTGTCGCTTCAAGAAGACGTCATTGTCATACTCACGCCGGGTAATAAAACGGTCTAACGCGATTCCCAACGAAGCCTCTAAGCTGCGATCTCATCTCGAAGTGCACATGGCGCTGGGAAATATGCTGGGATGTATGTGGTCTTATTTATTATTAGGACACCAAAAAAACAGTGCGAAACAATCTCAAATGTAACGTAACAAAAGTTAACTGGCTTGTCCCATGCGATGAATACCGCAAATGTGTCGGCCCACGGTGGAGTTGGCGGAGTGACCTTTTTACAAGGATGGCTGGGGATGGTCAAGGAAGATGGTGGAGGCCTAAAAGGCAGGCCTTATCCCAGTATAGTGGGATACTGGCTTCATAAAAATACGATGTTTCTTAATAATGGTAAACGCTTTAATAATTGAGAATTTCACTACGCTAATACTCATGAATGGCTCTTCTTATTTTTCGAAAAATCTACCGACTTACTAGTGAAATTCTCTATTCAGAAGTAAGACGTAAGGCAAGTCGCGACCTCTGGCAAACCGTGTCGTGTCGCGGGTTCAAGTCCCGGCATGGGTGGAATTTTTAGCCTCGAAATAGGTTTTTAAAATAAACTTGTTAAGTCTTGTGAATTGCTTTTTCAGAGGAAAATTATTGAGACTGCGTAGGCTGAAGAATTACAAACGGAGTAGACCTGGGAATGAATGTCTCTTGAATATTGAATATATCTAGGATATTGGCTTGTGTGCCTACTGTATGTAATTCTTTGCAATGTTGTCAAATAAAGCTTATTCTTATTCTTATTCTTAATAAAAAATATTAAAAAATATTTACAAAAAAATAACACTGAATTGCATTTTTATTTTTTCAAGTTGTCTCAAAGAAAGTAAACGTGTCTCAAAGAAATGTGAACTGTTTTCCTTCCTCTCCCGGTACCTGTATCTGTCTATTTTATGAATTAGCCATTGGTAGAATTTGTGTTTTCAAGAATTATTGGGGATTCGTTGAATTTACCAATCACATCATTTGTCCTTTGAAGTAGGCGTTACTTTGCGGAAATCTATAAAAGCATTAAAATGTGAGAATTACTTTTATTTATAGGCTAGTGTGACGGACCAAGCTCCGTACAAGTGCTCACGATCGTTAATATCATGTTGAATTGTGTTCTGCACGAGAAGATTAAGGATGGAAGCTAAAAGAAACCGAGAAATGATAATCGTATACTTATATAGGGACTGTAAAACATTTAAAGAGCGTATTATAGAATCGGATAAAGCGCTAAAAACGTATTTGGTTCCCCAACATAAAATAAAGCTAGGTATATTTTGTTTGTATCATTTGTAAACATTTAAGCAGTTTTTGTGAAATATTGCGTTGTCTTTTATAGATTAAATTTTTACGATAATTGAGATTAATTACAACGGCATCTATTTTGCGAGATGGCACAACTAATGAATTATGGATTGAAGAAAGTTTTTCACCTAAAACCTGTTACAATACATGACAGTTCATCGCTTTGTTCGTAGGTGACGCTACCGGTCTAAACGCGTGGGTCTGAATTCATTCTCTAAAACAAAAACAAAAAAAAGTGCATCCGAAAAGCTTTCGTTTTGTAGCATTTGTAAACATTTAAACAGTTTTTGTGAAATATTGCGTTGTCTTTTGTAGATTAAATTATACAACTTGTTTTAGGGATGGTTTACGATAATTGAGATTAATTACAATGACATCTCTCTTGCGAAATAGCACAACTAATAAATTTTGGATTGAAGAAAGTCTGTCACCTAAATCTGATACAGTACATGGCAGTTCATCACTTTGTTCATAGATGGACACTTTCTTAATTCATTCTCTAAAACAAAACAAAAAATTGCATCCGAAAAGCTCGGTCATCCAGGTACTAAATAAATAGGGAACTTAAATCATATAAAACTTTAACAAAACAACATAGACTCACGCCTGTGTCCCGGAGGGGTGGGCGAAGGTCGGGGGCTGCCACTTGTTGCGATCTTGACGGATCGCTGTCGCTTTCTCAACATTCATTGGTCGTTGCTTGCGCGCGCGCCGGTTTCGGGTGCTTTTGTCTTGCCCTTTGCTAATGCATCCCTTGTTTGGTCGGGGTGTGTCCGTCTGGGTCATCCCTTGCCGGCCCTTCCACCCACATTTGTTCGATGGATTTGTTTCGTCAGTCTTTCTGTCTTCATCCGCTCCACATGTCCAAACGAACTCAACATTCCTTTCTCAATTTTAGTCACTGCATCCTCTTTTAGTCCACAACGTTTTCTAGTCACACGGTTACGTGTCCGGTCATTCAAAGTAGCACCAGACATGCTTCTCGAGGACCTCATTTCTACTTAAAAACGTAGAATTTAGTTTTCATTGAACTCTGAACGTTTTCTTAGAAACATTATTTTGCGAAATGACATATATATTGATAAACGCTTCATACATAGTAGGCGGTGCGTTCATACGCTGGGGAGTGACGTCATGGTCTGGGGTCGAGTTGTATGGCGCGTTGTAGTGCCACGTGATTGTATTGACTTATTGACTGTTTGTATCGTAGGGAGTGTATGGTCGCGGAAGAAAGAGATACCACGTTTGTTTGTCTTTGGACGTGTCCTCTCATACTTTATTAAAGTTTTTCTTAGTGCAAGTCCCCATTATCGAATATCTTCGCATAAGCTCTAGAGTTAGCTCCATCTAGGAGTGAGTAGCGTATCAGTATTAGTTCTTTGTTAATACGATATTAACCGTTTAAGTGGGGGGGGCGCCACTGTTATTTGCGTCCGGTTGGCGCCAACCAAATAAATCATTATAACGCTTCAAATCCCAATTGTAGATAAAGTAGAGTATGTTTAGGTGAATATAGACTGAATTAAAGAGATGTTGTTCTATATACGAGATACGAAACTTTGTTATTAACAGAAACTAGTTTTTCGAAAACACCACTGCGTCATTCAAATGTGCGTTGAATAAATTGATAAAAGGATTGTAGAAAAATAAATCAATCGGGAAATATCGAGATAAATAAATAGAAACTTAATTGACAATATAATTGCAGACATTAAATATTAATTTATAAAATAGCATAATATTAAAGTTCTGAAATTGATTGAGAAGATAGTGGCGCGATGTGGTACGAGTTTGACGAACAAAAATAGAATTACCAATGTTGAAGTCCTTAAATTAATAGCAATAAGGAATAAAATTCTTAGTTGGCGGGATTTTGTTATTGGTTTCGCGAGAGGGAGAAGTGGCATCATATCAGGAGGGGGCTGCGAGGTTATAAAAGCTGGGTTCGGGAAGTGCTCGGGGCTTTTTCCGGAACAGAAAATTGAACAGTAAATACGTCTGCTGCGCTCGTAGGCAAATTCGCCATTTTGTGAATTTATTACTATTAGGGAGTTTCGTTTGCATTTAAATTCGAAAGTAGGAGAGTGGTTTTGGATTTGTAACCTAACATCACCTGTGGGCATTGCGTCCCAGACTATCAGCTCTGGTGTGAAGTTTCAGGTTCTGAATTACTTTCTTAGCTAGGGAATGAGATTTGAAAGTGAAAGTGTAAAGTTAGAAGCGGCCTTCGATTCCTAAACCGTTTGTATATTTAGCTAGAAGTTTTCCGCGTAAAATAGGGTTTTCAGCCTTAGTAATTAGGGTAGCTCTCGCGAAATAAAAGTTTACTAATCCTTTTCCTCCACAGTACTACGTTTATGCGGAAATAAATTTGTGCAAAGGATTACTCACGGTGACAAAGGTATGCTATGGATGGTCCGTGTGTCTAGCCTTTGTCAAATAACCAAGGCTCGGCGGGGGCACACGAGATAGTCGATATCATTCTTGCGTCATAGCTTTCTGAGCCTTTGCAGTCATTTAATTCCACTTATTACTTTAGCTTAATTCCACTAGCTAGTGGTAATTGAGTTTCAGTATACAAACGTGTGAATTTAGAGCGAATTCACTTGGGAGCCTTAAGAAGTTTAAATTAACGGACTAAGGAACCCAAAATCTAGCTCTGCTTACTATGCTACGGCTGAATCTGAGTCTGCTTGGGTCGAAAGGTTTAAAGAATCCCTTCACCGGAGGCGTTCCCAATTTAATTTAATAATAAAAAAGTAATACTAACAATAATTTTGAATTGAGATAATTACATTAATTATCTTGTTTGAAGATTGGGATAAAATGCTTCTTGTGAATGCGGTGTTAGATCTTCTTCCGTTAGCATACGTGGTGTAGCAATTTTCCCCCTGCTTACCCTGAGTGACAGACGATTCTAGCCCTCTGGCACTTTGCACCCATAACATATTTATGTATTATATTCCGAATATTCTTACCTTGCGGGTGGTTACCGAACCCATAAAACCACCTGCGCATACACATCCTAGGCTACACACTCTGGCCGGCCAGAAAGTCTGAAAGCTAACTGAGTCAAGTTACCAAGTAATTTGAAACAGTCTGGTTTTCCGGAGTTAGGGAGGATAGAAGTAGGAAATAGCTGTGACTAGGGAGACACCTTAGGCACTCACGCATACACACGATTAAATGTAAATGGGGTTTGTTTTGCTGAAACAATAATAATTTTGATGGGTGGTTAAATATATAGCTTACGGGGTTGGGAAAAATTAGGCAGGCTCCCCCTTTTCTTTCAGGGTATCCAGTTGTATGATGAGAGTAAGTATTTCCCCAAGTCCCCACCATAACAATGCGGTCGTTAGATGCGTTTAAGGTTCATTTAATAAAACTAAAATAAGTGAAATTGGTGCTTCCACAATGTTTTGTAGTGTAGCGATATTGTGATCAATGTGTCACATTTGGTTTAGAGTTCAATAAATCTGTTTCCAAACCCGTCTGTAAATGATAGCGTTAAGTAATTCTCTTATCACCTACTCGTAAGGATGCAGATGTAGCCCCGCAAAAATTCCGCGTTGCGCTAATGTAAACCTGCCAAACTCTGTTGGACTAAAAGATTGCGTTCGTTATTTAATTGTGCGAGTCTTGAATTAGTAGCTACTAAACTTACTGCTTATCTATGTCTCTGGTCCTTACCTTAAAACTAGGCGTAAAGGTTGGTGCGTTTCATCCACACGGTGATCATTTCAAACTAAGGAATAGGTAAAACGAAACGAAAATATTAGCTTCGTAGGTACCTATCTTTTGACCTTCGGACGGGACATTCCACTATTGCAGAGGTAGGAACAATTTATGTAGGTGCGTAGATACTCTTACTTCCGACTGTAGTTTCTTTAGTATTATTGCATTTTAGGTGCAATATAGGGTGAATAATATATAGGGTGGTTAAAACTCGGATTATTGTTAGGAATTGAAAGACGTTATGGGACGTTAGGGAGTAGTTAAGAGCCACTATAGGCTTAGTAGTAGTAAGGCTATTATATTCATTTTAAGTATATTGGCTTAATACTCTGCTTAATCTCATAGTTGCGTGAGCGCGGCTGGATTGTTTCAGTGTTGGTAAGCTTCGATGAAGTCTTATTTCAACGTACTTTGTGCATTTGGTTATTACCTCTCACACTCTCGTCCGCCAATGCATTGTACTGCTGAGCATCCCTTTGCCGTTTCTTGCGTTAATTGTGTGAAGCGTCTTGAGTCTTAAGATCTCTATACTTGCTTAAAGCTTTTATTATGTTTGACTTGTCCTTGAGTGGCATCTCATAGTTGCGTGAGCTCGGCTGGATTGTTTCAGTGTTGGTAAGCTTCGATGAAGTCTTATTCCAACGTACTTTGTGCATTTGGTTATTACCTCTCTCACACTATCGTCTGCCAATGCATTGTACTGCTGAACATCCCTTTGCCGTTTCTTGCGTTAATTGTGTGAAGTGACTTGAGTTTTAATATGTCTATGCCTGCTCAAAGCTTTTATTGCTTTTACTATATTTATTTGTATGACTTATGTCTTTGGGTGACATTTCATGGTTGCGTGGGTTTGGCCGGACTGTTTCAGTGTTGGTAAGCTTCGATGAAGTCTTATTCCAACGTACTTTGTGCATTTGGTTTTTTACCTCTCTCACTCTCGTCTGCCAATGCATTGTACTGCTGAACGTCACTTTGCCAATTCTTGCGTTAATCATGTATGTTTTCTTAAGGCATAGACTCGGAATAATGAATCATTGTATTCTTATTTCTAGTCAGTCATAGTTTTATTATTTCTAAGTATATATTAACAGTATAACGTAGTGGTGGCCAATCCCCATCCACGGTAGATATAATTAGCACTATCGGCTAGTAGATAATTGAGTATTGCACTCACTTCTTCTTATCCAATATTATCTACTCAGCTGGCTAATAATGTCTGCCTTAACCGGCCTTTGGTAGGAGACGTTATACTAAAACACTCACATGTGTAGTAGTATGACAAGTAGTAATTTATTTCAAATATTTTGTTACTATAATCTTATCTTATTTAGATGGAATTTATTTTATTTAACCTTTAATTTATTGTCTTCTAAACTTAACTTCTCTACTTAAATTTTCTTCTTTTATTTCAATCTTGTCTCGCTTCTGCTTATTTAATGTTGCTTTATTGCTATTTTAGTTTCTTCGAATCTTCCCAAAATTTACATTTTCTAGTAAACATTTGGTTTGAACTGAATGTTCTTAGTTCCACTTTTATTATTTTAACGGATCTCTTACATACATTCATTACTCAATCTCTTATCCTAAAAGTTCTTGGGTTATTACTACGTTCACAATGAAGGGTTCTCACTAGACTAGACGATCACAGTTGGCCATTAGAGTGTTTTGCATCATAGTAACTTTTCTCTTTACTATCGGGGATTCATACTTTTAATATCCGGGTTGGGGGCCACAATATGGTGTTGCCGTGACCATGATATCTTAATACTAGTTTGAGTAGTTTGTATGTTTTATGATGCAGAATATTCTTATTTTTAATTATTATCGTTGGCTTTATGCCACAATTTGATGTTCGTGAAATGGAAAGGTTTGAGATTGACGATGAGGGTATGATTGAGATCCGTTAATTTTGCTTTCGCATAGATTTATGGATGTATGCACGGGTAAAAATAAATATTTAATTCGTGTATGGATCTATTTATCTAATTGTTTACGTGTAATCACGTTATTTTAACTAACGTTTCATAACGTCTTGGTAATTTCTATTCAAATTACGTTAATTTACAATAAATCTTTAGTTGATTCAATGCTTTCGTGTCGGATTTTAATAATAGTCTGTAGAGGTTATACTGTTCGATCGTTTTAAGTAGGTACGTTTATACAGTTTTTTATTCAGGGGGTTGTATCAAATTATGTTTTACGTCAGAAGGTTCCTTCATAGGTAAACTAAGGCCAATAATAATTCCAGTTTAGTTAATTAAGAAGATAATTAGGGAATTAAAAAAAAATCGAATGTCATCGGGTTACATTAATTAGTCAAAGGTCTGCTTTGTGGGGGGTTGTCAAAATATGAATTTTCTTACGCGATTTTAAATTCTTAAATACTTTAATACTTGTTTTGCTTATTAATTAATAGTTATTGTTGTGAAAGATCTTTCTTATTTTAATTTATTGATGTATTTCATTTTAAATATTTTCATGCTGGGGGTTGATATTTTTACATTCGGTTTAGCATTCCATTACGCGGAAACTTGTCTTTTATTTGGGGGGTTGTGGGGTTGTAAAAGAAAAAAAAAAGCAACATAATTAACAAAAGTTTTCTCGACGGGGGGTTGCTATTACCTATTACAGTTTTGCTAGGAATTTAGTATTGCGTAACTCGGTAGTTTCGTATAGTGGTGGCGCAAATAAATTCATGAATTCTAAATTATTCCATTAGACTCGAGATTAATTTTAATTTGCTAAAATATCAATATGTCAAATAAATTTAGTATATTTTATTCCCATCGATTCGTAAATTTCTTGATAGACATAATAAACTAATTTATTAATTACAAAAAAAAAGGAAAACTTATTTTATTCTAGTAATCCACGTACCTATAATAAACTATAAATAATAGAGAAAAAAACAACACATTTTGTTTTATTTTAATAATCCGCGTACAGTAAACGATAAAAGTAGATAATCGAATATTCTTAAACCAAACTTTGGATTTAAATGTACCTTACCATAATTTACGTCTTACCCAAATACTATTTTTAATAAAATACGGACGCGAGTTAATGTAATCGGGATTTACACTTGATTATTTAATTTTCGTCGTTGACTGTACTTCTTAAACCAGGTAATTAAAACGGTTTTGAAAGGTAATCTGGTAATTGAAATTGAGGTATTGTGTACGGTAATCAAGGTAATTCGTGTGGTACTGTGTAAGGTAAAACAAATTTAATTTTAAAAATTTTACTTGCGTCTCATAACGTCTATCACTAGGTATATTTGCGATCGCGGGCTCTGGTTCAAATTATTTTATTTCCCATATTGGATAGGGTTGTCAAATTTATAATAAAATTAGTAGTTTATTTTATATCGCGGTAATCAAAATCATATCTGCGAAGAGTTCATTCGCTAAATTCTCAGGCTTCATATATCAGTATGTAAGCAAGTAAGAGTAAGCTTGGAAATGATTCAATGAATGGAGAAGGAATTAGTTGGAGTATTTAGAAAGAGAATGAAAAAGGGCTTGAATGGAAGTTATAGAGTTCGGTGAATCGGTTTTACGCAGATAACTTGTTTTATTTAGTTTCCGAATACAGCACACACCTCAAGCGGATATAAATACTTCTTTTGATTTTCATTTTAAATTAAGTTAAACTGTATTTGTATCCCGGACTCCACAAGAAGCTAAGAACTAGTTTCGGCAACTAAGCAGGCTCCAGAAGCGAAGATGTTGTCGATTGGGGATTTTCATTGATTAATATCGTTTGTTTGATAGCTTCCCGTAGTGATTTCGCAGCTGATTGTTATTTGAGGCTATTGTAAGGGTCGGTTCTACTACCGGTGCACGTTTGCTCTTGGGGAGGCCTCCCCTTTGGAGTTTAAGCGAGTGTATCTGGTACTTAGCAGTCGGTGCCTTCGGGCTGTCCTGCCTCACAACCAGGATCCCTTTATCAAGGTCTTAAATGATAGGCTGTGTTAAAAGCTACTAAGCGATCCGAATAAAACGGTGTCGATTGAAATTTCACATAGGCAATTATCCGAAGAGTCTGGTTGAAAAACACAACTCACTCATTTCGTCATTTCTGGAAAATAGTGAAACAAGTAATTAATAAATTATGTAGCAAGACCACTCTCGTGATCACATGTTTTATTGAAAATTTGATAACGACAGGTCTTATCCAAATTTTGGGGGTTGATTGTGACGGACCAAGCTCCGTACAAGTGCTCACGATCGTTAATATCATGTTGAATTGTGTTCTGCACGAGAAGATTAAGGATGGAAGCTAAAAGAAACCGAGAAATGATAATCGTATACTTATATAGGGACTGTAAAACATTTAAAGAGCGTATTATAGAATCGGATAAAGCGCTAAAAACGTATTTGGTTCCCCAACATAAAATAAAGCTAGGTATATTTTGTTTGTATCATTTGTAAACATTTAAGCAGTTTTTGTGAAATATTGCGTTGTCTTTTATAGATTAAATTTTTACGATAATTGAGATTAATTACAACGGCATCTATTTTGCGAGATGGCACAACTAATGAATTATGGATTGAAGAAAGTTTTTCACCTAAAACCTGTTACAATACATGACAGTTCATCGCTTTGTTCGTAGGTGACGCTACCGGTCTAAACGCGTGGGTCTGAATTCATTCTCTAAAACAAAAACAAAAAAAAGTGCATCCGAAAAGCTTTCGTTTTGTAGCATTTGTAAACATTTAAACAGTTTTTGTGAAATATTGCGTTGTCTTTTGTAGATTAAATTATACAACTTGTTTTAGGGATGGTTTACGATAATTGAGATTAATTACAATGACATCTCTCTTGCGAAATAGCACAACTAATAAATTTTGGATTGAAGAAAGTCTGTCACCTAAATCTGATACAGTACATGGCAGTTCATCACTTTGTTCATAGATGGACACTTTCTTAATTCATTCTCTAAAACAAAACAAAAAATTGCATCCGAAAAGCTCGGTCATCCAGGTACTAAATAAATAGGGAACTTAAATCATATAAAACTTTAACAAAACAACATAGACTCACGCCTGTGTCCCGGAGGGGTGGGCGAAGGTCGGGGGCTGCCACTTGTTGCGATCTTGACGGATCGCTGTCGCTTTCTCAACATTCATTGGTCGTTGCTTGCGCGCGCGCCGGTTTCGGGTGCTTTTGTCTTGCCCTTTGCTAATGCATCCCTTGTTTGGTCGGGGTGTGTCCGTCTGGGTCATCCCTTGCCGGCCCTTCCACCCACATTTGTTCGATGGATTTGTTTCGTCAGTCTTTCTGTCTTCATCCGCTCCACATGTCCAAACGAACTCAACATTCCTTTCTCAATTTTAGTCACTGCATCCTCTTTTAGTCCACAACGTTTTCTAGTCACACGGTTACGTGTCCGGTCATTCAAAGTAGCACCAGACATGCTTCTCGAGGACCTCATTTCTACTTAAAAACGTAGAATTTAGTTTTCATTGAACTCTGAACGTTTTCTTAGAAACATTATTTTGCGAAATGACATATAATATTGATAAACGCTTCATACATAGTAGGCGGTGCGTTCATACGCTGGGGAGTGACGTCATGGTCTGGGGTCGAGTTGTATGGCGCGTTGTAGTGCCACGTGATTGTATTGACTTATTGACTGTTTGTATCGTAGGGAGTGTATGGTCGCGGAAGAAAGAGATACCACGTTTGTTTGTCTTTGGACGTGTCCTCTCATACTTTATTAAAGTTTTTCTTAGTGCAAGTCCCCATTATCGAATATCTTCGCATAAGCTCTAGAGTTAGCTCCATCTAGGAGTGAGTAGCGTATCAGTATTAGTTCTTTGTTAATACGATATTAACCGTTTAAGTGGGGGGGGCGCCACTGTTATTTGCGTCCGGTTGGCGCCAACCAAATAAATCATTATAACGCTTCAAATCCCAATTGTAGATAAAGTAGAGTATGTTTAGGTGAATATAGACTGAATTAAAGAGATGTTGTTCTATATACGAGATACGAAACTTTGTTATTAACAGAAACTAGTTTTTCGAAAACACCACTGCGTCATTCAAATGTGCGTTGAATAAATTGATAAAAGGATTGTAGAAAAATAAATCAATCGGGAAATATCGAGATAAATAAATAGAAACTTAATTGACAATATAATTGCAGACATTAAATATTAATTTATAAAATAGCATAATATTAAAGTTCTGAAATTGATTGAGAAGATAGTGGCGCGATGTGGTACGAGTTTGACGAACAAAAATAGAATTACCAATGTTGAAGTCCTTAAATTAATAGCAATAAGGAATAAAATTCTTAGTTGGCGGGATTTTGTTATTGGTTTCGCGAGAGGGAGAAGTGGCATCATATCAGGAGGGGGCTGCGAGGTTATAAAAGCTGGGTTCGGGAAGTGCTCGGGGCTTTTTCCGGAACAGAAAATTGAACAGTAAATACGTCTGCTGCGCTCGTAGGCAAATTCGCCATTTTGTGAATTTATTACTATTAGGGAGTTTCGTTTGCATTTAAATTCGAAAGTAGGAGAGTGGTTTTGGATTTGTAACCTAACATCACCTGTGGGCATTGCGTCCCAGACTATCAGCTCTGGTGTGAAGTTTCAGGTTCTGAATTACTTTCTTAGCTAGGGAATGAGATTTGAAAGTGAAAGTGTAAAGTTAGAAGCGGCCTTCGATTCCTAAACCGTTTGTATATTTAGCTAGAAGTTTTCCGCGTAAAATAGGGTTTTCAGCCTTAGTAATTAGGGTAGCTCTCGCGAAATAAAAGTTTACTAATCCTTTTCCTCCACAGTACTACGTTTATGCGGAAATAAATTTGTGCAAAGGATTACTCACGGTGACAAAGGTATGCTATGGATGGTCCGTGTGTCTAGCCTTTGTCAAATAACCAAGGCTCGGCGGGGGCACACGAGATAGTCGATATCATTCTTGCGTCATAGCTTTCTGAGCCTTTGCAGTCATTTAATTCCACTTATTACTTTAGCTTAATTCCACTAGCTAGTGGTAATTGAGTTTCAGTATACAAACGTGTGAATTTAGAGCGAATTCACTTGGGAGCCTTAAGAAGTTTAAATTAACGGACTAAGGAACCCAAAATCTAGCTCTGCTTACTATGCTACGGCTGAATCTGAGTCTGCTTGGGTCGAAAGGTTTAAAGAATCCCTTCACCGGAGGCGTTCCCAATTTAATTTAATAATAAAAAAGTAATACTAACAATAATTTTGAATTGAGATAATTACATTAATTATCTTGTTTGAAGATTGGGATAAAATGCTTCTTGTGAATGCGGTGTTAGATCTTCTTCCGTTAGCATACGTGGTGTAGCAATTTTCCCCCTGCTTACCCTGAGTGACAGACGATTCTAGCCCTCTGGCACTTTGCACCCATAACATATTTATGTATTATATTCCGAATATTCTTACCTTGCGGGTGGTTACCGAACCCATAAAACCACCTGCGCATACACATCCTAGGCTACACACTCTGGCCGGCCAGAAAGTCTGAAAGCTAACTGAGTCAAGTTACCAAGTAATTTGAAACAGTCTGGTTTTCCGGAGTTAGGGAGGATAGAAGTAGGAAATAGCTGTGACTAGGGAGACACCTTAGGCACTCACGCATACACACGATTAAATGTAAATGGGGTTTGTTTTGCTGAAACAATAATAATTTTGATGGGTGGTTAAATATATAGCTTACGGGGTTGGGAAAAATTAGGCAGGCTCCCCCTTTTCTTTCAGGGTATCCAGTTGTATGATGAGAGTAAGTATTTCCCCAAGTCCCCACCATAACAATGCGGTCGTTAGATGCGTTTAAGGTTCATTTAATAAAACTAAAATAAGTGAAATTGGTGCTTCCACAATGTTTTGTAGTGTAGCGATATTGTGATCAATGTGTCACATTTGGTTTAGAGTTCAATAAATCTGTTTCCAAACCCGTCTGTAAATGATAGCGTTAAGTAATTCTCTTATCACCTACTCGTAAGGATGCAGATGTAGCCCCGCAAAAATTCCGCGTTGCGCTAATGTAAACCTGCCAAACTCTGTTGGACTAAAAGATTGCGTTCGTTATTTAATTGTGCGAGTCTTGAATTAGTAGCTACTAAACTTACTGCTTATCTATGTCTCTGGTCCTTACCTTAAAACTAGGCGTAAAGGTTGGTGCGTTTCATCCACACGGTGATCATTTCAAACTAAGGAATAGGTAAAACGAAACGAAAATATTAGCTTCGTAGGTACCTATCTTTTGACCTTCGGACGGGACATTCCACTATTGCAGAGGTAGGAACAATTTATGTAGGTGCGTAGATACTCTTACTTCCGACTGTAGTTTCTTTAGTATTATTGCATTTTAGGTGCAATATAGGGTGAATAATATATAGGGTGGTTAAAACTCGGATTATTGTTAGGAATTGAAAGACGTTATGGGACGTTAGGGAGTAGTTAAGAGCCACTATAGGCTTAGTAGTAGTAAGGCTATTATATTCATTTTAAGTATATTGGCTTAATACTCTGCTTAATCTCATAGTTGCGTGAGCGCGGCTGGATTGTTTCAGTGTTGGTAAGCTTCGATGAAGTCTTATTTCAACGTACTTTGTGCATTTGGTTATTACCTCTCACACTCTCGTCCGCCAATGCATTGTACTGCTGAGCATCCCTTTGCCGTTTCTTGCGTTAATTGTGTGAAGCGTCTTGAGTCTTAAGATCTCTATACTTGCTTAAAGCTTTTATTATGTTTGACTTGTCCTTGAGTGGCATCTCATAGTTGCGTGAGCTCGGCTGGATTGTTTCAGTGTTGGTAAGCTTCGATGAAGTCTTATTCCAACGTACTTTGTGCATTTGGTTATTACCTCTCTCACACTATCGTCTGCCAATGCATTGTACTGCTGAACATCCCTTTGCCGTTTCTTGCGTTAATTGTGTGAAGTGACTTGAGTTTTAATATGTCTATGCCTGCTCAAAGCTTTTATTGCTTTTACTATATTTATTTGTATGACTTATGTCTTTGGGTGACATTTCATGGTTGCGTGGGTTTGGCCGGACTGTTTCAGTGTTGGTAAGCTTCGATGAAGTCTTATTCCAACGTACTTTGTGCATTTGGTTTTTTACCTCTCTCACTCTCGTCTGCCAATGCATTGTACTGCTGAACGTCACTTTGCCAATTCTTGCGTTAATCATGTATGTTTTCTTAAGGCATAGACTCGGAATAATGAATCATTGTATTCTTATTTCTAGTCAGTCATAGTTTTATTATTTCTAAGTATATATTAACAGTATAACGTAGTGGTGGCCAATCCCCATCCACGGTAGATATAATTAGCACTATCGGCTAGTAGATAATTGAGTATTGCACTCACTTCTTCTTATCCAATATTATCTACTCAGCTGGCTAATAATGTCTGCCTTAACCGGCCTTTGGTAGGAGACGTTATACTAAAACACTCACATGTGTAGTAGTATGACAAGTAGTAATTTATTTCAAATATTTTGTTACTATAATCTTATCTTATTTAGATGGAATTTATTTTATTTAACCTTTAATTTATTGTCTTCTAAACTTAACTTCTCTACTTAAATTTTCTTCTTTTATTTCAATCTTGTCTCGCTTCTGCTTATTTAATGTTGCTTTATTGCTATTTTAGTTTCTTCGAATCTTCCCAAAATTTACATTTTCTAGTAAACATTTGGTTTGAACTGAATGTTCTTAGTTCCACTTTTATTATTTTAACGGATCTCTTACATACATTCATTACTCAATCTCTTATCCTAAAAGTTCTTGGGTTATTACTACGTTCACAATGAAGGGTTCTCACTAGACTAGACGATCACAGTTGGCCATTAGAGTGTTTTGCATCATAGTAACTTTTCTCTTTACTATCGGGGATTCATACTTTTAATATCCGGGTTGGGGGTCACACTAGGCCGCCCCGCCCCCCGATGACATCATCTAACCGTCAAACCGGTGGTGACCGTTAAACCATCAACCGCCTAACGGTCATTATTGTTTTCCGCAAAAATAGCGATTAATGGGGAAATGGAGGAGTTGCCCACCACCACCGGAGCCTGAGGATGCCTCGTGTTAGAGGCGAAACGCGTCGCAACGCATTTTTTCACACAAGTATCGGTGTCGGTGGTGGTGTGTTTGTGTCTTGCTTCTGCTTGAAAAAGTGGGAGGGAGGGCAGTGCATTAACTAACAGCATAGTGCTTGTGGGATTTTGGCGGAGTTTAGCAAAGTAATTTTCACATTTTAATGACCTGTAAACGATTTTCAGACTTGGGCATACTGCATCTATATTCCTTAAACTTCTTTCAGAAAAATGCGAACCTTACTGACAATGTGGTATGGTAATTGTGGTATGGTAATATTGTCCCTCAACAAAAGGCTTCATTACGTAAGCCCGGCAACCTAAGCAAACCACATAATGCCACTTCTCAAGGCGAGGCACTAAACGTATTTCCACAACTACTAAAAACTTACACAAAGAATGTTCCAGCGTAGTAAAAGGAACCAGTAATTTAACTCGAGCGGTGATAGCGCATTGGCAGAACCTCCGCCTCACACGCGAGTCGGTTGGTGCAAATCCCGGAATATATGAATTTGTTTTCTAAGGTTACGTAAATATGCGTAAATATGGGAATTTAGAGTAGCAATACCACTCGCTTACCACGGAGGAAAACTTGGTAGGGAAACCTGAGAGTTTGAGGAATTCACACAACTCAGCACTTGACATCACCAGTCTGCAGTGGACTTGCGTGGTGATTAAGGCAATACTTTCTCTCTCCCTCTAAGACAAAGCCTGTACCCTAAAGTGGGCAAAATTGGATAATATTGTTAAGAGAAACTAACAGCTCACCGTTTAAAGAAAGCTGTAAGTAGTCAGTAGTAACTAATTGGAGCTATTAATTAATTGAATAGCTCGAAGAATTACTCAGTTGATGAGGCAGTAGGCGGGGCAAATAGCTCGGAGAACTAATGGCCGTTGGAGCGGAAAAGTTCTGACCCGGCGACCGCGGACCGGACTACGCAGCGTAGGAAGGCCCTCAACCAGATGGTCTGAAGACCTGGTTACGGTGGCAGAGAGTCACTGGATGCAGGCGGCACAAGACTAGGAAGCATGGAAAACCATGAAGGAGGCCTATGTGGGTATCGAATGGCTGATGATGATGATGATTGATTGAATAATAATCATGAATAAAAAATACAACAAAACAAGATATAATTAGGAACATAAGCACGTTGCAAGTTCTATTTTAAGGTAAAAAAGAGAGTAATCCAATATGACTTTATCTCATTATGTAATTTATATTATATTGAATTAATTACATACAAACACATACATGAACGCGCGCCTGTATCCCAGAAGGGTAGGCAGAGACCACGTTCTGGCACTTACCACGATTCAGATCCCTTTCGCTTCCTCAAAATTCATTAGTCGTTGCATGTACACACGCCGGTTTCGGGTACTTTTGATCTTGCCCTTTGCTAATACATCCCCTATTTGATCGCAGTATGTACACCTGGGATGTCCCTTACCGGCCGTTCTACCCACATTCGCGAGATACATGTTGTAATACGCATAGTTAAATTAATTATTAAGAAATAGTATAAGTGGGTTGATACATTATTTGTTTACTTAGTAGGTATTGTGTTTAAAATAGCCGTTTATTTTACCGTTTAATTACTACCTAGTCTTAATAATTTTCCCGATAAATATCTTCCGGCACTACTCCATCCATTATCCCCATCATCAAAGGTTAGCTGGAAGAAAATACTTATTAGTATTAAGCTCGCCCATGTACAAATGTTTTTATTGTGCCACAAAGGATTTTAACAACAAAACCAAAAGGGTAACAATTAATTGACTGCCTTGCTTTTTGTACATTGCCAGACTATGTTTGTTAGAATACCACCACTAAACATGTTCTAGGTTAGCTTAGGATGGAGCAAGCAAAGAATTACCATCCCTGCCCGTCACGAGATCATCATCATCATCATCATCAGCAATTTGACGCCCACTGTAGGACATAGGCCTCCTCCGTGGTTTTCATAACCATGAGGGGTTTTGCCATAATCGCCACGCTTGGCAGGCGGGTAGGCGATCGCAGTATGCGGTTGGAATCTCAGGAAGACGCTGCTGCCCGTCTCCTTGTAATTGATTTCCTTAGTCGCCTTCTACGACATCCACGGAAGGAAATGGAGTGACGTTATTTTTAATCCGGCGCCACACGGAAACCGTCCCCGTCACGAGATCATACACGTATTTGACTCTGCTGCTGTGTGCTTTTGTGAAAGCTGCTCAGCCTAATAAACATTTAAAAGCTGATTAGCTACTTAGTAGCGTTACTGCTTTCTTATACTACGGTCTCAGTCTGTTTTTTTCTTTTTGTTCAAAAAGCCAGTAGCACATCTGTGTCGCAAACTCTAAATTGTACAGTAGGTTTCATGGGAAATAATTATTTGGACACAATTGTGAAATAAATATGATTTTTACCACAATTATTAATTTATATGAGTTCTCAGCATTTTGCACCATTGCAGGTAGGCGTTCCTTTTCGAATTATGTTTGTATGCAACCACGAACGTTTCAAAAGTTGGTTTTATAATTTATTAAGTTAAAATTATTTTTGGGTCCATTTAGTTTTGCCACACCCACAATGCTTTGTTGTACACAATTTTTTTTAATATTTATGCGTTTGTTGTTTTTCTTTCTGTACGTTGTTTTATTGCATTGGTACCTACTTTTTTTAATGCTGTACAGGTCCTTATTTGTCGCGTTGTTACTGTACATGTATGTGTATATGCGTTTGTCAATAAATGGTTTATAATAATATACTATACACACACTTGTACAATAATAATACAAAGAAATATCATATCTATCTGTCACTTAAAGGACTAAGCGGTTTTAGCATTGTCTAGTATATAGAAAGGCTGCCGCCAAGGATGGCTGCCGCTCAGTGCAGTGGCGGTAAAAGATTTTCTTTAATTTGGTATGTAAACAGCGTTACCATCGTATAACTTTAGGTAAACTATTCCCGACGATAAAACAGTACATTCTCAGTTAATTTTCAAAAATGAACTATAATAACTCACTTGATATGGTTTTGTGAGCTAGTGACCAACGATCTTTTTTATTATTTATCTATGTAGACACTGGTTTACATTGTATGTATATTAGTATGTAGATATTCTCGTTCCATATTCACAAATAATGTAGCAATAAGGAGGGGTGGTACCCTAGTGGGTAGAACATTGGCCTCGGAAGCGACAGATCCTGGTTCGATTCCCAGTGCGGGCATGTACCTATGACTTTGTTTTCTAAGTTATGTACATTTGTGAAGTTATAGTAGCAATACCAATCGCTAGCAGTGAAGGAAAACATCGTGAGGAAACCTGAGCGTCTGAGCTATTCACATACCTCAGCGCTTGAAATCGCCAATCCGCGGTGGGCGCGCTCCCTGAGAGAAGGCCTGTGCCCTACAGTGGGACGTATAAAGGCTGCTTATGTTATGCATGTAGCAATTAAGTAGTATATATATATTTTTTTTGTGCATTACATGCCTTTTTCCCGCTGTCTGTTTCATACTCTATACATCAAGGCTGGCTGGAAGAAATTTCTCTTGAAATAAGTCCGCCCTTGCTCATAGTCTAAGAAAATCATGTTTTTTAAGTGCTAAATTTTGTATTTTGTCCAATAAATTGTAACACACAAACAAATACTTTCCGGGTAAGTCAGCTAAATATTAAATTTGTAAACATTTTAAAGCTCCCGCCATGCTACTATCATTTCACGTTAACCTCGCTACAAACTTTACAACGCAGCTGAGTGTACTCGAACGGCGATATTTCTTTGGAATAGCGAGTAGGGATTATTTTAAAGCACCTTTTAATGGCCGCGAGTCGGCTCCGACGTCGATTGTGTGAACACAGCTTTAGAACTATGGCGCTCTTTGCAAGTTTGTTGTAAATAAGTAGTTTGTCAATGCTACTAAAATCGACTTCGTTTACGTGGGGTGTTAATAAAATTGACCTCGTTTGCGTGGGAAATTATTAAAATAGACCTCGTTTGCGTGGGAAATTATTAAAATCGACCTCGTTTGCGTGGGACACTATCATATACTAAAATAAATATATAACAATAAGTTACTTCCCATCCGTGTGGCGCCGGATGAAGAATAGCGTCACTCCATTTCCTCCCGTGTACGTCGTAGAAGGCGACTAAGGAAATCAATTACCAGGAGACGGGCAGCAGCGTCTTCCTGAGATTCCAACCGCATACTGCGACCGCCAACCCGCCTGCCAAGCGTGGCGATTATGGCAAAACCCCTCATGGTTATGAAAACCACGAAGGAGGCCTAGGTCCTGCAGTGGGCGTCAAATGGCTGATGATGAAGTTACTTCCACTTAATATAGTCACTTGTCCTGGTTCCGAACTAGGACTGTGCTATGGTAATCAGGCAAGAACATCACAAGCATGGAAACACACCAATACATTTGTACAAATGTACAACGGCCCCCAGTGCGAACCGAACTGTCGAACTCCGGCATGGTAATCAGACATAATACCGCTGGACCAACTTGAGAGTCAGTCAGTCAGTCTGTCATTGGCTTAATTAATTTACGGGGGTGCTATTAGAATTAACTTCGTCTGCTTGTGGTGCTAGTAAAATCTACTGCAGTTGCGTGTGGCGTTATTACAGTGTTGCCAGATTTTCCTTTGAATTTCCCCTCCAAAATCTGAACAAAATCTCTCCGAAATTTCCACAAACCATTAAAAAAATGAAAACAGAAAAAATGATTAGTAGGTCGCTTTTAATTCCGTAATTTTTCAGTTGGATTTGAGGTTGGGGCTTATTCTGCTCTTCATTACAAACAAATTTCATATATCATAACGCTCAGAGACGATTAGTATGAGAAAGCTGAAATTTGGCATAGACATACATGTTAATCACGCCGACAAAACGGTAGAATAAAATGTTTAAAAAAACAATTGTACCCCACAGTTATCTCGATGCTCTGAGGGGGGGTACCCCCTAAACTTGAATTAGGGATGCAATTGTTTTTCCTCGCCTACACCATAGTATGGAGTATCGTTGGATTGGTCGTTTAAAATATTGTGAGTGTATGAAGACCAATGTGTGATTATAAGGGTTCCGTTTGCGAAATATTAAGCTTTAAAGCGCAAATTTGGCCGGTTTTATATTTACTCTGGTGAATGTATGTACAGCGGATATTTCCTTTGATATTTCAGAGTTACAATAATTCTTGATGATAAAGTTATTATTATTATTTTATTTGGCCTCAGTCTGCCATGTTTGTGATGTCCTTGACTGGTTACCATAGCTCAGAGTAGTAGTAGTTTGAGACAAGGACAGTGATTGCGTTGTCTGGAAGTTATTACCTATTACTAATATAATTGCATAACATTTCATATTATACCATTAGGTTGTTTACACCAATGGAAGGTGTATTTGGCATGGAGCACGCATACCTATCTATCAAATGGTCTATCCAAAAGCGCGAATTCGGAAGGCAGTAACGTAAACACGACGAGTGCCCGCCATCTGTCGCTGAATACGTTATGGCGAATTTATGCGGCGGCTTTTCCCGTACAGAATTTTAAATGAATTTCCTCTTTGGTAGAAGATGAACTTTTTTTAGAAAAATAGTTGTGTAGGCTTTGGGTCTCCTCACTTCGAAAGCATTTTCGAGGGTTTGTTTTTCAGCCCAGTCCAAATTCGCGTCACACGAATGTAACACCAACGAAAATGCGAGCCGCCTGGGCCCTATTTTATAGAACTGCAAGGGGCAACGGGCTCAGTCTAGGTGTATTTTCATGTTTGCGCCCTTACCTGGTTACCATAGGGTATCTTTGTTTGGAACCAGGACAAGTGATCGTGTTGTTTGGAAATTATTATTATTATAATTCATGGTTCAATATGACAATTCTATGTTCTGTAGTATAGTGACACCTCACCTATACCTTCATAGTCATATAAGGCCCAGTACAATACACAATGTTAATCTATCAAGATTAAACAACCTTTTAATAACATTCCTAAAGTAAGGGCCTTCAGCAGCTGAGTACGTAGCATAGCTGATTCCCACAGATTAACAAGTAGGATTGTTTAACTATGGGTAGATTAACCCGTAGTACCATGGCGAGTCTCGCATTTTTAAAATGTCAGAATTACTTTTGATCTAATTAGTAAGCTAAGTTGGAGCCCCTTTTTTTGTTGTCACGGAAGCACCTGAGGCGTTTGGAGTCCGAGGTGGCTGGGTGCCATGCATTACAGTATCGTACCCGGCTGCCTTCGGCTCTTTACGCCTCAAAACCTTTAAAAACCGGTTTTATGCCTGTAGACGATAAAGTATTGTTTTGTGTAATTCATATTTTTAATTATACTTAGTTTAAATCTTTCATACGTGTAACGCCATCTGTTGGCCAATTGTTTAAGCTTAATAAAGCCTGACCCCACGCACGTCGGTGCAGCAGGACCTTTGCACATGCGTATTATCGATTATATAAAAAAGCTAAGAGAACGACCCTCTCCGCGGCCATATTTTTTCAGTTTTTGTTCCAGCTAATTAATTTTATATTTTTTATTGTGCAAAATCCATCGCCGCACCGTCGTCTGCCTGTCACATGAAAACCTCGTCTGATGCTTTTGTTGCTGAAAGGCAGTCCATCCGTTACAATGCCTTTTTAGCGAACGTGATTTGACAGAATTTTGGCAAGTGCCAAACCCTGGTATCTGCTTTCACCTCCTGGATACAGGCGAGAGTTTTTGTTTGAGCAAAACATGTTCGGACTCCTCCGACAAAACTTAATGTATGTGATTCCAGAATTAAGTTGATTAAAAGTTTACGTATGAATTTTTATTGAAAGTTTTTGTTTGTCATTTTATTATTATCATCAGCCATTTGACGCCCACTGCAGGACATAGGCCTCCATCACGGTTTTTAACCATGAAGGGTTTCGCCATAATCGCCACGCTTAGCAGGCGGGTTGGCGAACGCAGTATGCGGTTGGAATCTCAGGAAGACGCTACTGCCAGTCTCCTGGTAATTTAATTCCTTAGTCGCCTTCTACAACATCCACGGAAGGAAATGGAGTGACGCTATTCTTAATCCGGCGCCACACGGAATGTTTGTCATTTATCGTATAAATATAATTTCGCACAAATCAAACTTTGATTCAACTACTGTATCCTGTATCGAATCAGAAGCTGTCGGCGTCAAAAAATCACGCAAAATACAAATAAAATTTTAAACTCAAGTGTGAAACTGCCTCGCCACGATTTTCCACAGCGCGAATATCCAATATTGGAAAAAGTCAGTATGTAGCCGAAAAATTAAGCATTTTCCAAGGCTATTTCAAACTGACCGATACATTTTCTAAAACTGTTTTGACCCTTATTTCTCTGGCCCCAAAGACCTAAATTGCTTACCCCCGGATAGAAAAATTGGTCCAAGTGAGAAGACAGTTCTGGTAGCTCTCCACTTTAAACGAATTGCAGGCTGAATTTGGTCACCACAAAATCTTTAAGTTACTAATAGAAAACTACTTCCTTCAGGCATAGAAAAGGAAACTAGTAGTTTAACTAGCAACAGTTTATCTAAATATAACGTAAAAAATCAACATTATAATTAGATATTCTTCATTGGTGGTTATATGTTTAATTACTGATTTAGATGGCATGGGTTTGACGAATGGTAAGGTAAGGTCCATAGAATGATTTGTACAAATAGGTGATCGTGCCAGGATGCAGATATATATATGAACATACGTTGTAGTATAAAACAAATTTAAGTCATTCAAACTAGCCATCTAACCAATTGATCAAAAAGGTAGTGGGTGTATTGCTCTATTTTCAAGTTTATTTTTATGTAGCCTATACACGTCCCACTGCGGGGCATGGGCCTTCACTCAGAGAGAGAGAGTATGGGCTGAATCAACACGCGTGCCCACCGCGGATTGGCAATTTCAAGCGCTAAGGTTTGTGAACACCTCAGACACTCAAGTTGTTTATGTAGTTAATAATTTCACTTTTGATTCTCTCTACAACTCTAAATTTCTATTTAGGGTGTATACGTACAATAAACAGTCCAACTTAATGTTGCCAGCAAAACTGACAACTATTGATGTGCCGTGCCCGGCTATATTGCACTGCTACATCAACAGAGGCACACTAGTACTATTTTACTAATAATACGCGGAGAAGAGTCCACTAAGCTAGTGAGCTGCGAGCTATTGTTGGTATTACCTTCGTGTCTGACAATATTGGCAATATTCTCGTTTTGTTGTTAACCTGTTAGATTATGACCTTGAAAATAACAATTAAAAACCATTGTTATAGTGGTCCTCGGATCGGATCATTTAGAATTCTACACATTAATCCGGTCATACCGGCAATATTCCCGGGCATGGTACATCCATACGCCTTACCATTCAAATAACCCCACGCAGACAGAAAAGTGAGACATGCTAAAATATGTGTAGATAACTTTGTAATATTTTTACTACACTTCGGGCGATGCCGTCAGCTGGGGGCAGTAACTTGGAAACTTTGTGTTAACTTGCCAATAGACAGTTTTATTATTTTAGAAAATTAAAATTTTTACGATTGTTACCCTCAGCTATATAGAAGGTAGAGAAAGGTTCCGTTTATTTGGAAACCTTGTGAGGCTAAAACTGTAAAATATAATTAAGTAAGAGGGCCACATGGTCTGAAGACCTATTTACGGTCAGTCACTGGATGCGGGCGGCACAAGGCCGGAAAGCTTGGAAAACCATGAGGATGGCCTATGTCCTGCAGTGGGTGTCAAATGTCTGATGATGATGATGATGGTAAAAGGAAAAATGGGTTACTGATTAAATAAATTATTAAAAAAAAAACCTTTACTACGGAACTTTCTCTGATAGATTCTTGTAGGCGAATGAAAAAAGGCCTCAAAGTTTTTGGTTAAAACAACTTAAATTTGGATGCCCGAATTTATGGATCGAATGCATGATCGATACTGGCCCAAAATTAAGAAAAATTCTCGTAGCATTCAGAAAATATTTATTTATTTAAGTGTATTTATTTTTTTAAACGGCAATTATTTTCACGGCGATGAGTTTCTTCCCATTACTTGACCCCCGTTTCACATTCATGTTTCTGTGGGATTGTACAATACTGTTATGAAGTTTTTGGATGTCTCCTGTCTCGTGACAGGGATTAATTAACGTAGCAGTGTCAATGGGGGCGGCCATATTTCATTTCATTTTCAACAACTGAATCTGCGCAAAACTTTATTCGTTAGTGTATTCTGCCAGTTTAAAAGTGGAACAATGTAAATGAATTATTTCAATTTTCTACCGATTTTCGCGTAGGTGCAGGGCTCTTTTTGTGAACAAAGAAAAGTTTAAAATCTATGACCCGGCTAGGAAGAAAAGTTCTTTTAACAAGATTAATACTCAGCATGGGTAGCACGATGTCATCGTCATCGATGTCATGCATCGTGAGGAAACCTGAGTTTCTGACCTCTTCACATACCTCAGCGCTCGAAATCGCCAATCCCCGGCGGGCACGCGTGGTGATTAAGCCCAACTCTCTCTCTCTGAGAGAAGGCCTATGTGCTGCAGTGGGACGTATATGCAGTGGGCATAGGCCTTCTCTCAGGCTGCTTATAATTAGTATCGCGATGAAGCAAGTTGCACGTTTTAACGTCAAAAGTCGCGACTTTCCAGTACATTAATTGTCAAATTCTGACATTAAAGCGCCACAAAACGCGTGACACACGCCATCGTACTACCCACGCAAATAGCGTTATTAGTATACAAAAACGCTGCAACATAATAAAATTGTTTTTCTTGATATTTTTGCACTATACCACAAATATAACCGCAGAATTTTCTCTTATTTGATTTGATATGCCACTAGAAGCAATAGCAAAAAAATCGTAATTTAGATGAGGACTGGAGCCAACTATAGGTATGCATCATTCGCGATTCAGCGTCACCAACCGACCGGTAGTCAAGTATACCCGATTCAACGTCACCAAATAACTGGAGCCGAGTATACGCAATTCAGCATCGACAACCTGACTGCATCGGCATCGACTGCAGCCGCATATATCCGATTCAGCGTCATCGACCTAAGCGTGACGATTCAGTCACGTTCACTGTTCATACAAAGTGGGCCTTTAGGGCCATCGCCTACAGCCACTTATAAACGCGATTCAATGGAAGCCAAAAATATGCTATACTACAGCGCGTTTGCATCGCTTCTCAAAAATGCCATGCAACGCGCTTAGAAGCACGTTCGAAAGTCGTCGCGGGCGTTGGCTCTTGGAAGTGTTCGCTTGTAAAATCACTCATTATTTACCCACTAAAATGTTGTTCGCCACAATCTTTTTAACGACACTTCATTCCGCGTCAAGTTCTGTTTCCAAAACGAACTCATGTCGAGACCATTATTGCCAAAACAAAGACCTCATTTCGGAGTCATTTTAAACTCCTTACAAAGTCGTCGGCAATTTCGTGGGGCGCACGGCGCTGTTGTCCCCTCTATCCATCACTGTCATCCGTCTCTGAACTTTCTCTAAACCACCTAATGAAGTTATTCGACAAAAACTGAATGGAACCTCTCATATTTTGATTATAGCGTCTCATCCGCTCTTTAGAATTCAGCAGGACATTAATGACAGCGGCCTATTGATTTTAGATTACCAATACCCACTTGGGACCCTAAATTTTATCGTAATAAGGTCAATCAATCAATATATAGTCTATTACTTAGGGACTTAGGCTATTTCCTTTCTTTAGACGCTCGCCTCCTTTTTCGTGCCTTGAGAAAAATTGCCGGGATAAATGAGATTATCTCTGTACAAATTCCTGGGATAAACAAGTCCAGGTGCGCTAGGTTTTAGCAAAACAAAAGATAGTACAACTTTTTCTGCTAAACTTAAACTGCTGCGTTCAATTGGATAAATTGGTGCCCCTAAGTGGTACACTCGACAGCAAGTCTACCTTTACATTTTTGTTGCAAAGTCACCCGTAATTTAACTTAGTAGAGTACGGGCGTCTAAGGGTTCTCTCAAAGAGAAAGTGTGGGCTTAACCACTTTTTTTTGAGCTCTAAAGGACCTGAAACGCTCAGGTATAGAAGCCGGTAGTCATGGGTAGGCAAACATGCACTCGGCAATCGCAGCGACAATGGTAATATGCTAGTGGACTTCTGCTGTGAATTCGACCTTATTATTGGGGGTTCCATCTTTCCCCACAGAGACTGCCACAAAGTATCGTGGGTGTCACCTGACAGACGAACGGAAAACCAGATTGACCATGTGATGATCAGTAGAAAGTGGAGGCACTCGCTACTAGACGTCCGAAACCGGCGAGGAGCTGATGTAAACAGTGATCATCACCTTATTGTGGCTAAAGTAAGTTTGAAAATAGCGAAGGTTTTGCGCAAAGCCAGCACTACACCTAGGCGATTTGACGTCTCTAGCCTACAAAATCCTGGGTTTAAACAACACTTTTGCAAAGAACTTCATAATAACTACCACACCCACAGAAAAATGGGGGCTTCGGTGGAGGAGGAGTGGAGTACTGTTAAAGACGCACTACAGAGCTGCTGCAAAAGCCTTCTAGGGTACAAGCATCCTAATAGGAAGGAATGGATCTCAACTGACACCTGGAACAAAATACTGCACCGGAAATCCATCAAAGAGAAGCTTAATGCTGCTAAAGACCAAAGCGCCAAAGAAAGTTTAGCCTACGAATACTTCCTATGTGAAGGTGACGTGAAACGCAGCGCACGTAGTGATAAACGTGTCAGAGCAGCAACCATAGCCCAAAGAGCAGAAACAGCGGCAAGAGCCGGAAACACCAGAGAGCTATACCGTGCTGGAAGAGAACTTTGCAGTAAAATGCTTGCCACTCGGCCAATCATGGATAAATCAGGGAAGTTGCTGACCACGCCTGAAGAGCTATTTGCTTTAAAGATGGCATGAGCATTTTGCTGAAGTCTTCCAGGATATGGCTGATGATGGAGAGGAAGAGAGTGAACATGATGTTGCAAATGGAATGGAGGTGTTAGACATCAAAATCGACCCACCTGACATTGCAGAAATCTCGAAGGCCATCAAAAGTCTAAAAAATGGCAAGGCACCTGGTAATGACGGCATCCCAGTTGACGCACTTAAAGCCAACGCGGAAGTAGCGGCGGATGTATTGTTGCCCCTGATGACAGTTGTATGGGAGTCGGGACAGATACCACAAAGCTGGAAGGAGGGTATCATCATCAAGCTGCCAAAGAAAGGAAACCTGTCTAATTGTGGTAACTGGAGTGGAATAAATTTACTGCCTGTTTGCTCTAAAGTTCTTTGCAGGGTCCTATTAGACAGAATGAAGAGCGCTGTCGACGGAAAGCTGAGAGACGAACAGAGTGGATTCAGGGAGGGGCGATCTTGCACTGACCAGATTAACGTTCTGCGAATGATCCTGGAGCAGTGCAATGAAATGCAGAATGAACTTTATACTCTGTTCGTAGACTTTGAAAAAACTTTTGACAGGGTTACATGGAAAAGTATTTGGCGGATCTTGAAGCGACGGGGTATACCAGGCAAGATCATCGATTTAATTAAATCTCTTTACTATGGTTCCTCGTGCCGCGTATTACATGGAGGCCAGCTTACAGAACCGATCCCAGTCACTGCCGGCGTGAAACAGGGCTGTCTACTATCTCCGCTACTATTCTTAATAGTCTTGGACGACGTGATGCGCAGGGTAACAAGTGCAGGAGAAAGAGGACTCCCGTGGATGAATGATAAAACTCTGGAGGACATCGACTTCGCGGATGACCTCTGCTTGCTTGCGGTATCACGTGACCAACTGCAGTCTAAGACGAATGACCTCGCCGATGTCGCTGCGAAAGAAGGACTACGCATTAACTGCGCTAAGACGAAAGACATGCGACTAAACACTCACGACGTCACGCCCATTGTCGTAAACGGTGAGAATGTCGAACAAGTCGAGAAGTTCACCTACCTCGGAAGTGTTGTGGACCGTCTGGGAGGTGCAGAAGCTGACGTGGAGGCGCGCATCAACAAAGCGCGTGCAGCATATGCGCAACTGAAGCCCGTGTGGACTTCCTCAGTCATTACTCGGCGGACCAAAATCAGCATGTTCAACTCCAATGTCAAGTCAGTTCTTCTGTACGGATGTGAAACGTGGCTGGTCAAAAACCACGTAACTAATAGACTGCAAGTGTTTTTAAACAAATGTCTACGGCGCATACTCGGTATACATTGGCCACGAACCATATCTAATGCAAGATTATGGGAACTGACAGACCAAAAGCCCATCAATAAGGAAATCCTGCAAAGAAAATGGCGATGGATTGGACATACCTTGAGAAGACCCCACAACCAGCTGGCCAAACAGAGTCTAACGTGGCAAACTTCTGGCAAGAGACGGCCGGGCCGCCCACGTACTACCTGGAGGCGTTCCGTTGAGAAAGAGGCTGCTTCAACGGGACTCAATTGGAACGAGTTAGAAGTTGCCGCACAAGACCGCGAGAAATGGAGATCCCTTCTACGAGCCCTATGTCCCTGATAAGAGATAAGAGGAAATCATCATCATCATCATCATCATAGAAGCCGGATGTTAAATCAAAGTATAAAATAGGTACTGGTGCCAAAGAAAACTACGCAATACGCTTAGCTGACTCTCGCTAGTCGCTACTGCAAGCAATAAAGACCCTTAAATGACTCAGGACTTTATGTATTCCTAAGGCTGACTGACAAGAGTGACAAAGCTTAAACTTAGTACAGTTGATAGCCTTATTAACCGTTACGTTTGTTATTGCAAAGTCACCCGTAACCTAACTGAACAAAGCACACGCATGTAAACCTGAACGGGCTTCAGACTTTACCCTGGCCAAAATTGGGTATATAAATCCTTATGTCCATAATATGTCTGGCCGCTGACGTGGTATGACGTGGTATAGTGTTTTACGGTAACATGGATTATTCGATTCTTCGCCCTTTGGTATGCAATCAAAAAATATTGAAAAAGTCTTAATAATATGGAAATTTGTCATAGTAATAAAGACTGTGTTCCCAATATTATAGAGACCGGTTTTGACAAAATATTGCTACTATAGATACAGTGTTTTGCCATAACAAGCTCAGTGTTTTTTATCTCAGGTAATTGAAGATGCAGTGTTTTATCATATTAATCTGACAACGTGCAGCCTACCTTTTTCTTTACCAACTGTTTGCACAAAACACTACATAGTTGCAATGTTTTGTGAAATTAATAATTATTCTGCTTAGCTGGAACCTTACTTCATAACATAACACGTTTTATGCTGTAAATTCCATAAACAACATACTTTTTTATTTCTTGTTACGGTCTAATAATATGGGTACTATTATTAAACACATAGAAAAATTTCAAAGTAATTTGATGTATTTATGCGTAATTTTCGTAACAAAATGTTTTTTGGGTTTTCTGGAAAATGCCAGTTTTCAAATTACAGTGTTTTACGAGTATCATGACACGGAAGCGCAGTATTGGTGTTTTCCTACTTTTGTAAGAGTAGACTCATGTTTATTATTGCATGTTGTTGATTGCACTCATGGGATCTTGTTACGTAGGTACAATACATACAATATAATACATTAACTCACGCCTGCACCCTAGAGAGGTAGGCAGTGACCAGGGACTGCCACTTGCCACGATCCTGACAGAGCACTTTCACTTCCTCAACATTCCTTAGTCGTTGCATGCACGCACGCTGGTTCCGGGTACTTTTTGTCTTGCCGTTTGGTAATACATCCCCTATTTAGTCGAAGTATGTCCGCCTGGGACGTCCTTTACCGGCCCTTCCACCCACATTCGCTCGATGTATTTGTTTCGTCAAAGTCACGTAGGTACTTGTATTAAATAAAATAGTATATTATGTAAGATAAGAATAGATGAAGAATTAAGATGAATTGGGAAAAGATGGTTAGAGAGGTGTTCTTTTTTGCTGTCCACTACAACTCAACCCGAAGACGGCGGATAACATTCAACAAACAGTATACAATTTATTTACGTTTAAATAAGATTTTGATTACTAATTTCTAGTCAATCGTGGAAATTCTGCGAGATTGGTAGCAAATTGTACCAAAAACCAGCCGTAAAACGACCGACATGGTTTGACGACCTCGCAGCGCAGCGGTAGTCCCGGGTTCGAATCCCGGCTGGGTACAAAAAAAACCCCAGGTCTTGGATGTTTACATGTTTGTGATGTCGTTGTTTCTGGTTCGCCGATGCGACACAGGGTATCCTAGTGTGGGGCCAGAAGCAATGTTTGTGCCTGTATGTAGATGTTTATGTTAAATGTTTATGTAAATTTTTATGTTTAAAACAGCGCAATCAACAGGCAGGCAGTTGTGTCTCTGGCGGCGCATGCTGAGCACACACCTTTTATTGGCAACTGTATGTTCTTTATTAGTAATTCATTATTTTCTGTCATATTTTCTGTATTTATTGGGCTCAATAAATGTATTTTTACTTTTAAATTTATTTCAACAAATTACTGAGTTTTCGCTCGTAGCCCCAGCTGCCTGAGTGATCTTAAACGATCACGAAGGTTAAGCAACACAGGGCGCGTTCAGTGCATGGATGGGTCGCCGTCTATGCCTAACGCTAGTGGCATTTTTCCGAGCGGTTCCGTGCTTCGCAAGGCACGTGAAGCTGTTGGTGCCGGCTGCCGTCGATAGATGGCAGTCGTTAAGCCAAGTCAGAGGCCTTAGGGCGGCTTGACAACTTCTGACAGTAGACGAGCCACTAGTCTACAAGCCTCCACCAATCCGGACTTGGCCCCCGTGGTGGAGTATGGCCTATACCTTCCTCAGGGAAGAGACCCGTGCCCCTCGGTGGGGACATAATGGGTTGATGATGATGATCACTCAGTTTTACTCAAGACATAATAAATACACCTACCTATTTTTTCTTCTTTTTATCGTGTCTACCTACTAAGCTCATTATGGTCTTGAAAACAAGATATATATTTTTTGTGGAGAAGTTTGTACGTAAGAAATTTATTATTTAATGTTACTCTAGTATTTTTTAACAAACAAAAAAAATGGACCACGGGAAACACTCGGACTAAGAAGAGTTCAATGACTTTTTCACGGATTCCATCAGCGGATCTTCACCAAATTTATATGAAACCAACTTCGAGATAAACTCTGCTAACGAGGAAAATAATTGTCGCTGTACTCACATTAAAACATATTTACCGGCGAATTGAGTCGGTGTGATATGAAATAAGAATTACATATTTTCTGTTGCACCCATTCTGTGTTACTACATTCTAGAGCACATCAGCAAATCAGCTGAATTATTCTAAGAACCAGAGCACAGCCTATCTCTGTATATTTTTCTGGGATAAAAAATTGCCTATGTGCTAATCCAGACTATAATCTATCTCTGTGCGAAATTTCATTGGGATCCGTTCAGCTGTTTTTGCGTGAAAGAGTAACATCCCAACATACAAACTTTCGCGTATATAATATTAGTAAGGATTACGTACATTCATCGTTTGTCGCTCAAAGAGACTTGTACCATAATGGACGAGCTACAATCTGTCATACATAAATAACATGATTCTGAATGCAGATGTGGGATACATAAAAGTGTCATAGTTTAGGCAATACTTGTTATATGCTAGCCTATATAATTATCAACGAACTGTAATATACGTCAATTTCAATTACATTGTGTGAAAATAAACAATTTATTTATTTTTATTTCTATATGGATCGTGGCACGTGGCAGACCCTGGTCTCCGCCTACCCGTCCGGGACACAAGCGTGAGTTTATATTATGTTGCTAAATGCATCATACATAAGCAGCCTATATACGTCCCACTGTAGGGCACAGGCCTTCTTTCAGGGAGAGAGTATGGGCTTAATCACCACGCGTGCCCACCGCGGATTGGCGATTTCAAGCACTGAGGCATGTGAATAGCTCAGATACTGAGATTTTCCTTCACCGTTAGCGATTGGTATTGCTACTATAACTTCACAAATGTACAGTTAGAAAACCAAGTTATACTCGTAGGTACATGCCCGCACTGGGGATCGAACCTGGGTCTCTCGCTTCCGATTCCGATATTCTACCCACTAGGCTACCACCGCTAAATGCATCCCGAGCCGTCAATTTAATGCACGTTGCAGTCAACGCAAATCCTGAAAAAACCCGTCCCGAATTTCCATCCCACACTCAAGTCTCGCAGCGAGATTCCCTCATCCGTCAGTCCGCTCCCGACTGCCCACCGGGACACCGCGCGCTCCCGGGATCTCGGTCCGGATTCTCCCGTTCCAACGACAGACGATCGTGGGTATAATTGCAAATTTTCACTAATTTCGGGCCCTATCTGCGTAGAACGATTCGTGAGGCCTGAACTGTTTGTCAGGGATTGGTGTGCTGTTCGTGGTGTGTAATGGTTTTTTTTTGTGGGTGGCGGTGAGTTTTTGTGCTACGGGTTTTTTTATTGTGAGTACCGTTGGCTTTATTATAAGTAAAAATTGTAAGTATAAAACGTCAGCTTATTGCAAGAACTCATTAACCGACATATTCACTATTGGGAGAAAAAGGACTTTTTAGTTCGTATTAGTTAACGGTTGTGTTTCCTCCTCCTTATTCCCTATAACATCGTTAAAATAATGCCTGATACTAAAACACCACTATTGTATCATTGTTCAATACATCTCTATGTCCATACCTTTTTAAAAAAAGCAGTTAGTGAGCTTTTGCAGTTAATCACTTCTTGCAATAAGCCGACGAAAAGTTAAGTGGTCGAGTGAAAGTGGATGCGTTTATGAATACTATTGCGCAGTCTCTTTTACGAAGAAGAAAACTGTAAAATTTAATATCTGCTGACTTTACTTTAGATTATTAATATTCCGTTTTCCTTTGTTTCAAGTTTTTACACTTGCGAATGAAAATTCGCCGGCAAAAATCTGGGTTATTCGTCATAATGGAATATTTTTCTTGGCTCCTTTTTGAATAATAGATTATATTTATTTCCATAGTATTCAACAATCTTGTACTGGTTTTAAGTAATTTAGGAGAATTGAAGTACCATCATGGGACTTTATTTAAAGTGTCATTGAAATAAGGCAATAATTAAACCGTTTCTAAGAAGCAAAAGCTTAAATTTATCATATTTTTTTATTTTTCATGCACCCATACTTAACGCAGTGAATTCTTACGAATAATTAAAATGAATGAGAATTTTCATACTTTTAGAATTGATTTTACTATCGATACCGAAAATGAACCATTATGTTACAGTTTGTCATTTACAACAAACTATAAAATACGTCGGTTTTAAGAATTTTCTAATAAACAACCCTGTAATTTTATCCATCTATCTATCTAGTTTTATATCTATCATTTTAATGATTATAACATAATGAGAATACCTTTGATAGATCTAAAATGCATGCCACTTGAAACAATTAACAGCTTTTAGAAGTATATTAACAGATTAACAGCTTTTTAGTTTACGAGAAACCGAGGGGTAATTCAACCACGACTAGAATAGAAAAGTAAAAAAAAAACTTTAGCCTTTGCATCTACGTAACGAGATGATTTATACAGCGTCCAATGGCACCTTCACACACACTAGATGTGCTAAGGGACACTCGGACGCTGCAGTGCCTGGGACATTGTTTTTTAGAAGGACTAGGCTTGCCCAGCTCCTATACCATCCTGAGAGCTTAGTCGACGTAGGGAACAGGAAAGACAAATCAATATGTGCGGAGCCAACCAAGCTGCGGGGTTCCTTACGATGTTTTCTTTCACTTTTAGCTTGTGGTATTGCTAATACAAATTCGCAGATATACGTAACTTTGTAAATAAACAAAGTCGTAGGTATATGCCCACACTGGGAATCGAACTGGGGATCTCTCGCTTCCGAGTCCATTGTTCTACCCACTGGGCTACCACCGCTACAAAAATTAAGAAAAATTTAAAACTATTTTAATTTTCATATTTTAGGCTTTGATAGAGAAATATGGAGCAAGAATTAATTTTACACTCCAACTTTCTTTACAGAACCTAGCTAGAGACAAAGAAATAAAACATTTTAATCAAATGGTTACAAGCTGAATTGTTTGTAATGTGGTCACCACGGCATGATGTGTTGGTCTTCTTTGTCTTTACACTTATGTCTTTCCACTTATTTGTAACAGGCTTTAAGCATTTTGTGAACTTAAATACAAGTAGTAGCAACAGAATTTGCTGAGGAAAAAGAAAACATAGGAAGGAAATCATCGTGAAAAAACCTGAGTGCCTTAGGTATTTACATACCACACGTCACACCCTTGAAATCGCTAGTCCGTGGTGGGCACGCGTGGTAATTAAGCCCATAATCTCTCCCTGAGAGAAGTCCTGTGCCCTACAATGGGACGTGTCAAGGCTACACAAAAAAGTACAAGTTACAACTTAAATACTAAATATGTCGAGAATTTTATTTTCTAATCTCGTTACACCTTATTTGTCAACTATACTTGTCAGAGCGAGAGAGAAGCAAAAGGAACACTACGTTTAAAAATTTTTAAACAATTCTATGCTATAACAAAGACGAATAAAGAAAGGAGACTCACCAAATTCACAGAACATCCGCATCAGCATAAAACATGCGTCGTGGGCCATAAACGGCACTTAGACGGTCTCAGGCCGTGTTGTCACGTCTGTTCCTAATGCAAATTGTTATTTAATCTTCCGTCGAACCCTTCACAGACCATCTGCGGGCTAGTCGCTAGCACAGAACAAGTAGCACTAGAAGTTTTTTAATAAGTTTTTTTTAATATCAAAACATTCGCCAAACTACGTGCCAGTTTATTGGCAAAATATGCAGCATTTCTCATTTTAAGGCTAATCTGTACCACCTATCCAGATTTTCTTCCTATTTTTTATTTTTATTCGTTTATTCGCTAACGGTGAAGAAAAAAATCGTGAAACCTGAGTGTCTGAGTTCACATCCCTCAGCGCTTGAAATCGCCAATCCGCGGTGGGCACGCGTTCCGATGTAAAAAGCTAAATGCAAAGTGGGTTACTCGGGTGTGCAAGTGATGTAAATTACTTCGGCCAGATGTCGCTGCCTATACGTAATACAAAGAAGTTTGTAAAGAGGCTCGAAGTTTCGCTGATGCCTACGACACTAAACAATTAAAGTAGGTAAGACCACAATTTGAGATCAGCAACATTGTAACATATCTAACTTAAGTTTACTTTTTATATTTTTTTGCTCAGCTTTGGTTCTTGTCTCAATACAGGAAATTGGTCACATACTCTATAAATTACATACTTCTCACGTTTTCTCACGGTAATAATTCTAGGGTCGGCTCACTAAGTCACATAAATCCACAAATTTTTGAGCAATGAAAAACAACCTATTATAAAATTACTCTATAACATTTTCAATATCGTTATTATATTATCGGAGAGCTGTCATGAATAGAACATACATGTTTTCTTACAAAAATAAGTAAACTGCTATTTTAATTATTGTTGTTGCATAGAACGGTAATTTAATGACAATTTGACTTATCTGCTTTAGTCCACCAACCCAAGAATTATTAGACCCGATCTTAATATGCATACCACCCTCTTTTGACCTTGTGTTATATTTATGCACATTTTTTTTCTTTATGTAATAAGATATGGACATACGTGCAGATGAAGTAGCTCTTAACTAAAAGTTATAGAGGAAGTTTAGCTCTGCGCGTTAGGAAACGCAAGGTATCTATTTACATACATAAGCAGCCTATATACGTCCCACTGTAGGGCACAGGCCTTCTTTCAGGGAGAGAGTATGGGCTTAATCACCACGCGTGCCCACCGCGGATTGGCGATTTCAAGCGCAGAGGTATGTAAAAAGCTTAAAAACTCAGGTTTTCTCACGATGTTTAACTTCACACTATTGTTACTATGACTTCACAAATGTACATAACTTAGAAAACAAAGTCAAAGGTACATGCTCGCACTGGGAATCGAACCTGGATCTTTATTATTAACCTATATATTAAGTTTTAATCTTCTTTTATGATTCACAAAAAATCTTCCAAATTGACAGCAAACAGGTAGATATACAATAATATACATTCCAGTTCAAAAAACAAAACTTGAGTCTTTGTGGTAAATAGCCAGAATAGAGTGGGGAGTTGGTAAACCTTTACAATTTTATGCCAACTTTTATTAAAATTCAATTCGGATTATGAAAAGTTGACTCCATTATAATATCCATCAAAACCTTATGTTAATTTGAGCTAATTCAGAAACGTTTATCACCGTGCACACCACCATTTAGTGCAATTTACCCCTTTTACGACGAGAGGAACATGAGAAACATATGAAATAAAGGTCTCTAAGAGTCAACCAAGTAATGATTTTTTTTTTCAATCAATCGTTTGATTCTAAATGTACCATCTATTTCTAGGTGGTACTAGCTAACCGACATCAACAATAGGGATACATGTGTCTCAGAATTTTTAAAAAACTATGTGATCAATTTTTAACAGATAAAAACTTCGCATAAGATACATTTGTCGTGAAATTGTTATGTGACTAGTAACAACCATCCAAACCCACAAATCATCCAAAAGTAACAAACAACAACTTCTTCTTCTGGCATTTGGTATTTTGATACTGAGCTTTAAAGACAGGGACTGATCCGGAAGTAGAGTTCCGAAATGTTTACATCCATATCAAAGTTAATAATAATATTTTCATAATAATATTGAGTTAACAATGAGTACATCCAGGGTTAACAATTAATGTGGTGGTTATGAGGTATTGCAAAGTGTTGACTCTCTCTTAAACTAAGTGTTAACCAGTATTTTTGTATTGTACTCCTCTTTTATGAACAATAAACAAATTTTTATCTTATCTTATATCATTTGATCATCAATTTATTATACCTACATATGGCTTGTGCCAATTATTTGTCTTCAGGCTAATGACAGTGAAATCTCCAACTGGTAGACTAGGAAGGTGGGCGCTTCAACTGCAAGCATGTTATATCACTATCAAATATATGCCCGGACGCGCAAACGTAGGTAGCTGACACACTTCCATGCTCGCCCGTGACTGAGAGAGATTGTGGCGTATGTGGAGTGCGCATTGATATGCCTCTACGAGATCCGAGATCTTATATTTTAAAGTCATTTTATTCAAAGTTCATGTGTGTGGTTCTACACTACTCAGACAAGAAAATATAAATTAGCGTAAGGAATTCTGTGTAAGACAGAGCAAATAGGTAAGTTAGTATTATTGTCTGATTGTGTACGTATATAATTGTGAGATTAAGCGGTGGTAGCCTAGTGGGTAGAACATCGGACTCGGAAGCGAGAGACCCAGGTTTGATCCCCAGTGCGGGCATTTACCTTTGACTTGGTTTCTAGGTTATGTACATTTGTGAAGTTATAGCAGCAATACCATTCGCTCACGGTGATGGAAACATCGTGAGGAAACCTGAGTGTCTGAGCTATTCACATAACTCAGCGCTTGAAATCGCCAATGCGCGGTGGCCACGCGTGGTGATTAAGCCCATACTCTCTCCCTGAGAGAAAGCCTGTGCCCTACAGTGGGACGTATATAGGCTGCTTATGTATATGTGGTACGTATACAATGTGAGTTCGACCAACGAATTAAAATTAAATTATAAAATAATAAAATAAATAAAATAATTTTATAAGCTTAAAACGTGGTACATAAGGATGGCATGATATTATATATGAGCTCACATTCTGTTAGATATGTTCTAACATGCAATTAAATAAAAATAAAATCAAAGCTTCCTTTCTGTCTATTTATATTGTATGGAAAAGCACCGAGAGACCCTTGTATAATAGCATTAGGGTGTAGGTTGTTAACTGCATACCGTTTCTACTGCTAAGGGCCGTAAGACAATATTTGGGCGTAACTTATGGCGGCTTGAGTTAGGTTAGTTTAAGGGGTCTGGATTGGCCTTAGTTCCCACGGCCTCGTTGAATGACTTCTACTCAGTTACTATTGTTGATTTAATAAAGTTACATTCAATTATAATAACTCATATAATATTGAAATTGCCAATATTATATGAGTTATTATAATTGATGAAAAGTTCTCGAATGGAGACCGCATATCGGCAAGCGCAGCGTAGGACGACCAGCCACAAGATGGACGATGACCTCATCCAAGTGGCAGGAAGACGCTGAAGGCAAGCCGCTTCCAACCGGTCTTTTTGGAAATCCATGGAGGAGCTCTATGTCCAGCAGTGGACTTCTTGTGGCTGAATGATGATACAATATTGCTGCTTACTTTTCTGAATTGATTTATTTATTTTTTGATTGATAATAATGTGTATCCTTAAATAGCTGCTATTCCCGAAACTATAAAAATGTTTTTTTATGTAGCTTATATACGTTCCACTGCAAGGGACAGGACTTGGCTCAGAGAGAGAGTGTGAGCCTAATTACCACGCGTGCCCACTGCGCATTGGCAATTTTAAACGCTGAGGTATGAGAATACCTTAGAAACTCAGGTTTCTTCACGATATTTTTCTTCACGGTTAGCGAGTGGTATTGCTAATGTAACTTCACAAATGTATCCAACGTTAAAGTCACTGGTACATGCCGGGATTCGAACTTACAACCTCCCGAATGTCAGACCAGCGTTCTACCGCTGCGCTACCACCGCTCTGCTATAAGAGTGTATAATTTAGTTAAATTTAGAGTAGGAATCAGCTTTTTAGGGTTCCGTACCCTTTGTAAAAACGGGACTCTATTACTAAGACTTCGCTGTCTGTCTGTCCGTCCGTCCGTCCGTCCGTCCGTCTGTCTGTCACCAGGCTGTATCTTAAGAACCGTGATAGCTAGAAAGTTGAAATTTTCACGGTCATTTTCATTTTCACAGATTATGTATTTCTGTTGCCGCTATAACAACAAATACTAAAAACCAAATAATTATTGACGGGAGGCTCCCACACAACAAACGTGATTTTTTTGCTGTTTTTTTATCTTTGTGTCTAATGTTGTATAGATAATGGTACGGAACCCTTCGTGCGCGAGTTCGACTTGCACTTAGCTGGTTTTTTGTTATTTATTTTTCCAATTCACCTAGCTCTAATATTAAATTCTATTAAATAGTATCGTAATAAACCGTTTCAATAAAACTACTTCATATCAATAAGTATTTCGTGCGAAATTTTTAATATCGTTTGTCCCAGGCACACTAGCAGCTAATTGAATTAGAAATGAGTATTTGATCTCAAATAAATTCCTGAATTAAAGTAAAAAGATGGTTTGACCGCGATTTCATCCAAAATGTTCCAATTCATTTTCCCAACAAAACGAAAATCCTCAAATCTCACCGCAGCCCTTTACCCCGGTACTGGCAGCAAAAATATGCCGCTACAATTGTGTATGCGATACAGAACCGCCCTTTTCTGAGCAGGGCCATAAATAAGCAACGCCACATCTCAAGTGGTCGGAGGAAGAGATATTTTCTTCCACACATCCGGTTTGGGCGTAAAAATTGCTGGATATTTTTATTTATTGGCCTTTTTTGCCAACCGTGCATTCGGTTTGATTTTTGGGGTCTCGTAATGAAATGGTGAGGCAAATGAGTCATATAATAACAAAGGCGGCAATGTCCATTTCGTTGGATTTTGTGTAAAGTGATAAAAACGTATATTGTGAAGTTTATTCATCCCTTAGCTTAGATTATTATTTGTATATGAAATGTACAATGAGAATGATCATTTTACTCTTTTTTTTAAAACAGATATGGCCTTTTTAAAGCAGAATTCACAAATAACCATTGGAGATTGCCGACTTTGTTTGAAACGTTCGGATATTGCCGAGTTTGTTTTAAACAGGCATGGATATTACCATGTTTGTTACCGATGATCCTTATAGTCCGTCTGGTCACCACAATCTTAATACTTGAAGTAAAAATTTGAAATAATATTCGTGATTATAATCAAACTCTTTTTTATTGCTTATCAATACTCAGTCTCACAAATAATCACAAATAATAAGTTGGATGGCACATTTCGTAAAACTAAGAAAATCAACACTCGTACAGTCAAAAAGAAAATAAGTAAATATTGTTCTTCTAAAATCAAAATTATTATCCTTAGGTAGGTACCATTAAACTATCAGAAAATCAACATTCGTAAAAATGCTATCTTATCTAGTTACTCTTACACTAAAAGCAATTTTCTTCTACTTGCAGTTCGCAAGTAACTTCTTGTGATGCATCTTCCTCGCCTTCTAGGCTTGATGTTTGAGATAAAATACTTTTGTAAAATTCAAATCCCTCCTCATTTTCCCATTCATTTCCAAAATGAGTGGTTAATAGTTTTTTTACATCTACCAATTTAGCAGGTTTAATTCTCACGGCATGTTGACTGATCACTTCAGGGTTCAAATCCGAGGCCTTTTTATTTTTACGTGTGACTTTCTTAAATACACCCATATTATTACTATAGTGTACTTCGCCTTGAATAACAACATTACCAATTTCTTTGGATCGCCGTATAATAAACCTTTTGCAATTCTTAAATTTGAAGTGCCAAGAGCCGACATCCTTTATAACTGAACTCATTCCATCCTTGTAATTTAGGACGTCACAATCAGAACCCAAACGAACTACTGTGCTGTAAGTTCCTATGATCTCAAGATAATCCTCCGGTCTTATTATGCACTCCAACTTTCTCATATCCTTTTCCACGTGAGCAAATACGCGGTCCGGTGGAATGAAAGAGTGTCCTACAATGGGGAACACTACCTCAACTCTTTGGACGTGTTCAGGTGCCAAACAACTTAACCACTTTGAACACATCGCTATCATTATTGAGTTTTTGTTTTGCCCTGGACATCCATCTGCTATCAATCTGATCGTACTTATATCTGTCAAATTCGTGTTCATCAGTCTGTGATATACTATGGAAGCTATCGTATTAGCTCCTTTGGCATATTGGTCTTCCGTCCAACAGTAGGCGAATACATTTTGCGTTGTGAGAGGAGCCTTCGATGAACCTTCCACAATGGTACAGTTATGTAGATAAAGCTGTCTGGAATAATACGTTATCTGATCCGGTGTTTTAGGTAGCGGTAGATTTTTTTCACAATCAAATGAGAGTATTTTTAAATCGGGTCTTTCTTCTTTCACTAAATTAAAAAATGCTTTAGCTTTTAGTTTGTGAACCCTATGTTCTACCATAAGTTGTTGCTTTTGTCCCTCATCTGATGCTCTTTTCATTTTTTCTAGAAGTAAAATACACGTGGAGCATACATCTGTTCTTGGGCTTCCAAAGCCTAGGTTATAGTTGTGATTGAAAATTTTCCTGAATAGACCTTTTTTAACTTTTAAATTGGTTTCAAGATTTCGCTGTTTGTTGTACATTTTCCACATCTTATTAATTGAAAGTTCTGCCGCTAAATATCTCCGTTCAGAATGTCCCCTGCAGTAATGTGCTTCGTCAACGTGAAACATGTTGATAAAAAGCATTACAGCATTTTTCTTAGCTGTGAATAAATGGGACTTGTGGTCACCGCCTCTTTTCTCTTTTACCGCTTGTCCACCAGATTCCAAAGACTTTTTTACAACATACTGCACTCGATGTTTAGTTATGTTTAAAATTCCGAGAAATGCTTTCTGGCATATCGTTATTTTTTTTTTCTGTGAGATACTGTAAATGCTGTAATTTGTATGAATTGTTTTCGGGACATGTTTCTTATTTTTGGGTCTTTTTCTTTTTGGGATTGAAGGAACGCAGTATTTTAGAAAAAAAGCATCTTGCGTTTCCTTGTTAGGATGTTTATAAAATGCTGCATGAAAATTCATCACATCTCGCATAGTTATTGACTCGCATTTATAAACACCCTTCCGGAGGTGTTGACAACTGGGCCTATTTGGACTTTGCTCAGAGGAATACCTGTAACAAAAGCATATAAAAATAGATAACTCGGCATGATTTGGCACAATGTGGTACAACTTGCCACTATTTGGCTCAACTTGGCACTTATTGGCACAATTGGCATAACTCGCTACACTCGTTATTTCTATTTAGATTATTATCGCTATCTCGGAATTTCAAATCGGCACTCGCACTAAAAAGATATTCGATCTGTACCAAATAACTGTTGGAACAAAACTCTACAACAAAAAGAAAATTTCTGGCCACAAAACTTTTGAACGCAACGAAATTCCATACAAATTTGCTGGCGCTTATTCGAATATCGTGGCAAGGCCAGCTTTACTCACTGAAAATAGCTGTATAAAATAAAGATAAAAATATCAAGTATCAAATTTGTGCCATATGTGTGTACTTACCGCTGCCGTTTTGCAATGTTTTGTTTCCAGTTTTCTGGATGAGCCGTACGTTTTCTGGTCTTCCCCGATATGCTCGGCGATGCCAGACACTCCATGATTGCAGTTTCAACCAAGTTTTTTGTGAGAATCAGCAGTATTCTTTTAAAAACAATAAAAACACCGACACTATTTCACGAGCATTAACCGTCTCGACGCTAATGAAATTCTGTGCTTTGATTGGTCAATATGGATGTTGCCATCTTTGATTTGGACGGTACAGGATAATGCCGGGTTTGTTACGAACTCCAAACTTTGAGCTCCATTTTCTATGGGATAATGCCATATTTGATACGTAATGTAGATCTCCATAAAAACCTACGTTCATAGACAATAAACCTACATTCATAGATAAGTTTTGACTTTGGGTGGATATTGCCGCCTTTGTTATTATATGACTCAAATATATTACTATTCCTTCAACGATACGCGAGTACCTATATTGCTAACTCTGTCGTGTCAGTCGGTCTGGCCTATGAAGGGTTTTTTCTCTTTAATCGCAAACTCCGCTAAACCCAGTCTTTGTTTGCCATCAGGTGTGGATGAAGTCAAGTGTTAATTTGTCCTAATTAAAAAAAAAACTAGGATAGGTGCGACGTGGTTTTTATACCACAAAAGACATTGAAAACTCAGAAAAGCAAATTAAAAAATTTAATAGGTTCTTCATTGAGCAAGTTATTATGATGGATTGACCGACAAATGATAAGTAACACAAGTAATACAAAACTAAAGAAGAATTTTTTCAAAGTTTTTTGGTCTTCTTTGTATTGAAAAAGTTGGAATACATTCGATTGTAAACATGGGTTTAATTATAGCGCAGTTTTGCGCTATAATTAAATCACCTCACGGGAATTTCAAACGCTGAGGTATTCAGACACCTCAGACATTCAGGTTTTCTCACCATGTTTTCCTACACTATTCTTCACTGAATTAACAAAAACATATTTTTGGTAAATACTGAAATACGCACCACAATATTATATAATATGTGGTAGTGCGAAACCCTTAGTGCGTGAGTCCGACTCACTCTTGGCTTGGTTTTTTCTGCTGCGAGCTGCAAGGCAAATATAAATAAATTCAGTTCACCGCCATGATTTCGTCAAATTTGTAAAAACTACCATTCTTTTTGTCTAAAGTAATCTTCCCTAGAAGTAAAGCAACAGCATATTAAGGATGCTCTCTGACGCTCTGACTTTGCCTTGTATTATGTTATATTTATGTGACTTGTTCTCCTTTGTACTTGTTTTTATTACTTGTTATGCCTTTTTTTCTTGTGACGTGTTAATTTGTCTCAATAAATGTGTTTCTTTCTTTCTTTAAATTAGTAAAAGCAAACGGAGTTAAATAGAAAAAAAAAATACATGAGCGCTAAGGGATCACTTTCTCAGCACAACACTGCGTCAGCTGCCTTTTGTGGCAACTTAGATACTTCACAGGTAACATCTATGGTTCTGTTTTATTTATTCGTTTTGGCTGTTGTGTATTTAATTTTCGTTCTGTTGTTATGCATATTATTTTACTTATCTGCTTATTTTGTTTCTTTGATGTATCTTACTGGTATAATAAATGTCGTTCTTCTTTCTTCTTCATCTTCTTCTTAATTTTCTAAGGTGAGCGTTGGTATCCTAGTAGATAGAACATTGGACTCGGAAACCAGATACCCAGTTTCAATTCCCAGTGCGGGCATGTACCTGTGACTTTGTTTGCTAAGTTATGTACATTTGTGAAGTTATAGTAGCAATACCACTCGCTAACCGTGAAGGAAAACATCGTGAGGAAACCTGAGTGTCTTGAGATTGCCAATCAGCGGTGGGCACGCGTTGTGATTAAGCCCATACTCTTTCCCTGAGAGAAGGCGTGTGCCTTACAGTGGGACGTATATTGGCTGCATATGTTATGTAAGAAAATAACAGGAAATTAGGGATTGTAAATAGATACTTACCTCGTTCGTTTATTTTTTCTCAAAGTTTCCTTGTACCAAAGTATATATAAGCGTAAATTATTATTTTCCGCATTTGTTTATCCATGCAAAGGAAATGCTTTCTTAGAATTTGAATTCTCTCAGAAAACCGTTTGTTTTTTTAATGAAACTTTTTTCAGTTCCTTTTATGTCTACTTGTGCCTATATTTAAACCAAACGGAATAACATAGAAAATGTTTTCATACATTTCGGTATTCTCACGTGAGCAGTCAGGTATTAAGACAAACAGTGGAGATTTTACGGTTCGTTATGTTGAGTTTTTTTCGTCAGCAGATGTGCTGAGTAAAGATAAAAATTCAATAATAATATGTACTCAGTACAAATGTAATAAAATGCACGTAGGTTTACCTATAAAATCGAATCAGCCGTGTACTACGGACGCAGCTACGTGATTTCGTAGCACTGCTACTAACAGCTACGGACTGCGTAGCACTCCTTCGTAGCCAACTAGTCCCAACTTTTACAAAAGTTTGAGTTTACAAAAGTTTGAGTTTACATAAGTCAAAGCAAAATACAGTGAACATTGGTAAATTGAGACCGTTTTTAATTCATATGTTACATTACTCATATGTGCAATAAATTAGAAAGTAAAGTACCGAAATTTCATTACCTTAGTCTACTCCAAAAATATTAATTTGTTTTGGCAAGTTTAAAATTGCAATTTTGCGGCTTCTCATCGCATTATAATTTTAGTTTATCAAACTTTTGTGTATGTTCGCTTAAAAAAATTCAATTGTAGTTTATTTATTATGCGACTAAACAGTGATATATATTGTTTCAAACATTTTGTCCAAGGAATAATGTTTTTGTACAACTTTTGTTATCAAAAACCTAATTCTAAATTTAAATTCAGTGCGCAGCTATGACCAAATCTTAATGGAACAAAGGACTTCAAATAATAACAGGAAAATTAGGCGAAGCTTACTCCAGGATTACACTGCATATAATCATAGTGATTATGCAGGATTAAAACTGCGAATTGCAGGAGAGTGAGCAGGGATTTCTCTAATGAAGAAAGTTGCTTAGTTCAACTTTGTGGGCCATAGTATTAGGAACGCAATAAAAGGTTGAATAACTGGTTGATTAAGGGTCGATAACTGGAAATATGATACTAAATGCGATTGTTTATTAGGTCAGCTTAATTTTTTTTTTACACGAAGAATAATTATTTCAAACATAAAATAAGAGACTTAATTAATATAATTAAATGATAAAAATATACAAATAACTAATTCTATATTTACAAATAAAACACCTGCCCCAGGTCACTGTCCCGCGGTAATGAGCCCAGAACGCTGGCGACGTTACCTCTTTGGATGGCCAGGCTTATCCTCTGGCCGAGGTACGCGCCGGCCCTCTGGTCTCCCGATGCGTCGATTAGGCGCGCCGCTAATGTTTAATCAACATCTGAAGTTTTCACATGTACCAAATATATACCTACAGAATCAGATTATATACGTCTCACAGACCTTCTCTTTGGGAGAGAGAGAGAGACAGAGAGTATGGGCTTAATCACCAAGCTTGCACAAGCGTCTGGAAGCGATGAGGTGAAATCCGAACACTCTTTTCAGACACACGTTTTTTCGTGATGTCTTCCTGCACATGACAATGCCCAAGTGCAAATAAATAATTGATACATCTAAAAAACTAGTGTTAGGTCTAATTAAAAGAACTTTATAAATTATTAGGAAATATTCGATGAAAAGTCGCCTATAACGTAATTGAGTAGAGTTCGCATTGTACAGGTGTATGATATTAACTGTATACTTATTATTAGCAAGTTAACTTTTTGCAGAGTAAATAACACTTTAATGCACACAAAAATAGCACATCGTTACCCTAGGGATGAAAGTAACTTATTTAATCCCGAGACGGACTATAGTTCGAGGAACTTAATAAGTCCTTAACCCGAGGTCGTAATGTGCTTTTCATAACGAATATTATAAGGAAAGCAAAAATAAAAAAAATTAATTAGCTAAAGAACACACCAAACTCTACAACTCGAAAATATTTTTATTTGTTTGTGGCCGGCCAGCTATTGAGCCATTATTTTTTATTTTTATCATCAAAAAAGGTAAACAATTATGCCCAAATCTATGTTACTTTAAAGAAATAGTTGAAAGTAAATTATAATAAGATCAATTTAAAAAAATAATTTCTTAATTAATACTTAACTTCATGTTATTTTAATTTTACATCGCGCTATAATTGAGTGGCTCTATAGAAAGATGGTTCAACAGAAATGTGAAAATAGAACATTTTTTTTTTAAATAATTTGACGGCGGTAAGTTAACAACAATTCTCCCTAGGGCTAAAAAGTATTACTTTCAACCCGCTCCTCAGGCAACTTCCTACCTACTTTCAGAATGTTTTTGTCTGTCGAAATTAGATTGCAAATGGCCTAATGATAGGTATTTCCATGTTTGTGATATGCTTCCCTGGTGATCATATCACAGGTTATTTATTCTAGTTTGGTTCTAGAACAAGTGATTGTGTTGTGTGGAAGTTACTATTATTATAAAACATGGTGTACAGTATTCGAAAAAACTATCAAAGTGATTTAGGAGACCACTACAAATATCCGAGCTCTACACTGCAGTACACATCTACATTTTTCACTCGGGTCGTATCAATTTAGCACGTAAATGTAGCCATTAGCGGCAAGTGCCGGTAAACGATACACCCCGTACAGGGCTTGAGTAGAGTGTGGCCGGTTTTACATTGGACGTTAAACTGCATGACATCAATATTAACGTAACACCGATATCAGAAATCAGAAATCAATAATTTATTTCAACGTAAATAATTTACATTCTGTTTGCTGAATGTCAATGTACTATGTTACTATGTTAGCCGCTGCCTTCGGGCTGTATTTGTAGTGGAGAAAAGAGCAGCTGGAAAAGAAACTCCACTCTGACCATCTTTTCTCAAATCATCTTAAACTTATACATCAAAGCCTATATGATATGATTCCGTGATAGCCACCAATAACTTTAAAATCCAAAATAACACTTCTTACAAAAGTAGGAAAAATATTAATGCTGCGGCCAGATACACGAAAAGCACCCGTTCACGAGCATAATGCAGGGGTCAGCCATCACCAGTCTCAAACATTTTAGAGGGAGATAGGTGACCCGGCCACCACGCCACCATTCGAATGACCTTTAGCAAACCTGCAGATTGAGTTCTTGTCAGCTACAAAATGTGTGCTATAGTTATTAATGTGCAATCACGTCGTCTAATATAATATCTAATAAATTTTAATATTAATAATTAAATAACAATAAAATCGCAGTGGAATTGGTAAACTTACTTGGCACAACATTGTTGGAGTAAGTGTTCATAATATAATGTTCAAACGTTCAACGTTCGCACAACGGCCTTAGTAAATGTAGGTACGGATAGTATTTTTAATGACCCGCGATTCTCATACATAACTCATGCATAGAACATAATATCCCGTGGTAGTTTGGGATTAAGATTGTGTAATTGTGTTCTGTGGAAGTTATTATTATTATTAATTATAGATTTAACGGTCTAATCATGATTGTTTATTAGGTATAAAAATACATGTGAGTTGAGGGTAAACTACCTACCCTCACTAAAATAATTGACTGTATTTGCCACTTCAATCAACCCGTGATCACGGCAACGTTGCTCAAAAGTCAAAATCAAGGTAATTAACTTTATCCAACGAACAGTCGCGATTAGACGTGTTGATTATATCAAACTAACATACCAACAATGTCCTGCGATCATCGTCCAATCTTAGCGTGTCGTCCAATGTAAAACCGCCGTAGGTCGGGGGTCGATACGGTACGCTTGGTAGTTAATTGCAGTTGAAAACAGATTTGCGTTTAGAAACTTAAAGCATCAATATAGTCGGCGATTTTTGCGGTAAAATAATCAATGGGGTAATGTACGTGGTCAGTTACGATTAACTGTCTTGGTTAGTATATAATAACAAAGCAAAGTCGCCCGTAACGTAACTGAATAAATATACATGCACATGCATACGTGCATTTCATATAGGTACCTACTAGCTGACCCGGCAAACGTTGTTTTGAAATATTAATTAGCCTACAACCTATTATCAGACTTACCAAATAAAGACTAAAAAAATCAGTAGAGCCATTTCGGAGAAGTTTGATAATAATCACTGTGATACAAGATTTTTATATATTAGATGTACGCATATTATGATTGTTATGCTTTATGTCTTTGCAGATGTACAAAGGAGTGTTCAAAAATAATGTTCTACCAGAAACAGACAGCAAGGAATGTTCATAAAAAAAATCTAGAATTACCTACTAATATTAACAGAAAATTGAAAGATTATTTTTATTTCTTATGTTTAAATGTCTATGGCAGCTGTAAGATAAAATAGGATAAGAGTATTTTTTATTGTAAGCCAGAAAAAAAATGTGCTTTGTACTATAAGTGACATTTCACCCAAGGTGACTTTATTATCACGACTTATTTAGTCTGTGAGTGACTACCGGGACAAAAACCTTGGACAATGTTTATCTCACTTCTTTTCTTTTACTAATTATTTCTCCTTTTTTTACTTTTATATTTCACTTAAAACTACAACAGTTTCCAATTATCCAATACAAGTATAACACCAAGACAAAAGAAACGAAAATAAAACGACTGACCAAAAATAACAAAGTAAAAGCTTAATCCAAACAAAACATTCTAATTGCCCTGATTCCGGTGACCTACGCACTGGGCGATTTAAAAAAATAATTTCCCGCGTGAATTTCCTTTTTTTACAACCTCTCGTCCCGAGTGTCTACTTGAGATATTTTGTTAGTCGATCAAAGCAGACGGCTTGTATTCCTAACTCGCACGCGATAGAGAGACAAAGAATCGCCTCATTTCACACAGGTAAAAGCGGGACAGCGTGAATCTCTGTCTACATCACGCGTGCAAGATAGGGCTCATGCTACCAGAACATGCTGCGTGGTAGTAATATTTCAATATTTTTGTTTGGGTTTTCAGACACCTCAGCGCTTGAAATAGCCAATCCGCAGTGGGCACGCATGGTGATTGAGCCCGTACTCACTCTTTCAGTGGGAGAGATAGATGGATAGATAGATCATCATCATCAACCCATTATGTCCCCACCGAGGGGTACGGGTCTCTTCCCTGAGGAAGGTATAGGCCATACTCCACCACGGGGGCCAAGTCCGGATTGGTGGAGGCTTGTAGACTAGTGGCTCGTCTACTGTCAGAAGTTGTCAAGCCGCCCTAAGGCCTCTGACTTGGCTTAACGACTGCCATCTATCGACGGCAGCCGGCACCAACAGCTTAACGTGCCTTGCGAAGCACGGAACCGCTCGGAAAAATGCCACTAGCGTTAGGCATAGACGGCGACCCATCCATGCACTGAACGCGCCCTATGTTGCTTAACCTTCGTGATCGTTTAAGATCACTCAGGCAGCCGGGGCTACGAGCGATTCGATACGAGGATAGATAGATAGATAACTCTTTATTGCACATCAGTATTTTACAGAGATAAGGTACTTAATATCTATGCAACTAGCTGCCCTATAGCTAAAGCTATCTATAAGCGCGAGAGATACCCCCAGTTTCTCGTAAACTAACACGCTGTTAATCTACTGTTAGCAACTGTTAAAAAAACACTGAGAGCTGTTAACAGTACATTAACAGCTTGTTAGTGTACAAGAAACCGGGGGTTAATTTAATAATCGTGTGTTATTACGGATAAAGAAACTACTAGGTAGTATTTTAATGTAGAAGTTATTTCAATAATCTAGTACACATTTTTTGTTACAAATGATCAAAATTACAAATTCAGTAAGGTGTAAGTTAACACATAACTATTTTATTTTATATTAATTAGCGCCACTTGCACCATCCCACTATTCCAGGGCTAACCGGTTAAACCTAGAGTTACTATGGTTATCAGTACAATTCGATACCGGTTTAACGGGTTGACCCCGGGTTAGTGGGATGGAAGTGGCACTAGTTTATTAAGTTACTAGCTGTTGCCCGCGACTTCGTTCGCGTGGTAATTTAGATGTGTATTTTTCCGGGTTAAAAATAGCCTATGTGCCAATCCAGACTATAATCTATCTCTGTGCAAAATTTCATCAGGATCCGTTCAGCCGTTTTTGTGTGAAAGAGTAACAAACATCCATCCACACATACAAACATTCGCGTTTATAATAAAAGTAAGGATTTTCTATGATTTAAAATTTACAGTGAAAATTTAAAGTGAATACGAAAGAAGAAATATGCTAATTTTTTCTGGGTGTCTGGCATGGAATATATTTATGCAAAAGCTGATTGATCCACTCTACTCGATTCCACTCGCATGCACTCGGCAAATTTTCAACGGTTAATTTAGCCAGCTGCAATCACCTGTATTTCTAAGCACTTCTAATCAAATCATCATCATCAGCCCTTTGACGCCAACTGCAGGACATAGACCTCCCTCATGTTTTTCATAACCATGAGGGGTTTTGCCATAATCGCCACGCTTGGCAGGCAGGTTGGCGATCGCATATGCAGTTGGAATCTCAGTAAGACGCTGCTGACCGTCTCCTGGTAATTTATTTAATTAGTCACCTTCTACGACATCCACGGGAGGAAATGGAGTGTCGCTATTTTTAATCGGGCGACACACGAATCAAATCATAAAAGTATTCGATTTTTATTACCTTTCATACAAATTTTTTGTGGTAAGTTTGAAGTTGAATAAAAAATTTAAAAAAATAAGAATCTTCAACATTTGTTTACATAATCGTTTAATCATCGATACTAAAAACCGGTCTACTTGTTTTGAGATATTTTAATAACACTTTGCATAAAATCTATAAAGGAACAGCGGAGGTGGACTTAAGTCGACTAAATAGGACACAAAGTTCCCGTAACCGGCGAGCTTGAGAAAACCTTGATTTCTGCATATCTCTCTAAGAATAAGAGTTTATTTATGTATATAAGTATGTATTCCAGTGAAATTATGTAGGTAGGTATGTATTCCAGTGAAATTACAACTGAACATTAACAGCGGCTGAGCTTGAAATTCAATTTACTCAAAATTTGGTATATATAGGCTTATATAAATATCTTAAACCGGCCAAGTGCAAGTCTGACTCGCGCACGAAGGATTATCTACACAACATTAGACACAAAGATCGGGAAAAGTGCAAAAAATTACGTTTGTTACGGGAGCCCCTCTTAAATATTTATTTTATTTTAATTCAATTACCTAGTTTTAAAGCTTATACAGATCTAAGTATTCTGTGAATATTTCAAGCGTATAGTTGTTGTTATTAATATTGAGCAAAAAACGGAAAAAATAGTTCGTTGTATGGGAGCCTTCCTTAAATATTTATTTTATTCTGTTATTAGTATTTGTTGTTATAGCGGCAACTAAAATAAATCATCTGTGAAAATTTCAACTGCGTAGCTATTAAGTTTCATGAGATACAGCCTGGTGACAGACAGCCAGACTAACAGATAGACAGACAGTGAAATCTTAGTAATAGGGTCCCGTTTGGTTTCATGAGATATAGCCTGGTGACAGACAGCCAGACTGACAGATAGACAGACAGTGAAATCTTAGTAATAGGGTCCCGTTTGGCACCCTTCGAATACGGAACCCTAAAAAGTAACCAAAAGTTACCAAGCTTTGAGAGTAAAACTTTGTGAGTATCAAGTAACAAAGTAGACGCCCTCTGATTCTTTTCCCGCTCTCAATTCAGTATTCGATGGCGGTTCTCGGCACCGTATTAGCATATTAATGAGTGAACGTGCCCTTTGTGCTCGCGACTGTACTAACTCCTGTAATTACTATTGTTTTAGAATGTACGGAACAATCTTTTGTATTTTTTTTTTCGTGCCAGCTTTTCAGGGATGAAAATCCTTTTTTAATAAGTTGATATCAGATATTAGTACATTTTCTGTACGAGCTTTTACACTTTATTGGATAAAAGTCACGTCAACCGTAAAGTGACTAAAGATTGAGAAACGCTGTTTTTCTTTATATTGTTACGCACGGTGCCATCAATATGACGAAGTTTTTATTTTGTAGTTTTAGTTTACGTAGTTTAAATTGTGAGACAAAAAAATCACATACAAGTAGCTTTTTTAGTCTTACCTTATTTTTAAAGAAGAAAACAATTCATCTTCGTACAAAGTGTCTAATATCGAGATTAAAAATACGCGAGACCAATTGCTCGACCTTTTTACTTGACTTCTTGAGATTAAATCTGGCAGTTGAAGCCATATATCACTCAAAAATAAATAAGAACAAAACATACATTTTCTTTTTATTAGACGTGCATTTTCTTTCTAACTAGCTAGTCCGCTTTTTAATCTTGCCGTGAACAAAAACTACTGCCGAAGAAGCAAATAATTTTCAAGGAGAGCATCATATTCGCTGGCAATATTTGAGCATTAAGCGGGCAAGGCACGTTCTCAGAAGGTTTCTTATAACGTATTTTAAATAACAAATGTGCAGTCATGTAACGAGTACGCTTAAGTCTTAGCGTGTGATATTTGGAGTTTAATCTCGCGTGTGAGTTAAAACAGGTGTGTGAAAGAATAATGTGAATTTTGCTAACAGGCCCAACCACGAGCGTATAGGTAGAATAATTTGAACTACTTTAAAACATATGCATGTACCTATTTTTGCAGTTTTCACCATCATCATTGGCCATTTTTGGCATATTTGTGATCAAACAAATAGGTTTCTATTCTATTCATCACACACCACATCAATCCCAATAAGTTCAGGTATCAGATTTCCAGTTTTCACTACATAAAGTCGGAGCTTTAACCTGATAGCTGATATCCTTCCCGATCTATTCCAGGCACGTACCGAGGCTTTAGCAGTTAAAAGAGGTAGGTATCACGAGCACATTACGCTGGGAGTTCCCACCGTAAAACACTGCTATGATACGTTACCTGAATTTTGCGTAGAACGGCACTGAGCAATTTTCTGGCCACCTGCAATATAGCTCCAATTAAAACACATATATATTTTAATTTTCTATACAGAAACACTAACGCGAAATAAATTTGTCAGGATCGTGCCAAGTGGCCGACCCTGGTCTCTACCTACCCCTCCGGGGTACAGGCGTGACTTTATTTTATGTTACGTTTAGAAACACTGCCTACGCTTCTATCTGTAGGTACATACCTTAAAACGCTTGTACTCGTGAAGTTTGTGGGACCTTAGACTAAGCGTTGGTTTTAGAAATGAAAACCGTGGTCAACTCCTGGGTATAGAGACTTGTTACTGAGCCTAGGCCTACTAGCAGTAACGCTACTTATGTGGCACCAGCCGGGGTCACATGTAGGGTAGCAAAGGTAAACCTACCGAGGCAAGAAGCTTTTACGCCTATATTTTCATTAGATTTCGTTTGTTAAGGCATTTTTTTTCTATAAATAAAAGAAAAAATAAATTTGGTGCCAGTCATAATCAGTTAAGTTTTGACGATGGCCAGTAATAATTTGGTAAGTTCACATTTTCTCTTCTACTGCCGGCGCACTTGTCCATTGTTTGTCAAATGTGCCAAACACGCAAATACGAATAGCCAAGTAAAGCCGGTCTAAAATATATGCACAAAATACACAATGCAGGCACAGATGCAGGTTCCGGGTTCAAATCACACATGCAAAAATATCGTATCACAATACATTGTGTATTCCCGACGTCACCCTGTTTTTTTTTTTTTGTAATAGAAAAACTCTTTCAGTCTAAAGTGAAATTCAAATACAGAAAACCTCTTTTCATCACGTCCGGTCGTGTGGCCATTGATTGAGCTCGTCAAAAAGAGTTTGTTAGAACGTTTTTTGCCTTGTTGCATTGATTGAAATACTGGTGAATTGCAAATATGATAGCTGTATATATATTAGCAAGTGTTTGAGCTTGTGCAAATAACGAACCATTCACTCTTGTAGGTTTGTATGCAGTTCTCTGCACGTTTCTTCAATTACCTTCGGTCAATATCACAGCTCAGCTGCACCAAGCTAAATTTGAGTAAAAATGATGTTCGACGAAAAATGTTTTGCATTTCAGTTTCCCCAGCCTACATTTTTGAAATATAGAAAATATATTTTTGAGATTTTAAATAAATTATTTATAGTATCATGAATTCAAAATAAAATTTGAGCTAAGGAAGCGACGGAGCACATCAAAGTTAGAAAACAAGTACAAGTAGTTTTTAACTATATTTGACATCTAACTCCTTAGCTAAAAGAGCTCCGTTATGTGTTATCAACTTATGGTAAAAACTTAAAAAAATTGATTTGATGTAATCAAGCTAAAATAAAAAAGAAAAAGACACTAAAAAAAAATATACACCACATAAATCCTCTATTCTGATATTCAAATTGAAACGCTCATTTAAAAAATTGAAATTAAACCATATTTGTGTACACCTGTTTTTTTTCAAACGTAGTTCTTAGTTTTAGCTTGAGCAGCCAAGCAGCTATTGGCAACACAGTTTTAATACTACATACATACATAAACTCATGCCCGTATCCCAGAGGGGTAGGCAGACACCAGGGACTGCCACTTGCCATGATCTTGACTGATCACCTTCGCTTCCTCAACAATTTCAATACTAGCAAATGGAATTTTATGAAACAGAGGATTTTTTTATGCGATGTGAAAGGCGTACTCGGCACAATTTAATGCGAACTACATCTTAAACTCTTTTATTTCAGTCACATTCTAGAGCGGAGAAAAATTTGAATATCATCTGAATGAAGAATGGTCTCCTAATAATTTATAGGCAATGCGATACACTGCCTTGCGGAGTATCTTGTTACAAAGGAATATTTTGTTTCGAAGAGAGAGACAAAAGTATTTAAAAATACTGAATTTGCACGGATATTTACTTGTTTATTTTTTCATTTTACAATTTTCCGACGTTTATGTACTTTTGCAAGTGCCGTGGTCTCGGTTGACTGAGGTGACGGGCGTCTTTTTGAAAGCATTAACTGTTAATTTACTAACGTGCTCGTGTTAACTTTAGAAAATAATATTTAAAAAGAATTATTCGGCATATGTTTTTTTAACCTTCTAAGTCCTGAAATTCATCATCATCATCAGCCATTTGACGCCCATTGCAGGACATAGGCCTCCCTCGTGGTTTTTCGTGGACAACCAGCGTGGGAACGCCCCCACCGGATGGTCTGACGACTTGGTTACGGTGGCGGGGAGTCGCTGAATACGGGCGGCACAACACCGGGAGTCTTGGAAAACCATGAGTCCTGAAAATAACAATTGAAAATCATTGTTATTTTCAAGGTCAAGACACAAGACGGTATGGTTATTACATTTATAGATTTGCAAAAGCTGGCACGTTAATTGTATTTCTGTCACTCCCGCGGTAAATGCTCACGCCTACGAGTGGAATAGGAATACAATGTATGCGTAAGCTTTCGCTAACCAATATGAAACAAAGAATTTTAGATCATGATCGGTAATCAGTTTTGAATACCTATAGATTAACGAGGAGTTGTTAACACTACGAAATTAAATAGATAGACAAAGATAGAGAACACTTTATTTACATAAAAAGGAAATTATTTAATATATAAAATTTTTGCTAATAACTGAAATTTCGGTAACTGTGCAAGGCCGTGATTAGGGTGGAAACACACCAGGTTACTTAGCGAACGGTCGAATAGCCGCATTTATAGAATGAATGAAAATGTACTGTGGGATGTGTTTTTTATTTCTTTGACCCGCATACTCACTAGGTTGCAGGGAAGGGCCCGCACAACTTCTTTTAATGTGGTCTAATCAGCATTTAACTTAAATTCATTATACAAAAGTCGATTCAAATGGCATTTAAGAGGTGGTGCAAGTCGGCTTAACTTTCATAATGCGTAGATAAACTTAAATTCAATAATCCGTAGCTTTATGGTTTTTGTTTTTGCTAAGACCAAAAAATGTTAAACTTATTTTAAATCAATTAACGCTATAGGAAAAAAATTGGTCCTGTTCACCAAAACCTCACGTAGGTACAGTCCGAAAAAAACAGGATTGTTTTCCAAACCCATTCCTAATTGTTCATATCATATCTCATTCAATACACATTGACCTCGTAAGCGGTGGTAGCCTAGTGGGTAGAACATTGGACTCGGAAGCGGGAGACCCAGGTTCGATTCCCAGTGCGGGCATGTACCTATGACTTTTCTTTCTAAGTTATGTACATTTGTGAAGTTATTTTCGCTAACGGTGAAGGAAAACATCGTGAGGAAACCTGGGTGTATGAGCTATTCACATACCTCAGCGCTTGAAATCGCCAATCCGCGGTGGGCACGCGTGGTGATTAAGCCCATACTCTCTCTCTGAGAGAAGGCCTGTGCACTACAGTGGGACGTATATAGGCTGCTTATAATATGATCTCGAAAAACTTTCTCAGGATCGTGGTAAGTTGTGTATGTATGTTGGTTTGTATATACGTAAAGGACTATTAATTACAATAATGTATTAAAACCTTCAAGCAGTCAACTCCAGACTGACCTTTAAATTGCTGTTGCAAAATACGCCCGTAATGTAACTCAGTACTCCTAATACGGGCCTTAAGCCAAGTTAGACTTTGTGAATGTAGGTTGAGAAAACCGCATTTTTTTCTATACCTCATGAGTAGAGTAGAGTAAAATCGCCACAAACATAGCCATACTCTACAGAAACATCCCGAAAGCTCAAACGAAACTTTCGCTCACTCGCCGGACAAAGAAACGCTACCCCGACTGTATTTCCGAAGACAAATGGGTGTTTCACCTTTATAAGCCGGCCCGTTATTCGGCAATCTATAAACAATTCCCCGCTAAATGGAGGGGCTTTCTCCACGATTGATGCCCGCAAATTGGTGCGACGCCTGATAAATGCGTGCCCCGCTGATTGACTGAATTATCTCCTGTCTGATAAACGCCTACTTTTTCTTTGTTGTATTAAATATACGTATCTGCTTTATTTTAGGGCTTCTTTTGTGTCAGTATCAGCATGGATATTGCCGTCTCTATTAGGAGAGTGGAACGCAAACAGCATCCAATCCCTCTTATTTTAACGAGGTTTTGTTGATCGATTCCAAAATGCTTTGTAGATAGATAGATAACACTTTATTGCACACCAGTATTTATAGAGATATAAGGAACCGTTTACACCGTTTAAGCTATTACATACAATCTTACTTCTTCACATACCTCAGCCCTTGAAATCGCCAATCCGCGGTGTGCACGAGAGGTGACTAAACCCATACTCTCTTTTTATAGGCTGAATTATTATGATTATATTAAAACCATCCGTGGATGTCGTAGAAGGCGACGAAGGAAATCAATTACCAGGAGACGGGCAGCAGCGTCTTCCTGAGATTCCAACCGCATACTGCGATCGCCAATCCGCCTGCCAAGCGTGGCGATTGTGGCAATACCCTTCATGGTTTGTAAAACCATGAGGGAGGCCTATGTCATGCAGTGGGCGTCAAATGGCTGATGATGATATTAAAACCAACTAGCCGATCAAAGTGGGCGTCAAACGCAACAAAGAGAGCGAGCTATAAAATGTTTAGCAAGAGCGAAAATATCGCGGGCGGCGGTCGTAAACTTGTGTTCTTCGCGTCGTATTTATTGTGAGATAGAGCGCTTCAGGTAGTGCTTTATTTTATTTATTCGGGAGACGAAGGTCTGAGAAGAGAGGGTATGCTCTTTCAGAGCACCACTTAAATTGACACGAGAGCTGTGACAATAAACCACTCATCCGGAGTAACAACGGCGTAATTATATTTTGCGCATTTAACAGGTGTTTAATTCCATTTAATTTTTTTGCTACATATCTTCAAGGCGCTGTTTTGACGTCGCTACTGTTTAATCTTGCTGCTCATCACTAGATGATCAGTAATTGAATTGATTATCAAACTATGAAACAACAATTGATTATATTTTAACTACTAAGCACGCGAGACCCGAATTCAACATTGTAACTCATTGTGAGTTACCCAAGTTGGTCCCGCCAGTTATGTATTTAATGTTTATCAATTGGAATCTTTGTAACTCTTATTTCGGTTTTTTATTTAGGAAAGAAAACGACAGACAACAAAAATAAGAGTTTTTTTGGCCATTTTTGAATGATCTAGATTTTGAAATGGGCAACCTAGTTTACCTTGTAACGTTCATTAAGTCGCAGTTTCTGTGCTACGTTGAATAAAAAAATTGTGAATTTTGAAGTGAATTTGAAATAGAAAAATACCGTGTTATAGCACACCCAACTCTCGACAAACAATAGTAAGCGAGTGGTCAAGGCAGTGTGTATCTTTTGTGGAGTGGCTTTTGACCTAGTCTTTATATTTTCGTCTTTATATTCCCAGACTGGTTTGCTCTGAGTATGTGGGCGCGAGTTTATTGTGGGTTGTTGAGAATAATTGGTGCTTACTACTAACAATTACGATTGCTCCCAGGTACATTGTCGTATCTGACAAAATGTCCATTTTTGTATTTTTATTTTGAAGTTATTACTTAATAAATAAATAACTTCTACGCAACACAATCTTGTCCTAAACTAGGATACCCTGTGGACATCACAAACACGGCAATACACCCAGTCTGAGGCCAATTGTACAAATGTACGGTGGCCTTTGGCGGGACCGAACCCACGACCTCCGGTTTGGTAACCAGACGTGACACCGCTCAATCAACGAGGCAGTAAATTATCTTTATAAAATATCATACTTCGACCAAATATAGAGAATGTATTAGCAGAGGGCAAGAAAAAAGTACTCGAAACCGACGTGCGTCTATGTAGCGACTAACTCTGCCTATCCCCCTGGGAATCAGGCGTGATTTTATATTTTGTACATAAATTCTAGAAGCAAGAAATAATATCGCGTCGGTTGCGTCGTAAACTATCACATATTACTCTAACGACAGTTTCATGATTTTGTGTCACGGTATACGCGGAAAGTGTCTGTGTCGATCTGGCAGATGACTAGTATTCAGAAGAAAACCGACCAAGTGCGAGTCGGACTCGCGCACGAAGGGTTCCGTACCATTATCTGTACAACATTACACACAAAGATCGGGAAAAAACGGCAAAAAATCACGTTTGTTTTATGGGAGCCCCCTTAAATATTTTATTTTAATTGTTTATTTTTGAAGCTAGTATAGAACTAAATAATCTGTGAAAATGTAAGCGTCTACCTGTAGGCGTTATAATTATCGAGCAAAAAATTGCAAACAAGTTTGTTGTATGGGAGCCTCCCTTAAATATTTATTTTATTCTGTTTTTAGTATTTTTTGTTACAGCGGCAATAGACATACATCAATTATGATGTAGTCTCTGTGTACAATAAAGAATGTTCTATCTATCTATTTATCATCTGCGAAAATTTCAACTGCCTAGCTATCACGGTTCATGAGATACAGCCTGGTGACAGACAGACAGGCAGACAGACGGACAGTGAAGTCTTAGTGTGAAGTGAAGGGTCTCGTTTGGCACCCTTCGGGTACGGAACCCTAAAAATCATAAAAATCGGTGAAGCTGTTTCGGAGGAGTTCGATAACAAACATTGACGCTAGATTTTTATATATTAGATGACGTCCTTTTTTTCCCCAACAACTCATCGAAATAGTTACTAGGTTTTTCATGAGTGTTTCCATCAGCTCTTTTACTTTGACAAAACTTATTATGATACAGTAAGGGCTAGTTTCTGAATTGAGTACTTTGCTAAGTAAAAAGTTAATTGTAGTGCTGTCTCTTTGAATTTCTCAGAGAAGAGCGTGGCAGAACGTTACTCAAGTATTTACTAACTGAAATTCTCAATTCAGAAACCGACCCTATGAGACGTAGATCAAAACGATGAAGAACCATGCTTATACTTACTGAATTGGCCATAAGCCATTTCACAGACCTATTGCACAAACAATCCAAGGAGCGAAAATCCATAATTTTTTCCGCACACGCCCCGTACTTATCACCTAGCAACCACAATAAGCGCTTACGTATCACAATACCTGTTCAAGTCGGTAGAACTCCTTTAGTCTTTACCGTACACGGTATAAGAGCGGAACTCCAAGAAAACGAGGGATCTAAAGACCATTCAATGACGTAGTCGCTAAATAACAAAGCTCTTATCCTGTGAGCTTAAGTGCGATTGTTGTACAGCAAGGATTGGTGCCACTGTACGTACAGTACGGACTAGTTTCAACTATGCATTAAAATCTAAACTTGCGGTGCCACTGAACCAGTTCAGATATAGTTGCTCGTGACTGGAATGTGTGGTGGCTACTCTAAATAACTGAAAATATACCTGACATTTTAGAAAAAGGAACTATTGAACTTCTGTTAAATTTTTAGTTTGCCCTTTCATTATTTTCTAAATTCATTCTGCATGGGTAGAACGGTGACGCGATTCGTGCGTTTTAAAGGTCAAAAGTGACGACAATTATCAAATTGTAACATTTTAGCGCCACAAAACGCGTGAGCTGCACCGTCATATTACCTTGATGGTTTTTCGATACATACATAGAGACTGAGTATGATATGTTTATTGAGATATTTAAAAAGTGGTGGTAGCCTAGTGGATAGACCATTGGACTCGGAAGCGAGAGACCCAGGTCCGATTCCCAGTGCGGGAATGTACCTATGACTTTGTTTTCCAACTTATTCTGTGAAGTTATACTAGCAACAACACTCGCTAACTGTGAAGGAAAACATCGTGAGGAAACCTGAGCGTTTGAGCTATTCACGTACCCCAGCGCTTGAAATCGCCAATCTGCGGTGATTAAGCTCATACTCTCTCTCTCTCTGAGAAAAGGCATGTGCCCTACAATGGGACGTATATAGGCTACTATGATTAGTATGAGAAAGTTCCTTTACTCTGCCATTTCTGTCTCTATATTGAACAACAGATACGTCAGTTGTTCTCGTGTCGAACTTGAATAGCATTTAATAACGGCTTTCAGCCGAGTGCTTTCAAATTTCTCAAAGTTTTTACAGTGTCTTTTCTTTCTCTCTTTTCTAAATTTATTCTCTGGAGTCAAGATATTTTCTCAAACATTCATGGAAATTTGAGCATTATTTAGACAATCTTCTTCGAGATAAATCAAAATTGCTATACTGGCCAAATACATGCGAGCAGCGGCCAGCAAAAGTTGTATGAAAATGCATATCTGCCGTGTTTAGGCGGCCAAATAATTTAAAAACTCATATCTGTCGTGTAATTTAAAAATGGAACGGTCTTTTACTCCGAAACATGGCAACCAAGGAGGAAACTAATAAAAAACGAACTGGCTTGCAAATAAAAAGCTGTTTATTGAAAAAAAACAAATTAATACTTTGACGTTGGAAAAATTATTGTTGTTCGTTTATCGTCATTGATTTTGGAAAGTTAAAAGTTCTGCCTAGGTACTACTTAGTCTTAATTTTTGCGCATTATTTCCATCTATCAGAACTATGACCCATGGACCCGGGCCATGAACACATTGCTCTGGCTGGCTGCTAATGGTTCGCGCCGATTCTAGTTTTTGTCGAGATATTTCTGGAAATTGCCTTTTTAAAAGGAAAACATTCTAGCGTATTCGATTCCAGCTATTGTTAATACACGATTATTTTGCTATGGGTTTCCAAACCACCCAGTCATGGTGTATGGATAAGTCAGTTGTTCTAACTTTTAATAATGACGGCTTTGGGCCAAGTCCTTCGAAAGTTCTCGATTTATCTTGGAAAGCTTTCCGCCGATCACTTTCCGGGTTCACCCTTCAAGTCATCCACACCACAGTATCGCATATGTAGTGTAAAATGGCTTTTTTACCCATATGTATATGGGTAAAAAAGCAATTCATCATCATCATCAGCCATTTGACGCCCACTGCAGGACATAGCCTCCCTTATGGTTTTCCTAATCATGAGGGGTTTTGCCATAATCGCCACGCTTGGCAGGCGGGTTGGCGATCGTAGTATGCGGTTGGAATCTCAGGAAAACGCTGCTGCCCGTCTCCTGGTAATGTATTTCCTAAGTCGCCTTCTACGGCATCCACGGGAGGAAATGTAATGACGCTATTCTTATTCCGGCGCCACACGGATGTGATGGAAAAAGTAATTCAATTTGGCATAATTTCACACACTATCTTGTCCTAAATTTTCTCCAAAATGATCTAGATTTTGAAAAGGACACCTAGTTTTACTTGCAACGTTCAATGAGTCACAGTTTCTGTGTAATTTTGAACGAAATGTAAAATTTTAAATTGCTTAGACTTTTGATAGTTTTACGACAGATAAAGGAAAAAAGGAAAACATAATATATTATATTTTTGATAGGCTGGTCTAGGCTAAATTTATGATACTAGATGTCGTGTCTTTACGGCTATTGTCCGATGTAAAGTCGTCCCATTGTTGTATATGTTTTCAGAATAACAAATTCACGACCAAAAAACACGCCTTTCAAGTCAGAATTGTCCATATCAAATGAAATAGAAAATATTCTTACCCCCGCTTTCACGTACACTATAAATTTCTTTTTCAATTAACTGTTAAAAGCTGTCAGTTTTTTTTTAAACACTTTGGCCAACTGGCAGTTGCGAACAGTAGATTAACGGTTAGTTAGTTTGCGACAAATTGGGGGTTACTCTTACGTTACATGTTAAGTTACTCTTTTAGGCCACCTGAACCTAAGTAACGTCTTAAGTTACTCTTTTTGGCAGCCTGAACCAAAGTTACGTCTTAAGTTACTCTTTTTGGCAGCCTGAACCTAAGTTACGTCTTAAGTTACTCTTTTAGGCAGCCTGAACCTAAGTTACGTGTTAAGTTACTTGTTTAGACAGCCCGAACCTAAGTTACACCTTAAGTTACTCTTATACAAGATATTTATTTGCGTCAAATATGTTACATTGCATATGTTGTAGCTAAGTAGTGTTTCCTACATAAGCAGCCTGAATCTAAGTTACGTATAAAGTTACTCTTTAAGGCCGCCTGAACCTTATTTACGTCTTAAGTTACGCTTTTAGGCAGCATGAACCTAGAGTAGCCACCGGTTCACGCGCTGAATCCCAATGACTGAGCCAGTTTCAGTCAGTCGGGGATAACTGCGATATGGGTCACTTGAAAATTTAATCTAGATCATGATGACGCCCGACTGACTAGGGGAGCTGCCGGAATACTTATTAGCTAATTATCGACTATCAGTTGCTTTAGTTGCATGGGTATAGGCTACAAGATTCATGTTTGTTCTATTTGTTCCTGTACTCTCATTCTGTCTCCTATTATTTTACTGTCCTTTAAATAGTCCGTAACTGTCTGTCAGATGACTTGAACAAAAATCCACGCATTCGGGATGAGTGCGATGGACACGTAAGAATAACTTTTTTTTATTGCTTGTTATTGTAATTAAAATTCCATCCAGCGAATTCTAAGTTAAGCCCCGCGTCTCCCGGTGAGACCCGAAATACGTGTGTGTGAAGTCAAGGTCACTTGGTCAAGTTATTTGTCGGGAATGACACATAAAGCGGTCCTGAAATTCGCACTGATCGAGACTGTTATTGTTATTGTTTTCATAGATAGATAGATGGATAGAATATTCTTTATTTTATGTGCACCAAGAATTACATATGAGAATTAAACAATCACATCATCAACAACATTATATGTTGGTGACAAGATAAGTAAAAGCGAAAACATTTGTTTTCGTGCTAAGCACTAATATCAAACAAAAAAAAACACTAAAAAAAATCTGTAATATTTATATCAAGCGCGTACAAGCAACGGTCTGGCATTTGCCTCGAGCATTTTTATTGAAATAGTGAATATTTCTCGTCTCTCTCATTTTTATACTTAAGCGGCTTCTACTCTTACTTTAAAGTAACTAAGAATGGAAGTAACTAATCAGAAAAATTTAATTTGGCTCTACTACATACATCATCTTTAACTTTTTTGACGAAGCTCTTTCAAACTTACTTGATTTAGTGATTTGATCGAAAAATGTGAAACTAAATGAGCGTGCCCGTTTATACAACTAAGCTTGCCACGTAGTAGATTCTCGCATAAGATCTCGTATCTTACCATCCATATTTTGGCAAATTGTTAGTAGATGACACTGAGAGAGACTGATCACTTGCCAGTAATCTTACATATAGCTCATTAGAAACAATAACGACAGTATTACACTCTTGCAACACGGTTTAAAGTACAACACAATACTTTTAAATGAAGGTTAAACACGTAGAAACATAGAGACAACAGAATTTCTGTTAATTTTAGTCAAATGACGCTACTTGTCGCAATTTCGTCCGTAGCAATTCATTTTGATTTCCGTACTAACATCGACGAAAGGTTCTCCTGTAAAATTAACCAAAATGTAATCATGTCAATGTTATTCGGTACGAGCATTATGTAATAATATTTGTATTAATACATTAATGACAAGGTCGAACTTGGCCTCTGTCTTACAAGTATCTAGGCAGTATGACGACGCGAGTCAAACGTTTAAAATCTCAAATAATGTGACTTTTCAGTACAGTACAGACAAATTCTGACATACAGATCATAAGTGGCGGGGCGTCACGGTGTCATCCTGTAAGGTGCCACGTCAGAAGACATCACGACGAATGAAAAAAATAAAAATGTATGTATTATCGGTTCAGGATTACAGAAACTACAAGTTTATTAAACTAATTCATTATTACATACAATTGGGTGTTTTTAAACTAAGAAAATGCTAAGAAATCGTTTGGTGGCGCATCTCTGTCCGGTGGTTTGTTATTTGCCGCGACCTACCACGTGTGGGTAATGAAAGTTTGCGACCTTCAAAAGCCGGGACACCACTGCTCCCTGAACTAACACCTTTACAGAAATAAAATACAAGATGTTCCTTTGCTTAGGGATTAACTGAGAGCTCGCTGCGCAGGGGATACCTCAAAAACATCTACCCAAGTGATCGTTAACTGCGATATTGGGGACATTCTCAGATGTTCTGAGGGGACATCAATGAACGACCATTGCTGAGATGTTTGCAGGAAGCGTGCAGCGACATATAGTGAGCGAGTACTAACATCAGTAACAGCAGAAAAACGCAATCTTACTAGGCAGAATACGGCTAACCTGAGGCTATAAATAAATAATCCTATAAATAAATACTATCACTGGGGTTAACTCACTGACTATTCATCAAAGATTGGCAGACGACGTTATTAAAACCGCTGATTGGTTAAAGTCTGTTTATAGGAATGACAGCCCGATGATCTGGGCGCTTATTCTGTTACGACAAATGTTCACAAAACAAGTCGAAAACCACTGACTGATCTATCCAGTGAAGGTTTGGTATTTGTCAGATTCAAGTTTTGAATATTTTCATAATACCAATTGTTTTTCACTGGGCATAAGAAATTTTAAGCATAAATTTATAAAACATTGTGCCGAGAAAGTATGTTTCAATTTGTAGTGCATCCTACATGGAGCGTTCGCGCGCCTCACGCGTGCTGGCCGGCGGAATGATCCCGCCGCCGCCGCGCGGCTCATCTGTCAAGAGTCAGTGGTTTTCAAGTCACTCGTTCTTATTGACACGAATTTTCTCGCATACCAAAATACATCCTGCAAATCCCTTCTGGTGGTTTCAATTGTTGAGGAGGCAACGCCCCTCACAAATTGTTTTTTTAGATAGGATATTGCATAATGTCTTTTGAGTAGACCCAGCGGAACAATTTTACTAACCGAAAGAAATTGAGAAAGAATATGGCGCTTTCCTTTCAATTTAGTGCCTGCCTTGAATAATAATGTGATGACTTCGACAAATTGGGGACTGGAATTGTAATTATTGACAATTACAAGGGAAACTAGCCTTTATTAAGCATGGCTTAGTTTATATAACTGCTTGCCGAGAATGAGACCAAAATGTCGTTAAAACAACTCTCCTCAAGTTAAGTTATTCCAGTGATTTGCACTGAAACCAGAATAGCTTTGTTGAGGGGTTCCAGGGTGTAACACTAGCGCCAAAAAATTATATCTTACTATATTATTATATCTTATCATATCTTAGGAAAAAATCATATTTTTTTACGGATCGAATTTGCAAAAAGTTTCTGTACAATCTCTCAATCATGTTAATAGTTTTAGCGGTTTTTTGCATAAATGCTATCTAGTCCCAGGCTCGTGATTCTAGGTTCTTTGTCGTAGGTCCTAAAAATCACTGTTTACGTGGTTAAGAGAGTTCACACGCACTTTTTGCAAATACGATCTGCAAAAGAAGATATGATTTTTTTCACTCCATCTGCTCGAAATGATGCATTTTGATGGCCAAATTTAGGACTTAAAACACGCTATTGTTGTTCAAGCTAAGATGCATCAAAGTAAATAGACTCAAAATTGGCTCTTGAATCTATTTACCTTTAGGTACCTTTAAGTAAATAGACTCAAAATCCAATTTTGAATTTATATACTAATGCACTCATTTACTAAGAATTCGGACTTCTCTTTCACTCTTGAGGATTCGTCCTATATCTATTTCGTTCCAACCCAAGCAATAAGTTTTAAAACCAAGTTTGGAACTACTTACTGAACTACCAAACTCTTTGCTGCAAAACTTTTAAGTACCTACCTAATTGTCAAATATTTGAAATTGGAACGCAAGTTTTTTTTTTCTTTGCGAAAAATCAATAACATTGGCGCGCTTTTTTTGTCTATTTTCACTTATTTTCTCGGAAAAATTTCGTCAAGCGACGATGATGATGCAGTGTCTTCTTAACACTAGAATACATAAAAAAACAGGCAACACAAGCAATTCAAAACCTCCTGCCAGAAGTTACATTTGAGTAGTATGTAAGTGTTATCTTTTATTTCATTCCTCTCATATGGTATTGAAAAGCAGAGTGTTCTACACGGACGCAAATAATTTTTGGTCTCGGTAGTGTTGAATCCCTCGCTCCTTCAGCGATTCTTAGTTAAAGCCCGAGCGAAGCGATGCAAGAATCGCTTAAGTTCGCTCTGGATTCAATTTCACAACCTCGACGCAAAAATGTTGGCGCTAGTTGGCCCACTGAATCCCTTAATAGTAACTACTGGGAGCTCGAGCGCAACAAAACTATTACTTTAGAGGATCCTTTAGATGGATCCTTTATCCGTGACATTTTAGCAGTTTGGAAGCCGTAGATTTTTTGTTGTAGGAATTGTAAATCCTTAACTAAGTAACCCGCTTTTACTATTGAAAATGTGGGAAAGCAAAAATATATTTTCTGAAAATGGTGAAATCATGCACATAATTTGTTGTATAATTGGTGCAGTAGATTAGATTAGATTAGAACACTTTATTGTACACGCCAGAAAACAAAATACATTAAAAGGCTTACAGTTTAAGTTTTACCGTACACAATTGGCGGTCTTATCGCTTAAAGCGATCTCTTCCAGACATTTTTGCAGATTGTTAGAAAAAACATTTTTTGGCGAATGATTAGGGTATAATATAATTATGGGGATGAATAGGTTAGGGAATAATAATATTATTTTACATTTATATTTAGGCGGGATTTCACGACTTTTTGTTAAGGATGTTAGTTTGATGAAGTGCATAGTAGCTTAGAAACGAGTGATATAATTAATAATAGCAATTCCTAACCTAACCTATTCAAGTTTAGGGAATAATAATATTATTTTACATTTATGTTTTGGCGGGATTTCATGACTTTTTGTTAAGGATGTTAGTTTGATGAAGTGCATAGTAGCTTAGAAACGAGTGATATAATTAATAATAGCAATTCCAATAAAAAAATAATACACTTTTAGTTTCTGTAAATGCAATTATGCGGAGTGTGGACTTCTTTACGTGAAGATCAAAAAATGTTCAAAATTCGGGCGCCCATATTGGTGCCGCCATTTTGAATATAGACCAACCGATAGCGGATTTGAATTTTGCAACGACAAAAACTTTCCAATACCAAATATGAACCCAACCGGGCACGCTTCGTAGAAAAGCTTTTCTCTATCTACAACGGATAAGGTAGTTTAACTTAATACTTCATCTCAAATTACGACCCTGTATTCGAGATTCATGAGTACATACGTTTCACGAAACTGAAAATGAGATACGCCAATAAAACATAACAGAGCGATAGGCAGAGACCGACGACTGCCACTGGCCACCATTCGGGCAGATCACTTTCGCTTCATCAACATTCATTAGTCGTTGCATGCACGCTAAAGATACGCCAATCTTCACTGATAATCCGATTTTACTCAGTTAATTATCACAAGTCCAACATCTAAAGGTCTACTTTCACATTTAGGACGGTGTCCTGACGTAGGAAGGCATCCCAAAATTATGTCTCAAAGGTTGTTTAGGGTTCAACGAATTGTACATATTAATTCCGGCTTAATGAAGGTCCCGTGTCGTTGGGCATTTGTCGTCGCATTAAAAATTAATTGTGAACACGTCTCTGCTCTTCCGAGAAGTTTCATTTGCGCGCAAACTCCGACTTTCTCTGACAAAGTAACGTCCTTAGCGAAGTTGGTTCGGGATTCTTTTGCTTTATTAATATTTAAAGTGAGATTTTTATCGGAGTCACGTAGCGGAAATTTCGCCGGACTCGAGTGCGGGAGTGATCGGAAAGAAAATAAGTGACAAAATATTTTTTTTCTCGCAAAACTTTTTCAATAAAATCACCTAAGTGTTGTTTCCGATAAACTTGTTGATAGAATGGATTAGTGGGGAATAGAATCAAATTATAAGTTCTTCAATTAAACAGGATTTTTGTGACAGAGTTTCGTATTGAAGAGATGGCTGCTGTTACAAAAAGCCTAAAATATTCGGCAACAACAATAAAGAATCAAATTAAACATTATTTAACTAAGCGATAAATTTGGTGATTAAACTTTCGCGATTTCGATATGACACGACGGAAGAATTGAATTTAATCTTCATTAATTTTATTTATTATTTAAAACTTGTTATCGCAAATTATACAACCTTGCCGGCCGCCAGTAACTTACAGCCAACAAACAATAAAAATATTTCTAAATACCTACTACACTTTACATACACACATAACCGGTCACTATAACAAAAACACACCACCGATCACTATAAGATAAACACAAAACCGGTTACTACAACATAGTAAGTAAGTCATCATCATCAGCCATTTGACGCCTCCTTGGTGGTTCTCATAACCATAAGGGGTTTTGCCATAATCGCCACGCTTGGCAGGCGGGTTGGCGATCGCAGTATGCGGTTGGAATCTCAGGAAGACGGTGCTGCTCGTCTCCTGGTAATGTATTTCCTTAGTCGCCTTCTACGACATCCACGGAAGGAAATGGAGTGATGCTATTCTTAATCCGGCGCCACACCGAAGTAAGTAAAGTAAGTAAATTATTTATTACCAAAAAGATAATACAAATTAAGGTAGCTTATAAATAGACATTAGACATACACACACACTAGTCGTTATAATATACACAATCGGTCACTATAAAAAATACAAATAACCTGTCACTATAACATGCACCAACCCATTACTACAACATAGACACACAACCGGTCACTATCGACAAGCGAAATTATTTATATTTTGCTGGTATCCCTTGAAAACAATACATAGAGTATTACCCAATAATATAACAACTCGATTCCTCTAAAACACTCATCAAAGCCAGTTTAAATAGTCTGTGGTAGTCTTTCGGTCTTATTCATCGAAACACAATTCCTCAAAACACTCCTCAGATTCAGTTTAAATTGTCTGGTATAAAAAGAAAGATGTAACACAGATTATTTAAACTGCCTCTGAGGAGTACTTTAGAGGAATCGTGTTTTTATAAATAACACCGGTTTCCTCTACCACAGACTATTTTAAACTGCACTTTAGGACTGTACTGTACTTTTTTAATGATGCAGAGCTTTCTGGCAGAAATTACGACTCGCACAGCTGAATCGACTCAAACTCGCTCCCCGACAGAAACGTATCAAAGCAAAATTCTTTCACAAACGCTTCTATTTGCCAGATAATTCCATGAAACCAAACCGATCCCCTCGCCCTAAACGAGCAGAAAATTAAACTGGAAATAAAACAGAGCATCGCCCCGCGACTAAATTGTTAAAGATAGTCTCCGCTCATTCGCACCGAACCGTTCGATTTGTCTCAGAAGACTCCATTCCAAAGGGTCCCCGGACGAATTGATAGAATTCCGTATTCGGAGATCCTGGTATATGGGACGGTTTGTATACGCTACCTCCGTCCCCGAAACTGGTTGAGTTGAATAAAAAAATGCCTTCTTACACCAACACATATTTTGCAAAAATAACGACCTCTATACTGCTTTAGACATCAATAGTCACGTCACTAATAATTAAATAAACAAAAAGCTTTAAAAAACATTTTTTGTTTAAAAAGGACCTAAGTCTTAGTATGTTAGAATAAGGCATTGACAATTTTTTTCCAGATTGGAACCTGGCTATTAACCATGTAGATTAACCATAAACTGACTGCTCTACGTAGCATATTTAACGCAAGATGGAGCTAGTTATACAGCTGTATCTACCACTTCTAGGGACGCAAAGCAAAATAACGTAACTCAAAACTTTGTCCTGTATCTGGGAAAGATATTGTAGCTATATGGTACCTGTACCATGCTGAACCTACCAAAATTTGGTTAGTTTGTTTTCCAATAATACTTTTGAATACCAAATCCTCTTTATTAACCAGCAATTTCCAGGTTAATTATTTCAGGTCCAGTCGGTTAGGCTGTGGAACGCACTGCCACAGAACATATGCGCCAGTCCCACTATTGGTACCTTCAAGAAGCGGTTAAAAGAGCATTATCTATCCCTGTAATAACATTGAGCTATATATATTATTTATGTATATCTAAGTAGGTATGTATTTTTATTCTGATATCTAGTTTATGTAGTTTTTGTTTTCCTTTTTACTTTGTGATATTTAGGCTTTTTGTAGTTTATTTTGTGCACATATATAGACCCGTTTTTCTACTGCTTCTCCTATACCCGAAGGTTTGCTGGAAGAAATCTCTTACAGAGATAAGCTCGCCTTTGTACATGTAATTTCTTATGTAATGTCCTGTTAAAAGTCTTGTGTGCAATAAAGTATAATAATAGCAAAAAGGTTCACGTGTGGAGATAACGAATCGGAAAATACAGCGTGGGATGCCCGCCAGCTTGCTGAATTGGATTACCGGTGGTGTCTGGATAATGATGGCCGATAACAGTGAAAAGTGGCGTACTTTACGGAAGGCTCATTAGTGCCCCTCATAAGTGCAAAAGTCATACCTATCTGAGCTTGCTAAGCATCGCAGATAGAACTTTTTCACCAAATAGTGCAGCATGGCCAGCAGAGGATGAATGTGAACTGACAGATTGGATAAAGAATTTCAATCTGCGACTGAAGCCTGAATTCATGTAGGTATTTCAACGACGAGAGCACTGTACAAGCGTTACTTCCAATATTACCTCATCCCGCGATTTCTTGCATACACGCCCGTAATTCTTGCGAAATGGCGCGTAAATATTTCACCTACGAATGCTGTTAGGGTCGTTTCATACTCGTTCCAGATTAGATGTGCTATTGTTCTTTGGGGAGTTTATGAAATATGATTTTTACGCTGTGGGGCGAGAAACGCTTGAAGATTGCCGGTGTAGCTGAAGTTATCTACCAAGATAATTGAACGATGTAGATTTTTGACGTAGCGCCCCTACTATGTAATATTCAGTATAGTAAATATTCCTAGATTTTAGTAGTTTAGACTGCCTCTGAGTACTGAGGAGCAGTTAAACAGTGGTTTAATGTATTGTGAACGGAACTACGCCATCTACTCGGTATGATTGTACTTCTTTGATATATATTCTTGTTCCTTCCTTAGATTTTTAATTCAATTCAATTCAATTCAAATCAAATATTTTTATTCATTGTAAAAACAGAATGTTTACTTAATGAACGTCAAAGTTGTTAGTTTCACAATTAATGGATTATGTGGAGAAGAAGCTAACAAAGAAACTCCACATTTATTCTTTTCAAAACACGTTTTAACTTAATTAACAGAGTTTTCAACTTAAAATATTAGTCATGAATGTGTTGAACACTAGTCACAATCGTCCTTTAAATAATATTAATCTACTGTTTAATGCCAAACATCTTTGTCTTCTAAATAATCCTTGATGTTATAGTAAGCCTTTTTGCACAGAATGTGCTTAACACATTTTTTAAATCGCGTTGGAGGTAACTCTAATATATCTTGAGGAATTTTGTTGTAGAACCTTATACAGTGCCCCATAAAGGATGTGTTAACTTTTGCAAGTCTAAATAGCGGAAATGACAATTTATGTTTATTTCTAGTATTAACATTATGGTGGCCACCAACATTTTCGAAGTCTTTGATATTTTTTCTAACGTACATAATATTTTCATAAATGTATTGACATGCAACTGTTAAGATGTTGGTTTCTTTGAAGAAATCTCTTAGCGAATCCCTACTACCTAACTTGTAAATAAATCGGATGGCTCTCTTCTGCAAGATGAAGATAGTCTCAATGTCTGCTGCCCGGCCCCATAGTAGTATACCGTAGGACATAATTCTATGGAAGTAACTAAAATAAACAAGCCTAGCAGTTGCAACATCAGTGAGTTCCCTAATTCTTTTCACTGCATATGCTGCAGAGCTAAGTCTGTGTGCTAATTTTACAATATGTGGACCCCATTGTAGTTTTGGATCGACGGTGATGCCCAGAAATACAGTATCATCTACAAATTCTAGTTTTTCATGTCCAATTACTATGTTGTTCTCAACTACTCGTACGTTAGGTAAGGAAAACTTTATACATTTCGTCTTTTTAGAATTTAGCAGCAGATTATTTGCTGTGAACCAATCTAGTACTTGCGAGAGAGCATTATTTGCATCGTCAAGATTATTTTCTTGTCTCCTTATTTTAAAAATAAGTGACGTGTCATCAGCAAATAACACTATCTCAGACATTTTTTGTACCATAAACGGTAAATCATTTATATAGACTAGGAAAAGGAGCGGCCCTAAGATAGATCCCTGCGGGACTCCTATTTTTACAAGTGAACCCGAGGATTTAATACGATTTACGTCTGCTTTTTGGACCCTTCCTTCTAAATACGATCTTGAAAGATCTAAACCTGCACCCTTTATTCCGTAGTGTTTTAACTTTAGCAGTAGCGTTTCGTGGTCTACACAATCAAATGCTTTTGATAAATCACAAAATATGCCTACTGCATCCTTGCGATCCTCCCACGCGCTGAAAATATGTTTAAGTAACATAACTCCGGCGTCTGTTGTATTCCGCCCTTTAGTAAAACCAAATTGCTGGCTATGAAAGAGTTGGTAATTATTGAAATGCGTAAGTAATTGATCTAAGATGATCTTCTCAAATATTTTACTCAATACTGGTAGTACTGAGACGGGCCTAAAATTGGTTGGATCGTGTTTATCACCGCTCTTAAATAAGGGTACTAGTCTACTATATTTCATGAGGTCCGGAAATACTCCCTCATCTACACATTTATTGAAAATTTTTGCTAACGGTAAAGCTAGGACATGGATCACTGAACTAACAATTTTTACTGACATACCCCACAAGTCCTCCGTTTTTTTAAGATTCAATAATTTAAATTTTTTAAGAACGTTATGGGGCTCAATGTAATTAAATGAGAAATCGTGTTCGCACGAGGAGACATGGTCTTTTAGTAATGTTGCTGCACGATCAGGTGACGAGTCTAACGGAGCTGTAGTCACGATTGGAACATTAGTGAAGAACTGTTCAAATGCTGCAGCGATATCTTCATTTGTCGTTATTATTTTGTCATCAATCTTAAGCGAAATATCTCGGTCTCCCAATTTTGTTTTACCCGTTTCTCTATTTATTATTGTCCAAATTGTTTTAATTTTATTCGGTTACTAACCAAAAACCGAAACGACGTGCAACGACTAATGAAGAGGAAGTAAGTTGTTCGCCATTGAGGAAGCGAAAGTGATCTGTCAGGAACGTGGTAAGTGGCAGTCCCTGGTCTCTGCCTACCCTTCTGGGATAAGACGTGAGTTTATGTGTGTGTATGAATGTATTTTTACTAGCCTCTTGACGGGGTTATCTTACATCATGCAGTTCACTTCTTCCTTCCAGATCAGGTATAAGATTCTTCTTATGCGCATCACCATCATCAGCCATTCTGTAGGACATAGGCCTTCCCCATGGTTTTCCCCATTACCAGGACACGGGCAGCAGCGTCTTCCTGAGATTCCAACCACATACTGCGATCGGCAACCCGCTTGCGTCAACATCGCAAAACCCCTCATGGTTATATTCGAAGCTTGGATGAGGGAGGCCTATGTCCTGCAGTGGGCGTTAAATGGCTGACGATGATGATGATGATGATGGTTTTCCAAGCTTCCCGGTCTTATGCCGCACGCATCCAGCGACTCCTCGCCACCGTAATCAGGTCGTCGGACCATCTGGTGGGGGGTGACCTGCCCACGCTGCATCATTCGGTCCGCGGTCGCCAGGTCAGAAATTTTTCGCCCCAACGGCCAACAGTTCTCCGAGGCCAAGACTAAAGTTATAGCAGAGAGGATGGACAGTCCGATAATTAGACAGTGGGATGTCACTCACATAAGATAACTGCACCATCCATCTAGCTCACGCTTATGTAAGTAAACAAAATTTAAGTAAATTTAATTTTAATTTTAGATTTCTTTGATCTCACAACATACCCAACATAACCAACCTATGGATTGTTTTATCCGAAATAAAGTGATATAATACAATAAAGCACAATAAGGGCCGCACTTAAAACTGTCCAGTGGGGTATAATTTATAACCATAGTTATCTCAGGTACAGACTTATCCCAAGAATTGGGTTCTTACCTTACCGTCTCAACAGCACCATATAGATATGGCGCCTGTATTACGGAGGGGTAGGCAGAAACTAAAGTTGGCCACTTACAATAAAGTGTTCTCTATTTATCTACATCACCTATTTGGTTGACGTATGCCCACCGCATAAAGACTGTATTGACTGTATTTTGATTTGTATAAATGGGTCAGTCTTAATATTCTTGTATGTTTATGGAGTCCTTATCTACGGGGTGAATTTAAATTCTTTTACCGTATTGTAACCATGATTTAAAAACATATGGTTCTAGTTATGAAACAAATTTAGAGACAAAAAGATTTTTTTTTGTTACCACGAATTCCTTCGCTTGTACATAGACACACGTAATAAAAATCCAAAAAATTACTTTCTCAGAATCTTATCATCGGCGCCAGCCAACTCAATCAGACGTCAGAAGACATTTTTCCACGTTACGGTACTTCCTAGTACTTCGAATTCAGATTGACAGTTTGGAGCCAAATGTCGGAAATCGCGAATATTTACAAATATGTCATTACCATTACTGATGAATAATTAATAATACTGTTTTTCACGCTGTAAAGAACATTCCCTTAAAATACGGTGAACGAATTCAATGTCGCCCTGTGGTCACCATAGCACAGGGTATTCTAGTTTGGGACCAGACCCCCTAGCATGTCAAGCGTAAGCTGAACTTCTGTGTATGCTTGAGCTGGAGATATCTTTAGAGCACACGTAAACTACAGCCAAAGCGAAATCCCGGTTTCTTGTACACTAAAAGTCTGTTAACAGCCGTCAGTTGTATTTTTTTGTAAGCATTCTGGCCAGCTGACAGCTGTTAACAGCAGATTAACAGATTTTTGGTATATGAGAAACCGAAGGTTAGACTGTTATATTAGAATTACAGTTCCTACGTGCACTAAACCCTGAGTGATTCCAATCGTCTAACTGTCAAATTACATCCTAATTGTGGATGATATTAAAACATAAATCGCTCCAAACTACTCTTTCCAAACATAAAGAACGAAGAATACTGACAGCTCAAATACATTTACTATAAAAATCCCGCCAATATCTTATCGAACTCCTGATTCGACCATTAACGATGTTCGCCCGTAAGTTACGCGCCTTATTTGAGATTGAGGTCTAAGGAAGCTTCTTCACTGGCCATATTTTTAATCATATTTCGAGCCAGCTGTGTTCAAGGCGTTAACCGTAAAAAAATAGTCATTTATGTTATTTATGTTAGTAACCGACGGCAAAGACACAGATCTTCTATCCAAAAACTACCACCGATGCAAAACTCTTAATGAACACACACCAATAGAAAAGAAAAGAAGGATGGGAACGAGGTGTTCGATAAGACATACAAAGAGGAGATCCAATAAGCACCTATTCAAAATTTCTCTAAAATCGTGGGCACCATTGAAACGAAAAAGAGAGGACGTTCTAAAACCACTCGGAGATGCTCAGTCCAGCTGGAAGTCACTAACATCGGGACAAATATGGAAGAGCTCGAATTAAGAGGCGCAAAATCGGCCGCTATGGAAGCGAAGCCCTATTTCAGTAATGAGGGATAACAGGAACTGATAACGATAAGCCCACGATGGTTGTTTGCCTGACATTCGGATAAAAATAATATCAATCTATTTCCTTGTTTCGGAACTGATAATTTCACTAAATGAATACTAAAATATTCGTCAGTCTCATGAAATAAGTGTTTATTTGGTGAAATCCTCAATTAAAAAACCCGAGGTATATCGAGCTTCATATAAAAATCTACGCGACTTCCTCCACATACTTAGTTAACAGATTGACGTAAGCGGAAATTATATGATTTGTGTTTCGATTTCAAATTATAAGGACCCATAAACACGGAAAATCAGAAAAAGCTAACGAAAAACCAAAATAATGTTGATTTGTGTGTCTTAACTTTTGAAGTGAAAAATTTTTCAAAGCGCACTGTACGCTGTTAATAAACAGTAAATAAATGAAACTGGACCGTCACGCTCGGGCCGATGAAGCTTAATGGGAACACTGCACCATTCGGTCGGAAAAGCCAAATTTACAATAATTTTTAACCTATTTCAAGACAAATAAGTTAAAATTGAATTTCTAGATTTGCTAACATAGTTTGCCAGTAACACACCTAGAAGATAATAAAAGGGTGTTGAAAAGAGTATCAGTTTTCTTGTAACAGACTGCAAAAAAGCGGATCTAAAGTAACCGTTAATTTTTGGCTCAAACTGCGCAACGTATAGCGCGGCCATCTAGCGGCACGAATCAAGAGGATCCCAGTAATTGCTACTTTGCTCTACTCAAGGATACATAAATAAATAGCACAAAACACGTAGTCACAGAATTACAGCCCTCGTCGAGGCGATATGTTTACGTTGCATGCGGCTTTAGCAAGTGACCTCCTACTACCGAACTGAAAGGCGATTCACGTCTTTTACCATTACTAATCTTGACAGTCCGCTCCACCATAGCGTATCACCATAATCGCCGTAGTGTAAATAAGCCTCAAGTTACAGCCTTATTTGGGTTTGAAGTATAATTTATAGTCTTCAATTCCATCGGCCGAGGAAAGGTTAAGCAATAAATTGGACGCAGCTGCGATCCCGATGTAAGCACGGAATTAGGTAACAAAGGGAGCGATTTGCGAGCCTTGCCCCGCGATTTTATTACTGAGGTGGCACTGGGCTGTTTCTTCTGATGTATTAGACTGGGTGTCGAGAGGTTGGATACTTGTCTGCTTCGGAATTACGGGAATTCTATTTTCATTCCACTACTTGCTGTGACAGATAAATCACAGCTAATTAGCACAACTATATTCAGGATTACTATCAGACTAAGCAATATGAGAGGGATTAGAGGAGCCCGCAATAAAATATGGATAAGTCGAAAGCCGAGTTCAGAAGCATGTAATGTAAGATTACTTCAACGCTGTGGTGGGCACACGAACGCATCGCGAATGATGTAAAGCGAATCTTTTTCGAGAGCTATTCCACCGGCTTTAAGGAAGACAGGACGGTTAAATATATACACGCTTATTTTTGGGTGGTCTTAAAGACATATCAAAATGAACGTGCCTTAATAATAGCTATCAAATACACTACTTCGCTTATTTTTAAATAGGCAGTTTCTTTACATTTTCCAAAAATATCTTGACGAATACTCGAACCTTTGAGATCATCAGTAGCCCTTTGTTTATCCGCGGCTTGTTCGGCTCCAGACGTATTGACTTGTCATTCCTGTAGGCTAGGCCGAATAAGCTGCCAGGATGGTGCTCGGCAAGTCTACTCCATCTAAAACAATGTCCCAGGCACTGCAGCGTCCAAGTGGTTCCTTCACCCATCTAGTGTGAGTGAAGGTACCACTGGAATTATATGCTATGCTATTTCAGCTGTTCATCTCCTTTTAGTGAACCGTGAATCGCTCGTCGTTCGACTGTACAAATGGAACAAAAATGACAAAAAAATTGTTCACATTTATGTATGGAATAATCATTCTAACACTACTACACCACACATTTTCTAAATTAGTTAAAGAATTTAGTAGTTCTAGTGGAATGAGTGATACTATAAAACATAAAGCCTAAAAATTATTCTTTAATTGATTTTCAACATAAGTTCCATGTTAGGCTTGATAGACAAACTGCACATAGAAACAAAAATTATTTGTCGAAGTGTGACTCAAATTCGGTTTCGATACTATGCTTAATACTACTTATTTTAGGCACTAGTTTGATTATGCATTTTGAATAAAAAATTCTGGTTTATAAGTTCACGAGCAAAAGGAGGTAGGAAATTGCTAGGTTCTGAGTTAAACCTGTAGTATATATTTTATGCCAGAAGAATTACCACTTAAGTAATCTAGATAAGCCCCTGACTCAGCCTTTGTTTTACTATTGCTCTAGTTAATACTTGAAATACGTCAAAGTTAGTAAGAGTTTAACAAATTAACAAACGTTGTTTATTTGTAAAGAGCCTAGTCTTGGAAATAAACGCTCAGATTAAAGAACCATTTTTAGAAACAAGCGACTAAGAGAAAATTATTTAACATTTTTAGAACTGACGATTTGACAAAATAAATACTTAAATATCTGTGTGACTCTTTCGTTTTTAAGAAACCTGAAAAGACAAAATGCTACCTATTTCGATGGGGTGCAAAGGTTCTTGAGTGGAGACCAGGGACTGGCAAACGCAGCGTAAGACGACCAGCTCGCTGGGCCGATAATCTGAGGCAGACTGCCTTCAGCGGCTGGATGAGGGTAGCCAAGGACAGAAATAAGTGGCGCGCCCTGGGGGAGGCTTATGAACTGATACCTAAGTAAGCACTTTAAGTAACCTGTATTGTGTTTAAGATCTGTATTGTCGGATTCTTCGAGAGCTTTTAATTAAAATGGAAAATCTGGAATTAAAAGTTACGCTAAGCAAAAACAAAATCTCCTCTGATGTTGATAGCAATATATAACACACAAAACAGTTGTTATTATTGTCCAAATTAAAATGTACAAAATAAGTATTGCCACTTTAACAATACATACAATTGTTTCGTTCACTTAGGCGTTCTTTTTCAGTTTACATAAAAAATGTAACGATGTTGCTCGCCAACTGGCAAGGAAAACATTGTGAAGAGACCTGACATAGCTAGACATAAACTTCAGCACTTGGAGTCGCCAGTATGTGGTGGTCACACGTGGTGACTCTTTCTTTAAGAGAAGAGATTTTCTCTCAGCCTGTGCCTTGCAGTGGGACTAATACAGACTACTTGTGCTTATGGACTACTCCACGAAATAACTTCTTGTTAAACACACAGACAAACGTTGAGTGGATCGACTCCCAAAACCTCTAGCTTAACCCTTCACGGCCTACATTTAGCTGTCAATGAGCTAATCATGATGGATGGCGCGTTGTGTGATCCGACATGACAGATGCCTAAGATTCGCTGACGAACTCGATAGTAAAGTTGTACTGTCAGCGGAAAAGGTGTTTGCACGTTGCAAAAAAATATTTTTAATATGTTGCGCCAAGTCATTAGGCAGCCCTCTAAATAAGCTAGTCAGTTATTAGCATTATTAATCAGAGTATTATAATTATACTAAATCACCTTAATCATTTTTCGAAGGCTGTACAATAGTTATACAGAAGCAAAAAAAAAACGTTTTTAAAACTGCGACCGACCCGACAGTTCTTACGAAAACGCGAAATAGTCCAAGATAATTAAAAGATTGTATCTTAGTAAAATTTTGCTAAAATATCATAAGCAATGAGTCATTTTAGGGTTCCGTACCCAAAGGGTGCCAAACGGAACCCTATTCCGAAGACCCTATTACTACTCACTGTCCGTATGTCTGTCCGTCTGTCTGTCTATCTGTCTCCAGGCTGTATCTCCTGAACCGTGATAGCTAGGCAGTTGAAATTTTCACAGATGATGTATTTCTATTACTGCTATAACAACATGTACTAAAAACAGAATAAAATAAATATTTAAGGGGGGCACCCATACTAAAGACAGCGTTCACCATCTAGCGGCCATCTTAGTAACCTTAACAGCGCCGATGTCATGTCGTTAAATGTCAACATTAAACGCTTCTGGTTGGTTTCTATAGATGGCACTGTTCTCAAATTCGATCTTTGTCTAATGTTGTATAGATAATGGTACGGAACCCTTCCTGCGTCAGTGCGACTTGCACTTGGCCGGTTTTTAAATTTTTGTCGTTCGTCCCGCACTGTCTGCTTATTCATTTCTCTTTTGCATTTTCTGCGAAAATTTATGAAATATTTTGAGCTGAAGGCCTGTAAAACGTAAGAAGAAAGACTGATCTAGTCTAGGCTTCAGTCCTACCACAAATTCTCTACACGTATCTATCATATGTACGAACCTGTTCTTGATTTGCGGAATGAGAAAATAAAAATATTTATGTTTGTATCTAAATATAAAACGAACGTTGAATGCTGAATTTTTAGCCTTTAAATAGGTTTTTTCACTGAAATTGTTAAATCGTAATTGAATCGTGTGATTTTAAAACAACACAAGTCACATGTGTTTTTAAAATAACACTTGCCCATTTTTTTTTATTAAATTATTTACACCTACCTATTGATTTACATTAGAAAAAAAAATTGTAGTTTATTCATACAGAAATCAATATAATATGCTAAAATATTGCTGTTGTAGATATTAGTATTTGAATAAATCAGTTTTTTCTATTTCCTGCAAAGTTGTAATGAAAGGACATGTATCGTTTTAAAATCACACGATTCAATTGTTGTAAGTACCCTAGTTGTATTATCTTTTATTTTATTGTGTTTTTTTACCATTTTATAGTTATTTGTCAACGAATCCTTTTGAAACTCATAACGTAAGGTGTGAAATCTGTTTCACAAAATTCACTCGCACCGGTCCCAATAATTTACAAAAGAAAATACAACTGCCTCATTGGTCTAGCGGTATCATATCTGATTGCCAAGCCGGAGGTTGTTGGTTTGATTCCCACTAGGGCCGCCGTGCATTTGTACACATGGCCTCAATCTGGGTGTGTTTCTATGTTTCTGATATCCTTACCTGGTTACCATAGCACAGGGTATCCTAGTTTGGGACCAGGGCAAGCGATTGCGTTGTGTTGAAGTTATTATTTATTTGGTTTTAAAAGTTTTTAGTTTAATATATTCTTGTTACGTAAACCTGTGGAAACGAATATAACCTCTAATCAAATGAGGTCACGTGAAGAATGTTCGGGATTTAGAGGGAGGTTATGCTTCCTATCGAATGCCGGCGTATTTCTAGGTGCAGACCTTCCGATAAAATGCGATCGAAGGTATTCGGCTAAAGGCAACCGATCGCAACAAATCCCCCATATTAATAAAAATGTTCTCTGGAGGCCCACCGTTTTCGTTACTATTACTAACTTCCATAGTAACTTACTAATACAATAGAGGTAAATGACTGTTTGACGTAAAAAGATATAATATATAAGGTACTAAACTATTAATCATGAATTATACGGACTTTATTGGCGGAGAACGCAGGATGTGTCTTAGAACTTTTTAGACATTTAAATGACCTAATATTTCAAAATTGTTTTGCTCTTAATTATCCATTGCATTGTACATACTGGAATGAACTTTTTTGTTTGTGATATCTAATAATATTCGATGCTATCAGTTCCACCGCCACTGTAACATTTGTTTTATTTCTTAATTTTTAGGAGCACCAATGGTTGAACGGGAGGGAGTATTTACGGAATTCACTTTGTTCCACGACTGTACAACTGAAAGTGATGTGTCAATGACAATATGCATTGCGTCGTCAGTTAATCATTCCTATGGCATAATTACATTAACGGATCTTTCCTATCGCTCTGATCATAGTTGCTATTATAGCAACCCTTTCTCGGTAACTAGGCTAATCGATAGCATTCTGCATTGAGAATTTCACTCAACTCAAGTGTCTATGAATGATTATCTAATTTTTTTTAGTACACTATGGTCTTTTAAGGACTCGTTTTGTAAAACTATACATTGTAATTAAATCATACAAAAGGAAGCTCGGAAAAAACTGCGAGGCTCAATTCCTGAACTATTTATAATTATGTACCTACTAATTTCTACGGAACCCTCAGTGGGCGAGTCCAACTCGCACTTGTCCGGTTTTTTCTGTAATTGGAGCATTTATATAGTTTTTATCATCCTGAAAAGCTAAATGTATCAAAATTACGTTTCAGGATCCATTAAGGTATATTTAGAAAATTGATGTGCATTAAATTTCTCCTTGCCGCAGTGTCACTGCGTGATGCGAAGTTAAATTATGACCTCGCGCTTCTATAAACGTGCGTTTTCTTTATCGTTTTTTTAACTTCCTGAAAACATACTTGAATCGTGTGATTTTAAAACAACACAAGTCACATGTGTTTTTAAAATAACACTTGTCCATTTTTTTTTATTAAATTATTTACACCCACCTATTGATTTAAATTACAAAAAAAGTAGTTTATTCATACAGATTTTAACATAATATGCTAAAATATTGCTGTTGTAGATATTAGTATTTAAATAAAACAGTTTTTTCTATTTCCTAACAAGTTGTAATGAAAGGACATATGTGTTGTTTTAAAATCACACGATTCACTTGGGCTTGGTTCTATTTACATATATTGCTCGTGATTTTTCTTAACTGATTGTTCTGAACATTGTGTGTATTAAGCTCGCCTTTGTACAAATATGTGTATTGTGCAATAACAAAATCTATCCTATTTGGTCTTCTTTCAAAGTCCCATGATATCTGGTCTGGATACCTTTTCAATTATTTTAATGGTTGACATAATAATCGAGCATCTGGAAATTAAGAACAAGAAGCTTAAAATGGATTTGTTTGTTAAATTTTTTTTGCGTTTTATTAATATTTGAGATGGCACAACATACTCATAAATGTACAGGCATTTATAAGTATGTTGTGCCATTTAATAAATGTACGATCATTAACAACGTCGAAGAGACCCACCAGGTTAAAGACCAGGAATTAAGTACATAATGTGTCATCATCATTCAGCCACAAGAAGTCCACTGCTGGACATAGGCCTCCTCCATGGATTTCCAAAAAGACCGGTTGGAAGCGGCCTGCATCCAGCGTCTTCCTGCCACTTGAATGACGTGGCTGGTCGTCCCACGCTGCGCTTGCCGATATGTGGTCTCCATTCGAGAACTTTTCGGCCCCATCGGCCATCAGTTCTGCGTGCTATGTGCCCCGCCCACTGCCACTTCAACTTACTAATCCGCTGGGCTATGTCGATGACTTTCGTTCGTCTACGGATCTCATCTCATCGATCTCGTAGAGAAATTCCGAGCATAGCCCTTTCCATAGCTCGTTGCGTGACCTTGAGCCTTCTTATGAGGCCCATAGTGAGAGACCACGTTTCAGTGCCATAAGTCATCACTGGTAACACACACTGGTTGTATAATTTTTTTATTTTTTTTATACTACACATAATGTGTAGTGCTTCCGAAAGACGTAGTTCAAATTCTAACAAATACAAAATAGTATTTTCTAAGGTTAAGACGAGCACTAGAAATAATAAAAACTGAATTTGCACTGATATTTACTCGTTTATTTTTTTCATTTTACAATTTTCAAGATACACCAATCCATGCGAAGTGTCACGCATAGGATTCCCTTACGAGAGGCCTTTTCATTATTGTTTTATAGCATAAGTGATTATTGTGCCCTACTATGTTGAAGACAAATAGACATTTTTTATTTCTATGCAAGCTTGAGTATGAATGTGGTTCCTCGTACATTGGTCAAACTAAGCGTGCCATAGCTCAACGGGTGAAGGAACATATCGCAGACGTGAAACAAGCGCTCTGGTAGATCTGCAGTCAGTGAACATACACTCAGCGGTACCAACCACTTCATTCATTTTGATAAAGTTAAAGTTCTAGCCCGAGAGGACCGTATCGTTCCTAGAATGTTACGCAGGGCAACAGAGATCCGCCGGCATCTAAATTTCAATAGAGATCGTGGTTGGAACATAGCTACAGCACGGGAACCAGTACTTAAGTGCATGATGCCCCCTTGGTAGAAGTGTGACTGTAGATTTAATTTTAATTTCAATAAGTAAGAATTAATATTTTAAAGTTTATATAAAATAATTGTTTTGTGGATTGAATTTCAATTCCAATAACTGATAATCAATATTTTTGAGTTGATATAAAATTTTTGTTAACTAAAAAAATTTAAAAAATTGCCAATATATTTTTGGAACGTCACTTGATGTTTTTTGCCGAGGGTAGTAAACTAACAGGTAATGCTTTCAAAAAGATGCCTGTCACCTCAGTCTACCAAGACCGCGGTACTTGCAAAAGTACCGAAACGTCGGAAAATTATAAAATGAAATAATAAACGAGTAAATTTCCGTGCAAATACAAAATGTTTATTTTAACCACAAAACACAGCATTATTAACATGTTACACTGAGTATATAAGCAAAAGGTGTTATTATGAAGATGTTACACTTTTTATGGCAGAGTTTAGTAGGAATGTAATTTACTGTGGTCTAACCGCACTAGGTTATACCTGTATCGTGGAGACCGATTCCTTTACCATTGGTTTTATCAAGTCGTGGGTACCCCACGTTCTTAAGTAAATATATAACTTTCAAAAAAGTTTGTGAGACCTTAATAAATATTATTTACGAGAATTTAATATATTATGCTATGTTTTAATCTATTGTCAGTGAAGCTAATTTCTTTTTTTTATTTAAGTTCAGTTCTAAAAACGTTCTGTACAGTCTATATGTTTTTTTTTATTTGCCTAGTAATTAACATAAACTATAGTGCACTCGCATCTGGCTTGAAGAAACGCGGCGTTCCGACCGCCCGATTAGCACGGCCCACGCCCCCGGGTAATGTTCCACATGTGAATCGCGTTAGCATTATCTCCAATTCATTCCCTTATCATCCAATACCCGACACCGCAGCGCCTCTAAATTGTTTATCGGGCCAAATTGAAATTGTCAATTGTTTGGGTAATACGATATTCACGCCGCGATGCTCTAAATTTGCCAGGGTTCAACGCTTTGGGTGTTTTATAAAATTTGAGTAGAGTAAAATTGTATGAAGAGGCTGAGCAGCGATGACGGTAACTGGCGTGGCACCAAAAAGCAACGATGGAAAAAAAGGAAATTACACACATATTAAGGGCATGTATTTTTTAATATTAAAATAAGCTTATAATCCGTATTTAAAAGAAATTAAAAACATTAAAAATTGGTTTATTGAACTGGAGACAAATTATAATAGGGGTTAAAGTATGAAATTGCCGTTTTATTGCAATAGGTTCTTTGAATTGACATAGAATCTTCATGGTTTGAGGTTTTCGAATGAAACTTTTTTCAAATGGTTTCTAAGATGTTCTTTTTTTAAAAAATGTGAAACATTTTGAATATCGACTTTCAATTGTTTTTGTTATTCAATTTAGACAAGAAAGATGGATAGGTACTGCGAAAATTCGAGTGATTTTTGAATACAAGTTCCGACGTGGAAATAACGCGGCAGAAACAGCCCGCAATATCAATGCTGCATTTGGAGAGGGGTCTTCTAATGAACGCACCGTGCGATTTTGGTTTAAACGCTTTCGTGATGGAAATTTCGACTTAAAGAACGAGCCACGAGGAAGACCGCCCACACAGGTGAATAACGATGAATTAACCTCAAACCATGAAGATTCTATGTCAATTCAAATAACCTATTGCAATAAAACGGCAATTTCATACTTTAACCCCTAATATAAATGTATTCAGTAATACCCACACTAGCCATAACTTGTGTCGTGGTTGCCAATAATCTAACTATATAAATATAGTTTTACATTGGTGTGTTAGCTTTTAGTAATAATGTAATATAAAAAAATCTCGTATTGTGTTTGTTATCGAACCCCTCCGAAACGACTTCACCGATTTTTATGATTTTTCGGTGTATGTTTGATAGGTCTGAGACCGTAAGGTATTTAATATGGCAAAACAACGTTTTCCTTTTGAGCTACTAATAAAAACCGGACAAATGCGAGTTAGACACGTCCACCGCGGGTTCTGTACATATTTGTAGGTACTTACATATTGTAAATAGTTCAGGAATCGAGTCTCGCAGTTTTTTCCGAGGTTTTTCCGAACTTCAAAGACATTTTTTTTACGATTTAATTAAAAATCTACGGTTTTCAGATTTTCCCCTGTATTTGTAGTATAAGTCGATATTATTTCACAAATTTAATAGTTCTAGGTCAACGGAAAGTACTGTATAAATCTTGATTCTCTTGAGTGTCCAAATATACGTTTTTGCGGCATAAACGGCCGTAATATATATATATATATATATATATATATATATATATATATATATATATATATGTTATCGAGATCACGGCACTTGCAAAAGTACAGAAACGTCGGAAAATTGTAAAATGAAATAATGAACGAGTAAATATCCATGCAAATACAAAATGTTTATTTTAACCACAAAAACACAGCATTATCTCAACATGTTACACTGAGTATACAAGCAAAAGGTGTTATTATGAAGATGTTATAGTTTATATGGCAGATTTTAGCACAAATTTGATAGTTCTAGGACAACGGAAAGAACTCTATAAATTATATATTACTTGCCGTGAGTTTGATGTTTTCACAGCTTAAAGGGACTGTAGACTTGAGTATGTGGTTTTAATTTCAACTCGTTACCTCCACGCGTTTCCGAGATAAAGGACAGACGGACGGACGTAGCCTATAGTTCCGTGGATATCGTAGAAGGCGACAAAGGAAATAAAATATCAGGAGACGGGCAGCAGCGTCTTCCTGAGAGACCAACCGCATACTGCGATCGCCAACCCGCCTGCCAAGCGTGGCGATTATGGCAAAACCCATCATGGTTAGGAAAACCATGAGGGAGGCGTTTGTCCTGCAGTGGGCGTGAAATGGCTGATGATGACGATGATCCTTTTTTTCCAATCTTCATTCGCGTTATTTCAGACTTGTGTGCCATTTTTACAGTGAAAGTTTTTATCGTCTTTACTGACCGATGGTGGTCTGGCACATTTTCTTGCTAAATAACTTTTTATCAAGTTTTTAAGTGTCTTTCAAGCCAAGCGATTCAACGTTCATTTTACGGTTGAGTGAGGCTTTCTTTACACATAGGGGGCAATTACTCCCTAAATCATTTGTTAAATGTGCGATTTTAACATCAATTTAGCACATCGCTCATCAGAAACAACCACAACGGAATTACGCTTTTGCAAAAAGAGTTAAGTGTGTCATACATAGTACTCCAATAATATAGTTAAACACGGGGAAAATCGAAACAATTTAATTTCTATTGACTTCAGTCAAATAGTGCTACTTTTCGCAATTGTATTGTGTGCCGAATCATTGTAGTTTCTGAACAAACATCGAGAAAGGGTTCTCATATAAAATTCGCAAAAATATAATCGGACGAGAGATATATTATGTACCACTATGGTCAAATTGCAGTTCCTATCGTGCAAGCTAAAGGCCAATATTGGTTCAACATATTTTTTTTATTAAATACATACATACATACATACACACACTCGCGACTGTCTGACTATAGGGGTAGGCAGAGACCAGGGACTGCCACTTACGATCCTGAACGCTTCCTTAACATTCATTAGTCGTTGCATGCACGCACGCCAGTTTTGTGTACTTTTTATCTTGCCCTTTGCTAATGTTTTTGGTCGAAGTATGTTTCATCATCATCATCAGCCATTTGACGCCCACTGCAGGACATAGGCCTCCTTCGTGGTTTTCATAACCATGAGGGGTTTTGCCGTAATCGCCACGCCTGGCAGGCGGATTGGCGATCGCAGTATGCGGTTGGAATTGATTTGGAAGACGCTGCTGCCCGTCTCCTGGTAATTGATTTCCTTAGTCGCCTTCTACGACATCCACGGAGGAAAATGGAGTGATGCTATTCTTAATCTGGCGCCACAAGGAAGAAAATGCAAAAGAGAAAATGAATGAGTAGACAATGCGGGATGAACGACAAAAATTTAGAAACCGGCCAAGTGCGAGTCGGACTCGGGTACGAATGATACGGAACCCTACGATTATGTATACAACATTAGAGAAAGAGCGAATTTGAGAACAGCGCCATCTATAGAAACCAACAAGAATAGTTTAACATTGACATTTAACGACATGACATCGGCACTATGAAGGTTACATAGATGGCCGCTAGATGGCAAGCACTATCTTTAGACAACGTTTGTTGTATGGTAGCCCCCCTTAAATATTTATTTTATTTTGTTTTTAGTATTTGTTATTATAGCGGCAACAGAAACACATCATTTGTGAAAATTTCATCTGCCTAGCTATCACGGTTCATGAAATACAGCCTGGTGACAGACTGACAGACAAACAGATGGACAGAAGGACAGTGAAGTCTTTGTAATAGGGTCCTGTTTGACAACCTTTGTGTACGGAACCCTAAATAGAAAGAAAAACGAAACGTCTGATTTGGCAATATTTACACCATGTTATCTGATGGTACCTATGTAGCTATAGGTAGTTATAGATCAGTTATTTTATTAATTTATTTGCAGTACGTATACAAAATCCAGGACTATCATGATGTAAGTACTCTTAATTGAAGAAACTTACAGGACAAACTATATGCCTCGGGCTCATATAATGTTATATTCTATATTGTGTGAGTGAGACACGAATAGTTATTCAGTTCCTTTTTCTAATTAACAGTGCTGTTAGCGAGCCCAGCATCTTTGATGACTATGACAAGGAATAGGCAGAGACCAGGGTCTGCCACTTGCCACGATCCTAATAAAAGTCTTACACTTTCGTTAATTCTTTGTTATCCTTTAATCCATGGTCGTTAAAACGCCTGTTAATTTAAAAACGTAGGTATTTCACCATTTCTAATGCCAGTGCAATATTATTTTTCCTTCATTAATTGCAAGAGTACCTAAATATTTATCGTTTAAATAAACGAATCTGCGCGAAGAACAGAATGAAGCTAGAATTCTTAAATCATAAATGAAATGGTTTTTCTGAGTGAAACATGGAAAATTGTAACAAATATTTACGTGAGTCATTGTTGTGTACTACACTTTTGGATAGTATGATTCCAGTTACGATTTAGGTACTTCAAAACTCAATAAATAGTCAAAATTGGGGACCTAACTCCGTATTTTTCATCATGATCATCATCAGCCATTTAACGCCCACTGCAGGACATAGGCCTCCCTCATGGTTTTACAAACCATAAAGGCTTTTGCCATAATCGCAGGCGGGTTGGCGATCGCAGTATGTGGTTGGAATCTCAGGAAGACGCTGCTGCCCGTCTCCTGGTAATGTATTTCCTTAGTCACCTTCTACGACATCCACGGAAGGAAATGGAGTGACGCTATTCTTAATTCGGCGTCACACGTAACATTGAGTTACTCCTAGCTTAATCTGTAGAATTCTGGACCCGATCGGGCCACTATAACACTAGTTTTCAATTGTTCTTTTCAAATTCATAATCTAACCTATTAGATTTTTACTGAGGTAAGTTTCCCGACAATTTAGTCTTGTAAATCAATATGAATAAGTTATTTGAAGTTGCGCGCAATTAGCTTTATATCGGGCCTTAAAGACGTCTCCTAAGCATCTGTAACTCAGCTCTTTGTTGGAGCTGTCCATAAAGTTCGAAGTCAACATGCTTTTCTAAAAGCCACTTTCGGCCAGATTGGCTTTTGTAACCGGCTCGCTGGCCCTAAGCCAATGTCTGTGGACGTAACTCGTATGAGTCCAATTTGTAACCAAATACCTATGTTTAATAAGAAAATTAACGTTCTTTCGCCTTCTAACTCTTTCAAGTTGCACGATGGTTTGATGACCTGGTGTGGATATTCTTTGTACTTTAACTGTTTGTTTTTGTTACGGTTATAAAAAAACCCTCTTTAAAAAAAAAACCAGAACTAAAAAGTTTAACACAAGGTCTGATTGCATCCGCTATCCGTTCTCTCTCTAGAATCTTTGCAGCCGAGACTTAAGTAAGTTAGTTTAATCCCACCTAGGGTTAGAGATGGGTAGTGGATTATAACCCAGTAGTTATAATCCAGTTTTAATCCGGGTTATAACGTTATCGACCAGTTTTATCCCATTAACTACTTTTTTGGTGGGTCAAAATGAAAGACAGGAGCGATACGATTTAACAAGAACAAATTACAACTAAACAAATATGCTTTGGGTAATCGGGAGTTTTGCTTGACATTATAGTGCCATAGTGATTTATTTTTGCATCACTAAAGTATTTTTAAGTTTTAATGAACTGCATACACTTTTAAAATACTATGTTTTCTATGAATAAAAGTACAAATAGAAGCGTGTCGGGCCACGCGTAGGCAGTGGGCCGTAGGTTCCACAGACATCTAGTTATTACAACCTATTACCTAACATAATCACAAAATTCAGCTATCAAACAAAATAGGAGGCTTTTTTACTAATCCCATTAATGTAATCGACCTGTAAACCTGTAAAGCCTAGTCAGCTGTGATAATTTTTCTTTTAAATTTATTATATTTGCTACTATCGTGATTTTTTTTAGATTTTTAAATGCAAAGGTTTAGATTGTAGAGGGGGGGGACACAGGTACAAGCTAAATATTTCGAAAATGGATGCCTCAATTGTAAAATGATCTTAGTAAACTCCCAATGTTTTTAAAATAGCTATCCAACGATTGCCCATACGGTGGGGTAGAGAAGAAAAAAAATCAGCCCCCCCCCCCCCCTTTTCATGTTAGGGGAGGTACATTAAAAAAAAACTTTCTGACGTTTTATTATTTAACTTTGTCGGCGTGATAAATATGTAAACACATACCAAATTACAGCTTTCTAGTACCACCGGTCTTTGCGCTAGGCCGCGGACGGACGGACAGACAGACAGACAGACAGACAAGTACCACCGGTCTTTGCGCTAGGCCGCGGACGGACGGACAGACAGACAGACAGACAGACAAGTACCACCGGTCTTTGCGCTAGGCCGCGGACGGACGGACAGACAGACAGACAGGCGGATATGGCGAAACTATAAGGGTTCCTTGTCGGACTGCGGAACCCTAAAAATGGAAGATTTAACCTAAGTAACATGTTGTAAGATTTGGACTAAGTGACACGCTGCACTGAGTGCCCGTGAAATATTTTCAGATAATGTAGTCCTAATAATGATTCTGCATCTATACTTTCTAAATAATCCAGAAATATTTAAGTAAAACGCCAAGTGCATTCAACACAGGCGGGCATCATCACTTCATCAGGAACTGCAGTGAGTGACTGAATCCTTTACACAATGAAAAAGTGCATAAAATATCGCGTTGGAAGTTCAGTCAGCATTCAGGCCAAGGTCATTCAGGTAAACAGTGATCACAGTAACAATAACCAATGCCGGTTTGATAAAAAAAAAACACGAAATTATACCAAAAAACGCTCGTGCGCATTCTAAGCAACAAAGTAGGTACTGGAGTGAGTGCTGTGCCGTACGCATTGTGCACGGCGCAAGTGCGAGCGAGATTGACGATGTCGTTGTCCCACTCGCTCACGCCCGGGGATTTCCGGCGCAAACGATCATAAAAGTGGGGCTTGCTTGATATACTTTATGAGATGCATTGCCTGCAATGCTTAGGTTTAAATGTACTTAGGTACTTAGGGCCACCTTGCAGATCTCGCAAACTAGAGTTTAAGTCAAGCATTTGACAGATAATGCACGAACTGTCAAAATCTCGACTTAAACTCCATTTAGGACACTGGCCCTTAGTACAATGCGAGCGCAAGAGATAAAAACTAAACATCGAAGTGAAATCCCAACCTAATATTGTATTGTATGGATAATTTCCTGTATATTTTTGCGTGCATAATTTCATAATGATACATGCAGCTTACGACTACAACGCCGTGCACATTATTCGACGTATTCCATATTACTATAAATTGAACGAAATCATTATGAACCGCCATAATGGGTTATAACGGGTGCATAACTGGGTCAAAACTGGATTATAACTTACCAGTGGTTTATAACCTGGGCCATTACCCATCTCTACCTAGGGTGCGTTTTATAAAACTATAGTTCATAATTTATTATTGAGTTATCATACATGTACATTGGGAAGCGGATTAGGAAAGTCCGTCATCCTATTTGTTAATTTGTGGGTTAATCGGCTATGAAATCTACATCGAATAGTCATAGTAAACCATGTATTATTGTACTTCTATGAAATGAAGCCCTGCGGAGTTTTAAAATTCGACGGATTTATTTAGGTCATCAACTTGACCTGGCGACCGCGGACCGGGCGACGCCGCGTGGGAAGGCCCCCCACCAGATGGTCTGGTGACCTGGTTACGGTGCCGGGGAGTCACTGGATGCGGGCGGCACAAGACCGAGAAGCTTGGGAAACCATGAGGGAGGCTTATGTGCTGCAGTGGGCGTCAAATTGCTGATGATGATGATTTAGGTCATCTATTAATCTATCAAGCCCATGAAGTTAGTTTACTGTTGGCCGCATCGCCGTCACTCCAACCTTTCCGATTTCCTGCCAGTCCCATCCACAGTCCTACTGCCACCTTCACCAATAAAGCCTTGTTAAATACGATTTAGCAGTCAGCATTTTTGTTTTTAAATTAAGTTTTTTCATTTGAAGCTTTTTGCTGACTTTCTACTCACAATATCACAGCTGATGTCCGCCATTTTGTTTTTCGTGATTTCCTTTTGCTTTTGTCATCATCATCATCGACCTACGCTTGTCCACTGCTGGAAATAGGCCTCTTCTATTGCACGCTACTGAGCACGGTCCACCTCTTTCTTGCCAGTTTGTCGTCAACACCTTACCAAATACTGTTTGGGTGGTTATCCGTGAAGTGCCAGCTCTTTTTTGTCTCTAACTAGACATGACCTGTACCTGCCATCATAATATTTTATTTTAATCTATTTGTTTTGGAATATTATCTACTTATCACTCTTTAACCACTTTCGTATAATATATACTTTTATATATATATATGTACATATTGTCTTATTTTCATTTGTTTCGCACCATTTGGAGTGTTCGAAATTCAAAATAGGGGCGAGAATATGGCCACCCAAAACTTCGACCTCTGCGCGAAAAAGTCGGCAGCCAATTGGGCATGTGCTGGAGATATGTTGTAAACGGCATCGGGTTGTCAAACGACCCAGACATATGAAAACAATCGGACATTTTGAAAAGCCAGATGGGGCAAACCTGCAAGGCCGAAGGCCGAGCTCCGCGAAGCGGAAACAAGGGACCCCGCCGCGGTGAGGCCGAAGGCCGAGCTCCGTCCAGGCCGAGGCCGAAGGCCGAGACCATACAGGTTCCGGCGTGCAAATAGCAACGCAAAAGCCAGATGGGAGAAACTTGCGAGGCCGAGCTCCGCGAAGCGGGCCCGAGGAACACCGCCGCGGCGAAGCCAAAGGCCGCGCTCCGTTCAGGCCGAGGCCGAAGGCCGAGACCGTACATGATCCCACGTATCAAATCCCAACCCTAAGTGTCTAGCGAGGGCCTAAGCCGAACGCCGCGGCGAGCGAAGCTCAGAGCGGCTGGGGGTTGGCGCGCGAAGAGCGCAGGGAGCTCGCCCCCTAGTCTTGTAATATACACGTCAATTACTGCGGGAACTGACTGAAAACCGGGGCTGACGGTTTTCAGTTAGTTCCCGCAGGCTCACACCCTCAGCACAACGCTGAGTCAGATGCCCTTTGTGGCAACTTTGACACACCACAGAATGCACTCTGACGCCTTGCTCTATGATGTATTTATGTGACTTGTTTTTCCTTTGTATTTATGTTACTTTTTATGCCCTTTTTTTGTGATATGTTACTTTGTCCCAATAAATGTCTTTCTTCTTCTTCTTCAAATATTTGTCAATATCAACCCAACCGTTTGGCTTCTAAGAACTCAACAACGCAAAGGAGGACTTAGGTGTGTAAGTGTGTACTTACATACATAACCTTCCTTTGCTTTCGCAGTCGGGGAATAATAAATATTTTCTTTTGACTCGTTGGTCTACGAGTAGGTAGCGGTACCTATCACGTTTAATTAAAATTGCTAACCGTGAAGGAAAACATCGTGAGGAAACCTGAGAGTCCGAGGTGTTCACATACCTTAGCGCTTGAAATCACCAGTTCATGGTGGGCACACTTGGTAATTAAGCACACACTCTCTCTCTCTCGCTAAGAGAAGGCATCTGCCCTGCAGTGGGTCGTTTATAGGCTACATAAAAATATTTGTGAAAAGAAGTGACGATTGCAACTTTTGACAATGCACTTTCACGTTTCAGGTAATATGTGACAGCGTAACCGGCACTGCTGAAAAAAGTGTCTACAATGTGTTTCACTTAAAATTAAATTTGATAAGAGTCTAAAAGTTGTTACCAAAGAAAAGGATGACAAGTCGTTTTCATCGAGTAAAATGAGGAAGAGAATGAAACAATAAAAGTATTAAAAAATATCAATTCATTAAATCAACATGATAATTGCCACAGCGTTACGCCCATTCGTCGTGTGCATCAGTTTACATGTTCTTGGTAAGTACTCTTTGTTATTGATAAATCAATGATTAATGATAATCCTAATACTATTGACTTGCATTTCTACTAAGTTTCAAGAAAATTCGATCAAAAATATTATCATCTTAGGGGATGAATTTTGAAAAACCGTAAAATACGTGTCTCATCTATTATATTAACATACATTTGTACCAATTTGCAAGAAAATCCGGCTACAGATACTTTTTCAATTTTCAAGAAAATCTGACGTAGCATACGTAATATCCCGGTAATCCGTTCCCATGGGATAATATTTATTTTAAGTTTAAAATTACCGACCGTTGTGTTTTAAAAATAGATGGCGTTGTGGTATTATTTATTAAAACACGATTCCCCTAAAACACTCATCAGAGGCAGTTTAAATAATTTGTGGTTACGTTTTTCCCTTTGCCACAAACTATTTAAACTGGCTTTGAGGAATGTTTTAAGGAATCGTAGTTTTATAAATACGACCGTAAATGTCGAGTAATGTGACATAGAGTTTAAATCCTGAATGCGATCTTATTTCTATAGATTCTTTGCTTATTCCGAGTTCAATAATTTATTTTTATTAAGACTGTTGGTACTTACTGGCATCCCAAACGCCATCAAATTAAAAAAAATATATAAATGTAATAAGTATGCTTTTAACACGTCTTAGTGAAACTAGAAAATACAACTAGGAACATTCGAGATATAATTTTTTTATTCCATAGGTACCAAGTTTTTGTTAAATTAAATATAATTATGTCCAATATTACAAACTTTATTATTCTACTAATATTGTATAAAAATATCCATAACTTTATTTTCTAGTGTCGCCCGGACCATATTGCTTAAAAGTGTATGCATTCTTTGTAACAATTAAAAATGTCAGACAATATGACCAAGAGAAATGCTAGATGCAAGCACGGTCTTAAAATTTATAATGAGACAAAAACTTTGGCCTTTGCATCTACGTAATGAGATGATTTATACAGCGTCCAGTGGCACCTTCACTCACACTAAATGGGTGAAGTGGCCACTGGGACGCTGCAGTGCATCTGGACATTTACAGTGCATGTGAACATTGTGTTTTAGATGGAGTAGGTTTGCCCAGCACCTATATCATCCTGAAAGCTTAGTCGGCCTAGCCCATAGGAAAAACAAATCAATATGTGCGAAGCCAAGCAAGCGGCGGGTTTCCTCACGATGGTAGCCAAGTGGGTTGAACAATAGGCTCCGAAGCGAGAGCCCCAGGTTCGATTCCTAGTGCGGGTATAGGTACGGGTACCTATGACTTTGTTTATTTTCGAAGTGATGTACATCTGCGAATTTGCAGTAGTAATACCACACGCTAACTGTGAAGGAAAACTAAGACTAGCTGACCTGGCAAATGTTATTTTAGTAGGTCGTAAGCGTATTAATTAGCCTACGACCTACTCTCAGACCTACCAAATATACACAAAAAATTTCATAATATCGTTGAAGCCGTTTCGGAGGAGTTCGATAACAAACCCTGTGACACGATACTTTTATATATTAGATTTGAGTTTGGTCAATGTAAAAAGACAATACGGTAGAGTATTGTAGATACGTTTTCAAAAGCAGAACGAGATATTTTTTTAAAGAGATTCGTGTTACCAGCCAGTATTTAACAAGTCAATGCTGGTTGGCAATCTCAAAAGAAAACTTATTAAAAAGAAAATAAAAGAAAACCTTTGCCTCCCCTTTCCAATGTTCCTTTGTTTTTACATCCCCTTCTCACAAGATTTGACATCTCATTAGTCAGACTTAACTGGATGCATTTAAATTTGGCTTGTTTATATTTTCTTGTATATTTCTTCCCTTCAGGTTTTCTTTTATTAAAAACGGTTGACGATAGGTAATAAAAACGAGCGGTTTTAATCTTAAATAGGAAAATACCTGGCTTTCTAGTGATATAAAGAAATAAAAAAGTAAATTAAAAAGCTGTGTTTTTGTTATAACATTTTTTTTATTGAACACTATGATTTTTGGCATATTACAGGCGTACCTAAAGAAAAAATCAAATATTATGTTATATAATCTTTGCTAACTATGAAGGAAAACATAGTAAGGAAGCCTGAGTAATTGAGGTGTTCACATACCTCAGCGTTTGAAATTGCCAATCCGCGGTGGGCACGCGTGGCGATTAAGCCCATACACTCTTCCTGAGAGAAAGCCTGTGCCCTACAGTGGGACGTATATAGGCCGCTTATGTATATCCAAACTAGGTAGCCTGTACCCCGCAGTAGGACGTAAATAATTATATATACCCCAGGTCTTGGATGTTTACATGTCTGTGATGTCGTTGTTTCTGGTTCCCACGACACAGGGTATCCTATTGTGGGGTCAGAAGCAATGCATGTGCCTGTATGTAAATGTTTATGTTTATATAGGCTTCTTAAAAAAACTGTTATCGTATTTTGCTGACTATACTATACAATAGCTGTATAGTAACAGTTGTGTACTAGGTATACAGTTGTTCAGTAATGGACTCCATTTGGAAAAATAACATAATAATTTTTTTAAGCAGTTTTTCCAATTCCTTCCAAACAGTAATTTCTTAATTGCAAATTATTTGGATACAGTCTACATTCAGGAGTGATTCAGCCGCTCTTTGTGAAATTCTAATTTGTTTCATTGCTTGTTAGACAAACTTTTTAATTTGTTGTACATCGTTTAATCGTTTCTTTCAAACTTGTTCCATTTAAATCTAATAAGTGAAGCTTATATACTAACCATATATACCTCCATATAAACATTAATTTATGATTTTGACTCTGGGTTGCCATTATTCATATTATTATGGGTACAATCTTTTTCAATCTATCAATCTTTTTTCTTCTTCTATTTTCACTCTGGGTTGTCAATATTGATATTGTTATGGGTACCATATTTTTTGCAACTATACAATTCGCTTTTGGACCCACTTTTTAAATAAGTCTTGTGCTGTTATTAAGTTTTTCCATTAGACCGTAAAAATAAATTGCATATTTTTGAGGATATTTTAATACTACAAAACTTTAGTTTAAATTTAAAAAATTGTCAGACATGATGCTCCAAAGTTATCTCTGCGATGACCTCGTATAGTTTGTAAACAAACACGTAAGGCTGGGCCATAACCATGGCGATCCGATTATTTACTAACTTAGTGACGTAACTACAAACACACACACTAACGGCGAAGGAAAAGATGAGAAAAGAATATTCTTTATTGTAACCGGAAAAAATGTCACAGAAACAGCAATGTCAAAAGAAAAGATACAATTGACGGCCTTATTGCTAATAGCAATTCCTTCCAGGATATCGGAGAATTTTCCGAAGGAGAAATAGACACGGGTAGCCGGTGCAAACACATAGACATACATATACATAATAATGCCCATTATGGAGATTTCTTTAAGGTCGTTTCAGATAGTTTTGAAAAAGTTTTTAAATTAAAAAAGCTATCATCGAAAGGAAATAGGGTAGGATTTAGTGAATGGGCCACTGCCGGCATCCGGAAAAGTAGGGACACACTTTATTCACTATATGAGAAAAAGACATACACATATGACTCTAGTTTTCTACAGTATGTTAAATTATATTCAAAATTATTTAGGGCCGTCTGCCACAAAGCTAAATGCGAGCATATAAAAGCCAAAATTCTTAAATCGTCTAATAAATCTAAAACCATTTGGAATATAATAAATAAGGAAACCGGTAAATCCAAATCAGCGGACCGCGAATTTTCGCTTAAGATAGATAATAAATTAATAACGTCAAATGAAGACGTTGCCGCGGCTTTTGAACAATTCTTCACAAATGTTCCAATTATAACTACGGCTCCTTTAGATTCATCTCCTGATCTTGCAGAAAGTATTTTGAAAGATAATGTCCCTCCCTGCGATCACAATTTTTCGTTTGATTATATTGAAGCTCATACCGTGAATAAAGCGTTTAAAAAGCTAAATCTTAAAAAAACTGAAGACCTGTGGGGTATGTCAGTAATAATAGTTAGCTCAGTAATCGATGTCCTAGCACCCCATTTGGCCAGAATCTTTAACAAATGTTTAGATGAGGGTACATTCCCTGACCTAATGAAATATAGTAGGCTCGTCCCTTTATTTAAAAGTGGCGACAGGCAAGATCCCACAAATTTCAGACCAGTCTCGGTTCTACCCGTTTTGAGTAAAATATTCGAGAAAATAGTTCTAGGTCAGCTACTTACACACTTTAATAATTATCAACTTTTTCATAGTGAACAATTTGGTTTCACGCAAGGGCGGTCTACGACGGATGCTGGTGTCACATTAGTTAAACATATATTTAGTGCATGGGAGGATCGGAAGGATGCTATAGGTGTCTTCTGTGACTTGTCGAAGGCATTTGACTGCGTAGACCATAAAACACTTCTCTTAAAATTAAAACACTACGGAGTGAATGGGAGGAGCTTAAAACTTATGAGATCATATTTAGAAGGGAGGGTTCAAAAAGCTGATATAAATAGGACTAAATCATCAGGGTCGGAGGTTAAGATGGGAGTACCACAGGGATCTATTTTGGGGCCGTTTCTTTTCCTCGTATATGTAAATGATTTGCCGTTCATGGTTCAAAACATGTCAGAGATAGTATTGTTTGCAGATGACACGTCACTTATTTTTAAGATTAAGAGACAAGAAAATGACCTTGCGGATACAAATAATGCTCTCTCTAAGGTACTATATTGGTTTACTTCTAATAACTTAGTATTAAATTCAAAAAAGACAAAATGTATAAAATTCACACTACCAAATGTCAAAATGGTTGACAGCAATGTTATATTGGGGAATGATAAACTAGACCTTGTAGAAGAAACTGTATTTCTGGGTATCACAATTGATGCAAAGCTTCAATGGGGTCCTCATATAGGAAAATTGGCAAATAGGCTCAGTTCTGCAGCATACGCAGTTAAAAGAATCCGGGAACTAACTGATGTCGCAACTGCTAGGCTTGTTTATTTTAGTTACTTCCATAGTATTATGTCCTATGGTATACTACTGTGGGGTCGGGCAGCAGACATTGAGACCATCTTTGTCCTGCAGAAGAGAGCGATCAGATTCATATATAAGCTAGGCAATAGAGATTCGTTAAGAGATTTCTTTAAAGAAACTAACATCCTAACAGTTGCTAGTCAGTATATCTATGAAAATATTATGTACGTTAGGAAAAATATCAGTGACTTTAAAACTGTAGGTAGCCAACACAATGTAAATACTAGAAATAGACATAAACTTTCGTTCCCAAAATTTAGGCTGGCAAAGGTTAATACATCCTTTATGGGGCATTGTATACGTTTCTACAATAAGATCCCTGAGGATATAATAAGCTTGCCAGAAGCGCGATTCAAAAAATGTGTGAAGCACACTTTGTGCCAAAAAAGCTACTATAACATTAAAGATTATTTAGATGACAAAGATGTCTGGAATTAAAGCCAGTTCAATGCATGAGTTTTAGTACATTTATATAAATCCTGTAAATTAAGGACTTGAAAAGACTAAGTTTGGAGTTTTTTTGTCCATTTTTTCTCCAAAATGATCTAGATTTTGAAATGGACACCTAGTTTAACTTGTAACGTTCATTAAGTCGCAGTTTCTGTGCTACTTTGAATAAAAAATTTTGATTTTGATTTTGATTTTGATTTTAATAACAATAAACTTACATATATCATACGTGAATACTATACATAACTACACGTACTTTTATAAATAGTGGAAAAGATTTTGAGGAAACCCGCGCCTTGCTTGTCTCCGCATGTATTGACTTATCTTTCCTGTGGGCTAGGCCGACTAAGCTGTCAGGTTGTTATGGGTGCTGGCAAGCCTACTTCATCTAAAGCCTACTTCATCTAAAAAAACAATGTCCAAGGCATTGCAGCGTCCGAGTGGACCCTTCATCCATCTAGTTTGAGTGAAGGTGCCACTGGATACTGTGTAAATCATCTCATTACGTAGATGCAAGCAAAGGCCAAAGTTTTTTTAGTGACGTTACGATAGTGGTAAATAGCATTTCGGCGTTTTACCTAAATCAAAGTTTAAAAACAAGATTTTCAAATTGAATTTACACACCCATCTTCTACGTTTATTTATTTAAACGGTTATATGTAGGTTTGTTAGGTTCCATACATAAGCAGCCTATATACGTCCCACTGTAGGGCACAGACCTTCTCTCAGGGAGAGAGAATGCCCTTAATCACTACGCGTGCCCACCGTGGATTGGCGATTGCCAGCGCTGAGGTATGTGAATAGCTCTGACACTCAGGTTTCCTCACGATGTTTCCCATCACAGATAGCGAGTGGAATTGCTAGTACCTATAAATTCAAAAATACATGTACATAGAAAACAAAGTGATACACAAATATAGAATTACAAATATAGAAAACAAAGTCATATAGGTACATGCCCGCACTGGGAATCGAACCCGCGTCTCTCGCGTCCGAGTCCAATGTTCATGTTCTACCAACTAGGCTACCACCGCACCATACGAACCAGGTTCCTTATGAAAGTTGTTTTAATCAATTTTGTGGTGAGTCAACTAGCTTATGATGAAATTATAATTTTATTTAGCATATCAATGGACAATCGCAAACATACAACTCTTCTCCATCCACTTGCATGTTTTTCCATAAAAATATTTTGAAGAATATGTTAAGATAAACAGAATTTTACGATGGTGCAGTGAATAGACCATAAAATTCCTTGTCAATCTTATTAACTAGAAAGCTCGGGAATATAAAAAGGGGAAAACTAATATAGAGTAAGCAATAGAGAGGCGTCCGGACTAGTACTGAAAACGTCAGATAATTCATAAATAACTGTCTTAGTCTTAATAAGGATGCTTCAAACCTACTGTTAATGATTTTCGGTGCCATTCGAAATGATTTTTGTACGCCTTACAGACAAATTAATTCGGCCGATTATTTTTTGACATCGACTCAAAGTGAATTCGTTTAAGAGCTTAGTAGATCTTTTTTTGATAATTGTGTGTTTGAATATTTTTTTTCGTAAGCACCATACAAATTATAAAGTTAATCCCAGCTTCACTTACTTGATTTGTTTCCATCTTAAAGACATGACAGAATTCAATTTTTAACCGACTTCAAAAAAGGAGGATGTTATTAATTCGACGCGTATATATATTTTTTTAAGTATAATTTTTTTGTCACTGTCCATAGAATAAAGATATTTTTGAACTAAGAGTTTCGTGAGCTATTAACTCTTAACTATTAACTATTAACTCAACCCCAGATTTACCCCCGGTTTCTCGTACAATAACAAGCTGTTAATCTACTGTTAACAGTTGTCAGTGTTTTTTTTTGTATGCACTTTGGTCAATTAACAGCTGTCAACAATGGATTAACAGCGTGTTAGTGTACGAAAAACTGGGGGTAACTCACTTGATTTTTTTCCATCATAAAGATATGTTTATGTCTAGTTGTACGTTTAACGGGTCTAATCGCGATTATGAAAAAATCTCTTGCATATATGTATAATTTTTAGTTTTCTTAAGGCGATATTAACAAGTAAGGATCCATTTTTTGCCAAAAACGAAATATTATGACGCTTTTATTTATCCATCTATCAAACCATAGACAACATTCCACATCCTGTTAAAGGCTCCTTTCAACGTCAACCAATTTATTTTTCTTTTCAACATACTTATGTGATGTCCGATCGTGAAATAAGTAGTCCTGGGATACAGGGCCACAGGGCAGTAGCCAGATACAATGCGGTTCAGCTATATTTGGAAGAGACAGATTTAAATCATCTCAAATAAATTGATACATTGCATTAGATAAACTCATAGAACTATTCGTCAAAGAAACAAATTAATAATTGAAAAAAGTAGTCTGTTAAATATTTATATGGGAAACTAAAAAACTGTAACTAATTGAATTGTTACTAAAGAGAATTTTAATTACAGCTAAGTAACTGACGATGTCACTGTACGTACATGATTATACAGCTATATCATTCCGATGTAAAAACCTAACTGCAAAGTGGGTTACTCGGGGCTGCAAGTGATGTAAATTGCTTCGGCCAGATGTCGCTGCCTGTACGTAATACAGAGAAGTTTTTAAGGTTCAAGTTCAAGGGTGGAATTTTTAGCCTCTAAATAGGTTTTTAAAATTGTCCTCAGCACGGGTTAGTGCAACAAAAAGAATATAATAATAGATACCTACTGTCAGAAATTTTCTTCAGTCGCAAACTACCTATAAGCTACATCAACGAACACCAACAAGATTACCTGAGCAACAAAATACCCTCTGTATGTCTCTGGCACCCTGCAAACATTAATAGTCACAAAGGCTTTTAAGCTTCGTATAAAGATTGACAAATGATAGGCAGACGGTGGAAAAATATGAGGAGGAAGGAAAATGCGCTACAAAAAATGGCTGTTTATCTTTGGGGCTCGTCAGTTGATGGTGTTGGGGAAATATGTATTGAATACTGTATTTGTAAACTTTGCAGGATAGTTTCACTCAATATTCATGACTGACATGGTCTATTTTGCCTAAAGATATTTGAGAACATTCATGATTGGTACTCAATGATGCTTAATAGTTATAATTATGGTATTCGACAATAATTCGATAATCGACGAGCGGTGGTAACGGAGCAGTAGAACGCCGACTTCTTATTCGGGAGGACGTTCGTTCGAATCCCGGCATGTACCAATTAACTAAAACCCTTACATAGATCTCACAACTTTTTATCGTGGAAGAACTGAGTTTCGATACTTGTTTTTTTTACAAGTTATGTTTTTAATGAATGAGTAATTACGTAATAACTTAAACTTAGCTTATTACGTAATAACTTAAGACAGACTTCTGTGTTAAATTATTACGTAATTAGCTAACCTAACCACATATGCAGTTGGTTTATCTAGAAAAGTGGACCGAAATGGCAAAATACCTTTTTTAGTTTTTCTTTATTTATACACTAAATAATAATTGTATTCTAAATTTGAAGCTTCTATGTCTGTTAGAAGTGCCTTGGAGTTTTGATGATCGGTCAGTCAGTGAGTGAGTGAGTGAGTGAGTGACAAACTTAAAAAACTTTGACTAGTTATAATTTTTAAACTAGTGTTTCAAATTTGAAATATACCGTGTTTATACAATGCGTGCTGGTACTAAAAATTCAGGCTTCTAGGTTCATCCACAACGAAGTTATAGGGGGTTGAACCCCCCTTCTTTACAATCTGAATTGGTAACCTTAGAGCATTCACCTCGAAACTTGTTTTTTTCTGAAAACACCTGAAAGAAATGTCAAGCAAAAACTGTATTTTTCTATTTCCTACAAATGCTCTATATAAAATTGTTCTCCATTTTTCTTTTTTTTTACGCTTATTTTATTCTAAAAATTTATAATTGACCGAAACACAAAAGCTAGTTGGCCACAAGCAAAAAGTAAAGAAAGAAACATTCCATTTCCAAACGAGTTTTATTACTTTTTCAAGCGGCATTGACCTGGCGCGGGAAATCTGATTAACTGTAGCATTATGAGTCCATTAGAGGTAACACCACGATAAATTTGTAGCACTCTGTGATACAATCGGCCTCTTAATTGTATTCTGGGCCAGTGTTTGTTTTTTTCTCGGAAATGTAGCTGACCTACAACTTTACAGCCTCGGTCTCTGTGTGTTTCTGGTTGTCATGTCCCCATCTTGTAACCATAGCAAGAAATTTAAGTCTGGTAATAGATAGGTAAGTAATAGATTATGACAAAACCCCTCATGGTTATGAAAGCCACGAAGGAGGCCTATGTCCTGCAGTGGGCGTCAAATGGCTGATGATGATGAAAACTTTCTTTTCTTCCGTGCCTTTGTTTGTGTGGCATTAAATCCATAAAGGGTTAAAAATCATTTAAAATATATATAAAGACATAATTATTCCATATGTTTGCAATGCTTCTTCTCGCCAAATTGTACTATGAAAGTTATGTGGAAATCCTTCTCGGGTTTTGGTACGGTTTGGCTAACAAATAATAGTCCAGTCAAAATCGATGAATAAAAGCCCAGACTGCATTAATTCCGGTAGCTCTCACAGTTTCAGAGATACGCAAAAACCGGCCAAGTGCGAGTAAGCCTCGCGCACAAAGGGTTCTGTACCATTATCTATACAAAATTAGTCAAAGATCGAATTTGAGAACAGCGCCATCTATAGAAACCAACAAGAAGCGTTTAAGATTGACATTTAACGACATGACATCGGCGCTGTGAAGGTTACATGGATGGCCGCTAGATGGCAAGCGCTGTCTTTATTTTTGTTGTATGGGAGCCCCCATGAATATTTATTTTATTATTTTTTTAGTATTTATTGTCATAGCGGCACCATAAATACATCATGTGTGAAAATTTCAACTGCCTCGCTATCACGGTTCATGAGATACAGCCTGGTGACAGACAGACAGACAGACAGATGGACAGACAGACGGATAGTCTAGTCCCGTTGGCACCCTTCGGGTACGGAACCCTAAAAACGAAACGTTGTGACCTTTGAAACTGGATAAAAAACAATGCACCAGCTGCATGGGGACTTTTGACACAGCATTTGTAATGACGTATTTAAAACCTATACAAAAATCCAGCTTCATCATAATCATCATTGAGCCATAAGAAGTCCACTGCTGGACATAGGCCTCCGCCGTGGAAGCGGCTTGCATCCAGCATCTTCCTGCCACTTGGATGAGGTCATCTGTCCATCTTGTGGCTGGTCGTCCTACGCTGCGCTTGCCAATATATTGTGGTCTCCATTCGAGAAGTTTTCGGCCCCATCGGCCTTCAGTTCTGCGTGCTATGTGCCCCGCCCACTGCCACTTCAACCTAACAGCAATCCAGATAAAAAAAATCCAGCTTGTCGGGAATTAATGCAAACACAATATCTCTTGACTGGATCATAACACGTAGAACAAAGCGCTGGCGCCACAGTAAACAAGTAGCTTAAGATTTACTTTGACCTAATAATACGTATACTAGTCTATGCCTAAATACATCAATAATATTATCTTTGGTATTAATGTCATTAAGACAGAGTGAGCCTTCACCCCGACATAGAAAGATTTACTTTTTGCCGAAAGTTATAAAAAAAAAACTTGTTCACATTACACGAGATCCTACTTACCTTTGTCCTAATATTTCATTTCTAACTGACCTTTATGAGGAGGCTAATAAAATAATAAGGGTTCCGTACGCATAAATGTTTTCTGCACGACTTACGAGTCTTACGAGTCTCACGACAGTGGTTCAAACAGAATACCAAGGGTGTTAATTTACAAAATACATAGTTGTCTAATAGAATGGTATTAGCATTGACTCGTTTAATTAAGTCTACTAACCAATCAAATTTTGATGGTGGGCCAGTTTCTGAATTGAAAATTTCGCCGAGTAAATAGTTAACTGTAGTGCCGTCTCTTCGAATTTCTCAAAAAAGAGCGTAACAGAACGTTACTTACGTATTTACTTGGTAAAATTCTCCATTCGGAAACCGGCCCAATCAATCAGCCCGTGATCGTCTACTGCTGGACATATGCAAGGTACCAAGGTACGCCACTGTCTTCCATCCTCGGCCAGCCTCATCCCATGGAATAACTCGAGCAATTTAAAGGTGTAACGTTTAACGTGGTTAAAACGGACCGGCGGGCTACATGCGGGTGGCATGATTCCAATCTAAAATAATCCTTAAATACTAATACGAAGTTACAGACCACAAAACAAGTAGGTACACAAACCGGCCAAGTGCATGTCGGGCCACGCGCAGTGTAGAGTTCCGTAGAAAGAGGGGGTTTTATCTGTTTTACGGAACTAATTAATAAGATTTTGTACGAAGTTTTCCTTTTACAAGTTTACAGTTCGTCACCACTCTTTAACTTGTAAAGTGTACTTAGCCGTGATAGTTTTCTTTTGAAGCTCATTATATGTGATACTGCCTTAATTTTTTAAGGGGGGATACCCCCCTCGTTCAAAAATTTGCGCTTTGCGGTTAATATTTCGCAAACTAATCTTTCTACACCCACAATATTTTTAAAGGACCAATCCAACGATACCCCACACGATGTTGCAGGCGAAAAAAAAATGCGACCCTAATTTAGGTGTGGGGGAGGTACCGATTTTTTTTTTCTTAAGTATTTATTATACCATTTTATCGGCGTAATTAATGTTATAATATTGCAATATGCAGAAAAAAAATGTCGCTTAACTATTGTAAAAAAAAGGTGTCCATGAAGTGTTCTACTTTTCGCCAATGGTTTCCATTAAATGAACTTCATGGGTGTGCATTTGTCAAAAGAGAAATAAACCGTTGGACTGATTATAGGTCAAGTAAAAAAATAAATTGAGCCCATTCCTTTTTACCATAAACATGTGAAGAAACCTGAGTGTCTGAGCTATTCACGTACCTCAGCGCTTGAAAGCACCAATCCGCGGTGGGCACGCGTGGTGATTAAGCCCATACTCTCTCCCTGAGAGAAGGCCTGTGCCCAAAAGTGGGACGTATGCAGGCTGCTTAATGTTATGTGAAGGAATCTAAAATTATTATTCTAATTCGTTTTGAGGTTTATGGTAAATAAAACTTTATTCACTTTGATATTCAATTGAAACATGATCCCGTATCGGACTACGTTTTGGTTTTGTGATTTCTTCAGGAGACCCTAAAACCGAGCGCCTAGAAAGGCCCCTAATATTACATTACCTACCTTCTTTCCCCGTCATAAATCAGTCCGCATCTCAAACCCCCAAAGAACGTTCCGCAACCATTATTTTCCCCGGAAAAAAGTATCTCGGTTGACCGGCAATAAATAATACACGTTTTTATAGCCTCTTTTATTGTTATTCGATTGAGTAAAGGAACTACGAAGTGTTGTCTGGAAACCGGGTTTTGTCAACCGAAATTGAAAGAGACAATATTATGGCGCCATTGTTTTGGGTGGAGCCAATGGGGGACTTGCGTCTAACTTAGATTGGAGTGACATTGCTTTTATATCATAGAAAATATATAAAAACTTTGGAAAAATTACAAAACCCCAAGACCCCGAAAAAAATTTGTAATGATTTTATAACAATATTTTTTTCGGGATTTTGAGGATCACAAAAATTTCAAAAAAATAAAAATGTTATTAGATTTAGTTTTTTCATTTAATTCTAAACGCTTTCTTATAAGGATGTAGCCGCATAAAACATTATTTGACGAAATAACTCTAATATTGATAAACGCTTCACACAGTCATTATAAGGCGTTACGTGGAAGTCGTGACGTCATTCATACTTTGAGCCCGATTGTTACGGCGCGTTTTTAGACCACGTGTCTATACCTATTGACTTTTCGACGGGTTATATTACGAAAACAAAATACTACGTTTATTTATCAGAGGTCGTGGGTTCGATTCCCACTGGAGGCCGCCGTACATTTGTACAAATGGTCTCAGTCTGGGTGTATTTTCATGTTTGTGACGTCCTTGCCTGGTTACCACAGCACAAGGTATTCTGGTCTGGGGCCAGTTCAGGTGATGGCCAGTTCAGGTGATGGTGATGGTATATTGTGTGGAAGTTATTATTATTTATTTATTTATTTATTTATTATATTTTAACAAGTAGGAGACTGTACTAAAACATTTTTAGTGCAAGTTCTCAATCGCTTAGTAAGTAAATCAAAAGCTTAGTGTTTTCGTGATGAAAACCATGGTTAGACTTAGGACTTTATTCACATCTATGTCGTCCACGACATCTTGGTGAGAATCCCCTTTCTGTTACATGGAGAACTTACGAAATGCTCATTGGAGAGGCCATGTTGAAGATAAATAAGAAGATTTTTTTCCACGAATTACACTTTTCATAATCTAATATATAAAATCTCGTGTCACAGTGTTTGTTATCGATCTCCTCCAAAACGGCTTAACCGATTTTCATGATTTTTTTTGTGTATATTTGGTAGGTCTGAGGTAAGGTTGTAAGCTAATTCATATGACATAACAACGTTTGCGGGGTCAGCTAGTAATATTATAATAGCCTGCAGGAAAGTAGTTCCAGTAAGGTGGTAATAAAATGCGCCGTATAAATCGGACGTAACCTATGACTCCACAAGGAGCTCGTACCGCCTTAAAATGTATAAAGCTTTTATAAATATTTGAGTTATCTCGTAATGTTTTATATGTCTTCAACCTTATTAGAAAACTTTCAACAGGAAAAGTAAACATAATACTTTTTATTTATTACAGCAACTTGATTTGACTGCCTCGATGTTCCAACGGTATCATGTCTGATTACCATGCCGTAGGCCGTGGGTTCGATTATCACTGGGGGCCGCCGTACATTTGTACAAACGGCCTCAGTCTGGGTGTATTTTGATGTTTGTGATGTCCTTGCCAGGTTACCATAGCACAGGAAATCCTAGTTTGGGACCAGGACAAGTGATTGTGTTGTTTTAATATAATTGTTTTATTTCTTAAATTTTTTGAGTCAACAAAATGATAATTATTGTGAAACAGTTCTCGACGGCTTTATTTAGGTTCAACGCATTCCAAGATAATCTTCAGTGCAGAGATTTAATTAATGTAGCAAGATAGTATAAAAATGCCAGTGAAAATTCTTAGTTACTCGTTTTAAGTGTGAGGTGTGGTTTTGCTACCAAGACGATAAAATTAAACCATAAAAATATTTTTTCGTGGTTTTCGGGATCACAAAAATAGCGACAAATTTAAATGCTCCTATAATAGAAAGTTATTAGCTTTTAGTTTATTCATTGAATTCTAAACGCTTTCTTAGAAGGATGTGGACGCATAAAACCTTAGTTGAAGAAATAACTCAAATATTTATAAACGCTTCACAAATTATAAGGCGTTACGTGCAATTTGTGACGTCATAGTTTGAGCCCGATTTGTGCATGCATGCCGACTAATGAATTTTGAGGAAGCGAAAGTGATTTGTCTGGATCGTGGCAAGTGGCAGTCCCTGGTCTGTGCGTACCCCTCTGGGATATGTATATATAGTACATAAACTCACGCCGATAAATATATGTACGATAAAATATCACTCTGCTAACCAAACTGAAGCATATGCCTATAAATCTAAGAGTTATGGGCGTGCATTATGAGTGGAAATATAATAAAATAGTAGGTAGATTCTGTTTTGTTGTGATTAACTGGCTTCATATTGACTGAAGTGGTCTGTCTGCTTCAGCAGATGTCTGAAATTTTCATTTCTAAATTTAAAACAAATCTTATAATTCCTAAAAACCACAGATCAGTGCTCGATCCGGTACTTTGGTATACCGTGGTCATTGTGCTTCCAAAAATTACTAGTTTTTGTCCAAAATGGCCGCTTTTTGTACTGTCGCCCCTCCGATAAAGTCGCATATCGACCCTTCCCATAATGTTGCATTTTTCATAATAAGCGCCCCTGGGTTCAAGAGCCTAGAATTTAGTTACTAATATTAATGACATTTTTGGGTGAAGCTTTTGCAAATCGTATTAATAAAAGATACGATTTTTTGCTCATTTGAACTTTACATTATTACTATAATTTAAAATTGGTTCTTTATTTCTTCTCACATTTGCCACACCCACAATTCTCTGTTGTTGTTGTCGTGTACATTACTTGTTTCATGTGTATATTGTCTTTTCTTTCTGTGGATTGTTTTATAGTTTTATTTTTTTCTTTGTTTGCTGTATCTACACGGTGCTCCTTTTTTTGTTCTGTTCCTGTTCATGTGTGTGTGCAAATGTGAATAAATGTTTTATTTATCTATCTAATTTTTCGTTTGCAACTAAAACTTTTTTTTTTCGAAACTTCCCTTGTACACAAAAAGTTTGTCGAACACCAAGGGTTAGTGTCCTACCGGAGCTGATCTGATGCAAAAATTCATGGGTTATAATATTCGAATTTCACACATTAGCATGTAATAAAACTGGTTTGTTGCGCAACTCTTTCCTATACAAAATAGGGGAAAATATTAAGAATCATTAAGAGTCCATTACCTGACTCTGCTACCAATAAATTGAGTTCCATTCAATTTGGACAGCATCAAATCGTCCCTAAGGACCCTCTCCGATTACATGCCACGCCACGGCATCGATACGATACCCACCGACCGCTGTCTCAATAGGATGTTTCAGAGAAGACTGTTTGCAGCAATATCGAATTTCAGTGTATTTACGAAATAATACAATCACAAAAGCACAATCCCTTGTTCTGATCCGAAACTAGGGTGCCTTATGCTATGGTAACTCAGGCAATCACAAATATAGGAAAACACCCAAACTAAAGCAATTTTTACAAATCAATTACATACATACATACATAAACTCACGCCTGTATCCCAGAAGGGTGGGCAGAGACCAGGGTCGGCCACTTGCCCCGATCCTGACAGATCACTTTCGTTTTCTCAAAATTCATTATTCATGGCATGCATACACGCCGGTTTCGGGTACTTTTTATCTTGCCCGTTGCTAATACATTCTCTATTCGGTCGAAGTATGTCCGCCTGGGACGTCGCTTACCGGCGCTTCCATCCACATTCGCTCGATATATTTGTTACGTCAATCTTTATTCCTTCATCCTCTGTACATGTCCAAACCAACGCAACAAATTAAAATAGATTATTTGTAATACCTCAGTTATTCAATTTAGATTTCTTTTATATCTTAAGTATGTGACATCATTTTGGAAAATAAAGATTTCTTAAAATTACTTAACGTTTATTTGAGCATCGTTTAAGAACCTTTACTGAATCTATCAGGTAATTTCCTTCATTTGCTTTTTCCAATAAATGTATCGGTGTGTGAAAAGGAAATTTATTTTATTTATCAACTAGATAAAGAACATTACAAATATTCCAACATCTTCAGTTTCCAAACCCTCTTCAAACTTTTTCTTTTTAGGGTTCCATACCCAAAGGGTAAGGGACCCTATTACTAAGACTCCGCAGTCCGTCCGTCCGTCCGTCTGTGACCAGGCTGTATCTTATGATAGTTAGACAGTTGAGATTTTGTATTTCTGTTGCTGCTATAACAACAAATACTAAAAATTAAATAACATAAATATTTAACGGGAGCTCCCATACAACAAACGTGATTTTTTTACGTTTTTTGCTCGATATTAATAACGCCAACAACAGATAGACGCTTGAAATATTGAATTGTTGTATAGATAATGGTACGGAATTTTTCGTGCGTGAGTCCGACTCGCACTTGGCTGGTTTTTTCTCGTTTTTTTTCACACGCTGCATCTTTTTGGCTGATTTACAGCTGGATTGGATGTTTCATGAACATTAAATGTTTGTAGGCTTTTTGTTTATTAAAAGATATAAAACCTAATTAAAAGCTGCTTCATTAATGTTCGATACTGTAATCAGGATTAAAATAATGTTATAATTTTTTTTTTTTAATAGCGAGATCACTACAATATTTTTTACGACAATATCCACCTATGGCAACTCTTACCGATACTAGATAGATAAAGTAACCACTCAGACGCTCTAGTGCCTAAGCAATATTTTTACAGCTTAGCTAGAATGAATGCCATCCACTCAACTTAGTCGGTTTTATAAACAGAAAGTACAATCTTAATGCCCGCAGAGCCAACAACCGCGGGTTTTCTCACGATGTTTCCCTAAACAAGTAACGTTGCTATAAATAAGATTTTCACAAATTTGCGCTTTACAACGACTTTTGTCCTAGGAGTTTTTTGTTAGATTTATCTTTTTCAACCAAATTGGGGATATATTTAAACCGCTTTCTAGTACTTGTCGTCGCTGTGCTAAGCCTCGGACAGAAAGATAGACAGACAGTTCCTTGTTGACTACGGAACCCTTAAAACCGTAACCCAACACAAATAAAAAAAAAACAGAATGAAAAATATTCAACCTCTTAATCAAAGTTGATGTAAATGAGATCGTCTAATTGACGTGTTCAGTAAAAAAAAAAACATCGTGTCGTTCTACTGTAAAAGCCCCCATTCAATTTGGAGGGCATCGAAGCCTCCTTTTTTTGGCGGTAGACAAATAACCTCATTAATTCAGTAGCACGGAGACCCTGGCCTGAGGGGTCTCTTAAAAAATGACGACCCGGATATTGCTTTCGTACCTACCTCCTTTCTTTGTGATTTTAAATTTGGAACGAAATTGTTTTCTTCTTGCATCCAGGTTATTGATGGAACGACACAAGAAGTTTGAGCGTCAAAATAAAATAGGTTGACAATGCAACGTTTCTCAACTTATCAATGACGTTTTTAAGGTTGCTGTTACACCTGACATGCTGTCCCGCTCGCACATTTTTTTTTTTTTAATGATTGTAGTAAAATGAGTGCACTTTGAATAAATGTTGTCGGAGGGTTTGACGAACATTAAAGATATTGATATTGTAACCAAGAAGGTGAAGCAGCTGAAGTTCAGGTGGACCCTGTCCACCTGAACAGGGTCCCATAATGAGAGAACAGACGGAAAAATGGACGAGAGTAGTAACCGAATGGTACCCAAGAGAAGGAAAGAGAAAAAGAGGAAGACCTATAAGGAGATGGGAGGATGATTTACCCAGTGGATGGAGAGTCACAGCCAGGGATAGAGAGAAGTGGAAAGCCCTAGAGGAGGCCTATGTCGGAAGACAACCTGACTTTGAAGTCGTTGCCGAAGTCAGCATGTAGCAAAAAAATAAATAAATAAAACAACGAAATGCATGTTATATTTAATTCGAGTCAACTAATGTTTAATTTAAAAATTTATTCAATTGTAATTTAATATAATTTAATTGTGAATCAATGTCAGCGAAATAAAGGCTATTTTTATTTATTATTATAAAGATATTGACATCTAGTGAAGTACTTCAAACTGTGATAAAAATCTTACCAAGTGCGAGTTGGACTTTTGGCGTTTGAATCAATCAATTTATTTATGGTATGATATGGTCACTTAAGATGTTGTTAGATTAGCTAATTACGTAATAACTTAAGACTGAAGGACCCGTAAGTAGGGACTGAATAAATTAACTGACTTGGCATTACACAGGCGATCTGTATTCTTTTTGTTGCACTAACCCGTTCTGAGAACAAAAATCTATTAAGAGGCTAAAAATTCCACCCATACCGGGACTTGAAACCGTGACCTCTGGCATGGTTTAGCCAGAGGTTGCGGGTGGTGGAATTTATAGCCTTTAAATAGGTTTTTATTACGTGCATTTCCCAACTTTTAACGGTAGAAGAACTGATCTGCGAGACTTGTTTTTTTGCAAGTTTTGTTTTTGATGGCATCTCATTTCTTTTTGTAGATACCTAGTCCTACTTTTTTCCTTGACCATTTTAAAAGTTACCTTTGAACATAATTATAGCTAGGTACCTATCTAAACCTAGTTAAGCCTTACTCTGTTTTAAGTTTATTTTTTTTTGATGACGCAAAAAATACTTTTTTATCTTATCTATATGTTATCTTGTCTATTATTCCATTATATTAGGGGTTAAAGTATGAAATTGCCGTTTTATTGCAATAGGTTACCAACGTTACCTTACCCACAATATTGACTCACTTGCGTCAAATCAATAAAATAAAAAAATACGAAAAATGGGTGCCTCATAATCACTCGAATTTTCGCAGTATCCATCTTTCTTGTCTAAATTGAATAACAAAAACAATTGAAAGTCGATATTCAAATGTTTCACATTTTTTAAAAAAATAACATCATAGAAACCATTTGAAAAAAGTTTCATTCGAAAACCTCAAACCATGAAGATTCTATGTCAATTCAAAGAACCTATTGCAATAAAACGGCAATTTCATACTTTAACCCCTATTATTATACATAATACAGGTACAACGATTCATTCATTGAAAAATGTAACTTTGTAATCCTATGTATTTATATGGGATTACAAAGTTATTTATGCAGTTGGTGTATTTATTTATTTGTGTGTCTAGAACATTGGACCGAAATTGTAAAATATGTTAGTTTTTCCTTGATTAATACACCAAACACTAATTTATTCTAAATTTTAAACTTCTATGTCTGGTAGAAGTGCCTTAGAGTTTTGATGTGACTGAACGGTCAGTAGGTGAGTGTCAAAATTAAAAAAATTTGACTAGTTATTTTTCTTAAACTACTGGTTCAAATTGAATGAAATTTGTCGTATACCGTGTTTATACAATGCCTGCTTGTTTACTGAAACTTGAGGCTTCTAGTTTTATCCATAACCAAGTTATAGGGGGTCGAAAATGGCCTGAACTGAAAAGGAATGTGCTTCGAGAAAAGGAATGCACGGCCGCGCCGCTTTTTCGCTAGACTTGGCGGCGCATAGTAGTGGGCTAACTAGTGCCGCCAACGAAAAAAAAATCTTCTTGTACCGATCGAATTTGCAAAAAGTGTCTGCATAATCTCTCAATCACGACAAGAGTGATTTTTAGGACCCACGGACGTGACCCTACGCAAAAAACCTAGCACTAGATAGCATTAACGCCAAACACGGCCGTTTTTGGCACAAATGCTATCTTGTTCATACACTTTTTGCAAATACTATCTGTAAAAGATTTTTTTTTTTCGGTGGTGGCGCTAGTTAACCCACTGAATCCCCCCTCGAGGTAAGCAATTCCTCTTAAAACTCAAACTAAATAATTTATTTACATCTTACACTCTGTCTACAGTAACATTTTAAATCCCAAAGATCGTATCGGACATAAATCGCCAAGGTGAAATGGTGCATTGCAGATTTGGTGAAGTACCCTGTATAAAAGCAGAGTGTCGGCTCGAAGGTGACACCGAATGTTCCATCAAGAGGTGTAACTTACTTAAGTACCTAAATTAAACTTAGCACTTTGTTACCATCTTTTTGCATGACACTCACGAGATCGGCTCATTTTGACAAGAACCGTGTTACTCGAAAACGATCTAATCCACAATAAGAACTCGCGAGGAAAACGCTTTTATATGTCATGTATTAGATTTTATACATAATAAAACATTTTTCCCGCAAATCACTTAGTGTTGGAATGATTCTGCGTAGCACGTATCATATAATCTAACTCTCATATTAGGTATTAATGCTTTCTTTTTGAACTTTAAATTTCGTAAGCACTACACATTATTAGCTAGTTAGCATCGTCATCATCAGGGTTTTCCAAGCTTCCTTGTCTTGTGCCACCCGCATCGAGCGACTCCCCGCCACCGCCGTAACCAGGTCGTCAGATCATCAGTTAGTTTGTTACAAAATGCCGTAACCTGACTTAATGTACCTTAAATAGTAATATTATGTGTAAATGTAAAATCTAAGTTTTAGAGATACTTCTCGCTGTCCAGCAGCTGTGTTAGCGCATCGGCAGAATGCTGGCCTCTCGTTCGTGGGGTCGTGGGTTCGAATCCCGGCATTTACTTTGTTTTCTATGATTCGTGCAGTTGTGAATTTGTAGTAGCAATACCAATCGCTAACTGTGAAGGAAAACATAGTGAAAGAACCCGAGTGCCTAAGGTGTTTACATCTTTAGTGCTTGAAATCGTCAATCCGCGGTAGGCTCGCGTGGTGATCAAGCCCGTACTTTCTCTCTGAGAGAAGACCTGTGCCCTGCAGTGGGAGGGCTGCTATGTAGGCTGCTTATAATATAATAATGTTATTTGGTCAACCGTCCGTGTGGCGCCGGATTAAGATAACGTCACTCCATTACCTTCCGTGAATGTCGTAGAAGGCGACTAAGGAAATAAATTACCAGGAGACGGGCAGCAGCGTCTTCCTGAGATTCCAACCACATACTGCAATCGCCAACCCGCCTGCCAAGCGTGGCAATTGTGGCAAAACCCCTCATGGTTATGTGCGAAGCTTGGAAAACCATGAAGGAGGCTTATGTCCTGCAGTGGGAGTCAAATGGCTTATGATGATGATGATTTGTTCAAATTATAATCAATATAGTTTTATTTGGGTTGTACTTGGAAGTTTTTTAAGTAAAATACGCAGCTAAGTACTGAGTTAATATTCTACAAACGCATTTCTTGGCGCCTTGCTTCAGAGAATATTTAAAATAGATGACTGATGAATATTTTTGCATGTAAATGCGATTTTCCCCATTTTTTCATCTGCCGCACGAATCTCGGCGTATTCGTGTTTCGCGAACAGTAATCTAGTCGCTGCTGCTTTGATGTAAAATAAATAATGCTCTAAAAAATGTCTTTACTTTTGAGTGACTTTGGTGACCGGAAAATCCATAAAGTTAGCGTAAAAATAGATAGATAGATAAATGATTTATTCATATTTTAATAAAAGGATGAAATGGTACGCAGCCTTTAAGACCATCCCCATGAATACAGATTGGATTAACTAGGCCTAACTACTTTGGAACTGCCTTGAGAACGAGGTGACGTAATAGAGACTCACAAAATCTTGAGCAATTACGATAATGTACCGGACCTTGCTAAAATGCTATTCAAAACGAATACAAAAAAATCTCTAAGAGGGCACTTGCTGAAATTAGCGAAGCAACCATGGAAAAGCAATCCCAGAAAACACTCATTGCCGAACCTTGTATTGAACATGTGGAATAAACTACCAGAGACAGTAACTAGTGCTCCTTCAGTGAACTCATTTAAAACCAGACGTGATAAACATTTTACAAGTGCACGGAAGTGATATATACGCATCAGCTTAAAGCTGCTTGTGTATTAATAAATCATAATGATACTAACATAAAAAAACGGACACAAAAACAAGAACATAGAATTTTGCCATTTTGGCAAGGGCGAAAAATCTGTTTATCTCAGACGCGTGACGTGACATTACCGCATTGAGACTAAAACATTCCTCCAATTCAGAAGAATTATTGTATCTGCCTTCCCCCCTACTAAGAAATTCGTAATGTGAAACCTACACTACTTTTATAATCTTTCCGGAAATAGCTTTTAAGGCCTATTCAGATCACAAAAGTTGCTCCACAACACTTAAAGAGAAAATGAGAATCGCTGTATCTTGCCATACAGCATCATATCCTAGTCGGAATGTTCAGAGAGTGCGTGAACTAGACTTAGGCAAAGCGTGTCTTTGAAGGCAGTTTTAACTCTTATCTTTCCTCTCTGCTTATTGATTTATTTTAATAGACTCAGCCAACAGATGTGAGGTTAAATAAAATTACAGACACATTATAGAACCTATCATCATCAGCTATTTGACGCCCACTGCAGGACATAGGCCTCCCTTATTGTTTTCCTAGCCATGAATCGTTTTGCCATAATCGCCACGCTTGGCAGGCGGGATGGCAATCGCAGTATGCGCTTGGAATCTCAGGAAGACGCTGCTGCCCGTCTCCTGGTAATTTATTTCCTTAGTCGCCTTCTACGACATTGACGGAAGGAAATGGAGTGGCGCTATTTGCAATCCGGTGCCACACGGATGTCCGGCGCCACCTATAATCCATCTTATTACCCAATCAAAGGCGTGCAACGACACTCTTGACTGACAGTTACTTACAAAACGAATTATTAATTATATGCCTTATAAACTGAGGTGAAATCCTCTAGGATATACTATGTCTTAAATGTCTGTACAAAAAATATGATTTTGCTCCCTTTGTGGCCTAATGTTACTCAATACAGCCCTATAATCTTATCTCACAACTTTCAAAACTAAGGCTTCTCTTTACTCTCCAAGTCTCCAACTCACACGAACACTACAACTCGCACAAAAACATTCCTACTTTAAATACAGCTCATACTGCTCTTTGAGTTGATGGTTTGAAAGAGTTGATGAGTTGACTGAATCCATCCGATGTTTCTTAAACTAATTATAGTCTATGATACCGCTTGCCCAAATCTGCGATTTTGCGTCACGCGGTTCGATCACTCACATGGAGTTCAAGTGAGGCAGCGATATTACGTTGATATCTCTGGGATATCCTACAGAAAAAACTGAGGTTGCCTGATATGTGTGTAGTATTATATCTCGCTCTCCAGTAACCCAAGCCTGGCTTGATACTTTGGCAGCAGCCCGCGTAGCATAAACTTTACATCGAGCACAACAAATTGTTAATTCTGAGCCATGTCTAAAAGCTGTTCTCAAGAGTCATTACGAATCGTCTCGCACGCTAGCTCGATGACGTCCAGCCTCCCGAACCAGCCGATTTCCAAAAAGGTTTTAGTACGTTGGACCACATACATACGCTGAGGTAGATTATACAGAAGACCAAGGAGTATAATCTACCACTATGCTTAGCGTTTGTGGACTGCAAAAAAGCCTTCAATTTGATCGAGATATGGGTGGTACTTGAATCTCTCTAGCGGTGCGAAATCGACTATTGCTACATCAAAGTGCTAAAGTGTTTGTACAAAAACGCTACAATTTCAGTCCGACTACAGGATCAGAATACAAATCCTATTAATTTGCAGCGTGGATTGAGACAAGGAGATGTAATGTCTCCAAAACTGTTTACAGCAAACTGTTTACAAAACTTCTGGACTGGGAAGGATCTGCCATCAACATAAATGGCGATTACATCACTTACCTTCGATTCGCCAATGACATAGTGATTATGGCTGAAACAATCAGGTCATTGAGCATTGAACACCCATTCCTATCAACGTTGGCTCTGACCTCAAAGTTGTTGACCACTATGTAAACCTGGGACAAACAGTCCAGTTAGGTAAGTCCAACTTCGAGAAAGAGGTCATGATATTTTAGTTAAGATATTTCTTTAAAGAAACTAAAATCCTAACAGTTGCTAGTCAGCATATTTATGAAAATAGATAGATAGATAGATAGAATATTCTTTATTGTATGTACACCAGGAATTACATATGAGAATTTAATATTATGAGAAAATTTTATGTACGTCAGGAAAAATATCAGTAACTTTAAAAATTAAATAGCCAATATAAATACTAAAAATAAACATAAACTTTCGTTCCCAAAATTTAGTCTGGCAGAGGGTAATACATCCTTTATGGGGCATTGTATACTTTTCTACAATAAGATCCCTGAGGTAAGATTGCCAGAAACGCGGTTCAAACAAAAAATAATATACGCGTCAAATTTATAACCTCCTCCTTTTTTTAAGTCGGTTAAAAATGTGTAAACCAAGGTTAGTGTCAAAAGGGCTAGTCTATATCACATTAAATATTATTTAGACCGGATTTTTCAATAGTCAGATAAAACTTAACTGGAGAATAAAACTGATGTTGTCACTGTCTTGTCGTATGATTTAGACAGCGATAGCATGCAATTTATTCTCCAGTTAAGTTTTATCTGACTATTGAAAAATTGGCCCTTAGATGACAATGATGTCTGGAATTTAAGCCAGTTCAATGCATGAGTTCTAGATTTTAGAATAATTATGTAAAGTCTGTTAATTAAGGACTTTGAAAAGACTAAGTTTGGTTTTTTGTAAGTGTGTTGTCCATTTTGTCTCCAAAATAATTTAGTATTTGAAGTGGACACCTAGTTTAACTTGTAACGTTCATTAAGTCGCAGTTTCCGTACTACTTTAAATGAAAAACCTTTGAATTTAATTGAATTTGAATTACCAAGACTTGATACATGAACTCTTAAAGTAAACAAAACTAATAAAACTCTTAATCTGGGCAAACGTAAAGTATATGGGCAAACGTAATTATATTTTTTTTTTACGGAATACCGAGATGTCAATATATTTTTTTATTTTAAAAATATTAAACCTTGTTTCTGCTTAGCGTTTGTGGACTATGAGAAAGCCTTCGATTCGATCGAGACATGGGCAGTGCTCGAGTCTCTCCAGCGTTGCCGTATTGACTATCGGTATATCGAGGTGCTGAAGTGCTTGTACAACAGCGCCACCATGTCGGTCCGAGTACAGGAGCAGAATTCGGAGGCAATTCCATTGAGAAGAGGCGTGAGACAGGGAGACGTTATCTCTCCGAAACTGTTCACGAACGCACTGGAAGATGCCTTCAAGCTTCTGGAATGGCAGGGACGTGGCATCAATATCAATGGCGAGTACATCACGCACCTTCGATTTGCCGACGATATAGTAGTCATGGCAGAAACGATGGAAGACCTCGGCATAATGCTCGACGACCTCAGTCGAGTTTCGCAACGTGTGGGCCTTAAAATGAACATGGACAAAACGAAGGTCATGTCGAACGCTCGTGTTGTGCCCACCCCAATAACATTGGGGAACACGACTCTCGAAGTTGTAGACGAATACGTCTACTTAGGACAAACAATCCAACTAGGCCGGTCCAACTTCGTGAAAGAGGTCAATAGTCGAATCCAACTCGGCTGGGCAGCTTTCGGGAAACTTAGAAAAGTCTTTTCGTCTAATATACCTCAATCGCTCAAGACAAAATTATACAACCAGTGTGTGTTACCAGTGATGACTTATGGCACTGAAACGTGGTCTCTCACTATGGGCCTCATAAGAAGGCTCAAGGTCACGCAACGAGCTATGGAAAGGGCTATGCTCGGAATCTCTCTACGAGATCGAATCAGAAATGATGAGATCCGTAGACGAACGAAAGTCGTCGACATAGCCCAGCGGATTAGTAAGTTGAAGTGGCAGTGGGCGGGGCACATAGCACGCAGAACTGATGGCCGATGGGGCCGAAAAGTTCTCGAATGGAGACCACATATCGGCAAGCGCAGCGTGGGACGACCAGCCACAAGATGGACAGATGACGTCATTCAAGTGGCAGGAAGACGCTGGATGCAGGCCGCTTCCAACCGGTCTTTTTGGAAATCCATGGAGGAGGCCTATGTCCAGCAGTGGACTTCTTGTGGCTGAATGATGATGATGATGAAACCTTGTTTTATTCACGTGTGAGAAGAACGTTAGAAGATCGAATTGGTCACATACTTATTCGCAAAAGTACAAGAAATCAGTGTATATTGTTAATTTAGAACTGTAACATTTTAGTCACAGACCTCATACCTTTAAAATTAAGTATCATATTGTTGCTATTGACAATATTTAGGACAATGCCCATTGAGTTTAAATGAAATGTGAAATTAACATTCTGTGACATTAACATTTACAAGTTATAATTGAGAAGTAGTAAAAAATTATGTCACTTGGCTTGGAGGAGTAACTTTACTATAGAATTAAGCTAAAAGTTGAAGAGAGAAGGATATATCATTACGGTAGAATTTAATATTGAGTTTGTATATGTATTATTAATGCAATTTTTTTCGAACCATGTGCGTGTTCCATAATATTCTATCTTATAGATGACAGGATATGATAACTTCCGCAGAACAAAATACATTGTTTTGGTCCTAAACTGGGATCATAATGATTATTACTATTCTTAACGCATTAGAACTACCACCATAATTACGTTATCCCGTTGGGTTACATTGTTGACGTTTTCTAACGCCGAACGGCATTTTCCCCGGATATTTTTCCGATTTCCCTCCTCGCCCCGGGAACAAAAGGCGAGTCAAAGATAGTGCCCCGATTGAAAACTCTCCAATCTCATCCAAGAGAAACCTTTTCAATAAAGGCGAAGATAGAATATTAATATTATGAGACTGCAATCATTGGCCGGGATATTATTTTTATGGTAATGGATGTTTTTCAGTCTCGATTGGTCTACGATTGCAACTTTGTTAGAAATTGGCATGTTTTTCCCGAATGCCATCGGAGGGTAGGTTTTTATTGACAGATATACCGTTTTCCATTTGAAGGTGAAGATCTGATGAAGAGTTTTAGAGATGGAGAACGGAACTCTTCAATGGCCAGTAGTAAATAAGGCCTAATGGGGCACAGCCTTTAGTAATATCCGTATGTTTCATAAAATAGCATAAAAGTAGTCCCAAGGTAAGTTGGTGATGTTCTGGTGAAGACTTTCGGAGATGGAAATTGAGAACGTCAAATTTTAAAGCATCGAATTAAGTAGGGTAAGTTATAGTTATAAGGGTCTAATTTTTTTTCTCCCGCTTCCTCACTAAAAATTGAAAATTACAAAATTTTAAATAAAAAATAAAAACCGACTGCGAAACCCTACAACACTAACAAGTTACAAATAATTTATATAATTAGAAGTTTTCATGACCAGCCCATATATTTTGAGGACCGACTCCAAATTATACTTCTAAAATACCTACATGTATACATACTTTTAATTATTTAAATTATTTGTAACTTTATAGTGCTGTAGGATTTTGCAGTCGGTTTCTATTATTTATTTCATTTTTTTTATTTTATTAACATACGTTGAGCATATTATGAAGTTGACATTAACTTCGATTAGCGGTCGACATCGGCGGGTTGTGGATAGAGAGAGCAGAAAAACTGCGCTGAATTGAGGAACATCACATTTTTTACGTGGGAAAAAGCCAGGGCTGATCCTCGAAGCGCCTATTCTCAAACAATAGAAACGCCTACGCAGCGAGCCTCAAAAAATAATGAGGGAAACCCCCACTTCTACTCACTACCGGCACAATTTGCTGGGGGTCAATGACGGTAACGCGAAATGGCTATGAAGGCGACGCGGTAAAAGCTAGCGCCCTCTAACACTGAATAAAAACTTGACGAAAATCTGGACCGGGAAAAATCTGAATCTGAATCTGAAACCGAATTTTGAACGCCGGAAGAAAATTCTTCCATTAAAGTTAAAAACATTTTCTGTTCTTTTCTCGCTATTGTGGTTCTTATCGGAATGCCGGAAGGTTTCTTTTCGGAATCGTCAGAGGTGGGAAGTGACCGAAAATCTTGGCCTGAAGTACTCTTTGCCCTACAGTTGTGTCTAGTGATGTGTTAATTTGTCCCAATAAATGTCTTTCTTTCATTCAGTTCGCTTATATTATGAGAATGCTGCTAAAGAGTGTCCTTGTTGTGTTCAATCAAAATGGTTCATGTCATCCGATTCAATCAATCATCCACTGCAGGACCTAAGTCTCTCACTAGACAGACACGCCACTTCTTTCTGTCCTCGGTCATCCTCATCCTCATATAGTAAAAAAATCTTCAAAATTTTACCTGAAACTTCTGTAACTTTATTTTTTTCTGCCTTTTTAACCCGCTGGGACTAAACTCCGTGCCTTTTTCAAGCCGCACGTAATAATTCAGTCCTTTTAAACGCCAGCCCGTTGAGGGCTCGTGGAATGTGTGATACATCCTGCCCTTCCCTCCAGCCAAATTGCGTGGGAATTGTGAATTGCGTTGGGCGCATACGTTTTACGTTTACTTTGCTAAATGTCCATTGAATTCTGCCCCTGTTATCTCGACGGGCAAATATATTTTTGTACTTTTAACCGACTTCTTCCAAAAAAGAAGTTTGTCTATTTAGATTTTTTTTTGTGCAGCGACAATGTTTTTTGTTAGAATGGGGATACATGAAAAATCATCGCTCTTCAACTGGCAAAGGCATGTTCACGGCATAATGGACACAACCATACCGCGATAAAGAATTTCGTCATCGCCAGCTAGTGTTAAAATTAGCGAACTATAGTTTTTTTGGGGTTTATTGACTTGTACTTCCACTAGTGGTCATTTATTAGACTTTTAGTACTATTTAGCGAGCTCCTTCCCCTCGTTGGCAAATCTTTTCATTATAATGGGAAACTACCTTTTTTATCTGTACCTTAAGTGGCAAAATATAAAGAGAAAGTTTTGAATCGTACAAAACGTTTTTTTTTCAACCCGACCTCTGCAATAAGCGCCCTTATGGTTCTAAGAAAAGTTATGATTTTCTGTTCCCTCAAGAATACTGGGACTGGTCTCTTTTATTCAAGAATGGAAAGAGAGATAAAGAAGACCAGAGAAGCTATTTGGACTAAATTAAAGCTGCCTGACATCCACCTGATGTCAGGCTATCAAACATAAATATAACTATATAACCCGTGTTTAGTTCGGGGATTTCATGGTGCGCAATAATTTAGTGGACTGTATGACGAGTGTCGGTAGATTGTTTATTGAGTGCGATTGTAGGTGGAGTTTTAGGAAGACTGTAAGACTTACCAGTACGCTTAGCATGCCACGCTCGAGAAATGCCCTTCTCTATGCAAATCTGTCAATTTATCTGTCGAGCCCGATATGTCTCGACGTTAGCACGGCGACCGCGACCGAGATGGAGACGACCGAGACTTGTCTACAACTGGTAACATGGCGGCATTGCCGAGATAATTTCGGCCGAGTTAGACACTAATTTTGACATATACGACCGAGACATGTCTAGTACCCCCGGAGGTGAAGACAAGGCTTCGAGACCATATAATTCAACAGAAACAACATATTTGTTAATGTTTTTTGTGTTCTTGCTGTATTATAATTTCCTTTTGATGTTCGTTTCTTAATTTTTTCCATACTTAGTGCATAGAACTATTAATCTTTTAAAAAGAACCCAGTTCAAGCAAAGAAAAACAAGAAAACCACGGAAAATTACAGGAATGCGTTTTGTTACTACTATTGTAAAGCGTGCTTATTAAAAAAAAATCAAATAAAAATTAATGGTTTTGACTCATTGCTTGCGTAGGAACGAAACGCAATTCGTAACTTTCTAGTGAAGTTCCACTGTCGGAAAAAACTGATAACAATTTTTACAGGGTTGCCAGACAAAAATACAACACTTTTATTTAATATGGCAATAACTACTTTTTGGTAGACAAGACCGCACTCTATTGGCTATCTCGAGTCTCGGCTACCATGCTCACACTTTCGACATGGCAAGTACTCCTAAGTCTCTCACTCGACGTCGAGAGAGAGTCAAAACGCGCATGCTAAGCAAACAGGTTCGATAGCGAAAGGGGTCAAAGGTCAGCGTACCTCGGACCTACAATTTACCTTCCCCGACCGCCCATCGTGAGTAGCGTCGCCTGACCTGACGACGATTGAGCCGGGTTCGACCTTCAGCTTCCTCCAGCACTTCAGTTCTCAGTGTTGGCTCACGACACAATTACACGAGAGGCGATAGGCAATAGAACGATAGCGATAGGATGTGGAAAATGGTGGCGAACAGCAGCGATAACAGAATTGCTGTTACCTCGACAGTGACTTCAAACCAACAGGACGACAGTTGTCAATTCAAAATAAGTGACAAAAACCAATCCCAGAAGAGGGGATTGTGTTGCAAGTTCATTAAGATGGAGAAACTGAACAACCCGTGATGGCATTACGCGTAAGTTGCAATCCAATAAAAGTCTGGGTACCTAACTCATAAATATTAGGGGTTAAAGTATGAAATTGCCGTTTTATTGCAATAGGTTCTTTGAATTGACATAGAATCTTCATGGTTTGAGGTTTTCGAATGAAACTTTTTTCAAATGGTTTCTATGATGTTCTTTTTTTAAAAAATGTGAAACATTTGAATATCGAATATTGAATATCAACAAGGCAACACAAGTTTCAACACGCGTTTCTTTCTGCAGATGAGTCAAATCATGAGGCACCCATTTTTCGTATTTTTTTATTTTATTGATTTGACGCAAGTGAGTCAATAGTGGGTAAGGTAACGTTAAACCATGCCGCTAATTCCTGGGTAGTTTGACTAGGGTCGGCTTCCACTATCTCTCTTAATTCATCGTTATTCACTTGTGTGGGCGGTCTTCCTCGTGGCTCGTTCTTTAAGTCGAAATTTCGATCACGAAAGCGTTTAAACGAAAATCGCACGGTGCGTTCATTAGTAGACCCCTCTCCAAACGCAGCATTGATATTGCGGGCTGTTTCTGCCGCGTTAGTTCCGCGTCGGAACTCGTATTCAAAAATTACTCGAATTTTCGCAGTATCCATCTTTCTTGTCTAAATTGAATAACAAAAACAATTGAAAGTCGATATTCAAATGTTTCACATTTTTTAAAAAAAGAATATCATAGAAACCATTTGAAAAAAGTTTCATTCGAAAACCTCAAACCATGAAGATTCTATGTCAATTCAAAGAACCTATTGCAATAAAACGGCAATTTCATACTTTAACCCCTATTATAATGCTGATGACGGCGAAATCAATAGAGCAATTAAGTGGTAATTATTTCCTCCTTACTTAGATAGATAGATACGATAAATCCTTTAAAATCAGCAATCAAATTAACCGGCGACGAAATTAAATTATGTCTTAATATAATTAAGCGCTCATTCGCACTCAATACGCCGTCAGAAGTTATTACTCATATCAAGTACGAGGTACGAGTATATTAATTGTGTAGAGTTATATTTGTGCCTATATAAATCAGCGCTGACATGCGCAGCATTATGTTTTTTTTTGAGGTCATAACATCCATATTTTGTTAACACACATAAAAGCAGCCTATATACGTCCCACTGCAGGGCACAGGCCTTCGCTCAGGGAGAGAGTATGGGCCTAATCACCACGCGTGCCCACCGCGGATTGGCGATTTCAAGCGCTGAGGTATGTGAATAGCTCACACCCTCATGCTTCCTCACGATGTTTTCCTTCACCGTTAGCGAGTAGTTTTGCTACTGTAACTTCACAAATGCACATAACTAGAAAACAAAGTCATAGCACTGGGAATCGAACCTGGGTCCCTCGCTTCCGAGTCCAATGTTCTACCCACTAGGCTACCACCGCTATGACTAAATTTATGTTTTATTTTGTGATTGTAAATTTAAGGTAACAATGACCAGTTTATTGGTTTTAAAATCTAGTTTTCGTAGTAGGGTAGGCATTTCCGGAGGCACGAAAGCCCGTTTTCAAAACGGTATTATGAGTTCGCTTCTTAGTTACTGCGGCCGGAAGTTAAGATCGTAAAAAAGATTTGATTTGAATAAATTGAAAGACTTATTTTAACTGTCTCGAAAAACACAGAAGTTGAAAATGATGCACTTTTACTTAAAAAAAATTAACTTGTGTTACCAGCGTAAAAATATGATTTGCATATAAACTGTAGTACGTCGCAGTCACGTGAGAAGTTACTTAGCACTTTAGGCGTGTGAAAAGTGAAAACTATTAATCGAGTCTCAGATGTTTCATTTATGTGTGTTTTTGTGTAGGTTGTGTTTCCATTTATTTCTTTAATTTATTTGGTGTTCAAATTGTGTTTCACAATCATTTGTTGGTAGTAAATTATCTTGTTCCTTACCTTATTCTGTGTATATTTACTTATAGCCTTCCCAAGATCAAACAAAGAGGCGGGTGTGTTCGTACCTTATTTTAACAAATAGTCTATCCTAAGTGCTACAGAAAGTATCAGAAGAAGAATTATAAAAGGCGGTGCTCCTTATTAAATTCTTGTAATTAGTTTGGCTTAGCTTAGGAGCTTAACAAAATTTAAATAAGTATTTAGTTTACTAAGGGCCATGCAGTTTCTGAATTGAGAATTTCGCTAAGTAAATAGTTAACTGTAGTGCTGTCTCTTCCAATTTCTCAGAAAAGAGCTTGACAGAACATTACTTAAGTATTTACTTAGTTAATTTCTTAATTCAGAAATCGGACCTCAGCCTTAAGTGCCGTGAAAATTAAGAAACTAGGTTTGAGTGAGCGCAAAATAGACTAAGGTATTGAATTTTTACGCTTCATTATGTACATCATTAATTAGTATATTTGGCACCGAATCAAAATAAATTTTACTTACTCGTACATTAGCTAAAGAGGTTAATTATGTCTCGCTTCTTGTGTGCAATAAAGAATATTCTTATCTTATCTTATCTTAATTTTAACATTGTTCAGATTTTACGTAGGTTTGGGCCTAATTTACTACAGTGACACAGTTCTACCCTTTTGTCTCGTCTACCGAAGCACAAAACATATTGTGCGATGCCATGTTATCCTTTGATAATCTCGTTCAATAGCCTTTGTAGTGTCCAGCGATTCCAAGGTCTGACCTTTAAAAACTTTGTGTTTTTGTCTGACCACAGCACTAATAGCAAACGTTGCCTATTTTCAAATTAACACGCTTTACATAAAACCAACTAAAACTAATCCCATTTGTTGTTATTGGATCTTTTATTTTGATCCTTATCCGATTAGGGGAACGAAAATTCAGTAAACGCAATGTAGGATGTAGATTTGTCGACAAAATAAAAAAACAGAGGTTTGGTGTAGACAGCAAAGAATCGAAAATCAATCTTTTAAATTTAGAAAATCATATAGGTCTTCACATCTTTTGTATTGTGATAAGCATACAAGAACATTAGCACTTTTTTTGGGGTTCCGTAATACGAAAACCTTAAATTTTCGCCAATTCCGTCGGTCTGTTTGTCGGCTGAATTTTGGCATGCATAATAACATCATTACACTTACATTAGGGATGCAATTTTTTTTCTTGCGTATACCATGGCTAGGCGTATTGTTGGATTGATCGTTTAAAAATATGGGTGTCGGAAAATCATCTTTCCATTTAGGGTTTCGTTTGCGTTTTAGAGTAGAGCGCCCTCTCCTGGTTAAGCGGTTAGTTGTAAAAACGTGGGCAAAAGGCAGTAGCACATGTAATGAACGTTATAGGAAAACTATCACGCGGCTAAGTAGGCTTTACAAGTTAACGAGTAATAGGTGACCAACTTATAAAAGGAAAGCTTCGTACAAATTCCATTGAAAATTACTTTGATCAACTTGTTAGTTCTGTAAAGTAGGTAAAAACCCCTCTTTTTACGAAACCGTACACTGCGCGTGGCCCAACACGCACTTGACCAGTTTTAGAATTTAAATGGGTTTAAAACCGGAAGTTCCATTAGATACAAAGGAACAACTCTTAGCCCAACAACCCAATAATCGCTCAGTGTTTATTCAAATTTGCAAGGTCCTAATACAACAGGATCAATTATAATATGAAACAACGTTTATCCACAGTTCTCTTTGAGTTAAAATGCAAATTAGGATTGAGGCATATTTTAAGTGCGTATGGCGAGAGTCCCCTTTTCACAGGCCTGGTTTGGCTTTAAGGCTGCGGACTTAGTGACTTTAATAGCGATTTCAGCAGTAAATAAATAATAGACTCCTAAACGAAATAGTCAGCAGACGTGACTTGACGTGAGGCATTTGGAGTCGGAGGTGGCTGGGTGCCATACCATACCATGCCAGCGTATAATAACCGGCTGCTCGATTCAATGTACCTCTCATGTTCTCTTCTCAAATTGTTTTGCTGTCGGTTTTCTTTCCTTGCATGTAATTTGTTTTGTTGCCCCAGAAACACGGAGTACAGAACTTTATGTTTCTGGGGCAATGTAAATAAACGTTTTCGCTCTTTGAACCAACAGCTGATCACGTAGAGCACTTTTATTTTGATTTAATCAGCCTTTTATATGTTCCGCGTGCAATAAAGTATAATAATTACAATATCGTTTGTGTGCAACAGTAGTCACAAAAATATACGATATATTTTTTAACTATGGACTTCAGACCCATGAAAAGTTGATAAAAAGCGAGCTCCCACTTTCCCTCAAGTGTAAACTCACCGGTATGTGCATCCTGCCCATCCTAATATACTTTACTTATATCTGCACAGGCAGTGATGGCGCGAGTCACGTTTATTGTGGTGCTAAATATCAGAATTTGACAAATAATCTGCTGAAAAGTCGCCGTTTTCGACATTTGAATTGCGCGAGTCGCGCTGTCATACTCCATACACCTACTGGATTTTCATTGAAGAATTCTTCAGAAGTCTTAACTCAAGGTTTGCCAAACGATGCTAGGCGTAAGAAGGATTGGCAAAATCTGGAAGACCTCGATGCGTTTCAAACTTTCAAAATATCTGACGTCGGAGCTGTGACCGCTAAACTTAAGTAAATAAATAAACGACTTCCACACAACACAATCACTTGTCCCGGTCGCAAACTAGGATACCCTGTGCTATGGTAACCAGGCAAGGATATTGTCATCATCATCATCATTCAGCCACAAGAAGTCCACTGCTGGACAGAGGCCTCCTCCATGGACTTCCAAAAAGACCGGTTGGAAGCGGCTTGCATCCAGCGTCTTCCTGTCACTTGGATGAGGTTATCTGTTCATCTTGTGGCTGGTCGTCCTACGCTGCGCTTGCCCATATGTGGTCTCCATTCGAGAACTTTTCGGCCGCATCGGCCATCAGTTCTGCGTGCTATGTGCCCCGCCCACTGCTAATTCAACTTACTAATCCGCTGGGCTATGTCGACGACTTTCTTTCATCTACGGGTCTCATAATTTTTTATTCGATCTCGTAGACAAATTCCGAGCGTAGCCCTTTCCATCGCTCGTTGCGTGACCTTGAGCTCTCTTATGAGGCCCATGAAAATACACCCATGCCCATTGTTTTGCAATATTTTCCGGGTAGTTCATTAATATCCGATGTACCCAGGAAGACACTAGACTACGTCACCAAACTTCACGTTCACTCCGCTCTTTACAGATTTAAAACTTTGAATCCATGCAATTTACTAATGGCTTGAGAGGACAGAGCGAATGTAGCCACTCGCTCACACTCTACGCCCGAAACCCGGCGCTATCTCCCCGCATACAAATTACGGTATAACTCAGCATGAATATTTGGGTCAAGTGATGCTAAATCATTTGCAAACGGGCGAGCCATTATATCTGTCTGCTCCCAAATTATAAACATGCCGCAATGAGGTTAGTAACACCCTAACACTTTATAAAATCCGGCATTGACTGTGATTACGGCGAGCGGTTTGATGTTCATTTCTGTTTGGTTCGGTAAACGGATCACGATTGGTGGAAATTTTGTTTCTAAAAAGGAAATAAAAGGCATACTTTTAGAAACACTATGTGGTCTAGGCGGCCGTCCGCCCGTTTATCTTTCTCTGGCTAGGAAAAAGTTCTCAGGAACGGATAAAGCCATAGGTCAAATGTATTGAACATTACAGACTCAAGTGCGGTGGTAGACTCGGCAGCGAGAGACCCAGGTTCGATTCCCAGTGCGGGCATGTACCTATAACTTTGTTTTCTAAGTTAAGTACATTTATTTTATGAAGTTATAGTAGCAATTACCACCCGCTAACGGGGAAGGAAAACATCGTGAGGAAACCTGAGTGTCTGAGCTATTCACATACCTCAGCGCTTAAAATCGCCAACCCATGGTGGGCACGCGTGGTGATTAATCCCATACTCTCTCTCTGAGAGAAGGCCTGTGCCCTACGTATATGGGCTGCTTATGATGATGATTACAGACTCAAAGGACTACCGGGTGCTAACCAGCGTCGCAGCATCAATGAAAAAAGTTACTTGAACCAAAGAAAAAACATAACATAAACTCACGCCTGTATCCCGGGGGGGTAGGTGGAGACCAGGGTCTGAAACCTGCCACGATTCTGACAGATCTCTTTCGCTTCATCAACATTCATTAGTCGCTGCACGCACGCACGAAAAAAAGTTCTTCGTTTAAAATACGTTTTTGCAAATAGTGAACATCCAAATGTCAACAATGATGACAGCTATTTTTGAACCTATAGCCCAGAACCTAGAAATAAAAACCAAGGACTTTAAAGCATTGTTGCATTTACCTTCGGTTCTAGGCTGAAGGTTCTAAGCCCCGGGCCACACATAAGGGACGTGGGGTGAGGGCGCGGAAAGCCCGCGTCGTTAATCCGATCCACTTTCCTACAAAATGTGCTGAAGGGACGGGGCGAGTGCGCGATTTCTATACAGCGCGTCGCCTCTTTTCCGCGCCCCCGGCCCACGTCCGTTCTGTGTGGCCCCTGACTAGAAATCTAATATTTGGAATATTTGACTTGTGAAATTCTTTAACTTATACTTTAAATTTACTCAAAATTTATAACTTTGATGTTTTTTTCCAAAGAGAGGGTTGAATAAGATTAGTGCCTAATCTTCAAATTTAGCCACTAACGGGTATTTAAAGTTGTTCTACTAGTTCTATTATGTTCGATTTAGGTATAATGAGACGAGAAATACACTGAAATATTCAATAAATGTCCCGTAAAAACAATATACTCCCCTTAAAATGTTCGTTGTATCCAATGTTTACAACCGGTAACGGTTGTTTGTTTGCGGTGAACAAGTAAACACTTAGATAAACATTTAAATAACACTTGTATGTATTGATCGTCACTTATTTAACATTTAACACTTTTATTACTTAAGTTTTACAGGGTTTTACTAATTTATTTTGTTTAAATTACATCAGCTGTTTGAAAAGACAACTGGTCGCTTGGGTTGTCAGGAGAAAAAAAAAAAGAAGAATATCCATTACAGTTATTAAGAGTTATGGTGTTCACTTTTTGGGAAAAAACGTATCAAAAAAGAACACTTTTTTCCACTGGCGGCGTTACCTAGAAACGGGTCGCCACTTGAGTCAATAACTTTCAGAACATATTGCCTGTGGATCCTTGATGATCGTATGTGCGTTGAAGCTGGCTGTGGTTGCGGAGCGATAGAACGCTTGCTTCTCATTTAGAAGGTCGTGATCGTTTTCTAAGTTACGTACATTTGCGAAGTTATAGTAGCAATACCACTCGCTAGCGTGAAGGAAAACATCGTGAGGAAACCTGCGTGTCTGAGCTGTTCACGCATCTCAGCGCTTGAAATTGCCAATCCGCGGTGGGCACGCGTGGTGATTTAGCCCGTACTCTCTCTCTCTCTTTCTCTCTCTCTCTGAGAGAAGGCCTGTTCCCTACAGTGGGACGTAATATAGGCTACATAAAAAAGGTCAGTCTATCTGTGTAATTAAGCCTGTGCCACAGACAGTCTCATAAGCAGCCTATATACGTCCCACTGTAGGGCACAAGCCTTCTCTCAGGGAGAGAGTATGGGCTTAATCACCACGCGTGCCCACCGCGGATTGGCGATTTCAAGCGCTGAAGTATGTGAATAGCGGGTCGAAGGCTTGCGCCCTACAGTGGGACGTATATAGGCTGCTTATATAATTGTAGAGAATTTTGATGTACTCGTAACAGTGCACTCTGAAGCGATTGTGTTAGAACTATTTTAACCCCCAACCAAGGGACTTATTCAGTTAAGATAAAAGCGGAAAACTACTGACTTTGGAAATACATTAACGCTGCAAAAGCTTAACTTTGTGACGTTAATGTATTAAACAATGGAATGGAACCCGGATTGGAATAACTTTGTAAATATTACAGTAACATGTATTATTGAGTTTAGTAAATTGTTCTTGTGTTTACATAATTCTCAAATAAAACTGCAAACATTGCACAAACAAAAATTCCGGGATGAAATGATATCGGGACTCAAACTATCTCCATACCAAATTTCATCTAAATCCGTTCAACCGTTATTGCAAGATCGAGTAACAAACATCCAAACCTCAAAACATCTTTACAAACTTTCACATTTATAATATTAGTAGGATACGATGAATTATACATAAAGTATAAGTTTAATCCGGCTCGTATTTTCGAAATTAATACGTTTGAATGGAATTTCAACATCAAAGCGCACTAAAACCGTCTCTTCTATTGAAAGCACAGTAATACTGACATCAGAGTCGCTTAAAGGGATGTCATCTAGGAATCTGAATAGAAGAAGATCTCATATAATGTAAAAGCACGATTTCAGCCAAATTAAAACAGCCATTTACCAGCCAGACTAAAACTGAATCCCCTAGCGCCACTCCAATCAAAATCTCAACGAGAATCCATTACTCTGATTCCTATCTCTTTTGATATATGAAAAGCTTTCAACTAGGTTATGCTTATTAAAATCTGCAGCTGTCAGCTTTTTGCGTTTGCTTTAATCCAAGGGGAATCTGTAGCTCGTTTTAAAACTACAAAATAGTGCTATAAATATGATTTTTAATCGAATTAAGATAGCATTTACAGCATAAGAATAAATCATAAATATTATGCAGGAGGACTTCTCTCAATAAAACAGGGAAAACATGAAGCATGAAAGGATAATCAGTCTTTTGTCAGCCTACTCTCCATAGGAGTTTATAGAAGAAAATATAATTAAATGAAATAAAAAAACTTTATTTTAAAACGGTTACAAAAAAAATTATTACTGGCTCCCAAACGAGGATTCCCTGTGCTATGGGTAGCCAGGCTACTTCCAAAATACATGACAATATATGTTTAACAATAGTATTTAATAGGTAAACGTGCCTATACCGTAACCTAAGTTGCCGTAAGTAACAACTACAAGCAACAACACAAATTAGCAGTACTAGCTTATTAAAGTTGAAACACGAGTCATTTTAATTTTATTTTAATGTGTGTCCTATCTGTGTGGCGCCGGACGTCACTCCTTTTCCTTCTGTGGATGTCGTGGAAGGTGACTAAGGAAATAAATTACCAGGGGGCGGGCAGCAGCGTCTTCCTGAGATGCCAACCGCATACTGCGATCGCCAATCCGCCTGCCAAGCGTGACGATTATGGCAAAACTCCTCATGGTTTTATAACCATGGGGAGCGAGGTCTATGTTCTGCAGAGAGCGCCAAATGGCTGGTGATGATGATGATGATTTCGATAACTCGCGATGCTCACATATTTCACAATTATTTATTAGGTAAACTATTCGCGTAAATATCTGCTAAAATGCGATATCCACTATGTGTACCACATAATTTCACCTCATAACTATATGGCAGAGCCAAGCCGAAATTCCACTTTCGCACATCCATGAACGGGTTAAAATACATATTATATCAGCCCGCATTCGTCCACTACTGGACGTAGGCTCAAGGCATGCCACTCCCTTTTAACCTCAGCCATCCTCATACAGCCACTGCCAGCAATATGCCTTAGATCATCGGTCCAGCGAGCTGATGGGCGTCCAACGCTACGTTCGCCAGCTCGTGGTCTTCACTCGAGAACCTTTGAACCGCATCGGCCATCAGTTCTTCGCCATATTATGTGGCCACCCCACTGCCACTTCAGTCTGCTGATCTTATAGGCTATGTCAGTCACCTTAATTCTTTGGCGGATACATAATTAAGGCTCTTCTATACATTTTACGGGCCTTATCAATTTTTCCCTTGAAAACCAACGCGATTAGACCCATTAAACTTATAAAAAAATATGAAGATCGCGAGTCATTAAAATCGAATGATTTGTATTTAGGTCGGTTTTTCATAATCTTGTCTTTAACACCTTGTCTTAAATAAGACAGTTTACGGTCTTATTTATAGAACACGATTCCTTAAGACAGTCCAACGCTGTTAAGTACTCGTAGTCTGTGGTTGAGACTTTACACGCGGAAGACCACAGACTATTTAATATTTTACTGCGTTTATGGGGTGTTTTAAGAGAATCTTTTTTTTATATATCACCGTCATTTTAAGTGCAATAAATTGTTAAAAACAAACATCTCATAACATAGCATACTATAACTTCAGACGATTTGTTTAAAGTGAGCAAAGCAACACGCGGAGTGAAGCCCCTGGGTGCTAATTTAACTTTAGTTTAACACAAGTTTAACAGTCCGTTGTTGCGAGAACGGTCTGGCTGGAGGTGATTCCGTAAAGCCTCGCTTTGTACAGGGCAACACCTATTTTGTTACGCGTTCAACCTGCTTTCATTAAAGTTTTAATTGTGAGATTACGCAAGTTTAATTGACAATGTAGTACGAAACAATTGTTAGCCGATACCATGATTCGATTCCAAAACCCCTCATGGTTATGAAAACCATGAAGGAGGCCTATGTCCTGCAGTGGGCGTCAAATGGCTGTTGATGATGATGATTCGATTCGATTATCTTATCTATCTTATAGTTGATCGATACCGGGTTCCTGATACTACAGTTAACCGAGAACACGATAGGAAACTTTTATCAGGTGTAATGAGTAAGTATGATTCGGCGACTCGTGCTGTAGGCGAATCATGGTATCGGCTAAATGTTTCGTACTACCGATGTAAGTAAACAGTGCCTTCTACGTACAGTGGTATCATACAAGAGTGATTCTGTATATCGTACGTAGCTCAGAACTTGCACAAAAAATGTTTTAATCTCATTGGAGAGCCATGTTCAAACATAAATAACTTTGGTTTTTTTTCTTTACAAATAATACTTTTCATACTATAACCTGCCGAAAAATTATTTTAGGCATGTATATATAACCACGTGCATAATGTGTATTGATAAATTCTTTCTTGAACTTGATTTTTTTGTATTTTTTGAGACCGGTAAAACCCCAAAAAACTATTTTTATGATTTCATTTTTGAAATTTTTCTTTGACTTTTCTGTATCATCTACGGTATAAAAACTTTGTTACTCCAATCTAAGTTTGATGCAAGATCCCTATAGATACTAATATTCTAACACATTTTCAAAAATATCATACCTTAAACCCCCACACGTTCATACTCCAACTGTTACAGTAGGTATTCGTTCCTACCCGCGCCACGCGCAAAGTTGTCCGACCCAGCAAACTTAGCGCAAACTTAAGTATACCAATTTGGCTCGGGCAAACGGTAAACTTGGCCCATATTTAATTTGGGCAATCACTTGAGGCTACCTAGCTAGATTATTGTTATTTGTTGAGTTAAAGTTATTGAAGTAGTAGGCGAATTGAAATGCTTGGCGGTATACCGTTTATTGGTAACGTGATACTTCGTGGCTCAAGTTTTGAGGAGGGAGAAAATATTTTACCAATATGGTTTGTCATTTGCAACTACTTAAGTTGCATAATGCAAAGACCACTAATTATATACGGCACAATTAAGATATGTAAGACTTTTAATTTATTTTGTTTCCTGGTGTGTACAATAAAGAGTTCTGATTTCATCTAATCTAATCCTGTAAAATGGCGAGCTGTGGTGAGGCAGTAAAGAGTAGCGTAGATTGGAGTGTACAGGGTGTTAAGAAACTGACGCTTAACTTCACAGCTATGCATAGGTACTGGACACAAAAAAACTACTCTATCCATCAAAATTTTGCTGTGAAATCAATAAAATTAAATATAAAAATAAGAAACAGAATAGACACGTGACTACTATCATTTTTATGGCGCGGAGCGTAAGTAAGCAAAACAAAGTAAAATGTATTATAGCGAGCCGGTTAAGGTTATGATGTCGGTTACAGTATTTTTATATTGATAGTGAAATCAACAGCGAATCCAAACATTTATTGGACCCACGGCAGGACACAGGCCTTCTCTCAGAGAGAGAGAGAGAGAAAGAGAGTATGATTTAAAATACCACTAAGTACCATGCTGCCGTCAGCATTTAAAAAGCCTCAGCAGATTTCACTCGGTTCTGGGAGACAAAAAGGATACAGAGAAACAAAAAAGTTATAACAAAATTGATGCATTTCGCATTAACCCGATTAATTTCATCGGAATGTATCTCCTGACAGCATTTCGATCATTTTACCAAAGCCCAATGCTCCTTTCAGACCCTCAAAAGCGTTTTTGTATGCTTAACTCCCAGCAACCACTTACACTTACTTCAGCAGTAAAGCAGAACTTCGCATAATGTGGCAAACGTTATACTCGCTAATTTCTATGCCAGCTATCCCCATTCATTTGACAGATATATTTAGAAGGACTGATCAGGTCAGTGGTGACTAAGTTCAGAGATTTATCTCCTGTCGGTTCAGGAGAGTTTCTTGTATCAAGGACTTAAGAAGCAAACCAGGTAGTTTTTCGTGTCAGTTATCTACTGGACACCCTGATCAAGGAGCAAAATATTATCAGGTACTAAATGAGTCGTGTTGAAAAACCAGATTTACAGAAATTAGACCTTCCAAATGTAAGCAAACTCATTTGCAGTCTTAAAGCAAATTTTGTTATATCTAAATTTATTGAGTCCTATAAGTTTCCAGTTCCTTCGTGTGGTATGGTCAAATTGTTCGGATATTGTTTCAACATTCTATGTGCCAATGTCCTTTTCTTCATAAGATGATAAACATGTACCATCACGGCATTAGTGCACATCATAGGTTGCAGCCAATTGGATGGCATTTAAAAACTACAATCTGTCCGGCTACTCAAAATACCACTCTGCTAAATATCCCAAATATTTTCAGTCGACACTAGCACATCGATCAGAACATGTGGCACTTTATTCAGTGGCGTTACGGACGATTTTTGAACTAAAGTGTAGGTCGAGCTGTCAACTGTACTAAAAATTAACCGTTCGTTCCGATCACTAGTTATCACCTAAAAATTAATTATGACTATTACTGTTAGGGACCGATGAGTGTTTACGAAGTAAAAAGAGTTTTCGGGTCACAGGTATGAATCATATCCCACTGTAGAGCACAGGCCTTCTCTCAAAGAGAGAGAGTATTGGGACTACCTACCACGCATGCCCACAGCAGATTTTCAATTTCAAGCGCTAAGGTTTGTGATCACCTTAGACACTCAGGTTTCCTCACGATGTTTTCCTTCACCGTTAGCGAGTGCTATTGCTACTATAACTTGATGTATTCATTTATTATTAAGGTGTTATCACCAGCCTCGCAATCTCACGGAGGCTGACAACTAACCTTCGGTGAACATCGTTGATCTCGTCTAAGCCCCGTATGCATAACGATCAGCGCAAATTGGGGTGCCAAGCATCGACTAGAGAGCGCTACACCGGTATTATAACGCCAGAACTTGGCCTGTTAAGCTGGATTGTCGAACTTTGCTCCTCTCTGTTACCTTAAGGCTGCTGACTAGCATGCTTTGGAAAGGTTTAATGGGTAGTTTTATTACCGCCGCGTATGGTTTTGAATGAAACTATACAATAAATTATTTATTTCAACTAAATTACATTAAATTAAATATGTAAGAAAACTGAGTAGAAAATTCCGCTATAAATAGGTACAGAGAATTGATCTCGGTTATGTCCGATTCTGTGTTATTTGTTATCTGTGGCTTATGATTATGTTTATCTGTCTATTTTGCTGTTCTAAATTTATAAGTGGAGACTTGTAATTGGCCTTTTGTTTCCTATGTTGCTGATTTTCTGTTTTATTGTACTGCTAGTCTTCTTCAAAACATAATAAATAAATAGTACTTACATTAAAAAAGACTTAGGTTTGAACAAGACTTGAAATTCATTAATTATTATATCTTAGACACCTACGCTAGGCAAAAAACCTGTCTTGTAGGCGCCTAATATTATTTAAAATTTAACTTTGCTTTACATACTTCAAATATGTTAACTTGAGCTGTATAATTAATACTAACAGACATGCATACACATAACTTATAGGCATGCGGTATAATTTATGTGGCATAATGTAATAACACATAATATCAAATATTATAGTGAGTACCAAAATTACAATTTAAAAGTGTCGCACATAATCTTAAATTATTTGGATTTTTACGAAATTACAAATCTGTGTAATAATATATTAATCATTTAATTATCACAAAGTGATGGTCTAAATAGATGGCATTTTTAACAACTAATCACATAACCATGGCTTTCAAACCATCCAAATTTCAGCGTATATGTCTGAAGTAACAAGTACCTATAACTTGCTTATAATAAAGCCCCGAATGCCAATATCCCCCCAGTAAATGAGTTATAATATGCCTCACTAAGATGTAGGCGTAAGTTAATTCGGTACCGCGAACTTATTACATTACCTCCTTTCTCTGTTCGGTGTTGTTAAACCGTTAATTCTCTAACAAAGTAACATTGTTACGAGAACATTGTTGTCTGGAAGCAGCATGTCTTGTGGTTTATACAGTGCGTCACAGACATATACTTACGCAGGAATTCGCAGGTGTGCATCTGCCTAATGTAATTGTAAACAATACAAAATATATATGAACATTTTATTGTACTATTATTATTGATATTTTATTATTATATTACTTACCACTATTAGACTGTACTTAAAGATCCTTTTTCATTGTAAATATTTTTTAAATTTTGAACAAAAAGTTCACAAATTCCCATCAATGGATTTTCAATGGGGATTATTGGAATAACCCCTTCTGATATCAATATAATGTTATATTGGACATAAATGTTACAAAATACGTAATTTCGGATTCCAGTCGACGTTTTGACTTGAGAAATTGACTAATGGAATCGGTGGTACGCAGTCGGTAGAACGCTTGCCTCATATTCACGAGGTCGCAGTTTTGAATCCCGGCATGTCCGTATGTACCAATACCTCTATTTCCTGAGTCACGTGCATTTGTAAATCGGTAGTAGCAATTCTTCTCGCTAAATGTGAAGAAAAATATAGTGAGGAAGAGTGTCTCAGATGTTTACAAATCTCAGTGCTGTGATTGCCAATCCGCGGTGGGCACGCGTGTTAAGCCCTACTCTCTCTCTGAAAGAAGGCCTATGCCCTGTAGTCGGACGTACATAGGCAAGATAAAAAAAAATGCCCAAGTGGAGTTGAACTCGCGCACGGAGGGTTCGACTCCACTTGGCAAATGTTGTATATAATGGTACGGACCATTATATATACAACGTTTGAATATTTCAGGCGTCTATCTGTTGCTCTTATTAATATCGAGCAAAGAACGACAAAAAAATATCACATCTATTGTATGGGAGCTCCCCTTAAATATTTATTTTATTCCGTTTTTATTATTTGTTGTTATAGCAGCAACAGAAATACATCATCTGTGAAAATTTCAACTGTCTAACTATCACGGTTCATGAGATACAGCCTGGTAACAGACAGACGGACGGAAGGACGGACAGCGGAGTCTTAGTAATAAGGTTTTTTAGGTATCTACCTATCATAAAAAATATCAGTCTTACTTAGAAGAAACTAAAACACTTTCACTTTTCAAATAAAGTGACAACAGCTTTAAAACCAGATTTAACTATATAATCATTGATTAAGTTAATTTCGTCGGCTTATTGCAAGAACTCATTGACCGACATATTCACTATTGGAAAAAAACGACTTTTTAGTTCGTGTTAGTCAATGGTTGTATTTCCTCTTCCTTATAACATCGTTAAAATAATGTCTGATATTAAAACACCACTATTGTATCATTTTTCAATACATCTATATCGCCATACCTTTAAAAAAATTGGTTAGTGAGTTTTTGCAGTAAATGACTTCTTGCAGTAAGCCGACGATTTATTTATAAAACAAGGTAATCAATTCCGTCGAACGACGCTCAAATGACTGCCTTAAAAGGTCGAAATTGCCTGAAGACACTTACAGAAACAACAGGAGAAGAAACAAATAAAAAACATTTAGCTAAACACGAAATTGGTCCGTTTGAATGGCGAGTCATAATTTGAGCCATTTCCACGGACGGAAGAAAATCTCGAAAGTTTCACGGAGGCATTCATCAAGGCGCTGCGAGTAAAACGCGTCAGTATAATAAAAACTCGCCTTCGGCTTGACCCAAAACAAAAACCTACAGAAATACTGTTTTTCTGTGAGTGGATAATAATCCAGCCTATATACGTTCTACTGTAGAGCACAACCTTCTCTCAGACAGAGAGTATGGGCTTAATCACCACGCGTACCTACCGCGGATTGCAATCTCAAGCGCTGAGGTATGTGAATACTCAGGATTTCTCATAATGTTTTCCTTCACTGTTAGCGAGTGGTATTGCTACTATAACTTTACAAATGCACGTAACTTAAATGTAAGTACATGCCGGGATTAGAACCCACGACCTCCCGAATGAGAAGCCGCCTCTTGCCACTTGGTGTTGCAAAATGACTCCATGATTGGAAATTATGAAAAATCGTTGCATGTTTTAGTGCAGACCTGTGGGTTGCCACGGGATTTAAGTAGGAAATTATTCCACTTTAGTAGTTTTTGTAATTTCTATTAGTAAATAGGGTCCCGTTTCTATGAATAGTATTCTGCACATTTGCCGCAAACAAAAACCTTGTTGAGGTAAATCTTCTGTTCTACTATTGTTGAGTATGTTGAATTTACAAATTGATATGTGAATAAGCATAATGGCAGAGCCGATTACAAAGTAAGCTAACAAAACTTAAGGGGTTACCAGGACATCCCTCCTCATAGTCAATAATATTTTTCACTTCTAATGCTCGTAAAGTTCGACCTTATGTCGTGTTAAGCATAATCAGCCTATATGCGTCCCACTGTAGGGCACAGGCCTTCTCTCAGGGAGAGAGTATGGGCTTAATCACCACGCGTGCCCACCGCGGATTGGCGATTTCAAGTGCCGAGGTATGTGAATAGCTCAGACACTCAGGTTTCCTCACGATGTTTTCCTTCACCGTTAGCGTGTGGTATTGCTACTATAATTTCACAAATGTACATAACTTAGAAAACCAAGTCATGGGTATATGCCCGCACTGGGGATCGAACCTGGGTCTCTCGCTTCCGAGTTCAATGTTCTACCCACTAGGCTACCACTGCTCTATTAGCATAAAGATCATAAATAAACAATTTTGGCCTTCGACGCGCCCGCTTCCGTGCTGCAGAGCGTTGGGCTCTAAGTTTTTAGACGACATAAAATCGCTCTTTAAGCTCTAGTGCATAAAATACATTTTTCTTCTAAAACTAAGATAATGAAGCTCAACAGCCAAACAGAGTCAAAATATATTGCACAATTTAATTGAGCAGTAAAATTTCGTAGACTACTGAAATTTGTTGTTTTATTTTATTCTTGCTATAATTATTTAAATTCCGTACGTTTTCTATAATTCAATTGAAATCAGATAAAATAGAAGAATTAAAAAAAACATTAAAATAATAAATTAGCGGGAATTGGTTATTATTTATGTTCTTTCACTGTACGACGATTTTGTTGTACGAAATTTTCCTTACAATCGAAGTGAATATCAACTCAGGCCTAAATGTCCATTTTTACTCTCGACTAATTGGTCCGAGCGCAGCGAAATTGCCTCGGATAGAAATGGATCGCTTTAAGCCCTTGTTGTACATTCTTATAATGTCATTTTGCAAAAAGCGATTATCATTTATATTTCAATAATAGTAGCTATTTTTAGGACCTAAAGCTTAATACTTATGGCCAAGAACTTTAAAACATTGTTGGCATTTTAGCGGAAATCAAATAAAGTCCTTGGTTATTGACTCTATATTCTAGGCTGAAATTTATAAAAATAGCTCTGTAATCATTCGAATCAGATTGGTGCCGTTCACTTTTTGCAAAAAGTTTTTATGTCTAATATGTCTAGAATATTTTCTGATTTGATTATAAATACACATGCCATTTTGTACTCATGGCCTCAGTCTGGGTACATTTCCATATTTATGATATCCTTGCCTGGTTACTGTAGTACGGGGTATCCTAGTTTGGGGACAGGACAAGTGTACTAATCAGTCGGCAGCCCGGGCAGTATCTCTAACTGATAGTTAATTTTAAAATAAAATAATAATGTTTATTCTTTTTGTTGCACTAACCTGTGCTGAGGAGAATCTAACTGCAAAGTGGGTTGCTCGGGGCTGCAAGTGATGTAGATCGCTTCGGTCAGATGTCGCTGCCTGTACGTAATACAGAGAAGTTTGTAAAGAGGCTCGAAATTTCATCGAAGCTTGCACTTGCCCATTAGCTCAGTTGGAAGAGCGCTGGCACGGTGAGCCAGAGGTCGCGGGTTTAAGTCCCGGCGTGGATGGAATTTTTAGCCTCTAAATAGGTTTTTAAAATAATAATGTAGGTTATGTTATTTTACAAACTAGAATATTTGTTTATTTCGTTTATTTACTTAGGACAACCAGTTGCTAGTACATCAATACAATATTGACTATAAAACATAAAGGGATTTAAGGCAGTCTTAAGGATTTATTTAGTCCTTAGAATTTGAAAAGAAGCACAAAACTGAGACGAGTCTTGACAGCTGACTGCTGACATTTGATTAGGGTTCAGTATTGTCGGTCACTGTATTTATGAAGAATTCAAAACACAAAAATACCCTTAATCCTCTTTGGATTATCTAGAAAATAACCTTAGGCTCGTCTAGAATTGTCTAGAGGTTAACATTCGTATTAGACTCCATATTTGTTATGTAATTATGTTAAAAATGCAACATGGCAAAAATCGGTTAGTTACGAAAATCAAATTCTGATTTGGAACTCTTCCAAGTTTTTATAAATAAAGAGTGTGTTCGATAGCATAAAATAAGTACGCAATTTATTTCAGCTTTTCTCTAATGTAAACAAACCGTTGAGAGAAATTGTTCAAATACGGAAAGCAAAAGGCTTATAAAGTTGTTTGCTTATCCCTAGTTGGTTCATTTATTGAAGTTTATAAATATTGATTGGCACTTAGTTTATGTAACAAGGCTTCGTACTTGCACTTGGCTGTGTTTTATTATTTGTCAGATTATATAATAAGTCCCACCATCACACCAAGTTTGATGCCTGTATATTTTACGATAGAGCATAAACAAAATAACGGCAAAAAACAAGATAATTTGTTATATGGACCCCCTTACTTTTTATAATTTTATGATGTTTTAGGTAATTCCCTTCAATAACACCTTTTTTGAAAATTGTAAGTGGCTACCTATTACGGTTTCAAATAGAGTCAATCTATTTATTTAAAACATAAAAGATGTTTAATATTGATATGGTCATTGTTGATGTTGTAAGGTTAGCTAATTTCATAATAACTTAACACAGAAGGACCCTTAAGCAAGGACTGATTAAATTAACCGATTCGGTATTGCATGGATCTCGCAACTATTTACGGTAAAAGAACTGAGTTGCGAGACTTGGTTATTTTACAAGTTATGTTTTTGATGGCATTGTCATTATCTAGTTTCCATATCACAGGATATTAATTTGTCCTTGTTTGGGACCGGGGCCCAGAGTAGGAAAACATATATTTGTATCAGAACGTAGAGAGTAAGTGAGGAAAAGAATTTAGAGTGATATCAGAACGGCAGTGGCTGCCTTTTGACACTTTTTGTAGTCTACTAAACAGACGGATAGCAATGATAGAAGCCGTGCAGACTGACTAAACATACTGGTATACTACAAACAGTTTTAATAAAACAGCCATTGCGAAGCTATTACATATATTATGTATACTGCTCATTATTTAATATGGTTCTGAAACATGGATGCTCAAGAAAGCCAATAGGTACGGAAAAAAATCAAGTCGCGCAAAAGGCTATTATATGGAGCCAGCTATCAAGCGGATTAATAGAAATAGAAATTATTATAAACCTACATAAATCATAATACATAATACAAACCAGCGCTGAGAGCTCACACCCTCAGCGCAATGCTGAGTCAGATGCTCTTTGTCGCAACTTTCACACACACGGATGCACTCTGACGTTCTGACTTTGTCTTGTATTATGTTGTATTTATGTGACTTGTTTTTCCTTTGTACTTGTTTATGTTACTTGTTATGCCTTTTTTTCTTGTGATGTGTTAATTTGTCCTAATAAAAGTCTTTCTTCTTCTTCTTCTTCTACATAAATTAAAAAAATGAAAAATACAACAGTACATACGTAGATACATATTTAAGATAATTAGTAAGCACGATTACTAACATACTAATAAGCAATAAAATAAAATAACTGGTGAAAGGTTACTGCCTATTCTACAGATCAAGGAAGTAATTAAAAACTTTCATTTTGAAAATCTGCAGGGTTGAAGCCTGATCAATGTTCAGAGGCAAGCTATTCGACGAGCGAATCGCAGTCACTGTAAAAGAAATAGAATATCCTGCCGCATTATGCTCTGGGCGTGCGGAGATGAAGAATCCGGGACGACCGCATAGGGCAGGCAGTCACTGTGGAGATGAACAAAGTGTTCCTTGAGATAGGAAGGGGAGCAAGTGTTATTCAACATATCGTTCAACCGTGTTAACGTTTGCATCGTGTCAGATTATCTGCAGCACGGAAGCGGGCGCGTCGAAGGCCAAGATTGTTTATTTATGATCTTTATGCTAATAGAGCAGTGGTAGCCTAGTTGGTAGAACATCAGACTCGGAAGCGGGAGACCCAGGTTTGATTCCCAGTGCGGGCATGTACCCATGACTTTTCTTTCTAAGTTATGTACATTTGTAAAGTTATAGTAGCAATATCACTCGCTAACGGTGAAGGGAAACGTCGTGAGGAAACCTGAGTGTCTGAGCTATTCACATACCTCAGCGCTTGAAGTCGCCAATCCGCGGTAGGCACGCGTGGTGATTAAGCCCATACTCTCTCTGTGAGAGAAGGCCTGTGCCCTACAGTGGGACGTATATAGGCTGTTTATGATTATGATGCTACTAAACTGACGCAATTTACACCGATTATAGTAAGGCCTTTGACAGAGTAGATCACTCACGGCTTTTATTTAAACTGCAAGCAATCGGGATACGGGGGGATCTGCTGAGGTGGTTTTCGTCCTATATTGATAACCGCTCCCAAGCCGTCGTCATCAGTAACTATATTTCTAGCTGGGCAAAGGTCCCGAGTGGTGTTCTACAGCGATTTTTGCTCGGACCGCTCCTTTTTACAATTTTAATTAATGATATGGAATCCTGTTTCCAAAATTCCAGTGTTCTTATTTTCGCAGATGACATGAAATTTTTTAAACCCATTTCTAGCTCTGATGACGCGGTTTCTCTTCAGGCGGACCTAAATAGACTCGACGTTTTCTGTGATCAAAATTTTCTAGACCTCAACCCATTAAAATGTCTTGCAATAAAATTCACAAGAAAAAATTAAAATGTTTCTCACAATTACACGTTAAAAGGTCATACCTTAGATCGCGTAAATAATACCTGAGACCTAGGGATAATTCACGACTCAAAACTTATATTTGACCTTCATGTGATGCAGTCTGCAAAAAAGCTTTTCGTGCTCTGGGACTTTAAAAAAATAAAAACATTAAAACTACTTTATTGTACTTATGTAAGAAGTTCGCTAGAATACGGGTCGCAGGTCTGGAATTCCCAATATGATATTTTTATTAACCGCATAGAAAGACTGTAGAAGAAGTTTGTGAGGTTTATAAACTGACGCCTAAGGCGGCATGAGGATTACCTACCGTCCTGTCGCTCAATGCATCTTCTCCCTCTAGTCGAGAGACGCCATATCTCTGATATTATATTCCTGTTAAAACTAACAAAAGGGACTATCGACTGTTCCGATTTGCTATCAAAAATCAATTTCCACTTACCAAATAGAACCTTAAGGTACAAAAGCGCATTTTTAGTACCGCAAGCCTCAAGAAATTACAGAAGCAATGCCTACTTGACACGGACATTGATATTAATGACGACAGTATTGCAGCGGTTAGGCGACGGCTAACTGCGAACTTTTTTTGGGAGTGAGTGAGTAGGCTCTCTTCTCATTACTTATGTATAAATCTCAGCTATATATATTTCCTTTTGAAATGCTTAAATCTAAAATTTTTCTATGCAGACACCCGTTTTTGCGGTGACTTAATTGTTAGTTCTTCTTAACTACTAGTTTTAATATTTTGTTGCTATCAGTGGAAGCCTGTTAATGACTTTCTGTTCTCATATTTTTAAATATAATTAAGTTATATAATGTCAATGGCATTCCTAAAACTAAATAAATAAATATCACTCTATTGGACAAGTACTTTTGTACTAATTTCCCCCGACAAGCGATTGTTTTGTATGTTAGTTATTGTTACTTATCATCAGAGATTACAGATACAATACAAACGTTAACACGATTGAAGGCAGAGACTTCGATCATGTTAACGTTTGTATTGTGTCAGGTTGTCTGCAGTGCCGAAGCGGGCGCGTCGAAGGCCGAAATCGTTAATTTATCTCCCTGCTTCCACTCCGATTATTCAAACGTTCAGAAATGATACGGACCATTAACCCCGCTCTTATTCGGGTTTGGAAAGACAGGAAGGCGAGTTTTGTCCATGGATTCGCTTGCTTGGCAATTTTTGAACGATCAACGAGGTTGTTTCAAGGGTATACCTAGTTAAAGAAATTTTTATTTTTAAATCACTAGTTAAGTTGGAAGTATCGTTCTCCTTTGTATCTCAAATTCCCGTTATCTTGGTTTAGGCACCCTATGCACACCTTCCATTCACTGGAAGAGATGTTTCTTAGAGATATGTTCGCCTTTGAAACAAATTGTATGTAATGATTTGTTCAATTTATTTTTCGCAATAATTCAAATGGAAATATTTATAATTTGAATTATACTCTTTACATTTGCGCTGAGACGTCCTGTCAACTATACGTTTCATCGTTTTTCGTGTGTCAGTCAGACCAACAAAGTATTTATACTTATTAGTGCTTAAAATACCAAAGACACCGGGTATTCCGAACGATTATGCCCTTTACAGAGTTTCTTTATAAGGTGAAACTCGATTTCTCGAATTACCCGATTAACTTGATGCCGAGTCGTGCGTAGTTTGAATGATTTTTCTTCGTGCAAATGAAAAGGTTTCCTTCGTCGATAAATTTTCTGCCTAACCAAGGCATTTTTTTATGTGAGCTTTGTTCGCAAGAAAACAGTAAGTGCCCTGGTTGTAAAGAAAGAGGATTCTTACCACAATTTCGTTATTACCAGCTTTGCCAGAGACTTCTTGTGTATTGATCAGATAAAAATACCTATACTAAGTTTTTTTATAGGACGTAGCTTTTCTGCGTGCTTAATTAAATCAGAATCTGTTCAGCCATTTGTTCTCGATTTATCATGTTAAATTTACATACAAATTTTTATTGAAATAGCACAAAACATCTTTCTTTATTATAATGAAAGCACATCTCAATTTATTCTCGAACTCTTTACTCGAATTTATCTACTTTATTTTTTATATAAATTGAGCACGTCAAGTTTAGAGATTGTATGAAAAATAAATTGAAGAAATTTATACTTTCATTTTCGGAAAGTGCTTTAATTATCGATACTGAAGAAAAGGCGTAACACATTGTTCATTACGGAAATATTTTGTTTTTATAGTGAAGAAAATTTTTTACTTTGACTTTGACTTTATACAAATAGTGACACAAAACTCTCAGTTTTTGTCAAAAAAGTGGAATTTGATTGTTTGAGATTATATATTATCGGGAATATGAAATTCTGCCTAGAATCCTGTTTCTTTCCAATTATGTTATATATACAGCCAGCAAATACTCATAAATTGAACATTTTACAAAAATTGGATATTTTACCGTCCATTTTATGCACAGTTTGTTACAAACCTCAATTGAAAATCGTTAGAAAAGCGTTCTGTGTAGCATAATAATGTGCAACTTCGTTCTTCACGCAACTTATTGGCTGAGAACAATATATTACTAACCATGACAGATACGCTCTATAAGCCGCGTGACAAATCAAAGTCTGACGTGGTCATGCTACGACTACTGATCACGAACACATCAGCGCTTGGACGCTCGGATATCGAATATCACAAGAGCTCTATTTAATTTTATTGTTAACACTATATACTGCATAGTTACAAATTTCGTGAGGATACCTAAATTTTTACAACTAAAGGATGACACATACCAACGCGGTGTGTCATAAATAATTTACGGCAGTAGTATTTTGCATGGACCGCTCTACCGCCATCGCCACCGCCACCGCGTTGGTGTGTTTTATCCTTTAGTATTTTCTCAAATAATTATTTGAGAAAATACCTCATAATTATTGCCTATTATAATGGGCAATCTCCAGAGAATCTTTGAGATATTCTTTGCCTCCCTCTTTCATGGGTGACTCAAGTTGACGACAAATAATTTCATTTTCCGCATACAAAAGCAAAGTGAGAGGGCCAATAGATGGACAAAGCGGTACTGTCGACTCTGTCGAGAAGTAACCTTTCTTCTTCGATTTTAGCTCTAATGCCGTGGACATAAAGTGCGAATACCGCACTTCCTTATGGTGTTTGCTGCACACCGACTACAACTTTTGCTCATTTCCGCGTCAACTTAAGAAGGGAAAGAAATGAAAATTTCCAACTTGTTTTTAACATTAATCATGACGTCACAACCGAGATGCTGAATAATAAAAACGTTGGCGTAGACCGCTGAAAGTAATTACGTTGAGAAGGACTGTTCCAACTTTAACATGGACTTTTGTGAATGTTTACACTAACTAGTGAGTCACATAACCGTATATTGCTCTCACTTTCTCCCCCTAGCTCTCTCTTTCTGTCTCAATACACATTAAAATCTGTGTGGTTTCAAAGCCGCGGCTATGTAATTATTAATTAAAAATGACATCTATTTAGACTATAACTTTAAAACATAAGATAAGATAAGAATATTCTTTATTGTAACAGGAAAAACACAAACATGAAATGTTTACAAAAATGCAGTACAATTGGCGGCCTTTTTGCTTATAGCAATTTCTTCCATGCAACCGACGATGGAGAGTTGCTGAAGGAAAAGTGAGACGGGTAGTAGGTGCAAATATTAATATTCATTTACATAATTATACTTAATAATAACGTAAACATAAACGTAAAAAAAACATGTGGAGATATCTTCGTTTGAAATGAGAAATCTTCTTTCGATAAATTCCCCAACAATTAGTACTGCCTCATCAGAACAATTACCCAAGGACCTGCAGCGTGTACGAACCGCTCTGGCTAGCTACTAATGGTTCTCACAGATTCGAGTTTCTCTCGAAATGGAAAGTGCCTTTAAAAAAATAACAAACTATCGTATTCTGTAGCTATATTATAGGCCAGTCATTAGAATGATTCTACGTTGCTTGCCGCCTCTCTGTAATGACCCGCAGACCCGCGGCACGTATGCACCGCTCTGGTTGCACTGTGGCTCTGGCTCTGGCTTTTATAGATTCGAGTATGTGAGAATCAGCCTTTTTTAATAAAAACAAACTAGCGTTTGTTTTATTTGCTCTGGCTTTGAAACCACTCAAAATTCATTGTGTATATGCTCCCCCTTGTCTATTCAACTTTGTCACATTGGTCTTTATTGTTCAGTATAGTGTAACTAACTAACAAGTCAGTTTCGTAACACTGAAGGTTAAAATTATTTTTTTGTAACATACGTATACTTTATTGACGAGTCACATGTCAATAGGTATACATATTATGTTACAAAATATTATTGTAGTGTAAGCAATTTAAGGAAATAAGTTACCAGGAGACGGGCAGCAGCGTCTTCCTGAGACTCCAACCGCATACTGCGATCACCAACCCGCCTGCCAAGCGTGGCGATTATGGCAAATAAATAACAATTTATTGCACACTAGTAATTTACAGAGATATGAGAATAGTCATAAGCAGCCTATAAACGTCCCACTATAGGGCACAGGCCTTCTCTCATGGAGAGAGTATGGGCTTAATCACCAGGCGTGCCCACAAGCGCTGAGGTACGTGAACACCTCAGATACTCAGGTTTCCTCACGATGTTTTCCTTCACAGTTAGCGAGTGGTATTGCTATTATAACTTAGAAAACAAAGTCATAGGTACATGTCCGCACTGGGAATCGAACCTGGATCTCTCGCTTCAGAGTCCAATGTTCTACCCACTAGGCTACCACAGCGATAGTACTTACTATTCTATATTCTATGTAAAAATATAGGGTTCTCTATTTATAAAGTATACTTAGGTACATATACTATATACTTATACATACGTAAGCCTATGAACTATAACGGGTTACAGAGATAGTGCTCTTTTTAAAAGAAAAAAAGATAAACCGACTTCAAAACACTACGACACTAAAATGTTAGAAATAATTTTAAAAAATACCTTTAAATTACAAGTGTGTATACATGTAGGTATTTTAGAAGTATTAGTTTAGTGACTTATGACACTGAAAAGTGGTCTCTCACTATGGGCCTCATAAGAAAGCTCAGGGTCACGCAACGAGCTATGGAAAGGGCTATGCTCGGAATTTCTCTACGAGATCGAATCAGAACTGATCAGATCCGTGGACGAACGAAAGTCGTCGACATAGCCCAGTGGATTAGTAAGTTGAAGTGGCAGTGGACTGGGCACATAGCACGCAGAACTGATGGCCGATGGGGCCGAAAAGTTCTCGAATGGAGACCACATATCGGCAAGCGCAGCGTAGGACGACCAGCCACAAGATGGACAGATGACCTCATCCAAGTGGCAGGAAGGCGCTGGATGCAGGCCGCTTCCAACCGGGCTTTTTGGAAATCCATGGAGGCAGTGGACTTCTTGTGGCTGAATGATGATGATGATTGTAGAAGTATAAATTATAATCGTTGCCCAAAATATATGTGCTGGTCATGAAACTGGGCCCCGACTAAAAAATTATACTTCTACAACACCTACATGTATCATAATCATCATCATGTATACACACTTCTAATTTAAAGGTATTCTTTTAATTTTTTTCTAATTTTTTGGTGCTGCAATAGTGTTTCGAAGACAGTTTTTATATTTTATTAATTTTTTTCCATTTTCAAATTTTTTGTGGGGGCGTGAGCGGAAAATAAACAAGTTCCTTGTAACCATTATTGGCCCAACTTAATTTGTTGCTTTAAAATTTGAAGTTCTCAATTTCCATCTCCGAAAGTCTTCACCAGAAGATCACCAAATTACCTTGGGGCTACTTTTACGCTATTTTATGAAACATACGGATATTACTGAAGGATGCACCCCACTATGCCTTATTTACTGCTATCTATTGAAGAGTTCTGTTCTGCATCTCTGACAGTCTTCATCAGATCTTCACCAAATTAAAATGGGACCAATGGGACGTTATATCTATTCGAACAAAAACAAAGAATTGTGGAAATCGGTTAAGATTTGATGACGCTTGAAATATTCAAATGTTGTATAAATAATAGTACGGAATCCTTCGTGCGCGAGTCCAGCTCGCATTTGGCCGTTTTTTTTGTTCAGGCAGTCTTGTAAAAACTGACAAAGCTCTGACAATACTTCTGGGTATATAATATTCTCGTGGCAAAGCTTCCACAGTAATATACGGTAATTTGTGACTCTAAATGCGGGCAGAGGTTTTTACTACTTTATCGCGTACACACAAATGTTGGCGGTAAATGTTTGCAGGCTTTGCGGCTAAACTGAATAGTAACTCTACTGCTTTTCCACGAGACAATCTGCTTAATTTTCATGAGCTACCAATGTTAGGTTGGTTTGGTTACGTGAAATTACATCGATAGCTGATATCTTTAACTTTTTGTTGCTAAGTCACCCGTAACGTAATTTTGTAAACTGGCCATGGACTGTGCTTGCGCTAGCTAATAACATTGACTGTTAGCGGCATAATAAGAAACAACCGAGCAACAAACTGATTTCATTACACTGCCACTTCAAGACTACGGGCGCACACGTGTCAAACCGTCTAGGCGTCAATGACATGGAAACAACACAAAAACACCGCCACCTCTTTTGTACCTTAGTTGTGGATGGAGAAATAAAGTTTATTTGTATTTTATTTTCTGGGGTCAAATTGTATGTGATAAGGATATTTTTAAGTATTTTTGTTAGACCTTACATAATTGTGAGTTTTGGAAATAAATTGTTTCTGATGGGGGGCAGCAATAGCAGCCTTCCGATGTTGTTATTGTTTTTGTTAGTGATTATTATGCCGTACTTGTCCTGAAACGTTATGTGAAGACAAATAATTATTTTCTTTTCTATTTCCTTGCAGGTGGGTATGTAAGTTAACATACCCTGACTACGTAAGTTTAATAAAGTTTCAGTCACATCCGACCTGATTTAGGCTCTCAACAACTAACATAATAAAAGTGGCAAAGTGGATCAACGCGCGGAGGGACTTTTACGGAGGCTGGGTATTAGGTCACTATCGGGTTGCGGCTAGTTTAGGCAACTTGGACATTAGTTTTATACTTATAGACCGCGCGATTGCTTTGGGCCAGTCTCCTTAGGAATAAAACGTAACGAAGCCGAAATTGCTTCTAAGTCATGGTCTGCCAATATTCCCGAGAACAGAAGTCCATGTAAATGTAATGTGTACCCAATTTGGTTGATTTGAAAGTTACATAATATTTCCTTATTTTTAACACTTCTAATTCCGCGAAGACAAGGAACTTGGGAAGTTCTTATATATAAAGTATTTTTTGGGACGAGAAGTTAGCCAGTTCTTTACATTTATGTTCTGGTGGGATTTTATGTCTTCTTCTTAAGAATGTTTAGTCTGATTAAGAGCATATGAGCTCAGAAACGAGTAATATGATCAAGAATAGCCGTTGTAGTAAGAAAAAGGTTTATTTAATATTAATACTTTCGTAAGCACTACACTTTATTAATTTAATTCCGTATTCACTTATTTGGTTTATTGTCGGACTTTTCCGACAAAAAAAACTAAGAAAGTGAATCTGAAATTAAGTTAATGTTTTAGTATTCTTTTATTTTTTTTATTTATTACACCTCTTAGGTGTAATCTCTAACCTCTATCTAAGGTCTGATGAAGTGCTAATACGTTTATAAATATGAAAGTAAAAAGTCTTAATTTTTTTTTTTGCTGACAGTAATTGTTTTTCAAAATCTATAATCATACTTAATAAACACTATTCATATGCCAAATTTCAAGTCTCTAATTCAATGATAAGTCCCCTTAATTTTTGATGATCCATCAGTGAGTGAGTGAGTGCCAAAAAATAGCAATTTTTGGACTCTCACATCTTCACGAAATTTAGAATTATCTTTTAATTTAGTAACCTTAACCCGTTTGCAAATTTTTAGTCATGTGACCTGACTGGCTTTAAAGATGAAGAGGGGTCGAAAAGTGCTCGAATGGCTTCGTGTAAATATATGCACAGTGCGGGCCGGCCGAGATCTTGGCCTGTCCTTGATTCATTTAACGGCTCTAATAACGATTGTTTAGGAGTAAATTACTTTAATTCCCGACACTTCGACAAATTACTACGTTGCAGTACATACCTAAAAAAATATGCGTGACACCCATCTACTCCTTAATACGCGCACGAAATCCTGAATGATTTCAGTCGTTTAACTGTGAAATTCCTTACTAATTGGTATTGCAAACGTCGGGATTGCGACAGGATTTGTTGCGCATAATTAGGCCTCAATTGGTTTTAATAAACGGCGGCGGACTGACTACGACAAAGGAGGAAGCGGTCATATATATAGAACCGCGAGGGTTGTAGGTCCGTATTAGGTTGAGCCAAATTCAGGCGCTTCGGTAGGTAGTGTAGTTTATTATTCCACTTTGTTGATACGCTTGGCAGTTCAGTGTCAACTAACTTCTTCGTTTGACTTACTGAATAATGTTTGGCTTATTAAAGAGGTAGTCTAGTTTGCGAGGACATTTAAAACTTGTATTTTATTGGGACTTACCCACCAGCCAACATATTTCCTCTATTTTATTTTCCAACTTTTTCATACCAAACTACATACAGACTGTACTATTTTATCTTATAGATGTGAACGAAAACTGTTGACCGTCACATATCGCCGTTTGTCAGATATTTGCACTTCTGTAGAGTGCTATAAGGGTTTCTAATAGGTCTCGGAACCGGTTTGTAATAAACCTGTGTTAAACCAGTTTTAACTGGTTTGATGTGAGCGAATGTGATAGAGGTAAATATTAGAGGAAAGCCTTTGAAAATATCTGTACTAATAATGTTTACGTTTTATTCTCCGTGACATACGATCGAGAAATAACCCGCCCTGCCCTGCTTGCCGCCGCCCGCCCCCGTTCGATCCCATGCATTGGCCATACGTAATCGAGTAGTTGGCTTAAACGGTTTTATAATATTCAAAACCGGTTATACGGAAAAAAGTTATCAAGTTTTTGAGCCTCGATATCCACAGATAGGCGGTAGTGCAGGGCCCTATTTTATAGAACCACAATTTATGGTTTACTTTGCCAATTCGATGTACATTGCATTGCCGATTAACGGACACATTAGCAAGTAGGAAGTCTAACTGTTACACTACATGGAAAAAAACCATACATACATAAGTTCATATTCTCAAGTCAGGAAAAATTTGACCCTCGAGCCTCGGGTCTCATTCGTTTCAGCTCTCAAAATAGTCTTTGTTATTAAAATTTCTTGAATTTATTAACACTTTTTGCGACGAAGAGTGGGTAAACTGCACTTCATAATGATGAATTCTCAAAAGAAAGGGAAAAAGGGCCTCCACCCTTGGCCGTAAAATTGTGCGCGTCTCATCAAATTATCACGCACTGAAAGCGCAAACTGAATACGTCAGAAGGCTTTGATGTTTTATTTCTTTTAACCTTTAGAACTCTTGCTACACCTCAAAACGCTTTGCTAGGACCTCTTTGAGTTATTAAGGGTTAAAGTGCCCGCATTTGTAGAATGTTTGAAAATGTACTGAAGCTTACGTACCTGCGGTCGTATTGTTTCATTTCATTCACCCCAGTCCCGCACGATGTAGCGGCTAAGTAACTGCAAATGCGTTCCTTTCAATCAATTAATCAATCAATCTATCAACCCGTATTCCCCAAGTATTACACTTCTTTCTGTCCTTAGCCATCTTTATCCAGCCGCTGCCACCAACCTACCTTAGTCTTTCTTTTGGTTAGCTATTCGATGTGGAAAGTCCCGAGAATTTTTACTACGCCCGTCCCGATCTTTCCTGGCTGATTATGCTAACGGAGTAAAGTTTTGGCCCCGTCGGGATCTGGACAGAAAAGAGGTCAAAGGAGTTCAGTATAGTTTTAGTTTAGCCTGACAAAATCTCTTTTTCTTGATTTTCCATTTTTGTGATGTTGTCCACGGTTTTTTTGCTTTGAGTAGCGCCGTTTGATAGATAATTCTTAAAAGCATTTCATGTCGATTAGAACGGATATTCTATTTTTCTATGTAGGACAATCGGTATTTTAAGGCAGCCTAATTGGTCCCAATGTAGGGCACAGGCCTTGATTCAGAGAGAGAGTATGGGCTTAGTCACCACGCGTGCCCAAGCGCCGACGTATATGAACACTAGCGAATAGTATTGCTACTATAACTTCACAAATGTATGCAACTTAGAAAATAAAGTCATTGGTACATGCCTGGACTCGAACCGACGAAAATCGCACAAAAAAAACCGAGGCGAACAAACATGACGTCACATTTTAATTGATCACATTGTTGTCACTCAAACCACAATCCCGCCACGTAACAACATTATAATGGGCAACCTAAACAACTGCATGAATATGCAAAACGTCGGTGCAACGTTGTCTCAACGGTGCAGCGTCGCCATATTACACGGGTAAACCCCCGGCATTATTGTGAATGGGGTGGCTTTCGCCAAACTGGGTTAAAAGCGCACTGCATTAAGACTGTGACGGCAGAGTGACAGATTAAAATATGCAAAAGAACGAATTCGGATAGTAGGTACACTGATATTTTCAGTTTATATCAAGGCGCACAGAGTCCACCAGGCCAAGTTGTCAGCAGGCCCGCGCTGTGCTTATTTAGACGAACCCATTCGAGCCCTATTTGACCCCCCCTCTATCTTTGACGCCAGTTATGCCACAGGACTGAAATTTGGCAGAGAGATTAAGGTTACTGAAAAAAAAGAGATCGCTCTAAAGTTCATTCATCCATCTATATACTAGATGGTTTCCAACATATAATCATCATCAGCCATTTGAAGCCTACTGCAGGACATAGGCCTCCCTCATGGTTTTCCAAACTTCACGGTGTTGTGCTGCCCGCATCCAGCAACTCCCCACCATCGTAACCAGGTCGTCAGACCAACTGGTGGGGGGGCCTGCCCACGCTGCGTCGTCCGGTCCGCGGTTGCCAGTTCCAAACGGCCATCAATTCTCCGAGCTGTGTTAGCTAGTTCCAAGATATGAGGGTCTAAAAATAGCAATTTTTGGCACCCACTTAAAAAATTTTTCAAGTTAAAGGTCACGTTTTTTTTCGTGTTTATCAAAATACTGCTAATTTCGTGGAGACAAAGGAACTTGGCAAGTTCTTAGTTCATATATACACATGTATTTTTTTAGACGAGAAGTTGGCCATTTAGTTTAGTTAAGAATTTATAGCGCAGTACTAGTGCAAGAAAAAAAAACCGGCCAAGTGCGAGTCGGAATCGTGCACGAAGGGTTCTGTACCAGTATCTATACAAAATTACAATATTTCAAGCTTTTACCTGTTGCCCTTATTGATATCGAGCAAAAAACGGCAAAAAATCATGTTTCTTGCATGGGAGCCCCCCATAAATACTTATTTATTTTTAAATTGATTTTGAAATATTCTGTGAATATTTCAAGCGTCCACCTGTTGCCGTTTTTATTATCGAGCAAAAAACGGCAAAATTTAGTTTGTTGTATGGGAGCCCCACTTAAATATTTATTTAATTCTATTTTTAGTATTTGTTATTCTAGCGGCAATACATCATCTGTGAAAGTTTCGACGGTTTATCTGTCACGGTTCATGAGATACAGCCCGGTGAAAGACAGACGGACAGTGGGGTCTTAGTAATAGGGTCACTTACCCTTTGAGTACGGAACTCTACAAACAATAAAAAAATAAAGTAGGCTATACACTGTTAATTAAAAAAAGAGACTGGACAACTATTCGCCTCTTGCTCATACAATATTGCCGTCTATATTGTGTGAGCGAGAGAAAAATAACTATCTAATTCCTGTCTTTAGTTAATAGTGTTTCATTTATTGTTTCTGGCCTAAGCACAAATAAGTTCCCGTCAACATAGGTACTGCTTCTGTATTTTATTCTATTTTGTGACTAAACTAAATGCAAAAATTATAAATGGTACCGAGTTTTTAGGTACCTAATTGAAAAACCCGCCAAGTACGAGTCGGACTCGCGCACAAAGGGTTCCGTATCTACACAAAATTTGAATATTTCAAGCGTCTCTACCTGTTGCCGTTATTAATATCGAGCAAAAACGGCAAATCAAGTTTATTATGTGGGAGCCCTCTTTAAATATTTATTTTATTCGGTTTTTAGTATAATATGTTCTTATAGCGGTAACAGAAATACATCATCTGTGAAAATTTCCACTATCTAACTATCACGGTTCTTGAGATACAGCCTTGTGACAGACAGACAGATGGACGGACGGATAGCGGAGTCTTAGTAATAGGGTGTCCCTTCCTTACCGTATATGTAGGGAACCCTAATAAAAACTGGCGAGTCGGAAAGACACGAAGAGGGTCCTTTATTAATGAACGTTAACCATGAGAATTAATATGTTCTAAAAAGATAGAAGCAGTAAGTATACATTAACATTACATTTTAAAATTATAAAACTATATTAGGTTTTCTCATCAATGATTATCCTTTCATTAACCCTTGGCAAAAGGTTTTGCTTTCACTTTTCTATCCCTAATTTCAGATTTAGTTTATTTGCTGTATAGGTCAGTGATTGAGTCATCTAACTCTATTAAATATTTTAATGTCCGTAGGTTACGTCCGTAAGAGCGGTGGTAGCGGAGCGGTAGAACGCCGGCTTCTCATTCGGGAGGTCGTGGGTTCAAGTCCCGGCATGTACCAATGACTTTGTTTTCTAAGTTACGTACATTTGTGAAGTTATAGTAGCAATACCACTCGCTAACGGTGAAGGAAAATATCCTAAGGAAACCCCAGTGCCTGAGGTATTGACCTACCTTAGTTCTTGCTACGTACAATGGCCCAACTATGAGGCTAAGTGCGGAAATCTCAGGTCTAACTAACTATTTCGGAGAAAATAGACTACGAGAGAGAAAAAGTCAGACCAGACCAGATTTGTTAGACTCTAAGGTTGCCGTTTGTTTATAAAACGCTTTTTTAGCTTATCACTTGCATATGGCTAATAAACTAAGCCTGTGGTCAGCATTTTTACAAAGGACAATGCAAATCTTCCCTTGGTGGTTCGGCTCCAAAAAAAAAGTCATAGTGCAGGAATGAGACGATTGTCATATTAAAGATTTGGCACTTATCATTCATTTTGGTTAGCACGCCAAAAAAATTCGTCCATGGAAAAAAACGTTGTTAGTCATATGAGAAGTACAATTTTTGAACACATGGTTAATTAAATTATTTCAAAGCAATTAGTCAGATATAATAATAATTAAATAAGGACGAACAAAAGTGAACACACGATTTATTATTTCAATACAATTTGTCAGATTTCTTAGTCATAAACACCTACTTAGTACTTTTTCATACATAGTTAATTATTTTAGTGCAGATAGTCAGATATCGTAAAAGAAGTAGGACTTTTAAACACAATATGATTTATCATTTTGATCAAATTAGTCACTTATTTATCATTGTTGTCAAACATAATTCATTTCATTATTTCAGCACAATTAGTCAGATTTTTCAATCATAAAAGAAGTACCTACTTAATACTTTTTCATATATCATTCGTTATTTTAGTACAGATAGCCAGATATCATTATCATAAAAGTAGTAGGACTTTTGAATACATGATTTATTGTTTTGATGCAACAAGTCACTTATTCATCATTATTGTAAATCACTTCATCTAAATAAAGCGAGGCGCGGTGAATTGAACCCTGGAATTTAGTTTTAAACGGATGCTAACTGTCGTATCAATAGTTCTATTTGCAAGTGCGTGTTATTTGTGTTATTCAGATGACAATACAATTGGTATCATCGAGGGCCAGGATTTGTTGATCTAATTTGTTATAAATATGTTAATTGTTTTAAGGATTACTTGTCTCAGCCGGTCGATCTCTATTGTTAATCACTCATCGTGTAGCCGCTTTCTGACGAAGGACGAGACATAAAACCGTAGCTGCTAACACACTATGTTCATCATCATCATCATCAGCTATTTGACGCCCACAGCAGGACATATGCCTTCCTCATGGTTTTCCAAGCTTCCCTGTCTTGTGCCGCCCACATCCAGCAACTTCCCGCCAACGTAACACTATACACTATGTTGTATCTCCAAAACTAATAATTCTAGAAACATGGTTCTTAGGCCAGATGATAGGTAATCTAAAGTATACTAGTAAATATTACATTAAAAAGTACAACACGGCCAAGTGACGGTTAGCTGCTTTTTTGCCTGGGCACGGCAGAAATTTTAAAAGCAGTAACTACATTAAGTTTGACTTTTCTTAGATTGGTACCGTTACTGCAGTGCCATTTTAATAATTATGACTAAAAAGTATACAATAAATAATAATTTTAAAATAAAAAAAAACAGGTTTGTTTAGTTAGCCACTCAACGTAAAGTAACTAGGAAAATACTTACAATTTTTTAGTAACTACGTGCTATTGTTGAATGAAATATCATTGGACTTACCGGACCCTAAAATTTAAAATATGCATCCCTATACCGTTCTTTGCTTCAAATAAAACGTTCCCACGTATTTACGACCAACAGAGGTCGTTAAGAATATTCCCATGCAACAACTACTTGTTTCGTGTCATGATATTTCCACCTGAAGCCTTTCCGATTGAAGAACAAAGAAGAAAGTCTTTGGCCGCGAAAAGGGCTCCTTTGATATATTTCTAATAGACTTGTCGAGGGATTTGGCTCTTGCCCGAGGCGGAGAAATTTGGTTTTAGGATTCGGCACTCAAGTGCTAAGTTAAACCCTATGGTTAATGAAACGAATGACAGAAATAGTCATGATCAATGAGTGGTGGTAGCCTAGTGGGAGAACATCGGACTCGGACACGAGAGACCCAGGTTCGATTCCCAGTGCGGGCATATTCCTAAGACTTTGTTTTCTAAGTTATGTACATTTTTGAAGTTACAGTAGCAATACCACTCGCTAACGGTGAAGGAAAACATCGTGAGGAAACCTGAGTATCTGAGCTATTTACATACCTCAGCGCTTGAAATCGTCAATCCGCGGAGGGCACGCGTGTTGATTTAGGAAATAGGATGCAACGAAAATATTATTGTGCAATAGATTTAGCACTGAACGATTGTCGTCATTTTTGCATGTACTTTTTGGTTTCATAACATAACATAACATAACATAAACTCACGCCTGTATCCCAGAGGGGTAGGCAGAGACCAGGGACTGCCACTTGCTACGATCCTGACAGATCACTTTCGCTTCCTCAACATTCATTAGTCGTTGCATGCACGCACGCCGGTTTCGGGTTTCCGTTTTTGGTTTCAAAATAAATAATTTATCATATTTTATTATGTGTGTATTTCAGAGAGCAAAAATAAGACCAAAGTTTATCACTTGCCATCCTGACATAACATTTTCGCTTCAGCAACATTATTAACTTAATTCCGGATTGACTTATTGTTTTTTCCGTCTCTACTTACCACCATTAAGCTCTGCGAATCAGACTGGTCGGACTCTTCCGACAAAAAAAAAACAAGTAAGGCAATCCGGAGTTAAGTTAATAATGTGTAGTGCTTACGAAAGTTTTAGTTCGAAAATAAACATAAAAAAATGCGTCCCACTGTAGGGCACAGGCCTTCTCTCACCAAGAGAGTGTGTGCTTAATCACCACGCGTGCCCGTCGTAGATTGGCGTTGCGTATGTTTACAGTCGACAGCACATCAACCTTTACGTATGTGCACTCTAATCAGATACGTCAAAGGTTACTTTGCAATAAAAATGTAAAGGTTGACCTGCTGTCCAATGTACACCTTCTAGACACACGATATTTTCCTTTACACTGTAAGCGTGTGTCACAGAACAGACGTATGTAGCAAGCGGTGGTAGCCCAGTGGGTAGAACAATAGACTCGCTAGCGAGAGAGACAGGTTCGATTCGCATTGCGGGTATGTACCCATGACTTCGTTTATTTGTAAAAGTTTCGTACATTGTGAATTCGTAGTAGCAATATCACACGCTAACCGTTAAGGAAAACATCGTGAGGAAACCCGCGTCTTGGTTGGCCCCTCACGTATGGACCTCTTCTTTCCTGCGGACTAGGCCAACTAAGCTGTCGGGATGGAATAGGTCCAGTACCAGTGCAAGCCTACTCCGTCTAAAAACAATGTCCCAGGCACGTGTGAGTGAACGTGCTACTGGACGCTTTTTAAACTTTAATCATCTCATTACGTAGATGCAGAGGCCAACGTTTTTAGGTAAATAAGTCATCCGTACAAACTTATTGAACCCGGAACATCACATAGGTGAAGCATCAGCTCTATCCACTGATCTATCATTCTATTTATCATTCTCTATTCATCGTTGCTGTTGCATCGCTTTGCATCAAACAGTCTCTGGCTTTTCTACCTCGACTTCGTGTCAAAGGTTTTCTGTTAATAATTTTCTGATGTACTTAACTTTACCTTCATATTAGCTTTACGTTACCTGTACAGGTATTAATGTGGCCCCTTTGAGCTCCTTATTTTACACTATCTACGCATTTGACGCAAAATGGTCAACTTATATTGCCAGCAGAAGCTCCACACAGAAAACATACCGAAAATAGTTCCGCTAAAAACGGCCGTTATGGAAACAAGCCATTATTTCCAAAAGAATAAAAGTTGGCTAAGCCGAAATGACTGTCAAGTAGCCCTCAAAACGGATTAAGTAGGCCTTGAAAGTTAGTGAAATTTTGTGAAATACGGTAAATAATTCTAATAAAAACAGATGGGCAAAACAGTCTTCAAAATGATATCAAAATAGACTCGGTACTTAGTTAATCTTCTGGCATGAAATAATATTTTGTAAGACTGCTAAACATATTCCACAAAAGTCCTCTTCAGAGGAACCCTTGTCGCGATCTTACCCAACCTTGCCATTTTTTCTGCCTGAGATTTTGGTGGCTTCTGCAATAAAAATAATAACTTCCACACAAATATTCACTTGTCATGTACAGCGTACATATACTTCATACTATATTGCACACATAAAACAACTAAATAAAACACATCATTTACAGAAAATATTAAGTGTACAAGGCGAGCTTATTTCAGCAGAAATCTCTTCCAGCCAACCCTTGATGTGGTGATACGAACATATACTGTGGTATCCAGGCAAGGACATCACAAACCTTGAAATATATCTAGACTGAGGCTATTTTTCGAGTTTATAAGTCAAGTACGGCAGCCTACAATGGAAATTGGACCTACGATCTCTGATTTGGTAGTCAAGCATGTTACCACTAGACCAAGAAGGCAGTCAATACAACCAGTTGGTTACTATTTGTGAACGTGCTTTAACAAACCTCCTGAATAAGTTACAATTTTTTAAAAGGCAATTTCCCAAAATATTGTAATTGTTTGGCACAAATCCGTAAAACTTTTGTTTCTAATCTGAATTATAAAAAAATCTGCAAGTAACAAAAATACTACGAATATTGCCAAGCCATCAATTCACTTAGAAATAGCTTTCCAGTAAAACCCAGCCAAAAAAGATAGTCTAAAACATCTTCTGCTAGTGTTAGCAAAATAATATTTACTATTAGGAGGTCAACTAAGCATGAAAAGAGTGTAATCAAATCAGTCACAGATTATTTAACGACATTACAGTCCCCGTGGCATGACATCACGATAAACGTTGCTTATCTTCTTATCCACTAGTAATACCATGATTTATTTCACTACGTAATTATAAAACAAGGTGGCCCTTCACGATTAATTTTGCCTTTAATTGTTTTGTATCTTCTAGATTTTCTCTTGATAGGTGCGTAAAATCGTATTTGTGTAGATTTGATTTGAAAATTATGTATTTTTCAGCTTTATGTGAAAACACATAACAACTTATATTAGTAATATTATTTGCAAACCCATTCCTACTCCATCTAAAAAATAATGTGCCAGGCACTGGAGCGTCCGAGTGGTCCCTTCACCGATCTAGTCTGACTGATGGTGCCACTGGACGCTGTATAAATCATCTCACTACGCAAAGGCCAAAGTTTTTATTCTTACCTACAGTCGACAGCAGCTATTGCAACAAAAATGTAAAGATTGAACAACCTTTATATTTCTCTTGCCTTAACGTAGCTGATTAGAGTGAACGTATACAAAGATTGATGTGCTGTTGACTGTGAACAGCACACCAATATTTAAATGAGTGCATAATATTTAGTTGCGTTACGGCGACTTTGCAACTAAAATCTTATGGTCGAACTACAACGCCAAGTTAACTTTCTGTTTTACAATATCTTTCCCCAGAGTGTTAGGTATTTACCGTTGGACCCTTTCCAAAAGGCTGATAAAGAAGCTCTTTCCAAACTCAGACAGACACTTTAACTTATTTAGCTATATTTACAGTGTGCTTATTATGTACTGGTGGTGGCTGAAAAGAGTCTGAATTAAGGTAAATCTGCCACTACTTACTAACTCAGCTCTACACCGATAAAACGTTTCTCTATCTTAGCTAAACAGTGCGAAATAGCGTAACCTAAATTGCTGAACAGCTGATGGAATTTCACGTTTTATTCCAAACTTCCGGAACTTAAATCATATCAAATCGAATCAATACATTTATGTGTCCGAACATAGGTATTCTGCTTACATTATAGTAAAGTGTAGCCAGATCTTAATTTTATAAATTTTTCCTCTATGTTTTACCAATCGGCGTACAAATACAGAGAACAGAACGTGATATTGAGAATTTAGTATGTCAATAATCTTAGAAATAAAAATGCAAATTAAATAAAAATTAAAAGCCTAGAGTGCATGCAGCTTTACCATTCAAATGCCGTCCACTGTCCACAATCTGTATAACAGTTTAAATTTAAGAATGCCTTTTTCTTAGCCTGCAAGATAACGTAAGATAATGATATTTATATCTCTTAGAAATAAGTAATTACAGCGTTAATTTTGACCTTAATTGGCGGCCGTATCTACAAAAAAAAACGCCTAAAACCAAGAGATGGCTATACTAATGTATACTCTGACCCTACTTTGTTGTATAAGTAGTTTTTAACCGACTTCAAAAAAAGGAGGAGGTTATCAATTCGACGCGTATTTTTTTTTTATTTGGCTTGTTTCTCCATAACTCCGTCAAATCTTAATAGTCCCAAGTTAATTTGGTGAAGACTTTCGGAGATGGAAATTTAGAACATCAAATTTTAAAGCAACGAATTAGGTAGGGTAAATTATGGTTATAAGGGACTTATTTATTTTTCTCCCGCTCCCCCACTAAAAATTGAAAAATAAAAATTTTTAAATAAAAAATACAGTTTCAAGACCAGCACATATATTTTGGACACCGGCTCCAAATTATACTTCTACAATACCTACATGTATAAATACTTCTACTTATAATTATTTAAATTATTTCTAACTTTTTAGTGCTGTAGTGTTTTGAAGTCGGTTTTAATTTTTTATTGAAAAAATTTTTTTAAAAACTTTTTCTTAAATTTAATTTCAAATATTTTTTTTTGTACCGCCTGCCTGCATGAACATAATATGGTCCGAAATAAAGCTTTTTTTTAAATTATTAATAAAAGGAAAAACACACAAATATAGTTATCGCGCAGAACACAAGACTTAATTAAAGACAGTAACTGAAATACTATTTGCCTCTCGCTCAAACAACTTAGACGGTAGTTTTGTGTGATTGAGATCATCGTCATCAGCCCACCTCTGCCCACTGCTAGGTATAGGATTTGCATGCACGGCTCCCTGCCGACCGGACCACATGGTCCGACCATCGGGCTGTTGGTCTACCAACTGACCGCCGCCCGGTTCTCAGCCGCCACTCCGTTACTGCCGTGTTCCCGCCTCGCCAGGTATCCTGCCCATCGCCACTTCAGACTCGAGATTCGGTCTTCGTCCGACGTCGGATGACGACATTTCTACTCTCCGTGTGGCGTCGGATTAAGAATAGCGTCACTCCATTTCCTTCCGTGGATGTCGTAGGCGACTAAGGAAATCACTTACTAAGAGACGGGCAGCATCGTCTTCCTGAGATTCCAGCCACATGCTGCGATCGCCGACCCGCCTGCCAAGCGTGGCGATTATGGGAAAACCCCGCGTGATCATAAAACCACGAAGGAGGCCTATGTCCTGCAGTGGGCGTCAAATGGCTGATGATGATGATGATGATGATTTCTACTCTATGCACTAGTCGGAGGCCTAGCTTTGCAGCTCCGTAGCTCTTTGTGTCACTTTGACCCGGTGCATTTTCTGCTTCGTGAGCGTCCATGTTTTGGCTCCATGCATGAGGATGGTTCATCGCCATCATTATATTTAAGAGTCAGACTCTCGGTAAAGCGTCCTCCACGCGCACCAGTCCTTCAGTCACACTATTTAATTAACCGTCCTGCAGCTCGCCAATGCAATCAAAGTAAACGTTTTCGCTAACTACCCGTCTAGTTTCACTTGAATTCTTTCTCCCCGCTTCTCGGGGAGGGTAAATAAACTGAGGAACAAAGAACATTAAACTGCAAACAAGCAAATAACCCGGAGCCGCGCTTAGGGCAGGTGCTTGTATAAAACATGGTAAGCCTCCGTTGACGGGACGCCTTATCGGGTTTTCTTTGGCAGGTTCGTGAGGAAGCGGAGTGGAAAGTGAGAAGTGAGGTCTTGTGAACACATTGTTAGCACTGCTGCTCTTTAGAAAACTGTATATTTCTTTTATTAAAAAAAACAACATAAATAGACCTACACACACACACACACACACACACACACACACACACACACACACACACACACGCGCGCGCGCGCACGCACGCACGCACGCACGCACGCACGTACGCACGCACGCACTCACTCACTCACTCACGCACACACACACACACACATACACTTTGCGTCAAGCGTTAAATTTGATGATGCACGCTGATGATGACGATGTGGTTCTATGTTTAATAATGCTATGTATCTGTGTGCCAGGATTTCATATTTTGATAGTATACCTAACTCAGCTCAGTGTAGGCGAGTACTCCATCAACTTTTCTCTCGCGTGAACTCTTTTCAGCTTCTGCACGGATGACTTTTCAAAATAAACGTAAAGGTTAATGAAGTTAAATGTAAAAGTTGAACTGTATATCACAGTCAATACTGGAAATCAAATAATAATTTAAGTTTTGCAATTTCACATTCATTTGACAGTTGTTTTTGAAAGTATAGATAGTTTGTAATACCACTCGCGAACTGGAAAGGAAAATATAGTGAGGAAACTTTCATTTCTGATTTTTGTTTGTTAAATTCATACCGGGATTCGAACCCGGGATTCAGCTGCGTCACCACCGCTCTATAGTCTGAGGTATTCAAAGTCGGCCTACCGTTTAAAATCGGCCAAGTGCATGTCTAGCCAAGCGCAGTAGAGGGTTTCGTAATAGGAGGATTTTATTACCTGCTTCACAGAACTAACAACTTTTTTCAATAATAGAATTTGTACGAAGTTTTCCTCTTTGTAAAGCCTACTAGCCGTGATAATTTTCCTTTTAATTGCATTATACAGCCCTGAATTTTTTCACGCTTAGTTGGGAAAGCCAACCTCCCCCCCCCCTTTCCCAACTAAGCGGTTGATTGTAGAACTACTCTAACAAAAAATTGCGATTTATATTTCGCAAACCGATTCTTGAATCGAAAAATGGTCTTCAAACACTCACAATATATTTAAATGACAAATCTAACGATTAACTTAAATGAAAAATTTTGTCGGCGTCATGAATATATACATCTATGCCAAGTTATAGCTTTCTAGTACTTGTCGCCTCTGTGGCAAGCCGCGGACGACAGACAGATGGACGGACATGGTGAAACTATAAGGGTTCCTTGTTGACTAGAGAACCTTAAAAACATAGACATTTTTGCGTTTTGCGTTTTGGTGGCAGTGTTTGTTGATGGATAATTCTTACAACTCATTTGTTACACATAATTTAATATATAACAATCTCGTGTCACAGTGTTTGTTATCGAACTCCTCCGAAACGGCTTCACCGATTTTTGTGAATTTTGTTGTGTATATTTGGTAGGTCTGAAAACACATCTGGCAAAACAACTTTTGTCAAGTCAGCTAGACAGTGGTAATATAATTTTGTTCAAAGTAACTGTACCGCACGAGTTTTAATTATTATGTAAATATGCAAATCCTGATATTAAAAAATATAAACTTTGGCCTTTGCATATACGTAATGAGATGATTTATGCCGCGTCCAGTGGGTTTGTGGGCGCGTCCCACTCACACTAGATGGGTGAAGGGGCCACTCGGACGCTGCAATGCCTGGGACATTGTTTTTAGATAGAATAGGCTTGCCCAGCACCTATACCATCCTGACAGCTTAGTCGGCCTAGCCCACAGGAAAGACAAGTCAATACGTGCGGAGCCAACCAAGCCGCGGGTTTCCTCACGATGTTTTACTTCATAGTTAGCGTGTGGTATTGCTACTACAAGTTCGCAGATGTACGTAAATAAATTCAGATCCAGTCCTTGTAAAATACAATCTCTAAGTGCGGTTTCAGGAATTGCGCATTTTGGAAATAACCTTGTATATTGGTAGTATATTTGTAACCATAACAAAAGTTTTCTGTAACAGTCTTGAAAGTATGTGTGAGCTACGTTATTCTGTTCGTATTTAATAAATTTAAGCTCAAAAAGTGCATTGTAAGTGCTAAAGTAAATTGTAAGTATGAAAAAAATACGTACAATGAATTAAAACACTACAGCCTCCAATAAATATTTTATATCTTAAAACCTCGCATGCCGACATCGAACAAGAGAAATTACTTAGACTTACTTAGATGCCTCCTACTTGGTTGGTGAACGGAAAAACTGGCGCGAACTTAAGTGATTAACCGTTGTTCCAAGTTAGAGGACTCTGAAAGTTCCGTGACACGAGACCCACAATAGAGTGGGTGAGTTTGTGCGAACCGCATATTTAGGAGACGGCCCAAGGTAGCAGATGGTAGCGGAAAGTCGAAGCGGATTTGTGAATTAGAAGCATATTGCATTTTCGTCGGCTTATTGCAAGAACTCATTAATCGACATATTCACTACTGAGAGAAAAAGGACTTTTTAGTTCGTGTTAGTTAATGGTTGTATTTCCTCCTCCTTATTCCCTATAATATCGTTAAAATAATGCCTAATACTAAAACACCACTATTGTATCATTGTTCAATACATCTATAATATGTCCACACCTTTAAAAAAAGCGGTTAGTGAGCTTTTGCAGTTAATGATTTCTTGCAACAAGCCGACGTTTTGGTCATTATTTCTTTAGCTTTTTTCGCAATTTGCACGTCTTGCTGAACAAAAGGTTAGTATAATTTAATAATTGTTGCTTATTAGCTACGCTAATTGTTGTTATTAAGCTTTTTTACCTTTTTTCATTGTAAATTTCATTTTTGTGTTTCTTGAGTGCAGTATTAATATTCTTTACTTAACTTGTAATTTCATGTAAAAATGCTGCTATGGTAATAAATTGTTTTTTATTTGTACTCTATTTTGGTAATTAACTCAAGACCACTATTTGCTAGTGAAACCTTTTACGTTTAGATTAACAAGGCAGTCATGCTTGTCGCTACCGCCCCCGCTTCCACTTGTGCATTGGACCCAGCCTTCGCACCGTCGTCGCCCCATGCAAATTTGTTCAACTTATTAAATATTTGCGGCACGGGTCCGCGGTGAATGTGTTAACTAATTAGGTGGACTTTGAATCTTGGCGGAAGGAGCAGTGGTTTACCTGTGATAAAGGATTAAGCCAAGTTGAACAGCCGACAGGTATTATAAATTGTGGAGTTTAGAGTCATGAAAACATCGCGGAGTTTTTCATACGACGTACAGTTAAACGATGAAATAAGGTGAACGACATAAGAGACTTTCACACTGACAATATTAACATTAAAAGGTAAGATAAGATATTTGTTTATTTTCTGTCTACAAAAAACATTAAATAGATGATACACAGCAAAAAATATACTATTTATGGAAAGACTGGAGCCTAAACTGATGCTGCTGATGCTAAACTACAAGTTAATATTACCAAGATAAAGGTATTACACTATAACTACAACTAACAATTTTTCTAAACGACCAATCCAACGATATCCCACACTATGGTGTAGGCGAGAAAAATAATTGCATGTCTAATTTGGCAACTAAAAAAACTTTTTTTTAACATTTTTTTCTACCGTTTTCTGGGCGTGATTAATAAGTATGTCTACACCAAATTTCAGCTTTTTCGCACCAATCGTCTCTGAGCTAGGCCGAGGTCAGACAGACAGACAAACGGACCGACCGACAGATGGAGGGACATGGCAAAACTGTAAGGTTTTCTTGTCGACTACGGCACCCTAAAAAATGGCCTCAGTCAGGGCCTATTTGCATGTTTATTATGTCCTTTTCTGGTTACCACAGTACAGGTTATCCTATTTTGGGACCGGACCAGTGACTGCTTTGTATTTAAATTTAATTGCTGACTTACATCATGTTGTCCCTCATCAGGGATAAAGGGCCTTTATAAAAGATCTCCTCTTGCTGCGGTTTGGAGCGGCAATTTCGAGGTCTAAATATCTAGATCTAGAAAAAAATCCAAAAAATTAAAAGTTCTAAGGCTGAATGGATCTCTTTGTAGAGCTTGAACATCCTACGTATAGCTCAGTAGCCACAGCTGATCCTAACTACAAATAACAACCATTTGGCTATTGAAAAATTCGATAAGCCATCAAAATTTGGGTGACGTATTTTTTTAAAAAGAGTTACCCTAAGTTTCATGCGTTTTTTCTAAGACAGGACCCATATGATCTTGAATCTATATAAAATGATTTATTAGTCAACAAAATCAATATGAATTAGATGTTTTAAGTTTTAAGCACAACCGAACCCTCAGATTTCATATTTCCAAAGTCACCGACGAGCATTTAAGTGCACGATGACGTGACGTTAAGTAGCTGCGAGCTTGTCTTGACGTCGTGTCTGTGACGTGGCGCGGCGTCTGAATTAACTAACACATTGTTTCTGACAAAGTACTTGGCGGGGATGAATAGGGAAAGAAACTGCTGGATGGTCTGAAGTCGGCTGGCTTATTGAAGGGAACACAATCAAAAGATAAAGAGTGTTTGTTGGAATAACCACATATTGAATGGCAAACAGGGGCTCAATTAAATGAACACTTTCCTCGGTTTTAGGTCACTTGTGGGATTTTGACAATAAAAACACATTGAAACCTCTTCGTGTTTTGCTAATTAAGCAATATGTTGTGTTAAAAGGCTAACACCCAAAAAACGCATTCTTCAGTGTTCCCTGCCAACAATAACCCACTATACAGTGTCTTCCAATAATGCCTCCTCGCGTGCTCACAGTGCAAAAAAGTTAATGTTTTACTTGTAATATCGATTTTTTTCACCATCTCATTGGTCAACGCGCGCGGCTGGAGATAAGCGAAATAATAAGCGAAGACGGTCCGCTATTGAAGTGGCCATTGAAGGTTACGCGCATTAACCAATGGGCTCACATGGACGATTTTCTATGGGAGCTCATTTCATGGAATAAGGTATGATGAATGTTGAATGCTCGTAAGTGGCAAACCGTAGCCTCTGGATAACACTCTGGTGTACAGGCGTGTGTTTATATGTTTATTTACCCTCCAGCTGCTCCTTTGTTTTTGTTGGCCTATTAACTCGCTTACGGCTACGTATTGTCTTAGTATTGATATGTCAGTATTGTGTAAGTAATAGCTAGCTGCCCCGGCGAACTTTGTACCACCACAGAATCCGTTTACACGATTCTTGTTGCCACGGCAACGCAATAAATAAATATTTTACAGTTTGGCTTGAAAAAAGGTTACTGTAACAATAAAATAATATCCCACTGAAACGCATTACCGGGATATCAAGTATCCTCAATGTCTCAATTCAGATATTTGTCTATCTGTCTGTTGCCAAGTTTTACGTAAACTTAAGTTCACTCCGTTCAGCCGTTATTGCGTGATTGAGTTACAAACATCCAAACATCTTCACAAAGTAGTTTAGGATATGAAGACACGGACCTCGAGACAAACCTTTGATGGTTTTAGGAGCCCCGAATCCGCTTCACCTGTAGCTAGGTACCTACATTATGTTGAACACAACAATGAAATAAATTCTTCTAATTTTTGTTGTCAGCTTACGGTCAGATCTTTACATAAACCTGATGCCTGACCATAAAATGATTTATTGTTGATCTCAACAAACTTGACGTCAAAATGTAACCCTGGAACTCGCTAGGTGGCGCGAAAAACCGACACTAAGCGTTAAGAGGTTTTGCGCCTCGCCCACCAAGTCTTTTGTTCCCTTAATTGAGACTGTTAAGAGCACCCCGATGGCGTGTATTAGGGATGAATGGGCTTTAAGACGTCTCTTTAAGTGTTGTTTTGTATTTGAAAGTCTTTTAACTCCGCATTGATTTTTAACGTTAATATTACTCGGAAGCTTGCGCTGAGTTAAATGAGATTTGTGTTTAATTGCGCCAAGGAACTCAGTTTTGTTTCTCTGGATAAATGTTTCTCTTACTTTTATCGTCCTTATTATCAGTCACTAGAAGTTCGCTTTTGTGTGTAGCCTTTATCTCTTAAAGACCAGTTCGTGATTTGCTGGTATTTTTGTTTCGTACAACTCCTTGTCTGGGTCAAAAGGTTCGCTCGCATTCAATGAAAAGGTCGTATTTCATGGCTTAGGCCACTCTTATAGAAAAAGCAGTAGACACTGGATGGAAATCTGTCTCAAGTGTTTGTAGAAACTTAGTTATCTTTTATTGATAAATGTTTCTTTGCTTCTATAGCATGGCAAAATACATTATTTTAATGAATTAACCGGGGCGTACACATGCACCGCAAACCTCACAAACCCCTAGGTTTACTTTTTTTTACTAGCCTATATACGTCCTTCTGCAGGGCACTGGCCTTCTCTCAGAGAGAGAGAGAGAGTATGGGCTTAATCACCACGCGTGCCCACGCGGACTGGCAATTTCAAGCGCTGAGGTATGTGAACACTTTAGGCACTAAGTGTTTTCTCACAATGTTTTCCTTCGCGGTTAGCGAGTGTTATTGCTTCACAAACTTAGAAAACAAAGTCATTGGCACATGCCGGGATTTGAACCCACGGCCTCCCGAATGAGAAGCCGGCCTTCTAACGCTCCGCTACTAATCCTCTTGTAAATAAAGTAAAGTTGGAATAAAGTTTACTTAATATGGTTTGCTATGCAAAGTTGATTAACCCACAGATTGACCAGTAGAAGGACTCGGCCACGGAATTTAAATCGACTTGTTACATTAAACAATTAATGTTAGTTGTTGTGGACTGTACGTGTTGATTGAAAGTTCAGGTTCTTGTTAGTTGTTTATTCTTCCAGGTTCCGGTGGTAGCCATTTTCCATTAGCCATCCATAGCCATTTTAGATTTTAGGTAGGCAATTTTAGAGTTTGTATACAAATCGGGCCAGACGTCCAACCAATCACAGGCCGTTGTTTTCCCGGGCGACCAATCAGAACGCTTGATTTTTATCCCGCACTTGCACGAGTTGCTCGCTCTAACCTGTAACCTGTAGGGACTAGTTGGAGGGCTGAGGCCTTAAGCAATGTTTACAAAGTCTTACGCATTATTTACAAAGTGTTACGCAATATTTACATACACTAGTTTAGCCTACATGTAGCTTAACTAATCCGTCTCGGCGTCCACTACATTAGTTTTATGAAACGTGACCCAGTAATGCTACTCATTTGACACTATCCATAAGTCACGTATGGGGTAGGTAACAAGAGTGAACCTAAGAACTCTACTCACGTCCGGTACCTAGGCCTAGGTAGGCTTCATCCCTAAGCATAATATACCCAGAATATTCTAGACCATATGTATCCTGAATACAAAGCGCGCAATCACAATACATCTAAATCTATCTACTATCTAATCAGCCCATAAAAAGCCCCTTATCTTTCACGCTAACCTATCCGGTCCTTTGTCAGTGTCGTCCAGTGTTTTCCAGCCGCTTTCACAATGTTGTCGGCCGATCGGGCTGGCCTTATATAGTAAAACTAAGTATACAATTTATGGTTTACTATGACAATTCGATGTACATTGTATAACCGAATTATCACAGATTAATCTATATATATATATAAATCAATTGCTGTTCGTTAGTCTCACTAAAACTCGAGAACGGCTGAACGGATTTATCTTATCTTAGTCTTGTCAAATGTTCGTGGAGGTCTAGGGAAGGTTTAAAAGGCGAGAAAAAATCGAATAATTTTCGGGAAAACCCTAAAAACAGCCCTTTTCTATTTCCCATACAAACGTTTTCTGTGGCGTTACGAAGTTCGCCGGGACAGCTAGTAAGTCATAAAAATGTGCGAATCATAATATAGAATTATCATAATGTTCTTTGATTTGTAGTTTTATTAAACGTGGACTGGTCCACGGTGAAACGGTCCGTCACACTAATAATAATTATAATAACCCCATATTTATTTACATCTAAATACGCGTTCATTATTAATTGAGTTACGCTTATAGAAAAATAACTAAGTAAATTTAAGTCTTATTGTCTTTCAGTAACTTTCTTTCTCCATAATCGTTAGGAACTGTGCAACAAAACAGGTCGATTATCAAAACCATAAAAAACATAAGCAGCTTATATATGTCCCACCGTAGGGCACAGGGATTCTCTCAGCGGATTGCGACTTCAAGTGCTGAGGTATGTGAATAGCTCAGACAATCAGGTTTCCTCACGATGTTTTCCGTCACGTTCAGGGAGTTGTATTAAAATTATTATTAAAATTGAAACAAAATGTACGCCTCTTTTGTATTTTGTAATACTCGTGGAACAGGCTACTTTTCCCGACTCTACTGGCCCAGGTAACTTATTATGTCGCTCTAAAATAAACATCCCATTTTGCTCTAAACCAAAACAACTTTGTTTCTAGGCGCTCAAATAAACTATTATACGTCCCCAGGCCGTTAAAACAAGGTGGTTTCTCTCTAGTCCAGGGATGGGCAAGAGACGAATATATCGATGATTGTTATATTGATATTTTCAAATATCATGTATTTATCAAAAAGAAATATCATTTTTCCCAAAGCCAAAAGTTGTGTAAGAACACTCCCAAAAATACACTTCGAAATATTCAAGTAAGATTCGTTTAATTATATTAACACCGCCGTCAGAAGTGGAAATCTGTGGTTGAGGCAACTTAACTCCTAAGGGAGGAATGCTCCCCTGGGAGTTAAGGGTTGAAGAAGAAGAAGATGTATTAATATGAACTCAAGATGATAACAAACTTTTTTTTATCTCGAGATTTAAAATATCGAACATAAACATTAAAAATACCAGTGTGTCGATATAACAATATTTGTATTATTACTAAAATTATGGACTTGTTCTGAAATAAAAATATTAAATTGAATTGAATTGAATTGATATATCGATATGTTTTTTCCCAGGCCTATTCCAGTTGTAACAATGATAAGGCGGTCGGAGCGGAACAAAAATACGCAGAATAAATGCGGTAAAACACAACCTTCTGTCGGCTCCGTAATTATCTTGACATGCGCATAAAAATATAATGTTTTTTTGTCGGAAACGCGTTACATAAGGACACGTGGATGCGAAAGATTCACATGGATGTAGCTTCCAAACTGCAGAATTCTTCACTTTTAATTTATTTTATTTAAAAACCACGAAGGGTGATATGTCATTAATATTTATTCGAAGGGTAATATTTTTAAGATGAAAACTCTTTTATTTAAATTAAAACGTGTTTTGAAAAGAATAAATATGGAGTTTCCTTGTTAGCTTCTTCGACGTTTTTATAGTGAATAAAAATATTGGAATTGAATTTAATCAACACAATTTTGCAATATAAATAAACTAGCATAAGGTAGAAAACCAATCCCTGGTTTGACTAACGAGGCAGTGAAAGTATTATCACGTATTGTAACTAGGTACCAAAAGTGTATCTTCTGTCTCTTTTGTTTCATTTGAGTCCTCGTGTACAGGAAAAGAATATCAGGTCACAGCCGGGGTGTACGATCAGTTGCCCCCTCTTCCTAGTCGGTAAGCATAATAAAATATGGAGAGGAAAATTGATAACAATATTAATACACGTCGTCGTGGTATAGTATAGTAAATATGGTATAGTGAATATACCAAGTCGTCAAAGGGCCCATGGATGTAAATGGCGAGAGACCGAAAAAGATGGCGAAATGTGAAAAGGCCTATACCCAGCAGCGGGCAGAGGTGGTCTGATTATGATTAGTAATATACAATTTAGATAATGTCCATTAAGGACAACATTATGACGGACCGGCGCAACGATATAAAGTAAAATAAACGTTAATAACTTTTAGGTTAGAGACTCAATATTACCACAGAAAAAGCCCGGCCATGTGCGTCCGATGGGCATGTCACGGGACGAGCTTTTTCTGCACTTATGTTATAGTCTGCTGGATTAAGAATAGCGTCACTCCATTTCTTTCCGTGGATGTCGTAGAAGGCGACTAAGGAAACTAATTACCAGGAGACGGGCAGCTGCGTCTTCTTGATTCCAACCACATACTGCGATCGCCAACCCGCCTAAGCGTGGCGATTAAATCCCTCATGGTTATGAAAACCACGAAGGAGGCCGTTGTCATGCAGTGGGCGTCAAATGGCTGATGATGACTAGCTGACTCCTCGGCAAACGTTGTTTTGCCATATAAATTAGCCGACGACCTATTCTCAGACCTACCAAATACACACAAAAAATTTCATAAAATAAAGGTGAAGCCGTTTCGGAGAAATTTGATAACAAACACTGTGAAACGAGATTTTTATATTAGAAGATAATCGCACTTGTAAGGTTTTCTATACAACTAAACAATTTACATTCGCACTACACAGAATCGCTTCGTATGCGTATCGCAAACAAACCAACTTCAAATTTAAAACCCAGTTAACGATTGTATTTAGCGTTACTCTCACCATGCTTTTGCACCTCGTAATTACCTCTAATGTAATAACGATTAAAATAAGTTTCTTACAGCTTTCATCAAAGATAAGTACTTAACTAGCCTTTAAATTGAAAAACGTGCCACCTTTGTTCCAGCCAAAATTGTGTAGTATGCAAGATCAATCGCTTTTTGCGAGCCCAAACCAACTCAACATCACCTGTGCTGGAAATAACAATCTGACAAAGCCTATGCTTGTCCACTGCTGGACATAGGCCAATATGTATTTATATAGACAATATATAAATACATAAAAAGTACTTAAGGTTCCATAACAAAAGCTCACTAACCAATAAGTTTCTATTAGAAAACCTACACTATCTGTCTCTATTGCCTTAAAAGAGCTGTTTTGCATTAATTATAATTTGTAGCCCGTTAAAATTTTCACAAAAGGTGTATAATTCCAGCGGAATGGCAAAAAAAAAAAATTAAATAAATTATGTATTGAACTTCATTCCGGAATCACTTACTTGATTTTTTTATCGGAAGAGTCCGACCAGGTTTCGCTGTGATTCGCGGAGCTTAATCATCGCGAGTAGAGACGGAACTCGCGTTGCCCGTCTCTGACTATGACTGTAAGCTCTTCGAATAAGAGCAAAACCTGGTCGGACTCTTGCGATAAAAATTGAAGTTGTGATTCTGGAATTAAGTTAATAATGTGATGTGAGTAATTGAGTGAGTGAAAAAAGAATGCCAGGAATAACAATGGGTTTATAAAGGATCATTTATAAAGGCCTGATGAGGGACAACAGGATATAAGTAATTAAGTACTTATTTAGGGATTAGCCGTTTATGGTTACTATTAGACACTCAAATCAATTTATGTTTAACAACTTATTTCGTTCGATTTGATGAGTACTACTACCGATATTTACATTTCGCAGCATATTAACTCGCGTGGTCAGTTGCCCGTCTCTGATTCTGACTTTGACGACGCGAGCTCCGCCTTTACTCGCAAATGATTAAGTTCTTCAAATAAGAGCGAAACTTGGTCGGACTCTTCCGATAAAAAATAAAGTGATTCCGGAATTAAGTAAATAAATTATAGCGTTTACGAAAGTTGAATTTGATAAATCGTCGGTTCAAAGGTAAAACTCACTAAGTGACATTTTGACACAAAATGAGAAATTGATAGTTTTATTTCTTCAAAGAGAAAATCTACTACAAGAAAAAGACACTAAGTGCGTATTGTGCTCCATAAGAAAACTGTCACTTCATGAAAAAAAGTCTTAACTTCAATGCGTCTGCCCTTTGCGCGTAAAACTCATTTGGCACTTAATAAAGTTTGCCTAAAATTATGTCACAAAATGAGTTTTACCTCCGAACCGACGAAATTAAGTATTATAATTGAAGAGTTGTATAACTGTACACGAGTTCAAATCGCGATTGGCCTGTTTTTATTCCTGTCAAAGAACGTAAAAATTAACTGTCCACTCTTCTGACCCCGGGTTAAGATCACCGCCGAAAAACAAAAAAAAAGGTGAAACGATTAAAATAAAAATAAAGGACGTCATTCATAAAGTCACAGTTAGTTGTTGCTACTGGAAGGGTCCCCTGAGTTACCATCGTAAGATTTTACGATAACGTTGCCTTTTTCAGAGCGTTTTATCTAGATTGTATTGAGGTAGGAGTCTGTAGAGACCATAACAAGAGGTTGCTGACTAGACTATAGTAATATTTTTAGATCGAGTCGGTCGATTGACAGTGACAAATGTCATTTTCTTAAATAATGTTGCCAGATTAATTTCACTAGTGTTTACAACAAGTGACCGGTTACGTAAAATCATTCGTTAGTTTCGTTCAAGACGAAAGAAAAATATTAAAACTTTCTACGTTTTAGCAAATTACGATTAGGACGTGTTCCATTTTCGAATTGCACCTTCCCCTATGGAACAATGCCATTTACAAAGGACATGCTGATTCACGCCCTCCATGGTCCGAGATTCTTAGTATTATTCCACTGTCTTCAACCGGAACAATAGCCGCCATCATGTTTTTGAGAAAAGTATTTCATTCGGCTCATTACCACCGGTCTGAGTGCACGAATGTTTTCATTGCGGACGCGATTTCTTGTTATTATTATTGTTGAGTTTTTGTTTTGTTGCAATTTGTCGGTTAAGTTTTGTTACGTTGTTTTGTTGAGTTCTATTAAGTTGTGTTTGTGGTTATTGTTAAGTTTGTTGCTTACTATTACCATCAGGATGGAACCTCAACCCGGTTCCTCCACGGAACACAATTATCCATCTCCCAAGAAAAAAAGACGACCATCTGCTTTCACCGTGACTGAAAAAGAAATGATTCGCAACGTCTACAAATATGTATTTGATTTGTTGCTATCAACTTTAATACCGGGGTTAGAATATCCTACCCAAAAAGACTGTTTCATCAAAACTGCTGACATTTTGGGAATATCGGTGAAATCAGTAGAAAGAGTTATGAAAGAATATAAGTCAACTCACCAATTAAAATCTCCCAAGAATCCTGGACCGAAAAGATCATTCAAAGATAAACTGGATGAATTTACGTTTTCCGCTATAAGACGAAAAGTTCATAGCTTTTTTCGGGTAAAGGAGGCTCCTACTGTTGAAAAGGTAAGGCTTTCAAATAAAATATTTTTGCCTAAACCGTAATATCTTTTGAAAAAGAGTAAAATTTCTTGTCACTTTATCTCTAAAACATAAAATGTATCAACTATGTACTATTTAACATCAATGTGCTTCGAATCAAAAACGGGAAAAGAAGACTACCACCAAGAAATGAATGCAGACTGTTTCGAGGAGTGGTTTAAGTTAATTCTGCCCAAACTTAAGCCCCAATCAATATTAGTGATGGACAACGCCCCCTACCACTCCAGAAAAGTGGAATTACTGCCTACGATGTCTTGGACTAAAGCAAGAATACAGGAGTGGCTAACAAGCAAAAACCTATCATTCGATGCAACTTATGTAAAAGCCACTCTAATGGATATCGTTAGGCAGAACAAAGAACTTTGCCTCAACAAATATGTTGTGGATGAGATGGCAGCGGAGCACGGCGTCACTGTCTTACGTCTGCCCCCATACCATTGCGAACTTAATCCCATTGAACTGGTATGGGCGCAGGTAAAAGGTCATGTGGCCATGAATAACAAAACATTCAAAATGGCGGAGGTAAAATCCCTCTTAGAAGAAGGGTTAAGAAAAGTAACCGCCCAAAAATGGATTGACTGTGTGTCTCACGCGATCAAAGAAGAAGACAAAATGTGCAATCTCGACCACCTTATTGACGGCGTTATTGATGAATTTGTCATAAATTTAAATGAATCAAGTACCAGTGAATCAAGTGCTAGTGACATTTCCGATCATTAAATTAATTAAATTCAAGCCAGGTTATTTTCTTGGTACCTATCATTTGCCCTTTATATTTAAACATCGCTAACATGATTTTCTACAATCTTTTGCATACGTATTTTTAAATTGTTAATTGTTTTGTTTATTTAAAAATATAAGAATCACTTATATTTGTTATCATTTTTGCTTGAAATAAGTAAGAAAGCTAATAATAGGTCAATAACCGTTCATTCGTAAACTAAATTAATTTAAAGAACAATAATAAACAAGTCATTCGTTCACCAAGTGAATGAACTGAAAGAAATGTTTAGTACATCGCACTCAATTTTTTTTTGTTGTCTGACAACACAGTAAACGTCAATCGACCGACTCTATCTAAAAATAGAACTATAGATAATACTACGAGATTCCTTCTTTCCGTTTTTGTAAGTTCATACTCGTACTAAGGTTATTGTTATTACTAATTCTTCATTGCATAAAAGAAAATGTACAAAAGGTGGACTTAATGCTAATGGCATTTTCTAACAGTTGACGGGCAGGAGGTACAAGAAAGGCAAAAATTGGCGTTGGCGTGCACAAAAAATGTGATAAAAATTACTAAATGTAATAGGTGTCATAGGAGTTTAGGAGACAAATTAAAGCTAATGCTTTGGGCAAAGGTAAGGCAAGGATGAGGGCAAGATTAGAGCTTCAGATTAGAGCAAGCCTAACCTAATAATCATTATAAGCCTTTGCGTCCGTTACGGATGATTTAAGCAGTTCGATTGGCTAAAAAGCCCAATTTAGGAGCTGCAGGATGGCCGAATGCATATAGGACATACAAAGAAAGACTACTAAGTCGGGTCGGTATGATTTTGGGGACTCCTGACTCTTTTGCCCGCCATTGACGAGTGACATACTTCGTCGCAGGTCTTGCGGCCCTTCCGAACTTCTCCTCTCCAGGTGTCACTGTACATAGCAAGCTTATCCCAGCTGTCGTGAGAACTGGGATAAACGTGAGCGTAGGAGCTCTTGTCTCTCCTAAATAATGTGGATTGTGAGTTTGGTTGTATTAAAAATATCTTTTTACTATTCGTGTATCTACTAGTTACCATAAAAGGCTAATCCCTAAATAAATATAAAATATACCCAATGTAATTCTTGGCACTCTAAGTTTTTTCATTAAACATATTTCCATTATTATTAGCGACTTTTAAAACCATAACTGTCTGTTGCAAAAAAAAAACATGGAAAAACTTTAAAGTCAAGGAAAAATATCAGGTGTCATATTAAATTTACCACCGGCATTAAAATGTTTGAATAATATTTTTAGGGTTCCGTACACCGTATAAAAAAGGGAACCCTTATAGGGTCACTTGTGCCTCTGTCTGTCCGTCCGTCTATCACAGCCAATTTGCTCCGAATCTACCTCTCCAAATCAGGTGAAATTTGGTAGGATGGTGCCCAAACACAGATTTGCAAATTAAATAAATATTTTTTTAAAATGGGTAGTGTTTTAAAAGGGTCATTTTTGGGGGGCAAGTTAGGAAATTTAAAAAAAAGTTTTGAAAACCTTACTGTGTCATATATCAAATGAAAGGTTATGAGGATCTCAAATATATTTTTGTTATTATTGTAAAATAAATAGTTTTGATTTTATTTGTGAAAGAAGACGAAAATTGGCCATTCGTCCCTCTGATCTCTGAAACTACTTAACCTAAAATTTTGAAAAAATATGAAATGTAGGTCAATGCTTGTAGATTACAGGAAAACTGATAAAAATTCTATCAATTAAAAATAAATTGGTAAACTCAGTATAATACATTCACTTACCGAATATAGTTCACTAAAACACCAGTAGATAGCGCTAGTAGTGGTTTTTTTTATTTGTAACAATACGTTTTTCTCGAGAACAAATAATAATAATAATAGTAATTAACTCGCGTCTTACTGTGAGGATTTCAAATGTGATACCACAATTAAATGAAAGCATCTTTTTTACTTTGGTATTGTATGGAACTCTCTCCACGCAAGTTTAACTCACACTTGGCCGGTTTTCTGAGATTCTAAAGTATTCCCCATAGTTTCATATAGAATAAAAGAACGAGATTTTGTAAAGAGATTTTGCTGTACCGTGTATGCTTACAGTAAGCATTAATTAACGCCTTTATTCTACTTCCACTGGTAAATGGAAGGTACATGCGTGAAACCTCTCTGAAATCTTGAGGCCAACCCTCTGAAAAACTCCCTCCTGTCTCAACGTTATTACGCTTTAGCAGCCTCACCTTGAGACCTTTTCACCTGTTTAGGTGCTTTGAGTAAATATCCAGCTTTACGAGACTCGTTAGAAGTTTGGCTTCGGCGGCTACATCCGTCGCTTTTACGCGCGTCGCTATTCGGAGATATTCAAGTGGTTTTACAACTTTCCTCTGTGGTTTTACAGCTGTGCGGATTTGATAAAGATTTGATAACTTTTCACAGCTTATGAAAAGTGCGCATGAATCGTGAATCATGAATTCCGGATTGACTTTCTTGATTTTCTGTCGGACGAGTCCGACCAGGTTTCGCTCTGATTCGCAGAGCGTAATCCTGGTGCGTAGAGATGGAGCCCGCGTCGTCGGTTGCTCGTCTCTGACTGCATCCAGCTAATAATGTGTGGTGCTTACGACAGTTTTAGTTCAAACATTTAAAACTTGTTACGAATATTAGAGATAAGAACGTACACACAACACAATCATAATCTAATAATAACCTTCCTGCTATTATTAATATTATTTTTATTATCTATGACGATACTGTCATGAATGCATTTAATTTAATTTATTATTATTGCTTGCATGTAAAATTTTTCAATGATTACCTAAGTAAATGCATTTACACAATCAAAGGTCGTGCTCTCCTATTAAGGATCTCCTACTAAGGAACTATCCACTGTATTAGGTCATCAATTTTCACAATTCCGAAGTTTCGCGATGTGTATGGATTTGACAGTTCGGAGTAGGTTAAATTCAATAGTTCCATTCACTGGAGAAATTACGTAGTGGCACCCGTGGTCCCAAACTAGGATACCCTGAGCTTGTGTTAACCAGGCATGAACGACACGCAGACTGAGGCCATTTCTACAAATGTACGGCGGTCGCCAGTGGGAATCGAACCCACGACCTCTGTCATGGAAATAAAACTACCCCGTTAGTCTATCTTTTTTGGGCGGCTAAAAATTATGTAAATAGCCCTTATACGTCCCACTGAAGGACTTAGGCTTTTCTGAGAGAAAGGATAGATAAATGGTATTTTTAATTAAACATTTTGACTTTGACTTATGTATGTATGATGAAGTTAAACAACAATCTTAAACCCTTAAAATCCGTATGTATATGAACATATTTGAAGTAATCTCACCGTCTAACACCGTAAATGTTTTGTTTGCACAAAAACCAGGCTCACCAGGACTGTAAGGGGATTTCCCTAATGCGCTAACATATACAAGAGACAAAGAGAAGAAGGGCTTGAAATACGCAGTTCAGAATTTTTGTTTTTAACATTGTCTGTATACATGGCTCAGAAGGAAGAAACACCCTCTACATACTATGCGGCTTAAAAGGCGCGTTGTAGGTATATAGAGGATGTTTCAGAAAGTTCCTGTGAAACATTAGGCAGTTATTCTAATCAATACGTAAAAAAAGAGTTAATTTTTAGCTCAGACTGCTCAAACGTGTTACGCGGCACTGGCGCCGTCTAGAATCGTGAGTCAAGAAGATCTGAATAATGGCTGCCTTGCTCTTCTCAACGATATATAAATGAATTACACACGAGACGTAGTTACAGAGTTACAGCCTTTTCTGAGGCGACATGTTTTCGGTGACCTTCTCCTACCGAACTGAAAGACGTTTCGTGTCAAAATTTTCAGAATCTCAGTACAAATATCGAAATGGCGTGCTTTGGAAAAGGCTTGTGACCAGCAGTGGACGAGTGCTGCGCTGATTGATTGTTTGATCACAAAGCTATGTTGATTAATCTTGTTGATAAGCAACAAGTTATGTTTCATAGTATATGATAGCATTTTCTTGTTGTGTTTTTTTATTTATATTCCGCCAAAGTACACCTTCTGTGCCTTACATTTAACTTTAGGAGCTTAGCAAAATATGCTTCGTCTGAAAGAGGATTTTATGAGGAACAATACAAATATATTACCAAGATACACAAGCTTACACACGTCGCTGTGGCGTAGACACGAAATATGTTTGAATTGCCGAAACATTAGGAGTTTCGTCCAGAATTTTTTTAGCACGTAATATACTTTCGTAGTTGTCATCATCATCAGCCTATGCTTGTCCACTGCTGGACATAGGTCTCTCCTATTGCACGCCACTGAGCACGGTCCTCGGCTACTCTTATCTCATCAAAGTTGTACATAGACTTAATTTTAGGCATTGTCCTAAATAATGACAAGAGTTACGAAATGATACGGCATTTCAAAGGTCGGTTTATGTAGTACTATAATCCTAAATGAAAATAGTATTCAATGATTTCTTTTATATTTGAGGATAAATCTATGAATTTCATCCGAGCTTCCTACGTTTCGTTTCACACGTGAAAGAGGGTTTATATTGTTGAGTGAAAACCGGTCAAGTGCGGGTTGGGCCACGCGCATTGTCGGGTTCCGTAGTGGCCGTCACTCCACGGCAGTGCTTTATACGAAAGCATGGGAATCCTCTCGTTTATCTTATTATTACACGCCGCGGTAAGAATACAATGACCAAAATTACCACGTAATAAGCAAGTACAAAAGTCTGACCAAAAATTATTCCATACTTTCAAAAAGACAAAGTGTCAAATCTGATTACAGATAAAAAACCGGCCAAGTGCGAATCGGACTCGCGCACGAAGGGTTTTGTACCATTATCTATACAACTTTTGAATATTTCAAGTGTCTATCTGTTGCCGTTATTAATATCGAGCAAAAAACGGCAAAAAAATCATGTTTGTTGTATGGGAGTCCCTTAAATATTTATGTGGTATGGCGGTAACAGAAATACATCATCTGTGAAAATTTCAACTGTCTTTAAATATTCCCCTTAAATATTTCTTTTATTCTGTTTTTAATACTTGTTATTATAGCAGCAATAGAAATACATCATCTGTGAAATTTTCAACTGTCCAGCTATCACGGCTCATGAGCTTTCTAGTGCTAATCGTCTCGGAGCTGAGCCGTGGATAAACAGACAGACGGACAGACAGACGAACATGATGAAGGGTTCCTTGTTGGTTGTGCTTTGGCAATGGTTGGCATATTTATGCTACAATTATTCTACACCTTGAAATATAACTAGACATTAAGGGCTTACCTGATAGATTTTAAGATTCAAGGATCTCAGTCGATAACGTAGCTTCTTAATTGATTGTACAGAAATAATCGCACTTAACGATTGTTTTGTTTTTATTTTTGTTTTGTCGACGTTCGTGTATTTTGTTTATGTACCTTCTTGTTTACTTTGTGTTTCTGTGACAATTTAAATAAATGTCTTGTTTCTTTAATTTGCAGTGACGTACTTCTGGTTTCGTAGACACAGAATATTCTAGTATGAGCATCGCAAGCCATTAAAAAAATGTACAGACTACTCGTGTTCACTTTAAAAATCGACAAAGGCTGGAGTCTTGCACTGTGTGCCTACGAGAAAAAATACCGAACAAAAGTGGAATCAACAAAGATTTGACAAAATTTTGACATGACATCGTAATATCTATAAATTATCTTGCCTTTACATTATTTTTTTACTCGTGACATTGGCGAAGTTTTACTGGAAACTCAGTGCAGTGTCCATAAAGCAGAATTGAATTGATTTGAACGTAAACAAAACAACAGCCCTTATGAAAGCTTCCGTGCTCTTTAGAAAAATATAATTTAAAAACAATGGTAGATAATAAAATACTATCATACATAAACTCATAACGGCAACACCGCCCATGGACAAGGAACTCGCAGAAGAACTCTACTATCAGAAGTTCCGTATGTTCAAATAGTATGACTACAAGTTTCGGGATAAATATGAGTAAATAGAATAATTTTTTGGATGAAATCTACAAATCTACCTATTTTAGTTCAATACATTATTTTCCCCTGAATCGGTTCGAACAGGTTTTTAGGACAATCTTTCAAAATCGTGTTAATTCATTCATTCTTACTCTACTCATTGGCTACGCAATGTTCATCGAATTATCATAATAAACCATGAATTGTAGTTTTATGAACCGCGGTCCAGGCAGTCAACGAGGTGCCTAGGGGACGAGTCTCTAAAATGCATAGTTGTTCAATAAAGTCATAATAGTACGGTAATGGTTGTTTGATTGACACTGTGGCGAGCACATGTCAACTCTGCGCGCGCACTATAAACTCCAACATTCCCGCATCGCGCAAGTAAAATGTTTCACATGACATACCATAAATATAACGTGCGACGAACATTAGTTGGACCGGCCGTCCCCAGGTATACGATCTGCCTGGCGGGAAATTTCCCTTTATAGTGGAAGAGCACGATCACCCGCTCTTCCCTATAACACTATTGGTATTCTAGTAACCAATCGCATTCGAACTCGGCGCCTTGCGCGATTCGACCTTCTTAGCGAGAGATACCTCTTTAATTTGCGCGGCTTATACGATTGGAATAACATTATAATGCTATTGTTTAGTAGACTACTAAATAGAGGCAAATAACAGCTATTGTCGTGGGCTGTTCAAGCACACGTTCACATAGACAAGCAGACCTGGCGGAACTAGCCTTTGATCATACTGTCATCAGTGCAATCTATTGAGCCAAATTTACTAAAAAAACCTTTAACTCACGCATTACTGTATTATCTAACAAGAAAAAGCCATATACAAATAGACTCTAAGGCGAGCATAGGTATTACAATCGACAGCACATCTTGACTTGTTTTTCCTATGTACTTGCTTATGTTACTTGTTATGCCTTTTTTTCTTGTGATGTGTTAATTTGTCCCAATAAATGTCTTTCTTTCTTCTTTCTTTCTTTCTTTAGATTTTTGTTGTAAAGTCGCCAGTAACGTAACTGAGTAAAGTGCACGGGTGCAAAGGTGGACGTGCTGTCGGTACGATTGCGTGGGTCACGCGTGGAAAGTAACGAAATTTACATTTAAAGTATGAAACACACCAACGCGGTGGCGGTCCATACATAAGTCTATACAAATACTACTGCAGTATATTACGTATGTATGGACCGACACCGCCACTGCCCCCGCCAGCCACCGGGTTGTTTGTGGTGCTAAAACGTCAGAATTTGACATTAAATAAACTAAAAAGTCACGACTTTTCACGCGTTTCAAACGCGCGACTAGCGTCGTTAGGTACCCATTGCTGATGTGAGTCTTTTACACTATTCTACCTGAAGCGAACAAAAACGTGCCGTAACTTTCTGCGGTAATGCGGAAGCGTGTGCATGCATAAAATATAATGTCGTATCCGAGTCGTATTAAAATAATATCGGACGGCTCCCGCTAGAATTGATCACGGGCCTGCAGGACCTCTGAGCTTGCACCCGTGGCAGAGGGTTAAGGGGGATGAAGGATTTACGCCGGTTTCTCGTATACTAACAATCTATTAATAGATAAATAGATAGAGAACACTTTATTCTAGATAAAAAAGGAAATTGCACAGATATTAATCTACTGTTAACAGATGACAGTTGCGTTCTCAGTAATCGTCAGAATGGCTTGTTGCCTGTAAGAGTTTATTCAAAAATTGCTATCTAATTGGTCCCTAAAAGCCGATTCCTACCGGCTTCCCTTTTTGAAAATGAAGGGGTTTCACTCGAAGTGCCTATTATTATGAGTGTGGCAAATTTTGATTTGGTACACAAATATCCTACGCTCACAGTATCAGGCACTCAGAGTTCTCCATACCTTTTATCAAAACAACCCATGCCGGCTTTTCCCGGGCATAGTAGCCACTTTATACAGTGATCAATCTGCTCACACTCCTACAAAACATCCCCTGTCTCGCTTGCCTTCATCGCGTCCGAAAGTGGCCGAGAAAGGCTGTGCCGTCCCAGCTTATATTTCTTTCTCTTTTTAATGCCGTATGCGTAAACGAGGCAGGACTTTTTAAACATTTCCATACATCTTTTTGCGACAAATATACACGTATGATGGGTAGTTTCAAATTGAACAAAATGTTTTGTTTTCCGTGCTTATTATTTTCCGACTCTAACTCAATTTGAAGCCGCTCGGGATTTACTGATGTTAATAATTTGACTAATTCAGTCAAAATCAGACTGGAAAGCATACTCGCAGCTGCTTGTTACTCTACGAATTCGGGAATAGCAGAGATTAATTTTAATTTTCTTTTGGATTAACACTTTTTTACTTCCCTAACCTAGCTTAGGATGACTACCAGTACAAGCATGGATGAGAAGATTCTGCGCACGACATTAAGTCACTTTTATCATACTTAAAAGACAATTCAAATCATCAGTGATTTTTTTTTTACGGTAAAGGTGGAACCTCAGAGCAATTGAGACATCTGTGGTTGGAACCTTTTCTTCTGAAAATGCAAAGAATTCGTAGAATTGGCGCTTGCATTGCATACACATCGTGAGCTTTTTTTAGGGTTCCGTATCCAAATGGTAAGGGACGCTATTACTAAGACTCCACTGTCCGTCTGTCTGACTGTCACCAGACTGTATCTCATGAACCGTGATAGCTGGACGTATATTTTCACAAATGATGTATATAGAAATACATCATTTGTTATAATAACAAGTATTAGAAACAGAATAAAAGAAATATTTAAGGGGGCTCCCATACAACAAACGTAATTTTTTTGCCGTTTTTTGCTCGATCTTAACAACGGCAACAGGTAGACACTTGAATCAATTCAAATGTTGTATCATGTTGTTTTATGGAACCCTTCGCGCGGGAGTCGGACTCATACTTGACCGAATTTTTTGACCGGCTTCCCTCCATCATAATTTCATCCTTCGCCTTTACTACATACTATATATTTTTGGGACTGAATAAATTTTTTTGACCAGCCATTCTGACGTCAGTATGGCTGGTCAAAAAATCTTATATCTTTTAACAGCATAAAGCAATGTGCTCTAAGAGCGGTGGTAGCATAGCGGTAGTAGGTAGTATATCTAATATATACAAATCTCGTATCACAGTGTTTGTCATCGAACTCCTCCGAAACGGCTTCACCGGTTTTTATCAATTTTTTCTGTATATTTCGTAGGTCTGAGAATAGGTCGTAGGCTAATTAAAACAACGTTTGCCGAGTCAGCCAGTAAACCTATATACATTGCAAGGCAACTTTTTTGGCTCAACGGGTCCTTTAACCCGAGGATGTACCAAATAGCATTCGGGTTGCGCAAACAACCCATAAATTGGGAGATTTTAAAAGCTTTTATCTCTTTGTTTGCTGCGCTTGTATGGGCCGGTAGATAGTGCATGTGGGACAGTTAAGTGTGTTAGCGTCAGTACTCGTAGTATGCTATGCAAGTTTCACTTCAGTCGTTGTAGTTGCTTTGCTACTGGATAAGGGACTAGAGATGTATTTAGTAGTACAGAATTTTTATTCGAATACCAGGCTTGAACGTCTACTATAGTGTTTTTTGGGTTTCCTACCCAAAAGGTAAGGAACCCTTTTACTAAAACTCCGCTGTCTGTCCGTCCTCCGTCTGCCTGTCGCCGGGCTGTATCACATGAACCGTGATAGTTTGACAGTTAAAATATTCACGGATGATGTATTTTTGTTGCAACTATAACAACAAAAACTAACAACATAATAAAATAAATATTTAAGGGGGGCTCCCATACAACAAACGTAATTTTTTGCCGGTTTTTGCTCGATATTAATAACTGCAACAGGTAGACGCTTGAAATATTCAAACATTGTACAGATAATGGTACGGAACCCTTCGTGCGCGAGTGCGACTCGCACTTGGTCGGTTTTTTATGAATAGCGATGCGTATAACTACCGACTTACAATTCAAATAATTAATTGTATACCACTACTTACATATTATATAAGAAACTATTTGTACTTAATTCTTTCTCCAGGTTGTGCCATGAAGTGTTCTCTAACTATCCATCTATCTACGTTTAGTTGTTATACCTAATAGTTTACTTATTTTTATACTTATCTCTTGACGCACTCCCACCTCATAAATGGACTGACCGATTACTATAGGGGGGGGGGGGGGGGGGCTTGCTGCAGCGCGTGTTCACACAGCTCTTCACACTTGCAGCTTAGAAAGCTAATTAAGCTGAGAAAGGCAACCTAAATAGTGATGGTAGAATGGCTAATTTCTTCGTGATTATTTTTATTTCTCATGAACTACATTTTTTTGGTTCTGCGTACTTCGTGAGTCCTGGTAATCCTGGTCACCAGGATGGTCCAGAGACTAGAGCATCGACCTCGTACCTTACCTGGTGTGTCACGCAAGCTAAACTGGCTAGTTTTTTAACAGTTCCCTAAGAAATGAAGTTTCTTCCACTAATCCCTAAACACAAAGATTGGTCTATTCCTACCACCCCAGCTACTTCAGTAACACCAACCAGCTTAGGGATGTCAAAGCAAACCTCACGAAGTGCCATCGGGATTTCGGGGAGTCTCCCGTTCCATGGCCACTCCTGCAGAAAATTCCGTCCCATTCTCTCCCAATTCCATTCCATTCTACCCCGTTCCATTCCACTCCATTCTAACCCATTCCATTCTATTGTTACCCATTCTATTCCTGGAGCTTCTGTATTTTTTATTACATTTTTGTACTACAAAATGTATTTCGCACAGTCCAGCGGTCAGTTAGTGTGAAAAACCCCGTGTGAAAAACACGGAATAAGGGTATTTTATGAGGCAATATAGTGCATAGCTAGACATATTTTGTTATCAAATAAATGAACGGGACATTACAAAGAACTGGGATGGAGGGTAAGGTGTTTCTGTTCAAAATAGTAGAAAACAAGTTTCTACAATAAAATATACTTACTACAAAAATCCACGAGCTCTGCATGCATGCACGCCGTTTTCAGATACTTTTTAGGGTTCCGCAGCCGAAGGGAGCCAAACGGGACGGTATTACTAAGACTCCGCTGTCCCTCCGTCCGTCTATTCATCCGTCTGTCACCAGGCTGTATCTCATGAACAGTTGAAATTTTCACTGATGATGTGTTTCTGTTGCCACTATAGCAACAAATACTAAACACCGAATAAAATTAATATTTAGGGGGGGCTCCCATACAAACGTGATTTTTTTGCAGTTTTGTTCTCGATATTTGTGTCTAATGTTGTAAGTATAAATACGGAACCCTTCGTGCGCGAGTCCGACTCGCCTTTGACCGGTTTTTATCTTGGCCATAAAATGTTATCTAAAACCACTAAAATGTTTGATGTTGACAGCTTTTCTTTGTTCTGCCGAAATTCATTAACAGCAAGTCTATCGTGGTCACTGTTTATCGTCTCTGCTCTTTTATGTCTATTAAAACTCAATTTCTTCCGCGGCTCCACCCTCAGATAAAATTTTATGCGACCAACGATGATAATAAGGGAAAGTTCTGCTCAGGTACATATTCAACTTTAATACTTTATACTTTATTGCACACATAAAAACACCTTAATAAAACAAAACATTTATAGAAAAATTAAAAAGTGTACATGGCGAGCTCATTTCAGCAGAAATCTCTTCCAGCCAACCCTTGATGTGGTGATCCGAACATGATAATCTTATTTTGGTAATTTTGATCTGTTTATTTTCGTTTTTTATTTGCGTGTGTTTTTGTTCATTTTTCGGAAAAAAATAACATTTCGATTAATTTTCATTTCATTAATGCTTATGGCATTAGTCCGCCGCATTTACGATTTTTTTTCCATGTGAGTGCAGTAAATGTGTCATCATCATCATCAGCCATTTGACGCCTACTGCAGGACATAGGCCTCCCTCGTGGTGTTCTAACCGTGAAGGGTTTTGCCATACGTAAATGTATCATTAAATAAAAAAAGGTATCTTCAAAAACACTATAAGACTAAGAAAAACATTTCTACTATGATATCACCTTTGTCACCACGATGTGTATAAAAACTACCCCAATAACATTTCCAAGGCCCCAATTCATAGAACTACAATTCATGGTCAACTATGACAATTCGATTGCAAAGCCAACGCACAGATTAATGAGTAGGAGAACTAATTATACTAATGGCTACGCAATGGAAATCTAATTGTCATAATAAAATATGAATTGTACTTTTATGAAACGCGGCCCTGTTCCCGAACAAGGAAACCCATGAAACCGACCTATGTGCTATGTAACCGGGTAAGGACATCAGAAATATGGAAAAACACCCGATTCTATGGGTAATATTTTAATTCAGTTTTTGTTTTTCGATACGAGTACTTATGTGGACACACAGACTGTAACCAAAATTTCCATATAAATAAAAAAATGGACGGTTGTCATCAACACGAACAACATAATGTGGAAAACTTAAAAACGCGACTAAATATCAGCTGTCGCAGCTTGTAAACGTCCCACTGTAGGGCACAGGCCTTCTATCAGAGAGAGAGATATTATGGGCTTAATTAACACGCGTACCCACTGCGGATTGTTAACTTCAAGTGCTGAGGTATGCGAGCGCCTCAAACACTCAGGTGTTCTCACGAAGTTTTCCTTCACGGTTAGTACTGCTACTACAACTTCACAAATTGCAATGGTTGAAATTAAATGAGTTTATTCTTACAATTTAAGCTTTCGTAAGCACTACACATTTTATATATTGATTTTACGGTTATTAGTTTATTCTTTCTAGGTACTGTATGTACCTAGGCAACTGGTGGTACTCCTAATTATACCTGCGTAGCAACGAAAAACAGACAAACCAACTGATTTTACGTGTGTGTGATGTGGACGAATTGAACAAAGCCGTTGACAGACTGTAACAAAGGCTTACACAGATCGGGAGCGGCCGGCCGTCGAAAAACCAATTTGGCCCGGGCTGGACTGTAGCAGATGGAAATTTGAATTTCACTTTTGAATACTTTGGTGGTAAAATGGAAATAAAGATGATCCGCTTTAGGAGAACGCGATGTTACCGTTGCGTTGTATTCAAAACAGCCGCGTCAATTAAAACGTTTTAACATGTTTTAAGTCTAAAACTTTCGTAAACACAAACGGTCTTATTTTATGAGAATTCGATTCCGATTTAAGAAAACACAAAAATGCCGATTAAAATAGTCAGTGGTGGAGATTTTACAAGGATGATATGTAGCTACAGATGAAATAAACAATTTTGAACAGATTAAATGGACTTTTACATCGTTCTCAGAGGAATCGTGTTTTTATAAATAAGGTCGTAACACTGTTAGCTCAATTCCGGATTCTCTTACTTGATTTTTCGTCAGAATAGTCCGACCAGGTTCCGCTCTGATTCGCAGAGCTTAATCATGGGGAGTAGAGACGGAGCTCGCCTCGTCGGTTGCTCGCCACTGACAAAAAATCAAGTAATTGAATCCGGAATTAAGCTAATAATGTTTTAAGGCTGTTATTACGTAGGGTAACCGGTTTCGTTCGCACAATCTAAAATTTTTAGTGATTTTAATAAAATTTGTGAACATTTGATAAATGTATAATTTGGAATGTGTATACATATTTAGGGACGAAGGTAAAGAATAAAATTTTGTGGTTTGTGTCCCATCATGTGGTTTTAGTTGGATTGGTCGTTGAAAAATATTGTGGGTGTAGGAAAACCATTTTTTGATTTAGGGTTTCGTTTAAGCTTCTTTAAAGGGCCAATATTTGTCCGGTTAGGGCGCCCTCCCCCGCTCTCCTGGCTAAACGGTTGGTTATAGAAAAGTAAAAAAAATCAGGGTAGTAGCAAGCACCTATAATGAACTTAGAAGGAGAACGAAAAGGAAAATGAGTTGGTCAGGATCATGGCAAGTGGCAACTCTCTGCCTACGCCTCCGGGACATAGGCGTGACTTTATTTCTGTATTTACATTACGCCAATGTTCAGGCACATTTTCCAGTCGTCATTTATATTTTTGGTGCAAAGTCCCTCGAAAAACGAGTAATGATTCATATTCCGTTTAATTTTAGTATACGCGTCGGTGGAGATTGTTTTAATATTGCACAATGATTCAATTTGAGTTTTCCTACCGAATTTTTTGAACTCCACTAGGAGTTTTTATCAAGGAGTTAGCGGTGCCGTGTGACCACTGTTCCGTTACAAAAATGTGTAAGGCTTTAAAAGCATTAAGAAAGTAGATATTTTAGATCACCTTGCACTAACTGTTACCTTTCACTGATACTAGACAAACCTTTGATCCCAGAATTGTGTGCAGTTTAACATTCTTCTTTTGTACACAGCAGAACGGAGTGATTAAAAACCGGAGTAGGAATAGAAACAAAAAATGAAAAGAAGCAAAAGAAAGAAAAAAAATGGTGTTTACTGCCAGATATAAAACAAAATAAGAAAATTAAAACTAACGTATATATGTACCTATATAGTATACGTGAAATGGAGTAACATACACTTCTGAAAGCAACACAACTTAAAATTAAAGGCTCTGGCAAAAGGTACCTCGCTCAGCGTAATGCCTCTTGAATGTCGTTATACACGCTATTGAACTCAAGAACGTCTCTTGATAGATATGTCGATCAGATCAGATATATATCAAGAGAAGTCGACGGTTGTAAGGTCAGTAGGAAATTGATTTTCCATTTTTTGTTTCTATTAATACTGCAGTTTCTGATCACCTCATTACACGGTATCACTTATGCTAATCTTTGATATCTTAAGACATTTATTGTTTTTACTTTTAAACTAATTCATACTAGCCATAACAGTAGAGATCGTGATGCCTTATGTAAATCTTCTGTATGCACAATTTTAGATAGTTTAGTCGGCTCTGCACTTAGTTAGACAAAGTTTCGATCTGAATGGTTTAGTTGTCACTAGGAAAAATTGGTTGAACAACACAAGCGAAACTCGCCTGTATTTTACATATCGACTGACAAACGACTGATTGCATTCGTGATGTGTGTTCGATTTATAAGCTTTCGGTTAGCGTTTGTTGTTTTCTAGTTTGTTATTCCTTCTGTGCCTTTGTGAGTCAAATAACATTTCGTAATGTTTTAGCTTTAGTTTGAAGACTCATTGAAAGTAGTTGTAACCAATTCAAAGCTATCTTTTGGGGTAGATAGCATCAGCGCTATCAAGTATGAGTTTTGAGCAACCCGTTCTTAGGTTCGCTAGAGACGTTACATTCTCTTCTCTATCTCTACTGCTTATTTTACAATTAGGTATATCTTTTCTTCCAGAATTGATCCAAATTTTAGTGAGGAATTTGGCAAAGTTTTTTTGGCAAACGCAATTCAGTAAAAGATTATTTAAGTTAGATTTGGATTTATTTGTTATAAATTAAAGAAATTTTAGTAGGTGATTTAATTTAAAGCCTTTATGTAGCGTTCAAAGTTCCAAATCCGCCTCAAGATTAGAAACTAAACATTTTCGATGGAGCGTAATGTGTATGGCTGGTATGTATGTATGTATGTATGTAAGTATATCCGATTCTATGTTCCCTTATAACTCCTTAACCAATGGTCAGATTTTGATGAATAAGATCTCAATCGGTTCGTCATGTTTGCGCGAGTGTCATATGAAATTAGCATTAATCGAACAAAAAATTAAAAAATCACTCAAAAGACAAAAATAAAAAAATTAAATTACAAAAGTAACCAACAACCCGACTGTTAAGCCTTAAATACTAAGCAGGCGCGGGACCCAAAGTCAACATTGTTAAACCTTGCGAGGTATCTAGGTTGAGCCCCGCCTGCTTAGTAGTGCTTAGCAGTCGGGTTGTTGGTTATTTTTCAATTTAGTTTTTTTTTGACAGTGTTTTTTTTTCTTTAAGGGACTCGGACCGTACTGACAAAAACCGTACACAAGCGCGAGCTTCTATATACATTTTCACACATACTATAAATGCGGCCGTTTGACTGCATACGAACCAACCGCTAATGCATCCCTGCCTACACAAACCTTGATTAATTGCCTTGTCCATTGTTCCAGGTACGGTAAACAGTCTCCGGTCGCTGCAGATTGACGTCCCGCAAGCCGTCATGACGGGGCAGGACGCCGAGCTGGAGTGCGGCTACGACCTGGAAGGCGCCCAGCTTTATAGCATTAGGTTCGGTTGCCTGGGAGATCTTTGCTTAGCGATAAGATATTTATGAATGACCTGTAAGCAGCCCAGCTTTATAGCATTAGGTGAGGTTGTTTGGGAGATCTATCAATCAATCAATTAGTCCGTAGTAATCCACTGCTGGTCAGACCTCCCCTAGGGCATGCCACTTCCTTCTGTACTTGGTCATCTTCATGCAGCAACACGGGAGACTTATACTTAGCGATACGATCTATATGTACGACGTATATGGAGCTCAGTATTACATCAGCATTAGGTTCGGTTGCCTGGGAGATCTATACTTAGCGATAAGATATTTATCTACGACTTGTTGGGAGCCCAGCTTTACAGCATTAGGTGAGATGGCCTGGGAGATCTATACACAGCGATAACATCTTTATCTGCAAACTGGAAGGCGCCCAGCTTTATAGCATTAAGTGAGATGGCCTGGCAGATCTATACTTAGCGATAAGATCTGTATAAATAAATACATAAAGCCACGCCTGTATCCCGGACGGTTCGGCAGAGACCAGGGTTTGCCACTAGCCACGACCCTGACAAACGTCTTTCACTTTATCAACATTAATTAAATTCGCTTCTTGTATATAAGGTGGTCGTTGCATGCATGCATGGGAAGAAGACGGGAACTGACCCGATTCCGTCTTTGTATGGAGAAACGGAACCGGATGCGTGTATCAATAGTATTGATTTCCTTAATCATTTATCGATTGGTATTGTTACTATGAACTAAAAAAAAGTAATTGACGGGGACATACGCCTAGGATCGATCCACTCGCTTCGAATGTTAAGGCAAGTCTATAATCCGTGCGGCCACTGATTATGGTTCAAAACGAGGTTATTATGTGGAAAAGTAATGCTTCGACATGAAAAAGTGCAGCAAAGTTAGATAATATTTCTTTAAATTAATTTTGATACAGTAAGACGAAGTGATTAGAAACTGGAGGATGAGGAGAAACAGAAAAAAATGAAATAAGAAAATATTAAAAATAGAGGCTAAAAATTTCACCTATGCCGGTGGAATTTTTAAATAACAAAATAACCAACAACGCGGCAGCTGAGCCTTAACTACTAAGCAGGCGGAAACGACCTAGGCAATGATTTACATTATTGAATTTGGGTCCCACGTGCTTAGTATTAATGCTCAGCAGTCGGGTTGGTAATTTTTGATTTCGGTTTTTTATCTTTATTTTTGACTTTTCAGTGTTTTCTTTTGAAATTTTTGTTGGTTTATTCTAATTTCAATTACTGTAACAGCCTATGACACTCGCACAAACGCGACGAGTCGATTGAGATGTTATTTTAAAAAAATTGGGATCATAGAATCGGACATACTTACATACATACATGCGAGCCAAATACATTACCCTCCTTCTGGGCTCCGCTGCAGTCGGGTGAAGAGTGGAAAAAGGTTTTTTGTCACCGATTTCCTACTAAGCTTACAACTCAGCGAAGACTTTTGTGAGATATGTCGATGAGATCCTGAGATGTCGCTGAGTTGAACTATCATCATCATCCATATGACGCCTACTGCAGGACATAGGCCTCCCTCATTTTTTTCATAACCATGAGGGGGTTTGCCGTAATCGCTACGCTTGGCCGGCGGGTGGACGATAGTAGTATGCGGTTGGAATCTCAGAAAGACGCTGCTGCCCGTCTCCTGGTAATTGATTTCCTTAGTCGCCTTCTACGATATCCACGGAAGGAAATGAAGTGACGTTATTCTTAATCCGGCGCCACGCGGAATTGAACTGTAGCGGTAACAAAAAAGAAACCTTTTTCCACTTTTGGTTTTTTTTCGTACTCCAGTTACAAATTACCCCGTCGGTGTCTATCAATGTGTGATTGAATAATGTAGGGTCGAACGCAAATATTTCGTCCTAATTAATATATTTGTTTACTCTCCAGGTGGTACAAGAATATGATCGAATTCTATCGATATGTTCCGAAGGAGTCGCCGGCGACTAAGGTGTTTCCAGTGGCTGAAATCAAAGTTGATGTGAGTATATTATTTAATAAAACTGAATTTGAACGAAATTACTAATTAAAGGATAATTTGTAGCCGGTGCCCAAAATATATGTCCTGGTCTAATATAAATATATGAAACTTCGAACTCCTCCGAAACGGCTTCACCGATTTTCATCATTCTTTTGTGTATATTTGGTAGATCTGAGAATAGTTCGTAGGCTATTTAATTTGGCAAAACAACATTTGCGGGGTAATATGATATAATGTCACTCCAATTTTATTTTAAGGCATTTACCCCGTGTGCGGTGGCAGCCTCGTGGGTAGAACATTGGACTCGGAAGCGATAGACCCAGGTTCGATTCCCAGTGCGGGCATGCCCCCATGACTTTGTTTTCTAAGTTATGCACATTTGTAAAGTTATAGTCGCAATACCGCTCGCTAATGGTGAATGAAAACATCATGAGGAAACCTGAGTGTCTGAGCTATCCACATACCTCAGCGCTTGAAATCGCCAATCCGCGGTGGGCACGCGTGGTGCTTAAGCCCATACTCTCTCCCTGAGAGAAGGCCTGTGCCCTACAGTAGGACGTTTATAGGCTGCGACAACTGATATTTAGTCGTGTTTTAAAGTTTTCCACATTATGTTGTTCATGTCGATGACAACCGTCCATTTTTTATTTATATGGGAATGTACCCCATTAAAGCGGTTTTTCTCCCACCAGGTGGCCGCGTCGGACCAGAACCGTGTGGTGCTGACGCAAGTAGATAGAACCCTCACAGGAGAGTACCAGTGCGAGGTGTCGGCCGACGCGCCTCTCTTTCACACGGACATCAAGTCCGCGGAAATGGTCGTTGTAGGTAAGACTCATAGGCGTTGGGCACTCAGGAAGGACGTGGAGCAAGGGCGGGGAAAGATGCGTCGTCTTTCCATTTCACTTTTATACAAAATGTACTGAAGGGACGAGCCAAAGCCGACACAGAAGAGATGTGGCAAGAGCGCGAACTCCCTTCTATAGAACGCGTCGCGTCTTTTCCGCGCCTTCGCCCCACGTCCTTCCTGTGTGGCTCGTGACTTCGGGCGACTTGCCAAGTCATTGGATAAATAAGTAAGTAAATAGTTAAATATGTATCCAGGGATAAACTAATGGTTTGTTAATTGACAGGGTTGTCAGTCATACAATTGATCTATGGATAGTTTTTGGATTTATTCACTAGGTAGGGCTTAGCCCTTATCTAGCCTTAGTTAGATATGGCAGTCAGATAGTGTTGGCGTAATTTTTCAGCTTTCCACTCACTGCTTTCTATCCGACTACAAAAGCTAAGGCAGACGTGCGCACGCGGATGTAGAATTTGAGATTAAAAAATAAGATGACAGATTATATTCTTTTTGTTGCACTAACCCGTGCTGAAGACAATTTTACATTTTTTTAGCCTCCAAATAGGTTTTTAAGATGACAGATGTCAACTTTTTCTAGGAGTAAATATATTTTATTGTTTGCCTATACGTTAAGGTTTTCTGGAAGAGATCGTGATAAGGCAGCCAGCTGTTGAGGAAATATCTGTGTAACTTTTTATTTCCCCATATTTTTATTGCATTGTAAACTAGACATGTTCTAATGATGTATGGAATAAAATATCTGGCATATGTTCCCCGCAGCTCTTGCCCTTTCCACGAAATTTCCGATTACATTTTGACAAAGATGTGGCTCTATCTCACTGACGACGCTCAAGGCGCGCTTAGGAATTGTTTGTGGTTTATTCACATAGACCTGCGATTTCAAAAAATCCTACTTTAACAAATCGCACGGCGTTAAATCGCACGATCTTGGCGGCCAACTCACATCGGAATCTGGGGAGATGATTCGGTCTGGAAATAAATCGATAGTTTCGTGCGTGATGTGGCAGGTGGCGTCCTGCTTAAACCACAAGTCGTTTAGATCTATACCATTCAGTTGAAGGTACAAGAACTTCGTTATTATGTTCCTGTCCATCATCATCATCAGCCATTTGACGCCCACTGCAGGACATAGGCCTCCCTCGTGGTTTTCATAATCGCCACGCTTGGCAGGTGGGTTGGCAATCGCAGTATGCGTTTGGAATCTCAGGAAGACGCTGCTGCCCGTCTCCTGGTAATTGATTTCCGTAGTCGCCTTCTACGACATTCACGGAAGGAAATGGAGTTATGTTCCTGTAGCGAACTCCATTTACAGTCACTGCATTTCCGGCCTCATTTTTACAATGTTAACGCGTTGTTCAATACGGTATTCGACACGATCAAAAATAAATTATTTCATATGCTTGATTAAAACAAAAATTACAAAATATCTCGGTAAATGTATCTCTTTTAGTCAATTACTAGTTATTACAATTTTTAAATAGATTAAACATAAAAAGAGTGCTCTGAAATGTGACGTCATAAGCCAATACTTTCATACAAAATTCCGTTTTAAAAGTAACTCATTTGATATTTTGTCAAATACCCAATTGTGTAGCGCTGCATTTTTATAATCGCTGATACCAGCTGTTAAATTACAGAGCTGTAACTCGTAAAGAAAAAAAGTGGCGTCAAATTTTAATCATGCACTCCTTTTGGGTCACCCTCTATAAAGGCCAAAGGCTGCTGTCGACTATACGCTACACTTATGTTGGTATGTCTGAGTATTTCTGCCTTTTCCTTTGTTTTCGGTCCCATCTGGCACACGACTAGTGATAAATCCAATAGTTGATTTATTATGCAGCGCACTGTGTTCACAATCAGAATTCAGAAGGACAGAATTTATAACTTACAATGTGCAATTATTTATCTATTTTCTTACAATTACTACATGATTTAAGTAAACAATTCTTAGATAGATAAATAAATTATCTTTACTTATTCATTGTCTTCCTTTTGTTCGTTCAATACAAGATATTTTTTGAGCAAATAATTTCGTTAAATCGTCCGTAAAGTACAGTTAACGACCTCTTGTTTTAATTTTTATCACCTTTGTATGGGTGACCACTGTGCAGCGCCATGAATGGTTCTGGCAAGAACTGCAACCGTAAAGAAGAAATATTCGCATGATGTATAGCGTGAATACGAATTCGTGTTTGAAAAGTGCTGGCACGTTTGATTACGTAAATAGTATCCGCTTATTTACAAGTTAAAGAAAATTAATACTATTAGATTTTTCAGTGAAAAATCGAGTAAATGTGAATCCGGAATTAAGCTAGTAATGTAATAATAGTAACATCCACATAACACAATCAGCTGCCCAGGTCCCAAACTAGTTTACCCTGTGCGTGGTAACGAAGCAAAGACATCACAAACATGGAAATACACCCAGACTGAGGCCATTTGTACAAATGTACGGGGCACCGGTCCCCAGTGGGAATCGAACATGAACGGCTACGAGGCAGTCATTATTACACAGTGCTAACGAATGTGTTAGTTCGAAAAAGTTGATATTGTTTTTTTCTTTTATCGATCTTTTATCAGCCTGTATAATTCGAAATTATCAAACTCAAAAACAGTCTCAAGTTTTCGAGCAAAAATTGCGCTCGTGCAGTAAGAGGGCAAAAGCTGACTAGAAATAAATTTTAGTTTTATTTATCTTTTTCTGTCGTAGCAATACATAAACCGTCTGCAGCGAAATTAAAAAGCTTAAATAACTCCTCGTTAACATGCGCTATTAATCCTTTATACTTCTGGGAAGGCGGCCCCTCTAATTATTTAGAAGGCATGCCCCGAGTGCTTTTGTGCATTTTTCACTTACCCTCCTCTCCGTTGTTCCTAGGGGTTTTCAAGAATAAAAACCGGCCAAGTGCATGTTGGGCCACGCGCTCTGTAAGGTTCCGTAGTTACCGTCAAAATATGCGGAATTTAGAAGGAGAAGGTCTTTGATTAATCATCATCATCATCATCAGCCATTTGACGCCCACTGCAGGATATAGGCCTCCCTCATGGTTTTCCTAACCATGAGGGGTTTTGCCATAATTGCCACGCTTGCCAGGTGGGTTGACGATCGCAGTATGCGGTTGGAATCTCAGAAAGACGCTGCTGCCCGTCTCCTGGTAATTGATTTCCTTAGTCGCCTTCTACGACATTCACTACTCTTTGATTAATATTATGAACAATGTATAATGTTACCAAACCAAAAAATTGCTTCTCGATTTTTTTTTTGTTGTTTTTCTTTGCTTGCATGTATTTTCTTTGTCTACTTGCTTACTCCGTGTTTCTATGGCAATTCAAGTATGTTTTTTTACAAACATCTTGCATCTTTCTAGGTCGCCGTATTGCTGACTGTGCACCGCGCACAGTCGAGCTCACGGGTCTTGTAATTCCTTAAAACATTCCTCAGATGCAGATTAATTGGTCACATGGAAAGACGTAACCACAGATTATTTAAACTGCCTCTGAGGAGTGTTTTAGAGGGATCGTGTTTTTCTCCCTATCCACCTTCGTAGGAATGCTCACCTACTTTAAATCCTCTATTCGGTGCTGTTTAATCCAGCCATACCTGTGTATCTCAAAAATGGCTTTGTGTTTTTGAGTGATATGCACAGTCGGAATTTGCGATTCGCTCAGAATCGATTGCTAAAGACACCGAGTCATTCGACAAGGTTCTTCCTTTACTATCACAGTTGTCCGCCCGTGGAACGATCTGCCTCTGGCCTTAAGATTTTCACCGTCTCGGTCAATATTTAAGAGCAGAGTGCAAAAACATTTTTTTGTCGTAATTTAAGTTTGTTTTTTCTTTTTTTGTGAAATTCTCTTTGTGGTATTATGTAGGTATATTGTACGTTTGTCTACTCCTTCCATACGATAACTTTTATTTATGTATGTTTATTCTATATTTATATCATATTTATTTACCGTTTATATAAATATATGTTTATTAAATATAAAAATATCTTGCTTAATATTGTTTAGTTGCGCCGACTACCCGTCATTTAGCTTCTATTTTTTAATGTCAATGGTTGTATGGAAGAAATTATATTTAGTAATAGGGCCACCAATTATACTGCGCTATGTTTAATTCTCATGTGTAATTGCTGGTGTACATACAATAAAGAATATTCAATGTATCTATTATAAATTACACCATAAATGTTCAAGAATGTTTTGTCTAAACGCCTAAATAATAAAAGGACGCTCAAACCATAGTATATTTTTTTTTATTTTTATAATTTATTCTGATTACATAAATATTTTTTTACTAACAACTTTTTTAACTAGTTAGTGGCATATGTAATAAAAAAATACAGGTCACTAGATATGAAGCGTCGAAGTAACAGAATCCGTCTGTTTTCAGTGCGCATAACCAGCCCTTAAGGAAAACCACCAAAATATTGTTATAAATGTCTCTTTCCCTGAAATTTTATACTCTTGTGGGGCATAGGAAAATAACCTTTATTTCATGTCTATTCCAGCGCGAAGAAATAAAAATACCATTTTCATAGCCCGTATTTTTCCACCAGAGGAGACGAAAGAAATATCAACCAAGTGAAGTAACATAACGGAAAATGAAAACAGTTCGACGGTCGCCGGGTACTGTAGCATCCAGCTCGTTACGGCTAGATGACACTTCTAGTCTTAGTATTAATAAGAAATGATGGGTCTCCAGTGGCTTGTAGTTTGGTCTGAGAGCTCGAAATACCGGATGCAGGTCCGGATACGTGAAATCCCCAACAATGTGCCACGCAAAGTTCTGTCATAGTTTCCAATTTGTTAGCTTGTCTAGCTTTGTCGTGCTTATGGACAGGGCAGGTACTGGCAATAATATTGCTTGCTTTTTGTTGTCCAACTGGGATTTTGTGTTGCATTATTGTGTGCTATTTCAGAACTAAAACTATCTCAAGCATCGAACGTTGATTGTTTTTGGCTTGGGTTGAGCTTGAATTTATCTGTTTCATTGGTTTACTTAGGCCTTTGCATGCACGTAATGAGATGATTTATACAGCGTCTAGTGGCACCTTTACTCACACTAGATGGGTGAAGGCACCACTTGGACGCTGCAGTGCCTGGGACACTGTATTTTAGATGGAGTAGCCCACAGGAAAGACAAGTCAATACGTGCGGAGCCTACCAAGCCGCAGGTTTCCTCACGATGTTTTCCTCCACCCTTATCGTGTGGTACTGCTACTACAAATTCGCAGATGTACGTAAAATAAACAAAGACATAGGTAGATGTCCGCACTGGGAATCTAACCTGAGTCTCCCGCTTCCGAGTCCATTGTTCTACCCACTGGGCCACCACCGCTTCTTTGGTTTATCGGTTTACTGACTTTATTATGAGTGCACATATGTAAACGTAGACTACATCAAGTGGAGCGCTGCTACGTAACTTTATCAACTCGAAACTGTCCAATACATACATATTGTGACACTCCGGAAACGTTAAAATGCAAAATCTAATACAGTGGACAGTTACTTTATATGAGAGCTGAAGGTCACTCACACAATGGCAACGTAACTGCATTACCCCAGTGTCTACTATGGGTATAGGAAATTCCCCCTTTTCTTCGTAGATAGCTGAGTTACATTACTAGCAATGTATATTTTGTAAAAGAAACAGCTATTTCTTTGTACAGAACCGGGTTATGTAGGAATGAATATTTACCTCCGTGAACATAACTGGCGTTGTAACCGGTAATGTACACAGAAGGTAGGATTCTTGGTACATTACCCAGTATTGTACGAAGAATATTTTTTCTTTATACACTGCTAGCAATGTAACTTAGTTATGTACGAAGAACAAGAGGAAAATCAAATGCTTTTAGTATGGCGAAACATATTCTTAACAGAGGACATTTATGAAAATAAAAAAATGAGAATGAAAATGTATTTATTATCGGTTCAGGAGTACATAAACCATAACTTATCACATCTGCAATACGTAGAAGTTACCCAACCCACAGCACGTATCTTATGGCATTTGCTATTCAAATAGGTACTAGTACTAATTATATTATAGCTTAAAATTTGTGATAAATGTCAATGAAGAACTTCTAACTAAGTAGTTATTACGGCGATTCGACGCCCACTGTAGGACATAGGCCTCCCTCGTGGTTTTCATAACAATGAGGGGTTTGGCCATAATCGCCACGCTTGGCAGGCGGGTTGGCGATCGCAGTATGCGGTTGGAATCTCAGAAAGATGCTGCTACGGTTATTTTGGGTTATATATACTACAATCCTGAAAAAAAATTGGGAAATTGTGATAAGATGATAAGATGCATGTGCATAAGTCAGAATAAACAGTCTTATTTATCAAAAATCGATCCCACTAAAACACTCTCAAGACGAAGTTAAAGGCGGTTTATATCGGGAATTCCCGAGGCTTTCAATCCGTCTTAAGAGTGTTTTTTTTTTAATTTTATTAATTTTACATAGTCCACAGCACAAAGTTACAACAGACAGGTAACAACAGACATTAAACATATGGATGGTATAGATGTACACCAAATATAGGCCAATTACGGACTAATATTTTAAACTAATATTATTTACGAGGCACAGTTTTTTAGAAATTCTACAGCCAGGCATAAACAAATAAATAAACAGGGTGTGTAGGTGTGTGTGTGTGCGTCTGTGCGTACGTGCGTGCATGCGTGCTTGCGTGCGTGCGTGCTTGCGTGCGTGCGTGCGTGCGTGCGTGCGTGCGTGCGTGCGTGCGTGCGTGCGTGCGTGCGTGCGTGCGTGCGTGCGTGGGTGCGTGCGTGGGTGCGTGCGTGCGTGCGTGCGTGCGTGCGTGTATGCGTTTGTGTTTGTGTGTGCGTGTGCGTGTGCGTGTGCGTGTGCGTGTGCGTGTGCGTGTGCGTGTGCGTGTGCGTGTGCGTGTGCATGTGCGTGTGCGTGTGCGTGTGCATGTGCGTGTGTGTATGTTTAGTGTTTTGCCCGTTGACCTATGAGTTTATGCATGTGCGGCTAAAGATTAAATTACGTTCACTAGACTAACCCCCAGTTTCTCCTACACTAACAAGCTCTTAATCTACTGTTAACAGCTGTTAGTGGTTTTTTTTGTATGCATTTTGGTCAATTGACAGCTGTTACCAGTAGTTTAACAGCGTGTTAGTGTACGAGAAACCGGGGGTAACAGTCTTATTTATAAAAATCGATCCCACTAAAACACTCTTAAGACGGAATTAAAGCCGGTTTATATCACGAAATCCCTCTTAAACCGGCCTTAAATTCATCTTAATAGTGTTTTGCATGTTGACCCACGACTATCTACATTAAAACGAATTGATATTTTTGTCAATACTGCATAATCTACATATGTCGTGTAAATCGTTTAGGGAACATGAAAACTTTATTCACATCCAATTTCCCTGCTGAGTGCCGAGCTAAATAAATACACATTTCGTCATGAAGCCCACATTCAATATGTTACATCGATTTAATTAAAACAAACAAACTGGCTTGAGCCGCCTCGATCCAGTTCACTCATCAACTGAGCACGCTGCAACATCTGCCCATGGAATAAACGCTAGAAGTAACAGAAGTTATTCTTGAAATAAGAATAATTTCAATAGAAATAATTGAAACTATTTTTATTACAAGACTCGGCTCCAGCCGGTCCGTGACGCTGAATCGGATATACTCGGCTCCAGTTGGTCAGTAACGCTGAATCGGATGTACTCGGCTCCAGTCGGTCAGTGCCGCTGCATCGACTGTACTCGGCTACCGTCGGTCAGTGACGCCAAAGCGGATGTCGAGTACATCGGTCAGAGACGGTAAATCGGATGTACTCAGCTCCAGCTGGTCAGCGACGCTGAATCGGATGTACTCGGCTCCAGTAGGTCGGTATCGCTGAATCGGCTGTACTCGGCTTCAGTCGGTCAGTGACACTAAAGCCGATTGTAGTCGGCTCCAGTCGGTCAGTGACGCTAAATCGTCACTTATTCGGCTTCAGTCATAATCTAAATTTAGAAAATCATACAAGTTTTCCCTTTCTTCGCGTGGTCATAGGCAAACCCCCTTGTTTTTAAAAGAGTTAGATACTCGTAGGATATAGAGAACTACATATTGAGACATAAATAGAGAACACTTTATTGTAGATAACAAAGGAAATTGCACAGATATGATTTGTATCCTGTAAGCATTGATTTTATGGTGAACAAAATATTTTCACTTTCACATTCACTTTCTGAGTCTGGGTGTATTTCCATGCTTCTGATATTCTTGCCTGGTTACCACAGTGCAGGGCATCTTGCCCATATTACAGAAGCGTACTCATTGAGATCAGGAAAAAGGATTGTATGTATGTTATTATTAGATATAGACGAGAGATCTTTTTATTATTATTTTCAACACACTTGCTCATAAAATGACTCTTATTGCACTGAATTAAGGCACATAATGTGGCTTATTATCAAAGCGTGCGTTTTGCATTACCATTATAACCAAGTGCGATAATGTTATAAAACCTTTTTGTTCAACCTCGGAGAAGGTTTGATATCATTTTGATGTATAAAAAAAATGTTTAGAGTTATTTCGTTCAGTGGTACAAATCAGTATCTACCTTGATAAATTCAAGCATTTCCGTACAATAAAATTAGATTTTTAGCATTTTTAAGCAAACACTTTACAATAATTAATGTAACCCTAATAATTAACATAAAATTTATGAATAGGTTAGCAACCTCATTATATCTAGATGGTCATGCATTGCAGCCATCTTTGATGGATGCGCGCGCACAAGAATACTGTTTTGAATTTTACCGCCATACATAACACGAATCACGCACGAAAAAAATATTGTTTTGATACCTACAACACTCACTTTTTTTATTCACAAGTGTGTTGAAAAACGTCGTATGATACTCGTGAGATTTGGCCATTGCAGCACTCGGTTCCATAAAGCCCTCGCCTGCCGGCTCGGGCTTAGAAACCACCTCGACTGCAATGGCCAACTTATCACACATGTATCATAATGTACTATTATAAGCCAATTTGCTTTATCAAGGCAAGCTATCCTTCCGCTCACATTCGCTCCGTGTCACAATCCTGTTTTCCCTTTTTCCCCAACGGCCATTTTATTAGGACCGGTGAAATATTGCATATTCACAACCCAGCTGGTGTTGCGTCCCTATTCTGGTGCATACGGGAGTACCTTACCAACCGATAACGAACCTGTCGGCTTTGTTGATTACATTCAGTGGACTTCACCGCACGGTAGTCCTAAAGCCTGCGGCGTAAGGGCGAGTTTACGGTGAAGCGTCTCTCTACAATGGCGCAGGAGTTGGCGTGGAAACTTGGGCATAGGAGTCTGAGAAGATTTGTGTTGGTACAATCGACCGCGCGACAACCTTTGCGTTATTGTTGCAAAATCAACCTTAACGTGTTTAATTATAGTTACGTAATATAAACAGCTTTTATAAGTCCCACTGTAGGGCACAGGCCTTCTCTCAGGGATGGGCTTAATCACCTCGCGTGCCCACCGCAGACTGGCGATTTCAAGCGCCGAGGTATGTGAATAGCTCAGACACTCAGGTTTCCTCCCGGTATTTTCCTTCACGGTTAGCGAGTGGTATTGCTACTATAACTTCACAAATATACATAACTTAGAAAACCAAGTCATAGGGTACATACCCGCACTGGGAATCGAACTTGGGTCCCTCGCTTCCGAGTCCAATGTTCTACCCACTAGGCTACCATCACTCTACGTTACGAGTTACGTAAAGGTTGATATTAATTCAAACCATGATAACAAATAATGGCAAGCCACACAGAAATACAAATTTAATGGATTTTTATTTTCGTAGGTCGTAGGTTCAATTGCCACCGGGGGCCTCCGAATAATTTATTGTACACATAGTTTGAGACTAGGGCAAGTGATTGTCTTGTGTGGAAATTATAATAAAAAGTACGAATAAAAAACCCTACAAGTATTGCTTTTACAATTTTACAAATTTACGCTCAAAAAACGGCCAGTCTTGCCGATAAGTCTTTACCAATGAAATGTGGACAAGATGTGCGGCAGAGTAATTGGTTCATTCTGTGCACCATGGATGACGCGAATGTTGATTGGGTTAACACCCAAAAACATACAAAATATATTCATTGGTCAAAATGGCGATTTCTACTAATCAAGTACGGCGGCCTCCATTGGGAATCAAAACGTCGTGGTTTTGACTCCCAATGGAGGCCGTCTTGTTTAGTAGTCAACCGTGTCGACCGCTATACCAACGAGTCAGTGGAATTTGACTGGAATACGACGCTTCGAAATAATTTCAATACGCATGGTTGTTACAATCGTTTGCCGAGTTAGCCTCGCGCGTTCCGTATTTGAATTTTCAAAAAGTACGGTGACAGCGCGTGGCGACCACCGATAAAGTTTGCATGGGAAACGGATAATTTGGCTTTGTTTACGGAACCGCTGTCCGGCTGAAACGGCTTTAAAAAAAAACATTGATATTGCATTTTTTCGGCTTTGTGCTCTACGCGGGTACCTACCTATTTGAACATGTGTAGCAATGGTTAAGGTGATTTAAATTGTCTATGATGAAGGCTTTCTCCTAGTACGACTATTTGAACTGCACTTAAAGAGTGTTTTAAAGGAACGATTTTATAATGCACTCCGTAGATCTTTGCGCGTTTCTCAGAATTTGTAATTTTTTTTTATAATGGATGATAGTCTTTCCAATGACATCTCATGCAACGTTTAGTCTACGTATTTACTGATGATACAAACCTTCAAGGTTTAGGATTGGAAATCTTGCTCGAATTTAGTCTTATTTACATGATTGTATGATTTGAATATACATATACAATTCTAAATTGGTTTCAACTTGGTTGGGAACTGAAAATGGAGCCAAACCAAGATCATTTATTGTACTGGGTGGCGCAAAAGTAAAGACCCTATTTGGTTCGGCTATAACATTTTTTCTAAATTAGAAAACTAGATTTAGGTTTTTTTAAATGTATATTTGTACCATTAAATTTCGTACCATTAGGATTTAAAGATGATGTCTTTTAAATGGTGACCTCCAGAGTTGATACACATTTGAGCCCTATTTATGACATTTTGCATAACTTGCCGTAACACTTCCTGCGATATGTTCGTTATTTCTTGACGAATGTTTTCTTTTAGAGCTGCGAGAGTCTGTGGCTTGTTCACATACACCCGAGATTTCAAAAAACCCCAAAGAAAGAAGTCTGGACTGGTCAGATCGGGTGATCTTGCAGGCCAAGGCAAATCGCCAAAACGAGAGATAACTCGGCCTGGAAAAGCGTCCCTCACTAAGTCCATAGTGTCGCGCGCTGTGTGTGCCGTAGCGCCGTCTTGTTGAAACCAGATGTGCTCCAGCCCCAATTCGTCCAAACTGGGTATCAAAAACTCACGTAACATGGTTCTGTACGTTCTCCAGTGACAGTTATCGCATTGCCTCCAGCGTCTTCGAAAAAATAGGGTCCGATCACTCTGTCAACACAGATGCCACACCATACAGTAACTTTTAGTGGGTGTAGAGGTGTTTCTTGAATAATGCGCGGATTATCAGTGCCCCAGAACTGAGTATTCTGCTTATTGACATGCCCTGAGAGATGGAAATGCGCTTCGTCACTCATAACCAATTTTGAAGGAAAATCATCCTCTTCAAGGTTGAGGTTTATGACGCGCTGGCAGTAATCTAGACGAGCTCGGTGGTCAGCAAGCAGCAGCTGATGAGTCATTTGAGTTTTATACGGGAACATCTTTAAGTCTTTCACCAAAATACGCTGCAGGGTCCGTCTGGAAATGCCCAATTGCGTGGCACGTCGCCTCGTTGATGTTTCTGGACACTCTTCCACATCTTCGCGCACAGCATCGATATTTTCAGCTGAACGGCCTGTTCTTGGTCTCCCAGACTTAGGTCTATCCAATGTTGAGCCAGTTGCTTCAAGGCGTGTGGCAAAGCGTCGAATTGTGCGACCAATCGGTGCCGGACGGTGGGGAAATCGTCGACGAAATTCACGTTGTGTTCTTATCACTGATGAATTATTCCGTAAGAACATTGACACAATTATTCCACGTTCTTGGGGAGTAAAACGGTCCATGTTTATTTTCAGTGTATTTTACATTTGTTCACTATAATTTTCAACAACAGAATGACAGAAAATGTCATATAAAAAAAATAAAGGTATTTTCTTTAGTGCCAGTACTTTTGCGCCACCCAGTATAATGCCTCGGGAGAGTTCAAATTCTACCCATAAATAAGTGTAAGCTGATAGAATGAAATTGTAAGTAAACGCTTCTAGGTTTTGCAAGAAAAATAAAATAAATAAATAACTTCCACACAACACAATCACTTGTCCTGGTCCCAAACTAGGTTACCCTGTGCTCCGGTTAACAGGCAACGACATCACAAACCTAGATTTGTATAAATGTACAGTGGCCCTCTAACCCATGACCTCCGGCGTAGACCAACGGGACAGTCACCCCAATACAGTAATATAAAAATAATAGTAGTGGGTATTGCCCCAAACATAGGTCACTGAAAATTCCATGAGCCTCGAGTTGACTGCATGTGTTATTTTAAGACGGGAAGGTACCCTTATATGCTCAACTATCAACGGTCTATCGTATCAGCTCAGCTATCAAAGGTCTATCCATGTTACACAAAAGCACGTTCCCGTGATGTGGCTTGGCTACCCGTCGACCGCACGTGGACAAGTTTTCAGTCTTTGGCTTCAGAAGTATTCAAGGATTATTTTACATTGAAATAGTGCCACCCATAATGTGGATAGTCCTTGGAAGTAGCAACGCCTGAAGACGAAGCCGACCTATCGCTGTCTCTTTTCCCCCAGAGCCTCCGCTGCTAATCCCGAACGTGACGTCCAATCGTCTATCCTACGTCGGCGGAGACCACATCCGGGCTAACTGCACGTCACCGCCGTCGCTGCCAGCGGCTAACATCACGTGGTACGTCAATGAGCAAATGGTGAGTAAACTTGTGAATATCTACCATACTTACTTACTCCGATGGCTCCGAGAGTGCATGTATAGACATGCACGACGGAGACATGCCTTTCATTCGGGATGTAATGGAATCGAATGCTGGCATGTGCCCATGGCTTTGATTTCTAAGTTACTTTTGTGAATTTATAGGAGCAATACCACTCGCTAACCGCGAAGGAAAACATCGTGAAGTAACCCTAGTGTCTGAGACATTTACATACCTCAGGGCCTGCTGTCTTACAATAGCCCAGCTTTGAGGCTAAATGCGTAAGTCTAATGTAAAATCTGCAGTAGGTATAGTTAAACCTATTATCATCCGAAATGAGTTACATTGGAGAAACTAATACAAAATTCCCTAAGAGCAAGTGAGAAGATCTGATTTGATTTTGTTTGTTTCTAGGTGCCGGGCTTCACTGCGAATCACGTGCTTAACTTCAGCAATGGCTACGCCTCAAGCCAAGCGACGCTTGAGCTTGAAGCGGCAGCCTTGTCTCCTGTGCCCACACTTATGATAAGGTATGTTTTTAGGGCTATGACTCAATCTTGCTTCATCATCAGCAATTTGGCTTCCTCCGTGGTTTTTATAACCATGAGGGGTTTTGCCATAATCGCCACGCTTGGCAGGCGGGTTGGCGATCGCAGTACGCGGTTGTAATCTCAGGAAGACGCTGCTGCCCGTCTCTTGGCAATTGATTTCCTTAGTCGCCTTCTACGACATCCACGGAAGGAAATGGAGTGACGCTATTCTTAATCCGGCGCCACACGGGAGTGTGGTCGTGCTTACGCACCTCAAAAGAAAGACTTAGATATGATTGTCTTAGCCTCGAAACTCTTGTAGCATCACTTAGTTATCCATCCATTGTCTGTCTGTGAATACCATTTTTCTCAGGAACGGGTAAAATTATTAAGTTGATATTAAGGGCGACCACGTGCTAGCTAGCGCTACCAATAGAAAGAAATCATAATCTTCTTTTAAAATTATGTTTTTGCAAAAAGTGAACTTCAGAAATCTCAATAAATGTGAAACCTATTTTTTGAAAGTACAGCCTAGAACTTGGGGTTAAACTTACGACTGGTAGATTTCAGCTAAAAACGGCCATTTTGAAAACTACCTTGTTTATTGCAATCATGAATTTTTTATCATGTAGGTGACAACTAATTTATTGTGTTTAAGATGATTTGAGACAAGATGGTCAGAGTGGAGTTTTTGTTTTTGCTGGCTTTTTCTCCGCTACACATCGACCCAAATGTAGCAGCTAACATTGTATATTCAACAGAATTTTAATTCTTTACGTTGAATTTTTTTTTTTTTTTTTTTTATTTCTACTGACAGTTATTGCCGTTGCATGACTTCACGTATGATTGGAACCTCTGTTTCATAAAAATCAAATAAGCACAATTAATCATACGTCTAACTATAGAACAGAACTCGAATGAAACTGTCTGCCAAAAATTATAAACATATTGGAAATAAATCATGTGTCACGTGAATTATGTGTCGTTTCAGGTGTGAAGCGACAATATTCGACGTGTGGAAGGCGTCAAGCAACACGCTAGTTCTCCGGGAGAGGAGTGCCAACCCAGCCTCCGCGCTAGGGAGGAGTTTTACAGGTAGTGAAATAATCCTCATACTTTACTCTATTATGTTCTTTTTACAATTAAGTACCCATTTTTTCACATTTTTTTTATAACTTTTTACGGTTTTCCGCTTACAACCGGCAGTGTTTGATAGACAACGCTAACCATATTTTGTTGTATGACATAGACATTCCTCTGCGTAGCATAATAATTTACTGAAAACTGCAACATTGCTAGAGGACGAAAAATAATAATTTAAGAAAAAACTTACAGAACAAAAGTGGTCGTCAAATATAAATTCTAATTAGAGTATCTCCTTAATTATGCACTTTAGAAATTAACCTGTACATTTTTATAATTATCCAAAGCTTAGAATGAAAACATAAGATTTATTGCAAAACTAAACGCATAAAACATTTTATCAAAGTTTTCTTGATACAGTTATTGAATTGCTGTCACAAAATTCATGTTTCCTCGCAATCATTCCATATGCGATGGCAAATAAAATAATTATAAATATAGTTATTTATTTTAGGTATGCCTAAGCCTGAAATAAAAAAAAAATTATTTGTACTTGTATATTATTGTCTACCCATATAAAAGTACAAATACATTTTTTTATATTTAAATGTTTTTCTTATTTATATTTTTTTACTATTAAATAAGAGAGTGGAAAATATTGTAACGTAATATTTATTTTCAGGAGCTGCAAACGAGATTCGTCTATCGACAATAATAATAATATTACTTCAGATTTGTCTTCAAATGTTAATACGCACGTACTCAGAGACATCTATAAGATAACTATTGTATTCAACCACCTAGTAGAATAGTTAGCTTAATTAGTATCTATAAATATTTATTAATTAAAAAGCTAACATAGTTTTTACGCGTTAGAATTTTGGTACCAGGGTTTTTAGTCACTGTTCAAAAGTGTTTTATAGGGCTTGTTGATTTTACTGAAAAGTTTACTTTATAAGTAAATTTACGTAAGATTATGTAGGTTTATATTTCTTAAATATTTATAAATTCATTGCTGAAATTTTTAATTCATGTCATGATTTTTTGAAATTGGACTATGTAAATGAATAATTTTTTACTTATTTTTTCCAACATAATGTCATCCTATTATTGCCAAAGATTTTATTAAAAAATATATTATATTATACTTATATGATTTGTTATTAATCCAAAAATTATTACAATTTGTTAAAAAAGTCATTGTAAAATAAATAAAAAGTTCTTAGAACGTGTGATGGTGCATTTAACAATATAGTAATAAGCATTAAAATAGCAATTAAACTCGTAACCATTTATATTTAGTTGTATAAAAATAAGACCTGTAAAATACATAATTAGAAAAATATATTGAATGGAATTGTAAATAGACTCAATAACGTTGGAATTATTTATTATAACGTAAAATAGGAACTATAAATCGTTAACGACATATTTTTTGTATCGTTCTTATTATTTTTTATGAAAAATTAAATCCCCATCCATTTTTAAAAAAATTAGCGATAAGTAAAAGATATAAGTTATTTAAAATTATTTTGCCGTTTCGCCGCAATTTTTCCAAAAGGTTTATCACAATCTCATTAAAATTGTTTTGTTTATTATTATTGGAACATTTAAATATTTTATGAACTTTTGTTTTGTAAATAAAAAATTTAATAAGCGTTTTCGTATAATATTTTTTTAGTTACTTTAACATAGGGCAGTTAAACCTAGGCGCAGGCCTTCTCTCCGAGAGAGACTATGGGTTTAATTACTACGCGTGCCCACCGCGAATTAGTAATTTCAAGTGCTAAGTTGTGTGAACACCTGAGACGCTCAGGTTTTCTCACGACGTTTTACTTGACAGTTAGCGAGTGGTATAGATTCAGGCGGCGGCGGCTGCACAAGACCGGAAGCTTGAAAAACCATGAGGGAGGCCTATGCCCTGCAGTGGGCGTGAAATGGCTGATGATGATGATGATGATGATGGTGATATATTTAGGCATGTATTTGTACATTTGTGAAGTACTTGTTATTGTAAAGAAACTATGTATAAATTAATATTTCTCCTCGAATATACATTGTATTCCAAATGTTTAAATAATACCCCTTCGTACCTATTCTATGATAAAAAACCGAAAATTGTACCTAAACATAAAATTTGCATAGTCAGAATTATTATTATAACTTAAAACATTATTAAGCATCAAAAAACGTGATTTAGTTATAAAGCTAGTTGATAGATAAGGTGATGTTGCAAATAAAAAATAAAAATAAAAAAATTGTTTTCTTCACAATAAATAGTCCCCACTAAAGTCGTCAAAATATAAGAAGCCCGTTTTGACAGCAACAAAAACAATAGAATCTAACCTATTCTGAGATCAAAAATATTAAAAATCTAAACTATAAGTTACTTTTCGGGCTACAGCATCTCTTTCTTTTTTTGAGCGTTAAATAATACACCAGAGTATGTGTCTTTTTATCTATTTGTTCAAGTAAATCCAAAGTAAAACGCAATTTTGTGTAGCTTTCAAAACGGGCTTCTTATATTTTGACGACTTTAGTGTAGTGAATGTTGAAGCGAAAGTGATCCCTGGTCTCCACCTACCTCTCCGGGAAACAGGCGTGAGTTTATGTTATGTTAAATAGTCCCCATCTATAACAGTGCGTCTGTACCTCGAAATTAAATACAAACTTCACGCAACTCCTTCATGCAAATTAGGCTGATTAGCAGTCGAGTTGCGAAAACCCAAATCGTCACCAATACCAAAATACCAATAATGTGGTAAGAAATATTATCAGTCCATAATAAAAATATACCGTCTCGAATGTCAATCAAGTTGCAATCAAAAGCAATAAACTGTATCTCTCTATCTCCGCTACCTGGAGCTATAATGTCCGACAGACAACTTGAACAAACATCCGCGCAGTCGAGATAACTTTGCGGTGGACATGTAGGAGTAAAAAACATTCGTTATTTTTTTATTTGACTAAAAGCCAATTTCTAAGTCACATCCCGCGTCCCCCGCCATTGTGTCCCGAAATACGTTCGTGTGAAGTTAAAAGGTCATTTCTTCAAGTTGTTTGTCGGGCAATATGTGAATTGTACCAATGATTGTCGTATGCAATGACTCACATTTTTAGACTTTGTGTTGCGCAAATAATCTTCCATTCTCAACATAAAATAATTCAATAAACATTACAACTGTCAAACCTGTTTCGAAAAGCACACGGCAGCGAAGAAAAACAATGCGGAAACTCAATATGCAATTTCAAACTCGAAAAATCCTAACTGGCCAGCAACAAAATATGAACAAATCACAGTGGTGACTGAAGAATGGAAGAGGAATATTCCAGAGGTCTGCGCTTTGTTAATTTGAATGTTTTAGGAACTGTCATATCATAACGACATACTATCATAACACGATCCGAATAATAGTTGTCACAACTCGATAGAGATTTTTATCCGCTTAATTATTCAAGTCAAATTTGACAACAGTTAAAAATGTATAATCTACTAGCTGACCTGGCAAACGATGTTTCGCCATATTAATAATTAGCCTACGACCTATTCTCAGACCTACCAGATATAGGTACACAAAAAAGTTCATAAAAATCGGTGAAGCCGTTTCGGAGGAGTTCGATAACAAACTCTGTGGCACGAGATTTTTATATAGGTATAAGATACTACTACCTTACGTCAAATAATGTTTATCGTCATTTTAGAGACTTCTTCATTCGTAACTTTTCCGTTACTTCGTGGCGCAGCGGTAGTGCATCTGCATACCATGCGAGAGGTCACGGGTTCGAATCCCGGCTGGGGACAAAAAAAAAACCCAGGTCTTGGATGTTTACATGTTTGTGATGTCGTTGTTTCTGGTTCCCACGACACAGGGTATCCTAGTATGGGGCCAGAAGCAATGTATGTGCCTGTATGTAAATGTTTATTTGTTTGTTTTGTTTGTTTGTTCGTTTTGACAAAACTTAAATGCAAAATGCTGCTACGAAAAGTAAAGTTTTTGTTGAGTGCAGACTATCTGTTTTCTTCAACATTTTGTGCCAGCATTTGGCGCGGCGTACCTTTTGAATAATTCAGGTTGGCACGTGAATATTATTTTTCTTTTATATCGCCGTGAATAGAGGCCTGTTGTGGAGTGATAATAACTCATCGATTGTTTACTGGCATAGGTGGGCTCTTAATGGGTGCAGCGGTATTTTCCTAGTAAAATGTGAACTGACCCTGCGAGGCTGACACACAAGCCTTAGTTGACACTGACGGTATGGATGCGAATGAAAGATAAGAAAGAAGGGGCGTAGCACTGAAATTAAGTACCAAATAAAAAAAAAATAGAAGAAGAAAGACATTTATTATACCAATAAGACACATCACAGAAAAACAAAATAAACAGATGAGTAACATAATATGCACAACAACAGAAAGAAAGCTAAATAATACATAACAGACCAATCAAATAAATAAACCAGGACCACAGATGTAGCCTGCGGTGTGTCTAAGTTGCCACAAAAGGCAGCCGACTCAGCTTAGAACTACAACCAATTCGAATTTTCCGCTTCCTTACTGATTTTTCAGCATAATCGTCACTCATTAGTTTACAGTAGTTATAATATATTTAATTACTGAGCTGATCATTCAATCAGGTCATTCGCCAAACTGCGTGGCAGTTAACAAATTATAGCGCACTTCTTATTTTACCTTATTCTAAGGCTCACCTCCACCACTTCCCCAAACGTGTCATCAACTGCTTGTGATTTTTTATTTAACAGTTAAGTATAATTAGGTTTGTTAAATTGTGCGAGCAACACGGGTGATAGATGTACTTGTATTGAGTCAAGTTATTCTAAAGCGTGTAGGGAAAGATAGTAAATTATTAATCAAGAAGGGCAGAGAAGTATCCCGTTACTGAATCTGAACATCAGCAACAATAATGGCATCCCTAAAATACGTTAATTAACCTCCATCAATCGCGCTAACGAACGGCATTCAACGGTCGAATTATCTTCAAGACATCTCTATGTAGCCGAAAAGCTCTATTGTTCCTGAATGACCCCATCGTACTCTCAATGCTCTACCTCTATTGAGTTGCACTGCTTGGTTGCCAACAAAGTAATTATGCTCGTATTTAGCGAGGACCTGGCTCAAGGGTCGAGAATCAAAGTGACTGGTGCTTGTATACAAAGTAGATTAAATATTGCTTTCGTGTTACGAAGATAAATATTTAAGGCAGGGTTCTCCGAGCGCACGGATTTGTATGGGAGTTTTTGCGTTGCGCGAGCGTAAAGTTGGGGGAAAAGCAGGCATTTTGGAAATTTCAGAAATACAAATCTTACTAATAGAATTTTGACGACCGACGTCACTGACACATTCAGTAATAGTCATTTAAATATATTTTTTCTTATCCAAAACACAGTACAGCTCATATAAAACTAAATCTAGTGATAATTTAGACTCATGTTGGCGATGTTTTCGAAGATAAAAAGTTTAAAAAATCATAAAAATTATTACCGACGGCATTAGATAGGACGTTGAAAAGTAATACAAATATTTTTCAGCATAGCAAAAATTAAAAGTAGCAACTATAACAGAGTAAAATGTATTTTAAGACCCCTGATTTAGGGGTAATTTCTGAAAACCCAGCCTTAAGGATTTGGAGACATTGCACGTGCATACGAAAGACAATAGGTATTGCAGAAACTAAAACCCGTCTGCAAGTATATGTTAACCGGGATATGTATTCTAAGGCCGGCTTGCGCAAGCTCTCTGTGACTAAACTATCTATCTGTTTATCCAAGGTTAAGCTCTATCCAGTGAATAAGTCCAAAAACTTATTAACCATCACATTTGCAGAGGTATCCATTATAGCTATACAAATATTGTTACCGAGAGCTTGCCGCAACTAATGAAATTGTGGTTTTTCTTGTTTTATTGAGAATAGACAATAAAAATAATTATAAACTGTATAAATGACAACCCTGTAATATAATAATATATATTTATTCGCTTTCCCTGGACTCATATTTCAAATAATCAAATAATAATATTATCGTAAAGAATAATACACAGAGGCGAATAAAATTTTATTGAACAATGCTTAGACAACAAAAGGTTCAACATGTAAATAACTTAAGAGTAATGGTGGCTGTATTGTGGGCGTCACGACATGAATTGGCCGTTATATTAACATTACAATGTAAGCAGATTGCTGATAAAAATTATATTTACAGGTTCACACTTACAGATACTACTTTACACTATTATAAGTGTGAACCTGTAATTGGCTTTATGTTTCTCTATGTCAGATTCTATGTTATTGTACTAGCTGTTGGTTTACCATAGATATCTAAATAAATCTAAATCTAAAAATTATGAAGTCGCCAAAGTTACTGCCCTTTGATAACTCAAGTTTTCTTCGGCGAATAGTCTTTGTCGTGTGGCTTCACTCTTTAGACCACACGCGAATTGATCCCTCAAGTTTTCTTCCAGCGCCTTGAGAAAGTCACAATTCCGTGACATATTTTTGAGTTCCGTTACGTAATCGGCTACTGTTTCATTTTCAAGCTGCCTCCTTTGACGAAAGCGGAATCTTTCCGCTAGAATCGAAGGCAGAGATAAGCTTGCAGGTTTTGCCGGACTCGCCAAAGTCGATAATAATTCGTACGCTTCTTCTCCCATAACGGAAATTAGCGTAGGTAGCTTGACATTTTCTTCGATGTTATTCGCTAGGAAATACATTTCCAGCCGCTCGAAATATGCTGACCAGTTGCCGGTTTTCACATCAAACTCGCCAATTTGTCCAATCATTTTCAATAATAATTATGAGTCTGCACTTCCGTTTTACCTACGTTCGCCACTGATAAATAAGACAACGTGTGCTCCGGAATACATGTATTACAAGACTGACAGGCAGCCGGGCCGCCCGCGGAGTATAGACAAAGTACCCTCTAATATCTAACACATTTCATTTCTAAACGCATCAATATCAAAGGTTAATTTATTATAGGTATATTTATCAGTCTGTGTGAGCTGTCAAGTGAACGACGCGTAGTTACTAGCTCCCGAAATATTTCAAGAAAAGTGATTCAGATTCATTGTTTTTGCTAAAAAAAGTGCATACAAATACTAAAAAACAGTCATTTTCTGCTTACCAAGTTCGGTTAGTGCGAAATAATAGCGATTAACACAAAAAACATCAAGTGAAGAAAGTGAAGTATATATACAAATATCTATCACTAGTTCAAACTATTCGGCGACTATCTTCTCAACAAGAAAATAAAACTGTTGTGTTTTGACATCTGACACTTCTGACAACTATACTTTCGTTCTGCACCACAGACAAGTACATTTAACGGCTCTGGATACTTGTCTTTGAGATAGACAAGTATAAGGGTGACCAGCTGAAAAAAATTTCTACCAAACTAGTAGAATTCAAAACCAAGCATGGAGGTTCAAGCAATACTTAGAAAGATGGAAGAACAATTTGAGAAACAAACAACTATTATTACTGAAAACGTTACCAAAAACCTGTCATTAGTAATTGATGAAAAATTAAAACCAATATTGGCGGAAAATACAGAATTAAAAAAAGAAATATCAGCACTAAAATACAAAATTCAGACATTGGAGAAAGGTGCAAGAAAGAATAATATACTACTTTTTGGCGTACTTGAAACTGAAAAAAATACTACTGAGCTCATGGATTATGTACTAGGTATCCTAAATGCAGTTAGTGTGAGGTCAGGGTCTGAGAGTTGGGACAAATGGGAGATCAGCAATATCCGCAGACTAGGGAAGCCACGCGAAAGTAAAATTAGACCTGTCTTACTCACATTTACCTTAGAATGGCGAAAAATTGAATTACTCAGGAATAGAAAAATGCTACCCAACAACATTTATATTAGCGAAGACTACCCAAAGGAAGTTTTGGAAATTAGGAAAGAGCTACGCAAACAACAAAAAGAAGAACGTGAAAACGGGAAACACGCCTATATTCGCTATGACAAGTTAGTAGTTAAAGGGAGAATAACGGAGAAAAGGAAAAGATCCCTATCAGGGTCACCGACAGCAAGTAAGCACAAGGAGGGAGAGCCAGCAAGGGCTCCAACAAAACTAAACAAAACCAACAACCAAGGGAAGCTAAACCTTGGCAGAGCAGGTACATCGTCAGGTGACACTACACAATAGCAACCAACCAACAACCGGGAGAACAACATAAAAACGGCAGCAACAAACAAAAACACAAACAAACTTTCTTCTCCAGTACGGCTGGTCACCGCGGAGAAGTATGACCAACACCCTCCAACAAAAGATGAAGAAACTATTTATATCTGTACGCTAAACACTCGAACACTAAGGACTGAAGAGAGTCTTCAAGAACTGGAATTCGCTCTAAAGGACCTGAAATGGGACATTTTAGGAATAAGTGAAATGAGAAGGGAAGGAGAAGGAATAGAGGAGAGGCAAAATTATGTCATGTACCACAAGGGAGGCACTGCGGGCCACCGCGGTGTGGGATTTCTGATAAAATCGCAATATAAAAAGAACATCAAAGAATTTATAGGTCTGTCTGAAAGACTTGCAATACTTCAGCTGAAATTCCCAAACTATAAGAAACAGATCACTATCATCCAAATATATGCACCTACTGAACAAACCAACAGTGTGGAAGTAGAGAACTTCTACGACACCCTCTCACAGACAGTCGAAACATACTCCGGTAACCACGTTATTGTAATGGGAGACTTTAATGCCCAAGTTGGTAGAAGACAAACAGGTGAAGAACAGACATTAGGCAAGTTTGGACATGGTAAAAGAAGTGTAAATGGCGGTAAACTAATCAATTTCTTACTTGAAAACAACTTGACACTGCTTAACTCGGTCTTTAAGAAAAAACCGAAAACTAAGTGGACATGGATTTCTCCTGATGGAAAGACAAAAAATGAAATTGATTACATATTGACAAATAAAGCCAAACAGTTTAGCGACACGAACATCATCCAAAATCTTAATTTTAACACAAACCACCGCATGGTCCGTGGCTGCCTCACCTTCTGCAAAATAAAGAAACCTAGAAAAACGGTAGAAAGAAACGCAACTACTCCCTTAGGAAAAGAATCCAAAGAGAAAATAGCCAATTTAGTAGAAATGGTCAATAATTCCGAAATCCCAGTCCTAGTAAAGTATGAATATGTACAGAAAAGACTTACACAAATAGCAAACCAAAAAGAAAATAACAAACCAACAATTTTTTGTGAAGAAACAGCAAACCTTCTTGAAGAAAGGAAAAAACTTATAGTAGGAAATAAAAAAGAAAACCAATCAAAAATCTCAGAACTTAGTAAAAAGATAAGATCAAAAATGAAGAAAGATAGGAAAAAGAGAAGACTACAAACTCTCGAAAAACATATAATACAAACAGGTGGTATAAAGAAAGCCCTAAAAGAATTAAGAGAGAAGGGAAAAGAATGGATACCCAAACTAGGAAATAATGTTACAAAACGAAAGGAAATCCAGAACTTAGCAACCAAATTCTTTAGCGATCTTTACTCAAACAAAAACCCAGACACACCCGACCAAGATGAAATAGTAACAAATCACACAGAAGACCAAGTACCATGCATTTTGGTGTCCGAGGTAGAAAAAGCAATAGTCTCACAAAAGTTAGAGAAGGCACCTGGGCCGGACAAAATCCCAAACGAACTACTAAGGGGAACAATAGAGGAAATTAGCCCAATCTTAACAGCCATCTTCAACGAAATACTACACACAGAAACAATCCCAGACCAATGGGGAGAATCATACATAATTCTTATACATAAGAAAGGGCCAAAAGACGACATTGGGAACTATAGGCCGATAAGCCTCATATCAAATGTCTACAAGATCTTCGCCAAGGTGATTCTAGGAAGATTAACGAAAATACTAGACGAGAATCAACCCATCGAACAGGCGGGCTTTAGAAAAAACTACAGTACAATAGACCATATTCACACCATCAAACAAATCATGGAAAAATATAACGAATACCAAAAATCCCTATACATAGCCTTTATTGACTATTCCAAGGCATTCGACAGTCTCTACCACAAGGAAATCTGGACAAGTCTAAAGAAGCAGGGAGTAAATGACACCTATACCAATATAATCAAAAACATCTATTGCCAGAGCTCCAGCTGCATAAAATTAGAATCAAAAGGTGAACCATTCCCCATAAAAAGGGGCGTCAGACAGGGTGATCCATTGTCCCCCAAATTGTTTGCTGCAGTTCTAGAAAGCGTCTTTAGAAAATTAGACTGGGAAGACTATGGTCTCAACATAAATGGCAGCCGCCTAAACCATTTGAGATTTGCTGACGACCTAATCTTACTGGAAGAATGCCCAAAGAAACTGGAAAGTATGGTAAAATCCCTAGCCAATAAAAGCAAAGAAGCGGGTCTCGAAATTAACATAAGCAAATCAAAGTTGATGACCAACTGTGCAGAAACTGATATAGAAATTGAAGGGTATAAGTTTGAATATGTAAAGGAGTACACTTACTTAGGGCAAATTATCTCACCTGTAGACACAATGTCAAAAGAGATAGATAAACGAATAGCTTCTGGATGGAAAAGATACTGGTCTCTCAAGGAAATCATGAAGAGCAAGGATCTAGGCATAAATATCAAAATGAAGACCTTCAATACATGTATTCTCCCCTGCCTAACATACGGATGCGAGACTTGGGCCCTCACAGAAAAACAACGAGATAAACTTGCAAAGTGCCAAAGATCAATGGAGAGAAGTATGATAGGTGTAAAAATAAGAAACAAAATAAGGAATTGTGATATAAGACACAGAACTAAAGTTATAGACATACTTACCCGCATTGATCACCTGAAGTGGAGCTGGACAGGCCACATGCTACGCTGTAAAGAGGACAAATGGAGCAAGCAAGTGACACTCTGGTACCCAAGAGACGGCAAAAGAAGACTGGGACGTCCTACAAAAAGATGGGAAGACGATATACGCCTGACTTTGGGTCCATACTGGACAAGAGTCGCAACTGACAGAGGTTACTGGCGTCAGTTGGAGGAGGCCTATGCCAAAAGGCACACCGAATTAAGGGACATAATCTAGTATAAGTTTAAAATTAAAATGCAATGTAAAATAGTTCGGAAATAAAGGCTTTATTATTATTATTATTATTATATATTTATTTATTGAATATTTTCATTTGTTAACTACAAATAAAAATATGGATTGGAAAAATATATATTCTATTTTAATTTCTTGCTAAAAGTGATAAATAAAAATAAATATATAGTTAATACAATGAATTACTTATTCAGTTACATGCAAAATAAAAAAAAATCATTTGAACCCTATCAACCAAGGCAATTATTTACAAGGTATTTCACAGATCAAACAATAAAAGTACATTGAAATTTTTTAAATATTATTTTTAAAATTATGCATTTTAACAAATTATGTTGACTCATCGCGCTGCCATTATAGAAGGGCAAGCGAGAATCTTCACCGAGAATGTTACACTACAAATTATAAAATTATGTTTTTCTTCGATTAATTCTTCCGAATCCATGGAGGAGGCTTATGTCCAGCAGTGGACTTCTTGTGGCTGAATAATGATGATGATGAATTCTTCCGAATTATTTACATTAATCTGCAAGTATGCTGTGTTAAAACGGAACGCGCTGCAATTATAGAAGGGTAAGCGAGAATCTTCACCGAGAATGTTGCATGACCAATTTGTAAAATATGGTTTTTGTTCGATAAATTCTTCTGAATGGTTCACATTAATCTACAATTCATTAAGCATAATTCACAGATGCAAGCAAGAACATTCTCCTCCGCCCTTGATTAGCTTCGATGCGACCAAATATTCATTGCATGAAATTGGATGAGATAGAATGCACAAACTCCGTCGTAGCGGAACTACCCAATGTTATATCAAGAATGTTTGGAAGCGTCGCGGCTCAAAGTTATTCATCCGCGAAGTGCGGTCCTACTTTAAAGCGACACGAGCATTTAGGATTTATGTCTTGATAAAAAAACGAAAAACATTACTCCCCTTTTCATTTCAGCGGTCGAGTATAGCCTGTATTCCGGAGCTACGGACTGTGACCAGGATTTGCAATTTTCTACGACCCCTGCCTGCCTGATATACCTTCTACTCACATGCCTATTTCGTTTGAAGAAATCACGAGTACATCTTATAAAAAACTAGCTGTACCCGTGGCTTCACCTGCTTGGAATCCAAATTTAATATTATGTCCATAATGAAGGTCTATTTTATAAAAAACTAGCTGTAACCGTAGCTTCACCTGCTTGGAATCCAAATGTAATTATGTCCTTAGTCCTTATTAGTCCTGGAATTTTCCAAATCGCGTGAGTAGTTTCGGAGATTACTTCCTACAGTATTTTTAATGACTCGCGATGCTCATACATAATAATATATTAAACGGGTCTAACGCGATTATTTATTAGGTAAAATTTAATTACCTCTGATTACCGACGTTTCGGAAAAGTTGCAGCATACTCTGCCTCGTTATAATATTAATCTAGATATAATTTAAGCATATATAAAAATACATTATAACGAAATTCTTAGACATGCGATACGTCGAGTATTTTTTATGACAATGCCTCGATTATAATGTGTTTTGGAGACACCTATGTTTTTTAGAAATATCCTCAAAATAACTTTTTTTTTTTCACAACGCTTTACTAACCACAATTTGCTTAAAAAACGTGTCGGGCCACGCGCAGTGTAGGGTTCCGTAGAAAGAGAGGTCTTTTATCTGCTTTCCCGGACTAACAACTTCAATATAAATTATATTTCAATGGATTTTGTACGAAGTTTTCCTTTTATAAGTTGGTCACCTATTACTCTTTAACCTGCAAAGCTTTCTTAGCCGTGATAGTGTTTCTTTTAAGTTCATTATATATGCTACTGCCCTGAATTTTTTCACGTTTCTACAATCAACCATTTAGCCAGGAGAGAGGAGGAGAAGCCGCCCTACTCAGACAAAACATTGCGCTTCAGAGCTCAATATTTCGCAAACGGAACCCTAAATCGCAGAATGGTCATCCTGCACCCATTTTTATTTAAACGACCAATCCAACGATATCCCACCCTATGGTGTAAGCGAGAAAAAAAATGCATCCCTAATTTAGGTGTACGGGAGGTACCCCAAAAATATATTTTTTATTCTGTCGTTTTGTCGGCGTGAGTAATATGTATGTCTATACCAAATTTCAGCTTTCTAGTACTAATCGTCTCTGAGATAGGACGCGGACGAACAGACAGACAGACAGACGGACATGGCGAAACTATAAGGTTCAAAAGACTAAAAAGGCTCAATTACCTCAAATGGCAATCAATGCCTTAAATATAAAATGTTAACGAATTTTTATAGGTTTCGTAAGCATAGCAAGCACTGCTCAAGTTTACTTAACAAATAATCAGTCTTCCGACACAAACTCAGACAAAAGGAAGTAACCAAATACCACTAATAATATCGCTTATCGAGCCCATCAATAATCTGCGCAGGGTCGGAAAGAATAGCCGTATCCACCGAACGCTGCAACAATTGACATACTATACGGTCAGCGTTGTATAATGAATAGGTATGTTTTTACTGCTGCTCCTAGGGTAGTGATGGACAAGGTGTCCTCTTTGGAAGAGACACTTGGTCACGTCTCGAACATTAATTGATGGGAGCTAATATCTCCTAATATACAGACCCAGTTTAGCTTAGCAGTACCGGCCGTAATCTGATAATTCTGAAACATAAACCACGTAAAAATGTTCTTCTTACCCATATGGACGTCCATATGGGTAAGAATACATTTTTACATGTCCAAACCAACGCAAAAATAATTTCTCAATTCTAAGTAAGTTAGTAAGTTTTTCTTAAATTTCATGTACCTACATTCTCAATTCTAAGTAAGTAATTAAGTTTTTCTTAAATTTAATGTACATTCTCCATTCTAAATAAGTTTTTCTTAAATTTAATGTACGTACATTAAATTTAATAAAAACTTACTAACTTACTCAGAATTGATAAAATATATTGAATAAAAAGTACCCGAAACCGGCGTGCGTGCATGCAACGACTAATGAAGCGATTTATTTTAAAGTTACATGTCAAAATCTTTCTAAAACATTGATTTTTAGTAGGTATCTGTCTTTTTTTCTTCTTTTTTTAATCGACTTCAAAAATGTCATCATCATCATCATCAACCCATTATGTCCCCACCGAGGGGCACGGGTCTCTTCCCAGGAAGGTAAGAGGTTATCAATTCGACGCGTATATGTTTTTTTGGCTATGTTTTCGCATAACTCCGTCAAATCTTAACCGATTTCGACAATTGGTTTTTTGTTCGAATAGATATAACATCCCATTGGTTCCATTTTAATTTCGTGAAGATCCGAAGAAGACTTTCAGAGATGGAGAACGGAACTCTTCAATGGTCAGCAGTAAATAAGGCCTCATATGGCTCTTCCTTCAGTAATATCCGTATGTTTCATAAAATGGCGTAAAAATAGTCCCAAGTTAAGTTGGTGATGTTCTGGTGAAGACTTTCGGAGATGGAAATTGAGAGCGTCAAATTTTAAAGTAACGAATTAAGTAGGGTCAATTATTGTTATAAGGGTCTTATTTAAAACAACATTGTACTCGGAAAGGAAAAACTAGAATTTGTAGAAGATACCGTTTTTCTAGGCATCACAATCGATTCAAAAACTGCAATGGGGTCCTCATATTGTATAACTAGCACACAGGCTTAGTTCTGCAGCATATGCAGTCAAAAGAATTAGAGAGCTCACTGACGTTGCAACTGCTAGGCTTGTTTATTTTAGTTACTTCCATAGTATTATGTCCTACGGCATACTACTGTGGGGTCGGGCAGCAGACATTGAGACGATCTTCATCTTACAGAAGAGAGCAATCCGATTTATTTACAAGCTAGGTAGTAGAGACTCGTTAAGGGATTTCTTTAAAGAAACTAACATGTTAACAGTTGCAAGTCAATACATTTATGAAAATATAATGTATGTTAGAAAAAACATCACCAATTTCGAAAATGTTGGTAGTTATCACAATATTGATACTAGGAGTAAACATAAATTGTCATTTCCACGTTTTAGACTTGCAAAACTTAATACATCCTTTATGGGACACTATGTACGGTTCTACAATAAGATTCCTCAAGATATATTAGAGTTACCACCGACGCGGTTTAAAAAATGTATTAAGCATACTCTGTGCAAAAAAGCCTATTATAATATTAAGGATTATTTGGAAGACAAGGATGTCTGGTATTTAAATAATGTTAACAGGAACGATTGTATCTAGTGTAACTTTAAGTTGAAAACTCTGTTAATTAAGCAAACCTGTTCTGAAAAGAATAAATGTGGAGTTTCTTTGTTAGCTTCTTCTCCGCATAATCAATTAATTGTGAAACTAACAGCTTTGACGTTCATTAAGTAAACATTTTGTTTTTATAGTGAATAAAAATTTTTGACTTTGACTTTGACTTTATTTTTCTCCCCCTCCCCCACAAAAAATTTAAAAATAAATAAAATCAATAAAAAATAAAAACCGACTTCAAAACCCTACAGCACTAAAATGTTAGAAATAATTTGAATAATTAGAAGTAGGTATTGTTGAAGTATAATTTGTAGTCGGAGCCCAGTTTCATGAGCAGCACATATATTTTGGACACCGACTCCATATTATACTTCTAGAATACCTACATGTATACTTCTAATTATTTAAATTATTTCTAACTTTTTAGTGGGGTTTCGAATTCGGTTTTATTTTTTACTTAATTTTTTTACGTAGAACAAATCGAAGAAAACTGTTTATTTCAGATTTTTAATACCTTGTTTAAAAACGGTACTAACGGAGAGGCAGAACGCCGGCTTCTCATTCGGAAGGTCGTGGGTTCAAATCCCGGCACGTAACAATGATAACAAACAATAACTTTGTTTTCTTAGTCACGTACATTTCTGAAGTTATAGTAGCAATACCACTCGCTAATTGTGAAGAAAAACATCGTGCGGAAAAAGTGTCACACAACCCAGCGCTTTAAATTGCCAATCCACGGTGGGCATGCGTGGTGATTGAGCCCATACTCTCTCTCTCTCTCTCTCTCTCTGAGAGAAACTACCCAATGACGCCAGGAACTTAATGAACTGGAAATGAACTGCTATTATATCAATCATCCCGTACTCTCCACTGCTGGACATAGGCTCCTCCAAGGCAAGCCACTTCCTCCTTCCATCATCCAGCCACTGCCAGCAATCTGCCTCAGATCATCGGTTTAGCAAGCTGGTTGGCGTTTTACGCTGCATTTACCAGTTCATAGTCTCCACTCGAGAACTTTTGCCCTCCATCGGCCATCGATTATTTTGTATATGTGACCAGCCCACTATCACTTCAGCTTGCTAATCTCATAGACTATGTCAGTCACCTTTGTTTTTTGGCGGTTTTCATTTTTGATGTGATCTATTAAAGAGACTCCAAGCGTAGCCTTTGAATCGGTGGACTACTTCTGCCGTCAGTCTCCGCTTTTTGGCTCCTTAGGTAATAACTGGCAAGGCGCACTGGTTGAAGACCCTTGTCTTTAGACTCTGACGTATTCCTCAAAGCCGAGGAGAAAATTGCGCGCACCCAATCTTGAACCCTTCCAATCGTCTAACTGTCAAATTGCATACTAATTGCGACCGGATTTGGTGCGTGAAATAATAATTAGGCCTTTGAAGACTGAAATGAGAAGCGTCACTTCCAGAATGTAGCACCGTGCCTCTTCCAACGGTAGCGGCTACATCGTTTTGACATAGTAGCGGGGACATTTCGGAGATAGTGCTTCCGCAACGTTGGAGGACAGATTTATAGCTGTTTGTGTACGAGGGTAGTATGGAAACAACGGGGGGCCATTAAACAATTTTGATTACTGATCCACTGGATGGTGGATTTTGAATAGGGTTTATTTTCGGGGGCAGTTTTAGTTCGCAGTTTACTTTAGAATTGTCCGGCGTTTGCCGTTTGAGTGGGTACGTTCTCTGCTGGTATTTTAAAGATGAAAATTTAGATTAAAGTGCAGTGCAGTGGTAGCGCAATGAATATACTACTAGCTTATGTGTCAGGCTCTAGGTTCGAATCTCAGCATATACCGTTGTATTCGTTTTTTAAGTTACGACCATTTGTGAATTTGTAGTAGTAGTATCAATTAAGGGTGGAGGAAAACACTGGGAGGAATCCCGGTTACGTAATGTTAATGAACGAAAGTTTATTTACGTATTTTTTTATTTATCTATCTTATGCATTAGCTAGAACAAGACTAGTGTGTATCAAAATTTTGTGCGATGTCTATCAGGTGATATTATTTCTCGATTTCAGTGTTGTTCCTATACTAAAAGTGGCTTTTTATAGGAGAGTAGAAAAACCCCTCCTTTCTGCAACAATCCATACAATGCTATTTAACTGACATACCATAAACTGTTTTCAGAATACAATTTTGTGTTTTAGTAATATTTATTTTGTGAGTTCAGAGTGGTTCCCATAGTATTATTTGTTTTTATAGAAGAGTAGAAGAACCACCTTTCTGCAACAATCCGTAGAATGCTCCACAAGTTTTCAGAACAAAACCAAATTAATTAATAATAATAAATTAATATCTATTAATTTTTTGCGAGTTGTTCCGATAATAAAATTTGTTTTTATGAAAGAGTAGAATAACCCCACCTCTCTGCAACAAACAACTGCCATGCTATAAGCTGTTTCCAGAATACAACCGTATATTTGAGTAAGGAACGGCACTCAGGTATTCTATTTGTTTGGGGATGCGAGCTCGCGGCGACCTTGAATTATTTCGTAGTTTTGCCTCTTACTTGAGGTCACACTTTCCGTGGGCTTAGCTGGACATTGCCTTGTAATTTCCCAAGAAGCATGTAATATACAGGTATGGATATTCTTTATTGTAAGCCACCTGCAGGCAATAAGGCCTGTCGGGTATAAAGGCCTCCCCAAGTGACGTATAATGCTGACAGATGATAAGACCAAATTACTTAAATAAAAATTTACACTTACCTACATAGACGTATTGTAGTCTCATTGGCGTGGACGCGGGTTGTAAACTTAGAAGTCAAATTAACAAATAATAAAAAATAATTGCTCTTACGTGTTAATTTAACCAGAATGCGCGGGTTTTTGATCAAGTTATCTTCCGAGCATTATGCCTACTAAGCCGTGTGCGTCTGGTAAACTCTGAGCAACAAAAAAACCTAAAACAACTTTTCTTTTGAATAAAAACCGCTTTTCTTCCCAGAAATTTGTTTTTTTTTTGTTTCATTTACCATTTATCGAGGCTGCTCGTGAAAGATTAGAGGCCGCGACTAGATTAAGCAAAATCTACACCTCAAATCTAATGCTGTTACGTCTGGCATTCGTCTCGCAGGCACATCCTACTTAAAAAAATAATTAAAAACAGAAAGAAAAATCGGTAAAATCAACTGATAAATGTGGTCTAAAATTTTGCTACATAATAAAATTACGTAAATTTTAAATATATTCTTGTTTACCTATACTTAGTTTTTGATAAAGAAATCCATAATTACGAATTTTCTTAATCAAAAACTGAGTTTGGGATACCAAAATATGTCTCAAATTCCGTGATATTATCTACCAAAGTTTCAGACCACATTTATCAAAAGTATGAAATTGTTTTTACAATAATTAAAAGAGGCAATGTGCCAGCAAAATTTATACTAGAACAGCTTTCTGTCGCCTAGTGGCTATAACTATGTCCTCTGATAAAAGAAGTGGGTAAGAGAGGTCTATATTATTTATACCGTAGAGGCTAAGAAGCGTCCCTATTACCTTTCTCAGCCAGGCAGGTCTCGGGTTGCTATCTCGCATGACATAATATATGGCCATACCACCCTTTGTCCTTAAGCTCAAACTAAATAAGTAAACCCAGATGGCTCGTTTATTAATTTTTCGCTCTTTTAAGTAGTGTCCGGAAGATAACTTCAACAAAAAGTTGCAATTTTTTTTTTATTTAGATACTTGAAAATGTGAATAATTTATGCGAAGTCAAAGTAATTTGGTCAAGTTATTTGTCGCAGTCATTTAACAGCGGTGGTAGCCTAGTGGGTAGAACATTGGACTCGGAAGCGAGAGACCCAGGTCCGATTTTCAGTGCGTTCATGTACCTATGACGTTGTTTTCTAAGTTATGTACATTTTTTAAGATATAGCAGCAATACCACTCGCTAACTTCGAAGGAAACCATCATGAGGAAACCTGAGGTTCCGAGCTATTCACATACCTCAGCGCTTGAAAGCGCCAATCCGCGGTAGGCACGCGTGGTGATTAACCCCATACTCTCTCCGTGAGAAAAGACCTGGGCCTAGATTCTGTTAATGCATTGTAGTATCATGACAACTGCATGAACATGGCGATTTCATTTCATGGCTGCTTTAAGTCTACGCGGGCACGCGTATCAAACCTTCTAGGCGTCAATGGTATGAAAAAACACGTCACGTGACCCGACAGTGTATCTGTCATTATACTACAATACACTAACAGAATCGAGGCCCTGTGCCCTACAGTGGGACGTATATAGGCTGCTTATGTGTTATATTTGTCACGCATTATGCAATTTATACCACTATCATCTAACCATCTTTAATTAAATAAGTAGTTTATATATATCCCACTGCTGACCTTCTCTCAGATAGATAATATAGGCAGCCCAATGTAGATTGGCGATTACATGCGCTGAGGTACGTGAACACCTTGGATTCCCCACGGAATCTAATCCAGGGCCTCGTGAATGAGAGGCTATCGTTTTACTACTGCTGTAATTTTCAGAACTTTGAGAAATTTGGATGATATCAGACATTAATGGGATAGTTCGCCAAAGGAATAACTAATGTGTTTTACATAGCCTAAAGGCTTATGGAGTTATTTATAAAAACACGATTCCTCTAGAACACTCTTCGAAGGCCATTTAAATAATCTGTGATTACGTTTTTCCCTCACCATGTACTATTGAAAACTGCCACTGAGGAGTGTTTTCGGGAATAGTGCTTTTATAAACAAGACTGTTAGAATCAAAGAAGGTTAGCAAGGTGAAGCGGCAGTTGGGCTGGACAAATAGGTTTTCAAGTGGAGCTAAATGGAGTAGCTAGCTGGGATGCTATCTGCTAGAAATGAAATCACTCGATTACTGATAAACTATCACTATTTAAAAACTGCTACTTAATAACGATAGAAATTATTTTATAAACATGCTAATGAGTACGCGCGGCGCGGCTGATTGGCAATTGCGAACCAAAATCTGTTTCCACGCTGGTTAGGTGAATTGATGACTGTACAAAAGATATCCGGTTGCACCATACACATGGCATTTGTGGGAAAATGGCCTATACCCAGCAGTGGGCAGCGGTGGGATGATGTGTTGACTTAACATGGATTTTCTTTTTCAAGTCGAATTCGGACTCATCCTGGATTAGAAACAGCTAAATGACAGAATTTCCCTTAAAAAAAATCTTATTAAGCCTCTCTCAATTCGGCGTATTTTGTTCTAATGTCTCAAACGATTGAGCCGTTATTGAGGGTGTGCAAAAGGCACCTCTCCGATCGAGGTACCTGCAAAGCCCTGTACGTCCTACACCTGTGCAACAATCAGCATGCTCCTGAAGTTGGTTCAAAAATCCTTTCACTAGAATCGGACGATGCAGCGCGGGCAGGCCCCGAACAGATGGTCTGATGACCTGGTTTTGGTGGCGGGGAGTCGCTGGATGCGGGCAGCACAAGACCGGGAAGCTTGGAAAACCGCGAGGGACGCGTATATCTTCCAGTGAGCGTCAAATGGCTGATGATGAATTGTCAAATGCCATAACGTCCATAAGCGTCAGGATTAGCGTTGGCAGACGCCCCCGTATTTCCCGGGACGTCGCGTAATTTAGGCATGTCTTTTGCATGTCCCGTCGGCACTGGGCGTGCCAACATAATGACATTTGAAGTATGACAGGACTCATTGTACGAAGAAAATTTCAAATTATTAAAAAAAGCCTGGAAATTGCAACGTCTTTTGATTTTCAATAATATGGGTTTTCAAAAGTGGAAGAAAATAATGAAAGCATTTTTCAGGAGTGAAATCCCTAACATTTTTTTATTACGTATATTGTTTGTCCTTAGTATCCCTGTGCCAATTGCTTTGTAGAGAGAATTTTTTTGCAGATGGCATTAAAATGGACTGATGTGCGCAGTAAATGTTCTCCGGATTTGAGACAGAACGAATCAATGACCCTTTTCAACTATGATTTGTTGAATTTTGCAAATATGTAAAATCAAATAAAGACATGTTAAAACTTACACGATCATCTTTGAAATATAACTATTCGCTAGCAATAAAAACAACGTAAAATACATGTTGTCCATTTGTCTCGGGGAAAAATTTAAAATCCTATTTGTTTTGCCGAAATGAGCATTTGTCCCTTACAGGATCAAAAAAAAAATCTGGCAAATCTAGTCAGGATTCCGACAGGATTTGGTGCACACAATTAGGACTCTGGGTCCTAAACTGTACAAATCATGTAAGTTCAGCCAATCCCAACCTACGACCTCGGATTTGGTAGTAAAGCCGCTAGACCAATGAGGAAGTCAGTAGTATTGGAGCTTAAACAATTAAATAGCCCTCCTAGCCGTGGGCGACTATTCGTACCAATAATGCCAATGCAAGGTAGAACTTTGTTTGCTTACGGGTTTGGATAAACAACCACTCCTGGCTAAGGTACCACGTTATTTAGAAATTAAATGTTAAGCAAACACGTCAGTGGGCTTCGTAAATTGTTGGGCAAGCATAGAGAGAGACACACCGTTTCAAAATATGAATATGGTAAGTTTAAGGTCATCATCATCATCAGCAATTTCACGCCCACTGCAGGACCATGAGGGGTTTTGCCATAATCGCCACGCTTGGCAGGCGAGTTGGCGATCGCAGTATGCGGTTGGAGTCTTAGGAAGACGCTGCTGCCCGTCTTCTGGCAATTGATTTCCTTAGTCGCCTTCTACAACATCCACGGAAGGAAATGGAGTGACGCTTTTCTTAATCCGGCGCCACACGGGACAGTTTAAGGTAATTAAAATAAAAGTAACATTTAATCACACAAATTGTAGTCTATTCATTCAGTGTTCCCGTGTTCAAAGCAATCTCTTTAAAAACCTATTTAGAGGCTAAAAATTCACCCATGCCGAGATCTTTAACTTGATATTTTAAATCGAGATGGTATCGATGTATACTAGCGTAAAATCCTCGAATAACCCGATAAAATAAAAAAACTTATATAAGAAAATGACAAAAACCCGACCAAGGTAGTACTAATCTACGTATGAATGAACGTTGAAATTGAATCCCGCCAATATAATAGTTAATGCTAAGAAGGCGGGTATTTTGTCACTTTTTATTTCAGTTTTTCTTTTCAATTACATTTTTTTGTAACAATAGCTATAGTTTAGTAGCAATATTAAATAGCGCTATCTCGTGACTACGTATGGAACTTCATGCAAAATAGATCAAACAATTTATTAGGCTTTACGTTTTTGGTCTGATTTTGCTGATTTTATATCCCGCGCAATTATTAATAATTATTGACAACAATTAATTAAGGAGCCACTATAAGGCAACGTGGAATCGGCCATACATACATATGAGCCAAACTCATTACCCCTCTTTTTGGGCACCGCCACAGTCGGGTAATAAAATATTTAAACCTGAAACTGCGCCATGAAAATGCATCTCAGTATATAGGCCGCATTCCCTCCCATTCAATTCCACGAAGGAATCGCTGATAAGCAGTAAGCAGATGTATCGGGACTCGGGAGCCATTTCTGCGAATATGGGAACGTAACATAGAGTTTCGCTTGCGTCTGAAGAAGAAAAGTGTACAAGGTGTTAAAAAAACTGTCGCCCGACCCTTAAACTGCGGATAATGGACAACAAAACAATCTACTTATCCATAAAATTTTGAACAGGCTATGAACGCGTAAATTTCAGTGTTATTATGGCACGGAGTTAAAGTAAGTATACATATAAACCAGCGCTACTCTTGTTTGAGCTCCGTTTTGAACACATTGCGAGTTCCACCAACTTCACCGAGTAGCGTGTAAGAGAATTTACCCGCATAACTAGACTTAAAAGTAGTTAAAAGATGTCTTCACTCAATTAACTCTGCTTATTAAAGTTATTCACTGTAATCCACAAATACGCTTTTTAACTTTTTGGCTGTCAATAAATTAATTTCTGACTAACTTTGCCGAATTTACTGGAAATTATTTCAAAAAGAAAAGATAGATTCACAGTTTATATTCCAATTTTAAGATAAATAATGTCTTCCGTCCATTAGTTCTGCTTAGTTATATACTGTAATGCACTGTATTATTTATTTATTTTATACCTTTTTCCAATTTTAATTTCTCGTCAAGCTAGATCATTTTCGCCCGCCCATCACTAGAAGTATTTGGCAGGCGTTTTGCATATGATACTCAAATATTTAATTGTAAGGATGAAGCTATCCGTTGCAAATGCAACACATTCATGTTACCTCTCTAGTCATGTTGATGCGATATACCGTCGCGAGGCGACGCGGAGCCTCTCAATAATAATGAGACTCCTCTCATGACACCGTATCGGATATTTATTTGAGTATTCAGACGCTATTTCATTTTAGACACATTTTCTGGATGCACAAATGCGTGAGCATGTCTTTTGAATGGTTGTTTGAAATGCGCTGGAATGTGACTGTGAAGGTACCGGCTAGCCCCCCATCTATGATCCTAGATTCTACTGATCCAAGGATGATTTTCTTGTTGGTGTACTAAGCGCATACTACGTATATTTGTGAAGTTGCGGTAGCAATACCACTCAACAACGGTAAAGGAAAACATCTTGAGGGAATCTGAGTATCTGAGGAGTTCACATAGCGTTTTACCCCTAAATCAGGCGTTTTAAAATACATTTTACTCTTTAATCGTTAGTATTTAAAACATGAAAAAAATACATTTCAATGTTCTACCTAGGGCCGTCGGTCATTATTTTTATGATTTTTAAAACTTTATAGCAACAAAAAAATCGCGAACATGGGTCTTATCAACACTACGAGTAGATATGGTTTTATTTGAGCTGTACTGAGTTTCGGTTAATAAAACATATACCAAAATGACTATCACTAAATGTGTTAGTGACGTCGGTCACCGAAATTCTATTAATAGGATTTGTATTTCTGCAATTTCTAAAATGCCTCAACTTTTCGCTCGTGCCGCGCATACAAATCCGCCCATACAAATCCGTGCGCTCGGAGAACCCACTAAACCTGAACTGCTGTTTAGTATACGTAGATATCGATCACTGAGAGTGTGAAAGAACCCCACGTCTTTCCTTAAGAATGTTAAAATTCCAAATATAAAAATCGATCGAAGTAATAAAAGAGTCGTAACATCTTTGTTATGTGTAACAAAGATGGTGCAACTCTTTCACTGAAATACAGTACCTACTTGTGTGTGTAAGTACGTACCTGAAACGCCTATACTTTTACAAAATGTAAAAAATCCCCAAACACAAAATAATGGACGATTCTGCACGTCAATTATCATCATCAGCGATTTGACGCCCACTGCAGGACATAGGCCTCCCTGGTGGTTTTCCAACCTTCCCGGTCTTGTGCCGCCCGCATCCAGCGACTTCCCGCCACCGTAACCAGGTCGTCGGACCATCTGGTGGGGGGCGTTCCCACGCTGCGTCGTCCGGCAAGCTTGGAAAACCATGAGAGAGGCCCGTGTTGTGATGATGATGATGAATAAGATTTATTCGTTTCAACGAGGGAAACCCCACTTTTTTCATTAACGTGTATATGGGCATCTTATTACACAAAAATAAAAAAAACCACAAGAACGCACCGAAAAACGGCTACAATTCACCATAAGAAAATAAAAGAAAAGGAAAAAAGGCATTTATTATAACAACGAGACATAAAAGAAAAAAAAAAACAAATAAATAAGTGCCATAATATTAAAATAAAAGAAAGAAAATGTACACAACAAACAAAGCAAAAAACAAACATATAACAAACATAGAAAATCTGTCTTAGAAATCCAGAGAACCGGGGGCAGAACACTAGTGCAGCATAAATAGGATTCCTCAGAGCATTAGTGTCGGTGTCATCAGGTATAAATGATACACTGTAGCCGTTTCTTCCAACCGTCTTAGTGGGTTGTTCCACCTTGACTCAAAGTCTCAACTCAGAATCAAAATAGAACTCTCCTAATAAGATAAATTGAAATTTAAAAAGGTGTAAAGTAAACTGTATCTGCTTATATGTAAGCATTTTTATCAATATCAATGAACTTTTTTTTACTTTACTTTACTTTAGGTATTTATTACAGATTTAAGTACACGTATAGAAGTTTTTTTTTACATAACATAACATAAACTCACGCATGTATTCCATAGGGGTAGGCAGAGATCAGGGGCTGCCACTTGCTACGATCCTGACAGATCACTTTCGCTTCCTCAACATTAATTAGTCGTTGCATGCACGCACACCGATTTCGGGTACTTTTTATCTTGCCCTTTGCTGATACATCCCCTATTTGGTCGAATTATGTCCGTCTGGGTTGTCCCTTACCGGCCCTTTCACCCACATTCACTCGATATATTTGTTTCGTCAATCTTTCTTACTTCATCCTCTCCACATGTCCAAACCAACGCAACGTTTTTTATTTTAAATTAGGGATTAACACATTAGTAACAAACAACACTTACGTTGACTTGACGATATCTTATCGGCCTCTGATAAAGGTCATGGTACACTGCTGGTCCTGCTGGATTTCACCCGGGCATTTGATTGCGTAAACATTGACATGCTTCTATCTATTTTAAAAACTAAGGGTTTCTCAACGTCAGCCATTCTCTGGTTTAGGTCATATTTCTCAAATCGTAGTCAAGTAGTACAATGCCTGAACGATCAGGGATCAACATCTAGGTCAGAGCCGCTTGCCGTGACGCGAGGTGTTATCCAAGGTTCAATTCTCGGGCCCACCTTATTCTGCTTGTATACATCTAGCATATGTCAATCGATCCAGCATACAAGATATCACATGTATGCCGACGATACCCAGATGTACATACACACACCAGCTACCGTGCCCAATTTAGCCGACTCGATCCATCGGCTCAATTCAGATTTGGAAGCCATCGCACTATGGTCCATTAAACACAGTCTCATCCTAAACCCTAACAAAAGCGTTGCTATTATCTGTGGGACAAAACACCAGGTTCAATCCTTGAAATTATTAGATCCTAAAATAAGAATTGGAGGTGATACAGTACCTATCCACGATTGTGTCCGTAATCTGGGCCTTATGATGGACGAGTCCCTACGTTTCGAAACCCATGTTCAACAAAAAATTGGTAAATGCTTTGGTTCACTCAAAACATTGTATAAAATCAGACCATTTCTAACTAGTGAAATTAGATATCAGCTGTGTAATAGTTTGGTCTTATCGCAGTTGGGCTACTGCGACATAGTCTACGGTCCCTGTATTTTTAAAAAAACAATATGTGCAATACAGCGCGTCCAGAACGCTTGCATGCGTTATTGTTACCAAATCCCCAAAAGAGACCATATCTCCCCTCATCTTCTGGCAAAGGGAGTGTTGAATATGGCGAACAACAGGGCACTAAAACTGTCTTGCTTTTTGTTCGACGTTTTCAGGACTCGCACGCCGCCTTACTTGTATGTAAAGTTAGCCTGGTCCGTCAGAGCACGTAGTACATTGCTACTTATACCCAAACACTCCCTCAATAGTACCAAGGGTTGCGTCAAGATTGCAGCATCGAAGTGCTGGAATGACCTGCCGCCGCCCGTGCGCGCTGCACGGACTCTTCCAACATTTCGAATTAAATGTCGAAAATGGCTGCTGTACAAGCAATCCTTGGCTTCTGGTGTACTAGTTGGGATGGGCGGTAGTGCATGGGATTTATACAGATAGATAATATGTCGAGTCTTCGGTTTGGATCTATCATCAAAGTCAAAGTCAAAAATGTTATTCACTATAAAAATAAAATGTTTACTTAATGAATGCCAAAGCTGTTAGTTTCACAATTCAAAGATTTATCACCATTCTGCACGTGTGTTCTTTATCATCATAATAGCAGTAGTATAATTATACCCAGGTAGGTATAACTTAGTTTAAGGAAAGGCCTTGCCTGAAAATCGGCAACTAATTGCACACTGGTGCACATTAGTTACTAGCCGAGGTACAGACCTTTTTGTCTTCATACCTAATTAAAATGCCTTTAAATAAATTACTCACTAAACTGTCATCATTGCTTTATAGTATAAGTGATTATTGTGCCTTACTATATTGAAGACAAATAAACATTTTCTATTTCTATTTCTATTTCTATTACTTACGTCTTTAATTTAACATGTTATAGTTTTTATTGTATTTAAAAACATTTAAGTAAATCTATCATTAATTACCACCTATACTCTACTCAGTTTACTAGCATTGGTTCTATTTTATTCTTTAAGAGGATCTCAAACCGACTATAATAATGGTCATAAAACATGCCCTAGATCAAAAGTTTTCTAAATGCACAATTTTCGATTGATAATATTAGTGAAAATAGCAACACAGCTTTGTATTGACACTTTGTGTAGTGAACCTACTAAACAGAATTCCTACTAACCCTTGAGGTCGCCGTCGTTGAATGATGAGGAAGAAATTATTAGTGTAATACCATCATATTGCAATGCCATTCCAACCCCTAAAAATTAAATAGACACCTCGCGCAAAGTAGATGGTAATGGTAGATAGTAGTAATGGTAGCATGAGATAGCGAATTAAATCACGGGTTATAATACCATTGTAAAGCGATTGGTTTGTAGACTACAAATAGTGTCAACAAAACAGCTATTATCGTGCAAAGTCTGTTATTTTGTACCACTGAGCATTTTATACACTCGAGTTGTGTGTAGATAATACGAAAGCAACGAATACTGACACACCCGTCAGTGGTAGGTTATGAAATCCTTGTATCTCACCAATGAAGAATGCAAGCTTAGTGAAGTATAATGAAAAAAATATTGTTACATTAGTGACATAAATTTATGTTATTACATAATTTTTCGGAAAACCTTCTAAGCATGGCATTTTTGTTATAATATACAGTTATTTTTCAATGCTAGTAGCTTTCTTTATTGCTGAGTATTGTTAAGATGAGTATAACATATACCTACGAATATTTTTTTTACTTAAACAAATTTTTTTGTATTTTTTCACTAACAAAATTGGGCCTGAATGGGCTCTCAATAAATGAATTCCATCTTTATTACAACTCACCCGTAAATAATCTTAAGGAGAGCAAAGTATCTCGAGTAAGGCTAATGCAAGATATGGGAAGCGCCCGCTCCGCATGTGACACGTTTGAAAAATGACCGAATGGAACGCCGCGCAGTGCAACGTGCTACTGAATGCGGAGGAACGGGAAATGCAAGCTATTAGCCAAACCAAATGGAATGCTATTACGTCATAGAAAACTGCGAGTGGAGTATTTATTTTGTCATTTGGGTTAAGGAATCCGCGGCGAAATTTTTCCAAAAAATTACGTTTCATCTACATCTATTGAAAATTCTACAAAAACAATACTACTTGCATAAAACGGATCATTGAAGGTCTGTGTTGGATCTAGCAAGGACGTATAGAAGAATAGAAATGCTCCTAGTTTAAAGGATGAAACACACCAACGCTGAGGCGGTGGCGGTGGCGGTCCATACAATCATATAAATATGAATAAAAAAATAAAAACCGCACTAATACTACTCTGCTAGGGTGACCGCCACTTGCGCCATTGCGTTGGTGTGTTTCAACCTAAAGACGTTCTACCAATGCTGGCAAAAGATCACCTCCCAACAGAATGTGCGATAGCTATAATATAGCATTTACGGAGGTTGATTTGTTTCATAAGTCATAGCAGTGCTGCAAGAAAATGTTCACAAAAATCCTGTCAAATTCATGAGCTGTACCGATTTGTTGCGTTTATTTCTTCCAATGTATAAGTAATATTAATGATGGTTTGTGTATGTAACTCTTTCTAAAAAAGTTGCTTTATTATTTGTTTATTTTAATCTTAGAACTTAATCTAGAATCCTGTATTGCGCCTCTTACTTATTTATTATAATAAGTATTACCTATCCGTGGGAAATGCTGAGGAATTGGCAAAAAGTACTATATTGACTCTAATATTTGTTATCTTATAACTTTTTCAATTCCGTTCTTTCTCCTTGAATAAATCATAAACAAATATAATGCAACGCAGGGCTCGGGTATCCGAAAATCAAAGGACCGATGCAGACTGTTGCATTTTAGTCATGGAAATGGAAACACTAACAATAATTTGGAAACAAAGTTATAAATTTTTTTTTAAAAACCGTTATTCTTTAGAACCTTACAAAGAACCTTACAGTAGCAAGGTTGTCAGACTACTCCGGCCAGCCTATCTCTTTTCAAGAAGCCAGCAACATTCTAAAGAATAACGGCCTTATTTATGAGAGCACGATTCCTCTAAAGCATTGCTAAGAGTCAGTTGATTTAATCTATGGTTACGACTTTTCCTTGTAAAATCTCCACCATAAACTATTTTAATCGGCGTATTGAGGAATCTTGTTTATTATTATAAACTAGGTTATAAATAAGACCGTCAATGTACTACACACCTAGTTAATTAAGCAATTACTGTTTATTAACATTATTTGTAGTCTACTAACCAATTGCCTTCTAATTATATAACCCGTGCAAATTAACGCCGTGTGGCACCGGATTAAGAATAGCGTCACTCCATTTCCTCCCGTGGATGTCGTAGAAGGCGACTAAGGAAATAAATTACCAGGAGACGGGCAGCAGCGTCTACTTGACATTCCAACCGCATACTGCGATCGCCAACCCGCCTGCCAAGCGTGGCGATTGTGGCAAAACACCTCATGGTTATGAAAACCATGAGGGAGGCCTATGTCCTGCAGTGGGCGTCAAGGGGCTGATGACGAAATTAACTCGGCCACTCTCGCAATAAGATCTCCTTCGCATATATCTATAGAATTCACATGGGTTATACAATTTGGTAAAGATGCAAATGCAATTTTGCAATTTTTTGTACACTACAAAACAGCGCTATTGCTTTTTTAATATTACTCTATTGAACAATTATTACGCGTTTAGTAGATTTTAGACTCTGGCGTCACTCTAGGTCCCTGAAGCCCTCTAATTGCTTCTCAATGATAGCTGTCCGTTGAGGAAGTAAACAATTTCTACCATCGCTATCTACATCCAATACATCACTGACACTCTATTAAATTTATTTTCTGATCTAAGTATAGATAGAAAGATAAAAAAATTATTCACATTTGCGCACACGCATGTACAGGAACAACACAAAATATAAGCACAGTGTACAGCATACAAAGAAAAAATAAATAACTAATACTGTAAAACAATATATACGTGAAAAAAGTAACGTGGGAGAATTGTGGGTGTGGCAAGTATATGTTCTGGTCGTACAATACGTCTAGCATCTACTCCGTAACTATACGTAAGATATGAAGGTCCGAGTTTCAGACAGGTGTAAGGTACAGTTTCGATCGTAACCAAAATCAAAATCGTACCAACATAAGCAGCCTATAAACGTCCCACTGTAGGGCACAGGCCTTCTCTCAGTGAGAGAGTTTGGGCTTAATCACCACGCGTGCCCACCGCGGATTGGCGATTTCAAGCGCTGGGGTATATGAATAGCTCAGACACTCCGGTTTCCTCACGATGTTTTCCTTCACCGTTAGCGAGTGGTATTTCTACTATAACTTCACAAATGTACATAACTTAGGAAAACAAAGTCATAGGTACATGCCCGCACTGGGAATCGAACCTGGGTCTCCCGCTTCCGAGTCCAATTTTCTACCCACTAGGCTACCACCACCAAAATCGAGCAATATTAATATTGAGAATCAAACCTGAAACCCTCAAGAGGCTTCTCTAGCAGAGCTACAATCCTCAATTGACAATGACATAATTCAGTCTATTTACTGAATAATGTTAACCGAACCGTTCGTCGCCGGCCCCCACTTGGACATAGGGGTGCCAATTGCCTAGTTTTTTCTAAAAAAAAAATTGAAATTT